>OY728155.1:1445685636-1455685636 GCA_963277665.1 Viscum album
TGATAAAATGTCTGTGTGGATGAGAACTCGTGATCGAAATGATCCAGAGACTGAAACTATTATAATAAGTGATTGTAATCATTAACAATACTTACATGCATCTATATATAAACATATATATGTATATATATTTAAATATTTCACATGATCAATTTGAAGATGAGTTAGAACAACTTCTAGAGGACTAGTGAAAACTTCCCATGTGAAGGGATGAGATATTCCATCACATTATTGGTCATGACGGGCATGGATATTGTTTGACCTATGGAATGAGGATTCCTCATTATTTAGTATCACACACTGAGTTTGTCAATCATACTATTTCTCGGATGAAACAACATCTATCATATTTTGAGGCACAATTGCACGCTTCCGAGGAAGAAAATGTGCAATTGATCACTAAGGTTAGAAGACTGCGGGAATATGTGCATTCGGGTGATGGTATAGGGGATCATAAGATGAAAGTTTATACTGAATTTATTTATTTACTTTCTATTATTTTCATTATTAGAATCTTTATAATTTTTATTTGTTGTAGGCCCCCTAACACACCGGATAGAGGTAGCAGGCATGACCACACATGACACATCATATTCACGAGGTGTGTTTCTTTTATATTTATTATTGAATTAATGTTACATATTTATTTAGACATTAAATGTAGAATTTTTTGAGATTATATCAATTTATGTTTTTGAAAACTCCACAGTTTTTTAATTTTAAGAGTATGATCAGTAATTGGATACTTTATTGTGATAGATAATTTCTTAGAATCCCCTTTGAAGGATAGTTATTAGACTAGGTGGTCCAATTGCATAATGGCCCAATGGAACAATGGCCAAATGGACCAATGCCATATTGGCCTAAGGGTCGAATGGAATACTAGCCTATTGCATTAACGGTCCGAATGGCCTAATGTCCCTATTAGCCTAAGGGTTGAATGGCCTACTGGACTACTGGCCTACTAGACTAATGTCTTAATTGACTAATGGCATATTAGCCTATTGGACTAATGAACAAATGGTATAATGGCCTTTTTCCAAAAGGAAAAAATGACCTAATCACCTAATGACCAATGTTGGCCTATTGGCCTATTAAGAGTCATGTTTACTAAATTTGGTGTTGGTTATTATTTGATAATAGTCAAATTAGAAAATGGATCATGTGTAATTGAAAATGAATTTTCTGTTTGGGGCTTCTGGGTGGAGGTGGAGGAGCTGTGCAAGTGGAGTGCGGGGGGGGGGGGGGGGGGGGGGGGGGGGGGGGGGGTCCGGGGGGGCTATCCGGGGGGGAGTGGGGGCTGTCCGGGGTGAGTGGGGGGGGGGGGGGTCTGGGGGGAATTGTTCACAGAGGGGGGGGGGTATCCGGGGGGGGAGTGGGGGGCTGTCCGGGGGGGGGGGGGGTCCGGGGGGGAGTGGGGGCTGTCTGGGGGGGGGGGGGGGTGGGTGAGTGTGTGTGTGTGGGGGGGGGGGGGGCTCTCTGAGGGGAGTTTTTTTGGGGGGAGGGGGTGGTTGTTTGAGGAGAGTTTTGGGGGGGGGGGGCTGTCCCGATGGAGTTATGGTGGGGGGATGTCTGGGAGGATGAGGGGATGGGGTGGTGCAATGTAGGGTGTGGAGGGGGGGGGGCTGTTCAGGGTGGGGGCTGTCTGGGGGGGCTGCCTAGGGGGAGTTTGGGGGGGGGGCTATTCAGTAATGAACTTTACTCTATATAGTTCAATGTTGACCGAACACATCTGAATGGTAGTCTAAACCTCTTTTCAAACCACCTCATCATGTATGACCAACACAGTAGGTCCCTACTAGAGTAGAGTACTAAGTCTAATGACTTAATGTCAAAATTGGCCTAATGGACAATTGGCTAAATGGAGACTTTGCCAATTGACCAAACGCCCAAATTCCCTAATGGCCTAATGACCTAATGCCCCAACGCCCTAACGGCCTAATGACCGAATGAAAAATTGGTCAAATGGACTACTATCCTAATTATCTAATGTCCTAATCACCTAATGTCCTATTGGCCTAATGGCATATTAGCCTATTGTACTAACGAACAAATAGCCTAATGCCATATTAAACTATTGGAATAATGGCTAATTGGATAATTTGAGACTTGGAAAATTGGCCAAATTCACAAATTTCCAAATGGCCAAACATGCTAACGGCCTAATGGCCTAACGTCCTAACAGACTAATGCCCTAATGGCCAAATGACCTAATGTCCAAACTCCAAATGCCCTAATGCCCTAATTCCCTAACACCCTAACGCCCTAACTCCCTAACACCCTAATGCCATGACACCCTAACAACCTAACGCCCTAACTCCGTAACACCCTAATGGGCTAACTGCCTAACGACCCAAAGGCCCAATGATCCAAAAACATCCCAACAACCCAACAATAGCTGAAAAACCACCCAACGGCCGAAAAAGGGCACAACGACCGAACAAAAGCCCAATGGCCTAACAAACCAATGACCTAAAAATAGCCCAACGACCCTAATAATGGCCTAAAAAATGACCCAAAGGCCTAACAACAACCCAATAGCCTAACAACGACCCATCGACCAAACAACAACCCAACGACCAAACAACAACCCAAAAGCCTAAAAATGGCCAAACAGCCTAACAACAACTGAATTGCCTAATGGACTACTGTCCTAATTACCTAATGTCTTATTGGCCTAATGAGCTATTAGAATATTTTCCTAATGAAATAATAGCCTATTTTCCTAATGACCAAATGGCCAACTGGCATATTAGCGTATTGGCCAAATGACCAATTGGCTAAATGGAGACTGGCCCATTTTCCAAATTCTCAAATACCCTAATGACCCAATTTGATTTATTATATATGTATTTTCTAACTAAATAAATATTTCCAATTTGCATTTTCTTTGTTAGTTGTTTCTTTTCTATATTATTGTAGGTTTATTGAAGTAGAATATTGGAATGGATTGGAGCTGTTTGGATCACTGGATATGAAGGAGTATGTCTGTCATTTATTGTTTTTGAGGATCTTGGTGTTCTGCTATTTCAAATTGATTTTTTTCCTATTTTTGCTATGTTTCTGCTGTTTTCTACTGTTTGAGAAGCAGGGCTATAATATATTTTTTTTCCAAGGTTAGCAACCTCCATTGGTGGTCGTTGTAGGAAATTGTTTACTTTATCTATAGTGACCGCCAATGGAGGTCACTATATCTCGGCCCAATAGCGAATGCTATTCAGCTAATCCTTAGGTCACCTACAGAGACTGCCATTGGCAGTCGCTGTTGCCCTACAATGACAGGCCTAATGCGACCTCCATTGGAGGTCTCTAAAGACCAATAGAGACCACCAATGGCGGTTGCTATTGGTCTCATTTCTAGTAGTGTCTAGATGAGGATAATTTTTCATCTCTAACGATTCAATCCTCAGTACGGTCCGAAGATCTCACATAAATTAAATAGATTACAAAATATAAATAAAAAATACACCCTTTTCAAAATCGAAGACGTGATCGACCTCTCCATGTCACCGATAATCGCTGCTTGAAGGATTCATTATAGGATCCACCTAGATCAGCCACACACACTTCAAAAATATGCGTAATTTCTATTCATCATAATTTGGGATCTAGCATTAAGTTCTGATGAGCCCTTTGGTGTCACGATGATCACCATGATGTGTTACCTTTGATCTGTCGAAGGAGTTATTGGATTGGCACTCAGAGACAAGATTTCTATCTCTAGAAATCATGATGAGAGAGAATCTCTCATTCTTGGAGAATGAATAGTTCCCAATGATCTTCTCCTCTCCTAATTATATAATGTGTTAGTAAATTACCCAAAAAGGGTTCCCCAACGCCCGGAATGAAATGCCCACTAAATAAGAAATAAAAAATTAATATTGAAGAAATAAAATGAGTTATAAATGTTATTTATTATTTTATCACATACCAGTAAAACATATAGAATTTATTACATTATAAAACTACGTCATTAACTCGACTTGAAATTCATAGTTAATATTAAACAAATCATGAAGATTAAAATAATATTCATTCAATTATTTTTTTTAGTTAACCTGTAAATAATATAAATAAATTCAAACAAATTATTCTTTACATGAATAATAATGAATTTATTTATTTATCGATGACCAATGACTTGGAGAACACTCAGACCCCATAGTGGGGCCCATTATGTCTGATATACCCATTCAACTGAATATGGTGGATTTTTGAATATGCTATTTTGTGTGACCCTCTAGGACATTATCTCGATAGTAGTGAATAGTATTCATAGACAAAAAGTGGAGTCTAGAAACCCATAAGTCCATAATGATATAAGGAAGGTCATAGTGATGAAAACAAACCTATGAACACACACTTTGTACTGTAGTCTCTTTATATTTAGACATCTCATAAATAAGGATACACACTTGTGTCATCACCCTTTTCTTACTTTATTATTTATTGATCCAACTAGAAAGATTTACCCTTGACTGCCTTTGAAAAGGTCTTATCAAGGTACTACCATCCTGATCAACAAGTACCAAGATATATTTCTTGGAAAATTTGAAAGAGAAAAATACTTTCATGACCATTCAACCAATGCCATACCACCAATGACACCCCTAACACAAGCTATGTCACCATGATTTCATTTTCATGGTTTTTACCTTGAATAAAAGTACATGATCGAATGGAACAAAATTTCAATGATCTCATGTTAGGAGACCAATACACATGGCAATATATTGGAACATCCAATGAAACATGAAACATGTGGTATTCCTATTGGCATGCCTATTCTCATGATCTCACTACTAGAGATCACCAAGTGAGAACATCATAAGAAGAAGTCTCAAGGATTATGAGCCACCATCACCTAATAGTCTAACATCTACTATGTCCATTCATTAATATGTATCTATAACATACGAACTTTGTTTAATATTAATGTCATAATATCTCAAGGTTCACATTGTAGTCTGGAATCTGCCATAAAATTTTGATACAACAATTAATATATGGACATTACCATTAAATAGTGGATGCAGAAATATCTACACTATAATGGTAGGAAAACATCATGTATATCTATCTTTATACATGATATGGTAATAAAAAGTACTATTCAGGTTTGGTCTTGGGTACACACTATTACAATATTGAATGCTTGGTCATCCTCCCCTATGAAGTTGCTGTGTGGATTGTAGCTAGTTAAGGGACAACCTAGGCGTTGGACATTTTTTTAAGTCCCCACATCCATTTCCATTTAGTAATACATGTCATAGAAAAATTCCATTATAAAAATGATAGGAGTAAAATTATTATTTTATATTTTTAAATCTATCATAAAATGGAAATTTCCCAAATACAAGATAATTCAATAAAAAATGGGAAATATAAATAAATTAAAATAAAATAATAATGATATTAAACTAAAAAATGTATGCATTGAATAAACTCATCATCACCCCCCATACAGGGTCTAGCATCTAGTGCTAGCATCATTCATCATCACATCACAACCTCATCAAATAACCAGGGTTGAAGGGTATCACAAACATTAAGGAAATAAACCTCATGACCTCATCCCCTCATCCTGCCATGCATTACCCCCTTCCCCTCCCCTCCTCCGGTGCAGATCGTGTAGATCAGAATCCGTTTCCTTCGGCGCTGCTTCGCCGTAGCTTGGCCTGGCATCTTATGGTTTCGTATTCACAGGTGAGGCTCTAGTGTCTCAGCTCGGTGAGATCAATGCTTCAACTTCTGCTTGGATCGGCAAATTTCTTGGGTAGCTTCGTCTGCACAGGAGGGATCCAGACTCAGCCCGGTGAGTATGTGGTTTCGACTTCTTCTCAGATCACTGATGTTTCAGTTCGTCTTCACCTGTCGGCGGTTCGATGGAGAATCACTGAGGTCCTACCGTATCTCGCTGGTGGTCCTAGTACCATGGTCGGTCTCAGAGTGGTGCGGAGGGGGGAGTAATCTTTTTTCCTCTCTAGTGTTCATGCGGTTCTATTTCAGGTCTGTTTTGATGTTTTATTGTTTTTTGCTTGCGGTGAAAGGGTGTTTCTGTTGGTACAATGGTTCTGTTGAAATGATGTGCGGCGACTGGTTTGAGTTTGTCACTCCCTAGATTTTCTCCCTCTATGTGGTCTTCTTGTGTTGGAATCTGATGAGAGTTCGTATGCGGCTCTAATCTGGATGGATCCATGCCCCGAGTGGCGTTTCTGGTTCAGAACGGCTCAGACCCCCTCATTAGTGATGTTTCATTGGTGCAGTGTTGGGTCATCCAGTCCTAGGCGATGATGGCCTGGCTTTGCTTTCCTTAGACCATCTTCCGACCACTCCGGTGACTGTAGTGTTGGTAGGAGTCTTTTGGAGTGCGGAGGGGTTCGTAATTTCTTGTTGAAGAATTTCTAGTGAATGGTGAAAGGGTTTGGGAAGTTTTGTTTTTTGATTTTTCCAATGATCCTGATGGTGGGAAGACAGTGCATTCGGATTCGACCACATGGAGCATGACCCAGAGGAGGTTCAAGAGCTGGAATTTCATCTTTTCATAGCTTTTCTATTTTGGTTGTTTGAGAGGGTATGGAATTTTCCATCGGATCGGGCCTGTGCTTTGACACAGGACACTTGCTTACCGATTTGCCTTGGAACGGTGGAGAGCTTCATCATGTTTTTATGTTGGGGAGGGGAAGCTCCATGTCTTGAGTTTGGTTATACTTTCTTGTCCTTCAGGTGTGATTTTTCCTTTGTCCATGAAGTCTTTGCAGGTTTCCCCCATTCTTCCCTTAAAAGGGGGTTTATCATAATAATGAAAATTGAAGGCCTTCAGGCCCTTGGATGGATGGGGCTAGAAAACCATATGATTTACCACCAACCTAGATGTTGGGGAAAATAGTCAGAACCCCAAACATTTGGTCATTGGTAATGATATCCAACTTGGGTATGGTGAGTAATGAAATGACATAAAAAATTCTTCATAGATAGATAGAAAATATGGAAAATTTATTCACAAACATTAGCTATTCTAGAATATCCCACATCACCACCACTACACCTCACAACACCCTCCACAACTACTACCGCCACTAAATGCCTCACACTACACAACCACCCCACAAAAACACTCAATTCATCTTTAGTTTACAAGAAAAATTTAGTTCAATAATATTTCATTATCACATATTAGGTTTCATCCCATTCATCATTTAGTACATTTAATCCAATTACCACACATTGATTATAGCCCAATATTATATTTTAGTCCAACCCATGTCATTTTAGTCCCATCATTTCATTTCATTCGATGAAAACCCAGTATATTAACACAACCAAACCATGACATAACATATTCCAATCTGTCACAAAATCCCAACCATATCACCACAACAACGATACATCACAGACACCACACATCATCCCACATCACATCCCTTATCAGTCAACCATCACTTCACTTCCCAACAAATTCCAAACCCAGTATGATCACCACCAGCATAACACTAGCCCCAAAAGGTTTGCATAACCACAAAAGATTAAAAATAATAACATCCACACCCAAAATCACATTTCATCTTCCACATTTTACCAAAATTCAGGTTAATGATATTTCATAAAACATCACTTATTCTTTATCATGGGTATTATCACTAAAATTTAGTTTTACATGGGAGAAAATTAAATAGTAATATATATGTGATTAGAGATTTCATTCATGGTAAAACCATTAAAAATAAAAAACTTTGGTCTCATAATTCACAAAAATAAAAAAATGTTTTCCAATTACTATTATTTAAATAAATGGAATCATGCAAACATAATCATATTGGTAATATCAAAAAATTATAAGAACATGTGATTGATCCCCATTCCCATCAAACTGAGAATTAGACAATTAATTATCTTATTAATAAAACCTTTACCATTTATTCAAATTATGAAAAAATAAGGAATTTACCACATTTACACTTAAAATGCATAGAGATAGAGGATAACCTACTTCAAAAAAAGCTTCCCAAATCAATCCATAATGGTGGGATGAAGAATGAACTCCCTCATGAAAAATATCACATGTAGGATGGATCTGAAAAATAGAAAACAACACCCTATATCAAACATTATCCACTACATCACCCAAAATTTTCATCTACTCAAATGAAACCTCCTACATAATGAAGAACCTGTGAATAAATGATAAGGAAGGTTGGGGAATCACCTTATGATTTACAACATTCAATCTTATGATCCCTCGAATCAAATCCCACAAGGAGAGGGTGAAGGTCCTCCCAAAATCACAAATGCGTTACCCAAAAGTTGATGAAAAGTACCAAAGGATTCTATTGTTCAAATGGAATCACAAATTTATAGGAAAACTAGAAAATTTTAAGACTACAACACATCACTCCTCACTAGATAGCAATGTTACTCACACATAATAAGACTATGATGTAAAAAAAGGGACTACACTATAGTTGTATAGGTTAAAAACACTTCTGAGAAACATGGTGAGGTACATGCTACATATTGAATAAAACAAGAGTGAGACCACATCGCAATGAAAGTAACTACATTATAAAAAAAATTAGAAAAAATACAGACACACTAAATCCCATCCCTATGGCATTGCTACCCCAAAATCGACATAACCATAAGAATCCTTCCTCCTAGACTCTACAACCGTTCATAGTAACCATAGCATAACCATGCCAAAAATGGTAGAACCAATAAAATTCAACCACTAAGGATCTACATCATAACAGATCTCACTATGCCACAGATATCCCCTTTACAGAGTAGCACCAGCCTCCGTACCACTATATCCCCATCCAATTAAAATCTCACATATAACTCCACCATAAACACCTCAACTACCTCATAAAATTCCCCAAACATCTCCATCACATGAATTATCACAGTGTAATGGGTCGGGAAGTTTGGGCTATTATATCAAACATAACACCAATATCTTACAACACTCAACTAAAAAACCATGAAAAATTAAAATTACAAGAAGAATATAATCATTGGTAAATAAAATGATAATAATGAATTAAAATAAGTAAAAATTACTTTCTATTTACTAATATTTCAAAAACTATTCCTTTCATATAACCATTGAAAAAAAGGTTTTACATTTTACCTTAAAAATTAAATTGTTTATAGTTAAAAGTTTATTATAATAGGTAATATTTATATTTATAATATAATATATCATAATGAAATTATATATAAATTTATATGAAATATTATTAATAAAACATGGAGACTAAATAATTAATTTTTCAATAAAAGTAATTTTTGTTTATATATTGTATTTTTGTTTTAAAAATAAATTTACTTATATTATATTTTAAATTTGACAACAAAAATAAATTTTGGATTTATAATGGAAAAATTAGATTAAGATGTTTATTATTGAATAAAAAAATGTATTTTATGTGAATAATGAAAAAATAACAATTTTACTTAAACTGTAACTTTTATGGCATTATCATAATAAAAAAACACTAAATTATTCTGAAACCTTTAATAACACACACACACACATATAATGTAAAATAATCCCTTAAGAAATAATAGTTTTATTTCTAAAACCGATGGTCATCATTTTGGAATCTTACGTAATATTTTACTCTAAAACTATTTTTATTCCTTTATATTAAAAAATTTCTTTTCATCACTCATTGAAAAAAATATAACAAAAGGGATTTAATATTTTTTATAAACATGTTTATATTATGTTTTAAGGTCAATTTTTTAGGCATAAAAGTATGTACACAAATATTAATTTTAATAACCATAATAATAATGAAATTATTGTTTTTAATGAATTGTTTTATAAACAATGTGTAATTTTTTTCAAATTAAATAAAAATATATATTCTCAAAAATGATATTAATATAATTTTTAAAATCATAGATAAATATATTAAGACCCAGTTATTTTTTAATCATTATTATAAAATAATAAGATAATATAATGTTGAAAAGAACATTTTTTCTACCAAAATGTTTTTATATGATTTAAAAGATAATTTTATCTTACTTAGAAATTGAATTAGATTTTATTGGGAATAAATTTAGTTTTCTCACTACCAAATTTTGTAATATTTATTATATTTTATTTTTTATTAAAATTAAAATTATATATATAAAAAATAGTAACCAAGGGAAAAAAATAGAATGGTAAAGTTTAAAATCTAATTGGAAATGACTCAGAACATGTCCAAAAGTTATCATTAAAGTTATGATTCTACACTCTAGTATTTTATAATTTTTTAACCATTTAACCTTGAATAAATTCAGTACATAACTGATAAATATTGGAAGTTCACAAAATTCCCCATTTCTTCACTTATAAAAGGGGATCACTTTCACCCTCTCAAAGTTACAAATCCCCTATGAAATTTTTTGATACTTGACCCAATTTTTCCATCAAATATTTATATTTCATGACCTAAAGCCCTTATAAAACATAAGTTACCCCAATCCATTTATTGAAAAGGTAACATTATTGAGAAAGTTCAATGTCCCAATGTTATTTCTACATAATACTTAACTTTTTATGATTAATATTTCTCTTCAAAACCAACATTAAAAATTGTAATATAATAAACTCAGTATAATTATTATAATGAATTTTTATTATATTAATGGAATAATCCTTTTTAAATCCTTCCAATACATAGAAAAACAAAAATAACGCCGATCACACATTTGTGCTGACTAATGCCTCCAGGAAGAGGTGTCTTCTATTTTTCATCACCACCCATATTTGATGGTTATAAGGGTAGGGATTAAGAATAAATTTGACATATATAATATAATTATTGTTAATAAGGAAAAAATTATAATCCACCTTCAATCCCCTCTCATTCATTGGGAAATAAAAGTGTTAACTGTGTGTTATACAGACTCTCACCTCTATAAAGTAACATAATTCATTTTACACCACCTTGTAATATAGATTAATTTTAAAAAATATTTAATGTAGAAAAATGTTTTTCACAACACTATAAATAATATATAAATTTAATATTGTAAATTCTATAAATGATATTTACAATAAAAATTCATAGTAAACATAACCACCTAATGTGATCATATCAGATTTCATTCCCTAATTTGAGATCATTTTTTAAAAATATTATAACTTTATAAATTTTATGATAATAGAAAAAAAATAAACCCCTAAATTTTTTGGGATTATGAATCTATTATTCAACACCTTTATCCATGACCAAACTACAAATAGTGTTATATAAAAGTTGACTGAACCACCTCAAATAACCAAAATAAGAAAAAAATGTAATAAAAATAAAATAAAATATTAAAATAAATGGTGATTAGTAAATGAAATATATATTAATAATGTTCTAAAGTAGGTATATAATATACTTAAATTGAATATTCATGATGTTAAGAAACATGTTCAGAGTTAATCTGGAGAAATTTAAGGGTAATTTTTCTAAAACATTAATTCTATGAGACTTGTTTATGTTATGCATAATATATTATTTTTCAAGGAGAAAATTGTAAACCATTTTTAATTTATGTAATTATTATATTATATTTAATTGTATTAAATGTTTTATTCCATAATAATTCTCTTATGGGGGTTTTAATCAAATGTTACAAAAGATTTAGGGTTTTTTTCTAACTCAATTTTCTTTCACTGAGTTACATACTTTCTTATTGAACTATATTAATCCAAGTTTAATTTATTCTACCTATTGATTTTTTTTCATCAGTATTTTCTAGGGTTATATAATTCTTCATTATAAAATCATTAGAAAATGATTTTTACTTTAAATATTACATTACATTAAATGGGTTTCTTGGTCTCAGTTCCCATTTCATAAGAAAAGCATCTTGTTATGCACCAATTTACATTTATATGGTGTATTTAATACCTAATTTTTATATTTAATAATGAATTATTTTTCACTAATGGTATTTTATTTTAAGTTTAAATATTATTCTCCATCAATATTTTTTTGTTTAAATCTTATTTATGTGATAATGTTTCTTTTCCCAACCTCATTTTAAAACTGTGGTCTCTCAAATTTGGTAACCCATATAGAGAATTTTTATAATATTTATTTCCAATACCAAAATAATTTTCACCCTATCTGGTTATCCTAGGTGAGATTTTTTTCCTCTTTTTCTTATTTTAAATATGATATTATATAATCTTTTTAAGAGATGTAGTTCGAAACAAATGTATTTTAATATAAAAAAAGTTAAATTCTTTTTCACTCATATTTCATATTCCACTCCACATTTTGTGTATATACCTATATATTTTTTAAAATAAAACATGACATTTTTACCAACATATCGTTTTTTTAAAATGGTTTAAAATAAAAAAATATAGCATTTTTCTTATTGGTCATTTATTAAAAAACAACCTATTTTAGTGTTTCCATGTGAAAAAATCATTCTACCACCTTCATCATTCTATTTGAAAAATTATCTATATACTTTCATGGTTTCTAGAAGAAATTATTTTTTCTATTAGTTTTATAAATTATTTATTTTAAAATAATTTTAAATGATCAAGGATATTTCTTATTCCCATAGTGATTTTTTTTCAAAACTCCTACAAAGTTTTTTATCTAAGTAATTACCCATTGACATATCTTATTCTTGCTCAATGATATTCTTCAAAGGTTACCATCCACTTTATTTATTTATATGTATTATTCAATGTTATTATATATTTTTGATATGATCCATGGGTTCTTTTTTCTTTCCCAATAATCCCATTTGGATAGGTAAAACTATTATATTAATATATTTCCTTTGTGAATACCCTAATTTCCATTTATTTGATGGAAGTGTGTTCACCTAGATACAACACAATGATTCATTTGGGGAATTATTGAATTAAACATATACCCTTTATCTATATGATGTAAGTACTATATGATTTATTATGATTATTGATGGGTATTTACCTTTAAATTTACTGAATATATTGGAATTCCTATTTATTCTCAAAGGGTTTATCATGTTTGAAAAGAATATGAAACCTATTTAATTCCCATGGTTTCTCATTATATCACTACTAGAAATATCACCTATACCCACGGTTTCATGAATTTTGGCTACAGTGGCATCGGTATAGCCCTATACCCACAGTTTTTACAAAACCGTGGGAAAATCCCATGAAAATTTCATAATACCCACGGTTTGCTTAAAACGTGGGTATAAATCTATTCCTATGGTTTTCATAACCTTAGGAATAGATTTTCACATCAATTTATCATACCCACGATTCAATAAACTGTGGGTATGCTTCCTAGACCACAACAATACTAATATACCCATGGTTCATTGAACCGTGGGCATAGATGCTTCTCCCAAACATAGCAACTGCTGCCCGCAACCTTCTTGCTTCCTGCTTCCATCCATCTTGCACCCATAAAAACAAACAAGAATAAAATACCAAAACAACAAAACTGAACTTGAATTACTAATGAAAACTACAAGAAAGTGTGATAAAAACCAAAACTGAACCTACATTACAAATGAAAATTGTCTTTCCAAAACATAATTGGAATTAGATTCTAGAGTATATACATTGGCTAGTTCTAGATACATGATCTGTAAAAAAAATACAGACATCCTGCACTAGGTTGCTACAGATGAAGCATTATAGATAATAATAGATAAAGGAAGGTCCACAATTAAAAGATATATTGAAATGAAGAAAGAATGCAAATACTTTTTCAAAAGATGATTTCTTGTCCTTGATCACATATATTTTGTGATTAAACCAAGGTGGAAATATTCTCAATCTGTTCTTCATGATCTTTATATTATTTATAGTTTCTATAAGTCCACACATATCACCTATAATCAAATTTAACTGATCAAAGAATACATTAATAGATTCACTCAAGTGAATCCTTAATTCCTCATAATTGTTCCATATAACCTGCATCATAGATTTATTATCATTTTCATCGTCATAATATATTTTAAGAAACTTTTCCCACTTTACATTAAAGGATTTACATGGCATCACATTTGGGTATATTTTATCAGATAATTCTCTCCATAATGAATTAATTTTCATATAATTATCATCCAAATATTTATGAACTTCATCTAATAAATCTAAACTATATATACATAACACAATTACATGAATAGTATAGGTGTAAATATACCTTCCTAAATATCAAAAATATAATTGCATCTAATTTTTCAAAATTTTATAGTTAATTACATTAAAGATTAGAATCATTTTGTGATTAACTAATTCCAAATATTCTACTTGGAGAATAATTTATCTAACCTAAACTTTTTTGTATGATACCACTTGTTGGCCCCAATTAAGAAAAATACCCAAGGGGGTGAATTCGGGTATGTTGATTTCATTAAATGACCATCACTAATGATGTTGTTCCATTATTAGTAGGAAAAAATATCTCCATCATAGTAGATATAAAGAAATATAACATGTAAATAGGGGAATTGTTTTTACATAGTTCACCTGAATTTGGATAATAAAAGGTGAATAAAATATTTATGTGCTGATATACTATAATCAAAAAGTTCACACATTTTATACAATGTTCATAGAAGACTCACTATCCCCATGATTTATAACTACTTAGGATTTTATAACTCACTACACTCTCAAAAAAGTGTACCCACTATTCCTCTAAGTCTTACCTCTCCTTAAGAATGAAATAAATGTTCTATTTTTAAGAAATACAATCCATAAAACATGAATTTAATAACCATTCAAAATTCTGAAAAACATCTCATCTAAAGTTCACAAATTCCACTAAGTTCACATAAATTCAGTTCCACGATCCTTTCTAATTCATGAGAGAATCATTAATCTTCTCTATATAGAAGTGTAATCTTATCAATTAGACTTTAGACTCCTTCGATTTTTTTATTTATGAATTCCACATAGTCTTCCCCACTCTATAAATTTTTCAACATTCATTATCAACAAACACAACCCATTGAAAACTAAATTTGTGGGATTTTTTATCATCATGGAACATGATCTTGGAAAAACCATTTCCAGTTTAGTAATCCCCAATATATTTATGAGACTGAGTAAGATTTTGTTTAACTCATTCATATTAAAATTTACAATGAACACTTATTACCTTTCTAACAATGATTATAAAATGAAATATATGGTTAGAATAAGCTTGAATTGTGATCTCTTTTCAATTGAATTATTTTTTTACCCAATCATATTGAGTATATGAGTTGAGACTAAAAGATCTAGAATCATTTTACATTGAAATATTTCTTTAGAAAATTTTATCACTCGTGTCTTGCTTATTATTAATAGATCCTTTTATGGTTTCCAATCATTCTAAAATAATTTATATTCTCTATTTTTTTAAATCACGGAATACATATAAATAAGAATCGATGTAGACACATCAAAAGAATAATTACTATTCTTATTGTAAGAATATTTACCTTATTAACTCTTCTTATCAGCAGTCTCTTTCTTAGGATGTTTTTTTCGAAGGAATAAAATTTTTATTCTTATTTGAGAACTATAATCATATTCCTATACTAATATATGAAGATTCATTCATTAATATTTTCCTTTTAAATAATTAATATCCAATTCAATGTCTGTGATAATGTAATTTTTATTTACAAACTATGTTTTTATTAGATGAGTATCATGCATTACAATCATTAAATAAGTAATTTAAATTTTCAGTATATATATTATTTGACTAAGATCCATATTTTCTAAAGAATCGAGTCTTATTAAAAATTTCTCTCATCATGTAGATATTTTGGTGTACCATCATGCCAATAATATCATATATTTATCTTGGATATTAACTAGAGAAGTCCTTTCCAAAATTCATCATATGGATTATCATTAATATATTCTTTTAGTATCCTATGTTTTAGGGTTTTCTAAGTAAATTTTACCTAAATATTATGCCAGATACATGAAATTAATATTATTAGGTTTACCCATATTCTTTTTACCATATAAAAGATAGTTCTAACACACCAACCAAAAGACTAAAATCCCAAGATACACATTAGAGTGGAACATGATGAAAAATGTGATCCTATGATCTCTATATAATATAAACTAGTTCCAAGGGTTAAAATAAATCTTTTTTAAATAAATTTACCTCAAAATCATAAAATATAAAAGAAAAAAATGCATGTGTATACAGAAAATATTTTATAAAAATAAAAATATAAATTGAGAAATCATATTATATGGAAATTAAAAATTACTCATTTTATATGACCAATACAGATATATGACTAATTACCAATAAAGAATGGATTCTTTCCAATTTATGCCTTTTGAACAATCATGTATACAAGTAAACTAGAGTGCACATATATCCCTGTATGATGGTGGCATACACCTTGATATGATAATGCAGTGGATAGAGTTTTGATATGGGGGTTTGGGGATGATTTAAGGAAGGGATAAAACATGATAGTTGAATCAAGTAGGGTGGGATATTGATCCACCTTGCTAGTGGTTAGTGGATATAGGATGGATAGTGGTCCATCCCAACTAGCACCTCAAGTGGTTTTCCAAACTCTATACATTAGTCTAGGTGGAGAAAGAAAAATACACACATGAGAGAAGGGAATTTCTTTGGGAGTTATGCAGGTTTATAATAATGATTATGGTCCATTAACCTAACCCATAACTTATCCATGGGAAAATACATAACAATGGGCCTCAATGGTGTGGGCCAATCCCATGGGATGGTCTCCTTAGATGGCCTAGTAAACTGACTGGGTGGGTCATAAATATGGTTTAGGTCTGACTCAACATGACCTATGGTAGAGACCCCACATTCCCACACCGACTACCATTCATGGGATTCACATGTGGCTGGGTTCACTTCCCCCTTCCAGGGGCCTTCATATGGCATAAAACACCTCTTCTCTAGGTGTTTTTCCTAATTTTTTACACTGCTGTTTTATTTAAGTGAATTAATTTTCTCTTTATATATTTTTCAACATAGTTTAATACATTTGAGTCCTCATTTCCACTAGAGTCCATTTCCAATAAATTTTGGTTATTTAAGTACTTTGACTCTTCTGCCGATGATAATTGGATTTAGAAATGGTATTGAGATAATACAAAGTGTTAGGTACTCTTTTTTTTGAATATCAAGGATAGTGAGTGGATCTACCACATGATCTATGGAGTTTGGAACCCCCACATCCAATAAATTTTGATCCATGATTTCTGAATAACATCCTGAGCCTTTTCAAACGCAATGACAGTTCAATGTATCCAAAAAATACACAAATCTAAATCAGAATATTAAAATTAAAAAGTTGGTGTAAAACCTGAATCAGGATTCCACTGAACAAGATTTTTCTTCTGTGTTTGGAGTCTTCCTAAAACATGAAAACCACATTAAAAAAATTAAATAAAGGAAACCTACAACCCACAAACAGCATATGCAACATCTAAATCAGTTAGTCAACTATGAATATTCATATAACTATCAGATCACATACCAATAAGTTATGTACAGTGAAATATTTAGAGAACATTTTGGATTACAGCACATAAAATAAAATACACAAACATATATCGCAATGTCATTCAACAATTGATATAAATACAAATTCCCCTCCCCTCCCCCTACCCTCTACCCAGCCCCTCCCTCATGCCCAGCTCCCCCATGCCCAGCCCCTCCCCCTCCTCCCTCATGCCCAGATTCCCATCATGCCCAGCCCCTCCCATCCTACCTCATGCCAAGCTCCCCTATACAACCCCTCCCCCTCCCTCATGCCCAGCTCCCCCTGCCCAGCCCCTCCTCCTCCCCCTCCCCCTGCCCAACCCCTGCTCCTCCCCCATATTTACTGTATACCAATCAAAGATGAGATTCATTAACATACCAAGGCATATAGTTTTTTTAGGAAAATAAAATAAACAGAGAAAGTGTTTTAGTTTTTTGTGTCATGACTGAACTGCATAACAATATAATCATAAATCGATGATCGAAAGGGGAAAGGGGAAATGAGCGCAGGTTACTTGCGTTTACTTGTAGCGCAATCATAGTTCTGATGACATTAACACCACAATTTTGTGCCAAGATTCAAGGTATTGCCTCAAAAGAAACTGTAGCAGCTTCGTAAGGCCATTTTTTAGAATGAAACCAAACACAAAAAATATGAATCACTCCAGGAACTAAAAATTAGTGCCTTTAAATTTGAAGCAAAAGATAAAAATCAACTAAACCTTCTTAACAGCTTCAGAAGATGAGCTCTTCTGCTTCAAAGTGGAGGACACAGTCATATGCGCCTGATGAACATCCTCTGCATGCTGAGTATATGAATGAGAGATTAAGTCAATGTAGCCCCCTCCCCTCCCATACCTCCACTACACAGCCCCTCCCAACCCCCTCCCAACCCTCCACTACAGCCCCCCCCCCCCATCCCTCCACTGCAGCCCCCCATCCTAAGCCTCCCCTCCACTGCTAAGGCCAAGATTAGATGGCGAGATAATAATAAACACACCAAACCATAAAAAAAATATATGGCAGGTGAAAATTACCTAAAATTTTTTCAAATAACACCCCTGATGAAAAAATAATCCAAAAATCATTTTATTGCATAACGAAATTCACATACAAGAAGTCCACCAATACAAAAAAAAATTAAAACTCCAACACAAGTCTCTCTACAAAGTCAAAAAATGGAAGTGATTAATATCCCCCCCATCGCCATCATCATCATCCCAATGTCCAACATCATCATCATCAGCAAAAACATCATCAACAACATCATCAGCAACATCATCACCAACCGCACCATTAGCATCATCATAATTAATCTCATCACCAACAACAGTATCAGCAACATCCTTGCCAGCTCTATCGCCACCACCATCATCGCCACTAGGACCCTCATGGGAATCACCCAAGTCATTATTTAAAGAGAGAATTGATTCCATACATGAATGAAAAGTGACAGCAACCTCTGATGGTAGTGACTAACTCAAAACTGACATAGATTTAATGAAATGTTCATTCATTAGCTTACTTTTTTCATGCTCCTCTAATACTATTTTATTTCCTGAAGCTAATTCAGCACACACACTTTCCAAATTAGAGGCCTTAGAGGCTTTAGAGGAGTCTGGTGATGACCAATACCTAGAGGGGATAATGTTTTTCCTGGTCTACAATGGACTCTTCCTGGATGCTCCACACCTAACACCTGACTCAAAGGATCATTTGGCCCTATGTTGTCATCTTACTTCTCATCCATGGCCTCCAAGGAAGACTATTGATACTATAAACTTATTAAATTATAAATTTCATATAAATGTTTGAAATATAAATAAAAAACATACAATTTTATATTGTGTTTGTGAATTTACTGTAGTTACATCTTTCTTTTCCTACTGGATCAGAATAATTTGGCATGAGGTACAAGACCTTCAATGCCCAATACAACTTGCTACAAATGATAAATGCACAAATTTGGATTACAAACATATATGATAAATGAAAAAATTAGATTGAAGTGAGTTTCAACAAAGACCTACAAACATTGAGGTAAATGGCAGTCATAACCGATTGGTGGTTTTCTGAAGTGGGTTTGAAGGAAATATAATACTTGTTTAGGAAAAATAGACAAGCCATCTCTTAGTATAAGTAGTGATTTCCATGATACATGGATTAACCAAGGGAAGGAATGAATATTTTATGATGACATGTTATAAATAAGGACATTATTTTAATTCAGATGAACGTACTAGCCACTTCTCATGCTCGGGCATTATAGTGCGCCCCAATGTGTGTAGATATGTCATTTTATCTTTTTTTTCATTTTCACTTCCTAAAAAACAAAAAAAAACAATACAAGTAATAAGAAAAAAATTTATATAGAAACCATTAAAGATGGGTAGTACCTTATACTGTTCAGTCTTCTGATGTGTGATCAATTTTTGATATTGAATTTTTGGACACTCAAGGTTTGTGGGTACACCCTCAAACTCAGTACCCACTCTGCTCCTCCAACCAATATGTAAATCAAAATTGTATGACCGCCAATACTCTCCAAGATCACTCAACCTAGAAGCTTTGGCAGCTTCACCATTAGGAAAGTTCAATTGACTCTGCAACGAACATGTTAAGTCATATAAATACATTAGTAATATAAATATATATTTATAAAATTTTCGTACCAATATTTTCACCCATGACCTATCCTTGATGCCAGCACATATATGTCTCCATGAGACCGGTTCCACTAGAACGATATAATGATATTTGGATAAATTATCCATGAAACTTCTACACTCCTTGGCATTCTTACTTACCATTTGATTTTTAGAATTGTAATCCACCATAATCTGAGTTTCACGATTCTAGGCATCCCACATTCAAGTTATCCCACGTCGCCTACTAGAAGATCCCACTAAATAAGATAAAAGGTGAAAAGAGAATAGTTATGTGAAAATAAAATATTAAAAAAGTTAAATACTATAATTTGAAACATTTATAATAAAAAAACCTAATGCAGTCTCTTGAATAAGATGTGAGGCATTAGTGGACTGTGCTGGATTAGCATCCTCTGAAGGAAGTTTCTGTTCCACAACATACTCCAGCTGATCTTCATGAACAAGAGTGGAAATTGAAGGAACAAAATCAATATGTTTAGGATGGATGGTAGGAAAATGTGGTGTTGTAGACATGTCAGAATATGCATAGTAGGTCTGGGGATACATGAATGGATATGGAAATTGGGAAGGTGAGAACATCGGTTGAGTCAGCGTGGACATGGAATGGGAAAAAGAGGGTAAATGGGATGATGATGACGACATGTATGGGAACATCCCATGGGTCTCAAGAGGAGGGCGAACATGTGTGGTATATGGGATTTCCGCTGATGGGTCAGTGTGGGGAGTGGTAAGATGGGAGCTCCACCTAGGTGTAGGAGGTTTCCTTCTCGGTCCCATACTGGGAAGAGGAGACTATGGAGTTATATATCCCTAAAAAATTTGATCAAAAATATGAAATTGATATTATATGAAATGCAGAAGATAAATATTATAATTATTATACTCATTGAAGACAACTCATGCTCGCATCTAATAGGATCAACATCAAATAATCTCTTCTTGCGAGCTTATGCAGTTTTCTTCATAATATGCATAAGAATGAAATAAATATTTTTTAGCAACAATTTTTATAAATCATACATACAACATAGAAGCCAAAGAAGAAAAAAATGACATAACATCTTTCAGTAATTATAATTTACAACCAAGTTATACAATTTTTAAAACCACATTTTAAACCCAGTTTTCTGAATTGAAATAAATATAATTAAATGAAACGAAAACCAACAATACTAAAATAGATATATCATTCTAAACTAAAACTAAATTAATGTAATTAAATTAGAACCAACCTAAGAAACTCATGTCAAGGTAAACTAAATGAACTCTGAATATATATGGTTACTTTTATATATTACCCTCCACTACCTTAGGTTCAACATCATCTCTCAAAATGGGACAATTTGTGTTATCAAATAAAATATTTTGGCTAACACCGATGGGGACGTCAATGGTGAAAATTCCATCCCCAACATCATGAAAAATGTATTGGAATCACTTCATTAATAACATCGTAATCAGGTTTTAGATGATCTTTTACATAAAACACTTGTTTTTCCATTGATGCCAAAATGTATGGTTCATCGGTACGCAGGAATCGACTCATGTCAATAACTCTAAATCCCCAATCATCAATAAATGTACCATGTCACGTCATTGAATCAAACCATTTAAATTTCATCATAGTGACTCGACCTTGAGAGTAGTAATCCAATAACAATATTTTATCAACCAGTCCATAATAATACACATTTTAATATCGAGGTCAACTATTTGATGCACTGGCATAATAATACGTTCTAGAAGTTAACATAACTCTATCATGCTGTGTTCTCATTTTCACCGCTCTATCAGTTGTAACAAATTTATATCCATTGATTATTAAAGATTTGCAGTCACGAACAAAAGAATTGGGATGAAAATCCAATGCTCTTAATTCTTGAGAAATGAAGTCAGTAGGTAAACTCAATACCTGGAATACATATGAGTAATATAATTAAATATATATCTATATTTTAAGGTAATTAATGTAATGGTCATACCTTTGATTTCAACCAAGATGGGAACTCTTGGCTATACATAGCCTCTCTCCTTCTCAACGACAAAGACCGATGAACTATACTTATAATTTGTTTATGTTCTCTATATAAAATGACAATAAAAGTATAAGTTATATGTGATATGATATGGTATGAGATAACATATATATATATTCAAATTACTTACTTGATATAGGAATCGAACAAACCACAATTAAACAAGATTGTACGATGTGCCATATTCTACTCTTCAAAGCTCAATGTAACCAATGTATATGACCTCACTATTCCACCTTTTTGAGGAAGAGATGAAAACAAGGGATGAATTTCCTCATATTGCTCATCTTCATTTCTCATTGGTCTATTATGTATTGTGCTCACATCAGAAAAATTAATTGAACAAAAATCCATACATTCTTTGGGCCAGATAACTCCTCATAATGAAACCTTCAGGATAATTCTTATTCCAGACATATGATTTCATTGTACACATATTCCTTTCAGTGGGATACATACACCAAAAAGAAACTGGTCCTCTAAGAAGTGTCTCAGTTGGAAGATGAACTGTTAAATACATCATGCAAGTGAAAAAGGATGGAGGAATTGTTTTTCCAACTCACATAGAATTAACGGTGCCTCTTGCTGCATTTTTATCAACAATGATTTGGATAACCTTTTAGCACAAAGGTATCTAAAAAAATGACACAACCGAATCACTTCCACCCTTACATTATTGGATAGAAAATTCTGAATTGCTATTGGAATCAATTCATGAAGAAGGATGTGATAATCATGAGTTTTTAGGGATTTAAATTTCAAATGTCTTCTATTGACTCGTTTAGATATGATGCTAGAATAGCCATATGGAACCTTGATATTCTCTAATATTTTCAGAAATTGATCTTTCTCTTTCGGTGTCATCACATAATAAGCACAGAAAACTTTACATTTGTTTTCACCGATACAAACAGGATGTAGTTCTGGTCGAATACCCCAATCCAATAAATCCCGACGAGATCAGAAGTCATCTTTGGTCTTCCCCTTAATATTCAAAAGAATTTCAAGAAATATTTCACATATATTTTTCTCAATATGAATTACATCTAAATAATAACGTAACAAATTAGTAGACCAATATGGCAACAAAAAAAATACTTCTCTTTTTCCAATTATAAGTGACTTCAGTATCAGCATTCTTCCTCTTTCGAGATTTCAACTGACATTTCCCTAAAGGAAAGATGAAATCTTTAAATTAATTAAGCACATAACTTCCTGACATATGTTGAGGTGGTTCTTTAGTGTCAGCATTATTATCAAACCTCTGATGATTCTTCCTGTATTGATGATCCATTGGAACGAATCGGCGATGCCCCATGAAACTAAAACTTAGACGATATTTAAGCCTTCTCGATCGTGTATTCTTCATACAAACGGGACATGATAGTTTTCTATTTGTGCTCCACCCAAACATCATTACATAGGCAGGAAAATCATTTATGGTCCATAGAAGGGCATCACGCATTTGAAATGTTTTCTTTGAAGAAGCATCAAATGTCTGCACACCTAAATCCCAAAGTTATTTCAACTCTTTTATTAAAGGCTGAAAGTATACATCTATATCATTACCAGGATCCAAAGTTCCAAATATCAGTATACTCAAGAAAGTGGAAGTTTTTTCATACACATCCACATAAGAATATTATAAACATGAATAAAAACTGGCCACATGCTATGAGCAGTAAGCATCTAAACAAGAGGATTAAAACCATCACATGATAGGCCCAATATGAAATTACGCACCTCAGCTACAAAATCAGGATATTATGTATCCAATGTCCTCCATGATAATCCATCTATAGGATGGGCCAGCTCATCATTACCTTTAATTCTATCAACATCATGCCATCACATATTGACTGAGATTTCTAGAGACATGAATATATTTTGAAGTTTCGGAATCAATGGAAAGTGCCACAAGAATTTATGTGGCACACGAGATGGTGTTCCATATTCATTTTTATTCCATCGAGATGTACCACATTATTTACAGTCATTCTGGTCAGCTGTTTCCTCAAAAAATAAACTGCAATCTTTCAGACAAGCATGGAATTTATTATTAGCAAATCCAATCTTCTTAATTAACTTCCATGCCATGTAATGATTTGAGGGAATATCTGCACCATCATAAATCAAGTCCTTTAAAAATGTAATAATATAATCAATGGAGGTATTAGAAATCCCACACATGGTTTTTCCATGATATAACCACATTAAAAAATCCAACTTGGTTATTTTATTACATTCTTGATATACTAGAGTTCTGGCACCATCCAATAAATTTTTCACTCTCTCAACATCATCGTATTCAGCATTTTCCTCATGTGTACTGATATCATTGTCTTCTTGGACTGGCATTCTATCTCTCTTGGAATGATGCACATATGGAAACCGATCAAATATCAAATTCTTCATGTCACTTTGTTCATTTAATTTATGAATAGTGGAAGATTAACTTGTCTCTCCAAAGTGAAAACAAACATTATAGTTTGCTTGAAATACAAATTTCATTAAATGGTAACTAACTTCTCATCTTAACCATGGTCTTCCAACACAATTATAGCAGGGACACTATATACAACCTCCATCTGACGTATTGTTAAATGAAAAATCTAATAAAATCTTCAAATTATTTTGAAACTCGATTGAAATCCGATCGGTATGATACATCCAGCTTTTATCCATTCTATAAAAAGAAAAAAATTATCATTCAATCAACAATGTAAATCATATTTAAAAAATTCATTACAATCAATCTTATTATTAAATTAATTAAAGCATATTAGTAGATAGAAAAACATATTTAATGACAAGAGGATTCCATGATTGAATAAGTAGGAAAAAAGAAAAGAAAGGTCTACCTTGAGATGTAAACTAAAGAAAAAAGTTAATAAAGACACTCTAAAGTGGTCATTAATGGGGAATAAAAAAGAAAATTTTAATGTAAAATACTCATTTATAGATATAGAGGCATTATACACATGGAAAGAAAATTTTATTTTAAAAATATGAATTTATAATTTTATAGATTATTTGGTAGGGGTTATTTTATGGGGAAATAAAACATTTAATGAAAATAGAGTAGTTATAACTTTAATGTTTTGGAATTAATATTGAAAAAATGTTTCAAGGTATCCTATAAATTTTGTACAACATGATGCTTAAAAGATATACTTTTTATGGATTCTATTGGAACTTTGTAATATTTGTTCATATGGAAAAGATATATTTTTTAAAATAGACAACATGATATACTTGGGAGTATTGAGAATCAATTTTTGGGGGTTTCAACCCCTTTAAAGGAATAAAAGTTAGAAACGTATTGTAAATTCTATATAGAAATCAAAAAAGATGTTTGATATTCTTGAATTTGTATATGGAAGGTGTGAAAATCCTATTCATGATGAAAATGAATGCCTCATCATAATACCATCCTGAAAAAATTTGAGTTTTAATAATCAAAATCCGCAAAAGAAGAATAGAAAAGTGAAGGAAAAATATTTAGTTGCTGAAGTTTCACCCAAAGTATCTAAAGGGGAAAGTCCATGGATCTTGGATAGTGAATGTTCTTCTTACATGATAAAAGATTTAAAAACATTTAAATCTATTTAAACATGAAATGGATGCTTATTTAACTTCATAAATGATGGTTCACTAATGGTTAAAGGAGTTGGTTTAATTGTTATTGGGAAAGAGAAGCTTAAATCAAAAAACACTCTTTATGTTGATGGATTAAAACAAAATCTATTAAGTGTTTCTCAAACTAATGATAAAGGAAAAATATTTTTTTAGGAATTATGGGTTATTGGTTGAGAACATTGAGTATGGAAGAGTGTTTAAAAGAGGATAAGAGTGCTAGAAACAATTTATTCCAAGTGGGTGATGTTGAAAATTCATGTTATCCAAGCATGAATGAAGAGAATGAATTATAATACCGGAGGATTAGAGAATATAAATGTTCTATTTTTTAAAAAGGATATGGACTCTATTTTTATTTTTATAGGATATAATAAATAGAGAATATATAGAGATTGTTCTTTATTGGGGAGACTTAGGGAGTTGGCAGTTGAAACTTAGAGAAGAGTTCATGTGTTGTTCCCCATGTTTTTGACAAATAAAAAGTAGGAAATTGAAGATCCCTTGATGATCAGAAAACTTAACATGTCTTAGAGTCTAAGATCCCTCATTAAGTTAACTAATTAAGGGGTGGTGATTATATCTTAATTAAGACATTTATAGTATAATGTTGATCTTTACACCGAGGGTTAGATAATTAGAAAAACCATTATTCATTATAATAGCTCAGTGTTTAAAAAATATTTTTAGTGTTTGATTACTATGAAATTGTTAATTAATAAAATCCATTAAGGTATATTGAATGAAATTTTTATGTTTTATTTACTGGAATCATACTCATTGATGAGTAATAAGTAAGTTCGAGATAAGTTTAAGAAAAATTAATAAAGAAAATCCATCAAATTTTATGTCTACATCATGGTTGTAACGACCCCTAATGTTTATATGGGAATTTACCATTGAATAAATTATATGCCTGATATTTCATAAAAAATAAACAAAAGATTAATATAAATTCATAACTTTACATGTCCATAATATGATCATTGGCCATTATAGACATTAGAGATGTAGTTGTTAGAATGTGATAATTATAATTGGTGCATATTAAGGGCAATGATGAGATATATTTTATATATAGGGGTAAATGATGGCCTCAACTAGTAGGAAATAACATTTTTGAAACATAGTAATCTGAGCTTGGGAGTGAAGTTTCATAAATGGGGGTTTACCTTGACAAATTACAAGAAGAACATTAAGAAGTGGGACTTGATCATAACAATCAAGTGATGAGATGAAGGTGTTGAGAGTATACATGTTATAGAAGAAGATTCGTCAATTTCAAGTGATGAGGAACAATATCATTCATCTTATACAAGGCTGAGAATATAAATTAAGCTCCAAAATATCATTAATGACCAAATATAGAAAGTACAAAGTAGGAGAAATTTAAGCAAAACAAATCATACATCATAATTTTCTTAAGTAGAACCTAAGATTATTGGAGAAAATGACAATTTAGTTACCTACCCATATTACTATATCAAGACTCTACATTATTATAATCCCCCTCCATTACTTCATACCATGTTTTTTGATCCATTACCTATGAATCTAGGACCACGGTGTCCTTATAATACTAGTTTCACTTACCATCTTTCTCACCACAAACATTCCCATCTTGAAATGGAAGAGTTTACAACTACCGATAACCTAACCATATCATCACCATCGTCCGTATCTTGAACCAACCCTATTAAAAAAGGTTAGCCCCTCAAGGAAATCTCCTACCCCTGACCTGGGTAGTCCTGAGCATCCTTATATGAGGTACCATCTGACCTTAACTCAAAACCCATGTCAATTATCTAATTCAAGTCAACAACTATCAGAAACTCAGCACCATTCTTATTCCTGAAATAACATTTTATATCTTTCCTCTTATTAGAATAAAAATATCAAGATAAATCATTACGATGTTCATCCTTAACAATACCAATGGACTAACACCCTGAAAAAAAGTGGGGGAACCTCATATTCAATTCTCAAACCGAAATCACTATCCAGCATACAGAATGCTACCTTTTCAATGTAAAGGGGGATTAGGTTCACTTTGACCAAGATACAACCATAGAAGCCAAACTTGGATTCCTCTATTTCTTATTCGATTGTAATGGGAACACCCAGAGAAGCATCAATTTCATAGATATTTTTTATGACATAAAATCCAATAAGTACCAAATATTTTCAAACAAACCTAAGCCCTTGAGTTCATAACATCAACGGGATTAAATCTGTGATCCCAAACTTACAAGAAAAATATTCACAGAATTAACACAATATATCCAATTACTCATGCATTTTTATTTAGCTCGTGAGAAGAAAATAGTATGTGAAAGTATCGATGCCCCATAGGGATAAATTTTAAGTTTATAAAACCCAAAAAGTTTGATAATTGATTGAATAATTTTTTTGTATTCCAGAACTTATTTCCAAAAGGATGAACTAGCCAGGAGATTACCAAATACCAAAAGATCTTGAATCATTTCAAAATTACATCCTGATTCAGAGTAAGATGTACACTATTACCATGTTTAAGAGGCGAAGGCAGGGATGTTGAGGCAGAGGAAAAGGCCAGGAGGTCCAGGTTAGGAGCAGAGGTGGAGCCTAGAGGTGGAGGCTGGGGAGGGGATGAGATGTCCAGGAGGCGGAGGTTGGATGGACGGGAGGCAGAGGTTAGAGAGGGGAGGAGAGGGCCGGGAGGCGGTGGGACAGGAGGAGAGGACAGGGCCGTGAGTCGGAGTTTGGGGAGGTAGGGTTGAAGTTGGGGGAGCGCAATGGAAGTTTGAGGAGGATCCCAATAGTTAGGGGTTGAATACCCACAGTTTTAATAAAACCGTGGGTATTGACAACTAAAAACCATCTATCCCCACGGTACTTTAAACTGTGGAAATAGATGTGTGGGGATAAACCCCATTTCCAGTAGTGTATGTTTAAATGATTGATATCTTATGGAACACATATGTATGGATGATTATGTGTGGGGTCTTATATTTCCCTCCAATTCATTTGATAATGCTTTATATCTAATGTGATAATATAGAACGAGCCTTCTTGAATACGATCACAAAATAAAGGGTGGACCTTCTTGGATATTCTCACAAACTGAATTGTATAACTTCATATATATTCTTGCAATATGATGATACCATATACATATGTAAATTCTATATTATTATGATTATAATTATAACTACGTTATTCTCTCATGGATCATGTTTATTGACTAATGTTTCTACAATATCTTGATTTATTTATTATGTTATGCCATTTCATATGCCATGAATCAATTTTTAAGATCTTATCTCTATTGGTAATGTTTTTATTATGTATCTTGGTTATTACCATATGATCGTATTATGATCACTTATGATCTTTGGTTGTTATAAACTATTCTCACCCTTACTATGTATCTGAGCTCACCCATTTCTTATGTTACAATTACCATAGGTTATAAATAATTATAATATGTATGATGTGTATATAGAAATATATTTTATGGATAATTTTTGGGATATGTTGAAGACTTGATATGGATTTTCTAGTTTTCTATATAGAGGTAAAAAAGTGATTTTTGACATGAGTTTTTATAGTTAATGTTTTGTTATAATTCTCTAAAACTATGAACCTAAAAGATCATGGGAATGTATTGTGATGTAATATTTGGTTTAAGTGTAGTATTATAGATTTTCATGTCTATGTGGAATTATATTTGGTATCAAAGGATGGTTTAGATATCTTTATAGGTGAGAATATTAGTTAACAATAATTTAAGGGTTTATAAGTTAAAGTAGATCATAATTTAAAAGGTATAGATAACCCTTTAGATTAGTTGATGTAATATTGCT
The DNA here is from genome assembly GCA_963277665.1 of Viscum album. NCBI lineage: Eukaryota > Viridiplantae > Streptophyta > Magnoliopsida > Santalales > Viscaceae > Viscum > Viscum album. The sequence goes on from OY728155.1 coordinate 1,445,715,333, forward strand.
TTTTTTTGATTTTATGTAATTTGAATTCTGTATAAATCCTTGGGATATGTCTATGAGATATGTATAATTATAGGATAACATCCCAAATTTTATGGTAATGTATAAATTGTGTGGTTCCCATAGAAAATACATATATTTCTGGAGATTGGAAAGTGGATGAAACTAGGAAATATATTCACCTAGGGGTAAAACCCCTAAAAATGGTTGGCTTAGAATCAACTCAATATTTACATTGGTTCATGATGAGTGGGCCTAAGACTTCACAACCAAGTAGACACTCCTAGGGGATCTTCTTTGGTTAAAAAAATTACTCTCACAATCCATTATGAAAAATTTATTATTTTAAGGAACTAGGCTAAGGATTATAAGAGATCCCAAAATAAATAAACCTAGATTCAACTGAGAGTGATTAAGGTGGAACTAAATGTAAATGTGATTGTTTCATCATGTAATACATTTTGACTTTCAGTTTTTCACATGATCATTAATGATAATTATTTTATGATTTTTTTTTTCATCACTCAAGTTAACCAATTTTGGTTTTAGTAGTGGAAAAATCCTGAATAAAACAAGTTTACAATGAATTCCATAGATAATATGAATATTTTACCAGTGAGAAACCAAACAAAAAAAGAGTTAGACTGAGATGTTTTGTGATTATTCGAAATTAGATGTCTTGAATTATGATTAATAAAGTGAATTTAGTTGATTTTCCAAACATAATAAATAATATATTGATGGTGTCTCACTGATGTTTAGATACTGAAGATAATATAGTAAATAAGATTAAATGTTTATGATGTAAAAAAATCTGGGAAGAGGCACTCAAGGGATTATCTCAAAGGAACATGAATATATTTAATTTTTGGAAAATGGGGGAATGATGTAATAAACTACCTTGTAAAATATAAATATTTTAATTAATATATAAAAGTTATGATTTTTTATATGTTAAATGTATGGAACATTATTATATTAATGTTAAAAAATTACATGACATGATTAATATTTTAAGTTATATGAAAAAATTGTTATGGAATAAGTTGAGAAGGATTGGTTTATAAAGTTATAACTTTCAAAATATAGTTTCCTCCTTACAAATCTATTATGGAAGATAAAATTTTAAGATATTTTTTTTTAAACAAATAGTGTTTAAAACAATATTTATAAGAATAATTTCCCTTTACCTTAATTATCCAATGAACCTAACTAAAAGTTTTGCAATTCCATTCCATACCATCTTTTTCAGTTACTATGAAATACATGTGGTTTCAGTGAATTAGGCTTACCAAAAAATATTAGATGAATTCCTATGGTTAATGGAGGTCATTTTAGAGGCTCTCATGCCTCTAGTATTTTATAAACCGACATGTATATCTGATTGGTGTGAGGTAAGTGAATCCTCAAAATTTATTCCCCTATCATTTTTACTTAATGTATAAAGAACCCAAAATATATAGCAATGAAATAAAAATAAGGCATCTGTATGCTATAAATAACCACATAATACTTCTAGGGATCAATTATACAACACATTCCTTAACCATTTATTTTTCTCCTTAGTTAACCCCTCACGTGAATACGACCAACCTCATGCTGATCCCTACAGACCAAACATCCACTGCCTCTCTTTGGAACTTACACATCATTAAAATACCACGCACCATCAATAAAAGTGATGATGATAAGGTGTGTGTGTGTTCCATGATACATGGACATGTGTGATGAAGTGATTATGAATGTTGGAAGATTATAGATGAGGTTAGTGGTTAGGTGGAAGTTGATGACATCGAGGTGAACTGCGATGTCAGTGATTTAAATTGTGACACAACTAGCACTGTTGCTAGACTATAGTGATGATGATATAGAAGTGAAATTAGCTAATGGAATTAGGTAAAGGTATGGATAATAGTGATGGGATGTGATTCTACTTTAGGTTATGGATGTGGTATTTAGATGAAAATAGGTGGTGACAACCATGGGTTGAGGGCAGAGAGGGTGGGAAATCATAAAAGGAAGAGGAAAATCCCATATTTTATTTTTTTATATTATTTCTATTCTTATATATATATTAAAATATTCTGATATATAAATATATTTAGTTTTACATATACACATTGGTTAATTTAAATATAATTTTATAACCTAATTTGTTTATAAAAATTATCTTATTTATTTATCTCATTATAAATATATATATGTATATATATATATTAACCTTTTTCTAGTTTATACATTCTTTTTATGCATTCAAAAATTATATATATGTTATTTTCTATAATATATTTATTATTTTACTATTATAATTTTTTTAGCATCATTATATTATTATATTCATTTAAAACTAGTATCTATGTATTGTAATATTAGTATAATTTATCAATGAAATATTTATAAGTAATAGTATTTACATTGTTAAAATAAATACTATTTTGATATAAAATTCTTATTTTTATCATAAAACATTTTTCATTTCAAATTATATATTACTATCATCATTTATATTTCAAATTGATAATTTACATAACACTTATATTTTCTATCATTAAATGATATGTTATTATACCTATCATTAATAATTATTCCTTAGTATAGGTTAAATAATTTTCATACTTTCAACATCTTTATTTTTATTAAAATAGAACTCATAATAAAACATGAATAATGTTAAAATTCTAAGATGTGAACATATAAAATATAACCTTATATTCATCTAAAATAAAATTCATGTATAGACAAAATGACAAAATGATATATTTAGTAACAATCTAATTTACATAAAAAATTATTCTAAGATCTCGGGCCATCACATTCTACCTTATTAAAAAAAATTATTCTCATAATTTTAATTATATAAGATAATTTGTTATTTCAAGATTAATCATATAAAAAAGAATCATGTTAAAGTTTTTAAAAAGAATTTTCATTGAAAATTTTAAAAGATATCTATACATGAAAAATTGTCATTCTAAAACACCCATAACTAAATCCCATCTCTGAGATAGTGAAACCATTTAATTTCTTTGACGATTCACTACTAAAATTTTATGGAATTTAAAGAAAAAACATTCATCCAAAATCATAGAAAATATATTTTCTAAATCCTCAAAAAGGTTTTTGACTAAAAAAATCTTACAAACCAATAGTCGTCCGGATATTCAATGTTTTTTAAACCTATCTATGATACAAACTGTAGTTCCCTAGATGCATACCTATATATTTAGTGATAAAAAATGCATATATATTTTTATAAAGAAAATATTAAACATGACATGAAAAATATAATGTCTGAGGAATTATTAGGTATATTATTTTGATGTATAACTAAAAAATCAAATACAAACCATCTCTTGGGAGCATAATATTTTTTTGAAAACTAAAATCTTATAAGATGATATAGGGTATTCTTTATCCATAGTTTGGGTTCTCGATACTTGTATTATGTTAAACTCTTACTCAACTAAATACCCTGTGATTTTCTTGAATCATTGTGGTGAGTAAATGACATAATAAGTGGTTTTAAAATCAATGTATCTATTTTATCAAAAATACTTGAAAACTTAATTTGAAAATAATTTCATTAAACTTGTACAATATTACCAAATTAAAACATTATTTTAGAATAAAATTATCTTTTAACCCTTTAAAAGAAATATTACAAAGTGAAAAATAAATTCTAAGAACTTATATTTATTAAAAATAGTTTTAAATACTGAAAAAATTACTTAAAACCAGTATTTGAGATAAAACCAATGGAATCACTTAAAATAATAAATTAGTAGCTATATGAATACACAGAATCACTTATTAAAAAAACTAGTGATTTCTCATAAATATTATTAAAAATATTGGAAAACAAGACCGTGAGGCCACTTTGATCATTGAAGGATGTATAGAGACTACCTGTATTGGATAGTTGGGTTCACTCCCAAAAATCCACATCATGTTTACAAAGATAAGAACCAAATTTTATTAAAACATTTTGATAATGCTCATTTTTCCAAAGGAGTTTTAACCATACCTTGAAAATATGATGATGAATACACACACATTGATATATATATACACACATATATATTTATATACATATAAGTGAATAGATATATATATATATATCTATATCTACATATAGTCAATCACTAAATATGGAGAAACTAAATATCATGATAATAAAACACTATAAAACATACATAGACACAGAATTGGAATAATTAATGTATGTCCACACAATAATCAATATATAAGAAATATTCCATGATAATTAAATATGATATTTTCCACATGAAATGATAATTATAAATATATTAAAATATTTTTTGGAAACATACTCAATTATAATGATGAACAAGACCCTAACATAATTTCCCTAAAAGGAATAACCCTTATTAAAATGATAAAGATATTTCCCACCTGAAATGATAAAATGAAGTATAAATTTTAGAATAATTTAAAATGAACCCCATTTTAAATTAAAATTAAAATCATCTTTTGAAGTATAAAATTATAATTTTGATAACATATTATTTCCCTTTCAAAATTATTTTGAATATAAAATACTAAAATGATGTTTAAATAAAACAAAGAAGCATTTAATATCATTTTTAAAATTGAAATTTTTATGAAAAATATAAATCTCCTTAGGCATGAAATAATTTCAAAATTAATAAAATAACAAAAATATGTGATTAATTAAAAAAAATTCACATAAGAGGTTGTTCAAAGATAATTTTAAAAAAAAATTTGAAAACATTTCCCCTTATTATGAAGATATTTTCTTGGATGAATTTTAAAACTGAAATTCAAAAATGAATTTCCATTATATTTTTCAAAAAATAAACAAATAATTTTAAAAATACAATCTCACCTCACTAACATATTTTATATTATACAATTTTAAGTTGATGTTTAATTAAAAAAGGAGTGTTTAAAATAGAATATTCAAAGAATAATTTCTCCTTAACTTAATTCTCAAATTAACCTCGCAGATTTTTTTGAACTCCCTTATTTACATTCTTTCATAATGACTAAGAAATACATGTGATTTTGGTGAATGGGGATTACCAAAACTCATTAGATAATTGCTTGTGGGGAAAGGAGTCTATTTTAAAGGCTCTTGTGAAATCGGCATTCTATAAACCAGAAGACATATCAAATTTTTGAGAGGTCAAAAAAAACCCCAAAATCGTATTCCCCTATAATATTTCTTAACATTAAAAGGAACCCAAAATAACACATGATTTAATAATTATAATTACATTATACTTTATATAAAATAATTTATCACATTCCGGTGTTAATAATACCACATAGTCCTCTTCTATATGGAATTTTTCATAGTCAACCCATAATGCAAATCCGAAAATCATCACATTGATCCCTAAAAACTAATTATCCACCAATTCTCACTCGAACTTCTATATATTTGATATCATGTTCATCATAGATGGGGTTTTTGATCAAAAGGTTTGGGTGTGTGTGTCATGATCCGTGAACATGTGGTGTGGTGTGATCATCATGGATGGAAGGTTAAAGAGGAGGTTAAAAATCATGGGGAAGTCTGTTGTAGTTGGAATCTTAGGATCAACTATATGTACATTTATTACATGTATATTATATAAATTTAATATTAATAAAACTTCTTATTACATTTTATTCATTTTTCTTCATGAATCCAATGTGATAATGTCCTAGAGTATACATCGCAATGATAAGGTCATAAAATTTCCCCACTACGATGAGAACCTTGAAGTACTATGATGATATTCTTAAATAATGGTATGCGGTTGGATAACGTACTATTTTGTGACACATCGTATATAGATTTTCAGGTGTGAGTACTTGTAAGCATATGCGGCTTCTTCTCATGCAGTTCTCACATTGCAATCTTCAAGAAGAAATATTGTTAGAAGATAACCATTAGCAGGAATTCATCATGTTTTGGTGTCATCAAATACTCTTATCTATGTGTGTATAATGGTACTTATGATTTAATGTTATCATTGATTCATGTCATGAATTGTAGAATAAGTTTTACTGAAAAACCCATCACAAAATATGTTGGAAGGATATAAGGTAAATTGGGTGTGTCATAACTGAAAAGTAATTAATGGATATGTCATGGTGGGATTTTTCCATTCCATCTTTATCATAATTGGGATATTATGTTATTTATATTGGGTTACCTGACCCATTTCTAGACAGTAATGATGGTATTTAGGCAGTCCTACTTAATGATAAGGTTAAATAATCCTATATTCTCATACACTAAGTGTTTACAATTATGTTGATTAAATGATAAAAAATTTTAATTATTGTAATAAATATTATTCTCAAGATTGTGGAGTAGTTTTATTCATGTTTTATTAATTAATAATATTTACATGGTAAACAATATTTTTTTATTATTAATTAATAACTAATTTGGTTACGTGAATAGATATAAAATATTTATTCACTAGATTGTGAAAAAATTATTCTGTTTATTGCATATTTTAATAAATATCTATTTGTTGGATTTTGAATAAAATATTTATTTATGAAAAAATATTTGTTTGGGTGCTCAAAAAATTCTAGAGGAGTTTGAACAGACCATGACCAAGTCTGATGATAAATATTAATTAACAATATGGTTACATAATATCTTTTAATGCACAATTTAGTTCTTACCACAAAATAATGATAATGATATTATTATTATATGGCATGGGGATAAATAAAGGTTTTAAATGTTATTTAAATTTAAGCATGCCATTAGATAATATTTTAACCTAAACACTATCTCTATAAATAAAAATTTATGTCTTTTTATATTGAAACTGAATATTGAGAATAGATAATTTTTATGCCCAATGAATTCTCTCTCAACTCCTTCTTTTTCTCTTCCTATAAAGAATGTGAAATGTAACAGATATTGTAACGCCCCGACCCCAGCTACCCAGAGCCGGTGCATTATTTCGTAACATTGGCATGATCACAAAAGATCAAGTCTCGAAAGACCGATTAGTTTAGTAGCCTTGGAAACACTAGATACATTCATAAGTCTTTCATGACATCAAAAAGTAAACAAACTACAATAACAAAGTCTCCATAGTCCACACTCATATCCACTTCTGACTATCCCTACAGGTCATTCATAAAATACTTCTTCACATCCTGGAAAATATTAAAACATTGAAAGGGGTGAGCTCAGATGCTCAGTAAGGATAACAATAATGCGGAAGCTTTCATAAATAAACATTAACATTTAAGGCAGTGTATAACTAAAACAAAAGCCTTTTAAACATGAACTTCAACATAATATGGCAAAAGTAAAATGAGATAATTCCATTCACTTCTTCACATGGATATTCTACTGGTCGAATAATCACATGCAATATCAATAACCACTTTCATAATGATGGAATGCATAATGCCAGACTATCATAACCACGTAGTCAAGGCCTCGTGCCTAGACCACAAATAAGATTTTGTCAAGGCCTCGTGCCAAGACACTAGTTTGTCTCATGAGACCTGCCGATGCATCGAGGAGCTATAGAGGGCTCCACTCGTCACTTATTAAGTCCAATGCATTCCTCATATGAATAGGTTTAAACATATCATAAACCATAACATAATCTTATCACATAAAACATGCATAAAGGAAACATAACATTTCCACATTTTAATCAGAAGATATCAATACAACACATTGATATAATAAAAACTCTTTAAAAACCATTTTAAATACCAAAATAAAAGAAAGTTAAAACTTTGTATATATTTTTCATTACAAAAATGATGGCTTGTAGAGGAAGCCGAAACTCAAATAATGGTTACGGCGGCGGAGAAGTCGTTGTCGCCGCATATGTACGGAAAGAAAAACATTCCCTTTTTGTCATTTAGTAAAACGCTTCGTATAAAAAGATTCATTTTGACTAAACGTAAAAGTCAAAGGGGTTTATACACCGTATAAAAGAAAGTTGTGTATAAAACCAAATATGCCTCAATGAAAGGAGATTGAGACGAAGTCCTTAAAAAGATCATTTTTTTAAAATAAAAAAGATCTATTATGTGTATTCACTATAGGTACACATGAAGAAAGTAAAAATACAAAATAGGACATAATAATATCATGGAATAATTTGAAAGTAGGAGATTAACCCAAAGAATGGAAGTTGGGTTAAGAAATTCCCTTACCTCGTGTCTGACTTGACTCAACCGTTCTTTAACCTCCTGAATAATAAACTAGAGTTAATATATACCTTATTAAGAACCATTTTTAATTTCATTATCCTTTTTATATCACTTATTACAATGTTATGAACATTATGTAATTATTTAAGTTAATAACGGTCGTTTTGTCGATCTTTGTTACTTGAGTCAACAATAAATTTCTTATAATTACAAGTTGTTTATGTGGTAGAATATCCATTATCTCCAGAATTATATTCATGATTTAGATGTCATATATATCATATATATCCAGTATATACATTCATTTATAATATTACGTAACATTTAGAGGTAAGAAATGAAATGCACCGTTCATGGAGACGGTAAGCCGTACGTACGCATGAACGCTACTTTCATTTCTATTTCATATTTAATGGAACGAAATCATAATGATATAAGTGTATAATATCATTCCAGTATAATATAGTGTATAATACCATTTACTCCATCCTTTATACATCCCACATATGGCAATAACGATTCAAATCACTTTGAGGGGGCGGTAGTCCGCACTTCCTAAAATGAAATTATCACGTTTTACCCATAATGGAAATCATAAAGTATTCCATTAATGAGAAATACAGAAGCATAAGTAAAACATAAACATATTATATATCATATATAAAAATAGTGACATCTTAATGGCCACCTTTGAAGGTGTTATATGAGTGTTGAACAATCATCGTTTCGTGAGGCAGAAATTCGCCATCCACAGAAACCGTATGTTCTTTAACCATTAGATGTAGGTGTGTGTAAGTGTAGCTCTAATACTTATTATAACAAAATCCTAGTATATTGAGGATACTGGTGTTGTTACAAAAGAAATTAATAAAAAGTGTTTAGGGGGTTGGAGAAGAAAAAAAAAACAAAACAACATTAGAGAAGACATTACCTCAAAATCAGGTAACTCTTTTTGATTTGAGCCAAAGGCTTCCTTGGGAAGAGTTCTGCCCCAAATTGAGGCTTCTAGGAGTAAGAGGGGGATGTTTTGAGAGTATTTGGGCAGAGGTTGGCCGAGCCAAATGACTTGAAAGTGTAAATGAGGTGGGAGAGGTGGGGGCCTTTTATAAGTGGAGAGGAGGGGCACTTTTGGAAAGATTGAAATGTTACATTATTACACAATGATTTTCGGATTCTAAAGGTCCCACACTTATATAATTCGAGGCTAAGGTGATAAGGTTTCGAAATATCTTCATGCAATAGGCTTTGGACAAGTGTAAGCCTTGGCTTTTGCATTATCTTCTCATTTTATTTAAATCGTTAAATAATGAGGTCATCGCTGCATCATAATGATGTCATAAATAATTTAATTTATTTAATGTCTAAAAATTTTAAAAAAAATACTATGATGTAGTAAATCTTTTTGGCTTTCTAATGAATATTTATAATAAAAATTTGGACTTTTTTAACCCCACGTAAAAATTGTTTTAGTAAAACATTTTATGTTTGTGTCATTTTTTACTTTAACATTAAATAAGAGGTGTTTATGTCATTTTCTAACTAAAGTGGCTCCATGGGGTCCCCAAGTTGATCCATGGGTTGTCTTGGTCGGCCATGACTCATCCAATAGGAGTAGGACAAGTGTCATGCTCATCTCATATTATTAAAACATTATTTTTACCTTAAACTACACAAATTACCTCTAATCGCGATTAAGAACTTAAAAGTTACTATTCACCAAAAATTATTTTAATCTTATTGAACCACATTTTACTTCTTAATGAAAACCATGTATGTCGGATTTTTGAAAATCAAATCACAGAAGTGGTAATATTTCATTTAAATGAAAAATCAGTTATTTAACTACCACTTAGTGGTTTCACTATTCATCAAAAATTGAAGTTTTTCAGAACAAAGCCAAAATTTCACCCTAAGCTATAATTGATATTCCGAATTCAAAAATGATTTCTATTTTAAAAAATTCCAAACATATAAGTTGCATTAATTAATTTTATTTTTAATTCCCGCTGTTACAACAAATTGCGTGTTTTTAAGAAACAATTTATATCAAAAGATTAGCAATTGTTTATGTCCAATTTCAATGTTAAATTAATTCTAATGACCACCATTGGATAAAATTGTAAAAATATATTCTAATTATAATTTAAAACCACTAAATAGTATAATTTATCACTATAAATTATTTTGATTAAAAAAATTGTTTTTAAGTATTTTTCACTATTCATAAACAATTAGAAGTTCTCAGAAAAATACCAAAAATTCAACATAGGCTAATTTCGATATTATGAATAAAAAAATGAAGTCCATTTTGAAATATAAGATTTCTATAATTTTAAAAAGTGGTTATTACTATTCGTAATGGCTACTTTGATTAGTCACGGTGTTTTAGAACTCGAAATTGCATACAATGCAAGCTATTGCATTATTGAAAGAGAGGCGTATTGTGGAAGCTCGGGGTGTTACATTCTCCCCTCCTTCAATAAATTGCGTCCTCGCAATTAGATATTTTTCTTTGAAAATAAAAGGTTGAAAAGAGAAAAATACCTTTGAGGAAAACCCACATCGGAAATAAGGTTAATAAATATATAACATTAAAAGAAAGCAGGATAAGTACAAAGGTCACCCGATATAGCCCATTCTAGGATTCTATGAAAATATGGATTTGGAAGAAAAACAAACCATCAAGGTCTGATGGAGAGTTATTGAAAATAGGATTAGGAGAAAGTTTAACCACAAGAAAATCACAAACTTGTGATTGGTTAAACGGTCATTGAATCCCCAGTTGGAAAAGTTAACCGACAACATTTTTGTTTTAAGTTACCTTTTATAATGTTGAGGAATTTATTTAGTAGATTTACTAAGAACGTAAGGGAATATACATACTTGTTATGTATACTTTCATTCGTTAATAAATTTTTACCACAAACCCAACTTTTACACCAAATGGTAATGGAACTCAAAAATATTCTATTTATCCTAATTGTATAAGGTTCTAAATGTTAACACATACCATTTAGATTAGTAAAACTATTTTGTAATAACCAGGGACTTCCTGTAGGCTAGTGGTATGAAATAAAGGCTTGTCGCACTATGGTTGTGGGTTCGATTCCTGCAGCTTTGTCCGACGCGATGGGTTATTCCCCACCCTGCAGGTTGTCTTTTTCCTAAAAATATAGTACTATACTATTCCAAAAATAATCTTCATAAATGTTTTAACCTTAAACAATACTATCCAAAGTTCAACTTAATCCACTCCAACCTTTATAGTTATCCAAAATACCTTCGTCCAGACTTTCTCTAAAAGGTCTCTAAATCCCAAAATCAATTGTAACATCAGATTCCCCAAACAAAGAAAAGTTTCTCTTATTGTCACATACTAAAAATATGATTACCTTATTCATATTAAAACCTTACTGAAACCAACAAGTACTGCAGTACAATCCATATATATATATCACATTATTCTTATAACCAGAATATAATCCTTGAGTCCAAAAGCACAAATACATTAATTATTCCGCTTCAACTGTAGTCACAGCATAAGATTGGCCTTGATCCCTTAGCCTTTTCTGAGGTAAGTTTCCTTGACACTTAGGACATTCATTTGCATAATTCCCTGTTTCCCTACAATTGTAGCATTCAACTTTGACAGCCTCTTTCTTTCCCTTGCTATCACGAGCCTGGTGACCATTTTCTCCACATTTATAACAAACTCCCATTCCTTTTAGGCAAGTACCAGGGTGATTCTTCCCACAATTATCACATAATGGAAAATCCTTCTTCCCCTTTTTCCCTTTATTTGTCTCTTGTTCCACCGTTCTCTTCTTCTCTTTCTTTACTTTGTTGTCATAAGACTTAGAGAATTCCTTTTCTGTCTTGATAGCACACGAGACAATATCTTCGTATGATGAGAAGGATTGTGATACTAAAGCTCGATGGAGAAATGGTTTTAACCCATCAAAGAAACGATCAATCTTACTCCTGGGGTTACGTATATAATCGGCAGTATGCCTCGCTAACCTTGTAAAGTTATCCTAATACTTTGCGACATTCTCATCCTCCTTCTGCCTCAAACTCAGAAATTGCCTTTCCATATCTGCTCGATGGTCACGAGGAAAATATTTTTCTAATAACAGATCTTTGAACTCCCTCCATTCCATATTCGATACGTCATCATCTTCCTTTGTGTTTTGAATCAGCGACCACCACTGATCGGCATCTCCAGTGAGGCGGTAAACTTCCATGACAACCTTCTCCCTTTCGCTACTCCCCAAGGCATGGAATATTTTCTCTAAGGAGGTTATCCATTGCTCACCTACTAACGGATTTGTACCCCCATTGAAGGTTGGTGGTTGTTGCCTCATGAAACGGTCTAGCATTGATCCTCCACGTTGCGGATCAGGGTGCTCCATACGAGTAAGGTTATTATTCATAACCTGAGTGAGTTGTCCCAGTATGGTAATAAGTTGATCAGCACCAGTTGTATCTCCAGATCCACAATAATTATCTTGAGCAGGAGGGCAATCCCTACACGGAGTTCGTACATTGATACGGTTTCCATTCCTTCCACTAGGCGCCATTTCTAAACAATGGCATAAACTAGATTAGTTTATGAATCAAAATACATAATTCCATACTTATAAAATACTTAACATAAATTGAACTATTTATGGATATAATCCATAATCATAAAAATGTTTTCTTTGAGTAAGTATATACTCATAAACCCTTCATAATGATTTGTAAAGAAAATGAGAGTTATCCTAAGCATATCCCTCGGGAGTGTCGTAACCAAGAGTGCAGCAAGGCCCGTTGTCGTGCACCAGTTCCCGTTCGAGTCTAGCTCAAAGCAGTGTTTTCTGGTTTTACCCCTAGGTACATCTGTGCCAGAGCCGCCTCTACCTGCTCGTATCCAGACAGGGATGTATTGCTCGGAAAACTCACAACATCTCTATAATACCAAAATTCTAGGAAGTTCTTCTATACTAATCCTCAAAGTTCATCTTAGGTCTATGTGCTCTAATCAGAGTTTATCTAAATCTAGCTTCCAAGGTTAGTACTAAACTGCCTCTGATACCAACTGTAACGCCCCGACCCCAGCTACCCAGAGCAGTTGCATTACTTCGTAACATTGGCATGATCACAAAAGATCAAGTCTCGAAAGACCGATTAGTTTAGTAGCCTTGGAAACACTAGACACATTCATAAGTCTTTCATTACATCAAAAAGTAAACAAACTACAATAACAAAGTCTCCATAGTCCACACTCATATCCACTTCTGACTATCCCTGCAGGTCATTCATAAAATACTTCTTCACATCCTGGAAAATATTAAAACATTGAAAGGGGTGAGCTCAGATGCTCAGTAACGATAACAATAATGCGGAAGCTTTCATAAATAAACATTAACATTTAAGGCAATGTATAACTAAAACAAAATCCTTTTAAACATGAACTTCAACATAATATGGAAAAAGTAAAATGAGATAATGCCATTCACTTCTTCACATGGATATTCTACTGGTCGAATAATCACATGCAATATCAATAACCAGTTTCATAATAATGGAATGCATAATGCCAGACTATCATAACCACGTAGTCAAGGCCTCGTGCCTAGACCACAAATAAGATTTTGTCAAGGCCTCGTGCCAAGACACTAGTTTGTCTCATGAGACCTGCCGATGAATCGAGGAGCTATAGCGGGCTCCACCCGTCACTTATTATGTCCAATGCATTCCTCATATGAATAGGTTTAAACATATCATAAACCATAACATAATCTTATCACATAAAACATGCATAAAGGAAACATAACATTTCCACATTTTAATCACAAGATATCAATACAACACATTGATATAATAAAAACTCTTTAAAAACCATTTTAAATACCAAAATAAAAGAAAGTTAAAACTTTGTATTTATTTTTCATTAAAAAAAATGATGGCTTGTAGAGGAAGCCGAAACTCAAATAATGGTCACGGCGGCGGAGAAGTCGTTGTCGTCGCATATGTACGGAAAGAAAAACATTCCCTTTTTGTCATTTAGTAAAATGCTTCGTATAAAAAGATTCATTTTGACTAAACGTAAAAGTCAAAGGGGTTTATACACCGTATAAAAGAAAGTTGTGTATAAAACCAAATATGCCTCAATGAAAGGATATTGAGACGAAGTCCTTAAAAAGATCATTTTTTTAAAATAAAATAGATCTATTATGTGTATTCACTATAGGTACACATGAAGAAAGTAAAAATACAAAATAGGACATAATAATATCATGGAATAATTTGAAAGTAGGAGATTAACCCAAAGAATGGAAGTTGGGTTAAGAAATTCCCTTACATCGTGTCCGACATGACTCAACCGTTCTTTAACCTCCTGAATAATAAACTCGAGTTAATAAATACCTTATTAAGAACCATTTTTAATTTTATTATCCTTTTTATATCACTTATTACAATGTTATGAACATTATGTAATTATTTAAGTTAATAACGGTCGTTTTGTCGATCTTTGTTACTTGAGTCAACAATAAATTTCTTATAATTACAAGTTGTTTATGTGGTATAATATCCATTATCTCCAGAATTATATTCATGATTTAGATGTCATATATATCATATATATCCAGTATATACATTCATTTATAATATTACGTAACATTTAGAGGTAAGAAATGAAATGCACCGTTCATGGAGATGGTAAGCCGTACGTACGCATGAACGCTACTTTCATTTCTATTTCATATTTAATGGAACGAAATCATAATGATATAAGTGTATAATATAATTCCATTATAATATAGTGTATAATACCATTTACTCCATCCTTTATACATCCCACATATGGCATTAACAATTCAAATCACTTTGAGGGGGCGGTAGTCCGCACTTCCTGAAATGAAATTATCGCGTTTTACCCATAATGGAAATCATAAAGTATGCCATAAATGGGAAATACAGAAGCATAAGTAAAACATAAACATATTATATATCATATATAAAAATAGTGACATCTTAATGGCCACCTTTGAAGGTGTTATATGAGTGATGAACAGTCATCGTTTCGTGAGGCAGAAATTCGCCATCCACAGAAACCGTATGTTCTTTAACCATTAGATGTAGGTGTGTGTAAGTGTAGCTCGAATCCTTCTTATAACAAAATCCTAGTATATTTAGGATACTGGTGTTGTTACAAAAGAAATTAATAAAAAGAGTTTAATGGGTTGGTGAAGAAAAAAAAAGAAAACAACATTAGAGAAGACATTACCTCAAAATCGGGTAACTCTTTTTGATTTGAGCCAAAGTCTTCCTTGGGAAGAGTTCTGCCCAAAGTGAGGCTTCTAGGAGTAATAGGGGGATTTTGGGAGAGTATTTTGGCAGAGGTTGGCCGAGCCAAATGGCTTGAAAGTGTAAATGAGGTGGGAGAGGTGGGGGCCTTTTATAAGTGGAGAGGAGGGGCACTTTTGGAAAGATTGAAATGTTACATTATTACACAATGCTTTTCGGATTCTAAAGGTCCCACACTTATATAATTATAGGCTAAGGTGATAAGGTTTCGAAATATCTTCATCCAATAGGCTTTGGAAAAGTGTAAGCCTTGTATTTTGCATTATCTTCTCATTTTATTTAAATCGTTAAATAATGAGGTCATCGCGGCATTATAATGATGTCATAAATAATTTAATTTATCTAATGTCTAAAAATTATAAAACAAATACTATGATGTAGGAAATCTTTTTATCTTTCTAATTAATATTTATAATCAAAATTTGGACTTTTGTAACCCCACGAAAAAATTGTTTTAGTAAAACATTTTATGTTTGTGTCATTTTTTACTTTAACATTAAATAAAAGGTGTTTATGTCATTTTCTACCTAAAGTGGATCCATGGGGCCCCCAAGTTGATACATGGGTTGTCTTGGTCCGCCATGACTCATCCAATAGGAGTAGGACAAGTGTCATGCTCATCTCATATTATTAAAACATTATTTTTACCTTAAACTACACTAATTACCTCTAATCGCGATTAAGAACTTAAAAGTTACTATTCACCAAAAATTATTTTAATCTTATTGAACCACATTTTACTTCTTAATTACAACCATGTATGTCGGATTTTTGAAAATCAAATCACAGAAGTGGTAATATTTCATTTAAATGAAAAATCGGTTATTTAACTACCACTTAGTGGTTCCACTATTCATCAAAAATTGAAGTTTTTCAGAACAAAGCCAAAATTTCACCCTAAGATATAATTGATATTCCGAATTCAAAAATGATGTATATTTTAAAAAATTCCAAACATATAAGTTGCATTAATTAATTTTATTATTAATTCCCGCTGTTACAACAAATTGCGTGTTTTTAAGAAACAATTTATATCAAAATATTAGCAATTGTTTATGTCCAATTTCAATGTTAAATTAATTCTAATGACCACCATTGGATAAAATTGTAAAAATATATTCTAATTATACATTAAAACCAATAAATAGTATAATTTATCACTATAAATTATTTTTATTTAAAAAGTTGTTTTTAAGTATTTTTCACTATTCATAAAAAATTAGAAGTTCTCCGAAAAATACCAAAAATTCAACATAGGCTACTTTCGGTATTATGAATACAAAAATGAAGTCCATTTTGAAATATAAGATTTCTATAATTTTAAAAAGTGGTTATTACTATTCATAACGGCTACTTTGATTAGTCACGGTGTTTTAAAACTCGAACTTGCGTACAATGCAAGCTATTGCATTATTGAAAGAGAGGCGTATTGTGGAAGCTCGGGGTGTTACAGATATCCCTTCATGATCAAAGGATGAGAAATTCATGAGTAATGAAATAAAATCAAATTTTCATGATAACACCTAAAGATTTATTGGTGTTTTTCATAGATCAAATGTGGGCATGTGGATCACCGCTAAATAGATTTTATCATTAGATCCCCATAGCACAATAAAGGAAAAAGAAAGGGTCATTCTTGAATGACAAACATCATCAGTGAAGAAAAGTTTCTAAGACAAGGTAATTTTCTATTTATTTTAAATAAATTAGTTATAAATTTAATGTGTAAGATCACAGATCTTGGTTTCGGGATTTGATTTATAACAAGAAAATTTAATATATCACCCACCACTGCACGCCTTCACTGATCCAGGAACCAAAAAGTTGTATCATAGTAGGCAATATTTAAATTTATAATAAATTATTTGATTTTTAAAAAATACACAATCATGGTTTAATTTTTATTTCTTATTATTCATTCTGTAATCCAATTTTAATTCACATGCGTCGACATATTAATCCGGTTCATTTTTTGTTTCATTTTACTAAATGTTTAAGAATATATTAAGATTGACTAGATATTCCATTAGGATGTGGAAACTCATTGGCTAGTAAAACTGGGTTACAAGGCATGTAGCCTAAGTACACATCATGTACCCTTTTGCATTGTACCTTGATACACTGAGAAATTAATTTCACACAATGCATTTATTGCTCACCATGTGGTGACTGGGCCAACTTGGAACAAAGTTAGTAGATATATGGTGTATCATTTTCATATACACTATGTGTAGTCTTACTGAGCTAACATCCTAAATCCTCAGATGTGTGACTCAGATACATGAAATCTGAGGTACATGGCATGTTGCTGGAGTGTACACTCTATGCAATATACCATTAAAGGATAGAATTAAAAATTACATTAAATTGAATATTTTAGAATTAAAAAATTATATTATTGATTAGAACACCAATGTGTGTTAGAAAATTTTATAAAGGTCTTAAAGAATATAAATTTTAAATTAATTTATTGTAATTGATATTTCATTATTATTTTTTCCGTTTATTTTTTCTAAATTCCATAAATTATGGATTTATCTATTTAATTTTGGAATATCACTAATATGAATGGGAATTAATTAATTAATTAGTTAATCAACTCAATCATGTTCATATTAAATAATAAATAATTATTAATAAAAGGAATTTTAGGTAGTCAATTTTTCTTATTTGTTTCATGTATGACCATTTATGAGCTTAGACATTATTTTTATGTTCATTGGATGTTTTATCTTAGTTTATTGAATGGGATTTTAATTATTTATCAATAAATGAAATATGATGGAATTTTTTTCATTCCTCCCTCCATTATTATGTATGATCTCCATGTCTAAGGATATTTATTTAAAAAATTTTTAACGAATCCGTTAGTTCCCCTCATCAATGTGTGAGTAATAAATATATGAAATTAATGAATTATCCCAAGGTGCATAGAGGTAGTTCAATATGGAACCCTTATGACGCCAACTCAGGTGATACATTAGTGGAAATTTGGAATTCTATAACTCATAGAAAGACATAAAATAGTAGTTATTTCCCCTAGGTCAAAGGTTAATTTAATGTTCACAAATTAAATCAACTATTAGATAAAGCTCATAAATAGATCATTTAACTAATTAATTATTTATCTCTATACAATTATTTATTTTAGGGATGCAAGATCGTGAACACATAAATAAATGACTTAATGAAAAAATAAATAATTTAAATAAATGTATTATGTACAAATTCTTTATCGAGAATAGTTAATTAATTATGTAATGTCCACATAATATTAACAATACATGAAAAGAATAAAACAAGAAAAAATTTATGAAAAATAAATTTAATAAACTAGTTATGCTTAAATGTTTTATCCAATAAAGTTAATTAATTAAGTAACATCCACTTAATATTAACATGTTATGTAAAGGATAAAAAAAGATAAAATTTATACATAATTAATTAAAATCCATCAACATAATATTAAGTTAGACCAAGCCTTATGTTACTCGATTAGTAACAAAACTGAATAAATCTAAGTGTTTTTCTAACCATTGTTTGTAAACTTACTTTTATAAGGGGAGTTGTTATGAATTTTTTGGGTTGAATTAAACATTTTACAGAAACTGGAGTTTCCATTTATATACTTGGTGAAATTTGGATTCAATTGTTAAGTAAATCCATGTTAGGATATCTGGATTAAGTAATCCACTCAATAGATCAAGGATCTAGAATCCCACAGTTATCAAATACCTACCAACCTAAATACCTTCATGTAGCTTGAGAAAAGTTTTTTGGGGTTTTGGGATAGGGAATACAGATCCTTTCCACTAGAATGTTAAAGAAACTAGAAATTTCATGTTCAAGGGTGAGGTATATTGGGAATTGATAAAAGATAGGGAGGTATAATAAAATTAATTAATTTATTATTTCTCACATTATTTGAAATCAAGAAAAATTAATAATAATATGATATTTAATTTGTATAATAAAATGGAAATCTCATCATCCATACTATCCCTATGATAAATATTAGAGAAAAATAACCTTCTAAATTGATGTAACACCAAAGAGTGGTTTAGAAACCTTTGGGTTGTGATACACCATGAATAGAAATACTATGTGCTAGAATCCACATTACATAATCCTCTTACTAAAGAGGTGAGTGACAAAGAGTTCATTTTATAAAAAAATGCTTGAGAAATGCTTTCTATGTTTAATGTTTTTCTATTTCATTGATGTATAGTGAAATCACAAATTATAAAAAAAATAAATTCATATAACATGATTGATAACCTTCTTGGTCTTTACGAGGAGAGATATGTACATGAACAATTTGATATCTTCAAGGTTCTCTTTCATAAATATCACAGAGAGGGTTCCCCAGATGGGCCTCACATAGTAAATCTCATTTTCTATATTGAGCGGATTTAAACTCCCCAATGAACTGGGCACCGTTATCATTATGGAATTACTTCTAGAAATATTCTCTAGATTATTTTTTGTGGATTTTAATATGAATATAATTGAATAGTATATACTAGATATTCTCACCCTTCTTATCCAAGTAGATATGTATACAATGTGTGAAAATCCTTCCATCCATATAGTGAAAAAATAAAAATTGAAAGTGAATAGATCTAAGTCTGAATGTTCTTCACACCCTTATAACAAAAGGAAGATCAAGGGGAAATCAAGGGAATATGATGTTTTATGTTTCACATGTGGAAAGAAGATACAGATTAAGAAAAAATTATCCTATCCAAAGAATAAATGGGAAACTTATGGTGCATTTTTTATTGATTGAAATTTATCTATTTCAAAAAATTGGGAATTAGATATATCTTGTGGTTCTCACATGTGTATTAAAATACAAGAAAAATTATATTTATAATGATTGATTGATGGGATGTAGATCTACAAGAATCTAACATGGTTAAAATTGCTTCTATATCTATTAGGGAATACCACCTCACATTACTGAACAGAATGATATTGGTTTTAAAGGGTTCTTATTATGTTCCTTTTGTTACTAAAAATGTTATTCTATATCTAGTTTATATCTTGATAGATTTATTTCCAAATTTGGAAATAAATATTTCTCCTTTTATAAATATATCATTTGTTATGTTAAGACACATTTAAACAATGGTCTTTATGTGTTGGATTACATGAAACAAGTAATGGAAATTAATAATGAAGTTACATCACATGAATCATACCACAACCTACTTTGGAATAACCGAAAAGGTCATGTAAATGAAAAGTGATTGAATAAATTTCATCAAGATTAATATTTAGATTCTTTTGAACTAAAACCAATTAGTTTATGTCATACATGTTTACAAAGGAAAAATGACCAAATCCACATTTAGTTGGATATGTGAAAAGGATAAAGATATTCTTGAATTAGTTCATACAGATGCATGAGGATAATTTCCTATAGAGGAAAGGGGTGGGTAATCATTATTCATAACATTTATTGATGATTTTAGTAAATATGGATATATATACTTAATGAGGTGTAATTCATATTCTTTTGATAAATTCAAGTATTAAAAGAATGAAGTTGAGAACCATCTTGGTAATAAGATTTAGAAAACTATTCTTAGACCACAGCGGAGAATATCCCAATCAAGGCTTCATTGATTACTTATGAGAGTTTGTGATCCAATCCATCTCACTCCTCCTTACTCACCCATGTGGAATGGTGTAAGGGAAAGGAGGAATTACACCTCATTGGACATAGTGAGATCAATGAAGAGTCATTAATGTCTTCAATTATTTTTTTAGGGATATGAATTACAAATTGTTTTACACAAACTAAACCAAGTACCAAATAAATCAATTAATGGTATTCTATATGAATTTTTGAGTGGCATAAAAATTAGGATTTCAAATTTACATTTTTGGGGTTGTGAATATTTTGGTATGTCCTATTTATGTAACAAAGTTTTACCCTGAGGAAAAAATTATACCATTATAGAATAACCTAAGGAAACCATGGGATATTACATATATGACCCCTTATAAAAAAAAGGAAATAGTGTCAAGACAAACCATATTCATTGAGAGAGGGAATATATCTAAAATATATCATAGGAGTGATATATACTTCAGCAATGTTGGGAATCAATGTACACAAGATTTGGTATAAGAATAGATTCCAGGAAGCCCCATGGAAGAAGAAACTATTCTAGAGACAAAAGTACTATGTTGGTGTTCAAGAGAGTTATAAAACCAGAACAGTAGGATTTTGTAGCCACTAAGGATTATGAATCATTATTATGTGATAAAAAGTTTCCTCTAATCTACAAGGAAGATAAAATAGGTACTTTTTTTCGATGTGGGAGGAATCCATGATATATAAAATAAATTCCATGTACCAAAACCAAATATAGATTTTGGTAGATCCTCCAGTTGATGTAATTATCATTAGTTTTAAATAGATATTCAGGAGAAATCTATACATGGAAATACAAGTCCGTAACTATAAGTTGTGACTAGTTTCCAAAGGGTTTAAATAGAATCAACGCATTGACTACGATGAATTTTTTTACTATAATTTCAATTTTCAAACACAAAAAAAATTATACTTTCCATTACTGTTATCCTTGATTATGATATTTGAAAAATAGAATTCAAAATAGAATTCTTTATCACGAACCTTTAGGAATATTTCTATATGACACAACCCCAATGGTTTCTAACTACAAAGGATGCAAAAAAGACATAAAAATTGAAAAGACACAATTATGGATTAAGAAAGGAATCTAGGTCTTGGAAAATTTATTTTCATGAATCCATAAAAGAATATGGATTCATAAAGAATGAGTGTGAGCCTTGTATCTAAAAATGGTTTAGTGGGAGTGTAGTCATTTTATTAATAGTATATGTTGATGAAATATTTTTCATTGAAAATGAAATACTAGTCTTACATCCTGTTAAGTAATGGTTGAATAAATGTTTTTTAAGAAGTAATTTGGATAGGAATCATTCATTCTTAGGATCAAGATCCCTTATCAAATAACCAAGAGGATGATCGACCTTGTAAATGTATATAAATTGACAAGATACTGAAGAGATTCAGTATGGAACAATCTAATAGAGGATTGTTATCAGTGTCAATGACATTCAAATTTCAAGGAAAATGTGTTCTTAGACACATGAGGAAATAAATTTACTAGAAAGGATTAAATATGCAAAAAAAATTGGGTCAGTCATAAATGTTATGCTATGTACTACTCTAGATTTAACTTACATATTATGTGTGGTAGTAAGATATAAAGATAATCTAGGTGACCACAATTGGATGGTATTCAAGAAAATAATTAAGTATCTGAGTTGTTCTATGGATATGTTCATAGTTTTTGGATAATATGAGTAACTAGTCATAGGAGGATATGTGGATGCTAGTTTTTAAACTGATCAAGATGACATTAAGTAACAAATGTGACACATATTCAATTTTAATGGTGGTGTAGTGAGTTGGAAAAGATCAAATAAGGTTGGGGTCATAGATTTGATAGTAGATTCTATGTATATTAAGGATTCTAGGGTAGCTAAATAAGCATTGTGGATGTGAAAATTCATCACATATCATGAAATTTTACCTAATAGTAATGATCCTATCATAGTATTTTGTGATAATACTATAGTAGTGGCTATTGAAAAAGAGCCAAGGTCACATCAACAGACAAAGAAAGTAATTATGATATATCATATCTTGAGGGATTTTTCTCCAAGATGTGAGGTTGAAGTGTTATTTAATTAAATGAAATACCACAAGGAGGACCCCTTTACTAAATCCTTGACTCAATAGAAACATGATTATCATGTGAGGTCTAGCGAACTGAAATTTGTAGGTAGTTAGATTTACTCTATGTGGGAGTTTAATGGAGTTGGTGTCCTAGGAAAATCTATTTTTACATAGATTATTTTTATATTTGATATATTAAATATTAATAAAACTTATTATTATACATTTATCATTGTTCTTTATGAATATACTGTAATAATTTCCTAGATTATATGTCACATTGATAAGGTTATAACATTTATCTACAATGATGAGAGCCTTGAAGTGCTATGATGATATTCTTAAATAATGTTCTATGATTAGATAACATACTATGATGGGACACATAGTACATAGACTTTCATGTGTGTGTACTTATAAGTGGACGGTGATTATTTTAATGAAATTTTCAATTAATAATCTTCATGATGATAGATTTGAAAACATTCCCTCCAGTAATAATTTTTTCATGTTTTATTATTAGTAGATATTTATCCCAATGAGCGTGTATAGAAGTCCTTAGAATTTAAGCTTATCATTGATGTATGAAACTACTCGTACAGTTAGATTTACTGCCAAGAAATATCATGTAATATATTTTTAGGATGTATGATGGTATGTTGGATGAGTCATGATTTACATATACTTATGGGATATGTCAAGAAAAGATTTTTCCCTTCAATAATTATATAAGTGGGTGTTTTTTCACTTTAATTAGAAAGGAAGAATCACCCTAAATTAAATATCTATGGTGCAATGACATTTTTATTTCATAGATACAAAGAAAGACTTATCGACATATAGGTTGGTGACATGGTTGTGAAACATGCTTGGTGAGATATGAAGATAATGGTGTTATATTACATAGTGAGTGTTAGTATGAAATTATCATCATTATGATATTATTTTCTATATCTTGGGTCCCTTAACCCATTTATAGATATAAATATTGTAATTTAGGTAGGCCTAACTAATGCGCATGAGAAATAATCCTAGAGGGTCTCACACTAAGTTTTTCCAACGATCTCAATTAAATTAAATTTGAATTTAATTATTGGAATATATATTATTTTCAATTGTGATGAATACTTTTGTTCTAGTTTTATTGATCACTAATATTCACAAGGTAACAAATAATCATTTTATTATTAATAAATAATTTATTTGATTATATGAATATATAAAAAATATTTATTATCTAGATTGGGATGAAAATATTTATTTATGAATAAAATATTTATTTGGGTACTCAATAAATTATAGAGGAGTGAAAATGTACAGTGCTCGAGTCTGGTGGAAAATATTAATTAATAAGAAGGTAAAATAATATTGGTTATTTTTAAAGTTGGAATACACTGAAAAATAATAATATTATTATTATTATATGACATGGGGATTATTAAATGGTTTAAGTGTTATTTATTGACTTGTATGTAATAAAATAATATGTTGAGATAAACAATATCTCTATAAATAGATGGTAATATATATTTTATATTGCAATCTAATATCAAGAATATATAATTATAGAACCTAATGAATTATCTGAAGACTCACCCTTTCTCTCTTCCTCTCAAAAAAGAAAAAATTAGGAGAGACCCCTTAATGATCAAAGGGCGAGCAATAAAAAAGAGTAATCCAAGACAATCAAATCACTTTTCTAGCACGCAAATATCTATTATCATTTTTTGGGGATCAACAAAGCATGTACGTATCACCACTATAGGTATTATATCCTTGTGTCCTCACAACTCAAAGAATGAAATCTGAATGGATATTTTTCAAAAGATCAACCTAATTAGTAAAGAATAGTTCCTAAGCCATGGTAATAATTTATTGAAAAAATAAATAAATTAATTATAAATTTAATGTTCAAGATCCTATATCTTGATTTTAGGTATTTAAATATTAAAATAAACATTAATATATCACCCACCACCACATGCTTCCACTATTCCTGAAACCAGAAAATTTGATAGTGATGTGGTCCAATGTAATATTGGTGAGGTAAAAAATGAGACGACCAATGGTGGTACCCTACCAAGGTGATGATGATGTGGTGATGAAATTGGATGGAGGCACAAGGGAAATAGATGAACAATGGTGATGGAGGGTGATGATACTTCAGTCAGTGGTTGAGGGATTCAAATGAAGGGAGGTAGAAAAGATCCTAGATTGAGGGTGGTGAAGGCATGCTATCACATGGGGAAGAATAAGTCCCTCCCTTTTTTCATTTTCTTCATTTTTTGTTTTTTTATATTATAATATATATATAAATACTTTCTCAAATATAAATATATTTATTTATGCAAATATATATACCTTTTAATTTTAAAATAAGTATATAGATTAATTTTTTTATAAACATAATTTTATATATTTATTTCATTATATAAAAAAATTTATTTACTAGTTTATATATTCTTCTAAAAAATTCATAAATTATACTTATATTATTTTATAGAGTACATTTATTCCTTTATTATTATAATTGAGGATTATTATTATAATATTACATTCAGTTCAAACTAATATTTTTGTCTCGTAATATTTATATAATTTATCATCATATTATTTTACAATTCATTGTATTTACATTATTTAATAAATAATACATTTAAATTAAATTATTAATTTATTTTTGAACTGGTATTCATTTTAAATTATTTATTACCATCATCATTTTTATTTCAATTTAATAATTTACATAATATTTATTGTTTTTTTCCTTAAATGATATATTAGTGTACCTATAAATAATTATTATTCATTAGTTTATGATATATAATTTTTATTGAATAAAAAATTTATTTCATTAAAATAAGGCTCATAATAAACTTTTATCAAAGTTAAAATTATAATATATGAACATATAAAATATAAGATTATATTTTTCTGAAATAAAATTAAGATATAACATAAATAATAAAATATTCCATTAAATAAACAATTTATTTTATAGAAAAATTTATTCTAAGATCTCGGGGTGTTATATATGTATAGTTCAATTATGAGAAATATTACTTCATTTGAAGTAGCAGTTTTTTATCAATTAATTTAAATTTTAGTGAATTAGCAAGGAGTTTTAGTTTCCCATCAATGACTCAATCATCTATATACAATCTCAACTTCTTCAAATTATTTTAATCTAAAAATAAATGACTCAAACAAGGAATTATTAGAAGATCCTTATTTCCTTAGTAGAAGTTTTATTTATTGTCCTTGATAATGAAGCACAATTAGAATTTTTATCCATTTTTTATCATGATATCTCGTATTTAAAACATTTGAAAAAACCTTCATATCATTTCATATACAACACTTGTTCTTTGGGATATTATATCATTTTCATATATCCTAGTCTCTTTGTAAAAACTATGTTTTTACATTATAATTAGAATTTGAATTCTCATTACGTTCTATAAGTAACTCTACAAAAAATTCAATCAATTTAGTGAAAATATTTTCACTTCAACCATTTTTTTATTATATGTCAACTAATCTCAACACTGTTGATAAAAACATGTTAAACCTGGGGTCATAGTTTTTTATCATCTCTATACAATCAATCAATAGTTATTGTTTTTCAATAGTTTTAACTCCTTTATCATGAGATAATTCATTAAGATGATCATATATCTCATTCTGAATATATTCATCAATGTTAGATCCTCACATTGTTGATATTTAACCATGCCCAATATAGTGTGTATAAATATGATTAAAACTATAGAACAGTAGATATTATTTTATTTATATGGACCCTAAATTTATCATATTCAAAGTCTTCATTCCTAGATATACAATAATTCCTCTAATTTCAATATAATGCTTAGAAAATTTCATACAATTGTCAAATTTGTTCTCATATTCATCACTTTTCTTTATTAATTTAATCAATTATATTCCATTAATTACCTAATATAACAATAAAATTCATAAATATATTAAAACATAGTTAAATATTTAAACATATATATAAATTGATAAATTTAAAACATATAAACCTATAAACATATAAACATATATAAATATAAAACTTGTATATAGAAATTATATAGACATATTTAAAAATAAAATATATAAGCATATATATTTATTAATATAATACCAACAAAAAAATATATTTATATATACATATAAATATTGTACAAAAAATTTAAATCAATCACTAAATTTGAATAATATATACAGAAATTAAAAATATATATAAAAAATTAAGAAAACATGTAATAAAATCATAATAATAAACAAATTATTTAATCATAAAAATTTATATAAAAAAATAATCAAAAAAATACAAATTTAATGAAATATAAACATATAAACATTCATATAAACAAGTAATCATGTAAAATTATAAGATTTTATAATGTTTATAAATTTATAAACATTTAAATATAAAATTTATCATGTATTCTTATCTAGAACTGAATAAAATATACATATATAAAAATTTAATCAAAATAAACAATTATTAAATACAAACATGAATACTATATAATTAATAAATATAACATTTATATCAATAATAAAAATAAAAATAAACTAAAACTTAGAAGAATTTAATTAATTATATAAACATGGAATATAATATTTAAAAAATAAAAAACACTGATTGAGGTAATATATCCTAAATCAAGAGACAAAATATATTTCATAATACATATGAAGGAAGTATTCTAATGAAAATATAGATTTGTGTAAAATGACGGTAGAACTCAGATGAGACATAAGAAATGTGGTTGGGGTTAACTGAATGCATACAAGGGAAGTAGAACAAGGTCAATAAAAACTAAATATGGATGAGGAAGGAAAAATGTTAAAAAATATAGAGGAAGAGGGTCACAAAAGAAGTGATAGGGCAATTCATGTCCCATAACTTAGAGTTTCATAAAACTAATCATCGGCAGAATGAGAAAAAAAGAACAACACATGTGTTTTAGTTTTTGTTTTCATGTTTTAACATTGATTATATTATAATTGATGTTAGAGGTAACATTTAACATCAGTTATTATATAACTTTTATCAAAATAATTGGGTTTTAATATTAATAACCAATGTTAAATGTCACTTTTAATAGTGATTATTATAAAACTGATGTTAGAATCCACACTGAAATAATATTGTGTGGTACTGTAACAGTTATAGTATTTATCCCGAATGGGATTTCAGGCTACTGTGCCTTCGATCCATCAAGGGGGTGGCAATGTTGTCATGATGTGCAGATGGTGATGTATGAATTATGGAAAACAGGGCCTTTGGGACTTCCAATGGTGGGCCAATGATCAATGTAATGGGCCTCATGCCCATTGGGATTTTAGGCCAAATATATATAATGTAATAAATTAGAAGGATGGTTAGGTTATCCCTTGGGGGGGTTATGAACTGCCTCTCAGGCCTATGTGTGTGTGGTATTTATTTGTTTGAATGTAATTTTACCCACAAGAACCTAATATAACATACTAATGAATTTCAAACTATGAATATAATAATTTTAATCTATTTTTAAAGAATGCGATTTTAACCATTCAATATAATAATATTAATCATTAGTTATCTAAAATCCAATTTATCAATGGTAATATACGAACTAATTAAATATATATTCATATTTATAGTTAGTAAAACTTTTTATATTTTATTAACAATATTTAAATACATTTACAATTAATATTATAAATATTGTTTATAGAGGAGAAGGACTTACTTGCTTGATATGATTGGAATGAGAAGAAAAAACATGAAGATGATTCTTTTATAAAACACAAATCCACAAACGGATCTTATAAATGAAGTGGTATTTAGGATGGAGTTAAATGGTTTTTTTCCTTTACTAGAAATAAGGTCCATGAAATGTTTTCTTGCAAGGATTCACCTATTACAACTAAGAAGAATTTATAATATTATAGTAATTATAGAGGGTTGGGGATTATGTAATAACTAATTATAAATCCTTTTGTGCATATAGCTTTGTTACATGTAATTTAAAGATATTATAGTCCATTGTTTTGACTTATATATCCTATGAAATTATTACTAAAATAAGGGATAAAGATTAATCGATGAGTTCTCTTGAGGAGATAAAAAATGTGTAAATTTTGGGTGATGGGGAAGCCATTAAAGAGGAAGTGTCTTATGATATTTATCATCCTTGGAAGAGGGATAAAATATATAGATAATGATAACATCCATATGGTTAGTGGTGTCTGAGATCCTATCAAAATACGATTCATCATTTCTAGGCTCAATTATGACCATCATCCCATATTACTCAACTCCCTATCTAATGAACGCATAACTCCCCTTCCTTTTAGATTCAATAATGCTTTGTCTCTAGACCTTTACTGTGTCACTTTGATTAATAAAACCTTGAATTCTATGAACCATCATCATGACTCTTTTGCCTTTATATTCAAATTGATAATTTTAAAACAAGCTCTCAAAGGTTGGTGTAAAACCAAGAGCTTACAAATGGATTCTGACATCACCTCTCTTGAAGATGAGCTTAATAAAATCCAAAATTATAGTACCAACTCTGATTTTACCCTTGACCCTCAACTGGAGGTCAATACAGATCTTAAGCTAAACACTTTACTCACCTTCAAGGATAAAATTCAGAAGCAAATGTTTAAGACCAGATGGCTGGCTGATGGGGATAGAAATACTAAGTTTTATAACTCTCTCTAAAGAAATAGAAAAGCCAATCGTCCACTTACTAAACTGATTCATAATGACTTGATCATTGAATCAGAATAGGCCATCTCGGATCATGTTGTCTCTTACTTTAATTACATTTTCAATGGCCCTCAGATAAACATTGATCTCGATCCCAATATTATTCCCTTAATGGTGGATGAGAAAGACAATGAATCTCTCTTAGCTATTCCATTGGAGCATGAAATTAAAGACACTGTCTTTAGCTTAAATCCAGATAGTTCTCCCAGACCGGATGGCTTTAACAATGGTTTCTATCAAAATCACTGGGACACCCTTCGTTCAGATGTTTGTAAACTGTTAAGGTCCTTTTTCACTCACAGATCTCTTCCTCAGGGTATCAATGCTCAATTCCTCATCTTAATACCTAAGGTTGATAATGATTCTGAAATTCATCAATTTAGACCGATTTCTCTTATCAATACCCTATACAAGATCATTCCCAAAATCATTTCCAACAGATTGGTTCCGATTTGCAACAAAATTGTTTCATGGAATCAGTTTGGCTTCATCAAAAACAGATCCATCCAAGACTGCAATTGTCTTGCCTCAGAATGTACCAACATCCTCAATAAAAAAATAGAGGAGGTTGTTTTTCCATCAAGATTTAAATTAAAAAATCCTTTGATACCATTGATTGGGGATTTATATTTGGAGTCTTGAAAATTTTTGGTTTTCATTAGAATTTTATCCAGAGAATCAAGACCTTATTTCAATCTGCTATCATTTCCATATTAATAAATGGCACCCCTCGAGGTTTTTTCAAATGTTCTAAAGGTGTTATATAGGGAGATCCTCTTTCGGCCATTCTGTTTGTTATTTCGGAAGACTACTTTAGCAGACTCATTCATAATCTGGTCGATAAAAATAAACTTAAACCCATTCAAGCCGCTAGAAACCTCGATGTCCCCACTCACCTTCTCTATGCCGATGATATTATTGTGTTTTTAAAGGGAGATAAAAGAAATATTCAATGTATTAAGTAATATATCTCTCATTACGAGAACATTTCTGGCCAAACTATTTCCTGGAACAAATCTCATATTTTCTGTGGAAAAAATTTCCATGTTAGAAGGAAAACCACTATCACCAGTAACCTTGGAATTAAAGAAGGTTTCTTTCCCTTCACGTACTTAGGAATCCCGATTTTCTGGGGACGTCCTAAATCATTTTATTTCTCTAATACCACTGATCAAATCATAAATCAACTCTCTACTTGGAAGGGGAAATCCCTTTCCATGGCTGGTAGAATTTGTCTTGTCAAATCAACCATTGTCACTAAGTTGGTTTACTCGCTCATGATTTATAAATGGCCCATAGGTACTTTCAAGAAAATCAATACCTATATAAAAAATTTCATTTGGACGGGAAGTATATTTTAAAGGAAACTCGACACCATCCCATGGAAGACCTGTTGTAAACCTCTTGATAATGGATTCATTGGCATCAAAAACTTAAAATTGTTCAATGATGCCCTGCAAGCGAGATTCACTTGGCGTCTCATTAATAGCAACTCTAAAGCTTCTGAATTTTTAAATCATAGATTCCTAAATTAACTTTTAAAAGGAAATTTTAATTTCATTAACTCCTCGATCTGTCCCTCTATTAGAAACTCTTATCAGAAGATTATGGTTAACTCTAGATGGATGGTCAGCGCTGACTCCAACATTAAATTCTGTTGTGACAACTGGATGGGTAATCCTTTAATTTCTATGCTGCCTCCTAATAACACTCCTGTAGACACCAGCCATACTATTAAAGATTTTATGCAGCTTCAAAGGCATGATCTCCCCAACAACATTGCTCAAATCATTGAAAATTATACCTTCTCTATTTCTGGGGACTTCCTTGTTTGGGAACCTGCTCCCAATGGCATACTTGACTCGAAAAATTTCTACATGCACAACATCTCTGGCAATGAACGTAATTATAAATGGGTGAGAACCTTCAATAAGACTTGGATCAAACCCTCTAGGTTCACCCTTATTTGGCGTATTGCTCACAATAGATTTCCGACTGAAACTCGACTTCAAGCCTTCGACATTCAACTTTCCTCAAAATGTCATTTATGTAATCAAGACAGGGAGGATTCTGATCATCTTTTCTTGTCTTGTGCTACGACCTCGTCTCTATGGAACTTCATATTTGAGATTTTTAATTGTTCATGTCCCTTATCTGACCCGATTTGTTTACTTTTGAAGAAATGTACTAAACATGAAGCCTCTCAGCATGTCAAAAATTTGTTTCTTGCGGCAGTGGCGGAACTACTACATGAAATCTGGTATGTAAGAAACGATTTTATCCATAATAATCACTCTTTCAGTCTCAATGTAGGAAAATCTCTAATTCTCTTTGCGATATATGAAGCTGCCTCAATTCAAAAATATTATTGCAGCTATTATATTGGAGTCTTCGAGATCCTTAGACGTATCTGTGTCCCAGGTATTTTCCCGAAGACCAAGCACCCCTTTGAAGTATTCTAGAAACCTCCGATTCCGGGTTGGATTAAAGTGAATGTCGACGGTGCCTCAAAAGGAAATCTTGGACCTGCCAGCTGTGGGGCCATTTTTAGAGATTCTGCGGACCATTGCCAAGGTTGCTTTTACAGTGGGTGTGGGATTGCCTCATCCATTGAAGCAGAGATTCTAGGAGTCATCCATGCTATTGATTTTTATCTCCAAAGAGGATGGCGAAAACTATGGATTTAAAGTGATTCTACCCCCATTGTTCAATCCATTTGGAATGGAGTTATTCATCTCTTCTGGCCTCTCACTACGCGTTGGATGAATTTCCTGAATTCGCTTTAGGAGATTGACTACATTGCCACACAAGTCTTCCGTGAAGCGAATGCTGTTTCTGATGCCCTTGCCAACAAAGGTGTCCACCAGAGCATGATTTGGATGGATGCGATGCCAACTGATTTACTTAACCTCTTTGAAAGAGATTGTAATAAAATCCAATCCTTTTGTCTCATGTAAACTGTTGTTTCTTTAATTAATAAATGGTGCTTCGGTCTTTGACTGGGGCATTACCCAAAAAAAATTATATGAGGATGTTTTTCAATATGTAAAAATTAGTGTAGGTTTTATTTGTCAGACCACATCTTCCCCAAATTACTATTTTGAAATTTACTTCATAAAGGGGCTTTGACACCAACTAATTTTGATAATTAATATAATATACATTTATATAAAAATTAATTTATTATAGATATTTTATTTTTAAATATTTTTTTAAATATTTTAAATTTATTTAAACACATATATAATTAATAATATATAGTAAAAATATATTCAAATTTATGTAATTATTAATTATTTATAAATAAAAATAGTCACACTGAGATATAATTATTTACTATTACTATTTTTTATAATTACTAATATATATGTGATCTAGTAGCTTTAAAGTCCACCAGTAGTGCCTTCGCTCTTTGTATGACCCCCACTAGGGTTTCATTCTTCACCCCCATACACCGCCAACCCCACCCCAAGGGTGGGGATTTTTGGTGACCACCCATTCTTATCTTGTCTTCCTTCTCACCACTTATATATCTTTATCCTTCAAACATCAAGAAGTTAATAAGTCTTCAGTTATGTTTTGTGATTCATGATTGAGGCTTTGACCATCTAAGCTGAGTGATCATCATCGAGAAATGTTGTGGGCATCTAGGATTATTGTAGCTATGGAGAGAAAAAGTCAAATAAGGTTCTTGGTCGGTGTCCCCATTTTCTTGTGGCTCAAGGATCATTCCTCAAGATCTCTTTTAGAAAATCATATACTATTTTCATCCACCTTCATGAATGTGATTCTTATAGGCTATAATATTTCAACTTCTCCATTTTCACCACTTTGGTTATTATTGGCCTTATTGGGCAGTGTGTATTTTTGGGTCTTGGTGTTTGGTTGACCCCTTTTATTGAATTTTCTAGCCTTCTGACCACTATGCTGTTTTGATTAGTTTCTTCATGCATGACCCCATATTGGTTAGATACACCAACTCCCATTGTCATTTGGAATTACATTGGTTGTCTAAGAGGTGACGACTCCCGCTTTTGGGTTTTATTTTATGTTATTTTGTATCACATTGTTATTTTTGGCTTTATTATTATTACATTATGAGTTCATTTTTGAGATTACTTGGACCCTCTTATCCTTTATGAAGGTAGATGTTTTCTCACCAGGTGTTTTCCTAGTGTTTGGTGTATATCTCTGTGACACGGTTTATTGTTATTAGTGACCTATTTTGGAATCACTAACTTCTCTAATGTCATTTGGAGATACATGAGCCATCTATTATGGAATTGATCATAGGTATTGATTTAGGGTCTAGAGGATCTGCGATGGGATGCATGTTGTTGGAATTTTGAAGCACTATAGTGGGAAGGGTGGTCGGTGTGTAGTGTGGGAATCATGGATCAATTCATGTGGTTAGTGCGAGGTGGATCGAGTCTTGGTTATAGTTTTACAACCATCACAACCATGAGTTTTTATTTGAATTTCCACCTCATCCCATTATTAAAAGGTGCTCTTGGAGATATTATAAAAAATAGTTGATAAATAATGTACACATTCTTCAATTTTTTTTTGTATTTTTTGCTTATCTTTGGGATTTATATTTTTGTTTGTATACACATATATTTTTTGAATATAAAAATACATATATATGATAATTATATATTTTAATAAATATTTATTCATTTATATAAATAATAATATTTTTAATTATTATTAATAATTATTAAATATAGTTAATAAGTAATTATATAGTTTTTATATACCACCAATACAAAATTTACTTATATATAATTATTAGTAATAAAATATATATAAATTTGAAATTAAAAATATATTTAAATACTATTATTAAAATTTTATTATTTAATTTTACATTTTTAAATTTATAATATATTATGAAATATATTTATGCAATTATATTTTTCATTTAGTTGATAAAAATTATTATTCTATTACAAAATTAGTATTTATATAAAATTAAAATAATAATAATTTAGTGTTATTTAAAATATATTTCATATTAAATTCAATGTCAATTAGTAATATATTTATGTGGGCCCATTCATCCATGTGATTAGTGGGATATACAATGCACATGTGTATGAGAAAGAACACTATTTGCATGTTCAGTGGAAACATTATCAGAATATGAACACTTCGACAATGATTCATTAGTAATACTGGAAGGAGTGATGATGTTCTAGATCAATATTATATGGACATGGTGGTTGCTTTGCCAGTAGGTGTTATTGGATGTAGCATCAAGGCTGTAGACACAAAGAAACAAGTAGGAGGTGATGCATAGATGGATGATGGAGTGATGTAGGCAATCTGGTGTAAGGTATGTGTAGGGGAGACTCATACGGTTGGGATGAATAGTAAATACACAATTATGGATTCAGGCACATCATCAAATGGGGTGGTGGGTGGGAAACACAATATCAAGAATCATGGCTCTACGAGTCACAAATTACATTGGCCTTTTGGGATAATAATTGAAGGGCCCTTCTTGCCAAAAATTTGAGGCCTTGAAAGACTATTTCATTAGGGATATTTTTGACCATATAAAAATAAAGGTACTTAGAGGATATTAGCTCTGTTTTACTTCATCCACATTGAATGGGGTTGTCTTTAGACCAATAGAAAAGTAATGGCTTAACTATAGATCATGTAAATATTTAGAGGGGGTGTGGTAGATCCTTCCTAGACTATGAGTGTGTGTTGTTGTGTTTCCTTGTAAACTTCATGACATTAATAAAAAATTAATATATATATATATAATTAATAATCTAATGTAATTATTTGGTATTTATGTCCATTTTTAACATTTTTATATTTAATAATACATTTATATAATTAAAAATATATAGTAAAACATATTTGTACATTTATGAAATAAATAAAATTTTATAATAAAACCTTTCACATTGAAATATAGTTATTAATTATTAATATTTATTATATAATTAATAATATATACTTATTTTAATTATTCTTGTATTGGTTTTTGTCTTTGGAAATTTTTAGTAATAATTTTAGTAGTAAAAAATCTACTAATATTAGTGCTAAAATTAGTGTTGATAAAGATCTCTACATAAAATTAAACCATTACTATGTAAGAGTATCTTTTAATTTCTCAAGATAGGTAAGATTAATCTTGAATTTATCATCACTAAATTTATACATTATAAATATCTATTTTAACCAAAGTTAAAATTAGTACTGATAAAATGTCATATTATTATTTTTTACAATTTTTTTGATGATAAAAGACTCTTTTATCTATAATTTTTAGTAAAAAATGATAAATTCCCTATCAAAGTTTTAATAAAACCCTATCTAAACCACCCATCAACCCTACTATTCATGTTCTTGTAGAATCCTTACTCTCCCCCCGGGGGCTTCATTTTATGGATTATTCAAAAATCGAAATTGATGGTATGAAATTAAAAACATATGTCATAATGATATCTCTCATAATCATGATATGTTTCTTACAATTTTTTGGATTTTTGATCATGTATACGTTGATCTTCAACTTAATGTTCATCCTTTCTAATCCAAGATTCTCTCTCCATACTCTATATATGTACATATTTATTTTTTTATGTATATATACTAGTATATTACCCATATTATTTAATATATTTATGCACACAAACATATAAATTTATCTGTATTTAATGTGTTTTTTCATATGTGTTTATATATATAAATATATATTTCATTCTCACAAAGGAATACATTTTTTATTTGAAAGAATGTAATAATATATTTGATTTTTTTATAAATGTAATATAATTTATTGTGTGTAAAACTCCTACCATGGGGATATATTATGTCAATTATGATGAATATAATTTTCATGGATTTAAATAGGTAAAAAGTAAAGTGGTATGAATATTCAGTCACTTGTAATCATGGAAGTTCTTTTGGTTGGAATTATTAGTGACCTGGGTAATGTTGATAGAATGAAAGAGGTATTATAGTTTTATTAAAAGAGTTATAGTTTAAAAAAAATTCAATCGAAGGTAATATATATCTTTAAAAATAAATTAAATATATAAAAACATTTACATGACTTATAATGTTATCCCAATGAGCTGATCATTGTTGAAATTGAGTCACAAATGAATGATGCAAATGCTGCCTAATATTTTTATATAAAAATAGTAAATGTTTTATAGATAATTAAAAATTATGAAGAATATGAAAATATCACCTATATTCTATTTCTCATAGAAGTAATTATTTACTATTTGAGTTTTATCATGTAATATATTTTGGATAAAGATCAATGGAAATTAAATGAGACTATGATTTTGGTATAAATTTCACACAGAAACAAGGAATTTTTCAGAATTAATATAACCTAAATGTCAGTGTACAACATTTCATTGATAATTTCCTATGTATGATTTTTATATAGTCATGGAGATTTATTATTTTTAGATCATTTATAGTGTCCAATATCACATAACGATGAATTCGCTGTGTTGGAAATATAAACATTATAGAAGGATATGATTCTTGTTTGTGGAAGTTTCATTTATTTTCAAGGAATGTCAATATTTTGAAGAAGTGTACTGGATTTTTTTTAAGATAAACCAATTATTATTTCAATACATCCTAATAAATGTGTTACTTTATATTAGGTAAATAGATATTATTAATCACTTCTTGGAAATAGGTGTTTAAAGATGGTTGTCATAATTTATATGAAAAAAGAGAGTTTTTGGCTTGTACTTTTTAGAAATACATTTAAAGAAAAGGTTCCATAATATTGATGTTGGTGATGGTGATGATGTATTGGTTGAAAATTATAAAAAAAGGGAAGGAAGAAATTAAAAATTTTGATTCACATTAATATTTTACAATTGAAATATTTAACGAGTTAGTAAAAAATTTCCAACTTATGGTTAGCTCAATTATCATGTAGTTAGGCCTCAACTAGAAAATCCCAGTTGAGATCACATAGGTGGGGTTTGAAATGAGTATCTGTGAAGATATTAATAACACACACAAGGTTATGGGTTCATTCATGTGGGATTATAGGACGATACATGGCAGAGAATAATATTTCATAGCCAATCATATGTGGGGAGGCATGAGAGGACATACAGTGAGAATAGACACCTATTACAACTTGTTTTGGCCAACTTATTATGTGTGTTATATTATTAATCATACATTATTTGAAAAAAACTTTTATGTGGGCTGTTTTTTCAAGTGGATACTATTTATTATAATATGTGGTTTGTAGAGAATTTAAATGAGTCCATATTGAATGGGAATCCACCATGTATTTCATCTTAAACAATGTGATATTGAATAATACACATGGTCAATTCAGTGATTGTGCACTCATGAAGTGCATGTTTAATCCAATGTTAATGTACACATGAAACATACGACTGTGGAAGATCAAGTCATGTGACCACATTATTTACGGTAGGATGACTAATCATATGTTTGGATGATCAAGTGATTGTATGAATTACTATAGATTAAATGACTAAATTCCTTATACTATATCAACTAATTTCATTCCTTATGGTAGATCATGTGATCAGACACATTCTAGTAGTTTAAGTGACCATATATCACATGGTTGATCTAGTGGTTTGAATTTATTTTATTTCAGATGATGCAATTGGAAGTGTACTTCAACCCTAAAAATATCTTGATATAACTATCTTGTTTATTTCAAAAAGAGGAGAAATTTCAAGATATGTAGAAGCCTATGAAGATATAGATTAAGGTTCATAGTTTTTTTAGTCCATTTTCATAGGAAATCCCATGTTAAATAAACATAGTTCAAATATTCTACCCTCTACATGAAATTAATTAGAAATCAGGATCCATGTAAAGGTTAGTTGAGATTCGTACTTCTGTGTAAGGGTATAAATAATCATGTGTAAAGGTAGATATTATGCATAAGGGTGTTTATATGACTATGTAATGGAAAGTATGATGTTGTGTAAATATATTAATCCATATTTAGTACCATGTAAAGGTCTATCCTTTTATATTATACACACAGGAGGGTAAATTATAAATCAAGGAGGCTATGTAAAGGTCCTTCAATATAATGTTTTATGGTAAACAAAAACCCATCGATAATTAAACTTATACTTCAAGGTATTTACCATCTACATAAAAGTAATAATCATGTTATATTAAATTAGATTTGTAGTTGGTTCATATGGAATGAAGAGAAATTGTTATCTTGACACAGTGTGGGGAGCCCATGAGTTTCACACAATAGGTGGAGCGAGTATGAGTTTGAATTGTAATATGATAAAATATGGGAATATAGGGTAGGGTGATTGACAATTAGTATGGTAGGACTACTGATTTTTTTTTCTATGTCAAGGTAGGAATATCAATTGTGGGATATGGAATGATAAGGAGAGGAATATTTGTCAGGTCTCAAAGATCAGTGAGAAAACAGTAACAAGGAATTATCACTATAACACATGATGTATGTTAT
This sequence comes from Viscum album, assembly GCA_963277665.1. Lineage (NCBI taxonomy): Eukaryota > Viridiplantae > Streptophyta > Magnoliopsida > Santalales > Viscaceae > Viscum > Viscum album. Next base: position 1,445,754,867 of record OY728155.1, read on the forward strand.
GAGGAAGTTATTTGAGTGTTTATTTCTAGGAGGAATAGGAATAATATATGTATAGGTGTTCAAAGAATGAAAATGAAGCAGTGTAATAGAGGATTCACTATTCAAAATTTCGAGAGACACCATGATGTTGTCCACTTTTGGGGGAAGTTTTTGATGTTTTTGAAGCTGTATATGGTTCTACATGAGTAAAAAAGTGTAGTGGTTATGATACTCAGTCATATGTTTCAAGGTGAGTTTTTTATAAAATAAAAATTATCATTAATTTATTATCATAATTCAAAAATATTAATGAAGAAATAAGTGATTTTCAATAAAATTTAATGCTTCAAATGATGTAGCAATAATTTTAACTGTATTCATGGATAAATTGATATTCATTTAAAATGCATGATAGATTTCATGGGATGAGACAGAAAAGAATATAATTAGTAAATATCCATGATCACTTCACTATATTATGTTTATTTTCATTTATGCATGGTTATTTTAGTTGCGTACATTGTGAATTATGTAATAATGAAGACGAAAAAGCTTCCAAATGTCTATATGTAGTTATTATATATACTTCTTAGGTGGTTGTGAAGTTGGTTCAGTGAGAATTCAGGATATGATATTCCCAATGTTTTAAAAATGTTGAAATATAAAGAGATTTTGATTAATGTATTCACATGGAATTATGAAAACATTTTTGTGAGAAAGATGAATACCAGATGACCAATATTAGTGAAATTATTATTATTTTATATTGTATTAGGTTGAAGAATGTTTTTTGTTGAGAGTTATCACTATTATCACAGATAAAAATATCTCGAGTTCTAAGAGAGGAATAGGATAATTGAAACCTATATTATTCTAAATAAATTTTGTGGGTCAAAGTAAGTGAGGAAAAGAGAGATACACTATATTTTTTTATGAAATGAAGGTGTAGAATAATAAAAATTAAGGGAAAGAAGAACTGGTTGAGTTGATCATTAATTTAACTATAATATAAGATATTTCTACACCTCATTTCATACAGAAGAAGAGTAGATAAAATGAGTGACTGTGCATTTTAGTTTTTACATAGAAAGAAAAGGAATACATGGTTGTATTAAATCAGTTCTATACTATAAATAATAATAATAGGTTTTATATAGTGTTGTGTATATAAATAAAAAAAGTAAAATTCAACATTTCAAGGGAATAATATGAAGGAAGAGACATAAAATCTATAAAAATATATTATTTTTAATTTGTTTCTTAATTCATTATTGTTACGTCAATATTTTATTGTAAAGGTACATGATATAATAATGTATAGGCTGCACCAAACTGATATGGATGGGATGCATAGTCATACACTTTTTGGAAACTATTGTGTAAATATCACATGATGAATATGATGGGCTATGTGATCATGGAGGAATCCATATCATACCATGAACTAGTCTTCTCACATTTAAAGGTGAAATTAAAATATTGATGTACCCTTTTTGTGTGTGTTTGTATGGTTGTCCTTTAAGAAAGAAAAAAAGGAAAAAAATTGAGAATAATAGAACCACTATCCTAATATTGATATTTGTACAAATAAAATTATATAGAATGTTTAAAGTTGAAATTGAATTAAAAGTCACTAATCCTGATTCACCTCCTCTTAGTGTGGTTTATATTCAAGTTGGTCCATTCAACAGGTATTTGAGAACTATTCAAAAATTGTTGAATTATTTATATTTGAAGTTATTCTATTTTAATGATTTTATGTTTCATTCAATTTATATAATCAAGTGTTGTTTTTGTAAAGAATTATCTATTTCAGTTATGAGTTCTATTTCTACCAAGAATATATTTAATTTGATAAATAAACAACATAAGAAAGCAAATATGTTATCCCTCTTGTAAAAAGAAGAAGTTATAGTTTCACCATGAAATAATGGTGAGATCATTATATGTGGTATTAAACAATAATAATTGGTAGTTTAGTGTACCATCATGTTTTTGGATAGTATGTCCCCCTAGATTATATCAAGGAAGTTATGAAATTTCAAGATATTTGAAACATATTTCTAAAATTTTTCTGAAAAAGTTCCTAGAATTTGTGGGACTGATCATACATTTTTATTATTCAGATGATATATCTTTTTGGACATTTAAATAAATATTGAATTATTTTACCAAGTAAATTTCTTCCTTTTTTAAAGACAATATAATGAGATCACTCTGCTAGAAAGTGAGGAAGGTAACTTAGTGAATGTTTTGAAACAAATGATTTAACATACAAAAATCTCACTAAACATGTTACTATCAAAGAATATGTGTCATAGGATCTTGAAGATATATTATCCAAATTTTTATAATATTCATAAAAAAATTCATAGGAAGGATGAGGCCAATGATGAATTTTCTAATAAGACCTATGAATTAGAAAAAAAATAATATTGATGTTAAAAATTCATAATTGGATATTAAATTTAAGAATATTAAGGAGAGTGAAACATTTTTTTTATAAGAAAATGTAATAGTGAATGAGGGAAATGTTTGAAAGATGAGGAATTATTTTGAAGATAAGGTGTAATTCATTTAATATTAGAATAATTCACTTGATATAAAGTGTCTATAATTAAAAATTAAAATTTCCAACTTTGAAGTGACACATATTGAGTCTTCAAAAGTGAAGAAGGAATGAGTTATTATGAATTGATACTCAAAGAAGTATTCTAATGTTAGGATATCTGTATTAAGTGGTATTAAGATTAATATGTGATAAAAGTATCATTTTTAATAAAAATAAAATAAATAGGTACTATACAAATAATGTTTAAGGATTATTTTGAAATATTTTCAATCAGAGAGTGCATCTTTAAAAAATACTCAAACAAATATAAATAAATACGAGTTATGAGGAGTATTCCACCATTTTTATTGTGGATATTAGGAGTGTAGGTTTTGGTTCTCCAATAATGGACCATCAAGTTTAGAAGAAATTCTTAAAGAAATATGCTATAAAATCTAGATAGTAATATTTTTTTAAAAGAAGATCAATATTTGATTGGAAATGTTTTTGTTTTAATTGGAATTAAGAACATGAATTATATTTTTGGTATAATAAATTTAATATATAAGACTATAGGAATCCCATTTTAAGGGGTATAAATTCAAATATGATTAAATAAATATACGTTAAAATGATAAATATGTCACTTTAAAATAGATTTGAGGTTCTTGGAGATCTATAAAATGTTTGCAGTGGGGGTCACAGAATTATTGCATGATCATTTCAGCATGCATCAATTAAAAATAAGAATAAAATACCACCTGATAAGAATAAAATATTTAGCCTTGGGTAGGAATCTAAATAATTTTTTAACCAATATAAATCCCAAGATGTTTTAAAAGAGGGATTATGTTTCCTGAAATAATAAACATAAGGGAACACTATTGAAAAGAAAGTCATAGAAGTTAAAAAGGTTTGCACCATTCAAAATAACTAGTGAGATAAATGAAACTCACAAGATTCCATGTGGATAACACTAACAAGATTTCAATTTAACCAATTATATTTTAATCTTTTGCGCTATATATTAAGAGAAAGGAAGTAATATGTAAGAAAACGAAGGGAAATAAATTAATAATGGAAAATAAAATAATCCACATAACGTTAATGAACATCAAGTGATGTTTTCTACAAAAGAAACTCCTCACATTGAATAACTATGTGAGGGATACAATGAAGTTAGAAATAATGAAAAAATATTTTTAAGAATAATTCTGCAAAAAGAATAATACTTAAGAATAATTGAAGATTCATTAAATATAAAGTATAATATCTCTCATAAAGAATATGATGACATAAAGAGATCCATTATATCCAAAACAAATATCTTGTGAGAAAAATATATATAGAGGAATAAATTCTAAAGTAAATGGAGAAATGTATTTGAGAAAATCCTCTGAACCATTATTTTCACATTGAGAAGAAAGGAAGATCCACTTTACTCCCATAATAACTATGTGTTGTATTTGTGTTCTTAAAATGCAAGTAATTGAAGGTGAAACATTATCTTAGGGGGAGAATATGAGAATATAATAAGGCTATCAAATGTTAATAAATAAAGATGAAGAAGAAACCATCCTATAATGATTTCCCAATTGGTATCCAAAATGAAATATAATAAATTAATCATCCTCAATGAAGATAAAGATGTTTTCAAATCTTGTAAACCACATAAATTTGAGTGGAGCATCTCCATGAGGGGGATACAAGTAAATAATATCAATGAATCATCCAAAATAATTATTTCATGAAAATATAATTATTATGGAATGTTCTTGAAGGAATGTCATAGGAAATGTGATTTTTTAATTCTCTAAAAATATGATAGTAAAATAAAATTATTATATAAAGGGGAAAGAACAAAAATTAATCAATTGTAGAAGAGGATATGTTTGAATATGGTTTAGATCTATCATATATCAAGTTATTTTTAAGAGAATTTTTATAAACTATATGAATTAGTATGTGTAAGGAAATTTTGGTTGATAAAACTCATAATAAATTATAAACTCAAATGGTATCATAAATAGTCAAAACCTAAAATATTTGGATTTTTTATAAGAAAATTAAAGAGTTTCTCATTTACTTTGGTATCATTATTTTAATGGGAAAACATTGTTTGTACATCAAACACTCTTCTTTTATATATTGATATTGGATCAAGTATGCATTTTTGAAAGTTTTATTTTCTGTCAAGAAATTAAAACACTTAAACTAAATGTATTCTTTATTTGGTTTAGTGAACACAAAATTTATTTAAACAGATCCTAATAAATCTCTTACTTTGTATTATTTAAATAGAGATTGGATGAAAGTTCTTCAAAATTTCTATTTTATGTTTAACATCAAAATTTATAAGACAAATGGGATTACTGACATTTAAAGGGTTGGAAATATATTTTAGAAAAAGGTGTTTGAAAGATGATAATAGTTCTTATCTTCTCACATATAAAGAGGAATGATAGGTTGTTGGGAGAGCACAGAAAACGAGTTCAACATTTGTTGGATGAATGATGGATCAAATTGCATTATTTAGTTGATATCCTATTAAGGAAACCTCAATATGGGATGATTTTGTAAGTGATAACTATTTAATTTAATACACTATTCCTATTAGATTTAAATGACACAATTCTGAATGAGAATCTTCCATATCTATCATATTAAACCCCATAAGTTTGAATAATACACATGGTCGATTTAGTGATCATGTGTGCATGAAAGTAATGGTTGATCTAGTTACTGTACACACATGAAAGTTTTTATTGTTGTAGATCAATTCATGTGACTAAATTATTCATGGTAGAATGATTGACAATAATTTGGGATGACTAAGTGACTGCATGTCATGTTTTAGATCAAGTGACAACATGACTTGTGACGAATCAACTGAACACATTACCTATAGTAGATCCAGTTACTACACACGTTATAACTACTCAAGTGACCATATATCACATAGTCAATATTATGGTTTGAGTTTATTTGATTCCATATGATTCATAGTAAAATGTGCTTCAATGATAAATATATCACAATGATATTATTGTACTGCTAGAAATCATATGATAAATTTCAGGATATCTAGAATCCAAGGTCGATATTGAGCTAGGTGAATAATGGTATTTTAATATTATATATATATATATAAATCTCATTCTGTGTAATGGTAGTTACAAGATTATTCCATATATGTAAAAATAATATTTAAATTTTGATCTGCCTAAAAGTCAACTGATATTAATACTATTGTGTAATGGTACAACGCTCACTTTAGAAAGTTAAATTTGATGATTTATAGTGGTTTTTATGTGTTTAAATGTATGTGTGTTTCTGCATAAGGTTATGCATATAGAATCAGTCCCATGTAAATGTAGCTTCATTAGCATGCTTCATATGTAATGGTAAATCAGAAATCGTAGAGGCTATTTAAAGTTCCATTAGTCTATTGTGTGAATGTAAATTTAAACCAATGGATAGGTAAACATATTTTTTAGGGTAACTCCCAATCACATAGTAGTAATTATTATTGAATACTAAAGAAGAGTTATAGTGGGATCACATGGAAGGAATAACAACTATGAGCATTATATGGTAGGTGGAGAGACTATGATTGTTACATGGTAAGTGGTGAAACTATGAGCCTTTAATGGAATGTTTATTTATCAAGGGAATGAATAGTAGGATGATCTATTGTGTAGAAGCCTCACCCTGAATCAAATTTATGAAATCAAGTAGGGGATACAGAATACTATTTACATGGTTTAATCAGGGTGGCCTATATCTATAAGGAAGAAAAAAAATATTTATTACTCAAATATATAATAAAAATAGGTGCTTTCACAATTTTAACACACATCATAGACCATAATTAAAGGAAAAAAACAAGGTATGAAACAAAGTGGCTTATAGAAATAAAGTTTTAGGAGAAAAACAGATCCTGCTAATTCTTCTTAGGTGGAACCAAACACCATTACAGTATTCAGGTGGTGCCAACTCCATATAAAGGTCATTAACGGGAGGCACCAAATTATATGGAGGGTGATATTTTATTCTAAATATTCTTCAATCTCCACATTAATGATAAATATCACCATGTTTCTACTCAAACAAAACTTCAGGATGATACCCTCTTAATGACCATAAAAATCTCAAGTAAGATATATTTTGATCAAGTAATAAAAATTTATAAAATGATCCTTATAACTTACTTTTTTTCTTTAAATGGAGGAATAAGATCTCATGTCTGATTTTGATGTATTGAATTATTTTATTATTCCCAAAATGACTTCCACTTATTCTTTTCATTATTATCCAAAACATCATGATAGTTATCTAGAACATCATTTTTAATTACTAAAAGATCATATCTAACCATATCATCATACTAGAAAGGTTTCTCTATAGTCCTTCATGTTCTACAAATGATTATACTCCCATGATGATGAGAATCATTCTATAATGGTACATTATCCTCAGTTAGAATATCCACATGATCACTATAATTTGTCTTTTGTGTCTCCTGAGAAATTAGTGGTAAACTTTTCTAAACTTCAATTATAACTTAATCATCTGTATCATTTTTAGAATCATTTTACAGCCCCGTCAATGACTTATAAAATGTGAAACCATTTTTTTAAAGGTGAGGGGACAATCCCCAAAAATTTATTTATAAAATAAAGTCAAGGGGAGAAATACAATAGAAACAGTGAAAAAACAAAATCATTAAAGTTCCCTACCTTGGGAACCAATCTGTTTCCTTATCTTTTCTCCAATTTTGCGTTCTTGGTCTCAGTTCATTCCACATTTTGCGGCTGATACGCCCCCGGCCTCTTCCTACAGAGTAGCGGTCTGAAATTTCCTGAGATTTCTGAAAAAGTGTTTCAATATCTTCATCAAAGCTGAAAGCTTGATCATCTTCCTCCTTATTCATTGCTTCCTTTCTTTGTTTTTTCTTTTGGCTCCTTATTCTTGCTTGTTGCCAACTGCAGTCCTCTGCTTTTGATTTGTCACCTTTATTCCCTATTGTAACTGGAACCTGAATATTGTCAATCTAAGCTTCATAATAAACTCCCCTAGAAGGAGGCATGATTCCATCAATTGCTGATGATTTCAGATCTCCTAGAATAGGAGAAACAAGATCAACATTAGAAGGAGCATTAATAGGTTTTAAAGGAGTAATAGTGTGTTCAATTTTACTGTACTTCACATTATGTAGTTTTTCCACTGAGGAAACCAAATTAGAGTTCTGTTTGGTTAGGCCTTCCTAGTCTTGGGGATCTAAGCTACCTACATTCAGAATCCTCTCAATATCTGGAACACAGTCCATCTTTGACTTCCCTTTAGAAAGATTAGATGAAGGTGCCAGAGTCTGAGTTGTAGCCAAAGCTGCATTCTATTTTTGTCCAGAATCAGACTCGGGGTAAGGATCCTGATTAGAGTTCCCTTGTTATCCTATATGAGTGTCAACCACATCTGAGGTAGTCTGAACTGTGCCCATAATTTCCGAACAAATATAAGTATGAGCTGAAGGTTCTAAATCCATAGCTGTCCTGTTATCTATCATATCCTTCTCCCTAGCTTGAAAGGGTGAAGGGGGATCTCCCTGCTCCACAATCTCCACCCAGGATTTCATAATTTGATTACAGGTCTTATAAAAATTCAGGTCTCGGGACATGCTTCCAGCCTCTGCGGATGGCTCCAAGGAGTCTGAGACATCAGGTCTTGAGACATCCTTATTGTTAGAAACAGTAGGTAAAGAATCCTTGTTCAGCTGATCCAGAATAATAGATTTATTTTTCACCCTTTCAACCATGCCACATGACTTGGAGTCATGTCCTCTAAGGCAGAATATGCTACATACTATATCCTTCCTACATGTTGTAGCATCATGACCTAAAACCGTACATATTTGGAAGAATTTAGGTACCCTCTCAAACTCAATTCTCGGCTCTAATTCCTCATCATCCATGGATAAATAAACCCTATCAATAAGTGTTGAACAAAGATCAATCTCAATGAGTCATCTAGCATAATGGCTGAATCTATCCATTTCTGTTTCTCTATCCATTCTAATAGGAACTCCAATGGCAAGTGAAATATCATAAAGTATTCTAGGATTCCATAAGATCCAGTTAAGACCAAAAATTTTGATCCATACCTGAGATGAAGTGTTACATAATTCAGAAGTGTTGAAACTCTTCTCCCATTCCCGGATATAGAAAGCACCTGGCCTAAAAGAGATTGAGCCGAAGCCCCAAGCTTTGAGTTTGAGATCTGCAGAGGGGAAGATTAAATGGTAATATCCTTTGCCCAGAGAAACGCATTGCCAAGATTCAAAACCCCAGACATCGAAGAGTCTTTGGAGAAGATAGTCCATTTTCCAGGGAGTACTTCCCTTCGGAAGAATCAATATACCAATTATAGAGTGCTCTTCTAAGTGCATACACTCCACAACCGTAGAGGAGTCTGCCTAGACATGAGCCACAGATCCCCTTTTGTGGATGCCTATAAATGAATTTTTGAACTAGGAAAAAACCCTACTAGCTCCACTAATCTCGGGTATATTTGAACCTGGATTTCTAGGATCAGCTCCATCCAAACCTGATGTGTGTGTGTGGGAGTTGAATCTCCCAGGTTGAAGAAAGCTGGCTGCCATATCGCATCACTTCTGCAAATGTGAAACCATGACTCTAAAGGATCTTATTTTATTCTGTATCTATTAATAAGGGAACATTATCAGAAATTATTCACACCAATATGGAATCTAAAAAATACATATTTAATTTATTTTGGATCCAACATTTAATATATCATATGAAAATAGGTAGTACAACCAATGATATGATTCCTTTCATAATATGAAAAACTCCCATGAAACCAAACCTCGACCAAAATTTTCCTATCAATCACATTAGTAGATATTAGGTTAAAAATTTGTGTTGCATACATCAATTCTTATTCAAAAAAGGATTTATTAAAACCTGACTAATACAACATACTTCATTAATTTTCAATGAGAATACTATTTATCCCTTATGCATTCCATTCAACTATTGAATTCTAGTAACTGTAATGTGTTTGATAATACATCCATCTAAACTAACCCTCTTAAATGTAATTGATGTGTATTATCGACATTTATATGATATCAAAATTTTGATTTTCCTTCTCATATAATTTTTAAAAATCTACTTCCACAAAAAATATATATCTAGAACTTTAGCCTTCTGCTTTATGGAATATACCCAACTATATTGTGATTAATCATGAATAAATGTAACTAAATAATGATTACCTCCTAATGAATAATTTTTTGATGGTCTCCAAACATCAGTATATATATAGTCTAGTGTTCCCATCATGTGATAGGAAACAGTTATAAAAATTACTCTACTATTATTACCCATTAAAAATTTCTAAAAAAGTCAAATTTTCATATCATTCCACTATTGAATCCAACCTTTTTATTACATAGCTTTACCTTACATGGTAAAAACATAGGATCTTTTAAAGTTTATTTTCCTGGAAATAAGGTACATAATACATAAAAACATAAAAAATTCATATAAAATAAAATTAAATACATCTTTAGGGTTCACTCTTGATTACTCTTATTACATATTATATCCAGGGGCATACATCAAATGAATGGGGTAAGCATGATGCCTGTTAGGGGAATAAGAAATAGAGAAATACAACATGTGATCTTGAGACATATCAATAAGAACATGACGCATAATGATAAGGCATGATAAAGTGCATATAATAATAATAAGAACATGAATCATAACATGGAAATGTGGATACTCCATTTAAATGAGACATTCATAAGCACTTCACAAAGGTATTTCACCAAGGTGTGACAAATGAAAATTACAAGGTTATTCACCAAGTTATCATGAAACATGTCATATCTAGAGATTAAATTATTTACCTAATGAATTGGAGTGGTATCAAGGATCAGACTACATACATATTAATTTCATCTTAGCCATGTATATCATAATAAATAATTTCTTTAATAACCCATGGAAAAACCATGAATGGTTTTCTTATAAAAAATCATGGCATAAAAAAGATCTTAATGACATGATCATACCGTCATTTTTGGCCCATGAAAAGGGAATGCAGGTTTATTACATGTAAATACCCAAATAAAATAATTTTTTTACATCTAGGTGAATACCCATATAAATTAAAGAGTATTGAGTATTAAAAAAATAAAATTAAAGAGAAATTATTAAGTAGAGATAGAAATTTAAAAAGAAAATTCCATAGCATGATAGGTATATAATGCTATTTTAGAAAAGGTAAATTGAAAGAGGAAAAGTGTATCCCATTTATAAAACATTAATTATAAGTAATGAAATGATAAAAAATGTAATAAATGAGAGTAAACATATCATTTATGAGACATATACCAATGAGGTTTATGAATTGAAGAGAAAATAAAGATAATTCCACTAAATGAAAGAGTTACTCCAAGATCTTGAGGAATGGGACCTTGGGGGATTACGAAAACCTTAGGGGGACTCCTTGGAAGAAAAAAACACAAGAAATTCATGGATTATGGATTAGGTGGTAAATTAAATGGATAAATGGGTGGATATTTATAAAAATGTAGAGGAATTGTTTAATAATTTCTAAATGTAGTTCATGGAAAACTAGGTTGTGGAAAATAAAAATCCATTGGATTACCTAGAGTTTTTGACCATGGGGTTAGAAATTGCATTCAAATTTTATGTTATTTTATCCCACCATAATAAAACACAATTTTTAATACTTATTTTAGAATAGAAAATTATGTATTCTACAGGGTAATGTTTTTAAAAACCAAACATTCCATTTTAGACAATAGAATGTCACATATAGTTTTAAAATTAATTAAATATATTAATATACTTAATATTTATAAAATAACATGATTTAGATTATATATTATTTTTATTTAATTATTAAATCATTATGACATATACATTATGTCATAAAATATATCAAATTCCCAAAAATATATTTTTTACTATTAAAAATAATGTATTTTATAAAATTCTCATAAATTTACCCTACCCTAATTTAGAAATGATAAATTTAATTATAACATTTATTTTCATAGAATAATTCTCTAAATATGATAATTTGAACTTTTAAATATAACCATTAGTTAATTTAAAAAATATTTTTAAGTCATAATCAAATTTCTGCCACATATAAAAGATTCCCTAGGCCGTTATAAAATTATTTTATTATTTATATTTTGATATTTGTGTTTTAAAATATGTTTTGATCAAAAAAATTAATTAAAATACTTTATTTTCATAAAAATAATTTATATATTTTCTTTATAAATACATTTCATTTTTATTTGCGTTAAAAAATCAAACCATCAAATTCCACTCAATTAAAAAAATATTTTATTAAGAAAAAAATATTAAGAGGAATTGATGGAATAAAAATATTTATTATAAAAATTAATTTATACTTTATGTAACAAATGTATCAACATGTAAACCTTTTTTACACTAGCTTACACCCCAAGACTAAGGTGTGAGATGATGGTAGTTTTATGGGGTGGATCGACAAACATCTACCGAGTTGTAATATCCAATAATTTGAACTTATACCATAGATTATTTATTTACATCATCACTTGTTGATGTTTAACTTAGTATTTTTCAAGGGTGAATACTAGTGATAATACCTTCCTCCAAAGTTCTGAAAAATGGGCTTAAAACTGCAGGAATATAGGGTTTGAGTCCATCAATTATCCATTATGTATCAATTATACTTTGTCATTACTACTTCTAAACACTAATTTTATTGGTAAAATTATCAACCATGGGTATTGTTTCCAATGGTCATATTGACCAATGATCATATTGTCCAATGGTCATATTTTAGAAATGATTATATATCTGTTGACTCGCAATGACCACATTTCCCTTTATACCATATTAATAAAAATTTATTCTTTCTCTAAAAAATTCACCAAAATTTATCATTAATGTTATATTTTCATTTCTTAAGATACTGAATGGTTGAATAATATTTTGTTTCATTTTTATAGAATTTATAGTGGGGGATATGATTCTAGAAGATTAAGGTGACCCATAAATAACCATTTTAGCTATTATATTTTTATTTCTTTGTCCAATTGTAATATTTGGAATTTTAATTGGTTTCATAGTTGACTAATGTAATTATTATTTTAAATAAGATAAAATTTTATCAATTTCTATTTATTTTTCATATGTATAATATAATATGTAACAAAAAATAATTCATAAAACAAATATCATTTAAAAATCCCTGGTAATTACATTCTTCATTCCTTAAAAAATTTCCACCCCAAGATTTCATCTAATTATCTCAGTTGAGAAAAGGTAGGGGTAATTTAGTCTCATCGAATCCTACAGTTCCCATGTCACTTCTTCATATTTATAGCCCCCACAACACTTTGATAAGGTGGGTAGTCTTGATTCATAGAAACTAGTCTCTATGGTCAAATATCTCCACTGGCTACTCCTCATAAGAGAGGTCATATTCCATTTGTACCTCCTCTGGATTCAGTTCATGTGGGGGGTTAGGTATGTACTTCCTCTAGAGATATACATGGAATATATCATGAAATTGAGATAGAAATATTTTAAATCTCTTGCCGATAAGGCAATTCTCGTATGCGGTAAAGGATATCAAAAGGGATAATATTCTTAAGTATATGATTCCCTTTCATTCCAAATACCATAAATATCTTCCATGGTAATATAAAAAGGGAAAATATGTCCCCAAATACAAATTCCACCCCCTTCGATGATTGTCAGTATAGATCTTTTTCTGACTATGAGAAGGATTTATATATTGTTGGAAGGAATGAACCTTTTTTATAATGTCGTGGAAAATATTGGGTCCAAGTAGATTTCACTCACCAAATAAATCCAAAGAAGTATGAGTTCAACATTTCTTTCCTGATATAGGTTCATATGGTTCTTTTTGAATACTCAAGTGAAAGCTGTTGTTGTATGAGAACTCAACTAATAGGAGGTGCTGATCCCTTCCACCTTTAAATTCTGTTGAGAATGTTCTTAGCTTATACTAGAGTGTTTGAACAATAATTTTAGATTGGCCATTAGTATGGGGGTGATGGAATGTACCAAAATTCAATTTGGTACTCAGATCATGTTGATGAATTTTCTAGAATTTATATGTAATCCTTATATCACAATAAAAAACTATAGAAACTGAAACCCCATGAAACCTCCCCACATACTTTATTTAAATATTTTCTTGTTGGTAAAGAGAGAAATATTTCAGAATATAGATGAATTGGGAAGTGATTGTGATTCGATCCACTATATCACATATCACATTATTTCCATGGGTTCTTTTTAGGAGATTTGTGATGAATTCCCTAGTGAAATTTTCCCACTTCAATGTCAGTAGGGATAATGGTTGCAATACCCCTTTTAGAAGTTGTTGTCCCACTTTAACTTATTGACATAGAAAGAACATTACAATGTATTCAAAAATATCTCTTTTCATATTATCCCAACAATAATGATCATAAAGGTCACTTTACATTTTAGTGTTCCCAGGATGTATAGAGACTGTAAAGCTATGAGATTCATCCATAAGATCCTTCCATATCTATGGAATAGATGTAAAACATATATTTTTATGAAATTTAAATACACATTCTTGAACAATATTAAATTTGGTAAGCTTCCAATTCTTCACATTCTCTATATTCTTTTATAACGAAGCATCTTATCTTTGATCTTTCTTGATAGTTTATAGTAATGGTGGTTTAAAAATTATTTGGGATAAGGTTGATGATGTACCTTCCCTTAAGATTACCATGTCCAATTTTACTAGGTCATTGATTAAACGATCTACCTAAATACTCATCATTTCATGAATGATAGGTTATTTTCTACTTAATGCATTAGCGACATTTTTTTCTCTTCTAGGGTGATAATGAATTGAACAGTCATAGTCTTCAAGAAGTTCCAACCATCTCCTTTGAGTTATGTTCAATTACTCTAATGTGAAACTATTCTTAAATTATTTTTGGTATGTTTATATATCACATTTAACCCCATAAATATAGTTCCTCCATTTATTAGATAAAAAATTACACTAACTAGATCTAGATCATACATAGGATAATTCTACTCACAAGGATTTAAATGTCATGATTCATAAGAAATAACCTGGTCAATTTGCATAAAGATTCACCCCAGACCATTCATAGATTCCTCATGATAAATACAATATCCCTCTCTAATAGATGTAGGAGTTAACATCGTTACAATAACTAATCTATTCTTCAGTTCTTGGGAACTTTCCTCCAAATAATTTTTTTAGATGAACACAACCCCTTTTCAATTTATCTTTATCAGTGGATTAGAAAGTTGTGAAAAGTTTTTCACAATGCTCTAATAATATCATGATAAACCAAGGAAACAAAAAATATCAGTTAATTTTATAGGATAAGGCCACACCTCCACAACATTTTTTTCATAGGTTCAGTTGAGATTCCAGAATTTTTTATAATGTTCCCCAAGAATACAACATTCATTAACCATAATTTAAATTTTCTGAATTTTACAAATAGATTCTCCTTCCTCAAAGTTCCCAATATAACCCTTTGATGATCCTCATGTTCCTCACGTCTTTTGGAATATATTATAATGTAATCAATAATAACTAACACAAATTTATAAAGGTAGTCCATAAAGACAGTATTCCTGAAATCCATAAATATAGCAGGAGAATTAGTCATGAATAAGGGCATAACAATAAAATCATAACACACACATCTTTTTTCTAGATGTAGTATTTTGAATAAATTATTTATTCAACCTTAATTGATTATATACAAATATAAGGTTAATCTTGAAGAATAATTGAACCCCATGAAGTTGGTAAAATAAATCACCAATATTTGGGAGAGAGTACTTTTGATTCACTGTGTTCTCGTTATGTTCTCTATAATAAATGCATATCACCATTGATCCATCCATATTCATCACAAAGATAATTAGTTCTCCCCACGGAGACGCACTTGGTTAGATAATTCCCTTTAGAATAATATCTTGATGATTTTTCTTTAATTCCTCTAACTCTATATTTGACATCTATACAAGGTCTTTGATATCATCTTGGTTTCAGTTATGAGTTCATTGGGGAACTTGACCTCTATTTTTGGGTAAATATTTATCAAATATTTCAATGTATATCAGAATAATGGGAAAATTCAATATCTTTATACTTTAATTTACATCTCACTTATCACTGATCATCTCTATAATAAGGCTATATGAGGTGCTTCTAGTAAAAGATTAGGTCAGGATATCTCTCCAATGAAATTAACTAAAGGTTGTCCATTCAGGACTATATAAATTTACTTGCATCTATTGTTGATATTATCATTATACTTTGAGATCCATCCCTTCCCTAGTATAGTTTCTTATTCCACCATGTTATAGAATAATATATTTTTGATGAGATTGTGTTTCCAATGTTAATACAATAGTTTTTATTCACAATTAATTCTTGGATAATACCTCCAAGAATCTTGATGGATAAATCTACTTATATAAGTTTAGTAATTAATTTTATATTATTTTTAAAATTGGATAAAATAAAGGATTTCATAGAACTAGAATCAGATTATGTA
Source organism: Viscum album (assembly GCA_963277665.1). Classification (NCBI taxonomy): domain Eukaryota; kingdom Viridiplantae; phylum Streptophyta; class Magnoliopsida; order Santalales; family Viscaceae; genus Viscum; species Viscum album. The sequence continues at coordinate 1,445,771,075 of OY728155.1, forward strand.
ATTAAAAACTTTGATAGAAAAAATGAGGGTACTTACCAACACATCATTCAAAGACTCTAATTCATCCATCGTGGTAGAAAATGATCGATATTTATCTCATAGAATGTGATAAGTATGATGGTTTATTCCATTCATTATATTCTAATTTTGAAATTTATTGATGAAGTGCCCAAGATATTCACCCTTGAATCATTAAACTTTCGACATGGCCTGTACCATCATCCCTTTGTCATTAGTCTTGATATGTTGAGGATTCACCTCACCAAGATAGTTTCGGTGTATATGGACATCTATTCCACACATGTACAACTTTACAATCCGATGTATGAGATTTCCCAAATTCTTATTCCCACATTTGTTGCTCATAGGAATTATCACTTTCATTCATCCTCTTCTATGATCAAAGTTATTCCCTGAGTATTGTACAATTTCTCCCTTATTTTCATTCAATATATATGATCGTGATATCTTTATGAACACCAATTCAACCTTTATATCACTCCACAATATCTTATCATACCATTAATAGTAATTATTTTATATATTCCTCCACAGATGGTGTATTAATGAAATAAAGAATCTATCAACCATTCCCTTGGGACCCATAACAAAGCTAAAGGTGTATCAAGAATTTATTATAATGTGAATATCATATCATCACAATAATTCATTTTACATATACTCATGTTCAACTAATTCCTTCTATATTTTGGTTGGCATTGAAAAGAGAAAATATTTATTGAAAAATATTCCCCTGAACTCTTACCACTCCAATGCATTGATCTCCCTCCTAGGTTTTGTGTTTTTAATCATTGTCCCCCACTAACCAGCCTCTTTTTATGAGACTTATAATTCTAGGATAACGTTATCTTACTCTAAAAAATAGAGTATAGAAAATATATTTTCTACAGAACTCATCCATTGTTCAACAATTAATGGGTTGGTAGATATACTAAAATAAACCAGTCATCGATGAATAAAGGACTCAAAAATTTTTCCCTTTGAGGTGAATCTGTTATATCATCATAATCTAATTTATTGATCATAACTAGAGTTATATTATTAATCAAACTCATGAAGTCTCTCGTTCAATATTCCATCATAATTCCTTTATCATAGAGTCTATTGCAGTCATCATTTATGTGATTCCTACAATTTCCCCCCATTTTTTCAATAGAAAAAAACCTTAATGAGAAACATGTTACTTTATTAAATAATATAATTCAAAGGGGATTTTATGTCAGAAAAAACATTCTTAAATATGATATTAATATCCATTAATGACAATTAAGTTTTCTATATATCCTTCATAAAGGTTCATAAAAATGTTGTGATTAAGAAAACATATCCCTCACAATTATCAAACCAGCAATACAACAAATGCCATTTTTGTGCACCCATTTTTATTGGAGTCTAGCTCAAAGCTATGTTTTTGGGTGTTACCCCTTGAAGTATATGTTCTAGAGACACATCACCTTTTAGTATCCAGATAAGGATATATTCATTTGGAAACCACTTACTTAATGCTTACCAAAATTCTAGGATGTTTTCCAATATAGATACATTTCTTAATGGTTCATACTAACGTTTTCAATCCCTAATATCTATAAATAACTAAACCAACATTTGATACCCAGTTTGGAATCCCATATTTTTATTATGTAAATTCTCATTACATGGTACAAACAGAAGATATTTTGAAGTTTTGTTTATGAGAAATACAGTACCTAATAAATAAAAACATAAAACATTCTTCTAACACCACTTATAATACATATTCATAGGTTCACTCTAGGTTACTTTTACTGCATTTCATATCTCGGGGATATAAATCAAAGGAAAGGTGTGTTCAACAGTCCTAGTAAGGGGATAAGATAGAGTGCCATATAGAATGTGATATTGAGACATATCAATAAGATAATGAGGCATAATGATAAGGCATGATCAAGAGACATATAATAATAATAATAATAAAATGAATCTCATATCACATTATTTCCATGGGTTATTTTTAGGAGACGAGAGATGAAGTCCTTAGTGAAATTTTCCCACTTCAATGTCTGTAGGGATAATGGTTGCAATAACCCTTTTGGAAGTTGTTGGCCCAATTTAATTTATTGACATAGAAAGAACCTTAAAATGTATTAAAAAATATCACTTTTCATATTATCTGAAAAATAATGATCATAAAGTTAAATTTAAATTTTAGTGTTCCCAATATGTATAGAGATTATAAAGATATTATATTCATCCATCAGATCCTTCCTTATCTATGGAATAGATGTAAAACATATCTTTTTACGAAATTTAAATACACATTCTTGAATAATATTAAAGTCTGTAATCTTCCCATTCTTCACATTCACTATAATCTTTTATAAGGAAGCATCTTGTCTTTGATCTTTCTTGATCTTTTCTAGTAAAGGTTGTTTAAAAATTATTTGGGGTAAGGTTGATGATGTACCTTCCCTTAATATTACCATGTCCAATTTTACAAGGTCATTGATTAAACAATCTCCCTAAATCCTCATCATTTCATGAATGATAGGTTCTTTTCTACTTAATGCATTAATGACATTGCTTTCTCTTCTGGGGTGATAATGAATTGAACAGTCATAGTCTTCAAGAAGTTACAACCATCTCATTTGAGTTATATTCAGTTACTCTTATGTGAAAATATTCTTAAAATTTTTTTGGTATGTTTATATATCACATTTAACCCCATAAATATAGTTCCTTGATTTATTAGATAAAAAATTAAACTAACTAGATCCAGATCATGTGTAGGATAATTCTACTCACAAGGATTTAAATGTCAAGATTCATAAAAAATAACCTGGTAAATTTGCATAAAGATTCACCCCAGACCATTCATAGATTCCTCATGATAAATAAAAAATCCCTCTCTAATAGATGGAGGAGTTAACACCATTACAATAACTAATCTCTTCTTTAGTTCTTGGGAACTTTCTTCCAAATCATTTTTTAGATGAACACTACCCCTTTTCAATTTATCTTTAACAGTGGATTAGAAAGTTGTGAATTTTTTTCACAATTCTCTAATAATATCATGATAAACCAAGGAAACTAAAAATCTCAGTTACTTTTATAGGATAAGTCCACACCTCCACAACATTTTTCTTCATTGGTTCAGTTGATATTCCATAATTTGTTACAATGTTCCCCAAGAATGCAACATTTTGTAACCATAATTTAAATTTTCTGAATTTTTCAAATAGATTCTCCTTCCTCAAAGTTCCTAATATAACCCTTTGATGATCCTCATGTTCCTCACGTATTTTGAATTATATTACAATTTAATTAATAATAACTAAAAAAAATTTATAAATGTAGTCCATAAAGACACTATTCCTGAAATACATAAATATAACAGGAAAATTAGTCATGAATAAGGGCATAACAACAAAATCATAATGCGCATATCTTTTTTTTGGATGTAGTATTTGGAATACATTCTTTATTCACCGTTAATTGATTATATAAAAATATAAGGTTAATCTTGGAGAATAATTTAACCCCATGAAGTTGGTAAAATAAATCCCCAATCTTTGGGAGAGAGTACTTGTGCTTCATTGTGATCTCGTTATGTTCTCTATAATAAATGCATATCCTCATTGATCCATCCATATTCATCACAAATATAATTGGTTATCCCCATGGAGACACACCTGGTTAGATAATTACCTTCAAAATATTATCTTGAAGTTGTTTCTTTAATTCCTCTAACTCTATATTTGACATCTATATAAGGTCTTTGATATCATCTTGGTTCCTGGTATGAGTTCATTAGGGAACTTGACCTATCTTTTTGGGTAACTCTTCATCAAATATTTCAATGTATATCGGAATGATGGGAAAATTCAATATCTTTATACTTTAATTTCTATCTCACTTATCACTTATCATCTCTATAATAAGGCAATATGAGGTGATTCTAGTAAAATATTATTTCATGATATCTCTCCATTGAAATTAACTAAAGGTTTTCCATTCAGGACTATTTAAATTTTCTTGCATCTATTATTGATATTATCATTATACTTTGAGATCCATCCCATCCATAGTATAGTTTCTTATTCCACCATGTTGTTGAATAATATATTTTTGATGATATTTTAGTTTCCAATGTTAACAAAATAGTTTCTATACACTATTAATTCTTGGATAATACATCCAGGAATCTTGATGGATAAATATACTTATATAAGTTTAGTTATTAATTATATATTATTTTTAAACTTGTAAAAAATAAAGGATTTCATAGAACTAGAATCAGATTATGTAATTACAAACTTTTATAGAAAAATGATTGTACTTACCAACACATCATTAAAAGAATCTAATTCATCCATCGTTGTAGAAAATTATTGATAGTTATCTCATAGAATATGATAAGTATGATGGTTTATTCCCTTCATTATATTCTAATTTTGAAATTTATTGATGAAGTTCCCAAGATATTCACCCTTGAAGCATTAAACTTTCGACTGGGCATGTACCATCATCCCATTTTCATTAGTTTTGAGATGTTGAGGATTCACCTCACCAAGATAGTTTCGATTTATATGGACACATATTCCACACATGTACAACTTTACACTCCCATGTATGAGATTTCCCAAATTTTTATTCCCACATTTGTTGCTCATGGGAATTATCACTTTCATTCATCCTCTTCCATGATCAAAGTTATTCCCTGAGTATTGTTCCATTTATTCCTTATTTTCATTCAATATATATGAATGCGGTATATTTATGAACACCAATTCAACCTTTATATCACTCCACAATATCTCTTCATACCATTAATAGTAATTATTTTCTATATTCCTCCATAGATGGTGTCTTAATGAAATGAAGAATCTATCAACCATTCCCTTGGGACCCATAACAAAGCTAGAGGTGTATAAAGAATTTATTATAATGTTAATCTCATATCATCACACTAATTAATTTTACATATACTCCAGTTCAACCAATTCCTCCTAAATTTTGGTTGGCATTGAAAAGGGAAAATATTTATTGAAAAATGTTCCCCTAAACTCTTACCACTCCAATGCATTGATCTCCCTCCTAGGTTTTGTGTTTTTAATCATTGTACCCTACTAACCAAACTCTCTTTATGAGATGTATAATTCTAGGATAATGTTCTCTTACTCCAAAAAACAGAGTATAGAAAATATATTTTCTATAGAACTCATCCATTGTTCAACAATTAATTGGTCGGTAGAAATACTGAAATAAAGCAGTAATCGATGAATAAAAGACTCAAAATTTTTTCCCTTTAAGGTGAATCTGTTACATCAGCATGATCCAATTTATTGATCCTAACTAGATTTCTATGATTAATCAACCTCATGAAGTCTCTCTTTCAATATTCCATCAAAAATTCATTTATCATAGAGTCCATTGTAGTCATCATTTATGTGATTCCTACAATTTCCCCCCATTTTTTCAATAGAAAAAAACCTTAATGAGAAACATGTTTCTTTTATGAATAATATAATTCAAAGGGGATTTTATGTCGGAAAAAACATTCTTAAATATGATATTAATATCCAATAATAACAATTAAATTTTATACATATCCTTCATAAGGGTTCATAAAAATATTGTGATTAAGAAAACATATCCCTCACAATTATCAAACCAGCAATAAAACAAGTGCCAATTTTGTGCACCCATTTTTATTTGAGTCTAGCTCAAAGCTGTGTTTTTGGGTGTTACCCCTAGAATAATATGTTCTAGAGACACATCCACTTATAGTATCCAGATAAGGATGTATTCATTTGGAAACCACATACTTAATGATTACCAAAATTCTAGGATGTTTTCCAATACAGATACTTTTCCTAATAGTTTATACTAATGTCTTCAATACCTAATTTCTATAAATAACTAAACAAAAATTTGATACCCAGTTTGGAATCCCATATTTTTATTATGTAACTTCTCATTACATGGTACATACAAAAGATATTTTGAAGTTTAGTTTATAATAAATACAACAGGTAATAAATAAAAACATAAAACATTCTTCTAACACCACTTATAATACATATTCATAGGTCCACTCTAGGTTACTTTTACTGTATTTCATATCTTGGGGATATAAATCAAAGGAAATGTGTGTGCAAGAGTCCTAGTAAGGGGATAAGAAAGAGTGACATATAGAATGTGATCTGGAGACATATCAATAAGAGAATGCGGCATAATGATAAGACATTATCAAGAGACATATAATAAAAATAATAAAATGAATCATAACATAGAAATGTGGCTTCATTATTTGAATGATATAGTCTTAAGCATATCACAATGGTTTGTCTACAAGTTTTCATAATTGAAAATTACCAAGGTTATTCACTAAGGAATCATAAAACATGATATATATAGTGATTAAATTCTTTAACAAATGCACTAGAGCACTATCAGGGTGCACCCTTAAAATTTATTAATTTCATTTTTTCTACATAGATCATAATAAATCATTTCATTTATAACCCATGGAGGAATAAAAAATGATTTTCTTATCAAAAACCTTATCATACAAAGGTTCTTAAATACACGATAGTTACACTATTTTTATCCCACTAAAAGGGAATTTGGGTTTAATATGATTAATAACACACAATAAATAAATAATTTTTACATATAGGTGAATAAATATGGAAAATAAAACTCTTTGGTTATTCACAAAAGTTATATTAAAGTGAATTTATTCAGTAGAGAGTGAAATTAGGGAAGAACATTTAGAGGCATGACATGTATAAAATGTGGTTTTAGAAAATGTAAATTGATAGAGGACATGGGTATCCCATCAATAAAACATTATTTTGATGTAAGTGTATGATCAAAAAGTTAATAATAGAGATTACCCATAAAATTTATAAGATATATACAAAAGAGTTTGTTGAATTTAGGAGAAAGGAACGATAAGTACTTTACCATGAAGAGTTACTCATATATCTTGAGGATTGGAACCTTAGGGGATTGAGAACAAATTAGTGGAACAAAGTGGGATTAAGAACCACTATAACTTCTAATAGTATGGATTTTGAGTGATAGAATATAGATAAATGGGAGGAAATTTATAGAAAAAGTTGAGTAATTGTTTAATAATTTCCAAATACAAGTATTAGAAAACTAGGTTGTGGAAAATAAAAAAACATTTTCCTAACCATGGTTTTTCCAAATTTTAATATAAATTTGGGTTATTGGTTTTATTATTTTTACCCACTATAATAGAACACCATTTTCAATACATATTTTGGCATGGAAGATTAATGATTCTTTAAATTAATGTCTTTAAAAATCAAAATTTTATTTTTAGGATTTGGAAAGTTACATATCATTTTAAGAATTGATTAAATATATTAAAATACTAAATATTAATAAAATAAAATGATTTAAATCATATATTGTGTTTTATTAATTATTATACTATTATTACTTTAATATGATGTCATAAAAAACACTCAAACCAAAAACAGTTTTTTTCTTTTCATAAAAAAAAGTACTTTAGAAATTTTTAATAAATTTACCCTAACCTAATTTCAACATGATGATTTCAAATATAATTATTATTTTTCTATAATATTTATCAAAATATGAGAATTTTAAATTTTAAACAAAAAAATCCTTATTTATTTTAAAATCATATTTTAAGGCACAATCAAATTTCTAAAAATTATAAAAAATTATTTCACCATTATAAAATGATTTTATCATTTATATTTTGATAAGTGTGTTTCGAAATACTATTTGATTAAAATAAATATTCTTCATAATACAAGTGTTTATTAAAAGATGTAATTTTTTTATGAAAAATGAAATTATGTTTTATTTGAGTCAAAAAATAGAATTATAAAATTCATCTCAATTGAACATATATTTTATTAATAAAAAAATTCATAGGAGGAATTTATGGAATTAAAATTTTATTTACACAATATAATTTAAACTTTATTTTACTGAGTTCTAGATATGTAACCCCTTATTACACACACATAATCCCTAAGGGTAGGGTGTGTGATAACGACAGATCATGGGGTGGCTTGGCTAACATCGACCGAGTGGAAATACAAACTAATTTGAACTTCTCTAATAGTAATTTTTTTTCAAGATTCACTTTTTAATATTGAATTGCGCTTGGTTAGGGGAGAACCCCAATGATGATACCTTCCTCCAATGTTATGAGAAATTTGATTCAAATGACATGACTCTACTAGTTGAGGTCGTCAATTTTCCTTTCTATATCAATTATTAATTGTTAATAAAACTTATAATAAATAATTATAATGGTATAATTATCAATAAAGGGTATTGTTTCCAATGGTCATCTTAACCAATGGTCATATTTGAACAACGATCATATAATAGTTGATTCCAAATGGTCACATTTCCCTTTAAACCTTATAAATATAACTTCATTCATTCATTAAAAAATCACATAAATTTATCTTTCTTGTTATATTTTCATTCCTTAAGATGTTGATTGATTTACTTATATTTTCTTTTCATTTATATAGAATTTGTAGTGGGGTGATTATTCTATCACATTGGGGTGATCCATACTTTATCATTTTAGCTATTCTATTTTTTTGTCTTGATGTAATGTTTTTTATTTTAATTGGTTTCATAGATGACTAATGTAATTATCATTATAAATGAGATAATTGTTTTGGTTTATCATTATTTTTTATGTGTATAATATAATATTTATGTAACAATTATTGAATAAAAAATATTATTTAAAAATTTTGGGTCATTACATACACTATTCAAAACTTATTTCATTACTAAACCCTACAAGGTCTCATCTCTATTATGTTTGAGTCTCATGTTAAATAACATGTAAGTGTTTGGATCAGTCTTATATGATATTTTTATTCCACCAGTAATAGTCTCAATATTAAAATAATGAAAAAAAACTTTTAAAATACCTTTCATCTTATGAAATACACCATATATTACCTTCATGAATCAATATTCAATGGTTATCTTGTAACCAATATTATACAATAATCCATTGGATATGTGTTTATTCTCTAATTTTTGTACATATCATACCGAAAGGAATTAATTTATACCATCATTTATCCTCAAATGTTTTCTTCCAATACCTATTGTGTGGTAGGGGTGGTTATTTCCCATAATAACCACACATTCATATGAATCCTCAATGATTGAAAATGAATCTCAATTCCTGCACATGTGAAATAAATATCATGAATAAACAATACAAACATCCAAATGGTTGACCATTGAGGAAATAGGGAAATAAATATCATTAATTTCCTTGGGTTTTAGATAAAAAAAATTCTTTTTGTTTCCCATTATTGGGACAATCCTTCTCTAAGATCCCTTTTTGTTGATAATAGGGATAATCATCTTTTACTATGAATTTATTTCTAAAAAGTTATCTTGAATTCGATCATGATTCACATATTCTGAATCCTCCTATACTCCTACCAGATGATCTTACTCTAGTTTATATCATTTAATATTATGTGTAATACCTATGTTCATACTTTTCATTCCACTTGTACTCATTATTAAATATGAAATTTGATTTATCAACATGTTTTACCTCATACATACCATATAGAAATGTTTTAGTAAGATGATAATAAATCTATAGTCGACATTTTAGTATCAAATGATCCTTATCATCATAATTGATCATCTAACTCAAATATTTTAAAAACAACCAAGATTTTAAAAATATAGTATAGGTGATAAATAATATATATAATTTACATTTAATAAAATATTAATAATTTATTTTACAGGTAGAATTAGTATTTGATGTTTTTTTCCATGTACCTTTTCTCCAAAATATTCCACAATATTTTCAAATAGGTTAGTCACATCAATTTTTTTATAATCTTTAGCCAGAAAAATATATTGTAACACAAGATTTAAGATTAAGTCTCCTTTATTCAACATTCTGGATGTCGGTGGGATTCTCTTTTAATGTGACATATAAATCTAGTTGACTTAAAATATCCAAAATATCACATTACCACATGCTGAAGTTTTTTTCCTCTCAAATTACACCACCTCAAATTTGGTATCTGAAACCATAATGATCTGATCAGAAGTAACTATTTTTGATGTATGGGTATCTATAACATACAGCTAGGGTAGAATGGTACTACTTTTGGACTGTGGGTTATCCAAAAAATTGATCCAAATTTCAAAAAACAAATGAAATCGATGAATAAATAATAGTTGAAAATGATAAAATCTACTATTTGATTACTATAATGAGAAAAAATGAGTTAAAATTTTTCATCCCATTTTTTTCAAATATAAATAAGTGAAAAAAATTTGAACAAGAAATCCCCATTTAGAAATATAGTGTATGGAAAATTCCATTCACCCCACCCCTTTTCATTTTTTCCTTTTGTTTTTTATATAAAGAGATTCCACCACATTTAAAAAAACAATCATATATCATTTTTTTTCTTCCACACACCACAACACATGCACCCTCTCCCACTCTTTTTTTCTATATATGCCTCCTACCCCTCCCTTTTGTTAATTTTTTTCTGGATTCCCCTGGTTTTCATGGTTTGTCGCAGCAAATTTGCAGGAAAAAATTGAGATGACAGGGATAAGGGGAAAAGATCAAACACAAATAATTTAATTCATGAAAATGAAATTATATTTTTATTTTATTTATGAAAAATATTTTATTAGGGATTACTTTTTGATAATAGTGGATTCATTGGGCCTCATTAATGACATCGTTGAAAAAAATATCATTAGATGTGTTGAAATGAGTGGGGAACAGATGTGAAATAAATGGGTTAACATGGAGGGATATTATTTCAAGGTAATAGAACACAAACTATAATTATATTTTATCTTTTGGAAACTCCACTCTCATTCAAAAAAATTCACGAAAGAAGGAGAAATGAATAAAATGTTTAGGCAGTTCAGTTTGGGCGACCTATATTCATGGGAAAGACATCAAATATTTCTTATTGAAGTTCATCATATAGACATGGTCTCACAAACTTCCCACATATCACAACCAATAATTATATGGAAAAAAAGATAATGAACAAAGTGGACACTAAAAATATTTTTCGGGGCTGCCACAAGTTCCTCTCAATTTTTCTCAGGTGGAAGCAAACACTATTATAGTCTTCAGGTAGTTCCGACTCCATTTGCAGGTCATTATTGGGTGACACCAACATCCTATTAAATTATATGGTTGATTATATTTTGTTTTAAATATTAAAAACTATCAACTGTGGTTATGGTTGGAAGATCAAATGTTGTTGATATCAGGGTAGAAAGATCAACCATGGGCTATAGAAAGAGATGAAGAAAAAAATTTGAGAGGTCTTGAAGATCGTATATAAAAACAATGGAATATATTTTCACTGTAATATATGAAATCAGAGATAAAGATTCGATTTCAGTGTTTCATTCCATGATGAATTGTAATATCATCTTTAGAGGTGTTCGATGAATTAAAATGAAGATATTTAATGGATAATTCTATGTTAAAAGAATCATGTGACACCATGACATGGATTAATTTCAGTTAGATTTTTTGGAATATTCTTTAAGTGATATATGGTTCAACACATGGAGAAACATGGAGCAGTTATAATACTCAACCACTCCTTTATAGGTGTGTTCTTATTTAAATAATAAAAATATTATTAATTTATTGTTATTATATAGGTAGATTAATAAATAAATATTGATATATATTTTTTGTATAATTATAAATCAGAATTTAAGGATCTGTGATTTCAATTCAATTCAAGCATATATTAATATGAATTTTATAATCATGTGACATTTAATTAGATGAGATGATGAATAATTTAATAATTAAGAATTCATGACCACATCACTGTATTAATAATTTTTTGATGAATAAATAGTGATTTAATGGAATGGATAATGGAATGATGAAGAATAAAGTCCACATTGTTTATAAATATCTACATGTAGTTATTACATGATGTTATTAGGTGGTTATGAAGATGTTATGTTGATAATTAATGATTTGATATTATATGGGTTCATCAAATGAAAAAATATATGGAGAATTGAAATAATGTATTCACATGAAATTTTGGATATAATTTTTTTTAGAAAAAAATGAGAAGAGATAATTAATGTTGGTATAATAATTATTATTATATATATTTATAGGTTGAAAATTTATTTCTATTAAAGTTCTGGAATACTATCATAGGTAAAAATATCATGTGTTCTAATAGATAAATAAGATCCTAAAAAATGATATTATCCTCAATAAAATCAATGTGTTTAATTAAGGTGAGAAAAAAGAAGATCTTGTGTAGTTATTCATGAAATAAAAGAAAATTATAAGAATAATATCATAGTGAATGATTGAGAAACTAATTTGGTCATGACATTTAGTTGAAAAATACATGATCTATGAACCTTAGTTTACACAGAAGAACGGAAGAAAGGAAGTGTAACTGTGCAATTTAGTTTATGCATGAAAGAAAATAAAGAAGCTATTTTAGTATATCTATGTTCTACTATGAAAGATTAGAAGAGTTTTTTTTGTTGTTTAGTGTATATAAATAGAATTTGTAACTTGTTATTGTGTAAGGTAATAATAATAATGAAAAAGAAACACATCTAAAACAAGACAATATTTGTAATTGTTGTTATAATAACTTGTAGTTACTCCTTAAAATTATTGTAATGGTACAAGTTGTACCAATGTGATGGATGAACCAAACCAATATGTGATGTATTGAAACTCATAAAATATCAATAAACTATAGTGTAAATATAAAATGTTTAATCTAGTGGGTTTTTTGATCATGGAGTAATTCATACCGTACCAAAGACTCCCCTCCTCACATTGAGAGGTAAAACTTATATATATATTTTCAATTACTATGTGTGTGTGTCTGGTTGTTCTATAAGAATTAATGGAGTAGAAAATATAGTACAATACAAGAATTCTCCTGACATTTAAAATGCAAAAGTAAAATGGGATAAAATGTTTAAAATTGGAATTGAATTAGAAGTCACTAACACTAATCCACCCCTCAACATGGTTAATATCCCAATCATTCCCTTCAAAAAGTGATACATGGATATTTTTATTTACACATAGTGAGATAATATAAAAATATAATAGAAATTTTTTATTTAGAATCAATTATATATGTGTGTACATGTGTGTGTATAAATTTTATGTTATTTTTTGAAAATTTATTTTTGAAACATAAAAAAATTACTTTGTGAATTTTTTTTATACTCTAAAATGAGTGAAAAATGAAACATAACATATTTAACATTTATTATTTTAATTTCAAATACTTTTGTTTTTTAAATTGGGAAATGTATCTTGTTCATCATATACCATTCATTCTATGAAATTTTGTATCATGTGACCTTAGAAATGTATCTAAATTAAGAAATAGAAATTGTTTTTTAGGAATAGTTGATTATATGTTATATGTAGAGAGTTTATATAATTTATTCTATAAGCATAAAAAACCTTCATATTTTTTATATATATATAAGTGATTTCATTTCATCATATAACATATATTACATGGGACTTGAAATATATCTTTTTGAAAGGCATAATTGTAATTTTTTTATTATGTCTATGAAATTATTAAATTTATATAAACTCTCTCTATTTAGTAATGTAATATAGAAAATAGTATTTTTATCTATTCTTTTATATACTATATGTATGCATGAATTATAATTTAAATTTATTATTTTTAATGTTATATTTTGTATAATTTAAACATGTAAAAATTGATTATTCATATGTATAAATTCTATATATTTTTTAAAATATTTATATTGTTGAATAAAAAATATTAATATGAAAATTTTGATATATTCCATTCATATGACCAACGATTTTGAGGATGGTGTTAAATATTTCATAATGTTTTCAATAGAGCATATAAATGACACTTCTCAAATAATTTTTATATGTTTACACTATTTTTACCCTATATGAATATTTCTAGATGAGTTAGATGAACAATTGATATATAATAGAATATATTAGAGTTATAAATTTTAGAATAAACATGAAAAGAACTAAAATTATCTACTGACTGAGATAACAAAATAGATTACAGATTGTCTCATATGAGTACAACTGTAATGAATGATATAGATCATATTGAGGAAATGATAACAAAGTTTGAATATGAATTTATTGATTGTCCAAAGATATTTTATAATTTAAAGATTTATGAAAACATTTTAATATATACGAGTTTTAAAAAATGTATAATAATTTTCTATTGTACTATTGCTATATATTTTGAAGTATGGAAAGTGATGGAGCAACACCAGCTTTAGAAAACAACATTATCTATTTAATGATATTTTACCAGAAGATAATGAGCTTACTTTTCAATCATATGATGTTAAAAGAATATTATGTTGAATGAATAGGATATTAGATAGAATACATTACTTTACAAATGAATTTATATTATTTTTCAAAGACTGTGGATAATATAAAAACTCCCTCAAGTGTAGTGGGGCATGAAAAAAGAAAGATGAATAAATTATATGGAATATTTTATGATACATTCCAATAATTACATGGTTTATAAAAGTATTTTAATGAGATAATAATAGAAGTAAACTAACATAAAATATAGATAAAAGAATCCAACATGTGGATTTTTTAAACCTAGTAGACTCTTTGTAGTGGATGAAAATTGATCAAAAGTATCCTAAATTAAAACAATTTTGGGAAAATACTCAATCATAGGGTATCAATAGATGGAATGAGTCCTTTTGGTGTAAAAATTAGCACTCATACCTTGGAATCATTAAAATCTTATAATAAATATATTAGACAATTTTCCATGTGTTCTTTTTTACGCAAATGGATTGATAACAATAGTTTATTTTAGATAATTGAATTGGAATTTGTGAAAGTAAATTTTAGTAAGATTGGTTACAATTATGAACTATTAACAGTGGAATAAAATTTGGTATAACTATTCAATTTAATTAATTATATAAAAAAATCAATCAATTATTCTATTATAAACTAGAAAAACTTATGATTCTAATGAAAATTCCATTGAGGATAACCCTTTTAATAGAATGGCGCAATCATTTTATAGTGGTCCCAATATTGATGGTGAATTTATGTAATACGATACCATGAGGTGGGGATTTTTACATATAATAGATGGGTTAAATTAATTAAAATTTTAAAGCATAAAACATGTTTAATGATTGGGTTATACATATCCAATTAGTTGTTTATATGTAATATGTTTATTTATAGTACTATATGTTTTCTATTGTATTTATGTATTCTAAATTTAATGTTTAACTTGTTATGTGAGTATTGATTTATAAACATGTTTATGATATTAATAATGAGTAACAACATAGTAGAAATTTTGAAATTGATAAAATGTTTGAAGGTGAAAAACATTTTGAAAGTGAGAAACAACCTAAAGGTAAGAAATTTGGAAAATGTGATAATATTGTCAAAAGATAGGTGTAACGTTAAATGAAAATGTTAGTAAAAGGTAATAAGGTGTGAAGTAAAGGTTTAAAATTCAAGGTTGTATAGAATTAACATGGTCAACCTATTGTATCCCACAAGTTAATTTTTATTTGTTATATTGTATTTAGAAATCAATTGCACCTATTGATAGATAAAGATACAAGGCATGATATTATTTATGTGTTGAATTAAATAATTTGGGAATACATTAGGATAAAATTATGATTTACTTTGTCTATTTTAAAAATAATCAAAAATTAAACATTGATTTAATCATTAACATCCCATACCAAGTAAATTTATATTAAAATATTATTGGATGAAATATTTACTAATGGTCACTATAAATGATCATATATCATTTCAAATAGTTCGGATGAGATATATTGTTAGTGTTGTTGAGGTGAAAGTAAAACCACACCCTGTAGTTGTATACACACATATCATAAACTAAACTATTTGGGATGATTTTTTTATTCTTCTAAAGGAGAAAGAATTTAATCTACATTATAGTGGTATTATATTATTTTAAATTACATGTATTAATCACATTATTTTATAATTTTTAGTGTACCATATAAGAATTTTTTGGAGAAAATAAACAACAGGAATCTAAAAGAGCATACCCCTACCATAAATATGGATTAGAAACTCTTCACTTGAAAAAGGTATATATTTTAAATCTATATTTTTTTATGATACGAAAAAAAATCTTAAGTATGTTCCCTTATAATGGTTTTGGGTCACAAAAAAATAAGTCTATCCCATGCACATTTTTTTATTTCAAAAAATAAAATTAAAGAACCATATGAATGAAACCCTTGACTCTTCACAGAGATGATATTTTCATATATATTTTATAATTGATTTAAATATATAATTACCACATCCTGATAATTCTTAATTTAATTGATCAATTTGGTAGTTTCTCTCAACATCTCAAATTTTTGGTGAAGAATAAAAACTATAATTCCCCTATGAGTATCCACATGTGCTCTGTGAATCTGTAAATATCACCACTAATATTTTGGGTGACAGTTTGGAGAAACCAAACCATATCCATCATTCACTATTGATCACAACAATATGTCATTTAGTCTTGAAAAAAATTATTGTTATTCTCATTCCTGAGAGGGAGGAGGAGGATTATATCTTATTCATGAGATAGATCGTGGGAATTTCACACTAGGGATTTGATAAATATATATATATATATAATCAATTGTTTACAATAACTCACATTTCCAAAAGAAAATTTAAATAATGTTGTAAAATTAGATTTAATGAGTTAGTAATTTTACATAGTCCCTTATCTAATGGGTTTGTTCTAAGTAAAACCCATGTCAAATTGTAATAATAATAGTATTGTTATATTTCATGACATAAAATGAATAAAATATATTTATATATATATTATTAAATAAATAAACATTTATTTACCAATATGATATTAAATAAAATATATTATTTTTATCATGCTCTTAAATATACAAGTTAATCCACCTCGACAATTATCAAATATTGAATAATAAAAATTATTTAAATAAATAAATATTTGTATATTAATCATTCAATAAATAAATTAATATTATATATAGTAATTGAGGAAAAAATATTTAGTTAATATTAAACTTACATCAATTCTAAACTCTAATTACTAGTGATTGAAATTATGTGATTGTCCTAAGTTTAATAATTATTATTCCATATGATGAAAATAATATTTATTCATAACACTAAATTAAAATTCAATTTAACAAAGATTATGGATACACATAGTGTGTGACCCTCTATGACTCATTCTCAGTGGAATTTAAGAAAACATTCCCAAAGTACAATATTGGAGTCTAAAAACACATCAAATAAACCATATGGAAATAACATAATGTCACAAGAAGAAATAACTTATATGAATTATCACTATGTGATATGATATATTTTTATTGATATCTCATCAAGAAGGTTGCATTCTTATTTCATCCACCAATATTCTTGAGTTATTTTACTTTGAGTTCCTAATTGAACTCATTCATAATCCTTCACGATGATAGAATTAATAAAATAGTTCAAATTCAATCAAATGGATTAATATATCTTCTTAAATTACCTAAAATGTGATAAATGGAGTTTTCATTTATTCAATTAATTGGATATAACATACGATGCTCCCACTGCATCCTACATTATTAAGAATGTATTTAATCATATATTTTACCATATAACAAAGTTAATGATGTGTGATATACATTAATAATATGGTTAATTATAAAAAACAATACAAACGTCCAAATATAATAATATCTAATGACACATATAAGATATGTAATTAATTTTTGAAGTTATATCCTCACAATCAACTATCTTATATAATATGAGGTCTGAACATTATGTTAAGAACACTCATCCTCTTACATGCATCAAGAAACTGATGCTCAAAATACCTGCAATGTCATGTTATATGATTTCATCTAGACAATAGAAAATATATTTAATAATATTTTCATGGAATTTCTATGTTCTCGTTAGAGTAAGTAATTATTAAAACCTTTTAATGTGACAAATAATCTAATTGAATTTTCAAAATTAAATTATACAGAAGACAAAATTATTTGATAAGGTATTTATTAATATTATAATAATAAAAAGAAAAAAAGTTAGTTGAATTTAGGGAAATAACTATAACTACCCCCTTTCACTAGAGATAATTGCTAAAAAACTTTTGTTCATTATAAGATAATGCTTTAGTAAATGAGTCTACAATGATCACTTTTATGTATAATATTCATATGATACCCCAAACCCTTTGAGAATAATCACTCAAGATATCATAGTTATGAACTATATGATTTATTCATTAATGTGGAATTTTCTCCTTAGACAGGACCACCACTATAATACTGGAAAAATATAGTTTGATGAAATCTATACTGCTTGAAAAAAACACAATATTTTTGATGGATATACATATCCAAAGAGTATATTTAACTATAATAATAGATGATTTATACTTATAATCTACTATATAATTAAAGGCCACTGGTTTCTTTGAACCCTTCTATCTCACAAATCTTCTAATATATAGAAACACATATCTCGACATTGATTTCAGATCATTTTGGTATATTTTTAATATAGTATCGATGTATCCAATGAAAACTAGTTCCTCACCTAATTTATACACTAGGAAAATATCTATCATACAACTAAGATATATTGAAATAGTGATGGCCTCTGCGTAGTGGCATTGTTACCTCCTCCGACGTGAATCTAATTTGAAATTATAATTTCCCCCAAAAATTCACCGACTACTAAGATGTTGTGTAGTGGGATTATGGGGTTTAATCCATTGGGATAATTTTGTTAAATTTTTAGAGGATCTGGTTTCTAAACCATTAAGGGAGTCCTTTCTAGAAGTATTTTGTTTTGTATTTTGGTCTAAGTTCTATTTTGGGATGAATTTAAATGATAAATGAGTGGTCAGGATCAAGTTGAGTATCTGGGTGAAGGATGCACTTTAATTATAACCTTGGAAAGAACATATGTCTTTGTCGGTAAAAAAAACATTGGTAACTAGTTTAATTTGGTCTTAGCCTCCTTTTCCTACCTATGAAGTATCTATTTTTTGGTTGGGAAATAGCGACATCCTAAGTGCATTATGTTTGGATTCTTTTGGTTAGAAATATTCTTAAGGTTGTGGTCATAACTAAGTCTACTCTAATTAGGATGGGGTCAATTGTTTGATTGTCCCTTTTTTAGGGACATTAACAAATATGGGGTAGACCTTGAATTAATATCCTAGTTTATACTTCAATTTGACTTATGTTTTTTTGACTTAAAGGTGTATTTAATTATGAAGATACATTGATATTGATCCCTACCCCGAATAAATTTAGCTAATCATTGGGGATATTGGAACAATAATATAAAATGGATAATTCATGCATAACAAAATTATAAAAAAGGAGATTCTAGGATGAAAAATAGAAAACAGGCATAAGAGAATTATGATTAAAATAAGTTACTTGAGATAGAAATCAGAATTGAATTTTACGTGTAGAACAGGGAATATAAGGTGGTGAATAAAGTAAGATCCATGGATATTGAATAAAAAAACACATAAACTGTGAAGAAATTGGGTTTCAAAAGGGAAAAAGAGTAAGTAAGGATTACAGGGGATCGATAGGGGAGAAGGAAGATCTCTTTTAGTTGTTTGTTAAATTCTCTACCTCTCCACTTCTTATATAGGAATTTTTGTTCAAGATGTGTACCTATGGTACATGATGTGTACCCTTGATCTGAATCATTTTCCTTCAAATATCAATAGTGTAACATGGTTTTTGCGGATAAGGATGTTTGAAAAGTTACATGACGTGTAGAAGTGGTTCACGACGTGTACTCTTCATCTGGCTAGCTTTTGTGTGGAACCCTCGTAGCTTTCTCTCCAACCGATTTAACTAGTGTCATGGCGTGGCCAGTCTAGAAAAAACATATTGTATCATTTTTCCTTATAGATTCATGGCATTTTCAAAACATGGCTTCATAGCTCAGGTTAGGTTGTTATCCGCAATTACACAACATGAACATCATCATCATGACGTGTACATGTCCATTTTTCTTCACTTTTTCATCCTTTTCTTTATTGAAAACCTATGAATCTTTTATTCATGAAAACTTATACACATACCACATGCATTATTGAATAATTAAATGTAAAACTATAAACAATTGACAAAAAAAGTGTGTATATAAACCAGTATTATCAAATCCCCCCACACTTTAACAATTTCTTGTCCTCAACAATGAACGTCTCAACAAATATTTCGTGAATGTTATGAAATTTTTAAATCATGAAATATTCATCACCATGCAATTAAAATTAGATGTTTGCAGAGAAAATTGAATTTCCATAATTAATCATGCATAAAAAGTTAGTCATGCCTCAGAATCTAGTTTTCAAAACAAGTACTAGTCTTCTAATCATAACCTCATAACTGTTCTTGAATTTATATGCCCAATTGTAATCTACCTCACCATTATTTTCTACCACCACTCAGGGTATAAAATTTAAGTATAGGTATGCTCGTACCCTATGTACAAGTTCCTAACCATATTATTGCACTGGTGCTATCATCTCCACCATGTAAAGACAAACATAAGATTTATCTTGAGGGATTTAAGCAATCAAGTTCTGATGACTCTGCATCTTTGGGTAGGTAGGTAGAATATGAAAAATCAGGCTGAAAAAGGAGGGTAAGATCTATAGTACAACGTTGAAAGTGAAAGAACAAGTGTGATACAGTTCCTCCATCTAGATGGTCAAAACTGTACTCCATCAGCCCGGGTTGTATCCATATGTGTATAAATTATGAATACAAAATGATTCTATTCGTGTATAATGTATGAATACAAAAATGATTCTGTTCCTTTATTTTTTTTTCTATTTCATTTCATTTTTATTTTTAAAAATTCATTCCTAATATAAATCTCAAATCCATCACCTACCCTCATATGATCCTTTAAGGGATTCGTCGGTCTGGAAAATGGTAATTTTTGACGCTCCTAGTGCACAACTCATATCAATTTTTCATTTATTTTTAGATTTTGAAAAGGAATATAATATGAATGAGTTACAAAAAATGGTATGTGGATCAAAACCTTGTATTTAGGTTAGTATACCGTACATATCTGAATATGGAATCATCCTATGCTTTCTGAATTTATCCCCCATATTTTTTCAAAGATATCCATAAACATTGTACAATAAGAAGGGTAGGAAGGGAAATGGGATTGGAATAGATTTATTATAATAGTTTATTCATGGAATATATGGTCTAAATGAAGGATAGATGTTAGGTGGGTTTCCGTGATAATTGGCTATCAAAGCCTGCCTCAATCATTTTAGTTTTATATGTGTTCAGTCATCGCTTTGATAAGATCTTAGTGAAAGTTCTAGTCGGTTTACATGCCTCAGGCATCTCTAAAGAAAAATATTCAAAAAATAATATGCTATAGTAGGTTGAGATTAATCGTGGGTAATGATAATAAATTATAAAGTGAAAATCAAAAAGGGCACAAGTCTTAAGTAAAATGTAAATTAATCATAATTGTGATGTTTTTTAATTAGAATAAATTTTATAAACTTAGAAATAATTGTAAACAATTATAGGCAAGAGTGAAACATGGTACTTAACACCTTTAACTTAAATTTTTCTTTAATTACAAGGTAATAATGATTCGTAGGTTTAAATAATGAATATTAGTTATAAAAATGTCTCTTAGACACATGAGAACAGTAAAAAATCAAGTGTATCACTAGTGAAACAATGTGAAGAACCCCCCGCAATTAGAAAGAGACAGTGTCCCTAATGTAAATAGAAATATTGTGGGAGAGGTATGGCTGTGAATTTTAATGTATTTGAAATGGAATATTAGAAAAAAATTAAAATAAGTCATAATCAAGAGCTCCCTAGTACATGTTTTATGCCATGAGGGTTGTTTAAGCTATTGTAGCATGAAAATTAAATGTACCTGCAAATGTGTTAGAAAAGAAAATATTTCATGAGATAACAACAATTAGTTCATAGATATAAACATCTATAATAGTGGAGAAAATAATAAGGAACATAGAGTGAGAAATTGGGATAGGAATTTTATTAAAATTGTGATAGTTTTACAATGTAGCTTCACAAAAGACACAAAATGAAGAATCAAAAGTAAATGAAAAAGACATGGCTATGAAGACTCAAAAAATTAAGAAATGAACTATGGGTTTACTCCCATAAATCACCAACTAAACATCTTCATTAAAATGGGTGGATAGATATTGTTGTCAAAAGGTACACTAGCTCAATTGCTCCTTCACCTTTTACAGCTCCTAGAGGCTATTTCTTCATGCTCGTGTGGTCGCTTCAGTGGGATAAGCACTTCACCGATAGCTGTGTGATCATGAATGAGGTGTGGTAAGAAGGTAATAATTGGTCACATTGGTTACTGTAGGTGGTTAATTTCAAGTGATAGCTCATGAATCTATTGGGAAATTTTGATGAAATGCTTGAGAAATATTTGTTCTAAAGCTATTGGTGGGATTGGACCATCGAGTATAGAAGATGATTCTAAGGAACTTGACATTATAAAGAGAATAAAAAAAATCAAATCACAATAGAATATAAAAATGAAATCCCATTCATATATAGATATCAAAAAGTCTGTACAAGGGTTGGAAAAAATGATGAAAATACAACCAGCCCAAGTACATGGAAAGGTACCAAAAATATGAAAAGATAGATCAATGTCAGATCAGACATCTATGCCAAAAATCGCCTCGAGCATCATCACACTTCCCGGTGTCTCGAGCAACTAGTCAGGTGTATCTGCATCAGTAGTAGCAGTAGTAGAGGATGTAGGTGGGTGGTGTGGTAGTAGAGGTATAGTGACTGGATGGGGTGGTGGGTTTTGAATTAATGATCCATATTAGGATCGTGGGTCCGGTAGTTGGATCAATGAATGTTTCCTTGAGGATGACCTTAGTGGAAACTCCCTTTCCCCTCCAGGCTTACTCTTCCAAGAACTCTTACTGGGTGGAATGGTCGGTGAGATCAGGTGGGAGGTCTGGCTGGGTGGAAGGGAGTCGTGGAATGGTGGAGGAAGAAGGTCTATATGAGGTAGGAGAGGTTAAAATGGAAAATGATGTATGCTCAATGAATAGGAGATGGAGGTGGGATGATATTTAGCAAATATTTCTTAAAAGGCCCTGAATATTATCTTAGAGCTCAGTGAGGATGTGAAAGGATAGTGGTGGTACGGTCTAAGGGGTGGTCACAGAGGTGGAGGTGGGTATAAGTGTAGAAGGTGTGACTTTTTGAGGAGGCTGGGGTGGATTTTTTATTGCTGCTCTAGTAGGTTGCTCATGAGATGTGGCCTCTTGGATTCCTAGTGCCCAGCAATATAAGTTTCCATCCATTAATAACATCTTCATCTTGTGCGGGATCAAAATATAGTTTAACTCCGGTGGTACAACGAAGGTGAGGGGATGCGAAGTGTAAAAAAGGCCCAAGTACCTGGCCATGTGGGTGATTAAATATCCACCAAGAGTGTGCCTCATGTCCATTGTGCCAAGTTATATAGTACTAAGAAACCTGTGTGGCCATGTTGATGGTTGGTCCACCCATGGCTACTGAAAGAATCAGCACATCCACCTAGATGATGCTGCTATGACTCTCAGCCCTGGAAAACCAGCCATGTTCCATGGCAATATGCAAGATGCGCAAAGATAGACCCCATAGTTGAGTGGATTTGGTGATGAATGGGTTGTGATGTGACTGAGGGTCACGAGATATCATAATCCATAACTGCATAGAGATGTCATGAGGTGGCAGTAGCTGAAGCATAAGGTAAATTTTTGAAATGACAAACTCCTCAGTTTATATTCCAAGCCTAACCCCAAACTCAGTAAAAGATAACTCTTGGGAGAGGACACCTAAGAGGAAATAGAGACTTTCGACACCAATAAAAAAGGTGACCAAAAAATACAGAAATAACCCCCTTATATGTCACCTCACGAATCTCAACAATGGTGCCATTGTGAAGAACCTCGAGGAGGTCGATGATAGAATCTGCAATATTCAGCTGGGCAAGGATCCTCATGTCTAGGGTCTTATTTTTTTCGATTGTCTTTGCCTATAATCTGATAAGATTAACCTGGTGCATTCAGTTGGAGAAACATAATATGGGGTGTAGGTGCAGGTCCTCATCACTAGAAGATGTGGTGGTTTCAGACTGCTCTTGAGAGACTAGTGCCGCACGAGTGGTTGTTGGTGCAGAAGTTTTTTCTACTGCGATCTGCGAACAATTGGGTGTTGTCCGTTCCTCAGATGGTGTGGAAGAGGAGGAAGAAGATGTAGTGGAGGAGGGTTTTAGTCATTTGGTGTGTTCTATTGATATAGTAGGGGTTGGGGAACACAATGGTGATGGAGAGGTAGGGTGTTGGGTTGTGTGATAGTAAGGGAGATATAGGGGGAGGGGTTGCACAACATCTAGGGAGATGGATAGGGAGGGGTGTCGCGACCTTGAGGGAGGGGGTGTGGAGAGATGAGGCTATGTGGAAAAAGGTGTAGGATATGATGTTGTGGGTCGTGACGTGAATTTTTTTAAAAACTGAGGTGAAAGAGTTAAAGACGTGTAATACATGGTCACGTCATGAACTGGAGTACTATTTAATTGTGTATGGGATAAATAGATACATGTCTTGAAAATGTGGTACACAATGTGTACTTAGATATGGTTTCCCAATTTCATTGTTTCTTCTATATGTCATCTTCCTTTAAACTACAAAGTCATCATCAATGATCCAAATCTAACTTACCTAAAGAGTTCCTAACCTAGGTTACCTCCCAGTTAGTTCTTCCTTTAGAGTTGGGAGCTTGACTCCTTTAATGTTTAGTGGAACTAGAGGCTGAGGACACAACCTTCATTGAACCCTTCCTAAAATATCTTCATCCTTTTACCATTTACCTTGAATGATGGTTCTCTATCTCGTTTAATTTCAGTTTTTCTATAAAGAAAAATGTGGGCGAACTCAAAAAGACATGACCATCGTGACTTCAACTTCCTTGGAAATAGTTTTAATCTTGAATTAAATAGAAAAACCTTATTCCTTGGAATTTTGTAATGTCTTTAAATTAATTGGTTGTTCCACCTTTTCATTTTTTCCTTGTAAATCCTTATGTTTTCATACACATATTTACTTATTTATTACAACACGATTAATTGCACTAACTATTCCTCTCCATCCATTTCTAAATCTATATTCATATTTTTAATTTTCCATAGCAAACAATGTTCCAATTCCACCGGAAGATGACATGGTTTACCGTAAACCAGTCTAAATTGGGTGGTGCCTATGGGTGTTTTGTATATAGTTTGGTATGCCAATAATACATCATCCAATTTTTGGCTCCAATAACTTCTACTAGTGTTTAAAGTCTTTTCTATGATTTTTTTCACCTCTCTATTTTATAATTCAACTTTCCCCATTATATGTGAGTGATATGGGGTTTCAGTGTTGTAGAGAATGCCATATTTTTGAAGAATTTTTCATAATGGATGATTTGAGAAATGTGGTCTGTGGTCACTAATGAGTAGCCACGAAAATCCAAAATATAAAAACACATTATTTTGATCAAAATTCATGACTACCATTGCTATGTCATGTGTTTTTTCCATATCTTCAACACATTTGGAATCATAATCAACTTCAAATATAATGTAATATCAGCTATGTGATGAGGGGAATGGTTCTAGAAATTCAATACCATAGATTTAAAAAACTTCATCATCAAGAATGGGGTCTTGTGGCATCTCATTTCTTTTATTGATGTTCCCTATTCTTTGAAATCTATCACATTGATGACAGAATCCCCATACATTGTGATGCAATGAGGGATAGAAAAGTTAGCTTTGTAGGGTATTTGCTATGGTGTGTTCTGGTCCATCATGGACACCATTTGGCGATGTGTGGAACAATTTTATCGCATTTTGTATCTCTTCCTCCGGGATGCAGCATCATAAAAGGCCATCAACACAATGCTTGAATAGAAACAGTTCTTCCTAAAAGAAGTGTTTGGAATCAGACAGAAACTATTTGTGTTGTTGGTATGAGAGGTCGTGATGGAGATATCCTTTGGCAAGATAGATTTCTATGTCTGAGAACCAAATTTGGGTTTTGACACCAAAAAATGTCTCATATAGAAAATATACATCAATATTAGTGTCGTTGTCTTCATTAATGATAGTCAGGGGTAATCGTGAGAGGTGGTCAATAATGAAATTTTTTGTCCCTTTGGTGACCTTGATTACGATGTCAAATTCATGTAGCAAAAAAATCCAGTGTATAAATATTGGATTTGAGTATTTATTGTTCATCATGTATCAAAGGATAGAATGGTTTGTATGGACAATGAATTTAGATAGAATGAGATATGAACAAAACTTTTCAAAGGAATATACAACAGCTAATATCCTTCTCCGTAGCCGTATAATTGATTTGGGATTCATTCAAGGTGTGGATGTCATAATATATTGGCAAGAAGATGTTTTAAATATGTTTTCTGAGCACAGCTCCTACAACATGGTCATTGGCATCACACATAATATCAAACTCGTTTTCCCAATTTGGTGTGATGATAACCGGAAACACAATCAGATTATTTTTCAGTGATTCAAAATCTTGTTGGTATTGTGCATTAAAAGGAATGTCCTTTGAAAAAAGTGTTCCAATGGACATGCGGATTTAGATAAATATTTTACAAAGACTCTATAGAATCTATCATGCCCAATTAAACTTCTAATCCCTTTTACAATTGATGGTTTTGGAAGATACTTGATGACCTTGATCTTTGTAGGATCAACTTCAATGCCTACTTTTGAGATTTTGTGTTCCAAAACAATTCCTCCCTACACCATGATGTTATATTTTTCCCAATTTAGAACTATGAATTCCTCCTCACAGCATTGGAGAACCAGTTCAATATTTCTTAGATAGATATAATATGATCTTACATAGATGGAGGAATATTCCATGACTATTTCAAAAAATTGTTCATCCATATCATTAAAGATGTGTTTCATGCACCTTTAGAATGTCGCTAGTGCATTTCACATACTGAATTACATGAGTCTATACACAAAACTACTGAAGGGGTAGGTGGTTTTGGGCCAATCAGCGGGGTCTAATGCAATCTGATTGTATCTTGAATAGCCATCCAGGATATAGTAGAAATCATATCCTGCTAGACTCTCAAGAATTTGATCAATAAAAGGTAAGGGAAAATGATCATTCCTTCTTGATGCATTCAATCATCTGTAATCCACGCAAACTCTCCATCTAGTGATGGTGCGTGTTGAAATGAGTCCATTATGAGCTGTATTTTCTATAGTGAGTCCTCCCATCTTGGGAAAAACTTAAAGGGGGATCACCAATTCACTATATGAGATAAGAAATATTATTCCGGAATCCATAAGCTTCAACACTTATTTTTTGACAACCTCCTTCATTGGCGGCATGAACCACCTATGAGGTTGTCTTCTTGGTTTTTTATCCTCTTCCAAGATAATTCAGTGAGTGAATTATAAAGGATTTATTCTCTTAATATATTCCACTCTATAGGAAATATATTTCTTGTGTATTTTTAGGACATAGACTATTTTTTCTTCCCAAACCTTCAATTGTTCGGTAGTAATTATGATTGTTAAAGAGAATAACTCTCCTAAATATGAGTATTTCAATGTTCTGGGTAAAGGTTTCAAGTCCAACATGGGTGGCTGAATGATGGATGGGATAAATGGTGGCATGGTGTCTTTGGGGAGTGGATAAATAAATATGACTTGATCAAATTCATAATCTTCATACTTTTCTAAAAAAGGATCATCTGTCTCTTCCTCAATAGCCATGTAATTCTCTCTTTACTGAGCGAGAGAGATAGCATGAAAATCAAATGTGTCATCTGAATGTTGTGAAACCTTTATTAGGTTATACACTACTTTTTATTCACCGAATATGAAGATTAAATTTCCTTGATTAACATCAATTAAGGCCTTCCATATTTCTATGAAGTCTCTTCCGAGAATGACCAGGACATCTCTTTACCCTTCCATGTCTAAAACTATATAGTCTACTGGAAAAATTATTTTTTAAAATTTAACCAGAACATCTTCAAGAATACCATGTGGGTAACTAACTGAACGATTGGATTACTGTAGTGATACTCATGATTCCTTGATCTATTGGAGTCTGAGTTTGTGGAAAACATTAATCTACATCAGGTTAATGTGGGCTCCAAGATCATAGATAACTCTTCCATTTATTCACTCTTCTATTGCACACAGAATTGAAAAGTTCTAGGATATCTCATATTTAGAGGGATTGATTACTTTACAATAGCATACAACTATTTATTTAATGAGATTAATCCTAGATCTTATTTATTTATATTTTTTGATAGTAAGTCTTTGAAAAAATTTGCCTATACAAGAATTTGAGTGATTGCCTCCGGAAAAAGAATGTTGATATGAAATTATTTTAATATTTTGAGGAACTTTTTTTACTAATCCTCCTAACTAGCTTTCCTTTCTCATTGGGAAAATGGAATAGGTGGTTTATATAAGGGTGGGGCTACATATATGGGTTCCACCTATTTTTTCAAGGCTTTCTTCTTCTCAATTGGTATTGATTCTTATTTTTCTAGTTGTTTCTTGGGATCTTCTTGTGGACTTGTTTCATTTGATTGTTGGAAATATAATACTTTTCCACTCCTCAGTACTAATTATATATCTTCCCATCATGGGTATGTGTCATGGTTACCAAGTAGAGTACCCAATAATCTTTTAGATAAGTTTTTTTTGAGATATTCCCCATTTGCATCTCCATGTATCATAATGATGCTCAATGATTTTTCATTTTTATCACCTACATAGTCATCTGTTGATATGAATTTTGAATGAAAGATGTTAGTATGTTCTCCAAGTTACTTTGTAGTAGTGGAGGTGGCTATTTTGGTCTTTCCTGGGTTGGTGGAAACTGTTGTTGTTAGGGCCTCAGAAAGAGTTGTGCAGATATGTCTGCTGATGTGGTCCCGAGACTGGGTTCATTGGTGGATACCCTAGTGGACCCTAGTTACAGAACTAAGCTTGAAATATATGCTGCTAGAAATATCCTTGATTTTTTAAGGCTACCGCTGAGAAGGCCTCTGCGGAAAAAAGTGGATGTTGTTGTTGTTTCTGAGATGGTTTAATTTATTGATTATAATTAATGTAATTAAAATTATGTGGTTCTTCATATTATGATTTGTATTATTGATACTAGTGTGGTACACCACACATCTCTCATGAATGGATCTCCATGACTGGGGTAGGAGGGGGTTTTGTGGTTGTTATTTGAAATGACTCGATCTTCTTGGTTAAAACTCATCTTGTGCTGATAACCATGTGGTCTCATCAACTTGGTGTAACCCACATTATGGTGGTCCAAAGTCACTTTTCCATACACTGAAATTGTGGGATAATCCATCCGAAATAGCTCTTCATGTGTCAGGTGTTTTGAACATCATACATCTATCCACGACATCATAAAAAACTATTCATGTGATTGTATGGAGTCCTTGATAAATGTTTTTCATTTTAATCCAAGTGTCAATTCCATGATGTGGGAATTTCCTCATGAGTTCTTTTAATCGATCACATGATTCCCATGTGAGTTCTCCATGTTCTTGTGCAATGTTTTGAATGTTATTTCAGAGTTTCCTGGTTCAGATCGAGGGAAAGTATTTATTGAGAAACTTTTTTTTGCGAGATCATCCCAAGTCATGATTGACTAGTGAGAATGTATTTTGAGACAATCTTTAGCTCTATATATTAATGTAAAAGAAAATACACAGAGTCTTATCACATCAAAAGAAACTCCCTAGTTGCAAGAGGTATCACAACCCTCCAATAAATTGGAAATATGTTCATGTGGGTCTTCTCTCTGAAGACCACAGAATTGTCCCGTGTTCTGGATCATATGGATGAGTCTAGACTTGATTTCAAATGTGTGGACCTAAATTTGTTGGCAATCTATACTTGGTGTCCCACCATAGATTTATGGAAATACATAGTCCATTATGATCTTATTAGGGGTGCATCTAGTGTTTTCCTAGTATGATTTGATGATTGGGATGATTGGGTCCCATATTGTGATGTTGTTTGGCTATTTTTGACTGGAGGAGTGAAAGAAGATTTCTTTCGATCTTAGGATTGAAGTCCAATGGTTCTTGTGATTCAAGGTTCCTTTATCGGATCAAGGGACCTTCGTACATGCATGGAAGATGAAGGTGAATATGCAAGGGTTTCTAGGAATGAAGGACAAAAAAGCATGTGGGAAAGGTAATACTATGTCTTATAAAAACCAGAGTTCTTATATGAAACAATATTGCCTCCCCGACAATGGTTCCATAATTTTGATGGCATTTTCCTGGTTGTGTCATTACTTCTTATGGAGTGAATCAAATTTGACTTTATAATTTGTCCCAAACATTCACTATCTTCTAAGACGTACTGTATTGGGAGTACGGGGTCAAATTCATAGGGATACTGCTATTAAATTTCTAGAGGATCTAGTATATAAACCTATATGAGAGTCCTTTCCAAAAGAATTTTGTTTGTGAGTTTGGTATTAGTTCTATTTTGGGATGAATTTAAATGATAAATGAGGGGCTAGGAACTAGTCAAGTATCTGGGTGAATCATTTCTATTAATTATAACCTTAGAATATGTCTTAGTCCGCGTAAAAAAGAGGGGTCACTAGTTTACTTTGGTCTTAGCCTCGTAGTCATACATAGGAAGTATCTATTCCAAGATATGGAGATAGCAATAGCCTAAGTGCATTATGTTTGTGTTAATTAGGGAATAAAGCTTCCTAAGCTAGTGGTTGTAGCTCAATGTACTCCAATTAGTATAGGTTCATTTGTTTGATTATCCCGTGTTTATGTAAGTTCACACAAATGGGGAAGACCTCGAATTAATATCCTAGTGACTACTTCAATTAGATATTCAAATTTTAAACATAAAGGTGTATTTAATTATACAGACACATCGAGCTTGATCCCTATCCCTTAGAAATTTAGCTACTCATTAGGGATAGTAGAACTATTAAATAAACTAAATAAATAATTTTTAACATAATTATAAAAAAGGAATTTCTAGGATGACAAATAGAAAAAATTCATAAGATAATTATTAATTAAACTATGTTACTTACTTGAGAAAAAAATCAAAATTGAATTTTATGTGAAGAATGGGAAAATGAAGGTGTTGAAGAAAGAAATAATCATGACCCCTGAATCAAAACAAATGTGAAAAAATAGAAGAAATTGGGTATCAAAAGGGAAAAGTGTAGTAATGGATCATAGGGGTTCAAGAGGGGATAATAAATATCTCTTTTATTTGTTTCTTAAATTCTCTCCCGCTCCACTTATTATGTAGGCATTTTTGGTCAAGACGTGTACCCATTGTACATGAAGTGTACCCTCAATCCATGTCATTTTCCTTACGATCTCTATCATGGCACGTGATATTTGTGGATAAGGATGTTTGACCAATTACACGATGTGTACTCTTCGTCTGGATGGATTTTTCATGGAATCCTCATGGCTTTATAGCTAATTGATTTGACTGGTGTCATGATGTGGCCAGTCTGGACATGATGTGTAGTAGCTTTTTCTATCTGGATTCATGGCATGGTCATAACATGGCTTCAAAACTTGGGTTAGATTGTGATCCTCAGGAACACGATGTGAACATCATCATCATGATGTGTACTTGGATAGTTTTTCACTTTTTCTGCCTTTTCATTCTTGAAACTTACCTCATGCATTATAGAATGATTAAATGAAAACTATGAACAATTGACGAAAAAATATATATATAAACTAGGATTGTCAAATAGAATTTATAGATGTCTGATGTAGTTGTCATGATTCTTACTGATATCTACGTATGATGATTTATGTATGGTAAATGACAATCCTAGAACCACGTATGGAAAAACAATGTGCATATTTCAAGAATATTTTTTTTTAAATTTAATTTCATTAATTTCTGATGAAAATTGGTAATTAATGGTTAATATTAAATATTTTATATCATTTTTAATGACCTGGATCTAGGTGCCAACCAAAGGTTCCCTAAAACTGGTTGGTCACATAACCTCAAGAGAATTTCCCCAAATACCAGTGGCCACTAACTAGCAGTGAGGGCCAACATGTGATAATGGGGAAACTATGAACTCATTGGAAGAGTGTACATAGTGGAAAGAAAATAGTAAACAATAGTGAAAGAATTAATTCCATAAAAAAGAAGTAAAAAGTGGAAGACTGATAGTAATAAAAAAACTGGAGCATATATATAAACGATGCATGCCACATGTGTCTAGTAAAGTATCCAAACAAGTCACAATGAGGAAAATAAAATACAGAAACCAAAGTACAGAAAACAAGTGAACTCAAATAGAATTTTAGGCCTTTGTATGGTCCCATTCTCTCGAGCTCCAATAGCAATCAAGTACCTGATGAAGAAAGAAGACTGATCCTATCTATACATGTAATCATATAATCATCTTGGGTCCAACACATGACCCAAATATGGTGTGAGATGAATCACAGTAGGCCACCACCAAAATATCTATGCCTAACTATCAGTGAATATATATAGCAAATAATATGCAAGAATACAGCAGTAAATTAAAATGTACTCATGTCACGACCCTTCCTCGGGGCCCGTGCCGTGACTACCCCAAGCCCGCCTTCCATAGGCCAGGGGCTGGCGACTAGCACCAAGGCATAAATCCCAGAAAAAGGGAAGGCATTTCCTTTGAAAAGTAAACAAGCACCAGAGAGTAAGCAGGTGGAAAAGTAAACACTAAGTAAAAACTGTAACAAGCTGTGCTGAAAGTAAAAGGGGCAGGAAATACAAGCCCAACTGTAAAGTACAACTGAAAGGGGAAAACAACAACTGAAAAGAAAAGTTGCAGCGTCGGGCCGTCCTCTGGAAGTCCCACGTGAAGGGTGAGCACAGATAGCCTCCACAGCTCCTCAGCCCAGCCGTCCGCTCCATCTACGTCCCACCCAGTGGTCTACCTCCAGGTACCGTCCTGCTCCGCAAGCTTCCACCACGATCAGCGCTGTCCGTCATCTGCAACCAACACAACGATGTGCAGGCATAGCCCATGCAGGGGTGAGTATAAGTTACTCAGTAGGGACCCCAAGACCCCCGAAGGTCTCCCAAAATCTACAAAGGATAGACCACAAAGAAAAGATACAATCATGAAGTAACAACCAACACTACTGAGGTATATGCTCATACATATACCTAAGTCACCAATTCCCGTTCGACTCCAACATCCGAGCCCAAGCACAACCCAGTCCACATAGGAAAGCAAAACGTATACCCACACAGGATAGAACAACACATTCCACGAAGGAGAGAAAAAGTAATCCACATAGGATAGCTCAACACAATCCACAAAGGAGAGTAAACAGTAAATCCACATAGGATAGTTCAACACAATCCACAAAGGAGAGTAACACAAGATTCAGCTCACACAGGTATACTTCTTCGAATGACGATAAAGATGATCACTAATCCATCTAAGTCGTCAAACACACAAAGAATCGATAGGTACTAACCCCCACAATGACCCACACAGGATCGGACCCACACATGATCAATAGGTAACTAACCCCGGCAAAGACCCACACAGGATCGGGCCCACATAGGACCTATAGGCGCTGGCACACACAAAACCACTGAGCACTGACCCACACTGGATCATATCTACACAGGATATGTAGCACTGATCCACGTAGGATCGCTGAGTGCAGTAGTCATCGCAGTCCACTGAGGATCCCTGCACAGTCATCGTCGCAGTCCACTGAGGATCTCTGCCCAGTCGTCGTCGCAGTCCACTGAGGATCTCTGCTTAATCGTCGTCGTCGGAGTCGCAGCCATCACTAGGGTTCCCGCACACAACATGCTTGTTCGGGAGGTCCACTCCACGAGCTGAGAGGCTGATACATCAACTGACACATAGTCTGAAGTTGATGTATCCAAAAGATCCGTATCATCAACAGGAACTCAACGCAACAGACGGCGCATCAATCGGACGCCCGGTCTGAGAGTTAATGGCTTTTTTGTTCCAGGGGCCCGGTTAGTTTTTAAGGCAAAACCAACACGTCCATACTCCACCTGCATCCAAACCTCGGGCGGAGTGAGAAAAAAGATCCTTCTCACTTAGAGTAATCCAAAAAAGTCAATGGCACGTCAATCGGACGTCCGGAGCGCATGATATGAGCGTTTTCGCTCCGAGGGCCCGATTGGTTTCGTGGAAGAACCAACCTGGCCGAACCCAAAGTATTCCGAAACATTGAGTGTAATATATCGAAATGACCATCTCGATCCAAGGATCACGTTGCTGCTGACGATGCGTCAATCGGAGGTCCATATCCCAAGATATGGGCAAAAGACCGAAAAGGTCCGGAAACGGGGGGTCTGGGCCCGGACCGACCCCCCCTGGGTCGGCCCGAACCGGGTCGACCCGACCCAGGTCCGACCCGGCCAGGGCGCGGCCAGGCCCGGCTCGGCCGAGCGGCCGTGCGACGCGGGGGGCGCGCTGCCCCCGCGTGTCATCACCGCGGCCCCCACGGGGGGGGGGGGGGGGGGGGGGCTACGATCAGCGGACACGGCAATGCCACGTCCCGTGTGCGCCGGACCCGTGCGGCCGCGGGTCTGCTGGCGCCGCCACCACCGCGGCTTCAGCCCCGGCGGCCCTGTCCGGCGGCGCGCCGGGGCACCGCCACCTCCTGCCGCCGGCGCCGCCGCGCCGGAGACCCGCGCCGCCGGTGGCTTCCGCGGGCCACCAGAGTTGCTCCGGTGGTCCGTTTTCCTTCCCGTCTACACCGACACTCCTCCTGGGTCTCTTTATTAACTGCGGAAACAACGGATCGTCCCTGCGGCATGTTTTGTCGTCGCCCGCCAATCCGCGCATCAACGAAGAACTGCGGAGGGTTGTCGGGCCGTGTTTGTTTGGCCCACACCCTCCGCGTTAGATGATAACAGTCGGGAGAAATAATCAATACATAGAAAACATAAAAAATAACAATTTTCATAAATTAAAATTGTTCTTATGATACCGGGTTCTTTGTTTTGAACGGAAACATCGACGGAGTAAAATCATTCCAAAAAAACCCCTACCTCGTCATGTCGTCACACGCACGTTCTTCGCAGAATTGATTATCGCGGAATGAGGGGACCGTCGCGTCGTCGCGGTATCTGACGTTGCATCAACGAACTCTGAGGACCAAGAAACAATAGATTTAATTATATCGATTAAATCCATGTGTTGTTATAAACCACAAAAAAAGATTTAAAAGAAACCCGAAATCTCCTACCTCAAGAAGTTGGTGATCGGAGATCGTGGCAGGGAAGAACGTCATGGATGAAGCGTCGTCAATCTCTGAGGGTGATGGCGTTCTTCACATTCATCGCGTTCTTCGCGTTCTTCGCGAAGGAGGATGAAGGCACAAAATTCTGTCGAAAATCTCTCAACGAGCAATCCTCAAGAAGTCGTGTGTTGGTCTTATTTTATTATTACGCCAGTGGATTTTAACAGGTTAAGAAATGATTAAATTAATTCATAGAATTAATTTAATGAAGTTAACTGCCCAATTAATTGGTGCGTTAAGAATTTAAGAAAACGCGTCAGTTGAATTTCATAAATATTGGTTTTCGTGGGTGCATTACTTAGGGGAGAAGAAACGGTGGAGCTCGTGCGGCCCCCACCTCACAAATATCCTACCAAGTGGGTAGGATATTTTGTATTGCACCCTATCTGTTTCAACTGAGCTTAAGCAGTTTAAAGTGGTCTTTAAGTGGCTTTAAGTGAAATAAAAATAAAATTGTCGCACAACATTATTTTATTTAATAACTTAAAACCCAAAAATTAAAAACCACAACCGAGAAAACGGAACTCCGGAAGAGGCGTTTCTAAGAAAATACCAGCGCTTCGATTCCATAGGTGCCCTCAGAATTCGATTCCGAGCACCGGTTCAAAAGTTAGAAAAACCCGCTCGTTCGTTCACTGAACGTACCCAAGCCAAACTTCGGAAAATGATTCCGGGCACACCGGGCCTCAGAATCAGGTGCCGTTAAAAACTGCGTTCTTGTAAAATTTCAACGAAAATTAAGAAAAAAAATTTTATTGAAATTTATGGGTCTTTACATTACTCCCACCTCAGGGCTTTACGTCCCCGTAAAGATACATCATAACTAGGGAAAAAAATGTGAGTACTAAGCACACATCTGAGCCTCCCGCTCCCAAGTGCTCTCCTAGAGGTTCCCGTGCTGCCATCTGATGTGCACTAGAGGAATCGATCATCCACATAGGACCCGCTCCTGTCAATCCTCGATCTCCACTGGGACCTCCGCAACAGTCGCCCCATCGTCAACGTCCATCTCCCCATAGTCGATGATATGTGTCGGGTCGTGCACGTATCTCCTCAGCTGAGATACGTGGAAGACGTTGTGCACTCGGTACAACTGAGGTGGTAGAGCCAGACGATAAGCCACCTCTCCAATCCTGCTAAGGACCTGGAATGGTCCGATGAAGCGTGAAGACAATTTGCAGCCTTGGCCAAATCTCCGTAATCCACGTCGAGGTGAGACATGCAAGAAGACGTGGTCGCCATCCTCGAACCCTAGTGGCCTCCGCTTCCTGTCAGCACAAGATTTTTGCTGGCTCTGGGCTGTCCTCATCCACTCCTGGATGACCTGGACCTTCTCTGCCGTGGCCCGGACCATCTTTGGTCCCACAAATGCTGACTCCCCAGGGTCTGTCCAGCACAAAGGAGATCTGCAAGGTCTGTCGTACAACGCCTCATATGGTGCCATCCCGATGGTGGAGTGGTAGCTGTTGTTGTATGCGAACTCCACCAAGGGTATGTGGTCCTCCTAGCTGTGACCAAAGTCGAGGACATATGCGCGGAGCATGTTCTCGAGAGTCTAAATGGTCCTCTCCGTCTGACCATCCGTCTGAGGGTGAAAGGAAATGCTCAGACGTAGCTGCGTCCCGAACGCCTCCTGCAACCCCTTCCAAAGCCGGGAAGTAAAGAGATCATCTCGATCGGAGATGATAGACGATGGAACACCGTGAAGCCGTACAATCTCCTGAACGTAGAGATGCCCCAAGCTCTCCACTGAGCCCTTCTCTCGGATGGGTAAGAAGTGTTCCGACTTGGTGAGTTGGTCAACCATCACCCAAATGGAGTCATGACCTCTGGAAGTGCGTGGAAGTCCAGTCACGAAGTCCATAGATATGCCATCCCACTTCCACTCCGGGATATCCAAGGGTTGTACCAAGCCTGCTGGTACCTGATGCTCTGCCTTCACCTACTGGCATGTGAGGCATCGAGAAACAGACTCTGCCATAGCCTTCGTCATTCCTGGACACCAGTGCTGTCGTCTGAGGTCCTGGTACATCTTCACCACTCCAGGATGTACCGCCAAAGGAGAAGCGTGAAACTATCTCAGCACCTTCTCTCGTAAAGAGACTGGTACCAAGGTACGTCCTCTGAAAAGGATGTCGTTCTCTTCTCCAAAGGAGAAGACATTATGTGCCTGTCATGAGGATATCTGTGCATGCCGCGTCTCAAAGTCAGCGTCCCCACTATGTGCCTCTCTAACCCACTGCAGTAGTGAAGGAGTGAATGTGAGAGACTGAAGGAAAGATGCTCCATCTCTATCCACAAAGGATATCTGCGAAGTGGCTAGCTGCTATGTCGCCTCCTCAAGTAGCTGAATGCCCGTCCTCCTGCTGAGAGCATCGGCTACCATGTTCCCCTTCCCAGGAGTATAGACTATCTCAAAGTCATAGTACTGGAGGAACTTGAGCCATCGCCGTTGTCTCAGGTTCATGTCCTTCTGAGAGAAGATGTACCTAAGACTCTGATGGTCAGAAAAGACTGTAAAGCGCTTGCCCATCAGATAGTGTCTCCACGTCTTTAGGGCGAAGACCACTGCTGCTAACTCCATGTCATGGGTAGAATAGTTCTTCTCATGCGGCCTCAACTAACGTGATCCATAGGCAATCACTGCCCGCTCTTGCATCAGGACACATCCGAGTCCGGTCCACGATGCATCACAGTAGACTATGTATCCAACTCCCTCCTTAGGCAACCTCAAGATAGGTGCGCTGGTCAATCTCTGTCTCAGCTCCTGGAAGCTCTGCTGACATCTGCCTGAACACACAAAGGGTTTCCCCTTCTTCGTCAATGATGAGAGTGGCGCCACAACTCTAGAGAAGTCCTGCACAAATCTCTGATAGTATCCAGCTAGTCCTAAGAAACTCCGCACCTCCGCCACGCTCCTGGGTGGCTCCCAAGCTAGCACTGCCTCAATTTTCGCAGGATCCACCGCAAATCCCGCCTCAAAAATGACGTTCCCCAAGAAGTGGACCTCACATAACCATAATTGGCACTTTGAGAGCTTTCTATAAAGCTAGTGCTCTCGAAGTGTGTCTAGTACAACCCACAAGTGGTAGGCGTGCTCCTCCTCAGTCGTCGAGTATACTAAAATGTCGCCGATGAAGACCACGACAAATCGATCGAGGTATGGCTGGAAGATCCTGTTCATGAGGCTCATGAACACTGTTGGAGCATTGGTTACGCCGAATGGCATAACCAAGAACTCATAGTGGCCATACCGACACCTGAAGGCCGTCTTCTACACGTCCTCGTCTCGAACTCTGAGCTGATGATAGCCTGACCTGAGGTCTATCTTCGAGAACCACCGTGCTCCCTTGAGCTGATCAAAGAGGTCATCAATCCTCGGTAGCGATACTTGTTCCACATTGTCACCTGCTTCAGGAGACGATAGTCAACACACAATCACAATCTCTCGTCTGCCTTCTTAGAAAACAATATCGGGGAATCCCGGAGTGAAACACTAGGTCAGATTAATCCCTTTCCCTGCAAGTCCTCCAACTATACCCATAGCTCTCTAAGCTCAGTAGGGTCCATCTGATACGCTGGAGTGGATATCGGGGCTGTCCCGGGGTATAGATCAATATAAAAGTCTACCTCTCTGTGAGGAGGTAGCCCTGGAACGTCGTCAGGAAAGACGTCCGCATACTGATCCACCACTGCAGGAAAACTAGGACTCTGCACGTCCACTGCTCCTAGGATGAGGCTATCCAACTGATGAGTAATGGGTTGCCCTCTCCTATGCGGAAGTCCATCCTATGCTGCAAAGGCTCCCTTCTCGCCGGTGAAGGTGAACCTACTCCCGTCGGTGCGTACACATCGCACCTTGCGCCTAAAATAGACAATCTGTGCATGGACTGCAGATAACCAATCCATGCCCAAGATGACTTCGTAAGGCCTCGACGCCGCTACAAGAAGATCCCAGCCGAAGCTCTCACCTGCTAGAGTAAGCTCACACTGCCAGCACCAGTGCATAATCGTCGAGTCTGCTCCCGTAGGGTTCTCTAGCCGTAAGGATCGAGCCAACGGCTCTGTCGGAATCTCCGAGATCTGAACAAGGGCAGTGGCTATGAAAGAGTGACTCGCTCCTGTGTCTACAAGAACTGCAGCATGGGTGGAATAGACACAGATAGTACCTCGAATCATATCGGGCGCGCCATGGTCGTAGGCCTCCGCTGCCTGGAGCTGTGCCTGTCTCTGCCCGCCAGCTCATGGTGGTCGGGGTGGCCCTCCTGGTGGTGGTGGGGGTAGAGCCTCAAAGCGTCACCCACCACCCGCTGCTCGGCCAGCTCCCCTGCCTCGTCCGCCTCCTCCCTGCGGACCGCCACGATCGACCCTCTACCCCTACCTGGGTGGCCCCTCCACCATCTGTTGGTCCTCGGCACGGCGGGTCGGGCAGTCACAAGCCATGTGGCCCTGCCCGCCGCATGCGTAACACTGCCTGCCTCTCGAATGGCTGGCTCCGCGTTGTGTGCCCCGCACTGCTGAGCCAGTGTCCTGATGTCGTCTGCCGGAAGGTCTTGTCTTCCTGGACCCATGAGTCATCCTTCAGGTGCTTGCTGCAGAAGTCTCTGCTACGTGCCACCCCGCGGTAGGTCTCGCTGCTGAAGTAGACTCAGCAAGAAAGCTCTCGATCAGAAGAGCTCGCTCCAGTACTCCTGCCTGAGTCGGAATGCAGAGAGAGATCAGCGATGCCCTGATCTCGTGTCTCAAACCCTGCTCAAAGGTCCGGGCCCGAAAGAAGGGGTCCCGTACCATGTCGATCGAGTAGCGAGAAAGATCAGTAAATCTCACCGCGTACTGGGCAACCGTCAAGCTTCCCTGCCGCAGCTGAAGAAGCTCCTGAATGCGCACCGCACGGAGGGTGGCTGGGACGAACTCCGAGCGGAAGAGGCTCTCAAAGTCCGTCCAGAGGAGAGATTCCTCATCGTACACCTAGAGCATCAGGATCCACTATCTGCCTGCTACCGCATGCAGTAGGCTCGCAGCAAGGATCACCATGAGGTCTGATGGTGTCCTGACTAGCCTAAAAACTCATACGACTGCCTCCAACCAGTCCTCGGCTGCCTCGGGGTCCGTCTCCCCGTGGAACCTGGGCATTCACTGGCGTTGAAACTCATGCAGTGCACTGAGGCGACGTGCATCGTCATCAGCGGGGGCTGGAAGCATCGGTGGATCAGCGGGTAGAGGTACTGTCGGTGCCTCTGCTGTCTAAGGGCCCTGTACCGAGGCCTCGTCGCTCGGCGGGCTGTCGTCACGCTCAACTATAGGAACTCTAGCTGGCTGTCGTCGTGGGGCCATCCTGAAAAGGAAACAATTGCACCACTGTCAGAACAGTATACCTGGTGAGCTGACACAAAGTAATCACAAAGAAAACTTGAAACACACATGCAATCAATGATTTCGTGTATTAAGTCGGAAATCAGAATTCAAGGTCCTGGTGTACGGATACGTAGGCCGTCGCACCAACACTGGGCTCCCTGGACTGATAACCACACTTAATACGCTTAACACTATTGCTTCACATAGTAGAAAGATTAGAGTCTGCGGTAGAACCGAACTCCTCTAATACCAATTTTTCACGACCCGTCCTCAGGGCCCGTGCCGTGACTACCTCAAGCCCGCCTTCCATAGGCCAGGGGCTGGAGACTAGCACCAAGGCGTAAATCCCAGAAAAAGGGAAGGCATTGCCTTTGAAAAGTAAACAAGCACCATAGAGTAAGCAAGCGGAAAAGTAAACACTATGTAAAAACTATAACAAACTCTGCTGAAAGTAAAAGGGGCCGGAAATACAAGCCCAACTGTAAAGTACAACTGAAAAGAAAAGCCACAGTGTCTAGCCGTCCTATGGAAGTCCCACCTGAAGGGTGAGCACAGATAGAATCCACAGATCCTCGGCCCAGCCGTCCACTCCAAGTAGGTTCCGCCCATTGGTCCACCTCCAGGTACCATCCTGCTCCTCAAGCTTCCACCACGATCAGCGTTGTCCGTCGTCTGCAACCAACACAATGAAGTGCGGGAATAGCCTGTGTAGGAGTGAGTATAAGCTACTCAGTAGGGACCCTGAGACCCCCAAAGGTCTCCCGAAATCCACAAAGGATAGACCAAAAAGGAAAGATACAATCACGAAGTAACAACCGACACTGCTTAGGTATATGCCCATACATATACCTAAGTCACCAATTCCCGTTCGGCTCCAACATCCGAGCCCAAGCACAACCCAGTCCACACAGGAAAACAAAATGTATACCCACACAGGATAACACAACAAAGTCCACAAAGGAGAGAAAAATTAATCCACATAGGATAGCTCAACACAATCCACAAAGGAGAGTAAATAGTAAATCTACAAAGGATAGTTCAACACAATCCACAAAGGAGAGTAACACAAGATTCAACTCACACAGGTATACTTCTTCGAATGACGATAAAGATGATCACTGATCAATCTAAGTCGTCGGAGCCACAAAGAATCGATAGGTACTAACCCCCGCAATGACCCACACAGGATCGGACCCACACAGGATCGGGCCCACACAGGACCTGTAGGCGTTGGCTCACACAGAACCGCTGAGGGCTGACCCACACAGGATCGGATCCACACAGGATCTGTAGCACTGATCCACGTAGGATCACTGAGTGTAGTAGTCGTCGTAGTCCACTAAGGATCCCTGAACAGTCGTCGTCGCAGTCCACTGAGGATCTCTGCCCAGTCGTCGTCACAGTCCACTGAGGATCTCTGCTCAGTCGTCGGAGTCTGAGTCGCAGCCAGCACTAGGGTTCCCGCACACAACATGCTCGTTCGGGAGGGTCCGCTCCATGAGCCGAGAGGCTGATACATCAACTGACACATAGTCTGAATTTGATGTATCCAAAAGTTCCGTATCATCAACAGGAACTCAACGCAACAGACTGCGCGTCAATCGGATGCCTGGTCTGAGAGTTATTGGCTTTTTCGTTCCAGGGGCCCGGTTGGTTTTTAAGGAAAAACCAACCCGACCATACTCCACCTAAGTCCAATCCTCGGGAAGAGTGAGCCAAAGGATCCGTCTCACTTAGAGGAATCCAACAAAGTTGACGGCACATCAATCGGACGTCTGGAGCTCAAGATATGAGTGTTTCCGCTCTGAGGGCCCGGTTGGTTTCATGGAAGAACCAACCCAGCCGAACCCAAAGTATTCTGAAACCTTGAGTGTAGTATACTGACTCGATCCAAGGATCGCATTACCGCTAACAGCGCGTCAATCAGAGGTCTGTAGCCCAAGATATGGGAAAAAGGCTGCAAAGGTCGGGAAACGGGGGGTCTGGGCCCGGACCGACCCGGCCCGACCCCCCCTGGGTCGGCCCGAACCGGGTCACCCCGACCCGGGTCCGACCCGGATGGACCCAGTCCGACCCGGCCAAGGCGTGGCCCGGCCCGGCTCGGCTCGGCCGAGCGGCCGGGCGACGCGGGGGGCGCGCTGCCCTCGCGTGTC
Organism: Viscum album; assembly: GCA_963277665.1. Classification (NCBI taxonomy): domain Eukaryota; kingdom Viridiplantae; phylum Streptophyta; class Magnoliopsida; order Santalales; family Viscaceae; genus Viscum; species Viscum album. The sequence continues at coordinate 1,445,814,163 of OY728155.1, forward strand.
ATCACCGCGGCCCCCGCGGGGGGCCGCCCTGCGGTCAGCAGATGCCACAATGCTGCGTCCCGTGTGCACCAGACCCGCGCGGCTGTGGGTCCGCTGGAACCGCCGCCGCCGGGGCTTCAGCCGCGGCGGCCCTATCTGGCGGCGCACCGGGGCACCGCCGCAGCCGGCCGCCGGCGCCGCCGCGCCGGCGACCCGCACCGCCGGTGGCTTCCGCGGGCCCCCGGAGTTGCTCCGGTGGTCTGTTTTCCTTCCCGTCTACGCCGAAGCTCCTCCTGGGTCTCGTTGTTCACAGAGGAAACAACGGATCGTCCCTGAGGCATGTTTTGTCATCACCCGCCAATCCGCGCATCAACGAAGAACTGCGGAGGGTTGTCGGGCCGTGTTTGTTTGGCCCGCACCCACCGCGTTAGATGATAACAGTCGGGAGAAATAATAAATACATAGAAAACATAACAAATAACAATTTTAATAAATTAAAATTGTTCTAATGAAACCGGGTTCTTTGTTTTTAACGGAAACATCCACGGAGTAAAATCATTTCCAAAAAAAACCCCTACCTCGTCAAGTCGTCGCACGTGCGTTCTTCGCGGAATTGATTGTCATGGAAGGAGGGGACTGTCGCGTCGTCGCGGTATCCGAAGTTGCGTCGACGAACTCCGAGGACCAAGAAACAAAAGATTTAATTATATCGATTAAATCCATGTGTTGTTATAAACCACAAAAAAAGATTTAAAAGAAACCCGAAATCTCCTACCTCAAGCAGTTGGTGATCGGAGATCGTGGCTGGGAAGAACGTCTCGGATGAAGCGTCGTCAATCTCCGAGGGTGACGGCGTTCTTCGTGTTCTTCGCGTTATTCACGAAGGAGGATGAATGCACAAAATTCTGTCGAAAAACTCTCAACGAGCAATCCTCAAGAAGTCATGCGTTGGTCTTATTTTATTATTATGCCAACGGATTGTAACAGGTTAAGAAACGATTAAATTAATTCATAGAATTAATTTAACGAAGTTAACCACCCAATTAATTGGTGCGTTAAGAATTTAAGAAAACGCATCAGTTGACTTTCATAAAAATGGGTTTTTGCGGGTGCGTTACTTTGGGGAGATAAAACGGTGGAGGTTGTCACGACCCGTCCTCGGGGCCCGTGCCGTGACTACCCCAAGCCCGCCTTCCATAGGCCAGGGGCTGGCGACTAGCACCAAGGCGTAAATCCCAACAAAAAGGGAAGGCATTGCCTTTGAAAAGTAAACAAGCACCACAGAGTCAGCAAGCGGAAAGTAACTACAGAGTGCAGAAAAGTAAAGGGGGCCGGAAATACAAGCCCAACTGTAAAGTACAACTGAAAAGTAAAGTACAGCAACTGAAGAAAAGACGGCGGCCTCGTGTCGTCCACTGGAAATCCCACCTGAAGGGTGGGTACAGATAGCCTCCAGGCTCCTCGGGTCCCACGTCCGCTCCGAGCACGTCCTGCCCAGTGGTCCACCTCCAGGTACCGTCCTGCTCCACGCCCCAACCACGATCAGCGCTGTCCGTCGTCTGCAACCAACACCACGAAGTGCGGGCATAGCCCGTGCAGGGGTGAGTATAAGCTACTCAGTAAGGACCCCGAGACCCCCGACGGTCTCCCGAAATCCACAAAGGATATAGCACAAAAGAAAGATGCAATCACGAAGTAACATCTGACTTGACTTAGGTATATGCCCATACATATACCTAAGTCCCCAATTCTAGCTCTACTCACGAGCTCAAGAACAACTCAATCCACAAAGGAAAGCAAGACTCAAATCCACAAGGAGAGTAAACAGTAAATCCACAAAGGATAGTTCAACACAATCCACAAAGGAGAGTAACATAAGATTCAGCTCAACCAGGATTTTCATTATCGAAACCGTAAAAGTTGAAGAGCCCCATCTCTGAAGTGTACAGTGGTCCTGTCACGACTCCGAGGTACTGCTCACTAACCTAAGACTGCTGAAGTACTCCTCCTGTCGAGTACCGCGGGTCTGCTGCCAACTACCGGGCGCTCCGTCCGCTGAGGGTCTGCTGCCAAATACCGGGCGCTCACCCAGATAGCCTACTGAGGTACTCCTCCTGTCGAGTACCGCGGGTTTGCCGCCAACTACCAGGCGCTCCGTCCGCCATGGGTCTGCTGCCAACTATTGGGCGCTCCGTCCACTGGGCTAGTCGACTCACTCCAAGTCGAGTCGGTCAAGCAGTCGTCAGGTCTCAGTCATCTACACGGTCTCCGTACTCCACACGCGCGTCTCCACCGTCGCGGGTCTGTCGCTACAACCAAGCGCACACACTCCGTAGAGTATCGCGGGTCCACCGCTACAACCAAGCGCTCCACCGCCAAGGGTCTGCTGCTGCATCCAAGCGCACCACCACTGTCAAGAACCACGGGTCCGCCACTACACCCAAGCGCTCCACCGCTCAAGGTGAAAAGAAGATTCAGTTCACACAGGTTCGGTAGCACTGTTCCACGTAGGATCGCTGAGTGTAGTAGTCGACGCAGTCCACTGAGGATCTCTGCACAGTCGTCGCCGCAGTCCACGAAGGATCTCTGCTCTGCCGTCGTCGCAGTCCACAGAGGATTCTCTGCTCTGTCGTCGTCGCAGTCCACGGAGGATCTCTGCTCTGTCGTCGAAGCCACAGCCAGCACTAGGGTTCCCGCACATAGCGAGCTCGTTAGGAGGGTCCGCTCCACGAGTCGAGAGGCTGATACATCAACTGACACGTAGTCCGAAGTTGATGTATCCAAAAGTTCCGTATCGACAACAGGATCTCAACGCAATAGACGGCGCGTCAATCGGACGCCCGGTCTGAGAGTTATTGGCATTTTCGTCCCAGGGGCCCGGTTGGTTTTTAGGGAAAAACCAACCCGACCGTACTCCACCTGTGTCCGATCCCCGGGCGGAGTATGCCAAAAGTTCCGTCTCACTTAGAGGAAACTACCACAGCTGACGGTACGTCGATCGGACGTCCGTAGCTCAAGTTATGAGCGTTTCCGCTCCGAGGGCCCGGTTGGTTTCGTGTACGAACCAACCCGGCCGAACCCAAAGTCTTCCGAAACCTTGAGTATAATAAACCGAAACGACCGTCTCGATCCAAGGATCGTGTTGCCGCTGACGGCGGTTCGTTTGGAGGCCCGAAGCACAAGATACGGCCATTTGAACGAAGTCCGTCCGAAGACGGGGGGCCCGGGCCCGGGCCGACCCGGCCCGACCCCCCCTGGTTGGCCCGAACCGGGTCGGGTCCGACTCGGTTGGCCCGGCCCGGCCCGGCCAGGGCCGGTCCGGCTCGGCTCAGCCGAGCGGCCGCGCGGCCGACGCGGGGGAAAGCCGCCGCCCCGCGTGACACCCCCGCGGCACCCGCGGTGTGTCGGCCAGACACCCGCGAGGTGCCGCGTGACAACCCCGCGGCACCCGCGGGGTGTCGCCCTGGACACCCGCGGGGTGCCGCGTGACCACCCCGCGGGGTGTCGCGCTGGACACCCGCGGCACCCGCGGGGTGTCGCGCTGGACACCCGCGGGGTGCCGCCGCCTCCGGCCGCCGGAGTCGCTCCGGTGACCCGTTTTCCTTCTCGTCTGCGCCGTTGTTCCTCCCGGGTTCCGTTCTTTACTGCGGGATCAACCAAAGGCCCTTGCGTCGTGCTTTTGCCGTCGCCCGCCAAATCCGCACAAAAAGGAAGATCGGCGGAGGGTTGCCGGGTCTTGTTTGTTAGACCCGCACCCTCCGCGTTAGTCATAAACCACGGGAGAAACAAGAAACGACCAAATCAACAATTTTAAATAAATTTAAAATTGTTCCGTGATCGGTTCCTCATTTTAAAAGAAATAAAATCACGGGAAAGGAAAATATTTCAAATCAACCCTTACCTTGTCGTCGTCGTTGCCGATCGAGGGATCGTCGCGGGATTGCTCGTCGCGGAAGAAGGGGGATCGTCGCGTCGTCGCGGTATCCGGCGTCGCGTCGCCAATCTCCGGATCAAGATCAAACGGTTTAATTAATTAAATCCGTTGTTATGAAATTTAAAAAGGGAGAATTAACGATCCGATTCTCACCTTAGTTGCCGAACGAGGATCGGCCGCGGAAGAAGAGGCGTCGCCGAAGAACGTCGCGGGTAAAGCTCGTCGACGTCGCAGATCTCGGTGTGCGTCGTCGAATTCCGGTCGCCAGCGTTCCTCGCGTTCTTCGCGTTCTTCGCGTTCTTCGCGTTCTTCGCGGGGAGCCGAAGAAACAAGATTCTCTCAAATCCTTTCAAAGGATTTTTAGGTTGGTCTTATTTTATAAACATGCCAACAAACGCAAAAGCGTAAGTAACGACCCATCAGTTCGTTGAATTAATTCAACGAGCGAAACAGCCCATTTAATTCACGAAATAAACCGCCCAATTAAATGGTCTGTTAAGAATTAAAGAAAATGCGTCGGTTGACTTTTCAGTTACTTTGACGGGTTTTCGCGGGTGCGTTACTTAGCGAAAGAAACGGCGGGGCTCGTGCGGGCCCTGCCTCACAAATATCCTACCAAGGGGTAGGATATTTCTGGATAGCATCCTATCCAGTTCAACTCAGTTCAAGCCGCCTTTAAGTGGCTTCAAGTGGCTTCCAAGCAGCTTAAGTGAAATAAAATAAAGTTGTCGCACAAACTTTATTTTATTTCTGACTTAAAGACGCAAAATTTAAAAACCACGTCTGAGCAAACGCAACTCCGGAAGAGGCGTTTCTAAGCAAATACCGGCGCTGCGATTTCATCGGTGCCCTCAGAATTCGATTCCGGGCACCGGTTCAAAAGTTAGAAAAACCCGCTCGTCCGTTCACTGAACGTACCCGAGCCAAACTTCAGAAAATGATTCCGGGCACACCCGGCCTCGGAATCAGGCACCGTCAGAAACTGCGTTCTTGTAAAATTCCAAAGAAAATTAAGAAAAAAAATTCCTTGAAATTTACGGGTCTTTACATTACTCCCACCACAGGGATTTACGTCCTCGTAAAGCTTCAACACAAACTAGGGATACAAAAGGCGGTACTGAGCATGCATCTGAGCCTTCCGCTCCATGTGCTCACCTGGACCTTCTCTATCGTGGCCCGGACCACCTCTGGTCCCACTAGAGCTGCTAGATTTCTTCTTTGCCGATAAGAGAAACCTGGTCTCATCCCCTGGATGAACCACATTCTTCGCCTAATACGGTCAATCCCGAGATGGATGATACTAATCCATACCAAGGATGACGTCGTAAGGCCTCGACGCTACTACCAAGAGATCCGACTGTTACTCTCACCTCCAAGGGTTGATTCACACTGTCGGCATCAGTGTGTGGTAACTGGGTCTCCTCCAGTAGATGTCTCACAAGTGAGGGTCAAGTCAACAGTCAAAACTGGAACCTCTTAGTAACAACACAAGAGAAGAAAGGGAAGTAAATGCCACAAGAAAGGGTGTCTTTTATTACTGCAGCTCAAGTACAAAGACACAAAGCATCTACAAACATACATCAACAAAACTAGAAGCAACATGAACAAAAGTCTCCAGGTCTGGAGCTAGTTCCTCTCCTGTCCATCTACTCCCAGAGCTCCATTATCGAAGGCCTCGGCTGCCTGAAGCTGAGCTCTCGCATGTTCACCTACTCCCTGTGGTCGGGGCGGACCTCCTGGTGGTGGTGGTGGCAGAGCCTCAAAGCGTCTCCCACCTCCTGCTGCGCGGCCAGCTCCTCTGCCTCGTCCGCCTCCTCCCTGCGAACCGCCACGGTCGAACCTCTGCCTCTGCCTGGGAGGTTCTTCACTTAACTGCTGATCATCAGCATGGCGGGTCGGACAATCACGAGCCATGTGACCAATCCCGCCACAGGAGTAACACTGCCCACTCTCGGCACGCCTGGCTCTGACTCCACCCTGGTTCCCTCGCACAACTGAGCCTGAGTCGTGCAGTCGTCCACCGGTAGGTCTGGTCTGCCTGGAACCCTGAGTCATCTGTCGGCTACCTGCTACCGAAGACTCCGCTACGTGCCGCCCTGCGGTGGGTCTCTGTGCTGGTGTAGACTCAGCAAGGAAGCTCTCGATCAGAAGGGCCCGCTCTAGTACTCCTGTCTGAGTCGGTATGTTAAGAGAGATCAGCGATGCCCTGATCTCATGTCTCAATCCCTGCTCGAAGGTCCGGGCCCGAAAGAAGGGGTCCCGTACCATGTCTGTCGAGTACTGAGAAAGGTCGGTGAACCTCGCCGCGTACTGAGCGACCGTCAGGCTGCCCTGCCGCAGCTGAAGAAGCTCCTGGATGCGCACCACACAGAGGGTGGCCGGGACGAACTCTGAGCGGAAGAGGCTCTCGAAGTCCGTCCAGATGAGGGTGGCCTCATCGTGTACCTGGAGCATCAGGCTCCACCAGCGTCCGGCTGCTGCGTGCAGTAGGCTCGCCGCGAGGATCACCATGAGGTCTGCTGGTGTCCTCACTAGCCTGAAAACTCGGACGACCGCCTCCAGCCAGTCCTCGGCTGCCTGGGGGTCCGACTCCCCACGGAACCTGGGTGGTCGCTGGCTCTGAAACTCATGCAGAGCTCCGAGGCGTCGTGCGTCGTCAGCTGCCAGTGCTGGAAGCATCGGGGGCTCGGCGGGTAAAGGTATCGCTGGTGCCTCTGCTGTCAACAGGCCCTGTACCGAGGCCTCATCGCTCGGCGGGCTGTCGTCGCGCCCTGCTCTAGGAACCCTAGCTGGCTGCTGTCGTCGTGCCATCCTTGAAAAAAAACAAGTATGCCACGGTCAGAACAGTATACCTGGTGAGCTGACACAAGTAATCACAAAGAAAACTTGAAACACACATGCAATCAATGATTTCGGGCATTAAGTCGGAAATCAGAAGTCAGGGTCCTGGTGTATGGATACGTCGGCCGCCGCACCAACACTGGACTCCCTGGACTGATAACCACACTCAATACGCTAAACACTATTGCTTCACATAGAAGGAAGATCAGAGTCTGCGGTCGAACCGACCACCTCTGATACCAATTTGTCACGACCCGTCCTCGGGGCCCGTGCCGTGACTACCCCAAGCCCGCCTTCCATAGGCCAGGGGCTGGCGACTAGCACCAAGGCGTAAATCCCAACAAAAAGGGAAGGCATTTCCTTTGAAAAGTAAACAAGCACCACAGAGTCAGCAAGCGGAAAGTAACTACAGAGTGCAGAAAAGTAAAGGGGGCCGGAAATACAAGCCCAACTGTAAAGTACAACTGAAAAGTAAAGTACAGCAACTGAAGAAAAGACGGCGGCCTCTTGTCGTCCACTGGCAATCCCACCTGAGGGTGGGTACAGATAGCCTCCTGGCTCCTCGGGTCCCACGTCCGCTCCGAGCACGTCCTGCCCAGTGGTCCACCTCCAGGTACCGTCCTGCTCCACGCCCCAACCGCGATCAGCGCTGTCCGTCGTCTGCAACCAACACCACGAAGTGCGGGCATAGCCCGTGCAGGGGTGAGTATAAGCTACTCAGTAAGGACCCCGAGACCCCCGAAGGTCTCCCGAAATCCACAAAGGATATAGCACAAAAGAAAGATGCAATCACGAAGTAACATCTGACTTGACTTAGGTATATGCCCATACATATACCTAAGTCCCCAATTCTAGCTCTGCTCACGAGCTCAAGAACAACTCAATCCACAAAGGAAAGCAAGACTCAAATCCACAAGGAGAGTAAACAGTAAATCCACAAAGGATAGTTCAACACAATCCACAAAGGAGAGTAACATAAGATTCAGCTCAACCAGGATTTTCATTATCGAAACCGTAAAAGTTGAAGAGCCCCATCTCTGAAGTGTACAGTGGTCCTGTCACGACTCCGAGGTATTGCTCACTAACCTAAGACTGCTGAAGTACTCCTCCTGTCGAGTACCGCGGGTCTGCTGCCAACTACCGGGCGCTCCGTCCGCTGAGGGTCTGCTGCCAAATACCGGGCGCTCACCCAGATAGCCTACTGAGGTACTCCTCCTGTCGAGTACCGCGGGTTCGCCGCCAACTACCAGGCGCTCCGTCCGCCGTGGGTCTGCTGCCAACTACTGGGCGCTCCGTCCACTGGGCTAGTCGACTCACTCCAAGTCGAGTCGGTCAAGCAGTCGTCAGGTCTCAGTCATCTACACGGTCTCCGTACTCCGCACGCGCGTCTCCACCGTCGCGGGTCTGTCGCTACAACCAAGCGCACACACTCCGTAGAGTATCGCGGGTCCGCCGCTACAACCAAGTGCTCCACCGCCAAGGGTCTGCTGCTGCATCCAAGCGCACCACCACTGTCAAGAACCACGGGTCCGCCGCTACACCCAAGCGCTCCACCGCTCAAGGTGAAAAGAAGATTCAGCTCACACAGGTTCGGTAGCACTGTTCCACGTAGGATCGCTGAGTGCAGTAGTCGACACAGTCCACTGAGGATCTCTGCACAGTCGTCGCCGCAGTCCACGAAGGATCTCTGCTCTGCCGTCGTCGCAGTCCACGGAGGATTCTCTGCTCTGTCGTCGTCGCAGTCCACGGAGGATCTCTGCTCTGTCGTCGAAGCCACAGCCAGCACTAGGGTTCCCGCACATAGCGAGCTCGTTAGGAGGGTCCGCTCCACGAGTCGAGAGGCTGATACATCAACTGACACGTAGTCCGAAGTTGATGTATCCAAAAGATCCGTATCGACAACAGGATCTCAACGCAACAGACGGCGCGTCAATCGGACGCCCGGTCTGAGAGTTATTGGCATTTTCGTCCCAGGGGCCCGGTTGGTTTTTAGGGAAAAACCAACCCGACCGTACTCCGCCTGTGTCCGATCCCCGGGCGGAGTATGCCAAAAGTTCCGTCTCACTTAGAGGAAACTACCACAGCTGACGGTACGTCGATCGGACGTCCGTAGCTCAAGTTATGAGTGTTTCCGCTCCGAGGGCCCGGTTGGTTTCGTGTACGAACCAACCCGGCCGAACCCAAAGTCTTCCGAAACCTTGAGTATAATAAACCAAAACGACCGTCTCGATCCAAGGATCGTGTTGCCGCTGACGGCGGGTCGTTTGGAGGCCCGAAGCTCATGATACGGCCATTTGAACGAAGTCCGTCCGAAGACGGGGGGTCCGGGCCTGGGCCGACCCGGCCCGACCCCCCCTGGTTGGCCCGAACCGGGTCGGGTCCGACGCGGTTGGCCCGGCCCGGCCCGGCCAGGGCCGGTCCGGCTCGGCTCGGCCGACGCGGGGGAAAGCCGCCGCCCCGCGTGACACCCCCGCGGCACCCGCGGGGTGTCGGCCAGACACCCGCGGGGTGCCGCGTGACAACCCCGCGGCACCCGCGGGGTGTCGCCCTGGACACCCGCGGGGTGCCGCGTGACCACCCCGCGGCACCCGCGGGGTGTCGCGCTGGACACCCGCGGCACCCGCGGGGTGTCGCGCTGGACACCCGCGGGGTGCCGCTGGACACCCGCGGGGTGTCGCGCTGGACACCCGCGGGGTGCCGCTGGACACCCGCGGGGTGTCGCGCTGGACACCCGCGGGGTGCCACTGCCTCCGGCCGCCGGCGCCGCCGCGCCAGCGACCCGCGCCACCTCCGGCTTCCGCAGGCTGCCGGAGTCGCTCCGGTGACCCGTTTTCCTTCTCGTCTGCGCCGTTGTTCCTCCCGGGTTCCGTTCTTTACTGCGGGATCAACCAAAGGCCCTTGCGTCATGCTTTTGCCGTCGCCCGCCAAATCCGCACAAAAAGGAAGATCGGCGGAGGGTTGCCGGGTCTTGTTTGTTAGACCCGCACCCTCCGCGTTAGTCATAAACCACGGGAGAAACAAGAAACGACCAAATCAACAATTTTAAATAAATTTAAAATTGTTCCGTGATCGGTTCCTCATTTTAAAAGAAATAAAATCATGGGAAAGGAAAATATTTCAAATCAACCCTTACCTTGTCGTCGTCGTTTCCGATCGAGGGATCGTCGCGGGATTGCTCGTCGCGGAAGAAGGGGGATCGTCGCGTCGTCGCGGTATCCGGCGTCGCGTCGCCAATCTCCGGATCAAGATCAAACGGTTTAATTAATTAAATCCGTTGTTATGAAATTTAAAAAGGGAGAATTAACGATCCGATTCTCACCTTAGTTGCCGAACGAGGATCGGCCGCGGAAGAAGAGGCGTTGCCGAAGAACGTCGCGGGTAAAGCTCGTCGACGTCGCAGATCTCGGTGTGCGTCGTCGAATTCCGGTCGCCAGCGTTCTTCGCGTTCTTCGCGTTCTTCGCGTTCTTCGCGTTCTTCGCGTTCTTCGCGGGGAGCCGAAGAAACAATATTCTCTCAAATCCTTTCAAAGGATTTTTAGGTTGGTCTTATTTTATAAACATGCCAACAAACGCAAAAGCGTAAGTAACGACCCATCAGTTCGTTGAATTAATTCAACGAGCGAAACAGCCCATTTAATTCACGAAATAAACCGCCCAATTAAATGGTCTGTTAAGAATTAAATAAAACGCGTCGGTTGACTTTTCAGTTACTTTGACGGGTTTTCGCGGGTGCGTTACTTAGCGAAAGAAACGGCGGGGCTCGTGCGGGCCCTGCCTCACAAATATCCTACCAAGGGGGTAGGATATTTCTGGATAGCATCCTATCCAGTTCAACTCAGTTCAAGCCGCCTTTAAGTGGCTTCAAGTGGCTTCCAAGCAGCTTAAGTGAAATAAAATAAAGTTGTCGCACAAACTTTATTTTATTTCTGACTTAAAGCCGCAAAATTTAAAAACCACGTCTGAGCAAACGCAACTCTGGAAGAGGGGTTTCTAAGCAAATACCGGCGCTGCGATTTCATCGGTGCCCTCAGAATTCGATTCCGGGCACCGGTTCAAAAGTTAGAAAAACCCGCTCGTCCGTTCACTGAACGTACCCGAGCCAAACTTCAGAAAATGATTCCGGGCACACCCGGCCTCGGAATCAGGCACCGTCAGAAACTGCGTTCTTGTAAAATTCCAAAGAAAATTAAGAAAAAAAATTCCTTGAAATTTACGGGTCTTTACAGAGGTCGTGCGGGCCCCACCTCACAAATATCCTACCAAGTGGGTAGGATATTTTGGATTGCACCCTATCTGTTTCAACTGAGCTTAAGCAGCTTAAAGTGGTCTTTAAGCGGCTTTAAGTGAAATAAAAATAAAATTGTTGCACAACTTTATTTTATTTCATAACTTAAAACCCAAAAATTAAAAACCACAACCGAGCAAACGCAACTCTGGAAGAGGCGTTTCTAAGCAAATATCGGTGCTACGATTCCATCGGTGCCCTCAGAATTCGATTCCGAGCACTGGTTCAAAAGTTAGAAAAACACGCTCGTTCGTTCACTGAACGTACCTGAGCCAAACTTCGGAAAATGATTCTGGGCACACCGGGCCTCGGAATCAGGTGCCATTAGAAACTGTGTTCTTGTAAAATTACAAAGAAAATTATGAAAAAAAATTTCCTTGAAATTTACGAGTCTTTACAACTCAAATGTAAACAACCCCACAGTTTACATTCATTTACATTTATTATTGAATCCATTGAATCATGTAGACCTTGGAATCTAGCCTAAGCTCTGTATCCCTTGTGTAAGTAACAAAATAGATATCTCAAAATACTAACTAAAAAATAAATTAAGATCGAGTCCAATATTGTGATTTGTCTTGGAAGACTCATCAAAACCATTAAATAATTCATAAATGCCCATATGGGATGTTCTCATGGTCTAAACCCTTTGGTTCCACATTGTATAGATTAATTACAAATGAACACCTGGGTAGATTTCATGGTCAATTCCCCTTGGTCAACATAGCATTAATAAATTATAAATGACCAGCTGAGTATCTCTTACAGTCAATACCCCTTTGGGAAGCTCTCACAGTCCATTACCCATTGGTCAACATAGCATCAATAATTTATACATGACCACCTGGGTAGCTCTCAGGGTCAATACCCCTCTAGTAACCTCTCATAGTCTAATACCCCTGGGTAAAAAATTCACAATGTGTATCGTAGTCATTTCATATAGATAACAAATCCATCCTAACAAGACAAGGCATGGAAAACTGGGAAAGCCTAACAGAAATCCTATACCAAATAGCCATAAACAATCAACCAAGGTAAAATCACCCATGGGACATGCCATAAACATGGTATCCCACCTTACACACAAGAAACTACCCTTTATCAATTAATGAAACCATAAAAGGTGATAAAAAAGGTTAAATTCAAAATCAAGAAATACCCCAAATGTGGTTATGTGTCAGTTTATGAATATATAATCCAAGACAACACAACAAAAAGCACAAACCACCTACCTAAAGGTTGTACAGTCAATATAATTGAACGTCAGACCATGAATTGGCATAAAATGATATAGATATAAAAAAAGTGAAAAAATTCCAACCTTGAATAACTCTCATTATAGGAGGAATCAAGAAGAAGGGCTCTAGGGGTTTTAAGAACTCACCGTTGGGATTCCAATGCACCTAATGGTGTCTCAATATGAGTTCAGACAGAGAATCAGGGGTTCGATCTTCATTTGTCATTCCTGAGCACTTCTGTATGAAACAGAAGAAGAAGAAGACAGTTCCAGACCTGAGACGTGACCCCACTCCTATATATCAAATAAAAAAACTACACAGTGTGTTCTTCAAATGTACATGCAGTGTAGTAGCCTTAACCGACCCCCGACTTAAGCAGTCTGATAGGTCACCACACAGCCTTGTACATGGCCATTACACGAACATCACGTGGTTGTATGTGGCCAGCTAGGTACACAGAATGTACTTATAAGTACATGATGTGTACATAGAGAAACCCAATTTCTTCTGTTTCCTAAAAAACCCAAAAAACAAGATCCACATATGAAATGAAGATTCAGGTTCTTACAAAAATCCCCCTTAAATAATTTCATCCTCGAATTTCCCTTCTAAGAGAGGTGAAAATAATATGCAAACAACTCCATCAACTACGATTGTACGTCGACCTCTCTCTCCCAAGTCTCATCTTGAACTTTTCCGTTCTTCTATTGAACCCATACTAAAGGAACAGATCATCCCCTTAGAACTTTCGTGCTATGATCCATAATTTGAATACGGTGCTCCTCAAAGGATGCATCCACCTCTAACTCAACATCATCAGGTTGAAAATCATTATATGGGTTTGAAAATTAATGTCGTAGATGAGAAACATGGATTATTTCATGCATATACTGGTACCTATGAGGTAACTCCATCCGATAAGAAACTGGCCCGACTCTCTCCAAAACCTAAATTGGCCTAATATATCTCAGTAAAATCCTTCCTCACCTCTTAAGCCCTCTATGTCCTAACCTCGGTGTGAAACATAGAAAAACCTAATCTCTGACCTTGAACTCCAAAGGTCATCTCCATCAATCAACATAAGATTTCTCCCTAGACTATGTAGTATCCATCCTCTTCTGAATAAACTCCACCTACTCAGTGGTATCCTTGACAAGATGAGGTCTCATCATAGCTTCCTCTCCTACCTCCTTATAAAAAAGGGTTGATCGGTATGGCCTACCGTATAATGCTGCGTAATGTTCCATCTGAATCGTTGCCTAAATACTATTATTGTAGGATAATTCCACTAGGGATATGTGTCTCTTCCAAGAGCCCCCAAAATCCAGGACACATGCTCAAATAATGTCCTCTAAAACCAAAATCGTGCACTCAGACTGACTATCTATCTAGGAATGGTATGATGTACTCAGAAGAACCTGTGTACCCAAAGACCTCTATAGTCCCTACCATACATGAGAAGTAAACTGAGCATCCCTATCTGAAACAATAGAGTGTGTAACCCGATGCAAGCATTCAATCTATTGGATGTAGAAATTTTTAAGCGCATCAACACTAAAGGTTTCCTTGATCTATAAGAAATTTTAAATCTTTTGAGCCTTTCAATAACAACCCAAACCACATCATTAACTCACAATGACATTGGTAAACCCGTCACGAAATCCATCACGACATTATTCTACTTCCACTAAAAAATGGGTGAATACTGTGAAAGCAATGTCGGTCACTGATGATCCTCCTACACCTACTAGTAGGTGGAACATCTCATAAAAAAACCAGCTACATCCCACTTCATGTCTATTACCAATACTAACGTTGTAGATCTTGAGACATCTTGGTGACACCAGGAAAAAGTTCCCATACAGAGGCATGAAAATCTCATAGAATCCTCCCGTGCATGTCTTCTAACACCCATACACACCCATGAAAATGAAAAACCTCATCCTCACCTATGGTACACCTAGGAGTATGGTCCTTTATTGACACACTCCCTTAGAGAAATGGGCCTTTAGAATCTGATAGCTTTCTCATTCGCACTTGATCCAGAAGAGTATAGGTAATAAATATAGAAGAATGAAACATATGCCCCAGTTTTTCATACACCACCAAATGAATCTCAGAGAACAGATCTATAATCTACCACACCCTACTAGCATCATAAACTTCATTTATATGAGTCCTCCAGCAAAAGGCATCGGCCACTACATTTCCTTTTCCAAGCATGTAGGAAAGCTCAAAGTCAAAAGATTGAAGGTACTCAACCCACCTTTTCTTTATCAAATTCAGATCACACTGATTCAAGATATACTTAAGGTTTTTTGGTCAATTTACATAGAAAATGAACTCCCAGAAGATAATGTCTCCAACAACACAATCTATGCACAATTGCAGCTAAATAAAGATCTTGTGTCGGGTAATTCCTATCATGTGGCCTCAAATGATAAGACCCATACACAATGACTCGTACCCCTAAATAATCACTACTCCAAGCCCGATACATTATAAATCATAGTAAATAGTGTAACTCATTCCCATCTCTAGAAAAATCAAGATTTATGCTAATGTCAATCTCCCTTTCAACTCATGAAAGGATAAATTGAAGGAATCTTTACACAAGTAATTCTCACCCTTCTTAGTCAGGTTTGTCAGTGGCACTGCTAAGCATGAGAAATCCGGAATAAAGTGTCTGTAGTAACCTGCCATCCCTAGAAAACATGGTACGTCAAAAAGGTTATTTAGCTTCTCCCGAGAAACTACCACTCTCACCTTATCTGGGTCTACTGATACTCTTGTATTTGAGATGACATGACCCAAGAAGTGAATCTTGTCTATCCAAAAGTGGCACTTTGAGATATTATCATTTAACATATGCTATCTTTGTGTACTCAATACGATCTCAATATGGATGGCATGGTCGTTTCAAGTGTGAGATACACCAAGATATCATCCATGACGACTGCCACAAAAGAATCCAAGTAAGGATGGAATGCTTAGTTCATCAAAGCCATGAAAAATGCTGGAACATTCGTGATATTGAACAACATAACTAAATACTTGTATAGACCATACCTGATTTTAAAGGCCATAAGAGGTATATATAATGGTCTAACACACAACTGATGATATCCGGATCTCAAGTAAATCTTCAAGGATACCCAGGATCCTTGATGCTGATCAAATAGATCTTCAATCCTCAGTAAGGGATATCAGTTCTTGACCATAACCTGGTTCAGCTTCCGATAATCCACACAATGTCTGAGGGTACCCTCTGCCTTCTTCATAAAAAGGACAGACAAACCCCAAGGAGAAGTACTAGGTCGGATGAAACCCTTAGCTTAAAACTCCTCAAACTACTTCTTGATATCCTATAACTCTGGTGTAGCCATCCTATAAGGAAGAATAGACATCAGTGCCACTCCTGGAATAAGATCAAAAGAGAAATATACATATCACTTCAGAGGTAAACCTAAAAATTCTTTTGGAAAGGCATATCTGAAATGCTCCACCACAATATTAAAGTCCATATATGAATTCCCTTGGTCATCCAAATATAAAATAGCAATCCAGGATGTAATTCCTCCCAAACCATGATGCTAGAGTATAGATCTTCTCGACTGGAAATCCCATTCACCCTTGTGTAGAAAATATCTGCCCTTTGGTGATGTAAAACTCAACCTATGGAAATAACAGTCAACAAAGGCCTTAAAAGAGACCAACCATTATATTCTCAGAATGAGATTGATGCCTATCATCTCTAAGACATAGAGGTTCCACAAGAAGTGACACCCACCAACATCAAGATGGAACTCCATGAACTAACCTACACTAGCCGTCCAAATCCCCAATAGAGTGTCTAGTGTCATTACATAATTAGAAGTAAATATTCAGATCCCATGTATCTATAAAATAGAAAAAAAATATAAAAATATGGGAATCCCTTGTATAAAAAAGGGTAGAAGATAAAACTGAAGCATCTAAAATTGTAACTCAAACCATAGAGGGTATGGTATCCTGATCCTGTTGGTTCTACTTCACTACAAAAGTCTGACCTATACCATGACCCTGTGACCCTTCTTGGCTACCCTGAGCTGGTCCACCCTACTGTCGCTGAAAACCTATTGTCTGGATACCATGACAATGACCACCTCCTGGGTCGGAACAGCTTGGAGAACTCCAATTCATTGACATATGAGAAATTGGTGGTCCTTCTCCAGAAAGTGGGGTCATAATAGATCCCCTCCCACTCATTGATAGTGAGAAATTCCTATAAAAATGATGAATGTGGCCCATCTTGCTGCAAGATCAGTACTAAATTGGGTCTTTCGGGAAATGTGGTCTCATATGACCACTCTTCATGAATTGGTATCTCACCACATGGATACGTAAAGAAACATCTATTATCCTAGATAAATCACCGTGAGAAATATCCATGCGATGCTTCCTTTTATCAGTCGAAGGAATACTATCACTGGATGATGAACCAACCTATCTCGCAACTCCAAACTCCCTCATATTGCAATCGGAAATCATGGACTGATTTACTATAGAATTAAACCTGAAAACATTCTACTATGATCAAATTTCATACCTGATACCAACCTCAAAATGCCTAGCAATTGATAACTCATCAAATCCCAAAATTGGTGCGAATCGCTGAATCTCAGTAAAGAGAGAAGAATAATCCATCACTGAAAGAGAACCCTACTCCAAATTCATAAACTCTATGGATCGGTCGGGCCTCAATGTCTCAGGGTATAAGTAATCATAGAATGTCATCTAGAACTCTTCCCAAGCCATAAATCGATGACATACCACCTTTGAGATAATATCTGACCATCTCTTGGAAGAATCACGTAGCATATAAGTTGAGAGATTCACCATCCTCTCAAGAGGCATATCTAGATGCTCAATCATAGAAATCATGGCCTCTAACCATGACTACACAACCTGAGGTCCTCCATCCTTTGAAAAAGTGGGAGGATCCTACTGCTGTAACACCCGCATCAGCTCTGCCATAGAGGAGGCATGATGTTGTGCTCCTTGAAAAGTCTACATCATCCTCATGATACATTCACAGAATAGTTCATTTGAACCTTTTTTTGGTATAACATCTGAGGCTAATATGGGAACGATGGTAGGATCTATTGGTAGTCCCTGATCTATCATTTTTGGTTTTTGATCATCACCTTGTACCTGGCGTACAACTGGAGGAAATCTTGGTGGCATGACTCTTCAAGGTCAAGCGTACACCTCAGTATGATATTATCAAGGAATGCAACTTTTAAAGTGCAAGAAGAGAATATGATAATGACAACATTCAATTTTTACAAAATAGGGTTACAAGGTGTGTAGAACCACACTAAAAAGGGAGATAACTTGATGCCTTAACATGGGCGTGTACCTTTTCCAACCTGGTCAGGTAACACCCCATACACACGGTGTGTTCCTCCTGAGACATGGCATGTTCTTGAACATTAAATCCAAATCAAGAACATATATATGGATAGAACTACATGGTTATCCAGGTTTAACATTACATGGTGTGCACACCCTAGACATGGTGTGTACAACTAAAGATCCATCCACCCATGTCGTTAGTCACACAGACAAATACACGACCGATTTCACCATGACGTGTATTACCAGTACACGGTGTTTTCTACCAAATGTTTACCAACTCCGTGTCCCTCCTCACAAAGTCAGTCACATGGTCAAAAACTACACGACATGTATATATGGTACACGATGTGTACATAATAATATTCATTTCTTCTAGAATAGAAGAAAACGTGGCATGTGTTCATAACATCCCATGCTGTGTTTTCTGGTTTTTCTAGATAGTAAGCCTTTGAAACTTATCCAGAACTCCCAAAATCATAAAATATGGCCAAGGAATGCCATGTTACAATCCATGAGAGCCCATAATTCTTGTGAATAAAAGTTTTAAATCCTTATTCATCTCATATATTAACATAATTCAATTAAAGTTACAACATAATCCACATAATTCCAAACCAAGAGGGCCCATAACACCTTAGGGACCAAATATTGGTGTCCATCCAAATGAAACGTTACATATACCAATAAAATTTCAAAATAGAAGGTATTTCTATCATAACATCTATGAAAAAACATTCATATCATGAAAAAAAATCTATCACAACATCATGAAATCAGTAATGAACCCTAAATGGAATGATGATAATGTATGAAATGTGATCTCTAGAAAGTCCCTATATGATTCATGTGATGTCATACCCTCATACCATCAGGTTTCAATAGAAATAGAACCAAAATGATATCAATCATAACATACCAAAACAAGTGAATCACCTTGCAAAGAAATCAAATAAACTGGAATAATTTTAAAACCAAAAAAATTAAAATATTCAAGGAATATTGGATTTTCCCTATACACATGATAAATTCTCCTGTTCACAACTTATTTCCAACTACCTATTTCATTCCTATCCATATCTATTGGCTTCAAATATTAAGGATAATCAGAAAAGTAATCTCTCTAATACCACTTTGTAACATCTAGGATCTGAGTGCCGCCCAAAGGTTCCCCAAACCCGGTTAGTCAAATAACCTCAAGCACATTTCCCCAAATGCCAGAGGCTGACGATTAACAGCGAAGGAAAAGGAGTGATAATGCAGAAAATAATCCCTTATTAGTAGAGTATACATAGATAAAAATAAAATAGTAAACAATAGTGGAAGTCGTAATACCATATAACAGATGAACATCACTATTAAGAATTTCATTTGGACTAATAGTACTATGGAAAGAAAACTTATGACTATTCCCATGTCATCCTATTGCAATCACATTGTGAATGGTGGTATTGGTATAAAAATTTTAAAATTATTTAATAATTCCCTTCGGGCTAGGCTCACTTAGAACCTTCTCCATAATACCTTAGATGATATTACCTTTCTCAAAAACAGATTCCTTAAAAAACTTAAAGCAGGAAATTCGAACTACATTATTTCTTCCATTTGGACTACCATAAAATAATCCCCCAATATTATGAATAATTCTATATGGATGGTCTCCAAAAACACTTTCATGAAATTCTTGTTGGATAACTAGAATGGTACACCTTTAATTTCTATGATATATTCTGATCAAACTCCTGAAAATATCAACAACACTATCAGAGATATTTTAAATTCTCAACATGATCACCTTTATGATACTATTCTAAATTTCATTGAAAACTATTATTTCACTTACAATTATAATTTAATAATTTGAGAACTATCTCACAATGGTATTCTTAACACAAAAAATTTCTACAATCATTATTTTTGTAACACTAAGGATGATTAGAGATGGATAATTTTCTTTAACAAACCTTGGATTAAACCTTAGAGATTTACTCTCATATGGAGTCTTTATCACAATAGAGTCCCCACTGATATTTCCCTCCAATATTTTGGAATCTAACTTTGATCTAAATGTAAAATCTGTAATCAACATAGAGAAGATGCTAACCACCTCTTCCTTTCTTTTTCTAATGATTCTTCTATATGGAACTATATTCTTGAAATTTGTCATTTAATATGGTTGATTATTGAATCTTTAAAAAATAAACTAGGTAAATGTGAAGAAATGGAAGGATCTCAAGAAATTAGGAACCTTTACCTTGCTGTAGTTTCTGAGCTCCACCATGTGATCTGGTATGATTAGAATGATATTATTCATAACAATTACTCACTCAATCTAAATGCAGGTCGAATACGAATCCTTATTACCATACATGACACTGCTTTGTTGCAAAAAGGACATTGCCACATCACCATTCAAAACTTTGAATCCTGAAATGTCTATAGATTAATGACAATTTCTGTCAACTGTATCACACTCTGGAGGTGTTTTGGAGAGCCCCTCTCCCTGGATAGATCAAAATCAATATTTATGGCACCTCCAAGGGAAACTCAGTCCTTATAGGGTGTGGTGATGTCTTTAGGAATCACCTTGGTCAGATTCTTGTATGTTTCATGGGTAATTGTGGCATTGCCACTGCCCTTGAAGATGAGATGCTGAGTTTGATAGATGCCATTGAATTTTACAAACTCTTTGGTTGGAACAAACTCTATATTGAAAGTTACTCGGCGACTATTGTTCAAGCAATTTGGAATGGTGTAACATAAATTGAATGGATGATTACTATGTGATGGATGGAATTAATTGTTCGCTTATCAATATTAACTACATCATCACACATGTTTATTGAGAAGCAAACGCGGTTGCAGATGGCATGGACAACATGGGAGTAGATCAAGACATTTCCTAGTTTGTATACCCCCTGCTGATCTTATTTAATTTCATGAAAAAGATTGTAATATGATCCCATATTTTCAAATCCAGAAAACTTTCTTTTAATAATAATTGTGCTTTGGTCATTCTGGTCCAAGGCATCATATTCTTAAAAACACAACTGGAGCATATAAATAAACGATGCATGTCACATGTGTCTAGGAAAGAATCCAAACAAGTCACAATTCTGGAAATAAAATATAGAAACCAATGTATAGATAAAAAAGTAAACTCTAACAAAATCGCAAACCTCATCTTGTTCCCATGGTCTCCATCTCCAACAACAATCAAGTACCTGATGAAGAAGGGTGATTGCCCCTATCTATACCTGCAATCATATAAATGCTTGGGTCCAATACATGACCAAAATAGGATGTGATATGAATGAAATTAGGACACCACCAACATATCTATGCCTAACTATTAGTGAATATATATAAAAGGTAATATTCAAGAATGTATCAGTAAACTAAGAAGTACTCAAAAGTAAACAATCCCAAAAGTTTTCAATTACATTCATTTAAATTTATTATCCAATCCACTGAATCATGTAAACCATGGGATCTAGATTAAGATATGTATCCCCTATCTATGCAACAAAATAAATGTCTCATAAAACTATCTAAACAATCAAGTAAAATCGTATCCAAGATCATAATTTGGCTTGGAAGACTCTTCATAGACATTCAATTATTCATAAACGAACCTTTTGGAAGCTCTCACAGTCTAACCCATTGGTTCCACATAGTATAGATCAATTAAAAACAACAACTTGGGAAGCTCTAACAGTCAATTACCCTTGTTCAATATAGCATTAATAAATTATAAATGATTACCTGGGTATCTCTCACGGCCAATACCCCTTTGGGAAGCTCTCACAGTCCAATCCACCGTGGTCAACATAACATCATTTATTTATAAATGACCACCTGGGTAGCTCTCATGGTCAATACCCTTTTGAGAAGATCTCACAGTCCAATCCCCCTTGGTCAAACATTCACAATGAATATCACATGAATTTCATATAGATAACAACTCCATCCTAACTGGACAAGGCACTGAAAACAAGGCAAGCCTAATAGGCATCCTAGACCAAATGACCATAAACAATCAAATTAGGGAAACACACCCATGGGGAATCCCATAAATAAGGAATCCCACATTACACATAACCAACTACCCTTTATCAATTAAATAAACCATACCAAGTGATAAAAAGAGGTCAATTCCAAAACAAGAAATACCCCAAACATGGGTATGTGGAACTTTAAGAATATATAATCCAAGAAAACACAACAAAATGAACAAACCACCTAACTCGGTGTCGTATGATTGATATAGTTGAATGTCAGCCCTTGAATCATCTTAAAATGATGTAGATATAAAAAAGTGAAATAATTCTAACCTTGAATAACTCACAAGAGAGGAGGAACTAGGAAGAAGGGATCCATGGATTTTGAGAACTCACCAGTGGGATTCTAACACACCTGACAGTGCCTCAATCAAAGTTCATATGGATAATCAGTGGATCAATCTTTATTCATCATTCACAAGTGCTCCTATAAAAAACACAAGAATAAGAAGATCGTTCTAGACATGATACACAACCCCAATCTTATATATCAAATAAAAAGAAAACTAAAGGGAGTTTCCATTAAATGTACATGTCGTATAGTATCCTTAATCATCCCCCTGGCTTAAGTGGTCTTCCAGATCACCACAAATCCATGTACATAGCCATTACATGACCAACATGTGGTTGTACGCAACAAGCTAGGTACACTGCATGTACATAAAAGTACACAACATGTACATAGAGAAACCCCATTTCATTCTTTTCCTAAAAAACAAACCAAAAACAGGATTCATATCTAAAATGAAGATTTAGGTTCTTTCATCACTTATGATCAGATAATTTAAAATGATATTTTTGGAAAAATAAGGACACAAACAATGACATAAAATATGAAAAAAATACTAATGTCCTGCCTAGAACATGGTTGGAACCAATCATAGGTTAAGTAGCTGGAGAAGATCCCAGTGCATAAAAGTTCTAGGTAGTTCAATGACCCCCCTTCATAAATTATGTAGTTCCATCCAATGATATATTCAATTATGGAACTCATGGATAGCGAGTACAATTATTTTTTTTTATTAAAACACAGTTTTTTGGGTTCTCCATCCACGTCTTATTTTTGAGATTGAGACCTGCTACTTCTGGTACTATATACGACCCATACACACCACACCAGACACTATAAAATTACACTTTTCACTACTAAAAAATTGATACAGTCTCTATTATGGAATGATCCACCATGGTACGAGAGATTAAGTTCTAGAGACTTGTTGAGAATCAACTATGAGGTTTTAGGGACCACGCTTGAAGATGAGTTTATTCCACGTATAAATGGTTCATGCCATATCTATGAATTCATAAGGATATTAAAGGGTACTTCATTAGGATTAGGTATGTTTGTGTAGGTTTCATGGGAGAGTATATCATGTATTGGTTAATCTATAATGGTTTGTGATGAATTATATTAGGAGTAATCTTTGAACAATGATTGAAGGAAACATGTGTTGTGGGTTTTAAGATACTAAATTATTGAAAAAATCTCACATTATGATTATCTATTCATGTTGCATGTTCATGCATATACATGTTGAGATAGTGGTGCTAATGTGAGGATGCATTCAAAAATACCTTTTCACGACTTGTAGAATTCATGGATATGTAAGATAATTATGAGTGAGGGTGTTATTTTTACCATGAGATATCATTCATAACATAATCTATAGATATAATGTACATACAAATTTAAATAACGTGTCTCATATGGGATAATACACATATCTATTAGGGGAGTGAGTGGAAATATTACATGAATTATAAGAGAAAATTTATTACATCCCACACCTGGAAGCCACTAAATGGTGCCCTGAGCCAAGTAAACACATGACCTCAAGCACACCACATCATATACCAGGTGATGCTGACTAGTAGTGAGGTTCTAATAGATCATGTGGCGAGACTATACCCTCTTTAATAGAGTAATACATAATAGAAAATGATTGAAATATGGTAAATAATAAATAATAAACTAGAAACATTCATTACCAACCATTCCCAAATTGGGTATTAAACATAACCAATAATAATTATACCATGTCATGATAATAATGCTGAAAGTGAAGAAAATTTATAATAAGACAAATTGGTGAATCCCAAAAATGGGATTTAACTCCATGTTTGGATCCTCATCCATGCTCAACCCATGAACAAATGAACTCCCTCGCATATGGCCTTTTCCCTTATCCTGATATGAAACCAAGAAATATTCTCTAGTACCCAATAGAGGCCCAATCAGGGTGTGAGTAAAACTTAGTAGGCCACCACCAATGGTATCTACAAAATATCCAATCAAAACTAATAGTGAAAAAGTAGTAAATAAAATACAAGATAACAGAAGGTAACTTAAAACCACAAGTGAAAAATATTTACTTTGACCATTTACATATTTTTTTTTCCATTTTCATCATTTAATTCACCAGTTAGGCATTAACATCATCTTCACTATGGCATAATCCAGTCATTTAAAATACAAAAGGAAATAATCCATCTTCCCTATCTCACCAGGGATAAACATTTGTATAACAAATAAATCACACTTACCTTAGAGACTCGGTCTAGGTACTCTCATAAGATGAAATGGTTAGGTGTATAGAGCCTCTATCCCCTTCCCTAACCCATGCATTATATGGTTGGGGTTTAGAGTCCCAATATAACCTGACCCATGGGAATATAACCTCATGTCCAATACCCCCAAAACTACCATGACATGTGAAGATGATTATTTATCCATTTACCAAATATGTCATATCACAAAGCATATACACATTCAATACTCATAAAGTTCACATTTCATATTCATTCAACATATAAAAAAGTTTAAAAACATGAGCACATTTACAATTTACATAGCATAGACAATCTAACTGATTTAATTTTCTCAAGCCTTAACCCAATATCCTAAAACAATTCACATACCATTTCCCATTTGACATATTAATAAATTCCAACACATTACTATATTTGACACATTCATTAATTCACAATCATTTACCCATTTTACATGTTCATCATTTTACATGAATTAACACACATGTGCTTTCCAAGTACAATTCAAACGTCATTTAGCACATTCACTTTAGTTTATCAATCCCATATCATATTAATAAAAACAATAACTTATGAAATTATCAAAGTCTAGAAACAACTATCAATATCCCTTTTTAACTCAACACACATATCAACATGTTAATCATGTTATCTACTTTATTGCAAGTATATTATATTCGTATAATTACAATTTTCCATGTTCAAGAATATTGAAACACCCCATGGGAGTCCCTAAACCAGTTTAATAAATCTGAATTCATCCAATGAGTATAATTAGGGGTTTAGTTCATCATTTAACCAATCATTTTACCAAATATTACAAAAGGAATGAAATATATAACATATAGAAGGAAATTTTAAAATTATAGACGCAAAAAATCGACAAAAATTCTAGGCGATATAACTTGTAGACCACCTACCTCTAATTCATAGATTAAAACTCACTTATCCTATCATGACCCATCCTCGGGGCCCATGCCGTGACTACCCCAAGCCCGCCTTGTAACACCCCAAGCTTCCACTGTACATTTCCCTTCGAATAATGCAATAGCGTGTGTTGTACGCAACCTCGAGCTCTAACAGACACCACAACTAATTAAACTAGCCGTTGTGAATAGTAATACCTAATTTTTGAAATTTTATAAATTTTATTTATCAAAATGGACTTCATTTTTGGATTCGGAATATTGAAATTAGCCTATGTTGAATTTTTGGTATTTTTCTGAGAACTTCTAATTTTTATGAATAGTGAAAAATACTTAAAACAACTTTTAAAAAAAAATTAATTTATAGTGATAAATTATAATATTTACTGGTTTTAAAGTATAATTAGAATATATTTTTAGCATTTTATCCAATGGTGGTCATTAGAATTAATTTAACATTGAAATTGGACATAAACAATTGCCAAACTTTTGATATAAATTGTTTCTTAAAAACACGCTATTTGTTGTAACAGGGGGAATTAATTATGAAATTAATTAATACAACTTATATGTTTGGAATTTTGTAAAATAGACATCATTTTTGAATTCGGAATATCAATTATAGCTTAGGGTGAAATTTTGGCCTTATTCTGAAAAACTTCAATTTTTGATGAATAGTGAAACCACTAAGTGGTTGTTAAAAACTGATTTTTCGTTAAAATGAAATATTACCACTTCTATGATTTGACTTTCAAAAATCCGACATACATGGTTGTCATTAAGATGTAAAATGTGGTTCAATGAGATTAAAATAATTTTTTGGTGAATAGTAACTTTTAAGTTCTTAATCGCGATTAGAGGTAATTAATGTAGTTTAAGGTACAAATGATGTTTTAATAATATGAGATGAGCATGACACTTGTCCTACTCCTATTGGATGAGTCATGGCCGACCAAGACAACCCATGGGTCAACTTGGGGACCCCATGGAGCCACTTTAGTTGGAAAATGACATTAATATATATTTATTTAATGTTAAAATTAAATTGACACAAACATGAGTTATTTTACTAAAACAGTTTTTAAGTGGGGTTACACAAGTCCAAATTTTGACTATAAATATTCATTAGAAATCTAAAAATATTTCCTACATCATAGTATTTTTTTTATAATTTTTGGACATTAAATAAATTAAATTATTTATGACATCATTATGATGAAGCGATGACCTCATTATTTAACGATTTAAATAAAATGAGAAGATAATGCAAAATCCAAGGCTTACACTTGTCCAAAGCCTATTGGATGAGGAGATTTAGAAACCTTATCACCTTAGCCTCGAATTATATAAGTGTGGGACCTTTAGAATCCGAAAAGCATTGTGAAATAATTTACCATTTCAATCTTTCCAAAAGTGCCCCTCCTCTCCTCTTATAAAAGGCCCCCACCTCTACCACCTTATTCACACTTCCAATCCTTTTGGTTCGTCCAACCCCTGCCCAAATACTCTCCAAACTTCCCTCCCTTCATCCTAGAAGCTTTAATTTAGTCAGAAATACATCCTAAGGAGTCCTTTTGATCAAATCAAAAGGAAGAACCCGAAGAAGAGGTAACATTTTCATCACCCTCTTTCATGTTTCTTTCTTCTTCCACTCCCTCTTTGTTTATTATTTCAATTCTAAAATTATAACTCCAGTATCTTCTATATACTGTGATGTTATTATAAATATGTTACAACAATATTCAGTATTCTACCCATCATTTGAATGACATGTCACCATACGTGCGTACGTACGGCTTACCGTCTCCACGTCGTGGTGTAATTGTTATTCATTATATTATTATTTAGATGGGTATAATAATGATATGTAATTCATGTAAATAATAAATATAACATGATAATGATTCTTTATATATGATACACTATCCAATTATATATTATTTTAATATCAAAATAATGATATTGTCGCTCGTGCGTACGTACGGACTACCGTCTCCACGAACGCGATGAGATTCATTCTCCGTCGTATCCATTCAAGTATAATTATCATTTTATGATTTAAAAATAATGTTTAAGGACATGATATCATTCTGGATATGAATAATATACAACCTATCCATGAAAAACAAGACTTACATGACAAAACATATAAAAGAAAACGAGTAAGTTAACACCCAAAACAACGATAAATCTAAGATATTCTTAACAAAGAAATGTTAAAAGATCATATATGATATCATATGAATGTATATGATTCTTGTATAATTTAATAACAATTATTTCACCATTATATAGGAGGTTAACCTACCCCAACCAAGGAAAATTACAAGGTAAGGGTTTACTTCACAACCTCTTGATTATCCAAGGTTGTTTATACATAATTATCTACTGGGACCTCGTTATCATCCAAATCCATGTTTCTTAAAAATGTCTTTAAAAACATTTTTACTATTAAATGGAAAATGGTTTAAAGTCATTTATACCCTTATACGTTTTTGAAAGGAATCTTACCGTTGTTTTCCAAACAATGTACTTTTGACCTTTTTGACAAATTTAAGGTAAGAATGTTTTTTTTTACTTATACGGCGGGTGCGGCTATTTTCCTCCATTATAACTTCGTCGAAGCATCCCTAACAAGCTTATAAGAATATTTTCAAAGTAAATGTATTATTTTATAATTATGGGACTTTTAAATGATTTCAAAAAGGAGAGATATTTCTCTCAAATAGCTTTGATTTCATCCATGTCAACATCCTTTGATGGGTTTTAAGTTTAATTGAAATTGATTTATGATACAAAACTTCCATTGAACATTTTGTGAAATATTTGACTGTGGATGTGTTATTTTATACCATCCATAGTTTATAGAGAAATTTTTGACATTTCGTATGCTAGTTTTAATACGAATATTTATGTTATGTTTAAACCTATTCATATGAGGAATGTATTGGACTTAATATGTGACGGGTGGAGCCCGCTATAGCTCCTCGATGCATCGGTGGGTCTCATGAGACAACTAGACGTGGAATTGGCCGAGGACCTTTCCCAATTTGATTTATGGTTTTGGCCGAGGCCTTAATCATTTTAGATGTCTTGGCCGAGGCCTTGACAAAATGTTTCAGAATGTCCGGCATTATACATTCCCTCATTATGAAAGTGGTTATTGATATTTCATGTGTTTATTCGTCTAGTAGAATATCCATTTGAGTAAGTAATGGCATTATTTTATTTTACTTTTGCCATATTATGCTGAAGTTCATGTTCAATAAGGCTTTTGTTTTAGTTATACATTGCCTTAAATGATTATGT
Source organism: Viscum album (assembly GCA_963277665.1). Classification (NCBI taxonomy): domain Eukaryota; kingdom Viridiplantae; phylum Streptophyta; class Magnoliopsida; order Santalales; family Viscaceae; genus Viscum; species Viscum album. The sequence continues at coordinate 1,445,842,683 of OY728155.1, forward strand.
TTTCTTATAAAAGCTTCCGCAATATTGTTATCCTTACTGAGCATCTGAGCTCACCCCTTTCAATGTTTAAATATTTTCCAGGATGTGAAGAAGTGTATTATGACTGACTTGCAAGGATAGTCAGTGAAGATATGAGTGTGGACTATGAAGACCATGTTATTGTAGTTTGTTTAATATTGATGTAATGAAAGACTTATGAATGTATCTAGTGTTTCCAAGGCTACTAAACTAATCGGTCTTTCGAGACTTGATCTTTTGTGATCATGCCAATGTTACGAAGTAATGCACCGACTCTGGGTAGCTGGGGTCGGGGCGTTACAGTTGGTATCAGAGGCAGTTTAGTACTAACCTTGGAAGCTAGATATAGATAAACTCTGATTAGAGCACATATCCCGAAGATAGACTTTGAGGATTAGTATAGAAGAACTTCCTAGAATTTTGGTATTGTAGAGATGTTGTGAGTTTTCCAAGCAATACATCCCTGTCTGGATACGAGCAGGTAGAGGCGGCTCTGGCACAGATGTACCTAGGGGTAAAACCCGAAAACACCGCTTTGAGCTAGACTCGAACGGGAACTGGTGCACGACAACGGGCCTTGCTGCACTCTTGGTTACGACACTCCCGGGGGATATGCTTTGGATAATTCCCATTTTCTTTACAAACCACTATGAAGGGTTATGAGTATATACTTCCTCAAAGAAAACATTTTTATAATTATGGATTATATCCATAATTAGTTCAATTTATGTTAAGTGTTTTACAAGTATGGAATTTTGTATTTTGATTCATGAACTAATCTAGTTTATGCCATTATTTAGAAATGGCGCCTAGTGGAAGGAATGGAAACCGTATCAATGCACGCACTCCGTGTAGGGATTGCCCTCCTGCTCAGGATAATTATGGTGGAGCTAGTGATACAACTGGTGCTGATCAGCTTCTCACCGTACTGGGACAACTCACGCAGGTTATGAATAACAACCTTACTCGTATGGAGCACCCTGATCCGCAACGTGGAGGATCAATGCTAGACCGTTTCATGAGGCAACAACCGCCAACCTTCAATGGGAGTACAAATCCTATAGTAGCTGAGCAATGGATAAATTCCTTAGAGAAAATATTCCATGCCTTGGGGAGTAGTGAAAGGGAGAATGTTGTCATGGCAGTTTACCGCCTCACTGGAGATGCCGATCAATGGTGGTCACTAATTCAAAACACAAAGGAGGATGATGAATTAACAAACATGGAATGGCAGGATTTCAAAGAGCTGTTCTTAGAAAAATACTTTCCTCGAGACCATCGAGCGGATATGGAAAGGCAATTTCTGAGTCTGAGGCAGAAGGAGGATGAGAATGTCGCAAAGTATGAGGCTAACTTTACAAGGTTAGCAAGGTATGCTGCAGATTACATACGTAACCCAAGAAGTAAGACTGATCGTTTCTTTGATGGGTTGAAACCATTTCTCCGTCGAGCTTTAGTATCACAAACCTTCTCTTCATACGAAGGTATTGTCTCATGCGCCATCAAGACGGAAAAGGAATTCTCTAAGTCTTATGACTTTAAATCAAAGCAAGATAAGAAGAGATCCGCTGAAAACTCTGGGAAAGGAAATAAGGAAACATGGAAGAAGGGTAGAAATGAATTTCCACCCTGTGATAATTGTGGTAGGAAGCACCCTGGTGCCTGTCTAAAAGGAAAAGGAGTATGTTACAAGTGTGGTGAAAAAGACCACCAAGTTCATGAATGCAAGGGAAAGAAAGCGGCTGTCAACGTGGAATGTTATAATTGTAGAGAGAAGGGACATTATGCAAATGAATGTCCTAAGCATCAGGGGAACTTACCTCAGAAGAGGCCAAGGGATCAAGGCCAGGCTTATGCTATCACTACTGCTGAGGTGGAAGCTCCGAAAGACATGGTGGCAGGTAATTTAATGGTTTCCTCAAGTTTAGCAAATGCATTATTTGATTCTGGATCATCGCATTGTTTCATATCTTCCCAGTTTGCTAAGAAAATTAGATATTTCCAATTTGATTTAACAAGGGAGTTGTCAGTCAAAACCCCTAAGGGAAGTATTGTTGCAACAAAGTTTTGTCGATTAGTTCCCATTAGAGCACCTAAATGTTCTTTACCTGCTGATCTCATCGTCATACCCATGATTGAATTTGATATAATCCTCGGTATGGATTGGCTTTCGGACCATGATGCAAAAATTTATTGTAAGAGGAAAGAGGTTACGATTCTTGATGATGATGATAAGGAACACCTTATCTTTAGAGCAGAATCATCGCCACATAATTCTTATCTAGATCCACCCCCAGTAGCTCAACTAAATTCAATTATTGGGGAGGAAGAGAAGGAAATTACTGAGGATGAGGAAAGGAATATTCAAATAGAGGATGTACCTATTGTGAGAGAATATGTTGATGTGTTTCCGAAAGATTTACCTGGACATCCTCCAGAACGAGAAGTTGAGTTTTCCATTGATTTAATTCCAGGATCAAGGCCCATATCGAAGACCCCTTATAGAATGGCCACTGTGGAATTAGTTGAACTAAAGAAACAACTAGAGGAATTGAGTAATAAGGGATTTATTCGCCCTAGTGTTTCTCCTTGGGGAGCCCCTGTTCTTTTTGTTAAGAAGAAAGATGGATCTATGAGGTTGTGAATTGATTATAGGGAGATCAATGCTATAACAATAAAGAATAAGTATCCCCTACCTCGCATTGATGATTTGTTTGACCAACTGCATGGAGCTCAATACTTTTCAAAGATTGACCTTCGGTCTGGATACCATCAGTTGTGTGTGAAGAAGGAAGACGTTCCAAAGACAGCATTTCGAACAAGGTACGGGCATTACGAGTTTACAGTAATGCCTTTTGGATTGACTAATGCACCCTCTGTTTTCATGGATCTAATGAATAGAGTTTTCAAGTAATATCTTGATGACTTTGTAGTGGTATTTATTGATGATATCTTGGTATACTCCAAAAGCCACGAAGATCATGAAAATCACTTACGCATTATCCTGAAGACTCTTAGAAGACATGAATTATATGGGAAATTTAGCAAGTGTGAATTCTGGCTTCATGAGATTTCTTTTCTTGGCCATATTGTCTCTAAGGATGGAATTTCCGTTGATCCTTCTAAAACCAAGGCAATCCAAGAATGGCCAGCACCGACAAGTATAACTGAGGTACGCAGTTTTATTGGTTTAGCAGGTTATTATCGACGTTTCGTCCAGAATTTTGCCAGATTGGCTAACCCATTGACAAAGCTCACACGTAAAGGGATTAAATTTGTCTGGACAAAAGAGTGTGAAGAATGTTTTGAAGAACTAAAGAGACGATTAGTCAATGCCCCTGTATTGACTCTACCATCGGGGAATGATGGGTTTGTTATTTATAGTGATGCATCGAAGAAAGGACTCGGTTGTGTCCTTATGCAGAATGATAAGGTCATTGCCTATGCATCACGACAGCTAAAAATTCATGAGCAAAACTATCCTACTCATGATCTTGAGTTAGCAGCTGTGATCTTTGCTTTAAAGATATGGAGACATTACCTCTATGGTGAAAAATGTGAGATTTATACTGATCACAAGAGTTTGAAGTATATTTTCACACAAAAAGAACTCAACATGAGGCAAAGGCGATGGCTTGAACTACTCAAGGATAATGATTGCACGATACATTACCACCCGGGGAAGGCAAACAAGGTGGCAGATGCTTTGAGTAGAAAAGACCATGGAGTTTTGAATGTGATGAGAATTGAAAGGGATCCAATTTTCTTGGATCTAGTGAATATGGACATGGGAATAACTAGGGAAGGTGAAACATCAATGCTTTTTCAAATGGTTGCCAAACCATCATTACTAGAAAGGATTAAGAGTTCTCAGACCAATGATGAATAATTTCAGAAGAAGATTAAAGGTGTGAATGATGGAAGATTGAGGGACTTTGTGTATAAGGATGGAATTTTGAAATTCGGGAAGAGACTTTGTGTTCCCGATATACCTGATCTAAAAAGGGAATTGCTGGATGATGCTCATAGTTCCAACTTCTCTATACACCCTGGGAGCACCAAAATGTATAGAGATTTGAAGGAACATTTTTGGTGGGACAATATGAAGAGGGAGATTGCTGATTTTGTGTCGAGGTGTATGGTTTGTCAACAAGTGAAAGCTGGAAGGCAACATCCTAGTGGAGTATTGCAACCTCTTCCCATACCTGAGTGGAAATGGGATAATATTACGATGGACTTTGTCATGGGACTACCAAAGACTCCTAGAAGGAATGATGCAATATGGGTCATTGTTGATCGACTTACTAAGTCAGCACATTTTCTGGCTATACGGGAGGATCTACCACTTGAACGTCTAGCAAGACTATATATTAATGAAGTTGTAAGACTTCATGCAGTACCCCTATCGATTGTTTCTGATCGTGATCCTCGTTTTACTTCAAGATTCTGGAAAAGTCTTCAAAAGGCCTTGGATACTGAACTTCGTTTGAGCACTGCCTATCACCCTCAAACAGATGGACAATCAGAACGGACTATTCAAACCTTAGAAGACATGTTGAGATCATGCTCTCTTGACTTTCAGGGTATGTGGGATCAATATTTACCACTGGTAGAATTTTCCTATAACAATAGCTTCCATTTGAGTATTCAGATGGCACCATATGAAGCGTTATACGGAAAGAGATGTCGTACACCAACCTTTTGGGATGACGTTGGTGAAAGAAAACTTGTAGGCCCAGAACTGGTGGAGGAAACGGTGGAAAAGGTGAAAGTAATCCAAAATCACATCAAAGCAGCTCAAAGTAGGCAGAAGAGCTATGCCGATAATCGAAGGAAGGATTTGGAATTTCAAGTCGGTGATCATGTTTTCCTGAAGGTATCTCCATGGAAGGGAGTCATACGTTTTGGTAAGAAAGGTAAATTGAGTCCTAGGTACATCGGACCTTTCGAAATTCTAGAACGAATTGGGGCTCTAGCTTACCGTTTGGCAATGCCGCCAAGTCTCTCCAAAGTTCACGATGTGTTCTACGTATCTTTGTTGAGGAAATACATGCCTGACCCAATGCATGTACTCACCTATGAGGAATTAGAACTGGAACCCGATCTTTCCTATTGTGAAGAGCCCGTCAGGATTCTTGATGTGAGGGAGCAGGTGCTGAGAAACCGGACGACTCGTCTGGTGAAGGTTTTGTGGAGAAATCATAAAATGGAAGAGGCGACGTGGGAACCTGAGGAATTTATGATGAAAAACCACCCGAGTCTTTTTATGCAGTAATACCCTAGAAATTGAGAGGACGCAATTATTTGAAGGAGGGGAGAATGTAACACCCCAAGCTTCCACTGTACATTTCCCTTCGAAAAATGCAATAGCGTGTGTTGTACGCAACCTCGAGCTCTAACAGACACCACAACTAATTAAACTAGCCGTTGTGAATAGTAATACCTAATTTTTGAAATTTTATAAATTTTATTTATCAAAATGGACTTCATTTTTGGATTCGGAATATTGAAATTAGCCTATGTTGAATTTTTGGTATTTTTCTGAGAACTTCTAATTTTTATGAATAGTGAAAAATACTTAAATCAACTTTTTTAATAAAAATAATTTATAGTGATAAATTATAATATTTAGTGGTTTTAAAGTATAATTAGAATATATTTTTAGCATTTTATCCAATGGTGGTCATTAGAATTAATTTAACATTGAAATTGGACATAAACAATTGCCAAACTTTTGATATAAATTGTTTCTTAAAAACACGCTATTTGTTGTAACAGCGGGAATTAATTATGAAATTAATTAATACAACTTATATGTTTGGAATTTTGTAAAATAGACATCATTTTTGAATTCGGAATATCAATTATAGCTTAGGGTGAAATGTTGGCCTTATTCTGAAAAACTTCAATTTTTGATGAATAGTGAAACCACTAAGTGGTTGTTAAAAACTGATTTTTCGTTAAAATGAAATATTACCACTTCTGTGATTTGACTTTCAAAAATCCGACATACATGGGTGTCATTAAGAAGTAAAATGTGGTTCAATGAGATTAAAATAATTTTTTGGTGAATAGTAACTTTTAAGTTCTTAATCGCGATTAGAGGTAATTAATGTAGTTTAAGGTACAAATGATGTTTTAATAATATGAGATGAGCATGAAACTTGTCCTACTCCTATTGGATGAGTCATGGCCGACCAAGACAACCCATGGGTCAACTTGGGGACCCCATGGAGCCACTTTAGTTGGAAAATGACATTAATATATATTTATTTAATGTTAAAATTAAATTGACACAAACATGAGTTATTTTACTAAAACAGTTTTTAAGTGGGGTTAAACAAGTCCAAATTTTGACTATAAATATTCATTAGAAAGATAAAAATATTTCCTACATCATAGTATTTTTTTTATAATTTTTTGACATTAAATAAATTAAATTATTTATGACATCATTATGATGAAGCGATGACCTCATTATTTAACGATTTAAATAAAATGAGAAGATAATGCAAAATCCATGGCTTACACTTGTCCAAAGCCTATTGGATGAGGAGATTTAGAAACCTTATCACCTTAGCCTCTAATTATATAAGTGTGGGACCTTTAGAATCCGAAAAGCATTGTGAAATAATGTAACATTTCAATCTTTCCAAAAGTGCCCCTCCTCTCCTCTTATAAAAGGCCCCCACCTCTACCACCTTATTCACACTTCCAAGCCTTTTGGTTCGTCCAACCCCTGCCCAAATACTCTCCCGACTTCCCTCCCTTCATCCTAGAAGCTTTAATTTAGTCAGAAATACATCCTAAGGAGTCCTTTTGATCAAATCAAAAGGAAGAACCCGAAGAAGAGGTAACATTTTCATCACCCTCTTTCAAGTTTCTTTCTTCTTCCACTCCCTCTTTGTTTATTATTTCAATTCTAAAATTATAACTCCAGTATCTTCTATATATTGTGATGTTATTATAAATATGGGACAACCATATTCAGTATTCTACCCATCATTTTAATGACATGTCACCATACGTGCGTACGTACGGCTTACCGTCTCCACGTCGTGGTGTAATTGTTATTCATTATATTATTATTTAGATGGGTATAATAATGATATGTAATTCATGTAAATAATAAATATAACATGATAATGATTCTGTATATATGATACACTATCCAATTATATATTATTTTAATATCAAAATAATGATATTGTCGCTCGTGCGTACGTACGGACTACCGTCTCCACGAACGCGATGAGATTCATTCTCCGTCGTATCCATTCAAGTATAATTATCATTTTATGATTTAAAAATAATGTTTAAGGACATGATATCATTCTGGATATGAATAATATACAACCTATCCATGAAAAACAAGACTTACATGACAAAACATATAAAGGAAAACGAGTAAGTTAACACCCAAAACAACGATAAATCTAAGATATTGTTAACAAAGCAATGTTAAAAGATCATATATGATATCATATGAATGTATATGATTCTTGTATAATTTAATAACAATTATTTCACCATTATACAGGAGGTTAACCTACCCCAACCAAGGAAAATTACAAGGTAAGGGTTTACTTCACAACCTCTTCATTATCCAAGGTTGTTTATACATAATTATCTACTGGGACCTCGTTATCATCCAAATCCATGTTTCTTAAAAATGTCTTTCAAAACATTTTTACTATTAAATGGAAAATGGTTTAAAGTCATTTATACCCTTATACGTTTTTGAAAGGAATCTTACCGTTGTTTTCCAAACAATGTACTTTTGACCTTTTTGACAAATTTAAGGTAAGAATGTTTTTTTTACTTATACGGTGGGTGCGGCTATTTTCCGCCATTATAACTTCGTCGAAGCTTCCCTAACAAGCTTATAAGAATATTTTCAAAGTAAATGTATTATTTTAAAATTATGGTACTTTTAAATGATTTCAAAAAGGAGAGATATTTCTCTCAAATAGCTTTGATTTCATCCATGTCAACATCCTTTGATGGGTTTTAAGTTTAATTGAAATTGATTTATGATACAAAACTTCCATTGAACATTTTGTGAAATATTTGACTGTGGATGTGTAATTTTATACCATCCATAGTTTATAGAGAAATTTTTGACATTTCGTATGCTAGTTTTAATACGAATATTTATGTTATGTTTAAACCTATTCATATGAGGAATGTATTGGACTTAATATGTGACGGGTGGAGCCCGCTATAGCTCCTCGATGCATCGGTGGGTCTCATGGGACAACTAGACGTGGAATTGGCCGAGGCCCTTTCCCAATTTGATTTATGGTTTTGGCCGAGGCCTTAATCATTTTAGATGTCTTGGCCGAGGCCTTGACAAAATGTTTCAGAATGTCCGGCATTATACATTCCCTCATTATAAAAGTGGTTATTGATATTTCATGTGTTTATTCGTCTAGTAGAATATCCATGTGAGTAAGTAATGGCATTATTTTATTTTACTTTTGCCATATTATGCTGAAGTTCAAGTTCAATAAGGCTTTTGTTTTAGTTATACATTTCCTTAAATGATTATGTTTTCTTATAAAAGCTTCCGCAATATTGTTATCCTTACTGAGCATCTGAGCTCACCCCTTTCAATGTTTAAATATTTTCCAGGATGTGAAGAAGTGTATTATGACTGACTTGCAAGGATAGTCAGTGAAGATATGAGTGTGGACTATGAAGACCATGTTATTGTAGTTTGTTTAATATTGATGTAATGAAAGACTTATGAATGTATCTAGTGTTTCCAAGGCTACTAAACTAATCGGTCTTTCTAGACTTGATCTTTTGTGATCATGCCAATGTTACGAAGTAATGCACCGACTCTGGGTAGCTGGGGTCGGGGCGTTACACGCCTTCCATAGGCTAGGGGCTGGTGACTAGCACCAAGGTGTAATTACTGCTAAAAAGGGAAGGCATTGCATTTCTAAAGTAAACAAAAACCACAGAGCAAGAAAGCAGTAGAACTAAACACTAAGTAAAAGCTGATACAAGGTAAGTACAGATAAGTAAGTGGGACAGTATACAAACCCAAACTGAAAGTAAAGTACAACTGGAAAGGGAAAACAACAACTGAAAAGTAAAGCCGTAGCGTCGAGCCGTCCACTGGAAGTCCCACCTGAAGGGTGGGTACAGATGGCCTCCACAACTCCTAGGGTCTAGCCATCCGCTCCAAGTACATCCCGCCTAGTGGTCCACCTCAAGGTACCGTCCTGCTCCGCAAGCCTCAACCACGATCAGCGCTGTCCGTCTTCTGCAACCAAAACAACGTAGTGCGGGCATAGCCCGTGCAGGGGTGAGTATAAGCTACTTAGTAGGGACCCCGAGACCCCCTAAGGACTCCCAGAAACCAAAAAGGATAATCCACAAAGGAAAAATACAATCACGAAGTATCATCCGACACTACTTAGGTATATGCCCATACAAATACCTAAGTCATCAATTCTCATTCGGCTCCAACATCCGAGCCCAAGTATAACCCAGTCCACACAGGAAAGCAAAATGTAAATCCACACAGGATAGCACAACACAATCCACATAGGAAAGCAAACAGGATTCAGCTCACATAGGTATACTTCTTCGTAAGATCATAAATATTATCAGATATTTCCACTAATTCATCTAAGCCGTTGAACCTACAAAGTATCGATAGGTACTAACCCACGCAATGAACCAAAAAGGATCTGACCCACACAGGATCGATAGGTAACTAACCCCCGCAATGACCCACAAAGGATCTGACCCACACAAGATCGATAGGTAACTAACCCCCGCAAAGACCCACACATGATCGGACCCACACAGGATATTTAGGTGCTGGCTCAGACAAGACCGCTAAGAGCTGACCCACACAGGATCAGACCCACACAGGATCTGTAGCACTGATCTACGTAGGATCACTGAGTGCTGTAGTCATCGCCGTCGAGTCCACTGAGGATCTCTGTACAGTTGTCGTCATCGTCATCGCAGTCGCAGCCAGCTCTAGGGTTCCCGCACACAGCAAGCTCATTCGGGAGGGTCCGCTCCATGAGCCGAGAGGCTGATACAACAACTGACACAAAGTCTAGAGTTGATTTATCCAAAGATCTGTATCGTCAACAGGAACTCAACGCCACAGACGGTGCGTCAATCGGACGCCCGGTCTGAGAGTTATTGGCTTTTTCGTCCCAGGGGCCCAGTTGGTTTTAAAGTCAAAACCAACCCGACCATACTCCACCTTCATCCAAACCTTGGGAGTAGTAATCCAAAAGATCCGTCTCACTTAGTGGAATCCATCAAAGTTGATGTCACATCAATCGGACGTTCGGAGCTCATGTTATAAGCCTTTCCGCTCTGAGGGCCCCGTTGGTTCCAGGTACGAACCAACCAGGCTGAACCCAAAGATTTCTGAAACCTTGAGTGCGATATACCTAAACGACCGTCTCAATCCAAGGATCGCATCGAAACTGAAGGTGCGTCGATCGGAGGCCCGTAGCTCAAGTTCTGGGCAACAGACTGAATAAGGTTCGATATTAGGGGGTTCGGGCCCGGTCCGACCCGGCCCGCTACCCCCTGGGTCGGCCCGAACTGGGTCAACCCGTCCCGGGTCCAGGTCTGGCCCGACCGGGCATGGCCCGACCCAGTCAGGCGCGGCCTGGTCTGGCGGACCGGCCAGGCAGCCGGCCCGGTGCGCGGCGCGCTGGCCAGGGGTTCGGCCGAACGGCCGAACCGTTCGGGGTGGGGGGCACTTCCCCCGTATGATGTAAACTGCGGCCCCTTAATGGGGCCGCTTCGTCTGGCCAGCCGGGGGTTTCGAACCCTCGGTTCCTCCATGGTCCGGCCGGACCGCTCCGGCCGGCCGGCTTCTGCCACCACGGGACCGGCAAGGCCGGTCCCCTTGCTCTGATGCCGGTGGCCCGGTACCTGCTACCAGTTCCGCTGTTCCACCGCGGCCCAGAACCGGCCTCGGACTTGGTTCGTCTGGTGCGGCGTGACGGCCCCGCACCCCTCCTCCGCGGCCCAGCTCCAGCCGTGGTACTTTAGTGGTTCTCTGTTGCGGCGCGACGATGCCACATCTTTGGTTTGTTTTCAACGGCATGGCACTACACCGCCACGTCTTGGTTCGTCTTCAATGGCACAGTGCGACGGCGCCACACTTCTCCCCCTTTCCTTATCAAAATTCTACGCGGTGCTTCGGAACCGCTTTTCCGTGCATGCCGCAACAATACCAACAACCAAAAAAGTGGAGAAGCATCGGCCGTGTTCGTGCGGTCCGACCTCCTCCCTTTATCAAGATAACAAGTGGTTCAAAGAAAAGGAGAAGTGACAGAAGATTTCACAACTAAAAAATAAAGTAAATCCCTACCTCAACGCTGTCGTCGAACGAGCGTTCGTCACAGAATTAGCCATCACGGAAGAAGAGGACCGTCGCGGAAGAAGAAGATTGTCGCGGATGAAGAGAATCTCCGTTGGCGTTAGGTGATCTCTGTGGAAGGCGTCACTCGCCGTCGTCCGCCATTGGAGATTGGCGTTCTTTGTTGGTGGTGGTGCGTTATTCGCGTTCTTCGTTGGCGGTGGTGCATTCGTCGTTTTCTTCGTCGAAGAACGAAGAATCTTCTCTTTTTCTCGCAAAGGTTTATCACAACACAACCCCAACCACAATAAACTAAGTCCAACACTTATTTTCTTATCAACCTAAGATTTTGAAATTCAAAAGATAAGAAACGAACAATTAATTCAAAGAATTAATTGTAATAATTTAACTGCCCAATTTAATGGGGTGTTTCTTAACCAGAAAGACGCATGGTTGACTTTCATTAAAGAGGGGGTTTGTGGGTGCATTACATAGGAGGGAAGAAACGGTGGGGCTCATGCGGGCCCCACCTCACAAATATCCTACCAAGTGGGTAGGATATTGTGGGTTCCACCTTATCCGCTTAACTTAGCTTAAGTGGATTTAAGTGAAATAAAATAAAGTGTCGTGCCACCTTTATTTTATTTCTTAACTTAACCCCAAAAATTAAAAACCACACCCGAGAAAACGCAACTCCGAGAGAGGTGTTTCTAAGCAAATAACGGCACTGCGATTCCTTCGGTGCCCTCAGAATTTGATTCCGAGCACCAGTTCAAAAGTTAGAAAACCCCGCTCATTCGTTCACTGAACGTACCCGAGCTAAACTTCGGCAAATGATTCTGGGCACACCGGGTCTCAGAATCAGGTGCTGTCAGAAACTGCGATCTTGTAAAATTCCCAAGAAAATTAAAAAAAATTTCCTTGATTTTTACGGGTCTTTACATATCCTTATCCATAGACTTGGATTAAATCACCCTTTGAATCCCTAATCTAGGATATGTTGGAAAATAATAATTTTAGGGATTCAGAAGAAGGAGACAAAACCATGAGACCTAAACCATAAAAGAGAATCAAGAGGAGTGGTATACTTTCTCAGAGCTTCGATCCACACCCAAAAACACTCCAAATGGCCTAGAATTGAAGGAGATTGACCCTTGTGAAGATTTGGATGTTTTGGATCATCACAAGGTTTTGAAGAGGAATGATGTGGAATAAAATTGGATGAAACACTTATAATACCAAGGGGGAAAAATGGTAAAAACACACTTTTAATGGGGAGTAGTGTTTGGAAGATCAGTCTGAAAAACCAGCTGCCAACCATGAACCTACCTCTTTCCAAGAGGTGTCCATGTCGCACGATCATTTAGGGATCACACATGATTTGAAAACCCATACACCAACCCTGAATAATACCCCTATCTCAATTTGAAAATTCTGGCTCCCCCTTCCATGGTTTACTAAACTATGCACTAGTCCACTGGGATCACATGGTTTGGGAGAAGGATTCACTCTAAGCATGCGGTAGACATGCAACATGATATGGATGGTCATTTTCCCATTTAATTTGTGTCCCAAACCATGGTGAAATGATTTATCCTCCATGTACACCATGAAATCATTAAATTTACAAAAGTTAAGAGATTTAAAGTTAAAATTAAACAAGAACATACCTTTATGATATTTGGGATCTTACAATTGACCAAATTTATAATGACTCATCGTCGAGCTTCACTTTTGAGAATCATAGAGCTTCTGAGGTAAAGATATTGTACCAATAAACCCACATATATATCTCTCTCCCATGTTTCTCATTAAAATTACCATGATACCACAGAGTACAAACCAAAGGTACAATATTTCCTTTTAATACATTCTCAATATGATCCATAATAAAAATCATATGATCCTAAATGTATATATAACCCTCAAGATCATAATCCTTAAAATAGATCAAGTGAGTCAGGTCAAGATAACACCTCTGAATCTATGATACATGAAAAAGCAATATTCATACCACTATATCATTGCGGAAGAGGCAATTCGCATGACACAAGTCCAAAACTCTCCACAATCTCAAATGGACCCATGTACTAGGGCTCCAAAATTCTATATTTCTAAATATGATGGTGAACCAAACATGGAGACACCCAAGGAAACTCATTCTTAGCCCAACATAAACATAAGAGGACTACAACATAGATCTTCAAATGAATTTTTCCTACTATGAGATTTTTCCATACATTTCTGAATCAACCGATCCTATTTCGATTTCTCTAGCATGAGACTCATCCCCAAAAACTCTTATTCCCCAACCTCTAACCAACCTAATAAAGACCTACACTATCTACCATAGAGAACCTTATACGATTCCATATGAATTGTTGCATGGTAACTACTTTTGTTTTAAAAAGTTGAAAAGTTAAAAATTCATTTCCCAGGATCCACTGAAGTATGTAACACAACCCCTCAACATGTCATGTAACACCAGAATAGTACACTCTAATTTCCCATCCGTCTACGGGTAAAAATCAATACTAAAAAAATAGGTACTAAGAATATTATATAACTCCTACTTAAAAAATGAGGTAAAACACTAATAACGATCTGAAACTATAGTACACAACACCCCATGCAACTTTATTATCTCTCGGACATAAAAATTACCCAACTGATTGATGATGAAAGTCTCTCAAATTGGAAATAAATGATCCACCTTAGTCAACCGATCCATATCTTCCCAGAGAAAATCATTCTCATGAGTTTTCCTTAGGATACCCACCATGAAATCCATCATCATGTCTTCCCATTTACATTCTAGGATGGGAAATGGCTGCAACGGACCACCCATTCGCTGATGCTCATCCTTCACCTGTCTGAATGCAAGACATCATGCCACAAAACCTACAACCCCTTTCTTCATCCCTGGACACCAATACTTCCTACAAATATTGGGATACAATTTGGTCAAACTAGGATGCATTTCCCACTTTTATTCATGCTACTCTCACATCAACTCTTCTCATATACACATTGGAAAAAAAGCACGAACAAAAATATAAAAATCACATTATCTACAACGGTCAAACTAGAAGGGGACTCCCAAACACTAAAACCTTCCCTCAAAGTCAAACATTATAGATAATCATATTTACTCTCCTTAATCTAGACTATAATCATTGAATCAACTAACATGGATTCCCAGGTCAACATCCCTTGGCTATCCTGCACTTCCAAACACATCAAAAGAAAGAAATACATCATCCACAACTCATAACTAGAATCCTTAACAACCTATCTTTTTATTCTTTTCACTCAAACAATCTACAACATTGTTCCCTTTTCTAGTAAACCATCTCAAAATTTAAAGAATTCAGGTACTCGACCCATCTTCAATGACAAAGGTTTAGATCACCCTTAGAGAATATGTACTTAAGAATTTTATGATTGGTATACACCATGAACCATTCTCAAAACATGTAATGCTTCAAGGACATTAATAATTAACGCACCATGGCGAATTAAATATCATTCATAGGATAATTCTGTTTATGAGGCCTCAACTACCAGTTACTGTAAGAAACATACCAATTATCATGAATCAAAACTGCCACTAGTCCAACACCAGCCGTATCAAAAAACAAGGTATACTCCTTACTTGGTTCATGAAAAATCATAATCAGTGCAATAGTCAGCTAATTATTTAACTCTTGGAAGTCTTTGTCACACGAGTCAGACCACTCAAAATTGATGTCCTTCTTGGTCAAGCCTAAAATTGGATGTGTAAAACGGAAAAAATATTTAATTATCCTTCAGCAATATCATAAAAAACCCAGAAATATTCAAACATAAAAAAAAATTATTGTCTGTTTCCAATATACAATGGCATGCACTTTTTCTAGGTTAAATGAAACTCCTTCAGAGATGGTGTGCCCCAATAAAATCACCCTGTCAATAAAAAAATGACACTTGGATATACTGGTGTATATTCTATTCTCTATTAGTGTACTTAGGATGTTATCAAGTTGTTCGGAATGATCATTATTAGACTTATAGTATACTAAGATGTCATCAAAAATGAAAACTTCAAATTGATCTAGGTATGAGGGAAAACTTATTTTTACTAGGTCCATAAAAAATTTCAACCCATTTGTTAACCCAAATGACATCACCACAATATCATACAACCCATATCTACTTCTGAAGGTAGTACATAGTACATCAAAAGGTCTCACTATTAACTGATGATAACCTAACATCAGATCATTCCTGTATAACAATTAAGCACAACTAATCTAGTCAAGAATATCATTTATTTGAGGAAGAGGTTGTAATTTCTTTACGGTCATCTGATTCAGCTTTATATAATTAACACAAAATCACAATGATCCATTATCCTTCCTGAAAAAATATACAGATACCCAAGGTGATTTACTATGATGAATAATCCCTTTATTCCGCATATCCTCCAAATTAGTATTAAGTTCATGTAGTTCATCTAGATAATTTCTTTATGGAGGAATAGAAAATGGTTCTTCTCTTAACAACAACTCTATTGTGAATTCAACATCTCTATCGGGTGGATGCCACAATAAGTCCTCTAGAAACATGTCATGAAACTAATCCACCACATTAGGAAGGAAATTATTATCTACTTTTCCATCATTAAGTACAATATAAGCCACTTATTCTATGATGTCACCCATCTTCTGAAAAAGTTTCCCTGAATGGCTTTCCCGGACATCCAATTCACCAGAACGGACATACGTGTCTCCCTTATGATATGTAAATGTTAACCAATGATGGTAATAGTAAATATGGGCAATGAAAAACACTAACCAATACATGAATAAAATTATATCAAAACCTGACATCTCAATCAAAAACAAGTAACATATAAATCCATACCCACCAATTTCATTATAACACCCTTTACACTACCATATATCTTATTCCCATTCCCATAACTGTGTATCAATCATCATAACGTCACAAATAAATTCCACCACTAGACCCAAAATAACAAAAAATTGAGTATAAATAATATAATGGGAGGAACCTCTATCAAATAACACCTGAGAAAGAATAGATATTATAATTATCATTACTTGGACAATCGATAGTCCAACATCACTACCTCTAGGAATATATTGAACTGTATGAAGCTTACCTACCCCTTTACCCTAGGCCTCGGTCTGAATCCCTTGTTCTTCACTACCCTGTTGATATAGATGCTCTCACCCTGAAGTACCATGTCTTCCACCAAAACTTGTATGAAAAGTCAAGATCCAAATTCCTACCAGATAAGGGATAACTTATTACATTCTACACTCATCATCTACCTCAATCCTCCATCCATTACAAGCTATCTAAGGTTCCAAAAAATAACTACAAATTAAAAATTCTTCTTGAAAGTTTGAACTAAATAGATAGTCAAGGGCACTATCCAAACATGTTTCCTAACCTGACTCACTAATATAAAAACACTTGGTCACCTCACTGAGAGGTTGATCCTCTCTTCTTACTGCTATACACAGTTCCACCAGGATGAATATTTGCAAAATAAAGCTTCTTCCCCTCAAAATTTGGACCACTGGACCATCTAACTGGAACCAATAAACAACTTCCTGAGTCTTCCCTTAT
Source organism: Viscum album (assembly GCA_963277665.1). Classification (NCBI taxonomy): domain Eukaryota; kingdom Viridiplantae; phylum Streptophyta; class Magnoliopsida; order Santalales; family Viscaceae; genus Viscum; species Viscum album. The sequence continues at coordinate 1,445,859,694 of OY728155.1, forward strand.
GTTCTCCTATCTAATAAAATACCTAATGCACCCCTTATATAGACCACTATAATTGGAAGATGTTCACATGGGACATAATCTCATATAACATTCCATCCTAAAAATGTCTCTTTGTAGTGGTGTAATCCCTTTATAATGATGGAAGAAAACATTAAAACTATGTGAAGTGGCCTGTATAATCCATCACTAACATATTTCTCTCATTAAGACTCATAAACTCTATAGACCACTTCTTTCTCAAGGTATTCAGATAGAAATGAATTAGTAACTATTCCTGGAAATCTTTCCATAACATACCATCAACCTACTAAGTTTGAACCAAGATATCCCAATAGTTATTTTCTAATCATAAAAACATATTTTCATCCAACATAATTGATTCTCTATATGACTCTCCAAGTGATCCAAAATAGTCTGGATGTACTCTATCTAGAACTACACATCCTCAGGTCCACCCTCTATTGAAAATATTGGAGGGTGCTGCAACTGAAAATATCTATTGAGATTAAACATACTCGGTATGACCTGCCCTAGATCCAATTACATCATCTGTATAAAATGATCAATGTTATCATAGAATCACCCCTCTAACGAATTATCTTGGAGTAATAGATTTTTTCCTCCCCTACTGGTGGAGAATTATCAATAAAGTCCCCTTATCACCCATTCGACATATGTCATCATGGTGGCATATTATTAAAATAACAAGAATGAATCTTAAATCACATAACATAATTTTTCACAAATTTTAAAAAATAAGTTCTCCCCACTAGAAAAAAATACTAATTTCACATAAATTATCCCAACAGACATCATCATACCTAGTTAATACCCTCTACCATCTCAAACACGGGTCCTGGTCAACATTTGATAAACAACACCCATAGTCTCAAATCTATAATTAGCACCTTTTTAAAACCATTTCAACAATCACACATAAATATTCCCCATTAGGAACATTTCCCATTTCACAACATGTTACAACCAAAATTTTATCTCATTTTCAACCCTTCCTTAAGTAAAACTCATTAACTACTCTTTAACATTATTTTATTTTTTACCCATTAGAATCATTTTTATTAGACATAAATTTATTAAAATTCCTCATGAAAGTAAAATACATTATACCCTTCATGTCCCACACACTCGTCATATGTCTTCCTATAATGATGAATGCCACTTAGATCCCTAGGTGCCTATAATGATGCATGAATGCACATTCTCATTCCATTCCATCGATGAAAAAAATATCCTAAAAAAGGCACATCAAAGAAAAAGTGCATCACCCAATGGTGAAATATCATTCAAATATAACAAGACAAACCAAGAACAAAAACCCCACTATGGGAACCTGGGTTTTCCCTCATACATGGGTTATATAATCATAAGAATAAGATCATTTCCAAGGCCCATCACTTCCTAATGTTCTATCGACCATCCACAAATAATAGGACCATAGAAAAGGACCTAAATAGTACTTTTTTGTAACATTCTTGAATAAAAGACACTAAATGGTGCCCCAAGTCGGGTCAACAAATAACCTCAAGTGAACCTCCCTATACGAAAAATTTTTCCAACTAGAAAAAAGGGTCTAATATATCACATAGACAGACTATATCCTCTTTACGAGAGTAATCCACAATAAAAAACATATGAAATTAAGGAAACAGTAAATAATAAAATAGAAAACAAACATTACCATCAATTCCAAAATAGGGTACATAACACAACCAACACTTTTTATTCCTTTTCATGTTGATAGTTCAAAAAGTGAAGAAAACCCAAAATAAGACATAAAACTAAATCACCAAAATGTGTCTTGAATTCATGTCCATATCCTCATCCATAAAAAACCCAATCCCAACTTAAATACCCATAATTGGTAATTTTCCATTATCCTGACATGAATGCAAAAAATCTGCTCAGGTACCCAATGGTGGCCCTTGCAAGGTATGAGTATAACTAAGTAGGCCACCACCAATAGTTTCTAAAAAATATTACATCTATATTGATTGTGTATTCAAGAAAAAAATAAAATAAAATAAAACAAAAGGAAACTCTGTTCCATTAATGAAAAATATTTACTTTGACCATTTACATCATTATTTACATTTTCATCAATTAATTCATGGCTTAAGAATTTATATTATGTTCACTATGGCCTAATCTAGTCATTTACCATACATAATGTAATAAGTGAAGTTCCCTATCTCACTAGGGATAATAATTTACATAATGAATACATCACACATACCTTGGAGTCCCAGACTAGGTAGTCTCATCATATGAAATCGTTATGGGTATAGATGCATATTCTCCTTCCCTAACCCATGTATTATATGGTTGGTGTTTAGAGACTCAGTCTAACCTGACCCATGGGCATAGATCATCAAGTCCATTAACCCATAACTACCAAGCCATGTGAACATGATTATTTATCCATTCGCCAGATATACCATGTCAAAAACCACATAAAAACTCAATACACATAACATTCCCATTTCATATTTATTCAAAATATAAAACAAAAACAACCCTTAACCCAATATAAATTTACCATTCATATATCACAACACATTTAATCCATTTCCCCATTTTCATGCCTTAACCCAATATACTAATCAACAATTCCCATATCATGGACCATTTAACATATTCATTAATTCCCAGACATTAATCCATTTGACAGATTCATTAATTCATAATCATTTACCACTTTATCATGTTCGTCATTTCACATTCATTTACCCACCTATTCTTTATATATAAAATTCATATTTCATATAGAACAATCAATTTAGTTCATAAAACCAATTTAATATTAAGCCAAACAATCCCTTATGACATCATTAGTGTTTGGAAACAAATATGAATATCCATTTTCAACTCAACTAACATATTGACTTGTTTATCATGGGATCTACTTTATCAAAATTCAATTATATGCTTAACATTAAAATTTTCAATTTCCAGTAATATGGGCTCACCACATGGGTTTCACTAAACCGGTATAATAAATCGCAATGCATCCTACAGGGGTCATGAGGGATTTAATTCATAATTTTTCCAATAATTTTACCAAATCATACTAAATTAATCAAATAAGAAAGAAGTGGGAGAGAGTAACACAACCACATATGCACAAATAGATAACAAGACCATGTGGTATATCATGAAGACCACTTTCCATGAATTTGTAGATGAATGCACACTTAATCTTAGCATTAGATCTGGATTCAAGAAGCGTTTGAAGCCCCAATAAAATATCTATTGGATGGAGAGATTTTTAGTGTTTATTAAGAATATGAATGAAACCAAAATCCCTAATATATAAAAGATAAGAAATTGGAGTATTATAATTTCTTGTAGATACAATCCACACCCAACATTACACTAAATGGTCTAGAATAGAAGGAGATAAACCAGTGAGAGGATTTTGATTTATAGGTTCGTCACTAGGGATTGTGGAGGAATAATGAAGAATAAAATATGGAGAAGTAATTAAAATATCAAGGGGAAAATATTAAAAACACACTAGTAAATGGGTGTAGAGTTTGGCCACAAGGTTTTCCAAACTGTGCACCAACTATGCGCCTGCATCATTCTAGGAGGGTTCTAAGTCGCACAGTTACCTAAGGATCCCACATGGTTTGAAAAACCATACAAAAACTTTTTATAATGAGTTTTTCCTTATCCATATGGCTTGTCTCCCCCTTAAAAAGTTCTCTAAACCATGAAATCCTTCTCCTGGATCATAAATTTTCGGTGCATGATTTACTCTAACCATGAGCCAACCATGAAACATGCACATGATGGACATTACCTAATTCTTTCATGTTTCAAACCCCCAAGACACCATCAAGACACCAAATTAACCTGGTAATCATTACATTAAACAATGTTAGTATATTTAAACCAAAATTTAAATAATATCACTCGTCCATGAATTCTAGGATCTTCCGACCTCCCCATCATATAACGGCTCATCATAGAGTCGTACTTCCAAGAATAAATGAGCTTATGGGGTAAAGATATTGGGACAATGAGCCCATATATCTATATATCTCTCCCAAGATTCCTCCCAAACATTATTGGGCTACCACAAAACTCAATCCAAAGGTACAATATTTCCTTGCAATACATTCCCAATACAATCTACAATACAAACCAGATGTTCCTCAAAGGACACATTAGTCTCAAGAACAATATATTCAAAATAAATCATGTTAGATGGGTTAAAGTGACACTACCAAAGTTTTGATACATGAAAAAAATCACACAAACCACTATACTACTATTGATGTGAAAATCAATACACCACTGGTCTGATGCACTCTATAATCTCAAATGTCCCCAAATACCTAGGTGCCCACATGTTGTGTTTCTAAATACGATGGTGATCCAACCACGAAGACACCCAAATAAGCACACAATCACCCACCATAAACTCATGAAATCCATTTCATTGATCCTCACATGAATTATTCCTACCTTTCTCCATTTCCATAAGTTTCTAAATCAATTGAACCAGTTTAGATGTCTCATGCATGAGATTTGACCATAACAAGTCTGATTCCCACACCAAAAACCAAAAAAATAGAGAACTATAGGGTCTACCATAGAGTGTCTCACACGGTTCCTTCTGAATCTCATCCTGGTAACTACTATTGTAGGAAAATTCAACAACTTCTAAATTCCTTTCAAATGATCCACCAAATCTTGGAAACATGCTCTCAACATGTCCTCTAACACCTAAATAGTATGGACCAATTTCCTATCCATATGCATGTGAAAATCCCTAATAAAAAAAACGTAGGTACCAAGTTATTTCTATAATCCCTGATATAAATGTGATGTAAAACATGGTTCATGATCATAAATTATAGTATGTGGAACCTTATGAAACAATAATTTATCATGAACATATAACTTACCCAACTGATCAGTGGTCAATGTCGATATTTAGTATGAAATGATACACCTTTTTTAAATGATCTACAACTACCCAGATCACATCATTCTTCCAATGTTTCCTCTAAAAACCCACCATGAAATCCATCATCACGTCATCCCATTTTCATTTTTTATGGGAAATGGAAACAACAAACCACCCGGTCACTAATGAAATGCCTTCACCTGTTGACAAGTATGGAATCCTGCCAGGAAACTTGCAACCTCGTTCTTCATCCCTGGACACCAATAATGCCTATGAAGATCACAATACATTCTAGTCAAACTAGGATGCACTACCCACTTTGATTCATGAAACCCTCTCATAAATGCTTCTCACATACATTTTGGCACATCAAAATAGCCATGAATATAAATAATCATACTATCTTAAATGGTCTAATATGAAGGGGACTCCCAACCTTTTAAACCTTCCATCAAATCAAAACATTTTGGAACCTCATACTGCCTATCCTTAATCAAGCTCAGAAGCATAGAATCGACTTCAATGGATGAAAAGTTCATATAACCTTGGACATCCTACACCTCTAGATACAACTGAGCAAACAACACAATCATCCAACACTCAAAAAATGGACTCCAGAATTGCCTGATTTTGAGTCTTTTAACTCTAACCGTCATCAAAACTATTCCCTTTTCTCAGTGTGTAAACAAACTCAAAATCTAAAGTATCTATTTACTCGGACCATATTCACTTCCAAAGATTTATATCATGATGATAAAATATGTACTTAAGTATTTTATGATTGGTATACACCATGAAACATTATCCCTATAAGTGATTCAAACAACACATTAAAGAAAAAAACACCATGTCCAATTCAATATTATCCATTGGAAAATTCCATTCATGAGGCTGTAGCTATCGTAAACCATATTCAATAACCTGATCATCCTGAATCAACACTTCCCCATGTACAATAGTAGACAAATCACAAAATAATGTACACTTATTACCTAGTTTAGGAAAGATCAGAATTAGTGCGATAGTCAACCGATTCATTAACTCATGGAAATCCTTCTCAATTACTCAGACCACTCAAACTGGACACCCTTCTAGGTCAAGACTAAAATTGGAACTAAAAATGGTAATGGTATTTAATTAACCTTCAATGATAGCCTACAAAACAAGAAAACATCGGACATTAGAAACATTTCTGTGCTCCTCCCATGATAAAACTACCTGCAATTTATCTAGGTCTATTGACATGCCTTTTTTATAGATGATGTGACCCATGAAATGCATTATATCATTAAATAAATGGATGTTTAAAACCATTGCATATATACTATGATCTCTTAGTGTACTCAAGATGATGTCATGATGTCCTTTATGATCATCATGGGTATTAGAGTACAATAAGATGTTGTCGACAAGGAAAACTACAAATTGATCTATGTAAGGGTGGATGATTTGGTTCATTAGGGCCATAAACACTGCTAATGGATTGTTCAACCCAACCTATTTCACCACAAACTTAAAAAAATTGTACCTAATATTGATGATAGTTTATGATACATCAGAAGGTCTCACCCTTAACTGATGATACCCTGACCTCAGATCAATATTGGAGAACACAGAAGCACCAATAATTTGGTTGAAAATATCATCGATTTGAGGAAGAGGGTATGGGTTCTTAATCTTCATCTAATTTATCTTCTAATAATTGAAACATAATCCCAATGATCCATCCATATTATTGAAAAACACTAATGGATATCCGGAAGGAGACATACTAGGATGAATAAACCATTTGTTATTCAACTCCTCCAACTGAGTTTTATGTTCCTGCAGTTCTGCTGGTGCCATTCTATATGGAGAAATAGAAACTAGTTCTTCTCTCTAAAGAAACTCTATTATGAATTAAAAATCTATCTGAGGTGAAATCCCCAATAAGTATTCAAGAAAAAAATCTTGAAACTGATCCACCATAGTAAAAACTAAAAGTTTCTCCACTAATCCATCATGAATCATAAGAAAAGACCCCTGGGCTATAAGCTCACCCAAATACTAAAAAACTGGCCCTACACAGACTTCTCAGACATCCCATTAACCACGATGGACATATGTGTCCCCCTCCGGAGAAGATAATGATGACCTACAATTGTAAACATCAATATGGGTTTAGTATAAAACTAACCAATAAATTCCGAAAATTAGATCAAAACTTTCCATCTCAAGCACAAACATGTCCCATAAGAAGTGGCAACCACTGACATCAGAATAATGCCCTTTCAAAATCAATATATATTCTTCTCATATCCCTAATAGTGTATCAATAAGAATATCCCAACAAATATTTTCCACCACTATATCCAAAATAGCCACAAACTAAGTAGAAGAAAAATGAATACAAGGAACATGTATCAAATAAAGAACTATCTTGAATAGAAGCTACAAGGATCATACCTCAAATAGTCAATGGTCTAGACTCTCCACCTCTAGGTGTAAACTGAACTACATGATTCTAACTTTCCCCTTTACCCAGGTCCCTAGCCTGAATCCTAGGTGCTACACTACTCTGTTGATATGGATGCTCTCACCCTATAGTACCATGTATGCCACTATGACCGGTATGACTTGTCAAGCTCCAAATTACTTCTCGATAAGGGGTATTTATACCCTACATACACTATGAATCTTTCTCGGTCCTCCATCCATGAACAACTAATGAGGGTTCCTATAGAACCTTTTCACATTCCCCAATCTATTTCATGGTCGTCACTTAACTATTGGTTGAGGGTATTGTCCTTGCATGTGTCCCAGACCTCCACTCTACTAGAAAAAAAACATGGTCACCTCCTTGAGAGACTAATCCACTATTCTGAATACTCGACACACTTCTACTGGGATGATGATTTTCTAAAATAACCTTCCTTCCCTCAAAAGGTGGACCATTGGACCATCCAATTGTGATAAAAAACCAAATTACTAAATCCTCTCGTAAATTCCCCTCTAAAATAATACCTCGATGCACCACTTATGTATGACACTTTAATAAGAATATGTTCACCATGTACATAATCTAATGTGTAAGTACATCTTGAATACATCTCACCATAGCATCCTCACCCCCCACCAAAACCGGAAGGAAGCATTTCATGTTTGTGAAGACGCCCGCATAATACATCACTAACATAATTCACTATGTCATCCTTATAAACTATATAACCTGATATTGTATCAAGGTTTTTGGATTGAAATGCACTAAAACTATTCCTAATAATATTTCCATAACATACCCATAGCCTACTGAGTTTGAACCAAGATATCCCACTAGCATTTTTCTAGTCCCTACAATATATATTCTTGCAACTTTACTTGTTTCACTACAGGAGTTTTATGTGGTCCAAAATCATCTATATAGACTCTATCAAGAACTATATAACCTCAATTACACCCTCTACAACAATCATTAGAGGGTTATGCAACTATAATTCTCTAATCAGATCAAACATACTTAGCATGACCTTCCCTAGGTCCCATTCCATCATTGACATAAAGAGAACGATGTAGTCACATAAGTTATCATCTTCCTGATTTTTCTTGGACCATTGGATTTTCCTGCTTTTCTACTAGTGGATAATTCTCATTGAAATACTCTTATTGCCCAATTAGCATACGTATCATGGTGGAATCTTCCTACAATTCAAAACACAAATCTAAAAACACATAACATAAAGTTACCCAATTTATATAAATGAAGGCTCTCCACTAGCCATAAAAAAATAATTTTACATAAATTATCCCAGTGGACATCATCAAACTTAGCTCACCACACTCTACCACCCCAAACACAAGTCATGGTCAGCATGTGGTAAACCAACACACATAGTCACAAATCTATCAGTAGAAACATTTTTAAAACCATTTCCAAACACAAACATAAATCTTTCCTCTAAGGCACATTTACCATTTCACAACATCTTACAACCAAAATTATATCTCATTTATATACTTTCATTAAGAACCATTATTTAACCATTCATTAACACTCATTCCTTTTTACACATTTGAATCATTTTTTAGACATGATTTTCTTAAAATTTATCAATAAAGTAAAATACATTATACCCTTCATGTCCAACACACTCATCCCATGTATACCTATCATGATGGATTTATTTTAAATCACTATGTTCCTATAATGATGCACAGATTCACAATCTCATTACATTATAGAAATAATCAAAATATCATAAAATAGTCACATCAGATGATAAGAGTGTCAACCAATGGTGAAAGAACATTCAACCATAATAACACACATCAAGAATAAAAATACCACCATGGGTACTTGGGTTTTCCCTCATACATGGGTTAGCTAATCTCAAGAAGGAGTTCATTGCTATGGACCGACACTTCCTAATCTCCTTTCTACCATCACTAAATAATAATACCATATAAAAGAACCACTCTGATACCGCTTTGTTACATCCCAACTCATATGAAAATAAACGATGCCTCGAGCTAGGTCATTAAATAAACTCAAGTGTGACTCCCCATACATGAAAGGTTTTTTTACTAGATATGATTTTATAATATATTATGTGTGGATAATAAAACCTCATTACCAGAGTAAGTCACATCAAACATAATATGAAATAAAGTAAACAATAAACAATAAAAATTTAAATATGAATTACCATCCATTCCCAAATTGTGTACAAAACAAAAAACACATTAACTATAACATATCATGCTAATAGTTCTAAAAGTGAACAAATACAAAAATAAGAAAAACAAATGAATCCAAAAAATGGGCCATGACTACATGTTAGGATCTTCATCCATGCACAACCCAAGACAAAATGAAATCCCTTTTATAGGGCCCTTTCCCTTTTCCTGGCCTATAACCAAGACATATTCTCAGGTATATAATGTTATCCTAAGCATGGTGTGCGTATAACTTAGTAGGCCACAAACAATGGTGTCTATAAAATATCTTGTCTAAAAAGACAGTGCATGCAAGTACTAAATAAAAGATACAATAACAAAAGGTAACTTGGTTCCATTAGTGATCTACATTTAATTGAACCATGTTCATCATTATTTCCATTTTCATCACTTAATTCATGGGTTAGGAATTTACATCATTTTCAGTATAGACTAAGTAGATCATTTACCATACATAAGGGAATAAGTGACGTTCCCTATCTCGCTAGGTATAAAAATTTCCATAAAAAATACATCAGAATTATCTTTGATCCTCACTCTAGGTAGTCTCATCTAATGAAATTGTTAAGGGTATAGTTACTCAGGACCCTTCCCAAACACATGCAATATAGGGTTTAGTTGTAGAGCCTTAGTCTAACCTGACCCATGGGCATAGATCCTCATGTCTAATACCCTACAACTATAAAGCTACGTGCACATGCTTATTTATCCATTTACAAAATATACTATATCACAAACCATAGACACATTCAATACACATAATATTCACATTTCCTATTCATTTATGATATAAAATGACAATAATACTTTCTCCATTAGAATTTTTACAATTTACATAGAATATCCCATTTAACCCATTTTTTATTTCTCATGCCTCAACCCAATATCATAATCAACAATTACTATATCAAGGACCATTTAACATATTCATCAGTTCCCATACATTAATCCATTTATCACATTCCTTAATTCACAAGAACTTAAACATTTACCATGTTTATCATTTCACATGCATTAACCCAATTGTTCTTTCCAAGTACAATTCACAAGACATTTATCACAATCACATTAGTTCATACAACACATTTCATATTAATCCAAAAAATCCCTTATGAAATTATCAAATTCTAGACACAACTACAAATATCCCCTTTAAAATCAACTAACTCCTCAACATGTTATTCCTGGGATCTACATTATCAAAAGTAAATTCATGCTTAACATTAAAATTTTTCTTGTTTGGGATTATTGGCACACCCCATGGGTATCCCTAACTAGTCTAATAAATTTCAATGCAGCCCATGGTGATCATGAGGGGTTTAATTCATCATTTAACAAATTATTTTACTAAATAATACTAAAATAATAAAACATGCAATAAGAGGGTGGAAATAGCACAATCACACATGCATAAATCGACAAAAACAGCATGGTATATAACTTATAGACCACCTGCCTTGATTCTGTAGAGGAAACCTCACTTAACCCTGGACTTAGATCTAAATTCAAGAATCCTTTGAAGAATCAACCTATAATATTCTATAAAAATAGTTTTTTATGGATTTAAAAGAATAAGTATGAAACCACAATCCCTAATACAAAAAAGAGAAGCAAGAGGAGTGTTTGGGAATGTTCCATGCCTTCTCGGTCCATTACAATGCGATTTTGGACATTGAATTTTATTAGAGGAGGCTCAGAGGGAGTTTTGAGAAGTTCAATTGTTAAAATATAGAAGAATGGAGGTTACATTTCGTGTAAAATGATTTCATAGCATGATGTTTGGTTTCACGGTTTGTCCTAGAAAGCTTCATGATGTGAAAAATTTTACATTGTGTGAAAGTGGGATTCATGATGTTTAATATTTTTTGGTTTACAAAATATTATAAATTGAAAGGCGACAAGTTTTTTAGTGGATGTTAACCTCATGGTATTTGATTTCATAGAAGGGGAATATAAATCGTTCAATCCACTGATGTTTTAATGATTTAAAATATTCCATCAACTAGGGTTCTCACTAATCCTAAAGCTGTAGCAGTCAATCTCTTTCTAAAAAACCCCTCTGGACATGAGGATTTCTTTGAACCCACTTCACCAATCATTGATTCTTTGATCACAGTGATTGTTTGTTTGCGATATGTGGTGATCCAACGTACATAATACCTTTTTTTTTCTAGAAGTTTCCCTCAGTTGGGACACATTCTCTTCCATATCTCTTCACTGTACCATGGCATGTGCTTATCCATGCTTCCTAATGGGGTCTCTATCAGTTTTTATTAGTGTTGTGGTACTGTGATGTCCTTGGATAGATTAAGATCTTGTGATAGCGGTGATTGGAAGTTCATTACATGATACATTCCCATCCAATGAGCATTGACACCCCTTATAGCCAGGGATTTCATTATCTCTCATTATTTATACATCATACGGGAGGGGTTTTTCTTTTGTTACCCTTGGATTATGATTGTTCTAGATTAATCAAATATAAATAACTGGATAATTTAATTGAAATGTTAAAGGGGGTTTTTTGTGTGTTTTTCCTAGATGTAATTATTTTTTGTGATATTGTGATTATTTGGGATGAACACCCCACTAAAAATGGTGGCTATTGGTGGATTTTTTCCTTGGTTTTATCTTCTACATGTGATGATTTGGTTGTGGTTGTTTTTGTATCACCCTAAATGGAAACTTCTAAATCACGTACACTCAGGTAATGAATGGATTTCCTTGGATTGTATAGCTTCTATGATAACACCTAAATTAATAAGATGTATTAAATAAGTGATGCAGTATTAAATATGGAATTTATATTTTGTTTGGTTTTTGTGATGATATAGTTGTGATCATGGTTGTGTGTGGAATGCTTGGTTACGTATAGTGGGATGGTTCATAAGGTGTGATGAAATCAATGTATGGGAGATTTATTGATTATGGAATGGATGACCGGCTTTGTGCAGCGAGGATACATTCAGGTTGTTCTTTGGCTGTGTTTCTGGGTGTGGTTGGTAGTGGGGGTCATGTTTTTGTTGGTATGGGTATTTCTACCAAAATTTCTCTATTTCTGGCCTTGGTTTTCTTGCTTGTTTACTTCAATGCATGGTAGTTTCTCAAATCATAATGGAATAGATGAATAAATAAATAATTAATAATGTTTCTGAGTGTAATGGGTTGGTTTGGTAAAATGAATGAATAACTGAATTATGAATAAAGAATGGTAATGGGTTAGCAATTTGTTGGGAATTAGAACGAAGTTTTGGCTTGTTGTGTGGTGATTGCATTTCGAGGTAGAAGTAAGGTTGTCACTATTGAGAGATGGTTGTTTTTTTGGAACCCATTAGATGGAAATGAGTTTTCCTTTTCATATATGTATATAATTGTATTTTTATTTTTATTTCTATAAGAACCACTCTTAAGATGAGCACTACATGCCGAACACCCCCATCGTCATGGGGGAGGGTGTCTTTCCCAACAATCCTGGTGGGAAGATGGATGGATGTCCACCCTATCTTTCTTTCACAAAAATCAAGGTGGAGTTATCCTATTATTCTTTAGGTAGGTTTTTGTTTGCGGGTTATAGGTGTTTTCAGACGAGTTGTGTTTTCCCCGGGATGAGATGAGTTGTGTTTTCCCAGGTGTATTTAGAATGAGATGTGTTGTGATTTCCTATATGTTTTCAAGATGTGACATTTTATATAGCCCAAGTGCATGTAGGTACGATGTGACATGGTATGTGGACCAGGTGTCTACAAATGGGATGTGATGTGGTATGTTACCCAGGTGTCTATGGGTGGGATGTGATGTGGTATGTGGCCCAGGTGACTCCGGATGAGATGTCGTTGTGAGGCCCCAATGTGCACAGTCAGGATGTGATGTGGTGTGTTTGAAAGTGGTGTGAGCACTAGGATGATTGATTTTAATTTTTGAGAGAAGCTAATAAATGGGAAACTGGTGCATGTTACCCTATTATCGATGTTCATTACATTACTTTACTTGAATTTTGTTTTTGGGGTGGCATGCCAAGGTGAGGTTAGGCAGTTGTATACCTTCTATGGTGCTATTTTTTCCTACTGCATTCTCATAGGGGAATTAGTATGATAATTTCACTTGTTTACAAGAGACTTTGGTTTTCCTACTGAGTATACCTATATGATCACCTTCTGTATATTAAACTATTTTCAGGTTTCATGGAGGATTTCATGGACCGTGATGGACTTTACTAGCTCGGATCTTGATAGTTGTTATGTCTCTACCTAGATGTACTTTTGGTTCTTACATTCAAGACATTTGGATTTTACCATTTCTATTTTAAACATGCATGTGGGAAGTATTTGGAATTCTTATATATATATATGAATATATATATATATATATATATATATATATATATATCTTGGAGTTGTTTTGGGATGAAACATCTTGTCTCCCTATATCATTTCATTTAAAGGTAAATTCTTCCCATTTTGTGAGACTTGCATACCCATGGTGTTGGTCACCACCCTTGGGATACTGAAGGTGGGACATAGGGGTAATTATCACCCTTCTTAATTTCCATCCAAATAGGGGAATATTTTGGGTGAGGGGGTCTTGATAGAATGGCATAAGAGGTGATAGTGGAGAGATAAGATGGACTTTTGAGTTAAGGACAGTGAGTATTCAATTGGTTGGTAGGGAAATAATGACAGGTGATCTTGGTGAATTTCATAGGCAAGGGAATATTTTTTTGGACACAGGATTTTAGAGCCCCCTGTGATCCAATTCAAGGACTCTCAGCCTTCCAAACGACCAAGTGAGGCTACACTGTTTACAGGGTAGAGACCTAGGAAAGGTATATGCATCATAATGACTTGTATTCTTGTTTGAATTTGGTTTTATTGAAATGGTGAAATTTATAGGATTTAAATAACGAATTAAAATAAATATTAAATAAAATTCCATACTAATCGAGCATAATAATTCCTTATTTTCATTTCAGATATGAAACCCAATCATCATTCGCGTGTGGCTCAGGAGGTTGATGCTCACTAGGCTGATGCAGTTGATCGGTGAAGGGTTTATCTAGTAGAGTTGGACAACCTGTGGTATAGAAAGTTTTTTTTATTTCAAGTGGTAGACCTTGGGAAAGTAAGAAGGCAGTGTTTTAGGTATAGATATGGAGAGATGGATCAAGGAGATTGAGATCACCTTTAGTTTTATTCGAGCTCTGATAGATCAATGGGTTCTTTTGGAAGTGAGTTAGATGTAGGGAGATGTGTGTCATTAGTGGATGATTTATCTAGGGGTGAGTTAGGAAGCTGATGTGTTGTAGGTTAACTTTACGACGGAATTTTGGGCATAGTTCCTTTCCTCATCCACGTAGGCTGAGAAGAGGTAGAAGTTACTCGTTCTTCAGATGGGTATTATTTTAGTGAGGGAACTTGGGATCAAGTTCAATGATATTTTTCTCTTCATCCCAATTATATTTTTAGTTGAGGGGTCTCATGCAATATGGCTTGAGTTGGACCTCCACCCTTCTATCAAGTATATTTCTAATCCTTTTACATTTCCAATGAATCTGGAGGTCCAAAAGAAGGAAGGGGTTCTTGAGAAGACGAATTCACAAGGAGGTGTAATATAAGAGGGGATCTAGTAGATTTATTCAAGAGGTGGGGACTTTTGTGGAAGATCTATGGCATAAAGACCTTCGAGGTTTTGACAGGCAAGTAGGAAACTTCAATAGTTTCCTTTTTGGCCTTCTTGTGATGAAAGTATTAATGTATTTACTATGGGATTGGGGAAACTGTTTTTCTTTTGTGGGGTTGGAATCCATCTTTAGAGACAGCGCCCACTGGCTACTTGAGCTCAGTTTGTAAGAGGAGGTTAGGTTCAACGCCAATCTCAGTAGTAGTTTCTAATCAGGCAGTTTCAGCAGTAGAGATAATTGTATTTTTCTCTACTGAGGGGATTTGGAGAAGGTATGGTCTGACCTCAGGATTTTTATTTGGGACCTTGACCTAGGAATGGTTCTAGAGGAAGTCATCAGCAGAGTGGAAAAGGAGCTGGGTATGGTCTGTTGCAGGCAGCAAAGGATGCAGATCATGCATAGTCATATATCTTTATATGTATGATCAACCTGTTTAGTACCCTTTATTGTGATCTATTTGACTCATCAACTTCACACTCATTTATTGTACCCAGTCTATCCCATACTCTGGGACTATACAGAGAGAGGATTCCCATTCCTTGGTGTTGAGTACACCATTAGGAGGTTAGACGAACTTGATTAATGTGTGTTGGGCATGCAGACTGATGATTGGAACATATCTGTCCTATGGGGATCTATTATTGCTATAGATGCATCCATATAAAATTATTCTTAGAATCATCTGGTTGTATGTCATTCATGCTGTTATCAACTACTTCTAGAGGAGAGTTGTTTTTTAGATGTGGACGGTCAGGATATGGATTTCATTGGTGAAATGGGTTTCCAGGTGGGAATTTAGTGTGTGGAGCCTCTTATTTCCTTTGTGTCTAAGCTGTTAGTGGAATCCGCAGATGTTGGGATGGTGTAGGTTCCCAAAATTGTTGGGGAGTTCCTGGATGTTTTTTGAAGAGGTTGTGACTCTACCTCCACGACATGACGTTGTGTTCAAGATAGACTTCCAGCCCAGTGCTTCTCCGATTTTGATGGATCCTTATAATATGTAAACCTATGAGTTGTGGGAGTTGAGGATTCAGATATATGATCTGATAGATAAGGGATTTATCTGAACCAGTGTTTCATCGTGGGTGATCCAGTGTTGTTCGCAAATAGCATAGATGATAGTCAGAGCTTTTATACAGAATACCATAGGTTGAATCAGATGATAATTAAGAACTGTTACCCTCTTTTGAGGAAAAAATATATTTTTGATCAACTGAGAGGGGAATGATGGTTTTCTAATATCGATATGTGATTTGGATATCACCAGTTGAGGGTGAAGGAGGGAGATATGACAAATATTGCTTTTAGATGCACGTATGGGAACTTAGAGTTCATAGTCACATATTTTAATGTTACGAACACAAAATCCATGTTCATGGGGCTCATGAAATCTATATTTCAAGAGTTTCTGGACTGGTTCATCATCGTATTCAATGGTTATATGTTGGTCTACTTGATGTCATAGGAGTAGCATACCGAGCATCTCTGAACAATATTTTAGGTTCGTCGATGCCACCATCTTTACAAAATGTTGTTTAAGTGTAATTTCTAGACACGGTAGGTGAATTTATTTTTGAATGTGGGGTCCCAATAGGTTTTGGCAGTTGATCCTTCAAAGGTTGAAGTAATTGTTTCTTGTGAAGCATCGGCGAATTGGTAGAAGTTTGCATTTTTCTTGGTCTTGTGGGGTATTATTGGAGGTTTTTACTCTATTTATTTTGATTTTTGGCTCCATCGAAATCTCTAACTACAATAAAAAAGCTTTTGTGTGGCTTGATTAGTTTCATACAACATTCTATTGTCTTAAGGGGATGTTGGTTAGTGCTTGAGTAATCTAGTTTCCAGAGGAAGGGGTGATGCTTGAGATGTTTTGTGATGCTTCCCATATGCGTTAGGGATGCATGCTAACGTAGAAACAAGAAGTTATCTCTTGTAAGACTAGGCAGTTACGTCCCCATGAGTATAACTATTCCACCCATGATATGTAATTAGTAGAATTTGTTTTTGAGATGATTTTTTACTGGCATTACCTCATCAGGGACCACTTTTTAGTCTTCACAGATCAGAAGAGTTTGAGGAATATATTTTCCTAGAGTGATCTGAATCTGAGGTAGTGGAGATAGATGGATTTTATTCATAAATATGGTTTTGAGATATCCTACACCATTTTAAAGGGTAATGTCATGGATGATGCTTTGATTAGAAAGTCACGGAAGGAGGTTTTTCGAGAATCTGCAAAGTTTTGGAAAGTGATGGTGAAGTTGGAAGCCTTACACTTAGATGTAGGAATAGACGGTGGCAGAGTCTGCATGTTTTAGATGACATTTCATCCTTCTTCGATGTATCTAGTGGATGTTTCTCTGTGGGGAGACTCTAAAGAAGAGGTGTTTCAAAATCATTTTGGCCATGATGATGCTCCAAAGGGATGGTCGGAGAATGGTCAAAACCAGATGATGTTCTGTGTAAGGTCGTTTGTTCCAATAGTGATACATGAGGGGGTTCTTTTTGGGTTCCATATCTCACCCATAATGGTACCCCCATGATTTATAAAAATTACCTTGTCTTGGAGATTCAGTTTCAGTGTCCCGAGATGAAATGGGCAGTGGTGGAGTTTGTGGAAAGATTATTTGTTTTCTAGTAGGTAAAGGCCAAGAACTATGTTCCCATTGTTTTGTTTCATCCCTTCGATTCCCAAAAGTGTAATTGGGATGAAATATCAATGGATTTCATCATAGGGTTATCTTGGTCTAAAAGAGGATATGAATATATCTTGGTAGTAGTGGACCATCAGACAAAATTGGATCACTTCTTATAGATCAAGGATTCGAGTGCAGTGGATGCATTAGCCATGAGGTATGTGGATGAAGTTGTGTTGTTTCAAGGAGTTCCAATGTCTATTGTCTCAAAACAGGATGTGTGGTTTACCTCACAATTCTTTAGGGGATTACAGCATGCTTTTGGCACCCAGTTACACCTCCGCAGTGCCTTCCACCCTTAGAAAGAAGGACAGATAGAGCAGACTAACAAGACATTGTATAATATGTTGTGGGAATAAATCTTTGAATTTGATGGATCATTGGTACACCACTTTCCCTATGTAGAGATATCTTATAATAATATCTATAACCCTTTCATTTTCATGGATCCATTTTAGGAGTTTTAATGGAGACTGTTTTTTTATCTATTGTGCTGGATGGAGTTTGGGGAGACAACTATTCTTGGTCCGGACATGGTTCATAGACTGACATAGAAGATTCAGATTGTTCGTGAGAGGATGAAAGTGGAACATGACTGGTAGATGTCATATGCCTATCGCAGAATGTTTACCATGGATTTCAAGGTTGGGGACCACATGTTCTTAAAGGTTTCCCCTCGACATGGGTAGTGGAGGTTTGCGAGAGGGAGAAATATTTATTCTGGGTTTGTTAGACCCTTCATGGTGTTGGGATAATTTGGATAAGTGGGATACTATTTGGTGTTTCCACCCTAGTTAGAGAGGGTCCATGATGTATTTCATGTCTCTCAACTTTATTGGAATATACACGATGACTCTTACATCATTGACTAGGGAGGGTTCGATATTGAGGATAAAGAAATGTCTATAGAGAATCCATTGGAGATCCAGGATCATCAAGAGAAGGTGATGTGTGGATGAACCATTCATCTGGTTCATGTGTTTTACAGGTATGGTGGTCAAGAGGAGAGTACTTGGGAGAGAGAAATGAAAATGTGTGCCCAGTACATAGAGTTGTTCTATTTTGTTTTGAATTGTAATGTTGGAACCTCATTTTATGAAATATTCTTTTTTATTACCTTGGTGGTGCTTTGTGTGATAAAGTTGTGTCATATGGAAAATGGAGGAGTAGATTCCTAATTAATAAACATTAAATGAGATGTGATTAAACCCTTGCAGGTGAGTTATTACTCCCATAGCAAATAGTATATTTACATGGAAGATGGAATTACCTGGTTCACGCATTTAGATAGTGTGGTTTTTGTGCTTGTGTGGTGTGTCCTTTGTTCATTTTGGGTTGACATGATAAGGCATGGTTATCAGATTTAGATGATGTGTTCTTGGATGTGGGAGTTTACACTCCATATTTCGATCAACAGATTGTTTTTTATCATTGAATGTTTATGTGTATGCTTTTTAGAGCTGTCTGAAGTGTAGCGAGATCCTTGAAAGTTATCCCATGAGGTGTTTGTTTGAACCCATTTTTTACCATGGGATTATTTTTGGATTCTTGAGGATGAGATTCATTTGGGAGGTATCTAATGTAATGGTCCATTCCTTCTCGATCCATTACATTAATATTTTGGTTGTTGGAAGCTCTTGGAGGAGGCTTAGTGGGAGTTTAGAGAATTTTAGTTGATAAAATCTAGAAGTAGGAAGGTCACATGTTGTGTGACTTTATTTTACGGCATGAATATTGGTTTCACGGGTTGTCTTAGAAAGCTTCACTAAGTGAAGAATTTAAACATCGTGAAAGATGGATTCACAACATGTAATATTTTGGGGTTTATAAAATAAAATAAACCGAGAGGCGATGAGTTTTTCAGTGGAAGTATACCTCTAGGGATTTCATAGAATAAAAGGGATTTACACATCATGTAATCCCCTGATACTGTAATGTTTAAACACATTACAACTGATTGGGTTTTCAAAAATCCTATAGATATAGTAGTCTCTATCATTCCAGATGAACCCTAGGAGCCTCAATGAGTTCTTCAAACCTGCTTCCTCTCTATTCGATTCATTGATCATGGTGATTGTTCTTTAGTGATCTTTGGTGATACATAATATGTTCTCCCTTAATTTTCTAGTAGTTTCCCTTGATTGGATCTCATTATCTTCCATATCTCCTCATCATGCCAGTGTGTGTACTTGTTCATCATTCCTAATGGTATTTATCTCGGTTGTTGTTGGTGATGTGTGACCTCAGTGTCCTTATATTGATGTAGAACTTTAAGAAGGGGTGAATAAAGGTTAGTTACATGATCTGTTCTCATGAAAAGAACATTGAAACCCATTCAAGGTAGTAATTACCTTGTCTCTCTTTATATGCACATCATGTGGGAGGGGTATTTCATTTTTCACCCCTAGATTAGGGTTGTGCCATCTTAATCATATATAAAGATCTGGATAGTTTAATTGAAAGGGTAGAGGGATTTATTGCAAGTTTATTGTAGCTTGGATTTTTTTTTGATATTGTGATTATATTTTCTGAACACCCCACAGAAAATAGTGGTGGTTGGTGGCTTAATTTGCGCCGGTAGTATCTGTTGTGTGTGCTTCTTTGGTTGTGGTTGTTGTGGTATCATCATATAGGGAAACTGCTAAATCCAAAACACCCAACTAATGAAAATATTCCCTAAGACTGTACATCATCTGTGATAACACATGAATTAAAAATCAAAATTAAATAAGGGATGCCTTATTAAATCTTGAATTTATATATTTTCTGGTTTGTGTGGGGATACGAATATGAGAAATGTTTTGTGTTGTGTGTGGGTCTCTTGGTTGTGTAAAGAGGGATGGTTCAGAACGTGTGATGGAATCTTGATATGATATATTTATTCATTATGGAATGGATGAGTAGTGTTTTGCAATGGGGCTATAATTGGGTTGTGAATTGGTTATGTTCTTATATGTGGTTGAGATTTGGATTTTTTTTGTTGGTATGAGTATTTTTTCCAAAGATTCTGAATTTTTTCCATGGTTGTGTATCTTGTTATGTGTTGTTCCTGGTATTTTCCAAGATAGTCAAGAAATGTATGAGTAAATAATTAATTAATAAAGTTTGGGACTGGATTCTTTTTTTTGGGTTAACAGAATGAGTAAATTAATTGTGAATAAATAATGGTAATTGTTTAACAATTTGTTGGGGATTGGAAAGATGTTTTGTCTAGTTGTGTGGTGATTGTATTTTGAGGTAGGAGTAAGGTTGGTAGTGTTGAGATCTTGTTGGTTGTTTGAGAACCCATTGGATGGGAATGATTATTTTGTATAATATATGTATATACTTTCATTTTCTATGGGATTTGTATATTCACTACACCAGATTTGATTACTACTTTCCGAACACCCCCATCCTCACCGGGGAGGGTGACTTTACATAAAATCATGGTGGGAGGATGGATGGATGGGCACTAACTCTTACCTACTCCTTCTTCTGGGGGGTGGTAGTCTATGATTCTCCAGGTAGGTTGTGGTTTTTTGGGCCTAGGTGTGTGAGTGTGAGTTTTGTTTTCCAAAGTATCTTCGGGATGAGATGTTTTGTGCTTTACCACGAGTTTTCAAGATGTGACGTCATCTGTGGATTAGGTGTCTGTAGGAAGGATGTGATGTGGAATGTGGAATAGGTGTCCACGGGATGGATGTAATGTGGTATATGGACCAGGTGTCTATGGCTGGGATATGATGTGGTATGTGGCCTAGGCGTCTACTGGTAAGATGTGGTTGTGAGGCCTAGGTGTGTGGGGGAGGTATGTGATGTGGTTTGTTTATAAGAGGTTGGAGTTCTAGGATGTTGGTCGTTAGGGTGTGAGAGTGGATAGTTAGTCGTAAAGTGGTGTATAGATCCATATTATCAATTTTTATTATATTAATTTACATGACTTATGATATTTGGTGAGCGTAACATGGTGAGGATTGGGTGGTTGGTATACCTGTTTAGGTAATATTTGGTTCTATTTTTTTTGAAATTGGTTCATTAGTATGCTTCTCTCATATGTGCAAGAGAGACTTTGGTTTTCCAACTGAGTATACTTATAAGATCATGCTATATATAGAAAACTATTTTTAGGTTTCTAGGTGGACTTTATGGACTGTGCTGGACTTTAATAGACCAGATCTTGAAAGTTGATGTGTTACTGCAAAGCTATACTTTTAGAGCTTAATTTTGATACTTTTGATTTGTATCAGTTATATTTTAAACATTATTGTGGGGTGGATTTGGATTTCCAATATATATATATATATATTGGATTCTTTTTGGGATGAAATATCTTTTCTCCCAATTTCATTTCTTTAAAAAGGGAAATGCATTTCATTTTGTGAGACTTGTATACCCTTGGTGCAACACATCATCCTGAGTCATACTATTAGGGAGACTCAGGGGTCATTATCTCCCTTTCTTAATTAACATCCCATGAGGGGTTTCTTTGGAGGGCGGGGGTCATGACATTTTTGACATACCTGGAGCATTGATTTGCACCGAACAATACTCTAAACAATCTATAATTGAAAGAGATCAAACCTTTGGAATATTTGGGTGGTTAGGTTCATCCCTAGGGATATGGTAGGATGACTAGGGAAGAAAATTTTGGAGAAACACTTAATATATCTAGGTGAAAATTTTAAATACACACAGTTAATAGGGTGAATGGCTTGGCGATATGGTTTTCCAAATTATGAGATAACGTTTTTCCAACCTCTATCTAAGAGGGCTCCAAGTCACAAAAATACCTGGGGATCCCACATAGTTTGAAAAAATGTATTCTAATTATGTATAATACCATTGAACCCATCCACACTATTTGGATCCCCCATACATGATTTAAAAAACTAATCACCACTCCCCCTAGCTCGAACAGTTTGGGAACACAATTTACTCTAACTATGTGACAACTATACAACAGGCACTGGATGACCATTTTTTACTATCTCTCATAAATTAAGCCCCTTGGAAACGCTATATACTACACAAAAACATAGTAATAAATCCATTAGACAAATATGAGATATTTAAACCTAAATTTAAATAAGATCATACCTCCATGATGTCTGGGATCTTACAAAATTTATGGACAACATAAAGTGTGTAATATATGGAGGATATACGAGAAATGTTTGGAGATATAAATTGGAGATACAAAGAATATATATATATATATATTTAAGAAACTAATTTATAAATAGAGGAAGAAACTATATTTTATAGTATGGAATTCCTAGTGTATTCTTGAGCTATAATATTTTGTATGTTTCTAGTGAAGGTATTTATGGATTTATATTATATTTTTTGTCTTAGTTTATCCTTATAATGGCTTGAATATTTTGCTATTGAATAAGGGTTTTCATCCAGATTTAGTACCACATAAAGGTATCTACATTTATATGATTCATAATTAAGGGTAAATTATATATCATGGAGATTAATTTTTTTTCCAATCTACTGTTTGATGTTAAATGGAAAAATATTATGGATAAAATTCTATTCTAAGGTAATTACAATCTAAAAAATAACAATTCATGTATTATAATGAAGAAACAAAGTGGTTGCTACAAATATTCATTATGGAGAACAAAAAATCTTGGTAGTTTTTCATATGTGTAACAAAACACTACTATAGTCTTTAGTTAGTTTCAAACCCATTCTACAGATCAGAAAAAGGGTGTCACAAACATCCATTTAAATAATAATGATGGTGATATTTTATTTTCATTATTTAGTATTCACCACCTTAATGATATATAACACCATGTCTCTACTCAAAAAAATATTCCTACTGTAGAATTAAGGATTCCCATAAGAATCTCAAGTATGATAGATGTTGATCAAGTCCAAAAAATGTTATAACTTACTCCATCCAACCGACTTCTTATCCTTTGAATGAGGAAAATGATCACTTATCTGAGATGGATGTAGTGAATTCATATCTTCATCCCAAATTAAATTCCATCGACTCTTTACTTTTATTATCCATAACCTCATGAAAGTTATCTAGGACATCATCATTGATTAATAAAATAGAATAGATAAATGCAACATCATAACTGGAAGGTCACCATATGGGTCTTTTTGTTCTACCGATGTTGATACTCTCATAATGATGAGTATCATGATTTAGTGATACTTCTTAATCAGTCGTAATATTCATATGATCACTAAAATCTCTCTCTTGTTTCTCCTTATGAGTTGTGGTGGAATTATATACATGTCAGTTACAACTGAGTCATATTTCACCTGTTTATAATAATTTTCGTTCACCATCAATAAATTTTAAAATGTTTTATCATTACATCAAATGATTTTATTTTTCTTTTAGATCACATAATTGTATAGCATAATTGGAAATTCATTACAACATTACATATGCCAAAAAAATTATTTTTTCTTTTATCTTAGATCAAACATTGAGTCTGTAAAATGAAATTACATAGAACAAACAAAGATATGATTTCTTTCATAATAAAAAAATATCACCATTCCAAACCTATATTATAATTTTATCATAAATCAATGAATTGGGTCATTGGTATTAAATGTCTGTTGCATATGTCAATTATTATACCCAAATATATTTACTCAAACCTGAAAAATAAAACACACACCAAACCTTTTCTATGAGTGTACCATTTATCCATTCTTCCATTCCATTATAATATGTAATTATAGAAACTATAAAGTGTCTCAAAATATAATCATCTAAACAAAACTTTTTAAATGGATATGATGTGTATTATCCACCTCAATATGATCTCAGACTCTTTATTCTTCTTCCCATCTGATTTTCAATTATGTTATTTGAAATAAGGAATATATCTAACACATCATCATCGTGTTTCTGGGAATACACACAAACATATCTTGTGTAATCATAAATAAATGTGATAAAATAATGATTACCTCCCAATTAAGAATTATTTAATGGTACCTATACATCGTTATGGATGTAGTCAATTGTTCCTTTCATGCGATTGGTTAAAATGTTGAAATTGACTCTAGTATTCTTACCAATTAAAAAATGATCACAAAATTTAATGTTTTTTTCTATCATGGAACAATTAAAAACTCTTTTCAATAAAAAACACTGCAATGTATTCTCTCTATAATGATAGATTCACATGTAACACAACTTTTAAATGTCTGGTTCAGTCCCCACTAATATAGAAATGACACTTGTAATAGTCTCAACAGTCAAATAATACAAAGAACATTTTAAAATATGTCTTATCATATATAATTCACTATAGACTACATTTCTAAATCCATATTCAATGGATATATAATAACCTATATTTTCCAAGAAACCAAGGGATATAAGGTTCATATCCAATTATGTCATATATCATATTAAAAGAAAGAGATTTGTACCATAATTCATTCTTAACTCTATAGTTATTATACCTCTTGTTTGGAAAGGATCATTATTTCCCATAAGAACAACACATCAATACGACTCCATATGGATTGAAAACTAATCTACTTTCATGTTTAGGTTAAATAAATAACCAAAATCAATAACCCAATATTCTAAATGATTTACTATTTGGGAAATGAGAAAATAAATATCTTCATCATCATTGATTTTCTATAAAAATTTACCTCCAGTTTTCAAATATTGGGACAATCCATCTTCCAGTTCCCTTTTTGAGGATAGTAGGGACCGTCATATTTTGTTGTGAAGAACATAACTCTTGACTCTGATCATGATTAACCTACTCTTAAACCTCTAAAATTTCTTTTAGATGATCTTCCTTTGGTTTACATAATTGCCTTTAATTTGGAATATGAATGGTTATACCTATCATTCTACCTTTAATCATTATTAACTAATGCATATGGTAAATCAACATGTTTTACCTCATCCATAAAACACATAAATATTATATTAATAATATCATATAACTATGATTATGATTTTAGAAAAAAATACACATATCTTAATCTCTGACCATTACCTCAAAACTTTTGAAAACTACGTGGATTTTATTAAAATGGTGTAGGTTTCCAATCATAGACATAGGTTCCCTATATTAAAACATCAAAAATTTATTTTTTTCATGGATAAACAGTTTTTGAAGATTTTGGAAATATCAATATTCTCCAAAAT
Source organism: Viscum album (assembly GCA_963277665.1). Taxonomy (NCBI): domain Eukaryota; kingdom Viridiplantae; phylum Streptophyta; class Magnoliopsida; order Santalales; family Viscaceae; genus Viscum; species Viscum album. Next base: position 1,445,885,859 of record OY728155.1, read on the forward strand.
CATCAATGATATTTTCATAGTATTTTATTAAATCACACTATATTTGTGATCTTTTAACAATTAAATCTAGATTGCACAATAAGATTGAAAATTGAGTCTCTTACAAACACAAATGAGGATATCATTGGGAATTTCTTTAACACCCCATGTTTTTATGAACATTTTTATTTCAAATAAATAAAATTTCTTTGATGTATTTTGTTATACGCTACACCAAGTTATTTTTTCCATACATGTAACAACAACTTATCATGTTTTACATGAAACTTTGAGTTTCTACAAAATATCATATTATTATTATTGAAATAAGATAATAACCAAGATATTAAATTAGGGATTATGAATAGTATTAAATAACTTATAAAAATATATGGTTTATAAGATGAATTATTTTTTACTAATTAATTAGAAATGAAAATATATTGCAATTAAATAAAAAGAAAAGATTTTTATTTCTATGTTTCCGTGGTCATTTTTTAGTAATAAATTTAATTGATTTTAACTAGTAAATGATATTAATGAAATATATATATTATATACTCAATGATGTATTTTGTTATATTCTTCAAATATATTTTATAATTATAAGATAAGAACCAACCCAATTTTATGCCTAAATCCATATATTTTTCAAATGGGTAATTTTCTCACCATTTAATGGAGAACCGATTTGAAATCCCATTTTGGAAACTTTTATATATTTTATTTGACTTAATAATATTCTTATTTTAAATATTAATATAAAAATATACTTTGGTTGATTTTTTTATCTTTTTGATATGTTTCATATTTTGATAAATAATAAAAAATTACTAAATTTTAAGTTAAACCAACTTTTATCATCAAATTATTTTTTAGTTTTGAATCATATTTTTGATTGGTTTTAAATTAAATTTGATCTAATTTTTATCCATTAATATAATATTGGTCCTTGGTATCAATTTTACTTTAAATTTTGATACATAAGAATTTCAATTTTTTTTGTTTTAACTTTAATAACCTTTTTTCCCACCCCATCAGTGGGATTAATTTGAAATTAATTACTATATATTATATATTTTTAATTTTTTAAAATAGATTCAATATTTTGAATTATTGGGTCCAAATTATTTAAATATGTTTATTTTTATTTTGGGTGTTATGAATAGTAACTTCAATAATTTTTTCTTAACATGGTAAAATGTAAATCAGGTAATTAAGGGTAAGAAATAATATTATAAATATTAATAAATCCCCATAAATCTACAAATAATTTCATTTAATGGGTTTTTGTAATTAAAAATAATCCTTTGGTATAAATTATAACATTTTTAAGGCACTTGGATGAGAGTATAGCCTTTATTATATTTTATTTAATGAAAAGTTAACTATATCATACTAATTGTTTTATTAACTATAAAATTTTTAATATGGGGTTTCTTATAAGATATGTTAAAATATAAATTTTAATTATAAATAAAAAAGGGTTTATGTATCATGGTAATTTATTTTAATTTTTTAGCAAATAAATAATTACCATAAAGGCTTATATAATGATGACGTCGTAATTGTTTAAGTAATATAAATATCTAATAAATAATATTAAAAAATATTAAATATATTAAAAAAATATAATTTGATACAATTAATGTCATCCACTATTATTAGGGATTCCTAGTTCATTTTAGGGATAAAATATTAGATTTTTATAGGACAAAATGTTATTATTATATTTTTTTTAAAACACAAGTAATGAATAGATTAAACACTGACCCTAATGATATTTTATCCAAATAATGAATTATTAAATTATTTAAATATCATAAAACATGTTTCAAAATTAAAACTAATTTTAATATGGTCAAATATGTTATGAATTTATCACTTATAGTCTAATTGACAATACATACTTAAAAATTACATCCTTTTAGTGTTGACAAAGATGTTACTTTATTTAAAATAAAAATAGGTTAACTAACAGTTAATCAAAATGATAAAGTTTTAAAAAATAAAAATATTTTTCAAAAATATATTGGTTGATGAGATTAAAAAATTATCTACTATTATGTTATAATACATGACATTTTGTTGGAATTTGGATTGATATTTAAATTATTATTAATTACAGTTTTTAGAAATTCTATAAGTGACCCTCACTTAAATTATTAAAAAAACATCCTCCCTCACTTCTTTACATCACATTGAGCCTTCACTACCAGCCGTTACATTAATATTTCCATTATAAACATCCTTATACATATCTTATAGGTTTTTTTATTCTCAAAAGGCCAACCCTTGTGTCCCAAAGAGGATATCCGAAGGATGTTCGGTAAGTAAGAGGTAATCATCTTTACCGACTCTCTTAAGATTATTTCTTCTTCTAGTTACTATTAATGTGATGATTCCATTATAAATTAATAAATATTGTATAAAATATATTATAATATGTTTTTATGATAATTTAGCAACCATATTTTACATTTTTCCATCCTATAATAAACACAATCATCACACGTGCATACGTACGACCTAATGTCTCCAAGTCGTGCTGTAATTTGTTTTTAATCACCCCTTTACATTGATGAGTATAATGAAAGAAATAATAACTATATCTGATTATAATAACATTATATCTATTTTGAAAATAATACCATCAAATTCCTTATCTTTTTTCAATTAAGGGATTGATATTGTCACTTGTGAAAACATACGACCTAAAGTCTCCATGATGCGATGCGAGTAATTTTTCATGATCACTATTAAAGAATGATTATATAAATGTATATAATGAATAAATATTTAATATAATAATTTAATATCCTTCCATAAATTTCATAACGATGTCATATTCACCTTAACCAAGACTTATATGAAAAATATGCAAAGGAAAATGAAGCAGATAACACCCGAAAGAAGAGTAATAATGAAATGTTATTAACAAATGGGTGATGAGATATTCATATATGATATTATAAATAAAAAATGGTTCTATAATAAATTAATAATTTTTTCCAACCATTATATAGGAGTTTTGGATAAGTATGAAGGAAATCATACAAAAGGTATGGGGACTTCTAGTCTCAATTTTATTTTTGAGATACATATTCCATATTCACCATAAATTTCATCTATGTGGTCTATATACTGATGATAAATGTATTTTATGATCATTATGAAGAATAATATGATATTTCTATATTCATATAATGTTTTCTGTTTCATGGGGCATATAATTCTTCTGATTATAATGTAAGGAGTATTTATTTTACAATCTCATCTATATTTAGGATTGTTGCGTTTTAAGTCTCCATAGGGGAATATTTTTATTTCAAGTCCATTGTTTCTAAAAATATTTTCGAAAATGGTTTTAATATTCTCATATGGATTTATATATTCATTTTAACACATTTTTTACTTTTTACTAAATTGTTTTAAAAGGATTCTTCTCTCCATTTTCTAAACGAGGTACATTGTGACATTTTTAAAAAAAGTATAAAAGGAATGTTATTAACTTATATGTCATGAAGGGAATTTTATACCATAATGAAACCTTAATGATTTTAATTTTACTTTACACGATTCCAGGGTTATTTTCAAATAAATTTTTTCTTTTAAAATTGCATGTAATTTTAAGAAAATAAAATGTTTTTATAGAAGAAAATATATTTTCTTGAAGAATTGTTTACATGTGATCTATCAAAATTATTTTCCATATAAGATAACATAATTTGGTATTACATATTTTTTACTAGGTATATGATTCAATGATAAAATTATTATTCATGTTAGGAATGATTTATGTTTATTATGTGATGATATTTATGAAACCCATTTCTTTTATAGGGGTTATGTTATGATTGAATGGTATTTATGAAAATAATTTAATTACATTGGATCTGATATGATGAATTATTTATGTTTTTTTGGAACAAATATGTATTGTTTTTATTATTTTATGGGTGGGACCTATGTGTACATACAATGAATTAGGTAATGAATTATATATCATGATATAGAAATGGATGGAACAGGGAGTGAACTTTGTTCAGTAAAGGACATTGTACACTAAGATGGTATTAGGAGTGAACCTTGACTACTAAGATTATACTATGAGTAAACCATGAGTACCAATATGGTATATGGAATGAACCCATACTAATAATATAGGCATGGAATAGGTTCCTTGACTACTATGGAAACCATTTTATTTCCTTATTGTATGCCAAAAATTTCATGTCTTATTCCAATGTTATGATTTTTAGGATTATGTTATTTATTTCCTTATGATTAATTTTTTATTAACTACCAATAATTATGAAATGAATAATATTCATGATAACTGATAAGTTGAATGTGATATTATTTTTTCATGATAATGTTCTCATACTCTTATGTCCATGATTTTGTTTATCTGTCTCCCTTTTTTACCCTTACAGAGAAACTGAGCTCACCATTTTTTATGTTTCCTTTTCCCAAGGTTATGAAGATACAAATTATGTTTGATGTTTCTAAGAAGGGTTTTAGCCATGAAGAACCAAATGAGAGTTAATGTTTCTCACTTATGTACCCATGTTTCTGTTCGCACATTTCCAAATGCTCTAGACTATTAGAACCTTTTGGCACCTATTTATGAAAGATATTTAGTATTATGAAAAAGTGATGTAATGTTAATTTATTAAAATAATTGGTTGTTGTAGTTGTAATTAGAGAAAAGGTTTAGTTAATATTTTTAAAATATTATTAGAAAACCATATTGATAACCCTAAGTATATGTCTAAGGATATGTCTAAGGATAATAAAAATGTCCTGGAATTTTGTTAAAGGATTGAGTGAGTGGTTTCATAGAAATATATATATCTAGTTACTACAAGTATATGTGGACCTAGAATAGATATAACTAGGGGTAACAAATCTGATATTTTTTGTCGTTTCTTACGAATGCCTAACTTGCTACACGACAATAGGTATTGCTGCACCTTTGGTTTGACACTCTCGAGGGATATGCTTTAGGAATTCAAAAAATCATCACGAACCATCATTTAGGATTTAAATATAAGTTGTATATGAATAATATAGGACAAAACTAAGGATTCATAGATAAAATAAGGTGTCAAAATTAAAACATATTATAATTAGTTTTTCTTGATTATGTCGTTATTCACTGTGATAATTTTTTCTTACTCTATGTTTTTGGTTTTAGTTGATGGATGAAACCCAAAGAAACAATGTTAATAGTGATTGTGATAGAAAAATAAATGAATGACCTTATGAGAAACCAAATAATTATTGATATGGAATTTAAAATCTCAGTTCTTTTCTCACCCATATTTCTAGAGCTATTAATCATATTGGACTTTTATATGAGTAATGAAGGGAACAACATTATGTCGAGTCCTTCATGAGGAAACGTCCACCTTCATTCAATAGGTCTTCTGATCCACTTATTTCTAATCAATTGATCAGTACCACTGAAAATATATTCTCTATTATATAGTGTTTAGAACATAAGAAATTCATTGCAGTTGTTTATCGTTCATAATGTAAGAGGACCAATGGTGAACTGTAATCATGAATATGCAATAAAAAGATGAAATTGAATCCATAGATTGGGATAGGTTTAATAAATTATTATTTAATTATTAATTTTCTCATATTCTATGAATGTAAATTTATAAAGAGTTTTATGGCTTAAATAATAGGCATGAAGAATATGTTGGTACCTATGAATCAAATTTCACAAGGCTTGTGAGGAACACTACTCAAATTATTATCGAACCCAAATGTAAAGTTGATAGGTTCTTCATTGGCATAATGAAAAATCATATAAGTGAATTAGCAATAAGATAATATAGTATCTATGGAGAGATTTTTGATTATGCAATCAAGGTTGAAATAATGATTGGAGTTATGTATCAATCTCATGGTTTTGACAAGAATAGGAAGATGGTGTTCAAAGGAAAATGTAAAAACTATGGAGAAAGGAAGATGAGCATTCCTTTATGCTGTATGTGTATGGAAAAGTATGAAGGAAATTTTCTTAAGGGGTATAAAAAATGGTTTATGTAACATCCCAGGTAAATAAAGAATAAAGAATTTTCATATTTATTAATATTTACGAATTAAATATTAATTTTATTTTAAAGGGGTTGCTATGTTCGATAGCGTACCCGATACGCAAAGATGAGTTTCTTTGAAACTTACGTAGCACACTAGTAATAAAATAATATTATTTTAAATGTTAGTTAAAAAGTAGCCGTTGTACTGGCGGGAATGGATAGAAATAACTAAAATATGATTAGATATGTTTTTAAATGTTTATACATTTACCCAATAAAAGATAAAAGATTAAAATACAGAAAGAGTTCAATTTTAGGGGCATATATACTCTAATTTTCACTAATGGTTCACTTATCACCTTTTAATGGTGAACCATCGTTAAATATAGTTTTGATCACTCTTATACTTTATTTTGGACCAAATATAACTCTTCTTTAGAATCGGGACATCAAAATTTACTTTGTGTAAATTTTTGGTACCTTTCTGATAAAGTTCATTTTTTTATGAATAGTGTAAAATGTTGTATTTTAATTCAAAACCTCTTTTTAATATAAATTATTTATATTATTAGGTTATTATTTTAATTGGTTTTAAAGTTAAATTAGAAAATATTTTTACCATTTAATCCAATGGTGGTCATTGGAATCAATTTCACTTTGAAATTGGACTTAAACTTGTGTCAATCTTTTGATACTTATTGTTTCACAAAAACACGCTATTTGCTCTGACAGTGGGAATTAATTATTAAATTAATTAATGTGACTTATATGTTTTGAATTTTGTAAAATAGACTTCATTTTTGAATTGTTAATATCAAATATAGCTTAGGGTGAATTTTTGGTAATTTTCTGAAAAACTTCAATTTTTGATGAATAGTGAAACCACTAAGTGGTAATCAAGCAAACGGATTTTTCAGTTAAATGAAAGTTTACCACTAATGTGTATTGAATTTTGAAAATCCAACATACATGGTTGTCATTAAGAAGTAAAATGTGGTTCAATGAGAATAAAATAATTTTTTGGTGAATAGTAACTTTTTTTCATTAATCGCGATTAGAGGTAATTAGTGTAGTTTAAGGTAAAAATGGTATTATAAGAATGTGAAAACACCATGACACTTGTCCTACACCTATTGGGTGAGTCATGACCGACCAAGACAAGCCATGGGCCAACTTGGGGACCCTATGGAGCCACTTTAGTTGGAAAATGGCATTAATATATTTTTATTTAATGTTAAAGTGAAAAGGACACTAACATAAATTGTTTTACTAAAATAATTTTTGAGTGGGGTTATACAAGTCCAAATTTTGATTATAAATAGTCATTGGAAAGATAAAAATATTTCCTACATCATAGTATTTTTGTTATAATTTTTAGACATTAATTAAAGTAAATTATATATGACATAATAATGATGCAGTGATGACATCATTATTTGGCAATTTAAATAAAATGGAAAGATAATGACAAATCTAAACCCTACACATGTCCAAAACAAATTGGATGAGTGGATTTCGGACCCTTATCACCTTATCCACTAATTATATCAATGTGGGGCCTTTTAAAATCGAAACACATTTTCAAATAAAGTGATATTTCTTTACTTTCCAAAAGTGCCCCTCCTCTCCTCTTATAAAAGGCCCCCACCTCTACCTCATCTCACACACTCCTCAAGCCTTTGGATCGGCCAAACCCTGCCCATTTACTCTCTCCACATCCCTCTCCTCATCCTAGAGGATTACCTTTGGGAAGAATCTTTTCAAAGGATGCCTTTAGGCTAAAATCAAAAGGGAGTTACACTTTTAAAGGTAATTCATTCTCTCTTGTTCATTTGTTTTATTTTGCTTTTCCAACCCTCTAAACTCTTTTTATTTACTTCTTTTGTAACAAAACCATTATATTAAATATACTAGGATATTTTTATAATATTTATTTGAGCTACACTCTCACACAACTACATAAAATGGTTAAAGAACATACGGTTTCCGTGGATGGCGAAATTCTGCCTCCCGAAACGATGATTGTTCAATACTCATTTAACACCTTCAAGGGTGGCCATTATGATGTCACTATTTTTATATATGATATATAATATGTTTATGTTTTCTTTAAGATTCTGTATTTTTCATTTTTGGCATACCTTGATGGTTTCCATTATGGGTAAACAAGATATCTTCATTTAAGGAAGTGCGGACTACCGCCCCCTAAAAGTGATGTGATTCGTTAATGCCATATGTGGGACGTGTAAAGGATGGATTTAAAGTTATTATATGTGATGTTATACTGGAATTATAATATACCTCTATATAATTATTATTTCTTTCCATTAAAGTATGAGATAGAAATGAAAGTAGCGTTCATGCGTACGTACGGCTTACCGTCTCCATGAACGGTGCATTTCATTTTTTATCCCCAAATGTAATGTACTATTAAAATTACATGTATATAATGTATATATATAATTAATGATATATCTAAATGATGAATATAATTCTGGAATTAAAATATACATACCTCTCATTTAGTTTTAATTCCACTAATATGACAAAGAAATGAAAGTAGCGTTCATGCGTACGTACGGCATACCGTCTCCATGAACAGTGCATTCATTTCTTACCTCTAAATGATTATGTAATATTATAAATACATGTATATTCTGGATATATATGATAAATATTATATCCAAATCTGGAATTTCATTCCGGATATAATGAACTTTTGACCACATGAACAACATGTAATTGTAAGAAGTCAACTTTCGACTTAAGAACCAAATATTGACAAAACAAACATTATTAACTTAAATGGTTACATAATGTTTATAACATGGAAATAAGTGATATAAAAAGAATAATGAACTTTAAAAAGGTTCTTAATCAAGTATAAATTAACACAAGTTTATTATTCAGGACGTTAAAGAAAGATCGAGTCAAGTCGGACCCAAGGTAAGGGACTTCGTCTCAATCTCCTTTAATTGAGGCATATTTCGTTTTATACACAAATTTTTTTTATATGGTGTATAAACTCCTTTGAATTTTACTTTTATACAAAAGGAATCTTTTTCTACGAAGCGTTTTACTAAACGACAAAAAGGAATGTTTTTTTAACGTACGCGGTGACAACGACCTTTTCCGCCGCCGCGGGTATTATTTGATCTTTGGCTTTCTCAACAAGCCGTAATGTTTTTAGAATAAAATAAATACCATATACTCTTTTATGTATTTTGGTATTGAAAATGGTTTTGAAAAAGGATTCTATTATGTCAAAATATTTATGATATATTGTGATTGAAATGTGGAAATATTATCATTCCTTTATATTGGTTTTATGTTTTATGATTTTATATTGGTACTTGGACATTTTAACGGGTGGTTACGTTATAAACAATATGACGGGTGGTGCCGTGAATACCAGGATGGGTGGTTACGTTATAACCTCCAATGCATTGGGTATGGAAGTCGGCCGTATGGCTATTCCATTAAGTATGTATGGAAATTGGACGTATGGCAATTCCATTAAGTGATATGTGTGGAATTCGTCCGTATGGTTATTCCACTTAAGTATGTTTATGTCCCAAGTTACCTTTATATATGTTATGTGTTCTTTATATGGGTTTTATGGTAATAGTTTGGTTACAAAAAGGTATGTAATGATACTTTATTCAGTGAAAAGTTTTTACTACTTCATGAAGGTGAAGGTATTACTTTGATAGAGTATACATGGTTTACTCAATTTTGAAAAACTAACAGTTTTCATTCTCTTTGTATCCCTTACTGAGCTTTTTATGCTCACCCCAAGTTTTTCGAAATGTTTTTCACAGGACTTAAAGTGGAATAAGGTCAAGGATGGGATCAAGGGAATGTCATGCTATCTAAAACATGGAATCTAGACGTCTTTCTTGTTAAGAGTTTTTATTTTATGGAGACTTAGTATAAGTGTCTACTTTGTAATCTTTTAAGATGTAATAGTTATGTTCTAATTCTCTAAAACTCTAAACCTGAAAAGATCCTCAATGTGAATTATTCATTTAATTCAATATTAAGTAAGGTTTAAGGCTGGGGCCTTATAGTTGGTATCAGAGGACGGTTTAGAAAACTTTAGGAGTTAGAAAAGTGTTAAATTATAATATGATTGAAATGATATAGCATTTACGGATTACCATGTTACTTCGACTAATATATTTCTGTGTTCAGAATGGTTTTCCGCAGGGGAAACAAAGCAGCTATGTTGGGACGACATCAGGAGGAAGATAACCTTCCTAATCAGCAACTTGAGATGGTCGGAATCAGAACTGAACAGTTTGTTGCAGTGATGGCACAGTTGACTCAGGCTATAAATGGTGGTGGTATACATGCACGAGATCAGCCAGATCAACCGCAGAGGAACATGTCAGTCGTGGAACATATCATGAGGCAACTTCCCCCATCATTCAGAGGATCATCTGACGATGTGCAAGCTGAAGGGTGGATTAAAGCAATGGAGAAGATTTTTGATGTCATGGGGTGTTCAGAACATCAAAAGGTTAGTCTTGCTGTTTACCATTATGAAGGTGAAGCTGATCAGTGGTGGTCGATGGTGAAAAATATAAGGGATAGTGATGAGATAGAGGATCTTCACTGGGACGAATTCAAAGCTATGTTTCTCGAGAAATATTTTCCTAAGGTGGTTCGTCTTAGGATGGAAAAAGAGTTCCTAGAATTGAGGCAGGAGGATGATTTAGTGGCTACTTATGAAGAAAAGTTCACTCGATTGGCAAGGTATGCTCCAAACTTCATACGAGATCTTGATAGTAAAATAAACCGTTTTTACTCATGGTTAAAGCCAAAGTATCGAAGGGCTTTAGCTTCTCGTGAGTTCAAAAGTTATGAAAAACTTGTTCGGTGTGCGGAGAAGGTAGAAATGGAGTTTGCCGATGATCAGGTGTTCTATGACAAACAACAGAATAAGAGATCTAGTTGGTAGGAAAAGGGGAAGAATTCATCAATGAAGCAAGGAGGTAAGAAAACCAAATATCTATCCTGTGAGAAGTGTGGTAAAATGCATCCTGGAAAATGTTTATCCAAGTCTGGTAAGTGCTTTCGGTGTGGTAAGTCTGGTCATATTTCTCGTAACTGTAAGGAAGATGATCAAGCAGGAAATGAAAAGCCAACGGTAATATGTTTTAAGTGTAATGAAATGGGTCATTATGCAAACGAGTGTCCAACGAAGAACTCAACTGGGGGAATGCAGCCAGACTACAAGCAGAAATGGGTGGTGAAATCATTTGCAACAACTTCAGCAGATGTTGGGCCATTGAATGAAGTGGTATCAGCTCCAGGGAGCTCAGTATTTTTCAAAGACTGACTTGAGGTCGGGGTACCATCAGTTGAAAGTAAAAGAAGCAGACGTTCCGAAGACTACGTTCCGTACTAGATATGGCCATTATGAATTTGTAGTTATGCCTTTTGGGTTAACCAATGCACCTCCTGTATTCATGGACCTTAAGAATAAAATTTTGCATGAGTTCTTGGATAAGTTTGTGTTTGTGTTTTGAGGTTTGTGAAGAGGTTATGTGTGCCTTGGGATTCACAGTTGAAGAATGAGTTTTTTTTTCATCCTGGCAGTACTAAGATGTACAGAGGTCTGCGGGAGTATTACTGGTGGGATGGAATGAAAAGAGACATTGCTGATTTTACTGTGAAGTGTTTGACATGTCAACGGGTTAAAGCAGAGCAGCAGTTACCGAAAGGGATGCTTCAGCCTTTACCAGTGCCAGAGTGGAAATGAGAAAACATATCCATGGACTTTGTTGTGGGATTACCGAGGACATCTCGAGGTAATAATGCAATATGGGTTATTGTTGATCGCTTGACCAAATCTGCTCATTTCTTTTCTATACGAGATACTTTCTCTCTTGATCAACTTTCCCGTCTGTATCTTAAAGAGATAGTCAGGTTACATGGAGTTCCTCTCTCCATTGTATCGGATCGTGATCCCAGGTTTACTTTTAAATTTTGGAAAGGCCTTCAGAAGTCGTTGGGTACTGAATTAAATTTTAGTACAACTTTTCATCCTCAATCAGATGGGTAGTCAGAACGAACAATTCAAACATTGGAGGATATGCTACGAGCTTGTTCGATGGATTATCAGGGAAGTTGGGACCAACATATTTCTTTGGTTGAATTTTCATATAATAACAGTTTTCATTCCAGTATACAGATGGCACCATTTTAGGCATTATATGGGAAGCGGTGTCGAACTCCAGCATTTTGGAATGAAGTGGGTGAAATGAAGCTGATGGGATCAAAATTGGTAGAAGAGATGGCAGAAAAAGATTAGTAGATTCAGAAGCACATGAGAACAGCTCAGAGCAGGCAGAAGAGTTATGCGGATAACTGGAGAAGGGTCTATCTTTCGAGGTAGGTGATCATGTTTTTCTCAAGGTTTCTCCTTGGAAAAGCGTGATGAGATTTGGTAAGAAAGGAAAGTTGAGTCCAAGGTTTATTGGACCATATGAAATTCTGGAGAGAGTTGGATCAGTTGCATACCGGGTGGCTTTACCTCCGAGTTTATCTCAGGTACACAATGTTTTTCATGTTTCAATGTTGAGAATGTATATGCCAGATCCATCTCATGTTTTGAGCCCAGAGGTAGTTCAGCTGGAAGAGAACATATCTTATGAGGAACAACCGGTCCAGATTCTTGACCACAGGGAGCAAGTGTTACGGAATAAGGTGATTCATCAGGTTAAGGTTTTGTGGAAAAACCATGTGATTGAAGAGGCAACGTGGGAATATGAAAATGCTATGAGAGATAAATACCCCCACTTATTTTGATAAGTGAATAAAATTGCGAAGATGCAATTCCCAAAAGGGGGGAAGGATGTAACATCCCAGGTAAATAAAGAATAAAGAATTTTCATATTTATTAATATTTACGAATTAAATATTAATTTTATTTCAAAGGGGTTGCTATGTTCGATAGCGTACCCGATACACAACGATGAGTTTTTTTGAAACTTACGTAGCACACTAGTAATAAAATAATATAATTTTAAATGTTAGTTAACAAGTAGCCGTTGTACTGGCGGGAATGGATAGAAATAACTAAAATATGATTAGATATGTTTTTAAATGTTTATACATTTACCCAATAAAAGATAAAAGCTTAAAATACGGAAAGAGTTCAATTTTAGGGGCATATATACTCTAATTTTCACTAAAGGTTCACTTATCACCTTTTAATGGTGAACCATCATTAAATATAGTTTTGATCACTCTTATACTTTATTTTGGACCAAATATAACTCTTCTTTAGAATCAGGACATCAAAATTTACTTTGTGTAAATTTTTGGTACCTTTCTGATAAAGTTCATTTTTTTATGAATAGTGTAAAATGTTGTATTTTAATTCAAAACCTATTTTTAATCTAAATTATTTATATGATTAGATTATTATTTTAATTGGTTTTAAAGTGAAATTAGAAAATATTTTTACCATTTAATCCAATGGTGGTCATTGGAATCAATTTCACTTTGAAATTGGACTTAAACTGGTGTCAATCTTTTGATACTTATTGTTTCACAAAAACACGCTATTTGCTCTGACAGCGGGAATTAATTATTAAATTAATTAATGTGACTTATATGTTTTGAATTTTGTAAAATAGACTTCATTTTTGAATTATTAATATCAAATAAAGCTTAGGGTGAATTTTTGGTAATTTTCTGAAAAACTTCAATTTTTGATGAATAGTGAAACCACTAAGTGGTAATCAAGCAAACTGATTTTTCAGTTAAATGAATGTTTACCAATAATGTGTATTGAATTTTGAAAATCCAACATACATGGTTGTCATTAAGAAGTAAAATGTGGTTCAATGAGATTAAAATAATTTTTTGGTGAATAGTAACATTTTTTCATTAATCGCGATTAGAGGTAATTAGTGTAGTTTAAGGTAAAAATGGTACTATAAGAATGTCAAAACACCATGACACTTGTCCTACACCTATTTGGTGAGTCATGGCCTACCAAGACAAGCCATGGGCCAACTTGGGGACTCCATGGAGCCACTTTAGTTGGAAAATGACATTAATTTATTTTTATTTAATGTTAACGTGAAAAGGACACTAACATAAATTGTTTTACTAAAATAATTTTTGAGTGGGGTTATACAAGCCGAAATTTTTAATATAAATAGTCATTGGAAAGATAAAAAGATTTCCTACATCATAGTATTTTTTTTTATAATTTTTAGACATTAATTAAATTAAATTATATATGACATAATAATGATGCAGTGATGACATCATTATTTGGCGATTTAAATAAAATGGAAAGATAATGAAAAATATAAACCCTACACATGTCCAATACCAATTGGATGAGTGGATTTCGGACCCTTATCACCTTATCCACTAATTATATCAATGTGGGACCTTTTAAAACCGAAACACATATTCAAATAAAGTGATATTTCTTTACTTTCCAAAAGTGCCCCTCCTCTCCTCTTATAAAAGGCCCCCACCTCTACCTCATTTCACACACTCCTCAAGCCTTTGGCTCTACCAAAACCTGCCCATTTACTCTCTCCACATCCCTCTACTCATCCTAGAGGATTCCCTTTGGGCAGAATCCTTTCAAAGGAAGCCTTTAGGCTCAAATCAAAAGGGAGTTACACTTTTAAAGGTAATTCATTCTCTCTTGTTCATTTGTTTTATTTTGCTTCTCCAACCCTCTAAACTCTTTTTATTTACTTCTTTTGTAACAACACCAGTATCTTAAATATTCGAGGATATTGTTATAATATTTATTTGAGCTACACTCTCACACAACTACATCAAATGGTTAAAGAACATACGGTTTCCGTGGATGGCGAAATTCTGCCTCCCGAAACGATGATTGTTCAATACTCATTTAACACCTTCAAGGGTGGCCATTATGATGTCACTATTTTTATATATGATATATAATATGTTTATGTTTTCTTTAATATTCTGTATTTTTCATTTTTGGCATACCTTTATGGTTTCCATTATGGGTAAACACGATATCTTCATTTAAGGAAGTGCGGACTACCGCCCCCTAAAAGTGATGTGATTCGTTAATGCCATATGTGGGACGTGTAAAGGATGGATTTAAAGTTATTATATATGATGTTATACTGGAATTATAATATACCTCTCTATCATTATTATTTCTTTCCATTAAAGTATGAGATAGAAATGAAAGTAGCGTTCATGCGTACGTACGGCTTACCGTCTCCATGAACGGTGCATTTCATTTCTTATCCCCAAATGTAATGTACTATTAAAATTACATGTATATAATGTATATATATAATTAATGATATATCTAAATGATTAATATAATTCTGGAATTAAAATATACATACCTCTCATTTAGTTTTAATTCCACTAATATGACAAAGAAATGAAAGTAGCGTTCATGCGTACGTACGGCTTACCGTCTCCATGAACGGTGCATTTCATTTCTTACCTCTAAATGATTATGTAATATTATAAATACATGTATATGCTGGATATATATGATACATATTATATCCAAATTGGGAATTTCATTCTGGATATAAAGAACTTTTGACCACATGAACAACATGTAATTGTAAGAAGTCAACTTTCGACTTAAGAACCAAATATTGACAAAACAAACATTATTAACTTAAATGGTTACATAATGTTTATAACATGGAAATAAGTGATATAAAAAGAATAATGAACTTTAAAAATGTTATTAATCAAGTATAAATTAACACAATTTTATTATTCAGGACGTTAAAGAACGATCGAGTCAAGTCGGACCCAAGGTAAGGGACTTCGTCTCAATCTCCTTTCATTGAGGCATATTTCTTTTTATATACAAATTTCTTTTATACGGTGTATAAACTACTTTGAATTTTACTTTTATACAAAAGGAATCTTTTTCTACGAAGCGTTTTACTAAATGACAAAAAGGAATATATTTTTTAACGTACGCGGTGACAACGACATTTTCCGCCGCCGCGGGTATTATTTGATCTTTGGATTTCTCAACAAGCCGTAATGTTTTTAGAATAAAATAAATACCATATACTCTTTTATGTATTTTGGTATTGAAAATGGTTTTGAAAAAGGATTCTATTATGTCAATATATTTATGATATATTGTGATTGAAATGTGGAAACATTATCATTCCTTTATATTGGTTTTATGTTTTATGATTTTATATTGGTACTTGGACATTTTAACGGGTGGTTACGTTATAAACAATATGACGGGTGGTGCCGTGAATACCAGGACGGGTGGTTACGTTATAACCTCCAATGCATTGGGTATGGAAGTCGGCCGTATGGCTATTCCATTAAGTATGTATGGAAATTGGCCATATGGCTATTCCATTAAGTGATATGTGTCGAAGTCGACCGTATGGTTATTCCACTTAAGTATGTTTATGTCCCAAGTTACCTTTATATATGTTATGTGTTCATTATATGGGTTTTATGGTAATACTTTGGTTACAAAAAGGTAAGTAATGATACTTTATTCAGTGAAAAGTTTTTACTACTTCATGAAGGTGAAGGTATTACTTTGATAGAGTATACATGGTTTACTCAATTTTGAAAAACTAATAGTTTTCATTCTCTTTGTATCCCTTACTGAGCTTTTTATGCTCACCCCAAGTTTTTCGAAATGTTTTTCACAGGACTTAAAGTGGAATAAGGTCAAGGATGGGATCAAGGGAATGTCATGCTATCTAAAACATGGAATCTAGACGTCTTTCTTTTTAAGAGTTTTTATTTTATGGAGACTTAGTAGAAGTTTCTACTTTGTAATCTTTTAAGATGTAATAGTTATGTTCTAATTCTCAAAAACTCTAAACCTGAAAAGATCCTCAATGTGAATTATTCATTTAATTCAATATTAAGTAAGGTTTAAGGCTGGGGCCTTATAGTTTATGTGTGTAAAGGATGGTAACCGTGAATTTTAATACTTAAGTGATTAGAAGAAGTTTTCTAACAATGATAATGTATAGAAAGCTTCACAGAATGAACCTCCCCCTACTTTAGTTATGTAAGTGTTTGTAGAATAGAAATTATTCTAACTAGTTACCATAATCTAAGGATGGTGGTGATGATAGATTTCAATAACCTCTTAATACAATGGGTAAGGGGAAAACATACATGATCATTGTTTCTAATGAGGGATGTGATAATGACATGATGAAAGGTACACTTATAATCCACTCTAAAACTGCTAAGGTCTTATTTTATTTGAGATCTATCCAATATTTCATATCTATATATGTTTATAAGTGTATTAATATTCCACAAAAATGATTATATATGTAATTATAATTAAAAAACCCTATTGGTACGATGGTTTCATCTCAATAATATGATTCATCTCTAGTTAAATTTCGAGGGAATGTGTTTCCAAAAAATATTGTAATTATTACTCTGTTTGAATTTTATGTCATTATAGGCATGGATTTCCTTTATCTGTATAAATCCCACTTCAAATTTCAAGTAAGGGAAGATAAATTTTGTTATTCAAACTAACATATGATCTTCTATCAATGTGATGATAAGTATGAACATCCTAGGGAGATTACATCCACTGTATGGGTAATAATTCCCATTCAGAAGGGTTATTTATCTCAAATATTTTGGGAGGAAATTGACATCGATGATATTAATATTGTTCATGATTTTTTGGATTTATTTCTAGAATAGATTCCTAGTATTCCAAAAAAACATGATGTTGAGTTCTCAATATAACTCATAAAAGGTTCTACACCAATTTCGTAGACTCTTTATAGAATGTCCCTAATTGATTTGTTGGAATTGAAGAAGAAACACCAAGAAAATTTTGATAAGGGATTCATTCAACTTAGTGTGTCACCTTTGGGTGCACTGGTTATTTTTGTAAAAAATAAAGATGAATCAATGTGACTCTTCACTGAATATAAATAGTTAAACAAGATAAAAATTTAGAATAAGTATCTTCTCCCATATTGATGATTTGTGTGATTAAATGCTGAGAGATAAATATTTTTTCATGATTTACCTTCATTTTGGATATCATCAATTAAAGATCAAGAGGAGGGATATACCCCAGATGATATTTCATAGAATTTATCTACATTATGAGTATATAGTGATACCATTCAGTCTTCCTAATTCTCCTACTAATTTTATATATTTTATGAATAGAGTATTTAGATATTTCCTCAATTAGAATGGGGTAGTATTTATAGATGACATTATTATCTATTCAAAGAGAAATGAAGAACATAAAAATCTCTTGAGAATTTTACTATATACCCTAATAAAGGGAAACATACATAAAAAAATTACAAATTTTGAGTTTTGGACGAAAAATGATTCATTTTGGGCTAGTATAATCTCAAGAGATGGTATAAGAGTAGATCTATCAAAGATGGAGGCTATTGAATGATAATATAGACCACCTACTTTTACTAAGATCCATAGATTTCTCAATTTAGCTATATATTATCGACCGTTTGTGGATATTTTTTCACAACTATCTAATCCATTTCCCAAGTTAACTCATAAGGGTTCCAAGTTCATCTAGATAGATAAATGTGAGGAAACTTTCAAGGAACTAAAATGAAAATTGGTCAGCGCACCTGTTCTTACATTAACCTATAGTGGTTAAGGGTTTTTTATATATAATGATGAATCTATGATAGGATTGGGATGTTTTCTTATGTATAAAAATATGTTTATTTCTTATTCCTTTTAATAGTTGAATATTCATGAGAGAATTTACCCAACTCATGAATTGGAGTCAACTATGATAAATTTTCCATTAAATATACGGAGGAATTATATTCATGGTGAAAAGTGTAATATATATACAAATAATAAAAGTATGAAATATATATTAACATAGATGGAGTTGAACATGAATTAGAGAATATAGTTGTAACTAAAAAAGAATTACGACTGCTCAATACATTATCATCTTGGGAAAGAGAACAAGGTAGTTGGTCCTTTGATTTGGAAGGATTATGCTAGATTTTCCATGATACGGACCACGAAAGATCTAATATTTATGGATTTACAAAGGATGGATATGGATATAACAATGGAATCAGAAAAATATTATCTTTATCATTTGAAAGTTCAACCCTCCATCCAAGTGAAGATTAGAGAGGCACATGAGGAAGGAGTAGTAAAGTAAAAGAAGGTTAGAACTGTTCGTAAGATAAACCACAAACAAGATGAAATGATAAGGTTCATAAATCATGTCTGGGTTCAACCATTACTAGATTTAAAAAAGGTTCTATTAGAGGACCCTCATAGTTATTAGTTCTCTATTCATCTTGGAAGTACAGAAATGTATATAGATTTGAAGTAACACTTATAGTAGTATGACATAAAGAGAGATATTGCATATTTTTTGCCTTAGTGGTTGGTATTCCAACAAGTTAAGTGTGAAAGAAAAAATCATAAGAGGATTTTGAATCCATTACCCATACCAGAATGGAAATGGGAGAACATCACTATGGATTTTGATGTTGGACTCCTCAAAACATCTAAAGGTTTTAATTCTATATGGGTGCTAGTTCATATCCTTACTAGGTCGTCACACTTCATTTTCATCAGAGAAGTCATTTCTTTGGATCAAATCTCTAGGATATACATTAAGGAAGTGGTAAGGTTTCATGGAGTAACACATTCTATTGTGTCATATCAGGAACCAATGTTTACCTTAAAATTTAGGTAAAGTCTTCAATAAGATATTGATAAAGGATTGAGTTTCAACACATCGTATCATCCTCTGATAGATGGTTGGTCTAAAATAACAATTCATACCCTATAGGATATATTTAGATCTTACACACTGGATATTAAATATGTTTTGTATAAACACCTTCCCATACTTGAGTTTTCTTACTAAAAATAGCTTTCACTCAAATATTCATATGGATCCTTATGAAGAAATTTATGAGAAGATGTGTAGTGATCCAACATGCTGGGATGATGTTGGAGAATGAATTATATTAGGACCTGATATTTCTTAAGAGAAAGTTGAGAAGTTTAGAACCATTCAATAACATATGAAGGAATCAAAAATTTGTCTGAATTGTTATGCTGATAAATGATAGTTTGATCTATAATTTGATGTATGTGTGAAGGTGTTTCTAATAATTTATCAATGTAAGAAGGTTATGATGTTCAAGAAGAAATAGAAACTAATCCCTTAGTATATATTTCCCTTTTAAATTCTTGATCATATCGGGATGGTATCCTATCTCTTGGCACTTCCTCTAAATCTCTCTCAGGTCTATGATTTGTTACACGTATCTCTCTTGATAAAGTACATACCTAACCATTCATATTTACTAAAAGTAGAGGTCACGAAAATGGAGCATGATCATTCATAAATGGAGAAACCAGTTGAAAATTTGGATCATAAAAAGAATGTTCTAGGAAATAGAACCACTCACATGGTCATTATTTTTAGAGAAACCACCAATTAGAGGAATCTAAGTGGGAACTTGTGGATATGATGAGGAATAACTATCCTCATTAATTTTTATCATAATTCATAATTTTAAGGGATACATTCATTTTTAAAGAGGTAGAATGTAACACCCTGAGTTTATATGAACTTTTTTTTCAAATAAATTAAATAGATTTAGTGCCTTATGTTATATTCTACACCAAATTAAGCCTGCTCTACATACCACACTTACTTATCTCTCTTTACATGAAACATTGAGTTTTTACGAAACATCATTTTATTATAATTTAAATAAGATAATAAAATAGAAATTAAATTTGTTGTTATTAATAGTATTAACTAACTTATGAAAATACAAGGTTTATAAGATGAATTCATTGGTTAATAATTAATTATAAATGAAAATATATACCAATTGAATATAAAGGAAATATTTATATTGTTTCTCTCAAATTCATTTTGTATTAATTGATTAAATTAATTAAAATTAGTGAATGATATTAATGAAATATATATGTTATATATTGAATACAATATTTTTTATATTCATGAAATAGATTTTATAGACATAAGATAATAACCAATGCAATTTTATGCATAAAAAAATATATTTTTCAATAAGGTAATTTTATCACCATTTAATAGAGAACCCATTTTAAATCCAATTTTTAACCCTTTTATATATTTTATTTTTCAAAATAAACTTCTTATTTTAAATTTTAATAAAAAAATTTACTTTGGTTTAATTGTTTGTATTTTTATGAAAAGTTTCATGTTGTCATGAATAGTAAAAAAATACTAACTATTTATTAAGAACAAGCTTTTTCATTGAAATAATTTATAGATTTAAATTATATTTTTGATTACTTTTAAAGAATAATTAGATAAATTTTTTCTCAATTATTCTAATTTATGTCATTGTCATAAATTTTACATTGAATTTATATAGTAAAACATTTTATTATTTTACATGTTTTAACTTTAATAATTTGTTATCTCACCCCATAAATTGGATTAATTTTTAATTAATTAATAGAAAATATGTGTTTTGAATTCAAAAAAATGGATTCCATATTTGGAATTAGTGGGTAGAAATTTTGTAAGTAGGTTTCTTTTATTTTTGGGCATTATGAATTGTGTCATTAGTAAATTTTTATTAAAATTATAAAACATAAATCTGGTAATTGAGGGTAAAAATAATATTATAAATATTATAAAAGTACCATATAAATGACCTAATTTCATTGTATGCATGTTTTGTGGCCAAAATCATCAAATTTATGAAATTATAACCAATTTTAGCCACTTGGATGACATTATGAAATTTATTATATTTTATTTGAAGAAAAGTTAAAGATATAGTACTCATGTTTGTCTTATCTATAAAAATTTTAACATGGGGTTGTAAAAGCGTTATATTCCACTATAAATAGTCATTTGAGAGATAAAAATTATTATTTATCATTTTATTTTATTTTAAAATTTTGTGGAAATAAATAATTATTGTCAGGGAATATATAATGATGATGCGTTAATTGTTTAAGTAATGAAAATATCAAATAAATAATATTAAAAATATTAAAATAAATATTGTTTTATAGAATTAATATAATAAATGAATTTTATGGCCGACTTTGACATGTTATGGATAATTTAATTGAGTTTGTTTGAATGTATCATGTTGTTATTATATTTTTTAGAAACACAAATAATGAATAGTCTCAAAATTGACACTAATAATATTTTATCAAAATAATGATTTATTAAGTTATTTAAAAATAATAGAACATGATTAAAATAAAAAATAATTTTAATATGTTCTAACATGTTATAAATTTCTTACTTATTTTCTAATTGACACTACATAAGTAAAAAGTAAATCTTTTTAACATTGAAAATGTTGTTACATTGTTAAAATTATAATTGGTTTACTAAGTGTTAATCAAAATTATAAGCTATAAAAAAATATCAGGATTTGTAAAAAATTTATTTTTTGATGATATTAAAACTTAATCTTTTATTTTCATATAATAAGTGACATTTTGGTTGTATTTGGATTGATATTTAATTTATTATTATTTTTTTGAAAATTTGAAAACTGCCCCTCATCTCAAGGGATCCTCCTCCCCAACTTCTTCGCATCACTTTTAGACTTAAATATTATCCAATACTTTTCCATTTAAATTATATAGATCTATAGTCAAATCCTAGAGAATATGGTTTTCTCACAAGACAAACCCTAGTGTCCCTAAGAGGAGATCCAATGGAGGTTTACTAAGGAAGAGGTGATCTTATTTCCCGACTATCTTAGGAGTATTTATTCCTCTACTTCATATTAATGTTTAATTTACATTAAAAGTAATAAATATACTGTAAACAATATATGTAGATGGTATTATGATTATCTAACAACCATATACCACCTTTTATCCATCTTATAAAAAACAAAATTCTTATATGTGCATACGTACGACCTATAGTCTCCACGTCATGGTGTAATATGTTTTTTATCACCACTTTACTTGGATGACTATAATAAGGAATATAATAATTATATATGATTATTATAACATGATATTGATTCATGAAAAAATATAAAATATTATATTCTATAAAATTTCATATATAAGGGAATGATATAGTCGCTGATGCGTTTGTACGACCTATAGTCTCCACAACATGATTCGATTCTTTTTTCATGATCACCATTAAAAAATGATTATATAAATTTATAGAATTAATAGCTATGTTATATAATAACTTAATATAATTTTTTAAATTACATAACTATAACATATGAATATGAAGGACTTAAATGATAAAATATACATAGGAATGTGAACTAGTTAACACCCGAAAGAAGAGTAATTGTGAAATGTTATCAAAAAACTGGTGATATGACAATAATATATGATACATAAATATAAATATTCTACATGAATAACTTAATAACTTTATTTAAACCAATATATAGGAGGTTTATATATGTATAAAGGATATCAGACCTATGTTAAGGATATTTTTACTCTCACTTTTATTTCTGTGAGACTTACACCATATTCACCACTCGTTTATTCTACGTGGTGTATATACTTCCCATGAATGTATTTTATGTGTTTTATCAAGAATATAATGAAATATTCATATCCATATAATTTTATCTATTTCATGTGTAATATTATTCTACTAATTATATATCAATGAGTATTTATTTCGCAATCTCATCAATATTTGGGATTGTTTAATTTTAAGTCTCTATTGGAGAATATTTGTCTTACATTCCCATGTTTTGTTATTTTTTCAAAAATGTTTTTAATATTATACTAAGGATGTATAAAGTCATTTTTACAAATTTTTAACTTTTTATTACATGGTTTAAGATAAACATTTGTTTTCATTTTCTAAATGAGATACTTTGTGACATTTTTGGAAAAAGTATGAAAGGAATGTTTCTTAACGTATAAAACATGAATAGAATTTTCCACCACAATTAATACTTAGTGATTTAATGTTTACATTATAGTATCCTAGGTTTATTTTCTAATAAAACGTTTTATTTTGAAATTACTGATCACCTTATGAAAATATAATGATTTTAAGAAAGAAATGATATTTTCCACAAGAATTGTTTTCATGTAATCTCTCAAATTTATATTCCATAGAAGATAAAATTATTTGATGTTACTTATGTTTTACTATGGATATGATTAAATTATTCCGTTATTATTTTTATTATGAATTTATTATGTTTATGGTGGTATGATATTTACAAAACCCATTTCTTTTCTATGGTTTAAAATATGATTTAATTATGTTTATGAAACCCATTTCATTTAATGGAATCTGATATGATGGTTGATTTATGTTATTTTGTAATAAATATGTATGTTTTTCATTATAATATGGTTGGGACCTATATCTCACTCCAATTAATTGGATAATTATTTATATCTCATGAGATATACATGGATGGTATGGGGAGTAAACTTGGTCCATTAATGGACTTTGTCTGCTAAGATGTTCTCGGGAGTAATCCTTGAATTATAATATGTAAATGGGAGTAATCCATGAGTACCAAAATGGTATAGATATAGAAACCACACTACTAATATGGATTCTATAGTGATTGCTTGGTTACTATTGAAATAATTTTATATGCTCATGTGACTTCCAAAAATTCAATGTCATATTCCTATGTTCTGATTTCATTTATTATGTCAATTATTTATTTATGGTTCATGTATTATGGAAAAATAATTTATTCCATGATTCCTGTTTATGATTTTTGATACATAGGGTTTGATCTTCTATTTTCATGATCATATTCTTATACCCTTATTCTCATGATTTATTTTATATGTCTCCCTTTTTTATCCTTACTAAGAATTTTAGCTCACCCATTTTTATGTTTCCTTTCCCTAGGTTATGAAGACATTTATTATGTATGATGCGTCTAAGAAGGGTTCTAGTTGAGATAAAAACTAGTGGGAGTTAATTTAGATCACTTATGTATCTATGTTTTTGTTTCCATGTTTCAAAATACACTAGACTAGTATAGTCTTTGGGAGTGCGTTTATGTATGATATTTAATATTATAAAAAACTGATGTAATGATAATGTATGAAAAGTGTTGGTCAATATAATTTCTTCCAAGGAGATATCCAACTCTTCCAAAGTTAGAAAATAAAAAACATCTCATTACCATATTCTCAAGTTTTTTATCCTATCAGATTACTCCACCACAAATTTGGTACTGAACACCATACAACTATGATAAAAAGTACCTACAATCCCTATATGTGCATCTATAATATACTCCTTGGGTGTCACCATGATACTTTTGGATTGGGAATTCTCAATAAAAAATAGATAAAATTTTCAAAAAACAAATGGGATGGATAAATAAGGAATAACAAAAATGATAAAATCGATTATTTTGTAACTATTAGAAGATGAAAAATGAGTGAAATATTTTTTCCAAAGGTTTTTAAACAATATAAAAAATGTTCCAAATAATTTTTTATGAAAAAACCCATTTTTATAAAATGGGGTGTGGCCAAATCCACATGCCCCACCCCTTTTCAATTTTCCCTTTTGTTTAGCATGTCCACAGTCTCCACCACATTTTAAAAAAATATTATCTATTATTTTTATCTTCTATACACCACACCACACCACTTAAACCCTCTCCCCTATAATTATTTTGATTAAAAATTTAATTAGGTTTCAAGGTCTCTCACACTGAATTTATAAGAAAAAAAAGTTGATGTGGAGAGGTGAAAAATATCAGAACATTGAAAATCGGCTTCATGAGAAAGAAATTATATTTTCTCTATGAGATGAATAGTATCATTGAACTGATGCATTTTCAACAAAAATAGATTCATAGGAACTCATTCATGACACCACTTATAGTAATGTTTTTGATGTTAATATAAGAGCATGGTACAATTTTTTGGGGAATGGGTTTACTAGGAGTCTGATTACTTACAGGTAATTGAACTCACACTCTGATACCATTTTGTCATGTGGAAACCGCACCCTTACTCAAATTGATTCTACCAGTATGGGGAAATTAAAAAATATGTATGTGGTTTTGTTAGGGTGACCTATATCTATAGGGAAGGAATAAAATACTTCTATTTTAAATGATAAATCAAGACAGGAACTCACACAACATTCCCACAAATCACAACCCATAACTATAGGTAAAACAAGAGAACAAAAAATATATCCATTACAAATATTATTTGCGATGGTCACCATATAATATTAAGTTTTCTCATGTGGCATAAATCACTACTACATTCATTAAGTTGTTCTAACCTTATCTTCAAGTCATCACTAGGCATCACCAGCATCGACTGATCATCTATGGGTGGTGATATGTTTTCTCTATATTCAACAATATCCACCATGGGTATGGTTGGATAATAAAATTTGGGTTATATCAAGGTATAAAGATTAACGATGGTGTATATAAAATAAATAGGTGAAAATTTTTAAAGGCCATGAAGATCACGTAGAACATGATGACATGTATTTTCATAATAATATAGAACGTAAGAGAAGATAAAAATGTTTTAGTGTTCCTTTCATTGAAGAAAAATTATTCATTTTTAGAGTTGTCTGAAGAATGAAAATTAAGATGTGTAATAGAGATGTCCATGGTTAAAATGAAAAGTTGAACCTTAACATGGTTTAATTTAATTGAGATTTTTTATGATTTTTTTAAGCTATATATGTTTAAAATCATTTATAAACATTAATATGTTAGGATACTCAATCATAATTTTTTTCACGTGTTATTATTTAAATAAGTCCAATATCATTAATTGATTTTTCTGATATAATAATATTAATAAATAAATAATAATAGATATTTTTGGGATAATTATGTATCACAAATGAATCATCTATGATTTTAATTTCATGCATACATTTATTAATATACTTTTTAAATTCATGGAACTATTATTTGGATGAGATAAGGAAGATTATATTAATTAATAATCCATGACCGCATCACTTTATTCTATATGTATTCAGGAATACATGGTGATTTCAAGGGAATGGATCATGGAATTATGAAGAGTAATGTCTATATAGTTTCTAGATTTATACATTTTGTTATTACATGAATTAATTAGGTTATTATAATGATGGTGTAGTGAGAATTAAATATATGAAATTCTAGGGGGTTTTAAAATGAAATAATATATAAAGAATTGAATTAATGTATTAACATAATATTTGGAATATAATATTTCATGATAAAATGTGAATAGGTAACTGATTTTAGGGAAGATATTATTTATATATATATATATAGGTTGTTTAATGATTATTAATGTGGTTTATCACTATTATCAGAGATAAAAATAGAATGTGGTTGAATAAAGGTTGAGGAGCCTGAAAACTAATATTATACACAAAAATTTATATTCTTTAATGTGGGGGGAGAAAATAGAAAATACAGTACAATTTTTGATGCACTAAATTTAAATAAGAATAAGAGTTAAGTGGATGAATAATCGAACAATTCGGTCATGATTGTCACCCAAAAAATATAATATCCTTTCACCTCAGTTCACCTAGAATAAAATAAGAAATAAATCATTACTATTTATTTTTTTCAAAAGGAATAAAAATAAGTATATTTTGGAATATATCTATATTATAATATGAATAATTATAAGATTTTGGATGTAGTTTATTTCATAAAAATAGAAGAAGTAATGTGCTAATGTGAAAGGGAAGAAGATGATGGAAGATGAAACACATCTATAATAGGACACTATTTTTAATTAGTGTTATAATACATTGTATTTACCCCTAAAATTTATTTTAAAGGTATATGATTTACTTGAGTGTGGGATTTATAAAACTGAGATGTTTAGGATGTCTACACAAACACTATTGAGAAATTATTGTTTAAAGGTCAGATGTTGAATCTAGTTGGTTTTGTGAACATGGAAGAATTCATATGGCACTAAGGACTGCCCTTATCATGTTAAGAGGTGAACCTTGTATATTATTGTGCCCTTTTTTTATTTGTGTGTTTGGTTGTGTTTTAATAATGAATGGATAATAGTAGATAAAACAATATAATAACTCATCTAACAGTGAGAAAGGTAAAAAAGAAAATGGGGTAAAATGTTTACATTTGAAATTGAATTAAAATTCATAAACACTAATTCACCCCCACTCAGTGTGGTTGATATCCCAATAATTCACTTCATAAATTGATATAAAGCTATTTATATTTACACATATTGATATAATATAATGAGATAATATAATTTTTCTAGTCAAAATAAATTATATGTTTATGTATATATCTGTGTTTGTGTGTTAATTAATTGTATGTTATGTGTTTTAAAATGAAAATTTAAATAAAAAACATTTTAATTGTTCATTTTTATATGTTCCTAACTGACATTAAATTTACACATAACATATTTATCATTTATTTTTTAAAATAAAAATACTTTGTTTTTCAAATTGATAAATGTAACTTTTTCATAATTGATTGTTATATGAAATGTTTTATCTTGTGACTTATGAAATGTATCTAAATTAAAAAATAGATTTTTTTCTATTAATAATTAAATATATGTTATATTTATATATTTATGATAATTTATTCTAGAAGCATAAAACACCATCATAAAGTGTATTGATGTTTTAAAATGATTTAAATTCATCATAGAATATATGTTACATGTGAATTCATATATACATTTTTGAAACAAAAAATTAATAAATTTTATTTATGCATATTGAATTATTAAGTTTATATAAACTCGATATATTTGTTAATGTAAGATGAAATTTTTATCTATTATTTTATAAAAAATATGTTTTTATAAATTATAAATTAGAAATATATTTTTTAATGTTGTAATTTATATTATTTACGCAAGTAAAAATTGAATCGACATATCTATACATTCTATGTATGTTTTGTTAAATATTACTTTTTTATTAATCAAATTGGATAAATATGAAACAATGTATATATTACAATCATATGGATAAAGCGTTTGAGGATGGTGTTAAATATTTCATAATGATTTCAATAGAACATGGAAATAAACCTTCTCAAATTAATTGTATACATTTACATTGTTGTAATTCAAGATGATTTTTTCTAGATGAGTTGGAAGAACACTTAATCTATAAAAAAATAGATCAGAATTATAAATATTGGACTTATATTGTGAAGAACTAAAAGTATCCAATGAATGGTATACTAGTACGAATTATAGATCATCTGATATGAGTGAAACTATAAGTGCTGATGTAGATCATATAAAGGAAATGATAATTTTTTTTGAATATGACTTAATTGGTTTTAAAAGGATATTTCAAAATATAAAGAGCTATGAAAAGACTTAAATATATATTGGTTATAAGAATATATTATATTCTCAATTGTTACATGGATATAGAGTCTATTACCTAAAAGGGATGGTGTGACACCAGTTTGAAAAATGAACTTATCTCTTTAATGATTTTTTACTAGATGATAATGAGATTATTTTTTAAACTATGATGTTAAATGAATTTTATGGTGAATAGGTATGGTATTTTATAGAATACATTCCTTTCTAAATGACTATATATTTCTTTTCAAGGACCTTGGAAAAAAACACCCTTATGTGTTGTGAGGATTAAAAAAGGAAATATGAGTAATGTTGATGGAATATTTTATGGTACTTTACAATCATTCCATGGTTCATATGATTATATGAATTTGAAAAGTCCACAAGGAAATTGGCGTGGAATGTAGATATAAGAACCCAATATGGGGAACTTCATCACCATTTAAAAAATCACTAGTGAAATAAAATTGATCAGGATTATCATAAATTTAAAAATATTTGGATAATATTCCATGCTAGGGTATTTATATGTGGAATTAGTAATTTTTATGTACAAAATAGAACTCATACTTTGTCATCATTAAAAAAATTTAAGAGTTGAATTATATAACATTACAAGTGTTGTTTTTTAAATGAAAATGGGTTTCTAATAGGAGTTCAAATTAGATAATTTAATTTGAATATTTGAAATTGAATTTTAGTAATAAAGGTTATAATTATGAACTGTTAACAAGGGATTCACATTTAGTGAAAGTATTCTATTTCATGAGTTTTACAAAAAATATATTATGAAATTATCAACTAAAAAAATTACTCTTAAAATGAAAATTTCATTAAGGATGACCCTTTCATTGGGATGGCACAATAATTTCATAGTGGTTGCAATATAGAAGGTGGATCATATGATAGAAGTTTCCATGGGGAGAGGATTTGGATACATAATATAGGGGGTCAAATACCATAAATATTTAAATAATAAAAAGTGTTTAGTGATTTTGTAAGTCATTTAAATTAGTTGTTTATATAAAATGTTTTTCCTCATTAAAATATAAGTTTTCTATTTTATTTTTTAGTATAAATTAAATATTTAACTTGTTATGTGGATAATTTATTATGCATCTATTGATGTTGCCAATCATGTGTAACAACATAGTAAAAATATTAAAATTTGATAAAATGGTAAAAGGTGTTTTTTTGAAAGTGAGAACAGCCTAAAGGTGAGAAAGTGAAATGATGTGATATAATTGTAAAAACTCAAGAGTATCATTGAGTGAAAATGTTATTAAAAATTAATAAGTTGATATGTAAAGATCAAAAGTTCAAGGATGGATAGAATTCATTAGGTAAAAATATTAACACCAACCATTCCATTTTCATTTGATATATAATGTTCATTACTAGAATTCACATGATGATAGATATAAATAAAAGGAATGAAGTTATGTATGTGTTGAAGGTAACAATATGGAAATACATTCGGGTAAATTAAGATATAATTTTTCTATTTTACAAAAAATTAAATAATAAAACATTTATTGAATCATCAATGGCCCATACAATATAAATTTATAAAAAAAATATTATTGGATGAAATTAATAGTAATGGTCACTGGAAAGGCTCATATATCATTTCATATTCTTCTTATGAGACATCATCTTAGTGATGTTTAAGGGAATGTAAAACCCTACCCACCAGTTATATACACATATATCATAAACTATACAACCTGGGATTATTTTTTTAGTCTTCAAGAGGATGAAACATGTAATGTAAATTGTAGAGATATTATATTATTTGACATTAAATGTAGTAATATATTTAATTTATAATTGTGAATTTATGAAATAAATAATTATTGGAAAAAATAAACAATATCAATCAAAAACACTGTACACATACCATAATATAAGGATGGGGAATGATTCACTTGAAAACATATATTTATTTTTGATATGAAACAAACACATAAGTTTGTTCCCTTGTAAATGTTTTGAGACACAAAAAAAGTGGCTGGGCCCTTTCGTAATAATAATATTTGTTGATCTGAATAGATAAAATTAAATAGAATGTTGAAAGAAATTCTTGACTTCTTATAGAGAGGATTTCTTAATATATACATTATAATTAATTTAAATATAGAATTACAACATCCTAAAAATTCCTGTTGTCATTGATCAATTTGGAATCCACTCTCATTGTATAATATTTATTATGATGAATCCAAACAATAATTCCTTTACAGGTATCCATAGGTTCTCTATGAATCCTTGAATATCCCCATTGGCATTCTGGGTTCTCGTTTGGTCAAACCAAACTTCTTTAATTGTTAAATATTGAACACAACAAGATATATTTTAGTATTGAATAAAAATTCTTCATTTCAATCATTTTTATGAGGGCAGGAGGATTATATATCATTCATGAGAGAGCTTTTAGGAAGTTCTATCTAGGTATTTGATCAAAATATCTTTGTAGAATCCACTATGCACAACAATTCACATTCCCTAAAAATGATTTAAATCAGATTATTTACTTGGGGTTAAATAGTTTTTAATTGTAAACATCCATTATTTAATTTTAATTTTTTATGTAAATGCCATATCAAATTATAACAGTAATAATATTATTATATTTCATGACATGTGTTAACTAACATATATTCTAATATCAATTATTAAATCAATAAATATTTAATTTCATAATTGATATTAAATAAAAGAAAATATTTTCATCGATTCCTTAAATCCAAAAATTAATCCTCCTAAACATTTATCAAATATTAAATAATAAATATATATTTAAATATTTTAATAAAACTATATTATTCATTCAATAAATAACTAAATATTATATTTAGTAACTATTGAAATGATAATTAGTTAATATTCAATAGACATAAATTCTATACACTAATAACTCATGATTGAATTTTTGAAATTGACCATACAAGATTAATTTTTTTTCCACAAGTTGAGAATTTTTTTATTCCTAAAATTATATTCAATTTTAATTTAACTAAGATTATGGATACACATAATGTGTGACCCTTTAGGACCCTTTATCAGTGAAATTTAAAAAAATTCCAAACGTCCAGGAATGGAATCTAAAAATACATAAAAACACTCATAGAGAAATAAAAAAATGTCACTAGAATGAGAAACCCATAAAAATTCCGACTATGGGATATAATCCCTTTGTATTGACATCTTATAAATAATATTTTATACTTATTTCATCAACTAATATGCTTGAGGTATTTTTTCATTGAATGTAACTACATGAGATTCGAAAAGAAGAAAAATAAAATTTTTAGAGTTTATGTTTTGAAAATACATGTATAAAAATGATCATAACACCTCAATAAATTTCAATATATTTATTTTATAATTAATTAATTTTTTTTTGATGGATTGCAATGCACGCAACAATTGGTTTAAACTAAATTTGGTTTATTGAGGCATTGAGAATTTAATTTATAATTAATTTTTAAAAATTTTAGAAAATTAATTTGATATATTTTTTTTTGAAATCATTATATAATAATAATATTAGGGTTAATTGCTGTGTTTTCTCTAAAAATTTTCATTTTTTGATGAATAGTGAAAAATAACAAATTTTAATTTAAAACTACACTTTTTTTAAATAATTTATAATTTCAAATTATATTTTTAATTGTATTTAATGTTAAATTAGTTTAATTATATTTCAATTAATGGATTATATTCCATTACATTCATTTTCATATTGAATTTAGATATTAAAATATTTTAAACATTTGAACATTTTCTGTTTAAAAATCCGCTTTCTCAACACATTTGTGAGATTAATTTTAAAATAAAGTTGTCCACTTATGTGAATGAAATTTAGAAAAATGGATTAAATATATGTAAAAATAATAATTTTTATTTTCTAAATAATTAAAATAAATTTATAACCAAAATGTACTGTTCAAATAGTAAAAATTAATTACGGTAGTTACGTAAAAAATGGGTTCACGAGGGGGTTATACTAAGAACATAATGGTAAACATGTCATACCAATGTTTAAAAATCCATTTTTATGACCATATTTCCACCCTTATGTTTTTATAATTTTTATGAGTTTTTTGGACATATTTCAATGAATTTAACCGATATAATAAGTTTAGTATAGAAAAAGGAAAAAAAGGAACCTTCACTATTTTAATATTTATAAAGCATGGGGATAGGGAAAAATATGTTTGGTTTTAAATATTATTGTGAAATATAAATTATATTTTATCATGATGTTTTATTTTAATTTTTTGGAGATGAAATAATTACATTGAATGCTTAAGAAACTGTATCAAAGTAATTATTTAGTTAATAATTAAATAAAATAATTGATACTAAACACAATAAAAGTGAAGTAAATTGATTGAAATATTATGTTGAAATAATTTTTCAGATTAATGTAAACTATTAAATAGGTCTGAAAATAATATATTATAACTCCATCATTTTATTCATATTTTCAAATTCTAAATAAATGAATAATATCAAAATTGATGTTAATGTTATTTTATAATAAATGATATATTAATAAATGATTTAAAATTACTAAAAATACTATATGTTTAAAGATTATTTTTAAATAATAATAGATATCAACTATTATTCATTCATGGATCATTTTTTATTTTATAATGATTATATTTAACCACAATTAGTAAAATATCTCTTAGTGTAGTTAAGGTTAAAGCGATGTTTTTTCATGTTACATGCGCTTTTGTTGAGGAATAAAAACATTAACTCATATGTTTCATTGTTAGTTGGATGTTTTTATCAACCCTAAAATCCCTATAAACCTTTAATTATCAATTTCGGATCCAATTGGGGTAATAGATATCTCCCACTAGTGAATTCTTTTGGGTATTTACAAAAATGTCACTCCTCCTCAACTAGAAATGGGAACTCATTTTGATCACTTATTAAATCCTTAACACCATTTATGTTTGGAAAATACCTACCTAAATAAAATATAATCTTCCATCCCATAATCCTTGAATTAATAGTTTTAGTCTAATGGCAATCTTTTAATGCTTTAGTGAAAACCTAATAAGGATACCAAAATAAGAGGTAATGTTCTTCTACAAGCATATTTATTTTATTTATTCCTCCACTTACATAAATTATTATTAAAACCTGATTTTATAATGAAAAATTCACATACATATAATGGGATGTTTTTATAAAATGTTAATGGCCTTTAACTCTATCCACTTCCATCAAATTGGTTATGAAATAATGTTTTTTATGTACGATTGATTACCGACTCACAAATCGATGTCATTCATTATTATATTACAAAATTTTACTATTTGAAATGATTATTGATATAAAGTATATATATTATATTTATAAAATAATCGTATTCCTGATTCATCATATCATACATATATTTTACTTTTCATTTTGTAGGGGATGTGATAACGTCGCTCATGTGTATGGTAGACTACCACCTCGTGAAGTGATGTGATTCATTTTTCCCTAACACTTTACATGAAAGATAATAATGATAAATGTAATGAATATATGTGATATAAATAAAATAATAATGATATTAATGACATAGTTATCATAATTAAAATATAATATATTATTTTCTTTCTTACCTTTTCACTCATAGTAATATTATTACGTCATTTGTGTACGCGTGTGCTACAACCGTAATGAAGTGATGTGTCTCTCTTTTCATCACCGCACCAACTTAGTTGTATAAGTATATTTAAATAAAAATATATATAATTTATGATATGATGATAATTATTTAAAATTAATATATTACTTACCTCATTTTTATAATGATCATTGAAAATTGAAATGTTACTCATGTGAACATATAGCCTTCAATATCAATGATTTTAACATACATCTTATTCCATAATATGTAATGTCTGGGATTTTTGAACCATGTTAAAATATGAAGGTTTTTGAATTTTTTTTTGTTTGATGGTTTGGTCTCAAAACCAAGCCCTGTGATGATGTTCTGTGAGTTGGGATTGTTTAAAAGTGTTTATACCGTACTTGAGTAAAGGATTGGGGAGTTTCTTGTATGTCTGATTGTAATTTGGGAGCATCGACTCGAGGAAATTTAGGTTTTTAAGGAACTGATGAGAACGAATGGTTGGTGCAAGACCTATTAAACCATGTGACCTACTACAAGAAATTTTTTAGCTTAATTATAGGAGACATAGATGCTCACACGGTCTACATAAATTTAGGAAAACATTTTGAGATAAACCATGTGAGGTGAGTGTCTTAAACAGAGACGCTCGTATAGTATACACACGACTAGGAAAGCTATGCGGGACCGATCGTATGAGGTGGTATCCTTAGAAAAAAGGTTCCATAAGGATGGTACATCGTTTTCTAGACCGTGTGATCCAAACCATCCCGCATACCTTGTTGTGGGTTATGGGCTATTTTATTTAATTAAATTCTTAGTAGAGAGGGGTTTAATAAATGCTGTTAAATTGGGGTTTTATTAAATTAAATTCCTAGATAAGAGTAATTTAATTAATTGATGTGAAGATGGGGTTTTTTTAATTAAATTTGGTTTAGGAGAATTTAATTTAATGATTATGAGATATAGAATTTACTTTTTTAAAATTGGTTGTAAGGAATTTAATTAAATGATGTGCTAAATAAAGATTTTGGGGTTTAACTAAGAGGTGTGTAAATTAATTGATAATAATAAAAATATAATGGGGATTATTATTTTTATTATTATATTAATTGTTTTTTTAATTTGGATTTTAATTTATTTTCTGAGAGGAAATAAGGCGGAGAGGCACACAGTATCGGCCAGAAGTGACCCCCCTGTTCTCTAATGTGCGGCATGCTACCCCTATTATCCGACTCCTATTCGTGCACCTGTCACCTCTCGATCTCTTCACATAAGTTGTCTATCTGGATGAGGCAAGTCCATATCCCTGTGTTTTGTTATTTGCATCAGTTATTTCAGATCTCCATTTCTCGGTCTCCATTAGTCTGAAACCCTAGATCTGGGTTTAATTCAATTTATTAATTTCTTCCAATTCTATGTAGTGAAAATATGTATCTGGAATATTTGTTTTACATTCCGATGAACTCCACTAAAGGTGAAGTGATTCGTCTTGATTTGGTTCACCATCGACTTTTTTTGGGTATGGCTATAAACCTGATATTTTGTTTCACACCCCTTTAATTAGATTATTATGGAGTGTTTGAGTTGCAGTTAATTAATTAGAGGTGCATTTGTCATCAATGCACTAATTGTGGGTGTAGTCTGTTGTTGTTAAGGTGCTTTGATTAATTCCGAGTGCACCCATGCTATTGCTGAGGTGCGTGTACATGAGAAGATCATGGTTAAATATAGAAAGCATGGGCTCGACCAATTCCTTGAGGTAGGGTCCTCAACTTTGATTTAATTTAAAAAATTTAGTTTTTATTGGTTTATTTATTTTTATAATGTTGACTACAATATCATGTCAAATTAAGTATAGGTGTAAAATTATGGGTTAGATTACAAAATCATGTTTTTATAATAATTCCCCTCCAGTGGAGGAGCACTGCCTTCAAGCTAAAAACAAAATGTTTAGATTGATATGTTTTTAGCTTGTTTTTATGTGTTTTTTTATGCTTTCATAGTTATTGGAATCTGTTTAATTAGTAGCAATTTGGTTTTATTAACTTGGCGATGTATTTCTTCCTTTATATGTTGACACACCATGGTTGGGTGATACTTATAAGTATTGATTTAGCTAAGTTAAGATAATTAATTTTTGAATTAATTATGTTACACAAGAATTGAAATTTAGATAATTAATCAAAGGATTAATTATGAATTATTGAGTGGGATATATTGATATAGTTAATTTTGAATTAATTATGTACATTGATATTGGAATTTAGATAATTCATTAGGGGATTAATTATGAGATTTAGAATTGGAAAATTGAGATAATTAATCAGGGGATTAATTGTGATATGTTGATTTTGTAAAAGTTGAGAGAATTAATTGTGATTTAATTATGTTCATGAGTTTTAATATATATAATTAATCATAGGATTAATTATGATATGTTGAATTGGATTTTCTGAGATAATTAACGGAGGATTAATTATGTGTCTTGAGGTTTGTTAAATATAATTAATTGTGAGATTAACTATGACAAGTTGAGATTTGTAGTAGATAATAAATTTGTGGAGAGTGAATTATGGAATGAGATTTCGGTTCATTGATCAATTAATTGGTGAATTAATTAATGGGATTTGTGTACTTAGTTAATTACGGAGTTAACTAATGGATTTGATGTTATTTACTAATCGATGGATTAATAAGGGAATGGGTGTGTATAATTCTTGTGGAATTAATTATTGGGATTGGATTAATTAATTTTTGAATTTATTAATGAATAATAATAGGGTTCTATACATGGAATTCAAGACTGAATGAGAAAGTGGTTTCTAGACATGGCGTTTTTAGATTGATTGAGAGGTTGGGGCAATGGACAAGGTGTTCTACCCAAACAGTGATGTATGAACTTGTGATATGAGGTGGTGGACATGGAGATATACATAGACTGAGAATGTCAGGTGTGAGACCTCGATATCTACACCAACTGAAGAAGTGGAATGTGAGACATGGAAATCTACACGGATTGATATCTACAATTTTTGGCATGGCATTAAACACCGAATGAATGGTAATGATAAATTTTGAATTTAACTAGAGACATGAACAAAGCAAAAGTTAAAAGCGATTAAATAATGGTTTAGAATGATTAAGAATTTTGACATGAGGGGAAGAAGGTTCTAGGTTATGACATTACCTAGGGAACACTTCTGGTTCTAGCATGAGCCAAAGATAGTATTCAGGTACGTGTAACAACGAGAACCTTAGAGATATTAAATGATTAAATAAATAAAAAATTGTAAACTGTTAAAAGGTGTTTATACTTGATTAATATGCTTGTATGACTCTCGTTCATACTCTTATTCTAGGTACGGGATGAAGTAGGTATCACTCCCTGGTGTCCCTTTGAAACCTGGATGGGTTGTTGGTCATTTATTCAGTTCCGCCATTGCCTTTTTATATCAACACACTATTTTTTATATTTCATTGTATAGACTGAGATAGACCACTAGTGGTCCAAGTATACTGAGATGTATATCTCACAACCTACTCGGGCCACCATTACACTGGGGTACCTGAGTAGACTTTACTTGTTTGCAGGACCTTGGACTTTGCTTTTGTCCATTTACATATACTTGGGAGTTAGGAGAAAAGGAATGAGTAGGAGCTAAAGATGCTCGTAGAGATAACCATCATATAATTAAGTCTTTTATTTATATACTAACATGTAATGCATGCTGTTTTGTTTAATGCCTTCAGATATGTATCACCATGAAAAGCATGCATTGTATAAACTAGCATTGTCCATTTTATTTATTCAGTTGATTATTGTTTATATATGTGTCCTCTATTATCTGAGTTTACTATCAATTTCTTCTATTAACTCTATATATGAGGTTATAGTCTCCCCACTGACTATCCATATAATCTCTATGCATGTTGGTAGCCTCTAATATATAGGTAGACGTGTTTGAGGTCATTTGAAAATTGGTCTAGCTACTGGTTTAAAGGTAAGTTGGGTCGGGACATTACAAAGTGGTATCAAAGGATCTTCTTTTCTTTCCTTTTACTTTGTATTTCTGTTTTGGGTTATTAGATATGGGAATAGGTATGTCTCAGTGCATGGATAATAGCCATGATTGGGACTAATAATCCCATGTACGAGAAATATCTAAGTGGCCAAGGATGAGAATTGATGTTTATTAAGTTTGTGGTTACCATTGATAATGATTTCACCTTGAGTAACTGGTGTATTATCCACTGCTTATTGGTTTTGATAATTTTCAAAATTTTTCTTGACTTGATATGGAAAGTAAGTGGCATTAAATTCATCATCTTAGGCACTTATATATTCACATTTCATGCATATAACATGCCATGTAGTTTCATTAGTAGGATGCCTAATAATTTTAATTGTGTGACTTGGGTAGAATGCAATGTTTTTATATTCTTTAGCATGAATAATTTTATAACATTTTTAGACAATTATATTCCATGTTGCCTCTATTATTAACATGTTTTCATGTTGTTCCATGATTTTGTGTTATATCATTCTATTGTGTTACTACTTATGATAACATACTAGAGATGTTTTTATGTGTAAATGGATGAATGAGTAGAAAATTGATTGATTGTGTTTACAATGGGATCTAATTATAGTTGTATGGTGTATGGTGTCCTTATAAATAGATAGGGGTAACCCATGTATTCAAATGATTGAAAACATGGCTCCAAATGATAAAATGTTAAATGGAAATTTGATGTGATAAATGGGATCCAAATGCCAGCGGTAAGGTGTATGGGTGCCTTATAGACTTTTAGATGTCCACCCATGTGACTGAGCCTAGTATAACTATAGTGTGTTTGAAAATGGTTATAAATGAAAAAATACTATTTTTTGTGAAATGAACTATTGTGGGTTTTCTTTTGAAAGAACCTGTATTTGAATAAATTGGACTCTCGGAGGTCACCTTTTTTGTAAAAAAGAATTTAAATGCTAAACTTCATATTTAAAATGAAATGATGAAAAATGATATGTATTAAAGAGTAATTCTTTTATATCTTGACTGTGTTTCCCATGGGGAATTGTTTGACAACCCAGTTCCTTATTTTGTAATAGTACCTGTAGGTTTGTTAAAATCATTTCAAATTTTTACAGGTTGAAATGAATTAATGAAATGAATAAAATGAAAAGTTGTTTTTGAGTCTAGTGAGTTTTGGTTTTCATGACCAAGAGACAGGGTCAATGTGTATGCTTCCTAAGGGACAAGCCCATGGTAGGTAGCACCCTTATATATTGACATTCTTTTTTTCCACTGTGATCTTTTTGATGTTGGTACCATTAATGTGATGTTTTTATTTAGTATTTATTTTGGGTTTAATGATTGAAACCCTTGTTTTGAGGGGTGGTCATTGTATATTGACTCTTGAAGAGGAAATAATCATTTCGGAATGCTTAGATCAACAGGTTAGACATGCCCTGGACATGGTCATCCATTGAAGAAGTCCCGGGGTTAACTCCAGTGTAGAGTGTTTTGGGTGTTAAGGTATGTTCGTTCTACTAGTTGGGAGAACTTTTGGAACTCATGTGTTTTGACATTCCAATAGGTTTAAGTTTTGACTTTCATGAGAGATGTTGAAATAGTTATTGTTGTTCATGGAACGTCACATGTGCATTTAATATGTTTCAAAAAAATCATTCATGATAGTGGATAGTATTTTCTCTGATGACATGGAAACTCCTGCGGTTGGTAATAACACATCTGTAGGTGTTTGGAAGAGTTCATGTGGGAAACATTGAATGAATAAGGATTCCTTGAGTGATACATGCATTGAGGTTTTGTTGATGACACATTGACAGGAGAAGTTGAGACTTTTTTTAATGATTCATCCAGTGATATTTTGACTTCTCTTTTGGTGACCTGGGTTTATTATTATTGTGATATTTTGAATGATATGATCATGTCCCCTATCTTGACCTCATCCTGGGGGCACTGATATAGCATCAGTCATACACCATGATAATGTTTTAAAAGTTATTGGGATTGATGAGATATTATTTTATTTGGGTTGTATATGGGATGCATGGTTCTTTGGGTTGTGCCATTATTCATGCCGGGGAATTACAACTTTAATATAGACTTGTTATGTATTGACTCGAGAAGGTCACTAGAGGTCGATTAAGGATTTCGTTGTATATGCGATTAGTGATGAAATAATTTTAAAGGCACATCGTCAATTTATGGGTGAGTGTGGGTTCTAGGACTGGCAATGTATTTCAAAGAAAGATCCATGATTTGTGAGTTTTACCGTTAAATTCTAAGAACATTGGTGGAAATAGTCAATGAGTGGATGGTTGAGGAGATGATGATATAATCATGTATCTAGTTGCATGAGCTCAGTTATCTTCCATTTCTATGTTTTGTGTTGGATTCTGAACATTGGATCATGTTTCTAAAGGATTAATCTATTGGGATAGTGTGTTGGTTAAATGTAAGCTTAGAATTTGGGAATATAGTTCTGTTGTTCATCTGAGACTTCTTGACCTTGTTGGGTTGGTTAATGTTGTATTAGTTCCCGGTGGCTTCTCGGGGACGAGAAGTTTTTAAGGTGGGTAGATTGCAAAGACCCAAGTTTTTGAACCAGGTTAAAATAAAAAAAAATTAACTTTTTTGTTTTTTGGACTATTAAGTATTAAAACCAAGCCTTGGGATGAAGTTTCGTGAGTTGGGATCATTTAAATGTGTTTATATTAGGCTTGGGTAAAGGCTAGAGGAGTTTCACAGATGGTTGATTGGAATTAGGGATCATTACATCATGAAACGTTATGTTTTTGAGGAACTAAAAAGAGATAACAGTTGGTGAATGGCCTATTAAACCATTCATCCAGATACAAGAAACCATGTAGCTTAAATTATGGGAGACATAGGCACTTGTACGGTCTGCACACGATAAGGAAAACCGTGCTGGACAAACTGTGCGAGGTGAGTGTCTTAAATAGAGATTCTTGCATGGTCTGCACATTTTTAGGAAAACTGTGTGGGATACAATGTGCGAGGTGGGTTATTTATACAAAAGGATCTACACGGTTGCTGCAAGGTTTTACAGACGGTGTGGATCACCCAGTTTTGGAATATGTCTAATTTTATTTAATTAAACACCAGGTAGAGAGGGGTTTAATTAAATTCTGTTAAATGAGGGTTTTTATTTAATTAAATTCAAGGATAATAATAATTTAATTAATCGATTAGAAATGGAGTTTTTATACAATTAAATTCGATTGAGGAGAATTTAATTAAATGATGATGAGTTGGAGAATTTATTTAATGAAATTCGGTTGTAAGAAATTTAATTAGGTGATGTGGTAAATGGTGAGTTTGGGGTTTGTCTAATAGGTGAGTAAATCAATTGATAATAATAATAATATAATGGGTATTATTAATAATAAAAATATTATTATTTCATTATTTCTATTTTAATTTGGGTTTTAATTTAAATTTAGAGAGGAAACAAGAGGGAGAGTCACACAACATAGGCTAGGCATGACCCCCCCCCCCTTTTCTCTCATGTGAGGCATGATACGCCCTCCTCTATGGCGCATCCTTGCACACCCATCCACTCTCGATCTATTCATGAATGTTTCCCATATTAGTAAGGTGTGTCCTTCTTCATATGTTTTATAATTTTCATTGGATTTTTAAGATCTCCATTGCCCGGTCTTTGTTAGGCAAAACCCTATATTCAGGTATAATTGAGTTTCTTAATTTCTTCTCATTCTAGGTGGTGAAAAATATGTCTCGTGACCCATTGGTCTATATTCTGACAAACACCACCGAATGAGAAATGATTCGGCTTGATTTGGTTCACCACCGTCATTTCTAGGTAAGGATATAAACCCAATATTTGGTTTCTCACCCCTTGAATTAGATGCTTATGGTGTGTATGAGTTGTAGTTATTTAATTGGAGGTGTGTTGGTCCACACTAAACTAATTGTGGGTTCCATTTGTTGGTGTTAAGATGTTTCAATTGATTTGGAGTGCGTCAGTGTTGTTGTTGAGGTGCATGCATGTGCACATATGATGATTAAAGTTAGAAAGCATTGGCTTAGACAATTCTTTGAGGTTTGGTACTCAACATTAATTTAATTGAAAAAGTGATGATTTTTTATTTAATACTTTTGATAATGTTGAATGCAATATTGGAGTAAATTGTTAATTATTGTTAAATGACTTATTATATTACAAAATCATGTTTTTGTTATAAAGCCCCTCCAGTGGAGGTGCACTTACTCCAAGCTAAAAACACAATGGTTACATTTATATGTTTGTTTAGATTAGTTTTATGTGTCTTTGTAGGATTTCCTAGTTAGAGGAATCTATTTAATTGGTAGCAATGAGGTTTTCCAAATTAAGAGGTGTATTTTCGCCTTTATATGTTGACACAATTAGGTTATGTGATACTTATGAGTATTGATTTGTCTAAG
The DNA here is from genome assembly GCA_963277665.1 of Viscum album. Classification (NCBI taxonomy): domain Eukaryota; kingdom Viridiplantae; phylum Streptophyta; class Magnoliopsida; order Santalales; family Viscaceae; genus Viscum; species Viscum album. Next base: position 1,445,929,376 of record OY728155.1, read on the forward strand.
ATATGATAATTAATTTTTGAATTAGTTATGTTCCTTGATAATTGAAATTTATATAATTAATTAAGGGATTAATTATGAATTGTTTACTAGGATATATTTAGATAATTAATTTTTGAATTAATTATGAACGTTGACATTGGATTTTAGATAATTAATCGGGGGATTAATTATGAGATATTGAATTGGTGAGTTGGGATAAATAATCAAGGGATTAATTTTGATATGTTGATTTGGGATATGTTAAGGCAATTATTTTTGAATTAATTATGTGATTGGGGTTGTAATATAGATAATTAATCATGGTATTACTTATGAGGTGTGGAACTGTCTATATTGAGATAATTAATGGTTAGATTAATTATGACGAGTTCAGATTTGGATTGGAAAATTAATTGTGGATATATAATTATGGAATGAGATTTGGGTTTATTGATTCATTAATTGGTGAATTAATTAATGGGATTTATGTACTTAGTTAATTGTGGAGTTAACTAATGAATTTCATGTGATTCACTAATCATTGGATTAGTAAGGTAATGGGTGTGTATAATTCTTGTGGAATTAATTATTGGGATTTGATTAATTAATTTTTAAATTAATTAATGAATAATAATTAGGTATTAGACATGGCATTAAAGACCTATTGAGAAAGTGGGTGCTAGACATGTCATTTTAGATCAATTCAGAGGTTGGGACGTGAGACATGGTGTTCTACCATAATAGTGATGCAAGATCTTGTGATATGAGGTGGTAGACATAGTGATCTAAACAGATTGGGAAAGTCTGGTGTGAGACATGGAGATCTACACTGGATAAGAAAGGGGAGTGTGAGACATGGAGATCTACATCAATTGAGATTTTGGGTGTTTGGTATGGTGTTCAACATCGAATGAATGTCAATGATAAATTTTGAATTGAACTAGATACACGAATTAAGCGTGAGTTAAATGTGATTAAATAAAGGTTGATAATGGATTCAATTCCAACATGAGTCGAAGTAGGTACTAGGTAATGGAATTACCTAGGGAGCACCTTAGGTTCCAGCACAAACTGAAGTTAATATTGAGGAACAGTTAACCGTGGGAACCATTGAGATATTAAATGATTAAATAGGTAATAATTGGTAAAGTCTTAACATGTTTTTATTTTTGATAAATATGATTTTATGATTCTTCTACAGACTTTTGTTCCAGCTATGTGATGATGCTGGTAAGGCCATCAGGTGTCCCTTTGGAACCTGGATAGGTCGTTGGTTATTTATTCAGTTATAATATTGCCTTGTTATATCATCACACTATTTTTTTATATTTCATTTTCTAGATTGAGATAGAAAATTAGTGGTGTTGTCATACTGATATTTATATCTCAAACCCTACTTAGGAATCTATTACACTAGGGTACCTAAGTAGACATTACATGTTTGTTGGACATTGGACACTGCTTATGGCCATTTACTTGTACTTGGGAGTTAGGAGAAAAGGACAGAGTAGGAGCTCGGGATGCTTGTAATGATCTCCCTGGGGTATTTGAGTATTTTATTTATTTATGTTCTAACAAATAAAAAATTAATTTTTGTTTATTGCCTTTGGATATGTTTTACCATGACATACAAGCATTGTATAAATTGGTGTGGGTTGTTTTCTTTATTCAGTTGATCATTGTTTATATTTGTCTCCACTATTATCTGAGTTTACTATCTGTTTGTACTTTGAACTATAAATATGAGGATATAGTCTCCCCAATAACTATCCATAGACCATAACTTCTAGTCAACAGCCACTGGTGTATAGGGAGACGCGCTTGAGGTCATGTGGTTACCAGTCCTCCTACAAGTTTGAAGGTAATCCAGGTCAAGACGTTACATAATCATACTTCATTAATTTTTTAAAAGTAAAATTTATATATAAATATGATAATTATTTCATAATTATTTTTCTTAATATGATTGGACTATATAATATGTGAAAGAATTGAATCTTTCATGATGATATACGCATGAGAAAACAAGAGAATTGACACCCAAAAAAATGAAAATGGTGAAATATTCTTAATATATGGGTGATAATATGTTATAAATGAATGATATATTACATTATAAATATTATTATGGTTATGGTATAAATTAAAAACATTATTAAAATCATTATAGATGACGATAAATCACATTCACCCAAAAAGAAATGTTATGTCAGAGATTTCATCTCATTTTTTATTCTATTGAGACTTATTTGTTATTGTGCACTAATAAACTTTTATATGGTGTATATACTTCTACTTTGACATTTTATATCATTATTAATTAATAATTCATTGCATTGTATGTTTGAATTTAAATTATCACATCTCAGGGGAATTTGATATGAAAATTACAAAATGGTACAAGTTATTGTGAGATCTCACTTTCTTTTGTGATTGTTAACATTATCGTGAAGAAATCACTATTTTTGTAATTTTTGTTACATTTAACATAAATATAAATATTAATTTATTATGGATTTGATTATTTACTAATCATTATAAAAATTTAAAATATGGTGTTTACATTGTATGTTATTTGATAAATAGGGGAAATATTTATAAATCTGTATCATTTACTTAATACAAATACATGATGACGAGGACCATTTTTTTATGAATTAAATTGATTATTAGATATTTGAGAAATTATTTGGAAATAAAATACTTGGGTGGGAAACAATTAATGATATCCCATAAATGCATGAGTAGTCTCATTAGAGGGATTAGTTGGCTGAATCAGATTTGTTTTTCAATGTATGTTTTAAACCGTCTTGTGAAATGTTTGGATAGTAAAGGTATCATGTTCCTAGTATGCATGAAGTCCAATTATTAAGTGTTTACTTCATTGCGAATATAGTTGTTATTAATATCCATGCTATTTTCTATAACACCCCAATATTTTATGAGGAATATTCTTTTTAATTTCCTTGATGTCTTGTGTTGTATGCTTCACTATTATTAGATTGCACTATATGCAACACCGTATTATCTTGTAGTATACAAAACACTATTCTTGTCTTGTGTTGCACAAAATTTCAAGTTCTTTTGAATAAAATTCATTTTTATACAAATCCAATTGTAGATTTTGATCAATGTATAAATGAACTATATTTTTATAATGTTATACGCAATACCAAAGGAATCTTTCACTACACACAACCCCGACTTGGCTTACATTACATGCAATAACGACTTTCCTCAATAGCGTGTGTTGTAAGCAATACCGAGTTTTACTAAACAATGATATATTGTTATAACATTATTATGAACTTTCCATTATGAATATTATTAACCAAATTTTGTTTTTTATAAAATTATAATTCATCTTACACATATTCTAGAACGTGGTATGAGAACAAAATAATTTTTTCGGGTAAAATAAGTATTTAAAAAAAATGCAGTTTTGCTTCATTTTGATGGCGTACCCACAGTAAATCTATTTTTTGACATGATTTAAAGTTTAATTTGATAAATAAAATATCTTACTTGGAATCATAATATAAAAATTTAATTTGGATAAAATTTTGACCTTATTCTGATAACCTTTATATTTTGATGAATAGTAAAAATACGATAAATTTTAATTAAAAAAAAAATTAATCACGAAAATTTATATGGTTAAATTATAATATTTAATGGTTTTAAAGTTTAAATATATTATATTTTTACCATTTAATATAATTTATGTCATTAGAATTAATTTTACACTGAATTAATAGGTAAAAACATTTCAATCTTTTGCAACATTTTAACTTTTAAAACCCATTTTCTCACCAACTGGATTAATTTTAAATTAAATACTGTCACTTATATGTTTTGAATTTGGAAAAATGGATTCCATATTTGGAATCAGTAGGTCCAAATTATGCTAATAGGAGAATTTTTATTTTTAGATATCATGAATAGTAACTACGGTAAATTTTATTTACTACATTTAAAGGTAAATCGGGTAATTAAGTGTAAAAATAAGATTTTAAAATTACCCTAACACCTTCCAAAATTCTATTGGATGAATAAAAGTCGAACCATATCACCTAAGGATCAAAATAGATTCATTTCATGGACTTTTGACCATGACAAGGATGTAATTATTATTAAAACCAAAGAAAGTGACAACATATCACTCTCTTATATATTATTAGTGAAATAATTTTTATTGAGATATAAACTTTATAAAACTTCATACATAAATAGTCACTAGAAATACAATAAAATCATCTACATCATGTGAATTTATTTAGAATTTTTAGGGATTAAATAATTATCATTAATGGTGACACAATAGTGATGTAGAAATTATTTTATTGATTGAAATATCAAATAAATGGTTTTAAAAATATTAAAAAAAATATTATATGAACAAATTAATGTGCTCCATGAATTGTTTTTGATGAATATGACATGTTATTAATCTATTAGATATTTTTTATTTTATTTAAATTCAAATAATTAAATAGTGTCAAAATTGACACTATTGATATTTTATAAAAATAACATATTATTAAATTGTTTAAATATCACAAAAATATTTAGAAATTACAAATTTAAAATTATATGGTCTACAATGTAATAATTTATCTAATTATATAAAATTTACAACATATAATTAAGTATTTATAACAATTTTAAAAGTATAATATTATTACCACAAATAAAATTAAATTGATTAAATAAAGATAAATCAAAATGATAAGGTCTAAAATAAAATAAAAACATGTATAAATTTGATTGGATGATGATATTACAACCCTATATTTCCTCATATCCGAATTTTAGTCAATTTGGAAGTTTTTATGTGGGGTTTGAGTTCATTATAAATTAATATTTTAGAGGTTTCCAAAAGTGCCCCTCTCATCTCTTATAAAAGGGCGCCTCCTCCCTCTCATCTTCACAACGTTTTGAGCCCTCAAGCTCATCCGAACCTTGTACATTTATCTTATACACTTCCATATCAACATACTAGAGGTACTATTCTTCTTCAAAGACCAACTTTAGTGCTTTAAGAGGAGGTTTAGAAGTGGCACGTCAAAGAAGAGGTAATATCCTTTACCAATTCTTTCAAATTTATTTCTTCTTATACATCCTCTTATTTATTTGTTTCATTATAAAGTAATAACATAAGTATCACTAATATATGGATATTTTATAATAAATATGAAACACCACCATTTCACCTTCTATCCATCCTATAGAAAACAAAATCACCGCGTGTGCGTACGTACAGAATACCGTTTCCATGCTGTTGTGTAATCTGTTTTCCACCACCACCTTACTTGGATGGGTATAATGGTGTAAATAATAACTATATATTATTATTATAACATGATACTAATTTTGAGATATTTTATAATCCACTCCAATACAATTCAACAATTAGGGGAATGATATTGTCGGTCGTGCGTACGTACAGATTACCGTCTCCACGACGCGATGAGATTCATTCTCCATGTTAACCATTCAAGAATGATTATAAAGTATATATAATATATAATAATGAAATATATTACATTATAATGATACTGTATTTATGTACATATATTTTTCTTTTACTTAATTCCATTCAATTCAATAAGGAAACAAAAACAGCGTTCACGCGTACGTACGGCCTGCCGTCTCCACGAACGGTGTATTTCATTACATTTATCGATCTATCATATATATATTTATATGATGAATATATATAATATATATATATATGTAAATAATGTTTTACATTATGGAATTATTTAAATCAGGATATGAGTAATAATATCAAGAACAACAAGTCCAAACACTTACGAAAAATGAAACGATTTTACCCAAAATGTTTCCTTAACATGGGATTGAAAAATGAACGAATAATATAAAGACCTAAGTGAATCATATATGGTATCATAAATATTATTATAGTTCTATTAAAAGTTAATAATATGTTTAAACCCACTATATAATAGGTTCAGATAAATACAAAGCATATCAGACCTAAGGTAAGGGATTATTTCGTCTCACTTTTATTTTTGTGAGACACATGTCTTAATCACCATCTATTTCTTTTGTATGGTGTTTATGATTCCCATTAATGTTTTATGATATTTATTATGGAGGATATGATATTTACATATTCATGTAATTTTCTTTATGGCATGTATGATTCCACCGATCAGAAAACATAAGGGGTAACTTTTCCAATCTCATTTCTATCCAAGATTGTTTATTCATAAGTATTTACTGTGGTTATATTTATCATCCATGTACATGTTTTATAAAAAATGTTTACATAAAGTTTTTAATATTCTTCCATGTATGTTTAAATTCATGTTTATCTCTTTTTGGATTTTACCACATGGTATGGAATGAATCTTTCTTTTGTTTACCATACGAGGTACTTTTTGACTTTTCCGAATGCTTTTTTAAATTATACGGCATGAATGGATTTTTACGGTTTTATAAAGAATTATTCTCATGAAGCTTCCTCTTAAATATTTCATGATTATTTTCTAAAAAAATTCTTTTCTTTTAAAATTTCATGGAATTTTGTGAAAAGAAAATGATTTTGAAGAATAAAGGATATTTTCCTCAGGAATTCATTTCAAGTGTTTTATCAAAACTATTTTCCATCTAAGATGACATTATTTAGTATGTTTATGTTTCAATTATAATGTCTCTAATAGTTACATGGTTTGATTTTTCATATGTTGAAATGATATCTATTTGTTTTATAAGGATTATGTTATGGTGAGATGACGTTTATGAAACCCATTTTATTCATTGGGTAATGATGAATGAATTATATTTATTTGGTGGAACATGAAAGAATGATTTAATTATGAGATGGTTGGGAACTATATCTACCTATAATTAATTGGGTAATGATTTAAATCTCATGAGATAGACATGGATGGAATGGCAAGTAAATATGGTTCAGTAATACAGGGCTGAAACAACAAGTAAACCCAGTTCAGTAATGGATTTTGTCCTCTATGATGGTCTTGGAAGCAATGCCTTGGATTCTCTGAAAATCATATCACGTTTTTAATGGTTTTACACAATTACATGTTTTATCCCCATGATATTTTATCATGATTGATGTTCCTTTATGGTCTATGCCTTACGTACTACCAAGATTTATTTCACAACTCAAGATTTAGATGTTTAAACTTTATGTTCATGTTTTTTTAAGTTCAAATGTATATGGTTTGTTTTATTTTCTCCATGATTACCCTTACTGAGAATTTGAGCTCACCATTTATATGTTTTTTCCCCAGGATATAAAGAAAGGTTTTAGGTAAGAAAAAAAGGGGAGGATCTTTATGGGAGATGTTGAATATCTTTCACCATGACTAGAAGATTATGTTCCGAGTTTCCAAAGACACTAAACTATTACAGTCTTTGGGTGTCTATTTTTGTTATGTATTAAGTATTCTTAAAAAGTAATGTAATGTCCCTATACGTCATGTTTGGGAATCTATATTTGGTATTAGAGGAAAGGTTTAGTGAACCCTTGGAAACTAGTATGTGAAATGTTTAGAGAGATCCATAGAGATATTTCTAAGGTATGTCTAGGGATGTCCCTAAGGTTAAGTATAAGTATAGGTCATCATCCTAGAATTACAGTAACGATCTTAGAATTAAACCTAAGATGTTAGATATTGAAGGTACCCTACCTTTATTATGTTATTTTACTAGCTTGATTTTTTCTCCCACACTATTATTTTTTGGGTTTTAGAAAATGGATGGAAACAGGAAGATTCATGTTAATAGAGAATATTATGTACAATAGAATGATACTTTTCATGAGCAACCAAATGAAACGGTTTTTGGAAGGAAAAACATCTTTATTATGCCTAATAAAAAATCTCATAATATGATCAATAATCTCATCTTTGGTAAGTTTCCTGACTCATATAATAAGAGAAAGGTAGAGATTTATGATGATCATAGGGGAAAGAAAGTTCAATTCCCCTCTCGTAAATCATGTGGGAAGAGGCATCAGGGAGAATGTTTCAAAGGAACTAGAATATTCTTTGGGTGTGTAAAAGAAGAACACAAAGCTAGTAATTCCAAAGGAAAAGATTTAGTTAACACAATGGACAAGGGTAATGGTATTTCTAAGACATCAACAACGGTTAAATGTTGTAAATGTGGAATGTACCGGCATTATAAAAATGAATTCCATAATGGAAAATTTCATGAAGAGAATAATCATGGTCATATGGGTAGTATTTATGTTGTTGATGATGAAGAGACTACAAATGATATATGAAATGAAAAAAGTGTTGAGGAATAAAATGATGAATCTTGGTCAATGGTTTAAGAAGGTAGTAGAATGGTTTCATGTTTATCAAGAATAATGTATGGTACTATGGAATAAAGAAAAATATAAGTATTGTTACACTATTTTTTTCCCTTCAGTATTTAAAAGAATATGTTGATGGTATCGATATCCATGAAAAGTGACTGAAATATTTTTTGGAAATTAGATGATATGTGCATAATTAAGGGATAAGGAGAGAATAATATATTGGATATTATTAATGAGCTCATGACTGATATAAGGACAAAGTGATATCATGATTTGAGTATATAGAAATTTTGGGATTTTGGTATGTGGAAAGAGTTAACTTTTGACAGTATTAATGTTTTCACTAAAGTTTTATGGTAATTCATGTTTTAAGAGAATACATGATTAAGGTATTCACATATTTGGAATGTGACCCACAAGATACATGATATGATATATGGGGGATAAATGATGGTATTCACATAATTGTTATATTACATCTCTAGTAATCTTTTTCTTTATACTATGAGATTGGACATAAATATTTTGGATTAACGTAAAGGTTTGAATGGATTAAGTTGAACATTACATAGTATTGTTTATGGATAAAACTTTTTCTAAAATATTATAATAGTATAGTTTTAGAAAATGGACAACATGCAGGATGAGCGACAACCCATCGCATCATACATGGTTGCAAGAATCAAACCCCCAACCGAAGTGCGACATGCCTTTATTCCCTACCAATGGCCTACAAGAAGTCCTTGTTTAGTAGAAATTAGTTTTATTTTATTAAGAGTTACGATAGATGATGTATAAGTCCAGTTTTGGAACCATATATGATTAATATCACCATAGATGGAATTATGTATATTTAATAATTTTTGCTAACCTTTTTTGTGATAAAAAGAGATGGAATGACCTATAATTCTATTGCATTATATGCTAACATTTCAAGAAGGACAAATTAAACTTCATTTCTTTAAATAAGAGATGAAGTGGAAATTATTCATGGAATGACCAATGATGATATTATCCTAAAATCAAGTAAGTATTTATCCTTATGCAAAAATTCATCACCTTTAGGGAAATGATCTTCAAAATAAAAAATATTTTCCTAATGCTCTTATATCTGATGAATCAGATGGTACCTTAGATCATCACAAATTTATGTCTTTGTGATTGTTGGTTTTTTCATATACATGTTCTCTACCACTCTTCATCCAAACATGATGGTTAGATTTGTCTTCCATATCCATATTTTCACCTATATTCTACTATATGGAAACCCAATGTTGAGTTAATTTTGGTGACTATTATGTTTCTAACTTTCCCTTTTAAAATTATGTTTTCCTTTTAATGATGTGGGTTTTTATGAAAGAAAATTTCAAAAAGTAAATGATTTATAACACCGGCAAATTTTTAGGGTGAAATTATTTTTGAGGGGGGTAGAATGTAACACCATGAGATTTTATGAGAAATGTTATTTTTAATTTCATTGATGTCTTGTGTTTTACGCTTCACCAAGATTAGCTTGCACTATACGCAACACCGTAATAGCTTGTAGTATAAGCAACATTATTCTCTGCTTGTGTTGCACAAAATTTCAAGTTTTTTTGAATAAAATTCATTTTTACACAACACAAAATATAGATATTGATCAATGTATAAATGAACTATATTTTTATTATGTTATACACAAAACCAAAGGAATCTTTCACTACATTCAACCCTGACTAGGCTTACGTTACACGTAATAGTGACCTTTCTCAATAGCGTGTGTTGTAGGCAATATTGAGTTTTACTAAACAATGATATATTGATATAATATTATTATGAACTTGCCATTATGAATATTATTAACCACATTTTTAATTTTATAACATTATTATTTATCTTAAACATATTCTAGAACATGGTATGAGAACAAAATAATTTCTTTGGGTAAAATAAGTATTTTAAAAAAATGCAATTTGGCCGCCTTTTAATGGAACTCCCACTATAAATATAGTTTTTGACATGTTTAAAATTTAAATTTGGAAAATAAAACTTCTTCCTTGGAATCATGATATAAAAATTTACTTTGGATAAAATTTTGACATTATTCCGATAACCTTCATATTTTGATGAATAGTAAAAATACACAAAATTTTAATTAAAAACAACTTTTTTCATCGAGAAAATATATATGGTTAAATTATAATATTGAATTTTTTTAAAGTATAAATATAATATATTTTTACCATTTAATATAATTAAAGTCATTAGCAATAATTTTACACTGAATTCATAGGTAAAAACATTACAATCTTTTGCATGTTTTATCTTTTAAAACCCATTTTCTCAACAACGAGATTAATTTTAAATTAAATCCTGCCAATTATGTGTTTTGAATTTGAAAAAATGGATTCCATATTTGGAATCAGTAGGTCCAAATTATTCTAATAGGCTACGTTTTATTTTTATACATTATGAATAGTAACTACGGTAAATTTTATTTACTATAGTTAAAGGTAAATTGGGTAATTAAGTGTAAAAATAAGATTATAAAATTACCCTAACACATGAAAAAATTCTATTGGATGAATAAAAGTCTTCCCATATCACCTAAGTGTTGGAATAGATTCATTTCATGGAATTTTGACCATGAAAAGAATGTAATTATTATTAAAACCAAAGAAAGTGACAACATGTCACTCTCTTATATCTTATAAGTGTAATAATTTTAATATAGTGAAAAACATCATAAAACTTAGAACATAAATTGTCACCAAAAAGATATTAAAATTTCTTACATCATTTGAATTTATTTATAATTTGTAGGGGTTAAATAATTATCATTAATGGTGACACAATAGTGATGTAGAAATTATTTTATTGATTGAAATATCAAATAAATGGTTTTAAAAATATTAAAACAATTATTATATGAACAAATTAATGTGATCCATGATTTTTTTAATTAATATGACATGTTATGAATCTATTAAATATTTTATATTTTATTTAAATTCAAATAATTAAATAGTTTCAAAATTGACACTATTGATATTTTATAAAAATAACAAATTATTAAATTGTTTAAAAATCACAAAAATATTTAAAAATTTAAAATTTAAAATTATATGGTAGAAAATGTAATAATGTATCTAATTATTGAAATTTAAAAACACATAATTTAGTATTTAGAACAATTTTAAAATTAGAATATTATTACCGCAAATTAAATTAAATTGATTAAATAATGACAAATCAAAATGATATGATTTAAAATAAATTCAAAACATGTATAAATTTGATTGGTTGATGATATTACAACCCTATCGTTCCTCATATCCACTTATGAGTCAATTTGGAAGCTTTTATGTGTGGTTTGAGTTTATTATAAATTAATATTTTGGAGGTTTCCAAAAGTGCCCATCTTTTCTCTTATAAAAGGGCACCTCATCCCTCTCCCCTTCACAACATTTTGAGCCTTCAATCTCGGAAAAACCCTATAAATTTTTCTTCTCCACTTCTATAGAAACATACTAGAGGTACTGGTCTTTTTCAAAGACCAAATTTAGTTCTTTAAGAGGAGGTTTAGAAGAGGTTCGTCAAAGAAGAGGTAATATCCTTTACCGATTATTTCAAATTTATTTCTTCTTCTACTTCCTCTTCTTTATTTGTTTCATTATAAAGTAATAAAATCAGTATCACTCATATAAATATATTTTATTATAAAAATGAAAGAAACCCATTTCACTTTATATCCATCCTATGGAGAATGAAATCACCGTGCGTGCGTACGTACAGAATACCATCTCCACGCCGAGGTGTAATCTATTTTCCATCACCGCCTTAAATAGATGGGTATAATGGTGTAAATAATAACTATATCTGATTATTATAACATGATACTAATTATGAGATATTATAAAATCAATTCCAATACCATTCAATAATTATGGGAACTATATCGTCACTCGTGCGTACGTACAGATTACCGTATCCACGACGCGATGAGATTCATTTTCCATGTTAACCATTCAAGAATGATTATAAATTATATATAATAAATATTCATGAATGATATTACATAATATTGATACTGTATTTCTGTACATATATTTTTCATTTACTTAATTCCATTCAATTCAATAAGGAAATGAAAACAACGTTCATGCGTACGTACGACCTACCGTCTCCATGAGCGGTGTATTTCATTTCATTTATCGATCTATCATATATATTTATATGATGAATATATTATATATATATATATATCATGTTTTTAATTGTGTAATTAATTAAATTAGGATATAACTAATAATATCAATAACAACAAGTCCAAACACGTACGACAAATGAAATAATTTTACCCAAAACGTTGCTTTAACATGGGATTAACAGATGAAAGAATAATATAAAGACCTAAGTGAATAATATATGGTATAATAAATATTATTATAGTTCTATTACAAGTTATTAATATGTTTAAACCCACTATTCAAGAGGTTCAGATACATACAAAGCATATCAGACCTAACGTAAGGGATTATTTCGTCTCACTTTTATTTCTGTGAGACATATGCCTTAATCACTATCTATTTCTTGTGTATAGTGTTTATGATTCCCAAGAATTTTTTATGATTTTTATTATAGAGGATATGATATTTACATATTAATTTAATACTCTTTATGACATGTATGATTCCACCGATCATAAAAGGTAAGGGGTAACTTTTCCAATCTCGTTTTTATCCGAGATTGTTTATTCGTAAGTATTTACTAGGGTTATATTTATCATCCATGTCCATGTTTTATAAGAAATGATTTCATAAAGTTATTACTATTATTCCATGTACGTTTAATGTCATGTTTATCTCTTTTTTACTTTTACCACATGGTATGGAAGGAATCTTTCTTTTGTTTACCATACGAGGTACTTTTTGACTTTTCCTACAAAAGTACAAGAATAATGTTTTTTTAACTTATACGGCGTGAACATTTTTTTATTGTTTCATAATGCCTTATTATCACGTAGATTCCTCTACAATATTTCATGATTATTTTCACCAAAAATACTTTTCTTTTAAATTTGCATGGAATTTTTTGAAAAAAATGATTTTGAAGAAGAAAGGATATTTTCCTCAAGAATTCATTTCAAGTGTTTTATCAACAATATTTTCCATCTAAGATGAAATTATTTAGTATGTTTATGTTTCAAGTATAATGTATCTATTAGTTAAATAGTTTGATTATTCATATGATGCAATGATATCAATTTGTTTTATATGGATTATGTTATGATTGGATGATATTTATGAAACCCATTTTATTCATTGTGTTATGATGAATGATTTATGTTTATTTTGTGGCACACAAAAGAATGATTTCATTATGAGATGGGTGGGACCTATATCTCCCTCCAATGAATTGTGTAAATATTTATATCTCATGATAGAGACATGGATGGAACGATAAGTAAATCCGGTTTAGTAATAAAGGTATATAATGACAAGTAAACCTGGTTCAGAAATGGACTTTGTCCACTATGATGGTCTTGGCAGCAATGCCTTGGATACTATGGAAATAATATCATGTTATTAATGGTTTTCCATAATTACATGTTTTTTACCCATGCTATTTTATCATGATTAATGTTCCTTTATGATCTATGCCTTATGTACTGCCATGATTTATTTTACAACTCAAGATCTAGATGTTTAAACTTTATGTTCATGTTTTTTTAAGTTCAAATGTATATGGTTTGTTTTATTTTCTCCATTTTTACCCTTAATGAGAAATTTATCTCAACCTTTATATGTTTTCTTTTCACCCGGATATGATGAAAGGTTTTAGGAAAGAAAACAAAAGGAGAAGAACTTTATGAGAGATTTTGAAGATCTTTCACCCGGATTAGAAGATTATGTTCTGAGTTTCCAAAGACACTAAACTATTATGGCCCTTGGGTGTCTATTTTTTTATGTATTAAGTGTTCCAAAAATGTAATGTAATGTCCCGGTATTTCATTCTTTGGGACTATACATTTTCCATATGATATTATCTATGATTTCATTTCATTCTTAGTCTATTGATTAAATGGAATGTGTTTTTAGTTATTTACACTTCCATATTGATTTCTCCTTATCTGAACATGATAGTGAAGTTATTTAAATGGAATTTTTTTTATATTATTTACCTTTAAATATTGATTAATCTTATTGGTTCAAGATTAATTCCACAATAAATAACCATTTCTGAGCATTTGAGATCACCCTTATTTTATTTCCATTCCCTTGAAATCCATGAGGTGTACCATGATTGATATAAAACTACATGAAAGAGGTAATAATGTTATTCTAGAAAAAAGTTAGGTTTTAATTTTTCTATTCAAATAAAATATGGGAAAATTATATGTACATATTTTACCAAGATTTATAAACTATTCGGTCCTTTAGAATACGATTCCATATATCTTATGTCATTGTAATAATGAAGTTAGTAGGTCCCAGCTACTTGGGTCAGGATCACTACATATGGTATGAGAAGAAGATTAGTATATAAATTAAATCTATATTAAGTAAAAAAATATTAGGTAACATAACCTTATAATATAATTTGAGGCTAGTACCAAATAACATCATAAATTTTTTGTAAGAAAGAGATTATGTGGGGTGTCTTATCAATATATCCATGTTTGGATACTTCAAGTGGACTTCGTTCTGAAATAGAGGTACCAAGGTGTTATAACTCTAAAAGGGTACATTTTTCTAGACCTAATAATCACTTGGTTTATTAAAAAGGGCCTTAAAACACCCCTGGTTTTACAATCCCAAAGGATATGATTAGGAGAATTTACATTTTCATTAAAAACTATTATAATGGATTTCAAAATAGAGTTTTCCACAAAGAAAACATTCTTATGATTACGAGATTATCTATTCATAATTTTTTTTATTTATGTTAAGTAATTCACTAGTTTTGGGATTTTACATAAGGTTTCATAATTATATAGTCTAATCTAGTGTATTATATCATTTAGAAATGGTTTCTTGCATAAGGAATGGGAACTGAACCAATGCATTTAATACAATGATTAATAGTGATTGTTCTTTGATATGTTTAATAAAATAAGTTTAAAGTAAATAATCTCCCAAACATTCTCATCATATGATGACATAGTATCATGTGCTAGAAAAATAGATAAGGAATTATCTAAGTACTATGGATTTTATGAGAACAAATATAAGAAGTTGAAGGTAGAAAAAAATAAGGACAAATGGGTGAAGATAAAGAAGTATTTTCCCACATATAATAATTATGGAAGGAAAACCCATGGTAGATTATTAAATAGAGAATGAGTTTACATTAATTTTGGAGAAAAAGGACACCAATATCATGATTTTAAGGGAAATAAAAAGGTTTCCAATGTTCAATGAATCAGCTATAATAAGATAGTCCACTATGAAAATGAAATCCCCAAATTGCTAAGGAATATACCTCCAAATAAGATAATGGTTCTTGGTAAATACTATATTATTTCATTAGTTTAATAGGAATGATTAAAGTGATGGTTTTTGGATTATGTAATTATTTAATTTGAGTATTCAATCAATGATATCATAGTTATAAAAATAATGAAATGTATAATGATTGTACTATAGTTCAATTTTTAATGTATTTTAGAGCATAAATTGAATTGAACCAATTATAGAAATGTTTAAAACATGTGTTTAATTTGTTGGCAGAGGTGTGTCTCGAACATATAATCCATCCAAACCTTTAATTATCAATTTTTTACCTGCTTGGGGGAAGAGAGACCTCACGATAGTGAGTAATTTTAGGTATTTAAAAAACGTCACACCTCCTCAACTATAAAAGGGCTAGTCAATAATTTACTTTCTTTCACTTTGAGGATATTATCAGGTTTAGGGGTTTAGAGAATTTGGTCATAACTCATACATTAAAAAACCATATAACAAAAAGTGGACACTTCAAATTAGTATCCATTTTTTACATAATAATAAAATGTAAAATAAATATTAAAAATCCTTCATAGAAAATATTCATGAAATATAAAAGAAATTATTCCTTCCCTTTACCCACACTTAAATCATTTCAAAAGAATACTATAAACTTGGGATGAGAAAAAATATCAGTAAGGTATATAAAGATAAACAAAACCATTAGTACAATAAAAAAACAAAATACATGTAACATTTACCATTAACTTAAATGTTCTTTTTAATTTATAAAAAAATTATATAAAAGGAAAACATACTCTTTTCTCAAATAATACCTTTGAACACCCTTTTTGGTGACTTATATCACCCTATTCATAATAATATTTCAAAACCATTTTAATTAGTATAACCATTTGGAAGACATCCAATATAACCATTCCCTAATTAATTAGAGAATTATAATGGTGGTCTCCCTTCATATATGGTAAATAGGGCTAAACCATTTTCTATGAGCTATAATGTGGATTAAACCTTCACATAATCTATATCAGGCTTATATGTGAGCTATAATGGGGCTCAACGCTTCGTATAAAAAGTACCGGGTTCACCCATTTCTTATAACAACCAAGAACAATATCATGAATAAAATATTTTTATGATTTCAATTTATAAATATAAAATAATTTTAATACAATTTTAAACTCTTAAGAAAATCACATGTGCATATCAGAATACAATTTTCATTGAAAACCTATCTTAAATTAAAAATAACCCTATCTTCTGTAAAACCATCTTCAATAACAAAAGACCCAAAAAATAAAAAATATTTCTTATTTTAAGAAGACATAAACTATTTAAAAGGAAGATAGAAATAAAAAAATGGCCATAATGGTATAAAATTCATTGTCTCCATGTATGTTAATAATAAGGTGTTTCTTTTATTGTATTGTAAAAATGATCCTTATAAAAAAAATAAAAAGATTAGTTTTTAAAAAAATTTAAAATGAATATAAAAATAGAAAAAATTTACTTTATAACTAATTTACATCCATGTAAAAAAATTTGTAAAATCATTTTAAAAATATGAACATGGAAAATAAATATTTATAAGGGAAAAAAATAAAAGTGTTTATTTTTAACGAAAAAGTTACTAATCACTGAAGAAAGATATTAATCATATCTCTCATGAAAGAAAAATAATAAATAACTATAAATAACATTATAGTAGACAAATTAATGATATTACATGTCAAATGGGCTGTATATACACCTCATAAAAGAGTTCAGGTTTATAACATTAAAATATTCCTCAATGAAAAGAAATTGAGACAATGTATCTTACTATAATCCAAATTTGTCACATGTTTCTTTATATTCTTAGAAAATAAAATAATGTTAATTTTTTAAATTCTTAGTAAAAAATTTCATTTTCATTATTAATTTTATTTCACTTATTACCATATTAAACATGGTTACTTAATCAATTAACTTTACATCAGATGTTTCGATTGATATTTGGCATATATGTCAAAAACAACTTTGGTAGGTTGACTATGATCAAGGAGTACATTATTTAAACATCAAAAAATAAATTATAAAAAAATAATTACAATATTTAAAAATAAATTATAATTTTAATACCAATCATGAATTTTGGTTTTTTTGAAGTAAAGTACATTATGATCATAGAGATGATAGGTTGTACAAACTGTTGAGAAACATTTTCATTTCTCAAAAATAATTATATAAAGGAGGTAAGTAATATTTTATCTTTAAATTATTATAATAATATCAAATATAAAATATTAGTTTATTGGATATGCACATATATATAATCCACATGTTGTGGCGATGAAAATAGAGTAACATTGCTTCGTGAAGGCGGTAGTCCACACGTACTTGAACGACATTAAAACTTTTTCAGTAAGTGAAAAGGTATGGAATAAAATGATATATTATATTTATATAATGATAAATATGTCATTAATATAATAAATATATTATTTATATAACAAAAATTATTTATTTTACCCTTATTACCTTCCATATAACGTGTTAATGAAAAACACATTACATCGCTTCGCGTGGCGGTAGTCCTCTATAAACATGAGTGAAGTCACTGTATCTTCTATGGAATAGAATTTAAAAAACTTATATATGATATAAATACTCTATATGTGTAAATATGTTAATATTATCATATATATTTTTTATATCCATGATCATATACAACTTAGAGAGGTGTAAATGGAAAAAGAAAAACATCAGTTTATGGAGAGCTAGTCCACCGTACAAATGAAAGATGATTTTATAACCCATTTGATATAAGAGGTAAACGAATTATGTTATAAAATTAACATAATAAAATATATGTTTGTGAGATATACTAAAGTTATTATTTAATAATTTTTTTAATAATTATTGAATGATATGGAGAATCAAATAAAAAAAATCTTCATTAAAGAACATTACCACTTCTTCGGGTATCCTCCTTATGTAGCATCCCGAGACTTTATGAAATACTTTATTTCAAATTAATTTAAAATTTTAATTTATTTTTTTAAACTCTATATATATTTTATCTTTCATCACATGAAATACAATATTTTTCTTGTGTTTCATCCAACATTGACTCTCTTTGATGGATTATATTACTTACAAGCCTAAGTCTTACCACTTTTTCATCCAATTTATTTATATAGTTAAATTATGTTTTAATTTAGTTTAAAACTATAATAAGTTAAGTTTTACAGAATTTCAACTAATTTAGGGCATTTTAAACAATTTAACATCTAATATAGATATAAAATCTTAGCAAACTTTTGAACATTTTCACATTAACACCCCACTATATCATCCCATCTATGAAATAAATTTTAAATTAATTTGTGAAAATTATTTTATTGTAATTTGGAAAAATTTATTATGTATTTTTAATCATAATAATTAATCATTTCTAATCATGTCAACATTTTTTGTGACCAAAAGGATTAGTGAAGGTAATTATAATTAATTATAGTGATAAATGTGGGGATGGATAGTATGATAGATATGATACAGATTATAGTATCAAACTATGATATAGATACTCAATATACAGGGGGGGGGGTGAATTGTATACTTTAAAAAAATCCTTAAGGAAATTTTGCATAAAAAAGATTCACACCACCTCTAAGCTCTAATAACTTACTTGATTCCAGAAAAGTGATTATGAAAATCAAACTTAACAAAATTTTACAACAACTAAGATTCTACCTTTAAAGTGTATAGAATCCTATATAATCAGAGTAAAAGTATAAGAAAGTATAAGAAAATTATAATTTCCTCAAAAACCAAAATTAAAGTGAAAAAAATAGAAACACAACAAGAAACAAGTAGTAACTCTTTTAACCCAAAGAGAAGGGTATCCAACAACCTTGGATAAAGGTCCCTTGATTTATACATTCAAGAAAGTCTGTCTTACCCAAACCCAGGTAAGACCTCAATCCAAATACCGGTATTTGTTTTGCTATCCCCGCAAGACCTCTATTTTTAAGGAAATCAAAACTTATGACTTCACAACACGAAGTCTCTGATTTCAAGGAAATTGCACCTCTGCAAAAAGAAAATCAGCACGAAGAAATGTTTGAACAATCAATTCAAACTTTTTGCACAAAGACTGAGAGTTTATAAGACCCTATATCTCTAGAAATCACGTCAACAACATGTAAGCAATGTTTTCAAAGTTATTCTTTTGAGATCATTCTAATGAGATACTATTTATAGGCACAACTCCAACGATCAGCTCCCTCCTCCAACAGTCATATTTGTCCTTGAATTTCAGAGGGACCCGTACACGTGTCACTCAAACAATGTTTATCTAGTAACTAAAATTAAGAAAAAATTTTATAACAAAATACAAGTGTAATAAAAAATATAGTTACACACCCAAACTCAATTATTTGGAGTGTAAGAAAAAATAGAGCAGAGTCTAACCAAAAATACATTCAGTCTCTATAATACAAGGATATTCAGATTCTATTTTCTGAGAAATTAGGAGTCTAAATTTCAAGGAAATTAAGACTATGAATTTTTAATAATTCAGAGTCTGAACATACAAAGTTCGGAGTCAGAGTTCATGAGAATTCAGAATCAGAACTTTCAAAGTTCAGAGTCTGAATTCAGAGAACTCAGAGTCAGAACTCATAAGAGTTGGGAGCCTGAATTTAGAGAACTCAGTGTCAGAACTCATAAGAGTTCAGATTCTAAATTTCAAGAACTCAGAGTCATAACTCATAAGAGTTTGGAGTCTAAATTCAGTGAAATCAGAGTAAAAACTCATAAGAGTTCGGAGTATGAATTTAGAGAACTCAGAGTCAAAACTCATAAGAGTCTGAAGTCTGAATTCATAGAACTCAGAACCTAAATTCATATCCTGAAAACTGGATGCTCTATTATCTATGTATATATGATTCTAATGTTTTGGATACGAAATCGAATTTTATAATAGGAAATATAAATAATGAAAAACATGGTCAGTACAAATTTCTTTGGGGGAGGAAAATTTTCCTTATGAAATTAAAAAAATTATAGAATGAAATTTTCTTTAAGATAAAGTGTTTGTGGTTTTCAAAACAATAAGGAATGGTAAATTCATAAGAAAAAATTATTGACTCAACATTCTCCCCCAAGTATGAAGGAATGGAAAAGTCATAAGGAAAACCTTATTAAATTAACAATCTCCCCCTTTTTAGAAAGCACAAACATCATTACGAAAAAGAATATAAAGACTTAGAAAATATTTTTCTAGAAATTGAAATAAAATTTATCTCCCTTTAAACATGGACAATGATGAAGACGACTAACTCCCCCTTAGGCTTTAGAACACTAAGGATCATATTCTAGATTTATGGAATGAGATTTTTCATTATCTGGAATACATAAATCTTCGTAATGAGAACTCCCCCTACATAAACTCCCCCTTACTTAGGTATATTTCTTCTTTAGTTAGAATTTGTTTTTCTTTCTCTCCCTTTTTCATTTTAAAAATTAATTTTAGGGAAGGGAAACGAAAATATTGTACCTAAAAGATTAGTAAAATAATGAAAATGAAAAACAACAATAAATATCATTACGATTAGAAATAATTTATACAAGAAAATGAATACAATAGAAGATCGGATTGCATCAAGGTCATCCTTCATTTTCCTTGGGCATAAACTTCTTTACTATAGACTTTAGATTCTTGAGCTCCTTATGATCTTCCTTTGCTCTCTTAAGAATTTGCTCATGATCATCATATTTCCTCTCTTTCAAAGCCTTTGATTCTGTAGGATCCAAACCAAACTAAGGATCCTCTACTTTTCTTTTTTCTTTGTCTTCCCTCCATTTGGCTACAACCTCATCCAGATAGGATTTTTGTTTCTTGGGTTTTGGAGGTGCGGATTGATCTTATTTATCTTTTATGGTTTTCTCTTATCATTCCACTTCCTCCAACTTCCTATTATTTACAACCTTTTTTCATGTTTCAGCTACTTATTGTTCTTTTGGAGTAGCTTCAGCTACCTCCTCAGGTAGGTCATAAAATTCTCTGGAGTCATAAAATTCTCCTTCATACAGCACTCCCATAAAACTAGATACCTTTATATATAAAAGAGCATAAGTTTTACCATAGCTTTTGAAAGAAAACTTCTCTCTTCCTTCTTCCTTAAAGAAACTAACTGATTCATAAAACTCTATCAGGAAATCCAAATACACTAAGTCTTGATCCCCTGTCTTTGATATGGATACACTCTCTCATCCATTAAGCTTTATGTTCTTTGAAACAATATATTCATACTTGTTGAAGATGTTAAGATGCACTAACCTCTCCTTATATATCTGGAACTCTGAAATTGACTTTACAATAAACATATCATTATGAGAGGATTCTTCTATAAATATTCAGATTTGAGAAAATATTGAAAAGTTGGGAACGATCTTAAATAGAGAGGCAAAGCTTCAGCACACAAGAGGTTGGGATCGATGTGGTACAACCCTTTGGGTGTCCTTTATATAGGTATTGGGAGTGATGGTTCAACTTCCAAATTCAATCCAATGGATAAAACTACTTATGATCAGATCTAAAGGTTAATATGATTGCTGCAAGGAAAACCGGATAGGATCTGATCTTTTGAGGTTTTTAAAGACAAACGCTCAGATTTAAGGAAAATAGAATTTGAAAAAAAATTAAATCCAAATGAAAATACTAGCATGTAAATGATGATTACGAAAACTTAATAAAGGAAACATTCCTTTCAGATTTCCAGGAATATTATTCATAATAGGAAAATCTTCTTTGAAGAACTTTAGATTCGGAAAATTTTGATTAAAAAAAATTTGAAAACAAAAAAAACTTCATTACAAATATTTTGAGTATGAAAATGAACATTATGAAAGTTTTGAGTATGAAAATATTCATTACGAAAATTTTGAAAAATAAATTGACTACGAATAAATTTCCACTATAAAATTTTTTGATTACAAAACTGACTACAAAAATAATTCATTACAAATTTTTTTGAAAACTAACAAGAAAATGTAATCCCCCTATGAAAGGGAGTTTATTACTGTAAGGATATTGGTTTCAACAACAAGTTAACAAGGAATATTACCTTATGGTTATCATTCCAAAATTCTGTTTAATGTATTCAAATATATTAGAGGGTAAAGATTTTGTGAAAATATCAGCAAGTTGATCTTGAGTTCTGACAAATTGACGAATAATATCCCATTTTTGTGTGTGATCCCTAAGAAAGTGATGCCTAATATCTATGTGTTTTACATGAGAGTGATGTGAAGGGTTATTACAAAGGGAAATGGCACAAGTATTATCACCCAAAATTTATGTTTTGGTAAAACTCATACCACAGTTTGTGAGTGTCTGTTGCATCCACAACACTTGAGCACAACAACTTACAGCTGCTATATATTCAGCTTCATTAGTGGAAAGGGCTATTGAGTGTTACTTCTTACAGGACCAAGAAACTAATGAACCTCTTAAGAAATGAAAAGTTCCAGATGTACTTTTTCTATCCATTCTACAACCACCAAAGTCAGCATCCGAAAACCTTTTTAGAATAAAATCTTTTCCAGAAGTATAAAAGAATCCTAAATCCCTGGTTCCCTTTAAGAAGCGAAAAATTATTTTCAATGCCTTTCAATGAGATTCCATAGGATTGGATTGATATATTGCTTATAATCATACTGAAAAAATTTAGTCTGGACAACTAGCTATCATGTTGAGTAAGATTCCTATCATACGTCTAAATGATGTTTGATCTACTGGTTTCCCAACTTCATCAAGATCAAGTATGTTTGAGGTACTGATAGTAGTACTAATACTCTTAGTGTTGTCATATCCATACTTTTATGAATATCTTTAATATACTTATATTGGGATATATAGATTCCTTCTGGTTTTTAAGAGATTTGTAAACCAAGGAAAAATGTTAACTCACCCATCATACTCATTTAAAACTCAGATTTCATTATATCTGCAAAGGAATAATTTAAATATTTCTAAGTTGAACCAAATATAATGTCATCAATATAAATTTGAACAATCAAAACATTTTTCTTATCTTTATTTATAAAAAGGGTTGGATCTGCGTTTCCATTAACATAATTGTTTTGAAGAAAAAATCTTTTAAGCCTATCATACCAAGCTCTATGGGATTGTTTAAGTCCATAAAAAGATTTGGTAAGTTTATAAACATATTCATGATGATTTGTGTCTTCAAAACCAGGAGGTTGTTCAACAAAAACTTCTTCTTTTACAAAACCATTAAGGAAAGCACATTTCACATCAATTTGAAAAAGTTTAAAATTTAAGAATGCTGTAAAGGAAAGTAAAATACAAATAGATTCAATTCTAGCTACTGGAGTATAGGTTTCTTCATAGTCTATTCCTTCTTGTTGATTATAGCCTTTAACAACTAATCTATCTTTATTTCTTATTATGATTCCTTTTTCATCACATTTATTTCTAAAGACCAATTTTACTCTAACAACAGAAGTTTCCTTAGGCCTTTCAACCAATGTCTAGACTTTATTCTTTTCGAATTCATTTAGTTCATATTGCATAGATTTTATCCAATCATCATCACCTAAATATTCATTAGAGCTTTTGGGTTCTAATTGAGAAAGGAATGCTAGATGTTCTATTTCATTTCTTATGGAACTTCTAGTAATTACAAGTTGATTCACATCACCAATGAAACTATCAGTGGGATGATTCTTAAGAAACAAATGATTTGGGTTATGTAAAAAATGTTCATCAACATAGGGTAGAAAAGTTTCTCGGGTAAATGCTTCAGAAACATCTTCTTGTACATTTTCCTTATCAAAATAATCTTATAAAAATGATTGATAATCATTTTTTGAAAAAAAATCATATGATGTCGGTTGGGGTTGTTTAATAACAAAGGGATTAGTTTCATCAAATTTGACATGTACTGTTTCTTCAATAGTACAAGTGTTTTTATTAAAAACTCTCTAAACTTTGTAAGTTGGGGGGTTGCCTAGGAAAATTCCTTCATCAGATTTTGGTGTGAATTTGTCTAAGTTATCTTTAGTATTCAGAATGAATACCTCGCATCCAAAAACCTTGAAGTAGGAAATTCTAGGATTTCTACCATTCATAACTCATAATGAGTTTTTTAAGAAAAGGTCTAATCAAAACATGATTTATAGTATAACAAGCAGTACTTACAGCTTCAGCCCAAAAATGTTTGGCTATAGAATATTCACTCAACATGGTTCTTGTTATCTCTTGAAGAATGATATTTATTCTTTCAATAACTCCATTTTTTTGAGGTGTTCTAGGTTCTGAGACGTTATGAGTAACACATTTTCTACTACAAAAGTTTCAAAATCAGAATCTTGAAATTCTATTCCATGATCACTATGAATATTTATCAAAGGAAGGTTTTTCTCATTTTTAACTTGGGATCTAAAACTTTTGAAATAAGAAAAGGTTTTAGATTTATTTTCTAGAAAATAGACACACAAAAATATAGTATAATCATCAACTAAGACAAATACATAATATTTTCCTCCAATGCTTTCAGATTGTGTTGGACCGAGAAGATATATTTCCACCAACTGTCACTACTACAAATACGACTTTTATTAGCACTAAAAATGTCCTTTAATAGCGCTAGAAAATCGCTATTAATGTCGGCGAAGATAGGGGGTCCCCTTTATTAGCGATCCAAAAAGCGCTAATAGAGACCCCTTTTATCAGTGATTTTTTTAGCACTGATAAAAGTCAAAAAAATAAAAAATAAAAAAAATTAAAAATATCCTGCCAATCGGGGGGTGGGGGTGGGGGGGGGGGGGGCTTTTATAGCACTCTAACCCCCCTTTCACAGCGCTTTTACACCCCCTCTAGTGCCTGCACACACCCCTCCACCCTTTATCAGCACTATCCCCCGATTAACCCATGCGCACGGGTCCCTACCTCCACCCAGATTTGATATTGTGACCTCCCCCATACGCGCGTGAAGCCTTTGCCACTCCTCTATATTGATTTGTTCTCTTATTAGTGATATATCTATTTATATATATATATAGTTATATTTATTCGTATTGTAATATATATATATATATATATATATATTACAATACATATATATATAGTTATATTAATATAAATATATAGTTATATTAATATATATATATATATATTTATAGTTATATCAATATATATATCTAGTTATATTAATATATATATATATAGTTAGATTAATATATAGGTATATAAATATTTATATATTTGTATTTTAAATAAAATGGATATTAGTTATTATTTAGATAATGCTAATATATTTTATATGTAAATATATTTTATTATTTATATTTATAATTAAATTTTTATGTGTGAATATATAATAAATATGTATATATTGTTATATATTTGATTATAAATAGTAGTGCATTATAAAAAATGATAAAATTTCAAAGACATAATATAAATATGAATGTAATACCTTGGAATAAATTCATTTCCCACAAAAAAATCCAATAATACCACCTTAAACGAGGCTGAAAATCCACAAAATGTTAAAAAATCATGGTACCCCGACTAAAAAATAAATTTTGGAGGCATTATGTGCCTTTTTTAGCCTTTAAAAAACCTTGACCAACGTCACCCGTAATCCTATAAGTGTAGGTCTTGTCACAGGGTTCAATTTGATATGTGGTAGATCTCAAACGGACACCCGGATCAAATGTTATGGCTGTTTGAAGTTCGAGTTGCGTTTTCAACATATTTTGGATCTTTTTTTATTTTATTTTTGTTTTTTTAGTCTTAAAATTGTTATTAAATGGCTATTAATCCATAATAATTAGAAAATTATTAATTAAAAATATTTTTTTAATTTAATTATAAGCCATTTTCACTAAATATCTTAAATATTAGGTGTAACTATATATTTATACTTATCTAAACTATATTTAAAATTATATGTAAAAAATATATGTTATATTTATATCAATATAAATATATATATATTTAAATATTAATATATTTTTTAATGATGTTTTTTGGAATTATAACCTTTATCAGCGCTTTTAAAAAAAGCGCTGATAAGGACCCCCCTTTATCAGTGCTCCTAAAAAGTGCTGATAAAGGGGTACCCTTTATCAGCACTTTTGCACCAGTGCTGATAATGGGTGGCACTGGTCTTGTGCAGTTCTATGGTAGTGGGTAATGTATCAGTGGTTGAGACTTCACCATGTGATTTAAAACTTGATTTAAGTTACTTTCCATATTGACAAGGATCACAGAATTTTGAAGAATTAAATCTAAGCTTCAGTATATCCTTAATTAGTCTTTTATTAGAAAGTTTACATATGTTCCTAAGGTTAAAATGACCTAACATCCTATTCCATAACCAAGAATTATCTTCCATTTAACTAAGAAAAGATAGATCTTGGCACTTAAGGTCTTCTATGTTTAGTGTGTAAACATTCTCTTGCCTATTGGAAGAAATAATAAACTCCTCTTTGGAATTGTGTACTATGCGCTTTCCATTCCTAAAATTCAAAAGGTAACCTTCATCACATAATTGAATTATTATAATGAGGTTGTGCTTAAGACCTTTAACAAGTAAAACATTTTAAATCAATGTTTTTCCAAGAAGAATGATGTTACCTATACCAATAATCTCTCCCTTAGCATTATCTCTGAAAGTTAATTTTCCTCCTTTCATCTTGATAATCTTTTCAAAGAAGTTTTTGTTACCAGACATATGCCAGGAATATCCACTGTCCATGTACCAAGTATTTCTGTTGGTACATTCTTTATTTTCTTGAAAATAAAAATGTCAGGCTTTCGAAATCCAAAATTTTTTGGATCTGGAATTGTTATACAATAAAATTTTGGGTAACTACATTTGTTTAGAAAAATAAGATTTATGAAACCCAAGAGATTGAACGTTATTAATAGAATAAATTTTCTTCCAATTCCCACCACTTTGACATTTAGTACAAAAAGTGGCTCTGGATTGAATAAAATAGTTGGTTTGGAAAACAGGTTTTTAGTGAGTATAACCTACTCCAGTAGTATTTTCTTGAGGTTTTATTTGAGAATACATCTTGTCAAAATTTTCCTTACCAGAGGTAAAGTTTGCAAGATGTTTCTTAAGAGAATATATTTCGGATTTTAATCTGATGACTAAATTCCTATCCGCAGGAATTATTTCCTTAGTGTTAGATTTTTATGAAAAAACATTTATTTTTACAATATAATTCTTAAGATCTTTAGAAAGTTTTTCCTTTTCAGAATTTACTTCCTTAAGATATTTAGAAAGTTTTTCTAAAAGATCATCTTTATCTTCATGATCTCTAGAGAGGTCTAAAATCTCTTTTGTAATAATTTCTTCCCTAGTACTTTCCTCGTCCAATTTCTTTGAAATTTTACAATTTCTTGCTTCTAATAACTTGGAAAATCTAGATACTTATTTATATGAAGGTATTTCTTCATTAGAAGCAATATCTTCAGAATAGTAATTGTTTTACCAGAGATAAATTTGTTAAAGCCTCTACAGAGCGTACCTTGGACATAAGACATGTGTTAGGGAAATAAGTAGTATCCATAAATCCAATATTTTTATGTGATGATGATTTATATTCAGAATATTCACTTCCTGAAGAGTCTCCACAGGTAGCACTCTAAGTATCAGTTTCTTTAAGGATTTTCTTGTGCTTCGAACAATAGAACTTATTATTGTTTCTTTAGAATTCCTTTCCTTCTTTTCCTTCTTTTTCAATAAATACAATCATGAATGATTTGACCTATTCTTATGTATTCATAACAAGTAACTTTATCATCTTTCTTAACTTTATATTCTCTCTTCTTGTACTTATTTTGATAGTTATTTTGAGATACTATATTTTTCATTCTATGAGCAAGATTAGATAATTCATTCTCAGTCTCTTCTGTATCACTATATTCTGTCTAAATAATAACTTTATTTGACTTTGATCTAGTTAATATTTCTAGAGTATTGGATTTCATATGTTTAGAAGTTGTTGTAAAAGAAACTCCTCCATTACCATTCTTCTTTTTAACATTATCAGCATCTCTCTTCATTCTTGTCTAATGCTGGAGAAGAGTTCCAAACATCTCATCTAAGAAAATCTGGGTAACATTCCTGTTCTCATCAATTGCTGTCCTCTTGGACTCCCACTCATTTGGCATGATGTATATGATCTTATCTACAAGGGCCTCATCATCCAAACCTTTTTCTCCCATAGATTGTAAGATATTCAATATAGTCATAAACCTTTGATGAGCTTTGCTTATAGGTTCTCCATAAAGAAAGTTAAATCCATGGTATTCAGCTCTCAACATAGCTCTTCTTGTATCTATGGCCTTAGAAGTACCAAAATGTGTAACTTAGAGTTTCTTCCAGATACTGTTTGCAGATTCACATGAAGATATTTGACTATATATGTTTTTAGTCATGGAAGATAGAAATGTATTTCTGACTCTGAAGTTTGATTGATTTTCTTATTTCTCCTGATTAGTAAAAGTTCTCAATTCCTTATCAGAAATATTATAGTCTCATGTCAGCATTAGGTAGTTATCAACTCCATTATTAATAACGAAAGTATTCATCCTATCTCTCCAGTAATCATAATCATTTCCATCAAAAATAGGAGGTCTGGTAGGATTTAGATTTTCAATAGAACCAACATTTAAAACTACCATGTTAAGTAAAATCTTGGCACACTAACTTGTTAGTAATATAAGTTTGTAAACAAAAGAAAATATCCTAGAAAAGGAAAATAAAACTAGAGTATCTCTAAGCAAAAATGAATCCAAACATTATGAGTTTGAAAATTTGATTCTGAAGAAGTATGAATCTGGAAACTCGATTCTGAAAATAAGAAGAATTATCTTCTGAATCTAATCGTGAGATTAGTTCAGATTGAACCTATCCTATATCACGAATTATTAGATTGGATCAAGGTATGAGGTTCCCAAACTCTGATACCAATTGTGGGATTGGTTCTGAGTACAAGGTATTCTACCTTAACAAGATCAAAAAAACATGAGCAAGGAAAACTTATATGTGAATATAAGTATTTAAGAGACCTCCTTTGATACCAGTTGTGGGGATAGATAGTATGATAGATATGATACTGATTATAGTATCAAAATATGATATAGATACTCAATATAAAAGAGGGGGGTGAATTGTATACTTTCAAAAAATACTTAAAGAAATTTTGCATAAACAAGATTCACAACACCTCTAAGCCCTAATAACTTGCCTGATTCTGGAAAAGTCATTCCAAAAATGAAACTTAACATAAGTTTACAACAACTAAGATTCTAACTTTAATGTATATAGAATCCTATATAATTAGAGTACATGTCTAAGGAAGTATAAGAAAATAATACTTTCCTCAACAACCAAAATTACAGTAGAAAACAAAATAGAAACACTACAAGAAACAAGTAGTAACTCTTTTAACCAAAATAGAAGGGTATCCAACAAACCTAGATAAAGGTCCCTTGATTTATTCTTTCAAGAAATTCAGTCTTAACCAAACCCAGGTAATCCCTTAACCCAATTATCGGTATCTGTCTTGCTATCCCCACAAGCCCTCGATTTGTAAGGAAATTGGCACCTCTAACTTCACAACCCGAAGTCTCTGATTTCAATGAAATCGCACCTCTGCACAAAGCAAATTTGCACAATGTAAAGTTTGAGAAAGACATTCAAACTTTTTTATTGAATCCTGAGAGTTTATAAGAGCCACTCTCTCAAGATATCACTTCAACAACATGTATGAAAAGATGTCAAAGTTGTTCTTTTGAGCTCGTTCAAAGAGCTCATATTTATAGGCACAACTCAAATAGTTGGCTATCTCCTCCAATGGTCATACTTTTCTTTGAATTTTAGAGGTACCTATAAATGTGTCACCCAAACAATGGTTAGTTAGTAATAGAAAGAAAGACATCATTTTATAACAAAAAAAAGTGTAATAAAAAATCTGGTTATATAACCAAAATCAATTATTTGGAGTGTAAGGAAAAATATTTCGGAGTCTAACCAAAAATACATTCCGTCTCTTAAATACAAGAATATTCGGATTCTGATTTCTATGGAATTAGGAACCTGAATTATATAGAATTTAGAGTCTCAATTTCAAGGGAATTAGGAGTCTAAATTTTTAAGAATTCGGAATCTGAACTTACAAATTTCAGAGTCAGAGTTCATGAGAATTCAGAATCAGAACTTACAAAGTTCAGAGTTTGAATTCAGAGAACTCGGAGTCTGAACTCATAAGAGTTCAGAGTCTGAATTTCAAGAACTTAGTGTCAGAACACATAGGAGTTCAGAGTATGAAATCAGAGAACTTGGAGTCAGAACTCATAAGTGTTCAGAGTTTGAATTCAGAGAACTCAGAGTAAGAACTCATAAGTGTCGGAGTCTAAATTTAGAGAACTCAGAGTCAGAACTCATAATAGTTTAGAGTCTGAATTCATATAACCCGGAACCTGAATTCGGATCCTGAAAATAGAATGATCTATTATCTAAGTATATATGATTATGAGGTTTTGGATACGAAACTGAGTTTTATACTTAGACAAAACAAATAATAAAAAACATTGTAAGGATAAATTTCCTTGGGGAAGGAAATTTTTCCTTGTGAAAGTAAAACAAAGGGTAGAATGAAATTTTCCTCAAGATAAGGTGTTTGTGATTTTCAAAACAATAAGGAATGGTAAAGTCATAAGGGAACCTTATTGACTCAACATTCACCCCCCAAGTATGAAGGAATAGAAAATTTATAAGGAAATCCTTATTGACTCAACAATTAATAGGAAAGTTAGATTAACAAAGGACTAAACCTTAAAATTATACCCACAATGTACTAGAAGCATGTAAAAAATACATTAGATGTTCATATTTTTACACTATTGTCCCCTGTATCTAATTTTTATAATTATTTGTTCCAATTTATAAGGGAAATGCTTTTGGAATTCCTTTGGAAATATTTTTCACTTATGCCACTCCTGCTCCAGTGTAAAACGGCACTAACCGTTTCATTTTCTTTAAACCTATAAAGAAAATTGTATACTTCATAACCTACATTAATAATCCCAAAAAATACCTCCATTCAACCTAAAGTTTCCATATTTGGAGTAAATGCACCCAATAAGTCCTTTATTGAAAACAAGAAGGATTTACCTGAATAAGAGGTAACTTTCATCAACCTGCATCATTATGTTCTCCATATTGACTGCCTTAATTTATTATTATTACATGATTATATTTTTTAATATGTATCCTAAATATATTAATATGTTTTTATGTTAAGGTTTTTAACTACACATATACAAAATTCCATAAAACATGTAAGGAAATTATCATTCGTGTATGGTGAACATCCATCTCACATAACGATGTCATTTATTTTTTCCATTACCACCTCTCATGTTTGGGAATTATGATGGAAAAAATATTTTTATCTGATATATATATTATATTTATTATTTATTACTACTTATGTAATTTTAATATATATACCTTAATTCATTATATTTTGTGTAAATACGATATCATCATTTGTGGATGTGTGGAATACAACCTCCTCAAAGATATCTGATATGTTCACACATTACATGGAATGTATTAGGTATGGATTTAATTAAGAATATTTTACATATAGAAAATATATACTATATTAATAAACTAATTACATTTCTATATTTATAATATATCATTTTTTATTACTCTTTCAAACATAGAAAAAGTGATAACATTGTTCGTCGACTCCTCGATGTGATGTAATAACTTTTATATAATAATAATTATATATATATATAAGAATATATGATTAAATAATATGGTATATATTATATAATTATCATTATTTTAATATAAATGTTACTTACCTTCTTTTCATAAGGTTCAATAAAAATTGGTAACATTACTCGTGCGTACATATGACCTAACATCTCCATGATTGTAACGTGGGGTAAATTTTCATAACCATATTTGATGATTTTAGTTAAAAATGTAAATGTTTTATAAATATGATAATTATTTAATTATTATTATTCTTGATCTGTTTATATAATTACATCCTTGGACATAATAAACAATCCTTAGTCAGTTTGACACATAAACCAAATGTGGTGGAAACACCAAGCCTGAAATTAATTTTTTAGGTAGTTATTTAAAAGTTTTAATAATGAAAATCAAATTAATGATAAACTATAAAATCTTCTTAATAATTTAAATAATTAAATTAATTTTATTATTTATGATGATAAAGACTCCCGTGACAAGTCAGACTCTAGGTGGGGGATTTTCATCTAACTTTTTACATATGTGATATTAACATAATATTCACCACTTACTTATTTTTATGGTGTATCTACTAACCATTTTGATATATTATATCATGAATTATTTTATCTTAATTTTATTTTAATGTTTCATTTTTTTAATATTAATTTTTTGGGTTCAAAATTCATATGTTACCACAGTTGTAAGAGATTTCATCTCAATCTCTATTCATGGATATATTTATTAATGATATACACCTTTATTATTTTATAAATTATTTTATATATAACCTTGGACATAACATATCCAAATTTTATCTATTATAATATAATTCAATTTATTTTTAAATGTTATAATTTTATGGGTATTATGATTTACATTTTTAGTGTGGAATGGGATATTTTGAAGGTTTAACAATTTAATCCTTTCCTTTAAATATTCTTGATATTATTTCACATATTTATTTATATAGATATAAAAGTATTATAAAGAAAATTTATGTATATTTTTAATTTAATTAAAATTTTTTGAAAAAGGAATACTTTTATGTGTTTTATAGGGAACTTGTTGACAAATCAAAAAAGGAATATTCTATTATTAACGTGTGCAACAATAATAAATTTTCTAATACCGTGTCCATTATTTTATTTATTTGGAAGATTTAATTTTTACTTAAATGAAAAAAAAAATCTTTAAAAGTTTTGGTGTTTTTGTATTGAAAATTGTTTTTAAATGTAAAAGGTGTTTTGGTATTGAAAATGGGTTATTAAAGGAAATATAATTTTTTAACTGAAAGTGTTTCTCATATAGGTTTAAAAATAGTTTTAAATGGGTTTTATGATGAGAGTGTTTTCTTATTAATAAGTTAATTGAAAACTATATGAAAAGGTGAGCCTAATACAACTTATATAAATGGTTAATTCTCATTATATCTCTTATTAAATGGGAGATCCTAATATAGCTTATACGAAGGTTTGAGCACCATTATAGATTACAAGTGATTTGAGTATATCTTATATGATGGGTGATATTTATTATAGATCTCAAATGAATAAGGTAATGATAATTTTGAAAGTAGAAGTTTTTTTATTCCAATTAAAAGGGTTTTGAAATGGATTATGTGTATGATTATCTCAGTCACCTAAAAATTTTTAAATTTATAATGGTGGGTTTTAATGTTTTTCATTTAGAAAATGTGTTTTTTTTCATGTGAAAATGTTTTATCTCATATTTTCAAATAACATTGAATATAATTGTATATGCCATATGAGTTTTCAGGTTCTTAAAAAACTAACAGTTCCGTTTGTTTTTATATCCCTTACAAAAATTTGTTCTCATACTAGGTTTTTAAATTGTCTTCACTCTGTTTAAGGGTGATTAAATAAAAGAAATAATTAAAGTTGGGGCCTTATAGTTGGTATCAAAGGAAATGTTTCGAAAACTATACATTCTAGGACAATGTTAATAAAATTTCCTTTGAATATTTTGCATTATGATTTAGATGAAATGATGTAACATTTTAATATTTCCATGTTGGTATATCTGAAATATGTCTTTTTATAATGTTTTTCCATAGAGGAAACAATAAATTTGTAGTGGGAAGGACCTGAGAGGAAAATATCCTTCCAAAATAGTATCATATGATGGCTGAAATTGTAAATTAAGATTTTTTTTCAATAATGGATCAATTGAAAATTTCTATAAAAGGTGGTGGTATCCTTTCTCAAAAGAAACTTGAGCTACCATGAGGGAACATGATGATAATGAAAAATTTAATGAGGCAACATTCACCCATAATTCAATGGATCATCAAAACCAGTCGTAGATAAGGATGGATTAATGCATTTGATAAAATATTTCAAGTCATTACATGTTTATATAATCAAAAGTAAAATATTTATATCTATAATTTTGAAGGTTAAGATGATCAATGGGGATATTTGGTTAATAATAATAGTGAAAAAGATGATTATGATGACATGGAATAGAAAACATTCAAGTATATCTTCTTTGAAAAATATTTCCCCATGGTTGTTTTGTATAGGATAAAGAAACAACTCTTAGATTAAAGAAAAAAAATATGAAGGCTTTTTCACTACATATGATGAAAAAATCACAAGATTGTCTAGGTATGTGTCAAAAATTATTAGAGACATTAACAGAATAATTTATTGATTTTAATCAGGATTGAAACCATGTTTTAAAAGATATTTTCCCTCTCAATAAATTAAAAGTTAGGGAAAAGTGATTCATTATTCTGAGATAGTTTAAATTGAGTTTTCTAACACTTACATACCATGAGATGACAAGGGTAAGAATATGACTTGTTTTAATGAAATAGATAAGAATATAACTAGTAATTCTAGATCTAATCCTAAAGAATAATCTTAATGTGGTAAAATGCATTCTGGGGAATTATGTTAGGATATGGAATGTGATACCATTTTCGTAAGATTGGTCACAATGTTTGTGACTACAAGGAAAAGAGTCCTGAAAAATACATCAATAAGATAAAATATATCCAAAAATAGTAATATTCAATAGCTAAAATGAGTTGGGAAATTTTGAAAAGGTTTTTCCGAATAAACATACTATGGGAGAAAATAATCATGATTAGAAGCACAAACGGATGAAAAAATTATTTTCAACTTCTGCAGTTGATGTTGGGAAATCAGGTGAAGTGATCAAAGATATAAGGAGTTATATATTTTTCTATGGTTCATAATAACCCCAAAGTCTTAGTAACACCTATTTTAATATTTTAAATAATGAACATACCTTGGGAGACATTTATTGAGTTTTTATAAATGTCTGAGGTATATATTAAAAAGTGATTTGGGGAATAATAAATCTTCCTTGATGGATGTATGTTTAATTGTATTGGTTACCATTAGGGTTATATATCACTAGAAAATTTTAGTTTTAACATTAGGTATTACTATTGAAATTTATAGATTAATGTATTTTCTAATAAAATGAATATTTGAATTATCATACTATATGCTAACAATGTTGGCTTTTTAGTGTCTAATGCTTAGAGGAATATCATGTAATCCTTTTGAGGATATTGTGATCCATTAGAATTTTATTCTAGTGATTCATGCATGTAAATTCATTATAGATACTCATTTATTGGAGAATGATATGAGTTTTGGTCGAAGTTTTTTAAATGATGAATCTCTACTCAACAAGTATGTATATTTGATTATGTTTTTAGATAGTAAAATAATTACTCAATTCCTGGAAAATTATGTTGAAAACTAATTATAAAAAAACCTGCATTTCTATTGAACTTAATCTGTTATAAATCATCATATATTTATCGATTGTGAGTCCTTTAACTTTCAATTGATCATTCATTTTCTGGTGATTAATAAACTTTATCACTCTCTATAATTATTTATGATTTTCTTCAATGTCCAATCTTTACTCCCAACCTATTTAATCTTATGTAGAAACAAAGTTATGAGTTAATTTGGGAAACCATTATGGTTTTTACTTTAATTTATTAAATTAATTTATAGTATTATTTTTATGAGTTGGGTTTCTAAGAAAGAAAATTATAAGTATTTTGAAATCCCATACGAATTTTGGGGGAGAAATTCATTTTAAGGTCGGTAGAATGTAAATACTAAGATTTTATGAAATATATTATCTCAAAATAATTTACATTATTTAATGGATTTTTTTACATGCAATAAATATTTTATCTTTGATTTCACACAATACCATGTTTATCTTATATTTCATGCAAACATCAACTACCGTTGAGGGCATATGTTACACACAAGCATGAGTCTCACCGAAAAAATATACTATTATAATTCTTATGATAATTATAAACTAGCCATTAGAATAGATGAAATTAAATATATTAATTAAATTATTAAATTATAGTTTATACATGTTTATAAGATGAATTCACTGGTTAACAAGTAATTAAAAAAATAAAGACCAATTGGATATAAAGGATATAATATCCTAGGAAATGATATAATAAATCCTTTTCAATTTTATTAGTATTTATCAATTAGATCGTAATTATACATTAAAATCGATTTTATTTAAAATAGATTAACCACAACACAACTGTGAGTTCACCAAAATCTTTCAATGCATGAAAGGCTGGGTGATAAGGATCATTAACATACTGTTAATATTATTGTTTAATATGGATGTTTTAGAAACCATTAATGGTAAACCAATTTTAAATCTAATTTTTGAAACATTTATATTTTATATATACAAAAACTAAGGTTAAATATAAAAATTTACTTTGGGTTATTTATTTGGAATTTTTCTGAGAACTTTCATAGTTTGATGAATATTGGCTAATATAGTTCAAAAATTATTTTTCATCCAATTTATTTACATAGTTAAATTATGTTTTTATTTGGTTTTAAAGTATAATTAGATAAATTTCGTATTATTTAAAACAATTTAGGTCATTGGAAACAATTTAATATTGAATTTATATATAAGAACATATAAATTTTTGAACATTATTATTTTCATAACCCACACTATCATCCATAATGTAGGATTAATTATAAATTAATTTACACCTTTTCTGTGAATGAAATTTTGAAAATTGGATTCTATATTTTTAATAATAAAAATAGTTTATTTTAAATAATTTCATATTTTTTTTACCAAAAATATCAGGGAAATTAATTTAAAATGATTACAAAAATTAAGAGGAAAATTAACTTAACAAGGGACTAAAACATAATCTTAAGAGACAAAATGACCTAGGAACTATTAAAAGTTTCAATATATGTTCTTATATTGACCCTATAATCAATTATATTGATTTGTTACCACTAATGGAGATACCTAAAATGGGAAAAATGAGGGTGAAGATCCCTGTTTAGAAAATTACAAGAATTTTACTCCCATCCACTATAAAAAGCAATCACCCTTTCCTTACTTTTAGACCTATCAAGACCTTTGTAATATCCAAAACCTTACAAAATAACATAATATAATCCCTCCCATAACCCTATATTCCACACCTTGGGTAGAAATTGAACCAAAAATTTCATTGGGGAAAACCAAAGGAGTTACCAAAAGAAGAGGTAACATTCATCAACATGCATTATTACATTGTATCCATCCAAAAAAATTTATTATTATAGGACTATATAATAAAATGAATATGAAAAATATAATTATATGTTTTTATGTTATGTTTTTTTTTTACCTAAAACTACACACACATCAATCAAATGGGTAACAAAAGTATCATTCGTGTACGATGAACTACTACCTCACGTAACGATGTCGTTAATTTTCCCTTTTCCACCTCTAATGGTTCATCATTTTGACGGAATAAATATATATATTTATTATATTTATTAATTATTAATAATTAAATAATTTTTATATAAACATACCTTCATTTATTTCATTTTGTGTAAATACGATAACATCATTTGTGGATGTGTGGACTACTGCCTCCTCACAGTGATGCGATACGTTCACAAATTACCTAGAATGTATTAAAAAGGGGATAAATTAATCACATGTGACATAAATGACATATATATGATATTAATTATATAATTAAATTTCTATAAATATAATATATCATTTTTATTACCCTTTCACACACTGAAAAAGTGATAACATCGTTTGTGGACGTGTGAACTACCGCCTCTTCGACGCGATGTGATTCATTTTAAATAAAAACAATTATATGTAAGTACATATGATTAATTAATATGGTATATATTATGTAATTATCATTAAATAAAGATAAATTTTACTTACCTTCTTTCCACAGCTATCATTGAAAAATGTCAATGTTTCTCATGTGTATGTATAACTTACCATCTCCATGGTTGTATTGTTTTTTCATTTTTCATAAAAATAATTTATTATTGGATTTAAAAGTAAAATTGATGTATATATATGATGATTATTTCAAGATTATTGTTATATTTATTTTTTATATAATGACATCCTTGACCATATTAAACTAAACGTAGTCATTTTGACACATAAACCGAACATGTTCAAAACACCAGACATAAACATAATTGTTTAAGTATATTTTTACAAGATTGTAATAAGTTAAATTTATGTAATTATAAACTTTAAAATATTATTATGAATGAAAAAAATTAACCTATATTTTTTATTCTTGAATATAATGACACCCGCGGCAATTCAAACTCAAGGTAAGGGATTTTCATCTCACATTTTAAATTTGCGAGATAAACATCATATTCACCACTTACTTCCTTTTATGGTGTATATAATACCCATTTTGATATATTATATAATTATTTATTTTATATTCATGTTATTTAAATTTTTAATTCGATGAATATTACATTTGGGGTACCAAATTCATATATTAATATAGTTTTAAGGGATTTCATCTCAATCTCCTTTTATTATTACATTTCATGATGATATAAAACTTTATTAATTAAAAAAGTGTATATATAGCCCCATTAACAATCCATATACATATTTTACCTATTATAATTTTTTAAAATTTATTTTTCAAATGTTATAATTTCATTGGGATTATGATTTAAATGTTTAAAGTGGTATGGGACACTTTGAATGTTTAAAAATTTAATGCTTACATTTCAATATTATCGAAATTATTTTGAATATTTATTTATATGGATATATAAGTATTATAAATGAGTTTTTTTTTTCTATTTTTAATTTTATTTAAATTTTTTTTAAAAACCAATCTATTTACAATCCTTTTACAAAACATTTTGATAACTAAAAGAATGAATGTTAAATCCTTAATTTATATAGTGATAATGAATTTTTATCCATCATTACCCTTATTTAATTCCTTTTAAAAATTCCATGTTTCCTAAAATCAAAAAATTCTTTCCATTTTTTTATTTCTTAATATTTAAAATCGATTTTCAAGTAAAAATGTGTTTTGGTGTTGAAAATGGATTCCTAATATAATATGGTATTTTATCTTAAAGTGTTTTTGGAATGAAATTTAAAATAGTTTTTGATGGGTTTTATAATGAGAGTTGTTTACTCTTGAAATAGTAATTGAGAATTTTATCATACGGGTGTGGCCGATGCACCTTATATGAATGTTTGAGCCCCATTATAGCTCACAAGTGATATAGATATTTCTTATATAAAGGGGTGAGCCCTATTATAGCTAGTGAGAGATGGGTGATCCCAATATAGATTTTATGAAGGGTTAAGACATATTATTTATCATAAGTGAGTTTGATATAGATTATATGAAGGGTTATCCCCATTATAGATCTCCAATTAATTGGTTAATTATAATGTTGGATGTCAGATATATGAATATTCCAATTTTAAGGGTTTTGAAAGGGGTTATGTATATTATTATCTAAGTCACCTAAAGGAGTTTCAATTTCCTTAAATGAGGTTTAATGATTTTATTTAAGAAAAATATTTGTTTTGTTTCATGTGAATGTGATCTATTTCATATTATTTATCAACATTGAAGATAAATGTATACATTATATTAGTTTTTAAGTGTTTACTGATCAAATGATTACCATTATTTTTATATTCCACGTTTATATTTTTTGCTAATAAAAAAAATTAAGAATGTTTTCTCATGGTTTAAGGATGGGTAAACGAAAGGAAGAATTGAATTTTTATATCATGGAGAGTTTCCACAAAAAGAATTCATACTATATTTTTAATGTTTTATAATATGGTAAAAATAGATACTAATCAAAATTGTCCACTTTGTATTTTATGGTTTTTTATATATGGTTTATGGACTAATTATATTAAAATATATATCTTAAAAGATAATAAATGTTAAAGAAAGTATATTTCTTGACATAACTCAGGACTATATAATGTTTTAAGCTGGGGAATTATACCTTAAGTCTTCATTAAATACCTCAAACAGTGGATTTATTCCCAATATATGGATTCTAGGATGAGGGGATAGAATTTTGGAGGTGATTTGGGTAGGTATTGGGAAAAACCAAAAGGGAGTTAAAGATGTGAATAAGTGAGGAAAATGAGTCCCCTTTTATAGTTGAGGAGGAGTGACATTTTTGTAAATACCAAAAGGTATTCACTATTGGGAGGTCTCCTTTACCCCAAATGGCTAAAAAATTTATAATTAAAGGTTTTGATGGATTATATGAATGATACACACCTCCTACCAAAAATTAAACACATATTTTAAACATTTTCCCTAATCTTTAGAGTTTCCTTTCTTTTACCATTTTGTGTTTTCACTACGAAAAATAGTAATTTTAACCAAGGTATTTTTTTAAGTTAAAACTAAAATAAAATGAAACTTATTAGAAAATTTGTACCCAATGATTCTAAACCTGAAATCAAATTTATAAATTATAAATCCAAAGGATGTTGGATTTTTTATCATAAGCGCATGTGATGTGCAAAAACACTACTTTATCTTTAGCTGCACTAACATATTTTTTTACTATTTAAGGGTAAATATATTCATTATAATCGAAAATTTTGTTAATTAATATAACATATATTATCGTTATTTACATTTAAAAATTAATTTTCATAAGATATGATGTTTAGTAATTTTAAATCATTTAATAGAATATCATTTTTATAGAATAAAATTAATGTCAATTTTGAAATCATTCATTTAATTTCAATTTTAAAAATATGAAGTAAATAGTAGAATTAGAATAAATAATTTTAAATCCAAACTAACATGAAAAATTGTAACACCGCAAGCTTCCATAGTATGCTTCTCTTTGAATAATACAATAGTGTGTGTTGTACGCAACACTGAGTTCAAATTCACCACGACTCACAAAACAAGCCGTTCAAAAGCGGTTATGAATAGTATTAACTGAATTTTAAATTTTATATTATCCTTATAATTTTAGAATCCATATTAAGAGTTTCTAAGAAATAATTTAAGAACAAATTCATTTATTTCAGATTAAAAAAAAGTATTTTTCAAAAAATACAATTTTACCACCTTTTAATGGAGAATCCTTTTTTAAATCCAATATTTGAAACTTTTATATATTAAATTTGAAAAAATGAACTTCTTATTTAGAATCGGAATATAAGAATTTATTTTCAATAAAGTTTTGCTTTTTTTCTGATAACTTTCAAATTTGGGTGAATAATGAAAAATACTATATTTTAACTGAAAACAAATTTTTTAATCAAAATAATTTATATTGTTAAATTATAAATTTTAATGGTTTGGAAGTATAAATAGATGAAATTTTTACCATTTAATCCAATGATGTTTATTGTAAGTAATTTCACTTTGAAATTGACATAAACAAGTGTCAAACTTTAGATAGTTATTATTTCTTAAAAATACGCCTTTTGGTTTTGATAGCGAATATTAATTTATTAAATTAAACATTTATGTTTTTAATTTGGTAAAATAGGCTTAATTTTTGGATTTGGAATATTGAAATTATCTTAGGGTGAAATCTTGGTACTTTTTTGATAACTTTCATATTTTGATGAATAGTAAAAATAACTAAATTTTAATTAAAATCAACATTTTTAATCGAAATAATTAATAGTGATAAATTATGAATTTGTGTGATTTTAAAGTATAATTAGATTATAATTTTACCATTTAATCAATTTTTGGTCATTGGACATAATTTCATATTTAAACTGGACATAAGAAAGTGTCAATCTTTTGATAGTTATTATTTGTTAAAAACACGCTTTTTGTTTCGACAACGGGAATTAATTTTAAATTAATTTCTGCCCCTTATATGTTATGAATTTAGAAAAATGGATTCTATATTTATAATCAGGAGTTCCAAAATGTTTAAATAGGTAACTTTTATTTTTAAACATTTTGAATAATTATTTCGGTAAATATTTTATTTACCATGGTTAAAGGGTAAATCCGGTAAATAATGGTAAAAAAATAATATTATAATAATACTAAATTACCCTAAAACGTGTCCTAACTTTATTTGTTGATACATTTCCGACCATTGACATCTTATGGTCGATTTTGGGACCCCAAGAAGCCACTTGTAGGTGATAGGGACACTTTATATTAATTAAGTTAAAGTAAATACAAAAATAACATAAGCATATATATTTTAGAAAAACAATTTTTCCATAAGGTTATATATATTATATTTTCAAATATAAATATTCATTATAAAGATAAAAATATTTCCTACATAATTTTATTTTATTTATAATTTTTAGAGATTATATAATTTAATTTATTTATGACACAATGATGATGTAGTAATTACCGTATTAATGAAAGATTAAGATAATTGATATTATAAATGCCTAAATAAATGTAATTTCAGACTTTATAAATTCTAATAATTTTCTAGGTTACTATGACATATTATTATTTTTTATATAATTTTTTTTGAAGTAATAATGCTGTTATAAATTTATTAAGAACAAAATACCCAATAATCACAAAATTGACATAAAAGAGTTTTTAAAACAAATATTATATTATTAATTTATATTCAATTCCTAAAAATCTAAGCTTCAACCAAGAGACATATATCATGATAGGTTTATCATTAATGGACCACTTGGGTGTCTCTTGGAGTTATATAGTATGTTTATTAACTAAATAATATAAAAATAAAAAGTGACATGGTAAGTGTCAAACTAATTAAACAATAGTTAAAAATAAAAGATACGGTTAATATAATGACCAAAACGTGTCTAAATAATATTGGTTGAGTGATTTTCGACCCATCCCCACCTTAAAATTTAAATAATCTACTTTTGAGCCATTATAAACTGAATATAAATTTATTATAAAATAATATTTCTAGATTTTCATAAGGTGCCCCTCCTCCCCCTTATAAAAGGACACCACTTCTAACCAATTCATTACACCTTATAAGCAATTTGGATCAGCCAACACCTACCCAAATACACTCTCAAATATACTCCCTTCAACTTAGAGGCCTTAGTTTGATCAGAAAGCCATCCTAAGGATCCCTTTTGTTCAAATCAAAAGGAAGAACACGAAGAAGAGTCTTCATACAGGAGACTAAACATACCCTTGACTAAAGGAAAGTGCAAGATAAGGGGTTTTCATCTCACTCCTTATTCCCATGAGATTAATTCCATATTTTCACTATTACCTTTTGTGTGGTGTATGTACTACTTATAAATGTATGATTTGTGTAATACACTTTAGTTTATGTGTATTTATATATTCATTGTATGATACATCTTTCATAGGGTGTATGTTTCGTATGTTACCAAATAGGTAAGGGTTTATTTTACAATCTCTTCATTATCCGAGGTTTTTTATACATAATTATATACTGGGATCTCTTTATCATCCACATCCATGTTTCTTAAAAATGCATTTCAAATTATTCTCACTATTTTACATACTATGGGTTAAATTCATTTATACCCTTGTTGACTTTTTATAAGAAGTTTATAAGGAAATCATTCTTTCATTTTCCAAACAAGGTCCTTTTTAACCTTTTCGATAGAATTAAGGTAAGAATGTCTTTTTTTAACTTATACGGT
The DNA here is from genome assembly GCA_963277665.1 of Viscum album. Lineage (NCBI taxonomy): Eukaryota > Viridiplantae > Streptophyta > Magnoliopsida > Santalales > Viscaceae > Viscum > Viscum album. The sequence continues at coordinate 1,445,973,931 of OY728155.1, forward strand.
GGGTGCATATATTTTCCGCCATTATAAAATCGTCGAATCTTCCCTTAAAAGCTTATAAGAATATTTTCAAAGTAAATGTTTAATTTTATAATTATGTGATTTTTAAATGATTTCAAAAGAGAGAGAGATATATTTCTCTAAAATATATGAAAATCTAGTGCAAATGTATATGTATTTAATGCAAGATTAATTTTTTTTTCTCAGAAAACCCCACTCTCGATTGTGGTAGACAGGAAGGGATTGGTCGTGGACCCATCATGGCCTGTAATTAGTCGAGCAGTCTCATAATTAGTTATTTTGTTTTAAAAAGATTGTATAATGTTTTCAAAAAAACAATGGAGTGTATATTATCAATTTTAAACATAAGTATCTTCTAAAGAAATTGCATCGGTAGGTCTCATGAGACAAACTAGTGTCATGACATGAGGTCTTGACAAAATATTATTTGTAGTCTTGGTACAAGGCCTTGGCTACGTGGTTATGATAGTCTGGTATTATGCATTCCATCATTATGAATGTGGTTATTGATATTGCGTTTGATTATTCGACTAGTATAATATCCATGTGAATAAGTAAATGGAATTTTTTCATTTTATCTTTTCCATATTAGCTGAAGTTCAAGTTTAAAAGGCTTTTGTTTTAGCTATACATTGCCTTAAATGTTTATGCTTATTTATGAATGTTTCTGCTATATTGTTATCCTTACTGAGCATCTGAGCTCACCACTTTCAATGTTTTATTTTTCCCAGGATGTGAAGAAGTAATTTTTGAATGAACTTCAAGGATAATATGAGGGGATATGAAGACAAGATGTGGTTTTAGTAGTTTTTACTTTATGATGTAATGTAAAATTTATGAATGTATCTAGTTATTCCAAGGCTACTAAACTAATCAGTCTTTCGAGACTTGATATTTCTTGTGATCATGCCAATGTTATGTAATAATGCACCGAATCTGGGCAACTGGGGCCAGGGCGTTACAGTTGGTATCAAAGGAAGTTTAGTACAAACCTTGGAAGCTAGATTTAGATAAACTCTGATTAGAGAACATAGAACTAAGATAGACTTTGAGTATTAGTATAGAAGAACTTTCTAGAATTTTGGTATTGTAGATATTTTGTGAGTTTTCATAGAAATACATCCCTGTCTGGATACGAGCAGGTATAGGTGGATCTGGCACATATGTACCTAGTGTTAAAACCCGAAAACACCGCTTTGATCTATACTTGAATGGGAAATGGTGCACGAAAATGGGCCTTGCTGCACTCTTGGATACGACACTCCAGGGGGGATATGCTTAGGATAATTCTCAATTTATTTACAAACCATTATGAAGGGTTTATGAGTATATACTTCCTCAAAGAAAACATTTTTTGGATTATGGATTATATCCATAAATAGTTCAATTTATGTTAAGTGTTTTACAAGTATGGAATTATGTATTTTGTTTCGTAAACTGATCGAGTTTATGACATTGTTTAGAAATGGCTTCCAATAGAAGGAATGAGAACTCCAACAATATGCATGATCCAAAGAGTAAGAAGGATCATATCTTTCATGGTCTTAATCTAGAATTTAGAAGGGAAATAGTCTCCCATGTATTATCATCATATGATGAAATAGTTTCATGTGTTGATAAGATAAGTAAAGAATTCTCAGAGTCCTATGGCTTTGAAGGGAAGCCAGAGAAGGAAAGGATGGTAGAGAGAAGGACATATAAAAGGAAGAAGGTAAAGAATGATTTTCCCATATGTGATAAATATAGAAAGAATCACCTTGTAAAATGATTTAAGGGAATGGGAGTATGTTATAAGTGTGGATAAATAGGACACCGAGCACGTGACTACAAGGGTAAGAAAAAGGTTTCAAATTTACAATGCTTCATCTGCAAGGAGTTTGGACACTATGCGAACCAATGTCCCAGTCATCAGACTATGCAAAAAATGATGCTATTGGATAATAATCATGTTATGATACTACCACAGATGAAGAGGAATGACTAGTGTTCTTATGTTGTTATTTTGGAATTATTTCATTGAAGTGTTGTATCAACAATGTACTGAAAATAAATAAGGATTGTACTGTAATACTATTTCATTGAGGATTTGAGATTTTATGGTACTAAGAAAAGTGACTCTACAGCAAGTTAAACTTTTTGGAAACTACATGGTTGAAGGAAAGATAAACCTTAATATGGTCTTAATATTGAGGTACTGATTTTAGAATAAGATATGGTTGATTTGGTAAATTATATTGGATGTCATTGACTGCCTTGAAACTGATTAAAGATTTTTATATTCCATCATTGTTGGAGTTTACAACATTTTTGGATGGATGAAGTATATATAGTATTCTATAAGGAATGAGGGAGCATGAATGTAATCAATAAGGTTTTATGGTAATTGCGGATGTTTTAGTGTTTTAAAAGAATATATGATGAAGGTATTCACATACTATTACGGAGTAAAAAGGATATTTATTATGTTTACCTTCCTTATAAATTTTGGACTGTGAGTTTAGATAGAAGTATTTTGGATAATTCTAGTTTGAGATTATTTTTGGATTTCCATAAAAGGACAACCCGGAGGTCGGGCGGCAACCCGTCGCGTCCGGCAGGGCCACGAGACTTGAACCTGCAACCGAAGGGCGACAAGGGTGTATCACCTACCACTGGCCCACGTGATGTATTGGATTGAATAATGTAGTCTTTTTTAATAAAATTCTGGTAGTTGAATTATAAATTCATTTATTTTTTTAAACCCTATACGAATAGGATAAATAGAATATTATTTTTTAATTTCTATTATATTTTATAGTGAAAGATGATTTTGTGCTAGAGATTAGTTAGAGGATGGGACTATACTTGTCAATTATATATTTTTATTCTTCTCTTATTCAATGAATAAATTAATTCTTATACTTTAGTGAAGGGATATTTAAAAGAAAAATGTGTTATCCTAATACCATATGATTTGTTGAACCGATGGTATTTTAAATCATCATAGATTGATTAATTTAAGGCCCTCAATTTTACACTTGTTTTTGATTGACGACTTCAATCACTACCTATAAATATTTATATTTTTCCTCCAATTATATGTCTCTAATTTCCACCAATGTTCTCCTAATCGAGATTATGATTTGGTGGCGACCCTTTAATTTTTCTTTCCTCTCATTAAGACTAAATTTTATTAACCCAATTTGTAATGTGGTTTTTCCCACAAAGATATTTTCGTTTTTCAACCTTTTATTTTCTAAAAAAAATTCAAATTGATAGGATGCAATTTATTGATGCTGGGGAGAATTTAACACCCCATGCTTCAACGGTACGCTTCTCTTTGAATAATACAATAGCATGTGTTGTACGCAACACAGAGTTCAAATGCACCACGACTCACCAAACTAGCCGTTCAAAAGTGGTTATGAATAGTATTAACTGAATTTTAAATTTTATATTATCCTCATAATTTTAGAATCAATATTATGAGTTCTTAAGACATATTTTAAGAACAAATTATTTTTTTTCAGATAAAAGAAGTATTTTTCAAAAATGAAAATTTACCGCCTTTTAATGGCGAATAATTTTTAAATCCAATATTTGATACTTTTATATATTAAATTTGACAAAATGAACTTCTTATTTAGAATCGGGACATAAGAATTTAGTTTTAATAACGTTTTGGGGTTTTTCTGATAACTTTCAAATTTGGGTGAATAGTGAAAAATACTATATTTTAACTAAAAACAACTATTTTAATCAAGATAATTTATATTGTTAAATTATAAATTTTAATTGTTTGGAGGTATAAATAGATGAAATTTTTACCATTTAATCCAATGATGGTTATTGTAAGTAATTTCACTTTGAAATTGACATAAACAAGTGTCAAACGTTTGATAGTTATTATTTCTTAAAAATACGCCTTTTAGTTTTGACATCGGAAATTAATTTAATAAATGAAAATATTATGTTTTAAATTTGGTAAAATAGGCTTAATTTTTGGATTCAGAATATCAAAATTAGCTTAGGGTGAAATTTTAGTACTTTTCTGATAACTTTCATATTTTGATGAATAGTGAAAATAACTAAATTATAATTAAAAACAACTTTTTTAATCGAAATAATTAATAGTGATAAATTATGAATTTGAGTGATTTTAAAGTATAATTAGATTATAATTTTACTATTTAATCCAATTTTGGTCATTGGACATAATTTCATATTTAAACTGGACATAAGAAAGTGTCAATCTTTTGATAGTTATTATTTGTTAAAAAGAGGCTTTTTGTTTCGACAACGGGAATTAATTTTAAATTAATTTATTCCACTTCTATGTTATGAATATAGAAAAATGGATTCCATATTTAGAATCAGGAGGTCTAAATTGTTTAAATAGGTAGATTTTATTTTTAGAAATTTTGAATAATTATATCGGTATATATTTTATTTACCATGGTTAAAGGGTAAATCTGGTAAATAAGGGTAAGAAAATAATATTATAATAATACTAAATTACCCTAAAACGTGTTATAACCTTACTTGTTGATACATGTCCGACCATGGGCATATTTGGGTCAATTTGGGGACCCCATGGAGCCACTTGAAGGTGATAGGGACAGTTTATATTAATTAAGTTAAAGTAAATACAAAAATGACATAAGCATATATCTTTTAGGAAAACAATTTTTAAATAGGGTTATATATGTTATATTTTAGACTATAAATATTCATTAGAAATAAAAAAATATTTCCTATATAATGGTATTTTATTTATAATTTTTTGACAATAAATAATTTAATTTATTTATGACACAATGATGATGTAGTAATTACCGTATTAATGAAAGATTAAGATGATTGATATTATAAATACCCAAATAAATGTAATTTTAGAGTTTTTATAAATTACAATAATTTTATAGGTAACAATGACATATTAAAATTGTTTATATGAATTCTGTTCTAAGTAATAATGCTGTTATGAATTTATCAAGAACAAAATACCCAATAATGTCAAAATTGACATAAAAGAGTTTTTAAAATAAATATTAAAATATTAATTTATATTGAATTCCTAAAAATATAATATTTGGTCAAGAGATTTATATTATGATAGGTGTATCATTAATGGACCACATGGGGGTCGCTTGGAGGTATATAGTATGTTTATTAACTATATAATATAAAAATACAATGTTACATGGTAAGTGTAAAACTAATTAACTAAGAGTTAAAACTAAAAGATAAGGTTAATATAATGACCCAATCCTGTCTAAATTATATTCGTTGAGTGTTTTTAGACCCATAACCTCCTTAAACTTTAAATAATCCACTTTTGAGACATTAGAAACCAAATATTAATTTATTATCAAATAATATTTGTAGATTTTCCTAAGGTGCCCCTCCCCCCTCTTATAAAAGGACACCACTTCTAACCAATTTTTCACACCTTCTAATCCATTTGGCTTGGCCAAAACCTACCCAAATCAATCTAAAATATCCTCCCTTCATCCTAGAGGCCTTATTTAGATTATAAATCCAACCTAAGGAGCCCTTTTGATCAAATCAAAAGGAAGAACCTGAAGAAGAGTCTTCATACAGGAGACTAAACGTACCCTCGACTAAAGGAAAGTACAAGATAAGGGGTTTTCATCTCACTCCTTATTCCCATGGGATTAATTCCATATTGTCAATATTACCTTTTGTGTGGTGTATATACTTCCTAAAATTGTATTCTTTGTGTAATACACTTTAATTTATGTGTATTTACATATTCATTGTATGGTACCTCTTTCATGGGGTGTATGATTCGTAAGTTACCAAATTTGTAAGGGTTTATTTCACAATATCTTCATTATCTGAGGTTTTTTATATGTAATTATCTACATGGACCTCTTTATCATCCACATACATGTTTCGTAAAAATTCATTTCAAATCATTATTACTATTTTACAGACTATGGGTTAAAGTCATTTATACCCTTGTTGACTTTTTATAATAAGTTTATAAAGGAATATTTTTGTCATTTTCCAAACAAGGTACATTTTAACCTTTTCGATAGAATTAAGGTAATAATGTATTTTTTAACTTATATGGTGGGTGCGGCTATATTCCGCCAATATAAAATCGTCAAAGCTTCCTTTAAAAGATTATAAGAATATTTTCAAAGTAAATGTTTAATTTTATAATTATGTGATTTTTAAATGATTTCAAAAAAAAGAGAGAGATATTTCTTGTAAATATATGAAAATATAGTGAAAATGTATATGTATTTAATGCAAGATTAAAAATGTTTTCTAAAAACCCGACTCTCGATTGTGGTTGACAGGAAGGGATTGGGCATGGACCAATCATGGCCTGTAATTAGTCGAGAAGTCTCAGAATTAGTTATTTTGTTTTTAGAAGCTTGCATAATGTTTTTAGAAAAACACTACAGTATATTTGAGCAATTTTAAACATAAGTATCTTATAAAAAAATTGCGTCGGTAGGACTCATGAGACAAACTAGTGTCTTCGCACGAGGCCTTGACAAAATCTTATTTGTAGTCTTGGCACGAGGCCTTGGCTACATAGTTATGACAGTCTAGCATTATGAATTCCATCATTATGAATGTGGTTATTGATATTTCATGTGATTATTTGACTAGTATAATATCCATGTGAATAATTAAATAGAATTATTTCATTTTATCATTGACATATTATGCGGAAGTTCAAGTTTAAAAGGATTTTGTTTTAGCTATACATTGCCTTAAATGTTTATGCATATTTATGAATGTTTCCGCTATATTGTAATCCTTACTGAGAATCTGAGCTCACCCCTTTCAATGTTTTATTTTTCCCAGGATCTGAAGATGTAATTCATGAATGACCTGTAGGGATAATATGAGGGGATTTGAAGACAAGATGTTTTTGTATTAGTTTTCACTTTATGATGTAATGTAAAGTGTATGAATGTATCTAGTTATTCTAAGGCTAATAAAATAATCAGTCTTTCGAGACTTGATCTTTCTTGTGATCATTCCAATGTTATGTAATAATGCACTGACTCTGGGCAACTGGGGTTAGGTCGTTACAAAAATTCATCTAAAAAAATAATTGAATACTATAATTTATTCAATTTACTTCACTTTTAATTATTTTAGTATCATTTAATTAATTTTTTTATTAACTAAATAATTCATTTGTTGGACTTTATTAACAATTTAGAGTAATTATTTTATTAAAATAAATTATCAAAATAATAAATATTATTTATCTTAAAAAATAATATTCGTGACTGAACATATGTTGTTTTTTACTCAATCCAAAGGCTTTATATATATTAGAGGAAACGAAGGTTGTTTTTTCCCTTTTTACTTAACATATTATATAGGTCACTATCATGTAAAAATGAACCACAATGTCATAAATTTCACACCTCGACCTATGTTATTCTTTTATTTTATTATTTTCATGGTTTTGAATAATTTTTGTTTGAGGTTCGGGTTGATTCCTAGATGAAAATTTTGATTTTATGTTAAAAAGTGTGTGTTTTGGGTTTGACATCATTGGGCACACAAGCGAAGCAAGATTTGGGAACTGTGTGGATTCACCAAAAAATTTGCGCGACTTTTTTTTCTTTAAAAAATTAAAATGAGTAATAAAATTAGAATATTTAATAATAATTACAATATTTAAATTATAATTGTTATGTTTATTTATTTGTATAATTATTATGAGTAAATTATATAAGTAAAGTGAATGTTAATTATTGTTTCATTTAAATTTTTTATTATTGTTAAAATTTTTATTATTATTAAAATGAAATGAAAACTTTTACTATTTTTTATTTTTATCATTACGATTATTGTTATTGTTATTATTATTAAGTAATTATTGATATCATTATTAATCTTATCATTATTATTATGATCATTATAATTATTTTTATTATGTTGATTATTATTATTATTATTATTATTATTATTATTATTAGGTTATTAAAACATTAATTAGTTTTTTCTGGTTAGTTTTAGGCAATTTTTTAGGGTTTCATGCGCAACTTTAATACCCCCATATGTCCCTCACTCCAATATTCACCCCACTCTTCATTCGGTGTGAGAAGGCCCTCACCTCTGCCTCCCTCTCCAAGATGGTGGTCCCCGTCATGACCGCCGCCTCTGGACGCCCCAACCGGTGCCACCCCAGCCTTTTGATCCTCCTAGTGCTACATCCCGGCATGACCCCCCTCAGTCGTCCTGCTCACCAGTGGCTCAGACCCCCCCCCATTGTGATCCTTCTTCTAGCGATCATACAACTAGCCCAGCTTCTGGTTCCTCCCCTACCCATGTGTCTCTCTCTTCTTTTGGAGCCCCAAGTTCTGACACCTTATCCTCTCCCAGCCAGCCCACACTATAATGGCATCACCCAGGCCGACCTGTTCCTTCCCAGCGTCGGTCTCTACCAATTTATTTTTCTCCTTGTCTCTATACCATTATACTTCATTTATTTTGTTCATGTTTTATATTTTTTTAGGGTTCTTTATCGACTAATGACTGTTCATTGCAGGGTTAGTGTATTAGGACCTGCGCGGGGCTATTCCGAGTGGGCATTATCGTAACACCCTGAATTTACGGTAGAATTCCCATGTTCTTTCCTTTTAAATTGAAGAATCCTTAATATTATTTTCTTTACACCTTATATTGATGCTAAATACTTTTGAGTATCCACTTGGTTAGACATTTGGCATGTGGATTATTTTTAATGTTTTGGTTTTTGTTAATTCGGCTTGTTTTGCTAATTTTAGTACACACCATGTGTTCAGAAGAACGCACGGTTATCCTTTGGGATTGTTTTGGGATTTTTAAAGAATAGTATGGGTTTTCAATAAGGTTGTGGCATTTGAAATGATAGTTTGATGTTTCCTTTAAGGGTTTTAATTGTTTACTAATCTAATAGAAGTGTGATTTAAACTTAAAAATTTGGTTGTTTTGTGATATATAGTTGTATCCCGATTGGATTTTACTTATGAAAACGTTTAGGTTTAATGTGTGATGGAAATTTTTTATAAAAAGGTTTTATAAATTCGTTTATAAAGAAATGGTATGTTTACAACCTCTTTTAGAAGGTGGGTTTTATTTTTAATAAAGGATAGTTTTATGGAATGTTTAAGGGCCTGTTTGTTCATTTTGTGAAAATAAGAAAAAGTGATTATTATGAAAACCTCTGTTGGATGCTCATAATATCGTGTCGACATGGAATGGTTGGGATGTAGTTGGTGTGGAATCCCCAGGTTCGATTATATTGGTTTCTCGGTTGGGAAACCTTTGTACATTATTTATTTGAAGACATGAAAGTAGTGCTTGGGGAGAGCTAGGGTGGGGCCTGATGTTATTATTAGAATATATATATGTTGTTATTTGATTCCTGGTTGGCATCTAGTGGCTCAACCCCTATAATATTTGGGACATGAGATTCTGTCATATTGATAGAATTGTCTGAGACGAGTACTACACTAGTAGGTTATGGTTAGTGGCTGAACATATAGAGTGTTATATTTCATTGTATGGGGCATGATAATATATATGGGGTTGCAGGTATTAGTGTTTTCTAGATTATTCTTGATCTCTCGGGTTCGCCTATATCTAGTTGCTTTTAGTTGTTTAAATTTTTGTTGAGAAAATTGTATACCTATTTTCATTTCCCATAAAATATGACTACCGTGGCACTATTTTGTGGTGTTTTTATTAGAAAATGATGTTTTGGTTTCCTTAATTCTATGAAAATGTTTTTCGAAATCAAATGTGTTTCAAACTCATTAGTCCTAGTTTTAAATTAAATCATCACTTACCTCGTGAAATAGCTTAGTAACACTTAAGGATAGAATCTAGTTTTAAAAATGATTAATGGAAATGGATTATACTTTTATATTAAGTAAAAACTATAGAAATGAATAATTTAATATATTGTAGTCTAAATAAAGAATTGATGTTTCTTTAATTTTAAAGGCAGTGCATTGGGGAATAGAATACCAGTCTAGGATACCAAGTTTTAATACTCACGCCTGTAGTTATTTTCTTTTTTTAGTCCTTATGCAAGTTCTAGATTGGGTGCATTCTCCTTGGGTGATGTTTAATCATTGAGTCAGAGAGTGACCCCTGGGGTCACATGGAGATAGTGGTTATCCTGTTTGTTTTTTATAGTTTTGTATTTTAGATGTTTTTTTTAGTTTCTTTTTTAAATGATATTTAGTTTAGTCTTATTTATATTTTTTAGCTTCATGCTCTTTCCTGCTATTGTATAGTTTCTGTTTTGTTTATTGGGGAAAATCGTTCCCTTGTACTATATTGATTTCTTGGTGCTTGTTACCAACCTAGGAGGATTGGGAACACCTATTGGGGCTTGCTAGGGATCAGTTTAGGTTACCAGTTCAGGGTCAACCCTAGTAGGTACATAAAATAATGGTATTATAGAAAGTTGGCTCTTAGGATACCTTTCTTTTCAGAGCGCCCTTTTTTAATTGGGGATATCAAGGTAGATGGAGAAGGATTTGTTAAAAATTGAGGGGAAGGTTCAGGATAATTATCATGAACGCTTTCTCATTATGATCCTCAAGCTTCTACGGGAATTTTTGTTTAATTAATTTCTTTGGTCCTTATGGATTTTTTTTAGATTGGGATGCGACAAAGGGTGTTGGGAAAATAGCTCTCATGAGCTCGCACAGTCCGGAAAACCATGTAGAGCTAGGTTCATGGTCTTAGACGGCTCTCCGTGTCGGTGAAATTTTATGAATATGGCCGCCAACCATATTGTCAAGTCACACACCGCCACCAGATCCCTTTTTAGTTGTTTAGGGTCTCTTATAAATTTTTAAAGGTGTTTGAATCAAATAAATTGGATTTGGAAAATGGATTTTTAAAATGGAATGTTTGAATTAAAAATTACTAGAAAGAAAATGGTATGGTTTTAAATGTAATGAATTTTTACTTGGTGGTTAGTGTGACTTTATAATGAACATGATTTCAAAAATTAGATGAATGATTTGTTTTTGGAAGATGAAGTTGTTTTCTTTTATTATTTGGTGTTTTCATGGGCTGTCACATTCATGGTTTGATATAGAAATGGGTATGGATACCCAGTATTACATGGTGGATGGGTGCCTAGGGTGGTGTGGGAATATACTTTTGAGTGATGCTTGATTAAACACCATTGGTGAGGGTAAAAATCGACCATGTTTTTTCTCTAAATCAAAATGTTTTCAAAAAGGAGATGTTTGTTATTAATAGTGGTTTTCTTTCTTATGTATAAAGTTGGTCACTTATGTAGTGTTTTATCTTGAGGATTTTTAGTTCTGAGTTGACATTGACTTGGATCTTGAATTTATCTTGTCTTGTGGATGTTCCCATAGATCTTCAATAGGTGATCGTAGTGGGGTTGATCTACCTAAGGATTTTATTCTTGAGTTCCAAAAGCATGATACACCTCTCTTTTATGGTAAATAATACCCTTATGTAGTATAGGAGTGGATGAAAAATATCTAAAGTAAATTTAACCTCTATATGTTGCTCGACTCATTGAAGTAAAAGTTTTCAACCTTCATTCTTGAAGGTTCACCATGTATGCGCTGGAAGTCAGTGTCTTGAAACATGCCCCATGAAGATCTTACTTGGGAGTTTTTCAAGGTTTTGTTCATTCATTAGTTTTTCTCTGAGAAAGAAAGGGTGATAAAGGAGATGAAGATGTGTTATATGTAGCACGATGATGGATCAATGTTGGAGTATTTCTAGTTCTTTATGGATCTAGTCCCATATGATTCTAGGTATGCAATAGATGACTTCATGAAGGCTAAACATTTCGAGGTGGGTCTCTATCCTGATCTATAGTCTAAGGTGTCAGAATCTAACCTAACTTCATTTTCTGATGTGGTGATACAAGTTTTTTATGTCAAATATTGGATGATAGGAGTGCTTGATGTAGTCCTCCCTCCTTCAATTCTTAGGAGTAGTGGTGAGGATTCTGGTAAAAATATGAGGAACCAATTGGAAGTTGATTGAGAATGTCGAGGAATCAAAAGGACATAGGATCATTCAACAACCACTTCAGAGTGGGAGATCATTGTTTTTTTATCAGTGTGGAAAGTTGAGTCACAAAGATTCATCATGTAAAAATGCTCCAAATCCCTTCCAAACTTTTGGATTCTTGGGTCACCTACGGAGATTCTATCGGGGTGTCGCTAGAAAGCATCGTGGGGGAAATTATCAGAAGTCATGAGTTTTTTAGGTTTCTTGTGTACATTTCCTTATAGTGTAAGGGATCTCTTATCATGGTAGTTATAATGACTGTGTTTTGGGTTTTTAAATGTATGGGAATGTTGTGGGATTTTTGATGAACTCTTTTTTTCAATGCTAGTGTATTTTTGATTCCAAATTTTTGTACATTCATTTTTCTGATCAAAAGATGTATGCTTCTTATTGGGATTATAAAAACCCTGAATATAAGGAAGGATATGTTTCATCCATCAGAGCTCCATCCAAAAGGCTTTAGAGTGAAGCTGGCATGTAGTCAGGGACCCTAGGGGTTTGAAAAGTTTGGTTAAGGTTGTGCCTCTACCATTGCAGAGAGGTAGTTCTAATGCTTCTTTTGTATTTTATCTGTAATTTGAATTTCATCTTGTCGCAAAGAGCATTGTGGACTTTCCCTGTATGCAGTGTCAGTGATTATGCTTTCATAGATGTGAGTTTGGGTTAGTGTACTTGTGTAAACTGCCTATGCGAATCTAGTACGGTCTTGAATTTTACTCGTCCTTAGGTGAAAAGTGGTGGTTTTTTGTCGTTGGTGGTTCAATGGTCCAATCATTGGGCCCTTCCCTCCCCTCCCATGTGGTGAGCATTTTTGGTCCATGCAGGAGGTTTTTGTGTAGCTCTTGTCCCATACCTACAGAAGTGGTTGATTTAACTGTTCATGTTGTGTTCTTTAGCTTAAGAATTTCCAAGATTTGGGTTCCATATGAATTTAAATTTAGTTGTTTATAGTTTTGTTTTTAATGGCAGGGAGACCTAACACAGGTCTTATTGGTTTCTCTCTTAAAATGTTATTGGATTCTAGTTTAATTCTAATAGTGGTTAGTCTATTTCACCCTCCCCAGTACTAGTGATTTGATTTGGGACATGCGGATGAGTCCCATTGTAGGTCGATTAAATGCCCTTGGATTAATAGGTTAGACCGCGTTGAGGCAGAGTCCTTAGGTGTTGATCAATTAGCTGGACTGTGTTATGGCTTTCCGGGGGTGTAAGGCATTATGGTGGGGAGAATTGTCAAACCCCAACCATTGTGATTATTTTATTTTATTATTTTCTTGGTTATGAATAATTTTTAGTTGAGTCTCAGATGAAAATTTTGAGTTTATGTGAAAAAGTGTTCATTTTGGGTTTATAATTGTTTGGCTCACAGGTGAAGAGTGATTTGGGAACCATGCGGCTTCGCCCAGACAATTGTGCGACCTATTCATCTTCGAAAAATTAAAATGAGTAATAAAATTAGAATATTTAATAATAATTACAATATTCATATTATAATTATTACATGTATTTATTAGTATAATTATTATGAGTAAATTTTGTAATTAAAGAAGATGTTAATTAGTGTGACATTTAAAATTTTATTATTGTTAATAATTTTATTATTATTAAAATGAAATGAATACTTTTACTATTTTTATTTTTATCATTATGATTAAGATTATTTTTATTATTATTCATATTTTTAATTTATTATTATTATTATTATTATTCTTCTTCTTATTATTAATATGATCATGATTATCATTATTATTATTATTATGATTATTATTATGTTATTATAAGTTTAATTAGTTATTTAGATTAGTTTTAGATCATTTTTAGGGTTTCATGCACAACACTAATACACCCGTCTAATCCTCTCTCAAATCTCCCCCTATATTTATTCAAAACGGGAAGGCCCCCACCGCTGTATCCCTCTTCTAGACGGCCACCCTTGTCACGACCTCCGCCTTCGGCCGCCCTAGACCGCGCTGCCCTAGCCTCCGACTCCCCCCAGCGCGACCCCCTTTGTCCACACTTACCTCAAATGACGCATCCCCCTCCCCACAACATGATCCTTCTTCTAGTGAGAAACCATCCAGCGCGGTTTTTGGTGCCTTCCCTTTCCTGTGAGCCTCTCCCTTCTTCTGGATCCCCCCTGGTTAGGCACCTCATCCTCTCTTGGACATCCTGCACCTTCCCGGAGTCTCTCACAACTGGTGCATTTTTCTCCAAACCAGTATACCATTCTACATTATTTTATTTCTTGTTTCTATCTTTGTTTCTTTAGGGGGTCTTGTCAGCTAATGGTTGCTCTTGGTTGGGTTACTGTATTAGGACCCGCACATGGCAATTCTGAGTGGGTGTTATCATCACGTCATGAATATGAGGTAGAATTCCCATGTGATTGTCTTCGAAATTTTAGAATCATTAATTTTATGTTTTTATCGCCATATATTCATACTAAATATTGTTAATAATCCACATGGTTATAATTTTGGTGTGCAGATAATGTTTAAACACCTTTTTTGTTAATTAGGTTTGTTTTTCTAATTTAGTGCACACCATGTGTTCGAAAAAATGAACGGTTAGATTTTGGGATTGTTTTGTGATATTGAAGGAACAATATGGTTTTGTTAATAAGAATGTATCATTTTAAATGATGGTTTAGGGTTTATTTTAAGGGGTTTAAATTGTTTTTAAGATAAAGGAGGTGTGATTTGGCATTTAAAATCATATTTTCTTGTGATATTGAGTTGTAGCCCAATTGAATTTTACCTATGAATTGGTTTTGGTTTCATGTGTGATGGAAATGTTTTATAAATGGGATTTATAATTTATTTTATGTGTAGATAGTGTGTTTGTAACCTATTTTGAATGTTGGGTTTCATTTTTGATAAAAGATTGTTTTATGGAATGTATAAGGGCCGGTTTAGCTATTTTTTAAAAATAAGGAAAAGTTCATATTTAGAAAACCTCTATTTAATGGTCCTCACACCTTTTCGACATGGAATGGTTGGTATGTCCTCGGTGTGGAATACTCAGGTTCCATTATATGGGTTTCTCAGTTGGGAACCCTTTTTAATTTATTTTTTCTAAGGCATGAATACAGTCCTTGGGGAGACCCATGGTGGGGCCTGTTGATATTATTATAATATATATTTTTTTTATTTGATTCTTGAATAGAATTTTTTAGATCAACACCTTTAATACTTGGGTAATTAGAACCTAGAATATTTAGAGAATTGTCTGAGATGAGTACTTCATTGGTAGGTTATCAAACTGAACAGTGGCCCAAAGTAGGTGGATAATATAGGTTCATTGATATTATATTTTCCCTCAGCATGTCTGGAGAGAGGGTGGATGAGAATATTGAGTGTTAAATTTCATTATACATGGCATGATAATGTAGATGGGGTTGCTTTTATTTGTGTCATCTATATTATTCTTGATCTCATGGGTTTTCCTATATCTGGTGGCTTTTATCTATTTGAACTGTTGTTGACGAACTTTTATACCTACTCACATTTCCATTGCTATATGAATTCCTTGTTACTATTCTGTGGTATCATTCAAGGAAAGTGAAATTTTTGTTTCCTAACTCCTATGAAAATTATTTTCAAAATAAAATCTGTTTTATACTCTTTAGTGTGAGTTTTAAATAAAATCATCCTTTTCCCCTTAATATAGCATGATAAATCTGAAGGTTAGAATCTAGTATTGAAAATGATTAAGGCCAATGTATTATAATTTCATTTTAAGTAAGAAATATAGAAATTTATACTTTAATATATTATCATGCAATCATATAATTCATGTTTCGTTAATTTTAATGGTAGCGCATTAGGGAATAGAATACTGGGCTAGACTACCGTGTTTTAATACTGATGCCTATAGTTCTTTTCTATTTTTAGTCCTTGTGAAGGTTGTATCTTGGGTGCACTCACCTTGTGAAAATTTTGATCATTGAGTCGGAGAGTGAAATGTGGGGTCACACAGAGATAGTGTTTGTTCTATTCGGTTAGTATTGTTGGGTATATCAGATGTATTTTTAGTTTCTTGTTTAAATGATATTTAGTTCAGTCTTATTTATATTTTTGAGATGCAAAAACTTCTTGATACTCCTCAGTTTATATTTTTTTTATTGGTTGAAATAATTCACTTATTGTACTCTATTGATTCCTTTGAGCTTGTCGCCATCCCAGGAGGATCAGGAATGCCTCTCGGGCCTTACCGTAGATCATCTTGAGTGACAGGATTAGGGTTGACCCGGGTTGGTTTGTGGCAATATAATTATAGAATAAGGTAAAAAAGGGTATAAATATAGAGATAAAATGGGTTTTTATAATATTTTAGGGAATTTTAACAATTATCTCCTTTCTTTATCAAATGTTAAATCTATTTTTACCATAAATGTGGTAAATAATTTCTAAGGTTTTCACTATTCACTTTGATCAAAAATTAAGTTCAACATATAATATAATATAAATTATTATGATTCCAATTATTTAATCCATTTTTTTAATTTTCATTCATATAATTTAGAATTTTTATTTTAAAATGAATCCTACAGATGTGATAAGAAAGTATGTTTTTAAAGATAAAATGTCTAAAAGATCAAAAATATATATATCAAAAGCCAATGTAAAATTTATTCCAATAAAATTAATTAGATTAAAATATATATAGTTTAACTAAATTTACATTAAATCAAATTGAATATATAATTTAACTTCATTAATAATTTAAATGAATATATAGTTTTTAATTAAAAATCATTATTTTTCACTATTCATCAAAAAATGAAAATTTTTAGAAAAATACCAAAACTAACCTTTATCTAATTTTAATATTTTAATTTTAAAAATGATGTTAATATTTTCAAATAGATTTTCTAAAAGTTACAAAAATTAATTATAATATTTAGTTTAAAAAAGTAAAAGGCCATTTTTAATGTAAACCTTTTTCAAGAATAAATTTACATTACTGAAAATTGATTGATTATTTACAAAGAATTTATCAATAATTTATAATAATTAGGAAATTTAAAGGTATATATATATATATATCATTATTTATATTCTATTATCCATACCCACGAGTTTAACAGCTAGGATATAATGGTTCTTTGTATTTTTCATGTCGTTTAATCTTAGTATTGTGTGTCGAATGTGCTTTTGAAAATAGTTTTCTTTTCTAAAATCTTAGGTTTTTATATACTCCAATACTAATTAATAATTTTTTTCCTTGAACTTGTAAATTTATCTCAGTAATAAATGGTTTTACATTTTGATGTACCATTATTGAAAAACCCACACATAAATGGATTAATAATACATCCTCCTAACAAGTTAGAAAAGAAATTAAAATATTCA
Source organism: Viscum album (assembly GCA_963277665.1). Classification (NCBI taxonomy): domain Eukaryota; kingdom Viridiplantae; phylum Streptophyta; class Magnoliopsida; order Santalales; family Viscaceae; genus Viscum; species Viscum album. The sequence goes on from OY728155.1 coordinate 1,445,991,348, forward strand.
CTTCGAATAACACATAAATAGTTTCTAAGTAAGAGAAAAATGGTTGAATGTGAAGATATAAAAGTGAAATAAATGAATAAATAATCATGGATAGTGATTGATGTCTTTGATCATAAAAAAGTGAATGATCAAGAGATTGTTCAGGGCCTAAAAACCACAAATCTACGATGATTTAAAATACCATCAGGTGATCATAAATAAAGGTACTAGGATAAAATTATTGTTTCAAGATCATTTTACTAGATTTCATTAATTATATTCACTATATAGACTGGAAACATATTGTAATATAGTTAATTAACTTATATAATTTCTTCCTTTAAGTAGTTTACACACCAATCTCATCTTCTTCTCCATACTATGAGTATTAAAGATGAATTATTCAGGTATAAATCCTTAAAAAGAATATTTATAGTCAACATAACAAAAAAAGGTGAAGAAATATATTCCTACTCTATTTATACATTAACCAAAACCTAAATGGTTTGAACATGGTAAGATGTTTTCCTAGATGAGTAAACATTAATCTCTTAATTTTAATTGTAATACCCAAAGATGGAACTAAATCTTTCCATAATATTATATAACCTAAAATAACTGAAAATTTAAGATTTTTTTAACCTTAATGGTTATATTGTACCTTTTATCTTACAAGAACAAAAATATTGGGATATTTGTTTTTTAAAAACATTGATCACTTTGTCACAGAATAACTATTCAATCATATGGTTATCTATACGATAAAACTTGTGTTCTTTTAATTACTTAAATATTGATGATAATATAAACCATAAATGATACCAAAAACATAAAGGACCTGAGAATAAGCATTATATTTTCTTGAGTTTTAGTCAATAATTTACTTTATTTACTTTTGTGGATCATTTATGATTTATTGTTTTAGATAATTAGATAATAACTCACACATTATAAAACTATATAATACAATATGGAAACATTCAATTGGTATCCAATTTTCTAATATTAATTTTGTTATGATAAATACTGATTTATTTTCATAGAAAATCTTCATGACATTCAACCTGACTTCTTTCGTTCCATTACACATTCTTAAATCGTATGATTTTAAAAAAAACATAGGATAATCATAAAAAATCAAAGTAAGTTACCTAAAAATAATGAAAACTATTAGTCTAATAAAATAATAAAATAAAAAACATATAAAATTTACCTTTACCTTCAATTTTATTTTATTATTTTAAATAAAACATTTTCACATGAAAAACATAGACATTTTTTTCTCAAATAAATCCATTAAAACCCATAATAAGAAATTAAAAAAACATTGTAATGACTTAAAACATAATATTCCTAAAACCCATTCAAAAAAATTTTACTTTGAATAAAAATATGGTATACTTATAATATAATCATTACCAAATTAATTTGAGAGCTATAACGGGTCTCACACTTCGTATAATATATATAGGGATCACCCATTTTCCATCATCTATAATGGTGATCAACCATTTATAAAATCATTATTGGTTTTATCCACAAGATATATTGGGGCTTAACCCTATATAATAGCTAGATTCGAATAAATTGTTTCATATAATGACCAATTACCAAATCATGGGAAAAAAATTTATGATTGAGATTTTTAATCATAAAACATTTTAAATACTCTTTTAAACTCATAATAAAATCACTTTCTGATATCAAACAACTCTTCATTAAAAACCATTATAAATATAAATGTGCCACTTTATTTGGAAAAACTTTTTTCAATAAAAATTACCCAAAAATGGAAAATATTTTTTCTTATAAGAAAACACGAATTATTTTAAAGGAATATAGAAATCAAATAATTCTCATAATGGATCATAATTTATTTTCTCAATGTACATTATTAATAGTGTCAAATAATTTGATAAAAAATATAAAAAATATTCCTTGTGAAAATAATTGAAAATAAAGAGAAAATATAAATAAAATGAACTTTATAAATCTATTATATCCATGTAAAAACATTCATAAAATCATTTTAAAAACTTGGACATAGTAAAGAACAATTTGGAAGGGAAACCTTAAAATTTATTTTTAAAGAAAAAGTCCCTTATCACTTTGTAAATATTTAAATCTTAATCCAAATCAATGAATATGTTTAAACAAATATATAATTACAATGAGAATATATAAATTCATTATATGACATTTTAATGGGACTGTATATAGACCTCTTAATATAATATAGTTTTATAACATTAAAATTTTTCCTAATGAATGGAAATTGAGATGTAGTCCCTTTTGTGGAGTCTGATTCATCACATTCATATTTATCTTCCTAAATAATAATGTTTTTTTAAATATTTAATTTTTTGAGAACCATTTTAAAAATTAAAACTAATATTATTTCATTTATTACCATGTTATAAATGATTACATAATTAATTATGTTTATGTTGGATGTTTCGATGATATTTAGATTATGTCTCAAAAATGACTTTAGTAGTTTCATTATGGTCAATGAGTTAATTATTTAGACATATAAATAAAAATACCCATGAATTAATGATCATATTTATACATCAATTATTATTTTCTGAGCAATAATTAATTTTGGTTTTGTTAAATGAAGTGTGTTATGATCATAGAGATAGTAGGTCGTCCGTATGCGTGGGTAAACATTCTATTTATAAAAATCATTATGAAAACAAGGTATTTAATATTTTCCATTTTTAGAATTATAATTTTATAATTCAAAACATTTTATTTATTTAAATACATTTACATATATCATTCAATTTTTGTGGTGTTGAAAAGGGAGTCACATCGCTTTGGGAAGGAGGTAGTCCACACATACACGTACAATGATGTAAATTTTTAAGTGAGTGAAAAGGTAAGAAATAAAGTGATATATTATATTTATGTAAAGATAAATATTCCATTAATATTACAATTATGTCATTTATATTATATATATTCAGTATCATTACACTGATTACCTTCTATGTAATGTTCTTGTGATAAACGAATCACATCACTTCACAAGTTGGTAGTCCACCGTACACTTGAGAAATGTTGTCGTATCCCCTAGAAAATAGAATGAAATAAGGTAAATATTATATAATGACTGAAATTGTATACATATTTTATATATATCATATAGATACATTATATCTATCACCACACCCATCTGTGAGAGGCAGTAATGGAAAAATGAATGACATCGTTTTGTGAGGGGGTAGTCCGTCATACACAAAAACGATGATTTTTAACCCATTTGATGGACGAGTGAAACAAATTAGTTTATTACATTAACATAATAAAATATCAATATATATTAGATAATTATGTAACTATATGATAATTTTATTATAGTAATTGGAAGAGATGGTGAATGAAATAAAATAAAAATGCTCATTGAAGAACATTACCACTTCCTTAGGTATCATCCTTAGGTTTGAAATAAATTCATAAAAGGTTGGATTTCATACCAATATACTGATTATAGGATGAAGTGAGGTAATTTTGAAAGTGATTTTTGTAGGTATTGAGATGTGTGAATAAGTGAGTTGAGTGAGTGTCCTTTTATAGTTGAGGAAGAATGAATTTTTTGTAAAAGCAAAAAACTATTCACTATTGGGGGTATCTATTATCCTAGGTGGAAAAAAAATTTATAATTAAATGTGTGTATGTATGATATGATCCGTCAAAACCTCCACCACACAATTAAACACTTTTTTTATTAATTATTTCCATAGATTCTATGATTTATTTCTTTTACCATTTTCGTCTTTCACTACGACACCTAGTATTTTTAACCGAGGTAATTTATTATTTAAGACTAAAATAAAAGGAGTTGTATTAGTTATTTTATACCTAATGATTCTAAATATCACATATAATTTATCAAATATAAATATTATGTGTGATGGAAATTAATTTTAATATAAGAGCATGTAACCTATAAAAACACCACTTTAACTCTAACCACCCTAAATGGGTTTTTACAATTTAAAAGTCAATATAGTCATTATAATAGAACAATTGGTAAATTAGTGGACCATAGTTAAAATTTACTAAAATTAATAAATTACTTGGAATAAATAGGTTTTTAGTAATTCAATATCATTTAATAAAATACCATTTATAATAAAATAAAATTAATATCAATTTTAACATTATTAATTTAATTTCAATTCTTAAAAACTCATTACAATGAAGGAATTAGAATATTTTTTTAAACCTATGTAAAATGATATATTCATATAAAAAATTAATATGGCATAATAATTCATTCGATTACTTTACATTTAATTTTTTTGTGTCATGGAATTATTAATAAAATAATTCATCTGTTGGAATTTCTAATGAATTTAAAGTAATTATATCATTAAAATAAATTATCATGAAAAAAAATAAATTATAGTTCAAAATATTTTTTATAAGTGAACATATTCTGTTTAATTCCACATTCCAATGTTTATATATATTAAAATAAATGAAGGTTCCTTTTTGTCTTTTTTACATAACTAATTATATAGGTCACTAGTAGGGACAATTGTCCCAAAAAGTTGTCCAGCTATATTATGTTGTTGAAACTATCAAATTATATATCGAAAATGGGTGTTATAAAATATTTTAGGTCATTTTAACACTTATACTCTTAGTTCAACCCATGATAAATCCATTTTTACCTTAACTACAATAAATAATTTTTAATGTTTTCTCTAGGTAAAAAATTATTTTGAAATTAATATAAAATAAAAAATATGATTATTAAAAATATGGAATCAATTTTTCCAAATTTATTTCATATAGGTGTATAATTTAATTTTATAATTAATCCAGAAAGCGCAATGAGGAAGTTGGGTTTTAATGAGAAAATGTCTAAATGATTAAAATGATTTTATATCAAAATTAATTGATAAATTTTTACAATAATAAAATAGGATTGATAGATATATAATTAAACTAAATATTATTTTAATCTAATTTAAAATATAATTATCTTTATAAATGATTTAAATAAAAAAAATTCAAAAAAAAAATCATTATTTTTAACTATTCATCAAAAAAATGAAAATTTTCTAAAAATCCCCAAAAATAAATCTAAGATAAATTTTATATATTGATTTGAAAAATGAATTTAAAAGTATCAAATACATTCTATAATATTTCAAAAAATTAAATATAATATTTCCTTAAAAAATATCATTTTAATGAAAACCTATTTTCAAAGAATAAAATTACTTTACTAAAATTTGATTGATTATTTAATTATAATTTATCAAAAATTTATATTAATTATAAATTATATATATATATCATTAAATAGTAAAAAATATTCATAAATACGAATTCAATGTCTAGTTTATTATGGGTATGTATTTTTTATGTGTCATTTTCACTCGGCGTTACTTGTCAAATATGTTATTGAACATAGTTCACATTTTTAAAATCTACGGGTGTTACATTAAATAATTTTTGGTTCATAAAATACCTACCCAAATAAAATCCCAAATTCCCCACCCTAATACTATAAGGATTAATTTAGGTAGAAATACGTCATTTGAAGGCTCCTGTGAAAATTGAAGGAGGATACCTGATAAAGTGGTAATGTTCTTCAACGAGTGATTTTTTTATTTCTTTCTAAAATTACTTTAATTATTTTTAAACCATGATTATATTATTAAATATTTATCTTCTATATAATGATATGTTTTTATAATACGTTAATAACCTACTACCATGTCCACTTCCATCAAATGGGTTACAAAATCATCGTTTGTGTGTACGGCAGACTACAGCCTCACGAACCGATGTCATTCGTTCTTCCATTACATGTTTTAATATTTGTTCATGGTTATGGGTCTAAAGTATATAAATTATTTTTATAATATAATTATAACTATTTATTGATTATTTCATATATATCTTTTTTATATTACATTCTATAGGGGATGTGGTAACATCGCTCGTATGCACAATAGACTGTCGCCTCATGAGGTGACATGATTCATATTTCACTAATGATTGTTATGGAATCAAATACGGTTGATGTTAATAAATGAATGTGATATATCTGAAATAATTATGATAATTATGAAATATTTATTATTATGGAAGGATAATATATATCATTTTCAATCTTACATTTTCAATCACCTAAACATGTTAACATCGTTCATGTACGTGTGAACTACCACCTTCATGAAGCAATGTGACTCTCTTTTCATAACCACACTAAAAAGATGATATATATAAGTATATTTCAATAAATAATTTGTTATTTATAATATTATTATAACTTTTTAGAAATAAAATATTATTTACCTCCATTCTATATTGATTATTGAAAAATGGAAATGTTATTCATTCATGTGTACAACCTATAGTCTCTACGATTGTAATGTACAAAATTTATCAATAACATCATTCATGATTGGTTTTAAAAGTATAATTTATCTATTAATCTGATAATTATGGAATTATTATCATTATGGAGATTATATAATTAAATAATATTTGAAGGAACCTAATCTATCAGGATGAAAGATGAATGAGAAAAAAATAAATTAACACCCAAAACAATGAAAATTATGAATGATTATTAAATTACTGATGGTAAGATGTTTTAAAATGATTATATGTGATATTATAAGTATGATTATGGTTCTAGAAAAAAATAAAAAAACTATTAAAACCAATATACCAAAAGTTAAATAAAATATATCCAAAATGAAGCATAAGGTGAGAGATTTCATCTGAATTTACATTCCATTGAGACTTATTTGTTATTATGAACCAATTCACTTTTATGATTTTTATATACAATCACTTTTACATGTAAAATCATTATTAATTCATAATTTATGGTATTTTATTTTTCTCATTGAATTATCACATTTAAGTTGATTTTACATGAAAATTACCAAGTGGTAAAATTTATTGTGTAATATCACTTTATTTTGGGATTTCTATTGTTCACATAAGAAAATATATTTATTGTAATGATTTTGAATTACAATTTTCATAAATATGCATATTCTTATGTGATATATATGATTATTTTCTAAACTCTATACAGTTTTACATATGGTGATTATTTTTACTGTTATTTGATTAATTAGATAAATATTGATTAATATGTATCCTTTACTCAATACAGATAATTGATGATAAGTGAAATTGTTTATAGACTAAATCAATTATTCGATATAAGAGAAATTACTTTAAAATTCTATAAATGGGTGGGTCCAGGTTAATGATATCCCCTCGATGCATCAGTTATCTCATGATACAAATCAGTTGGTCATATCAGATGGATTTTTAACTATTTTGTTTTAAAATATATTGTTGATGGTATTTATGGTAAAGGAATCATGTTACTGGGAAACATGACATCCAATAATTAATAATTTCATTTTATAATTCATTTATTACTATTATCCATGATTTTATCACTATGATTTTATCTATGGATGCATTTCATTCTAATTTTACTGATTAGACGACATGCATATTCAGTTATTTACCATTCCATATTGATTAAGCCCTATCTTTCCTTTATATTCAAGTTATTTAAATGGAATATGTGTCCCGTTATTTACCATGTAATATTGATTAATTTATTTAATAATTTTTCAATTTTAATATCCCTTAATAAGAAATTTAGCTCACCCTTATTTTATTTCTTTTCCCCATTAATCTATAATGTTTACAATGTTTTATATACAGGTATTTTATAGAGGGAATAATGTTATTATAAAAATTATGTTTTAATTTGTGTATTGAAATGTAATATTGGAACCATATATATATCTAGTTCACTAAGACTACTAAACTATTTAGCCTTTTGTGGTGTGATTCCTTCCATCTTATACCAATGTAATAAATAAAGCACCTGCTCCATACTACTAGGATTGGGGTCGCTACATTGATTACCTTAAATGAACTCACCCATAAAACCTCATGTCCATATACATAATCAAATAGTTATATTTTAATCAAAGGGAGTTATATATATTATTTAATGAACTCCAAAGGGGTATATCACTTTTTTATTTATTTAAGTAATCAGATATCACTTATGACTCACCCAATGCATCATACTTTATTGTAAATGTATGTCATCAAATATTTTCATAATAGATAAGAGTACATGATTCATTAAATACATTAATAATAATATTAATTTTAATGACCAATACACATGTCCAATGGAAGGAATATGTAATGACAGATATAAAATGTGGATTTAATTTTTTTAGGTGTATCCTCACAACAATATATCTTGTATATTATGAATTTCATACATTTTGAGAAGAATCATCATCCTATTACAGGCATTAAGAACCTGATAATTAAAAAACCTCTAGTATCATGTCATAAGATTTCATCTAGACAATAAAAAATATATTTTATAAAATTTTCATGAAATTTTTATGTTCTCATTAGTGTGGGTAACTGTTATAACTTTTGAATGCATCTAACATTTTAAATGAATTATGACATTAAAATTATGAAGAAGAATACATTATGTGATATTGTATTTATTAATATTCAAATAATCAAAAGAAAAATAATGTTAGTTGGTTTTAGGGAACCAACTCCAACTACCTCCCACATTCAATATAGATAATTGTTAAAAACTTTTAGTTCACTATTTCTAATATGATATTTATGATTTTAATATGATAAAGCTTTTCTTAATGAGTCTAAAATTTTATATTCTATGGATAATGATCATTATATGACCTCTCCAATTTGGTAAAAACATCTCAATAGATCATAGTTTTGAATTATATGCTATGTTTGTTGAAATGAAATTTTCTCCTCGGATAGGACCACCATGATAGTATTATCAAAATATAACATGATTTAATCTATACTGATAGGCATGACATCAAAATATATGATGGATTAGTGTTTCAAAATAGGTTTTTTTAGCTTAAATAAGATATGATTTATACATATACTGTACTATATAATTTGTAGTCACTAGTTACATTAATCACTTCTAGATCACAACTCATCCATTTTTCAAAAACACATATATTGAAATTTATTTAATATCATTTGTTATATTTCGAATCTTCTATTGATGTATTCCTAGATAACTAGTTCCTTTCTGCTTCTACACAGAAGTAACATATCTGTCATACAGCTAAAATAATTTGGTTTAATCCTTATAACCATCCAATATATCTCTCATGGGTCTTCTTGATATCATCCTATGATGCTTTATGTATGTTAAAAAAAAATCCTATAACCTAGTTTGGAAAACTGTTGTGCACATTTTATGTATAAATATTTTGAATATAATTTCATTATTTTTATAGTTTGATTTTTATTTCATTCAAAATTTTATTTATTTTATACCATTTAATGGGGTGGAATTTAAATTGATTCCTTAAAAAATATATAGACAGAGACACTGATTGGAAGTTGGAAAAAGTAAAGATGCACATCCGGGTATAGGGTTAGCACCAAGAATATGTCAAATAGCCAGTGGAGAGCCCAATTCATGTAGGATATAGGGATATTGGTGTCTTCCCCTCATAAATTAATTTTCTCCATCCTATAAGTTCTTTTATTGTAGGACTCATACATAGAGAACACTATACATTTAAAAAAAACATAGTCATATTGGGTGATATTGTAATGACTCATATTTTCCGTTTATTTTTTTAATATTATATGGAATTATTTCGAGACCGGGAGTGAAGACGACACATCATTTCATGGCCTAGTGAGCCCGAAATGGTGGTTTGAACTTTTTTTAAGTTAAGTGAGTCGACACTTGTGTGCAGTAGTGGTAGTTTTCAAACAGATACATGGATTAGAAATCTGAGGGCACCGTTGTGTTCGGGGCGACAACTTTACCTAAGAATGATCCTAACCTCAACCGGCGCGGGTCGAGCAGAAAAGTTAATTTTTGGATGTTTTAAGTAAAATAAAATAAAATAAAATCATAAGGTTATTTTATTTATTTTATGGAAGCATCCGCTGCAGCACGACGATAGGGTAGCTATTTCATTCATTAATGTCAGTTCATCTTGACTCAGAAATAGTAACACTGAATGTTTAATGTCGCAGCGTGATGGGATGTCAAATACATTTCCCTTTTTATTAGGATAATTGATTTTTACTTGTTGGAAACAATTGAGAATAATCTATGGATAATCCACTGAGTGTTGTATTAAATTCTCAGAGACGAATGATGACAGATCAAAGCTGAAAATCGCGGCACCAACGAAGTTGAAGGATCTCGACGATGATCGAAGCGCGACCCTTTTTTCAACGATCGATCCTTCCTTAAAGGTAGGGGTTTGTTATTTAATTTTCTAACTAATAATATTTACTAATAAATAATTATTTAATTACTAATTATAATAATTTAATTACATATTGAAAATATATAATTACAATTTATAGTTATTTAGTTACTAATTACAATTACATAATTAAAAAGTATGATAAATTAATTATAATTAATTTTTTAATACTAATTAATCATAATATTAAATTTACAAGAAATTAATAATTCTAATTAATTTTTATTTCTATTTAATAATTATCATTAATTAATTAACTTTTATTTTTTTATTTAATACTTAACTAATCATAATTAAATGATATTTATAAATTTTTATTATTTAAATAGTATATATATTATAAATTTATTATTTGTCAATTAGATATTATATTTAAATAATTATTAGTAACTTATTAATTATATTTAATTGTTTATTATTTAATTACTAATTATAAATAAATATATAATTATTTATTTATTATATTTAATCATATCATTAATTGTTAATTATTATTCAGATTACTTTTTAATAATATTTACTAATTAATACTTACTATTTAATTATTATAAATTCATTTTAATTATTACTTATATTAGTAGTTATATGATTTTCTAATAACTTAAAAAACTTAATTTATACTAATTAAAAATTATTAAAAATTATTTAGTAATTAGTAAGTGAAATAGTGTGGCCGAGAGAGGGTGAAAAAATGCAAATGCTGTGACTCACGAAGCATCGCAGATATAGTTCCATGGAATATTCAGATTAGATCTGTTGATCCTATTGTCCCTAAACATTCATTGATTCCTTCTATCCAAAAGAGTTTCTCCATAGAATTCATGGAACCATGGTGTTTTTTAATGAGGAGGTTCAATTTCTCTCTTTTGATCTCTGATTTATTCTTGTTTCTATATTTTTTATGCATAATTGATCACTAATTTTCATATGGAAAGCATTAAAATCTATTGAATTTGTTGATTTTGAATTTGGCCTGCTCAATTAATGAATACTATGATTCTCTTATCCTTTGAAAATGACTAATAACAGGTTTGGTATATGGGTTCTTGGATCTTTGGGGGATGCATGATGAAAGTCCTAAGATGGCCCCCTATGATTGATTTTAGAAATAAATCCCCAATTAGCCATGTTTGGTTAGGCTTCTGAGGTCAGTCGTTGCATTTCTTCAAACAACTTTCCATCATCCCCATTTTTAAACTTACAGGTTATCCCATTAAGTTGGATTTTTCTCCTCAAAACATCACAAGGCCATCAGTTGGTTGTGTGTGTGTTGAGTTTGATCTTATGATATATATTCCTTCAGTTATTTGGGTCCAGAATGACGATACATGTTTTTTTTCAAAAAGTTTTCATTGAAAAAATATCTAGCTACTGCTCTAATTGTTTACATATTGGACACTACCTTGGATACTGTGGCACTGAGAAGGACCCTATGATCAATCGTAATATTGGAAAACCTCTATCAAGTAATGGGAAATCAGTATGGATAGAGAAAGATAGAAGGCCTCTTAATGACTAAGCTGAACACTCTAATTCAAAGGCCCAAATAATATCATCATCTACCGTAGATTTCTTCCCATCATAGCCTATTTAAGATGATGTTTTCTCTTGGTTTATGGATGTGGTCAAAAATATTTAACCTATTATAGATTACATAGGAGTTATTATAAATAAGCATGAGATATCATAAGATACCATGAGATAGCACAAGAGACTCACTCCATTTTTGGTGATTTTAATAGTGATAATCATGAGAATGAACATGAAATTGAGGATGAATATCTGCACTCGATCACTAACAAAGATAAGAAATATCTTTTTAATCCTTATTTTTTATCATTCTCTATCCTATGATGACTCGAAAATACGTTGATTACACTAAATTAGAGATAAATATTTTCACTAGATCCATAGGTATTCAAATAAAGAAATTAACATCCCTCCACAACCAATGCTCAATGAAAATAAATTTGTATCATCATCCTCTAATGATGAGGGATCCTCCTCATTAGATGATGAGGACACCTACCTTTTGATTGAGGAATACTAGGATAGGATTAAGCTTCAAAATTTCACTTGTGTGATTAAGTAAAGATACAAGGAGGACTTTTACCCTTGGTTTGAGGAACCAGAAAGGTTGTCTTTTGGAAGATATCATAATAAGGAAATATCTATTGATGATTATCTCGATATCATAGAGCAAATGTTTGATACAGTGTAATTAGAGATTGACGAAAACCATAATTTTTATTATCTTCAACTTTATTGGGAATAATACTAGTGTATTAATGATATTTTTTTATACATTGTTTTCTCTTTTGATGTTGTCCCCATACTTTGGATTCAGGATAATGGGATTTTGCTGAAGTATGATTCTTAATTATTTTATAGTTATTTGTGATGCAGTTGTGTCTACTCAGTAGGGACTGATTTCCTATTGACCTTTGATGACATTTCATGGGAAAATGTGTCTTTGGAATGAATTTTCTAGGATTGAGAAGGGTAGTTCATCTGGTAGTGGAGTCTATACATCATTGGCTCTTATTTCTTCTCCTCTGATTCTGCTGTTAGGCTGAACTGCAAGAGTGTATATAGGCTTTGGGAAGATTTTGGAAAACCATTTTAGATTTTTGTTTATGAGTGACACACTAATTCACTATCATGGATGATCCAAGGATCTACAATTCCATGTGGTGTGGTACCCTACTAATAGTGGTTTCATTAGTTCTTTGTGAGTCTTAGGTCATCATCTGCTTCTCTTGTTTAGTGATGACCACTGAAATTATCCGAGGAATGATCTATCAAGGATCTAAGGTTTTGAAGGAGGTTTCATGGGTTATTTTTGATGAATTAATTTATTTGAAATATTGGGAATGAGTGGTAGGGTGAGAAGAGGGTATTATCTTCTTGCCATCTGCAATCAAGATGGAGTTAGAAATATAGAGAGTGATTTCAAGATTTTTTGGATGTTGGATTGATGACAAACTATTTATCTTAAATGGTGTACTAGGCATTGGGGGATGTCCCCTGGCTTTGTTGGGATGGTTTTGAGGTATTCCTTTTCACTTTTGTTCCTCTTTTCATTTTTTATTTTACTGGTACAAGTTATTTGCAACTCATTTAATCACCATAATTTTATATTTTTCTTAAATGTTTTTGGGGGGAATGGTTTCCACTCATGCTACAATCCATTATGAGTTAATTAGTAATTATAAATTAAAATATTTTAACTTAATAAGTAATTATAAGGAATGTAATAATTTAATTACAAAATAAAATTATAAAATTATTATCTAATTACTAATTATAAGCTAAATACTAAATTAACTACTATTTAGAATTATATAAATATCAGGTTCTTGTTATAATACATTAAATATTAACTAATTATAAAATTATTACTAAACCATTAAATAAATGATGGTTAATGATCCCGATCATATGAAATATATTGGATCTGATGCGGTTAGGACTTCTATGTCAATGATGATGATCAAATATGCTGCTTCAATAACATTAATATAGGTAATGGTTGATGCTCTGAAGGGCATGGAATGAAGGAACATAGATAAGTAGCACACTATGGATGGTAAACATGCATATGTATTGATGGATGAATAATACATTGATGAGGAATCTACTAATGAATTAGTATAATAACAAATAATATAAGGGCTGATGATTGTTTTAATGACTCATAAATGTAAATTTTTTTAGTGGATTAAGAGGGATTCTAATAGGTTATGACTTGAAAATCAAAATCACTTGACCCTCTGGGTAGAAATACTTTGTAGGTTCCACCACAACATGTTATACATCAATGTACAAATGAGAATGTGAAGTGGTATTATCGACCCAACATTAATGATCAAATAAAAATTCATATGACACTTTTGGTAAGGCATCAAATTTGAAATATAATTTTTCATAGGAAAGAAACTCTTGTATCATACATTCAGAGGATCAGGAAGGTGAAAGATAAAATGATGGTCTTTTCAAGGAAGCAGTTAATTGGGTTTTTCATAACATAAATTCAATTATTCTTAGATGGAGCCTGATGTATTTGGATTCAATGATCATTTTTCAGTGTATAAGATTCTATCATTAAATGTTGAAGATGGATTCTGATCAGATCTAAAAAATGTATTTTAGGATTTATCATGGAAATTCAAGATTTTTTCCAGTCCTAGGGAGTCCTCTAAATCAGCATCATATAAAGAAGATAAGGTCTGGAAAAAGGTAAAGACATAGTAGAGAGGTCGATATCCGAATGGAAAATAAAAATACCTTAGGAATTTTTTATCTAGAAGAACTTACATGAGTTTAATGACTATGTATGGATTCTTTTATTATTGTGTGGGCTTTTTATGCCATGTATGACCTATATCCATTCTAGTAAATTTTATTTTTATAAATAGAATTATGGTCATGATTTTGGTATCCAAATCCATGACTGATCTATCTTTTTTATTTAATAAACAAATTAAAATATTAAAAAATTGAAATATAAATATAAATACCTCAATATCGGAGTAATATATTCCACTGTGTGGTGCCTGAATGTGGGCAGGGAGGGGGATTTTTAGTGGAGGGTCTCTGGGGATCCAGAAGAGGGTTTATGGGGATTCAGAGGGGGTTATCGACATCAATGGGATGGATAAAGGGATGAAGGGGTCTTTCTATTTATAGGGAAGCTAGAATGAGGGTGCCACATTAAGTGGATCCCTTTGGGATTTTAATTATGGGAAGAACTCAACATGAAGTGGTTCCCTAGATTTATTTTTTTATAGAAATATTCCACTACATTTAGCATTATTGATATTTTCTAAAAGTACCATATAATTTGTTCATTTAATAAATATATAAAAGAAACCATTTCATCATGCATGTCATACACATATTTCATAATTTAACAAAAACTGACCCTATTTAATTAAAAAACACCCCGATGAATTTTTTTCCGGGGGTGTAATTCTCACTATGAGATAGCCTTCATACCAAAAACTACTGATATAATGAAGATACTAATTTATATTCCTTATCTCATGTTATATAATACAAATATTTATTAGGGAGTGAGAGGCGTTATTATATGAGGGATAAGATGAAATGTATGGCCAGCATAAATTGTGGAATTTATAAGGAATATCTGATCCATGATAGACGATAATAAGTGAAGAAATGATGAAAATATCATTATAAAAATAGTTTATAAATGTGGGAAAACTATATTTGAGGGCATCAAATTCCTATATTCTTCTAGGGCTACAAAATTATGGAGTTTTCTACCAGTGGTATTTAGGGATTGTGTTTTTTTATATTAGTTTCTCCCACCCATGGATAACATTAGTGGGTAAGACTTTGTACTATATTTTGTGATGTAAGTTAATTTATTTAATAAATTAGTTTTATTTTATGTTTTTCCTGATATTTTCTCACCCTTATTATTTTTTCTCCCCCTTTTCATTCCACTTTTCATGGCCATTGTTTTAGGATTGAGGGAACATACCACTATAAAAAAATACCTTTATAAATAGAAAAAAGTGGTGTCTAATGGGTTTTAGAAACTACCATCTGACCACTTTTGGAAGTCATAGTTGGACTATTTCTAAATGAAAATAGTGACCACTATTAGCTATCACTATAGGGGTATCCTAGACGACAGTATTGGAAGTCACTAGGAAGAGTATTAGTAACCTACATAGGAAACCAAAATGTATAAAAATATAGAATCTTCTATAGGCTATTACTAATCTTTCCAAAATATAAAAGCATTAGCGACAACTAAAGGTGGTCGCTAGCCTATATTTTTTTTAATAATTTCACATTTATATAGCCACTAGATAATTAAAACAAAAAACAAACCCCAAATAAAAAAATATAAAATAACAAATAGAAATCTTGTAAAATTCAGTGATCCAAATAGATATAGATCTTGTTAATCTATTATGTCCATTGAATTCTTGATAATATAATAAAACAATTAGACAAATCAAATATAAATTTATATATTCAACATTAATAAAAATTATTTAATTAATATATATATATATATATATAATAATCAAATTATTTTTTACATTGTTACATACAGAAATAATCATAAATAAAAAAATGAGGTAATATTAATTTGGAATATCTGATTGCGCTATTTATCAGTTGGGCAATGTCTATTAAAAGTTGAAAACCATGTTTTCTACATACCATTCAATTCAACCATCATAATAAACATGGTTGATTAAAATTGATCACATAAGATTAAATGAAATTTCTCATATTTTTTCACATTAATCAGAATTATTTTTCTCATTTTATAACCTTGTGATGGGAGATATGTCATTTTAATTACACTAGAGAGTGTTACCCATTGTTTTACATTATATCAGGTGATATACACATTAAATGGATTTAGTATTGATTCCTACATATAATAAAATGTTTTAATGATCATTACCCTTATATTTCATGTTAATACAAGTGTATTATCTTTTAATGGACCCTTTTACATGATTTTTCCCTTATCTCTAAATTTGAGGGACAAACATCACTTTTGATCATACCGAGCAATCTAGCCATCTGTTCTACATGTAAATGATTACTATTGATTTAAAATGATAGAAAGTTTATTTTTCTATGAATTCATTTAAATTAGAAATCATTTTGTTGGGTTTCAATCCTACAAACAAGATTTCCCCATTATTAAAAAAATAATAATAAATGAGAAAATGAACATTTAATTATACCAATAAATATGAGTATCATAATGATGTGTGTATGATTCAAATATATCAAATATTAGAAAATGAATATTATCCTAGATTTACACATGAATTAGAAATATTTTTCTCATTTTGACTTCTTATTACAAGATATGTCATTTTAATGACACTAGAGAATGTTATTCATACTTATCTATCATAATAGGAGACAAAATAATTAGATGGAAGAGAAATTTATTTCTAAATATAAAAAAACGTAATGATAATTCTCCCATGATATAAATTTAGTATTGGTTCATTTTTTTACTCTTTTATGTATTTATATGAGTGGTAACTTATTCTCTAAATCTGAGGAAAAAATGTCACTTTTGATAAAACTGATTAGATTAGGTATCTAATCAATGTGTTGATGATTATTACATATTTTAAATTAAATAAAGATAATTTTACTAAAATTTAGTTTTAATCAGATCTCATTTGGTTAGTTTTCAACCTTATACACATGATTTTAATATCATTACAAAAATGATAAAAAATTGTGAAAATGATCTTTTAATTATACGAACTAATCTAGGAATAATATTGGAGTGAAGCTGTTTTAAATATAGTTGAAATGATTTTCTGATTTTTATCCTATATTTTAATGTTAATAATAAGTAGGTTTCTCATTTCTGGCCCCTAGGAAAAATTCAATTTTCATAACACTAGATACTTTTGTCGATAATTTTCCATCACAATGAGTGAAATAAGAATCTGATTGATGTGGTGTTGATTCCTACAGATAAAAAAATAGCTCATTGATCATTCCCCCATGATTTAATCTCAATACATGTTCATTTTTATGGTATTGAACCCTTTTACATGATTTTTCACATAAGATACAAATCTAAGGGATAAACGTTAATTTGGATCATATAAAGAAATTCAATTATCTGATCCATGTGATAAAGATTAAAAAATATTTTAAATGACCTAAAGATCATTTTAATAAGATTTTATTTAAATCAAATCATTTTTGGTTTCTTTAAAATTATACACAAAAGATTTTTCCATTATTATAAAAATGATAAAAATATAAAAATGAAAATTCAATTTTATTGACCATTTTACACATCATATTGATATGTGGTTTATTACAATAGATCACATATTATTTAAAGAATGATATATCAGATTTTCTTGTTAATAAGATATTGTTTGATCATGTTGACCCCCAGATGGGAGATATGTAATTTTAATAACACTAGACAGTGTAATCCATTTTTTTCCATCATATCGGGACGCACACAAATCCAATAGATGCATCATCAATTCCTACAGATCCAAAATGAATCAAGGAAAATTATTACATTATTTCCTATAAAAAAAGTATGTAATTTTTATTATACCCTCTAATATGATTTTTCACTAAACTTAAAATCCAAGGCGCAAAAACCACTCTTGATAAAAAAAATCCATATATCTTATCCATTTGATTTTGATTCTTATATATTTTTAATTACTTAATATATTTTTCCTAATATTTTGTGTTAATGAGCGCTTATTTCGTCATTTTTACCTTTATACACATGATTTTACCATTATTATGAAATTGTTAATAAATGTGAAGATGATCTAAAAATTTTATTGACTAATCGGGGAATCATATTAATGATGATTATTTACAATATATCAAATATTATTCAAGGAATTTTTTGTTTACTATTTGCATCCATCATAATTGGATTTGCCTTTTTTACCCCATGATGAGAGATTTTCCTATTTAACAAAATGACATAAGGTTACCCATCGTTTTCTATCATACCAGATGGAAAAGTATCTGATGTATAATAAAATTATTCCTACAAATAAAAAATAGCTCGGTGACCATGAAACCATGATTTCATTTAAATCCATGTGTGTTTTCATGGTATATTATCAATTTTTATGTGATTTTTCACCAAACCCCAAATCCGAGGGATGAATATCTCTTTAGACCATATCATGTAATTTAGGTATGAAATACATGGAAAATTTATTCCTATGTATTTAAAATTACATAAATATAATTTCCCTAAAATTTATTTCAATCGATGTTCATTTGGTCAATTTTTACCCTTATATTGATGAATTACAATTATCAAAAAAATGTAAATGAATATGAATAGTCACATTTAATGGTACCAACCAATACAAGAATTGGATTGATGGATGATTCATTATAGTAGATATTATATGATTTGAGGAATATTCTCAATGATTTTAACATCAATAAAAATTCAATTTCTAATTTTTGACCACTGAGGGAGATATATTAATTTAAACACTAGAAAAAGTTACCCATCATTTAGGGTGAATAATTTTTCATAGTTGGTAGGGTTACATTATAGTTTTATTGGTTTAGTGATAATATTTTGAAATATATGTTTATACTAAATGAGTATTTGTTTTATTGATGAAAAACATTAAAGGATCCAAATCATTGAAGGCCTTAGTAAAACCATGATAGGTATTGTGGCATTGTTATATTAACTAGGACAGTTAAAATGGTGGTTTATCAGTGTGGTAAGTGGTTGAACATTTATATTTATTTTGGGAGTAACCTTTATGCGAATAAATACTTGTTTATGAAGATGCAATTATCATGTTAGTTATGAATGAATAACTACATGATAATGGAAATGAATTCAAAGGGTTATATATATTTTTATAGCTTCTTTAGGGTGGTGGAATTTTATATCGTAAATTTTGGTGAAAAAATATAAGAAGTAATTATAGTGGGATCCTTTAGAGTGGAAAATTTTTTAGTACTTAGATGTAGTTGGAAGGGAGGTTTTATATAATTGTAGTCATATAATTATAAATGTTGAGTAAAGTCTTATTGATAGAAAGTAATAATTTTATGTGTTATGAAAAGGAAGAGGTTCAATGAATGAATTTTGGATGTTTTTTTGTTGCTAATTATTTAATTTCATATACCCCATATATTAATGAATTAGTATGATTAATTCATATTAACAAATTAGTCTTCTAAAAAGGAATATATTGATTAATTTTATATCATTACCCTTTGAAAATAAATTCTGATGAATTTATATCTCTTAGAAATGTTTTTTAATATTAAATCAAAAGGATCCCCCTAATAAGATTAATAATTAATGGATACAATATTAAATCTTTTGAAAACCATACTGTATATCATTACATAAAACTAGTAAATTTCATTAAACATAATCTCTCAATTGGAACATCTTAAAATTTTATGAATCACATCCCAGACTTGTGACACCAATATGTAACTACACGAAATTTTGAATAAATTTTGTTTCCTAACTTTGTGTGTTATTTTATTTTATACTCAAAAAAACTATTTCATTTTAAATTATTATTATAATTAAAATGAGACCATTGGGTTTCGACTGTTATATGACCGTTGGTCAATATAACCATTGGAAACTAAATGGTGCGATTATTTTCTATTAATACTAGTGATCTTGATTAATTAATATAGAAAGAATATTTGATAGCCCCATCTAGCAGTCTAAGGCCGATCGAAGACCATCAGACGAAACATGGGAAGAAGTTATCACCTCTGGTCTTTGCTCTAGGCCAATCCCAAGCCGAAATTCATCTTGTGAAGCTGGAAAGGAATCGCCTTCGCAAGAAGTTCAAGTTGATAGAAATCACTACTCGGGCAATGTTGTCCGAGCCGCCCCAAGATTCTATCACCCTAGCACACCTTACTCTTAGGTCCTATGCTGGTGTTATAAGGGTCTATGTAATGAGACCATAAATACCTTGTGTAATCCTTTGATTTAAATAAAAATTATTATTTCTTCTTATGGTGAAGTTTGTGAATTTTCAAATGTCTATATAAATATAGTATGCATATTATTGATGAATTTTAGAAAAATGATATTTTTAAAATATTTATGTAAACCATAAATAATTAAAATTTTATAATGATTTTAAAAAAATGGTCTTCTACAACTGTGTTCAGTATAAAATTTAGAGTCTAATAAGATCAACTTAATTTTTGGTGAATAGTAAATTATGAATTGTGATTTTATGCTTATGATTAGTAATGTGACCAAATGGATTAAGTAACTTCACTAAAGAAAGTATTAATATAATTTAGGCACCTTGATTAAGTAATGTGATTCAATAAAATAAGTAAATAATTGTTTCAGAAATTATTGGTTAAGTATTAGTTTTTTGGGGCGATTAGTTTTTTTTAAAAAAAATTAAAATTAAAAATATAACGAAAATTATTTTTATAAAATGGAGTTCATTTTTGAAATCAGATCATCGATATTTGGTTAAAATGAATCTTTGGGATTTTTCTAAAACAGTTGAATTTTCAGTGAATAGTGTTTTATTTCAAAATTGAATTAGAAATATTTAGAAAATTATTTTAATAAAATGGAGTTCATTTTTGAAATTATAGCATAGATATTTTGTTAAGGTGAATTTTTGGGATTTTTCTAAGATAGTTGAATTTTCGGTGAATAGTGAGAATACAGTTCTTGAGTTTCGGGTGTTTAATGAAATCATTAAAGATGTAATAATTATGAAATAATTCTGGTCGACCTATGGAATGTATGATAAGGTATGAGGTGTACCAAGCGTCCAATACCATGGGAAAATACCTTGGGTAAGACCAAGTTTTTTCTAATACCACCGATGAGGTGTCCCTTGGCAATTAATGCTTTGTCCTCTCACTTCTCATATAAATTCAAAGCGATTCCATCATTAATATTATTTCAAAATCCTCCCCAATGAATTTATGGTCTCTTTACCTCACAAGGAGTCATCCCAAGGTTCCCTCAAGCCTCCCAAGGTCCCGACCTTCATGCTTTCGAAGTTACTTTTCAAGGTAAGGGATCCGTTCACCCTCCTCTTTTAAGCCATGACTCCCTTTATGTTGTGTCTTATAATTTCCATCTATTTATGTTGAGGGTATGTTTTTATATGTTCTAATTTGTTTCCATTTCATGTCTAATTTTTGGGAGACCTTTTCTTCTCTCATCAATTCGTTTTCAAAAAATTTATGTGATGCCGTTAGGCTACTGAATTTCTTGTAAAAGAAATCACATCCTCTATTTTCTTTAATGTTTTCGTTTTATGTGGTATGTCATTAAAATACCCATAACATGATCTTATTCAGTACCCATACTGTATTATGAATTTTTTATGAGTGGGTGACCCTTTTCCCCTCTCTTTTCAATGTTTTCTATAACCATGTTATATAGCCGTTATGTTGAAGAAAGTTTGCCTCAAAATTTCAATATCCTTCTCTATAGAAATTATAATGTTTATTTATATGAATATCCAGACATATTTCATTTCCATGGGTGTTAATAAATATATAAATATGATATAATTGATTCTGTAATTGACATGCTTATAACCCTCACTCCCTTTCCATGGGTTATAAATGAAATAATGATCTTATTTTTAAGTTATTTTTAAACGTCACGATTTTGACATGAAACCCATTTCTTTGATTGAATTTGGGTCATTTATAATTTTTTTGATTATGATATATGTGTCTCACATGAAAGTAACTACATATTAAGGGTTATCCCTGATAGCGATCCAATGCATTGTGTAAATAATTAATCTCTAGATATGACAAGTTTTACGATACCATGGTGAATTAACCTTGGTAATTTTTATGACACCTTGGGGGTGGACATTGGTGATTTGTTCATGAATGTATAAATGAAATGTTGTAGCAACATATTCCAGTTATTTTCCATGTTATTTTATTTATGATATTCCTATTCTTCCATTTCTCAGGTCTATGTTTTTATTCAAGTTCTTATTGGTATCACAAGTACCTTAATTCCCTTATTTACCCTTACTAGGCCTTCTGCTCACCCTTTACTTTGATGTCCATCTCTAGGATATGAGATGATGTAAATGTACATACGATGATCCTATGATGAAGCCTTACAAGTGGTTTAGAAGAATGTTTTATGTTGTTTTCATGTATTCTGTTCCTGATTTCCAAGTAACTAGACTTTAAGTTCCTCTGTTTGTAAAATGTAATGAAAAGTTATGTACTAAAAAGGCATGATGCCATAGTTAGTATCCAAGGATAGTTTATTTATTTATAGAATTTAGGATATGAAAACTTTAGGAAGAATCCTATAGAAGAGTTTAAATATAGTAAATTTTCCTGGTATTTTGGTGAGTATTGAGTAAGTGGTTTGTCAAGAAAATACATCCATGTCTGGATATGAGCAGGTAGAGGTGACTCTAGCACAGATGTACATAGGGGTAAAACCCGAAAACATGGCTTTGAGCTAGAATTGGATGAGAATTGGTACATGACAATGGTCCTTGCTACACTATTGGTTACGACACTCATGGGGGATTTGTTTAGTTAATCGTGAGATTCTTATGAATCATTATAAAGGAATTATAGAAAAATGTAATTTTCTAAGCATGATGTTTTAAGACATAAAATAATTTTTAGTTAAAATATTCATAAATGAAGTATGTTTCCCAAGAATGATTTATTCTTTTAGAAAATGTCCCCATCATCCAGGAATACATCGACGTATTTCTTGAGGAGTTACCCAGACCTCCCCCAAAAAGAGAGGTAGAGTTCTCCATTAAACTCATACCTGGATATCACCTGATATCAAAGACCTCTCTATAGGATGGAAAATGTGGATCTAGATGAATTAAAGAAAAAACTCAAATATCTTTTATAGAATTGGTTTATTCGACCAAGTGTGTCTCTTTGGGGAGCACCGGTTCTCTTTGTAAAGATGAAGGATGGATCGATGAGGCTATGTAGTGATTATAGAGAATTGAATGGGATAACATTGAAGACCAAGTAAACTCTTCCAAGAATTAATGACTTATTTGACCAACTTCATGGGGATGAATTCTTCTCTAAGATTGATATTCGTTCTGGTTATCATCAATTGAGGGTGAAGAAAGATGATATTCCAAAAACTACCTTCCAATAAAGATATGGGCATTATGAGTTTGTTGACATGCCCTTCGGACTGACTAATGCACCTGCTATTTTTATGGATCAAGAATAAGTTGTTTTTGGAAACTTATGTTTTATCAAATGGATATCCTTTGTATAGGAAAATTATTTGGTGATTAAACGATAAAGGTTATTTTGGATGATGTTTTTCTTTTGGAGTACTATATACCTAAGGGAAATAAAATACTACAGGATTTAAATTGTGGAAGAGTGGTTTAATTTTTTTGGGTAAGAATTTATGTATTTATTGTGGACATATGGTGGTTTGGGTTATTTTTGTAAAATGATGAACCGAGCATAGAGAATATGTGAAATGGTTAATTACACTTTAATATGATACTTTAATAGTATTTGATGTTATTTGGAGATAAATGTTAAGATTTATTTGGGAAGAATATGTGATTAAATCCTTCCGAGTTTTGGGTTCTAATCCTAGTTTTGATTATTCTGACGAATTTTAAGGATGATTGTGTATTGAATGGTGTTTCTGGAAGATTGGGTACTTTTGTTGAATTTTGGAGATTAATAGTCATATTTCTTTTTATAAAGGATTATCCCTTTTGGGGATTATATGATCCCATGCTAACCATTTTAATTTTAGTTGATGACTAAATACAAGGGAAATATATAGTTCCTCTTTTGTGGATTATGTTATTCTCTAGAAGATGATTCTTGTGATTTTAATGAGACCAAGTCGTTTTGAATTCTTATTATTTGGATAAAAGATTAGTCTTGTTGGAATCTTATTAAAGGATGAAACTATAATTAAAGGTAAGTATATTTCATTATTTTTTTATTCTATGTAGTAAATGAATTTCTCAAAATTATAAAAAGGAACGTAAAACAATTTTTTTTGGTTTACGTTTCTTACTGGGTAATCAAATACCGTTTATCACATCATATGTTTGTGAGATTATTGTGGTTAATTTTCTCCTAATAATGTTTTCTATCACTCTCCATCAGAACTTGACACTTTGTTTTCTCTTCCAAATACATATTTTTTTACATGGAATCCTAGTATGGGTTAACTCAGGAAACCTTTTACTTTCCTTTAATTCTTTTAATGTAATATTTTTACTGACTCTTTTTATGATGTGGGACATTCAATGAAATTTCCATGCACAATTTTAAAATTGCGAGGATGAAATTTTTTAAGGGGGGAAGAATGTAACGACCCAAAATTTTGAATGAATTTTGTTTCCTAACTTTGTTTGTTATTTTATTTTATACTCAACAAAACTATTTCATTTAAAAAAATCATTATAATTAAAATGAGACCGTTGGATGAAAACTGTGATATGACCATTGGTCAATATAATTGTTGGAAACTAAATGTTGTAATTATTGTCTATAAATATAAGTGATCTTGGTTAATTAATATAGAAAGAAGATTCGATGGCCCCATCCAGTAGTCTCGGGCTGATCGAATCCCATCTGAAGAAACTTGGGAAGGAGGTATCACCTTTGGGTTTTTCTCTAGACCAAACCCAAGATGACCTTTATCATGTAATGCTCAAATGGAATAACCTTCGTGAGAAGTTCAAGAAGATAGAAATCACTAGTCGGGCAATGTTGGCCGAGCCGCCCCAAGATTCTATCACCCTAGCACACCTTACTCTTAGCGCCTATGCTGGTGTTATAAGGGGCTATATAACGAGACTGTAACTGCCTTGTGTAATCCTTTTATTTAAATAAAAATTATGATTTATTCTTATGGTGAAGTTTGTGAATTTTTAATTATACAGATAAATATAGAATGCATATTATTGATGAATTTTAGAAAAAGGATATTTTAAAAATATTTATGTAAATTTTAAATAATTTAAAATGTATAATGATTTTCAAAAAATGGTCTTCTACATCTTTGTTCACAATGAAATTTAGAGTCTAATAAGATCAACATAATTTTTGGTGAATTGTAAATTATGAAAAGTAATTTTATGATTATGATTATGAATGTGACCAAATGGATTAAGTAACTTCACTTAATAAAGTATTAACATAATTTAGGCACCTTGATTAAGTAATGTGATTCAATAAAATAGGTAAATAAATGTTTCAGATATTATTGTTTAAGTATTAGTTTTTAGGGTGAATAATTTTTTATTTGAACATTAAATTAAAAATAT
This sequence comes from Viscum album, assembly GCA_963277665.1. Taxonomy (NCBI): domain Eukaryota; kingdom Viridiplantae; phylum Streptophyta; class Magnoliopsida; order Santalales; family Viscaceae; genus Viscum; species Viscum album. Next base: position 1,446,017,494 of record OY728155.1, read on the forward strand.
TTATAAAATTATTTTCATAAAACGGAGTTCGTTTTTGAAATCGGAGCATCGATATTTGGTTAATGTGAGTTTTTGGGATTTTTCTGAAAGACTTGAATTTTCGGTGAATAGTGTTTTTAATTAAAAATTAAACTAAATATATATTTATAAAATTATTTTCATAAAATGGATTTCATTTTTGAAATTAGAGCATCGATATTTGGCTAAGGTGAATTATTGGGATTTTTATGAGAAAGTTGAATTCTCGATGAATTGTAAAAATACTGTTTTTGAGTTTCGGGTTTTTAATGACATCATTGAGGATGTAATAAATATGAAATAATTCTCGTCGACTTATGAATAGTAAGATAAGGTATGAGGTGTCTCAAGTGGCCAATACCATGGGAAAATACCATTGGAAGCCCATGTTTTTTTCAATACCACCGATGAGGAGTCCCTTGGGAATTAAAACTTTGTCCCCTCAGTTCTCTTATAAATACCAAGCCATTCCCTCATTCATTTCATTTCCAAATCCTCCCAGATGATGTTATGGTCTCTTTACCTCCCAAGGAGTCCTCCCAATGTTCAATAAATCCTCCCAAGGTCCCAACCTTCAAGTTTTCAGAGTTACTCTTCAAGGTAAGGGATCCTTTCACCCTCCTCTTTTAAGCCATGACTTCCTTTATGTTGTATATTATAATTTCCATCTCTTTATGTTGAGGGTATGCTTTAATATTTTCTCATTTCTGTCCATTTAATGTTCAATTGTCAAGAGATATTTCCTTCTCTCATCAATTTGTCTTCTGAATTTTTAAGTGACGTCGTTAGGCTGCTGAATTTTTTGTAAAAGAAATAGCATCTTCTATTTTCTTTAATGTTTCCTTTTTAGGTGGTATGTCATTAAAATACCCATAACATGATCTTATTTAGTACCCATTCTATATTATGAATTATTTATTAGTGGGTGACACTTTTTCCATCTCTTTTCAATGTTTTATATAACCATGTTATATAGCCGTTATGCTGGAAAAACTTCGTCTCAAAATTTCAATATCCTTTTCGTTAGAAATTCTGTTGTTTATTTATATGAATATCCAAACTTATTTCGTTTCCATGGGTGTTAATAAATATATAAATATGATATTTTTGATTCTGGAATTGGAATAATTATAACCCTCACTCCCTTTCCATGGGTTATAAATGACATAATGATCTTATTTTTAAGACGTTTTTAAACATCACGATTTTGACATGAAACCCATTTCATTGATTCCATTAGAGTTATTTATGAAATGATTGATTATGATATATTTGGATCACATAAAAGTAATGAAATATTAAGGGTGTTCCCTAATAGTGATCCAATGCATTGGGTAAATAATTAATCTCTAAAGATGATAAGTTTTACGATACCGTGGTGAATAACCTTGGTAATTTATATGACACCTTGGGGACGGACCTCCGTGATATGTTCATGAATGTCTAAATGAAATGTTGTAGCCACATATTCAAGTCATTTTCCTAGTTATTTTATTTATGATATTCATATTCTTCCATTTCTCATGTATTTATGTTTTTATTCATGTTCTTATTGGTATCACAAGTACATTGATTCCCTTGTTTACCCTTACTGGGCCTTCTTCTCACCCTTTCCATTGATGTCTTTCTCCAGGATATGAGATGCAGTAAATGTACATAGGATGAACCTATGATGAATCATTAAAAGTGGTTTAGAAGAATGTTTTATGTTGTTTTCATGTATTATGTTCCTGATTACCAAGACACTAGACTTTAAAGATCCTCTCTAAGTAAAATGTAATGAAAAGTTATGTACTAAAAAGGTAGGATGCCATAAAATATATCTAACAATTCTACCACATCATAAAGTATTCACTATTTTCCTATGTTGTAACCCACCACAAGAAACACTCAATACAAAAATTTAATGATTTTTTCTCACATCCAAATATCATCTTAATTTGAGAAAATATAACCATCCTAAGAAATATAGAAAATCCCTTAAAAATATTGTGTGAACACACATTCATCCCACAATCATGAGAATAATCCAATTTAAAAATAGTTAACTCTATTCCCAACCCCAACACACCAAAATTCTATCGACCATAAAAACATAATGTTTCAATGTTGGAGGCATGAAAAACATCATTCACCTCTATAATATTCTCAAGGAAACTCAAAAAATAGAATCCGCACATATCATATAATAGATTCAATAAAACCAAATCCCATTTATCGTAAAAATTATTTTGAATAAAATAGATTAAATAAATAAAAAATTATACATAAAGAACTATATGTGTCACCAATTTACCAATATCTGAACTAGGATGAAACCCATAAATATGTTTTACAACAAATAATTAAAAAAACACAACCAATCTGTAGTAAAAATGATAGAAAAAGAAGAGAGACAGAATCAATCACCCTAAAAAAGAATAATCCATAGAAAAAATAATTATCCATCCAAATTATGTTTTCAATTTGTATCAAAATTAGATTTCGTACACATATATGATATGTATCCATCTAATTAAATGTATTCCTATTGGATAATGACCATGTATCTAGGGAACCATGTTCTATAGATTATCATTTTCATCAACTTTGGGATATTTAGTGTTTATAGTAGTGGGATTATAAATCATTTCATGTACATTTATGTTAACTACCATGTTGTGAATAATATATGGTTGGCTATCATCCTGAATAAATTTTGGTTTCATGATCTTTCGAGAAACCTTAATTTTATTAAATCTCAAAAAATTAGACTCCATGTTAGCCTTACCAATAGTAAGTGACAATCCTTGAGTGTATTTATTATTATAATAGGACTCCACATCATTCACATGACCTGTCAACTCCTCTTAAATAGTATTTCTCATCATATAAAGTCAAGTTACCAAAGTATAATTTATTCATTAATCATTTTATAGTCACAATAGACTACTAAAATCTATGATGACACTACTCTTGGAAACTATAATCCTTATAGTAATTCTAAAGAAAATTTACTACAACTAGTCCCCACCACTAAAAGGATAGTCTATCCTTAAATAGTTGTATCATCATCGATATAAATTCTAGATTTTTTTTGTATACATGAATCATTAACACTTACACGTATCTCATGAAGAACTGATGAATTCAACCACAAACACTTTTCTAGTAGGAAACACCAATTCCCTACTTACATAATTCAAACTTTTGATTTTCCACTGTAATATATCCAAACACATGACATGTAGCTAGTAGATTCCAATCTAGCTAAGACACCATTTTTAACGACCCATATGTGATATAATATAATGATTATTCTCACTCATCCCTAGGTTGAAACCTTCACTATAAATCACTTCAATTCCCTTAGCAAAGACACTCCCAACATTCTTCCCCTTCTTCCCACAGTCCTTATGATTATTTAATCTAATACCAGAATTCCCAAAGATGATAATTTTATGATAGTTACACTTTCAATGACCAATAACACAACACACCCCAATAAATAATGGATGTTTCTCATCTTAAATTATAAAATTTATCACATTATCATATGGGAAGAGATTTCCCATACAAATAAGAATATAACTATGATCCACCTCAACTGATAACATAGTATAATGGAATATTATCCCCATTTCAGTCACCCTATTCACATGAATTGGGACTTAAAACAAAGCAGTTATGTCAATTATATTGAAGTTCACACTATGATTGTGGATGTTTCAGTGAGATTTTGTGTTATTTGGGAGGTTTCCACCGAATCTATACACTTGTGTCATTGGGTGAATGTATCTTCCTTGAAAAATAAACTCATATATTGATTGTGGATATGGGTTCAATGTGTATTAGAATTTATATTATTGTTAAATTTTTAGATACTCGAAATCTAATTCACTATTGAAATTTTAATATTAAAAATCACATACTGATTATTTTCCAATGTTTTCCCATTATTATAAATGTATTTAATGAGATAGTTAATTTAAATGAGAAAATATAAAGATAAAACAAAAACACACCCCCTGAATCTGATGCGTTATAGAGGTCAATGGTTTCTACTTGCTTCTCATTCAGAAGGGGTCTACAAAAAATAAAAATTAAGAATTTGATCATAATGAATGTGATTCAAAATAAATAAAAAATTCTTTATAAAACTATGTTGTAGGATCTTCTACACCATCACCTCATTGAATATAATCCCATAGTGCTCTGGCCACAGCTAATAGGTACATATTTACCTCCTCATAAGCACACTTCCATGCATCCAAAAATTTAACCTTCTATGTCATCTTAAATAAATAGGGGATATGACCGTCGAATGTTTTACTATAGAATGTTGAATCCCTATGTCATATTTCAGGTTGTATCTACGTCCATTAAAACTAATAACGTGATACAATATATCATACCTTCATAGAGAATGTTGCATTAGTCCTCTGAAATATGTTCTAACTCAAAATAAAATTTATATTATGTAATATATAAATATAAATACACACACAAATATATATATATATATGTATGTGTGTGTGTGTGCATGGAAGTATTGATAATTATATCAAGAACATACTATAAGAGCTATAAACTCAGGATCATTTCAATCACTAGTCATTATCCATACCGAAATTTTATCGGTCATTGAACCTTGCTCCTATAACATCAAACTAAAAAGATATAAATATATAATGAAAAACATATTAAATAATAAATTATAAAATTAAATGATAAATAAATCATATAGAATCTAGGATACATGACATGTACCAATCCTGTAAGGTGGTTCTTACAATGCGTGATTATTGGAATGATGCACCACTACCACCAACATTAAATTAATTCAAATTTAAAAAATGTTAAATGATACACATTATTATAAATATATAAACAAAAATAAATAGGATCATCATAACAACATCAGGGGACCAATATGAAACTAATTCATGCCACTAAGATAAGAAAGCGCCTCTCATGATTCTATTCTGAATGTATGTGGAACCAATATTTGGTAACGAATGCTCCCTCATGATTCTACATATATAATAATTCCAAATTTTACATAAAAATTTCTATACACTCTAGAATAAACTCATTGGTAAACACTCTTATATCACTATATTTATGATAAAAATTATCACAACGGTATGTTTTTTTAAACACAACTCGGAAACTAAAATTATACTCATATCTGAACATCCCTCAATAGTTGATCTAATGTATAATATGGGAATGAATCCCAATAATGTGTATTCAATAATAATATATGTAGTTAATATATTATATGACCCAATTTGATAATATATTTAGGAGAACCCACTCCCATAGGATAGTGGTTCTTATCAAACAACACATCAAGGGTATTATCCGAATTCCATGATGAAATACCCTGACCAGGGCCTCACGTATGAGAGGAAGAAGTATTCAATTATGATCCTATTTAAAAAAATCATACATAATTAGATATATGTGCATGTATACATTTAAAAATAAATTAGAAAAATAAGAACACATTTAAATTCACACATTCCCTGACCTATTGATGTAGATGGATCATCAAAATGATGTGGATCTAGTGAATGTTCCACTAACATGTTTTCCATCATAGAAATTATTATTATTTAAACACACATATACTATAAATCAAATAAAGATAAATTAAATACAAAATGGTTTAATAGTATATAAATAGTTAAGATATTAAAAATGGTTTTAAACTGAAGAGTGGGACAACAATATCACCTTTAATTAAACATGAAAATTGAACCCTTTTCCTTTAATGGAATCTCCTTCCCAATAAAAATATTATTCAAACTAAACTACTCTATTTTGATCAATATTTTGGGAAAAAAATTCAACAGTCTTGGTTTCATCTCATTCATTTAAATACACTCCCCACTTTGACATTTTCATAACAACTTCCAAATTCAGATTAGATGGAATGGTAATGAAGAAAACATGTTCCTCTTGTGAATTCAAAATTAAATATTCATTAATAACCCGTTCATATCAATATAAAATATTTTTTCTCTTTATATTTGGACTCATATCTAGTTGGTTAAATTATTTAGTTAGCATGGAGTTAACTAAAACCCATAGGTTATGGACCCATATATTTCACAAAATTCAATAAAAATTTCCACATAAAGAAATTAGTATTATACTTCAATCATAATGAAAATCCATTTATACTTATTAAATCCACAAAATAATCATGAAATGATGAATAATGAGTTTTTTTAATTTTAAAATCACTCATGTGTGACATATCTTATTTTAGATCATTAATTTTTACCCTACAAATGATAACATCATGATTAAATGATCAACATATATAAAAAAACTCATGTAAAGGATAAAAAATAAAAGTGACAAGACACTTAATACATCAATGGTGAAACTGATAGTGTATTTAACTAGATATATCAATGATCTTACACCCACTAGATATTCTCTATATCAAATACATTCCTTTCTCCAACTATACCATCATGAATCCTAGAGGGATTATCAAATTTTAGTTCATAATTCATTAGATATTCTATACAAAAATTAGTACACTCATCCGTAAAATAACCATTTAATATTAATGAATCAACATAATCACTATTAGAATAAAATTCTTTTAGATTATTCATAAAATCCTCAATAGGATACATTAACATGAACTACACTAGACCCACATCCATTACATCACTAGTTAGGTGAAATATGCACCCAAAAAGTGTCTTTACTTCTTCCAGGAATGAGACAAATTATAAATTTATAATTTCCTTAACCATAATATCTACGATGGTATTGTATAGTAGGAGTGTGAGTTTGTACCCCCAATGAGGGGGAAATGCAATGATGAAAACTCTTATCTAAAGGTTGGGTCGATCCAATTTTGGTTTGATTATATTAAGCTAATTTTCCAATTAAAATAAATGAATTTAAAAAGATAAATAGAAGATAGGGGAATCAGTTTATAGGGGTGGTTTTTGTAAATAAATTAATTCCAATTTACCCAAAAAATAATCAATTAAATAACTACACAAAAAAATAGTTTTATTGATAGAATAAATGTTCATTCCCTATCAAACTAACCTAGAATCCAAATTCATCATTGTGAGGTAAATCAAAATAACTAAAGTTAATTTAGTTATGATTTATATATGTAGAAGAGTAATTCAATTCAATAATCATGATCAAATTATCTCAATCACATTGGGGTTCATTCATTATTGAGATCATTTTGTCAAAGGATCAATGATGAATAAAATAGACATGTTAGAACAAAATTATACTATCACATAATATTATCTTTATGAGAAATGATAAATCAAAATATGATGGTTCACACCTACTTTGATAGATTCTTCTCTCTCTATGGGTTTATCCAACCATCCTTGGGTGATCTCCAACGATTATTAAAAAAAATCCATAAGAGAGAGATTGAGAATGAATGATAGAGACCAGAATAAAGAGAACACAATGATTGGAATTAAAATTTAAATCATTCAATTATTACATCAAATAAAGGAAAGAAAAACATAAACAAAACTTATATATGGTGGAATCATTTGGTAACTCTCAGTGGTCAATCTTACTCCCTTAGGTCCTGAGTATTTTGAAATATCTTGGAATGGTGGTTGAGGGTTGTATTTCTAGGTGTTTCTGCCAAAATCCATGGCATGCATCACATTTAATTTTCAACATATCTCTAGAGTAATGATGTGTACTTGAGAAACTCATCGTGTACTTAAAATTCGATTATTCCTCTGGCACGTTGAATATTTGGAATCATTTTATACTAGTTTGAGTCTAGTCAGGTCGTGTAATGGGGTTACATGATTTTTTACTTGTATTTTACAACATGTTTCATAATCAAAACTTGTCCATCATAGATTTTTATCACATGATATTTCCAGGACGTGTACTCTTATTTCATGATGTGTAGTCATTTTTATTTAGTTTCAAGCCCTGCTTCAGTCTCAAACATATGGTGTCACACTACTTCACTTAACTCATGGATTGAAGTGTTGTTTTGTTCCACATTTTCCACATTTTCCTAATTTTTCTTCACAAGTCAATCCTGCAAAAGAATTTGAAAAAAACTAATACTAGAAACATAAATTATATAAAATTAATTGATATCTAATGACTTCATATGTAAAAACCTATCAAAATATGTATACAAAACAGAGTTATTAAATACCCCAACACTCAAATATTTTCTAGTCCTAGAGAAAAACCTCAATATCATATAACAAATGGTCCAAACATTAACAATAGAATTTTCAAATTATGATTCTCACAAAAAACATGTTATAACTAAATATCGTAAAACCAAAATCACATACCCAATAAGGAATCAAAATATCATTCTTAATTTATAACATTCAACTCATGAAATTCATACACTTACACACACAATTTTAATATTTTCATCAAAACCATTCCATTTATGATTTACCTCACCATTTAATTTTTCTACTCGTCACTCAAGGTAAAAATTTAATGGAATTTTTATCATACCTCAAGTACATATTCCTAACCATAAGCTTTAAATGAATCTAGTTTCTCCACTATGTAAAGAAAAAAATCACAATTAATCCTAAGGTCTTTGAAATATGGATCCTAAGACTCTCTGGATGAGGGTGGGTAGGTAAAATTTTGAAAATGACTCAAGGATAAGGAGGAGGCTAAAATCTAACATATAATTCATGATAATAAAAAGACATAATCAATGGAAATTCTCCTCACTAAAATATAATGTCATCTCACACACCACCCAAAGCATATAATGAAGGATAACAGACAATATAATCATAATGAATGATAATCCTCTCTTGTTTCTACCTTTTTTTCCTTTTATTTTTTGTTTTTTTTCGAAATTCATGATTGGAATAAAACTCACATCCTCCACCTAATCACATATGATAAAAATATTCAGTCAGAAAAATGGTTATTTTTTATTCTCCCAATTCACAACCCCTTTTTTCAATAATTTTTATTATTTTTTAACATAAATAGTGATATATAATGGAATATAATTAATGTAAATATGATCCTTCCTTACAGTCCCTTGAAAACACATTGTAGTCTCCCCTAAAGATACCACACCCCATATCCTCCACAAATAACCCCTACCCCACACTCATTTAATTGATTTTCATGAAAAATAAAAAGTGTTGGGTATGAAAGAAAATAATGGATTGTAACATGGATTAATCATAAAAAGGTCATCCATGGCTTCTATGGGATAAAAGTGGATCAATGTATAGTTGTGTATCAGGATAAAAGGGCTCATTAATAAAATCCCTCAATCACTTAAAAAGTGATTTTATACAATAAAATCCTTGACAAGATAACAATGCATGTTCTAGTCAGTTTACATGCCCCAAGTTTCACTCAAGAAATATGCTCATAAAAATAGAAAATATTTTGTATAAAATCCTCTTGGGAAATAAAATAGAATATGAGTCAATCATGTCATGGTAGGAAAATCAATAATCATATTACTCAATGCATGCTTCTAGGAATCTACACCTTGAAAAGAAATCATATCAGCAATAATTTTTAGGATATTCCAAATTAAAGTAGAAAATTGATTTCTAAAATTTTCATTTATATCTTTTTTAATTTATTTTCATCATATTTTAAATTTTTTTAACATGTAAAAATATTTCTCCTTGATTTTGATGTCTCCATGATCGGTTAGTACAAGACAAAAAATTCTAGAATTTTTGTAGGAGAATCTAATTCAGTTCAGTTAATGAAAAAAATTCAATTTATATATTTAATCTTCTGATAGAAAAAACTATGGGTGAAATGATATTAACAAATAGTAATAATACTAACCTTCCATTTATGTTTTCAAATGATTCTATCTGGTTCTTTTTTGTCTAGTTTCACGATGTGTATTTTGATTACACGACATGTAATGTTCCTACTTCATGATCTTTAGTTGGTTCTTCATCCTTCCATCCAGAGACCTAAAATATTAAAGTAAATATTGAATTTACATACCATTGAAAATTAAAAATATTTGTATCAAATAGGAAAATAGGACAACCATAAGTATATTTATTTAATAAAATAAAATATAATAAATCTACATCCAAAAAAAATTTACATATGGGTTGCCTCCTGGTAGCTTCTATTTTTATGGTCATTTATCTTGAACTATTACCATTATTAGCTAATTGGAACATGTTTCAAAGATAACAGTCTTGGATTTAACATCTTCTAGCTTTTTTGTGCATCTGGGGTTGTCTGTCACTTCATCTTCTATTGGTTTATCATGATCAGTGGTGGGATACAATTTGTAGAAAAATATAATGAAAATAATAGGAAATTAAAACCTAAACATATTTTATAGTTCGACTACACCAACACTACATCATCATTTTCTTCCTCTAGTTCACATTTTTGAATGGATTTTTTAGTGGTATCCTTTGGTTTCTCCTCTTAATCTTGAATGTGCAAGTGGAAGTCCTATTCTTCTTGAGTATCTATAATTATAGTTAGGTCATTGCATGTTTGTTCATTATCCTCTTACTTGAATTTTTATTCTTCCTTTATAAATTAATTATATTATACCTCATTAACCTCTTTTCCATACTTACTTATTACTTCTTATTCCTATGATTCTATATATTGTATTACATTGACCTTCTTATTTTTCTCTTCAACTATCCAATCCCAAATTTCAATCAAGTTTCTTTTCTCTTCGTTGTGTAGCTGCAATAGACATATTCATTATTATTATTAGTAATTTTTTATTTATAGAAGGTATATTATTGGTTTTGAAACTTCTTATAAATATAATGGATTATATTTTTCAATGTTTCCAACATGATACATATAATTTTATTTTTTCCCTTCCTTTGTTTTTTCATCGTTTTTCGTTATTGCAGTATTGACTTCTTCCACCCTTTGATCTTCTTCACCTTCAAAAATATCAATCCCAGAATTATATTTTCTTGATAAGTTGTATATAAGGGGATTTATATAGTAAAAACAACTAGAGAGGTGAGTAATCAAGTCTTTCAATTCACTGAGTTAGGTTTCACGGTCATCTATCCGTTTATCCAACACTAGAATGAACATGGATAGAAAAGTAGCTAGTCTGTCCTCAGAATTATGCTAGTGAGGTGGAGAAAAGGAAGGGTCTTCATCAAAGTACTTCTATTGATTTTTTTTATTTCATATTCATTGACTTCCTCCACTTATTGAGGTCCATTATATTCAAAGGAACACATATCTTAATTAGAAACTATTGGTAGGGAATTAACAAGATATTTAAAATTTGAAAGGATTTGATAAAGGTGATTAGTAAATTCTCTCTTATTATTTATTTGAGACTCGTTATAGTCCATCATTTTTTCCATTACTTCAATAACGTGCGTGATAAATCTAGATATTCAATCATAAGGATGTAACTGTTGAGTTTGTTAAAGGTAGGTGTTGTAATTAGTGTACTGCGCATCCCAAAAATTTCCTTGGTATCTTTGATAGTCTGAAGATCCTATATTTGGATGATATTAAGTTTCATTACACTGATGGGTTTGGGATTTATCATACTCATGAGAACATTAGTCATTCTGACTATCGTCCTGATTTTTCCACCCTTTTGAATTCTGTGATTCCCAAGTGGTCAGATACTCCAGATATTCAGATGGGGGTGTACCATAATACTGGGTTATTTAAAAAATCATCCTTCACACCATTAGAAAATACCATAAGCATGATATATGATAAAAAAATTACTAAAAAATTAATTAAATAAACTAAAATCAGTAAACATAAATGGGATAAGAAATTCTTTTATACTATGCAATCAGTTTTGAGTCATCTGCAAATGTCCCTACTTCGCAACAACGATGCCAAAATTTGAAATGCCCAAAAAGTTTTGTTACTTCCTCTATGTGTGAGTACAATTAGAAATTTATAATGTCCCAAACCATACTATCTACAAAGGTGTATTATTATATAAGTGCAGGGTTATACCCACAGAGAGTGGGGAACGCAGTGATGAAAGAACTTTACTAAAGGTAGGTTCAATCCAATTTCTATTTGATTTTATTAAACTAACTATGAAATTAAAATAAATTAATTTTAAAAGAGAATTATAAGAGTGGGGAACCAGTTTCTAGGGGTGATTTTACTAAATTAATTTATTCCAATTTACTCGCCAAATAAATATATTAAATAGCCATGTAACAAAACTTTTTTGTTGATAGATGAAATGTTTATTCCCTATCAAACTACCCAAGAATTCCAATTCATCTTGGTAGGATGAATCAAAATAAATAAAGTGAATTTAGATCATATTTTTATATGATGAAGAGTAATTCAAATCAATTTTCAAGAATAAATTATCTCAATCATGTTGGGGTTTGTTCATTATTGAAATCATTTGGTTAATGAATCAATGAGGTATAAAATAGGCACATATGCACAACACGATACTATCACATAATATTATCTTTTCAAGAAAATATAAAATTTAACTATGATGGCACGCACCCCCTTTGACTGATTCCTCTCTCTCCTACGGGTTTATCCACCATACTCGAGTGATTTCCAACAATGATTAAAGAAAAATCCATAGGAGAGAGATTGAGAAAGAAGGAAAGAGACAAGAATATAGAGAACACCAAGATTGGAATTAAAATACACAACATTCAATTATTACGTCAAATAAAGGAATTAAAAACATAAACAAAACCTATATATGGAATAATCCTATGGAAGCCCTGGTGGTCGCGCTTTCGCCCTCGGCTCCAGAGTATTTCAGAATATCATAGAAGGGTGGCTGTGGGTGGTATTTATATGTGTTTCAACCAAAACCCACAAACCTTGTCACAATTAATTTTAAAAATATCGTCATCATCATGATATGTACTTTATCTAAAAGTCGTGTAATTTTGATATGAGTTTTCCTCCACCACGTTGAATTTGAGAAATCTTCAAATGCTAGTTTTACTATGTACTAGGGTTACACGACGTGTTCTTGTAGTTTATAGCCTATTCTGTCATTACGAATTGTCCATAAAAGATTTGTTTCACATGATATGATCATGATGTATAATCTCAATACATGACATGTTGTCATTTTTCTTTAGTTTCAATCCCTATTTCTCTCTCAAATATCCAGGGTCACATCGCCTCTCTTTGCTCACGGCTATAAGTGTCATTTTGTTCTGCATATCCATGTTTTCTTTATTTTTTTGCATAATTCATTCCCGTATAAGGATTTTCAAAACATTAATCCTAGAAACATAAATTATATCAATGTAATTGATATGAAAGGAATTCATTTGTAAAAACCTATCAAAATATGTATACAAAATTATGTTATCATGAACTATCATGTGACTAATAACATAAAGAAGATCATGTTGAAGTAGTTGTTCTATGTAACAAAACATAATTACAATTTTATCTTGGTTTTTTTAAATCAAAAACTCATTGATTTCTCAAAAAATATATCTAAAAAATTGAACATCTCAATCAATGGCTGAACAACATTGGGAAATAAAGAATATAAATTTGTCATTGGAATCAAAAATTGTAATAGTAAGTGATTGTATTTAAATTAAATCTCATGCAATGTCTTACTCTTCACATTCATTCACATGGAAATATCAGAAGATTAACCATAAAGAAACTAGAGAATCATAAAAATTAAATGAAATGTATATTTCCATTTTTTAATTATCATATATTGTTTAGAAGGAAAGTATAATTTGTTTCCCTCACCCAACTATAAATGAAATTGATTCATTAAACCCATTTATTCAAAATAATTTTACTCATTTTCATCGTCCTTTGATTTTCCACTGACACCCAAAATGGCCCAAAATATATTTTCCCAAAAAGAAATCTGTGTGAATTACATCAAAATTATTCTTTATCATGTTAATTTCCCAGTAAGGGATGTTAAAATAAATACTTTTCTTCTTCCAATTGTTACTACGTTTTCAACACACACTATGAATATTGGTTAATGGATGGGACACTAAATATTGAAATTCATATTTTATGTGGATGTTTTATTCCTATATCTATGATAATATTTATACTTTTCTCATGATCTTTGGAGACATGATTAATTTTATAGAACCATCAAATGTCACTCATTACTTTTTATGCTTGTGCTAAGGGGGATAAAAATTTATGTGATCCATGAATGCTGATTTTTTAAAAATTTGAAGCTATATAGATTCATTTACTTTTATGGTAGAAATAGAAAGCAATTTATTCTTTTCATACTCATACATGATAAATTTTTATAACATAGGATTTCATTGATTTTTCAAAAATAATTATCCTATAGTTTGAACATTTAATTCATTTCACAGTCATAAGAAATCACACCATCACACTAAAATGAATTCAAATCATCAATCAAAGGATGAAGGTAAACAAAAATCTTATCCCATAGACATCATGGTCCATTAAAATAGTGTAATATAATAAAAAATTATATTTCATACAAATCCATGGATGAAGATTATATGGAACAAACAATATATGCCCTATGATATGATTTTTACTAACTATAGACCTAAATAGATTTAATTAATCGACCACTAACCCCAATCAGACATTATGAACATCTTTATCAAATTATGGGTGTCTCAGATTGAAATCCTTCCATTCATGAGAGTTAGTATGGTGGAATAAAGTATCACTTTACTTATTTTTTCTCATTCAATCTCATTAATTTATAATCTATAGATGAAAAAAATAATATTTTCATCCTCAACTTCAATGGAATGTTAAGAATTTTCTTTATGACAACTATTTTACCTTGTTTCATAACCTGACATTGATTATTCTAATTTTCCTCAATATATTTTTACCTATAAGATCCATGGACTATAAAATTATACAAATGGGAAGTTTCCTTTATAAATACCATAATGTTGTTTTTTTACATGAATCTATGTTCATATAGGTGAAACCTATCTTCTCTATCCACTTAAAATCATGGAAATACAACTTAGCAATATTATATTTAGTAGGAAGTAAACTTTTCAATAAAACCAACAACATTTTGAACCATATGTCTAACCAAGGATTCAAATTATGCATATGCTTCAAGTCCATGATAAATAAAAATATTCTATAATAAGTACATCTTAAATATAATTTTGTTTATGTATCATCAATTATTCCATAAATCCATTATGAATTACAATCTTAACTAGAGAGTGGATTAATATCACCAATATCATCATATTGAAATTTAAGGACATCAAGAGCCAAACCATGTACCATTTCAATAAGCATTTCATCAATCAGATAAATTTTCCTCCCATCAAAATCCATCTGAAAAATTTCGGTATGATGAAAATGAATATACTCATCCTCATGATGAGTTCATATCCTATAAGATTTCATAAAATCATTCAATAATTGGATATACCTCATTGTATCTCATGTGACTGGATATATTGTTTCACATATTCTACATAGAAAACTAAATTATTAACTTCAAAATCCTCTAGTGAATTCAATAAACTGCATATTGTCCTCAAAATATTCTCTTGATGTTCTATTTGGATGATTAATCCAATCATATCCATATTAATATCTACAGAAAACTGTTGTAACATTTAAATAAAACATCATATTTTATTCATTTTTATTATTTCATATAAAAAATATATTTCAAATAAACACTAACCAATTTCATGTGGATTTCAATTCATTTTCATCCTAAAGAAAAAAATAATTCACAAATGATACAATTATAACATATTAGGACATATTAAATAAATTATACCTTTTATCTTTTAGTTTATTTTGTTCACATGACTAAATTTTTAATAGAGGGTTAATTATAAATGTAACACCCCGAGCTTCCACGATACGCCTCTCTTTCAATAATGCAATAGCTTGCATTGTACGCAAGTTCGAGTTCTAAAACACCGTGACTAATCAAAGTAACCGTTATGAATAGTAATAACCACTTTTTAAAATTATAGAAATCTTATATTTCAAAATGGACTTCATTTTTGTATTCATAAAATCGAAATTAGCCTATGTTGAGTTTTTGGTATTTTTCTAAGAACTTCTAATTTTTTATGAATAGTGAAAAATACTTAAAAACAACTTTTTTAATCAAAATAATTTATAGTGATAAATTATACTATTTAGTGGTTTTAAAGTATAATTAGAATATATTATTACTATTTTATCCAATGGTGGTAATTAGAATTAATTTAACATTAAAATTGGACATAAACAATTGTCAATCTTTTGATATAAATTGTTTCTTAAAAACACGCTATTTGTTGTGACAGCAGGAATTAATTATAAAATTAATTAATGAAACTTATATTATTGGAATTTTTTAAAATAGACATCATTTTTGAATTCAGAATATCAATTATAGCTTAGGGTGAAATTTTGGCATTGTTCTGAAAAACTGCAATTTTTGATGAATAGTGAAACCACTAAGTGGTAGTTAAATAACTGATTTTTCGATTAAATGAAATATTACCACTTCTGTTATTTGATTTTCAAAAATACAACATACATGGTTTTCATTAAGAAGTAAAATGTGGTTCAATAAGATTAAAATAATTTTTGTGAATAGTAACTTTTAAGTTCTTAATCACGATTAGAGGTAATTAGTGTAGTTTAAGGTAAAAATAATGTTTTAATAATATGAGATGTGCTTGACACTTGTCCTACTCCTATTGGATGAGTCATGGCCGACCAAGACAACCCATGGGTCAACTTGGGGACCCCATGGAGCCACTTTTGTTGGAAAATGACATAAATACCTTTTATTTAATGTTAAAGTAAAAAATGACACAAACCTGACATGTTTTATTAAAACAATTTTTAAGTGGGGTTACACAAGTCCAAATTTTGATTATAAATATTCATTAGAAATCTATAGAGATTTCCTACATCATAGTATTTTTTTTATAATTTTTAGATATTAAATAAATTAAATTATTTATGACATCATGATGATGCAGCGATGACCTCATTATTT
The DNA here is from genome assembly GCA_963277665.1 of Viscum album. NCBI lineage: Eukaryota > Viridiplantae > Streptophyta > Magnoliopsida > Santalales > Viscaceae > Viscum > Viscum album. The sequence continues at coordinate 1,446,034,496 of OY728155.1, forward strand.
AACGATTTAAATAAAATGGGAAGATAATGCAAAATCCAAGGCTTACACTTATCCAAAGCCAATTGTATGAGAATATTTCGAAACCTTATCACCTTAGCCTCGAATTATATAAGTGTGGGACCTTTAGAATCCGAAAATCATTGTGTAATAATGTAACATTTCAATCATTCCAAAAGTGCCCCTCCTCTCCACTTATAAAAGGCCCCCACCTCTCCCACCTCATTTACACTTTCATGCCATTTGGCTCGCCCAACCTCTGCCCAAATACTCTCGCAACATTCCCCTCTTACACCTAGAAGCCTCACTTTGGGCAGAACTCTTCCCAAGGAAGCCTTTGGCTCGAATCAAAAAGAGTTACCCGATTTTGAGGTAATGTCTTCTCTAATGTTGTTTTGTTTTATTTTTCTTCTCCAACCCCCTAAACTCTTTTTATTAATTACTTTTGTAACAACAACAGTATCCTCAATATACTAGGATGTTGTTATAATAAGGATTCGAGCTACACTTACACACACCTACATCTAATGGTTAATGAACATACGGTTTCTGTGTATGGCGAATTTCTGCCTCACGAAACGATGATTGTTCAACACTCATATAACACCTTCAAAGCTGGCCATTAAGATGTCACTATTTTTATATGTGATATATAATATGTTTATGTTTTACTTATGCTTCTTTATTTCTCATTTATGGCATACTTTATGATTTCCATTATGGGTAAAACGCGATAATTTCATTTTAGGAAGTGCGGACTACCGCCCCCTCAAAGTGATTTGAATCGTTAATGCCATATGTGGGATGTATAAAGGATGGAGTAAATGGTATTATACACTATATTATACTGGAATTATATTATACACTTATATCATTATTATTTCGTTCCATTAAATATGAAATAGAAATGAAAGTAGCGTTCATGCGTACGTACGGCTTACCGTCTCCATGAACGGTGCATTTCATTTCTTACCTCTAAATGTTACGTAATATTATAAATGAATGTATATACAGGATATATATGATATATATGACATCTAAATCATGAGTATAATTCTGGAGATAATGGATATTCTACCACATAAACAACTTGTAATTATAAGAAATTTATTGTTGACTCAAGTAACAAAGATCGACAAAACGACCGTTATTAACTTAAATAATTACATAATGTTCATAACATTGTAATAAGTGATATAAAAAGGATAATGAAATTAAAAATGGTTCTTAATAAGTTATATATTAACTCTAGTTTATTATTCAGGAGGTTAAAGAACGGTTGAATCAAGTCGGACACGAGGTAAGGGAATTTCATAACCCAACTTCCATTCTTTGGGTTAATCTCCTACTTTAAAATTATGTCATGATATTATTATGTCGTATATTTTATTTATACTTTCTTTATGTGTACATATAGTGAATACACATAATAGATATATTTTATATAAAAATGATCTTTTTAAGGGACTTCGTCTCAATCTCCATTCATTGAGGCATATTTTGTTTTATACACAAATTTCGTTTGTACAATGTATAAACCCCTTTTACTTTTACGTTTATTCAAAAGGAATCTTTTTATACGAAGCGTTTTTCTAAATGACAAAAGGGAATGTTTTTATTTCCGTACTTATGCGGCGACAACGACTTCTCCGCCGCCGTGACCATTATTTGAGTTTCGGCTTCCTCTATAAGCCATCTTTTTTTAATGAAAAATAAATACAAATTTTAACATTCTTTTATTTTGGTATTGAAAATGGTTTTGAAAGCGTTTTTATTATATCAATGTGTTGTATTGATATCTTGTGATTGAAATGTGGAAATGTTATGTTTCCTTTATGCATGTTTTATGTGATTATGTTATGGTTTATGATATGTTTAAACCTATTCATATGAGGAATGTATTGGACTTAATAAGTGACGGGTGGAGCCCGCTATAGCTCCTCGATGCATAGGTAGGTCTCATGAGACAACTAGACGTGGAATTGGCCGAGGCCCTTTCCCAATTTGATTTATGGTTTTGGCCGAGGACTTAATCATTTTAGACGTCTTGGCCGAGGCCTTGACAAAGTGTTTCAGAATGTCTGGCATTATACATTCCCTCATTATGAAAGTGGTTTTTGATATTGCATGTGATTATTCGACCAGTAGAATATCCATGTGAAGAAGTGAATGGAATTATCTCATTTTACTTTTGCCATATTATGATGATGTTCAAGTTTAAAAGGCTTTTGTTTTAGTTATACATTGCCTTAAATGTTTATGTTTATTTATGAAAGCTTCCACAATATTGTTATCCTTACTGAGCATCTGAGATCACCCCTTTCAATGTTTTAATATTTTCCAGGATGTGAAGAAGTATTTTATGAATGACCTGCAGGGATTTTCAGAAGAGGATATGAGAGTGGACTATGGAGACTTTGTTATTGTAGTTTTTCACTTTATGATGTAATGTAACGTTTACGAATGTATCTAGTGTTTCCAAGGATACTAAACTAATCGGTCTTTCGAAACTTGATCTTTTTTGATCATGCCAATGTTACAAAGTAATGCACCGGCTCTGGTTAGCTGGGGTCGGGGTGTTACAGTTGGTATCAGAGGCAGTTTAGTACTAACCTTGGAAGCTAGATTTAGATAAACTCTAATTAGAGCACATATCCCGAAGATAGACTTTGAGGATTAGTATAGAAGAACTTCCTAGAATTTTGGTATTGTAGAGATGTTGTGAGTTTTCCGACCAATACATCCCTATCTGGATACGAGCAGGTAGAGGCGGCTCTGGCACAGATGTACCTAGGGGTAAAACCTGAAAACTCCACTTTGAGCTAGACTCGAACGGGAACTGGTGCACGACAACGGGCCTTGCTGCACTCTTGGTTACGACACACCCGGGGGATATGCTTTGGATAATTCCCATTTTCATTACAAACCACTATGAAGGGTTACAAGTATATACTTCCTCAAAGAAAACATTTTTATAATTATGGATTATGTCCATAATTAGTTCAATTTATGTTAAGTGTTTTACAAGTATGGAATTATGTATTTTGATTAATGAACTAATCTAGTTTATGCCATTATTTAGTAATGGCGCCTAGTGGAATGAATGGAAACTGTATCAATGCACGCACTCCGTGTAGGGATTGTCCTCCTGCTCAAGATAATTATGGTGGAGCTAGTGATACAACTGGTGCCGATCAGCTTCTCACCGTACTGGGACAACTCACGCAGGTTATGAATAACAACCTTACTCGTATGGAGCACCCTGATCCGCAACGTGGAGGATCAATGCTAGACCGTTTCATGAGGCAACAACCGCCAACCTTCAATGGGAGTACAAATCCATTAGTAGCTGAGCAATGGATAAATTCCTTAGAGAAAATATTCCATGCCTTGGGGAGTAGCGAAAGGGAGAAGGTTGTCATGGCAGTTTACCGCCTCACTGGAGATGCCGATCAGTGGTGGTCGCTGATTCAAAACACAAAGGAAGATGATGACGTATCAAATATGGAATGAAGGGATTTCAAAGAGCTTTTCTTAGAAAAATACTTTCCTCGTGACCATCGAGCAGATATGGAAAGGCAATTTCTGAGTCTGAGGTAGAAGGAGGATGAGAATGTCGCAAAGTATGAGGCTAACTTTACAAGGTTAGCGAGGCATGCTGCCGATTATATACGTAACCCAAGGAGTAAGATTGATCGTTTCTTTGATGGGTTAAAACCATTTCTCCGTCGAGCTTTAGTATCACAAACCTTCTCTTCATACGAAGGTATTGTCTCGTGCGCTATCAAGACGGAAAAGGAATTCTCTAAGTCTTATAACAACAAAGTAAAGCAAGAGAAGAAGAGAACGTTGGAACAAGAGACAGATAAAGGGAAAAAGGGAAAGAAGGATTTTCCATTATGTGATAATTGTGGAAAGAATCACCCTGGTACGTGCCTAAAAGGAATGGGAGTTTGTTATAAATGTGGAAAAAAGGGTCACCAGGCTCGTGATTGCAAGGGAAAGAAAGAGGCTGTCAAAGTTGAATGCTACAATTGTAGAGAAATGGGTCATTATGCAAATTAATGTCCTAAGCGTCAAGGAAACTTACCTCAGAAAAGGCCAAGGGATCAAGGCCAATCTTATGCTGTGACTACAGTTGAAGCAGAATAATTAATGTATTGGTGCTTTTCGACTCAAGGATTATATTCTGGTTATAAGAATAATGTGATATATATATGGATTGTACTGCAGTACTTTTTGATTTCAGTAAGGTTTTAATATGATTAAGGTAATCATATTTTTAGTATATGACAATAAGAGAAACTTTTCTTTGTTTGGGGAATCTGATGTTACAATTGATTTTGGAATTTAGAGACCTTTTAGAGAAAGTCTGGACGAAGATATTTTGGATAACTATAAAGGTTGGAGTGGATTAAGTTGAACTTTGGATAGTATTGTTTAAGGTTAAAACATTTATGAAGATTATTTTTGGAATAGTATAGTACTATATTTTTAATAAAAGGACAACCTGCAGGGTGGGGAATAACCCATCGCGTCGAACAAAGCTGCAGGAATCGAACCCACAACCATAGTGCGACAAGCCTTTATTTCCTACCACTAGCCTACAGGAAGTCCCTGGTTATTACAAAATAGTTTTTCTAATCTAAATGGTATGTGTTAACATTTAGAACCTTATACAATTAGTATAAATAGAATATTTTTGAGTTCTGTTACCATTTGGAGTAAAAGTTGGGTTTGTGGTAAAAATATATTAACAAATGAAAGTATACATAACGAGTATGTATATTCCCCTACGTTCTTAGTAAATCTCCTAAATAAATTCCTCAACATTATAAAAGGTAACTTGAAACAAAAATTTTGTCGGCTAACTTTTCCAACTGGGGATTCAATGACCATTTAACCAATCACAAGTTTGTGATTTTCTTGTGGTTAAACTTTCTCCTAATCCTGTTTTCTATAACTCTCCATCAGACCTTGATGGTTTGTTTTTCTTCCATATCCATATTTTCATAGAATCCTAGAATGGGCTATATCGGGTGACCTTTGTACTTATCCTGCCTTCTTTTAATGTTATATATTTATTAACCTTATTTCCGATGTGGGTTTTCCTAAAAGGTATTTTCTCTTTTCAACCTTTTATTTTCAAATAAAAATATCAAATTGCGAGGACGCAATTTATTTAAGGAGGGGAGAATGTAACACCCCGAGCTTCCACGATACGCCTCACTTTCAATAATGCAATAGCTTGCATTGTACGCAAGTTCGAGTTCCAAAACACCGTGACTAATCAAAGTAGCCGTTAGGAATAGTAATAACCACATTTTAAAATTATAGAAATCTTATATTTCAAAATGGACTTCATTTTTGTATTCGTAATATCGAAATTAGCCTATGTTGAATTTTTGGTATTTTTTTGAGAACTTCTAATTTTTTATGAATAGTGAAAAATACTTAAAAACAACTTTTTTAATCAAAATAATTTATAGTGATAAATTATACTATTTAGTGGTTTTAAAGTATAATTAGAATATATTTTTACTATTTTATCCAATGGTGGTCATTAGAATTAATTTAACATTAAAATTGGACATAAACAATTGTCAATCTTTTGATATAAATTGTTTCTTAAAAACACGCTATTTGTTGTGACAGCGGGAATTAATTATAAAATTAATTAATGAAACTTATATGATTGGAATTTTTTAAAATAAAAATCATTTTTGAATTCAGAATAACAATTATAGCTTAGGGTGAAATTTTGGCATTGTTCTGAAAAACTGCAATTTTTGATGAATAGTGAAACCACTAAGTGGTAGTTAAATAACTGATTTTTCGTTTAAATGAAATATTACCACTTCTGTGATTTGATTTTCAAAAATCCGACATACATGGTTGTCATTAAGAAGTAAAATGTGGTTCAATAAGATTAAAATAATTTTTGGTGAATAGTAACTTTTAAGTTCTTAATCGCGATTAGAGGTAATTAGTGTAGTTTAAGGTAAAAATAATGTTTTAATAATATGAGATGTGCTTGAAACTTGTCCTACTACTATTTGATGAGTCATGGCCGACCAAGACAACCCATGGTTCAACTTGGGGACCCCATGGAGCCACTTTAGTTGGAAAATGACATAAATACCTTTTATTTAATGTTAAAGTAAAAAATGACACAAACATGACATGTTTTATTAAAACTATTTTAAAGTGGGGTTACACAAGTCCGAATTTTGATTATAAATATTCATTAGAAAGCTAAAAAGATTTCCTACATCATAGTATATTTTTTATAATTTTTAGACATTAAATAAATTAAATTATTTATGACATCATGATGATGCAGCGATGACCTCATTATTTAACGATTTAAATAAAATGGGAAGATAATGAAAAATACAAGGATTACACTTGTCCAAAGCCAATTGGATGAGAATATGTCGAAACCTTATCACCTTATCCTCGAATTATATAAGTGTGGGACCTTTATAATCCGAAAAGCATTGTGTAATAATGTAACATTTCAATCTTTTCAAAAGTGCCCCTCCTCTCCACTTATAAAAGGCCCCCACCTCTCCCACCTCATTTACACTTTAAATCCATTTGGCTCGGCCAAACTCTTCCCAAATACTCTCCCAACATTCCCCTCTTACACCTAGAAGCCTCACTTTGGGTAGAACGCTTCCCAAGGAAGCCTTTGGCTCGAATCAAAAAGAGTTACCCGATTTTGAGGTAATGTCTTCTCTAATGTTGTTTTGTTTTATTTTTCTTCTCCAACCCCCTAAACTCTTTTTATTCATTACTTTTTTAACAACACCAGTATCCCCAATATACTAGGTTGTTTTTATAAGAAGGATTCGAGCTACACTTACACACACCTACATATAATGGTTAACGAACATACGGTTTCTGTGTATGGCGAATTTCTGCCTCACGAAACGATGATTGTTCAACACTCATATAACACCTTCAAAGGTGGCCATTAAGATGTCACTATTTTTATATGTGATATATAATATGATTATGTTTTACTTATGCTTCTGTATTTCTCATTTATGGCATACTTTATGATTTCCATTATGGGTAAAACGCGATAATTTCATTTTAGGAAGTGCGGACTACCGCCCCCTCAAAGTGATTTGAATCGTTAATGCCATATGTGGGATGTATAAAGGATGGAGTAAATGGTATTATACAATATATTATACTGGAATTATATTATACACTTATATCATTATAATTTTGTTCCATTAAATATGAAATAGAAATGAAAGTAGCGTTCATGCGTACGTACGGCTTACCGTCTCCATGAACGGTGCATTTCATTTCTTACCTCTAAATGTTACGTAATATTATAAATGAATGTATATACTAGATATATATGATATATATGAAATCTAAATCATGAGTATAATTCTGGGGATAATGGATATTCTACCACATAAACAACTTGTAATTATAAGAAATTTATTGTTGACTCAAGTAACAAAGATCGACAAAACGACCGTTATAAACTTAAATAATTACATAATGTTCATAACATTGTAATAAGTGATATAAAAAGGATAATGAAATTAAAAATGGTTCTTAATAAGTTATATATTAACTCTAGTTTATTATTCAGGAGGTTAAAGAACGGTTGAGTCAAGTCGGACACGAGGTAAGGGAATTTCATAACCCAACTTCCATTCTTTGGGTTAATCTCCTACTTTCAAATTATGTCATGATATTATTATGTCGTATATTTTATTTATACTTTCTTTATATGTACATATAGTGAATACACATAATAGATATATTTTATATAAAAATGATCTTTTTAAGGGACTTCGTCTCAATCTCCATTCATTGAGGATATTTTGTTTTATACACAAATTTCGTTTGTACAATGTATAAACCCCTTTTACTTTTACATTTATTCAAAAGGAATCTTTTTATACGATGCGTTTTGCTAAACGACAAAAGGGAATGTTTTTATTTCCGTACTTATGCGGCGACAACGACTTCTCCGCCACCGTGATCATTATTTGAGTTTCGGCTTCCTCTATAAGCCATCTTTTTTTAATGAAAAATAAATAAAAAGTTTTAACATTCTTTTATTTTGGTATTGAAAATGGTATTGAAAGCGTTTTTATTATATCAATGTGTTGTATTGATATCTTGTGATTGAAATGTGGAAATGTTATGTTTCCTTTATGCGTGTTTTATGTGATTATGTTATGGTTTATGATATGTTTAAATCTATTCATATGAGGAATGTATTGGACTTAATAAGTGACGGGTGGAGCCTGCAATAGCTCCTCGATGCATCGGTAGGTCTCATGAGACAACTAGACGTGGAATTGGACGAGGCCCTTTCCCAATTTGATTTATGGTTTTGGCCGAGGCCTTAATCATTTTAGACGTCTTGGCCGAGGCCTTGACAAAGTGTTTCAGAATGTCTGGCATTATACATTCCCTCATTATGAAAGTGGTTTTTGATATTGCATGTGATTATTCGACCAGTAGAATATCCATGTGAAGAAGTGAATGGAATTATCTCATTTTACTTTTGCCATATTATGATGATGTTCAAGTTTAAAAGGCTTTTGTTTTAGTTATACATTGCCTTAAATTTTTATGTTTATTTATGAAAGCTTCCACAATATTGTTTTCCTTACTGAGCATCTGAGCTCACCCCTTTCAATGTTTTAATATTTTCCAGGATGTGAAGAAGTATTTTATGAATGACCTGCAGGGATTTTCACAAGAGGATATGAGAGTGGACTATGGAGACTTTGTTATTGTAGTTTTTCACTTTATGATGTAATGTAACGTTTAAGAATGTATCTAGTGTTTCCAAGGCTACTAAACTAATCGGTCTTTCGAGACTTGATCTTTTGTGATCATGACAATGTTACGAAGTAATGCACCGGCTCTGGGTAGCTGGGGTCGGGGTGTTACAATAATTAAATGGATGATTTTTTTAAAACTGAAACAAATAAGATTTATATTAATATATGACTAATAGATATTTTATAAATTTAGCTGTAAAAACCCTAGAATACATAAAATTATTTTATTCGACTATCTTTGATATTTTAGTGTCAAATGATATTTTGATATTAAATTATATTGGGTAGAAAATTATGTTTCAAATTTCAATGAAATACCTAATTTAATATATATATATATATATATATATATATATATATTGATAGTTATATGAAAATTAATTTTGTTTCATAATACTTTTTACATTGAATTTATAATAAATAAAACTATAATAGAAGTTATATTATTAAAATATGTTAATAATTAAATATTTTTTAAAAACTATTATTTCATAATTTGACAAACAAAAATTATAGGTAAACAACATAAATTAAATCCCAGGAAAAATACCTTTATATAGAGTGTGAAATTTATTTGAAATAGATATCTAAATCTCAAACTCTATACATATATAAATGAATTTAAAAATATTTTCGTATAAGAAAAATGAAATTTAATAGGAAGGATAATGTTATATAATTTATAATATGTTTTCTATAATGTAGTTTAGTTATGGATTGATATATATCACTACTTTTCTAACTTATTTTAATATTTATTTTTTTAACTAAACTATTTGGTATGGCTTTGTATTTACAAGATCATATTTCCATGGGGTATTTAAAAAATATAGTATGGTTTTCATATCTCTATAATACAATTTTTACCATATCAAATATCTTTATTCCAATTCTTACATAAAAAATTATGATGGGTGTTGAATTTCACAATATGTCGTCAGCATAGTTATACTCCATAATCCATAAAAAATTTGGAAAATTTTTTATTTGATCATAATAATTTTTTTTATTTGAAATAACATTACCTTTTCATAAAATGATAGAGATTTTCCATAAATCCTATTTGTGTGTCAAAAAATATAGTAAAAAATTTATATGTCGTAAGAGATGTCAATGATTCTAGAAGTATTCATGGAATATTTTTATTCTATCAATAAAAAATATATTTCAAGTTATTATTTTCAATAGTTGGAGTGTTATTCATAAATAATTTATCCTAATAAAAATATAATCATGTTGTGATCCAACTAATTGAATTATTCCCCGAATTAGGTTTCCTATACTTGGTTAAGGATGAAATGTGATTATTATCAAAATAAAAACCCTAAAATAGACGGGGTTTAAAATGAATCAATAATCATATGTTTTACTCAAATAAAACTATAAATTCAGGATGACACTAAGCAGGGGGGGTAGTAGTTGGGTCTTCGGTAGTGGTAGAGAGGTAGTGATAGCAGTTAATAAGATCATATATAGGTGATTGTTATAGAAGCACTACAATGGGAGATATGAGGGGTGAGGGAGAGTATTAGAGTGTGTATGAGAATTAGTAGTGGACTTGATAGGGGGTATAATGAGGGTTATTGAGTGGTGTTATTGAGGGAGGAATGAGAGGCTGCAATTTCTCTAGGAGTGGAGGAGGTAGAGGATATGGGCATAGAGTGGATAAGGTGAACACGGTGGATAAAGGTGGCATGGAGTGGAAGCAGGGAAGATGGATGGGCGGAAGCGGTGGTTGTAGTTGTGGTAGTAATGATAGGAAAAGTGAGGGTGAGTGATGAAGGGGTGAAGGATTTAGATTTTATACGAAGGGGATAGGGTAGGGCGAGGGTTATGGTGTGTGGGGGCGGGGGTGGGTGGTATCATATGATTTTTTATTAAATTTAAGTAAGAAATTTTTTTTTCAGTTTCCCGTTCTAAGGATCATATAAACCACATTTTCTTGTAGTGGTGATTACTAAAAATTTCGTTATATTAACCATGACCATTTTCCTTTGTTTGAGAGACTGTGTTTTTATAATGATTTCTAAAGAGTATATTTAACAATGATCATATGTTTATTTTTAATTCTATATTCATAAATGATTTTGGGGTACCAAATACTCTAAACTTCCTAACGATGAAAGAAAGTGAGCATAGAGAGTGAAGAGTGTCTACTCAGTCCAAGGGATTTACTATGACTTAATTTTGATTACTTCATCACCATCACTATTCCTTTTTGTGAAATCCTAACCTAGTTTCTGCTAAATAGCTCCTTCGAGTAGGTGGGTTGTATGGTCTCAAGTGTGTCTCCTTTTATACTAGAGGCTACTGACTAGTAGAAAGGGTCCAAGATGGTATAGTGTGTAGACTATACTAGACACATTGTATAACTTAGATATCCATTGGCTATAACATGATTCTTAAAGTTTTCAAGGGATTCCATTCCAAATATACAAAAATAAGGGACACCATTCCCAATATCACAATAGTAGGTTTACATGCCTGAAGCATAACAACAAGGTTCATCATCCTCATATTTAATATTAATATGGTCACTATGAACACATTATATCAATAGGGTCACCATATATATATCATTATTATAATTTCTCAATCTCCATATCTTAATTATAGGGTTTCCACCACTTTATAAAATTTATAAGTTCACCATTCATATATCAAAATTATAGGGTCTCATTTATCGTATCACAATTAAAGGGATATCATACATGGATAATATCTATAGTTCCATCATCCCCAGATCATATCTTTCAGAACTTTATGTCGGGATCTTATCAACAGGGACATCATGCATACATCATAGCAATAGGGTCTCCATTCCGATGTATTATAATTGGCAATAGTCTCCATGCACGTATATCACATTAGTAGAAGGGATGATATGACTCTATATAATAGTAGTAGGCGGGTCATCCAATTCATATATAAAAACTAAAAATGGGATGTTGTGCCTATATATAATAAATCATAGGGGTTGTTGTGTCCACTTATCATAAGAGTGATCATTAATCAAAACCATTAATAATAGACAATCGGCAATTCATACTTCTTTGACACTATTATTAAACTTGTATATAACCATTGTTCAATTCAAACTCACAATGTTGTAATAAAAATAACCTTAAATTAAATTCATGATAATTTTCTCACATAGGAGACACACCAAAACCATATAAAATATGGTTTGGTCCATTATACATTTATAATGACATTTTAAATTCGTCAGAATACCTCAATGGGTGGAAACAATTAAAGGGGGTCTATTCTAATATGTATCAAGGGATTATGTGATAATTCAATACATCATATTTAATTAATCAATTTTTATGTATTTTAATGCAATGCATGTAGAATATATTGTGTAAAATTGCAATTCATAATAAAATGTTGTGATACTTGAGGTATAAATAATAGACTACCTACCGTATTCATATAGTGGAGAACTCATCAAGTAATTGAATTTGGTTTGGTCCAGATCAGATAAAAATGGGAAAAATGATGAATGCCCAAAAAATAGGGAATATGAGACTTCACCAAAATAACACTTTTGAGAAGATAAAAAATGAATAAAGATTCATGATGAATAAATAAATCACCTATGCATGTCCAACGATATAATCATATGTTGAATTACAGTTTAGAAAAATGATTTATCCAAGAAACTAGGGGGATTGGAGGATGATCTAAAATGGTAGAGAAATGGACTGCATGATCCCCAAAAATGACAAAGAAAGAGGTGGGTGATTTAAAATATAAATAGGGAAAATTTTAAATTTTACCCATAAATAATGGGTCACAAGGTTTGGCAATATGGTCAGCCAAATCATGGACCAACCATGCATACCAATATACCTAAAAAACAATCTCTATCAATTCATGCGCATAGTTCAGGAACCATGAGAAAATAATGATTTTATCATTTTTTAATAATTATCGGTGGACTGCATGGTTGTATGGCCTGAATCGCATGGTTTGGACAAACCATGTGGCCTACTATTTTCCACTGAGATGCCCCACATTGTTAGGAGAAACCATGAAGACTAGGCTACACAATTTCTACAAACTATTCTTCCTAGTTCTTTCTTCCATCTGCTAGGGTTGTGAGCTATGAAAAATCCCTAGACCCCCATGTTTTCTTCTTATTCTCACTCATCTTTCATATTAGGTCAAAATAAATTATTTAAACTAGTAGTTAAATTATATTTACCTCATAGAAAAAATAATTTTCTTATAATCCTCATCCCTTAATGTAACTAAACACTAAGTTAGCCTTCCAAGGGAGTTATAACATCATCGGAGAATAACTCCAGTCACTGAGCATGTATATTCATCTCCCACCCCAAAGTATAATTTTTTACCTGGTGGTGCTACTATTACAACCTTACAGATGTGACATACCAGCCTCAAAGTTCCTTTATTGTATAATTAACAATGTGTATTGGATAATAATAAAAAAAATAAAAATATTTCAACATCATTGATAACAAAAGTATGAGTAGAGTCATCATGATAATGGTAAAGCTATTAAATGTTTAATATTTTGTGCATGTCATGGTACCTTTGAGGCAATAAAAACTGATAACATACCGGTTTGACTATAGAAAATATCTCAAAAGGCATGAAAAGTGAGGCAAAAAAATCCCTTAGCATTATTATACATTTATTCCAAAGTTTGGGTGATACATTTAAAAAGAAATGATCCCCATTCTCAAACTCCATAGTTTATCAATGGTGATTGAAATTCAATTTGTCTCTATAATATCAAGTAGACATATGATTTCTGATCAACTGTGCCTCCTACAAATTTCATTGAATTGGATGAGGATCTACTAGAACTGTCAGTCTTTTCTCTAACAAGCACAATGGTGAATGACATAGCCTACCATAAAATCCCTCATAAAGAGGCATCTGAACAGTCTCATGATAGCTATTTTTATCAGATAACTTTATGATTGGAATATGAATATCCCACGAACTACTAAAATCAAGGGTGGGTGCTTGTATTATGTCCTCCAGTACCTATACATTATGTTCTGACTGGCCATCAATTAAAGGGTGAACATTTGTTTTTTTGGAGAACCAATTTACAAAAATACCACTATAACACACTCCAAATCCTCGACATGAAATTAGTGTACCTATATGAAATGACATTATGAGGTACCTCACTCTTTGGTGTGATCTAATGGATTTAAAGTCAATACATATCATCATCTCATAATTTCTTTTGGATTGGAAGGATACTGTTTTCCATTGTAATTCAATAAAAGATTACCCATACTACATCGCTACTATATGGATACCTAGGTAAGGCAACTATGAAATCCATCGTTACATCTTCCCATTTCCATTCTGTTACTGGTAAAAATTGTAACAGGCCATCATTCCACTAGTGTTCTTCTTTCACCCATAGATAGGTGGAACAACCATTGATAAAACCTACTATATAAGATTTCATCCCTGAGCACAAATACTAGTAGTGCATATCATGATACATCATGGAGATACCTGATCTCAAGTACCACTTAGAGGCATGCCACTCTCACATCAGCTCCACTCTCATGTTTTTATGAACCTAGATACACCCATGTAAATGTGGGATTTCTAATCAATAAATAAACCAATCTAGTGGTATTTCATCACCATGAACACTTTCTTGATGGAACGGGCCTTTAGGATCTAAAAAATGTCTCATCTTCACTCTCGATAGAATTGAAAAGGTCTCCAATAATGACTCATGTACATACTATCCATGATGGTCATAACCCCATATGTGCATCTCAAGAAATAGATCCATAAGTTGCCACTCTCAATAGGCATCATGAACTACTAGTGTCTATGTCATCCCACTCTAAGAACCACCAATAACATTTACATTCTTGGGAAAACTGGTAAGATCTATACTGAAGGACTGAAGGTATTCAACCCACCTTCATTTCATGAGGTTCATGTCATGCATTTTTAAGATATACCTATGGATTATTTTGTCCATAAACACCAAAAAATGATCTCAATGTAGTTAATGCCTCCAAAAAATCAAGGTGTGAACAACATATTTCAGCTCGAGATCATGCATCAGGTAATTTCTCTCTTGAGCCCCCAATTATTGTGAAATGTATGCGTTGAATTGATCTTCCTATATAAGAACTACTGCTAGACCAATACCTAATGAATTACCATACACAATATAGACTATTAATAGATCTAGAATAATCATGAGAAATGATGATGTCAGTATCCCTTATTGCTAATAAAAGGCTCTCTCATTGGATTATGACCATATAAACTTTACAACATTTATAGTCAATCCTGTAAGAGGTGCTACTAAGCATGATAATTCCAATATAAAATCCATGTAGTATAAATCTATCCATATGAAACATTGTATATAAAATTTTATCTTGGGATGACCTTAGGTAAATACAACAATAATATTCTATGGGTTAACTAATACTCATTCATATGGGAATATTTTACCTAATAAGTAAACCTTATTGATCAAAAAGTTTCATTTAGTGAGCATGTCATATAACTAATTTTCTCTCATAGTATTCAAAATCCTTTACAGATTTTTTTATAGTCACTTTGAGAATTTGAATAAAAACTGATGTCCTCTATGAATACAAGAAATAATGAACTGAAAAATGGAGGAAAAAACTAAAACATCAATGCCATGAAAATGGAAGGAACATTCGTTTAACCGAACGACATAATCCGATACTCATATTTTAAGAACCTGGTTCTTCCTTTGAGGTAAAGATACATTATTTTCCATTAGTATATTTGAAAATTAGATTAAAAGAGTTTAATGGCTGAATGAAGGATTGTTTCATAATGTGAATGAGGGTTACACACCGTGTAATCAAAGTAGACCTTGTATATTGATCTTAGTAGGCCTTTCTATAACTTGTAAGACATGTCAGTAAGAGGAAAAAATTCGAATATACATGACATTTATTCTAAAGTGAATATCATGTAATTTTTTTGTTAAAACAGTTAATAGTATCATTTATTCATTTCCTAGACAAAGGGCTTGCTGGGTTCATGAACCAGAAGCACTAGACCTTGTTTTTTCACCTGTTCGATAATACGAACACCGATTTAATCACTATCAGATGTGTTGTAACCTAATAAGTATGTTCTCAATTCCTCTTGATCCATTATTTTGATTTATTCACTTGAACTAGTTATAAAATGGTTAGTGTTTATGCACATTTTATAGATCTACCATGTTCTAGCTCGAATTAGAGGCCAATGTTGGACAAGGAGTGTTGTACGACTACGAGGTTGGAGTTTTCATTTCATTCGCTAATTCTCAAGTTTATTATATGTGATGGAGTTCCATACACCCATTATTGATTGTCTCTTTGATTAATAATTAACCTATGTTATTGCCTATTGCTGTTTAGGTAATTAGTTAAGTGATTCAAAGAATCATTTAGAATTTTTCCTTGATTAAGGGTCATCCCATGGGTGTGTTTCCCTTGGATGACTGTTTATAGATATTTTTCCTTGGATACCTATGGACATGCCTTTGATTTCCCTACCTTGGGTTCTTTGGTATGCAATTGGTTATATAAATTATTTTTACCACAAAAGATATTTTATTTTTAATCCTCGTGGTTGTTTAAATTTCCTGATAGAAATGTTATATGAAATGTGACCATGTGAGTTACTATTGTTTAAACTATGTAATAGTGTAATTTACTTGTGTTTATTGTTATTTTTTTAACCTTGTGAGTAATATAAAGGCTAAGCCTTATGTGGTTGGTCAGACTATTATGTTCAAGCCGTAAGCAAGCCACATGTGTAGCAGTTAGGCTCATAGAGGATTTACTTATTTTTTCGACTGAAACATGGATCATTGATGGATGAAATGTATAGAATCCATTGGATTTGTTTAGATGTCATGAGTGATACATGGGGCTCCATTTTAGGACTTCTAGTAATAAGGTTAGTTGACATGGAATTATACCACACCTATAGTGATACTGGAATTCAAGATTGGTTCACTAGGACATGCATATAAGATGTGGATATGTTTGTACCTTGAGTGATATTGAGTTTCCAGAGTGGTTTTCTACGATGGTCTTGTAGATTTAAGATAGAATTTAACATGGAGTGATACTTTAATTTAAACATTGGAATTTAATGGATGAGATCATGTTATAAATTCAGTATTTAAATGAAATGACTTATAACCGTCTACCAAGACAAAGCACAAGCTTGGATTTAATGTTCATTTACATGATTAGATGGCCTTTTTAGGTATATGTTGTGCTTTCTTTTACATTTGGATTTTAATGATTAGGATAGATACTGAGACATATATAATTAAATGTAATATAATTAATTAAAGATCATGAAATGAATGTAAATTGATACCAGTGGTTGTAGGAACTTTTTTTTCACATTTGAGTACATCTTAGTTTACTATTTTCATTGTTGTACATGACCTATTATATATATTCACTGAGAGACTTTCTAATATCTTGGGTGGTTTCCTACTAGGATTTAGTATCACAACCTTTTTGGTTCATGTTTTTGGGCCCAAATAGATTATCTTATTGTAGGTTTTGATAAGGGTAAGAACCCTTCTACATGTAATTGATCTACCTTTAGGAGAGAAATTTAAATGTACCAAGCCGAGAGTTGAAATGCCTCTTAGCCTCTTTTGTTACTTTTTGTAATTTTGGTACTTGTATCATGTATTACAGTAGTGCATCCTATTTTGGCTGTTTTCCTAGAACATGTGACTTGAAGAATCATCCATTTAATGCTATGACATGTGGTTATTTTTATTATCAGAATTTAACTATTAATCCTTTTTTATAGTATTACTACATCCAATATCTGTATATTATTTTATTCTTCTATGTTACACTCTGCCAATGAGGGAATAGTTTCCCCACAATTACACCAAGTCCCAAGCTGCTAGTCCATAGCTTTTGAGGCTATTTGTCCAACTATGTATAGAGAACATTTGAGTGGCTCTCAGATCCATGATGTTACAAAGTGGTATTAGAGGGAGGTTTCAGTCCTCTTACCAATGTGTTATGGGCCCACATGGATCAGAATTTTGTGGATCAAGTGGCTACATTAAAATAAATTGTGATGTGATATGTTGTAGGTGGACTTCAAAATTTTATTTACGGGGAGAATGAGACCTCATAAATTGGAATTTGGTATACAATTTGATTAATTTGAAAAAAATGGGGTTCCAGGGAAGTTTTAGAGGTTTACTATCCAGAAACCTAGAAGACATGGTGTGTGGTACAATTAACACATTCCATGTGTTCTTCTATTCAGGAAGAAAAACTTTTCTTAAGTATACACTATGTACCCTAAGTAAATGCCATGTGGTAAGTGTCCTTTTTTCCAACCTTGTGAGGAAGAAAACATGATAATGATATTTTAAAATTACAAGGTCGTGTACCATAGGTACACACTGTGTAGTCCTACACAGGAAAACCCCATGTGACTATGGTCATGTACAAGTTCATAGCCAAGAGGTGAAACATGTGTGAAAGCTGTGTACCTGACTAACATGCTATGTACCTAGGTTTCTTACATGCCCAGGCTGACGAGAGTACACGACCATGTAAGAGCTAAATTTTACACACTGTGTATAATTTATACATGTTGTGTACTCATATTTTATTAAAATTTGAGGGTTTTCTTCTCCTATTTAGTTATTTCACTCTTGAACTATGAGCCTTGACCATGAACATGAACTGATGTGTGTGCTTGAACTTGTAGAGTCATGCCTAAACAAAGACCTCCAAAAGTACGCCAGGAGAGGGAATATGATCATACCCCTGAGGTGGAAGCCCATGGGTTACGAGTGGATCCTCCAGTCATGCCATTTGTGACTCCAGATATTATACCAGACCCAGGTGTTGATGAAATGTTTCATAAAGGTTTTATGAGGTTCATGAAAACCATTTAGAAAGCATTGAAGTCTTCTACATCTATGGAAGAGATGAAGCGAGTGTTCCAGAAAAATAATCTACCATCATTTTTGGGGGATGGCATACCATAGGAAACAATGTCAAGGATGGATTCTATTTTTACGATATTTAAACATCTAGAGAGGCCTCATGAGATGAGGGAAAAGTCTACGATGTATATGATGCGTGATTCCTCCAAGAGATGGTTGGATGTTATTAACCAGACATAAAATAATTAGGATATGGAATGTGGATATTTTTAGACAGTCTTCTATGATTATTTATATCCCACGATTTTGAGGGTCGATATAGCGTAAAATTTCATGCATCTGGAGAAAAAAGCTTTGTTAGTGATAGACTACAAGACCCATTTTACTAATCTCGAGTGATTTGCACTGATTCTCATGGGAGATGAGGTATCGAACTCTAGTCAATTTTTGTATGGACTTTAGTTTGAAATTTGATCATAGGTGAATGTCTTCCGGTTTCCTTTTGTCTTTGCTATTGTAAACATGGAGCTAATTATCAAGAATAATTAGAGGGAATCTGGAGGTTCGATCCAGGGTAGTTTGTCCCTGAGATCTGATACTGTCTAAACTATTAGAAATAAAATTCATTTGGAGCATTCTTGCGGTGATATTAGCAGCCAAAAATTATATTTAGGAAGTTAAGTGAGGTGATACTAGGGTAGTAGGCTGTGGAATACAAGGCCAAAATATCTGTAGGACCCATTCGAGTGTCGATATTGTGGAAATATGGGTCATCTTTAGTGATTCTGAAAGATCATCCCACTTTTATCTACTATGAGAAGGTATACACTGACTCCACATTTAAGAGTAGGGCCAACAACTTCTCGTTAATCAGCGGACGGGAATGCTTGAGGCTGTTCAGACCAAGGTGTTGGTCATGGTTATGGTAGCCAAACCCTAGTATATAAGAGATAGTAGGCTGAATCAGGTCAGGGTATCTCGGTACTGTCATAGGGCCATGGTATAGGCCAGACTTATGTAATGAAACATACCCAATAGGTTTAGAAACCCAGACCCTCTTCTGTCAGAGGTACTGTTCTAGTCAGCTATGTTTTATCATCTATACTTTTTGATAAAGGTGGATCACATAGTTTCAAACATGTTCCAATTTTAGAGAGGCTTAGGCTCTATGTTTTTACTTATGATGATTTTATGATGCTAGATAATCCATTATGGATTAGAAACAAAACTTTTGTATGAGTGCAAGGAGTTCCCCTAAAGTTTGTTGGGTGTCACTTATTATGTGATATATACATATTAGAGATGACATGCTTTAATGTTATTCTTGGAATAAACCTTTTGGTCTCCTTTAAAGACATTGTCAATTTCTATCACCATAGGTTGAGTTTTATATCACCATACAGTGGATTGTTTCTACACTTGGGTGAATAAGATGTCCATGCGAGCTGAGCTAGACCCGAGCACCATAGGCTAGGAGGGATGACATACCAGATTGCAAGTTTATATCTAGATGACCAGGGAACATGTCAAATAGATTTCCCTCTTATAGTTTATTATTTTATGGGCATCTTTCTGGATGAATTTTTGTGCCTTCCTATGATGATATAGGTAGAGTACTCTATCGAGATAGTGCTAGGAGATGCTTTGGTATATATTCCTCATTATAGGATGGCTACGACAGAGTTACAAGAGAAAAAGAGGTAGCTATAGGATTGGGAAGCTAAGTGTTTCATCCGTCAAAGTACTTCTTTGTTGGGTTAACTGGTCCATTTACAAAAAATGCAGATAGTACCCTCAATCTATGTGTAGATTACCAGAAATTGAACCAGTTAATGGTTAAGAACCAGCATCCTCTTCCATGAATAGATGTTATCTTCGACCAGCTTCAAGTAGCTCAGGTATTCTCTAAGATCGAATTGACATCCAGTTATCATCAGGTTCATGTTATATCATCGTACATACCACACATAGACTTTTGTATCTGGTATGGATTTTATGAGTACATGAAAATGCCATTTGGTCTCATGAATATATGAAAATTATTTACAGAACTGATGAAATGAGTGTTCCATCTTTATCTTGATTCATTATTTTTTGTTTTTCATGGATGATATATTGGTGTATTCTCATAACCGACATAGACAAACCACCCATATTGAGATTAAATTGAGTACACTGAGAGAGCATCAGTTATATGCTAATCTCATAAAGTGCCACTTTTGGATGGATCAAAGGTCACATCATCTCAGAGACAAGAGTATCAATAGACATAGAGACGGTGAGAGCAGTAGTTTCCTAGGAACATCCCAGGAATTTCATTAACATACATTGTTTCATGAGTATATCTAGATACTATAGACATTATGTATAAGACTTATCTTTCTTAGAAGTACCATTGAAGGGATTGAATAAAAACAGTGTGAAGTATGTTTTTTAAATATTATTATGAGACAAAAATTTATTAACTGAAAGTGATATTTAATTTGGTGTCTATACTGATCTTACCAGAGCCAAGCAGAAGTTACACTGTATACTACGATGCATCATGTATCAGGATAGGATCCGTTCTTATGTAGGGGGACCAAGTTGTTACATATGAATATCAGCAATTAAGGCCTTATAAGAGGAATTTACTGATGAACAATCTCGAGTTATCTGCAGTTGGTCATGCTATACACTTTTGGAGCCATTACTTATTAGGAGAGAGTTATTTGGTGTACACGAATGGAAAAAATACTCAAGTACATATTTATTCAGCATGATATGAATCTGAGGTAGTGAAGGTGGGTGGAATACCATTATTCATTTGAAATTTAACTTTCCTACACATATAGTAAAGTAAATGTAGTGGCCAAAGCATTGAGAAAGAGGACTCAGATTCAGGCAGTGGAGCTGGCCAGTAGAGAGTGGAAACTTATGGTTTTGTTATCTGAAATTCACTTAGAGGTTAATGACAGTCAAGGAAATACTTTTCATTAATCTTTAGATGTTTCCTATACCCTAATATATAGAGTGAATATGGGGAAGCTTCCTGATTCCAAAAGCCTAGTTGTACAAGAGAGTGTTTCAAATGAGAACCCTCCTCCTAGTTTGACCATAGGCGATGATTAGGTTCTATAGTTACATGGTTGTGTATGGGTGTCAGTAGACATGTGGGAGGATATGATGTAGGATTTTCATACCTATATTTGGGAATTTCATCCTAGTGTCACCAAGATGTATCAGGATTTATAACTTTTGTATTAGTGTCCAAGTATGAAAAGACATGTAGCTGGTTTTGTTATGAGGTGCTCCACCAATAAGCAGGTGAAGGAGGAACACTAGAGACCTGCCAAACATATAAAATAGATTCCCATTTATGAGTTGAAATGGAATAATGTCATGATGGATTTTGTGAAAGGGTTACTAAAGTCACCTCTAGGTAAGGATGTCATATGGCTTGTTGTTGAAAGGTTCATGAAGGTTTCACATTTACTGCCGATGAAGGAAACCTTATGTTTTGATGAGCTTGAGAGGTTTTACATTAGGGAGATTGTACAATTTCTAGGGTTCCCACATTATATTGTTTTAGAATGAGATTCCTATTTTACTTATAATTTATGGGAAGGTAAACAAAGGTTACTAGGTACACAAGTGCTTCTCATCATAGCTTACCACCATCAGATAGATATCCAGTCAGAGCGCACAATTCAGGTGCTAGAGGACATGCTACGCGAATGCATCATGGATATCTAAAATTTTTGGGAGAGACCCACACCACATGTTGAGTTCACCTATAAAAATATCTTTCAGGATACTATTCTGATGTCCCCATATGAGAATTTGTATGGTAGACCATGACGATCACCCCTGTGTTGGATGGAGGTAGGAGAGGCAGCTATGATTGGAGCACATATTATCCAGGGGACCACTAAATAGGATCAGTTGATCCATATGGGGATGGATTCTATGAAGTCTCATAAAAAATGTTAAGTCAATCGACAGAGATGACCTTTAGAGTTTGAGGTTGGGGATCGAGTTTCTTATGTGTTTCACAGAGGTTGGGACAAAAGAGGATCAGGAGATAGGGTAAGCTTTCACCGAGATAAATTGGGCTGTTTGAGATTCTTGAAAGGGTCATGGCAGTTGACTATTGGATGAAGTTATCTCAGAGATATTAGGCTATGCATTACTTCCTCCACGTCTCCCAATTGAGGTGTTACTTTTCAAACCCATCTTATGATTTTCAACCAGAGGAGGTTGAGTTACAGGTAGATGCGTCTTTTGAGGATAACCTTATTTGAATTGTGGATCGTAACACAATGGTTCTATATGGATGGTCTATTCCTTTATTATGAGTTCTATAAAATCATGGATGAGGGAAAGACAAGACTTAGGAGAGTGAGGTCGATGTATGAACGCAGTGGCCAATGTTGTTCTCATAAATTTCATAACCACCCATAGAAGGTCAGTTCGGGGATGAATGACTTTAAGGGGGAAAGTTTGTAATAACCAAGTTCTTCCTTTGACGTACGAATCCTTTATTATAAATTTTATTTAATAAAATGGGATAAAGATATTATAATGTATTAATGAAGGACTATTTCATAAAATTATTGAGGGCTACACACCGTATAATCCCAGTTCATATTGTGTAATGATGTCAAGATGCCTTTCTATCGTGTGTAAGAAATGTCAGCTTAAGGAGGGAAAACTGGAATATGCGTGATATGTATTATAATGTACATGTCATGTACTATTTTTTAAATGGTAATTAGACGTGTTTCATCATTTTTTGGGAATATGGCTCACTAGGATCACGAACAAGTTGTTCCAAACCTTGTTTTTCCTCCAATTTGATCATCTGAACACTAATTTGATCACTGTTAGATGAATTGGAATCAAATTGATAAGCTCTAGATTTCTCTTAAGAAATTATTGGTGATTAATTGTCTTGAAATATTTATCAAAGGTTGAGCATTTATGCTCATTTTGTTGATCTACCCCGTTCTAGGTTGAATTAGATGCTGTTGTTGGATGAGGAGAGTTGTACAACTATGTGGTAGGTTGTCTCATGCCATACATTAATTATCAAGTTGATTATATGTGTGAGAGTGTTGAATACCAATATTTTGGTGCCTTTTTGATAAACAATTTACCTATGTTATAATCTATTTTTGTTTAGGTAATTTTTTATGTGATTTAAAGCATATTTTATTTTTTCCCCTTGATTAAGGGACACCCCACGGGCGCGCTTCCCACAGATGACTATTTACGATAGTTTGGATTTGGATGAATATGGAAATGCCTATTTTTTCCCTACTATGGGTTGTTTGAAAGGAAATTGGTTATATAAATTATTTTCCACAAGACATATTTTATGGTTAAGCTTGGTGATAGATTAATTGTCATGATAATATTGTTATCTGAATTGTTCCAAGGAGAGTTACTATTGTTTAAACCATGAAATAGTGTAATTTACATGTGTTTCATGTTATATGAATTGACCAAATGAGTTTATTATTTTTATATCCTTGTAATAGTTTAAATTACACGAGTTTTAAGTTGTGTGTTTTACCCTTGAGAGTAATCGAATGGCTGAGACTTATGAGGTTGGTCAGGCTATTTTATTCAAGCCATGAGTGATCCAAAAGAATAGTGGTTAGGATCATAGAGGATTTTATTATTTTTCCGAGTGAAACATGAATCATTGAAGGATTCCATGGATATAATATATTGCATTTTTTTTACATTTTATGAGTTATACCTGGTACTTACTTATAGTACTGCTAGTGATGAGTTTAGATGACATGGAATTATTCCACACCTGAAGTGACACTAATATTCCAGAGAGTTTTTTTAGGTCGGGATTATAGTATGATGGTAGGACTACACCTAGAGTGATAATGGGATTCAATAGAGGTTCATCAAGAAGGGATTTTAGGTTTCATATATAATTTAACATGGACAGATATTGGAATTATAACTTTAGAATGTCATGTACATTCTTAGGTTATAAATTTAAAATTTAAATGAAATGACTTATGACGTGTCTTCCAAACCAAAGAAAAAGCATGGATTCAGTCTTCACATACTTTTTTATATAGACTTCATAGGTATATGATGTTATTTATTTTTCAAGGGGGTTTATGGGATTAAGAAGGATCCCTAGACTTATATAATTCAATGAAATTGAGTTAATTAAAAAACATGAAATGTATTTGAATGAATACTAGTTCTTGTAGGGATGTTTAGGTTTGAATAATTCCTAGATCATAGTTTTAATTATTTTACACTGCCTATTATATATATTCACAATCAGAATATCATAGATCTTGAGTGGTTGCCTACAAGAATTTAGTCTCACAAAATTTTTGAGTCATGTTTTTGGTCCCAAATAGATTATATTTTTGTTGGTGTAGATAATGATAAGAAAACTATTATAGGTACTTGGTTTGATATTAGGAGAAGTAGAGAAAGGGACTAAGTCGATTATTGTGATTCTTCTGAGTCTCTTTTGTTCCTTTTTTTTACTTTTGGTACTTGAATCATATATTACTACAGTGTATCATGTTTTGGTTATTCTCCTAGAACATGTGACATGCAAAATAATCTTTTGAATGTTGTGACATATGGTTATTTTGAATATCATTATTCCTTAATTTATTCCAATTGTATGATATTACTGCTTCCACTATCTGTATATTATTTTTTGCTGTGTTACACTCTTCCAATGAGGGCATTGTTTCCTCACTATCACACCCATGCCCTCGCTGGTAGTCGGCAACCTCTGGAATTTGGGGAAAGGTGACTAAGGCCATGTGGCCAACTAGGTATGAGGCACCATTGAGTGGCTCCCAGATCCAAGATGTTACACATTTAAATAATATCAAATATGGAAATCCATATATGGTATGTAAAATGGTATAACATGCACCTACTGATATCCTGATCCCTGATTGATCTTTAAGAAAATCCCCCCCCCCCCCACATCTAAGGTGGTTGATGAAATAAACTATATGAGGTAAGGGATATCAAATTTTCACACTATGGTCTTTAAACTTACAATAATCTGTAGAATTTATGAGTGTTCCATCCATATTTTTTTAGAAAAGTATTGGTGAACCCTATAGATAAGTACTGAGACATATAAACCCCTTGGCCTCTAAATCCTTTAGCTACCTATTGAGTTCCTATAACTCATTAGTACCAATCCTATTAGAAGGATCATATACTATTGAATATCTATGAACTAGATTAATATTAAATTCTACCTCTCTCTTTCTAGGTTGTATAGAGTTTTCATTGAGGAAAAAATCACTAAAATTATCAAACATATGAGGATATTTTGTCTGATGTAATCCTTGATCATCCATATAAAGGATAGAAATATGGGGGAAAACCTAACCTAGCCCAAGACTCTATTATATGGATCTATATTACTAAAAAACAAACTCAAAATTGTGAATATAAGTACCTCACAATGGTAATATTAATGAAACCATCTTGTCAAACAATCCATATAGGTGTGACAGAGAACCAACTAGTCCATCATGAGATTGAAATCAAAACATGCCATCCCAATGAAGAAGGGTTTGCGTAAGAAATGATGGTCTCCTAAATACATGGGGAATTCCTTACAATGGAGTATACTCTATGAATGTATCCCTAAAGGAGTGTTAAGAATCATCACACCACAAGAGTAATCAAGATCAAGCCCAAGTCTCTCTAAAATAGCCATAGAGACAAGGGAGTGAGATGCACATATATTGAATCAGGTTGAAATGATATTAGAGTCCACTATAATAGTACCTAAAATAGTAGATTTCTCAAATCATAAATCCTCTAGTATAGTCTATACTCAATAAATCTGGCCTAATCCATGACCCTGTGCTACAAACTAACTACCATGATAAGGTCTGATATACTATAATTGTGTAGCTAAATCTAGGATACTACATCCACAACCACATCTTATTCATTTAAGGCCATTGGTAATCTATCTACCTACTTATCTAGGTTCTCTTGATCTTGATCATAAAGGCGAAAATTGCATGGGTCCTCTCCCACAAGTAATAAATGGGAATATCCTACAAAAACACCAAATATAGCCCATTATCCCATAGCATCGATACTTGATGGGGTATCTGGGAAACTGGGGATTCATTTTTCCTAGCTTCCCACACTAGTGACAGACCATGTAAATGTTATTGGGTGTTAATTAGTTACCGAGTCTCACACATGTAGTCTTAAATAATCACTTACAACTGCTAGTTGAACCACTAATCTATCTTAGTTCTGAACCGCCATGGATCACAGAACCACCCCCATAAGGATTTTACCACTTATGAGAGATAGGTTAACAATATCATATATATTATTCAACCATAAATATTTTACATAAGAAGGAATAAGGTTCCTAAGTGAATCCTCAAATCGTTTCGATTTCACTGGATCATCGTCCGTATAGATATGATCAATGTGATGAAGCTATATAAAGCAAAATGAGTGGTCCATATGAGACATAGAAAACCAATTCATGTTCATGAATTCACTGTCATGATCAAAAATTAGGGTCTTATAGAATAATAATTCATAGAAGAAGGATTGGAAATCCCTCAAAATCAATTCCTGATACTGACATTCCATGATCAGAATAAACCACCATCATTTTTCAAATCCATGGGAAATATAAGTGGTGATCTTGAATATCTGATAATAAGGTGACTAAAAATTCTTAATGACAGATAATATTGTCTCAATACATATATATTCATTGTGGGGGCCACCATTCCCCAAAAAAGTAGGTGGATGCTACTGCTGAACCTCCATCACCAACTCTCCCAGAGAATTGGTAGGTTTCAGAGCCCTACGTATGGTCTATAGAAGATGAGGAAACTACCCTAGAAACAATATATCATCACCCATGTTAGGGAAAATAGGAGGTTCCACAAGAGGCACTACTTGAGGTATTGTTGGTGGCTCAGGTCCCACCACCTTTGTTGTATGGTCATCACCGCCCTCATGGTGCATTACATGGGGATATCATGGTGACATAACTCTATAAATGCTCACAGAATTACTCATATAGGTTCCTATAATGGTAAAGATCATAGAGACATTAATATTTTAGGTACAAGATATCCTATGTAATTTTAGAACCCCTATTCCTACTCATAACAATTGGACTAGTTGATATGAAATATAATACCTGACATAAGTGATCCTACATACTTCCCAACACTAAGGTTGAGAATGGGTTAAGCTATGTGTTTCATTATAAGGGTCACGATATAAGGAGTGTCAATTAGAATTTATATAGAGAAAATTCCATAAATTTAAACTACAATCCCTATTTAATGATGACTATTTCTATTTAGACATCAATTTCATTTAATTATATTCTCATTTATCTAAAACTTCTCTTTAAGATTTTGTACTATATCGATCACCACCTATAATTTATATAGGATCATACACCCTAAAAATTGAAGCATGAAATCCAATTAATCATCATGAAATATCTTATTAAATCTCTACATAACATGTTTTCAAAATTCATGGACATAGTAATAGACCACCAAAACATACTACAAAAATGCACACTATAAGTAAACATGGGACAATATAATGCATCATATATAAATCATGTAAGGTGATTAATAATGATTCATGATCATTGATTCCTTAACATATTATGCCAAGGATAAAATATAATCCTAAATTACAATAATAACAACAAAACACTTTTTATATCACCCAACGGTAAAATCGAATCAACTACAATAAGATAAATACAAAACAACATATCCCATACTAGGTAATTTGACCTTTCCCTATATCTAGGCTAGCTACTCATAGGAACAACTCTTTACCAAAGTATAATTCATTACTAATTTTCAACCTAATTTTCCCAAAATATAAGACAAAAGAAAAGAATATCCTTTGATACCACTTTGTGATGTCTCAACACATATCCCACTAAATAGTTCCCTAAGCCAGAGGGGTATATGGCCTTCTGTGTGCCTCCCTGTACTTCATACACTTCCAAATAGTAGTGAGAGTCCAAGGTGGTATAATGGGGAGATTATAAACCACATGATCTAAGTATCACATCTGTAATATAAAAATTTGAATAGAGAAATAATAAAAATGGAATATAATAGCCAAATGTAAAGCATCAAAATAGAATAAATAACCAACAAAAACTATATCAATGCCATTTAGAAAATTACTTAGTTTCATGTATCTAACAAATGTGAACATGAAGGCATGAAAGCAAGAATTAAATACAATACATATCTAAAAAGAA
The DNA here is from genome assembly GCA_963277665.1 of Viscum album. Lineage (NCBI taxonomy): Eukaryota > Viridiplantae > Streptophyta > Magnoliopsida > Santalales > Viscaceae > Viscum > Viscum album. The sequence continues at coordinate 1,446,063,558 of OY728155.1, forward strand.
AAAACTCAGCAAGAACAGAAGCACTAAAATCATCACAACCATGGATCAGTCCTATGCTTCCCAAATCCCATGCTATAATATTTTCTAGTATAACATACTTGTTATTTCCCCTATCCATATATGTATCCTCAAAATCTTCAATGGAACCATTTACAGTCCGGATAGGGCCTGAGATAAACTCAATAAGCTATCGGAAATTGTATCTTTAAATACCCAGTTAGTGCATATACTAAAAATAGTTTGTAGATATATAAATGATAAGTAGTAATGAAATCTATAAAGGGGTCAGCTCTAGTCCCAGAAGAACACTAGATGTACACTACCTTCTTCACCCTAATCCAGATAGTTTCCAAACAAGTAACCATATATATTCAAACATATGGTCAATATACATAGTGACATTTATAGCCATATATCTGGATACTGCTACTATCTTGGAATTCAGGCATAACGTCAGATTCTATGGGACATATCATGAGTTTTTTAATTTTCAATGGATTCCATGTTTGGTATCACAAAATAAGGTATTCTATGCTCAGTATTATAACAATAGGGTCTCCATGCCCGAATCCTAATAGTAAAGCTTACTATGACCATATATCGTATCAATAGGGCTTTCATTCACATATCATATCAAAAGGGTCTCCATGCCTATATCATAATTATAAGGTCATCGTGACTATATCATAATTATAGGTTCTCTGTGATCGTATCATAATTATAGGGTCTTATTGATCATATCATAATTATAGGTTATATGTTCCTATACCATAATTATAGGGAAGTCATTCACAAATCATATCTATAGGGACTTCATGCCTAGATCATTTATGTAGGGTTGTAATGCTCTGATCAAATAAGTAAGGAATAAATTCTTAGATCATATCGGTATGGTAGCGATGTCATTGTATAATAATTTATAACGACCTCCATGCTTGTAAATACATCCAATGGACCGAAGGCCTTATTTTTTTATTATGAAATCCCCCTTTTTAGGGAGGAAGGGGAAAACCCAACAGATTTCATGGACATAAGACAAATCACACCTAAAGGAATGAATATTAAAACCAGAATGAAGAAATTTATTTTTCACTCCCTAACATAAAACATGATGAAGCTCCCAACGTTGCAAGGAAATAAATAAATAAAATGTCCTGTGTTGATTCACAGGTCTGATCCGATGGCAGACACCATACCCTCTCAGGAACCAAATCCATAGAGAACTGCAAATATGAACCACAAACTATAAGTCATCCTCTAAACCTATTCCATGTAGTCATGTCATGAAACTTCATATAAGGGAAGTGTCGTGACTACCCAAAGCACGCCTTCCATAGGCTAGTGGTAGGCAACTAGTACCAGAAAAGCGTATCCAAAAAACGGGAAGCAATTTTCTTCGATCCTACAAACACTCAGACCAAGAACATTATAAGATGAAAAAAACATAGAAAACAACATTATTAAAAGAGTGTACTGAAATTAGAGGGGTCAGAATACAATCCCAACTAAAAGATACAACACAAAATAAAATATAAAACAGCTCCTGAGATCGTCCACCAAGGATACTAACTGAAGGGTAGGTATAACTCATCTTTATAACTCTCCATGTCAACCAGTCACCTCTGTGTACCGTCTGGTCCTAGCATCTATATTATCAGTCGAGCTGCTCATTTTCTGCAAAAGACACAAAAAGGTGCGTGAGAATCCTGTGCTGGTGTGATTATAAACATACCCAGTAGGGACCCCAAGACCACCGAAGGTCTCTCAGAATTCCAAAAACAAAAATTAAAAAGAATGATCTCAATCACAAAGCACAAAGAAAAAGACTTAGATCAAACTAGGTACACAAATCATATATTAGAAATAAAGATGGTTAGTAATATGATACAACATTTTATTCCGTTAGGAATATTCTAAAACCGAACCATGAAGGCGTTGTTCAATTTTCAATGCACACAGGGTCGCTAGAATACTGATCCACATAGGGTCACTATGATGTTGATCCACACTACGCCACTATGATGCCGATCCACATAGGTTCACTATGATGTTAATCCACACATGGTCACTATGATTATAATACACATAGGGTCTCTTTGATGTTGAACAACACATGGTGGCTATGATGCAGATCCACATAGGGTCACTATTCAATTGACAGCCAGCCACATGATTCCCCACACCTGGTGCACGTGAGTTCAACATTATCTTCTCATAAAGATATCAGTCTTCCCTCAACTAACATGAAGTTCAAAAAAAGAGTAACCCAAAGTACTTCCATGTCTTAAGGGTTCTAATATGATATACGACGCATGAATCGAACTTCTAGTCTATGAGATAAAGGCTTTTTAGTACCGAGACCCCTTTTTGATTCAGGTTCAATCCAACCTGGCCATACTCTAACTTTCCCCAAAACTCAGGTGAAGTATCTTAAAAAGATTTTCTTATTACAAGGATTCCATCACTGCATGTGGTTCATCAAATAGACAACTAGTTTGTGAGATATAGCCTTTTAACTGTATTTGGACTGAAAAGGGTCTGGGTCCGGTCAGACCCGATCAGACCAACCCGACTCGCCCCATCATGGGCTGAGCTGACCTGGTCCGGGTCCGACCCGGCCTATCCTGCTAGGCTTTGGATCGGCCTGGCCCACCTCAGATGGGAGCGACCCGCCAGGCGACCCATCTCGGGGGCTGGCACGGTCCGCCAGCCAGGTGACGACCTCCCTGAATGGATTTTCCATTTGGGTTAATTGATGGCGCCACATGGCATCACCCTCTTATCAGTGGGACCAACGAGAAGTGAGTCCCCACTACCACAGATCGATGTGGAGACTCTTCTCCGCGATGCACCGCCTTCTTACAACGCTTCCGGCCGAGGGCCGACTGCCCCTCTTGACAGACGCAGCTTCCTTCCATGGCGTGTGACGGCGTGCCTCCTGCTTCAGCTATGTATAGCCGACACTAGTTGCCTTCATCTCCCGCCAGCCCTGGTCAATGAAAAAACTCCTGTGGGCCACCAAGTGAGCTTCGGTGGTCCATTTTCTTTTCCGAACATGCCTATGGTCCTCTTGGAATGCTTCCGTCACTGCGTGGCTCCCAAATTCAAGTTGTCGTCGATTTCAAATATCACCCATGAAGAATGCGACAAAAACTGATGTAGAGGAGGGTCCAATCCTTGTTTGTCTGGGGAGCTCCCTCCACGTTAGCATCATATCAAGAGGGTATTAAATAAAAACATCACATAGATAATGATTTTACCCCGTTCAGATCATTTGCAACAAACACCCTCAAATTCAAACGAATCATAGATCAAATCGTTTTGGATGATCCACTTTCATCATGCTTTTCAATAATGAAGAAAATAATCAATAAATTACTTGAATTTAATAACAAACCTTACCTCAGAATCAGAGGAGATGTCATGGTTGTTGTAGAAGAATCCACACTTGATGAATCCATAGGTGTTCATTGATTCCATATTGATTCCTCCAATGTTGGCATCTAAGAATCCATTCTTCATTGGTGGGAGACTCCACGACACTTCATCAGATGTTCTCCCTCCCATGTTAGAAACCCAATCCCAAGCCTTATTTAATTAGAGAGGATGGGTGATTAATGCAGTGAAAGATTAATTATGTTTGTTGATGAATGAAAATCTTAACATTAAATAGTGTGGTTACAAAATAGAAGAGTGAATCCATTAAATGGATTAACAACTCAACAGTCATACCACCACCACTCCATAGTTGGTGGAACAATAAAATAACATTTTATGTTATTTTATTATTCTTCAAAAATCCATAAAACTAACTTTTTCACCCAACCTACTGTAGTCAATGCTAAGCCTACCTAAAGATAATCTTGGTTCTGCGGATTAAACGGTGCCCTCAGATTTTTATTTTATGCACTAGTTTAAAAAAAAAGAAAATGACTCCCGGACATTTACTGAATATACCATAAAAAAACTTCAAATTTCTATCCCAAGAACACTGGGCCTTGTAATCAAGAACAATCAATTTTTGAAAACATGTAATCATACCAAATAATTTAAAAACATTTATATGGAATTTATGGGTCTTTACATTCTCCCCACCTTCAGGATTTTCATCCTCGAAAGTTACAATAAAACTAGGGGAAAAATAAAGTTACTAAGCATGAATCTGAGCCTCCCAATCCCATGTTCTCTCTTGGTAGTTCCCAAGTTGCCAACAAACTCACACTAAAAGAATCGACAACCCACGATGGACCCGCTCTCATAGATCCTCAATCTCCACTGGGAACTCTAAAAATGTCACCCCATCATCAATGTCCAGCTCGCCCTAGTCGATAACGTGTGATAGATAATGCACGTACCACCTCAGCTATGAAACATGGAAAAAATTATGCCCTAGTGCATCTGTGGGGGAAGATATAGATGTTACGCCAACTCGCCTACTATACTAAGGATTTCGAAAGGTCTGATGAACCTTGGAGATGTCTTACCATCCTGAACAATCCTCCACAATCCTCATCGGGGTGAGACCCGTAGGAATATATGGTCTCCATTATAAAAATCAGTACTTCTCCATCTCCTATCGGTATAAGACTTTTTCCGACTATGTGTATTATTCATCCTCTCCTGGATGATATTCCCCTTCTCTGTGGTAGCCTATACAAACTCAGGACCCATAAGAGCTGACTCCCCTAGGTCTGTCCAGCACAGTGGTGATCTCCATGGTCACCCATACAAGGCCTCAAATGGGGCCATACTGATGGTGGAGTGGCAACTGTTGTGTAATAGAACTCCACCAGTGGTTGGATGTCCTCTGAACTACAACCAAAATCATGAACACAAGATGGAAGCTTGTCCTAGAGTGTCTGAATAAACTACTATATCTGACCATATTTCTGAGGATGGAAGGTGGTGCTCAAACCTAACTAAGTCCCGAACACCCCCTATAATACCTTTCATTAGTGGGACATAAAACGAGTGTCATGATATGAGACAATAATCGATGGAACCCCGTGAAGTCTAATAATATCCTATATGTAGAGATATCCAAATCTCTCAACTGATCCCTCCTCTCAAATGGATATGAAGTGGGATGAATTGGTGATTCAGTCAATGATCACCTAGAAGGAAGTGTGGAATCTGGACATACATGGTAGCCTTGTCACGATTTCCATGGAGATACCATACCACTTCAACTCTGGTACCTCAATTGGATAAGCTAATTCTACTGGTACCTGATGCTCATCCTTCACTTACTAACAAGTGAGGCATCACGATACGAACTCCTCCACTGCTTTCTTGATCCCTGTCCACTAGTACTGATCCCAGATGTCCCGGTACATCCTTTCCACACTAGTATGTACCACCATAGAGGATTTATGAAACTACCTGAACACATCCTCATGCAGAATCACTGGTAACATAGTGCATCCTCCGAAGAGGATGATGTGCTCCCCACCTTCATAAAATCCATCAGGAGCCTGTCATGAGCATATATAAGAATGTCCGGCCACACAGTCAACATCTCTAAGATATGCCTCCCAAAATCACTAAAGAAGTAGGGTAGTGATAGGCATAGACTAAAGGTAAGCTACTCCATCTATATCCATGAAGGATAACTACAATTCAACTAGCTACTCTATCACCTAACTCAGTAACTGTAGACCAGACCTCCTGCTGAGTGCATCTTTTACCATGATCCCCTTCCCATGAGTGTAGACTATCTCAGAGTCGTAGTCCTAGAGAAACTATATCCATAGTCATAGTCTGAGGTTCAGGTCCTTCTGTGAGAAGATATACATGATACTCTTGTGATTAGAGTAAACTATAAAACATTCACCCATCATGTAGTGTCACCAAATCTTTAAGGTGAAGACCACTATTGCTAACTTTAGTTCATGGGTAGCGTAGTTCTGCTCGTGCTATCATAGCTTTCGTGAACTATATGCGATCACCGCTCGCTCCCACATCAGGACACAACCTTGTATGGTTCTTAATGCGTCATAGTAGACTACATACCCAACTCCCTCTTCTGGTAGCCTCAAGATGAAGTCACTCGCCAGTCTCTTCCTCAGATCCTAAAAACTCTGTTGACATCTCTCCATCCAAAAAAAAGGGATTTCCCTTCTTTGTCAATGCGAACAAGGGTGTCACAACTCTATAAAAGTTAGGTAAACATATTCGGTAGTACCTAGCCAATACTAGGATACTCTACACCTTAGTTGCACTCCTAGGTGGCTCCCAAGAAAGAACTGCCTCTATATTCAATAGATCCAATACAACTTTAGCCTCTGAGATAACATGCGCTAGGAAGTGGAATTCACGTATCCAAAACTATTACTCCGAGAGATTTCCATGAAGATGGTGCTCTCAGAGTTTATCTAGAACTATCTGTAAGTGCGTGGTGTGATCCTCATCTGACGTTGATTATATCAAGATGTCGTCAACAAATACCAGCACCAAACATTCAAGGTTAGGCTAGAAGATCCTGTTCATGATCCCCATGAACACTGGGGAGAATTGGTCACACTAAAGGGTATTAAAAAGAACACATAATGGTCATAAGGAAATCTGATGGCTGTCTTTAGTATGTACTCATCTAGTACCTTGAGTTGATGATATCCTGATCTGAGTTCTATCTTATAAAAACTGTGTGCACCCTTCAGCTGGTTGAAGAGATAATTGATCCTTGGTAGAGGATACTTGTTCATCACGATCACTTGGTTCATGGGCTGATAGTCCATGTAGAGCCTCAGAATCCCATCTTCATTCTTCGAAAACAAAATTAAGGATTCCCATTGAGAAACACTAGACCATATAAACCCCTTACTCTGTAAGTCCTCCAACTGTACCTATAACTCACAATGCACTCTGGGAGCCATCCTATATACTAGTGTAGATATCAGTGTTGTCCTAGGGTATTGGTAAATGTAGAAGTATACCTCTCTGTGATGAGGTAGTCCTGAAACATCATACGGAAAGATATCGACATACTAGTCCACCACTATAGGATAACTCGGAATCCTCACATAAAATGCTCTAAGGGTATTGAAAGACAAATGATGTGTGATCGACTGAACTCTCATATTAGAAAGTCCATCATATTCCGCAAAGGTTCCCTTCTCACCGGTGAAGGAAAAATTGTTCCCATGATCGCAGACACACCACACTTTGTGCCTAAGATAGTCAATCTGAGCATGAACTGTGGATAACCAGTCCATACCCAAGATGATATTGTAAGACCTAGACGCTTCTACTAGGAGATCCCATACAAATATCTCACCTCCTAGATTAATCAAAAACATCCGACACCGGTGTGTAATCATCAAATCCTCTCCTAGAAGAGTCTCTAATTGAAAGGATCAAGCCAATGGATCTACCGAAATCCTCGATCTCTGAACAAGAGCCATGGGAATGAAAGAGTGATTGGAACTTGTGTCTATATGTATTAAAGTAAGGGTGGAGTAGACACAGATCATACATCAAATCATCTCTAGAGCATCATGGTTGTATGACTTAGTTGCCTGAAGCTGAGCTTGTCCCTGTCCGCCTACTCCCCGAGGATAAGGTGGACCACCTGGAATTGGTTGTGGTAGAACCTCTAATCTCCACCCACCAACTACTATATTGACTGATCCCCTACCAAATATTCATCCCTTTAAACAACCTTGCTCGAATCTCCGCCTCTTCCTTGGTGGTCCCTCGACCATCAGCTGATCGTCGGTACGATGAGTCAGGAATTCGTGATCCATGTGACACTGCCTGCCGCACGTGAAGTAGAATCTGCAGCTCTTCTAGCATGTCTCCCTCGTAAGCTTCGCACCTTCAAACCTATGTCATGGGGTAATCCTCCAGAAGGTCTGTCCCCCGTGGACCTCTGTGTCATTTGCCTACTGCCTACTACAAATGACTCGACTACTTGTAATTCGGTGGTGGTTGTCACTGTCGGTGCCTGCTCAGCTAAGATTCTATCCACCAATAATAATTTCTTGAGCACTCCAACCTACATCAGGATATTGAGAGATATCATCGATGATCTGATCTTTCACTGGAGACCTTTCTGAACGGTCTATGCCCTAGATAAATGGTCTCGTACCATGTCGGTGGAGTAGAGTGAGAGGTCAGTGAACCATTCCAAGTACTAGGCTACTATCAGGCTTCCCTGCTGTAAGAGTAGGTTCTACTGAATATGCATGTAGTGTAGAGTCACTAGAACAAACTCCACCCTAAAGAGGTTCGTGAATTCTATACAGGTGAGGGTCGCCTCAACATGTAACTGGAGCATCTGGATCCAACATCTCTCTATTGTTCCCTGGAAGAGGCTAGCTACTAGGATAACCATTTTCTCTGATGGTGTCTCAACCAAGTGAAAAACCAATGCTATAACCTCTAGCCATTCCTCAGATGATTGGGTATCTATCTTGCCTTAGAACATCAGAGGCCTCTACCACTTGAACTCATACAACATGTTCAGTTAGTGTGCATCATCCCCCACTAGGGCTCGTGACAACTGCTTCTCAATGGGTGGTGGTGCTACTGGTGAACCACCCAAAGGTGCTATCACTGTAAGAGTGCCCTGCACTGAAGCCTCATCCCTCGGTGGTCCATCATCATGAACTCTTTCAAGATTCCTGGATGGCCATCTAGGTGGAGGCATCTTGAAAGAAACAGGTGCGCCACTGTCAAAAATATATACCTAGTGAGCTCACTCAAGACAGATCAAAAGTAAAACATTTTTAAAACGCAAGAAATCAGTTTTTTCGTGCACTGAGTTGGAAGTCAGAATTCAGGGTCCTCGTTTATGGATACATTAGCTGACGCACCAACACTGGAATCCCAGAACTGAAATCCACACTCAAAACACTTAACACTATTTCCCCATCGGAAAGATCAGAGTCCTAGTTCTTCGGTAGAACCGACTTCGTAGATAACATTTATTCATGACCCGTCCTTCGAGGCTCATGATGTGACTACCCCATTCCCACCTTCTATAGGCCAGGGGTTGGCAACTAGCATCTGAAAGGCATATCCCTAAAATGGGAAGTCATTTCCTTTGAACCTACAAAAAATCAGACCATGAACATGATAAGATGAAAACCACGTAGTAAACCGCAGTATTAAAAGTGTGTACTAAAAGTAGATGAGCCAGAATACAAGCCAAACTAAAAGATACAATACAACAGAAAATAGAAAATTACTCTTGAGATCATCCACCATGGAAACTACCTGAAGGGTAGGTATTTCTCATCTCCACATCTATCCATGTCAACCAGTCACCTATGTGTACCGCCTGGTCCTGGCTCTTATAGTCTCAGTTGAGCTGCTCATTGTCTGAGTAAGACACAACAAGGTGCGTGTGAAGCCTGTGCAGGGGTGAGTATAACAATACACAGTAGGGACCCCGAGACCCCCGAAGTTCTCTCAGAATTCTACAAAGGAAAACAAAAAATCATGATTTCAAACAAAAATAACAAAGAAAAAGTCTCAACTCAAACAAGGTATAAAACCCAAAGATCAAGAATAAAGATGATTAGTCTTATGCTACATCACTTTATTCTGTTAAAATTTTTCCACAGCTGAACCACAAAGGATTTGTTCCATTGTTGATCGACATAGAGTCGTATGTCGCAGATCCACGACGGGCCGCTCTATGGATTGTCCTCACTGAGTCACACACTACTGATCCTCACATGGTTTCTAGAATGTTGATCGACTCTTGGTCTCTATGATGCTAATTCAAAGAGGGTCGCTAAGATGCTGATCGACAGAGGGTCTCTATGATGTTGATCCAAACATGGTCACTATGATGCTGATTCACACAGGGTCTCTATGATACTGATCCACACAGGGTTTCTATGATGCGGATCCACACATGGTCTCATTGATTCTTATCCACACATGGTCACTATGATGCTGATCTACATAGGGTCTCTATTCAAACGATATACATCCACATGATTTCTCACACTAGGTGAACATGAGTTCTATAGTGTATACTCTTTAAAATATCGGTCATGCCTCAACATCCATGAAGTTCCACAAATTAGTAACCCAAAGGACCACTATGTCGTAAGGGTTCCAATGTGACAGACATCGCGTCAATCAGATGCCCGATCTGTGAGGTAGAGGATTTTTAGTGCTGAGGGCCTAGTTGGAATCATGTTCAATCCAACCCGGCCGTACTCCAAAATTCTCCAAAACTCAAGTGGAGTATCTCAAAAGAATTGTATTGTTCCATGGATTCCATCACTATAGAAGGTTTGTCAAACAAAAATTTGTTTTGTGAGATATAACCTTTCAAGAATATCTGGTCTGAACGGGGTCCAATTATGATTCGACATAGTTAGACCGACCCGACACGCCCCATCCTAGGCTGAACCGACCCATTTCGGGTCAACCCGACCTGGCCAGAACCGGCTGGGCCGGCCTGAGTGGGCTGGGTCATGGCAAGATTGGCCCGCTGGGCCGCGGACTGGCCCGACCCACCTCAGTTAGGCACAGCCCTCCGGGCAACCGCCACTCTTCCCAAACTGCTTTGTCAATTAGGTTAATTAATCGGGAGCACCACATGGTTCCTCCCACCACTCAGCAGGACCTCGGGGAATGGGTCCCCTCTGTTGTGGCTCGATGCCATGATTCTTCTCCACAGCGTGTGCCGGCGTGCCGCTTCTGCCAATGCGGACAGCCTAGGTCTGACCGCCCCTCTTGACCGCCGCGACTCGATGTCGTGGCTTCCGTCTACAATGCATGAAGATGCGCCACTTACTGCGACCATGACCAGCCGATTTCGGTATCCACTTTCTCTTATCGGATCCGCACCGACAGAACTTCCACGAGCCACTGGGTTATCTTTAGTGGTCCGTTTTCCCTTACAAACATGCCTACAGGCCTCCTGGGATGCTGTCGTCATTATGTGGCTCCTGGATTCAATTTCCCATCAAGTTCAAACACTTCCCACGAATAACGTGAAAAAAACCGAACCAACAAAGGGTTTGGGAATTGTCTGTTTGGACACTCCCTCTACGTCAGCATCATATCAAGATGGGATTAAATAAAAACACCACATAGATAATTATTAAAACCTATTTAAATATTCCGCAGCACACACCCTCAATTTCATTAGAATCATGGATCAACTAATCTTGGTTGATCCACATTCATCATGCTATCAAGAGTGAGGAAATGAATCAAGAAATTAATTGATTTTAATAACAACCCCTACCTCAGAATCAGATGAGACATTACAGTTGTGGAAGAAGAATCCACACTTGATTAAGCCACTAGCATTCATCAATCCCGTATCGATTCCTCCAACATTGTAATATGTGTCTCTATTTTTTGTTGGTGGGATACACTGCGACACTTCGTCATAGTTTTCTCCCTTCCATGTCAGAAACCCAAGCCCAAGCCTCATTTTAATTTATAGGAAGGGTGATTAATGCAACGAAAGATTAATGGGGTTAATTATTAAATGAACCTTTAAACATTCAATAGTGTGGTTACAAAACCGAGGTGTCAATCCATTAAATGGATTGAAAACTTAGCAGTCCCTCCAACTTCGCTCAACAGTATGTGGAAGAATAAAATAACAATTTTATGATATTTTAATATTCTTCACAAATTCATAAATCTATTTTTTTTGCCTGGCCTTCTGCAGCCAATGTTTATCCTCCCTTATGAAAATCCTGGTACTATGGATTCAATGGTGCCCTTTGATTTTTAATCCGGTCACTAGATCAAAAGTTAGAAAATTCTACCCCCACGTTTACTGAACGTACCTTAAAAAATGTTAAAAATTCTGTCCCAAGAACATCGGCCCTCAGAATCAAGCACCGTCAATTTTCGTAGACTCGTAATAATCCCATATAATTTTAAAGAATTTATAAGGAATTTCTGGGTATTTACATGTCAAATCTGGTAGCACAAACTCCCCACCCCTACATCAAAATATTTCACAAGAAACAAAAACATTCACACATGAGATCCTAGAAAATCATCAACTCTTTCAACACTTGTAGATACCGATCTGAGACTCTGTGCCATGGAACCTCCACCGGTCGCCAAATCCACCAACTAAGGATAGCCCCACTGCCATCCGCAGATAACCCCACCCATCTGTAGGAAGAGGCATAGTCCAACTAGAGAGGAGAAGAGAGTCACCAATGATTTTGATGTAGCCTAAACCAAACATCAAACCTTTAAAACCTAAAAACACAAAAAACTCCAGGAAGTAGGACCTCCCCCCTCTGATCCTCTCTAGATATGTTGTTGAACCACACTAGGCTACTTCCATAAACTTCGCCTGACCACACCGGACTGATTCGAGGAGCCATACAGATTCGAGGAGACAAATCCAAGATGCTCCATGTGACCCCACATCTGAGTCACGCTGAATCAAGCTACGTGGTGAGTCCACGATGCTGAAGGGGGCGAGCCACGTCGAACCGAGCAGGGAAACCGATCGTCGGATCATGACATCACTGAGAACAGCCGGTGACACTGCCAAAACATGGTAGAACACCACCGCACTTCTCCATCTCCAACCCACACCTATGTTGGAGAAAAACTAAAGGAAGCCACTGCAAGATCAAGCCCGACTGGAGGGGAATGGGGAAATGAGCCCCGAGAAACCCTAGCTTCCATGGGGATAGGGTAAAGATTACTCTTTGAGGATACTCTATCTCCATGCCCACATTTCTTTTTAGCATAGGGGACTCCATGATCATTCATAAAAATAGTAGGAGGGTCATCTTTCTTTCCTATAACAATTGAATACAGGAAATCATGCCAGTATATAATAAACCATAGGGGTTTCCATTACCAATTATCATGACTATCATAGGTAATCAAAATCATTGATAGGAACCCATAGGTAATTCATAGTTCATTGATATTATTCTTTAAAAAGGAATAATCATTGCTCAATTTATATAGATAGAGTGGTCATATCACCTTACTTCAATTCAATTTAGAATAAATATCTTAGTTTGGAGACATTGAAAAAACATATAAAATATTGTATTGTTAATTAAAAATTTATAATGACATTTGAAATTCATCACAACACCTCAAGGTGTGCTAACATTTGAATGGGTTGTATTCCATTATGTATCAAGGGATGTTAGGATAATTCTATCATGGATATTTATTAAATCATTATTTACATAATTTAATGTAATTTATGGGGAATGAAGTGTGAAACATCACAATGGACAAATAAAATCAAACATGATTTGAGGGAAAATCACTACATCACGTAACCTATTTTTTTAGATGAGGACTCATTCAATAATGTCCATTGGATTTGTCCCAATTGATCAAAAATGGAAAATTAGTCGAACACCCTGATAATAGGGCCTATGACCATTCACCTAAATAATTCAATTAAGAGAAATAGAAATGATAAAGGGGAATGTTGAATATATAACTCACTAGTGAATATATAATGGGATGATCTAAAGCTGAATTAGAGTCCATATGGACAATATATAAAAAACAAGGTGTATGGGACGATGAACTAAAATGGGACATAATTGGATCTCTTATATGCTAAAAATATGAATGAAATTAGTGGGTTGAGTTTAAATATTAATAAGTACCATATGGTAATCATACCATTTTGTACTATATCACTTGGTTTGGCCACATGATTGGCCAAACTGTGGACTAATTGTGTGAACTTATCTACCTCAAAACCAATCACTCACATTTCATGTGAACTATTTGGGAACTATGGGAAAACTGTTATTTTGACCTCTGATAAAAATTTCATGTGTCCTATATGGGAATTAATCCTAGTTTTCCCGGTTAGGCCAAACCTTGCATCCTATTACTTCCCACTAAAATTCCACACATGGATTAGACAAACTAAATATAAAAGGTTGAATAGTTTCTTCTATTCGCGTGGCCAAGTTATTTATTTCACTATATAGTGTTCCAAGATTTGAAAAATGCCCAAAAAATTGTTTCCTCCTCATCCCCAATAGGATTTCATAATAAGTCAAAACCCTACTTCTAAACTAGAAATCAAAGGATCCATACCAAATATAAATGTTGGGTTCTTCAAATTTTCATTTTTTTTATTTCATAAACCTGATGTTTTAAATTCTAAGTACAATTATTCATTTTGTTTCTCTTTTATTATTTCATTGTATTTTATTTATAGTTATTGGTCATTAATTTTGAAATAATTTATATTTTTTCCCTCATTTATAATGGTTTGACATCCATGCATTAATTTATTCTATACCCCTTGGTAGTTTTAATTAATATATTCTCATTATTTATAAATTATAGAGTTGATTATTACAATGGGAGGTGATGAAACATGTGGCTCAGTCAAATGTTTTTGAACATTTTCTAGTAAAATGCATAAAAAACATTAATTAAATAATTATTCAATTATATTCTCTCAATTCATTCTATATTATTATTATATCTTCTTCTTTTTATTTTATTTATTCTATTTTAGGGTGTTTTTGGATGTGGTTTCAAGTTATAGCAAAAATCAAGTCACATATATGTATGGTAATTCAATTGAGAAATCTATCCAGAAATATTTCTATACTAAAAATGAAGATAAAAATCTATGGATGGGTGAAACAAAATAAAAAAATGGGTATTAAAATCACAAAAACTCTCAAAAGAGAAGCTCTTTCAAATCATGGAGGAAGAAATTAAAAATGTATTGAAACTTTTGGAAGTCATATCCATGGAGGATAATACATCAAGAGAGGTGTCCCTAGAGGAATCCAAGGTTGAGGCACACTATATGGATAAATATTATAGAAGAGATAAAATTAAGATTTAATATGAGGTAAACTCCAATGATGAATATGACTCTAACACTCCCAAAGAAAGAACCTCTACAACTACCAAGGAAAAGGTTAAATAAGAAAAACCATCAATTAAAGAAGAATATGAAAAAATATAGGGGTAGGAAGGGGGATGGATAATGAAATTTTAATGAACTTATTAAATTATATTGAGGTGTATTATGAATAATTTGATATCACAATAATTGAATGGTTTTAGATTAAGTTGATAGTGATGTGATATTGGTTGATGAAATTGTGAATAATATTGAAGAATTTGGAAAATAGACCAAAGAAGTTGAAAGAGAGGTGTACTACAAATTCTATACTAGAAATGAACACTTTTCATAATCTTCATGGTTGTATAAATTATGGCTTTTACCTATAAACTTTTAA
The DNA here is from genome assembly GCA_963277665.1 of Viscum album. Classification (NCBI taxonomy): domain Eukaryota; kingdom Viridiplantae; phylum Streptophyta; class Magnoliopsida; order Santalales; family Viscaceae; genus Viscum; species Viscum album. The sequence goes on from OY728155.1 coordinate 1,446,078,761, forward strand.
AATTAAAACTCAATAATGGAAAGCAGAAGAGCTACCCCAGATACACTAAAATGTACGAATTAGATAAATATGATATTTTTAAGTTTATACATTACAAAAATTAGAAGGTAAAATTTTATAAGGTCATGTTAGTTGATAATAAATAAATATATTTTTATGAGGTAACCTGATTTTTCTTTTATTTATTTACAGGACATTATAATTTAGTATATGATTTATAATAGTGATTTATTTTAGGATGTTGCATCAACACTGTTTATAATTTTAGCTTAAATATATATAGAAGTCATGATTTCATTTAAGTGTTTTATTTTTTAGGACTATTTTGATAAATATAAAAAGGAAAATAAGAAGGTGAATATCATCATAAGGAAAGTGGAGTATTGTATTTCATTCATTTCCTTTCTACACCCTTATACATTTTAGATTTTTTAAATCTTTTTTCTACCTTGAAATTTAAAGTAAATAACACATTTTGTTTTTTTTATATAAATTAATCTATTTCAAAAATATTACATAGTAATATCATAATTACATGTTTTAGATTTATAATTATTAATATTTTTTTGGTATTATGAGGGAAATATAATTACACCAAGCATAGAGGTATTAATATAATGAATCATGGTTTATGTAGGCCTGTTAATTTATGTTGATAAAATTCCTCTAACTTTTTCATGTTTTTAATTTAAAAAGTATATGTTTTTTAGTTTATTATTAGTCTACATGTCATGTGTGACTTTCTTTATTATCAAATGTTCCCATTAAAAAGTGGATTGTTAAAAAACATTTACTATTATTTCTTATATATTTCTTGAGAGATACTTGCGAATGATTGATTACTATAACATACATTGAATCTTTCCAAATTAATGATTGTAAAAAAGTTAGAATTAATTTTAGTGATGAATTTTTATTTTTATGGCCATTATCATTGAGACCAACCTATTCATTAGTACTTATTTTAAACATATGTAATACATGCATAACCATGTTTAGAATATGCACATAACATGATAATTATATCATTCCAACCATACTCTTTATTTCATGATTATTAATTGGTTAAGTGTAGTAGAGAGATGGGTAGAAGGGAGGTTTTATTGAGGACAAGATATAAGTGTGTAATTATTGGGTAAAGGAAATGTTCTTAGATTATATTTCATTATGAATTATTTATACCTTCATAAAAAATTATAAAAAAAGAAAAAAATTAAGAAATTAAGAAATAAGGGTTGTTAAAGAGTCAAAAATCACACTCACACAATATTTGACCCTGTTAGGGAAATTATAATTTTTTTAATTAGGAGATATAATAAGTGTTGAGTGATGAGTGTGATATTTATCCCACCTATATCCTTTCAAAAAAAGGCAGAGAATTTTTTTTGAAAAGATAAAAATTATGGTATATCTATCATTATTTTATGGTTTCATTTATGAGATTACTCTATGAGTCTGGGAAGTGGGGTCGTGTAAATTTTGAATGTATTTTCATTGAAATGTTATGATTGAGTATCCTATAATATTATCTAGAGTTTAATCTCCTCTTTGAACTTTATACTTTCACATCAAATACCTACAAACCATAAGACTTAGATTTATTTAATCCATAATGTGACATCATCCAGATTAATTGTGGTTTTTTATTTATAGTTTGTATATTTGGGATCCAATGAAAGAATATGGTTAAGATTCATTTACATGATGTATAATTATAACTAAATTAAAAATTTACGTTGATTGTTGAGTGAAACAATTCATTGTAAGGTGTATCAAAGACTTTGATGATTATTAATATTGAATTCTGATATTTTAATAGATGATAGAAACAAATCTTTAATTTCATGGGGAAAAGTAATATATATGGCTTTCTTGTAATCATTGGACATAGAGAATTTGGAATAATATTTTTATGTGACTATTGAAATATTATTTCCCCATTAATAATTATGGTATTTTTACCTCGGAATTAAATATTGATATAATTGGATCAATAAGTGATTTATATAGAGAATATTCATGAGGAAAATAAAGGTTTATGTGTGGGGGATTTTACGTACATATTTATTGTATAATTTTTTTTAACATTAATTACATTAATTTTAGAGTTTAATTAATAATTACTTCATAGTTTACTTTGTTTTATATCATTTTTCAAGGGGAAATTAAAATAAAAATTTTAAAAATAATAATGAAATATATAAATTTTCAAGATAATTTTACTAAAGAGAAATGTTTTTTTCATATAGGAGAAAAAGGCGGACTCAACACAAGCTAAGATGATCACACACATGGATATACAGTAGGTAAAAGTATACATGAATTGCATGGAATATGGACAACACCATGTATAGGTCAATTAGCTAAAAGATATGCTGAAATATGTAGGTATTAAGTAGGAGGAACCCTAGGTGGGGTTCCCTAGGAAATGGTCATATGATCCATCAATACGAACAACACATATATTAATTTGAATAGACCTCTTAAATTTTCTAATGTGGGACTCATGCATAAAGAAAATTATTCATTTATACTAAAATTCTATCTTGTAGGATGCCATGTACACATCATCGTCAATAGAAATAAAAATATTATCTCTTGCACCATGCACCCCCCATCCACAATATCCCAGTCTCTGGAAACCTATGGTTATGAATGTGAGGGATTAATAAACCACTAAGGTGGAGTCCAATACTGCCATGTGAGTAGAGCAGAAGTTGAAGACATATATTGAGAATAAATTATTTGGATAAAGGATCTATGCCTAAAGATGATGTTTTTCCAATGTAATGATGGATTATACCATATATTGTAATTCATAAGGATGGTTTTGGTGACTTCATAAGTGGCAAGGATGAAATTTTATATGTCATGGGAGATTATCTCAAGTTATGGTTAGTCTATCATTGTGTGAGATAAATGATTCTATGAATTATGGAATTAACATTTTTATATTGAATGTAAATCTATTTTTAATATTCCACTTTGATTTTTATTGTTTTTTCATTCATTCCAAGTTATGTTGTCATTTCATTTTCTCATTTTATTTTTCGTATATTGGGATAACTCATTCATGTCCAAGACTATATTTTTCTCTTATGTATTTGGTACTCTTTCTTGTGGCCCTCCTTAGCATTATCATACACTTTATAAATTTTGGGGATTTTTTATGTCATTGATTTGTGTTGTCTCCCCTTTAATCCCATACATTAATTTGTTTTGGCTATTTGATGCACTACAGGTTATACTATTTAGCATGGACTCTGTCCTCTATCTAGTTGGGTGAGTAGCTACGGTGTGTAGGGTTTTATCATGGTGAATTGATCAGCCTTCAAGGATTAATTTCATTTGAATAGATTTATAAAAATATCCACCCTTGCTGACGGGTATCGATTCCCCGTGCTAGATCTTGGGAACTCTCTACTACTGGTGGATTTATCATCTATAACGGATCTGTTCTATCATGTATACTGACCTCCTTGCATACCACTGGTTTGAAACTTGTTTTAGAGTCCTAAATGGTGTCCTTACACACGAGGAAGTGTGGAAAACATTCAAATCTTAAGACCACTATCATAGAACTGGTGATATTTTCTCATGACGATATCTAATAGAGGAATATATTTACCCTCCTAAGAGTACAATGAGAATGGGATGAACATACCTCTACATCCAATGTTGTAAGCTCCATCTTCACATTTTTTATCTTTTTTATTTTTTTATTCTCAAAGATTTAGATTTTTTTTTGTTTTTTATCATGAAAATCTCATTCTATTATCTTTTGAGAATTAATGGACGGTGTGTATTAGGTTGTGTTCTTGTCATGAAATTAGGTCCCCATAGGACTATATTATGTTCAATAACTATGTTCTAGGATCCTTATTTTATTTTAATTTATATGTATTCCTCATTTTATACAATCATTTTATAATTATAGTAATATTTTAGTCTATTCATATTAGGGTTTGGTATTCTATTTTTGTTTGGATCACCATTTCCTCTCACAAGTGGTATCAAAATAAAGAGGTTTATTTTTTTAATATATTTTAGCTCATTCTATTTTTATTTCTAGTTTCTATTTTAATTTCCACATTGTGATCTTATTATTAAACTTCCATTCCATTTCTTGTTGTAATTATTTAAATCCATTATCATGTCTACATTTCTCTACAGTTTGTATCCCTTGGGACAAACATTGTTTCTCATATGGATTACTCAGCTACAGAGAGTTCACTCTTAATGTTTCCTATAAGAACTCGACATATAATCTATGGTTTAACATTTTATAAATGATATAAAAAATCGATAAATTTTATGGTGATAAACACTTTAATATTTGGAATATTATGATGAGATCCCTTCTGGTTCATTATAGATTAATTGATTCCCTTTATGGTCTTAAATAATCCTATTGTCACTATGAAATAAACTAAGTAGACTACTATTGAGTACAAATATGTTTCCACTGATGTGTTAAATAAAACAAATATTTTTTTACTATATTCAGCAGCTGATAGTTTTCTAAGAAAAGTTTTTTATGTGTATTCTGGTATTAGTATTTGGGTTAAATTATAAAACTTTTACATGAAAAATTTATTAGATGGTTGCATTTACAAAAAAACCATTTTTTTACATATAAAATGAAACAAAATAGTTTTATTAATGTTTATATTGATAAATTTAACGACATAATTTTTGATTTACCCATCATTAATGTTAATTTCGATGTTGTGGATCATATAGTGGACCTTTTAATATATTTAGATAATTTCTAAAACACACTAGTGTAAAAAATAATGTATAGAGAAGACTCACTAACTGTTGAAGTAGATCAGTAATCCCTTTTTTCTAAATAATTGTACTCTAAACCTTGAATCAAGGGTGAGGTAGAGAGAATATTACCTAGGGGAAAACCTCAATAAAACGGTTAAAAGAAAAAATTTTATAAAGAAAAATCCAATAAAAACAAGAATCATAAATCTATATTAGATTATATGGAATGAAAATTATCTTTTTTAGTTGTGTAAAAATAGGGAATACTAATCCCAATGTAAGAAACTCAAGAATGATTTAGAATCCAAATATACCACACATTAGTCCCTTCTAGTTTACTCATGTTATGACACTGCAAATGCTTTAAATTTTTTCATCCATACATTCAATCAAGAGTGGGTCCTATATTAGGTTATTCCTTTAACATGTGTCCTTTTAGTGATCAATTCTGATAATTGGTAGAAAGGGTATAAGAAAATTACCTATTAGAAAATAATAAGAGGTACAAGGCTGACGAAAGAGGTTTATTTTTACTAGAACATGATTATAATTCCATAATCACCTTACTTGATTTTAGGTGGGTTCCTAACAATCAAAGAATCTTGATATCATTAGGTTCTTTATATCAAAAGGGATTCAGTATTAGCTCTAAAATTATTTTCTTAAAAATATATAATATAAATCGAACCATTATTAAGGGGTCTCTCATCAATGGGATGTATGCCTTGAATTGAAAGATACATTTAAAGTAGTTGGTTAGTGAATACAACACCAAAATTGATAATACTACTATTTGGAAAAGAATATTTTTCGATGATAGATTCATGGTGCTAGAAGAAATAAACATGAAAGGGATGTTGATTGAGATCACACATACTAATCATCCATTTTGGTATTATTGTGTGATGTGTAAAGATAATAAAGACAATTTCAATTGGTCATCCTTTAATGATGACATCCCCATTGAATAAATCCATTCAGATTAATTTGGTTTGCTAGGACCACCTACCATAATAGTGGTCCCTATTTTTTCACATTTATAGATGAATTCTATATAAAATTTTACATTATCATTATTAATAATAAAGAAGATGTTTTCAAAACCCTTCAAAAATAGAAAACTTTTTTTTGAAAACTAAATTGAGAAGAAGATTAAATCCATGATAAGAAATAATTTATTGGAATAACTATACATTGAATTAATTAACTTTTATGAATAAGAATGTATTATAAGACATATGATTGTTAAGGAAGCCACCCCCAAATAAATAGACTTATAGGGATGATGAATATGAATATTTTAGAGAGAGTCTGAATCTTGATTTAATGCATGGATCTCCCTACATATTTATAGATAGAGGATATTAGAACTGTTGTCTACCTAATTGACAGGTTTCACTCTTCTTCTAATCAAGTTAAAAAACCAGAATATTTGTAGAATGGTAATCCTACCTCCTATACCTAATTAATATATCCAGTTTTATATATTTTTCTCATATTAAAACTGATAAACTCAAACCAAGTTCTCTCTAATACATATTTGATGGGTATTCTAAGGGTGATAAGGGGTATAAACTATAACCTGATAATCCTTGATATCATAAATGAATTGTAATTAGGGTTTTATGTTTCATGATTCCTCTTCTCTAAGAACCATGGATACAACATCGAGAAACAATGATATAGATCTTTAAAAAGGTAATAAATATGATCCCCCAGCTCATTTCAAGGCTATTATCCAACCCAGTACACCTTCTCTTTATTCCACTACTTGGGACAATTCTTTGTATATTTCATGTTAAAATTAAGAATCAGAACATTTTGCCTCAAATTTGGATTACCAATTGAATAGATACAGATAAAAGATAGTTCCAATACCTAATGCTCAGTTCATGTAGTATGACATGGCTTCATATACCATTAATGTGGCACAAGATCTTATAATTAATGATCCTCATAGTTAAAGGAAATACTTAAATTAAAATTACTCAAAGAAGTGTGTGTTTGAAATGGATGAAGAAATATACTCTTTTAGAAATTAATAAACATTTACTGTTGACATCAAACCACATAATGGTAAGAAAATTGGTTCCAAGTGGATTTTTAAAATAATGGAATAATACATTGAGGGAAATAAAATTAAGTATAAATACAATTTATTTACTAAGGGTTTACTTCAAAGAAAAGGTATTGATTATTCAGAAAATAATTTTCATATTTTAAATAATTTTCTTATTATTATTTCAATTTACTTTTCTACTTATATTGATCGACACATTAGAAAAATGAATGTTCAAACTTTCCATGTTGTTTAGATATTTATATGATAAAATCTATATGAAACATCCTAATGGATACTCTAAGGATTTCAATCTTAATAAAGTATTATTATTGAATAAATCACTGTATTGTTTAAGAAAAGAATCCATGAAATGGTATATGAAATTTTATTCTTTCATGATAGATAATATATTTATTAAGAGTCCATATAATGAATGTTTCTATTTTAAATTAGCAAAACTGTATGCATTATCTACTACATTATATTGATGAAATACTTATCATATGTAAAAATATGAGTCTAACAATTGATGTAAAATACCAATTAAAAGCGATGTTTTAAATTAATGACTTTAGTGAAGCTAAGAAAATATTTGGTGTTGAAATCATTAGAGGTTGAAAAAAAAAATTTATTTACTTTTATTAGCATGCTTACATTTTAATGGTCCAAAAGAGATACATGTTTGAATCTCTTTAACAAATCAATGTACAACATATAAAAAACATTAACTTATCTTCAACAAAATAACCCACTATAAATTATGATGTTCAATTTATGTATAAAATTTCTTTATGGTAATAATATTGGTCACCTGTTTTACTCTATGATGTTCAATAGAACTGATATTTCCATTGAAATTTTCATTCTTGGAAATTTTTTGGCCACAACTGGGAAGCCACATTGACTTTCCCTTATATGTATTTTTAGATATCTATAAAGTAACACAATATATGTCTTTGTGTTTTTGAAAAATGGTCACACTTATGAAATTGTGGTTGGATACGTAGATAATGACCATACATACAATATTGACACATGAAAATCCTCTAGCGGTTATGTCTTCACTTCGTATGGTTTCACCATTTCTGGGAAATATAACATGAAGTCCATGATTTCCATTTTTACCATGGAATATTAGTAAAATTTCATTGATGATGTAGTTAAGGAAGGATTATGGCTTAATGTCATTCCTTCTCCTTAAAATCAATTTCTTCCATTTTCAAAAGGCCGCTTTTAGGGTTAATGGGAAACCTTACTTTTCAAAAGATCACATTTCAAAGTTCAAAAGAAGCGCCAGTACACAAATTGAAATTTCAAATAACAAGTTTAATAAAAAACCATCATCACCCCATGTGAATCTCGAGTCACCCACCAACCTTGAGTCGCACACCTATCGCCTCAAACATAATGTCCTTCCGCCTCCTCCATCATCACCACACCGACAAGACCTACCAGAATCCCCATCATCACCATATTCATCTTAACATATGTCTCATAGTTCTGTATTATCATTATCACTATCATTGACACTAAACTGGTTCCACTTTTGTCATCATAAACCAAACAAAACACCAGTCAATTGTAGAACGTCGCAGATCATCGAACCGAGAAACCAGCATCATCGCACTGCTGATCATTAAATCAAACTGCTTAAGCCATCACCATCCCCAACCACCATAATCAAACTAATGACCAATCTATCGAAGTTCATTAGCCATGAAAACCAATCCATCACACCAACCTCGATCTGAGAAAACCAGAAATGTCACACCACCACCGTAGACAGGCGTAGATGCCACCGTCCACCCCGCAGGAGAGGATAACTGAAGAAAGCCAACATTGTTATAGCCATCGAGAAGCTCTTTGATGCTACGCCACCGAAGAAGGACATCGGAAGAAACATGTAGAGAGTGTCAGGAAGTACACCCTAAGGCAACATCACTATCAGCACCAAGCCAACAAACCCACCGTTGACGTCAAAAAATGACCACCAGAACCCTCGATCACCATTGAGAATCGCTAATGGAGGGAAACGATCCATGCTGAACCAACAATTCACCTGAAGACCACAACGTACCGCCATCGATGACCTCCGAGAAGAATGACCAAAAGAACCCTCGGATCACTGAGCAGAACCAATGAAGCAAACACCATCACCCTCTCAGAGCTCACGAAAAAAATCCACCATAAGATGCCAGCTGCTGCTCGAACCCACCTCCCAAGGCCTGGGAAGACCACTAGAAGAACCGCCTTGGATAGAGTGAAGGAAATCTAGAGCTATAGCAGGGTGGGGGGTCTGAGACATTGATGAAACTCAACTTCAAAACCCTGACGAAGACAGTCACCCAATAGACATAGGATCGACATCTAAAAAAGTAGGAGAACACAAAAAAGATAGAAAAAATGAAACAAAATAGAAAGATAAAAAATGGGAATGAAACCGTTGAGAAAACACGAGAAATAGGATATTGGGGAAGAACCCAAAAGAAACTAGGTATGAAACCCAAACTGAGACAAACCCAAAGAAATGAGGGGTGAAATGAAGAAGACACCGAGTAGACCAAACTTCGGAACCTCAATCCCAAAACCTATGTGATTCCATCGCTATAGATCCAACCTAGAGAGGAGTAATGGAACACAAGGTTAGAGCATGGTAGCAACATCCAAGGGTAAAACCGATGTGTCTTCTCTAAAGCTAAAGAGAGGAGTGGAACCAAGGTAAAAATGGTAGCGGGCTAGCCACGAAGAAAATAGGGGGATAAACCCTTGGATAAGCCATGGAAGAGATAGAGTAAGAAGAAGATGAAGAAGATAAACTGAGAGAAGAACCCAGGAGAAAATAAGGATTCAACCAGAAACCCTAGAGCGAAGAAGGAGATGAGGTCGAGCGACCAAGGAAGAGGAGAGGGTTGGGGGAGTGAGGATCCATTTCTCTAAAATTCTTTCCTCCTAGAAGAATCATATTCACTATTTAAGTATATGTCATGTCTTTTGAACATATGTTTTTCAATTCTATTATAAATGTATATTCTGATAGAATATGATTACTTCAATTGTCCAAAAATATAGTTCTTTATGATAAATCAAATGATATATTTATTAAGATACACTTTATTAGATAAATTTTAGAATCAGAAACTTTTTTTGACAATAAGATACACACTAACATTAACTCAACTAATAGTTTGACTAAAGTCAAGGACTTGTCTAAATTCTTGTTTTTCATAGATTGGTTGAATTTGGTTCTATTTATATAACTATTGGTGAAAGAACATCACCAACTTCAAATGAAAATGGTGAATATTTTTGAGTTACAACATTCAATTAATATTTTCATATTTAAAATAGCCTATTTTTATTCTACCACATTGAATTTCAATTTTTCATGCATGAAACATTAGGTGGTAATTTTATTTTCTCATTTTATTATTCATCAAATAAGACAACTTGTTCTTTTATGATGCTAATTTCCTAGGTTATGTGTTTTTCATGCTTGCTTATGGCTCATGTTAAATTGTTTTACCACACATGAAATATGGGGGATTTTATTTTTATCTATTCATATGTGTTGACGAAAATTTAATCCCATCCATCAATTTGATTCAGCTAATTGATTCACTATTGGATGGACTGTTCACCATGGACTCATAGAACATTCTAGTTAGGAGACTAGTTACTGCGTGAAGGGTTTTTTCAGGAGGAATTGATCACCCTACTTTGGATGAATTTCATTATGATAGATTAAGAATAAAACCTCACCATTCCAATGGGTATAAATTCCTCACACTAATTCGAGGGTATGCTCTATTATTGGTGGTTTCAATCTCTTCAAAGGACCGCATTTGTTGTTCTTTATGACATCCACTCATACTTCTAATGTGTAGCTTATGGTGGATTCCTCACCTGTATCCTTACACCAGATGAAGTTTGGCCAATATTTAGATCTTACGGCCAATAACCAAGATCTGATGATATTTTCCCTTGGTTAGTTAAAATAGATAAACACATTTACCATCATAGGAGCACCTAGAGAATGGAATTTGGTGTTTTAATCGTTACCATCCCATTGTTTTTATTTTTTCTAGATTCTCATTCATAAAGATTAACAAATGTTTGATTATGTAGTTGTCTCTGTGTCTTATAAGTTTTTTTTGTTTTATTTTAAGCATTAAAAGAATTAATGTGTTCTCTAGTTTTTCTATCATGTATGTAGGCCCCCACATAACTGAATCACATTAAATAACTATGTTCCTTGATCTTTATTTTATATTATTACATGTTGATTCATCTAGTTCTATAATATTATAATACTGATAGTTATAGTTTATTTTGGTCTTCTTGTGGATGAGCATTCTATTTGTGTTTGGATCACCCTTATCCCTCATAGATAAATGAAAATATTGTAGCTAATATTGAAGCCTTCTCACCATAGTTAGAGAGGGTCAATAGTGCGAAGTCATATTCAAAAGTGAAGAAGTATTAGTGTATATTAGAAGTAATCTTTAAATTTTGTATAAACCCAATGAAAAAAATGATAGATATGTTCTAAATTATTTAAGATAAAACTAGAAGGTGATGGAACTTTGTATGAGTGTGTTTACATAAGGACGTGAAAATGAATTCTAGGATTGATAAAATCAAGTTTTAATAGAGGGTTTTTATGGTTTAATGAATGGAACTTATTCAGGTTTGTAGATACTAAAAGATAATTTTATTCAAACCTCTAGTACCTATTCATACTATGTGTGAATGTATGTACATGTTGAGATAGTAGAGATGAAGTGTGGGTGAAACGACAACATACCTTTTGCAACATGTAGTATGCATGACCATGTAGAAAAAATATGAGTGAGTGTTTTATTAATTTAATGATAATACCTTTATGTCTTGAACTATAAAAATGAATTAAATAAGTATTAAGTTTCCTTATCTCATGTATGATTGTACATATATTTAGAGGAGTGATAGGAAGTATTTCATGAGGTGTAAGAGGGGTTTAAGGCCAAAATAAAGTGTGAAATATATAGGGGATATATGATCCATGAAAAAGATACAATGTGGATATATAATGAATATATCCTGAGGAAAAGTTTCTTAAAAATGGGGGAAGTGGATAAAATTAAAGGTATTTAATATCCTAGAGTCTTCATTTTCTTTTATATTCTATAGGCTACTAGAAGTATCTGGGATTGTTCTTTTCTTTTGTGTCTAAGTTTATCTCTCTCATGGATTTCATGATAGGTTAGTTATTTGTGAAATGGATTTGTATGTAAGGAAATTTATTTATTAATGTATATTTCTTTTACAATTTTCATGACGGTTTATCAGTATTATAATTTCATTGTTTTCCATTCATTATTCACTTTATCATGACCATTATTTGAGGGTTGAGGGTGTTTTATTAGTATATTTTTTAATTTATCATTCCCATTATACTTATTTTGAGAGTGTTCTTTTTATTGTGGGTTATAGGTCGTAACTTCTTCCATGAATAATGTAAAGGCCCGGAAATTTCAAGGAATATTTTTTCGAATTTTTTTTTGAGATTTTACAAGAACGCATTTTCTGACAACAACAGATTCCGAGGCCCGGTGTTCCCGGAATCAATTTCTAAAGTCTAGCTCAGGTACGTTCAGTGAACGAATGAGCTGGTTTTCCTAATATTTGAACCAGTGCTCGGAATTGAAATATGACGGCACCGATGAACTCGCAGAACCAGTTTTTTCTTAAGTGGACTTTTACCGTAGGTGTGTTTGTTCGGGGGAAAAGTCAAATTTTGGGGTTTAAGGAAGAAATAAATAAAATTGTGTACAATTCTATTTTTGATAATCAAGGAAGTGAAATTCTACCATGGGAAGTTGTTGGTAGGGTCCACAACCACCCAACATCCCATGTGTGAATATGTGGGAGGTGGGGCCCACACCCACCTAACCTCCCATGGGAGAGTTTAGTGTGGTGGGGCCCACACGAGACCGTAACCCCTTGAATTTATTATAACCCCCTTAAACTCCCTTGGTTTTAAATGTGACTTTTCACATCCTCCTCTCTTTAATAAATTCTTGCTAACTCACCACTTGAATTAATTGGTAACCTCCTCTTAATTTTTGTAACTTCTCCCCTTCACTCTCTCCCTCTTAATTATTTTAAGCCAACACACACCTTAATTAATGTATTGAGTTTCATCAATTAATTAATTAAGTGTTTGAGTTTTGAATTTCAAATGGAATGTGTTAATAAAATAATTGGTGAGACATTATTTTATTTTGGGAGACAGTTTGTGTTGGGGAATTTAGAGAGAGTTCTTGTGAGAAGAAGGAGAAGAAGGGAATTCCTCTTCATTGAAGAACGACGCATTCTCAACTAAGAACAATGATTTATAACAAAGAATGCCAACTCCAAAAAGAAAGGAGATGTACCCCTTTCTTCCTTCTCTGCGACAAGAGGGAAGGCATCACATCTTTGGGTACACTTTGATGACGTCGGGACTTCCAAGACCTTCGACAAAGAACGTTTCCCAGATCTCCATCAAATGAGGAGACACCGCCGTGGGAAAATCACAAACGATGATGTCACCTTCCAACGTCAACGAATGATGCTACCTCTCTGCAGATCCATCGAGGGATCACATCACAAGGTAGGGAATTAATTTTTGAATGTTAATGAACCCATGTTTATTTCCTTCTAGAACAAAGAAGGCGGATCGACTAAATATTAAGTTGATCCGTGAAAGAATGTGTTTGCGTGTTGGGAATTATTGATTTCGGGGAAAACCGTAGGGGTTTGTTTTGTTCATAAATGTTCTATGTCGTCCAACATAAATTTCATAGCCGCTTGATATCAGATTAACAAGAGGGGGCTGGACCGCATGAACATGGCCGACCATCCTCCCCCTTGATGTTGTGTTTTTCACGACACAAATGAAGGCAGCGCAATGCAATGACACCGCGCGGAAACAACGAGGAACATGGCGAAGAAGCATGGCGCTGTCGAGGCCGAACGAAACCGTGGTCGGAGTCAGGGCTGTAGAGGCGATTCTAAGACTCCGTAGATTGTTGATTGACATGCAGATTGATGGCCAATGACGAAACATGCCGCAATGGTGTTTTGAAGACTTCACAGTGAAGAGTAGGTCCTGGGAGGACCGCTGGCGAAGACGGCAGGCAAAACGGACCACTGGAGCGCGTCCGGTGGTCCTTGGAAGACCTTGTCGGCGCGCCTCCAGGAGGGACTGCCGTGGCTGAAGCCGCGGTGACAGGCGACCAGTCCCGCGGCCGCGCGGGAACTGCGGGATACCCGGCACCCAGTGCTGCTTCCGCTAGTAGGAGCGGCCCCCCATGTGGGGTCGCGGTTCCAATCAAGGGGGGAAACCCCCCCCCCCCTTCCGCTCAAGCTCGGTGCTGGCCGAGCTGGCCACGCGGGCCGCGCGCGGGCGCCATGCCAAACGGCCCCCAGGCTAGGCTGGGCCGGGCTGTGCCCTAATTGGCCAGAACTGGACATAGTTCGGGTCGACTTGGTTCGGGCCGACCCATGGGGTCTCCGGCCGGGTCGGTCCATGCCCAAAACCCCCATTTTCGGACCACTTCCGGTATTTTGCCCATATCTTGGGCTATGGTCCTCCGATCGATGCACTGTCAACTGCGATGCAATCCTTGGATCGAGACGGTTGTTTCGGTATACTACATGCAATGTTTTAGAGAACATTGAGTATGACCAGGTTGGTTCGAACCCGGAACCAATCGGGCCCTCAGAGTGGAAACACTTATAACTAGAGCACCGAACATCCGATTGATGAGCCTTTGACTTTGATGGATTCCTATTGATGAGAAGGAACTTTTGGCATACTTTTCCTGAGGTTTGGACGTAGTTGTAGTATGGCCAGGTTGGATTGTACCTGAAATCCAACTGGGCCCCTGGAACGGAAAAGCTGATAACTTTCAGACCGGACGTCCGTTTGACAAACCGTCAATAGCGTTGGTGATCACGTTGAGAAACGTCCCCTATGAGTATACCCTATGAGAGTTCGGGGTACAATTGATATACGGTCGGTATGGTTCGTACACCAAACCAACCGGGCCCCTGGGACGAAAAGGTTAAAAACTCACAGATCGGGCGTCTGATTGAAGCGCCGTCTATTGCATTGAGACCCCTATGACGAGGTGGTAATTTGAGATACTTCTTCATGGGACTTTGTGATACTTAACGTATCGACATGTAGCTCATGGAGAGGACCCTCCTGGAGACGAGCATACGGAGTACAGAGACCGTGTAGCCAGTTGAGACCTGACGACTGCTTGACCGACTCGACTTGGAGTGAGTCGACTAGCCCAGTGGATGGAGCACTACTGTGTTTGGGTGTAGACACATGGCGGACGGAGCACCTTGTAGTAGGCAGCAAACCTACGGTAATTGATAGGAGAAGTACCTCTGTAGTCTATTAGGGGGTATGTACTACTATGTTTGGGTGGTAGACCCTGGTGGGAAGCACTACTGTGTTTGGGTGGCTGACCCGCGGTACACGACATGAGGAGTATCTCAGCAGTCTTAGGTTAGTGATAAGTACCTCATATCTGTGACAAGATCACTATACTCGTCAGAGAGGGGGCTCTTCAGCAGTTACGGTTTAGTTAATGAAAATCCTGGTTTGAGCTGAGTCATTGACCTTTGTGTTTACCTCGTGATTGAGATGAGTCACTTGATAACTTAGGTATATGTATGGGAATATACCTTGGTAGTGGTTATCCATTGATTTCATAACCTTTGTGTTCCCTCATGATTGAGATGGGTTACTTGATAACTTAGGTATAAGTATGGGATTATATCTAAGTAAGGGTTATCTATTGAGATCGTTCTTTGTGGATATCCTTGTTGGATTTAGTGAGACCTTGAGGGTCTCGGGGTCCCTACTGAGTATCGTATACTCACCCCTACACGGGCTATTCCCGCTCCTCGTTGTGTTGGTTGCAGACGACCGACAATGCTAACATAGGCCGAGTGTTCGAGGACTGGACGGTACCCGGAGGTGGACCTCACGACGAGTCCATATCCAGAGGTGGACATCACGATGAGACGATACTCAGAGGAGGTTGATGGGTGAGAGCGTTGTGGAGGATATCTGTACCTACCCTTTAGGTAGGATCTGTGGTGGATGATCAAGGAGCTGCGCTATCCGTACCTACCCTTCAGGTAGGATCCTAGGTGGATGACCTAGGACCTGCATCTATTCTTCCAGGTTCTTGTCTTTTCTGTTGTACTTTCATTCAGTTGTAGCTATACATTCAGTTGGGTTTGTATTTTGGCCCATTTACTTTTTAGCACTTTCTTTTTACATAGTGTATTACTTCCGCTTGTACTCTGTGGTGTTTTGTTTTCTTTTTATAAAGGCAATGTCTTCCCAGTTATAGAGATTTACGCCTTTGGTGCTAGTCACCAGCCCCTGGCCTATGGAAGGAGGGCTTGGGGTAGTCCCGGCACGAGATATGAGGATGGGTCATGACAAATTGGTTTCAAAGGACGTTGGTTCTACCGCAGAACTTATAACTCTGATATTCCTTTTTTTGTGAAGCAATAGTGTTAAGGGTACCGAGTGTGGTTTTCAGTTCAGGGAGTCCAGTGTTGGTGTGGGTGGCCGACGTATCCATACACAAGGACCCTGACTTCTGATTTCCAACTCAGTGCGTGAAAACACTAATTGCGTATGTGTTTTCAAAGGTTTTCCCTTAAAACAGCTCAAACCAGGTTAGCTCACCAGGTATAAATCGTTGACAGTGTCACGTCTATTTCTTTCAGGATGCCTTATCACAGACGACCAACTAGAGCTCTGAGAGATGTACGTACTGACAGCCTTCCGAGCAATGAGGCTTCGGTATAGGGCCCTCTTACAGTTGAGGCACCAGCGGAGGCACCAGCGGTACTACCATACATTGGGCCACCGATTCCACCAGCCCCAGCAGCAGGCGATGCAAGCCACTTGAGTGCACTGCACGAGTTCCCGCATTAGAGGCCACCCAGGTTCTGGGGAGAGACAGACCCACAGGTGGCTGAAGATTAGCTGGACACTATGGTGAGATTTTTCAGGATAGTGGGTACTCCAGCAGACTTCATGGTGATCTTTGCTTCCAGCCTTTTTCAGGAAGCAACTGAGAGATGGTGGATCCACTTGTTCCAGTTTTGCGACGGGATGGCCTTCACATGGGGAGACTTAGAGACCTTTTTCAGGGTGGAGTTTGTACCAATGGCTCTACAACCCGAGCATGTTCAGAAGCTTATTCCTTTTCCGCATGATCTTCCATCAGTAGTAGAGTCATCTGTAGGCAGTAGAAAGATGATGCAGAGGTCCAAGAGGACCAGACCAGTAGGTGGGTGACCTCGGGTTATAGGATCGGTAGTGCGGGGAACCCGTGGTGGAGTCAGAGCCAGGCGTTCCAAAAGTGTAAAATGTTATTCATGTGGAAGGAAGGGTCACATGGCACGTGACTGTCTAACTCCCTGCACAGTTGATCCGTAAGCATTGGAGAAGCCACCGAGACAGAAGCAGTGGTGGGTGCTTGAGCAAAAGCCGAGTAGTGGACAAGACACTAGAGCTCCAGAAGTAGGTGGACATGAGGGTAACTAGTGGATTACTTTTGTGTTTGGTACTTCTAGTTCCATGTTGCTGTTGTATTTGTGTCTTTGTACTTCGAGCTGTAGTAATAGAAGACACTTGTCCTTGTGAAATTTTCTTCCTTCCTTTTTGTGTACTGAGAGGTCCCGATTAAAAATGTTGACTTGACCCTCACTTTAAAGATTCCTACTAGAGGAGACCCAGTTACCTCACGTTGATGCTAATAGTGTTACTCGACCCTTAGAGGTGAGACTGATAGTTGGATCTCTTGGTAGTAACGTCGAGGCCTTATGATGTCATCCATGGCTTGAATGCATCATTCATGTCTGGATTGACTGTATTAGGCAAAGAACGTGGTTCATCTGGGGGATGAGACTGAATTTCTGTTATCGTCAAAGAAGAAATCTTAGCAGATCTTGTGGGACCATAGATGGTCTAGGCCATGATAGAGAAGGTGGAGATCATTTAGGATTGGATAAATACTGCACAGAGCAGGCAGAAATCATGTGTTGATAGGAGACAAGACCACTGGAATTTGAGGATGGTGACCATGTTTTCTTATGGGTCTCACCTCGACGAGGTCTATGGAGATGTGGCCGAGGCGGCAAGTAATATCCGAGGTTCAGCGGACCTTTTAAGGTCCTCAATCGGGTAAGTGATGTGGATTACCATTTGACCCATCCACCTCATTTGCACCTGGTGCACAACGACTTCCACGTATCTCAACTGGGGAGATACGTGCTTGACCCGACACATATCATCGACCATGGGGAGATGGAAATTGGCGATGGGGTGACTTTTGCAGGGTTCTAGAAGAGGTTGAGGATCAATAGGAGTGGGTCCTACGAGGATGGTCGATTCATCTTGTGTAGTTTCATTGGCAGTAAGGGAGCCTACAGAAGAGGACATGGGAGCAGAATTCTCAAATGCTTGCTCAGTACCACTTTTGTATCCCTAGTTTGTGTTAAAGCTTTATAGTGACGTAAAGCCCTGAGGTGGGAGTAATTTAGAGACCCTAAAATTTCAAGGAAAATCTTTTCTTAATTTCATTGGGATTTAACAAGAACAAAGTTTTTGATTGCACCTGATTCTGAGGCCCGGTGTGCCCGGAATCAATTTCCGAAGTTTAGCTCGGGTACGTTCAGTGAACGAATGAGCAGGTTTTCCTAACTTTTGAACCAGTACACGGAATTGAAATCTGAGGGCATCGATGAACTCGCAACACTGGTGTTTTCTTAAGTGGACTTTTACCGTAGGTGCGTTTGTTCGGGGGAAGAAGTTAAATTTTGGGTTTTAAGGAAGAAATAAATAAAATTATGTACAATTTTATTTTTGATAATCAAGGAAGTTAAATTCTACCATGGGAATTTGTTGGTAGGGTCCACAACCACCCAACATCCCATGTGTGAATATATGGGAGGTGGGGACCACACTCACCTAACCTCCCATGGGAGAGTTTAGTGTGGTGGGGCCCACACGAGACCATAACCCCTTGAATTTATTATAACCCCCTTAAACTCCCTTGGTTTTAAATGTGACTTTTCACATCCTCCTCTATTTAATAAATTCTTGCTAACTCACCTCTTGAATTAATTGGTAACCTCCTCTTAATTTGTGTAACTTCCCCCCCTCACACTCTCCCTCTTAATTCTTTTAAGCCAACACACACCTTAATTAATGTATTGTGTTTCCTCAATTAATTAATTAATTTTTTGAGTTTTGAATTTCAAATGGAATGTGTTAATAATATAATTGGTGAGACATTATTTTATTTTGGTACATACTTTGTGTTAGAGAATTTGGAGAGAGTTCTTGTGAGAAGAAGGAGAAGAATAGAATTCCTCTTCGATGAAGAACGACACCTTCTCAACGGGGAACGAAGCTTCATAGAAAATAATTCCGACTCCACAAGGAGCGGTGATGTACCCCTTTATTCCTTCTCTGCGACAAGAGGGGAGGCGTCACATCTTTGGGTACACTTTGGTGACGTTGGCCCTTCCAATACCTTCGACGAAGAACGCTTCCCGGATCTCCATCAAAGGAGGATACACCGCCGTGGGAAAACCGCAAACGACGACGTCACCTTCCGATGTCAACGAACGACACTACCTCTCTGCAGATCCATCGAGGGATCACATAATGAGGTAGGGAAATAATTTGTGAATGTTAATGAACCCATTTTTATTTACTTGTAAATCCATGAACGCGAATCAACTAAATATTATGTTGATCCGCAAAAGAATGTGTTTGTGGGTTGGGAATTCTTGATTTCGGGGAAAACCGTAGGGGTTTGTTTTCATCATAAATGTTTCCTGTCGTCCAACATAAATTTCATAGCTGCTTGATATCAGATTAATGATAGGGGGCTGGACGACATGAACACGGCCGACCCTCCTCCCTCTTGAAGTTTTGTTTATCGCGGCACAAACGAGGCAGCGCGGTGCAACGACACTGCAAAAAAACAAGGAAGAACACGGTGAAGAAGCACGGTGCCGTCGCGTCGTGCCGTCAAGGCCGAACAAAACCATGTTCAGAGTCGGGGCCGTAAGGGAAATTAAAAGACTCCGAAGGTTGTTGATTGACATGCAGATTGACAGGCGATGACGGAACTTGCCGCAATGGTGTTTTGAAGACTTCGCAGTGAAGAGTAGGTCCAGGGAGGACCGTTGGCGAAGACGACAGGCAAGACGGACCACCGGAGCGCGTCCGGTGGTCCGCGGAAGACCCTGTCGACCGCCAAGAGGCGGTGGCTCCTGGCGCGCCGCCAGGAGGGACTGCCGCGGATGAAGCCGCGGAGGCAAGTGACCGGTACCACAGCCGTGCGGGACCCAGGGGAGACGTGGTGCCCAGTGCCGCGTCCGCTGGAAGGAGCGGCCCCCCATGTGGGGCCGCAATTCCAATCAAGGGGGGCAGCTGCCCCCCTCCCCCCTTTCGCTCAAGCGCGGTGCTGGCTGAGATGGCCACGCGGACCGTGCGCACGTGCCAGGCCTACCGGCCCCCAGGCCGGGCCGACCCTCCCAAACCAGACCGAGCCACGCCGACCGGGTCGGGCCATGCCCACCGGGCCAGGCCGCGCCCTAATTTTCCGGACCCAGACCCGGTTCGGGTCGACCCTTTTCAGGCCGACCCAGGGGGTCTCAAGCCGTGTCGGTTCGGGCCCAAAACCCCCATTTTTGGATCACTTCCCGTCTTTTGACCATTTCTTAGGATTCAGACCTCCGATCGACGCATCGTCATTTGCGATGCGATCCTTGGATCGAGATAGTCATTTTCGTATATTACACTCAATGTTTCGGAGAACATTGTGTACGGACGGGTTGGTTCGAACCCGAAACCAACCGGGCCCTCGGAGCGGAAACACTTATAACATGAGCTCTGGACGTCCGATTGACGTGCCGTCGACTTTGTTGGATTCCCCTTGATGAGACGGAACTTTTGGCATACTTCTCCTGAATTTTGGACGTAGTTGGAGTATGTCCAGGTTGGATTGTACCCGAAATCCAACCGGACCCCTGGAACGAAAAAGCTAATAACATTCAGACCGGACGTTTGTTTGACGAACCGTCAGCAGCGTTGGTGATCACGTTGAGAAATGGTCACTATGAGTATACACTATGAGTGTTCGGGATACAGTTGAGATACGGTCGGGTTGGTTCGTACACGAAACCAACCGGACCCCTAGGATGAAAAGGCTAATAACTCACAGACCGGGCGTCCGATTGACGCGCCGTCTGTTGCATTGAGACCCCTATGATGAGGCAGTCCTTGGAGATACTTCTTCATTGGAATTTGTGAAACTTGGAGTATCGGCCTGTAGCTCGTGGAGCAGACTCTACCGGAGACGAGCGTACGGAGTACGGAGACCGTGTAGCCAGCTGATACCTGACGACTGCTTGACCGACTCGACTTGGAGTGAGTCGACTAGCCCAGTGGATGGAGCACTACTGTGTTTGGGTGCAGACCCACGGTAGACGGAGCGCCTGGTAGCAGGCAGCAGACCCGCGGTACATGACAGGGGAAGTACCTCTGCAGGATATTATGGGGGATGCACTACTATGTTTGGGTGGCAGACCCCAGCGGGAAGCACTACTGTGTTTGGGTGGCTGACCCGCAGTACTCGATAGTAGGAGTACCTCAGCAGTCTTAGGTTAGTGAGAAGTACCTCAGAGTCTTGATAGGATCATTGTACTCGTCAGAGACGGGGCTCTTCAGCAGTTACAGTTTCGTTAATGAAAATCCTGGTTTGAGCTGAGTCATTGACCTTTGTGTTTACCCCATGATTGATATGGGTCACTTGATAAATTAGGTGTATGCATGGGAATATACCTAGGTAGTGGTTATTCGTTGATTTAATAACCTTTGTGTTCCCTCATGATTGAGATGGGTTACTTAATAACATAGGTATAAGTTTGGGCTTATACCTAAGTAAGGGTTATCTATTGAGATCCTTCTCTGTGGTTATCCTTATTGGATTTAGTTAGACCTTGAGGGTCTCAGGGTCCCTACTGAGTATCGTATACTCACCCCTACAGGGGGTATGCCCTCACCTCGTTGTGTTGGTTACAGACGATGAGCAACGCTGACAGAGGCTGAGTGTTCGAGGACTGGACGGTACCTGGAGGTGGACCTCATGACGAGTCAGTATCCGGAGGTGGACTTCACGATGAGACGATACTCAGAGGAGGTTGATAGGCGAGAGCATTGTGGAGGCTATCTGTACCTACCCTTTAGGTAGGATCTGTGGTGGACGATCTAGGAGCTGTGCTATCTGTACCTACCCTTCAGGTAGGATCTAAGGTGGACGACATAGGAGCTGTTTTTATTCTTCCAACTGCTTGTCTTTTCTATTGTACATTCATTCAGTTGTAGTTGTACTTTCAGTTGGTTTTTTATTCTGGTGCATTTACTTTTTAGCACTTTCTTTGTACTTAGTGTATTACTTCCTCTTGTACTCTGTGGTGTTTTGTTTACTTTTTATAAAGGCAATTACCTCCCATTTATCGGGATTTACGCCTTTGGTGCTAGTCGCCAACCCTTGGCCTATGGAAGGCGGGCTTGGGGTAGTCATGACACGGGCCCCAAGGATGGTTCGTGAGAAATATTGTTTTAGTTTTCATTCTATATTAAAAAACGATTTCAAGTTAATAATTATTTTAAGCTAAATGATGTACTTGAGCATATGAAAAGGTGAACACAGATAATAGAGTCTGTCTACCCATACTAAAGTATTTTGTAGTCCTTATTCCAAAAATTTCATGACTATAATTATTCCTTTTCTACTCTGTTATTTCATGAACGTGTAGTTGAAATTTCTTAGTCACTACTAAAAAGTTTACCACCCTGGACCACAAAAAGAGGTCACTAATGGGATTTAGCAACAACTATCTAACCACTTTGGGTGGTAACATTTAGACCATCACTAAAGACCGCTATTGATGCCAATATATGTCACTGCATTAAATCCCGAAATGACCATTTCAATAGTCACTAAAATGATAATTAACAACCACCAAATGTGGTTGCAACATATAATTAAATAGAAATCATCATGGGATGTCACTAACATGAATGAATTTTAATTTTTTTTGAATTTTTACACTCTCTATATATACTAAATGAAAATGTAGTTGATGAAACAAATGAATAATATAAAATAAAATATTTTTATATTAGTTATTTTTAAAATAATATACATAGGTTAGTTATATTGTGTAAAAACCAATAGTAATATTTTGTATTTAATGTACACATCTAAATAGAAACATATGGTTAATGGTTTATTTATAAATATTTTTTATCATTCAAAAATAATTAGAGACTAGATATCAAATCAATAAACGAAAAAAGAAATATAATTACAATTCACCAATTCCAACAAAAAATGGTGATCGAATTATTTATTATAAATTAATTTTATCTTTATTTCCTAAAAACATGTAAAAATGAAAATAATCAAATACTTTAGAAAGAAATATAAAAAATTAAATCAAAATAATGAAATAAAATAATTAATTTATCACAATGATGGTCTATAAACATGCATTTTTGGGGTATAAAAATAAAATCATAGTTTTGATAGGAATATTAGTATACAATGGTTTTGATTTTGATTCCATGTATTATGATAAATTTTTTTATAGGGTAATTTTACATTAACATTTTTTATAGTTAAATTCGATAATATCTACTGATATGGGAGGTATAATAATAAGATAAATCCATTATTTTTATAAATTTAATAGTTAATTAAATAAATAATTAAATTTCAATTTTAATTTTATAACTATATGGGAAATAGAATCATAGTTGCATTAATCATATATTTAATTCTTCAAAACACTAAAAACTATTTAATACTATCAAATATTGTTAAGGAGATACTGAAAAAATGAAACAAACTATAACATAAATAATTTATTGAAAATAAAATGAAATTTATGTATTTTTTAATATAAAAAGTGTAAAAACATACTAAAATATGAAATTTAATGTTGTTAAATCTCATGGGGTTTTTACCTACCATGAGAATTAATAGATGAATGGAACATAATATTTGTTTAATCATGAATAAAATAAAAACATAGATGAACATATTCATATCATAATGAGATACCAATGTTACCCTCTAAACCAATTAAAGAATTGAGTTTCCATGGAATAAAATAAGAATCCTAGTTGGGAAATGAAGAAGGCAATGTCTTAGTATCTCACATCGACCTATCAGGAATGTTTGATAACTGGTTGGGAACCTAGTTGGGAAATACAAAAGATAATTTCATCTATAATAGTATATGATTGGGAGTCAATAACCTTCAATAAAAACACTAATCCCCTCTACATAACATATTCATTTAATTCATGAAGGTAATAGAAGTGAAATTTCAAATAGACACAGGATGTGGAGAAATTTTTATACCCATGGGTGTACCGAATGATGTACTAACTAAATCAATACTCTAATATTAATCCCTTTGGAGAAACCTATGCATTAATTATATATAATAACAATTGGATATAATTATAAAAGAGTAATGTTAAACTCTATAATAATTAAATAATATAGTATTTAGTGAATTGAAGAAAGAACCTATTGGGGAAACATATACGATAGCGTCATCTATAATAGGATCTTAGGAGGGACCCGATAATATGTAAAAAAAGGAAAATATTTATATAAAAGATTCATTCAAATATTAAATAAAGTGGAATGAAAATTTCAAACAAAAATAGGATGATGAGAAATATTTTTATAGACTTTGGAATGGTCATTAAAGTGATCAAACTACAATGTATTGGCTAAAACTATATTTTAATATTCATTTATTTGGAGAAAAATAAAAATTAATCAGTATAATTATGAAAAAGTAAAATATTTTACAATATTCGTATGGATCATTAATGCAATTTAATATGTCACAACTAATCCATATGTATTAACTAGTATAAATATGCACATGAAAATTCATGGGATGTAATAGGTTCTGAAAAAATAAAAATATAATTTGGTAATTAAACCAAGTTCAATATGAGAAGATAAAAAATTGTATAATTATTATTAACAAAATAAATTAAAAAATGAAATTAAATAATTATTATTATGAAATACATATGAATATATCAACTTATACTTACTCAGAACAAAAAAAAACATTTTGTTAGTGTTAAAAATAAATGAATAGGTAGTTCAGTCCTTGTATAGATCACATTAATATTTTTAAAGAATATGATTTAAAATTTTAAAAAAGGGTTACCTACTAAATAATATATTAATATGTAGATAATACACATATAAAAACCTCATATTTTATATTATAATATGTTTCCTTATAAATAAATTAAATATAGGTAGACTACTCGAGTTTGGGATACTACCATTAGAAGTGAATTGAACATTAAATCTTTATGATATATAAAAAAATCATAACAAAATTAACTGGATGCACATTAATATATTGAATAATGAAAAATAAATGTGATTGGTAATAGATATTATGTACTCATATACAATTTTTAACTATTTTTAAATATAATTGTTTTATGCATATATCATGATAAAAATATATAAAATAAATAATGAGACTCAAACATACTAATTTTGAATTTATAAATATTACAATGATGCAATTAAGATTAAATAATTATAAAAGAAAATAGTAAGATTAATTAATTAATTAATTGTTAGCATTATGATAATTGTTTGATTAAAGTTTATATTTTGTGTTAGTAGTATGATGGAATTGATTATTGCATGGTAACAGTGAATAGAAAATGATTACAATGAATGTTGAACCTTATATCTAATATCCGTAATCTCATATATAAAATATCAATGGTAAGTATGAAAATGTTTTAATTACATTGGATTTTAATTGCTTGGTCAAAAACAGTTTCTACTTATCATTAATATGCTCCCAATTTTGAGTATTTAAGATATCTATTCATAAGAAGTGAATAGAAAAAATGAAATAAATAAACTACGAATAAAGTCTTTTGAATTTAAAAAATGACCAATTTATAGGGATTCATGGGAAAACATTGATTAAATCTTTCCATAGACCCTTATAAAATTTTATGGAAAACTGTAAATTTCATATTAAATTATCAACCAAGTGCAGATAAAAAATTAAAATTTATAACCTAATGTTTTTATAAAAAATAAAATTATAAAAATATTAGAAACACTAATACCACTCAAATAAAATGATTTATTTCCCTATAGTGTTTCATGTTTATTTCTTCTCCATTATCCAAAATCTTCAACAATTATTCATGTAACTGAAAATATAAATCAATAAATATAATGAACCAAAATTATATTTGAAACTAAAAATTATAGAATTCATAAAATTTTGGGATAATTTGAATAAACAAAAAAAATTAATTTTTTAAAATATACAACTAGATATGAAATAAATATGTGAAGTAATTTTTTATCATCTTGAATTTAAAAATAATAAAACTTTAATTTTCTTATAATACAAACAAATTGAAAAATAATAATAATCATAATAAATTTGAGGCCATGTCTCCAATATCAATTTTCATAGTCTCTAGAATCTTGTTTTTTTCCGGTTTCACATACTAAATCCTTCCTAGTTATAGTTTAATAAAATATAGTAATTCAACCAATTCTCAGTTAATCAATATTTATAAAATATTTGAATCATATTAGAAATAATTCAGACAATGTTAACATTCCCACAAAACATATCACAAGTGATTTAATAATAAGAATCATATAGACCCTTCGAGTGAACTTAATTTTTTTAAGCCAATAAATTTATGATTCAACACAACATTAAGCATGGAATCAGTTAATAGATGACGTTTTTTATAAATCATGATAATTTTTAATGGTGATGAAAACTATCATAGCATAATAAATGGATTAAATTATTGATGAAATTACTATTCATTCTCTATATGGTTTAAATCAGATATCCACTTTGCATAATAATTTTTTACTAGATGATCAAATATTATAGATTAAAAAAAACTAAAAATAAAATTAATGCTGCAATAATGTTTATGGACCTAAGACACATATAATAACATATAAATATGAAATATAGTAGAATATAAATCCAAAATATGTTAAATTTTTTTCTTTTATTTAACAAATAGGTTTAATTAGTAATGTTTAAATAAATTTATAATAATAAATCATAGAATTTCAAAACATTATAAAGAGTGTATTCTAAATAATGGTGATGTTGATTTTTAATACTACCAAAATTATGATCTTTCTGGCATGATCAGGGGAACCAAAATTGAAAGGAGATTTTTTTCACATTTAAAAGATGAGAATTGACTCATTAATAAATTGAAGGGGTATTATAGAAATAGTAAACATATTAACCATAATTTTATATTGAAAATTTAAATTAAGATGAAAATAAAGAGTTCATATTTAAGAATGAAAAATCAATTTAAAATCATTGGAATGATAAGTGATATAACAAAAATTTATAACTTTGTATCATCATAATAAAATATAGCTATAATAAAATATCATATTCATTCTCTCTAATGTTTGACACCAATTCCTTTAATCTTTATCCCTTTTAAGCCCAAGGTATATAAAGATATAAAAGTTGAATTCTTTAGAATTAAAACATTTTATATTAAATAATTGAAAATTTTATCTTTTAGTAGAATTCCTATAGATTTTAAAGATGGTAAACAAGAAAGAAAAACCTTACAGGGAACAAATAATTATAATCATGCTCTATGAAAACAACATAATAATGAAACATTATTTTAATTACATCACATTAAGTAAAAAACATGAACATCACATGGTCCACCAAATAGTATAAAAAATACCGATCTAAAATAAAAAAATAAAGACCGGAGACTACAATGCATAAAATAATGGAGAGGGGCTGAAATATATCATTTTTCAAATATTGTTAGAAAAAAAGTATTCTATTGTATATTAACATGAAAATCCACAACAACCAAAGAAAAAAAGAAAACCTAATTTCTAACAAAAAAACATCTTCATTGGATTTAATATATCCAAATATTGGAAGACAATGAAATAATTGGAAAAGGAGAGGCATCCAAAATATCTGAAAAATATCAATAAAGGCACTAAATTCTTCAAAATATAAAAAATAATGAATATAAAATCAGTCAATGAAAACATAGGCATGTTCTGCATAACATTAATATCATTATAAGAGTAAAATTACTCATGAAACTTGTCCATGAGACGAAATTTTAGAAATATTATTATTTTTAGAAATTATAATTAATGGCTGTAAAAGATATATGATTGAAAACAGATCAAAATATAAAGGGTTTTGATTAGTTGTAATGAAAAGGCTGTTGGAAGATATAATAAACCTTTTAATTTTTCATCACCGTTGTGGACTATGAGACTATATGAAGTTGAAAATAATTTGAACAATTTATAATATGAGACTTAAGGGAATTGAAAATTGTGAAGTAGTCCATTTATTATAAATAAAATGTGAAGAAATTTGAATACATAGTAATCATACCATCAATTGTGGTGAGGGTAAGTGATATGACAACATTGATATGACGTACATTGAGGGTTAGGGGGTGGGAGGTGATGAGGGATGATAGATAGTCATATCCTCATAGTCTTTAGTTGTGGTGGATGATCTAGAGCATGTTTGGTGTGGAATATCATTCATGATTATAGATATAGTTCTCAATGGGAAGAGGATCAAGTTCATGATGGGCGTTGGTGGCCACTATGGGTGTTGTATTGGATCTAGTTTGTGATGGGTGGTGATAGCTACATGTGTAATAGTAGTGGATTTTCTTTATGATAGGTAGGGATGGTTTATAATGGGAGGGTTTTTGAATGTGGCAACACGATGGGGGATGAATGTTTGTGAAAGAGTTGAGTGATAGATCCCCTTTTTTGGCCTAGTAACCTCTAATGGCAGTTTCTATTTCTGATTAATAGAGACCTCCAAAGGTTGGAACCCATTACAAGGGGTCTCATTTCACTAATTTATAGTAGTGAAAATTATTTCAATGGTCTATATTTGAGTATATAGTTGTTTTGAAATTACTATTAGTATTCTTTAAATTTAAATTAGTGTGTGCTTTTGGTCTAATCTCGTTGGGTTAAAACTTGAGGATTTCATTACAATAGTACTCTTTTATAGTTTTAGTAATTTTTATATTGTTAATTATAAATTCTAAACTAGATTTGGACTGTAAAAGGAGGAATTTCCCATGTCTTAGTGATATATATGGTACTAAATACTAAAACAAAATAAGGAATTATATTCGTTCTCCAACTCTTGTGTCTAAGGATATTTTTTCTATCAGCTATATATAATTTGTGACATTGAAAAAAATCTTCTATTGTATTATATTATACTAAATAAACATAAATTTTTTTAAATTTTTTCATCATAACTTATTCTAAGATACCAATTAGATCCATCATGAATGATATAGGCTCTCAAGATTTACACTACGTCATCTATGTATTTAACAAGGGTTGATTTCTTTTACCATGTCTTAATTGAATGTGGTATTGGTATCTGATTTCCCATTAGCAATATATCATCAATTTATACAACTAAAAAAAATCCCTCCCACTAAACAACTAGTGTTTATAATTCTCACATTAATTCATTATGATATCAAATTTCACAATGGATTAATCAAAACAAATCTTCTATGATCCTGATGATTTATTCAACCCATAAAGAGATATTCTCAACTTCCCTGAGTCATTGAAATTTATTGGATACATAAAACCATATTTTTGTGTCATATATATATCTTTCACAATGTTTTAATTAAGTAAGGTTATCTTAACATCCATTTTTTGAAACTCATAATAATTTTAATCTACTATGGAATAAATAAATTTGATTTATTTTATCATAGTTATTAATGTGAATTTTTTATCATAATATATTCCATGATGTATCATAAAACATTTATCCACCAGTTGTGATATATTGATACAAATATTTCTATAAAATTACATATTATTCTTGGATTTTTATTTCTACCTAAATTTATTTACATAAATTGAAGGATCCACTAAAATCTATACCTTGTATTGGTATATAGAATCCATTTCATAATTCTTAGATTCCTTCCACTTTGAAACATTGATTTATGTACCACCATAATTATATTCTTTTAAAAATATCTAACCATTTCTAGTGACTTGAAAACCATACATATATAGTTCTCCAACCTCTATGGTTCTCTTAAATTGTACCTATTTCTCTAGAACAACATATTTTACTTGGATTTTTGTGATTTTTTCTTCTTTCTTATATTGTGCATCTTAAGCCTTGACATCATCAAAGTCTATCCTATTCCCACTATTACTTTTGGAGATATAATCTCTTTCAGGGAACAAGTCATATCATTTCAATGTAATTTTTTTTATACGAGGAGTAATGTAGGAAATATCACATTTTACATTGAGATATCTGATAAATATACACTTATTCCCAAGAGATGAATGTTTCTTTCAAGGTATTTCCATATGAAATTCTTCATATTCATACAATTATAGATTTAAAAAATATATCAATTCAAATAAATATTTTGGGGGTGAATACATCGATACACTATTTACTTGGCAAGATGCATCATATGCATTATGTGTGGTAGGAAGATATCAAGATGATCTTGGTGACCTCCATTGGATGGTATTCATGACTATCCTTAAGTAGTTGAGGCATACTAAGAAGTTGTTCATAATTTATGAATGAGATGATTATCTAGTCATCAAAGGATATTTATATTATAATTTATAAACTAATTTAGTTGACATGAAGTCACAAACATGATACATATTCACTTTTAATTGATGTGATTTGAGTTAGATGATATCAAAGAAGGTTGTGGTCACATATCATATAGTAGAGTCTGAGTATATTACGACATCTGAAATAACTAATGAAGTAGTGAGGATGCAGAACATTATATAAGAGCTTGATATATTACCAAGAAATAATGATACTATCATAATCTATTTTGATAATAATATAATAGTATATCTTGCAAAAGAGACAAGGTCACATCAATGGATGACAAAAGTACTTCACAAATATCATCTCATGAGGTATTTTTATTATATTGGGGAGGTTTTAGGGGGAATTATTTCCACTAATGAAAATATGTAGGACTACTTCACTAAATCCTTGACTCATCCTAAACATGATTATCATGTGTGGTCTAGAGGATTGAAATTCATAGATAGTTGTTTCTACTCCATGTGGTTGTTTGTTGGATTTGGTGTCCTATGGCCAACTATTTATAACCAAAATTACATGTATATTTTATATTTTTAGAAATAATAAAACTTTTTAATTAATATTTTTCATTGTTCTTCATGAATATAATCTAATAATTTCCTAGAGTATACTCCATATTGATAAGTACAACGTATTTCCTCAGTATGATGAGATCATTGAAGTTCTAGGAGAATATTATTAAATAATGTTATGTGGTTTGACAGTGTACTATGATGGAAAACATTTTATATAGACTATGAAATATTAGTACTCATTTGAGGATGATGATTCTTCTTAGGATGTTTGAACATAGTACTTTCCAAGATGGGGGATTATGAGAATAGGCATGACAATATGAATTCTTCTTGTTTTTGTTTCATATGATATTATTATATATGAGCATGTGTAATAGACCTCAGAGATTAAGATTATCATTGATTCGTGTAATAAATTGTACACCTATATTTATTGACCAAAACTAATAATCAATATGTTGGCTAGAAGTATGGTATCATGGATCTATCCTGACTGACATGTAATGAGTGGATAAGTCGAGGAAGGATTTTTCCCTTATATATTTGTAGAAGCCGATATCTCAAATAATTAATTAGAGTATAACCGTCAACCTAAATATCATGTCCATGGTGAAATGACGTTTTTTATTCACTCAAAGAAAGGAAAATTGATCATATATGTTAGAGGGATGGACGTGAAACCTACTTGATGAGATATTAAAAAAATGGTTTATATTAAATAGTGATTTTACATATGTGGTTATCATCATTTTGATATCATGTTCTTCCTCTTGGGTGTCTTGACCCATTTCTAGATTGGAATATTAGACATCAAGAAAGACAACCCAATTCTAATGAAAAAAAATCCAAGAGTGTCACAAACTTAGTGTTTCTGATGATTTCGATTGAATTCTATTTCAATTTAATTATTGGAATAAATAATATTTTAATTACTAAAGAAAAAATTTATTCATGTTTTTTTAATCACTAATATTGAAAAGTAAATAAATAATTGTTTAATTATTAATAAATAATTTATTTTATTATGTTAATATATGTATAAAATATTAATTCTCAAGATTTTGAATAAAATATTTATTTATGAATAAAATAATTATTATATTGTTCAATAAATGATAGATGAATTGGAATGGAGAATGACTTAGTTTGATGATAAATATTAATTAACAAAATGGTTAAATAAAATTTTTTATTGTGCATGTTGGCATACACTAAAAAATGATGATGATATTTTTTATATGAAATGGATAATATTAAAGGTATTAAATGTTATTTAAGGGAAAACATCCAATTAAATAATATTTTATCCTAAATTATTTGTTAATAAATAGATTATTATATCATTTTTATATTTAAATCTAATTTCTAGAATAAGGAATTATAACACATAATGAATTCTATCTTGACTCCCCCTTTCTCTCTTCCTATAAAAATTGGATACGTAAGATAGATTACTACATGTTCGAAGGAAGAGTGATAAGAAAGGGTAACACGAGATAATTGACTCTCTATGATGGAACTCAGGGATCCATTGGTGTTGCTTCACGATCAAGAAAGCATGTGTCAATCATCACTATAGGGATTCAATCCTTGTTTCCTCACAATGAAACATTGTCAATATAAAATTTTCTTCTTCCGATGATCAATATAATTAGTAAAGAATGGTTACTAATCTAAGGTAATTGCTTCTTTCAATATTAAATATATTAATTATAAATTTTACATGAATTATTCTCTATTTTGTTTTAGGTATTGAAAAATGAAGAGAAATGTTATCATATCACCCAACATTTCACACCTCCATTATTCCTGAAAGTAGAAATGTAAAATGTGATAGGGTGGAGTTTGACATAGGGTAGGTAAAATGTGAAATAGCCGATGGTGGCACTTGAACAAGGTGATGATGACATGGTGAATACATTGGATGGAGCCAATATAGAAGGTGATGAATGTTGGGGATGAGGGTGGTGCTACTTCGGTCAGTGGTCACATAATTCATACGCTTGGAGGCGGTGAAGACCATGGGGTTGAGGGTGGTGATGACATGTTGTTTCATAGGGAAGAAGAAGACTTGCCCCTATTTTTTTCATTTTTTCTTTTTTCTGTTACTATATATAAAAACATTTACCATATATACATAGTTTTTACACATTTTTACATTATTTAGTTAAAATATAATTTTATAACACAATTTGTTTATAAAAATAATTTGAAATATATATTTCATTATATATATATATATAAATTTCTTTACTAGTTTATACATTATACTAATACATTGAGAGATATAATTATCTTATTTTCTATCGCATCTTTATTATTTTATATAGTAATTTATGAACATAATTAAAATGTTATATTAATTTAAAACTAATATTTATGCCTCATAATATTTATATAATTTATCAATATATCATTTTATAATTCATAGTATTTACATTCTTCAATAAATAATATTTTGATATTATATCCTTACATTATCATTGAACCGTTATTCATTTCAAATTTTTTACTGGTATCATCATTTATATTTCAATTTAATAATTTATATAAAACTTATTTTTTCTCATTAATGGTTATATTATTAAACATATATATAATTATTATTAATTTTTTATTATAAATAATTTTCATTTTATTAATTTGATTTATCAAAATAATTCTCATAATAAATTTTGATTGAAGTTAAAATTAAAAGATATGAACATATAAAATACAATATTATTATTTTCAAGAAAATAATATAGATACAACTTAAATAGTAAAATGATGCATCTAATAAATATTTTTTTATATAAAAATTATTGTATTTTCTCATGGAATTACATGTGTATAGATCCATTATGTGAAATCTAACAACACTTGAAGTATCATTTTTTTTCATATCATTTCATTTTTACTGAATTAGTAAGGTTTTTTAGTTTCAATAAGAGATTCAATCATATATATAATATCTCAACCTCTTTGAATTATTTGGATTTTCAAATAAATTACTCAAATAAATATTTATTGGAAGATCTAGATTTCCATAGAAAGGGATATGTGTCTTGTCCTTGAGAATGAATCAAAATCATATTTTTATCCATAATATATCATGATATGTCCTATTTAGTACATTTGAATAACACTTCATATTATTTCATATACAATACATGGCTATTGGGAAATGCTTTTATTTTTTTTATATCATGGCCCCATTGGAAATAATATGTTTTACATTAAAATTTTAATTAGGAAGCTCGTTTTCTTCTCAAAAAACTCTTTCAAAAATTCAAGTAATTTGGTGAAATTATTTTCACATCAACCATTTGTTTTTTATAAGTTAACTAATATCAAAATTGTTGATTAAACTGAGTTCATCCTAGTATCATTGGTTTTTAGAAACTCTATACAATAATTCCTCAATTTTCGTTTTTTAATAGTTTCAAAGCCTTCATCATGAATTAATTCATTAAGATGATCTTTTATATCATTCCCTAAAGTAAATTTTTATTTCATTATTCTGTGAATACCACTTTTTGTAAAATCATAAAACCTTTCAAAACAAAAACAATAATGTGTATAATGACAATACGAAAAAAAAAAAATTATGTCACTAGATAAGATTCCCAGACAGATCAACCCTATACTTCTGTGATAAGTATCTGTTATCAGTATCTCTGGGAAATGCGACGAAAGCCTCTGACATGATTGCAATAAAATTAGTAAACTCTAAAAATGAATCCATGTCAAAAAGAGTACCAAAATCTAGGAATGAGTCATAAAGTTGTGAGGTGTACCACATCATCAGTTATAAGCTTATTTTATTGGGATATCTCTCCTGATCGAGCATATCCCACTACTCTATTATCAAGACATTGTCCCCAATTCTTGTCCTGCGAATATATACTTATATATACTTTCTGATAAAACTAAACACCTCTATCATCTGGTAATTATGAATCATAGATATCATATATTATCCCCTATGACCTCCTAGTGATGCAAACTCATTTAAGGGGATGGATTATAAGGTATCCTTTGAAGTTATGGTTCCCTAAAAACATTGCTCCATGGCTCCCTGGGAAACACCCCTCTGTCTTAGTTCCCTTTTTATCACAGGTTTCGTAGTTAGGAGTAGTGTTTTATTTTATTAGTCTTCTTCTTGGCCGGGGATGAAAAGTTCGTAGAATCCCAGGAATATTTTTTTTCCTTTTTGCCTTCTTGAGAAAAAAAACTTTCAATAATAACATTGTCTTCCTAGTCAGAAAAATAAGTGTATCAATCATCATCCTCTCTACAATTAGTGTGAATGTAGTTGAGAGAAAATCCATGTCCACCACCTAACCTACTTCAAAAACTCTGACCTTATTCTTATTATTTCTATATATCCTTATGATTTATAACCATTTTCCTCTTTTGATATAGGGAAAACCTCTTATAGGGGACCAAATCAGTTATCCAATAGGGCCACTATGAGTCCCCCGACAGCTGGTTGTGCAATAAGAAATACATTTTATTTATCCGTTTTTTCGTACTTGTTGAGGGGTCTTAACACCACCCCTTGGATTTCACTTGGCTCATACTGACCCATGACCATCAGCACCACATCCAAAACAACAAGATTCTATTAAAAATTCATGTTCTTAAACGACTCATTTTTTCCTTATAAATCTGATAACAGAACAACAAAAATTCTAGACACCCTAGGCTCTATGTGCTCAGGTCGAGAACTAGTCCTATCTGTGATGAAGGGTATATCTTGGAGTGGTGAACCATATACATTAGAGGTTTACCTAACCTCCAGCCAAGGGATCAATGACTAATTAGGGTTCAATTCATAAATCACATGTTGTTTGAAATGATATCCCCATACAATATTGATCCTCACATCTTTTTCATTCCACCATTCCAAATCTAGTGTGTATAACTATGATTAAAACCATATAACATTAGATATTCTTTGATTTATATGGACCCAAAATTTACCATATTCAATATAAAATCATGTCTTTGATTTCAATATTATGTCTACAAAATTTTTACAAATTGTCAATTTTGTTATCATATTCATCACCTGTTATTCAAGAATTTATCTAATTATGAACCATTAATTACCATAAATAAAAATATAATTTATAAATATATTAAAAAATATATAAATATTTAATCATATATATAAATTAATAAAATTATAAGATATAAACATATATACAAATAAATATCTATAAATATAAAACATGTATATTGAAGTTATATATACATATATAAATATATATATATATATATATAAATTTATTAATATAATACCCATAAACAAATAAATAATATACACAAAAAATTAAATCACAAACAAAAATAAAAAATTATTGAAACATTAATATGAATAATAAAAAAAATTTAAAAAAAATATAAACATTTACAAAAACACATAATAAAAAAATCAAATAATAATTTATTCAAAAAATAATTATTTAAAAAAACAATACACAAAACTAATATTAATGAAATATAAACATATAAACATTTATATAAATATCTAATCATGTAAAATTTTAAACATTTATAAACATTATAAAATTTTAAACATTTCTATAAAACATTTATCATGTATTATTATCTTAAAATGAATACAATATAAATGTATATAGATTTAGTCAAAAAAATACTCTATACAAACATGAATACTCTATAGTAAATAAATAAAAAATTTATATCTAGAATATTTAAATAAATAAAATTTAATAGATAGAAGAATTTAATTAATCATACATATATGGGAAATAAAAACTAAATTATATAAAATAGAGATTCATGTAATAGATCCTTAATCAAGAGAGGAAAAAAATTTAATAGTACATATAAAGAAATTGTGATATAGAAGATGTTGATAAATGGAAAATGGCAGTGGATCTTGGATGAGACATGAGAAACATTTTTGGGGTCAGATGAATGCAGACAAGAGTAGTGTAAAAAGGTCAGACAAAATGGAACATGGATGATGGAGGATGAATGTGATAGTAGTTATAATAATGTGGTCATATAAGCCTAGATATGAAACTTATAAGTCCCATAACATTGGGTTTCATAAAATTGATCATCAATAAAATGATAAGAAAAGAATGATACATGTGTTTTAACTTTAAATAAAGTGTTACAATTGGTTATACTATTAAAAATGTTAAATGTGCCATTTAAAATTAGTTATTATATAACTGTTGTTAAAAGCCATAGGTTTTAATGCTAGTAATATAATAACCAAACTAAAATGTTCTTATTAAAAGTGATTATTATATAAACGATGTTAAATCCCACACTGACATAGTTTACATTAGTTATATAAATAATTGATGTTAAAAACCACCATTAAAGGGTTTTAAAATTGATTATTAAATTAAATGACATTAAAATTTTTTTAACATCACTTTTCTAATAACTAATTTTAAAACAATGATGTGAAATCTAATTTTTATAAAATTGAAACTCTCTATCCCTATGTTTTTACTATGCACTGATGTATAAAAAAATGAATAAATGATTCTACTATATTATAATTAATGTTATAAATATATATGATTATAATTATAATGATAATATTGACTATATTAAAGTAATATATTTGAAAATAATACTAATAAATGTTAAACTATAAAATATTTAATTTTAATCACTTTTTAATTCTTGTGATATTATCCAATCAATGTAATACTATTCATCATTTGTTATATATAATCCTTTTTATCACCAGTTATATAAACCAAATATAATCAATGCATGATCTTTTTAAATGATAAATTTCAACATTAATATAGAAAAATTATATTGTTTTTATAGTATTTGATGCAATGGTTTCTGATACAATTCAAGGCACATATTCATGATCCTTGGAGTCTTGATCCATATATCTCCTCAATACCTCAAGAGAGACTCAACAGATAGTAAACTCTCATTGGGATATCAAAAAGAAATTTCTAATTTTATATAAAATTTACACTATCTCAAAAATTTCAAAAAAGGTGTTGTACTTTATGAAACCATTTAATAATCATTAATAAAAATTAATATTATCATCACTAAAATAAGGAACTAATAAAAATATACTTTTATCAGTTCTTATTTTAGAATTTATTAAATTACAACCATTATTAGAATTTTATTTAATTTTGATAAATGGTACCTTTATCCGATCCTGTAATAGCACTATTAAAATATCTATATTTTTATTTATTGTAATATATGGATATATTTTTATTGTAATAAATGATTTGTAACTTTAATTTATTAATTAATTAATTAATAAAAATAAATAAAAAAATAAAAATTTTAATACAATAATTTGATTATCATATTGAATCATGTGGTCACATTGAGAGGGGCTAATCAGGTGTGACAAACATTTACTAAATTAATCTTACTTAAACTCTTACCCCATTTTAATTTTTTAAAACCTATATAATAGTTTGAATGTATGAATTTTGTCTGGTAATCCTAAACACATATCAAAATATGAATTTTTTTTAATGAATTAAGAAAATTAGTAAACATAATTTTTTATAAGGTTCTGGCTTAATGTGATATACTATTCTTTTATATTATTTAATATTATCACGAGAGACTTATTTTAAACAATAGACTTTTAAATTTGATGTCTCATAACCTAAACACTATATCACTACACGAATTCTAGTATCTGAAGAATGGTTTTAAATTCTATTTTATTTTATTTTAAACAGTAGTGATGATCACTAACTCTCATGTATATATATTTTAAAGGAATATATAAATTATAAAATATACCATTAAATTAATTCAGACTTCATTACTCTAAAATTTTGGATTTATATCAAATAATGTAAATTTCCTTGTGGGTTTGTCCCATATTTCCCTTTTTCATTCATACTCATCTTTTGTAAATGATGTCGAAGAGCATCCATTATTATTTTTTTCATTAGTCTAAAGCATCACCATCCAAATATTTCAACATTTAGATTTATAATAAAAATAAAATTTAAAATTATATGAAAAATGAAACTTCTACATACTTTAAAACTAATAAAAAATTAAAAAATAATGTAATATACATGTATAGTCTCCATGAGATTTTTTCAACACTCCTCCCTCCACAAGATTTTCAAGGGTATTTTCTTCTAGTTAATTATTTAGTGTTAGTTTCAATTATCAATACATTCCTCTATATTTTTTACCTATTTTTTCTTTATCAAATTCAAAAATTGCTTTTCAAATAACTTATATATGCCATTTAATATTCTAAAAACCAATATAAAATTATCCCCTTATTAAATTACACCGTAAACTCCTCATAGTATTTTATATTCA
Source organism: Viscum album (assembly GCA_963277665.1). Classification (NCBI taxonomy): domain Eukaryota; kingdom Viridiplantae; phylum Streptophyta; class Magnoliopsida; order Santalales; family Viscaceae; genus Viscum; species Viscum album. The sequence goes on from OY728155.1 coordinate 1,446,118,304, forward strand.
TTTTATATCATCCAGATATCATTTATTAGATGAAAATATCTTGTATATGGGATTTTAATCAAGTATTATACCTCATATATGTATAAATGTTTAGGTTAAATTTTGTCCATAATTTGTACCTTTGAATTAAAAATAAAATTCATCGATCCAAAAATAAATAAAATAATCAATCAACCATTTATCCATATAATCTAAAATGATTTAATGATATTATTTATTGATCTTTTCAATAGCATCATAATTTTCTTATTTTATCATTTTTGATATTTTCAACAATCATTAGATATTATACTTCACTTTATTTTTGCTTAACACAATCTCTTCTATTGTCCTAGTAAATAATTCAAACACCTTTGATGTGTATCTTTTGGATATAAATCTAAGTAATACAAGTCTTATGATATGTTCATGTGTATTGTGACCACTTCTAGAATAAAATTATGTATTACATATTTCCTTAATCACATTTATTACTTACTCATGAACTTTTGTTTCTATTAACAATAGTCATTAACAAGAAATACAATACATCATAATAACACCCCAATGGGATCTTCTATCTCCCTATTTGGATTTATTGTTAATATCAATTGTCCATTAATGTAAGGAGTATATATCCCCTATATTGATAATAAATTCATTATTTTATATTCTACCCCATTTTAACATCACCATATTGGTTGAGGGGGGATTCTTATCTCATTTTTTACATATTAACTTTTTTTTATATCAAATTTCCTTTAATCAGTAATTAATCCATGAGTTTCTTGAGAGAAGGGTGAAATAATTTTACTTAATGAAATTATATATTTTAAACCAAATATAAATTTACATGATAATTGATTCCTACAATAAGCATGTGAAATTAACTTGATCATATAATCCATCTATAAATGATTCAAAAAGTGATGCCACTTTTGATGAATTATTTATATAGTTTAATAAAAAATTCCGATTGAACGTATTTCTAGTATCCATCTCAACTAAGAGATTATAATTGTTCAACTAAAAAGTAGTTTACTCCCCATTTTCAAGACATTTTTACTTTTTCATTAAATGATAAAACCCACCCATTTACTATTATAATTTATTTTTATATAAGGATAATAGAACATGTCATTTCACATTATGAATTATATGATTTTCATTCTCTAAAATTTATATATAGAAAAATAAATCATTATTATCATCTAGAGATAATTTATCAAAAACACTCTCATTCATAACTAAAATTTTTAGAAAATATATTACTTGGTTATATATAATTTAGATCTTTTTATTCAATTTATCGAGTTTCTGGAAACATAAAATCTATATTCACTCCCATTAATGAGAATAACCCCTTTCTACATCTTAATTATGGTTGATATCAATTACAATTTACCTTGATGGAATCATGATTCTGATCAATGTAGAATATTCAATGATGGATATCTTTCAAAAATCTTATGATTACACATATATACACTCCTAGGCCTGGAACTCATAGACACATACCTTACATACATTATTTTACACCATCTATAAAATCCAATATATAAACAACCATAATTACAAAATCAATAATTATTAATTCATATCGTATATCAAAATGATTTTTTTTATTTAGATCTCTATAGAATTAATAAAAAACATAAGATGATAAATCCCATGTTTATTTTTTGAAATTGAAAATTTATATCTTTTATATACAAAACTAAATAATTTATTATAAGTCATTAATTTATCCCATAAAATTTTTCATTTGGGTTATCCCTCAAATAATTCCACAATTACTACTTTTCTCCATAAACTAGGGGAATCAAAACATAATAATGGTTTAGCTCAAATGCTTTGTAAGTGAAACATATAATTTAATAAATCATGGAAGTATCATGGAATAAATATTATGGTACAAATATATAATAAAAATTAATCCATAATCAACATGAAACCGAAATAATTCTCTATCCATGGAAATAAATGACAACATTCATATAAATTATATAGATCATTTAATGATAAAATTCATAATTTTAAACATAAAAACCCTATGATGATTGTTTCAAGACACTTCACTTATTTTTGAGACCTTAGTCATGATATAATACTATCTAGGATTTATACAAAGAAAATATTTAGTTATGGGAATAGGCATTCTCCAAAAGGAAAACTAGTTTTTATCATGAGACCGGTCGATGAATCAAGGGGATATATAATGGTAGGCCCCAAAATTTACTTATTTTAGTCCAATTCATTCAAAATAATTGAAAAGGAATAAAAATACCTAATAAAAAATTTTAATAATTTTCCATATATGAAATTTCAATAATTTTCCTCTAATAAATACAAGGGATAACATGATCATAACTCATTTGATGGAATAAGGTGGATGGTTAAACATGCAAAAAATCATCCATATTAAAATAAAAATATATAGTAAATCAATAAAATTTCCCATCTAAATATAATATCATACATTCTATGTTAACATACCATGAACAAAATTTATTAATGATAAAAAATCTCAATTTTTCATAATACATATCATTGAAATGAAAATAGGTGTATAAATACAATACACGTCTCAATAATGGTAAATGAGGATAGAAAACCATACATAATATTCTTGACTACTATCGAAATAATTTAAATTCACATATAAAAAATAGATATATTAATAAATTAATTAAAAATATTACTAATATCTATTTTCAATCTTCCTTTTCGAATGTATTCATTCCCTATATTAATTGTTCCAATTTTTGACATCAAGAGTTTTTAGTTTTGATCATTTGCACTATTTTTATAAAAGAATCACTAGGATTAATTATTCTTAAAAATATCTTCATTAATACTTTATTAAGTTTACAATTACATATTTTTTCATAAACTTTCAATATTTTCCAAAATAATTTCACGAGAGTTTTAGTTTTTTTCCTGGAATAAGAAATCATTCAAAAACATGTTTCAAGGACACTTGATGTTTGAAGTGTATTATATTATTTAATTTTTGAAATATAGATATATCATCCCCCAAAAAAAATTATTTTCACATTTATATAATACTTTAACAATGATAACTCTCCTATAATCATTCATGATAAAAATTCACAGTATAGAACAACTGGGTAGCTAAACAAATCAATCAATGAACATAGCCTAATTTAATGAATCTTTTTGAGGTAGGATTTTGTAATATCATTATATGAAGAGATTAATTATCCGATTTATTGTTTATTAATGTAGTATATCAGAATTATAAGCCTTTATTTGAATAATTATTGGATATGAAATTCATATATGATTTTATTAAAAGACTATATTTTTGACAATCTTGTCTGAAATGATTAAACTAACGATGATTGTTTGTTTGTCATGCCATTAACAGGTTATAACATTTTTCAAAAAATAACCTTATTAATATAGTAAAAATAATATTTATTATTTAATACTGTCCTTATATCAAACCCTGTAAGGGGGTGAAGTAAAACGAAATTTGTTGTGTCTTGGAGGCGGTAGTCCATGCATCACAAGAAAAATAATTCCTTTTAATTGATGAGGTATATGAATAAATAACTTTAATGAAATTAATATAGTATCATTAAAGTATATAAGTGATATAAATATTATTATATAAGTGTTCTAGGATAAATTTGGAATAATTTAATTCATAAGAAAACTAAGCTGTTGATAATACTCACACTGAGGACTTGGATTTTCTTTAGATGTCTTCTTATATTTACAGAGATTATTCTTACTATTAATGAATATAACATTATTTTAATGGGAGAGGGTTCTAGGGATAGCATAATTTTGTTATTTAAAGGAAATATTATAATGGTAGGTTTGTATTGAAGTAAAAAACGTCCCTTTTTTATAAGTGAAGGAAATTATTGTTTATGGAGTAACTTTATCATGTTTATTAATGGGATGATACAATTCAAGTTTTAAAGGAAAAAAATTGAAAAATAATATAGGGAAATGATTTTAGGTAAATACAGACCTCGTAATTTTTTTGATAAAAAATTGGATTATTTAAGGCTTTGTTTTTTACTTTTTAAATTATATCCTCATTTAATTTTACCTTTGTAATTAATTTCTAACCTTAGTAATTAATTTTCATAAATAAATATGTTTAAACTCTTTACCTAATTTTAAATATTTAACATCAAATTTTAAAATAATTTTATCTTATAATTTTTTTGTACATGTGATTAGTTTATTTAAAAAAACTTTTAATAATGTAAAAATAGTTTTTATAGAAATAACAATTTTCTGATTTAAGTTTATATATAAGATAAAATCACATTTAAGAAAAAATTTAGGGAAATAAATTGTTTTATTATAAATAAAATAAATTATATGAGGAATCCAATGAAATCTAGAACTGAATCTCCCTTGAAAACTATTTATTCCAAGCAAATACAAAAATTTCATTTTATATTAAATTAATATTTTAATTAGTTATAATAAAACACCATATGGTTTATAATTTTAAATAATAATTCAAATGGATAATTTTATTCAAAAAATTTAAATTTTATTACTTTAAATGACTTATAAATTTCTAGGACTTCCTTATATAACATTAAAATCACAGAAATTACGTGTTTTATAAAAAACTTTTTTTGAACAAAAATATAGCATTTCAAAAAAAACCTCAAAAAATTATACGAAGTCAATATTGATATGATGAATTAAAAAATAAAGTTAATTTTTTTTAATGTAATATTATAAATCTAATATTTTTTTGAATAAAATGATAAAATTTATTTCAAAAATAATTTTAATTGGAAAATGACAATTTTAAATATTAATTTATATTATTCTAATTCCATACCATCAACAAAATTATCTTGAGTTAAAAATTATTTTTTTTAAAAATAATATATTATTAATCATATGTTTTATTGAAATGTAAATTCATGTCACATAAAATATTTTTTTGAGAAGTACTTCTCTAAATAATAAATGATCTCATAAGTCATTTTAGGTAGATTAATTGAATTTAATTTATATAAACATTAGCCTTTATTTTATATATTTGTTTATTTAATAAGTAGTTACACATATTCACTCTTGAAAATTCAATGTGTAGGTTTTTAACATACTTATTTAAATATTTATATTTTATCTAAAAATATCATGGTTTTGTTTTAGTTTGATGTTTTATGTAGTGAATGGTATAAGTTAAATTTTCATATATAAAGGTAATCATATATTTTAGTTTTAGGGCGTTAAGTTATCCCCAAATAAAAAAATTTCATAATATAAATTTGAATCATCATATTAGATTAATTTATATAGGGGAATCATAATTAAAAAAACATTTCTATATGATTATGGGTTTATTTATAATGTTTCAAGAGATTTATCAATATGAAAAAAATATTATAATAACATGAAAAATGGAGATAACATATTTATAATTTAACATATAATTATACTAATGTATTTTGAACAAGATATAAAACTAATGACCACCCACAAACTATGATGATGAATTATATGACAAACATAGAAATTGGGGTTTTTATAATTCAGTATATACTAATTAGTGAAGACTTATATGATAAAGGATACTAGATATTTTAGAGTTAATGATCAAACATGATTTATTATTAGTATTTGGATAATATTTTCCTTGTTGGAAATTGTTTTGGTGACTAGTTCTCTCATTAGAACTTGGATCCGGAAAATGAGTCATATAATTCCCAGGTCTCTTAAAAATGATGAAATTAATTTTTATACATTCACTCTTTCCCTTGCACTTGGGAGTCTAATGACATTTATAACTTGATCTCTAACGAGACCCCATATATCAATTATTTTTTATATTTTGGAATTATACTATATTAACCTTTTTAATCATATTTCATGATAGCTAGTGTATTATAATAATAATATTTCCCACTCCACTTCCAATTGTGTTGGGTTTTTCATTTGGCAATTGACACATTATCCCTAAAACATGAAGTTACTTCTTGTTACATCCATTAGTAAAATAAAAAGGTTTGACATGAGTGATAAAAAACATAAAAATATTGGTAAATTATTATAATAAATAAAATACAATGGATTAAACCTTAAAAACTTTTACCCTTGTCAACATTTTTGTATGTAATATGTTTACTTAAACCTACATCAATCTTAATTTATCAAACATCATTATATGTTAAAACTATGTTACATTGAGTTTTGTTATTTCATACTTGTTCACATAATCCTTAAAATAGAGATCTCAACTACCATGAACTATATTACATTATTTAAAACCCAATACTAATTGAAATATATTCTCGAAAAATCCAACATATCATTCCTTAAAGTAAATTATTCAAGACAGCAATCATATATTCTTATGTATTTACATTACCTAATCATATAATCTTAATAACATACATTTCCCAAAAAAATTACTATCTAATAAATTAAAACAAAACTATAATATATATTTCTGAAAAAATTAACTCTATTATTATCCCTTAAATTGTATTGGGTTTCATAGTAGTCATCATAAAGAATTTTCAAAAAAGAGACAAACTTCCCCGAATATATCATGAATAATTTATGGAAATTAAGGTTACAAATTTATGTATTAATTAATTCATTATAATAAAAACATCTTTTATTATATCATTTTCATCTATATATTAATCATAAGAGTTATCTATACCTCAATCATGTGTTCCCCAATAGTTATCCCAAAAAATATATCCCTTTAATAAAAAATTTTAATTTTTTTAATACCATTTAATATATGTCATCAAACCATTAATATGATACTAATGAATAATAATCCTTAGATGATTGACATAATATTTATTAAAACTTACTATATAACAAAATGTCATTTATAAATATAAATTTACTTATTAAAATACATTAGTGTTTCAAAAATAAATTTCTATTATGACATCAACGTCACTACCTTAGTTAAGACTAGGAAGGACATATTTTTTATCATAATAGAAATATAATAAAATTATTAACCATTAAAATAATATCTATTATTTTTAATAATACCTAGTGATTTCTAGGTAAATACATTTCTCAACTCCATTCCTGAGATCCTATGTCTACAAAACACTAAAAGACAAAATGTATATCCACAAAATAACTTTAAATAATCATACAAATATGAACAATCAAACATGATTTGTATTTTATAGTGAAAAATTCGTTTCCTCCAATGAAAATTCTAGTTTAATCAACATTTAATTTAATTAGGTTATCTTCTACTATTTATCCAAATACATTAAATGAATTATGAAATAGTTTATCCATAATGGTTAATAAATAGAATTTGATTATCCAATGTATATACTATAAGAATTCCTAGCCATGTGTGTAGATTTTAGAAAACTATTCATGCAGACGAGTGATCATTGATTCAATACTCAATCGACCCATTTTTGGGTGATTTCCCCAAGCTTCATTTGTACCATAACTGTATCCACATTTTAATATCAATACATGGATTTATTTCTCAAAAAAACCCCTAAAATATAATTTACCAAAATATTGGATGCTATCTAATACTTATAACTATTATTAAGATTTTCTCTTAAGTTTTATTATCCTAATACCTAAATAAAATGTGTATTATTTCTTTAATAATATATCATATACTTATCCCAAACGGTTCACTATAGCATTGAACTTATGATCAACCCTAACGTTTCAAACACCAAATTATCCCCAATAGGCATACTAATATCCGAAGTTATATAAACTATTATTTTGATGTCATTTATGACAACCTCGACCTACACTTATAAATTTAGTTCTCGTAGACACATAATTTCTTTGATACCAACTGTAAAATCTTAGATATAATGACCCATAATCAAAAAATCAAGAATGATTATTACATCACTTAAATCTAAAATATCATTTTAGGTATATATATTTATAGAATTAGAAATAACATAAACAGATAAATTCAATGTTCATTATTTCAAATGTAAAATTTTCAAATTATGTACAAAACTAGATAATACATTACAAGTAATCAAAATCTCCCATGATTTCATTCATACATGTTATCCCTATAATTGTGTCACGTGTACTATTCTCTATAACCTATGGGAGATGGAAACATTAGGGAAAATAATGATCATAACACAATAAATTAAAATTGAGTTTCCAAAAATACTCAATATTGTAGAAACAAATGAATCAACATCCATTTGATTAAGGGAAAACGATTTTGATATTAAATACAATGAAATATAAGGAGTATGGTAATAATATATTCATAAATAGTGAACAGACCATTCAAAGAGAACCTAGTGCACAAAATGTATTTTGTCTCAAAGAATCTGAATTGAGACCAAGAAAACCCTTACAACATTAGAAAAATTTGAATCAAAACCCATTGATTGAGAGGGATTTTAATTGAACAAAAAATATCCTGATTAAAAAAAAATTCATTGTATGATATCCCAAACAGGAAGTATTTACACCCAAAAAATGAAACAAGGGGCATAATAAAAATCATGTCTCAATTAGAAGAATTTTAGATGAAAACTCTTATGGCTTGAGTAACAGTTTTGGATAAGAAAAAATTGGGAGTTAAAAATGACATGTATAATAATATAAAATAAAATGAAATAAAATAATGATAGAACATATCAATTTGTAAGTATAAATACCTCAAAAATAAAAAAAGGTATATAAATACAATACCTGTCTTGATGAAGAGAAATTGAGATGGAAGCCCTTACCTCTTATTCCTGACATACATGAACATGCATTATCTTCATGTATAAAAAATATAGGTATCTAAATAAAATTCGTTACAAACTTACTCATAATAATTTTCATTCTTACTTTTTATCTATATTCATTCTCTATATGAATTCTACCAATTTTCCACATCAGTTGTTTTTAGTTTTAATCATGTATACTAGTTTTATAATAGTACTTCTCATATTTTTTCATCATATGAATTTCATCATTAATATTTAATTAATGTTAATACTATGGATGTTTTATAGTCATTAAATATGTGAAAAAAATACATTCATGGGTCTTTCATTATTCCTCCATAATGATTAAATCGATAATAGGCTTGTTACAGTGATTCTTAATGACTGAAGGGTATTTTTATAATTATATAATTAAATATTGATATAAATGTCTAGAACTAAAAAAATAAATATTTAAATATTTATATTATATTTTATTCTAGATTATTTTCCCATAGTCAATCAGGATATAAATTCCATGTATTTTTCTACAAAGTGCTTAAACCAACCCATACATGAACATACCATAATTTAATAACTGGTTATGAGGTGATATTATTGTAATAACCCTATTAATGGATAATGATGATCTTATTTAGTGGTTTTTTACTTTGATAAATCCAAATTTAAGATTTTATTGGAATAATTAATGGATATGAATGTATTACATTATTTTAATTATTCATTATCTTTTTAGCATTATTGTTTTAAATGATTCAACTAACAATGATTGATTGTTGATAATATTATTACTTTCTTCTCTAATTGGTTATACGAAGACATTAATTATAACATAAAAATAATATTTATCGTTTAATATCTTCCTTAAATCCAACCTTTTATGTTAATGAGGGAAAATGAAACGTGTTACATCATGGAGGCTATAGTCCAAAAAATGTACGAACAATATTTTTTTATTAATTGAACAGGTGTATGAATAAATAATAATAGTAACAATAATACTATAAAATTATTGTGTTTAAATCATATGAAGATCAATTTATTATTTTTTCTAGATTAAAATTAGGAGAGTATAATTAAGATGAAAAATAATTAATTGATAGTACTCAGGTAGGGGAGTAAGAAATTCATTGGAAGTCTACTTGAATTTGAGGATATTAGGAAAACTTTGAGTTACAGGGGTATTGTGTTCAATGGAGAGGGTTATAGGGAGTTTAAAATGTAATAATTTCACAGATAAATTATAATGGTAGTTGATTCTTTAGTTGGAGAAGATATTACCCTTTTATAAATGACTTAATTGGTAGTTTTGGGAGTAACATTAATATTTTTAATAACAAGATGTTACTATTATAGTGTCAAATAAAACAAAATAGAAAATCATGGAGTTGAAAATGATCATGGGTTGAACCAAACCTCATCCTCTCCCACTATAGAAATAATTGTGTGATATTTTGTGTTTTGTTTTAACTTATTAACTTTTACACTATTATACTTTTACCTTGATAATTAATTTCTAGAATTAGTAACTAATTTTAATGATAAAGATTAAGATTTAAATTTTTACCAAATTTGATACATTTAAATTGAAATTTGATAATAATTTTATCAAATAAAATTTTTATATATGTGAAAAGTCAATTTTAAAATAAATTCACTTAATCGTGTAAAACATTTTTTTCAAAAAATAACATTTCTATGATTTAAATTATATATATCATAAAATTTACATAAATACATATTTTAATTAAATAAATTGATTTATTTTAAAACAGTTGAAGTAGATGTGGCTTTCAAGGGAAGCTGAAACTGAATCCACATTGAATATTAATTGATTCTTATAAAAATATGAAAATAATTATTAAAATTAAAGAAAAATTTTAATTAGTTCTATATTTTTTTTAAAACGGATTTATAAGATAATATAATTTTTTAAAATCAATAATATTATTACATAAATTATTATTTGACTACATCCAATAATTTATATATTTATATATTATTATTATATAATAGTGAAATACAAATTACAAGTTTCTTAAAAATCGTATTTTAAGATTGAAAAACAATGTTTTTTAGAAAAAAACACAAAAAAATATTAATATTTTAAATTACAAATAAAAACACAAATTAATTGTTATAAATTTAAAGACCCAAAACTTATAAATTAGTTTTTTAATAAAATCATAAAATTTAATTAAAATTTAATTTTAATTGAAAAATGGTGTTTTCAAATATTAATTGTTATTATTCATATTTAATGTCAACACACGTTTAAAATTAGGTTAACTAATTAATAATTTCAAACATAACATATCATTAATAATATTTTTTCAGGAAAACTAATTATGTATTTAATAAAATATTTTTTTGAAATACTTTTTAAAATGATAAATAATAATATTAGTAATTTTAGGTAAAATAATTGAATTTAATTCATATAAAAATATCTTCTATCTTTTTTATACATATAATTATTTAAGTGGTTGCACGTATTATTCCAACTAATTCAACTTTTGGGTATTTTATAATCATAGTTATTTATTTATATTTTATCTAAATGTATCGTGGTTTCATTTATGTTCAATGTTTCATGTGGATACAACTATTAATAAAATTGACTTATCTAAAGGTAATCATATATTTAAATATCAAGGTGTTATGGTACTTTTTTAGATTTAATTGAAATATCACCTACAGATATCCCCCTTATTTATATCAGTGTTTGTCCCCTCTATATGAAATCATTGGAAACATATGAAGGAATAATGATGATTTTCATTTATTCTAAATATAGATAATTAAGATTGAAAAATGTTTCTCAATATAGAAAATATATTCAATTAACCTTCAATTTTATTCATTCTTTGAAAAAAAATTCCAACCACTAATAACATATGGAAGTATATACTTCTTATATTTACCATTAATCCTCACATTTCATAGAATGTTTTTTCAACCTCAATAATAAACTTAAATGAAAATTTCACTTTTTTTATAATTTTTTGGTACATTTAGCTGTTCTGGAAAGAATTTCATGAAAACCATTGGAATATGTTTAAATTTAAAAAATTTAAGCTTTCTTCTTAACAATATTTTTTTTAGAATTTATCATCAAATGTTTTCTTTCATTGATAAATCAATATCTACACTGAATTTATGAATGCCATAAATTTTTTAGGAGAGTGACCAATATTTTTAAATCATAAACATAATTTTTTATTTTTAGATATGTTACCCTTATATGGGAGCATTTAGTGAGTTTAAACATCTTCATCAGAGACATATTATATTATACCAATATTTCTATTTCTATCATGGAATTATTTACATTTATGTTTAATCTCTCTTTTGATAAATTTAACAATCATGGTATTATTAAACCAATCTCTGATGTATCATTTCCAAGTGAAATAAAATTATCTCTTATTTATAGTGAAATATTCCATTACTTTCATATTAGATGTTTTTTCCTTATAACCTTCATTTCATTACATCTCAAGGATGAATAATTATCTATATTATATTCACTATCCTTATCATTTTAGATATTTCTTTAACAAATTTTAGTTGATAAATTCTTTGTTTGTATGAACTATAACTCATTATCACAATGGTCATTTCATCAATAAATTCCATAGAATCTCTAAATATTTTCAAATATTTTAAATGTAAAATTATTTATCATATTACTTGAATTTAACTTTAACAGAATACTACTTATATTGACATTAATTCCAATAACATTAAAATTAGTGATCCTCTATTTTCCATATACTATCAAGTTTTTTTAATATACAACATTATAGAATATGAATGTTACACATAACCAAAATTAGATAAAAAATCCTCACTTTATCCATTATGATTTAATTTTTCCATTAAAAGGATACTCAAGTTTTCATATATGAACTATTTCTTTCTGAACACCATTTGGGGAATAAAATTATCTTTTTATTCATTATTACACCTTTATAGATGTATTTAGTTTCTAAATGTTTTTCATCTACCATTTTCAGCTAAACTTTAATTTTATCCTACAGTATAAAAAGATTTAGAATTTGTGTTAGTTCAAACATATTTTATCGAATGTGGGGTTTCCATCATTTATGAACATAAGGATGATGTTTTTTCCATTAATTTCAACACTCATCTTATGATAGACCGTGTCTTTCTTGTAATTATAAAATTTATTGGATTTATGGTAGTAACTATACTCTCAAATTTAAGTGAAAATTAAACTTTATAAACATCTATGTTTCTTAATGTTACTCCTAAATCAAGTATCTTTAAATTTAATTTGTTTTTAAGGTCTCCTAGATATTTTAATTTATATTCACATTCAAATTTCATGTACCTGTCTTTTTAGTCCTGCATCATCATTTATTTAAGTAAATTGTTCGTAATTTCCATTATCCTTTTAAATTTAACTTCCCTATTATAATACATGATGTTGATTATAACTTTTGATGTTTCATTTGGTTCTTAAAAAATATCATAACAAAAAATTTTCATAAAAAATTACTAGAAATTATAGTTAAACTATTTTAATATTTTAATTTTAATGCAATACATATTATTATCTTTCAAAAATAAATTATGTAATAGTTTTTTTGGATTTTTTTTCCAATGTATCCCTAGTATCATTTGTTACTGATTCTATTTTTCTCTTTTCATCCTATGGTCCCTTTATAAATTAATGTGTATATATATAAATACTTCAATAAGATATTTTTTAATATAATCATTGACTATAGAGTTAAAATCTTAAATAGATTTAATATATTCATACACTTCATTTCTTCAGTGAAATTATCCAAGAGGATACTTCTTATTGGATTTTAAAAAAAAAATTCCAAATTTTATAACATTTAGTTGTGGTTGATAAACCATTAATTTATTTTAAGAAGATATCTTATGTAACATATATGATTCCATGTTACTTTTTTTCTTAGTTTTTTGGCAAAAACCTCTAGCTTATTCATTATAAACATATCTTCTATTTTTATTAACTGATACACGTCTTTAAATTTCATATCATTTAGAAGTGGAATCTATGTAAATTTGAAAAATAGAAATTATATATAAATTATTGATAGCTACTAGTGGTAAAATACAGGTCTAATTAAAGGAATCATGGATCTCATATGACATGAGAGTCATAGTTGATTGTGTAATAACACAGATAGGGGGTGGGGTAAATCACCTGTGAACAAATTTTATTCAAATAATTGAACATAAAATTTTACCCCTATTTATTTTATTATAAAATCTATCTCAGTTAGGATGAAATAATATTTTTATGAATTCATAAATACATATCACTAAATGTTAAATAGTAATGTAATAAAGAGAATTGGTATACTAGATTTTTAAAAGGTCCCAACTCAATGAGATAACCTAATCCTTTAATTATTCATCTATTATCCTGAGACATATATTTTACACAATAATATTAAAATAAATTTAAATTTATGTGTGAATTTTTTATCTAGATTGTAATAACCTTGGAACTTATAAAATAATTTGTTTTCATTCTGTAATTTAATACTTAAATTCATTACAAATGTATAATGAAAAAATGGTATTTATAGAAATTAATAAATCTATTGAAATATAATATTAACCTTATCTATGAAAGTATAAATCAAATTTATGTATTTTATATGTTAAAATTTTAAATATTTATATAATGGAATGTGTAATAAAATGTATTAAAAATGATAAATTTAGTGTTCATAATTTTGTGACATAGATATTTTCATTTTCAATTTTATAATTAATATATGGATTTCAAAGAAGAAATATCTTCAAAAAATAAATTTATAAACTAATATATTGTTTTCATATAAAAATATGTTAATTTTATGATACCTTTATTAATTTTTCAGAGTGTTGTAATATTAGTTTTATTTTTAAAGTTGGTATTATTTGAAAAAATGATGATTATAATAAAAAATAAAATTTATCATATTTATAAAAATATTTTCATAAAATGGAGTTAGTTTTTGAGGTATACAAATGAAAAAATCATTAGGGTGTTTTATTTAGATTTTTATTATATATTTTAGTTTTGTTGAATAGTGAAATACTTTAATTTACGGTATATAGCATTATAGGATAAAATATAGTATTTCATGAATTATTAATGATTTAAGAACAAGAATATAGAAATATACTTCCATTATTACTATATTCATTCTTGATAATCAAAATTATTTATTGTCTTGATCCAAAATAATAAACTAATGAATAAAATAGTCAACAAAACACCCCTATCTTCCACTATAAACACCACTGCTCACCACCTATTTTACTCACACATAAAAAGCATAGTGTGTTGTTTAGTTAATTAAAAATTACATTAACAAGTCTATTTTCCCCATCCAAGAACTTTTGGCCACACCAAAAGTATTAAAACATGTTCCTTAATGTGGTTATCGAGGATAAGAAGATCAAGAGGTAAAATCCACTTTCGTTTTCTTTTAAATTTTATTTTAATTTCATTATTTTTTTATTATATCATCGCATAATTTCATTCAAGTTACATGATAACTCCATTATATTATATATACATAAATTCTATTTTTTAATGTAATATTAATTATCAAACCTCTTTCTTCTCCTCTTATTCTAAAAAATGAAAACAATGTCTTTGATGTGTCGATTTTCTTTCACCGTGTTTGACTTGTTATCATTTTTTTACCATGTCATTGGATGGTAATAAATAAATTATTATTATTATATAATATTAAATTATAAAAATTATATGTTTTAAAATGTTCTAGAACCAATATATAATAATGGTATTAAATATAACGATATAAGTTCTCGATGGTTTTAAAAACCACTAAAATAAATTAAATCATTTCCATTATTATTTTATATAATGAATCATTATAAAATCATAAAAAATGATATATGGTATCATTTAAATTTTTTAAAAAATATTAATACCAATTATTATCCATTTCTGGAGTTTTTCATTCATTTGACAAGAGAACCCATAATGAACCAACAAAGGAATCCATGAAATAAACACACATGAAACAATAAAAATAACAAAATATTATCAATAAATGGGTGGAAATACATTAAAAAAATAAAAAATAAGGTATTAAAAATATGAATTTTTTTATTAATAAATTAATAACACTCTTTAAACCATTATTCAGGATAGTTGAATAGGTTTTAAGGAAGTAAACCCCATAGTGAAGACCTTTTCTTTTAAAATTCACTTTAATGTTTTTTTTGAAATTTAAAAATATTTTTTTACTTATAATTCATGAGATAATATTCCCTAATTCATGAAGCCTAAATTTTTTTATGATTCATTTACAGTAATAGAAGTTTATTTATTGATAAATGCATTTCTTTTGTATTTGGGTAGTATTTTTTAAAATAAGTGATTTTCCTCAATAATTATTTTTTATGTTGCAATTGTTCATGTTATATGAATATGATATACTTCTTTATGAAGGGTGTGACCAATATCTTCCTCTAATTAACTATGTATGTTAATGTTTTATGTTGACTGAAATGGTTATTCCAATTGTAACTACGATGGTTGCACCACATGGTAGCCATGAGGGTTACATCATAATGTAGTTGTGATGTTTACGTTTTAAGGTAGATAAAAAGGTTACAAGTTGTATGGTATCCAGGAGTCTTAAAATATCAAGTATGTAATTTTCCAAGATATTTAAATGGATTAATTATGTTTTCTATGATTTATGGAAATAAAATTTTTATCACAAAGTAATAATATGATATATTATGGATGAGAAGTATATATTTTTGAAAGTGATTTTAAATGTTTATAATTATTATGGAATAATGTTTCTTTTATTTTATGTCCCTTATGTAGATTTTTGTTCTAATCCAATGTTTTAAAATGTTTTTCATAGGTTTTGAGGATGTATAAGAGAATATAAGAATAGAAGATTAATGTTATGAACATTATTTAAGAAATGATTTAATGTTTTACTAAAAAAATTTGTATTATGGAAGAAATGGATATTGTTTTAGAAGAAATCCCTTTTTATTCTTATGGGATGATTTTTATGAATTGTTTCTTAAATCCATAAAATTGTAAATTAAAAAGTTCTTAATGAAAGAAAGAATTTGAATTCTAAATTAATTTACTAGATTATGTAATTTTTAAGGTTTAATATCTTATAGTATATATTAGAGAATGGTTTAGATAAATCTTGGGGTGAGTATATGTTAATATAATAACATAAATGAGTTTTACCTAACTGTAATGTTTAAATGATGTAAAATTTAATGATTACCATGTTACCTCAACTAAGATATGTCAAATAATAATGGTTTTATATAGAAGAAACATGACCCCAGAATTAGGGATGCACTCAGAGGATGAAATATTTCTAGATTTGTAAGCTATAAAGGTTGAAATTTTAAGAAAGTAGTTTATGATAGTAATGTATCAGCTTACACATGATAGAAATGGTAGTGAAGTCCCTATAATAGAACAACCAGATCTACAATAAAGGAAGAGGATGATATTGTGGAATTTTAGGAGGCACCACCCTCTTGATTTTAGTGGAACATATGACCCAATGGGTGTTTATGAGTGGATTAATTAGATTAAAATGATATTTGATGTCACGGGGCATAATGAAAATCAAAAGTTTAGTCTTTAGATTTATCATTTTGAAGGTAAAACTGACCATTGATGGTCAATGGCCTAGAATATGAGGGATATTGAGGAGATTGATGCCTTGGAATGGGTTGAATGTAAGAATATGTTCCTTGAAAAATATTTATCCAATATGGTTTGCGTTAGGATGGAAATGAAATTCCTACAATTGAAACCAAAGGAAAATATATTCACCAGTCATGTATGAGGAAAACTTCAGTCGATTGGAAAGGTACGCTCCAAATATTATTTGGTATCTTGATAGTAAAATAAATTTTTTTTGACTAATGTTTGAATCAATGATATAGAAGGTAATTGGACTTCTGTGAATTAAAATGTTACGGGAACCTATAATATGTACTGAGAGGGTATAAATGGATTTTTTTATGAACAAAAGAACGTTGAAAACAAGTAAAAGAAAATTTTCAGATGGAGGTTTATGGGTATGAATCAATCAAAGAAATATAAAGGTAAGAAAATATTGTATTTAGTTTTTAGGTTGTGTGGAATACTAAACTTGGGGATTGCCTTATCAAATATGAGAAGTGTTTTTAATGTGGTATGTTTGGACATATGGCTTGATATTATAATTAAAAATATCTTTGTGTTGGTATGTTTAATTGTAATTAACAGTCTGTAAATTGTTTCAAATGTGCTAAGATGGGTCATTATGCAAATAACATCCCAATAAAAATCTAAATGATGGAAAGCATCTATATTATGACATGAAAGGTACAGTGCAATCATTTATAATAATGTTATAAGATTTTGGGTCATCTAATTAATTAATATTATGATCATTTTTTGTTTACTTAGATTTTTATAATGTCTTGTTTTATATAGGGTATAAACAATCCATTATTAGTGATAATGTTTTTGGAAAATTAAGAATCTCACCTCAATAAATGAAACTATAACTTACAGTTAAAACCCTAGTGGAAAATATTAATTTAGAGAAGAATTATAAGAATCATACCATTTTTTTCTATGGAATGGAATTACCTTTTATTTTATTGTTTCACACATAGTAATGTTTTATTTTATTTAGGGCATAAATTGGATTTATTTTTATCATGATAAGATTGATTGGATAAATAAAGAATTTGTTTTTTATAAATAGTTTTATTTTGTATACAGGAATGAACCCATTCCATTGATAACATATCATGAAACTGATAAAATATTAAAATATGGAAAGAAAAGTTATCATACACATATTATTTAGAAAAAGGGAACTATTTAGATTAATGATGTGTCAGAGGTTAATGAATACTTGAATTTTCATCGTAATGATTTACCTAGTGTTATACATGATTGAGAAGTTTATTTTACCTTCTACAAAGTTCCTAATGCTATGATATTTTCAAAACCCCCTTATTGAATGGCTCAAGTAGAAATTCTTGAATATTAAAAGAAGGCAACATAGTTTCTTGGTAAAATATTCATTCATTATATCACTTCAACATGGGGAGTTTCTTTTTTTATTTGGGTTAAAAATAAATACTATTCAATGTGACTTTGAATTGATTATAGGGCTTTCAATAACAATACCCTTAGGAATAAGTATCTATTTACTCATATCGATGGATTGTTTTATAAAAAACAGGGGGATTAATACTTTTCTAAGATTGAATTGAGATTTTGGTTCCATAAGATGAAGGTGGTGGAGGATAACAATCCAAAAACAGTGTTCCAAACTAGATATGTGAATTATTATATTATTGTAATTCTATTTGGTTTTACAAATGCATCTACTGTATTTATGGATCTTATGAATAGAATCGTACATCAATATTTGGATAATATTTTTATTGATTTTATTGATGAAATTTTTGTTTATTAAAAATGATTTGGGGATTATGAAAAAAATGTAAGGATTACTCTAAAAATAGTTAAAGAATAAAAATAATTTTATAAATTTGGGAAATGTTATTTTTTTCAGCAGATTTATTTTCCTGGGAAAACTGTAAATAAAGATGGAATAATTGTTGATCCCACCAGAAAATATTTTTTTAAAAATCAAAATTACCTTCAAATGTTACAGAGATTTATAGTTTTAATTTATGATCTGGATATTTCCAATGGTTTCTTAATAAATTTTAATGGTTATCTTTCCCGCTAAATTTGTTATCATGAAATGTGGTTAAATTTATTTGGATAGAAATATATGATATTTGTTTTTTGGAACTAAGAAGACGAGTGGTTAATGCTTCATTTTTTTTCTCTACCTTCCATAAATTAAGATTTTGTTATATAAAATGACACTTCATTGGAGGGACTTGATTTCGTTCTAATATAGAATGATTAGCTAATTTCTTATTCTTAAAGACAATTGAAACATCATAATATAAGTTATCACACACATAATCTAGAATTAAGAGATGTTATTTTAACTATAAAAATTATGAGACATCATTTATATAGAGCCAAATGTGAAATATATAATGACCATAAAATTTTCAAGTATATATTGACAGAGAAGGAATTTAATATGAGGTAGAGAAGATGGTTGCAACTGATAAAAGATAATTATTGCATGATCAATTACTATCATGGAAAAAGAAACAAAGTGGTGGATGAATTGATTCAATAACTTTCTGAATCATTATCATGTCATATTTGGAACATAACCCCTTGGTTTATGATTTGTTTCATATTTTCATAGAAGTTAATGGTATAAAAAATTAATCTATTTTTTAGGTGAAAATGTTGTCATATCTATCTGAATGAATCATGCATGCACAGAAGGAGGGCCATGACTCAAAAAAATTATAATTGGTTAAGAAATCTAATTGGCCTAAATTTAATAGTGAAAAATATTGTATCTTGAGATTTTGAAAGAGATAATTTGTTCTTTGTGATTCCCAGCTAAAGAGAGAATTGTTAAGTGAAGATCGTAGTTCTCTGTTTTTAGTTCATCCTCAAAGAAATAAGATGTACAAAGACCATCATGAGTATTAGTATTGGGATGGAATGAAAATATAAATTGCTTATTGTTCAATGAAATGTTTGACTGGTCAGCATGTTAAGGAAGAGAAACAACTACCATATGGGATGATTTATCTTTTTCTAATTATAGAATGGAAATGAGAATATATATATATATGGATTCCTTGGAGGGAAACCAAATAATTCTTGAGATAACTAGGCTATTTGGGTTATTGTTTATAGAATGAATAAACATGCACATTTCCATTCTATTTGCGACACACATTCTCTCGATCAAATTTGCAGACTATACCACCCAGATATTTTCAGGTTATATGGAGTTCATTTCTCAATTTTATCTCACCGTGATCCCATATTAGCTTCCATCATTTATAAAGGACATTAGATATAGTTCATAAATGAATTAAATTGTAGCATAGCATTTCATTCACAATATTATGGACAGATCAAGTGAACTATTCAAATATTGGAAGACATGTTACATTATTTTTTAATGGATTACCAGGGAAGTTGGGATCAAATATTTCTTTAGTTTAGTTTTCTTATAATAACAGTTTTTAGTCCAGTATACAGATGGAAACTTTTGAAAAAATTTATGGAATGAAGTGTCAAACTCCATTTTTTTGGGATGAAGTATGGGAAAATATAGTTTTTGGGCCAGAATTGGTAGATAAAGTTGATTAGAAAGTGGTGATTATCTAGAAAAACATGAGGAAAAATCAGAGTTGGTAGAAAAGTATTACAAATAACAAGATGGAAATTTTTTTATAAAGGAATGTGATCACATTTTCCATAAAATCACTCATTGTAAAAGTTTTATTCCTTTTTTAAGAAAGGATAGCTATTTACACTATTCATTAGACCTTATGAAATACTAGATAAAGTTGGACGAATTACCTATTGAGTAGTACTTCCTCAATATTTATCTCAGGTAAATAATGTTTTTCATGTTTCAATTTTAGAAAAGAATGTTCCAGATTCATCTCATGTTTTGAGGACGAAATTACATAAGTAGGAAGAGAAAAATTCTTATAAGGATAATCAAGTTTATATTCTTTATTATAGAGAGAAAGTATTGTAGAATATGATAATTAACCCTTTTAAGTTTTTTTGTAGAAACCAGATGGTTGAAGAAGTTTGGGAATATGAATATGTTATTTAAGAAAGGTATATTCACTTGTTTAATAAGTGAATATAAATTTTGAGGACACAATTTATAGAAGATGGGATAATGTAACAACCTAGGTATGTACAAATATTTTTTTCCATTCTAGAATAAAATAGTTAAATTCATTATAAATGAAGAATGAAATAAGTGGTATTTACAAAAATTAATGAATATAAAAAAATTGAAAATTAAAATCTCCAATGAAATTATATAATAGAATTTAGGTACATTATAAGTGAAAATATGATATATTTATATCATGGAATAAATTAATGAACTGTTTTGAAAATTATAAATCATTTATTTGTATTTTTGTGACAAATA
The DNA here is from genome assembly GCA_963277665.1 of Viscum album. NCBI lineage: Eukaryota > Viridiplantae > Streptophyta > Magnoliopsida > Santalales > Viscaceae > Viscum > Viscum album. The sequence continues at coordinate 1,446,140,103 of OY728155.1, forward strand.
AATTTTTATTCAAAATTGTATAATAAATATAATTATTTAAATTATTTTTTCTTCATAAAATAGATTTATAAATTAATATTTTTTTTAATTATCATATTAATATATTTTAATGATAATTTAAATATTTTTTGGAAGTGTTCTAAAGTATGTAATAATTTTAAAATTGGTTTTTTAAAAAATGATGTTTTTGTATTAGGAATTAAATTTCTCATATTTAAAAATATATCATCATAAAAATTAATTAAATTTTTAATTATAAAAATCGAATTATGGATATGGTAAAGTTTATGGGATTCTTTTAAAATAGTTGACTTTTTTTGTGAATAGTGAAATATAATAATTTATGGTATATATCATTATAAGTTAAAATGAACTATTTCATGATTCATTTATGATGTAAGAACTATAATATAGAAATATAATTCTATATAATTAATATTTTATCATGAAAATCAAGACTGTTAATTGTCTTGATATGAAATAATAAAACAGTGAATAAAACAATCAAAAATCAACCCTATCCTCCACTAAAAATACCACCCCTCACTACCTCCTATCCTCACACCTCCAAAGTATTTTATCTTGTTTAATTTCTAATAAATTTCCTTACCAATCATCTTCACCATGTTTAATACCTACTCATCTCATGAATAATCAAAAACCAATTCCTTAAGGAGGTTCTGAATTAGAAGAAGTTCATGAGGTAAAATCCCCTTTCATTTTATTATAAATTTATTTTTAATTTATTTTCTTTTATTATTCTCTATTTATTTCCCCTTATCCACATGACATGAAAACTTCAATATCTTACATATACTATAATTTTATTATGTTAATGGAATATTTTCATCGAACCTCTCATATTCTCCTATTATTCTAAAAAAAAGTTAAAACATTGTTCATGATGTGTCCATTTTCCATCATCATAGAATATGTGTTTTCAATTTCATTTACCACTTTCAAGGCTTTTAATAAAACCATTATTATGGTTTAATATGTTTTTATTAAACAAATAATAAGGTAAATAATTTTCAATAACCAATATATAAACTTGATATTACATGAAATGATATATGTTTGTAATGACCGTACAAACCATCAAAATAAAATAAATCATTTTCAATAATGTTTTATCTAATGAATCATCCTCATATCAGTAAAAATGATATATATTATTATTTAAAATTATAGGAACTTATAAATACCTTTTCCTTCCTCTTCAAGAGATATCCTTCCATTTAATACGAAAAACCATAATGAACCAACCACGGAAACCATGAAATAATCACACCCGAAACAATAAAAATAACAAACTATTATCAATAAATGAATGTAAATATGTCATAAAAAGATAATATATGCTATTATAAATATGAATATTTTTTATTAAAACATTAATAACAAACATTATTTTTGAACATGTTTTAAGGAATACAAATCCATGGTAGGATATTTTTCTTTCAAAATTATCTTTAATGTTTTTAACTTATACAGTAAGATAAGATCTTCCCACTTTTAGGAATCCTTGATTTGTTGATGTTTTCATTACAATATTACTTGTTTATTTCTCGATAAAATTATTTCCTTTGTATTTGTAGAATATTATTTAAAATAAGTGATTTTACTCAAGGAAAATTACTATGATTCATGTGTTATGTTTTATGAATGTGTTATAGTTTTTGGGGATTATTTATAATGAATGGTGGTTCCTATATCTCTATCTAATTAATTGGGTATGTTTATGTTTGAAGTTTACTGTAATGTTTATTCCAAGTGTTACTATGCTAATTATACTATAAGGTATCCATGAGGGTTGTATCATAAGATAGTATTGAGGGTAACATTGTAACGTAGCTGTGAGGGTTAAAAATAGCATGGTATCCTTAAGGGTTACAATATTAAGTACGTAATGACCAAAGTTACCTAAATTGTTCATTTATGTTTTATATGTTTTATGTAAATATCTTATTTCAATTAGGTAAGTATATGATACTTTATGGGTGAGAAGTATGTCTTTTGGAAAATTATTTCACATGATTATAATTATTCATGCAGTAAGAGTTAACTTATTTTATCTCCCTTACTAATTTTTTTTATCATCCCATGTTTTAAAATACGTTTAATACGGTTTAAGGATTATTATGATAAAATAAGATTCAATTTTTAATTTTGTAATGGTTTTCATGAAATTTTTCCATGCTTTATTAAAAACAATTGTATTATGGAAGAAATGGTTATTTTTTAGTAGCACCCACCTTGTATGATTATGAGTTGATATTTATGAATTATGTACTAATTATTTAATACTCTAAACTGAAAATATCATTGGGAATGAAATAAAGTGAATTATATAATAATTTACTATATTATGAAATGTTTACCGTTTATGGTCTTATATTGATCCTATAAGATCACCATATAATTTATGTTAAATTTAACAACATTACATACTTGATTAATTACCACCATCAGATGGGGTTTTAATATGGATCCCACAAATCTCCAAGAATCTCTAATAAAACTTACAAGTCTTTGACTACCAACATACCTTCTACTAAAGTAGCTTACACATAATACTTATTCAATACTTCTGTAAACTTATTTTTGAATCACTAAATAAATATAACAATAAAAAATTTATATTTTTTAGGTTTTTCTTAACATTTTTCAGTATCTATATATTTTTTCCAATGGAACCTAAAAAAATGACTTCAAACTCAATTTTCCAGATCATTAAATCTCTAATGACACTAAACTTATAATAAATGAAATTTTTTTCCTTACCTACTTATTTACTTCTCAATAGCATAATTTATCACTCACACTCATGTCTCTTAAATTGAATGTTCTCCATATATTTTATAATATACCATTCTTGAAAAGTTTTTAGGCATGTAGTCAATGATATATGATACTCCTTCAATTTTTGTTTTCTATAAAATTACATTTAATATTGCATAATATATCAAATGATGGCTTCCTTAAATCCTCTAGAAGACTAGTCATCAACATTATTAAACTCCTTCATAAATATATACTTGAATCATAAACCTTAAATCATGAATTTTGAAACATTTAATGTATAGATAAACATCATCATAATGATCATTGACTTCACATAATTTTTATATTACGTATCTCTAGGATCTTATTCCCCTTTAATATAAAAATGTTTATTATTTGACACTACTCATATATCTTCTCCAATCATCTGAATCCTATGAATCATCAAAAAATCTAAAAAAATGATTTTAGGAAGTCATTATTATCCATATATTGATCTAATAAATGTCCAAACTCTATCTCTGGGATTTAATATCTCAACCATCATTTCTTTTTATCATCTCATTTTTCATTTTTTGATCAACTCTATATTTGGTCATCTATATTTTAAATTAATGATATGTTTTTATGTCATCATCTTCAACATGACTTAGATTATATTCAGTACAAAATCTTATCTTTCAATAAAAAATCACCATCCTATCATTTTATCACTACATTTTATACTCATCCAGAGTCATTTATTTTTCATTTTCATTCATCCCCAATTAAAAAAATTAGACATCCATTTCTCAAACACACTCTATTTATTTAAACCAATTTTCATCATCTTATAGTAATATATCATATTTACTTTTATCTATTGGAATCATGTTCTTTAAATTATTATTATGATAATCCATAACATTCATTTTATTATCCTCTAGTTACTTTTTTTGGATATGTTAATGTTGGGTTTTTTGAAAATCCTAAATATTTTGGTTCCCATAAAATACACTTTCCCAATAATTTAAAATATATAATCACACAAAACAATGTAAAATAGAGGTTAAGTATCCATGAGAGTATTTCAACTCTCCTACTTCCTCAATATCCACAAAATAATTTTTCCCGAATAGATTCTACTGGAAAATTTCTGATGTTTACCATTTTCCTTCATAATTTTTTTCATCGGTCTTTTCAAATTAAACTATATAATTTTCTAATATATTTTATATTATATCAAATAACATAAATATAAATTTAATACACATCAATAATTTGATTTCAGTACACAATACTCATGTTATTTTCTATTTTAGTAATATTATATAAACATCACCTTCTATGTGCACATAAACTACATTCATTTCTCTTATTCTAGAAGTAAATATCAATTTAGTATATCTTCTTGGGAAATTATATTCCAAAAAATTATCATATGAATTTTTCGAACACATCATCCAAATAGAAATAACTTATAACATTAATATACCATTTAGTTTTTTTCTCTAACTTGTTTTAAAAAATTTATAAATTTTTTATACAGTATAATGAAATATGGGGTTAATTTCATTAATAAATAAAATGGAAAATATAAATACAAAATTAAATCATTTTGAAATGAAAAATAAATAAAGTGGTAATCTCGATAAAGCGGTGAATTGATAAATTTTATTAGTATGGAAAGTTTAACTTCATTGTTGATTAAGTATGTATACACAATTGAGCATGGATGAATCAAATTTGTGTAGTTTTGTGTATTTTATCTGAATGATGAAATGAGAAATTAAAATAAAGATAAAATATATTTTCATAAATTAGTTTTGAAAAATATTTCTACGAAAACCTTTAACTCATCCCACCAGGATGAGAGGTTTATGTTATTTATCTCCTGATTTTGGTGGTGATTAAGATACCCATCCCTCACAATTATGGTTTAAGTGAACCATCTTGGAATATTCTAAAATCTAATGAACTCATCCCATTATGTTTCAAAAGTGAGAACCCATTGTAGAATAATATGAGAAAAGAGTTTTTATTGGTGAAAACCCATTACAATGTTGCTCATAAATCTATCATATGGATGTATAAAATTTGATATGAGATATTTGAGATAAGATGTATAAAATTAGAGCATTTAATTTTAAAGGTGAATTTAGATTGTCTCTTTGATAGATCATTTAAATTACTAAAAATTTAGTGTCGTTGATTCATGGGAGATGTTGTTATACAAATTTTTCTATTACTTCCAAAGACCCTTCAAATAATATTTATAGGAATCATAGGGAATGGAAGTTCCTTGGGATGAGTTGAGGATTTAATGGTCTGATTAAAAGCAGTTTATAACATTAATAAATAATCCTTGACTGATATGGAATTGAGACACTGTATATCCGAATGATCCCAATGGTTAGGTCGGAATATCCTATATCAACCTACTTCATGTAGCTAGCTGGTTCTCCTTCACCAAATTCCCAAATGACCCTACTGTAGCCTAAATCTCTCCACCTTCATGCGAATCTTCCCTTTCTTCCTTCTAGGTTCTCATATGGATAATTCAATATCACTTCATGATCTCAATGTATGCATTAATACAATTTTAAAAATATTATTAGATCAACAAGATGCCATTGAATATTATTTATGATATCCATTATGACCATAAAGGACCTGACATAAATTTTAATTAAATTTAATGATATTTTGTGAAATAAAAACTTTAGATACATAAGATAGTATTTTTTTTCATGAAAAAACTATGAGAGTGAGAGATATTTAATAGTATAAAATTATTATAATAATCATAACAACATTTTGGGGATTCATGCTATATATAAATTCAATAATTTTTGGTGTAATGACCCATCCCCTAGGGCTCGTGTCATGACGACCCCATGCCTGACTTCCATATGCTAGGTCCTGGAGACTAGAACCAGAAAATAATATCCTGAAAATGGAAGACATTGAATTTAAACCTATACACACACATCCAACCACATCCCAACACACTGAGAGGGGAAACTTGTATACCACTAAAACAAAGTTGAGTGTATGTACATGTGAATGTAAGTGAGCCAACATACAAACCCAACAAGGAACTAAAAATAGAAAAGAACAAAAGGAAACTGTGATGGCTATCCACAGAAAACCCTACCTGATCATGAGGGTAGTGAAACTACTGGACTTTGAAGTAGTATGTCCTGCCCTCCAGGTCTTACTATGCCCCACCTAGTTTTATCCCATTAAGTCCATCATTGTAGCGTCTCTTAGCCTCATCCCTCTGAGAACATATATCGAAACCTCAGTCATCAGCACTAGACACAACACCTATGGGAAAAACTCTTGTAGGGGTGAGTATAACAATACTCAAAAGAGAACCTGATACCCCTAAAGTTGTCTTAGTAATTAAGGAACGAAAATACCAAAATGAAAATACCATAGAGTTAATACCACAAAGCATGAACTCAACCACATAGCATAAGGTAAAATTTGTATCTCGCATCAGATATATTCTAGGGTAGTGATAATATCATCATTAGTCATATCATCTAACTACTAGGCTACTGGAGTACTCCTCCTATATCTAGAATAGTGGGCCTTCTAGGTCACAATTATCTTCTTGCAACTAAATTTGAACTGATGCGGTACTCATCTTGGATGAGTACTGTGGGTATGCTGGGTCCCAAAAAGTCACCCCCATTGTGGGATTACCGGGTCACACCGAGCCACATCCCACCTTGGACGAACTGAAGTACTCCTATTATCGAGAATTATGGGTCTTCCAAGTCAAAAACTTCTTCTCCCCACCATAGACTTTTTGGAACACATAGAGCCGCTTCCCACTGGGCCATCATCGAGCACTCCTCTAGTCTCAGGCAACTGCAGGGTTTTGTATATGGCATGCATGGGATAACCACTCATCATGACATTATTCATACCATCACATGCATGAAAATCACCAGAATCATGAAAAATGATCCACATCATCAAGTGGTTCCCAAATATATACACGACTCATCAATCAGATTCGTGGTTTTCAAGATACAAGTGTTTTAGTAAACATGGGGCCTATTGTGACGGGGCCCCATCCAACATGGTCTGACTGACTCGACCAACTTGGCACTGGGGTTCCTCGTACCCTTGTTCCTTTTGACAGACTTGACGAGACCAGGTGTGGGTTAGGGTCGGTCACGTTTGGCCCATCCAGTGGGCCAGGACCAATAGGTATCGCTAGGCCCGACCTAGTTTGGTCAGGGGTCCAGCATGCCAGGTTGCCCGGTGACCCTATCTAGTCTACCCTAGCCCAAAGGGTGCATGTCTGCCCTACCAATGTGGGTCCGTACTGATAGGTGTGGGTCAGGCCCATCATCACGGGTCCGACCCATCGATACGGGTTTGGCCTACTGGCGTGGTCTGGCCCGCTGTCGCTAGTCCAACATGTCAGCACGAGTCTAGACTGTTATGTGCGGGACCGGCCCTTCTCGCTAGTTCCTTGGCCTGTCAGTTGGGAACCAGCCATTGGAGCGGCCTGTTGTGCACCACCCAACCAAGATGTGGCTTCCAACTGCATCTGACATCCTCTTCCCTGCAGGTTACTGTGGGGCCTCCACCACCAACCATAGTCGACGGACCATGGCTCCTCCATCGAGCCAGGTGGCCTGGCCAAGGGTCACCCCTCTATACGGCGCCCCACCTAGCATCGCATCCTCCACTGGCACAGTCTGATTTCCGCAGTCTCCAGCCGTTGTGGCACACTTATGGGGGGCTTTTCCACCTAGTCATTGGCTTTGCTGGTGGGCCTCTATCCCACTAACTGGCATGTGGTTAGCACCTACCACTTCCACTTTGGCATGTGGCTGTAGCTGCTACCACGTGAGGCCACTTTCACTGGCGCTGGCGTGACAGAAGATCCTTCGGCCGACCACCAGACATGCACCAGTGGTCCATTCTTCATGACGCCTGCATCTATGGCCTCCAAAGTTCTCCTTCTTCATGGTAAAGGACCCAAATCAACCTTTCCATCATTTTGAGAAAGCAATCATCAAGAACACATGGTCAGAGGTTCTTCAGGCCTTGTTTGTGTCAACCTGGGCCCTCTGCATTAGATATTTAAATAAGCGAAAGGTACAAGGATTTAAATTTCATCCAATTGTTCCATGTTTGAATCCTAAATAATAAAAACCCCAAATAAAGTCACCATCTCCCATAGACATATGGATCAAAGAGTAACCTGTTCAATGTTTGATCCATGTTCTTCATTTCATTGAAAAATAAGAATGGGGAAAACGTTGAAATAAAACTCATACCCCTACCTCTATGACATTTGATGTCTAAGAGATCATCCTATAGGTTTTCAAGATGTTCGACGTCGCTTCTAGCTATGTTCTTCGATGCCTGCCGAAGTCGGTGATGATCTATCAGCGCATCATTCTTCGTTCTTCATTGGATAGGGATTCCAATGACGGTTCTTTAGAGGTTTTCCCACATTTATTAATCCCCTAAACTCCAATATGATGGAATTATAAAAAGGAATCAAAATCATAGAAATGTTGCCCCCATTAATTATGCTCATTAAATTAGCCACATTTAATGGGCCACATTTAATAGGTCATTAAGATTACAATGTCACTCTTTCAAATGAGCCATTATTTTTCCTCTATTTATGTAACTCGTTGCTGCTTCGTTGTTGAACTGCAGTGTCACCGTCTACCACTAAACGGTAAGAAAAAAATAAAATAATTCATTTAACTTATTTTATTATATTTCTTGAAATGTTGAAAAAAATAATTCTTTCGTTTGGACCTTCCCGGAGGAAGTTAAGTCATTTCTAGGAAAATAATGATTCTCCAAGTTCAATGGTGTCTTAGTATTTTTGATCTGAGTACCGGTTCAAAATTTAGAAAAACCAGCTCGCGTGTTTACTAAAATTATAATAAAAAATTTCAAAATTCAATTCCAAGATTATTGGGCCTCGGAATCACATTCCATCAGAGAGAATGGTCTCAGAATAATTCTATATGATTAAAAATAATTACACGGAATTTCTGAGACATTAAATTCTCCCCACCTTAGGTATTTATGTCCCCAAAATCCGAAATAAAAACTAATAAAGCAGATGTGGGTACTGAGTACAAATATGAGCCTCCTGCTCCCATGTGCTCTCCTAGACATTCTTGTGCTACCACAAAACTCGCACAAGAGGAATCAATTGCCCATGTAGGACCTTATGCTGTTGATCTGCTATCTACATCAGGAACTCCACAACCATCACCCCATCATCAATTTTTAGATCTCCCTAGTCAATGAAGTGTGACAAACCATGTACATACCTCCTTAGATGTGACACGTGGAAAACATCATGCACCTAGTTCCTCTGAGTAGGATGTTCTAGGAGGTATGCCACCTCACCAACTCTACTTAAGATCTGAAAGGGTTTGATAAACCACAAAGATAGATTTCTTTCCGGGTAAAATATCTACAATCCCCATTGAGCAGATACCCAAAGGAACACTTGGTCTACCTCCATAATATACAAGAGTCTCTATCTCTTATTGGTATAAGACATCTTCTTACGTTGTGCTGTCCTCATAAGATCCTATATGATCTACACCTTCTCAGTGGTAGCCTGTACAAACTTCATACCCATGAGGGACGACACCCCATGGTCTGTTCAGTATATGGGTGATCTGGAAATCTGACCATACATGGCATCAAATGGTTCTATACTGATTTTGGAGTGATAGTGTTGTTTTATGCGAACTACACCAAAGGTAGGTGGTCCTCCAAACTGCGACCAAAGTTAAGGATGCAAGCACGATGCAAGTCCTCCAAGGTCTGTATGGTCTGCTCTATCTTACCATCCATCTGGGGGAAAAAATTTGTGCTCAAGCACATCTGAGTATCGAATGCCTCTTATAATCACTTTCACACCTAGGATTTAAATCATTCATCACGGTTTGAGACGATCATCGAAGGAACTCTGTGGAGTCTCACTATCTCCTGGACGTATAGGTATCCCAATCCATCTATCAATACCTACTTCCGGATAGGTAGGAAGTGAGCTGACTTGGTGAAGTATTCAACAATCAACCAAATATATTCGTGTCCCTCTGAACTTATGTGGTAACCAAATCAAAAAGTCCATTGAGATACTATCCCACTTCCAATCCAAAACCTCAAGTGGCTAGGTCAAGTCTATTGGAACACGATGCCCAACCATTACTTACTGACAAGTGAGGCATTGTGAAATGAACTCGGCCACATCTCTCTTCATTCCTGGACAATAGTATTGATGTTAGAGGTCATGGTACATCTTTTCCACTCTGGGGTTAAATAACAAAGGGTACATATGGAACTCCCTCAACACCTCCTCATGCAACATCACTAGTAATAAGGTTCTCCATCTGAAAATGATGGAGTGCTCCCCACTTATTTAAAATCCATCAGCAGTCCATCCAAAGGATAACTGAGCACATCAGGAGTCACAGTCAACATCCACCATCTGTACCTCCATGACTCTCTATAAGAGTGGAGGAGTAACAGTTATTGACTGAAGGTAATATCCTCCATCATCATCCATAAAGGATTTCTGAATCGCAGATAAATTACCTATCGCCTCAATCATCAGCTTCAAACCTGTCCTCCTACTGAGTGAGTCTACCACCACGTTCTCCTTTTTAAGAGTATAAAATATCTCAAAGTCATATTCCTATGGGAACTCTATCCATCCCCGATGTCTCATGATCAGGTACTTAAGGTAAAATATATACCTGAGACTCATGTGGTTGGAGTAGACCTTAAATCGTTCACCCATCAAGTAGCGTCACCATATCTTCCAGTCAAAGACAACTACTCCTACTTCCAAGCTGTGGGTCACATAGTTCTTCTCATGATTCCTCAACTGGTGTGATCCATAGGCGATCACTGATTTCTCCTATATTAGTAAACAACCCATTTTGGTCCCGGATGCATCGCAGTAATCTAAATACCCAATGCCCTCCTCTAGTAGTCTCAAGAAGTTGTCACTAGTCAGTCTCCACCTCAGCTACTGGAAAGTCTGCTAACATTTCTCTGTCCATATGAAGGATTTTTTACTTCCATTTCATAGATGAGAAGGGTGTTGATACTCTGTAAAATTCGTTCAAATACCTTCGATAGTAACATGACAACCCTAAGAAACTCTGCACCTTAGTCACGATCTTGGGAAGATCCCAAGCAAGCACTTCCTCTATCTTCACTGGATCTTTTGAAACTCCATCATATGAGATAATGGGTCCTAGAAAGTTGACTTCCCTAATCCAAAACCGACACTTCAAGAGCTTTCTATAAATCTATTTCTCTTAGAGTGTATCTATGACTATCCATAGGTGTGTAGTGTGATCTTACTCCAATGATGAGTAAAATAGGATGTTATTAATGAAGACCCAGAGAAAACAGTCAAGGTAAGGCTATAAGATCCTATTCATGATGCCTATGAACACTGCTGGGGTGTTGTTCATGCTAAAATGGAATACTAGGAACTCATATTGTCCATACCATCACCTGAAGGATCTCTTCATTACATCCCCATCCCATACCCGAAAATGGTGATAGAGTGATCTGAGGTCTTTCTTTGAGAACCACTTTTCTCTTTTGAGATAGTCAAAGAGGTCATAAATTCTTGACAGTGGACACTTGTTCTTCACGGTTACCTAGTTCATGCATCGAAATTCGATACACAATATTAATCTACCATATTACTTCTCGGTGAAAAGCACCAAGGCTGCCCATGGTAAAATTCAAGGCCTTACATAAAACTTGTCCTGCAATTCCTCTGTCTATGCCCTTAGTTCACGAATCTCCATAGGAGAAATCTGATATGCTGGTATAGATATTAGTGCCATCTTGGGGTACATGTCGATGAAAAGGAATACCTCTCTGCGAGGAGGTAGTCCAGAAACATTCTCATGAAAAAAATTCCCAAACTCATCCACCAATATTGGAATGCTCGGACTCCTCTCACCCACTACCCCAAGGGTGAGACTAGACAACTGGTGAGTGATCGATTGCACCCTCCTTCATGAATTTTCGTCTTGTGATTCAACGGTTTTCTTCTCACCGGTTAAGGAAAGGTTGTTCCCATCTCTACAGACACACTGCACTGTATGCCTAAAATAGTCAATCTGATCATGGGATGTGGATACATAGTCCATACCCAATAGGAAATTTAAGGCCTCGATGCCACTTCTAGGAGATCCCAGCCAAATCTCTAAACTCCAAGAGTAAGATCACACATTGTGTACTAGTGTGTGATCATTCAATGTCTCCTGTAGGAGTCTCTAACTGTAAGGATCGAGCCGACGAATCCACTAGAATCTCCAAGATCTGAATGGGAGCTGTGAAATGGAAGTATTTACTAGAACGTGTGTCTATAAGAATAATATCTAGGATGGGGAAGACACAAATCATACCTCAGATCAAATCTAGAGCACTGTGGTCATAAGCCTCTACTACCTGGAGCTGAGCTTTCCCCTGCCCTCCAGCTCCCTAAGGTCTGGGTGGACCACCTAGGGGTGGTGGAGGTAACACCTAAAACTATATCCCACTAAAAACTACTCATCCATCTCTCCTTCCACATCTGCCTCCCTGTAGACATCCTCACTCAAACCTTTATCGCTTCCTCAGAAGCCCCTTGACCATCTGTCGGTCACCTATATGATGGTTTGGGTAGTCATGTGGAATGTATCCTTATCTTCCACACAACAAGCACTATTTGGATCCCTGATAACTCCCTCTAGACTGGGAGCCCCACACTACAGACCTTGAGTCCTAGGGTTGGCCTTTGAAAGACCCGTCGCACTTGGTTCAACGTGTCTATTATCTGCTACCTGTCGAAGACTCTACCACCTAGGGTCTAATAGAAGATAAAAATATTGAAGGCTACTCCTCTAATGATCTCTACACAAGAAGGTATCTCTCCAGCACCTTGGTTTGGGTAGGGATGATGAGATACAACAACGATTCACTGATCTCCCACATGAGTCCCTGATTAAAGGCTCGATCCCTAAAGAAAGCGTCTCACACCATGTTTGTGGAGTAGCGAGATAGCTCAGTGAATCTCACTGAGTACTCAAATACCATCATGCTTCCTTGTTAAAGGTGAATCATCTCTTGAATTCACATAGAGCTCAAGGTCTCGAGGAAAAAATCCTCTTGAAAAATATACTCGATGTATTTCTAGGAAAGGGTCACCTCATCATGTGTCGGGGTGGTCAAGCTCCACTATCTCCCTTTTGAGCCCTAAAGAAGACCCACATAAAATATTTACATCTAGTCATGAGGTGTCCACACTAAGAAGAAGTCCCACTCCATACCCTCTAGCTAGTCCTCATTGACACGAGGATCTGTCTGTCCCCAGAAACTGGGAGGTCTCTGTCTCTAAAACTCATGAAAGGAACTCAGTCTACACACATCCTCTTCTGGAAACTCCAGTAGTATATGACGACCATCGGGTGGTGGTTGCACTCGGGAATCACTTTGGGGAGCCATCTCAAGCACTGGTCCATGAACAGATACCTCGTCGCGAGGCGGTCTGTCCACACGACCTCGTTTCAGGATCCGGACTTGTCGTTCATTGGAGGCATCCTGAAATTGATCATGATATACCCCGGTAAGATGTTTAAACTTGGTGAAATAAATTTTATTCAAAAGATCATATGTATATAGTTATGTAACCAATTTATTTATGTATTGATCCAAATAGATTAATTCAAGATCCTGGTGTAGGGATACGTCGGCTTCCCCACCAAAATATAACTCTCTGAATATGAAAGTCAGACTCACAACACATAACGATGTTTCCCCAAAAATAAAACACATACTACTGGGTTTTATTGTAGGACTGACCAACTTATGATAACACTTTGTCAAGACCCATCCCCCGGGGCCTGTGGCGTGACTACCCCAATCCCACCTTTCATAGGCTCTAGGCGGGCGACTAACACCAGAAAGGAATATCCCAAAAAGGGAAGGCAATGCCTTTTAACCTAGATACACACACACCCAATCGCATCCCAACACAATGATAGGGAAACAAGTATACCACTAGAATAATGCTGAGTGCAAGTACAAGTGAATGTATGTGGTCCAAAATAAAACCCCTACAAGGAACTGAATACATCAATGTATAAAAGGAAACTCTAATGTCCATCTGTGAAAAAACCCACTTGATCATGAGAGTAGTGAAGATACTGAAAGTTAAAGTAGTATTTACTGCCCACCCAATCCTACTGGGCCCCACCTAGTCCTATTCCACTAAGTCCACTGTCATAGAATCCTTTAGTCCCATCCCTATGAGCACCTTTGTCGAAATGTCGATCATCTACACCAGACACAAAATGTGTGGGATAAGACCATGCATGGGTGAGTATAACAATACTTAGTAGGGAACCCATGACCCCTGAAGGTATATTAGTAATAGAAAAAGGAAAACAATATAAAGAAAATACCACAGAGTTAATACCACCAAGAAAGACCCCAACCACATATCACGAGGTAAAATTCGTAGCTCACACCAGGTATATTCTTGGGTAGTGAAATTAGAAACATCAGTTATATCATCTAACTCCTCGGCTGATGGAAAATTAATTCTCTATCGAGTAAAATAGGCCTTCTAGGTCACACAAAGCCACTTCCCACTAACCTTGGACTACTGTGGTACTCATCCCTGATGAGTACCAAGGGTTTGTTGGGTCACACAGAGCTGCACCCCACTGTGGTCCTATGGGGTCATACAGAGCCACTTCCCACCATGGCCAAACTATGGTACTTCTCCTGTAAAGTACCATGGGTTTTTCGAGTCACCCAAATCCTCTCCCCACTATGGGGCTTCTGAGTCACCTAAACCCGCTTCCCACTGGGCCGTCATCGAGCAGTCTTCTGGTTGCAGCCAATCGCAGGGTTCCGTACGTGGTGCGCTTGAGTGAATCGATCCTCAATCCATTCATCACATCTTGACATCCATGAATGTCCCCATAAAGCATTCCAAAAGATATGCCTCATAAATAGGGTCCTAATTACACAAATAGACCGTCTACCAGATACACGGTTTGCAAGATACATATGTTTTAGTAAATTGGGGGCTGGTTGCGTCGGGGCCCATTTTGACCTGACCAACTCGCCCCCAAGGTTCCTAATACACCAATTAAATTTTATGGAATTGACATGAACTGGTGTGTTTCGGGGTCGGTCTGGTCTGGATTGGAATGTGGGATAGGCCCAATAGGTCTCGCTTAGCCCGGACCAGTTTGGTCGGGGGTCCAGCTCGCTGGGTCACCTGGAGACCCAGTCTAGTCCATCCCGGCCTGCTAGGTCTGGGTCTATACCATTATTGTGGGTCTGGACCATTGGTTTCAAGACCTTCCCGACCTGTTAGTGGCTCGATCCGCCATCTGGGGACCGGATGGTGGTCAACGGTCCAGCCAGGATGTGGCATCCAGCCGCGTCTGGTCCCCTCTACCATGAGGGAAGCCTCGTGGCCTCCACCTATAACTACAGTTGATGGACCATAGCTCCAACAGACAGCTGGGTGGCTCGGTTGCGGGACACACCTCTACACAGTGCCCCGTATAATGTCATTTCCGCTACTACTGTGGCCTGATGGTCGCGGTCTCTCGATGTTGTGGCGCGCCACTCCACCCAAATTTCGTCCCTCTGTCTTGCTGACCGGCACACGACTGCTGCATGATTTCGCCGTCGTGTGCATCCGTCACTACCATTATTACGATAGATCCTACGTTGGACCACTGGATGCACACTGGTGGTCCACTCTTCACACCATCTACATCTATGGCCTCTAGAGTTCTTTTTATTCACTATGAAGGTCTTAAATGACCCTTGATATCATTTTGAGAATGCGAACACCATGAACACATGATCAAAGGTGCTCGAGCCCTGTTCGTGTCAACCCGGGCCCTCCGCGTAAGAGGTTTAAATAGGGAGAAGGTCCAATGATTTGAAGTTCAACCATTAGTTCCAAGTTTGAATCACAGTTAACAAAAACCCCAAATATAGTCATTATCCCACATCAACATATGAATCATGGATCAACCAGTTCATTGGTTGATCCATGTTTTTATTTTCTTAGAAAAAGATGAACAGGAAAAAACATTGAAATAAAACTAAAATCCCTAATTCATTGACATTTGATGTCGAATCAATTTTCCTCGAGGTTTTCAAGATGGTCGAAGTCTCTTCTAGCTCCGTTATTTGAGGCACATCAATGTTGGTGATGATCCGCCTACGCATCATTCTTCATTCTTCATTGGAGAGTTATTCAACAGGTGGTTCTCTAAGGATTTCCGTGAATTTGTTAATCCCCTAAGCTCTAACATGTTGGAATTATAAAAAGTCATCAAAAGCGCAGCGACGATGCTCCCATTAATGATGCCCATTAAATTATCCACATTTAATGAGACACATTTGATGGGTCATTATGATAATATAATAATATCTTTAAATGATCCATTATTGCCCCTCTATTAATGCACCTCGTCACCACCTCATCGCTACACCACCATGTCTCTATCTTCCACTCAAAGGTGTGAAGGAAATAAAATAATTTTATTAAATACTTTTAATATTTTTCACAAAAAGTCCGAAAAAAATTCTTATGCTCATCCCTTTCCAGCAGAAGTTAACTCATTTATAGGTGAATCATAGATTTCTAATTTTGATAGTTTCCTGGTATTTCCAATTCGATTACCAGTTCAAATGTTCAAAAAACCTGATCTAGTGTTTACTGAATATATAATAAAAAATGTTCAAAATTTCATTCTCGGCTCTTCAGGCCTTGGAAACACGTGGCATTAGATAGCACAGTCTCAAAATAATTTCTTATAATAAAAAAAATTACATGCAAATTCTAAGACATTACAGTTGGAAATTACCCTTATCATCATTCCATGTAGACACTATATATTCTATTTTCGGAGCAAATCATCTAAAAACCTTCAATGTGTATCTTCAGGATAGAGCTCTAATTGAATCCAATATTAATTTTTTAAATTTATGGTGTGTTCACTTTTTGAATATCATTAAGAATTACTTGATTCTTCAATATACTTTGTTACTAACTCATCAACATTTCTAACAACTAACAACTAATATTTACAATAAAGACAATACTTCATCATCATTACCCATTAGAATTTTTAAAGGTTTTATATATTAACTATATTATTTTATATAAAAAAATGTTAAATTTAATTATATTTAATAAATTTTTATTTATATAAATATCTAAATAAAATTATTATTATATTAATTTTTAGTGAGATATACACACATATATGATGGGTTCACCTATCACACACAAACACACATGAAAATTGATTCTTCAGACACATGTGTGCGCACACACAAATAAATATTAATAAAAAATAACTAAAGAGTTATATGTAAATTTTTAAATGAAAAAATGGACCATAAAATATATAAATGATTTTATAAAGAAATAAAATTATTAAAAATATTTATGTTTCTTGGTGATCTGTTAGTAATGAAGAGACCTTAGTTTAAATTTGTGTAGAGGAAAATCTACAAAGAACTATGGAAGGTACTGTAACACTATATGAGAGTGGGAACTATAATAATGGAGTGGTACTAAAGACGATATTGTGGCACTAGATCTATTCATCAGAACTGTGATTTTGAGCCATGAAATTTGGAGCATGAGCTACTTGGCCTTTGGAATATCAAATGTTTGGACTCTGTGCCATAAAAAATCTAATTGGCCATCTATAGAGTGGGTTAACTCTTACAGGTGGTTTTTTATATCCCTTGTTGGTCCATGGGTGTGTGAGTTGTTTCAGTTTCTTATAACCTATAGGATGTAAAATAAATATAATTTAAAAAAATTTAAATACCACCAATACAAAATTTTTTATTTAATGTTTATATTTACAGAATTTGTAATTTATACTTTAAATATTTTTATATGTATACATAGAATTATTTATGAGTATAATTATACGTTAAAATAAATCATGATATTTTTAAAAAAAAATTACTCATTTATATAACTAATAATATTATTAATTATAATTAATAATTTTTATATAAAAATAATAATTAATTTTGTATTTTATCTAACCAATACATAAAATATATATATAATTATTAATATTAATATAATAATATATTATAAATATTAAATAAATTTATAAATAATTATGAAATCAATTTTACTTTTAATGTATTATAATTAGTAATGTATTATGAAAAAACTATACATTTATATTTTTATTGTAATTGATAAAAAGGAATATGTTATAACATATGTAATTTCTATATTGTTTATTAAAATAATAATACATTATTATTAACTAAAGTATAGATTATAGTGAATTTAGTAATAATAAGTAGCATATTTAAAACAATCCCTTGTAACTTGAAATATATATTAATATTTATAAATAAATATAGATTGTGATATATTATTAAATATATATTAGTTTATATAATTAATAAATGGATTCATATTTTATTAAAAATAATTAAATACTTATACAATTAATATTATATATATAGTTAATGTAGGATAAGAACTTAATTTCATTAAATGATCAAAAAGTGATGAAAACAATGACGTCGATTCTTTTATAAAACATAAATCAACAAAGGGATATTATAAGAGAAAGGGTATTTTGGAATGATTTTTATGGGTTTTTTTAATTTTCAAGCAAGGAGTTCTATTATAGGGGCTCTACTGTATTTATGGATCTTATGAATAGAATCGTACATCAATATTTGGATAATATTTTTATTGATTTTATTGATGAAATTTTTGTTTATTAAAAATGATTTGGGGATTATGAAAAAAATGTAAGGATTATTCTAAAAATAGTTAAAGAATAAAAATAATTTTATAAATTTGGGAAATGTTATTTTTTTCAGCAGATTTATTTTCCTGGGAAAACTGTAAATAAAGATGGAATAATTGTTGATCCCACCAGAAAATATTTTTTTAAAAATCAAAATTACCTTCAAATGTTACAGAGATTTATAGTTTTAATTTATGATCTGGATATTTCCAATGGTTTCTTAATAAATTTTAATGGTTATCTTTCCCGCTCAATTTGTTATCATGAAATGTGGTTAAATTTATTTGGATAGAAATATATGATATTTGTTTTTTGGAACTAAGAAGACGAGTGGTTAATGCTTCATTTTTTTTCTCTACCTTCCATAAATTAAGATTTTGTTATATAAAATGACACTTCATTGGAGGGACTTGATTTCGTTCTAATATAGAATGATTAGATAATTTCTTATTCTTAAAGACAATTGAAACATCATAATATAAGTTATCACACACATAATCTAGAATTAAGAGATGTTATTTTAACTATAAAAATTATGAGACATCATTTATATAGAGCCAAATGTGAAATATATAATGACCATAAAATTTTCAAGTATATATTGACAGAGAAGGAATTTAATATGAGGTAGAGAAGATGGTTGCAACTGATAAAAGATAATTATTGCATGATCAATTACTATCATGGAAAAGGAAACAAAGTGGTGGATGAATTGATTCAATAACTTTCTGAATCATTATCATGTCATATTTGGAACATAACCCCTTGGTTTATGATTTGTTTCATATTTTCATAGAAGTTAATGGTATAAAAAATTAATCTATTTTTTAGGTGAAAATGTTGTCATATCTATCTGAATGAATCATGCATGCACAGAAGGAGGGCCATGACTCAAAAAAATTATAATTGGTTAAGAAATCTAATTGGCCTAAATTTAATAGTGAAAAATATTGTATCTTGAGATTTTGAAAGAGATAATTTGTTCTTTGTGATTCCCAGCTAAAGAGAGAATTGTTAAGTGAAGATCGTAGTTCTCTGTTTTTAGTTCATCCTCAAAGAAATAAGATGTACAAAGACCATCATGAGTATTAGTATTGGGATGGAATGAAAATATAAATTGCTTATTGTTCAATGAAATGTTTGACTGGTCAGCATGTTAAGGAAGAGAAACAACTACCATATGGGATGATTTATCTTTTTCTAATTATAGAATGGAAATGAGAATATATATATATATGGATTCCTTGGAGGGAAACCAAATAATTCTTGAGATAACTAGGCTATTTGGGTTATTGTTTATAGAATGAATAAACATGCACATTTCCATTCTATTTGCGACACACATTCTCTCGATCAAATTTGCAGACTATACCACCCAGATATTTTCAGGTTATATGGAGTTCATTTCTCAATTTTATCTCACCGTGATCCCATATTAGCTTCGATCATTTATAAAGGACATTAGATATAGTTCATAAATGAATTAAATTGTAGCATAGCATTTCATTCACAATATTATGGACAGATCAAGTGAACTATTCAAATATTGGAAGACATGTTACATTATTTTTTAATGGATTACCAGGGATGTTGGGATCAAATATTTCTTTAGTTTAGTTTTCTTATAATAACAGTTTTTAGTCCAGTATACAGATGGAAACTTTTGAAAAAATTTATGGAATGAAGTGTCAAACTCCATTTTTTTGGGATGAAGTATGGGAAAATATCGTTTTTGGGCCAGAGTTGGTAGATAAAGTTGATTAGAAAGTGGTGATTATCTAGAAAAACATGAGGAAAAATCAGAGTTGGTAGAAAAGTATTACAAATAACAAGATGGAAATTTTTTTATAAAGGAATGTGATCACATTTTCCATAAAATCACTCATTGTAAAAGTTTTATTCCTTTTTTAATAAAGGATAGCTATTTACACTATTCATTAGACCTTATGAAATACTAGATAAAGTTGGACGAATTACCTATTGAGTAGTACTTCCTCAATATTTATCTCAGGTAAATAATGTTTTTCATGTTTCAATTTTAGAAAAGAATGTTCCAGATTCATCTCATGTTTTGAGGACGAAATTACATAAGTAGGAAGAGAAAAATTCTTATAAGGATAATCAAGTTTATATTCTTTATTATAGAGAGAAAGTATTGTAGAATATGATAATTAACCCTTTTAAGTTTTTTTGTAGAAACCAGATGGTTGAAGAAGTTTGGGAATATGAATATGTTATTTAAGAAAGGTATATTCACTTGTTTAATAAGTGAATATAAATTTTGAGGACACAATTTATAGAAGATGGGATAATGTAACAACCTAGGTATGTACAAATATTTTTTTCCATTCTAGAATAAAATAGTTAAATTCATTATAAATGAAGAATGAAATAAGTGGTATTTACAGAAATTAATGAATATAAAAAAATTGAAAATTAAAATCTCCAATGAAATTATATAATAGAATTTAGGTACATTATAAGTGAAAATATGATATATTTATATCATGGAATAAATTAATGAACTGTTTTGAAAATTATAAATCATTTATTTGTATTTTTGTGACAAATAAATTTTTATTCAAAATTGTATAATAAATATAATTATTTAAATTATTTTTTCTTCATAAAAAAGATTTATAAATTAATATTTTTTTTAATTATCATATTAATATATTTTAATGATAATTTAAATATTTTTTGGAAGTGTTCTAAAGTATGTAATAATTTTAAAATTGGTTTTTTAAAAAATGATGTTTTTGTATTAGGAATTAAATTTCTCATATTTAAAAATATATCATCATAAAAATTAATTAAATTTTTAATTGTAAAAATCGAATTATGGATATGGTAAAGTTTATGGGATTCTTTTAAAATAGTTGACTTTTTTTGTGAATAGTGAAATATAATAATTTATGGTATATAACATTATAAGTTAAAATGAACTATTTCATGATTCATTTATGATGTAAGAACTATAATATAGAAATATAATTCTATATAATTAATATTTTATCATGAAAATCAAGACTGTTAATTGTCTTGATATGAAATAATAAAACAGTGAATAAAAGAATCAAAAATCAACCCTATCCTCCACTAAAAATACCACCCCTCACTACCTCCTATCCTCACACCTCCAAAGTATTTTATCTTGTTTAATTTCTAATAAATTTCCTTACCAATCATCTTCACCATGTTTAATACCTACTCATCTCATGAATAATCAAAAACCAATTCCTTAAGGAGGTTCTGAATTAGAAGAAGTTCATGAGGTAAAATCCCCTTTCATTTTATTATAAATTTATTTTTAATTTATTTTCTTTTATTATTCTCTATTTATTTCCCCTTATCCACATGACATGAAAACTTCAATATCTTACATATACTATAATTTTATTATGTTAATGGAATATTTTCATCGAACCTCTCATATTCTCCTATTATTCTAAAAAAAAGTTAAAACATTGTTCACGATGTGTCCATTTTCCATCATCATAGAATATGTGTTTTCAATTTCATTTACCACTTTCAAGGCTTTTAATAAAACCATTATTATGGTTTAATATGTTTTTATTAAACAAATAATAAGGTAAATAATTTTCAATAACCAATATATAAACTTGATATTACATGAAATGATATATGTTTGTAATGACCGTACAAACCATCAAAATAAAATAAATCATTTTCAATAATGTTTTATCTAATGAATCATCCTCATATCAGTAAAAATGATATATATTATTATTTAAAATTATAGGAACTTATAAATACCTTTTCCTTCCTCTTCAAGAGATATCCTTCCATTTAATACGAAAAACCATAATGAACCAACCATGGAAACCATGAAATAATCACACCCGAAACAATAAAAATAACAAACTATTATCAATAAATGAATGTAAATATGTCATAAAAAGATAATATATGCTATTATAAATATGAATATTTTTTATTAAAACATTAATAACAAACATTATTTTTGAACATGTTTTAAGGAATACAAATCCATGGTAGGATATTTTTCTTTCAAAATTATCTTTAATGTTTTTAACTTATACAGTAAGATAAGATCTTCCCACTTTTAGGAATCCTTGATTTGTTGATGTTTTCATTACAATATTACTTGTTTATTTCTCGATAAAATTATTTCCTTTGTATTTGTAGAATATTATTTAAAATAAGTGATTTTACTCAAGGAAAATTACTATGATTCATGTGTTTATGTTTTATGAATGTGTTATGGTTTTTGGGGATTATTTATAATGAATGGTGGTTCCTATATCTCTATCTAATTAATTGGGTATGTTTATGTTTGAAGTTTACTGTAATGTTTATTCCAAGTGTTACTATGCTAATTATACTATAAGGTATCCATGAGGGTTGTATCATAAGATAGTATTGAGGGTAACATTGTAACGTAGCTGTGAGGGTTAAAAATAGCATGGTATCCTTAAGGGTTACAATATTAAGTACGTAATTACCAAAGTTACCTAAATTGTTCATTTATGTTTTATATGTTTTATGTAAATATCTTATTTCAATTAGGTAAGTATATGATACTTTTTGGGTGAGAAGTATGTCTTTTGGAAAATTATTTCACATGATTATAATTATTCATGCAGTAAGAGTTAACTTATTTTATCTCCCTTACTAATTTTTTTTATCATCCCATGTTTTAAAATACGTTTAATACGGTTTAAGGATTATTATGATAAAATAAGATTCAATTTTTAATTTTGTAATGGTTTTCATGAAATTTTTCCATGTTTTATTAAAAACAATTGTATTATGGAAGAAATGGTTATTTTTTAGTAGCACCCACCTTGTATGATTATGAGTTGATATTTATGAATTATGTACTAATTATTTAATACTCTAAACTGAAAATATCATTGGGAATGAAATAAAGTGAATTATATAATAATTTACTATATTATGAAATGTTTACCGTTTATGGTCTTATATTGATCTTATAAGATCACCATATAATTTATGTTAAATTTAACAACATTACATACTTGATTAATTACCACCATCAGATGGGGTTTTAATATGGATCCCACAAATCTCCAAGAATCTCTAATAAAACTTACAAGTCTTTGACTACCAACATACCTTCTACTAAAGTAGCTTACACATAATACTTATTCAATACTTCTGTAAACTTATTTTTGAATCACTAAATAAATATAACAATAAAAAATTTATATTTTTTAGGTTTTTCTTAACATTTTTCAGTATCTATATATTTTTTCCAATGGAACCTAAAAAAATGACTTCAAACTCAATTTTCCAGATCATTAAATCTCTAATGACACTAAACTTATAATAAATGAAATTTTTTTCCTTACCTACTTATTTACTTCTCAATAGCATAATTTATCACTCACACTCATGTCTCTTAAATTGAATGTTCTCCATATATTTTATAATATACCATTCTTGAAAAGTTTTTAGGCATGTAGTCAATGATATATGATACTCCTTCAATTTTTGTTTTCTATAAAATTACATTTAATATTGCATAATATATCAAATGATGGCTTCCTTAAATCTTCTAGAAGACTAGTCATCAACATTATTAAACTCCCTCATAAATATATACTTGAATCATAAACCTTAAATCATGAATTTTGAAACATTTAATGTATAGATAAACATCATCATAATGATCATTGACTTCACATAATTTTTATATTACGTATCTCTAGGATCTTATTCCCCTTTAATATAAAAATGTTTATTATTTGACACTACTCATATATCTTCTCCAATCATCTGAATCCTATGAATCATCAAAAAATCTAAAAAAATGATTTTAGGAAGTCATTATTATCCATATATTGATCTAATAAATGTCCAAACTCTATCTCTGGGATTTAATCTCTCAACCATCATTTCTTTTTATCATCTCATTTTTCATTTTTTGATCAACTCTATATTTGGTCATCTATATTTTAAATTAATGATATGTTTTTATGTCATCATCTTCAACATGACTTAGATAATATTCAGTACAAAATCTTATCTTTCAATAAAAAATCACCATCCTATCATTTTATCACTACATTTTATACTCATCCAGAGTCATTTATTTTTCATTTTCATTCATCCCCAATTAAAAAAATTAGACATCCATTTCTCAAACACACTCTATTTATTTAAACCAATTTTCATCATCTTATAGTAATATATCATATTTACTTTTATCTATTGGAATCATGTTCTTTAAATTATTATTATGATAATCCATAACATTCATTTTATTATCCTCTAGTTACTTTTTTTGGATATGTTAATGTTGGGTTTTTTGAAAATCCTAAATATTTTGGTTCCCATAAAATACACTTTCCCAATAATTTAAAATATATAATCACACAAAACAATGTAAAATAGAGGTTAAGTATCCATGAGAGTATTTCAACTCTCCTACTTCCTCAATATCCACAAAATAATTTTTCCCGAATAGATTCTACTAGAAAATTTCTGATGTTTACCATTTTCCTTCATAATTTTTTTCATCGGTCTTTTCAAATTAAACTATATAATTTTCTAATATATTTTATATTATATCAAATAACATAAATATAAATTTAATACACATCAATAATTTGATTTCAGTACACAATACTCATGTTATTTTCTATTTTAGTAATATTATATAAACATCACCTTCTATGTGCACATAAACTACATTCATTTCTCTTATTCTAGAAGTAAATATCAATTTAGTATATCTTCTTGGGAAATTATATTCCAAAAAATTATCATATGAATTTTTCGAACACATCATCCAAATAGAAATAACTTATAACATTAATATACCATTTAGTTTTTTTCTCTAACTTGTTTTAAAAAATTTATAAATTTTTTATACAGTATAATGAAATATGGGGTTAATTTCATTAATAAATAAAATGGAAAATATAAATACAAAATTAAATCATTTTGAAATGAAAAATAAATAAAGTGGTAATCTCGATAAAGCGGTGAATTGATAAATTTTATTAGTATGGAAAGTTTAACTTCATTGTTGATTAAGTATGTATACACAATTGAGCATGGATGAATCAAATTTGTGTAGTTTTGTGTATTTTATCTGAATGATGAAATGAGAAATTAAAATAAAGATAAAATATATTTTCATAAATTAGTTTTGAAAAATATTTCTACGAAAACCTTTAACTCATCCCACCAGGATGAGAGGTTTATGTTATTTATCTCCTGATTTTGGTGGTGATTAAGATACCCATCCCTCACAATTATGGTTTAAGTGAACCATCTTGGAATATTCTAAAATCTAATGAACTCATCCCATTATGTTTCAAAAGTGAGAACCCATTGTAGAATAATATGAGAAAAGAGTTTTTATTGGTGAAAACCCATTACAATGTTGCTCATAAATCTATCATATGGATGTATAAAATTTGATATGAGATATTTGAGATAAGATGTATAAAATTAGAGCATTTAATTTTAAAGGTGAATTTAGATTGTCTCTTTGATAGATCATTTAAATTACTAAAAATTTAGTGTCGTTGATTCATGGGAGATGTTGTTATACAAATTTTTCTATTACTTCCAAAGACCCTTCAAATAATATTTATAGGAATCATAGGGAATGGAAGTTCCTTGGGATGAGTTGAGGATTTAATGGTCTGATTAAAAGCAGTTTATAACATTAATAAATAATCCTTGACTGATATGGAATTGAGACACTGTATATCCGAATGATCCCAATGGTTAGGTCGGAATATCCTATATCATCCTACTTCATGTAGCTAGCTGGTTCTCCTTCACCAAATTCCCAAATGACCCTACTGTAGCCTAAATCTCTCCACCTTCATGCGAATCTTCCCTTTCTTCCTTCTAGGTTCTCATATGGATAATTCAATATCACTTCATGATCTCAATGTATGCATTAATACAATTTTAAAAATATTATTAGATCAACAAGATTCCATTGAATATTATTTATGATATCCATTATGACCATAAAGGACCTGACATAAATTTTAATTAAATTTAATGATATTTTGTGAAATAAAAACTTTAGATACATAAGATAGTATTTTTTTTCATGAAAAAACTATGAGAGTGAGAGATATTTAATAGTATAAAATTATTATAATAATCATAACAACATTTTGGGGATTCATGCTATATATAAATTCAATAATTTTTGGTGTAATGACCCATCCCCTAGGGCTCGTGTCATGACGACCCCATGCCTGACTTCCATATGCTAGGTCCTGGAGACTAGAACCAGAAAATAATATCCTGAAAATGGAAGACATTGAATTTAAACCTATACACACACATCCAACCACATCCCAACACACTGAGAGGGGAAACTTGTATACCACTAAAACAAAGTTGAGTGTATGTACATGTGAATGTAAGTGAGCCAACATACAAACCCAACAAGGAACTAAAAATAGAAAAGAACAAAAGGAAACTGTGATGGCTATCCACAGAAAACCCTACCTGATCATGAGGGTAGTGAAACTACTGGACTTTGAAGTAGTATGTCCTGCCCTCCAGGTCTTACTATGCCCCACCTAGTTTTATCCCATTAAGTCCATCATTGTAGCGTCTCTTAGCCTCATCCCTCTGAGAACATATATCGAAACCTCAGTCATCAGCACTAGACACAACACCTATGGGAAAAACTCTTGTAGGGGTGAGTATAACAATACTCAAAAGAGAACTTGATACCCCTAAAGTTGTCTTAGTAATTAAGGAACGAAAATACCAAAATGAAAATACCATAGAGTTAATACCACAAAGCATGAACTCAACCACATAGCATAAGGTAAAATTTGTATCTCGCATCAGATATATTCTAGGGTAGTGATAATAGCATCATTAGTCATATCATCTAACTACTAGGCTACTGGAGTACTCCTCCTATATCTAGAATAGTGGGCCTTCTAGGTCACAATTATCTTCTTGCAACTAAATTTGAACTGATGCGGTACTCATCTTGGATGAGTACTGTGGGTATGCTGGGTCCCAAAAAGTCACCCCCATTGTGGGATTACCGGGTCACACCGAGCCACATCCCACCTTGGACGAACTGAAGTACTCCTATTATCGAGAATTATGGGTCTTCCAAGTCAAAAACTTCTTCTCCCCACCATAGAATTTTTGGAACACATAGAGCCGCTTCCCACTGGGCCATCATCGAGCACTCCTCTAGTATCAGGCAACTGCAGGGTTTTGTATATGGCATGCATGGGATAACCACTTATCATGACATTATTCATACCTTCACATGCATGAAAATCACCAGAATCATGAAAAATGATCCACATCATCAAGTGGTTCCCAAATCTATACACGACTCATCAATCAGATTCGTGGTTTTCAAGATACAAGTGTTTTAGTAAACATGGGGCCTATTGTGACGGGGCCCCATCCAACATGGTCTGACTGACTCGACCAACTTGGCACTGGGGTTCCTCGTACCCTTGTTCCTTTTGACAGACTTGACGAGACCAGGTGTGGGTTAGGGTCGGTCAGGTTTGGCCCATCCAGTGGGCCAGGACCAATAGGTATCGCTGGGCCCGACCTAGTTTGGTCAGGGGTCCAGCATGCCAGGTTGCCCGGTGACCCTATCTAGTCTACCCTAGCCCAAAGGGTGCATGTCTGCCCTACCAATGTGGGTCCGTACTGATAGGTGTGGGTCAGGCCCATCATCACGGGTCCGACCCATCGATACGGGTTTGGCCTACTGGCGTGGTCTGGCCCGCTGTCGCTAGTCCAACATGTCAGCACGAGTCTAGACTGTTATGTGCGGGACCGACCCTTCTCGCTAGTTCCTTGGCTTGTCAGTTGGGAACCAGCCATTGGAGCGGCCTGTTGTGCACCACCCAACCAAGATGTGGCTTCCAACTGCATCTGACATCCTCTTCCCTGCAGGTTACTGTGGGGCCTCCACCACCAACCATAGTCGACGGACCATGGCTCCTCCATCCAGCCAGGTGGCCTGGCCAAGGGTCACCCCTCTATACGGAGCCCCACCTAGCATCGCATCCTCCACTGGCACAGTCTGATTTCCGCAGTCTCCAGCCGTTGTGGCACACTTATGGGGGGCTTTTCCACCTAGTCATTGGCTTGGCTGGTGGGCCTCTATCCCACTAACTGGCATGTGGTTAGCACCTACCACTTCCACTTTGGCATGTGGCTGTAGCTGCTACCACGTGAGGCCACTTTCACTGGCACTGGCGTGACAGAAGATCCTTCGGCCGACCACCAGACATGCACCAGTGGTCCATTCTTCATGACGCCTGCATCTATGGCCTCCAAAGTTCTCCTTCTTCATGGTAAAGGACCCAAATCAACCTTTCCATCATTTTGAGAAAGCAATCATCAAGAACACATGGTCAGAGGTTCTCAGGCCTTGTTTGTGTCAACCTGGGCCCTCTGCATTAGATATTTAAATAAGCGAAAGGTACAAGGATTTAAATTTCATCCAATTGTTCCATGTTTGAATCCTAAATAATAAAAACCCCAAATAAAGTCACCATCTCCCATAGACATATGGATCAAAGAGTAACCTGTTCAATGTTTGATCCATGTTCTTCATTTCATTGAAAAATAAGAATGGGGAAAACGTTGAAATAAAACTCATACCCCTACCTCTATGACATTTGATGTCTAAGAGATCATCCTATAGGTTTTCAAGATGTTCGACGTCGCTTCTAGCTATGTTCTTCGATGCCTGCCGAAGTCGGTGATGATCTATCAGCGCATCATTCTTCGTTCTTCATTGGATAGGGATTCCAATGACGGTTCTTTAGAGGTTTTCCCACATTTATTAATCCCCTAAACTCCAATATGATGGAATTATAAAAAGGAATCAAAATCATAGAAATGTTGTCCCCATTAATTATGCTCATTAAATTAGCCACATTTAATGGGCCACATTTAATAGGTCATTAAGATTACAATGTCACTCTTTCAAATGAGCCATTATTTTTCCTCTATTTATGTAACTCGTTGCTGCTTCGTTGTTGAACTGCAGTGTCACCGTCTACCACTAAACGGTAAGAAAAAAATAAAATAATTCATTTAACTTATTTTATTATATTTCTTGAAATGTTGAAAAAAATAATTCTTTCGTTTGGACCTTCCCGGAGGAAGTTAAGTCATTTCTAGGAAAATAATGATTCTCCAAGTTCAATGGTGTCTTAGTATTTTTGATCTGAGTACCGGTTCAAAATTTAGAAAAACCAGCTCGCGTGTTTACTAAAATTATAATAAAAAATGTCAAAATTCAATTCCAAGATTATTGGGCCTCGGAATCACATTCCATCAGAGAGAATGGTCTCAGAATAATTCTATATGATTAAAAATAATTACACGGAATTTCTGAGACATTAAATTCTCCCCACCTTAGGTATTTATGTCCCCAAAATCCGAAATAAAAACTAATCAAGCAGATGTGGGTACTGCGTACAAATATGAGCCTCCTGCTCCCATGTGCTCTCCTAGACATTCTTGTGCTACCACAAAACTCGCACAAGAAGAATCAATTGCCCATGTAGGACCTTATGCTGTTGATCTGCTATCTACATCAGGAACTCCACAACCATCACCCCATCATCAATTTCTAGATCTCCCTAGTCAATGAAGTGTGACAAACCATGTACATACCTCCTTAGATGTGACACGTGGAAAACATCATGCACCTAGTTCCTCTGAGTAGGATGTTCTAGGAGGTATGCCACCTCACCAACTCTACTTAAGATCTGAAAGGGTTTGATAAACCACAAAGATAGATTTCTTTCCGGGTAAAATATCTACAATCCCCATTGAGCAGATACCCAAAGGAACACTTGGTCTACCTCCATAATATACAAGAGTCTCTATCTCTTATTGGTATAAGACATATTCTTACGTTGTGCTGTCCTCATAAGCTCCTATATGATCTACACCTACTCAGTGGTAGCCTGTACAAACTTCATACCCATGAGGGACGACACCCCATGGTCTGTTCAGTATATGGGTGATCTGGAAATCTGACCATACATGGCATCAAATGGTTCTATACTGATTTTGGAGTGATAGTGTTGTTTTATGCGAACTACACCAAAGGTAGGTGGTCCTCCAAACTGCGACCAAAGTTAAGGATGCAAGCACGATGCAAGTCCTCCAAGGTCTGTATGGTCTGCTCTATCTTACCATCCATCTGGGGGAAAAAATTTGTGCTCAAGCACATCTGAGTATCGAATGCCTCTTATAATCACTTTCACACCTAGGATTTAAATCATTCATCACGGTTTGAGACGATCATCGAAGGAACTCTGTGGAGTCTCACTATCTCCTGGACGTAGAGGTATCCCAATCCATCTATCAATACCTACTTCCGGATAGGTAGGAAGTGAGCTAACTTGGTGAAGTAGTCAACAATCAACCAAATATATTCGTGTCCCTCTGAACTTATTTGGTAACCAAATCAAAAAGTCCATTGAGATACTATCCCACTTCCAATCCAAAACCTCAAGTGGCTAGGTCAAGTCTATTGGAACACGATGCCCAACCATTACTTACTGACAAGTGAGGCATTGTGAAATGAACTCGGCCACATCTCTCTTCATTCCTGGACAATAGTATTGATGTTAGAGGTCATGGTACATCTTTTCCACTCTGGGGTTAAATAACAAAGGGTACTTATGGAACTCCCTCAACACCTCCTCATGCAACATCACTAGTAATAAGGTTCTCCATCTGAAAATGATGGAGTGCTCCCCACTTATTTAAAATCCATCAGCAGTCCATCCAATGGATAACTGAGCACATCAGGAGTCACAGTCAACATCCACCATCTGTACCTACATGACTCTCTATAAGAGTGGAGGAGTAACAGTTATTGACTGAAGGTAATATCCTCCATCATCATCCATAAAGGATTTCTGAATCGCAGATAAATTACCTATCGCCTCAATCATCAGCTTCAAACCTGTCCTCCTACTGAGTGAGTCTACCACCACGTTCTCCTTTTTAAGAGTATAAAATATCTCAAAGTCATATTCCTATGGGAACTCTATCCATCCCCGATGTCTCATGATCAGGTACTTAAGGTAAAATATATACCTGAGACTCATGTGGTTGGAGTAGACCTTAAATCGTTCACCCATCAAGTAGCGTCACCATATCTTCCAGTCAAAGACAACTACTCCTACTTCCAAGCTGTGGGTCACATAGTTCTTCTCATGATTCCTCAACTGGTGTGATCCATAGGCGATCACTGATTTCTCCTATATTAGTAAACAACCCATTTTGGTCCCGGATGCATCGCAGTAATCTAAATACCCAATGCCCTCCTCTAGTAGTCTCAAGAAGTTGTCACTAGTCAGTCTCCACCTCAGCTACTGGAAAGTCTGCTAACATTTCTCTGTCCATATGAAGGATTTTTACTTCCATTTCATAGATGAGAAGGGTGTTGATACTCTGTAAAATTCTTTCAAATACCTTCGATAGTAACATGACAACCCTAAGAAACTCTGCACCTTAGTCACGATCTTGGGAAGATCCCAAGCAAGCACTTCCTCTATCTTCACTGGATCTTTTGAAACTCCATCATATGAGATAATGGGTCCTAGAAAGTTGACTTCCCTAATCCAAAACCGACACTTCAAGAGCTTTCTATAAATCTATTTCTCTTAGAGTGTATCTATGACTATCCATAGGTGTGTAGTGTGATCTTACTCCAATGATGAGTAAAATAGGATGTTATTAATGAAGACCCAGAGAAAACAGTCAAGGTAAGGCTATAAGATCCTATTCATGATGCCTATGAACACTGCTGGGGTGTTGTTCATGCTAAAATGGAATACTAGGAACTCATATTGTCCATACCATCACCTGAAGGATCTCTTCATTACATCCCCATCCCATACCCGAAAATGGTGATAGAGTGATCTGAGGTCTTTCTTTGAGAACCACTTTTCTCTTTTGAGATAGTCAAAGAGGTCATAAATTCTTGACAGTGGACACTTGTTCTTCACGGTTACCTAGTTCATGCATCGAAATTCGATACACAATATTAATCTACCATATTACTTCTCGGTGAAAAGCACCAAGGCTGCCCATGGTAAAATTCAAGGCCTTACATAAAACTTGTCCTGCAATTCCTCTGTCTATGCCCTTAGTTCACGAATCTCCATAGGAGAAATCTGATATGCTGGTATAGATATTAGTGCCATCTTGGGGTACATGTCGATGAAAAGGAATACCTCTCTGCGAGGAGGTAGTCCAGAAACATTCTCATGAAAAAAATTCCCAAACTCATCCACCAATATTGGAATGCTCGGACTCCTCTCACCCACTACCCCAAGGGTGAGACTAGACAACTGGTGAGTGATCGATTGCACCCTCCTTCATGAATGTTCGTCTTGTGATTCAACGGTTTTCTTCTCACCGGTTAAGGAAAGGTTGTTCCCATCTCTACAGACACACTGCACTGTATGCCTAAAATAGTCAATCTGATCATGGGATGTGGATACATAGTCCATACCCAATAGGAAATTTAAGGCCTCGATGCCACTTCTAGGAGATCCCAGCCAAATCTCTAAACTCCAAGAGTAAGATCACACATTGTGTACTAGTGTGTGATCATTCAATGTCTCCTGTAGGAGTCTCTAACTGTAAGGATCGAGCCGACGAATCCACTAGAATCTCCAAGATCTGAATGGGAGCTGTGAAATGGAAGTATTTACTAGAACGTGTGTCTATAAGAATAATATCTAGGATGGGGAAGACACAAATCATACCTCAGATCAAATCTAGAGCACTGTGGTCATAATCCTCTACTACCTGGAGCTGAGCTTTCCCCTGCCCTCCAGCTCCCTAAGGTCTGGGTGGACCACCTGGGGGTGGTGGAGGTAACACCTAAAACTATATCCCACTAAAAACTACTCATCCATCTCTCCTTCCACATCTGCCTCCCTGTAGACATCCTCACTCAAACCTTTATCGCTTCCTCAGAAGCCCCTTGACCATCTGTCGGTCACCTATATGATGGTTTGGGTAGTCATGTGGAATGTATCCTTATCTTCCACACAACAAGCACTATTTGGATCCCTGATAACTCCCTCTAGACTGGGAGCCCCACACTACAGACCTTGAGTCCTAGGGTTGGCCTTTGAAAGACCCGTCGCACTTGGTTCAACGTGTCTATTATCTGCTACCTGTCGAAGACTCTACCACCTAGGGTCTAATAGAAGATAAAAATATTGAAGGCTACTCCTCTAATGATCTCTACACAAGAAGGTATCTCTCCAGCACCTTGGTTTGGGTAGGGATGATGAGATACAACAACGATTCACTGATCTCCCACATGAGTCCCTGATTAAAGGCTCGATCCCTGAAGAAAGCGTCTCACACCATGTTTGTGGAGTAGCGAGATAGCTCAGTGAATCTCACTGAGTACTCAAATACCATCATGCTTCCTTGTTAAAGGTGAATCATCTCTTGAATTCACATAGAGCTCAAGGTCTCGAGGAAAAAATCCTCTTGAAAAATATACTCGATGTATTTCTAGGAAAGGGTCACCTCATCATGTGTCGGGGTGGTCAAGCTCCACTATCTCCCTTTTGAGCCCTAAAGAAGACCCACATAAAATATTTACATCTAGTCATGAGGTGTCCACACTAAGAAGAAGTCCCACTCCATACCCTCTAGCTAGTCCTCATTGACACGAGGATCTGTCTGTCCCCAGAAACTGGGAGGTCTCTGTCTCTAAAACTCATGAAAGGAACTCAGTCTACACACATCCTCTTCTGGAAACTCCAGTAGTATATGACGACCATCGGGTGGTGGTTGCACTCGGGAATCACTTTGGGGAGCCATCTCAAGCACTGGTCCATGAACAGATACCTCGTCGCGAGGCGGTCTGTCCACACGACCTCGTATCAGGATCCGGACTTGTCGTTCATTGGAGGCATCCTGAAATTGATCATGATATACCCCGGTAAGATGTTTAAACTTGGTGAAATAAATTTTATTCAAAATAACATATGTATATAGTTATGTAACCAATTTATTTATGTATTGATCCAAATAGATTAATTCAAGATCCTGGTGTAGGGATACGTCGGCTTCCCCACCAAAATATAACTCTCTGAATATGAAAGTCAGACTCACAACACATAACGATGTTTCCCCAAAAATAAAACACATACTACTGGGTTTTATTGTAGGACTGACCAACTTATGATAACACTTTGTCAAGACCCATCCCCCGGGGCCTGTGGCGTGACTACCCCAATCCCACCTTTCATAGGCTCTAGGCGGGCGACTAACACCAGAAAGGAATATCCCAAAAAGGGAAGGCAATGCCTTTTAACCTAGATACACACACACCCAATCGCATCCCAACACAATGAAAGGGAAACAAGTATACCACTAGAATAATGCTGAGTGCAAGTACAAGTGAATGTATGTGGTCCAAAATAAAACCCCTACAAGGAACTGAATACATCAATGTATAAAAGGAAACTCTAATGTCCATCTGTGAAAAAACCCACTTGATCATGAGAGTAGTGAAGATACTGAAAGTTAAAGTAGTATTTACTGCCCACCCAATCCTACTGGGCCCCACCTAGTCCTATTCCACTAAGTCCACTGTCATAGAATCCTTTAGTCCCATCCCTATGAGCACCTTTGTCGAAATGTCGATCATCTACACCAGACACAAAATGTGTGGGATAAGACCATGCATGGGTGAGTATAACAATACTTAGTAGGGAACCCATGACCCCTGAAGGTATATTAGTAATAGAAAAAGGAAAACAATATAAAGAAAATACCACAGAGTTAATACCACCAAGAAAGACCTCAACCACATATCACGAGGTAAAATTCGTAGCTCACACCAGGTATATTCTTGGGTAGTGAAATTAGAAACATCAGTTATATCATCTAACTCCTCGGCTGATGGAAAATTAATTCTCTATCGAGTAAAATAGGCCTTCTAGGTCACACAAAGCCACTTCCCACTAACCTTGGACTACTGTGGTACTCATCCCTGATGAGTACCAAGGGTTTGTTGGGTCACACAGAGCTGCACCCCACTGTGGTCCTATGGGGTCATACAGAGCCACTTCCCACCATGGCCAAACTATGGTACTTCTCCTGTAAAGTACCATGGGTTTTTCGAGTCACCCAAATCCTCTCCCCACTATGGGGCTTCTGAGTCACCTAAACCCGCTTCCCACTGGGCCGTCATCGAGCAGTCTTCTGGTTGCAGCCAATCGCAGGGTTCCGTACGTGGTGCGCTTGAGTGAATCGATCCTCAATCCATTCATCACATCTTGACATCCATGAATGTCCCCATAAATCATTCCAAAAGATATGCCTCATAAATAGGGTCCTAATTACACAAATAGACCGTCTACCAGATACACGGTTTGCAAGATACATATGTTTTAGTAAATTGGGGGCTGGTTGCGTCGGGGCCCATTTTGACCTGACCAACTCGCCCCCAAGGTTCCTAATACACCAATTAAATTTTATGGAATTGACATGAACTGGTGTGTTTCGGGGTCGGTCTGGTCTGGATTGGAATGTGGGATAGGCCCAATAGGTCTCGCTTAGCCCGGACCAGTTTGGTCGGGGGTCCAGCTCGCTGGGTCACCTGGAGACCCAGTCTAGTCCATCCCGGCCTGCTAGGTCTGGGTCTATACCATTATTGTGGGTCTGGACCATTGGTTTCAAGACCTTCCCGACCTGTTAGTGGCACGATCTGCCATCTGGGGACCGGATGGTGGTCAACCGTCCAGCCAGGATGTGGCATCCAGCCGCGTCTGGTCCCCTCTACCATGAGGGAAGCCTCGTGGCCTCCACCTATAACTACAGTTGATGGACCATAGCTCCAACAGACAGCTGGGTGGCTCGGTTGCGGGACACACCTCTACACAGTGCCCCGTATAATGTCATTTCCGCTACTACTGTGGCCTGATGGTCGCGGTCTCTCGATGTTGTGGCGCGCCACTCCACCCAATTTTCATCCCTCTGTCTTGCTGACCGGCACACGACTGCTGCATGATTTCTCCGTCGTGTGCATCCGTCACTACCAGTATGACGATAGATCCTACGTTGGACCACTGGATGCACACTGGTGGTCCACTCTTCACACCATCTACATCTATGGCCTCTAGAGTTCTCTTTATTCACTATGAAGGTCTTAAATGACCCTTGATATCATTTTGAGAATGAGAACACCATGAACACATGATCAAAGGTGCTCGAGCCCTGTTCGTGTCAACCCGGGCCCTCCGCGTAAGAGGTTTAAATAGGGAGAAGGTCCAATGATTTGAAGTTCAACCATTAGTTCCAAGTTTGAATCACAGTTAACAAAAACCCCAAATATAGTCATTATCCCACATCAACATATGAATCATGGATCAACCAGTTCATTGGTTGATCCATGTTTTTATTTTCTTAGAAAAAGATGAACAGGAAAAAACATTGAAATAAAACTAAAATCCCTAATTCATTGACATTTGATGTCGAATCAATTTTCCTCGAGGTTTTCAAGATGGTCGAAGTCTCTTCTAGCTCCGTTATTTGAGGCACATCAATGTTGGTGATGATCCGCCTACGCATCATTCTTCATTCTTCATTGGAGAGTTATTCAACAGGTGGTTCTCTAAGGATTTCCGTGAATTTGTTAATCCCCTAAGCTCTAACATGTTGGAATTATAAAAAGTCATCAAAAGCGCAGCGACGATGCTCCCATTAATGATGCCCATTAAATTATCCACATTTAATGAGACACATTTGATGGGTCATTATGATAATATAATAATATCTTTAAATGATCCATTATTGCCCCTCTATTAATGCACCTCGTCACCACCTCATCGCTACACCACCATGTCTCTATCTTCCACTCAAAGGTGTGAAGGAAATAAAATAATTTTATTAAATACTTTTAATATTTTTCACAAAAAGTCTGAAAAAAATTCTTATGCTCATCCCTTTCCAGCAGAAGTTAACTCATTTATAGGTGAATCATAGATTTCTAATTTTGATAGTTTCCTGGTATTTCCAATTCGATTACCAGTTCAAATGTTCAAAAAACCTGATCTAGTGTTTACTGAATATATAATAAAAAATGTTCAAAATTTCATTCCCGGCTCTTCAGGCCTTGGAAACACGTGGCATTAGATAGCATAGTCTCAAAATAATTTCTTATAATAAAAAAAATTACATGCAAATTCTAAGACATTACAGTTGGAAATTACCCTTATCATCATTCCATGTAGACACTATATATTCTATTTTCGGAGCAAATCATCTAAAAACCTTCAATGTGTATCTTCAGGATAGAGCTCTAATTTAATCCAATATTAATTTTTTAAATTTATGGTGTGTTCACTTTTTGAATATCATTAAGAATTACATGATTCTTCAATATACTTTGTTACTAACTCATCAACATTTCTAACAACTAACAACTGATATTTACAATAAAGACAATACTTCATCATCATTACCCATTAGAATTTTTAAAGGTTTTATATATTAACTATATTATTTTATATAAAAAAATGTTAAATTTAATTATATTTAATAAATTTTTATTCATATAAATATCTAAATAAAATTATTATTATATTAATTTTTAGTGAGATATACACACATATATGATGGGTTCACCTATCACACACAAACACACATGAAAATTGATTCTTCAGACACATGTGTGCGCACACACAAATAAATATTAATAAAAAATAACTAAAGAGTTATATGTAAATTTTTAAATGAAAAAATGGACCATAAAATATATAAATGATTTTATAAAGTAATAAAATTATTAAAAATATTTATGTTTCTTGGTGATCTGTTAGTAATGAAGAGACCTTAGTTTAAATTTGTGTAGAGGAAAATCTACAAAGAACTATGGAAGGTACTGTAACACTATATGAGAGTGGGAACTATAATAATGGAGTGGTACTAAAGACGATATTGTGGCACTAGATCTATTCATCAGAACTGTGATTTTGAGCCATGAAATTTGGAGCATGAGCTACTTGGCCTTTGGAATATCAAATGTTTGGACTCTGTGCCATAAAAAATCTAATTGGCCATCTATAGAGTGGGTTAACTCTTACAGGTGGTTTTTTATATCCCTTGTTGGTCCATGGGTGTGTGAGTTGTTTCAGTTTCTTATAACCTATAGGATGTAAAATAAATATAATTTAAAAAAATTTAAATACCACCAATACAAAATTTTTTATTTAAAGTTTATATTTACAGAATTTGTAATTTATACTTTAAATATTTTTATAAGTATACATAGAATTATTTATGGGTATAATTATACGTTAAAATAAATCATGATATTTTTAAAAAAAATTACTCATTTATATAACTAATAATATTATTAATTATAATTAATAATTTTTATATAAAAATAATAATTAATTTTGTATTTTATCTAACCAATACATAAAATATATATATAATTATTAATATTAATATAATAATATATTATAAATATTAAATAAATTTATAAATAATTATGAAATCAATTTTACTTTTAATGTATTATAATTAGTAATGTATTATGAAAAAACTATACATTTATATTTTTATTGTAATTGATAAAAAGGAATATGTTATTACATATGTAATTTCTATATTGTTTATTAAAATAATAATACATTATTATTAACTAAAGTATAGATTATAGTGAATTTAGTAATAATAAGTAGCATATTTAAAACAATCCCTTGTAACTTGAAATATATATTAATATTTATAAATAAATATAGATTGTGATATATTATTAAATATATATTAGTTTATATAATTAATAAATGGATTCATATTTTATTAAAAATAATTAAATACTTATACAATTAATATTATATATATAGTTAATGTAGGATAAGAACTTAATTTCATTAAATGATCAAAAAGTGATGAAAACAATGACGTCGATTCTTTTATAAAACATAAATCAACAAAGGGATATTATAAGAGAAAGGGTATTTTGGAATGATTTTTATGGGTTTTTTTAATTTTCAAGCAAGGAGTTCTATTATAGGGGCTCTACCAAGGGCACACCTGTTAAAAATAATATGGTTTCTAGTATTCGATTAATAAGTAGAAGGATGGGGATTATGTAATACCTGATTCTGCAACCTTTTATGCCCCTAACTTTTTTACATGTAATTTGGGGATGTTTGAGTCTATGGTTTTGACTTTTATCTCCTTTTATATTCTTACTGACATAAGAAACATAGAACAATCTATCAAGACTCTCGAGGAGAAAATGGGTGTGTAGAATTTTGTTGATGGGTAAAACATAAAAGAAGAAGTCTCTTGGGGTATTGAGTATCCTTGGAAGGGGGATAAAACATAGAGATAAGGATAAAATTCGTATGGTTATGGTAGTTGGGGAGTCTATCACAACATGAATCATAATCCCTAGACTGAGTATTTAGTGAACTTAGGACATTAAATTTTGTATGAGGAAATAATTTTATAAATTTGGAATTAGGGTAGGTTTTCATTGTTTGACCTCGTCCCCCCAGGGTTATTATTTTGGATTTTCCTTCATAAAGGTGTTTTGACACCAAATATTTTTAATAATAAATATTATATACAGTTATGAATCAATTAATTTAGTATTAATCATTCTTTAAAAAATAATTGTTTAAATATTTTTATATTTATTTGAACAATTATTTAATTATAAATATATAGAAAAAATTTATTTAAAAATTTAT
The DNA here is from genome assembly GCA_963277665.1 of Viscum album. Classification (NCBI taxonomy): domain Eukaryota; kingdom Viridiplantae; phylum Streptophyta; class Magnoliopsida; order Santalales; family Viscaceae; genus Viscum; species Viscum album. The sequence continues at coordinate 1,446,180,487 of OY728155.1, forward strand.
TTAATATAGAGTAAAAACAATTTTGAGAAAATTATCCACTATTTTCATATCCCATCATCAATGAACTTCTTATAGCCTATAGCATTTCACCTTCTCCATTTTCGCCACTTTGGTTGTTATGGGCCCCACTAGGCGATGTGTCGTTTTGTGTCTTGGTGTTTTTTTATCCCCTTTTATTGAATGTGTTATCTGTTATATCCCTATTAATTTTATATTAGGTCCTTCATGAATGACCCCATCTTGGTTAGGTACACCGACACCCTTGGTCGTTTGGAATTATGTTGGTGATCTTAGAAGTGATGTCTCTCACTCTTGTGATTTATTTTATGTTATTTTGTATTCCCTTTGCTGTTTTTGGTTTGATTCTTATTACATTATGGGTGTCTTCCTTAACCCATTATATCCTTAATAGAGGTATATTTTCTCTCATCAATTGTTTTCTCAATGGTTGGCGTCTGTTACCATGATGTGCTTTATTCTCATTGGTGACCTATCCTGGCATCGCTAACTTATATAATCTAATTCATAGCCACATGAGGCCTCTAGTATGGAATTGATAACATTTCGGGTACATGTTATGGAGTTTCAATGATTGGATTCGTGTTTTTGGCATTGTGAAGCACTATAATGGGTAGGGTGGTCATCGTGTAGCGTGGATTTAGTGGTTATATTATGATGGTTAATGTGAGGTGGGTTGAGTCATTCATGTAGTTTTAGAGCCTTCTTAACCATTAGTTTTTTTTTTGAATTTCACCGTCATCCCATTATAAATGGGTGGCTCTTGGAAAAATTATAGAAAAATATTTGATAAATAATGTACACATTTTTTACTTAATTTTGTATTTCATTATTATCTTTGGGATTTAAATTTTTGTATCTATACATATATTTTATTGAATATATATATATATATATTATAATTACTATATATTTTAAAAAAATCTTCATTTATGAACATACTAATATTTTTAATTAATATTAATAATTCTTATATGTAGTAAATAAGTACTTATATTTTTTACAAACAACCAATAAAAAATATATATCTATACAACTATTAGTAATATATATATATATATATTAGAAATTTAAAAATATATTTAAATACAATTATAAAATATTTAAAATATAATTTTATATTTTTTTATTTGATAATATATTATTAAATATTATTATAGATTAATATTTGTGAGGACGTTGATAAAAATTATAATTTTATTACATAAGTAATATATATATATATATATATATATTATTAAGATAATATTTATTTATTGTCATTTAAAATATATTTTATATTAAATTCAATATCAAATAGTAATATATTGATGTGGGTTGGGTCATCCATGTGATTGATGGGTTATACAAATCACATGTTTAGAGGAAGGAACGTTATACACATGTCTGGTGGAAACATGCTGGGAAGTTTATAGAATCTTCAATGATGAATTGGTAATGCTGGAAGAAGTTATGAAGTGCCAAATTAATATTATGGGGATTTGTTTGGTGCTTCACCAGTAGGTGACATTGGACATAGTATCAAGGTAGTAGACACAAAGGCACATGCAGTTTGTGATGATTTGATGACAATGGAGTGATGCAGGAAAGATAGTGCAAGGTATATGTAGGTGAGACTCATGTGGATTGGATGCATAGAAAATACACATTTATAAATTCTGGTGCATCTCCAAATGGAGCGGTTTTGGGGGAAACACAACATCAAGAATCATGGGTTTACGAACAACAAATTATAGGGGCCTTTGGAGTAAATAAATTTAGGGCCCTTCTGACCAAAAAATGTTTATTCTTCAAGGCTATTGCATTAAGTATATTTCACACAATATGAAAATAAAGTACATTCAAGGCCAATAGGTTCCGTTCAAATGATCAAAAATGAACATGATGGTATTTAGACAATTAGAAATGTAACGTCTTAACAATGGAGTATGTTAAACCTTGGAGGGGGTGTGGCATGTTCTTGTCGACCCATGAGTGTGTGTGTTGTTTTGTCACCTTTTATACTCCAGGACCATAATATATATACATATATAATTAATAAATTACAATGACTAATTGGTGTTTAATTGAACATATAACATTTTTATATTTAATCATACATTTATATAACTAATAATAAATAATAAAAAATATTTATACATTTATATAATAAATATTATTTTATAATTTAATTTGTCACATTAAAATATAATTATTAAAAATTAATATTTATTATATAATTAATAATATATATATTTATATCAATTATTATGTTATTGTTTTCTAGTCTTTAGAATATATCAGTATTATTTTTAGCACTAAAAACTATACTAATATCCGTACTAAAAGTAATGTTTATGAAGATCTCTAAAAAAATAAACCATAGATCTATAAGGGCGACTCTTAATTTCTCAAGATAGGTAAGATAAATTTTGAAATTATTAGTACTAAATTTAGACTTGATAAAAAACTAATTTTGCCAATGCAAAAGTTATCAGTAATAAAATCATAAATTTTTAACTTCTATAATTTTTGTGATGATAAAAGACTTGTTTATCAATCCATTTATGTATGGTGTTATAAATCCCTTAGCAACATTTTAATAAAACCCTTAATAACCACCCATCAATCCTACTACTCATGTTCTTATAGAATCTATACTCCCCCCGAGGCTTCATTTTGTGGATGATTCAATAATCAAAATCCCAAATTAGTGGTGTGCACTTAAAAAAATATATTTTCATTATATCTCCTCTAATTGTGATATGTTTTCGATAATGTTTTTTTGTATTTTTTCATGTATAAAATGATATTTATCCAATTTTTCATCATTTTTAAACCATGATTCTCTCTCCCTTCTCTAAACATTTGTATATTTCATTTTTAATGTATTTATACTTAAGTAGATTACCTGTATTAATTTATCTATTTATGAAAAAACTAAATTTATTTTCATTTAAATTTATTTATGTATGTGTGTCTATATTTATAAATATATATGTGATGTTCACATTGTAATATATTTCTAATTAAATAATGTTATAATATATTTTAAATTTGTTTTTCAAGGAATGTTGTTTGGATATATATACAAATCCTACCATGAGGATATGTTATTTCAATTATGATGAATATAATTTTTAGAGAATTCAATATAAAGAAATTAAAAGTTAACAAATATTTAATTCCTTGTAACCATGGATGTTATTTTGGGTGGAATTATTGGTGACCAGGGTAATGTTGATTGAATGAAATAGGTATTAGGACCTTAATAAAAGTAGTTTAGTTTTAATAAAAATCACAATAGAAGGAAATATATATACTAAAAAAATTAATTCATTATATATATATATATAATCATATATGATATATAAACGTATCTCAGTGAGCAGATAATTGCTAAAATTTAGTCACAAATGAATGATGTAGATGCTAAATAATATTTTGATATAAAGATAACAAAATTTCTATAGGAAATTAAAGATTACGAAGAATATTAAAATATCACACAAATTATCTTGGTAATTGGAATTCCAATATAATATTTGAGTTTTATCATGTAATTTATTTTATACAAATAACATTGTAAATTTATAGATACTATGATTTTGTTATAATGTTAGCATAGAAATAAATTTTTTAGGAATTTATATTACTTAAATGTCAGTGTTCAAAATTTCATTGATATTGTTTTATGAATGTTGTTTATACATTAATGAGGAAATATTATTTTTTATATCATTTATTATGGACAATATCACAAAATGATGAATTCATAGTGCTCTAAATATAAATATTATTGAAGGAGTTCATTCCATTTTGTGTAAGGCTCATTTGTTTTCATGTAATGTCAATATTTTGTTGAAGTGACTTAGATGATTTGTTAAAAAAACCCAAGAATTATGATAGGAGATCACCATGTATTTCATTTTCATCCATGGGAGATAGAAAAATACACTTGTAAAATTTAGTGATCACGCAGTCATGAAATGCATGGTTAATCCAACTATTATGCATACATGAAGTATACAATTGTGGAAGATCATGTTAAGTGACACATGATTCTTTGTAGGATGACTGATCACATTTTTGGGTGATCAAATGACTTTATTCCTTGCAATAGATTAAGTGACTACATGCCTTATAATATTTCAACTAACTACATGCCTTATGGTAGATCAATTGACAACAAACCTAGTATTAGTTTAACTGACCGTATATCACATTTTTGATCAAGTTTTTTGAGTTCCTTGAATTTCATATAATGAAAATTTAAGTGTACTTTGATCATGAAAATATCACAATACAACTATCTTATATCTCGAAGAAAAAATAAATATAAAGATACATGGAATCCAGAGAAGATATAGATTCAGATGCATTGAGGTCATTTTCAAAAGAATTTATAGGTTAATCCTAGGATTCATAAAGGTAGTTAAAATATTCTTCCTTCAACATGAAATAATTATTGGAAATTTGGATCTATGTAAAAGTAAACTGAGATTCATACTTCAATATAAGGGTATATTTCATCCTATTTGAAGGTAGATATGATTCCTAAGTGTGTTTTTATAACTATGTAATGCTATGTGTGATGATGTATAAATCTATGAATCCCCATTTAGTATCAGATAAAGGTATATCCTTTGATATTATCTATACGCAATGGTAAATTATAAATATGTAGGATATGGAAAGGCCCTCTAGTATCATGCATGGAGGTAAATAAAAACCTATAGATAGGTGAACTGTTACTTCAAGGTATTTTCCTTCTATATAAAATTAAATATTATAGTATAATAAACAAGATTAATGGTTTATTTTCATGTAATGAAGTGAAATTGTGAGATTGGCATGGTATGTGGAGTAATAATTTAATTCACACTATCAGTGGAGTGATAATTAGTTTTGTACATTAAAATGACCTACAATGGGAATGCACATTTGGTTGATCGACCATGGGTTTGGTAGAAATATTGATTTTTGGGATATCTCATGGTAGGAATATCAATTTTATGTTATGTAAAGATAAGTATAGGAAGATTTGGGTAGATCAATGAAAAACATTTACAGGAAATTTTTATTGTAATACACAATCTAAGAGAAGAGGAAGGTATTTGAGTTTTTGTTTCCTAGGGGAATAGGAATCTTGTTTAAATAGGTGTTCGAAGAAAAAAATTATATAGTGTAACATATGAGTAAATGTTAAAAATTTCAAGTGACACCATTATGTTTTTCACTTTTGGATTGAGTTTTATTTGATGTTTTTGAAGCTGTATATGGTTTAGGATGAGTATGAAGCAATAGTGGCTATGATACTCAATAATGTGTTTACATTTGTGTTATTTTTTGAAGAATACAACATCATTAGTTTTTTTATCATGATTTTTATATATTAACGAATAAATAAGTTATTTTTAGATTAATTAATTTCATCAAATGATGAATCCATTATTGTAACTGAATGCATGGATATATGGACATTCATTTTAATTGCATGAAAATTTTCATGGGTTGAGATAAAAAGTAATGCAAGAAGTATGTATCCATTATAACATCACTATATTATATATATGTTCATGTATACTTGGTGATTTTAATTAAATTCTTCTTGAATTATGTAATAATGAAGACTAAAAAGCTATCAAATGACTACATATAATTATTATATATAGTTATCAGGTGTTGATGGATATGGTTCGATGAGAATTAATGATATTAAATTAAAAATGTTTTTGAAATGTTTATATATATATATAGATTTTAAATAATGTATTCATGTAAAGTTATGAATATATTTTTTCAATAAATATAGAAAAGAGATGACCAATATTAGTGGAATTATTATTATTTAATAATTCATTAGGTTGAAAAAGGTTTTTATGTTCATCAATATTACCATAGATAAAAATATATTATGTTCTATGATAGAAAGAAGATAACTCCCACCTATATTGTTGTAAATAATTTTTTTGACCCAGTAAGTGGGAAAAAGAGAAGATCCATTATAGTTATTCATATAAATAAGGTGAAGAAGAATAATAAATAAGTGAAAGAAGAACTAGTCAAGTGGATCATAAATTTCAGTAAAAACCAAAGTATTTTGGAAACTCATTTTACACAGATGAAGGGAATAAAGGAAAAGTTATTGTACATTTTATTTTTCAAATAGAAATAAATGGATGAAGTTGTTGTATCATATCTGTTCATTATTATAAATTATAAGAAGAAGTTTAATAGAGTGTTTTTTATATAAATAGAAAAAGTAAATTTCTTCGTTATAAGGGAAGAAGAAGAAGAAAGAGGCAGGAAATCTACATTAAGATAATATTTTTAATTTGTTTTTTAATAAATTACTATTACGCATATATTTCATTAAAATGTTTTAGGGTGTACCTAGGTATAGGATGAACCAATCAAGGATGGATGGGATACATTATCATAAATTTATCGGGATACTATTTGGTAAATATGACATCGTGAATCTGGAGGGTAGTGTTATCATAAAGGAATCCATATCACACCACGAACTAGTCTTCTCACATTGAATTTTGAATATCACAAATTAAATTAACCTTTTTTATGTTTTTATATGCTTTTGGTTAAATATTGACTAATTTAAAAAATTTGAGATCAATAGAACCACTAACCTAATAGTGATAGAGTTAAAAATAAAATGGGATAAAAAGTCTAAAAGTGAAACTCAATTAAAATTATCTAACATTGTCCACAATAATTATTGTTCATATCTTAATTTGTCCATTCAATATGTATTAGGGAAATTTTAAACAATGGTTGGTCAATTTAAATTTTAAGCCAGTCACTTTTATTGATTTTATGTTTCATTATATTTTTATATTCAAGGTTAGTTTTGGTTAAGAAATAACAAATTTAGTTTTATTTTATATTTATACCATGAATATAATGAAAATGATAAAAAAAGAAAATAATATTATGAATACGGTATACCTCTTTTAAAAATAATAAGAAGTTGTATATTCACCAAATAATTGAAGTGATATGAATATATCTCGTATTAACGAGTAATAAAAGATTTTTTAGTGAACCATCAATGTTTTTTATAGTACATCCTCCTATGTTAGATCAAGGGATTTTTGAAATTGCAAGGTATGTGAAAATTATATCTAAAATTGTTCTGAAGATGTCTGTAGAATTGGTGTGATTTATTTTACATTTTTTGATTCACATGATATATCTATTAGAAAATTTCATGATATATTGAATTCTTCTCCCCAAAAAATTGCTTAGTTTATTTTACTAATGATATCATAATGAGATCACACAACTATAATGCATGGAAGATAAATTAGTCATATATTTTAAAGAAATTGATATAATGTACACAAATATTTCTAAACATGTTACTATCAAAGAATATGTCTATAAGGAGAATTAAAAAACATTATCCAATTTTTTAGAAGAGTTTCATAAAAAAATACATAAGAAGGATGAGGCCAATAAATAATTTTAGAAGAAGACCTATGAATTATAAAATAAATAACAATATTGATGTCTAGAATTTATAATTGGATATTTAATTTAAGAATATTAAGGATCATGAAACATTTTTGATAATAAAATGTCACGGTGAATGAGGGTGAAGTTTGAATGAAGGTAAAATATTTTGAAGAGAAGGATGAATTAATTTAATATTCAAATAATTCAATCAACCTAAAGTGTATATAATTGAAAATCTAACTAAAAAACATTGAAGTGAAAAATAGTGATTATTCACAAGTGAAAAAGTATGGAGTTATGGCAGCATTAAACTCAAAGGCTCATATTAATGTTATGAAATATATATGAAGTAGTAGTAAGATCAATACATTATAAAATAATGATTTTAAATCAGAGTCAAAGAAATAGGTACCATAAATATAAATTTTAATGATTTTTTTAAAAATTTTACATGGGAAGAGAATGTTTAAAAACATTTAAACTAATATAGATAAATAAGATTTATTAGGAGTTTTCCACTACAGATATGGTGGATATAATAAGGATTATGGGTATTGGTTCCCCAAGAATGTCCCATTCAGAAAAGAAGAAATTATAAAAGAAATATGATATAAAATCTTGATACAATGATTTTATAGAACGTGGATCATTTTGGGTTGAACTATTTTGGTATTTTAGTAGGATTAAGAATGTACATTAGATTTATGTTATAATCCATTTAATATATAAGATTATAGAAATACCATTTTCAGGTGGACAAATACATATAAGATGAAATTATTATATATTTAATAGTTAAATATTCCATAGAAAATATAATTTAGGATCTTAGGGATCTCTATGGTGTTTTCTGTGGGGGTCATAAAATTGTTGCATGCTTATATTGGAATTTATAAAATGAAAATAATAATAATAAACTAATTTAGAAGAATGAATTATGATCCTTGGGTTGGAATCTATTGATGTTTGTAATCAATATTAATGCCAATAAGTTTTAAAATAAGGAAGAGTTTTTCTGAGATAATAATCATAAGTAAAAATTGATATAAAGAAAGTATAAGATTTTCAAAAGGAAGTCACCATTCAAAATAACAGATGAGACAAAATATAGTCACAAGAATACTTGTATAGAATACAAACAATATTATAATTTACCCATTAATATTTTGGACATTTTGATAATACATTAGGATAATTGAATAAAGATGGAACACATAGAAGAAAAATACACTGCTAATGGAAAATAAAAGAATCCAAAAACATTTCATGAATTTTATGGGATTTTTTTGTTAAATGGAAATCCTATTATCAAAGAACTATGTGGGGGATACAAAGATGATAGAAAAAATGAAAAAATATGTTTAAATGTTCTTTTATAGAACGAATAAGGCTTATAAAGGATTCATGATAAATTTTATACAATGGATAATATCTTACATAAATAATAATTTGATGTGAATACATACATTCTAAAAAAATTAGTTGGAAAAAACTTATAATGGGGAATAAATTCAAAGGTAAATGGATAAACCTATTTGAGAAAATCCTCTCAACTATAATTTTTAACTTTGAGAATAAAGGAAGATCTACATTATTCCCATAAAAATTTTGTCTCGTATTTTTCTTTATACAATGAAGGGAATTGAAGGCGAAACATTATCTTGGGAGGAATATGAGAATATAAAAGGCTATCAAAACATAATTAATATAGTATAAGAAGAAATGATGCTCGAATTATATCTCAGTTGGTATCCTAAAAGAAATGTAATATATGGATTACCCTTGATGAAGATATAGTTGTTTTAAAATATTATATACCACATCAATTTTAGTGTAGTGTCTTCATGATGGCGAGACAATTTAATAACATTGTGGATTCTTCCAAAATTATTATTTCATGAAAATATAATAAATATGGAATATTCATGATGGAATGTCATATGAAAAGTATATATTTTTAATTATATCAAAATTGTTACTAAAATAAAATTATTATGAAAAGGAAAAATAATTAGAATTAACCAATTACATAAGAATATGTCTTTGAAGTGGGTCCAAAGCTATCTTAAATAATGTTATATTTATGTCCATTGATTTAGACAAGTTTTTATGTAAGTGACTAAATATTTGGTTGATATAACTCATCAAATTTTTTAAACTCAATTGGTATCACCAATGGTCACAACCAAAAATATTTTTATTTTTTATACTAAAGTTAATGAGTTTCTAATTTAGTTTGGTATCATTTTTATAAGGCAACAAAATTTTTCTACATCAATACATCTTGTTTTCTATATTGATCATTAGTTATATATAATTTTTTATATTTATATTTATTGTCAAGTAATCTTAATATGTCAGTGAAATTTCGTGCTTGTTTAGTCAAGAGAATATAATCATTATATTAATAGATCTTAATAAATCTTTTACATTGTTTTTAATAAATAGAGATTGGATTAAACTCCTTGGAAATGAATATTTTATGTTTCTTTTCAAATTCTATATGACACAATGGAGTAATTTTCTTTGATGGTTTGGAAATATATTTGATAAAAAATGATTTCGAAGGATGTAAATAGTGTTTAGGTTCTCACATATAGAAATGCATGGAAGGTCATATAAAGAGAATTGAAACCCATTAAAACTTATTCTGGATGAAAAATTTTGTAGCAAGTATTATTTACATGATCCTTCATTAAGGAAAATTTAATTTTTAAGGATGTTTTAAGTGGGAAATATTTATTTTAAAACATGGTGAATACAAGATTTAGGTGACACCATGCTGAATGTGAATCTTCCTTATCATTCTTCTTAAACCCCAAAAGTTTTAAAAATACCAATGTTAAATTTAGTGATAGTAAATACATTAAATGAATGGTTCATCCTGTGGTCATACAGACAAAAACAATTTGGTTGGGTTAGATCAAGTCATGTGACTACATGCATCTTGGTAGGATGACTTACCACAAGTGGGGTTGATCACGTGACTGCATGTATTTTTCTAGATCAAGTGATCACATGACTTGTAGTATATCATTTGATCACATTCCCTATATTAGATCAAGTTACTACACATTTTGCGATAAATTGGGGGACCAAGAATTACATAGTCAATACAATGGCCTGAGTTGATTTGATTTCAGACAATTCATTGTTAAATGTCATTAAAAGCTAAATATAACACAATACTATTATTGTTTTTCATGAAAATATAGGAAAAATATAATGATAAATGGATTCCAAGGTCATTATTGAGTCAGGGGGATAATGGTATTTCATTATGCTCAATATAGATAAATATCAGTTTGTGTAAAGGCACGTCAATGTTTCTACCGACTACATTAACGTAATATTTAAATCCTGATCTACATAAATTTAGATAAGATTCAAACGCTTTCATAATTGTACAAATCTATCTACATAAAGGTAAATATGATGTTTAATTTTCTTTTTATACATATAAAAATGTTTGTGTTCTCCATCATAAGGGTCTGCGCATAGATTTTGTCCCATATAAAGTTATGTCCTTTGATGTGCTTTATAAGTAAGGGAAAATCAGAAGTCATAAAGGCTATTTAATTTCTCTCAAGTATTTTATACGATGGTAAATAGAAACCAATGGATATGAAAACTAGTATTTCTAGGTAATTACCAACTATATTATTGTAATTATTATTGTATAATGAAGAAGATTTATTATGGGATCACACATTCCGAAGATTGACTATGATCATCGTAGGGTAAGTGGAGCGACCATGAGATTTACATGGAATGTCACGCAACTCTGATCTTTTCATGGTAAGATGATTGAACATGGGAATGAATTGTAAGATGATATATGGTGTGAAAACCCCACCCTCAGTCAAATTTATGCACTCAATTATGGGACAAATAAATTTAATAATATGGTTTGTTTAGGGTGGCCTACATCCATGATGATGAAAACATATATTTATTACTCAAATTTAGGAAAAATACAGGCTCCCACACACCATTCCAAAACATCATAGCCCATAATTATAGTAAAAAATAAGGTATTAAACAAAATGCCTATTAAAAATATTTTTTTGGGTGAATACAATCTCCCAATAATTTTCATCAGGGATCACCAAAAACTATTATATTTTTTATGTGGATCCAACCCCATCTGCAGGTTATTAACGGGTGGCACAAACATCCCTTGAAATTCTATGTTTGGTGATTTTTTTTCAATATTCAATAATATCCACCATAATGATAAATATCACCATGTTTTTACCTAAACAAAAAATCATTTTGTAACCTTGATGATTCCTATAGGCATCTCAACTAAGTTAGATTTTTATGAAGTCCAAAAATAGATTGAAAACTATACCAATAACTTTTTTATTTTCCTTTGGAGGAGGAAAAAGATCTCGTGTCTCATTTTATTATAGTGAAATCAATTCTTATTTCCAAAATGGAATCCACTGATTCTTTTCCTTGTTATCCAAAACACCATTATAGTGATCTAGATCATTATATTCAATTAATAAAAGAAAATGTTTGACCAAAACATCAAAACTAGATGTTCTTCATATGGTTTTTCATGTTCTAACAATGATGATACTCTCATGATGATGATTATCATTCTATATTGGAACTTCTTCCTGAGTCAAAATATCTATATAATAATTGTAATCAATCTCTTATTTCTATTAATAAGTTAGTGGTGGAATTTAATACACTTGAATTAAAATTAAATCATTATTCTATTTTTAGAATCATTTTTCATCAATATCATTGACTTATAAAATGTGACACCATGGATCTGAGGGATATTTTTTTCTCATGTATCTCATAATGAAGGAAAATTACTGTAAAGTCTTCACAGTATTATAGAATAAAAAAATTTATCATTATTTTCTTCGGGATATAACACTGATTATTTAAAAGGAAAATGGGTAATTTAATAAAAGATATGATGTCTACCATAATCCAAAAAATTCTCCTAAAACCAAACATACATCATAATTCCCCCATCAATCGCAAAAGTATGTAATATGTTCAAAATTTGTGTAACATATATCAATGGTTCTTCCCAAAAGGATTTACTCAAACATGACTAATACAAAATAATCTATACATTTTTAATGAGAAAATGTTCTATCCATTCTTTATTCTATTATGCTGTTTCATTCTAGGAACTATAAAGTGAATCATATTACCTTCATCTTAACAAACCTTATTAAATGGATATGATGTGTATTCTCTATATTTATTGGATATTATACTCTTGATTGTTCTTATCATTTGATTTTCAGTCATCATTTTCCACCTAAGAAATATATATGAAACATTATGCTTTTTCTAAGAGGAATATAACCACCAATATCATGAGTAGTAATGAATAAATGTAACTAAATAATGATTAACTCTTAATGGAGCATTGTTAAATAGTATCCAAACATTAGTACTAATTTACTTGAGTGTTCCCATCGTACGATGGGTTACAGTGATGAAATTTTCCCAAGTTTTCTTACCCATTATTCATACCTCATAAAAGTGTAAATTTCTTATCTTTCCACTATGAAATCCCACCTATTTATTACAAAATAAGTCATTTCATGGTAGAAGTAGAGGATCTTTTAATGTTTGGATTATTATAAATAGGGTATGTAATACATGAAATCATAAAAATATACTTCTAAAAATAATTTAAATACATCTTCATCGATTCACTATATATTACCATTTCTATGTCTCATATCCTAGGGACATACATCAAAAGAAAGTGGTGAGCATGATGCCTTGTAAATGAATAATAAAGAGAGACATATAACATTTGATATTGATATATATCAATAAGAACATACGTTATAATGATAATTCATGATAAATATAAATATCATTATTATAAGAACCTGGATAATAATAATGAAATGTGGACAGAGCAATTAAATGATACATTCGTAGGAATATGAACAAGGTTTTTCACCAAGGTGTCAAAAATTAAAATTACCAAAGACATTAACCAAGGTATTGTGAAACATGAAATCTATTGGGTTAAAATTATTTACCTAATTATTTGGAGTTCTATAAACTAGAACCCTTAATATATATTTATTTCATGTGATCCACATATATCATAATAAATAATTCAATTAATAATCCATATAGAAATAATGAACATGATTCTTATCCAAAATACTTGTAAACAAAAGAGCATAAAGACCTAACCATCGTTTCATTTTTAGTCCATGAAAAGGTAATGTGGGTTTATTTTGTGTAAATAACTATATAAAATAAATTATTTTTAAATATAAGTGAATACCCCTATTAAATAAATAGGATTGTGTATTCCCAAATGGGAAATGAAATGGAAACTATTTAATAGAGAGAAAATTTTGAGAAGAAAATTCAATAGCATAACAGGTATAAAATATGGTTTTTGAAAAGGTAAATTTAGAGAGGATAAAGGTATCCCATTGATAAAAAATAATTTCTTAGTAAGGGTATGGTCATAAGGGTATTAAAAGAGATTAACCATTGAATTTCAGATACATATATATAAGAGGATATTGAATTTTAGAGAATTAAAGGATAATTCCCTTACCATGAATAGTTATTTTAGTTCTTGAGGAATGGATCCTTGGGGGCTTGAGAAAGCCCTGGCGGACCGCTTGGGATTAAAAAAACCAGAAAATCATGAAGTGTGGGTATGTATTTAATAGAAGTAGATAAATGGGTGGATATTTATATAAAAAGTACAGGAATTGTATCATAATTTTGAAATATAGGTCTTGGAAAACAATGTTGTATAAAATAAATATTCATTAGCTTACCTGGGGTTTCATCCCATGGTTTTGGCTATTTTGGTAAAATTTTGTGTTATTTTGAACCAATAAAGTATGATTTTTTTAATTCCTCTTTTGGCATGAAAAATAATGATTTTACAATGTAATATTTCAAAAAATCAAACATTCCTCTTTAGACATTGTAAAGTCACTAAGAGTTTAAAAATAGATTAAATATATTAAAAAATTTCATATTATTAAAAAATTATCGAGGCAATAGAATATTTTTAATTAATTATTTCATCATTATGACATAAATATAATGTCATAAAATATATCTATAACACAAAAATATATTTTTTCCTATTCATAAAAAAATAATTTATTGAGTAAAATACACATAAATTCACCTTACCCTAATTTAGACATGCTGATTTAAAAATATCATGATTATTTTCATAGAACAATTTTATAGATATAACAATTTTTTCTTTTAAATATAATAATACTTATTTATTTAAAAATATATTGTTAAAGGTAGGTTAACAATTATAACACATATATAAATTTTTCTTGGACATTCAAAAACTATTTTATCTTATATATTTTGATAATATTGTTTCAAAATACTATTTTAATAAAAAAATATTATCCAAAATAACTGAGATTCTTTAAAAGAGCGTATATATTTTCTTCACAAAAAAAATTATGTTTTGTTTGCATACAAACATAAAATTATCAAATTCACCTCAATTAAACTTATATTTTATTAAGAAAAAAAATTCTTAATAGGGTTATATAGGAATAAAAATATTAATTATAGAATGGAATTTACACTATATGTAACTATGGCCTTGAAAAGTAACCACTTATTTCACTCTCATATGCCCTAAGGGTAGGTTGTGAGATGGAGTTAGATTCATTGGGTGGATCGACTAACATCGAATGAGTGGTAATCTCCACTAATATGAACATCTACCATAGTTGATTTCATTCAAGATTCAATTGTTTAATCGTGACTTGGGAATTTTCAATGGTGAACCCTAGTGATGATACCTCCCTCCCATGTTCGGATGAAAGGGATTCAAATGATATGGCTCTACTGGTTGATTCCATCAATTCTCCACTATATAGTAATTATCCATTATCATTACTATTTATAAAAACTAATTGTAAGGATAAAATTGTCAACAATTTTTATAGTTTCAATTGTTCATATTTACCAATGTTCATATTTTAGCAATGGTCATATGACAGTTAATTCCCAATAGTCACATTTCCCTTTATACCATATAAATACCACTTCATTATTTCTATAAAAAATTGACCACAATTTCTCCCTAATTTTATATTTTCATTTCTTATAATATCGATTGGTTTAATAATATTTTGTTTCATTTAAATATAACTTTCAGTGGGGGCGATGATTCTAGAATACTGGGCAGATGAGTACTTTCCCATTATTTGTCTTCTATTTTTAAATTTTTTTCCTGTTATAATTTTCGAAATTTTAATTGCTTTAATATATGAATAATTTAATGGCTATTATTAATATGATAAATATATTTTGGTTTATCTGTATTTTCTACGTGTATAGTATAATATGTAAGAAAAATTTATTCAAGAAAAAATATCATTTCAATATATGGGTCATTACATTCTCCCCCCTTATGTAATTTCATCCACTAAATTTATACTTATTCAATATATTTAGAACATGTGAGGGTAGTTTTGTATCATTAAGTCTTCTAGTTTCCATGTTTCTTCTTTATATTTATAGTTCCTCCACAAAACATTGACAGGGTGGGTAGTCTCATTGCATAGAAATTTTTTTCTATGGTCCAACATCTCTACTGACTACTCCTCATAAGAGATGTCTTGGTCTAGTTGTACCTCATATGGATTCAATACATGTGGGGGATCACTTATGTATATCATGAAGAGATATATATCAAATAAATCATGAACATGATCCATATTTTGTTTAAAATTATAACCAATAATCCACTTCTCCTATGAATTCAATGATAGAAAAGGGTCTAATGTACCTAGGTTTAAGATTTCCTTTATTTTTAAATAACATGGCTCTCTTCCCTAGAGATATATATAGGAAAAAATTATCCCAAACATCCAACTCCAATTCCTTTTGATGATTGTACGTATAGATATTTCTTTTGACTTTGAGAAGCCTTTATATATTATTGGATTGAATGAAACATTTTTTT
This sequence comes from Viscum album, assembly GCA_963277665.1. Lineage (NCBI taxonomy): Eukaryota > Viridiplantae > Streptophyta > Magnoliopsida > Santalales > Viscaceae > Viscum > Viscum album. The sequence continues at coordinate 1,446,196,943 of OY728155.1, forward strand.
CATCTCTTGCACAATATCATGCCCAATTATATTTCTCTTACCAAATTCAATCCAAGAAGTAGGAGTTTTGTATCATATTTTATATAGAGATCCACATTGTTCCATTTCAATACTACGGTGGAATCGTCTGTTTTTTTTTGAACTCAACTAATAAGTGGTGTAGATCCCATCCACCTTTAAATTTCATTGAGCTTTTTATTAGTATGTCCTCAACTATATGAAGAGTACTTTTAGATTGTATATCAGTTATGTTATTATATGGCGTACTAAAATTCAGTTTGGTACACATAGCACGTTGGGGAATTTTCTTCAATTTATAGTTAAATTGTGGATCCTGAGAAGAAATGATAGAAAGTGGAACCCCATGAAAAATAATATTTAGGCGCTCTCGGGAGCTCCCTTCTCTCGGGAGCACCTTAGGACTGGGTCGCATTGGGCGGAGGAGTGGACGGAGGGGAGGACGGAGGGTCCGGTGGTGGGGGTGGTTTTGGTGAGTGGCAGGTCCAAGGTGCCAGGTTCTTGTCCAGGAGTCACTGTGGTGGGTGGTTAGGTACAGACAGGAGAGGCTTTGGTGGCTTTAGAGGTCTTCCGGCGTGAATCCCTTCCAGCGCGGAGGCATCGTCTCGGCACTTATGGCATCGGTGTTTCAGGCCTGACTTCAGCGGCGGAGAGGGGTGACATTTTCGAGACATCTCTAATCAAACCTGAGCTTCTCCTATATGTAATCTGAATGTAACCCTTGATTTTAGTATTATCGATCTATGGATTTGAGATTTGTGAGAACCTATCTGGATCCGAGTCGAATGAAGACGTGTAATGGGTTTTTTGGTGAGTGCTGTTGTTTCTCTCGTTTGATGATTGCGCACAGTTGAAGATGATTTCCAAGAATGTTTCTAATTACCCCTTATTCTCCTTCTCCCACTCCACTCTGCTTCAACTAGATCCATTTTGGTGGTTTGTTCGCTAGCGTTTCGTGGCTGTCCCTCGCTCCCACCTCTGCTCTTATCATCTGAACCTTCTTGCTAAACTCCATCTTGGTTTGACATGAAGACTCTACGGTGGTTTGGGATTGTGATGGTGCATAGTTTGGCGGATTTCCCTTGACACTTTTGACCTCCTATTCTCCTTCTACCCTTCCCATTATTCATGATATCAGTCGGCTCAGTATGAGGGTGTTGACGGTGGTTTTTGGATGGTGTTGGTGGGTGCGATTTGGTGTCGGGGGCTCGACTCGATTGGTGACGACTAATGCCTTGACATCCAGTTAAATCAGATGGTCCAGGGTGGTGATTATCTATGGTTTCTTTCAAGTGATGACGATGTGTGATTCTGTACTCTGTTGGCATTTCTGAGTGTTCCGCTCAATTTCTTCGGCTATGCTGGGTCACTGTTGATGTTTTCTGCGGGTTGATAGTGGTGTTTTACTCATGGCTCGCTGTGGAGGTTTTTTCACTCCCACTTTGCTCTGACTTCCAGATCCACTACCCATTCTAGGTCGGTCAGTGTGTTGGTATCAAAAGAGGTTCTGGGATTTGTTTGTGTGTGCGGTAGAGTTTTCATGCAGCTTCTTCTTATGGATCTGATGGACTGTGGTGTTTCATTTTGGTGTTTTACGGTGGGGCGGATGGACTCTGGTGGTGGTGTGGCTCCGGCGGTCGGTTATCTCTAGTGACTGGTATGATGATAGGATGTCGATGGAATCGGTGGAGAAAGAATTACAGTGATGACGGTGGTGAAATATTTGCAGTGACGATGATAGGAGATGTGATGGCATGCAGTAGGCGGGTGGATTGAGGCTATGATAGGTGATGGCACTAGGTCTGGTCAGTATTTGAATTTTGAATTGTTTTTATTATCATGCATCTTGGAGGTTTGGTTGAGATCTAATTATAAATTTTGAATTTTGAATTGTATTGTGAAATCTGGGTCTGTTGTTTCTGTTTCTGAATATACGGTTACGGCTAACCCTTAAAGTGGTTTTTAAAAAATAATAAAAAATGATTTGGAGAGAACCCCATGAAACCTCACTATTTAAATCATATAAATATTGTAATGTTGGTCAAGATAGAAGTATTACTAAATAGGGATGAATTGGGAACTCTTTATGAGTTGATACACCATGTCCCATATCCCTTTGTTTCCATGAGATCTTCTTTCGAGGCTAGTGATGATGTCCATAATGATATTTACACACTTCCATGTTGGAATGGGTAATGGTTGCAATACCCTTTTTAGAAGTAGTATCATTACATTAACTTCCAAACATACCAAGATACATAGAGTGTAGTTGTTGAATTCATTTTTCATATTATACCATAAATAATGATCATGATGGTCCATATACATATTATTACTTTAATGATGTATTGATAATTAATATTTATGAGCTTTATCCATTAGATCCTTCTTTATATCTAATATATATGACACACATAGTCTTGTATGAAATTTCAAGAGAACTTCATAATCAATATTGAACTCATAGAACATCACACAAAACAATAATTCCTTTTAAATTTATTCATCTCCTATAATAATTATGTTTGAGAAATCCTTTTTGATATGGTTGATGACCTGTTGTCATGTGCCCATTATTTTTTAAGTCAATCTCAAAGCGGCGTTTTTAGGTTTTCCCCTAGGTACATATATTTTAAAGCCACATCCAGTTGTATTATCTAGAGAGGGATATATATTTTTAGAAACTAATTACATAATAATTTCCAAAATCCCTAGATGTTTTAATATATCTATACTTTCAACTATAGTTCATACTAATGTATTCAAGTCCTAATTTCCCAAAATTACTAAACCATACATTAATATCAACTTTGGAGTCCTAATTTTTTATTACCCAACATTTCATTATATTTTACAAATAGGGAATCTTATAATGTTTAGATTCATATAAATATTGTACATAATACAATAAAAAACATTATTCTAATACCACTTTAAATATATGTTCATATTTTCACTTTAGGTTACTTTCGCTGCATTTCATATCTTGCGGAAATTCATTAGAGGAAATAGGTGAGCATGAATCCTAGTAAGGGAATATGAAAGAGAGACATGTAACATGTGATATTGAGACATATCAACAAGAACATGAGTCATAAATATTTGGAATGATAAATATTAATAAAATAATAATATCATGAATCATAAAATGTAAATGTTCCTAAAATATTTAAATTAGTCATTCATAATCATATCACCAAGGTTTTTTACCATAGTGTCATAAATGAAAATTACCAATGTTATTTACCAAGGTATCATAAAAAATGTCTTATATTTAGATTAAATTATTTTCCAAATGCATTTGAGTGATATCAGGGTTCACCATTAAAATATCTTAATTTCATATGATGTGTATGGGTCATAATAATGAATTTCATTAATAACCTACGGAGAAGTAGGTAATAGGTTTCTTATTTATAATATTAGCATTCAAAAGAGCTTAATGACATGATCATTATGCCATTTTTATCCCATGAAAAGGGAATTTGGGTTTCCTAAGAGTAATTACCTATATAAAATATATCATTTTTAGATATAGGTGAATACCTTTGGAAAATAAAGTGGTTTGGGGATTCGAGAAATGAAAATGAAATATAATTTCTTACATAGAGAGAGAAATTTTAGAAGAAAATCTAGCAGAATGACATGTATAATACATGGTTTTAGATAAGGTAAATTAATTAGGGAAAAGTTATACCATTGATAAAACATAATTTGGATGTAAGGGTATGTTGAAAAGGGTTATAAAATAGAATAACCTCAGTATTTAGAATACATATACAAAATAGGATCTTGAATTGATGAAAAACAAAGGATAATTCCCTTACATTAAAGAGCTACTCCTAGACCATGAGGAATTGATCCTTGGGGATTGAGGAATGTTTTGGGGGACTAAATTGGAGGAAAAACCATTGGAAATTTATTGTTGATGGATTATAAGTGAATAAAAATTGGGAAATGGATGGTTATTTATTGCTAAGGTGGGGGAATTGTTTAACAATTACAAAATGCAGGTCTTGGAAAACTAGTTTGTGAAAAATTAAAAACCATTCACTTACCCTTGATTTTTCATAATGGGTTTGGACATTGGGGTAAAATTTTATGTTATTTTATCTCACTATAACCTAACACAATATTCTAATACTACTTTTATCATGGAAAAATAATTATCATTCAAGGTAATATTTTTAAAAATAAAATCTCTTTTTTAGACTTTGGAATGTCACTTAATGTTTTAAAAATTGTTTAAATACATTAAAATAAATAATATTAATAAAATTATATTAATTATGTATTGGATTATGTTCAATTATTTATTAAATTATTATGAAATAAATACGATGTCATAAAATAATCTAAAAACCCAAAACAATATTTTTTTTTTACTATTCACAAAAAAAATATTTTAGAAAATTTTCATCAATTAACCCTAAACTAATTTTGACATGTGGATTTAAAATATAAATTTTATTTGTCTATTATATGTATCTAAATATGGGAGTATCAACTTTTAAATTTAAAAAAATTTAATTATTTAAAATATAAAACAATTTAAGGTATAATCAAATTTATAACCTTATAAAAAAATTTCTTGTCCATTATAATATTATATTATCCCTTATATTTTTATAAGTATGTTTTAATATACTATTCAATTAAAACAAATATTATTCAGAATATTTGATTTAAGTAAAAGGATTATTTATTTTCTAGAAAAATATAATTAGGTTTTATTTTCTTCTAAAAAACTAATTACCAAATTCCTATAAATTATATATAGATATATATTATTATTAAAAGATATAATAAAAGGAATTGGTTGGATAATATTATTTATAGAAATAAATTTACTCTTTTTGTAACTATGTTATAGTCATGTAACCCTTTATTACACCATCAAACACCCAAAGGGTAAAGCGTGTGATAGTGGTAGTTTCGTGGGGTGGCTCAGTTAACATCAACTTAGTGGTAATATTCACTAATTTGAACTTTTATCATAAGAAATTCAATTAAATATTACCTTGTTTTATCATGGTTTATTCTTGGCCAAGGGAGAACACCAGGGATGATACCTCCCTCCTAAGTTCTAAAGAATGGGATTCAAATGGCAGGACTCTACTAGTTGAGGCCATCAATTCTCATTTTTGTATGAATTATACATTATCATTATTACATATAAACAATAATTATAATTCAAAAATTATCAACCAATGGTATAGTTTCAAATAGTCTGGTTGGGAAAATATCAGATATCACAAAACATTATATAAGGATTGATTACCTACGGTCACTTTTCAATTTATACCATATCAATATCAATTCATTATTTCACTAAAAAATTCCCCACAATTTCACCCTATTGTTATATTTTCATTTCCTAAAATTTTTATTGGTTTACTAATTTTTTGTTTCATTTATAATTTTTTATTGGTGGTGATTATTCTTGATGATTGGGTAGATCCATAATTAACCATTTTAGCTATTCATTTTTTTAGTTTTAATGTTTTGAATTTGAATTAGTTTCATTGATAACTAATGTAATGGTTATTGTTAATGATATATATTTTTTGGTTTTTATTAATTTTAAAAGTGTATAATATAATATATAACAAACACTTATTCATGAAAAAATAACATTTAAAGTCTAGGTTGTTATGGGAACTATTCAAAACTAATTTCCTTAATAAACCCAACAAGGTATTCTCTTTAGTTTGTTCATGTCTCATATTCCATAACGTGTAATTGTTTGGATTAGTCCCCTCTGATATAGTCATTCCACCTGTATTTTTCCAATACCTCTTACATGGGAGTAGTTATTATTTACAATAAGCACCACACATTAATTTGACTCTTATTGTATTGAAAACATATCTCGATTTATGCACATGTGAAATAAAAAAACCTAAATGTAGAATAAAAATATATAAATATTTTAAAATTTAGGAAACAAGGAAAGAAAGAACATTAATAAACACTGTTTTTAGTAAAAAAATATTCCTTCTATTTCTCAATATTGGAACAATCCTTCACCCATTTCCCACTTTTAGGAAAACAGGGGCCCTCATCTTTTACTGGATGATTATTGATGAACTTGGATCTTGAATTAGACCATGATTCACCTTTTTTAATCCTCCCATATTCCTATTAAATTATCTTCATATATTTTACTACATTTTCTCTCACGTGGAATATCTATGGTCAGACATTTCCTTCCACCTGTAATTATTATTACCTACGTTATTTGATACATCAACAAATTTTACGACATAATTACTATATAGAAATGTTTTAGTTAGATGATAAAAACTATACAGTAAATATTTCCAAGAAAATCATTTTCTTTATCTGTGATCATTAACTCAAAAATTTAAAAACTACCAAGATTTTATTAAAATATTCTAGGTGATCAATCATAGACATAACATCCTTGTACTAAAATATGAACAATTTATTTTTCTGGTTGGGCTAGTTTTTTATTCTTTTTTCTATGTACATGTTGTTCAAAATTATCCATAATATTTTCACAATGGTCATTCGCGATGCCCTATATTTATGATCTTTATCGAAAAAATGTAATATTGTACCACATTATTGAAGATTGATTCTACCATATAAATAATGGGGATGTTGGTGGGATTTTCTCAAAAGGTGACATCTCACTCTTACTGAGTTAAAATATCAAAAACATCACATTACCACATGATGAAGTTATTTTTCCTTTCTAATTACTCTATCTCAACTTGGGTATTGGGAACCATACTTTTATGTTTAGAAGTAAATGAAGTCTTAGTACTGTTATCTGTAACATCTCCTTCTGTTGCAAGGTACTAATTTTGTATTGGGTATTCTCAATAAAAATCAGATCTGAATTTCAAAAAAATGGCATTGATTAATGGTGTATGGTAAAATCCATATTCCCCACCCCTTTTAACTTCTTCCTTTGGGTTTTCATGTAAAATTTATTGACCACCCCCTTTTTTAAAAAAATTATATATACGATGTTTTGTATTCTTTACACCACGCCACATGAACCATCTCCCCTCACATTTTTTATAAAGAGCACATCCCCCTCTATTTATTTTTTATAATTACACTAGGTTTATAGGTTTTTCAAACAAAATATTTCAGGAAAATAGAGATAATAGAGAGGGGTGAAAAGATGAAATCGGGGATAATTGGATTCATGAAAATGGAATGCTATTTTTCATTGAGTGATGACAAAAAATAGTGAAGGGATTCATTTTCGACAAAAATGGATTCATAGGACCACATTAATGACACCATTGAGGGGAAATGATAGTTGATATACATACATTAGTGGGATATAGAAGTGGAAATTATGGGTTCACCAGTAGTCATATTCTTTTTAGGTAATTTTACTCACATAAAAATACCAGCATATCCTATAGAAACCTCACTATCATTCAATATTTTTCATGGAATAACGGGGGAAATTTTTATGGGGTTCAGTTAGAGTGACCTACATCCATGAAAATCCATCAAATATTTCTTTTTAAAATGAATAATATAGATATAAACTCACACACCTTTCCAAAACATAAAAACTCATAATTATAGTGGAAATATAGAATAATAAAAAATTAGCCAATTAAAATATTTTTTTGGGCTTCCAACAGCTCTTATGAATTTTTCATGGGTGGCACAAAACACTATTATAGTCTTCAGGTAGTTCCAACCCCATCTTCATGTTATCACAATGTGACACCAATATCCTCTAAATTTATGGTGGTGATGATAGTTTTTTTAAATATTCAAAACTATCAACCATGGGTATGGTCGGATGATCAATTGTGGGATATACCAAGTTAAAAAATATAAACTATGGGCTATAGAAAGATACAATGTTGAAGATTTGATAGGTCTTACAGATTAGAGAGAAAATAGTGACATGAATTTTGAATGTAATATATTATGTTAGAGATGATGAAGTAGTTTTTTTGTTTCTTTCATAAGAAAAAGTTATATAAATTTAAGGGTAGTTTTAAGAATTAAAATAAATGTCTTTAATGGAGAATTCCATGCTAAAAGCATCAAGTGACACCTTGAAAAGGTTAAATTTCAGTGGAAATTTTTGTCATATTTTTAACCAATATATGATTTTATATGTGGAGAAACATGGATTATTTATGATACAAAATCAGACATTTCCATGTGTGTTATTATTTAAATCATATAAATATTGTTAATTTATTACCATTATATATGTATATTAATAAATAATTAATATTATAAATTTTTTGATAATTCTAAATCACTAATGAAGAATCCATGATTTTAATTTCATGTATGCATGTATTGATTTTAATTTTATAATCATGTTACTCTTAATTGGACAATATGATGAACAATACAAGAATGATGAATCCATGACCACATCATTGTATTATGCATGTATTGACGAATACACATAGATATCAATGGAATGGATCATGGAATGATGATTAATAATGTTCACATAGTTTCTAAATGTATACATCTTGTTATTAAAATAAATTATCAGTTGGTTATGTAGACGAGGTAGTGATAATTACATATTTGATAATATAGGTGTTTTTAAAATGAAATAATATATAAATAATTGATTTAATGTATTGTTGTGAGATTTTGGTTATAATATTGTGAGAAATAAAGAGAAGTGATAAACAATGATGGTGTAGTTTTTGTTATTATATATTTTTGTAGGTTGATGAATGATTGTTATTGAGTTTGCAGACAATTATCATATATAATAATATAATCTATTCCAATAGAGAAATAAGATCTTAAAAAATTATATTATCCAATAAATTTTATATTTCTTGATGTAAGGGGAGAAAAACTAACTTCCAGTGATGTTATTAATGAAATAAAGGTGAAAAAGAAGAAGATCATATTGAATTAATAATCAACCATATTGGTTATGATGTTTACTATAAATATTTGAGATATTCAATCATCAGTTAACTTAATAGAAGAGAAGAAAGTAAGAGTGATTATGAAATTTAGTTTACACATGAAGTAAAAGGAATAAGAGATTGTAGTATTTATGCTTTATACTATATAGAATAATAAGAGTTTCTATGATGGTTTCGAAATTCAAATTGGATAAGTAACTTTCTATTATATAAAGGAATAATAAGAAGGAATTTCAACACATCTTCAATAAGATAGTATTCGTAATTGGTGTTATAATACCCTATAGTTTCCCATATAATTTATTTTAAATATAAAATATGTACCTATGTAAGGGATGCACCAAACCATGATATGATAGTTGCACACAGATAAAATATTAGGAGACTGTAGTGAAAATATTAGATGTTGAGTATAGTGGGTTGTGTGATCAAGGAAGATTTCATGTCATACCAAGGTCCCTCTTTCAGACATTAAGAGGTGAGCCTTGTAAATTTTTGTGACATTTTTGTATGTGTGTGCATTTAGTTATGATTTAATAATGAATAGAGGAGAAAATATAGTTTAAGAAAACCACTCACTTAATAGTGAAAAAGGTAAATGGAAAATGGCATAATACTTTTATACATTAAATTGAATTAAAATTCCCCATCACCGATCCCCTTCATTATGGTTCGTCGTATGCATAAATTCTAAGAATTATTTTCAAAATATTAATATTGTTGAATTAAATATGATGAATATGAAAAAACGGATATATTACAATCATATAACCAAATAGTTTGACAATGGTGTTAAATATTTCATAACGTTTTCAACATAGCATATAAATTACCCTTCTAAAATAATTTTTATATGTTTATATTATTTTCACCCAGGATGAGTTTTTCTTGATGAGTTAGAACAACACATTATAAATCACAAATATATGAGAGTTATAAATGTTGGACTAAAAATTGGAATAAATAAATTTATATAGTGACTAGGATGATACAATGGATTGTGGATCATCTTATATGAGTACAACATTAATCGATGATGTAGATCATATTGATGAAATGATAACACAATTTGAATATAGGTATTTTGTTTTTCCAATGAAATTTAAGAGTCAAAGAGATATTAAAATTTGTTAGTATATTAAGGTTATAAGAAATATATAATATTTACAATTTTACTAAGGCTATATATTTTGAAGTATGGAAAGTGATCGAGGAATACCAAATTTTTTAAAAATTCTGTAACCCTTTAAAGACATCTTACCAGAAGATAATGAGATTTCTTTTCAATCCTATGATGTTAACTAAATATTATTTGGAAATGGTATGTTATTTGATAGAATACATTTCTTTAGAAGTAAATTTATATTATATTTCAAGGACCATAGATAAGATAAAAACACTGTTAAGTTTGGAGAGGCATGAAAAAAGAAAAATGTATAATAAATATGGAATATTTTATTGTATATTCAAATAACTACATGGTTTATAAGATTGTATGATGGTGATAATATTACAAGGAAATTAATGTGCCATGTAGATTGAAGAATCCAACATAATAGTATACTCTAAATAGTGGATTAAATTTGATCATGTGTATCCAAAATTTAAAAATAATTGGATAATCTTAAATTCATTTATTTATTGTATAATTTTTACTACATCTCGATCATAATTGTGAAAAAAATAGTGATTGATCTCTAAGATCACGTGGGTTATACCAGGTGCGAGAAGCATTGGATGACCACATAACTATCCACTTTTTGTATGAGAGTGTCAGCTAACCACTGAACGTTTTTGGTCTTCTATTATTGAATAACCATCTAGAGTATTCGAGTTGGGAGAGATACCATGACCGAAGGATAGGGTTCCTATAAAAACAAACTTTCATTTTCCAATGCGCTATAGTGCATGAGTGGGATAATGTTAAGGGCGTTGAAACTAATTATAACAAAGGTAATGGAAAGTGTGAATCATAATAATAAAAATTCAGAAAGTAGTAAGGGTGGAATGGAAAGGGAGGATAACTATAGACAAAATTGAAAACACATGATCCATATCACATTATCTTGAAATGAAAACAAACAAAGGAGGGCCAAACACTGACTGAATTGAATATAGAGTGAAACCTTAATCAGTCATCCTTTGTCCTTTGGAATATTGACCCATGATAGATGGAATGCCTCGAGGATGAGAATCCTATCCATTTGGGGTTTCATTCATACATGAAAGAGGACGAGGATCCAAAATAGAGGGCATGTAAACCATGAATATGAAGTTATGAGTTGTTCGTATAGAGTCCAACACTCATGAAACTTCTCCAACATTATAAAAGCTCATTTGGTTGGCATATCAATGTGAATCAACATCAAACCTATTTCCATAAGGGACCTCCCTAGAGAGGAACTAGGATAGTTTGTAGTTTTATGTATTAGAAATTATGAAGATAAACATATAATTTAACATCATATGAAGAGGATGATTCATGGAATAGTTTAAAGACATATAGTCAGGTTGTTGCCCATAGTATAATGTCACACTGCCTAGGACCTGGCCAATAGTTTAATGTTGTCTTACAAATATTGGTGGCTCCATGATTATGTTCATAGTGTTTGGACCATGATTAGAGCCATAAGGTTTTAATAAACCTAGTTTGGGCCCCATAGAAAAAAATGTCTAGGAATCACTACATATCCCATACGGAAGAGAATCAATCCTTACATAGTTCGAGAAACAAAGCGTGGTGAGAAACAAAAACTGTTGGGGGAAATCCTCCCTAGAGAGGAAGAAAATTAATCCCATAATTTTCATGGGGCATCCTGATATTTTCCAGTGATGGGTTATAGTTTAAATTCTTTCACTGAATAAATAGGTATTCTAAAGGAGAAATGCGTGGTGCGGTACATAAACTAATGTGGATGAGAAAAATAGAAAGTCAACACCAAAATGACTATTCTAAAAATTGGAGATGCCACCAAGAAGGCGGAAATAGGGATTTTATAATTACATGGCTTCAACCAAGGATGAAATTTCTGAAAGTCACAATGTATCCTTTTAAAACATGAATAAATCCATACATAGTTTTGAATGTGGTTTAGTTTAAAATAAGCTGGTAAGGACAAAGATGGGTCCTTTTGTAAAGGGGGAATAATGTTGTGGCTGGGCCCAACATTGAAAATATAGACATAACTACATATCTCAGAAGTGGGAATCAATCCATGAGTAGTTTAGGGAATATTCTATTGTGGAGGTTAGCCCAATGCATAGATAAAATTTTCATTTCATAGGTCTTGTTTGTTCTTTTGTTTGGTTATTTTTATGGTGTAATAAGCCGATAAATGAAATTGTGGATAACTTGTGCCCAAGGAAATTCCCTCTTAAATGAGAACACCACAATGCTCTTACATTTTTTATCTTGTGGACATGATGATGATGTAATAGTTTAAGGTCATATGACAAGACTAGTCCATACATTTTAACCCCATATGGTAAACAATAAGGGGATCCTAGTTTAAGGTCATAGAGCTTGGACCGGGAGGTTGCATAGTCCTGTATGTGAGAATTACCCAATCAAAAAACCTAATCCCATGTGATAAATGTTTGGTGTAGTAAAAATGAGTCAAGTTAGGATTTCTCTATGACATGGGTGTGTTCACTGATGGGAAGTAAATGCCAGGTGGGGAAAATCCTAGCCATGCTGACATTCATACTCTGCACGTGCGAATGAAATGGGTAACAACACCAGGTGTGTTGAAGATATATAGAATGGAATGGGACATGGAAAATGCAAATCACAACATCTGATATTTGGGACACAATGAGTGTGGAGTGATGATGGATGATAACTTTTTACTGTTTTTTAATTTCAACATCCATACTGAATTATCATGAAATGGGAACAGGTGAATGTCATTCAACCACTTACCATATTCACAATGTGAAACATGTCTCAAAATTCCATTCAAAACCCTTCGAGACATTGGTCCAAAGTAGAAGGTGGGCTATGAGGCTAATAAACCAAACAATTAGGGGGTCCCTTTAATGTGAAATATTATAGAGACCCAAATAATGGGACATGTGAAGTGTGGACATACCAATGAAATTTAACATCATGTGGTAAGGACTAAGGGGGACTTTCAATAGAGGGACATGGTAAATTTGTTTCAATACTGACAAGAATGAGGACAACGAAGTCTCCATACCATACCTGATACTTCCAGGAGAAACCTAGGCCATGAAGGGGCCTAAAAGGCTCATGATGATGTGGATGGTCTTGGGACCAAAATATTTGGGTTTCACTATGTACCCCACAAGGGTAAGAATCATTCCACACATAGTTATTGATGATGTCATGGAAGATGGATAGTGCCAAATGAGGAATGTTTTCTAAAATTAAGACATCATTTGGAAAGTTATTATATCATCATAAAGCTCAAATTTTAGAGGTGTAGTCATACAATAAGACCACAAGAGATCTTATTTTATGTCGTTAGGGATCAATCCAAAATGGAATGACTCCAGAGGTGAAAATATGTTACATGTTTCCACAAATAAACATGATTTGATTAAGGAAAACGAATTCCACACTACATCACAAACTTCTAAGAGAAGAATCTAAATTTAAGGTTATTATTCTTGGACTTTGGAACCAGAACTCGTATATTAAGGTCGTAGAGTTTAGGCCATTGATGTGTAATTATTCAATGTGGGTATGACCTTATGTAGTGCCCCAACCCCTCTATGTGGGAGCCGGTGCATTACTTGTGATATTGGCATGGATAGAAGGAATTAAAATCCCAATGGAATGACCGGTTTAGTAGTCTTGGAGAAACTAGATACATAGATGGTTTTCAAATTACATTATAAAAGTCTAAAAAATACAATAAAAAATGAAAACTAAAAGCTGCATCCATAAGAACTCAATAAATGATCTCTTAAAAATCATTTATTGAAAGTAAACAATGAAAGGGTTGATCTCAAATGCTCAGTAAGGGTTACAAAAATAAGAATCAAGAATTAAATAATAATTGAATCATATTCAATATGACATAATCAATATGGAATGGGGAATAAATTAAAAACTAATCCCATTAATAAACTGAGAATGAAACTACATCCATAGATTTTTTCATAGTGAAAACCTCGTGGATAATAATTATAAAAGATAATTAATAAAGATAATGATTATTAATTGGATGTAATGTATCAGCAACATGAAACCATAATACTGTAAAAATAGTTTTGTTCTATGGGTAGAAACCTGTCTGATATTTGGAAACAAACTCGAAGAGTTTGTCACCAACTGATTTGTCTCATGAGACCTACCAAAGCATCGAAGGGCTATAATGGACCGCACCCACCACTTCGTGTCTATATAATTATTTATACATTAATTTAATACAAGAGAAATATGACTTCTCAATATTCGTATTGAGTAGACTATACGAATTCATCAACATTTCCATAATTAAAATAACATTCTAAACAAACACCGTAGGTAAATTGATATACGGTTTAGACAAAAAACATATCTATGACATGAGATTATGGATATTTAATATAAATATAATTTCATATGAAAATTGATCTCAAATGAGAAGTATGTACACCACATGAAGATTATTAGGTGTACTATACAATGTTAGTCATAAAAATAGCAGTTGAGACAAAGTCTCTGACCACAATGTAATCGGTCGAATCAAATAAACAGAACATCATAACCCTCAAATGAATCATTTAATAACATTAATATAAATAGAATCATGTTATTATTTATAAAATCGAAGTACACATATACCACATACAAGAAATAAGTGGCGAACAATGAAAATATTAGGGAAAAGAAAGTGAGATTAGACACCGCTTACCTTTTGCTCGAGTTTGTTCTTCGTTTGTTTTAATGACCTGAATAATCAAAATTAAATCCATTAATTAATAATTCTAGAAACTCCTATACATTTAATTTATTTATTATAACCTTATTAGGTTCATTAATGGACCATTTAATGGGTTTCAGTTGTTCAATTTTATTGTTTTGTAAGCATTTTCTTCCTAGGTTTTCATGATTCATTTACATGCTTTCATGAATGGAAGGTAATTTGAAATGGGGATAAATATAAAAAGTTATTAGTATATATTATTAGTTAAATTAATGTGATATAAATGATCTTATAATTATTTTGTTTTATATTCCATGATGATGATTCATTAGTTAAAAGTTTATTACAAATATTTGGATTAACTTGTCCTTTTTGTTCATAATGAGCATGTTTTGTATTATTATTTCATATTATGAGTGTGTAAATATTCCAGATAATAATTGAGATAAATACATATATTATGATCTTGTTCAACCATTAAATTAGTTTAATGACTAGTAATTAATGAGAATGTGACGAACAAAACTCCATTGTCCACAAAGGTTATAAATTGGAACCTCATGGACATTGATTTCGATTATAAAAATAAAAAGTGGTAGTAAAAATATTGATGATGTTTATTCCATTATAATGATATATTTATAGTATATAAATGATACTGGAGTTTATCATGGTCTTTTGGATAGATGAGGCGAGAAGAGAAAAAGAAAATATACGAACATGAAAAGTAAAGAAAAGTTGAGAGATCCCTTATGAAAATTCGGCAGCCTAACGACGTCGCTTAAAATTTTATAAAATGAAATGATGAGAAAAAAGGGTTTCTCATGATATTGAAATCAATAGGACAATAATAATAATACATAAAATCAAACACCAACATATGAAAATAGAAATTCAAATAGATAACATGAATTAAGTGATGACTAAAAGAAGGGAATGAAGGATTCTCTTATCTTGTAGAGAAACTCCTTGATCATGAAGGATGGGACCTTGGGAGCTTAAGGACACCTTGGTAGAACACTTAGAGAGGTTAAAACACCAGATATTCCAGGTTGATGGATTTTGAATGAACTAAAATGAATGGATGAGTGGGAATTTATAGAAAAAGAGAGGTAATTTTTTAAAAATTTAAAAGGGACACCTCATTGGTTGTTTTTGCCAAACCATGGGCTTGCCCATGGTATTCGCCCATGGTTTTAGCCACTTGGGACACCTCATATAATGATTTATAGTACAGAAGTCAACCATACTTTTATATTTTATTATTACATCATTATTATGTCATTAAACTACCAAAAACTCAAAAATGTATTTTTACTAGTCATTAAAAATTCATTTATTTTTGAAAAATCCCAGAAATTCACCCAAGACATTTTTCGATGTGTAGAAATAAAAAAATAACTCCAAGTTTTTAAAATAATTTTCTAAGTATTTTAATTTTATTTTTAAATAAAATAATATTTAATTCTAAAAAATATTTTTAAATGTATAATTTGTTCTATATCACATTGTAAAATTAATTAATATCTCACTATCTTATTACCTTAAGAATATAAAATATTATCATTATTTACTATTTATAAGGGTCATATAACTATTCATTTTAGTATTCATAATGGTATGTTACTATTCATCAAAAAATCAAGTAGGTTCTATCAGAATCCAAATGACTTATTGGTCAAAACTCTAGATGACCGTTTTTTGAAATTCAAAACATAGCAGTGGAAGATTTATGTTTAATCTATAGCTTATAACATTCTTCTATAATGTTTTGATTCACAAAAGACATAGTGATTCATGTAGTATGGGATATCTAATTAATAGATAGTATTTAAGAGGAAGATACGATAAAATGTTTGGGGTGTTATATTATTCCCTCCTTTGGATATTTCGTCCTCCAAATTTTATGCATAATGCCCACCAAAAAGCTATGGGTGGTTTTTCTTCATGAAATACTCTAGTTCCCATGTTTCTTACACTATATTCTTGTTTCTTCAAAGAACCTTTACTAGACGAGTTTCTTAATATTTCAATACCTACTCCCTTGTGTCAAGAATCCTGATATGCTTTTCACAGTATGAAAAATCAGGTTTCAATTCTATTTCTTCATATGTGATTACATGTGTTGGGTCTGGCTGGTATTTCTTTAATAATGATATGTGGAACACATCATGAACTCTGGAGAGATTTGGTGGCATTGCTAAATGGTAAGCTACAACCCTGATTATTTGTAGAATTTTTAATGGTTCGATGTACCTGGGGCTCAGTTTCCCTTTCATAGCGAACCTCAAGACACCCTTCCATGGAGATACTTTCAGAAATACATGATCTACCACTTGGAATTCCACGTAAATTCTTCATTTTTCAATATAACTCTTCTACCTACTTTGTAATGCTTTAATATGGGCTTGTATTTTCTTAACCTTTGTCATGAGCTCTTCAATATGTTTTGAGCCTATAAGTTTCCTCTCCCTACATTGTCCCAAAAAGTTGGAGTTTTATATCTCTTTCTATATAATGATTCATATGGATCCATTTGAATACTAGAATGGAAAATATTTTTGTAGTAAAATTCTAGCAATGGAAAGTATTGATCCCACATACCTTGGATGTCAAGAGAGAATGATCTCATCATGTCTTCTAGAGTTTGAATAGTCCTTTCAGACAGTCTGTCAGTTTGAGGGTGATATATAGTACTCATAGGAAGCTCAGTATTAAAACCCTTCTGGAAACTTTTCTAGAATTTTGATGTAAACCAGGGATCTCAATTGGAGACAATCGATAGAGGTGCACCATGAAGTCTCACAACATCATTAATATAAAGTCTTTCAAGGCACTCAAGTGGTAATTCTGCTCTTATTGGAAGGAAATGTGCTGATTTTGTGAGATGATCAACAATTATCCATATTGCATCATTCTTTTTAGGTGTCCTCGGTAGTCCAGTGAAAAAATACAATGTAATGTAATCAAAATTCCACATAGGAATAGGTATAGGTTGCATCACTCCTTTGGGATGTTGTCTGTCCGCCTTCACTTGTTTACAAACTAGACACCTTGACATGTAGTCAGCAATTTATCACTTCATATAATCCCACAAAATATATTCCTCTCGATCTCTATACATCTTGGTGCTACCTGGGTATATAGAGAAATTTGAGCTATGAGCATTGTCTAATAGTCCCCTTTTTAGCTCAGGTAATGATGGAATGCATAACCTCTTCCAAAATTTCAGAACTCCTTCATACACGAAGTCAACTAGTCTCCCATCCTAACTGCATTAATTTTCTTGTACAGATTCTCATCATCAGATTAAGAAATTTTTATCTTCTCTAGTAAAGATGGTTAACAATCATTTGTAAGTGGAGAGATGTTTCCCTTTCCTTAAAAATTCCTATATCCATCCTCAGTAGATCCATGAATATAATATTTCTTTCAATCCTCATTTGAGTCAGAAGTCCATGATCTATCCTGCTTAATGCATCACCCACCTTATTCGCCATTCCTGGGTGGTAGTGTATTGAACAATCGTAATCTTTCAGTAACTCGAGCCATCTTCTTTTCCTCATGTTGAGTTATTTTTGTGTGAAAATATATTTCAAACTGTTGTGGTCTCTATAAATCTCACATCTATCTCCATAGAGATAATGCCTCCATATTTTCAGAGCAAAGATTACGGCTTCTAACTCAAGATCATTAGTTGGATAATTTTTTTCATGAGTCTTCAACTGTCTTGATTCATAAGAAATAACTTTATCATTTTGCATAAGGATGCAACCCAGTCCATTCTTAGATGCATCATTGTATATTACAAATACATCTCTTCCGGATGGAAGAGTCTAAATTGGAGCATTGACCAATCTTCTTTTCAATTCATCAAAGCATTCTATAAATTATTTTGTCAACACAAAATTAACTCCTTTACGTGTGAGCTTGGTTAGCGGGTTATCATGTCGGGAAAAATTATGAATGAAATGCCGATTATAACTTGATAAGACAATAAAACTTCTTACCTCGACTATGTTTTTTGGCGTGGGCCAATATTGGACTGTCTTTGTCTTCGCATGATCAACTAGGATTCCATCTTTAATTACAGTATGGCCTAGAAAAGAAAATGATTGAAGCCAAAATTCACACATGCTAAAATTATCTATAATTTATTTCTTCTAAGAGTTCTTAGAATATCCCTCAAGTTATTCTCATGGTATGCATATATTTTTGAGTATACGAGGATGTCATCGATGAACACTACAAAACATTTATCATGATATTCCTTGAAAACTCTATTTGTTAAATACATGAAAACAGAGGGCGCATTTCTCAGTCTAAAAGGATCCACTGTAAATTCATAATGCCCATACCTTGTCAGAAATGTTGTATTAGGAATATCATCCTTCCTCACATGGAACTGATGATATCTAGATCGAAATTCAATCTTTGAATAGTATTGAGCTTCATGAAGTTGGTAAAATAAATCATCAATCTGAGGTAGAGGATACTTATTCTTTTTTATAATAGCATTGATTTTCCTGTATTCAATGCAACACCTCATGGATCCATCTTTCTTCTTGATAAAGAGAACATGGGCTCCCCATGGAGAAACACTAGGTCAAATAAATCATTTTCACTCAAATAATCTAGTTGTTTCTTTAGCTCTACTAATTCCAATGTTCTCACATAATGGTAATAGATTTGTTCCCTTTATCTTATTTAGTGCTTCTCCTGTTCCTTTGTTATCAGAGTACCTCTTCTTATCTTGGTTTCCTTTTAAAATATTTGATCAAGAGAATTCCATATCTCTTTTGATGGAACTTGATACAATTTTATCATATGATGAAATTGATTGAGAATCCAGTTCCCTTCGAAGACTTGGATTTAGGCCTTCAATGAAATAATCAATCTCGTCTGCTGAGTCACGTACGTAATCCACAACATACCTAGCCATCCTTGTGAAAGTGGTCTCATAATCTGCAACACTATATTCTTCCCTTTATTTTATGCTAATTAATTTCCTCTTCATTTCAATTCGTTTCTCATGAGGGAAATATTCTTCAAAGAATATTTCCATAAAAGTCCTCAATTCCATATCTTCTATTTCTTCTTCCTTCGTGGTATTTTGAATCAAGGACCACCATTAATCAATGTCTCCCTTGAGGCAATATACTGCTAGTACTACCTTTTCATTTTCATTTCATCTTAATGCCATGAATAACTTTTCAAGGGACTTGATCCATTGCTCAGAAACTAATGGGTTAGTAGTCTCACTAAAAGATGGGGGCTTCTGCTGCATAAAATGTTCCAAGACAGGTGTGGAATGGTTATTTGTTACAACCTGAGTAAGTTTTCCCAGTATGATCATGATATGTTCTTCTCCATCATTGACTATGTTGACTTGCACAGTAGGGAGATCCCTACCATACCCACAATTATTGATTACCCTTCTACCCTTAGAAACCATTTCCAAATAACGGGATACACTAGATTAGTTTATGAATCTCAAATAAAAAATCACTCAAAATAGATTGAAATTCTATGCATAGATAATCATATAAAATGGTTTTTTGATGACAAAATTACATTAAAATCATTCATAATAGATTTTAAATAAAATTTGAATTATACTGAGCATATCCCCTGGGAGTGTCATAACCAAGAGTGCAGAAAGGCCCGTTGTCATGTACCGAGATACCCCAGGTCATGCTCGAAACTCCTTGTCATAATTTTCACTCCTAGGTACATCTGTGTCAGAGCCACCTCTACTTGCTCATATCTAGACAAGGATGTATTATCTTAAAAGATTCACATAATCTATTCCTTACCAAAATAATATGATTTTATTTTACATTTATCCTCAAATACAATATTAGGGCTCTGTTCCCTACTATATATTTTCTACTCTAGTTTCCATGTTTCCTACTAAACTTCCTTTGATACCAATTGTAACAAATCGACCCCTATAGGCTAGAGTCGGTGCATTACTTGTGATATTGGCATGGCTAGAAGGAATGAAAATCCTGAAGGAACGATCAGTTTAGTAGTCTTTAAGAAACTAGATACATATATGTTTCTCAAATTACATTGGAAAATTCTACAAAATACAATACATAACGAAAACTAAAATCTCCATCCAAAAGAACTCAATAAATGATCTCCTCCTCATCAACTTTTGAAATCAAACAATGAAAGGGTTGAGATCAAATTATCAGTATGGGTTACAAATAGTAGAATAATGAGTACAATAATAAGTGAATCATAGTAAATCTGACATTATCAATATTGAAAGGTGAATAAATGAAAAACTAATGCCATTAATAAACTGAAAATGAAACTACATCCATATATTTTGTCATAGTGAAAACCTCATGGATAATAATAATAACTGACATTGAATAAATATAATTCTTATTAATTGAATGTCATGTATTTGGAACACGAAACCATAATACCATAAAAACGGTTTAGTTTTGTGGGTAGAACCCTGTCTGATTTTTGGAAACAAACTCGCATTGTTTTTCGCCAACAAATTTGTCTCATGAGACCTACCGATGCATCGAGGGGCTATAGAAGGCTCCAACCACAACTTCATGTACAAAGCATTATTTATACATTTATTAAATAAAAGAGGAATATTCCTTTTCAATATTCTTATAAAGTAGAGTGTACAGATTCATCAATATTTCCATTATTAAAATAACTTTCCCAATAAACGCCGAATGTAAAATGATATACGGTTTAGAAAACAAACATATCCATGAAAAAATGTCATGGATATTTAATTTAAATATAATTTCAAATGAAAATTTATCTCAAATGGATAGTATATACACCACATAAATATTATTAGGTGCAGCATACAAAGTTAGTCACAAAAAATAGTAGTCGAGACAAAGTCTTTGACCACAATGTAATCGGCTGAATCATTTCAACAGAACTTAATAACCATAAAATTAATCATTGAATAAAATTAAGATAAATATAATAAGTTTATTATTTATCAAATGTCAGTACATATATGCCACATAAAAAAATATGTGGTGAACAACAAAAATCTCACGGAAAGGAATGTGAGATGAGAAACCCCTTACGTTTTGCTCGAGTGTGTTCTTCATTTGTTTTAATGATCTGAATAATAACATTTAGATCCCTTAATTAATTATTACATAACTTCATATACATTTAATTTATTTTATATAACCCTATTAGGTTCATTCATGGCCCTTTTACTGGGTTTAAGTGGTTCAATTTAATTGTTTCGGGATCATTTTCTTCTTTGGTTTTCATGATTCATTTACGTGACTTCAGGAATGGAAGTTAATATGAAATGTAGAAAAATAACCAGAGTTGTTAATATATATTATTAGTGACAATAAAGAGATATAAATGATCTTATAATTATTTTGGTTTATATTTCATGATGATGATTCATTAGTTATAAGTTTATTACAAATATTTGGATTAACTTGGCCGTTTTTTCATAATGAACTTGTTTTGTATTATTATTTCATATTATGAGTGTGTAAAGATTCCAGATCATCAATGAGATGAAATACATATATTTTTATCTGGTTCAACTATTAAAATGGTTTCATGACTAGTAATGAATGAAAAAGTGAAGAACAAAACTCTGCCAGCCACAAAGGTTATAAATTGGAACCTCATGGACGTTGATTTCATTTATAAAAATAAAAAGGGGGAGTAAGAATATTGATGATGGTTGATACATTATTATTATATAATTCTAGTGTATAGTTTATACTGTATTTTATCATGATATTTTGAATAGTAGAGGTGAGAATAGAAAAAGAAAAGAGATGAACTTGAAAATAAATGAAAATTTGAGAGACCCCTTATGAAAATTCGGCAACCTAACAACGTCGCTTAAAACTTCATAAAATGAAATGATGAGAAAAAAAGGGTATCTAATCATATTGAATTAAAAATTAATGTAATAAGAATACATAAAATCAAACCCCAACACATGAGAATGGAAATTCCAATAGATAACATAAAAGAAGTGATGATTAAAAGAAGAGAATGAAGGATTCCCTTACCTTGTAGAGTAAATCCTAGATCTTGAAGGATGGGACCTTGGGAGCTTAAGGACACCTTGGGAGGCATCCTAGTGAAGTATACCCACCAGAGTTTCGAGGTTGAGGTATTTAGAATGAAATAAAACGAATGAATGAGTGGATATTTATAGAAAAAGAGAAGTAATTTTTTAATAATTTAAAAGGGACACCTCGTTAGTGGTTTTTGCCAAACCATGGGCTATCCCATGGTATTTTCCCATGGTTTTAGCCACTTGGGACACCTCATGTCATGATTTACTATAAAAAATTATACCGTACTTATATATTTAATTATTACATCATTATGATGTGATTAAACTACCGAAAACTCAAAACTGTATTATTACTATTCATGAAAAATTCATGTATTTTAGAAAAATCCCAAAAATTCAACCAGACCATTTTTTAATGTATAGAGTTAAAAAATAGACTCCATTTTTTTAAAATAATTTTTTAATTATTTTTAATTTAATTTTTAAATAAAATCATATTTAATTTGAATTTTTTTAAAGCTATAATTAGTTCTATATCACATTGATAAGTTTATTAAGATCTCATTATCTTATTACCTTAAGAATATAAAATATTATAATTATTTACTATTTATTAGGGCCATATTACTATTCATTTTACTATTCATAAGGGTATGTAACTATTCATCAAAAAATCAAGTTGGTTCTATCATACTCCGAATGACTTACTGGTTACAACTCTAGATGACTGTTTTTCAAAATTCAAAACATAGAAGTGAAAAAGTTATGTTTAATGGATAGATTGTAACTTTCTCCTATAATTTTTTTGATTCAGAAAATACATAGTGCTTCATGAAATATACGATATCTAATGAATATAACATATTTAAGAGGAAGACACCATAAATTTTTTTGGGTGTCATACCTTACCAATACCCCCAAATCCCTCATGAGACATGCTCATTTTGGGAATTAAGGGGTGAAGAGGATCCATACAACACATGGAAGCTAATGAATAGGAAATGACTGTGTGGAGCCAAGGATAAAATTACCGTGTAGTTTCTCCATCTCGATGTGAAATGGTTCATGGAGGGATAACATCGAAAGTGTTGAAATTATTCCTTGACATAAGAATATGGAAAGGTATGTGAATCATGATACCAATATTTGAAGAACAATAGTGATTTATGATTGTGATGGAGGAAAACTGCTAACCATATTTAAGACATCGTATCCCTATAGTGTTACCTAGACTGGGAACAAATAATTAATGATCGACTACTGACCATATTCACAACATGGGACTTATATCAAATTATCATTCAAGATCTTTCAAAACGTTGGCACAAAGCCGTCAGCGGGCCACATGGCCAAGTATCCATACCGTAAGGGGGTCCATCGAGACATAAAAGGTGATAGAGACCCAAATAAAGGGACACACGAAGCATGAAGATGGAATGATGGCATGTCCATGAAGAACCCAACAATCTAGGTCCTAATCGAAAGTGCATATAAGAACATCGATGAGGCATGAAAGAGGTTGAGGGGATCAATAGGGGAAATATGGCTCAAGGAGATGTGTAGGATAAAATGGAAAAATTGTTCGATGAGCCCAATTTTGGACCCATTGTGAAATTATTGGGTGTTTCTACATATCCCATAAGGATGGAAGTCAATCCATATGTAATTTTTCGAATGACGTTTAGTTTAATTTCATTCAGAAAGAACGATTAAGGAAGGAATTTCTCAAAAGGAAAATGTAATTGGCATCAAAAAAAATATCATGATGTGAATGAGGACAAAGAAACCCTACACCATAACACATAATCCCAAAAAAGAACTCGAGCCATGAGGCTGGGAAAAGGAATGGAAGATCCTATGGATGGACCTGAGGAGAAATTCCTGTTGATTCCTACATATCCCATAAGGATGGAAATCAATACATATGTAGTTCTTGAAATTCCATGAATTTTAACATCACACGGTAAGGATATAGGGTGCCGACATAGTTTATTGTTGTGGGGCTAGTACAGTGGGGGAATAATGTCTCAATGGCGATGTTCACAGTGTGGTAAAAAAGACCCAACCTGAATGTTGACCAAAGGATTCCAATCAACACTACAGACTCCCAAGAGGAGAATCATGAGAAGGGACCAGAAGAAGGGGACTTTGGCAATGTGTTGTGCAGTTTTACATCATTCCAGACAAATTGGTACTTCCTTTTTTAGGTCATGAAGAAATTTGCATGAATGATTTATATTTTAATGTCTTCTAATAAGGATAGAATAGTTTAATTTCATTTAGGATGAGTGATATCTTAGTATATGGTCATAAAACATGGACTATAGGATAGGGCCAAGGGGCCAAAAATGTCAAGGATCCTAGGGCTAGACCCAAGGAGAAGTACTCATGAATTCATACATATCCCATAAGGATGGGAATCAATCCATATAAGGTTATTGAAATGTCATGTAATTTGACATCATGATGTAAGGACATATGGAAATGAGGTATTCCTAAAGGTTGAACATGGTATGTTTATTTCAAACTCAATGTGAATGATGAACAAAAAGTCCACACCATGCCACATACTTACAAAAGTATACTGTAGTAGTAAGACTTAAAATGAATGATTCATAGGTTTGGACCTGAAGAAAAAATGTCTGGATGTTTTTACATATCCTATAAGGATGGGAATCAATCCATACATAGTTACGAAAATTCTGTGGAGTATAACATCATAAGGAAAAGTTGAAAGAACAATTTAATGTCATGACGGGTGTGGTAAAAATGGGATCACATCATAACATCATGCATGATGCATAATGTTGTTCTGTTTAACATCATGTATGGTGAAAATGATGGGATGTCATGCATCTTACATCCTGTATGGGTCACTCAGATTAATGATGTAAAATGAGGATGTATATTCTTAGGTAAAGTAACTTTTAAGGAATTTGGAATTGATGGGAGGATTAATAATCTCACCATACATTGTGAATAAAGAGTATTCACCATTACGGTAAAAATTATGAATAATGTAAGGTCATTCCCATTTGGATTCTAGCTTGGGTGGCTTCCATTCAGGTATCTTCAGAATCCTCAGAGCTAATAATATTTCACCTTAAAGGAATGAATGGAGATGAAAAATCTCATTGAAATCTACGTCAATCTTGTTATTGTGCCTCTCTAGGTTGTTCAAGTCCTGGAGCCTATTCTTGTCAAGGGATTCCAATTCATCCAGATGGAATGTATTATTTTTTATGATGTATTCTAATCGAAGAAAAATGTACAAAGTAAATAAATCCAAATCTTGATGGTAAGGACTGCCACTGTTCTATACACTAAGGAATAGGAAGTTACATGAGTGGAATTACAAGTTGTCATCTGATAAGCCCATAGAGAATTGGGGATGTTTTCAATCTATCTTTTATTGTTCTGACCAATCATCTTTTGAAAAATATTAGAGAGGGTTTTTTTAAATTCCTACATCTTACCATTTTCTTGTGCATGGTAATAAAAAGATTGGTTGGACCAATTATTGTAATTGGTATTCAATTTATTTAGATAATCTTCTCAAATGTTTGTACCATTATCATTGGGGATAAAAAGAGAAACTCTGAATCATGGGATGATGTTAGAGCTCTTGAAATTGACTGTAGAATAGGTCTTGACTTCCATGAGTGTGATTCCCTATTCACATATGGAAAAGAAGTTTGGGATTGTTAAGGTGGACCTATACTGGTGAGTTGTTTCTGGTGGATATGGTCCCACGACATCGAGTTCCCAGACTAAAAAGGTCAAAGAATATGGAAATCCTTTGGATCTAATGGAGAGAATCAACCCTACCTGATGATCTCTATAATAACCATCATGAAAATCCTACATAACCCAATGAATCTCATATCCTTGAATGAAACATTGTATAAATCCATTAAAACCACTTTTTTAGAGGTTATTCTCAAGGCTATGACCACTTATGGAGGGTAAAATGGACTGAATACCGGCGGATTCTCTCATGTTTGGATCTGTCTATTGTATATTTCAGTGCTGTAGTTACTTGAAAAAAGATTTGTCTAATTAGGGGTCTCATTAGCTATGATAAGGGGACCCAGAGATCCAGATGTGGATGTATCAGTGGTAAGATGACCTACATAATATCTATCATCATCATCCGTAATGACAGGAGCGATGACTCTTTGATGTTTCACCTGGATGCTAAAATATTCTTAGTCAGGCTATGTTAGAGAAGTGGAATGTCTGGGAAAGGCCTCATCTTAACCATTTTGAAATCGAGGGACCTGAATGAACTCAGGTCGGGAAGGGAACTAGGCCATTAGCTGGTGAGTGCTCTCTGACAAGGGTACGATCTCCGAATTCTTGATGATATGGTCACCATTGATCCATTTGATGAAAAATATTAGAGTCTCCTTTCACATCCAGGTGGGGGAAATCAATCTCAAGGGCCATCTCAAAACCAGTGATGAGAGATTGATAATCCTGATCATTGTTAGTACAGCCTTATAACAACAAGGCCAAATAATGAAAGATAGCCTGTATAAGCCTGATGAATACGATGACCATTCCTACTCTATTGAGTCTGGGATCGTTGAGTCTCCTACCATTCAAGATTCATAAGGCACCATCAAAGTTCATTTTCCAACATTGAAAGGATTGATACACTAATAGGATAGCCTCATCTGGGATGTCATGATCGAGAGATTACTCTATGGTGGATTGATGGGTGGTGAGGAAATCTTCCAGATCCTAACCAATTATAGCTTTTGTGGGATGAACCTGATGTAGAATTGATGAAAGAAAAACTACCACAAAGCTATATATATTGTTAACATGGGGATGTTTAGAATATTCTTTAGCATATCCACACATAATACCATATGTATCTCATGGTGATGTAGATAATGTTTCAACTTCTACACTGCAAAGAACAACATGAGGAAACTATTCTTGGTAGAGGAATATTTAGTCTCTCTATCGAGGAGAATGCAGATTAGATAGTATAAACTATTATATATCCCTTCATTTTTTTGGTAGATAAGGGAGCTAAGGGATCAATCTAGAGTTGTCACATAAAGGACATGCGGTTTTTGTAGATAGGTTTCATCAGAACAAGAGGCCATAGAAATTACTATTTGATTTCCTTTAAGGAAGTATGATGATCTTCATTCCCCTGATTGGTGACAACTTTCTTCATGATATTTAAAAAGGTTTTGTACTTTCCATCTATATTCACAATTAACCAGCATATATAAGCTAGGTGGCATTTAAAACCTCAATTTTCCAATAAATATATTGAAAGAGGCATCTAGAATATATCCTTAATATTCTCTAGGTCGATCTCGATTTCTCTGTATATGACGATGAAGATGAGGAACATTCCATAGGTAACCCAAAAGTCACACATCAAGGGGTTTATATTCAAATAGTAGGATAAGAGTAATCTAATAAATTTCTAAATATCATTAATGTGGATTTGACTACAAAATCACCCATGTAGAATTCCACTAATATCCTGAGGATAAACATAAATATGTGGTGCTTGGAATGATGATATGTGGAAGATTCATTCCTCAAACCAAAATTCATCACATGGTAACAAAATTTACCTTGTGGGGATTTGAAGTTGGTGGATTCTTCATCCTTGGTCCGACTCATATTGGATTATATAAAAAATACCCATCAATGAAGGAGAGGGATAAGAATCTAGTGGTGGTATCAGTTAATTTCTATGTCATAGGAAGGGTTAAATCGTCCATCATATAGCGATGATTGAGGTCAAAGTAGTCTATACAAACATTGTTATGTTTGTTCTTCTTCCTTATAGGACCGATGATGGATAAACACCCAGGTTTCTGGATTTCCTTGATGATGTTGGATTTTATGAGCTTATCTACTTCAGCCTCGACCATAGAACTATGAGAGGGGTGAATCATTCTAGGAGGCTGTTTGAAATTGGGATGGCTTACTTGAAGACAGAGATAGTGGATGGTGATCCAAGGATCTAGTCCATGCATCTTGTCATTAATCTAGGAAAATACATCCTGATACTAATTCCCAAAATCCACATTCATCTACTATTATTCCTCAAGCATATCTACATTAATCAGTGTTGGTGTTAATTCAACTTAGGTAATGATATTCAACAACATGAACTCATTGAAAGTAGTAGAGATTCCTTACTTTAATGTAGGAGTAGAATCATCTAAATACTCTTCATTATCCATGGTTAAAGGATCATCAGGAGGAGGAAAATATTATGAATTGGAAGATCCTGATCGAATTTTGTTTCTGAAACATGAAGTGGTGGAATCTTCATTAGGGAACTCCCACACAACTAAAACCATGGAAATGAAAGCTATCAATCCCATACCATGAGGCCTTAGATCAAATGGGCCACACATTATAATATCAAATTAGTGGTGTCATTTTCTCTTATGTTAGTTTAGACCATCTTGACAAAATAGAAAAGTATGTGGCACTATTGTTTCATGAGGTGAACATCTTCAGACCTTACAATGGTAATGGGCTCTGATATTATTTATTCTTTATTCTTGTAGTAGTAAAAAGTGATATTCAATCATTATCAATGTTTTGGCACATATTTTCCACTGTTTCCATAGATGAAAAATAAATGTCCCATGTCTTGGGTTGTGGCCTCCTTCTGGTGAATTGAGATGCTAAATGTGTCATACAAGTCTATCCACGGGTCGATGACATCAGTAGCATGATCCACCTCATTTACCTGAAACTCTTTTTTTCCTCTTGTAGTAGTATGCATCCACACAATAGGCTTAAATAGCAGAAAAAGGAGATGCATCACCATGGAGTACACTCACTCAACCATTAAGGGAGTACTTGAAGAATCGGTTATATGAGGAGGGGACTATTGCATGTAGATCCCCCTAAGGTCTACCCATCAGTACATTATATGAAGTTTCTTGCAAGACGACCATCAACTTAGTGCTAGATAATAGGCCATCAGACTGGGTTTTTAGGTAGATCTTTACAACCAGTGTCTGAAATGTACTTTCATAACCATGAATATTCAGATCCAAGGGATTTAGATATACTTCATACAACCCAAGCCTATAGAGTGTCTAGAATAGGATGAGATTGTTCCCATGACCTATGTTAACATGACATCAGTGTAGTCCCGTTCCATTAAACTGGCCAGTGATATAAAATGATAGAATGGCCCCCCTGAATGGGGGGACCTTAGTCTTCTCCCAAGAAATAAATGTTATTCTGACCTTTGGCATGCCCAACTTCATCTGCATGGATGGAGTCTGCATCTTCTACCACTATTTCAAATGGGAGGGTACTTCTCAAAGGATCTACATGGGCTTCACATATATCTTCATATAAGTTAAGAGACTTGAGAATCAACTATATTTTAGAAATAATGGTGAGATTATTATTAACATCATACATCCGTGTAAGACACACACTTATTCTCAAACAAGGTTACTATGTGGTAGGTGTCGGGACTACTATTGTAGTTTGAAATAGATGATTATGGATGGTGCTATAAATATCCCACTACACGCTATTCTAGACATAAATAATGACTACCTGATTACTACTAGATGATTGAGGTATGACCATTGTTGGATTTGTCTTATCATAACATGGTTGAGGTGGAACTTCTTGGATGAGTATCATGAATTATGGTAGAAAGAATTCTGATGAGACATGGTGAGATGAATGTGCATGCTGATTTTTACACTCAGCTAGCTGTCTGGTATCAGTTGCATGCGTGACTTGGTTTGAGGCACTAGATGATGCATTCTCAAAATTCACATATCTGTGGTTTCATTGATGCTGGCTTGGATTGGGGATATTTGGAGGATTATCATGGAGTTCCACATTTTCGGGAACCAAGTATGGGTCCTCTAGTTCAACAGTGTTCACTGAGGTTTATTTATGATCTTTCTTTGATGAATACTCCTTTACCAGATAGATTATGTGGTAAATCCCCATATTTTGGGGTAAGAATTTTTGGAGAGTATGGGATGAATTCAACACTATTTGAGGGATTTTCATTCCCTTTTTCTATCGGTATATGCCTTTCTAGGAGGTTCAAGGTTCAGATGTTAATGTAGAAGTAGTAGATGAATGTTGAATGGATTCTTTGGATGGTTTGGGTTGATTCAAACTAGCATGGATAATACCATGGGCATGAGAATCTTCTTTAAGATCCACCCAGTTAACATACATCAGTGACCCATACCTAGTGACCTATGACCAATCACCATCACTGTCAGTATCACATTTTCTAGAGACAAATTCCACCTATGTTGGTGCCTATCCCAATATGATTATGTTATTATTTACAAGGTCATACATCCAACCTTTGAACATGTATCAGTTCTTGAGGTTTTGTCCAACGAATCAGTGATTGGGGAAATAGTTGGAGAAATCAATGAGATTAGCCTCTTCAGGCCTACTGTATTCTAGAAATCACAGGATTTTCTTACCCAAGGAAGTCTAGAAATTTCTAGGGACCTAAGGTTCATTGAATTATTATGTCTGTTTTCTATGTTCTGAGAACATGACCATGGGAGCCTCACCCAGATGAGGGAGCGAAGCCTAGCAGGGAGGTGGAACCTTATTAGCTTGCCTAGGTGGCCGTACTGCTTTACATGGAGGTGCCTACCGATTTTGATGCGAGTGATTCTAAGCCTGAGGATGGTCCAAATGGGAGGACCATTGTGAGTTTTTAGAGATGGATCAATCAGTAACAATTCTTGATATCTAGGGGATCTTCTCGTGTAACATCAATTGTAACATCCCAAGTAAGTAATTAATAATATATATTTTTATCTAAGTCTATTAATGACTATGATAGTGTTTTAGAGGCTTAGAATGAAAATAAATCCAATCTTAAGCATGGAATACAATAATATTCTTAAAAGATTGTTTTACTTCCTTATGATGGAAAACCCTTTTTAAATATATATTTTGACAATTTTATAAACTATTTTTGTCAAAATAAACTTATTCTTTATTATTGGGACATAAAAATTTACTTTGTGTGAATTTTTGGTATTTTTCTGACAATGTTCATTTTTTAATGAATAGTAAAAAATACTGCATTTTACATCAAAACTACTTTTTAATCTAATTTATTTATATGATTTTATTATCTTTTGAATTTGTTTTGAAGTAAAATTAGAATATATTTTTACCATTTAATCCAATGGTGGTCATTGGAATCAAATTCACTTTGAAATTGGACTTAAATTAGTGTCAATCTTTTGATACTTATTGTTTCATAAAAACACGCTATATGCTCTGACAGCGGGAATTAATTATTAAATTAATTAATGTGACTTATATTTTTTTAATTTTGTAAAATATACTTCATTTTTGAATTCGGAATATCAAATATATCTTAGGGTGGATTTTTGGTAATTTTCTGAAAAACTCCAATTTTTGATGAATAGTGAAGCCACTAAGTGGTAATCAAGAAAACTGATTTTTCAGTTAAATGATAGATTACCACTAATGTGTATTGAATTTTGAAAATCCGACATACATGGTTGTAATTAAGAAGTAATATGTGGTTCATTAAGATTATAATAATTTTTTTGGTGAATACTAACTTATTAAGTTCTTAATCGCGATTAGAGGTAATTAGTGTAATTTAAGGTAAAAATTATATTATAAAAATTTGAAAAGACCCTGACACTTGTCCTACACCTATTGGGTGAGTCATGGCTGACCAAGACAACCCATGGGTCGATTTAGGGGACCCCATGGAGCCACTTGGGTGAGATAATGATTTTAAGGCCTTTTTTTAAATAATGGTGAAAATGACACTAACATAAATTATTTTACTAAAACAATTTTTATAAGGGGTTATACTAATCATAGTTTTGTCTATAAATATTCATTAGAAAGCTAAAACGATTTCCTACATCATAGTTTTTTTTATAATTTTTAGACATTAAATAAATTAAATTATTTATTACATAATAATGATGCAGCAATGACATCATTATTTGACGATTTAAATAAAATAGAAAGATAATGTAAAATCTATGAACTACACATGTCCAAAACTTATTGGATGGGTGGATTTCGAACCCTTAAAACCTTATCCACGAATTATATAAATGTGGGAACTTTTGAAACTGAAACAAATTTTCAAATAAAATAATAGTTTCACGATTTCCAAAAGTGCCCCTCCTCTCCTCTTATAAAAGGCCCCCACCTCTACCTCATTTCACACACTCCTCAAGCCTTTGGCTCGGCCAAAACCTTCCCATTTACTCTCTCCACATCCCTATCCTTATCTTAGAGGATTCCCTTTGGGAAGAATCCTTTCAAAGGAAGCCTTTAGGCTCAAATCAAAAGGAGTTACACTTTTAAAGGTAATTCATTCTCTCATGTTCATTTGTTTTATATTGCTTCTACAACCCCCTAAACTATTTTTATTTACTTCTTTTGTAACAACAACAGTATCTTAAATATACTAGGATGTTGTTATAAGATTTATTCGAGCTACAGTCTCACACAACTACATCAAATGGTTAAAGAACATACGGTTTCAGTGGATGGCGAAATTCTGCCTCCTGAAATGATGATTGTTCAATACTCATTTAACACCTTCAAAGGTGGCCATTATGATGTCAATATTTTTATATATGATATATAATATGATTATTCTTTCCTTAAGATTCTGTATTTTTCATTTATGGCATACCATTATTGTTTCCATTATGGGTAAACACGATATCTTCATTTTAGGAAGTGCGGACTACCGCCCCCTGAAAGTGATTTGATTTGTTAATACCATATGTGGGATGTGTAAAGGATAAAGTTAATGATATTATATATGTTAGTATACTGGAATTATAATATACTCTTATATTATTATGATTCCATTCGAGAAAGTACGAAATAGAAATGGAAGTAGCGTTCATGCGTACGTACGGCTTACCGTCTCCATGAACGGTGCATTTCATTTCTTACCTCTAAATGTGATGTAATATTATAAATACATGTATATGCTGAATATATATTATATATATGTTATCCAAATAATTAATATAATTCTGGATATAATGAACCATTGACCAAATTAACAACATGCAAGTGTAAGAAGTCTATTTTTGACTTAAGAACCAAATACAGTCAAAATGAACATTATTAACTTAAATGATTACATGATGTTCATAACATGGTATAAAAGGAATAATGAACTTGAAAAAGGTTCTTAATCAAGTAGAAATTAACTCAAGTTTATTATTCAGGAGATTAAAGAACGGTCGGGTCAAGTCAGATATGAGGTATGGGACTTCGTCTCAATCTCCTTTCATTGAGGAATATTTTATTTTATACACAACTTTCTTTTATACGGTGTATAAACCCCTTTGACTTTTACGTTTATTCAAAAGGAATATTTTTTATACGAAGCGTTTACTAAACGACAAAAGGGAATGTTTTTGTCGTACGTATGCGGTGACAACGACTTCTCCGCTGTCGTGACCATTATTTGAGTTTCAGCTTCCTCTACAAGCCATACCTTCTTTTTAAAAGAAAAATAAATACCATGTTTTACTTTTCTTTTATTTTGGAATAATGTTTTTATATCAATGTGTTGTATTGATATCTTGTGATTGAAAGGTGGAAATTTTATGTTTCCTTTATGCATGTTTTATGTGATATGATTATGTTGAGGTTCTTGGGCATTATTATGAAGACGGGTGGTTCCGTGATAAACTAAGGGTGGGTGAGCCCGATATAGCTCTTCAATTCATTGGGTAACTCGAAGGAGTGAAACGTTAAGGTTTCTCCGAAGAGATTTAGGGAATATACTGTGATGGGTATTCCAAACGTAACCAAGCGGGTTACTCCCTACGTAAGAATGTTAAGAATGCCTCAAGTTATCTTTAAGTCTTATGATTTCTATGATTTGAAAATGATTTTATGAGGTATTTTAAAGTGCCTATGTTTTATGGGTATAGTATGATCTCATCCTTAGGTATATATGTACCCATGTTTCCTTTCCATATTTTAATATCCCTTACTGAGCTTTTTATGCTCATCCCAAGTTTTTTTTTGAAATGTTTTTCACAGGTCAAGGGAAAGGTACATGATATGATGATAGTGTCAAGGAAGTGTCAAGAAAGAATCCATGTTTTATTTTAAATATGTTTCCATTGATGGGACTGAAGAATACTATCTTTATGTAACCACTTTGTTTATATGTGGAATGTAATTCAAGTTTTATGATCTAATTCTCTAAAACTCTAAACTCGAAAAGATCCTCAAGGTGTAATCTTGTAATAACTCAAGTTTAAGTAAGGTTTAAGGCTGGGGCCTTATAGTTGGTATCAAAGGTCGGTTTAGATAACTTTAGGAGTTAGAATTCTATTAAATAATTATCCAAAAATATTTTTTTATGGTCCAATTGAAGTGATATAGCATTTGAAGATTACCATGTTGCTTCATCTAGGACATGTTTGTTCAGAATGGTTTTCCGCAGAGGAAATAGGGAAGCAGTGCTAGGAAGGCATACAGAAGGAAATAACCTTCCAAATCAGCATCCTAAAATGGTCGGAATTGGAACTGAACAGTTTGTTGCAGTAATGGTGCAGTTGACTCAAGCGATAAATGGTGGTGGTATCCATGCACGAGATCAGCCAGATCAACCGCAGAGGAACATGTCAGTGGTGGAACATTTCATGAGGCAACATCCACCATCATTTAGAGGATCATCGGACCCTGTGCTAGCTGAAGGGTGGATTAAAGAACTGGAGAAGATTTTTGATGTCATTGGGGGTTCAGAAAATCAAAAGGTTAGTCTTGCTATTTACCGTTTGGAGGGTGAAGCAGATCAGTGGTGGTCTATGGTTAAAAATATCAGGGATGCCGATGAGATTGATGCTCTTGAATGGGATGAATTCAAAGGTATGTTTCTTGAGAAGTATTTTCCTAAGGCTGTTCGACTTAGGATGGAAAAGCAATTCATGTAATTGAGGCAAGAGGAAGACTCAGTGGCTACCTATGAAGAAAGGTTCACTCGATTGGCAAGGTATGCTCCAAATTTTATCTGAGACCTTGATAGTCAAAACAATCATTTTTACTCAGGATTAAAGCCAAAATATCGAAGGGCATTAGCTTCTAGTGAGTTTAAAAGTTATGAAAAGCTTGTTCGATGTGCTGAGAAGGTGGAAATGGAGTTTGCCAATGACCAAGTGTTCTATAACAACCAGCAGAAGAAGAGACTGAGGTGGCAGGAGAAAGGTAAGAATTCTTCAAAAAAGTCTGATGGTAAGAGAACTAAGTTTCCAGTTTGTGATAAATATGAAAAAAGGCATGCTGGGGAATGTCTTATGAATTCTGGAAAGTGCTACCGATGTGGTAAGATGGGACATAAGGCTCGTGATTTCACTGAAAAGGATCAAGGTGAAGGTAAGAACAAATTTTATTTACAGTTAGTGAAATGTTATAAGTGCAATGACATGGGTCACTATGCAAACGAGTGTCTGACAAAGAGCTTGAGTGATGGGAAGTAGTTAGACTACAAGCAGAAAGGGGTGGTGAAATCCTTTTCAACTACTTCAGTAGATGTCGGGCCATCAAATGAAGTTGTATCAGGTACTTTGTTTGTTTTTTCAGATTATGCCAGTGTGTTGTTTGATTCGGGGTCTACACATTCTTTCATCTCTGAAACCTTTTCTAGTAAAATGGGAATACCATCTCAAGAAATGACTCTTGAACTTTTGGTAAAAACACCTGGGGGAAATGTCGAGGCAAAAAGAATTTATAAGAATCTTCCTATCCTTATCTGTGGAAAGAACCTACTTTCAAACCTTATTGTTCTACCTCTAGTAGAGTTTGATGTTATCCAGGGTATGGATTGGCTCTCTATTTACCATGCTAAGATTGACTGTAGAGCTAAATAAGTTTCTTTTCAGAAAGACTTTTAGTTTGTTTACAAGAATGAACCCTTACTTATGATAACATATCAAGAGGCTGAGAAACTTATAAAAGACAGAAATGAATGTTACCTTGCACATGTCATTGAAAATAAAGGAACTGTTCAGATTATTGATGTGCCAGTGGTAAATGAGTATCCTGAGGTTTTTCTTGATGAGTTTTCTGGAATAATACCAGATCGGGAAGTTGAGTTTACTGTTGACTTAGTTCCTGATGCTAAGCCAATTTCAAAACCCCCTTTTCGAATGGCTCAAATTGAACTATTAGAGTTGAAGGAGCAATTGCAAGATTTATTAGAGAAAGGTTTCATTCGACCTAGCACATCACCATGGGGTGCTCCTATTTCATTTGTTTAAAAGAAAGATTGTTCTATGAGACATTGCATTGATTATAGAGCCTTGAATAACATCACTGTTAAGAACAAATATCCTTTTCCTCATATCGATGATTTGTTTGATCAGCTCCAGGGAGCTCAGTTTTTTTCAAAGATTGACCTGAGATCGAGGTACCATCAGCTAAAGGTAAAGGAGGCAGATATTCCGAACGCCGCGTTCCGTACAAGATATGGCCATTATGAATTTGTAGTAATGACTTTTGGGCTAACCAATGCACCTACTGTATTCATGGACATAATGAATAGAATTTTCCATGAGTTCTTGGATAAGTTTATGGTGGTTTTAATTGATGATATTTTGGTGTTTTCTAAAAGTAAAGAGGACCATGAAATACATTTAAGGGTTATCTTGAAAACCTTAAAATAAAAGAAACTGTATGGGAAATTCAGCAAGTGTGAGTTTTGGTTGCAACGAATTTCTTTCCTTGGTCACATTGTTTCTAAAGATGGAATAACTGTTGATCCTGCAAAAAGAAAAGTTGTGGAAGAATGGCCAAGACCCACAAATGTAACTGAGATTCGTAGCTTCCTTGGTTTGGTGGGCTATTACCGAAGGTTTGTTAGAAATTTTTCATGGTTATCTAGTCCAATGACTAAGCTAACTCGGAAGGGTGTTAAGTTTATCTGGACAAAAGAATGTGATGATTGTTTTCAGAAATTGAAAAGAAGATTGGTGAATGCTCTAGTTTTGGCACTACCATCAAGGAATAGTGAGTTTTTTATTTACAGTGATGCTTCATTGAAAGGACTTGGTTGCTTCCTAATGCAGAATGATCAGGTAATTGCTTATGCTTCACAACAGTTGAAAACTCATGAGGTAAATTACCCTACACATGATTTGGAATTAGCTGTTGTTGTTTTTGCTTTAAAAATTTGGAGGTATCATTTGTATGGAGTAAAGTGTGAAATATATACCGATCACAAAAGTTTAAAGTATATATTCACTCAGAAAGAGTTAAACATGAGACATAGGAGATGTCTAGAATTAATCAAGGATTATGATTGTACAATTCATTACCATCCCGGAAAAGCAAATAAAGTGGCTGATGCTTTGAGTCGAAAAAGAATATCTTCATTAACAATGTTGCGTTTGGAACGTGATCCTTTGGTTAAGGATTTGATGAACTTTGGCATAGAAGTTGTTGGTGTAGGAAGTCCTTCTGTTTTGTTTCAGGTATCAGTGAGATCTTCTCTATCAGACAGAATCAAGCAAGCACAGAAGCAAGACAGTGAGTTGCAGAAAAAGGTCGAGCTGGTTCAGAAAGGTAAGTTGCCTGAATTCAACATTGATAATGATTGTGTTTTCAGATTTGGGAAGAGATTGTGTGTGCCTTGAGATTCATAGTTGAAGAGAGAGTTGTTATGTGAAGCTCATAGTTCTCCGTTTTCAGTTCATCCGGGCAGTACTAAGATGTATAGAGATCTTCGGGAGTATTACTGGTGGGATGGAATGAAAAGAGATATTGCTGACTTTACTGTGAAGTGTTTGACTTGTCAACAGGTTAAAGCAGAGCGGCAGTTACTGAATGGGATGATTCGGCCTTTACCAGTGCCATAGTGGAAATGGGAGAATATATCTATGGACTTTTTTGTTGGATTACCGAAGACATCTCGAGGTAATAATGCAATCTGGGTTATTGTTGATTGCTTGACCAAATCTGCTCATTTCCATGCTATACGAGATACTTTCTCTCTTGATCAACTATCCTGTTTGTATCTTAAAGAGGTAGTCAGGTTACATGGAGTTCCTCTCTCCATTGTATCAGATCATGATCCCAGGTTTACTTCTAACTTTTGGAAAGGCCTTCAGAAGTCCTTGGGTACTGAATTAAATTTTAGTACAGATTTTCATCCTCAATCAGATAGGCAGTCAGAACGAACAATTCAGACATTGGAGGATATGCTACGAGCTTGTTCTATGGATTATCAGGGAATTTGGGACCAACATCTTTCTTTGGTTGAATTTTCATATAATAACAGTTTTCATTCCAGTATACAGATGACACCATTTCAGGCATTATATGGGAAGCGGTGTCGAACTCCATCTTTCTGAGATGTAGTGGGTGAAAGGAAGTTGATGGGACCAGAATTGGTAGAAGAGATGGCAGAAAAAGTTCAGCTAATTCAAAAACACATGAGAACAGCTCAGAGCAGGCAAAAGAGTTATGCGGATAACCGGAGGAAGGATCTATCTTTCAATGTAGGTGATCGTGTTTTTCTCATGGTTTCTCATTGGAAAAGTGTGATGAGATTTGGTAAGAAAGGAAAGTTGAGTCCAAGGTTCATTGGACCATACGAAATTCTGGAGTGATTTGGATTAGTTGCATACCGAGTGGCTTTACCTATGAGTTTATCTCAGGTACACAATGTTTTTCACGTTTCGATGTTGAGAAAGTATATGCCCGATCCATCTCATGTTTTGAGTCCAGAGGTAGTTCAGCTGGAAGAGAACCTATCTTATAAGGAACAACTGGTCCAGATTCTTGACCACAGGGAGCAAGGGTTACGGAATAAGGTGATTCACCAGGTAAAGTTTTTGTGAAAAAACCACATGATTGAAGAGGAAACATGGGAATCTGAAAATGCAATGAGGGATAAGTACCCCCATTTATTTGATAAGTAAATAAATTGCGGGGACGCAATTTTCTAAAGGGGGGAAGGATGTAACATCCCAAGTAAGTAATGAATAATAGATATTTTTATCTATGTCTATTAATGATTAAGATAGTGTTTTAGAGGCTTAAAATGAAAATAAATCCAATCTTAAGCATGGAATACACTAATATTCTTAAAAGATTGTTTTACTGCCTTATGATGGAAAACCCTTTTTAAATCTAACTTCTGACAATTTTATAAACTATTTTTGTCAAAATAAACTTATTCTTTATGATTGGGACATCAAAATTTACTTTGTGTGAGTTTTTGGTATTTTTCTGACAATGTTCATTTTTTAATGAATAGTGAAAAATACTGCATTTTACATCAAAAATGATTTTTAATATAATTTATTTATATGATTTTATTTTCTTTTGAATTGGTTTTGAAGTAAAATTAGAATATATTTTTACCATTTAATCCAATGGTGGTCATTGGAATCAATTTCACTTTGAAATTGGACTTAAATTGGTGTCAATCTTGTGATACTTATTGTTTCATAAAAACACGCTATTTTCTCTGATAGCGGGAATTAATTATTAAATTAATTAATGTGACTTATATGTTTTTTAATTTTGTAAAATAGACTTCATTTTTGAATTCGGAATATCAAATATAGCTTAGGGTGGATTTTTGGTAATTTTCTGAAAAACTCCAATTTTTAATAAATAGTGAAACCACTAAGTGGTAATCAAGCAAACTGATTTTTCAGTTAAATGAAAGTTTACCACGAATGTGTTTTGAATTTTGAAAATCCAACATTCATGGTTGTTATTAAGAAGTAAAATGTGGTTCAATAAGATTATAATAATTTATTTGGTGAATAGTAAATTATTAAGTTCTTAATCACGATTAGAGGTAATTAGTGTAATTTAAGGTAAAAATGATATTATAAAAATGTGAAAACACCATGACACTTGTCCTACCCCTATTGGGTGAGTCA
Organism: Viscum album; assembly: GCA_963277665.1. Taxonomy (NCBI): domain Eukaryota; kingdom Viridiplantae; phylum Streptophyta; class Magnoliopsida; order Santalales; family Viscaceae; genus Viscum; species Viscum album. The sequence continues at coordinate 1,446,237,753 of OY728155.1, forward strand.
TGGACGACCAAGAAAACCCATGGGTTGATTTAGGGGACCCCATTGATCCACTTGGGTGAGATAGTGATTTTAAGGCCTTTTTTTAAAATAAAGGTGAAAATGACACTAACATAAATTGTTTTACTAAAACAATTTTTATAAGGGGTTATAATAATCATATTTTTGTCTATAAATATTTATTGGAAAGATAAAAAGCTTTCCTACATCATAGTATTTTTTTTATAATTTTTAGACATTAAATAAATGAAATTATTTATGACATAATATTGATGCAGGGATGACATCATTATTTGACGATTTAAATAAAATAGATAGATAATGTAAAATCTATGAACTACACATGTCAAAAACTTATTGGATGGGTGGATTTCGAACCATTATCACCTTATACACGAATTATATCAATGTGGGACCTTTTAAAACCGAAACACATTTTCAAATAAAATAACAGTTTCATGATTTCCAAAAGTGCCCCTCCTCTCCTCTTATAAAAGGCCCCCACCTCTACCTCATTTCACACACTCCTCAAGCCTTTGGCTCATCCAAAACCTGCCCATTTACTCTCTCCACACCCCTCTCCTCATCCTAGAGGATTCAATTTGGGCATAATCCTTTCAAAGGAAGCCTTTAGGCTTAAATCAAAAGGAGTTACACTTTTAGAGGTAATTCATTCTCTCATGTTCATTTGTTTTATTTTGCTTCTCCAACCCCATAAACTCTTTTTATTTACTTCTTTTGTAACAACACCAGTATCTTCAATATACTAGGATGTTTTTATAAGATTTATTCGAGCTACAATCTCACACAACTACATCAAATGGTTATAGAACATACGGTTTCTGTGGATGGCGAAATTCTGCCTCCCGAAATGATGATTGTTCAATACTCATTTAACACCTTCAAAGGTGGCCATTATGATGTCACTATTTTTATATATGATATATAATATGTTTATTCTTTCCTTATGCTTCTTTATTTTTCATTTATGGCATACCATTATTTTTTTCCATTATGGGTATACACGATATCTTTATTTTAGGAAGTGTGGACTACCGCCCCTGAAAGTGATTTGATTCGTTAATACCATATGTGGGATGTGTAAAGGATAAAGTTAATGATATTATATATTTTATTATGCTTTAATTATAATATACTCTTATATCATTATGATTCCATTCCAGAAAGTATGAAATAGAAATGGAAGTAGCGTTCATGCGTACGTACGGCTTACCGTCTCCATGAACGGTGCATTTCATTTCATACCTCTAAATGTGATGTAATATTATAAATACATGTATATTCTGAATATATATGATATATATGTTAACAAAATCATTAATATCATTCTGGATACAACGAACCTTTGACCAAATTAACAATATGTAAGTGTAAGAAGTCTATTTTTGACTTAAGAACCAAATACCGACAAAATGAAAATTATTAACATAAATGATTACATGATGTTCATAACATGGTATAAAAGGAATAATGAAATTGAAAAAGGTTCTTAAAAAAGTATAAATTAACTCAAGTTTATTATTCAGGAGATTAAAGAACGGTCGGGTCAAGTCGGATACGAGGTATGGGACTTCGTCTCAATCTCCTTTCATTGAGGCATATTTTATTTTATACAAAACTTTCTTTTATACGGTGTATAAACCCCTCTGACTTTTACATTTATTCAAAAGGAATCTTTTTTATACGAAGCGTTTACTAAAAGACAAAAGGGAATGTTTTTGTCGTACGTATGCGGCGACAACGACTTCTCCGCCGTCGTGACCATTATTTGAGTTTCGGCTTCCTCTACAAGCCATACCTTATTTTTAAATGAAAAATAAATACCATGTTTTACATTTCTTTTATTTTGTTATAATGTTTTTATATCAATGTGTTGTATTGATATCTTGTGATTGAAATGTGGAAATGTTATGTTTCCTTTATACATGTTTTATGTGATATGATTATGTTGAGGTTCTTGGGCATTATTATGAAGACAGGTGGTTCCGTGATAAACTAAGGGAGGGTGAGCCCGATATAGCTCTCCAATGCATTGGGTAACACGAAGGAGTGAAACGTTAAGGTTTCTCTGAAGAGATTTTGGGAATATACTATGATGGGTATTCCAAACGTAACCAAGAAGGTTACTCCCTATGTAAGAATGTTATGAATGCCTCAAGTTACCTTTATGTCTTATGATTTCTATGATTTGTTCATGATTTTATGAGGTATGTTAAAGTGCCTATGTTTTATTGGTAAAGTATGATCTCATCCTTAGGTATATATGTACCCATGTTTCCTTTCCATATTTTTATATCCCTTACTGATCTTTTTATGCTCATCCCAAGTTTTATTTGAAATATATTTCACAGGTCAAGGGAAAGGTACATGATATGATGATAGTGTCAAGGATGTGTTAAGAATGAATCCATGTTTTATTTTAAATATGCTTCCATTGATGGGAATGAAGAATAATTTCTTTATGTAACCACTTTGTTTATATGTGGAATGTAATGAAAGTTTTATGATCTAATTCTCTAAATCTCTAAACCCGAAAAGATCCTCAAGGTGTAATCTTGTAATAACTCAAGTTTAAGTAAGGTTTAAGGCTGGGGCCTTATATCAATAGTCTTGGCCTTGGCAGAAATTGTTTTGGGATATTCAAGTTGCAACAGGAATTCCTGCTTGGTATGCCGTAGGGATTCATCTCGACATTGAGCCTTGTGAGAGAAACCTAAGAATCCACCTAGGAAGTTATGAGTGATGAGTGAAATGACCAATTCATTATTGAAATTTCCGATGCACAGTGTTAGCAATTGAACATGAGTTAGTGGAATATATATTGAATATGTGAGGCCTTTCCAAATGGAGACAATGTCTATGACATCTCCATCCGGACTTTGATTTCACTAGAAGAGGCCATCAATACTTGTCTTGTGGGTGGTGTAAATGAACTTGTAAATAAACTACCTTCTAAAATCAACCCTACTAGTTATGGACCTATTGGGTATCTGACTATACCAGATTGACATTGGAACTTTAGATGTTTTTAAGAAGCACAAGAGTTTAGATGCCTCCTGCAGTGCTAGAGTACCCAGCATGGGTCCACATCTTGAAATGAATTGGGATATATGTTGTAGCAGGTCTCTTGTAACATTTAAAGGGGATAATGTTGGATTCTCAATGTCTGTGGGTGCTAGTTTATCATACACCTATGATAAATATGGATTATCATCAGGTGGGATCACAACCTTTCTGCTCTCAAGGGATTCAAGATGAGTAATTAGAGCGGCCATTTGATCATCCTGGCATGGATTTATATCTTGGAGAAGATTCATGAAAACCAGTGCATTGGTAGGCACTTCAACATGGTATGATGGCTTAGAAGCTCCTACAACAGCTGATGGAATGAATCAAGTGGCTGTTGGAGGATTTTCTTGTGGAGTAGGTGGGGGAACAACCTATGGAGTGCCTTGAAGCATATCTTCAATATCACCTAGAATATAGGGTTGGTTTTAGATAAGATAGAATTAAAGAGTATAATACTACCCCAACCATGGATCTAGACATGGGGAAAGTCTCATTAATAATTTTTCAGAGTACTGTGATGCTATGGACGCATCATTTCTATAGAGTCCGATGATTATTTATAGAAAAAAGGTGTCGAGTGACAAGAAGTTCGGCCAAGTCAAGCACATGGAATTTCTGGCCAATGACATTGATGTGTTACCCACTCTTGGTTAAGCAATCTATTTTCCTCAAATGTGGAGATGTGTTTTTTAAAAATGATTTTCATAAGTTCATGACCTAGTCCTAGGTTAGGGACTCTGAAATAATGATGTCTGATGTCACAATCAACCAAAAAATTTTAGGGAGGTAATCCGCTGTGAGGATTTACCATAATCATATCTACCTAGAAGAAGGATACAATACTTGATTTCCCCTTTTGTCAACTAGTGGTGTCTTGGGAACAAGTAGAAATATTGATATAGGGCACTATGGTGGAGAGATGGTTAGTGAAGAGTACATTACAAGGGCTGACAAACTACTACATTCTAGACTTTCTCTCTTAGACTTTATTGACTACATCACCTCATCCCTATAGGATTGGAAGTTAACCACTGCTTCATGTAATAAGGTGGTATATACTGGAGATGAATTTGGCTGGTTATCATTATCTATCATTCCCCAGAAAAACTCTCTATGATCTATTTTTTAGGTTGAGGATAATCATGACAAGGATAGAGAAGATTTCATAGAAATGCCATCGAGAGGAAATAAATATTCATACACATATGTGTATATGTGGATGGATTCAGGGATTCAGTTAATCTCACATTTTGGGAGGATATGGATAACACACTGGGTTATTTTCATAGACATAGATATAGAGGATTAGGGTGAGGGTTCCAATTTAAAATTTAAAAATTCGATGGGATTAACTATTATTTGGAACTTCCCAGTGCTTTTTATTTGGAATTAACGGTTCTTTCTCCTTCATCAGGGTGGTTCTTTAGTGTGGGTTAGTCCTTTGACATGGGGGGAACATCCATTTGGTTTGGTGTTGGTGCATGGAGGACATCCACCTGGATGAGCTAAGGTGCGATGAGAACCCGGGAAGATATCGAACATAATACGATGACCTTCGTGATTGGGATTGATGGATTAGGGAGGGCCTCCTCTGTAGATGGTAAAAACATGGGGAGGCCCCCCATAGAGGCCACCTATAGAATGGGGAGGAACTCCGTTATGACCATATATAGTATTAATGGTAGTAGTAATTAATTCATTCTAATCAAATTGGACAAAGAGTAGACCTTCAAGTTGACCAATGATGATGTAGGGAGGGCCTCCACTTCGATGATTGTTGGTGCGGGGATGACCACACTGGAGTTACTGTAGTTGTGGAGTATGTGACCCCCTGATAGGTATCCTCATAATATTGCACCCGATGTTGGTGTCAGTTTAGCTGAGCTGGGGTCTGCTGCCTAGGGGATGAGGCCACCTGTTCCTCGGTAGGTGAGACCAAATAATTCCATTGATGCAACCAAAAGGGAACCCTCCTTAGAGGATCCTTCTCTAAAGCTGAACCCCATATAACTATAACGTCCCTTAATTAATTAGTGTAATTGAGTGAACCATATGACCATTTTGGGTAGAGGCACCCAAAATGGTTAAATGTATGAGTGGGGATAAGTGGATCCCAATTCATCCCTTGTGAGAGGCAATGATAGTGTGTCCCATAATCCTACAAATCATAGAGGTCCTTATACCTCATCTATATGACTCCCATTAATCATTCCATCAAACAATAATTTCCCTCACCCTCCTTTGAACTATTTCGTATGGTGAGATAGTGTGTGGGGATCTGGTAGCTATATCCACTAGATTTGACATGACATAGATGGATCCATTAGGGATCACCACATTAGAATTCCCCTACCCCTACATCTGTAGGTGGGAGGTGAATAGATTCCTACAACATGGGTCCTACAAATTAGGAATATTCATCCATAAGTACAGTTAGAAGGAAAACAGTTCCCAGTGCCTCAACGTCATTCATTCTTCCATTAAAATATAGAAAAATCTTGGATGATAATTTCATAGACTGGGATTCCCAATGATTAACTTCGCTAAATCCGAGGGAGTTTTCTTTCAAGACCACTATTTTGATGGTGAGAATCGGCACTAGAAGGATGGATATGGTGACATTATTATCTTTTGATGTCTCGAAAGCTACGAATCTCAATGTTGTGGTGAATAATTTCACATTGAGTTCACCAATTAGATTTTTGATTATTTTTCTCATCAAGGTGCACTCACATGAACATGTTTTGACATTTTCTAGAAGACTCTATTATTTTCTTATAATCTCACTTTCCCAAGGAAGGATACATTCATCACATCATTAGATATTTTTTCTCAATGATTGAAATGGGATGATGGGATTCCAACTTCTCCTTCCATGGATCCCTACTCATAATATTTTTCCTAGTTTGGATCTCCTATAGTGATTAACATATTGTTCATGAAACACTTCCCAATTCCATATCATTGTGGATGCTGGATAATTACAATTTATTTGTCGAGACATTCCAAGGGGTCATGTCAGGGAAGAAATCATCAGTCATGAGAGTAGTCACGTTGGACATCACTAGCATGTATGGATAATAAAACACTAATACACCAGAATTTTCCCTTATGATAGGTATTCTCAAGAGCATGAAAGACTGATTCATCACACATAAAATGAAGGAAAATTAATGAGAGAGGAATTTATCTATGGTTTTCCATAGATTTTCGTGTTTAACACAGGGTATTTTGTGAGTTTAACATCTAGAGGAGATGAATCAGATTGATCAAAAAACCTGTGAGAGTGGATTAGATAGACACATCCCAAGGAGGGAGAACTTGGAAGGACTACCTGATGGATGGATTATAATTCCTAGTGAGGTTGAACCATATACGATTTGTCCAAAAAATGTAATGTTTCACACCATGACAGATGATCTAAACACCACATTGGGTGGATCATAGGATGGTGGGTTCCAATTGTAAGGACACCAAGGTTTACCATTGGTTGGGATTGTACCTCAGAGAGGATTCTTAAATACCTAAAAGGGATCAAAACCCATGTAGTTCGAGGGGGTGTTTTAGATATTACACATGGTTAGAAACCCATTAGATTATGTAGCTACACTATGATAAGTGAGAGTTAATGGAGAAAATTATTCGGGTTTATGCATGATATGCTACCCGTATGGATGACATGATTTCACTCAGATGTGGCAGCCTAGGTAAAATATTGATGTATATGGAGGAAGTGTTGAAGGAATGGAATGATATTCATTAAACCCAAAGGCATGAGGGAGAGACTAGGATGGGAAGAGAGTGATGGGCTTGGGCCTCAGGGAGAATTCCTATGTACATTTCCCAAAAGGGAAAAGAACAATGTCCACATAGTTTAGCATGGTGAATAGAATCAGGGAGTATGCAAAGGAAGGTTACCCAAAGGCAATATGGGGCTTCCAAATGGTTAGCATCCCACTATAAGAGGGACACTATTGGATGGAGGAGTATAGATTGGTTGTGGGTATTATGTATGGTTAGCTACCTGAGCATATCAAAACACATACAGTAGGTAGATCCAGGAGATGTGTCCCAAGGAGGGATGAAGTCACATCAATAGGGTACATCCCTAGAAGGGAGAACTGAGGTTCACTGTTAATTGGGGTTAAAGCTAATGGAGGAGTCCAATGTATGCTGTAAAGAAGACATAGATCAAAACCCACATAGTTATGAAGGGAAATAGGACAACAACTTAACATCATATAGGTTGAGGGTGAACCAACGTGATGTGGTCGGGACAGAGGAATAATGGGATTGAACCTCAGAGAGTCTTCTTACATACCATGTATGTAATGTAGAGATAAAAGTCCATGTTTTTTGGGAATGAAAGGGGCTTGAGTATTACACATGGTCAGTGACCCATGGAGTATTCCATGGTTGTTTCTTTCTCTAATCCCACGTGAGTTATGCTTGGTGTGTAAAACACGAGTTAGAAGCATATGAGACTATCAGGTCCCAAAAGGTGCGGCCAAGAGGGATGTTGTGGGGATTACACACAGTTAACAACCTAGGGAGACAAATATTGGGACTTACTATATGAGATAAGAATAACCAGGGTGACTATATATTCATGGAAGATTTGGACATCATAATGGGAAGTCCCTATAAGGATATGTCAGGTCTTACGTAAAGACTGCTTGAGGTGCACATGATGACAAATCTTGAAGGGAAAGAGAGATCAGGGGGTTCCAATTCTTATACCCTCTATGATCTTGTTGAACGTTCTGACCATGTGGCAATCAAATTTTAATGTCAGGTGTTAAAGAAGTAGGTTCTGGGATATTTGACATCCTACAACTCAAACGACGTGGAATCACTCCTCATCTGTTACACTTACATGACTTATACCAACCCACACATGGGTATGGGAAAGAAAAGTAATGTCTGGTTTTAATACTGTGTAGGAGAGGCTGATGGAGGGGTCTACATTAGTGTAGCTATATAATGAAGTATTCTCTGTTAGCGTACCAATACGAGAAAGAATTAGGTAGGGAAATACAACATGAAGCACCGTTCAAGGGACTAGAAAATCATTTCACATAAGCTTGGAGAGCTACGAGGAGGAGGTGCACGCAAGATAGAGATGTTTTTCTCTAGGGGAACATGAAAATGGTTCCCTAGGACGAGGAAAACATATGGATCACCTAGGAAAGGGTGAACCCAAGATTGAAGACCTAACCACAAGATGAGGTGTATGGACGATAGAGGAACTACACAATGGTAATAATGTGCTCAAGAAGGATATTTTTCATGGAATTAAATTATCATAAATGAAAATGGTAAATGGTCAAGCCCAAGTGGGCCCAAAAAAATGATGACACATGGTATAAATGTTGTGCAAGATGCAACACCTTGAATACATGGATTTCAAATGGTTGCAGATGGGTGGTCCTGTGTGCATGGGAGTGATGTTTCGTCTTCTATAACATCACCACAAATGAGGGGGAAATCCTTCTATTTATAGGTGAATATATTGACAGCAACACACTATGAGGATTGTGCGTAAGTGTGAATTTAATGTCACATTTGGTATGAAAGTATATAGAGCATTGATCATATGTTATTAGAAATAACCAATTTTCATTAACACAACTAACATGTAAATTTTCAGAGACATCATCACAAATAAATTTATTTTACATCACATTGGGAGTGAAATTTCTGGTTGCGTGGATTTAAGTCTTGGGGGGAATCTTTCAATATTGCATGTATCTCCTTTGGGGTCCTCAGGATTGTCCACTAAGTCAAAATATGCCTTTAGTTTTTTCATGAATGCCAATAGATGAGATAGATTGAAATTCTGTAACAATGATGTTAATATAATTCCCTTATACGATTTTACATTATATTTGAGTTGAAATGATGTAGAATTTAGCATTTCAATGTTTTTCTATCTAAAATACGTCACTTTAGAATTTTTCCCCATATAGGAAATAAAAAATATATATTAGGAAGGATTTGGGAAGAAAATATCAATCCATAATAGAATCCCATGATGGATGGAATTTGAACTGATCCATTTTTTGAAATTATGGATCAGTTGAAACATGATATAAATGGTTGTGGTATCCATAAAAAATAAGAACATGAACTACCATGAAGGAATATGAAGATAGTTTAGAATTTTCTAAGGTAAAATCCCCCATCAATCAATGTATCATTTACCCCAGTGGTTGTTGAATGATGTATCAATGCACCAAAGATGATATTTCATGTTACGGTTTGTTAGGAATGTAAATAGGAAACTCTTTCAATCATTAATTTTGAAGGTGGAAATGATTGATTTTGGTCTTTGGTTAACAGTACTAGAGAGAAATATGATATTGAAGTCATTTAAAGGTAAACAATCAATGGAATTTTCCTTCAAAAACAATTCCTTAAGGATTTTTGCTTAGGATGGTGAATCAACACTTTGAGTTGAAGAAAAAATATGAAGGTTAGGTGATTGTATATGAAGAAAGAATCATAAGACTTTCTAGGTATATACCTAAAATTATCAATGACATTAAAAGTAAATTTAATAGAATATAATTTTGATTGGAACCTGGTTTATGAAGAGGTTTTCCGTATATAGAATTTAAATATTAGAAAACGAGGTCTGTTTTGTTGAGAAAGTAGAAATGGAGTTTTCAAACCCTAACATTCCAAGAGATGAAATTATTAAAGAACTTTCAAAATGAAAGAAAATAAATAATAAATGAACTAATAATTCTATATGTAATCCTAAAAATTGTTCCAGGTGTGGTAAAATACATTTTATGGAATGTATGTGAGTATCTGGAATATGTTACTATTGTGGCAAGATTAGTCAAAAAGGTCACGACTGTAAGGAAAATAGTCCTGAACAATCTAATAATCTGATAATAGATATCCAATATAGAGTTATATTATTTAACTATAATGAGTTAGAAAATTATAATGTCATTTTTTTGAAGAAACATACATAGGGTGGAAATAATCATGATAAAAATGGATTGAGAAATTATTTTCTAGTTTTATAGTTGATTTTGGGAAATTTGGTGATGTGATTGAATCTATTAGCTATTACATAAGCCCAATGTCTTAGGAACCCATATTTTAATATTTTAAATAATAAAAATTCCTTGGTAGAGATAAATTGATAATCTATAGATGTCTGAGGTATATTTTGGAAATTTTATTTGAGGATAACACCTCTACTTTTGGGGATATAAGACTAATTATATTTGTGAACATTATTATTATATACCAAATAAATTATTTAGTTTTAACATTGGGTATTACTATTTAACATTAGATATTAATGCATTTTCTCATCACATTAATCACTGAATTATATTTCTATGGGATAACCATGTTGGTGTTGGTAAACATTTAATGTTTGGGGAATATAGTGTTATCCTTTTGAGGATTATGCGATATGATAGAAATTTATTTTAATTATTAATGCATGAAAAGACATCATGGATGACCATTTATTAGAGAAAGATATGAGTTTTTATTCGGAGTTGATTTAACAATTAATTTATACTCATTATTTAAGTATATTTGTTTATTTTATTAGACAGTAAAATAATTGATCAATTCTTAGTAAATGATATTGAAAAATATATGTCATAATACCTTCATTTATATTATACCAATTTCCTTATGAATCATCATATATTTATGGATTTTTCCCTTAACATTATATCAATAATTTACTTTCTAGATATTAATGATATTTATCCCTCTCAATAATTATTTTTGGTTTTGATCTAGGTCCAATATTCACCCCCAACCATTGTTATTCAATATAGAAACCCAGTAAAGAGTTACATTGGGAGAAAATTATGGTTTCAAATTTCTATTTTTATAGTATTTTTAGTATTTTTTCTGATTTTCATTTATATAAACTTAAATTTCATGTATTTTTATAATAGAAACGAATTTCAAGGAAAAAATTTATTTTAAGAGGGGTGGGATGTAACATCCTGATATTTTATAAAATAAATTATTTCAAACTAATTTAATCTATTTAATTATTTTTTACATGATATACATAGTTTGTCTTGGACCCCATGCAATTCCAATCTTATCTTTTGTTGCATGAAACATCACCTCCGTTTAATGACTTATGTTACACACAACCCCGAGTCTTACTGGAAATAATATACTATTAATATTAGTAAGATAGTTATCACCTACTAGTTTGAATGGAAGTAATGAAATATATTAACTAAATTAAAAAATTATTGTTTAATAATTTTAATTAGTTCTATTCATTTGTTCACAGGTAATTATAAATAAGAGTAAAGACCAATTGAATATAAAGGATGTAACAGTCCAAGTAATTATATAAAAACTATTCATTATATATTTTTAATATTAATTAATTATATATTAATTTTATATTTAAATATACTCTATAACTAATAGAGTACTAAATATGAAATAGTGAGTTTGTTGAAATCTTGTGTTTCACGCAAGACTGAATAATACCGAACAATAATGCGTTGCTAATATTATAATTAAAAATTATAGTTTAAACTTTTAATGGTGAACCTATTTCGATTATATTTTTTACACCTTTATAAGTTTTATATTTCAAAATATTCTTTTAATGTGAAAGATAAGAATTCACTTTGTGTTCATATTTGTAATTGTTTTGAGAACTTTCATATTTAGTTGACTAGTGAATAATAATGAATTTTATTTGAAAACTTGTTTTTCATTAAATTTATATATATAGTTAAATTAAGATATTATTTCGTTTTAATTTATAAATAGATAAATTGTATATATTTTAAAATAATTTAGGATAATAAAAAAAATTGACATTGAATTTATATATAAAAACATAGATTTTTTTTACATTTTTATGTTAAAACCCCTATTTATTATCTCATACGCGAGATTAATTTTCAATTAGTTTCTTCCACTTATAGAATTATAATTTGGAATAATGGATTCAATATATTGAATAATACAAATTTATAATTTATAATAAGGTAAACTATGTTTTTGACCAAAAATATCAGTGAACTAAATTAAAATTAATTATAGTGACTTAGTGAAAAAACAGATTAACAAGGGAATAAAACATAAACTTAAGAGACAAAATGACTTAGAAACTATTACAAAATCCATTTCATGTAAATATTTTGACACTATTCTTTATTGTATCGAATTGGGACCCTATTATTACCCAATTTACCTGAGAAAAACGTTGATTCAATTCCATTTTTAAAAATTAACAAGAATTCCACCCATCCACTACAAAACACACTCAACCTACCTTTTTATTCACATATATCAAGACATTTGGAACATACAAAACCTGAAAAAATATTATATAAACACCCATAAACTTAACCTAGATTCCTTATCATGTTTGTAAATCCAACAAAGATGTCCTTTGGTGCAAACCAAAAGAACTTACCCAAAGAAGAAGTAACTTTCATCAGCATGAATTTTTTACTTTGTCTCCTTCATAAATACCTTTATTCATTATTATTACATGCATATATTTTAAGATAATTATCTTAAATATACTTATATGTTTTTATTTTATGGATTTTACCTAAAAAATACACACTTCCATCAAATGGGTATTGAAATTTCTGTTTGTGTATGACAAACTACCGCCTCCCACAATGATGTCATTCATTTTCCTTTTAACACATCCCACTATTGGGAATTATGAATGAAAAATATTTTTACAATATATATATATATACATGTTATATATGTTTTATTAATACTTCTGTAATTTTTATATACACATACATTATTTATTTCAATTTTGTGTAAATATGATAACACCATTCGTAGACGTGTGAACAATCATCTCCCCAAAGCAATGTGATACGTTCACACATTACATGGAATGTACTAAGGATGGGTTTAATTAATAATATATTTAATATATTACATATCAATGATATTAATGAAATAATTAAATTTCTTGAAATAATATATATCATTTCTTATTACCCTTTGACACACTAAAAACTGATAACATTGTCCATGGACATGTGGACTACCACCACCTCTACCCAATGTGATTAATTTTACATCAAAAAAATTATATAAATAATTATATATGATAAAATAATAAGGTATATATTATATAATTATCGTTCTGAAAAGTTACATGTTTGTTACCTTCTTTCAGTGATGGCCATTGATAGAGGGGTACTTTAATCATCCGTATGTACGGTCTACTATCTCCATGAATGTAACATTGGTTCATTTTTCCTAACCATCCTTCATTATTGGGCTTAAAATTATAGATTATGTATAAATATTAAAATAATGATATTATTATTATTATTAGTTTTTTATTTATATAATGAAAATATTTGATTATATAAAACCAACCATAATCGTTTTGACACATAGATCGAATATGGTCAAAAAATGAAACATAAACTTAATTGTTTAAGTATTTTTTACCACACTATAATTAGTTAAAAAAGGTAATTATAAATAGGAAATTTTTTAACCAATTAAATAACTATCATCTATTTATAAATCTAGAATGTAAAGATACTAATGACAATTCAAACTCATAGTATGTGATTTTCATATCACATTTTACATCGTTGAGATAAACATAATGTTCACTACATATTTTTTTAATATTTATCTAATATCACATTTAATATATTATATAAGAAATTATTCTTTCATCATGGAATTTAAATTTTTAATTTTATGAATATTACTTTTGGAATTCCTAATTCATATGATACCATAGTTGTAAGGGATATGGTCTCAATCTCCATTCATGGATACCTTTCTTGATGATACGACCCTTTATAGTTATATGAAGTGTACATAAATCCCATTTGGAATTTCATAACCATATTTCATCTATTATCATATTATTTTAGGACATTATAAATGTTATAAATTCATTGGGATTATGTTTTAAATATTCAAATTTGTATCAGACACTTTGAATGTTTAAAAATTTAATTATTTCCTCTAAAAATTCATGACATTATTTTGAATATTTATTTATATGAGTTAGAAATGATTATGATGTAAATTTTAGTTTTATTTGAAATTTCATTCAATTTTTTTTCTAAAAGTAATATTTTTAAATTTTCTGTATAGAAGTTTTTGACAAATGGAAAAATTAACATTTAATTCATAATGTACCCAACAACAATGAATTTTAAGCCTTCATGTCCATTATTATATTCGTTTTTATGATTTCATGTTTCCTTAAATAAAAACAAACTTTAATTTCTTCGGTATTCTTTTATTAAAAATAGATTTTCATAAAAAAAATTTGGCATTGAAAATGGGTTCTTAAAGGGAAAACGGTATTTTAACCGAATGTTTTTTTATATGTATTTAAAAATATTTTTTAACCTGTTTTATGATGATATATTTTTAATAATTATATGGTAAATTAGTATTATATGAAAAGGGTGGGCCCGATAAAGCTTGTATGAAGAGTTGATCCCCGTTAAAGCTTATGGGTGATATCGATAATGGTTATATGATGGGCTGAGACCCATTATAGCTCTTGAGAAATGGGTGAGACTGATATATCTTATATGAAGGGTTAATTACAATTATAGCTCAAGGGTGATCTTGATATAGCTTACACAGATGGTGATCCCCATTATAGATCTCCAAATTCATTATGTAATTATAATTTTCGATATTGGTCATATGATTATTCTAATTAAAAGTGTTCTGAATGGGTTTATGTATATGATTTTTTGATTCACATAAAGGGATTTTAATTTCATACTTTTTGTTCAAGTGATTTTTATTTAGAAAAAACATATATTTTTTTATTTGAAAATTATTTATTTCATATTCTCATTGATCATTTAAGAAAAAGGGCTATGTTGTATGAGTTTTAATGTTGATGAACTTTTATGTTTTTATTAAACCAATGGTTTTATTTTTGTTTGTATTACATACTGGTATTCTATGCTCATCCCATTTTTTTAAAATGATTTTAGAGGGATTAAGATTGGGTAAGGAAATGGAATAATTCATTTTGGAAGTCATGGTGATTTTCCATGAAAAGAAATCATGATTTATTTTAAATTTTTTAAATTATGGTTAAAAAGGATATTGATCAAAAGTGTCCATTTGTTATTTTATGGTTTTTTATTTATGTTTTATGGCCTAATTATATAAATCTATAAACCTAAAAAGTTCTTCAATGTGAATGAAAATAAAATTCATTACATAACACAGGATTAAGTAATTTTTTAGTATGGGCCCTTATACCTTATGTTATCACTTAAGTGCTCAAAGTTTTGATTTATTCCCAATATAATTATTCAGAGATGAGGGGAGCTAATTTGGTATGTATTCTAGGAATCTATTGGTGTAAACCAAAGGGGAAAAATTTGTGAATAATTAGGGGGAGTGAGTTCTGTTTTATAGTTAACGCAGAGTGGGATTTTTGTTAATACCTAATGGAATTAAATATTGGGAGGTCTCAAATAACCGTATGTGCTCAAAAATTAATATTTAAAAGTATTTACAGATTATATGGATGAGAAACACCTTCAACACATAATTAAAAACACATTTTAATCATTTATTCTTTACCATATAAGTTTCTTTAATTTTTTCATTTTTGTTTTTCACTATGGTAAATAAAGACATAAATAAAATGACCCATATTAGATAATTTAATTACAAGAATTATGAATATTAAAAAAAGTTAATAAAATTTATATCCAATTTTTTTATGGAAAATTATTTCAATATAATCACTTGTAACATGAAAAAGCATTTCTTTATCCTTTACGACACTAACCTATTTTTTATTATTTAACGGTCTATACAGTCATTAAAATATAAATTTTCATTAATTAATGGATCATATTTTATTTTTATTAACATCTAAAAATAAATTTGAATAAAATATGGATTTTAATAATTTAAAATCATTTAATAAAACATAATTTATTATAAAATAACATTAACTTCAATATTAAAATTATTTATTTAATTTAAATTTTACAAATATTATTAAAATGATGGAATTATAATATATAATATGAAAACCTATCTATCATGTAATATTCATATAATAAATTAATGGAATACAATATTTCATTTAATATAATTTATTTTAATGAATTTAGTATCGTTTTATATATTTAATTATTAACTACATAATTCATGCATTGGCATTTCGTAAGCAATTAAAGTTATTTTTTCATTAAAATATATTATTAATATAGGAAAGTATCATTTACATTTAAAAATAATATTCATAACCGAATAATTTTTTTTTTACTCTATCCTAAATCTTTAATTATATTAAAAGCAAGTAAGGTTCCTTTTATTTATTTATATTTACCTAACTTATTATATAGGTCACTATCATGGAAAAGTGTTATATAAAGTCATAAAATTATGGAATAAGGTAAAAATTATATAATATGTCCATACAATGGGTTTTTGGGTGTTTTTAGCTTATTTTAACCCTTATCTTTTTAGTTTAACCCATGTTAAAAAAACATTACTTTAACCATGGTAAATAAATTTCACTATTTTCATTATTTATTTTGCTAAAAAATTAATGTAAAGATACTTGATAATATGAAATATTCTTATTAAAAATATTTAATATATTATTAAAAATTCCATTCATATAATTGGAAAATATTATATAAAAATTAATCCCACTAACACAATGAGAAAGCAAGTACTTAATGAGAAAGTGTCAATTTTTTTTAAATATATTTCAGAATTCAATGTAAAATTTATTAAATTGAACTAAATTGTATTAAAAGATATATAATTGGAATAATTTTAAATTAAACCCAATTTTAAATATACTTTAGCTTTATAACTAATTTTAATAGAAATCCAGTTTTCAATTAAAATTCAGTATTTTTCACAATTCATCAAAAAAATAAACTTTTAAGAAAAATCAAAAAATATTAGCATAATAAAAATTTAATATAATAGTTTAAAAAATTATGTTAATTAAATCCAAAAATATTTATAAAAGTTTCTAAAATTAGTTATAATATTTCCATACAAAGAGACAAAAAACATTTTTAAATTAATCATTTTTTAAGAATAAAATTAACTTATTAAAAATTGATAGAATATTAAATAATAATTGATCAATAATTTATATCTAGTTGGAAATTTATTTATTTGTATACATATAAATTTAATTTATAAGTTAATAATATTCATTCCCACTAGTTTAATGGCTCAGATACATTTGTTATATATATTCCACATATCTTTTATGGTTGATATTGTGTGTCAAATGTGATATCTAACAAAGTTTTATTTTCTAAAATATCATGGTGTTATATCCTATAACAACATATAAATTAGGTCCTTGAAATTTTATATTTATCTTAGTAGTCATGGGTTTGTCATTAGTATGAACAAGTTTTAAAAAAAAACCACATCATAAAAGGGTTAATAAAATAGGCTCTTAATAAGAATAAAAGGGAAGTAAAAGGGTTATATAGAATTACACATAACAAGGTTTCTAAGTAAGATAAAATCAGTGGAATGTGAAGACATATAAATGGAATAAAATAATAAATAATCATGGGAGTGATTTAGGTCATTGATCACAAAAAAAGTGAATGATCAATGGAAAGTTAAGGTCCTAAAAAGTCATAAATAATTGATAATTTAAAATACCATTGGTTCATCTGAAATGATATTGCATGGATACAACTTTTGACTCATGATCCTTTTCCTATATTTGAGAAACTATTTTACCATCAATACCAATAAAATAATAAAATATACTTACTTTACTTGTAAAATTGCATCCTTTAAACAATTTACTCACCAATATCCTCTAATTATCCTAATTATGAGTATTTAAGATGAATTATTCATTTATGATGCACTAAAATGAACTTTAAATGTCCACATAACCATAAAAGGGGAAAATATCTATTCCTACTATCTTTATATATTAGAAAAAACCAAAATGGTCACAATTTGGTATGATGTTTTCTAAAATGAGGAAACAATAATCTCCAAAATTCAATATTAATACCCAAAGGTGAAACCAAATCATTC
Source organism: Viscum album (assembly GCA_963277665.1). NCBI lineage: Eukaryota > Viridiplantae > Streptophyta > Magnoliopsida > Santalales > Viscaceae > Viscum > Viscum album. The sequence goes on from OY728155.1 coordinate 1,446,255,894, forward strand.
CATAATCAAATATAAACTCAAATAAATTTAGAAAAAAATAATATGATTAACCTTAATGGTTATCTTAAACCATTCATTATGTAATAAATAAACATGGTCATATATATTTTTTAATTACATTAACCACAGAGTCACTAAATCACTTTTCAATCCTGTTTTTATATATTTAATAAAACAGATATTCCCATAATTACCTCAATATCCAATATCATATAAACCCTAAATGAATCCAACACTTTAAAACACATATCCATATTATGTAAAGGCATACTTCATGTTAAACCGATGATTTACATATACATAAAACCCAAAAAAATATCGCCTAATGTTATTAATCACTATAATATTTCATCAATTAAAACCTCAAAATTAGTATCTAATACATTGACCATATATTTAACCATCATAAAATAGGGAGAACCATAGAAGTGTAACACTTCAACTGATGAAAAAACCTCAATTTAAGTAGCATCTAATGATTTTTCAACACATTTCTGATTTTGTTCATAATGATTTCCACCCTGAGTAACAAACCTTGGACACACATTATTATAATTACATAACTAAATGATGAAAAAAATTTCACCCTTAAATGAATATATATTATCTCATATTATGATTATTCAAGAATCATTTATTTGTATCCATGAATCATGTGACCAAACATACCACACTAATAACAGTTTCAAGATCCTCAAAATCCATTCTACAAAATGTGTTTTACCATAAAAGGAACAAATTTCAAGATTACATCCATTATTCATAGTTGGTTTCTTATCCACCTCCTAACACATTTCCCATTTTTTACTCTTATCATCTCAAGAGGAATAGGTTTCAGGAAACTATATCTCAACTTTTTCAGCATAATGAACAACTTAAAAATAAATTTTAAATTCTCATGAGTCCAAATGTATCTTCAGAATTAGTTTCAATCCTGAGTATAGTCTTTGAATTTTACAATCAATTTTGTGATTAAAATATGGAACATACCTAGCTAATACAATGATTTTTCATTGTTTATGACCACTAGATCTACACCATTTTCTCATAAATTCCATGAATTATTTATCTATAATATGTTGAAAAATTTAGAAATATTTTTCAAGGAATAGATTCATAGTTTTTTACAATTATATAGAATCAATAACATCATTATATCTATTATGCATACCCAAAAACCACCATCAATCATCTTAAACATCAAATTGATAAATGTTAAGGGTCTCATTTTGATGTTCCGAACATTCTATGGCTTCAGATATCTTCTTTAGGGCTCTTATCCATCCATTTTCTACCAATATGTTAGATGATATACTGAATGTTGGGGGAATCGTCCTCAAGAAATTCTTTACTACAGTCATTTATTTCATGGTAGATCAGGTTTCATCTCTATAATTGATACTTCCACTATTCATATCATGTGTCGACTATTCCATTACAATAATGACCTATTCTATTCTGGTTCTCACCATCTCATGATACTGATTTGGAAGGATATTTTCTTCTTAGTGCCAACCCACTACATCATACTTATTTACTCTATATAAAAATCATTTTAAATAGAATTAACTTTGATGAAAAAACATGGTAATCATAAAATGGAATATCATTTTTACTTAACCAAGTGGTAAAATCATTCAAGGTAATTAAATTATTATTATCTTAACCCATAGAGTTATCTAAACCATACATTGATACAAACTATAAGCAATCATCGTTAAACATTACATAATATTTATTTTTGCTCAATAATTTACATTATTTAACATGGACGTTCTTTTAAAGTGTAGGGTTTTATAGAATTATAGAATAACTCATATATTACAATACAATATAATGACATCCCCTCTATGAAAAACAGCTTAAAATCTCTTGATAAGAATAAAAATATTAATAAGGGACTTAAAAATAAAAAAACCATTAGTCTAATGAAGAAAAATATAACACATATAAAATTTACCTTTATCTTTAATTTTATTTTAGTGATATAAATAAAATATTTTACCATGAAAAAAGAAATAATTTTTTCTCAAATAATTAATTTAAAACCCTTATTATGTAATTAAAACATTGTTCAAATGACTTAAGCCATCATAATCATATAACTATTTCAAAACCATTTTACTTTGGAAAACCATACATTCGACTTCCAATTTAATCATTACCAAATGCATTGGAGATCTATAATGATCTCACCCTTCATATAATCTATTTATAGATCACTAAATTCATGATATATAATGGGGATCAAACCATTATATAAGCATTATTAGGCACACCTATGAGTTATAATAGGGCTTAACAATATGTACAAGTTGTATCCAGTTTATGTGTTTCATATAATGATTGAGTACCATATCACGAATAAAAAATTATTCGTTGATTTTTTTAAAAATAAATCATTTTTAAATATCTTTGAAACCTATAATAAAATCACTTTTGGACTTCAAAATAACCATTTCATTGAAAACCCATTTATAATAAAAAAAGTATGCATTTATTTTTTGAAAACCATTTTCAATAAAAAAATACCAAAAAGGGTGAATTTTTTTTATTTGAATAAAAATTTAAATATTCCCAAGGAATATAGATGTAAAATAATTTTCACAGTGGAAGAAAAGACATTTTCACCATCTACACTAATAATAATACATTCCTTTTCTAATTTCTCAAAAGTTTTCATAAAAAACACATATAAATTCATTTTGAAAACCATAGAAATTAAATAAAAATGATTACTGATATATAATTTATAAATATTTTATATAAATTTAAAAAATTTAATAAATTCATTTTAAAACATATACATGGTAAAGAAAAATTTGTAATGAAAACCATAAAATTGGATTTTATTAGTAAAAAGAACTTTATTACATTGAAGATATTTGAATCATAATAGACATGAAATAATACCATTTAAAAACATAAAATTATAGGATAATAGATAAATTCATGATATAACATGTTAATGGGTCTATACATAAACCTCATAAAAGATTATATGTGTATATCACAGAAATATACCACAACGAATGGAAAATGAGACATAGTCCCTTTCCATGATTCCAATCCATCAGACGTGTCTTTATATTCACGAATAATAAACTTATGTTAATTATTTACCTTCTTTAGAACAATTTTAAAATATAATATTACTTTAAATTCACTTATTACAATGTTATATATGGTTACTTAATTAATTATATTTACATTGTATGTTTCAATAATATTTGGATTCAGTATCAAAAATGACTTTGGTAGGTTTAATTTGGGAAATGAGCTCATTATTTATATATTTATATGATAATAATCTAAAAATAATTATTATATTTATCTATCAATTATAATTTTATGAAAAATTATGAATTTTGGTTTTGATAAATTAGGTATGTTATGATCATGGATATAGTAAGTTGTACGTACGTATGAGTAACATTTTCTTTTCTCGATAATCATTATAGAAAAGAGGTATATAATAATTTATATTTATAGATATATAATTATAACATATCTATAACATTATTTATTTGAATAAACTTATATATATCATCCATGTTGTTTTCTCATGAAAATAAACTTACATTGCTTCAGGAAGACGGTAGTCGACACATACACAAACAATGTTAAAACTTTATTAGTGAGTGAAAACATAAGATATAAAATAATATATATTAATTTAATAATGAAATGTATTTCATTAATATATTAATTATTTAATGTATATCACATATATTCATTATCATTAACATTATTACCTTCCATGTAACATATTAGTGAAAAACGAAATCACATCACTTAACAAGGTGGTAGTCCACCACACACATAGGCGAAGTTATCATATAACCTGTTTAATTGAATGTAAAAAGGTATATATTATATAATCACTCCAATGGAATAAATGTTATATAAATATATATATCATTTGTATAGTTTATATACATCATAATAACTAACCATGATAGGTTGTAATGGAAAAATTAATTACATCATTTTGTGAGGTGAGAGTCCACCCGACACAATGATGATGATTTCATAACCCATTTTATTGAAGTGGGAAATTAATTGGGATATTAAATGAACATAACTATATCCCATTATATGGAATATATTGATGTTATTAAAAAATAAATTTTTAATAATAATTGAAATAGATGGAGAATGAAATAAAATTAAAATACTTGCTGAAAAACATACCACTTCTTTTAAAACCACCTTATGATTATAGTAAATCAATCATAGGTTGGATTTTATACAAATATAAGGATTATAGTATAAGGGGAGGTTACTTGGTAATTTATTTTTGTAAGGATTGAGCTGTGTGAATGAGTGAGGGGAGTGAGTTCCCTTTTATAGTTGAGGAGGAATGACCTATTTTTGAATACCCAAAAGTACTCACTATTGGGTTGTATCCCTTATCACAAGTGGCTCCAAAATTGACAATTAAATGTTATTAGGGATTACATGTTCAATTTAATCATCCAACACACAATTGAAGTCATATTTATGCCTTTTACTTAACTTCTATGATTCATTTCTTTTACCACTTTGGATTTTCATATTGACAACTAGTATTTTTATCCTAGGTAGCCTCAAATAAAATGAAAAATATAAAATAATTTAGACCCAATGATCCTAAATACCACATATAATATATAAAATATAAATAATATGTTTTTTTTATATAATTTTAACATAATATCTTGTAAAGTGCAGAAATACAACTTTACCCATAACCACAATAACTGAGTTTTTACGATTTAAATGTCAATATAGTGATTATAATGGAATAATTGGAACCTTAATGGAAAATATTTTATATTTATTAGCAATTATATTTTACATGGAATAATAATTTTTTAATATTTTTTTATCTTTTATGAAAATATTATTTATTATAAAATAATATTAAGGTAAATTTTGATATTATTCATTTTATTTCAATTTATAAACCATCAATACAATGATAGAATTAAAAAATATTTTTGTTAAACCCATGTGACATCTTATATTCATCTAAAAATTAAATGGAACACAATAATTCATTCAATTTACTTTACTTTTATTCTTTTTAGTATCATTTAATTTATTTAATAATTAAATAAATAATTCTTATGTTTTTGTTTTTGAAAATTTAAATTAATTACATCATTAAAATAAATTATCACGATAAAAGTAATTTATATTTCATAATATAATTAATAAAAAATAATAATTGGTATTTTCCATATCCCGAGGATTTTTATATATTAACAGAAAGGATGGTTCATTTTTTTCTTTATCTTTACATGACTTATTATATAGGTCACAGTCAAAGGGAAATGTCCCAAAAAATCAAAAAAATAGTTAATAATGTGGATAAGGTAAAATAATTTCCATAAAATGGTTGTTACAAAATACTTTAGGTCATTTTAACCACCATATTTTTAGTTTAACCCCCCAAAAAATCATTTTTACCATAATCGCAAAAAATAAATTTTACTATGTTCACTATTCATTTTGGTCAAAACATAAGTTGAAAATATTACATTATATAAATTAGGATGATTCCAAAAATGGAATCCATATTTAAAAAATAAATTCATATAATTGTAAATTTTCATTTTAATATTAATCTAATAGACGTGACATGAAAGTAGGTTTTTAATGAAAAATGCCCCAACGATTGAAATGTTTTTTTATCATACATAAATGTGAAAAATTTTCCAATAAAATAAATTAGATTAATATATATATATAATTGAAATAATTATATTTTTTAATCAATTTAAAATATAATTTAAATTTATAAATAAGTTAAATAAGAAGGTTGTTTTAAATTAAAATTCAATATTTTTCCCTATTCATCAAAAAATGAAACATTTCTGAAAAACACTAAGAAATCACTATAAAATAACATTGATAATTTTATTTAAAGAAGTAATTGAATTTTTGGAAATTAATTTATATATAATTTCGTAATATTATTTAGACTCTTTCATTAAAAAAATTAATTTTTAAAGAAAACCCATTTTTATTAATAAAACTACATTACTAAAAATTGATTGATTGTTTAATAATAATTTATCAGTAATTTCTAATTAATATGAAATATATACAATTCATTAAGTAGTTAATATTATTCATACCCACTAATTTAATGTCTATGTTTTTGTGGTTATTTATATTTTGTTTTCTGTTTAATCTTGGTGTTACGTATTGAATATGCAATCAAACATAGATTAGTTTTCTAAAATATCAATGTGTTACATTAAATCCACTTTAAATCATCCATTAAATACCCAAGTCACATCCCAAATTCACTCCCCTTATCCTAAAAGGATTAATTTGGGAAGAAATCAATCCTTTGATATAACATCCTATGCCCGGACATTTGGACTCAGTAGACATAAATATTGTGTAATGATTTTTGATAAAAGTAACTTAACAACTTTACAAAACTAAATTAAAATCTTGTACCTTTTACCGGTCTTGGATTTTGGAGGATTAGAAAACAACATAAATTTATCATAGTTGAACAAAAAAAATTCATACTACACTTCTTCATATGGTAACATAAAAAATGATGACAACTAAATTTTTTATTCTGATATACTAGTGAAAAACATTTAAAAACAAAGGCTGAGAAATAAATTTTCTAGTAAGGGATTTTTAAATCAGTGAAAAACCATTTGACAAATAATTATTTTGAAAATAACATTTTATTAAATGAACTTCATATTCTTTTGAAAAATACAATTAATATATTATTAATAACACTAATACACTAGATATTATTTAATTATTTGAACATATTTACATGTTGAAAATTCTATCAGATTGAAAATATTTACACTTTCAAAATGAATTTATAGTAATTTAGTCAATTTTATAAAATATTAGTAAATATTTTGGAAAATAAATCGGGGGAACTGGTAATGTTGAACTATATCTTAGGCCTACCATCTTATTAAGGGATGTGATAAATCCTTACTTCCATAAACTATTTACAACACTCAATTGTTGTGTTTTATGAAAATAATTTTACACTTTCTTTATTTGTATAAACAAGTTTTTCACTCAGATTTCATTCTATATAAACTTGAAATCATTTTTCATATATATATATATACATATATATATATATTTACTTTCACAATATCACATCTATTAGATTCGAAAAAATTAAATCTCACACTGATTTTTGATTGCATGATATGAGTGTAACTTTCTTAAATATTTCTACAATTAAGAAATATTATTTAAAAATAATTTATACAATAAATGGTTCTATTTACACTACTTGCATATATATTGTTCACACAACATACATATATATATGTACACTTGAATAATAGAACTGATCCTTATTCCATTGATTAAGATAATGGACATGCCTCATATTGTAAATGAAATTCATGTTTGTACTTGTAATTATACACTTTACAAGGTAGTTTTAATTATTTAAAATTATAAACATAAAATTATATAAATTTATTTAGATATATATATAAAAACATTATCTATAATGATTCATTAAAATTAGTAATCCTATAAAAAAAATATTTTCAATATCTTACAATGAAAAATGGGTTTATTTTAAAAATAATGTTATATAATTAATCTCTCTGTACATTTTCTAAATTTTTTAATAAAAATGAACTTTACTTAAGAAATATAATTATAATTACAAAATTATAATTGTAAATAAATATGATTTTTCAATATAAGATTTTCCTTATAAAAATAATTTCCATTACAAAATATAAATCATTGAATTTATTTTCTATAACATAATAAAAAAATTGGTTTAACTAAATTATATTACCCCGAAATGTGTCTTAATATTTACATAAATAAAATTCAGTTTTTGAAAAATTAATAAAATTGAAATTTGACAATATATAGGTTAATAAAAAATAATCCAATTATAAAAATAAAATTTATCTTAAAAATCAATAAATGAATAAACTCACTAATTAATGAAATAGGAAAAATCATTTTAAAAACATGGGTAAGTAATATATTTCTTACAGAAAACAATAAAACTTAGTTTTAATATTTGTGTCCTAAAATATAAACTCCACCTTAACCAAAAAAACATTATAAATAAAATTGTCCCTTAAAAAAATAAAATGAAATTTCAAAGTAAGTAATTGAAAATAGTTAATCCCTTATCATAATTGTAAAATGAAAAGAGTTGTAGTAATGGTTGATGTCAAAAAAATAAAAGAAATAAGGGTTTATGGAAGCTTCATGATAAAATCCTAAGGCTGATAACTAAATTTATAGGTTAAATCCTCACAGTAGTTTTTATTAGATATACATATAATATATCAACTTGTCTATCATATTTTAATGCACAGATTGGGTTTCTGTAAGTTGATATTCTAATATAATATATATATATATATTTATTTGATTGATGCATATGAGGATAATAAAAAATATGATCTCAATTTATCTAAAATCAAAATAGTGGAATTAATTTTGAAAATTGAATACACTATTGAAGGTTAAATTCAATGTATTGATGAATTTTTTTGGAAAATGGTAACTAGTATGTGAATGAGATGGAAAAATTTAGTTTGTTGTATTATTTAAAGCCTGATTTTCAAATAATAGTAAACAGATTCAAATATAAACTCAAAAAATTCAATGAATGAACCATAAAAAATGCACATACAACAGCAGACATCATTTGAGGGAGAAAATCGTATAAATAGAACAAATGAAAACATTATTTGGAAGATATTCAGATATCAAAAGAAAACAAAAACATATTTGCGACTTGGGACCACAAAAATAATTCCCCCTAAATAGTTTCATTCGAATCCTCCTCACAACGCATATCTGCATCGAGATTTCTTACTCATCTTTGACTACTACATGACTCGACTTGGAGTGAACCCTCGTAATGCCTTGGCCAGGCTCAACTCTTTACCTTCAGTCAATAGTTATGCATCACAAACCTCAATCAACTTCTTCTATTAGAAGTCTCCCATCCTTGGCCTCATCTCACAAAGATGAACCTAAACTCTATTTCTTGATGTACCTCAATTTTGGCCTTAATCAATATCTATCTCCCTAACATCAATTACACCCTCTTTTATTCAGTTATATTAATAAAAATATAATCATTTAATGTCTTAATAATAATAATTATATATATAATATATTTACATATATATAACACATTTAATTCCAAAATGTAGATTAAATTTATATTAATCATACGTTATTTATTTTATTAAAAATAAACTTTTATTAATATTCATTATTTTAAAATAATATATATAATTTTTGGTTAAATTAAATTACAAACATAATTTATCATGATAATTTTTTTAAAAAAATTACTTTTAATGATACCTTTATTTATATTAACATTTTTATATATTATAACATTATATTAGATTACATTATTTTATGATACTGTTTTTCGTAAACATATAATTAATTTATATTATTTTAATATGTTGTCCTGTATTTAATTACTGACATATTGATAAATAATAAAAATCAATGTAATAAAATTTCATTTGGATTAAATGAAAAAATGTTTTATAAAAATATTTTATAACATTATTTATTTAAAATATAAAATAATTAATTAATTAATTACATATAAATTCTAGGATGTAACATTTTAATGCTTTAGTGTAAACCAAAGGTGGATACCCAAAAAAGGGTTAATGTTCTCCAACCAGTGCTTTTATATTATTTATTTCTCTAATTCATAAAATTTTTATTAAACCATGATTATATAATGAACTAAGTATCTTCCATATAAATATTCTTTTTTATAATATTGTAATGACATAGAACTATCTCCACTTCCATATAATGGTTTAGAAACTCATTTTTTATGTTTACGGCAGAATACTACTTCGTGAATCGATGCCAATAATTATTCCATTACAACCTTTCATGGTTGGGTATGATGATAGATATAAAGTATATATATCATATTTACAATATAATAATAAATATTTATTCATTATATCATATATATATATATATATATTTACATTCCTTTTTGTAGGGAATTCGAAATAATCGCTGATGGGTACAGTGGACTACCGCTTTGCGATGCGATGTGATTTGTATTTCACTAACAATTTATAGGGAATATAATAAGGTTAATACAATAAAAATATGTTGTTTTTTTAAATGATCATTATATTCATGGAATATTTATCATTATGTAATATAAGGCCCCAGCCTTAAACCTTACTTAATCTTGAGTTATTACAAGATTACACATTGAGGATCTTTTCAGGTTTAGAGTTGTAGAGAATTAGATCATGAAACTTGCAATGCATTCCACATTTAATCGAAGTGGTTATATAAAAGACAGTATTCATTCTTCCCATCAATGGAAACATATTGAAAATAAAACATGGATTATTTCTTGACACATCCTTGACACTATAATCACATCATGTACCTTTCCCTTGACCCGTGAAAAACATTTCAAAAACTTGGGATGAGCATAAAAATCTCAGTAAGGGAAACAGAAAGAATAAAAACTGTTAGTTTATCAAAACAGAAAGTAAACCATGTATACTTTATCAAGGTAATACTTTTCACCTTTATGAAGTAGTAAAAACTCTTCACTGAATAAAATATCATTAATTACCTTTTTGTAACCAAAGGATTACCATAAAATCCATATATAGAACACATAACATATATTAAGGTAACTTGGGACATAAACATACTTAAGTGGAATAACCATACGGTCGACTCCCACACATATCACTTAATGGAATAGCCATACGGCCAATTTCAATACATACTTAATGGAATAGCCATACGGCCAACTTCTATACCCAATGAATTGGAGGTTATAATGTAACCACTTGTCCTGGTATTCACTGTACCACCCGTCATATGGTTTATAACGTAACCACACGTTAAAATGTCCAAGTACCAATATAAAATCATAAAACATAAAACCAATATAAAGGAATGATAACATTTCCACATTTCAATCACAATATATCAAAAATATATTGACATAATATAATCCTTTATCAAAACCATTTTCAATACCAATATACATAAAAGAGTATATGGTATTTATTTTATTCTAAAAACATTACGGCTTATTGAGGAAGCCAAAGACCAAATAATACTCACGGTGGCAGAAATGGTCGTTGTCGCCGCGTACGTTAAAAGAAACATTCCATTTTTTTGTTTTGTAAAATGCTTCATAGAAAAAGATTACTTTTGTATAAAAGTAAAAGTCAAAGGGGTTTATACACCGTATAAAAGAAAGTTGTGTATAAAACGAAATATGCCTCAATGAAAGGAGATTGAGATGAAGTCCTTTACAAAGACGGTATCCTTGGTTTAAGGATAAATCAATTACATAATTATATGAGACAAACAAATACACCAAATATAAGTGGATATTAAGTGTAAAATAATCAGAGGTCATTCACACATATTCAAAGTATGACATATTCAATAACTACATGTTGAACCCAAAGAAATCAAAATTGGGTTAAGAAGTTCCCTTGATAGCCTAACGGCGTCACATCAAAATGAGTTGATGAGAGATAAAAAGTGAATATCATCACTTGGACATAAAATTTACATCAATAAGGATATATGAAAACATATCCCAACATAAAAATATGTAAATTGAAAGACCCAACAAAAGAAGTCTTTTAAAAAAGAGGAGGGTGAAAGGTTCCCTTACCAACTTGGGTATCTTTCAAAACATACACCCCATGAAAGAAGGAAAATAAATCCTTGATGTAAATACTCATAAATGAAAGTATATTACACAAAGAGTAGAATAATGGGCAGTACATACACCAATCAATGGAAATTGTGGCAAATGTGTCATAAATCCCACGGGAATAAAAGTGAGATGAAAAATCCCTTACGAAAACTCTGCAGCCTAACGACGCCACATAAAACATACAAAAATGGATTGATGAGATCAAATAGGGTATCTCATAATATTAACATAAAGTTTATATAAAGATGAATATAAAAGAACATACCCCAACATAGCAAACAGGAGCTTAAAAGAAGTGACATAAAGGAGAGTACTTAAAAAGAAAGAGAGAGGTTAGATCTCTTACAAAAATTCGGCAGCCTAACGGCGCCATTCAAAACATCCAAAATGGATTGATGAGAGAGAATAGGGTCTCTCATCACATGAACATAAAAATTACAGTAAGTGTACTATAAAATAACATCCCAATAACAAGAAAGATTATCTTTAGAGGGAAAGACATAAAAGAGTGTACTTAAAAAGAAAGAGAGGAGTAAGATCCCTTACCTCGTATCCGACTTGACCCGACCATTCTTTAATCTCCTAAATAATATACTTGAGTTAATATCTACTTTCTTAAGAACCTTTTTCAAGTTCATTATTCCTTTTACATCACTTATTTCCATGTTATAAACATTATGTAACCATTTAAGTTAATAACGTTTGTTTTGTCGATATCTGGTTCTTAAGTCGAAAGTGGACTTCTTACAATTACATGTTGTTCGTGTGGTAGAAGGTTCTTTATACCTAGAATTACATTCCTGATTTTGATATCATATATATCATATATATCCAGCATATACATGTATTTATAATATTACATAATCATTTAGATGTAAGAAATGATATGCACCGTTCATGGAGACGGTAAGCCGTACGTACTCTTGAACGCTATTTTCATTTCTTTGTCATATTAATGGCATTAAAAATAAATGAGAGGTATGTATATTTTAATTTGATAATTATATTCTTAATTTAGATATATCATTCATTATATATATCCATTATATACGTGTACTTTTAATAGTACATTACATTTGGGGATAAGAAATGAAATGTACCGTTCATGGAGACGGTAAGCCGTACGTACACATGAATGCTACTTTCATTTCTATCTCCTACTTTAATTGAAAGAAATAATAATTACATAGAGGTGTATTATAATTCCATTATAACATCATATATAATAACTTTAAATCCATCCTTTACACGTCCCACATATGGCATTAACGAATCACATCACTTTGAGGGGCCGGTAGTCCGCACTTCCTTAAATGAAGATATCGTGTTTACCCATAATGGAAACCATAAAGGTATGCCCAAAACGAAAAATACAGAAGCTTAAGGAAAAAATAAACATATTATATATCATATATAAATATAGTGTCATCATAATGGCCACCTTTTAAGGTGTTAAATGAATGTTGAACAATCATCGTTTCGGGAGGCAGAAATTCTCCATCCACAGAAACAGTATGTTCTTTAACCATTAGATGTAGGTGTGTGTAAGTGTAGCTCGAAATATTCTTATAAAAACATCCTATTATATTGAGGATACTGTAGTTGTTACAAAAGAAAAGAATAAAAAGAGTTTAGGGGGTTGGAGAAGAAAAATAAATCAAAAGGACTCAAAAGAAAACATTACCTTAAAATCGGGTAACTCCCCTTAGTTTGAGCTCAAGGGCTTCCTTGGGAAGACCTATTCCCAAAGTGAGGCTTCAAGGAGTAAGAGAGGGATTTGGAGAGCCAAAATGGGCAGGGGTTGACCTAGCCAAATGCTTTGGGAGTGTGGGAAAAGAGGTAGAGGTGGGGGCCTTTTATAAGAGGAGAGGAGGGGCACTTTTTGAAATTAAAGATAAGTTACTTTATTTTAAAAAGATTTTCGGATTAAAAAGGTCCCAAATTGATATAATTCTAGGATAAGGTGATAAGGGTTCGAAATACACTCATAAAATAGGTTTTGGCAATGTGTAGGTCTTAGATATTACATTATCTTTCCATTTTATTTAAATTGTTAAATAATGAGGTCATCGTTGCATCATCATGATGTCATAAATAATTTAATTTATTTAAAGTATAAAAATTATAAAAAACTACTATGATGTAGGAAATCTCTTTGTCTTTCCAATTATTATTTATAGTCAAAAATCGGATTTGTTTAACACCATGTAAAAATTGTTTTAGTAAAACATCTCATGTGTGTGTCATTTTTACTTTAACATTAAATAAAAAGTTATTTATGTCACTTACCAACCAAAGTGGCTCCATGGGGTCCCCAAGTTGACCCATGGATTTTCTTGGTCGGACATGACAAATCCAATAAGGGTAAGACATGTGTCAAGGCATTTTCATTTTATTATAATATCATTTTTTCCTTAAATTGCACTAATTACCTCTAATCGCGATTAAAAACATAATAAGTTACTATTCACCAAAAAAATATTTTTATCTCATTGAAGCACATTTTACTTCTTAATAAAAACCATGTATGTCGGATTTTTGAAATTCAAAACACAGAAGTGGTAAAATTTAATTTAAACGAAAAATCAGTTTTTATAAGTACCACTTAGTGGTTTCACTATTCATAAAAAAATGAAGTTTTTCAGAAAAATACCAAACATTCACCCTAAGTTATATTTGATATTCCAAATTCAAAAATGAAGTACATTTTACAAAATTCACAAAATATAAGTTTCATTAATTAATTTAATAATTAATTCCCGCTGTCAGAGCAAATAGTGGGTTTTTATGAAACAATAAGTATCAAAAGATTGACATTAGTTTAAGTCCGATTTCAAAGTGAAATTAATTCCAACGTCCACTATTGGATTTAATGGTAAAAATATTTTCTAATTTCACTTTAAAAAAATCAAAAGATAATATAATCATATAAATAAATTAGATTAAAAAGAGGTTTTGAATTAAAATAGAACATTTTACACTATTCATTAAAAAATGAACTTTATCGGAAAAATACCAAAAATTTACAGAAAGTAAAATTTGATGTCCCGATTCTAATGAAGAGTTTTATTTACTCCAAAATAATGTATAAGAGTGATCCAAACTATTTTTAATGACAGTTTTCCATCAAAAGGCGATAAGTGAACCTTTAGTGAAAATTAGGGTATAAAATCCTAAAATTGAATTCTTTCCGTATTTTAAGCCTTTGGATAAATGTAAATACATTTAAAAAACATATATAATCATATTTTAGTTATTTATATCCATTCCCGCCAATACAACGTCTACATGTTAACTACCATTTAAAATAATATTATTTTATTATTAGAGTGCAACATAAGATCCCCAAGAAACTCATTGTTGCGTATTGGGTACGCCATCGAGAATAGCATCCCCTTTAAAGTAATATTAAAATTTGATTAAAAAATATGGATAAATATAAAGATGTCATATTATTTATTTACCTGGGGTGTTACATCCTTCCCCCCTTTTGGGAATTGCGTCCTCACAATTTTAAAATTGGGCTTGGAAACATCCTTGAAAGTCCCATATCGGAAGAAGAGTCGGTAAAACAATCACTTTAAAATAAAGAAAGATAAGTACAAAGGTCACCCGAGTTAACCCATACTAGGATTCCAAGTATGAAAACATTGACATGGAGGAGAAAACATAGGGTCATGTTCTGATGGAGAGTGATAGAAAACATGTTTAGGATAAAGTTAACCATGAGAAAATCACAAACTTGTGATGGGTTAAACGGTATTCGATTCCCCAGTAGGAAAAGTTAGTAGACAACATTTTTGTTTTAAGTTACGTTTTTTTGAGGAATTTATTCATAAGGAAACATAATCACTTATCATGTTGACTCTCAACTTTTATTAGATTCCTTACACAAAATCATATTTTCTCCAAAAGGCGAGTAATTAGGAAGACTTGTTCACATTAAAAGTACTATAATCAACTTCTAGAGAATTACCTAACCCAAAAAAAGAACTACATAATTCCCATGTCTTTAGACTTTAACCAAAACCAAACCCCAAAAAAGGTTAGTACAAGGTCAGATAATCTAGAAAAGGATAACCCTTTAAAAAGAAAATCTATGCTTAATCTCCAAAATTTGTCTAACAAAACCCAAAGTTCAACGAGGACCATCCGATAAACAATTTGTCCATAAAATTCTTCAAAGTAAACCAATATAAGATTTAAACCCAAATATTTGAAGGATTTAGTCACATAGTCTTCCAAGTTAAATCATAACATTTATCTCCAAACAACATTAGTTGCTCCTAAAGTATCGTATTGAAAAGTAATTAACCTAATCACATATCCTCCATGATAGGTTAATCATTTTCATAAATAACCCAAAATCAACTTACTCTTAATTCATAAAATCTTATAACTAAAAAGAATCGGTCAAACTAACCATGGAATTCACATAGTCCAGTGTTAGGCGATAAATACCAGTTGCACTTTGGTTGTGGGTTCGATTCCCGCAGCTTTGTCCGACACGATGGGTAGTTACATGGTCTGCATGTTGTCCTTCTTCCAAAACTATATAATTCTTAAAACATTCTCCAAAATGAGATAAAATCTTCAAATATGATCATAACATATTTTAACCTCAAGTTTATCTCATGCCTTTCATTTTCCATCATAACATATAGTAACCCATAATTACCTCAAAAGTATGGATCATATAAACTCTAATGGTTACCATTATAATTATTACCTGAACTTCCACATCGATTGGTCATCTCGTACATGATGCATTAAAGATCATACCAAGGTTCAAGTGGTTGATCATGCCTCCTTGATAGTTGGTTTAGAACAACCACGAGTTTCCTCATTGAATCCCCCATTTTATCTAGTATATTAATCATAGAACCACCACAGTTTCCTTCAAACCTATTGTCTCTTTCGTGCCTTCTAGATCCATCCATTAACTAAAAATAGAAATGTCAGTGTGAGTATATCAAGAAAACCATCATGTACTAATGAGGAAGGTAAAAAATAAGATACACTTACTCATTCACTTAATCTAAAACTAGGACTCTTTCTGAAATCCTATCCATTATGGTAATGTCACTTATACTTAAAGAATACCCTAACCTCTAAAGTTATCTAAACCAACCATTGATACCAACTATAAGGCCCTAGCCTTAAACCTTACTTAATCATGAGTTATTACAAGATTACACATTGAGGATCTTTTCAGGTTTAGAGTTTTAGAGAATTAGATCATGATACTTGCAATACATTCCACATTTAAATGACATGGTTATATAAAAGACAATATTCATTCTTCCCATCAATGGAAACATATTGAAAATAAAACATGTATTATTTCTTGACACATCCTTGACACAATGATCACATCATGTACCTTTCCCTTAACCTGTGAAAAACATTTCAAAAACTTGGGATGAGTATAAAAAGCTCAGTAAGGGATACAGAAAGAATAAAAACTGTTAGTTTATCAAAACAAAAAGTAAACCATGTATACTTTATCAAGGTAATACTTTTCACCTTTATGAAGTAGTAAAAACTCTTCAATGAATAATATATCATTACTTACCTTTTTGTAACCAAAGGATTACCATAAAACCCATATAAAGAACACATAACATATATTAAGGTAACTTGGGACATAAACATACTTAAGTGGAATAACCATAAGGTCGACTCCCACACATATCTCTTAATGGAATAGCCATACGGCCAATTTCAATACATACTTAATGGAATAGCCATACGGCCGACTTCTATACCCAATGAATTGGAGGTTATAACGTAACCACTTGTCCTGGTATTCACTGTACCACCCGTCATATGGTTTATAACGTAACCACCCGTTAAAATGTCCAAGTACCAATATAAAATCATAAAACATAAAACCAATATAAAGGAATGATAACATTTCCAAAATTCAATCACAATATATCAAAAATATATTGACATAATATAATCCTTTATCAAAACCATTTTCAATACCAATATACATAAAAGAGTATATGGTATTTATTTTATTCTAAAAACATTACGGCTTATTGAGGAAGCCAAAGACCAAATAATACTCGCGGTGGCGGAAAAGGTCGTTGTCGCCACATACGTTAAAAGAAACATTCCTTTTTTTTTATAAAACACTTCGTAGAAAAATATTCCTTTTGTATAAAAGTAAAATTCATAGGGTTTTATACACCGTATAAAAGAAAGTTGTGTATAAAATGAAATATCACTCAATGAAAGGAGATTGAGACGAAGTCCCTTACAAAGACGGTATCCTTGGTTTAAAGATAAATCAGTTACATAATTATGTCCGAAAAATTAATACATCAAATATAATTGGATATTAAGTGTAAAATAATCAAAGGTCATTCACACATATTCAAAGGATGACATATTCAATAACTACATGTTGAACCCAAAGAAATCGAAATTGGGTTAAGAAGTTCCCTTGACAGCCTAATGATGTCACATCAAAATGAGTTGATGAGAGATAAAAAGTGTATCTCATCACTTGGACATAAAATTTACATCAATAAGGATATATGAGAACATATCCCAACATAAAAATATGTAAATTAAAATACCCAACAAAAGAAGTCTTTTAAAAAAGAGGAGGGTGAAAGTTTCCATTACCGACTTGGGTATCTTTCAAAATATACACCCCATGAAAGAAGGACAATAAATCCTTGATGTAAATACTCATAAACGAAAGTATATTACCCAAAGAGTAGAATAATGGGCAGTACATACACCACTCAAATGAAATTTTGGCAAATGTATCATAAATCTCACGGGAATAAAATTGAGATGAAAAATCCCGTACGAAAACTCGGCAGCCTAACAGCGCCACATAAAACTTACAAAAATGGATTGATGAGATAAAATAGGGTATCTCATCATATTAACTTAAATTTTATAGAAAGAGGAATATAAAATAACATCCCCAAACATAACAAATAGGAGCTTAAAAGAAGTGACATAAAGGAGAGTACTTAAAAAGAAAGAGAGAGGTTAGATCTCTTACGAAAATTCGGCAGCCTAACGACGCCATTCAAAACTTCCAAAATGGATTGATGGGAGAGAATAGGGTCTCTCATCACATGAACATAAAAATTACAGTATGTGTAATATAAAATAACATCCCAATAACAAGAAATATTAGCTTTATTGGGAAAGACATAAAAGAGTGTACTTAAAAAGAAAGAGAGGAGTATGATCCCTTACTTCGTATCCGACTTAACACGACCGTTCTTTAATCTCCGGAATAATAAACTTGAGTTAATCTATACTTGATTAAGAACCGTTTTCAAGTTCATTATTCCTTTTATATCACTTATTTCCATGTTATAAACATTATGTAATCATTTAAGTTAATAACATTTGTTTTGTCGATATTTGGTTATTAAGTCGAAAGTGGACTTCTTACAATTACATGTTGTTCGTGTGCTAAAAGGTTCTTCATACCCAGAATCAAATTCCTGATTTTGATATCATATATATCATATATATCCAGAATATACATGTATTTAAAATATTACATAATCATTTAGAGGTAATAAATGAAATGCACCGTTCATGGAGACGGTAAGCCATACGTATGCATGAATGCTATTTTCATTTCTTTGTCATATTAATGGAATAAAAAATAAATGAGAGGTATGTATATTTTAATTCCATAATTATATTCTTCATTTAGATATAACATTCATTATATATATCCATTATATACATGTACTTTTAATAGTACATTACATTTGGGGATAAGAAATGAAATGTACCGTTCATGGAGACGGTAAGCCGTACGTATGCATGAACGCTACTTTCATTTCTATCTCATACTTTAATAGAAAGAAATAATAATGACATAGAGGTGTATTATAATTCCAGTAGTAAATCATATATAATAACTTTAAATCCATCCTTTACACGTCCACATATGGCATTAACGAATCACATCACTTTGAGGGGGCGGTAGTCTGCACTTCCTTAAATGAAGATATCGTGTTTACCCATAATAGAAACCATAAAGGTATGCCCAAAATGAAAAATACAAAAGCTTAAGGAAAACATAAACATATTATATGTCATATATAAATACAGTGTCATCATAATGGCCACCTTTGAAGGTGTTAATATAATGTTGAACAATCATCGTTTCGGGAGGCAGAAATTCGCCATCCACAGAAACAGTATGTTATTTAACCATTAGATGTAGGTGTGTGTAAGTGTAGCTCGAAACCTTATTATAACAACATCATAGTATATTGAGTATACTGGAGTTGTTACAAAATAAAAGAATAAAAAGATTTTATGGGGTTGGAGAAGCAAAATAAAACAAAAGGACTCAAAAGAAGACATTACCATAAAATCGGGTAACTCCCCTGAGTTTGATCTAAAAGGATTATTTGGGAAGACTTCTGCCCAAATTGAAGATTCAAGGAGTAAGAGAGGGATGTGGAGAGCCAAAATGGTCATGGGTTGGCCGAGCCAAATGCTTTGGGAGTGTGGGAAAAGAGGTAGAGGTGGGGGCCTTTTATAAGAGGAGAGGAGGGGCACTTTTGGAAAGTAAAGATAAGTTACTCTATTTTAAAAAGAGTTTCGGATTCAAAAGGTCCCACATTGATATAATGTGAGGATATGGTGATAAGGGTTCTAAATCCACTCATCCAATAGGTTTTGGCCATGTGTAGGTATTAGATATTACATTATCTTTCCATTTTATTTAAATCATTAAATAATGAGGTCATCGTTGCATCATCATGATGTCATAAATAATTTAATTTATTTAACGTCTAAAAATTATAAAAAAAATACTATGATGTAGGAAAGCTTTTTCTATTTCTAATGAATATTTATAGTCAAAAATCTGATATGTATAACACCATGTAAAAATTGTTTTAGTAAAACATCTCATGTGTGTATCATTTTTACCTTAACATTAAATAAAACGTTATTTATGTCATTTCCCAACCAAAGTGGCTCCATGGGGTCCCCAAGTTGACCCATAGCTTGTATTGGTCGGCCATGACACATACAATAAGGTTAGGACATGTGTCAAGGTATTTTCCTTTTATTATAATATCATGTTTTCCTTAAATTGCACCAATTACCTCTAATTGCGATTAAAAACTTAATAAGTTACTATTTACCAAAAAAAATATTTTTATCTCATTGAACCACATTTTACTTCTTAATGAAAACCATGTATGTCGGATTTTTGAAATTCAAAACACAGAAGTGGTAAAATTTCATTTAAACGAAAAAACTGTTTTTATAAGTACCACTTAGTGGTTTCACTATTCATCAAAAATTGATGTTTTTCAGAAAAATACCAAAAATTCACCCTAAGATATATTTGATATTCCGATTTAAGAAATGAAGTCCATTTTAAAAAATTCACAACATATAAGTTGCATTAATTAATTTAATAATTAATTCCTGCTGTCAGAGCAAATAGTGTGTTTTTATGAAACAATAAGTATCAAAAGATTGACACTAGTTTAAGTCCGATTTCAAAGTGAAATTAATTCCAACGACCACTATTGGATTTAATGGTAAAAATATTTTCAAATTTTACTTTAAATCCAATTCAAAAGATAATCTAATAATATAAAAAAATTAGATTAAAAAGATGTTTTGAATTAAAATACAACATTTTACACTATTCATTAAAAAAATGAACTTTATCGGAAAAATACAAAAACTTTACACAAAGTAAAATTTGATGTCCCGATTCTATAGAAGAGTTTTATTTGGTCCAAAATAATGTATAAGAGTGATCAAAACTATTTCTAATGACATTTCGCCATCAAAAGGCGATAAGTGAACCTTTAGTGAAAATTAGGGTATAAAAGCCTAAAATTGAATTCTTTCCGTATTTTAAGCCTTTGGATAAATGTAAAAAAATTTAAAAAACATATATAATCTTATTTTAGTTATTTATATCAATTCCCTCCAATACAACGTCTACATGTTAACTACCATTTAAGATAATATTATTTTATTATTAGAGTGCAACGTAAGATCCCCAAGAAACTCGTTGTTGCGTATTGGGTATGCCATCGAGCATAGCATCCCCTTTAAAGTAATATTAATATTTGATTCAAAAATATGGATAAATATAATGATGTCATATTATTTATTTACCTGGGGTGTAACATGTAAAGATAATATATATAATTTTCTTTCATACCAATCCAATCACTAAAAACGATAACAACGTTTGTGTAAATGTGGAATACCACCACCACCAAGAGACATGACAGTCTTTTAATCACCACACAACATGAATGATACATATGATTATATTTAAAGAAATAATATGGTATTTATTATATTATGATAATTATTAAAGATATAATATTACTTAACTTATTTCCATAATGATCTTTGAAAAATGTAAATGTTACTCATGCGGGTATACAACCAACCTTCTCCATGATTGTAATGTACTTAATGTTTCATTACCATTTTTCACATTTGGTTTTATTTGAATAATTTATGTTTTAATGTGATACTTATGTCATCATTTTTATTTTTGAGATGATAGAAATATATAATATGTGAAATAATGAAATATTTCATTATGAAACTCACAAGAGAAAAAATTAAATTAACCCCAGAAACAACGACAATGTTGAATGATTATTAACGAACATGTAACAATTTGTCATACGATGATCATATATGATATTATAGAAATTATTATGGTTCTGGTATAAATTAATAACATGGATAAAACCATTATAATGGTGATTATAGAACATTTATCCAATATGAAGTGTGAGGTAAGGAATTTCATCTCAATTTACATTCTGTTTGGTCTTATTTGTTATTATGCACCAATTCACATTTATATTGTGTATATACTATCCCTTTTACATCTAATATCATGATTAATTGATAATTCTTGGTATCATATATTTCACTTTGAATTCTTTCATCCAAGTGGATTTGATTGAAAATTACCATGTGGTAGAAGTTAGTTTCAATCTCACATTCTTTTGTGATTTATAATGTTATCTTGAGAAAATAACATTATTATAATCATTTTTCATTAATTATTTCATAAATATCCAATATATTGATGGATAGATATTATTTTTTCAAAAATAGTATACCATTTTTACATATGGTGTTTATTTTGAAATTTATTTGATTAACTAGAAAAATATTAATAAATATATACCCTTTATTAAATATATATATATGATGAAAAGGTAAATTTTTTATGAATTAAATCTATTATTTGATATATTTTTAAATATTTAGACATTAAATACATGGTTAGGTCACAACTAATGATATACCATCTCCGCATTAGTAGTCTTATGGGATGCATCAGTTGGAAAAATTATATGGTTTTTTACCTAGTATCTTTTAAACTATCCTATAGAAGTTCTTGACGTTGAAGGGATCATGTGACTAGAGAACATGAAATCCAATAATTTATAATTTCATTAATTTATAATTGATTTATTATTATTATCCATGATATTTTATGTATGATTTTATATAGGGATGTATTTCATTATTAGATTATTGATTAAATCAAATGTTTTTTCAATTATTTACCTTTATATATTGACTTTGCCTTATGTTACCTTGATAGTCAAGTTATTTAAATGGAATGTGTGTTCAGTTATTTACATTAATGTATTGATCATGAATATTTATTAAATATTTTTACCTCTATTCTTAAACCTTACTAAGAATTTCATCTCACCCTCTTTTTGTTTCCTTTAATCATGAATCCATGAAGTGTATTATGATTGATATTCAAGGATATACTTGAGGGGAAATTTTTTTTCTAGGAAAAAAATTATGTTGTAATTTGGGTATTAGAATATAATATGAGAATCATGAATGTATCTAATCGCCAGGACTAAAAAAATATTTAGTGTTTTGTTATGTGATTACTTTTATCTTATACCAATGAAATAATGAAATCACTAGCTCTGGATAGTTGGGGTTGGGGTCACTATATGGACTGTCTTAAATTATCTCATCTACAATCTCTCAATCCCATAGAATTAATCAAATAGTTCTATTTCTATACAAGGTTATAAGATATCCTATTTAATGAACTAAAAATAGATAAATCATTTTTTGATTTTTTTTAATTAATTAGGGATCACTTATGACTCACCCAATGCATCATACTTTATTATGAATGTATGTCATCACAGTTTTTCAAAATAAATAAAATTACATGATTCATTATATAAATTAATAACAATATTAATTCTAAATACGTATACACATGTCCAAATATAGGAATATATAATGAATGATATAACATGTTAAATTTATTTTGGAAGGTTTATCCTCACAACCACTTATTTTGTATATTTTAAATTTCAAAATTTGTGACAATAATACTTATCCTTTAATGTGCATTAATAAACTGATAGTCAAAAAATCCTTTATTATCATGTCATATTTTTCCATATATACAATAGGAAATATATTTAATAATATCTTCCTGGAAATATATTTAATAATATTTTCTCATCTTCACCCCTTGCACTAGAGCTAATTGTTTGAAAACTTTTAGTTCACTATTTCTCACATGGTATTTAGGATTATGCTACATTGAGGACTTTCTCAAAGAGTATAAAATTTTCTAATCTATGGATATTATTCATACTATAAACTCACCAATTTTAGAAAAATCTCTCAAGAGATCATATTTCTGAAGTATATGTTTTTTTTATGTTAAATTGACTCCCTGGATAGGACAACCACTATAGTATTATCAATATATAGTGTGATGAAATATAAAATGATAGGAATGAACTCAAAATATTTTATGGATTAGTTTATCAAAATAGCTTCTTTAATTATAAAAAGAGATTATTTTTAAAGATAATAGAATACAGAATTAATGTTCACTAGTCTTCTAGTTCACAGCTCTTCCATTTTGGAAAAAATGCATATCTCTATAGTGATTTAAAATCATTATTCTCTTTTTGGAAGGTAATATCAATGTAACCCTAGATAAATAGTTCCTCACCTCTTCCATAAACATGTAAAATGTCCATCAGACACCAAAGATACTTAGGAATAGTCTTTATATCTAACCATTATAGCTCTCAGGTGTCCTCATGGTATTTACCTATGATGGTTTATGCATGTGAAACAACAATATTGGAATATAGTTTTGTACAATGATGTACATATTATATTCATAATATTTTGAAATGTTAACTTCATTAATTGTAAGGTTTTATTTTTAATTAATTATAAATTGTAATTGTTTTATATTATTTAATTTAATTTAATTTAAATTTAATTTTTTAAAAAAGAAAGAGACACACACTGAGAGGTAGTGGGAAAAAGTACAGATGCACTGCCTGTCACAGTGTTGGCACCATAAATAGGTCAAATTGTTAGCTGAGAACCCAATTCATGTGTGTTCTAGTAATATCTATGTTTCCCCCTCATAAATTATGTATCACCATCCTATGAGATCTTTTATTGTAGGATTCATAGATAGTGATCACTATTAATTTTTACGAAAAACACATTCTTCTTGGGGTGATAAATCTATATCGTCTTTTCCTGATTGAAACCTCCTACTTATTATTCTGCATACTACCCATCCACACCATGTCATGCCTTCTAAACCTACAATTTTCACTAATATGATTCTATATACTACATCTATAGTGGAAATAAATATAATAGGGGGAGCGATGAAGTTGAAATACATATTTATAAGCCATCAGGAAGATTTAGGAACCATGCATGAAGTTGATTTTTGTTCCACACATTATTGGTTCATGCTACATCTATGAATTCATAATGATTTTAAAGGGTACTTAATATGGTTTAGGGATGATTTAGTACATGTTAGGGGATAGTATATCATGTATGGGTTTTTCTATCATGGTGCATGTTGGAGTATATTTGGAGTATGATTCTTAGCATGTTTGAAGGAAACCTTCATTTTGTTATTGTAGATACTAAATGATGGGAAATTTGCATAGTGTGGGTATATATTCATGTGGTTCATGAATGCATAAACATGTTGAGATAGTGGAGCTAAATTTAGTGTTCTTTTAAAACATATATTTAATGGAAATTATAATTCAGTCCAATGTAAAATTAGTATGATTGAGGGTGTCATTATCACCATGATATAACCTTTATACCAAAAAATACAGATATATAGAAAATAAAAAATTATTTACCTTATCTCATGTGAGATAATACACATATCTATTGGGAGTGTGATAGGAAAAATAATATGAGGAATAAGAATTAATTTATTGAAAAAAATAATGTGTGTAATATATGGGGAAATATATGATCCATTCTAAGAGATATAAAGTGAAGCATGAAGAATATTTCTTTAGGAAACTAGTTTATTATTTGGTGAAGAAACTATATTTGAGAGCATAAAATTCCTATAGTCTTCTTAGTCTAAATTTTTTTGGAGGTTTATAATGGGGATCTTTATAGATTATGAATTACTTTTTATCATAGTTTTTACCTGTCAGGGATATCATAAGTGGGAAATTCATTGTAATAGATTTTTTTAAGTAATGGAATTGATTTAATAAAATAATTATCCTTTATGGATTTCATGATGGATTCTCAACCTTATTATTTCTTTCATACAACTTATTTATTCCATTTACATGGAAATTATTTTAATAGTGGGGGAGTGTTCCAATAATAAAAATATCACATTTAGTGACCACTATATGTTGTTTCTAAAGGGATATAGAAAGAACCATCAAGCCTCTTTCTGTGTTAACATTTGGCCCCTCAATAAAGGGAAATAACAAATAAATAAATAAATTATCATTAATGGTATAAATCTCATTTTCATTATTGAAAGTAATTTCAAAATTATATATAAGTAGAAATTTTATGTAAAAATTAGTAAAATTAGAAATATTATATGATATAAACTATATGTACAATCTATGTTAATCTTAAAGCTATTTGAGTTTGCAGAAATTTGTTAATAGTTCCTCCTGATTAAATTTTTAACTATTATTTTGAATTTATTTTTATTTTTATAGGATAAAATTAATTTAATCAATAAATAGTTTTTAAAATATATACAATGTTACTTTAAAATAAATCAACATCAATGAAACTCAGTACCACAACCCGACCTGTGAACCTCATGCCCACATCGCGTCCGAACTATCTATCTCTCTAGTGTCAGAACTATAGGCATGGTTTCGTCCTATTACGGTGATGTGGGTGAATACTCATGTTGTTTTGTACATGAATACGTTAAATAATATGTTCAGGATTATGCATCATCATATATAAACCTATACAATCCTGAAATCTGAAATATGGAAGAACTGTGATATCAATGAAGTCATTGTTCATGGAAGTGGGGGCCACCAGAAGATGTGTTACCATAACTAGACCATAGTCCATCATAGATAGTTGAGATAGAGGTGGTATATTAGATTTTTGAATAGGAATATGGATCACATAAACCTCTCATTGATGTGCGAGATCCTCAATATATTGTGCATGATCATATATCTACAACACATCAACATCTACATGAGTATATTGTTAGAACCAAGGATTTTTGTTGCAAATAATGGAGTTTGGTCCCTGTTTATTGTCAATTATCACATGGATGACAAGGGTGTTTTCATGGAATGAGTTCATACATTTGAGGCTGAACGCATTATTGAATGTGAACTATTTCCCATTGTTTTCCAAACTTTTGGGCCTCAAAATAATGAGTTTGGTTTTGGAAAACAAAGGTTTTTCATATAGGAGTGAATGGTATGAGAACAGAAAAATAAAATCAGAAAAATAAGAGAACCACATACCTCAGAACATGGAACGAGTACCATGTTCTGATAATGATTCATGACCACATTCCAAAAAACAAGAACAATACGTAGAGTAGTACACGGAGTGGTGCACGGTACTAAAAATAGTTCACAACAATAGTACGCGGTGAAGGCATGCGGTATGTGGAATGATGAAGGATGAAATGAAAAACAATTAAAAGCAACGGTACGTGGTAAAGGCATGCATTGTGCAGAGTATTGAAGGATGATAGGACTGTTGTGGTTTTCGAAATAGGAGCTGTATATGATAGAGGATGACTATACAGAGATAGAGTTCAGTATACAGGGAATATTTTCCCACATTGAAAAATTGGGTAAATCATATTAGCAAAATTTACATTTTTATATTCGTATTTAAGGAGAAGTAATACCCTTTGTTTAGGGATAACATTAGAGATTAAAATTTCAGGAAGAAATTTAGTAATGTTCAATGAGGTATGTAGAGGAGAAGACATTATGTAGAGAGAAACATCCTGTAAGGAAGAAAGATCACAGAAGAAAGTACAGGTCACGGAGGAAGATCTCGCAGTACGCAATGGACCAAGGTAGCACATGAAGTAGGGTGATACATAGAGAAGATGAGTAGGATACTGAGGAAGGAAGTACATGGAGCATGGATGTTCTTATAGGATTCAGATGGTATGTAGAAATAACAGTGGTATACAGAGTAGGTCATCTATGCACCAATCCTAGAACACATTAAACAGGACACCAAAAGAAACCTAAAAATTAACCAAATCAGTTTTGGAAATTAAGGTCAATAAAATATCAGTATACCGAAATATATGTTACATCTGTGGGTGATTATAGGAATTAAACAAAGCATCTATTTACTGTTGAGGATGCATTATTTAATTCTAAACCAATGAAGAAACCTTTTAGTCGATAAACAGAGTGAAGATTCATCCAACGTAGTGAGCAAGGGGGAGTCTGTGGAAGTTATTCATGGGACACAATGTGATATCCTTAAAAATTGGTAAAGGCAGTGCACCTGGAATAGAGTGGCTATGCTAAATACTTGTAATCCAAAAAATTTGAATATTAGTGGTTTTTGGTACGACCAACACACTTTCGGATTATGCTCTATGAACATATCCCTTAGTGGAAAACCAAGTAAAATAGTTGTGTCATTGATTTTCATGTTATTGTCTATTCTCTACACTTCCTCTTCAGATAGGTTAAACAAGTTCAGACCAACGTGGGAACAAGATCCATCAATTTAAAAAGAAAAATTTGACACCCTGATTCACCCCTTCCCTCTCAGGGTGTTCCGAGGACCTTCCCATCTCTCGATCGTCACTCCATATTTTCTCACATATTACCTCATCAAATTCCCCATCTTTATCTTACCAATATTTGTGGTGGTGTTAGTTCATATTATATATAATGATTAGAATGAAAACCATCATCCCTAGGCACCTCATCCTGATCATTTTGATATGGATATAATTCTCACTCCTCATTATAGACACTCTGACCTATGAAATATAGAGGATCTCTAAGAGCCACCAGATCTTGGCGAACTACAGGCTACATAATAAATTCATTCTTTTAAGGATTAGTGATATGTATTAATATATTAAGGAAGGTTTTCTACAACTGAAATCACATTCAAATATATCTAAAACAAGAGTTAAAAATGTAATAAATCTTATTAGAAATAATTTTTTTAATGCATACCCCGTGACATTTAAGATATATTATCATGTACCTTTAGTAACAATAAGAATTATCACCCTTATCATCTAACCTAAATATTGTTGTGGGATATCTATACTACAATATATCGCATTGGGAATGCATATACCAATACTAAATATTTCATGTAAGAAACTATATCTAGTCCCTTGTTTGTCTACTTGTAAATGTAATGGAATGTAACTGATCGACCATCAATGGAAAAAAGGGGATATGTTCTATATAAGAAAAATTTAACATTACCCACTCTTTATGGTTCCACTTAATTATACTTAATTTTATTAGTTGCACCACTACACCACAATCTCCAACCATATCTACATCGTATAGTGGATTAAACATGAAACAAAATCCAATATATGGGGTCCATGAAACTTGAAATATTAACTCAAAAAATAATTCATACATTTTTACAATAATTTTACTAAGATAAAATTGAAATATATTTAAAAAGTAAAAAAAATTATTTTTTTGAAAAAAAATTAATTATTAACATACATCAGTGATCTGTACAGCGTCAAATATCATTCGAAGGATATGAACACTTTGTCTAAAAATATATTAATAATCCTAAGCCTAACTCCACCTGGTTAAAAAGAAATAATATATGGTAATTATATAAATTACATTAATAAAACTACTAAATAAATCAATTTAATTATTTAAACATATCATCATCCCTTTGGACAGTCCTGAAATAGGTACCGTTGAAGTGGAGTAATAACTCTAGGAAAAATTCTTGGAAAAGACTCACATGCCCAAATATGTACCAAAGCCAGACACTCTAAAATCTATTTTATATAATATTGAAAATCGGTATAGAAACATCTATATAGAAGGGATAATACAGTGGTCTCCCAATTGTATATACCAGTCTAGTCAATATCCCCATGTAATGGTAGATGCATCATGTGTACCAAGGTGGTGGGGTAGTCCACACACAAAATTCCTCCAATCGCTCACATAATATAAAAACATGTTTGTAAAATAAGTGTCTCCTAGACTAAATCATTAGGAATTATCATAAAATTATTATCAGGACACCCCATGCGCAAGGAGGAATCTTTTAAGAAAAATAAAATTACCATGACAACAATGACTTGTATAAAGTGTATGGAGGCACATCAGTCTTTGATAGGAGAAACCTATTACTTCTTATTCATGGATACATAGACCAAACACTTAAGAAATTTCCTCTAAAGTATTGTTCATTTTCCCATCCTAGAGATGAAATGTGTGTTTCTATATCTATAATATCTCAACTAGTAAAACAATCAAATGAAGATCAAAGGTCTTCAATTCTCCCATAGAAACTCTATAAAACCTAGCTTGTCTGAGCTATGTGAAAATTGTATCTAGAGGTGAATCATGATGAAAATTATGTTCCCTACAAACATTAATATATATTATAGGTCCCAAACCAATATGTCACATGACACGTGTGAATATTGGGTTGATATTAGAGGTTTATCCATATAAATGTATAAATAGTATGAAATTAACGTTTACCATTATTTAACTCATACCTAGTTTTATGATTTGTTATAAAATATTTTTCATCGTACTTTTTGGTTTTACATAATAACTAATGTATGTTATTTCATGTGGTGTAATATATACACTGATATGGAGTTATTTTTTTGAGAAATTAATTCATTTAGATAAAAGGATATAAAATGTCAAAGATAACTAGAGAGAAACATAGTATTGCACTTGTAATGTTTTCCACAATTTAGAAAGTGGTTTTAAGAATATTTTATAACTATGTTTTGATCAAACCATTGAGAACCATTTTGAAAGATCAAATTATATAATTCTATAGTTTTAACTAATTATAAATTTTTATTAATTTAGGGGTTTAGTTTTAAATTGATTTAATAAAAAATTTTATTTTGAATTTGATTTCAACCCCCTCTTGAATGTTCGAATATGAGAAATAGATGATTATAAATAAAAATAATAATTACACATACAATATTTTAAAATAACTGATAGAGTATATCAATCATTTTATCAATTAAATGATTTCCCTAAATATATAGGGTCATATGTCCTCATGTGACCTATCAGGTTATAAATGCTACACCACCAAGAAGGTACCTGTTCACTGGGCCAATCCATCTCATTTCAAATACAACTCAACTTTTCCCTCCATTTTGGTCACCTGCTAGTCATGTTCAACAGATGCATGGTTGTTCCATCTAATAGAAAAAATTTATGATATTACATAATATGCATCCATAGTGAACTAAAACGACTGTTAATACTCTCTATTGAATAAATATGATCAATAAACATCTCCCAAGATAAGCCTATAGAAGAACATGTTGTGATGAAATGTCTGTAAGGATACCATAATGCTTGAATGTTTCCACAATCATAATAACTCTTCTCTAGTAAAAGGATTAACACAAAACCACTAATACTATCTATAGGGTCATGTGTAATGACTCCCAAAAGTATTTTTTATTTATGAACAAATGAATGCACTTAGAATGTTGTAGCCTCTTATAAGAACTACCTATCTCACACTGGAAATGATACAATATCACACCCATCATTGCATACCCACATTAGACAAATTTATTCCTTAAAAATAATAATTTTTAATTTCATAGAAGGAATACAATACCAAACCTATAATTTAAATTTAAATCATTATAATAATATTATGTTATAATTATATTTTTTAATTAAAATATATAAAATATTATGAATTTCATATGATGGATAATTTTTAATCTCCCTTGAATGCTCCATTTTTTCATTCTATGATTTTGGTCTTTATATGTCCATATAATCAGCCATCATCATAGATTAACTACCATTTATTATTTGGAATTTTCATCATGTAATCAGAAAATTCAGAATAATCTATGGGAATATCTTCGAGATGCTTATATATACTTTTATGTTGAGGCTTGTATGCAAATAAACATGAACTAATATGAACACATATGACAATAACTATGAAATTTTTTTTAAAAGTATATTCACATCATTTTTTTATTATTTATTTCTTCTAAAAATAATCCTTGAACTTATTTTCCACATTGGACAGAAACATCCAAATGCAGTTTTTATCATGGTCATATGGTGGTATCCATGGTATTCCCTTACACTGTAATTCTTCCTTCATTTCTTTGTGATGATCTGATATAATACAAATCAATTATTCAGATAAAATAAACACTCTAATGAAATCCATAAACCAACAACAAGATGAGAAGTAATCCTTCTCAGTACTAGAAAATGAAAAATGCACAATGGATATATTAACATCTTTTGTGGTGGTAGTTAATAATGTTATTTTATACATTCCAAACATAAATGTTCTATCAATATTTATAAACTATTTGAAACATAAAAAATTAGCATCAATAGGAAAAACATTACAAACAAATCAATTAAACACAAACATCAATTTTTCAATAGCGTTAATTAAGTAATTAATGTGACTGAAAAATTACTTGAATTTGTGGCGTCAAATCTCCATAATTTGTGTTAATGTTTTATAAGATTCATCTTAGATACCACACCCTTTCTCGATAGCGTTATTTAGGGCCACCCAAACCTTCTAGTAAGAGATTTTATATTTAAGAATCAATTTGATTCTGACCAAAACCATAAAGATATGAACATCTTGACATGATCTTATCATTACAACAATAGTCATTGAAACAAACTCTTCATCTAATGATTACTGATCCTATGAAAAGCATGGGTTTACACATGTCTGTGGATTAAATCTTGTAATGTGTTAATATTGAAAATTATAATCAATTATATCTCACAAATCATTCTGAACATATGTATCATATTTTTCACACTAAATAAAAATTGAGATATCTTTAAATCTTATACAACATTACTGTAATTTATTTTAATGTGATGTTTTTTTATAAAATTTCTCATTGTTTCTTTGTTGTTAACCTCTCTTAAAATAGACAGAACAAATTTGACTGAAATTCTTTTTGTGCCACAAATAAATCCTATAAATTCTATACGAGGAATAATAATTGGACAATCAAATTTTGGGAAGAATGTGATTCCTTCTATTGACCAAGATGGTAATAGTTGAGGATGGTTCAAAGGTTGTTTGAACCTCACAAGAGTGAGAACAAAATGAAATTCGATATGATGTTATTATTATACTTTATCATCATCTTCTTATTCTTAATTTTCAAAAACCTTAAAATTATCAACTAGAATATCTACATTATATGGGGTACTATCCATGGATATACCAATAATTAAATCAGTCAAAAAAACTTGAGGATATAAAAATGTGGCTTCAGGTTATTATTCAACAACTTAAATGGATGTTGGAACCTTTAGAGGTGTTATAGCTTGAGGATGTGACATTGTATAATGAAGTTATGGTGGACCAACTTCCAAATTCAATGCAACATCCAATGTTGCAATAGTGACAAACAACTCGATCATTTTATTTTCAAGTTGATACATAGCCATGAAAATATTTTCTTCCATTCACCATTATTTGTAACTGGACATGATACATTCCACAACCAATCATTATGTTATAGATTTCAATTTATAATGGAATTCATCAATGGATTATTTATCCATTTTAACTTTTAATAAATATTTCTTTCAAGGGATTCCAAATTTCTATACTCTCTATGAATTATAAATCTTTCTTTCCATATATAATAACATCAACCTTGTTTGTTCTCAATTATTTGATTGTTTTAATAAATATAGTCATTCATATTTTGTATATAAAATAAAAAATCTTTATTAATTAGATCATATCAGATAAAAAAATAAATTTTTTTAATATTTAAATATTTATAATAAATCTCACAAAATCGTAAATTTACCAAAACATTAGAAATTATCCTTATTTCATAAAATATGACACTAATGTTCCCTAGTAATATTTTTAATCTTCTTAAAGTTATGTTAAATAGTTTATAAATAGAATGTGAATCATATAATGTATATCCCATAGGCCTTCCAAAAAATATATTCACAAAGGCCCATTTTCATTCCACTGTTCCAGATGAAGTCTACATCAAAACGGGTTTTTTTCAGCTTTTACACCTAGGTCTATCTATGCTAGAGCCACATCCACATGTTTTGTCCAAGAAGGGATTTTATTTCCCATATTACCAAAAAATATTCACTTTTCTGAAATTTTAGGAAATCACCATACAACCTCAAATATGACATTGAAGATTCATATTACAACTTTTAATCTTCATATGGGTATGTTCAGTAGTTTATAAAGAGAATGTGAATCATCTAAATCAAACCCCCTAGAGTGTTATATTGTGTCTTCTTTAAGGCACATTGTTATGCATTATTTCATGACCAATTCTAAATCAATACGATGTTTTTGATGTTGTTACACCTACGTATATCCATGGTAGAGTGAAATCCACTTATAGTATCAGGATTTGGATTCCATGTCACAGATAACCACAAAATATTCAATTTAGTAATATTTTAGATTTTTTTCTTATATCCTCAATGATGATAATAACATTATGATGTCTTTGATTTATTATTCCAATAGTTATGAAGAATCCAAAGTTAATCCCATAAGAGTGAAAAATACAGTTCACTGTTATGCGTCATTATTGTTAAATAAATCCTCTTTGAACCTATGTAAATCCAATGATAATATGATGTCAACCAATATCTATTCATTTTTATCCAAATTCATCCCAATTTAATACTACAATAATCAGGAATTAACTATTACTTAACCAGTACTTCAGAATTAATTAATCCTAAGTAACTAATCCTTAATCATTATTCAATTATTTATTTTTTTAAAAATTAATCTCAATTAATTTTTCATTAATTTTTAATTCAAATTAAATATTAAATCATTATTATTTAGTTAATTGACTAATTTAAATTAATTAATTAATAATTATAATTAACTAATTAATAATAACAACCATGTTATAGGAAATTATTTACTAATTCTAGTTATATAATTACTAATTACAATTTTTTATTTTCTAATTACAATTAATTACATAATTAATAAATTACTAATTACATTGAACAAATAAGTAGTTAATAATAATTAATAATTAATTATAATTATTTAGTTTATAATTAAATTAAATTATTTAATAATTAAAATTAATTAATTATGAAATAATAAAAATTAACAAATAATTAAAATTAATTAGTAATTAATTTATTAATAATTAATTTCATTTATTACTTATTACAAATAAGATATTATAAATTTCTGTTATTTATTACTAATTACTAACACATAATTAAAAATTGTATTTAATTAATTATAAATTATTAATTAATACATAATAATAATAATTCATAAATTTATAAGGAATTAACAATTATAATTAATTAGTAATTATATTTAGTAATTATCATTAATTACCAATTTATTTTTAATTAATTAACATTTATTATTTCATTTAATATTGAACTTAACGTAAATAATTAATATTTAATTATTATTATTATTTAAATAATATTTATATTATATACTTTTTCTGAGTTAATTAGCACCGAAATTGAAATATTCATTTGTTACCTATTGGTTAAAATTAATTATCAATTATGTAATCGCTAATTATAAATGAAAATATTATCAATTAGCTGTTATATTTAATCATATTTATATTTTTTCAATTATAATTTACATTACTTTATAATAATATATACAAATAGGTTTTTAATTAATCACTTAAAAATCTTCTAACTACATATTGAAAATATCTAATAACAAATTTCAATTATTTCATTACTAATTATAATTACATAATCACAATTTACTATTAATTAATGTTTAATAATTAATTAATAGTCAATAATTTTAAACAATAAAATGATAAGCAATTAATAATTATAATAAATTTGTTATTATATTCAATAATTATCATTAATTACTAAATATCATTAATTAGTAAATAATTATTAATTAACTAACTTATATTATTTAATTTAATACTTAACTAATAATAATTAATTTATATTTAAATATTTTTATTATTTAATTTGGAAATACATTATAAATTTATTTTTAGTTAATTAGTACATATATTTATAAAATTTGTAGTCACTTATTAAATATAATTCATTATAAATTATGTAATTTCAAATTATAAATAATTATATCATTAATTATTAATTATTATTCATTTCAAATTCTAATAATATTTATTAATTAATAATTATTTACTAATTAATTAATAATTATTCAAGACAGTTATCACTTAAATTGGTAATTATAGGAATATTTAATCATTTTAAAATGATAATTGTTACTATTGAAGAATTATTAATAGTTAATTAGTGAATATAAATAATTTATTTTAACTTAATAAGTAGTTATACATGATCTACTAAATTAATTACAAAATAAAATTATATAACTGTTAAAAATTAAATAATTATAAACTAACCACTAAATTAACTGCGAATTAAAATTATATAATTATTAGGTATTAATTATTTTACATTATTTATTCACGAATTATAAACTGATTACTAAACTATTTAATAAATGAATATGAATGATCCTAGTCCTATTTCACCAATTAGATCTGATTCTATTTGGACATATATGTAATTGGTGATCTTCAAATCCCCTGCTACAACTATATCAACATAGGTAATGGAAGATGATATGAAGAATATGGAATGAAGGAATGTGGACGAATAACAAGATATGGAAGGTGAACATACTGACGAATTGATGGATGGTAAATCCATTGACGGGGACACTCCTAAAGAAATGGCTGACCAAACACTGATATAGGACTAGATGATTATTTCAAGGACAGCTAAATTTAAGAAAATTTTGGTGGATAAATAGGGATTCCAATTGGTTATGCATCAAAAATCCAAATCCCTTGACCTCTTAAGTAGAAATTATTTATAGGTTCCATTCCTTTATGTTGTACATCAAAGAACTAATGATAATTTGGAGTGGTATTATCCACCCAACAGAAATGATCTAATATAAAATGCATATGCCTATTTTGGTAAGGCATCAGATCGGAAATGTGATACTTCACGCAAAATAAAATCTAGTTTCATACCTCCAAAATATCATGAAGGTGAAAGACCCATGACTGTCTTAGTAGGGAATCAATATATTGGTTTTTTTAATAAATTCTTTTATTCTCAACTGGAGCCCAATTTATATGGCTTAAATGATTATTTATCAATCCAAATGTTTCTATCATTACACATTGAATATGGATTCTAATCTGATCCGAAAATGGAATTTCATGATTTATCATGGAAATTAAGGATTTGTTCAACTCTTGGGGACTCCTTTAAATCATCATCAGATAAAGAATTTGAGGTCCCACCAAAGATCAATACATCATATAATATCTTATTTATTAGAGTACAAATAAAAGGTAGATGACAAAAAGAATGAGGAATGAAGTAGAAAGGAAGAAAAATAGCGGTCTCTTAAGGTGGCTGGTAGTGATGTAACTTGATGGAGTCACCTCCAACAAGATTCGACCCCTCAGGGGGAAAATAATCTATGATGGATAGAATGTAAATGTGGCCATATCTGTGGATAAAGATGAAAGAAAATAAGCTACCCTTTTTTCCTTCATACCATGTGTGAGAGATCTTGGTGTTGTTACGAATAAGGCCCCTGAACAACCTGGTAATGTGCATTATAGACCAAAATGCATTGCGAATATTCTTCAAGGAGTAGCAGATAACTAAAGAGTCCATCTCCACCAGAATGATGTGCTAATTTTATTCCATGCATAACCCATCTCCTTTAGTGTACATTTTATTTTTATTAATAAATTGGGGTTCATGGATTTGGTTTCTAAATCCTTAAATGATTCATCTTTTAAATTAAATAAATAAATTCAAATATTAAAAAAATTAAATATAAATAGAATTATTTCAATATCGAAGTAAGGGATTCCACCAGGTGGTGCCCGAATGTTGTTGAGGAGGGGGATTCAAAGTGGAGGGTCATTGGGGCTTCAAAGGAGGGTCCATATGTCTTTAGTGTGGTCATCCACATAACTGGGATGGATGAAGTGATAGATGTGGGCTTTCCCTTTTACAGGAAAACCAAAATGAAGGATCCACTTGAAGTGCCACCCATTTTGATTTCAATTAATGGAATAACTCCACTTTAAGTTGATCTATTCCATTAATTTTTATAGAAGAATTCCACTACATGTGGAATTATAATGTTTTTTTAAATCAACAAATAAATTGGCACATTTAATAAATATCTAAAAATAATATGTTCGTCTTGTTCTTATAAACCAATTTATTGAGTAAAAAAACTAACCCTATTTAGTTAGAAAACGCAATAATTAATTTTTTTTCTAGGGGTTCATTTTTACCAAGACATACCAATCATACCAAAAAATATAGATCTAATGATGATATAAATTTATATTCCTTCTATCATGTTAGATAGTACACATATCTATTGGGGGAGTTAGAGGAAATATTTCCAGATAAATTAGTTGAAATGTATAGCCAGCATAAATGCATAATTTTTAGGGGACATATGATCCATGATGAGAGACAATATGTGGAGATATGATGAATATATATTTTGAAACAATACTATAAATGGGGGAAGAAACTATAGTTGAGATCATAGAATTCCTATATTCTTATTTTTCTACAAAATCTAGGAGTTTTCTATAATTGGTATTAAGGTATTTTTATTTTCTTTTTATCATAGTTCCTCCCACTCATGGATGGAATTAGTGGGTATGTTGTTGAAATGTATTTTGTGATGTATGTGAAAGGAATTAATAATTAATTTTTATTTTATGGTTATCATGATGTATTTTCACATTTATTTCTTTTTCCTCCGCATTAATTATTCCCTTTTCATGATCATTATTTTAGGATTGAGGGAGTGTGAAAATGTTAAAACTCCATCTTTTGAAACTGAATAAATTGGTTTCTAAATGGAATTAGAAACCTCCATCTGACCACTTTTTCTAGTCATGGTTAGCACATCACTAAAGGAAAATAGGGAAATCCATTAGCAGTCCCCATAGGGGTCTCCTAGATGATTAAATTTGTGGTCACGTTGAAGAATATTGGTGACCTCTATAGGAAACCACAACTTAAAACAATATAGTGACCACTTTAGGCTGTCACGAATTCTTAAAGAAAATAAAAGAATTGGTGATGACCTAAGGTGGTCACTGGAATATGTATTTTTTTTATTATTCCATTTTTTAAACACATTATATAACTTGAAAAACAAAAAAAAATTATAAATAGAAAATTAAAAATTGAAATTAAGAAAAATCTAGTGATCCAAAAGAGCTACCAATCCTTCCGATCCTCTATCTCCATCAACATCATAATAATATACAAAAAAAATTAATTAAATCAAATAAAAAATAATATATTCAATATTATTCATAATTATTCAGTTTATATATATAATAATCAAAGAAGTTTTTAAATCTTTACTTATAAAAATTACCAAAAATTGAAAAATGAGGCAATGATAATATAAAATATCTTCTTTCACTATTTATCGGTTAATCAATCGCTAATAAAATTTAAAAACCATTTTTTCAACATAATAATTAAATAATGCATCAAATTTACATTTGGTTGATTCTAATAGATAAAATATGAATTGAAAAATATATTACAATATTTACAAATCAATTATAAGTTCTATTCTCATTTTAAACCCCCAAAAGGGAGATATTTCATTTTAATAACATTAGAACACATTAGTAATCATTTTCTATCATATTAGGTGAAACATGTATTCAATGGAAGTAGTAATGATTCCCACATATCAAAAAATGAATCTATGATCATTATCATATTATTTCATGTCTATCCAAGTGTTTTTTCTTATCATTGGACACTTTTCTGTGATTTTTCACTTAATTCCACATTTGAGGGAAAAAAATTATTGTTGATCATATAGATAAATTCATGTATCTTATCTACATGTTGATGATTCTTAATGATTTTAAATGACATAAATATAATTTTATTATGATTTCAATTTAATTCTTTCTCATATAGTCTGTTATCACTACTACACGCATGGTTTTCCAACTATTAAAAGAATGTTAATAAATGTGAAAAAATTATTGTTCCAATAAATCTGGGCATCATACTGATGATTTTTTGATTCCAATAGATCACATATGATTAAAAGATTTTTATCCTACCTTTTCACATCAATCAGAAGTAATTTTATCTTTTTTGACCCTATAAAGGGAGATATTTCATTTAAATAAAACCAGCAATGTTATCTACTATTTTTTTTCATACTCTGCAAAATAAGAAGAAGATGGATGTAACATTTATACCTATATATCAAAAAATCATGATGATAATTATCATAATATTTTATGTCAGTATTAGTTTGTTATCATTGTATTGAAAAAGTTTACATGAGATGTCACTTATGCTATAAATCCGAGGAACAAAAAAACCATTTTGATCATAGAGAGAAATTCAGGTATCTAATCCATATGTTGATGATTGATATAGATTTTAAATGTAAAAAATGTTTTTTTGGAAAGTATAATTTTAATCAAAAGTCATTTGGTTTGTTTTCAACTATACCAAAATGATTAAACCATTATTTCAAAAATGATAATTAATGTGAAAATCACTTATTAATTATACTAGTTGATTTAGGAATCAGATTGGCATGATTTTGATTAAAATAGATCACATATGATTTTTTCATTTTTATCCTATATTTTCATGTCAATAATAATAATTTTTCACATTTTTGACACCCTGATGAGGGATATACCAGTTTAATAACACTAAACAACATTATCCATCATTTTCCACCATAATGAGTGACACAAGCATCTGATTATTACGTCATTGTTTTCTACAGATAAAAAATGACTCATAAATATTTCTACTAGGATTTAATCTCAATATGTGTTTTTTGGATGATATTGACCCGTTTTACATTGTTTTTCACTTAAGCTCCAAATATGGGGTTCAAATATAAATTTGTATATGATCAATCAAATCAAGTATATGATACATGTTTTTATGATTCCAAAATATTTTAAAGGGAAAAGAGATATTTTTAATAATATTTCATTTCAATAACATCTTTTTTAGTTATTTATCAACCATAAAAACATGATTTTACCATTATTACAAAAATGATAATAAATGTGAAATTGATATTTTAATCTTACCTATAATTTGATTAATAAAATTTTAATTTCTTCAATTCTAATAGATAAAAGAGGATTTTTTTGAATATTATCACTTATTTTCATGCTAATATTAAGTCATTTGATCATATTTGACACCGTAATGGGTGATGTGACATGTTAATGACACTAGACAATTTTATCCATTTTGTTCAATCATATCAGGAAACACATGAATATGATGGAAACAACTTCGATTCCTACATATCAAAAATTAATCAACAAATGTTATCAAATGATTTCATGTAAATCAATATGTGTTTTGTTTGGTATTATCCCCTTTGATATGATTTTCACTTAACTAAAAATCCAAGGGAAAAACACCACTTACAATCATACCAAATCATTTGTGAATATTACCCATATGATTATGATTACTATATATTTAAAATGACATAAATATAGTTTTTATAATATTTCATGTCAATTAGAGCTCATTCAGTATGTTTTATCCCATAAAAACATGGTATTCTTCATTATTAAAAACATTAATAAATGTGGAAATGAACTGTTAATTATACCGACCAATCAGGGAATTATATTGATAAAAAGATTATTTAAAGTATATAAAATATTATTTAGGGACTCATCTCCAAAATTTTCACATCAATTATAATTTTATTACTCTTGGTTTACCCCTAATGAGTGATATGTCATTTTCATAAAAGTAGATAAATTTTCCCACAATTTTCCATCATCCTAGATGAAGAAAGCATACGATGGATTCCAAAATGATTTATATAGATAAAAAATGGATCACTGATCATTATTCCATGATTTTATTTCAATCTATGTGTATCTTCCTGGTATATTGATCCTTTTTACTTGATTTGTCACATAAATCCAAATCTAAGGGATGCACGCCACGTTGGACCATACTATAAAATTTGGTTATATAATCCACATGAGAATGATTCCTGTATTTTATAAATGACATAAATATCATTTCAATAATATTTAATGTCAATCAAAGGTTGTTTGGTCAAATTGGACACTTACATGAATGATTTTTCCATTATTAAAAAATGTTAATGAATATAAAAATTCAATTTTAAGTTTACCAACCAATACGATCATTAAATTGATGTATGAATAAATACAATATATCTAATATTATTCAATGAATGTTCTCTAATATATTTAATTCAATCAAAATACGTTTTCTTGTTTTGGAGCCCGAGATGGGAGATATTTCATCTTAAACACCAGAAAATGTTACCAATCAGTCAGGGTGAATAGTTTTTTTGTTGATAGAAGCACATTCATGTTGTGTTGTTTGTCTGATGAATTTGGGAAATCTATGTTCTCAATAAATGATGAATTAGATTATTGATGGATGACATTAAAGGATATGAATAATTAAAGACCACGATAAAAGAAAGATATATGTTGTGGTATTTTTATATTAACCATTACCTTTAAATTGGGGGTTTATCAGGGTGTGAGGTGGTTATAAAAATATTTTTATTAATTTAGTATCCTTTAAATGGAAATATACTTGTTTACAGAGACCTACTTATCACATTAGCTATGAATGAATAAATACTTGATAGAGTAGATTATTTCAAAGAGTTATCTATTTTTTTAGGTTCTTGAGGGTAGTTATATTTTATATGATTCATTTAGGTGGAAGAATATAATTGGATACTATAGTGAGATCCTTACGAGTGGAAAATTTCTTAGTTTTTAGATACAGTTGGGTAGATCTTGTTATATAATGTTATTTATATAATTATAGATATTCAGAAAAGTGTTGTTGTTAGAAATTAAGTCATTTATATGGTATAAAAATTAATTAGTCCAATTATTTAATTTTAGGTGATGTTTTTTGTTAATTATATTATTTTATTTACCCAATACAATGATGAATTGGTATGATTAATTCACATTGAAAGATTAATGTTCTATATAGGAACCTATTGATTATTTTTATATTCATACCATTTTAAAATAAATTCAGATGAATATAAATTTCATAAATAATTTTACAAAGATAAAATCAAATGAAACCTCCTTGTTAGACTTAGTAATTAAATTATAAAATGTGAAAACTGTAGAAAATCAAATTTCATCTCATTATTCAAAACCATTGAATTTCAAAAAGCATATTTTTTTCAAATAATACATCTTAGAAGAGTAAAAATCCCATATCAGATTTGTGCCACTATAATTTC
This sequence comes from Viscum album, assembly GCA_963277665.1. NCBI lineage: Eukaryota > Viridiplantae > Streptophyta > Magnoliopsida > Santalales > Viscaceae > Viscum > Viscum album. The sequence continues at coordinate 1,446,299,539 of OY728155.1, forward strand.
TAATATGTTAACCACAAATAAAATAAACCCCTTGTTCGAAGTTTTAACCTACCATAAGAAACATTTGATTGAACAAATTAATGATTCTTTCACCCGTCTAGTTGTCAACATCCTTTGAGAAAACATAACAGGACTAAAACATATAAAATACCCATAAAAATATTGTATGCACCCACATGATTCCCATCATGATAAAAAGAATCTAGTTTCAAAATAGTAATATCTATTTCCAACTACAACACACAAAAATTCAAATTACCATCGAAAAATCTTTCTTTAAGGAATCAATCATGCAGAGCTTTATTCAAACCAATAATAGTCTCTAGGACACTCAAAAATAGAATCGCTACATACCACATATTATATAAACTAAAACAAAATCTCATTTTTCTTAAAAATATTACAAATAAAATATATTAAATGATAAAAATTATATATCCCAAAATAAGTAGTGTCACCAATTTAGCAATATCTAAACTGGTTTGAATCCCCTGAATATGGTTTACATCTAACAGGTCTAACAAAACCCATCCATATTTAGTGAAAATTCTAGAAAAATGAAGAGATAAAGAATCTTTCACCCTAAAAAAAGTATAATCTTAATAAAAAATAATAATTCATCCAAATTATGTTTTTGATTTACGTAAAATTTTCATCCCATACACATATATTATAAGGATCCAACATATTAAATGTCTTCCACATTGATAATGACCTTGTCTCTCTGGAACCCTGAGTTATATATTAACATTATCATTATACGGGGGATCTTAAGTGTTTAGAGTAGTAAGGTACTCAATTGCAGAATTTACTTAAAGGTTAACTACCATGTTGTCAATAATATATGGTTAGGAATCATCCTGAATAAATAATGGATTCTTGAATTTATGTTAATCCTTGATATTTTTTACTACTCAAAAAATAGACTCCAAGTTACCCTGGCTATTATTATGCGACAATCCTTGATTAGATTTAAAATAATAAAAGGACTCAACATTATTCACTTAACCTGTCAGCTTCCCTAAAATAGATGTTCTCCTCATAGAAAGGTGATTTAACAAAGTACTATTTATGATTTATAGTTTTCTTTGTCAAATTATACTTATAACATTCAGGATGACTCAGCTCTTGGAAATAAGAAACCCTCTAATACTTCTCTAATAATGACCACAACTAGTCCAAACAACTATGAGGATCAATTTTACATGAATAGTTGTATCATCGCTAATCTCAATTACAGCTTCTTATAAGCATGAACCATTTACACTTCTCCAGCCAATAATAAGTCATGTATCCATTTGATTCTAATCCCGATTTGACACAAGTACTTAAAGACCTATAAATGATATAATATAATTAGTCTTCTCACTCATCCCTAGGTTTACACATTCACTGTAAATAACTGAAACAACCTTAGTGGAGAAATTCCCCACATTTTACCCTTCTAACCACAGTCCTTATAAATATGTCCTATAAGAAAAATATTACCTTCTATTATAATTCTATGATAGTTACTCTTTAAATGATAAAAAACACAACACTCCCAAAAGAATAATTTTTTCTTCTCATAATCAAATATAAAACTTATCTAATAATCGTGAGGGAAGATTATCACTTTATAAATAAGAGTAGTTATCAGATCAACCACCACTAAAATCCTAGTATAATGGCCAAAATATTACATTTAAATATCCATATCCACTAGAATTAGAACATAAAACCAAGATGTGATGTTAATTATAGTGAATTTCACACTATTATTGTGGTGGTTATAGTGAGATATTGGGGGATTTGGGATGATTTCACTAAATCCAGAGACATGGTTTATTAGGTAAATGTATGTTACTTGAAAATTAGTAATATTATATTGATTTAGATCTAGTTTCAATGTGTAATTGATGTTATTTAACTGAAATATTTTTATATATTTGAAGTGTGATGTGTGGTTGAAATTTGATGATAAAATCACGTACTTATTAGTCTCATATGTTTTCTCATCAATATAAATATATTTATTTAGTTTTGAATACCTACCTGGTAAAATATCATTTTACTTAAATTTAAATGTGATTATTGAATTTAATAAAAATACATAAAGTAAATGAGGTTTTCATCTTGAATGAGAAACTAGAAAGAGAAAACAAATCACACCTCTAAAATCAAATGTGTTTTTTTCACTACCATGGATGCTACTTGTATCTGATGTGGTAGATGTATTAAAAAATAAATAATACGAAGATAATAATAAATAATATAATAAAAATAAAAAATGTAGTATAAACCTATGTTTTATGATCCTCTGCAACATCACCTGATGGTATATACTCATACAGTGCTCTAACCATAGCTAACAACTACCAGTTACCTCCTTAGAAGCACACCTCTATGACTACAAATATGTCACCTACTATTTCATACTAGAAACAACATAAGGTTCATCCATAGAATTTGAAACTATAGAATGAAGGATCCTAGTGTCATAAGTCATATTGCATCCATGTGCATTACAACCAATGATATAAGAAAATATATCGTCCCACCTTATTGAATGTTTTCTCTATTCAACTAAAATTTATAGTAAATAAACCTCAAATTTATATTGTGTAATATATATGTATAAATATATATGTATATATAGATGTATGAAAGAATCTATAATTTTTAAAAGGACAAACTATAAGAGGTGCAACCAAAGTATCATTTTAACCACGAGTCATCATCCATAAAAATATTTTATTAGTCAGTGCACCTTTCTCCCATAACTATATACAAAAATGTTATAAATATTGAACATAAAAAAAAGTTAAATAATATATTTAAAAAGTATATTATAAATAAATCATATAGAATTTAGGATACATGACAATGCCCATTTCTATGTGCTAGCTCTTGCAATACACAATTCTGGGAATTATGTGCATCCACAACATACAATCAATTATTTCAAATTTATAAAATGTAAAATGATGAAAAATATTGAAAATATATAATTGGAATTAAATATTATAACCATAAAAACATCAGTGGACCAACATAAAACTATTCCTTTCCATAATGATGGGATAACACCTCTCAGGATTTTGACTAGAATGTTTGTGGCACCCACATTATTACCCAATGCTATTTTTTAAAACTATAATTATAATCATTGTACATTATACAACATTGTTTCGTACACACTAGAAAAAACTCATTGGGACATTCTTATATTACAAAATTTATTAACGTCGACAACTCGAGATGACACAGGTGGGGTGTCCACAAAGAAAGACAATGAGTAGTCGATCACGAAGGTCTATTAGTTTTGTGGGTGGATCGATTGCCATGGTCAGTCCACAAGTACTATGACCAATCCAATTATTTAAATGACCATAAATCCTAAATAGATCATCTGATCAACATGATGTATATAATGTTGAGTAACTAATGTTGAGTCATTCATTTTTAGACTAATGGTGGGTTTTTTTAGTATGGACCCATATAGGTGAGTTCATTCTTTTGTCCCTTTCCTCAAGGGTGCATTGTGACATTATATCATCATAAATGTATTATAATCCCTTCTAGAGTCCAAGTATCAGATAGGTTATTGTATACCTCTATGATACTAGAGTATGATCCTCTATCACCCTATATGGATTTTTTGGAATTTGTGTAACCTTATACAAAGGTTGTTGATCCTCCATTTTTCGGGCCACATTGGTAGGGTTTGTGGAATCATTTTCACATGATCTCATATATAGTGGTTTGATTGAGATTGGGTTCTTAGTGTCACTTAATGGTTCTAGGTGTGATCCACTATCTATGTATCATATTATTCCTTGACCGACACATTATCTTTGTGTGGGACCCAAATCAGCTAGACCTCTTCATTTCACTAATTATATCACGGATTGGGAAGTGAGTTACCCCAAAATGATCATGCTTAATGTATAATTCTATATCTGGCTGTTTTTCATGAACACCTATTAGAGTGGATTCTCTCCCAAGTCTATCTAGGATTTTATCTACTTTTTGTATATATTATATAGTGAAACATATTGTATTGAGTTAAGTGTTATTTGTCTTCATGTTTAGGGTTTTTTGGGAGTCTTACTTATTATTGTTATACACACCCCAACATGACCTTTTCATATATGTGTTGTGTACTTTGCAGATTAGAGACCATTCAATGGAATCCGTGGATGACTAGGAGTGGGTGGAGAATAGCTAGAGATATAATGGATGAGGTGTTTTCTGGGAGAATACATTTGATTTAGTCCTCACCCTTGGAGTAGGCTTGACTCTTTACAGTTTTAGTTACACTTGTGTGCAGACTTTTTATGGTGGGATTTTTTTTGGCCTATTTTATTTTCAGTACATTCACTATTATACTCTATTGTGGGATCTTATACGTATGTAACCCTTCTTTCAATTATTTTACCTTTTAGAATTCTATGGCATTGATATGTGTGTGTGTGGGGGGGGGGGGTACTTCAGTTACATGCCTCCCATTTGTGGGATGTACCCACTCAGTGCTAGAAACCATCCCATGGCCTATTGGGGGAGGGATTGGGGTAGTCATGGAATGAGACCCTTTATGAATGTTCATGAAAATTTCTCCTTTAACAGTCTCTCTTACCCAATAAATATATTATTCCTAATGAAATAAATTATGTTGATCAATTAGTTGGGAATAAATTCGATAGTCTTGGTTTCATCACAATCATTTAAAAAATTCTCACCACCTTTACATTTTCACAAAAACTAGGAAATTCAGATTAGATGGAATGGTAATGAAGAAAATGTGTTCTTCTTGTTATTCCAACATGAAAGGATCATTTCTATCTCATTCATCTCAATATAAAATATTTTTAATGTTCACCAATGTAAACTAATATTCATCATATTTAATTTTCCAGACCATATAAACCTAATAAAATAGTAAAAACGTTTATTTAAAATAATGTGCATATAAAAATTCAATGATGTATTTCAATTTACAATAGTAATAAATAGAATTGATAGACAGATAACCAATGACTCCATTTTGTGTTACTACTTTTTCATCAAAATATTTAACGTGATACCAACATTCATTAGCATCAAAATATTTGTAAAGATAAGCTGTTATAGATGGACCTGTAGAAATTTGGTAAAATTCTTCAGTTAGTATCAGTCCAACTAAATCCCATTGGATGTGGACCTATATATTTCACTGAATTTGGTAAATATTTATGTAGAAAAAAAATAGTACTATACATTAATCAGAATAAAAATACATTTATATGTACAAAATCCTTAAAGTAATCATGAAATGATGCATAATGGGACTGGTGAATTTGACAATCAATCACATGTGACATATCTTATTTTATCATATTAATGTGCTTACATTAAATGATAATATCATTGTTAAATTATTGACTTATATATATAAAAACATGTATAAGATAAAAAATAAATGTGATAAGACACTCACTATATCAATATAGAAACTAATGGAGTATTGAACATGATATATCGATGAACTTGTACCCAATCGATGGTGTTTGTATCAACTATAGTCCCATGACCAACAAGGACATCATGAATCATAGAGGGATTATCAAATTGTGGATCACCATCAATATGATATTCTGTACAAAAATTAGTATAGTCATCCAGCAAATTACCATAGTATATTAATTCATCCGAATGAGCTCTATTACATAAATATTATTTTAATGTATTCAGATGCTTCTCAATAAGAAACATCCACTTATGATTCACTACACCAGAATCTATTAAATCATCAGTTATGTTCATGATCAAGTGGTAAATAACATCAAAAAATGAGGTTGAAAATAATATCTAACTAAAAATAATATTTTAATTTCTATACTATAACATTTATAAAACACCCATTCAATGATTTCTAAAACAAATATTTCATAAAAAAAGACTCATCTCAATCAGTGGATAAACAAAATTTGGAAATAAATAATTAATAATTTTTATTGGAATCAATTACTATAGTATTATATGATTTTTAAGAATTTTTATCCCTTTTAGTGTCTTACTTTTCAAATTCACACACTTGTATATATTAAAATAGTAACCATAAATATCCTTGAGAATCTTCGAAATGGTAAAAAAATGTATCTTTTTACATTTTTTATATTATAAACTATTCAACGAGCATGTATGACTTGTTTCCCTCACCAAATTTTAAATATATTATTTCCTTGAAACCATTTCCTCAAAATCATTTTATGCATTGAAATCATCGATTGATATCCCACTGAATCTTATAATGGTCCACAATATATTTTCACAATCATTTTTTAGTGTGATTAACATCTTGAGTATACCATAGAATGATATTATTCATGTAATGGAGATTAATAAATTAAATTTCTTCTACCAATTGTACTATGTTTTATACCCTCACAATGGATAATGGGTATTGGATCTGCGACTAAATCATGAAATCCTTATATTGGGTGAATGTTTTAGTTCCAAATATTCCCTAATATTTCTACTCATTTTAGGATCTTTTGTGATGGGTTGATTTCTCCAGAACCATCAAATTTCACTCTTTCCATTCTAAACATATGTTGTGGGGGAATAAAATGTATGTGACCCACGTATGACCAACATTTACAAGGTTTTAGACACGTATAATTTTATTACTTTTATTGCATGAAGAGAATGTAAATTCCCCTTTCCTACTCAGACATAATAAAATATCGTAATCAAGGATTAAATTTACTGTCCATAATAAAGAATATTTCATTTTCAACATTTAATTAATTTCACAGTTGTAAGTCATCACACCATCACCCCAAAATTCATTCAACTCATCAATTAATTGATTGAGTTAGACAACCATAATATCCCATAGAGTGGGGTGGGTTGACATATGACTACCAGTAGGGTGGGTTGACATATCACTTTTTCCTACATAATATAATATTAGTATATAAGAATTTTATGACATAAATAATACTTTCATCCTCAGCTTCATTGGAAAGTAATTCATTTTCATTATGTCAATTATTTTACCCGGTTTCATAGAATGGTTTTAATGAGTCTAAAGTCCCCTGTTATCTTTCCACCTAGAAGATCCATATACTATAAAATTATCCAAATGAGATGTTTTATTTCTAAAGAGCATACATTTATTCTCACATGAATCTATGTTTTTATATGTGATTCATAAGTTCCCTCTCCACTTACCAACATGGTAATAGATCTTCAGAATCCTAGCATAGGTAAAAAGTACATTTTTAAATAACACCAAATGAAATTCAAACCATGTGTATGACTAATAATTCAAAGTACTCATATAAAAAAACTCAATGATAAACTTGAATTTACTATAATAAGTTCATGTAGAATATAATTCTATTTTTTCATCAATAAGTTTTTCGTATATCCATAATGAATCACAATATAATCTAGAGAGGGGATTGATATCACTAGTCTCAACATTTCCAAGGTTAATGACTTTGGGAGCTAACCCATGCTCCATTTTAGTAATAAATTCATGCAATAGATCATTCTTCCTCGCATCAACCTCAACCTAAAAAATTTTTATATAATGAAAACGAATTTATTCATCCCCGCTATGATTCCAACACTTATAATATTTTAGAAACCCATTCAATAAAAGGTACTACCTCATGGTATCTCATGTGAATTGATATATAATTTTATATTTTCTACCTGAAAAACTAATATATTAACTTTTAAATCCACAAGTGAAGTCAATAAACTGCACAATTCCCACAAAATATTATCTAAAATTTCTATTTTTAAGATTAATCCAATCATATATAGATTCAAATTTGTACCAAAATAATATAATTTAAAGAAGACATCATATTGGATGTATTTTTATAATTTCATATAAAAATATATATTTAAAATAAAGACTAACCAATTGTATGTCGACTTCAATTCATACTCATCCAAAAAAAACAATCCACATATGATATAATAATAAAATTTTAGGTTATATTAAAAAATTTATTAATTTTATATTGTAATGATTTTTTATCAAAAACTAAATATTTTGTACAGAGTAACATATAATTAAATGGATGAATATAAAATTTGAAAAGATAAAAATCAATCAAACATATATATTAATATATGACGAGTGGTTATTTTATAAATGTAGTTATAAAAAAATACTATATGAAATTATATTATTCGACTATTGTTGATCTCATAGTGTCAAACGACTGTTGAATATTAAATTATAATTGGGTAGAATGTTATGCATCAAATGTCAATGGGATACATAATTTAATATATATATAGGTTTATATAAATTTTAAAATTGATTAATATTATTGTTTACATTAAATTTAAAATAAATATAACTATAATAAAAATTATATTATAAAAATGAATAAGTAATTAAATAATTTACTTATAAAAATATTATTTCATAATTTGATTAAAAAAATATTACAGTCAAACAACCTATGTTAAATATTAGGAAAAATACATTAATTACGAGTGAGAAATTTACATGAAATATATATCAAGATCCCAACATCTTTATATATTTAAACTAATTTCAAAAAATCCAATTAAGATAAATGGAATTTAATAGGAAGGATCAAGTTAAATATTTTATAATATTTTTTTATAATGGATATTTGTGATTGATTGATATATATCACTACTTGTATAATTAAATTAAATATTTATTTTTTTAATTCAATAATTTGGTATGGCGTATTATTTATAAGATCCTAGTGGGAATTTAATAAATATATTTTATCTTTTTCATGTCTCTACTTCCATTTTTTAATGGATTACATATCCACATTCCCTTTATTGCACAAATAATCAGGATGGATGTTGACTTTCCAAATTATTGATCAATATGGTTATACTCCCTAATTTTTATGAAATTTTGAGAAATAGTTATGTGATCAGAATAAATTGATTTTCTTTGAATGACTTAATTTTGTATTATCATAAAAAATGTGAATGCGGTATAGGGAAAGCATGTGTGTCAAATATTATAGTGATAAAATTATATTCCGTAAAAGATTTCTGCTATTCTAGTAGTATTCATGAAACCTTTTACTTATACTACTAAAAAATATATCTAACATTATTATTTACAATGGTTGGAAGATTTATCATAATAAAATTGTTATCTTATTTTTATCCACCTCATTAAATTATTCCAATTTTTTTTCCTTATACCCAGTTATTGATGATATATGATTATTATCAAAATAAAACCCCTAATATAGATGGGGTTTCAAACAAATTTGGAATCATAGGTTATGATTAAATAGAGAAATAGATTTGGGATTGAATTGAGTGGAGGGGTGGTTGTAGTCGTTTTGTGGGAGTTTCATAGAGGGGGTAGCAGTAGTGACTGGGATCATAAGTGGTGGAGGAGGAAGCTCGAGAATTGGTATAATTAGGGTAATGGGGAGGATATGGAGGGAGTAGAGCTATATCGGTGACCTTGATAGTGGGTGCGGTGAGGGATAGAGAGTGGGGGTGGTGATGGAGGAATGGGTAGAAGTAGTTTCTCTAGGATTAGCAGAGGTGGAGGATCTGGGCATAAAGATGATAGGGTGAACGAGCAAGAGGGAGGTGGCATGGAGTGGAAACAGTGAGGATGGATGGGAGACAATAGCATCCCTTGATGTGGTAGTGATCACAGGAGAGGTGGGGCTGGTCACGGAAGGGGGGGGGGAGTCTGAAGATTTATATACCAAGGGGTAGGGGAGGGGGAGGGTTATGGTGCAATGGGTGGGGGTATAGTAAATGATTTTTTGAAATTTATTTCAACAATCATCATTTTGGGTTACTCGATCAAAAAATCATATATAATTCATTTTCAAGTAGTGGGGGGTTTTCTTTCTTTCTATATATTTACCAGGATTGTTATCCTTAGTTTGGGAGAGTGTTTTTGTATAATGAGTTATTGGGTGTAGATTTCATCCTGATAATTGGGTTAGTTATCATTTTATATTTATAAATGATTTTGGGATACCAAATATTTTATGTAATCTAAAATATCGGACAATGATAAAAAGAGATCTTAGAGAGTAGAGAGCATCTTCTCAGACCAAGTGATTCAATTTAACTTTATTCTAATTAATTCATGACCATCATTATTCATTTTTTGACATCCTACATTAGAAGGTAAAGTATCCAAATGTAATAAATATCCAACAAGAACCATATTAGAATCATATACATAATGATGTAATGGAATGTATGTAACAAAAGGAAATCTTCAGGCATGGAAGGAGGCATGAAAGATGATACATATGATAAAAGAACAAAAAAGGACCAGAAGGGCATTCTCCAAAAGCATCAGGATCCATTCCATGGTCATGTTATTCCCTTTTCTCATTCTATAATAAACTCAAGTATCAAAAACTTGGTGATCACCCAAATCCATACCTGTATCCACATAAACTGCTTGAATACCATCGGTGGCCCAGAGAGGGTTACAAAAAACTTAATAGGCCTCCCCAAACACACTACTAGAATTTTAGAAAGGGATATTTTTTATGAGACCCCGTCACAAAAACTAATTTTTTGACGGGGTCCCATTGCAATAGCCCATTGCAGAAAAGGGTGTCGTAACTAGTATTTTTTTCAAATGGTCCATTAAAAAAAATACTACTTGTGACGAGAAGCAGTCCCATCACAAATAGATATCCGATTAAAAACATTATACACAGAGAACCTATTGCGACAGGCCCTCCGTAAAAAATATTTGTGACAAGATGACGACCCGTCACAAATACCATTATGTTATAAACCTGCTGCGAGGACAAAGTAACCCATCAAAAATAAGTTTTAATATATATATATAATCTTTTTATGATGGGTGCCCGTCGCAAAATTCCCTATTTCAAATAATTAATAAAATAAATTAAAAATATATAATTATGATAAATGAAAAAATAAAATTAATATTATTAAAATAAAAGAAATATAAAAATTCTCAACATTTTAAAATATTTAATAAAATAAAAAAAATAATAAAATAATGATTAATAATAAAATAATATTAATGTTATTAAAATAATAAAAAATTAAAAAATATTCAAATTATCAATATTTGTAAAAAAATATAAAAAAATAATAGGTTATTATTATTATTATTAGTAAAATAAAAAAACATTAAAAATTATAATACTAATAATAAATAATAAATATTAAAATATTAAAAATAGAAAAACAATTATGCAATATTCACACCAATAAAAAAATACATAAATTATAAATATTTCATATTACAACAAATGTTCATTTCAAATGTTTTTAACTGATCAAAAAAATCACTGGGTGGATAGTCTTTTGGAGGACCTGGAGGAGCTGGGGAAGATGGTGGAGGAAACTTCATCCCAATACTACGAGTCAGGCGGTGCATGTACTCTATCTGCTCATGCTGCTGCTACTACCATCAACACATGTCCTCCTCATGCTGTTGACACATCTCATCCTGCTGCTTCGGAAAACTCTCTATAAGCTTAGTTTGAGCTTGCAACTGCTCTAGAAACTATGAGTCAAAAGATGATGTCACTCTATGAGCTCCGCTCAAGCTAGACACCGACATTGCAACATTACCATAATAATTCATTGGAGTCAAATGATAGATGATACCAACTACTCGGCCCTTCTCGATGGCATACTGGGTCGCCTACATCCATGTCGTCTCATCAAAATAGTGGGAATTAGTCTGATCATCCATCTCAGCCTGAATCTGAGCCCATCTCTGAGAAGTCGCGGCCTCATAGGACTTCTTTAGTTTCAATTTGAAATTTAAATAGAGAAACTATTATATGTAGTTAATTTTCAAACTGAAAAATAAATAATACTAACAACAATATAACATTAGCGATCAACTCTAATCTCTCCAGTGGCTGGATCACTATATATCCTCCGATAAAATTCATACTCTATAATATAGGGATGCTCGACTGCCTATATGAATTTAAAATAAATTGTTTATATTTAATGTTATATAAAATATATAAAAAAATACTTACCATATTTTATTTATGCGTACTGAATGTATGACTACCAGCTTGATGTCTCACCTTCTATCTCCCCCGATTCTACCGGCCCTATCAAGATCTTCTCTTAAATCCACCACTCAAATAGTGTGAACATAATCCATCCCAAATGTGAGATGAAATTTACTCTGGTCGACGATCTCTTCATGAATCATCAAATACTATCACTCCTACTTACTTAAGGTTAGTCCATATGAAATTGTGAAAAAATTAACCGAAACGCTCAGGCATAGACACCTTCCATGCCTCGTGGATTGTGCCACACATGCTATCATCAATGAGATACCAGAAACCCTACAAAAAATTTATAATATCAAGATATTAATGGAATAAATTTTTAATTAAATATTATGTATTTACATATAAGGAAATGATTGAACATTTAAAGCTGCACATCAACAGGAATCTATTCCCATGTAATCTGTGGCTGTGAAAAATAATTGTGCAAGAGAGCGCTCCCTTGTCCAACAGCTAAATGCGAAAAACTATGAAAAAAAGAAAACATAGTCAAAAAAATTGTATATAAATAAATTAGTGAAAGCTAACTAAAATAAACAGGTTACCATACTTCCACATCTGTGGATCAAAACCAAGAAATGGACATCGCTCCGGGATAGGGTCAGGAATCATCAGTCACGCAAGACCGTGCCCCCTCCACATACCCCCTAAACCGCTAATAGGCTGAGGGTAAGATGATCCCAAATCATCCTCATCCAAAGGTATCTCAACATTCTCTAAGTCATGAAATAGATCAGGGTCTATATAAAACAAAAAATTATTGTTGTTAGCAGATAGTTGAAAATAACTATTACATATATATGTATATTATTTATGATTATAACCAGCATTTAACTGTGTCAATGTTCACCTTTATCATTATCTTCATATTTAATAATGTAAATGTCCTCATATTAATCATAGACATCATCAATATCAATATGAGTTTCAGTTTCATCATCTCATTCCATTTCAAATTCATTTGTAACATCATTAACATCATCGTCACCATCAACCCTTAATTGTGGGGTGCCATCATCGATATTTCCTTCTCTTTGTGTAAAAGAAGTATTTTCAGTACTCTCTTGAAAAATTTCAATTCCTTATACTTCATCAGAACCACATTCAGTTTGAGTAAACATATTTTCCCAATATTTCATTTATATTATGCTCCACCAATCACTCAGGTCTCTTGAAGTACCATATTTCTTTGCGTAATATATTTGATGTGCATATTGATCCTGTAAACTGGTTCATTTACTACAATAAGAATTTTATATTTAATATAAATGATTCCAATAACTAAGGCCCAGATTACGAACCAGCCTCCTGCTCTCATAGTACTTTTCAAGAAACATATTTCCTTCAGGGAAAAATACTTTAACCAAAGAAAATATCTGATAAAAACAATTGTTTGAAATTGCATTATCTGATTTAATAGCCACAAAATTTGTAACCGCTTATAATTTTTTTATCTTGCAACCAAGATATAATGAATCCACAGTAGACCTCAACAACTCATAAAATTAAAATGGTTCCAATTCCGGAGTTAAATCAATATCATCCCATGTTTCAGTTTGTTGAATAGGTAGACCGAAAAATAATGTACTAAATTTTGAAAATGTGATGGATCCAGAATCAAGTTATTAGTATCTTCAATTGAACAATGTTCACCTTGTTGATACCAAAAAATATAATCTAGTTGAAAACCAAACCTCATGATATGTCCCCCAACCCTGTCAAATGTGTCAAAAATTCTCAGAGAATGTTTTATTCAAGGACACTTAATTGTGCCTTATCAAAAAAATTATTGTTTTGATGATGAAAATGATAAGTAACCTTCAACACCCTCAATATATATAGTATTTAAACCAGAACTGTTTGGATTTCTATGATGATTTATCCAAGTGCAATAATCTAGTAATGACTTTTATCGACTAACTTATTTCATATTTTTCTACAAAAAATAAAATCATTTTTTTTGAATAATTTGATATTAGAAAAACACTATACAAAAAATAAGATAAAAATCACAACTACTTCTTATTAATTACTATTAATTATGGGTGACAAAATTTCTAGTGGATTGACGTCTACTCTTTTGTCTGAAAACTCATTTACTTGCAACTTTATCACACTAAAATCACAATAAAGAATCTATTGGGAGGTATACATATTCATTCACGTGCATACAAGAATGTATAATCATACCTCCAAGGATATCATTCATTGTGATTTTAGTGGGAGAAACATGCAAGTAACTGCATGACCGGACAAAAGAGCCCCCATTTTGTCGATGAATCATCTTCTTGCAACTGTCACCACCTAAAGACATTATAAAAAATGTAGTCCTACAAATGAATATTCAAACACATGCATACGATAATGGATATATATATGTATAAGCATAATATTCATAATGTTTTGAGTAAGTGAGAGTTGAAAGAAGGGTAATCGAGAAAAAGGAGTGCCGCCAATCCACTTGAAATTGTGCCAAGTTATTACAATTTATTACAATTGATTTTATTACTATTTATTACTAATTATTACTAATTATTACAAATCATTACAAATTATTCCATATTATTCTTAATTATTAGGAATTATTACTAATAATTTCCAATTATTACATATTATTACCAATTATTTCCAATTATTACAAATTATTACCAATTATTATCAATTATTACCAATTATTACCAATTATTACTAATTATTACAAATTATTACAAATTATTACCAATTATTTCCAATTATTATGAATTATTATGAATAATTACAAATTATTATGAAAATTATGAATAATTCCTAATTATTTATAACTATTCTTAATTATTCTTAATTATTACTAATTATTCATAATTGAACATAATTGTTCTTAATTATTCCTAATTATTCCTAATTATTCATAATTCTTCCTAATAATTCCAAAATATTCCTAATTATTCTTCAAAGACCTAGAAATTTCAGAGATAATTTGTTCTTAATTTATTTTTAATTTTAGGAGTCTGTAGTTTCTGACGGCACCTTATTCCGAGGCACGGTGTGCCCAGAATAATTTTCCTACGTTTAGCTCGGGTACGTGTAGTAAAAGAACGAGTGGGTTTTTCTGTCATTGAAACTGGTGCTCGGAATTGAATTACGAGGGCACCAACGAGCTCAAAATGCCAATAATTGCTTAAGGGGAACTTCACCGTGAATGCACTCAGGATGGAGTGGAAGTTAGTTTTCCTATGTTAGTGAAATAAAAATAAAATCAATAACATTTTATTTTATTTTGAATTTAAAACTTATTTGAATTAATATGGGGGTTTCACAACCCCACATTAATTCAAGTAACTCCTCCCTTAATTAATTAGGGGAGGAGCCTTTATGATGGGGGGGGGGATCTGCTGGAGAACTCCCTCTCTTTCCTTCCCTCCCTCTCCTTCCACCATTGTTGCACCAGCACCGAGGTTCCGTCTTTTTCGACAAGACACCGATGAACGAGCAGGGATCAGTAGTGTGGTGCGGGAACAAAAAACTATGTTGAATCTGACGTCTTCCACACGTCAGATCCAACGAGTGATGAACAACGCGAGGTAGGGTTTGTTATGTTCATGTTTTAATACCGTTCATCATCGTTCTTCAATTCATGAGTTTCGTTTGGCCGTATGATACCATGTTGACGAGGAAGGGCTCAAACTGCATGAAGACAGCCCGACCCTTCCCCTCTCGTTTGTTGTTTGTAGACGATGGAGGCAGTCTACGAAGAACCGTCCTGTGTCGGGCCGACCACGAGTGGATCGTCACCGCATGATTTCCGGGTCACCGCAAAGGCGCGACAACATCGTGCAGTGCAGAGTAGAGCTTGACCACGGCCTAGCCAGGCCACAGGGAAGGGGCACGGCTCTATCGCACCGTTCCGGAGCGATAAGGGCCTCATCCAAGGTGGGCCACGATAGGGGGGCGCGGCGCCGTCGCACCGTGCCGGTTGAACAGAGTCACAGCCTATGGTCGCGGCAGACCTGGATGGGCGGCCGACTCGGCCGGCCCCCGTTTCCTCAAAGAGGCGGGACTCGAGGGGGTCCTGATGTTTCCCAAGGACCATCCTTCATGGACGGATGTTTCGATGAATGGGGGGGGGGGGTGAAACCCCCCCCCCCCCCCCCAAGAGCAGCTGCTAGGGCGGGCCCCACTAGGCGCCACCACCCCCCTGTTCGGCCAGCCGCGTGGGCCAGGCCACGCCCAACTGGGCTGGGCCGCACCCAACCGGACCGGGCCGCTCCCAACTGGGCTGGACCTGTACTCGAGTCGGGTCGACCCGGTTTGGGTCGACCCAGGGGGTGTTTTGCCGGGTCGGTCCGGGCCCTGACCCCCTATTTTTTAGACCGTTTTCAGTTAAATGGTCATATCTTGAGCTACAAACCTCTGATCAATTCACCGTCAGTTGCGTAGGATTCCTTATATAGAGACGGTCGTTTAGGTATATTAAAATAATGGTTTCGGAAAGGTTTGAGTATGGTCAGGTTGGTTTGCACTCAAAACCAACCGGGCCCTCGGAGCGGAAACGTTAATAACCTGAGGACCAGACGTCGGATTGACATGTTGTCAACTACGTTGGATTCCTTTTGATGATAAGATTCTTTTGGAATACTCCACTTGAGGATTGGATGTATTTGTAGAATGGTATGGTTGGTTTAGCTTATAAACCAATCGGGTCCTTGGAACAGAAAAGCGAATAACTCTCAGACCGGACATATGTTTGATGAACCGTCTGTGAGAATTGGTAATCTAATTGAGAAACGGTTCCTTTGAGTATAACCCATGGGAGTTAGGGGTACATTTGAGTTACGGTCATGTTGGATTGTACACAAAACTAATCGGGCCCCCGGGACTAAAAGGCTAATAACTCATAGACCGAGCGTCTGATTGACGTTCCGTCTGTTGTGTTGAGACCCCTTTGACAAGGAGGTACTTTTAGATACATTTTCGTCTAACTTCGTGACACTTGGAGTGTTGACCAGTGGCTTGTGGAGCAGATCCTCCTGGAGACGAGCATACGGAGTACCATGGCTTTGTAGTCGGCTGATACCTGATTACTGCTTGTCTGATTCGTATCAGAGTGACTTGACTAGCCCAATGGGGAGCACTACTATGTTGGGGTGGCAGAACCATGGTGGGGAGCACTACTATGTTGGGGTGACATACCCACAGTACTCGACAGGAAGAGTACCTCTATAGGCTAGTAGGTGGAGCGTTACTATGATGGGGCGACAAACCCATAGTAGGGAGCACTACTGTGTTGGGGTGGTAGACCCACGGTTCTAGACAGAGGAGGAGTACCTCAGAAGTCTAAGGTTAGTGAGTAGTACCTCAATGTCGTGACAGAACTACTACCCTCAATAGAGGAGGAGTTCTCCAGCAGCCGTGTTTTCGTCATCGTGTATAAAAATCCTGGTTTGATCTGAGTCAATGACCATTGTGTTTTCCTCATGATTGAGATGTATTACTTGATAACATAGGTATATGTATAGGCATATACCTAAGTAAAAGTTATCTGTTGAGATATTTTTTGTGGTTTATCCTTGATGGATTTTAGTGAGACCATGAGGGTCTCAGGGTCCCTACTGAGTATTGTTGTACTCACCCCTGCACGGGCTATGCCCACAACTCATTGGGTTGGATGCAGATAATGGAAATCATTGATCGTGGTTGAGTCTTTTATAGATGGATGGTACCGAAGGTGGACTTCACGACGAGATGGTACTCGGAGGTGACAGACAGACGTGGAATGCTGAGGTGGCCATCTGTACCTACCCTTCAAGTAGGAACTCCAGAAGATGATCCAAGAGAAACTTGACACCTTTCTCCTATTTTTTCTTTTCCTTGTACTTTACTGTTGGGCTTGTATTTCTGGCCCCTTTGCACTTTCATCATACCTGTTACTTCTTTACTTAGTGTTTGCTTCCTCTTGTTCTCTGGTTGTGTGTGTTTACGTTTCATAAAGGAAATTCCTTCCCTTTTTATCGGGATTTACGCCATTAGTGATAGTCGCCAACCCCTGGCCTATGGAAGGCGGGCTTGGGGTAGTCACAGCACGGGCCCCGACGATGGGTCGTGAAATATTCTTAATTATTACTAATTATTCTTAATTAATCCAAATTATTCTTAATTAATCCAAATTAATCCTAATTAATCCAAATTTCTCCCAATTATTCCAAATTATTCCTAATTAATCCGAATTATACCCAATTATTCCAAATTATTCTTAATTATTCCAAATTAATCCTAATTAATCCTAATTATTCATAATTATTCTTAATTAATCTTAATTATTCCTAATTAATCCTAATTAAACCTAATTATTCCTAATTAATCATAATGCATCCTAATTAAACTAAATTAATCCAAATTAATCCTAATTTTTGCTAATTAATCCTAATTATTTCTATTTATTTCAATTTATTTCAATTTATAGTTATTTATTGATATTTATTTCCATTTATTCGTATTTATTTCTATTTATTGCTAATTACTCATAATTATTGCTAATTATTAATAATTATTGATAATTATTGCTAATTAGTGCTAATTATTTCTAATTATTCCTAATTATTCATATTTATTCATAATTGTTTCTAATTATTCCTACTTATTACTAATTATAACAAATTATTCCTATTTATTAATATTTATTAATATTTATTACTATTTATTACTATTTATTAATATTTATTACTATTTATAACAATATATTACTATATATTACTATATATTACTATTTATTACTATTTATTACTAATTATTACTAATTATTACTATTTATTAGTATTTATTACTGTTTAATACTATTTATTACTATTTATTACTATTTATTAGTATTTATTAGTATTTAATATAATTTATTAGTATTTGTTACTAATTATAACTAATTATTAGTATTTATTAGTTATTTTTTACTATTTATTACTAATTATTATCAATTATTACTAATAAGTACTATTTTATTACTATTTATTACTAATTATTAGTATTCATTAGTATTTATTACTAATTATTACTAATTATTACTATTGATTACTATTTATTACTATTTATTACTATTTATTACTATTTATTACTATTTATTACTATTTATTTCTATTTATTACTATTTATTTCTAATTATTACTAATTATTACTAATAATTGCTATTTATTACTTATTATTACTTATTAATACTATTTATTACTAATTATTACTATTTTATACTATTTGTTACTAATTATTACAAATTATTGGTAATTATTTGTAATTATTTCGATTTATTACTAATTATTATTAATTAAAACTATTTATTACTAATTGTATATATTTATTACAAATTATTGTAAATTAATACTAATTACGGAAAAATACAGCTACAAATTACTAATTACCGCTAATTATTTATATACATTACTAAATTTCCTTATTATTATTAATTTTTACTAATTTTTAAGAATTAGTACTAATAATTTAATTTTATTATTACAAATAAATACTGATGACAAAACAATTTAAATCTAACTTAATTACAACTAATCAATAATAATTAAAATTAATATAAATAAATGAATTAAATTTTAAAAAAATAAAACATAAATACCTTTAAACTTGATCTCTGATAATTTTAGAAAGCTCCACAACTTTTTTGTAAAAAAACTAACTCTAAAAAATTTTCACTCTAAAATTAGAGTTTAGAGAAGCAGAGGAAGACAAAATTCTGGAGGAGGGAAGAAAAAACAGATGGGGGTATTTATTGGTTAGATTAGTTGCGATGGGAATCCCATCGCAAATAGTACTTTTTGCGACTGGACCCATCGCAAATACCTTCAGCCGCATTAATTACGGTCGGCGGTTAAAAGATTATTTATGACGGGCGTCGTCGCAAAAAGTAACCTACCGACAAACTATTTGTGATGAGACAACAACCTGTCGCAAATAGGTTTTTACTGCCGCTAGTTATTGGCGGCGGGGTGCATAACAAATACCCTCCGGGGGTCGAACTAGTTGCTATGGGTGATCCCCTTTCGCAACTAGATCATACCATCTCCCGGTATTTGGGACGGGCAGTGCCTACCCATCGCAAAAACCCTTTTGTGTGGTTTTCCGCACAAAACGTGCTAATCCATGAGCCAGTTGTTTGCGACAAGGTGCCTATTCTCATCACAAATAATTGGTTATTTGCGACAGGTATATTGTCCCGTCGTAAATAACCTCTTCGATGGACTATTTGCGAAATGATTTATTCCTGTTGCAAACAACCCATCGTAAAAATGATTTTTTCCCATAGTGACGGTGTTTTTAAATACACAATCATTGCTTATGATATGAATATCGGGTAAATGTACCAAATAATAAAAATTAATAAAAGATCTAAATGGGACATATCTAATTCCAGAAGGACACCAGGCCAACACTTGTTTCTTTGTCCTAAGAAGGTTAGTTTCTAAATAATTAGCCATATACAGAAACATATATAGGCTGCTTACATATAACATCTACATCCATATATATCGGTGCTGCTACTATCCAATACTTGAGTAATAACATAGATGTATATGGTACATAAAATGAGTCTAAAAAGGGTCAAGGTATTCCATGAACGATATAAAAAAATAAGGGATTCCATTCCTAATATCATAATAGTATGTTTCCATGCTCAAATCAATACAAAAAGGCTCATCATACACATATATCTTGTCAATAATGTCTCCATTCTAATATCATATCAATTGGGTCACCACGTCTGTATCATAATAATACGTTCTCCATGCCCGTATCATAATTATGGGGTCACCATGCCCATATTATAATTTTAGGGTGTCTATTCCCATATAAATTTATAGGGTCCCCATGCCTGTGTCATAATTTTAGGGGAATGAAGCCTGGAACATGTCAATATGAAAATCATTCCCATATCTTTTATTTAGGGAAATCATGACTAGATCATATTATTATGAACATGTTTCTTGAATAATATCAATATGGTCTCCTTTCCAATGTATCATAATTAATAAGGGTCTTCACGCATTTATATCACATAAGAAGAAGGGACACTACGCTTGTATATTATAATAGGGGGATGGTTTCCATTCTTTCCTATAAATATTTCAATTCGGATTCTTTTCACATATATAATAAATTATAGGGGTCACAATTCCCACTTATAATAATAGTGATAATTAATCAAAATCATTGATCAGAGAGAATAGGTCATTCATAGTTCATTAACGTTATTGTTTAACAATGGAATAACCATTGTTCAATTAAAATTGGTGACGTGTTCATACCACTCACAATAAATTTAATTTAGAAAAATTATCTCACATTGGAGACACACCAGAACCCTACAAAATATTCTTTGTTCTATTTGACATTTACAATGACACTGGTAATTCATCATCACACCTCAAGGGTGGAATCAATTTAGGGAGGTCTATTCTAGTATGTCTCAAGGGATGATAGGATAATACAATCAGGGATATTTAATTAATCATCATTTATGTATTTTATTTCAATACATGGATAATATTATATGTGGGTCCAGTGTCAATAATAATATAAAATAAGAGTTGAGGGATAAATTCTATACCACCTACCTTATTCATGAAGAGGAGAACACATCTATTGGTGTCCTATTATTTGTACTACATAAGAAAGAAATAGAAAAACTAATGAATGCCTTGAAAACAGAGAATATGAGACTTCACCTATATAACATTATTTAGATGAATATAAATAAGGAAAGGTGAAAGATGAATAGAGAACTCACTAGATCACATCTAATGACAAGAAGTGGAACCAGAGCCCAGATGGATGATTTATCCCAGAACCTAGGTGGAGTGGAGGAGGATCTAAAATGGGAGAGAAATGGACCTTCTATTCCCTATAAATGAGAAACAAAGATGTTGGTTGAGTTAAAATAGGATTAAGGTAAATTGTAATTTTACCCATAAATACAAGGACACAAGGGTTGACCACATGGTTAACCAAATCGTGGACCAATCGTGAAAAAATATCTACAGAAAAACCATCTAAAATGGTTCGTCTCCACAATTTGTGAACATTCAGAAAACAATAAATTTCACTTCTTCTGAAAATTTAAGGTGGCCCACATGGGCGTGTGGCAAGGGCAGCATTGTTTGGCCAAACCAAGTAGCCTACTACTCCCCAGTAATACACAATGCATGGTTGGGAGAAACCATATAGGATGGGAATACCAATTTCTACTGACTGTGTATCCTAGTGGTTTTGTCCATCAGTTGGGGTTATGATCTCTAAAAAATCCCCAAAAAAACCATTTTGAATTTTTATCCTCACTAGTCTTTCATATTTTGTTGAAACCAAATATTAAAACTACAAATTATTATATCCATTACTTATAAAAAACAATGTTGTTATATTCATACCCCCTTAAAGGAACTAAATTTCAATTTACTATTCCAAGGGAGGAATAGAATAATCTTATAATAACTCTGACCAATGAGAATGTATGTTGGCCTCAGGCCCCCAAGAATCATTTTTTACATAGTCATTCTTCAATAGAACCCTTACTAAGGGTGCATACAATCCTCAGAGGGACTTCAGGCTCAAATCAACAATTCATATGGGATACTTATCAAAGGAATAATTGGAATCCAATTCCATATCATTAACATAAAAAGTATGATTTGGGTAATCATTATAATGTTGAAGATATGAAATGTAGATTATTTCATAGATGTAATAGAACATATGAGGAAATATGAACTAATAGTCTATCAGCACAATTGTATTTAAGATTTAAACAGGACCAATAAAGTGATGTATGGATTCCCTTGAATTTATATCTTTCTATTCCAATATCTGGGTGATACTTGTACGAAAACATGATCCCCATCCTTAACCTCTTTAGGTCTTCAATAGTGATCAACATAAAATTTCTATATAGAATTTGTAGTAGGGATTGAAATTCTGATCAATCGTGCCTAACTTTATGTTTATGGAATGATATGTGGACCTAGTAAAACTATCCCTCATTCTTTTAACCAAAACTATTTTGAATGATACAACCTACAATACACATCCTCATAAGGATCCATCTGAATTGGTTCTTAATATCTATTATATTTGGAGAACATTGTTAGTGGGATATGATTTTCCTAAGAACTACTAAAATTAAGCGTTCATGCATGTAGTAAGTCATCCAGTACCAATAAATTATGTTATGAATGGAAATTGTTTTTAGTGTGAAAAGTTATGATGATAAGTACCTATTTACACAATGATATATTTATCCCCTTCTATAACCTCTATGTTAAATGAGTTTCTATATCTGAAATGATAGTACAAGGAACCTAATTCATCCGTAAGATATCATGGGAGTACAATTTTCCTAGATCAACAACTCATAATGCCTTCCATATAGGAAGTGGTACAACTTTCCTATAAAATTGATGACTACCCAAACTATGTCACTAGGTCATGATGACCTCAGTAAAAAAGAACAGAAATATACATCTTGAAATCTTCCAATTTTCATTTCAGAACTGGTAATAGTTATAACAATCAAGTAGGACACAAGATCGCATTGTCGAGTGTGTCAAATTAGATATTTATTATTTACTAGAATTTCTGCAGTATAGTTGGAACTCAAGGTCATATCTTGATAGATCCTTTGATCATTACTTCCATTAGAAGGTTTTTATTATGAAAATAAAAGGGGAATGATATTTTGGAAAACTTTAGTTTTTTTTATTTAAATAAGGAAATTGAATGTATATTACTAAGTGAGAGAAAGTGGTTGCAGAAGTCATGATCAACCCAACCAAGTGTCCCTTGATACTCAATACATCATCACTGCCAAGGTATTGTGAAAGATAATTTATTACATGAATTTTATATACTAAAAATAGTATGGTATATGATTTCAAAGTAGGTTTCCACGATGGATTTGATTAATATACATTATCAATTACCAATATCCTCTCACAATCAATAAAATTATTTTGATGTAAGAACCAAACTAAATCTAGGAATCACATCAACAATGTGATGAGACGTCTATATTTGGGTCTATCTTAAAATTATTTACAAGAAAAAAATTCATAATCAAAGGTTATAACTTCAAGATTTAATCAAATTATATGATCCTGAAGCACAATCATAATGAGAAGAAGTGAGAGAAGATGAATCCACCCTCAAATAAATCCAAGATACGATTTATATATGGAATCATGAGGATTATTGTTGAATTTTATTTTATTATATACTACAAGATTAAAAAAATAAAAATGTAAAAATTAACAACAATATACAACAAACTTGTAAATTGAATTACTTTAGGGGGATTATAAGCATGGAGATCAGTATTATAACTAACGAAACCCTCCAAATTGATCAATAAGTAGTCTAGAAATATATGAAGGAGAAGATAAATAAAATGGGTGAAGATATCTACCATGTTATACTAACACATACCCATGGTCTTTAAATAAGATATAATGAGGGTTTTGGTTGATTTTATGGAAATTTATATTACCCTTTCCACAAAAGATGTTATGTTCCTTAGGGATTATGTCACTATTAGAGGAACACTTTTTACTCTATCGTATTCCAACTGGATGAATTACCCAAACGTGCTAAATTTTCATGAAATTAATCTCAAAGGAGGACCATTGAGGTATCTATTCAATACATGTTGAATTAGTCAAATTTGAGGTCCGAGGACTGAGATATGGCCCTAATACTAAAGGTTAGTCCAATATAGACCACCAGAAATTTATTCACATTTTGGGAATACTTTTGGCCTTTGAATGGATGAATTGGGTTCCATGGTATTCTGGATAAATTTATCCCAAACTAATTTAAATTCATCCACACAATTGTATCCCAATTGGATTCATGTATTATCCATAGTACATATTACTGTCCACATGTGTGCTTTTGCTCATGCATAGTTTGACCTATTTTTCATGAAATCCATCACGGGCTCTACAAATCACCTATTAATATAATTTAAACATTAAAACAAGTAAAATTTAACCATTTATTAATGGTAAAAATTAAATAAATTAATAAAACATAAAGAGAAATTTATTATTATATTTGGAATATTCAATGAAAAAATGATTTAAAGAGTGGTGTAAGGGTGAAACAATTTAGTTAATCACTATATGATCACACCCCACACACCTAAAAGTTTTATCTCATTGGAATATTCATATATACAAATCATGTACCATTCCTAAAAATTTAGAGAAAACATCCTTGTTTCTTGTAAAATGAAATTCATCAGGTCTTGTTTCTAAAATTAATTTTCCAGTCATTTTTCTTCTCTCACATCTGAATTAGTTTTCCATCATTTGTTTACCCATGATTCATGTCGCAACATACATCACCTAGAAAATTTTCCTCTTCACTAAATTAACATATTAATGTGGTGTCTTTCCCTTTTACTAGAGTCTATGTGATCTTACCATATGATTTCTAAAATTCAATGTTCTCTACCAGCAGAATGTAGTGTGATCCCCCAGAGGACTTCCAATAGATTGTTCTGGGGTTCAAGGGTTAGAATGATTTAACATTACAAAGTTTTAGGCATAATACTAGTGTTTAATCTATTACCTAAAAAATATTTCAAAATTAAGAAGGTGTTCATAATGAATGTACACAATAAACACCTAATAAATTATATCACTTCCATCTCACTATCCCCATTTTACATTTTTGTGGGTCCCAACCAAGTAGTGAGTGATAATTAGTAGACATTATCTTTTATCCATTTTTTCTTTTCTTCTATTTTTTTATGTATAGAATTATTTGTATACAATGTTTTTTAAGGTAATGTGGGGTAAATGTGTAAAATAATGATTCAATATGGCTTCTGAACCCACTTCCCAAAGAAAATGTAGGCACCCTTAATAACAAACCATAATAATTTTTACCTTCCCACAATTACCATTGAATCACCCTCTCCGGCACACATAATGATAATAAAATAAGAACATACACAAGATATGTGTTGGTAGGGATAAATCATCCTACAATGTGGCTACCTAATAGGTAATTCATGGTCTCTAAGGTTAACGAAGTGTAAAATGTATAGGTTGTTGAAAATAGAGGTTAATTATACAAATTAATGTTCAACGAATGATTGGAGGTATCATTATTGTAGCATAATCAAATTTAATTGCTTCAAACAGAATCCAAGAAAATTATAGTTTCTCTATGGGACTCTAGACTCTCATGAAAGTAATTAAATGGAATAATATGTAATAAATGGATTATAATGTCTCTCGAATGAGGGAATAAAATATTAGTTAGTGCTAATTTGGCATGGGATTAAAAAATCCATTAAAAATAAAAATGATTTGAAAATACAAATTCTAAAACAATAGTTGATATCAAAATTCATTTCAAAATTTTTTAAAAAAATTAAATTTCCACATAATCGACTCTAGAATGAAAAACGAGTTTGGATATTATTTTTAAGAAAATTTTTTTTCTTAGAAACTCAAATTAATGAAAAAGAAATCGCAAATGAAAACACGATTTTTTTTGTTTTTTTCTTTTTGTATATTTTTTTAAATACTAACTATGACATATCACCCACCCCCATATATAAAAATCAAAATTTTCTCTATGAATGTATTATAATTAAATAGAAAAGTAAATAATGGTAATGAGAAGGGAAAATATGCTATGTTGTGTCATATGTGTCATCAATAAGTTGTATTTCCTCCATGAGGTTCTCTAGAAAATACTCATAATAAGTGTTTGAGCCTCTACCCATCGACTATAAACTGCGATCCACTATTCTCATGAAAACCATATATAACACCAAAATGGTAAACAATAGTAATGGTATAAGGATTGAGCGATCTCAAATGAAGCTTTCCTTGATGGAGCTTTAACATAGAATTATACATGAGGACCTTATCACTAATATGAAACTTCTACTGATGAATCATACCATCATGGATTGCCTATGTCTTCTCTTTCTATATTTGGGTGTTCTCAAATGCATCACAACGAATTTCTTCCAACTCCTGAATATGTATCTTTCTATTCTAACATACATTTCAGAGATTCATATTATATTTTATAATAGAACAAAATTCCTAGTTTTATACCTCCAATGAGAGGTGATAATCCTCTCCAAACACAAACCTATATGATTACACAATGATTGGGATTTTAAAAGTGGTGTAGTATGAAACGAAGGGATCATCCGAGGGAAAACACCAATCATTCTTATTGGGCTGTACCATATTTTTGATGATTCACCTAACTTACTGATTTGAGACACATTCTTGTCAGTTTTTTGGGGGTTATATGATGTTGAGTCATTATGAAAAACCCTATACTTAAGGAGATTATTTTTTAATTAACAATATAAAAAATGGGAACCATGTTCATTTATTATGAATCAAATAAATCCAAACCTACTAAAAATATAGAACCGGAGAAAATAAAAAACAACTCAATATTCGTAAGTCCTTATGGATTTTTCTTACACCAATTTAGATACAAAGTCAACAACCAATAATTTGTACACAAATCCAAAGGAATTTTAAAAAGGCACCATTAATTCAATTCCCCATATATCAAAGATCTCAAAAAATAACATGGTATATTGGGGTATTTTATTCCAATTTTAGTTATTCCCTATGAATTGACATCGAGTGCATTACAAACCAAACTGTTGTGAATATCTATAAATTTTGGTCAATAATGTCCTAAGTCAAGGGTCATTAGAGATGTACATTGAGAGGAAATGTGGACCCGACATTCAAAAGTGATCAATAAGGTCAAAATAGAGGTAAAATCAAGGTCACATACACACCGATGAACACCATGGTCACTACAAATTCTACATATGTAAGGGTTATCTCAAATATAGAAAATTGAATCATGATTATGTATTTGGAATTTTGATTTGATGAATTTAGTGGGGACCCTAGATATTTCAAGAAAATTCACATTTTCAACCTACTAGAGAGTATTCTCCAAAATACCCCAAAGGTTCTCATGAGGAAAGAATAATCCAATGGGGAGGGTTGAGTATACATGATGGTCCAGTGGTGGTGAAATATTACAAATGAGGTCAGCTAATATATTTTCCACTCCCCACATATCTATAATATAATGGTAAAACTCTAGGTGGAGGAGCATCCACCAAATTAGGTGGATCATAGCTTTAAGTTTCTTTATGAGAAAAAGAAGGTCATTATGATCAGAAAATACATTGATTTTTTACAAAATATGATATGAACCCCATTTTTCCAAGGACAAAAATAGAATGGATTTCATTTTCAGAGTTTATGTAGTTTTCTTGTTCAAGGTCTAGGTTATGAAATCCAAACACAATGACATGTGGAGACTTTTCAACCATTTGTGATAAAACTACACCTACTACAAAGTTAGAGGAATCACACAAATGTTCGAAGGAGAGATCTCACATTGCTGTTTGAATGATGGGGTTGGCATGAGACGCATTTTTCATTAATTTAATTAATCCTCAAATTGTTTATAAATATATAACTCAAAATATTTTTTTAATAAATGGTATAAGGTAGTTAAGATCATAGTAATGTTTTTAACAAATATACGGTGAAAACAATCATAACTCAAGAATGATTTAACATCATCAACACATATTGGATACAAATGGGATGAAATTAATTCAATTTTTGACTTATCTAAATGAAACTAAATCATTTTATATATCATTACCTATAACTATACTGCACTCAATCATTAAATGAAATTTTTCATAATTTAATATGTGATTTTTTCCAATGCAACGGTGGATGATAGAACTTAGGTGTGCAAAAAATTTATCAAAAATAAGTTCTATAAATATTTAAACCATCCATAAAAAGATCCATAACATTATCAAGTTAATAAAATAAATACTCAACATACATCGCTGAAAAGTACAAAGTGGATTACATAGACCAAAAGAAATACTTATGTATGAGAATGTCTTGAATAGTTAGATAAATTATTTCTTTTCTAAATCCTCAGGAAATATATGGATTTTAACATAACACTAATAGACATCAAAGAGAAAATAATGAGACATAATATCTAGACTTTCTAAAATTTGGTCAAAGAAAGGTAGAGGAAAGTGTGCTTTTTTAATTGCTCGATTCAGTCCATGGTAATCAATACAGACTCTCCAACTTTTTTGCACACGTGTTGGAACAAATTCATTCCTTTCATTTGAAAGTATTGTATTCTATATTTTAGGAAACATTTTTCACTAATATAACCCATTTAATACTAAATATAGGATAACTGATCCCAACCACATGTAATTTAGAGATATCCAATTTTACTACTTCAAGGAGAGTGGGATTAAACTGACTTTGATCTTTCCTTTTGAGATTATCCTCCTAATCTAAAATTATGTGGTGCATTAATTATATAGTATAATAATATTCATATTAGCCATTTTCCATCCAATTTTTTTTAACACTCTCTCAAAAGGTCGAGCAGTTTTTATTCCCACTGTGGAGAGTGGTTATTGTCAATAATGAAGGAAAATTTTGTCAAAACCCATAAGATAAGATTATTTTAATTTATATGGAAGAAGATTTAGTTTTAGCACCAATTTTGTTTTCAATGAGGAAGGGGATTTAGGGGGATTTTTTTAACGAAAATATCTATTTTCTCATGTTTATTCTATAAGGAAATAGAATTAATGGAAATTAGATTTTTAGAATCATTGATGGTCATGGGTACCTCAAAATGAAAATTCTAATAAATTAATGAAAAAATTATATAGTTTTTTTGATCCCAGAAAACACTGAAAACATGAATCAAAAATAAATTAATTTAAGGGTGAAGATAATGAAAATGAATTAGAGTATGGTTCTAGGAGAGAATTGTGTGTGTGTGTGTGTGTGTTTATTTTTGTGTGAACATCCAAAAACTAGACATGAATAGTAGTTTCATATTCAATGGGTTGTTTCATGGAATCACAAATGTTAAAACATACATTTTCTCCACCAAAAACCATATAAAGTGTACTGTTATTGACATTGATCATCGTCTGTGGTGTTTTCATGAATGCCCTTCCATGTATGAGAATAGATATTTTGTGGGATTGAGTATGCCCAATCATGAGAATGTAGAGGTTAGTGGGTAAGATGAGATTCTTAACTTTTATGAGGACATCCCTAACCACTCTTGATGGGAGTGTTGTGATCTGTTTGGAAAATTTCTCTATGATGCATGTCGGTTGAAGCCCTACAACCTATAGATATGTTTACATAGATTAGGTAATTACATTAATTAAAGCACATAAATATATAATAGACTTTGAAAAGAATGTCTTCATTATGGTAAAAGGTATGAGGAAAATTATTAGATCCTTTCATTTGGTAGGAATTTCTTTTTTATTAATGATGAGACATTCCTTTCCATAATGACTCTCTCATTCTCCTCGATTCACTATCTATGTGTAAAATGATCTTTAAGAAATTTGGTTTATCAAGTGATTTGATTACCCAAATCCTATAAGTTAATGTTTACTTGTACCTTTATCAGTATAATTATAAAAAAATTTATTATATTTGGAAATCCATTGGGGAAATGAAGAGGAATGAACTGTTCAGTGGAATATTGAATGATTTTTTAGAATTTTTTTAATCATTAGAATATTTTGAGGGTATGGAAAGAGATTTTTCAAGAGGGGGACATACGTTTTATTGAAATCATTGGAATAAGAAACTTATTTTCCTATAATAATTTTCATTTCACATATATCACCTTTGAATTTTGGACTTGCAATAGGTTGGGAGGGTAGTTTTCTAGAATCTTCTATCACTATATCACTGATGGTGTTTATCAATTTTCAAACATGAGTTCTTAGGTCTTGAATAGCCAATTTACTGGTCTATTGGATCTGGAGGTTCTGGGTTCCCATTTTTTCACAATATCCTCGATGATTAATTTAGATTTGAGAGGAGGAGGAGGAGGATTATTTTGAGATATTAATTGATAAGAAGGTTTAATATATTGGCCTTGTCGATATGTGTTTAGTTTAGTGTAGCATTAATTTCATCTTTGTTGGTACTGTGGTTTTTCTTTCCACCCAACATTTGCATATGGAATGAAGGGTTCTTTCTTAAAGGGTGGTGTTTTTTGAAAGTGATTACTATTAAATAATTTTTCACAACACTAATATAAATCCTATTGTTTTGGTCACTGGTGATAAAAATAAATTTTATCAAAAAAATTACCATAATGAAATGGATAAGAAGAGGAGTGGGAGTTGAATTTTTCATTAGATAGTCATCATATAAGGGTATGCATGTAATCACATTTTTTATGTACCTTTTTTTCTAGGTATGAATTACTTACCTCAAGAACTCCTCAAGTGGGTTAGATCGTTATTGTACCAATTTTTTTGTGTATTTTGAGACATGTTGGATATTTAGTCATGAGTAGTGGATGAGTTTAATCAATAAGAGAACACCTACTATAGCATCTATCATTTCATGATCCATAGGGACAAGTCCCACATATAAGTATTGATTTATAAATCTTTCTCTAATTTGGGGATGGGGGAAACATAGAAATAGTATTTTTAGTCATACCTAATATTCATAAATGGTCTCTCCTTATGATTTCCTAATTCCACAAATTTAATTTCTAATTTATGAAATTAGAGAGGCATGGATGAACCCCTCTAGAAAGTGTCATTACAGGTCATTCCATCCCCAAATTATTTTAGGAACATAGTATATCCAATCTTTTTTCACACCGTCAAGGGATAAATGAAAGCCATAAACATAATGAGATCTTCATATATATTTTGGGGTTTCATGGTGTAGTACACTATGGGGAACTCATTGAGACATTTGTGAGGGTCCTCACCAAGAAAACCATGGTATTTATGAAGGAGGTGGATGATCCCGGATATAATCTCAAAGATGGATGATTCTTTAGGATATTATATGTATTTAGGTTGGTACTCCGCATTTAGGTTGGTAAGTTCTTTTCTGGTTGGAAAATTTGTGTCTATGATTTTTAGGGTTTTATTTGGTTTACTTTTTTGAATATTTCGGGACAACATGAAGTCCAACAAGGGGTTCCTCAGTTTTACTTGAATTTCTTAATCTAGATTAAAAAATTTGTGAGTAAAGTGAATTTTCAATCTTAGGGTCAAATTCATGTAGTGTTTCTTTTCTAGATCTTATTAGGCTACAATGATGTCCAATATAATTGTATGTTTTTATTGTTTTTTTAAATTTTGGGAGATGAATAAAATGAAAAAAAATTAAGAATAACTAAAGGTGAAAATAGAAGATAATTATATACTATATAAATATATAAAAAGGGATTTAAGAAGAAGAAGATGGAGAGATAGAGAAATAAACACAGACAAAAAAACAAAAACAAAAACAACCAAAAGGGAAGGGAGAATATTGAAAGGTGTACTAATTAACAAGTAAAATAATGAAATAAGAGTAAATAAGAAGAAAAAATGATATTGGATCCCATGAAATTGTTCCCAAATTTGACCGTGTTATCTTTCCCATCAAATTAATTGTTTAGTTTTTAATTTCAATAGTACAGTAGGAAACCTAGGTCGTCTTTCAATGAATACTTAAATCATTAATTACAATATAATTATTTGATTATTAAAATAAAAGTGGAATGGTATTTTTCAAAAACATATCTTTTTTTATTTAAAAACATAAAGTGAAGCTATATTACTAAGTGAGAGAAACTATTTAGAGAAATTGTGATCAACATGGGTGAGTGTTGGTTGATGATCAGTCCTTCATCGCTAACAAGGGAATGTGAAATTTAATTTATTCCATTATTTATAGACACTAAAACCAAGATGGTTTGGGATTTATAAATAGGTTACCACATAGTATTTTACAGATCAATGATATTTATTACTGGTGACCGCTCACAATCAATAAAAATATAGCAATGTAAGAAACAGACTCAATCAATATATAACAACAATAAAATGATGATATGTAAATATTTGGGTTTATTAAAAACTTTTCATGAAGATAAAAGTATGCATAATAATGGGATATTCCATTTGTAATAAATTTAAAGATATCATCCCTATGAAAAATCATAAAAGAGAAGAAGTGAGATAAGAGGTAACTATACTCAAATCTTCACAAGAATCAATGTATGAATGGAATCATGAACAATCTTGTTCCTTTTATTTTTTTATATCATAAAATGTAAACCCAAAATAAAAAGGTATAAGTGAAGAAAAATATACAACAAACCTACAAATTCAATAACCTTAGGAGGATTACAAGCATCTACCTCAGGATTACAATAAAGAACACACCCCTAATTGACCACTAGGAATTCTAGAAGTACATGAAGGAGAATGGAAATAAAATGGGATATGTGAGATCTAAAGATTTAATCACCTTTACCTCTGGATATCAAACATGAAAGAATTAGTGTGATGGGTGATTTGTGGAAAAATACATTATCCTTTCAACAAAAGAAAACAATTTTCTAAGGGACTAGGTTAATATTATTGTTGGACTTTTTACTCATTCTTTATCTAGATAGTTGATGGAAAAAACAGATTAACTTATCATAAACGTTAATGGAGAGGTGTTATTTTAAGTTAGATATCCAATATCGGTGGCATTATCCCAATTGGTGGTCTCAAGCCTGAGTTATTTCCCAAATAAAGAAGTTATTTGAAATTTTTCCTGCCCATAATTTCAACACATTGTGGGCCTACTATTTGTCTCCAAACGGAAGAATTCAGATCCATGTGCTTGTAAATAAATGTTGAAAACAATGTTTACATTCATCCGCATAATTTAATCTCAATTTTATGCACTTATTATCCATTTTTCATATATATATCCAGATGTTTTCATGGGATCTTTTGCAGTTTGGCATGTTCTACTTGAAATCCATCATTGTCTCTCCAAGTCACTAACTCCTATAATGTAAGCATTAAAACAAGTAAAATTTCACCATTTAGCAGTGAAAAAGATTACATCATTAAATAAAACATGAAGTTCCATTTAATGTTATATTTGTAAAATTCTATACAACCCCATTTAAAATAGTGATTCAAGGACAAATATGAATTTTGATTCATTGTGCGATCACCAATAGTGTTCCACCTTCACCTATTGACAGGTGGAACACATAATGACAAAATATGATACCTTACATTTCAGTGATGGCTACCAATACTGAAAGTGAATATCATGATACAACATGGAGATACCCAAACACATTCCCCCCTCAGATTCATGTGAAACTCACATCAACTCCACTATCATGTTTGTAAGAAACTATATATTACCGTGTATAGATAAAAGTTCAAATCCATCAATAAACCAATATATAGGTGAGTCCACAATTGAAATCCTCTCTTGTAGGACTAGGACATCATGATATGAAAATTTCATCATCATAACTCTTTCATGATGTTAAGAAGTTTCTAAAAATGATGGATGCACAATCTATCCATGACGTTCCAGAACAACTATGTGTATCTCAGAAACGAAAATCCATAAGTTTTTGCTCACTAAATACCTCAGGAACTAAAAGTGTCCAAGTCATCCTACTCAGATCATCAACAATGACATTTAGATTCTCTGGCATATAGCTAATCTCAATATCAAAGGACCAATGGTTTTCAACCCACCTTCACTTTCTAAAGATCAAGTGGCACTGTGAGAAAATATAACTAATTTTTTTGATCTTTTAAAACCATAAAATTCTCCCCCAATACGTAATTCCACTCACAAATCATGTTCTAAACAATAACTTCCAACTCAAGATCATGTGTCTGGTATTTCCATTAATGAGGACTTACTTATCATGATTTGTATGAAAAAACTCGATCTTCCAACATTATAAAAAATCCTAGACTGATACATATTGATTCATTATAATCTATATAGATTCTACCAATATCTAGAAGAATTATGATCAGTGCTCAAGTATTTATCCCTTTTAGCTACTAAATGGTTGTCTCACAAGCTTCTGACTATATTAACTTCACACCCTTCTTAGTCAAGACCATAATAGGTTCTTCTAAGATTGATAAGTACTGTATAGATTACCAATAAAATCCATACAGCCCTATTAAAATCCATATATCAATTATTTTTTATGATTATCCCAAAAACTATTAAAATCACCTTCTCTAGGTCAAATGATACTCCTGACTTTGAGAATATTTGTCATAGGAAGTGAAAATTACAAATCCAAAAATGTCACTTAGTTATATTATCATATAAATAATTCTATATCTATGTGTTCAAAATAATATCATGATGTTTTTTGTGGTTTCATTGAGTATTTAAATAGATAGAGATTTCATCTATATAGAAAACCATGAATGAATACAAAAACATTTGGAAAAAATGATGCATCCATGATAGGAAAATGCATGGAACATTCAATAGAACAAATGAAATAACCATAAAACATTTAAAAAAATGATGCATCCAAGCCCGGAAAATGCAAGGCACATTCATTAGACCGAATGAAATAACCATATAGTCAAAAAAACTTTATTAACTATAGAATATCGTACATGGTATGTATGATTGTATAACATTCTCCAAATGATTTGTAAATCCCAAATAGAACTTCATGAAAAAACATGCTCTTATGAAATGTTCTAAGTGATAATATATATCAGGTAAGAGAGTTATGATCATTATAGTAATCTTATTCAAATTCTAGTAATCCATATAAATCCTTAGGTTCCAATCAATATTCTTGGAGAAATGGACTAGTGAACCAAATGGAGACTTATTGGGCAGTATAAACCCCTTAGACTTTAAATCCTCTAGTTTCATCTTGATTTATTGTAAATTAGTAGTTTGAATACTATGAGGAGTAATGAATACTATTTCACCTCACATAACTATATTGATAGTAAATTATAACTCTATATCATGAGGTTTCCTGATGAATTCATCTGAGAAAACATCCCTAAAATGATCAACCATAAGAGGAAGTTTAGTATAAATTAATAACAGATCATCCATTAATGGATGTAAATTTGGGTGGTCACTCCACCTATCCAAAGATTATATTGTAAAGATCTAATTATTTAGAAATCTCAGTCACCCTTGTGAATGTTACTACCAATATATGGTGATGGGAATCAAAACCCTCTTGTGATAAAAATTCATATAGCTTGATAGGGAACCAACCATTCCATTTTGGGAATGAAATAAAAATACATCATCTCAATGATGAATAGATCCAATATGAAATTATGGTTTCAAAACTAAATGGAGAATTCATTTTAGTTGAGTATACTCCCTGAATGTATACCCAATGGAATGTTAGGAATAATCACACCACATGAGTACTCGCCATCAAGACCAAGGCTCCCCAAAGTAGCCATACATTTGACGGACTAAGGTTCACCTATATTGAATAAGAAAGATACTATAGTATATTCCATTATAATAGTAACATTAATTGTAAATGACTTGGAATCTTGATACTCTAATATAGGTTATATTGAATAAATCTGGCCCAATCCATGGTCATATGTTGCAACCTAACTACCTTGATTTCATCTTCTCTACTGGAGTTATGTATCACAAGCCTGTATACCTCAGTCAAAACCTACTCCTCTACCTTTAAGACTAGAATTACTACAAAAAACTACCATGTGAGGTGTTATTGATCCCACTCTTAAAGGCAGAGATGACATGGATCCTATCTAACTAGGAACATATGGGAAGAACAAAAAAATGTTGAATAATACCCACACTTCCATAACCACAACACTCAACATGGTCTCTAGGACAATGTGGATTCTTATGAGCTAGATTCCCACACTAGTGATAGACTATGTAGTGGTTAGTGGGTGCCACATGGATACTGCTACTCACACATGCTGTCTGAAATCATCGCTTTCGACCGCTAGTAAAACCACTAATCTGTCTCAGTTCTGAACCAACACACCTCACACAACTAGCTTGTTTCATGTTCTTCTGGGTGATGAGAGCTTTATTTACTCAATAATATATGTTAGTCATCTAGAAAAGATCCCCTATGATGTAATAGGATTCCTAAGGCTATCATTGAATCAACTCACTTTCTCTATAACATTAGCATTATAAAAAGGCACAAAGAGATAAATATCGGTAAAATTAGTTGAGTGGTCCATAAAAGATATAGAACCACACTAATGGATCTTGAAATCCCTAAAACATTTATCCCTCATGGTGTTAGGGAAGAATAATTCATTGAAGCATGATTAGAAATACCTCAAAATTACCTCCTAATATTGACCTTCCTAGTTCAGAATATCCAACAAACCTTTACTGAATCCATAAAGCATATAAGTGGTGAGATTCAATCTCCCATAAAAAGGTGTATCAAGATTCTTGATGATATATAACAAAATATAAAGACAAATCATTTCATCCTTGAATCCACCATCCCCTAAAAAATTAGACGGATTGTAGTGTTGAAACTTCAACATCAACTCTCCCATATATGGTGCATGTCATGGATCTCCCCGTTTGGTAAAAAAAAGATGAAAAAACTCCCCTATAAAGAAAAAATCATCTCTTATGTTAAGTACAATATGAGGTGCCATATGAGGAACTACACGGGTTATCATTGGTTGATCAGGGCCCACTACCTTTGGAGTATAGTCGTCACCACCCTCTTATCGTACAACTAGGGGACATCATGCTGGAATAGCTCTAAAAATGCTTGAAACAAGAATTAGATAGGTTAAAATAATGGTAAAGATAATAGATACATGAATTGGATTTGTATAGGACCTCACATGCAATAGTCAGACCTCCCTTCCTGCTCATAAATCAAGGTGTCGGTGATATAAAAAATAATATATTTCATAAGATACACTACATAATGCCCCATATTAATGTTGTTTATGAGTTAAGGTCGTTGTTTCACTAAAAGGATCATGGTATAAATTATTTTAACTAATATTTATATAGGAAAATCCACTTTAAATTTCAACTGGAAACCGTATTTAACTATTACCATTTACATTTAGTATTAAAATTCATTTAATTCCATTCTGATTTTATAACAATTTTCTTTAAAAGGATATATTGTATGGATTACAACCCAAAATTTACAAGGGACCATACACCATATAAATAATTGTGTGGCAACCATTTAATCACCAACCTCTATCTTATTTATTAATATCATGAAATTTTATAACAATTCAAGGACATGTCAATAAAGAACCAAAACAGGTTACAAGAAATTTATGAAATAAGTAATTTTGACATGGAATAATTCATGATATATTAATAATTTAAGGTTCCTATTAATGATCCACGAAGAATCTTTTCTAACCATATCAGGCTAAGGATAAAATAAATTCCTCAACAATAACAATAACTATCACACATCATGTGTTTCACCCAATGGTCAAGTCAAATCAATTGTAACAAGAAAATTTTCAAATAACATATCCCATCTTAGGTAATTTAGACTTTCCCTATACATGGGTTAGATACTCCCAGGCACAGATCATTACTAAACTAAATAATATTCCTATTTTACTACCTAATATTTTAAAATGATAAGACAAAACAATTTAAATTCCATTGATACCACATTGTGATGTCCCGAATTAGATACAACAAAATGGTTCCCTAAGTTAGTGGGCCCCATACCATCAATCACACCTCCCTGTAATCTAGATATTACCGAATATAAGTGAGGTTCTGAAGTGGTATAGTTTGGAGGTTATAAACTCATGATTAGAGTAGCACTTTAGTGAAATAAATAGATGAATTGAGGAATAATAATAAATGACATTTAATAACAAAAGGTAAAGCATTAAAATAGAATAAAGAACGAATAATAACTACATCATAATCAAATACATACACATATAATTTCATGTATCTAAAAATGGGATTAAGAAGGAATAATAGGAGGCATGAAATATAATTCATATGACAAAAAAACAAAAAGCATCAAAAATAAAATATGTAAATGAATCACAAGTTATAGCTTTGTCCTATGTTTCACCACTCACATGCTATAGTAAACTCAACTATCATCAACTGAGTGTTCTCCCATGTCCATACCTATATCCAAAAAATCATTCAGGTTACCATCTATAGCCCAGATATCATGAGAGATAAACTCAATTGGCCTCCACCTTCGATGTCTATAAATACCCAATTAGTGTATATACTATAATAAGTCTTTATATATAATAAATTATAAGATACGATGAAAGAAATAGATGGGTCGGATCTGGTTATTGAAGGCAACCATATTGGAACTACATTGTTTGGAATAAGCCAGATAGTCTCTGAAAAATTAACTATGCGTCAAAACAAATATGGTCTATATACATAGTGATTTATATAGTCATTTATTTGGCTACTACTACTAGCCATGACCTGATGCATAACTCAATTGTCCATGGGCTATAGCATTAATGTCACCACTGTGAAATGATTTCTTGCCCTATATCATAAAATAAGTGATATCATTCCTAGAATCATAAGAGTAGGTTCACCGTGACTAATTTATAATGGTAATGTTTATCATACCCATATATATATAATTACATGTTTTCATTCTAGTATCAAAATTATTGGGTCTCTTTTACCAAATCATAATTATAGGGTATTTAATAAAATATAATAATTATATAAATTCCACAATCATGTCCTTTATATTGTAATTTCATTCATATATCATATTTGTAGGTATGTCAAGCCCATATTAAATAATTAGGGACTTCATTCTCACATTAAATCAATTGGGTATCCATGAACAGGTATCAAAATTAATAATGGTAACCATTCTTGTATATCACTTAAGAAGAAGGGAAACCAGGGTAATATATAAAATTATTAGAGGATCAGCATTCATTTATATTACAATTGAAACAGGACAACATGGCTATATATTAAAAAGCATTAGGGTCTTCATGACCACTTATTATAACAATGATAATTAATCAAAATCATTGATAATAACCGATAATAAATTCAACATTAAACGAAATTATTCTTAGTAATGTCACAACTATTTTTCAAATTAAATAGGTGAAGTGGTCACAGAACTCACCTTAAATTTAATTTAGAATAATAATCTCAGTTACGATACATTCGAAATTTATATAAAATATGGTATGAAAAACAAAAAAATTATATATAAATTTAAAATTCATTGGCACACATCAAGGGGTGGTAACAATTGAATAGGGACTATTAAAATATGTATCACATGATTCTAGGGTAATTATATCACATATATTTAATAAATCATGGATTACATATTTTTAAGAAATGCATGTAGAATCTAGTGTTAAAAATCACAATGCATAATGAAATGAAAAAATACATGATGGATTATTACTAGACCATGTAACTTATGACTTTTTAGGATCATTCATCTAGTATCAATCATTAGATTAGTCCAAATCATAAGAAAATGGAAATATTTATGAACACCTAAAAAATAGGGCCTATGAGAGTGGAAAAAAATAACTCCATTGAGAGAAATAAAAATGAAAAAACGGTGCATGTGGAAAAAATAACCCCTATGTTAACATATAATGAGACAATCAGAATTAGAATCAGAGTATAGACGAATGATTTGTCCAATAAACTAGGTTTACGGGAGGAGGAAGTCAAATTAGAGACAAATATACCTCTTTTATTATGAAAATAAGAAAGAAATTGGTTGGATGATTTAAAATAGAAATAGGTGCCAAATTGTAATTTTACCAATAAATACTGGATCCCATGGTTTGGAAACATGGTTGTCCAAAAAACTCACCAACCCTATGCACATATCTAACTCAAAATCAATAACTCACATTTCATTCACTAAGTTTAGGAACCATGTGAAAACTATGAATTTTTCTTATAATAAAAATTATAGGTAGTCCACATGGGCATAGATCCAGGGTCACATGAATAGGATGAGAAATGTGTCCCACTAAGACATACATAAACTCCCCACATGGATAAGAGAAACAAAACAGACTGGGTTGTATGGTTTCTACTAGCTGTAGATCCTAGTGTTTTATTCCACCAATCATGGTTTAATTCTCTTAAAAAGCCCTAAACACCCATGTTTCCTCCATTATCTCACTATGGTTTCCTATTAGGTCAAAATCATAGGTTTAAACTAGAAAATAAAGGATTAATATATCATAGAAATACTAGGTTGTTACACATTTCAATTTTTCATTGGCATAAACCTGATGTTTTGAATTCTAGGTACAATTCTTCACTTTGTTTATCTTCAAATATATTTTTTCATTTCAATTATAGTTATTAATATTTAATTTTAAATTAATTTTTATTTTAATCATCATCTATACAGGTTTGACATTGGACCATTCATTTATATACTACTCCATAGTAGTTTTAATGATTATAGTCACGTGATATATAAATTCTAAACAAGATTAATACTATAAGAGGTGATAACAAGTGCAGATAAGTAAACATTTTTGGAAATTTTTCCATGAAAATGAATTAATAAAGTTTAATTTAATAGTTATACAATTCTAGTCCCTTTATTATTTCTATTTTATTATATTTATTGTGTTGATTATTTTATTTAATTTATGATTGTATGCTTTTAGAAGTGGTTTCTTGTTATAGTGAAAATTACGGCACATATACGTATGGTGATTCCATTTCAAAATATATCAAAAAATATTTATATATTGATAATTAAGATAAAAATCCAAGGGTTGGAGAAAAAAATTCAATAATGGTAGCAGAACCTGTAACCATTATCAAAATATAATCTCCTCTAAATAATAGATGAAGCATTTAAAAATGTACTAAATCTTATAGAAGGCAAAGAAATAGAGGATGATGAATTAATGGAGGTTCCCAGGGAGGAATCCATGTTTGAGGAACAACATGAGGAAAAATATTATGGAAGTTAAAAAATAATGGTTTAATCTGAGGTAGAATCCATTGATAAAGTTAAATCTGACGGTCCCAAAGAATGAACCTTCACAAATAACAAGTAACAGGTAAAATAAGAAGAACCATCAATTAAAGATGAAGTATAAATTTTTTTGAGTGAAATGGATGATGGATACTGAAATTTGGATGAGATTTTTTAATCTTATTGAGGAGTATTCCAAAACTCAGCACACCAAAAGACATAAAAACATTCTAGGTGTAGTAGATAATTAAGTGATAATGGATTCTATATCTAAAAATCATGTAGATTATTTGAGAAAATATCCCAAAAAAATTGATATAAATGATTAATAATGATTATAGACCAGCCATGTACTATTTTACTAATCCTCAAGTGTTTCTAAATAATGGGTTAAACATCAAAATTTTTTAAATTCGTACTCAATAAAGATATGGATAAGTGATACCCTAGATGCATGAAAAAGTGATAATTAATTAAATATGAAATTGATAACTTCGTACCATACTCTAATTAACTGAGATAGTGATGTAAGGTTTTGATAAGTGACAATAAATGAATTTATTTTTTAGAGGTGACCTAATGCTGATTTTATTTTTTCTAGGATATAACAACTTATTTTAGGAATTATATTATGGATTTATTTGAAGAATTATCCTGAATTTTTTTATAATTTATATCATAAATATATATATGGAATTCCTCATTTCACATTAGTTTTTTTATTTTCATGTATGTGGTGATAAAATAAGAAAATTAAAAGAATAAGTTTAATATCATCATGTGAAAATGAGGGTATTTTTTTCAATCATTAACTTTTTACTCCATTAAACATTTCACATTTTGAGATTTTTTTTTCAATTTTGAATGTTAAAATTCATGCAACACTTTGATTTTTTTTCGAAACCATTATATATTATACAAATATTATTTCATAATTCCAAGATATGTTTTCTATTAAATTTTAGATAATATTGGATGGGTATGATGGGGGGTATATAACTAGATTAATAATGGATATATTAATTCTATGAATCGTGATTTTAAGAGGTAATTGATTTATATTGATAAAATTACTCTCAATTTTTCATGATTGGTATTTAAAAAATTGAAGTTTATGAGTTTAATATTTTTCATCATGTCATGAGTGATTTTATTCATTATAATATTTTTCAATTCCATATTGTATTCTTTAATTTTTTTACTACTATTAATTATAAATTTATTAAGAGATACTTGGGCATGTTGTCTTACAAAAAACATCACTGCATCTTTTCAAAGTAATTACTATAAATTTTTTAATTTAATTTAATTGATGGATTTTTATTTTGTGTACATTATCATTGAGACTAACCTATTCATTAATAATTTTTATGCCTATGTGATACAAGAATAACCATGATATGAATATCCACAAAAATGATAATTGTATCATTCCAACCATAGTTCTTGTTTGAATGATTATCAATAAATTAAGTGAGGGGGAGGGATGAGTGAAAGGGTGGTTTTTTGAGGATGAGATATAGGGGTGTTCTAACTGGGTAAATGAAAATTTTAAAAATTATTTTTAAATATTTTATATTTTTCCCTCTAGAAAAAATTAGAAATAAAAAATAAAAAATTAAACAAAATATGAAATAAGAATTTTTGGAGAGTGAAAAATAAATCTCACACAATATTTAACAATGATACATAAATTAAAATTTGGTTCATAAGGATATCTAATAATAGATAGTTGAGGAGTATGTGATTCATCCGATGTGAATTTTTTTTTTAAAATTAAATAAAAAAATTTGGAAAAGTAAAAAATATAGTGTTTCATTAATTATATTATTTATCTAATTCACAATCTTTCTCATTGAGTTTATAATGTGGGGTCATTTCATTTTTGAATGGTTTTTACTGATATTTTATCATTTATTATCCTATAATATTTTTACTACCGTAATCATTATTTCACTCTTAAACAAAATATATTAAATAAAATCTAAACATGATACATCATAAAATATCGAGGGTTATAGTGTCTTTAGAGATTAGGAACATTACATAACAACTCTAAATGTGAAATACACATCTTTATTAAAAACTTATTTTACATGACCAAACACACTCATTTGTACTTAACCTTGCATGGGATAACATGAGGAAATGCATAAGAAAAGGGT
Source organism: Viscum album (assembly GCA_963277665.1). Taxonomy (NCBI): domain Eukaryota; kingdom Viridiplantae; phylum Streptophyta; class Magnoliopsida; order Santalales; family Viscaceae; genus Viscum; species Viscum album. The sequence goes on from OY728155.1 coordinate 1,446,343,655, forward strand.
GATCTATAAAGCAAAGAAAGGGAGTAAACATGGTATATCATGAAGAATACAATAAGTGTTAGGAAATAGTAATATCAATGTATCATAAAAGAAACATGAACATAAAGGCATGATATATCATTATTATCAAAATATGGAAATGTGACATCCACATTTAACATGATATTATCATGATACATGGATCATTTCACATGGAGCATGAGTGAAAACTAATTTAACATGAATTACCATGAGTAAAACCTTATTGAACTTGCTGAATCATGGTACTAATATTTACCCAATGCATTGGATCACTATTAGGGTGCAACCGTCTTAGTCATTTAATTTCAACCATAGGTGGGCCAAAAATAACATAGAACATTGATTCATTAATCATCATTATTTATTCCACAATAAAGCAATTTTTAATTAATACATAAAACTATATAATCAATAAGTAAATGTGATTAATGGTGAATACCCTTAATAGATAAATGGGCATGTTATTCAGTACACAATGACTTAGTCTTGGAAAATCGCGGTGCAAATTTTGGAAGCATAACAGTTTGACATAAGAATTCAATGAAATGGTTGGTGAGAGAGAAATGGGTGTCTCATCATAGGTACATGAAATTTATATTAAGGAGGTTATATATATATATATACACATCCCAATATATGCAATAGAATTTAGATTCATAATAAAAATGGATTTCTTGAATGTAAATGAGAAGAGAGAAATCCCTTACAGAAATTCTGCATGGTAAAAGGTGTACATGGGAGGCATTAATGAGAGATAGACGAGTCTCTAATCATACAAAAATAAGTAGGGAGGTATGGGGGAGGTTTTAAATCATACCTCAACATTTTTTATTGAAAATTAAAAGGCTTAAAAATAAAAATAAATTTAGAAACAATTGAGAATAGAAGAAATATTTTACTTGGATGTGTGATCCCAAAGTCTTGGGAGGGGTTTGAGAGAGGATTATTGGGAGATTGGGTAGCCTTGGGAGGATTTTAGAGAGATTATGGAAGGTTAGGGGCGTTCTACAAGGGTTTTTAGTGAAGAGAAGTGGTAACTTGGGTTGGTTTATATAAGAAAAGAGAGGGGATTCTTTATTATTTAGGTTTTGGATATTGTATATTAATATAATCCAAACCACAAACTAACCCATGGTTTTTCCCATTTTTTTCTAATGGGGAGTTGAAAAATTATTTTATAAAGTCAATGGTTGAACATATTAAAATATTTGTATTTCTTATGTGAGGTGAGTCACACTCTCAAGGAAACCATTTTAAAAAGTTAAACTTTTTTATTAGTATTGGAGGGTCCACTAAGGCCCCATTAAATTAATCAAAAAAATGGAAAATAATTTTTTTTAAACATAAAAAATAAATTTTCTAAACTTCCCTTTTATATTATTTTATTACATAACTATTGGGATATTATGATTTCATAAAATACATTATATATTTAAAAGGTATTTAATATTTACCCAAAAATTCAACTGTCTTATAAAATTATGAAAATTTTAATTTGGATAATAAGAATATCCTGATTCAAAAAATAATATTCATTTAATCTAAATAAATTTCTAAATATGTGAATTTTTACTTAAAAAAATGACATTTTAGAAAATTAATGGGTTTGGACAAAAACAGCTTTTAGACCTTAATAAAAAATTCAATTGTTTTCATAAAAAATATAAGATCATTTATATATTATAAAAATTAATTTAGTAATAATATATTATTAATATATTATTTAATTCAAAAATCCATTAATTTATCAAAAATAGATTTCTTAATTCAATATTAACTAAAAATACTATTTGTGCTTTATAGCCTTTTAAAAAATTAACAATAAAAAATGAATGGATATTATATATACAAAAATACTGAACATAATCATAGTTCTAGGGTCTAGTTATAATAACCCTTAAAACACAATCATAAGACCTAATGGTAAGGTGTGTGATGTTGACAGACTCTTGGGGAGGCTTAGATAACATCACTCGGGTGGTAATCTCTATTAATATCCACTTCTCCCATAGGCGGTTTTGTTCAAGTGTAACATGTTGCATCTTATATTGGGATTAGTCATGAGAGAAGACCAATGATGCCACCTCCTTTCTGAGATCCGAAAATGGGTTCTGTATGGATCAATTCTACTAGATGAGGCCATCCATTCCTTTGTCTGAGTAAATATGATCTGTTAAATCCTTATATTTATACTAATAATGTGGTTATTGTTCAATGACAATATTAGAAATGGTATGATTTTTAAAGGTATTTTGGAATCCAAAAACATAAAACCAGGAAAGTGCATATTTTATATAATCATTTTACATAATAATACATTTATTTCTATAAAGTGTAATTTTCATTAATAAATGTTATGTTCATTACAGTATTCCCCCTTATGAAATTTTTCACTCGAAATTTTATTTTCCCACACTAAAATAGACGAGGGTAATTCTGTTCCATCACTTCCTCAGATTCCCACGTTTCTTCTTCAAATAAGTGGTTTCTCCACAATAATTTCAAATGGGGAATTGTACTATTTCATAGAACTTTATCCCTATGTTCTAATATCTCCAAAGACTATTCTTCAATGAAGAGGTCATTATCCAATGGTACCACCTATTGATTGAGTACATGCAATGTGTTCGGTATATACTTCATCAAGAGTGATACATGGAATACATCATGTACTTGAGATAGGTTCGATGAGAGTTCTAGTTGATAGGCCACTCCTCCAATGTGTTCAAGGATGTCAAAATGGCTGATGTAACTTTTACTAATCTTTCCCTTCTTCCCAAATCTCATAACATACATCCATGACGATATGAATAGGAATACCATGTCTCTTACATCAAACTATAGGCCTCATCGATGATTATCATCATAGCTATTTTGTCAACTCTAATTAGCTTCAATGCACTACTTGATGGTTTTAACCTTCTACACCATCTCTTAAACCATTTCTATACCTAGGAGTTTTCACTCCCCTAATTCATCCCAACATTTTGGTGTTCTGTACCTCTTCCCATAAATGGATTCATGGAGATCTATTTAGATGCTTGAGTGGAAACTATTATTGTAAGAGAACTCAACCATATGAAGATGTTGATCCCATACTACTTTTAAGTCCATTGAGAAAGCTCCCAATATGTCCTCAAGTTTTTTGATAGTCCGCTCAGATTATCCATTAGTTTTAGGATGATATGTCGTACTAACATTTGGCTTAGTATTCAGAACTAGTTGAAGACTCTTCTTGAACATAAAGGTGAATCTTGGATCTCAATCAGATACAATAGATATTGGTACCCCATGTATCCTTACCAATTATATGATATATATCTATTCTAGTTGATCCACTGATAAATCCTCTTGAATTGAAATAAAGTGTGCCATCTTTGTAAGACGGTCCTCAACAACCCAGATTGCATTGTTTCCTTTGGATTTATTCTGAAGTCTGGTGACAAAGTCCATTGTGATGTTCTCCCATTTACATTCTAGTAAAGGTAATGGTTACATCATCCTCTTAGGATTCTACCTCTCAGCCTTCACTTTCTGATATACCGGGAACATTAATGTATACTCAATGATCACCTTAATCAAGTTATCCCACCAATAATTCTCTTGGATATCTCTATACGTCATTGTGTTTCTTTGGTTAATGGAGAAATTCAAACAATGTGCATCATCCAAAAGTTCATTCTTTAACTTTGGATTTGATGGAACACACACTCTTGGCCCAAATATCACAATTCCTTCTTTATTAACATTGAACTCCAAGTATTTCCCTTTTCTGATAGTTTCCATTTTCATCTGAATTCCCACATCATCCTTTTGAGAATCCTTTAACCGTTCAAAAATAGATGGTTGAGAAATAATTTGTGAAAAGAATGATGATGTTCTTTTATTTATGATTCACATGTCCATCTTCATCAAATATATGAAAATTGGAACCCTTTTCAATTATCATCAACGATAATTTGATGGTTCCTTTCTACTTAGAGCATCATCCACCTTTTTTGTTTTCCCAGGGTGGAAAGGGATTGAGAAATAATATTCTTTGTTCAGCTCTACCTATCTTCGTTGGTGCATGTTAAACTCTTTCTGCATGAATATATACTTGAGGATTTTATGATATATATATATTTCACACTTCTACCAAAATAGGTAATGTTGAAATTTTTTTAAAGAAAGTATTACTACAACCAACTCCAAATCACATGTTAGATAGTTTTTCTCATGAAATTTCAACAAACAGAATATACCCTTCTTTGAAGCATCAATAAATACCACAAAAATCTTACCACTTGTGGGTAGTGTAAGCACATGTGCAGTGATAAGCCTCTTTTTTAACTCCTTGAATCTCTCTCCGCATTCATTAATCAAATACATCTTTTCTCCCTTCTGAGTTAGCTTCTTAAGAGGGTTGTACAGTTGTGAGGAATTTCTCACAATTCGGTAAAAATTTCCAACTCACCCTAAGAAGCTATAGATATATGTTACCAATACTAGCCTTAGGCATCCCTCAATTGCAGCTTTGTTAAAGGGATACATAGATATACCTTGACTTGTGAAGATATGACCCATGAATGAGACCTCCTTCAACCAGAACTCACACTTTCTTGTAATTTTTAAATATTATCTCCTTTCATAAGGTCTCCAGTATAGTTCTTAGATTCTCTTCATTTCCCCCTTATTTTGGGAGTATATTAGAATATCATCTATCAAGGATACCTAAAATTTGTCGAGTTAATCTATAAAGAATCTATTAATTATGTCCATGATTATTTTTGGAGAAATAATGAGTCTTAAAGTCATTACTATGAATTCATAGTGCCCGTATCTTGTACGAAAAGTAGTCTTGGGGATATCCTCTTTATTTACCCTTACATGATAATATCCTGACCTCAAATCCACCTTGGAGAACTACTGTGATCCACATAGTTAATCAAAAAAGTCATTAACTCATGATAGATGATACTTGTTCGTTATTATGATTTTTTTGATCTCATTATAATTAATGCAATGGCAAATTGAACTATCCTTCATCTTGACGAAAAGGACTGGTGCACCCCATGGTGAAGCACTTGGGCATATACACCCTTTATCCAGATTACCCTACAGTTTTTTCTTATTCTCCACAAGCTTTACCACATCCATTCTGTATAGATTATTAGATATTTGAAATTCCCCAGGTATAAGATCAATTGGGAATTCAACATCTCTTCTAGCAGGATAACCATGAAATGTCTAGGAAAAAATTTCAATGAATTCCCAAACAATTGAAGAGACCCAAAGCTTGAGGTACATAGACATCAAATTACTTTTGTATAAAACTAATTACAAAACAAAAACAGACACCCAAGGACCATAATATTTTAGTGTCTTTGGAAACTCGGAATATAATCTTCTAATTATGGTGAAAGATCTTCAACATCTCCCATAAAGATTGTCCACTTTTGTTTCTTACCTAAAAACTTCATTTATATCCTGGGTAAAATAAAACATATATAGGGTGAGCACAAATGCTTAGTAAGGGTAATCTTGGAGAATATAAAACAAACCATATACATTTGAACTTAAAAACATGATCATAAGGTTTAAACATAAAAAATCTTGAGCAATGACATAAAACAAGGAATTATGAAAGGCATGCATCCTAAAGGAACAAAAATCATGATAAAATAGCATGGGAATAAAACATGTAATTGTGGTAAACCGTTACAGACATTTTATTATTTACATTGTAGCCATGGCATGCTTCCAAGACCATCATAGTGGACAAACTTTGTTATTGAACCGAGTTTACTTGTCGTTCCACCCCTGTGTTACTGAACCAGATTCACATTCCATTCCACCCATGTCTATATCATGAGATATAAATATTTAACCAATGAATTGGAGGGAGATATCGGTCCCAGCCATCTCATAATGAAATCATTCATTCATGTGTCACAAAATAAAATTAAATCGTTCATCATAACCCAGCGAATAAAATGGGTTTCATAAACATCATCCCACTATAACATAAACCATATGAAAAAATGAATATCATTTCATCATAAGAAAAATCAAACCATGAAAATAATAGATTCATTATACTTGAAACATAAATATACTAAATATTGTCATCTTAGATAGAAAATAGTTTTGATAAAACACTTGAAATGAATTCTTGAGGAATATATCCTTTCTTCTTCAAAATCATTTTCATTTCACAAAATGCAATGAAATTTTAAAAGAAAAGGATTTGTTTTGAATATAATCATGATATATCGTAGAGTAATCTTCATGAGAATAATTCGTTATTAAACTGTAAAAATCAGTTCATGACATATAAGTTAAATAAAATATTTTTCTCATACTTTTGCCGAAAAAGTCAAAAAGTACCTCATATAGTAAAAAAAGGAAATATTCCTTCCATATCATGTGGTAAAAAATTTGTAAAAATGACTTTCAACATATATTGAAGAGTATTAAACATTTAATGAAAACTTTTTATGAAAAAATGTACATGTATGATAAACATAACCCCAGTGAATACTTACGAATAAACAATCTCAGATAAGAACGAGATTGGGATAATTATCCCTTACCAATTATAATCACTGGAATCATACATGTCATAAAACAAAGATAATTAAGTAAATATGTAAATATAATATCCTTCATAATAAAAATATTAAAACATGCATGGTAATCATAAACACCATACAAAATAAATAGTTAGTGATTGAGGCATATCTCTCACAGAAATAAAAGTGAGACGAAATAATTCCTTACCTTTTGTCCAATTTATTTTGTATGGGTCCGAGACACCTGTATAGTGTGTTTAAACAAATTATTAACTTTTGAAAAACAATAATAATATTTATTATATAATAAATTATTCACTTATAACTTTATATTACCCGTTCGTTTTTCAATTCCATGTTAAAGTAGCATTTTGGGTAAAATTGTTTCACTTATCTTACGTGTTTTGAATTGTTGTTATAGATATTAATATTACTTATATCATGATTTACATACTTCTATAATTTGAAAAATTATTTATATATCATATATATTCAATATATATCTATATATAATAGATATATAAATGAAATGAAATACATCGTTCATGGAGACGATAGACTGTACGTATGCATGAATGTTGTTTTCATTTCCTTAATAAATTGAATGGAATTAAATTACATATATATATAAATAAATCTAATAACATTATTATTTCATATATTTCATTATTACCTATTATATATACTTTATAATCATTCTTTAATGGTTTACATGGGGAATGAATCTAATCGCATCGTGGAGACGATAATCCGTGCGTACACACGAGCGACGATGTCATTCCCATAATTATCGAGTGGTATTGGAGTGGATGATATAATATCTCATAATTAGAATAATGTTATAATAATAATATATAGATATTATTTCCAGCATTATACTCCTCCATGTAAGGTGGTGGTGGAAAAACATATTACACCACGATGTGGAGACGGTATTCCGTACGTACGCACACACGGTGATTTCGTTTTCCGTAGGATGGATAGATTGTGAAATGGGGTTGTTTCATATTTATAATAACATATAAGTATATGATTGATACTTATTTTATTACTTTATAATGAAACTAATAAATAATAGTAAGTAGAAGAAGAAATAAATTTGAAAGAATCAGTAAAGGATATTACCTCTTCTTTGATGTGCCTCTTCTAAACCTCCTCTTACTGCAATAAAGTTGTCCTTTGAAGAAGACCAGGAACTCTAGTATGTTTATAGGGATGTGGATACAAGAAATGGTTAGGGTTTGGCCGAGATTGAAGGCTCAAAATGGTGTGAGGAGGAGAGGAAGGAGTTTCCCTTTTATAAGAGAGGAGAGGGGCACTTTTGGAAACCTCGAAAATATTAATTTATAATAAACTCAAACCCCACATAAAAACATCCAAAGTGACTCAAATTAGGATATGAGGTAATATAGGGTTTTAATATCATCAACCAATCATATTTAGATAGGTTTTTATTTTATTTTAAACCTTATCATTTTGATTTATCCCTATTTAATCTATTTAGTTTTATTTGTGGTAATAATATTCTAAATTTCAAATGGTTATAAATACATAATTATGTGTTGAGAATTGTCCCTAATTTGATACTTTATGACATTTTCGACCATATAAATTTGAATTTATAATATGTAAATATTTTTTGTGATTTTTAAACAATTTAATAATATGTTATTTTTATAATATACCAATAGTGTCAATTTTGATAATATTCATTTATTTGAATTTAAATAACATCCACACAGATGATATGTTCGTACCAAAATATTTAATAGATTTATAACAGGTCATATTACTCTAAAACATTCAAGGATATCATTAATTTGTTCATAATATATTTATTTTAATATTTTTAAAACCATTTATATGATATTTCTATTAATAAAATAATTTATATTAATTTTTTTTATAATTATTTAATATACATATATATTACATAAAATTTAAAAATAAAATAATATGATTAATATAAATCTACTATATTTTATAAGAAGAATTTTAATCGAATTTATCATCTTAAAATCACAACATTTAAATTGTTATATTCATTAAATTATGTTTGTGACATCATAGACATCATTTAAAATAAAATAATATAAATGAACTAATATGTTTTATAAGGCTCCATATAGTGTATAAATATACCCTTGGATGATTAAGGCATATATATACTACAAGAATAAGTTTTTGTCATGTTATTGGTCCTTTCGATGGGTATTTTTAGTTTAATAAAATCTATATTATTGATTTTTCAGTAAATAAATAATATCTACATCATTAATGTATAAGCAATTAAGGTAATTGAATATTTCTTAAAAATTAAAAATAAATTACCATGATAAATAAAACCATTTTTTCTTTCAAATGAGTATTTATAATCGAATTTTTATTTGGAATAACCTTATATTAAAAGTTATCTAATTACTAAAGTTTGAGTGAGACATATTTCACTCTCCTTTAAATAAAATAAATAAAAGGACTTAATCAAATACAAGTGGGTTACAATATATACCATTTTGACCGAAGTATATTTCAGAACTAAATATAATCATCCAATTATATTAATACAAGTGTTAAGGTAATTTTATAATATTATATTTACCTTTAATTACCCGATTTACCTTTAACTATGGTAAAAAAAATTACCATAGTTACTATTCATGATTCCCAAAAGTAAAAGTAGCCTATTAATAAACTTGACCTAATGATTCCAAATTCGGAATCTATTTTTCCAAATTCTAGACACACATGTTTCAGAAATTAGTTTAAAGTTAATTCCATTGTCGAAAAACAGGTTTTTGTTTAAAACATTGCAAAAGATTGAAATGATTTTACCTATGAATTCTATGTAAACTTAATGATAATGAAATAAATTATATTAAATGGTAAAAATATATTCTATTTATAATTTAAAACCACTAAATATTATAATTTAACAATATAAATAATCTCGTTGAAAAAAATTGTTTTTACTCAAAATTTAGTGTATTTTTACAATTCATCAATATAAGAAACTTATCAGAAATATATCAAAATTTATCCAAAGTTAATTTTTATATACTGATTCCAAAGAAGAATTTAATTTTGTAAAATTTAACTTATAAACATGTCAAAAACTATATTTAAAATTGGTGTTCCATCAAAAGGCGACAAAACTTCATTTTTCTGAAAAATTCTTATTTTACCTGAATAATTTATTTTTTTCTCATACCATGTTCTAGAATATGTGTAAGATGAATTATAATGTTATAAAATTCAAAATTTGGTTAATAATATTCATGACATCTATTTAATAATAATATTAGAACAATATATCGTTGTTTAGTGAAACTCGGTATTGCATACAACACACTCTATTGAGGAAGGTCTCTCTTGCCTGTAACACAATCCAAGTATCTTGTTTGCGCATACTAAAAGCTAATACGGTGTTGCGTATAGTAGAAACTAATCTTGGTGTGGCGTACAACACAAGACATCAAATAAATTAAAAATATTACTTCTCATAAAATCTCAGGGTGTTACATTCTACCCCCATTAAAAATAATTTCTCCTTCAAAATTCATCAAGGTTATAAATCGTTTACTACTTGAAAGTTTCTTTCAAAGAAACTCACAGCATAAAATGTAATACTAAAACTCAATTTTCAAAACTATAGAATAAAATGAAACAGTTTACCCAAATTTACTCATCTCTGGGTTTCCACATAGGAGAACATATGTGAAAACATGGATATGGTAGAGAAATATAACAATCAAGTTCTGATGGAGAGTAGGAGAGAACGTGGATATGAAAAATACAACAATCTCAAATCCATTTATTTGTGATGATCTAAGTTACCATCTGATTTATTGGATATGATGGTACTAGGAAAAAGTTTTTTTGGTTTTCAAGATCATTTCCCAAATTTTAATGAATTTGTGCATAAGGATAAATACTTACTTCATTGTCGTACAATCTCACCGCTAGTCATTCCTTGAACAATTTCAACTTCATATCTTAATTAAATTATGTTGAATTTTTTATTAATGAAGTGTTAACAGATCATGTGATAGAATGATGGGTCATTCCATCTATCTCAAACAAAAGGATTGAAAATTTTATTAAATATACACAAGTCCATGTATTGTGAGATTAACCATATATAATTCCAAAAATGGACTTATACTTCATATATCATACTGCTTAATAAAATAAAACTAATTTATTCTAAATAGGGACTTCATGTAGTCTAGTGGTAGGTAATAAAGGCATGTCATACTTCGGTTGTGGGTTCAGTTCCCACATCCTTGTCCGACGTGACGGGTTGTCGCTAGTCCTATGGGTTGTTCTTTTTCTAAAACTATACTATTATAAAATTCCAGAAATAATATTGAAAAACACGTTCTACATGGAAATAATACTATATGATGTCTAACTTAATCCATTACAACCATTTGTCTTATCAAAAATTCGTTTGTCCAATATCATAGTGAAAAGAAAACAATTACCAGAAAGGTCATCTACAAAGTATGTGAGTCCCATAATTTATTCCCCATATATCATAAGATATATCTTGTTGGTCATATTACAAACATGTGAATACATTAATCATGTGATCTCTTTTAATATGAATTACTATAGAGCCTTAGTGAAAACATGAATACTGTCAAAAGTTAACTCTTTCCACATACCAAAATCCCAAAATTTCTATATACTCAAACCATGATGTCACTTTGTCCTTATATCAGTCATAAGATCATTAATACTATAAAATATATTATTTTCTCCTTATCCCTTCAATAAGCACATATCATCTTTTTTACAAAAAATACATTAATCACTTTTCATGGTTACCGGTACAATATTCTAATTGAAAACCACAGTGGACCAATAAAAATATATTTCAATATACCATAAAAGTACGTAAACAACATTATTCTTGAATTAAAGTACATAATCCCTTCAATCCATCTTCTTCTATGATTGGCATGGAATTAGTCCTTCCTCGATTTAGAAGTAGCCTCTTAGGTAAGGGAATTTAGTTGGGTAATTCCCATGTTCTCCATAGATAAGAAATTAAACTCCGTAACAGTCTGTCACTCTATTCCCCTTTTCCCAACCCAGTAATCTACTATGTATTGTAAAATTAGGATTTATTTCAGCGTAGATATTAATGAGAATTTTTTATCATAATATATATTGAGATGTTTCATAAACCACTTGTACACCAATAATGATTTATTAATAGTAAAATTTATATCAAATTCCATCATCTTCTTGAATTAGTATTTTTATCCAATATGAATTACATCCATTTAAGGATTTCCTAAAACCTAGACCTTGTTCTGATATATAGAATCCATTTCAGAAATCATGGATTCTTTCCACTTTTAAATATTGATCATTTTAAAGCTTCCTTATAGGACATATGTTAATTATATTATACCAATAATGTGTCACTATTCATAATGACTTTAAAACAATATCTTTCTAGTTCTAAAACCTTTATGGTGTTCTTAAATTTTACTTTTGTCTCTATGAAAAATTATTATACTTTGATTTGTGGAATTAATTCTTATTCCATCTCTTTTTAATCACAATACATAACATCATGGAAGTGTATTCATCCCCCGCCATCTCTTTTGGATAACATACTTCAAGGAAAAAGGAATATCATTCCACTATTAACATTTTATATGAGGTTTTATATAGATAACATCCTATTTTTTCATTTAAAATCCTATAATGATACCCTTATTTCCTAGAGATGAATGTTTATTTCCATAGATTTCCCTAAAAATTTATACACATCCAAATACATGTAGATTTAAAAAATATAACTATTCATATAAATATTTTGATGCGGCATAAATAGATCCACTATGTACTATTCTAGATGTCTCTTGTGAATTTTGTTGGTTGGAAGATATCAAGATGATCTAGGTGACCTCCATTAAATATTATTCAATACTATCCTTAAGTATATGTGGAATACAAAGGATATGTTCTAGGTTTATGGAGGTGATGAGTAAATTTTCACAAGAGGATATGTACATGATAGTCTATAAACTAATCAAGTTTACATGATGTTAGAAATGGGATTCATATTAACTATGAATAGAGGTTATCTGAGTAGGAAGATATCAAAGAAGGTTGTGGTCACATATTAAATAGTGGATTCTAAGTGTAATATGGCTTTTGAGGTAGCTAACAAAGTAGTATATATACGCAACATAATCCAATAAATTGAAATTTTTCCATGAAATAGTGATCTGGTCACAATCTATTGTGATAATACTATAGAGGATTCTTTAGAAAAAGAGTCAAGGTCATATTTGTGGATGGATAAATTACATAAGAAGTATCATCTCTTTGGATATTTTTCTCATAGAGGCGAGGTTGCATTGAACAGTATATTCATGGAAGGAAATTTGGAGGACCCCTTTACTAAATCCTTGACTCAGGAGAAAAATGACTATCATGTGATTTTTATCGGAATGAAATTTATATGTAGTTGTCTCTACTCAAGGTGGCGGTTTGTTAAAGTTGGGTTTCTAGAACGAACTATTTATTTTAATTAAATTTTTATTTGATATATTGGATATTATTAAAACATATTATTATGTAATTGTCACTATCCTTTATTAATATAATGTAATAATCTGCTAGAGTGTACATCACATTGATAGGGTCATATAATTTCTTCTCTGTGATGAGAACCGTGATGTGCTATAACAAAATACATAAATAATGTTTTGTGGTTTCATAATGTAATATGATAGGAAGAATTTTACATATACTATCATGTCTGAGTACACATAAGAGGATGAGGATTATTCTCATGAATTATCACACTTAATAATATCCAATAAGGAATGTTATTTGAATATAATAGCCTATATGAATTACTCATGTATTTTGTTCATCATATATTTCTGTCTCTGAGTGTGTGTAATACTTCACAGACTTTATAATTATCATTGATGCATTTCATGACTCTCAAATATAGATTTACGAATCAAAACCATCACAAAATTTGTTAGTTGGATATATTGTACATTGGATGCATCATGAATGACATGTAATTAATGGATAATCTGAGGAATGATTTTTCACTCCAATATTTTTAGAAGAAAATATCTTATCCATTTAATTTGAATATTAATGTCACCCATGTTTTTGTGGCCATGGTGTAACAATGTTTTTATTTTAGAAAGTCAAAGGAAGACATATCAACCATATAGGTTGGTGACAAGGATGTGAAACCTACCTAATAATATATTAATACAAAAGGGTTTATGTTACATATTGAGTGTTTGTATGCATTTATCACTTTAGTTTTATTAAGTACATTCAATTGGATGTCTAGACCCACTAGTAGATAGTACTCTTGAACCCTAATCAAGCCAACCTAAAACTAAAAATAAATAATCCTAAAGAATCACAAAATAAGTGTTTCTTGTCATATTGATTGAATTTTATTTTAATTTTATTAAAGAAATATATATTATTCTCATGGGTGAGTAATACTTGTATTTAGTTTTAATTGATCTCTAATATTTATAAGAAAATAAATAATTATTAAATTATTAGTACTTGGAATGTTCAGGAATCAAGTGATCTTATTCCTATAAATTTAATCAAGAGATAAAATTTATTGAAAAACACACCAAAACATGTGGCACAAATCCATTCAGTACTAGAAAGGTTATCAAACAATTCCAACCTAGACCGAGTCATGGAAAGTCATGATCATATCTAAAATTGTCAAAATCATGTTCACCAGTCTTCCACTCTCACTGTGAGTTTCATTGATTAATTAACAATAAGGTTGAATAATATTTTTTTATTGTGAATGTTGGCATGAACCATAATATAATAATAATAATATTATTATTATTATATCTCTTGAGGATTATTAATGGTTTTAAATGTTACTTACTTGATGACATGCAATTAGATAATATTTTACCCTAAATTATATCATTATAAATATATTTTTATATCTATTTTATAAAGTAAAAAATATAGATAATATATAATTATTGTTCAAAATGAATTATCCCTCCACTACTCATGTATATTTTCATATAAAGAATGATAAACATTATATAGATAACTTCATGATCGAAGGATGAGTGATCATCAATATTGATGCAAGATAATCAACACTCAGTTCTAGCACTCGGAGACCGATTTTTGTTACTTTGATATCAATGTGGAACATGTGGATCACCATTATATGGATTTTATCTTTTTTCCCTTGCAGTGATATAAAGTCACTCTAAAAGGGTATTTTTAGGATGACGAATATCATTAGTGACTAATTGTTCCTAAGCTAAAATAAATGTTTCTTCCATTATTAAATATATTAATAATAAGTTTTATGTTCAATATCTCTCTCATAATTCTAGGAATTTAAATATTAAAATAAATGATAACATGTCACCCACCAATACACACTTCCACTATTCCTTAATCTACATATGTTGAAGGTGACATGGTGCATTGTAATGCTGGTTAGGTAAAACGTGACACGACTTACAGTGGTTCATGACCATGGTATGTAGTGATGACATTAGGTGGATGCATTGGGGAATGATATGAATGATGAGGATGGAAGGTGGTGATGCATTGGTCATTTGTCACAGGATTCAGATAATAGGAGTTGGTGACCACCATGGTTTGAGGGTGGTGATGAAATGTTGTCATGCATGGAAGAAGAAGACACACCCTTTTTCGTTTTTTTTAGTTTTTATATTAATATTATATATATATGAACAATTTATCAAATATACATATTTTTATTTATAAATATGCATACTATTTAATATAAATATAATTTCATAACAAAATTTTTTAGAAACATAATTTTTTTTATTTATATAAGTATATAATAAATCTTTTCTTTAATAGTTTATAGATTTTTATAATACATTTATAAATATACTTATCTTAATTTCTATAGCACCATTATTAATTTACTATTGAAATTTATGATCATCATTATAAAATTATATTCATTTCAAACTAATATTTATGTCTCATAATATTTATTTATGAATCCATAATCATTTTGAAATTGAAATAATTCTCTATCAATGAAAATAAAGGAAAAAATAAATATAAATAATATCGATCTTGTAATGATTGAAATCATAATATCAAACATTAAAAACATACGGTCAATGCCAAATGCTACGACACATCACTTTTTAAGGAGACTATAGTCAGGAAATAATATGTTCATGGATTTATACCAATACAATGTCCATTTCTGGGAAATTCCATACAAAAAAATCCAAACTATTTTGTATCATGAGACTTGTCGATGCGTCACGAGGATATATAATGTCAGGACCCACCCTTTACATATTTATATCTAATGAAATAGCCATAACAAAAAAAGAAATAAAATATTCATAATAAACCATTCCAATAATTATGTATATATTGAATTAAAATAAATTTTCTCTTTTAAATACAAGTTCAAACATGATAATAATACATTTGGAGGAAGAATGTGGATGGTTAAAAATGCCAATAATCATCTGTATTGGAATAACTATATCAGTACATAAATAAAATTACATATGTAAATATAATATCATTCATTCTAAGTTTACATCATCAATTATGAGTTATATAAAACGTTATTTTCAAACCTTATAAATGTATGAGTACATAAAAAATCCAACACTAGAATAACATGATCATAATATATTCATAGAAGGAAAATGGATGGTGTCAAAAGAACATATACCAAGAATTGAGAAGTAATCATCAAAATAATTTTTCTTGTTCGGAATGGATATCCAAAAAAATAATTTTATAAGACCACATAATAAATAAAATGGGAAAATATTTCCAACTTACATGTAATAAATTTAAATAATGATCAAAATTAAATGAATGGAAATTTAGTTACCAAAAATCCTCACTATTGGGGAAACAAATGAATTAAGAACCAATTGAATAATTATAATTATTTTTATTGTAAATACGATGAAATATAAGGATTATGACTACAATATATCATGGGTTATTGAATACACCATTCAAATAAATCACGGTTCACACAAGTCTCAATGAATCAAAATTGAGACAAAGAAAACCCTTATGTCCTTAGAAACATTTGAACCAAGTCCACTATAAAGAGGATGATTTTAAATGAATTAAATATAACATTATTAAATATTTATTCATGATATTGTATATAAAATAGTTAGTATATATACCAAAAAAATATACGTGGTTCATAATACCAATCATGTCTAAATAATAGTAATTTGAGATGATAACTATTATATATTGTGTTTCACTTTTGGTTCAGAAAACTCTCAATGTTAAAACAAGAAATATATGATTATATACCATTAAATAAAATTTTTAATGAAAAATATCTCAGTTTTTAGAATACATATCTTGGAAATGAAAATTTGGTTATAACTACAATACCTGTCTCAATGAAGGAAAATTTGGAAGGAAACCCTTCCCTATTATTCATGAGTTTTATAGATTTAATTTAAAATAATATATAATAAACATTGATATATTAAGAAGTTAATTAAAAATATTTACCATATACAATTCAAATCATAATTTTCATAAGTATTAAATCTATATAATAATTTTTCTCATTTTCTATATCAGGTGTTTTTATTTTTGATCATTTATACTAGTTTCACCGTAACAGTGTATGTATTCATTATTATTAAAAAATATTATCATTAATAGTTTATTAATAATACCTTTATGAATGATTTATAAAAATTTAACATGTTCCAAAATCTTTTAATTAGTGTTTTAGTTTTTATCCATCAAGAAGAAATCATTAATAAGCATGTTTCAATGAATATTGATGATTGAGGTGTGTTTTATTAATTAATGTTCTAAATATTTCTATATAATTCCCAAAAAAATCACTATTTACCAATTTATATCATATTTTTCCAATTATTATACTCTCATAATCATTCATGATTTAAATTCTTTGTATTGTTAAATTAGGAGGATGAACTAACCAAAACATTACCATACGCTAATTTAATGAATGATTATGAGGTATTTTTGTTTTAATACCATTATAATAGGATATTAATTATATTATTTATTATTTATTAGTGTAATATTTAATAGTAATAATAATTTATTGGAATAAATTTTTCAAGATAATGTCATACGTGAACCTAAATGATTTAATTAAAAGATTATATTTTTTCACATTTTTGTTTTAAATGATTAAGGTAATGATGATTTATTGATGATCATATCATTAAAAGGTTTTAAAATTTCACTTATAAGAACAAAAATTATTTCATTATATAATATTTATTCACTAATATCATCATTATTTCTATCCTTGTAAGGCACTGAAAAAAAGATATTTGTTCTGTCCTAGAGGCTGTAGTCCATGAATCTCACGAATGATAATTCTTTTTAATGGATGGGGTATATGAATAAATAATTTTAATATCATTAATATATTTACATTAATGTACATATATGATATAAATATTATTATATTAGTTTTTCTAGCAAAAATTAGGAAGAATATAATTCATAAGAAAACTATGTTGTTCATAATACTCACATCAGAGATGTGGATTTTCTCGAGAGCACCCCTTAACTTTTAACTAATTATACAATCTATTAATGAAAAAAAAATTATGTTCATTTTATAGGGTTATATAGAGAGTAGAAATTTATATTTTCATGGATAAATTGTAATGGGATGTTTTTATTGAACTGGAAAATATGTTACCATTTTTCAATTGAATGAATTATAGTTTTTGGAGAAACCCTAAAATTATTAGTAATGGGATGATACTATTTAAATTTTGATGTAAATTGTAAAAAAAGTTGATAGAAAAATGAGTGTCTATTAAATGAATCATTACAATTCTTATGGCTGATGTATGGCATTGTTTCTATTTTTTTTAATTTTATTCCTCATTTACATTTACTATTTTAATTAATTTCTACCATTGGTAATTAATTTTAAGGAAAAAACTAATATTCACCTATTTTTATAATTTTATTCCTATAATATAAAAAATTATTTCCATTTTACCCAACAAAATTTGTATATATGTGAATTTTCACTTTAAAAATTAATTAACTTAATAACTTAAAAACAATTTTTAGAGAAATAACATTTTTACAATCAACGTTTCTATATAAGATAAAATCACATTTAATACTAATTTTACCAGCATGAATTTATTATTGTAAACAAAATAATGGATACAAGGAATCCAATGTTAGATAAAACTGAATAACCCTTGAAAAATCAATATTCTACCAAAAAGACTGAAAACTGTTTTTATATTAAATTATCATTTTAATTAACTGTTAAAATGATTTTAAAAGGTTTTCTATTTTCAAAGAATATTTCAAAATTAATAATGTTATTATAAAAATTAATATTTTATTACATAAAATTATTTATAAATTTCTATGTCTTTCTTAAATAATGATAAATTCATATGAAGTACATGTTTCATAAATCCCTTAATTTTTTTTACAAAGAATAAATCTTTTCAGAAAAAATATCAACAAAAATCATTCTAAGTCAATATTGATATGATGAATTAAATAATAAATCTTATATGTATTATTTTATTATATAAAATTTAAAAATTTAGTTTTGGACTAAAACGATAAAATATAATTGAAAAATAAATTTTATAAGAAAATAAAAATTTCAATTATTAAATGTTATTATTATTTTATATATTCCAAAAAAATATTTGGCATTAAAAAATTAAAAATCATGTAATTGTATTACTCAAAATTAAATTATATTCTATTTTTTTTCTTGGAGTTTTTATGACATGTACTATTTTATGGTTACAAAAAAAGAGGAAATGTTTTTTAGAGAAATTTGAACCCTTGGTATAACTTGATGTGAATGAGGACTAAACATCATGTAATACCCTGATCTGGTGTAGATTTAAATTATTATTTTTCTTAAAACTCATTCATTCAATGATTATTTCCTTTTTCGGCTTGTTTTGGATGAACCCTAGGTTACCTGAAGTGTTCTTCGAGACCTCCCCCCTCTTTAGTCTGTTGATCCTATTGTATGTTCATTGGTGATCAATGGTTGATCCTTGGTGATTTTTTTTATCATTCATTTTTTTCTTATCTAAGGGATCTATTTTGGAAGTGTATCTTAGGTTTTCGGGCGCTTTGGTTTATGTTTCGACATATCATTGGTGTGGTATAGTTTGATTCGTAGTTTTTTTGATGCAGTTGTGATTCAAGAGAATTTTTCCTAACCCGACGATGTGCAGTAATTATAAATCTCCCATAAGGTAGGATTTCATTAGATTCCCTCAAATTGAAACAGATGTGAAGGGTTTTATTTCTATTTATATATGAATCATGATTGTTCCATCCTAATTGAAGATAATGTATTAGTTAGTCAGAACCGAGGGAAAATGGGGTTTATTCCCGTGGTTTTTACAGATTTTATAATTATTGTGATATTCTGAATTTTTTAGATTAATTCCCAACTGATCATTAAATCCATTGATGGCGTTATTTTCACTAGATACATCTATTATGGTTGTTTCCTTTTTGGAATTTGTTTAATATCACCCTAAAATGAAAATGTATTAACCACGTATACTTGGATAATGAATTGGTTTCCCTATGATATGGTTTATGTGAAAATGCCTTAAATAAAAGTAGTGGAATGTTGTAAATGTTCTTGTGAACCAATAAAATGTATTTTTTGGTTCTTACATATTTGGAAAGTGGATGGAATGTATTTTTATAGAGGTAATGTGATGGAAAGGGTATGATTATGTAGTAGGGCTACAAAACTAGTTATGAAATGTTATATTGGTGGTTGTGGTTCTAGGTTGGGGGTTTGTTTTGGTTGGAATAGTGGTTTGTGTAGGAGGAATTTGAAAAGGGATAGTAGTCATTGGTATGGTTACTTCACTATTAATAACATAAAAAATATTTACCCCATATCAATCGATCATTATATGATATATTATGAATGGGTGTTATATGGGGAGTAA
Organism: Viscum album; assembly: GCA_963277665.1. Classification (NCBI taxonomy): domain Eukaryota; kingdom Viridiplantae; phylum Streptophyta; class Magnoliopsida; order Santalales; family Viscaceae; genus Viscum; species Viscum album. The sequence goes on from OY728155.1 coordinate 1,446,364,242, forward strand.
ATGTGAAGCTGCCATTTTTTATCATGGATATTCACCTTATGAAATGAATAATTTTTTTTGTTTCTTGGTATGTCTTGTTTTTAGTGGTTTCCCCTAAAGTAATGGAATGAAACAAATAATTGATTAATAAATCTTGAAATGGATCCGGGTTTCCTGGTTAACAGAATAGAATTTGTTAAATGAAATTAGATGGGAATATGAAATGGGTTTCATGAAATGATTTACTATGTTTTTAATTTAGTGGTGAAAATTTGATGATATTGTGAGATGGTTTTTATAGAACACTAATGTTGGGAATGAGTTTTTCGTATCATATATGTATACACCTGAATTTTCCAAGTGATTTTTTATAGGTTCCCCACCCTAGTTGGGAACAATGTAACAAACACCCCGATTGTCACAGTGGAGGGTGTATTTCCCAACATCATAAGGAGAGGATGGATGGTTTGCCACCCGATCTTGCCTTTTACCACTTCCATGTGAAAATGTCTCCTATTTTTTTGGGAAGGATGTGGTGAGATGTAGTAGCCTAGGTGTTTGAGGGTATGGTGGTTTTTTTCAATAGTGTATTTGGGTTGAGTTGTGATGTGATTTCCCATCTGTTTTGAAAATGAGATGTGATGTGTTGTGAGGACCAAGTGTGAGAGGGTGGTATGTGTTGTGAGGCCCAGGTGTATTCAGGTGGGACGTGATGTGGTATATTCTGAATATATGGGAGTTCTATGATGTTTTCTGTAAAGGTGTTAGAGTGGATAATTAGTGGTAATGTGGTGCAAGTTACCCTAGCATCAATGTGCTTTATGTTATATTACTTGAATTTCATTACTTGTTTGGTTTGGATTATTGATGTTTGGTTTTGTTAGTATACCAGCTTAGGTTCTCTTTGTTTCTTCTTTTTTCTCACAGGAGAATTAGTATGCTTATTAAACATGTACACGAGACACTTGGTTTTTCCTAATATGTATACATGTATGCTCACCATATGTATATAAAAGTAATTTCACATTTCAAAGAGGATATAAATGTCTTTGATAGATCTTTCTTTCTCTTATATTGATAGTTTTTGTTTCTTTTCCTAACATTACTTTTTGTGTTTACATTGGATACTTCTATATTTGTATTAGTTCTATTTTACACATTCTTGTGGTGTGGTGGTCTATTTATTTACATTATGTGTTGGAGTTTTTTGCGGATGATCCATCATATCTCCAAATCATGTTTTATTTTAAAGGGTAATTACTTCCATTTTGTGATGTTTGTACACCCTTTGTTCTAGTTTCCAACTTGGGCCCTACTAGAGGTGGTACTCGGGGTAATTATATGTCTCCCCTAATTGAGGTATCTTTATAGGTAGTGGGATATGCTATAATGGTATTAGAGCTGATGGTTGTGAGATAGGATGTAGTTTGGGGTTACGAATGGTGAGGATTTCATGAGATGTTATAGAAATAGTAAATGTTGACCATGGTTCCTGGCATAGGGAAAGGAGAATATCAAGGAAACATGGATTTTATGGCCCCCCATGATCTGGTGAATTGACTCTGTGCTTATTGGACAACAAAGTAAGATGGAACTTCTTGTTGTCTAAAGACCTACGTTAGGCAGATGAATTATAATGAAATGTGTTATTATTTGAATTAGGTTTATTTTGGAAGATTAAAATTGATAGAATGAGTAAAAACGAATTAGTATAAATTTTAATAAATTTTCATACTACATCGGATTAGAAAATCTTTTTTTACCTTTTAAGAACAACTCCTCATCATTATCCGTGTGTGGATCAAATTATAGAGGTTCAACCAGATGATCTAGTTGACAGTCGTAGGGATGATATGACTAAGGAGGATGATCAGTGGTAGAGGACACTGTATACTATCCATCACCGGGATTTGGAAAATTATGAGGGTTGTTTTTATGATGTGAATATAGATGGTTGTATAAAGATGATGGAGATCCCATTCGGTCTAATATGGGCCCCTATAAAGTGCATGGTCCCTTTGGTTTTCAGTTAGATGCAGGGAGCTTCATGTTAGTGGTGGATGTTGTATCTCAAAGATTAGAAGGTGGAAGACATTTTGTGTGATGAATTTTAGAATGAGTACTGATCAGAGTTCCTTTCATTGGACATGAAAGTTAAGAAGAGGTCGGAGATACTATCCCTTCAACAGGGTATTATGTTAGTTTGGGTGGTTTTGATAATGTTCAGGGTCCTTTTATACTTTTAGCTAGATATTTGTCTTGATGAGGAGTCTCAATCAATGTGTCTCGGGGATCCACCCCACCCTTCTATCCAGTATCAAGTCACTTCTTTTAAGATTTTAGCTTATTTGGAGGTTCTGAAGTAGGAAGATGCAATTGATTAGATTCACTCATAAGGATGTATAACACTAGAGGGGTTTTAGTAGAGTTCTTATAATATCAGAGTTATCAGTGGCAGATCTCAGGTGCCAAGAGCTTCGAGGATTCGACTAGTGGGGAGATGACCTCAATAACTTCCTTTATGGACCATTTTTACCAGCAGTCTCAATGTCATTCTTAGGGGCATACTGATGATGTGTTTCCTCTATGGGGTTTGTGAACATCTCCATAATATGTGTCTCGTGGCTTCCCGATCTAATTTTGGTGTAAGTGGATAAGCTCAACATCAACCTCAGTAGTATTTTCCGGTGAGATAATTTCTATAGTAGGGAAAATAGGCATTTTCTCCATTGAGGTGAGATGGATCTAGTATATGAAAACCTATGGATGTCCCTCGTGATAAGGGACCACTTTTTATGTATCACTGTGGAGGTGGTCATCAGTAGAGAGGCAGAAGAGCTAGGGTTTTTTAGTTACACAAATTGGAGGCCACAATTCCAGCGAGGTAGAGATCATTAGAGGTGTGTTCATTTTTTTTCTGTAACCTTTCTTGATCTTTGAATTATTTAGTATATTTTCCCTCCATTGTTTCACCCACTATTTCCTATTTTTTGGACTAGATGTAGAGGGGAATATCATGTCCCTGATGTTGGATAAACGATTTGGATTCCAGACCATAATTTTTTATGTGTTCTAGGGGTGTAAACAAATTATGGGACTACATCAGTACAATGAGGATCTCTTCTTACTACAGATGCAGCCATACAGTTTAATCCTTTAAGTTGACTGGTTTTATTACTTATGCATTGTAATCAATTGATTCTGGAGTAGAGTCATGCTTTATGATGTGGTTGTTCAATGTGTGGGTTTCCTTGGTGAGTGACGTTGTCAGCTGGGCAGTCCCTATATCGATAAACATATTTCCTTATAGGCTGAGATTTCAACGGAATCAATGGACACTGAATTGGTTTTAGTTATCAGGGTCTTTGGGGAGTTCATGGAGGACTTCCCTGAGAAAGTTATAAAACTACCCCCCTCAAGAAGATATTTAGTTTGAGATAGACCTGTATCTTAGTGCTTCTCCGATTTCTAGGGACCCATATTGAATGTCACCTTCTGAGTTGAAGGATTAGATGATTTAGATAGATTATTTTATTTATAATGGTTCTATCTAGCTTAGTGTGTCATCATGGGGTGTTCAAATGTTGTTTTCAAAAAAGTCAGAAAGTGGTATGTGGTATTTCATAGACTACCATAGGTTATATTATTTGATGGTCATGAACTATTACCCTCTTCTATGGAAAGAAAATCTTTTTGACCAACTGAGAAGGGAGATTTGGTTTTCTATGATTGATATAGGATTCAGATATCACAAGTTGTGAGTGAAGGAGGGTGATATCATAAATACTACCTTTAGATGTAGGCACTGTTACTTAGAGTTTGTAGTCATTCCATTGGATGTTACGAATTCACTAGCCGTGTTCGTGGTGCGAATGAAATCTATGTTCTATAAGTTACTTGATCATTTCATCATCATATTCATCCATGATATCTGAATCTACTCAATGTCATATGATAAGCACGCCAAGCATATCAGATCTATCTTATATGTTTTTAGAAACCTCTGGATCTATGAAAATTTTTCCAAGTGTATGTTTCTGACATGAGAGTTAAATTTCCTTATACAATTGGTGTCTCATTAAGTTGTGGTATTAGAAAACCAAAGGTTGAATTAGTTGTTTCATGGACATCACCCATGAATGTGGGAGAGGTTCTTTGTTTCCTTGGTCATGCATGATATTATTGAATTTTTTACCCAATTTATCTTGAGTTTCATCCCTGTTGACATATTTAAATAGAAATAACCAATCTTTTCTGTGGAGTGATCAGTTTTAGGTAGCATTCTGTTACCAAAAGGTGAAGTTAGGTTGAGCTGTAGTGCTCCAATTTCCTGATGAAGGGGTGATGTTTGAGGTGTTTTGTGATGCTTCTACTCTGGGTTTAGGATGCATGCTGATGCAGTAGTGGGAAGTGATCTCCTATGGATCATGGTAGTTACGACCTCATAAGCATAACTATTCCACCAATTATATGGATTTGGAAGTGATGGTTTCCATGATGATGTTGTGTTGGCATTACCTTATTGGGGGAAGCTTTGTGGCCTTCACAGATCACAAGAGTTTGAGGTATATCTTTACTCAGCATGACTTAGATCAATGAAAGTAGAGGTGGATAAAATTTCTTTAGTACTATGATATCGAGATATCATACATATTAGTAAATGGAAGTGTTATGGTCAATGATTTGAGTAGAAATTCATGAATGTATGTCTTCTTGGAATCTGTGAATGTTTAAAAAGTGATGGGGGAGTTGGAAGCCTTTCATATAGATGCAAGAGTAGATAATGGTAATGAATATTTTTTGAGATGAAGTTAAAATATTCTTTGATGATGTAGATGGAGGAGTATCAATGGGGAGAATTAGAGGAAGAGGTGTTGTGCTATCATGTTTACTTGGCCATCCTCTAGAGGGCTGGAAAGAGCATGGTTAAAACCATATTTTGTTTCTTGGAAAGTTGTTTGTTCCTATAGAAATAAACAATGGGTTCCTTCGTGAGTATCATATATCACATTTAGCCATATATTCATGAGTTTCAAAGATGTACCGTTTCTTGAGGATACACTTTTGATCACCTTGGATGATATGGGAAGTGGCAGAGTTTATGGGGAAGTGCTTGGTTTCCTAGAAGGTAAAGGTTGAGCATCATGTTCTGAGTTGTTTGTTTCAGTCCTTGAATGTACTCTTGAGGAAATTAGATAAAATATAATTGGATTTCATCTTAGGGTTACCAAATTATCAAGGTGGTTATGAATCTATCTAGGATATAGAATATCAGTTGACGAAATATTCCCAATTCTTTGAAATCAAGGAGTTAGGTGTAGGGGATTCCTTGGCTAAAAGGTACATGGATGAGGTGGTTCATTTGTATAGAGTTACAAGGTCTATTGTCTCATATTTGGATGTGAGGTTTACCTCACGAGTCTGGAGGGTATTACATCATTCCTTTTTCACTAGTTACACCTTAACACTACATTCCACCCACAGATAGATGGGTAGAAAGACTGCACTATCCGAAAATTGGAGGATATGTTCTGAGAATTCATCTTGGAATTTAGTGGATATTGGGTATGATGCATGTCCTTATAAGAGTTTTTATATAATAATATCTCTCACAAAACCATTGAAATGTCTCCATTTGTGGTTTTTTATTATATAACATTTCATTTTATATTGTGCTATATAGAGGTTACGAAGACAACTGTTCATGGTCTTGGTGTGGTGTAGAGGATGACAGAAATGGTCAGCTTGTTTGTGAGAGGATAAATGCAGTGCAAGAGTGGAAGAATTCATTTAATGATCATAGAAGGAGGCCATTGGAGTTCATGGTTTGGGGCCACAATTCCTTACTATGTTTTTAGCAGAGGATTGGATGAGGGGGTAATCGTACTGCCAGGTTCTTTAGACCTTTTGATGTGTTGGGGAAAGTTTGTGATGTGACATATCGTTTAGTATTTTCATCATGTTTAGAGGCGGTCCATGATGTCTTCCATGTATCTTACCATTTCTGGTATCAACATGATTAATCCCATGTCATTTAATATGGATATTTGGATGTTGAGGATTATGAGACATTTTTGGAGTGGCATGTGGAGAGCCAACATTATTTACAGAAGGTGTTTCATGGATAAACCATTCCTTTGGTTCATGTGTTTTAGAGGAATGGTGTTCAAGAGGAGAGTACTTGGGGGTAAAAATTCAGATGTTTTCCCAACACCCATAGATTTTTGGACTTTTTTTCTCTGTTTTTTGCAATGTGATATTTGGATCCTTTTGTTTTATTATATGGGTTGTTTTCTTGGAATATGATTGAGTGTGGTGTGTTGTGTGATAATTTCCTAAAGTGTAGAGTGGGGGGGGGGACAAAATTTCTAATCTAGATTCATTAACTTCAATTTCATTAAACCTATAAAGAAGATTCAATGCCACCCAATGAACATAGTATAATGGCATGGAATACAGAATTCTTCGATTCTTGTTTTCGGTATAGTGTGGTTCATTGGCTGTAGTGGTTGTTGGTTAGGTATACATGGAGGATAAGATGGATTTGTAGTGGTTTTTTAGATGTGAGTTTGTGTGAGTGGAGGTATATTGTAGTTTCTGTTCATATTTTGGTATGTTTAGTTAGTGCTATTGTTTGAGGTATGATGAGATCCTTGAGAGGTATCTCACTTGGTGATTGTTTAGACCCCTTTTTCCACTAGAGTTTTTTTGGATTATCAAGGGAAATATTCAGATGAGATGTATATTATATAATTATACAAGCCTTCCCATTCCATCAATTTGGTGTTTTTGGTTTTTGGGATTGTTCATAGGAGATTTCGAAAGAGTTTGGAGAATTTCAGTTGATAACTGCTGGAAGAAGTGGAATTACCTATCATGTAACTAGGTTACATGACTTGAAATACTATTTAATAGAATTTCATAGATTTTTCATGATGTGTAAAATATTTTGAGTTAGAAAAATTCAAAAATAAGGAGGCAACACATTTTTTGGTGAAAAAAGATACTTTGTGTATTACATGATATGAAGGGGGGTTAGACGTTATATAATACCTCAATAAAGTGTGGTTTTAAATTTTGTGTTATTCCTTTTATAATCCCATAATGGCCTTTATATCTCACCCTTTTCTCATGCATGTCCTCAGGTTATCCCCTGAAATGCTAAGTACAAGAGAATATAGTGGTCATGTAAAGGAATTTTTCAATAAATATGTTGTATTTTTCATGTTTTTAGTGGTTATGTAATGTTCCTAATCCACAAAGACACTAGAACTCTCGATACTCAGAGTTTTCATAAGTGAAATATTATATAATAAGTCAGGTTGAAATGTGTAATAATGATCGTGGTTGTTATACACAGGGACTGAGGGGCCATCCAATATGCAACACACACACACGCACACACAATATTTACACAATTATTGAAATCTTATATAGAAACACATAGAACTAATATTTATGTAATTTATTAAAATTTTAGTATTCATTTTACAATTTCATTTTGACATGATAAATTTAATATATTATTCTTTTAATAGATAAATTTCATTTATTTATTTTTAATATTATTACAGTTAGTTAATATTTATTCATTTATCATTTTGTTTTTAATTTAATAATTATATATTATATATATATATATATATTCTATGATAAAGTATTTTAAATCTATATTCATCATTAATTTAATATATATCCATAATTTTTTGATAATTTATATGTATTTAATAAAATGTATCCATTTTTTAATATTTTTTATGGTAATCATTTTTAATTAATCAATTTCACTCATTTTTATGATGAATGAATTTAACATTATATATTAATTAATAATGATTAATATATATTTGTAAAGAAATATTTTTAAATGAATATATTTATAAATTTATATTGATGATATTTATAAATTTATACAAAATATATCTAGTCCAATTACAAATAAATTAATCATTTATTTTAGATGAAATAAAAATAAAAATAAAAAAGCATGATAGGAGATAGGGTCATATAATGAGCCAAGAAATAAACCAGATATAAAAACTACACGTCATGAAAAAATGATCATTTCCATAATCATATTCAGAATCATCAGCGTCATCAGTAGTAGTTTCCCACTCCGATTGTGAATTTTTTGGATTGAAAATATCAAAGATCCTCTCCTTAGAGCTTTCATGCTCCGTAGTGAGATGATTCATTGATGATTTGTAAGATGACATGGAAGACATATTCCTGGGAATACTGGAATAATCATTCCATGGAAATATTTTTGGAGGATCTAGGGAAAGACTTCCACTTCTATCTATCTCTCCCTTACCACATAAAATAACATCCTAAAAAGAAACATGATCATCAATACTCATAGATCAAAGATGTGTGGTGTCCAAAAAAATTATTTGATTTCCCTTTACACTTTTATCATTTGAGATATTACCCATTTTCTATAAATTCTTGAAGATCCATTCTGAATCTCTTGAAGAAAATTTTCACTCTACTAAGAATCAATTTTCCAACGTCCATTATCCTATCCATCATTCCCTAAAAAATAATCATCCAATAGTTGCACAAAATATTTTTGATCATCAATTGGTTAAAGAGAATACCTATGCACAACACCAATAACCTCATATGTAGACTTTCCAATAGGCTCATATGGATCACATGACCCCATCATAATAATGGAAACACTATTATATTTCAAGTAATCCATTTTATCATTCCTAATATCATACACACTAATATTTTCCCCATGATTCCACTCCAGTGCATTTTCCACACTACCATTGACATGGTAAGAGAACTCATCTATCGGTTGCTCAATAACATAATATGCCTTAGCCATAGAGTCTTGAAATTTTAATATAAACTTCATGCCCTCCAAATCTGATGTAGGGTGATAAATCATAGCTTCCATCACCTAATTTTTGGCCCTAGACTACATCCCATGTTTGGAATACATTAAATCCTTCTTCCCTTTGAATTTAATAGCATAATCCATTACAAAATTCCCCTTTAAGCCACACAAATAATATTGTTATAACTACAAATAATGAAATATTTTTTACAAGGTATTTTTTATATTTAAATAATAATATTATTATAATAAATATATTTAAATAATGAATATATTTGTTGTATATATATATATAATAAATGTATGTATATATGTATATTTATATAATTAAATATATAATGATATAGATATATAAATATTTTTTAAGAAATATTTATATATTTATAAATAAATAATTATATATTTAAATAATTAAAATATTATAATAATTATGTTTAAATAAAGAATATATTAATATTTATTCTATTTGTTAAATAAAAATAAATAAATATTATATTATACATATATATAATGATATAATTATACTTATAGTTGTAAAATATTAAAAAAATATATTTTAATAGTGAATATATTTACAATGTTTATATTTATATCTATTTATTATATATATATATATGTAGTTATATAAATATATATAATAATAAAAATATATTTTTAATGGTAAATAAATAATTATAAATATATTTATAAATATATTTATTTATTTATATATTTATAAATAAATATTTACTATAGTTATAAAATTATATGTTTATAATTATTAAATTTTTTTAAATAATTAAATATATAATTATAAATAAATAATTATATATATAAATAATTATATATTTATTTAACTATAAAATTATAATAAATAAATATATAATTAAATAAATATATTTATGATTTTATTTTTTATTTTTTATAATTATAGTTACAAATCCATTATGAGTTCTAAAGTTTCATGGATGATAAAGTTTCCATTTATAAGTATTTCTTTATCATTAATAAATATAGAGCTTTTATCATTGATAAAAAAGAACCTATAAAAGGTATATTTATCAGTGCTTAACTTCTTGTGCTCATAAATATGTCTTTTATTAGATACTTTTTTAGCACTCATAAAAGGTATCTTTGTCAATGTTTTTTTTGAAAGTGCTAATAATGGCCACTCTAATCATTTTAAAAGAACCCTAATCATTACTGATTCAGTTGTGATTATCATGATTCTATAGATCTTCTCTCAAACCAACCATCCTCCTCTAAATTCTCTTGGAATGATAAAGGATATAATCCAAAGAATGTTATTTTCTCCCCTTCTACACTCATTGATTATTTACTCGGGTTCTACAGATTGGATTATTAGGGTGTTCTCAACCATGTCGAACCATAATTTCCTTCTCACATAACTCTAGTCATGATTGGTCTCTCTCATTATACCTCATTGTCGACATTCTTATTTCCACCTTAACTCATGGATCATACCATTGTTAGATATATCATTGTCACCATCACTACCTCCACCATCAAATTCACATTTCTATTCATCCTCTACTACTTATTCTCTTTGTTAAATCTCAATTGTTTTTAATAATTGTTATGACATTTTTACAAATCAATTTTCTATTTTATTTTGTATTTTTTTTGGGAATTTGGTTTTCATTTTATGATTATTTGATGAATTTTTTTTTAAATAATGTTTATTTACTTATAAATGGGTGTCTAAGGTAGGTTTAGTTGGTTCTATATTTTACTAAATGAGCATTTCATGAGTGTTAAGACAACAAAGAATGTTGGATTTTATTGAATTATTATTTAACAAGTTTTTTATATGAGGAATGATTTTTTATGAATAGATGTCTTGTAAATATTCTAATTCTTTATCATGAAATTTAATGTTTGTTTAATTTAATTATTAATCTTTTACATCATGTATGGTATGTTTAATTTACTAAATTAGTGTTTGGATTATTAATGAATGTTGTTTTACTACATTGTGAATGGTTGTTTTGAAGGTTTAATGGATTATGGAGTTTGAATATGGATTATTAATATTATATATTTAAATGATCATCCTGGGAATTTTTTTATTACGTTGATTTTATAATTTCAGTATAGGGTACATTTGTTTATAATTTAGTTTGAATAACACAATAATAATATAAGAGTTTTTTTAGTGTTACACATGTTTATTATTTAATTATATAGTATTATATTTATATACAATTATGTTGGGAAATTTTCAACATAACATCCATTTAGTACTATATCTATTTTATCAAAAAACGCATCATCTCTTTCCTAATGTTACTTTATGAATCATCTCTATCATTGTGTACAATAATATTGATCATTAAAAAATGATATGATTAGGATAAAAATATTGCAATTTATTTTGAAAATAATTAGAAAAAAATAATCAAATTAACTTCGTATTTATTACATAAGGGTACATTTTCATTTTAAGTATGATTTATGGAATCATATGCCTTCTTCTGGATCCTTATCACTAACTAAATTCTTTTCATTTCTAATATATATTTCCTAATGCATTTTTATAAATTATATTTATTTATATATTTTGAAAATAATAATTACCAAATTATAAAATCAAAAGAATGAAATTTTTAGATATATTTGTTTTCAGCCTCTTAGAATCAATGTTAAGATTTAGTTATTTTTTAAAATTTTATTAGAATTAATTATAATTGAAAACATCTAAGGTGATTTTTTAAATTGTTTCCTTTTTCTAGTTCTGAAATATTATTTAATTAACTGATTTTTTTATTTATAATGGTAAATTTCAATTTCAATTTTCAATATATTATTTAAGTACTTGAAATTTATTATATGTGATAATGAGTCATTGTTGGATTAGAAATCTGTGAACAAGTGATGAATATGAGGAAATGATTGATTGTTTTTTATAATTTATAAAATAGAATATTCCAAAAATAACATATTTTTTCATATTTTGTGGAAATGCTTAAATATGACAGAGCTTAAAATTAGAGAAGTTAAAATCATTTGTTATGGTGTTAATACATGTTATAGTCCTTGGATTTGGCATGGTTAAATATGGTATAATTCAAGATCTATTAATGGTGAAGATTATTTAGTTGGTATGTTTAATGAAATTGAAGAATTTTTTTTGATATTAAAGTAGTTGAAATTGATAATATACCAATGATCGTATAATTAATTTGTGATACTAAAAAACCATTGTATCTATGTTGTAGAAAATTCATGATTTCATTAATAAATTGCTATATAAAAAAGGGTTAATTTATTTTCTAAGGTATTAAATTAGTTATTATATGATATCTCATAAAAAACCTGATTCAGTAGTGATTTTATAATAGGTCCATAAGAATAATCATGGATAATGGAAGTAACCCACAAAGGTAGAAAAGTGTATGAATTTACCTATAAAAGTTTTTTATGGCATGGATGTGATAGGAGGGATTATATAATCACCTTATTAGTGAATAGATATGTGGTATAAAATCTTGTATAATCCCTAAAAACCATGTCAAATAACCGATAAAGGGTAGGATAGATTAGTTGATCATATAGATTACTTTTTAAAAAAATTGAGTTGTGTTAGTAATGAAATATGGCCTGTAGACTATGAGATTATCTAACAAGTGATCATTGAGAAAGATGATCAGTGTATAAGATAGAAAATATTTGAGTATAATATATTATAATATGATGTCTATTATATGAGTGATAGGTAAGGTATGTCATAATGTGAGTTACTTTATACCTGTTAGTGATTCATCAGGGGATATGGTGAGGGTGATGCGACATTTATGTTGTTATTTTTTCTTCATTATTGTTTTTCAGAATTTAGGTTTAACTAATTTATTATAGAACCCATTTTGTGTTTCTTTACAATGGTAACCATTTATGTTAAGACTTCCCCATAGTTCAAATACACTCCCTAATAAAAATGGATATGTTTTACACATTTCAGGATTTGGTTACAATAAGTATATGTGAAGATTATCCCTGATAGATAGTCCTGGATACTATAGGACTGAGGTCGAATCTCATGAACCAGTGATGTAGTTGTTTATAAATAGAGATAAATTGTTTTTTACCCTTGAATTATTAAAATTTTAATATCTTATCAGTGAAATGATTTAAATGTTAATGAAAAACATGGTATAAATGTATGATATGATTGGTATAATTCATATTAATGAAATGATGTTTGTAAATTTAATTATCAGGGTGTCCTTCTTAATACACAAAGACATCAAATACTTATGTATTTTTAGTGTTACAACTTTGTACATATACTCAAACATATGAATTGTTGTATATTTTAGGGCGTTTGTTAGTATTTACTTGTTTATTTTTGTACTCACACACTACTCAACAACATAAGTGGACATAAAGATCTTATATTTTAGATTCTATTGCGGGAAAATGATTAGTAACATAGATTATAGTTGGTGCATTTTAGTGGGGATGAGTTGATGTTCTCTTGGTAGTGTCCGAAACCTTTTAGCATTTTGAGATAAGATTAAAACTTTTTAATTAAGATGTGGTAATTTAAATTTTTTTTAAAGATACATCTATAATCATAAATATTATCATATCCTGAATAGTTATTATTGAATTTTTTTCTTGAGACTAATCCTCCATCTCTTCTATGTTTCATAAAATGTTCTAAGAAGTAATCATCCAAAATGATCATCAGTACTCGATATGGGATGACTACTACTTAGGTTAGTTAAAGAAACATAGGATCATGTCTGGAAGAGATGGAGGATAAGTATCAAGAAATAAATATAAATAATAGTTGTTCAGGAGATGATTTTTAGGTGACGATATTTGACAATAACATTCACCATTGGAAGAATTCATTGGATAACACCTACTCTAGTGGACTAATAGTTTTCTTAAATTCAATTACCCATTTCCTTTTACATTAATGTATTCCAATAATTTGAAAAAAGTGTTTGTAGACGGAGTTAAAGTGTTCAAAAAATGTTTAATAGAGAATTCATATGACCCTTCTAAACTACATTTTGTGTGTTTATGTTATTGTTATTTAAGAATAATTAAATTTTTGAGTATTCATGAAGAGAATGACTTCTGCACAAAATGATGTTAGAAATACTAAAATAGAATAGTCTATTACTGTTAAAACTATAGAATTTATAGTGGATCAATGACACTTATAGTAAAAAAACATGAATTATGAAGCATTACCGTTTTACATAAAATTATCATGTAAATAATTAAGGGTATAAAATTTGAGTTTGGTTGGAATCATCATGCCCAACCTATTGAACCCAACAAGTCAATGGCCATTAGTAATGTTGGGGTAACACTGAAATTTCATGTTCACATTGATATTAATTCTGGGAACCACATTAAGCCTATAATAAAAGAAACCCTTTAGAAAGATATAATATAAATGTGATGATATACTTTCCTTATTTTACTAAAAAATTATATAATGAAATGTTGATTTAAATTTTAATTATTCCTTGTAGAGTACATTTATTTTATAATATTTCCATAAGAACTTTTCTTAATGGCCACATGAAAATCAAATATAGGATTCTGGAATCTATTTTCCAATTGACATATTTGTAATCTTGAGGGGGATGTAAATCCCAACCCAAAAGTTAGTTATGAACACATTATAAATAAGGAAACATGGAATGATTTCATCAGTTTTCATGATGTGAAATCACTTCCTGTGGATTGTAGTCTATAATATAATTATATAAATTATTTATTTTTTCAAATTTTATTGAAAATTACTAATTTATGAATTATTAAAAGAATTATTAAAATAAATAACGTGAATCAAAACTAAGGTACCTATATCACAAAGAAAGGGTGTAGCGCACTTCACTAGAGAATAAATTGGTATGTATTTTAAATAAAAAATAAAAGTATTATATTATATGAAACAACATATGTTCCATTTTTTATATGAAGATCAATGAATCAAAATTCGAAGCCACATATATCCCATGTTATCTGCTATGGAAGGAGGCTCGCGTAAATAAGAATGGTAAAATAGTTTATGGAAAAAAATGCATTATTGGAAACATGTGTAAGTATGAAATAATAGTAATTTGTTATTATTTTTAAAAAAATTACTTAAAAATATGTATTTATGTTTAATATTTTTTATACGGTTTAGACATAAGAATCAATAGTGATTTTATATGAAGCAAAACTACTTTATATAGCTTTAAAGCAGCCAGAATAGTTTGTTCACAATAGAGGATTATGTTTTGGAGTGACTCCATTAACAGGTTTTAAGACGATAAAGCAACATAAAGATAAATATAATATGGTGAAAGTACTTCAGACACAAATGGATTCGTTGCAAGATATTATTGTTCGGTCTAGTTGTGTAGACTGATGTGTGACAATGGATCAAAGAGAACCAATAGTGGAAAAAATATTTTCACATGAAGCAAATGACCCCCATTGCATTGAGTCTAGTCATTTTGATGAACCCCATATATTATAGGTGATAATAATTTTTTCATTACTCTTTATTCTAAATGCGTATTAGAAAAATTCTGATAATGTTATATTATTAAAATTATATAGGGTAATGTCATATGTGTTTTATATCTATAAACTCATATGCACCATCTTTTTATGATAGGTAAGGTGTATAATATCCTAGGAGAGAAGGTACACCAAAAAGAACTCCCAAAATATCACATGAGAGTGGGAATTAACATTTCTCATGATATGAATGCTGAGTTGTGTGTTTTACTTAATGATCCATATATTTTAATAGTTAATGATTTTATTGGAACTTTCATAGAATCGTCATACATTCTTATAAAGATGCATGTGTCATATCTTTAACAAATTGTTTCATATAATAAAAATGTAACAGTTGATGAAATGATTTCTAATGTGAGGAATGATATTGAATATGGATAAAGTGATGGTGAAATGGATGGTGCAATCAAGAATATATAGTGAATCAGCTAGGAAATCAAAATAACCTTATCGGAGAACCTTCTCCCACATGTTCCAGAGTAACAATTATTATCATTACAAATTAATGTAAGGACAACATTTAAAGATGAAAATATGTCTTAAATTACATATGAAACAAAAATATATGTAGCTTCCATAAAATATATAGGCGGTATCAAGTAAAAAATTAATATTCTCAATCATGAATGCATGGGAGTCTAATTTGTGAATACATACATAAGGTATATTTTCATAATACATCTGTCCAAATAGTGATCTAAAATGTTTATTAAAGTTAATAAATAATAAAACTTTCGAAATGATTTTATATTACTAATATATAATGGGAAAACCATGTGAAACATGATTTAGATTCATCAATCCCCATATCATTTCTAGGGAAAAACTTACTTTGGAAAAGAAGAAATTGAGAAGAAAAGAGATGATCTATTCAAAGAATTTAAGAAAAAAATAATATAAGGTAGAATGTTTTTTATGCCAACAATGAAAAATTAAATATCTACAATCTAATCAGTTAAAATATATTTCTATTTTTTGTAATATTTTTTTGTTCCTGTGTATTTGGGAAACACTGGATGATGATTACATTCAATTTATATGGCCAAAATACTTCATTTTAAGGATAAAATGCATGAATATAAAAAAATAAACCATGTATGATGTGTATTGTACTTTTTAATACACTTTAATCGAAATTGTAAACATAAACATTGAATTATATATTTTATCCTATGTTTTACAATAATTTTGTTAAGATAGGTCGATTACTAAATATAGGATAAATCATGGAAGAAAGTCAGTGACTAAACATAAAAATCCAATGTACTACTAAACATTTAAATAAATTAAGGTATATATATAGAAATATTTAACAATAAAAACATATTTCAAAACATTTTACTTATTTTTGTCATTATTTCTTCAATTTGTTTAGTAATATAATGGGAGTTATTTTAGATATTATGTATAAAAGATTATGAGGGAGATCAAAAACCATCAAAATATCAATATCACCAAATAGGAAATTTCCAAATCTGATTATAGTTTCATTAAAGATATTTTATAATCATTTTTTGCCTATATTTTCTTAGTACTATCAAGATTCCTAATAACATTAATACTCAAAAGAAGAACTGAATTTATTTACTGATGAGTGGGTAGTGTACCTATTTATAAATTTTTTTGATGATAACAAATTTAGGTTATTAACTACAATATTTTTTATCTAGTACAAGATATGACATTATAAAGTTATTTGGGGTGTGACAAATTATTGTCAGAATGATTATATATTATTTTTTATCTATTTTTCGAGGAGAAGTATAATAGAGGAAATCAATTTGTTTAGAAGTTATTACATATAAATAATAAAATTTATGGGTATTGGTGGAGGTGGAGGTGTAATAATAGGAATATGTTGTGTTGGAGATAGAGGTGAAGGAGGAGGTGGAGCTGGGATAGTGGTGAAGCCAGATTTGGAGACCGAGGTGGAGGAGGAGGTTGAGGTGGTGACCAAGGTGAATGAGTAGATGAAGCGATATCTTGTAAACAATAAAATTGATAGGATATGAAGTAGAATGTGTATTATTCCAAGGATATGTGATAATTATTTTTAAAAGTGCACACATAACATTACATATAATATTAGATCCATTACGAAAGTGTTTTAGGTAACTGATTGAAATTAATTCACCACTTGTTTAATTAAATTTTTATAGGAATATAAGTAGATTAATTTTTTTCAAAAACTATAAGAACCCGAATCATCTTTGAGGTAAATGTCATTTTAATTCGATCAATTTTCACTTTAAATGTTTATTCATTAAATAATAAAAATTAATTTTGGGTTATTTGAGGTAGTAGGGGTGTATTGGGATGGTTCGTAGCCCAGAACCCATCATTTGGGTGAATATTTCCTGGCACATGGTTAGAAGAAACTATTTAGGGATGGACATATAGTTATTTGTGGCCCTGCATGATTGAATAGTGATAAGACATGCTTAAAAACATTAAAAAATGTGTGACTTGAGGTCTAAAATCATGTGGGACTTTCTAATTTTTTAGATGGAGTCTAGATACATGGTTAACACATAGTTTTGAAAATTGTTCAAGAAAACCATGCAGTGTGCCCCTTCTTACAACTGGAGGCACACATTTGGTGAACAGTTTGACCAACTGTGCTGACAAACAAGCTGACCCTATATTATGGGTGAATTTACTATTTTACCCTTAATTAATTCTATTTAAAGACATATTTACTCATTTATCCATCCAATGGCAGCCTTGGATTTGAGAGGGTTCTTTTAATGACTATTCTAGGAATTAAGAGATAATATTCATTCAGACCTGAAATTAAGAACCATCAATCTCATTGGATCCACATTGCTAAGATCTAAATCCCCCTTTTATCATTTCTCATTTTATTTTTAATTGGATACACTAATTAAGTGAAATATAATTCACCGTATTTTTAGTGTTCTCGTTTGTTCTTCAATTTTCTATTGATATTTGTCGAATCAAGAGCTATTACAGGATGAGCTATGTACTATGGACCTACAATAGGTGGTATAATTCATTTCATTCCAAGTAAAATTATATATATACATGTGTGTGTGTGTGTGTGTGTTTCTATGTGTGTGTGTGTCATTCTTCCATGCACCGAATATTCAGAGTGACACCCTTGAAATAGAATTTAGTCCAAGAGTTAAATTGATTGGTATTGCCTATTGAATTAATGAGACATGATTATAATTGTTTAATTCCATGAGCCTTTATTTCTAGACAAAAGTTTTTGTAATGTATTCAATTTATTAGACAACTAGGGGTGGCTATTGAATTTGGATACCTTGGGTTTTGAACATTTACACGTTTGATATAGGATATTAATTTTAAATTAAATACAAGAATTGACTTAAATGTTGATATGTGAGTTGAATTGGAAAAGCATTTTTAAATTGAATTGGCAGAGAAAGGGGAATGGAATCTATATCCATATATACTTAGGATGTATTTTTTTTGTTTATCATTGGATTATTTACAATAAAATTACCAAATGAGTTAATTAAAGACTAAGATTTAGAAGATTATCCATGCCTCAAGCCACCTTCCGAGGTGAGGATAAAATGAAATGTTCATGTTGTTGACCATGAATTGATTAAGTGATTTTAATTAAATTTTATTGATTGCATTCTCATATTACATGGGTGAAACATGTATCTTTATACAGATTCAATGGATGGACCCATTTGGTTTCAACCTTGATTATTTTTGAGTTACACATGGACTCCGTATGGGATGACAAGGATGGAATCATAGGGGCCGACTATTATATGCTCGAGAGATATATGGAATCATTATGGATTTAAAACGATGTACTCAAGGGGTAGTGGATCTTATATTATCATGGTTGATAGTTTTGATCCCTTAGTGTGATTATAGTGATGGAATCGAGAGGCATTGGTGTTATACAACACCTAAAAATATACCATGATTCTAATGAGGAATGACTAGTATGGGATAGTTGGGTGTTGGTTGATGTTATATCTGGAAAGATACCTAGATTCCAAGTTAGAAATACAGTGCATGGTCTAAATTTAGGTTGTTCATTAAGAAATAATTGTTATTACGACGCGTCTTCCATGTAAATGCATAATCTTGGAGTAAGTAGTTTTATTACAATTTATGGATAGTCTATTTAGGAATCTATTTGGAATATCACTATGGGGGATGCTGGGCTACTCACAGGTCCTGAAACTTATTATTTAAATGATAATGAGCTCACTATTAATTTAGAGGCTTACTTTATGTATTAAAATGACGAAATGGAATGGTTAAAAAATGGAAACCTATAATTTAAAGGATGTTTACATTCAATAATTACATTCATATTATATTACTACCTATACACTATGATTGTTATAAATTCCTTTTTAGGATGTCACTACGACATGGGTGGTTTCCATCTGAGATTTTTTCTCACACCTATTCGGGCAACCTTGGGTACCCGGACAGACTATATGATTGCAGATATAGATAAGGGGAAGAGCTCTACTATAAGTTCTTGATTTCCCCATAAGAGCAGGGGAGAATTGGAATAAAACAAAGCCCTTAATGATACCTAGTTAGTTATTGGTATTTTCTCACTTTTGTTTCACATATTGTTCTTATTCTATATATACCTATTTTGGATTTTTGTTGATACATATGACTTCTACCATCATCATTTGTAAATTAGATCACTTTTGGCGTATTTTTTATATTATTTTCATTCTTATTTATCATATGTTTGATTGATTTACCACATCCACTATTGAATATATGTTGACTCCACTATGATACAATATTTTAATAGGGAGTAGTATCCCCACAGTCACACCTAGTCCCTCACTACTAGTTGGTAACCTCTGGCATTTCTTAAGATGCGCTTGAGGCCATGTGGCCAACAGAGATCAAGGCACTGTTGACTGACATCCGGATACGAGACATTGTAATGTGATATAATATCTATTTTTCTTGGTATGATTTTTTATTTTGAAACAATAAATAATGACTAAAATTTAAATTAACATGGTAATGATTTTTTCTTGGGCGTTGCTAATATACATATAGGAAAAAACCAAATTTCTTCAACTTAATTTTTTTTTGATTTTGAACATTACAATTGACTTGATTCCACTTTTGGGTGACAGAGTTATGTTGTGTTATTATTGATGACAAGATTATGGGTACTATTTTTTTACAACCTTGGGATATCAGTTCATACCTTCTCATGAATCATTTAGGTACCTTACAAGAATCACATACATGCATTATGATATACTATTTAGGATGCATTATATGATTCATGTTGTTGTGAAAGGTGTCATTATATATAAATATACCTACATCGATGATAGGTATTATATAATGTATTGTGGTGTGGATTAGGTGGGGAAAACATTTTGATTCATGAGTTTTATTGGCTATTATCGATCAGAATTTGTTGAATCATTTGTTCATCAGGTCAAATAAAGTGTGATAAATGTGAAATAAATGTTATAATGGATATTAATAAGAACAAAATAGAAAATTTTAATTTCCTATAGTAGAGTACATGACCTAGAATTGAGCATATTAGTGGGTGGTAGGTAGTATCTCTTGCTTATATATATGATTTATACATCATGCATATGTGGCTTGAGGAGAAATTATAGTGGTGTGTTCTTATATTGGATGGATTGCACCTATCATATTTCAATAAATGTGATTTTGATCTATGAAAATTGATAATAATATTTATCTAAGGCTTGTCGTTGATTTTTTTAAGATGTATTCCACCATGACATCCACTTGACATGTTCCATAAGGTTGGTGACGACTATATTCTGGAGGATCTGGGCCATGGGATACCAGAGGAACCTACAACAATGAATGCTACAGTACCGATAGTTTTATTGAACATAGGTTCTTGGGAACATTTCCATGATGGGGTTTTTTAATTCATGAAGACCATTCAGGGAGCGCTGTAAGCTGCACGTACTATGGGTAAGTTGACATGTGAGTTCCTACTGCAACATCTACCCACGTTTTCAAGGGATGGTGGGATTGAGGCTATGGAGTCATGGCTAGAGGTCTGACTATCTATCTTAAATAATCAAGAGATGCATCCTGAGAGGAGGGTAAATATATCTACATATATATTGCATGATTACTCCAAGAGATGGTGGGATTTCATTACATATATGAATCATCCTTGGGAGATGGATTGGGGGATTTTTTATGTATTTATATGATTAATTATATCCTGAGTCTTTGAGGGCCTATAGAGGTCGAGATTTCATGCACTTGGAGGAGTGGGGGTTATCAGTTATGGCTTATAAGGCATATTATATGATTCTCCAGTGAATAAAAGCTATTATAATGGGTGATGAGATATCTATTGCTAATAAATTTGAGTATGGTATCAGGTATGAAATCTGATCATTTATTAATGTATTTTAGAGGACTTTCATTTTTATAATTGTGAATCGGGTGTTTATCATAGATCATAACCTGAGAGAGAATAGGGGAGATATCCATGGCGGTTCGGCATATAGATCTGGTACCATATTAACTAGTAGTATGAAGAATCATCTGGAGATTCCAAGTGTTTATATTAGTAGCTAAATCACATATTCAAGTAGCCATGTGAGTTTCTAGTAGTATGGTTGGTCTAGGAATTCATGATCGTAGTGTATGATGGACCCATTCCATTGTTGATCCTATAGAATTATGGTTAATATATAGTGATATTTTCATATATTTTCCTCTATCATTTAGTGAGAAAGGTTCTACATTGATTCCATGTTCTAACAAAAGGTCAACAACTTATTTTCAAGAATGTAGTTGAAGTAAAATTACCAAGTCGAGGTAGTGGTCTTGGGTGTGGTTGTTAGACCCCTTATATACAGCAACATTATAGCATATCTTTTTAGGGTAGTCAGGATGTATTAGAGGGTTGCAGATCATGCTACAGATATGTAGGGAAATTGAACCTTGAGGGGTAGGGTCTTAGATAATCTACTATAAGTGGTACTATTTTAGTATCATCTACATTAGTGTCTTCTCTTTTATTCAAACAAGTGCTTCCCATTTCTTTATTTGTGTGCCCATTATCGAGAGCATTGGGATCAATTTTATGTTTATTTATGGATTTATGGAACTTATAAATATGTTGGGTATTATAATAGAGGATGAATGGTAGTTCAAGGAGTTACTCCTTGATATTGGATGATGTCACTTTTTATGGGACCTATTTATCATCATGATGATAGGTTTTGACATCATTCACGGGATAAAATGGATGGTTCCCTTTCATTCATTCCCTAATTTTTATCACCAAGGGGTAACCTTCACATAACCAGATGGTGGAATATTTATTCACAAAGGTGAATGTGATTTACAAGAAAACTGATATGGACTCGAGCATTGTGGAATGGGTGAGATGATAGCACAAATTTTGAGTTTATTTCTAACCGATCACAGAATACATCAGCCAAATTTCCCTCTAGTGGTTGATTATTTTAGGGAAGATTTCATAGATAAATTTTTTGGATTACCTTTAATGAGATATGTAGGGTTATTTATCAATCTAGTGATAGAAGCTGCACTAATATCCATTCCACTTTATAGGATGACTACTAATGAGATGTGAGAGATCAAGTGGAATATAGAGGATTTATAAGCAAATAATTTTATCTGAAGAAGTACTTCTCAATGTGGTTCACTAATGTTTTAAGAAAAATTTGCATGGAACACATAATCATTGTGTTTATTATCAGAAATAAAACCAACTAATGGTTATTAACCAATATCTGTACTATGGATTGATGATTTCATAGATCAAATATAGGGATTTGAGGTTTTCTCTAAGATTGTTTGGATATCTGATTATCATCAGTTACATGTTAGTCCATCAAACATAGCTTACCCAACTTTTCATAAAAGGTATAGTCTAAATGAGTATATGGTTATGTCTTTCAGTCACATGAATGCATCATTACTCATCATGGCAGTCATTAGTCGAGTTTTACATCCTTATATTGATTCATTTTTCATCATATTCATTGTTGATATCTTAGTAAATTCTCACAATCAATACAACCATGACAAACATATTGATATCAAATTTGATACACTAAGTGAGGATTAGTTATTGGATAATATAACAAAGTGACACTTATGGATAGATCATATTCCAAAACTAGGTCACAATACCTCTGAAATAATAGTATCATTTAACCCGAGATGGTGAGATCTAAAGTTTCCTACAAGCATCGAATGAACCTATTTAATGTATAGATTTTCTTGGGGATATTTGGACACTATAGAAATTTCATACAAGACTTATCATACCTAATATTTTCACTTATGGTATTGAATAAGAAGTGTGTGAATATTATATAGGTATATTCCTATGAGATGACCATTCAGGAGCTGAATTATGGATTGACTTGAGCACCAATTCGGATTTTTACAAAACTAGGTATGAGTGACATTTCTTACTGGGATGAGATAGGTTTCAGGCATGGAGTAGTCCTTTTGTAGGGAGATAGAATTGTGGCTTATAAGTCATGGATGTTGAGGCCACATGAAAGGAACTACCCAACACTCAAACTAGAGATAACTATTGATAATCTTATATTACATTGTTGGATAAATTAATTCATTGGATATCATATTGTGGTGTACACAGACCAAAAAACATTAACTACATAAGTACATAGTGTGATCTGATTTTGAGGTAACGATGTTGGGTTGCATACCTATAGTCTTTCAATTTTGAGTTTTTCTATATTCTTGGTAAACGAAATGCATTGGTTGATGGATTGAGAAGGAGGAATTATATACAGGTAGTTCAACAGGATAGTAGTGAGTTGTAGCTCATGGATTTGTTTATAGAGATACACTTGAAGGTGTAGAACAGTCAAGGGGATAATTTTCTATCACCCTTATCTATGAATTCTACACTTTTTGATGAATTAAGGATGATGTAGCTATAAGATTATAAGAGTCTAGTCCTATGAGGGAGTGCGGTAGGTGATTACCCTCCTCCTTATTGGAATTAGGTGTAGATGAAATTATACATGCACATTGTCGCGTATGATTTTTAGAAAACATGCATGAGGATCTGATTCAAAAGTTCCACGCTATATCCTGGGTCGTGAACCCTCACGTCACCAAGTCGTATCGGGATTTATATCACCAATAACGGTGGTCCGGCATGAGAAGAGATGTTTATTATTTTTTATGAGTTGTTTCACCTATCAACATGTGAAGGTGAAACACCATCAACTAGTAAAACTTTTACAATAACTACCCATTCCTGAGTGGAAATGGGATGACACCACAAAAGATTTCATGCCATATTTATTGAGGTTTACTCTAGGTAATGATGTTCTTTGTATCATTTTTTGAAAGGATCATGAAGGTTTCTCTTTTCGTACCTATCATGGAGAACATTTCAATAGATGGTCTTAGGAAGTTGTATATCCATGAGGTAGTACGACATCACAGGGTCCTGTGTACTATCATTTTAGATATCGATTTCCAATTTACATCATGATTTTGGAAGAGTATACAATAGGAACTTGGTATGAAGGTGATTCTAAGAACCTCGTACCACCCTTATACCAGCAAATAGTTTGAGAACATGATTTAGGTTCTTGAGGAAATGATGTGGGCATGCGTCATGTTTTTTGGGGGCTCTTCAGAGAGGCACATACCCCTAGTTTAATTAACAAACAAAAATATATTTCAGGATACTATAAAGATGGTGTATTATGATGGTTTTCATAATGGTGCATGATAATAACCCCTATGGTGGTTAGAGGTTGGACAAGATTCTATGCTTATACCTCATCTCACTTAAGAGATGATAGGGTCAGTTTAGTTTATTTAGATTCAGATGACTTCTACATAGTATCAATAAAATATTACATCGATCGTTTTAGATAAACTTTAGAGTTTGAGGTCTAGGATTAGGTTTTTACAAGTTTTTCTAAGGTTGGGACAAATGAGGATTAGGAGATAGGGTAATCTTTCACAACATTATGTCAATTCATTCTAGATATTTGAGAGAGTTAGGTCAGCATCCTATCAATTTTAGTTACCATAGTGGTACTGGGAAATGCATAAACTCTTACAAATATCTACGCAATGATGTTACAATTGACACCAATCTCATGGATTTTAGCCTGATGAGGTTGAGTTATAGGTATATGTGTCCATTAAGGAGAATTTGATATGTATTGTGGATCATAGTATGATGGTACATTGATTCCAATCAATTCCTTTAGTGATGGAGACATGGTAGTACAACAGTGTATAAGATGATACCTGGGTGAGGGAGGCCGATGAAGGGTCATAGTTTTCGGTGTTTTTCTAGAATATTCTTGTCCACCCTTGAGATAGACATTCAAGAATGAATTTCAATATGTTGAGATGTTTTTAATAACCCAATTATTCATTGAGGAATATATCCTTTTCTTTTTGTCAATTTTTAGTTTAAATGTTTAGTAATGAACTAATATGAATTCCCATTGGGGTAGTGGAGGTATATGGGTTGTCTAAGGATGGTTTTGAGCCCAAAACCTAGCTTTCCAGTGAAAAGGATTGGAGAATAGTAAGAAGAAACTCTGTGTGGAAGGACACATAGTCATTTCTAGCCACAAATGGTTGGATAGTGAGTAGGGGAGATCACACTGATTGCAAAATTGTGCATCTTGATGTGCCAAACCATGCATGATTTCATGTTGTTTTTGACAGAGGCATGAGACAATGTTTATTCATATATTTGGAAACCTATGTGAGAAAACCATTTGGTGTGCCCCTTCTAACTATAGGAGGTTCAGGGTTGGTGAAAAGATTTCCCAAATGTGCGTAAAAACCGTACAGACCTATTTTTTTTTTAATTTATAATTTTACCCTAAATTAATTATATTTCAAACCCTATTTCATCATTTCTCCATCTGTTGGTATCCTTGGATTTTAGAGGGTTCTTTTACGAACTATTCTAGGAATCAAGAGACCATCTACACCTAGAATTGTAATCCAAAACTATCCATATCATGGGATCCATGTTTGTAATATCATCATTCCTTTTGGTTCATTCCTCATTTGGTTCGGAATTGGATTCACTATTTAGGAGCAAGCTAATTTTAACTATTTTCAGGTTTCTAACCCTTTATTAAATAATTCCCTGAATTAATTCAAATTAGAAGTCAATACTGGACAAACTATCCACTACAAACCTATGGTATGTGGCCTCATTATTTTTCTTCAAATTATAAATATATATATATATATATACATGTATTTCTTTGTTCTAAATGCCCAATATTTGGAGAGAAGCTCTTGAAATAGAATATAATCCATGAATTAAATTGATAGGAATGTCCTATTGAACTAATGAAATCCAATGATAATTTGTTGATGGCCATGATCCATGATTTCAATGAACCCATTTTGGTGTGTTGTTAATTTCCTGGACCATAATGGGTTCTTATTTAATTTAGAAGCTTTAGCGTGTACCTTTTTACCCCTTTTCCATTAGATGAGAATTATAAATTATCTCCATGAAATGAATTGTAAATTGTTATGTGTGTTTACTTACAACATCAATTGTGAATTGAATTGATAGTGAATGGGGAATTGAAACCATGTCCCAAGACACTATACTTGTGTATGTTTTTCTAGCAAGATATGGTTGTAAATAAAATTCCAAAATGAGTTAATTAAAGACTAATCCTTCTAACCAAGCCATTCCTATAGCCAACTTCTGAGGTGAAATTTAAATGTATTGTTCTTTGTGTTGACCATGACATGATACAATTATATTAATTAAATGTTATTTTTTGAATGATAATATTACCCGAGTGAAACATGATTATTTATATGGATTCCAGGGACAAAATCATTTTTCTTCTACCATGATTATTCCCGAGTGACACTTAGACACATTATGGATTTCCAAGGAAGGACTCATAGGGGATGGCTGTTATATGATTGATTAATACTAGGGCTCCTTATAGACTTCCAAGGATGGAATCAAGGGGAAGTTAATCATATACGACAGGGTTGATACTTTATCTTCCTTGGTGTACCGCCAAGGAAGGAATCGAGAGGCATTGATGTTATTGCACTCCTAGAGTGATAAAAGGATTTCAATGTGGAATGCCAAGGATGGTCTTGTAGGGTGTTGGTTCATGTAATAGCAAGATCGATACCTGTATTCTAAATGAGGAATTCTAAGGACAAGATTAGGATTTCATGTAAATTAAGAATGAATAATTTATATGAAGCATCTTCCAAGACAAAGACAAAGCATTCTGTAGGTTATTGTCTTACACTTTGATGGAGTTTTTTTAGGAATCCATTAAGTATATCACTATGTGTGATGTTGGGATACTCACTAGGTCTTGATAATTATTAATTAAATGATACAAGCATGACGAGTGGATCATAGACTTGCATTCTAAATGAAATTGATGAAATGTAATGTTTATTAAAGTAGAACATGGACATTTTAGTATTTTTTACTTTTAATAATCCTATTTATATTGTATTACTGCTTGCAGATAGTGATTTTTATATATGCATTGGTAGGATGGAACTAGAACATGGGAGGTTGCCTACTAGGATATAGTCTAACACCCCGTTTGGGCCACCTTGGGTACCTGAATAGATTATACAATTACAGGTATGGATAATGGTAAGCACCCTACTAGTTCTTGATTGCTTCTTAGGAGTAGGGGCATGGGATTTGGAAAAGGCACATGATGAAAGATTTGATGTTTTTGGTATTTTTACACTGTTCTTACATGTATTCTACTAATTACATGATTATATTATTTTTCTATTTTTAAGATTCATATTAAATATATCACCATCATTTATATATGAGATCACTTTTTGCATTATTTTTATGTTCTTGTCTTTGTTATGTGTCATATTTATTATTGACATACTGTTTCTGATATTGAATGTATGTTGACATTGTTTTGTTACACTCTGTTAAGAGGTAATAGAGTACCCACTATCACACCAAGTCCAAAACTTCTAGTTGATAGCCTCTGGTGTTTGGGAAGATATGCATGAGGCCATGTGGCCAACAAGGATCTGGGAACTATTAAGTGGAATAGGAGTTCACGATGTTACAGAAATAAAATAAACACCACTTATATTTTCAAAATAATTATCATATGATATACATTATATTAGAATATTCCATGTACTATAAAATATTACTAAATTGTGAAAGTAACCACTCACCAAGAACAAATTGAAGAGTAATAAAAAGAAAAAAATATTTTCTTTCCCATGGATTCTCTACATTGAAAAGAAAGGGTCTTAGTGGTGGATCCTATAGTCACTCTGGAGTCATAAAACACAAATCCATTCATCAAATTGTTATAAATTATTGATCATTGTGAATAAATATGTCTGTAATCTACCACCGAAGCCAGAAGGTGTATGATAGAATTATTGGAGGACAACTAGTATTGAGAGATCATGGTAATCATCTACAATAAGATAGACAATAGAGAACATTGTGATTTTTGGATGAGGCATTTCATGAAACATGGGGATTCTTATTCCATCCAAAAGGATCATTTCTTTATTTTCAATATTGGTGTCAAATATTAAAAGAAAAACTCAAATCACTTACTCAACTATCCAAACCTCATTTTAACACATGGTGTGACCGATATGACTCAAACTGTATGCTTTTAGTTTATCATATACATTTTAGTTTAAAACACTCATCACATACTCAAAACTGAATAAAAACAATAATATTTTTTTGATACTTTATGAAAAAAATAAATAAAATTTATTATGCATAGTAATTATCCACACCATAATCTGATATGCAATCAGCTTTATTTGACCAAAAGTGTATGGCATAATTTTAAAATTAACATTTAAGATCAAAATGTTTCACTCATTGAAAAATGAGTAAACATTCTTGGATTCTCATTATAATTTAGTAAATAAATTCATTCATCATCTATGATGTGTAATAATAAATCTCACATCAAACCAAAATATGATGTGACCAGTATGAGACAAAGTGTGGGTTTCAAGTTTAAAATGATATTTTAGAATGAAAGAAAAGTGACATGCTAAAAATCAAAGATATTCATTTGTAAAATTTTTATACTTTATAAACATGTTCTATATGTCATTTGAGACAGGTTGGAATTAACCACACCTTAATCCAACCCAATGTGTGGCTGGTACGACTCTAAGTGCTTATTTTTATTTACAATTGTCATTAATTTTCATAAAAAAGATAAATGAAAAACTCAAAAAATGATTAAAGGTAATCAGATTATTTTGATTCATTATTAAAACAATTCAAAAGTAATTTTTGACATTTATGAATCAGTCGCACCTCAATTCAATACATGAAGTTCATGACATGACTCAAAGTTTCTATTTGTGGTTTAAAATATTTATTTTGGTTAAAAAAGTTTCACCCACTAAAATTAAATAAAATACACTACTATTGGATTGATAATTTAGGAAAAATATTTATAATTCAATTGAGACATGTAAGAATTAGTCTCACATAAAACCGATTCACAATATTACCAGTATGACTCAAAGAGCGTGTTTCCAGATTAAAAAGGCATTTTAGAAAAAAACACAAGTGAAATACTCAAAACTGATAAAGAGTAATTCATATTATTTTGATACTATAATAAAATTATATATAAATCATTCTGTATATCTATGAATCATCCTCACATCACTCTAATATATAGTGTGATTGGTATGACTCAATGTGCTCCTTTTAATATAGAATTGACATCAATTTTAGTAAAAAATAAATCTAACATACTCAAAACTAAAAAAATGAATTTTCATTGTCTTGATAATTTATTATAAATGTCCATATGTATATTTTATGTGTAATAACTATCTACGACTCGATCTAATACATGAAGTGATTATTATGCCTAAAAGTGTCTATTATCAGTTTTAAATTGACATGTATGTTAAAAACGTTCCACTCCCTAAAAACATATAAACTGAACATATATTTTATATATAAATTAAAAATATGACTCAAAAGCCATTTATTATGTGTATGAGTCAATATAACTTCAATCCAACACATGATGTGGCTGGTATGACTCAAAGTATGTGTTTTCCATTTAAAATGATATTTTAGTGAAAAAAGTGACATACTCAAAACTGATAAAACAAATTTGTATTGTTCAGATAATTTAGAAAAAATATCAGTATGTAATTTTGGATGAATATTAATCATCCTCACCTCAATTCAATGTATGATGTTACTGGTATGACTCCATGTGTGTCTTTTTACTGAAAGTTGACATTATTTTTAGTAAAAAAATAAACTGACATACTAAAAACCAAGTTAAGGGATTAAGATTGTTTTTATAATTCATAAAAAAATATCCAAAATACATTTTTTTTGTGTTGGAATTATTTTCACCTCAATATGATATGTGATGTGTCCGACATGACTCATTGTGTCCATTATCAGTTTAAAATTTCTATTTTAGTGCAAAAAGTGCCACTCACTGAAAACTGAGAAAACAAACATAGATTTTATTAATAATATAGGAAAATGATTAATATGTCATTATTAATGCGTTGGAGTCAAGATCACATCAAAATGACACATAATGTGGCTGATAAGAGTAAATATTTGTGTTCTTGATTTAAAATGGCATTTTTGTAAAAACACATGTGAATTACCCAAAATAGAGAAAATATATTCATATTTCTTTGATACCATGTAAAAATAATCCATACAACATTTAAGATATATATGTATCATACAAACCACAATATTATGAAAATTTTGACCAGTATGACTTCAAGTGCATCTTATCAATGTATAATTCCATTTTTGTTTGAAACTCGCATCACATAGCCAAAACCAAGAATATGAGCCTATATTATTTTCTAATTATTCTATATACTATTATATAATTAATTTACATATCATTTTTATCTTAAAATTATTTAAATAATTTTCATAATGATTATTCTTGAATATAGACAATAAATATTGTGATATTCAAGAATCAACTGTAACTAAATCCAATACACAATGTTCCTGGTATGACTCAATGTTTAGTATAAAATTAACACATTCCATATAATTTTTTTCATTATATTATTACTAAAATAATAATATTCATATATAGATGTGGTTTTTTCTTGAGTATGGGTGGGTATTTTTATACTGGTTCATTCTTTTTCTCTATAATAGTGTTTGTTTCTTATATTTGTGTAGTAAATTCTATTTCATTTAAATTCTGTATTTTTCCTAATTTTTCAAATTTTTGGTGGTGCAATGTGTTGTTATAGAAAAATATATTATTCCATGTTTTTTGTGTTTCCATGTGTTGTTACAACACATTGTCGTATGCCAATTTTTCTGTGCTACTAAATGTAGCGATAAATGGGCTCTTTTACTAGCACTTCAAAAGGTGTATTTAAAAGCCAAAGTATTTTAATCTTAATCAGGTGGTTAGTGTTTTTTTGGGATGATAAAGTCCAATTATAGATTTATTAAAGTATTTTTTATAGTAGTGTAGGAAATATGATTTAGGATACCATTCAAGCCACATGAAGGGATTATTGAAACACTCTCTAAGACTAATCTGGTAGAGGGGTGAACCTCCATTTATTATGAATTTATGCCTCAGTACACCATCATGGAGATGTAAAGAGGTAATGAAACTGTAGGAAACTGGTCGAAAATAAAGAGAAAAAGGGCCTCAATGTACCTTTATAGAAGTTAATGGAACGTATTTGGTATACATGGCATGTCTTGTCTACTATGGGTCTATTAGTTTGCTCTATTCTGTTCTCGTGTACTTCAATCTATGAAAATTAACTCTAATCATTCCTGTATACCTAACCATGTCTGAGTTCCTATCCATGTTTGAGTACTTCTCCATTCCCATGTACTCCATCGGTACACATGTACTTTGCCTTGTCCTGATACCTAGTCATGTCCATGTAGAGGTCATGCACATGTGCTCAATATGTTCTAATCTTCTTGACCATGTTATTATCGATGTACCTCCAAGTTACATGTTGAGCCACCATCCATGGGTCACATGGGCTGTGGT
Organism: Viscum album; assembly: GCA_963277665.1. NCBI lineage: Eukaryota > Viridiplantae > Streptophyta > Magnoliopsida > Santalales > Viscaceae > Viscum > Viscum album. Next base: position 1,446,396,690 of record OY728155.1, read on the forward strand.
GGGTCCCACACAATGTGTGATACTATTCTATACACTCAAACCCTAAATTCCTAATGTAGGGTCCACACAATGTGTGTTCTTTCTACCGTATTCTATGCTGGACTTTATAGAATTTCAAGAAATCATCATGTGTCCTCCCACTCCACTTACACACTATAATCCACCTGATAATCCACCAAAAAAGTATGATGTAGTGATGTCCATGTCCATTCTATCATCGATGGCTTGATTATAGACATCCATTCATTCGAGGAAACACCTCCCCCACAAATAACTTTTGTTGAATGCCAAGCCATGGATAAAAATTCTACAATACATTCCCAAACATCCTCTTTCAATCACCCACCATGATCATGTAATCAATCCAGAACCAAAACACAAGTTGACGATCCTTTATGTCAAAGAATTATTTTGAAATAATAATTCACTAGGTATTTTTAAACAACCATAAAAATGGAATGTTGAGGATGAACGCCTGATAAACAGAGTGAGAAATGCGTAAAACATAATCAAAAGAATGAACCTAGTCTATTTTCAGGTTATCCTCAATCCAATACAATTATAATGATGGATTTAGAACCAAAAACCAAGGAATTATCCAAAAAATATCATTCCCCAATTCTAGGAGGATAAAATTATCAACTGTAATCAACCATCCATTTGAAAATTAAATTTTTAGGTAAATTTATTCACCTTCTACATGGGATAACATAATGGGATAAAAATAAATAAAAAAACACGTTATGTGGAGTTTTAATCAATCAATGATAAATATTGTTCTCATGTCAGCATTATTGGTGAAACCCACAAAAACTATTTGTAAACAAATTTCCGAACCATGATTTGTATAATGTTTTCTAATTAAATACATACAAAGGTTCCTCCCCCAATATCTAGGGTTATATTTATAACCCTAGGTCATTGAAATAATAATAATTAAATAGTTATTATTAGGTCACATAATTTAAAATAACAAAAAAATTAACAAATTTATTTATTTTATTTTTTATCCCACAACTACACTTCAACTAAATACCCAACACTAATAATGGTTATGTCATGCCTATGGTAAAACAAATAATATAGATTTAATTATGGTATCATATTTCTACCTGATACCCCATTTTGTAATTATTCCATTATTTCAAAACAAAACATGGAATGTGTGATATAATAAATTGAATATTTTTATTATTTAAACAACAAGCCTCCTCATGACCTAAAATCCCATTCTTAATCTAGGCCTATCATCTAAAAATATTACTTAAAATATTACAAATAATTATAAGGAAAAGTATAATCAATACATTCTCCCCACCACAAGACTTCTTATCTTAAAAATGGAAAAACTCTTACACAAAAATATGAGGGCATTGGGCTCTCATTTGGTTTTCCCACACCTATATTCTTTCACTAAGATTATAAAGCTACCTCAATAATTGAACTAAGGGAATCACTCACCCATAAAGGATACTCTCTTACTGGTCCTATATCTCTATTTGGAACTCTACAAAAGTATATTCATCCATGATGTCCATACCCCCAGTCGATAACATGTGTTGGGTCATGTACATACCTCCTCAAACGTGACACATGGAGGATTTAATGTACCCAGTATAACTACATTTGTAGGGATAAACCATACTCCATCTCACCAACCATACATAGTATTGGGAACATTCCAATGAATCTCATAGAAAACTCTTCACCCCGAATTAATCTTCACAACCCTCACTGGGGTGATACCTTCAAGAAAAAATCATCTTCCTCATCAAAAACAAAATGCCTTTATCATCAATCCCAATAAGATTTTATTGGATTTGGGAAGTCCTCATCTACTCCTAGATGATCTTCATCTTCTCTATGTTTTTTTACACCAACATTGGGCCCATGGGTAGAAACTCCCCTAGATGAGTCTAACATAGTGGTGAACTAAATGACCTGTGATAAATTGAAATTAGATGTTCTTTACTGATGGTGGAATGGTATTTTTTATTATATAAAAACATTCCAAATAGTAAGTGATCCTCCCAACCATGGAAATGGTCCAAAATGAAAGTATGAATCATGTCCACTATAACTTGAATGATCTTATTAGTCTGGCCATATTTCTAGTAGCGATACATCATGCCCAAATGAAATTGAGTGTCAATGGACTCGAATAATCCTCTTAATAATAAAAATGTAAAGTGATCATCATGAACATAAATGTTCTTCGAGGCGACTCCATTACGGAAAAATATCTTCTACATGTAGATATATCTAAATTTATCAACTAAACTCAACTCTCATATAGCTAGGAACTGTGATGACATGGTGAGTGGGTCTATGATTCCCTAGAGGGCATCTTGTCCTCTTGATGATCATGGGGGGTGCATTATGAAGTCTATAAACAAACCATACCACTTCCAATAAGGCACCTCAATGAGTTAATCCAAACCCATTGGATCTTTGTTCTTATCCTTCAGATGCTGATAAGTGTGGTGTTGGGAGAAAAACACTACTACTCACTTCTTCATCCTTGGATTCTAGAACAAATTCCAAAGGTCATATTACATGTTCCCCAGACCATGATATTCTTCTATGGTGGACATATGAAACTCCCTCAAAGCCTTCTATCACAACAATATCAATACCATCATCCACCCTCTAAAAAGATTTTGTGATCCCCAAAATTAGAAAATCCATTTAGACCATGTCTAGTTAATATATGAATATTTAAATTTCACATAGTTGGTGTCTCTAAAATGAGACTCCCTATCATGTTGTATATTATGATGGTTACCAACCATCAGTTAGTAGTAAGCTAAACCCTCCTCATTAATAAGGTAAAATTACAATGATCCTAATAACACCAACACCTCACTCATCAACTGTTAAAAAGATCTCCTACTTAGAGAATATACCACCATGTTATGATTGATGATATTATATGCTATCTCAAATTCATAATCCTAAAGTAACTTTAGCGACCACCTCGATCTAAGGTTAGTATCCTTCTATTTAAATATACACTTGAGACTCTTGTGGTTGGAGTGGTTTATAAAAAACTCATCCTTAAGATAGTGTCACCACATATTTAGGGTGAAAAACACTACTACTAGCTCATGATTGTGGGTATTTTAGTTATAATCATGAGGTGTCAAATTTCAAGACCCGTAAGCTGTCATTGTTTTCCTCTACAACCAGAAAAATCTATGCCACATCTACGAGGCCTCATATAACACGATTTACTCGACACCCTTCTCTAGATTTCTCAAGATGGGAGAACTCATCATCCTTTATCAAAATTCATGAAATGCCTTCTAGAGCCTCCTTTTCCAAAGGAATGGATGGGACTTTAGGATTCAATAATACAAAGATACAAAAATTTTAGATAATTATGGTATGAATATCATATAGTAGATCACCAATCCATGTATGGTTTTTACCTCATTCACACTATAGGGTGGCTCCCAAGAGATCATTGCATCCACATTCACTGTATCAAATGCTATGTACTCCTTTGAGATGAAATTTCTCAGAAAGTGGACATATTTAATCAACAACTAATAATTTTAGATATTACCATAAATATGGTTCTCTTACTGTAAGACCAAGAAAATACTCAAGTTTCTCATAGCCTCCTCCTATGATACTGAGTACATTGGGATATCATCGATGATGACTAACACAAAATGATCTATCAAGGGATAATTTTTCTAGTTCTAGATTCCAATTTACAAGGTTTGGAAATTAATCATTCCAAAATGAATAACCAGTTGTTCATAGCGTATTTAGTTACATAATAATAATGACTTTAGTATATCCTTAACTCCAAATCGGAGATAGTGATAACCTGGTTTGAGGTAAATCCTCTAGAATCATCTCGCCTCATTATGTTGGCTAAATAGTTCATCCATTCATGATAGTGGATACTTTTTCTTCAATGTAACCTAGTTCAGGTGATTTTAATCTATAAAAAACCTCAATCTTCCATCTTCATTCTTAGATAACAAAACTGGGGCTGCCTTAAGGGACCCACAAGATATTACAAAGCCATTCCTTTTCCAAACCTATAACTACATGTTCAGTTCAAGAAGATCTAACAAAGCCATTTGATATGTTAAAATGGACATCATGGTAGTCCATGGATGATAGTATATAAAAAATTATATCACTTGGTAGGTTGGTAATCTTAACTTTTCCTCAGGGAATACATTCTCATGCTTGACCACCACTACAAAAAATTAATAGCTGATGGAAATTACTGATCCAACGGTTCAAACTAGAATTTTTTAGAGTAATCATATGTATTCCCCTATGTATGACTATTTACTTATGTACTTGTGTTTCCTTATAACAAATTATGGAAAATCTCATTTCATTATTATGGAAACATGAAATCATCTTCTAGAAACAATCAACCTATCTATAAACTATAGAAATCCATTCCATACCTATGATGATGTCATAAAGATTCATCACTGATAAAAATAGATCCCACAAGAATCTATCTCCTACAATAGTCAAATCACCATTTTCAAATCTGTGTGTGATTACTGAATATCTTATAGTTGGATCCTCTAACTTTAATGGACCATGAAAAGGATATACTGGAATCTCTATATCTTGAATATGGGAAGTGAAAATAAAAGATTGGATTGATCATATGTCTATAAGTATCGAATATAAGGTATAAAATAAATTGATCATACCTATAATAATACTAGGATCATCTGGGTTATAAGTCTCCACTACCTGTATCTACACTATACCCTTACCACTAGCTTGCTAAGCCTGGCATGGACTACCTGGGGGTGGTAGAAGTAGTAGATCAAACTGTATACAACTACCTTCTTCTCTACCTACTCATTTACCTCATACAAAACCTTTTAGACCACCATTATTTATTCTCTTCCTCTTCCTAGATATCCCATTGACTACCTCCCTTTTAGCTACATAGAAAGTTTGACAACCCCACACAATATGTCCATGTCCAACATAAGGGTAGTACAACCACTACCTAAGCTATGAAGAACCCTATCGAGAGGATTGAATAATATAACATCTATCTTGAGATTTTATCATAATGAATATCACATTCCTAGATCCCTATCACTACTAAAGGATATCATCTCCTAAACTCTTAGCTCCTAAATTCCCACTACCAGGACAATTTTTCAGCACATAATCAGATATGATTCTCTCCATGACCAAAGATCACTCAACAAACTATACAAAAGTAGGAATTCAAATAAATATCTTAATATCATATAAATATATATTTGTAGAGATAATTCTCAAAATTATGTCATTGTAATAAAGGATCACAAACCATATCTATAGACTATATTAATTGGTTATTGAACCTCAATGTATACGCTTCCATAATCATGTTTCCCCACATAAGATGTAAAAGATATTACATGTGCATTTATCATAATGTAGTTTGAGAAACTCCACTTTGAAAATATTATCAAACTCTATGAATGATAGTTTCACCTAATTATATGTTAGGTTCCCCAAAATCCACCATCACCCTACATAGATATGAATAAACAATACATTTATAACCAATTTCAGGTTTGGAGGTGTCCGAACAAGGTAGAAAACTAATGTAACTAGCTCCAAAAATTCCTCATTTCTTTAGGTTCTAGATCACCTTTATTCTTAAGGGTCCAAAAAATCTAAAACTCATGATGTTTTATCTGTGTATGCACCACATCTGATGGTACTTTGTGTGTAACATACTGCTCGACAGTTAGTGGTATGAATAGAAAACAACCAAAAGATTCCACCTCTTGAATTGGTCCAGGTATCAAAGCCTTATCACTAGGTGGATCATTCTAATGATCCATCTATGAAATCCTAGATGGAAATTTCCATGGATGTATCCTAAAATAGAAAATATGATGGAAACTCAAGATAAATCACATGAGATGACCAAATAATGACATGGAAACTAATACCTAATCATATAAGGCACATGTCCCAATGTTTCCTCTATATCCTATTCCAACATGTACCAAGTCAAAAATTATGTTATTAGAATCTAGGTAAATGGATACATTATCCACCATACTAACACTATGTTCCATAGCACGTGAGCTGAATTTGAAAAACATAATCATTTCTACCCTAGTTCACAAACAAACCTCATTTCTAGATAATATATAAACTATGGTTCTAATTTGAAACCTATCTGATACTACTCTACCATGAATTAACCTATTGGGGCCCATCTAGTTGATTATAGACCTTGTGGGACACCACAAGCCTACCTCTAACCGACTAGGGGTTGGTGAAAATCACTGAATAAGTGTATCACACACATGAGGGGGCATAGCCTAAATATCCTAAATACATGAAAACATCTTCATTCCACCAACACTATACTGTAAAATAAAATAAATCTAATAATTAAATGAATACATAGATTTATATCTCGCAATTAGAGTACATAAAAAGTACTGGAAAGTGTAAAGTGCCAAATAAAAGCCCACCAAAATTATAAATGAATCTATACTATTGATATTGAGGTCATTTTTGTCAAATTAAACTCCTGGAACTATCCTTGTTATGTGTTTCCCAACCATGATCTTGTAACTCTATGACTATATAGGACTCCATAGAATGATTTTTTGTCTATATAACACACAACATTTGTGGGCAGTTCACATTCATGGGTGAGTATAAAAATATATAGTAGGATACGCTGAAATCACTAAACATAATCAATCAAGAGAATAGTAATATCATCATCACAAAATAATGTCAACCATAATATGAGACATAAAAACAATAACAAAAAATATATATTCATGATAGACATCGAGTATCAAGGTAATCCCACAACCACAAAGTTGGCCAATAATTCATACCTGATGTTTCAAGGTAATGATAACATCAGAGAGCTCAGTCCACCCACCTAACCACACTAATGGTACTCATCTGGCATGTTGTTATTGATGATCCTTTCCCTAGATAAGTATAAAATGCAATATAGAAAAGATCGATAGAATTCTTGGGTTTCACTCCTAGGGCTTGAGGGGTATATGAGAACCTATCTGCAATAACCTTATAAGTAGGGGATCGATGCCTGAATATGATGGTGAAAATGATTCCTAGAAAACCCAACCTAGGTAATATGATATAGGATCACACTTAGGTCCACGTATATGGTTTCCTAAAAATCAATCAGAGACTAATTTATCATAGGGTATCACATCATTTTCTCAGAAAGTGATGCCTCACACTACCCCTAATGGGATTGATTGAGGGAATGTTCTTTAAAAAAAGTTTTCTACACAGAATATTATAAGAGTTTAAATCTTCCATAAGAAAATTAAACACCATGTAATGTCTACAGGAAATGTCTTGTTTTCCATTAGTGTACTAGTGTGCTCTGGCATCTGCAAGTGTACTTTTGTCCATGCCTGTGTACTTCCTACCCAAACTATGAATATTGGTCATGACCGTATACATGGTCATGTCTGGGTACCTTGCCATGTTAGAGAACCAAGACATGGTAGTGTACTATAACTATTACCACATACATGGATGTTTTCATATGCATATCTATAACTAAGTACTGGGAAATTCTCATCTACTCTGGTCGTGCCCATGTGTCAGTCTATGTCCAAGCCTATTTACCTAAGGGCACACACTGAGCCGCTATCAATGGGTCACACAACGTATGGTAGGTCCTACATACATGTGATAATTATCTTTATGTGAAAACCCTATATATCATTTCTAGGGTCAACATGGCATGGGTTCTTTGGACTAAATACTATAAAATTCAACATTTTCTATAATTCCTGCCAAGATTCATCCATCCACCCACTCCACTGAAATCATGGAATATATCATGGAATCCATTAAAAACATTGATATGGTGTCATATGAGCTATCAATGGTGGATATATTCTAGTAATACATTCATTAAAAAACACCTCTCTACATTTCATGTTTCTACCATATTTCGTGCAACAAATAATAATTCCATGATCTATTCTCTAACATAACCATCACTCCAACACCACGATCAAGAAATTAAACTCTTGGTCACAATCTATTGTGTTAAAGAACAATTTCCAAACGATCATCCCATGTGTATTTTTCGATCCACCATCCAAATGTAATTTTGATTATTAAAACATTATGAATGGTGGGGGAAATCTTAAAAGATTATTATATGAATGAACCTAGAAAATTTTTCAGGTTATCCTTAATCCATTATCATTGAAATTATGAACAAAAAACCAAACAAATAGGGAAATAACTAAGAAATAATGGTCCCTACTTTATAAGAAGATAAAAACAACAATCCAAATCAACTGATAGTACATAAATAAATTTTATTCTGTTAATTCATTCGTATTCAATATGGGATAAAAAATATTATAAATCCAAATAAGAACACCATACCTTGAGCTTGGATTGATCACAGATGAAGAATAGTCACACATCAATGTCAGTGGTGAGATCTATGAACTCCATTGGGATAGTGGTTTCCAATCCAAGATTCATTGATAGTTGTTCAAGGATGCTTTCCCACAAATCATTTCATCATCCCTATGGTTATATAAAAAACCCTATGGATTTTACATAATATGTATTAAATAAGTAGGATTAGGTCATTCTATTAAAAAAAAATTTACTTATTTAATTATATGAGCATGCAACTGTTCTTCAAATAAATGCCCCTCGTTTACAAATTCTATTTCATGACTAGGGTAAAACGAAAAAATTTTATTTAATGATCGTATGATATTTATAATATGAGACACCACTCAGGATTTATTCAATTATTTAAAAAAACAATAGTCATGTTCTTTAAAATAGTTAAAATTTTTATTATATCAATAATTTGCCTCCCCATAATCCAGAATCTTATGCTAACTCACTGCCTACCTCCACAAATATTACCTAACTTATTACAAAGAATTATAAGGTAATGATAGAGTCATTGCAAACCTATATCCACCCAAAAAGTAGATAATTACTAGGTCATCTATATAAGGAATCAAAAGGATCCATATGTAATGAGGATTGAAAAATTTTATTGTTTGAGAACTTCAATAATGAAATATGATCCTGTTATGAGACAAAAAAATATACGATGCACAATATATTCATGTCATCCAATTCTTGGATCAATGTTTTTTGAATTTTACATATTTTTTATTTTTAGGGTTGTTCTCATTGTATGTTGGGTTCTAAGGGATTTCATTAAGAACCATGAAACCTGAGATGAATGCTTGGGGTTCTGATATGATACAATTGAAACTGGTATTCCATTTAACTTTTTAACTTTAGGGATATTGATTTAAACAATTATTAAACCATACTAGATTTATTAATAGGTATTAATTGTGATGAATTCATGTGTTGATCCACTATCACCCATATGGAATCATTTTCCATAAATAATCATGGAATAATTATAAAAAAAATCTATCACATGCCCACACGGGGATAGGGAAAGAATGAAATATAAAAGATGTTTATTTTTGATCCAACTTTTATGTAACTTGAATAATTTTATGGAAACCTCACACAATTTTATCAAACCATTCTATATTTCAAATGGGTTTCACTATTTGTGTGACATGATTATCACAAACCATTCACAAATTGTGTGCCCAGTGTTGTGCCTCTTGGACATTGCTCCTAGAAGCCCAATGATCATGAAACCAAACTGGACCTCCGAGATACATAACAACCCTTAAACCCCATCCAAATTCGTTGTACTAATTCATTGTAATTATTGAAATTAATATCTAAATACCAATTTAAAAATTTTCATATCTACCAAACATAAAAGTTAAAATTCCCTCATAAATTATACTATCTCAAAAACACAGGACGTCGCAATCTCCCCACATTACAATAGCTCATTCATGAGCTATGTGGCCTATTGTTGAGATGGTACTAAAAATACTCATCTCATAAAAATTACCTCTGACTACCCTAGTTACTCAATCACAAGTCATTTCTTCTCAAGTATCCCTATCATAATAATCACCCACTTGGTTGTTTCTCAACCAAATTTCAAAGGGTTCTAATGGTCTCGTGAAAAATATCCTAGAAACACATATCACAATTATCAAATATAATTTTCTCTAAATCTTATAAAATTTTCATTTCATACGTATGTCATGCCTGAAACCCATATAGTGCTACATTGAAATTGATTCACAATAGTAATTCATCACTCCTGAAGCTCAAAAGATATCTTGAATCATATACATGTAATTACGACATAATTTCCCAATGCTTATACATCCCATACAATCCATGAACCATACCCAATTCACCTATATTATCCAGAACATAGCTAATTATTTACCACTTTTTCAATACATAAATCCATAATAGTATGGAAAAAATAATGGGAGATAACATTAAGCATGGAGTACCTCTAATCGTTATTGGCTTCCCAACCTGTTCGAACCCTACCAACTCAATGGAATACACCTATCCTAGAGCCCATGTATGTACTGACTGACCTCCCTATAGAGTTACACCAGCTACCACACATTGAAATCATTGATAAGTCTCTATATATCTCTCCCAACCATGTCCATAACTTATAGTAGAATCCAATATATCAGATCCTGGTACCACTTCAAGTTTTACCTAAGATCCCTAAATCTGAATCCATCATTGACTCCTAATGATATGATAAGTATTTGAAAAGAAACATTCTTGATGTCCCATCTATCCAAAAGCGGGGAAATCCTTCTTTGGCCAATCACATTGAGTTTGAACATGTCCCAAATACCCACAAAAGAAGAAAACCACCTATGATCCACACCTAAGTGGTCTACTCATGTCTCTAGCATGACTTCCCTATTGAGACTCCTCACCTTCATAATTTTAGATACTAAAAAACCACTATAATTTGGACATAGTAACATCAAATATATTGAATAGGTCTGGTGAGTCATGTTTCCATAGGCTATCAATGCCTTATTTTATACCTCTGATAATGAGGTCAACCTGAATATGTTTTCCTAAACCATGATGGAATTCCATAAACAACCCTAGAATCACATCACCTAAGAAATTTAATCACCAACATTGTAATTCAAAAAGTATTATTGGACAATGAACCTCATAGAATAATCTATAATGGATGTATCCCCTTGATACATGTTTATGAACTCATGGTATTGGTATTCCCTCGATGTGTTTAGGAATAAATGATTGAAAATCCTAGTCTAAAAATACTACCACGTCACACCCAAAAGAATTCCTTCTTATAACTGTATGTCCCACCAGAAGTTTAGCTATATCCTATGATCATATAAGAAGCAAAATTCACCCTCTGAGATCGAGGAGTCTTGAACTAGTCAAATATCATCTCCATAGACTCGATCCAATTTTCCACTACCTTCTATCTACCCTCAACCAGAAGCAATGGTGGGTTTTATTACTAGATATCCTATGTCTGATAACCCATTGACAGATAAGCTCAATGATATCCCCTACTGATACACAATATGAATCATTCCAAGCTCACCTTGAGATTTTTTTCTAACCTTGACCCATAAATTACCATATTATGTGGCTACCCCACATACCTCGGAGACCCTACCATGGGATAAATGATCATCCTGGCCCTCAAGGGACTCATCCTGTGAATTCTCTAGTGGCACCCCATATTCTCCCTCTTTATTCTACTCTAGATCTCATCTAGGTGGCTTCATGCTAATGACCAATTTACATGGTCAATAACAAAACAAACTATCATACATTAAACATAGGGAAATATATAATAGGAATTGAATCTCACAACTGTTACACATCCTTACCTCACCCACAACACATATCATTCAAACTCATGGACCCTTACCTACACATATCATATTCATGTATGTTATATAATTCATATAAAATTCACAATTCCTAGGTGGGTAATAAGAATTCTACCATGATTCTATATAAGAGATCATTTTTACCTAGTTTTTGACATTTTAAATATATCTCACTTTTTTTATTCTTTCCAACCCATTTTAGAGTCACACCCACCTACACCATTCACATAGGACAACATACCAGTCTCATCAGGAATGAAATACTTGGACTGAATGAGTATAATTTTTCCAAGAGAATACACCTGAAAAAACTGAATATTGTACTTTTAATTCATTAAAAAAACCATCCCTCTTTTTGTATTCTAGTTTTTGTAAAATAGCCATAAAAACATACACATGTCATATGTGCCTATGTATCTACCATGATTCATAAAAACACCTCCCTTTTCTTACTGAGAGAAACGTACAATTTTTATAAATCAATAACATCACACCCAAGTGAATCACTTGAGGAGAAAATCGGTCAACCATAAAAATAAATACAACATCAATTTCCCACCCATGGAAACTTAGTTTATCCCTAATTCAAGGGGATATAGGCACCCTACAATGATCTATTACCTATTACAGAATAAATTCAAGTCTCTGGTCAATAGTAACAAATATATTTATACAATTGTGAAAGAATCATCTTTGATAACATTTGTAGAGATCAACTCGGGATCCACTTATGCAGTTATTCAAGATGGAGGGATGATGGACCGGGGGAATTCCTCCCCATATGTGACATGTTAATGAATAATAGTGAGATTATAATTGAATAATTTTGGGGAGACTATACTCTGTGGTGATGATAATAATAATAGTAATATGATTCCAATACTGTGGAAGCAATGAAAAAACTCAATAGAAGAAATAATAAATAATGGAAATAATGCCAATAAACAATGAACTCATATGTATCTGAATAAATATACACATTCAATATTATTCATACAAAAAATGAAAAATACCCTATGATATGATCATTATAGTACATATGAAAACGACCAAAACAAATCCCTATCTCGATGCAATAGTACCCCCATGATCCATCTTTGGTCCATCCCATGCACTCATGGCGTATCCCTACTCATCAAGGTCTAGAAAATGGTACATTTACCAAACATATAGGGTTTCTCACATATAAGATCCCATTTTTTCTAGAAGAATACCCCCTCCCCATAGAATAAAATCTTATTGAGATAATGTTTTGTTTATCACTCACATGAACCCCCTTCTATGAAAACGTAAAACACTAATATTCCATGGATTTTTTAATGTAGAGAACTCATGTGACTAAAATCCTTTGGTACACCATTTTCCTTATACTATGTACGAGATTTACTCATGGAACACCTCTCAAGGGTATTCAAGTTCATATAAGATATTATCCCTTTACGCAAACCCAAGTCACCTATAACCTCAGAAGGTTTCTGATCCTATTTTTAATGCATCTATATAGAATACTTTTATTGGATCACATGTCTTGTAAAACCCCATTTTAGTGTAGTATAATAGTGTTTCACACAACATATATCCAGTCCTCAACCTAATACCCCCTATGCTTTAAGTTTATCTTGAGCCACAACCATACCATTTTATACAATGAATAGGTACAATATTTACATTTTATCTTAAATATTTTCACCCTAACTTATGACCATTGGTTTATAATCATATAACGTAGTTTTTATGCCATGAACCACCCATAGGAACATCATTAGTAGACACATAATCACCAAAGTTAGAATAACAGTGGGAAACTACCAACCATTTCTGGTGGGGAAGCCTAATGAAGGATCTTCATCTCCAAATTGGATGTGTCCTCCTCATTTGTAGGTCTTAAAAATGTCCGAGCTATGTGATGTACAACTACCTACCCTAAATCCCTAGTCATTGAAAAATAAACCACAAGACAATGTTCTTGTCACATGATGTTTAATTATAACCTTACCCTGTGTGATGATCATGGTATTCCCCATGTCCGAACATCATGGGATTCCACATTCTCCCCAACCATGGGATGACCCCACTCCTTTGGGAAACTTCCATGAATAATTCCTACACTATCCTCCCCCATCATGGGATGATCCAACTGCATTGGGATCCATCCATGAATAATCAAAACACTATCCCTCACTAGCTCTCCCTCTGTGACATGGGAATCCTCACCACATGACGTTAAACTGCCTATACTATTCCTATCACATGAACATAAATAGTGGCATCAAACCATGTGGGTTTTGAACCTTTCATCCAAAAATGGGTACATAGGAAACTGATATAAAGTTTAATATCTACAAACAAACCCATATGGGGTAGCTCCATGATGTTAAAATCTTAACACCTCCAACAATCCACCAAATCCAATTTGTGAAATCATTCCACATAGGGACACACTTCAGTAAATCCCAGGTGTGAAATATTCCTCCTGGGGACACACTAAACCAATTCCCAAGTGTTAAATTTTCCCCCTCGGGACACTCTTAACCACCCACATGAAGCCACAATACATTAACCCTATTTCTCATTTGTCCCTTCAAGACTTAATACCTATGAATAACCCATCCCCACAATTATTTAATCCTATAAACCATGTATCCCTAGAAGAAAATAAACTAATGAACCATCGATCCCCACAAGATGTTAAACTTTTTACCCATCTTTACCCACAAGGAATTAATATTTTCACCTATCTACCTGCACAAGACATGAAACGTTTGACCCACCTATCCCCATAATATGTTTAAACTGTGACCAATATATTCCCACAAGATGCTAATATTGTGGCCTTGTCCATAATCTCTAACACATATAATAAAAATTTGATACCTGCGGAAAAAATCATCAAAATTATTTCACCAATAGTGTAGACTACCTTGTGTCCAACACATGGTTCATATGGTTCAACACCTAAGATACCTAAAACAAGAGATTCCATACAAAAGAGGATGGTTATTCATGTTCCCAACAAACCCAATATCCAAACATTCCCAAACCTATGGGTTATGTAATGTGATAATGAACTACAGGTCATGTAATGTCAAAAATCCTATGGGTCATGAAAGGATTTTTCTTCATCTTTTAAAATGGGGGATTATCCAAAATTAATGAAAATAGAAGGCCTTTGGTAAATTCATGCAGACATTCCCAATATTATTATATACTCTGACTGATGGATTCTTCCCTATCAAGGAAGAATTACAGTAATTAACCAATTTCCACCTCGAGATGGTATTGTGAACGAGTTTTATAAACATGAATTAAATCTATGAGGGTGACCCTGAATGGTAGACAAGAACCAAGGAGGGATCCTTGGATGGGGGAACAAAAATCCTATACTGTTGATTCGATAAAGAAGTTGACATCGCTAATGAACGTGATGGAAGCCTATATTGTTTGGAAATCTAGAATATGGGTCAATATGAGAGTAATTATATTCCAAAAATATATATGACATGAAACCGTGGGGTGAAATCATCAATAAAATGCTGAAACTGACATGAAAATATTCTCCTTCATCAACAGGGGATAATAACATTGTGGAATCGCTAAATTTTTAAGTCACAAGATCTAGATATTAGATGCCAGGTCCCAATGATCAAGATGTATGACTACTCAAGATCTTCCATAGATTGATCCAACCATGCCATGATACAACCAACACCAACCTATCCCATGGGCGGATGAGCGGTTTGACTCCTCCCCACTCCACTAGCCTTTGTCTAGAACACCATATACTGATACCAGGGGAATATCCATAATATTTCTTGATAAAAGGCATCTTCCAAAGATCTATTGGACCTCTCCACCATTGGAATATCAAATCATATCCATACATCGTATCAATGGGGATCCATCTTCTGCCACCTAAAATCATCATCCCATCCATCTCTTAGGTATGTGGGCATAACTTTCTAAGTCACTAGCACCACCAGTAGCCGTTTCTGGTCATCCCGTGATAAGGGATACCAGTGTGGAGGTCTTCCCCACACCACTATAAACCAGTGCTTAGGTCATCCCCACACCACTACCAACCAGAATGGAGGTCCTCCCCATTCCTAAAATATGACCATCCCTAAAGAAAAATCTCAGGTGAGATGGAGAACAATAGCCACACGAGTTGTTCCCATGGTGTAGGTCACAACACACATGGTGTAATTCCAAGTAAATATCAACAACATGAACATTGAAAATTATTAAATCATCAAAATCCAAACAATGGGAAGAATTATTTCACAATCAACATCTCAGAATTTGAAGCAACGAGTGGATCAATGAAGGAACACTCACCCCCACTTCCAGATTCGTGGGAGAATCCCATTGATTTTAGAATCACATTCAATGAATCCAAATTTCATAAGATAACTAAATCCACCCATATGTATTTACATGTGGAATAAATTTTAGTATTATTCTAAGGACTCATAGTGCAACAGTCTCCACTATCTTTAGTTTCCCTCCTCTCTTCCTTAACAAAACAAGTTGGATAGATTCATGGGTTTAGGTTGACATCCAAAAATACTTTTGAGGACTCTTTTGAGCCTCAAAGTAATTTTTTTCTCTTTTGTATGGGTATATATTAATCTCTTAATCCTATATGGATATGTTCTTGAATCTAACTTCATCTATAAGATCCATTCCAACGTGTAGTGTACAACTAACATGTGTGGAACACCCTCTCATTGAAAATCAGTATTAAAGAATATATATTGATTCATACACGAGTATCTCATCCTATTACAATAATTTTATTGGTTGACAAGGGGAAGTAACATCCGTCTGGTAATGAGGAAGAGGACTTATGGATACTCTTGTTCACTGAAAAACTACCAGTCATGTTTTGGCCATGCAACCCTTTGAATAATATCATCTTTGATTACCTTAATATGTAACATGATTTATATTTCAACCAAAATATTTAGGTGATGATTAACTGAAATTTGAATCATCATCTATACTACCCTATAATTCACGAGCTCCTCAACCCAATTAACCAAATGTGGAAGAATTTTGAGATCATAATGCTCCAAGTATCACAACATCCTAAATTTTATGGATATCACCAGATTCTATTATGGACCTACATTAAGTGCATCAAAATGATATATTATGTTGTGAAAGTGGAATATCGACATGCAAATATAGAAGAATAGGGAAGTATTTATACCTCCATTTCATCCATATACCACATAAACAATGAGACTTTCTATTCAACCTATCCATAGATGGTGAATGTTCTCTACTATACACTTACATAGTGAATATTGTAACTATTTAACCTCCTGAGGATAATATAAATCAAGACGTTGACTAGGGAAATGATCGGTAAAACATTCTTCAAGGGGTGACATAATACCAAGAAGACCCCCTAACAGGTGACCGTACTCATAAAAATAGACATGTCCTGGTGTTCATGATTCCCCCAATGAGTTTCTGTTTCCTTCCGATTGACATGCTAAAAAATTAACGGGAAATGATGAGCCCTTCGGCCCATTTTTGTTTACATAGAAAATTGAGTCACAGCTTAGGATATCCACCATACTTCAAGAGGGTGAGGATTTTTAAAGGATCACAACTGAATTATTCTTGAGTACTACCAAGAAACATAAAATGACAGAAGTGACCTCGTATCTGCTCTAGTGGCCACCTGGTACCTCACATATTGGAAACTTTATTTAATCATGGTGCCCCCATGCACCTAGTTAGTGAAGATGCTAGGTGATTTGACAAATGATTGAGATATGAGTCACCAACCCTACCTTAGTAGCGTGATTATCTACTTATTGATCAATGATGAACTTCTCATAGATTCAAGATCCTATCATCGCATTGATGACCACAAATACTCACTAATAAAATGTCATATCTTCTCTAATTGTAGTATTGATTCTCTAGAAATGTGGAATGAGGAAAACCTATATGATGGGAAGTCAATCCCAGCATGGTCAAATCATGTTTGGGAAACCTCAGAATTCAGTAATCCCAAATTCACCTCATTAAATGGGATTAGTTGTACACTAAAACATTTATACCACATCACCAAAAGGTGTTGTATAATGTTGGGTATTCTAGAATAGCAGGAAATCCCCATGATCTGGTGGTTTCTCCAGACCTTGAATGGTTATTCATATGTCTAGTACAATTAGCTACCCACAGGGTACATTATTAGTTATGAGGATATCCATAGATAGTTTCTCTACCAGTTCAGTTCCACTTTGTACAAAACTAGCATATATTAAATCTTCAAATTCAAAAAAAAACCTAAGGAGGATGTCAGTGAAGTCATCTCCTGATAAAGAGAACTCATGTATTTGATCAATATGATTCTTTCCTAATAACAACATCTTCAAATGTGTTTGGGGAAAGTATACGATGATATGGTCCCATCCCTTATCTCATTGCACTACAAAAGAGTATTTTAGAATATCTATGAAAAATAAAAGGATTTGGAAGAAGACTTGCTGTATAAAAAACCACAATCGCAACTAGTTCATCTTATATCTCATGTGATATGGACCATAGATGTATTGAAGAATACTAATTTTCATAAAAAGTATTATGATCTGGTACATATACTAGATCCTTTTCTAGACAATAATTTCTAAGTGCCACCCTACCAGGTGTAGCCTCTCCCAGTTCAACCCCACCAAGTGTAGACTTGTCCAGCCTAGTGGCCTCATCAAGAGAATATGGCCCCAGCCCTTTATCAATGCCAAGATCCCAAATTTTATATTTATAAAAGGAAGAAAAATAAATATTCCTTCAATTATGAATAGGTCCTAGGGTATTTCATTTATTCAATAGAAAATGGAATCATTAACTATCTAGAATACTAAATAACCACAGAATCCAAACTCATTGGTTACTATGGTCACTACCTATATCACAAAATACTTGGACACACAGTCATATAATTTGTATTAAAACAGTTTCTATAAGACTAAGTTGACATTGGATTAGTTATATTGGAAAATTCCCTGGCATAGGTGGCACATTTCTCTACTGACCTCAACAGTGACTGTGTAGGCTATGATGAGTGGTAGTAGACCCTCAACCATGGAACATAGTAGCATTATAACTATTATCTCTTAAGATATTCTATCAAAACCATGATATAATCTTTTATTTCATGTGAAATAAAAAACCTCTTGTGGGTACCAATCCCCCTCCAACTTCTACCTCTATAATTGTACCATCGCCTACCAAGTCTCGAAAGATCATACATCGAGGACATATGAAAAATCTATATCCCCCACATATGCTAAATCTATTCTTCACCATTAGAAACTTAATGCCTCCCATGTTAGAATATAAGCTAATGGTATATCACAAAATGGACTATTCCAGTGATGAGCTATAACAATACACCACATTGAATGCTATTGATCTAGTGGACCGCTTCATAAATCCCAATAATGTTGAATTCCATGTAATGACCTTATTCAAAATTAGTTGATGATATTTAAGGTTAGGTTAGGGAAATGATATCCATCCAAATTCTGAAACATGTGCTTTGAACAAGGCTTCGCATACTACTAAAACTAGGTTGTAGGCCTTGTGTAGGGTTCGACAAGTACAACCACTCAAACTATTCTATCAAGTGAACCTCCACATCTGACTATATTATTTAACTATATGACTCAGTTATGAGGTTGTTGCAATCTCCCACACAAATATATAACCTAACCACATCAATATGGTTCCTAGTCATCAGATGTTTAGAGCATACTAACTATCCAGGGGTAGAATATCGCCAAATCAACCAATCCTCAGATCATCAGAAAAAAATATTTTCTATGCCCCCTACAAAAGAATGACCCTCTAAAGGAAAAAATATACCCCTGGAATGGATGTATGATGTGTTGAAGAACCTTTTTTGGAATACCTATGAGGCTCTTGTTAATGACCGGAAAATATCAATTTAGCGCTATATTGAGGTTGATACCACTATGGTCTACTACACTCAATAGGATTAGTGAAAGGAATGCTGAGCCACCATCTCATATTATTGATAAGATGAGGTTATCACTAATAAAGGGCTCATAAAACCATTATATATCACATTCTAGTTCAATTGCATAGAAATATGCTACTTTCTAGTGGATAATAGATTCGAGATCTAAATCATCCCCATGTGGATAATCTATAAGATGGGACTTATAGACATAAAGCTGACTCCCTCCAACCATACAAATCACAGGAATGAAAAAATTGAGCAGAAACTGTATGGAAATATTTGGATGAATAATCAATTATCTGGCTTGTTATGAAGACCCAGATTTATGATAGTTTGGTAGTATACTACCTATATATCATTATTTGGAAGGAACTAGCGTCATTATCATGAAGTGTTCCCCTCCTCATACCACTAGTTCCTCAAATACTCCCTTGATAGTCAGGAAGGGGTACTTCAATGTGTTGTATCATCGAATGACTCATGTGAGTCCATCTATATGGTTATTTTTTACTATAAAAGGGAAGGAAAATTAGTCAAATCCATCATGGTTTATCACATGAATGCCCATAATTATCTAATGTACACTACATCCAATCAATGGGTTGAATTGAAAGATATTGTTTTCACCCTATTCATATGTTAGAGCCTATGACACTGAACATGGGAGGTTTTCTCATTTTTCCCAATATTTAGTTTTCATATATTAACTTGTACGTCTACAACTGACTAGACATTATTATACTAAAATACCCTACTTCTATGATGTACCTAAATGGTCGCCCAATGGACACTGATCCATATAATTACCAAATGTTCTACAAATCAAGATTGAATGGATAGAAGAATCTCATCGCATGAAACCGAGAATGATTGGATATAATAATTTTTTTCTATATTATTTGAAAATTAGGAATCCCTTTTCGAGCATTCTGTATCCTCTAGTGAAAACACTAGTGCTCCCCCTAGGCCAAATGGTTGGGTAGAATCTTCCCTTACATCTGATCCCCTATCCCTAATGACGAAGAGGATTTGGAAGACACTCCTTATGCATTTGAAGATGGTCTATCCACCAATATTGATCAGATATATTAGGTTAACGTTTGTGCTGAAGGATATCTAATGTCGACATTTATTAGTACATTAACCATAGAAGAAAATATATTATGTGGAATTCATAAATCAACATCACGAAGTTATTCTTGGGAGATTTAATGAGATTCATGAGAATTTTACCTTGGTAATAAACCATTACCTTGGCCACATGGTGGGTCATCACAAGTTCAGACAACCTCCCAGAAAGAAGAACCCATGTCATGGTGCTATTGTTAAGGCCAACATTGAAAACATTATTCAATACAACATTTTTATAGAGGTCCAACACCCCAAATATATAGAAAATATTGTCTTAGTCAGGAAAAAGAAAGGGCATATCAGATTCTACATCTATTTTTTGGACATTGACCACCATTTTCTTAAAGATGATTTTCCCATTCTGGTGACAGATATATTGATTGATGTAATAGATATAATCCAATGATTAATACTCCATGTACAATTAGATCTAGAAATTCCCTAAGGATGATGAGTCCACAACATTTAGCGATCCCTAGGAAAAAATATTAACCATGTAATTCCTATTTTCCTTTAAGAATGTTGGATCCACTTACTAGTGGCCCATGCACCACATATTTATCTGATTCTTAGGATGTTTTTTGGGAGTTACATGGATGTTTTGCTGGTCAAATCCCACCTGTATTAGGATAAATAGAAGCATCCAGAAAAAGTGATCAATATCCTCTGCTGCCAACACTATAATATGAACCCTCAATAGTGCACCATCCTAGATACCTCTATAAAACTTCCCTGATCTATCATACGATATAAATTCATTGATAATAACCTATATTAAATCAATGATATCAATAAGATGCCTCCTTGGGAAATCACTTTGAGTTTGAAGGTCTGCAAGACCCATGGGAATTTATAATATTATTTATTGGAAATCTGTCACGAAAATGTTATACCTTCATTAGGCTCATTAATAATGAATCATTTGCTAGTTGGATGGGGACTATTAGACCACCTTTGAGGATATTAAGATTTACCTGGTATAATCTCCATTTCTAATGCCAAACATCTTAAGAAATCCTTTGGTCCTTCACATAACCACATTTGAATAGTCCATTGGTGCAGTTTTAGGTAAAAAAGAATAATGAGGATAGGGAAAACTTCTAGTATTATCTAAGATGCATTATGATTGACATGAAGATAATATATTATCCCATCGAGAATATTTTCCTCCTATTGGGGTTTTAAGTTTTGAAGATGTGACATTATTTACTTCACCATGATATATAACTGGTGTCTCGAGTTGAAATATTAATGTATATAATTAATATAATCATTTTGATGGGATGTTTTACATGCTGGTTGGTAATCCTCCATTAGTTCAACAATAGGTGTTTCCTAAAAAAGGTTTTTAAAGGCCATGAAATTCTAGGATTCTTGGCCAAACAACCATCCCCTGAAGAACTTCTCCTAGATACTAATTTTCTGGAAGAATCTATTCTCTCAGTGGATCATGATGTACCATATAGGAAAACTAATTTCAATGGTTCTTCATAGAGTCTGACTGTACGATGTTACAATGACCTCAAGATCAACTAGGTAGGCATGTAGATCATTTTCATTACACCGACACTATCCATCATGACATACTCATTCCAATTGGTAGTAAGATTTAGTAACAAAGACATTGAATATCAGTATCCTCTTACTTGCCTCTATTTAGACCTTTATATTGATTTCCCCTATTTACTTGTGATGTTGGACTCTGAGATAGACATCAAATAGATAAATAGTGAATGCATATTTAGAATGAAACTTATTATACCCCTGTTGGAATGTGATTGTCAGATAATGTCCCAATTCCTTTCCCAGCTAATGGTGACCCATGTTCTTATGTCACATATTTGTTTGGAAAATTTCTTGAATGACTGGTTATATATCTCGCATAACCCAACCTAGATGACATTTTCATTCCTGTGGCCACTAAATGGCCATCACCATTTCTGCCTCAGATGAGGGAAACCCATATGCATATTAGATGAATGTAAGTACATATAATCTAGGACCCTTAAACCCCTACCATTCACCATATTGGAGGAAATGACTCATTATAGAACTCTCATTGGTATCATATTATCCTACTACGCAGATCCAAGCATGAGAGATTCACAATCGTGTAGTACAGTTTCCCCTCTAGAGTGACCCTAACCTTTTGAAAACCCTCTACAAGTATGGGTGTGGTGGAATTATTCCACTTCCATCCTTGATATAAAATACCTTAGTTTATATAAGAGTTTCATTTTATATCATGTGGCTCCCATTAGTCAAGATTGAGGCCCTGCCTCCAGATTCAGAGGTTGGGCTACTTTTGGTCCACTATGGATCATTGTTGTATTGTGTTCTACAAGAGGTTTCAAGCATGTTAGATACATGATAAATTCATATATCTTCTACTAGAGATCCTCCACACTAGAAAATATTATTGACCCTTTCTAGTGTGGGTACTCGACATTTCCATACCCTACCCGCCACCAATGGACAGGTAGTGTATGTTCATTTTGACCATGTGAGAATTCTTCTCCAAGTGGTCCGAATCTGTTCCCATCAATGAAGTCATAAATCAGTGTATGATTGAGTATGTGAGATCCCACATCATCAATTGGTTTGGGATTCCTCAAACTATTATCATAGATAACATAACCAGATTTTGGTCTCCCGAGCTGATGAAATCATACTCAAAGTACAAAATCTGCTTTAACCATACTTCTAAATAACATGAATAGGAAAATAATATGATTTAGGCCACAAAAAAGACCCTATATAACATGTAACTAAAATTGGTGGGCCAAAAAAATAGTTGACCCAACATTCTCCTTATTTCCCTTTAGTATTAATGGATGATAACTCCAGATTCCACATACACAACTCCATACTCTCTAATGTATGTAAAATAGGAAGTTGTATGTATTTAGGATAAATTTACATAACATTTAATGAGTATTTATGACCAAAAGATTAAAAAATTAATAGTTGATGTTATTTTATCTGAATTAGAATCCCTCAATGAAAATAAGCTTTAGGTCCTACTGAACATATACAGGAACCAGAATAGGATAGTGAGAAAATTTGACAAGAAGGTGCACCTCCACTCCTTTATCAAAAGTGGCATGGTACTAGTTCTCAATGCACTAATGATACCTGAAAAAAATATTCCCAATTTGGATCTCAGATGGGATGGAGAGTATATTATCTATAAGATATATTCCAATGGAGCATACTCTTTAATCACCATGGATGGAGATCACATCAAACCTCCCAAAAATTCCAAGTTCCTCAAGACGTACTTTGCATGAATTGAATGATCAATGAAATGATTCTTTAAACTATAGCATCAGGGGTAAAATATTTATGACCATAAAGTTACAACATCCTCTATGGTCTAAACATTATGGCCTTAAACTATTTTTAGTCCCTATTGTCCAAGATGTGTGACACTAAACAAGAAATCCCATCATCCTAATAACATGAAATTAAACTGTAGCTTTAGCCTCTATAAACCTATGATGCCTTATATTGATTATATGAGATGAACCAAAACCAAAAACATTGGAATAAAATTTCAATAAATAGACTTACCTTACAAAATGAACATTGGACCCCGATATGAAATATATGAGATAAACTAGAACCAACATCCTTAGCACACAACATTAAAATGAATCCTTAACCTATAAAATGAACACAAGATTAAAAATATAAAAAATGAGATGAAAAAAACAAAATCCTCGTCACACAACAATAAACTATATCCTTACCCTATGAAATGAACAATTAATTCCTCATATAAAAAATATGATATGGTTTGATATCCTAACTAGAGAGGATTCCACCTTACCAGTGTCGGTATCCTTCCACATCATTTTCCAGAATAATGAATTGATTGATCTCTATGCCTAGCGAGATACATAAGGATTACTAGATCCATTATCTTGGATCCAACATCAGCACCAATCTATTTTGGGGTCCAGCCCTAGTCCATGCCTAATGACCTTAAATTTTGTGCAACTAGTTTCAGGATTTCTTTTTGTGGTATAGAGCCACCTTGGATCCATAACATTGGGTTTTAATATTTATGAAACACCTATGCATCCTCAAAATACGTGTACCCCTTGATGTTTAACCATTATAACCTCAGACAAATGTGGAATAAAGCCATGGAGGCCCCTTCTTCTCATTGTTTTCATCACCCTCGATATTTTATAAATCACATCCACATTATCATTTTCATCAAATCCTCGCATATGAGTATATCACCTTACCATCATTTGTATTCAAATAAACTATGTTACAAAATTACATATATCTTGATTCCCATTACAGTGGGATATGTAGCAATGTATATATCTCATATCATAGGTCCATCCCCAACCATCAACTCAACGCGTGGAATTTTCCTTCCTTAATATCATGATTAAAACTTGTGTATAGTTTATCTTAGAATTTTTTTTATCAAATAGGGGCTATTTGTAACTCATTTTACATTGGTTAATCACTATATCATTCAACAGAACCTATTTAAGACACAAACACTGTCCATGGTCTTAGCACCAGGATCTTATATAAGAATAAGCTATAGTCTTAGCAATATAACTATAAATTACAAATCCCAATATCCTAAGCATGTGACAGTAAACCATTGCTTTACCTTGTTCAAATTAGGAATCCTAATATGATAAATTTAAGATGAACTGAACCAATATCCTGATAACATGATGTTAAATTATAGCCTCACCCAATTCAATGAACATATAATGTAAAATATGGAAGATATTAGATTGAACAAACCAACATCCTTAGCACATGATATTAAACTATAGACTTACACTATGCAACGAGAATAGGATACCTCATATGAAAAATATGATATGATTCAATTTCTTCACTAGAGGTGATATCACCACATTGACATCAGTATTTTAGAACCCCATGTACTAGAACTACGCGCAGATTGATTCGCATTATCATGGGATAACATAGATCTATTATCATAGTTTTATCCCTACCACCAGATCATTTTGGGGTCTTTCCCCTCTTGGATAGGATTGATCCAAGAATTATAGTATTTATTCTAGAATATTTTATCATGTGTCAAGATAACCCCCAAGGAACCCAAAATTCCTTATATGATATTCCCCACTTAAATCTATACACATCGTCCTTTCATCTATTTGGATAATCATAATCCTATATATATCAATAGTCAACCTACTAATAATTTTTTCCAAGAAACACTATCTCACCCCCAATCTTGGGATAATATGGGTAACAAATTGTAGTTCATTTGTTTCAAACTCATCCAGTGGTTGGTCCTGCATATTTTCGTCTCATCAATGACCAATGTGGGTGTGGAACATATTTATTGAACATGTTAAAGAGTTTCCACCTTCCCATCGATCACTTATCAATATTATCCAGGTCTTGGAAATCATGAACTAACCTCATGAAACATGTCTAGGTTGGTCACTTCAACCCCTTATTGTGTAGAACCCTTGTAAACAATTTGAACTCCATACCACTCCTTTATCACATCGATCATTGATCATGTGGGGTTAGGATTTTGGGAGGAATTTCCTTATGAATGGTTGAGAGGCACATGTTCCCATATGGTCTAAACTCCATGACCCTAAACTAGAAGTTAAGGTCTATGTATCACCACCTTAAACTATGTGTATGTTTCCTTAGGGATGATCCATTTGGTATGGCCTCCCTTTATCATTCATCTCGTCACGTGACCTCGCTTTAATAACATGAAATATAACAACCTAATCTTTTTATACATACATACCTCATCTTTTTAAAAGAGTATATAATACATTACATAAATTATATCCCAATGACCGTCATTTTTTAGTGTCATTGAGACCATAACCACAAAATTTATATTTCAGGATAGATCCTCACCTTCTCCCACAAATATCTTCACCCATAGTACCCCTCTTACACATAACCTATATAAATCATTCTTCATAACCTGTGAATGAAAAAATAATAAATTGTGAGCACATATTTTATGTAAGTGTAAACATAAGATATATCTATATATGATCATATAATTGAATAATATAATAATAAGGGTATGTGATCATGAAAATAACTTACAATGTTAATACCTAACCTGTTATGGATCATTAACAAGATTCATGAAATAAAGCATTATTATTCCAAAAAACATTGTCCATAAGAGGGATAAGTCATCATAAATCAGAGATGAACCATAAACTTATGTCATAAAAGTGTTACGCCATTATAAATGTTGAAAACAATTTCATATGTAAAGTTTAACTACCAAAACCATCAACATAATGGATTAGTAATTATCACTTATTTCCTATTGTGGATCAGGAAGCACATGTTTTCCATTATGGAGACAGACACCCATATTTCCCATTTTGGATCAGGACATACCTATATACTAGTGTGCATCAAGACCACCGACTTTCTTCCCATTTTCATCTCATGAGATATAATGATTTACCCACTTAATTTGAAATAGATATCGGTCCTTCCCATATAATTATTTAAATGATATTTTTGCCAAATTATAATAAAACATTCAACATACCATCACATCAAAACCCTTGTAAAGAAAATGGATTGTATAAAAATTTAAACAATTCACCATATCATAACCTAGGAAAAGTAAAAGGTTTTTATAAGCATCTCGTCAACATAAAAAATTATTAACCAGATAAAGAAAAAGGATGGAACCATTCAATAGTATACACAATAAAGAAAAATTATTATCAATGTATTTCATCTTAGATGGAAAATAATTTTTAAATGTCACTAAAAACACTTCCTATGGAAAACATCTTTTCCACTATTAAATGCAGTTTTTAAGACATGAAAAATTATTAAAATCCATTTCGTTAAAAATAACCTTTTAGGATTATAAATGAAACTTCTATTAAAAGATTTTTTCATGAGGATAAAGAATCATGTTCATGTTTTACATTTTTAAATAAATATTTCTCCAGCATTTTTGTTAAATTTCAAATAGATATTGTTTTAGAAAATGACAATAATATTCATTTAAAAAAACTTAAAATTAATACACGGTTAAAAAAGATTTTTTTTAAAATAGTAGGAGATTAATAAATATTTATTTAATTTTTTTTTAGAGAACGTGGTTTTAGAAAAAAAAAATTGAGTTTTGGCCAAATAGAAAAATGATACTAGATTTCACTTAAAAAATTTACATAATTATTTTAATTTGAAAGAGTGGAAAAATAGTTCTATTACTTGTAAATAAACATTTTAACCAAATGAGAATAAAATAATTGATTTAATTTGGAGATGGATAATACTAATTTATCATTGAATATTGACTAAAAAAATATATTTTTTATTAAATAAACAGTTTTATGGGATAAGTGAGAACTCAATAGTTCTAGAACTAAAAGAAAAATATGACCCATTAAAAAAATATAATTATATTAGATTTCATCTCCCTGTTTATATTCCAACAGATTGTTTTAACCTGAGTGTCGGGATTATCCTTCATAAGGTCATCAAAATGAAATGCTAGTTTTTCCCAAGACAGAATGTACTCCTTTTGGTTGATAATCCCATCATTAAATCCCCTAATCAATATCAGATCATGTTTATAAATCTAGTTAATATTCTCCTCACTGGTAATCACCCTTAAAGTTCTTCATATCATCCTATTAGCTTATTCCTCAGTAGAATTAATCGTTTGAATAGTTTCCACCATTTTCCTCTCTCGAGTGCATAAGCAGCTCCAAAGAAGTATCAATCACTATATAATACTCCTTCTGTTGCCCAATGTCAACCTTGTATAGGGGAAGGGGATGATTAACCATTATCTTGGCATTAGATTTCCTCGCATATCTAGTCTCCCTTGTTAATGGTAAATAAGAATACTCTTTTCTCTCTTTTCGAGTGCCCTCCGGCTCTTACTTAGACATGGGCTTGCAGGATCACACTAGAAGTATTATCCTATATCTCCTGATAATAGACTAGAGTCCCTATCACTAGAATATGTCTCAGGTACCACCTACATTACTGAGGGCCTAGTCGGAGCAGCTATATCCCCCAGTTCAGAATTAACCTTCAACAACTCTTCAATCCTATTGTCCAACAAAATTGTAGTTATCTCTATACATGGATCAATCCCAAAAACCCATTGCAGCACCATTTTACTAGGAGAGTCTCCCTACCTTGTTTCCTTGGGTTCCAGACATTTGGTATTACTTCCAAACCTAGAGTGGACAACCTCAGCACATGATGATGTCCTAGTAGTCCTACTTCTTTCTTCTTCAACCATCTGTGAATCCACCATATTAAGATCACTAACCGGTTACACCTCCTCCATAGAATCACCCTCTATTCCTAATTTCCCAAGTAGAGATTGTTTTGATCTACCCAGATCCTCTCTCAAGCATATGAAGGCATCATTCACAAAAGGATTCAGTGCCCGAGATCCACATCTCACATCCACAGTAGATTTTACCATAGTGTCCACACCCACCGTCTTCGATCCAACCAAGCCTTCTACAGATTATGTTTCTTGTTCTTTACCGCTTCCCACACCCAACTGATTATTAGGTCCCCATCGATAGGGTTTCTTCTAATTCCCCAGCATCTTGCAGATAGAACTGAAAACGAACAATGATTCATAAACCACCTCATGTTTACCTCGAAATTCTTCTTCAACTGTTATCCAAACATAATAAAATGGCACTTTGGACACATCCACTTCAAAACATACTTGTGGATTAACAAGGTGGAAAAAAGATTCAAGATGAATATCCGAACATAGATATCTAACAACTAAATTCACATGTAATTTAATAACTATGAGATTTTGAAACGGTAATGGGAGATTAGGGATGCTTACCCAAATTTCCACTATGGGGGAATCATGATTCATATAGAAATTGTATGTCCATAGAAAGATGTTAAACCAAGTTCTATTGATGTTATGGGGATAACTAGACCAAGATCTAATTAAATTCTCTTATGTGGAAAAATATATCATGATATGTATGCTATCAATCAAACCAATTATCACCCTTTCTTATAAATACCAGGAACAAAAGACATACCTGTCAAATGACTCAACTCATAGCTTACCTTATTTTAACCATCCATTCAGTGTATGATTTTAAAGTGATGTAGTTTCATTGAAATCCACGATCAATAATGTTAGATTAGGTCTCCCATTGAGAAAATCATGAAATTTTGGGCATATGGATGCTTGATAAAATGGACAGAGTTAGTTAGGGTTAGAGAAGTGGAATAAAGAGGATCTTGCTCTCTTGCATAATGACGAAGGTCCCTCCCCCTCCAGTGGGGGAGGCACCAGTGCATTGACTTCCGACTAAATTAATAGAGAATTTGCAACACGACTCATCCTAATGTGGAACACTTTTTCATTGAATAAATTATCAAATACAATCACAAAAAAAATATGAGATTCTAGTATAAAATCCATAACACATATGTAACATTAAATAATAATCCCCATGAAAGGATTAAATTTGTTGAAACCTAAAATATAATTAAAATGAATATGTTCACGATATTACATGGCAAATTGGCTTCATATCCACCCCCATAAAAGAGGATTGGTGCATATCATAACATATGCCTCAATGAAGAAAAAATAAGATAAAAACCACTTACTGCTTTGTAAATATTTTTAATCATAATCCCCAATAAACTATAACATAAAATAAAACATTAAATATTTTTAATATAATTATATTCATTAAATTACATGTTACAGTTCTGGTATATATACCACATAAAATAAATAGGTGTTGAATTTTCATATGGCTCGAATAAATAAAAGACAGAATAAAAACCCCTTACTGTGGCTCTCAAATTCCTTCACACACATTGAATACTATAGTATAATAAATATTATTTTCTTACATATGCTATTGAACAATATATATATATTTGACACTATATATGATTTATTTATGTCCTTTTAACCATTTTATTAAACATTCCTTGTTAAAATCACATTTTGATTAATAACCACTTTGTCATTCATGTATGTATTAATTTTTTATTTTCCGTCAACTTACATATATAATTGTCAAATAATCTATAATAATCTAACCATTATATAAATATCTTATATAATCAGTATATATTTTTTTATAGCAATTCAATAGAGGTATTGAATGAAAATTAAATACCCTGTTCAAGGAGAAAGTACGTCGAACATACGAAAGAATATTGTTTCCCTTTTCTCAAAGGATTAAAGGATTGAAAGGAATGTAATATATTATAATTTAATATTCATTTTTATGTCACATATATCATATATTTCAATAAAACCAATCCTTACTAACTTCTATGTAAATCACAAATGAATCCCATCGCTTCGCGAGGTGGTAGTATGTCATACTTGTGAATGACATTACCATATGTTAATGAAAAACAAATTAAAAAATGAACATGTAAAATAATGATTATAGAATAATATTAATATCATAAATATCATATATAAATAATAAATCCACCATTATGTTCATCATTGATAAATGGAAATGGAAAAAATGAATGACCTCAGTTCGCAAGATGATAGTTTGGCATACACACGAACGATGATGTCAAAAACCCTTTGATGGAAGTGGAGATTTTTGTAGTTCATTACCTTAACACAAAAAAATCTTAGTATATTTATTATACTAAGGTTATTATATCATAATCTTATAATAATAATATAAGGATTTAGAGGATGAAATTAGATAAATATGCTCATAGAAGAACGTTACCACTTCTTCAGATAACCTCCTTAGGTTTGCACTGAATGCCTTCCGTGGTTGAATTTATGACCAAAATAAGGATTATATGATGATAAAAGAAAATTATATAAGTTATTATGGAAGGTATTGGCTGATCCAAAATGGTGTGTAGGTGTGAAGATGAGACGATAATGGTTGTCCTTTTATAAGTGAGGTCAGTGGCACACTTGTAATTTTCTGAAAAGAGAAAGTTGTACCCACGTTTTTCTCAATAATGAAGGATTAAAATAGATTATTATAGAAAATATATGTTATAAGGGAGAAATATTTACATAAATAGGGTTTTCAGAAGTTTTGGATCATTTTTTAACCTTATCTGTTTTGTTTAACCCCTGATAAATCCATTTCATCCTTAACTACAGTATATAAATTTACTATTTTAAAAATTAATTTTTTAAAAATTATGTTGATATTATTAGATAATAAAAATTATGAATAATAAAAAAAATTAATATATTTTTACAAATTCCAAAAAAATAATTGGATAATTTAAATTTAAAATTAATCCGAAGACGCGATGTGAAAGCTGATTTTTTAAGGGAGAATGTTCAATGCTTTACATTGTTTTCATATAACAATTATATATGAAAATGATTAAAATTACCTAACATGGATGAAGAGATATATAATTTATCTAATTATAAATTAAAACTGTTATAAAATATAATTTAACTTTATAATAAATTTTAATTAAATGGATTTTTTCAATTACAATTTAGTATTTTTCATTATGAATAAAAAAATGAGACCTTTCATAAAAACCCAAAAATTCATCCTAAAATAATATTTACCTGATTATTTGAAAAATGATGTTTATTTTTTAAAATATATTTTCTAAAATTGGTAGAAATTAATTTTAATATAATTTCTCTAATAGAGAAAAAACTAATTTTAAAATATATAGAATTTTAATCGTACAATTAGATTTATTATTATATACATTCTAGAAAACAAATAAGATGAATGTTGAAAGATATATTGAATATATAATAGATAAATATAAAAAATAAAATACACAAAATTTATTTATTTAATTAATTTATTTTAAACACACTTCTGTGCAAAAAAGTAATTTTTCATAAAATATATACATTTATTTTCAAAAGTGTTATATTTTAATTTCTAATTAACTGGTCCCAAAAAAAATTCATTATATATAAACGTGTATTCTATATTTTCCTAATTTAGTTAAAATTATTCATACCTAGAAATCTAATGGCTTGGTGGTAACTATTAAATTAAATAATAATTTTTTTAATAGTAATTAATGTTTCATTTAAGCTCTGTGTTGTGTTGAACATAGCATAAACATGGTTCTTCATGTAATGCAATCCAAAAAGCCTTTTATTTGTAATGAATGATTCAATTAGTATTGTGTGTAACTCAAGATAAAAAATGAATAAACATGTATAAATAAAATTTAAAAAATATCAGGGTGTCACATTCTACCCCCCTTAAAATTATTTACCATTGAAATTCATCTTGATCATCAATGGTTTAACATTTGAGTACACATTCATAGAAACACAAACTATATAACAGAAGAATAAAACATTCATTAAAAATTGAATTTTGGAAACATAAATGTGACATAATGTAACCCTTAACTAGGTTTCCACATAAGAGAACAATGGCAGGAAATGATGATTTGGACATGGATGGAAAGAGTAAATAATTGTAGAGAGTGATAGAGATCGTTGATCATAATAATGTGGGTTATATTGAGAAGGTTAAGTGCCACAAAACCATAAAACAAAGAGTAATGTAAAAGTTCATTGATATCATAAAAATGATAATAAAATGATAACATTTTATTGCTTGAACATTTTCCAAATAGTGAGGGAATTTCAATAGAAGTTATACTTACATGAATTTATTTCATTTCACAAGCACAATCTCACACATTGGATGTGTCTTAATAAATATTCACATCATTTATTTCTCTATGAAATGTAGGTAAATTTCTTATTCTTGAAGAACTAATGGATCATAATATCCATAAATAGAATGGTATGTCATTTGGTCTAATTTTGGTTATCATCATAACAAAATGGTTAGCACGAGTTGTTCAATATGTATAAGACAATATATAGAGATGTAAGAAATTGGTCCATAATGTCTCGTCAAATGTTAAACCTAAAACATATCATAAATATTAATCCTTATAACAATTCCAAAATTCAAAATTTATAAGGAAGGAAACTAAATATATCAAAATTAGCTAAACATTAAACCCTAATATATCATAATGTGGCTCTTGATTTTCACATAAGAAAAATATGAGCTCATTAATCCTATATTTTTATGAATCCTAGTAATAAACAGAACTACCATAAAACCATAATGAAAAAATACGTACTCTTTTATTCCATGAATAAAATCATTGATTATTTAATTTATTCGATAAATCCTATAATTCAATAAACTCCAATAGTGAAAACCCAAACCACTTTTTCTAAAAATAATTAACAAGATCCTAGGCAATTTGAACTATCCAATTTAATTTAGTCATATCCAACATCTCTTTTTCCCAATATCGTTAGCTCGTCATCCAAAACATATTAAGTGTTATCATCCCTAAATCAAAAATATCATCCTTCTAACAAATGACTTATCTTTCTCATCATTGAAGATCAACATATTATTGAAATTCAATAATAAAAAATTATATTGAATAATAATTATATATTCCATGATTCATGTAACATAATCCAATAATTATAATACATAAATACTTCAATCATTTAAGTTCCTTCTCAAAATATTAACTATGATTCATAATCCTCTTCCTCAATACAACTTTCCTTTCATATTACATTCGTAGTCTCATCATCATTGATAGAAAAATCATTACCCCTACAACCTTACTGATTCCCTTCATGACATTTCCCCTTAAGACATTGATTTCTTTAATTATAATACCTTACATATTAAAAACATTTAACAGTTAATGATACCTTAGGAAGACCAATATTACCATCCATTGCATTAACAGAACTTTTCCTTTTTCATCCAGAATAAAATTCTTTGGATCCTTATTTTCCACACTCAAAACATATTCCTATTCCTATAAGATACTCACTTTATTTATTCTTCCCATATTCATGACTTATAGTAAACTAGATCATATTTCATCATTGGTATCCACTACTTGGACCCACATTGATTTCAATCATTCTCTTCTTTGGTGATTACACTTGTTGGTTATGTTTCATATTTTTAATCAGTTTAATTGATAACTGATTAGGAAAAATCTCAATATTTCTCACTCTAGTCATCATTCCATTTGGCTGATCTTCAACAAATTTTTCATCCCATTCATTATTAAACATATTCCTTCTAGTTCATATAAATTATTAAAACTAAATAGAATAATATGTGTAATAATTTTCATTATGGGAAACCTCATAATCATAAAAAAATTTCTTATAGTTACATAAATCATGAAACCTTCTTTTTATTATATGACACCTTAGATTTTTCCTATTCCATTCAGAGACATCATCGATATAAATACTCAATAATGTTTCATAAAGTGTTTATAAATTTCCAAACCATTTCTCCTAGGTGTGTCAAACTAGTTGTGTAGTAAGGCCCATTTTCAAACACCATGTGATGATAGATTCCAGCCCAATGCACCCTTTTTATAGTTATTACCACTATCTATCTCATTGATAGAGCCACATATACTTGTAGTAACCAATTATTGTTGTACATTCTTAATAATAAATTTACCTATACATTACAAAAAAATCCAGTATGTTTTCATATACTTTGACTCTTCCTTGGACTAATCCTGAGATAAATACCTAGACATATACATAGGAATATCTATAGGATCTCACTTAATTATTATAATCATAGTTTCTAGAAGATAAATAATCTTTTTCTATGATACCAACTATAGCATTCTGAAATTATTTCTAGTGAACTATCATTGATACCTATTAGAGAACTCCATGTGTTCCTACACCTCATGGGTGGGACACATCACCATCCCCCGTGGATACCATTTCCTCATGAAGCCTAGGGAATGAGATCTATACATCATCCAATGCTCAAATGTGAGATCTCCAATGAATCAGATTCAATCTTTTTCAATTGATACCAACTATTACAACATGGTATTTTATATATAAATATCCCTTAATTTTATATTAATATTGAATTCATACATACGGACATGTCTAAAGACTACAATATTTTAGTGTCTTTGGATACTATAAGAACAATATTATTATTTCAAGAAAGATCGTCCACATATACCACAATGATATTCTCACATAGTAATCCTCTTACGAACTCCCTACCCAATCCTTTTCATAACTTCGGGATGGATGGATAATAAAGGGTAGGCTCAGATGCTCGTTAAGGGTAAAGTTAATAGATATCAATATATAATCATATAAAATCAGAACATAATAATAAGGTCATGTGATCCTGAAAATAACATAAAAATTTAATATCAATCATTTTAGGGATCAAAAACATGGGTCACTGAAAAAACATTATCATTTTAAAAAATATGTTAAATAAGTGTGAGAATGATCATAAATAAATATTGAATCATAATTTCATTTCAAAAAAGGGTGGCACCATCATAAATATAGAAATACATTTCATATATCATGGTTTAATTCCATGAATATCAATATAGTGGATTGAGACATATCACCTATTTCCCATTGTGGATCTAGATACACATATTACCCATTATTGATCAAGACACACCTATTTCCCATTATGTATTAGGAAAACATGGTTCATATTCTGAATTAATCATATTAACTTGGTTCTCATTATTAAAAATTGAGATATAAATATTTTCACAATGAATTAAAGAGATATATTGGACCTACATATATCCCAATGAAAAACTTATTTAAGTGTACAAAAATAACATAAAACATTATTCATATCATCACATCATAATTCGTGTAAAGATAATAGGTTCCATAATCATTTCATAAATTCACCATAGCAAAACCCATGAAAAATAAAAGGGTTTTGTACACCATTAATCAACATAAAAATTAATAATTCATATAAATAATAAAGCTGGTATCATTAAATATTATCCTCAATAAAGCATAAGTAATATCAATGTATGTCATCTTAGATCTAATATAATTATGAAATTCCATATAAAAAATTTTCAAAGGAAAATATCCTTCCCACGTTGAGGGATAATTGAAACAAAAAACATTTTAAAATGTATTTTACTTGAAAATAATCATGGAATATTATAAATCATGGTTTAGAGAAGATATTGGTAAAGAATTCAGAGAGTTTTTTTCATGTTTTACACATTAAAATGAAGAATCCTTTCATATTTTTAGTAAAATAAAAACTAAATTTTAGTTGAATAAAAAATATATATTCCATTAAACAAATTAAATAAAATCAAACACGAGTAATAATTTTTTGTAAAATCATTAGGTAGTAATAAAATATTTTTGAAAACATTTATTTAGAAAAATTTGTTTTCGAATTAAATATATTTCATACCAAAAATTAAAATAAATTTGGATTTTCCTAAAATGTTTTCATAGTTATTTTAAGTAAATAATATTGTGTAAATTATAGTATTACTTGTTAATATCATGAATAACCATTGGTGAAGAAAATTAATGTGTTTATTGATATAATTTCTACAATATTTTATCATAAAAAATGATCATAAATAATCACAATAAACAATTACATTGTAACATAAAATACATACCACTTTGGTAACATTGAATCATAATCCCCATGGAATGATAACATTAAATTAAAAATATAAAATCATGGTAATTATAAATTAATGATATTACATGCCAAACTTTCTTTAAATACAACTTATAAAATAATATAGCTTCAAAAAATAACATATGTATGAAAGAATAACAAACAATACAAAAATCCCTTACTACTTTGGTAAATTTTTGATTTGTAATACCCAATAAAGAAGAAAATATAATGAATCATTATATATAATGAATATATATATATATATTAAGGATATATCATGTCAAAGGGGAAGTATATTCCCCACACAAAATAAATAAGTGATGGATCTTCATATGTCTCCAAGACGTAAAAGTCAAACTAGAAATCAATTATTCTAAATATTTTCTTCCTTCCTACACATTAAAAACTATAGTATAAGAAATATAAGTTTACTATACATCAATTATAGAACCATTAATATATATATATATATATCATATCATATAATGTTTACTTATATTGTTTTATTATATGTTTATTAACTATTCCATGTTAAAATCACATTTCGAGTAATAACCATTAATTTTCGTGTTTATCATTACCTTTTATCTTTTGTATTATTATATATATCATGATTAAATAACATCTAGAATACTAAAAATAATATTAATATATTATATATTCATTATATATGTATTTATAGAAATTTTTAAAATTTATAGATAGAAAATAAAATACCTCATTCGTAGAGATGGTTGGTAGTACGTATATATGAACATGGTTTCCATTTTATTGATAGATTGAAAGAAATAATGTTAAATAATATATTATAATTATATAATAGTTTTTTATTAAATATATCAAATATTTTCATTAAACTCATTCTTATTACCTTCTATCTAAAATGGGAGCGAATCACATCGCTTCTCAAGGCATTAATCTGTCGTACACACGAACAACGTTATTGTATTACCTCAAAATAGAAATTAGAAAATGAAAATGTAATATAATCATTATATAATCATAATATTATCATTAATAGCATATATAAACTATAAATACAACATTAGTTCCATATTTTATAGGTAGTAATTAAAAAATGAATGATATTTGTTCACGAAGCGAAAGTTCGTCATACACAGACATGATGATTTCGTAACACATATGATGGAAGTGGATTTGGTTGTAACTAATGAATATTACATAACAATATATTATTATTTTCAAAACACTGATGTTATTATATAATCTTGGTATAATAATAATTTAAGGATGTCGAGGAAGAAATAAAAAAATGCCCGTTGAAGAATGATACATCTTCTTCAGGAACCTCCTTAGCCTTTCACCAAAATCCTTCCTAGGTTGTATTTTTACAAAAATAATGATTATAAGATCATATTGAAACATTTATTTACTGATTTTGGTAGTTAATTTATGAATATAATGTTTTTTAATGTGTTAATAGGAGAGGATAAGGGGTAGATTTTTCTAAGTGAGTTGAGTGGCACAATTGAACGTTTGTGACAACAAAATTGCGTACCCACACTATAAAAAATTATGTATCATCAATAATATACGGTATAATATCTATTTATGTCTAGAAAAATATGGTTGGAAATTTGTTTGGTAGTTTTTACCATTATATTTTTAGTTTGACCCATTCTAAATTCATTTTTATCTTAAATGATGTAAATATTTTTTGTCAGTTTTTACTATTCATTTTAGGTCAAAAATTAATTTTACCTTATGATATAATTTATATTATTCCAAATTAATATATGGAATCAATTTTTACAAATCCCATTCAAATATGAGGAAAATTTTAATTTAAAATTATTCTCACAGACACGATGAGAAAAGAGCTTTTTAAATGGAGAATGTTCAAAATGTTACAAAGGTATTATATAAAAATTCAATATTATAACTATAACAATGACATAAATTAGATTACTAGATTCATAATTGATATATATTTACTTTAAAACAATATAAAATATAATTTAATATTATAAATAATTTACATGAAAAGGTAGTTTTAAATTAAAATTCATTATTTTCAACTCTTCATTAAAAAAATAAATATTTTAAACAATATCACAAAAAATAAAACTATTATAATATTTATATGATTATTTAATAAATGAAGTTAATTTTTTCAGATAAAAATTTTTAACTAGAAAAAAATTAATTTTAATATATGTGTTATAAATGAGACAAAACTAATGTTTATAAAAATATTCTTTTAAGCGTAAAATTGGATTTATTCTTAAATATTGTATAAAAAAAAATAAATAAAATTTAAACCCCATATCAAGTATATAATATATATAATTAATTAATATAATAGAATAAAATTTATTTTTTAACTTATTTATGTAAAATACTGTTTTGGGAATAAAAAAAATTTTTCTGAAAAAAAATTTATTTTATTTTCAATAGGGTTTTATTTTCATTTATAATTAATTTTTCACTAGATAATTAGTTATACATATATTTTTAAACCTTATTTTCACAATTTAAGTAATTTTATTCATATCCTCCTTTCCAAGAGCCAGGTGATAACTATTATATTGAATAATAATTTCAAAATATTAACTTATGTTCTATTTACTGTTGATGTTGTGTGTAATGAATGCTAATATCAGTATTACATGTAACACAAGAGAAACATAGTTTTTAATTTAATTCATGCTAAACTCAGTGATGCATGTAAATAAGGATATCAAAAAGATAAAATCTATTGATAAATATTCAAAAAATATCACGGTGTTTCTTGCGCACTCCCTAGAAAGACCCCCACATCCATGGTTCAAGCATTATGACCTTAAACTATTTGAAAACCATAGTACAAGAATCGTACCATTAATTTTTTTTCAAACCATGGTACAAGAGTTATTACATTAAACTAATTGAAACTTTGAATCCAATAATTATGACATAAACTAATCATTACTTCCCAGTCCATCTAGTATGACCATATAATGCCTAAGGTAAGAGGCACATATGTCTCTCATGTTGAAAACTCATAAGTGAATCCTAAGAATGATTTATAATCCCATAGTACATGTCACTGTTATTAATTAGGAAAAATTAATGGCTTAAATAAAAAGGTTCAAACCTAGAAGGACCCATCACAGTCCTCGTAAATGACCTACCTACACTCACTAGACTAATCCGTTTAGGAAAACATTATAGCCAAGTTTCATCTCCCTTTTCCACACTAGATTGTTTATTGTTTTCCACTACTATATATACCATTATTTTATTCCACTATTTTTAATATATGGGATCGATTCAAGATGTTTAAACATCCCCGTCACAAGACACTAAACTATTTTATGAACATCTGAACAAAAATACATTAAACTATGCAACACATTATTCTCTCTATAAGATGTTAAATTGAATGTTCTAAATTGTCGCTACATATGTTAAACTGAACACCCTTCATCCTTATGTAATTATTTAAATCTATAAAGAATCTTAAGCTCATGCCTAAGAATCTATTTTCCCTCATTGGCACTATTCACCTACCGCACAGATTGAGTTATTTCATCACATGGCGCCCAAAATGATGATCTCTTTGCAATATGAGTCTAACCATTTATAAGAATAATATATATAACAAATGTTCTGAAATACATATTATAAAAATTTTTAGTTTTTTTTCTTTATTCAAACACTCAATAAATCAACCCCACACTTTGTGTCCCCCTAGATTTGGATCCCTATCATATTTCATGTCTAAATGGGCCCCACCCCATAAAACAATGGTGCTTGGAAATACCTATTCACCTAACTTCTAGAGAACAAGATCTAAAATATTCTTGAAAACATGGTAAAGGATCCCATGTTTCAAACAAGTTCAATGGACTACCCTCATTTATTTTTCCCCGTCTCAGATGGACTGATGTTTGACACAATGTTTCAAACATGGTTAGCAGTTATCCTCTATCACCCTAGCCCCCATTATCTTCCTGTTCTAGAAAATTCTAATTTTCTCTATTCACCACTCCATTTTGTTCATATATAATTCTACACCTCTATAGTTACCCCTTTTATGCACTATCACACATTGAGAAAGTATTTTTTCTTTTCGAGAGCCCCATTATCCATCCATATCTTTTCATGTCATGATACACCTGATGGTCAATAAAATATATTGACCATGCATGTTTGGATCATATCTATAAATATCCTATAAATGTGTAATATTATATGTTTTCCTTTCTTCTCACAAAAAACATGTATCATGTGGTCATAGGAACCTTGTGCTAGTTTTCTTGTTAATAAGACCAGAGATGTAGATAAGAAATAGAAAACACACCTAAGCACAAATGGGACCTAAATAAAATGAGATTCAAAATTTTTTGAGGGTTTCCCACAAGTTGGGGATTATCCATTATTTTATCCAAATTGGTTCTCTCTATATCCATTCCTTATCAATTATGTGTTAGAGCCTAGTCATACTTTGGTGAGTGTCCATGAGAACTTATTATATCCTAATGATATTTTTCCTCTCTCTTAGGTCCCCAGGTAAACCTCATCGCCATTAATTTTCACTCGGATAAGCTAATATTGGCACTCATCTATTAGTAAAGAAACCTATGTATCCATAGTCATGGACACCACCAATGGGGCCCTTCATTTGACGATGATCCCCAACAGATCATTGATAATGACCTCATTCATTCATGCTTTCTCTTCCAAGAGTAATAATTCTTGTTCAACTTTCCAGAGCTTCTCAGTACCCACATATTTTTCCTTATGTTAGGTTAACTAGACCTATTTATCCTCCAAACACATCTGATCAACTATATAATAATGATCTAAAATGTGGAGAGCACATAAATCCACTCTAATGACTAGATTTAGTATTGAGTGAGTGAGAGACCCCGTGTGGCTCACTAGATACAATTCTGGAGTATTGCTGATGAAATTCTAATTTATAATCCACGACCTACACTATAAAATTTGACTATCCTTGGTTCTATCAGACCTAGAGTCATCTAGATCCTCATGTAGTTTAATTTCATACATTGTAAAATCTACAAGGATGGCATAATCAAATCCTCCCCATGCAGCCTCTTGGATGGGCTACGCAACAAGGTGAGGGAAGGAATGTATTGGTTTAACTCATCCCCAATGCTCGATCCTCCACCATACCCATAGCATTATCCCTTACTATAGTGGGTTTACCTCTTGGGATCGAACCCAGCACACCCTAAATTTTCAGTTCCCCATGGTTTGGATCAGATGTCGGGAGGGGAACCCCAAATTCCTTAATAACACTTATTTGTTTGGTAATGAACACTCTCAATAAATATTTCAAATGGAATAAATCCATTTTTTTCCTGAGATAAAAAAAATGATAAAAATGACGTGTGTAAGGAAAATTACATACATGATTCAAGAGTTTGGAACAATCCCCATGTTCTATGAAGGGTAATTACACAATTGGGGACATGTCAACACCTGTTGGGACGTCAATAACTAATGCTGAGATGCTCAGCCCTACCCATCATGAAGTTGCATTAAATAAAAAAAATCTTAAGGATATGCATCCTCTGTGTTATGAAATTATGCAATAATGTTTCACAACCATTTCACAGAGGTTTGTAAGCAAGATTGAAAATAGACACTGACCTCAGCGTTTCCTTTGGAACTCGACCTTTTGATCTCCCATCCGCACCAATTCCAAGAAGGGTTATATGTTTGGGCTTAAAACATTTCATAATCCATGAAATATTAGTTTTCACTAAAACAATGGTTTATACCATACTAAAGTCCAATTTTGGAACAAACAAGATAA
This sequence comes from Viscum album, assembly GCA_963277665.1. Classification (NCBI taxonomy): domain Eukaryota; kingdom Viridiplantae; phylum Streptophyta; class Magnoliopsida; order Santalales; family Viscaceae; genus Viscum; species Viscum album. The sequence goes on from OY728155.1 coordinate 1,446,439,935, forward strand.
TTTTGTTCAAGTATATTCATTTGGGAAAATGTTTTATTTACCCCCAAACAACCCACATTCATTAAAAAGGTGAAACTAAATATCCATGCTGTTTGGGGATTTAGGTTCCCTTAAACATTGGAGAAGGAAATAGCACGCAACATAAGATTCTTGCACAAAATTTCTTCAATGGCACATAAATCCATCTGCATGAAGACGGAAATGATAAATCAAGGTACTTATATGGTTAGACCCCAGTGCCATAGACATGCAAGGCATAAATCCAGGGTTTGTGACCCGTCGAGGGTGACATGCATATAGTCATCCATTTCAGCTATAATTATACCATCCCACATCCCACCCATGTAATAGTATCTCTGGAAGATAAAGAGTCAGATCTTTCTCATGCAAACCCCACCTCCACGACATCATGCTACAACAAAATTTGATGGATTCCTGAAAGCAGGGGACTTGTGAGTCTGACCTCCCATGTGACAAAATGTGCCTTATCCTATAGTTTAGTGTTCCACATGAAACACCACTTTAGGGTAGTTTTGTTCATTCAATATAAAATCCCATCATGAATCCATATGCCATGTATAACTAATGATATTGTGTGCACATATGCCTCTTTTATCCATGTAGTGGAATTGTGTCAGAGCTCATGTCCCACACAACACCATTTTCATGCAATATATTAGAGGTGTGTGCAATAACTTTTGGGCCCCTGATCCAACTCCCCTTATGCTTCATGTGAAACAACGGTCATCCCCTTACATTGTCTCCCAAAACATTATTACCCTATATTATTTTTATCCTAAGCATTGGCACCCTAACATCTTGATCCCTAATTTACACTCCTCCATGATAGTTTTTACATCATGAACCACCCATAGGCACATGAGCATTAGACACATAAACCCAAAATGTAAGATCATTGTGTGAAACATACATCCTTTCATGATAGGGATTCCTTATAGTGGATCATACTCTCCTACAAGGAAGTGGCCTCATTGTGTTTAGGCTCCAACAAAATCCATGTTTTATGTTGAAAAATTAACTAACCCGTTATCCTAGCTCTATGATAGTAAACTAGATTAAAAAACCTTCACCACATGATGTTAAAATATTGTATTACCACTTTTGATTTTCTTGGGATTCCACTGGCATGGTCATCATGTGTTTTCACCTTCTCCCTCTCCATGGGATGAACCACCTCCTTTGTGACAGAATAATTGTGAAACCCCAACACCATCCTCTTTTACAATGTGATGGTTCTCCATATTTAGACATATTCCTTGTGTAAGCCCCACACTATCGCTCGCTGAGGCACCATCTATGACATGAGCATCCTCAATGAATGAAGCAATACTAAATGGATTGGTCTTGTCATAGGACCATAAAATGTAGTGTTGAACTATGTGGATTTTGATACCTTTTTCCTAAAGAGGGTGTGTAGGAAACCTCCATGAGGTTCAATCTTGACATACCATCACATATAGGTTACCTATATGAGGTTTAAATATAGACACCACAAAAACTCCACCAAATCAAAATTGTGAAATCTTCCCTCCCCAAGGGACCCACATAACCAAATACATGGTGTGAAATATTCCCCCTCGGGACACACTACACCATGTATCAAGTTTGAAGTAGTCCTCTAGGGGACACAATTAACCACCCACATGTCCCTATAATACATTAATCTTATCACCCATATATCCCCACAAGATGTTAAACATGTGACCAATCTATCCCCACAATGATGTAAAATCTATGACCCACCCAGTATCATAATATCTTAAACATGTTCCGCAAATTTCACCATAAGACGTTAAACTTATGACCATATATCCCCACAAGACATTAAACATATGATCCATTTATCCCCACAAGACATTAAACCTATGACCTACCTCTCCATATATTATGTAAAAAATGAGAAAAATCTATCCTCATAAGGTGTTAAACCTATGACCTAATATTGAATCTCTACGCCATAGTACAAAAATATGCTGCTTGGGGTAAACATCCTAAAAATAATTTCTCATCTCGAGTCATCTACCTGGAGTACAACATGGGATTCTTTAGGATTTGAGTCTAAGATGCCTCACACATGATATTCCATACAAAAGAGGAAGACATTACCGGTTCCCAACAAATCCAACATCTATAAGTGACCATACATTCCAAATATTACTATCTACTCTGACAAAATATTGTATCCCCCCAAAGTAGAAGTAGAGAAATTAACCAGCATCAACCTCAAGATTGCATTGGAAACATGTTTCACGAACAGGAATTAAATAAATGATAGAGACCCAGACTAGACGCAAGCTCCATGGAGGAACATATGGAATGAGGAACCGATATCCTATCATCTCATTTCAATCAAAGAGCTAAAATCAGTGATTAATGTGATGGAATCCAACCTCATTCTAAAAGTAGGAATGTCAAGTAGTAAGTGAAATTGTTACCTCTCAAAAGAAAGACTACATGATCCCCCAACATGAATTTATCAAAAATAGTAGCCCCTAACACAACCCATGGAATTATCATCACCCCACATGGGGGAAGAAGTCTCACATAATTTCTATCACATTACTCTGACATCTATATATAATTTAATTCCCAATAAACTCTTATATCAAATCAAATAAATGTAAAAAATACAAGGATTTAGTTACAAATAATGTTGAACCATGAAAGTTGAATCATCATCTTAATAATATAATGATTATTAATACATGAAGAAAAAAGGGGGAAATCAACAAAAGAAATCCATCTTATGATCAATGGTTGATGTCGTGAAATCGATAATTGATTGTAGGTGTTAAAAACAAAAAAAAAAGGAAATATAAAAGATTAAAAATTAATCTAGTACAATAAGAAATTATACTTTCTCAAGGTTATGAATAATATAGGGGAATCAACTGAACACATTATTACATTTTTTTAAATCACAAAAAGTTTGGGAAAATCCCAGAAAAATAAATCCTTTCGTCAAGGAACAATATTTATGCTTGAATCTGTCATCATTACGATTATTCTCTCATCAAAATCTCTAAGAATCAGTTCAATTTCCATCACTATGATTTCATCATAATCAAAGTCTCTTCAAATTCTATGTCCTCTCCCACACTCTATGATTCATGGAAAATATAGTTGGATAATACTAGAGAGAAATATATAATGGATATATAGGGAGGAATCCAAAAGTTTTATAAAATAAATACACCAATTATTTATGTAATTATATTAATTAATTTAATTTGTTAATCCATATTTGTTGGAAAACACCAAAGGGACTCATTAGAAACAACAGTAACACTACTATAAGGGGAAATTATTATCCGGGACTCAATCGTATTTTTTTATATGGAATCCCAATTGTTAGTCGTATTAATTTCTTAAAAAATACATGTGTGTGGGAAAAACTATTTTTTTCATATTTTATTATCAAGAACGTATAATGCTCCCAAATCTATGCTAGATCAGCCAAATGGATAACATTGTAATACCCTGAGATTTTCTGAATTATTATTTTTGAATTAATTTTACCATTTAAATATTTTACATTTTACATAACATTCATGAAAGATTATTTAATATTAAAGAACCATGATTGTATTATATTATACAAAACACCCTGTTAACAATGAACAAAACAAAACATAATCATTAGCTTGATCTAAATAGAACAACAAGGTTATCTTGTGTTAAACACAATACAGAATATCCTCAATTTTTTGTGTGACACGAAGCACACAGCTTTACCAAATAATAATATATCATTAAAATGTAGATAATTAATATAATAATATATAACCATCATATTATGTTACGAGTTATTAATTATATTAACTAATTATAAAAATATATGGTTTACATAGTATAATATTAATTAATTGGTTAAAAATTATTTATAAATGAATATGAAAACCATTTGAATATAAAATAAAATTTGATTAGTTTTATGGTCACATAGCTATTTTCCTCTAATAAATTAAATTAAATACAATTAGTGGGTGATAATAATGTAATATATATGTTATATAATCAATAAAATAATTTTGATATTAATTCAATATATTTGATATATTTAAGATAAGAAAAAACCCAATTTTATGTATCAAATCATATATTTTTATAAATGTAGTTTTACCACCTATTTTTTGAGAAACCTATTTAAATCCAAATTAAAAGTAATAATATGGTTCTTTGATAGATTTAAAATAAATTTATAATTATTATACTTGTGCTTTGTATGAGTACTAAGAGTTTCAAGACATAAGGTTAGAGGATTTCATCTAACTTTTTATTTTCATGAGACACATTCTTCATTCACTACTCATTACATTTATCTTGTGTGTACACTACTCAAGGATGTATTCAATGATTATTATTATTAAATATATTGGTATTTTCATATCCATTTTATTATCATTATTTCATTGTTTTTGGTGTTTGAAAGTTACCAAATTTGTAAAATAATTTTGTCTCAATTTTCTTTCATTGAGACTAATGTTTTGTTATGAACCTAAATTATTTTTTGGGAGGTATATACTTCCAATATATATGTAATATAAAAAATATACATCATTTAATGATATTTTAAGCATCATTTAGTTTACCTTTATTACTTGGAGAGTATGAACCCAAGTAACTATGTGGTTACAGTATATTGAAACATTATCATTGCTTTTTTGAGATTGTTGATGACTATGATTCATTGATGATATCTTATTATACCCCTGTCATAAAACTCTTAAATTTTTTTATTCTTTGTTTATTCATGATATATTCTTATATTGGTGCCATGTTCTATAATATTTGGTTTGTAAGATACTCAATAAAGTGTTTTTCTGAAACCTTGACTTTACCGTCATATTTGTTCGAAATCTATGTTCCATAAAAACCGTGATTTCTAAGAAGGCTTTCCAATAATGTTATACCATTATTGTATATTATTTAAAATACATTTTTACTGTTTATTTATCTTACCAATCTATGAATAGTAATATTTTTCTCTTATGGATCAATATATTTTTCTTACATTATTATCATGAAAAGGAATGTTCTTTTTACCTAGTACAACATGTTTGGATTTACAGAAGCTTTCTTTTCATTTTTAAGAAGATAATTTTTATGAAAATTCTTTTAAATGAAATTTTCAATGGAAAATTTTTTCATGATTTTTTCAAGAATATTTTATATGTTTCATAAAAAATTGTTTTCAATATGTTTTCAAGATTCTATTATATGTTTTAATGTAAAATAGGTTTCATAATTTTTTCAATTCTTATTTTTATGTAATAAATGTATTTTATAAGAACTGGCTTTCAAAAAAATTTCAATATTTATTTACAATTTTTTAATGTGTTTTCAAAGAAAAATGTTTTTAAAATGTTTTAAAGATTATTTTATTAGTTTTCACTGAAAAATGATTTTAAATTGATTCAGGTCTTCTTTATAATATTTCAAAGTATTTTCAAAAAAAAATATTTTTAAATGGTTTTGTTTATTAAAAATAAATTTTCATAAATTAAATTATATTATACACAAGAATATTTTTTGAAGGGTATTTCAAAATAATTTCACATTTAAGATGACATCTGTTGATGTTACTCATTCTCTTCTGGGGAATTATCTAATGGTTCTATTCATATTATTTCTTTGAATGGGTTATGTTTAGTGTCATTGAATTTTGGAAAAACATTTCTCTTTCATGGGTTATATGTTTATGAAATTTGTTTCTCTTTTTCGCGTTATGATTATGATGAAATGATTATGAAAGATGTATCTTTTTTCATAGGTTATGATATGAATAAATGTTTATGATACCCATTTCATTGCATGGGTTATGATATTATTGTTTATTTTTTTGTGGCACATATATGTATGATTTTATTATGAGATGAGTGTGACATATATCCCCCTCAAATGCATTGGGTAAATATTTATATCTCATGATATATATATGGAAATAATGGTAAATAAACTCCGTTCAATATTACATGGCTTGAATGGGAAATGAAATTAATTTAGTATTAGAGGGCTCCAATGATAAATGAACTTGGTGCATTATTAATGGTCAAGAATGAGGAGTTGACTCAATTCTATAATACAGGGCTGGAATGGGGCGTGAAACTGATTTAATAAAGCTCTTTATCCACTTAGATAGTCTTGATAGAAATTAATTTAATACTATGGAAATATTTATATATTCCTATCTGTCTACGATAATTCCACTTTTTATTCCCATGTTATTCTTTCTCCGATTATGTTCATTATTTACTTATTATTAATTTCTTATGAACTTCCAATATTTATTTCATGATTCCGGTTTATGATATAATATATGTGGGGTATGATATTATATTTTCATGATCACATTCTTATACCCCTATAACCATGTTTATTCGCACATGTCTCACTTGTTTACCCTTATGGAACATATGATCTCACCCGTTTTTATATTTATATCAACCATGTTATGAAGATATGTATTTTGTTTGATGTGTTTAAGAAGGGTTATAATCAAGAAGGACCTAGTGGGAGATGATGTATCTCAATTATATGTCATTGTATATATTTTTCTGTTTCCAAAGTCACTATATTAATATGGTCAACGAGCATCTATTTGTATATTGTATTAAGTATTCCACAAATGTTAGTCTATGTTATGTAAATGCCTGAAAATAGAGGGTCATTATAGTTGGTATTAGAGAAAAGGATTAGTTAACCTTTGGAAAAAAGGTTGAGAAGTGTTTAGTAAGATATCAAGGTATATTTATAATTATATGTCTAGATATGACTATAATGATAACTATAACGGCGAGTGAACATTTAGAAAAGCATATTGGATGTTGGGTAGATGATAAAGTGATAGGTTTCATAGATATACATCCACGTCTGGATACTATATGTGGATGTGGCTCTAGGATAGATGTACCTAAGGGTAACAAAATAAAAAGGATGTTTCAGGTCAGAATTAGGGTAATCTCATAAGAAAATATGGGTCTTTCTGCATGCCTGGTTTGACACTCTCTTGGGATATGCTTTGGGAATTCACAAACTCTTCATGAACAATCATAATGGATTTAAATATATGTTATCTATGAATAACCAAGGGTGTCATAGTTTAAGTAAGGATTCATGATATAGGATTACTTATGTAATTATTTTCATGAATATTCAGTTCAATTCTGTGATAAGTAATTCTCACAATATGGTTTTGGATTTAGTCCATTTTGGGAAATCGGAGCAACTAAATTAATATTTAATGTGAGGGATAATTTTTTGATGAGAACTCAAGTAGCATGATCACCAGAGTGAGATATGTTGTGATCATCCTAATTTAGTTTTCAAAGAAAATGACTTAAAATGTTCACCTTAGACATCACTAGGACACACCTAAGAAGAGAAAGAAACATTTAGGTTAGAGTTTGGCCAATATAGATCTTGGAGGAATGACGATTTGATTTCATTTGAGTCAAGAATATGGAAAGAGTCACCTAAATGAATTAATAAGAGGAAAATATAATTCCATATACTTCACATAAATTGATATTACTTTAAAATTGTAGAATATTCATTAGAAAATAAAACAAATCCTTTAAAAGAATGTATATGTATAGTGTCTTTAAAAACTGGGAAACATAAACAATGGGTTAATTGGATATCTTCACTTTCTCACAATTATTTTATCATAACTAGACCCTTTTTTAACAAATCCTACTTAATACCCTTCTTCATGACCTGGGGTAAAGAAACATATGAAATGGTGATATTATAAGATTAGTAAGGGAAAAAAAGAGAGATATCATTCATATCATAATCATAAGATATAAAAACATTACAATTGAACATCTTATACCTCATATGAAAGATCATGATATCATGGCTTCTGATAAATAATTAATGTACATAAAAGGTCAATGAACATAATTAATAAAGTCATAACTTAAGAAATTAATTTTTGTGTTATATAAACAATCATATTAAATAATTTCATATTAGTCTAGGCTCATTACTAAGACAATCATAGCGGACAAAGTCTATTACTGAACCGAGTTCACTCCACATTTTATCCTTGTATTACTGATCTAAGGTCTTTTACAATTCCATCCATGACTATTTCATGAGATATAAATCTTTACAAATTGTATTGGAGGAGGGATATAAGGGTCCCAACATTTTCCTAATGAAATCATTCTTCTTTTTTCCACAAAAACATAAACTTTTCATCACTGCATAACCCATATAATAAAATTGGTTTCTTTAACACCATTCCATCGTAATCTATATAAAAAAACAAATTTCATAAATATAATTCTATAATATACACAATCCAACGAAATTAATAATATGGATAGATTCATAAACCTATTAAATAATGTCATCTATGAAGTAAAAGAATTTTCAAAATCACTTGATATTAATTCTTATGTAAAAATATTCATTCTTCTTCAAAAACATTTCTTTTCATACAATGTCACTATATTTTAAAAGAAAATATTTTATTTTAAAATAAACATGAATTTATGTAGAGTAATATTCATGGATATTAGGTTTAATTAAGATTAAAAAAACAATTAATTCCATATAAGGTAAAAAAACATCATCCTTGTACTTTTTAGGGAAAAGTTAAAATGTACCTCGTATCGAATAACAAAAAATATTCCTTTCATACCATTTAGTAAAAATTCCCCAAAGGGAAAAATTGACTACAAAAAATTGTAAAATAATATAAATAGTATTACATTTCTAGATAACATGGTTGTGGATGATAAATTTACCCTACTAAATACTTACGAATAAATAATCTTGGATAATAATGATATTGGAAAATTATCACTTAACTTAGGTCGGATATCATATGTTTGAATTTGGAACTCCTGTATAATGAATTAAATAATGTCATTAACTTATTCTATAGTCATAGTTATTTTTATGATATCATATATGATCATAGTATCATCCAATTGATAGTAACAATTCATTTTTAATCATTATTCGGATGTTGACAACATTATGTTCTTATGTATATTTTGTTGAATAAGTTCTAATTCTCTTTATTAGGAAAATTTTATATCATAAAAATGATATTAACATAATATATTCCATATTAATTCATTTATTACATTATATAATTGTTCTTTAAGTATTATCATGGAGAATGAATCACATCACATCATGGAGACTGTAGGCCGTATGTACACACGACTGACAATATCATTCACATAATTGTTGAATTGTTTTAAAGTGGGTGGTTTATAATATTTCAGAATAAATTTTATGTTATAATAATAATATATAGTTATTATTTCCATCATTTTTCCCATCGATGTATGACGAAGGTGAAAAAAAGATTACACCACGTCGTAGAGACAATAAGTCGTATGTCCACCACGCATGGTGATTTCGTTTTTTGTATGATGGATAATAGGTGGAATATGATTGATTCAAAATTATAGTAACATCTAATTTTATAAGTGATATTGGATTTATTACTTTATAAATAATTAACTCATGAATATGATGTAGAAGAAGAAAGATGCTTGAATGGATATGTAGAGGAGATTACCTATTCTATGATGTGCTTCCTCTAAATCTCCTCTTAGAACCGTAATGTTGGTCATTGAAGAAGATCATAACCTCTATAATCTAGCTAAGGTGAGGGGGCACTTTTGGGATCTCCAAAAATATTCATTTAAAATAAAATCTAAAAAATCCAAAAACATCAAAAAAAATTAATTTAGAATATGATAGGAGATAGGTTTTTAATATAATAAATAAATACAAATTATAAAACTTTATATTTCAATTTAAAAATTAACATTTAATTATTCTATTTAATGTTAATTAAGATTACTAAAATTTCAATAATAAAAGGGATAAATATTTACTTATTAGATTTAAATTAGACAAATAATAAGTAACTTATAACATTTTATACCATATAATAGTTATTGAATATTTTTTTAAAAAAATTTATGATTTTTATATAATTTAATAAAACATTATTTTGATAAACAATTGATAGTGCCCAATTTGACAATATTCAATTCGTTGATTTTTAAAAATTTTAAGATAACAAGTTAACATAGAAAAAACTATTTAATTATATTAATAAGAGGTAAAGATAATATATATAATTCATTAGACATATTAATTAACCCAAATTATATTTATTTTAATATTTTAATAACATATATTTGATATCACCATTAATAAAATGATTACTACATCAATTTTGAGTAATTATTTATGATACTTATTATTTGAATAAAAATTAGAATTAAAATACTATGATGAATATAAATCTACTAGGTTATAAAAAATATAAGTATTTTAATTTTTCTTCTGTAAAATCCAACATTTAAAATGTTATACATATTAAATTATGAATTTTGTAACATAAACGTCACTTTAAATAAAATAATATAAGTGTCACAATCTATTATATAAGTATCCAAATGATCCCTAAGTTGTACCCTGTTTAAAGTTGATATATAATTTACCAATAATATTTGGTTATGTGTTTGGTCCTTTTGATGGTTATTATGATTTTAAAAATAATTTGTTTTATTTATTGCCCATCAATTAATTAATTTTTACATCATCAAAGTATATGTCTTTATGGTAATTATTTATTTACTAAAATTTAAAATAAATTATTATGATAAATAACAAAATTATATTTAAAATGATTATTTATAATCTGATTTACATTCTTTATAATCTTATATAGAAAATGATTTAATTATTGAAATTTGTGTGTGGCATATTTATCTTTTATTTAGAAAAAATAAATTTAATGTCATAATCTCATCCAACTATCTTTTAAGGGACACCATTTCGTCCAAAAGATTATTTAGGTTGAAAAAACTAATCGAATTATATTAAGACAATGTTAGGGTAATTTTATAACAGTATTCTTACCCTTAATTACCTATTTTACCCTTTTACCTATTAATAAAAATTAGTGAGGTTACTATTCATAATCCCCAAAAATAAAACAAATCTATTTACGTATTTTAGATCTATTGATTCCAAATATGGAATCCATTTTTAAAAATTCAATACATATAATTTGCAGTAATTAATTTAATATTAGTATCATTATTGGATAGAGAGAAATAGTTTTAAAAGTTAAAACACTACAAAAGATTGATATGTTTTTACATCAGAATTCAATGTAAAGGTAATTATATTGACATAAATTATATTTAATAATAGAAATATATTATATTTATTCATTAAAACAATTGAATACTATTATTTTACCATATAAATTATTTTGATGAAAAAAGTTTATTTCAATTAAAATTTAGTGTAATTTTACTATTCACAAAATTTAAATGTTGTTAGAAAAATATTAAAAATTCATCCAAAGTAAATTATTATATCCCTCTTCCAAAGAAAATGTTTAGTCTGTAATATAAAAATAATTAATGTGGAAAAATATAAACTTAAAATGGGTTCCCCATTAAAAGGAGGAAAATTACCCATTTGAAAAATATAGGTTTTTATACATGAAATATAGTTTATTGATACCATATGACAAAAAATGTAAATGACGTGAATATAAAAAATATTTTATTAATTTTATAATATATATATCATTAATTTAATTTAATAATATAAATTCAAACAATTTATAAAAAATTACAAAAAATATAGTTGATTTATATTTTTCATATATAATAGGTAGTGAAAGATTTCATCATACATTTTTATAAGTTAGTTATATTTATTCCCTATAACCTACCAGATAGCTTAAAATGGTCATTTTATTTTAACGGAATCTCATAGTTAGTTTATTCTCATGATTGTGTGCAGTTCATGCTATTAAAAAATTAAAATTATTAAGACCAAATATTTAATGAAAATAGTTGGGTGTTACATAAATGAAGATGTTTTCATTGTGGAGACGAAGAAAACATGGCTAGTGAATACAAGAGAAAAATAATGATTTTGGTTAAAAAAAATGGATGAGAATATTTTCCTCCCTAAGACGTCATCAAAGGTTCAGTGTTTTAAGTGTCGAATAAATTGTCATTATGTAACTCAATGTATCAAGAGGAAAGATCCTGAAGAGGATCTTGAAGTTGGAATGAGTAATTGTTTCCTTGCAGCAGATAAAGTGGATATAGATGAAATGTGAAAGGAAAAAGGTACTATGATGGGGTAGCTTTTTTAATGTATTAATTATGATGTAATCAAGGATTTTATGTATTTAGATCAATGATTTATGAAAGGTTAAGTATATAAGCATTGTTTAGTTTGGGTTTTTTGATACGGATTTATAATAACACATTGAATGGTTCTGATAAAATAGAACAATGATATATATGAAATGTTATGTCCATGGAAAAAATATTATTAAGGGAAATAAAACCCATAATATTTTCCTTATTTTATGATAATGATGTCTGGATAAAGATAAGTGGGATATTAAAAAGTAAAGTGGATGGTACTGATTACCTTGAAAATAATAAAGGACTTATTGAAAAGTAGTTTATACCATCATAGATAATGTTTAACATTGTTTAGATTTATGGAATAAATCTTATATACATTGAATAATGAATATTACATCTTTTAAATAAGGATTTATGGTAATTAAGGTTATTACCATGTTTCAAGGTAATATATGATTAGGTTATTGACATGTTTGGAATGTGACAAACAAGAGATACTTTATGGTATATGGGGGAATCAATTTTAAGATGATTTAATGACTTTATTTCTAAAGTGTTGGATATTAAACTTTCATTTGGGTAATAATTTGAACCATTCATGTGAATTTTAAATCAAACTTCAGAGGAAGTATTTATGCACTGTGTTTGTATTGGAAACCATGGTTAAATAGATATTTAGTGATTAACTTTATTTAAAGTATATGTAACTTATTTATTCTAGAAATTATATTAGAATGGTTTTAGAATATGAAATTATGTATATCAGGTGACAACCAATCATGTCTGTAACAGATGTGGGTCTTGAACTGATGACTAAATGATGATAAGGGTTTGAAACCTATCACTAACCTACGCGATGTCTAGGTTGTCGTGTAATTATTTTTGTTTAATAATTATTAATTATGAAATATTAGTGTTACTTTTCATGTTTATAGATTTGTGTATTAACCATATTGATTCTGAAGAACATTTAGAAGGAAATAGTTATACTTTTCATTGTTCTATGGGACTTAATGTAACAACCTGAGATTTTATAAGATATATTTCTTTTAATTTCTATCATATCTTTTGTTTTATGCTACACAAAGATTATCTTTCCCTATACGCAACACTATATTAGCTTTTAGTATACGCAACACTAATCTTGGATCGTGTTACACACAATTTCAGGTTTGTTTGATAGTATTTATTCTACTCGACATTGAGTATATATATATATATATATTCAATATATAAAATAAATATGGTTGTACTTTATTATAATCAACAACAAAGGAGTATTTCACTACACGCAATCCTGACTTGGCTTGCATTAAACACAATCACGACCTTCCTCGATAGCGTGTGTAGTACACAACACCGGGTTTCACTAAACAACGATATATTGATATAATAATATGAACTAGTTGTTATGAATATTATTAATTACATTTTGAATGTTAAAACATTATTATTAATCTTACACATTTTCTAAAATGTCGTATGATAACAAAATAAATTTTTCGAGTAAGATAAGTATTTTTAAATAAAATACAATTTTGCGGCCTTTTGATGGAGCACCCACTTTAAATAATATTTTTGACATTTTTATAAGTTCTATTTGACAAAATAAACTTCTTATTTGGAATCAATATATAAAAATTTACTTTGGATAAATTTTTCATATTATTCTGATAACTTTCATATTTTAAGGAATAGTAAAAACACGATATATTTTAATTAAGGACAACTTTTTTCAACATAATAATTTATATGGTTAAATTATAATATTTAATGGTTTTAAAGTATATATAGAATATATTTTTACCATTTAATATAATTTATGTCATTATCATTAATTTTACATTGAAACCACAGGTAAAAATATTTCGATCTTTTGCAATGTTTTATCTTTTAAAACCTGTTTTCTTAACAAATAGATTAATTTTAAATTAATTACAACAACTTCTATGTTTTGAATTTTGAAAAATGGATATCATATTTGAATACAGTTGGTGAAAATTATGATAATAGGTTACTTTTATTTTTTTTATATTATGAATCGTAACTACGGTAATTTTTACTTACTGCAGTTAAAGGTAAATCGTGTAATTAAGGGTAAAAATAAGATTATAAAATTACCCTAACACCTGCCAAAATTCTATTGGATGAATAAAAGTCGACCCATATCACCTAAGGGTTGTAATAGATTCGTTTCAGGGACTATTGACAATGAAAATGATATAATTATTATTAAAACCAAAGAAAGTGACAACATGTCACTCTCTTAAATATTATAAGTATAATAATTTTAATTTATTGATACACTTCTTGAATCTTAGAACATGAATAGTCTCCAAGAATCTAATAAAATTATATATATCATGTGAATTTATTTATAATTTTCAGGGATTAAATATTTATCATTAAAGGTGACTTAATAGTGATACTGAAATATTTTATTGATTGAAATATAAAATAAATGGTTTTAAAAATATTAAAATAAATATTATATGAACTATTTAATGTGCCCCACTAATTTTAGAGATAAATATGAAATGTTATTAATCTATTAAATCTTTTAGTTCGAAGATATCTACTGTGAGGATTTTATTTATATTCAAATAAATGAATAGTGTCAAAATTGACACTATTGTTATTTTATAAAAATAACAATATACCAAATTGTATAAAATTCAAAAAAATATTTAATCATTATAAATTAAAATTTATATGTTCTAAAATTTCCAAACTTAACAAATTATGGAAAATTAACTACAAATAAGTAATTATTTATAATAATTTAAAATTTAGAATCTTATTACCACAAATAAAATTACATAGATTAAATAAAGATAAATCAAGTTGATAATGTTTAAAACGAATTAAAACATTTATAAATTTTATTTTATGATCAGATTACAACCCAATATCATGTAATATTCGTATTTGAGTCTTTTTTGATGTTTTCATGTGGGATTTGAATTTGTTATAAATTAATATTTTTGAGGTTTCCAAAGGTTCCCCTCTCCTCCCTTATAAAAGGGCACCTTCTCCCTATCCTCTTCACAACACTTTGAGCATTCAGTCTAGGTAAAAACCTACCCATTTCTCTTCTCCACTTCCCTTGAAAAATTATGGAGGTTTTGGTCTTCTCAAAATACCAACTGTAGTTCATTAAGAGGAGGCTTAAAGGAGGTGTGTCGAAGAAGAGGAAATCTCTTCTAACGATTCATTCATGTTTCGTTCTTCTTCGACTTCTTCTTCATTAGTTGTTTCATTTTAAAGTAATAACACAAGTATCACTAATATACTGATATGTAATTATAAATATTAAACAATCCCATTTCTCCTTCTATTCATCCTATGAAAAATGAAATCACCACGCGTGTGTACATACGGAATACCATCTCCACGCCGTGGTGTAATTAGTTTTCCCACCCCCACCATAATTATATGGGTATAATGGTGTAAATAATAACTATATATGGATATTATAACATCATACTAATTCTGTAATATTATATCATCCACACCTATTCTATTGAATAATTATGGGAATGATATCATCGCTCGTGCGTACGTACAGACTACCTTCTCCATGAACGCGATGAGATTCATTTTCCATGATTAACCATTCAAGTATGATTATAAAGTATATATAATAAATAATCATGAAATATATTACATAATAATGATACTGTATTTATGTACATATATGTTTCATTAACTTAATTCCATTCAATTCAATAAGAAAATGAAAACTGTGGCCTACCGTCTCTATTAATGGTGTATTTCATTCCATTTATCAATCTATCATATATATATACTTATATGATGAATATATAGTATATATAAATCATATTTTACATTATATAATTAAGTAAATCAGGACATAAGTAATAATATCAAGAACAATAAGTCGATACATGTATGATAAATGAAACGATTTTACCCAAAACGCTACTTTAGCAAGGAACTTACAAAAGAACGGGTTATATAAAGTCATAAGTGAACCATATATGATATCATAACAGTGAATATTGATCCTTAATAAGTAAATGACATTATTTAAATCATTATACTGAGGTTCGGATACATACGAAACATATCATAAATTAGGTAAGGGTTAACTTTTCCAATCTCATTTTATCTGAGATTGTTTATTCATAAGTATTTACTGGGGTAATATTTTTCATCCATGTCCATAAAAAGTTTTCCATAAAGTGTTTCATATTCTTCCATGAATGTTTAAATTCATTTTAACCCCTCTTTTACTTTTACTTTGTCTTATGGAAGGAATTTTTTTTGTTTACCATACATCGTACTTTTTTACTTTTTGATTAAAATTACGAGGAGAATGATTTTTAACTTATACGTCATGAATGGATTTTTATGATTTCATAAAAAATTATTTCAATGAATCTTCCTTTACATGTTTTAAAGTTTATTTTTAATTATATTCTTTTAGTTTAAAATTGTATGACAAGTGAATAAAGGAAAAATTTTCTTGAAGTAGAAAATATATTTTCTTCTAAAATGGAGTTCAAGTGTTTTTTTTCAAAATTATTTTCCATATAAGATAATATAGGGTTCTATTTCTATAAATATTTTTACATTTATTTTATTATTTTATGATGGAATTATTTTTATGATGTCCTTTTATCTTATATAGTTTATGTTATGATTACATGATGTTTAAGAATCCCATTTTTATTACATGGGTTATGCTATGATATAGGATTTATGATTTTGTGTCACACATAAGAATGGTTTCATTATGAGATGGGTGGGACCAATATCTCCCACTAATGCATTGGGTAAAGATTTATATCTCATGAGATGGACATGGATGGAATGGAAAGTTAATCCATTTCAGTGATACATGACTGGAACGAGGAGTGAACTCGATTCAATAAGGGACTTTGTCCACTAAGATGGTCTTGGAAGCAATGACTTGGCTAATATGGAAATAATATCAAGTGATTAATGGGTTTCCACAATTAAATTTTTTATTCCCATGCTATTTTATCATGATCAATGTTCCTTTATAATCTATTCCTTATGTACTACCAAGATTTATTTCTCAAGATTTTGGTGTTTAAACATTATATTCATGTTTTTTCAAATGTATATGATTTGTTTTATTTTCTCCATGCTTACCCTTACTGAGCATTTGAGCTCACCATTTATATGTTTTCTTTTCCTCACGATTTAAATAAAGGTTTTGTGTAAGAAAACAAAATGGGAAGATCTTAATTGGAGATGTTGAAGATCTTTCACCATGATTAGAAGATTATGTTCTGAGTTTCCAAAGACACTAAACTATTACTGTCCTTGAGTGATAGTTCATGTTATGTATTAATTATTCTGCAAAATTAATGTAATGTCCATGTAAATCATGTTTGGGTTCTCTACGATTGGTATCAGATGAAAGGTTTAGTTAACCTTTGGAAACTAGGATGCGAAAACATTAGTGATATCCCTATATATATTTCTAAGGTATGTCTATGTATGTCCCTAAGGTTTTATATAACTATAGTTTGTAGTCCTAGAATTATGTTGACAATCATGAATAACCTATGGTGAACATAATGTGTCCTGGATTAAAGAATGTGTGATAAGTTAGATATCCCATAAGTGACTTTTTATGATTATGTTGTTCCCTATTATTTTAACTGTTTCTTAAACCATGGATTTTGGTTTTAGTCAATGGAGGGAACGAGAAGAAATTGGGTCAACCTTGAATCCAATGGAAAAATTAGTGACTATGAGCAATGAAATTGTGTAATGCCTAGAAAGATAGATTTTGTGATTATTACAAATCATACATCGCAATATATGATTAAAAAGGTGAACTTTAGTGGAATTCCTAATTCATAAAATAAGAGGAATATGGACTTTTATGCAAGTTCACATGTTTAGGATCATAGAGATAGAAATATTGAGATTTATAATGAAGGGAATAAGAACCTTTATGAATATTTGATATGGAGGGGAAGATGTTATTTATGTGGAGAGAAGGGTCATAGAGTGACAAATAGTTATCGAGTTCTATGTCTTATCTGTGGAGAACATGGGCATTACCTAACTCAATGCCCTGACCTAAGAGATTACTTACAAATAAAAGAAATAATTATTCCATGACAATCATTGAAGAGGATAGATTGAAGTGTTTATGTATTGGTATTGAAAAATAATGTTCCTGAGGAACTTTTATGGTATATTGGAATATCTATGTATTAGTTTTCAATAATTATAAGGTACCGATAACCATGAAAAGTGATTGAAATATTTTGGGAAAGAAGATGATATGCACATAATGAAGGGATAAAGAGAAAATGAAATGAGCTCATAACTGATATAAGGAAAAGGTTATATCATGGTTTGTGTATATATAAGTTTTTTTGATTTTGGTATGTGGAAAGAGTTAACTTTTGATAGCATTCATGATTTCACTAAGGTTCAATGGGTATTCATTTTTCAAGAGAATACATGATTAAGGTATTCACATGTTTGGAATGTGACCAGCAAGATATATCCTATGATATATGGGGGTTAAATGATGGTATTAACATGATTAGTAGATGTAATTTCTAGTAATTGTTTGTTTATACTATAATCTTGGACTAATGTATTTTGGATAATACTAAAGATTTGAAATGGATTATATTGGACATAAGTTAGTATTGTTTAAAGCTATAATTTTGTTTCGATATTATTGATGGAATGTTAGAAAAAGGACAACCTTCAAGACGAGCGACAACTCGTCGCGTCGGACAAGGCTGTGAGAATAAAACCCACAACTGAAGTGTGAGAGGCCTTTATCACCTACCACTGGCCTACATGAAGTCCCCAGTTAGTTGAAACCGGTTTTATTTTATTAAGATATATGATTGATGAAGTATAAGTCCATTTTGGGAACCGTATACAATTAATCTCACCATATATGGACTTATGTATATAACTTTTGCTAACCTTATGCTTGAGACAGATTGAATGACCTATCATTCTATCACATGATCTGCTAACACTTCAAGGAATACCAATTCAACATCATTTCATTAAGAGATGAAGTGGAAATTGTTCAAGGAACGAACAACGATGAGATTGTATGAAAATAAAGAATGTATTTATTCTAATTCAAATTATTCAACTTTAGGGAAATGATCTTGAAAAAAATTTGTCATATTGTCCTCATATCCGATGAATCAGATGGTACCTTAGATCATCCCAAATTTATGGCTTTGTGATTGTTGGATTTTTTATAGCCATGTTCTCTACCACTCTCCATCAGAACTTGATGGTTTAATTTCTCTTTTATATCAATATTTTCACCTATGTTCTCTTATGAGTAAACCCAATGATTAGTTAATTTGGGTAACCATCATGTTTCATACTTTATTTTATCAAGATATGTTTTGGTATTCCTTTTTACGATGTGGGTTTCTATGAAAGAAACTCTCATGTAATAAACCATTTATAACCCTGACGAATTTCGAGGGTGAAATTCATTTTTAGGCGAGTAGAATGTAACACCCTGAGATTTTATAAGATATATTCTTTTTAATTTCTCTCATTTCTTCTGTTTTACGTTACACCAAGATTACCTTGCACTATATGCAACCCCATATTAGTTTCAGTATACAAAACACTAATCTTGGATCGTGTTACACAAAATTTAAAATTTGTTTTATAGTAGTTATTATACACATCATTTAGTATATATATATATTCAATTTATAGAATAAATATGGTTGGATTATCTTATACTCAACAAAAAATCAGTCTTGCACTACATGCAACCCTGACTTGGCTTGCATTACACACAATCACAGCTTTCCTCGATAGAGAGTGTCGTACGCAATACCAGGTTTCAATAAACAATGATATATTGTTATAATATTATGAACTAGCCGTTATGAATAGTATTAAATACACTTTTAATGTTATAACATTATTAATCATCTTACACAATTTATAGAACATCGTATTAGAACAGAATAATTTTTTTTGACTAAAATAAGTATTTTTAAAAAAATGCAGTTTTGCTGCCTTTTGATGGAGCACCCACATTAAATCAAGTTTTTGACATGTTAATAAGTTCAATTAGAAAAAATAAACTTCTTATTTGGAATCAAGATATAAAAATTTACTTTGGATAAAATTTTCATAATATTCTGATAACATTCATATTTTAATGAATAGTAAAAACACGCTATATTTTAATTAAAAACAACTTTTATCGTCGTAATAGTTTATATTGTTAAATTATAATATTTAATGGTTTTAAAGTATAGATAGAATATATTTTTACTATTTAATATAATTTATGTCATTAACATTAATTTTACATTGAATTCACAGGTAAAAACATTTCAATCATTGAAATGTTTTAACTTTTAAAACATGTTTTCTTAACAATAAGATTAATTTTAAATTAATTACTTCCACTTATGTGTTTTTAAATTTAAAAAATAGATTCCATATTTGAATTTAGTAGGTCGAAATTATGTTAATAGGTTAATTTTATTTTTTTTTATATTATTAATAGTAACAATGGTAATTTTTAATTACTGCAGTTAAAGGTAAATCGGGTAATTAAGGGTAAAAATAAGATTATAAAATTACCCTAACACCAGAAAAAATTCTATTGTATGAATAAAAGTCGACCCATGTCACCTATGGATCTAATTAGATTCGTTTCATGGACTATTGACCATGAAAATGATATAATAATTATTAAAACCAAAGAAATTGACAACATGTCACTCTCTTAAATCTTATAAGTATAATAATTTTAATTTACTGATAAAATTCATAAAGCTTCGAACATGAATGGTATCCAAAAATATAATAAAATTATATACATCATGTGGATTTATTTATAGTTTTTAGGGATTAAATAATTATCATTAACGGTGACACAATAGTAATGTTGAAATCATTTTATTGATTGAAATATCAAATAAATGGTTTTAAAAATATTAAAATAAATATTATATGAACTATTTAATGTTATAAAATAATTTTCTAGATAAATTTTACATTCTATAAATATATGAAGACATTTAGTTCCAACATATCTTCTGTGAGGATTTTATGTAAATTCAAATAAATTAATTGTGTCAAAATTGAGACTATTGTTATTTTATAAAAATAACATAATATAAAATTGTTAAAAAATCAAAAAAATATTTAAAAATTATAAATTAAAATTTATATGGTAGAAAATGTAATAAAATATCCAATTATAGACATTTCAATACACATAAGTAATTATTTATAACAATTTAAAATTTAGAATATTATTACCATAAATAAAATTAAATAGATTAAATAAGGATAAATCATGTGGATAATGTTTAAAATAAATTCGAAACATGTATAAATTTTATTGTTTTATGAAATTACAACCCTAGACTATCTAAGAATTCTATTTGAGTCATTTTGGACGTTTTTATGTGGGGTTTGAATATATTATAAATTAATATTTTTGAGGATTCCAAAGGTTCGTCTCTCCTCCCTTATAAAAGGGAACCTCTTCCCTCTCCTCTTCACAACCCATTGAGCCTTAATGATCAGACAACCCATGCCCATTTCTCTTCTACACTTCACTGGAAATATTCTAGAGGTTTTGTTCTTCTCAAAAGACCAAATCTAATTCATTAAGAGGAAGCTTAAAGGAGGTGCGTTGAAGAAGAGGTATTCTATTCTACCGATTCTTTCAAGTTTCTTTCTTCTTCAACTTCTTCTTCTTTAGTTGTTTCATTTTAAAGTAATAATATATGTATCCCTAATATACTGATATGTTATTATAAATATTAAACAACCCCATTTCTCTTTCTATTCATCCTATGAAAAAAGAAATCACCGCGCATGTGTACGTACGAAATACCATCTCCACGCCGTGGTGTAATCAGTTTTCCCACCCCCACCATACTTGTTTGGGTATAATAGTGTAAAGAATAACTATATATGGATATTATAACATCATAATAATTCTGTGATATTATATCATCCACACCAATTCTATTCAATAATTCTGGGGACGATATCATCGCTCGTGCTTACATACAGACTACTGTCTCCACGAACACGATGAGATTCATTTTCCATGATTAACCATTCAAGTATGATTATAAAGTATATATAATAAGTAATCATGAAAAATATAACATAATAATGATACAGAAATTATGTACAGATATTTTTCATTTACTTAATTCCATTCAATTCAATAAGGAAACGCAAACAGCGGCCTACCGTATCCACGAACAGTGTATTTCATTCCATTTATCGATATAGCATATATATATATATGATGAATAAATATTATATATAAATAATGTTTTAAATTTTTAAATTAAGTAAATCAGGGCATAATTAATAATATCAAGAACAACAAGTCGAAACATGTACGATAAATGAAATAATTTTACCCAAAACACTGCTTTAACATGGAATTTAAAAAAATGGGTTATATAAAGTCATAAGTGAACCATATGTGATATCATAACAATGAATATGATTATTAAATATGTCAATGACATTATTTGAATCATTATACAGGAGGTTCGGATACATACCAAGCATATCAGACATAAGGTAAGGGATAACTTTTCCAATCTCGTTTTATCCGAGATTATTTATTCGTAAGTATTTACTGGGGTTATATTTTTCTTTCATTTCAATAAAAAAATTTTCATAAAGTGTTTAATATTCTCCCATGTATGTTTAAATTCATTTTTACCCTTCTTTTACTTTTACTTTGTGTTATGGAAGGAATATTTTTTTTGTTTACCATACGTCGTACTTTTTATCTTTTTCGTTAAAAGTACGAGGAGACTGTTTTTTAAACATATATGGCATGAATGGATTTTTATGATTTCATATAAAATTATTTCCATGAATCTTAATTAACATGTTTTCATGTTTATTTTTAATTAACTTCTTTTAGTTTAAAATTATATGACATGGTAAGAAAGGAAAAATGTTTTTGAAGTAGAAAGAATATTTTCCTCTAGAATAGAGTTCAAGTATTTTTATCAGAATTATTCTCCATCTGAGATAATATAGGGTTGAGTTTCTATCCCTATTTTTACATTGATTTGATTATGTTAGTATTGTAATTATTTTTTATGATTTCCTTTTATCTTATATGGTTTATGTTATGACAACATGATGTTTAAGAATCCCATTTTTATTACATGGGTTATGCTATGATATATGATTTATAATTTTGTGGAACACATAAGAATGGTTTCATTATGAGATGGGTGAGACCTATATCTCCCTCCAATGCATTGGTTAAAGATTTATATATCTTGAGATACACATGGCAGGAATAGAATGTTAATCCAGTTTAGTGATAACGGACTGGAACGAGGACTGAACTCGATTCAGTAAGGGACATTGTCCACTAAGATGGTCTTGGCAGCAATGTCTTGGCTACTATGTAAATCATATAAAGTGCTTAATGGTTTTCCACAATTAAATGTTTTATACCCATGCTATTTTATCATGATTAATGTTCCTATACAATCTATGCCTTATGTACTTTCAAGATTTATTTCTCAATATTTTGGTGTTTAAATAGTATTTTCATGTTTTTTAAATGTATATGATTTGTTTTTTTTCATGCATACCCTTACTAAGAATATGAGCTCACCATTAATATGTTTTCTTTTCACCAGGATTTACGGAAAGTTTTTAGGTAAGAAAACAAAAGGGGAAGATTTTTAAGGGAGATGTTGAAGATCATTCACCATGATTAGAAGATTCTGTTCTGAGTTTCAAAGACACTAAACTATTATGTTCCTTGTGTGTTGGTTCTTTTTATGTATTAATTATTCCGCAAAAGTAATTTAATGTCTATGTACGTCAATTTTGAAGACTCTACACTCAATATCTGCTAATATTTTATTTTAGCACATCAGGAATCAAAGTTAATTTTTTGATGTCCATTACACAAAGTAATGGATGGATTAAATATAAATAAAAGTAAAACTATAGAATGAAATTTTGTTTACAGAAATAAATAATGTATGTTTATTTATTTATATTATTTTCCAATTAAATATTTAATCAATGTAGGGATTATTATAATAAAATGTGTTGACCTAATACCTTAATTTTGTTGAACTTATTCCCTTTTAAATCATCACAAATTTATGACAATGAGGCCTTAAAAATTTCTTCTATCATTCAGTTGTTAGTGATTGATGAACTCAATCTATCCCTATAAATAATTACGTGTTTTCTTCTTGACAAATCATCACTCTCAACCTATTTTCTCCATTGTGGAAACCTAGTTATATGTTACTTTGGGTAACCATTATGGTTCTATCATTCCCTTGTTAATGGATATTTTAGTATCCATTTTTTATATGGGTTTCTATGAGTGAAAATTTCATGTATTAAACTTCTGATAAAAAAAATCATTGATTAAATTCATTTTAATGGTGGTAAATGTAACAAATTTATATTTTGTGAATTATTTATTTAGAATTATTTTAAACTTTTTCATATTTTTCATTGTACATCACACCGAAGAAAGATTATTTTATATTAAGTCCCTTTGTTTTTCTTGCATTATACACAACACAAAGTTAATCATGCAAAAACAAAATATAAAATTTAGCATAATCTATATGGTGCATTGAGGTTTTCTTGTGTTACATAAAAAATGACTTTCTTTGATGGGAAACGTAACATGAAAAAACAAGTTTACTGAAATATAGTACATCATTAAAATGCTATTACTTGATATAATAAGATATAACATACTAATTAAAAAGTGGTGATCAGTAGTACATACTAATTTATGAAAATATACAGCTTACACAATATAATACGAATTCATAGCTTACTAATTAATTATAAATAAATATGAAAACTAATTGAATATAAAAGGAAATATTAATATATTTATGTTCACATAGCTGTTTTACACTAATAAATTAAATTAAATTAAATTAGTTAGAGATAATAATGTAACATATATGTTTTATATTTAATAAATAAAATCATATTCAATCAATATATTTGATATATGTATGATATGAAGAAACCTAATTTTTTGCTTAAAACATATATTTTTATAAATGTTTTTTTACAGCCATTTAAATGTGAAACCATTTTAAATAAAAATTTTGTAACTTTTTTTGAAATTATATATAAAAATAAACTTCATCAGTGAAATATAAATAGAAAAATTAGGTTAGGATAATTTTTATTTTTCTTTTTTTGTAAGGATTTATTTTGTAATGAATAGTTAAAAATAATGAATTTTAGTTCAAAACTGATTTTTCCTCTAATTAATTAATAAGTTCAGTATATAATTTATATTATTTTTAATGTTTTCATAGAAAAGGGTTTTATTAGTTATTATAATTCAGTTTATGAAGATAAATTTCATTTTGATATTGATTATAATAATTTAGAAAACTGTTGAATGTTTTTACTTTAAAACCCGGCAATGTCAACCCGACTACGGGATAAATTTTAAATTAATTTTTACCAATTTTTTGATTAGAATGTGAAAAAATTTATTATATATTTATAATCTGAATAAATTATAAATTATAATAATGTCAATATATTTTTTGACCGAAATGATTTGTGAAAGTAATTAAAATTAATTACATTGATTGAGGTAAAATTAAACTTAACTAAGGACTAAACATTTTATTTAAGTCACAAAAAATACCTACACTTGTCTAATGAATGTTATATAGGAATTTATTAGCAATGAAACATTCATTATTATTTTATGTGGGGTTGGTATCAATTGTTTATGGTAAAAAAATTGGTACACCATACTTATTTTAAAAAATACGAAGTGAGTCCTTTCCCTTCCCTATAAAATCCCCAACCTCTCCCTCTTCTTCACACCTCTAAAACCACATAGAATCAACCAAGATAAAAGAAATACACTTAATATAATCCCTCCCTTACTCAGTAATTCATACCTATATGAAGAATGTTAACCACATAATATTTTTGTGGTAAATGACAATGAGTTACCTGATTAAGAGGCAACATTATCTCTCAAACTCTTTTCTTTTATTTTCTTTATCCACTCTCTCCTCTCTCTTTATTCCATTCTAGTATAAAAACACCAGTATCCAAAATATACAAGGATATTTTTATGATATGATTTTGACCTTCACTTATAGACACCTCCGTCTAATCGGTAATGAACATACTGTTTACGTGTACAGAAAACTAACACCTTACTAAACATTGATTGTTCATTTTTCCTTTAATGACTCCCATGGTCAAAAAATGATGAAAATCCATTTATAAATGTCATTTATTATATTTTTAATTTCAATAATATTTTATATTCATTTTAAAAAACTTATTTATTTACATTCCATTTTATTAAATACGATAATTGTGTTTGAGGTAATATGGATTACCTCCCCCTCAAAGTGATTTGATTCGCTCACACACTACATGGAATGTACTGAAGATGGATTTAGTGAAATTATAAGATATATATTACATTATAATAATAATTTGATGATATTATATGAATACGTCTATATATATATGAAAATTTTATTTTTTCTTTTAATATGATAATAAAAATGGAAACAACGTTCATGCATACGTACTACCTACAATCTCAATGAACGGTGTATTGAATTTCATACTTAAATATTATATAAATAGTTATAATTAAAATATAATGAATATAAATTAAATTTAAATAATTTTTTAAATTATCTAAATCTTGATTTATATATATTTATAAGTATATATGGTCCACATATATAACAAATTAAGACACATGCGAAAAACCAAGTGAATATTACCTGAAGTGAAACCTTAACATAGGATTGTCGATAAGAGTGTTATATAAAGTGATAATCAAACAATATATGATATTATAGGTAATAATATGGTTCTAAAATAGAATTAAAATAAATTTATATTTATTATATTAGAGGATTGTAAGATTATGAAGAGATTCAAGACATGAGGTGAGGATACTTCGTCACACTTTTTATTTCTTTGAGATTCAATCTTTATTTACCACCAATTCCTTTTTAATAGTTTATATACTAAACATGAATATATTAAATTATTATTATAATTCAATTTATGGGTATTTACATATCAATTTTATGAACATTATTTCATGAATTTTAGGATTCAAAAGTTACTAAATTAGTAAAATAGTTTTATCTTCATTTTCCTTCTTTGAGACACATGTTTTCTTATGCACCTAAATTATTATTAGAGTTGTATATACTAAAATTTTACATGTTACATCATGAATATAAAAATTTTATGGAAATTTAAGCTTCATTAAATTTTATTTTCTAACATGGAGAGTGTAATCCCAAATAACTTAGTGGTAAGAGTTTATTGAAATAATCTCATGGCATTTCCAGATTGTTAATGATTAAGCTTCAGTGATGAAATATTATTATCAAAATATTAAAAACATTAATTAATTCTCTTCTATTGTAGTTATTCATGATATATTCATGTACTGGTAATAATTTCCTACACTTTGTTACATTAGATATTTATGATTGTGTTTTTATGAAATCCCAACATTACCCACTATTTAGTCGGAAATTTATCTTCCTTAAAAATAATATTTTATAAAAATTGTTTCCAAGAATATTGTACTATTATCCTATAATATAATTATATAAAAATTTATTTTCTCTGTTTTTATTATTTCACCTATTCCTTTTTCTAAAATTATTATCAATTTAATATTAGTAGACACACATAGAGTCTTCTAGGTCATATCGTGCATTGGATTGAGGTGAGGTTGATTCATACACCTAAAAATGAAATTTGGATCATTTTTCTATAGCATAAAAAATAATGAATTATTTTTTCTGTTTTGAGTAGGTCAGTTGTCATTTTCAAAAAAAATTGATGTTAATGTTAAATAAAAATATGATCTTCGAGTCATAATGGTCACACCGTAAATCGAATTGAGGACTATATGATAATTAAAAGTCTGAAATGAAATATAGATTGATTTACGAAATTATCGAAACAAAACAAACGTGTGTTCAAATTTCTGAGTAGGCTAGTAGACCTTTTTACTAAAATTGATGTCAATTTCAAATAAAAATTCACATAGAGTAATCCCAATCACACTATGTGTCATATTGGGGTTACCCTGACACTTACATGTCCAGAATGACTGTGAATCATTGCTTAATGTATCAAAATAATATGAATGTGTTTTCTTGGTTTCCATTACATCACTAGATCCTTTTGCTAAAACTAATGTGATTTTAAAATAAAAAGTCAGACATGAAGTCATATTTTCCACACCATTAATCATATTTTGGTGTGTTTGATTCCTAAACATGAAAAATGACTTATGGATCAATTTCTTAAACTATAAAATCAATAAAAATGATATTTAATAGTTTTTAGTACATATGATATCTTTTTTACAAAAAGTTACGTCAATATTAAATAAAAAATGTATTGGGGGTCATCCATGTCATAACATTCATCATATTGAGGTGAATACAATTCCAACACTACTCAAATGACATATGGATCATTTCATAAATGTATTAAAACAACATGAATGTATTTTATTGGTTTTGAGTAGGTTCGTTATCCATTTTCTGAAATTGATGTCAATTTTAAATTAAATGATTCACTCAGAGTCATAAAATTTACACCATGCATCATATTATGGTAATGAAAATTACTACACATTAGAAATGACTAATGGATATTTCTATTAATTATTTAAATAATAATTATTATTATTTTTATTTTTTGTAGTAATTCACTTGTTCCTTTTTCTAAAATTCATGTCAATTGAAAATAAAAATTCATGCATGGATTAATATCAATTACACCATGCGTAATATTATTGTTCAATTGATTATTTGGTGTTATAAATGTATATTGGATCATTTTCCTGAAGTCTCAAAACAATTCGAATGAATTTTCTTAGTTTTGGGTAGGTAAATTGTCATTTTTAATAAAATTGATTTCAACTTAAAGTAAAAATATGCACATGGAATCATAACTATCACAATGTGCATTGTATTAAGGTGTGACTGATTCTTACAAGTCCAAAATGAATCATGAATCATTGTCTTAATGTATGAAAACAATCTGAATTCATTTTCATAGTTTTTAGTGCAAAACTTATTACTTTTTCTAAATTTAATATTAATTTAAAATAAAAAAGACACTTGGAGTCATATTGGTCACAATGTGTGTCAAATTGAGGTTTTTTTATTCCAACACATCAAAAAATATTTAGGGATCATTTTACTAATGTATAAAACAACCATAATTCCTTTCCATGGTTTTGTGTAGGCCAGTTTTCTTTTTCACTAAAATAAATTTCAATTTTAAATCAAAAGATGCTCTTGGAGTTATACCAGTCACAAAATGTGTCATATTGAGGTGAGGTTGATTCTTATATGTCTAAAATTATATATGTATCATTTAACTAATGTATCAAAACAACCCAACAATGTTATCATGGTTTTCAGTATGCCACATCACTATTTTGATAAATTTAATTCCAATTTAAAATAAAAAGTCACAATTCAGATCGTACTGGTCACACAATGAATCTGATTCAGTTTCATATGATTCTTAAAATTCTAAAATTACTTATGAATAATTTTTAAAAATATTAAAGTAAATATGAATGCATTTTCTTGTTTTTGAGTAGTTAAGCTGTCTGTTTTACTGAGATTAATGACAATTTTAAATAAAAATACACACATGGAGTCATATCGGTCACACCATGCATTATATTGAGGTGTGGATGATTACTTCATGTCCAAAACTATTCATCTATAATTTTTCAAATTTTCAAATCAATAAAAATTTATTTTCATGGATTCCAGTTGGTCACTTCTTCATTTTTTAAAAAATTAATATCTATTTAAAATAAAAAGACACAATTCTAGTCATATCAGTCACAACATGCATTGGATTTAGGTGTGGTTGATTCATACACATTAAAAATGTCATTTTGATAATTTTACTAAAGTATAAAAATAATTTGACTGCATTGTATTAGTTTTGAGAAGGCCAGTTGTCCTTTTTACGAAAATGGATGTCGATTTTAAATAAGAAGATGCATTTGGAGTCATACTGGTCACACAGTGAGTCAGATTGTGTGGAAACTGACTCCTACTAATCTCAATTGACTTATAGATAAATGAATTAAATTATCAGAACAATATTAATACGTTTGATTTCTTCTTAGTAGTTTAATTTTCCATTTTACTAAAATTGATGTCAATTTTAAATTACATGATGTTGCAGGGGTCATATTCACCACACCATGTGTTTGATTTTGGTGTACCTTATTCCAATACAACCCAAATGAATCATAGATCATTTTACTAAAGTGTAAAATACATAAGATTGTTTTTTACAAATTCTCAGTATATCCCTTCTTCCTTTTTCTAAAATTGTTCTCAACTTAAAATAAAAAAAAGACACACCTAGTGTCATATCGGTCACACCATGAGTCAGATTGAGGTGTAGATGATTGATACACATCTCAGTTTACTTATGGGATATTTTATTAATGAATCAAAACATAATTATTTTTTATTGGTTTTTAGTAGATAGGATGTCCTTTTTACTAAAATTGATGTCAATTTAAAAAAAATATTTACATATACCAATCACACCATGCCTCAAATTTACAATAGGATGACTCCTACACCTATAAAATGAATTTCTATCATTTTGATAAATTGTCAGTTTTTTGTTTTGAGTAGGTCAGTTGTAATTTTTTAAAAAAATTATGTCAATTTTAAATAACAAGATGCACTTGGATTCATATCGGTCAAATCATGCATTATATTAGAGTACAAATAATTCCTACACTTCATAAATTACACATGGATCATTTTCATAATGTATCAATAAAATATGAAATCATTTTTTTATTTTTAGTACATGAATTTTATTTTTTAAAAAAATTCATTATAAATATAAAACAATCAATTTGACACATACTAGTCACATTGTGTATTGGTTTAAAATGAGACCAATTCCTACACATCACAAATGATTTCTGAATCAATTTTCTATATTAAAAATAAAATATGACCTTGTTTTCCTGGTTTTCATTGACTGGAATATTTTTAACTATAACATAAATTTTAAAATGATAACAGACACTCAGAGTAATACCTATCACATAGTGCATCAGGTTGGGGTGAGGATGATTCCTACAGTCATAAATGAAATATTGATAATTTTACTAATGTATCAAAATAATATAAATGTGTTTGTTCATTATTTATTATGTAAGTTGTTTATTTTACTAAAATTAATGTAATTTTTAAATAAAAAGAACCACCTTGAGTCATACTGGTCACACTATGCGTTCGATTGATGCTTTTCCGGTTCCTACTCATTTGAATGTTTCCAAATATTTCTAACATCCCATGTCAACATCATTACCATTGAATTTATTTTGATAAACTACCAACATTGTATATTGTGTTTATGTTCTTAACAGGAAAACCACTCTTGTTATTGAAATCTAGAAGAGTAGAGGAAGAGCTTTTTCATATTATATATTGAGAAGTCACCACAATGGGAACAATAGATTCCTCCAATCTTATTATTTTTAATAATGAGAATGGTTTTTCATCTACGAACATTGAATAAATATTAATTGTTAGTTGTTCAAAAAATAGAGGAAATGGTAATCACGGTAACGTTATAATAAATGAAGATGCTATCTCTTTTTGTGTGTTGTGGTAGATAGATGAATGACATATATGACTTCCCAAAATATATTTAAAAATTGATAAATAAGAATTAGATCTAAATTATATGGAAAATAACTTAAAAATATAAGATATAATAATGAAAAATCTAATTAAATAATTGGTATGAATTCATCTTTTAGTGATGGTTGTTTAAATTCTTAACCCATTTCCTTATTTTCATTATCTTATTTGTAGCCTCAAATTCCAATCTCTCACGAACATGAGCAGCTTCGAAAAAAACACCGCAAATAGAAAAAAAGAATCCACTTATTTATGAAAACTATTATTATGTGAGAAATACTATAATGATATAAATTACACATAAACATTAAACAATACATTATTTCTATGGATGTCACATCTTTAAACTATTTCTGTATATTCATCCATCAGGTATAATTCCTATTAATTTCTAAGAAATAATATATTTTCTCATGAATGTGTGAATTATCAACAGTCATATAAGTACTAAAAAATATAAATAAAAATGTATAAATAAATATTTTAAATGAAATATTAATTATCTTCAAAAATTCCACTTTAGGGATGCTAGTTTGTTAACAGAATATGATCTCCCTCATAAATTAATAAACATAATTGTCAAAATATTTTCCATTATTTTGGAAAATGTAGAAGCATTTAGAATAATAATTAATTTTTCTAGATGTGTTTGGATAGTAAAAAATTATTCTTCATACCATGATACTTATCTAATTTTAGAACTTGTTACGATCCTTATTCTTAAACCTTGTCTGAATTCGGTGTTTTTCATTATATTTATAAACCATCATATCATATAATAATCTTCATTAAAATATGATATAAATTATATAAATTTCTGTTTAGTTCTAAATTGTGGGATGTAGTGTACTTCCAATTGAAAAAATCCATCATGTGTGGTCGATTTGTTGGTTATCCATGTAGTGAATCCAGAAAAAATCATTCATGTACTCGAATTGACCTAAAAGATAATCAAATTTTTCCGAAAAAACTAAAAAAGTAATTAGTAATAAAATAAATGAAAATATTTTTTATATGATCGAATTTTTTGGTTTTACCAATGTATCATTACTATTAATAAGAGTATATCAGTCATAAGTTTTCTTTCAAATAATTTGGTTTGGTATGCCACTATTTCATCCATTTTTTGGGTTATATTTGTATTCATTATGTAGAGGTGACATGAGGACTAACAAGTCCAATTGTTTTCATTGAGAAATACATTCAGTTGGTATTGATATATATTCCTTCAAAGAATAATAAATGTATTTAGTATTAATTAACATAATATATCAGATTTTGGAGAATGGTATCCTAAAAACATACCTCATGTATACGTTTACAATTTAGGTTCATAGACATTCCTAGCTGAGTCTTTTATTTATATTCTCAAAATAAATGTAGGTTGTAACTTACTCTTGGTACACATTTTCTTTAAAATCAACTATGTCACTATTACCATTTTTTAATATTATATCCATATAATCCATAAATGTTAGTAAATTTTGATATTGAACGAGCAAGGTAAAATTTATTTTAGAAGATATTTTTCATCGGTTGGTTTATCCTATATACGGTTTTGATTTTACCTTTCGTTTCACCCTATTTTATTTGTCCCTCTATAACAACATTCATCGGTTTAAACCCTTTTCATTAATTATCAATGGTTTAGCCTGAAAAATTAATTGGAAATGAATACCTCCTTGTGGAAATGTTTTAAAAAAAATCTGATATCCCTGTGAGTATTTTACTATATCATAATCATCCTTATAAATATCTTTGTCATCAAGTGGAACATGGATCTCAGTGCTCGACTCATGTTCTACCCAAATCCCCACTCTCACATGACCTGTTGTAAAGGGTTTTATTACATAGCATGTCATCTTGGATATTAAAAACTATAACCCTAGCTATATAGTGATTTGTCGGTGTTGATAGATATAAATCAAATTCATTTTCACCCTATAGAATATTAGTACAAGAAAGGTATCACTACCTGTCTGATTCACATTTTAGATAAAAAATTATTAAAATATTGATTACCTCAACAAAGAAATCCATTTGATGGGAATGGCTCCCTTCAAAGTTGGTGGGGGTGTGGGATCTTCCCAATATGTATGTTATTGAGTAATTTATCCTCTTTTATTCCCCCCATAACAGTTTCTACCAACTCGTTCTACCATTGAAATTGTTTTTGAAGGGCCGCTAATCTTTATTTCAACTCTATCTTTACTTTGTCTTTATCCTCCTATTTTTTTCTCTAAAAATATGTTAGGGGTGTCACCGAAAATCAAACAACTTTGACTTAACCATACTGTGGTGGCCTCTTCAAAGACAATGATATTATGAGTTCATATAGTACATGTCCTAGTGATTCTTAAGACTATTTTAGTTAGAAAATATAGGGAAATAATTAATCATTGTTATACAATAGAAATATGAAACAATTTTTTTAGTATTCCTTATATACACATGTTTCTAACACTTGTTTTGTGTTTGCATCTATTATAATCCTATACTTATTTCCATGTTAATATTTCCATAGAACAGGGAGTGGGATGGATGTGGCATTAAATTTGGATTCATCAATATGCATATAAATAGAGGAATATAATTATGTTGTTATTTCAGGTCACATAAAAGTTTTACAATATATTTAAAAAATGTACCTGTTTTTATCAACTTATGTGAACCCCATCCATGAATTATGGTTGGGGTACATTGGTTTTTATTATCATTCATTGCTTTTGGAACTTAGTTACAGTTTCATAAATAAAAAAATCTCAATAAAAGTGACGAATAAACATATTGTCAAACAATGTATTACTAGTTATAATTTTAATAAAAAACACATCAGAAAAATGTCCAAAAAATCCATCCCAAATTTATTAATTTAGTAGGTGTGAATACATAAGTGGTGGGTGGTTGATTATTTTCCCTTTAGTATCATTAAGATGAATTTTCATTATAATTGTTTCAAAGACTCTATGAATCCTTATAGTAAGCATTAATACATATTCTTTATTGGAGTAATCTACTATAAATTAACGCTTCAAGGGATGATGATGAGTAAGTAAACGTTTAATTATTTTATTTTTTATTAAAATAAATAAATTATATCATAATGTTATTGTAATCGATTCCCACATCAGTGTCTTCAGAATGGAAAAAACATGTTTCCATGAATCAACAAAAATTATCACATGTTTTTGAATGATGAGGCTAATGTAACTAATTAAAATGGCCACTTGGGGTTAACATGTTTTACATACACATTCCATACAACGTAAAATTTGATGCCTTTTATGTTTTTCCTTAATGATTTCTACTAACACCATCAATCTAATATGCTCACATTTTTTTTATCATTGGTCATTCATCACCTACAATTTCCTCATATTCAACATCATCAATATGTTGTCCTCCTAGATGGTTTCATCAGAAAATGTTGGAGTTCATTGTACCATTACATTGGGAGAATCAATAGGATGAAGAACCCATTGTTCCTATAGAGTAGTAGCATTATCTTGTGTAGAATATCATTGTTTCTCAGTTCTGGGAGCTCCAACATTTGAGAATTTCATTCTCTGAAGAAGTGGTTTATCATTTAATTTACATTACATAAATGCAGTATTGAACATATAATAAGATGAGGTAACACAATTTATATTACAAAAAAAATATAACCAGATTAGTGAACACTAATTCCTGAAAAACTGAAGGGATTTTTCAATTTATCGAGTATCAAAATCCATTCATTTTGGCCTCATTTGATATTCAAAACCTCGTCTACATTGATACCACTATGAAATGATTATTAAATCCCAATGTAAAGGATTTCCTGAATAGACGTTTCATATGACCCTTCAGTAGTTTTAGTCGATAACATAATAATTGACCACTTTCGATTTGTGGGATTTGGAACATAAAATACATGTACTACCTATGATTCCATTATAAATGTTTTCTCTTGGTAACATAACCAAAATCCACATTCATGGATTCAAATTCATATATTTTAACAGAACTCTTTTTATCAACCCACTTGAATTCAAAAATTGGCACTTGGAGTGTTTTATAATCCAATTACCATTTTTTTGATTCCAAAGTATGACATATTCACGCAAATTGGATTTCATTCCTCAGTACAAGAAACATGCATCACATAAACCATATGTGTAACTTTAATAATTGTTATGGAACTATATTAATCATTTTCCTTTATATATAATGTATAAACATTAATTACATAACCAATTTAAGATAATACATACACACCTGGTCATCTGGCTAGCAATTGAATTCATTTTAAAACCGAATCCATATTTTCATCTTACATGATTATAATATGTTCTTGAAACAATCCTTTAAACTATTTATTATGTGAATTATTTATCCATCGTTCAACCATTGATGTATTCAAATTCCTAATAATTTCATTGTGG
This sequence comes from Viscum album, assembly GCA_963277665.1. NCBI lineage: Eukaryota > Viridiplantae > Streptophyta > Magnoliopsida > Santalales > Viscaceae > Viscum > Viscum album. Next base: position 1,446,476,313 of record OY728155.1, read on the forward strand.
GTTTCCAAATATGGGGAAACTTCTAAACTATTATGTAAAATTTAATAGTGAGCCTGCTCCCAATCTGTAATATTGATTGTGACTATATCTGTTCCAAAATTACATCACCCACAAGACACCCAGTCTAATCAGATTTTGATAAACCATGTTTTCCACACCAAAATGGTATTCGGTCTAAAATTCAATGTATTTCTAACTAATATATCACTCTAAAATACAACCCTGTGGTTCACTTTGATTTTTGACATACCATTTCAAAATCATTATATACCATTAAATAGGGTATATCCATCAATAGTGTAGAGGACCATGTAGTTGAATCTCTATCACTAATTCAACCAACAAGTGAACATCATATCCAATAATATTTTTGGGATAAATAGTTCCAATTCACTAAATATGACAACAATTTCTCTTTCTAGATCTAGAAATTTCGATGGGTCTAAAACTTTATTAGATATAGTTTTTAAATATAAATTGGTCTTTGTTAACAGTGGATATTCAATATTCATAAGAATTAAATTTAAAGATATGAAAATTATATCTTACATCAAAACATAGAAGCCATATTATTTTATACCATTTAACATTATATATTTCATTGACATGATATTCTTGATATTTAATGAATACCACTCAAGAAACATTACATCATTCCAGAAGATTCAAAAACGGATACCTCTTTGGATTAGAAAGATTGTAAGCTGTTGGGGTAAGAAAATTTCTTTTCTCACCATTCACTAGAAAAAACTCATCCCATATTCCCTTAATATGCATGTTGAACCTAGCCTTAATTATATCCATTGTTATGGTCGGTGCATTTAGTATCATTACACTTACACTATCACATAATTTTGTTATGCATTCATGACATCAAAAAATATCTGATGTATAGAAAATTCCAATACAGTAATTGAAAATATTTATCTCTTTCTTGTAGACCAATATTTATATGTTTTTTTTAAAAAGGTTTACCAAAAGAAGTTACCATATCATTTACATTCTCAAAAAGTTGATCAATTATTTGTAGAGATAATGTAGTATGTTTTTTCTAAACTTCTATCAAATGAGCTCATCTAAGATTGGTCCTTATGATTTCCAGGTTGAAATATGCAATATCCTAGAAGCATAATCTTCCTTGAATGTTTAAACCTATTTGATTGTGTACATTATTCACAAATAGGAAAAATTTGAACTCTTTTAGTGCTGTATCTAATAAAATTTCCTTAAGAAAGAAATTAACTAATAATCCCATACAATATGGTTCTCAATGTGAAATATTCATCCATTAAATTATCATACAACAAAACACTTAAATCCCAAAATAAGTTCAAATCCTCAATAAGTGGATCCAAATAAACATCAATATAATTTCCCCATTGTTTTGGTCCTTATGTGAGCATATATAACTTGATTTATTTTTGTTTCATGCATAACCACAGTATAAAAATTATAATTTACTAACATAACTAAACATGTACTATTTTTCTCTCCCAACTTTTCTGATGTTTTTATGGTTATGTGGTGCCTTATAGTGTTGGTTGAGTTGTCAAATCCTCAATGACATAATAAGAAACCTAGAGACACGTACATTTTTTGGAATGTTTCTTGCTATGAATTCTATAAATTTGAGTTGAATTTAGGTTTAAAAAAAAGAAAACTATGATATATATGTGAATTCAAATTATGAGAATATGAGTTGATCCAAGGTTATTGCTTGGGGTGGATTGGAGGAATTACTTTTTAGAAAACTTTAATTCCTTAAATTTGGGATGGGTTCATTCAATGAAGTAAAAATACCATCATAAAATACTGGTTTAATTCAAAGGACCATAATACGAATCAAATATACACTTGGACTATCATATATCAAATCACTCCTATGTAATGGTTTATATTATCACTTGAAATGTGTGGCCCTAAAATTAAACAATGATAAAAAATGTTTAAGACCGTCAAAAGAAATTATAAATTAAGAGAAGTGATTAGACATTAATATAGTGAGAAATGACATACAATCCATCCCATTTCTACTCCCTTAAATCAACAAATAATAGTTTCAACACACCATTGATACAATGGTCATAATGATATTGAAAAATAGACCCATGAGGGTGGATTTGAAGAAGTAAAACACAATGTAATAACGAACACTGCACCGTTGTATGAAGGATTTTCATCTTTGAGGTGTGGATAAATTCACATCGTAATGAAACTGTATCAATGTGTTTACAAAAAGAATAAAAAATTGGAAGATGAAGCATTTTTATTAAGAGACTATAGTGATTAGTATAACTTAAAATTTAAGGATGAATATTACAATGATAAAGTGGCAACATAAAATTTCTATAAATCAAGGAACATATTATCATCAAAACCATCACCACCACATCATTAAATATAAATTTCTAGAGGATTTGGTTGATAAAAAAATATTCCAAATCTCCCAAATTAATTATGGTAGGTCAAGGTGGGTGGAATGTTAATGGAGAGAAGACATTTCCACCACTTACCTGAAATGGAAGCCAACTTGCATTGCCCAAAGAGATGCGCTGACACAACATTTTAGAATTACGAATTGGGGTGGTCCATAGAATAATTAAATGAATCCTTATATGTTCCTTGTCATTATGAAAATTTTCTTTTGAATTGGATTTTTCATTCGATATATGATTGAAATGGTGGGATGTTTTTCTATTTCACACAAACTATCAAAAGATTTCATCTTTAACTTGGGCCATATAAAACAGTTATAAAAATATGAAATAGTTATGTACAATTTTTACTAAATGATTCCAAAGATTTCATCTATCTGTATTTTAAATTGTATCTTAATTTGGCTTGAATTGTGAATAGTATAGTGAAATAATTGGGATGATTTCTAGTTAACATTGGTTAGAATTTATTAGTTTTAATGACCATAATGGTTGTCTTCGAATGTAAATATTCAAGTTCTCCAAACATATAAAATTTTCCAAATGGAATGAGAACCATTAAAATGAAATATTAACGTAAATTATTAACCATTTTTTGTTTCATAAGGTGTTAAAGAATTTACAATGTAATACTTCATTTTAAGAAAGATTTCTAATCATAAGGAGAAATAATGTTCAATTTCTAAAATTCACTAAAAATGGTGTTTATTAATAATGTATCACATTACAATTAAATAAATTGAAAACTAATATTATCCCTTTCATTGGATAATTACCCCCCGACATGTGTTTTTCTAGTCTTGAGAAAAATATATCTCAATATTATGATCTTACAATTCTCTTTTCCCAAAATATTTTAATATAAAATCCTCACCAAAGGACCTCATACCAAAACAATTATGAAACCCATTAAAATTAGTTAAAACAAGCCATGCTTATAATCACATCCCAAGCCCAATACCATTACTTTGTTCAAATTTATTTCCACATTTCATCCAATTTCAATAATGCATGATGATTTTTTGGGCACCTTAATAGGCATGTGGGTTCATTTTTATTCAATGTGAAAATGAAGAAAGTGCTTGGTAAAATCCAATTTTAACATTGAGATGAAAATTCATTTTTTTTAAAATGGTTACATGGTAATAGAATTTTTAGGCAATCAAGATAACCCTTCTAGTGGGACTTTGTCATTGAATATTAGACTCAAATACCTTAGGGTACCATGTGAAGCTCCCATACTTTTTCATAAAATCGTGTTAATTCAATCCAAAAAATTCAAATTATAACAAAAAGAAAATAATTTAAAACTCTGAGATAGAAAAATATGTAGTCAAGATTCACAAGTTCCTATATTGACACATTGGGTCACTCCATTACTCTACAGTCAAATTTATTTTTTCCCAATTTGTTATGAATTTCATGAATACTCATGTTAAAATTAAAACAATCACCAAATCTAAACTAGTTTCTATGGGATTCCATGAACTCAAAATAATAACCCAAAATATAATGGTCATGCATTTTGGTTTTTTTATTAAATTTATGGAAATGTAAATGGTAAGAAATCATATTATACAAACAATACATTTTTATTCATTTCACCCCCAACATAGAATAACACTATCCTCGGTATTTAATGAAAAGAAAACAAAGATTGGGTAGTGGTAGAGGATATAATTTCAAAAAATAAATTGAAAATTATAATCACGTAATGATGTCACATGGTGGTTGATATTTATGTTCAAGATCTTCCAATCAATAATAAATTTATCACTTTGGATTCATGTCATATGCAGACTATTTAAGGAAGATTGAAATTTTGGTTTAATTTATCGAAGGCATGTGATCTATTTGAAAATACTAAACTAATTAAACTATTAAATCTCATACACATGAAACACTAGATCACAATAGAAACCCAAACAAGGTTTACTTGACAAAAATAACACAAAAAACACAAAATAAAATAATATAAAATAAAATCGATATAGAAGTCGTGTTGCCTCCCAGAAAGTAAATTGTTTAATGTTGTTAACTCGACTTGGACCCCCAAATATACCCAATATAAACTTCTTATATTTTCAGGATTCAATATCTTATCACTTATACTAGATTGAAATTGATTATTTTGGAATGTTATTCAGGTATAATCTTAAATTCTATAATGAGTGAAAAAGATCCATGGAATATCAGAAATGGTTTGTGGAGTTTCTTTTCTATTCATTCCAATAACATTAAGGATCATTCCTAAATTATTATTTTTATTTTATGAATGAATGAAAACCAAAAGGTAATGGTTGTCACATATTATGGGGTAATTGATCATGTAAGGGAGGACAAAAATGTTGATTTTGGCTTGATTTATATTTCTTAAATCATATTGGAAATTTTAATAAAAAGTAGCTTTTCTCTAATTTTTTTGTAAACAAATGGTTACTTATAATAATATTATTCATCCCCCAAATTGGCTAGATGAATATCTGGAGTGGTTACAGGCTCAATTTATGTGATTTCACCCAATGGTTCAGTTATCAGTGGTCCTAGAAATTTTTTATGGATCTATATTATGTATATTCAATCCTGGAAGACAAATTTCCATCTTGTGAATCCAAGTAAAATATTTCCACATTATTTTAAGCCCCTTCAATAATTAATTGATATTATTCATATATCCCAAATCAAAAGGTTTGTTATTAGTAAAATTCATGAGTGTTTTCTGGGATATGACATTATTCTATCAGTGATGAGGAAGGGATAGTTTGAGTGGGAATGGGTTTTATTACCATTTTAATGCTTTGTAGATCAAATAGTAATGATGAAACCTCTGAAATCATTTTATCCATTTTTTATACTATTTTCCACGAATTTGTTGCAAATTTGTAAATATATGACCTTAGAGATCCTACAATTCCCTAATATTGATATATTCATCCATCCTTTAGAGTGTATGAAATTTACCCTTTAAGCATTCATCATCAAAATGATTTTATGTATCACCAGTTGTGGTGTAATCATTCTAAGTTTTCTCAAACAAACATATTATTTTAGGGGAATACCAATATTGGTTTTATATTTGATTCTATATTTTGTTTTCAATGGGTTAATGATGATGATAGTCCATTTATGTATGCCTTACTACAAATCCTTTTTTCTCATTTTTAAAAATCCAGTTAATGTGTTATCGGTACCCCAACTTACAATTGCAAAAATTCAGAAACCACATACCAAACGGACATACACATCATAATAAACAGATTCATCTCCACATCCCAAGCAGGAGTCTTGTTCTCCAGTAGCTGATTCCCATTCTGGATGCCTCCAAAAACATCCACATTGAACCCAACTCCAAATCTGATCAAGAAAAGATTGGTCTGGGTGTTCCTTCTTGACCATGCTCCCCTTTTTAAAGGCCAAAGTCACCTCTTTGTTCCTCTTTGATGAAGATTGAGTCCACATTGGTCTCAGAAGAAAATGTGGATTTTAGATTCTTTGGGAACATAAAAATAGAAAGGAAAATATAAGGGAAATGAGGGTGAGAATTGAGAATTTTGAACTAGAAAATGATGATACTATCTAATATAACATACATAGGTGCACAAGAATGTTGCTAAAATTTTGTATCACCTAAATATACATATATTTAATGGATTAACCAGTATCTTGTAGTGTATATTTGGTTATCGAATCCTCAGAGACCTATAAAGAAACCTACAGACACGTACATTCTATATATTACTATTGGCTATGAAGTGTCCGTCTATAAATTAAAATTATATTAGTTTTAAGGATCAATAATATATATATGAATTCAAATTTCGAAAAAATGAGTTGATCCTAGGTTATTACTTTTGGTGGATTAGATGAAATACTTATTGGAATATTTTAATTATTTAAATTTGAGATAGTTATAGTCAACCAAGTAAAAATACCATCATCACATACTAGTTTAATATCAAAACACCATAATAATAATTACATGTAAACATGGTGGATCATATTTATGATCCATCAAAGGTAAAAGTTCTTATTAGAACATGAATTGTGGGGCCGTAAAATTCAATAAGGACAAAGAAGTTTTGAGATCTTGATACAAAATTCTTAATTAAAAGAAGTGATTAGAAATTAATAGAGAGAGAAATGATATCTAATTCATCCACTTAATACTCCCTTGTAATATACCATAATAGGGATATCCCTCACATGATAATATGATCCCAATGTGAGTGGAAATTAGACTCATGAGAGTGGAATTGATGAAGAAAAAAATAATAAAATAGCAAACACTCCATTCTTGTTTTTTAAAATTTAAATCATTGATGTGTGAATAAATTCAAAATATAATGAAACATTATAGAATTATTAACAAAAATAACATTAAATTGTAATAATAAGAGGTTTTATTAAAAGGATAATGTGATTCAAATAACTTATAATTGAAATAATAACATTACAATGAAAAAGTGGAAGCATAACATTTCAATGAAACACAACATAATTAATCCTCAACTCATTCGCCACATCTTCCATAAGTAGGCATTTCAAGAGGATTGGTTATACACCACAATAGTAGAAGTCTCCTCAATTAATATTGGTAGGCCTAGGTGGGTGGAAATTTAATAGAGATAATACTTTCCACCCCTTTATCCGAAATAGCAGTTAGCTTGCATCCACCGAACAGAGGTGCATAAATGGCGTTCTAGATGGCCGAATTGTGGTGGGATATAGAATAAATAAATTAATCGCAATATGTTAATTGATATTCAAACTGATTTCATTCTCACTGGATTTATTTTTTAGGTTTCATTGAAATTGTGGGATGTTTTTCCAGGCCATTGAATCTGAACCATAATTTCAACGTCAACTTGGGTCACCTGAAACTCCCTTCGAGAATCAAAATTAGCTCTAGTCACTTTTGAATTAAATGTTCCCCATTTTTATTCTATCTATAGTTTATATATTATCTTAATTGGGTGTGTATATTGGCCAATATAGTGATATTATTTGATTTTATTTTATTTGACTTTCTCCATAATTTCTTTGGTTGAATGACCAAAATTGTGGTCTTACGATATGATTCTTCTAGTGATTCAGAATAATGATTTCTTCCCAACTGAATGAAATCCTGAAAATGAAATATTAAATAAAAATCATTACCATTTGTAGTTTTAGATGTTGTTCAGAATTATACCACGTAATAGTACATTTTAAAAAGGAATTACAATCATAATGTGAAATGACGATCAATTTTTAAAATGAAGTAAAAAATAGTGATTTTGAATAATGAAGCGCATGAAAATTATATAAATTAACAAAAAATATTATCCTATTTTAGTTTATAATAATTAATGATTTATCCTTTGAAAATCAAATGGATTTACTCAATCTGTAGATATTGAAATACGTTGGTTTCTCAGCTTGTTTCAAAATGTAGGATACTAAGCATCAATTTTCTTCCACTGAGGATAGTTTTTTGAATGATGAATTTTCCCATATTTAATTATTATATCTACATGATATGATAATTTCACTTCAGTCTCCCAACTTCTATATAAAGGCATAAACCTTGGACTTATTGTAAAGTACCATACAACATTTGTAGAACCCAATTCCTGCTTCTTGTATTGAGAAGTACCACACTTTGGGAATTCATTAATTGATTTTTGGTCCTTTAAAAATAATATACAGTCATTTGGGTAGGAATTTATTCTTTCATAGATCATAACCATTGAATGTAAAATTCTTTTAACATCATATTTTTAGTTAGGCAGCTCATTATAATTTGAGAGCATATCATTCAAGAGAGAAATTAATTCAATACAACTATCATTAATCAATCAATTCTATTCTTTCAAATTATAGGGCATCATTATGGATGAAAATGTTATAAATTTACTACAAACAATATAAACTGGTGTTATTGTAGAACTATTTAACTTTCGAAACATTTTTTGAAAATCAAAAAGTTCATCTTTAACTGTCCCTATCACTTCCTAAATATTCTATTTATCATTAATCACAACTATAATCACATACTCGATATGGTAATCTTTATTTTACACAGTTATAATCATATCATTTATCCGTAAACATAGAATTATCCCAGTTACTAGCTACATTTACATTTTCCACATGTTTATTCCAACATTTATAAATTTGATCAATTCAATTACAGATCATGTGTTATTCCTCTAGTCTAATTTGTCTAAAATAAAAACAACCTAAACACTGACAAAGGATTTTTTTAGGTTCACATACATTATCTTTTGAAAACATAATGAATTATTTCACTCTATATTTATACTATTATTTCCTATGATTAATATTCATCAATTCATTAATCATGTACATCCTATTTGATTCCATAATATTAACATTAAAAAAATAGAAAAAATATGTTCAATTGAAATCTCTCCCAAAAGTTCTAGTGAGTGTACTAGAAAGAGACTTAAGGGTTTTTTATTCAATTATAATGATTTAAATGTTTTTTATGGTTCATTAATAAAATAATAATAATTTATTATTATTTATTGAATACATTTGTTTCAATTACATACGAACTTTACTGGTGTTAAAATTTTTATAAAGAGAATCTTTTTGAGAAAATAATGATTAATCATTTGTAATTTCAGGTGTATAGACTTTTATGAAGATACACATCATTCATGATATATATATATATATTCAAATAAGTGGATAAAAATAATCTTTTGTGAAATTATTATACGTATTGATTTGAGATTTTATTTTCTTGTAGGATTATGGAGGATATTGTAGGACAATAAAAATTATTTTTTCAAAAACTCACTATAATAGAAATCACTTAAAAATACTCAAACCACTGTAAGCTCATCAGGAACACCACCCAAAAATAATAATCACCTCAAACCACTACAGAGTTTCTGACTTCTTAAATTTCTAACGATGACCAAACCATTCCATAACCTCAGGAGGATCTTGGTCACTTTGAAAAAAGAAGGTTGATGAATCAAAAATTCCAAAGGTAAAGAATATCATTCCCCAACCACTCCTTTCAAAAAAATTTAAAATCCAATCAATATAAATACATTACTGTAATGGGAGGATTTTCCAAAAGTTATGTCCTTGGAATGGGCTTTCCATCCCATTTCAAGACATTCATAAAGGTGAAATATATCAACATGAAGCATTAATATATATCAATATATTTTTGAAATACACTCAAATTACATAGTCCCAAAGCACACAAAGGGGTCAGATCCCAAAGAACAATCCACAGGAGAAAAAAACACAACACAAAATTTTGAATGTTTTCATTTCAATTATAATCACACCCCTAACTCAAGAGGGTAGAAATATATTTTGAAATATATGAACACTTTGAATTAAATCCAAATTATTAAAAATGAGATCCATATTTTCATGTTAAATAATTTCTACCAATACCAAATACGGTCTCTGATTTTTTATAATTAAATCAACCCCATTTCTAAAATTTCAAATTCAATAAATTATTTTTATTAAAAAATATTCAAATATTGTTTCCGTAATTTTTACATTACTCCATATTCCCTTTTAATTTCAATAAAAAAAATTCTATCTAAAAATGGGAAGAGATGAGGTACCTATTTAAAACATTTCAAAATGATTAATATTATTTTCATTCCCTCAAAAATATTATTTTAATGTCAACTCACTCAATAAAATAATCTTTTCTATTAAAAATTACTATTTTATTCAAACAAAAAACAATATTTTATGCCCTAAAGCTAAATAAAATTAACATATAACAATGAAATTATAGATCAATCTCATGAAAGTGATTATAAATCACATCATTAAATACAGAATCATTAAACTTAATATGAACTAATATAGGAATTAAAAATAATTGACTAACATCACAAGAAGAAGACATTTCATTATAAAACAAGAAAAACAAGAATAATCATTCAATAATAATTGAATTATTCTAATAGAAGAAATCTAATTAATAAAAATAAAAATAAAAAACATTTTAGAGTATAATTTAATTTAATAATAGGAATTGGATACAAAAGTTAGTGTTTCATCCAATAGTTGAGAGCTTCCACTTTCCTTTTATACTTCTAACCCAATACCATTGAACCATTTCGAGGTTCCAGAGGATTAATAATTCATCTATTATCTCTAATATAATATTTTTTTGAAATCATAGAAACTATTTGGAAATAAACTGAACATAAAATACTTATACTTAATCAACTAGTTTGATTCAATACACATGGAATAAAAAAAATGGATGAAAAGTACTCTGAATGAATTAATATCGAACGGTTCCATTGGATCTAAAGCTATGGTATTGAGAAAACGAAGATCAGAGGTGGAGTAAGATCTTTGAAAAGCATGAGAGTTTGGTTAATCAAGAGAAAGAGAAATGAGAGAAGGGTTGATGTCTAAAAAATAGGCATAAACATGATAATACCTTAGATTTGGTTATCCAGTAGAAATAGTAAGGTCCGATGCTGGGGGCGGTAGATGCTGAGGTTGTGGAGGGGGCAGTAGAGGTGGTGGAAGAGCTTTGGTTTCCTGAATTCTTGAGGTGCAAGAGGAAATAGGATTATGATAGAGTTCCATTTATGAAAACATAAATGGATTTTATCATTTCTTTTTGGAATTCCCTGATAATGGAGGTTTTTACTAGTGATAAAATATAAAGCACATATAAAAATGATCTTTATCATTGCTGATAATGGGTTTTCATTATTGGCAATAAAAAAATCAATCATAAATTCCTAATACAAATAAATTATTTATAATTATGAAATAATAATAAATATTTTACAATATTTGTAATTATAATTATATGTAAACATATATTTATATGAATTCGGTCCAGTTAGTTGCAAAGTCCCCTAACTATTTTATGAAAATATAATAAAATTAACATACAAGAATGGGTGAAACACGGTAAAAAAGTGAGAAAATACCTCACCCAAAAGGAAAAGGTACATATAAAATACATCAATGGCATCACTATGACCATATCCAGATGTCGCACTATCATCAGCTGATTCCCACTCTGATTGAAATTTTTTTTAATTAAAATGTGTGGGGTTAATATCCCCGAGTTAATGATACTCTAGTGTATGTTGGCCCCAGGTATACTTGGTGGACTTCCAATGGGACGCATCCACACTCCCATGACCAATGGCCTCTGGAAAGAATCCCACACCTCCATGTTTTTAGAAGACCAGCCCCTTTTAGATTTTCTTCCAACAGTCTAGAATCTTGAGAAGCACTCTGATCCTCTATGAGGAAATCATAAGACACATTTTTTTCATCTGATTTTCTATGTGAAGGGATCATATGGAATCCGTCATCATCCATAAGAGATTTTTTTTGATGCTTCACAAGATTGGTAACATCCTCCTTCTCCTTTCCTTTACGGTGACTTGAGGCAACCTCCTGCTCAGCCATGAACTGCTGATCAGACACCATCTAAAATTCATCTTCATCCACATGATCCAAATCCTAAGCCTATCCTTTAACACTATAACTATCCTTATGAATATTTTCCTCATATTTAATGATTTCAGCAAAAGATTATTTGTTACTCTACTTTCCCTGAGTCTCATGAGACACTTATATATTATGTACATCTCCATCTTTCATGATGGGATGAATGCAAGTGACAATGTCATTGTGAACATCATTTCCATCATCTTAAGTATATGTTGAACCTACCTCCACATGTTCTTGAACCATCTATTGGGGAAAGCAACACCATTTTCTTCATCTGGTGTAGTTGATTTACCCATATTACTCTTTTTAAAGCACAAGCTATCCTCATGTCCTCTAACATAGAAATATGAACACAACAAACATATTCTATAATGGGAAGCCCGATGCCCAATCCTATTAAAAATAAAAAAATAATGGGGAATATTCTCATATTCAATGTGCCAACAAAATTCATCCTCATCTGTTGAAAGATAAACTCTATCGACAAGAGCATAACCTATGTCAACGTCAACAATGATGCGAGAAAAATGGTCATACCTTGCCAACATAGTCTATTAATACATCCATATAGGCATTATAATCTCTAAATCAATGCCATAAAAAAAACTGGGATGCTTTAAAATACAGTTCGTATCGTGAACCTTGACCCACAATTGGACGCAATAGTTTCTAGCATCTAACAGATTAAAACTCTAATCCCATCCTTAAAAATGAATAATACTAGGTTTGATTGAGATCGAACCCATACCCCATGCTTGTGTATTCAAATAATTAAAAGGGAAAAACATATGAAAAAACCTACTTCCAAAAGAGACTCATTTCCAATCAGAAAAACTACAGATGCATGATATCTGATTAACCAGATCATCGATTTTTAGAGGCTTTGAACCTTTGGAAAAAATCAATCACAAAATCAAAGTAAACATTCCAAATTTCAAACACTCTGAGACATCATCCTAATTTTATTTAACATATTTGGTGCTACCCTTTATTTGTAATGTTCCAGTAACAGAACCATTAAAAATTGGGAAATAGAAGGGCGAACCATTCACCACCTTTGAAGAATCACAATTCATATTCCCTACAACAAGAGAAATAGTGGAAGATCACTGAATACACTGGAGGTCGATGAAACACTTTTATTCAATGAATCCAATGGATTAAAACAAGAATCACTATTCCACACCCTCACATCAACAGACCAGGTAGTATCTGATATGACAGGAATCAAGACAGCTCTTAGAGCATCATGGTATGACTCTTTCAGAGTTTGCAACAGATCTGGGATCTGAAATCTTGGATTTTGATGGGTGGATGATGCCTTCGAAACCAGATCTAACCTATGATGGTTATGATCCTGCACCAGTCCTCAATACAGATGATTAGAACAAGCATCACACACGCCATCCAAGAGCACTGAACCCCCTTAGTGAAAAATAAGCATTACAAAACCATAACAAGAAGATAACAGTGCGCCATAGAAGCAGAGCTCCTACACCAACTGAATCACCATCCAGTATCATAATTAAATATTTATTTGTCCCTGTAATTATAAATAAATAATATTTATTTAAATAATTATAAAATTTTAATAAATATTTTAAATATATATTGTATTATAATTTTATAATTATTTTAATATATGAACATTTATTTATAATTATAACTATTATATATATTGTTATAAATATAAATAAATTGTTATTTATATAAATAAATATAAAATTATAATAAATTTATATAATTATATTTTTATTTTATAATTATTTAAATAAAAAAATATTAATTTTTAGTTATAAGTATAAAAATATATTTATTTATTTAAATAATTACAAAATTTTAATAACTATATATAATTAAATTTATAAATTATAATTAAATGTGAAAAATATATTAATTATGTATAATTATAAATTGAAAAATATAAATAATTTATTTATTATAATATTATAATTACAAAAATAAATAAATATTTATCTATAATTATGTTTAGTTACAATTATAAATAAACAGATATTTATTTACCAGGATGGTTTAGGTGTCTAGTAAACTCGATTTTAAAAATTTATTGATGAAAATAAAATGTAAACACAAACCAGAATACACCCAGCACATAAAAAACCAAATTATAAATGTGTAAAACGACACCATCTAAATGCATTGACTTGAAGACCCACACAAAACCTACCATAGAGCCAAAAAGCACAAAACCCCCAACAAAAAGCTCATACTAACGGCCCATGGTAAGGCCAGAGCAATGATGTTTTTTGTATATATGGGTTTTAAAAAAATTCTCAAAAAGGGATAGGGTTAGAAATATTTTTAAAAATTGGTTTGTAGATCCGTTAATCCCGTTCATGCATTCTCCATTCTTGGAAGATGTGTAAATGTGATTCACTTATCATAGGCATGCTGAAAGATGCCTGAACCCCGTTCACGCATCCTACAGAAACAATTAATTTTATTCTACAGTTTTTTTTTTAATTTTTTATTTTTTTCTTGTTATTTTTTTTATATATAATATATATATATACACACACACAAAAATCAAAAGAATTTATCTACTATTTAATATCCAGTAGTATTGTCATTACAACAGTAAGGATTCTGACGGAAACCCTCACCCAGAGCTCCCTTTTTTAAGAGGGAAAGACTAGGAAATTATTCTACAATTTTGATGTGGGATTTAGGTTCTCCATTTCCTGTGCAGAACATTATGCACTTTAGATGTGGGATTCTTTTTCAAGTAGTTGTCTTTAAAATACTATGAAGTAAAAACTATAATACCAATATAAATGAAACTTAAACATGGATTAAACATATATGAAATAGTTTAAAATAAAATGAACGTTGTAAAAATGATGATGAATAATAATTTATAAGCTTTCAAAACAATAATCATGAAAGATAAAAATGTTTCAAGTATGTGTATTTGAAAGAATAAAAAATAAAAAATATAAGACCAACATGAATGAAACATAAAATATGGATTAAACATATAAAAAATAGTTTAATGTAAAAAAATCGTAAAAAATATTGATGAAAACTAATTTATAAGCTCTCAAAACCACCAACTAGAAACAGAAAAACGTTTCAAGTACGTGGCATTGAAAGAACATAAAATAAAAACTATTCGACCAATATAATTGAAAATTAATACATGGGTTAAACATATAAGAAATATTTAATAAGTAGTTAGTTAATTAGTAATATAATTATTAATTATATAACAATTTATTCTTTATTTTCTAAAATAATTATTAATTATATAATAATTAATTAGTTATTTAGTAATATTACTATTAATTATATAATAATTAATAATTTAATTAATAATATAATTATTAATTATATAATAATTCTATAGTTAATTAGTTAATTAGTAATATAATAAATAAATATAATCATTCATTATAATTTTTAGTTATTAATTTTTAATAATTAATTACATAATAATTAATTAGATAATTTGTAATATAATTTTTAATATAATTATAATTATTAATTATATAATTAATAATTAATAATTATAATTAAATATTAAAATGAATAAATATAATTACTAATTATTTTACTAATTAATTATTTATTTTATTATAATTAATAATTATATTAAAAAATAACTAATTAGAAATTATATAATAAATAATAACTTATTGTAACTAATTTAAATTTTAGTAATTAAATATTTATTTATTATATAACAAATAAATAATAATTATAATTAATAATTATATTACTAATTAAAATTTTATTATTATATAATTAATAATTAATAATTAATAATTAGAACGAATAATCATAATTAATAAATATATTACTAATTAACTAATTATTTATTATATAATTATATAAAAAATTAACTAATTAATTATTATATATGAGTAGTAAATAATTAATAATTATATTAATTATTAACAAATTAAGAATTATATTAATTGTTACCTAATTAATAATTATAATAAAAATTAACCAATTATTTATTAAAATTTTATTAGATGTCCAATCCATATTTTAAATTTCATTTATATTGGTTTTATAGTTTGTATTTTATAGTCTTTCAAAGACACGTACGTAAAACATTCGTATTTTTCATGTTGCTGGTTTTGAAAGCATATAAGTTATTTTTTATCAATATATTTAACAAAGTTATTTTTATTTTCAACTATTTATAATATATTTCTTTCATGTTTTAATTTTCATTTATATTGGTCTTATAATTTGTATTATATTAACTTTCAAAGTAATGTACTTGAAATATTTTTAAATTTCATGTTGATTGTTTTGAAAAATTATAAATTATAATTCATTAATATTTTTTTTTAAATTCATTTATTATTCTACTATTTCTTATATTTTTCATCCATATTTTATGTTTCATTCATATTGGTCTTATAATTTTTATTTTATAATCTTTCAAAGACACGTACTTGAATCATTTTTAAGTTTCAAGTTAGTGGTTTTGAAAGCCTACAAATCATTATTCATCATCATTTTTTTGAAATTATTTTTTAGCAATTTATTATATATTTAATCCGTGTTTTCTTTTTCATTTATATTGATATTATTTTTTGTATTTTATAATGTTTTAAATTTACTTACTTGAAACATAATCCCACATCAGAAATGTAGAATGTTCTGCATAAGAAAGGGTGAACTTGAATCTCATATCGAAAATGGAGAATGATTTCTGGGGTAAGCACTCTTATAAAAGAGAGCCCTGGGTGAGGATTTCTGTATGAATCTAGATTTTTGTAATTGATGTACTAGGGGATATTAAATAGTTAATAAATTCTTCTTATTTTTTTTCTATATATATATATATATACATACAAAAAACAAAAAAAATTAAAAATACAAAAAATATAAACCTTTCTATAGGATGCGTGAACGGGGTTCAAACATCCTTCATAATGTATGGAAAGGATGTGTGAAAAACATTCCGGAATCCTAAGGAAGAAATATGCTTTAACATGGTACCTCAGGAGCAATCTTAACCCTGCTCCTATCTTGGTCAACACCTACAAACACAAAAGTAGCCCTGCATTCCAAGGCCAATTTATACCATCAGCCTAAGATTCCATCTCCTGAGGTCACCCCCAGCACACTTTTTGTCTAACAAAAATGACACCACATTGGACCTCCACCGACTCTTTGCCAGCCATGGATCCATCACCGCCATATTGAGTCCATTCATTCACCGGCCAGATGATATGTCCCCTTGGAGGGGTCCAACCATCAGCCAAAAACACGATTGTTGCCATCCTCGCTAGCACTCTTGACCACTAGCCTTTTGAGTGACCAGCCTTCGTCACCACCGTCTGGAGGAGGTGCACTGCCTTCCCAACAAGATCCTAGACCCCCCATCACTTATAGTTGTCAGTTAACTCCCAACCATCATCCACTCCACTAGACATGGCCGACACACCAAAACCAGAAGGAGTTCTATACCAGACCTCACAAAACAGAGGGCCCATAACAATACCACTAGTGGTTGTTGCTTTGCATCTCTAGGGATCATTCTTTCTAAGGATCATGTCTGTCTCATATCGTATACCATAACTTGAATGACTCCAAGTCACTAGCTTCCCTATAGCATCCGATCTCAGCTCATATCTGTGTCCATGGCTCAAAAAGGATTTCCAGAGGCCCCCTCCTATTATTGGCATCTCAAGTTGCGGTTCTTTAGAAACCATCCCAATATTGGAAGGGATTTCATCTACTCCCTCCCTAATGTCACAACTAGAACCTATATGAGCACATTATTATCCAAATACAATGTAGGTGGTGTTTCATAGTGACGTGCATTCTAAAAAGTTGGAGTGAAGAGGTTGTGCGGGCTCTCGATGCGTAGAGGGAAAATTCTAGCTAAAATGATGTTCAAAGGCCACGAGCGGTGGTCCTGTGAATGAAGACGATAGAGGAAGTATCAGCATTGCTACACTGGCCATAATATTGTGGATTACAAGTCCAATCGGATGCAGTGTATACCATGATATCTTGGTCTTGTTGGGCCTTTTTGTCATGATTGACCTATACTTCATGGTATTCATGTCACATATTTAATTAATAAATAGTATTGATGGGTGGGATACCCCCTTGGGGGGGCTATGGACTGCCTTTCCTACGCGTGTGTGTGGTGTGTATGTTTTTGAATATAATTTTATCACCAAGCATCTTAATATAATAAATAATATAATTATAATTACAGATACATATACTAATAAATATTTTTATATATTTTTTAATATATATATTTATAATAAAATATAAATATATATTTTTATAAAATTATAATAAATGTATTTATTGTAATTTAATAATTATATATATATATAATAATATATATATATCTAAACTATTTATATATAATTAAAAATTTATAATTATAAATATAATAAATATACTTATTATTTAAATATAATTTCTATAATTTTATAAGTATTAATGAGAACATAATAAGTTAATGGGTATGACATGAATGAATCATTCTGGTGTCAAATTATAATTTAACATTGAATATGATCAAAACATAACATATGCATGCACATCATCATAATATAAGTAATCATAAAATTTGAATCATAACTCACAATCATATCAACATATATTCTTTATGATCATACAGTGAAAATCATACTCACACATCAATATATAAAGAGAAATAATGATAATCAAGTCCATGAATATCATCATTATCTCATGATATGTACATATATATAGACAAAATTAATTAGAGACAAAGATTATAATATATATATAATTATAAATATAAATAAATATAATTAAAATTATTTATACCTATTTATAAATATATAATTAGAAGTATATAATTATAAATAATATAAATATATTTATCATTCAAAAAATTATTATAAATTTATAATTCTAAAAAATATATATCGATTTATTTATAAAATTATAAATATTTTATTAAACATTATATATTTTTTTGAATTATTAATATATATATATATAATAATATATCATATTTTTATTAAATATAAACATGTGTTTTTTAATTAATTTATATAAATAAACATTATTTTTGAATATAAATATTATAATTATATATATATTATTAATAATTTTTTATTGATATCTTTTACCAGTGCTAATAATAGCACAAATAAAGTTATGCTTTATCAGTTTTAAAAATGTTTTGATATACGTGACCTTTATTAGTAGTATTAACTTGCACTCATAAAGCTGAGGCTTTTGTTAGTGATTTAGCTTAGCACAGATAAATGTTGGCACATCCCTTGCTTGAATATGTGGTTTATTTAATAGTTTCAATATTTGTTTTATCTTATTGTTTTCATTTATGAATTTTTATATATATTATATTAATATGTATGTATATTATTTTATATTATATTTAAATGAAAATAAATTTTCAATCTATTATTGGAAATATAGATACAAAAAATTATTCTAAATAAGTATCTTTTAAAAATTATATTATTAATAATTTTTATATTATATTGTATTAACATTATTTGAATATGATTAAATTAAAAAAAAAATTGGTGCCAAACCCCATGGATAAAATAAGAAGAAAGGGGGCCCTATCAAATTGGAAAGGATGAATCTATTATAAGTCACAAAGACCCAAAAATAATGGACCAATGGTCCGAAACAATCAGAGTGATGATGGCCTTTAGACACTATGACAAAAATTCATAAAGCTAATTGAATAAAAAAATTAAACAAAGGAGAGAAGTCCTAAGGCAAATAGACAACAAAGGAAAACCAAAAAACATCTAATAATTGGTTTGTCATCACCCCGAAAACGCATCGCTGCCAGAAACAACGCCACCAAAGGAAACCCAAGAGGGGAAACTTTTCTTCACCATTGGGATTCCACCACCACCAGCCCTATCCACCGCGGCCATAATCATTATCCACCAACATCTTTGTTATTTCTGGATTCATGCACTACATGTCCCTACATTGATTCCATTGATAATAATTCCTTTTTCCCATATGATCGCCCCCGCTCAATACAGTTTGGTGAGTTGATGTAAGGTCATATAACATCACCTTACCAAACCAACTAATTTTCCAATGAGTTGAAACCACATAACATCATTCCATGCTAGCTGGAAATTCCATGATCATCTATCAAGAGTGTTCGAAGGATGGTTTCACTCTGAAAGATTCTATTTCATCAGGTGCACAGTTCCCTAGGTGAAATGTGTGCCCCACAGTGAAATAATTAGGATATCAACTCTTCAATCTTATTGATCTAATCCCAAAAAATTCCATTGATGTCCAATGGGGTTTAGAGGACCCATAATACTGCTCAGTCCTAATCCCCCATGTGATCCCCTCCTCCCAATGCCACATGGACCCGACCCCCCTTTCACTAGTGTAGCCTTTCTTCTTCATGTGGGTTTCATTCGAGACATATTCACCTCCTATTTCATGCCTGGGTAGGCCCTCCTTACTATTTAGCTAGCCACCCCAATGGGGTATCCATTTGGTTAGCTGTTGGTTGAGGACCAACCTATGCATAAGCACATTTTTTTTACTAATTCACCATTTACATCGGTATTTTACCCTATATCTTATATAAAAGCACATTAAAAAATGATATGAAATAATTTTATTCTATTTATTTTTTAAAATCAATCCTAAAATATTAATTAAAATGGGAAATCATAATCAATTAAATTAAAGACATCACATAAATAAACTAAATAAATCATTTAATGAAAAAATCCCCATCCTCTTATAGGGTCTAAAATCTAATGCTAGCTTCAGTATTCTTCATTTCACAACCCCACCACATGAAAACATCTTTACATATCAAGATTAGTTGGATATAATTATTTTGATGGACAGACACTGTAGAGACCCGAATCGTGGCATACATGGACTTTAAATTACTTTTGCGGAATACTTAGTACATGACAAAAACAGACACACAAGGATCGTAATAGTTTAGTGTCTTTGGAAACTCGGAATATAATCTTCTAATCAGGGTGAAAGATCTTCAACATCTCCCATAAAGGTCTTCCCTTTTATTTACCTAAAACCTTTCTTTATATCCTGGGGAAAAGAAAACATAAAAGGGCGAGCTCAGATGCTCAGTATGGGTAAACAAAAGAAATATCAATCACATCATATTCATAAGAACATAAAATTTTGGAAATCTTAACTTGCAAAAGAGAGCATAATTTCAAAACATAAGATAAATCATAGTAGTGAAATGAAATCCCAATAATCATAACATAAATCATACAACGTTGTGGAATACACACATAATCATAGAGAATCAGTTCTTATTAGTCAAGACTCATTGCCAAGACTATCTTAGTGGACAAAGTCCATTTCTGAACCGAGTTACCCTCGTTTCAGTCCTGCTTCACTGAACCGGTATAACCTACCATTCCAGCCATGTCTATCTCATGAGATATAAAATCTTTACCCAATGCATTGGAGGGAGATATAGGTCCCACCCATCTCATAATTATACCATTCTTATGTGTGCCACAAAATCATAAACCTTACATCATAGAATAACCCATGTAATAAAAATGGGAATCTTAAACATCATGACATCATAAAACAATTCATATAAGATAAAGGAATTCATAAAAATATTTCCATCAAAACATAATCAAATCCATGAAATAATAGGGAGAAAAACATAACCCTTTATTATCTTAGATGGAAAATAATTTTGATAAAACACTTGAACTCCATTCTTGAGGAAAATATCCTTTCTACTTCAAAAACACTTTTCCTTTCTTAACATGTCATACAATTTTAAAAGAATTTGATTACAAATAAACGTGAAATCTTGTAAATTAATATTCTTGGAAATAATGTTTTAAAAATCCATTCATGCCGTATAAGTTAAAAAAACATTCTTGTCGTACTTTTGTCGGAAAAGTCAAAAAGCACCTCGTACGAAGAACGACAAAAGATTCCTTTCATATCCTTGACTAAAAACTCACCGAAGGGTAAAATTGGATTTAAAAAATTGTAGGTGGATGGAAATAATATTACATATTGAGGAATCATGGATGTGGATGATGAAATACAACCCAGTAAATACCAAAGTATAAACAATCTCATATAAAAATGAGATTGTGATATTTCCCTTACCTTAGATCCGTTTTGCTTCGTAAGTGTCCAAAACTCCTGTATAATGATTTAAATAATGTCATTGACTTATTAAAGAATCATACTCATTGTTATGATATCATATATGGTTCACTTATGACTTTATATTACCCGTTCTTTTGTAAATTCCATATTAAAGAGCGTTTTGGGTAAAATTGTTTCATTTGTCATCCGTGTTTTGACTTGTAATTATTCATATGATTACATAGATCATGATTACATAATTCCAGAATATAAAACATTATTTATATATAATATATATTCATAATATACATATATATAATAAATCATTAAATGGAAATAAATACACCATTCATGGAGATGGTAGGCCGTACGTACGCATTAACGCTGTTTTCTTTTCCTTATTGAGTTGAATGGAATTAAGTAGATGACATACATATATATACATATAAATCCAGATTCATTATTATGTCATATATTTAATTATTAATTATTATATAACTTTATAATCATTCATGAATTTATAAATTGGAGAATGAATCTCATCACGTCGTGGAGACGGTATTCCGTACGTACGCACGAGCGATGATATCGTTCCCATGATCGTGGAATTTTATTGGAGTGTATTTATAATATTACAGAATCAATATCACTTTAACATAATCATATATAGTGATTATTTACACCATTATACCAATCCAAGTAAGGTGGTGGTGGAAAATTGATTACACCCCGGCGTGTGGACGGTATTCCATACGTACGCACGCGCAGTGATTTATTTTTCTGTAGGATGCATAGATGGTGAAATAGGATTGTTTCATACATATAATAACATATCATTATATTAGTGATACTTATTTTATTACTTCATAATGTTGCAACTAAATAAGAATAAGTGGAAGAAGAAATAAAGATGAAATAATCGGTAACAGACATTACCTCTTCTTTGAAGTGCTTCTTTGAGATCTCCTTTTATGGCACTAAAATAGGTCTTTAAAGATGAACAGAACCAATAGGATGTTTCGTCGAAAGTGGATAGGAGAAATTTGCAGGGGTTGGCCGAGCATGAAGGCTCAAAGTGGTGTGAGGAAGAGGGGGAGGAGGTGCCCTTTTATGAGGGAGGAGAGGGGTACCTTTGGAATAACTAAAACTATTACTTTATTATAATGTAAAATTCGATTTTAAATAGATCCAAATTGATTTATTTAGAATGTAAGGTGGGGATGGTTTTAAATCCTCTCATCCAATAGAATTTAGACAAGTTTAGGTTCCTATTTTAACCTTATCATTTAGATTTAACATTAAGTTAAATAATTTTACTTTTACCGTGTCTTCTTGTGTTCTTATACTATAAGGTTAATAAACAGACTATAACAAGCCAAACGAACCAAAAGTTGTTTATTATTAAAATATATAACCTTATATATGTCTTTTGGCCGAACCTTAGATTTTTAGGAATAAAATAACAATTAATAATATAACATTTTTTTAAAAAACTATTTTATGTCAATTTTGACACTATTTAGTAATTGATTTTTGTGAAACTCATAACAGAATGATTAGTTCTAAAAAAGTTAATTAAAGCAACAATAAAATGTTATGTTAACCTATAAAATTAGTTTAATTCATAAAAAGTCTTAAATTACATCTATTTGGGTATTTATAACTTCAATTATGTCAATATTTCATTAATAAGACAATTAATGTATCATCTTTGTGTCATAATAAATGATAATTATATAATCCCTAAAAATTCTAAATAAATTCCTATGATGTAGATAATTGTATAAGATATTTGGAGATTATTCATGTTTGAAGTTTCATGAAGTGTATCACTAAATTAAAACTATTATACTTATAAGATTTAAGAAAGTGACATGTTGTCACATTCTTTGGTTTTAATAATAATTAAATTATTTTCATGGAAACATGTTCATTAAATGAATCTATTCCGACCCTTAGGTGATATGGGTCTACTTTTAGTCATCCAATATGATTTTGACATGTGTTAGGGTAATTTTATAATATTATATTTACCCTTAATTACCCGATTTATCTTTAACTATGGTAAATAAAATTTACCGTAGTTACTATTCATAATTCCCAAAATTAAAAAGTAGCTTATTAACATAATTGGGATCCACTTATTCCAAATATGGAATCCATTTTTACTAATTCAATACAAAAATTATGCAAAAATTAAATTAAAACTAATCCTGTTGTCGAAAGAAAACAGGTTTTTCTTTAAAACATTGCAAAAGATTGAATTGATTTACCCTACGAATTCAAGGTAGAATCAATGATAATTACATAAATAATAATAAATGGTAAAAATATATTCTATTTATACTTTAAAACAATTCAGTATTATAATTTATCAATATAAATTATTGCGATGAAAAAGTTGTTTTTAATTAAAATACAGCGTGTTTTTACTATTCATCAAAATATGAAAGTTACAATAATAATTTGAAACATTTATCCAAAGTAAAATTTTATTTCATGATTCCAAAGAAGAATTTTATTTTTTCAAATTGAACATATAAACATGTCAAAAACTAGATTTAATGTGGGTGCACCATCAAAAGGCGGCAAAACTGCATTTTTTTAAAAATACTTATTTTACCCAAAAAAATTTATTTTGTTCTTATACCATGTTTTAGAAAATGTGCAAGACGAATAATAATGTTATAAGATTCAAAATTTAGTTAATACTATTCATAACGGCTAGTTCATAATAATATTATAATAATATATCGTTGTTTAGTAAAACCCGGTATTGCGTACAACACACGCTATCGAGGAAGGTTGCGATTGCGTGTAATGCAAGCCAAGTCAGGGTTACGCGCTGTGCAAGAATCCTTCATTGTTTCGTATAACATAATCCAACCATATTTCATTTATACATTGAATATATATATATATATATACTCAATGTTGCGTAGAATAACTATTATCAAAATTGTGTGTAACACGATCCACGAATAGTGTTGCGTATACTGCAAGCTAATACGGTGTTGCGTATAGCTCAAGGTAATATTGGTGTAGCATACAACACAAGACATTAATGAAATTAAAAGAATATTTTTCATAAAATCTCAGGGTGTTACATTCTACCCCCCTGAAAATTAATTTCTACCTCTAAATTCATCGTGGTTATAAATGGTTTACTATTCGAAAGTTTCTTTAATATAAACCCACATCGTAAAAAGGAATACCAAACCAATCCTTAAAAACAATAGTATGAAATGTAATAGTTACCCAAATAAACTAATCACTGGGTTTCCACATAGGTGAAAATATGGATATGGAAGATAAATCTAACCATCACGTTCTGACGGAGAGTGGTAGAGAACATGGTTATAGAAAAGCCAGCAATCACAAAGCCATAACTTTGTGACGATCTAAGGTACCATCTGATTAATCAGATATAAGAGCACTTGGACAACATTTTTTGTTTTCAATATCATTTCCCTAAAGTTGATGAAATTAGAAGAAATACTTTCATGATTTCGGTATAGTCTCACCGTCGGTAGTTCTTTGGACAATTTCCACTTCATCTCTTAAAGAAATGAAGTTGAATTTTTCATTCATGATATGTTAGAAGATCATGTGAGAGAATGATCGTACATTCGATCTGTCTCAAACAAAAGGTTAGAAAAGTTATCAAAAAAATACATAAGTCCATCTATAGTGATATTAATCATATATGGTTCCTAAAATGGACTTATACTTCATATATCATACTGCTTAATATAATAAAACAAGTTTCTACAAAACAGGGGCTTCCTGTAGGCCAGTGGTAGGCGATAAAGGCCAGTCGCACTTCGGTTCTGGGTTCGATTCCCACGGCCTTGTCCGACGCAATGGGTTGCCACCCGTCCTGTAGGTTGTCCTTTTTCTAAAACTATATTACTATAACATCCCATCAATAATATCGAAAAAAATCTATCCTTAAACAATACTAACTTATGTCCAACACAATCCATTCCAATCTTTAGTATTATCCATAATACTACAGTCCACTCTCATAATATAGTGAAAACGATCACCAGAGATTTAATACCATCGTTGATCCCCATATATCATAAGATATGTCTTGTTGGTCACATTCTAAACATTCAAAGGCCTTAATAATGTATTCTCTTGAATACCCATTGAACTGTAGTGAAAACATGAATGCAGTTAAATGTTAACACATTTAACATCCCAAAATCCTCAAAATTCTATATACTCAAACCATGATATCACTTAGTCCTTATATCAATCATGTGCTCATGAATACTGTCAAACATTTCATTTTCTCCTTATCCCTTCATTATGCGTATATCATCTACTTTCCAAAATATTTGAATCACTTTTCATGGTTAATGGTACCTTAA
This sequence comes from Viscum album, assembly GCA_963277665.1. Taxonomy (NCBI): domain Eukaryota; kingdom Viridiplantae; phylum Streptophyta; class Magnoliopsida; order Santalales; family Viscaceae; genus Viscum; species Viscum album. Next base: position 1,446,502,708 of record OY728155.1, read on the forward strand.
AATTATTGAAAACCACAATAGACCAATACATAAATATTTCAATACACCATAAAAGTACCTCAACAACATTATTCTTGAATAACAATACATAAACACTTCAGTCCATCCACTTTAATGATTGTCCTGGAATAAGTCCTACCTTGATTTAGAAGTAACTTTTTAGGTCAGGGCATTGAGTTTGGTAATGCCCATGTTCTCCACAAATAAGACATTGAACTCCATAACAGTTTTTCACACTATAACCCTTTTCTCCACACAGATAATATCGGTCCCTCCATTTGAGGTATTCCTCAAGGTTCTTCTTCTCTTCTTTAGAAATATCAATCTTCCTTTCTTTATGCTCCTCAACATGGGAACATGCATAATAGTTTATCTTCCTCTTCTTTGATGAATTAGGCATACCAATAAATTTCACCTTGTTAATCATATATCGCGATGACTGATTCATCATAATCACAATATCTTTCTCTCTAGGAATTATACAATTTTGTTGCTCATAGTCACTAATTTTTCAATTGGATTCAATGTTAACCGAATTCCTTCTGGTTCCCTCCATTAACTAAAACACAAAAAGAATCTTGTGAGAGGAAAAAATTTTGCTAGTGAAAACAACATATTAAAGGGGGATTACCTTCAATATCTAACATCATAGGTTTAATTCTATGATCGTTAGCGTAATTCTAGTATTATAACCTATACATATACTCAACCATAGGGACATCCCTAGACATACCATAGAAATATCTCTAGGGATCTCACTAAAGTTCTCGCATCCTAGTTTCCAAAGGTTAACTAATCCTTTCCTTTGATCCCAACTATAGAGACCCAAAGCTTGACGTACATGGACTTTACATTACTTTTGCGGAATACTTAGTACCTAACAAATACACACACACAAGGATCGTTATATTTTAGTGTCTTTGGAAACTCGGAATATAGTCTTCTAATCGTGGTGAAAGATCTTCAACATCTCCCATAAAGGTCTTCCCTTTTTTTACCTAAATCCTTTCTTTATATCCTGGGGAAAAGAAAACATAAAAGGGTGAGCTCAAATGCTCAGTAAGGGTAAACAAAAGAAATATCAATCACATAATATTCATAAGAACATAACATTTTGGAAATCATAACCTGCAAAAGAGAGAATAATTTCATAACATGGGATAAATAATAGTAGTGAAATGAAATCCCAATAATCATAACATAAATCATAAAACATTGTGGAATACACACATAATCATAGATAGTCATTTCTTTTTAGTCAAGACTCATTTCCAAGACTATCTTAGTGGACAAAGTCCATTTCAGAACCGAGTTACCCTCGTTTCAGTCCTGCTTCACTGAACCGGTATAACCTACCGTTCCAGCCATGTCTATCTCATGAGATATAAAATCTTTACCCAATGCATTGGAGAGAGATATAGGTCCCACCCATCTCATAATGATACCATTCTTATGTGTGCCGCAAAATCATAAACCATACATCATAGCATAACCCATGTAATAAAAATGGGAATCATAAACATCATGACATCATAAAACAATTCATATAAGATAATGGAATTCATAAAAATATTTCCATCACAACATAATCAAATCCATGCAATAATAGGGATGAAAACCGAACCCTTTATTATATTAAATGGAAAATAATTTTGAGAAAACACTTGAACTCCATTCTTGAGGAAAATATACTTTTTACTTCAAAAACACTTTTCCTTTCTTAACATGTCATACAATTTTAAAAGAAGTTGATTAAAAATAAACTTGAAAACTTGTAAAGTATGCTTCTTGGAAAAAATGTTTTAAAAATCCATTCATACCGTATAAGTTAAAAAAACATTTTTCTCGTACTTTTGTCGGAAAAGTCAAAAAGTACCTCGTATGAAAAACGAAAAACGATTCCTTTCATATCCTTTACTAAAAACTCACCAAAGGGTAATATTGGATTTAAAAAATTCTAGGTGGATGGAAATAATATTACATATTGTGGAAACATGGATGTGGATGATAAAATACACCCCAGTAAATACCAATGTATAAACAATCTCGGATAAAAATGAGATTGTGATATTTCCCTTACCTTTGGTCCGATTTTCTTTGTAAGTGTCCAAAACTCCTGTATAATGATTTAAATAATGTCATTGACTTATTATAGAATAACGCATTGTTATTATATCATATATGGTTAACTTATGACTTTATATTACCTGTTCTTTTGTAAATTCCATATTAAAGAGCGTTTTGGGTAAAATTGTTTCATTTGTCATCCGTGTTTTGACTTGTAATTATTCATATGATTACTTAGATCATGATTACATAATTCCAGAATATAAAACAAGATTTATATATAATAAATATTCAGAATATAAATATATATAATAAATCATTAAATGGAATGAAATACACCGTTCATGGAGACGGTAGGTCGTACGTACGCATGAACGCTGTTCTCTTTTCCTTATTGAGTTGAATGGAATTAAGTAGATGACATACATATATATACACATAAATACAGAATCATTATTATTTCATATATTTCACTATTACTTATTTTATATAATTTATAATCATTCATGAATGGATAAAGTGGAGAATGAATCTCATCGCGTCATGGAGATGATATTCCGTACGTATGCACGAGCGATGATATCGTTCCCATGATTGTGTAATTTTATTGGAGTGTATTTATACTATTAAAGAATCAATATCACTTTAAAATAATCATATATAGTTATTATTTTTACCATTATACCCATCCAAGTAAGGTGGTGCTGGAAAATAGATTACACCACGGCGTGGAGGCGGTATTCCGTACGTACGCACGCGCGGTGATTTATTTTTCTGTAGGATGGATAGATGGTGAAATAGGGGTTTTTCATACTTATAATAACATATCAGTATATTTTTGATACTGATGTTATTACATCATAATGAAACAACTAAATAAGAATATGTGTAAGAAGAAATAAAGATGAAAGAATCGGTAACAGACATTACATCTTCATTGAAGTGCTTCTTTGAGACCTCCTTTTATGGCACTAAAATCTATCTTTGAAGAAGACCATAACCTCTAGGATGTTTCTAGGGAAGTGGAGAGGAGAAATTTTCAGGGGTTGGCCAAGCATGAAGGATCAAAGTGGTGTGAGGAAGAGGGGGAGGAGGTGCCCTTTTATAAGGGAGGAGTGGGGTACCTTTGGAATAACTAAAACTATTATTTTATTATAAAGTAAAATTCGGTTTTAAATAGCTCCAAATTGATTTATTTAGAATCTAAGGTGGTTATGGGTAGAAATAATCTCATCAAATAGAATTTAGACAATTTTAGGTTACTATTTTAACCTTATCATTTAGATTTAACATTAAGTTAAATAATTTTACTTTTACAGTGTCTTCTTGTGTTCTTATACTATAAGGTTAATAATCTTACTATAACAAGACAAACGAACCCAAAGTTAATTATTATTAATATATATAACCTTATATATGTCTTTTGGCCGAACCTTATATTTTTAGTAATAAAATAACAATAAATAATATAATATTTGTTTTAAAAGCTATTTTATGTCAATTTTGACACTATTTAGTAATTGATTTTTGTGAAAATCATAACAAAATGAATAGTTCTAAAAAAGCTAATTAAAGAAACACTAACATGTCATATTAACCTATTAAATTAGTTTAATACATAAAAAGTCTTAAATTACATCTATTTGGGTATTTATAACTTCAATTATGTCAATATTTCATTAATAAGACAATTAATGCATCATCTTTGTGTCATAATAAATGATAATTATTTAATCCCTAAAAATTCTAAATAAATTCCTATGATGTAGATAATTGTATTATATTTTTTTATATTTTTCATGTTCTAAGTTTCATGAAGTGTATCACTAAATTAAAATTATTATACTTATAAGATTTAAGAAAGTGAAATGTTGTCACATTCTTTGGTTTTAATAATAATTAAATTATTTTCAAGGAAAAAAGTCCATTAAATGAATCTAATCTGACCCTTAGGTGATATGGGTCTACTTTTAGTCATACAATAGGATTTTGACAAGTGTTAGGGTAATTTTATAATATTATATTTATCCTTAATTACCTGATTTACCGTTAACTATGTTAAATAAAATTTACCGTAGTTACTATTCATAATTCCCAAAAAATAAAAATTAGCTTATTAACATAATTGGGATATAATGATTCTAGATATGGAATCCATTTTTTCAAATTCAATACACAAATTATGCTGAAATTAAAATAAAATTAATCTCGTTGTCGAAAGAAAACATGTTTTTCTTTAAAACATTGCAAAAGATTGAATTGATTTATCCTAGGAATTCAAGGTAGAATCAATGATAATGACATACATTATATTAAATGGTAAATATATATTCTATTTATACTTTAAAACAATTAAATATTATAATTTATCAATATAAGTTATTGTGATGAAAAAAGTTGTTTTTAATTAAAATATAGCGTGTTTTTACTATTTATCAAAATATGAAAGTTAGCATAATAATTTGAAAAATTTATCCGAAGTAAAATTTTATTCCATGATTCCAAAGAAGAATTTTATTTTTTCATATAGATCTTATAAACATGTCAAAAACTAGATTTAATGTGGTTGCGCCATCAAAAGGCGGCAAAACTGCATTTTTTTAAAAATACTTATTTTACCCGAAAAATTTATTTTGTTCTTATACCATGTTTTAGAAAATGTGCAAGACGAATAATAATGCCATAAGATTAAAAATTTATTTAATAATATTAATAAAGGCTATTTCATAATAATATTATAATAATATATTGTTGTTTAGTAAAACCTGGTATTGCGTACAACACATGCTATCGAGGAAGGTTGCGATTGCGTGTAATGCAATCCAAGTCAGGGTTACGTGCTGTGCAAAAATCCTTTGTTGTTTCGTATAACATAATCCAAAAATATTTCATTTATACATTGAATATATATATATATATACTCAATGTTGCGTATAATAACTATTATCAAAATTGTGTGTAACGCGATCTAAGAATAGTGTTCCGTATACTGCAAGCTAATACGGTGTTGCATATAGCGCAAGGTAATCTTGGTGTACCATAAAACACAAGACATTAATGAAATTAAAATAATATTTTTCATAAAATCTCAGGGTGTTACAGAAACCTCATGCCCCCTCCCATCATGTATGACCCCCACCACATATCACATCTGCCTCACCACTTGATAGTCTACAATACCAACCAATATCATCCCGGGGTAATCACCAATAGAACCCATATCACTACTCATTAATCTCCAACACAAAACAATATCATTATGAATACTGAATTAAGAGTAGAAAAGATGTAGTGTACAACCATCTAATTCTCTACCAACTATGATATTGGGGAAAACCCATAACCCAAAACATTTTTTTGTGGTAAGTTTATTCAACTCAGGCAGGGAACATAAAGAAATAACATAAAAAAATACATGATAGATTGATAAAAAAGGTTGAAAAATATATGGGTTAAGAACATCTTCAAAAAAATACTCCACATCACCAACACTGAACCACACAACATTCTACACAACCATTGGATCCACTAAATATCACACACTACAAAACCACCACACTTGTGAACACCATTCATCTTTTAATTATAAGTGAACATTTGTTAAAAAATATTCAATTATCACATATCAAGATTCATTACACAATAGATTCCTTTAATTTAAGACAATTACCACATATCTATTACCACCCAATATTATATTAAATTCCAAACCATTCCATTTTAGTTTTTTCATTTCAATTAATTTAGTGACTTATCTTGAAACTAACACAAACAAACCACAACACATCATATGTCAATCCTTCAATGAGGAAGCGTGAATGATGTTCATAATTCCTTCTCCCCCTGAATGGGTTCGTGATTCCCATTCACAAATATTGTGTAACTAGAATAGAGGAGGCATGAATGGGATTCATGCATCCCACTTAAAAAACTATAAAAACCCACCCCTCTCCTTTCTCCCATCCCCCCTCTCCAGATTTTTATTGAAGCTCTAAAAATTTGATTTCTCACTTTCTCAACATACACATAAAAAATCATGTTTTATCAGTTCTAGAAAAAACCATTTATCATGGATAAGAATCAATATAATGGTCTCTTTTATTAGTGAAAAAAGAGGTGATAAAAGTAAAAAAGAGATTTTTATATGTAAGAAATTTACAAGAAGACCACCACCCATTTATCAGCACTCGACCCTTGTCTTTTTTTCAATGCTCGTTTGCCCCCCCCCCCTTGTGCACCTTATCAGTACTGGGAAATCAATCTTTCCCACACCCATACACCACTTCGCATGGATTCAAACATTGAACCTCCACCATCACATCTATGTGTCTTTATTAGTCCACGTTTTTTTCTGTATTTTATAATATTTTTTATTTGTATATATAATCCATATATTTATTTATTTTTATATACTTATTTCCAAATACATTTATAAAGTATATTTTTTTGTCTGTGAATATAAATACATATATTCATACATGGATATATAAATTTATATATATATAAACATGTATATATATATATACATATGTCTTTGTTTGTGTCTATAAATATAATTACACATATTTATATATTTTTTAAATATATAATATATTAAATTTATATACATTTATAAGAATACATAGATAAATATTTATTTGTTTGATAATATAGAGAAAGAAACTAATTTATATATATATATACATTATATATACATTGTACAGGTATATTAGCATTCATACATTTTATTAGTAAATGAAATTGATATTGCAAAAATGGATCATCCATGGAATTGAAATCCAATTCTATGACTAAAAATTTAATAAAAAGAAAAGAATATATAGGAGTGGAGACTAGTCAAATAGGGTATAAAATGCCAAAAAAAGAGAAATAAGGTAAATTTATACCAGTCCATCCAGATCCCAAATGGCATGAATGAATTCCTCCTCCTTTTGTATTTGTTTATATTATCTATGGTTTTACCTCCCTTCGAGAATCAGAATCGTCTTCCATTGATGAAGTTTCAGATTCTACGATATTTTAGAGAAAAATCCACGAAATATCATGAATGTTAATCTCAATATTTGTGAAAATCCAATGTTAAATGTTTGTAGATAGTAACTATTTAATATATATATAATAATAAAATACAAATATATTTTGATCCATCATAGTGTAAGTAGCTTCAAGCTATGTGAAAACCCATTTTGTCACTTTCTCAGTGAGACCTTCACAGGCTTTTCATCTTCCTCATCATTCAGAGGCATGATATTAGAATTAATTTAATATATAGAATCATAATACTATTATATGGATTTAACAAAGAAGATATATACATTCATTATTAGTTCATTGAAATGAGTTGGAAATTACCAGTTCAAAAAACTCACCCTCATTTGGTTGCATCGTCTGGATGTATTATCAACCAAGACCTGACATACCTACAACTAAGATTGACTCCAATGTGATTTATATTTTTGAGATATTACCCTTTGAAAAACATCCACATATAGTTTTATAGTTTTACCTTCACACACCCTTGAAATTACTTGTTTCTCTTCCCCCAACTGTTGATCAACAGAGTCTTGAACAATCTCTTAATTGATGGATCAATCATCCGTAATTGTCACATAATGACAGTAATCCAGGAATTTAATGTATCCCCAACATTCCTTTTACCTATACTTGAATTAGTATCCTCATTCAAGTCACTTACTCCCCGACATTAGTATTCCATTTTCCTATATTTTTAGCCTCCAAATATGGACAAACGTTCTCATTTGACACATTCACTATTTGTGCATCTAGTACCTCCACTTCATCATCTACCTTCCATGCATATTCATGCTCATCATGAACAATTTCATCCAATGTTCAAGAACAATTTCCAATTCCAAACAACGTATAATCTAATGTCATTATGACATCTCTATTAGAAGAATCACTAATATTTATATCAGCAACACCACCATTTCCATTCATATCCCCCCAATTCAACCTGGATTTAATTGTGAGACATGAACTTGTTAGCCTCTTCAATACCATTTGGCCTAACCCTTATAGTCTTCTTGAGGCATGTGGTTTCATCATTCCCACACACTGATAAATCATTAAAAAAATTTAATTTTTTATATGAAGATATATCATTACTAATAGCCTTAAAGTTCAAACTAAAATGGTGGACTCTTTCATATTCAATTATCATGAAAAGTTAATCATCTTATGTAGAGAGAAAAATATATAAACTAGAATATAGAATAAATCAATTTAAACTAAGAATACAAATAAATTATCAAATATTGTAGTTTTAGTTTCATTATCTAGTTTAATCGGAACACCAATGGCCATCACTATATCATAGAGTATTTATGGGTGCAATAAAATCTTGGTGAGATTGAAGAATTTAACCCATACCTGAATTAATGATCTTCCAACATAAAAAAGGATTAACATGAGATCCCATTCATGTATATGAATGAATCCCAGTTTGAGGTATTTAGAGTGAAATCCCTAAGCCTAGAATTTCAAATTTTCAAAATGGAAAAAGCAAGTGAAGGAACAAATACCAAAGCGAGACATATCGCGTGATCATAAATCCCAAAAATTCTAAGAGCTGATCAGTCAATTCCCCAATCATCCATGGAATTGACTATTTTGGTAAAATTTCACTCCTGATAATTGAATGTTCTCCTTTTTCAATCGTTTCTAAAACTACTAATGGACCAACACTCAGATGGGCAACATTCCCTTTCTTACTGATACCCACAACCACCGAGCCTTTAAGTAGAGAGATATAATTATGAGAACTAACCAGTGTTGAGGAATATTCTTCCTTAATTTTCACAAGATCTATCCCTTTAGAATATTCATTCATAGGTCTTTGATAATAAACCCATTAGTATGAAAGGAAATCAGGAGTGGGTTAAATTTGTAACAAATCCATTTAAAATCTCTAATTTTCATGGTAACATCTAGGGAGACACACCCGCAACTGCATCATCTTCCCAAATACCTCATCCTACCATTTAAATGATATTTATTTTAGACCTATAATTATGAAATCTAAAATGGATGTTATTTTTTATTTATATATGGTTTATATATTTAGAAATTTAGTTTATATATAAATATGTTTAAATATTTATTTTATAAAATAAAATTTTTTATGTGTAAATATATAAAAATATATATATTTGTATATATATTTAATTATATATAAAAAAAATATCTAAAATTGTAAAAAATGAATGTCATAATATCCTAGTGAGTGTAATTACTGAGAATAAGTTAAAACTACCCACAAAAAATATAATAATAACCCCTTAAATGAGCATGAAATCCCATCAAATGTTTAAAAAATAAGGAATTGTGACAAAAAAAATCAGTTTTGGAGGCATTTTGGGAATTTTTAATCTTGAAAAAAACTTAATAATGCACCCTTAAACATTTATGAAATCGATATTTTCACATGAATTGATTTGATAAGCGATGGAGGTCAAAAAGACATCTCAATCAATAGTTTTGGTAGTTTGAATTCAGAATCATGTATTTAGTTGAATTTAGAATTTTTATTAATTTATAAAATTTTCCTATCATAAAACTTTCATTAAATGACTAGTAGTCAATAATAATTAGTACATTTTTAATTATTATTAATGTTTAATTATTTAATAAAACATATTTCACTAAATAACATATATATTAAATTTCATTACTTATTTAGTATTATATAAATCATATTTTATATAATATATTATATTTAAATCAATATATATATATATATTAGTTAAATATACTTTTATGATATGTACCTTTTACCATCACCAAAAACAACAATTATAGCCCTAGAAAATGAATACTTTTATGACCACAAAGAGAAGTGATGATAAAAGTAAATTTTAGGAGTGATTTTTATAAGCACATATAGTGTCCCCCCTTTATCAATACTTTTTTAGCTTTGATAAAGGGAAGTATAGAATAAAACCATATATGTAGTTGTGATTTTATTCACAGACTTGAGGAACAAAAAAATTCTTTTTAATTTTTATTCAATTGCTTGATTTATTTATTCTTGTTTGATTAATTTATTTAAATTATATGATTCCCTAAATGTATTATTTAATTTATGTGTTCTTTGTATTTTGTAGATAATTTCGAGTAGCTCATGAAATTTAAATATGATTTTTGGATAATTTAAATGGTGATTAATTTTGTGTGAGTATGTATAAAATAAAATAATGTTTAAGTTTATGAAAATATAATTACATAATGTAAATGAATAATTATAATTTTGAAAATTAAAAATTACATTTAAATAAATTTTATATGTAAATAAAATATTATATATTTTATTTAAATTAAAATAAATTTAAAATATAATATTAGAAAAAAAATTAAAATTTTTCTATCTATATAATTTTTAAATTTAGTTTACTATGAAAATTTTGTAAAAAAAATTATTCACTTTATTTGAATATAATTATATGCATGTTATATTATTTATCATATTAAAAAAAAATTAAATTTACAACATAAAATTTGATATATATATATATATATATACAAATAATAAAATTATTTTTAATGTAATTAGAAAAAACCTACTATAATTAATACCTTTTAAAAAAATATTACTTATAAATAATCAATATGACGATAAATTGTGAATAAAATTAATGTAATTTATTTTTTGAAAATATAATTACCTTTGTATATATTTATATTTATTTATTATATTAAAATTAAAATAAATTGAAAATATATTATTTTTTATATAAATGATAATAATTTTATTTACTTTAATTACATTAAAATTTACTATTATTTGTATTTCTAAAAAATATTCACTACATACATATAATATTATGGGAAATTTTGTGTAGAATAATATTATTTGTATTTAGAAAAATAAAATTTCTTATAGAAATTTAAATATATAATTATTATATATAATATTATTAATTGCATATGAATATAATTATATGTATATATAATTTTATAGTAATATTTAAATTAAATCAAATTTACAATATATTATTGGATACATAGATAAATAAAATTATCATAACTATATATTTTTTAAAAAATTTATTATTAGTAATATTCAATAAAAATAGTATTAATATTATTTCAAAATGATTATAGAAGAATTTTTTTTTCCAAGGACCATTAATAAAAAAAAGATAAAAAGGGAACCTTTTATAAAAAATAAAGGTGAAACCCCATTGCAAGTCATAAAGACCAAAACATCATAGCTCAATGCCCAAGAACAACAAGAGTGATGATGGTCTGTAGACCAAATGACACAAATCCATAAGCCAAATCTAAAGACCCACTGTAACATTTAAAAAAAACCCCATGGAAAACAAACAACTAGAGAAACCCTAATAGCCATCTCAAATCATTCTCTCATCTCCCCAAAAGTACACCACTACACCTCCAAAGAAAACCCCTGGAAGATCATACTGTCACCTTCACCACACTGCCACCACCATCTAACATATCTACCACCTCCATCTTCCCCATCTACCACTGTCATTGGTCGTCAAGACTACACACCACTATCAACACTGAGCATTCCCTCGTCACCGCACAATCTTCACTACTCCAAATAGGCCAAAGTGCTACGTTAATGTTGCATTACATCACATCACCACACCAACCAAAGTGCCACATAGTGTCCCCTTCATGATATCATTTAATGCTGGTTAATGAGGCACCAATTATCCACTGAGATACTTCAAATCACGAGTTCACACAGGACAACACCATTTCTGCAGGTTCACTGTGCCTCAGGTAAAATGTGCATCCCAGATCAAAAATATCCAACGGATAGACTGTACTATTTAATTTATCTCATTACAAAAAATGAAATAGAATCTAGACGGGGTTAGAGGACCCCTACCACCACTTGGGACAAACCCCCCATGCAAGCATCTCATCTTTCTACCTTACAAAATTGACCCCCATGGTCCAGTGTTGCAATACTCCATCATGAGTGGGCCATATATGACCTATGATACTTCACTATCGTACCAGGGAAGGCCCTTCAGGATACTTGTCTATCCTCACCTATGTTCTATCCAAGTGGCTTGCAGCTGGTTGAATTCTACCATAGGTTCTATCCCCTTTTTTTACTACACCGTTTCCTTTACAATTTTTTCCTACACTATATCGAAAGAATACATTAGAAAAATTAGTGGAATTATATTCGTTTTAATTTAATATTTTAAAATCAAAGTAAAAATGGTAATTACCTATATATAGGATAATCCAACTGAAAATTGGCAATCTAAATCAATTGAAATAAAAAACATAGTGAAATTAAACTGAAAAAAATGTATGCATTTAATGAACGCATCACCAAACTGACACAGGGTTTAGCATCTAGTGAAAACATAAACCATCATCCCATCAAAACCTCATCCCATGACCTTGGTATGAGGGTTTCATGAATGTGAAGGACATCAACCATGTTCTCTCCTTCCACCACGCATGCCCCCCACATGTCACATCCTCATCACAACTAGCTAATCTCTAACGCCCACCCATATCATTAGTATGTCATCCCCAACAGCCAACCACATCATCACTACTACTAGATGAAGAGATAGGAAGAGGGGATAGACATCCATATGATCCCCACTTGCCTGGATATTAGGGAAAACCCTAAGAATATACACTTTTGGGTGTTTTTATGTCTATTAAAGTTGAGTAGGGTACGAAAGGAAATAAAATTAAAAAAATAAATGATAGATAGTTTGTAAAAAATATTCAATATATGGCTTAACATTGACAAAACTATCATTCTCCACATCACAACCACTAAATGTCATGACATATCCCCTAACTATTACCACCCCTAAATGTATCACACTACACAACCACCATACATAAAATCAAAATTCCACTTCCAATTTCAGGAAATTATTAGTTCACATTTGTTAAATTATCACATATCATGTATCATCTCACACTTAATTGATTTCATTTAAGAAAATTTCCACACATTGATTAAAATCTACACTTATATTTAATTTTTACCTCTATTATTTATGTTTCATAATTTCAATTCATTCCATGACTAACCAGGTAAGTAATACAACCACAAAAGACCACATATTGTTTCTACCCATCATCACAACCAATCCTTCTCACCACAACAACCATGAATCACAACAAACACACATCAACCCACATCATATTCCATTCCAAACAAACACCACTCCACTTCCCAATAAATTCCACACCCTAGCTGATCACCACCATCACCACAAATCCTCAATAAGGTTTATAAAAAATAAATATATTCACATTAAGAACATACACACACACAATATCACATTTCATCTACCAAATTTTAACATAATTAATGGATTTCATAAAACATAACTTCTTATGAAGCATGGGTATTGTTACACAAATAGAGTTTTATCATGGTAAAATAATTTATTAGACTTATATAAGTAATTAATCATTTCATTCATGGTAAAACCAAACAAATATCATAGAAAGGGTCTCATGATTCAAAGAAAAACAACAACGAAAATATGGTTTCCTATAAATGTTATTTTCAATAATGGAAATAAGAAAGCAACATCATATTGAAAAAATCACAAAAATAGTAAAAATATGTGATTACTCCCTATTCCCATCAAAATAATATTTTCCAATTACAAATCATTTTAAGCCATATTTTACAAATCACTATAAGGAACAAAAAATCATGCACATCCCACAGAAATAGAAAACAATGGTGACAATGAGGACCCTCTACATCAAACAAAGCTTCCAAAATCACAATATAATGTTTAGATAAATAACTTAATTTACCATAACCAAGATCACACCAATAATAGAACAATAACCAAAAACCCAACACCCTTTATCAACCATTATGGACGAAATCACGCAAACCATTCATCTCCCAAATGATAAACTCATCTAAAATTTAGAATATGGGGAAATTCTGGATTGAAGGGAGGGGAATGACCTTAGTATTTCTAACTAATACATTATATCTAGACTCTATGAAGAAAATTCCAAAAAGAGATGGTGAAATTCCTCCCAAAATCTTATAGGAGTTACCCATGAGTCTAGAAAAAATTATAAAGGATGATAGGTTATGGTGTAGATCATGAATTTATAAGCAACCTAGAAATTTAGAAGACCAAAGTGCATTACTCCTCACTATGGAGAAAGTTTTCTAACAAATGATAATCCTACAGTGTAAATGAAGGGACCATGCTATAATGGCCTTGGTCAAAGTAAGGTCTAAGAAACATGGTGGGGTCCACACTGTAGATTTGATTGACCAATAAAGATACCACAGAACAAGATAGACCCCTAATCCACGAAATGTAATCACTAAGAAGAATTTTGTGTTGCAACCCAACCCTATGGTGTAGCTACCCTAAAATTGAATGATCCATAATAATCCCACCTCCATGAATTCACATCATAGACTAGTAACAATGCCAAAACTATTAAAAAATTGGGAGAAACCTCAAAATAACACCTCCAAGGATCTACTCCAAAAATGATTTCTCTATTCAACTAACAACCCCTTAAATCACAACTAAATACTCCATGTTATACAATCCTTCTCCAACTAAAATCTCAGCTATATCTCCACCATCCATTCATCAACTCATTTGGAAATTTTTTCTGACACCTCCATCACCTGAATTTTCACAATGTAATGAGTTTGGAGGGTTTTAAAATTATATTAGATATATATAAATTGATTATATTCATAAAAAAATCCATGCTGAAACAAATAAAGGTAAGGGATGTAATAACCATATACTAGGATACCTCTCATAAACCTCGTTAAAACTAATCCATTTCCACCAACTCACACCATCTTCAGTACACATATCTTCCACATAACCATTCACACCATAATTTCAACCTACAAATCCATAGACAATTACCACTAAATATTTCACACAATAAAACACTATTCCCAAAATTCATGTAAACCCACACTCTGTGTCATGATATTGTGTACATTGGTAAGCACTAACTCACCCAAAAAGTTCGAAATTTTTTCAAAATTACTAAACGACTTGATTGGTGAAATGTTTTTCTCTCTTAAATTATTAGAATAATAACAAAAATAAAATTTAATAGAAAAATGAACTTTAAAAAAATCAATAGTATTTATTCATCACATCCCCAAATGAAAAATAATAATCAAAAACTCAAAAAAATCAAGGTACAATGAATTAAAATCTGTATCTTCCTCGGATTTACTCATCTCCAATCCACTATGCCTCCATAGTACATAAACCAAGATAATGGTTCTTCTATGAAACACATACCCTTGATGATCTTAGATCACTATTGGATGCTTTATGAATGTAATTTAATCCGTTATATCTGTCACGACCCGTCCTCGGGGCCCGTGTCGTGACTACCCCAAGCATGCCTTCCATAGGCTAGGGGCTAGAGACAAGCACCAAGGCGTAAATCCCAGTAAAAGGGAAGGCATTGCCTTTGCAAAGTAAACAAAAATCACAGAGCAAGCAAGCAGCAGAAGTAATCACTAAGTAATAACTGAGTACAACCGTAAGTGCGAGAAGAAGTAAGTGGGCCAGTATACAATCCCAAACTGAAAGTAAAGTACAACTGGAATGGAAAATAGCAACTGAAAAGTAAAGACGCAGCGTCGAGCCGTCCTCTGGAAGTCCCACCTGAAGGGTGGGTATAGATTGCCTCCACAGATCCTAGGGTCCAGCCGTCCACTCCGAGTACGTCCTGCCTAGTGGTCCACCTCCAGGTACCATCTTGCTCTGCAAGCCTCAACCACGATCAGCGATGTCCGTCATCTACAACCAACACAAAGTAGTGCGGGCATAGCTCATGCAGGGGTGAGTATAAGCTACTCAGTAGGGACCCCGAGACCCTCGAAGGTCTCCCAGAATCCACAAAGGATAAACCACAATGGAAATATACAATCACAATGTAATATTCGACACTTCTTAGGTATATGCCCATACATATACCTAAGTCATCAATTCTTGTTCGGCTCCAACATCTGAGCCCAAGTATAACCCAGTCCACATAGGAAAGAAAAATGAAAATACACACAGGATAGCTCATCAAAATCCTCATAAGAAGCAAAATTGGATTCAGGTCACACAGGTATACTTCTTTTTATGACGATAGAGATGATCAGATATTGCCACTGATTCATCTAAGCCATCAGACCCACAATGGATCGAAAGGTACTAACCCCCGCAATGACCCACAAAGGATCTGACCCACAAAGGATCGATAGGTAACTAACCCCCGCAATGACCCACAATGTATCTGACCCACAGAGGATCGATAGGTAACAAACCCCCACAATGACCTACAAAGGATCTGACCCACACAAGATCGATAGTTAACTAACCCCCGCAAAGACCCACACAAGATCAGACCCACATAGGATTTGTAGGCGCTGGCACACACAGGACCGCTGAACATTGACCCACACTGGATCAGACCCACACCGGATCGATAGCACTAATCCACACAGGATCTCTAAGTGCTGAAGTCGTCGCCGTCATATCCACTGAGGATATCTTCACAGTCATCGTCGTCGTCGCAGATGCAGTCGCAGCCAGCTCTAAGGATCCCGCACACCGCAAGCTCGTTCGGGAGGGTCCGATCCATGAGCTAAGAGTCTGATACATCAACTGACACATAGTCCAGTGTTGATGTATCCAAAAGTTCTGTATCGTCAACAGGAACTCAATGTCGCAGACGCCGCGTCAATCGGACGCCCGGTCTGAGAGTTATTGGCTTTTTCGTTCCAGGGTCCCGGTTGGTTTTTAAGGAAAAACCAACCCGACCATACCCCACCTGCGTCCAAACCTCAGGAAGAGTAATCCAAAAGATCTGTCTCGCTTAGAGGAATCCAACAAAGCCGACAGCACGTCAATCAGACGTCCGGAGCTCAAGATATAAGCGTTTCTGCTCCGAGGTCCCAGTTGGTTTTGTGTACGAACCAACCCGACCAAACTCAGAGTACTTCTAAACTTTGAGTGCGATATACCAAAACGACCGTCTCGATCCATGTATCACATCGCCGCTGACGATGCGTCGATTGGAGGCTTGTATCTCATGTTATGAGCAAAAAACCAAAAAGGTCTAAAAACGGGGGGTCTGGGCCCGGACCGACCCGGCCCAACCCCCCTTGGGTCGGCCAGAACTGGGTCGACCCGACCAAGGACCGGGTCCGACCCGGCCGGCGCGACCCGGCCCGGCCTGGGCGCAACCCGGCCCGGCCGGCGCGGGCGCAGCCTAGTCGTCAGGCGGGTCGGCTCGGCCGGTTATAGCCGAGTGGAGCGGGGGGCATGCTGCCCCCATGTGATGGAGTCGCGGCCCCCGCTTGGGTCCGCCCTTGCCAGCAGACGTGGCTGGCTACCGCATCTCGTCCTTCGCTTGTCCCGTGCGGTTTTGGGATGGTCGGCCCGCTACAGCGGCTTCAGCCGCGACGGTTCACCATAGCAGCGCGCCGAGCGCCGCCGCCTTCCGCCGCCGGCGCCGCTGCGCCGGTGCGGCGCGCTGGCAGGTTGCTCCGCGGACCACCGGACGAGTTCCGGTTTTCGGAAATTCACGCCGTCTTCGCCAAAGGCCCTCCCGGGGTCCGTCCTTCACTGCGAGGACCTCACATCGCCCATGCGGCTAGTTTTGTCGACGTCCGCCGTTTCGCACACCAAGAACGAAAGGGGCGGTGGGTTCGGACTTGTTCATTGGTCCGCACCCACCGCGTTAGCGGTTTTAAATATTTCACAACAAAAGTTTAATCATATACCACGGGTATAAATCACAAATATATAAATGAATCAAACCCCTACCTCAACGTAGTCGCCGAACGTGTGTTCTTGGCGGAATTGACCGTCGTAGAAGAAGAGGATCATCGCATCGCGGAAGGGGCGTCGCGTCGTCGCGGTACACAGTGTCGCGTAGATGATCTCCGAGGGTTAAAGAAAACACACAAATTTAATTGCACCATTTAAACCCATACTGAGGATAAAATCGAGAAAGGAAATTAAAAGATACGTAATCCCCTACCTCAATCGGTTGATGATCGAAGATTGTTGTGGGGAAGGATTGTCGCGGAAGAAACGTCACAGATTGAGGATCGTCGGCGTTGCAGTACACGGCGTCGTGTCGTCAATATCCGAGGGTTATGCGTTTTTCGCATTCTTCATCCTCCTTCATGTTATTCACGAAGGAGGATGAAGAACTTAGAGTTTCTCAAAATCCTCTCAACAAGCCACCCACATGTTTTGGTCTTATTTTATTCATATGCCAACATATGAAAAACAAAGTTAAGAAACGAACCATTAATTCGGTGAATTAATGGTAACGACTTAACTGCCCAATTAATAGGGGAGTTAAGAATTTAAGAAAACGCACCGGTTCAAAAAGTTAGGAAAACCATCTCGTTCATGCACGTATCTCCTCAGCTGGGATACGTGGAAGACATCGTGCACCCGGTGTAATTGAGGTGGTAGAGCCAGGAGATAAGCCACCTTTCCAATCCTGTTGAGGACTTGGAATGGTCCGATGAAGTGTGGAGACAACATGCCACCGCGGCCAAATCTCTGTAATCCACTTCGAGGTGAGACACGCAAGAAGAGGTGGTATCCATCCTCAAACTCTAGTGGCATCCGCCTCCTGTCAGCACAGGACTTCTGCCGACTCTGAGCTGTCCTTATCCGCTCCTAGATGACCTGGACCTTCTCTGTCATGGCCTGGACTATCTCTGATCCCACAAGTTCTGACTCCCCAGGGTCTGTCCAGCACAAAGGAGATCTGCAAGGTCAGTCGTACATCACCTCGTATGGTGCCATCCTGATGATGGAGTGGTAGCTGTTGTTGTATGCAAAATCCACCAAGGGTAGGTGGTCCTCCCAGCTGCGACCAAAGTCGAGGACACATGTGCGCAGCATGTCCTCGAGTGTCTGAATGGTCCTCTCCGTCTGACCATCCTTCTGAGGGTGAAAGGCAGTGCTCAGACGTAGCAGCGTCCCAAATGCCTCCTGTAACCCCTTCCAAAGTCGGGAAGTGAAGCGAGCATCTCGATCGGAGACAATAGAAAATGGAACACCATGATGCCGTGCAATCTCCTAAACATAGAGACGTACCAAGATCTCCAATGAGCCCTACTCTCTGATGGGTAAGAAATGAGCTGACTTGGTGAGTCAGTCGACAATCACCCAAATTGAGTCGTGACCCCTAGAAGTGCGTGGAAGTCCAGTCACGAAGTCCATTGATATTCCGTCCCACTTCCACTACGGGCCCTCCAGGGGCTGTACCAAGCTTGCTGGTACCTGATGCTCTGCCTTCACCTTTTGGCAGGTGAGGCATCGAGAAACAAACTCCACCACATCCTTCTTCATGCCCGGCCACCAGTGCTGTCATCTGAGATCCTAGTACATCTTCGCCACTCCAGGATGTACCGCCAAAGGGGAAGTGTGAAACTCTCTCAGGACCTCCTCCCATAAAAAAACTGGTACCATGGTACATCCTTTAAAAAGGACGTCGTGATCTGATCTAAACGAGAAACCATCAGGTGCTTGTCCTGAGGATATCTGGGCATGCCACGTCTCACAGTCAGCGTCCCCACGTTGTGCCTCTCTAACCCATTGCAGTAGTGGAGGGGTGACTATGAGAGACTGATGGAAGGCTGCTCCGTCTCTATCCATGGAGGATATCTGCAAAGTGGCTAGATGATCTGTCACCTCCTCAAGTATCTGAATTCTCGTCCTCCTGTTGAGAGCATCGGCTACTACGTTCCCCTTCCCTGGAGTATAGAATATCTCAAATTCATAGTCCTGGAGGAACTAGAGACATCGCTGCTGCCTTTGGTTCAGGTACTTCTGAGAGAAGATTTACTAGAGACTCTGATGGTCATAAAAAACTGTAAAGCGCTCACCCATGAGGTAGTGTCGCCAAGTCTTCAGAGCGAAGACCACTGCTGCGAACTCCTGGTCATGGGTAGCGTAGTTCTTCTCATGCGGCCTCAACTGACGTGATCCATAGGCGATCACTACCTGCTCCTACATCAGGACACATCTGAGTCCGGTCCCTGATGCATCGCAGTAGACTACGTACCCTACTCCCTCCTCAAGCAACCTCAAGATAGGGGCGCTGTTCAATCTCTGTCTCAGCTCTTGGAAGTTCTGATGACATCTGTCTGACCACACAAAGGGTTTCCCCTTCATTTTCATTGCTGAGAGTGGTGCCACAACTCTAGAGAAGTCTGGCACAAATCTCCAGTAGTATCCAGCTAATCCCAAGAAACTCCGCAACTCAGTCACGCTCCTTGGTGGCTCCCAAGCTAGAACTGCCTTGATCTTTGCAGGAACCACCACAACTACTGCCTCAGAGATGACGTGTCCCAAGAAGTGGACCTCACATATCCAGAACTGACACTTCGAGAGCTTTCCATAATGATGGTGCTCTCGGAGTGTGTCTAGTACAACCCGCAAGTGGTAGGCGTGCTCCTCCTCAGTCATCGAGTAAATAAAAACATCGTTGATGAAGACCATGACAAATCAATCATGGTATGGCAGAAAAATCCGGTTCATGAGGCCCATGAACACCGCTGGAGGATTGGTTACGCAGAATGGAATAACCAAGAACTCATAGTGGCCATACCGACATCTGAAGGTCGTCTTCTACATGTCATCGTCACAAACTCTAAGCTGATGATAGCCTGACGTGAGGTCTATCTTCGAGAACCACTGTGCTCCCTTGAGCTGATCGAAGAGGTCATAAATCCTCGGTAGCGGATACTTGTTCCTCACTGTCACCTGGTTCAGGCGATGATAGTCGACACAATGTCGCAAGCTCCCATCCGCCTTCTTGGTGAACAATATCGGGGAAGCCTAGGGTGAAAGACTGGGTCGGATGAAACCTTTGCCCTGCAAGTCCTCCAACTATACCTGTATCTCTCGAAGCTCAGCGGGGGCCATCCGATATGCTGGAGTCGTTATCGGGGCAGTCCCGGGGTATAGATCAATATAAAAGTATACCTCTCTGTGTGGAGGTAGTCCTGGAATGTCGTCGGGGAAGATGTCCGCATACTGATCCACCACTGTAGGAAAATTAGGACTTTGCATGTCAACATCTCCTAGGATGAGGCTATACAACTCATGAGTGATGGGATGTCCTCTCCTTTGCGAGAGTCCATCCTGTGCTGCAAAGGCACCCTTTTCGCCGGTGAAGGTGAACCTGCTCCCGTCGGTGCGTACACATCGCACCTTGCACCTAATACAGTCAATCTGAGCATGGACTGTATATAACCAATCCATGCCCAAGATGACGTCCTAAGGCCCCGAAACTGCTACAAGAAGATCCCAGACGAAGCTATCTCCTCCTAGAGTAAGATCACACTGCCATTACCAGTGCGTAATCGTCGAGTATTCTCCCATAGGAGTCTCTAGCCGTAAGGATCGAGAAACGACTCTGTCGGAATCTCCGAGCTCCAAACAAGGGCAGCGGCTATGAAAGAGTGACTCACTCATGTGTCTATAAGAACTGCAGCAAGGGTGGAATAGACACAGAAATTACCTCGAATCATCTTGGGTGCACCGTGGTCATAGGCCTTCGCTGCCTGTAGTTGTGTCTGTCTCTTCCCACCAGTTCCCTCTGGCCAGGGTGGACCTCCTAGTGGTGGTGGTGGTGGAGCCTTAAAGCATCGCCCACCACCTACTGCTCAGCCAGATCCTCTACCTCGTTCTCCTGCTCCCTGCGGACCGCCACGGTCGACCCTCTGCCTCTGCCTGGGTGGCCCCTTAACCGTCTACAGCTCCTCGGAATGGTGGGTCGGGCATTCACGAGCCATGTGACCCTGTCTGCCGCATGTGTAGCACTGCCTGCCTCTCGAAAGACTGGATCCACGCTGCGTGCCCCACACTACTGAGCTAGTGTCTTGAGGTCATCTGCATGAGGGTCTGGTCTTCCTGGACCCATGAGTCATCAGTCGACTGTCTGCTGTAGAAGACTCTGCTACGTGACGCCCCGCGGTAGGTCTTGCTATTGATGAAGGCTCAGCAAGAAGGATCTCGATCAAAAGGGCTCGCTCTGGTACTCCTTCCTGAGTCGGAATGCTGAGGGAGATCAGCAATGCCCTAATCTCATGTCTCAATCCCTGCTCAATGGTCCAGGCCCAAAAGAATGGGTCTCGTACCATGTTTGTTTAGTAGCGTGAGAGATCAGTAATTCTCACCGAGTATTGGGCGACAGTCAAGATGCCCTGCCGCAGCTGAAGAATCTCCTGGATGTGCACCACATGGAGGGTGGCTGGTACAAACTCTGAGTGGAAGAGGCTCTCAATGTCTGTCTAGAGAAGAGATGTCTCATTGTGCACATGGAGCATCAAGATCCACCATCGGCCCGCTGCCGCGTGCAGTAGGATTGCTGCGAGGATCACCATGAGGTCTGATGGTGACCTCACTAACCGGAAAACTCGCACCACTACCTCCTGCCAGTCCTTGGCTTCCTGGGGGTCTGTCTCCTAGTGGAACCTAGGCAGTCACCGGTGCTGGAACTCATGAAATGCACTAAGGCAATGTGCATCGTCCGCGGTTGGGGTTGGAAGCATCGGTGGATCGGCGGGTAGAGGTACTTCAAGTGCCTCAGTTGTCAAAGGGCCTTGTACCGAGGCCTTGTCGCTCGGTGGGCTGTCATCACGCTCAACTCTCGAAACCCTAGCTAGCTGCTGTCGTGGGGGCATCCTGAAAAGGAAACAGGTGTTCCACGGTCAAACAGTATACCTAGTGAGCTGACATGAAGTAATCACAATGAAAACATGAAACACACATGCAATCA
Organism: Viscum album; assembly: GCA_963277665.1. Lineage (NCBI taxonomy): Eukaryota > Viridiplantae > Streptophyta > Magnoliopsida > Santalales > Viscaceae > Viscum > Viscum album. The sequence goes on from OY728155.1 coordinate 1,446,525,592, forward strand.
ATGTTTTCGTGCATTAAGTCTGAAATCAGAAGTCAGGGTCCTGGTGTACGGATACGTCAGCCGCCTCACCAACACTGGACTCCCTAGACTGATAACCACACCCAATATGCATAACACTATTTCTTAACATAGAAAATTATTAGAGTCAAAAGTTCTGTGGTAGAACTGAACTCCTATGATACCAATTTCCGACGACCCGTCCTCGGGGTCTGTGCCGTGATTACCCCGAGCCCGCCTTCCATATGCCAGGGGCTGGCGACTAGCACCAAGGCGTAAATCCCGGTAAAAGGGAAGGCATTGCCTTTGTAAAGTAAAGAAACACCACATAGAAAGAAAGTAGTAGAAGTAATCACTATGTAAAAACTGATTACAACAGTAAGTGCGGAAAAGTAAGTGGGCTAGTATACAAACCCAAACTAAAAGTAAAGTACAACTGGAAGGGAAAAAAACTGAAAAGTAAAGCCGCAGAATCGAGCCATCCACTGGAAGTACCACCTGAAGGGTGGGTACAGATGGCCTCCATAGCTCCTTGGGTCCAGTTGTCCACTCTGAGTACGTCCCGCCCAGTGGTCCACCTCTAGGTACCCTCCTGCTCCGCAAGCCTCAGCCACGATCAGCGTTGTCCCTTGTCTGCAACCAACACAACGTAGTGCTGGAATAGCCCGTGTAGGGGTGCATATAAGCTACTCAGTAGGGACCCCGAGACCCCCAAAGGTCTCCTAGAATCCACAATGGATAAACCACAAAGGAAAGATACAATCACGAAGTAATATTCGACACTGCTTAGGTATATTCCCATACATATACCTAAGTCATCAATTCTCGTTCGACTCCAACATCTAAGCCCAAATACAACCCAGTCCACATAGGAAAGAAAAATGTAAATCCACACAGGATAGCTCAACACAATCTACATAGGAAGCAAAACAAGATTCAGCTCACACAGGTATACTTCTTTGTATGAAGATAGAGATGATCAGATATTGCTACTGATTCATCTAAGCCATCAGACCCACAAAGGATTGATAGGTACTAACCCCCGCAATGACCCAAATAGGATCTGACCCACAAAGGATCGATAGGTAACTAACCCACGTAATGACCCACAAAAGATCTGACCCACACAGAGTCGATAGGTAATTAACCCCCGCAAAGACCCACACCAGATCAGCTCCACACATGATCTATAGGTGCTAGCCCTCACAAAACTGATGAACGCTAACCCACACAGGATCGGACCCACATGATTGGTATCACTGATCCACACAAGATCGCTGAGTGCTAAAGTCGTCGCCATCGAATCCACTGAGGATCTCTACACAGTGGTCGTCGTCATCGCAGATGCAGTCGCAGCCAGCTCTAGGGTTCCCGCACATAGCAAGATCGTTCGGGAGTGTCCACTCAACGATCCGAGAGGCTGATACATCAACTAAAACATAGTCTAGAGTTGATGTATCCAAAAGTACCGTATCATCAATAGGAACTCAATGTCGCAGACAGTGCGTCAATCGGACGCCCGGTCTGAGAGTTATTGGCTTTTTCGTTCCAGGGGCCCGGTTGGTTTTTAAGGCAAAACCAACCCGACCGTACTCCACCTGCATCTAATCCTCGGGTGGAGTAAGCCAAAAGATTCTTCTCACTTAGAGGAATCCATCAAAGTTGACGACATGTCAATCGGACGTCCGGAGCTCAAGATATAAGTGTTTCCGCTCCGAGGGCCCGGTTGGTTTCGTGTACGAACCAACACAGACAAACCAAAAGTACTTCAAAACCTTGAGTGCAATATACCAAAACGACCGTCTCGATCCAAGCATCACATCACCACTAACGGTGCGTCAATCGGAGGCCCATACCACATGTTATGAGCAGAAAACCGAAAAGGTCCGAAAAAGGGGGGTCTGGGCCCGGACCGACCCGACCCAACCCCCCTGTGTCGGCCCCAACCAGGTCGACCCGACCTGGCCAGTGCGGCCTGTCCCAGCCTGGGTGGCACGGCCCGGCCTGGGCGCGACCCGTCCTGGCCGGCGCGGGCGCGGCCCGGTCGTCAGGCGGGTCAGCTCGGCCGGTTACGGTCGAGTGGAGCGGGGGGCGTGCTGCCCCTGTGTGATGGAGTCGCGGCCCCGCATGGGGCCGCCCTTGCCAGCGAACGCAACTGACTGCCGCGTCTAGTCCTTCGCCGGTGCCGCGCAGTCGCGGGACGACCGGCCCATCACCACGGCTTCAGCCGCGGCGATTCTCCACGGCAGCGCGCTGGGCGCTGCCCCCTTCCGCCGCCGGCGCCGCTGTGCTGGCGCGGCACGCCAGCGGGTTGCTCCGCGGACCACCGGACGAGTTCAGGTGGTCGAACATTTACGCCGTCTTCGCCAAAGGCCCTCCTGGGGTCCGTCCTTCACTGCGAGGACCTCACATTTCCCGTATAACTAGTTTTGTCGATGTCCGCCGTTTCGCACACCAAGAACGAAAGGGGCGGTGGGTTCAGACTTGTTCATTGGTCCACACCCACCGCATTAGCGGTTTTAAATATTTCACAAAAAATGTTTAATCATACGCCACGGGTATAAATCAAAAAGATTTAAATGAATCAAACCCCTACCTCGTCGTAGTCATCTAACGTGAGTTCTTCGCGAAATTGACCGTCGCGGAAGAAGAGGATCATCGCGTCGCGGAAGGGGCGTCGCGTCGTCACGGTACACAACGTCGCATAGACGATCTATGAGGGTTAAAGAAAATGCACAGATTTAATTGCACCATTTAAACCCATGCTGAGGATAAAATCCACAAAGGAAATTAAAAGATCCGCAATCCCCTACCTCAATCGGTTGATGATCGAAGATTGTCACAGGGAAGGATCATCACGGAATAAACGTCGCAGATAGAGGATCGTCGGCGTCGCAGTACACGGTGTTGCGTCGTCGATCTATGAGGGTTCGGCGTTCTTTGTGTTCTTCGCATTCTTCACGTTCTTCGCGAAGGAGGATGAAGAACTTAGAGTTTCTCCAAATCCTCTCAACAATACACCCACATGTGTTGGTATTATTTCATTCTTATGCCAACAAACAAAAAACAAAGTTAATAAACGAACCATTAATTCTGTGAATTAATGGTAATGACTTAACTGCCCAATTAATAGGGGTGTTAAGAATTTAAGAAAATGCACAGGTTGACTTTAATTTAAAAGGGGTTTTCGCGGGTGCATTACTTAGAGGAAAAAATACAGTGGGGCTCGTGCGGGCCCCACATCACAAATATCCTACCAAGTGGGTAGGATATTTTGGGTTCCACCCTATCCGCTTAACTTAGCTTAAGTGGCTTTAAGTGGCTTTAAGTGAAATAAAATAAATTTGTCGCACCACATTATTTTATTTCTTAACTTAACCCCAAAAACTAAAAACCACACCTGAGAAAACACAACTCCAAAAAGGGTGTTTATAAGAAAATACTGGCGCTGTGATTCCATCGGTGCCCTTGAAATTCGATTTCGAGGACCGGTTCAAAAGTTAGGAAAACCCGCTCGTTCGTTCACTAAACATACCCGAGCCAAACTTCAGAAAATGATTCCGAGCACACCAGGCCTCAGAATCAGGTGCCATCAGAAACTGCGATCTAGTAAAATTCCAACAAAAATTAAGAAAAAAATTTCCTTGAATTTTACAAGTCTTTACAATATATGACTCACCCCATTCAATGATGTGGATGTAATTCTGAAGGGTTTGAAAAAGTCCGGACATGTGAAATGCACTGTGGATCCTATCAAGACATGGTGGAATTACCAACTGATAATCCACCTCACCTGATATTTACCAATCAAGATCAATGTGTCATTTAGTGGTGGAGGTGTTAAATCAATGATATCATTTTCATTTAAATTTTACTTCTTATAGAAACAACCTTCACCCATTTTTAATGAGTTTTCACCTTGAAAAAAAATTCATACATCCATTGGAACATGAGAATTTTCAAAGTTCATTACTCAATAATAGTGTCTACAACCATGGTATGGTTTTTAAAAAATTCAATACCACGCAATCCACTCAAAATGACACCTTTTATGTAGAAACAATAAGTAGGACATACATTTACACTTGTGTAGTACTATATTCAACACAAAAGTGCCTGTACCTCAAGTAGAATGAAATGATTTAAAATAATGGTTTTGTAACATGTTAAGAATGATTAACTAGTTGCTTAAAAATGTTACTTGTTCTTCCTTGTAAAATTTCACAAATATAATCTTAAAGACAATTTACACTTTATTACCCAGTAATTGGAAATAATTTCTTGAAATTCATAAATATACTTATTCAGATTTTTGATTCTGATTTCCAGTTTGATTTCACTAATTGATTATCTTTCACTAGTAGAATACCACTGAAAATATTCTAAATTTCTTCTTCCTAATTCTTGAAATCATATTATGATTTCTCAACCAGATCCTGAAACTCTAATTACAATCATGTTTCTTTTACATTTTTTCTTCTGTGTAGTACACCTCCTCAACAAATAACAATATAAAAAATATTTAACTATAGAAACATTCATTGCTCCACCTCCTCTCTTGAACATTACATCCATTTTAGAAAGTACAAAGTACTTGATCCTCTTATAGGCGAGAAAAATGTGGTTAGGCACAATTCTGAAAACATCTTCTGCTCAATTTGTTTCCCAAAAAATAATATTTACATACATTTATGGGAAATATTTTAATTCTTTAATTCTTCTCAACTCTTATCATTTCTTATTGAACATTCTTGAGTCATCTCAAAAAGTCATCTCACATCAGATTATATAAAAATTCTGCATTTTCATTCTTATTCACATTATATTTTTTTCATTATGATATAGACATTAATTTTTTATGTTCTTCATTACGTTTCTCTATAGAAAATTAAAATAAATTCAAAGTGAGTGTATTCTAATTATGAGGCTCGATATAAATTTTTTAGACATTAGTTTCCTCAGTTTTCCCATAAATAAGCTAAAAATTCTAAAGAATCTAGTAAATTATCATCTTCTTCAATACCACTTGAAAATATCTTCTAAAAATAATAAAAACCTTTTATGATCCCACTAGGTAATAATTTTGTGGTTCATTAAAAAATTATTCTTTTCTTAATTTCCTCAGACTGATGATCCTATTTTCGATGGTAATGAAAATCAAATGACATTTTTCTGTGTCATCCTATGCCTAATTAATTGGTATATTCTTCAGTTTGAGGGATTGGGGTCAGATCGGGTCTAATAGTCTAAAACCAATTGAAAACATGTAATAGTTATTATCAATCGTGACCCAAATATAATAAATACTATCTGGATGAATTTTTTTGACTACATTGTTGATCAATCCATGAAATTCCTCCATGTATTGGTCCAAACTAAATCTACTTGTTTTCTTTTCATCAGTCCTAACAACTCTTCATCAAAACATTCTTCCTCTGATAATCATTTGCAACCATACCTGTATCTGATGATCTTTGTCAGTATGAATCTAATTATCAGTGGTAAACCTTGTCTAATTGACTAGTTCTAGTAGCTTCAAATTTTAAAACTTCTATCCTCATAAAATTATGATACCAATGAACATACAACACTCAACATCTTTCTTGAATGATTTTTTATCTTGTGGCTTGTTGGTATGACTGAAAACCAGCACCTTTGGTTTCCCATGCTCTTATTAACGTTCCTAGAATTCTAACAAATATGCTTCTGGTGATCTCATATAGATGAAATTGATAGCAATTTTTTTGACATCAGATAATTCATTTTCACACAAAATTACACTTATTTAATGACCTCCTCATGACCTTGAAAGTGTTTTAGATCAGCATAGAATCATTTGACTCGCATTTGAAATTTTTATAACATCATCTTCTTCAAGAATAATTTTTATTTAAAACATAGGCTCAATATAATTGGAAGCTCCAATTATCCCAATTCATTCATAAGGATTGAATAAAATTTTTTCTAGATTACTTATAATTTATGAGAACCCAATAATCAGAAAAGAATCATTATATTTTTATCAGATACAAGAAGACATTGATTATATTTTTCAATCTAGTCATACCTTCATTTTTAACCAAATGTGAGTCCAATGAATATTTTATTGTAAACACGTTTTTCTAAATATGATGGACTTTCATAATATTTCTGAGTCTTAATTTCTGATTTTGACTGTATGTTCTTTTTCTATCATTTTAAAAAGTGAATTGATTTCTTTTCATCTTTGAAAAAATACATCACTTTTAAAAAGACAACATTCAGTACTCAAAAACCTTCTCCATCTAGATTTCTCCAAAAAATATCCCCTATTGTATTTTTTTCAAAGAAGATTCATAAATCATTGAACATTGTATCCTCAAACCATAGAGTACTTATCATCAAATTTATGACTTTTTGGGATAACTCTTTATAATAAATAAGAATAATTGATAAAAAACCATGTTATCCAAAAGTAGGGACTCACAAAAATTATTTATCCTTTCTAAACATATTTATTCACTTATTCAACTTAATGTAAAGAAAATTTCCCTACAACAACTCCCAAAATTCATAACAATAGTTCATACATTTACATACTGAAATCATATCTTACCCACAACTCTATCTACATATATGCTTCCAAAAAAGGATTGACACATATCAATGAATTGATTTATGAAAACATTCTACCATCTAAAAAAACAATACTAATACAAGATGATACCGGGGAAAGACATATAAGTTAACTTTGATGAGAAAGATGTTAGACACCCATGTTTAACCTCAATTTGAAAAATGTTTCATTGAGAAACGTTTTTGTGAAATTGTAAGCAACTAGATCCAATTTAAGAACATAATACAACTTCAATTAATTCATATCCACATTATCACTAATGAAATTATACTTGATATCAAATTTTTTGTATTAAAATGTTGCACCATATTTCTTGTAAGACTAATTCAACTTTGATTATAACCACCCAAGAGAAAGGGTAACGTTACTTCAACAAGTTTTTCTTCCAATTGAGCCTTTATCCATATAATATGGGTATAATAAAGAGTGGTAGTGACATACATAGCTTTAACAGTGCTAAGAGTTACTAAATTTTGTTTCCTTTTGTTCCAAATTACAAAATTGTTTCCTTGAATGAAAACTCTACCAAATGTGGATATTCTTTCATAATCATTTATGCCCTAATATGTATCTCAAAATTTAATATTGTAAATATTTTCTGAGATATCATACCGGATTAAAAAAAATATTCATTTTTGTATATCTGGGAATTATTTTTCCATACAATACATGTGATTATTTTGGATCACTGTGAAATATTTCATATAAGATGACTACATAAACAATGTTAGTTCCTATGGTATTCAAATGTAACAAACATCCCATCGTCATTCAATGTTATTTGGGATCAAATTCCAAGCCTCATACAACATTATAGAACTTTCTTCCCATTATAATAGGACTGGAAACTGATTTTGAATTTTCCATGATGTATTTCTTATAAATTTCCTTAAAATACATTTCCATAGATTGAAAAAGGTGTTTCTTATTTTGTGAGGTTTTTATCCAAATAAAGTATTTCATTTATCATAGCATGAATATCTAAAAAATTCTTTTCATTTATCTAGATATTATTTGACACGTTCATTTATATTCCCCATGAAAAAAATTCATCAATATTAGCAATTATAATGAGGGAACAATCATGAATTTTTTAAGCATTGTTTATTAGGAAATCCTACTTTTTGAAAACTCATCATCCTCCAGAAAGTATCCATTTTGATAAGCCGTGATCTCAGACCGTGTTTTATTCCATTCAATGATTTATTCAGCATTCATACATAACTTTCATCCTTCCCAACAACACATCAACATGGTGGTTAAATATATACTTCCTCATCAAGATCACTATTCAAGAATTCTGATTTTAAGACCATTTAAAAAATTATGTACCTTTATTGAATAGTATTTTCAAGAAATCTTCTTATTTTTTTTTATACTTCCACCAGAGAAAGCCTCATCAAATTTAATGCCTTCAATCTGTGAATAAAATGTATCACTAATATTTCATTTTTTTCTTATAACATTAACATATTCATTCAGATTGTTCTGGAAACCCAATTATGTACCAATATCATTTTTTTCATTTAGTTTAGTTAAGAGTTCCCTCACATAATTATTTTCTATCCAATCCAGCAAATAATTAATTTATTGAAACCATTCCGGATACTCCAGAGTTTCATTTACATATTTCAGCTCATCTTTTGAATACAAAGAAGTGTGTATAACAACTTTTGATGTCCATCATGTTTGAACATTATGATTTTGATCTCTAAAATTATTTGGAACTTCCACTTACTTTCAAACCTAAGATGAGTTTTATGAGATTATTCCTCATCAATTGAAATAGATGAGGATGATCCTTCGTGAGTAGGATTACAATTATTTTCATCCTTATCAAAATCATTACCAATAATTATTTCTTCCAATGAATGCCCCTTATATGAATGAGTCTTTATATCCTCATTATATTTATCAATAAATTTCGCATAAACTAATTCATCTAATATAATTGAACGTTTATTAAACATACATATCCCCTTTCATCAAAAGTATACCCATGAGATGTTCCATATTCACCTTTCTCTTCAAATATTCCATGGTTTCATCATTTCTTATTTATGATGAATGGACTCCTAAGAACTCTAAAGTGTTTCATATAAGGATTTTTTATATAAAAAAATTCACATGGATTTATCTATGAAATTAGTATATATAATAATTTGTTTTGAATATACACTAGAGTGCCCATGGATTTCCTCCAAATGTGATGAGAGATACCATGTTCAAGTAACATAGTTCACCCCATTTCCACCAGAATTCTATTAATTCATTCAACAACACCATATTTTTGTAGTGTATGGTGCACCGAACTCATGTTAAATTCCCTACTTCCCAATATAAAATTCTAATTATAATTTTTTTCACCCACCACAATTGTTATCTATTAGCTTATTCATTGAATAGTCACATTACTTCTCATCCTTCCTCATGAAATATATTAAACATTTTTAGAGAATCTGACTTATGTTTCATATATATATATATAATAAGTAATGTGAGTAATGTAATCAATGAAAGGGATGAAGTACATATCTCAATGGGTAGAGTTTTTGATTATTGTCTAAATGTTATCAGTATTTATAAGTTCGAGGTGTTATTTTGAAAAAATTTCAACTTTCCTCTGCAATGAAATTGTAATCATTTCTTTCTGAAATATTTAGCAACACCATTATATCATATATTAACATATTATAATATCTAACAATTCGTCTTCTAACAATTTTCCACACTTTTCACTATTATGGGTATTTATTTCCTATATTGTGTGTATGTTTTAAATTATTACTTGATGTTCCTATTAAATGCATCGTGATTTAATCATAACTAGAATGTGAAACCAAAATTAAATATTATATATATATATTACATATATCTATATATATGTATATTTATAATAATCCGTAAAATATATATATTAGTAATGAAATACAACATTCATGGGGAAGGTAGGTCATATGTACACATGAACGCTACATCCATTTCATTGATGAATTTAAATGTATGAGAAGAAAAATATATATATCATTATTATAATTCCAGTATCCTATTTATTTCATATTTTTTACATATTTCTATTAAAAGCATCCATTATACATTTAATGTATAGTGTGAACGAATCACATCGCTTTTAGTAGGCGATAGTCCACAGTTCCACAAATGATGTTATCGCATTTAAAAAAATAAAAATAATGATTGTATATGTTACATAACAGTTAAAAATAATTAATAAAAAATAAATACCCTATGTATCATATATAAACATAGTTTCTATCATAATGAAAACCCATTAAAGGTGGTAAAGTAACAATGAATGACATCGTTTCGTGAGGCGGCATTTCACCATACACGAATAGTAAATTCATTACCCATTTGATGGATGTGTGTGAAGGTGTATGTAGAAAAATTAACATAAATAAATTCATTATACTTAGTATACTAGTTTTATTATATAATAATTTATGAATAATAAATCAGTGAGTGGGGAGTGAAACAATACTAAAGTGATCGTTCATAAATTTTACCTATTATTTGGGTAAATCGATTTGGATTATACCAAAATCATTATTGGATTTATTTATGAATAATTTAAGGTTTTTTATATTAGGATAGGTAATTTTAGGGATTATTTGGTTACGGTTTGGATTATCTAGAAGGCTCAATGTTCTATAAAGAAGTCATGGAGGTGGTTCAAATTTTCAATTGAGGTGAGGGTAACTTTTAGAAACTGTCAAAACTAATATAAATTAATTTTCAATTAAAAATGACTCTATATAATTTATTTATAATATAATATGATAATAGGTTGAAATAATGTTATAAAATAAGTTTTAGACATGTTTAGGTCACTATAATACCCTTATCATTTGGTTTTAACCCTTAGTTAAACCCTCTAACTCTAACCATGACAACTTGGGTTTTGTACTTTTCAATGGTTAATATAGTTACTATGAAATACCAAAAGAACCATAAATGATTTATTGTTAACATTTTAAAATTCATTCTAATTATTTTTCAAAATATTATATTTTATTTATTATATATAATTTAATAAAATATTACTTATTTTAAAATATCATTAATGACTATTTTGACACTATTTATTTATTGAAATTTTAATAAATATCAATACCGAAGATATAATAGAACCAAAATATATAATTCATATCTAATATATATTATTAATCTAAAAAATTAATTTATGAAATTAATTATATCAACAAATATTAAATTTATTATTTTTAATAACATTTATTTGATATGTGAATTAATTATAAAATTACGGCATCATCACTATGAATGCATTTAATTTAATTATTTTCTCCATAAAAATTAAAAATTATAATCATAATCATAATAAAAATTTTATCATTAAAACTAATATTTATAGTCAAAGATATCTATTTAATAAATATATATATAAATGTAATACTTATTTAAAACATTACTGTGACATATTGATCTTCCCTTAGAATAAAAGTCTAAAAATGATTAAAGCCCCTCTTTTAAATCTAAGAGTCCATAAAATGAGACCAAGGATGGCTTTTTTCTATACCAACTCTTACAATAAAATTATTACAAGTTTTAGGGTATTTTTGTAATTATTATAATATTAATTTTATCTTTAAATAGACGATTTACCTTTAACGATGTCAATAAAAATTACAAAAGTTACTATTTATATTTTCTAAAAATGAAAGGAAGATATTTAAATTTTTTGGATGAACTTATTCCCAATATGAAATAATTTTTTTTTAAAATTCAAATCAAATAATTTTTAGTAATTAATTTAAAATAAATTTCGTTGATGGAACAAGGAAATGTGTTTTTAAAATGAAAGTGTTCAAAATATTGATATGTTTTTATATCCTTATTAAATTTAAAAATGATTCGTTTGACCTAAATTATATGTAATTATAATAAATTAATCTATTTATACTTTAAAAAAAGTTCAAAATATAATTTAACACTATAAATTATTCATATGAAAATGTTATTTTTAATAAAAATTCAATTTTTTATAACTATTTATCAAAATATAAAAATTATCAGAAAAATTCCAAAAATTCAACTAAAGAAAAATATTTATTTTTATTTAAAATATTTAGTTTACCTTTTCAAATAAAATATATAATTTTTTAAAAATTTGATTTAAAATAGTATCACCATGAAAAGGTGGTAAAACTACCTTTAGAATGATATTGGTTTTTATGAATACCATTATGTGTGTTCTTCTCTTATGCCTATTAAATCTATTAGATGAATGAAAAACATTTTATTTAATATATATCACATTAATATCCTTCTCCAATAATTATTAATATAATTTGTTAGGATAAAATTAATTTCTGAGCATAAAAATAGTTATTTATTGAAAACATTTCCTTTATAATCAGTTTGTTCTTGTATTCATTTGTAATTAATTTATAACTATTGAATTCAACAATATATTTTCATAAGTCATTTAATAGTATTCATAACCTCCAACATAAATTCTAGATTATATCCTATTATATTTAATAATAATATTTTAATAAAATATTGTTTTTCTGTAAAACTCAATCTTTCTTATAATGACTTCCAACTCATTATAGTGGGTAGTGTAATATTAACATGGCGTAGAGTATAAATAAATATAGAACCAAAATTATATTTATTTAAAAAATATTTTAATTTCATGGCGTGTTTCATTATCCCCAAATTAATTAAAATTCATTATTTCAATTTAAACATGATCTCAGTTATATAGGGTTTGATATTTGAAAATATGATATTTTTGAAAACCCAAATCGTAAATAAGGTTAATAAAATATTAAATTATTATGCTTGAATGGAAATGTGACGGTCACCAAAAAACCAATATTCTGAACATGATACCATTAGTGTGAATTGAAAACATGGATATGGAAGAGAAATCTAACCATCAACTTCTCATGGAGAGTGATAGATAATCTGGTTATTAAAAAGTTAACCATCACAAAACTGTAAGTCTTGTAATCGGATAAATGATCATTGATTCTCATAAAAAAAATTATCAAATAATGTTTTTTTAGAAATTATTTTCCTAGAGTAGAGTGATTCATTTTCTATCTAAATAATGCACTAAATAAAACATACTGGATTTGTTTCCATGTCATAATCTGGTCCTTTATTTGGGGATTGATCTATTTACAATTTGTTACTTAAACCGAGATATGGATATTAAATTTTTATTTTATGCATGAAGACCCTTTATCAAAACATAAATCAAACATTACATTTAACATTAAATATTTTCAAAACCATAATGGTTATCAAAGGATATCCGATATGAAATATCACACATTAACCAAAAGAAATAATATCCAAAGTACATATTATTCAATTCTATAAGAATATACATAAGACTGATTTAAAATAATTCTATACAAATTTAAAGTCTAAAACATCAGAAAAAATGTCACTAAATTTAGAAAATAAACTTAACATTAAAATCAACAAACTAGAGAATGTAGATATAATTGTCACGTTCGAAATATATGAATACCTTAATCACCTTATAAAATAATTAAAACATGAATTATTACAAATAAATAAAGAAGAGTTACTATATGAAAATCCATATACATCTCAGGATTCTTATAACTAGTGTACCATTGATGAAATAATTACTAAATCCAAATACACGAGATCTTTAATAATTAAACTGATTCTTAAATAGTTTACTACACTTCATCATCTTATTCCTTAATACCTCCATATGTTCATTTATATTATGTATTCTCTTCTTCATCAGTATCATAACCATTACTTGTATAACCATTCTGATTATAACCATTGAGGAAAACCCAGAGGGCCAAGTGATCTATTCTAATCATAGTGATATAGTCATGATGAATCATTTATAGGATGTCCAAATCATGACACTTCCTCAATCTATGAATCATTAGGATTATATGAGGTTATACATTGTATTAATAAATCTATAGGATGATATCCTATACTTGGACTTATCTTGAAAGTTAGTAATAGTGTTATCATTTCTAATATATTATTTCCTAAATCTAGTTCCTATGTTTTCTAATACATTACCTTTGATACCAACTATATTTCCCCAACCCTAAAAGCCCATAATCATTGTATTACCTTACTACATTGGCACGATTATGAGGAATCCAATACTAAAGGATAAACCTGTTTAGTATTATCGAAGAATTAGATACACTAATGGTTCATTTATTACATTGGTATCATAGAAAAAATAGCAAAGGAAAATAATTTTCATCTTTTAACTCATTCAAAATTTTCATCTTCATAACCTGGGGAAAATAGAACCAATAAAATGGTGAGCACAAATGGTCATTGAGAGTAAATAAATAGAATAAATACTGAATTGATGAGTGTAAATCCACATTAATAGGTAAATAACTAATAATACATTCCATTTAAATAAACTAGATATAAATACTCAATATGGAAATGTAAGAAACTAAATCACATGCCATTAAATCAATAAAACTAGAATGAAATGAATCCAATGTTTTTTGGATGAAATAATATCCTAGATAATTATAATAAACAAATTATTAATAAATTAAATTATTAATTATTAGATGTCAGGTATTTGGAACATGAACCAAAATCATCAAGACATTTCACAAGATGTTTGATCTATGTGAGTAGAAACCCACATATTCTACTTCAAAACAAACTCGAATGGTTTGTCCCCAACTGATTTCATCCCAAAAGTCTACCGATGCATCAAGGGGATTGAATTAACCAGTACCTGGTGTTTATGGATTTTATTAAATGTTCCAAAACTTTGGACTTCCATGTCCAAATAATTAATCACATATTGAATAAATGATTTAATTTTTTAAAATAAATGTTTTCAATTACACTTTGAAAAAATTGAATCATAATCCCTGTAAAAGTAAATAATAATAAAATGAATCCATGATTAATATGAAGATAAATATAATCCTAATATGATATATCTTATTGGTATTACACAATAAAAAATTAAAAAGTTATGAATAAGGAATATCTTACATAAATTAATGTGAGGTGAGGAAAACCCTTACCAATTTGTAATAATTTATTTCAAAGGTGATGCTTTTATAATATAAATTATTTTATTTCAAATGAAACTTGTAAACTATTAAACGAGGATTAAAAATAATAGGTTATCATGATGGATTGAAATTATTTTCATTCCGTATAAGTTAAAAATATTCCGTTTACATTTGTATAAAAGGTCATAAATTACTTTATTTTGGAAAATGTCAGGAAGATTTCTTTTAAATCATTTTGTAAAAAGTTTAAAGGGGTAATAATATTTTAATGAATCACTGGATAATAGTAAAAAAATTGAAAAAAATCTAAAACACTAACATGGAAGAGAAATATTCTCTTGTGGAGACTTAATCAAATACTACTATGAATAACATTGAGATTGTGAAATAAACACTTACAATGTATTTATTTATGGGTGAAAATCATTCAAAATGATATATAATGTTTCTAATAATGTTATTAAACTATTTCAAAACCATAATTATTTTTATAATATTATATATTAACTTCTTATAATATCTCATTATTTGTTTGTAAACAATCTTCTATTATTTTCACTATTTTGGGTATTAGTTTCCCTGTTTTTCAAGTACATTTTGAATTGTTACATGTTGTTCCTATTAATTATATCATGATTTAATAATAAAAAAATGTAAAACATGATATAAATATCATATATATTAAATATATTTATATAATATCCATAAAAGTTGTAGATATTAAATGAAATACATTGTTCATGGAGATTGTAGGTCGTACGTATTCATGCACACTACATCCACTTCATTATTGTACTCAAAATAATAAAAATTAAATGATATAGATATATATTATAATTCCTGGAACATATTAACTCCATATTTTCTATATATGTTTATTTAAATCATAATTTATACACTCTATGTATAGTGTAAGCAATTCACATCGCTTTGAGAAGGTTAGAGTCCACACTTCTAAAAATGATGTTATCATATTTACACAATAATGAAATATTGATGGTATATGTTATATAGAAATTCAATAAGTAATCATAAAACATAAATATCACCTATATAATATAAATATATATTTTCAATCATTGTGTCCAATAATGATAGGTGGTAATAGAAAACATGAATGACATCATTTCGTGAGGCAGTAGTACATTGTATATAAAAGACAAATTCATTAAACATTTGATGTAAGTGTGTGTATATTTAATTATAACCCATAAAATATAAAAATATATGTATATTGAGTTTATTGGGGTAATCATATAAAGGTGGATTAATAATAAATGAAGGTGTGGGGAAATAAATAAAACTAAAGTGATCATTGAAGAATGTAACCTTTAATGTAGGTAACTCCTTTTGGTTTATACAAAAAGTATTCCTTGGGTTACTTTATTCATAAACATATACATATAATATTATTTAAGGGAATTATAAATTTTATTTGTGAAGGTTTTAGATGACATAGAAATCTCAAGGTATTGTGAGGAAGTGATGGAGGCAGTTCCCTTTTATAATTGATGTGAGTGACACTTTTAAAATCACTCAAAATTAATAAAAATTAACTTTAAATTCCAAATGATTAAAAAGTGATCTATTTAGAGTATAATATGAATATTGATAGAAATATTCTCATCCAATAATTTGTATACATGTTTATTTCACATTCTTACCCTTATATTTATTTCTTTAACCCTTAGATAAAACTACTCACTCTTACCGTGACAACATGGTTTTTTACTTTTTAAGGGTTAATATAGTAACTATTAAAGGAATAATGAACCATAAATAGGTCATGTATGAAATGTTAAACTTTATGCAAATAATTGGTCATAATTTATGATTTTGATGATTTTAGTATCATTTAATAAAATATTATTTATTTTAAATTTTTATTAATGTCAATTTTGACACTTTTCAATTATTTAATTTTTTAAAAATACCAATACACAAGTTAATGACAAAAAAAAACATTTAATACGTCCATAATATTTCTAGGTAATATATAAAATTCTATTAACACATTAATTATATAATATAATATTTATTGTATATTTTAAATACCATTTAATTGATTTTTCAATCAATTAAAAAATTACTACATCATTATTGTGAAAGCCTTTAATTTAACTATTTATTTCCAAAAATTTAAAAATAATATATCATGATCAATACAAAAAAAATTATTGAAAATTAATATTTATAATTGAAGATATATTCTTTAAAAAAATATATAAAAATGTAATAAATGATAAAAACATGAGAGTGACATATTGGACTCTCCATAGAAAAAATTACATTAAAAAGGATTAAATCAATCCAAGTGGATCCAAGAGGCCATAAAATCTTCCCACGGATGATTATTGTCAAAAATAAGTCATCTAATAAAATTAATATATGTTTTAGGGTAGTTTTACAATACTTATAATATTATTTTTACCCTCAATTTCATGATGTATCTTTAACTGGGTTAATAATAAATATTGAAGTTACTATTCATATTTTCCAAAAATAAAAGTAAGATATTTGCATAATTTGGAATCCCTGATTCCAAATATGGAATCTATTTTTAATAATTCTATACAAAGAATCTGCCTTAGTTAATTTAAAATTAATCTCATTGATGGAATACGAAACCATGTTTTTAAATTGAAAATGGTTAAAATATTGAAATATTTTTGAATACTTATTCAATGTAAAATTAATTAAAATGAAATAAATTATATTAAATTATAATAAATTTATATTTTTATAATTTAAATCTTCTTTAAAATATAATTTGAAAATATATATTATTTAGATGAAAAATATGTTATAACTTAAACTGCAATATATTCCCATTATTTATCAATACATGAAAATTATCATAAAATAGAAACAATTCAACAAATTTAAATTAAAATATGAAAATTTAAAATTATAATTTTACTTTGTAAAAAAAAGTCTAAAATTGAGTTTAAAATCGGTTCGCCATTAATATGTGGAAAAACAATATTTAGAAAAATATCACATTTTATGCGTAGAATTGAGTTTGTTCTTATCTATTGCCTATTAAATATCCTAGAAGAATGCAAAAAAATTATTGAATATATGTTAAGTAAATACCATTCAAAAAATATAATTAATTTAATTTATTACATCAAAATGACTATGTGACCATAAAAATAGTTTTTTATTAAAATCATTTATTATATAAGTAGCTGGATCCTATATTCGGTTTGAATTAATTTATAACCAATGAATTCAAAAATATATTTTCATAAGTTAGTTAATATTATTCATAAATTGTAACATAATAGCTATGTTATATCTTTTAATATTTATTTGTAATATTTTAATAATGTATTTTTGTTCTGTAAAACTCAGCCTTACGTGTAAGAATGAAAAATCGTTATTGTGGGTAAAATAATCTTAACATAAAAAATCATGAAACAAAAAAAATAAAATCAATTTAGAAAATAAAAAAATGTAATTTATTGGGGTGTTATAAGGCTCCAGTTGAATGTTCTTGTCTTGAACCTCCTTTATTTTATTCATTATAACTCATCCAACAACTCTATATGTGATTCCCCCTTAAATATTTCTATAACAAGTGAGGGTTTGCCCATCTAAGATATATTTGAATATAAAGAAATACTTACACGGTCCTCAGCCAAACCCTCCTTGTTTTTTTTTGATTTAATTGAGATCCCATAGAGGTAGGATCCACCCCACATGCATGATTCTTCTTAAATCTCGCTAAAAACTTTCATGTATCACTTAGATAGCATGAAGATGTTCGGATTTTGAAATTCCATATATAGCCATACTTCAACGTGGACAATATTACAATAGTTCAACATTCTCACATGTGTAATCCTCCGAGAAAACCTCTATATGGATACGACATAGCCACCTAATCATAAAAATAACTTTATTCCTCCTCTCATACATTAACTCATCATTTTATACCCTTTCATGATGTAGTTATGATGCCATGAAACAACTGACCATTATATGTACTTCCTTAACCAAATGGATGATGCAACCAAATTATTTTCATCGAAACCATCCTTTTATATAACATCAACCTCAAAAAAAAATATTCACGGTGATACAACATAATTTTTTATAACGTTAGTTTAGAGGTAAGCATGGTGCATCGATATGTCTATAGTGAATCCTTCTTTTCCACCATTCAAATTATAAGAGTTTCTATGATGAAAGGTAGGGATTTTAGTGCATCAGTTTGATATTATTCATTGGCACTTGATCTTCCCTTCGATGACCATAGTGTAATATGTCATAGTAGTAGTGGGAACGATGCTATAAAAATGAAATTGGAAGGAGACAGATGAGTTCACCCAAGATGCGGGAACATGTATAAGTGTATAGTTCCACGGTTGAAATTCACATCCCACATAAAAATAACAGAGAGCTATAGTATTTTATTTAATATCTCACATTATATAAAATGACATCGAAGATGAATGAGGTTCAGAGGACCTCTACCGCTGCTCAGTTCTGACCCCATGTCTGAGCCTCACCTCATACCATCATAGGACCCTATCCCTCATGTGATAATTTAGCCTTAATCATTTATTTATGCACCAAGAATGGCCTTTAAAACCTCCCTTATAGTTCTTTGGTAATACCTCATGGATACTTTTATATACTCCCATATAGGGTATCCATGTGGATTTTTGTTGGTTGAGGGAAATTATAGGTTCTTTCCATTTTTTATAAGCCCCCATTTTTGTTTCCGTTCAATCCTACACTATACAATAAAATCAAATAGATAAATGGTAGTTGTAAAATTATTTACATATTATTTTTTTAAAATAAATCTTAAAATTTTATCTAAAAAAATATTAAATAATTTACTAAAAAATGGAAAATATAATCAATTTAAAAAAATTCATTATTTAATTAGACATAAAAAAGTATGCATTTAATGATCTCATCAAATCCACCACGCTAATACAGTTCATGTCATCAACCATATATCTCAGCTTGAATTAAAAAGGGAACCCCCATTCCATTAATACTTAAAATTAAAAGTCAATAAAAGAAATAAATTTTCTATTTTGGATAATGAATTTCCAAGGGTCATAAAAGAAAAATGAATATAACTCCTCACTAATCATAATGTATTTTATTTTTCCAATGAAAAATGATTTAACATATCCTTTTTTCCATTAAATCCTTTCAATTTATAATTTTGAGCATGTCATGATTTTATTTATTTCAATTTTATTAATCTTATCATAACTAAAAGTAAAAATTAAATTCGGTTGTGATCAAACATCTAATACAAGAACCATACATATGACCATGAACAGGGCATTCATTCTCTACATTATAGAGATAAAAATTCACTATAAACATTAGGTCATTAAAATTAAGAACATATGACTCAGAGGCTTAATAATGGTAGGTAATTTATTAATTAAAAAAATTTATACCAAGAAGGATTTTAATTGATAATGTATAATTTACAATAATTTAGTAAAGTGTAATGAAATTCTTGTCATAGAAATTACATCTTCCCCACAACATATTATCATTATAAAATTCATTTGGAAATGAAAGCATAATTAATGTGTTACCCTTATTTATTTTATTCGTACTTTTTTTTGAAACTCGTTTTTTCAATTTTTTGACAGTTTATGTAAGAAAAGTCTCACATCCACAATCCCTCCCCAAATAATGTAAACCATCAGTCATGTGATGTTTATTTTAGCCTTCCAAAATATAACCTAATTTTTTTATTCATAAAGAGGGTAGAAATAAATATAATGAATAATGGCATGAACCATTAACAAAAATAAAAGAAGGAAAAAAACATTTCTCCTCAACAAATTTCATCCCATATTTCAATAAATTCCCTCACCCACACTTGAACATTGATAATCATCCAAGAAAATAGAGTAAGGGTAGGAATGGATAAATGTTTCTTGTAATGTGAATCATTCCTATCAGAAAAAAATAATCATTATATCTAATAGATAACAATTATAATAATTATTATAGTTGGAATCGAGGATAATTTTATAATAATAAAAAACCATAATCATTTTTAATGTTAATTTGTATAATAACACATTTGACCAGATCAAATAATAGTCCTAGTAGTTTCAATGTCCCATGTTCTCTAACGTTTTTTTGTACTAGATAGAGTAAAAACAATTATTTCCAAAAACCTTTTCGTAATAAGAGCCTAAAATTTCAATTAATTTCTTATGGAACTTGTGATAATAAAAAATTAATCCAAATAAAGTTCTGAAATTCAAAATCTATAAAATTTGTGGGAAAATTTCAACTACAAGTGAAAAAAATAAAAATAAGGATTTATTGAATCCAAATTTGAATTAATAACATTATTAATTAATTCCCCAAATCTTAATAATTCTATTCAATCAACATATTGAATTAAAACATAGCATTATAGTGTTTCTAAAAATTCTAAGTATCATGGATAAAAAAGAACTAATATAAGTGTTTGTATGTATTTTTTTATTTAATGTTAAAATAATGTTTTAAAACATTAGATTATCATTAAATGATGAAATTTAATGATTAGTTCCTTTTGAAATTAAGATATTATTTTATAATATTTTATTATTACTTTAGGTCCTTGTCTCTTGAGTCATCATGGGATAGAATAAGAAATTCAAATAGTGAATGTGTGGACCCATTATCATGAAGGTTTAAAAATATAAGGGAATAAACCCCTAATATATTTCCTAAAAAAATTGAAAATAAATTCAACACTAAAGCATAAGGTGTAATAAAATTTCATTTCCTACTAAAAGTTATTGGCTGTCACGATCATTAATTTAGACCTTACCTCTCAAAGTCAATTGATTGAGGGTAGGAAAGAGGTCACCTGGTCTGGATCTGTAATGGGATGAAGCTTTGATTCCATCATGTAGATGTCATATATTCCTTTTTCTGGGATTCACATCCATCTTCCTTCAAGTGGTATATTCCTTACATACATGGTCCCAATCCATTTATATTTGGCCAATTTTGAAAAATCAAAGTGTAGGTTATTGGAGGCCTAATCTTCATGACCTTCCTTGAACACTATAGGGAGTGTAGTACCCCCCCTCTATATTCAGACATTTTTTTAAAAAAATAATTTCATGAAATTTTAGAATATTTTTTATTCTCAATAATAGACACATCAATTATTTTTTATCGTAATTTATATCATTAGTCCATGAAATCAATATTCTCTCACATCCTCTCTTTACAAACTACATTTTACATCGCCTTGTGAATATAGAAATTTACCTTTTCCCCATGAACTCTAAAGATAAACTACCCACATTGGATATCAATCAACTTCAATAATAATGAAAAAAAAATTCCATGATTACTGGATTCTTCACCTAATCCATTCTCTTCAGTAGAAAGTTTATCGACAAGTAGATAATGTCTTCCTCGAAAAATAAATCTTAATGTAAACATTGGGGATGCACACTATGGTATCCACAAGTTAACATAATGCTCTATTTGGTTACATATTGATCAATAATAAGCTTTATAATGTTGTGTATGAAATTATATTTATGCTCACTATTATACCCAAAAAATCCCTACCAAATATGATAAACATAATAATATAAGAATTGACAGTCTACATTGATCACTTTTCTTCTTCAGTAGGTTTCTTGAAACCAGTATTTAAAATAACCAAAGAATTGTATAATTTTTAATCCCACTAGATTATTCTTGTTTGATACCAATTCTATCACATCCTATTTCAATGTGACCCATTCTACAACTACCCCAACCTGCCTCCAATTGGACAGGGTCTCACGACCGCTGCTAAGAAGTCATATCACAATGATGGGAGGCCATAGCCTACTGTACTTGTTAACACAAACACATCTTAAGGACCATAAAATAATGAAATATAAAACAACTGATAACCATGAATTCTTAAATCTAAAAACTCATCCATCAGATAATGATGACTAGTAATGGAAAAAAAGGGCCAAATATTAGCCCACCAAAAGATGTAGAATAGAAGTCCAGCCAAAAAGTATTTAAGGGGACTGTTGCCATGGTTACCATAAGAACACACCTCCATCTATCCAGACCAATAAGTTCCATCTGGTCCTCGTTGCTCTAGGAATTTTTCTGAAGTTCTATTATCTATATAAGACATGAAACATGCAGGAAAATCCCATGAAGGGGTAAGTATAATAATAATAACAAGTAAGAAACCATGAAATCACTAATCATATAACAACAAGTATAATGGTTATATCATCAAAGATATATTTTAGCATAATATATAACAAGAATATCCAGATATACAAAATATAGATTCAAAATATCATTATAAAGTCACAACTTTAATGGAATCCTTGGATGAGATCTCAAAGAATCCATAGAAAAATCCTCTTGGAGAGCACAACCCATGAGTATGATAGAACTGATAAAATCCTACTAAGAGTTCACTATTTTCAGGTCACACAATAGTACTTATACAATAGTTCATTGAAGGGATCAATACACATGTGAGGATCACTCCCTGATCCATGGGGGATACCAAAAAAATAATCTAGATTAACCCACTAAGTATGAAGATGATTCCCGTATAGTGTTTTCTATGAAAATATAAATAACCCCACTAAGGAAAATGATAATGATAAAATATCTTAGTCTAGGCTTCATGATGGTATTCCACAAATCTATCCAAGAATAAAATTACACAAATGGGATCCCCATCCTTTGCACTAGACACAATTTGATAACAACCCTCTCAGAATTGGTAACGGGAATATACCCTAAGGAAATTTTACATGATTAAGAAGAAAACGGATTTAAGATTCCTCTGAAGAAGTACATGACATGCACTATGAGTACATGGTGTATTCATCTTGCACCGGGTTTTGTTCAGGTGTCTCAAACCATTCCCTTGTATAGGTCTGGGTACATGGAATGTCCAATCCTATAAACTCTTTGCCATGTATGTGTACCCATTGATGTACATGCTAAGGCACTTGGTAAGGGATACACATAGTGTGATATTTTTCTTCTCATGGAAACCCTAGTGGCACACAAGGTGTCACAAGTGGTGGATAATTATAAAATACATTCCTTGTAACCCTATATATCATTGAACCAATGGTATATTCCTCATTATATTCCCACACCTATGTCACCTCTAATTCCACCACTTATATTGCCTTAGGATTCTGGATTTGTTCTAACTGAGCCTTTCCATAACTTCTTTCCAGTATCTAGAAACTAAAAAATATAAAAAAAATCATGAATGGTCTTTGTCACCATTACATGCCCTAATCAAACTGGGAGACTCAATTCCGTTCATAATTCATTTTCTCCACTATCTGAGCCTGATCTTAACATTGATTTGAACTAGTATCTATGATATTAATATATTGCACAATGAAATTGATGTGAAATGATTAATTATCCGATATTTTTCGAACCACCAACCCAAATTAATTTTAGTGATCAATGAATAAACAACTATGGGTGAAATCCAGGAAACATGAAAAGGATGAAAAAACTGCATCCACATTTAGGAGGTCTTTGATACATTGTTGTTAGAATAAAAAATTTCCCAATTAAATTAACAATATCTCATAAAAATCCTTAAAAAATAAGCATGAACCCACAGAATGATAGTAATGTGAACCAATCTATTGGTTGAATGATTCATGATCATCCTAGAAAAAATCAAATGGGGATAAATATAGATAATAAAATTTTCCAACATCAAGGTGGATTAATCACTAATGAAGAAAAATCTGGCATCATTGTTGTTGGTGAGTTCTATAAAATCAAATGGTGTAGATAAACATCAATCCTACTTCGATCTGATATCGTTTGCCCAGAATGTTCACCTCTAATAATCCACTAGGCATCAAGAGTTATGAGGCCATTCATGATGCATCTTCATAACCATGTATTTATAGAACGTGATTCGTTTGCTGGGACACATTAAATAAAATAAATAAAATAAATAGTTTTTTTATTTATTGTATTTATTCACTTATGACTAAAAATTAAGATATCTATCAAAAAAGAAAATGTTTATGTCATTTCTAGGTTAAAACCTACATTATGAACTCAATGGTGGCCATAAATTTCTGATTTTTGACACTTTTTAGGATTTATTCCACTATTTATGGAAAAGCACACCCTCGTGTAATTTAATATATTTAATATATTTAAAATATTTAAAGAATTTATTAGGGAACACTCGGCCTTAGAATCTCACTCCAACGTAGCTCCTTGATCTGAAGATAATACATAAAATATCCAAAAGTAATACATGAAAAGAATATATTAATTACATTCTCTCCACAATTGGGATATTCATATAAAAAATATAAATAAAAAGTCTCCACAAAGAGATGTGTGTACAAAGCATGCATCTGGGTCCCTTTCTACTAGGTTCATTATTAAAGACTCACATGCTTCCACCAAACATCTACTATTGAAAATCACTCACCCATGGAGGATCCACTCTTGATAATCCTTAATCTCCTATAGGTAATATGCAATGGTATTCCCATACTTGATATCTATCTCACCACAGTCGATAACATGATATGGGTCGTGCTTATACCTCCTCATATATGGTATGTGGAAGTCATCATGTACACAGCCGTACAATAGTGGTAAAGATAAGATTTAACCTTACATTCCAACTATATTTAGTATCCAGAAAGGGAAAATAATGATTAGAGATATATTGTTTTCCTTGTCAAATATTTAAAATCCAAATCAACGTTAGATCATCCTTAACACATGGTCTACATCCTTTAACTCTAATAGTCTTTATCATCAGTCCACATAGGCCTTCTATTGGTTTTATGTAGTCTTCATATACTCTTAGATGATTTGAAATTTATTTTTAGAGGATCACTCCAACTCTAAAACCATATGTGATGACTCTCTTGGGTTCGTGTAGTATAGTGGAGACATATAGGGTTTCCCATACAAAGCATCAAATAGTGACATAATAATGGTAGAATTGTAGTTGTTGTTGTATGAATCCTTAATTAATGTAATTTGATCCTACCAACTACATCTTAATTCAAAAATAGAATTCCACAACATGTCCTACAACACCTCAATAGTCTAATTAGGATTCCGAGAAGTATCAGGATAAAGAGCCTTACTCAAATGAAACAATGTCCCTAAGGCCTCTGACAATTCCCTCCATAACCGATATATGAAGTGACCATCACAGTCAACATTATAGTTTATACCACAACATAGCGTCAGACTATTTATTATTTATACAAGTGTCACAATCTCTCAACTTAACTCTAATGTATAATAGCTAGGAAGTGGACTATCTTGGTGAGTTTGTCTAAGATCACCCATATGGTATCATTCGCACTAGTCATATGTGGTTACCCTATCATTAAGTACATGGATATCTCATCCCACTTCCACTATATCAACTCAATGAGTAGGACTAAACCCGCTAGAACCTGGTGCTTATCAATCACTTATTGGTAAGTGAGGAATCAAGAAACATATATTGCACCTCTGTTCATCATAAATGGCCATGAAAACTCTCTCTAGTGGTCATGATACATATTTGTCACACCAGGATATACTAATAAGGGTGAATAATGAAGCCCCCTCATCTCCACCTCCATTAGTGAAGATAAAACCACAATATATGCTCTAAAATTAATGATATACTATGCACATTAATATAACCCATCAGGACCATATCCAGTGGATATGCAATCACCTAGAGTCTTACAGTTAGTATCGCCAAGTCTTTACACCATGACTCACTATAAAAGTGGAGAGTTAATAACCATTAATTGGATGTTAGAGGTTCCATCCCCATCCACAAGAGATAAATTCAAAGTAGAAAACATCGCCAATTCATCACTCAGTAATTGCAAACAAGATCTCATGATGAGGGAATATGATAACATCTTCTCCTCCTAATGAGTATAGAAAAACATGAATTCATAGACTGGAGGAACTATATCCATAAATACTATATAATTTTTTGAACATTATATGAGAATATTTATTTGAGACTCTTACGGTTAGAATAAATTATAAACCACTCTCCCATCAAGTACTGTTACCACAATTGTAGTGAAAAGAATACTACTGCAAGTTCAAGACCACGGGTCACATAGTTTTTCCCATGTGGTCACAATTGATATAAACCATAGGAAATCACCTCATGACTCTCTATCAAAACATAATCAAAACTAATCCCTAATGAATTATATAACACTATATACTCAACACCACCCTCTAAAAATCTAAAAATGGTAGTTCTTTTCAATCTCTACCTCGACTCTTAAAAAGCCTACTAGAACCCCTCTTTCCACATGAAAGGATATCTCTTTCAAACAAAGCTGTCAACGGAGTAGATATCTTGGAGAAACATAACACGAATCATCGATAGTACCCTTACAACCCATGGATTCTCCACACCTAAATAATTATATTTGGTGGATACCAAGATAAAATTGACTAGAACTTCACTAGGTCCAATTCTACACCACCTGTTGAAATAACATGTCAAAGAAAATGAACCTCTTGAATCTAGAACTGTCACTTTGAGATCGTCCCAATAATATACTTATCTCATATTTCATCTGGTACCATACTCAAGTGTCTCATGTGATCCTCCAAGGATGGAAAGTACTCTAGGATATAATCAATGAAGACTACTAGAAAACTTTCTTGAAATGGTGGAATACTCAATTAATGGGTCCCGTGAATGAGGATAAGGATTTCACCTTACTGAAGTGAATCTTAATGTACTCATTTTGACCATAGAGAAATCTGAATGTCATGTTTCGTATATCATCATCCTGTACACCGAACTGGTGATATCCTACTATAAGGTAAATATTTGAAAACTATCATGCCCCAATAAACTGATCAAAGAGGTCAACGATTATTGGTATTTGATAATTTTTCGTTACAGGCAGCTATTTTAGTTAATGGTTATCATGGAACAACCTCAGGCTCTATTATCCCTTATTGGAAATAAAAAAATTGGGCTACCCAGGGTGAAACACTGGGCCTAATAAATCCCTTCCACTATAATTCTTCCATTTAACCCACATCTTATGATGCTCTGTGGGAGAAATTTTATATTCTAGATAGATACGAGGGATGTGCCAATGTGTAGATGAATGTAAAATTATATCTCTCAGTGGGGAGTTAAGCATCAAACGAAATATGGAAAGGCATCCCCATTAACCTCCAAAACTATATAAAAATATAATCTTATAGAATCCATTACTCCAATGGTCACGATAGCGACGAAATAAGTAATTGACTACACCCTCCTATGCTAGAGCACATTATAATCCACAAATATTTAATTTTCACTCAAAACATAAATCCTCATCCCATTGTTATGGACACCCTCCATCTTCTGCATGAAGCAATATATCCGAGCATGAATTGTGGATTATGAGTCAATACCAAATATGAAATTGTAATTCCTCATTATCAGCAAAAATAATTCCCAAAAAAATATCACCTCTAAGAGTTAGATAAAATGGATATTAGAAGTGTTTCATCAAACAATCACCACCAGTGGGTGTCTCTATGTGCAGGTATCATGCCAAGGGATCAATATAAGTCTCCAAGTCTCTATATAGGGTAGTTGAAATAAAGGATTGGTTTTCACATGTATCTATTAATACTATATATAATTATTAGAATTAAAATATCATACCTTGTATCATCCCCACATCCTTTGGGATGTAATTGTAAACCACCATCAGCCTCTCTCACCCCTATCCACCAACTCTTTGAACCTAGTGGACTGCACATGATGCTGGTGGTCATAACAAATCATAATGTCTTCCCCCTCCTGCCTCTCTCCCATATCCACCAAAGTTTTAACATGCATACTCCTACTACTACCATTGCTTTGGTGGACCATCCACTATGTCCCTATCAACTGAACATTGGGTCATAAAATATTGAGAAATATATACCAGAACATTGCAAGTGTAGAACTAGATATTTCTAGAATATGTGATCAATTATGTGATCCCTGAACCGTAGAACCATTGTCCTGATATCACCTCCTGAAACATTTCTCACTTCCTGGTCCTTGTGTGTGTCATTGGATCCCAGATGCATAATTCTATGCTCCTATGTGACTATTGTTGGAACGAACTACACAAACAGGAAACTATCAACCATTAGGGAACACTAGAACACCTTAGTATAGGTTGATATTTTTTGTGATATCACGCTAATATAGATGTATATGTATAGTAATGACACAAATTTTTGGTCCTGAAATAACTAATCTCGCACCATATTCCTTCTGTGTTGAAATAGGTTTGTGAACCTCAATGAATACTCAACTATAGTTTTACTACACTACAAAAGATATAGAATCTCTTAGATGTTAATAGTTAGCAATATAGATGGATAATAAACCTATATGAATTGTCACTCAAACATTGACCATTCAAGAGTAACCTCATCATAAAAATGGGTCACAAGGTCCCACCGTTGTTTGAAAGAGCCATAAATTAGGATCCCTACCAAGAACACAATCTGTTCTCTAGGTGTCCTTATAGGAAAAATGAATCATGTCGTTGCCTCAAGAAAATACTGAGCCTCTTGTGGGTCTGGCTTGTCTCGTAATGTGAGGGAATGTTTTTAAAAAAAAACTCTTGAATCATGCTCAACATGTGTCACAATGTAGCCAGATTTTTTTTCCATGTTTTGAGGTGATTGATTATGTGGTGAAATTCAATTACCATGTATAACTTCCACCACAATTTACATAGATACTAAATGTGTTCCATGTATCATAGCTTCCGTATTATATTTCTGACCTATATAACTTCTTGATATGGGAGGATCTTCAAGTACATCATGATTTTTCTATGATTGAGCATCAAGTAGGGATTGTTGATTCTTAGACAAAGGTACATCATGTGAGGATGATATATTTAGTTCATGTGCTATGGTAGCATATATTTTATTGCTATGATATGTGGGAGTGTGAGCCACTAATGAGATATAAGTGTCTTCCTATATATGTTATAAAACATATTTGATAGGATTTCTGTGGACATAATGTTTTTATTTTGTGGAGGATATAATATCCCAATATTATTTTTGGGTATGCCTCATCCTCAAGATTTTGGTCTTTAGATTTTTTAGAATTAACATGGTTTTTTCAATATTCTGATTGACTACATGTTTTGTAATGGTATTACATGTCATTTAATTCTTATTGAGAAGAATCCATGAATTTTTTTACAATGTGAATTAATTACATACCACATATAGTTTACAGAACATGAAATAGAAAAAATTAGTTTTTAAATAAGAGGTTATGGTATTTTAGTATATTTATGTACTATAGATTACACAATGTGTAAAAGGATTACATGTCATGTATGTTTTGTGAGTTGGGTTATTAGGTAATTTCATGACTGATATTTCATCCAATTCCCTTGCATCCCATTTCACTCTCAACCTCAATGCACTTTTCGATGATTTTTCAGAACCTCAAATCCTTCATGACCATTCATTCGGTGGTTGATGATTATTCCTATTTTGTTTCATCCATCCAGTTGAGAAACTATCCTCTCTTTTGGTTTCTCTATTTCACTCCTCATTAGAGTTTGATGTATTTTCATGTTATTGAATGATTTAAACATATTTTTGTGGAATATTTATATATGGATGGCTTTCTAGACATTCCCTGATTTCTTTCATCATTGGAATATCCTTTTGTGGTCGTTTTTTCTGTTATTTAATGGTAGGTGGATTAGTTTGAGAACATCCATATATTTTAATCCGTGATTTTATTTATTTTATTGAATTGGATTTCAATTTAATTATAAAACCTTTTTTCAAGTGATTTGATTATAGAAATGTGAAATGTCATTAATTTTGGGAAAAATCACAATTCCATTAGAATTGTAATTGTGGGGTGAATTTTGAAAACATTGTAATTGATGAAATTATTTTAGATTTTTTTGAGAAAAATTGACTAAATTTAAATGATAAAATTTTATGATTGGTTTTCTAAGGAAAATGCAATAAATGATGAAAAACACATATTTTGGTTTTGAAACTGAATTGGAATACTAAATTTAGAAATTGTGAAATTGAATTGAAAAAAATGATTTAATTTAAATGTAATGATTTTCCATTAAAATATTTATTGATTGAGAACATTTCATCCTAGGTAGTTTGTGAGTTTTTTAGACAAGAATGATTGTATATTGATCCTCTAGAAATGGATTGATGATTAAAAATATAATTGAAATATAGTTTGTCATGAATATCACTAATGGGATATTGATGTGTCTTATTCATCTTTATCTATATGGATGTGTGAACACATGTTTAGTCGTTGTCATTGATTTGAGAAGTATGAGGATCATATAGCAAAGACCTAACCTACTGTAGGGAAGATGAACATGGAGATTATTGTTGTGATTCTACATTCGACTGTATATGACATTTTTTATATAACTGTATTACTCATTTTGAATGATTTAAATAAATGTTTTTATATAAATAATTAATTAATCTATGATTGAATTTTTTTCCATATTTTTTAATTAAACCATGTTTTTTAATATGAATGTGAATTTATATTCCTTATTTTTTTTAAATTGAAATCATGATTGTTTTATTATTATGGAATCCATTATGGAACACTCGGTTAGACTCTAATAGGATTTATATCTCACAACCTAACTTTTACTTTATTAATTTTTTGATTTTCTTATGCCATGTCTGAGAAAAGGTACTGAGCCTCTTGGTGGAGGTGGATGCTCTTGATTTTTTAGGCTTAGAGTGATGGAGGTGACAAGTGTGGATGTTATCAACCTGATGAATGCTGTGTTTTAGTTTTATTTATATAGATGTTGAGTAATTTGATTACGTACTACCTAAGGTTTTTTTATACATGTTTGTTTTAGGATACACTCTCCCTTAAGAGTGTTTAGCACACTGAATTGCATCATTGATGTTCTTTTTTTATGTAGAAATTTAATTCCATCATTATCATTTATGATCGCATGTGTTATTATCTATCTCAGGGGGGTCAAGAATTCCCTTAGGTTTCGTGTCAATGTTGGATCAAGTATCATGGATCCAATGTATCTAGGCTGGATCAGGAGAAAGTTATATCATCAATGTTGGTTAGGTATCTTCTCCTAATGTCAGTAAGTAGTTTGGTATACCCTGCCAAAACATAAGAGGTAATCATAGGTGAATTTCTGACCATCTCTCATTGGAATGAGCCTGATGTTACAATGGTTGTTTTGGGTAAAGCCATATTGATGAATAATTTTATCTAATTCTAGTTTTTTGATTTGTTTTAATTTGGTTATGTTGAAATCCAAATCATGAAATCCAATCTCATGGAATTGATATTTTTTGAATTTTTAAGTAATATTATTTTGTTTTTATGTTACCGTATAATGTTTTTACCATTATTTATCTAATAAGTTGTGTGAATATTCCCCATGGGAGAGCTGGTGGTGAGAAACAAGGGGGAAATTGTCTCGTAGACTATAATCAGGTATATATGGTTGTGGGTGATGTCCATGCTCTAGAATAAGAACCTGAAACATTACCCATTTGGGAACCAGTTGTTGGATCTCAAAGTAATGAATCTTCCGATCGCGGTTAAGAGTTTCTTCAATAGAAGCCACTGGAATTCCAAACCTCCAATGACCCTCAATAAGATGAGGACTGGTTGATAAAAATAATGGTACTATTTTATTTCATATAAATTTGACACTCAATTTATGTAATTTTTTTCACCTTTTAGCTAGAAGGGAATGAAAGGAGATGGTGGTATTTGATGGTAATAATGAATAAGCATGAGAGATTAGAGTTGAATGATTCTAGTGTTCTTTTAACAGATTAGTACAATATATATAATATATAGTGTTGTATAAAATCATGGAGTTTTGTAGCCTCAAGAAGGCTGACAAGACCATAATAGAGTATGAAAACCATATTTCTAGACTTTTTTAGTTTTGCACCTAATATTATATCAAATGAGAATATGAAGACTTTATGGTTCAATATGGGTTTTTTAACTAATATTCATTGTCATAATTTTTTTTAATTTTCTTTTAATATGTTGTCATACTTGATAGGGTGTGGATGGTTGAGCTTGATCTAGATGGTTAGTCATGGTTGATGAGAGTTCCATTTTCTCCCAGTGGAGTTTCTTTCAATACGATTAATGAAATAGAAAGAATGAAGTGTCTCATAGTGGATCATAATATAAGGGACATTCTAAACCTCCTAAAAAGTATGTCAAGGTCCCTATGAATTACTTATAGTGTGTCAAGGTTAGGCATTTGAAATAGATTTTCACTGAGGCACACATGAAATATAATTACAATGGGCACTCTGGACACTTGTAGAAATTATTTGTTATATTTTATTCCAAACATAGTGGAATGGTACCATCAACACCAAAAAGTAATATTCTGAAATCATATGATTTATTAACAAACAAATTCTTACCATAGGCATCAATAATAGTGCTTCTTTATGAAATACAGGAGTCTCCATAGGAAGAAAATATTGTACCATTGACAATGAGAGTTACCATCACTATAGCTAAATCATTAGTGACTACTTTTTTTTTTATAATTTTTCATCTCACTTATTAATATCTACTCGTATTTTGGACTTGCTAAATTTTCTTATTGAGATTTTGTCTTATGTGATGGATATTAGTATTCCACTAGGAACAAAGAGTTAGAAAGGTTACTATATTCCTACTTGTTCTTTCTCTATATCAAATCATGATCTTACCTAATATTTTATACTTCTTGACATGAAACATCAATATTTCATTCTCTGGATTGATTTTCCAATTTCCAGTAAGGCTTGAATGTAATTTTATCATCAGTGCATCTTTTTTACTATTCCTGGTGGGGTGTATGATGTTTTTTAGGGATAATGGGACACAAGGATGAAAAGAGTTGGATATTTTTATCCATATTTATGGAAAGTAATATCATTGTTTTCTTTTTATTGGTGAGAGAATATTTTATTGATGATATTTGTCCACTCATTGTAGTGTTTCTCTACTTGTTTCCTTTTAATTTATCAGGCCCTCCACTGGTAAGAGGGGTTGAGTTATATATTGATATAAAACTCATTTTTATTTTATTTTCAAGAAATCGATTTAATGTTTAGTGGTAATAATAATAGTATTCTTGTTCCAAAATCCCAAATTCAAAGATAAAAATTCAAATAAAACATTGGAAACATAGAACCTATGAAGATCATAATCTTGAATACCCATGTCAGATGAAGTGGAATCACCAACCATCATCATTATGATTCATTCCAATAGTAATCATAATCCTATCACCAATGTTGTCATCATCATCCAAACTCCAAACTAAACTAGTATATTACCATTTGATTCTATCATACTCATCGTAACAACTCATCACCATGTCGTTGGGATCGCCCAGTGAACCTCAAAGCCAAAATCACCAATATAAATTTGGTGTATTGTAACAGAACCTATATAACACTAACACAAAACTATTTTCAGAAACATCGATAGTTGTACTATAACAAAAATAGAAAAAAACAATCCAAAAACACAAATAATATCATTCACTAAGAATGAAAGAAATTTATTAACTTCCAAATAATAATTGAAAAAATATTCCCTGAAAACATAAGGAAGAAATCCGAAAAAACTAAAAAATTACATTCATGATGTCATTTCCACCTCTTAAAATCCTCCCTTGAGAAAGAGTAAGAAAACCAAATCAGAAATATAGAAAAAAAATTAAATCATGCCACATGATGAGCACAGTCACCCTCGAGAACCCACCCCCCAAAAACCATTATGTAACCACTACCCATATCCGAAAAGGAGAGGAGTTGAGAAAAATTAGGTCATGTAAGGGATTTTAATGGCTGAGGGCTCAGAATGGTGGAATCACTATGAGACTAAAACCTGATTCAATGACACATGAGCTGACAAGGAGGACCTCGAAATTCTTCCATTGCTAAATCAAAAATCCAAAAACCACAATGCTTCAATCACCTTAGATCTGCTGTATAGAGTTTTGTTTGAATTCTATGTCTGAGAAGGGTTGGAGTGGATATGGTCTTCCATAGTTACCACCTTTTATGGGAACATGAAATCTTACAATTGAGACATACTTCAATAAAATAACACCACTATGAAATATTATAGGGATCCCATCAATGGAGCACCAATGAAAAATTGAGACGAGGGTGAGAGTCCTAAGACTCAATGATAGTTGAGGGATGTAGAATGGGTGAGGATGAGATTATGAGAAAAGAGATGGGGGAGGGGGAAGGAACTAGAATCCTCCCCTCTATATCACTATTGAGGATAATCCCATGGCGGTAGGAAGAGGTTATTGATGCCAGTCAAAGGTAGACCATCAAGTAGATTTCCATATTAATTTAGTACATAGTACTCAACATAAATATATTATTTCTTACCATATGTAACCAGATAAACAGAAATAGTTAAATAATTTGTTATATGGTATCTTGGAGAAAGGATTCACTCACCAAAGTGTTTCACCCTTGGTTGTGCCTATTCTTTTTTCTACGGAATCTTATGGAACACTTTTCAATTTTGGTCATTATCAGAAACCCAATTGGGTTACGATAAATATCAAGTATCCATTACTACATATTCATGATCATTTTGAATAGTTTAAATGGAAAATTATGTTCTTAATGATTAATATAGTAAATGGTTATCATAGGTTGAGAATAAAAGAATCTAAAACAACGAAATCCAATTTATATAGAAGTAATGGGTATTTTTAGTTTCTTATCTTATAATTTGGCTTACCCAAATATGTTTTAGTGTTTATGGCATTTAGGAACATTATTTTCCATGAGTACCTAGATATTGATTTGGTGGTCTCTTTGAATCACTTCATAGTTTACTCTATGTATGAGGAGGATCATGTGAAACATCTTAGAATAGTTCTAGAAATATTGAGAGATCAAATACATTACATGGATCTTTAAAAGTGTAAATTATGGATACAATAATTGAAATTATTAGTAATTGTTGTTTCTAATTGTGTTATATCAATTGATCCTATGTAGGTGAAATCTATTATCACATGGGTGAAATTGTACAATGATTTTGAGAAACTGTGCATCTTTCGTTTGGATGGTTATTACCATAGGTTTGAAAATGATTTATTGATGATTTCTTCTCAGATGATTTATATCCATTGGAATTGGGTGATGCATTTTGGGATTTTTAGATGTCATAGTTCATTTGTTGAGATGAAATTTCTATTGAATTTTTTGACAGTGCTGACTCATCCAGAGGTAGGGTAAAGCTACGTGGTCTTTTGTGTTGTATCGGGTATGGTTTTGGGACATGTTCTTTTATTGGGTAATCACATGAACTCCTATGTCTCCCAATATCTTCATCCAAATGAGAATAATTATCCAACCTAGGATCTCTTACTCCAAGTTTTGGTTCTTTCATATAATAGTTAGAA
This sequence comes from Viscum album, assembly GCA_963277665.1. NCBI lineage: Eukaryota > Viridiplantae > Streptophyta > Magnoliopsida > Santalales > Viscaceae > Viscum > Viscum album. Next base: position 1,446,561,768 of record OY728155.1, read on the forward strand.
ACATTATATTTTTAGAGAAAAGTATACAGTTTATTTTGATCACACAATATTGAGATAATGTTCTCTAAAAAACATTTGATTCTCCAATAGATGTGTTGGGTGGAGTACCTACTATCCTTTTATATCTCAATTGCCTATATCCTATCAATGTAAAAATCCATTTTTTATTCATTGATAAGAAAGATTTTAACATTTTCTATGAAAGAATCATCAAGAGAGTGGAAATTTATGGCGAGTTTTTTACAATTCCATATAGGAGTCGGGAATCAGTGAATGGGGTTTTCATATCTAGTGTTCATTTGAACTCCACTCTTCTTGATATTTTTCTTTATGAAAAACCTTTTGATGATTTATTTTATGGAATTAAGGACTCTCTTCATGGCTGAGATACTATTTGAAAATTGTCTCTCTCTTCAAAATGTACTCTATGTTTCTAGAACTGGTTAGTTGTGTATTCTTTTGTGAGAGAATATGTGATTATAAATTTCCATAATTCATAGTGAATAATTCATCCATGATCAAAGAAGATGTTCTAGAAATTTTGATGATGATTTTGGTGGAAAGGTACAAGACAAGACATTTCTTATTTTGTTTCTCATTTTTATACTTACAAATAGACCAATGATGAGTAAAAGATACCTTCAAATTTACTTCAACCACTTATAGTATCAACATGAATGTGGGATGACATATCTATGGACCTTTTTTTTGGTTGTTTTAAACCCTTTGATCAAATAATACTATATGGTTAGGATCGATCGACTGATGAAATTAGATCATTTCTTAACCATTTGGAATAAATTTTTTTAAAGTGTTGTGTAGTCTCTTTGTGAAAGATATTATTTGATTTTAGGGAGTTCTATGTGCTAAAGTTTCTAATCAAGATCCAAATTTTTCCTCTTGTTTCTAGAGAGGCCATTAGAAGGTTATGAGATCCGAGGTTCATTTGAGCGAGGCATACCATCCGTCAAAAAATATACAGATAGAGAGAGTTATAAATATTATTGACGATAGGCTATGTTATTAAATTCTCAACATTTGTGGAGATTTGGATAACCACTTAGATCTGGTTGTGTTTTCATATAAAAATAATTTCTATTCCACAATCAGGACATATTCTTTTGAGTCCTTTTATAGAAATCCATGTAAATTTATGTTATGTTGCTAGGATATTGGTGAATATTCCTTTGATGGAATTACCATGGTGTAAGAGAGGATAATTAGGATTCAGTTAACTCATAAAATAATGTTGTTAGAATTGATATAGAACAAATCACATGTTGTTCATCATAGTAGACTTCTGGAGTTTTCCGTTGGAGACTAGGTGTTTATGAGAGTTTCACATCATTTAGGTGATCGAATAATTCGGAAGTAGGGGAAGATGGAACCCCAATATGTGGGACCTTTTTCATTTTTTGATTAGGTGGGGAATTTTGATTACTATACATCACTTATACCACAAATGAAATTAGTACATAATATTTTCAATGTATAATAACTTGGAAGTATCTTTCTGACCCATATCATGTCTTGAGTTGGGAGGATCATGAGGTCGATCATGATTTATCTTTAACTAAGAATCCAGTGAGGATTGTTGGTTTTGAGTAAAATATACTTCATTAGATGAAGATACCTTTGGTATATATGCTATGAAAACATGGTTCTGATTCTCATGAATTGTGGGAGTGTGAGGTACTGATGAGAGAGAAGTGGCCTCATCTCATTGTTATGGAAACTACATGACATGATTAATGGGGGAAGAATGTTTTTATGGTGGGAGGTTATAGCATCCCATTATTATTTTTAGATATTTGTTTTCATTTGGATTTTGGTTTGAGGGTTTTTTCAATAAGAACTGGGTTCTTTGTTTTCTATTGGAAAAATACACAATTTGTAAAGGTATTACACATCATGTAATGTTCATCAGGTATATTCCATGAAACGAGTGAAAAAATTGAAATGATTACATGTCATGTAAATATTTCGTGATGTGAAATGGAAAAGAGTGTTATTTAATAGAAATGTGATGGATTTTCTAGTGTACTTCAGGGTCGTAGACTACACAACATGTAATGGGATTATATTGCATGAATATTTTGAATGATTTCCATTATTAATGATTCACATATGATCAAATAATCATTTATTTGAATCCATATTTCCTCTATCAGTAGATTCACATTCAAATGATATTTGGGAATCTCTAATCTTTATGGTTCCTTCATTTGGTTATTGACTGTCATGCTTGTTGTGGTTCATCTATCTGGAAGAGAGAGTCTCCTCTCGTGTGGTTTCTCTCTTTCTATAATTCTTATATTTTGATGTATCCTCATGTAATTGAGATAAATAAACTTTGTTTTGGTTAATCATTATCCTAGGTTGAGTTCTTAGATTTACATCACCTATATTCTTCACAGGAGAGTCTAATTGTAGGTGTTGTTTTCCTTAATTTAAAGGTAGGTGGTTCCGTTTGGTATTTTCCATATAATTGAAACCTTGATTTGTTCTACTTTTTTAAAAGGACTTCAATTAATTTAAAAAACCCGGATATGAATTTATTTGATTATGAAAATTTTAAATGACATGTATTTTAAGAAAAACCCCTAATTCCAATGGAATCAGAATTGTTGAGTGAATTTTGAAATTGATAGAATTAATGAAATGATTGGATAATGTTTTCAATGGAAAATGGACTAAATTGAAATAATGAAAACCTATTATTTAATTTTTATGGAAAATGCATTAAATAAATGGGAAAACAATTTTTGGGTTTTTTAATTGAGCTGGAATATTAAAACTAGATATTGAGAAATTCAATTGTAAATGATAATTGATTGAAATGAGATGATTTTATATTTTTCAATTGATTCGTTGAGCACACGTGTGCCTGAGTAGTAAATGGATTATTTGGGACAAGAATGTTAGGATCTTCATCACATATGAATTAACTAACAATGAATAATATAAAAATAACATATTTCAGCATGATTATCCCTGATGGGATATTCAAGTTTCTTATTCAAGCAGAGGTTGTGGGGAATGTGCTCATATTTTTAGTAGTGATCATTGATTTATGAAGTGTGAGAATCCTACATACAGAAACTAAGGTAATACATGGAATATGACCATAGTTCTTTTTAATGTGATGTTTAATTTTATTACATATTTCATTTTCTATTGAATATTTTTACTCAGGAGAAATGATTTATATAATGTATTTTATATAAAGTATTTATATAATGCATGTTTCAAATGTATTCCATCTTTTAAAAATAAATCATGTTTTCTTTTAAATACTTTAATGTATTTCCATGCCTTATTTTATTGATGTTGAAATCATGATTGGTTTATTGTTACGAAATCTATTATGGAACACTTGGTGAGACCCTAACAGTATTTGTAGCTCAGACCCTACCTTTTCCATTATTCATTATATTATTTTCTTAAGTAATGTATGATAAAAGAGAAAGAGCCTCTTGGAGTATATAGATGTTATTGACCCATTAGGCTAGGAGTTAAGAAGGTGACCTGTGGGGATGTTATCTACATGTTTCTTGGAATTTTTGAGATTTATCTAGACAGATGTTGACAAATTTTATGATTTACTACTTTGAGGTTTTGTTTCACTTGTTTGGTTTATGTTACTTTACCCCTTTGGAGTGATGAGTGAACAAAATTGTATCTTTTATCTTAAAATATTTCTACCAAAAAAAATTTCCCTCTTCCACATGTACAATTCCTGGTGCCTATCTCAAACATATGGGGATTGGGGCCTCACATAATATCATGTCAGAGCTGATATAATTATCATTGTACCAGGTAATCAGGGCTAGTTGTTGATTACAATAACACCACATCTATGGGTGCTGAAGGTACCACCTACTTCTCGATAGGTGGTGGAATGAATGGTACACCACCTAGAGGTAACAACTCATAAACATGTCCCTGTTTCGAATACTCATCACTGAGGGGATCATCTTCTAGAGCCTACAACAGAATCCAACCTATCATACTTCGTATTGGTATCATGAGATAAAAAATATGTTCCTTGGTCAATGTGTATATATAGAGAGGTGACCCAAGAAGGACATGGAATGCAAGACTCATTCCTATACGATGCATGTATTAATGTTTTTCATAAAACCAGTTGCCAACTGTATCGAGTCAAAAAACAAGTTTTCTGTGTTCGTGTGTATGGATACATTGACTACCACACCAAAATTTGAGTTCGTGGACTATGTTTCAAAGTTTAAATGCTTGATTCATTTTTTCCAAACAAATATTGTAGAATTTAATCCTAAGGTAAAACTGACGCTTCCAACACCACTCTCTCACAACCCGTACCAATGGGAACCATACCACAACTACCCAATGCTATCCTCCAATAGTCCAGGGGATGGTGACTAGCACCGTGTAGTCACATAACACACATGGTATTACTTATCCCAATTTACCTTTGTACACACAAAAATATTTAAACCCACATAATGATGAAATGTAAAACAACTAATAAATATTCATGCATACATCTAAAAAACCATAAATTAGAGTAAAAAACACGAAATTGAAATAAAATGAGAAAATTACAAGCCCATAAGAAGATGCAGAAGAATATTTCAACACACAAGTATAGAAGGATGCTGTTGTTAAGGTAATCGTAGAAATACACATCACTATTTCCATTTCACTAATCCCAAACAAGACTGGGTTCCTCTTAGAATCTATCAAAAGGTTATTCATCTGCATAAGGCACAACATATACATGAAAATACCATATATGTGAGAGTGTAATAATACCTTGTAGAACACCCAAAAATCACTAACAATAGAAAAAAAGTACAATATTTATCTCAGCAATGATATATATCAGAAGAAAATATAAAATGAATAACAAATTATATAAAAGATAGATGCAAAGTATCAAGGTAAATTAATAAACATAATTTCATCTTAGGAATACTAATTGAGTTCTCTACACAACACTCTTATAGGATAAAACAGTCCCTAAGTTTGAAATCAATGATTCTTTCCATCTAAGATGTCATTCTCTTAAGGTATCTCCATAATAATCACTTGATAAAAGTTTGACATGATCAATACATATATGAGGATGACTCCTATAGACATGTCGTGTACAAATAACCCAATCTAGATTAACCTATTATGGGGGAATCGATGTCTAAATTGTTTTAGTAACAAATATACAAAGAAACCCACATTGGTAAATGATGATGATAGAGGATATGCCTGTATGTGTCATTACAAAATTCCATAACTCTATCCAAGGATAATATCTTATAGAGGGTATCATTATCTTCTGCACTAGATGATATTCCATAGAAACCCTTATAAAATAGATTAATAGAATATACCCTAATGAAATGTTTCAAATATGAGGAGGAAAAGGGATCCAATCCACAATATAATGAGTTAATGGTGTGTACATTTAGTACATTGAGTGTCCCTCAGGCACTAATTTCCACCCATGGTTTCTGCCTCTTCCTATTCTCAAATTGTTTTCTCCTCTGATTTCACTTCCAATCTCACCCAAAGATCATGGATTCGGTTTGACTAATCTTCCCCATCATTTCTTACTAGAATTTAGCAACCAAATACATTATAACGGTCATTGAGGGTCCCAATAATTATAGAATTCCCTCATATATCCAAATGTCTAAAATCAATCCAATTTTTTTTCACCATGATCACTGCCAGATCCCATCATCACACTACTCCTGGATCTAATATAAAAATATTTTGTGCCATGAAATGAGTTCACAATGAATGATTATTTAGTATTTGTAAACCATCATGCCAAAATTAATGCTCTTGATGAAAGAACTATGTACATTCATCATAATCCAAGAAACATGCATAAGAAAAATGAACCGCATATGTGTTTGGGATGGACTCAATGTTATTTTATTACAACAATAATTGAAGATGCAAATTAAATAAAAAAAAGTATCTCAATAATTCTATCATAATAATCCTGCACTCACAGTGTGATTGAACCACTATGAAATAAATTTTAAAATTAATTCATGTTCATAAAAGGTGTAATAAAATGGGGGTAAATACACATATTACAAAACACCCTATCTTATGGTGGATTGAACACTAATGAATAATGAATCCATGTTTTTTTCACTAGTTAGATCCTTGAATATTGTATACATATACAATCATAGACCCCGATCCAATATGATGTCATTATATAAGAAAATTCTACTATAATGGTACTGTAAGACTCCAAGGTTACATCCAACCATAATAAATCATCATAAACATGTATTTAAAGATTTATATTAGGTCGATGGTTATGTTAAATAAAATAAATCATTTAATTTATTTATTGTATTTATTTTCATGTGAATGAAGATTAAGAAATATCCTCACACCAATAAAGGTTATGTCCTACCTAGGGTAAAACTCGTGCTCTAAACTCAACGACACCCTCATATTTCTAAACAAAACCATTATTTAGGAGTTATTCCACTTTTTTGGAAAAATATTCACATGTGATATTTAATATATTTAAATATATTAAATATCCGCACATGTCCATGGGGTTGCAATTTAATGTAATTTTCTTCCTTGCGTTGTGTGCCGCTTTCGCGGTAGTATCTATTTTTAATATATTTAAAAAATTAATTTCATACATAACGGGTCTCGATATATCACCCCATATTAGTGTGTAGCACTAAAAATAATCCATATATTTTCCAAATGTAATACCAGAAAAAATCAGTGTCATAAAAAATTATATCCTAAATTTTTCATAGGCAGCTATATTCTCTATAACATCAGAATATGGTTTGTAGATATGTAATTTATTAAAAACCCATATAAATTTTTATCTTTGATTATCTAGTATCACTTGCCTCACTCGCTTGGTAAAAGTTTTTTGGAGGTTGGTATGGGGTTGATCTTCCTCTTTGACTATCTTATTACCTTCAATTCGTTTTTTTCTCTTTGTTCATTTCTCTACTCCCCTTTATTTCTTAGATTGTTCCTCAATATGTATTTTAACATCTTCAACATGGATCTCCTTCAATTATTTAATGTTTTCATCACAATCTTCAATTTTTTTTCCACTCATCGTGGTGAAGGATTTTATCTCTCGATGTCTATTTACATTAGTGTCCCTTGCTAAAATCCCCCTTAGCATCTTCTTATGTTGGGTAGCAATTTGTCCCATTAGGACATCTAAATTCCTCATAAAATTAATTTTATTTTTTGTGTCTTCTATTATTCATCAAATATTATCCCCTTGATCCTTGGATTATGATGTTAACTCCATGAGATAATCCCCTGTAGTTTTTATAAAGGTAGTTTGGGTCTTCTTTAAAGTGTGGATAGGACTAGTTATAGATTGTCCTTGATGATGAGGATCCAAACATTATGGCCCTATCTAAAATCCTTATATATGTTAAAATACCTATCCTCAATTAAGATTTTGTTTTGGATATAGACTTCATATATGTGATTAATTTTTATTGACAAAATATTATCCATCTATATTATCACTTTTCATACCTGGGGGATGTTGAGTTTCAATCCTAATATCCAATTTTCTTAACATATCAATTATTTCAATGGATACACATATATTTACCACCATGGTTACTCCTTCTTTTTTACCCCATTAGTTTTACATTGAAATCCATTACAATATATTTTATCCAACAATTTACAAATATCTTTTGATGATTTTCACATTAATGATCCTCTAGCAACATCATATCAAATTGATATTTTACCTACTGATTTCCATTTATAGAAGGTTTTAATGAGTTACCAACATTATATTCCATGTTAATGACATATTATCATTAAAAATTTAATCCTTTCTCTTGGATTATAGAGTGATTCATCATTTAGTTTTTCAATGATCAGAATACTTACATGTAAAACTGTGGACATGTAATGAGTGAAATAAATAAAAAAAAAATTCATACCCAATAATCCCAAGAGGTGGTTGAATGTGGCGATAAATTTTAGATCTACACCTAATATTTATCCTTGAGTGAGAAGAGGCATAGTATTACTGTGTCACATGTTACACTAATGAACTATAAAGTATCACATAGATCTATGAAACTCCCAATGTGTGAGTTAGCATATTTTTGTAGAAGTCCTACAAATTCAATAGAGTTTGACAACATTTTTATGATCACTAACATGATATTGAATGGCTTAGAAATGACTGGAGGAATGAGATTGATCTTATTAACCGAATGTTTTTAGGGTCATTCATAGTGTATGTGAGCATATATTATCAGATTCTATTTTTGGAACACTGGGTGTTCACCTTGGCAAGATCCTTTTCCATGTTATCTTATATCCTTGATTTACTCATAATCATTAATCTTTTTTTTCTTATCACAATCTTCTCAATCTTATGATTTTAATAAATATATTAATATTTATTTTATACCAAGTCAAGTTCTCATGGATTTAGGTTGTACCTAAAATTACTACATGACAATAATAAGTGTAAAAATAAGGAAAATATAAAGAACAAAGTGAAAAATATCATAAAAATTACTAAACATTACTAACAATGATACCTCAAAAATGGAGAAAATAAATTTATTTTAAAAAAATCATCATTATTTTTATTAGGGAAAACAATATAATGATTTATAAACACTTAATATAACTAACAATATTTTAATGTAGTATAGTCAATGTCGAGGATGGTCCCATAGATAATGGTGTACAATTTACAAAAAATGATTAAGAAAACATGACAAAAAAAATATTTTTTTTAGATTTTTTGGTTTTTTAGATCAATGATGTTACTGTAAAATGCATAGTATTTGTGAGTTCATGAATTAGTTATGTCAAATAAATTGACATAATTATGGTATCATCATAATTGAATCATAGTGAATCGTCTCTCAAAATGAACACTCATCATTATATTCACACACCTTTTTGACTCTTCTGTACGTCTATTAGGTAATATAATGGGTTATCCTAAAAAATATTTAAACATAACATCCCATTCTCACCCAATGATCCTAAAATAAACATGGGTAGTTAGATAATGTATAAATAACATATTTCTTACCAACCCAATAGGGAAATAATATTGAAAATAAATAATATTAAATAAATGATAAAATGAATAAAAATGATAAGAGAATTAACAAGAAACTCTACTTCACTATTTTCAATCCCTCATCTATATGTGTATTGAATCAAAATATTCAGCCCATTATTCTAGTAATGAAGGTACATGAAAAATAAAAAGAAATCTAGGAAGAAACACCCTATAGTAGAAACATCACCTCTTATGAAACCAGGATCTAGTTGAAGGTCCCCATCCCAAGTCTCAATACTATGGTATAATAGCCCAAAATTTCTATTTATAGGACTAAACCTTGACAATTTCATTTTAATACTCATTTATTTTATTCACTTTGACCCTTCCAACAACTCCATATGTGATTCCTCCTAAAATATATCTATAATAAGTGGGGTGGTTTCTAGACTTCAAATTTCTAAATTTGTAAGAATATTTACTTTATCTTCAACTAAACCCTCCGTATTTTTTTGTAGTAGAGATCCCATAGAGGTATGCCTCTCCCTATGTTCACGATTATTATTAAAAATATCTCAAAACATTCATGTAGTGCATTGATAGACTGTAGTTTGTAGGATTTTGAAATTCTTGATATAGCAATAATAAGACATGGATGCAAATACAACATTACAACCTTCTCATGTTTGTAATCCTCCATACATTATTATACATGGATATGACATAAATAACTTCCCTTGACAAAAATGGTCATCATCATATCTTACCACAAAAATACTCAACAATGCATTAACTCATCCACACATCTGAACATCAACTTCCACAGAGAGCAACAACCTTCTCACATGTGTAATCCTCTGTGAATTCCTATGCATGGATATGATATTGTCATCCCTGAGTGTGTTCGGACTTCTTCATTTTCTCACACCTCTACACTACCATTTTTTCCCTTGTATAATGTATATAATATTCGATAACATAATTGGGAACTCTATGTACTTCCATCTCCCAAAACTTTGCACAACTATATCACTTGACCAGCAACCTTCCATTTATGTAACATCAACTGTAAAAAATCTATGGATGATGGTAAAATTTCATTTCCTCCAACCAAGGGATATAGATAACAACATTCCAACAAAAATCCAATATATAACCTTCTTATCCACTGCTCTAACTCTAGGAGTGACAATGACACATGGAAGGGATCCTACTACATTGGTGCTCGATTTCCTAGTGGTTCCTGATCTCCCCTTCCCAGAAAATGGTGGATTCAGTGTACTAGTGGTGGATATGACGTAACAGAGATGAATGTGAAAGGTGGCACTCGAGTTCACATATGGAAACCCCTTTCTCCAAGGGCATAGTACCTATGGTGAAATTTATGTACCACATTGAATTAATCAAGATATGGACTCTTCAATTTAATATATTTGATTCCTTAAAATGATGTTGAGGTTTTATAGGGATTGGAAGAACCCTATCACACATTAATCCATACCCCCCTGTGTGAGTCTGTCCTCCAATTGCAGCAAAGTCCTAACCCCCACTCATTGGGGTGGCTTTTCTCCATTATGTGAGAACTATACATGACATCTATGCCTCCTCTACCATGTTTTGAAAAGTTATCCCAATTTATTTTTCAACTTCCTTTATGTGCCATCCATGTGGATTATAGTTGGTTAACCTCCAATATATGTGTTGGAACATATTTTTTTCTCATACACAATTTTTATTTCTATTTTAACATGCACTGTAAAAAAATTCCTTAAACAAATGAAAGATTTAATTTTTTAAATTTTTTTAATAAAAAATTTTAATTATCCAAATATAAGATAATTCAAGGAAATATTGTAAATATAAATTAATTAAAATAATAACATAATGAAATTAAACATGAAAAAAGTATGAATTTTATGAACTAATCACCATCCAATTCTAGAGTATGTCATATAGTGTTTTCATCATCCATCACCCCATCACAACTTTATCACATAACAACCTTATCACATAACATGTTAAGTGTGGTATCATGAATGTGAACGAGATCTGCTTTGTTCCCTCCTCCCACTATACATGTTTCCCACTAAATGTCGCATACACATCACTATTGGGTCATATCCAAAACATTCCTATGTCATCACTAGGTAATCTCCAACAACTACATGTATCATAACTAAGTAATGTCCAACACCATCCTAAGTCATTAATACTAATGAAGGAAGAGTGGGGATGTGGCGCTAGCCGATCATCTGATTGGCTACTAGCCTGGATATTGGGGAAATCATGGGGAACCCATAACATTTGGGTTTTGGTAAGGTTATGCAACTCAGGTTTGATAAGAAATGAAATAACATAAAAATACATGATATATATATATATATATCACAAACTTACTAATCTCTAGGTTTTCATAAACTGATCTAATGTGTTCGACATCACCACAACTACACCAAAAAATCTACCACAATTGTAGGAACCACTAAATACATCACCCTACACAACCACCATAGATAACAACACCATTCCTATTTCAATTATTGACGAACATTAGTTCACTATTATTTAGTTATAAACTATAAGGTTTCATCCCGCACTTGTTTTAGTTCATTTATGCTAATTACCAAAAATATATTATAACATAATCATATATTTAATTATAGACAAGGTTTTTTAGTTTTATCATTTCAATTCATTCCATGACTAACTGGGAATCTAACACAACCACACCACAACCCAATGTTTGCCCATCTAAAATTGGAACCCAAAAATTTCCTTGCAACAACCATCCATCACAACCACTACAAGTCATCCAACACCACATCCATTATAAATAAACTATCACTCCACTACCCAACAAATTAAACCCTAAATTTTGTAACCATAATCACTACACAATCCCCAATAAGGTTCACATAACAAAAAAAATTCACGAGAAGAACATTTATACCAAAAAAATAACATTTCATCTTCCACATTTTATTCAAATTTAGGTACAGTGGATTTTATATAACAAAACTTATTTTTTTCAATGGTATTATCATACTAATCCATTAATCCATGGGAAACTAATGTATTATTCATATATAAGTGATTATACATTTTGTGCATGGAAGAAAAATTAAACAGTAGAAAAAGAGTCTTACAATTCACAATAACAATAATGAAAAAAGGTTTCCAATAATTTTTTTCAGTGGTTTAACAGGAAAATATACTCATCATGGTAATTTCATACAAAGAATAGACTCATTATATTTCTCCCCATTCTTATCAAACTCAAATTTATCCAATTAATTATATTCTTAATAAAACATTTTCCATTCACCTAAAGGAATAAAAAAGAATAAAATTTTCATGAATGCACATAAAAGAGAGAATAGGGATCCCCTATATCAAAAAAAGATTCTCAAATCAGTATTTAAAGGTGGGATGAAGAAAAAATATCCACACGACCTATATCACACCGTTCATGGATCAACAATATAGAAACCGACAACCTCTTTGAAACATCAACCACCAAATCACCCAAACATTCATATCCCTAAATATAAACTATTTTGAAATAATGAATAATGGAAAATGATACTGAATAGATGGGTATCCCCTTTGTATTTCCAGTGCTCCACCTCCAGATGATAAGAATAAATCTCCACTCTAAGAGAGTGAAATTCCCCAAAAAGTGCCTAGGACTCCCACAAGGGTCGATATAAAACTGGAGGAAGATAGGGTTTAGATGGGATCGTGAATTTTTTGGAATCCTATAAATTTAATAGATTATGGTAGCACACTCCTAAAAATGACGAAAATGTGATGATAGAATACAGGACAATTTTTTAAAGGAGGGACCATGACATAGTGGAGAAAACGAAAACTTTGTCTGAGAAACATAGTGAGGTACATGCATCTGATTTGATAAATGAGGAGCGAGACCACGACAAAAACCAAAAAAATACGTAACATAAATAAATCCCCAATAAGGAGGACATCCAACAACCCATTCCTATGACCCAACTTCCATACAATTTAAAATGGCATATGAATACATTATTACGGACTCTACATTACATCATAGTATCTACATCGCATCAATTCAAAAAATTAACAAAACCATTAAAATTACACCTACAAGGCTCTACACCCCAACATATATCTCAATGTTTTAGATAAAACCATTACAACAGCACACAATATTCCATTTTCTAAAATCTTCCACAAGTAAAAATCTCATTTAAAACTCCACCATTCACTCCTCAACTCACTCATAAATTTCCCTAGACACCCATATCATGTAAATTCCCAAAAAGTAAGAGGTTTGTAATTCCAAACCGTTATGTCACACATAACAGTAAATGGTAACAATAAACGACTGAAAAATCAGGACATTTTAAAATTATATGAAGAATATTATCATTTTTAAATAAAAATATTATAATAAATTAAAATAATTACATTTATTTTTTATTTGATTAATATATAAAAAGGATGAATGTGAAAGAACCATTTAAAAAAAGGTATTATTTTTTACCTTAAGAAATTAAATTTATTACTGATAAAATTTTATTTTAATATATAATATTTATATTTATAATATAACATTTAAATCATGAATTTTTTATAAATTTATATAAAATTAGATTAAAAACATGTGATGATTAAAAAAGTTATTAAAAAAAAGGATTGTTTCATTATATACTTTTATTTCATTGAAAAGATAAATTTTATTGTTATGAGAATATGAATTTGAAAATAATAACTTTATTTTTTGATGAATCAGGTAAATAATATATTTTTATGATTTTTTGAATATTTTTTTTAAATAATCTATTTTTATGAGAACGGTGAAAAAATACTGATGTCTCCTTAACCGACATTTTTTTTCACATTATCAAGATACATGAATGACATAAATGTTTTTGAAATTTATTATATAATATATATTCATATATAATTTAAAATAATCCATTTAAAAAATTTATTTTGTATTTATAAAACCTATGTATATAATTTTTTAAATGTAAGTAATATTTTACCCTAAAAAATATTTTTATAAAATTTTATTAAAATTTTTATTTTTGTCACTCATAGAAACTAAATATATCAAAATTTATTTCATATTTTATATCAACAAGTTCATATTATGATACATGTTCAATTTAATAATTAGGTATAAAATTGTGATTACTAAGATTAATGTTAACGACCATGATAATGGGGAAATGATTGTTTTATATGAATTGTTTTGTTAATATTTTGTACTTTTAAACTAATAAACTAAATAAATATCTTCTAAAAATTGATTTCCTTTTTTTAACATATATGTAAATATATTAATATTTTTCAATTTATAATCAAGGTAATATAAGATTCAGAGTACCTAATGGTGAAAAAACATTTTTTCTATAAATATTTTCCCTATATGTTACATTTTTTAATTTAAAAATAAAATTTATCATATTAATATATTGAAATATATTTTATGGGTATTAAATTCATGTTCTTCTCAACCAATTTTTATTAGATTTAATATCTTAAATTTTTTAGTAAAACAAAAATTACATTGTTAAAAACTAGTCCCCAAGGTAAAAAATAAAATGCTAAATTGTAAAATATAATGGTAAATGAGTGAAAAAATGTATAAAACGGGTCTGAAAATTTGGGGTCAGGGTACTAGTCTCAACTAGTACTCTATTATTTCAAAAAAATTAACAAGTAAACATTTCATTGAGTAAATTTATTATTGAAAAATAATGAGTGTTCACAAAAGTGGGATTTTATTCACTTATAAAAGAGGATCACTTCCACCCACTCAAATATTTAAATGGAATTTTAAATTTCATTGGAACCCAATAAAATTTTACTCTAATATATTTCTATTGAACGAAAAAATTCCCAATAGAAACCATAATTTATCCTAATACATTTATTTTTTGGGAGACATTATAGGAAATGTTAAGGGTCCCAATGTAAGTATTGGTTATTCTTTAGCATTTTCTTATTAATATTCATATTCCAAACATAACATATCTATAGTAATATAATGAACACATTATCACTCTCAAAATTAATTTCTATTATATTAGTCAAACAACACTTTTATATTCCTTCACATCCCCTTATAAAAACCCAATAACATTGGTCATACATATGTGCAGACTACCACCACCAAAAAGAGTTACATTTCATTTTTCACCCGCACATATATACATTGGTTATAATCACAGAGTAGAATAAAATTTTTCACATATATATTATATTTATGATTATTAGGAAACACATTAAAATCCACATAACTTCCCTCTCATTCATTGAAAAATGAAATCATTAATCACTTGTGGTGCGTACTCCCAACTCCAAGAAGTATCTTTTTTTTGTTATCCATCATTACCAAACATGAATAAAATTAAAAATTTATTTAATCTAAAAATTAATTTTATTGAAAATATTTATATAATATAAATTTAATATTAAAAATAATATATTTTATACTAATTATAAATTTTCATTGTAAACTCACCCACCTTAAATTGACCTATCAATGTTTCTTTCTTAATTTGACTTCATTTCATAAAAAATTAAATAAATTTATAAATTATATTATTATATAATAATAAAGGAAATAAACCCCTAAAATTATGGAGGTTATCATGTTATTATTCCACACCTTTAACTATGGTCAACATACCAAATGGGTAACACAAAAAGTTACCGAACTACCTCAAATAACAAAAATAAGAAAATACTAGATAATAAAAAATAACATGATAATAAATTGTAATTAGTAATTATAATATTGATGAATAAGATTCCATATAATGTGTCTAACAAACTTAATTTGATAACTCATTACGTTAAAAACAAGGGAAGAGATAATCGGGACCAGGTTAAGGGTTGTTTATGTCAAATATGAATTCCTTGACACATGATTATGTTTGCACCATGTTTTCTTTTGCATCATGCGCAGACTAATCCAATGTAAATTTATGTCATGGTTATATTATATTTAAATAAATTCAATGTTTTGTTCCATTTTATTTATATCTTAGGGATTTTACCCAAAAGTGATAATTGTGGTAAGGGAATGTTATAACTCAATTTTATTGAATTAATTCACAAAAGATATTATTGAACTCTATTATTCCAAACATAATGTATTCTACATAGCGAATAGTTTTTATTTTATTTCATCAATATTTTATTAGTTTATTTTATTTTTCATTATATGCTCATCATCAAATTTTTCAAACCCCAAATATTATGTTACACGAAAGGGGTTTATTGATCTCAATTCTCCATTCATGAGACATACTTCATGTTATGTACTTATTTAATTTTATATGGAATATACACTTCCACTTTGTTATATTATGTCATGAATTATTTTTCAATCATATTATTTGAAGTTTAGATTCAATATATTTCTGCATTAAAAATTTCTATTTAAATGTTTCTCATGTTTTAGGGTTTCTTTTCCCAACCTCATTTTAAAATTGAGATCTATCAAATAGAAAAACCTATCTAGGGACTCTGTATAATATTTATTTCAACTATCACAATCATGTTCATCCCCTATGTTTATCAATGGAGAGACTTTATTTTGATTTATATTGTTTTAAATTGGAAGTGTTATAATATTTATAAGCGATGTTATTATCATCAATGTTATTTGTAATAAAGGAATAATGAAATGATTTTTTACACATATTTGATATATTACTCCAGTTTTTATGTATATCAGTCATGACCCGCCTTCACCAAAAGGAGAGAAGGGACAGCAGATTGCCATACCCTTCTTTCTTTAAGTAGAAGTAGAGATAATGACCCTCGAGACCAGCCTTCGATAGGTCCCGGAGTGGCGACCAGCACCAAGGGTATAGAATCACACACAAGATGGAAGGAATGACCCTTTTAATTTTTATTGGATTGGGATATAAGATAGCACCCAAACAACACCAAAGCTGAAAGTAAAGGTAAAGTCTAAAGTAATCCATTCCTATTTACATGATCAAGAGTAATAGATACAAGCCACAAGAACTCCAAGGGTAAATTACCAAGAAAAAGGAACGTGACAACAACAACTGCCCCAAGGTCCAAGCTAGTATGGTCCCGCACGATCCCTGAAGTCCTTCTGGAATCTTGAAAGCAGTTTATATATATGTACGATGAGCATATAATTATACTCAATAGGGAAAACCAAGGGCCCTCGTGCACAAGTGGAGAGGAATTCTAATGTCCTGTGAGAAAAAGCGATAACCAAAACATCTAAGAAGGTAAACTATCCACCCAAGACTCACCAAGGCACACTCCCAAAATAACGAAAGTCATGTAAGGTATAGTAATAGAATATCGATGTTTGGGTACCCCGTGAAACTTTCCCACTGGTTATTGAAGACATCCTACGCATCGTACCAATCCTGCCATTCTCACCGCAGTCCCACTACCACACCCGCCCGCAAACACATGGGCCACAACCACACATCTTGCCTGCAATCACCTGGGCCAAAACCACCATCCCTACGGCAAACACCTGGGCCACAACCACCATGTGTAACCACGCACACAAACACCTGGGCCAGAACAACTACTGCCACGCCCGAAGACACCTGGGCCTCATCCTAAAGATTCTTGGTAACAACCAGCCTGCACACACATGGTCCAACCACCAAAACTACCCTTCCTGGTGAATCATGGGCTATAATGGACCTCAGGCCATCACAGCCTACCTGATGAGGCTTGGGCTTTTCGGGAAATGGAGCAAAAAGAGCTAATAACCAGCCACTCAGGAGTGTTGGAAAAAACACCCCCCACGAAAAGGGGGTGTTCGGCCATAATTTCTCAACTTGGGTGGGGCATGAATAAGAAACATAATAAATATTGATATATGTATAGTTAACAAGCACTCATCCCAAACTAGGGTTCCAAAAGCCAACCTAAGCACAAACACCCTCATTACTGTTCATTAACAAGAGAAAGGTATGACACTCAAGGCCAAGTCACAACCCATTCCCAAAACCCATACCCCTTTAAACCATTCTTGCTTACATGTTCAATTGATCCCATTTAAGTGGATTCTACACTACTGGGAAACTAATAAGCATAACCACAATCCAGGAAAATAGAAACAGCCAAACAACAATTTAAGCATTCACACCCGATTCTCTTGTGAAGTCACAATAACAAAGGGATAAGTGAGATACCTCAATGTACTGGAACCAAACCAATCCTTGAGATACAAACCACACTTACAACAAAAAAAAGTGATCAGTGAGATCCCTCGAAGTACTGGAACCAAAGAAAGCCCCGAGATACAGCCCACAGAGCTTCAAGTTCACAACCAACAACTGTTCCACGATAGAGGATCACATCCCCATTCACATCTTACCATAAGCACCAAGAAAAACCACAAACCTACTACCAAAACGGAGTGGGAAACCTCCAGGTTCATGCACATCATTCATTAAGTTCTTCTTTATGTTTGATAACCGAGGTGATTACACATGGATTTTTTTCTGAACATCCATTTAAACCAACTGAGTTTAGATGACTAACAAATTTCCGTGATACAGTTATTTAGTCATTACAAAAGTCAAGGTTTTATCAGGATGCAAGGAAAGACCACCAATGGCCATGATTTTCAGTTAGCACATGCCCATAAAGTTCACAACACATATCAACATAAAAGGGAACATCGATCACACCCCCTTCATTCTTTAAGTGTCTGTTCATTATCTTCATTATGTTTGGTTTCATCAATCCCCACAAAAACAAAATCATACCCACCCCACATGATACACAGTAAGGAGAGACGAAGGAAAAAACCCTACTTGGTTGATCAAGGATCGACGTTTTCCACACTCCAAGAATGTTAGGGACTCAAAGGGTGAGAATAAAGGTTCTGGCATAGGCTCACCTCTTGTCTTGGGAAGGGATACTCCAAATTCACTTGGATGAAAAAGTGGTCGGCCCAAAGGAAGGAGATGAAGAAGAAATTCTCATGCGATATATAGATAAGATCCCGTTGTTGCGAGATATGGGGATTTGAATGGATTTAAAGTCATATCATGGTTTCCCATGTGGTTGGGTGGTTACACACAATGGGATTAATTGTTATTTAATTATTCCCATCAGAAAAGGTGGTAAGAGCTGTGATTTTAAAGGATTTTATAAAAACGGAGGGGCACGATATTCGGGAACACAGCTGGGTCCATTGAGCGTTTCCCCATCCTTAGGAATTTGAACATTGATTAAGGGATTTAAAATGGCCTTGAACCACTTACAAAAGGTTAAAAAGTCCTAAAAGTGGTTTTATGGGAGAAACTATAGAAGAAAACCTCGACAAGGCTCGGTGGCACCGATCGTGCCACACACTGATCAGTCACACCGATTACGTCACACCGGTCGGTCGCACTGATCTGTGAGGCATTTATCGGTGACACATCGATCATGTCACACCGATCGGTGACACACTGATTGTGTCACACTGGTTGGTGGGGAACTGATCGTGGCACACTGATCGGGGGCACATCGATTGGTCGCACACCGGTAGGTCGCACGCCGATTAGTTTCACGCCGATCAGTCGCACCCACCGAGACACCACCCTTAGCATCCAAATTTTGGAAAAATGGTAGAACATGAGGGCATGAGCCATCACATTAAATGCCTCTCAAATTATTCTTGTCCTCGAGAATCAAAACCAAACCAGAAGAAGAGAGTGGGGGGTCCGAACAACCGCCTCAAAAGATACCTCTCAGGAGTGAACCTCGTCGACATCTAGAAACACATCTCCCTCATGTAACCAAGAAACATCCAGGGGTCAAATATCCAGTCATATGGACTAAGGAGTTCCTTCCTTTATGTCAAGATTTTGTCCGCTTTGGGTGGAACTGACCAGCCCACACGGGTTTAACCGCGTCCACCTTAATGCATCTTGATTAGGGATCAGGTCCTCCCTTCTCCACAGTCAAGACATTTCACAACACTCCCCAGGTAGGAAACAAAACATTTCATAAACTAACAAGGTCAACACTACATCACAAAAAGAATAGAATGAAACAGAAAAAAAACTCTAAATAGCTCTGGGTATTGGGTGCACATCTATGTATCTTGTTCCCTGATACTCTCCTCATGCCCGCCAAGCCTCCACAACACACGAACCAAAGGGATAGTTCGTCCTCAGAGAACCTTCTCCTCACAATCCTTGATCCTCACTGGTCTTTCCACAAAGGTCATGTTTTCCCTGATATCTAGCTTTCCCCAGTCGAGGACGTGTGAATCGTCATGCAGGTATCGTTGGGGTTGGGACACATGGAAGACGTCATGTATCCTCAGTATCAGCGGTTGTAGCACTAGCTGAAAATCCACTTCTCCAACCCGTCGTAGCACTTATAAGGGTTCGATGAACCTTGGATAAATCTTACTCCCCTTATCGAACCTCCATTGTCCACGCCGAGGGGAGACCTTCAAGAACATGTGGTCCCCGGCCGCAAACTCCAAGGGTCTCCTCCTTTTATTGGCATATGACTTCTGTCAGTCATGTGTCGCCTTCATCCTCTCCCATATAAGCTGAACCTTCTCTATCGTGCTCTGTACCACTTCCGGGCCAAGAACACTTGTTTCCCCAACCAAAGTCCAGTACACGAGTGTGAAACACGACCTTCGATATAGAGCTTCAAACCAAGACAGGAAAATGGTAGAGTGGTAGCATTTATTGTAGGAAAACTCTACTAGAGGAAAGTGTCACACCCACGATCCCACAAAATCCAGTATCCATGCCCACAACATATCCTCCAAGGTCTGGATGGTGCGCTCTGTATGTCCATCTGTCTGGGGTTAGAATGCAATTCTAAGACGTAGCTGGGTGCCAAAAGCATACTGCAATCCTCTCTAGATTCATGAGGTAAACCGTGCATCCCTATCCGAGACTATGGATCTCAGAACTCCATGAAACCGCACCACCTCATCCACGTACCTTCATCTAAGGATTTTAATTCACTCGACTCCTTGATCACTAGGAAGTGATCCGGTTTCGTCAACCAGTCCACCACTACCCAGATAGCGTCGCATCCTCCTTGAACCTTCGGCAGTCCCATGATGAAATCCATCGAGATGTCATCCCACATCCACTAGGGGACATCCAAAGGCTACAACAAACTTCCTGGAACCTGGTGTTCAGCTTTCACCTGCTGACACACTAGGCATCTGGCCATGAACTCTGCCACTTACCGTTTCACCCCGGGCCACCAGAACTGACCTATCAAGCACCAGTACATCTTGGAAACTCTCGGGTGCACCGCTAGGGGTGAGTTGTGGAACTCACTAAGAACTCTCTCGTGCATCACCTCTAGAACAAAAAACATTCCTCGGAAAAGTACCTGATTCTGACCATCCTCTGTCCACCCTTCTGAAGCATCACCTTGGTTAATATAGTCACACGTCACTTCGCTTTCTGAGTCTCCTCATTGGGAATCCTCTACTTGCTACAACCGAGAATAATGTACTATCATCTGATACCGGAATCCTCTACCACTTTCCATCCTTGATTCCCGGTGCAGGACAACCAACTCCTCCATCTCCTTCCAAGCATCTGCCAAAACTCAAACAGCATCCTTCTGCAACTTCCTGCTGAAGGCATCAGCCACCACATTCCCCTTTCCTAAGGTGTAAGAAATCTCAAGGTCATAGTCCTGAAGGAACTCAACTCACCTTCACCACAATATGTTCAGGTCCTGCTAGGAGAAGATATACTTCATGATTTTGTGATCAGTGAAGACCACGAAGCACTCTCCGATGAGGTAATGTCACCAAAACTTTTTTGCGAACATGATCGCCGCAAGCTCCAGATCATGGGTGGCATAGTTATACTCCTGGAGACGTAACTGGCAAGACCCATAAGAGATCACCCCTTTCCACTGCATCGACACACATCTGAGGCCTTCCCCGGAAGCATCACATAACCCCTCAAACACCGCCCCTTCTTCTGGTAACCTCAGCATTGGGGAACTTGCCAACTTCTCTTTTAGATAACTGAAGGCCACCTCGCACTGCCCATTCCACACGAAATCCTGGTCCTTCTTGGTCAAGGATGTGAAAGGTGCCGCAATTTGGGAGAATTTGGGCAGAAACTCAAATAGTAACCTTCCATACCTAGGAATCTACCAACATCTGTCATGCTCTTGGGTGCTTCCCAAGAAACAACCGCCTCGACCTTCGATGGGACCAATGCTATCCCCTACTCAGACACTACGTGCCCAAGGAAATGAACTTCTCGTGTTCAGAACTTGCACTTGGACAATTTTCCATAGAGCTGGTGTTGTCAGAGGACCTCTAAAACCATTTTGAGGTGCTCAGTGTGATCCTTATTTGATCTTGAGTAGATCTGGATGTCATCAATAAACACGACTACGAATTGATACAGGTATTCCCAGAAGACGGAGTTCATGATTCCCATGAACACAGCTAGAGCATTTGTAATGCTGAACGACATGACCACAAACTCAAAGTGCCCATATGTACACCTTAATCTAGTCTTGGCGATATCTCCCTCATTCACCCTCACATGGTGATATCCAGACCACAGATCGATCTTCAAGAACAAACCTACTCCCCTCAGCTGGTCAAAGAGATCGTCTATCCTTGGGAGAGGGTAGCGATTCTTGACTGTCACCTGATTCCGTCTCCTGTAGTCTATGCACAGCCTTAGACCACCATCCGCCTTCTTTAAAAATAAGACAGGGGCACCCCATGGTGACTCACTTGGAGGAACAAAACTCTTCTTCATCAGATCGTCAATCTATATCCACAACTCCAGCAACTCAGAAGGTTCCATCTGGTAGGGAGCCATCAAAATTGTATGGGCACCAGGATGCAAGTCTATCTTGAACTCAACATCACACCGACGGAGTAGAGTCGCCACCTCTTCAGGGAAGACATCCTTAAACTCAATGATGACCCCTGGGACTTCCACCATCTCTGCATCCAACAACTCCACTGATAGTTCAACCAATAGAGAATGGAGGGGCTCCTCCCGTCTGCTGCTTTTTTGATAACCCCGCTCAACTATGAAAGTTACACGTTGACCAACCAAATCAAAAAACATGACCCTTCCTTAGATGCAGTCAATGACAGAGCATAAAGATAACATCCAATAAATTCCTAGTATGACATCGTATGGTGGTATATGCAATAGTAGAAGATCACTGATAGACTAATGTGGCCTTGTCATCAGTCTACACCCTCAGCTAACATAAAGCAAGTCGGTCTGACCTCCGACTAGTGTGCACAACACCATGGGTGTTTAACGTCTCTCTATGACTAAACCTAGGGCATGGTCCATATTGTGTGTAAAAAAGGAGTGATAAGCTCATGTATCTAACAAGGCATAGGCATGAATACTAAACAAGCTGATCATACCCCGAACAACCTCTAGCCCTGCTGGAACTACTGCCTCCATGGCGTGCAACATCCCACACTCAGATCCTCTTCCTCTTGGTTGTTAACCTCATCCCCAACCATTCCATGGTTGAGGTACCTGAGGAGCACGCTGAGGTCAGCCTCCCCTCACCATGTCTAGTCTCGGAGGGGCGGGAGCCTACTGTCCCTGCTGCTGCTACTGCTAAAAGGGCCTAGCTGGGAACTGCTGCGGCTGATGTGGGATCTGAACCTGCCCACCCTTGTTGTACTATAATCTATCCAGAAACTAATTCCAAATGTGTCCATGGATCCCACATTAGAGGCACCTTGGTCCTGGGCCCTAAGGAAAAGGTCAAGGACCGGGAGATCGGAACTGGAACTACTAAGTCCTTCTTCCTGCTAGTCGAAACCTAGAGGGTCTGGATGCTGGAGGCCTACTACTGATGGCCATACCCTTTGACGATACCAACTAGATTCCCTCTCATGATACACCTCCCAGTGTGTGCATCCTTTCCACCACTTCAGCTTTCATTTGGACCTCTATATAGGTCGGTAAGGTGAAGGGAGTAACATCATACTGAAGAGAAGGTCGAAGTGCCTCCTCCAATCATCTGTCTCGAGACTCCTCATCTGAAAAGAGTTCCAGATCAAAGAAAAGGGTATCTTTGAACATGATCCCCAACTCTCTTGCTGGTATGCTCCCCTACTGGAGGAAGAGAATATCCTACCTCTTTTCAGCATTCATCATGGAAGAGAGGAATTCCACCCGGAACTCCTTCTCGAAGTCATCCCACACAACCTCAGCCTCCTTCTTTTCCCCAAGATATAGTGTCCACCACTGACGTGCTGCTCCCTCTATCTGACTGATGGCCAGAGGAACCCCATACTCTGTCGAAGCCTAAATCATGCCGAAAGCTATCACTAGTTCCTCGAGCCAGCCCTCTGTCTCTACATCTGAGATGCTACCCTAGTAATTCACAAGGGTCTGCCGCTGAAAGGCACAAAGTGTTCTCTTCCAATGATCATCCTCCTCTCGGTCAGCCCTTTGTAGATTAGCCAAAGAAACCTCTCGGGCCTCAATCATCTACTCTACTCCTGGTCGTCTCACTGGTGCCATAGGTGCAAGGTAAACAAGGAATGCCTAAGCCCGAGTAGTGTTGAATATTGTTCTTAAATTTTCTTAGGATTCATATCAATTATAATCCCACAAAATTCCCATTAAACATAAGAACACAAGTCACTATAATTCATGTACCTCTCCAAGGGTCTCTAACCGGCAATCAGTGCAGCCTTACTTGGTCATTCGGTAGATCCAGAGTCCTTGCATCAGATCACAGGGGCCCTAAAATCCCATGTCCTAGCCAGTCTTCCCTGGACTATTTCACACACCAAGATCACCCAACACTATTGCCATACTATCCCTTATAATCCTCACTGTGCCTAACCCCATACTGCATTCTATCTCTCAACCTTCTGCTCTGATACAATTTTGTCACGACCAGCCTTCACCAAAACGAGAGAAGGGATAACAGATTTCCAAACTGTTCCTTCTTGATGTTGAAGGAGAGATAATGACCCCCGAGACCTGCCTTAGATAGGACCTGGAGTGGCGACTAGAAGTAAGGGTATAGAATCACACACAAGATTGAAGACATTACTCTTTTTATTTTTATAGGATCAGGAGATAAGATAGAACCCCAACAACACCAAATCTGAAAGTAAAGGTAAATATGAATGTAAACCATTCCCACATGCACGATCAAGAGTAAAAGATACAAGCCACCAGAACTTCAAGGGAAAACTACCAAGAAAAAGGAAAACGACAACAAGAACTGCCCCAAAGTCCGAGCTAGTACGAACCCACACGATCACTTAAGTCCTCTTGGAAACCTGGAAGCATTTTATATAAATGTAGGGGGATTATAATGACCCACACATTACATACATTGTTATTACTTAAGAGTTAAAGAATAATTATTACAACATATAACAAAACCATGAAAGGACTGTATAGGTATATGGTCATTAGAAACTGGGAAACATAAACAACTTTTTTATAAAGCATCTACATTGTCTTCCATCTATTTCATCATATTTAGAGTCCATTTTGGCATAACATACTTAATACCCTTTTCCTGACCTGGGGAAAAGAAAACATACAAAAGGGTGAGCTCAAATGCTCAGTAAGGGTATAGAAAATAAATATCAATCATATTATATTCATAAGAACATAACATTTTGTAAATATTAACCTGAAAAAGAGATCATAATATCACAACATGGGATAAATCATAGTCGTGAAATGTAATCAATAATCATAACATAAAACATGAAACTTTGTGGCATACACATGTAATCATAAAGAATAATTTCTTAGTAGTCAAGACTCGTTTCCAAGACTATCTTAGTGGACAAAGTCCATTTCTGAACAGAGTTCACTCCTCGTTTCAGTCATGTTTCACTGAACCGGATTAACCTGTCATTCCAAACATGTCTGTCTCATGAGATGTAAATATTTAACCAATGCATTTGAGGGAGATATAGGTCCCGCCCATATAATAATTATACAATTCATATGTGTGCTACAAGAGCATAAATCATACATCATAGAATAACCCATGTAATAAAAATGGGATTCTTAAATATCATGCCATCAGAACACAATCCATATAAGATAAAAAGGACATCATAAAAATAATTCCATCATAACATAATCAAATCAATGTAAAAATAAGTATAGTAACAGAACCCTATATTATCTTATATAGAAATAATTTTTATAAAATTCTTGAACTCCATTCTTGAAGAAAAATATCATTTCTACTTCAAAAACATTTTTCATTCCCTAACATGTCATAAAATTTTAAAATAAAATATTTTGATTAAAAATAAACATTAAAAAATGTAAAGTAAGCTTCATGGAAATAACGTTCTAAAAATCCACTCAGGCCATATAATCTAAAAAAACATTCTTCTCATACTTTGGCTGGAAAAGTCAAAAAGTACCTCGTACTAAAAACGACAAAAGATTCCTTTCATATCTTTTACTAAAAACTCACCAAAGAGTAATATTGGATTTAAATAGTTTTAGGAGGACAGAAATAATATTACATATTGAGAAAACATGGATGTGGATGATAAATACACCCCAGTAAATACCAAAGTATAAACAATCTCGGATAAAAAATGATATTGTGAGATTTTGCCATACCTTCGGTTCGATATGCATTGTACGTGTCCAAACCTCTTGTGTAATGATTTAAATAATGTCATTCACTTATTAGAGAATAATATTCATTTTTATGATATAACATATTGTCATATTCTTATAATCTTTTTAGTAATATTTGATTGCTACTTATTATTTGGGTGTTCATTTCTTTATGTTCTTATGCATGTCTTGTCGAATAAATTCTTAATCTTCTTTTTAGGTTATAGATACCTCATTTACAGAATGGTATTAGTGTAAAATATATCATATTTGTTCATCAAATCTATTTATATAATCATTATTCATTGAATATCATGTAGAATGAGTCGCATCACATCGTGGAGACGGTAGGTTGTACGTACGCACGAGCGATGATATTGTTCCCATGATAGTGGAATAGTATTGAAGTTTATGAATACTATTTCAAAATAAATATCACTTTAAAAAATTTTATATAGTTATTATTTACACCATTATACCCAACCAAGTATGGTGGTGGTGGAAAACAGATTACACCACAGCGTGGAGACGGTATTCCGTACGTATGCATGCGCGGTGATTTTGTTTTCTGTAGGATGGATAAAAGGTGAAATAGGATTGTTTCATATTTAAAATAACATATAAGTATATGAGTGATACTTATTTTATTACTTCACAATGAACCGACTAAATAAGAGGAAGTATAAGAAGAAATAAATTTGAAAGAATCAGAAACGGACATTACCTCTTCTTTGAAGCGCCTCTTCTTAATCTCCTCTTTGGGCACTAAAGATGTTATTTTAAGAAGACCAGGACCTCTAGGATGTTTCTAGGGAAGTGGAGAAGAGAAATTGTCAGGGTTTGGCCGAGCTTGAAGGCTCAATGTGGTGTGAGGAGGAGAGGGAAGAGGTGCCCTTTTATAAATGGGGAGAGAGGCACCTTATTAAAAACTTAAAATATTATTTTATTATAAAGTCATATTCGGTTTTTAATAGCTCCAAATTGATTTATTTCGAAGCTAAGTTGGTGATGGGTCGAAATACACTCAACCAATAGATTTTAGACAAGTTTTGGTTACTATTTTAAACTTATCATTTAGATTTAACTTTAAGTTAAATAATTTTACTTTTACCGTGTCTTCTTTTTTCTTACACTATATGGCTATTAATCGTACTATAACAATCCAAATGAACCCCAAGTTGTTCATTATTAATATATATAACCTTATCTATGTCATTTGGCCAAACCATATATCTTATGGAATAAAATAACAATTAATAATATAATATTTATTTAAAAAAAATATTTTATGTCAATTTTGACACTATTTGGTAATTGATTTTTTTGAAAATCATAACAACATGATTAGTTAGAACAATAATAATTAAATCAATACTAAAATGTCATATTAACCAATAAAAGTAGTTTCAATCATAAAAAGTCTCAAATTACATTTATTTGGGTATTTAAAATATCAATTATGTTAATATTTCACTAATAAGGTAATTACTGTATCATCATTGTGTCATAAATAAATTAAATTATTTAATGTCTAACCCTAAATTAATTTTTTTACTTATTAAAATTTTATTTTAACTCTTTTAACACTTATTTAAATAAAATAATAATAAATATCCTAATCTAATCCATGTGTAACTAATTGGTCATATTTTATTCCTAAGGTTGTTCTTGGTCGAATTTAACTTATCCAAAAGAATTCGAACATGTGTTCGGGTAATAATATCATTTTTACCCATAATAAACCTATTTACTTTTAACCGTGGTAAATAAAAGTAAAAAGTTACAATTCAACAAAAATTATTTTTATCTTATTGAAAAAAAATTTACTCCTTGATATTAACTCTGTTTCTCGGATTTTCGAAATTCCATTCACAGAAGAGGTAAAATTATGTTTTATGTATATTTTCAAATTCTACTAGGAAATGGGTAAAAGACGCTGAAAAGTTCAATAAAATTGTTATATATCTAAAATTGTTATAAAATGACTCCAATGAAGTACATTGAACTTATATAGGTATTATATATCAATTATGACCTAAAATAAATTTAAATAAAATATATAATTATTTAAATAAAAAGTCGGTTTTTAAATAGTAACCTTGTGTTTTCACAATTCATCATAAATTGAATGTTTTCAGAAAAATAACAAAAATTCACCATAGGCTAATTTCGATATTCCGAATCCAAAAATGAAGTCCATTTTGAAATATTAAATATATAAAATTTAAAAAAGTTGGTATTACTATTCATAATGGCTAGTTTATATAATATTTTAATAGCATATCGTTGTTTAGCAAAACGCGGTATTGCATACCACACACGCTATCGTGGAAGTTCACGATTGCGTGTAAAGAAAACCAAGAGAGGGTTGTGTGTAGTGAAATATTCCATTATATAACATTATACATTAGAAAAAATATTTCTCATAAATGCTCGGGTATTACATTCTACCCCCTTCAAATGAATTTCACCCTCAAAATTCGTCACTTTGTAACAAACAGATGATGATACGTCTCCCTCATCATATCCTCAAGTTCCCATGTATCTTCTTATAATTGGTGGTTCCTCCATAAAACATTCACCAAGTGAGTTGTCTTGTTCCATAGAACTTTTTCGCTACGATACAGAATCACTATAGACTGTTCTTCATAAGAAAGATCAAGCTCCATCAGTACAATTTTTGAGCTGAGTACATGTGAAGGATCGGGTATATACATTCTCAGGAGAGATACAAGGAACACATCATGAACTTGAGAGATATTTGGTGGATGCGCCAATCGGTAAGCTACCTTCCCAACACGATCCAGTATTTCAAAAGGACCAATTTACCTAGGGCTCAGCTTTCCCTTCATTCCAAATCTCATTACATTCTTCCAAGGATATATTCATAAGAACACTTTATCACCCACATAAAACTCTTGGTCTTTTTTTCTTTTGTCGGCATAACTTTTTTGTCGACTCTATGCTTCTCTTATGTGTTGTTGAATAGATCTGACCTTTTCTTCCATCTCATCAACAAGACCAGTTCCTAATATCTTTTTTCCCTAACTTCATCCCAAAAAGTTGGAGTCCTGCATTTTTTTCCCATAGAGAGCTTCATAAGGATCCATCTGAATACTTGAGCGAAATATATTATTATATGAAAATACCACCGAAGGTAGGTGTTGATCCCAACCACCTTTGAAATCCATAGAGAATGATCTTAACATATAATCTAGAGTTTGAATTGTTCTTTCAGACTGACCGTCTATCTGAGGATGATAAGCAGGGATGAAACTCAACTCTGTATCCAGAGTATGGTAAAGACTTCACCAATACTTTGAGGTAAACTTGGGATCCCGATCAGATATAATGGAAAGTGTTACTCCATGCAATCATACCACTTCTTTTACATATATCCTGGCAACCTGATGAAGAGAAAAATCTTCTCTACTAGAAATGAAGTGTGTCGACTTCATAAGACGATCAACTATAACCCAAATAGCATTATTGCCTTTGGATGTTTTAGGAAGTCCAGTGACAAAGTCCATAGTTATGTTTTCCCACTTCCATTCGGGTATGGGTAATGGTTGTAACATACCCTTTGACATCTGTCTCTCATCTTTAACTTGCTGACAAACCAAGCATTGAGAGACATATTCAGCAACATCTCTTTTCATTCCATCCCACCAGAAGTACTCTTTCAGATCCCTATACATCTTCGTGCATCTAGGGTGGATAGAGAATGAAGAACTATGAGCTTCATCTAGTATTTCCTTCTTTAATTTTGGGATGGAAGGAACACAAACCCGATTTATGAACCTTATTATCCCATCACAATCAAGGTTGTATTCAGAAACATTTCCCACCTTCTTTTTTAACTATACATATTCATTCTGTACCTCTTTAATCTTCAAATGTATATATGGTTGAACATTTATTTGAGAAAGATAATATTTTTCCCCTTCCATTATAATTCCAAGATCCATCCTTTGTAAATCAATAAATATTGGATCTTTTGTGATCCTCATTATGGATAATCTAGCATAGTCTTGTCGACTTAATGCATCTACCACCTTTTTTGCTTTCCCAAGGTGGTGATGAATTGAGCAGTCGTATTCTTTAATCAGCTCCAACCATCTTATTTGGTGCATATTCATCTCCTTTTTTGTGAAAATATACTTTGAACTTTTATGATCAGTATAAATATCACACCTTTCACCATAAAGATAATCCCTCCATATCTTTAATGCAAAGATTATAGCAGCTAACTCCAAATTATGAGTTGGGTATTTTTCTCATTAATTTTCAACTGTAGTGAGGCATAAGCTATCACCAAATTATTTTTCATGAGAACAAACCCTAATCCATTCTTGGATGCATCACTATAGATCAAAAACCTTTCTCCACTACACAGCAGTGTGAGCACGGGTGCACTAGATAACCTTCATTTTAACTCTTTGAAATTATCTTCACACTCCTCCATCCAAACGAACATAACTCTTATTCGAGTTAACCTAGAGAGTGGATTAGATAACCATGAAAAACCTTTCACAAAACGTTGATAATATTCATCCAGACCAAGAAAACATCAGATCTCAGTTTCAGTAGTTGGTGTCAACCATCTTTCGATAACCTCTGTTTTTGCTAGATCCACAGATATCCCCTCTTTTGAGATTATTTGTCCCAAAAATGAATCATTTTTAAGCCAAAATTCACACTTGGTAAATTTGGTATAATGCTTCTCCTTTCTCAGGGTCTTTAATACAATTCTCAAGTGTTCTTCATGTTCTTCCTTGCTCTTTGAATATACAATAATATCGTCTATAAAGACTACCACAAAATGATTTAGATAGTCTCTAAAGACATTATTCATTAGATCCATGAATATTGAAGGGGAATTAGTAAGACCAAATGGAATCACTAAAGAATCATAGTGTCCATACCTTGTACGGAATGTCTTCATTGATATATCCTCCTTTTTGACCCTTAATTGATGATACCCTGAACAAAGATCAATCTTGGAAAAGTATTGAGCTCCGCGTAGTTGGTCAAATATGTCATCAATGTGCGGGAGAGGATATTTTTTCTTTATATTGATCTTGTTATGTTCTCGATAATCAATGCAGAGTCTCATTGATCCATCTTTCTTCTTAACAAACAAAACTGGTTCTCCCCAAGGTGATGCACAAGGGCATATGAATCCTTTATCAAGACTCTCATGGAGTTTCTTCTTCAAATCCTGTAACTCAATTAGGGCCATTCTATATGGTGTATTTGAAATAGGAAAAGCACCCGATACGAGTTCTATTGAAAACACAACTTCACGATTTGGTGGAAGACCCGAAAATTCCTCTGGAAAGACATAATCAAACTCTCATACAATGCACATATTCTTAATTGTGAGTTTCTCTCCAACCATTTGAGATAAATAACCTTCATTTAGTGGAATCAAGACCCATATGATGGATGAAATTTCCACTGTAAGGTTATGTACGTCCTTGCATCGATAGATGATCATGGATTGATATGTAATAAGAAATGTGACTTCCCTTCTTTGGAAATTGATATGAGCTCTATATAAAGAGATCCAATACATGCCAAGAATCACATCAAATTCCAATATAGGAAGGATCACATGATTTGTAGGAAGCACATTCCCACATTCTTCAATCGAATAAGAATTATAATCTTTTGATGCGACTGTTGTGCCATTAGGGGTTGTCACCGCTAACTCAAAATCTAATTGTTGAGGTAATATGGAGATACCCTTAGAAAATTCTTCAGAAATAAAAGAGTTGGTGGATCTGGAATAATATAAAACATTTACTTCTTTATAGTGGATGGTAAGTGTACCATTCACCACATCGTTATTATACTCAACATCGCTGTTAAAAATTGCATGTGACTTTCCTTTGTCTTCAACCTTATGATTTTGTTGACGCCAATCGTCATAAAAAACCCTTGGATTAGGTCATTGATTAGAATAATTCCCCATTTCCTTGAACTTGTAACATTGAAGTATAGGAGGTGCACTCTGTGTAGCATATAATTTGATCACATCACTAGACATCTTCTTCCCATCATTGCAGCATTCAAATGCCCGATGAAATTCTATTCCACATTTGAATCATTTACGTGTCCCTTTAAGAGAACTCCCTCCATGTTTCTTTCCACACTTTGAGCACAAGGGAGAACTCGTCTTTTTTTAGTGTGCTCTTTAGATTTTCCTTTGATTTCTATTTTCCACTTCTTATCAAAAGCATACGAATGATGGGTTAATCAAATCTCTATCTCAACCTTGAGAGCAGATCAAACGATTTCCTCGTAGCTATTGAAGTCCCTTATGGATAACGCCCTTCGAAGACATGGATTTAAGCCACTAAAGAATCGATCAATTTTACTCTCAGGTTGGATAATAATTCTGGAAGTGTACCAGGCAGGTCATGTAAAATTTTCCTCATAGGTACCAACAGATTCATCATCCTTTTGCTTCAGTTCAAGAAACTCTTTCTAGACCTTTGTTTGAAGAATACGAGGGATGTACTTATTGAAAATTAAGTTCTTGAACGCATCCCATTCCATGGACTCCATTTCATCCCTTTGACTCATATTCTTAATAAGATTCCACCATTGATCAGCTTCACCTTCCAAACGATATATTGCTAAGATGACTTTATAATGTCCAGAACATTGATGAACTGATAATATCTTTTCAGAAGTACTGATCCATTGTTCAGAAACTAATGGATCAGTAGACCCGCTGAATGAGGGTGGACGCTGCCTCATGAAGGATTCAATAGAGTGTTCCTCCTTCATTTGCTCATTTTGAAGTCTTGCATGATTCATAACATGAGAATGTTGTGTGAGCATGGCTACAAGTTTTTTCATTCCTGCTCCCATAACGTTTGTTTTTTCAGGGGGACAATCATTGCATTGCCTGTCGCATTCAGCATTAAAATGGTTCCTTCAGGTTCCATCCATTGACTAAAACCAATAAGCATAGTATAAGAAACACTAATCATATTAGTAAAACCACATAATCAAGAATAAAATTTCACGTTTAAGGTCTTATCATAGGTTATTCATGGCCATTTCTAAAACACCATGATTGTGTTCTATTCTTAGACTTATCCTTAGGGTTCTTACTAAGGCTTTCACATCCTAGATTCCAATGTTTGACTATACCTTCCCTCTGATACCAACTATAACGACCCACAATTTACATACATTGTTATTATTTTAGAATTGAAGAATACTTATTACAACATAGAACAATACCATGAAATGAACGTATATGTATAGTGTCTTTAGAAATAGGGAAACATAAATAACTATTTCATAAAGCATCAACATTGTCTCCCATCTATTTCATAATATTTAGAGTCCCTTTTGGAATAACCTACTTAATACCCTTCTTCCTGACCTAGGGAAAAGAAAACATACAAAAGGGTGATCTCAAATGCTCATTAAGGGTAAACAAAAAAAATATCAATCATTTCATATTCATAAGAACATAACACTTTGGAAATCTTATCCTGCAAAAGAGATCATAATATCACAACATAGGATAAATCATAGTGGTGAAATGTAATAAATAATCATAACATTAAACATGAAACTTTTTGGCATACACACATAATCATAGATAATCATTTATTAGTAGTCAAGACTCTTTCCAAGACTATCTTAGCAGTCAAATTCCATTTCTGAACCGAGTTCAATCCTCGTTTCAGTCCTGTTTCACTGAACTGAATTAACCCGCCGTTCCACCCATGTCTATCTCAGGAGATATAAATACATACCCAATAAATTTAAGTGAGATATAGGTCCTACCCATCTCATAATGATACCATTATTATGTGTGCCACAAGATCATAAATCATACATCATAGCATAACCAATGTAATAAAAATGGGATTCCTAAACATCATGACATCATAACATAATCCATATAAGATAAAAAGGACATCATAAAAATAATTTTGTCATAACATAATCAAATCAATGTAAAAATAAGGATAGAAATAGAACCTTATATTATATTAGATGGAAATAATTTTGATAAAATACTTGAAACCCGTTCTTGAGGAAAATATCCTTTCTACTTCAAAAACATTTTTCCTTTATTCATATGTCATACAATTTTAATCTAAAAGAAGTTGATTAAAAATAAACCTGGAAACTTGTAAAGTAAGCTTCATGGAAATAATGTTCTAAGAATCCATTCCGGCCATAGAAGTTAGAAAACATTCTTCTCATAATTTGTCCGAAAAAGTCACAAAGTACCTCGTACTAAAAACAATAAAATATTCCTTTCATATCTTTTTATAAAAACTGACCAATGAGTAATATTAGATTTAAACAATTTTAGAAGGATAGAAATAATATTACATATTAAGGAAACCTAGATGTGGATGATAAATACACCCCAGTAAATACCAAAGTATAAACAACCTCGGATAAAAAATGAGATTGTGATATTTTCACTTACCCTAGGTCTGATATGCTTTGTACGTGTCCGAACCTCCTGTATAATGATTTCAATAATGTCATTGACTTATTACCGAATCATATTCATTGTTATTATATCATATATGGTCATATTCTCTCTTCTTATTAGTAATATTTTATTGCTACTTGTTATTTGGGTGTTCATTGCTTTATGTTCATAAGCATGTCTTGTCGAATAAATTCGTATTCTTCTTTTTAGGTTATAGATACCTCATTTTCATAATGGTATTAGGGTAAAATATATAATATTTATTCATTAAATCCATTTATATAATCATTATTCAATGAAGATCATGTAGAACGAGTCGCATCACATCGTGGAGACGGTAGGCCGAACGTACGCACGAGCAATGATATCATTTCCGTATGTACGCACGAGCGGTGATTTCATTTTTTGTAGGATGGATAGAAGGTGAAATAGGTTTGTTACATATTTACAATAACATATCAGTATATGAGTGATATTGATGTTATTAACTCATAATGAAACAACTAATGAATAGGAAGTTGAAGAAAAATTAAATTTGAAAGAATCGGTAACAGACATTACCTCTTCTTTGAAGCCCCTCTTCTTAATCTCCTCTAAGGGCACTATATATGGTCTTTTAAGAATACCAATACCTCTAGGATGTCTCTAGGGAAGTGGAGATGTGAAATTGTCAGGGGTTGTCCGAGCTTGAATGCTCAAAGTGGTGTGAGGAGGAGAGGGAGGAGGTGCCCTTTTAGAAGGGAGAGGGGAACCTTAGGAAAAACTTAAAATAATATTTTATTATAAAATCATATTCTGTTATTAATAACTCCAAATTTATTTATTTCTATGATATTGTGGGGATGGGTCATAATCCTTTCAACCAATAGATTTTAGACAAGTTTAGGTTACTCTTTTAACCTTATAATTTATATTTAACTTTAAGTCAAATAATTTTACTTTTACCATGTCTTCTTGTTTTCTTAAACTATATGGTTATTAAACTTACTATAACAAGCCAAACAAACACCAAGTTGGTCATTATTAATATATATAACCTTATCTATGTCATTTTTCCGAACCTTATATTTTTAGGAATAAAATAACAATTAATAATATATTATTTGTTTTAAAAAACTATTTAATTTCAATTTTGAAACTATTTGGTAATTCATTTTTGTGAAAATCATAAAATCATGATTAGTTCGAACAAAGTTAATTAAATCAATACTAACATGTCATATTAACCTATTAAAATAGTGTAAATCATAAAAAGTCTCAAATTACATTTATTTCGGTATTAATAATATCAATTATGTTAATATATAACTAATAAGGTAATTACTACATCATCATTATGTCATAAATAAATTAAATTATTTAATGTCTAACCCTACATAAAAATGTTTTACTTGTTAAACTTTGATTTTAACTCTTTTAACACTTCTTAAAAAAATAAGTGTCCTAATCTAATCCAAGTGGACCTAAATGGTCATATTTTATTACTAAGGTTGTTCTTGGTCTAATTAAACTTATCCAATAGAATTAGGACATGTGTTAGGGTAATAATGTTATTTTTACCGTTAATTAACCTATTCACTTTTAACCGTGGTAAATAAAAGTAAAAAAGTTACTATTCACCAAAAATTATTTTTATCTTATTGAAGCACATCTTACTCTTTTATATTAACCGTGTCACTTGGATTTTTGAAATTCCATTCATAGAAGTGGTAAAATTACATTTTATGTGCATTTGTAAATTCTCCTAGGAGATGGGTAAAAGACAGTAAAAAGTTCAATAAAAATTTTCTATATTTATAATTATTATAAAATGACTATAATGAATTACATTGAACTTATATATGTATTATATATCAATTTTGACCTAAAATAACATTAAATAAACTAAATAACTATTTAAATAAAAATTCAGTTTTTAAATAGTAACATAGGGATTTTACTATTCATCAATAATTGAATGTTTTGAGAAAAATAACAAAAATTCACACTAGGTTAATTTCGATATTCCGAATCCAAAAATGATGTCCATTATGAAACATAAAATTTATAAAATTTCAAAAAGTGAGTATTACTATTCATAATGGCTAGTTTATATAATATTTTAATAGCATATTGTTGTATAGTGAAACTCGATATTGCATACAACACACACTATCGTGGAAGGTCGTTATTGCATGTAAAGAAATCCAAGACATTGTTGTTTGTAGTGAAAGATTCGTTTATATAAAATTATACATAAAAAAATATTTCTCATAATATATCGGGTGTTACAGTGAGCATATAAGTATACTCAGTAGGGAAATCCAACGGCCCTCGTGCACAAGTTGAGAGGCATTCTAATGCTCTGTGAGAAAAAGAGATAACCAAAACATCTAACAAGGTAAACTATCCACCCAAGCCTCACCAAGGCACACTACCCAAAAAATTCATGTCAGGTAATGTATAGTAATAGCACATTGATGTTTGGGTACCCCGTTCCACTTTCCCACTGGTTATTGAAGACATCCTACACATTGTACTGATCCCTCCATTCTCATCGCAGTCCCACTGCCACACCCGCCCGCACACACCTGGGCCACAACCACACATCCCTCCTGCAAACAACTGGGCCACAACCACCATCCCTCCCATTAACACCTGTGCCACAACTACCTCGCGTAACCATGCCTGCAAACACCTCGACCAGAACAACTACCGCCATGCCCGAAGACACATGTGCCTCATCCTGAAGATTCTTGGGAAAACCCTGCCCGCACAGACCTGGTCCAACCCCCATAACTACCCTGCCCTAAGAATCATGGGCTATAAAATACCTCAGGCTATCACAGTCTAACCGAAAATTCTTGTGATATTCGGTATAGAGAGCAGAAAAGGAGCTAATAACCAGCCACTCAGGAGTGTTGGAAAAAATACCCTCCCCCATGAAATGGGGGTGTTAGGCACTAAGTGCTCAACTTGGGTGGGGCGCGAATAAGAAACATAAAAAATGACAAATATATGTGTAGTTTACAAGCAGTCATCCCAACCTAGGGTTCCCAAAGCCAACCTAAGAAAAAACACCCTCGTTACTATTCATTCATAAGATAAAGGTACGACACTCATGGCCAAGTAACAAATCATTCCCAAAACCAATCCCCCTTTAAACCATTCTGGATTACATGTTCATGTGATCTTATTTAGGTGGATTATACAGTACTGGGAAACTAATAGGCCTAACCAGAAGCCACGAAAAGAAAAACAGCCGAACAACAATTTAAGCATTCACAGTAGGTTCTCTTGTGAAGTCACAGAAACAAAGGGATAAGTGAGATTCCTCAAAGTACTAGTCACATGCCGGTCAGTAGCACACTGATCGGTCACACACCAATTGGTCACATGACGATCGGTCGCACGCCGATCGGTTGCACACCGATCAGTCGCACACCGATCGGTCGCACCCACCGAGATGCCACCCTTAAGATCTAGATTTTGGAAATGGGGTGTACCATGAGGGCCTGGGCCATCATGATTTTTAATATAAGAATAATGGAATTATTTTTTACTCATATTTGATCTATTAATCCCCTTTTTATTGATATCCCTGTATTTTTTTAAAAAAAAGAAAAAAAATAGTCTCAAATTCAATAAATTTATTACATTTATTTTAAAATAAAAAATCTTCAATGTTTTATATATGGTTCATTTTCAAAAAAAGAATGTATTTCTGGGTTTCCATGTTAACATATATTTCTGAAACCTTTATCATTTTCTATTTACCTATTTGTATAAGTATTCATGATTTCAAATAGAAGATAATTTATGTTAGGTCCACTAGGCTGGATACCCAGAGAGGGGGGGTGAATCAGGGTATGACTAATTAAAAATTAGTGTCTGTTATGATCTTGTTTCGTTGTTAAGAAAAGCACACTTCTCTATTTTTTCTGCTGCATGATATAAACAAGAAGTAAAGCAAGCACAAGACACAACAATTTTACTTGGTTCACCGCTAAAGGCTACGTCCATGGAGCATACGCCGACAGGTTGCCGGTCGTACCAAATTCCACTAATCTTCACTAGCTATGGATTACAAGGTTCGAGCTAGATCACTTATATGCCCAGGCTCACTGCCTTTACAATGTTTAGGGTCAGCTCACTGCTTTCCCAAGGGTCACTCCCTGTTTCTATCTCTCTGTCTCACTCCCGGTGGAGAGGATCACCTTCTTCCTCTTCCTAAGCTCACTGCTCTTGGAAGGAATCCACTCACAGTTTATAGACCTGTAGGTATCTTCATTTTCATGAAAGAATGCATCTTCCTCTGTGTGTAGATGCTCTGTTGAATTACAACTTTCACCTGTAGAGAATATCTCTTTGCACCGAAGTTATCGGGCAATGTACCAGCTTCCACGCAGTCCGAGAAGAACTGCTGGAATAAAGCCTTACTTGGCGCGCAAGTCAATCTCGGCGCCCAAGTATCGGCGCGCAAGTCACAACGGGCGCGCAAGTCCTCCTCTGACACTTGTGTGATACAAGCTTCCACAACTCCAAACTTGCGCGGCTCTCTTCCTTTTACGCCCAAACCAATATTGACGCGCTACTGCCAACTGGCGCGCAACTTCTAACACAGGCGCACAACTTCAACCACTGGCACGCAAGTCCCACCTGCGCGACCACACACACCACTTGCGCGACCACCACACCTGCGCGACAGGAGCTCTGTGTTGAACTCCAGTGGAAAATAAGGAGGGTTGGTCCAATATTTATAGGCAAATTGACCACCCTGCGCGACGGCGCGCAAGTCACCTGCGCGACCCAGTCTCGGCGCGCAAGTCTTCTCTCCTTTTAGACACTTGCGCGACCAACTCCCAAACTTGCGCGAACCTATTTCCTTAGCCATATTTTGATCTTCTGATATTGAAAAACATATGGTGCAAAAGTTTCCTGTACACCAAGTTCACGGAGCGCAAGTCCCTTTGCCAAAAACACTTTTTTTCATTTGCCGATTTTCAGGCCCAAAAATTTGGAAAACACTGGAAAACGTAGCCACCTTATATCTGTTCTTTTGTACCACCTCCAGATCATCCATTCCTTTTATCGAAGTTCTTGAATCAAACATTGATCGTTGAACTCAGCTTTTGAACTCGACATTCCACCATGAAATCCTCTTTGTCAACAAATATGTATGTCATTGTTTTGCTTTGTCCACAATCACTACTCAGATGTCTACTTTGTCAACAAACACAATCACCTCAAAAATTCTTCAATGATACCTTGAGGGATTTTTTCCCAACAATTTATCTCATAGTTTTATAATATAATTTATTTTAATTTATTTCAAATGATCATTGATATTTCTTATTTCCAGGGTTTTTTTCAAAAACTCATAAAATGTTTTTTTATCTAAGTCATTTGGATATTAGATATATTATTATTTAATGATGATAATCTTAAAATGTTATCATAAACCTTATTTCTATAAATTTATCCTGATATTTTCACCCCTATAAAAGACATTTTCTAACCATCCCTTTTTCATTCCTAACCATCCTCTATGAATTGGAATGATTTTTCATCCAATTTATTTCATTTGTGAATAAACCATTTTTTATTTCATTTATTGAATTTTGTTTACCAAGATTCCATAAAATTATTGATTGGGGAAATTATTGACTTAACAAAAGAACATTTATATTTATAGTGTAAATACAATACACTTTATTATCTTGATCGATGAGTATTTTCCAAGAAATATACTAAATATCACTGAATACCCATTTAATTTCCATGGTTTTATAATTTTATGATTATTAATGGAATTATGAATGATTTCATTAGGTTCTTTCATTTTAAAGTTTATGAAATCAATTTTCAACACTTGGGTTTTCATGATATGTTGAAATGATGGATATATTATGGAACATATATGTTTCAATGATTATGTATGTGGTCATATATTTCCCTCCAATGAATTGGTTAATATTTTATAGCTCATGTTATAATGTATCATGATCCTTATTGTATATGATCACAAACTAAAGGGTTTTCATTCATAAATAATGTCAAAAAATAAAGCATGGATGTTCATGGAAATGATTGAATTATAATGATACAATATTATTATTTCTATGACATATTCATATGAATATTATTATAACTATGTTATACTCTCATGTAACAGGATTAATGACTCATTTTTTCAATGTCTCTAGATTTATTTCTTATATAATTTATGGTAGTATGCTATGAGTCATATTTTATCATATAATATTTGTTGGGAGTGATTTTATTTTGTATCTTACTTATACCAATATACTCTTATTTTTATGACCTATGATCATTGATTGTTATCAATTATTTTTACCCATAACGATTATCTAAGATCACCCATTTCTTTTGTAACCATTTCCCCGGCTGATAAATATTAATAGTATGTATGTTTTTTATATAAGAGTATCCTATGTAGATAATTTGTGTGATATTTTGGAGACTTTTTATGGAATACATAGCTTATATTTAGAGGAAAAATTTCCATTGCTAATAGACATATTCTATTTTTGTTAATTATATGTCGTAATTCTCTAAAATTGTGAACCTATAACATTGTGGGGATGTATTGCTCTAAAATAATTTTTTATGTCTTGTAATAAAGAGAGTCATGTCTTTCGGGTATTAATGTTTGTATCAGAAGGGGTTTTATATAGAAATAGAAGTTAATATTTTAGGTGAGTATATTTTTTGGTTTATATGTTAATGATAATCATAATTTCAAAGGAATAGAATAACCTAAATGTTAGTTTATTTCTTATTGATTTTTTAGGATTTTATGTTAGTTAAATTTAAAGAAAATCCATAAGGATTAGTTTAAAGGATAAGTAAAAGTATAGTAAAACATTATCAGGTTTTATTTATGAAGGGATTGTGTGATCCTAATTAAAATTTCATCCCTTTCTGGAGAGTGGAATGTGAATGCCGCTATGGAAAAAATTTATCATGGGGCAATAACCCTTAAAAATTATTTTCGAGTATCAACTCAATATTCACTTGGGTTTATGATGAGTGGGGATAATTTTACACAACTATATATACAATCCCATGAGATATGATTTGGTCAAAGATATTATCCTTAAACTCTATTATGAAGGATATATTATGTTATTCAATTATGTTTATGATTATGAGAGATAACATCTAAACTAAAACAAGATCATGGTTGTTTTTTTCAAGTGATCAGTAACGATAATTCTCTTATGTGGTTAAATATTAATCACTCTTGTCAACCCCTTTTGGTTTTAGTGATGGTAGAAGCTAGAAAGAACCAAGCTAATAATGGATGCATCGATAATGTAGAGATTTCCCATGCTAGTAAGCTAACAAGAAAGGGGTTAGAATATGAAATTTTGTGATTATAAGAACCAAAAATTGAGAATTATTATTAAAAATGAATACTTATTTGAGTTTCCAGAAACATAAATTAGGAGAATGATAGATTATAATGGAATTTCAAGTGATGATTAGGGTGTGTGATAGAATATTAAATTTCTATCATGTAAAATATATGAGAATAGGTTCCCAAGGGATTTTCCCAATGGTATGGGAGGATGATTTATTTGTGAAAAAAAGGAAAACAAAAATAAACTACCCTAGAAAAATAAATATTTCAATTAATATATAAAAGGTATGGATTAATTTTCATTTTGTTAAAGGTTTGGAAAATGGTTAAATAGATGTTGATAAATATTAGCAAATGATTCAAATTTTTGATTAAAGGATGTAACTATTAGTGAATAAGATTAAAGATCCTAGATCATAAAGGTATAACATTGAAAAAAAACCCAAAATAAAAATCTATTTTGGTGGATAATATTTTAATATGGTGTTTATTTAAAATAATATTTAAAACATAATTTCATAGAACAGTTTTCCTTTAAATTAATTTTTCTATTAACCTATATGAAATTTTTGGAACTCCCTTCCTTACTATATTTTCCAGTTTCATAGAAATGTGTGAGATTTTGGTGAATGGGGATTACCAAAAATCATTAAACTAATTCTCATAGGGAAATGGGGTTCTTTTATTATATCTTGTGCATCCATTATTCTATAAATCAGTATACATATATTTTTGGCTTCTGGTAAGAGTGACCCAAGAATAATATTCCCCAAATATTTTACATTATTGTCAAAGGATCCCAAATACTATGTGATATAATACCAATAATACTATTATCCACAAATATCAAAACAATACCACTTTCGGGTGACAATAATATAATGTGGTCCTTTTCCATGTGTACTAATCCTTATTTGAGTTGATATCTTGAGCCTGGTTCACTCATAATTAAACTAAAATAATGGTCGCGTGTCCTTAAGAACACCTCCTCGTGCACTATAGGATTTGAAATGTTACTGAGGGTCTAAGGTGGTATGGTGTGGTGACAATACCACCTTGATTAGGAAAATATATAGTGAGAAATATAAGAAAAAAATAAGAAGATAATATTAAAATTACAACCTATCATGTTCCCATAAATTTAACTAAGAACTATTGTGGTGATACATGTAATAGGAATTAAAACATAGAATAGCTGATACACATACATCAGGACTACATGGAAATAAATAAAAAAATTTAAAAAAATTAAAATCACCTAACTCATGTGGTTAGTAAGAGTACATTCTAAGCCCACAACCCTCATTCCAAGTCTTAAACAAAGATAATAAATATAAAAATAAACGATCTATGTCAAAACAAATATCTATTAGATTTTATTGGTTACCATGTGGCGGCCCAAAAATGGGTGAGTAAAACTATCCAGGACACCAAAAATAGGTTTAAATGAATTCTAGACTATGTGTATAAAACACAATAGTATAGAGTAAATTATAAATAATGAATTAAATTGGAGGTGACCCAAGGAATGCAACTAATTATTCTTAGTTCCACTTTCTATAACTATATGTATAATAGATTATTAACATCACAAATGTATTTAATCCCATGTGTTGAAGAAAAATTATCAAGGTGAATCCATAGAATGTGTTTGGGAATTCTACCATATTAAAACTAGAAAAATCTATAGAATACTCCAAGTTATTATATGCATGGGACCGCTACGATAAGCTATAGTGATCATGGAATGGTGTTTAACTATGGAGTATAATTAAAGGGACGATCCATCCACATTCTACTTTATAAAAGGGATCTAACTGAGCCTAAGGAACATGTCCAAGGAAATTTCATGAAAGGAATTATT
This sequence comes from Viscum album, assembly GCA_963277665.1. Lineage (NCBI taxonomy): Eukaryota > Viridiplantae > Streptophyta > Magnoliopsida > Santalales > Viscaceae > Viscum > Viscum album. The sequence goes on from OY728155.1 coordinate 1,446,606,150, forward strand.
CGGATCAAATTAGATAATCCAAGTAATTCAATGTCTTAGAATATCGTCCAAATCTGAGAGCACATCCTGAAAATTTTAATTTTTCGAAGTTTCCTAGTAAATAATCTACATCAGGACAAGGAATTCATGAATATAATACATTAAAATTAAATAAGGTGGGACAACCCCTAGAATCAATGGATCGTGTGATATCCACTGGTTAATGATTGGTTTTTGTACCTAGAATCCCGACATACACATGGCATGTCCCACTTTTAAACATACCCCATAAATAATATTATAACCGGGGAATTAACATTTATTTATACAATAGTAATCAGGAAAGAAACTATAATGGAAAGTGGAATTTGGCTCAAGGACCTAGAACTGGAAAGAAACATCAATTTAAATGAACATAATTAAAAAATTGAGGGAATAAAAAATAGTCATTTTGTTAGTTATAGACCAATAGGTTTCATTATCTCAAAACAGAAAAAATAATGAATTAGAGGTGATAAAACTAACTATAAACTTTATATTAATTAAAGAGTTCATGGTTTCCATTGAAGAAAGTAATAATTTCCATGTCATTTCGAATAGGAAATCCAATCTAGTCTAGTCATAGGCCTAAATCACCAAAAAAGTAATCTTATCGAGGATTTTATGGAAATTAAACCGAAAATGTGAGTATTTCTCCCATTGATTCCCATGAGGTGAATTCAAAAAGTGCTAATATAATTAGACTATTTCTTTTTTTATGTATATAATAAGAAATGAAATTTTTATTTGAAATTTAATCATAATACACTATGTTCTGAAAAATGTTAATTTAACCCATGTCATTCTCATGGCCTATCTAAGGGTTCCATTATTTAAGTGGTATTCAAAACACACCCTAAGGTGAGTAATTATATTAAAATATAATCTAATATTATTTTATTTATTTCCAAACACAACACAAACTAAGGGGTGTTTTGGTTATATCGTTGGTATCATCATCAAGAAATTCAAATACCATGACACCTTATAGGTTATTTTTTTACATAAGGAAGAATTTATAGGTTCTTTGCTATGTTTCAAGAAAATAAAGCCCTATTATGTGTTTTGGTTTCATAAATTGTATGGTATTCATATGGGTTAAGAAAAAATCACCACAAGGGGTTTTATATGTTGTGGCTATCAACCTCCAATGGTTTAAAAGACGATAGTACAATATCTAGGATGACCCATAGGTGATAAATAAATTATAAATTGTAGGGGTAATGATCATAATTATCAGTATAAATCATAATGTAACATTTTATAAATGGAGTTAAATTTAGGGAAAAACTTATAGACAAACCATATCCTTCATAGTCTTTACTTAGCAGGTATAGGCATCTAATTTTATCAGAAATAGAAGAAAATAGGGAACAATACATCCATGAAAATATAGAATAATCATAAATATATGCATCACATAATTAGAAAATGGAATAAATAATGAATGTAATGATTATTTAGGAATAAAATTTTTATGTGATTTGAATTGCAATTAATAGTGTTGGATTAATCCATGAAACCTAAGAGATATCATATGGATGAAAGGATAAGGGAGTGTCATGTGTGAGATATGCCTATGGCTTGCTGGGGAGGAAAAAATGGGTAAAAATATTTAAATCAAAGAGGGAAAAGTCATTATTTTTTATCTTTTATAGAGGCACATGGATTGGCCACAAATTTTTTTAAACCGTACTTATCTTGTTTGAAATCATTGTCTGAAGGAAACCCCACGTCGAATGGTTACAACACATTTTTTTCATAAATTTATTCCATCCTTGTGGTTATATCTACACTTATACTAAAAACATCATAATTTACTAGATATTGTTGCATGTAATAAGAAATTGTTTTCCATATATAATATGGCACACAATTTTTGTTATGTGGTTTTCACAAACTATTCACTCACTCTGAATCCCTGGATGAATCACTAGAAACTGATGTTTTGAATCCCAAATATTTTGAAACTTATATGGGCACTCTATGACCAACTTAGGCCCCAAACCATGTCCATAAACTCCAATTTAGGGGGTTCAAACTCTAAAAATTCCACTATGTTGCTCAGTTATATTAATTACGTGTCCATGATATTGAATTTTCACAATTCCATTGGAATTACCCATCTATATAGACATGGTATCTTATAGTCAGCCCCTTATGTGAATATGGCTAGCCTCACATTGATCCCTAAAAACCGAACAACCACTACTTATCATTAGAACTTCCAAATCTCTTATATTGCTTGCATCGTCGATAGTGGTGATGAAGAGATAGTGTTTTCAAATCACGATCCATGAATAGGTGGTGTGGCATGATCATGAAAGGAGGAATATTGAAGATGAGCATAATGTTCAAGGTTATGTTGATGGTGGTGGGGTGATATGACAACCCTTCTTTTTAATACAAATGTAAACATGATTTATTACACAAAACATCACTTGATACAACAAAGAATATCGAGGGGTTTTGTGTATCTATGTCTTAGGATCATTACATAGAAACTTGAAACATGAAATACCACATATTTATTGAAAAGTTACTTTACATGACCACTACATTCCCTCATACTTAGCACTGCATTTTATAACCTGAGGACATGCATAAGAAAAGGCTGAGCAATAAATCCCAGTAAGGGAATACACATGGAATAAACTGAGGAGTAAAATACATTCTAGATATTAGGCATATTAATAGATCATAAGAGAAACATGAACATAAAGACATGATAAATCATTTTAATCATAACATGGAAATGTGGAAACAACACTTAACATGGAATTAGCATGAGCCAAGGCTCATTTCACATGGAGCATGAGTATATCCTCATTGCACATAAATCATGAGTAAACCCTCGTTGTACATGAATTATCATGATTCAACACTCATTGCACATGATGTATCAAGATATTATACTTTACCCAATGCATTGGAGTGCTATAAGGGTGCACCCTTCTTAAACATTTATTTCATGCATAAGTGTGCCATATAGATCAAAAAACATGGATTCATAAAACATAATCATTAATTACAAGATAAAGTAATGTGGAATTCATACATTAAACTTTATAATCAATAAGTAAATGTGCATATAGGTGAATACCATTGATGGAGAAATGGGCATGTTATTCACTACACAAGGATATTGACTTAGAAAATCAGTGTGATTTCGGCAGCGTCACGACGTGACATAAGAATTCATAAAAATGGTTGATGAGAGAGAAAGGGGGTCCACATCATAATTAAATGTAATTTATAGTAAGTAGTTCATATAGAAACATGTCTCAACAATTGTAATGGAATTTAGATTCATGATACAAAAGTATTGCTTGAATGTAAAAGAGGAGAGAGAAGTTCCTTTTAGAATTTCGGCATAGTAACGGGTGTACATGGGAGGAATTTAATGAGAGAGAAAGGGGTATCCCATAATTAAAACATAAATATGGCAGTATGAGGTAGGTGATAAAACATACCCAAACATTCGTAATTGAAATTAAAAGGCAAAACAGCTTAAATAAAATTAGACAAAAATGAGAAAGGAAGAAAAAACCCTTACTTGGTAGTGCGATTCCAATGGCTAGAGAGAGGCTTGTGAGAGGCTTATTGGGAGATTGTGGAACCTTGGGAGGATTCTAGAATGAATTGAGAAGAGTTTTGACGAACTCCAAAGGCATTTACTGAGGAGGAAGTGGGATCTTGGGTGGGTTTATATAGGAAATGTGAGGGAATTCTTTATTATTTAGGTTTTGGGACCCCTTATATTAAATTAATCCAAAACACAAACCATCCCATGGTTTTTGCCCATGTTTTTTGGAACATGGATGAGGAAAACATTATTTTATAAGGCCAAAGTCCAAACTTCATACAAAATGGGGTTACTTATGTGGAGGTGACTCACTCTTCCATTGAAATTAATTTAAAAAGACAAGCTGTTGAATAAGTCTTGAGGGGTCCATTAATGCTTTGAAAAGTAAGTCAAAAAAACCCAAAATCACATTATTTTAATGTTAAAACGTATATTGTCCGAACATAAATATTATAGTATTTTATTACATCACAATTGAGTCATCATGATTTTATAAAACATAGTATATATTTAAACGGTATTTAATTTTTACCCAAAAATTTGACTGTCTCAGAAAATTATGAAAAATTCACCATTGGATAATTTAGACACCATGATTCCAGAAATAAAATTTATTTTATCTAAATAATTTTTTAAATATGTTAATTTTCACATTTAAAATAAAAATAGTCATTTATCCAAAATTCACCGATTTTGACAGAAATGGCTTTCAAACCTTAATAAAAATTACAATTGCATTCAAAAAATTATAAGGTCATTTATATTTAATAAAAATTAATTTAATAATAAAAATTATATTTTATTAAAATATTATTTAATTCAAAAATCCATTAATTTAATAAAATAGATTCATTAATTAAATAATGATTAAAAACACTATTTGTACTTTAAAAAACCATTTACAATGTCTAAAAAATGACAAGGAGTTATATTCATTATTATATAAAAAAATAATATACATGAACATAGTACTAGTGATTCATTACATAACCCCTTAAAACAACCCCATAAGACCTATGGGTAAGGTGTGTGATGGTGACAGACTCGTGGGTGGCTCAGCTTACATTGCTCGAGTGGTAATCTCTATCAACTTCTATTTTTCCCTTAGACGGTCCCGTTTGAGCTTGAAATGGTGAAGCTCATCTTAGGCATGGTTAAGAGAGAAGTCCAAGGACTCCACCTCTTTCCCAAGCTCTGACAAATGGGATTTTTACAGAGCAATTCTACTGGATGAGGCCATCCCTTCTTTTGTCTGAGTAAATTGGATTTGTTAAAGCCCTATATTTATACTAATCATGTGATCACTGTTCACTGACTATATTAGCAACTGTCAAAATTATTAACATAAAACCAAAGAAGTTTACATTTTATATAAACATAAAGATACATTTAATTATATCAAGAGGGATTTACATTAATGAAACTTTGGGTCATTACAATATTCCCCACTTAAGAAATTTCTCACTCGAAATTTTCCTTTTCCCACACTAAAACAGATGTGGGTAACTTAGCTTTATCATTTCCTATGATTCCCAAGTCTCTTCATCAAACATGTGGTTTCTCTAAAACACCTTAACGAGGGGCATTGTCTTATTTCGTAGAACTTTTTTTCTACGATCTAAGATCTTCACTGGTTTCTCATCATAAGAAAGATCATCTTCCAATTGTACCACCTCAGAAGAGAGTACTTGTGAAGGGTCTGGTATGTAATTCCTTAAGATGGATACATGAAAGACATCTTGTACTTTGGCCATAGTAGGTGGAAGTGCTAGTTGATAGGCCACAACCCCAACACGATCAAGAATATCCAAGGGGTTGATGTACCTTGTACTTAACTTCCCTTTCTTTCTAAACCTCATTACCTTCTTCCATGGATATATGCATAGAAAAACCATGACTCCAAATTTAAACTCAAGGTCTCGTCGACGATTATCTACATAACTCTTCTATCGACTCTGGGCTTCCTTGATATGCTGCTGAATGGTTTTCACATTCTCCACCATTTCCTCTACCATTTCTGGTCAAAGAAGCTTACGTTCACTGACCTCATCCCAACATGCCAGTGTTCTTCACCTTTTCCCATATAGGGCTTTATATGGTTCCATTTGGATGCTTGATTGGAAACTATTGTTATAAGGGAACTCAACCAGAGGAAGATGTTGATCCCATACTTCTTTAAAGTCTATTGAGCATGCTCTCAACATGTCCTCAAGTGTTTGGATAGTCCCCTCGGATTGTCTATCAGTTTGAGGATGATAAGCCATACTAATGTTCAGTTCAGTATTCAGAGCATGTTGAAGACTCTTCCAAAACATAGAGGTGATTCTTGGATCTCGGTCAGACACAATAGATAGTGGTACTCCATGAAACCTTACCACTTCCCTAATATATATCTGTTCTAGTTGATCCAATGAGAAATCCTCCCAAATATCAATGAAGTTTGCAGTCTTTGTAAGATGATCCACAACAACCCAGATTGCATTGTTGGCTTTGGATGTCGTTTGAATTCTGGTGACAAAGTCCATGGTGATGTTCTCCCATTTCCATTCTGGTATGGGAAATGGTTGCATAATCCTCTTATACATATGCCTCTCTGGCTTAACTTGCTGACACACCAGGAACATTGATGTATATTCGGCGATCTCATTCTTCATATTATCCCACCAAAAGTTTTCTCTAAGATCTCAATACATCTTTGTGCTCCCTTGGTGAATAGAGAAATTTGAACTATGTGCATCATCCAAAAGTTCCTTCTTCAGCTCCGGATTTTATGGAACACAAAGTCATTTCCCAAACCGCACAATTCTTTCTTCATTAGAATTAAACTCCGAGGATTTACCCTTTTCAATAGCTTCCACTTTTTCTTGAATTCCCACATCATCCATTTGAGCATCCTTTAACCTTTCCAAAAGAGACAGTTAAGCAATAATTTGTGAAAGGATTGATGATGTTCCCTTCTCTATGATTCCCATGTCCATCTTCATCAAGTCTAAGAATATTGGATCCTTCTCAATTCTCATCATTAATAGAATCGATGGGTCCTTTCTACTTAGGGAATCTTCCACCTTTTTCACTTTCCCATGGTGGTAATGTATTGAATAGGAATAATCCTGGAAGAGCTCTATCCATCTTCTCTGGCGCATATTAAGCTCTTTCTATGTGAATATATATTTAAGACTCTTGTGGTCAGTATATATCTCACATTTCTCTCGATAGAGATAATGCCACCAGATTTTCAAGGCAAAGATCACAGTCGCCAACTCTAGATCATGCATTGGGTAGTTTCTCTCATGGATTTTCAACTGCCTTGAGGCATAGGATATCACTTTATCATTCTGCATCAGTACACAGCCTAAGCCCTTCTTCGAAGCATCGCTGAATACCACAAAAGGTTCCCCACTTGTGGGTCAAGTGAGCACGAGCGCAGTGATAAGCATCTGTTTCAACTCCTTGAATCTTTCTTCACATTCATCAGTCCAAGAAAACATTACTCCCTCCTGAGTTGGCTTGGCATGAGGGTTGGACAATCTTGAGAAATTCCTCACTAATCTTCGATAATATCAAACTAACCCCAAGAAGCTACGGATATCCGTTACCAATGTTGGCATCGGCCAACCCTAAATTGCATCTGTTTTGGAGGGATCCACAGATATCCCATTTCTTGTGATGATATGGCCCACGAATGAGACCTCCTGCAACTATAACTCAAACTTGTTGTACTTTGCATAGAGCATCTCCTTGCGCATAGTCTCTAGTTTAGTTCTTAAACGATCCTCATGATCCTCCTTGGTTTTTGAGTATATTAGAATATCATCTATAAAGACTACCAAAAATTTGTTGAGGTAATCTCTAAAGACACTATTCATTAAGTCCACGAATATTATTGGAGCATTGGTGAGTCTGAAAGGCATTACTATGAATTAATAGTGCCTGTATCTTGTGCAAAAAGCAGTCTTGGGGATATCTCCCTTCTTCACCCATACTTGATAATATCCCGACCGCAATTCCACCTTGGAGAAGTATTTTCCTCCACGCAACTGATTGAACAAGTCATCAATTCGTGGGAGAGGATACTTGTTTTTTATCGTGATTTTGTTAAGTTCACGATATTAGATGCAAATCCGCATCTTCTTGATGAAGAGGACTGGTGCACCCCATGGTGAAGCACTTGGGCGTATAAACCCTTTATCCAGATTCTTCAGTAGTTGTTTCTTTAGATCTTCAATCTCTACAATAGCCATTCTATATGGAGTCTTGAATATTGGTAAATCCCTGAGTATAAGATCAATTGAGAACTCAACATCTCTTCTAGGGGGAAGACCAGGCAGTTCCTCGGGAAACACTTACATGAATTCCCTCACAATAGGCATTTCTTCCAAGATGATTTCTTCCTTGGACTCAATCATCTGAGCCAAATACAGGTTCTCATAGGCAGTAATATCCATGCTTGAAATGATGGAGCTAAATAAAATTCATCTTCCTCCTGAAACATGTAAAGAATCGGGGGTCGATTCTTCATATGGAGTGTGATTTCCCTCTCCCGACAATTTATGTTGGCTATATATATGGAAAGCCAACCCATTCCAAGAATTGCATCACGTTACAACAGATGTAGTATGATGAGGTTCATCGGGAAATTAAATCCACATATTATAATAGGGGAGGACTTATATTCATGGGATGCAATGATTTCTTGATTTTCCGTACTCACCGACATCTTCACTTCCATGATTTGTGGTGGTGATAGGATTGTTCTACTAAACTTTCGAGATATAAACAAATGTGTAGAACCTAAATCAAAAAGTACATTCACTATTCATTAATGAATAACTAGCATACCTATAAGCACTTCGTTGTCGGGGTTCACTTCGGCAGAAGTGATTGAAAAAGCTCTTCCTTGCTGTGCTGGAGGATGTTGGTTGCCTCCGAAAACCCTTGGATTAGGGCACTGATTTTCAAAATGACCCGGTACAATGCATTTGTAGCATCGAACAACGCATTGAGGTTCGAACAAAGCATTCCTATCCTCTATCGCAGCTGCAGATCTTTCATTCTGACAGTTAACAGCAAGGTTCCCTTCCCTTCCACACCTGAAGCATTTCCTCGTCCACTTAAAGAAATTTCCAGGGTTCTTCATCCCGCACTTTTGGAAAGTGGGGTGGTGGATCCTATTTGTACCATTAGATTTATCCATCGGACCACCAGAATTATATTCCACATTACACTTCTTGTCCCCATGATACCCATGTGATTCCTCGATCTCCATTTCGACCTTGAGTGCACATCGAACAATATCCTCATAGCTGCCGAAGTCACGAATCGCTAATTCTTTCCACAGGCTAGGCTTCAGCCCACCAAAGAAGTGGTCAACTTTGCATTCGGGGGTAACGACAAAGCCAGAAGCATAACGTGCAAGCCTTGTGAAGTTTTCCTCAAACACTCCAACATATTCATCATATTTTTTCTTGAGGGAATGGAATTCCCTTTCCATCTTAAGCTAAAGGGTGCATTGAAAATATTTATCGGAAAACATCTTCCAGAAATCCTTCAATTCCAATGCCTCGATCTCCTCCTAGGGCTTTATATTTTTGATCAATATCCACCATTGATCAGCTTAACTCTCTATACAATAAGCCTCCAGGAGAACCTTCTCTTGTTCAGAACATTGAAGGATAGAGAAGATCTTTTCAATGGAGTTGATCCATTGTTCAACGATCTTTGGATCAAGAGATCCACTAAAATTAGGAGGCCTTTGTCTCATGAAGCTCTCTATAGTGACTTGTTCTTTCTTAGGGGGGGGGGGGTTGAATGTTTTTCTTGACCTGTGTTTCTATTCAAAACATGAGTTATCTGAGAGAGAAGTGTGACAAAGTTCGCGATTCCCGCTCCCATTGGATTTGGCATCTCATTAGTACAATAATCACACTGATCTTCATAACAGTTTTTAGCCCAAGTCCTCCTAGTACTGGCCATTGGACGGAATAAAAGGATAGTTAGGGGTAACACATAAAGGGTAATACAAAGGAAAAATTTGATGACTTATAAATAACCTTTTATTTCTTTAACTCATGAGTCTATATGCTTCAATCTAGGATTTTCATGATCTACATTCTAATATATATTCTTAGGGGCATTTTTTATTCCCTTAATAAGGGTTCATACAAAGCACGTGAATTTACCAAATGATATCCCCCGGTAGTGTTGTAACCAAGAGTGCAGTCGTGCACTATTTCCCCTTCGAGTCTAGCTCAAAGTAGTGTTTTCGGGTTTTACCCCTAGGATACGTCTATGCCAGAGCCGCCTTTTCCTGCTCGTATCCAGGCAGGGATGTATTTTCATGATAACCCACTTACTCAATACTCACCAAAACGTGGGGACATATTTATTGTACTAATACTTGTATCTAAGTCTTTACAATGGTTTTCTAAACTTAATCCCAAAAATCACTAAACCTATCCTCTGATACCAACTATGACAACCCTGCTTTTTAATACAAACATAAACATGATTTATTACATAAAACTTCACATGATAAAATAAATAAGATAGAGAGGTTTAGTGTCTTTGGGGATTATAATAATTACATAAAAACATGAAACATGAAATACAACATCTTTATTTAGAACTTCCATTACATGACCACTACATTCCCTCATACTTAGAATTGCATGGGATAACATGAGGACATGCATATGAAAAGCGTGAGCTATAAAGCTCAGTAAGGGAATAGACATGGAATAACATGAGGAGTACAATACATGTTAGACATTAGGTATATCAATAGAGCAAAAAGAAACATGAACATAAAGGCATGATAAAGCATGATAATCATAACATGGAAATGGGGCAACAACACTTAACATGGAATTAGAATCAGCCAAGGCTCATTGCACATGGAGCATGAGTAAATCCTCATTGCACATAAAGCATGAGTAAACCCTCATTTCACATGAATTAGCATGAGTCAACACTCATTGCACATGACATATCATGATACTACACTTTACCCAATGCATTGGAGCGCTATAAGGGTGCAACCTTCTTAAACATTTCATTTCATGCATAAGTGTGCCAAATGGATCGTAAAACATAATCATTTATTCCAAGATAAAAGAATGAGGAATTTATACATGAAACATTATAATCAATAGGTAAATGTTCATAAAGGTGAATACCATTGATGGAGAAATGGGCATGGTATTCACTACACAACGATATTGTCTTAGAAAATCGATGTGATTTCGGCAGTGTACCGGCATGACATAAGAATTCATAAAAAAGGTTGATGAGAGAGAAATGGGTTCCTCATAATATTTACATGTAATGGACAGTATGGATTTCATATAGATACATGTCCCAACAATTGTAATGGAATTTATATTCATGATACAAAATTATTGCTTGAATGTAAAAGAGGAGAGAGAAGTTCCTTTCGGAATTTCGGCATAGTAATAGGTGTACATGGGAGGCATTTAATGAGAGAGAAAGGGGTCTCCCATCATTCAAACATAAAAATTTCAGTATGATGGAGGTGCGAAACCATAACCCAACATTCATAATTGAAATTAAAAGGCAAAAGAACTTAATGAAAATTAGACAAAAATGGGAAGGAAGAAAAAACCCTTACTTGGAAGTACGCTTCCAAAGGCTAGAGAGAGGCTTGTGAGAGGCTTCTTGGGAGCTTGGAGAACCTTTGGAGGATTCTAGAGAGAGTTGGCCAGAGTTTGGAAAAACTCCAAAGACTTTCATTTAGGAGGAAGTGGGAGCTTGGGTGGGTTTATATAGGAAATGTAAGGGAATTCTTTATTATTTAGGTTTGAGACCCCTTATATTAAATTAATCCAAACCACAAACCATACCATGGTTTTTGCCCATGGTTTTTGGAAAAGGGAAGAGGAAAAAAAATATTTTATAAGGCCAAAGTCCAAACTTCTTAAAATAATAGGGTTTCTTATGTGGAGGTGAGTCACATTCCCATGGAAATTAATTTAAAATGACAAGGTGTTTAATAAGTCTCGAGGGGTCCATTAATGCTTTGAAAAGTAAGTCAAACAAACCCAAAATCACATTATTTTAATGGTAAAAAATATATTGGGCGAAGATAAAGCTTATAGTATTTTATTACATCACTATTGGGTCATTATGATGTCATAAAACACATTATATATTTAAACGGTATTTAATTTTTACCCAAAAATTTGACTGTCTCAGAAAATTATGAAAAATTCACTGTTGGATAATTTCGACATCCTGATTCTAGAAATAACATTTATATTATCTAAATAATTATCTAAATATGTTAATGTTCACATTTAAAATAAAAACATTCATTTATCGAAAATTCACGGGTTTTGACAGAAGTGGATTTCAAACCTTAATAAAAATTATAATTGCATTCACACAATTATAAGATAATTTATATTTAATAAAAATTAATTAAATAATAAAAATAACATTTTATTAAAATATTATTTAATTCCAAAATCCATTAATTTAATAAAATATATTTCTTAATTAAATTATAATTAAAAACACTATTTGTACTTTAAAACCCATTTACAATGTCTCAAAAATGACAAGGAGGTATATTCATTATTACATTCAAAAATAATATACATGAACATAGTACTAGCGATTCATTACATAACCCCTTAAAACAACCACATAAGACCTAAGGGTAAGGTGTGCGATGGTGACAGTCTCTTTGGGTGGCTTAGATAACATTGCTCGAGTGGTAATCTCTATCAACTTCCATTTTTCCCGTAGATGGTCCCGTTCAAGCTTGACATGGTGAAGCTCAGCTTGGGCTTGATCAAGAAAAAAGCCCAAGGACGCCACCTCTTCTCTGAGCTCTGACAAATGGGCTTCGTATGGGGCAATTCTACTGGACGAGGTCATCACTTCTTTTGTTTGAGTAAATTGGATTTGTTAAAGCCCTATATTTATACTAATCATGTTATCACTGTTCAATGACTATATTAGCAACGGTCAAAATTCTTAACACAAAACCAATTAAGTTGACATTTTTTATAAACATAAGAGTCATTTAATTAGATCAAGATGGATTTCCATTAATGAAACTTTGGGTCATTACAGGTGAGGCGCATCTTCATTGAGACAAAATGTGACATGGAAAATAGTGGTGCCAAACCAAGGCAATGAAGATGTGTTTATGACTTTGGTGTCGAAGAAAAAGAGGGATGAAAGTGATGGTGGTTTATGTTACTTTTGATGGATGAAGTAGGATTAAAAAGGTTGGTGATGGGGAAAACTATGGGTTAAGGGCGATGATGGTATGTAATTGTGTAGGTAAGAAACATACCCACCTGTTTTTCATTTTGATCTCATTTTTTTGGATTTCTATTCCTATATATATATATACACTCTTTATCATATATAAATATAATTATTTATACATATCTATAATTTTAAATTTTGAATTAGTTTTATAACCTAGTTTATTTATAAATGTAATCTAAAATTTTTATTTTATTAAATATATATATATTAACTTCTTTTCTCATTTTCACATTATTCCTATACATTCATAAATTATATTTATCTTAATTTCTATAATACCTTTATTCATTTAAATTTTTTATTTAATATCATTTTTGTAAAATTATACATGTTTGAAACTTATATTTCTGTCTCATAAAATTTATATAATTTATCAAATTCATATTTTTCAAGTCATTGTATTTACATTCATCAATAAATAATATTTTTATACTATGTTAATATTTTATCATTGCAACTTTATTTATTTAAAATCATATAAATATTATTATCAATATTTTTATAGAAATTTGTAGTTTATATGAAAAAAGTTTTTTCACATCAAATTTGATATTTTTTCCCAATCATTAGTTATTTTTCAATTATTTAGTTTAAATAATATTTACTTTTCAAATAAAATTATTTTAAAATAAAAATACTAATAAAATATGGTCAATGTTAAAATTCTAATATGATAACATATAAAATATTACCTTATATTAATCTTAAAAATATGGCCTAAATAGTAAAATGAGAAATTTAATAACCATTTGTTATAGTAAAATTTAGGCTATGATCACAAAAAATTTCATTATACCACTTAAAATAAAATACATCTTCACATTTTTAATAATATGAGACAAAAAAAAATTCAGGATTACACAAAGAACAATATAATCACATCAAATTTTCTGAATATAATTTTAATTGGAAAATATGTAAGAGATTTTCACTTGAATTTTTTTTTCTAAAAGACGCCTTATTGAGTCTTATATTCGGGAAAAAATTTAGGATTTCATCATAAAATATATGGATTATCTAAGTCAAAAATTGTCCAAAGAAAATAACAAATTTCAAAATTATAAATAGTATTTCTAAAATAAAAATTTGTCCTAACTAATAATCTTCTCAATGTCCATTGTTGTATAAAAATCCCTCTAATAACAAATATAGATCTCCATACTCGTTCTCCCAAATATTGTGAAAATAATAGTATTCAAATTTTTATAAATAAAAGATTAAATATTACTTGAAGATTTTATATTCAAAGGATCATTTTGGAATAGTGTTTTAAAGGATTAGAGTAAACTAAAAAAACCATATCTCTCCATAATAATTTTATTAAAATGAAACTATTCTATGAGTACCCATGCTCTTCTCCATATAATATTTACATAAAAGATACATGTCTTATGTGAAAATCATACTCAATTAAACACCATGAGTTTTCTTTTCAAACATGGGGTGAACAAAATAGATCAATAATGGATTTGAAAATAAATTTATCAATTTTTCTAAAAATAACAGAAAAATTATTTCATGATATATTCATTAAAATTGAAAACATTTCATAGTAAACAATTATTTAAACATAAAATTATATTTCACCTTTTTAAAATAAATTACATAAGAATGAGAATAAATTTTATGAAAATATATTTCTTCAAAACCCATCTAAACACTAAAAAGAATTTTCTTAAAAACGTGAATTGAAATAAAACCAATGGGGTCACATTCAAATAAACCATTAGTTACTATAGGAACACATAAAATATCTTCTTAAAAATAAACCAGTGATTTTAAAAAAAATAATGTTTTCGTTATACGAAAATAAAACTGTGAGGCTACTTGGAACATTGAAGGATACATAGGGATAATCCCTATTGGAGGGTAGGTTCACTCCCCAAATTCACATCTTGTTTACATCGTCGAAGCAACAATGTTTAATAAAATATTTTGATATTTCTTGTTTTTACCATTAGATTTTTAAACACCCAATTTAATTATAATGAGTTCATACAAACATCAATATATATATATATCTTCATATATATTAACCCTAATATATATATACATATAAATTTCTACATATAATAAATCATTTAATACAGAGAATACAATCCTGATAATAAATCTATGTAAAACATGTATGGACACTGAATTAATATAATTAATGAAATTCCGCAGAAAAATAAAGATATATGAAATATTCCATGACAATTAAATAAGTTTAATTTCATGTAAAATTATAATGTTAAAAATACTAAAACAAAAATAGGTATGATGGTATGTAGACCTATTTATTAATAGGGAAAGGAGGAAACTCTATACAAGTCATATATATGGTGACAATTTGAGGACAATGACATTTATTAAAATTAGATAAAAGGGGGCCATTTGTTAATTGGTAATGTAGGAAACACATTACAAGTCAAAAAGACCAAAAATTCATGGCCCAATGTCCCAAAAAACATGAGTGATGATAGCCTATAGAACTAATAACACAATTTTATATACCTAATCCGAGGCCAAATAAATCATAGGACAAAATTCTAAAAGGAAAAATATTAAAAATGAAACTATAGAAACCTCCTCTAATAATTCCTTTACCTCCCCAAAACTGTACAAACACCTAATTCCATTCCACCAAAGGAAATCCCAAGAAGATAAGATCACTACCGCCACTAGGAAACCAACACGATTGGCACTATCCACTAATTCCATCATCCACATCAGCCACTATGCTTGGTTGTTATCCATCCATGCAACATACATCCCTATATTGGTTATACTACTAATAAAACCCTCATCGCCACATTATCTACACTACTCTACATGGGTTTCTGAACCACTTTGAAGTTATTATGATGTTTCCTCACCATACATGCTAATGTGTCACGGATTGGCCGTTGTTAGACATTGTTCCATTCAAGCTGATGGGTCATCAATCATCTATTGAGAGTGTTCGAATCAGGAGTTCACTCTAGAATAAACTATGTGTAATGACCCAATGTTTTTCAATATAATATCCCTTCATAATGATATGTCTTAAAATTACATGAAAACACAACATAATGAAATACATAGTTCTATGTGACCATTAAACATAATTTTTTCAATTATGTTTTTTGAATTTCCAAAAATTTGACATACACGGTTCTGTTGAAGATGATTTTTGGAGTCTAGTTAAACAAAAATAATTCTTGTTGAATATTTAATTACCCTTATGAATAGTAATCTACACTTATGAATAGTAATATGACCCTTATGAATAGTAAATTTTCCTAAAAATTAGTAACCTTACCCATGAATAATTATATAAAATTTAGGCACCATATAAGTTAGAATTTGACCATAGTAAAACTATTAGTATTTTTGTAAGTCATAAATATTTAATTATAAATAATTAATTAATTTAAAAAAAAATATTTTCATGAAAGTGTTCATAAATTAACAAATCTATGTCTTCTAGATTTAATTGAATCTTATAATACCCTAAGTAATTTTTGTAAACATTATAAAAGGAGTTTTAATTTTAAAAACTATTTTTCAAGTAATTAAGATTTTAATTAAATATTTAATTAATAACATTTAGGAATATATTTTTAAAAAATATACTACATTTTTGGATTCTACACTTTTAAAAATGGTTGGGGTGAATTTTTGGGATGTTTCTGATATATTTGAATTTTTGATGAATAGTGAAATACCATAATTTACAAAATAGTCTTAAGAAGCGAATTATAGAGTCATGTGTAATTCTCTACTGATGTAAGCCCAACTCGTCGGTATCACATGATAAAATTACTATTATTTTTCAAGGAATACTCACTATTCTTTGTATTGTGGTTAAATAATAAATTAATGGATTTTATATAAAGAAAACCCCACTCTCCTCTATAATAAAAACCAATCTTCACACCCTCATTTCCTCTCACCTCTCATTCTTTAAGACTTGTCTAAACCATACCCAATAATCTTTCCTATCCCCTTCCCCATGTTGAAAAGCTTCTGTTTTCATCATATTACCAAGACTATGTCCCTTAAGGAGGATCTCAAGAGAAGGGTTCAAGATTTAATTTCTATCCCTCTTTTCCATTAATTTCCTTTCAATTTCAGGTTTTTTTCTTATTCACTCCCCACATATATTCATCCAAATGGTATGTTAACTCCTGGATCATAAATATACTAAACATTTATGATACTAATGTGATATTATACCATCAAACCCCCTTCTCCTGTTCCTTTTATGTTATAAAAGAGAACATTGTTCATGAGGTTTTAATAAATAACCTTCAAGAGCGACATGTTTTATTTTTTCCATTTATCCCTTCAGATCTGGTCATGAAACCATTTTTATGGTTCAACCAGTTTATGATATATGTATTATGTCCTATTTAAATTTCTTTAACTAAATTGTGTAAATATTACTATATTAATAATCAAAATAAGTTCATTGTGATCGAAAAACCGCACAAATAAACCCTAACAATCATCGTTTAATTATTATCTTATGAGTCATCCACATGTTATATAATATAATTCATTATGAGATCATTTTAAATTCTAGAATATCATTAATAACATGAAAGGTAATTTATGTATGTTTATCCTTGTTCTACATAAACTTTCATTAAGAATACAAGTCAACCACTCAAAAAAACCATAAAAATCGACATTCTTAAAGAATATTTTTAAAAACTACAACTCATCAAAAGAAACATAAAATAACATAATTAAACCATAATGAATCATATTAATGTACACAAGTTTCTTGAATTTTTAATCAATGAATCTAATGTTGTTATACAGGACATTAAAGTGAAGGAATCCTTCTGATATAAGGTAAGGGGAAATTCTCAAACCCAACTTTCATCTTTCAAGTTCACCCCCTTTCACTCCATTTTTGATATGGTTACTCCTTAAAAATCATTTTTCCATCGCTGTCTTTCCTTTTTATGGGATATATATCTTTACTATTGGTGTTTTTTTCAAACAAAATGTTTTCCAAAAGAACTTTTCATTTATGAACTCACCGTTTACTTCCCACTCAAGGTCGGTGGTTCTTGTAACATGTATGTCATTCCCTATTTCTTTTGGGAACCCATTGTTTATAAATTTGATCTTATGAGATGAAACCCATTATTTTTAAAGGGTTAGTTATGTTCTTTTTTTATATATATTCATTTTTACAGGCATGATATATGATAATGTTATCATGTGACAGGTGCACTCGGAATTATACAATTCTCCAATGCATTGGGTAATGTGATGAATCTCATGAGTTATTGTGAAATGATGTGTGAACAAGATTGTATATTTTTTCACAATTATATGTTTTATTTAACCACTATGATATGATGTTATATTTTTATGCATTCCCACACTTCAAGTATTTTATTTATGCTTCCTCTCATGTTCATGATATTTTTCCAAAGTTATGATTATGCTCACCCCGGGCTATATTGATCTTATCTAACCTCTAACAGGGATTTTAGATCACCCCTTTTTTATGTATATCATCAAGTGACTACATGTACTAAGGAGGGGTCAAGTTCCAATAATAAGATAGTGAAGAAAGCATTAAATTATTGTATATGTTTTATGTTGTAAAAGTTATGAATTGTTCTAGTTTTCCCATTATACTAAACCTTCATATCCTCTTGTGGTAATTTTTATGTTTTTTATCTTTAAAATAGTGTAAATATAATGTAATAAAAGGCTGAGACTCTATAGTTGGTATCAAAGGAAAGGTTTAGTTAAATTGGGAAATATGATTAGTGAAACCTAGAGAAAACCTCTAGTAAGAGACTAAGTTCAAATATGCACTCTAGAATCATTACATAGGGATCCATATATTATGCTATTAGTATAAATTGTTTAAATGAATATGTTCTTCATTAATTTTTGACTTATGGTTTGTTCTAACCTATTATATTTTATAAAATGGTGGGAACCAGGAGAAACCTTTCCAAAAACTCATGTGAGGTCCAATGCAACGATTTCCCAAATGACATCCCCATTGATTTGGCAGGTGGAGTACGAAAGATCATGGAAATTATTACCCAGTAATCATAGGTTATGAACAATAACCAAAATAATGGGGAACGTCATCCTTCACCAAAGAGGGAGAAGCTGTCTATCGAATGTATTTTGTCACAACGACCACAGGTGTTTAGTGGATCTTCCAATCCATTAGTTACAATGTAGTGGATCAATTCCATAGAGAATATCTTTTATGTGTTTCACTGTTCTGAGATAGGAATGGTTACTCTAGTCATTTATCATCTTGATGTTGAGGCATATCAATGGTGGGCTTTGATTAAGAACATTAATACAAGGGAGGAAATTGAATAGATGTATTGGTAAGACTTTAAGATCATGTTTCTTAATAAGTATTTCCCATGAACTCTTTGTACAATGATGGAAAGTGATTTCATAGAGATCAAGAAAAAATAAGTAGAATATGTCACAACATATGAAGAAAATTTCACAAGGCTTTCGATGTATGATTCGCGTTTTGTTATCAACAATGTTAAAAAAATTTATAGATTCTATAGTTGATTAAAACCTCACTATCGAAAGGATCTTGCAATTCGAAACTTTGGGAGTTATAAAAAAGTTGTTCAGTGTGCTCTCAAAGTGGAGATGGAGTTTGGAGAATGGTACCATGGATATGGTGATAAGAAACAAAATATGGTGTTTCAAGATGTTGGATCTAATGAAAAAGTTGGGAAGAAAACTCAACGACCCACATGCCAGAAATGTGGGAAGTTTCACCATGGGAACTACCTTAAAGTGACGAGGAAATGTTTATTGTGTGGGAACGAAGGACACCACGATCCAGAGTGTTGAAAAGAAATAAAATGAAGATGGAGAATGTTTTGGAAGAATGGAGAGAACCACCCATTCTTCAATTCTATAACTGTAGAGCTCTATGGAACTATGCAATCCAGTGCACTAAACCTCGAGTTCTCAATGGTAATCAGTGTCAGCAACCACCAAACCCAATGGAACAAGGGAAGGCTTATGCCATCTCTACTGCATATATGGAGAAAGATAATCATGTCATAAAAGGTACACATCCTATTCACTCAATAATGGAAAAATAATTATTTGATTATGGTTTCACGCATTCCTTTATATAGTCCATGTTTACTATAACTATTGATTCGAATCCACAAAACCTTGTAGTTGAGATATCTATAAAAACACCAAGTGGTGAAATCATCGGAACCCAAGTGTTTCACTATTCTCCTATGGGAGTATGTGAGATGATTCATTAAGTGAATCCTATAATAATTATCTTGGTATAATTCGACAATATAGATAGAATGGATTGTATTTCATTATATAGAGAACATAATAACTTTTAAGAAAAAGAAATAACTTTTCATATTCTGAACCATCCCATGCTTCTCTAAAAACGAAAGGAAGATCATGATATCCTTTTAAAAATATTTTATATGTGTGGGTGTTGATTCCCAATGAAAAATCATACCTCTGCCAAATAGTTGGAATGAAGGATAGTTACAACCTTACGAAAATTCCAATAAAGAAAAAGTATCCTCTTCAATGGAGTGATGACTTGTTTGATCAGTTATCAGGAGATTAATACTTCCCAAAGATGGATCTTCATTCTGGGTATCATCGGCTAAAGGTGAAGATGGATGATATTCAAAAAACTGCCTTCCGTATAAGGTATGGTCAATATGAGTTTTTGGTGATGCCCTTCGGACTTACTAATTCCCCTGCAATATTCATGGATTTGATGAATAGAGTCTTTTTACATTTCCTTGACATTTTTTTATATTTTTTATTGATTATACTCTCATCTACTATTTGAGAAAGGAGGAACATGAAGAACATCTATGACTTGTGTTGGCAACATTAGGAAATGATAATTTGTCCACCACGTTCGGCAGGTGTTACTTTTGGATGAACCAAGTCATGTTTTTGGGACATGTGATCATAAGTGTGGTAATTTCTATGGACCCTTAAAAAACAAAGGTGATTGAAGAATTCCTAGGCCCTCTAGTGTCACATTAATCCGTATTTTTCTTGGATTAGCTGGGTACTGCCGATGTTTTTTGAGAAAGTTCTCAAGATTGTCAAGCCCGCTAAATAATTAACAAGGAAAGGGTTAATGTATGTCTAGATGGAAGGATGTTAGGTAAGCTTCAAGGATCTAAAGATAAATATTATCACTGCACATGTACTAACACTACCGAAAAGTGAATAATGTTTTATGATATATAGTGATACTTCAAATAAAGGATTGGGTAGCGTACTCAAGAAAAATGAAAATGTGATCACCTATGCCTCACAACAGTTGAATAACCATGAGACGAACTACCCGACACATGATCTAGAGCTGGAAGCCATGATTTTTGCCTTGAAATTATAGCATCTCTACCTTTATGGTGAGAAGTGTGACATATAAACCGACCCCAAGAGCCTAAATTATATATTCACACAAAAGGAGACCAACATGAATCAAAGGATATGGTTAGAGATAATCAAGGATTACAATTTCTTTATTCTCTA
This sequence comes from Viscum album, assembly GCA_963277665.1. Lineage (NCBI taxonomy): Eukaryota > Viridiplantae > Streptophyta > Magnoliopsida > Santalales > Viscaceae > Viscum > Viscum album. The sequence continues at coordinate 1,446,627,580 of OY728155.1, forward strand.
TCATCTTGGAAGGGCGAACAATGTAGCTGATTCTCTATGCAGAAAAGATCATGCTACTCTATCCATGTTATTGATCGAGAAAGATCCTATTTTACTAGATATGCAAAGGATGGATTTATAAATAATAAGGGCAAGTGATACATCTTACCTTGACAAAATGATTCCATAACCAACCATACAATAGATGATTAAATAATCAGAAATGTATGATATGGAAATAAAAATTAGGGTGAATGTAGTAAAGGAAGAGAATCTGCAGGAGTTCCATATCGATAATGATGGTGTGATTCAGTTTGGAACGGGACTTTGTGTCATCACCTGGGTTAAAGAACTAGATTCATCTATTGTTCCAAGATATATCATGATCTCTGAGAACACTTCTGGTGGGATAACATGAATAAGGATATTGCAGAATATATATCAAGGTTCTTGTTATTCATCAATTTAATGCAAAGGAATAAAAGTCCAAAGGGATGATGCATCCGTTGTCTATACCCATGTGGAAATGGGAAAGTGTTACTATGGAGTTTTTCATGGGTCTCTCGAAGACGTTGAAGTTAAATAACGTGATATGGTTTGTGGTTGATCGACTCACCATGATTTCCCATTTTATCACAATTCGGGCAGATCTCTTGATTGAAAAACTTTGAAGTATATATGTGAAGGATGTGGTGAAATTGGATTGTGTTCCACTATCAATTGCCTCTGACCACGATCAAAGGTTCACATCTAAACTCTAGAGGAGCCTTCAACATGCTTTGAGTACTGAATTAAATTTTACCAAGACCTATCACGCCCAAACTGATAGCCAATATGAAAGTACTATTCAAACGCTTGAAGATATGCTAAGGGCCTGCTCTCTAGAATTCAAAGGTGGTTGGAATCTGCATCTCCCATTGGTTGAGTTCTCATAAAACAATAGATTCCAGTCTAGTATTTAGATGGATCCATATGAATCTCTTTATTGAACGTGATGTAAAACATAAACTTTTTGGGTTGAATTTGGATAAGGGAAGCTACTTGGACCCGATCTCGTGCAAGAGATGACATAGAAGTTTCAAGTCATCTAGAAACACCTCAAAACTACTCAAAGTTGGAAAAAGAGCTACGCAGACAGCCATCTAAGGGACATGGAGTTCAATGTTGGAGATAAAGTCTTCCTTAGAATATCACCATGGAATAGATTCATGCAGTTTGAAAAGAAAGGGAAGCTAGTCCTAAAGTACATTGGCCCCTTTTATATCCTTGACTGAATAAGAGCCATGGACTATCAGAATTTATTTCCACTAAATACGGATCAAGTTCATTATGTATTTCACTTATTTTACTAGAGTAAATAAATACAAGATCCCACACATGTACTAAACTCAAAGGTGGTGCAGCTGGAAGATGATCTCTCCTATGAGGAGCAGCCAGTAAAGATTCTGGATTAGAGAGATAAGGTTCTATGCAACAAGGCAACCCATATTTTAAATGTGTTGGGGAGAAACCTTAAGTATGTGGAAGCATCATGGGAATAGGAAGAGGCGATGAAGGAGAAGTACCCTCACATGTTTGTGTAAATTGAAATTTCGGGGGAAGAATTTCATAAGGGGGGAAGAATGTAATGACCCAATGTTTTTCAATGAAATTTACCTTTTTAAAAATATGTAATAAAATCCAAGTAAAACACAATATAATGAACTACTTATTGCTAAGTGACCTTTAAACATAAGTTTTTCACATATGTGTTTTGAATCTCGAAAATCTGACATACATGGTTGTGTTTAAGATTATTTTTGTAGTCTAATAAAACAAAAATAAAAGTTAGTGAATAGTAACATACCCTTATAAATAGTAAACTACCATTATGAATAGTAATACAACCCTTATGAATAGAAAATATCCCAAAATAATAGTAACCTTACCCATGAATAATTCAATAAACATTAGGCATCAAATAAGTGACAATTTGACCATAGTAAAAGTATTGGTATTTAGGTAAGTCAAAAATAGTTAATTATAATTAATCAATTAAATTAAAAAGAAAATATATTTCCTTAAAAATTATCATAAATTAAAAAATTTATGTCTTCTAGATTTAAGATAAAATTTTAAGACCTTATGTAAATTTTTGAAAACATTATAAAATTAGTTTTAATTTTAAAAACTGTTTTTTCAATTAAATTATGATTTTATTTAAATAATAAATTAATATTATTTAGGTATTTATTTTTGAAAATTGATATCCTTTTTGGATTATAGATGTCAAAAAATGGTCGGGGTAAGTGTTTTGGATTTTTCTGAGATACATGAATTTTTGATGAATAGTGAAATACCATAGCTTTCAAAATAAACTAAATGAGCTAATTATAGAGTCATGTGTGATGTTTTGTTGATATAGGCCCACTTGTTTCTTGATGACATGATAAAATTTCTATTCTTTTTCAAGGAAGAATAATTATTCCTTTTTCAGGGAAAATAATAAATTAATGATTTTTAAATTAAGAAAACCCCTCTCCCCTCGACTATAAAAACCACCCTTCACACCCTCATTTCCTCACACCTCTCAAGCATCAATAATTATCAAGAAATATGATAAAGAATATTAACTATCCCATACCCTAATTTCAAAATCTTTTGGTCTCATCAAAAGTCCAAGACTAGTTCTCTCATGGAGGATCTCAAGAGAAGGATTCTAGAGGTAATTTCTCTCCCTATTTTCCTTTAAATTCCTTTCAATTTCTTATTTTGTCTTAATATATCCCTACATATCGTCATAAAAATGGCATGGTTACTTAATTATAATACATATAATGTAGTTTTATTATAAAAATGAGATATTATACCATCCAAACCCCTTCTCATATTCCTTTTATGTTATAGAAGAAAACGTTGTTTGTGAGGTGCTAATCTATCACAATCACGAATGGCATGTTTTATTTCCTTCCATTTATACCTTCAGATCTGGTCATGAGACCAATTTTATTTTTGAAACAGGATATTTTATATGTATTATTTTCTATTTAGAGTTCTGGAGCTATCTCATGTATATATATGTAAATGAATATTCCAAATAAGTTCGTTGTGATAAAAAAACCACCCAAATTAACCCAAGCAATCATTGTTTAATTCTAATATAATGATTCATCCACATGGTATCTAAAAAATTATTATAAGATCAATTAAAATTCTATAATATCATTAATAACATGAAATTATATTTCTGGATGTTTATCCATTTTCTGTAGAAACATTCATTAAATAATACAGGTGAACCACTCAAGAAAACCATCAAAATGGACATTCCCAAACGATGAGTTTAAAACCTATAACTCATAAAAATGAACATAAAATAAATTAATGATACCATAATAAACCATATTTTTGTACACAAGGTTACGAAATTGTTAATTAATTAATCTAATGTGGTTATATAGGACATTAAAGTGATGGAAGATTTTTGATGTAAGGTAAGCGGAATTTCTTGAACCCAAATTTCATCTTTCAGGTTCGCCATCTTTCACTACATTTTTGATATGGTTAATCCATAAATATCAATTGTTAATAATTGTAATTCTTTTTATGGGATATACATGTTTTCTATTTCTGTTTTTCTCAAAGAAAATTGTTTCCAAAAGAACTCTTCTTTTTAGAACTATCCTTTTAATTCACACTCAAGGTTGACAGTTCTTGTAACATGTATGTTATTCCATATTTCTTTTGGGAACCCAATGTTCATAAATGCGTTCTTATGAGATTAAACCCTTCATTTTAATTGGTTAGTTATGTTCTTTTTTTGATATATTTTCATTTTTTCATCCATGATAAAAGATAATGTTATGATCTGACAGGTGTGCCCGGAATTATACAGTGCACGAATGCATTGGGTAATGTGATGAATCTCATTAGTTAATGTGAAATGATGCTTGAAAAATATGATACATTAGTTCACAATTATGTGTGTTAGTCATCCACTATGAAATGATGTTTCATTTTTATGCGTTTCTACACTTCAAGTGTTTTATTTATGCTTCCTCTCATGTTCATGATATTTTTCCCATGTTATGATTATACTCACCCAATTCTATATTGTTCTTATCAATACTATTACTGGAATTTTAGATCCCATCATTTTTATGTATATCCTTAGGTGAATAAATGTACTAATGAGAGGTCAAGTGAAAATAATAATTTAATGAAGAAGGAATTAAATTATTTTTCTCATTTATGTTGTAAATTTTTTGAATGGTCCTAGTTTTCCCAAGCACTAAACCTTCAGATCCTCTTGTTGTAATGTTTTATGTTTTTTATCATTATAATGGTTTTAAAGTAATGTAAGAAAAGTCTGGGTTGCTATAATATTTCATTATTTTCATAGAACCCTAGGTGAAATAATCATCCCATATTTGAATAATCAGGATTTGGACACTTCTCTCAAATTGATCTTGTTCCATCAGATAAAATTTAAGTTGAATGGGGGTTGGAGGAACCATACCACCACATAGGACTAACCCCTCATGTGATATTATCCTCCAACATCCATAAAGACCATACCTCTTATGGACTAGTGTTTCCATCCTACATCATGTGAACATTAGGTGTGACCTCTAATCCTCATCCATCATTCATGGGAAGGACATCCTAACTACTTGGTTGTCGACCCCCAGAGGGTGGCCATGTGGCTTGCAACTGGTTTAGGACCAACCTTAGTCTAGAATGTTTTTTTAATAATTTACCATTTTATTTTCTATTTTATACTAAAAATTTTTAAAAAATACATATGTTAAATAATATAAATTTTTTATGTTTCTTTTTTATTTTTTTATATCAATCTTAAATTGTTAATTAATCAAATATAAGTCAATTCATTGAAAATTGGTAAATTTAAATCAATTTAAAAAATTACGTTGTGAAATTAACCTATAAAATGTATTCATTTAATGAAACCATACCTAGAATATTACTACATTTAAAATTTATTTCAACCATTATTCTGTTCAACTCGCATCATCATCACATTGAAACATCATCACATAACCTGAGAATTTGGGTATCATGAATGTGAAGGACATAAACCTTGTGACCTCCACCCATCACGCATGACCCCACCACATGTCGCATAATTTTCACTATAAGCTGATATCTAATACCAACCCATATCATCAAAATGAAATCTACAACACCAATCCATATTATCACTCAATAATTTCCAACAACAATCCATATTGTCAGTAATTATAATGAAAGAGTGGTGAAGTGGGGGAGGACATCCATCTGATTATGTACAAGCCTAGATGTTGGGTAAAACACCAAAAAATCAAAACATTTTCATATTTAAATGTTTATTCAAATTAGTGAGTTTAGAATTAAATAAATTGAAAATGATGGACTAATAGATATCACACAATTTCCAATCTGTTAGTAAACAGTGATTAAACTACAATACCTTGCATCACCACCACTACACCTCATGATATTCACGACAACCATTGGAGGAACATAATGAAACACACTACACAAACACCAACACAACCACACCATTTCTATTTAAATTAAAAGTAAACAATATTTCATGAATGTTCAATTATCACCTACGAGGATTCATCTCACTCTTCATTAATTTTATTAAATTAAATTACCATATATCAATTAAAACCAAATCTAATATTGAATTCAAGCTCATTCATTTCATTTTTACCATTTTAATTCATTCCATGAATAATTAGGAAACTGACATAACCAAACCACAATAAAATTTATGTCAATACTTCAATGAGGAAACATGAATGAGGTTTATGTTTCTAGTTCCACATGAATAGAAATTTCAATGATGGTCAAGCTTTTAGCATTATAAGAAAATAGGAATCGTGAATGGGATTCACATATCCCATAAAAAAACTATTAAATGACCATCCCTATCATTTCTCACATTCTCCATATTTAAATTTACAGTAATTTGTTTTAGGAATTAGTCTCTCATTCTCAATATACACTAATGAAACAATTTTCAATTAATGCTAGAAAATTTCATGAACTTGCCTAAATACCTTGGTAAACTAATACCCGATCTGACACTTACATAGATCAAAGGATGTTCCAGATCCCCACAAGTTGGTGAGTAGAACCTATCATACTACAATATCAAGGAGGAAACAAATTTTAAACAAAATAGGAGAATAAAATAGATACACATTAGCATAATAAACACTCGAAAGAGTAATTTAATGGAAGCATAAATCTAAAATAGTATCTGAATAGGTAGATAAAAATCCCAAAGGAAAATACAAAAAGATCAAGATAGAGGCCTCAATAACAATGTGTATGAAGTGTACAATATCCCCACCCATCACCATAACAACTTAATATTCTAATGGATCAAGAAAATAGACCACCTCTAAGTGGAACATTCCCGTTTCCCAGATCTAGCATAAAAAATAATACAAATTCTTAAAGGTAAATGTGGGGTGTGATATTTAAATCCTAGTAGGTTCTCACCAAGTGTTCCATAATCAATACTATAAAAAGTTATCATTTATTCTATTAGTTACAATAAAACAATGATTATAATTTCATATTCATATTTAAATATGAAAAAAGTTTTTAATAAAAAATGGTAGATATGTCAATACAAATTTCAAACTATCCTAAGTAAATATTTTATCTATAACAGTTAATATAAATTAATTGGAATGAATAAAATAGTTCAAAAACCAATCAAATGTATAATCATGTCACAAATCATATAAAATTACCATGTAATAGAGCCCCATGGATAGCCTTTTTTCATTTAATAGGATCCCTACACATCTCAAAATGATATCAACTCTAATCATGTGTGCACACAAAAATACACCAAAATATAGGAACCCGTCATGGGTAGTCTACACGCCAATAGAGGAAACTGTCACAGGAAGTCATGATATAATTATTTTAGTAACTATTTTCATCACTAATTACATGATGTTATGTCAATATCTAAGATGGATAGAAACAAATACCTGAATAAAAAACTTGATTGGAGATCGACTTACCCCAAGGAGATTAAAAAAGATCAAAGCCACTATGATTAACCAAGAAAAGGGACTGGAGGAGTCAATTTCACCTCATGAGATTCAATAAAAGAAAAAAATATATCTTACGGTCAAATAGGGGGATTAGGAACTTAAATTGAGGGGTTAATAAATTTTAAATTACATGTCTGAGGAAATTAGAAATAGCACAAATGGATTCTGGGAGAGGGATACACAGTTAAACAAACCAAGCACTCGGCCATTTCCCAATACTAGACATATGGTTACGGTGAATGGTTTGGCCGCAAGATTAGAATAACCATTCACCATCTAGAATTTTTCCACTATCCTTGGGCTGAAATGTTCGGAGGGGTGTATTAGGCAAACTAGACACCTCCTTCTTGGTTGCTTACAACAGGGTGCATAGTTTGTTGGTCCAACTTCTCATTTTTTCCTAAAAGTTCCCCAACCATTACCAACCCATTGGACTTCCAAAATTATACAAGATTTACCCAAAAAATCCATAGAATACTCTCAACCAAATCATGAACAAAACATGGGTTTAGGAATATATGGAAATGAGTAAAATGTTTTTATAGCCTCCCCACCATAATATCTTTCTGTTTAAAGAAATCCTAACAAGTGTTTTTATACCGATGTGATTGTTGTAATTTCTCCCTCATTGGTGCCTCCTAAACATAAGTCACATTCAAATAAAAACCATGATTCCATAGAACATAAACCAAAGTTATTTTCCTCCCATGAATTACATTTTTCACAGAATCAACAATCCTGACTAGATGCTCAATCACAGATAAATCAATCTCAACGTCAATATCAATCCAGCTCAATTAATGAGATGGTATAAAAAGTTACATTTGATGTAGAGATACAAGAAATAAATTTTGAAACACATTCAAATTTATTAGAATCACTAAATATAAATCAGCGTTTACTAACTACTCAATAACCTCAAAAGGTCCCACAAACCAAGGATAAAGCTTCCCTTATTTCCCAATACATCAATGACCCAACTGAGGTGAATCATTCAAAAACACCTGGTCCCCAATGGAATACTCACAATGTCACCTATGAAAATAAATATAAGATTTATACAGACTATATTACATTAAAATTCTATAATTAATCAATCAAATCATTTTCATTATTTGTTGGAGTAAACTCTATCCAACCAATGATGTTTCCCCAATATCTGACCAGTACAACAAAGATTTACATGACCTTCCCTAAAATGCTTCAAAATGAGTAATTTTGATTTTGGAATGGTTACTATTATTATAAAAATACTCAAAATGTCCCAAATGGTATTATAATCACCACCAAATTAATGAATAAAAGAATGTAAAATATTCTTAGGACTCTTTATATCAATATATGTTTGGATATCTTTTTGTAGACGGTAATTCATACTCAAACGAACATGATATCCCATTTCTTCTAGAAGTCCTCACAAAAAATAATACATAAAATGGGCATTTATAAGAGACAATGGCATATGGAACTCCATGAAAATGAAAAAATATCTTCCACATAGAGATTTTGCAACTCCTAAACTTTCTTTTTATAAAACATGGGGAAGAAGTGAGCTGATTTTATCACTCAATCGATCACAACCCATATAAAATTATTCTTTCATGGATTTTGTGGAATCCCAAAAAATCCATATAAATGTCATCCCACTTCAAATTTGTCACTTGAAGTGGTTGATCTAAACCCGATGGTCACTAGTGCTCAGCCTAGACCTGTTGATAGGTATAGTAAGATGAAAGAAGGTCAGAAATTTATCAAATCAAACCTAGTCAACATAATTATCTCCACATATCATAAAATATATTAATGGTTATAGGATATACTTCCCACTGAGAATTATGGAAATACCCCATTATAACCTTCTATATGAACAAGGGTACAACAAAATGATTCCAAAAACATAGGACAATCATATAGGAGAATTACCACTCACAATCTATCTCCCCCCAGAAAAAGAATCCATAATGCTATAAAATTCATTATCAAGATGTTTCTCCTAAATAATAAACTAAAGAATAGAAGAAGTATAATTAATAAGTTTCAAAAAAGCATTAGACTTTTCCTCCCAGACTCCTAGCTGAAACTGCGAAAAAGATACATAAGGTTCCACCCTTCTGACGATTCCACCACGACCTAGGTCAGAACGTCCATCCTAAAGGAACGTAGAATGAAATATACCTTTACTAGGTCGTAAGAAATGTTGAAATCAATATTATACTGGTACACCACCCAAAACTTATGGTAGAGTGTCAATTTTTAGATATAAGCTCCATCTCAAGATATTGTGGTAAAAATGATAATCATTACCCTTAAAAGGTAGTGTCACCATATTTTAGGAGAATTAATCATAGATGTGAGTTTTAGATAATGGGATATATTATTCATCTCAGGTGACCTAATATATAGAGAGACACATTATAGACATGATCAATTTACATAAAAACACAACCCAAACTAAAAACTAATCCATCTAAAAAGACCACATAGCTCTTCCCGGTCTATAGAAGAGTCATAACTAGCGCAGCTGTCAAAAGAAGCTTCATCATTGGAATGTAAATCAGATATTTATCATTCCAGATGAACATAACACCTTTCTTTGTGAGATCGGTAACTATAGATTCCATATTCGAGAAATATTTTACAAACCTACCATAATAACCCCCTAAATCCTTGTCAATCTATATCTCAGAAACAATACATGGATCCTACAAAGTTACAATAGCTTTCAACTTCTCGGGATTAACCAAGATTCCATGTTAAAACACCACATGTTCAATGAACATCACTTCCATAATCCAAAATCATATTTACAAATCATGCAATAGATTTGTGGGTTTCATAGCATTTATAGAACTACTCTTTTAATATGCATGTGATTCTCCTTGGATTGTGATTAAACAATGAATTCGTCCACCAATACCACTATTAATAAATCAAGATACTCCTGTATGATTCTATTAATAAAGTCCATAAAGATTGTAGGATCATTGGTAAGACCAAATTTATTGACAAGATACTCATAATGTCTATAATTTCTATTAAAGGAGGTCTTATGAATGTCATATTCTTTTATTCCCAACTGGTGATAACCAGATGAATGTTTATTCCTTATGAACCACTTTTCGTCTTTCATTTGATAAAATATCTCATTTATTTGTGGTAATGGTTACTTGTTATTTACTATAACATGATTTTGATTTTATTTATCGATACATAGGTGATGTTTCCTATCTAATTTCTTTGAATAATGAATTGTATCCACCCAAGGTGACACACTCTAGTGAATAAATCCTTTCTTTAATAGACCATAAACCTGATTAATTAACTCTTTAAATTCATCTAGTCTTGTATGGATTGAGGGAATAAACATTTTTTGAGATCTATGTACTAAATCAATAAAAAAATCAACTTATCTTAATGACAACATACTTGAGAATTCAGCAAGAAACACATTGGGGAACATGATGATGACTAAAGGTGGACCATAACTAAAATATTCATTCCCTATTTTAGAATAAAAAAAATATTATTACCTTACACATATCTAAAAACATTGGATCTTCTCTAGTCAATCATGGATCACATTCTCCCTGAAAGGCATGAGAAACCCTATTTGGTATAATAAAGAACAATCAAAATAACCCTTAACTATATTCTATGGGATTCTTGTAGAGAGAGCTCCATCTTATGGTGACCCTCATAGTGATTCCCTGAACCAAATTCCATGGATATATGATCACCCATCTCGGTTGAAGGGGGTTTTCCGCATTCTCAATCTCATGGAGGGGGTAATTTCTTCTTTTTGTTTTAAAATCCAAATTATCTTTCTTACTTATTAAGGATACAGCTCTCCCCGAAAGGCCTTGACCTCTTTCAGGAAGCGCCTCAACTCCTTTATTACTATGTAGAGATCAATAGTTCCACAGATCTATGTAATCCCATGCTGGTGGCTTGGTTTCATCTTCATCATCCTTTGGTGGATGAGTTCGACCAGTTTGTGTTCAATTTGTGGGATCTCCAAGAGTGTGCGGTAGTTGTATTAATTGACTGGAGGAACTTGATGATTCAATTTGAGTTGAATGTTGATTTGATTACCGCCTGGTTTAGAGAACCTTAAAGATGAAATATATATCATTTTTATCTATTTCGATGGTGTCCCACTTTTTATATGACATGTGACCCCTCGACGATGGAGTCATGGGAGAGTTTCCCTATTCATCCAATTTCTTTCAAAATCAGTCCATTTTGTGTGATATTTTGAATATGTTAGGCCAGTCTCTATGTTATAGTAATTGAATTGAGGTGGGGTGTCACCCCATATTTCAATGGATTTGTGTTGAGATCGATTTTGTGAGACTTCCTCTTAATTAGGTTTGTATCATTGATAGGAAGGGGTTTTGGTGGAAGCATGATGTTAGATTCGAATCATGTCTGTTCTATTATGTTTCATGTGGCCAATTTGGGCATGAAGAAATAGTATGTCGCACCAAAGTCATGGCTGGGATTTCATAGGGGGTGATGGGAATGAGTTTTGATGGAATTGGTGCCATAGTTTCGGCATTTCTGTTGTTAAGGGATTGGCCTACGAGTACTCCACCATGGTATGAATCTATCAAAGTCTCTATTGAGTAGTGATTGTGTGTGGATGTGATTTACAATGGACAAGAACTATCTACAGATAAATCTCACGAACATTTGGTGTGGGTAGCGGAGTATATTGGTCCTACAAAGATAAAAAATCATTGTAATGTTAAGAAGGAAGTTCAACGGAGGCCATAGGACCTGAACATTCAAGAGTTTTTTGATCAATTAAAGTGTGATCTTGGTATTGAGAAGGCACTTACAGTATAGAATACTATGGAATTATGTTCCTCACAGCTAGAGCCTATGATTGAGTAGAATTTGGATAGTGTAGTTTCTGAGGATGGTGTAATCATGGGGTTTTTGGATATCTGTGATGAAGAGTTGGAAGGGCCGGAAGATGGTTATGGAAGTGAAATAACTTTAGTTTTCACTGGTAATATCCTTCAATAATTAGAGCATGATAATAAATCCCTTGTTGAGGAAGATACTTCATTGAATGAAGGTGGTAGTATATAGCGTGATTTATCTTCTCAGGATATTGTAATCAGAGAAGATTTAATGAATCAGGGGATTCATTGTGCTCATGAGTTTGTGTAACACCCACATTATCATTCCATGATTTATTCTAAGATTAATTTTCAGTAGGAATATGGAGTGAATGAGGGTTACAAATAGGTTAATATCTTTGTAAAATGGGGGGACATATCAGATAGTGACAAGGAAAGTGATAGTGACATGGTTTGGCCTTCCAATAGGGACATTGTTCTAGGTAGGAAGAACAAGGTGTAAGGGAATAAGGAATATATGACTACCCAACCATGAAGAAGGCTGAGTAAAGACTATTATTATCTTAAAAATAGGTGTCTACCTGATATTCTATTGGGAGGGATGGTGGGGAGGACTTTGGTTTTAAAAAAGGTATGCAATCTTCTATGGATTTTTTATCATTAAACAATTTGAATCTTAGAAGGAAGTATGCCATGGTTCTGAAGCACTATGAAATCTTAGAGTGATTATCTACTAATAATAAAGAAGAAATAAATCCAGGATGTGGTGATAGGTATTATTTTTATGATCTACAGTTGTCTTTTCTACCCTATTGTACTTTAATATTGTAATTTTATTCTATTTTAATAAATCATCAAAGGCATGCCTCTGACTGAGCATTTATTGTATAATAAAGGAAACCTGTAAAATATTAAAATTAATTTGGGAATTATTATAAATGAAACTATCCATCTTAATAATGACATCATGAGGATTCAGGTCATGAACCATAATGTTCCATGTAAGATCAATATCTGAAAAAGATAATTCACAATCAAGAAAATGGAGACCATGGTCTTTCTTTATACCAAGAGGCATAGTAATATACATAATATAGGACAAAATATATGTATCATGACACATCAGGATCACAATTTTATTTGATATAAATTACAATGATTCACTATTATCAAATTAATTAGTTACTAAAGATAATGTTATAACGATGGTACCTCTATTAGTCACTGGACCAACATAAGTTTCCACTAAAGACTCTTCCCCTACTTGAAGAAGTTTTGTTACATATTCATGTTCCTATAACTCCCGAAATTTTTAATAATCTAATTACACCATATTACTTTTTGGTATTTATGATCCCATGCCTCTTTTAAAAGTAGAAAATTAGTGGAGTGATTTCATTTGGTTTTTTGAGTGACTATAAGAAGTACATATCATCTATTCTTTAGTAAAAATATCTAAAATTCCCTAAAATTTCATATTAAAATAAATTAAAGGGAACTTATATGAAATATAAGAGTTTTTGAAGATACATATTGTCAAAATCGACCATTCATACCATCATAATTTCTCCATCTTAAGAACTCTGAGAGTTTTCTCCGGTTGAAAAAGGAACTCCTATAAACCCTAACATACCAGCTAGATCAATATCAAACATCAACACCCTATATTGCATGACTGAATAAGTATTTATCATCATTATGAAAACCAATTAAGTAAAATAAATTCAAAAATACTTATCAAACAATTGATTCAACAACTTCTCATTTGAAACCATTTCAATTTCAAACTGAACAATCTCAACAAAGTAGTTTTCAATTTATGTCACTGTTCTGTCAGCCTTATAGAGGTTAAAATACATACTATGTGGAGATAATAACATATTAAATGGATATAAATAATTAGTGAATATAAATCTAAATTCATTTCACTCCAAACCCAAATTCTTCTTCAACCTCGCCATCAAATCCCACCATCTCTATCTAGGACCCTCCATCTTGAAGTGAGAACACTCTACCTTAATTATATCAGGAATTTATTAGAAGTAAAATAGAATATATGTCTTTCTAAACCAATCCTTAACAAATTGAGGATCATTAGAACACTGGAGGATTCTAGTAAATAAAATATTTTTTGGAACCATGGTCTTCTATGCATGAAGTGGAGTATAGTTTTTGTTTGTTGGCAATCCTCAATGGAATTTCATAATGTGTACCCATAAAGTGATCATATAGTTCAAGAAGAAAAAAGTATAGAAGGTGGCGCTATTTCTCAGTGTTTGCAAAATATTTGGGCCTGAAAATCGACAAATGGAGAAAAGTATTTTTGGAAAAGAGACTTCTGGGTCGTTTACTTGAATGAGAGGGAAATTGTACGCCTAGTGGTTTTCAAGATCAGAACATTGAAAAATGGAAAAGGGATAAGAGTCACACAAGTATTGGTGTGGTCGTGCTGGTGACCTGCGCAATGAGAAGGGAATTGCTCTCATGTGCATAGGAGGTCTGTAAACATGAATGACTATTGTTCTTCATGATCATAACTTCAAAATATGGAAATGGAAAGAAAGTCACACTGGTATTGGTTGGGTCATGCAAGTGAGTTGCGCGACAGAGGTTAGGGGATATAAGTTGCGCTCCAGAACTTGTGCGCTGAGAGGATACTTGTATGCCACCGCGTAGGGGGTCCAGTTTTCCAATAAATATAGGACCACCCCTCCTCATTTGAAATGAAGTTAATGAATTAGAGATTTTTCGGGCTCTCATAGTGCAGGTGGTTGAACCGCGCAAGTTGTAGTTGGGTCGTGCTAGTAGAGGTTGCACGCCAGCTATATGCTGTGTGCCCAAGGAAGTTTGGTTGAGAACATGATTTAGTCGTGTAGGTTTGATGTTGAATTATGTGGTGTTGTGCAGGTGGTTGGTTGATACTTGTGCGTCAGTTTGAACTTGCATGCCGAATTTGTGCTGCACAGGTGACCTACGCTCCAGGAAGTAAAGAAGTGCGCCGGTGTTTTTAAGCTACGTGAAAGTTGGGATATTCGCATATACCCTTGAAGGGAAGTGATATTTGACTACCATTGAGAGTTGAACATCAACAGAGCATCTACACACAACATAGGATTCATTCTATTGCAACAATGAAGAGACCTTCACATCAATAAACTGAGTGTGACTTCACCAAGGGCAGTGATCTAGGAGGAGTCAACAGGAGTGACCTGAGAAATGCTGTGAGCTTTCCATGAACCTTCAGTAAAGGCAGTGAGCCTGGGGCAGAGTGACTATTCCTAAACCATTGCAATCCATAGCTAGTGAAGTTTAGTGGATTTTGGTATGACCGAAAACCTATCGGCTTATGCTCCTTTGACGTATATCTTTGTGGTGAACCAAGTAAAAAGTGTTGTGTCGTCTCTCTGTATGTGAATTCATTCTTTCTCTTCATATCCATCATGCATGTTTAACAAGTTCCTACCAACATGGGAACAAGATCCATAACTTTAAAATAAAAATTTGTTACCATGGCTCACCCTTCCCCTCTCATAGTGTCTCGAGGTCCTTCACTATTGACCACAATTCTGATATTCATCCCTATGAGTTTCCCTAAGCAGAGCCTAAAAGAGAATGAGTGTAGGTGTATATCTCTGTGCTTTCCCAAAATGAACAAAAATATAAACAAGATTATGGACCATGGGAGGATTCTCTCATTATAGTTCACTATAGTTTCTTCATGGGGTAAATTCATCCATATTCTAAGAGGCATGATTCTATACTACATCAACAAACAACACTGAAACATTACAATATAACTCAAATAAATAAATCAAATAGTATAACTTATATTATAAATCCCTTTAGATATGATTTCACGATTTTGGATTGAAACATATAAAAAAATCTTGTAAAATAATATAATATGATAAAAATATTCCTCAAATAAAAATTTACCAAAAAAATATGGTGACTGAATGCTTTTTTAGACAAGATATATCTAGGAACATGCACTAAAATACCTTTTAAGTCACAAAAACATCCTAATTTGCATACCAAAATTATTAAAAGATTCTTAAACTATCTTTGAAAACACTTTTACATGAACTATCCTAAATATCATGGTAACCTGAAAACTGAGCCAGTACTGACATAGCCTTAAGGGTGTTACCAACCCCCATGGGTTGGTGAATATCACCTACCATCATACAAGATCAAAGAGGGAAGGAAATTATAATAAAATAATGGTAGACAAAAAAATTAGTATTATCAATAATTAAATAAAATAATTCACTATAAATAAATAGGAAAAATAGTACATTAATAAATAGATAAACATCATAAAGGAAACTACAACGAAAACTGGACATAAGTCTTATAAACACTTTGCAATGAGTGGAAAATTTCTCCACTAGTCTCTATCACAAATCCATGGTCCAATAGATCATGAACATCCACCACCTCCATGTGATGAATTCATTTTTCTCATACCTAAAATGATAAAGTATAAAAATTCCTAAAGGAAAAGGTATGTCATGGGATATAAATCCTAGTGGGGTCTCACATTGTGTTCCATAATCAATATGCCAAACATGTACCATTTATTGTATCTGTTATAATAAAACAAGGCATAGCATATGAGTTCCATTAAAAATGATTTCATTCAAAAATATAAGGTAGATATATCAAAATAAATATTAAATAAGCTTAAATTATCATTTTTTAGAAAATAATTTATATAAATAATTTAGAATGAATAAAAAATTCAACATCCAATGAATTATATAATCAATTCACAAATCATAGGAAAAACCATTTACAAACGCCTTTTGGTATGAAATTTTATTAGGTAATAAAAACTACACACATCTCATAGTGATATTGTCTCTATTCAAGAGGTCATACATAAATAAATCCCAACATTGTAACCCATCATGGGAATTAAACACCCCAATAGGGGAACCCATCAAAGGTAGTCAATCCTCACTTATTTTTTAATAGTTGTCATTATAATTCCATTTCTAGGGATACAAATCCCTATTTTGGTATTACTAGTTAACACTAACTACCCAATAAAACATGTTATTCAAACAATAAATAAAAAAATTAGATGAATCATTTCAAAACAATTCAAAATATTATTTCCCAATTTCAGTTTTCAACATGCCTTCTCATTTTAAAACCAAATCTTATGTTTTCATAGTCTCATGTCATTTAAAATAACATTTAAATTTCATCCATTTTCCCAAACATAATTATCGAATCATTTAATCAAAATAATTTCCAATGTCAACAATCATTTTTCATAAATCCATACCATAATTAAAATTAAATTAGAATTGTGGTTTCTCTCAAATCACATTACCATTTCAATTAAAAGATCAAATCATCACAATTACATTATTTTAAATCAATTAAAAAAACATTTCAATTGTATAAACAAATTCAATTATTCAATTATTAGATAAATAATTTTTTGAACAACTAAATTTAAAAAATTGATCCAGAAATCAACACCTATGACATGACATGATATTGAAGATCAAAGGAATGAAAGATGTAAGAAGAAAACTCAGAATCAAGATTCAAAAAATTGATTTTAGATCCATTAATAACCAGGTAATCTATAAAAATATAAGCAGGATAAAATTATATAATGGAATAAACATGAAATGAGATCCACATTACGGATGGAGATTAAACAACATAAATCTCTCTTCAATATGCTAAGAAAACGGTTTGGAGGAGTCAATTTCACCGATCGAGTTCCTACAAGAGAAAAAAAACATCTAATGGTCTAATGGGAGGGTTATGAAATTAAGACGGGTGGTTTAATAATTTTAAAATATAATTTGGAGGAATTAAAATATCATGTGCATAGTTTCCTAGATAGGGCTACACGGTTAGACAAATTGTGCACCCTAGCCGTGTACCCTTACTGAAATTCTGTCTCGGGTGGATGGTTTGGAAGCACAGTTAAACTAACAATTAACCATCCTTATGATTCCCATAGTTATTGAGGTTCATCGTTTATAGGGCTGGATTTATGGTTAGAAAAATGCTACACCCCCCTCTAGTTTCTTATAATAGGGCACAACGTTTGTTGGGCCAAACAACACAGTTTTAGCTAAATGTGTTCCAACCATTAACAACCCAATGTTCTTCCAAAATTTAACAACATCCAGCCATAATTACCCACAAAAAACTCCATCCAATGAAAAATTTAAACAATAGTAATGGAGTATCAGTAAATGAGTAACATGATGTTACAAAAAAAACATTTTTTAGTGATAATAATGATTTTAAAAAACATTTTTTACCAGTGCAAACAAAAATTATGATCAATGTAAAATAAATCAATAAATATGTGATAGATTCCCAAGGAGGCCACCCATTTTTATCTACACTTGACCCCTTTTATCAATGCCCTTATGTCACTCCCCACTTTCCTTTATCAATGTTGGACCATCAATCTTTACCACACCCACATCTACCTTTACTTGGATTCAATCCATGGACCTCTACCTTCATGGACCTATACCTTTAACATTTCTCCATGTCATTTCTTTCTGTATTTTTGTATATATCTATTATATATATATATATATTCCACATATTTATATAAATTTATATAGTTATTTTCAAATGCATTTATAAAATATGTTTGTGTGTGTATTTATAAATACAAACATATGTACAAAAATAATTTTATATACATATACATATATACATATGTCTGTATCTATAAATATAATTAAAAGTATTTATCTTTATTTACATATATTTTATATGAATATTTATAAACATGTATTAGAATATATTGATAAATATATATATCTATTTGTTCTGAAAAACACACTCAAATATATATAAATATATACAAACTTTATATATATATATATATATATATTTTCTTTATATATAAATATTCATATAATTTTATTTTAAATGAAATTGATATTATTTTTTATTTAGATACAGTTTATATATTTATAATGATATTTTATATGAAAATATGTTTACAAAATTACTTGTTAAATTAAATTTTTATGTGTAAATATATAAATACATACATACATACATACATATATATATGAATATATTTAATAATAAATAACAATAAAATACAAATAATAAAAATAACTATAATTTCATAATATCCATATGAGTATAATTCTAAATAATAAATCAATCATCCCCCCTATTTACAAAAACACCCATAAAAGAGCTAGAAATCCACACAAATATTTAAACAATAAGGCACCATGATAAAGAACTACTTTTTAGAGGATATATTGGAATTTACGACCATTAAAAAAAATGAATGGTGCACCAATAATTTTTTTTGTCATAGATCATTTCAGATGCTTCGATTAGATTTGTGGTGGAGCTCAAATGGACACCTGAATCAATAATTGTTTTTGTTTGATGTTTGAGTCATATTTTCAACTTATTATATATTATTTATTAATTTATTGAACATTTATATCATCAAAATTTTATTAAATTACAGTTAATCAATAATAGTTAGAAATTGGTTGAAAATATTAATTTTTAATTATTTTATAAATCATATTTCACCAAATAACCTATTTATTAAGTTTTATTACGTATATAGAATTATATAAATAATATTTTATAAAATAAATAATATTACAATCAAAATAACAGTATTTATTTATAAATACTTTTTAGCGATACATTTTTATGAAATGTACCCTTTATTAGCTCCAAACATATGTGTTTTATTGCCGATAAAAGGTATAAGTTTTTCATTACATTGAAATTTTCTGATTAAATTATATTTGATGATTTCATTTTTGAGTGTTTATAAAGGTACCACTTTATCATCACTTTTTTTATCATTGATAAATTTTAGTGTGAAATAAACTCAAATATGTAGTTGTGATATCATTTGTGGCCTTAAGGAATTGAAATTTATTTTAAAGAATTTTAGTTATCCAAATTCATTTTTTATTTATTTTTACAATATTAATTTATGTTAATTATATGATTGTATGAATGATTGATTTTATTTTTATGTTATTTTATGATAGAGATAAATTTAAATGGATTATTAAATTTTAATGTGATGTTGGGATAATTTAAATTGTGTCTAATTATGAGTTACTAGGTTTGAAATAATATTTTTTATATTTAGGAAATTATATTTACATAAATATATATATATATATATATATAATTTTGAATATTAATAATTAATTTTTAATATATTTTTATTTAAATATAATATTATATATTATATTTAAATTAAAATATATTTTCAATATATTTTTTTTATTGATAAATGATATAATTATATCAATTTGTTTTTTAATTTTATTTTGCAATGAATATTTAGTAAAAAAAATCACTTTATATGAATATAATTATATGTATTCTATGTTATTTATCATATTTAAAATTAATTAAATTTACAATATATTATTCCATATATATTTATATATATATAATATTATTATTGTTAATATAATTATATATGTATTATATTTTCAACAAATTTTAAATAATATTAATTATAAATAATCAATATTATGAGTCTTTATGTAGGAATTGATTGAATTTATTTTAAAGAAAATATAATTATTTTAAAAAACATATATGTATGAATTTATATATTATATTTAAATTAAAATAATTTAAAAATATATTAGTGGTTATATAATTTGAAATAATGTTATTTTATTTTATTAAAATACAAATTTCAATTAATATTAATAATAAAATGAATTTATTATATACATATTATATTACATGTAATTATATATAAAATAATACTATTTATTTTTGACGAATATAAATTTATAAAAAATATAAATGTAGAATTATAACATTGAATTATAATAATTATATCTAAATATATTTATATGTATATATAATATTTTATATTATATTTAAATTGAAACAAATTTAAAATATATTTTTGGTTACATAGATTAATAAAAATATTCTACCTAAATATTTTTTATAAAATATATTTTTAATAACATATTGTAAAAAATAATAATATTAACATTATTTGAATATGATTATAGAAGAAATGATTTTAGGCCATGCCTGATTATTAAAATAAGATGAGTGTAATCCATTTGTTAACTAAGAAAGGAGTAAATCCATTATACGTCAAAAAGACCCAAAAATCATGGCTCAAAGGCCCGGAACAAGAAGAGTGATGATGGACCATAGAACCAATGAATAAAAGTCATAAGCATAACTTAAAAACCCATTGTAACATATGAAAACAATCCTAAAGGAAAATTGAAAACCAAGGAATCCCTAGAAGCCTCCCTGAATCAGATTTTCATTACCCTAAAACTTCACTACCATACTATAAAAGTAATCCTCTGAAGGAGTAGACCGCTACCTCCACCACGCTGTCACCACCATCAGCCCCATCCCCCATATCCAACTTGCCTATACACTACAACCATTGGTCATCATCTTTTCATGCATCGTAGGTCCACATGCCGTCTATGCCACTAAGTATACCCTCATCATCGCATGATCATCATTGCTCATGTAGGTCGTTGAGCCGTTGTGAGGTCCTGTGATGTCAACTCACACAACTGGGCGATGTTACACATATTGAATGCCACCTAACACAATTACAAGACAATTGATGAGTCTCTGATTGTATGTAGAATGTTTTTGGATCACGATTTCACTAGATACGACATCGTTTTCACAGATTCATAGTTCCCTTGGTGAATTATTTGTCCCAAATAGAAAAATCATGAGCTAGATCCCGCTATTTAATTGATCTTGTTCCAAAAAGGTGACATAGAATCCATATGGTGGTAAGAGGACCCATACCACCGCTAGATCCTAACCACCCATGTGATCCTATCATCTCACTACTACATATTCCCAACCTACATGATCTGATGTTTCTTTCCTCCATCCTTTTTACAGCACATATGACCTTGGTTTTGTCTAATTCATTCCATGTAAGTTCTATCTAGATACATTGATGGCTTCCCATATGGGGTAACCGTGAGGATTTCTACTATTTAAGGACCATTATATGTGCCAACCCCCATTTTTTCAATTCCCCATTTGATTTTCCATTTCATCCTACAATTCATATATGAAATCCTTAATACAATTGAGTGGAATTAAATACTTTGTCTTTTTATTTTTTTAAAATTAATCTAAAATTTTTAATTACCCAAATATAAGATAATTGAATTAAAAATGGGAAATCTAAATCGATTGAAGACAAATTATATTGAAAAAGTCTACAAAAAACATATTCATTTAATTGAACTATCACTAAAATCTCATAGTTTATATAATCCAGTTCCAACATCAATCATTATAACATGACAACCTCATCACATAACCAGGTTAGGAGGCTATCATGAATTTTATGGACATCAAACATGTTTTCTCCTCCCAACATGAATTACCCACATAGCATGTGACATCCTCATCACCATTGGGAAATCTCCAACACCCACCCATATCATAATTAGGTCATCCTCAACACCATTACTCGTCATCACTACAACTAGATAAAGGCAGTAGAAGAGGGGGTAGTGATCAATCTAATTCCCCACCAGCCTGGATATTGGGGAAAACACCCAAAACCCAAAAATTTGTGTGTTGGAATAGATATTCAAGATGGATGGGATGAATAAAGAAATAACATTAAAAAACATGAATGATAGATAGAACTGAATTTATAATCAATTAATTAACATAAAATATAGTAATATACTCTAAATCGCCACCCATGGACCATCTAACATCTGCCATAATCATTACCACCACTAAAGGAATCACACTACACAACCACCACACATAACCACAATATTCCTCTTTCAGTTAGAAGAAAAAATTTGTTCACTATTGTTAAATTATGATATATCATGTTTAAAACAACACTTCATTCATTTCATTTCATAAAATTATCGCATATCGATTACAACCAAATATTATATTAAATTATTTCTGGTGCCTTTTCAGTTTTTTAATTTCAATTAATTACATGATTAACCAGATATCTAATACCACCACACCACATAAAAACATATTACAATACATCATTGTAACCCAACTATATCACCATAATAACCATACATCACAACTACTTTATATCATCCAATATCACATCCCATATCAAAAAACTATCACACTATTTCCCAACACATTCTACACCCAAGAAGGTAACCACCATCACCATATAGTAAGCAAAAAATTTCATATAAAAAATAGATTCACAATGAAAATCCTTGGACAACATCAAATTTTACATTAGATATGTTACTATAATAACTTATTTCTTATAACATAACTTATTCATTATAATGGGAATTAAAAAAATGATGTTTTTCATGGTAAACCAGTTCATTAGTCATAAATAAGTTATTAAATATTTCATTGAATGTTAAAACTATAAAAAAACACCAAAAGGGTCTGATGATTCAAAACAACCACAATTAAATCATGGTTTCCAACAACCATTATTTTCAACAATGCAAATAATTAAAAAATTCATATTGAAAATATAAAATAATAGTGAACACATGTGATTACTCTATGTTCCCATCAACCATATATTTATCCAATTAATTACCTTCTTCATCCTACCTTTTCCATTAAACCAATGGAAGACAAAATTAGTCCCTTACCATAAATGATCATTAAAAACAAATACTGATGATTCGTACCTCAAACAAAGCATCCCAAAGCACTGTGTAATGGTGGGAAAATGAAAAGACATCCTAAAAAACAAGATAACACAATGGATTAATCAACAACATGGAAACCCACATCATCTATCCTACTTCTACCACCATATTACAAAAACCACAATTCTACCAAATCATGACCTTCTATAAAATGTAAAATAGGTGAATAGTTGATATTGGAGTGGTATAACCATTGGAATAAAAATTATGGATCTCCAAATGATATGAATCAATGCCCATTATGAAGAGGGTGTGAGTCCTCCCAAAATCACATAAGAGTCTCCTATGATTCAAGAGGAAATAATAGAGGAGATAGGATTCATAGGGGCATAAAGAGTTATATTAAACCTAGACATTTAGAATACCATGATGTAGGAATCCTCACTATGGCACAAAGGTGCTAACATTGGATAAGTCTATAATATATAGGAAGAGGCCACACCAAAATGTGGTCGGTCAAACCATGTCTGTGAAAAATGGTGAGCTCCATACTATAGATCTGCTAAACTTAGATAGAGACCACATAACAAGAAATACTCCAAATCCCTAAAAAGTAAATTCTATGAACAAGTTCATTCTGTATCCCATCCCTATGGGATAACAACCCTAAAATTGACATAACAATAAGAATCCATCCACATAGATTCCACATCGTAGCCTAGTAACAATGCAAAAACAACTCAATTGATGGAATAATACTAAAAATACCACCTCAAGTCTCTATACCACTATATATTTGTCCACAGAACAAACACCCCCTTTCCAGCACAACAAAATCCTCCACATTGCAAAATCCTTCTCCAACTAAAATCTCACCTACAACTCTATAATCTACACCAAAACACCCTTGGAACTTCCCCCCAGAAATATCCATCACCGAAATTCTCATTAAGTCATATTTTTTAAGTCTATATCATTATATTAGATATATATCAAATGATTGTAAATTGAAATAAGCATATCAATGATCATAACTGAAAAGGAATGGTCTGAATAACAATATTGTGAGATACTTCTTAGAGATATCATTACAACTGAAACATTTTCACTATCTCACGCCATCCTCAAACCACCTATCTTCTAGAAAAATATCCGTATCACTTTTTAATCCTACATATCATAATACAATTAGCAAGAAAAATTCCACACAACCCTTCTCCAAATA
The DNA here is from genome assembly GCA_963277665.1 of Viscum album. Lineage (NCBI taxonomy): Eukaryota > Viridiplantae > Streptophyta > Magnoliopsida > Santalales > Viscaceae > Viscum > Viscum album. Next base: position 1,446,652,352 of record OY728155.1, read on the forward strand.
ATATAATTAATTAAAACAACCCTATGTCTCAAGATATTTTTTTCCTTGGTAAGCACATACATTCCCATACATTTTTAAAATGTGTAATAAATATTAAAAATAGGTACCGGTAAGGGGTTTTCCTCTTTTAAATTTTCTAGACATATAAAAAATCATCATTATGGGAAAAATGAACACCACATAAATAAATAAGATTCAGGCATCACATTATCAGAGAATATAAACAATGAAAAACACTAAAAAATCAAGGTACTGGGAATATAAATACACCTCATGCTCACATGCACTCACATACAATACACAATGCCTCCAAATTACCTAAACCTAGGGAAATGGATTATCTATAAAAAACATACCCTTTATGAGCACAGGTTTCTACTTGGCAATGAATTAATATCATTTTATCTTTGAAATAGAAATATCCCAAGTAAATGACATGGAAGTCATTATGACGATACTAATGAATTTGGGACATGATAAAGGAATTGTGGATATTTTCCATCCATGGTGTAGGTGCTAACTAATAAGACACCTCACAACACACATCTACACCTTAAAAGGACAGATGAATCAGGTAAAAAGAATACTTCCTCTGTCAAACCTCTTTGAACCCCAATTAAGGGAACCCTCATGAACACATGGTCTCCAAAATAAAAATATTGGGGTATACACCTATGATCAACATTGGACTTATATTGTTCCTTTTCTTCCCTTATCCACTTTTTAACCATTTGGACATTAATAGTCATTCCCTTCCCCACATCAAGACCAAGAAGAGATAACTCTCAATCCTTTGACCAATATAATGGATAATGATAGGGAAACACATTAAACACCTCTAATAGGGTCATATAAATGGATGAGTGATAACTACTTTTATATAAAAAACATACAGGGGTATGTAACATACCCTTGATTCACAAAAATAAAAGACTCAATCTCACAAAATAACCAACAGTATCTGGATGGGGCACTTTGTTCCATCTATTTGGGGATGAAAAATAACTATATGATAAAAATGTGAGAAAAAGTCATACGACAATAATCTCTAAACCCATGTGTTTATAAAAGATCCCAAATCAGAGATGATAGTCCTTAGTACCCAAATAATCCCAATCACATAATAGTAACACTCCATTTCCAAATAATTCATAACAATGGATTCAATGTTCTCTTGAACATGAGATAAATTCATCTATTAGTTAGCAATTAACCAAATTGCATCACATCCTCCATAATATCAAGGTAACCAAATAATTAAATCCCTCAAATGTCATCCCATTTAATCTTAGTGACATCTAAAGGCAGAAACCACCCTATAAGATGATGGTGCTCCATTTTCAATTACGAATATACGAAACACCATGCCATGAACTCTACCATAAACCACTTCATCCTAGACCAAAAAAAAATTTCTAATCAATGAATGACACATCTTAAACTCATAGGGATAAACTATTAAGGGTGAGATGTTAACTCATAGATATATTCCTCACACATTTCCAAAGTAACAAATAACCTATCATAAAAAATCATGTAGTAATATCCATCCTTGGCTATCCATCAAGAGTGTCACCATCGCATTAAAAGTCACAAATCACATCTACCTTTGAGACTCCCCACCAATAATCCTATAACTTCTTTTACAAGGTTTATTCTATAGTCATTTGATAATGAAATCATTGATCACTAGTTCCCCCCATATCAAGACGCATTACTGAAAGCTCATCCATCCAATAGAAAACATCTATATAACGATGAACCGCATATACTAAAGACTAATGATTCAATGAATAAATAATTTTCTCATTTATTGTAGTTTAAGAGATCTCAAAATAATATTCCTTGAAAAAATCCATCCACTTCTAATGAAGTCAATTCATATATCACTTAGAGAATAAATATTTTAGGCTCTTCTGGATTGTGAATAACATATTGTTCTTACTGATTAGGTACTTCCAAAACAAAATTTGTGAAAACATAGCTACAGTCATCTCTATATAATTGGAGGAACATTTTTATTTGGTGGGATATAACTACATAGACACATAAGATATTACGTCCCTCTTCTATATTAAGACACATTACATCTATAGATGGGGTGTGTCATAAAAACCTCAAACGTCACACCTTCCTTTACAAAATGAATAATGGGGCACTAATTAGTATTTTATTTAGGTAACTAAATTTGATGTTGTATAGATTCAACCAAATAAATTCATATTCATTAAAATTCAATGATATAAAAACTAATGTAATTCGGTTAAATTTTCACAAAAAAAACACAGGTAATATCCCTTAAGACCATTGAAGATACAATAATTTTCCACAATTTTTGGTGATTATTATGAAAACAAAACCTCAATAATTGATGGTTCTATGAAAACACAATGTTAAGACACCACATAAACAAAGAAATACACATCTCTCATCTAGAATATACACATGGGAAATTTCTATTGAGCCAGTCGTGTCGAAGGACCTACATGAAATATCAATTGTGGTCATTATGATCCTCAAAAAACATTGAGTATATATATATTTCATTACCTTAAATGACCATTAATTGCTCTAATAACTCATAGAACATAGAAATAATGATCCACATGAACACAACTGGTGAATTAATGTTATTAAATAGCATGAACACAAACTTCATGTGCACATACCTATAGCTAAAGGTAGTCTTGAAGATATCCTCATCCTCCCCCTCATCATTCGATATACATATTTCATTATGATATTTAAAAATTAACATGCTCCATTAATATGGTCAATTAGATCATTGATCCTCAAAAGGGGATAATAGTTCTTAAATGTGACTAGATTCAGACTCAATTACTTCACATGAATCCTCAAACTATCTTATTCTTTCTTGGTGAACAACATTGGTTATCACAAATATTATAGACAATGTCAGATGAAACCCATATTTTTAAGACCATCATCATTTAGCCTCAACTCACATAGCTCTATTAGATCCATTCAATAAAGAACAATAAAAATGAGAGATGTGATCGATTGTAAATCTATCCACAACATGGTTCTTCATCAAGGGGATAGTTTCAGAACCACATCAAGGAATACATGAAATAAATCTATCTTAACCATAGGAAAATACCGTACCCATGATTCCACAAACATCTCTTCTAGATGAAATAATGGAGGCTCTACATTTTAATCACCCTTATAGTAAACCCATTCATTAATGAGTTCCAATCACTAACCCACTACATTAGAAAAAAATTCTCTGTAAATAGTAGCTAATTGTATTCAATAAATTCAAAAAATCCCTACCCAATATAACATTGTATTGATATATCTATAGTAAGAGTAAATATACCATTGGTTGGTGTTTCCCCATCCCCAATCTACACTTTGGGTACATATTAAAAAACATTCTATATTCTAGTTGATGTGGATAATAGAAAGGGAACATGATGTCTCTCCACCACTAGTACCAAATTAAGCACCAAATCTATAGAAAAATTATAGTGTGAGGCTATTAAATCAAACAAGGAAAAACTACAGGAGCTGATATAATGATCATACAACATACAACATCTGTCCCTGTATGCTTTGTTTCCACCATTGTATGTATATAACCACATATAGATCTTTTCCAACTTTTCTTATGAACTCCCAAACAATTCCTCTGACTACGACCCTAAGGTTAGGGACCAACATGAGGGTCTAATCTTCCAACATGATCTTACCTTGATTGATGAAAAATCACTAGAGGTCACTACTTCTGAAATTTTGTTAGAGGTAACTGCTACTACTATAGAAAACATGGCATGAATTCCCATATAAAATTATCCTTGAGAAACCATTAATCACATATCCCACTAAATATAATGATATTCAAATACATAACATGTAAATGGGAATCCCCTATTAAATGATTAATTTACAACCATCTTTGGAGTGGGTTGGGATACATCCCTACAAATCCCAACAAATCACTTGAATGGTGTCATTAATTATATCAGATAAAAAACATAAAATATTAAAAATATTAACAAGAATAATCGAAATTTTAATATATTATATTGAAATTCAATGATGATTCTGTATAGAATGGTGTAGAAGTTACATAGATTGTTTAAGAAAACTTGGGAAAAACTAGATATTCCATATTTTTTTTCTTTTTATATCAACGAAATGAGTGTACCAAGTATAGTATTTTTGTTTTCATACATTATTAAATTGAAATGAATTAACATAATTTAAATTTCATCATAATTTAAGCATAGTAAACCTCATAAAAGAGTGAACACACTCTATTATGTTCTCTCCCATTTTTGAATCTCACGTATTGATGGTCAGGTAATATGACGAGTAATCCAAAACCTTATTTAATTATATTCTCCATTGTTCATCCAATAATTATTCCATTAAAATTTTTATTTAGTCAATGTATTGATGGAATATTTATTCCCACCCCAATGCTCATTAATGTTGGAAATAAATATGATTAAGGAAATGAAAAAATAATACGAACAAAACATCATTGAATTAAGAAGATAGTTTACTTCACTAAATGAAATAACTCATATATATATGGATTTTCAGGATATAATTACCCCTAATTTTAGTTATTGGAAGATATAAAAATTAAAAATAAATCAAGGAATCGACACCCCATATTTGAAAAAACACCTATTTAGGATCCCGGTTCTAGTTGATGGTTCCCATCTTGAACCTCCTTTATTTTCATCACATTTACATGGAAAATAACATCATGTGTGATTTCTCCTCAAATACCTCTATAATAAGTGATGGTTTTGTAGTTTAGAAATAGTTGAATATGTAGAAATATTTATATGACCATTAACCAAACCCTCCTTGTTTTATTCTTTACTCATTCTCCTTTAGATGTAGGATCTTACCAAAATGCAAGATTTTTCTTAAAACATACATGAACGCACCTGTAGCACATTGATATCTTGGAGATTTTGGGATTTTATAATATTCAAACTATGGAAAGGGGAGTTGAAATTTTTTTAATCCTACATGAATACTTCTACATGGATATGAAATATTCACTCACCTATGATAACAAATTTTTTCATTCTCTCATATCTCAACACTGTCATTTTGATCTCATGAATGATGTATCTAATATCCCATGACATATACGACCACTCTATATAAATATTTCTCCAAATTGATGATATAGCTAGATAACTTATACTGAAACATTAATTTTATGTAACATTATCCCAAACATAATATATAGATGATAAAAACAATTCTTTTTCTCAAGCCTCAAGTTAAAAGTCACCTAGATGAAGTGACCAGGATAAAGTGACACCTTCATTCCCACCATTACAACACTTAGAGTCACATAATTCATGGTGGAGATGGCAGTGCCTTATTTTTTAATTTTATGTTGGTTCTCGATCATCCCATTGACAATTGTGGTGTATTTTAGAATATTATCAGTGGAGACAGTGCAACAAAAATGAAAGGGGAAGGTATTGTATGAGTAATCCTTATAAGACACCATTTCTATAGGTTCATAGTGCCCTCATTGAGATATAAATCCCACACCAAAATAATTATGTATTTGATTCTACAATTTCATATATATGATTCCATAAAATGACATAAAAGATAAATGAGGGTTGTTGGACCTCTACCGACACATAGAACTGACCTAATGTGTAAGAATCTTCTCTTAATATCACAAAAACATGACCCCATGTGCGAGTGAATACTTTATATATTTTGTTTTTGAACCATGTGTAACCATTTCTCCTCCTATGTAGTGCTTGGTTAGGGCCTCTTGGCTATATGGATAGCATCCCCAATGGGGTATCAATTTTTCTTATTGTGGTTTAAGGTTTGACACATGCCTATCCAAGGGCATGGGAAAATAGAATTCATTTTCTTAATTTAGCACAGAGGATAACCTGGGATGAATCTATTGAATAGATTATAATTTATTTAACTACTTCATCTATCTCACCTAAAATAAATTTTTTTATTTTTTTTTATTTTGTGAAAATAATGATAAATTTGACTTTGAATAATTCTTTAAATAATGAAATATCATGAAAAATGAAATTTAATCATAAAATATAATGAAATGAAAATAAAAGTTGATTTGGATGAAACAATATTCGCCTTTGGGTTTAGCTTATTAGTTCCATCATTATCCAAATTGGTGATTAAATTTATTTTGGTAATTTAATTTTAGGATCTAATTTATTAACTATGATTCTTTTATTTTATGTTATAAAATATCAAATTTCATTTGAAATATAAATTCAACCACCTCCTATAATTAAGGTTAATGGAACATCACAATCTAGAGTGTGACATATTCTAGGACCTAGCACCCTATTATTTCATTTAATCCACTCAATGGTTCAACTCCATTTTATAATGATCTTGTATCCAGTTGAAGGGATTGAAATTAGTTGATGTAAGAATAGAAATGTTTTCATGTTTAGTGTCTTACTAAGAAATTTATCTACCCATGCACTACACTATTTATAACCACAAACATAAAAAAATTTATATATAGTATGAAATGGAAATATCAATTAGCTCCCCAGTCCAATCCTCAAGTAAGGCCATCATTTTTTATTGTAATAGGTGAATATGGAATGAAAGAATAGAAGAGAAGAGAAAAAGAGAAAATAATAAAAAGATCAAGGATGAAGGAAGAATAAGAAAAAAAAACACATGCAATCACAAAAATAAAAATAGAAGATTAATATTAAGAAGGGGAAGATTAAAATAAAATTAAATAAAATATATATTCATAATATATGAAGAGAATGTTATAAGATGAAAAGAAGAAGAAATTGGTGGTGGTTGAAACACTTCATAAACATTAACATTCATGAAATGTATTTATTAAAAACTAAACTAATATTACATATGATCTATAACAAAAAATGAAATGAATATAAAAGTAACAAAAGAAAATAGAAGACAAAAAGTTGAAAGGTAATAGGGCATTGGGGATTACTCCTTTACATTGTGAACTCGCCCCATGAAGTAGTATCCTTCTTCTATTTATAGACAGAGAGGATTATTGATTCCCTCAGAATCTGTTTGTTAGGGATATATTTATCTTCAAAATTAGATATTTGTTTAAATATAAAATATCATAGATTTTTAAACTCTTTGGATATAAGGATTCACAAATTTTTAACATATTGGAAATAGTCTCATCCATATGTGTAGGGATCTCATGGTGTTAAAAAGGTTGTGGAAGTATCTTAGAATCATGGATGATTTGGTAATGGATAGAGGCATCTATGTGGAGATGTCTTTGATCTAGATAGTGGTGGATTATCCTCCCTCAACCACTCCTCTCTTAATTGTGTTTGATGGGAGCTCGAACAATGATGTATGGGATTAATATAGGGTTCCAAAAGTGATCTGAGGTGGAAAAAGTTGGATATGACATGACCTGATCTCTTAGTGGTCCCTGAAGGTGTCATTTTGTATTGATGAGTGGTGGGTAGTTATTGAAGGGGGTGTAAAATATATGACATAGTGGAATTGTGTCTTGGTAAATGTATGAGCGGCCTGTGGAAGAGTTGAGTTGGAACAACACTATTCGACTAAAAAAGTATAGTAACTACATTTAAAATGTTTCCCACATCAAAAAAAGTATTTTTTTTAATAAGATATTATAAATAATACAATTTTATGACTCGGTCAACATTGTCATCTAAGAGATGGGTGACTCAAACTTCCACTGTGAACCACACCATTTCGGTGATCCTCTCATCTCGGTGTTGCACATATTTGCCTCATGTGTCGGCACATGACTCTTCTCTAATCTATGAACCTGTGGGTTCTAACATAGGGGACCTAGTGAAAGAACCCCTCACCATTCCCATTCTATCTTGGGCTGGCCCTCTTGTGGGATTTCATGGTTGGTCGACCCTGGTATTAGCTATGTAAACTGTTATCTAATGGTTGAGGGATGGCCTTAGGTTGGAATATTTTTTATAAACCCCTAAAGCATTGTAAAAATCATATAATTTTCTATTAGAATATTCTAAATTAAAACTATGAACAAAAAACCACATTTAATCCTTTTAATTTTTTTATTATAAATACCCACATATTCACAAGCCATTGGAAAACATGGAATTATTCATATTAACCCATTGGAAATCATTAATAAATCACGTAAAAATACTCATGAAATATGTTTCTGTAAAATACCCCCGAAATTATACCAATATTGTATATAATAATAAAATATAAACATAAAACTTAAATAGGAATTTTTTTTACCATTATTCGAATTTTGTGAAATATAATCAAAGAACTATCACTGTTATATCAATTTTTCAAAAAACCCACATAAAATATTATTTTAATTTCTCAATTAAAAATAAATTCATGAAAGTTATTTTTTCCCATCTTTAAATTGTGTCTCTTATACTTTTATCAATTAATGATCATCAATCCATTATTATTAATCATGAAAAATCTTGAGTTACCTCACATTTTCAATATTTCCACTCATCACTCATGATACAATTAAATTAAATTTTTTCTCATATCATTAGACCATGATTCTTATACATAGGCTTATAAATGAACTAATTTTTTTGTAAAGGCAAAATTCACTTAAAAGAATGAGTAATTGTAATCAATGTTCAAATTTACTTGAGGATAGGTATGGTAGGAATTGAAATCCATACATAATGCTTAAGGAGGTGTCTTATCTATTAACTACAATGTATGATACTAAAAATCAATGAGTAATGAAATTATTCCCTTTAAAATGAAAACTCCCACTTTCCCCAACTCAAATTAAGGTCATGATCAAAATAAAGAAAAATGAATAATTTGTTATCCTTCTTGAAATTTTGGCTAATTTTATAATTTTTTTCATGGAAGTTTTTTATATTCTCTGTTTCAAAAGTTATTCTATGAATAATCCTCACATACACCCCCTAACCACATATCATAAAAAAACATTTATCCAATAATGGTTATTTATTATTATTCTAATCCATAACCCATTCTTATTAGATATTTTTTTTAATAAGGGAAGATAATAAAGTATTTAATAATTACCCAAAACCATTTTCAAATACCACAATTATACCCCCATGATTTTTACATATGATTTAAATCTTCCCATTATTTATGAATACCTTTTCCCCTAAACTTCATCTTTAATATATAATGAAACCACTAAGAGAAGGATATAAATGGATTGAAATGGATTGAAACATGGCTCATTCAATTAAGACCATTTAGGCCCTCTATGGGATTAACAAGGATTAATTTAAAAGTGGTTTCATGGATAATGGATTTATCAAAAGATGAATCAATAATTTTAAATAAATGTTCTCAATCATAAATTTGATAAGTTAAAATGCACGATTTTGTCGTTGACATCTCCCATTATCACTCAAGAAATATGTGCAAGATAAAATTGGATTTAAATGGTCTAGAAATCCTCTTGAGAAATGGATATATGATGTTTTATAATCACTCATTGCATGATTAATAATAACAAATCAATTAACATGAATTGAAAAAAATTCAATGTGTGGAATTAATAGGTCAATTTCATTTCATGAATCAACTAATCTTATCAAATCACGATTCATCATTACAATATCCATGTTTCACATTAATCATTCCATTCTATATCTTAAGAATTAAATCTCATAAATATTAAAATATAATCCACTGAAACATAATATTTCTATGAATATATTTTATCCTAGATAATTCATGTAAATAAATAATTCAAGTGTGTGAATTAAATATCTGTTTGAAAGCTCAAAACAACTTTTTAGACGAAAATATAGAATGTTTAATTGAAAAAATTACAATTGAAGTCTATATTCCATGAATATTAATCATATTTCTTAGACTTTTTGGGATACCTTATACAATCATAAGATTATAAAATAAAATTACTCAATTAATACCAAGGATAATGTGATTTATGCTCAAAATGATAGAGGGATTATGGCAACATGATGAACTAATTCCAAAAAACTGAAATTGAATGTAAACGAAAAGAAGTTATAGAAATAGCCTTGGAAGAATACTCTAAGTGTGGACTAAATTTTTACTACCTATAGAATGAAGTACCAGTTGTAATCTATATTTTTATGGTGGGTGGATCTTTTTAGACTTTATCCATCATATGCTTCATTTCCTAGCTTACACTTCTTCATTCTTGTTGGTTAATTATCCTTGGATAGATTATAATAGATCCATTCCCTAAACAATTTTATATAGTTTTCGTTGTGGGGGTTTGATTAATTATGAATCATCATAATTTTTAGTTTCTAATTATGTTTCCATCTCCTTCTTTTCCAGTGTTAGATAATAATGGGATGCATCAATTTAATGATCAAAGGGAAAGTAAGAAGGTATTTTCACATGAATAAAATTTAAAATTTAATTACTATTAATAAATTTCTCTCCATAAATATGGGTATAATATATCTTTATTTATAATATATTATCCATATTTAATTCTTCATTAGATTCCCCAAATTCATGTTCAATAAATTCAGGGAGTTCTGTGTGTTCCTTAGCAGGTGCATGTACTGTTTTTCATCTTCCTCAATGAAAAAATATGGTTTGATTGAATTTAAAAATTTCAATATTTGAGGAGAAATAATAAAATTATATTGAATAATATTAGAAAAAATAATTCAAAATAATATAATAACTTTGAGTTGTTTCTAGTTTAATAACATTCTATATTGTAATTGCTTGTTGAAATTGAGTCTTAGTGCGTAAATGATGGTTGTTGAGATCATCTATATTTTCTTCAAATTACATAACTTCTATTGATTACTCCTCTTGCATTGATAAAAATATGTAGTTAGGTGATGATTAATCAATCATTCATATGGGAAGATATCTTATTTTCATCTTATATCAAGTTACTCAAAATTTGATTTGAATATTTTCCTATATTTTTATCAGCATGTACATCTTCATCTTCACTATCTATATCATTATAGTGATCCTCAATATAGTTCATAAAATTATTGGACTATTGATATTAATTGAATTTAGCCTTATGCTCTTTGTTTTCTTCCTTGAAATTAGGAATCTATTATGGTGATTCCTGTTGTCCTTCAGTATTTGATAATCAACATTTAATTTATTAAACTTATTAATTATCTCTTAGAATGAATTTCATGATTCATTCCCATTAAAAATATGCAAGGATAGGTTAGTGAGTCCATTTATATTTTATAAGAGAGTTTTATCTGTATTGGGTAGCACCTGGTTTTGATCTTACACCCATAAGTAATAGATCCATGTTTTGTAAAAAATATCATTTGAAAATTTAATGGAAAAGGAATACATTCTATGATTTTTTTATAAATAAATGAAAAAATTATATAGTGTTAAAATAGAAAAATTGAATAAACGACTTATTATATCCCTAAAAATGGATCCAGTTATGGAACACACCTATAATAGGGCATAGAAAAAGAAAATTTATTTTCCTAATGCAGCACAGAGGATAAACATGGTAATCTAACTGGAGGATATTCTAATTTATTTACCTACTTATTTTATCTCAACTAATGTACTTGTTTTAGTTTTTTTTATTATAAAAACAATGATAAATTTATGATTTTTTTAATTTTTAAAACCATAAAATTTCCTAAAAATAATAATTTAAACATAAATTATCATAAAATGAAAACCAAATTGGATTATGAAGAAAGAACATATCCCTTGGGGTTTGGTTTATGGATTCCATCATTTTACATTTTGGTTTTTAAATTTCGTTTGATAATTAAATTATAAGATATCATGCATGAATTAATATTCTTTTATTTAGTTTTGTGAATTTTTGAATTACATTTTAAATCTAAATATATCCTCCTATAATCAAGTTTGATGGCACAACTCAATTGAGAGTGTGACATCTTCCAGGACCTATATCCGGTGAATTTCATTTCATCAACTAAATGGACCAACTCCATCATATGAATATATTGAATCCAATTGAAGGGTGGTGAAATATTTAATAAAAATATAGAAATAAGTTCGAGTTCAGTGACATGGTGAGGAAACGTGACACTCATTCCCTTCAACATTTCTCCCCAAAAACTCAATATAACATAATAATTTACATGAAAAATTAAATAGAAACACAACTTAACTCCCCTGAGACAATCCCTAGGTTATCCCCTAATTTTTTAGGGTAGTAGTTCATTAGAGAATGAATTAAGAAGATGACAATTGAAGAAGAGAAACTAAATAAAATAAATAGTAATGAGAGAATAATAATTAAATTCACACATGAAATCATAAAAATAAAAATTGATGAATAAGGGAGAGGGGGAGTTTGAAGAGTTAAATAAATTAAAAATAATATTTATATATAATCATTAAGTTATTTCTAAAATAAGAAATGAAGAAAAATGTGGTGGATAGGTGAAACACTTCAAAAAATTAACATGATTTAAATGTATTTATTAAATAAAAAATAAAAATAACATATGAAATAAAAAAATAAAATTAAAAATAAAATAAAAAGGGATACATAAGACAAAAATAGGTCAGGCAACATAGCTTCAGGGCTTCTCTTTATAGTGTCTGAACTCCCCCATGTACGGGTAGCCTTCCTCAATTTATAAGTAGAGGAGAGAATTGATGTCTTTGACCATGTTTGATCAAATATTTCCTTATATAGAAATTTCAGATCCTGTTTTGAAACCTTAATATACCAGATTTTAAAACTACATGGATATTTTTCTTCCATAATTTGTAAGATATTTATAAAGGTCTTATCAGAACATGTATGGATTTCCTGGTGTTCCAGAGGATGTGGAACAGTCTAGGCAATGTAACAGTGGTGGAAATGGTATCTTCTAGTGTAGTGGAGAACTTTTCAAGTGTGAAATCAATTTGTGGAACTCCCTCAAACCCTATGGAATTCCCAATGATCGGAGTGAGCTTCAAAAATATTGTATGGGGTTCAAATGGAATTTCAGTGGTTATCCTAGGTGGTGTCAGTGGGAGATGGCTCGACCCTGAGCTCTTGGTGGTCTCCCATGTAATCTTTTAGTGAGAAGAGGTTTCATTTGATGAGTGTGGAGGGTGGATAGAAAATGATAAGGTTGCATCATTTATTGGGAAAACTATGAGTGGGATGAAGTAGAGCTGAGGTTAAATAATAACGTTCTATTAAAAAATGAACATTACTGATATTTAAAATGTTTACCACATCAAAATAACTGGTTAGTGTACACTTAAAAGGAAACTCATTCGATGACCAGCTCATCAAAGTCCTTCGGGAACAGGGGGACTCCCACTACCAATATGGACCGCACCGACTTGACAATCCACCCATCCCGGTATCATGGAATTTTTCCACATGCTCCACCACTCGATTCTTTCATAATATATGCACCTACAAGCTACTCTGTAGGGGATTTATTTCTAATGCTCCCCCATGTTCCCATGAAATCTTGGGATTTAACTCTTATGGGATGGACCACCTCCCTATACCCATGATATATTTGTGAGTAAAAGGTCGCCCTAGTTGGAAAACCATTTTTTATAAGACCCCATATCCTTTTCCATTTCATCTGAAACTATACAAAAAAATTCATTTGACAAATGTAGGAGTCAAATTATTTTAATTATTATTTTTTAAAATAAGTTTTAAATTGTTAATTTTCAAGATATAGGATAATTAAATGAATAATGGTAAACATAATCAACTAAAATATACAAATTATTAAATTAAATTAAAGAAGTATGAATTTAAATAACTCATCAAATCCCGCAAGCTAAAACAATAAATACCCTCAATCAAATTTGTCTACATGAATTAAATAGGGTTCCCCCATGCTACTAATATTTAAAGCTAAAAATTAATAAAATAAAATAAAATTAAACTAGGGATAAATAATTTTCAACATTCATTAAATAAAAATTAATCAAACTCTTCAATAGTCAATAAAACGTTTGATTTTTCCCCTAAAAAATGATCAAACATTTCATCTCTTCTATTCAAGACACTCAAGTAATCATTATTAAACATGCCAGGTTGTGATTTACCTCACATTAATTTATATTATCACAATAGAATGTTTCATTTAAATGGGGTTGTTCTCATAAATTTTGTATATGCACCATACTTATGAACCTTAAATTAAGATACATTATCGGCTTTATAGAGTCAAAAGTCACTAAATATTATTAGGATTTTCCAATTTCGATCAAATGAATCTGAGGCATACGAGAGGTATGTAATTGATGAATTAAAAAAATTATACTCAAGAAGGATTATTATATATAATGTATAATATATAATAATCCAATTAACATGCAATGCCATTCTTCTCAAAGAAATTAAGTTTTCCCCACATCACTAGCTCATTATAAAGGTCATGACACAATTAAAAAATAATGAATGTGTAAACCCCATGAATAGTTTCCTTATAATTTTTAAAACACGTGTTTCAATTTCTCGAGTGTTTAACTAGAAAAATTTACACATCCATCTTCCAACCCAAAATAACAAAAATCATCACTAAAGTGATAGTGATTTTTTATACTCTAAAACATAACATAATTTCATTATCTTTTCTTCATAGATTCAGTTGCAATGAATAAAATGAATTATAACATGAAACATTCCCAAAAATAAATGAAGTAATAAAAACATTTCACCTCATTAAAGTAATTCCATTATTTTTATGAACTCCTCTACCCAACACTACAACTTTTATAATCATTAAATAGACTGTAGTAAGGGTAGGAATGGATAAAATTGTAATTTAATGTGGATAATTCCTATAAAAAAGGTTATTCATGGTATCTAATGGATAGATGTAGGATTAATAATTTGTAAGGTCTGAAGGATAATTGAAAAAAAATACAAACTAATTTTAAAAGATAATTTTTACAATCATAGTTCAGAAGATCAAATTCAAGTACCATTAAGTAACATGTCTCAAGTTATCTTAAATTTTTTTCCCCTTTATAGAAATAAAACAATTATATCCCAAAAAACTCATAGGAATGAGATTCTAAAATATCAATCAATCGGTCATGGAATGTCTAATAATAAAAAATTGATCTCCATGATGTTGTGAAATAAAAAAACCTACAAAATGGAAGGGAAATTTTCAACTTATGTGAATAAAAAATAAAAAACAAGATTTATTGAATCAAAATTCCTATTCCAAACTCTAATAATTGAATCCCCTCATCTTAAATACGCATTTAAATCAAATTTATAATTAAAACATGGATCATGGGGCTTCTAAAAATTCTTTTTATTATATAAAAACATCACTAATATAAGTGTGTTATGGGTTTTTTCATTTATGCTTAAAACAAATTCTCAAAATATGGTAGTATCATTGAATTATGAATTTTAAATTTTTATACCATTTGAAATTATGATCATCTTTTATTATATTTTATTTCTATCTTAGGTCCTTGTGGGTTGAATCCATATGGGTCTAAAAATAAAATTCAACTAGTGAAATTGTAGGCCCATTCTCCTGAATGTTCAAAAATATAATAAAATGAAATCATAAAATATTTCATTACAAAAATTAAAAATAAGTTCAATCTTAAAAAAAATTCTAAATCAATATAGGTCACCTCTTAAAAGTAAGATTGTTATAGTCATTAATCTTGAATCTAACTCTCAAAGTCAAGTGATGGGGGTTGGTATTAGGTTACCCTCTTTGGATTTGCAAATGGTCAAAGTTGTGATTCCTTCGTGTCGATATACCCTCTTCCTATTTCATAGAATAACATCACTCTTACTTCAGGTAGAATTCTCTCCACCTACATGTCCACAATATATCAATGTTTGGCCAATTTTAAAAAATCAAAGGGACGTTAATTGGCTTTCCAAACATTCTAACCTTCATTGGACTCTTTAGGTGTGATAAACCCGAATTGAATACCCTATCAAACTGGTACCTGACCCATGTTTTCCACATACACAAAGGGAATTCCTAATCCCCAAAGGCTTGCGAATGACATCCCTGCATCATGAAAAAATCAGAGGGAATAATTTCAACCTACCTAAAGAAACTATATTGAATATATATATATATATATATAATTGAATAATCTAAAAAAGAGATAAAATATCCCATAAATGTCATAGTATATTATAAAAGATACCACACAAAATCTTTTAGAACATCCCAAAGTACATGTCCGACATCAGAGGAATACTAAAGCAGAAAACTAACTACTCCATGTGATGGTGTGGGATAAATCTCAGCATCTCATCACCCAATACTAAAACCCATACATCTAAAACCTCACTTCCTCACTTCGCCACATTTTCTTTCCATGTATCAAAAGACATACAAAGGTATATGCACTGCTAAAGGGGCACATAAGGTGTTTTATAGCTTCTTAAATAGTTTCACACCCTAATGTTTCCTGACAATTATCTTTATAACAATCTGGATACTGATCAACATTAATGAAAACATGTAATTGTAAACTATTTACTAATTTTTATATCAATATCATGGTAAAATATTTAATTTATCATTTTTCCATAGTTCAAATAATGTAGGTAAAATAGTTTCTATGAATTTTACAAATATCAAATAATTCAATCCAAACACATCAAAACATGGATCAAATATCATATAAAATCCGTGAAAGTTAAACTAAAAGAACCAAAATCAAGGGTAACATAATTCAAAAGATCACTCTAGGTTATATTGGAGGACTACTCACACTAAAACTATGACTACTACATAATCTAGTCCACAGAACACTGCCTAAGGAGAAGAGGAACACCCCATGAGTGAAAACCCCCCAATAATTCAATACCATTCCCAATAAAAAAATTCCTAGGAATCATATGAACACCACATGAGTGAACCCCTATAATATGTGGTTGATAAAACTATGTTAAACCTACCAGAAAATTACCCAAGGCTTCCAATGTGCTCAATTTTCCAAACTATTTCAAAACAATTCGTCAAAAACCATTTAAGAAATCAATTTTCCAATGCTTTCAAAATACATTAGTCCTTTTACCAAAAAAATTGGAATGAATATTTTATCGGAAACCTATTCAGCATAAAACATTTAATCAAATAATCAAGACATTTATTTTTATAAAACAAATTATAAAAAATAGAAATTAAACCCATCCAAAATTTTCTAGAGTGGAACTAGCCACCTAAAACTTGGGTAACACATCCCCGGAATAGGGTTCACCAACACAGAAGAACACAATGACAACCATGAAGGCACTATATTAAATCCTCAAATCTATGTTTAAACTAAAAAAACAAATCAATCAGTAGAGGGGATAGATCACATCACACCTCAATGAAAACTGATACCTCACCACAACAAACACAACAATTAACCTTAAGAGAAATATCACACCACGAAATGTAAAGGAATCAAGAGAATTATCATCATAGATCAACATATCAAATAATTCAACAAATTGGTGATACTGGAATAAAAAATGTAGAAATAGAAGGATTACTCACCCAGAGACCAATAACAGAATGAATTGATCCATAATGAACAGAGGCCTCTACAATTTATTGAGTGTGAACCATGGTATAGATCAACGAAGTTACCACTGAATAAAAAAACAAATTGTCTAGGTAGTTCCACAAAATTACAACACAAAATACTTACACTATGGGTAATAAAATTACACATTGTGTAATACATAAATCCAACATTTATAAAAAACTATCACCTTAGATTTAAAACTCATCTTTTACCAAAACCTGAAATGAATTTACAATATATGGTGTGTAAACATGCATGGCCTGTAAAAGTTCATGCCATCAGTCTCGAGAAAAATATAAGGTTTTTATGCTCATTAAATGGTGTGTAAATGTCTAAAAGATAGTGAAAAATATAGTTATCTCAAAAAAACCACAAACCACCTTTTTCAATATCTCAACACAAGGATAAAACATAAAAATCATTTAACACATTTATACCCTTAAAACAGTAATTAAAACACAGCTATTTCATAAAAAGTAGGCCATTTTCCTTGGAAAATTATATCTATCATAAGGATCCCCAAAACAATCCAAAATTAAAGAGTTAAATTACATGAGAGGTGATAAAAACTTAAAATAAGGTAATATTATGTTATAAACTCACCACCATAAGACCTTCCATCCCTATTATGTCCTGTGAAAGAATGATGTCTGTAAAAAGGTGATGTCACTGCTCCCTCATTAATGACTATTGCACCCAAATCTCAAATAATCTAATCAATGTTTCTCTAAGACTTGGACTAATAGAATTGACATCCCATATAATAATTTCACTTGAGAGTCAATAATCTCAACAATAAACTACAAAACTAAAACATTTGGATTTAACTCGATCTCTTCCCAACTAAAATTTTGAGAGGGATCATGGTGTTATTTTCTGAGATGTAGTATAATTAAAACATCATGAATTCTTATAAAATAAACCATAAATTATAATTGTTATGAAACCTTCTCAAGCCTTGCAGTGACCTCAGATTCTCAAACATACTCAAGATCTATCTTTCCGTATTTTACAAGATGATTGTGACTTATCAGAGGATTAACCTTAGAAAAACACAATAAACTAGGAAAAACTCCAAAGTATGATATTGTTGATCCCCAAATGATTTATATCAACTCTGATCTATAATGATACACAAGCATATATCTAGAATCCATACTAGAATCGTATTAAAAATACTCGGTCCCACTAAATAGGATTCACCAACCTCTACTAAATAAATATGTAATCTATTTGGGAAAGCATAAAAATACACAAAAGGATACATTCTAGTTGGTCACTAATAACTATTTTTATAATAAAACTCAATCTAAACTATATTTATATCCCACAATCCACCAAAATCCAAGACATAGGTACAAATAACATCCTGTAATATTTTAATAGCATTCTCTATTTTTCTTCCTATCTATGTATGCTTTTTTTTGCGGGAAACTAGAACTAAGTCGCCATCGCCAATAGGAGACTTATCAATAACCTCAAATTAAACCTAGGATCCCTATTTGAAATAGTTGTATTTGAAACCCTTGAAATCATGCGATATTAGACACAAATACCAAATCCAAATCTTCATCTTTAGTTGTATCCTTAATAAAAATATATTGAACAAACTTTTTCAAACAATCAACCACTACCAAGATAGAACTCCACACTCATTGAGTTTGTGGCAATACGAAAAAAGTCCAAGGAAATGTTATCCAATTTATATAATGTAATATAAAGATTCCAGTTAAATCCAAATGTTTTTAAATGCTATGACTTTATCAGTTTCCAGGTTTAATAGTGGGACACAAAATCTATGATGTCACGTATGCTACCAATCCAACAAAATCACCGCCTCATTCCATAATATATCTTCATAGTGACTAGATATAAATCCCACGAATTGATATGAAATTAAATCAAAACAGAGCTACTCAAAGGTACATGGGTGAAAAACTAATTCCTAAAACATCGAATACCATCTAAAGAGAGAGACCAACCAGAAATGGTATCCTCACCATATAGGGTCTTTCAAATTCCACTATACTCATCATCCAATTGCTGATCTTCTAGAATAGACTCAAGGAGAGATGGTGATTTCTGAAATATGGTTATAACCATAACTGAAACATCCCCATAGTCATATAGTTTAAAATTCATTGAATTCTGTAGAGGGTTCCACTCCTCCATTGATTTGAAGACAAACTGTGATTATACATTCCTACTAAGGGAATCTTTAATGATATTTCACTAACTTAGGGTATAGGAAATGTCGAATTAAAATTAATGAAGTTAATTAACCAGTCATCTTTGAATGAGATTAATGTTTTACTAAGAAAATATATAACTCAAACTCTTATGGTTAGAAAATATAGTTAACCTCTCCCCATAAAGATAGTGTTAGCAGCACTTAAGTGCATTCATAAATTCAAAAAGCTCTAAAACATGAGTGGTGAAATTCTATAAAGGATATTGAAGATGAAAATATACATGAGAAACTAGATGATTATCAAACATAATCATGAAACACAAATAATCAACTAAATCATCATAGAAAACTACATACCACATATTGCTATCTGGTAATATTAGAACATGATCTGATATTAGAAGTAATTTTAACTCATCAAATTATATTAGAACATTAAATCCCATATGAAATTAACCACTTTCATGGTTGGAGATGTGAAATATGAGGCCAAATTTGATAAATACATGAGAAATTATTATTATGATCCAACAAGACTAAGGGGTCTTCGAATCTCAAATGCATTCCATGGTTCATCCCAAAAAAACAACCTTAAACTTCTTAGGATCAACTGATAAACCATGATCATAAATCACATGCCCCATGAACACAAATTCTTAGATCTAGAAAATGAATTTTGAAATAATTCTATAAAAATGGTGAATCCTAATGATTTCTAGAAACAAACTCAAATGGTTATCGTTATCCTTTACAGATCCCAAATAAACCAAAATATCAACCATAAACACTACCATAAATATGTCTACATACCTATAGAATATCGAATTCTGGAAATACTTAAAAAATTCAGGAATGGTAGTCAAAACATGAGACATCAAAAGATATTCCAACTCACCATACCAACTTCTCAAAGCCATATTATATATATTAGACTCCCAAACTCTATGATTATGATAGTATGACCAAATATCAATCTGTAGAAACCATTTCCCCAGCTTGATGATAAAAAAATCATCCATATGAGGAAAAGGCTACATGTAATTAACTATTACCTGGTTCAACTTCTGATAGTCTACACATAAACAAAGTGAAATATATTATTTCTTGGAAAAGAGAACAAAGGCTACCCAAGGTGAAACAATAGTGTGAAGAAAACATTTCTTCCATCAGGTCATCTGACTGAATCATGAGATCTTTCAGCTATACAACTTCCATATAATAAGAAGGTATCAAAATTGGTTGTTTATCTAGTAGAAGATCAATTGAAAAATTTACCTCCCTCTTTAGATTATGATAATATAAATCATTTGGAAAAAACATGGGAATGTCCCAAACCACCATGATATGGTCAAAAACAAAAGACAATTTTTCCGGATCAATTACTACAGTAAACGACAAAATCATAACCTCTATGTAGAAGGATCATGCTTGAATATACCTTAGATCCAACTCTCCCCAAATCACCCATCAGATCCCCTCAAATTCAAAAAGTGAAAAAATTATGGTAATAATCCACATCATCAAAATGATAAACAATCCAATCTGACATGATGATGATTTCAAAAAAATCTACATCAAGAACAATAAAATCAAAGACTAACTTTGCATAAAATATTAATATAAAACAAGGACACTGTAAACCCTACGCTTTACTCTTACCATGTAGTTCCATTTACTATATAATAAACGAAATTATATCTATTGTATGTTTAATCATATTAAAAAACCTTTGAGATATAAATTAGTGGAAATAAATATTATCAAATAATTTAATCTCTACTAAAGATGCCATAAAAATGATACCTATACCTGTCACTAGAACTGTATTTACCTCCTTCTAAAACTATTATATTGTGTGATGGTGCTTTACTGTAGAGGCATGTGTATATAGCCCTGTTGTGCTTAATGAATTTGCCTATGATGATGTATCTTTTGGATACAAATGATCCATATTAATAATTAGTCATAGACATTACCCAATAGAAACACTATATATGTCCATGATGTCAATAACTATTTCACGTCTTTGAAGGTTAAGGGAAAAACATTTGGTGTGCCTAACCTTGTCACACTAGTAGCAGGTCATGGGAATGCTACCAATTGAAACAATATATGTAAGGGAGGATTTCCTCTATAAACCACCCCCATCACTCTATTGATAATCAAAAAAATTCTTCTTCATCCCCTACACACTATTGGAACTACCACTAAGTGGAAAATAAGGTTCAATGTAACCAACCTTTCCCAACATATCCATCTCATACATCATTTCTGTTTTTATTATCTCCAAATAAGTTGAAATATTCAACATACACCCCTATGATCTTATATCTAGTCACAAACCCAATAGGTACTTATATTATTTAGCTAGTCATTCTTAACTAAATCTAGTAAAAACTTAACCATCTCAGCAAACTGATTTGTGTATACCGGTATTGAACTCTCTCCACCTGAATAAAGGGGAACTCTAGAGGCTTCTCCATCATCAGTGGCTCTGAAAAACAAATTAAATAAGAATAGAATCTTGAAACCCTTCCAATGCAAGTCCATGTTCCTATCCACCTACAAGAAGGAATCAGGCCAAAACATTCATGACCCTCAAGTATAAACACCACACAAGTCAATTTGATCATATCACGAATATCTAAAAATTCAATGATATGGTCAATTCTATCATTCCAATAATCCTCCTCCTAAGGTTCATAAAAACCCGTAATAGATGGTGGATTCAAATGTAAGAGCTCCAATGATTAATTCCTTTCTCCTAAAACATCCAGATATACCTAGACAATGGTACTCTATTGTTTTGGTACTTTTTTTCAGAAATAAAAAATGAATGCATGATAAACTCGATGATATTCTGATCTAGAGGTGAATTCCATTAAAAAGAATTATTGTTTCCCTCTTGAGGGTCATATAGAAGACATATTAGATGCATACTACTAAAAAATAAAATAAATGAATTGATCAACAAATACATTAATATTAGTTCAAACAAAAAACCCTAACAAAAAACTGGTTCAAACACATGACCTATAAATATAAGATACACATAAAAACAACCAATTGCAACTTGATTCTCATAACAAAAAAAAATAACATTCCATACATTCCCCGTAACCCACCTCTCAAGCCCTGAAAATCCTATCTCCAATCTAAAAAGCATCCCAATATTAAGAATCATGAGGAAAAAACACCTCTCATACTAAATTCTAATGAACATGACTAAGATACCCTCTTAGAAAAGTAATACTCTTGAAATTTCCACACACCAGATTTGCATTCCATATCGCCATCATCTAGTGACTAGCACCTTGGCCTCAAACCAAAACCATATGAAATTATTTCTCCAAAACTATGAATAAAATGGGGAAAATATATATATATATATGTATGTATATATATACAATAATCGAGTAAAAAATAAAGTGATAATATATTCCATAACTAAAAGAAGTCTATGGAAACGATATGATTCAAAAGAATTCAAAACATCCCAGGGTACAAGTCCATCAGTAAAGGAGAAACATAACAGAAAATTGAATAGTACATGTAATAGTAGGGGAAAACAACCTCCATCTCAACACTATCTACACAAAACCATCTAATAAAAACCACACAACCACACTACTCTTACTTTCCTTTCCCTACATCAAAATTGATAAAAATATCTATGAGCCACAAAACGGATCCGTAATGTGTGAGCTAACTAGATCAGTAGGATCTCAACTTACTGTAACATATCAAATCTCTATATAAACATAAGGATGATACTATACTTTAAAGAAAAAAATGAAATGATAAATAGTTTAACAGCTTTTATACTAAAAGCATGGAAAAAATTTTAATATCAACATCTTCCATGGTTCCAAATAATCCATGTGAAATAGTTTCAAATTATTTTAAATATAAGAAACTACTCAACTAAAACATATCAAAGAATAAAGCTTATAGTGTAAATAGTCAATTGAAGTTCAACCAAATGATTACAAACCAAAAGAATTTTTAGAATAATTCTAAGGATCACTCTATTTCAGAACATTGGACTATTTTTACAATAATAAATGGGCAGTTCACAATCTAATCTAGGAAGATAGTCCTATAGAGTATAAGAACACATCTAGAGTGAACCCTCCAATAATTTCAATTATAATTATATTGAACAATGGTCCAATGTAGTAGTTAAACACCACTTGAGTGATCAAAATGATAATACATGGACGATGGACCTGGATAAACCATCCACCTAAGATCCCAAGTATTCCCATGTTCTATATTTTCTAAATGATTTCCAAAACATTCTTGGAAACCATTTTAGAAATTGATTTAGTAATTATTTAAAAATAACTTTATCCTTTAACCAAAACATGGTGAAATACAACTTTAATCAAAAACCCTTTCCACACACCAAAATTAATCAGACAATCATCCCATTTCATTTTATAGGAATTTTTTATAAAACTAGAGAAATACAGTTCATCCAATATAGGATCAAGATGAAACCACCTACCTTATAAATTTGGTCACAAATGAATGTAACAAGATCCATCAACATTTAAAAATAAGGCAACAAAAATGAAGTCCCTTGAATCAATACTCATATCCTAAGATAAATTCAAAAAAAAAATAAGTCGTTGATGGGTACATGTCACAAAATACCAGAATGATCGCTCATATCATCCACAACCAACACAAGGGTTAGCATCAGGATGAAGATCACACCAAGGATCATGATGGAATCAAGATAATCATCACCAATGATGAAAGGATCCAATAACGTAATCTAATAATGCAACTATGATAAAAATCAAAAAAAATAAGAATAAGGATTACTCACTCAGAGAAACACACCGTAATCTCAATGAATGTCAATCATTGAAGACATAAATTAGGAAGGGGAGGAGGTCATCCAAATTCTCTGTGAGAGATCGTAGGTCAATATAAAATAGGAATTAACTGAATAAAAAAACAAAATCATCCATGTATCACCCTAAAATAAAAAACCTATGAGACATTTACTCCCTGTAATACCTTTACACGTTGTTTAATCCATGAATCCCACATATGTCGAGAAACTCATCACCTTTTATTAAAAAACCTAACTTTACCTATACAAGGAGCGAATTAATACTACAAAACTAGTATACATTCACACCTTGTAAAATCTCATGACATCAATCTGGAGATAAAAAAATTACATGAAATCTGATTACACAACATGTAAATTTCCATCAGACAGAAACAATTTCAGTTTGGTTACACAAAACCCAACCACATCAGCTATTCTCTATACTCAGGGAGAACCCCACAAAGAGTTTAACCCATTAATATAAAAACTACATTAATTAAAATAGACATACATACCCAAAAATTATTTTTTCCCCTGGAAAATTATCTCCATCATTGGGATTCCCAAGACATACCATAATTAATGAATTAAATAATAAGAGATATGTTAAATACCTGAAATATGGTAATAGTATGTTATAAAAAGGATAAAATTCCATTATATATCATCAAAATTTTCTATAAAACATTTTTTTAATTCCTATTTCAACCCAATTGTTTAAGCTCTATTGTATCTGCATCGCTATTTTTTTAATTAGAATTTATATACATAAATCCTTGAATGTTATCTTCTCTAAAATACTCTCATTTCTTATTGAAATTGTCCTCTTCATATGGATATTGAAATTTATCTCTTCTCCATAAACTCATAAAAATAAATCCCAAAATTGAACATCAATAAATTCCATTAATGTTGATATGAATGTAATTCCAATGATTATTTGAGACTTCTCAACATCCATGCCTATCACCAGAAAGTCTCTTGGGAAGTTCAACTTGTCTACATTGAAGATGAAATATTCATGAAAACCTTTGGGATGTTGTACTACACTATTAGTATGTTTAAATAGAACTCTTATTGGATTCATATATCTTAATACCAAGATTTTTAAACGTTTTTATGACATTATTTTTCATAATTTCCCAAAAATCAGACAATTCCATACTAAAATAACTAGACCCAATATAAACCAAAATATAAAATCTACCTAGTTCACCTTTCATCATTCATATGATTCATAACTCGATAGATAAACAATCCCCCATTAATGGTATGGTTAAAAATACCTATATATTCTCATTTTTTGATACAAATTCATTTATAATTTTTTTTGTGTAGGAATATTCTCTTTATATTCAAAAAATGGTATGTTGATATATAATTTTGTAAACATATCTAAACAATTTAGCTATGATAATATAGCATTACTTGACTCTCTCCCCTTGAAAAATGTATTGGAGGACGGTATGGGGGTGGTTCTTCCTGTATTACAATCATCTTACCTTCGCTTTATTTTTTCCCTTTAATACTAAATCTAATCCTCTTTATTTAATTGATTGTTCATAAATCATTCTTATAATATCTTCATCTTATATCTCCAAAAAATCAATATTCAGTACTATATGTAGTTATTTCTATATTACCAATGGGGATGTATTTTATCTCTTGATGTTTAGGAAAATCAGTATATACTTGTTAAATTATTCATAGCATATCATTGATTTGGGTAGAAATCATTCCCCCTAGAACAACATTATTCATCCTGAAATCACTTTTATTTTTTGAGTTTTTATAATTACAGGATTGTAGCCACTTGACCCTTGTAGTAGGCTTCCAATTGTTTGAGATAATTTCTTGCAATTGTCATAATAGTATCTAGGGTATCCTTCAATGTGGGTATTTTACTATTCATATAAATTTATTGATGTTGATGTTGAAATATTTGTTACCTCATCTGAAATCCTTATCAATGTGGAAATCCACATCTTTTATTTATTTTTGTCATTATTGTGGCCTTTATCAATTAGTATAAATTTTCTGTTTAAAATAGAGATAATTTTTAGATTCAAATTGCATAACATGGTGATGTTGAGTGTCTATCATAACATCAAATTTCATTGAAATATCATTCATTTTTTTGGATACACAAATATTTTCCACCATTTAATCCCATTTTGTTTGGTTTTCCATTGACAAGTATTAGAAAACATTTCATATAATAATTTGTTACTATTTTATGGTTACTTCTTCATTAGTGATCCTCAAGAGAGATAATCTACAATTGATCTCTTACCCGTTTTATGATCATTATTGAATGTTTCAACCAGTAACCAAGTTTCTATTCCATGATGAGGATATATTATAATTAAAACTTTAATCCTTTTTAATGAATCATAATGTTATTAATTATTTATATATTCAATGTTTAAAATACTTACATGTAATCCACAGGCATGGAAAAAGGAAAAATCTATTAAAAAAATCATAACAAATATTTCTATGTGGTGATTGATTGAATGGGTATACTATAGATCAACTATGAAGCTTTATCATTAAGTGATTAGTGGAAGATGCATAGCCTTGATGTGTTAGAAGTTTTGTTATTAAACTTGAATGTGTCGTAGATATCCAAGAAACACTCAAGGTGATAATTATAGTATTTTTGTGCATCCTAATAAATTAAATGTATTGTGATTTCATTTTTATGATCACTGAAATGATCTTTACTATTGAAAATTGATTGGAGGCATGAGAATGATCAGATTAACACCCATGTTTGAGGGTATTCAATGGGGTTTTAGGGCATTCATTCTTGAGTTTCATTATTTCAATAATTAGTGTTCTCATTAGACAGATCCTTGTCCATGTTATCTTCTATCAAATACTTCTTCATCTACTTTAAATTTTTTTTGGTATTCTCATGTTTTTATCAATATTTGGATTGAAATCAATATCTTCTTCATTTATTTACCTAGAGTCATGTACTCATGAATTTTTTTGATATTTAAAACAAATTCCGGACAAAAATAAATTAAAAATGGGGAAAATAAGATAAATTTAAAAATTCAAAAAAAATACTAAATATTTATAACCATTCTCAAACACTATTTCAAGTAAATTTACTCTTAAAATTTTATCATTATTTGTGTTAGGAGTCCAATATAAAAACATATACACTCTAAATAACAAAAAAATTGTTTAATTTATTATAGTGTAAGTCAAGGATGATCATATATTGAAAAGTGTAGAATTTACAAAAAATGTGTAAGAAAACATGATGAAAATAATTTTTTTAGATTTTTTGGTTTTTAGATCCGTGATACGAGTGTACCAAGAATAGTATTTAATATTTCATAGATTAGTGAAGTGAATATAATTTAGTTTATTTTAATGTCACTATAATTGAATCCTAGTGAACCACCTATCGAATTGAACTCTCACAATTATATATACACACCTTTTTGACTCTTCTATACTTCTATTAGGTAATATGATAGTAATAGTAAATAGGTTTTTAAACATAACCACCCATATTCACCGAATGTCCATACAAGGAACATGGGTAGTTATCTAATGTATTGATAAAATATTTCTTCCCACTCTTATCGGTCATGTAAGGTAGAAATAAATAAGATTAAATAAATCACAAATGACTATAAGAAAAAAAATAACAGAATTGAGAAGAAAATCCACTTCACTAAATTCAATAACTTATCCATACATGGTTTGGACCAAAATAATTACAGTAGTATAATATTACCAATAATGACTATACAATGTTTTTTTATAAAATTGTATATTGGATGGAAAACATCCAACCAGTTGGAGATGCTTTAGGCTTGTTGTTCTTTCCTATAGCATCCATGATATGGTGTATGGTAAAGAATATGTCGGGGTCACCTATAGATACCATTGTTTGGAAGTTATTATAGACCACCTTAGGATCAACATCAGTGACCAACATTTGGTAGTCACTACAGACCCTTAATATCACCTTTATGTAATTTCATTTGGCAGTCATTATAGTCTAACATGGCTAGCATATAGAGGCCATCATATGGAGGATGCTATCAGATCCATTGGTCTATACTATAGTGATATCTATATAGCGGCTGAAATAATTGTTGTCATTTTTTTCGTAGAATTCACATCAGAATAATAGGAACAACCATATTTCAAAAATACAATACATATTTCCAAAATATATAAAACCAAGATCCCATAAATCTGTTATCTTAATCATCTTCTAATATCCACATCCATCAGAGAATAAAAATTCACGAAAAAAGTTAATAAAATAATTAGTGCAGTAAAAAATATCACAACAAATAATTGAAATGAAATAAAATAATTCAATTTAAACATATAACAAAAGGCCAAAGTTAATTTATATTCAAAAAATATTAATAATTTATAATAATTTTTTAAAATTTAATACATCTAATTTTTTCTTTCCTAATAGATCTCAACTATGATTGAGGTTTTTTCTACACTTAGATTTCATAGAAAATAATAAAACTACTAACCTATGATTTTAAGTCATTTTAACGTCATTTTCAGTATATTTGAGCATGAAACATATATTTTTGTGTTTTATGACTCGAAAAGTGAATTTTCTACCATCCTGGGAAAATGAAACCTTCTATATATGTATTATCTACTTAAAAATTGCAAAATTCACTCTATGATTTTGTTTTTCTAATTTCCTAGAATATAAAGGCCGGTGAGTTGTTTTTCACCACCCACGTGTTTTTAAAGTGTGTAAAACCATAAAAAACTACATACTCAATCATTCTAGGAGGAACACACATCTGATTGGGATTTTATATCATCACAATCATGAATAATAATAATATTCTTTTATTCTAAGGATTTCAATCACTCTAAGGCCTTTTTCCATGTATATGACTATTAAAAGAGCATATGGTGTTTAATGATGCAAAAAGTCCATTATTGGACCACTAAGGAAAATGCATACTCAAATGGATGTGTAACATCCCAGGTAAATAAATAATATTACATTTTCATTTTTATCAATATTTGTGAATAAAATTTTAATATTACATTAAAGGGAATGTTAATCATGATGGCGTACCCAATACGCAACAACAAGTTTCTTTGAAATATTACGTTGCACACTAATAATATAATAATATTATTTTAAATAGTTAATGCCTAGCCTTTGTAATGGCGAGAATGAACAGATCTAACTAAAAAATTATTATATATGTTTGGAAAATATTTTTACTTTTATCCAATAAATGTTAGAGGCCAAAAATGTGAATGAATCCAATTTTAAGCGTAAATATTCTAATATTCTTTATAAGGTCGATTAACCACCTTTTGATGGAGAAAACTTTTTAAATCCACTTGTTGAAAATTTTATATGTTATATTGGACCAATTAAAATCCTTTTTTAGAATCGGGATATCAAAATTTACTTTATGTATGTTTCTGTTATTTTTTTTATAAAGTTCATTTTTAATGAATAAGTGAAAAATGTTGTATCTTAATTTAAAACCTCTTTTAAATCTAATTTATTTATATGATTAGATCGTATTTTGAATTGGTTTTAATGTTAAATCAGAATATATTTTTATCATTTAATACAATTTTGTTCATTGGATGTATTTTCAATTTTAAATTGGATGTAAAAACAAATCAATCTTTTGATAGATTTGACTTCTTAAAAACTCGTCTTTGGTTTTAACAACGGGAATTATTTTAAATTAATTACTAAAATTTCTATGTTTGGAATTTGGTAAAATTGATTCCATATTTGGAATCAAAAGGTCCATATTATGTAATTAAGACTCTGGTTTTTGGACATTATGAATAGTAACGACAGTAATTGTCTTTAATTATCGTGTTTAATTAGTAGCCGGGTAGTTAAGGGTAATAATATAATATCATAAAAGTATAAAATGACACAAACATGTGTCCTAATTCTACTAGTGGTATCAAGGCCGACCATGGTATGCTTTGTGCCAACCTTGGGACCCCATGGAATCACATTAGTGTGATAGTGACCCTTTTATCATATTTGTTTTAAAAAAGAAAAGGTAACCAAATTATGTAACACTTAAGTAAAAATATTTTAATTTTGTCTACATAAATGATATATTAGACTATAAATAGTCATTGGAAATCTAAAATGGTTTCCTACATCATAGTATTTTATTATAATTTTAAGAAATTAAATAAATTAATTTATTTATGACATCATGATGATGCAATGATTACCTCATTAATGAACGATTTAAATAAAATAAAAACATAATGTAAAATCTAAGACATAAACATGTCAAAATATTATTGTATGGGTTTATTTCGAACTATAATCACCTTATCCTAGAAATATATAATTTTGGGTCCATTAATATCCGAAAATCATTTTATAATAAAGTAACTTTTCATGACATTCCAAGAGTGCCCCTCCACCCTCTTATAAAAGGCCCCCACCTCTACCCCCTTATCCACACCTTGCAAGCCTTTGGATTGACCAAACTCTACTCAATTTATCTCTCCACATACCTCTATTCATCCTAGAAGCCTTAAATTATGATTAATGCTCTTCAAGATACCCTTTTGGTTCAATCCAATTGGAGTTACCCGATTTAAAGGTAAGGTCCTCTCTTATGTTCTTTTGTATTATTTTGCTTCCCCAACCCCTTAAACTCTTTTTATTCCTTTTTATTGTAACAACACCAGTATATTAAATATAATAAAATGTTTTTATTATAATTATTCGAGCTACACTTACACACACCTCTATCTAATGGTTAATGAACATATTGTTTCCATGGATGTCGAATTACCGCCTCAAGAAACTATGATTGTTCTATCTTCTCCTACCACCTCTCATGGTGGAAATTATGATGGCACTATATATTATTTATGATATATATAATATATTTATTTCATCTATATTCTTATATATTTTATAATTAAAATATAAAATTATTCTTTGCATGTTGTGCAAATGCGATAATTTCATTTGAGGAAGTGTGGACTACCGCCCCCTCAAGTGATGTGACTCATTCATGCAATACATGGAATGTATAAAGAATAAAATTAATGAACTTATGTGACATATATAACATATATATTATACTGTAATTATAATATATATATATCTATCATTTATTTTTAATTCCATTAAATACAAAGTAGAAATGAAAGTAGCGTTCATGCGTATGTACTGCTTACGGTCTCCATGAACGGTGCATTTCATTTATTACCTATAAATGTTATGTAATATTATAAAGCAAGTATTTTCTGGATATGTATGATATATATGATATCTAAATAATTAATATAATTCTGGATATAATGGATATTTTAACCCATGGACAACTTGTAATTATAAGAATTTTATTTTAAACTCAAGTACCATTGATCGACAAATCAACCGTTATCAACTTAAACGATTACATAATGTTCATAACATAGTAATAAGTGACACAAAAGTAATAATTAACATTAAAAATGTTCTTAAGAAATTATAAATTAACTATAGTTTATTATTCATTAATATAATGAAACGAACAAGACAAGTCGAACTTGATGTAAGGGATCCTACCACTCTCTTTCTTTTTAAGTACTCTATTTTAGGAAACTTCTTTTATTCTCCTTTTTCTTATGTTGGGGGATGTTATTTTATATTAATATTATTATTGTTTTTAGGATAATATTAATAGAGACCCTCTTTAATCTCATCAATCCATTTTTGGAAGTTTCATGTGGTGTCATTAGGCTGCCGAAATTTCGTAAGGGACTTTTTATCTCACTTTGTGTTAATGTGAGATTCATGCTACATTGGCCACTATTTCCTTTTTTGTGGTGTATTTACTTACCATTATTGTATTATTTGTGTAATATAATTTAATTTATGTGTATTTACATCTTCATTTTATGATCTTTCTTTCATGGGGTGTACTTTTTGAAAGTTTCCCAAAATCTGTAAGGGAACCTTTCACCCTCTTCATTTTAAAATAATTAATTTTGTTATGTATTTTAATTTTCATCTACTTATGTTGGGATATGTTCTTATATGTCCTTATTGCTGTTAATGTTATGTACAAGTGATGATAAACCCTTCTTATCTCTCATCATCTCATTTTCATAATTTTTATGTGACACAGTTAGGCTATCGAATTTCAATAAGGGAACTTCACAACCCAATTTCAATTATTTGGGTTAAACCTCTACTTCTTGATTATGTTGTGCTATAAATATCTGGGGATTACATATTATTTTTTTACAGTGAGTATCCACTTATATTTGTTGTATTTATATTTGTCACACATAATTATGTCATTTCTTTATCCTTGCACTAATGGAATGATCCTTGATTGGGATTACATCTCAATTTCTTCTCATTGAGACATTTCTTAATGATATGCACTTTTATTCTTTTATAAAGTGTATATATAGCCCCTTTGAAATTCCATATCCATATTATGTATATATTAATGTCATTTAAATGTTTTGAAAATAGTCTACTTTCATGTGGCATATAATGTAAATGTTCAAAATAGAAAAGGACTCTTTTATTAAAACATTGTTTTAAATAGTTTTAAATATTTATTCTTTTAAAAATATATCATCCATGTCCATGTTTTAAATATGGTTTTAAGTATTTATTTTTATGCACATGAATATTTTAAAACCCTTTCAAAATTTTGTAAGTGGTATGGGACACTTTGATTCTAAAATCTCTTTTAAATGCCTTCTTTTAATATTTTCAATGTATAAAGGGATATTTATCTCATAGAGTTTTAATGATTTTACTAGATGTTTTTATTTATAATAATATCATGATGTGATCTCTTGCGATTGAAATGTGGAAATTTTTTGTTTTTTTATGCATGTATTAAGTGTTATGATTATGTTATGGTTCTTGGGCAATGTTTTTTAAATCGGGTGGTTCCATGATAAACTAAGGGCGGGTGAGCCCGCGATATCTCTCCAATGCATTGGGTAACATGAAGGAGTTAAATGCTAAGGTTTATTCGAAGAGATTTAGGGAATATACTGTGATGGGTATTCCAAACGTAACCATGAGGGTTACTCTCTACGTAAGAATGTTATGAATTCCTCAACTACCTTTATTTCTTATGATTTCTATGAGTTATTCCTAAATCTTATGATTTAAGGAGGTATGTTAAAGTGCATATGTTTTATGAGTAAAGTATGATATCATTGATTCTTATGTATTCATGGACTAATGTTTTCTTTCCGTATTGTTATAACCCTTACTGAGCATTTTATGCTCATACCATGTTTTTGAAATGTTTTCCACAGGACGTAAGGTGGAATACAATCAAGGATGCGATCAAGGAAATATCATGATGTCTAAAACATGGAACTATACATGACTCTTCTATTCAAGAGTATATTTTTTCTGAAAAAAATGGAAACTGAGTAGATGTGTCTACCTTGTAATCTTTGAGATGTAATTGTTATGCCCTAATTCTCTAAAACTCTAAACCTAAAAAGATCATCAATGTTAATTATTCATTTAATTCATTATTAAGTAAAGTTTTAAGGTCAGGTCCTTATAGTTTGAATCATAGGGCGGTTTAGATAACATTATAGGTTAGGGTATTCTTTATGAATAAGTGACATTACCATAATGGTTAGGATTTCAAAAAGAGTCATAGTTTTAGATAAAGTGAATGAGTTTATGATAAAATGAATAATTATTTCATAGTAATATATGATGAATCGAATGGTATACTCGCATTGACATTATTGGTTTTAGTAAATGGCTAGATCTAGCAGGCAACAAAGTGACAGTGGATGTGAAGAAAACTGTGATGGCTTTCTGAAAGAACAACTGAATGATATGGGAGCTGTAATGAGAACTCTTGTGGTTTTTCTCAACCAAATATCGGGAGTCATGATTAACCACTTGAAACTTGGTGAGTTATCTAATACATCATGTATGAGATAACCAAATTGATGTGGAAGTTCATGTAATAATTATAAATATAACCATTGGGGTTTATATAGTCCTTAATTTTGAGGTAATTGTGGGTTACTATTTGTTATAATGGAAAATGAAAGGAATGAGATAAACTTGAGGTTAAATTATGTTATGGTTATTTTTGATGATTTTAACTCTTTTTGGGGAATGTTTTAAGATTTGTATAGTTTTGGAAAAAGGACAACACGCAGACCGTGTGACAACCCATCACGTCAGACAAAGCCGTGGGAATCGAACCCACAACCAAAGTGCGACTGGTATTTATCACCAACCACTGGACTACCTGAAGTCCCTGGTTAAAATGAAAAATTATTTTTAGTTAGAAGATCTTATGAATTAGGAATAATTTTATTTTTGGTTATCTATGGAAATTATTAGCCTATCATGGAGGATATATGATTAGGTTTTCTACTTTTCAGTATGAGACATTAAGAGTAACTGATGTTATTTGGTGATAAATGCTATAATTCATCCAGGATGACTATGTGATTAAATCCTTAAGAGATTTGGGTTTAATTCTTAGTTTGGATTAATTTGAGGAATTTTATGGATAGATGTTTATTAAATGGTATTTGTTGAACTTTGGGCATTCTTTGACAATTTTGGAGATTAAGAATAGTTTTTTTTTTCTATAAAGGATTATCCTTTTTGGGTATTATTTGATCTTGTACTAACCTCAATGGTTTTTGTTTTGGTTATGGTCTAAAAACATGGGAAATATATAGTTCTCATTTTTAGATTAGGTGATTCTCTAGATGTTGTTTATAGAACTATTAATATGAACAAGTCATCTGGAAATTCTCATCGTTTGGAGAAAATATGAGTTTTTGTTAGAAATATAGTAAAAGATAAAAGTCTACATGACAAGTGAGTGTGTTTCCTTATGATTTAGTTAAGCTAAAAAATAAATTCCTCTTTGAAAAATAACTTAAAAAAATGTTTTCTGTTAACTTTTCATACTGGGGAATCACATACATTTTAACCCATCATAAGTTTGTGATTTTCTTGGGGTTAACTTTATCCTAATCATGTTTTATATCACTCTACATCAAAACATGACCCTTTGTTTTCTCCTCCATATCGAGGTTTTCAGGGAATCCTAGTATGCATTAACTCGTGTGACCCTTGTACTTCTCTTTGTTTCTTTTAAAGTGATAGTTAATTTTTTTTTTCTGATGTGGGGCTTTCAATGAAGTTTCCAAGCCCAATTTTAAAATTGAGAGGATGCAATTCCAAAAATGAGGGGAAGGATGTATCATCCCAGGTAAATAAATAATATTACATTCTCATGTTTATCAATATTTGTGAGCAAAATGTTAGTATTACTTTAAAGGGAATGCTATGCTCGATGGCATACCCAATACACAACAATGAGTTTCTTTGAAATCATACGTTGGACACTAATAATATTATAATATTATTTTAAATAGTTAATTCCTAGCTAGTGTAATGGCGGGAATGAACATAACTAACTAAAAAATGATTATATATGTTTGCCAAATATTTTTACTTTTATCCAATAAATGTTAGAGGCTTAAAATGCGAATGAATCCAATATTAAGCGTAAATATTCTAATATTCTTTAAAAGGCTGATTAACCGCCTTTTGATGGAGAACACTTTTTAAATCCACTTTTTGAAAAAAATTTATGATATATTGGACCAATTAAAATAATTCTTGAGAATCGGGATATCAAAATTTACTTTGTGTATGTTTTTGTTATTTTTATGATAAAGTTCATTTTTAATGAATAAGTGACAAATGTTCTATTTTAATTCAAAACCTCTTTTTAATCTAATTTATTTATATGATTATATAATCTTTTTAATGGGTTTTAATGTTTAATTAGAATATATTTTCATCATTTAATACAATGTTGGTCATTGGATGTAATTTCTCTTTTAAATTGGATGTAAAAACAAATCTATCTTTTGATAGATTTTACTTCTTAAAAACCCATCTTTGGTTTTAACAATGCGATTTATTTTATATTAGTTACTACAATTTCTGTATTTGGAATTTGATAAAATGGATTCCATATTTGAAATTAGAAGGGCCAAATTATGTAATTAGGACTCTTTTTTTGGACATTATTAATAGTAACGACGGTAATTATCTTTAATTATCGTGTTTAATTAGTAACCGGGTAGTTAAGGGTAATAAAATAATATCATAAAAATATAAAATGACACCAAAATGTGTCCTAATTCTACTATTGGTATACATGCCGACCATGGGATGCCTTGTGCCAGCCTTGGGACCCCATCGAATCACTTTAGTGTGATAGTGACCCTTTTATCATATTTGTTTTTAAAAAAGAAAATGTAACCAAATTATGTAATACCTAAGTAAAACGATTTTAATTTTGTCAACATAAATGATTAATAAGTCTATAAATAGTCATTGTAAATCTAAAAGTATTTCCTACATAATAGTATTTTTTTTTATTTTTAGACATTATATAAATTAATTTATTTATGACAACATGATGATGCTGCGATTACCACATTAATGGACGATTTAAATAAAATGAAAAGATAATGTAAAATATAAGACATAAACTTGTCAAAAACCTATTGGATGGGTGTATTTCGAACCCTTATCAACTTTTCCTCGAAATATATAATTTTGGAACCTTTAATATCCGAAAATCATTTTATAATAAAGTAACTTTTCAAGACATTCCAAGATTGCCCCTCCACGCTCTTATAAAAGGCCCCCACCTCTACCCCCTTAACCACACCTCTCAAGCCTTTGGCTTGACCAAACTCTTTTCATTTTATCTCTCCACATCCCTCTCTTCATCCTAGAATCCTTTCCTTAGGCATAAATCTCTTCAAGAAACCCTTTGGGTTCAATCCAAAGGGAGTGTCCCGATTTAAATGTAATGTCCACTCTTATGTTCTTTTGTTTTATTTTGCTTCCCCAACCCCCTAAACTCATTTTATTCCTTTATTTTCTGACAACAAAGGTATCTTAAATATAAGAGGATGTAGTGATGATAAGGATTAGAGATATAATCATAATTTTTCTTCATATGGGTGGATCAAAACTTTTGATAATCATTGGGTCAAACCCTCTAGACTTTTTCTTATCTGGAGGATTTCTCATAACTGTCTTCCTACTGAAATATGCCTCCAATCCTTTGGTATTCATCTATGCTTCAAATTTCATATGTGTCATCAACATAGAGAGGATATCAATCACCTGTTTCTATAGTGTGCTACTTCTGCTGCTCTCTGTAACTTTATTAATGACATGTTTGATTTCAGATGGATTTGTTCTGACTCAATCCTTTCTCATATTAAATGTTCTGCGGAGCTAAACACCTCAAAGAAAATCAAGATCCTTTTTCTAGCAGTATTTGGACATCTCCTAAACATTATCTGGTATGATCATAATGCTATTATTCATAATAAGTACTCATTAATCTCAATGCAGATCGTTCGAGAATTCTCAATGATATCAGAGATGCTGCCTCAATTAAAAATTCCTACAGCAACAATTCTGTTGAGGACTTTGTGATTCTCAGACGTATCAGGGTTTTTGGGCTCTACAAAAAACCTCATCAATCTATTGAAGTCTTTTGGAAATCTTTTATTCAGGGGTGGATCAAAATAAACGACGATGGAGATTCGATGGGGAACCTGGGCCCAGTTGGTTTTGGAGCTGTCTGCAGGGATTATCTGGGTCACTATCATGGGTGTTTCTATGGAGGTTGTTCGAGTGCCACTTCCTTAAAAGCTGAGATGATGGCAGTGATTCAGGCTATTTATTTTGATCAAAAGATTTATTAGAGCTTCATTTTGATTGAAAGCGACTCTACTTTCAATCTCCAAGCAATTTGGAATGGTGTGTTCCATCTTTCATGGAATCTTACCTCGAATTGGATGAGCTGTATGGACTCTCTTCAACATATTAGATATATTTCCACTCATGCCTACCGGGAAGAAAATATGGTGGCGGATACTCTTTCTAATAAAGGTATCAACCAGGGTGTTACGTGGGTTGATAATATGCCACTTGACCTGCTGCCTCTTTATAAAAGAGATTGTAATAAAATCCCTTCTTTTAGACTCTTGTAGTTTCCTCTTTTTTAAAAATTAATTGTGCCTTGGTCTTTGACAAGACATTTCCTTTTTTTAAAAAAAGATTTATCTAAAAAAAATTGTTCTCTCTTCTCCTACCACATCTCATGGTGGCCATTATGATGGCACTATATTTATTTATGATATATATATTATATTTATTTCATCTCTATGATTCTGTATTTTACATTTAAAACATACCTTTATGATCTGCATGTTGTTCAAATGCGATAATTTCATTTGAGGAAGTGTGGACTACCGCCCCCTCAAGTGATGTGACTCATTCATGAAATACATGGAAAGTATAAATAATGAAATTAATGAACTTATGTGGCCTATATAACATATATATTATACTATAATTATAATATATATATTTTTCATTTAGTTTTAATTCCATTAAATATGAAATAGAAATGAAAGTAGTGTTCATGCGTACGTATGACTTACCGTCTCCATGAACAGTGCATTTAATTTATTACCTCTAAATGTTATGTAATATTATAAATGAAAGTATTTACTGGATATGTATGATATATATGATATCTAAATAATGAATATAATTCTGTATAAAATAGATATTTTTCCCCATGCACAACTTGTAATTATAAGAAGTTAATTTTTGACTCAAGTACCAATGATCGACAAAACCACTTTATTAACTTAAATAATTAAATACTGTTCATAACATGGTAATAAGTGATATAAAAGGAATAATGAACATTAAAAAGGTTCTTAAGCATGTATAAATTAACTCTAGTTTATTATTCAGTAATATAAAGAAACGAACAAGACAAGTCGAACTTGAGGTAAGGGATCCTACCACTCTCTTTCTTTTTATGTACTCTATTTTATGTCACTTATTTTAATCTCCACTTTCATATGTTGGGGGATGTCATTTTATATTAATATTACTATAATTTTTATGTTAATATGATTACAGACACTATTTGATCTCATCAATACATTTTTGAAAGTTTTATGTGGCGTTGGTAGGCTGCAGAAATTTCGTAAGGGACATTTTATCTCACTTTGTGTTCCTCTGAGATTCATGATACATTTTCCACTATATCTTTTTTTGTGGTGTATGTACTGCCCATGATTGTATTCATTGCGTATAATACATTAATTTATAGGTATTTAAATCTTCATTTTATAATCCTTCTTTCACAGGGTGTACGTTTCGAAAGATACCCAAATCTGTAAGGGAACCTTTAACCCCCCGTCTTTTTAAAAAACTTATTTTTGATAGGTATTTTAATTTACATCTTCTTATGTTGGGATATGTTCTTATATATCCCTATTTATATTAATGTTATATACAAGTGATGAGATACCCTTCTTATCTCTCGTCATCTCATTTTCAAAATTTTAAAGTGACGTTGTTAGGCTGTCAAATTTCTGTAGGGGAACTTCTCAACCCAATTTTAGTTCTTTGGGTTAAACCTCTACTTCATGATTATGTTGTGCTATAAATATGTGTAGATGAAATATGATTGTTTTATAATGATTATCCACTTATATTTGGTGTATTTATATTTTTCACACATAATTGTGTCATTAATTTGTCCTTTCCCTAGTGGTATGATCCTTGATTGGGATTACATCTTAATTTCTTCTCATTGAGACATTTCATAATTATATGAACTTTTATTCTTTTATAAAGTATATATACATCCCTTTTGACATTCCATATCCATATTATGTATATACCAAATTCATTTAAATGTTTTTAAAATGGTCTACTTTCATGTGGATTATAATTTAAATGTTCAAAATGGAAAAGGAATCTTTTATTAAAACATTGTTTTTAATGGTTTTAAAGATTTATTATTTTAAAAATTTATCATCCATATCCATGTTTTAAAAATGTTTTTAAGGATTTATTTATATGGAAATGAATGTTTTAAAACCCTTTCATAAGTTTCTAAGTGGTATGAGAGATTTTGATTCTAAAATCTCTTTTAATTGTCTTCTTTTAATATTTTCAAAGTATAAAGGGATATTTCTCTCATAAAGTTTTAATGATTTTATTAGATATTTTATTTATGATAATATCATGATGTGATCTCTTTTCATTGAAATGTGGAAATTTTATGTTTTTTTTTGCATATTCTAAGTGTTATGATTATGTTATGGTTCTTGGGAAATTTTTATGAAATCAGGTGGTTCAATGATAAACTAAGGGCGGGTGGGCCCGTGATAGCTCTCCAATGCATTGAGTAATGTGAAAGAGTTAAACTCTAAGGTTTTTCTGAAGAGATTCAGGGAATATACAGTGATGGGTATTCTAAACGTAACCATGAGGGTTACTCCCAATGTAAGAATGTTATGAATGCTTCAAGATACCTTTATGTCATATTATTTCTATGAGTTATTCCTAAATATTATGATTTAATGAGGTATGTTAATGTTCTTATGTTTTATGAGTAAAGTATGGTTTCATTGATTCTAATGTATACATGGACTAATGTATTCTTTCCGTATTGTTATAACCCTTACTAATCTTTTTATACTCATCCCAAGTTATTGAAATGTCTTCCACAGTACTTAAAGTGGAATACGGTCAAGGATGGTGTCAAGGAAATGTCATGATGCCTAAAACATGGAACTAGACATGACTCTTCTATTCAAGAGTTTATTTGTTGTGAAAAAATGGAAACTTATAAGATGTGTCTACCTTGTAATCTTTGTGATGTAATAGTTATGTTTGAATTCTCTAAAACTCTATACCTAAAAAGATCCTCAATGTGAATTATTCATTTAATTCATTATTATGTAATGTTTTAAGGCCGGGTCCTTATAGAATGTTTTATATAATTGATTATTTCACAATTCTCCACAAAATTTCATGACATTCAAATGTTTTTTGGTTGATTCCCCCTTCCCCTAATGTTGCATCTTTTTGAAGGGTTTCAAACCATTAAAACCCACTTATTCTATCATATTAAGAATACTACAAATCCGATTGACATTAAAACTACTCAAACATATCATGAATAATAAATAGAGTGTTTTCTATAATTGAAGTCATTTTGATGTTGTTCTATATATAGATTGTCATTAAATGAACATTTTGGTGTTTTATTACACTTAACATTCCTTTTTATTCATCTCATGGAAACAATACCTTTGATTGATTTAATATCTACTTGAACATTTAAAAATTCCCTCCACTATTTTTTCAAA
This sequence comes from Viscum album, assembly GCA_963277665.1. Lineage (NCBI taxonomy): Eukaryota > Viridiplantae > Streptophyta > Magnoliopsida > Santalales > Viscaceae > Viscum > Viscum album. The sequence continues at coordinate 1,446,694,180 of OY728155.1, forward strand.
ATATTTGACCGAACATGGAGGTTGTTTGGATGGATTTGACAATCCATGAGTTTATGAAGGGCATCAAACCATTAATAACCACATATTATGACATTTTAGGAAGAAAACATGTCATATTGACATGAAATATCCATTTATACATAAAAATTATAATTATATGTTTTTGAAATTATTTTATGTTATTAAGACGTTGTTTTCTACAGATTTATACATTAAAGACATTTTTTTTCTTTTATGGCACTAAAAGGAGGATTTCCTTCCTCCCTAGAAAACACCATCCCAGATTGATATTCCACTAGCAAGAGCATTTCAAAATTCACTCTATGGATTTTTTATCTGATTTCATAGCATTTAGATCTAGTTTTCTTTTTTTACCCCCTCACACACCTTTTTAATGGGATTCAAACCTTTAAAAACTAATTATAGTGTCGTTTCAGGTAGACCATACATATTATTGATGTGAAATCTACTAATACATGTCAATAATAGTAATAAGATTGTTTTCAAGTTATTTGTGGACATTATGAGGTAGTAATCTATATTTATGACCAACAAAGGAATGTTTTGGAGTTTTTTGACACTAAAAGTGTATTCCCTATCATCCTAGAAAAAAGTCAACTATGATTGATTCACAACCTATTAGAAAAATTCAAATTCCCTCAATGGAGTTTCCCTAATTTTATAACATTTGGTTTCCATTTGGTTGATATTTTCCCTGGACACACCTTGTTAAACAATGTCATACCTTCAAAAACCGCTTATTCTGTAATTCCAAGAAAATCTCACATCTGATTGGTTATTCTCCATCAAATATAAGGAGATAATAATAATAATAATAATAAGACATATATACTATTATTTAAAGTCATTATGAGATCACTTTTAGTATATATGACCTTTAAATGCACATTTTGGTGCTTTATGACACTGAAAGAACATTTTCCATCATCCTGAGAAAACGGTGCCTACAATTTAAAAACTGTCTTCTTTAAAATTTCACAATTCACTCCATGTTTTTTAATTTGATTTCATTTAATTTGGAGGACTTATAGTTGGTTATGACCCCCAATGTGTTATAAAAGGTCACCAAACCCTTAAAAGTTGTAGATTCAGTCATTCCAGGAAGACCACATGTCTGATTTATGTACCATTAGACATGTGTCATATGATTTAACAAAATTACGGGGTTGTTTTATATGTATCTATCCTTTTAAATGTGTGTTTTTTTATTTTATTACACTAGAAGTGTGTTATCCGTTATCCTTAGAAAATTCCAATTTTTGGACAAATAATTGGTATAATACAATAATTTAGCCCTCCTTTCATTAAGTATAAAAAAAATTTCTGACAAAGAATTGGTACCATACCTAATTTTATCAGTAGTAGTTCAATTTATTAATAATTATTTAAAACCATTACCAACTATAATGGAATGCATATTTTTAACGAAGAAATATTCATCATTACGAAAAAATTGATATTTTTGTTCATTGTGTAAGAATGTCTACATAGAAAAAATGAATGGGATCATAGCTTTTATACGGAGTCGTGATCAGTCTCATAGTGAAAATTAAGAATTGAATATGGATACAATGTTTCATATTTCTTTTTTAGGATATTTATCTAACCTTATCTATTCAATATTGATGTCATGCAAGTCCATGTACTAAATGTGTATGAATATTTTGAATAACTATGAGGGTGATTCAAATTTTATATAATTTATAATGTATTCTTGAATAAGCATAATTATTTTACAATTATAATTAAATAAGTAGTTGATTCCTTTTTTAATCAGTTAAATGTTATTGTGGAAGTAATGTACCATCTGAGGAAGATAATTAATGATACAAACATTATCAAATTAACATGAATAATACAACCAACTTGGTTGATTCCAAATATTTTACTTCTTGGTGATAATAAACCGAAAGAGGAAAAACTGGGAAGAATATAAAATCCACTCATGGGATAAAAAAATGTGGAGTAATGATAATGATACTACACTTCAAAAAATTCACATGAAATAAAATTCATGGATTTAAAGAAACATCCAATGAAAAATAAATCTGGTGATATAGAATTAATGAGATGGTATATTTAACTTGGTCTCAATGTAATGTAGTATTACTATAATTTAATGTTAAGTTTCATCATGCTTGTTTTTATTTCATAAATTCATGAATATTTTTGGCAAAGTGTCCTAAAATGTTTTCTAGTAATGACTAGAATAAAAAATCATTGATGAAATAATTAAAGGCATGAACAACAAGAGTACCCCATAGAAAAAAAATCATTCTGATGAATATAATAAATTTAAATAAGATTATACCATAAGATAAGAATAATTAAAAGATTCTGATGATTGTATATAACACTGTGAATAATTATTTATGGTTTTCTTATCCTTTATGTAAGTTGATGATATCAATGATAAATATTATATAATCAAGGGTAGAGTTGACCAAAAATCTGATCAAGTTTTATCCCTTATAAAATTTTAGATGTGTACAGCTCAAGTTTGGAACTAATGTGTCAATACATGATTCCCTAATCTATATTCTTGAAAAAAAGGATAGGGAAAGTTATAAATAAAATTATATATTTAAAATACCAATTTTGAATGTTTTGGGAATTTATTGAATAAATTTGAACTCTTTGTCAATGTTAATGAAATTTATTTATTTTTTGATCGTAGAACAAAAAAAATAAATAAATTTTTCCAAATAATAAATGTGTGATAATATGAATCCATGATGTTGAGGTGAATGTTTGATGATCAACTATGACTTCATACTCCTATTATAGAATCAGGGAGTTCATGTACTTTAGCCTCTAAAATCAATGTATTATCCAAAGGAGTCAACTAAATTAATAACTGATAAACCACATATGTGCTATTAAAAAGGCCAAGTTAAATTAATGTTTTATCTTGAATACAATAAAATATAAGTATTTTTGATGAAATCCCCCAAGATCTAGCAACATGCATATTTATTGAAATTTAATAAAATAAATATTGGGTTGTTTAGTTTGAAAAATGATGTGAAGAAAAAATATTACCATTGGGTAGGGAAGGATTAGTGGAAAATAACTAAGGTTCCTAGAATTACTGTGAGTTGAAGTCATCAATAATAAATTACATTGTGATAATTAATATTAATGACTGAGGTATGAAGTGAAATTTTAAGATAAAAAAGGCACACAGTCAATGGAAGTTATGGAATAGTTATTTTTAAGGGTGGTGCATAATGGGGAAACTTGATCATGTTGATGGTTGTGTGCTTTCAAATGAAACCAAAATCCATGGATGGGATTTTTTAAAATTACTGATGACTAGAGTCTGAATAAATTAATGATGGGTGTTACCCATAAATCTAATTTGTTAAATTTCATTATTCATTAACATATATCAGTGTAAAAAATGATGGGAATAAATTCAAAATATTTCAGTCCAAAAATTTCAATGAGTTTTCCAGTACTATAGTAGAAGGTAACATTATGATGAATCAGATACATACTATTTTGTTAACTATATGAACAATATAAAAATAGATTTATTGATGGAATGAATTGTATAATCAATATAATGGCACTGGTAATGCTCAATGAAATTAATAAACCAAATACATATATGAAGGATTTATCCTTAAATTTGTTTAAATCCCCAATATATCCTTATAATGTGAAAATAAATGGAACACCATGTCTCATATGTTCTATTGAAATAATCCAATTCTCTTGTAATTTTATGTTTTTTGAAGTAAATGTGTTTTCATCAACAAGGATAAAAATAAAAAGTTTAATGATTTTGGGAATGTATTTTACATTTTTATTCATCTATTTGAATTGAATATAAATTATATTATAAATGACTTGTAATATTTATTGAAATCCAAGATGAAAATGTTGTTGTGAATGAGTTGAATATCCAAAAAATGAGAATATTATACTATAAAATAGTTATGTAACAATGAATGAAATTGTTGTTTAAATGGGATGATTTGTGTGATCTCAATTGGAAGAAGAAGGATTAAATGAAACCTCAAATAAAGAAAAAACAATGTAGGATTAGTAGGTCCTATAAAAACTTCAAAAGGGAAAATAATTTCAACTATACTATTGGTGAATAGAAAATCCATGATGAAACTAAGAGAAGAACAGAATAAATACATGTCAAACGTTTCATATATTCTATTCTAATGAATTTATTTAAATTCATTAAAATCCCAAATTATGTCATCAGGTGAACTAATCCGATTCTCAATAGTTTCTTTTTTGGATGCAAAGTAAAAGGGTAGATATCACTAGAGCTATTAGTCTAGGACGGCTATACCATATGATTCAGGTGGAATTATTCTCAAAAATTTCAATGAGACCATCTAGTTCATTCACTATAATATGAAAATTGTGGTAAACTGTTAGTTATCTGTCCATATTTGTTTTATTATAGGAGTAGGGGTATCAATTCCAATAGTTTCTATTGTATATTTAATCAGATATATTCAGGTTACAAAAATTAACAGATTATGTGGGGTATTTTGAAAAAAAATTAAATTATTCATCTAAAATGGAATGCTAAAAATTAAAATGGTAATGTAAATTACAACATGCATTAGGTGCATCCTCATCAAGATCACTGATGAAATCACAATATTGTTATCCAGCTATATTTAGAGCCTATAAAATATATAAATATGATTTTCCTTATTCATATTAATAAAATTCAATGTGGGTAAGGAATATTTTCTTTTTCACATTTGGAACCACTAGTGTACCATCTCAAGGATGTTTCTTTATCCCTTCATCAATATGTACCATCATTTGTGAAAATATCTCCTCGTATTGAGCTTGCAACTACAAAAACATCTCATCTGTACAATATTGTATAGCCTTCATGGCGGTATCTATCTCAATCTATGTGTAAGTCCTTATATCTATCCATTCACCCATCTCTTTTTCTCTACCAATTGATCATCATGGGACACCAGTTAAATAAGTCAAGGAATAACCTTGACTATCATGCATTATAACATGATGAAATATCTCATCTCTACATATAGTAGTATGACACTGCTCCTTTGGTGGCTCTGATAACTCAGAATCAAACATATCATATAGAATATACATAAATAATTAATGAACAATGTGATAAATTTTTATGAATTAGAAATTGTTTTGTTACTAAATAATTATCTTTCATTACACCAATACCATTAGGATCATCCACCCAGGGAGTCCTCATCCAAATTGAAATTTGACTAGTTGGATCACCCCACTGGTGTAACTATAATAATATTTTACAATAAATACATAATTATATTCATGTTATAGTTCAATATTTTAAATATATGAATGAATTGTAAATTATAAAGTAAAATCGAGTCTGAGTTGTGGCACGTGTCGAGAACCAATTTTGAACGGTGTACCCTGCATTTCATGGTTACGTGAATGATGAGTGGAATCATACTAAATTACACATATTCAGTTAATAGACATATTAAAATTAAATTCATTTATTGATTAGAGGAAATAAATTTTAAAATCATCGCCTCACTCAACCAACACACAACTAAACCCTACCACTGCATGGGATGAATGACCAGTTATTCTCACTATAGAATGTTTGGAACACTCACAAATGGTATCCAGTGATCTCTCTTCAACCTTCCCTTCAAATCCTTCCATAATTTTCAGCATTTGGTGATGCGTACAGCCTAAAATGCATTTGTACATGATGTCATATTATCCTATTAAAAAAATTCAGATTTGTGATAATAATAATAAAAATGTCATTAAAAATTAATCATTGAATTTACATGAACCTTCTTTCATAATCTGTCAAATGTATCATGGGGAAATAAAGTCAAATCATGAGTGTTATATGAAATCTGTGTGGGTATCATATCATAATACCCAACTAAAAAATCATCACACTATCCCATTCATTAACTAGATGAATGTTATCTTCAAATAACACATCAGATAAGGATTCAGAGTTCCAAGATCAAACCCCTCTTTGAGGACACATACATCTACAGGAAGAGACACCAGATTTTGATAAACATTAATTCATAATTAAATTATAAATAACTTAATTTTAAATTAAATGTTTGAAATAATTAATGTAAATACATATTTAAAATTAAAAAAATATATTTAAAAATGAAAACAAACATAAAAAAACATTAGATAAACCAATCTGACCACCCTAATACTTTTGTACATTAATAAAAAATATATAAAGTTAAATCATGAAATTTTTATACATTTAATTCCAAAATATTTTTTCAAAATGTAATCTAAAAATATACAATATATCACTTATCATGAAGGTATATAATATCTCTTTAAACTATCCTTATAGACTATTATATATAATTTTCTTATATAGCCACATTTTCTGGTTCTAGTGTTTGATTAGGAAAGGCGACAATATTTGGTTCCTCTCAATCAATCAAAAAATACCATCTTATAGAAATATTCACCAAAAATATTAAATTATAATCAATACCATAAAATTATACTTTCTCTACATTTTTGGTCAGTATGAAGTTTTTTATCATACTCATCCATCCTTACATATATCATATTCTTAAGGTTTACTAACATAATTCGGAAATGGTCAAAAAAATCAATTAATCGAATTTACCAAATCACAAAATAAAAAATATTCTTTAATCAATGACCATAAATAACCTTTATAATATCCCTATAAAATACATAATAATTACCTAAATCAATAAATAATTAAATAACACCATTTTTATTCATTTCTCAGATCATTTCAACATTGCTAATTTGGAATCGGATCCCATTAGCATCTAAGGACATGTAGAGACGAGCTGTAATAAATGTGCCATCACCTATTTGGATGATTTCATTTCTTATAGTCAGATAACCAGAATCAAACATATTTTAAATCATTAAATTTCACATAATTCATGGATAAATTTTTGAGAAAGTACAACTCAGTTTCATTATAAAAATATTTAATCAATTATTTTATACGTATTTGAGTCTTGAACAACTCATAAAATGTGATGGAATGATGTTTTTGGATTTAATGGTTTGTTTCATAGGGACATTACCATTTCCAGTTAGCGAAATTCATCCTAAATTATAGTACAATCAAATGAATGAAATAAATTAAATATATAAAGATAAGGAATAATCGATCAACTATGAATCCTACTATATTAATGATATAGCTGATGGAGTGTTGAACATTACTTATAAATGAGCTTGAACACACCGAGAATTGTACATATCCAATGTTATACCTTCTCAAATTTTCTCCTCATTGATTTTGGAGGGTATATCTAACTTTGTCTCAACCTCGTCAATATATAAAGTATAAAAATTACTGCACTCCTATATCAAATATCCCTTGGAAATTTACGCTTCGAGAAGATATTTTTTCTGTACATACAATTTAAATGTAATTAAGTATTTATTTATTGGATACCTCAAAATTAATTACATTATACCACCAACAATGAATTAAATAGTTAAACACACAATCAAGTGGACTATGGAATAAAAAAGTGTAAATAGTTACTCTAGGTGACATAGTGAAAGCACAATCTTTTCATGATACTTTTCGAAATAACTTACGTGATTATTAATTGAAAAAATATGTCTGGAAAAATTAGAAATGTCAATCAATGGATTAGAAACATGGGTAGGTAAACAATATAGAATTTAATTTTGGATTCACTATTGATACATAATTTTTTTATCAATAATTTTCAACCACTATAATGGAATGCTCATCATATTGACATGCATGGAAATATTATAAAAATAACCATCAATAACATTGATGGACAAACAAATTGATTTAAATGTTTATTTTTATTTTTTACCCATTATATACTATGAGGCCTGAATGTTTGCATGATCTTATTCACTAAGATATAATTGAAAATGTTTTATCAATCATATTTCATTAAAATCATATCTAGAATTGGAATTATCCTTTGATTTCCCCTTGATTCCTATAATGGGGAAAAAATATTATCAGGAACTTTTTTTTTCAATGAGCATCCCATAAATATTACAGCCGGAAATATTATATTTCCAATAAGTAAATTTGATGAAAATACTCAGCTTTTTCCAATTATTATTTCACAGTCTATTTTTTGTAGGAATAAATGGAAAAATTAAGAACCAATAAATCCTAAAAAATGCTACACTATGTGGATATTTTCTTGATCAAGTTGTGTAAGAATATAAATCCTGGAAATTATTCACAATGATGTTCCTTGCTCAATATTCCCATCCAATGACACATTGTCTTTTCTAAAATTTATAAATGGAGGTATAAAGTGTTTGAAAAAAGGTATTACCAAATTCTATAGTACTTAAGAAATATTTATTTCATACTTTTAATAAAATAAGGGAACGAAAATTATACTTTTGTACTTTATCCTGATAAGTTATCATACACTGGAAAATCATTAATTTTCCAGAACAAAGCATCATAAAGTCAAAACATTTCATTATATTCCAATTCAAATGTCAATTCACCATCTTCCAAAAATTCATGCAGATCATCAATCAAAGGTTTCATATGAAAATCGATTTTATTTATAGGTCTACGTGGTCTATCAACTAGATTCAAAAGTATAAAAAATGGTTTCTTAAAACATACCAATGGGACAAGGATTTATGGATTCAACACAACTATCAATGTACCATGTGTCAAACAACCATGGTTATAAATTGAGTAAAATCATCTACTACCGAATCCTGTCAAACATTATGACCATCCTGGGAAATTTTTTAGTGTCTTTGATCAATATCATTAATTTCCAAATAATCTGTTGAGTGAGTGTATTTATCAACCTCATTGTTTCAATTTGAATTCCAAGTAATTGGTTTAGAAATTTTATCTGAAAAGGTGAACCCATTCAACCTCAGTTTTAGTGGGAAATAATATATATACTTAGTAGCAACTTGATTCCTTTATTCAAGACCATTCTTAGAAGAATCTAACTACCTTGGTTAGTCTCACTATTCTGCCACCTAGAATAATAGAAAAGAATACAAGTATTGAATTTCATATTCCCTTTTCTGAATAATTATCAGTTGTTGTAGAACACATCTAATGTCTCATATATAAAACCATATTCATCAATAAACTTGAGAATGTAATAGTATGACTCTAGTATCATCTTTCTAGATGGAAGTATCTTCTTCAAAAATAACAATAACATGGTGAATACAGTTTTTTTACTAATTCAAGTCCTTCTGGTGTAACAAATCATTGATTAATAAAAATTTTCTAAATTTAGTGCATCCATGCTATAATTTCGTATTTTCATCATGAATAATTTCATTGAATTTCATTACATCAAAATCTATTGATGAACATGGATTACTCCCTCCAATATTATGATTTATGATGTTACTATCTTCTGTTTGAAACATACACATAATATGATTTAGAATTAATTTCATCAAGTTAAATGGTCTTGAATCAACATTTATTTGAATAATTTATTATGGGTCACATGAAACATAATCTTCCCCATGATGTTCACATGTATTATAGTTTCTCAAAGATCTATTCCAAAATAAATGTTCCTTGATAATGTCACACTTGAAGAGGTGTCTGTTTGCACAATTTTTTCATGTAAAACTAATCAAAACGATTTGAAATTCACTAGTGAAATCAATACATTCTTACTCCCAACATAATATTTATTATAAAACCTATAAAAAATATCAAAAAAGATATTATACATTTATTTATTTAATTTAATGAAAATAATTGAAATAAATTATTTAAATTATAAAAAAAACGTAAATCATTAAAAATAATGAACCAATGAAACCACAGTCCATCAGAAATTTTAAAATATTTTAAAAAATACTTTTTGATACCAAAAATTTATAGAAGTTGTCAAATCTAGAAATAATAACATATGAAAACAAAGTTAAGAATAATAAAAAAAAGTTCACACACTGTGAGGTCCATTTCAAATATTGTAATGTAGATCCTATAAATTATATTTATCGATGATTTTAAACATATATATTATAAAAAATATATCTTACATAGATTATGTATGAATATGTGTGCATACAGCTAAACATTCATAATTTCTACAAATAATAGATTCAAATAAGAATGAACATAATTTATGAAGAAAAGAAAAAAATCATGGCATTGATTTCCATATGGGGCTGCTATTCCTGAGAAAAATTTATTAAAGAGAACAATCCTATAAACTCAAATAATAATAAGATGGTTAAATATATTTATCTTCTATGATAAGTTGAAATTCCAAATAATTTCAATAATACAATTAAATTATAATGAAAGATGATAGAAATATGATCTTAATAATATTATAGTATATAAAAATAAGTGGTCCAATAATCAATTCCCTCAGTTCTAAGAACTTTTAACCATGCCTATTGATGAATAAAAAATATGCTCGAATAATATCTTAACCCATGAACAGATAGTGGAAGAAATTTCAAGCACGTCACCTTGGATCAATATAAACCACTATAAGGAAATTTGTAAAATTGAGTTATCAATGAAAATATAAGTATTTAAAACTGTCAATTAAGATTATACACAAATTCATATTGACCGGACTCATGTTTAATATTTCTTCATGAAAATGTTATCGGACAAATCAAACATCAATGTAATCTATTACGAGATAATTTAAACAATTTGGTGGTCTAAAAAATTTAATCTGCTAAAGATAAAAGTAATTAACAATTAGATTCCAATTCAAGGAAATGGAATCTAATACCAATATTAAATATAAACATACCTCAAAAATAGATCATGATAGCTTTTTGATGAAAAGAAATGAATGGTAAGGGGTCGTTGTGAAGAAGAAGAATCTAGGGGCGGGGTCTATTTTTAGTAATCAAGATATAGGGTATTCTATATAGAATAGAATCATGGTCAGGGAAGTAATGGTCCTCATATACACTTCAATGGATATGGTATGTAGTTGGTGGGGTCTACACCCAGGCGTACAATGACGGATGAACTATACGGGGAGTCCATGGTGGGAGAGGGGGTGTGGGCTTGATAGTGGTGGAAAGGGTGGAGGCACGACTATGAGGGTGGGTAAGGGGCTTCTACAATGGTTAATGAATGAGGGAAGGGTAGGGGATCAATTATGGGGCTCAATGAGGGGTTCGATGGTGGTGGGAGGGCTAGAAAATGTGGCATGTTGGCGTGGTTTAGTGGGGGTACTTGATGAAAGTGGAATGGCTCGATGAAAAGTAGATAAAGGATGGTGTAGCACACAAGTATATGAAAAGAAAGAGATGTCGACATTGGAGGAGTTCATAAAAGGAGGGGAAGGGGAGGGAAATTTTGGTTGGGAGGGGGGAAAGTTCAGAGACCTCTATTTTGTGGTTTCTAATAAAGACAATAGAGACTAAGAAACAATTACCTCCTAAATAAACACTCTACGGAACCCTATTTTTTACTAGTGTTACCCCTTCATTATAGACATGAGAGGATATGAAAAATTAAAAGTAATAGAGGTAGCAACACAATATAGTAGAAACATAAACTTTTCTAGAAGTAGGAACCAGTTTAAGGTCCTCATATCTGGTCTTAGTCCCAGGGTATAATAGCCATGAATTTTTTTATAGGAAAAAACATGAAAGGTTCATTTTCAACCCCCTTTATTTTCATCACATTAACTTCACCAGCAATCCCAGATGTGTTTTTTTTGGGTTTGAAGTAGATCAATTCCTAGATAATTATTCAATTATGATAAAATAATTTTGATAATTACTAATGTAAAATAAGTGAAAAACAAAATAGTAGAAAATAGATGGGGACATAGATATTTAATGTGGAAACCCCCTACAATTAGAAGGATTAAAAACCTTGGAGAAACATCAATAACATCCACTAATAATCAGAGAGTTAAAAATCCAATAAAATCCTAAAACATGAATTGTAAATATTTAATAGAAACCCTGTTTGAAAATACATAACATGATATTCCTATATCTCCTGTTAATTAGTGGACTATGGAAATACATAACCTTTGAATGATAAAACTGAACACATGGCATTGATGAAACACATCATTATAGAACCTGATATGCCACTGATCACTGTTTTCTATTCTCAAAAGCACCACTAATATATCAATACACTCTTCCAAATCAAATTGCATGACACCCCTTATTTGTTAATAATTATCATATTTCTTTTATAGAATATTCTTCTAATTTCTCCACCTCATACAAAAAAGGAATAAAAAATATATAAAAAATACCAATATGGGAACTAAAAATGGATAAGTATAGAAATTAACCCGCTTGAATTTTAAAAATATTATCTTCAAAAAAACCCATGGGATTAACCCATTAAATATCCCCCTTTAGCCTAATGGGGAAGAAGATGAAATACAAATAACATGATTGGAAATAATTATGACATCAATCTTTGGAATCGCTGATGGAAACTTGAAATCTCACCATATTAAAGAAATCCAAATGTTGAATTAATCATGATTGATATTTCTACAATTCCAATAATAGAATCAACAATATGGTGTTCCCCAATAATTATGATCGCTAAATAATCTAGAGTAGCCAAAAGAATTAAATTCTCCCTCTGTTCATCATCCTCCTAGAAATATAAAACTCTCAGGGCATCACCCCAGTTTCTGATTTAAATTATTTTATGACTAGTTTCAGTCTACGAATAAAACTATTTAGGATTAAAACCTAAAACACATGACCTAACCTATTTCAACTTACAAACCTTATTCATCATAGTCAATAGGATTCGACTAATGTGAGATGATTGTATGTGCCACATATATAATGAAGTCGCCTTCACAACTAGATTCTTCACATCATCGCACACCTTAAATATGTCCAATAAAGTGGGTTGTCAATTCTGCCTTGTGCATATACTATTGATCTTCTATAAAAGTTCCATCATCCACTACCAAATGAACTCTTGAATCAATCCCACTCAATATCTAAAGAAGATAAAAAAAATATAGCATATACCTAGCACATGTCGTACATCTATCAATATTAGCGTAAAACCTACATTCATAGAGATAAAAATATCACCCACACAAGTAAAATTGCTAGACTCTCTATTTACCATATTCTATATACTAATATCACATTATACATATGATGAAATTAATTCCCTATTCAGTGTAATATGTCCTGATATTACTTAATCAACCACCCATCTGGTGTATAGATATAACCTACAACAATCAACGCTCACTAAAATTAAATCACAATCACCCTGAAAATGACCTGCATCACTTTACTCACAATCATATTTGTGTTCCTTCTTCTCCTACTTAAGCTTTTTCAAAGAACAGAAATTTCATTTCATATGATCCACATTGTCATAAAAGAAGCACATGCCCTTTATTCTTATCTTAGATCATCCTATCTAATTACCACATCAATTCTCCATAGCTAAAAAACAATAATAGATTAAGTACCGCCATCATCCATATTTCACCAAGTCACATTTACCAATAAGAAAAAAATCATATCATCCATCTAATGTGTATCATTCCCGATCAAAAATGTTTTGATGATGTTATCATATGAATCAAAAAATAGACCCAAAAGAATATGTTCTTACTCTTATTTTCCCATTTCAACAGGTATCATGTTTCCATTATTGTCGATATTGACCACCACAAAAGGTCGATCTGTCAGATGTTTGGTGAACTCATCTGTGTGATTACCTAAATCATAATACTCTATCATTTTCAAATTATAAAACAGTTTTTTAGATATAAACTATTTTTTAGGGATTTTGATTCATAACTAATTTAAAGCTTATTCATGATCTCTTTAGGATATATTAGATATCCCACATCCCATAGTGTATTATAATCCAAATACATATGAATCATTCTTTTTTCCAAGTCTCTAATATCCTAACAATCACCAATTCTCATGGTCGTAGATTGCCCTTATTTTTTATTAACACCTTCTCTATCTTCTCACAGACTAGAATTTTTTTAATACATTGTTACCAATGTATAAAATCAATTTTCCCATTAAATATTTCAGTTTGGGAAGTAATCCCATTTAAAAAATCAACCATATTAAATAATCAACAAACATAGATAACCTCATATGATACCAGTTGTTGGGTGGGAAGTGGATCGGTCCCAAGAAAATTATTCAATTGAGATAATATAATTTTGATAATAACCAACCTAAAATATTATAAAAACCAAATTGAATAAAAATTAATGGGGACACATAAATTTAACATATAAAATACCTCCAATGTGGTGGCTTAAAAAACCGTGGTGAAAGTCAATTAAAATCAACTAATAACTAGAGAGTAGAAAATCCACAAAAATCAAAAAACTAGAATTGAAAATGTAGAATAGAAAACCAATGTGAAAATATGAAACATAATACAGGTGTATTGCCTCTATATTAATAAATCAAAATAATATTTCACCTTTTTGAGATCAATCTAAACTAACAGGGTTGTTGCAGAACCTCGTTGCACAATACAATTTGTTCCGGATCACTGATTCCCATGCTCAAAATCCACCGTTGATATATATGCATGCTCTTCTTTATCATGTTGTATACCACCCAATATTTTCTATAGCCTACTCATATCCCGTTTATTGAATATGATTCTCTTCTATCTACCTCATTGAAAAAAGGAATCCAAAAATTAATAAAAATATCTCCATGTAAACTGCATGTAAATAAGATGATAAATTCCCCTTCTTAATTTTGAAAATATTATCATTAAAAACCAATATCTTGAACCCCATCAATTTACACATCAAATATCATTATAATAAATGAGGGGTTTTCAAGACTATAAGTGTTAGAATTTTTAAAAATAATTAATCTTCGATAAAATACTACTTGTTTTTTGTTGTAGTATAGATACCATTGAAGAAGTCTCTCCCTTATGCATGATTCTTCCTAAAACTCCCTCAAATAATTCATGAAGTGCTTTGATTTCCTGAAGATGTTAGGATATTGATGTTATAGAAACGTCCATAATGAGGAATGGATTACAAAAAAATGTAACATCCTTTTTTACTTTTGTAATCCACCACGCATGCCTCTTCATGGCTAATATGTAGCCATATACCATTACCCACAATATTCTTCCTCCCCTCATACGTCAACAATGCTATTCTGAGCTATTGTACAATGTATCTAGGTTCCTAAGACATATAATAACACTATATCTATTTCTATCAATTAACAATGAAATAAGATCACCTACACAATATTCTTCCACTTCTCTAACATCTTCCCCAAAAAAATCTATGGAAAACAGTGAGACATTAGTTCCTCCAACCTCAGGCTAAAGGTAACCACAATGCAATGAGATGGCTACAATATGGCCTTCATATCCACCGTTCCAATTCAATGAGTCCCCACAACACAATGTATTTCTTATGATGAAGTGGTTCCTGATTCTCCCTTGGTTTTTGATCTAAAATTTACTGACCATGGTGGATTATGGAATTGTAATAGTGGTTATTATGTAGTGGAGATGAAAATGGAAGGAGATTCATGAGTTTACCCAGGACGACATTGTTTCACCAAGGCCACAGGGCCATGGGTGAAATGTGTATCCCACATAAAAATAATCACTATATGGACTGGGATATTCCATAGATCTCATTCTCTAAAATAACATCAATGTGGAAAGTGTGTTGGTTAACCGTTATATACCTAGTTTTGGCCTCCCATGTAATCCACTAGTCCAACTAAAACATTTACCCAGCCCCATTGATTATTTTTTGCAATGTTCATTTAATAATGTGTTTATGTTTTCCTAATTCCCCATCCCCTTTTCCACTTCTTCATACATTGTACATAAAAATAAATTATAAAAATGATTGTAATTAAATTATTTAGTTTTAATTTTTTAAAAACAATCATAAAATGATAATTATCGAAATATAATATAATTAAATGAGAAATTAAAAATACAAATAAATTAATATAAAAAATATAGAATTAAAAAAATATATTTGAATGTAATAAACTCATCAAACCCCCCCCCCCATAGTCATATGATTTATTCCCTCAACCATATATCTCAACATGAATGACAATAAAGTCCTATAGACTTCTCATGTTTGTAATCCTCTATGAATTCCTATACATGGATACAAAATTTCTATCCACCAGTGGTTGAAACCTTATTACTAATATTTTACCTTTACAATACCATTTTGAGCCCTCACACATTGTATTTAGGATCTCCTGGAATAACTATCAACTTTGTGTTCTTCATTCTCCCCATTGGTGGAACAACCCAATCACATGAACTACAACTCTCCTTTTATATAACATCGACCTCCAAAAAATCTTGGAACCATAGTGTTATTTAATTTCCTCCAACCTATGGTGACAGATAACCATAATGTAACAAAAATTCCATGATTAAGCCTTCTTCTTTGTTGTTCCAACTCCAAGTGTCACTACAACACATGGTAAGGATCACAGTGTAGTAGTTCTTGATTTCCCAAGGGTCAGTGATCCTCCATTCGCAAACAATGGTTGATAATTGTGTACTTCTGGTGGATATGATTCAATAGAAGTGAATGGGGAATGAGACACCAATGTTCACCTAGGACGGAACCCTCATTAATGTGTGTAGTGCCTCGTGTGAAATACAGCTCCCACATAGAAATAATCAAGATATTTACACTACTATTTAATATGCCTCATTCTAAAATAAATTATCTACATTGTACCGGGGTCTAATGACCGCTATCATTCCTCAGGATTGTAACCCATTTTTGAGCCTTTACTCCCAATACTACATAGACCTAACCCCCATGCATCATATATGGATTATAGATACATAATATACAACCTAGGAGTAGATCCCTTTTCCCTCAAACCCTTTTTCCATTTCAAATTCAGACAACACTGTTCAGAACAACATTCATTTGAAAAATTATAGTAATGGAATAATTTTTTTATTATTATTTTAAATAGATCATACAATTTTAATTACCCAAATATAAGATTATTCAAGGAAAAATAGTAAACTTAAATAAATTAAAATTAAATCATAAAAAAATTAAACTCAAAAAAATATATGGATTTAATGAACTTATCCCTAAGCACCCAAAGAGTCTAGAGTATTGTTTTTACATCATCAATAATCACATCAGAACCTCAACACCTCACAACCTCATCATGTAACAACCTCATCACATAACCAGGATATTAAGGTATCATTAATGTGGATGAGAACAACCTCATTCCCACCTCCCACAACACATTACCCCCACTACATGTCACGTACTCATCACCACTTTGTAATCCCCAAAACAAACCAGTATCATCAATATGTAATCTACAACACTAACTCATATCATCCCTAAGTAATCTTTGATACCAACCAATATAATATGTACTTCTAAATGAAAAGAGTCGAAATGGGGGTAGCCATTCATCTCATTCAACACTGTTGATGATATAGAGGGAAACATGAAAACCCCAAAAAATATTGGTGTTTTTAATGTTATACAACTCAGGTTGGGTACATTAATAAATTGCATAAGAAATACATGATATATAGATATCATAGAGTTCCTAATCTATTGGTTTACATAAACTAAAATAGAATACTCCACATTGCCCCCACTAAAAGTAACAACATCTTCCACAACCTATGTAATAGTAGATGAATTCAATTACACAACCAACACACATGACCCCACCATTACACTTTTAATTAGAATCCACCATTTGTACAATAATATTCAATCATCACATATTAGGTTTCATGCCACACTATTTATATTTCATTTTAAGCTAATTAACATACATTGATCGCAATACAGTATTATATTTAATTCAATCCCAAACCATTTTGGTTTCAACATTTCAATTCATTCCAACAATAACCAAGAAACTAACATAATCACCCCACAAAACAATAATCACCAATCCATCCCCACAACCCAACAATCTCTCCACAAAAATCATGTATCACTACCACAAAACATTATCCCAAATCACATACCATATCAAAAAACCATCCCTCTTTACCCAACACATTCCACAATAAATTCAGTTAACATCATCATCACCCATTCTCCACCAAGATTCCAATAACAACAACTAATTCAAATTAAAAACATCAACACACAAAATCACATTTCATCTTCATCATTTCACCACAATTTAGGTTCAATGAATTTCATATAATACTAATTATTCTGTATTAAGGTTATTATCCTAAAAAATCCATTTATACATTGTAAACCAATTCATTAGTCATATATAACAGATTATATATTTTTTTCATGGTAAAAACTATCAAAAAATAGAAAAGGGATATCGTAATTCACAACAACCACAATGAAAAAAGGATTCCAACAACTGTTATTTTCCAAAATTTTAATAAGTAAACATATTATTTTTGGTAATATAACAAAAATAATAAAAAATGATATTTCACCTCATTCCCATCAGACTCATATTTATCCAATCAATTATCTTTTTAGTCAAAACATTACCATAATCCCAAAGGAATACAAAAGCATGCAATTGTCATAGATATACATAAAATAAGTTGAGAATTATGATCCCCTACCTCAAACAAAGCTTCCCAAATCACTATTTAAAGGTTGGATGAAGAAAAAACCTACACATGACTAAGATCAAAACAAGGATGGATTAACGGTCTAGATTACATCACCCTCTATCAAACATCAACATCCACATCTCCCAAATATTCATCTGTCCAAACATGATTTTCTCAAAATTGAATAAAAAGGGAAAACATTAGATAGATTGGATGAGTATCAGCCTATGAATTCCAATGATTAATCTCAATATACCTATAGTCAGACCACACTAGGAGGGGGAGAAATTACCTTAAAAATTTCCTTGGATTTACCCAAGAGTCAAGAGAAATGTACTGAGGAAGATAGGGTTTGGTGGAGATTGTGAATTTATAGGCATCCCTGAAATTTAGAAGACCATGGTGGAAAAATCCTCAAAAAATGAAATGGTGATAACATCAGAAAAGACTATTGTGTAAAGTAAGGGACCATGAAATAGTGTATCTAGTTGAAGCCTTTTCTAAGAGACTTTGGGAGTCTAATCCTATAGATCTAATAAACATTGAGAGATACCATGACACAATACAAACCTCTATGTCACAAAAATCAATCACTAAGAAAAAGGCCATGCTGCAACCCATCCCTATGGTTTACCTACCCATAAATCCATAAAACCATAAGAATCCCTACTCATGTACAATACACTAATAAATATTAACCTGACCTTATCTAGTCTAGAAAGAGAAGAACTATTAAAATTCCAACTATTTGGCTCTACTCTATGACATATATCTCCCTAATATAGACACCCTCACTTACAGAACATCACAATATTTCATGTTTGAAAATCCTCCTCCATTTGAGATCTCATATACAAATCCACCATCCACTCCTCAACTCCATGAAAACATCCCATAGACCCCACCATAACATGGATAATCACAATGTAACGAGTCATGGTGTCTATACCATTACCTCACACATAACACTAAGATATCAAAATACATTACTAGAAATCCATGAAAAATTAAAATTAGAAGAAAAATATAACCATTAGTACATAAAAATTATAATAATAAACTAAAATAATTAATTTTTATTTTTCATTGATTAATTTTTTAAAATAGATGACTTTGAAAGAAACATTTTTTAAAAGGTATTTAATTTTACCTTAATAAATTAATTTTTTGAATTTAATATTACACTATAGTAGTTAATATATATTTATAATCGAATATGGAAAATTTTAATTAGTTAAAAATTTAAATGAAATAAGATTAAATACACTTCATGATTTAAAATGTAATTTTTCTATAAATAAATATAATTTTTATTATATATTGTAATTTCATTTAAAATATTAATTTATAGAGATGAGAATTTGAATTTTGAAAAAAATAACTTAGTTTTTTAATTAATAATTTCAATAATATATTAGGATTATTTTTTGAGGTTTTTCTAAAATAATTGATTTTATGGTAAATAATGAAAAATATAGTTTTTGTCTAAACTATAACAATTGGGACATTATCATAACACATGAATAAATTAAATTTTTTTGAAATGTCTTCCATAAATTTTATATATCTATAATTTAAAATAAAACTTTTAAAAAATACTATGTTGTATTTATAAATCCTATGATTATTATTTTTGACACTTATGTAATATATTATTCTAAAATCTATTTATATTCGTATATATTAAAAATATACATTTCATTAGTAATAGGGGAAATATCTATGTTAATTTATTTCATTATTTATATAAGAATTTTAATATTAGGATATATGTTTAATTTCATTTTTAAATATAATATTATGACTACTAATATTAAATTTAATGACCATGATAATGGTGAAATGACTATTTTCAAAGAATTGTTTTATTGACATTGTGTAATTTTTATCTAAAAACATAAACACAAAATTTCAAAAAAAAAATTAATATATTTTTTAGACCTAATTTTAAATATAATATAACTTTATAATATCTAATCATTGTTATATATGATTAACAATAATTTATGGTGAAAATTTATTTTTCTCTACGAAACATTTTTTCTATATCTTATATGTATTAATTAAAAACATAATATTATCTTATTTATAAATTTAATAAGATTTTATAGATATTAAATTTATGTTAATAAAAAAATTAAGATTGTTTATCTTATATATTTTTTGTAAAACATAAATGAATTAGTTAAAAACTAGTCACCGAGGTAAAAAATAAATTGGTAAAGTGTAAAAGATAATAGTAAATAACTAAAGAAATGTCTAAATCATGAGTGTAAATTCATTTTTGAGGACCCAATCACAACCCATGCTCTATTAGTTCACAATTTCATAACCAATGACAATTTAATTGTGTATATTGTTTATAGAAAAATAATGTGTGTTCACAAAAGAGGAATCTTCATCACTTATAAAAGGGGACAA
Organism: Viscum album; assembly: GCA_963277665.1. Taxonomy (NCBI): domain Eukaryota; kingdom Viridiplantae; phylum Streptophyta; class Magnoliopsida; order Santalales; family Viscaceae; genus Viscum; species Viscum album. Next base: position 1,446,715,196 of record OY728155.1, read on the forward strand.
CATACACACTCTCATTAGTACACAAGGCCTTATAAATTTCATTGAAACGCAACTCATTTTTTCACTAATATAGGTCCCATTAATTAACTAATTCCCTTTTTCAACATAAATATTCCAAATCCCTTTATTCATAGGGTGACATTCTAGAGAAATGTAATGTTCTCAAAGTATGTATTACTTAATTCTTATCTTTTCCTTCATAATAATTATATTATAAGCATAATATAACAGACAAATATAATTAACTCAGTATCATTATTATTATTATTTTTTAATTTATTAATGTAACAACACATATTTAATCCTTCACATCCACTTATAAAAACAAACGAATGTCGATAGGGATTTTTGTGAACTTCACCTCCAAGAAGTGAACCTTCCGTTTTCACCACAACCTATATTAATTTATTATAAATATTTATTTGAAGAATAAATGTTAAATATATAATATATCTATAATTATAAATGTACAAATTGTAATCTACCATCACTTCCCTCTCACATATTGGGAAATGAAATCATTAGCCATATGTTAGGCAGACTCCCAAGACCACCAAGTAATATTTTTCATTTTCCATGACCAACTATAATTGATGGAATTAAAAATGTTTTTAATCTATAGAAATTATTTTTATGAAACTATTGATATTATATAAATTTAATATTGGACATTCTATATTTTATATTAATTATAAATAGTCATAGTAAACTTGACCACCTAAAATAAACATGTAAATATTCATTTCCTAATTTGAGTTCATTTTATTGAAACTTATTTAACTATAAATTTTTTTTGATAATGTATTAATAAATTAAATTCAAACCTACAATTATTTATATTATTAAGTTATTAATGAAAAACTTTAACCATGATCAATATACCAAATGGGTTATATAAAAATCGACTGAATCACCTCAAATAACCAGTATAAGAAAAAACTATAAATTAAATTAATAGTATTTGATAATAATTGGGCATTAGTAAATGAAATATAGATTAATGAGGTTCCTCATATGGTATATGATAAAAATAATTTTATTATTCATGAATATTGGAACATGGTAAGAGCGGGTTATGTCCAAGGTAATGGTTCTTAGTCTTAAATATGAATTCATTGAGACATGTTTATGTTATGCACAATATTTTCTTTGATATGGTTCATATATTGAAACAATGTAATTTGATTTAATGATTATATAATATTTTAAATTATAAAATTATTTTATGTTCTTTCTATCGTTGTTTTTTTACTCAAAAGAGATAAAAGTTATAAGGATTTTCCATAACACAATTTTCTTCCAGGGAGTCAAATAATTTCTTATTGAACTATACTATTCAAATTTTAATTAGTTCTAAATAGTGAAAAAATTTATTATATTTATTCCATTTTATTATGGGTTATATAATTACTCTTTATAAACTCATCATAAAATGATTCTTACCTCAATGATTTTGTTACTTGAAGGAGGTTTCATTGTCTCAGTTCCGAATTCTTAAGACATAATTATTTTTATGAACCAATTTACTTTAATATCGTTTATATACTACGTATTTGTTATATTAGATCAAGAATTATTTTTAAATCATGATTTTTTATGTTTAGTTTCAATCTCATTACCCTTAAATTTTTTTTATTTAAATTTTTATCAAGATGTAATGTTTCATTTCCCAACCTCATTTTAAAATAGAGATCTCTAATATGTGTTAAAACATTTGGATAATTTTTATAATTTCTATTTACAATATGAAAATAATTTTTTTCCCATATGTTTATCCTTGGATAGATTTTCTACCTCTTTATATTGTTTTAAATTTGATGTGTTATAATCTTTTTAAGAGACATAGTTTTCAAGAATTGTATTTTTAATATAGAAAAAAATGAGATAAATATTTTTACTTGTATTTCATATGTGACTCTATATTTTTCGATATCCCTATATTTTTATTGAATAATGAAAAAATATATTATCAATTACATTTAGTTTGGTTGAATTTTTTTGGAAGATAGCCAATATAATGTTTTTTATATGGGTTATTTTCAACAAAAAATCAATTTTTTGATTATGTGTTAACATATATTTATGCTACCTTTGTCATTTTATATTAAAAAGTATCTCTATGTATTAATTATTTCTAATATAAATTAATTTTATTCCTATTTTTAGTAAATATTACATTTATATTTATTTTAAAATATCTAGGTTATTTTTTAATCCTAGCGTATTTTTTTTAAACTCTTAAAAATGATTTTTATCCAAGTTATTGTGATTTGAAATATATTATGATCAATCAATCCTATTCATACAATTTCATAATTAAACATATTTATTTATATTTAATATGAAATTTTAATCTCTATAAAATATAGTATCTATCAATTTTTTTGGCTTTCCTAACCATCCACTATGAATTGGTATAACATTTATTCCAATGTATTTCTTTTGTGAATAACTCATTTTATTATTTCACTTATTTAATGGTGTTCACATAGATTTCATAAAATGATTTATTTAGAATTTTTTTAATTAACTATATTCCTTTTATCTATATTAGGTAAATATAATACACTTTATTGTCTTTATTGATGAGTATTTTCTGAGAAATGTTTTCAATATATTTGGGAACCCATTTATTTTCCATCGGTTTATAATGTTACAATTATTAATGGAATTATGACTGATTTATTTATTTGATTCCAATATAAATATTTATTAATTTCATTTTCTTATCATGGTATTTCATGATATATTTAAATTTTCGATATCTTATAGCACATATATGTGTGGTTGATGATGTGTCGGGTCAAAAATCTCTCTCCAATGAATTTGATAATATTTTAAATCTCATTTGATAATGTAGCGTGATCCTTATTGGATATAATCACAAACTAAAGGGTTTGAATTCTTGGATTCACTAAAATAATAAAGAATGGACCTTATTTTATATGATATAAATATAATGATACCATATTCTCATGTCAATTCCATAGTCATATACACTTTACATTGACTATGTTATCCACAAATGGATTGTGTTTATTGAAAATTATTGCCACACTCTATGGATTATTTTATTATTTTACTCCATTTCGTATGTTATGACTCAAGATTTATGATCTAATATTTTTGGGTAATGATTTTATTAAGAATATTTATTATACCCATTTTATGATATTAATCTCACTTATGGTAATTGATTATTATATCTATCTTTTCCCATAAAGATAATCTGAGATCACCCTTTTCTTATGTTCCCATTTCACCAGGTTATGAAGAATAATAATATGTATGGTGTGTGTAAAGAATTATATTCTATGTACACATTTTGGAAGATGTTGAATAATTTTTATGGATTATAATGTTTTTTATATAGTTGGAAAATTTTCCATTAGTTAAAGGCATGTATTTTGTCAATTAATTTTTTTTTTAATTTTCTAAAACTCTGCACCTAAAATTTCATGGGAATGTAATATAATTCTATATTTTGTTAATGTCATGTAAAAGAGGTGTTACCATATGTGTGGAATCATAGATGGAATCAGATGATGTTTTAGATAACATTAGTTTATAAGATGTTAGGTTGTTATAATTTTAGGGGTTAAAAGATAAGGTTGATTATAGCTTCAAATGTATAGATTACCATTTAGGTTAGTTGATGTAATATTGAATATTTTAAAATTTTGGTACGTAAATTATAGTGAAAACCCTATGTATAAGTCTATGTATGGTAAAAAATCATTATATTTTGGTTAAGTAGATATTGTGTGGTTATAAAAGATATTAAATCCCAACATATAGACTAGAAAAAGGATGTGGCTGTGAAACATATTCAACTAGGGATAATAACTCTTAAAATATTTTGTTTAGTATCAACCCAATCAAAACACTGGTATATTTTGAGTGGACTTAAGAGAACATGAATATAAAGACTATCGTAGTGGACTTTTTTTAGTTAAACATATTATCATTAAAATACATTATGAAGGATACATTATGTTAATGAATTAGGTTAATGAGTACGAGAGAGCCCATACCAGAGAAATGTAGATTGAACTTAGAGTGGATAAGGTTATTGTGAACATTTTTTGTGTAATACATTTTGTGGTTAATTTTTTCATAGAATCAATAATGATAATTATCTTATGATGTTAAATATTCAACACTCACATTATGCCTATTTTTGTATTGGTGATAGATGTATCTAGAAAGAAAGAAGTTAATAATGGATTTCATCGACAAGGAATATATTTTCCCAGTGAGTAGAATAACAGGAAATGAGTTGGGAAAAGATTTTTTTATTATTATGAAAAAAAATATATCAAGATTTTTTTTATAATGGGGACTTGGTTTAGTTTCCAACCACAATAAATAAGAAAATTATTTAGTGTAATGGTAGTTAATGAGGGGAATATAATGAACGAATGATGTTTCAATTTCCATCGTGTCAAAAATGTGGGATGAGTTACCCGAGGGATTGTCTCAATGTAATAGGATAATGTTTTGGTGGTAAAAAAATAGGTCATAAAAAATAAACTACCATTTAAAAATAAAGAGTTCAGTTAACATATAAAGGGAATGAATTATTTTTCCTTATGTTAAAGGTAAAGAATGTAACAACCTAAGATTTTATAAGATATATTCCTCTTAATTTCATTCATATATTCTGTTTTACTCTACACCAAGATTATCTTGCCCTATACGCAACACCATATTAGCTTGCAGTATATTCAACACTAATCTTGGATCGTGTTACACACAATTTCAAGTTTGTTTGATAGTAGTTATTCTATGTAACATTGAGTATATATATATATTCAATGTGTAAATTAAATATGGTTGGATTTTGTTATAGGCAACAACAAAGGACTCTTTCACAACACGCAACCCTGACTTGGCTTGCATTACACACAATCACGACTTTCCTCGATAGTGTGTGTTGTACGCAATATCAGGTCTCACTAAACAATGATATATGGTTATAATATTATTATGAACTATCCTTTATGAATAGTATTAACTAAAATTTGAATGTTATAACATTATTATTTTATCTTACACATTTTCTAGAACATGTTATGTGAACAAAATAAATTTTTTGGGTAAAATAAGTATTTTTAAAAAAATGCAGTTTTGCCGCCTTTTAATGGCGCACCCACATTAAATCTAGTATTTGAAATGTTTATAAGTTCAATTTTTCAAAATAAACTTCTTCTTTTGACTCAGTATATAAAAATTTACATTGGATAAAGTTTTGATATTTTTTCTGATAACTTTCATATTTTAATGAATAGTAAAAACACGCTATATTTTAATTAAAAACAAATTTTTTCATCATAATAATTTATATGGATAACTATAAAAATGATTGGTTTTAAAGTATAAATAGAATATACTTTTACCATTTAATATAAGTTGTGTTATTAGCATTGATTTTACCTTGTTTTCGTAGGTTAATTCAATTCAGTCTTTTGCAATGTTTTAAACAAAAACCCATTCTTTCGACAATGGGATTAATTTTAATTTAATTTCTCAAAATTTTGTGTATTTAATTTAGAAAAATGGATTCCATATTTTTAATTAGTGGTTCCAAATTATGTTGATAAGCTACTTTTTATTTTTGTGCATTATGAATAGTAACTACGGTAAATTTTATTTACCATAGTTAAAGGTAAATTGGGTAATTAAGGGTAAATATAAGATTATAAAATTACCCTAACACCTGCCAAAATTTTATTGGATGACTAAATGTAGACCCATATCACCTAAGGATCAGATTAGATTCATTTAATGGACTTTGTTCCAAGAAGATAATTTAATTATTATTAATACCAAAGAAAGTGACAACATGTCACTTTCTTAAATCTTATAAATATATTAATTTTAATTTATTGATAAACTTAATGAAACTTAGAAAATGAATAGTCTCCAGAATTTGAATACAATTATATACATCATATAAATTTATTTATAATTTTTAGGGATTAAATAATTATCATTAATTATGACACAATTGTGATGTTGAGATTATTCTATTAATTAAAATATCATATAAATGGAATTAAAAATATTAAAAAATGTTATATGAACTATTTAATGTGATCCACTAATTTTCTAGATACATATGACATTTTATAAATCTATAAAAGCTTTTAGTTAGAATATATCTTTTGTATATATTTTATTTAAATTCAAATAAATTATTAGTGTCAAAATTGACACTATTGTTATTTTATAAAAATAACATATTATAAAATTGTTTAAAACTCACAAAAATATTTAAAAATTATAAATTTAAATTTATATGGTCTAAAATCTCATGAAGGGTAAAATTATGGAATACTCACAACACATATGTAATTATTTATAATAATTTAAAAGTTATAATATTATTACCACAAATAAAATTAAATTGATAAATAAGGATAAATCAAGTTGATAATATTTAAAATAAATTCCTATCATGTCTAAATTTTATTAGTTGATGATATTACAAATTTATCACATCTAATATACTTATATGAGTCATTTTGAAAGTTTTTAAGTTGTGTTGGGATTTAATATAAACAAATATTTCTTATATTTCCAAAGGTGCCCCTCTCCTCCCTTATAAAAGGGCACCTCCTCCCTCTCCTCCTCACACCAATTTGAGCCTTCATGCTCAGCCAACCCCTACCCATTTCACTTCCAAACTTCCCTAGAAACATTCTAGGGGACCTGGTCTTCTTCAATGACCAATTTTTGTGCCTTAAGAGGAGGTTTCAAAGAGGCGCTTCAAAGAAGAGGTAATGTCCGTTACCGATTCTTACAACATTATTTCTTCTTATACTTCTTCTTGTTTAGTTGTTTCATTATGAATTAATAAAATCAGTATCACCCATATACTTATATGTTTTTATAAATATAAAGAATCCCCATTTCACCTTCTATCCATCCTACAGAAAACGAAATCTTCGCGCATGAGTACGTACGGAATAATGTCTCCACGCCGCGGTGTAATCTGTTTTTCCACCAACACCTTACATGGATGGGTATAATGGTGTAAATAATAACTGAATATGGTTATTAGGACATAATAATTATTATGATATATTATACCATCCACCCCAATTCTAGTCAATAATTCTGGGAATAATATCATCGCTCGTGCGTACGTACAGATTACAGTCACCATGACGTGATGAGATTCATTCTCCATGTTAACCATACATGAATGATTATAATGTTTATATAATCAATAATAATGAAATATATGACATAATAATGATACTATATTTATTTATATATATTTTTATGTCATCTTTTTAGTTTCATTCAATTCAATAAGGAAACAAAAATAGCGTTCATGCGTAAGTACGGCCTACCGTCTCCATGAATGGTGTATTTCATTCCTTTTATTGATCTATAATGTATATTTATATGATGAATATATATTATATATAAATAATTTTTTACATTCTAGAATTATGAAAATCAGGATATAAGTAATAATATCAAGAACGACAAGTCGAAACACATACGATAAATGAAATGATTTTACCAAAAACACCACTTTAACATGGAATTTAAAAATGAACAGGTAATATAAAATCATAACTAAACTATATATGATATCATAACAATGATTATGATTCTGTAATAAGTCAATAACAATATTTTAATCATCTTACAAGAGATTCAGATACATAAGAGGCATATCGGACATAAGGTAAGGGATAAGTTTGCAAATCTCATTTTTATCCGAGATTGCTTATTTGTAATCATTTATTAGGGTTATTTATATCATCCATGTCCATGTTTTATAGAATTTTTTTCATGTATGTTTAATGTCCTTTTTACCCATTTTTTACTTTTACTACATGGTATGTAAGGAATCTTTCTTTTTTTTACATTATGAGGTACTTTTTTGACTTTTCCGGAAAAAGTGCGAAAAGAATGTTTTTTAGCATATATGGCATGAAATGATTTTTACAATTTTATAAAGCATTATTTTCATAAAGCTTCCTCCAAAATATTTCATTACTATTTTCAAAAAATTCTCTTTCTTTTAAAATTGCATTACCTTTTGTGAAAAGAGATTGATTTTGATGAAGAAAGGATATTTTCCTCAAGATTTCATTTCAAATGTTTTATCAAAGCCATTTTCCATCTAAGATGACATTATTTCATATGTGTATGTTTCAAGTTTAATGTATCTTTGATTTACATGGTTTCTCTTTTCTTATGATGAAATTTTCATTTGTTTTATATGGATTATGAGATGACGGGATAATGTTTATGAAACCCAGTTTATTCTATGGGTTATAATGAATTTTTTAAGTTTATTTTGTGGCACAAGTAAGAATGATTTAATTATGAGATGGGTGGGACCTATATATCCCTCCAATGCATTGGGTAAAGATTTATATCTCATGAGATAGACATGGCTGTAACGGTAAGTTAATCTGGTTCATTGTTATAGGACTAAAACGAGGAGTGAACTCGATTCAGAAAGGGACTTAGTCCACTAAGATGGTCTTGGAAGCAATGCCTTTGCTACTATGGAAATCATAACATGTATTGAATGGTTTCCAAAATTAAATATTTTATTTCCATTATAATATATCATGGTTGATGTTCCATTATGATATATGCCTTACGTACTTCCACGATTTATGTATTTGCTCAAGATTTTGATGTTTAAATTTCATGTCCAAGTTTTTGCTTTCAAATGTTTATGGATTGTTTTATGTTATCTATGATTTCCCTTACTGAGGATTTGAGCTCACCCTTTTTATGTTTTATTTTACCCCAGGATTAATAGAAAGATTTTAGGTAAAGAAACAAAAAGGGGAAGATATTTATGGAAGATTTTGAAAATCTTTCACCACGATTATAAGATTATTTTTCTGAGTTTCCAAAGACCCTAAATTATTATGGTCCTTGTGTGTCTGTTTTCATTATGTATTAAGTATTCCGCAAAAGTAATGTAATGTCCATGTACGTCAAGTTTCGGGTCTCTACAATTGGTATCAAAGGAAAAGTTTAGTTAACCTTTTGAAACTAGGATGCGAAAACTTTAGTGAGATCCCTAGAGATATTTCTAAGTTATGTCTAGGGATGTCCCAAAGGTTTAGTAAAAATGTAGGTTATTGTCCTAGAATTACGGTAATGATATTATAATTAATCCTAAGAAGTTATATGTAGAAGGTACTCCCCATTGATTTTGTTATTTTCCTTTAATGATTTTTTCCTCTCACAGAATTCTTTTAGTGTTTTAGTCAATGGAGGGAACCAGAAGGAATTCGGTTAACATTTAATCCAGTGGAAAAATTAGTGACTATGAGAAACAAAATTGTGTAATGGCTAGAGAGAAAAATATTGTGATTATGACGAATCAGTCATCAAGATATATGATTAACAAGGTGAAATTTAGGGGTATTCCTAATTCATCAAATAAGAGGAAGATAGAATTTTATGCATGTTCGCATGTTGAGGAGCTTAAATAAATGAATATTGAGAATTCTAAACAAGGGAAAAAGAACCTTGAGGAATACCTCAAATAGAGGGAAAGATGTTATCTATGTGGAGAAAATGGTCATAGAGTGACAGACTGTTATGGAGTTCAATGTATTATTTGTGGAGAACATGGGAATTAACCAACTCAATGCCATGACCTAAGAATTTACTTCTAAATCAAGGAAGGACTTATTCCATGAAAATCATTGAAGATGATGGAATGAAGTTATTATGTATTGGTATTCAAGAATAATGTTGTTGAGGTACTTTTATGGTGTATTGGAATATTTTTGTATTAGTCTATTGTGGGTTCAATAATTTTATGGTACCGATAACCATGAAAAGTGATTCAAATATTTTGGAAAGCAGATGATATGTGCATAATGAAGGGATAAGGAGAAAATGAAATGTTTGACAGTATTCATGAGTTCGTGACTGGTATAAGGATAAAGTGATATCATGGTTTGAGTATATAAATTTTTTTGAATTTTGGTATGTGGAAAGAGTTAACTTTTGACATCATTCATAAAGGTTCAATGGGTATTCATTTTTCAATAGAATACATGATTAAGTTATTCACATGTTTGGAATGTGACCAACAAGATATATTGTATAAATGGTGGTATTCAAGTGCTTGTTATGTGACCTTTCAAGTAATCATTTTTTTATACGATGAGATTGGACATATTTATTTTGGATAACCCTAAAGATTGCAATGGATTATGTTGGACACAAGTTAGTATTGTTTTAGGCTAGAAATTTTTTTGATATTATTGATGGAATTTCATAATGATGTAATTATAGAAAAAGGACAACAAGTAGGACGAGCGACAACCCGTCGCTTCGGAAAGGGCTATAGGAATCGAACCCACAACCGAAGAGCGATAGGCATCTATTACATACCATTGGCCTACAGGAAGTCCCTGTTTAGTAGAAGCTAGTTTTATTATATTAAGTGGTATGATATATGAAGTATAAGTCCATTTTAGGAACCATATACGATTACAGTTACTATATATGGACTTATGTATATTTAATAACTTTTACTATCCTTTTGTTTGAGACAGATGGAATGACCTATCATTCTTTCGCAAGATCTTCTAACACTTCATGGAAGAAAAATTCAACTTCATTTCATTAAGAGATGATGTGGAAATTGTTCAAGGCATAAACAATAGTAAGGTTGTTCCAAAATCAAGTAAGTATTTCTTTTAATTCCACAATTCATCAACTTTAAGGAAATAATCTTGAATACAAAAAAAATGTTGTCTTAGTGTCCTTATATCTGATGAATCAGATGGTACCATAAAGCATCTCAAATTTATGGCTTTGTGATTGTTGGATTTTTCATACCCATGTTCTCTACCACACTCCATCAGAACTTTATGGTTACATTTTTCTTCCATATCTATATTTTCACCTATGTTCTCCTATATAGAAACCTAGTGATGAGTTACTTTGGGTAATCGTCACATTTCATACTTCATTTTTTAAAATTAATTTTTAGTATTCCCTTTTACGACGTGGGTTTCTATGAATATTAAACGATTTATAACCCCGACAAATTTCGAGGGCAAAATTCATTTTAAAGGGGGTAGAGTGTAACAACCTGAGATTTTATAAGATATATTCTTTTTAATTTCATTAATATATTCTAGTGTATGCTACACCAATATTATCTTCCACTATTCGCAACACCGTATTAACTTGCAGTATACACAACACTAATCTTGGATTGTGTTACACATAATTTTAAGTTTGTTTGATAGTAGTAATTCTACGCAATATTGAGTATATATATATATATATTCAATGTATAAATGAAATATTCTTGTATTTTGTTGTATGGCACAATAAATGAGTCTTGCACAACACGCAACCCTGACTTGGCTTGCATTACACGCAATCACGACTTTCCCCGATAGCGCGTGTTGTACGCAATATCAGGTTTCACTAAAAAATGATATATGGTTATAATATTATTAAGAACTAGCCTTTATGAATAGTATTAACTAATTTTTGAATGTTATAACATTATTTTTTCATCTTACACATTTTCTAGAACATGGTATGTGAACAAAATAAAATTTTCAGGTAAAATAAGAATTTTTCAAAAAATGCAGTTTTGCCACCTTTTAATGGCGTACCCACATTAAATATAGTTTTTGACATGTATATAAGTTCAATTGTATAATATTTACTTCTTATTTTGAATAATGATATAAAAATTTAAATTGGATAATGTTTTGATATTTTTTCTGATAACTTTCATATTTTAATGAATAGTAAAAACACGCTATATTTTAATTAAAAACAACTTTTTTCATCGTAATAATTTATATGGTAAAATTATAATAATTAATGGGTTTAAAGTATAAATATAATATATTTTTACCATTTAATATAATGTATGTCATTATCATTGATTTTACCTTGAATTTGTTGGTTAAATCAATTCAGTCTTTTACAATATTTTAAACAAAAACACGTTTTCTTTCGAAATCGTGATTAATTTTAATTTAATTTCTGAAACTTTTGTGTATTGAATTTGGAGAAATGGATTCCATATTTATAATAATTGGGTCCAAATTATCTTAATAAGCTATTTTTTATTTTTGGGCATTATGAATGGTAATTATGGTTAATTTTATTTACCACAGTTAAAGGTAAATCAGGTAATTAAGGGTAAATATAAGATTAAACAATTACCCTAACACCAAAAAAAAATATATAGGATGACTAAAAGTCGACCCATATCACCTAAGGGTCGGATTAGATTCATTTAATGGAATTTTCTCCATGAAAATAATTAAATTATTATTAATACCAAAGAAAGTGACAACATGTCACTTTCTTAAATCTTATAAGTATAATAATTGTAATTTAGTGATAAACTTAATGAAAAATAGAAATTAAATGGTCTCCAAGAAATATAATAAAATTATCTACATCATGTGAATTTATTTAGAATTTTTATGGATCAAATATTTATCATTAATTATGACACAAGAGTGATGTTGAAATTATTCTATTAATTAAAATATCAAATAAATGGATATAAAAATATTAAAATAAATATTATATGAACTATTTAATGTGATAAAATAAATTTCTAGATACATATGACATTTTATGAATCTATTAATTCTTTTAGTTCGAACATATCTTCTGTATATATTTTATTTAAATTCAAATAAATGAATAGTGTCAAAATTGACACTATTTTTATTGTATAAAAATAACATATTATAAAAATTTTTAAAAATCAAAAAAATATTTAAAAATTATAAAATTAAATTTATATGGTCTAAAATGTCATAAAGGGTCAAATTATGGAAAACTCACAACACATATGTAATTATTTATAATAATTTAAAATGTGGAATATTATTACCACAAATAAAACTAAATTGATAAATAAGGATAAATCAAGTTGATAATGTCTAAAATAAATTCCTAACTTGTATAAATTTTATTGGATGATGATATTACAACCCTATATCATCTATGAATCGGATATAAGTCATTTTGGACGTTTTTAAGTGGGGTTGGGATTTAATATAAACTAATATTTCTTATATTTCCAAAGGTGCCCCTCTCCTCCCTTATAAAAGGGAACCTCCTCCCTCTTCTCCTCACACCAATTTGAGACTTAAACATCATCCAAACCCTGCCCATTTCACTTACCCACTTCCCTATAAACATCCTATAGGTCCTGGTATTCTTCAATGACCAATTTTAGTTCCCTAAGAGGAGGTCTCAAAAAGGCACTTCGAAGAAGAGGTAATGTCTGTTACCGATTCTATCAACTTTATTTCTTCTTCTACTTATTATTAATTAGTTGTTTAATTATGAAGTAATAACATCAATATCAATCATATACTAATATGTCATTATAAATATGAAGCAACCCCATTTCACCTTCTATCTATCCTACGGAAAACAAAATCTCTGAGCGTGCGTACGTACGGAATACCGTCTCCACCCCATGGTATAATCTGTTTTTCCACCAACACCATACATGGATGGGTACAATCATATAAATAATAACTATATATGGTTATTATAACATCATAATGGTTCTGATATATTATACCATCCACCCCAATTCTATTCAATAATTATGGGAACGATATCATCGCTCGTGCGTACGTACGGATTACCGTCTCCATGACGCGATGAGATTCATTCTCCATGTTAACCATACATGAATGATTATAAAGATTATATAATGAATAATAATGAAATATATGACATAATAATGATACTGGATTTATTTGTTTATATATATATATCTATTTCATCTAATTATTATCATTCAATTCAATAAGGAAACGAAAACAGCCTTCATGCATACGTACGGACTACCGTCTCCATGAACGGTGTATTTCATTCCTTTTATCGATCTATAATATATATGTATGTTATGAATATATGTTATATATTAACCATGTTTTACATTATGTAATTATGTAAATCTGGATATAAGTAATAATATCAAGAACGACAAGTCGCAACACATACGATAAATGAAATGATTTTACCCAAAATGCCGCTTTAACATGGAAGTTACAAAAGAACGGGTAATATAAAATCATAAGTAAACTATATATGATATCGTAACAATGAATATGATTCTGTAATATGTCAATAAAATTATTTAATTCATTATACAAGAGATTCAGATAAATAAGAGGCATATCATACATAAGGTAAGGGATAATTTTGCAAATCTAATTTTTATCCAAGATTTCTTAATCGTAAGTATTTATTGGGGTTATTTCTATCATCCATGTCCATGTTTTATAAAAGTGTATTTATGTATGTTTTAAATCATTTTTACCCATTTTTGACTTTTACTACATGGTATGTATGGAATCAATCTTTTGTTTATGTTACGAGGTACTTTTTTTACTTTTCCAGTAAAAGTACGAGAAGAATGTTTTTTTAGATTATAAGGGATGAAATGATTTTTACAGTTTTATAAAGCCTTATTTTCATGAAGCTTCCTCAGAAGTATTTCATTACTATTTTCATAAAAATCTCTTTGTTTTAAAATTTCTTGAAGTTTTGTGAAAAGAAGTTGATTTTGAAGAAGAAAGGATATTTTCCTCAAGAATTCATTTCAAATGTTTTATCAAAATCATTTTCCATCTAAGATGACATTATTTCATATGTGTATGTTTCAATTTAAATTTATCTTTGATTTACATGGTTTCACTTTTCTTATGATGAATTTTCCATTTGTTTTATATGGATTATGAGATGATGGGATGATGTTTATGAAACCCATATTATTCGTTGGGTTATGATTAATGTTTTAAGTTTATTTTGTGGAACATGTAAGAATGATTTCATTATGAGATGGGTGGGACCTATATCTCCCTCCAATTCATTGAGTAAATATTTATATCTCATGAGATAGACATGGCTGGAATGGTAAGTTAATCTGGTTCAGTGTTACAGGACTGAAACGAGGAGTGAACTCGATTCAGAAAGGGACTTTGTCCACTAAGATGGTCTTCGCAAGAATGCCTTGGATATTATGGAAATCATAACATGTGCTGAATTTTTGCCACAATTACATGTTCTATTCCCATTATAATTTATCATGGTTGATGTTCCATTATGATATATTCCTTATGTACTTCCACAATTTATGTCTTTGCTCACGATTTTGATGTTTAAATTTCATGTTAATGTTTTTGCTTTCAAATGTTTATGGATTATTTTATGTTCTATATGTTTGACCTTACTGAGAATTTGAGGTCACCATTTTATGTTTTCTTTTCCCCTAGGATTAAAATAAACATTTTAGGTAAGGAAACAAAAAGGGGACGTTATTTATGGGAGATGTTGAAAATCATTCACTACGATTAGATGATTATTTTTCCGAGTTTACAAAGACAGTAAACTATTATGGTCATTGTGTGTCTGTTTTCATTATGTATTAAGTATTCTGAAAAAGTAATGTAATTTCCATGTACTTCAAGCTTTGGGTCTCTATAAGGAACATAATTAAATAGATGTTGATAAATTTTAGTGTCTGATTCATATTATTGGTCATTAGAAAGAATTATTGTGGAATAAGTCAGAAATTAGTTGTTAAAAAAGTTATAGCATTGGAAATTAATTTTTCAACCTTAAAAATGTATTTTCTAAGGTTTCTACATATATGATGTTTAGTTAAAAAGGATTTTTTTAATACCAAATTTCAGAGAATAGTTTCCCATTACCTTAAATTTGAAATAAACCTTGATGAATTTTTTCATAATCCCTTCCAAACCGTTTATTTCAGAGAGAAAGAAATACATGTAATTTTAGTGAATGTGGATTTCATAAACTCCTTAAATTAATTTTCACCAGAAAAGTTAATATCTTCATAGGATCTTGAGAATATTATATTCTATAAACCAATATACATGTTTAATTGGTGTAAGGTAAGAGTGTCATAAAAATTCTAATCCCTTGTTATATTTACATATTTTATGAGGTACCCAAAATACCACCTAATTCAATACAAATAATCCTTCTATACATTTTCATAAAATATATTCTACTATTAGGTTCCAATGATATAATTTGTTCTTATGTCATAATCATTGATACTTATTAGATGTGACATCATGATCCCTATTCACTAATAAGTAACTAAACATTAGGGTCACAGAAACTCAAGAGAACCTCCTTATATTCCAACGGCATCCAACTAATATGGAGAGTATAATGTGGTATGGTGGGGATATTATTGCCACTTTAAAATTAATAAAAACTATTTCAAATGAAAAAAAAAACTATAAGAAGATATCAACAAACCAAAAACCCTTAATGTTCTAATAAATCTTACTATGCAAGAGTATGGTGCTACATAATTAAGTCACACATATAGTAGTTGATACACATACCTCATGTATAGAAGTAAATAAGTAAATAATACAATGGAACTGATTCTTAATGGATATAAGAGTTGATGTTCGGTTCGTAACCCCCATTCAAAGTCATATCCCAAGGGAGGTAACCAAAAAAAGAACATTCCATGTCCTAAAATTTAGCCATAATATTTTCTCAAGTACCAAGAGTTTTTAAGAAAATAGTGTGAGTAAAATGATTATGCCACCAATGATAGTATCTAATTCATTGTAGTCTTTGATTATGAATTAAAAAATTATGGAGAAAATTATGAGGAATTAGGTAAACAAGATGTAAACTAGGTAATAACACATAATTTATCCTAGGAATGTTATATATAAATACATGTATAATAGAGTTATAATATGAAAAATATGTATACGCCCTTGAATCTTTGACCAAGAATCAAATTGAATAAACAGAATGGGTCTGAGCCTTTTGTCATATAAAAACAAAGAAAGTCTAAGGAATACTCCAAGGTATTTTTTGTATATAACAATAAAGATAACCAATGGTGATCAAGGAAATGTGTTTAACTCTAGATTAGAATATAAGGGATAAACCTTCATCATTAAACATGATAAAAGGTATCTAACTGATCATAGGGAACAACTTCGTGGTAATCCTGTGGAGGACATGATAGGAAACCAAAAATATAATACAAGGAATTCGGTTTTTGATGATATCATCCAAATATGGGGGATTATCTTGAGCATTAGGTTTTTCTTAAAATTCTTGGAGTATCATCATGATCTGGTCTAGAATTTCAAAAATTAAAGACATTTACCATATTGAATGTGGGATAATGCCTATGAATTTACATTAATGGATCATGTGATATCTAATGGTTCGTGCATGTTATTCATAACTAGAATCCAAGGAATACACATGGAATTCCATACTTTTCACTATACTTAATAACATATATCATAACTAGGGAGTTAAAAATTATTTAAAGAAGATGATGAATGAAAGAAACAATAAATATATGAATATTTAGGCTATATTCCCAATCCATAGATAGAAATTTCAATATAAATGGATATGCAGAATTAATGAAGGGATATAAAAATAGATCATTCATTAGTTACAGCCCAACATGTTTCGTGATCTCAAAATAAAATAAACAAAATAAAATATAGGTGAGATAACTTAATTTCATATTTAATTTAATTATAGATATAAATTTGTCCATAAAAAAAAGTCATATGTTTGAAAATATTTCTAAATGGAAATCAAGGAAAATAAAGGTATAATACATAAGGACTAAAAAATTAATTATATCATGTATTATTTTAAAATTAAACCCCAACCTTAGATATATCTCCCAAGGTCTCCCATGATGTACATTTATCAATTGATCATTAAATTAGTAAATTTATTTTTAATAGTACATAATAATAACTGAACTTGACCTCTATAATTTCTTAATGACACCCTATTATCAGAAAAATGTTTATGTAACCCAATACAATCTGATGGTCCATCTTAGTGTACAATTATTTTATGTGACATGCCAAAAACATCCTATGGGGGGGTTTTGAATCAAAATTGAATTTTAAGTCTATTTTTTATTTTCCAAAAAACAAAATATAAGAAGTTTTTTTTATGATCGTAGATATTTTAATCAAGTAAAATCCCAATACAATATAAGGGGTGGTTTTAATACTGAATAAATGAATAAATTGGGTCTTTACTATGTGTTAATACAATCAAATCTTATGATGTTTTTTGGTTTTATATATAGTGTTATTTTCATTATATTTAAACTAAAATCATCCTGTGGTGTTGTCTGAGTTATGTTTTTTGACCTCCAATGGTGTAAGGGACGAAGTTACTGTATCTAGGATGATATTTAATGAAATATTTAAGGTAATTATCATTTAATAGGGAAATTCATAGTATTATTTGCATGTTTCATAATGAAACAATTTATAAATGGAAATAATATCTAGGAAAAACATATTGAAAGACCATATCCTTATGATGATTTACTCATCTAGTATTGGAATTTGATTCAATATAGAATTGAAGAAAATGGAGAACTAAAAACACCTAAAAATAGGGCATAATATCCCAAATGGGCATTAGACAAATCAATAATGGAAGAAACAAGGAAAGTAATCTTATAGAGCAATATACATATTTATGGATTTGGATTTCAATTTTACAGCATTCGATTTATCCAAGATGTAGAAGAGATATCCCATGGAGGAAGGGAGAATGGAGATGCTTGTATAGGAGATGCATTTGGTAAAATTAGGAAGGAAGAAAACGAGGAATGTATTAAAAGGGAAGTGGTTAAAAATCATATTTTTTAATATTTTAATGAGGTGCATGGTTTGGACCAATGGTTTTTAAAACCGTTCACCAACTATGCATACTCACTATCTAATGCACTCCCCACATTTCTCTATTAAAATACATCATTTTCAAAACCATGCACCAATCATTCCAATACCTCTAAAATTCAATGCAAAACCATGCAATTTTTGGGATCATTATTCAAGGATTAGAACCAATTTATGCATTAAAAAACAACCCACTCAATTTCAGCTATAAGGTTTTCACATACCATGTACACATAATGTACCCATAGATTTTTCACTAAAAACTAATGTCCAAAATAAAAAATCTCCAAAAACTTATCTGGGAACCTGAGGGACCACTTAGGATCAAAATTTAATCCAAAAACTATTATTTATGGTGTTTAGACATTGAAAATTCCATTTCGATGCACAGTTTTAACAATGACATTCCCACCGGATTTAAAAACAAAAATAACTTTGTAATTATCCACATATATGGACTTAAGATCCTATAGTCAACTTTTATTAGGAGTCAATATATCCTCACATTAATCTCTAATGAAAAAATTACCACGATTTATCATCTAGACTTGCACATATATGATATTCCATGCATCATCTATTGTGATAATGATGAGATTATGTGTGCAGATCATGATATGTGACCAAGTGGTGTGTCATGACGATGAAAGGAGGAAGACTGGAATGGAGGTTAGTGATTAGGGAGAAGTTGATGGGGGTGAGGTGTAGTGCGATGCTGGTGAGGGATAACATGACTTTGACAGTAGTGGTTCTTGAACACGGAAGCGATGATGTGGTGATGACATCTTTGTCAAGGAAAGAGATTTATGATGGTTATAATGGGTTGTGCTACTTCATGTGATTACCAGAAGGTGATGTCGACCATGGGTTGAGGGAGGCGATGGTGGGGAGTTTCACAGGAAAGAAGAGGACACCCCTTTTCATTTTATTTTTTTATTTGTATTATTATATCTAAATATATATAAATAGTTTATTTTATATAAATATATTTATTTATACATATATATTGTGGTTAATTTAAATATAATTTGGTATCATATTTTTTTATAAATGTATTATTATTAATTTATTTCATGAAATATATATATATATATATATATATATATATATTAACATTTCTTCCCAGTTTAAACATTTTTTTATACATTCATAAATTATATTTGTCTTAATTTCTATTATAACATTAATATTTTAGAATTTTAATTTATGATAATCATTATAATATTATATTCTTTTCAAGTGTATATTTATGTCTCCTAATATTTACGTATTTTATCAATTTATTATTTTATAAGTTAGAATATTTACATTTTTCAATAAATAATATTTTGATATAAAATTCTTATTTTATTATTGAACCTTTAATGATTTAAAATTATATATGTTTATATATTCATTTATATATCAATTAAATAATTTAATAATTCTGATTTTTTTTATTAATAAATGATATATTTCTATACATATTAGTAATTATAATTCAATAGTTTAGTGAAATGAATTTTCATTTTATAAAAAATTTATTTTATTAATGTAAAAATCATAATAAAATGTGATCAAATTGAAAAAAATATGATTTTAATGTATATAATATAACCATATATTTATCAAAAATAAAATGAATATACTTATTAGATTATAAAATGATCTATTTAATATCCATATTTTTAGGAAAATTTATATTAAGATCATAAGCCAATACATTCAACCCCAATAAAGAAATTACATCTTCATAATTTTAATTATCTAAGAAAAAAATTTATTTCATAATCAAGAATAGAAAAGAATAATCACATAAAACTGTTTAAAGATAACATTCATTGAAATAATATATAACAAACTAATCTAAGAAAATTCATTCTAAAAGTCACTATACTGACTCCTATCTCTGAGATAAAGAAACCAATCCAAAATTTTACTATTACCTCATTAAATTATATGGAATTTATAAAAAACATTCATGCAAAATAATGTAAAATATAATATTTAAATCCCTAAAAGGTTTTATATCTACAAAATTATTTCGAATAAATAATTTTTCTTGTATCATACATTAACTAAAACCCCCTTTAGTACCAATTATAGAACCTCAAGCCTATAATCTTGGATCTGGTTCTAAAAAATATTGTATCCTTTTTTATAAATAAAATATTATTGATTACTTGAAAAATATAATGTTCAAGAATATTTTTCTCCTAGAGTTTTTGTGTATTATAAAAAATTAAACAAAAACCATCTCTCTCAAAAATTTATTTTTTTAAACTAAACTCTTCTATAAGGACACTATTTACACTTCATTTTAAGTTCACAAACTCGATATATATCTTCTGAAAAACTAAGAGTAAACTAATCCTCATGTGAATTGTTTTTTGAAATATCAGGTGATCAAATAGATCAGTAATGGGTTTTAAAATCCATGTATCGATTTTTCTAAAAAAAACTAGACACTATTATTTGAAAACAATTTCCTTAAAATAGTAAACATGACTTAAGTAAAACATTATTTAAACATAAAATTATACTTTCACCTTTTACATGTAAATTTCATAAGGAGGGAAATAAATTTTAACGACATATATTTCATTAAAATTCATTTAAATATTGAAAAAATATTTTCATAAAACCAATACATTAAATAAAACCTATGGAACCACATACAAATAATTCATCACTAACCATAGAAAAACTCAAAATATCTTCTTAAAAATAAACCCTTGATTTTTTATAAAATAAATTCCAATGATCAAAAAACAAAACATTGAGGTAACTTGGAGCATTGAATCCTCTATAGGTATTACGTAGCTTGTAGGGTTGGTTTCAATCACCAAATCCTCATCATGTATACAATGTCCAAGCACTAATTTTTAATAAATCATTTTGAGATTTCTTGTTCTATTCCACTAGATTTATAAAACATTCTTTTGAAATTATGATGATGAATACATACATACATACACACACACACACACACATATATATATATATATATTTGAATGTATATATATCTATATATATATATATCAACATATAATAAATCATTGAATATAGAGAAAAAAATATAATGATAATAAAACCCTATACTACAGAATTGGACACCAGATTATAATAATAAATGCTTGGCCCCCAAAAAATAAAGATACATGAACTATACCATGATAATTATAAAATATGATTTTCATGTGAAATAATAATTTAAATACTACTAAAATACATTTCAGAAACAAACTCATATAAAATGATGAATAAGAACATATAATTTTAACATTAAATGAATTAAACCTTATTAAAATGATTAAAATATTCCCCACATGAAATTCTATAATGAATTATGTATTTTAGGATAATTTTAAACACCACCCCTTTTACATTAAAATTGAAATAAACCATTGAAGTAAGAAATTAAAATTTTAATAACATATAATTTCCCTTCAAAAACATTTTTGAAAACAAAATATTAAAATGGTATTTAGATAAATGAAAGGAAATTTTAATATCATTTTTAAAAAAAATATTAAAGAAAACAAAACCCCTTACACATGAAGTGTATAATTGTGAAAATAACATTATAATCACATAAATTATAAAAATATTTTCTCTTATGTGGGTATTCGTCGATAATTTAAAACAACAACTTTAAAATATTTCGTCTTCTGATGAATATCGTTTCTCTAGTGAATTTTAAAATAAGAATTGGTAAATAAAAATACCTTACAAAAACAATAAAACATAATCATAAAACATTGAAAATGTAGTTCTCCACCTTAAAAATCCATTTTATAATATGAACAATTTAAATGATATTTAGTTAAAAAAGATTCTAAAAATATAATTTTCAATGAATAATTCACCCTTCAATTCAGTTTTCATTTTACCTCACTAAATTTTCCTTAACTACCTTCATAAAATTATTTTTCATTGAATAAAAATTTGTTTAATTTTGGTGAATGGGACTCACCAAAACTCATTAGATGAATGCCTATGGGGAAAATAGGTAATTTTATAGGCTCTCGAACATCCAATATTCTATAAGTCAGCAGACTTATTGGATTTTTTTGTGTAAGAGAGACCTCAAACGAATATTTACATATCAATAATAACACAAAATCCACTCCGATGTGATTTTCTCCTTATTCAATCCCTTATGTGAATCTAGTCAGGTGCACATTGATCCTTACCAGACCAAGTAACCACCACTTCTCATCAGAACTACCATATATTTGATATCTGATGCTTCATTGAGGATGGTGATCGTGATAAAATGTGTTTGTATCATGATATGGGATTAGGTGGTGTTGAATTTGGTGGAGGATACTGAATTTACAAAGTGAGTGGTTGGGACGCCTATGAGTTGATTGTGGTGAAAGAGGGTTTTCATGCGGGGAAGATGAAGACCCACACCTTTTTTCATTTTCTTCTTCTTCCTTCTTTTTTTTCAAATTTTATATAAATATGATTTTTTTCACATATATACATATATTTATTCATAAATTTATATACAAGTTACTTGGAATATAATTTTATAACCTGATTTTTTAAGACAAATGGTGACATGAATTGGTCACCCAATTCATTCCCTAAATAAACATATTGAATAAAAAGAGTTACAAATCATGATTGAGGTGTTATGAGTTTACAAGAACTCAAAATTGAAATAGATACATGAAGATGTAGCACAAAAGCTCAAAATATAGTTTACAAGGATTCAAATAGGCATAAACCATGCCTTCAAGTAATAGCTCGCCTCATGGAGGAAGGATATCAACACCAAGAAAGCTCAATCGGAAGTATTTAGAATATATATATATAAGGAATAATTCCAATATATGCTCATTATGGGGGTGTTACCCACCCAAATAATCTTGATCAATCCACTACACCACATACAATAAACTTCAGCAAGACATAATTATGAAAATCATGGAAAGTCTATATAATTATCCTTCATATAATAAAACATTTCATACTAAATTGCATCAACTTCGAGAAAACTCCATGTCCTCAAAATATGTAGTAACCCATCCCAAAGTAGTTCCATCACATCTATATCAGAGGTATCTCCATGGAACAAAAGCAGAAGGCTATCAAAATATAAAGCAACATTAATAATAAATTAGTGAATTTTGTTTGTCTCCTTCATCAACTTCTTATTGAACAATTTCCATTTAATATAGAGATAAGTATCCAGAGAAATTTCACCATTTATAAGCCTTTGATAAGCTATATCAACAATCTGGTTTGAGTCTTCATTTAGATTCCCCTCTAGATGCACAAGAGGATAAACCTTAAGCTACATAGGAAAATCCAAAACAAATTTCTAGGAAGAATCAAACGTGATAGTGGATAGATCAACCACACATGCTGATGTTGTAATTTCAATGTTGTCCTTTTTAGAAACATCAAGTAGTCTTGTAACAATTCTCCTTTCAAGGTGAGATTAATACCTTCGCTTACTTGTTTTTTTTGGATTGGGAGTGATGAATCAATCATCATACACCATTTTTTCCCTTTTATAGAACATTATTTTAAGAAGTCCACCTCAATTTGAGTATATTTATCTTCAGCCACAAAAAAGGGTGTGCAGTGAGGCTACGTAGGGCATGAGTCTGGGATAGATTGAGAAAGCACAGGCTAAACATTTCAGTGTTCACCCTCTTCAAAATATTTACTCCTCTTAATAATAAGCATATTATCATCTGGAGTTTATGGATCGGGAATAATATTAGAAACAACTGCAGAAATTAATGCACTACAGGTATCAACAGGCTTATCTATTCATATATTATATTTATCATAATTCTTATTATTCCATTAAACAATTTCTATTGGAATTTATAATTATCATTAAAATATTATATGCATCTCAAACTGAAATTCACGTCTCATAATTTTTTTATAATTTTTCGACTTAATTTTTGAGAATTCATTGTATTCACATTATCAAAATAATTTTACTTTTATATTAAATTAATATTTTACAATTAAAATGATTTTCATTCCAAATTATGTATTACTATTATCATTTATAATTCAAATTAATAATTCAAAAAAACACTTATTTTTTCTCATTAAATGATATTTTTTTATACATATCATTAATAGTAATTCATTAGTTTATGTCAACTAATTTATATTTTATAAAATGTCCCTTAAAATAAAATATAACTCATAATAAAATATGATAAAATTGGAAATTATATGATGTGAACATATGAGATATATCATTATATATTTAAAATATAAAATTCTGACACAGATTATATAAAATTTTGAGACATTTAATGGACATTTATTTTATGGAAAAATTAAATCTATAGTATCAGTGAGAAAAAATTCTACACTTCAATTCATTTATTTTTAACTTCCTCTACACTTTCAATTTTTTTATCAAATCATTTAAATTGTGGTGAATAAACATGGTGTTTTAGTATTCCAATTGATATTTGATCATCCTTATACCATATTTTCCTTTGATTTATTGTATTTTCAAATAAATGATATAGATTAAGAATTATTGGATGATCTCATATTTCCATAGTCAGAGGTTAGATTTTTCCATGAGAATGAATCACATATATATTTTTACTCCATTTTATATCATGGTATCTTGCATTTTGGACATTTGGAGAAACCTCTATATTCTTTCCTATACAACAAAAAACCATTGGAAAAATAATTTATTTTTCTATATACTAGTTTCTTTGGACATAATATTTGTTTCCATCATAATTAGCTTCTAGATGCTCCTTGAATTATAGAAATACCTCTTTTAAAAATTAATGAAAATCAGTGAAATTCTATTCACTTCAACCATTTTTTTCCTTTAAGAAAACTAATTAAAAAAATTATAAGGACACTTAATTCAACCTTGGATCATGGTTTCTGAGTATCTCCATAAAATCATTAAACAACTGTTGTTTTTTTCAATTGTTTCAAATCCAACATAATGAATGTATTCATTAAGATGATCCTATAACGCATTCTGAATATCTTCCTCAACATTAGATCTTGACCGCATTATTATTTCACCATTATCAGTATAGTGAAAATAAATATTGCAAAAACCACATTTAATCATATGTTAGTTAATTTCTATTTACCCTAACCTTCCCATAATCAAACACATCATGCATAGATTGAAAATCATGTCCCGAATTTCAAGATTTCATTTAGAAAATTCCATAAAAATTTCATCTAATTTCTGATATTTATCACTTGTTCCCCATGCATTTATCCATTTACCAATAATGTGTTTCCCAAAATAAATATAAAACTCATAAATATATTGAAACACATATAAATATTTTAACATATATATAAATAGATTAATTTAAAACAAATAAATATATTAATATATAAACATATATAAATATAACGCACATAGATTAAATTTATATATACATAAATAAATGTAAAATATATAAACATGTAATGTTATTATTACGATACTTATAAAAAATAATTAATATATACAAAAAAATTAAAATAAAAGAGTAAAAAAGACCCAAAATATGAATAATATAAATGAAAAGTAAACATATATATATAATTACGTAAAAATGTAATAAAAAAAATATAGTAATAATTTATTCATAAACATTTATACAACCAAACATTCCAAAAATCTAAATTTAGTACAATATGAACTTATAAACATTTATAGAAACATGTAATCATATAAAATTTTAATCATTTATAAAAATTGTGAATTTATGAAAATTTATTTCATCCTTTTATCAGGTATTGACTATAGGAAAAAAAGTGTTTTTTACGAATGGCTCATTACCCATTGAAAATATTCATTAAAGTGGTATTCTGTTCTACGAGACTCATTTCCCATCGTAGAAATTTTTTATTAAGAATTAATTGCGAAGTGATTCTTTCACTGTCGCAAATACCATTAGCACGATATACATTTCAACCCACATGAAATGTATTTGTGACTGGTATTTACACCCATCACAAATACCTTTTTCCGGTTTTTATTTACTAGGTGATTTAAATATCATCACAAATTAATTTTTGGTTGAAAATTATTTGTGATGGGACTAGTTACAAATAACTTTTATACCACTGATGCGGTTATTTATGGTGCATAATAATTGCGATTAGTCCCGTTGCAAAACTTCACGTTGTTACTAATCTAACCTATATATACCCCCACCAAATAAATTAATTTTCATTCATTCCTCTTTCATTTAATCACTCCTCTTCTCCCCTGCCTTCATCCCCTCATTTATTCTATTTAAATTTTAAATATTTAGAATAATTATTTATATTTTTTTATCGAGAAAAAACACTAAGTTTTAGGTATTTATTTAATGTTTTTATTTTCTAATTTATTTATTTTATTTTTTATTAGAATTTAGTTTTATTAATTAGTATAAATTAGCAGTAATTATAAGTAATTATTTGAAAATAGCATTAATTATTTTAATTTGGAAATATTTTATTTTAATTAGTAGTAATTTTTTAATAAAAATTAATTTTTTATAATTTTTAATAATTAATATTAATTATTTGATTGTGGGTATCATTAATAGAAAATAATTATATTTTATAAATAAATAGTATTAATTAATAAAACATAATAATAATTTATTGATCTTAATTATAAGTAATAATAATTTATAGTAATTTCTAAATAATAACTGTAATTAGTAATTAGTACTAAATAATTTTTTTTTCTAATTAATGGTTATTATAAATAATTTATAAATAATCAGTAGAACATTGCGTTTATTAGAAAAAATTAGTGATAATTCTTAATGCTTGACTGTATTTATTAAAAATTATTAGTAATTATTATAAAAAAGTGGTAATCTGTAAAACAAATTGGGAAATTGAATTCTAACTAATTAAAATTAATAAAAATGAGTAGTATTCTGTAAAAATTAGGAGAAATGAGCAGAAATTAGAAACAATTTGCAAAAATTATTTTAATTTTAAAAAATTACCGGGAATGAGCGGGTTTTTTTTAAAAAATATAGTAGTACTGAGCAAGAGTTATTAAAAATTAATCTTAATAAGTGGTATTGATTAAAATACACCTTCAATGAGCGATAATTAATAAAAAAGAGGTAATGAGTAGTATTTATTTTTCAAATATTATCAATGGGAAGTATTTAGAAAAAATACAGGAAATTGGCTTTATTTCGTAAAAAATTACTTGCAATGTGCAGTATTGAGTAAAAAATATAGGAAAAATGCATTAATCATGAAATAAAATACCAAAAACTAGTTTTAGTTGGTATAAAAATACCAAAATGAATGTTAATCTGTAAAAAATAAAGTCAATGAGTGTTAATCAGTAAAAAATAATGTTAATGAGCATAAAATAGTAAAAAATATCAGTAATGATCATTAATAGGTTAAAAATAAAAGTAATGGCTGTTAATCAAAAAAATACCGACAATAAGAATTAATTTTTAAAAAACATAGTAATGAGCATTAATGTGAAAAAATACCAGAAATGAGCGATAATATTTAAAAAATATTTTCAATGATTATTAATTTTTAAAAATGACATTAATAATAGGTATTTAATAAAGAATGCTGGAAATGGGAATTAATTAGTAAAAAATACCAGAAATGGGTGTTAATTTGTAAAAAATACAAAACATGAGCATTAACCAAATAACAATACTAGAAATGAGCATAAATTAGTAAAAAATAATGATAGTGATCAATAATATGTAAAAATTGAAAACAATTAGAAATATTCAGTACAAAATAATAGAAATGGGAATTAATAAGAAAAATATATTGGTTATGAGCAATGACAGGAAAACATATATTTTTTATCATCAATAATTATTAAAAAATACAATCAAATAGAGGTAATGTGTACAAATATACCGGAAATGAGGTTATTTAGTATGAAATATTGGCAATGTGTGGCATTTACTAAAAAAATACCAGTAATGAGCTGTAATTATAATAAAATAACCATAATGAGCATCATTGAGTAACAAATAGTTTCAATGAGGATTAATTGGTAAGAAATAATATAAATGAGAGGTAATAACTAAAAAATACTAGAATATTAGGGTATTTAGTGAAAATAGCCAAAATGAGAGGTATTTAGTAATCATTATGGTAAATAAGCGGTATTGAGTAAACAATTCCCACAAAGAGCATTATTGAGTAAAAACTATCGATAATCAGCTATATATAGTAAAAATACTTGAAATTAAAGGTAATTAGTAAAATAAGTACCAGAAATAAGCGATATTAAGTAGAAATTATTTGAAATGAGTGATATTTAATAAACATACTGCAAATGAGCATTAATGTGTAAACAAATATCATAAAATTAGCATTATTCTGAACGAAAAATTGAAAATGAGCGTTAATTGCTAAACAATACTACAAATGAGAATTAATTAGTTAAAAAATACTATCAATGATAATTAATTAGCAAACAAATACCATTTTTGAGCAGTAATGAGTAAATAATTCCAGTAATGTGTAGAATTTAATAATAAATATCTTCAATGAGGGATATATAGAAAAAAATTATTGAAATGAGTGATTTTTAGTAAAAAAATAACTGCAATAATTTTTATTGAGTAAACAATACGATCAATAAGTTCTAATTGGGAAAAAATATCAAAAAGAAAAGTTATTGAATAGAAAATAATGTTAATAAGGGTTAATTAGTAAAAAAGGATAGCAATGAGTGGTGGATTGTAAAAAAATCTAACAATGAACGGTATTTAGTAACAAATACTAGAAATGAATGGAATTGGGTAAAAAGTAAATCCAACAAGTTGTATTGAGTAAAAATATTAGAAATAAGTTTTAATCAATAAAAATGCCATAAATGAGCATTAATCGGTAAAAAAATCATCAAATGACTGTTACTTAGTAAAAAAATACTAAAAATGATCATTAATTAGTAAAAAATACTAGTAATGAGTGTTAATTATTAAAAAATGTTGGTATTGACCATTAATTGGTAAAAAATAATGATAGTGATTGTTATTTAGTAAAAATTACTGGAAATGAGCAGTAATCAAAAAACAAAAAACCCCAATGAGGATAATCTGAAAAAAATATCAGCAATGAATTTTAATATGTGGGAAACATCCCACCAAACCATAATTGACCATAATATACTATTTTCTTTAAAGTTTTGGTCCGAAGACTCAATTTATTATTTAAATCAAATGACCATAATATACCATAATTAACTAGAATTTACAATAATTAGAAATCAAAGACTGATAAAGGGTAGTGAGGAAAGCATGTAGTGGAGGGGCTGAAGGTGATGATAGTGTGAAATAATTTTAGTGCCTAGGCTTTGAGACCGTTTGGAGGAGAAATAGTCATGGGTAAACTCACAGGTTTACCCACAACTATCTTCTCTGGAAACAGTATGAACATAAGGACACCAAAAGACTTTCACGTCATCATTTCCTTCATCCCCTCAACTATATTCTTCTATATCATCCCTTGGTCTACCATTATTTACTTTAATGATAATTATCTATAATTAAAAAATCATGTTAATAAAAAAAATAGCGGTCAAATATGGATTTAGAAAACATTAGTGGTAATGACATTAAATTCATATTATTTAAAAATTATTTGAATTTATGATTTTTTTAAATTTTTTATAGTCTCATCCATATATTTGATTAATAAAAAGTAATATTTTTTTTCTATTTTTAGAAAATTATGGAATAAGGAAGTATACATCAGTCCTTATTACATCATTGTGATAGGATAAAACATCGTAGGAATCCAAATGGTTCTAGTATAAATCATGCATTTATTGAGGCTGTTGAAACTTTTTTATCCTCAGTATCCACTGAACCAAAAAAAATAAGAGACAATTAGTTTTCCAAAAACAAAATTTGATCTGAGGATATTTGAAACATTTTACTATGTGGGGTCATCTATTGGGTTTTGATTTTTGGAAAAAATTTATTTTGCATTATCAACATGGTTATCATAGTTCTAGAGATGATAATAATAAATTGGTTTTAGATCAATCACATTTTAAAATAATAATTACTGAGGTTATTGTTCCATCCTGTCAACAAAAAAAATATAATTATATAGATGTATCTTCTATGTTACAATCGTCTTGATTCTATGAGTTGTTAAGTTCTATTAAATATTCCTTATATCCTAGTTGTGTGATAATAAAATTTGATGTTGTGAAAAATTTTATGGCTAGTTAATAAGGTAATGGAAACTCATAAATCTATATTGATAATATATTCTCTTTGTATTAATCACTTTTACCTAAAATGAATTCATCACCTACCAATTTCTTTGTGTTCAAGAGGCTAGTTCATAATTTTGGTCTTGGTTACTTGAATATTCATGCATATTCACATGAGTGTATCTTTTGTTATAGTGAAAATGAGGCATTATTTATTTGGCATACATGTGTACAATTGAGGTACAAGGATCCTCAATAAGGGAATTCTGGATAGTTTCTTGTTAAAGAGTTGATTTATTTCATAATTACACAACAGTTTTAGTGATTCTTTATGTCACAAAACATAACATTATTGATTCCATTATACAAATACAATATTTCAAATGGTAAAAGATTAAATAATCTTTGTGATAGTGATCCATGAAAATATTTTTATGATGTACAAAAATATTCTTCATTATAATCCCATAATGTATGATTGGGTCTTTCTACTGATGGTTTATATCGATTATGTTAATACGATAGTCAAAATTATTTTTGGACCATCTTTATATATCTATACATATTACCTCCTTTTATTTTTATGAATAAAACGTATATCTTTTTAGAATTATTAATTCCAACACATCCAAAAATGAATATTGTTGTTTTGTTGAAGCAATTGATGGATGATTTAAAATTTATTGTTGAGTAATGGTGTATGTACATTGATGTTGTTGAGAAAAATTTCCTCGTGAAATCAGTATTAAGATGAAAAATTAGTGACTTCTATGAATATGTAATGTTATCATGCTAGAGTACACATGGTCTAAAATCAAGATTGTACATTATGAGTGACATATAATCATTTATTCTCTTAAATAAGAGAAATAATTTTCTTTAATGTTGTAACATATTTATTCTTATTGATCATTATTTATTAAGGAAAAAAAATCATCTTAGAAATTGTAAAATTAAAAGAGATTGAGTTCTAGAAATGATATCATGTGTTGATTTAAAACTTATTATCTCTTCATTAACTCCCATTACCCTTACACTAACTATAAAACAACAAAAAATAGATGTATTCGAGAAAGATCTCAATTGGATTAAAAATAAATTTTTGGTATCTTTCATACTAGTTTGATATTTTGGTCTTCCACATATTGTATGTATTGAATATTTGGATGAAGTATTTTGATATTATATTTTATATTGTTTTTGACACACCTGCCTAGACTAAAGATAATTTAATGACCTGGTTATATATTTTAAAACAATTTAGGCATCCAAAACATGATTTGTTTGAAAATAAAAGATCTTAGACATTAATAATGAAAAAAGATGCATATACACATTCCAAAAATTAACATTTATTATTTTTTCAGTGGATTTTGGATTTGAGACTACATAATGGTTATGTTTCCAATTTTCCTTGATGTGTCAGAAACAATAATACTACTAGATTAAAAAGTCTTTATTGTCATGTTATATAGGATATAATTCTACCGATTGGATTTAAAGGTTTGTTGAATTCTTTTATTTGGGAAGTACTAACAAAAATATCATATTTTTTCTGGGAAATTGGTATGACAAAAAATAGACAATGATTCACTCTTTAGACAACATGATGATATTGTTTTAATTTTATGTAAACATGATTTTTTCCTAATAACATTATTTGATTAAATGGATTATTTAATATTATATTTTCTACATGAATAAAAATGATGAGAGGTATTATATTTCAGATGGATTTATCTATATGAGATATGTATGATGAAATTTATTAAAAAGGTATGTAACAATGAATTAGTTGAAGGTTCAACTACAAAATCTTATTTACAGAAGTAGATTTTTTCTCCCATTATATTCAACCTTAATGTCATTCAAAACATCACTTAATGGGTCATAAAAAAGGAAATTTTGATGAAGCATTGACCACTATATTATCAATTTTTAAATAGTTAGATCATGGATTTTATGGAGTCCATAAATGATAGATTTCAAATGATAAACATCATAGGGCATAGAGATTTATTATGATAAGTTATGAATAAATGATATCATTTGTATAGTGATACTACTACTATATTTTATTTAATAATTTTAAAAAAGAAATCAAATATTATTTAATTTGATCAATATATTATTACCATATCAAGAAATATTTTCTAAAAATTATAGTCACTGGTCTTGAAGAACGCCGACAACTTAATTTCTACAACAGGTTTCAAGACTGGTAAAGTAAATTGTTTATAGATTAATGAATGAAATCAATTTTTTATTTGTTATATTGTTAATTTATTTTCAATTTTTTAGGTATCACAATATGCAGTTAAAATTAATAATTAATTTTGTGTATTAACTAACCCACCAACCAAAATTGTTAATTCTTATAAACCATATATGGATAATGGTTTTAGATTTCATACATGTGCATATGTTGAATTAATAAAATTAATGCATCGGGGTGTTTTTTGAGAGGATATCATCACACGGGAAGTGAACATGACTTTTATGGCATGTAAGACGAAATAATTGAGTTGTTTTATTTGGGAAACAATTATGTACTGATGTATAAATGTCATTGGTTTGATACTTATATAGTCTTTCATATTTATCTCTTCCATGGAATCATTGATATTAAATATAAAAATATTAATTCATTAAATTAACAATTTTTATATCCTCATCAAGAATACTAAATATATTATACCAATTAGTGTGATTCTTCAAGAAAGATATATGATTTGTGGATCATTATTAAAATGGTGTCCTATGAAAATCAGCTTATGCAATGCGAATGTGGTCATATTAATGTAGAAGGTATAGATAATTTTCATGATAATGTTACAAAGAAGTCTTTTTAATGAATATAGATGAATATATATGATAAAACTATATAATTACGGGTCGATGGTGGAGATGATGTAACAAATGAATTTCAATTAGTAAGTTATAATTAAGCTGAAACTCTTATAGAAATTGATGATACTGAGAAGGGATATGACTATATTAACACATTCATATACAAATATGTGGATGATGATGTATAATTACACAATTAATTGTTAGTTATAGCCAAAATAAATAAAAATATAATACTCATTTTCAATTACTTTTTGATAATAAATTTTTTTTCTTTCAAATGGATGAAGAGATTTATGATGATATCTTACAAAAACATTGAGGTTTTTGTACTACCATGTGATATACCTCTTGTTTTATCATCTAATCCTCAAGTTCCAAGTGGTTCATTGTTGGCTGAAGGGGCTAAGATCTTTTAATATTGATGATTCCAAAACCTATTTTTGAGAAACATCCATGAAATGAGTTTGAACCACACATGCAGAGGTATGTTAAGTTGTGTATTTTATTATGTCTTCAATAAATTTCATTAATTTATTTATATAATAATTGATTGAATATTTGTTACGTTTGATTCACATCTTCTTGCATATAGCAACTACACAGGACATTGTTATTCAGTTGAAATATTTTTTTAGGGTATGTGTGAAGTGGGATTACATACCCATTGAAGTTCATCACCACATGTGTAATAAATTAGATTTTACATGTATTATTTTTAGATTTTATATGTATTATTTTATACACCAGGCACCTAGATGGCAAGGTATTCAAATGTCAGGTGTAACAAGGATAAATTTTTGAAATATATTAATTTTCATAAATTTCACATGTGAGTTGTTTTCCTAAAAAAAGTGGAATAACTTCTAAAAAGGGACCCAAGTTATAAATTTTAGGGAACTATTGTTTTTAGTACACTGGCTTTATCTTAGGTATGACATAACAATTTCCATTATGGTTCGTTTGTGGAAAAGTCATCATGCATTTGAAAATTAATAAAATAACTAAATAAATTATTTAATTTCATTTATGTTGATACAGAAATTAACGTGAATTTATATACACTTTTATGGAGAATTATCAATGTTATCTACACAACCATGGATTCGTTGGAAAGTAATTAAAAATATATTTGGAGGATATTTCTCAAAAAAATGTTTAATGTATCACAGATTTAAAGTCGATGTATAATGGATACAAAGGTTCTCAAAAACAATAAAAACAAAAATATGATCTTCATTAGTGATCAATATAAATCAAGGTAGGACATATTTTTTATTTTTATTATTTCTATGTACATAATTTATATGACAACCGCAAATCAATCGACAATCATATTGATTTACGAATCAGTTGTTTTGTTTGATGGGATAGATTAATCATGATTTGGGTGATTTATCTTCATGATTTAAGTTATTGGTTATTAAATTTTAATTATAATATAAATTAAATGAGATCAACATGAACATCATTCAAGGTCCTTTTCTCTTAGTTGTTTTTGTACTTTTCTCCCCCTAATTTTTCTTTTAGCTTGGGTGTTCTTCGTTTGACCTGGGTTTCAACAAATCATGAAGAATCGATCATTTCAAACACATTTCATGGATCAACAATATGATATTGAAGATCTATGATTTTTGTGATGCAACAAATGTTTGGTGGTGGTAGCATTTAGATGATTGAACTATATTGGCATCCCTCGATTCGAGCGAGGTGAGTGAAGAATGATTGGGATAAATGAAATCCATAATCTGAACATATTTTAATCCCGAGTTCTATTGAATGTCCATGGTGATGTTCAATAAAGGATGATACATGAGTTTTAGCATTATTAGAGCTAATATTAATGGCATTGGTGGTACAGACCTGCGTGGTAGGAAGAACGAACGATTATAGAAAATCACAAACCACATATCTTGTAATCCTAGATTAAATAGTGTGTGTGTCCCTCCTATAGGTTTCTGGGGTTTCAGAAGATAGTTAAGGATCATAGAGTATTGGACCTTGTAACATAGACTGTGACCTCTTCTAGGTAACTCAACATGTACCTCAAAGGGTACACAGAAATGGGTTGGAGTACATGGGTTGGAGCACGCCAAGAACTCTACTACATGGGCATGGGGTGGATTACAGTACATGGGATAAAAAATGTACTAGTACACATACACAGGTACACGAGCTAATATATGTCTTAGAACATGGGTAGAGTACACTGATAGCCTACACAAAATGTACATATACATGGACATGTGCAAGAGGCATGAGTTGTTTACATGGGCAGGACATGGGGTCAAGGGACAAGACATGTTTACC
Organism: Viscum album; assembly: GCA_963277665.1. Classification (NCBI taxonomy): domain Eukaryota; kingdom Viridiplantae; phylum Streptophyta; class Magnoliopsida; order Santalales; family Viscaceae; genus Viscum; species Viscum album. The sequence goes on from OY728155.1 coordinate 1,446,751,283, forward strand.
CCGATACACGACCTATACTTTATAAAACACGGCTTGAAGCCCTCGTGTAACATCCCAGGTAACTAAAGATTAAGATATTTTCATATTTATTAATATTTTTGAATTAAATATTAATTTTACATAAAAAATGTTTCTATGCTCGATAGCGTACCCGATACGCAACAACAGGTTTCTTTGAAATCCTACGTTGCACACTAATAATATAATAATATTATTTTTAATGGAAGATAAATCCTAGCCATTGTAATTGGCGGGAATGAACAAAACTAACTTCAATATTATTATTCATGTTTGTTAAATGTTTTTAAAATTATCCATATAAAGAAAAAGTCTTAAAATATGAATGAATCTAATTTTAATCATGAATACTCAAATATTCAGTAAAAGGTAGTTTTAATTCATTTTAATGGTGAACCCTTTTTAAATCTAGTTTTGGTAATTTTTATATGTTATATTTCACAAAATAAAATTCTTCTTTTTATTCATGAAATCAAAATTTACTTTCGGTAAATTTTTGGTATTTTTCTGATAATGTTAATTTTTTTATGAATAGTGAAAAATATCATATATTAATTCAAAAGTGCCTTTTAATCTAATTTATTTTGATGGTTATATTATATTTTTTAATTATATTTAATTTCTAATTATAATATATTTTTTTCATTTAATCTAATGTTGGTCATTGTAAATAATTTCATTTTGAAATTGAACATAAACAACTGTCAATCTTTTGATAGTTATTATTTCATAAAAACACGCTATTTGTTTTAACAGTGGGAATTAATTTTAAATTAAATTCTTCCACTTATGAATTTTGAATTTTGAAATAATGGATTCCATATTTGGAATCATTAGTTCCAAATTGTGTATATAGTTAAATTCGATTTTTAGTCATTTTAAATATTTACTTCAGTAAAAAGTTTATTTACGATGGTTAATGGTTAAATCTGTTAAATAAGGGTAAATGAAATATTATTATAATAATAAAAAATTATTCTTACATGTGTTCTAATTATATTGGATGATACATATCTGACCATGGGCATCTTTGGGTAGATTTTTGGACCCCATGGAGCCACTTATAAATGATAATGACACATTATTTTAATAAACTTAAAGTAAAGAAAAAAATGACCCAAATAAATATCTTCTAGTAAATTAATTTTTACAAGGGTAAATATAAATTATATTTCAGACTATAAATATTAAATGGGAATATAAAAAGATTTCCTACATCATGGTATTTTTTTATAATTTTTAGACATCAAATAAATTAAACTATTTATGACACAATAATTCTGCAATGTTTACAACATTTATAAATTATTTAAATAAATATGATTATAAAAAATAAAATAACATCCAAAACATATTCAATTCTTATTTAATGATTATATTTCTTCCATGAGTCATATTATATTAGACTCTAATGATTTATGGACCTTTATAACACCAAATATCATTATATAATAATATAATATTTTAACACTTTCCTAAAGATCCCCTCCTCCCCCTTATAGAAGGAGATTATTTAGAACCAATTATTCACACCTATCAAGACTTTTGGCTCATCCAACCTCTTCCCAATTAATCTCCTTACATCCCTATACTCCTCCTAGAAGCCTTACCTTAGGTAGAATGCACTTCAAGAAGACCTTTTGGTTCAAACCAATAGATGTTAACAAAAATTAATGGTAATGGTTTATCCTAACTTCATTTCTTTTATTTTACTTCTCCAACCCCTAAAGAATTTATTCGTTTCTTTTATAAAAAAACCAGTATGCTAATTATACTAGGATTTTGTTATGAGAATTTTTCTACCCACAATTACACACACCTCCATTTATTGGGTGAAAAAAATATTGTCTCTGTGGATGGAAAACTAACACCTCACGAAACGATGATTATTCTATTATCTCATGCCACCTCTCATGGTGGCCATTAAGATGGCACTAAATTTTTATATGATATATATTATTTTTATTTTTTATTTATTCTTCTATATTTTACTTTTATTTCACACCTTTATGGTGTCTATTATGGGTAAATGCGATAATTTCATTCGAGGAAGTGCGGACTACCACCCCCTCAATGTCATATGACTTGTTAATGCCATATTTGGAATGTATAAAGAATTGAGGTAATGATATTATATATGATATTATAATGGAATTATATTATACCTATTTATAATTTTGTTTTAATTCCATTAAAATAATAAATAGAAATGAAAGTAGTGTTCATATGTACGTACGACTTACTGTCTCCATAACGGTGCATTTCATTTCTTATCTCCAAATGATATGAACTAATATAAATATATATATATAATGGATATATATTATATATATTATATATATGATATCTAAATAATGAATAACATTCTGCATATAATGGAATATTGACCAGATTGAACACATGTAAATATATGGTGTTCATTTTTTTCTCAACTATCAGAAAATTAAAAAACGAACGTTATTAAATTAAATGATTAAATAATATTTATAACATTGTAATAAGTGATATTAAATTAATAATAAAGTCGAAAAATGTTCTTAATGAATTATAAATTAACTTTAGTTTATTATTCAGGATATTAAAGAACGATCAAGTCAAGTCGGACATGAGGTAAGGGACTTCGTCTCAATCTCCTTTCATTGAGGCATATTTTGTTTTAATAAATGATTTTCTTTTATATGAAGTATAAACACCCTTGAGTAGTCAAAGGTACTATTTTTATACAAATTTTTTTACTAAATGAAAAAAATAAATGTTTCTTTTAATTTGATAAGTGACAGTGGCCTTTCTGATGCCACATGTATAACTTGTTCTTTGGCTTCCTTCACAAGCCGTAATGTTTTGCTTCAAGGAAAATAAATACCATATACTCTTTTCTATATTATGGTATTGAAAATGGATTTGATAATGGATTTTTATATAAATATATTCAAGTGGTATATTTTGAGTGAAATGTTTAAATGATTTCATTATTTTATATTTCTTTTATGTGTTATGAATTTACAACTGTAATTGGACATTTGACGGGTGGTTACATGATAAACCAAATTACGGGTGGTGCCATGATAAAATAGGACTTGTGGTTATGTTATAACATCCAATTCATTAGGTATGGAATTAGGTTGTATGGCTATTCAATTTAGGGATATGTGTGGAAGTCGACCGTATGGTTATACCATTTTAGTATGTATATATCCCAAGTTACCATTATATGTTATATTTTATTTATATGGTTTTTATGATAATATTTTGGTTACAAATGGGTATGTAGTGATATTTTGTTCGGTGAAGAGTATTTACTACTTCATAATGGTGAAAATTATTACTTATGTTAAAGTATTCATGGTTTACTTGTTGTTTTGAAAAACTAACAATTTTCCTTCTTTGTGTATCTCTTACTGATATTTTTATGCTCATACCATGTTTTTGAAATTTTTTTCACAGGAAATAATGGGGATTATGGGTCATGGATGAGATCAAGGAAAAGTCAAGATATCTTAAACATGGAATAGACATGACTCTTTTTTTCAAGAGTTATTATTTTATGAAAAAAATGGAAACTGAGTAAAAGTGTATACATTGTAATCTTTTGAGATATAATAGTTATGTACAAAATCTCTAAAAATAATAACCAAAAAAGATCCTCAATGTGAATTACTAGATTAATTGAATATTATGTAATTTTTTAAGGTCAGGTCCTAATAGTTGGTATCAGAGGTCAGTTTAGACAACTTTAAGAGGTAGGGTATTGTCAAACAAATTAATTTATTATAATATTGAAATGATATTGTATTTAAATATTACCATGTTTCTTCGCTTAAGATATTTCAATTTTCAGAATGGTTTTCCGCAGAGGAAACATGTTAGCTATATTGGGATGACATCAGGAGGAAGATAACCTTTCAAAATAGCAACCTGAGATGGTCGGAATCGGAACTGAACAGTTTTTTGTAGTGATGGCACAAGTGACTCAGGCTATAAATGGGGGTGGTATCCATGCACGAGATCAACCAGATCAACAACAGAGGAACATTTCAATAGTGGATCATTTCATGAGGCAACATCACCCATCATTAAGAGGATCATCTGACCCTATTCTAGCTGAAGGGTGGATTAAATAACTTGAGAATATTTTTAATGTCATGGGGTGTTGAGAACATCAAATGGTTAGTCTCAATGTTTACCGTTTTGAAGTTGAAGCTGATCAGTGGTGGTCGATGGTGAAAAATATCAGGGATAGTGAAGAAATTTATGCTCTTAATTGTGATGAATTTAAAGCTATGTTTCTCGAGAAATATTTTCCTAAGGTGGTTCGTCTTAGGATGGAAAAAAATTCATGGAATTGAGGATGGAGGATGAATCAGTGGCTACTTATGAAAAAAAATCACTCGACTGATAAGGTATGCTTCAAATTTCATCTAAGATCTTGATAGTAAGATAAATCAATTTTACTCATGACTAAAGCTGTGATATCGAAGAGCACTAACCTCTCATGCTTTCAAATGTAATGAAAAACTTGTTAGATGTGCAGAAAAGGTTGAAGTAGAGTTTGGTGATGATTAGGTTTTCTTTGACAAACAATAGAACAATAGGTCCAGTTGGCAAAAAAATGGAAATAATTCATCAAATAATCCTGGAGGTAAGAAAATTAAATATCCAACTTGTAAGAAATGTGGTAAAAAGTATCCTGGAAAATGATTATAAATGATTATAAAGTGATTTTGGTGTGGTAATTCTGGTCATATTGCTTGTATCTTTAAGGATGATGATCAAGCAGGTAATGAAAATCCATCGGTAAGATGTTTTATATGTAATCAATTGGGTCATTATGAAAATGAGTGTCCAGATAAGAAATCAACTGAGGGAAAGTAGCCAGACTACAAGAAGAAAGGTGTGGTGAAATCATTTGCATCTACTTATGTAGATGTTTTTTCATAAAACAAAGTAGTATCAGGTATATTGTTTTTTTGTTCAGATTATGCCAATGTGTTGTTTGATTTAGGTTCTACACACTCATTCATTTCAGAAATGTTTTATAATAAATCGGGAATTCCATATCATGATATGAATATGGAACTTAGGGAAAAAACACCTTGAGGAAATTTTGAGACAAAAATAAAACATAAGAACCTTCAGGTCCTTGTGTGCGGGAAGAATATACTTGAAAACCTTATTGTATTGCCTCTAGTAGAGTTTGATGTTATTTTGGGAATGGATTGGCTGTCTGTTTATCATGCTAATATTGACTGCAGAGCTAAAGAGACTTCATTTCAGAATGATTTTCAGTTTGTATACATGAATAAACCCTTACCTTTGATAAAATATCATGAATCTCAGAAACTAGGAAGAGGTGAAAATGAATGTTACCTTGCACATATTGTTGAAAATAAAGGAACTGTTCAGATTAACGATGTGCCAGTGGTAAATGAGTGTATTGATGTTTTTCAGGATGATTCTCTTGGTATTATACCTGATCGAAAAGTTGAAATTATTTTTGACTGTGTTTCTAATGTTAAGCCATTTTCAAAACCCCCTTATAGAATGGTACAAATTGAACTTTTAGAGTTAAAGAAGAAATTGAAAGAGTTATTAGATAAAGGTTTCATTCGACCTAGAACATCACCATGGGGCACCCCTTTATTATTTGTTAAAAAGAAATATGGTTCAGAGAGACTTTTCATTGATTATAGAGAATTCAATAACATCACTATTAAGAACAAGTATCCTTTTCCTCATATCAATGATTTGTTTGATCATCTCCAGGAAGATCAGTGTTTTTCAAAGATTGATTTGAGGTCAGGGTACCATTAGTTGAATGTGAAAGAAGAAGACATTCTAAAGACCGCAATTCATAATAGATATGACCATTATGAATTTGTAGTTATTTCTTTTGGTTTAACCAATTCCCCTTTTGTATTCATGGGTTTATATATAAAATTTTATGTGAGTTCTTGGATATGTTTTTGGTTGTGTCCATTGATGATATTTTTGGTTTATTGTAAAAGTAAAGAGGAGCATGAATGACATTTAATGGTTTTCATGCAAACCATAAATGAAAATAAACATTATGAGAAATTCATAAATTGTGAGTTTTGGTTAAAACATATTTCTTTCCATGGTCACATTGTATCAAAAAATGGCATGACTGTTGATCATACAAAAACAAAAGTTGTTGATGAATGGACATGACACACAAATACAAACGAGATCTATAGTTTTCTTGGTTTGGTAGGTTATTATGGATGGTTTGTTGAGAATTTATTATGGTTATCTATTCCAATGACTAAGTTAACTTTAAAAGGTGTTAATATCATTTGAAAAAATGAATATGATGATTGTTTTCAAGAATTTAAAAGAAGATTGGTGAATGCTCTAGTTGTGGCACTGCCATCCAGAAATGGTGACTGTGTTATTTAAAGTGATGCTTCATTGAAAGGACATGGATGTGTATTTATTCATAATGATCAGGTAATTGCTTATGCTTCACATCATTTGAAGCCTCATGAGTTAAATTACCATACCCATGATATGGAATTAGCTGCTATAGTTTTTTCATTAAAAATTTGGAGACATCATTTGTTTGGAGTAAAATGTGAAATATATACTAACGAAAAACGTTTAAAATATATATTCACTCAAAAATAATTAAACATGAGACAAAGGAGGTGGATGTAATTAATCAAGAATTATGATTTCCTGATCGATTACCATCTGTGAAAAGAAAATAAAGTGGCTCTTGCGTTGAGTAGTAAAAGTAATGCTTCATTAACTATGCTACATTTGAAATGAGATCCTTTGGTTTTTGATTTGATAAACATTGGAATAAATTTTTTTGGTGTACTGAATTCCTCTGTTTTGTTTTAGGTGTTAGTGAAATCATCTCTATCAAACAGAATAAATCATGCGTAGAAACAAGGCATTCAGTTGCAGAAAAAGGTAGAGTTGGTTCAAAAGGGTAAGTTTCCTGATTTTAATTTTGATAATGATTGTGTTTTGAGGTTTGGGCAGAGATTATGTGTGCCTTGTGATTAACAGTTAAATAATGAGTTGTTATATAAAGCTCATAGTTCTCCACTATCAGTTCATCCTGGTAGTACTAAGATGTACAGCGATATTCAGGAGTATTACTGGTGTGATGGAATGAAAAGAGATATTTAAGATTTTACTATGAAGTGTTTGACTTTTCATCTAGTTAAAGCCTAGAGGAATTTATCTAAATGGATTCTTCAATCCTTACTGGTGACAAAGTGAAAATGGGAAAATATATCTATGGACTTTTTGTTGTATTACTAAAGATATCTCGAGGTAATAATGCAATCTATGTTATAGTTAATCAATTGACTAAATCTACTTATTTCCTTCCTATTCAAGACACTTTTTCTATAGATTAAATTGCTCTGTTGTATATTAAAGAGATAGTCATGTTGCATGGATATCCCCTCTCCATTGTATCTAATCATGATCTTATGTTTACTTTTGGAAAGGCCTTCAGAAGTCGTTGGGTGCTGAATTAAATTTTAGTATAGCTTTTCATTCACAATCAGATGGGCAGTCTGAATGAACAATTCAGACCTTAGAGGATATGCTACATGCTTGTTCACTGGATTACCAGGGATGTTGGGACCAACATAATTCTTTGGATGAATTTTCTTATAATAACAGTTTTCATTTTAGTATATATATTTCTCCATTTGAGGCATTATATGTAAGGATTTTTCGAACACCATATTTTTGGGATGAAGTAGGTGAATGGAAAATGATGGGACCAGAATTAGTAGAAGAGATGTAAGAGAAAGTTTAGTTGACTCATAAGCACAATAGAATGGCTCATAGAAGACTGAAAAGTTACGCGGATAACCAGAGGAAGGATACTTCTTTTGAGGTAGGTGATGTTGTCTTTATCAAAGTTTCTCCATGGAAATGTGTGATGCATTTTGGTAAGAAGTAAAAGTTGAGTCTGAGGTTCATTGGACCATATTAAATCATGGAGAAATATGGATCAGTTGTGTACAGAGTGTATTGCCTCCAAGCTTATCCCAGGTGAACAATGTTTTTTATGTTTTGATGTTGAGAAAGTATATGCCAGATCCATATCATGTTTTGAGACCAGAGGTAGTTTAGATGGAAGAGAATCTCTCTTATGAGGAACAACTGGTCCAGATTCTTGACTGTAGAGAGATATTTTTGTGGAATAAGGTAATTCACCAGGTAATGGTTTTTTGGAAAAACTATATGGTTGAAGAGACAATGTGGGAATCTTAAAATCCTATTAGGGATAAATACCCCCCACTTATTTTGATAAGTGAATAAAAATTGTGGGGACACAATTTCTGAAAAGGGGGAGGGATGTAACATCCCAGGTAAATGAAGAATAATATATTTTCAAACATACTAATATTTGTGAATTAAATATTAGTTTTACTTTAAAATGGTTTCTATGTTCGATAGGGTACCCGATACGCAACAACGGGTTACTTTGAAATCCTACATTGCACTATAATAATATAATATTATTATTTTAAATGGTTGTTAACTTCTTGTAGTTTTAATTGGCAAGAATGAACAAAACAATCTAAAATATGATTATTCATGTTTGTTAAATGTTTTTACAATTATCCAATAAAATCAAGAGGCTTAAAATATGAATGAATCTAATTTTAAGCATGAATACTGTAATATTCTGTAAAAGGTTGATTTACCACCTTTTGATAGTGAAACCTTATGAAATTTAGTTTTGGTCATTTTTATATGTAATATTTGACTTAATAAAATTCTTCTTTAGATTTAGGAAATCAAAATTTACATTTGGTAAATTTTTGGTATTTTTCTGATAAAGTTCATTTTTTGATGAATAGTGACAAATACTGTATTTTAATTCAAAAGTGAATTTTAATCTAATTTATTTATATGGTTATATTATCTTTTAATTATATTTAATGTTTATTGAGAATATATTTTTACCATTTAATCTAATTTTGGTCATTGGAAATAATTTCATTTGGAAATTGGAGATAAACAAGTGTCAATCTTTTGATAGTTATTATTTCTTAAAAACACGCTATTTGTTTTAATAGAGGGAATTAATTTTAAATTAATTTCTTCCACTTATGTGTTTTTAATTTGGAAAAAATTGATTCCATATTTTTAATCAGTAGGTTTAGGTTGTTCAAATAGGTATCTTTTATTTTTAGACATTTTAAATATTTACTTTAGTAAAAAATTTATTTACAATGGTTAAAGGGTAAATCTTTTAAATAAGGGTAAACAAATATTATTATAAAAAAAATTTCTAACATATATAATAATTCTATTGTTTGATACATATCTGACCATTTGAATCTTTTGGTCGATTTTGGGACCCCATGGAGCCACTTATTAATGATAATGACACTTTATTTTAATAAACATAAAGTAAAGACCAAAATGACCCAAACAAATATCATTTAGTAAATTAATTTTTATGAGGGGTTATATAAAATATATTTTTTACTATAAATATTAATTGTAAAGCTAAAACTATTTCCTACATCATTTTATTTTTTTATAATTTTTAGACTTTAAATATATTAAATTATTTATGACAAAATAATGATGTAGTGTTTACCTCATTAATAAATCATTTCAATAAATAAGATTATAAATATTAAAATAACATCCATAACCTATAAACTTCTTATTAGATGATTATATTTCGACCATTAGTTGTCTTATCTTCAAATCTAATGATTTTTGGACCATTAAAAACTGAATATCATTATGTAATAAAATACATTTTTCACACTTTCCTAAAGTGCCCCTCCTCCCCCTTATAAAAGGAGACCATTTATAACCAATTACTCACACATCTCAAGCTTTTTAGCTCGTCAAAACTCTTCCCAATTAATCTTCAAACATCCCTATCCTCCTCCTAGAAGACTTACCTTGTACATAAATCACTTCAAGAGGTCCTTTTGGTTTAACCCAAAGGACGTTAACAAATTAAAGGTAACAGTTTATCTTAACTTCGGTTATTTTACACTACTTCTACAACCCCTAAACACTTTTTATTCCATTATTTCATAACAAAACCAGTATCCTCAATATACTATAATGTTTTTATGTGATGTTTTTAAACTACACATACTCACACCTAATGGGTTATTAACATACTGTCTCTTTGGATGGAAAACTAACGCCTCACGAAATGATGATTGTTCAATTATCTCATACCACCTCTCATGCTGGGAATTAAGATAGAAATGTATTTATATATGATATATATTATGTTTATGTTTTATTTATGATTCTATATTTTTCTTTTATTATATACCATTATGGTTTCCATTATGGGTAAATGCGATAATTCCATTTGAGAAAGTGCAGACTACCGCCCCCTCAAAGTGATATGACTCGTTAATGACATATGTGGGATGTATAAGGAATGGAGTTAATGATATTATATATGATATATACTGGAAATATAATATACCTATGTATAATTATGTTTTAATTCAATTAAAATAATAAATATAAATGAAAGTAGTGTTCATGCATACATACGGCTTACCGTCTCCATGATCGGTGAATTTATGTTCTTACCTCCAAATGATATGAACTGTTATAAATATAAATATATATATCTATATATACTTTATCTATATGTTATATATTATATATATGATATCTAAATAATGAATATCATTCTGGATATATTGGACTATTGACCACATGGAAAACTTCTAAATATATGGTGTTCATCATTGACTGAAGTACCAGATATCGACAAAACAAACGTTATTAAATTAAATAATTAAATAATGTTTATAAAATGGTAATAATTGATATAAAAGGAAAAATAAACTTGAAAAATGTTCTTAAGCAAGTAGAAATTATCATTAGTTTATTATTCAGGATATTAAAGAATAATCCAGTCAAGTCGGACACGAGGTAAGGGAATTCGTATCAATTTTCGTTCATTGAGGCATATTTTGTTTTTATACAAGACATTATTTTATAGGATTTATAAACACCCTTGACATTTAAATGGGAATCTTTTTTATGAAGCGTTTTACTAAATCACAAAAAGGTATGTTTCTTTTAACGTCATCAGTGACAATGACCTTTCCGCCGTCATGAGTATTATTTGTTCTTTGGCTTCCTTAACAAGACGTAATGTTTTTTCAAGGAAAATAAATATCATATACTTTTTTATGTATTTTGGTATTGAAAATGGTTTTTTTAATGTATTTTTTATGTCAATATATTTAAGTGATATATTGTGATTAATATGTGGAAATTTTTTCCTTCCTTTATATTTGTTTTATGTGTTATGACTTTATAATGGAACTTGGACATTTGACTTGTGGTTACATGATAAACCAAATGATGGGTGGTGTCGTGATAAACGATCACTGGTGGTTACGTTATAACCTCCAATGCATTGGGTATGGAAGTTGGTCATATGGCTATTCAATTTAGTGATTTGTGTGGAAGTCAGTCATATAGTTATTCCATTTATGTATTTCTATGTCCCATGTTATCTTTATATGTTATGTGTTAATTATATGGGTTTTATAGTAATATTTTGGTTAAAAATAGTAATAAGTGATGGTTTATTTAGTGAAGAGTATCTACTTCTTCATAAATGTTAAAATTATTGCTTATGTTAAAGTATTCATGGTTTAGTTATTGTTTTGAAAAACTAACAGTTTTCATTCTTTGTGTATCTCTTACTGTGATTTTTATGCTCATCCCATGTTTTTGAAATGTTTTTCACAGGACATAATGTGGAATAGAATCATGTATGGGATCATGGAAAAGTCATGCTATCTTAAACATGGAACTAGACATGAATTTTTTTCAAGTGTTTTTATTTTAAGAAAAAAATGGAAACAGAGTAGAAGTATCTACATTGTAATATATTGAGATATAATAGTTATGTCCTAATTATCTAAAACTATAAACCTGAAAAGATCCTCAATGTGAATTATTCATTTAATTCAATATTATTTAATTTTTTAAGGCTGGGTCCTTATAACTTTTCCTTTTGTATCTTGGACATGTTTCATTAGGTAGTATCCCCCTTAGCCATTCCCTAAGAGTTATTATGGTATCTTCTCATACACATTAGAAAACAATCCCTTTATCATAACTTCTTGTATAGAGTTGTAATGATCCATTCATTAGTCCCAATGTGAGATAATATAATCATCTTCGTGCACTAGTTGGAGTTATTGGTATCATTGTGACCAAAACTATATGGGTTCTAATCCTCTACATACGGATTTAATCTAGATAGATTTGTTGGTATACCCCATGGCCTTGGGAATGATCAACATCCATATATCATATCTCTTAATAATTATAGTGTTTACTTATAATGATGATACATGATGAGTAGTATCTTATTGATGAACATCATCAATCTTATCAGACTCAAGAGTGTGTTCACATAGATGAGTGCTATGTGGAATCTTAAACATGGAATCATAGGATTTCATATTATGGTTGTGACATGGCTTTATACTGTGTGTATTTTATGAGTATCTCTATATATTCATAAAATGTGTTTTGTAGACATATACCTGTGTAGAGATAACTGTGTTTCCTTGTTTGATTTGGATTCATTCCTCGATCATATTTTCTACGTGGAATTACAATCAATCAACAAATATGTGGATTTTTTAATCTATAGTTTTGTGGGATGGTTTAGATTAATCGGGATTTGGGTTATTTCTCTTTGTTATTTAAATTTATGGTTATTTTATTTTTTTTTAAATAGAAATGAACTGATATCAACATGAACATCTATTCGGGTGCATTCCTCTTGGTTGTTCTTGTGGTCCCATCCCCCAATTTCCATATTCAGCATAGGAATTCTTTATTTGGCCTAGGGTTTGAAATATTCTGATGAATTGATCATTGGACACATATTTCATGGTGAATCAATCTGTTATCATTGACATGGGGTCGAAAAAATGCAATGGGGGTGTGACGGTGGTAGGGTGAGTGGATCAGACTAGATGGGATACCCCCAATTTGATAAGGGAGAACGTATGAAAATCTGGATGAATGAAATCTATTTTTCAAATAGATTCTAATCCCGAAATCCAGGGAATTTCCATAGAGTGGTTTGATTGAGTGAGATCCTTTATTTTGGAATTATTATAGCCGATATCTGAGGAGTATGTTGTACAAGGATGTTTAGAATGAAGAACTATCAATTTTTAAAATTCGCAAGCCACATGACGTGTAATCCGGGATTACAGGATGTGTGGGTTCCTCACAGAGGTGGATAGGTTTTAAGGATATGGTTAAGGATCACAAAAATGGTGACCCTATCACATGATGTGTGACATATCCCTAGTGACTCGATGTGTATGTCAAATGGTACACATAAATGGAATAGAGTACACGGGATGGAGCACATCGTGTACTCCCCTATACAAACAAGACCTGGACCAGAGTCTACTGGCTAAGCTATATATTGGTGCTGAGATATGGGTACACAAGCTAATACATGTACTAGAACATGGGTATAGTTAACATACATCCTACCTACAGTGTACTTATCCATAGACACGAGCATGAGACAAGATCCCTTTACACGGACATGACCTAAGGTCAAGGGACAAGGCGTGTAACCCCCTCTACATGCCATGAACATTATAGAATTTGGATTAAATCCCTTTTCCTCTATATCATGGACTTGTTGTTTGGGTGTGTTCCCCTTATCCATTCTCTATAGTTTAGTATGGTATCATATCCTACACATAGTAAAATGATCCTTTTATTAGGACATATTGGATTGATTTTTTGGAATCCATTCATGAGGTCTTGAGTGAGATCCTCTATTCATCTTCATGCCCTCCATGCAGTTCATGGTATCATCTTGAAAACCCGTATTCAGTAACTGATCCTCTCTATAGAGAGTTAACATTGATTGATTTTTTGGAATATATCTTGGCCTTGGGAGTGATCCTAATCTATGTATAATATCATTTCAAACATTGAGCATATACTTCCTATGAAGAGACCTGATGAGAAGTACCTCAAAAATGGATGTCATCACAATAATCAGACTCAGGAGTAAAATCTCAAATATGTGTTCTATTTTGAAATAATATATTTATTATCCTACGTTGAAATATTATGGTTTTGGCATACCTTTATACAATGTGTCTTTGTTGAATAATTAGGAATAATCCTTTTAAATGTGTTTTAGACATATACCTATGTAGAGCTGAATGTATTTCCATTATTGTATAATTTGTGGTTTTGGGGTGTCTTATTGGATATTTTATACTCACCCCTACATGATATTTTCCCTCATGTGTCATGTTTTTTTATAGACGATCGAACATTTGAATGAATCCTAGAGGGACGCATACAAAATGCTACTTAGTGAAACCGTAAAGAGCTAGGTGTGTTCCTATGATATTCTAACCACTATTGTGATTTTTATGTAAAATGGTATAAAAAATAAACATAATTAATGTTCAATAAAATTATAAATTATACATCTTAAACATGAATACAACAGTCTAAATAAATACAACACTTATATCAACAATAAATAGTTGAATACAATTTGAAAATTATAAAAATTAGTAACAAATTTAAACATAGAGAAGACAATTAAATTCATAAAAATTAAAATTTGAAAAGTATATCATTGATCAACATAGGGAAAATAAGATTACTTATAATATAGTTGTGTAATTAAAAATTAAATTTAGTGTAAAATGACGGTGGAAGTCATATGGGGCATGTGAAATGCAGATGAGGTTAGAAAAATGCAATCAAGGGTGGTGGAACAATTTAAAAATAGACAAAACAAGACTAACTTAGGAGTAATGTTATAAAAGGTAATGGAATTTGGATGTTAAATAAGATAAACGGAACTTACAAGTCTATAAAAATAGGGTTTCATGAATTCAAGCATCGATGGAATTAGAATAAAATAATGGCGTGTGTGTTCAAATTTTATAAGAATATTTTTTCATCGGTTATATTATACCGGATATTAAATGATAAATTAAATATCTTTTATTATATTACTAATGATAAAATACTTCGGTTTTATTGATAGTTATAAAATAAAAAAAATTTAATTGTCACTTTTAAAAGTGATTATTATGTAACAGATGTTATAACCCACATCGACTTAGTCTATATCGATTATATAATAAATACTATCAAAACCACCATTAAAACGTCCTTACATAAATTTTCAATATAAATAATATAAAAACATTTTTATAATCAGTTATATAATAACTAATGTGAAAACCCTAATGTTAAATTTAAGTGTTCTATATGTTCAACTCTCCATCCATGTGTTTTTTACTATGTATTGATGTATACTTATTTTGATTGAAAAAACAATTCTATTTTATTATATTAAATGTTATAAAAATATATAATTATGATTAAATTTTTAATATTGAATATATTCTTGTAATATATATAATAATAATATTAATAAATGTTATACTATAAAAAATTCAATTTTAAAAAATTCTATTAATGTATTTTATATTAACTTGCCAATATAATAATATTTATCATTGGTTATCTATAATGTTATTTATGATTTTTTATATATGAACCAACTATAATCAATGCACACTATGTTATAATGTTATATTTCAACATGAAATCAAGAAAAAAGATATTGTTTTAATATATTTGATCGAAGGCGTACAGATATAATCGAAGGCAAACACTCATTCCCCAGGGACTCTTCAGATAGTGACCTCCACAATAGGTTTATAAAAACACAAGCAATAGATTTCTCCCATAATTCTATGAAGAAAGAATTTTTAATTTTATTATAATATAAAACTACCTGAAAATTTTGAAAAATGATTTTGGCCATTATCAATAAATTTTATAGACACTAATAAAAAATAATTTTATCATCGGTAAAATGAAATGATAATAAAACTTGAATTTTATCAGTAATAGTTTTATAACTTATCAATTTTTTACCTTTATAAATATTTTATTTCATATAGATAAATGTAACTTTTATTATTGAATGAAATAAACCAAATAAAATATTTATATACTTATTTAATAAAAAATATTAACATATTTTCATGGTAATAAAATATTTTTAATGAACATGTATAAATAATTAAATAAACAACTAGTTAATATTTTAATAAATTAAATATATAAATTTGAGATTCCCAGTGGTTTATTCAGTCACATTTAGAGGGGGTGAATTATTCATGACTGACATTGACCAAATTAATCAAACTTAAACATTCCCCCATTTAATTGCTTTTAACATTTTTCATAGTTTGAATTTTTAAATTTTGTTGTGAATTCCTAAACACATATCATCACAAAAAAATATTAAAATTAGTTAGATAATTATTATAAATTACTTTTAAAATTTCCATCCACAGTTTGAGAGGTTAATCCATTCCGTGATTGGTTATTATCTTGAGAAAAATATTTCCCTCATGAATATTATTTATCATTTACAAGTGTTGTGGGGAGTTATTATTCTTATTTCAAATGATCACTATATATATTTGGTAAATATCCACCACATTAAATAATTATTTTATTGCTTTAAATTGATAAATTCATTATATTGGATCCAAAAAATATTCATGATTCTCTATGAACTTGAATAAATCATAAAATTGAAACATATCTTCTTCTAAAATAGCTTACATGTCAACCATGTTCCCACATTTTGGTAACTTAATTTTAGATCACTAAATTAATCCAATAATATTAATGTTTTAATTATATTATGTTTGTGAATAATTTTAGTTGAGCTCTCCATATTCTTGTTTCTATTTGTCCTAAAAAATTGATGTTTTGGTTTCTCAACACTGTGGTACTACTAGACTTATAGTTACTACAGTCTAGTTATATATTCTGTTTTATTATATTCTCAACAATAGGGATGACCACACCCTCTCATGTATCTTGATATGAATGGACATTATTATTTATATACTCAAATTTTCACAATAATTATAAAGTCTCATGGTCTGAAATCTGTTAGACATCCACTATTATCTATTATATATTCATCAAAATTAATATTTCTAAAAACCTCAACGATTTACATTGTTAAATACTCAACAAAACTAAGTGTCCATAATATTTAAATCATCCATAAATCTTTTCTAATACCAAAAATATTCCATAGACAATTTCACAAATTTTAACATTCAGCTTAGCATTGTCATAATGGTAATTGAGTTCAAAAAAATCATATGTAATATCATTGGAATCATCAATTCCATTAGTTTTTTTATCTTTATCATCCATTTCTTCCTCTATCTCTACAAAAATAAACTACTCCATATAAATCATAGAACATTATCTGAAAAATCTTATGAGTGATTTTTATTATCTATTAATCGCTCCAACACATGTTTAGACACTAGGTTTGGTATCCCATTTCCTAAATGACATATAAACTGATCAAATTATCTTTTTACCCTTTAATCAACTAAACTATTAGTATTATTTAGCATATAATATTAATATCTTTTAATGGTAAAAACATATCCTTTATCAAAATCCTTCTAATTATTCTTTTATTATTTCAAATAAAGCATATTTCAATAATCTCATCATCTAATCTTCATAGCTTCCCCTAATCTAGACTCTGTTATCATTAACATTATTTCATCCTCTAGACTAGTCAATAAGAAATTGATTACCCTATCATGTTAGATTTAGATAAACCAATTTCTACTATCTTCAGGTATTATCTAATAATTATCATTTTCTATCATACTAACCTTTTTTAAATGATTCACATGTTTATCAATAAATTTCTATGCATCATCTTCAATCATCAAAATTTCTATATTTCAATATTTGGTCGTATAATACTCTTATATTTTTCAATTATAAGAAAATTCAACCTTCTCCCACAATAAAACATATTAATCAATAAAAACAAGAAAAATAATAGTTAACATTCTATGATTGTTCATCACCTCTCCACCTTCTTCATGCTTCAAAAAGGTTGCTTCCTTTAAAATTTTCTAAATGTTAATTTTTTATGATCAAAACCACTATTTATAATGTTTATTTTCTTTTACAATATCATATTCAATAATATAAAATTAAAATATATTTTATATTACTTTAAAAATCATACATGATAATATAAGATTCACCCATTATTAAATGTAAAGATAAAGTCCTTAACATATAATTACTTCCAGTCATATCATCTAGAACACTTATTTTTGATGTACATAACCTACATCAAGGAATTTTCTAGAAACCATAGATCTCCTTTTTGTATAAATTTTTAGTAACATATCCTCTATAAGGTTTCCATTTAAATTCCAAACACACTTCATTGAGCTATAAATAAATTTAATCTTCACTCTACATTTTATCCATATTACCCAACATGAATTGATTCTATTAAATATTTTTCTAAACATAATCATTAATTTTATTGGATTGAAACATAAGATTAATTAAAACTCATTAGATATTACACTTAAATTCATTAATCCTAGAGACTATATCTTTATTATATAAGTATATAATTCAAACACCATTTGGGTGTTTCTTTTGGATATAGACCTATCTTACACTTGCTTTCTAATGTGTTAATGTTTATTGTATTCACTTACATATTATCATTTAAGAAGTTAATATTTATTTAATATAGTTCATTACTTACTCATTATCTTTACCAAATATCAAAAACACTATTTGAAATATATATATATATAAATATAATACTATTTCATCATATCCCATTGGGATCCTCAATATCTTATTTAGATTTTTGTGAATACCAAATTCTCATTAAATTAAATGAGTTATTATAACCATTATTGATAATAAATTTGTGATTTTCACTTATAACCCTTATTCATATCTCTATGTGTGATAGGGAGGAAAATTTTCGTCTCTGTCTTTATCTCTTATCTTCATTTCCCCTTTAATTCCATTAAGTTTAAAGTAATACGTGACTTTAATTACAGAATAGACACATAAACACCTTTAAAGAAATGGTTAAAATATTTACCAACTATAAATGTATATTATATTTGGTTCGTGTAAAAAATAAGTGATATTAACATGAAAAAAATACAATAACAAATGATTCAACAAGTGATACAACTTCATAGAACTTCTTTTCGAGGTTTTACAAAATATTTATATTAAACATATTTAAAACATCTATCTCTACAAACAAATTATAACTATTTAATAAAAAAATCATACTCCTCAGTTTCCCTGAAATATTTTATTTTTCATCACAAGTTACACCCTCTATATTCTTCTAATTAATTTTTTTATAAGTTTATCAGAAAATATCACTACACCTTAAGAATAAAAGGCTCTCTATTCACTAAAATTTCAATACCCTCAAACTAAAATTCTTTATCATCCTGATATTTCCAATTTTGAACTCATTCATTTTGTAAAATAATATTGAAGCCTGAATTTCATTTGTTTTCTAGAAAATAAATCTTTTTCTTCTTCTTCAACTTATCATGTTTTTGGAATCACCAACTCCATCTTTATTCCCCCTAACAGTGTAACACCATCTTCCTTCTTCATTATGGTTGATATAAATCGTATTGTACCATGAATAAACCATGTTTATATTAAATGTAGAATAATCAATTATGGATATCTTATGGAATACTTCTGATACCCGAGACCAACACTCCCATATCCATTTCTTATAGAAAAATAATTGAAAAACATTACTTAACACTACCTAAAAAATAATTCATATAAAAATACATAATTACAAAATTTATAACCATTATTACATCTGTCCAATCCATATATTTTTCATGTTTAGATATTTAAAAAATGAATTCAAATAATAAAATGATAAATCCCATCTTAATTATTGCAAATTTATAATTACCCATTATATATGAAACTAATTAATTCATGATAATTGTTTAACATGTTTCACAAATTAATTCACACATGTTATCCCTCTATCATATAATAATTGCCTAAAAATCCTATAGGTAAATAGAAATATAATAAGCGATGAGATCAAATAGTTAGTAAGAGAAACATATATCTAATGAAATCTTGGAATATACATGGAATGGACATTATGGTCGGAATAGTTAAATAACATAAATTCATAATCATCACGAAACTGAAATAACTCTTTTTACATGACAATAAATTAAAACATGGATCTTAATAACATTGATATCATAATGATGGAATACATAATGATTGACACCAAATACCTATTTTCATGTCCTTATGCCAATACACAATACCTGTTGTTGATAACATAGTGAATACATCATTTGGTCATTGTTTTTTGTTATGACAATATCATATTATTGGAAGAGGTATAAACAAAAACCCATTATATTTTATCTAATGAGATATATTTATGCATAAAGGGGATATTTATCATTAGGCCCTGCCAAAACTTGTTTATTTCCAATGAATTCACTATAAGATAATATGAATAAACAATACCTAATCACCCATTCCAATAATCTGAGATAGAAATAATTCAAATACTTTTAACCATGTTAATAAACTATGTAACCTGATCATAACATTTCTAAAAGAAAGAGGATGGTCAAACATGATCATAATCATCTGTATTAAAATAAAAATATTTGGTACATCAATAATTTTCTCTATGTCAAAATAATATGTAACTTCTTAGGTGAACTCCAACCAATTTGAGTTATGAAAATTTTATTTTCACACAGTATAGAATAACGACCATATGGATATGTCAATACTGGAATGAATTGATTATTATCCACTCAAAAAATTAAAGTGTATGGTTTTAAAATCACATATCACAATAAGTAATGACTATTTTTCAAATGGTTAATGTGGTAGAAATTTATATCCCAATAAAACAATGTGAGAATACATCATAATATAATCAATTCGGAAAATATAAAAAAAATATATTAAATAATTTCAATGGACTATCATGCATCAATGAATGAAAATTATGTTACTAAAAATAATTACTATTGGGGAGAAAACTAAATCAATATCCACTTGAAAAGGGGGGCATTATTTGACTAGTAAATCATATGAAATAAAAGGAGTATGATAATAATATATCAATGGGTAGTGAATATACAAATCAGTGAAAACATTGTAAACATAATATATTACTTGTCAATGAATTATAATTGATACCATTAAAGACATTAAGAATTTATAAACTTTTCCATCAAACCCCCTTAAAAGAGTGGGTTTATAATTGAACTTCAAATAAAATAATTAAAAAATATTTCATGATAACATATCTCAAAATAGAAAATATATGCACTAAAACAACGAAACAAGGTCCATAATTCCAATCAATTCTCAAAGAGATAAATTTTAGATGAACACCCTTATCTCTTGAGAAAAAAATTTTGAACTAAAAACCTTGACAGTAAAAAATTTTAATGTTATTTATATTGCCTGAAATAAATTATATTCTAGATAAAAATTCTCAATTAATTAGTATACACACCTTGAAAATATAAAAACGGTGTATAAATAAAATACTCATCCTAGGGAAGGTAAATTAAGATGGAAATCCTTACTACTTGTTCCTGAAATCCATGGATGTACATTAACCTTCAGTATCCCAAACATAGATATATTAGTAACTTCATTGAAAACCATACATGTAACATCTTTCTCCCTATTAGTTATATTGGGAAGAAGAAAAGTTTTCATTATCCTTTAGAGACATACCCAAGACACTAAAGGTTAGCAATAAAATCCAAGGTCTTAAGAGAGAATTAGTGCATGATTTTCCATAAAAATATAGAACCACATGACAATAGAAAAATAATCATCCAATTTGTATATATGATTTATGAGTACAAAAATACAAATCAAATTGAAAAAAAATTAAACAATATAAAATTAAAAATATATATAATAATTGATAACAAAAATGGCCAAAAAATTAGGCAACCTAATGAAACCGGTGTGGAATCATTCCAAGAAACATTTGAACTAGATAAATCCTAAAAAAACAAATGCACTCTCTATGGAATCAAAAATAATCATTTGAGGAATAAGACCCCACTCCTATACCTGTATCGCAAAATATGATATCTATGAACTCACTATAGTGTCAATTTTGGGAGTGAGTGTAAACTTAAAAGGAATTACCCAATGATTACCCAACACACTCCACTAAGTAAAGAATCCTTTAATAAATATTATTTAAATTTATTGAAAATTAGATAAATATTTTTTATTAATAAATTTATTAAATCCATGATATAAAAAAATTAGAAACCTGTTATCATTTCCTTTCAATTGGAATAACCGTTCTCATTTTCACACACACACACACAAACATAAGTTTAATGTCAAAAAATGATAGTGGTCATTCATTTGTATACTCTGTCACACTTTGATGATGGCACTTTTCAACGAAAATCTCTCCTATTAACACATGTCAACACAATTATTCCAAATTCAATTACCACACATTCCAAATAAATCAAATATTCCTTGAAATTTTTTCATTATTTATGTTTTTCATTAAAAATATAACATAATATCAATTTAAAATTTTAAACAACGATGTTTTCAGAAAAAAAAACTATACAATTTATCATATTTTGAAATGCATAATTAAAAATGGTATCCTTCAAGAAATAATCCCACATTTCCAAAATGAATCAGTGAATTTTTTTTAAAAAACTAAATCTAATGTTATATAATTGGTGGAAAATACAGAGAAGACAACTACATCTGAAATGATGATGAAACAAATTAATATACTATGAACTTATAAACATGATCTTAGAACACATTCCCTTCAATAGATCCAAGAATATCTCCTCACGATTCCATCCATATCACATATACCAATCTATAAATGATTTTATCCTATGTCTTAGAGAGATAGGGGGAGAGTAGTTCTTAGAATAATAAGGAATAACATGGAATTACAGATACTTCTAGACCTTTAATTCCCATTAAATCTTCAAAACATTTCTCTAGAAAAATGTAATCTTCAAATGTATCCTAGGTAGATAGAGTAGTTCTAGACCCTAGAATAATAGGATAATAATGAACTTTTTCACGCTTTAATCATGATTAAATAATAATTTTTATATTATTATTATCAATGGGCCGCATGGTTAGGTCACATAGTTTTTCAAACCATGTACCAACCTTTTGCATGCTACCTCCTCCCGAAACAGAGAGACATGTAGTTTTGTTGCATTATTTGAAAAACCTTATATTCTAACTCTTCCAAGGACACACCATCACACAATTTTCTCGAACATCTCAAATATCAATTTGATAATTTTTTACCCCCACAATCTTCACATACATGGTTTCTTTTTCACACTAAAATCATTTGGAAAAATCATGAACCCCCATAGTTACTCCCTATAACCATTAAATAGTTTATTATATAAATATTGTGGTTTCTACTAATTGTTCTCAAATCGTGTGCCTCTATAAAAATTTTCAAAACACCCCAAAACCATCCAAAAAGTCTCCAAATCAAACCAAAGTGTTATATAATATCACAATACATAATACAATGGGTAAAGTTAATGAAACCTAGGGTGTAACATTCTCCCCACCATTGGTATTTGTGTCCTAATAAAGTGTTTGAATAGCATTTCGTCAGTATATCTAATGCCATTGTTCTACCATTTCCTTCTCAGATTCCTATTTCTCTTCCCAAAACTGACCATTTTTTCATAAAACATGTACCAGATAGATTAATTTCTCATAAAAGATATTTTATTTCCTATATAAAGCCTATAGCATCACATGAATAAATATAATATACGGCCCATGGTCAATATGGTCCCATTAAATCACATGGTTATGATAAGAATAGGTCCTCTTGAATTGAGATATATGAAACACATTGTTCACAGAGCTAACCCATTGTATTAAATATAATTGATGAAACACATCACCAACATGTTCAAGTATCTCAAAAGGGACAATGTTTCAAGGAGAAAGCAATCTATTTTTACCAAAAAATATGATTCCTAGTCCTTGGATAGTTTCTCACGAAAACATTATCACTCAATGGAAATGATAGTTGTCGATGACGATAAACCACAAATGATTTCTGATGATTTTGATCCATCATCATTCTCATTATGATCATATAAATATTTTTTATTGTCTCAGGCACAAGGCTAGTCATGATATCTGATGTCTCACCTTATCAGGAACCATCCCACAAGTGTTATACTAGCTGACAATAATCTGAGTGTGACTCCCTATTCCCACCTTCAATAGGCCATGAGTATGTGACATCGGCTGAGTAGGAATATCACACACATGGGTGGAATTATCTATTTATACACATGCACACATGTACAACCCATAAAAACCATACTAAAATATAAAATATAACTGATAGTAACATTAATTTATACATCAATGTATCGGAATCAAAGTAAAAAAAAATATAAGAAATCATAAAGGGCCATGTAAAATCCCAATAAAAATATAATAGAGTCAAACCTGATGTGAAGGATGTGACAAATATGAAATGAAACTCCAAGAACTAAACTTTTTATATCTAAACCAATTATGATCTACCTACTCCTAGACCACCATGTATCAATCAAAAATCTTATTAACTGTATAAGACATGACTTGTGTGGGTAGAGCTCACATATGGTTGATTATAACAATACCTAGTAGGACACCCCAAAATCAAAAAACATAAAGCCTAATGATAATAGCCATATCATCATTATAAATAAATTTTAACTAGAATATGGTGAATTCAATTAATAGAATCCAAGATATATTTGTGATAGACACCATGTCACTAGGTAATTTCCTAACCATAAATCCAACCTAGGATTTATTATTGAGGTTTGAAAGTAGCACTCATGTGGGAGAAATCACCCTATTATTCTGATAATGCTGATGGAAATATTCTGATATGTCACACTCATCATTCCTCTCTATTTATAAGCATAAAATGGAATGCATAAGAGAATAATAGACATATAAAGGATATATCCCAGGACATATGGGTTATATGAGACCCGATCTGTAATAATCCACTTAATAGGTGATAAACACCTGAGTATGTTGGTCACACAGATTCAAAGAATCCCACACCTATGGAATTTCATAAAGGATCCCACTTTATTCCATGGTAATGCATACCTGATACATTTTCCCATACTAATAATATAGAGGGGATCTCCACCTTTGTTCTGGAAGTTCGTCCCCAAAAAACCCTAATGGGGATGGATATAGTGAACATACCCTTATGAAACAAGTCTATAATGAAGAAAATATGGTCTCAAACCTACCTTCATTGATGTGTATGACATTTACTGGATATAAAAGACATTTATTTTCCAACATGTGTCTTCACAAGTGTTATGTCCCCTGCTCTTGTACTTCAGGCCATGTATGTGTACTCTAACCCTGAATGTGTACCTGGATATGTTTGGGTACCTTGTAGTTTCTGAGTACCTAGTCATGCATGTGTAGTTTGAATGTACCTAATTACCTGGTCGTGTATGGGTACCTAGCCATGCCTGAGTACTAGTTCATTCCCATATACTTTACTCTTGAAAGTGTGCAAGTCCATGTTATTTCCCTAGTACTTTTAGGGTACATTTTGGGCCTCCTGTCCCAAGTAACATGAATTATGGTGGGTACCACAAAACATGTGATATTTTTCTTCACAACTAAATAGTTTCTTCAGATTCTATGGTCTACACAGCATGTGTTCCTCAAAATACACACTGTGTGATGCAAGATTTTTTAAAATTTACAGAAAGCATCGAGCATCCAAATACACCACTTCCTCCTTGTAGTCCACCACATAATCCATCAAAAAACATTAATTTTGTTTCTTATGAGTCAATTCCATCACTTTTGGTTTTATTCTAACCATCCATTAATTCAGTGAAAGACATAATGTTTCATTTCAATATTGTCACATGCCAAGTTGCGGATCACAAAACCCTAATATGTTACTAAAAATAATCTATAAATAAAATTCCCTAATAATTCCATTGATCAAGATCTCATGTCCATTGTAACAATATATTTTTTGTAAAAATTATTGTGAAAAAAAATTTCACAGGGTTTTCATCAAACTTCAATTCAAATGGAATGTCAACGATTATTGCAAGATGAACGATGGGAGTGAGGAAAAAAACAAGATGAGATGAATGATCCTCTTCCATTTTTTAGGATGAACTAAATATATTTCCATTATAATGATGAATGATGAACCAAAATGAAGATGGAATTAACAATGGAATATCAATCCGTAATTCTAGGATGATAAAAACCTCAATCATAATCAACCATCCATTTGAGAATAATTTATTATCTAAATTGATTCATGTTCAACATGGTATAACAAAATCGATTAAATATTAAAAACAAACTAACCTATTTTTTGATCAATCGATAATGAATAATGGTTGTGTTTCAATGTCATTGTATAGATCCATGATCTCTTTTGGCACACTAGTTTCCAATCCATGATTTCTTAACAATTTTCCATGAAAACCACTTATAACCCACAATGTTTTTATGGACCAATTTTTACATGAATAAATTATTTTAAATTAATTTATTTCATTTAACTAAACCAAAAATTCCTTTCACATGTCACCTACTTGTCTTAAATTACACGCAACACTGATTTTGTATACGTATAACACAACACAGATTTTGTATGAAGCATATTTTTTTGTTATAATTATTTAAATGAAGTATTTATATCCTATCCATATAACGACCCAGACTTTACATACATTGTTATTACTTCAGAAATGAAGCACACTTATTACAATATATAACAAAACCAGGAAAGGACAGTATAGGTATAGAGTCTTTGAAAATGGGAAACATAAACAAATGGTTCATAAATCATCTACTTTGCCTCTAATTTATTTCATCATATCTAGAGTCCCTTTTGGCATATCCTACTTAATAAACTACTTCCTGACCTGGGGAAATAAAACATATAAAAGGGTGAGCTCAAAAGCTCATTAAGGGTAAACAAAAGAAATATCAATAACATCATATACATAAGAATATAACTTTTGGAAATCTTAACCTGCAGAAGAGATCATAATTTCATAACATGGGATAAATCATAGTAGTGAAATGTAATCCCAATTATCATAACATAAACCATGAAACATTGTGGCATACACACATAATCATAGAGAATCATTTCTTATTAGTCAAGACTCATCTCCAAGAATATCTTAGTAGACAAAGTCCATTTATGAACCGAGTTTACTCCTCATTTTAGTCATATTTCACTGAACTGGTTTAACCTGCCATTCCATCCATGTCTATCTCATGAGATATAAATTCTTTACCCAATGCATTAGAGGGATATATAGTTCCCACCCATCTCATAATGAAACCATTCTTATGTGTGCCACAAAATCATAAATCATACATCATTGCATAACCCATGTAATAAAAATGGGATTATTAAACAACATGACATCTTAAGAAAATTCATATAAGAAAAAGGAATTCATAAAAATAATTCCATCACAACATAATCAAATCAATTTAATAATAGGGATCGAAACAGAACCCTATATTATCTTAGATGGAAAATAATTTTGATAAAACACTTGAACTCCATTCTTGAGGAAAATATCGTTTCTACTTAAAAAACATTTTCCATTCTTAACATGTCATACAGTTTTAAACTAAAAGAAGTTGATTAAAAATAAACTTGAAAACTCATAAAGGAATTTTCTTGTAAATAATTTTTTAAAAATCCATTCATACCGTATAAGTGAAAAAAAACATTCTTCTCGTACTTTTGTCGGAAAAGTCAAAAAGTACCTCGTACGAAAAACGACAAAAGATTCCTTTCATATCTTTTACTAAAAACTCATATAAGGGTAAAATTGGATTTAAGCAATTGTAGGTGGATGGAAACAATATTACATATTAAGGAAACATGGATGTGGATGATAAAATACACCCCAGTAAAAACCAAAGTATAAAAATATCGGATAAAATGAGATTGTGATATTTTCCCTTACCTTAGGTCTGATTTGCTTCGTAAGTGTCCAAACCTCATGTATAATGATTTAAATAATGTTATTTACTTATTACAGAAACATACTTATTTTTATGATATCATATATGGTTATATTCTTAGCTTCTTATTAGTAATATTTCATTACTACTTGTTATTCGGGTGTTTATTACTTTTTGTTCTTATGTGTGTTTTGTCGAATAAATTATTATTTTTCCTTTTAGGATATTAATACCTCATTTAATGAATGGTATTAGTGTAATATATATCATATTATTTCATTAAATTTATTTATATAATTATTATTCAATGAAGATCATGTAGAACGAGTTGCATCACATCATGGAGACAGTATTCCGTACATACGCATGAGCGATGATATCGTTCCCATGATCATGGAATTGTATTGGAGTGTATGTATACTATTTCAGAATCAATATAACTTTACAATAATCATATACAGTCATTATTTACACCATTATACCAATCCAATTAAGGTGGTGGTGCAAAATAGATTACACCACGGCGTGGAGACGGTATTCCGTAGGTATGCACGTGCGGTGATTTCGTTTTCCGTAGGATGGATAAATGGTGAAATAGGGTTGTTTCATACATATAATAACATATCAGTATATTAGTGATACTGATGTTATTACTTAACAATGAAACAACTAAAGAATAAGAATTGTAAGAAGAAATAAAGTTGAAAGAATCGGTAACGGACATTACCTCTTCTTTGAAGCTCCTCTTTGAGACCTCCTCTTAGGGAACTAAATTTGGCCTTTGAAGAAGACCAGGACCTCTAGGATGTTTCTAGGGAATTGGAGAAGATAATTTGGTAGGGTTTGGAAGTTCTTGAAGGCTCAAAGTGGTTTGAGGAAAAGAGGGAGGAGGTGCCCTTTTATAAGGGAGGAGAGGGGAACCTTTGGAATAACTAAAAAAATTGTTTTATTATAAAGTCAAATTCGGTTTTTAATAACTCTAAATTGAAATATTTTAGAGATGAGGTAGGTATGGTTCGAAATACTCTCATACAATATAATTTAGTCATGTTTGGGTCATTATATTAACCTTATCTTTTAGTTTTAACTCTTAGTTAATTAGATTGACATTTACCATGTCACTTTGTATTTTTATATTATATAGTTAATAAACTTACCATATACATACAAGCGATCCCCAAGTGGTCCATTAATGATAAAACTATAATTATTTATGTATCTGGGGATAACCTTAGATTTTTATGAATATAATAACAAATAATAATATAATTAATGTTTCAAAAACTATTTGATGTCAATTTGACACTATTTGGTAATTGATTTTTGTGAAAATCATAATAGAATGATTAGTTCTAAAACAACTAATTAAAAAAATAAAAACATGTCATATTAACATATAAAATTATTGTAATTCATAATAAGTATAAAAGTACATTTATTTGGGTATTTATAACATCAATTATGTCAATATTTCCTTAATAAGATAATTAATACATCATCATTGTGTCATAAATAAATTTACTTATTTTAAGTATAAAAATTAAAAATAAAATACCATTATGTAGGAAATATTTTTATCTTTCTAATGAATATTTATAGTCTAATTTATCTTATGTATAACACTATATTAAAAAAAATTAGTTATTAAACATTGATTTTAACTATTTTAACCCTTCTTTAAATAAATTAATAATAAATGTCCCAATCTAATCCAAGTGGGCCTAAATGGTCATATTTTATTCCTAAGGTTTTTTTTGGTCAAATTACACTTATCCAATATAATTAGGACATGTGTTAGGGTAATAATAATAACATTTTTACCCTTAATTACCATATTTACTTTTAACCGTGGTAAAAAAAGTAAAAAGTTGTTATTCACGAAAAAATATTTTCATCTCATTGAACAACATTTTTTCCCTTGATATTAACCGTGTCTCTTGAATTATCTAAATTACACTCACAGAAGCGGTAAAATTATGTTTTATAAAAATTCAGTTTTTTTAACTACCACTTAATGGTTTCACTATTCATCCAAAAATTAAAGTTTCCAAAAAAATACCAAAAATTAGGCCTAATCTATATTTGATATTATGAATTCAAAAATTATGTCTATTTTATAAAATTCAAAACATATCAGTTACATTAACTAATTTAAAAATTAATTCTCATCGTCAAAACAAATATCGTGTTTTTAAGAGATAATAACTATCAAAAGATTGACACTTGTTTATATCTGGTATAAATGTGAAATTACATCCAATAACCAATATTGTATTAAATTGTAAAAATATATTCTAAATATACTTTAAAACCACTCAAATTAATAAGTTATCACTATTTATTATTTTGATTAAAAAATTTGTTTTTAATTAAAATTTAGTAATTTTCACTATTCATCAGAATATGAAACTTATCCAAAAAGTGCCAAAATTTTTCCCTAAGTAAATTTCGATATTCCAAATCCAAAAATGAAGTCCATTTTGAAAAATAAAAATTTACAAAATTTCAAAAAGTGTTTATTACTATTCATAACGGCTAGTTTTAATAATATTTTAATAGCATATCGTTGTTTAGTAAAACTCGGTATTGCGTACGACGCAAGCTATCGAGGAAGGCCACGATTGCGTGTAAAGCAAGCCAAGATAGTTTTGTGTGTAGTGAAAGATTCCTTTGATGATTTATATAACATAAAAACAAATATTTCTCATAAAAGTCTCGGGTGTTACACTCTACCCACCTTAAAATGAATTTCGCCCTCGAAATTCGTCACTTTGTAACAAAAAGATGAGGATACCTCTCCCTCGTCATATACTCAAGCTCCCATGTAGGTTATTCTAATTGGTGTTTCCTCCATAAAAAATTCACCAAGTGAGTGGTCTTGTTCCGTAGGACTTTTTGCTACGATCCATAATCACTATTAGCTGTTCTTCATAAGAAAGATCTTGCTCCAGCGGTACAACTTCTGAGATGAGTACATGTGAAGGATCAGGTATGTAGTTTCTCAGGAGAGATACATGAAACACATCATGAACTTGAGAGAGATTCTGTGGAAGCGTCAATCGGTAAGCTACATTCCCAACACAATCCAGAAGTTTGAATGGACCGATATATCTAGGGCTTAGCTTCCCCATCTTTCCAGATCTCATTACTCTCTTCCAAGTAGATATTTGTAAGAACACTTTATCACCCAATTCAAACTCTAGGTCTTTTCTTTGGTTTTCGGCATAACTTTTTTGTCTACTCTGAGCTGCTCTTATATGTTGTTGAATAGATCAGACTTTTTCTACCATCTCATCAATAAGATCAGGTCCTAATAGCTTTCTTTCCCCAACTTCATCCTAGCAAGTTGGAGTCCTGCATTTCCTTCCATATAGAGACTCATAAGGATCCATCTGAATACTGGAGTGAAAACTATTATTATTAGAAAATTCCACCAATGGTAGGTGTTGAACCCAACCACCTTTGAAATCCATAGAGCATGCTCTCAACATATCTTCTAGAGTTTGAATTGTTCTCTTAGACTGGTTGTCTATCTGAGGATGATAAGCAGTGATGAAACTCAACTATGTTACCAGAGTATGCTGAAGACTTCTCCAGAACATCGAGGTAAATCTCGGATCCCGGTCAGATATAATAGAAAGTGGTACTCCATGCCCTCTTACCACTTCCGTTACATATATCCTGGCAAGCTGATCTAGAGAGAAATCCTCTCTAATAGCAATGAAGTGTGCAGACTTTGTAAGATGATCAACTATGACCCAGATAGCATTATTGCCTTTGGATGTTTTAGGAAATCCTGTGAAAAAGTCCATAGTGATGTTTTCCCATTTACATTTGGGTATGGGTAATGGTTGTAACATCCCCTTAGACTTATGTCTCTCAGCTTTAACTTGCTGACAAACCAAGCATCGAAAGACATATTCAACAACATCTCTTTTCATGCCATCCCACCAGAAGTACTGCTTCAGGTCCCTATACATCTTTGTGCTTCCAGGAAGAATAGAGAATGAAGAACTATGAGCCTCATCCAGCAACTCCTTCTTTAATTCGTGGATGGCAGGAACACAAACCCGATTCCTGAACATTATTATCCCATCACAATCAATGTTGAATTCAGGAACATTTCTCACATTCTTTTGTAACTCTACATCTTCTTTCTATGCCTCTTTAATCGTCACATGTATAGATGGTTGATCATTCATTTGAGAAAGATACGATTTCCCCCCCTTCCATTATAATTCCAAGATCCATCCTTCGTAAATCCATAAATATTGAATCTTTTGTGATCCTCATCATGTATAAGCTAGCATGGTCTTGTCGACTTAATGTATCTGCCACCTTGTTTGCTTGCCCAGGGTGGTAATGAATTGAGTAGTCGTAATCCTTAATCAGCTCTAACCATCTTCTTTGGTGCATATTCATCACCTTTTGTGTGAAAATATACTTTAAACATTTATGATCAGTATAAATATCACACCTTTCTCCATAAAGATAATGCCTCCAAATCTTTAATGTAATGATTACCGTAGCTAACTCCAAATCATGATTTGGGTAATTTTTCTCATGGATTTTCAAATGTCGTGAGGCATAAGATATCACCATATCATTTTTCATAATAACACACCCCAATCCCTTCTTAGATGCATCACTGTAGATCACAAAACTTTCTCCACTACAAGGCAGTGTGAGCACAGGTGCACTGGATAACCTTCTTTTCAATTCCTTGAAATTCTCTTCACGTTCCTCGGTCCAAACAATCTTAACTCCTTTCCGAGTCAACCTAGTGATTGTATTAGATAATCATGAAAAATATTTCACAAAACTTCGATAATATCCAGCCAAACCAAGAAAACTTTGGATCTCGGTTACTGTTGTTGGTCTCGACCATCTTTCGATAACCTTTGTTTTTGCTGGATCCACAGATATCCCCTCTTTTGAGATTATGTAACCCAAAAATGAAACTGTTTGAAGCCAAAATTCACACTTGGTAAATTTGGCATAAAGCTTATCCTTTCTCAGGGTCTTCAATATAATTCTATATTGATCTTCATGTTCTTCCTTGCTCATTGAATAGACAAGAATATCGTCTATACAAACTACCACAAACTAATCAAGATAGTCTCTAAGGAATATATTCATCAGATCCATGATGATAGCAGGGGCATTAGTAAGACCAAATGGCATCACTATAAATTCATAGTGTCCATACCTTGTACGGAAATCTATCTTTGGTATATCCTCCCTTTTGACCCTTAATTGATGATACCCTGAACGAAGATCAATCTTGGAAAAGTATTGAGGTTCTCGTATTTGGTCAAATAAGTCATCAATGCGTGGGAGAGGATATTTGTTCTTGATAGTGATCTTGTTAAGTTATCGATAATCAATGCAGAGTCTCATTGATCCATCTTTCTTGTTAACAAATAGAACAGGTGCTCCCCAAGGTGACTCACTAGGGTGTATGAATCCCTTATCAAGATTCTCTTGGAGTTTCTTCTTCAATTCCAGCAACTCAATTGGGGCCATTCTATAAGGTGTCTTTGAAATAGGCAAAGCACCCGGTACGAGTTCTATTGAAAACTCAACTTCACGATTTGGTGGAAGACACAGAAATTCCTCTGGAAAGACATCGTAAAACACTCGTACAATGGGCATATTCTTAATCGTGAGTTTCTCTCCAGCCATTTGAGATAAATAACCATCATTTAGTGGAATCAAGACCCATAAAATTGAATAAATTTTCACTGGAAGGTTATGTTCATACTTTTATCGATAGATGATCATAGATTGATCTGGAATATGAAATGTGACTTCCGTTCTTTGGCAATTGATATGAGATCCATATAAATAAAGCCAATCCATGCCAAGAATCAAATCAAATTCCACTATAGGAAGGATCACATGGTTTTCATGAAGCACTTTCCCACAAACTTCAATAGGGGATGAATTATAAACTTTTGATGCGACTATTGTGCCATTAGGGGTTGTCACAGCTAACTCAAAATCTAATTGTTGAGGTAATATGGTGATACTCTTAGAAAATTATTCAGAAATAAAAGAGTGGGTGGATCCAGAATCAAATAAAACATTTTCTACTTTAGAGTGGATGGTATGTGTACCTTTCACCACATCGTTATTATACTCCACATCGCTGATAGAAATTGCATGTGACAACCCTTTTTCTTTACCCTTAAGAGTTTGTTGACTTTGACCATCATCAGCAACCCTTGGATTTGGGAATTGATTAGTATAATGCCTGATCTCCTTGCACTTGAAACATTGAAGTGTAGTAGGTTCATTCTGTGTATCCCTTCCATTGTTTCCATCATTAGACATCTTCTTCCCATTATTGCGGCATTCAAATGCCCGATGACCTTCCTTTCCACATTTGAAACATTTAATTGTCCCTTTAAGAAAACTCCCTCAATGTTTCTTTCCACACTTTCAGCATAAGGGAATTCTCATATTCTTTTCATTGTGCTCTTTATATTTTCCTTTGAATTCCATTTTCCTCTTCTTATCAAACCCATATGACTGATGGGTTACTGCAATCTCCATCTCAACTTTGAGAGCACATCGAACGATTTCCTCATAGCTATTGAAGTACCTTGTGGCTAAGGCCCTTCGAATACTTGGTTTTAAGCCACTAAAGAATCGATCAATCTTACTCTCAGGTTGTATAATAATACCAGAAGCGTACCTTGAAAGTCTTGTAAAATTTTCTTCATAGGTACCAATAGATTCATCTTCTTTTTCCTTTAGTTCAAGAAACCCCTTCTCCATATTTGTTCGGAGAATAAGAGGGAAGTACTTATTGAAAAATAATTTCTTGAACTTATCCCATTCTATGGACTCAATTTCATCCCTTTGCCCCGTATTCTTAATAAGATTCCACCATTGATCAAAATCTCCTTCCAAACAATACACTGATAGGATGACTTTATCATGTTCAGAACATTAAAGAACTGAAAATATCCTTTCAATAGTAATAATCCATTGTTCAGCAAGTAATGGATCAGTCGACCCGCTGAATGAAGGTGGGCGCTACCTTATGAAGGATTCAACAGAATTTTGCTCCTTCCTTTGCTCATTTGGAATCCTGCATAATTCATAGCTTGAGAAAGATGTGTGATCATGGTTACATGATTTTTCATTCCATCTCCCATAAGGTTTGGTTGCTTAGGGGGACAATCATTGCATTGCCTATCTCATTCCGCATTAACACGGTTTCTTCGGGTTCCAGCCATTGACTAAAACCAAGAAGAATAGTGTGAGCAACACTAATTATAATAGGAAAACCTCAAAATCAAGAACAAAATTTCACACTTAAGTTCTTATCCTAGGTTATTCATGGCCATTTCTAAAACACTAAAATTGTGTTCTATGCTTGGACTTATCCTTAGGGTTCTTACTAAGGCATTTACATCATAGTTTCCAAAGGTTTACTATAACCTCCCTCTATTACCAACTATAATGACCCATACTTTACATATATTTTTATTACTTCAGAATTGAAGCAAACTTATTAAAACATATAACAAAACTAGGAAATGACCTTATAGGTATAGAGTCTTTAGAAACTGGGAAACATAAACAAATAGTTCATAAAGCATCTACTCTGCCTCCTATTTATTTCATAATATCTAGAGACCCTTTTGTAATATCCTATTTAATAACATTATTGCATACCTGGGGAAATAAAACATACAAAAAGGTGAGCTCAAATTCTCAGTAAAGTTAAACAAAAGAAATATCAATCACATCATATACAAAATAACATAACTTTTGGAAATCTTAACCTGCAAAAGAGATCATAATTTCATAACATGGGATAAATCATAGTAGTGAAATGTAATCCCAATAATATTAACATAAAAAATGAAACTTTGTGGTATACACACATAATCATAGAGAATCATTTCTTATTAGTCAAGACTCATTTCCAAGACTATAATAGTGGACCAAGTCCATTTTTGAACTGAGTTTAGTCCTCGTTTCAGTCCTGTTTCACTAAACCGGTTTAACCTGAAATTATAGCCATGTCTATCTCATTAGATATAAAATATTTACCCAATGCATTGGAGGGAGATATATGTCCCACCCATCTCATAATTAAACCATTATTATATGTGCCACAAAATCATTAATCATACATCATTGCATAACCCATGTAATCAAAATGGGATTCTTAAACAACATGACATCATAAAACAATTCATATAAGATAAAGGAATTCATAAAAATAATTCCATCACAATAATCAAATCAATGTAATAATAGGGATATAAATATAACCCTATATTATCTTAGATGGAAAATAATTTTGATAAAACACTTGAACTCCATTCTTGAGGAAAATATCCTTTCTACTTCAAAAACATTTTCCTTTCTTAAAATGTCATAAAATTTTAAACTAAAAGAAGTTGATTAAAAATAAACATGAAAACTTGTAAAGGAATTTTATTGGAAATAATGTTTTAAAAATCCATTCATGCTGTATAAGTTAAAAAACATTCTTCTCGTACTTTTGTCAGAAAAGTCAAAAAGTACCTCATAAAAAACGACAAAAGATTCCTTTCATATCTTTTACTAAAAACTCACTGAAGGGTAAAATTGGATTTAAAAAATTGTATGTGGATGGAAACCATATTAAATATTTTGGAAACATAGATGTGTATAATAAAATACACCCTAGTAAATACCAAAGTATAAACAATCTCGGATAAAATGAGATTGTGATATTTTCCCTTACCTTTGTTCCGATTTGCTTCGTAAGTGTCTGAACCTCCTGTATAATGATTTAAATAATATTATTGACTTATTCCATAATCATACATATTTTTATGATATCATATATGGTCATATTCTTAGCTTCTTATTTGTAATATTTCATTACTACATGTTATTCGGGTGTTTATTAGTTTTTGTTCTTATGCGTGTTTTGTCGAATAAATTCTTATTTTTCATTGTAGGATATAGATACCTCATTTACAGAATAGTATTAGTGTAATATATATCATATTAATTCATTCAATTCATTTATATAATTATTATGCAATGAAGATCATGTAGAATGAGTCACATCACATCATGGAGACGGTATTCTGTACGTACGCACGAGCGATGATATCGTTCCCATGATCATGGAATTGTATTGGAGTGTATGTATACTATTTAAGAATAAATATCACATTACAATAATCATATATAGTCATTATTTACACAATTATTCCCATCCAAGTAAGGTGGTGGTGGAAAATAGATTACACCACGGCGTGGAGACGGTATTCCGTACGTACGCACGTGCAGTGATTTCAGTTTCCGTAGGATGGATAGATGGCGAAATAGGGTTGTTTAATACTTATAATAACATATCAGTATATGAGTGATAATGATGTTATTACTTCATAACGAAACAACTAAAGAAGAAGAAGTGGAAGAAGAAATAATGTTGAAAGAATCGGTAACGGACATTACCTCTTCTTTGAAGCACCTCTATGAGACCTCCACTTAGGGAAATACATTTGGTCTTTGAAGAAGACCA
Source organism: Viscum album (assembly GCA_963277665.1). Lineage (NCBI taxonomy): Eukaryota > Viridiplantae > Streptophyta > Magnoliopsida > Santalales > Viscaceae > Viscum > Viscum album. The sequence continues at coordinate 1,446,788,847 of OY728155.1, forward strand.
GGACCTCTAAGATGTTTCTAGGGAATTGGAGAAGAGAATTTGGCAGGGGTTGGACGAGATTGAAGGCTCAAAGTGGTGTGAGGAAAAGAGGGAGGAGGTACCCTTTTATAAAGGAGGAGAGGGGCACCTTTGGAATAAAAAAAATATTATTTTATTCTAAAGTCAAATTCGATTTTTAATAGCTCTAAATTGATATATTTAGAATATAAGGTGGGGCTGGTTCTAAATCCTCTCATAAAATAGAATTTAGACCAGTTTAGGTCATTATAATAACCTCATCTTTTAGTTTTAACTCTTAGTTAATTAGATTGACATTTATCATGTCACTTTGTATTTTTATATTATATAGTTAATAAACATACCATATACCTCAAAGAAACACCCAAGTCATCCATTAATGATACACCTACCATGATATAAGTATCTTGGGATAACCTTAGTTTTTTAGGAATACGATAACAATTAATAATATAAAACATGTTTTAAAAACTATTTTATGTCAATTTTGACACTATTTGGTAATTGATTTTTGTGAAAATTATAACAGAATTATTAGTTCGAAAAACACTAATTAAATTAATAATAACATGTCATATTAACATATAAAATTATTTTAATTCATAAAAAGTCTCAAATTACATTTATTTGGGTATTTATAACATCAATTATGTCAATATTTCATTAATAAGATAATTTCTGCATCATCATTGTGTCATAAATAAATAATATTATTTTAAGTACAAAAATTACAAATAAAATACCATCATGTAGGAAATCTCTATATCTTTCTAATTAATATTTATAGTCGAATTTATCTTAGGTATAGCCCTATATTAAAAATTCTTTAGTTATTATACTTTGATTTTAACTATTCTAACCCTTCTTTAAATAAATTAATAATAATTGTTCTAATCTAATCCATGTGGGTTTAAATGGTGAAATTTTATTCCTAAGGTTGTTTCTGGTCGAATTACACATATCAAATACAATTAGGACATGTTTTAGGGTAATAATAATAACACTTTTACCCTTAATTACCCTATTTACTTTTAACCGTGGTAAAAAATAGTAAAAAAGTTACTATTCACCAAAAATTATTTTCATCTCATTGAACTGCATTTTAGCCCTTTATATTAACCGTGTCTCTCGGATTTTCTAAATTTCACTCATAAAAGAGGTAAAATTAAATTTTATGAAAAAATCAGTTTTTCTAAATACCACTTAGTGGCTTCACTATTCATCAAAAAATGAAAGTTTCCAAAAAATACCAACAATTAGGCCTAATATATATTTGATATTATGAATTCAAAAATGTTGTCTATTTTATCAAATTCAAAACATATCAGTTACATTAACTAATTTAAAAATTAATTCCCGTCGTCAAAACAAATAGCGTGTTTTTAAGAGATAATAACTATCAAAAGATTGACACTTGTTTATATCTGGTTTAAATGTGAAATTAAATCCAATAACCAAAATTGTATTAAATTGTAAAAATATATTCAAAATATACTTTAAACCCACTCAAATTAAAAATTTATCACTATTAATTAATTCAATTAAAAAATTTGTTTTTAATTAAATTTTAGTAATTTTCACTATTTATCATAATATGAAAGTTATCCGAAAAGTACCAAAATTTCACCCTAAGCTAAATTCGATATTCCGAATCCAAAAATGTAGTCCATTTTGAAAAATAAAAAATTACAAATTTTCAAAAACTGGTTATCACTATTCATAACGGCTAGTTTTATTAATATTTTAATAGCATATCATTGTTTAGTGAAACTCGGTATTGCGTACGACAAAAGCTATCGAGGAAGGCCGCGGTTGCATGTAAAGCAAGCCAAGCTAGTGTTGTGTGTAGTGAAAGATTCCTTTGATGATTTATATTACATAAAAACAAAATATTTCTCATAAAAGTCTCAGGTGTTACACTCTACCCCCCTTAAAATGAATTTCACCCTCGAAATTCGTCACATTGTAACAAAAATATGAGGATACCTCTCCATCATCATATCATCAATCTCCCATGTAGCTTCTTCTAATTGGTGGTTCCTCCATAAAACTTTCACCAAGCTAGTGGTCTTGTTTAGTAGGACTTTTTGCTACGATCCAGAATCTCTATTAGCTGTTCTTCATAAGAAAGATCTTTCTCCATCGGTACAACTTCTGAGCTGAGTACATGTGAAGGATCAGATATGTACTTTCTTAGTATAGATACATGGAACAAATCGTGAACTTGAGAGATATTCGGTGGAAGCGCCAATCGGTAAGCTACCTTCCCAACATGATATAGTATTTCGAATGAACTGATATATCTAGGGCTCAGCTTTCCCTTCTATCCAAATCTCATTACTCTCTTCCAAGGAGATATTCGTAAGAACAATTTATCACCCAATTCAAACTCTAGGTCTTTTCTTCGGTTGTCGGCATAACTTTTCTGTCGACTCTTATCTACTCTTATGTGTTGTTGAATAGATCAGACTTTTTTTACCATCTCATCAACATGATCAGGTCCTAATAGCTTTCTTTCCCCAACTTCATCCCATCAAGTTGGAGTCCTGCATTTCCTTCCATAGAGAGCTTCATAAAGAGCCATCTGAATACTGGAGTGAAAGCTATTATTATAAGAAAATTCCACCAAAGTTAGGTGTTGATCCCAACCACCTTTGAAATCCATAGATCAAGCTCTCAACATATCTTCTAGTGTTTGAATTGTTCTCTCAGACTGACCATCTGTCTGAGGATGATAAGAAGTGCTGAAAATCAACTTTGTATCCAACGTATGATGAAGACTTCGCCAGAACTTCTAGGTAAATCTCGGCTCCCAATCAGATATAATAAAAAGTGGTACTCCATGCTATCTTACCACTTCCTTTACATATATCCTAGCAAGCTCATCCAGAGAGAAATCCTTTCTAATAGCAAAGAAGTGTGCAGACTTTGTAAGATGATCAACTATGACCCAGATAGCATTATTTCCTTTGGATGTGTCAGTAAGTCCTGTGACAAAGTCCATAGTGATGTTTTCTCATTTCCATTCGGGTATTGGTAATGGTTGTAACATCCCCTTAGACTTATGTCTCTCAGCTTTAACTTGCTGACAAACCAAGCATCGAGAGACATATTCAACAACATCCCTTTTCATGCCATCCCACCAGAAGTACTCTTTCAGGTCCCTATAAAAATTTGTGCTTCCAGGATGAATAGAGAATGAAGTACTATGAGACTCATCCAGTATCTCCTTCTTTAATTCGGCGATGGGAGGAACACAAACCCGATTCCTAAACATTATTATCCCATCACAATCAAGGTTGAATTCAGGTTCATTTCTCACCTTCTTTTGTAACTCTACATCTTCTTTCTGTGCCTCTTTAATCGTCACATGTATAGATGGTTGAACATTAATTTGAGAAAGATTCAATTTCCCCCCTTCCATTATAATTCCATGATCCATCCTTTGTAAATCCATAAAAATTGAATCTTTTGTGATCCTCATCATGGATAAGCTATCCTAGTCTTGTCGACTTAATGCATCTTCCACCTTGTTTGCTTTCCCAGGGTGGTAATGAATTGATTAGTCGTAATCCTTAATCAGCTCTAACCATCTTCTATGGCGCATATTCATCTCCTTTTGTGTGAAACTATACATTAAAATTTTATGATCAGTATAAATATCACACCTTTCTCCATAAAGATAATGCCTCCAAATCTTTAATGCAAAGATTACCGCAACTAACTCCAAATCATGATTTGGGTAATTTTTCTCATGGATTTTCAACTGTCGTGAGGCATAAGATATCACCATATCATTTTTCATAAGAACACACCCCAATCCCTTATTAGATTCATCACTGTAGATCACAAACCTTTCTCCACTACAAGGCAGTGTGAGCACAGGTGCACTGGATAACCCTCTTTTCAACTCCTTGAAATTCTCTTCACATTCCTCTGTCCAAAAAAACTTAACTCCTTTTCGAGTCAACCTGGTGATTGGATTAGATAATCATGAAAAATGTTTCACAAAACTTCGATAATATCCAGCCAAACCAAGAAAACTTTGGATCTCGGTTACTGTTATTGGTCTCGACCATCTTTTGATAACCACTGTTTATGCTGGATCCACAGATATCCCCTCTTTTGAGATTATGTGACCCAAAAATGAAACTGTTTGAAGCCAAAATTCACACTTGGTAAATTTGGCATAAATCTTATCCTTTCTCAGGGTCTTCAATATAATTCTCAATTTATCTCCATTTTCTTCCTTTCTCATTGAATAGACAAGAATATCGTCTATAAAGACTACCACAAACTAATCAAGATAGTCTCTAAAGAATATATTCATCAGATCCATGATGATATAAGGGGCATTAGTAAGACCAAATGGCATCACTATAAATTCATAGTGTCCATACCTTGTACATAAATCTATCTTTGGTATATCCTCCCTTTTGACCCTTAATTTATGATACCCTGAACGAAGATCATTCTTGTATAAGTATTGATCTCCTCGTAGTTGGACAAATAAGTCATCAATGCGTGGGAGAGGATATTTGTTCTTGATAGTGATCTTGTTATGTTATCGATAATCAATGCAGAGTCTCATTGATCCATCATTCTTATTAACAAACAGAACAGGTGCTCCCCAAGGTGACTCACTAGGGCGTATAAATCCCTTATCAAGATTCTCTTGGAGTTTCTTCTTCAATTCCAGCAACTCAATTGGGGCCATTCTATAAGGTGTCTTTGAAATAGGCAAAGCACCCGGTATGAGTTCTATTGAAAACTCAACATCACGATTTGGTGGAAGACCTAGAAATTCCTCTGGAAAGACATCGTAAAACACCCATACAATGGGCATATTCTTAATCGTGAGTTTCTCTCCAGCCATTTGAGAACAATAACCATCATTTAGTGGAATCAAGACCCATAAAATTGAATAAAATTTCACTGGAAGGGTATGTTCATACTTTCATCGATAGACGATCATAGATTGATCTGGAATATGAAATGTGACTTCCCTTCTTTGGCAATTGATATGAGATCCATATAAATAAATTCAATCCATGCCAAGAATCAAATGAAATTCCACTATAGGAAGGATCACATGATTTTCATGAAGCACTTTCCCACAAACTTCAATCGGGGATGAATTATAATCTTTTAATGCGACTGTTGTTCCATTAGGGGTTGTCATAGTTAACTCAAAATATAATTGTTGACTTAATATGGTGATACTCTTAGAAAATTCTTCAGAAATAAAAGAGTGGGTGGATCCAGAATCAAATAAAACATTTGCTACTTTAGAGTGGGAGGTATGTGTACCTTTCACCACATCGTTATCGTACTCCACATCGCTGATAGAAATTGCATGTGAAATTCCTTTGCCTTTAGCCTTAAGAGTTTGTTGACGTTGACCATCATCATCAACCCTTGGATTTATGAATTGATTGGAATAATGCCTCATCTCCTTGCACTTGAAACATTGAAGTGTAGTTAGTTCATTCTGTGTATCCCTTCCTTTGTTTGCATCATTAGAAATCTTCATCCCATTATTGCGGCATTCAAATGCCCGATGACCTTCCTTTCCACATTTGAAACATTTAATTGTCCCTTTAAGAAAACTCCCTCCATGTTTCTTTCCACACTTTCAGTATAAGGGAATGCTCATATTCTTTTCATTGTGCTCTTTATATTTTCCTTTGAATTCCATTTTCCTCTTCTTATCAAACCCATATGACTGATGGGTTACTGCAATCTCCATCTCAACTTTGAGAGAACATCGAACGATTTCCTCATAGCTATTGAAGTACCTTGTGGCTAAGGCCCTTCGAATACTTGGTTTTAAGCCACTAAAGAATCGATCGATCTTACTCTAAGGTTGTATAATAATACCATAAGCGTACCTTGCAAGTATTGTAAAATTTTCTTCATAGGTACCAATAGATTCATCATCTTTTTCCTTTAGTTCAAGAAACCCCTTCTCCATCTTTTTTCAGAGAATATAAGGGAAGTACTTATTGAAAAATATGTTCTTGAACTCATCCCATTCCATGGACTCAATTTCATCCCTTTGCCACGTATTCTTAATAAGATTCCATCGTTGATCAGCATCTCCTTCCAAATGATACACTGATAGGATGAATTTATCATGTTCAGAACATTGAAGAACGGAAAATATCTTTTCAGTAGTACTAATCCACTGTTCAGTAACTAATGGATCAGTAGACCCGCTGAATGAAGGCAGATGCTGCCTCATGAAGGATTCAAAAGAATGTTTCTCCTTCCTTTTCTCATTTGGAAGTCCTGCATGATTCATATCTTGAGAAAGTTGTGTGAGCATGGTTACAAGATTTTGCATTCCACCTCCCATAACATTTGGTTGCTCAGGGGGACAATCATTGCATTGCCCGTCGCATTCTGCATTAAGACGGTTCCTTCGGGTTCTAGAAATTGACTAAAATCAAGAAGAATAGTGTGAGAAACACTAATTATAATAGGAAAACTACATAATCAAGAATAAAATTTCACAGTTAAGGTCTTATCCTAGGTTATTCATGGCCATTTGTAAAACACTAAAATTGTGTTCTATACATAGACTTATCCTTAGGGTTCTTACTAAGTCTTTCACATCATAGTTTCCAAAGGTTGACTATAACCTCCCTCTGATACCAACTATAAAGACCCACACTTTACATACATTGGAATTACATCAGAATTGAAGCACACTTATTAAAACATATAACAAAACCAAGAAAGGATAGTATAGGTATAGAGTCTTTTGAAACTGGGAAACATAAACAAATGGTTCATAAAGAATATACTTTGCCTCCCATTTATTTCATCATTTCTAGAGTCCCTTTTGGCATATCCTACTTAATAACCTTATTCCTGGCCTAGGGAAATAAAACATACAAAAGGTTGAGCTCAAATTCTCAGTAAAGGTAAACAAAAGAAATATCAATCACATCATATACATAAGAACATAACTTTTGGAAATCATAACCTGAAAAAGAGATCATAATTTCATAACATTGGATAAATCATAGTAGTGAAATGTAATCCCAATAATAATAACTCAAAACATGAAACTTTGTGGCATACACATATAATCATAGAGAATCATTTCTTATTAGTCAAGACTCATTTCCAAGACTATCTTAGTGGACAATGTCCATTTCTGAACCGAGTTTACTACTCATTTCAGTCCTATTTCACGAAACCGGTTTAACCTGTCGTTCCAACCATGTCTATCTCATGAGATATAAAATCTTTACCCAATGCATTGGAGGGAGATATAGGTCCCACCCATCTCATAATTAAACCATTCTTATGTGTGCCACAAAATCATAATTCCTACATCATTGCATAACCCATGTAATAAAAATGGGATTATTAAACAACACGACATCATAAAACAATTAATATAAGATAAAGGAATTCATAAAAATAATTCCATCACAACATAATTAAATCAATGTAATAATATGGATTGAAACATAACCCTATATTATCTTAGACAGAAAATAATTTTGATAAAACACTTGAACTCCATTCTTGAGGAAAATATTCTTTCTACTTCAAAAACATTTTCCTTTCTTAACATGTCATACAATTTTAAACTAAAAGAAGTAGATTAAAAATAAAAATGAAAACATGTAAAGGATGTTTCTTGAAAATAATGTATTAAAAATCCATTCATGCCGTATAAGTTAAAAAAACATTCTTCTCGTACTTTTGTCGGAAAAGTCAAAAAGTACATCGTACGAAAAATGACAAAAGATTCCTTTCATATCTTTTACTAAAAACTCACCGAAGGGTAAAATTGGACTTAAACAATTGTAGTTGGATGGAAACAATATTACATATTTATGAAACATGGATGTGAATGATAAAATACATCCCAGTAAATACCAAAGTATAAACAATCTCAGATAAAATGAGATTGTGATATTTTCCCTTACCTTAGGTCTGATTTGCTTCGTAAGTGTCTGAACCTCCAGTATAATGATTTAAATAATTTTGTTCACTTATTCAAGAATCATACTTATTTTTATGATATCATATATGGTCATATTCTTAGCTTCTTATTATTAATATTTCATTACTACTTGTTATTCTGGTTTTTATTACATTTTGTTCTTATGCGTGTTTTGTCAAATAAATTCTTATTTTTCATTTTAGGTTATAGATACCACATTTACAGAATTGTATTAGGGTAATATATATCATATTTTTTCATTAAATTCATTTATATAATCATTATTCAATGAAGATCATGTACAATGAGTCGCATCACATCCTGGAGACGGTATTCCATACGTACGCACGAGCGATGATATCATTCCCATGATCGTGGAATTGTATTGGAGTGTATGTGTAATTTTACAGAATAAATATCAAATTACAATAATAATATATAGTCATTATTTACACCATTATACCCATCCAAGTAATGTGGTGGTGGAAAATAGATTACACCACGGTGTGGAGACGGTATTCCGTACATATGCACGCGCGGTGATTTCATTTTCCCTAGGATGGATAGATGGTGAAATATGGTTGTTTCATTATTATAATAACCTATCAGTATATGAGTGATACTAATTTTATTACTTCATAATGAAATAACCAATGAAGAAGAAGTGGAAGAAGAAATAAAGTTGAAATAAACGGTAATGGACATTACCTCTTCTTTGAAGCGCCTCTTTGAGACCTCCTCTTAGAGAACTTAAATTAGTCTTTGAAGAAGACCAGGACATCTGGGATGTTTCTGGGGATGTGGAGAAGATAATTTTGTAGGGGTTGGACGATCTTGATGGCTCAATGTGGTGTCAGGAAAAGAGGGAGGAGGTACCCTTTTATAAGGGATTAGAGGGGTACCTTTGGAATAACTAAAAATATTATTTTTTTATAAAGTCAAACTAGGTTTTTAATAGCTCCAAATTGATATATTTCTAATATAAGGTGGGGATGGTTCGAAATACTCTCATCCAATATAATTTAGACAAGTATAAGTCATTATAATAACCTTATCGTTTAGTTTTAACTCTTAGTTAATTAGATTGAAATTTACCATGTCACTTTGTATTTTTATATTATATAGTTAATAAACATACCATATACATCAAAGAAAACCCCAAGTGGTCCATTAATGATACCAATATCATGATATAAGTATCTTGGCCGAACCTTAGATTTTTAGAAATATAATAACAATTAATAATATAATATTTGTTTTAAAAAATATTTTATGTGAATTTTGATACTATTTGGTAATTGATTTTTGTGAAAATCATAACAGAATGATTAGTTCGAAAAAAATTAATTAAATCCATAATAACATGTCATATTAACATAGAAAATTATTGGAATTCATAAAAAGTCGCAAATTACATTTATTTGGGTATTTATAACATCAATTATGCCAATATTTCATTAATAAGATAATTACTGCATCATCATTGTGTCATAAATAAATTAAATTATTTTAAGTCTAAAAATTACAAATAAAATACCATTATATAGGAAATCTTTTTATTTTTCTAATGAATATTTATAGTCAAATTTATCTTATGTATAACCCTGTATTAAAAATTATTTAGTTATTAAACATTGATTTTATCTATTTTAACCCTTCTTTAAATAAATTAGTAATAAATGTCCTAATCTAATCCAAGTGGGCCTAGATGGTCATATTTTATTCCTAAGGTTGTTTTTGGTCTAATTACAGTTATCCAATAGAATGAGTACATGTGTTATGGTAATAATAATAACACTTTTACCCTTAATTACCCTATTTACTTTTAAGCGTGGTAAAAAAAGTAAAAAGTTACTATTCACCAAAAATTATTTTCATCTCATTGAACCACATTTTTGTCCTTGATATTAACCGTGTCTCTCGTATTTTTCAAATTCCACTCACAGAAGCGATAAAATTATTTTTTATGAAAAATTCAGTTTTTTTAACTACCACTTAGTGATTTCACTATTCATCAAAAAATGAAAGTTTCCAGAAAAATACCAAACATTTGGCCAAAGCTATATTTGATATTATGAATTAAAAAATTTCTCTATTTTATAAAATTCAAAACATAACAGTTACATTAACTATTTTAAAAATTAATTCCCGTCGTCAAAACAAATAGCGTGTTTTTAAGAGATAATAACTATCAAAAGATTGACACCTGTTTATATCTGGTTTAAATGTTAAACTACATCCAATGACCAAAATTGTATGAAGTTGTAAAAATATATTATAAATATACTTTAAAACCACTCAAATTAATAATTTATCACTATTAATTATTTCGATTAAATTTTTTGTTTTTAATTAAAATTTAGTAATTTTGACTATTCATCAGAATATGAAATTTATCCAAAAGTACCAAAATTTCACCCTAAACTAATATCGATATTCCGAATCCAAAAATGATGTCCATTTTGAAAAATAAAAATTTACAAAGTTTCAAAAAGTGGTGATTACTATTCATAACGGCTACTTTTAATAATATTTTAATAGCATATCGTTGTTTAGTGAAACTCGGTATTGTGTACGACGCAAGCTATCGAGGAAGGCTGTGGTTGCGTATAAAGCCAGCCATGCTAGTGTTGTGTGTAGTGAATTATTCCTTTGTTGATTTATATAACATAAAACCAAAATATTTCTCATAAAAGTCTTGGGTGTTACAATCCATTAAAAATAATAATGTAAATATTGATTAATAATTTTCAATTATTTTCTATAATGGTTTTATATAAATAAAACATATATATAAAGAAAATTTATAATTTTTTGTAATGAAATATTTGTATAAAAATACTGTTTTCTCAATGAACTATTTTCAGGTAATTCTAGAAATATAATAAAATTAATTTTATAAAAAATTATATATTTAATTTTATAAAATAAACTCTAATTTTGAATTTATTCTTTCAAAAATATGTTAGGTTTATTTTTTTAGAATCTTTTGAGGATCATAAATTTTTTATTGAACAGTGAAATTAGTGAATTTTAATTCACATTTTTTTCATCTAATTAATAATAAAATTAATTTATATATTTTAAACTTAATAAATTTTAGTCAGAATAAATTTTATTCAATTAATATGATTTAGTTCATTGGTATCAATTCCATATTGAAATTGGATATAAATACATGAAAAGATTTTGATCATTTTTACATTAAAAACATGTAGGGTCGTCCCATCTACGACATTAATTTTAAATTAATTTCTTACAGTTATGTGGTTATAATTTCTAAAAATTGATTCAATATTTGGAATGAGAAAATTTTATAATGTATAATAATTTAATCTTACTGGTTTTCTAAAAATTTAATTGAATGTAGTGAAAATTAATTACATTGATTAAGGTAAAATAAATATTGAAAAGGGAATAAACTTTACAATTAAGAGCCAATATGACCTATGAACATGTAAAAAACCAATTTTATGGTGATATTTTGTCAATGAGACTTATATTATTGATTTTGGTTGGTTTTGGACGAATTCATTTAGGTATAAATGTTGGTACAACTAACGTTTTCCAAAAATGCCAACTGTGTCCCCTCCCTTCCCTATAAAAGGCCACCACCTATCCCCATTATTCACACAACTCAAAAAAAACTAGGATTTGAAAATATCAACCTAATAAAATTCCCCAAATACCTCCATTCCTCCTTGAATCCTCCCATTAGGATGAAATCAATCCAGGGAATCCCTTTGGTGAAAACCAAAAGGAGTTACACAATGAAGAGGAAATGACCATCCTCACACTCCTTTATCTAATTTTCAATATCCATGCCCTAATGTTTTATTATTCCATGATTATACAACAAAAAAAGTATCCCAAATATAATTATATATTTTTATGCTAATTTTTATACCAAAAATTACACACACATCCGTCTAATGGGTAACGAACATGCAGTTTAAGTGTATGACGAACTATAGCCTCACGAAACGTTGATTGTTCATTTTTCATTTAGCCGCTTTCATGTTTGGGAATTATCATGAAAACACAATTTATATATGATATATATTATATTTATAATTTATTCAATCTTTTTTAATTATTTTGTAACATATATCCTTATACTTTCTATTTGAGGTAAATACGATAATTTCATTTGAAGAAGTGTGGACTACCGCCCCCTCAATGTGATGTGATTCATTCACACATTGCATGGAATGTGTTAATGTTGGGTTTAGTATAATTATATTATATATATAATATAATAATTATTCTGGAATAATTATATATATACATATATATATATACATATATATACATATATATATTTCATTTAATCTATTTTTTCCAATACAACAATAAAATGGAAATAGTGTTCATGCATATGTACGTCCTACCGTCTCAATGAATGGTGTATTTAATTTCATAATTATATATTATATATATTATTATAATAAAAATATTGTAAATAAAAATTATTTTTATATCAGTTTTTACATTATTGAAATCATGATATCATTATAAGTACCAAAGATAAAACAAATTAATACACATTGGAAAAAACAAAGTGAATATGACCCTAAGTGAAACCCTAACGTAGAATTGTTAATAATAGTGTATATAAATTCATAATAAAACCATATATGATATTATATATAGGAGTATGGATATTTAATAGATTTATAATAAATATATATTTATTTAAAATAGGTTTCAATGCGTACAACGGGAATATAGACACAGGCTATAGGAATTTCATATCAGTTTTTATATCCTTGAAATAATGGATGGTTCACTCGTATTTTATTTTGACTAGTGTATATAACAAACATGAATTCAATATATGAATATTAAACATAAATTTAATTTTATTTAAATATACATTTTTTTACTTTCATTCTTGGGTGTTATGCTTCCAAATTTACCAAATCAGTAATGTAATTTTTTTCACAATTTTCTTTCTTTGAGACAGATTCCATATTATGCACCTATAATTTTATATAATGTGTATATAATACGTTTGAAATGTTATATCATGAATCACTTTGTTTTCATGATATTTTAATCTTCATTTAATTTCAATTTATTCCATGGGGAGTATGGTTCAAAGTTACTATGTTCAAAAAGTTTATTAAAATCATCTCATCGCTTTTCAATATTGTTTATAAATATGCTTTCTTTATAGAAATATTATGATCCATATCTCAATAAAACTAATGAATTATATTAACATCTGGGTTTCCTAATATATTTTTTATTGCAACAATTTTTCCCTGCTTTGGTACTTAGGATAACTAATAAAATATTTTTATCAAAATCCATCTTTATTTTCCCTCTCGGTTAGAAATATGTGTTCATTCAAAACCATGATTTATAAATATATTTATTTTTTTAAATTTAATCTTATTTTTTTAATGTAAATTTTTACACATTTTATACCATTTAAAAACTATTTTTGAAGGACTCTTCCTATTGTTTTAAAATCAATACAGTCTTATGATATTTTAAGGTATAAAAGGAATATTTGACAGAAACGTAATTACCCACCATAATGATATTCATTTCAATGAATTTTCCACTGTACGTTTATAATTTTATATTTAAGGAAAAAAATTATTATTTTTTAGAAAATATGTGGCTTTAAAAATGGATTTTAAAGAAAGAGGTTTTATAAATTTTTATGCTATTATAATATTCTTTTAAATGTTTTCAAATTAATTTTTAATGAAAAATCTTATTAAGAATAATTTATGTTCAAAAATGTGTTTTAAACATTTTCAATAATCTTTTATAAATTTTCATGGAATTATTATTTTCTGAATAATATCAAGTTTCTTTTGTATGTTTTGAATGAAATTATTTTCAAAATGATTTCATGATTTATTTATATGTTTTGTAGGAAAAATGGTTTTAATTTTTTTTCAAGATTTCATTATATGTTTTCAAGATGTTTTCAAAGAAAAGGTTTTCAATATGTTTTCACGTATTCCTTTATATGTTTTCATGAAAATAGTTTTAAAAAAGTTTTATGATTTTAAAAATATTTTTCAAAGAGGAAATGATATTTTCATCAAGAAATGGTATTAAAATTTAATTAAAATTTATTACTAATGTATGCTGATATATTTTTGTGTTACTAATTAATTTTTAGGGTAGTTATTCAATTTTTCCATTCATATTATTTCTTTAAATGGTTAATGCTTTGATGTCACGATGTTTGGGAAAATCATTTCACTTTCACGGGTTATATGCTTTCAAAACCCACTTCTTTTCAAAGGTTATGATTTTGAATAAATGACAATGAATCCATCATATTTTCCACTGGTTAATATATTATTTTATGTTTGTGACACTCATTTCATTTCGTGGGATTATGAGATATTTTTTATAAAACCCATGTATTTTTATGGGTTATGATATGATGATAGTTTTATTATATTGTGGAACACGTATGAATTATATTATTATTAAATGAGAGGGACATATAACTCCCCCCAATGCATTGGGTAATGATTTATATCTCATGAGATTATGATAGTAATTTAATCATCGATCATGATCTACTAAGAAAATATGGGGAAAATAGATACCTTAAATGGAATGGACTGTGACTTGGGATGGTGGTGTATCCTGCCCATTATGTGTAGTAAACCAAAAGATGGAATATGGAAAAACCGGATTCACTATGGGAATATGGAGAAACTCAATACACTATACGATGATTGGGAGACCTAATCCCTTATAGAAAAAGTATTGTGACTAAGGATTGTGGTGTGTTCTTCTGGGTAAGTGTAATACCCATGAAGTGCCTTGATAAGTTCAAGTGATTCCTCTTGACTTATAAGTAATGATATCACATGATTATGTATGTAAAAATTCAATTTCTTATTCCTATTATATTCTTTAATAGCATTTTTTATTTATTTCATTATGATTTAGGTCATATGAACTATCAAGCCTTATTAAATGATTCATGTTTTTGATCTTATAATATACGTGGAATCACCTTTTAATGTTATATCATGTTATCATACCCCTATGCTCATGTTTATGCGTACATTCTTCCCTTCTTTACCCTTATAAAGCATATGAGCTAACCCTTTTTTATGATTCCTCCCACAATTTATGAAGATATGTATTTTGTTTGATTTTCCTAAAAAGGTTTTTAGTTTTGAAGAACCTAGTTGGTGATAATATCTCTCACTTATGTACCTATGTTTATGTTTCCATTTTTTCAATGAAAATATACTGGTACGGTCTTTGGGTGTCTGTTTGTATAATGTTTAATGTATTCCAAAATTGTTATGTAATGTTAATTTATGAACTCAATGGCCATTATATTTTTCATTAGAGAAAAGTTTTATCTAACCTTTGAATCTACGATGAGAAAACCTTAGTGATAAACCTAAGGAAATGTATAACATTAAGTCTTAGGAGATGGAAATGCATAGGAAAATGTCCTGTATTTTTGGTAAAGGATGGAATGAGTGGAATCCAATCAATACATCCCTATCTAGATACTACAACTGGATGTGGCTCTAGCAGAGATGTACCTACGAGTAACAACTCTGACAAAGTGTGTTGGGATTGACATGATGTATCCTGGTACACAACAACATGCCTTGTTTCACAACCAATTTGACACTCTTGGGGGATATTCTTTGGGAATTAAATAACTCTTCATGAACTGTCATAGAATATTTTAATATAATTTGACTACGAATAACCTTGGATAAACGTAAGGTTTCATATATTAAGAGAGTTTCCCCAATTTATACATCCTATAAGTGAATTATTAGGATTAATTAGATCCTTGTTATGATAAATTTTTATTACTTTATGCTTTATTGTTTTAGTCAATGGATGGAACTAGTAGAAACTGTGTTAAGTGTGATGGTGACATACTATGCACTGCTTGTTCTCCAGATCATCAAAATGCTATAGGGCCTGTAATGAAAAACCGATTTCCTATTCTCACACAAATTTTACAATATTTGAATCATCCTAATCTTCCAACCAAGAATAGGGTTGAAAAACATTCTATTGATTCATTCATGATGAAATATACCACTTATTTCAGTGGGTATTTTTATCCACTTGTTGTTGACCACTAGATCAGTACCAAAAAATTGTTATTTTACATTCCCTTATGTTTGGATTATGACAAAATAATTTTGGATATTTATCGACTAGAAGTTGAGTAGACCAATGGTGGACACTAATCTATAATACAAGGAATAAAGATGAAATTTAATCCACGTATTGGAATGATTTTAAGAATTTATTCTTGAATATGTACATTCCTCATGTTCATCTTATGAATATGGAAATGGGGTTCCTTAAGTGGAACCAAAATGATGATGACTCTATCAGTACCAATTAGTCTAATTTAAAATGACTTATGGGGTATGCTTCTAGAATTTTGATCCAACCCAAGTGAAAAGTTGATAGGTTATTCAATGTCTTAAATCAATGTCTTAAAAGGTCATTGGGCACAAGAGAAATTATTAGCTCTTAAGATATTTTACAATGTGCAATAAATGTAAAAAATGTAGTTTGGAGTTACATATCACTCTCATGGTTTTATCAAGAAAGAAAATGACGGAGTTCAATAGAAAATCTAAAAACAATGAAGGGAAGAAGATGATCCTTACATTATTCTCTATGTGTGGAAAGATCCAATGACGGAATTGTATTATGGTTTATAATAAGTTTTTAGGTGAGTAATGGAATTACATCGGTAAATTAATTGTCCCACTGATGGGAATATGTTTTCCAATGATGAAAATAGAGTAAAATCTACATAGAATTCACTTGTCACAATATAGTGATTTTAGTGTAAGGGGGTGGGACTTATGCTTACTAGTGCCCAAACCCTAAGGGTTAGTGATGAAAAAAAGAATCATCAACCTATTCAACAAATGTTCAAAGGGAATCCTCATGTGATATCTATTTTAAATGATGGGTTTGATAACTACACGGTGAAAGGTACATATACCATCCAATCTAGAGCTGATAATGTCTTATTTGATTCTATATCTACCCACACTTCCATATCTAAATAATTTAATAAGGTTGATAAGATATAATAAAAGAAAACAGATGTGGGATTAGAAGTTAAATCCCCAAATGGTATGATAATTTCATCCCAAGTTTATGATTCCACTACAGTTGATGTTTCTGAGAATCTACTTCTTGCAAATATTATTATTCTTCCTTTGGTTTAATTTGAATTCATCATATAAATGGATTCTATTTCTCTATATAAATCCCACTTCAATTGTCAAGGAATAGAAGTTTAGTTCGATATTTCAAACCCTCATTTTATCATCCATAAATGTCAAGGTATGTATAAACATCCTTTGGATATTACATTCAATGTATGCGTCTTTATTCCAATTTAGAAGGGCTGTTAATCTCAAATATTTTTCGAGAAAATTGAAATCTATTATATGATTATTGTTTGGGAATTTGTGGGTATCATTCTGTAAGAGTTTATTATCCTTCAAACTTAACGTGATTTTGAATTATCAATATAATTCATGTCTGGTTTCACACTAACTTCAAAGACTCCCTATAGAATATCCCTGATTGGGCTATATGAATTTAAGAAGATACCGCAACAAAAACGTGATAAGGGATTTTTTTTAAAGAGTGTTACCTTTGGATGAACATGTTCTTTTTATAAAAAATATTTTTTGATAAATACAACTCAACAGTAATTATTAGGAGTTAAAGAAGATCACAATCAAGAACAAGTATCTTCTTCCCTATATTTAGGACATAATTGATCAACTACGCAGAGGTTAGTACTTTTCCAAGATTAAACTTCATTCTGTCTATCATCAATTGTGGGTTAATAATGAGGATATACCGCTGATGGAATTTCATGCAAGGTATGGAATCTATGAATATATAGTACTGAATTTTGAATGAATTAATTCCCCTACAACAGTCATGGATCTAATGAATAGAGTCTTTAGTGATTACCTCGACCAGTTTGTGGTAGTCTTTATGGATGATATTGTAATATATTAAACATGAAACATTGAGCATGAAAACCACATATGAATTATACTAAAGACACTAATAATGTATAAATTGTATGAAAAATGTTCAAAATGTTATTTTTGGGTAAAAAATGTTTCATTTTTGCGTCACATAATCATAGGAGATGGTATATCAATAGATCAATCAAAGATGGAGGCAATTGAATGATGGACTAGACCATCCATGGTGAATGAGATCCATAGAATTCATTTCATATAAGGATATTATAGATGGTTTGCGAAGAATATTACATGAATATATAATCCTTTGACTATATTAACTTAAAAGGGGGGCCAAGTTCCCCTGAATAGATGAATATGAGGAAAATTTATAGGAACTGAAGTGAAGGTTGTTCAGTAAAGCATTGCTCACATTACCTGGTTGTATAGAAAGGTATTCAATCTATATTTCCATATCTAAGATGGGATTTTGATGTGTTGTTATGAATAATAACATGTTTACATGTTACGCCTCATGGAATTTGGAGATTAATGAGAAAAAAATACCAAAATAATTATTTATAGTTATCATTGATAATGTTTTCTTTTAAATATATGGAGGCATTATCTATATGGAGAAAAGTGTGATATATAAACCGATCATAGAAGTCCGAAATCTATATTCATATAGAAAGAGTTGAACATGTGACTGAGAAGATGGTTAGAGTTGATAAATTATTATTTATTCTAAATACATTACCACCCTCATAATGTAAACCATGTGGTTGATGCTTTTAGTCAAAAGGATCATGCTAGAATATCTACGATGAGTATAAAAAAGATCCAATATTTATGGATTTGAAAAGGATAGACCAAGAAATCCATAAGGACAGTGAAATATTATATTTATCAAATAAAGGATCAACCCTCAAACTAGGGGATTATGTAGAAGGTTCATAAGGAAGATGTAGAGATGAAAAATAAAATTAGAATTATTCTTTAGTTAAACATTTATTAGGATATAATGAAAAGGTTTTGAAATCCTATATGTGTTCCTTGTATACCAAATTTAAAGTATGAGCTGTTAGTGGATGCCCATATGTCTTCATTCTCTATTAATCCTGGAAGTATGAATATGTATATGGTTTTTCCAAAAAAATTGGGGGGATGGAATGATGATAGGTATCATAGATTTTTTACCTTAATGCATGGTATTTTAACAATCTATGGCTAAAATAAAAAATTCAAAATGGATGCATCATCTATTACCTATACTAGACTAGAAATTATAGAACATTATAGTGGATTTTTTTATTAGACAACCAAAAACCTCTTATGGTTTTAATTCTATATGGGGTGGTGTTCAATCACCTTACATAGTGATCACACTTCATCGCTATCAAAGAAGTCTTATCTATGGATAATATTCCAAGGATATACAAAAGGAAGAGTTAAGGTTACATGGTATGACACATTCCATTTCATCATTCATGATTCGAGATTTTCCTCATTGTTCTAGAGAAGTATTTAGCTAGAACATGATACGTAATTGAGTTTCACCACTACTTATCATCCTCAGATAGAGGTTTGGTATGAAAGAACAATTCAATCCTTAGATTATATGTTGAGATATTTTTCACTGGATTTCAAAGCTAGTTGGGATCAAAAAACATCCTCTAGTTGAGTTTTATTACAACAATATATTTCAATAAATAATTAATATGGAACCTTATGAATCCATCTATGTGATGAAAAACATAACTCCAAGGTGGTAGGATGAAGTTGGATAAAAATTCAATTGGGACCTAGGATTGGTGAATAAATGAAAGAGATGATCAGATTCATTAAAAAACATATCGAAGAAGCTTAGAGTTAGAAAACAAATTCTGCTACTAATGGATGGTGTGATATAGAATTTTTTTGGTTAGAAGTTTATTCTTTTAATCTCTCCCTGGATGATGGTTTTGATATTTGGGAAGAAAAGAAAATTAATACATGGGTATATTAGAAACTTTTAAATTATTGATCATATCGGGATATTTTCTTATCACTCGAAACATCCTCAAAATATATCTCAAGTCCATGAATTGTTCCTTGTTTCTCTCCTAATGAATTACATACCTTACTGTTCACATGCACTGAAATCAGACGTCATACAGCTAGTGTATGATCTTTCTTACACTGAACCAAAAGTTAAAATTATATATAGTACATAGAAAGTTCTACGGAACAAGACCACTCAGACGGTCAATGTTTTTTCTGGAGAAATAAATAGTTCGAAGAAGTAATGTGGGAACATTAGGATATTATGAAGCATATGTATCCACATTCTTTAATACCAGAATAACGAATTTCAATGGAGAAATTCATTTTAATGGGCTATAATGTAACACCCTGAGTATTTAATGACATTTTTTTGAATAAATTTATTTTTATTTACTAATTTCATTCAACTATGTCAAAAATTCAATTTTACAAGTCACATACTAGGTGTAAATTACATGAATGGCTGACTTAGTCTATGTAACACGCAACACTGAGTTTCTATAAAAATATTCTTATATAATAATTATTTAAACAATATAATTATAACCAATTCTCTAAAAATATTAATATTAATAATTTTAAATACTTCTAAAATATTTTTTTTTATTTTTATATAAATATAACATATTGATAATAAAATATATAATTTTTCATAAAGCCCTTATATGTTTAAAAATAATATTTTCTCAGTTGAAAAACTTTTCATGTCATTCAGTGAAAAATAAAAAAATTAATTTTAGAAACATTTATAAATTTAATTTTATAAATAATATTAACTTTTTAATTTAGAATTTAAAAATTATCTTAGGTTGAATTTATGTGATATTTTGGGAAATATGATTTTTAAATGAATACTGCAAAATAATTAGTTTTAATTTAAATTTTTTTTCATATAATTTATTTGTAAGGATAAATTATGTTTTTATATTGTTTTAAAGAATAATTAGATTAAATTTTTATCAATTATTCTAATTTAGGTCATTCTAACCAATTTCACATTGAATTTGGATATAAAAATGGAAGACTTGATATCATTTTTACTCTAATAACCCACAGTTTCATCCCTTCTGTGTGATTAATTTTAAGTTAATTTTTTCCATTAATATGATTTTAATTTGTAAAAATGTATTTGATATTTTAAATAATAATGATATATTAGTTAAAATATTCTCAAATTAGTTTTTGACTATAAGTATTATTGACTTCTGTTAAAATTAATTACAACTGTTAATGTAAAATCTAGATTAACAAGGTAATAAACCATAAACTTATTGGACAAAATGACATATAAATATGAAAATCACCCATTGTATGGACATATTTTGGAAAAAAACTTAGATTAATATTTTTAGATGGTTTAGGATGACTTTATTTATGTTAAAACTTGGGTCCACCTACCTTTTTTTAAAAGATGCCATGTGTGTTCCCTCCCTTACCTATAAAAGAAAAATGTATCTCTCCATTTTTTCACACCTATAAAACAAAATATGTTCAAAAAATATCTTACTAATACAATACCCAACATCCCTCCATTCCTCTTTTAATCACCCCTAAGGGATGAATGAAATACAAGGAGTATTTTTGGTGAAAACCAAAAGGATTTACCTAAAGAATTGGCAACTACCTTCCTCAAGCCCCTTTATCTTATTTTCATTATCCACCCCCTCCAATATTATTATTAACTGGTTATAAAACAAAACCAGTATCATCAATATACTAATTTGGGTTTATGCTAAGGGTTACAGCTACACATACACACACTTACATCTAATGGGTAATGAAAAAATTATTTATGCATAGAGTGAACTAATGCCTCATGAAACGATGATTGGTCATTTTTCCTTTACCCCTTTCATGGTTCATAATTCTGATGGAATCACTATTTTTATATGATATATATTAAAATAATTATTTATTTAATAATAAATAATTATTTTACAACACATATCTTTATATTTTTCATTTTCTGGAAATACTGTAATTTTTTTTGAGGAAGTGTGGACAACGACCCCCTTAAAGCGATGTGATTCGTTCACACTTTACATGGAACTTGTTACAGTGGGTTTTTGTAAAATTATATGATATATAATATTTAATAATGGTACTATAAATAATATATATATACATATATATAAATATTTTTCATTTACTCTCTTTCTTTCAATAGGATAATAAAATCGAAACAACGTTCACGCATACTTATGGCCAACAGTCTCCATGACTGGGGAATTCCATTTAATACATATATATAATATGGATTATTATAATAAACATATAATTAATACACATAACATTTATATAATTTTTAAATTCATTATATCAGGATATTATTATAAGGACCCAATATACAAAAAAATAAGACCCACATGAAAAACAAAGTGAATATTACCCGAAGTAAAACCATAACAAAGTATTGTTAATTAGAGGGTAATATAAAGTCATATTCATACCATATATGGTATTATATATAAGAATATTTTTCTTGGATAGTTTTACAATAATCTTATATATATTATATAGAACCATTTAAGGAGTATGACCAGAGTCAAGACACAATGTAAGGTAATTTCATCTCACATTTTATATCTGTGAGAAACATTCCATGTTTGCTAATATTTTCTTCTATGTTGTGTATATAATGCACATTTATGTATTATATGAATCATATAAATATATTTTTTATTAATTAAATATCCATTTTATGATCTTTTTTTCATGGGGATTATGTTTTAAAAGTTACCAAATTGGTAATGTAATTTTGTCTTAATTTTCCTTTTTTGAGACACATGTCAAGTTCTTCACCTATAATTGTATATAAGGTGTACATACTTCATTTTAAAAGTTGTATCATTAATCTACTTATTTTAATGATATTTTAAGATTCATGTATTTTTCTTTTCTTACATAGGGATGATGGTTCAAAGTTACCATGTGGTAATAGTTTATTAAAATATTCTCATCTCTTTTTGAGATTATTTATTATTATGCTTCATTTGATGGAATATTATGATAAATATATCTAAAAAACATAGTAATTATCTTATTTACTGGTTTTAAATAATATATTTATCAATTATTACCATTTTATACTCTTTGGTACTTACGATAACAAATATAATGTTTTAATGAAAATCTGACTTTATTTCCCCTTTTGGATGGAAATCTGTGTTCTTTAAAAACTATGATTTACATAAAAAATTAAAATGTACCCAATGATGATAAATGATATTTCTACCATGTTATAACATTGAGAAATTGGGTTTATATTGAATCTTTTTGTTTTTTCTGATTAAGACACTCTTTTGAACAGTTAATGAACAAAATGAATGTTTGGCATGTACGGACTAACACTCCATCTTGGAAATCATTTCCTGGAAGATTAAATTGTATGATTACAAGTTAATTTTTATGGAAAATGTTTTTCTTAATTTTTTGGAAATATATTTTTTTAATGGTTTTTTATAAAAAAGGTTTTCAAACATATTTTTGTGGTTTGCAATGAATCTTTTAAAAGTTTTCAAATATTTTATAATTAAAAATATTTTTAAAAATTTTTTATGTTAAAAAATTTATTTTAAACATTTTCAAGCACATTTTACATGTTTTAAAGGAAAATGTTCTTCAAAAAGTTTACAATATTCATTGAAAAGTTTTTAAATAAATGGGTTTCAAAATATTTTCATGCTTCATTGATATATATAAAAGGAAAAAAAGTTTTTCAAATAGTTTTCATGATATCATTCTATGTATTCAAGATATATAAAAAGGAAAATGTTTTCCATATATTCACAAAGATTATTTTATTAGTTTATTTGGAAAATTGTTTTCTAAATGGTTTATGTTTTAAAATTATTTTTTAAAATAAGAAGGTATATTTTCATTATGAAATAACTTAAAAATCATTCAAAATTATGTTCTATATAAGATGACAAAATTATGTGTCACACATGTTGTTTTGGATAAATTATTCAAAGTTTCCATTAATATTATTTCTCTGAATTCTTAATATTTTAATGGCCTGATTCTTATGAAACATGTTTCCCTTTACATGTTGTATACTTTTGAAAATTGTTTTTTTCATGGGTTATTATTTTTATAAAATCACTATGAAACCTATATGTTGTTTCATAGTTTAAGATATGTCACATATTTATTAAAACCATTTAATTTCATTGGATTATAATGGCATATTTATAAAACCCATATCATTTTAGGTGTCAGGATGTGATGAATTTTTTATTATCTTATGGGACATGTTTGACTGATTTTATTATGAGATGGGTGGGACCAATATCTCCCTCTAATTCATTGGGCATTGACTTATATCTCATGAGATAATTATGAAAATAAATTTGATGGTCTTGATCAATAATTGGAATATGGGGAAACTTAATCCCTTACAAGGAATGGACTGAAATTCGGGATGGTGGTGTGTCCGTACCAATAACTATTTTCTCAATGCATATTGAATATGGAGATACCCTATCCAATATGAGAATAGTGGGAAACCTGATCTACTCTGGGAAGATGGATACTACTGATCTCTTACATGAAAAGGACTGTGATCGGGAATGGGGTTGTGTCCTACACTCTAGGTGAAATTCCCATTTAATATATTGATATGTTATAGTAATGTGTCTTGACATATGAATAATTATATCACATGTTTATGTATTCCACATTTCTATGTTGTATTCATATAATATTTTTTTATGTATAATGTTCTTTATTTCTATATGATTCGTGTGTTATGAACTTCCATGATTTATTCCATGATTCATGTTTTTGACCTTACGATATGTACGGTATGACCTTAAATTTTTATGATCACAATATCAGAACCCTTTTACAATGTTTATGCTTACAAGTATCCCTTTTTTACCCTTTTTTAGAATCTAATCTCACCCTTTTAATGTTTTCTTCCCCATGTTATGTATATATGATGAAACTATTGGCAGATAATGTATCTCATATATGTACCACTATTTTTGTTTCCATGTTCTTAAAATTACTAAACTCATATAGTCTTTGGGTGTCTGTTTGTATAATGTTTTAAGTATTATAAAAAATTTATTTAATGTTAAATTTATAAAAATTGAGGTTCATTATACTCCTCTAATGGATCCACTCAAAATACCTAGGTATATGTTGATAACCTTATGGATTTCACATAATAGGGATTAAATATAGATCTTTAGGCTACTGCATTAAAAATAAAAAATAAATAAATAAATAAATTTATCATATTATTTTTGTACATGACCTCACTTCAACTAAAAACATAATGATGAAAATGTTTAAATTGTTCCTTTGGTAAAACCCACATTTCAAATTTAATGGAGGTATCATATTTCTAATACAAGACTCTCTTATGAATTCATATCATTATTTTAGAAAAAAATTCTCACATGATATAATACATTTAATATTTTTATTATATCAACAAAGATACTCGCACCCCGTAAATCCAACAATAATTCAATGCCTAGATTTGAAAATATTACATAAAATATTCCAAATATTTACACACAAAAATAATTCATTACCATCTCCCCACCTCATGTATTTTTATCCAAAAAATAAAAAATATACCATACAAAAATATGAGGGTATTAAACTAGTATCTTGTTATTCTAATTATAGGAACTCTCTAGTACATTCATGTGCTACCAGTAGACATATACTAAGGGAATAACTCATCCTAGAATTATATTATCTCGCTGAACATTGATATATATATAAATTATTCTGTATATGTTGCTCCATCCTTGATTTCCATCCCCACCCAGATGATAACTTCTGATTGTTTATGAACATACCTCATCTTCTTCAACCCAAGGAATACATCATGTACCCCTTCTAACTAATGTGGAAGGGATAATAGGTACACCATCACACCAACTCTACATAGTATTGGTAACTTTCCAATAAATCTTATAGATAAAATACCACCCCATAAAAACCTCTTCAACCCTCCTTGTGGTGAGACATTTAAAAAGAATTTCTCCCTCATTGAATTCGAAATTCATCTTTAATCAGTCTATATAATACTTTTGATGGATCTGGGGAGTCCTCATCTTCTCTTTTATGATCTTTACCTTCTCTTTTGTCACCTACACCAACTCTTGGACCCTAACTAGAAATTCTCCAGGATCGGTCCAACAAGGTGGTGACCTGTCGGGTATCTAATATAAGTTCTTGAATGGTGGAATACTGATGGTGGAATGGTATTTTTTGTTTTATGTAAACTCTAAAAAGGTAGGTAGTCCACCTAACTATGGACATGGTTCAACATGATATCCCAAATCATGTCCTCCAAAACCGGAATCTCCCACTCAATCTAGCCATCTATCTAGGGATGAAATTATATTATCAAACCTAACTAAGTCCCAATAGACCCCTAAAATGTATTCCATGGTCATTAAATGAAGAAATAGTCATAGAATGTAACTATATTTGGGGGGACTCTGGGAGTCCAAACTATAACTTCCACGTAAAGGCATCCCAATCTCTCCACTGAACTCTACTTATAGGTATCTAGGATGTGGGATTACATTGTGAGGGCTTCTATGATCACATATATGGAATAATGTACTATATATGATCATGTGAGATCCATCATTATTTTCATAAAAATAGTATGAAACTTCCAGTATGGAATCTCAAGGGGTTGATACAAACATATTGGGACCTGGTGCTTAGCCCTCACCAATTTATAAGTTATGCATCGAGTGATAAACTCTATTATACACTTCTACATCTTTGGATAGTAGAACCAAAACCAATTATCCTAGTATATATTCTCCACACCTTGATGTACCTCCATAGGTAATGTATAAAATTCCCTGAAACCTCTCTCACAACAACATTGGTACCATCATCCACCCATTAAAAAAGATGATGTGCTCCCCACCTTCCAAAAATCCATCATGAGAAAGCCTATTGGATATCTGTATAGGCAATATATCATAGTCAATATCTCTAATATATGACTCCCTAACAAACTATATAAATGGATGGGTGACAACCATCGACTAGATTTAAGATGCAAAAATCCTTATCCATAAGGGACAACTGCTACGGAGCTAACAAATCAGACACCTATCTCAAAAATTGTGAAATAGATCTTCTACTAAGAGAATATAAAACAATAATTCACTTCACAATAACATATACTACCTAAAATTTATAATCATATGGAAAGACTAACCATTTTCACTATTCCATTTTAATATCCTTCTATGAACATATACAATTGAGAATCTTATGGACAGATTAAATGATAAAATAATCACCCATTAGGTAGTGTTAGCACCTCTCCAAGGTAATGACCACTACTTCCAACACTATATCATTGTTCACATAGTTCTACTCATGATGTTTTATCTTTTAGGACACATATGTAATCACTACATACATGTGCATCCTAACACATTCAGGTCTAGTATCAAAGGCATCACAAAACACCATATACTTGACATTGTCATCTGGAATTCTAAAGATGGGAGCACCCATCGGGCTCTATCACAACTCCAAAAAGGATTTCTTGAACATCTCCATCTAAATAGTAGGATATACCTTTATAGCCATGTAATTAAAGGGTTATTATATTTTAGATAATTCATGTATGAATTATTGATATTAGACTTCCAACCCATATAATCTTCATACCTCAGTCACACTCTTGGTGGAACCCAAGTTAATAAATCCTAAACCTTCTCTATATCCACTAATACTCCCTCATATGATATGAAATGTATCAAAAATTTGGCCTCTTAGATATATAAATAACACTTTTATATCATCCAATAATGATTATTCTTATAGAGTATGTCTAATACCATCCAAAACTGCCTCATGTGATCCTCCTCTGATGATGAGAACACTAGGATATCATCAGTGAAGTCTACCACAAACTAATATATGAACGGATCAAATATATGGTTTATGAGTCCACTTATAAATGATACGGAATTCATCATATTGAAATGAATCACCATGTGCATAGAGTGGATGTATAGTTATCAAAAAACCAACTTCATTATATCAATATCCCAAACTCAATGATGATGAAAGCCTGATCTGAGTTCTATCTTTGAGAACCATCTCACCTCCTTTAACAATTCAAATTTTTCACTGAATCTTAGTAGTGGATACTTGTTATTCATGATCACCTCATTAATGCAATGGGAATCCACACACAATATCATGCTCTAATAATCTATCGTAGTGAACAAAAACAGTGTTACCTAGGGTGACACACTAGGTAGGAAAAAGAACTTTCTCTACAAGGCCTCCAAATACACCTTCAGGCCATGAACCCCTACATGATCCATCTAATATGTTTTTGAATATATCTATGTGGTCCTATGGTGAATTAATAAGAAAAATTATATCATTTGGTGGGGATATAATCCTAATGTTTCCTCATGGATGACATCATCACACTCTTCCACCACTATAGAAAACTAGTATCTCTTACCATGTTCTACTCCAAGGGACATACTAGTCAGTGAATGAGTAGTCAGTTCTATCCTCAAATGATTGATCCCATCTTGCTCTGCATGGGTTTCCTTCTCATGGAGGAAACAAAACCTCATTCCATCATTTCATACACACTATATCCTCCACCTAAAAGAATCAATCTGAGCATGAATCATGAATATCTGATACATACCAAAGATGATGTTATAATGGATCATCTCTATTATAAAGATACTCCACAATAATATATATTCTCCATGGGTTAGAAAATATTATCAACATATGTATTTGATTATTAAATCTCCTCCTATATAATCCTAAAACAACAAAGGTCAAGCCAAATGATCCATGAGAATCTCTACATCTCGAACAGGGTTAGAATCAATAAACGAGTTGATCACTCATATGGCTATTAGAAATACTTATATGGTAGAGAAAACATATGTACTTCCACTAATAATTACATGATATAATTTTTTATAAGCCTCTATTGGCTGTAATTTCCATTTCCCTTGAACATAAGCTCCCTAAGCCTAGATGGGACCACCTGGGTGTGGTGGTGCTAATAGATCTAACTGGCTTCTACTACCAAATTCTCTCCCTACACCAATTCTTCATCCACCACCCTAAAAAACTCCCTTATATTACTAATATCTATTCCTAGGAATCCCATCAACTGTCTCTCTATCAGTCACATGGTAGGATTGACAAACTCATGAAAGACTCAACTGACCATCATAAGAGTAGCACTGCCTATCACTCATATGACTAGAACCATCCTAAAATCCTTGAACTATAGAACCTTTGTCATAATAACTTACACTTTAGATTATATCATTATTGGATACCTGTGTCTATCGTATGATATGATCTTTCAATGTCTCAGATCTTATATTCCAACTACCATAAATAAATATCAGTGACTACTCTACCAAGAGTCTATCCAACACAAAATCACATTTAAGAACTCCATCATAAATAGAAATGAAAATATGTATCACACTGCACTATATATCTATTCATAGATAGAACTCTAAATACAGTGCTTCGAAGGTGAGTCGTGAACCATATATCTGAAGTATTGTGATAGAATATTGAACCTCAATGAATAATATTTCACAATCATATTGACCTACAGAATATACAGAAGCTCTTGGATTCACACACCTCATAATGTAGCTGGAGAGAGATCCCCTTTGAATTTATGATCAAATTTTTTCTATTATTGTGTCCCCTCCTTATTTTTCAGAGTCACTATACTTCAATATCACCTTGAAAATATATGAATAAGGCTCATCACTATGACCACCATCTAATAAAGGGGTGTCCCCACTAGGATAAAAACTTGTGTGAGAGGATCTATCTAATATTTAGCTTGTTAGGGGTCTAGGTCACTCTGATTCATAAGGGGTCACAATCTCTAAAAATCATTAATTGTGTTCATCTTGTCTGCCCCATCAGTTGGTACTACTATTGAAACCTACTACTCAATAGGTTGTGGTTAGACTGGAAAACCGCCAAAAGGTTCTACCTCTTGGGCAAGTACATATATCAAGCCTCATCACAAGGGGGATTGTTATGATGATTATGATTTGGATTACTATATTGAAATCATCTTGGTGGCATCCTAAAAATTACAAGATATACCAAAATCAAAATTAAATCTGGGGAGATGAATCAAGAATTTCATATAAACAACAACCTAATCCTATATGATGAATGTGATAATGTTTTACCTAAAACAAGGGCCTACATGTACCTAGTAAAAAAGTAGGTTGCCAGAGTCCTAGTAAATGGATAGTGTAATATCCATGAATTCCTATGTAATTTTAAAATATATATATATATATATATATATATGTATTAATTCAAAAATAGGGCAAGAGATTCCATGTGTTATTGAGGCCTGGGATCCTAGAATAAATTATTGAATATTTTTTAAGTGCACATGCAATGTATTTTTAACTTATTGACCGGTCCCTGAATCAAAAATATGAGGGCACCATTTCATTCGGAACAACGACTTTACCATAGTAGGGGAAAAACCTCAACTAGTTTAGGTAAAGGTTAAATGTACATTTATAGATGTTTTAAAGAAATAAAATAAAATAAACATAAAGAATTTTATTTTTATTTTTTTTAGAAATATCACAACGGCGCTTCAACACAACGTCCAAGAAAGTATTACCCTTATTAAATGAAATAGTGTGGTGATCTGCAACTTAGGAAAACAGAAATGCTAAAACATGTTCCATTAATTAATAGTTATATGGGGATGCAAGATTAGTGGATGATCCTTGATAATCCCTTATAACCTCAAGAGAAATAAGATTTGTGGATGATGAGCTGCGACAAATGGAAAATCTCAAATGATAACTGAGACGCGTATTGAGATCGTTCTTCAACAGATCGTCAATGAAAATAAATCAATTATAGGGAATGATCAAATCCCAAATCTGGGTTTCTTTCTATGTGAATTATCATGCACCATTATTTCTTTTGAAATTAAGAATGTGGGTCCCCCTATAAAAATGATGATCTACGAATCGTTTGTTCATACATGACGGGTTGTCTACTCTGGGGATTGAAGGGTAAAATACATATTGTTTATCCAATTATTCCATTCCCATTTTTTCTAATGGGCTTAATGAAGGTGTTATTAACATGGTCTATGTCGGTCCCTTGTGTTTTCTTGGTTCCTTTCCTTCATCTCGAATCAAGTGATCTTTTCCAACAAACCCTTGTGTTTGCATTATATTATTTTTAGAAGGTTCAAAACATTTTCAAATCATCTTTGAGATGATTTAGAGCCCATAGTAGGGGATATGGAGACCGAAGGATAATAAGGAAGCTCACAGTTCAAAAAAGAGGCCACTAATGTGATGGTGGAAACCTGTGGAAGGAGGTTCACTGACAGTGGCATGCGACGGTGTGACCACCCGACATCAGCGGCCGCCAGATCAATGGCCAGCTACGGAGATCCCTGTGGAGACCCTCATTGGTCACCTAATAGGTTCTGCCTGCTGGTGTCAATAAATGTTCTTCGGATGATGTTGCAAGGGGTCACAATTCAACTAGACTATCATGGGGTGGTCACGCGATGGAATGTCATGTCAAATGTGGTGGTTGTCCCCACGTCGATCAGACAGGGATGTGGTGCCTGTTGTATCCTAGGTGGACTGAACTAGCCCTCTCTAGTCATTCAGGCTGCACAAGAGGGTTGGAACAACGCCAGGCTGGGGGTAGCGGGCTATTTTGGTGTTGTGGACTAGGCCCAGCCAGTCTAGATAGGACCCAGCAAGGCGGGTCGGGTCATACCCGTCTAGTGGGGTTTTACCCAACGTGTTGGGGAGTAACCATCAGGTTGGACAATACTTGGTTTTTCTTGTTAGTCCCAAGGGGTAGGGTCGGACCCGACGGTTCGATTCTATAGGACCGAGGTTGGGTCAGGTTGGGTTGGTCCGACCAGGCCTGACCAGACCCATTCTCTGCCCCTTACACTAAATTTTCCATAACTTTAAAAAAAATCCCTTTCAAGAGTAGTTTGTGGAATTGGGACCCTCACATCATGGAAATTATTTTGAGATACTCTATGTTGTTTTTCATGGTAGTTGACAAATGGTTATTAACTTATGTATTAGATTCTCCCAGAACATGCACACTATGAGCGGAATCCAGTGGCTAGTTGTGATGTGGAGACCACATGACTTATGGTTTTTGTGACGTTAAGTATAAGTGACTCATCATGTCTATGTTATTCATAGGTTCTAAGTGACTCATCAATGCTAAGTGACTCATTGGGTCAAATAGACTCATCAAGGCTAAGTGTCTCATAGGTTCTTAGAGTCTCATTGTTATTGGGTGTTCTATGATTACGTCTGGTAATCATTCTTTTAATAGTGACCTTGGTGGTCCAAGACATGGTGATGTCTAGTAAAATTAGAGATATACGGCTTACTTCTACAGCTTTAGGAATCTACCCTTTACCTACCCTTCAGGTAGGGTTTCTTACAGATGAGATTCAATACTGGTGTTATAGACACATCCTCTTTTTGCTGGCCTTGTATTCACCCTTGGGTTACCCTAATGTTCTTTACATTTCTATTACACTCTATTTGTGTTATCTTTAGGGGTTTTCATTCATCATTTAATTATTCTTTTACCTTTCATCATTATTTGTGTGCATACAGGTACATAGGTAATGCCTCCCATGTTAGTAATAGGCCTACTCAGTGCATGTCTGCAACCCCCTGGCTTATTGGAGGTGGGATTGGGGAGTCACAGCACATACCCCTCTAGGAAGGGTCATGATAGAGGGGAACCAAAGGAGTCTAGTTCTATATTGGGAGTGGGAGACTGCGATTTTGGTTGTGGAAACATTGTTAAATGATTCAACTTCGGATTTTAGGCCAGGGACTCTAGTGTGGGGGCAGAGATTGACCTATCCATACACCTGGACCCTAGATATTTGTTTTTTCACATGGTACAAAAAAAATCTGGTTATAAGAAAATACATTGTACATGAAACATATAATATTATTATGATATTCATCATTTCCTTCTTGAGTCATCTCACCAGGTATATTCTATTGATCACAATTTTTTTTATCTATTTTAAGATTTCTCAGCGTAGATAGCCATTTAGGATTTCATTGAATGACCATGAGGATGGAAAACCTAGCATTGAGGCATCGGTATAGGGACCAGTATCAGAGATATCCCAATCGGTTGTTGCAATATTGATACCACCACCCATCGATCTGCAGTTTCTAGTGGGACTACTATTAGAGGATGAATGCAGTCTCAGTGAATTACATATGTTCCATAGGTAGAGACCTCCCATGATCAAAGGTGAGATTGACCCTAGATAGCTGAGTATTGACTGGAGGTTATCACACACAAATTTATCCTTGTGAGGACACCACCTAACCAAATTGAAGTCCTAGCCACGAGCCTTATTTAGGAATCATCAAGATGGTGTTAGAGCTTAGTGATCCAGAGTCATGATGAGATGACCCTCTCATGGGTATACTTTGAACACCTTTTCAGGGAGTGGTTATTTTCAGATATTTTATTATCATCATGCATTCCAGATCTCCTACATCTACTATAGCAAAGCTAGATCGTAGTGGATTATTGGTGAGGTTTATTGAGATTTCTGGATACTCAACACATATTGTGTGAGACCTGTTGTTCAGGGCTTGGCCTTTCGAGATGGGATGACCGTTGGAGATCATAGAGTCTATGGTATATATTATCATCCCTACTTATCCTGGGGTGTAGGATCGGGATCTAATTGTGGATACATTTCAGGTGGAGAAGGCTCTATCAGTAGAAGATACTAGTAGTAACCAGGTACCGAAGTCTACAATAGTGGGTTGCATGAAGTTGGTGTAGGGACCCAAGCAGCTTAGGCATTATAGTGGTTGACCTTAGGTCATGGAGTTTACAGTAGAATACTCCGAAGATAAAGGGATTGAATAGAGGAATATGTTTTCTACTCAAGCGGCGTTTAGGGGTACATGTCTCATGATTTCATGACTCGCCGTAAAAATGACTAACATACGGTCAAGGGACCCCCGAGGTAGAGGCAGATAGTCAAACAGGGTGGTCCATAGGGTGGAATATGTGGTATATGATCTTGAAGAAGATATGTCTTTGGTCAGAGGTTCAAGGTAGTACCACCACCACCCCCATGTGGCTCACCACATGCTCTGGGAGCCAGTGGAAAGGGACGGACCCATATTGAGGTTATAGAGGCTTCTGATCTCAATGCTCAAGAGGCGATTATAGTAATGATCAATGTTTTCTACACCATAGTTGTTATTCTTATAGATATGAGTTTTAGTCACTCATTCCATACCATAAACCGTTTTTAGAGCTCAAATATTCTAGTGGAGTCGTTGGATCAATACTTATGCTTAGAGACTCCTACGGTAGGGGATTCGACAATCACACACTGGTATTGGTAGTGTCAGCTTACTCTTGAATGTGAGAACTTTGACTGAGATATCATATTAGTGGCATAGAGGCCCTATGAAATCATTATGTGTATATACTAGTTATCCATATTCCATGCTCATTTTTATTATCATAGGTGCAGAGTACGGTATGTCCATGGAGATGTGACCAAGTTTTCTATTACCAGTGAAAAGGGAAATCTTTCAGTGCAAGGCGTACTTTCCAAGAGGTTCGTGCATCCTATCACTCACCAGTTGGAAAGAATTACCCTTGGTTTAGTGGGTGATAGGATACCTCAATTTACTATAGTGGAGGATGAGTAAGTGGACATATTGTCATATGGATACTCAATAGGTGGAGATCACATCAACCTTTTTAGATGGCACACTGTTGTACCAGTGGCATTACGAGAGGAGGTCCTGAGTGAGTTCCACACCTCCCATTTGGGTTTCTATCTAGGAGTGGAAAATATGTACCCAGATCCTTTAAATTAGTATTAGTTTCCATGGATGAATAAGGTAGTGGCTGAGTTCATTTCTTGGTTCCTCACTTGTGAGCAAGTGAAGGCAGAGCATCAGGTTCCAACATGCCTTGCTCAACCACTAGAGGTACCAATGCGGAAGTGTTATTGTATATCAATGGACATCATGAAGGGTTTACCATGCATTTACAGGGGACACATTACCATCAGGGTGATCATAGTCTGACTCTCCAAGTTGGCTCACTTTCTACCCATCCCAGAGAAGGGTTCGGTAGAGACGTTGGGACGTCTCTATATTCAGGAAATAGTTCGTATTGATGGGGTTACGTAAATGATCATTTTGGACCATGATGATCACTTAACATCCCAGATGTGGAGGGGATTTTAGGAGGTGTTCAGGACTTAGTTTCACTTGAGCAAGGTGTTTTATCCCCAGACGGAAGTCCAGACAGAGAGTTGAGGGGACATTCTTAATTCTTTCATCCTGGACATTGGTAATAGTGGGGAGGACCACCTACCCATGTATGTTTTTCTGTAGAACAATAGAAACCACTCCACCATTTTTATGGCACTATTCGATGAACTATATAAGTGACCATGCTGGTCACCACTATGCTAGATAAACCAGGGGTAGTCAATATTTATGGTTCTAGAGATGGTATGGTCTACCAACGAGTAGGAGCGGGTCCTCTAGGAGACGTTGAGTACTACATAGAGTTGGAAGAAATTGTATGTTGATATGAAATATATTTACATGGAGTTTGAAGAGGGAAACCATGTTTTTTTAGTCTCCCTTTGTATAAGATTATAGTGATTTGGTCGGGGAAACATGTTGTCTCTGAGATTCATCATCCCTTAATAAATTCATAATAGAGTTGGTGAAGTGGTGTAATGATTATCTTTACACCCATATATAAATCTGGGGCATGATTTCATTCATGTGTCATAACTGAGGAGATACATGAATGATCCATCACAAGTCATCATCTGGGGAAAGCTGAAAATTGATTATGGGGAAATTCTTGTGGAGTTATTGGTGGAGATAGAAGATCAACAAGAGCGAGTCCTTAATGGATAGTTCATTCCACTAGAGCATGATTGGTGGTAGAATTGGAATATCTAAGAGAGCATATTGGAGCGGGAGGATCAAATTGGTTTTTTTTATCCGCATTTTTTTCCCTTGTTTTGGATTTTGGGGATGTAAAGCCCTAAGGTGGGGAGAATGTGATGTCCCAAAATTTCAATGTAATTTTTTTGAAAAATTATATGGATTAATTTGAAACCAGAAACTAAGAAGGAACGTAATTCCAAGGCTCTGGGTTCCAGGGAAAAATGATTGAACTTTTTTAAGCGCACGTGTGTAGTTTTAGTAACTTCTGAATCGGTGCCCAGATCAAAAATCCAAGGGCATCGTTGTGTGCTGAATGATGGCATTACCTTAGGTAAGGAGAAATCTCGGATGACGTAGGTCAGGGGTAAAAGATAATTTAATTGTTTTTTAAAGAAAAAAATCAATTAATCTTAAAGAATTTTATTTTATTTATTTTTAAATGTCTCACAGTGACACTCTGACACAATAATAATGTCGTTGTTACCCTTCATAAATGAAGTAGCATGGTGATGCTGGATAATTCCCTACAACCTATAGATAAATAACATTTGCGGATGATGAGTAGTGATGAATGAATAATCACGAATGGCGATGGTGTCATAGATAGAGATTAGAGGATCATCAACAACAACGAATATTATACAGAAAATGATCAAATACCATGTAGGGGTTTATTTTTTCTATGTGATTTATCATTCCCTGTTCTTTCTTTATTTAAGATGAATGTGGATCAACCTACAAACAAGTTGATCCACGGGTTGTCTATTCATTTGGGATGGGTTGTGTACATTGGGGTATGAAGGGGTAAAAACTCATTTTTTATCATGTTATTCATTTTACCTTTTTTCTAATAGGAATAATGAAGAGAAAATTAATAAGTCTGACATTCATCCCTTGGGTGTTCTTGGTGCCTTTACATATTCCATCATCTTATGTTATTCAATGATGAACCCCAAGTTTGTCTCTAATTATATTCAGGAGGTTCCAAATGTATCAAGGCCCTCTGATCGATGGTGAGATGATTTGGAGCCCATGACATGGGAGATAGTAACCCAACTATCACATGGTTCCTCACATTACTAAAAATAGTCTACCACAGAAATGATGGTGACCCACGGATGGAGGGTCGCTATTGGAAGTGTGAGGTGGCGCGACCACCCAGCAGTAGTGGCTGCTGGCTCGATAGCATGTATCAGAGATCCCCATGGAAACCATCAGGAGGCGGTAAAAAGGGTCCACCTATGGGCCTTCTATGATGAAATAGGGGGTTTTGGTCTAAATAGACCACTGGAGTGGGATCCCATGACAACCGCCATATCAAACATGGTGGTTGCCTCGCATTGAATGGATAGGGATGCAATGCATGCAGACTCCCAAGTGGTGCAAACCCTCCCATTCCAGCAATTCGGGCCAGCACAGCAGGTTGCGCTCATCCAATCTTGGTTAGAACAAGTGGGTTGGGTCAACCCGGCAGGTCAGATTAGATGGAATCGGTGTCAGACCAGACCCAGACCCAACTAGCCCAATTCCACTAAATTTCCCATAACCATCAAACCATGTGTCTGTTTGATGAGATGTTAACGGAATAGGGACCCTCACAGTGAGTTCTTCCTTTTGAGATACTCTATGTTGTTTTTTCTGGTAGATTATATATAACCTTTGGTTTGAGATGTATGTTCTCTCATAGGAAGTGCGCTATGAGTGGAATTTTATGGCTAACTATGATGTGGAGACTATTTGACTTGGTTTTTACATGACTTTGAGCCTAAGTGGCTCATCAGGTCAAATCTATTCATCAAGTATAAGTGGATTATCGGGACCAAGGGACTCATTGTGTCTATGTGACACATCGAGTGTCAGTGACTCATTGGGGATAATCATCTCATATGCTCTAAGTTTTTCATTGATACTGGGTGTTTTGTGATTATGTCTGGAAATATTTATTTTCATTATATAGACTTATACCTATCTGAGTTGACAATAATTCTTGTGTAATTTTCTTTGAGAAATTTACTTTTTGGTTTTGGGGAACCCTACGGAATATTGTTTTACTCACCCATGCACGGCCATTGCCCATATGTGTCATTTCATGTGCAGGCGACCGATGTTTTGACCGAGACCTAGGTAGTCCAGGACTAGTTGGGGCCTAGTGAAATCAAAGAGACTCTATGTAATTCTTCGAATTAAAGAAGCTTTGCTTTACCTACACATCTAGTAGGGTTTTCTAAAAATGAGATTTAGTACTAGTGTTACCCACTCTTCCTTTTTTGGTGGGCTTGAATTTTGGACCAAGTCATGCTATTGTACATTATTTTTCTATTTCACTTTGGTTGTGTTATCCATAGTTGTTTTCATGAAATGTTTTCTTATTGTTTTACCTTTCAACATTGTGTTCATGTGTAAAGGTACATAAGCAATGACTCCCATGTTATTAATATACCTACTCAGTGCTAGTCACCAACCCCTGGACTATTGGAGGTATGTTTGGGAAGTCATGACACAGACCCCACTGGGACAAGTTGTGACAGATAGGTTAGTTGTTTCACCAATACTAGGTCCCCTAAAATTAGATCTAAACATGAAATACATTAACAATATTTTCCCATTTCATAAACCAACATCATTTGTTGATAATCTCCATTATCTAGTCCTTTGATGAAATGATCAGATAAAATTATATCATGACCCGACCCTCGATGGACAACCTAAATATTTATTAGTTCTGTGTGACATCCCAAGCCATCCTCCAATAGTCTAGTGGATAGTGAAAAGTCCCAAGTAGGCATATCACACACATGGGTGGCCTTAGCCTAAGGTACTTGTTCACAAACCCATAGACATACATCTCTAATCCGCCCAAACCATGATGGAAGATAAAATAAAACTAATAACAAAATGAATTAATACATTTATATCATAAAATAAAAGTATGATAAATGATCTAAAAAAATAATGGTCCCAATATCATCCCACCAAAATTCTATGAGTCCAACCTACTTAGAATAAGGGGAATGTTGTCAAATGAAACTCATGGAATTGGAATCATTATATTCGGACAACATATAATACTCCTACTATTATTCTACCTAGGAATCTATCAATTGATATTTTTTCTATATTATACATGACATGTGTTGGAAGAGAACATGGATGGGTGTGTATAACAATACCCAATAGGATTCCCAAAAATTACAAAACATAAAGCATTGAGATAA
The DNA here is from genome assembly GCA_963277665.1 of Viscum album. NCBI lineage: Eukaryota > Viridiplantae > Streptophyta > Magnoliopsida > Santalales > Viscaceae > Viscum > Viscum album. The sequence goes on from OY728155.1 coordinate 1,446,828,112, forward strand.
TAGTAAGATCGTCATCATAATCAAATTTAAATCATAATATGAGAAATGAAAATAATACAATCCCAAACATATTAATTATTGAAACTATGTATCAAGTTATAGTAACAACTATAAATACAACTAAGGATTCATGGATGAGTTTTTAAGGTAAATCTCTACAGGGATAACTTTTTACTTGAGGGTGATAACGATGATAATTCTAATCTGAGATGTTTTTCTCAACATTCCTTAATATGGATATGTTTAAAAGTCATTGTAAAAGTGATTGATTCAAATGTAGGGGTTCCCTCCTGGGGTTTGTTAGGTACACCAGATCCCATCTTCAATAACCCCCTATATAGGGGATCAAAACCATGTTATGTTAGACACGTCGATTCCTAGACTACCCCACCTATGGATGATTATGGAGGATCACACTTTAGGACTTATGTAGGGGTTCTTGGAAATCAAAAAAAGACTAATATATATAGGGTATTGCCTTATTTTCAAAGAATTTAAAGACTCATTATATGCTCATGGTGATCGATTAAAAAAATTATGACAAAGGAAATTAGTCCATACTGGAAAGAAAAATTTTATCAAAATTTCATATGGGAAGTACATGACATGTATTGGGTATAAACGACATTTATTATGTTTCATGGGTCATACTATGTACTCTATCCCATTCTAGGATAAATCGGGCCATGCCTATGTACTTTGGCCAATGCCTGTTTTCACTGGTTGTGCCTGTGTACATGGCCATGTATGGGTAACTTATTGTGTTAGGGAACTAAGATGTGTATATGTACTCTGGTTTTTCTCGTGGACATAACTATTTCTGAGTACCTAGACATGTCTGAGTGTTATTTCATGTCCCTATACTCTAGTCCTGCCCGTGTGCAAGGCACTATCCATGCCCATTTACCCTTGGGGTACACATCGATTGACCAATAATAGGTTACACATCTCAGGTGGGTCCCACACAGCATCTGATATAATTCAACATTTTTAAACCCTAGATTCTATAGTTTGGTTCAACCAGGTACGTGTTCTTTGGACTAAATTTAGTGTAATGTGGTATTTTTTAAAAATCATAAAAAGATTCAAGAATCTAATCATGCGGCTACTACTAGGTAATCCACTGAAAAACTCAGACATGGTGTCATTTGAGCTTTCATTAGTGGTCAGATTCTAGGAATCCATTTATTTTGGGAAACACCTCTCATCACTTTGTGTATCTTCCACACACCATGAAGTGAATCACAATTACTTGATCCAATCCCAAATATCATATTTCACTCCTACATCTCAATCACAAACCTAATCCCAATGTGGTGATCTATTGTGTGAAAGAAGAATCATACAATGATCATCCACTATATATTTTTCAAACAACCAAGACAATGGAATGTTTTCTATGAAAACACAATGAACATTGGGGTAAAATCACAAAATATAATGAGAGGAATAGACCTCGACCACTTTTTAGGTTGTCATTGATCTATTACTATTATAATGATGTATGAAAACCCAAAAAAATAGGTAATTAACAATGAAATTTTGATCCATAATTTCTATTAAGATAAAAAAATTAACCATAATAAACCAATGATCAATGATTCAATTTATTATGTAAATTGATTCACTTTTTTCGTGGTATAACAAAATGGGATAAATCCAAATGAAAAACACGATACATTGAACATGAATTGATCATTGGTGAATAGTGGTTTCATGTCATCATTGTTGTCAAGACCATCAAAATTCATTAGCACGCCCATTTCCAATCTATGATCAATTGATGACTTTCCATGAATTATCCTCATATGCCTCCTCTCATAATTGATAGGGTTATACAGATAACCCTATGTATTTTCTATAATAGGGATTAAATAAAGAGGATTAGGTTGTTGTGATTAAAATAAAAATAAATGAATAAATTTATTTATTTTATTATTTACGCTAGTGACTATATTTTATATAAATCATGATTCCAACAAATTTTATGTCTTTTATATGGTAAAATAGACATTTCCTATTCAATGGTTTCCTCATATTTTTTATCTGAGACTTTATTCGAAAGATGATACATTTTTTTAGTAATACTATTTGTGTGTGATATATTACATGTAATATTTTTATTTCATCAACAATGAGCCTCCCCAATCCCCGAAATCCTGTGCTAACTCAGCACATATGACCACTATATATTTTCATGGAATATTTATCTTTAAATGAATTGATTTCTTTGATATATAGTGTTTTAGGAAACATCGAGATTAAAAGAATCGTGATACACTATGAAAATATGTTTATATTAACAATACCATTATAAAATAGTAATTGAATAAGAAGGTATGAAAAAAGGATATTATGGAATATATTTACTATTTATAAGGAAATAAAATCTTAAATAATAGTAAATTCAGTTTATTCTTAAAAAAAATATATTTTTTAAAAAAAAAGTAATTTTATTACTCTCTAAGAGAAAATAATTATAATTAATTTAGAAACATTCAGAAATTGTATTTTTCAAAATTAAATTTTTTTAATTCATAATTACAAAATTATACTAGGTTATGTTTTTATAAAATTTCTATAATGTTTTGAATTTTAATCAATAGTGAAAAATACATATTTACATTGAATAGTGTATTTTATTTTAAATAATTTTAAAAGAAATTATGTTTTATATTTATTTAAAACTATAATTATTTCTTTTTGATTATAAATAATCTAATACTATTATTTTAAATGAATGTTATACATGACTTCAATATGAATAAATTTTATACATAAAAATGGAATTTGGAATAAAAAATATTTAGTGCATTTTTTTCAGTTAAATATTAAATTATTTGTTGCCAATTTTTTGTTATAAATTTTAAAAAAATTGATATCATATTTGGAATTAGGAGGTCCATATTTAGTAAAGGTAAACCATTTATTTTTTCAGTGTGAATATTATCCATAGTAAGAAAATTACTATGATTTAGTGTAAATTGAGTAATTATAGGTATAAATAATATCATAAGGGGAAGAAAATGACACTAACACATAACCCAATTCTATTTAATAGGTACATTTCATCCATTAAAATTTTTGGGTACAAATCAGTTCCCTTTAGAGCCATTTGCTTGACATTAACTCCCAAATATTATTTTATTTAACCAAAAGTAAAACATGTCACACTATTTTTTCTAATAATTATTATATTTTTAATATATAGTTATCTAGATGAAATGTTCAACCATAATTATTATTTTGAAAAATTAATTTTTTTTATTCATCGTGTTACTTTTCTTTTATTTATTCAGAATAAACAGTTACCTCAAATGTTTGCATAACAATGATGCAGTAATTATTAAAATAATGTAAAAATAAAATAAAAGATATTAAAAATATTTAAATAAATATAATATGGGATATTAAATATTATCCATGAATTATATAGATTAAAATGGCATTTCATGGATGTAATAAAGTATTTTGTTCGAATTGGACTCTTTTTTAATGTTTTTGTTCTCATAGTAAGAAATAGTATCAAAATTAAAAATAAGGATATTTTATGAATTTAATATTTTATTAAATTATTTAAAAAATGAAAAAATATAAATTAGTCTAAATAGAATAATATATATTCTAAAATGCCATCCCCTATGAATTTATAGTCTATTTGGATTCATTTGGCTCTAGAATACCACCTCCCATGACCCCTTCTCATCAAACATTTCTTGACTTGAAGCTTTTAAATTATCGACTATAAAATATCAGCATAACTCCCCCCACATCTCTGTTATTCTAGTCTCACTAAAAACCAATTCTAATTTCCTTATATTATCCTTCAAGGAGATGATATTCCAAAGTTATATTTCATAAACCGCCTTCCATAATTTTGTTTTTTTCTCTTACCTTTTACTCACCTCATTCATCCATCAAAGAATAATAGATTCAGTATCATATATAAAATGTTATTTTATATTTATAATCAGATATTTTCTATCAATACCTTTTTCTTATCTCCTCTTATTCCAATAACTAAAATAATTGTCTAAATTATAGAGATTAACCATCTCCATCGATAATGCATTTTGATCTTCCATTACCACCATTATGGCTGGTAATAAAACAATTATTATAGTTAAATATTATTTTATTAATTATATAATAACTTATTTTTTGTTTTAGAACTAATATATAAACATAATAATAAATAAAATAAAACTAATGTGTGGTAGTCTCAAAAATACCAAAAATAAACAAACATTTATCATTAACAATCAATCATAAGAATTACCCTCATGTGAGAAAACAAAATGATATATGGATCCTTTTAAAATAATTTAATTTTATCAATACCATTTAATTTCACATTTGGAATAGTATTCCCATTCAACAAGAACTTTTATTGTTATACACAACTGAATTGACCACGAAACCATGAAATTAAGAATCTCGGAAGAATGAAATTGAAAATTATAACTCATTGAAATGGCTATAAATGAAATTAATAAAATGATAATAAATATAATACAAGTGGAAGTAGTTCTGAGTAAAAAATTTAGGGAATATAATTTGATTATCTAGGACATTATGTGGAGTTATAGAACACATTCAGGCATAGGGTAGAGGCTCTCTCAAAAACACCATATTTCCATTAGGTTATTATTTCATTATCATTACCTCAATTTGTCTCTAATTTATTCTTATATTCATCTCCTATATTCTGTGTATCTGTACCAAACATATGTATGTAGCTCTATTCATCTTTCTTTGTTTGGGATTTACATGTTTTAAGAAGTTCTAATCTCAATTACTCTCAATAAGAAAACCTGAATATATAGAACATCTCTTTATATTATCCATTTTCAAGTACAATTCATAAAATAATTTTGGCATAAAATAGTTTTCTAAAATCACTCAACATATCATGATTTTTTTCATTTCTATTTTTATGAAAATAATTATGCCTTTTTCCACATTAAATACTCTTTATTCTTTTCTTTAAAACCATGCTTTATCATTACATTTCTAATGTTACCTAACCAATATTTTTAATTTAATAAATTCATTTGGACTTAATTACTCATGATATATTCTAATCACTCATTTATTAATGTATAATAATGATTTTAAATCCCCAATTTCATGGATATCATTGTTATATGTATTTTGGTTATGCATTATGACATCATTATGAGACCCATTTCATTCTAAGGGTAAACCTTATGTTAATTATTTTTGTTTGATACTTTATGTGGAACACATATGCATGATAATTTTATTATGTGTGTTCCCATATAGTGATCTAGTTAATTTCGTAATTTTTTAGTATCATGTAATGTTATGTGTGATATTAGGGAGGAAACCAAATCTATTATGGGACTCTGCCCACATGTGATATAGTCATGATAGTTAGTCTCTACTCTTGATTATTTCATGATATATTTTGCTTCCGCATACATATTTTTCCATGATAAAATTATCCCATGTTCTAAATACTTTTCTTCCATATGTGTATTCATGAACCATTCCTTTTATGTTATCATGTTAGGCCTTCTCACCCATGTGTAATGCTCTATTCCCATGTTTATTGCATTACTAGGTTTTTTAGATCATCCCTTTTTTCTATGTGTTCCCCAGGTTATTCAATGTTGTTGTAGAAGATAAAATGGAATTAAGAACCCATTATAATGATTAATAACATGATTTTGATTCTTGTGTTATGTTTCTTAATCATTTACCTATTCATCAAAAGTCACTAGAATTTTTTATCCTTGGTTTTTATTTAATGGATAATTATGCATAAAATCTTCTAATAATATGTGTAAAAGGATTGTGTTTCTATAGTTGGTATCATAGGATAGTCTATTTTTTGGGGGGGTTTTTAATAGAATACATTAGTAATAACCTTAGGGATAATTCAATAAATTGGATAACCTAAATTGAAACCTAGGGAATAACAATTTAGGATGTACATTTTATTTATATATTTATCCTAAAAAGTTCATAATTTAATTTTTTATATGATAAATAGACAAGAATTCAATCCATATGTAATTTTATTTTTTATTTTAAAGTTAAAAGTTGGAAATAAGAGAACCCATGCCAATGACCAATCTGATAGAAAAGGTGATGATTTCACTAATGAGATTCCCAAAACCTGATTGGAACGAGAGATTAGAACTTCATAACCATACGAGATCAACTGGATCATCTTATCAACAATAAATTGAATCATGTAGAATTACAAACTTATATTAATAAAGATCAACTTGTGAGCAAATAATTTATGAAACAAATGCTCCATATCTTTAGTGGATCTTTTTATCCCCCCACTAGAGAACAATGTACTAACTCTATGGAGAATATATTTTCAATTCTACAGTGCTCAGTAGATTTATAAATTTGTGATGTATGTATATAGTTTTGATGAGGAAGATTATCATTGTTGGACACAAATTAATTACACTAATTCTAAAGTGGAAATTGATTACATGGAATAGGAAAGCTTCAAAAAAAAAAATTTCGAAAAATATTTTCCTCAAACCCTATATCTTAATATGGAGAGGAAGTTCCTCATACGGATGCAAATGGAAGATGTTTATATCATAACATATGAGGAAAAATTCATATAGTTTTCATGATATACCACTATTATTTTCATAAACACTCAAATCATGTTTGATCCATTCATTAGTATATTAAACACAAGTGTAAGAAATTCTCTTGTAATTCAAGACTTTGATAGCTATGAGGAGATTTTACATTACTTTACTAATTTTGATATGGAGATTTTAGACTCATTGTGTTTTCAAGGATTTTGATATACAAATAAAAATATTGTTTTTAATAGTGGAGAATTAACAAATAAATCCCATATAGAGAAGAAACACCAGCATCCATTGTGTCAAAAGTGTTGGAAGAAACATCCTGAGAACTGTTTAAGGTGAACCTGGTGATGCTTCAAATATTGTAAAGTGGGTCATTGGGATAATCATTTCTATAGGTATATGATGAATCTCACTATATTGAAAGAATAAAGGAAGGTTCTAATCTTGACTCATCATGTAGTACATTGTTTCAACTATAAGGAACATGGGCGTTATAAGAGCTAATTCCCCACGACAAAGGTTTTTAGTGGCAATCGATGACAAAAACCTCAATGATAGAAAGTATGGGAACATTATATAACTAATGGTAAGGTGGATCCCAAAAAAATTAAGGTGATAGGTATGATGGTTGTTTATTCAATTTTATAAAAACTACTATTTGATTCCAATTTTTATTCATTATTTAATATATTTATTGTTTAGTGGAACTATTCAAACACCACCTAAAAATATGGAACTTAAGATATATGTGAGAAAAAACTTGTGAAATTAATGAATCTAATGTATATAATTCCAACCCAATCATTTTTTATGGATTTAATCTCATAGTTAATATCATTATACATCATTGGTGGAGTTTGATTCTATATTGGGAATCAATTGGATATCTTTATACAAAGAAAACATTAACTTTCCAAAGACGGATATAATATTACAAAACTTGAGAAATACTCTAATTATGTACATGTGTATGGATGAGGGTGAATATTTTTTATAATCATCAAATCAAGTGTGAATATTATTTCATTATAATCAAGAATATATAACTCAAATTATTTAGGAAAAGGAGAGTACTATGCTTGAAGTCATTCCCATTATGAGGTAATAAATTAATGTATTACCTGTAGAATTTCTCAGCCTTCCTCCCAACTAAGAGGTTGAATTATAAATTGAACTTATTCCTAAATCTATACCAATGTCAAAGACTACTCAATGGGTGAACACCGTTGAGTTGTATGAATTGAAGAGTAATTTACAATAGAATTTGGATAAGGGTTACCTATGATCGAGTGATTCACCATGGGGTGAAACATACCTCTTTTTTGATAATATATATAGATAAATGCATATATACATTAATTGTCAGGAGCGCAACCAAATCATGATAAATTAAATGTATCCCATACCATGGATAGATGAATTATTTGATCAAATTTTTCATTCCATATATTTCTATATGGTTTACCTTCCATTGAGATATCATCAATTAGATGTGATGAAGGAAGATATTCCCAAGACTACCTTTTCAATGATATATGGACACTTGGAGTTCATATTAATTCCATTTAGACTCACTAATGCTCCAAAAATTTTCACAGACCTATTGAATAGAGTATTAAGATATTTACTCTAAAAAATTCTTTACATTATAGTTGATATTTTTATATACTCCATGATAAAGGAGGAGAAGGAGGATAATTTTAATACTATGTTAATGCCTTTACAAAATGATAATCTATATGAAAAGTATGGTAAATGTGATTTCTATATGGATGGAGTATAATTATTGGTGGATGATATCACCAAATAAGGGATATCTATAAACCCTTATAGGACAAAGGAAATTTAGGAATTGGGTAGACCCTAATCTGTAATAGAGATTTGTAGTTTCCTCTATCTATTTGGGTATTACAAATTACTTTTTTTAGAAACATTTCCTGATTTTCAAACCCACTAACCAAGATATATTGGAAGGGATTAATGTTTTTTTGGAATAATTAATGTGAATCATTCTTCAAAGAGTTGAAAAATAGGCTTTCCAATGTACTAGTACATCAACTACCCACAAGTAGATAAGGGATTGTCGTATATAGTGTTGTATAGAAGAAGGGATTATGATGTGTACTAATGATAAATGATAAATTAATAACATTTGCGTCTAGGAAGGTAAATTTCCATGAGAAAAACTATCCTAATCATTATATGGACATGGTTAATGCGATATATACATGGAGAATCTTGCAGTATTATCTATATGGTGAGAAGTGTGATATATACACTAATCACAAGTGCCTCAAGTAAAAATTCACAAAAAGGAGCTTAATTTTCTATAGTTAATATGGTTAGATCTCATTAGGGATTATAATTTCTCAATCCACTACAATTTTGGTAATACAAATAAAGATTCAGATTCTCTATGTTGAAAGGATCCTATAACATTATCAATGATAATATTTTAGAAGGATCAAATCTTCTTATACATACAGAAGATATACATGGGAATCACATCAGAAGGGACTCCATCATTATTTTTCAAAAATATTTATCAACTATCCCATATGGATAAGATAAAGGATGCTAAATGAAATGATGTATCAATTAGAATGAATGAAGAATCTATCATAAATAGTGAATCCTTAGAGGTCAAAATTGATGAGGAAGGGGTTAAAATATTTGGTTAATTACTATGTACACCATAAAATCCTTAGATAAAGGGGGATATTTTGAATGATTCGCATAGCTAAACCTTCTTCTTCCACCCATGCAGCAAAAATATGTATGAATATCTCTAAGAGAAGTATTAGTGGGATAATGTGAAGAAGGGGATCACTGAATATTCATAAAAGTACCTATTATGTCAGGTAGTGAAAGATGAAATGAAAAGTTATAAATTAATGATTAAATAATTAACTATACATACATAGAAATGTTAAGAAATCACCATGGACTTCATCACTGGACATCCAAATACATCTTGATGAAATAATCCTATATGGGTTTTGTGGTTCAACTTACAAAGATATATCAAATTATTTCCATTAAAAAGGACTTATCACTCGATCAAATTTCCGAGATAAACATCAAATAAGTGGTTTGGCTTCATGGATTGTAATTATTGATTGTATCTGATCAAGATCAAGAATTTACCTCCATGTTTTGGAAAATTTTTTAACATTATCTAAACATTGTCTTGAACATTAGTACTATTTCATGCCCTCAAACTAATGGATAGTTTGAGAGGACCACTCAGAAACTAGAATACATGTTGAGTTCTTTCTCAATGGATTTCAACGTTGTATGGGATCAATATCTTTCATTGGTTGAGTTATCTTACAATAATAGTCTCCAATCAATATTCCAAATGGATCCATATAAATCCCTTTATTTTAGGAGATTTAGAACACCTTCATGATTCGATGAATTCATTGAATGTATGTTGTTGGGACCATAAATAGTCAAAGAAATGGTAAAAATTGTGAAGACTTTTCAGAATCACATCAAGGATGTTCAAAGGCACAAAAAGTGATCTAAAGAAAAACATCGACGATACATTGAGTTTTAGACTGTGGATTAGGTAATCTACCTCATATCTTCATGAAAGAGAGTCAAAATATTTGGGAATAAGGGAATGATAAGTCCCAAGTACATAAACCCCTTTTATATTCTTTATTACAACATAATAGTGGCATATAGAATAGAACATCCACCGACCATGTCTCAAGTAAAAGATATATTCCACATATCCCTCTTGAAGAAGTAAAAACTGAATCCCTCAAAAGTGTTGAATTCATAGGTATTATAAATATATAATGATGTCCCTTATAAGGATTCTTTGGTGATGATATTGGACCATAGTGATAATGTTATATGTAACAAGACCAGCCACCTGGTTAATGTACAATGGAATAACCACAAATATGTAGAGGTGATATGGGAACCAGAGGAAATGGTGAATGATAAGAACCCCCACCTATTTTTACATATCTATGTAACATGAAATTTTATGTGAGAAATTTAATGAGTGAGGAAAAATGAAACACCCCAAAACATTTATAAAATATTTCAATTTAAAGAAATTGATTAATTTGGTAGCTTTTGTTGCATGCAACACTGAGTTTACATGAACCGTGATATACTATAAAAATATTATTATTTTTACAAGACCATTATATATATGAAATTGAATTGGTGGGTATAAATAGAAATAACAATATTATGAAATATAGTTATTAATTCTTAGGATATACTCACATAAATTTTTGTAATGTTATTTTATTCATCAAAAATATGTTTTCCAAAAAATTGATGTTATTTATTTCTATGAAGAAGATAAATATAATAAATTTTAAAAATTTTATATATTTTATTTGGAAAAATAAACTTAATTTTTTAATTCGTCATGTCATAATAATATGTGGATTATGTCTTGAGAATTTTCAAAAAACATATTTTAATGAATAGTAAAGGTACTGATTTACATTGAAAAAAATATTGTCCTTTAAAGAATTTGAGAATTAAAATCATATTTAAGATTATTTTTTAAAATATAATATGTTCCTTTTTATTAAAAATAATCTAATTTCTGGGATTTTTAATAAATTTCATACAATAATTTAGTATAAATAAATTCTATATTTAAAAGTCAACTTTTCATAAAAAGAGTTTTCGATTCCATTTTTCCTATTTGATATAAAATTTAATTTTTACATTTATATGTTTTTAAATATAAAAAATGGATTCAAAATATTTAATCAAGAGGTATAAATTTATTTAATGGACCTCTTAATTTTTTTCAATATGAATAATAACCTCCGTATTTTTTATTACCGCGGTAAAGGGTAAATCATGTAATTAAGTGTAATAAATTAGATGATAAGGGTAATAAAATGAAGGTAAAAATTTACCAAATTTAATTGGATGAGTAATATTAGTACATATTAATAATTTAGTTAAATTTAAGACCCTGTAGATCCACATGGTTGACAGTAATTCCAATATCATATTTTATTTAATGAAAAGTCAAGCATGTCACACTATTGTTTTTATGAAGTATAACATTTTAATATATGGTTATCTATAAGATATGTTAGACAACAAATATTACTTTAAAATATAAAATATTTATCCTCATCATGGTATTTTATTTTTAATTTTTAGAAAATAAAATATTACCTTAAATACTTACACAAAAATAATGCAAAAATTATTAAATTTATCGGGAAAGAAAATAAATGGTATTAAAAATAAAAAAATAATATTTATTTTTGATATTTAACCTTATAAATTAATTATATATTTTAACATGAAATATATAGGATATAATAAAATAATTGGTTTGAATTTTAGTCATTTTTTATGTTTTTAAATTCATATTAATGAATAGCATAAAATTTGAAAATAATGATATTTCATTAATATAATAATTTTTAAAATTATTTAAAAATCATAAAAATATGAAATCAGTCCAAGTGGAAAAATATATGATATAAAATGTAACACCCTACACATTTATAGTTTATTATTGAATAATTTGACTATATAATAGTCTTATTATATTTTAATATTTTTTGGAAATTCCGAAACACCCCTCTTCTCCCTATATAAATACCAATTCTCACTTCCCATATTCCCCACAAATTCAATGACATGTTGCTTTAAAAATAATTGAAAACACTATCTACCCCACTCTCCCCAAATCTAATTTCTTATAGACTAAATAAAATATTAATTCCAAGTTCCTTTTTGGAATATTCATGACGGTGATATTTAAGAGGTATCTTTCTTAAACCACCCACTTAAATTCGATCCATCTTATAAATTCTCCTCAAAGCATTAATCCATAAAAGAATAATAACTCCATTATCATGTATATACTGGAATGTTATATTTTTAATTGGATACTTTGTATCCATTCCTTTTTATCATCTTCTATTATTCAAAGAAGGTAAACCATTTTCTAAATTATGGTGATTAACCATCACCATGGATAATGAGTTTTTGTTTTCCATTACCACCTTATGGATGGTCATAAAAGTATTATTGTAATGACTCAATTTTTTTAAAACAAAAATTACCTTAGTGGTTTAATAGAACATTATATTATGTATTATGGTTAAAGAAAACACCTATACTTCTTTGGTTTTATTATATCATATCATATGTAAATGGTCATTAGGAATTTCAACAAGTGATAATATAGTCATTTAATAGTGATCATATGATTAATATAAATATTTTTTTTAAAAAAACCAAAATTATGTAGAAAAATAAAGTGATGACCCAACTAGTAAGATCATTCCCCATGAGGCTAATTTTTTTAAATTTCTATGGGAGATTGCATATCTGTGATTTTCCATTTACCAATCCCGAGGTGAGATCCACCAAATTAAGCAAGAGAAAAAAAAATAACGGGGGAAGTTCAAAATAATTGATATCACAACCCAATCCATGTACTTTGAACACCAGTGAATGTATCACCATTGTGAACCTTACCATTTGGGTGTTTTCTGGTACACTAAAGGGATATGTATCAATTACTTAGAAAAATTATAATGTACATTATTTTCAATAGAAAAATGGTTATATATACTTCTTAATATTGTTACATTATCAATGATTTCTATTTTGATATAATAAAACACAAAGTGTATTTTAGGTTAATATTCAAATTCAATTAAGGAATTTATTTTCATGAATATCTTTATTTTTTAAATAAATAATATTTTCAAACATTATTATTATCAAATAATTTTTATAAAATATAAAATATCATGTAGTTTATTAAAGTAAAATAAAAATTTTATACGGGTTTGAAAATGGGTATTATCCTAAAACCCATCATTTCTCAATAAATATCGATTATTATTTTAAATTGAAAATTAACATATTTAGAAATTTTTTTGTATAAAATAAAAAAAAATTAGAATCAGAACACAAAAATTTTACAATTGTTAATTATTCTTAATTTTATATGATTGTTGAATTTTAGAATAAAAATTAAATATAATATAAATATATGGTGTGTATAAAGAAGTAATAATACCAAAAAATTGATGTAATATATACATTAAATTTTATCCAAGAAAAAATATATGTTTCAAATTTAAATTAATGTTATTTTAAGTTTCCCTTATTTATTTTAGAAATCCCTTATGAATCCTTCAAAACCTATAACATAGTTTATGGTTATAAAATCATTTTTTAATGACAGGACTCCCTTTCCCATCAAAAATGGTATTATTTCAATACATTCGGCCCTTGTCCTTATAAAATACTAAAAACCACCCCAATTTGGAGAAATCAACGGGGACAATCTATGGAAAGGTTTGTGGTTTTATTTTATTATATAGAGTCCAAAACCTAAGTTTGAGAAATAATAAATAATTCCACACACATTTCCTATATAAAACCACCCAATATCCAATTTATCATCACTAAATCCCTTAGTGAACTTAATTACTATTTATTTTCCACTCAAGAGTCCTTCCATGTCTCCCCCAAGCACTCAATAAGCTCATCCTAAGATTTTTTAATAAAACTCCCATGGTATGGGATCCTCTCCTTCTCCACATTATTCATGTATATTTTTTATCATATGTATTTTATCTTCATTTTATGATATTCTAATTTGTTATTCAATATCCACCATACTATCCATTTTATTTTCAAATTATGAGATACCAATTTCACTCTCATTAATCCCTCCCATGAACATTCATATTCCCCTATTATGCTACTGAAAGTTTACCCCAATTTTATATGAAAAGCAATTGTTTAGAGAATACCCATACGTATTTCCTATCATGGGTTTCTCCATTATGAACTTATACTTTTTTAGTGGGGAAATATTTTTACTTATTCCACAACCCATGATCTTTTGAAAATATATTATGATGAATGAATCCATGTTGTAAGGTCTATGTTGCAAAGTTAATCATGAGAATGAAACAAAAGTGATGGGTGTGCCAAAAATTATATTGTTCTCTAATTCATTGGTTAATGTTTTAGTTTCATGAGACATAATGAATGGGATTAGAGAGTGAACCTTTTCATAATGGAACTTTTTACATCATTTTATCTTGGCAGTAATCATTGACATATCTTTATGATGAAGTGTTTTATGTTGCTACCAGATTTACCGTGTTTCCATTCTGTTATCATGATAAATAATGCCTCATTGTTCTTGTTTGTGATTATCACCCCATTTATCTCTCACTGATATTCATATTGTCTATCATGGACTACTTTATTCACATTATTCAATGTTTATTATCTCACAAGAAATTATAACTCACCCCTTTCTTATGTATGTCCCTTGGTTATCCCTTTCACTTTTATGTGTGAAGAAATCTTATGAACATGTTATGGATTTTTCAATAATGATTATGTTTTACCTATTTTATGTCATTTTGTAATGTTCCTAATTCCAAAATACACTATACATTTTAATATTACACGTTGTATTATGTGAAATGTTTTTTAATTAATAATAAATTAGTTTATAATAATGATTTGGATCATTATAGTTGGCATCAAAGGAAATTTATTTATTTTTAGATTAGGATTAGAAAAATATAGAAAAATACTTAAGGATGAAACTAAGTATAATAAAACATAAATAATTTTTTTCAAATATATATTAAGTGGTTTATCCAAAAAATAAATCCCTATCTATATTTTACAAGTGGATGTTGTTCTATAACATATATACATAGGGGTAAAACAAAAAAACTACATTGGGATAGATTCAACTGGGAACTGGTGGTTTTCAATGGGTCGTGCTACACACTAGTTTAACACACCCAAGGGATATGTATACGTAAATTGAAAATATCATTATGAACAATTATTAAGGGAACAAAAATTCATGAAAGTGTCTAGGCTGGAAAATAGATCATGGGTAACATATATTGAAGTGTATAAATTCATAAGTTAATGATTACAAATAATTTATAAGTGATCCATTTAATTTCATTTGATTTCAATTTATGCGTTATGTAGTTTATCAATACAAAAAACCTAAGTCTATTTTGGAAATATTAAATAGTTAGAACTAGAATCAAAAAGGAAAACGTAAGGCTATCATCTGTAGTTCTACTCATTCTTTCATATCATGCAAGTTTAGTATAACAATTTGAACACCACCACAAATCATGGAAATAGATTTATTAGTGAAAATAAAAAATGGGGAAATTAATTCATCCTAGTATATAAGTCTTACCCCTATCATATTTTGTTTCATGAACATCCCAATTAACTCTTTGATACTCTCGTTAGTTAAATTTGATGAAAGTTTAGGTAAGGATTTTCTTTCCCTATACAAATCCAACATGAATTTTCGTTGGAATGAAATCACTCTCTGTAGAGTTAATCATTAACTAATTCTGTACAAGTGTATTTATGAGGATAAATATTATTTATCACAAAAATCTCTTGATTAGATATTCTTATACTATGAGCAAGATTATCTATCTAAAATTATGGATTCTAAGGAAATGATCATCCTTGAAGAGATATCCATTGTGAGGGAATATACTGATGTGTTTCCTGAATAATTTCATCGTCTTTATCCATGTTAGGAGGTATATTTTTTAATAGAACTTATAATTTTGGAAATAGTATTTTATATATATCTATATTGAATGATTTTTTGAAACATGAGGTGTTGAAGACACAATTATAGTCAAAATATTGACAAAGGGTACATATTCCCAAGTGCCTCACCATGGGGTGAACCAGTCCTAGATTTTTAATAAGTATGGGTCAATCCAACATTGTATTGATTATTTTCAGCTCTAAATGTTCCTGATAAAGAAGAAGCATCTTCTACCGTGGATTAATGAATTCATTGATTATCCATGTGGAGCACAATACTTCTCCAAGGTAGATATTTAGTCAGGATATTACTAATTCTGTGTGAAGAAGCAGTATATCCTCATGAATGCTTTCTAAACAAGGTATGGGTACTATGAGTTCATAGTAATTCCCTTCATATTCACAAATTCTCAATAAATATTCATATAATTGATGAATAGATACTTTTGAGCTTACCATGATGAATTTGGTTTAGTCTTTATAGATGATATTATAATATACTACAAAAGAAAGGAGGAGCATTAAAATCATCTGAGAACTGTGTTAAAGACCCTACAAAAGAAGGATCGTTATGAATAAGTAATAAAATATGAGAAATTGTTAAAGGATGAATCATTCATGTGAAATATTATCACAATAAATGGGATATCTATGGACCCTTCAAAAATTGAAGAAATTGATGTGTGGATGAGGCCAACAAATGTGACAAATATCTACAGATTCCTTGTACTAGAAATGTATTGTCTTTAATTTTTGAGAAATTTATTATTATCATCTAACCCTATAACCAAGATATCTCTGAAGGGTGTCATGTTTTCTTATAATGATGAATTTGAAGAAATATTTCACGGAGTTTAAGAGATTCTTATCAATATATATGTAATCACACTAAGAAAATGTGGGTACCTTTTCATGGTATTCATTAATTCTTAGAAGAAGGGTTTTGGTTTTTTGTCAATTCATAATGAAAAAGTGAGAGCCTATAATTGATGTAAATTGATGGATCATGAACATAACTACCCAATACATGATCTAGAGTTTCTTGCAGTGATCTTAATGTTGAAAACCTGGAATCATTTTCTCTTTGGAGAGAAGATTAAAATACACTTGGATGATAAGACACTAAATTATATATTCACACAAAAAGAGATGATTATGCAGCAATGAAGATAGTTTGAGTGGATCAAGGTCAATGGATTATCAATCCAATAATATCTTAAAAAATAAAAAAAGTGGATCATTCTCTATGTATAAAGGATCTTGTAATTTAATCATTAAAGATAATTGAGAGAGAAGTGCTATTCATGGACTTTAAATGGGTAGACATGAGAATAATAATGGAAGGAACAACATCAATACATTCATAAATAATTGTTCAACCATCACTTATATAGACGATAATGGATGCTCACATATATGAAGTGAAAATTCAAAAGATAGTGGAAGGTATTAGAAAAAGGGAAATCCTTTGAGTTTAATATTAAATGAAGAAGGATCTTTTAAATTTGGTTCATGACTATGTGTACCATCAAATTATGAGTTAATGAAGGAGTTATTTGTTGATGTACATTGTTGAACATCATCCATCCACACATGAAGCACAATGATGTTTTAAGGCCTCTAAGAGAACTATTGGTGAGACAATAAGAAGATGGAGACCACAGAGTATTCATAAAGATGTATTTTTTGTCAACATGTGAAGTCTAGATGTAAAAAATTCTAGGGGATGGTGCAATAATTTCCCATACCTACAGGGAAATGGGAAAAAATCACTATGAACATTATAACTAGTATTTTGAAGACAACAATAAGAAATAATGATATATGGTTTGCGATGGATCATTTTACATATACTTATCACTTCATTGGAATCTAAGAGGACATATCACTCGTTCAAATAATAAGGATATCGATTACATATGTGTTGAGGTTTCATAGAACACCACTATCAACTGTACCTAATTGAGAACCAAGATTAACCTCTATATTAAGATGTTTCTCCAACAAGATCTAAATATTGAGTTGAATTATGCATTGGTTATCATCCTCAAATTGATGTTCAATTACAGAGGACTATCCAAAAAATAAAGTACATGTTCAGAGCATGATCAATTGACTTAAAATGAGGATGGGATCAATATCTTCCTTTGGTCGATTTATCATATGATAAAATTTTTTACTCAAGCATCCAAATGGCCCCCTATGAAGCACTTTATAGAAATAGGTGTTGAACACCTATATGTTGGGATGATTTTGGAAAACATAAACTTCTATGTCCTGAAATAGTCGAGAAAATGGTGGAAAAGGTCAAGAACATTCAAGAACACACCATATTTTCTCAAATTAAACAAATGAACTGTTCTTAAAAATACCGATGATACCTAGATTTTGAGGTTGGAGATATGGTATTCCTCCACATGTCTCCTTTGAATAAATTCAAGATATTTTTCAAGAAGGTTAAATGTAGTACAAGATAAATCAGTCCCCTTGAGATCATTTATATCATTAGAAAGATGGCCTCTAGATTGGAACAACTAGAAAATTTACCAATTAGAAGAAACCTATTTCCACAGATTTATTAAAAATTGGAAATAGATAATATAATATAATGTTATATTATAAATATATGGAAATTCACCTGACATATTGACCCATACCACTATTCTATTCATGAACAATCCACCTATTAATCACCACTTCCTTTCTTCATAATCAATCCCAATCTCTTCTCCCAGTCATCCTCCTCCACCAATGTAAATATTGAACCACCCTATTGATGCATCTCGGAAACTGCCACCTCGCCCCACAATCTATGTATCTCAAACGAAGACCTCCACACCTTCCTATTGATGAAACTACGATGGTAGCCTCCCCCTCCCAATCAACATGGATCTAACTTTGCCTACCCATCTCTAAAAAATCCACCTCATACTATGTTTCTCTCAAAAACTATAATGCATCCACCCCACCTCACTAAGATCCTTCTCCTTTAATGCATCCAACCAACCTACTTGAACCACAGGCATCCCTAAAACCATGAATTCCCTTCCCCAATAGTATTTTTTATATTCTTATATTCATCTTCTAATTTATATTTACATTATTCTAATTTAATTTATTCCATTTTATAGTATCTATTATTCTATTCTATGTTTGGAAACTTCTCAAAGGCATTCATTAAAAAAGCTTTGGATAACTAAACCCTCTGAATTTCCATGTTTGGAATGTTAAATTGTCTTCCTTCATCCAATAAATTAATTAATATAAAATTATAATTAATACATTAAAATATTTATTAAATATAAATAAATTATTTTTTGTTACTTGTAACTTGACCAGAAATTGATTAGGATCCTTCTTTTAACCCTCAAGTAAAATTTTTTATGGTTTTAATTATGTTTATAGATACACTATAATACAGATACGTTTTCAAAATCACATTTCTTATGTATATTATTATGGTTTTCTTTTTATTTTTCTTATATCAGTAAATTTATATAAATTATTTTTAAAAAATTATGAGTATGTTGAAATTGTAATGAAATCAATATAAGATATATATTATTGTTGTTAGAATGTATTTCAATAGTTACAAACATCTAACTATGATTTGATAGTAAAAAAATAAAATTATCGATGAGAGGTAAATATAACTTTGTTCTATGTATCAATATTATTCTAATGATTTAATTTAGCTAAAAATATGAATAATGGTTTTAGTTATTATATTTATATATGTTTTGATGTTATTTATTATAAATGTGTTTATAAATTCATGTCATTTAGAATTATTTTACAAATAACATCCAAATAATACATTTTGAAGAAATTAATCCTAAAACAGCAAGAACATTATGATCAAACATATAGATAAAATCCTATTAATTAGTGATGTATTCCAAGACATAATGTTAGATTCATTTCAAGAGGCATAAATTACATTGGTCATAATGCCTAGAACTAACAATAGTTGTTTTTGAAGAATCATTCCAATCACTGTTGGGGTATTTGGTTTCACATAATGGAGGATGTTAGTGAATCTAGGTTGTGTGTTAGAATATATTAGAGAGTACTAGTGAAATTAATATAATTTGATTAAATGATCTATTAGTGTTGGTGTGTCACACCCTCCTCAAACACATTTTCATTGTCTAAAAAATATCGAGGGTCATAGTTATCCCTAATGGAAACATAGAACTTTTTTATATACAAACTTTTTGTTTATATAACATGAAATAGAATATTTAATTATAATTAAATTTTATATTTTATTTATAATTTTCAACTCACTAATGATGTTTAATCATATCCATAAATAATTGGTAGATAATATATATTTTTGGAACTTCTGTTATGGAATTATCAGAATGTCTAATATTTATGCCATGTTTATATTATATCTAGTATATCATTAAGACGAATTTCCACATTATTATAATAAGAATAATGATAGGTATACTAGATTTAAAATTTATTAGTGATAATTCATTTGTATGTAATGGGAAATATAGAAGTGGTATGTGTGTAACTTTTATTGTTATTATAAATTGTTAAACCAGGTTAGTTGAATATTGACATACTGGTACATTATATGGGATATTATTTTTGAGACCTGATTGAGTATACAACATACCCAATTCAAAAAGATGGTTGTTGGGACTGTTTTTTTATACACATCCCCTTTCCAGGTAGAATACTTATAGTCTTACTATATAATTTTACCTAGGTGGGATGCACTATAAGTCGTCCCAATCCCCGACGTAGATGGGATGGACCAAAATATTGACCACCCTGTAACATGATATTGATATCTTGTAGTCCACATGCAAGTATAGTCATGTGAGTTTAGGTATAGATCCTATCAGTATCAGGTTTTTCATAATAAATTTTATGAATAATATAGTTGTTACAAGTTGATATCATTTTCCAGATTTTTTATAGTTGATTTTTAAAAAAAAATACCATTTATAATAATGGTTAGACATGTTAACTGATACCCCTATATATTGACTACTATGTCGAGAGACATTGGTTTTTTCATAATGATTATATATGTACTCACTCCCAACATGGACTCCATGGGGTACCTGAGTCTTTATCTACAACATATTAGCTACCTATTTAGTTATGAAGCATTCAATTTATCTTTGGAATTTCTAGAGATAATTATTTGTATAAAATATGATAATCATATGACAAAATTGTTATAATTATTTAAACCACATATGGTGATGTTGATATAAATATTATTACATTGGTAATATGGTGAAATAAATAATCTAATTAATGACACTTAACAGTCCATTAATTTTGATATTATAGGGAAATACTAGAGAATATTATGATTGATTGATGACATAACATTAAAATTAGTCATCTCTAACAAATTGATTAATGATCAATATATAATTTCATAGTTTTCCCAATAACCTTATTAGGTATAACTGATGTTGTTTAGTGGTTGGAAAATATAAATGAAGAAAAAACCCAAAAAAATTAATATTAATGTTTTCAATAAACTGAATTGATGTATTATTACGATTGATTATACATAAAATTATTGACTAAGAATTATATCCTTGTTTTTATATATAATTATATAATGTTGAAAATATTATTATATGAATTTTAAATATTGACATGTTATTTAACTTGATATTGTGTTTTATAACCACTTCATAATATATCTACCAAAGTATTCTATATGTTTTATATTTTGTAGTGTCTCATAATAAATTTTATTGGGCCTAACCCATAATCATATAATATGTCATTTAGATTATGGAATAACTTTCATGTTGAGTTTTCTATAAGTTATAAATTAGTATAAACTATTTTATAATTTGTTTTGGGTATGCTGTTATATAATTAATTATTGTTCTATAAGTAATTTTCAACAAAACATTTGGGTATATTTAAGAGGAAATGGTTTTTCATTTATGTCAAAACGCTCCTAACATAATTTTATCCCTATAAAATTTAATATGACTTGAAAATGACCCTGAATCATCCTCCAATGACACATTTGACCCATTACATATGTAAAATTGAAAGCACTGATCCTATTGAAGACCCATATTCAATATGTGTCCAAATTACTCTATTATATCCCTTTGAAATATCATAATACATGATAAATAGTAAGAGATATAAGTACAACTAGATAAAAATGAAAATATGTATTTCATTTTTTAAAGGGGAGAAATTTTAGGATTTGTTATGATGAGTACCTATCACCATTAAATGGGAACCATTACCCATCTACTCAACAACACATATCCACAGAACTATTAAAACCCATATATCTCACAACGATGATGGAGCCATAAGGGATTATACCAACATGATAGATTCCAATAAAATCCCTCTCTCATAATTAGGAAATATCCATCCTTCATCCAGTATGAGTAATGTTTTGATCACCACTCGTAGAAGTTTTCAGATAAAGCATTCTAGATAACAGACCCCCTAGAAGATCTAATTCTATGAACAAAACATGATAACAATGGAAAGACCTCACCAATATAAATTTTAATAAGTTTCCATTTATAAGACATTTATTATACATTGAATTAGGCTAATACTACCTAAGAAGAACTATCCAGGGTATCAGACCCCTTTCATTATACCTATTGATACACATTATCAAATGAGGATTACCAGAAAGTGGTGATGGAGACATTCTAAATATTATCTTATCGCTAGATACTCCAACATTACAAATTCCTTTATTAGAAACTCCTCCTGAAAGACTAAAAATTTAACAATATGAATTTATCATATATATAAAATTTCTTAAATATAGAGGGCTATCTACAAGACCTCCATATATACCTACAAGAAAATAATGAACTAACCTTATATATGGTCCACAACTAACAAAAAACACATAACTACCTATACCTTTTTATGGCCTCTAGTATAGATATGGTAATAAAGAAAGAAATATTTTCATATCAATTTTCTCCCTATTGATCTCACTCAATCTCACAAGCTTGAAAATAATCCATCCAAAACATTACTAATAAGTGTGTCATACTTATAGGTCAAAAAATGATTAGTCATGATCTTTCAATCTTAAAATGTGTCTATGTATTTAAATACACAATCATAATTGAAAGTGATGAATGTTACCTATTTATCAAAATCTAAAAATCTAGTAATAGTTTATTTATAAAATCACATGTTGTCTAAAATTTCAAACGTTGATTAACTGGATTGAGAAATAAAAATTATCTATAAGAACTGTTATCTTGTTTTTTGTTGGGAAATTAATATTATAACACTAGAATTTTTGTGTTTAACCAATACTCTCTCACCCATGGATTATGATTTCATTGTTTACCTCTATTGAATTAATTTCTAGGACATATATTGCACACATTATCATTCGATAGTTCTATTTTGATATGTTTGAACTATAATCCCATATACATTAAATTATATATTATTCACAAATAGTATAGGATACGCCTTATTCTTTAGAGTAAACAATACCTATCAACAATAACACAATATTTACTCCTTGTTACTCAACTGGTCAGTAGAGAGAGTATCAAACATATATATGGGAACATTGCAACCCCATCCTTATATATGAATTGGTTGTTTTTCAGAAATATCATCCATTTGATAGGATGAATCCTATGATCACTAGAGGTATATGTGTGAGCTAACATAAAAATAGAATGAATGATAAGGAGTTACCACTACATGATACATGGGAACAAATACATGAATCCTATAAATTATTCCTTAGAGTTATAAGTAAACTATTAGGTTATAAAGGTATTGGAAAAATGATATGTCTACCATCACTCCTATACTTACTAGTAAGAAAACAATACTCAGGGGTACCATAGAATTATTTCCAAAATTTATAATCAAATTTACATAAGACAATTGACTCTAAATATCATCCTCTTTTTAATATGTATGGTAATATAACAACCACTTCTGAAAAAAATAGTTGGTTTTTTGTCAGTAATATCCTCCATTTCATAGGATGGAGCCTATGATTACTAGAGTTATATGTGTGATAAAACATAAAAATAGAATGAATGATAATGAATTAACATTAAATGATACATCTAAACACATACTTAAACCCTAATAATGATACCTTAGAGTTATATTTATTTATTTCTATTTTTTTATTTTTTGATCATCCATGATTGATTTACTCCCTAATTTAAGATGTAGAATATGTGTTTTTGAAATCATAGAGAAACTTGTTATCCTTTATATAGTTTCATCAGTTTGGTGTTCCTACTTAATTCCCTAAATATATTTCTTCATATGATTTATATTTTATTCCTATAAAATGTTACTTTATATGGATATTTTTTCTTACGATAATTTAATTTGTTTTGGGAAATATTTATGTTCAGTTTACTTGATGAAAAAATTTTACTACACCAAATATGATCAGTGTAAGGTATGTATATAATTTTTATTATAGGTTTTCTTCATAACCATCATGAAAAACTATTACTAAATTTATTCCATTGTATCTTTTATAATGAAAATTATATTAATGATAGGATCATGTGTTGTCCTGATGAGAATTATGCATTATCCTATTTTTTCATATGCATAGTAGTTTTTGATTCTTGTATTTTAATTTGCATATAGGATGTCCTCATGTCTGATTTTACACAAGAAAATTATTTCAAATGCAAATATAACCATTTTAATTATGTTTGTTTCATATGAAAACAATATTTTTCTAATACATACTTGTTACTATGTCATAATTATTTAAAACCACATTATTATACATGTTTATAATATATTTTTTTCACACCTGTTATCATGTTGAAATAATTATGTAATTTTGTTTCTATATTATATAGACATTCATTTTGTTAAAATTATGGTTTTTCATATTTTTTTATTATTCTACCTATATTGTAATTATATTAAAACATGTTGTGTATTATGAAACGATGTTATTAGTATATAATAATTCATTTTGTTAACTACATTATGAATACCTACATGATTTATCATTATAAAAAAACGTGTATGTTTAATAGTGTGTCTTATTACATGTATTAGGTTTTACAGTTTATTATATTTTTATACAGTGTTCAATGATTCAACATTCAATCCCCCTTATTTAGTTTCATAATAAAAAATGGTGTTTTAATGTTGAATTAAACGCACGCCAGAAAGTGTAATTCTATTTACCAAAATATGATAATCAAACATGGAATATAGATTTATTTTTCAGTGTCTGTTTTTGGAAAGCATGCATGGATTGGGTTTCCATGAATAGTTTATATGAAACTTGAATCAAAATGATTCTGATTTTGAAGAGTTCTTATTTTCGTGCAAGGGATTTGTAGATATATAAAATAAGATTCACACCCCATATATACTCAGCTAATGACCTTGTGAGGATGATTAGAATATAGGGAAGACTAGAAGAAGATATTGCAACATACTGGTGGGTTGATTAGGTAAAAGGTGAATGGTGTGGTTCAAATTCTGCTATGGGTTTTTTTATTTTGTAACATAAATAAACTATTACTCCTTCAGTTTTTGGATTTACAAATTTATGTTTTCTGTGTGTCTGGATTCAATATTTTCTGCAGTTTATTTTTTGAATTTAGGAATTTATAGGGGAAAATTTTTCGTTTTTTTTTATTCCATATATAGGATATAACAATGATTTTAATCATGGAAGTATCCTTGATATTCCATGGATAAACTATGTCTTTATAAAAAAACCCATGATTTAATCTATGGTTATAGATGACCTATTACCATGGTTTCAACCAAGGAAATTGGTTCCAATTTCCATGGTTTAACTATGGTTATAGCATGAAAGATACATGGTTTAAACCATGGATATAGGTTTCGACTATCCAAGGTATAAACCATAGAAATATGATCACGTTAAAATAATTTAAAATGTGTAAATAGGTAATACCTATTTCAATAGCTCTATCAATTATGGTTTTGAAAAACTGTATCCATTTGTTATTGCCATAGTTTTTTGGTATAAGGGAACTGTTCAAAATAGTGGATGTAGGTAAATTTTAATATTTGGCATAACTCCAACCAACCCTATCTAAATTACATCCTGTGATCCATATATAACTTTAGAGGATGTAAAAACCAGTCCCTGAACATGTAATCAATATAGAGGTGGTATCAATGGAGAATGATCTTTCCTATGAGGACAAACCCCTAAAGATATTGATCATAGAGACAAAGTTCTACAACATAAGAAAATACACCTGGTCAATGTGAAATAGAGAATCCAAAAGAATTATGAATAAACGTGGGCATAGTTAGAGGTTATGAATAGAGTTAACCTCATCTATTTTATTATTTGAAATGTAAATTTCAATGGAGAAATTTATGAAAGGTGGCTGATTATAACAACCCGAACATTTATAAATAAAATTACATGTGTTGTTTAATTAAATTTATTATTATGTATTATGGTTATAGAAAACCATGAACTCCCATGGTTTTATTATACCCTATTATATTTAGAAGACTATATTTCCTCTTATCCATTGATAATATAGTCATTTAATAGTGATCATATGAGTAGTATAAATATAAGGATTGGAAAAAGACCAATTAACATAGATAGAGGAAGTGATGGACTCAAATAGTAGGACTATACCCTATAAAGATCCTTTATCAACGCTTATAATGTAGATAGAATAATTCATAATTTTCCCTGACTATTCCCATTATGAGGTCCGACAACATAAGCATGATTGAAATCATTTATGGGAGAAGATCAAGCTCATCGAGATCACAACCAAAATCATATATGTCAAAACCACCCCATTACAGTCTCAACATTGTGTACCTTACCCCTAGTGTTATTTTTGGTGCATTAAAGGAATATGTATCATGACCCTATAAATATTATTATGTACATTATTTTTAATACAATAATTGTCATATTTACTTCCTATTGTTGTTAGTTTATAAATTATTTCAATTTTGATATAATAAAACGCTATGCTTTTTGTACAATATTCAAATTCCCTTAAGGAATTTATTTTCATTAATTAATGGTATTTTTAAATAAATAATATTCTAATAAACTAATATTGTTAAATAAGTTTTATTCAATATAAATTATCATATAATTTATGTAAATTCAAATGAATTATTTATAATGGATTGAAAACTGTTATTGTCAAAAACACAACATTTCTCAATAAATATCGATTCATATTTCAACAGTGAAAATTCAAATAATTTAATAATTATTTAAACAAAATAAATATTATTTTTCGAATGAGAACATATAAATTATCCCAAAATAAATTTTCCATAATTTTATGTGCCATTCAAATTTTACGTTAAAAATTAATTACATTATAATTGTATTGTTTGTATTATTGCATCATAATACCCCAGGAGAGATTTAATACATACTATAAATGGTATCCATGACTAAATAAATGTTTAAATTGTAAAATAATATGAATTTTAGTTTTATTTAATTAAAATTATAAAGCCTTTATGAATATTTCAAAACCTATAATATAATTTTTAGTTTTAAAAAAATTTATTTAAAGACATAACTCAATTCCACATCATCAAAAAAATTATTTTAATAATTTTAGAACATGAATTTATTAAATAACGAAAACGAACAATATTTGGTATAAACCATGGTTATGTTTTTTGTTTTTGTTATTTTATTATATATATTACAAAACCAATGTTTTTGAAATAATAAAAATCCCCCACTCATTTCCTTATCAATACCACCCAATATACCATTTTTCTACAATAAAAAACCTCTGGTAATGTCCTTACTATTCTCTACTTTCTTTAATGTCCTCCTTAGTTTCCCCAATATCTCAATAAGCTCCTCTTAGTATTTTGGGATCACACTCTCAAAGTAAGTGATCTTATCTTTCCCTACTTTATTCAACCGTGTTCATTATCTTATGTCTTTTATCTTCACTACCTAAGGTTTATATATATTCTTCCATAGCCCCTTATTTTCATTTTAATATTAATTAGTTATAGACCCCTTTAACTCTCATCAATCCCTCACATGAACATTTATATTACCCCATTTTTCTTCTGAAGTTTAACCCATATTTTCCATAATAATAAATTGTTTAGTGAATACTCTTACACATTTTATATCAAGGGTGGTCACCTTTGTGAATTTATACTTATTCACTACAGAACTAAATTTATGTTTTCCAAACTCCTCAATCCTGGAATAAAATATTATGATGAAATAATCCATGTTATATAATCTATGTGGAACACTTAAGCTTTAAAATCACATGAATGTAATGGGTACCCTTGGATTATATAGTTCTCCAATTCATTGGGTAATGTTTTAGTCTCACGGTATGTCATTCAATGGATTATGAAGTGAACCTAATCCATCACATGACTTTTTCCATCATTATGTCTTGGTAGTTAGCCTTGGCCTATGTTTTTATATAGTTTTTTAAGTTATTTCCACAAATCTAATTTTCCATTAGGTTATCAATCTATATCACGACCCATTGGTCATGTTTATGATTATTATCAATTTTATGTATCATTGATATTCCTATTGTCTATAATTTACAACTTTATTCATGTTGTTCAATATTTATTCTTTTAATAGTCTTTATAGCTCACCCTTTTCTTATGTATGTCTGCAGGTTATCCCTTGATGTTTAAGTACAAAGGAATATTATGAGGTTTTTAAGGAGGATTTCAAAAAATATTTTTTGTTCCTTATTTCAATTTGTTATATGATGTGCCTAACTCACAAATACAGTAGGCTTATTCATCTTTTGGGTTTTATTATGTATAATCTTATGTAATAAATCGTGAATTAATGTATAATAAAGAGTATGTTTTTCATTATTATTATGGTTAAATGAGATTTTAATAACTATATTATAACTTAGGACATGTTTTGGAAATAATATATATATATAATATTAGTGTAAGTTTAAGTAATTTGTGATGGCTGTAAAAACAACAAAATAAGTAAATATTTGTCATTAAGATTTTATCAAATGAATCGGACTCATGTCCTAGAAAATGATATATGGTGCCATTTAAACTTTTTCAATTGTATTAATACCATTTCATATCAATTTTTTAAATGTATTCCCATTCAATACGAACATAAAGAAATATAAAAAAGTGAATTACCATGAAACCAGGAAACGAGAACTCCTAAAATGATGAAATTGATGTTTATAACTCGTTAAAATGGATTTAAATGAACTTAATAAAAATATAATAAATAATAAAAATGTTTAATAGGTTGTAAATTATGATATTAGTTAATATAATTTGATTATCTCAGGAATTAAGTGAATTTACAGAACATATTCATACATATGGTAAGGGATCTCTCCAAACATCCATATTTCCCTTATGCCAAACTTTCTTTCCCTTCAACTCATTTTACCTCTTAATTATTATTATTATATAATTAACCTATATTCTGTTTATATGTATCAAAAATGTGTATCTATCTCAAATTATCTTTATTTTATAGGAAATTCCATGTTTTAAATGGTTCCCTTCTTTATTCCCCTTGATAAGAAAATCAAATTAAAGAGAACTTCACATTTTACTACACATTATAAAGTACAATCCATATAATTTTTTAATACAAAAATATTTCTCTAAAATCACTCAACTTATCATGAAAATCCTTTTTTGTTCATTTATGGTTTTTTGACAATAATTATGCCTTTATCCTCTTTAAAGAATCGTTATACTTTTCCTTAAAATCATGCTTAAGTGGCACATTTCTGATGTTACCAAACCACTATTTTTATTTTTATTTTCACTTTAGTTGGACTTAATTATTCATGATATATCCTTATAATTCATTTATGAAGGTCTAATAGTGATTTAAATCCCTTATTTTATAGATAAAATTATTATTTACCCTTTATTTATGCCTTATGACAAGATTTTGATACCCATTTCATCCCATGGGAAAACCTTATGTTTTTCATTATGTTTGATTCTTAATGTGGCACACATAAACATGAACATGTTATGACAGGTGAACTCAGATAGTGATCCAATTAATTGGGTAAGGTTTTTGTCTCATGAGACATTATGTATGGGATTTGGGAGAAAACGTAATTCCTTACGTGACTCTGTCCACCATGTGTTATTATTTTGGAAGTTAGCCTGGACTCATATTTATGTTAAGTTTTGTTTTTCATTCACATTCCTATTTTTCTAAGATCATATTGTTATATGATCTATATTTTGTTCTTCCATTTGTCTATTCATGATCCACACCTTCTATGTTATCTTATCATCCCTTCTAACCCATGTTTTATGTTTCTGTACCATGTTTATTCACTTACCAGGCTTTTGATCTCATCCCTTTTTCCTATGTATTCTCTCAGTTATCCTATGTAGTTGTAAGAGTTCAAAGGATGTTATGATCTCATTATAAAGATTAATATAATTATTTTTATTCTGGTTTCCCATTTTCTAATTAGGCACGTAGTTTAACAAAAACACTTTACATTTCAATCTTTGGTTTTTATTTAATGGATAATTATGATTAAAATCATGTAATAATATGTTTAAAAGGTTTGGGTCTCTATAGCACAAATATATAAAAAATTACCCAAAATAATAAAATCATTACAAGGTATAAATACAGTCACTAAACACTTGTTTCAATCATAAAAACGGATAATAACAAGTGCTTCCCTATAAGTCATTGAAAGGAAAAAAATATGTATAAAGGCTTGGTATCATTTATTGTATAAGAAATCTACTAATGAAATATGATCCTACCATGATCTACCAAAATCCATCACACACCCTATAATAATATATTAAAATTTTTATATCATCTTCTTAAAATATCCATCCTTTGGGGATGATAAGATTTTCTCATGGATAGGTGGGTTCTACAAGTATACTGTGAGGACATCCAAAATTGAGTTCTAAACTAGGGGTCCCGATATGGTACAATTGAAAATAGTATTCCATATAACTTTTAAAACATCATGGATAAGGATTTTATATAATTCATCCACCGTATTGGATTCATAAATAGGGATGTGTTTGGTTCGACTTCATGTACTAATCCAGAATCACTAACATGGAATCATGTTGTCTAAATGATAATGGAATATTTAATAAAAATACATATCCATCTAATCACATTTTCACATGAGGATAAGAAAATGGTTTAACATACCATCTATTTTTTGGTGCTCCACGTTGAAAATTCTAACAAGTGAGGCATCTTAAGACAATTTCATCCACTTTTATCTTTATGGAAACTAACAAAAACTATGATTTCATCACATTATACCTGCTATTAATACTAGGATGAAAAAACCAGATTGAATGGTGGTTGGAATGAAGAATCTATTTCTAATATTATTGAGGAATGAAAATGAGTTTTCTAAAAAAATCCCTAATATACCACCTAGTATCCATCCCTAAATGGTATCCCCACCATTTAGTTTTTACCTTCTGGTTAGACATTCATGATCATGTTTATTAGAATCATTAACCTTATCAACCAAATTTGGAGAAAGTAAAATTGAAAATAAAACAATTAAATTACCTTTTTTATCAAAAAACTATATGAAAATAATCTATGATCTATATTATTTTCCATTTCTGTCAGGATTATTTGACCAAATGATTATATGAATTCCTACATAATTCATCCACTAAAAAATTCAATGTACATGGTGTATAAATCAATTCAAATTCAAACATATAAATATAATCCATCAATATTTGTTGACATAGAATCAAATATGATTGTTTGGAAATATATTTCCGCCTCTTATTATTTTTAAGAACCATAAAATTCTCACAATAAAGATAAAAATTTCTTTTTTATAGGAATAAACAACAACATCAAATTCCAAAATAATGTGTTGGGTAGTTATTCTCAGGAACCCATAACAACCATGATCCATAATTGAGAACACATCCCATCCTAGATCCTAATGCATCATAATAGACAACATATCATTTTCATGAATCTAAGATTATTAGTATTGTTGTTCATGTAAGATGAAACATAATAAGATGAATATATTTTTTCCACTCACAACTATATTGGAATGGAATTACATTCCTTAATAGTAAATATAATCAGTGAGACAATCCTTGAAAATTCATGAATAAATAATTGGTAATATCCGACTAAGAAAAAAAAACCACACATCTCAAAGAAATTCATTGATGGTTTCCATGAGACGACATCCTCTACCTTTTCACAAACTATATTGACATTTTCTTAGAAAAGGCATGTCCAAATAAATGAATATCTAATTACCAGAAAAAACCTAAAAATATTATCATAAATTTGATTTTATTGGAAGATACCTACCACTAGATCTAATTGAAACTCATGATCTGCATTAGTTCTAGAATACATTAGAATATCATCGAAGAACACTACTAAAAGGGGTTAATATACCTATAAATGATCAGATTCATCAATTCTATAAATTTTGTTGGTGAATTCAAAAGACTATAATGGAAAACCCCATATTCAAAATGGGAATAATGACTATGGAAATCGGTTTTTAGAATAACCTCATTCTGATCATGAAGTTTATGGTATCCCGAACATGAATCAACTTTTTTGAACCGATGGGATCTTAAAATTGACTAAATAGATCATCAATTTATAGAAGATGATATTGGTTCATTATTTTAACATTTTAGAACTTATTTATATCCACAAAAAAATATTTTCATCCTCTTTAGTTACAAGAAGAACCGATGCTACCCATAGAGACATAATTGGTCAGATAAACCCTTTGTTTTATAACTCATCCATCTAGGATTTAAATTAATTAAATTCTATTGGATCCATACTATAACAAAAA
This sequence comes from Viscum album, assembly GCA_963277665.1. Classification (NCBI taxonomy): domain Eukaryota; kingdom Viridiplantae; phylum Streptophyta; class Magnoliopsida; order Santalales; family Viscaceae; genus Viscum; species Viscum album. The sequence goes on from OY728155.1 coordinate 1,446,861,155, forward strand.
TATGAAATATGGATGGTCCCTAGTATGAGATCAACCATAAATTCCACTTTATTTCAGGTGGAAACCCAAATAAATTATGATGAATGGAATTGGAAAATTGGTCAATGATTGTTAGAAAATCTGCATGTCTTATTTCATTCAGAAGATACCAATGTAAGTACTAAAAACTGATAACAGATAGTTCAAATCATTGGTACCAAAGGTCTATCTATACATGAATTAACATACTAATATACATTAATAATATAGTTAACACCACTAGAACAAGTAAAACTAAAATGTTGGGCATGGTAGTCGATGTGTTCCTTGAAGGACTTCAACTAATCCATTCGCAAGATCACGTCATCGATATCCATCCTGAGAATAGAGAAATCCAAAACCAATTTATCACCATTGAACCTTATATAATATTAATTACACATTAAAGTCTTAACACTCTTATTACACAAGAGGTTTTTGTTGTTTTAAAATATAAGGTATCATGTCAACATATAAACTTATATGATAAAAAATAAGAGAATGAATAAAAGAGTGGGATGAAATCATATCAAAAAAGGCTTGTATGATGGAATAATTATAAACAATCATACCTAATATCATTTAAGGACTATATTAATCATTTGAGGTCATTTTATCATTCTTATACAATTTCTTACTCATCCCCTCTTATTATTTTCTTCTCTAATGTACGTCCAACACCTGAGGAGTCATGGTGTTTATAGAGTCACAAAGTATCACCCGGTATTGAGGGAAAGAATTATTTTGATGAGATCATCATTTTGATTCATAATTTTTTTTGAGAAACATTAGATTTTTCTACCACAACTCATCATTGAGATCTATTAAAATAATGTTAGAGGTTCCTCATATGTTTATAGTAGTGGCATGCTCTAGGTGGAGCTATAAAATATCACTTGATATGCTTAAAGGAAGAACATTGAATGAAACCCATCATACATTTATATTAAAGAGGAATGTTATCTGGTCTTGTGGTATGATTTTGAGGTACTCCACCACCTTGGAAAAATATTTCCCTCTTCCACTAATTCTTAAAATTTTAGTTATTACCTCTTCCCATAAAGATAGAACACAATGGCCCAGAAAATTCAACCTATTCCTTTTTTAGAATAATAGTGGTGGAGATGTTCTAAGGATGATTTGAGGGATATGGGGGAAAGGGGGATATAGATGGTAAATAAAACAAAAAAGGGTTTTGTTATGTGGAGATTGGGTTAAATCATGGATTATAGGTATATTTGGCATTGAGAGATCATCGATAACATAGATAATTGTGATGGGGATTTCAGTGATTCTTCCATTTAAGAAATTGATGTAGTTTTATGTTTTCATGTGATGTGGAGGTTATTTCTCACCAAAGTAAATACAAAATAGGAAGGTGGCTAAAATATAGTATTTGTGGCCACTATGGTGTATAATTATTATGCTACATCATAGAGGTATAAGGTGTATGTTTTCAAGTTATTCCAAAATTCTACCCCCCTAGGGAGTGGTGAATGTCTACAATGTGGAGGTGAGGATGTATATGGGGTCTAAAATTTGGTTTCTTCTCTTTAACTAAGGTCTTCCTCCACCCTTTATAAGATCATTACTAAGAATTTTTCTTAATGTAGAAAGGTCCACTAAAAAGAATGGATACAACATTGTGAGGGGTATTGTGTTTTACTTGCTCTATATTATTAATTGGAACTATTATGGTCTGGGTGGTTGTATTGTGGTACTGTATTTTTTTGGATTGGTATAAATTCCTAGAGTCCATCTGATGAAATTAACATTTCCATAATTTCTTTTTTTTCTTGTAGGACTCAAGTGCATCTCAATATATACTTTTGATACCTTAATAGTGTATTTCAATCTCCACCTTTGGAAATTAATATGTGGTGTTTTAGGTGAGTTAACTTCCTTATTTTTTCCATGTTTCATCCAATTTGATCATAATGGAAGGGATACTATCAAGAAACAATTAGTTTGATTGTCTTTTGGGAAAGTTATTCATGTGTTTATTGTGTTCTAAGCTGTTTTGGTTGTTCTCCATGATTGTGGTGATTGGTGGTGTCTTTTATATTATTCCAACCTTTCAAAACGGATGCTAAATATTCATTTTCAATACGGGATCCCTATTTTTCTCATCTTATGAATCATGTGGGATGGGTTTTTCTATTCACTTTATTTGTGAATAAGATTTTTACTATCCTAAAAAAGATAACGAAATGGTTAATTTAAATTAAATGGATGGATAATGATTCACATTTTTTTACATCCCTTTGATTATGTTGGCATTGAGATTATTTATTCTTATTGAGAAAATAAAAATCATGGTTTTTTGGAATTAATCTTAGGGATGGAATGACATTGGTTGTGTATCATTGATCATTAATTTTTCTGATACTATTTTGAATAAATTTTTAATCACTTATAGTATGCTAAATAAATTTTTACACAAGAAAACTATGACTTCTATGAGAATACCCTAAAAACATGTGGAATGTGATAAAAAATACCACTTTCTAAATATAAATTTTTATATGAGAATTGATATGAAAATTGTGTTTATCTGTGGCTGTAGTACATGGGGATGACGTGTTGTGGTGTGTCTATTATGTGGGGTGGATATGTGTTGTTTTGATGTGGGGATGTAATGTGACGAATTGTGTGGTTATGATATGTGGTGATTGTGATGTGGTTGTGGTAAGTAGGAAGTGGTTGTGGATATAAAAGGGAGGACTTGTGTCAGATATTTTCATGATAAAATGGTTTTGTTGTTGTAGTTTCCTGTATAATAATGAAATTGGTTGATTATATTTTGAAATGGAACATGAAGGAATTATCAATGAAACCTTGAACTAATATTCATTATGTGGAAAAATTTAGTAGGTTTTAAATCTAAAATAATGATTCGAAATAATATAATGAATGGGATGGAAATAATGGAATGAAATATATATTTAATTGAATTATTTGTTAATTTGAAACCTGTAAAATGGATTAAATTTTAGAAATATAATGAAATTTGATAAATTTCTTATGTCTTGTTGTTTGGTGTTGTAAATTTAATGGTGCAAGAAAAAGGGGTGGTGTTTTATGGATGGGTGTTTATGTTTTTAGTTGGTTAGTAATTTTTTATGAATCCATAGGTTAGATAGATGTGTGGATATATATATATATACCATGTATGTTCCTTTTTATTTTCAATACACACTCCACCCATATCCGGAACCTTATGTCGAAATGATAATATTCGGGGGTTGTTTTCCAATATCCAAGTGGTGAGTATGGATGGATGGACACTCGTTCTTCCCTTAACTATCCTATAGCATATTTTTACATGCATGGTCTTTGATGGATTGTATTCAAAAATTAAACTATTAAGACATGTTGTTATGTGGAGGAATAGGTTTCAGTGGGTGTGATGTGATGTCGTAAGATGGGTTGTGGTGGGGTTCATCCATGATAGGAGGATGGAATGAGGTGATTCCCTTTTTTTGTGGAGGCTATGCCTCTTTTATTAAAAGCAAATGAAATTTATAACCTAGGATAGAGGACAGAAAATATAGGGAAAACCCAAAAAAAACTATTTGTTTATATTATTCATCAGTCACTCGGTTAGCCTTCGTTCTTCTTCTCTAATTGAATGTATCTCTGCTCTTCCATGCCCTCATCCCCGACCTCTCGATATCCCTCTAATTGCACTTTCATGGCTCAATAGTGACTGAATTCTTTCATAAAGTTTCTCATCATCAGTTCTCCATGATCCCGAGCTATCCTCTTTTTCATCCTTGTTTTTTTTCAGGAGAAGCCTCTTTTGACAATGGTATCATCATTTCATCTGCAATCGGTAGGTCAACCACCATTGGGGAATGAACCGGGGGTTCTGTCTTCTTCTATGAAACAATATGAAAGACTTATTTATCCAAAATTCACATTGAAGAAGAATGTAAAGCCTTAGAGATGACTGGGGGTCAGATTCTAAAGATTTTTTACATTTTCGATTCATTGAGGAAACCAACATTTCCTGTCATAGTTGTTGATCAACCTCAAATTGTGCTTCTTCTTATCTTGCTCTTTTCCTTTTCTAGGTGCATGAATGTCACGACCCATCCTCAGGGCCCGTGTCGTGACTACCCCAGGCCCGCCTTCTATAGGCCAGGGGCTGGCGACTAGCACCAAAGGCATAAATCCCTAACATAGGAAGGCATTACCTTTATGAAAGTAAACAAACAAAACATAGTACACAAGTAAAGAAAGAACTAAGTAAATACTGAATAAAAAAGTACGTGATGAAAGGTAAAGGGGCCGAAAATACAAACCCAACAGTAAGTACAACACAACTGAAAAGCTGATACAACTACAGAAAATTAAAACAGCAATTACTAAGTCGTCCTCTGGGTATCCCACCTGAAGGGTGGGTACAGATGGTCTCCACAGCACCTCGGGTCCATTTGTCCGCTCCATGTATATATCACTATGTGTTCCACCTCTAGGTACTGTCCAGATTCTCATGTCTCCTCCTCGATCAATGTTTTATGTCTTCCACAACCAACACAACATAGTGCGGTCATAGCCCATGCAGGGGTGAGTATAAAATACACAACAAGGACCCCAAGACCGATGGTGGTCTCCCAGAATCCACGAATAATAAACCATAGAGGTAAATACAACCACAAAATAACAAAGAACCCTACTTAGGTATATGCCCATACATATACCTAAGTTATCAATCTCAGTCCGACTCCAACTCTCTAGCCCAAGAACAACCTAGTCCACTTAGGAAGAAAGTCAATCACATTAATGATAATGTTGGAAAGTCAAGACTCAGCTCACATAGGTACAGAAAATTCATATTGATATAGAGATGATCAGATGTAGTCACTGATTCATCGTCACTGCTGAACCCATGAAGGATTCCAGTACAATTTTCTTCACTGCCGAACCCACAGAGGATTCCAGTACAATTGTCGTAGTTGCCGAACCCATGGATGATTCCAGTACATTTTTTCTCACTATCGAACCCATGAAGGATTCCAATACAATTTGCTTTGCTCTGAACCCATGGAGGATTTTATTACAGTTGTCATCTCTACCGAACCCACATAGGACTCCAGTACAGTTGTCATTGTAGTCGCAGCTAGCTCTAGGGTTCCCGCACACAACATGCTCAATTCTGGGTGGTTCTGCTCCTCAAGACGAAGGGTTGATACATCAATTATCATTAATTCTATAGTTGATGTATCCCAAAGTTCTGTCCCATCAAAAGAAACCCAACATGACAGATGGCGCGTCACTCGGCCGCCTGGTATGAGAGTTATTGGATTTTCTGATCCAGGAGCCCGGTTGGAAATATGTTCATTTCAAACCCGGCCATTTTACAAATTTGTCCAAAAATGACTTAGATTATTAAAAAAGGACCTCTTCGTCATGAGGATCCCAATGCCACAATCGGCGAGTCGATCGGATGCTCCATCTTAAAGTTATTCACGTTTAAGTGAAAACGGGCTCGGCCCATCAAGCCCAGTGGACTCGTGGGTCGGGTCAACCCGGTTTTGGCAGGACAACCTGGAAGAGGGTTAGACCGGCCCGGTGAATCATGCGACCCGGTCCGAGGGGACGCGGTGTGAACCGATAGGGCGCAGCCCGGCCCGGCTGGCTACGGCTCAACTTGGCTGGCCGAGCAGTCCGGGGGGGTGCAGCCCCCCGCTTTCCCAAAACGGTGGCGCTGAGCGGCGCCACCCTCCTACCCAGCCGGATTCTCTAGTGTGAGCGGCCCTCTTGGGCAGGTCGCTGTCCTCTACGCGCGGCGCCAGGCGGCGTCGTGGGTTCCTCCACCCTGGACGGCTGATGAGACGGCCGGTTCACCCGCCAAAGTGTCCCGCAGAGCACGGTCCATGGTTCCTTTGCCCCGACTGGTTTTGGTCGGTCAGTTCATCCATGGCTGGGCGGCCCACAGTTGCGGGTCGTGGTTCTTCTACACATGGTTGGCACGTGGCCGTCACCTTCTCCTGTCACCACCTCTACCAACTCACCTTTATTGCGAACCAAAACAGGAAACATCGGAGGGTCTTTGGGCCGTGTTCGTTAAGCCCGCCCCTCCACATTAGGCGGTATCATAAAGCCAAAGAAAAACTAAGATTCTCAATGAACAACGGGGTACAAAATAATCACATCAAATTGTACAAACCACTACCTTGAAATAAGTTGCGTTCGTGGACAGATTTGTGGAGAGGCGGCGTCAACTCGTTGATATCAGGGAAGAAGGAGCTGAGGATGGCGTGTAGTCGGCGTTCCTTGCAGGTGGATCCTTCACCTTTGTCTTGTCTAAAGATTGAAAGAGTTATTAATTGTCCTTCGACAGTTCTTGGTCGAAAGAAGAACATTTTGTTTTATTTCCCCAGAGTTCTCCCAAGAATATTTTCCAACCAAAACAATAATAAGGCCCACCCATAATATAACATTTCCATGTATTTTTAAATTAATACAAAATATAAATTGAAATAATTAAGGCATTAGAGTTGGTAACATTAATGGATGGGAGATGGAGAGGCTCCACATTTAAGTGGAAGTCCAAAGGATTCAAGTGGGTTGTCCAAAATTAAATAAAGGGGAGTGTTAGTGGGGAGTTAAAGGAAGATGAAAGGATTGGGGATCTTGTGGGCCCCACCACACTAATTAATCTAATGGGAGGTTATGTGGGTGTGGACCGCACCCCTAACTCCCCATTATAGGAATTAACCAACATCTTTATATAAAATTGTGTGCTAAAATTTTATTTATTTTATTTTAAATCCCCTAAAATAAACTCTCATCCCATATAAAATGCAATTGCAGTAAAGTTCCCCTTAAGAGAATACCAGTGCTATGAGTTCATTAGTGTCCTTGGATTTCAATTCCGTGAACTGGTTCAGAAGATATAAAAACACGAACGTACATTTACTGAAATAGTTTTCAAGTTCTCTATCCTTTGAGGAGATAACAAGTTGGGATTTGACCTCAGTAGCTTTCTTTATTCCCTTCCAGGGATAGTGTATTTCATGAATATGCTGGGGATTTGTATGCGGGGGTCAATTCCATCATAGGTATTGATTTCCATTTGTTATTTGATAGAAGTATGGTATAGGTTGTTAGGTTCAATTATAGTTTTATAAACAACTACCTATGAGACAATTTCAGTAATGGGGGCACTAGGTTTTCTCTCTGTCAAGATGGGATGGAGTAAGAATAGGATGACCTTGGGATGTTATTATTGTTTAGGTAACTCAACCTAAGAATGGATGTGGTTTTCTTAACTAGTACAGAGGTGAGGGGATAGGCATGTTCAATTTAATTAAGTTAAGGTGGCTTCACAATAGGGGATAGATATTTTTCGTTGAAAAATATTTATATCATCCCATATTGTTTATACCTTGTTCGATTTAGGAGCTTCACACTCCTTTATTTTCCCACCCTAGTTCATATTTTAATACAATACATACATAGGCTTCTTGTTCACCAGGTATTAACTACACCAGTTGGTGTCCAAACTATCGTGTTTCATGTATGATGGCAGTGAAAAGTAATTATGGCTACACATAAATCATGCATTTATATTTAATTACATTATACGTAGTCATAAAATTTTATTCTCAATGGAAAATGATTGTATTCTGTGTGTTCTATTATTGACTTCTTCTATAGGAGAGGCATGTTTTTATATATTTATGCACAAAAATTAGTTTTTATTGGTGAGTGGTGTAGTTCTTTGGGTAGTAGGCATGTAGATACCCTTATTTATTTATTGTATGAAATATCTATAAATTCATTAGATACAAGGATAGTCCAAGTTCATGTGGTTGTTAGAAATTTCTTATATGTTTTTCATTTGGAAATTGTGATGTTACCCCATCAACATGACATTGAAATTCGTATAGTCTTGTAGCTCGATATTTATATGATTTCAAGGGATCCTTTTTTGATGACAATGTATGAGTTTTAGGAGATGTGGAATCAGATAGATGATTGGAAGAAGAAGGGTGGCATCCAACCTAGTGCTTCACCGTGGGGTTCTATAGTGCTTTTATCCTTGAATGTAATGGTATTTTGAGGATGTGTATATAATAACATATTTTAAATTATATGATGATCAAGAATAATTACCCTATTAAAATTTATCATGATATTATTTATTAGATCACAGGTGAGAGTCAGTTTTCTATAATTGACCTATAGTCTGAGTATCACCAACTGAGATTAATGGAGCTCGATATCCCAAGGACTACCTTTACATACAGGTATGGGAACGTTGAGTTCATGTTTATATCGTTTAGTGTCATAAATTTACTAGATGTGTTCATGGGGTTCATGAAAATTGTTTTCTATGAATTCTTGGACAATTTTTTTAGTCTTATTCGTCGATGGAATATTTATCTAATAAATGATGGATGAGGAGTATACTGATCATCTCGTAGCTATCTAATAGGTTATTAGATACCATTATATCTATGGAAAGGTATCCACATGTTTGGTCTGGGTATGATAATATTACCTCCTTATTCTGTTGGTGTCTTAGATAGGTGTATCTAGAAACCAATTGAAGGTTGAGGTAGTTGTTTCTTGTAAAGAACCCAAGTATGTGAAGGAGGTTTCTATCTTCCCTGGTCATGCAAGATTTTAAGGGAGGTTCAATCCTAATTTCTCATGGATTATATAACCATTGAAATCTTTGAATATGGAGGAACAATATTTTATATGGATTAATCAGTTTCAGGTAGTGTCTCACTATATTATGGGGTATTTGGTTAGTGCTCCAGTGCTCTGGTTTCCAGAGGAAGGGGTAAAGTTTGAGGTTTTATGTGACAATTCTACTTGGACTTGGGATGTTTATTTATGCATATAACAACCGTAATTTTTCTTATTTAAATATTAATTAATTTTAAGATAAAAAACAAAATTCAGATACAAAGACAAGATCAAAAGGATTAGTGTATTTGGAAAATTAGGCTAATACATTACTTGTACATAATATTAAATAAAAATTTATTAAAATAGTTATTTTTTATCCTTATAAAATATCACCTTATCATTGGTATATATAATCACATGAAGATATACGTTAAATAAAGGTGGGATATAAAATCCTAGTAATATAATGAATAAGAGACATGAATCAATACAACAAAGGAGAGCATAATCATCATCATAATATCCTAAAAATGGGATCATCATCAATATTATGAGGGAAATATGTTTTAAATTCATGGAATGTAGAGATATATTAAAATGACACATCATGTCATATTACTCAAATACCTCACAAAGTTGTGAACAAATACAGAATCATGTTCATGCATAACATATGTGTATCATAATAAAATCATCATTGCGATCAAAGATAGAATCATGTTCCCACATATTACACATTTTCTCATGAGATACATAACATTACACAATTAATTTGAATAATACATAATTCTGAGACCACCCATGACATCATAATATTTATTTAATCATGAATTCCATTTAGAACATATTTCACTCATAGTCATTAAATGAACCATAGAAGGTAATAGGTTTTATAAAGATTTAATCAATTATAATTTCTTGAACAAACATGGGGTTTTAAAATAAATAATAGAAATAATATTTGGTATAAGAATCATCATTCAGCCATAACGAAGAATGAAATCAAGGGGATTCAAATATATATTTTGGAAAAAATATTTCTTTTCGAAAATCATTGTATTTTTCATAAAATAAAGTAGAAAAAATTTATATCCCAGAAAAGAAAATGTAATAATAACAAATTTATATTTATGTAACATTAGAGGATCATGCATACTAAATATGTCATGAAAGAGGTTTAACCCAAAGAAACATAGTTGATTTTTGTAATCCCCTTTCCTTAATTTCTACTTTATTTCATCACTTTTGAACCTCCTTAACAATAAAAATTAATTTGTTAAAACATTGATCCAAAAGTTAATTATGGTAATTTTTACCACCACATATCAATTGTAGTTATTGGATTATATTTCTTAATTTCCTCGGTTATATAGTATAAATTTTGATATCATATTTTACTTCATAATTTCATGATTTGTTATATTTCACTATTAAGATAAATTTAATTTATACATTAGATGGATCCATTATTGAGTAAGTATCACTCCCAAGCGCAGTACACATTCCCCTTCCCCTAGTATTTCTATTTCCTTCCAGTTTGAAAGCCTCCATCTCATTTATTATTATCTCCATGCCAGTCTCATCCATGACTTTCCCCATTCTACTACCACCTGTCAGTTGGTTGCATCTGCAATTTCATCCCCTAATGATGCTTTTGGATTTTGAAGACATGGTGTTTCTTGAAAATCATTTATCTTAGATATACCTGGATCAATACCCTTCGGTTTGTTTTTAATGATACAGGTTGGGTTTGACTCATCCAATATCAACATAGGTAGAGCGGTGGTTTGGATTCTGAGAGGTTCCTTGTGGGGCTTCTTATTACATAGTTCATCCAGATATTTGCACCAATGGTTGCTTTAGTTATTGATATTGGGATTTTCTCCATGTAACAATGTTTATATTAGTATGTTGAGGCCATATCATTGTTTATAATTCATCCAAAATCACTCACAGATAGGGAATATTGATGACTAGGTTATTCCTAGGTAACATCATGGTTTAACTTGGAGATCGTTGTGGTGCATTCTGAGAGAAACAATGATTTTTGGAAACCTATGCAAAAAGTTTTTTGTGGATGACATTGGTTGGTCCTAGGCATTTCGGATTTAGTGGTGATTTGTCTTTTGTTGGTAGATGATGATGAATATTGACGATGATTCATTTTTGATATGGACGTTTTTTAGACTTTTTATCAGTTTTTTAAATGTTTTTTGGGTCATATAGTTGGTTGATGGGTAGAATATATCTCTATGGGTACTGGAATTTGTGTCATCGCATTTGGATTTAGTGTAGCATGCGTGTACTACAAGGTAGGTGTAATTTTTCGAGGGATGGGTGTGTTGACACCCATGATTCCACCGTCTGTCCTCACTGTTGGATAGATCGGTGCCTTGTTATGATTTTGTTCAATGATTTTGGTGTGGATTTCATATTTAATTAGGTTGACTTTCTAGGAGATCATCAAATGAAATATAGGGTGGGTAGCTTGAAATAGATATATATGTGTTGGAATCTATCATTAGATCTCCCCTCGACATTTCAATTTTCATGGGAGGGGTGATATAAATATTTATATTACTAGAAAGGTGCAATTCCTTGGCTGTGGTGACACTTTCTCATGGACCCTTTTCAAAATTGTATTATCTTTTAGTGGGGCGATTAAATTTTTTCTATACTTCTCCTAAAATTTTCATTCCTTTACATCTTGGGATTTATATCAACCCTTTGGGACATTCATTTTCATCGATTATTTCCATTGTTTCAGTAATGGGATTCCTCTTTTCCCATTTTTCAAAACATGTTCCATTTTCTAAATCAATAAAAAGGGTATTTCCCTCTAATTTTTATGAGTTAATTTCATAAGAATAGAATAAATTTAATAATAAATTTATATTTTATATACAATTAATTATATCCATAAATGAATATGGTTAAAAACATTGAATTGAAAAATGTCTATGTAGGTGGTTCACCAACCTTTGATGAGACATTGTTAGGATAGAAGGAAATGGAAGTATGAAATTTATATATATAGTAAATATAATTATTAGAGTAGGTTAACAACAATAAAATAATGTTAAATACTACCTAATTAATATTAATGGGTTTTTTGTGAAAGTGGTTGGGAAAAAACAAATAGAATAAGAAAAAAAAAGTAAAAAAATTGTGAAGTGTTAATGTGAAATTACTTAATCCTCGGTGTAGCTTCTCTTCTATGACACAAAAACTCTCTTTATGTTTGAAGTAGGATTACTCCATAAAAACCCTATGGGTTCTAAGGGGATTTCATGGATGTATTCTGGTAGAGGTTATAATTTGTAAATTGGGTAATTAGTGGTTTTCCAAGGTAAGGGATAGGGGTTATTTATAAATGAGGGGAGGGTATTTTTTGGATAAATTATTGAATAAAATATTATATCAAAGGTAAAACATGTAATAGTGAATGTTTGACAATAAAAATCATATATAAATATAATTTAATTTATTTAATACCTTAAATACCCTTTATAATTTGATTTCATTAGTTTACAAAATAGGAAAGTTAAGAAAAGGGAAATTGTTATTTTAAGAAATCACTATTGACTTTAGGTTTTGGAAATTTCATTTTGGATTTGGAAATTAAGTTTATCATATCATAATGATTTTTATTTTGAAATTAAATATATCATTTCTGAACTTAAGGTTATATAATTTATTTCATCATTATTACTTCATTAATTATTTAATTTGAGATACATCAGTTATGTCAAAAACTATATATTTTACTATTCACCAGAAAATTGACATATTTCATAAAATTATAAATAAAAGAGCCTTGGAATTTTTTTGAGATATGATTTCAAAAATTATATTAATATTATAAAAATAAATTTCAAAATTCAGTAATTTTAATATTTAATATTAAAAATGTTATTTTTACAAAATACTTTAAAATACAGTTTATAAAAATGTGCTTAAATTTTCATTGAGTTTTTTAATAATGGTATTTATTTTTTAGCATTTTATTATTTATATTTACTCTTGACAAATATTATTTAAAACATAACTTATTATTATGATGTAAAATTACTATTCAAACAATCAAGTTACTCTTCTCAATGGTAAAGTTACTACTATTACCGATAAATCATCTCTTATATATAACACTTCATTTATTCAATAAATATTTAAAAAAATTCCTCTCAAAGATCTATATTTCCATTTCGTAATATGTTTAATCGTTTACTAATATTTTTTTCTTTCTTATTGTGTTTGAAGTGTGGGTTATTATTTTAGAAAATTGGGGTGGTCTATATTTTTTGATTTCATCTTTTCTATTTTATATTTTTTGTGTGGTTGTAATGATTAGAATTTTAAATAGATTCATTATTGGTTAAGGTAACATTATTTCATAAGTAAATTATTCATTTATGTTCTATTTATATGTATAATAGTGTATATTATATTATAAAACACATTTATTTCAAGAGACAAATATTATTTATAAATTTTGGGTTGTTAAATTTACACCCTTCAATAAATTTTGCCCCAAAATTTCATCACAAATTATCAGTTGAGAATAGGTGAGGCTACTTATATTTCATTGTTTCATTTAGTTCCCATGTCACTTATTCATACATATGGTCCACCCATATCACATTGACAAGGTGAGTTGTCTTGTTTCATAGAACATTGTCTCTACAACCCAATATCTTCATGGGCTAATTTGGATATGAGAGGTCATTCTCTAATTGTGCCACCTTAAGATTTAGTAAATGTGAGGGATTAAATATGTACTTCCTCAAGAGTGATACATGAAACACCTAATTAATAAGATCCTCACTTACTAGAAGTGTCATATGATGGGCCACTACTTTTATGCAATCAAGGATCTCAAAAGTGCCAATATACCTTGGACTAAGATAATCATCCCTTCAAAACCACATGAATCACATCCATGGTGATATTTGATGGAAAAAATTATTTCCAAATTAAAAATTCATGTCCCTTTAATAGTTTTTATCATAGAAATTTTGCTTACTCTAAGAAACTTTTATATGTTTTGGATTGATTAAACCTTCACTGGTGTCTTTAATAAAAGATCAGGTCCAAGTATCTTTTATTCCACAGTTTTATCCAAAAAAGTATTAGAACTACATCACATCCCATTATGGGATTCATATAGTGAAATTTGAAATCACAAGTGGAAGTTTTTTTATTTAAGGAGTCAAAAAATTTGAAATATTTATCTCATCACCCATTTAATTCAATTTAATAGGCTCTTAGAATTATCATGAGCATCTAGTAGTCCTCTGATGTTGGCCATTAGTTTAGGGGTGATATGTCCTCTTGAGATTCAATTAGTAGCCAAATCATATTGAATACTTCTCTAGAGTGTTGATGTGAACCTTATATCATGATCATATTTGATCAAAAGTGTAACCCCGTACAGCCTCACTAATTCATTCACATATATCATGGAACATTTTTTAAATGGGGGAATTCGTTATGAGTCGATCCAAGACAAACCATATCACATTGTTAAATGTGGATGTCTTTAGGAGACCATTAACAAACTCCATAGTGACATTCACCCATTTCTATGGGTTTATATGAAATGGTTTCATCACCCTATTGGACTTATATTTTTATAAATTAACTTGCTAACAAAAAAAACCTTGACATATACTCCAAAATCTCCTTTTTAATTATGTCCCACTAAAAGTGCTCTCGAATATCACGGTACAACTTGGTACATCCTTGTTGGATAGAGAAAGATGAGCTATGAGAATTATCCAATAGCTCACTCTTTATCACAATAAACTAAGGAACACGAAGACTCACTCTAAAATAAATAACACCATCATCGTCGATGTTGAACTCATGTAGCTTCCCTTCCATTACTTCTTTCACCTTCTTTTGTAACTCTAGATCAACCCTTTTTCTTCCATGGTCATCTCATATATAGTTGGATGTGTAATAATTTGGGAAATTTAGGATGTATTAATTACCATTATGATTTCCAAATCCAATATCCATGAATTTAAGTTCTTTCTCAATCTGCATCATGGATACAGTAGCATGTTCTATTAAACTAAGTGTATAAACTACATTTTCTTCCCTTCCTGAATGGTAGTGAAAAGAGAAATAGTAGTCCCATATTATCTCTATCCATCTTATTTGATGCATGTTGAGATCCTTCCCTGTAAATATTTACTTAAACTCATGTGATCAGTATATATATCAAGATTTTCATTATAGAGTTATTGGATCCATATATTTGTTATGAATATCAAATAAGCTAACTCCAGATCATGGGTTTGGTAGTTCTATTAATGGATCTTCAACTATTGTGATGCATAGGCTATCACTTTATCATTATTCATGAGTATGAAACCCAAGATATTCTCTAAAGCTTCATTATATATCACAAAAAATTCTCTACATATCAGTAGTGTGAGTATAGGTGTAGGTATTATCCTCTTATTTATCTCTATAAATAATTCCACATATTCTTATATCCAAACATACTTTACCCCTTTTCATGTAAACTTATTTATTGGGTGAGAGAACCATGAGATATTTCTCACAAAACATCTATAGTTCCCTCATAATCTTAGAAAACTATTTATTTATATGACACTAGTGGGTCTTGAAAATTCTTAAATTTCATTTATCTTTAAAGGGTCCATAGAAATTACAGCACATGTGATCATGTTCTCAATTACTTAATCTTTTTTTCATCCGAAAATAACACTTTCATAAATTATTATACATTTTTTCTTTTATAATGTCGCTAACACAATTCTAAGATTTTCTTCATATCCCCTTTCCATTGGAGTAAATGATAATATCATAGATGAACGCTATGATAAATTTATCATGGTAGTCCCTAAAGACATTATTCATAAAATCAATAAATATTTCAAGGGAGTTAGTAATTTTAAAGGGGATCACTATGAAAAAGAGAACCGACCAACCCTATGATGATGCAATAGGGCCTGTGTACCCATTGTACAAATTATCCAGTAACCACTTCTTTAACTCATACACTTCAATAAGATTCATATTGTAGGGGAATATAAATATATGAGTGGATCTCTGTGTGAGATATATTGAGAACTCTAGCTCGTAGTATAGAAGAAGACTGGGTAAATCGTTGGTAAATACATAGCTTACTCCCTAAATGTGGGAATTTTATCTGTATTTTTTACTTCATTTGACTCAACCATTTGGGAATGGTATTCTTCTTAATTGTGTATCAACACCCATAGTGTTGAGATATTTTTTGAAGGGGATACATGATCTTCAGTTCGTTTTTATAGGATCATTTTATAGTTTATTATATGAAATGTAATTTCCTTTTCCTAAAAACTGTTGAGTGCACTCTATAATGAGATCCATTTAATTCCTCATATAGAATCAAATTATACAAAGGGAATTATTATGATATTAGTTGGAATAATCATCGAATATATACGTGTAAGAGAAGAGTCAATACATTGGTTGTAATGATATCAGCACTAGGTGTTTTTACAAATATATCTACTTCAATGTATCAGGAATTAAATTCAACTGTTCTATAAATTTTTTTGGCTATGATAGAATATTTAGATTTAGAATCAAATAAAACATCTTCCATAATTTTTAAATAATAAGTGCACCTTGTATGACTTAACATTCATGGTCCACTTCAGATTTAGTGATGGCATAATCATTCCCCTTCTCCATTGGATTTGGTGGGTGCTGATGTATATGATCTTTAAGGACCCATGGTTTAGTTCACTAGTTTTTAAACTTACCTTACTCCCAAAATTTGAATCATTAAACCATGGGTGGTGCATTAAAATGTAACCTCATTTCCTCCATCAATTTGGTGGAATTATTTATGTATCTTCAACATTCATGAGATTGGATTCCTTCATTCATGCACTTTAAGCATTTCCCCATCCCTTTTAAACAATTCCAATGATGGTTCTTCCCATATTTTTGAGATGTGGCTTGTTAAATCCTCTTTTATCCTTTTCCATTTGACCTACTATCTTGAAACTCTATTCTTAATTCCTTATCTCAAAAACCATGGGACCATTCTACAAACTCTATTTCTAATTTGAATGAACATTGCACTACTTTTTCATAAAACTAAAATTATTGGAAATATAGAACCTTTCGAAGGAGTGGTTTTCAACCAATAATGAATATATCTATTTTTTCATTATTAGAAACAAAACCTAAGGGGTATTTTTAAAGAAATGTAAATTTTTCCTCATAATTCTTGATAGATATACCTTCCTTTTCCTTCAACTCTATGAATTTCCTCTCCATCTTGGTTCGAAGAGTTCGATTAAAATACTTAATAAGAAAAAATTTCTTAAGGTCTTTCCACTACAGATCATGTATTTAATCCTTTGGATTTTTGTTATTAATTATTTCCCACCATTAATCAACCTCTACATCTAAATTATAGATGGATTGATTCACCTTCTCCTTCTCAAAACAATGGATAATAGAAAATATCTTATCTATTGAGTTAACCTACTATTCCATGAAAATAGGATTAAAAGATCCAAAAAACAACGGTGGTCATTGCCTCATAAAGGAATCACTGGCTAGATTCTCATTAATTTGTGTGGATGGATGTTCCATGTGGTTTATATTATGGTTCATATCCTAGGATAGTTGGTTATGAATTTCCATGATTTTTTGAACTCTGCATCCCATGGAATTGGGGATGACATTCATACAGTGGTTTCTTTGTCCCTCAGATAGGATTTTGGGAAGGTTTCTCCTGACACCCACTATTTTATAAAGTAGAAACGGTTTGAAAAAATTTAATTAAATAAACCCCGAATAGTTTATTATTTTAATAAATTAATACAAAAATAATATCTTATGGGATCCCTATGTTTATCTGTTTCTAAAAAGCTTCTTCTGTGACGTTTTTCTTATATATAGGCTTGTAATTATGCTTTCCACTATTGATTTATAACCCTAATTCCTAAATTACATAAACCACTCTTTAATACCAACTATAGAAGCCATGGGTTTTCTTATATAACTATTACATGATTTTTTTGAAAAAAAAAATTAGATACAAATCCAAGATCAAAAGGTTTTTTGTCTTAGAAAAATTAAGATAATAAAAAACCCTTACTTAATAAAACAAGATTAGTTATTTAAATAATTATTATTTATTCTTAGAAAACCTAAATTTATCCTTAGTATATATAATCACCTAGTGATATACATCAAATGGGTAAGCTAAAATCCTAGTAAGAGGATGAATAAAAGACATGAATAAATATAACATGGGTCATCATAATCAGCATCATTATCATATCCAAAGAATATGATCATCATAATAATCCTGAGGGAAATAATATATGATGTAATGGAATTTATAAATGCATAAAAATGAAACAAAATGTCAAAATAGTCAAATATTATGCAGAGCTATGTTCAAATATAGCATCATGTTCATGCATAACATATGTGCACACTCATAACATCGTCATTTTGAGAAATGATAGCATCATGTTTTGGGATATTACACATTATCTCATGAGATATATAATATAACCCATTTCATTGGAGGCCTATTTAATTTTTTTCCACTATCACATCATATTATTTACATAATCAAGCATGCCACATAAAATGTATTATAATCAAAGTGATGAATTAACCCATAGAAGGGAAAGGGTTTCATTAGGATTTCATAAGTCATAATTTCATGAATAATAATTGTGTTCCTAACTAAAAAGTGTACAAACATATTTGTTATAAGCATCATCCTTCATGCGTGAAGAATAAACAACACAAGGGGATTCAAAGTGTCTTGGAATGAAGAGCTATTTTTGGAAAATATATTCATTTCTCATAAAATCTAATAGGAAACATTTAAATCCTAGAAAATAAATGAAAATAATAATTAAATGATATATAAGGAACATTAGAGGATTTTTTATACCAAATATATTTTGAAA
Source organism: Viscum album (assembly GCA_963277665.1). Classification (NCBI taxonomy): domain Eukaryota; kingdom Viridiplantae; phylum Streptophyta; class Magnoliopsida; order Santalales; family Viscaceae; genus Viscum; species Viscum album. The sequence goes on from OY728155.1 coordinate 1,446,879,793, forward strand.
TAGGGATAACCCAAAAAAAATTAGTTGGGTGGGAGAATCCCCTTTTCTTAATTCTCTCTTTATTTCAATATTTTTTTCTCATGAATATTAAAAATTGATTCACTAAAAAATTGATCCAGAATTAAATTATTTTAATTTTTACCATTACATGTAAATCATAGTAATTTTATTATATATCTTAATTTCATTAGTTATAAGGTTTTCATTTTGATATTATTTTTTACTTAAGCATTTCTTATTTTGCCTCAATTTTTCTATTTTCTTAAATGTAATTTTTGAAATAGAATTATTAATTAAAGAATCCTATAATACATGTAAGTAAAAAATTTATATATTATATTTAGATCATACTATAAATCTATAAATTTGGATATAATAATTTACTTGTAAATGTCTTTATTGGCGGTTAACGTAAATTTGATGGGTGCTAGGAGAGAAATAAAGGGATGTTTGAAATTTATATATATAATAAATATTATTATTAAATTATTTTAATACCATTAATGTAATGTTAAACTAATAAAAAATTAATATTGTATGTTTTTTTGTTAAATGGGTGGTGAATAAATAAACATAATAAGAATAAGAAATTAAAAATGTGTTTATAGTAACTTACTTAATCCTTAGTGTAGTTTATCATACAAAACATTAAAACTCCATTATTTTATAGAGTTGGATTACTACATAATGTTCCTACGGATTATAAGATGATTATGATGAGAAATTGTGGAATATTTTAGGTGTTGGAATGAGGGGAATTATTTTTTTTCTAAAGAAAGGGAGAGGGGTTATTTATACTTGAGGAGCACTGTTTTTTTGGAATAAAAAGTTGAATAAAATATTATATCAAAGGTAAAACATGTGATAGTGAATTTTTTATAATAAAAATAATTTATAAATATAATATAATGTCTTTATGAATTTAAATCTAGTTTAAAATTCAAATTCATTAGTTTATATAAATAGAAATTTGGAAAATTAAAGATATTGTTATTTTAAGAAATCACTTTTAAAATTAGGTTTTGGAAAGTATTTTATAATTGGAAATTCTGTTTATTGTATTTTAATGATGAATTAATTAAATAAAATATATCATGGAAATGACAATTTTTCTATAAAAATGTAGTATTCTCAGATATAGATGATATATGAGTCATATAAGGAGACTCAGAGGAAGAGGATATTCATGATAATGTTATCCATATAGATGCTCTAGTGAGATGGTTGGAGGAGAGTCAAAACTATATTTTTTCTCAATAGAGGCTATTTATTCCAGTATTAAAGCATTATGAAGTCCATCTTGAGTTTTATATGTCTTATTTCATGGTACACATAGGGGTTTTCAAGATGTACCATTGATTGAGTCTATAGCTTTTTGTCCGATGTGGAAACTGGTTTTGGAAGAGTTTGTATCCCGATGATTGGTTTTCTAGTAGTTAATGGCAAAACACTATGTTCATGGAGGTTATGTTACAACTCTTGGAGAGGAGGTATATAGATGAGGTGGGGTGGATTCATGAGTTTCTGAGTCCATTATATATGAATAAAATTTCCATTTTATCTCAAGGTTCTAGAGGGGATTTCATCATTCATTTTGAACTCAGTTATTGTAACACCCTGATATTTTGTGTAATATATTTTTTAAATTAATTTAAACTTTGTTAAATTTTTCTTTTCATGAAACATTGAATATTTCCTGTGTTATATGAATAAACTATGTTTAGTTTGAGATACATGAAATAAAATGTTAATATTCTACAACACATAACACAATGCTTATATTTCAGTACATTATACACTATGTTCGACTTGTGTTACACACAATGTAGAGTTCCATCGATATCCTTTGTTACATGCGAGACCTAATTTTACCAGACTATAATGTTCTATTAAAATTACTAATATAATATTATTATGTTTTAATTTTCTCTTTTTTTTATTTTCTTTCTTTTGTTCATAGGGAATTCACACCCACCAACCGGACCCAAGTCCCCACACCATCATGCCCTCTACTAGAGTGATAAACCATCGCGATTGGGATCAGATAATATAATGTTATTATAGTTTTGAACAAGACATTGGAATGTAGTTTATGAATAAGATTATTTAAATTATAAAAATATGATTTAAACGTATAAATAAGAAGAATTATTTGGTGACCAAATGTATAAAAATGATAATAAAACCATTTTTTTAAAATATATGAAGTATTTTGCTGGCGAACTATATTTATGAAATCAAATACATTTGACCTTAATTAATTAATTAAAAAACCATTTATAAATTATTTTCAGGAAATATGTTTATATACATATATATATATATTAATTCACCTATTTAATTATCATCTAATGTGTTTTCGGGATAATAGATAATAATAAATCCAATTTTATGCATAAATATATATATATATATATATATTACAAAATTTAATTTTCCCGCATTTTAATGGCAAACATATTTTACTTAAATTTTATGAAACATTTATAATTTTTTTGATAAAATAAAATTCATTTTTGATATTTGAGTATTATAATTTACTTTGTGTAATGTTTTTTCTATTTTTCAAAGAAGTTTCATTTTTTTCTGAATAGTGAAAACACAAATTTTTAATTGAAAACTACATTCTCATCTAAAGTAATTATTTATTTAAATTATATTAAATATATATATATATATATTATATTTAGATAAATTATATATATATTAATAAAATTTGGTTCATATAAATTATTTTTACATTAAAATTGGTTATAAAAACATTTCAATCATTTGAACATTTTCACTTTGTAAACATGTTCTCTGATCCTATCTATGGGAATAATATAAAATTAAAATCAACCATGTATGTGTTTAGAATTTGGAAAAATAGATTTTAAATTTAGAATAATTATAATTTATAATTTATAGTATGTTCGACTTAGTTTTTCACCTAAATGATTAGTGTAGGTAATTTAAATTAATTATAGTGATTAAGGTGAAAATGTATTTACTTAGTGAATAAATTTTAACTAATGAGACAAATAACCTAGAAACTTGTAAAAAATCAATTTTATGGACATATTTATACCATATAATACATTTTCTCTAAAATGGACCATTATTAGAGGAATATGATTTAAGAGAGACCTCTCAGTAGTGTTTACCTTATTATAATTAGAAGAATGTCCATCCTCCTCCAATATAAAAGGGATCTCGCCCCTACAGTTCTTCACACATCTCACACCCATTGCATCCTCCAAAAAATGACCAAATAGGCTACAAAAATCCTTCCGAAGAACCTAGAATCCTTAATTTTTGAAGAAGCACACCAAGTTAGTCCTTCAGTGCAAACTAAAATTGATTACCCAAAATGAGGTAACGTTCTTTGACAAGCACTTCTATTTTGTTTATCTATCCACAACCATAAATTATTAATATTCTATGATTATATGTCATGAACCAAGCCGGGTCACCATCCGACCCAGTGCTCGACTCGGTCTTCCACAAGAATCGAAGGGATTTCTTGATCCCCACGGGCTGGCATAAGTGCCCAGGTATCAAAATAAAACGTGGGAACGATTTACCCAAAATAATAAACATAAACCAACTAATTTATTTAACAAAAAGAAATTTATTTTATACAACCAAACCAAACCTTGCCACATTTAAAATTCAATGTTTACAACTCAACTAAAAAAAGACAACGATGGAAACAAAAACAAAGGAACCCAAACTAAAACTCTAACCCAAACCTTCCGGCAACATGAGAGTCCACATCAACACCAGCCTGTATGATGAGACAAAATTCAACCTGAAACAATGTGAAAATTGAGTCTGCATACACCAAAAGGTTTATGTAGGTTGTGAGGCAAAGCCCTAATATGATACCAAAAAATAAAAAGGTTACATTGCACAACATCAAAAAGATAATTTCGCATGCTTATTTGTGACAAAACATTTAAAATTATTTTAAAGAAAATATTTAAAGGCTGAAAGAAAAAAGAAGAAGAGAATAGGAAAAAAAATATTTCACAAATACTACTTTAAAATGGAAGAGAAAATCCATAAATTGCATACACATACTCAATTGGTCCTCTATATGCCGACAGAAGGCACCACGACATCAAAAGTAGATCACCACGGGTAAATCCCCTGATGTTTATCTAGCTCAAGTGGGACCCTAGAAACTTCTGTCTTGGTGAAACGTGCCATAGAAACCAAGACCTTCAGAAAATGTGGCTTAGAAAACCACGACACTTAGAAAATGTTGCTTAGAAGAACACGAACTTCAATAATTCATATGTTTATTTAGTATTGCAATCGTCAATACAACTAAGTGAAACAGGGACGATACCCCTCCGGATCACTAGTGCACTAGTTCTAGTCCTCCCACCTAGATACCCAGGGTTTTGCCTTGTGCTCAATAAAGTTTCACATTCACATTGTATAATGATTTCTCATATCACCGGAAAAACAATACATTACCCAAAATATTCACCACTTTCATACCCAAACATTTCAAAAACACATTCACACCAAATACCTTTCCAAAATATATTTCTGGTTACTTAGTTATATCAAAAACTCCCATTTGAAAACTCACAAATAATAACATAATCAATTTTCACAATATAGAAAGCATTAGTAAATAGAAAAACAAGGTCTTCCACAATAAACATACCCAATTTCAAAAGGAAAGCCATTTCAAATCTCTTTCTTAACAAATTCACCTTAAAACAAGTTTCGCACCACTTGAATAATTAAAGGAACTGTTTGCACCACTTATAAGACACCACCATGTGACGCGAAGAAGGTTTACACCAAAAACATATCTTGTTTTATATAAACATACTAATTAAAAAAATCACATATTCCACTCTCCCAAAATACCACTTTTTGCATCATCCAAATAAATTGATAAATCATTTAAACATTTTATTAAATCACATCAAGAATAACCAAGATGTATTTTCAAAAAAATACACCCAAACTACCCTTTTTAAATCAAATGCACTCTCATAAACCTTTCAAAATATTCCTCTCACCTCTTATGCAATTTATCAGTTCATTTAAAATGATTTCAAAATAATTTCCGAAGACATCAAAAAATGTTACAACCCAAAGACATACACAAAATCACCCTTTATAGACCAAAATCACACCAAACCCATTTCACATCATAAATTTCATCACTTTAATGACTTGATAAATTATTTAAATAACATAAATAACATTTCAAAATAGCACCAGAATGTTTTTTGCATGAAATATGAACAGTTTCACAAATAAGGTTCCATAAAAAAAATTAATTCACATTTATCTCTTTCAAAAACAAATCCCAAAAACCACATATATTTCAATAAATCTATTTAATAAATTTATAAAACACTAAAAAATTAGTAAACAAAGGTTTTTACAAGAAAAAAACATCTTGTTTTAATTTTATCAAAACCATTCATAAGCCCTAAACATAATGAAACCATTTTAAAAGGGGTTTCACACTACCAGCACATTTCATCATATATATTTGAGGTATAAAACACAAAGGAACATGTGAGACACATAATGAATATAACCAACATTCTCAAAGAGTCTATTTTTCAAGACCAAACTTCTTTAAATATTTTCCGAACTCAAATTTCACATTACAAACAGCTCACATGACCTTTTTTACACCACTTTAAAACCCCCACACACACAACATAGCCATTTATTGTACAAAATATGAACTCAACACATAAGCAAACCAATATTTCAAAAAAAATATTCTTTACCATTAAAAATAATTTAATAATTCATTATAACAGTTCATAAAGAAAGCCTATTAAAAACACCAATCTTTTACACCAAAGGTACACCCGAAAACCATCTTTAAAATCTCACTGCACGTCTTCACCATATAAAATTATGTATCGCACTATCAACACAATTTAAATGAGTCATTTCATAATATATAAAATACACCAAAACCATTTACACAATTAGGAAAACTAAGTTCATTAAGGAAACCAGTTTCCAACCACATTCACATCATTTTTTCAAACTTCATTTGCACCATGTAACTAAAACATAAAACATATTAAAACTAATCAAACAATCAAATTAAATTATCTATGAAATGTATGGTCATGGAACCACATAACATAGGTGAATAAATCATTGAGTTATGGTGTTGAAATTCAATTGTGCATCAAATTCACTACAATCCAACCAAAGACGAGCCCTAATCCCTGAAATCGAAAAAAAATAACTAAATTTAAGATCCTAATTAACACCCTAAAACCTAGAGACAGCAAAACCCGAAATGAGTAGGACTAAAACCATAGAAAAAAATACATGGAGGGGAGAGGGAGAGGCGGAGACTTAGTGTGGGTTCGGCCGAGATATGCGGCGGTGCCAGGTTTTTGGGGAAGGTTGCACGATAGCGTGAGCTGACCTGGCAGTGGGATGGGGTGGTGACATGAGCCAGATGGAGTAGGGGAACCAGAAAAAGTAGGAGGACCAACCCTGGGAGGTGGAGCGGCCAACATAAGTGTGTGAGAATAACCGAGGAGGGTAATCTGGCGGTGAGGTGTAGCATGTATGAGGGGGTGGGGTGAGCGGTGCGACAGGATTCTAGGGGGGAAGGTGTGAGCAGCAATGAAGGGTGGGTCCAAACCCTACGAAAAATGAAAAAAATAAAAAAAAGTAAAACAAAAAATAAAATAAACCTAATAATAATTTCAATAATAATAAAAAAAATATTCTTAAACTAAAACCTTGATAATAATATTATTATTATCATTAAAAAAACTTACTAAATTATTAGAAAAATTTTATTCACTATATTTGTATTTTTTTTGCCACTCATTTAATTATATTTGATTATTATTAATTCATTTTATTCATTTTTGGACAATGGTTGGGTCACATGGCGGCCTTGGCTAATCCACACTGCTTCAGAAGTATGCTTCGCTCATGCATCACATGTTGTCAGGCCCTGAAAAAATTCATTATTAGACAAAAACACCAAATTAAACCGGGATATAGCCTGCACCATGATGGAACATTTTAAATCCAAATAATATAATAATGTTATAGTAACTTAATTTGGTGTTAATAAAAATATCAATTCTAATAATGTTAATACATTAATAAAATTTATATTCGTAACATTATCAATTATAATAATATTATTATCAAATAATTTTATTAACCTTATCATTAAAATAGTCCCTCGAATCCAATTACTCTTCCTATTTTTTTAATTTTATTCTCATTTTATTATTAATTAAATTTTATCCATTTGCCTTGAATATCAGGTAGGTCGTGTAGTGATCACGGTGATGTCGCACGACATTGACTGTGGTATGCTGAATGATGTCAAAGCCAAAACATGCATTCTTTAAATAAGAACTCAATAATTAAGTCTATCCTTAAAACCAAACTACCTAATTCCCAGAAAATTAATAAAGTAGAAAATTTTAAAAAGGAAGGGTGTGACAATTCTCCCAACCATAATGCTTTCCATTCTCAGAAAGCCACAACTCAGTCTGAAGAGAGGCATCCCCCCCCCCAAACTACAAAGAGTTAGAACACCTCTATTTGATATATCAATGAATGAAACTCTTGCACCCACACAAACCAAATTTACAAAACGAAACATGATTGGGGAAACCGAGATGAGACTGGAAAACTATCGCGGGGCGACCAAAATGGGGGGGGGGGTGTGAGGACTCTCGGCCAGTGAAATAGTCCAGCATTGACTCACTCCAAAGGGATTTCAATGAGACTCATAGTGGGTCTCCTTGCAATAAGAACAGACAAAATATACACAACCTTTGAAAATAACAACATTTCAATTTATAAACTCAGATTTTTATAATCTTTCAAATAGTGGATTTCAAAAAGATTTTCCAAAACCCAAAGGGACACAAGACAACACCAAGGGGAAATTAGTGTCAGCGGGTGACTTGGAATCATTGTTGGTGGTCATTATCCAGTCATTCCACCATCACGAAGAGTGTATTAGGTTAATGTCATCGACTCCACATGGCTTGCCAGACCCTGTAAGATCGATGTGACCATTGACCCTAACTCCCTTTTCATTTCCCCCAAACAAGACTAACCACAAGGGCCAAAGACTCAAACAAACCTCAACTTACTTTGGTAACTCGAGTCCCACCACGATGTGTGCTGGCCAGGCACCTTACTCGTAGCCACGACATCTTGTACCGACAACCTTAACTCCAATCTAATGTGACCCTTCCTCAAGTAACAAGACCCAAGAGGGAAAACCCCTCTGATACCATTTTGTCACGAACAAAGTTGGGTTTCCATCCGACGCAGTGCCCGACCTGGTCTACGTCAAGACCCGAAGGGTGTTCCTAATCCCCATGGGTTGGCACAAGTTCCCGAGAATCGAAATAAAACATGGGAACAATTTACTGGAAATAATAAACATAAAACAAATAATTTCTTTAACATAAATAAAATGATTTTATACATCCAAACCGAACCATACCACATTTCAAATTAAAATTTTATAACTCAACTAAAAAAGACAAAAACAAAAACTACAATAAAAGAAACTAAACAAAAACTCTAATACAAACCTCCCGGCAACAAGAGAGGCCACATCAATACCAAACTGTATGAGAAGTCCAACTGCAACCTAATACAATGTGACAATGGAGTCTCCATACACCCAAAGGTGTATTGAGGGTGTGAGCCAAAGGCCTAATAGGATACTACCAAATAAAAAGGTTCCATGGAACAACATCAAAAAGATAATTTATCATGCTTATTTAGACCATACTTTTAAAATGATTTTAAGGAAAACATTAAAAGGGTGAATTCAATGAAAAGAAAAGTGCACTAGAAGAAAAACTATTTCCCAAATACTACTTTAAAATGGAAGAGGAAATCCTTAAAGAACATGAACATACTCAAGCGGTCTACTATATGCTGACAGAAGGCACCACGTCATGAATAGTAGAGCACCGCTGGTAAATCCCCTAAGCTTTATCTAGCTCGAGTGGGACACTAATGCCTTGTGTCCTAGTGAAACGTGGCATAGAAACCATGACCCTCAGAAAACATAGAATAGAATACCACGACCCTCATAAAACGTGGCTTAGGAGACCACAACCCTTTGTAATTCATATGTTTAGTTAGTCTTTCAATCGTCAATCTAGCTACGTGAAATAGGGACGATACCCCTCGGGATCACTACTGCACTAGTTCTTGTCTACCCACCTAGATACCCGGGGTTTTCCCTTGTTCTCAATCAAGTTTCAAAATCAAATAGTATAATTCTTTCTCATATCATGGGCCAAAAAATACATTACACACAAAAGTCACCACATTCATACCCAAACTTTTCAAAAACACATGTACACCAAAATACCCTTACAAAATATACTTGTGGTTACTTAGTCATTTCACGAATCCCCATTTGGAAGCTCTCAAAAAATAACATAATCAATTTTCACGACATAGAAGGCATTAGTTAATAGCTAAAGGGGCTTCCATAGTAAACATTCCAAATTTTAAAAGGAAATCCATTTAAAATCTCTTTCTTAACACATTCACCTTAAAACTAGTTTCACACCACTTACACAATTAAAAGAACCATTTTCACCACTTATAAAACACCACCATGTGACACGAAGAAGTTTTACACCAAAAACATGTCTCATTTTATATAAACATACTACTAAAATACAATTCCATATTGACCTCTTCCAAATACCACTTTTCACATCATCCAAATAAATTGATAAATCATTTAAACATTTTATTAAATCACATCAAGAATAACAAAGAATTATTTTCACCAAAATACACCTAAAACATAGTTTTTAAATCAAACACACTATCAGACACCTTTCAAAATATGCCTCGCACCTCTTATTCAATTTAGCAGTTCATTTAAAAAGTTTCCAAAATAATTTCTAAAGGCATCACAAAAAGTTACACCCAAAGACATACTCGAAATCCCTCTTTGAAGACCGAATGCACACCAAAACCATTTCACATCATAAATAACATCACTTGAATTACTTGATCAAATACTTAAAAAACTTAAAGAACATTTCTAAATAGAACCACATTGTGTTTTGCGTGAAATATGCCCAGTTTCACATATAATGTTCATTAAAAAAATTAATGTACATTTAACTCTATCGAAAAAAACTCCCACAATCCACATATAATTCAATAAATCTAGTTAAAAATTTTATAAAACACTCACGAATTAGTAAAAAAATGTTTACACAACAAAAACACACCTTATTTCAATTTTATCAAAACCATTTATAAGCCATAGGCATAATGAAACCATTTAAAAAGGGGTTTTGCACTACCCACACATATCATCATACACATTCAAGGTATAAAACACAAATTCCCATGAGTAACACACAATTGATATAAACTACATTCACAAAGAGTCCATTTTTCAACACCAAACCACATTAAATATTTTATGAACTCAAATTTCACCTTACAAACAACTCACACGGCCTTTTTTACACCACTTTAAAACCCCTACACACAAAACATAGCCAATTATTTTAAAAATCAAAACTCAACATGTAAGTACACAAATCCTTCAAAAACTTATTTTTCACCATTTAATATAATTTAATAATCCATTATAACTGTTTATAAAGAAACCCTACTAAAAACACCATTCTTTTGCACCAAAGGTACACCCAAAAACCCTCTTTAAAATTTGACCTCACATATTCACCATATAAAATTTTACATCACACCTTCAACACTATTTAAATGATTCATCACATAATTTATAAAACACCCAAAAACCCTTTACAAAATTAGGTAAACTAAGTTCATAAAAATAACCTGTTTCTAACCACATTCACATCATTTTTTTAAACTACATTTACACCATGTAACTAAATCATAAAAAATATTAAAACTAACAAAACAAAAAAATTAAATTATCTATGAAATGTAAGGGCATGGATCCACCTACCATAGGGGAAGAAATATCAGAGGTATTGTGTGGAACTTCAATTGCACATCAAACGCGCCACAAGCCAACCAAAGGCCAACCCTAATCCATGAAATCGAACAAAAATACTTAAAATTAAGATCCTAATTAACACAATAAAAGATGGAAACACCAAAACCCAAAATGATTAGTACTTAAACCCTAGAAAAAATATACCTAGAGGGGAGAGGGAGAGACGGCGATGCAATGGGAGTTTGACTGAGATAGGGGGTGGCGCCGGGTTTTTGGGGAAGGTCACGCGACAGCACAGGCTGACCTGGCAGGGGGTCGGGGTGACGACACGATCCTGATGGAGTAGGGGAACTAGAAAAAGATGGAGGACCGGCACTGGGAGGTGGAGAGGCCGATGTGGGGGTGCGAGCAGAACCGTTGAGGGGAAGTCAGTGATGAGGTGTAGCATGTAGGAGGGGGTGAGTGGAACGACGAGATTCCAGGGGGGTAGGTGTGTGCCGCGATGAAGGTGGGGTCCAAGCCCTACCCAAAATGAAAAATAAATAAATAAAATAAAATAAATAATAAAATAAAACTAATAATATTTCAATATTAATAATATTATTATTCTTAAACTAAAAACTTTACAATAATATAATTCTAATCTTTAAAACACAACTTGTTAAATTATTTACTATTTTTAAATTATATTTCTATTTTTATTTTACCATTAATTTAATCATATTTTATTATTATTAATTCATTTTAATATATATTTTTTTGAACAAAAAGTGGGTAACACAGTGGCCCTCGTGAATTTACATGGATTCACAATTATGCTCTTCCCTTTCGTCACATGCTGTCAATCCCTAAAAAAATAATTTATAGACAAAAACACCAAATTCAACAGGGACTTAGCCTGTACCTCGACGGAACATTTTAAATCCAAATAAGATAATAATGTTATAGTAACATAATTTGGTTTTAACTATAATATCATTTCTTATAATATTTATAACTTAATAAAATTTATATTCATAACATTATCGATTATAATAATAATATTCTCGAACAATGTTATTATCATTACCATTAAAATAGTCCCTCGAATCCAGTTACACATCTCATTGTTTTCATTTTATTCAAATTTTATTATTCATTACATTTTATTCATTTGCCTTGAATATCAGGCAGGTCATGCAGTGAGTCGGGCGAGGTCGCACGACTTTGACCGCAGTGCACTGAATGATGTAAAATCCAAAACATGCATTCTTTAAATTAGAACACAATAATTATGTCGAGCCTTAAACCAAACTACCTGATTCCAAGAACATTAATAAAGTAGATAATATTAAAAATGATGGGTGTGATATTATATAATAACTTAATTATCATAAATATTCTTATATATTTATTTAAAAAAAATTATACCAATACCTACACACACTTTAATCAAATGGGATTTGTAATCATCGTTCGTGTGTATGGTGGACTACAGCCTCCAGAATTGATTTCGTTTTTCCTTCAATTACCACCATTTAAGAATAGAAATAATTATGTAATCATAGTTTGTATATGATATATATGATATTTAAGATGTAATTGTTCTTTTTAAATTATTATATAAAACTTACCATCTTGATTTTCAGTTTTTTGGAAAATGATGACTTCTTTTTTGGATTTCTGGACTACCACCTCCTCAAAGCAATGTGATTCAATCACACATGAAATTGAATATCTTAAGGATTAGTTTAGTAAAAATATATGATATATACGACATCATAATTTATCTAAAAAAAATTACATATATAAATATAAATATATTCATATATTTCATCTTCTTTCTTTCTTTTAAAATGATAAGAAAGTGGAAACAATGTTCATGCATACGTACAACCTACCGTCTCAAAAAACGGTGTATTCCAAATAATTTTTAAATGTGTTATATATAATTTTAAATACATATTTTTGAATATATATGATATTTATATAATTTTTTAAATTATTTAAATAATAAAATCATTATCTAAGTAACAGGATCAATAAATACATGTTAAAATATATATGAAAAACAAAACTATTATTACCTAAAACGTATATTTAACAAGAAATTGTTAATAAAATGTAAATATAATGTCATAATAAAATAATATATTGCATTATATATAATAATAGGGTCATTTGGAATATTTATAATAAACTTATATTTATTATAATGGTGGTTTGAATGTGTTTGAAGAATGTTGAGACTTATGTTAAGGATTTAATCAACTTACTTTTATTTCAATGAGATATACGCTAGATTCACCAATTATTATTGTCTTGTGGTTTATATACTGACCAATTAAAGAATATATAATTAATTTAATTTATATAATTTTATTAATGGTTTCAATTTATTTCCTTTATTCACGTATTACATGATTTTAGAGTTTCCAATGTTGTAAGGGGGTTTCTAGTCTCACTTTTATTCTCTCGTAATTATTACATATTCATCACTCATTCATATTTTGTATTTATTATACCATCCATGAATTTATTACATTATTTATATCCTTAAATTTTCAGGAATTTACATATCAATTTTATTATCTCTCTTTCATTGTATTTACGTTACCAAAGATACAAAATCGGTAAGGTATTTTGTCTCAATTTTCCATCATTGAGGCACATGTTATATTAGGAAAATTTACCATTGACATGCTATATAAGGAATCCCATTATTTTAATGGAATACTATTCTTAAATTAATTTTATTCTATCATCAAGATTATGATTAAAATTTATCAAAATTGTAATATTTTATTGCTACAATCTCCTCGTTTAGCGAGACTGTTTATGATCATGCTTCCATTGATAAAATATTATGATCCATCTCTCAATATTTCTCATAAATTTTGTTACCCTATATTTATTCATGATATATTCATGTAATGGTACCATTTATTCCAATATTATTTACTTAATAATGTTATGAATGTGTTTTAAACATAATAAGACCTTATTTATCCCATTTGCAAAGAATCTGTTATATCTATAAACATGTTTTACATAAATTTTTTCAAAAGTGTTTTTTGATTTACATTTAAGATAATTTTGATGGAAAATTTATTTTTAAAATGTTGTATATTTTAAAAAGTGATTTAAATAATTTCTAAACCTTCTTTTATATGTTTTCATGGATATCATCAAAGGAAAAGGTTTGAAAAATGTTTTATGTTTTTTAGGAAAAAATGATATTTCCCTTAAAAAATGTTTAAATGATTTTTTGAACTTCCTTAATAAGAATTAAAAATGGTTTTTAATAAAATATATTTTTAATATGTAATATTCATTAAAAATTTATTTTACAATAAATGTTTTTTTCAAGTGAGTTTTCAAAGTTTATCTTCATCTATGTTGACATCATTAGATATAGTCTATGATTTAATAGGGATATGATCCATGTATGCCCTTCATATTCTATCTATAAATGGTTTATATGTTGATGTAGTGATTTTTATGGAACCAATTTCGTTTCCATTGTTCAATCTTGTTTTAAATTGATTTTTTTGAAACTCATTTCTTTTCTACAGGTTAATCAGGTTTCAAAGAGGACGACATGAAACCCATATTGTTTCTATGGATTAATAAGGGTATGACAAAATAACTATTTTTATGATTTTTATGATGATATAAAATCCCTTTTTACATTATTTATGTTGTGGATCATTGAAGTTACTTATACGATTGGGTAGCCCAAATAACACCAGGTAAGCCTGAATGGCCCGAAGGCCTTCTTTTATTATTTTAGTATGGATCATACCCCTCTAAAGGGATGAATGGTAATCTTAATAAATCCTAATTATCCAATTATAGATTATAAAATGGGTTGGACTCGATATTGTTGGGTAATCCAATTATAGCTTATATGATGGGTTGGCCTAGATTGTGTTGGGTAATCTTCTTACAAAGTATATAACGGGGTCACCCATAAAGAACCAGATGATCCCATTATAGTTATCCAATGAATTAGGTAATGATTTATATCTCATACGATAATGATTGGAACAGTTTATTGGTATTGATCCAATATGGGAAGAAGGTGAAACCAGATCCACTATAAAGAGAGGGTTGTGACTGGGGATGGTGGTGTGTCATGCCCAGTAGGTGCAGTCCCCGTGAAGTGCCCTGATAATTTTTTGAAATGAGACTTGACAAATAGGTAATGATTTTTCAATATTATGTGTATTCCAACAAATTCATTTCTTATGTCTGTGTTATGATTTTATGGATTATGATCTCGATTACCTTAGGATTCATGTCTTATTAACTTCCAATATTTTTTCCTTGAATCTTGATTATTATCTTTGATATGCATGGTATGATATTATATTGTAATTATCACATTATAATACCTTATGATCATGTTATGATTATATATCCATCTTGTTTACCCTTATAGAGCATCTAATTTCACCCCTTTCTTATATTCCTTTCCCCATGTTATAATGTAATGTTTTAAGTAGAAGCACTAAAGTTGAAGATAATTATGGGATATGTTTAAGATCATTAATCAAGATTGAAAATTATATTTCCCTTACTCCAAAGACACTAAACTATTATTGTATTTTTCCATGTAATTTTTTAATGTTCAATATATTCATATAAAATGGTATTATATCAATATATGTTAATCATTGGTTGTTATAGTTAGTATCAACAGAAAGGTTTAGTCAACCTTGGGAAACTAGGATGAGAAATATTTAGTGATATCCCTAGGTATATTTCTATGTATATGTCTAGGTATGTCTCTAAGGATATGCCTAATGTGTTATAGATTTAAAATTAGGTGTGATGATTTTGGTGTCATATATGAAATGTTTTTTTATTTTGTTGTTTTCTTCTATGAATTGTGTTTCTATCAATATGATTTCTAGTCTTAGAAAATAGTGAGATCTTGAAGGAACAAGGTTAACATTGAATGTTTTATATGTGTAAAGGATAGAAATTCTAAAAATAGATGTCTTAAGTGGACATATCATAATGAGAATCGGGAAGGTTGTTTTCATATCGGTTAAACTGATGAAGATAAAGAGTCCACAAAGGATGTGGTAAATGTATCGGATATTTAACAGTATTGTTCACATTAAATGTAATAAATGTGATTAGATTTAGTTTTAGGAACCTTATAAATTAATTCATATTTTACAGTCAATGAAATTGGTATTAGGGAATAAAATTATGATTCTTGTGTTGCTGTTTGAGAATAAATTCGGATGATTATAGTGTATATGATTTTGAATTAAATGATTATGTCTCAAAAATCATGAAATGCCCAATTATTTTTACTCTAAGTCTTTCATTAAGTATTTAAAAGGATATGTTGAATTGTTTTGATGACATAGAAAATGAATTTAATATAAATGTGATATTTTTATTAAGGGGAGGTAACCCTTAATGTGTTCATAATGTTGAGAAAAGCATATTTACCTAGGAAAAAAATATGGCTGATATCGATAATGTAAATGGGATACTAATGATTACTGTGTAATTGATTATTGATTTCTTGAAAACTTGGTCTATATTATCATCGATGAAGTTTACATTTTTTTTTATTTTAGGAATATATCCAATAATATTTGATAAATAAATAATGCATGTTTTAAATATGTATTTATGGTCATTCATGTTATTTTTACATTTCAAGAGATTAAGGGAAGAATTTATTTACATGCTCAAAATGTGACAACCTAGAGCTATTTTATGATATATGGTGTATACCTCCTAATTTGATGTTTTTAAATTTAGTGACCTTATTTCTAATTTTTTTTTTATTTTTATATTTTATAAGGGTTTCGTGGTTAACCATTTATTGAACAATTTATGTAAAACATAGGATGTGGGTTTAAATATTGAAGTTTTATCCCACAGTGTGAGGATTTATCATATTGGATAACATGTGGTTTCTATTTCTTTTGATGATAACTAGAGATAGATGGAATGACATACCATTATACACATGGATCTTATGATCCATTTGTGATCCAGGAATAATAAATTCACCTTCATTTCTAGAGTAAATAATGAAGTGGAAATTGGTCAAGACACAATCAAAGGGTGAGATTGTAAATATATAACAGGATCCAATCAAGTAGGTATATCTCTAGGGGAATATTTTTTCAAATTTAGGAAAATGGGATTGAAATAAAAAAATCTGGTTATCATCATTTCTTATGATATCAATGACCTTTTTCATGACTCTTTTGGTTATATATTGTTAATCATTAATTTTCTTCTATCCGTGTTCTATATCACACTCCATAAAAACATGATAGTCAGACTTCTCGTACATGCCCATGTTTTAACATTCGACCAATTTTATCCATTTTGGAAACCTAGTTCTGAGTTACTTTTGGTAACTATTATGTTCCCAAATTTCTTTTTTAGTGGATATTTTAATATTCATTTTTACAATGTGAGTTTTTATGAAAGGAACTTTCATGTATTAAAAATTTATAACCCAAATGAATTATGAGTGATAAATTCAATTTAGGAGGTGGTAGATTGAAACACAAAGATTTTTTTTGAAATATATTTTTCAAATTATTATAGACTTTTATATATTTTTTAAATAATGCAACACAGAATATAACTTGTGTTATATGAAAGCACAAATTTTGGTTTGTGTTGCATGAAAAACCAAGTAAATATTTTACAACATAGATCACCAAGATCATCTTTAATTACAAACAACTCTATGTTTTTATTGTGTTAAACATATTTCCATGTTTCTTCGATAGCTTGAGTTACACATAAGACCTAGTTTTACCCAATTATAATGTATTATTAATATTATTATTAAAATAATAATATAGTTATCACCTAGACATTATCATGATGGATATGAATAATATTAATTAAAATATTAAATTATAGATTAAAAATTTATATAATAATAATTTTTCGACCAATTAATGTGAAATGAAAATAAAACCATTTTGGATAATATAATAAATCTTTCGGTGGGAAACTATATTTATGAAATCAAACACATTTTCCAGTAGAAAATTAATTAAAAACATTTTATAAAATGTTTAAATGAAACACATTCTTATTATATTCATTCAAATATTTAATTATTATCTTATTTTTTCCATACAAGAGAGAAGAATAAATCCATTTTGATACATAAATATACATATTTCTTCAAAAATGTAAATTTTTTACCATTTAATGGTGAATCTTATTTAAATACACATTCTTGAAACATTTATAAATTTTATTTAAAAAAATAAACTTCATTTTTTAAATATTAATATAAAATTTTACTTTGGGTAAATTTTTAGAATTTTTCTGAGAAGTTTCATTTCTTGATAAATAATGAAAAATATTGAATTTTAATTCAAAAAAACAATTTATTCTTATTTATTTATATAGATAAATTATATTTAAAATTTTTAATGTATTTATTGAAAAATTATACATATTTTAATTTAAATAAAATCATTTAAATCAATTTAATATGGACATTATAAATAAAAACATTTCAATATTTTGAATATTTTCACTTTGAAAACCTCTTGTCTTATCTGGTTTATGAGATTAATTTTAAATTAATTTCTTTCACTTCTAGGTTTATAATTATTAAAAATGGATTTTATATTTTTAATAATAATAATTTATAATTTATATTATTTTCAACATAGTTTTTGAAATAAAAAATATTAGGGAAAGTAATTAAAATTATTTAAAGTGATTATGGTAAAACAATTTTACTTATTGGTTAATCATTAACATTAGGTGCCAAAAAAATAGAAACATGTAAAAATAAATTATTTGTACATATATCAACCATATCCTAGATTTTTTTAAAAACTAAACACTATTGGTATCACATGTTTTAAGGGAGACCTCTCAATAGTGTTTACCATTTTATATTTACAAGAATGCCCCTATCCTCTACTATAAAAGGGCACTCAGCCCCCTGGTACTTATTATGACCTCTCATGCTATTTAGATCAACCAAATACAACCAAAATTATTTACCAACATCCCAAATATCATCCTATATGGGTCACTTTGGGAAGAAATAAAACCATGATTGTCCTTTGCTGCAAACCAAAAGTAATCACCCTAAGAAGTGGCAACATCTTTCTATAAGCAATTTTTTTTTATTTTTTTCTACACTGATCATTTATTATTATTCCATGCTAATATAATAACAAGAGTATCCTATATATACTTTTATTTTTTTATACTATGGGTTTTACTTACACCTATAAGCACTTCGATCAAATGGGATACATAATCATTGTTCATGTGTATGGCAGAATACCATCTCACAAACCGATGTCGTTCGTTCTTCCATTACAACCTTTAATGATTGGGAATAATTATGGAAATATAAATTTTATATGATATTTATGATTTATTTTTTCTTATGTAATTATTATATAATTTATACCTTCATTATTTTCATTTTGTGGGAATTCGATAACTTTGTCTGTGGATGTGTAGACTATCGTCTCTTAATAGTGATGTGATTCATTCAAACATTACATGTAATTATTAAATATGGTTTTAGTAAAAAAGTATGATCTACAAGAAATAATAATTATACTATAATTATTATATATATATATATCATTTACTTTCTTTCTTTGAACATGATATTGAAATGGAAACAATGTTCATTTGTGCGTACGACATATCGTCTCTATAAATGGTGTATTCCATTTCATTTTTAAATTTTTTTTAGATTTTTGTAAATAAATTTATATGGAATATATATGATATTTATATCATTTTCTACATTCTGTAAATAAGTAAATCGTGATCTCCAAAATAGGATTAAGATTTAAATTTAAAAACATATATAAAAATCAAATTTTCTTTACTCAAAACATAACATTAACCTGAAATTATTAATAAATAGTTTATATAAAATCATAATAAAATAATATATGGTATGATTGTTCTATAGTAAATTTATGAGGAACATATATTTATTATATAGTACTTTTGAACATGTATGTTGTATAACAAGACTTAAGGTAGGAGTTTTATCATCTCACTTCAATTTCTTTGAGATATATGCTATATTCACCACTTATTATTCTTGTGTGGTGTATATACTAAAGTATAACATTTTTTAACAACAATTTAATTTATATTACAATATTTAATGTGTCAATTGATTTTATTCTTTCATGGAACTCATGATTTAAAGGTTACCCATGTAGTTAGGAGATTTCAAGTCTCACTTTTATTCTGTTATACTTATGCCTTATTCACCACTTTTTTCTTTTATGTGGTGTATATAATTCCCATGAATGTATTATATGATTATTATCCTTAAATTTAGGGGTATTTATATATCCATTTAATGATATATCTTTCATGAATTTAGTAGTTCAAAAGTTGCCAAATCAGAATGGTAAATTTTTTTCAATTTTCCTTCTTTGAAACACATGTCTTTTTATGCATACCTAACTTTCACATGTTAAATCATGATTATCCTAATCTTACTTATATTTTATTATTAATGTAATTTTATTATATCATCGTGATTATGATTCAATGTTACAAATGTACTATGATTTTATTTCCACAACCTCATCATTTATAAAGATTGTTTATGGTCATCCTTCCATTGATAAAATCATGGGACCCTTCTCTAAAAAATTATCAAGAATTTTGATATCTTATGGTAATTCGTGATATCAACAAGTAATGGTTCCTTTTTTAAAACTCGTTCATTCATAGTAAAATTAAGAATTCGTTTTTATGAAAATCTGACATCATTTATCCATTTGGTCAAATATTTGTTTTATTCAAAAACCATGTTTTCTAAAAATATTTTCAAAAATGTCTTTATAAAAAAATTTAAAATATTTTAAAAGTAAAATGGATTTTTCAAAATATTTTCTGTTTTAAAAAGTTATTTAAATTATTTTAAAAAATGTCCTTTATAATTTTTCAAGGTTATTTTCAATGGAAATGGTTTTCAAAATGAATAATTTTTTTAGGGAGAATGGATATTTTGCTCAAGAAATGTTTTAAATGATTTTTAGTTATTCTTTTATATGTTTTTAAAATGGATTTGAACATAATGGATTTTGATAATTTATATGTCTTACAAATTGACTTTTAAAGAAATGTTTTTTCCAAGTGATCTTTCAAAATCCTTCTCTATATTAGATGACATCCTATGATATAGTATATGATTTACCAGGGATATGATCCAAGGAAAAATGTAATGTTCATTATTTGAATGATCTATGTGTTTATGAAATGATTCTTATAGACCTTTTTTATTTTCTATTGTTTAATTATGTTTTAAGTAGATTATTATGAAAATGATTTCTTTTCTATGGTCTAATCATTTTTCAAAAGAGAATGACGTGAATTCCATTTCTTTTCCATGGGTTAATAATTTTATGAAAGAATAAAAAATTATGAGGTTCTATGATGACATGAATTTTATTTGTATAATATTAATATTTTAGTTCATAGAAATTTCTTATATAGTGGGGAGGGCCAGATAGAACCAATAAATCATGTTTCATATAATATGATGGTGTATCCCAGATAACATCGAGAAATCCCATTACGTCTTATAAAATGGGGTAGTCCACATAACATCATGAAATTCTTTTATATATTACGTGATGGGGTATCCTAGGTAGAATCGGGTGAGCCCATTATAGGTCTACAATGAATTGGGTAAAGATTTATAGATCATTATATAATTATGGGAAAAATTTTATGGTCTTGATCCACTTTGAGAAGAAGGTGTAACCTAATCAACCATAAGTAAATGGATGTGATTGGGAATTGTGGTGTTTCTCACCCAGTAGGGGTAGTCCCCATGACATTTCTATGATATGTTTTGGAAATGAGCCTTGAATTATGGGGAATTATTTTACATTATTGTGTTTATAACCCAAATTACATGTCTTATTCTTATGTTATGCTTTCATGGATTATGATCTCAATTTATTTATGATTCATGTATTATTAACATCCAATATTTATTCTATGTCTCTTGATTATGATATTTGATATGGAGGGTATGATATCTTAATGCTATGATCTTGTTCCCATAACATTATACTCATATTATTCTTATATATATCTCTTTTTTACCCTTATTGAGCATCTAATATCACCTATTTCCTATGTTTCACATCCCCATATTATTAATAATTTTTTTAAGTAGGATAAATAAAGGGTAATATCTTTAAGGGAGATGTTTAATATCTCTCACTAAGATATAAGATTATATTTCAATGTTTCCAAAGACACTAAACTTATATGGTCCTCAAACATGTAATTTTGTAATGTGTGGAATATTTATCTAAAAATGAAATATTTATGTCTTTTAACACTATTTAACTATAGATATTCCTCAACACTTATTAACACCATCTAATGGATGGGAATACGGAGTAGAATATCTATATGTTTGAGGATTTGTTGTGGGTATGTATCATGGACATTGGAAATTTTTTGTAGAATAACTCTCCATTTTTTGAGTTTTCTTATAACAATATCTATCACTCATTCATTTCCATGGACCCATTTGAATATTTTTATGGGCTATCATGTCACTCTCTGTTGTGTTAAGATGGGGTTAGAGATTCACTAGTTCTCAGTTCTAATGTGGTGAAAAGCATGATAAAGGTTGTTTTGATTTTTCATGAGAGGATAAATGTAGTACAAAATATAAATATGTATTTTGACGATCATAGTAGGAGGCCCTTGGAGTTCTGAGTTGGATACCACATTTTCTTGATGGTTTCCCCTTGACATGGGTGGTTGTGGTTTTTAAGGTGGATTAATATCTCATTCTGAATTTTTATGAATTTTTAGATGTTGGAAATTATTTTTAATTTGGAATATCATTTTGAACTTCCTCCATGACTATAATATATTTTCAATGTCTTCCATGTCACTAAGATCTATCAATATTTTCATGATGACTCCCACGACATTGAATGGGGAGAGTCATAAATCATGGATGATGTGATGTTTTTGGAGAAATTAGTAGAGATCTATGATCATTAGTAGAAGGATATGTATGTATGGACAATTTCATTGGTTTTTCTTATATGGATGAATTGTTTCCTATAGGATAGTACTCAGAAGCATGTTTTTAAATTTTTTCCCAGTACAATAAGTTATTTTTAACTTTTTTTAACGTTTTTTTATAAGGTGATATATTAAGATCATGATGTTTTATGAGATATTATTATTCTTATTAATATGATGTGTGATAAGGATTGTAACAGATAAATAAGGTAAAACATGATTACTAATCTAGGCATGTTATAATTTGACAAGATTAAAATCATGAGGGTGATTCAATTTCACTCAAATGGGATAATATATTAACAAGGAAGATGTAATTCCTTCAATTATTTTCGTGGGGGTATTTTTTATAGTGGTTGAAGTGGTCATTGGCTTTGGACCTGTAGAATATGTGGTTTTTTTATGGATTTTTATGTATAATGATTGAGGATTATGGATGGTATGAAATGGTATGCTTTCTTTCCTAGGGGGATAGTAAATTTTTTTGTTGGTGTGGTAATGAAAAATGATTTGTGGATTTTTTTCAGTATGAGTTTTTTTTTGTTTTTGGTTGGTCGCAATGTTTATATTAAAATGAAGTGCTTTAAAGATAGCATGATGGATAATCAGTAAGACTTATTTCCCCTCTTTATTTATTATTTTCTTTTAATTTTAATCGGTGATAATAGTTTGATAGTTATTTTTTTAATTTCCTAGACCAAATGACCAATTACATTAATAGAATTAATATGGTGGGGGTTCCCGGAGGATTTTATTGGGTAGTTTGGGAGAGGTGCTAACTAGAAAATCAGTATGAAAAGTGTTATGTAGTGTTTATTTTGGGTTTTATAGTCGTGGTAAGGATTCTACGACATAGATACACTAATAGTATAACCGTTTCTTGAGCTAGATATCTCATTTCTTATTTCATTTAAGGAATGAATGAGGTAGAGAGAATGCATGTTGGATATTGGTGAGTTCTCACTAGAGTGTATAATATGTATGAATATGACTGTAGTGTATAGTATGTGGACATTATAGTGTAGTATGGCTAGGAATCATTTTAGTGGTCCAAGGATGTTGAGACCAGTTGTGACATGACGGTGATGTTGTCCATGGGCCTGTGGGGTGGTGTATTCTCATACATAGTTGTCGTCCTGATCCCCTATTATAGAATCTATGGAGAAATTATATCTCAAAATCCATAAGGGTATTTTAACAGATGTGTTGTGACACAGTGAGGGGTCATGCACTGTAGTCTCTTTTTTTTAAAAATGTTGTAGTATGGTCATGGTGGTTGTGTCGTAGTCTATTGTTTTTCTATCTATGAACAACTGTCCAGAGTCCTTTAGACCCAATAAAAATTTTAGTGCTTCTATAATTTCTTAGTAAACTCAATTACATCCCTTGGAGGCCTTTTGACCACTCCTAATTGTCTTTCAACCCCAAACATTGTAAATTGATCCATGGTGGTTTAGGTGAGTTATTTTCTTTGTTTCCTCCAAGACTATTCCTATTTCTCCATCTTATAATGTATTATTTTCTATAAACATTTAGTTTTATTTTTTTGGGAGAGTTTATGATGTTTGTTTTTGTGTTATAGACTGTTAATTGTGTCATCCTTCATCATATTAATGGGTTATGGCCTTAATATTATTCCAACCCTATATAACAGATCAGAAATATTAATTTGAGGTAGGGGATCCCTCGTTTCTCTCCTTGTGTATCTTTTAGTAGGGGTTTTAATATTTTATATCTATGTTGACATTATTTGAACCCACCTCATAATGATAATGAGCTTTTATATAAAAAATTAAGGAATATAAGATTGATTTTAATTTTTTTTACATTCTTTTGATATTGTTGATATTGAGATTATTTAGGCATTTTGTACCAATAAAAATCTTGGAAGTTGGGAGCCTATTTTTTCAATTGATATGTATTATGGATCCCTTGATGTGTGATGTTTGTGACAACACATTTCATAAATTATTATTCACTTATATTAGGATAAATATCTTTTTTAATGATATAAACTATATTGTTTTTAAGAATGATGTAATATAAAAAATGGAATGTGATAAAATAGACCCCTTTCCAAAACTAAAACATGATATGTGATATTTGTGAAAATTGAAGTGTTGTGTGGTTATATTTCATGTGGAAGATATGTTGTGTTGTGTCCATTTTATGGGGTAGTCATGTGTTTTTGTGATGTGTGGAGGCTATGTGATGAATTTTAGGCCACGAAATAGGGTGGTTGTGATAAAAAAGAAGTTTTGATGTGGATGTGGTAAATAGGTAGAGGATGTGTTTATCAAATAGAGGTGGTGTGTTGGATATTGTAATGAGTATGGTGTTTTTGGTGATATTTTGTGTTGTTATTTTTCACCAAGTAATAATTGAATTGGTTAATAATGATTTTATATTACACATGATGTAAAGGTTAAGGAAACCTTGAACTAATATGGGATGTGTGGAAAAATGTGGTTGATTTTAAATGTTAAATAATAGGGTAAAATAATGACATTCATGGTATGTAAATAACACATTGAATTTTCAATTTTAATTAAATTGGTTTTAATATTAAATCGGGAAAATCACTTAAATTTGAGAAGTACATTGATTTGTGAAATGTCTTTTGTGGCTTGTTGTGTAGAGTTGTGCATTTGGTGGTGGCATTGAAAGGGGAGGTGTTCTATGTTAGTGTGGTGATGTTGGATTTAGTTAGTGATTTCAATGTGAAATCATAGGCTGAGATATATATCATTTATGTTACATGTGATTCACTATTTGAAATCTCCCAGGATGAGAACCTTGTAACAGCAACCCAGTGTTTTGGGGGGAGTTTTCCAAAAATCTTTATGTTGAGGAATAATGGATGAATAAATGATGTTCCTTACTCTATCCTCTTGGATACATTGTATTTCATCAGAAATTATGTCCAGAAGTCAAAATGTCACTATATATATGAGATTCGGAGTTTTGGATTAGATTTTTGCAGAAAGGATGTGACTTGATGTAATGTCTTATGATGGGGTTGATGTTTGGTTTGATGAGGGCATGATATTGATGCCTTAATGTTCATGACACCCTAATATTTTGGTGATGTTTTGTGATGTGATGTAATGTAAAATGGGTATACATGTGAGTTTTTTAGTTATGTGATGTGATAGACTAGGTATTTTCTAGAGATATGTGATGTGATTTGTTATTATATAGAATATATGGGAGCTCCAGGTCTTACTACATTGGGGTGTAAGAGTGAAAAATATGTGGGAAAGAAGTGTGGGGTACACTTTATTAATATTATTCTTATTATATTATTATAATTGGATGCATTATTTAGTGAGAATTCCTGGGTTAGAATGGGTTTGGATTGTTTCCTACCTAGGATCTGTTAGATCTGTTGTTTTCTCATAGGTGCATTAGTATGCTCAATTTCACATTTAAAAAATGAGACTTTTCTTACCCTACATATTATAGTTTTATGGTCACCCCACATATTTAACACAATTTTCAGTTTTTTGGGAGGACTATATGGACTATTATGGACATTACTAGCACATAACATTAGGTTGTTTCAATATCATTTCCTTACCTTTTAACTTTGGGTATTTATTTTAGAGACCTTTATTTAGATTAGATTAATTTATACGTGAAATATGGTGTTTTTTTATTATTTTTATCTTATGTAATTTAATGGAATTGCATTTAGTTGATTTGTCAAATACCATGATCCAATTTTTATAAATGGTAATTCTGCCCATTTGTGATATTTTTTAAATAGTCGGTGATAGTTACCAACCCATGTCCTATTGGAGGCCTGACTTGGTGTTTATTATCTCTCTTCCTTCATTTATGTCCCATGAGGGTTACTTTTGGGGGGATGATATAATGACATAAACACACTCCCTCTATCTATATTCCTAAGATATCATATTATTCAATAGTTTCAGAATTTACCATATCCGTATAGTCCACAGTATAAAGGATAAATATATTATTATGATACTCCGATAATGGTTTAGACTCAATGATTCATTCCTTTATGTATGTAATTCCAGCTACCTCTGGTGAAAATAAAACAATTTTCATAAACATATAAACAAACTCTGTTACTAAGTTATTTTTTATTTTAGGACGATGAAATCCTTCAATATTGGGATATGGAATGTGTGAGGATGGTTTTTTTACAAAGAAATTATTCGAATTTCTTCCATGAAAAACCTTGTTTGAGTTTAGAATGGTCAGCTACATCATCCCAATAACATGAAAATATCATTTATCATATATGTTTCTAAAATGACACTCATCTTGGATAGAGTACCATGAAAATACAATTTTTTTTTCATCCAATTCGTCCACACCCATTATTGTTCATGTTTTGAGTCTCATCGAATGATTGGTTTATTTTTTGTCCTAATATTATATGGAATGATCTACTTATGGAGGCTCATCATTCCAATTTCTACTTTTAATGACTTATAAGAATGAAAAATTATCTATACAATTTTTTAGTTCACATGTGGCTCAAGTGAAACCACATTTTTTTGTCCTCTTCTAGTTTATTACTATTATCTCTACTTGGTTCCATTATCTATAACCATAACAAAAAAACAAGTTAGCCATCATTCACTAGGAACAAAAGGGATCTAAAATTCTAAATCACCATAAGAAACAATAATTAAAATCGTTTTTTTAAAATTCAATCATTTCAACCATTTTTTATAAAGCATCAAAAAAAGGATTATTTATTCCAAATAGGTAAATCCTTCTATAATTGAATGATATGCAATAATCATTATCTAAACCCTCAATAATAAGATAAAAACAAACCTACAACAATATTAGAAAACATTGCTACGTGAACCAACCATTTAACATAATGATAAGTGTAATGAGGTTAGCCATGTCTTTATATAATTAAGTTTCATTTTCCAATATTCTATTCTCCTTACTACCATCCCATGAAAAAGGAATGAACTAGACTGATATGATTTTCAACATTCGAACCCTCACTCATTGGCTTGGTAAGAGGTGGAGTTTCCAGTGGCCTTTGGGGAAATCTCCAAGACATTGAGGTGTAGAAATAAATTCCATGGTCTTAATAGAGAATTAGTGGATTATTTTACATAAGAAAAATAACAAATTGACAATAAAAAGTAAGCATCCAGACCATTTATATGATGTATGAGTAAAAAAATACAAATCAAAACAACAAAAGATGTAAAAAATATTAGAGTCACAATAGAAAATGGATGATAGTTGTCAAATATAGAAAGATAAAACAACCCAATGACTCTAATGTGGAATTATCCCAACCAAATCCTTACCTATAACCAAGCTCAAACTGCACATACCCAATCCATTAAACCATGATTAATAACAAGATAAATGTGACACAATTCTCTTATATATATCCTGGAATGTTATATCTGCAAATGAAAAATAGTGACAAAGATAGGGTGAGTATAAACTCATTAGGAATTACCCAAAGACATACTGACACCTTTCACTAGGACAATAATTAGTAGGTAGAATTTATATAAAACAATTCAAAAGGTGATACATAGTTTATACAAATACCGAAATAAATTAAAAGAGGAAAACAATTTAAAATTTATTATCATTTGTTATCACATGGAATAACCATTTCCCTGTTAACAAACAAACAAACATAGACCCACCAACTCACTCACTCACTCAATCTTGGTGAATCACATTGATAATGTTACTTCACAACTCTACTACACCCCACTTTGACATTTGTAATTCATGGCAAATATTCATCCCATTAAAACTCCAACAGAATTTGTCCAAATTCCATGTGAAAATATTTCAAATAAATCAAATAATCCTTAAAAAAATTCATCAACCATTTTTCATTCACAAAAAAATAACCAAATTTTAAAACTACCATTTTAAAATTATAAAAAAATTGGTTTTCAAATATCCATCAAATTTCCAATATTTTAAAAAACATAATAAAAAAATTTTTACATCAAAATAATACACCACATTTCTAAATAAAATTAATCAAAAATATTTAAATTGGATCGAAACATCATTTTTTATAAAAAATTGAGATGATAGAGAGGTCATCAACCTCTCAAAGGATATAGAAAACAAATATTGGCACTAAAAACATTTATATACAAGATTACATAACCATACCTTCAATAGATCAAATAAGATATCATCAATATTACCTTCACATAACATAGATATATCTATAAATTATTAGTTAAATGTAAATGGGAGAGAGGATAAGAGTAGATCTAAGAAGAAAAATGACATAGGGATGATTCTAGATCTTTAATTCACTCTAAATTGTGAAAATATTACTTCATATCAAAGATAATTTCTAATGGATACTAGAGAGGAAGAGTAATTTCATACGCTAGAAGTATAAGAGAATAATTTTGTTTTCTAATCTTTAATATAAATGAAATAATATTTTTCAGATAATTAAATGAATGTTTTATAGTTAGGTCACACAGTTTTTCAAACTGTGCACCATCAATGCACATATTACTGCCTCTAAAAATAGTGATTCACTTGGTTGTGTGACATGGTTTATGATATTTTGTGCTAACCACACACTATTACTTTCCCAATTCTAGACTATATCATGATTTTATCACATGGTTAGATAAATTGTACAACAACCATTTTTAACAATTTTTCCACCTTCACAGTTTTTTTAGAACCCACAAGGCTTAGCCAAACCATTCCCCAACCATGTTCCAACATAATAACTCCTGACATCCCTTTCATGGTTTCCTGGCTACATAATATTATTTCTAATAACCGTGCTAAAAAATTTATCCTCTAAAAACACCTCAAAAACACTCCAAACCCATTCAAAAACACCCAAAATTCATCCTAAGTATTTTATATGCTCAAAATACAAAACAAATGGGGTAAAGAACCTAAAATCATGTGTTTTTCATTACTCAAATCCATTATGATACATAATTTTAATAAGTATTAATTAAATATAATATTTCATTCAATTTTTATCATCAGTTGTTTGTAGTGTTTATCATCATTATTAGTTACCTTATAGTGAATTATATATTAATTATTCTAATGAAGTTAATAATTACGGGATAGTTAACATTACTACTATAGATGTTTTATAATCCTTTAATATTTTCCAAATTCAATTCATGAATGTTTTACTCGTTATCCTTGAATATTAAAACTATAATAAGAATATTTTGGTGATTCTAGATGATGAAAGTGTGTTTTATAAGTTAATATTTTAAATATTGATATAAAATCTCTATACCCAAAATGAAACCATTATTTACACATTTGTGTCTTATTTTCAAGATTATTATTTTATTATATTAATTCATGAAATAATTTCAATTTGTTTTTCAATTATGTAGTTTATCTGACACAAACATGAATATACTTGGATTTAATAAATGATTATAAGGTGGTTTTTTATTAACATTAAAACTTGAATATAATGATTTTTTTATTTTTTATTAATGATATATATAATAATTATAAGTATTTTTATGAATAATCAATTCATAATAATGCCTTACTTGATTTGAATAGAGGATTATCTTTTTAGCAAGCGTGTTTTCAATGACTAATCCAATGATTATTATTTGCTGACCATATAATTAATAGTTTCTAAAATTTTTACTAACATAATTTTAATGATATCAGAACAATAATATATATCTTTTAATATAATCCTTATATCCCACTTAGTAATGTTGTGAAAGAAAAATGGAATATGGTATGTCAAAGAGGTAGTAC
Source organism: Viscum album (assembly GCA_963277665.1). Lineage (NCBI taxonomy): Eukaryota > Viridiplantae > Streptophyta > Magnoliopsida > Santalales > Viscaceae > Viscum > Viscum album. The sequence continues at coordinate 1,446,910,565 of OY728155.1, forward strand.
TCCTCGCAACGCATAAACAACAGTTTATTTTTCACAATGGATGGGGAATATTAATATATATTGAAAAAACACATAATTTAGTAAAATTATATTATATATATTATATTAAAATAATTATATTACTATATATAAGATAAATGTTGATAAATATTATTATGAATAAAACTATGTAGATGATAATACTCACATTGGGTACGTTGATTTTCTTATGAAGTCTCCTTGAATTTTACGGGATTAAGAAAAATATGACTGAACAGGGTATTATTTTTGTTTTATTGGGTTTCATATAGAGTTAAATTTCATATTTTTAATAATAATTTATAATGGCATGTGATTCTTGAAGTGGAGAATATTTTCCCCTTTTAAAGAAGAAATAAATTGTAGTTTCTGGAGTAACCCTAGCATTTTTAACATTGGGATGATACTGTTGAAGGGTTAAAGAAAAAAAATGTTAAAATGTATAGAGGAAAATGATTTTGGGTTTAAAAAAACCTTGGAAACTCTTTTTGGAGAAAAAATTGATTGATTTATTGATTTTCTTAACTTTTCATCTTTTACCGAAATTTACTTTTACATTGGTAATTAATTTATAACATTAGTAATTAATTTTACCAAAAAAAATATTATGATTGACCTTTATACCTAATTATATAACTCTAATTATAATTTTTAGAATTATTTTATTAAATAAAATATCTAATGATGTGAAAAGATTATTTTAAAATAAATTCACTAAATAACATAAAAATAGCTTTTAGGGAAATAAAAATTTTAAGAAATAAATTTTTATATGTTATCAAATTACCCTCAATACTAATTTTAATGAAATAAATTTATTTATTAATAGAAAAATAATTGATATTAGTCTTCCAAGGAAATCTAAAATTGAATCTCCCATGAAAAATACATGATTCCACGAAAATATCAAAATCCTAATTTATATTAATGTAACATTTTAAACGGTTATAATTTTTTTTCTATAGGCTTTCATAGTTCAAATAATATTTCTAAATAAATATTAATATTCCTAAAATTCATATTTTGTTACTTAATTTTATTTGAAATTTTCTACTTCATACTTAAATAACAATAAATTTATTCAAATTATAGGTTTTGTAAATACCATATTTTTCGTACCAAAAAGTTTCCTTTACAAATAAAAGTTAAAAAATTAAAAAAAATGTAAATTATGATATAATGTATTATAAAAAGAAATTATATTTTATTAATTTCAAACTCTATAATTTATAAAATCATTTTTCGAATAAAATTATAAAATTTAATAAGAAATCTAATTTAGTTAGTATATGGAAATTTCAAAACATAAATGTATTTTTTCTTAATTAAAATCATATGAAAAATAAATTGGTTGTAACCAATTATTATTGTAAAATATAATTTATCATTAATTATAGTATTCAATGAAATTAAAATGTATATTACATAAGAAAATTTTTTCTCGTGGAATATTTTTTTAAACAATAAATGATCTTATTTGTCATTCTAGGTAAAAAAACTAAAAATCATTCATATAAAATATAGAAATTATTTTCTGTATACATATAATTCCTGAATAAGTTACACATATTAATTCTATATAATTCAATAACTAATATTCTAATAGCCATTTTTAAATATTTATATTTTAGCTAAATATATCTGGATTTCATTTATGTTCAATGCTTCATGTGAAGAAAGATATTAAACCAATTAACATATTTATTGGTAATAAAATATTATAATTTATTTGTGTCACGTTCCACATAAAATAAAGTAAATCATCATAATTTTCCACATTATAATATAGTGATTTTTATAGGGAACTCATAATTAACGTTACTCCCCGAGATGGACATGGGTTTATATAATATTTGGAAACAGATTTATCAATGTGAAAAAATTATTATAAGAACTTGGTAAATATAACAAATCTTCTTTTTATTTCACTTTAGTACATGATTTATTAAATAAATGTTAAATTTATACAACCAAAAATAAGAATAAGTCTAGTGTCTTTGGGAATTGGGCACATTAAATAACTTCTTAAAACATGAAACACATCATCTTTATAGAAAACCTCTTTAACATGTTAATAATATTCATTCTTACATAAAACTGTGTGGGATATCCTAGGGATAGACATAAGAAAAGGGGGGAGATTTAAACCCTAGTACGTGAATAAAAAGGAATAACATGAATAAGAAAAATCTTATTATAAAATAAACATATCAATGGGTCATAAAAAGTGTATGAATCATAAAATGAACAATGAGACTTGATATAACTTGATAATCATAACATGGGAAATGTTGAAAAACATTAAAAACTACATCATAAACACAATTAAAGGAAAACTATTACAATACTTAATGGTGTAAAATCTCCCATAAGGTAATCAGGTACACCCCTATCCCAACATGATGTATCATGATTCTAAATATTTCCAAATGCATTGGAGTTCTTTCTGGGAGCACAAATCATAATCATTTTGTTCTCATGCTTATGTGTTCCTAATAGATAATACAAAATGAATTAAATAATCATCATAATCTATTTAATGATAAAGTATTTGTAATACAAACATGTTAGTCCCCAATCAAAAAGTATGTGTGCATAATTATGAACACCCTTTCTAGGAAATCGATATGATATTAAACACATAATTGTTGTACCATGGAAAACCACAGTGAAATTTTGGCAGCATAATAGTGTTACATAAAAATTAATATAAATTATTTATGGGATATTTAGCGATACATAATCAATGAAAAATAAAATTTTAAGTAATATGGTAATGGAAATACATGTCTTAACATTAGGAAATGGAAATAGAATGCCTAAGTTCAGAAAGTAACTTTAACAAAGAAGAGAATGTGAGAATCCCTAAGATAATTTCATCACAGTAATGGATTAGGTAAGGGTCCAAAATGGGTAGGATAAAGGATCCATCATAAAAATAAAATAAAATATATGATAAGTTAATTATTATAAATTAATTACAACATAACCATTTTAAATTACATGAACTAATTTCAAAGAGTTTCTTGAATTTAAAAAGTGATGAGGAAAGTCCTTTACTTGAATGTGAGACTCCAAACGCATAGGATGGGATTCTTGAGATATTTGGGGAGCCTTGGGAGGACTATATGGAGTGAATGTAAGGGTATGGGCATTATCCAATGGTTTTTAGTGATGATAAATTAGAGAATGGGTGGGATTATATAGGAAAAGAGAGGCATTTCCTTATTATTTTGGATTTGGACTCTAAATAATAATTATCCAAAACCATAAACTATCACATGGGATTGTCCCAAGGTTTCTTCTAAATGAGAGTGGTTTAAATTTAATTATAATTACAATTTCTAAAGTTATTAAAATATTACAATTGGTTATGTGGAGGTGAGTCACACACTTAATGAAATGATTTTAAAATCATAAAATATATCATTTGTTTTGGATTATTCACAAATTATTTATAAAATAAATAAAATAAATTTGAAATAAAATTATTTTAACATAAATATAAATAATTTTTATGTTTCCATTATATTTTAATTATTACATCACATTGAGGTCATTATGACGTCATAATACATGGAATATATTTATACTGTATTTTATTTTTACAAAAAAATTCAACTATCTCAAAAAATTATGAAATAGTTACTAATGGATTATTTTAAAATTATGATTCCAAAAATAAAATTAATTTAATATAAATAATTTTATAGATAATTTAATTTTCCCTTTTAAAATAACAGCTGACTTTTATTAAAAATGATGGGCTTTGGAAATAAATTTTTTTGAACCCTAATATAACCTTACATTTGATTTCATAAAATTTACATGATCATTTATATTTGATAAAAATTATTTGAAAATAATATTTTATTAAAATTATATTTATTTAAAAATCAATTAATTCATAATTTCATTAATTGCGTTTGAATATTAACCAAAAATATAATTTTTGATTAATTATATAAAAATAAAAATCACCTAAAAACTAACAATAATATGATGAAAATATAATCATCATAATATAAATAATAATTTACAAATTTATATTTCTTGGGTCTTTATACATATCCCTTTAACACACCAACACATGCCCTAAGAGTAAGGAGCATGATTGGGGGACTTTCATGGGAAAGTTCAGCGAACATGGTATGGGCCCAGATCTTGATGAGATTGAACTTCTCTCATAAAAGGGTTTTCTCATTATTAAGATATTGGATATCATATTGGTCTTAGACAATGGAAAATACCATAAATTAAATCTCCCTATGATTCTCTATTAAATGGGATTTAATAGGTACAATCCTACTGATTGAGGCCATCACATCCTTAGTCTAGGAAAATTGGATTTGTTAAATACCTATATTTATACTAATCATGTTAAAATTGTTGAACAACTATATAATCAATGGCAATGATTCATAATGTTCAATAACATATGATATAATATAATTAAACCAAATATGTTCTTTTGTTTTCTATAACCATAATACATAATAATACTTTTAAATTAATTTCATGGGGAATTTTATTTATAAAACTTAGGTTGTTAAAATTTCCCCCTTATAAAACTTTTCCCTTAAAATTTTCTTCTTCATCACAAAAAAAATATGACATTAGCTCTGCTTCATCAACTCCTCCGGTTCCCACATTGCTTTATCAAACATGTTGTTTCTGTACAACACTTTGACAAGGGGCAGTGTCTTCTTTCATAGAAATTTTTCTCTACTGTATAATATTTTCATCAAATACTTATCTTAGGTGATTTTATTCTCCAATGTTACCCCCTATATATGGAGTACATGTGTAGGGTTTTTTATGTACTTTTTCAAGATGTATACATGTATTACATCATGTTCTTTAGAGAGGTTTGGTGGGAGTGCTAGTCGATAGGCCCCCACCCCAATGGGATCAAGTATCTCAAAAGGGATGATGTACCTTGGACTAATATTTCCATTTTTCCCAAATCACATTAATATTTTCCTCTAATATATAATGAGGAACACCATATCACATGCATCAAACTCTTGGTCTTGTCAAAAAAATTAACTGTAGATAATATGTCACATATGATCAGCTTTTATGTGATGCTGAATGGTCTTAACATTCTCAACCATTTTCTATACCATTTCAATACCAATAACATTTTGTTCCCTAATATTATCCTAGCATTCAGGTGTTCTACACCTCTTCCAATAATGGGATTTATAGGTATCCATTTGGATTATTGAGTGAAAAATATTTTTATAAGAAAACTATATGAGAGGTACATGTTGATCCCATCCTCATTTGAAAACAATTGAGCATGCTCTCAACACGTCCCCAAGTGTTTGGATAGTCTACTCAAATTGTCCCTCATTTTAATGGTGATAAGCCATACTAAAGTTCAGCTCATTATTTAGAGCATGTTGGAAACTTTTCCAAAACATTAAGGTGAATCTTTGATCTCGATCAGGAACAATTGAAAGTGGTACTACATGAAAACTTACAACTACTATAATGTATATCTATGTGATTTAATCCAGTGAGAATTCCTATCGAATCGTAATTAAGTGGGAATAATTTGAAAGACAATCCATAACAATCGAGATATCATTGTTTTTTCTATATTTCTTTTGATGTCTCTTGAAAAAGTCGGTGGTGATGTTTTCCCATTTTTATGTTGGTATGGGTAATGGTTTAATCATCCCATTAGAATTTTTTATTTCAACCATCACTTATTGAAATACTAGAAACATTAATGTATAATTAGTGACCTCCTTATTCATGTTGTCCCACCAATAGGGTACTTAGAGATCTTGATACATATTTGTGTTTCCTAGGTGAATGAAGATTCTTAAATTATTTAAATCAACTAATAGATCCTTTATTAACTTAGTATTCGATAAAACCAATATTCTTGACTGAAATCTCACAATTCAGTATTAATTAACATTTAATTCAATACAATTCCTATTTTTTATACATTACACTTTCTTTTAATCCCCACATTATATTTTTGAGCATCCTTTAACCATTCCAAAAGATATTTCTGAGGAATCATTTTTAAAATGATTAATGGTGCTACTTTATTTATGATCCCCAATTTCATCCTCTCTACATCGAAGAAGATTTGAACCTTCCCAATTCTCATCACTGATAAAGATGTAGGATCTTTTTTGCATAAAGCATCTTCCACCATATTTTCTTTACCAAGATATTGTTGTATTTATTAGTTTTAATCTTTTATGAGCTCTAACCATCTTTGTGGGAGTATTATTTTCATTTTCTATGTGAATATATATTTGAGTCTATTATGGTCAGTATATATCTCAAACATTTCCCCATATATTTAATGAATCCATATTTTTAAGTCAAATATCATATCTAAAAACTCCAGATCATGCATGATATAGTTTTCTCTAGAATTTTCAACATCCTTGAAGCATAGGGTATGACTTTTTCATTACACATTTACTCACAAGACAATCTTTTCTTCGAAGAATTTATAAATACTACAAAAATTTACCCACTTGACAATAGTATTAGTATAGAGGTAGTGATTAGATTCTTATTTAACCCTTTAAATATCTCTTCATAATCATTATTCCTAAAAATCATGACCCCCTTCTAAGTTATTTTGGTAAGAGGGTGTGATAATGGTGAAAAATTTCCCAAAAATCTACGTTAATACCCAACTAAACCATGGAAAATACGGATATCTATCATGGATGATGGAATTTTTCCACCCTTCAATTACTTATGTCATTTATGGATCCACATATAACCCATTTTATATGATGATATTCCCTAAGAAAAATATTTCCGTCAACTAGAAATCATATTTACTGTACTTGTTATAAAAAATTTCCATTCATAAGGTCTTTAACACAGTGGTAAAATTCTCCTCATACTCCACCTTACTTCTTGAGTATATTATAATATCATCTATATATAATACTAAAATATTGATGAGGTATTCTCTATATAAGTTTCTCATCAAGTCTATAACGATTGCTAGAGCAGTAGTGATTCTTAAGGGAATCACTATGATCTCATAGTTCTTGTACCATGTATTAAAATCATTCTTAGGGATATCATCATTCTTCACACTTACTGGATTATATCCTGACCAAAGATACACTCTAGAGAAGTATTGTTCTCCAAGTATCTGATTTAATATGTCATAAATAAATTCAAGCTGATAGTTTTTCTTTATCATGTTCTTGTTGATCTCATGCTAATCAATGAAAATGTGCATTAACCCATCCTTCTTCTTGACGAAGAGGATTGGTGCACCCAGTGGTGAAGCACATGGGCTTATAAACACTTCAACAATATTTTCATATTAATTTATTTGTCTCCTATATTTCCACAATATCCACCCTATATGGATTCTTGGATATTGGTAACACCCAAAGTATAATTTAAATTTAATATAAAACCTCTCATTTTGGAGGAAGATGAGGAAATTCCTCAAGAAACACATCAGCATATTCCATTGAAAAAGGCATGTCTTCGAGAGTGGTAAATTCTTTATACTCAATCATTTGATGTAGATATTTTTTATAATGGGGAAATAATATCCATGATTGAGATAATGGTACTAATGAATATTCATCGGCCTCCATGCACGTGTACTAAATCGGTGTCCAATTCTCCATACTAAGGGTGATTTCCTACTCAAAACAATTTATGTTGGCTCTATATAAGGAAAGCCAATCTATGTCCAGAATTGAATCAAATTATACAAAAGGGTGTATAGAAATGTTCTATGATAAGTTTATCCAACAAAAATTGATAGGGGAGGAGTTATATACTTGGGATGAAATAATTTCCCAATTTTCATTTTTCACCGACATCTCAGCTTTCATGATTTGTGGTTGTGTTAGGATTGTTATTGTAACACCCCAAGATTTTATGAGATATAATATTTTTAATTTCTTTCATATCTTCTATTTTACGCTACACCAAGATTATATTGCGCTATACGCAACACTGTATTAGCTTGCAGTATACACAACACGATTCTTGGATTGTGTTACACACAATTTCATGTTCGTTTGATAGTAGTCATGCTACGCAACATTGAGTGTATGTATATATATATATATATATATTCAATATATAAATGAAATATGTCTGGATTATGTTATACGAAACAATGAAGGAGTCTTGAACAACATGCAACCCTATCAAGGCTTGCATTACATGCAATCACGACCATCCATGATAGTGTGTGTTGTATGCAATACCGATTTTCACTAAACAATGATATGTTATTAAAATATTATACAAACTAGCCGTTATGAATAGTAATACCCAATTTTTGAAATTTTATAAATTTTATCATTCAAAATGGACTTCATTTTTGGATTCGTAATATCAAAATTATCCTTGGGTGAATTTTTGGTATTTTTCAGAAAACTTTCAATTTTTGATGAATAGTGAAAACACTAGGTTTCTATTTAAAAACCGACTTGTTTATTTAAATAATTATATATTTTATTTAAATTTATTTTAAGTAAAAATTGATACATAATACCTATATAAGTCCAATGTGATTCATTGGAGTCATTTTATAATAATTTTAGATATATATAAAATTTATCGAACTTTCCACCGTCTTTTACCTACCTCCTAGGACCTTTTTGCAAATTTACAGAAAACATAATTTTACCGCTTCTATGAGTGGAATTTCAAAAATATGAGAGACATGGTTAATATCAAGGAGTAAAATGTGGTTCAATAAAATAAAAATAATATTTGGTGAACAGTAACTTTTAACTTTTTTTTACCACGGTAAAAAGTAAATAGGGTAATTAAGGGTAAAAATGATATTATTATTACCCTAACACATGTCCTAATTCTATTGGATAAGTATAATTCAACCAAAAACATCCTTAGTAATATAATATTATCATTTAGGTCCAATTGGATTAGATTATGACATTTATTATTATTTTATTTAAAAAAAGAGTTAAAATAGTTAAAATCAAAGTTTAATAAGTAAAACATTTTTAATATAAGGTTATACATAAGATAAATTCGACTATAAATATTAATTAGAAAATAAAGATATTTCATACCTAAGGGTATTTTATTTATAAGTTTTAGACATCAAATAATGTATGTTACTTATGACACAATGGTGATGCAGTAATTACCCAAATAATGAAATATTAAAATAATTGATATTATAAATACCCAAATAAATGTTATTTGATACTTTTTATGATTTCCAATACTTTTATAGGTTAATATGAGATGTTATTATTAATTTAATTAACTTTTTTTCAAACTAATCATGCTGTTATGATTTTCAAAAAAATCAATTACCAAATATTGTCAAAATTGACATAAAATAGTTTTTAAAAATAATATTATATTATTAATTGTTATTATATTCCTAAAAATCTAAGGTTAGGCAAAATTACATATATAAGGATATATATATTAATAATGAACCACTTTGGGTTTGTTTATCTGGTTATAGTAAGTTTATTAACCATATAGTGTAAAAAACAAGAAGACACGGTAAGAGTTAAATTATTTAACATAGAGTTAAATCTAAAAGATATGGTTAAAATAGTAACCTAAACTTGCCTAAAACCAATTGGTTGAAATTAGTTCGACCCATACCCACCTTAAGTTCTAAATAAATGAATTTTGAGCTATTAAAAACTGAATATGATTTTATAATAAAATAATATTTTATGTTTTTTCAAAGGTGCCCCTCTCCTCCGTTATAAAAAGGGAACCCCATCCCTCTTCTCTTCACACCCTTTTGAGCCTTGAATCATTGCCAACCCCTTCCCATTTCTCTTATCCAATTACCAAGAAACATTCTAGAGGTTTTGGTCATATCAAAATACCAACTCTACTTCCTTAAGTGGAAGCGTAAATGAGGTGCATCGAAGAAGAGGTAATCTCTTCTTCTGATTCTCTCGAGTTTCTATCTTCTTATACATATTCTTATTTAGTTGACTCATTATAAAGTAATAACATCTGTTTTACTTATATACTGGTATGTTATTATAAATACTAAACAACCCTATTTCACCTTCTATCCATCCTACGGAAAATGAAATCACTGCATGTGCGTACGTACGGAATACCGTCTCCACGTTGTGGTATAATCTATTTTCCACCACCACCATACTTGGATGTGTATAATGGTGTAAATAAATAACTATAAATAATTATTTTAAAGTGATATTGATTATGAAATATTATACATACACTTCAATCCAATTCCACGATCATGAGAATGATATCATCGCTCGTGCGTACGTACGGACTACCATCTCCACGTTGTGATTAGATTCATTCTCCATGTTAACCATTCATAAATGATTATAATGTATATATAATGAATTATAATGAAATATATGACATAATAATGATATTGTGTTTATGTATATATATATATATGTATGTCATCTACTTAATTCCATTCAATTCAATAAAGAAACGAAAACAGCGTTCATGCGTACGTACGGCCTACCCTCTCCATGAACGATGTATTTCATTCCATTTCTCGATCTATCATATATATATATTTGTATATGCTCAATATATATTATATATAAATCATTTTTTACATTCTTTAATTAATTAAATCAGTATATAAGTAAAAATATCACGAACAAAAAGTCGAAACACGTACAATAAATGAAATGATTTTACCCAAATCGCTTCTTTTACATCGAATTTACAAAAGAACGGGTAATATAAAGTCATAAGTAAACCATATATGAAATAATAACAGTGATTATGATTCTGTAATAAGTCAATGACATTATATAATCATTATACATGAGGATTGGAAACATACGATGCATATCGAAGATAAGGTAAGGGATAATTTTGCAATCTCATTTTAATCCAAGATTGCTTATACATAAGTATTTACTAGGGTTATATTTTTCATTCATTCCCATAAAATGTTTTTCATAAAGTGTTTAATATTCTTACATGTATTTTTAATTTCATTTTTACCCCTCATTTACTTTTACTTTTTGTTATGGAAGGAATCTTTTTTTTACCATACGAGGAAAGTTTTTGAATTTTCCGACAAAAGTACAAGGAGAATGTTTTTTAACTTATATAGAATGAACGGATTTTTATGGTTTCATAATGCCTTATTTTCATGAAGAATAATCTACAATATTTCATGACTATTTTCAACAAAATCCTTTTCTTTTAAAATTTCATGGCATTTCGTGAAGAGATAATGATTTTGAATAAGAAAGGATATTTTCCCCAAGAATTCATTTCAAGTGTTTTATCAAAACAATTTTCAATCTAAGATGACATTATTTTCATATGTGTATGTTTCAAGTAGAATGACTCTATTATTTACATGTTTTAACATTTATTATGATGAAATGATATCCATTTGTTTTATATGGATTATGTTATTATGAGATGATGTTTATGAAACCCATTTTATTCTTTGGGTTATAATGAATGATTCACTACAGGAAACTTGGGTTTTACCAATGGTTCAGAACCCTTGGTAAAGGCTGTTGAACCATTGGTATAATTTGTACCAATGGTTCAGAAAATATTAGGCAAGTAAGCCGTTGGGAAAAGATTTTCCCAATGGTTTACATAGAACTGTTGGAGTTGGGGTAGGAAAGTTAACATTTCCCAATGATTCTCATAAAACCGTTGGGAAAGGTTTTACCAACGGTTGTGCTAAACCGATGGAAAAACCAAAGGAGGAGGTATTTTCTAATAGTTCTACAACCGTTGGGAAATAATTTTACCAATGGTTCATATAGAACTATTGGTAAAAAGCTTCCTACAAGACGTATGCCAACGGTTTAAAACCGTTGTCATACCCTATGCTGTGCAAATTGCACAGCATCCCTGCAATTTGCACAACAGGAAGAGGTGGAGGTGTCCTGCAATAACTTTATGCATAATTTAATGCACATCAAGAATTAAATCATAATTAATTTTAATTCATACACATTTATCATATGATTCATAATTTGATGAAAAACACATACATCATTCATAACGTAATTATAAACATACATATACAAAAAAAATATAAACATACATAATTCATTTATAATATAAAAATACATAATTATAAAAAAACATTTACAAAAGTGAGCCACTTTGAGTGGTTCACTCGTTCACATCACAATTGACCCATTGATCATTGTCCTAAAGTTTCAACAGAATCTGAATGCATTTGCTCGGTTTTCCGTTTGCTATTTGTTATTTTCACTTAAAATCTTTTTCATTTTAAACAAAAGTGATACACCTTGAATGGTTTCGACCAAACCTTTCCTTACATTGGGGCGGGGTTGACTCATACATTCCACATATGACCCATTGATCATTGTGCTAATGTTTCAACACAATCAGAATCTGTTTGGTTGGATTACCATATGTACTTAAAATTATGTCCATTTTAAAAAAAGACAAACACTAAGAGTGATCCCTGCAACACCACACCTCGGATTGATGCGGGGTTGACTTGTAAATGTCACAATATCCCCATGTATCGTTTTCCTAATGTTTCAACAGAATCTGAATGCGTTTGGTCGGTTTTCCCTAGGTCATTTGTTATTTTCACTTAAAATGGTTTCTAGTTAAAATAAAAGTGATCCACTTAGAGTGGTGGGGGCCACACAATGACTCGGATTGAGGCGGGGTTGACTCACACTCGTACATGTCACAATAGACACATGGATCATTGTCCTAAAGTGTCAAAATAGTCCAAATGAATTTGGTCGGTTTCCTATATGTCAGTTGGTGTTTTCACTTAAAAAGAAGCCCATTTTGAACAAAAGAGAGGAAGTTTGAGTGGTCCCAGCCACACCGTGCCTCAGATTGAGGAGTAGAATCGTACACGTCACATTTGACCCATGTATCTTTTTTTTATGTTTCAATAGAATCCGAATGCATTTAATCCGTTTGCCGTATGTCAGTTGTTGATTTCACTTAAAATTAAGACCATTTTTAACAAAACAGAGGCACATTGAGTGGTGTCGGCCAAAACCGGCCATATATTGAGGTGTTGTTGACTCATACATGTCAAATTTGACCCATAGATCATTGACATTATGTTTCAACAGAATCCGAATGTTTTTGGTCAGTTTGTCGTATGTCAATTGTTGATTTCACTTAAAATTAAGTCCATTTTTAACAAAACAGAGGCACTTTGAGTGGTGTCGGCCACACTGAGCCTTGGATTGAGATGGAGTTTACTCTTACACGTCACATATGAGTCATGGATTTTTTTGAAAATGAATCAACACAACCAGAATCCTTTTGATCGGTTTGGCGTATGTACGTAAAATATTGTCCTTCTCAAACAAATGAGGGACAGTTTGGGTTGTTTCGGCCACACCACGACTCGGATTGAGGTGGGGTTAACTCATAAACATCACATATGACCCATGGATCGTTTTAATAAAGTTTCAACACAATCCGAATGTGTTTGATCAGTTTCTCGTATGTCAGTTGGTGTTTTAACATATAAATAAGTCCATTTTGAACAAAAGTGAGGCAGTTTGAGTGGTCCCAGCCACACCGCACCTCAGATTGAGGCGAAGTTGACTCATACACATCACATTTTACCCATGGATCATGGTCCTTAAGTTTAAATATAATCCGAATGTGTTTGGTCAGTTTTCTGCATGTCAGTTGTTGATTTCACTTAAAATTAAGTCCATTTTTAACAAACCAGAGGCAATTTAAGTGGTGTCGGACACACCGGGCCTCAGATTGAGATGGGGTTGACTCGTACACATCACATATGAGTCATGGATTGTTTTGAAAATGTATTAACACAATAATAAACCTTTTTATTGGTTTGGAATATGTACGTAAAATATTGTCCATTTTAAATAAATGAAGGACACTTTGGGTGGTGTCGGACACACCGCGCCTCAGATTGAGGCGGGGTTGACTCTTACACGTCATATTTGACACATGGATTGTTTTTATAAAGTTTCAACACAATATGAAGGTGTTTGTTTGGTTTCCCGTATGTCAGTTGTTGATTTCACTTAAAAATAAGTCCATTTTGAACAAAAGGGAGGCAGTTTGAGTGGTCCCAGCCACACCGTGCCTCGGATTGAGGCATAGTTGACTCTTACATGTCACATTGGACCCATGGATAGTTTTAATTATTTTTTAACAGAATATGAATGTGTATGTTCGGTTTTCCGTATATCAGTTGTTGATTTCCCTAAAAATTAAGTCCATTTTTAACAAAAAAGAGGCACTTTGTGTGGTGTCAGCCCCACCGGGCCTCAGATTAAGACAGAGATGACTCATACACGTCACATATGAGTTATGTATAATTTTTAAAATGTATCAACAGAATAAGAATCTATTTGATCAGTTTGGCGTATGTACGTAAAATATTGTCCATTTTAAACAAATAACGGACAGTTTGGGTGGTTTCGGCCACACTGCGCCTCAGATTGAGGCGGGGTTGACTTTTACACATCACATATGACCCATGGATCGTTTTCCTAAAGTTTCAACATATTTATAATGCGTTTGTTCAGTTTCCTGTATGTCAGTTGGTGTTTTCACTTAAAAATAAGACCATTTTGAAAAAAGGAGAGGCAGTTTGAGTGGTCTCGGCCACACCGCACCTAGGATTGAGGCGGAGTAGACTCTTACAAATCAAATTATATCCATGTATCGTTTTCCTTACGTTTCAAAATAGTCTGAATGCGTTTGGTCGGTTTGTTGTATGTCAGTTGTTGATTTCACATAAAATTAAGACCATTTTTAACAAAACAGAGGCATTTTGAGTGGCGTCGGACACAACGGGCCTCAGATTGAGGCGGGGTTGACTCGTAAACAACAAATTTGACCCATATATCTTTTTCTTTAATTTTCAGTAGAATTCGAATGCGTTTGGTCCGTTTTTCATATGTCAGTTGTTGATTTCACTTAAAATTAAGTCCATTTTTAACAAAAAAGAGGCACTTTGAGTGGTGGCGGCCACACTGGGCCTCGGATTGAGACGAAGTTGACTCATACATGTCACATATGATTCATGTATAATTTTGTAAAATCATCAACACAATCAGAATCTATTTGATTTGTTTGGCGTATGTACGTAAAATATTGTCCATTTTAAACAAATGACGGATATTTTGGGTGGTGTCGGCCACACCGCACCTCGTATTGAGGCAGGGTTGACTCATACACATTATATATGACTCGTGGATCATTTACCTAAAGTGTAAACACAATCCGAATGTGTTTGGTCAGTTTCCAGAATGTCAGTAGGTGTTTTCACTTAAAAATAAGTCCATTTTGAACAAAAGTGATGCCGTTTGAGTGGTCCCAGCCACACCGTGCCTCAGATTGAGGTGGAGTTGACTTTTACACATCAAATTTGACCCATGGATCATTTGACATAAGTTTCAATAGAATCCGAATTCATTTGGTCAGTTTTCCGTATGTCGGTTGTTGATTTCACTTAAAATTAAGTCCATTTTTTACAAAATAGAGGCACTTTGAGTGGTGTCGGCCACACCGGGCCTCAGATTGAGGCGGGGTTGACTCGTACACATCACATATGAGTCATGGATCGTTGTGAAAAAGTATCAACACAATAAGAAACCTTTTTATTGGTTTGGCGTTTGTACGTAAAATATTGTCCATTTTAAACAAAAGAGGGACAGTTTGGGTGGTGTCGGCCACACCGCGCCTCGAATTGAGGCGGGGTTGACTCGTACACGTTACATATGACCCATGGATCATTTTACAAATGTTTCAACAGATTCAGAACGCGTTGGGTCGGTTTTCCGTATGCCAGTTTGTGTTTTCACGTAAATTAAATTCATTTGAACAAAAGAGAGACAGTTTGAATGGTACCGTCCACACCACGCCTCGGATTGAGGTAGGGGGTGTTCGGGGGGTATCTGGGGGGTTGTCCGGGGGTGTTTGGGGGGATGTATGGGGTACGGGGAGGAGGGTGAAGGGGCTGTCTGAGGGGTGTTCACGGGGTTGTCCATGGTCTGGGGAGGAGGGTGAGGGGGCTGTCTGGGGGGCGGTCCTGGGGGGATGTCCGGGGGATGTCCGGGGTCCATGGAAAAGGGTGAGGGGGCTGTCTGGGGGTGTTTAAGGGGCTGTCTGGGGGGTGTTCGGGGGGACGTCCGGGGTCCGAGGAGGAGGGTGAGGGGGTTGTCCGGGGGGGTCCGGGGAGGAGGGTGAGGGGGGCTGTCTGGGGGATGTCTGGGGTCTGGGGAGGAGGATGAGGGGGCTGTCTGGGGGGTGTTCGAGGGGTTGTCTGGGGGGATGTCTAGGGGTGATCGGGGGGTTATCCGGGGCCTAGGGAGGAGGTTGAGGGGGCTGTCCAATGGGCAGTCCGGGGGGGGGGGGGGGCTATCCGGGGACCAAAAAGGAGGGTTGGGGCTGTCCGGGGGGCTGTCTGGGGTCTAGGGAGGAGGGTGGGGGCTGTCCGGGGGGCTGTCTGGGGGGGCTGTCTGAGGGTCTGTCAGGGGGACATACCCGCATCATATCATAAAAAATAACAACAAGGATCAGAGAAAATAGAAGTAGACATGCAGAATAATGACAAGTGCACATACAAATTAGAAGCAGCTAAAAAATTATTGCATACATGCCATGTGTATTTCCTAAAACAATGTAAAACAAGAAAAATGTTGAAACTATAGAACATGGGTTTCCTCCTAGGAAGCGCTATGTTTTATAACTTCAGCCAGAAAGATATAAATTGGTCAATCATCTTGGTCCATCAGCTCAGAATTCATCTTCCTCTTACAAGAACTAGTGGACGTGTACTCAAGCTCATGAGGACGCTTAGTGGGATTGATCACTTTAGGAGCATAGCAGTCATGAATATGATGCGGAAGTAAGATAATCTAGTGATCGACATCAGCTAGATGTTGGGTCACCTGTTGTACGAGGTCAGATGGAGACAGGACGTGCACATCGATGATCATGGAAGAGGTAGATGAGCTAGACATTGCTGGTTAAGCTGCATCCTCAAATGGATTCATTTTTATATATTAGAACCTTTATAAATGTTTTTTCATTTTTACCAAGAATTAATGTGTGAAAATTCTAAAAAATAACTTATTGGATATTTAAAAATGGATTTACTCTTGGACATGATGCATAATATCTCAAATATTTTTCATTGGATCCCAATTTTCAATTTTACTCCATTATCAAAAGTCTTATATCAATTTATTTTTATTTGGATACCTAAGGTGTACTTCTCTATAATGAATCAACATTCTTAGATTATGTTTGAAAAAGAAATGTCCTCATGATAATGTTTTAATTCCATTAAGGAATTTTTTATTTAAAACATTCTTCCTAGGGAGATCAATGTCCACCACACACACTTACCCCGGACAGCCCGCCACTCACCCCAGACAACCCCCACTCACCCCAAACAACCCCCACCCCTCGGACAGCCCCACACTCACCCCAGATAGCCCCCAAACCTTGAACAGTCCCCCCCCCCAACCATCTAACACCATCCCACTCACCCCAGACAGCCCCCACCCCTCGGGCGGCCCCCACTCACCCCAGACATCCCCCCCACCCCTCAGACAGCCCCGAATCACCTCGGACAGCCCCCCACTACTCGGACAGCCCCCCACTCACCTAGGAAAGCCCCCGCCACCCCTTTGATATCCCCCCACTCACCCCGGACAACCCCCCCCCCCCCCCACCACTCAGACACCCCCCACTCACCCCGGACAGCCCCTTCCTCCCCTCGAACAGCCCTCCACTCACCCCGGACAACCCCCCACCCCTTGGAAAACCCCCACTCACCCCGGATAGCCCCCACCCCTTGGACACCAACCCCCCACACACCCAAATCAAATAAGAAAAAAATTTCATACACACAAGAAAGAACTTTAATTAATGAAAACATTAAGGAAAACATTAATTGAAATAAAACATTAATGAAACCATTAATGAAAACCCTAAAAACGATTAATGAAAACATTAATTGGATATTGTTTACATTGATGTAGTGATTTGAGTACACAATTCATCAAGGGATTATAATGAATCATAAAATTTTCCAAAATCCGTAGAAATAGGGCAAAACAACATGATAAATGGATAAATAGTGAAATAAATGGATAAATGTTGAGAATAAAATGATATATTTAACTAATATTAGAATAATTTTAAAGAATGTACCCTTAATGGGGGAGTTTCAGATGAATGATTTACCTGACCGGCAACTTCTGAGGCGGGGGATCTGATTCTGGGCAGTCTGCAAGTTTCTGGGGGAGTCGGGGAGAGTTTAGGGGAATTTTGGGGTGAATTTTCCCAACGGTTTTTAAAAACCGTTGGGAAATCCATTCTTTTCTCAATGGCTTCATCAAACCGTTGGGGAAAGAATGGAAATATTATGCTTTCCCAATGGTTTCTTCAAACTATTGGGTAAGAAAACTCTTTTCCCAACAGTTTCATAAAACCGTTGGGGAAAGCCTTCCCAACATTGAATATCCCAATTGTTTCTTCAAACCGTTGGGAAATATTCCCTAATCACACCTTTACCAATGGTTCTTTTGAACCATTGGTATAAAAGTGTTGGGAAAGATACATTTTCCAGTAGTGATTTATGTTTATGTTGTGGCACACATAATAATGAATACTTTATGAGATGGTTGGGACCTATATCTCCCTCCAATGAATTGGGTGAAGATTTATATCTCATGATATAGACATGGATGAAACGACAAGTAAATCTGGTTCAGTAATACAGGGCTGGAACGGCAAGTAATCCTGGTTCAGTAAGGGACATTGTCCACTAAGGTGGTCTTGGCAGCAATGCCTTGCCTACTATAGAAGTCATATCATGTGCTTAATGTTTTTCCACAATTACAAGTTTTATTCCCCTACTCTTTTATCATGATTAATGTTCTTTTATCATCTATGCCTTACGTACTTCCATGTTTTATGTTATTTCTCAATATTTTGATGTTTAAACATTATGTTTATGTTTTTAAGTTCAAATGTATATGATTGGTTTATTTTCTCCATGCTTACCCTTACTGAGTATTTGAGCTCACCCTTTAAATGTTTTCTTTTACATAGGATATAAAGAAAGGTTTTATGTAAGAAAACCAAAGTGGAAGATCTTTATGGGAGATATTGAAGATCTTTCACCATGATTAGAATTTTATGTTCCACGTTTCCAAAAACAGTAAACTAATACGGTCTTTGGGCATCTATTTTTGTCATGTATTAAGTATTCCACAAATGTAATGTAATGTCCATGTACGTCATGATTTGGGTCTCTACAGTTGGTATCACAGTGAAGGATTAGTTATCCTTTGGAAACTAGGATGCGAGAACTTTAGTGAGATCCCCAGAGATATTTCTATGTTATGTATAGGGATGTCTCTATGGTTAAGTATATGTATAGGTTATAGTCCTAGAATTTTGGTAATGATATTAGAATTAAACCTAAGGTGTTATATATTGAAGGTACTCCCCCTTTATTATGTTGTTTTCCTAGCATGATTTTTGCCACTCACACTATTCTTTCAGTGTTTTAGAATATGGCTGGAAACAAGAAGACTCATGATAATTGAGGATATGATAGACAATGGAATGATATTCTTCATGAGCAACCAAATGATATTGGATCTGGAAGTCCAAAATCGTTATTATTCCAAATCAGCAATCTCATGATATGATAAATAATCTCAACTTTGGTAAGTATCCCAACTCAGCTAATAAGAGAAATATGGAGTTTCATGATGATCATAGAGGAAATAAAGTTCAATTCCCCTCATGCGAATCATGTGGGAAGAGGCATTCAGGAGAATGTTTCAAAGGAACTGGAAGATGCTTTCGGTGTGGAAAAGAACGACACAAATCCAGTAAGTGTAAAGGAAAAGGTTTAGTTAAAACCATGGAGAAGGATAATGGTATTTCTATGATATCAAAAATGATTAGATATTTTAAATGTGGAATGTATGGGCATTTTGAAAAAAAATTCCCTAAGGGAAAATCTCATGAAGAGAATCAGCATGGTCATATGAGTATTATTTATGTGGATGATGATGAAGAGACTAAAAATGAAATATGAGATGAAAGAAATGATGAAGCTCAGCCAGTGGTTTAAGAATTTAGTGGAATGATTGTATATATATCAAGAATAATGTATGGTACTATGGAATAAAGAATCATCTAAGGATTGTTACACTATTTTTTCCCTAAAGTATTTGAAAGTATATGATAAATGGTACTGGTAACCGTGAAAGGTTATTCAGATATTTTTGGAAACAATATGATATGAACATAATCAATGGATAAGAAGAAAATAATATGTTTGATAGTATTCATGAGTTCATGATAGATATAAGGACTAAGTGATATCATGGTCTGAGTATATATAATTTTTGGGATTTTTGGTATGTGGAAAGAGTTAACTTTTGAAAACATTCATTTCTTTACTAAGGTTTAATGGGTATTCACTTTACAAGAGAATACATGATTAAGGGATTCACATGTTTAGAATGTGACCAACAAGATATACCTTATGATATATGGGGGACAAATGAAGGAATTCACATGCTCGGTAGATGGAATTTCTAGTAATCAGACAGAAGTATTTTCGATAAGCCTAATGGTTTGAATAGACATCATATAGTATTGGTTAATGATATAACTTTTTATGTTATGATAATATAGTTTTAGAAAAAGGACAACCCATAGGACGGAAGAAAACCCATCATATCGGACAAGGCTGTAGGAATCGAACCCACAACCGAAGTGCGACAAGCCTTTATTTCATACCACTGGCCTACAGGAAGTCTCTGGTTACTAGAAACAAGTTTTATTTTATTAATCTCTATGATAGATGAAGTATAAGTACATTTTTGGGAACATATATGATTAATCTCACTATAAGATGGACTTATAACTTTCGTTATCCTTTTGTTTGAGATAGATGGAATGACCCATCATTCTATCACATGATCTGATAACACTTCAAGAAAGACAAATTCAACTTCATTTCTTTAAGAGATGAAATCGAAATTGTTCAAGGCACGAACAACGGTGAGATTATACCGAAATAAAGTAAGTATATCTTATAATTTTTCAAAATTAGGGAAATGATCTTGAAAACCAAAAATGTTTCCCTAGTATCCTCATATACGATGAATCAGATGGTACCTTAGATCATCACAAATTCATGGCTTTGTGATTGTTGGATATTTCATAGCAATTTTCTCTACCACTCTTCATCAGAACTTTATGGTTAGATTTTATCTTCCATATCCATATTTTCAACTATGTTATCCTATGTGGAAACCTAGTGATTAGTTAATTTGGGTAACCATTATATTTTATACTTTAGTTTTTAAAGATAATTTTTGGTATTTCTTTTTACGATTTGGGTTTCAATTAAAGAAACATTCATGTAGAAAACCATTTATAACCCCGACGAATTTCAAGGGTGAAATTCATTTTAAGGGGGGTAGAATGTAACACCCCAAAATTTTAGAGATATAATATTTTTAATTTCTTTCATATCATCTATTTTATGCTACATAAAGATTATCTTGTGAAATACACAACACTGTATTATCTTGCAGTATACGCAACACTATTATTGGATTGTGTTACAACCAATTTCAAGTTCATTTGGTAGTAGTCATTCTACGCAACATTGAGTGTGTATATATATATATTCAATGTATAAATGAAATATGGTTGGATTCTGTTATAAAAACCAATGAAGGAGTCTTGCACAACATGAACCCTTGACTTGGATTGCATTACCCACAATCGCGAATTTCCACGATAGTGTGTGTTTTACGTAATACCGAGTTTCACTAAACTACGATATGTTATTAAAATATTATACAAACTAGCCATTATGAATAGTAATACGCAATTTTTAAAATTTTATAAATTTTATCTTTCAAAATGGACTTCATTTTTGGATTCAGAATATCGAAACTAGCCTAATCTGAATTTTTGGTATTTTTCTGAAAACTTTCAATTTTTTATGAATAGTTAAAACACTAGGTTACTATTTAAAAACCGAATTTTTTATTAAATTTTTTATTAAATTTATTTAAATTTATTTTCGGTAAAAATTAATACATAATACCTATATAAGTTCAATGTGATTCATTGGAGTCATTTAATAATAATTTTAGATATATAAAAAGTTTATTGAACTTTCCACCGTCTATTACCTACCTCCTAGGAGCTTTTTAAAAATTGACATAAAACTTAATTTTACCGCTTCTATGAGTTTAATTTAGAAAATCATAGAGACATGGTTAATATCGAGGAGTAAAATGTGGTTCAATAAGATAAAACTAATTTTTGGTGAATAGTAACCTTTTACTTTTATTTACCACGGTTAAAAGTAAATAGGGTAATTAAGGGAAAATGATAATATTATTACCCTAACACATGTCCTAATTCTATTGGATAATTATAATTCGACTAAAAACAACCTTAGTAATATAATATTATCATTTAGGTCCACTTGGTTTAGATTAGGACATTTATTCTTATTTTATTTAAAAAAAGAGTTAAAATAGTTAAAATCAATGTTTAATTAGTAAAACATTTTTAATATATGGTTATACGTAAGATAAATTAGACTATAAATATTCATTATAAATATAAATCAATTTAATACCTAATGGTATTTTATTTATATTATTTAGACATTAAATAATTTATGTTATTTATAACACAATGGTGTTGCAGTAATTACCCAAATAATGAAATATTAAAATAATTGATATTATAAATACCCAAATAAATGTAATTTGAGAGTTTTTTTTTGATTTCCACTAATTTTATAGGTTAATATGAAATGTTATAATTTTTTTAATTTACCTTTTTCAAACTAATCATGCTGTTATGAGTTTCACAAAAATCAATTACCAAATAATGTCAAAATTGACATAAAAAAGTTTCTAAAACAAATATTATATTATTAATTGTCATTATATTCATAAAAATCTATGGTTATGTCAAATGACTTATATAAGGTTATATATATTAATAATTAACCACTTGGGGTTCGTTTGGATGGTTATAGTAAGTTTATTAACCATATATTGTAAGAAAACAAGAAGACACGGTAAAAGTTAAATTATTTAACTTAGCGTTAAATCTAAAATATAAGGTTAAAATAGTAACCTAAACTTGACTAAAACCTATTAGTTGAAATGATTTCGACCCATTCCCACCTTAGATTCTATATAAATCAATTTTGAGCTATGAAAAACCGAATATGACTTTATAATAAAAAAATATTTTATGTTTTTTCAAAGGTGCCCCTCTCCTCCCTTATAAAAAGGGCACCCCTTGCCTCTTCTCTTCACACCATTTCAAGCCGTGAATCTCAGCCGAACCCTGAAAATTTCTCTTCTACACTTCCCTAGAAACATTCTGGAGGTATTGTACTTCTCAAAAGACTAACTCTACTTCCTTAAGAGGAAGCTTAAAGGAGGTGCGTCGAAGAAGAGCTAATCTCTTCTTCTGATTCACTCGAGTTTCTTTCTTCTTCTACGTCTTCTTCTTTATTTTTCACATTATAAAGTAATAACATCAGTATTACTTATATACTAATATATTATTATAAATATTAAACAACCCTATTTTACCTTCTATCCATCCTACGAAAAATGAAATCACCGGGTGTGCGTATGTACGGAATATCGTCTCTACGCCGTGTGTAATCTGTTTTCGACCACCACCTTAAATCGATGGTTATAATGGTGTAAATAAAAAACTATACATGATTATTGTAAAGTTATGTTTATTATGAAATATTATACTTACACTTCAATGAAATTCCACGATCATGGGAATGATATCATCGCTCGTGCATACGTACGGACTACCGTCTCCACGACGCGATGAAATTCATTCTCCTTGTTAAACATTCATGTATGATTATAATGTATATATAATGAATAATAATGAAATATATTACATAATAATGACATGGGATTTAGGTATTTATATATATATATGTATGTTATCTACTTCATTCCATTCAATTCAACAAGGAAACGAAAACATCGTTCATGCATACGTACGGCCTACCGTCTCCGTGAACGGTGTATTTCATTCCATTTTTCAATCTATCATATATATATGTATATGATAAATATATATTATATATAAATCATGTTTTAAATTCTTTAATTAATTAAATCAGGATATAATTAATAATATCAAGATCAACAAGTCGAAAAACGTACAATAAATGAAACGATTTTACCTAAATCAACGCTTTTACATCGAATTTACAAAAGAACGGGTAATATAAAGTAATTAGTAAACCATATATGATATCATAACAATAAATATGATTCTTTAATAAGTCAATGAAATTATTTAAATCATTATACAGGAGTTTTGGATATATACGAAGCATATTGGACATAAGGTAACATATAATATTGCAATCTCATTTTAATCCAAGATTTCTTATACGTAAGTATTTACTGGGGTTATATTTTTCATTGATTTCCATAAAGTGTTTTTCATAAAGTGTTTAATATTCTTATATGTATGTTTAATGTCATGTTTACCACTTTTTTTACTTTTAATTTGTGTTATGGAAAGAATCTTTCTTTTGTTTACCATATGAAATTTGTTTTTTGACTTTTCCAACAAAATTATGTGGAGAATGTTTTTTTAACTTATACGGCATGAACAAATTTTTATGGTTTCATAAAGCCTTATTTTAATGAATATTACTCTACAATATTTCTTGAATATTTTCAACAAAAATATTTTTCTTTTAAAATTTCATGGAATTTTTTGAAAAGAAAAATATTTTGAAGAAGAAAGTATATTTTCCTCAAGAATTCATTTCAAGTGTTTTATAAAAAAAATCAATCTAAGATGTAATTTTTTTCATATGTGTATGTTTCAAGTATAATGTCTCTATAATTTACATGGTTTTACTTTTCTTATGATTAAATTATATCTATTTGTTTTATATGGATTATGTTATGATGGGATGATGTTTGTGAAACCCATTTTATTCTTTGGGTTATATTGAATGGTTTATGTTTATGTTGTGGTACACGTAATAATGATTTCATTATGAGATGGGTGGGACCTTTATCTCCCTCCAATGCATTGGGTAGATATTTTTATCTCATGAGATAGAAATGGATGGAACTGCAAGTAAATCTGGTTCAGTAATATAGGGCTGGAACGACAAGTAAAACTGGTTCAGTAAGGGACTATGTCCACTAAGATGGTCTTGGCCGCAATGTCTTGGATACTATGGAAATCATATCATGTGCTGAATGTTTTCCACATTTACAAGTTTTATTCCCCTTATATTTTATCATTATTAATGTTCTTTTATGATCTATTCCTTACATACTACGATGTTTTATGTCATTACTCAAGATTTTGATGTTTAAACATTATGTTCGTGTTTTTAAGTTCAGATGTATATGATTTGATTTATTTTCTCCATTCTTACCCTTATTGAGAATTTATGCTCACACATTATATGTATTATTTTCCCCATGATATAAGGAAAATTTTTAGGTATGAAATCCAAAGGGGAAGATCATTATGGGAGATGTTGAAGATCTTTAACCATGATTAGAAGATTACGTTCTGAGTTTCCAGACACACTAAACCAATACGATCTTTGGGCGTCTATTTTTTTCATGTATTAAGTATTCTGAAAAAGTAATGTAATTTAAATGTGTGTCAATATTTGGGTCTCTATAGTTGGTATCAGAGTGAAGGTTTAGTTAACCTTTGGAAACTAGGATGCGAGAACTTTAGTGAGATCCCTAGAGATATTTCTAAGGTATGTCTAGGGATGTCTCTAAGGTTAAGTATACATATAGGTTATAGTCCTAGAATTATGGTAATGATATTAGAATTAAACCTAAGGTGTTATATATTGAAGGTACTCCCCCTTTATTATGTTTTTTCCTAGCATGATTCTTTCCACTCACACTATTCTTTTTGGGTTTTAGAAAATGGCTGGAAATAGGAAGATTTATAATAATGGAGGATTTAATGGACAATGGAATGATATTCTTCATGAGCAACCAATTGAAATTGTATTTGGAATTCCAAAGATCATTATTATTCCTAATAATCAATCTCATAATATGATCAATAATCTCAACTTTGGTAATTATCCCAACTCATCTAACAAGTGAAATATGGAGTTTCATGATGATCATAGAGGACAGAAAGTTCAATTCCCCTCATTTAAATCATGTGGGAAGAGGCATCAGGGAGAACGTTTCAAAGGAACTGGAAGATGCTTTGGGTGCGGAAAAGAAGGACACAAATCAAGTAAGTGAAAAGGAAACGGTTCAGTTAACACCATGGAGAAGGATAATGGTATTGCAACAACATCAACAATGATTAGATGTTTTAAATGTGGAATGTATGTGTATTATGAAAAAAAATACCTAATGGAAAATCTCATGAAGTGAATCAGCATGGTTATATGGGTAGTATTTATGTGGATGATGATGAAGAGACTACAAATGAAATATGAGATGAATGAAACGATGAAGCTGAGTCAGTGGTTTAAGAAGTTAGTGGAATGATTGTATGTTTATCAAGAATAATGTATGGTACTATGGAATAAAGAATCATCTAAGGATTATTACACTATTGTTTTTCCTAAATTATTTGAAAGTATATGTTGACTGGTACCGGTAACCATAAAAGGTTATTTAGATATTTTTGGAAGGAAGATGATATGCGCATAATGAATAGATAAGGAGAAAATAATATGTTTGATAGTATTCATGAGATCTTTATTGATATAAAGACTAAGTGATATCATGGTCTGAGTATATAGAATTTTTGGGATTTTTGGTATGTGGAAAGAGTTATCTTTTGACAACATTCGTGTTTTTACTAAGGTTCAATGGGTATTCACTTTTCAGGGGAATACATGATTAAGGTATTCAAATGTTTGTAATGTGACCAATAAGATATATCTTATGATATATGGGGGACAAATGAATGAATTAACATGCTCGGTAGATTAAATTTCTATTAATCGGACAGAAGTATTTTCTATAAGCCTAAAGGTTGGAATGGACATCATATAGTATTGGTTAAAGATATAACTTTTTATGTTATGATAATATAGTTTTTGAAAAAGTAAAACTCATAGGACAGACGACAACCCATCGTGTCAGAAAAGGCTATGGTAATCGAACCCACAACTGAAGTGTGACAGCCCTTTATTGCATACCACTGGCCTACAGGAAGTCCCTAGTTAGTAGAAACTAGTTTCATTTTATTATGTTTTGTGATAGATGAAGTATATGGCCATTTTTTGAACCATATACGATTAATCTCACCATAAGATGGACTTATAACTTTTTTTATATTTTTGTTTGAGACAGATGGAATGACACATCATTCTATCACATGATCTTCTAACACTTCAAGAATGAAAAATTAAACGTTATTTTTTTAAGAGATGAAGTGGAAATTGTTCAAGTCACGAACAACGGTGAGATTGTACCGAAATAATGTAAGTATTTCTTCTAATTCTTCAATATTAGGGAAATTATCTTGAAAACCCAAAATGTTGTCCTAGTGTCCTCTTATACGATGAATCAGATGGTACCTTAGATCACCACAAATTTATGGTTTTGTGACTATTGGATTTTTCATAGCCATGTTCTCTCCCACTCATCATCAGAACATGATGGTTAGATTTCTCTTCTATATCCATATTTTCACCTATGTTCTCCTATGTGGAAACGTAGTGATTAGTTAATTTAGGTAACTGTTATGTTTCATAATTTAGTTTTTAAAGATAAGTTTTGGTATTCCTTTTTACGATGTGGGTTTCAATTAATGAAACTTTCAAGTAGAAAACCATTTATAACCCCGACGAATTTCGAGGGAGAAATTCATTTTAAGGGTGGTAGAATGTAACACCCTATGATTTTATGAGATATAATATTTGTAATTTCTTTCATATTTCATGTTTTATGTTGCACCAATATTATCTTACGCTATACGCAACAGCGTATTAGCTTGTAGTATATGCAACACTATTCTTGGATTGTGTTACACACAATTTCGCGTTCGTTTGATAGTAGTCATTCTACGCAACATTAAGTGTATGTATTTATATATATTTAATGTATAAATGAAATATGGTTGGATTCTGTTATATGAAACAATGAAGGATTCTTGCACAACATGCAACCCTAACTTGTCATTCATTACACATAATCGATACCTTCCACGGTAGCGTGTGTTGTACACAATACCGAGTTTCACTAAACAACGATATGTTATTAAAATATTATACAAACTAGCCATTATGAATAGTAATCCCCAATTTTTGAAATTTTATAATTTTTATATTTCAAAATGGACATCATTTTTGGATTCAGAATATCGAAATTAGCCTTTGGTAAATTTTTGGTATTTTTCTGAAAACATTCAATATTTGATGAATAGTGAAAACATTGGGTTACTATTTAAAAACAGACTATTTTATTTAAATAATTATTTATTTTATTTAAATTTATTTTAAATAAAAATTAATACATAATACCTATATATGTTCAATGTGATTCATTGGAGTCATTTTATAATAATTTTAGATATATAAAAATTTTATTGAACTTTCCATCGTCTTTTACCTACCTCCTAGGAGCTTTTTAAAAATATACATAAAACTTAATTTTACTTCTTCTATGAGTCTAATTTAAAAAATATGAGAGACATATTTAATATCAAGGAGTAAAATGTGGTTCAATAAGATAAAAATAATTTTTGTTGAATAGTAACTTTTTAATTTTATTTTCCACGGTTAAAAGTAAATAAGGTAATTAAGGGTAAAAATGATATTATTATTACCCTAAAACATGTCCTAATTCTATTTGATAAGTATAATTCGACCCAAAAAACCTTAGGAATATAATATTACCATTTAGGTTCCCTTGGATTAGACTAGGACATTTATTATTATTTTATTTAAAAAAAGAGTTAAAATAGGTAAAATCAAAGTACAATAAGAAAAACATTTTTAATATAGGGTAATACATAAGATAAATTATACTATAAATATTAATTAGAAATATAAAAATATTTTCTACCTAATGATATTTTATTTATAATTTTTAGTGATTAAATAATTTATGTTATTTATGACACAATGGTGATGCAGTAATTACACAAATAATGAAATATTAAAATAATTGATATTATAAATACCCAGATAAATGTAATTTGAAATTTTTTATGAATTAAGATAATTTTATAGGTTAATATGACATGTTATTATTGATTTAATTAACCTTTTTAGAACTAATCATGCTGTTATGATTTTCACAAAAAATGATTACCAAATAATGTCAAAATTGACATAAAATAGTTTTTAAAACAAATATTATATTATTAATTATTATTATATTCCTAAAAATCTAAGGTTCGGCCAAATGACTTAGATAAGGTTATATATATTAATAATAAACCACTTGGGGTTCGTTTTTCTGGTTATAGTAAGTTTATTAACCATATAGTGTAAAAAAACAAGAAGACACGGTAAAAGTTAAATTATTTAACTTAGAGTTAAATCTAAACGTTAAGGATAAACTAGTAACCTAAACTTGTCTAAAACCTATTGGTTAAAATTATTTCGACCCATCCCCACATTAGATTATAAATAAATCAATTTGGTGCTGTTCAAAACAGAATATGACTTTATAATAAAATAATATTTTAAGTTTTTCCAAAGATGCCCCTCTCCTCCCTTATTAAAAGGGAACCCCTTCCCTCTTCTCTTCACACCCTTTTGAGCATTGAAAATCAGAAAACCCCGGCCCATTTATCTTCTCCACTTCCATAGAAACTTTTTGGAGGTTAATTTCTTCTCAAAAGACCAACTCTACTTCCTTAAGAGGAAGCTTAATGGAGGTGCGTCGATGAAGAGGTAATCTCTTCTTCCGATTCTCTCGAGTTTCTTTCTTCTACTACTTATTTTTCTTTAGTTTTATCATTATAAAGTAATAACATTAGTATTAAATATATATGGATATATTATTAAAAATATTAAACAACCCTATTTCACCTTATATCCATCCTACGGAAAACGAAATCACCGCGCATGCGTACATATGGAATATCGGCTACATGCCGTGGTGTAATATGTTTTCGACCACCACCTTACATAGATGGGTATAATGGTGTAAATAAAAAACTATACCTGACTATTGTAAATTTATATTGATTCTGAAATATTATACATACACTTTAATACAATTCCACGATCATGGGAATGATATCATCGCTCGTGTGTACGTACGGACTACCGTCTCCACGACGCGATGAGATTCATTTCCATGTTAACCATTCATGAATTATTATAACATATATATAATGAATAATAATGAAACATATGACATAATAATGATACTTTATTTATGTATATTTATATTTATGTCATCTACTTAATTCCATTCAATTCAATAAGCAAACGAAAACAGCATTCATGCGTACGTACGACCTACCATCTCCATGAAAGGTGTATTTCATTCCATTTATTGATCTATCATATATATATATATATATGTATATTCTGAATATATATTATATATAAATCATGTTTTACATTCTGTAATAAATCAAATCTAGGTATATGTAATAATATCAAGAACAAAAAGTCGAAACACGTACAACAAATGAAACGATTTTACCCAAATAGCTTCTTTTACATCGAATTTACAAAAGAACGGGTAATATAAAGTCATAAGTAAATCATATATGATATCATAACAATGAATATGATTCTATAATAAGTAAATGTCATTATTTAAATCATTATACAGGATGTTCTGATATATACGAAGCATATTGGACATAAGGTAAGGGATAATTTTGCAATCTCATTTTAATCCAAGATTTCTTATACGTAAGTATTTAATGGGGTTATATTTTTCATTCATGCCCATAAAATGTTCTTAATAAAGTTTTTAATATTCTTACATGTATGTTTAATGTCATGTTTAGCCCTCTTTTACTTTTACTTTGTGTTATGTAAATAATCTTTTTTTACCATACGAGGATTTATTTTGACTTTTCCGAAAAAAAAGTACGAGGAGAATGTTTTTTTAACTTATACGGCATAAACGGATATTTATGGTTTTATAAAGCCTTATTTTCATGATTATTACTCTACAATATTTCATAAATATTTTCAACACAATCCTTTTATTTTAAAATTGCATGGAATTTTTTGAAAAGAAAATGATTTTGAAGAAGACAGGTTATTTTCCTCAAGAATTCATTTCAAGTGTTTTATCAAAACAATTTTCAATCTAAGATGACATTATTTTTATATGTGTATGTCTCAAGTATAATTTCTCTATGATTTACATGGTTTTACTTTTCTTGTGATGAAATGACATCCATTTTTTTATATGGATTATGTTATGATGGGATGATGTTTATAAAACCCATTTTATTCATTGGGTTATAATGAAGGATTTATGTTTATGTTGTGGAACATGTAATAATGATTTCATTATGAGATGGTTGAGACCTATATATCCCTCCAATTAATTGGTTATGATTTATATCTCATGAGATAGACATGGCTGGAACGGAAAGTAAATCTGCTTCAATAATACAGGGCTGGAACGGCAATTAAAGCAAGTTCAGTAAGGGACTTTTTCCACCAAGATAGTCTTGGCAGCAATGCCTTGGCTACTAGGGAAATAATATCATGTGATTAATGTTTTTCCACAATTGAAAGTTTTATTCCCCTTCTATTTAATCATGATTAATGTTATTTTATGATCTATGCCTTACGTACTGCCATGTTTTGTGTCATTGTTCATGATTTCGATGTTTAAACATTGTGTTCATGTTTTTAAGTTCAAATGTATATGATTTTCTTTATTTTCTCCATGTATAACCTTACTGATCATTTAAGTTCACCCTTTATATGTTTTATTTCCCCCAGGATATAAAGAAAGGTTTTAGGTAAGAAAAACAAAGGGAAAGTTTTTTATGGGAGACGTTGAAGATCTTTCACCATGATTAGTAGATTATGTTCCGAGTTTCCAAAGACACTAAACTAATACGGTATTTGGGAGTCTATTTTTGTCATGTATAATGTATTCCTCAAATGTAATGTAATTTCCATGTACATCAATATTTGGGTCTATAAAGTTATTCTAAAATTATTTTATATGAATGAATTTAGAGAACCCAAATAAAAATGAATGTTTTCTATTCTTGAATGAAGAACTACTGTACATGTCAATACTTCACTATCAGGATTCACTTTGGTGGTATTGACAGATAACATTCACCCATTCTTCCATGGAGGTTGTTGGTTTCCTTTTAAAATCCATGGATTATGGAATTTATTTTCAAATTTCTCTATTTCTTTATAGTTGATGTAATTGAAAATTTGAAGATGGTTAACTGAAACATTCCTTTCCTCTATCTCATTTATGGGTTTATCATATCGACAATTTCTAGCTTGGATTCTTTCCATCCAACAACAAAATAATGTTTATATTCCCTTTAATTAATTTTTTGGTTTCATCTTCCGGCACCATTTAAAAGTGATATATTGTAATTTCTTGGAACCATTATATTTCTCTATTAAACAATTATAATTAAATATGACATTACACTTCTTATCTATTTGATACCCTTGAGATTATTTGATCTTCGTCTTTACTTTAATGGCACATCAATCAATCTCTTTATAGCGGTCAAAGTCAAGGTTCTCTATGTACTTTCATAAACTAGGCTTCATCCCACTAAATAAGTGTAAACCGTGAGTTTCAGGGTAATGATAAAATTGATGGTGTATCATGAAAGTCTTGTGAATTTTTACTCATAATCCCGAATAGATTCATCATGTTTTTTCTCAACGTAAAGTAAATCCCTTTCCACTTTAAAATAGATAAATAAAAGAAAATAATTATCAATAAAAAATTATGTAATTAATTCACCTCTATTTATTCGATCTGTTGCTTAGGGTTTTTTTTAATGTATACCACTGATCAGATTCTACCATCATATGATAAATATCTAATATAAACTTATCATTCTTCGAATATTGAATTATAGTGTATATCTTCTCAATGTATTTGATCCATTGTACCATAGTTAAGGGATCAGATGATCTATTAAATGTTGGGGGACTTTATCGCATGAACCTCTCGAATTAATATTGTTCTCTCTTATGGGGGTTTGATCACTCCTCTTGATCCATGTTTCTATTCAGAACATTGGTTATCTAAGAGAGTATCATGAGAAACTTTTGGATTCCCTCTTCCATTCGTGTTGGGAATCTCATTGGGGAAGTTGTAACATTTACCTTCCCATCGGTTGTTAACCTGATTCATCCTATTTTTGGCCATTGGCTAGAATAAAAGGAAATTTTGAGCTGATTATTTTAAACTATTAAACATATAAAGGTGAATCCAATGAAATTAAATGAATAACTTATAAATTATAATTATCTCCTTATCTTAAGAGTTTCAGAGATTGAATCTATGAAATTCATAATTTATTTACTAAACTGTATTCTTAAGGGAAATTTATTATTC
The DNA here is from genome assembly GCA_963277665.1 of Viscum album. Lineage (NCBI taxonomy): Eukaryota > Viridiplantae > Streptophyta > Magnoliopsida > Santalales > Viscaceae > Viscum > Viscum album. The sequence goes on from OY728155.1 coordinate 1,446,944,149, forward strand.
CCTTAATAATGGTTCGTAATGAGATTATGATTTTATGAAATATTATCCCCCAGGGGTGTTATAATAGGTTCATAGTACAACCCATTTTCGTGTACCAGGTTACCTTGTGTAACGCACGAGGAACCTTATCGGAGTTAATACTGCTAGGTACATTTATTCCAAAACTGCATCCACTTGTAGTATCTAGACATGAATGTATTTAATTGATAAAACACTAAATATATAAATAATAAAATTTATTGATGTTTTCTTATACACTTTTTTATAATTAATCCAATCAGTTGATTTTTTTTATTTTAATCCAAAAAATAACTAAACATTCCACTATTACCTACTATAACAACCCTGCTCATTATTTCACATTAATACTTGATTTATAACACAAAATATCAATTCATACAAACCAAAATAACGATAAATATAGTGTATTTTAAAAATAGGTAGATTTAATAACAAATTAAAACATTAAATTCATCATCTTTATTGAAACCCACCTTATCATTTTCATAATATTTTTTCATACCTAAATCTTCATGGGATATCCTGGGGAAAACCCTGAGAAAATGGGTGAGCTATAAAGCACAAGAAGGGAATAAATAAAGAATAACATGAAGAAGAAAATTCATTTTAGACAATAGATATATAAATGGGGCGTAATTAGAGTAGTAATCACAAACATGATAAATGAGACATGATATGTCATGATAATCATAACATGGAAAATGTGAAAACAACATAAAACAATGCATCATAAACACATGTCAAGGGTAAATACACCAAGGATTCATGGTGGGAAATTTCCCATAAAGGAATTAGGTACACCCCTATCCCAAATTGATGTTTCATGATACTAAAAAATAACCAATGAATTGAAGTTCTATATGGGCACACTCATCATGATTATTCCATTTTCATGCTTAAGTGTTCCACATAGATCATAGAACATTAATTCATTTATCAAAATAATTTATTCCATTATTAATGAGTGTATAATATATGCATTAATGTCACAAATAAAAAGGTATATGTTTATAATGGTGAACACAATTGAAAATAAATGGGTACGATATTCAATACACAATTTTTTTATCATGGAAAATCATGTTGAAACTTTGGCAACATTAAGGCGTTAAATAAAATTTCTAAAAAATGGATGATGAGAGATAAAGGGGTATATAATAATTTAAATATAATATTTTCATTAACAGGCACATGAAAATATAGTTCCCAAAATTATTAAATGGAAATAGAATGAAAACGTTCATAAATAAAATTGAACAAAGAAGATATGGTTAGGTTCTCTTAAAGAATTTCAGTATTGTAACAGCTTATGTAGTGGGAAAAATAGTGGATGATAACTGATGAATCTTTAGAATTATATAAAATATATATTAATGTAATGATAATAATTGAATGGAAATATAAAAATTTTAAATTTCAAGAACGAATTTTAATGGTGTTTCTTGAATTTGAAAGGAGGATAGAAAAGTCCCTTACTTGAATGTGTAACTAAAAAGGCTTAGAAGGGTATTCTTGAGATCTTGGGGGAACATTTGGATTACTATTGGTAGTGGAGGGAAGAATATGTATATTATATAAAGGCTTTTAGGGAATATAAATTGATATTGGGTGATTTTATATAGGGAAAGATAGGGATTTCTTTAATATTTTGGTTTTTGACACTACATAAAAAAAATATCCATAACCACAAAACATATAATGTTTTACCCATTTTTTATATAAAATATGTGTGGTTTCCATTACTTTATAATTATAAGGGTCTAACAGAGTAAAATATTACCATTGGTGATGTGGATGTGAGTCACACTATTAAAGAAATTATTTTAAAATGATAAAATATATCATAAGTTTCAGAGTATGCAAGAAGGATTTAAAAATTAAATGAAATCAAATTAAAATAATTTTTTTAATTATAATCATATTATTGTTAATTTATCTATGTTATATTAATTATTAAATCACTTTTAGTTCATTATGATGTTATAATGAAAAATTAATACTCGTATGGTATTTAATTTTTTCTAGAAAATTCAGCATCCCCAAAAAATATAAAAAATTACCCTTTTAATAATTTTGAAAATTTTATTCCAAAAAAATATTAATTTTTTCTAAATATTTTTTTTAAATATGTGAATTTTATCTTTTAAATTAATAAAAAACTAGTTTTGGAAATTATGGGTTTTTGAAAATAACAATTTATGAATAGTAGTAAAATGTTACATTTAAAATTATAAAATTTATATGATCATTTATATTTGATAAAATTTATTAAATAAAAATATTTTATTTAGATATTTTTTTTAAAAAATAAATTAATTCATAAATTCATTAATTTAATTTGAATATTAACCAAAAATATAATTTGTGATTTAATGTTTAAAAATAAAAAACATTATCAATGTTATGTTAATAAGATTAAAATATATTCATTATACTATAAAAAATAGTGTAAATATTTATATTTTTTGGATATTGATACATAAAACATTAATACAATAGAATAATCCCTCAGAGTAAGGTTTGTAATGGTGGAGCTTTCGTGGGACAGTTTAGAGAACATAGTTTGGGTCGTGATATCGATGAGCTTGAACTTCTCACATAAACAATTTCTTTCCTGTTTATGTTTTTGTATCTTAGCTTGGTCTTGATCAAGGTAAAATTCCATAAATTCTATCTCCCTATGAATATCATAAAAATGGAATTCATAGGGTATGATCCTTTTGGTTGAGGACATTACTTCCTTTTTCTATGTAAATTTGAATTTTTAAATCCCTATATTTGTACAAATCATGTGATCATAGTTCAATAAATATATTATCAATGGTAATGATTCATAAAGGTCAATTAAATATGATATGATATAATTAAACCAAATAAGTGCATGTTTTTTCGATAACTGTAAAAAAAATAAGACATTTAAATGAGTTGTAATATGAATTTTTATTTTAAAAGTTTGGGTCGTTAAGATCATCCCCCTTAAGAAATTTTTCCCTCCAAATTTTCTTTTACCTCACTAAAATAGATAAGGGTAGCTCTACTTTATCACATCCTATGGTTCCCACATTGCTTCTTCAAATTTGTGGTTTCTCCAAAACAAGTTGGCAGGGGTCATTGTCTTATTTTGTAGAACATTACCTCTAGGATCTATGGTTTTCACTAGTTGGCCTTCACAGGGGAGATCATTTTCCAATGGTACCACCTATGGATGGAGTACATGTGAGTGGTCTGGTATGTACTTCCTTAAGGGGGATACATGGAATACATCATGTACTTGATATAGGTATGGTGGGAGTGCTAGTTGATAGGCCACCACACTGATGTGATCAGGGGTCTAAAAATGTCCAATGTGCCTTGGAATAAGATTTTCATTTTTCCCAAACCACATCAATTTCTTCTATAGAGATATATGGAGGGACACCATGTATTCAACAAAAATATCTTGGTCTCATCTAAATTTTTCAAATATCATTTATGTTGACTCTGAGTAGCTTTGATGTGCTACTGAATAATCTTTACGTTTTCAACAATTTCCTAGACCATTCCAACACCTAGAAGTTTTCATTCCCCAACCGCATCCCATCATGCATGTGTTATTAACCTCTTCCCATAAAGGGATTCATTGGGAACCATTTTGATGTTCTAGTGGAAACCATTTTTGTATGATAAATTGGCTATATTAATATGTTTATCTCATACTCCTTTGATATCAATTAAAATTCCATCAACATTTCCTTAGGTGGTTGAATAGTATTCTTAGATTGGACATCAGTATAAGGGTGACAAGTCATACTAAATTTTATGTTTCTAGAGAATGTTGGATACTTTCAAAAAAATGGTGGTGAATATTAGATATTGATCTCATACAATTGACATTGGTACTCCATGCAACCTTACCACTTCCATAATGTATATCTATGAAAAGTTATCTAGTGAAAAATCCTCTTGGATAATAATGATATGTGAAGTATTTAAAATATGATCCACAATAACTTGAATATAATTGTTTCCTTTGGATGTCTTTGGAAGTCCGTTGAAAATGTAAATGGTGAAATTTTTTATTTCCATGATGGTATGGGTAATAGTTCAATCATCAACTAAGATTTCATCCTTTAACCATTAACTTGTTGACATATGTGGAACATTTATTTATCATCAATGATTTCCTTATTTATGTTATCCCACAAATCATGATCTCAGAGATCTCGACATATCTTGTTATTTCCGGGGTGAATGACGAAGGATGAACTACATGCATCATCCAATAGCTCCTTTAACTCTGAATTCAATGGAACACATATTCTCAACCCAAATATCACAATTCCTTCATCATTAAAATTGAATTCCAAGGATTTCCTATTCCTTATCGTTTCTACTTTCTACTAAATTATCACATCATCATTTTTATCATCCTTTAAACTTTATAAAAGTGAATTTTGAGAAATAATTTTTGAAATGATTTATTATGTTCTTTTATTTAGGATTCTCATGTACACCCCCTTCAAATCCAAGAAGATTTGATCCCTCCTAATTCTCATCATTGATAAAGATGCATGATATTCTCTACTGGGAGCATCTTACACCTTATTTTCTTTACCATGGTTTTAGTGGATTAAGAATTCATAATCCTTGATGAGCTGTAACTATATTCACTAGAGTATATTAGAATATTTCTATGTTAATATATATTTGAGTCTCTTATGGGTAAAATATTTCCCACACTTCTCCCCATAGAGATAATGCCATCATAATTTCAACACAAAGATCATAGCTGCCAACCCTAGATCTTGTGTGGGATAGTTTTTCACTTGAATTTTACATAACCTTGAATCATAGGCTATGAATTTTTCATTCTGTATTACCACTTATCTGAATCCCTTCTTTGAAGAATTGCTGAATATAATTAAATTTTCTCCACTTGTGGGTCATCTGGGCACATATCCCAAAATAACACTCTTTTTAACTCATTTATGAACTATTTACAATCGTAATTCTAATAATACATCACTCCCTTCCGAGATATCTTGGTAAGTGGGTATGAAAATCGTGAAAAATTTCTTAAAAATCAGTGATAGTGCCTGGGAAACCCATGGAAACTACGAATATATGTCACTGATGTTGTCCTCAGTCACCTTCAATTGATTTTTTCTTTTAAGGTTCGAATTATTTCCCATTTCTTGTGTTTGTATTCCCCAATAAAGTGACTTCCATAAAGAAAAACTCACATTTACTGTAATTGGCATAAATCTTATCCTTTCATAAGGTCCTTGGCCCAATGTTCAAATGCTCCTCTTGCTCCTCCTTGATTTTGGAGAATATTATAATATCATCTATAAATACTAGAATAAAAATTTTAAGGTAATCTATAATGATTCTACTCAACATTTCCATGAATATTTATGGAGCCTTAGTGAGTCTGAATGGGTACACTAGGAACTCATAGTTCTTAAACCTTGTACGAAAAGTGGTCTTAGTGATACCATCTTTCTCCATCCTTACTTGATAACACCATGACTAATTATCCACATTAGAGAGGTATTATTCTTCATATATCTTATCAAACTAGTATTCAATACATGGAATATGAAACTTGTAATTTATCAAGATCTAGTTGATCTCACAATAATCACTCTAATAGTGCTTTTACTCATCCTTCTTGTTGATGGAGAGGACTATCACACCCATTGGTGAAGCACTTAGCCATATAAACCATATATATTTGTATATAATTATTTCTTTATCTCCTCATGTTTGACTAAATTTGTCCTGTATAGAGTCCTTACTATTAGCAACACCCGAGGTATAATCTTGATAGAATATTCAACCTCTCGACTAAGGGGAAGACTAGGAAATTCCTCAAGAAACACATCAGTGTATTCCCATTAAATATGAATGTCTTCAAGGATGTTTATTTAATTGGAACCAACAATTATATAAAGATATTCTTTCTCAAAGGGAAATAATATCCATTATTGAGATTATGGTGCAAAATAATATTCATCCTCATCCATGCACTTGTACAGAATTAGGGGTCAATTCTCTATACAAGGGGTGATTTCATTCTCATGTTAATTTCTGTTAGATCTATATAGTGAATGTTAATCCATGCCAAGAATAAAATCAAATTCTACCATAGAATGTATGTCAAGGATCTTTGGGAATTATAGCCCACAATAATTGACCAGGGAGGTGTTATAAAATTTTGATTCAATAATTTCCCATTTTTCCATTCTCATTGACATCTCTACTTTCAATAATTTTTGTGCTGGTTTATAGTTCTACTAAAATTTCATGATATGAAGGAATGTATAGAAAAATAATCAAAAAAATTCCCTAATCAATTAATTTATACTGAGCATACTTATCACCACTTCATTATTGGGATTCACATTGGCGGTAGTGATGGAAAAAATTGTCCCTTTTTTCCTTGGAGGTTGTTGGTTTCCTCTAAAACCCCATGGTTTTGGGAATTGATTTTCAATGTTCCACGGTCACTTATAGTTTAATAAATGGAAAATATACTAAGGGTTTAATATAAACTTCCATTCCTTTATCTCTTTCATGGATTTCTCTTATCGGTAATTACATGCAAGGTGTCCTTCCTTACTACACTTAAAGATTTTTCATTGTCCCTTTATGAAATTTCTAGGGTTATTATTCCTTCACCAATGACAAGTGGGATGTTCTAATTTAAGGGAAATAATAGTTTCTCCATCATACCACCGTAATTAAACTTGTATTTAGGATTCTTATCCTTATGATACCCTTGATATTTACCAATATCTATCTCAATTTTGATGGAACATCATAAAATTTCATCATATCTATCATAGTCACGGATCACCAATGCATTTTTTATACTCATATTTATCCCACAAAAGAAGAAAAAACATTGTATCTAGGTGTAATGAAAAAACCAGATGTGTAACGTGAAATATTTTTATGTTTTACTCGTATGACCTAATATATTCATAATATTTTTTCTCAAGGGATATTAAATCCCATCCTTTTTTAATACGAACAGTGTGAGGAAATTATTTGTCACAAAAAATTCTCTAATTTCATCCACTCCATCACATTGATCTCTAATTTAGGCTTTGTATTTTTTTTCAATGTCCATAACTTCTCATATTCTCTCTCCATATGATAAATATCTAGTAAAACCTTTTAATTCTCAAAATATTAAAGGATAGAGAATATCTTCTCAATAGATTTGATCTGCTATTTTGGTACTAACTGATCAGATGATCCATTAAATTTTGGGGGCCATTATCCTATGAAGATATCGATTGCATATAATTTTTTCTTAGGGGGTTAGAGTGATACTATTTATCCTTGTGTCTATTAATAACATGTATAATCAAAGAAATTATAGTGAAAATGTTTTTAATTACGACCCCCCTCAGGTTAGACCTCTAATTAGGGTGATCATCAAATTTCCCCTCGCATCGCCTGTTAGCCATTTCCTACTATTTTAATCTATTGGAAAGAATAAATGGAAAATTTTATGAGTGATTTAAACAATTAAACAAATAAAAAGGAATTCAATGACATTAAAGAGATAACATATAATTAACATCTACCTCTTTAACTCGTGATTTTTTAGACATCAATGAATTTTATTCATGATCTATTTCCGAACCAGTATTATTAAAAGAATTTATTTCTTTCTTATTAATATTTCATAATGAGATTATGAGTCAACCAAATCATATCCCCAAACAGTTTCAAAATAGGTGCAAAGTACAACCTGTTGTCGTGTACCAGGTTACCCTGAGTCAGGCCAAGGATACCTTGTTGGGGTTGTTACCCCTAGGTACATCTGTTCCCAGACCATGTACACCTTTAGTATTCATAAAAGGATTTATATTTATGGTAAACCACTCAATATATACTTAAGAAAATTATGGATGTTTCCTTATAATTATTATTATCCTTATGTATTTTTCTAGAGTTTTCTAATCCTAATCTGAAAAATTATTAAAATTTCCACTAATAACAAATGTAACAACTCTATTATTTATTACACATTAATACTTGATTTATAAAATAAAATAAAACTTGATACAAACCAAACTATATAGAAGACTTTTGTCTTTTGGAATTATGTACAATATATAAAAACATAAAACATCAAATACATATTCTTCATTGAAAACCTCTTTAATATTCTCACAGTATTCCTTCGTACTTAAAATTGTGTGGTATATCCTAGGGAAAAACATAGTAAAATTAGTGAGATATAAATCCAAGAATGGGGATAAATAAGACAAAACATGAAGAATAAATCACATGTTAGAAAATAGTTATATCAATGGGGCATAATTATAGTAGGATTCATAAACATGAATAATGGTATATGATATAGCATGATAAACATAACATGGGAAATGTGGTAATATCTTAAAACACTACATCATAAACACAAGTCATGGTAAATCATCCAAGACTTCATGGAAGAAAAATACCCATAAAGTAATCAGGTACCCCTCTGTCCCAACATGATGTATCATTATACTAAACATTAACCAGTGCATTGGAGTGCTATCTGGGTGCACCCATCATCATTATTTCATATTCATGCTTATGTGTGACACATAGATAACACAACATCAATTCATTCATCAACATAATTTATTAAAAAATCAAGGAGTTTTTAAGACATATATTTAAATCTCCAATAAAAAATTATATGTTCATAAATATTAACATTCTTTAATAGAAATGGTTGCGATATTCTCTACACAATTGGTTTGGCAGGGAAAATTATTATGAAATTTTGGCAGTATAACGATGTTATATAAAAATTAATAAAAAATTGTTGATGAGGGAGAAATAGTTATATTATAATTTAAAAAAAATCAGCATTAGGGATAGGTAAATACATGTCCTAATATTAGGAAATATAAATATAGTGTATAAGTTCATAAATAAAATTGAACTAATAGGAGAATGTGTGGATCCATTATGAAATTTCGGCATAGTACAGTGTAAGTAAGGGTAAATATTTTGGAGGATAAATGATTCATAATTAAAATAACAACAAATTGACAGTATGGGAATGATTATAACTTAATGAAAATAACACAATTTGAAATTAAAACAACTAATTTCAAAGGAGTTTCTTAAATTTGAAAGGAGAAGAGGAAATCCCTTACTTGAATGTTTGACTCCAAAGGCTTGAGAGGGGTTTCATGAGAACATGGAGTCACATTATTAGGATTATAGAGAGTAGAGGTCATATTATTCATGTTATAAAAGTATTTTTAGTTAACGGTAATGGGATATTTGGTGGGTTTATATAGGAAATGACAGGGGTTTTGTTATTATTTAGGTTTTAGACACTAAATAATAAAATATCCAAAATCATAGACCATTTCATGGTTTTAGACCATAGTTTAAGGAAAATGGGAGTGTTATAAATTATTTAATGAGTCAAAGGGCCAAACATATTAAGATAATAACATTGGCAATGTGGATGAGATTCATACTCTTACAAAAATGATTTTAAAATCCAAAAATATATTATATATTTTGGAGGATTCACAATTGTTTTATAAAATAAATCTAATAAAAAAATTATTTTACATTAAAAACATATATATCTTAATTTATCCCTTTTATGATAAGTATTACTTACCATTTATGTTATTATGGTGTCATAATACACATAGTATATTTATACGATATTTAATTTTTACTCAAAAATTCGACTATCTTAGAAAATAATGAAAAATTCACCATTGGATAATTTCAAAACTATGATACCAAAAATAGTATTAATTTTAGATAAATAAGTTTCTAAATTTGTGAATTTTCACTTTTAAAATAATAACTGACTTTTATTGAAAATATATGGGTTTTGGAAATTATATTTTTGGAACCCTAATAAAATCATACATTAGACTTTATAAATATTATATGATCATTTATATTTGATAAACATTAATTAATAATAATATTTTATAAAAAATATATTTATCTTAGAAATCAATTTATTCATAAATTCTTAAATTGAGTTTTAATATTAACTAAAAACATAATTTATGATTTATTGTATCAAAATAAAAAACCATTAAAAAGTACCAATAATAGGATAATAATATTTTCATTATACTATACTAAATAATGTACATGTTCATATTTTTAGTTTCTTGATACAAATCCCTTTAATACCCCAGCATACTCCCAAATAGTAAAGTTCTCAATGGTGGTGCTTTCACGGGTTGGTTTGGAAAACATGGTTTGGATTGCGATCTCTATGAGCTTGAACATCTCATGTATACAATTTCATTCATACTTAAGATGTTGTATATAATATTTTGTTTTGTTTAGACAAAATCCAAAAAATATATATCTCCCATTGATCCTTTGATAAATGGGCTTTATAGGGTATGGTCCTACTTGTTAAGGCTATAACTTCCTTTACGTAAATCAGATTTGTTAAATCCCTGTATTTATAGTAATAATGTGATCATTGTTCAACAACTCTATAATCAATTGAAGTGATTCATAATTTTAACTTAAATATTATTATTTATAATTTAAACAAATAGGATCATGAGTTTTCTATAACCATAATATTTAATAAGGAATTTAAATGAGTTTCAAGGGGAATTTTATTTATAAAAGTTCAGGTCATTTTAAAAAAGGGAGATAACCCATTACAAATGTATCATAAAATAATTCATAGTAATATTGATCTTGACCAATAATGAATAAATTCTCATAAATATATAAATTTATTTATGCAATAATAAAACATGTAGTGTTTTTATTATTTAATATTTAGTTATTGGTGAAGAATTAAATGAGATGGGATACTTGAAAATCTAGTGTGAAATCATATTTTCTGATTTATTATTATTAGATTAAAAGGATTTTCCTTGTTCACATGTATTCTTGGTGAATAATTTCTTTATCGGCTCTTAGATTAGATATTGAGTCATATAATTCCGAACTATCTTGCAATTTATGAAATAAATTTTAATAGCTTCTCACTTTCCATTATACAAGGGATTTTGATGTCCTTTGTCACATGATCTCTAATGGGACTAAATATTTCACTTCGTTATTCTATTGGTGACTTATATTATAATAAACTTGTTAATAATATTTTATGGTAGCTATTTTTTCGTAATCATAATATATCTTGGTCCATATCTCATTCTTTTCAGTTTCTCATTGATGTGACATATGCATTGTCCCTCTCTCCCAAGGTTACATCAAGTTCCAACCATTTCTAAAATTAAATTTTTTTATAAGAGTGATGAACCATTAAAAATATGCATGAATTTTAATAATCAATATTATAAAAAGTATTTAAATTTAAAAACATGTATCCTTATCATCATGTTATCCTGCAATCAATTTAGTTCAACCAATATCAGTCATAGTTTAACCTATATCATTTTTTGTAAAACCTAGGTTAATTTTATTTTTGTTATCTCATACTTGTTAACCTAATCCTTAAACAAGTGTTTACATGTACCATGATAATTATTAAAATATTCTAATCCCAATAATCATTTAAATCTATTCTCTAAAATACAAATTATCCTTAGTCAAACAATAATTTTCATTCCTACAATCATATACTACAAAATATGTATATAACCTAGTCGTATATATTAAATAATATACATTTACCAAATATATTTGATTCCCCAAAACATTAAACCACAATTAGATTATATATTCCTTAAAAAAATATCTATATCATTCACCTTAAAATGGTATATGGTCATACAGTAGTCCTTATATATCATAATGCATAAAATAAAATAAACATTTCCAAATATATCATTAATAAATTATCAATCCTATGGATTCCAAATACTATATAACTTACCTCTTTAGAATTGAAACAAACATTATTATCCCATTATCATGTGTATATGAAACATAAGATTTATCCATACATTAATTGTCTGTTTTCCAATTTTTATCCCCAAAACTTTAACCATGAAATAAATTCACATTAAAAAGTTATTAATACCATTTCATATATGAATCCATATAATTAAATTAAAAATATTTAAGAATAATCATTATATGTTTCATTTAATCCTTAATACCACTTATAATATAACAAAATTTCATCAATAAATGTCACATTACTAATTTAAATAACACAGAGTATCATGAATTAATTTCTTTTATGATACCAACCTCACTACATTAAGTATGAATTAGAAAGTAAAATATTCCATGATAATTGGCATACATTGAAATTATTAACCATTTATGTATTCTCTATTATTCTTTTATAAGACATATTAGTTTCTAGGTACATAACCTTATCAGCTTCATTAACATAATTCTCTTTTAACCAAATAATAAAACCTAAAATGGTTATCAATAAAACAAGAGTAAATAATCATATGAATATGAAAACTCAATCTGGATACTACTTCTCTAGTGGAACCTTCATTTCATCACTTTAAACATCATGCTCATTCAATATTATATAGCATTTGGTTCACGTATATTTATTAACCTAATACCTTAATGTAAATCTAAACTAAATTCTTTATAATGGTTTATAAATAGAATTTTATTAACCAAATCATATCCCTCAGGATTGTCTCACTAGGTGAGTAGTATTTGTCCCACTCATCCTATATTAGAGTGATAACTGTGTTCATGCACAATAAACACTTTTTAGAGAGAATAACCGTAGAAGAATCTGTTCCATAGTCACATCCACTTTCTAGTATCTAGACATGGATATATCGATAGTTATATCCATATAATATTCACATTACTAAAACAACAAGATATTTGAATTTCATGATCCCCAAATAAAATGTTCATTATTTTCATTATATTAAATCATATAGTTATCCCATTTTGTTATCTATAAATTCGATGTTATGATATGGAAAAACCTTTTAACATTAGATGATACTAAACATTCATTATAATTTCTAATGTTATTTATACAATTCCTTTACTACCATATATGACGACTTATACCCACACACATAGAGCAAGTTATCGTAGTTTCATAATTTATATACATTCTTTGGTACAATCTATAAAATCTTGTATATAACCATCAATAAAAAAATAAAAATGATTATTTCATCTATTATATCTAGAGGATCTTTTTAGGTTCATATATTTACATAATTAAGAGAAAAAAGAAACTCAAAAGTAACATGGTATTTTAAAATAATGGATAATATTCCAATTATATAAAAAATTCTTAATTCATGAAAATTATTCACTTTATCCCATAAATTATTTCACATGTGTTATCCCTATAATCATGTCACATGTACTAATATTCTCTACAACATATGTTAAAGGAAACATAAGAATAGGTTATATGAAATGATCAATAAGTGAATCATATAACAAAAACAATCATGGTATAATCATGGTATAAACATTCAGACAAGAATAAATAATAATAAATCCATAATAAACTTGAAACTGAAATTTTTCTATATCAATGATAATAAATTAAAAAATTATATCAATAATACTAATCTCCTAATGATGGAATAAATAATGTTGTACATAAAAAACATACTATCGAGGACTTATGCCAAGACATGTCACTTGTTTTCAAGACTAAATTGAAGAAAACTTATAATAAAGTCTATTTTAAAAGTCAATATCCTATTATGATAAGAGAAATAAAAAAAACCCAACCTCTTTTGTCTTATGATACCAATCAATGCATCATATATATATATAATATTGGGCCCAACCCATCACATTTTTAAATAAAATTCAACTACTATAAGAAAAATTGAATAAAAAATTTATAATTAAACATTCAAATAGGGCTTTGTGTATATAATTATAATACTTTAACCCTTTTTAATAAAATGGTTAATTTAATCATAACCCATCATGAGGGAAAATGTGGATGGTTAAATATTCCAATAATCAGCCATATTTGAATACAAATGTATAGTACATAAAAATATTTCCCCATGTTAATTGAATAACATACTTTCTAGGTGAAAATTATCTAATATCAGTTATATAACATATGAATATCAAACCATATTGAATAATGAGTTCAAAAATAAGTCATTACTATAATTACATGATCATAATCTATAAATATTATTAATGTGGATTGTTATATAAGTATATATATCAAGAAGTGAGTAATATTTATCAATAAGTTTTTGTGGTAGGAATTGATAATGCAAGATAACTATAATAAATTAACATATAATACAATCAAATGACATATTATATTCAAATTATATGAAATAATATTGAAGAATTATTATAAGTCAATAAATGAAAATATATTTACAAAAAATCATCACTGTTGACGAAATAATTAAATCAATATCAACTTGAATAAGAGAAAAATATTTTTCTAGTAAATACCATGCAATTAAAGGAGTATGATAAAATTATTTAAATGGGTACGGAAAAAACTAGTCAGTTTATAAATGGTTGAGACCAAGAAAACACGTAGAGCTTCAGAAACATTTGATTCAAATCCCCTTTAAAGATAGGTCTTGTAATTGAACATAAAATACCATGAATGAAAAATAAATATTAATATTATATCTCAAATAGGTATTGTATACACACAAAAAAAATTAAACTAGTTTCATAATACCCATCATGTTTCATAAATAATAATTTGAGATAAAAAAACATTATGTCTTGAGTAACATTTTTAGATCAGAGAACCTAAATAGTTAAAACATTCCATGTATATTTACATTAAAAGAAAAAAAAGTTTTTTGTTATATAATATATCAATTTTGTAGTATGCACACCTCAAAAATGAAAATATTTGTATAAATACAACCCTCACCACTTTTCGCAGAATTCCATAGATAAATGTTAACATAATTTATAGAAATACAATATATATTAATAACATATTTTGTAACCATAAACAAATCCATTTTCATTAATACATTTCATATGTAATTATTATCTAGTTTAATTCTTCATATTTTTCACATCGAGTGTTTGTAGTTTTGATCATTTATAATATTTTCATAATAAAGATGGTCATAGTCATTCAATATAAAATTTTCATCATTAATATTCCATTAAGTTTAATGATATGCTGCAAATCATTTTTTTCATTTTCTAAAACTGGTTTAAGGGTTTCCGGTACCCAATACATGATTCCCCACATCAAATTCACTCCATCGCAACATGCAGTGCAAATTCACATTACAAAATTTAAAATCAAATTCACTCCTCAAGCCATGAGCCTTCCATCATCATTGAAGAACGGACCCTGCCACCTCGAGCCTCGAGTCACCGTCACACAATATGCATTAGGATATTCCATGTCAAGAAAAGATACAGGCTACCTCAAGGATTGATAATCTCTTATCTCTTAAGAAAAACCTTGCTCAAAATCAGTTTAAATTTAGGTGGCTGAGGGAGGGGGATAGGAACTCAACGATTTTTCATTTCATGCATAGGGAGAAAAATGTAAGGATGAGTCTCAAGGCTCTAAAAATTGATGATACCATGTCCACTTCTAAGAATAACATTCTCAATGTTGTGACATGTTATTTTGAAAATATATACTTTGAATATGCGGAGGAAAACTCAGTTAAAATTATCAGATGCATTGAGCCTAGTCTGGATGATGCACAGAACAAAACTCTCATTGACATCCCCACATCAAAGGAAATCCACTATGCTCTCTTCTCCCTAAACATGGATAGTGTTTCTGGTCCTTAGGGTTTTTCAACGAGTTCTATATATTTTATTGGGATATTTTCAATAAATAAGACATTGAGGCTATAATAGAATTCCTCTATAATTCCGATATTCCATTTCGGATGAATTCAAACTTCATTTCCCTAATTCCAAAGACATATAATGCATTGTATATTAAAGATTTCATGACTATTGCTATTGGGAACTCCATCCAAAAAGTTTTCAGCAGAATTATGGCAATCCGGCTAGGTGATATTTCATGGAATCATATTTCCTCTAACTAGTTTAGTTTTGTACCTTGAAGGAACACTCTGAATTGTCTATTCACTACTTCATAGTGTGTCAATATAATGAGATGTAAGGTCAGGGATGGAAATATGACATTAAAATTTGATATATCAAAGTCCCCGGACACAATAAGGTGGGATTTTATTTTCAAAGTTCTGAATTTGCATGGATTTTTAGAGAAATTTATTGGTATGGTGTACTCCATTTTGAAAAGTGCTAGCCTATCTATTTTGGTTAATGGATCACCTGGGGGATTCTTTCAATGCTCTAGAGGATTTAGGTAGGGTAACCCTTTATCTAGGCAGTTGTTCTCTATAGATGATGATTATTTGAGTATATGTCTTAGTGATCTTGTCAATAATAGTTTATATTAGAGGATGGCATATGGTAGGAATTGTTCTACTCCTTCTCACTTGCTATATTCGGATGATATACTCCTCTTCCCCAAAGCTGACAGGAAGACTATCTATAACATTAAGAATATCTTTTCTCACTATGAAGAAGTTTCAGGATTGGTCATAAGCTGGAATAAATCATTTTTTGTCTTTGGGTAAGGAATTCCAATCATGAAGAAAAACAGAATTGATAACAAGCTTGGTGTAAAGAGAGGTACACTACATTTTAATTAACTTGGGCTTCCTTTGTTTTGGGGAAGGGTGAAATGAGTATACATGGAAGGTATTGCTCTTAAAATTACTAATCGGTTCGCCAGTTGGAAAGGGAAGACCATGTATCAAGCTAGCATGATATGTCTTGTTAACATTGTCATAACTTCAATGTTTTTTTACTCTTTTTCATTTTATAAATGGCCAATTGCTCTGCATAAGGAATTGAGTGGCATGATTCAAAACTTCATTTGGACTGGTTCGATTAGCTAGAGGAAGCTGGTGCATGTGGCTTGGAAATATTGCATAAAGCCTGTGGCTATGGGAGGAATGGGAGTTAAGGATGTTAGAATCATTAAGGATGCACTGCTTCTGAATTTTACATGGAGGAATTTCTCTAGTTATGACTTTTCTATGGAATTTCTTACTAACATATTTGTTGACAGGTTACACAATAATCAAACTATGTACATGAGATCCTTTGTTTGGACATCAGTTGGTAACACATATTCTCATATCATGACACAGTTCAAATGGTTGGTATGTGCTATCTCTCAACTGAATTGCTGGAATATTTCATGGATGTCCTCTCCAATTAAATATTACATCAATATTCCACTTCCTTGGAAGAACATCTCTATTTCTTCTGTGAAGTGGAACTATGGGGATTGTGCAATCATACCTAGTAATCTTCACATGGAGATGTCTAGATGTGACTTTGTTGACTATGATGTACTTGTATGGAATCCTGCGCTCAATGGATCCTTCTCTAGCCACGAGTCTTATAATATGCAATGTGGCACCACATCTAGTATACCTTCATGGGTGGGGGGTGTGAGAAGGCCCTTTATTCTTCCCACCGATGCATTGTTGATATAGCGAATTTGGAAGTAGCGGCTGCCAATCCAATCTTCCCTCCAACGAGATGGACTAAGAATTGCCTCAGTATGTTATCTATGCTTGGATGATGATGAATCTGTCACACATCTATTCATTGACAGCTCTTTTGTTTCTTGATTATGGAGCTATCAATAAGACACCTTCCACTGACACTTGAGTTTTAGTTCGGTTGGAACAATGATCACAACGGTTCTTCAGGAAAAATGCAGTGAGAAAGTTAAATCCTTGCTCACTACTACTACTATTTTTTTGATTTCATACATTTGGAGAGCCTAAAACAGTATAGATTTTAACAATGGAAGACCCTTGTTTAGAGAGGGTGTTTTGGTGATTCATCAAAGAATCATGCTTTCTTCAGTGAACCAAACTGGATCAATAAATAATGATATATCTGACTTTATTCTCTTGATAACTCTTAGTGTAAGTGGAAGGGAGAGGAATCCTAGAATGATGAATCATATCTGGTGGATTCCACCGATATATGACCGGATGAATGGGAATGTGGATGGGGCGGCCTCCGATACACCTGGTCCTGCTGGATGTGGTGGGGGTTTTCAGGACTCATCGTGGCTTTGTCAAAGGATGTTTTTTTCACTATATATGGAATGGGCATGTAATTGCAGCTGAACTATGGGAAATGATAATAGTGATATGGTATGCAGTTAGTTATGGATGGTGAAAGTTATGGATTGAATTGGATTCTTATGTTGCTGTGCAGATTTTGAAGGACCAGTCTAGGAATGTTCTGTGGAAGATGCTATCGTCCTGGATAAATTCTCTTAGACATTCTGAATTGTTATGATTGGATGTTTCCCATGTGTACAGGGAGGAAAATCAAGTGGCGGATGTTCTCTCTAAAAGTGCAATTGTGGAGGTCAGTTCCGGCTGGTCCTTTGTTCTACCTGACTTCAGCAACGGTTTTGTTCATAAGGATTGAATTGGTGTTGTGCACACAAGGTTATGTAAGGATCCCCGTTTTGAGATATTTTGTAATGTTTAAACTTTTTTATATACTCTTTTTTAGGGAGAAGGTCCCCACCTTTCTCTCATCCTTTTTGACTTATTATCATATTTATCTTTTATTAGTGTGATAATTCATAATTAATAAGATATGTAGAAATATTTAATGGATATGAAAGTCTTACAATATTCGAATAATATTTTATCTTTTTAGCACACTAGTTAGAAACAATTAAACTAATGATGATCATTTATTATCATATAATTAATAGGACATCAAATTTTTCATAAAAATATCTTAATTATATCATTAAAATCATTTTTATCTTTTAATACAATCCTTTTATCAAACATTGTAAGGATGTGAAGGCAAACAAAACATATTATGTTATATAGGTGATAGTCCACACCACACACATTCAACGATTGTGTTTTTCTTAATGGATGGGATATATGAATAAATAAAGATAATAACATTAATATAGTAACATTTAAGTATAACATTACACTAATATCATTATATTTGTGTGTCTAGGACAAATTTGTAAGTAGATAATTAAGAAAAAAACTATGTAGTTGATAATACTCACATCAAGGACTTATATTTTCTTTAGAATTCTCATTGAATTTAATTGGATTAGGTTTACCATGAGTGACAAGTGTATTAATTTTATATTAGAGAGTTATAAGAAGAGTAAAATTTTAATTTTTCAAGGATCAATTAATATGGGAGCTACAAACTTATGTGGAGAATATGTTACACTTTTATAAGTGATGGAAATGGTAGTTTGGGGAGTAACTATAATATTTTTAATAATAAGATACTACTATTCAAGTTTCAATGAAAAAAATTTAAAAAAAGTGGAGAGGGTGATTGATCTTTATTGAAACAAACCTCATCCACTCCTTTTTCAGAAATTTTTTTTTGATTTGTTTCTTTTGTTTTATACTTTTTATCTTTTACCATAATTACCTTTTACCTTGTTAATTAATTTTTTATTTTTTTAATTAATTTTAATAACCAATATTAAGATCAACCATTTTACCTAATTTGATACCTATAATCTCAAATTTTAAAATGACTTTTTTCAAATAATATTTCCAGTGATGGGAAAAGATAATTTTCATATAAATTTTCTTAATCACATAAATATAGTTTTTCAGGAAATATAAATTTTAAAATAAAAATTTAAATACAAGAAAAAATTACAAAGAATAGAGATTATAATGCAATAAATTGTTTATATATATAAAAATAAAAATATGTGGCTAAAAAGGGAATGATAAAACTGAATCTCCCTTGAAAATTACTTGATTCAATGAAATGATACAAAATATTTTTTATAATAAATTTACATTTTAAAGAGTTATAAAAATATTTTCCATATGTTTTATAAGATAAAAGAATATTTTTAAATTAATAAAGTTATTCCAACATTCATATTTTATTATAGAAAATCATTTATAAATTTCTAAGTCATTCTTATATATTGTTAAATTCATAAAAATGACATGTTTCGTAAAAAATTTATTTTTTGACTAAAAATAAATATTTTTTGAAAAAGATACCAAATATTGAATAAATTTTATTGATATGAGTAATTATAAATGAATTTCAATTATATTAATTTCAATTTCAATAATGTATAAATTTAGTTTTTTTAATAAAATTATAAAATATAATTAGAATCTCCATTTAATAGAAAAATGAAATTTCAATATATGAATATTTATTATACATATTTCATATCATCTACCAAATAAATTGTTATTAACCAATTATTAATTTCAATCATAATTTATAACTAATCATATGTTTTCTTGAAATAGAAAATATTGTTTTATAAAAGATAATATTTTAGTGAAATGCTTATAAAAAAGTATAATATCTTATTTGTTATTTTGGGTAAACTAATTAAATTTCATTCAAATAAAATGAAGAATTAAATTTATATACACATATAAGTCATAAAGCGGATACACTTATTATTTCCCACTAATTCAATAGTAATGTTTTTAATGGTCATACTTAAATATTTATATATTATCTAAATATTTCATTGTTCCATTTATTTTTTATCATCCATGTGGATAAAGTTATTGAAAAAATTGACTTACAATAAGTTAATCATGAATTTGAATTTTGTGGTTTTAAAATACTATATGGAGTTTAACAACCATCATTACTTCAGATATCCCCCTAAATTGAATCAATATTAATTCACTACTATGTAAAAACAATCAAAACATAAGATGAAATAATGAGGGTTTTCATTTTTTATACATTATTGAATTAATATTTTGAAATGTTCGTCATTTTAGTAATTAAATTCAATTCTTATTCAGATTTATTAATTCTCTCACCCATGATTTTAAAATCTCTAATCAACTCTAGTATCCAGGATATCTTCCATTTACTGTCAGTTTTATCTTTTTTTGGAATTTTATTCCTAACATCTAAAATAGAGGAACACAAACATGTTTCTTTTTCTTATAACTTTCTTGGTTATTTGGGTTGTTCTAGATAAACGATCATGATAAACATGTAAATCTCTTTTAAATTCTTGTTTCAAGGTTTCCTCATCACAATAGCTTTTGTGGGGAATGTGTCATCCGATTTTTTTCATTATTTCATTAGTTTCTCATGTCTAGTTATCCCCATCATAAAATTATCATGATAGTGACCATAATTATTTTTTCTTCCACACAACATTATATATTCAGTTAAGTTACCCTTATGTGGTATATTTTGTGATGATTAAACATTTATATCACAGATTTCTTCCATTAAACTAATAAGATTATTTCTATCATGGATTTATATAAATTAATTTTTCCTATTTACTATTCTAAATTTAACATTAATGGATTTATTAAATGTATCCATGATGATTCAATTCATACTACAAGATAAACAAAACTTCATTTTAGTTATATATTCCATTGCAGTCTTCATGGGTGTGTTATTCATAGCAAATTTTATTCCTGTACGACTCAAGGAAGACTTATTATCTATCTTACATTTAATATTGTTCTCTTTTTAAATCCTTATTCCATTATTATTGGTTGATTAATTATAGGTATATATGAACTAACACTCATGATAAAAGTCACCACTTATTTTAAAACTTTCACATAATCTCAAAAGATATTCAAATCTAAAAAATGAAAAATGATTTTTTTTCCTTCCATGAATTTATATTTCTCTAAACAAAACTCATATTGACATCATTTCCATATCCCACTAATATTTTAAAACACTTTTTATGTTTTAAAAATATTAAAATGTGTAACATCGGGACCTTCCATAAAACTAGTAATAGCCAAAAAAATCTACTCACCGTTTATTGTGTTTTAATTTTTACTAAAAACTGATACTCATGTTGTAAAGTGTGAAATCTTTCCTTATAAACATATTATGAAGAATAAATTTATATTTTATTCCACCCTAAATCCTTTACAAACATGGATGGACTATCCATTCTTCAATTCTCCTATTTTTTCCATTGTATTAATTATATCATTCACTGTAGAAATATTTATAATTGGTTTTAGTGAACAATTGTTTTTTAAAACACTGAGTTACATTTATTTATGAACACTTGTATAATGTATCATCAAACAATATCAAACCTTACCTACTTATTGAATGATTCATTCTATTAATTATAATCTTCTTAGGATTTATTTTAGTAAATCAACTCTTATATTTATATGAATATTCAACTTTAGTAACTTCCATGATTCTCAATTTTACAACCAACTCAAGACTTCTTGAATTTAAGGGGATTTTTAAATATTCAATATATTTTACTTTATCTTTAAATTGAAATTTCTTCTTCTAATCCTTTTATTCATACATATCCATTATTTTAGAATATTTTTATTATGATCCTTCATACATTAATATTTGACTTCTATCATATAATTCTTAACATTGACAGTAAATTTTGATGCATGATTCACTTCTACAAATAATTTATTAAAAACCAATTTCTCAAAAATACTTCTTTTCAATTATATTTTAAAAATTTAAATCTTTCATTTTTAATTTAATATATATTTTTAATTTTTCTCATTAAGTTATATGATATTTTAAAAAATATATATTTAAATAGTGTATAAACTATTTTAGCATAGGTTTCTTTTTGATTTTTTACATTGGTTATTAGGTGATCATATTGAAGGAGATGTTGTAAATAACTCTTTAAATAAGTTAATTAAAACTAACATTATAAATTAATCTATTTTTGTGGTTTTTAGGTCGGTTATTGGTTAACCGAAAAGGAAAATGTTTTAATAGAAAATTTAATCATCCTCCACAACATAAGACAAAAGATAAAGAATATTAGAAAAATTAATAGAAAACTAGAAAAACATCAACCAAGACACTTAAAATTGAACTTTCAATATTACAATATATGTTACCAATAAACTAAAAATCAATCAAACCTATAAAATAATTCTTCGATTCAATTATTAAATGTCTCAAATATGGTGAACTATATATACATGGTTTATCAAATATTTTCAAAATAATAAAGGAATCATTTAAATTTTATTTTTAATAAAACATTTGCTACATTAAGGAAAACGTTATAATGAAATTTAACCTTCTACAACTTTGGAATTATCTTTGTTGAAATTATTTCAAACATAAATCATAAAACATAATATCCATATATTCTTACAAATCGATATTCATGAAACTACATTTTCAATGAAATTTTAATTATTCAAAACATTTGTATGTAATGTATCCAAAATATAGTAATTATACATGAAACTTCACCTTATCTTGTAAAAATTTTGTTCATGGACCTCTTATTTATTTTCATCCTTCAAATGAAATTCAATGATCTATTTCAAAAATAATTTTAAAAAAATTAATTGTATTTATTATAATATAAAAATGTATTGAAATAATCAAAATTACATGTTGAATGAATTCTTAAAATTTTCTCTCACATCACCATGGATAGCACATTGCCAATATAGTTTTTCTCTCTTGAAAAAAAAACACCCAACATCCAATGTCCATTGATATATATAAAAATTTAATTCTATTTGTTAATATATTAAGAGACATATAAAAAATTTTGGGAAATTATGTCTCATACTCTTAAAGATATGGAAACATCAAATACTAATAATAACATTGTTTTAAAATATTTTAGATTTATAAATTGTTCTTTTAAATAAGTCATTGTAAAAACTATATGAGAAATAAAATAGTATTCAATAAATAAATATAAATATATACTTTCATGATATGTGATGTTTATATAGATACCTAATAAAAAACAAACATAATTATAAATTTGAAATAAATTAATTGAATAGAAAAATTTGGTTAATCGATATATTTGAAAATATTTACATTATGTTGATTCCCAACTAATCACCAACTACAAGATCAATGATATCATTTCTCAAAATCCCCACAGTCATTGAATTCACAAATATTAGTAGCATCAATTGGAATCTTATATATATCCAATAAAAAATTTGAATTTGATTACAATCTGTCAATAATAGTAGTATCTATATATGATTCCATGATACGTTGTATTATTTTCTATACAGTTATTTATTGCCTTTAAAATATACCTTTAAAAATAGAGAAATATTTAAAATTCAATATGAGAAAACAAATTTAATAGAAAATTTAAATAAAAGATCAAATATAAACATACATATATAGTAATTTTTCAATGTTTTCTAGATGTAAAAAATAAAAAATCACAGATACTTTGTCCAACTGTACTCACCTAATCTATAGGGCAGGGTATTTTTTTCTAATACATCTATAATAACCTATAAAGTGGACCTATAATTATCTAACTCTATATGTTGATTATTAATTGTATCATCAATATAAAAAATCATCCAACATGAAAAAAATTATGATTGCGATCATCAATATATATATCACATTAGTTGGGAAGCTCTGGAGGAGGGGGTTTATGGGTAGTATTAGAAATAATGTGTACTAGAAGTGGAGATGTATGAGTATGAAAAGTATGAGTTCTAGTTTCTACTGTCAGATGTAGAAGAGTGAGATCAGTAGTAAAACAATATCTTTTCATTTCTGGAAACATTGAATATGCTAAAGCTCTAATCATTTCATCCATTTCACACAAATATCCTGAAAATTTCCTTCCAAATAATCTTTTTATATAAACATTATCTATTAATGAAGAATTTAAATGTGGGAATTATTTTTTTTCTGATACACCTTCTAGGTATCCTCATACACAGCTCGTTTTTCCAGTATTTCCCAATTTTTTAGCTAAAGTATCCTTTGTACCCTTTGTAATAAAGACCCCCTATATGCTCTTCTCCTCAAGATAATCATCTATGGAATATTATAAAAAAACTGTAATAAATCAAAATATATAAATTATTGATTTTTATTAAATAAATTAATTAAACGTCTTATAATCCTCTCAGCTACAACTCTTGACTCTTACATAAGATATATTTTTTCCTCATTTGATCCCTCTTATATTTTTTATGTCTAGAGGGGGTGAAGGAGGGGAAACCTTTACTGACCTTATAGACATAGCTCTCATATTACGATGTTTTCCTACTATCTAATCTTCTTCCAATAATGTATACCCATCATGAGATAAGGTATCAGAGTATAAATTATAAGATTTAATTTCTTAATGAGATCTCTTCGATTACTTTAAATTAATAATTTTGATTAATGAAATCATTAAAATGGTTATTAATATAAAAAACTTCTAAAATTTTAACATTGCACTTACCAAAAACTCTTCTTAGCTTCTACTATCAAAAATTACTTCTATGTATCTTAATATATATATGGATATATATCACATGGATTTTGATTTTGTCAATTGCCAAAAATATACTATGATTTGATGGATTATTTAAAATCAATCCATCTTCTAATAGCCACTGATTAACATTTCGCCCTAACTCCTCTAGTATCAGGTATATCATATGTTAACAAATAATTGGGGTGGAAACATATATTACTATAAACACTTCAAGATATGTAAAATAATAAAAAATGATATTTTTAAAATGGTCTTCCATAAGTGTGATAATATCACTTTTTCAACACATCTCCAATCATTAAAAAAATATAACATTGATTTTATCCAGTACTACTGCAAAATCCTTTAGTTGATTTGAAATTGGACCTCTTGGAATATCATTATCATCAAAGTATATTGGTATCCTCTATTCCTACACATCGGTAACTAATAATTTTGGTAAAAATTTGGTGCCACATATACCTACCCTTGAATGATTTTTATACACCTTTGAAGCACATGCCTTGTGTAAATAATGATGATGAGGCTCATTAATAGGTCCAAATGTATGTTCCTCTCTAGATGTATGAGTATGATCATATCCAGAAATATGTGGTGGATCAGTGTATTGATTTTTCATTATCCTACAAATCCTAGAAACATAAAATTGTACAAAAATATAATAATATGAATATTATATACAAATTTAGATAAACAATTATCAATTATGAAAAAATAACTAAAATTAACACACTTTTATTCAAATTTTTTATAGTTAACTAAAATTATATCCATGTTTATGGGAGATAAAATGATATAAATTAATGAATACAACTAAAAAATGGTGTGTTAATAGTCATGATTCTCCAACCTGATAAATCAATTTTACACCAAAAACATTTTTTGTATAATATACTCTTATACAAAAATTGTCATCATTATTTAACATATAAAATTTAAAATAACTGGTTTTTAACAAAATAAATTAATAGATAAGTTATGTAATGGTAAACATGGAAAACTAAATAACAAAACAAATATAAAAAACAATTTATCTTATTTTTTATAATACATGTTTAAATAAATAAAATTTATTTAGAATATCTATAAACTTATTAAATTTAAAAAATAAAAATAAAAATAAAAATAAGTTCCCTTTAATAATAGGAATATTCTAAAAGATTGTTTCTCCAAATTCTTTTGTTGTGATCATTCTGTATGAACAAACCTTGTTTATGACATGATCATCAATATAATTTTTTAACCATTCTATGAATGTATTGATCTCATATAAATGAACATATTCATCAAGTTTATCATCACAAACATATTGTTATTTTCCTTGTAAAATAATAGGCCACTGCAAATCGGATGGATAAATAAAATTTAAAAAAGATAATTTTATCTCTCTTAGATAATGTATGGCAATCTACGGGCAGGATTGTTTTCCTTTTATTAGTAGGGGAGCCAATATAAAATGTATTCTTATAGATATTGTATACAATCGTTCATTCAAGCCATCATTAGTCTTCTCATTAAAATCTAACAATGGTCCAATGCTGTTTTTATAGGTATTATACTCCACATGAATTAAATCAATGTTATGTTTTACCTCATGATATCTCTTATAATGTAGATCAAAAAATATTTACAATTTCTTCAAAAATATTTCTATCATTACCAGAATTATGTGTCTCTCTGAATGTCACATTAATTTTTTTCACCCTCTCAAAATATTGAACAATGGATAAATGATTTAGAGCAATATCAAATACATGTGATCTGTTGAAATCCTTTCGTAATCTTTCATAAGACTAATTCATAGGAAAAAACTTTCTATGACCTATTATACTTCTTTTCTTCCATGTTTAACTTGTTAATATGATTTCCATTGTTCAGAAATTGGAAAATATTTATGCTCTGTTAAATTATATATAAGAAAATTTACATATTCTAGAAATTATTTTATAGTTATAATAATCATTACATGGAGTTAAAAATATTTAATTTAGTAAATAATCATTCACCCTTATGACATCCACTTATATAAGTCTCCAATCATCTATTATTGGTGGAATGAAATCTTGAATATCATTTTTAGGCTACTTTTATCCATAGATCATTAATGTTAACAAACATATTTTTTATTCAAAATTAATTCAGAAAATATGTTGAAAATTACCAATAAAATATTCCATGAACTGTGTGTGTCACTAAGGCTTTGATATGGATTCATTCCATTCATGTACAGGCCAAGTTTGAGATTTTTGACATCATTTTCGAATGTATGAAACTAGTGATAAATTTTCTTCCATTGTGGGAAATCATATTGATGTAATAATTTTCCACCACATATCTTCTTATCATCAGGCCATATTAACCTTTTTTCATATTGTGATTTTTAAAATAAATATTTCAAATGAGGAAATATAGGAGGATGAAAAAATTCCATAGAAGGTGTGTCTATAACTGCTAATTCATCCTATAGTTTTTCTTTCAACTTATATTGTAATGTCCCACATTTAGGACACCTTGTAAGAAATTAATATTCCTTCCTATATAGTACACAGTCATTCGAGAAGGTATGTATTTTTCTGTCCCTTAATCCCATCGGGTATAGTATTATCTCCTCTTTATAATGTGAATCTTGAAGGTCATTGACATTTAAGGGAATATATTTCAACAATTTTAGAAACACTATAAAACTCTTGTCCTACCAACAATGTATTTCCTTCATGTTAATCAATATTAACACCTTTGATAGAATCATAATTCCATAAATCCTAGATATAATGGTTTTTTTGCACCACTATATAGATACTCAATTGTAAATTCTTTATCAATTGTGTTTACTCCAATATCACGATTTTTTTCAACTTGATTGGACTAATCCTAAGAAAAATCATCATTATCATGATATGTAAAATTCTGCCATGATACACTATGCCAACTCCAAGGGCTGTAACTTGGATTAAAACAATGAAACATTAAATGATCTTTGATCTCTCTACTTTTCAACTTCATCATGTTTATAAATTTTTTCTAGAGATAGAAAAACATGACATCATTTAGAACATTAGGTTTAGAAAATTCCAAAACTGCATCAACACCTCCCTCATATTCATCACATATTTAATGTTCCCTAATCAAACATTGATGTGTTATTATCTAAAATAAATATTTAAAATAAATATCTTTTCAACAGAATATTGTTTTGATAAAATTCAGCATAAATTATTCAAGTCAAACACTATTTAAATTTATATCAAAGATGTCATAATTTGAAATTAACAAAAACATTAAAATTAAAAAAAATATGCATATTTGAAAATTATTTTTATAAATTCTATAAAATAACTGAATATAATTTTAAATATAATTGATAAATCAAAATTTAGCATCCTTTAAATTTGTAATCCCATATACCATTGTATATAATTTATATTTAATAAATATTCATTAACATAAAATTATTTTTACAACAATATATCAAAATTGTTTTCAAAAAATTTATATTACAACATAAAATCATTTCACATTATAATTTAATTAAATAAAAAGGCATTGTTTTGCATTAGAAAAATGGATCTATTTAAAAATATCTATCACATTTAAAATAAAAATGCATATTTAAATCAATGGTTTAATGAATTATTTCATAAAATTGAATAAAACAATTTTTCCCATATTATTTAATTTTTAAAAACAAAAACTTCATACCAAAATGGCTAGAAAAAATTGATTACCCATTATTTAGAATTATTTTTAAAAACTAAATAAAAATTTCACAACATAAAAAAACCATAATATTATATATTATACAATAAATTATAGATATCATGAAGGATTCTATCTTATAAGAAATATAATAGATGGTTGGAGAAATTCTCAGGAATTAAATGTATATAAATAATCTCTAATACAATACTAAATAGGATTTTACACACTAATCATAACATTGAAAAATATCATAGTGAATCTAATTAATTATATATAATATAATGATATTTTTAGTAGAATTGTGATTACATTATGAGTTGTTATTTAATAAATCATCAAAATTCATAAATTATAATATTTATAAAAAAGTAGTGTAGATAACCTAATTTCCCACTAAATATATGATATATGAATAGTAGATAACATTTTCTCCCAATTTAGACCTACTCCTCATCTTTAGTTTCTAAAATTCCATCACAAGATTCCCAAATCACTAACTCAAACATTCCAATTATACCAATACAGGACCCCAAGATAACCCTTGTAACTTTTTTTGGAACCTTATTTTAATGAATGAGTTTTTAGATGACATTTTTAAAATAAAAATAACTCTTCTTGAAACATTTACGAAAATATCAAAAAATGCCAAGTATAGTTCATTCTGTAAAACCCTGTCAATCTATAATTATTACATATATATATATATATATAATTTATAGTATCAAATAGTAATTTATATTTTGAAAAACACTTTATGATTTAGGGTCAAAATATTACTCCCCACATAACTAATCCATACATTAACTAACCATCCATTCAATCAATCAACTGAATTTTTATAAAGGTTCATGACATATAATTCAAAAAGGATATTGTGGTAATAATTGATCTCACCCTGTAAAACATTAAAAAAATTAAAAAAAATCTCAACCCTATAATATTTTATTAATGGCACTGTTCAATAAAATGATTCTATATTGTATATTAGTCCATAAGTAATATATTAATGGGAAACATCTATGATTATATAATACATCATCAAGCCTTAAATTTATGTGATACTATATTTGGTAAAATAATTCAGTGTATATGTAGCATATAAATGAAAATAAATATAATATTAAATCTGTAACCATGTTAGGCATGGTTATATGAGGATAGTAATAAAATTGATCTATAATATTTCTTAATAATACACATTCAATGTGAAAATTAATATAATAACTTATGGTTTTCAAAATAATTTATATTACACTACACCACAAGCATGTTATTCTGTATGAAAATCAAATTTAATATTGTATCATAGTTCAAAAAAAACTTTAGAAGGATTACATTAATTAAATTAGTTTTTCAATGAAATACCATCCAATATTAATTTCAAAATTTATTTTTTACATTATTAAAATTTCAAAAAATTAATTTTTTCCCATGTCATAAGAATAACACAAAAAGTAATAATTTGGGTTCATACAAACAACTATTAAAATAGGATATCATTAAAAATCCAATTGATCATCGAGGAGCTCATAAGATCCCATTTTTTTTAAAAAAGATAACCTAATAAACCATTTATCATAACCCAATAATAATAAAACATAAGAAACCATAGGTGGATAACTAAGATGTGATTCTAAAACCATTACAATCAAAAGTGGTAATTTAATCCATTGGGTAATATTCCAATTTCACAATAAGATTTAGAAAAAACTTGTTCTATCATATAATAGTCACTTCATATAAAAATTATGGTAATGAATAATTTGAGTAAATGGAAATGAAAAAAAAGAGTTAGGGAATCCATGAGTGAGGATCGATGTGTGACTCTTACTTAGGAGTTGGGAGATGAGCTGATCAAATTCACAAAAATATGGTCAAGATATCCTAATGATATTTGAATATTGAAAACCTTTATTAGATGCCACTAGATTTAATACATATTGTTAGTGCTTCTGCACAAGAGAAATAAGTTTTCTTTTGCTATATCGAATAATAATAAAATTTTTCAAAAATACGATTAATAAAATTTTAAATTGTATATCACATTGATAATATTATAAACAGTTCAGTAATATGATTATTATTGTTTTATCATCTTGGTCATACATTAACCTATGTGAAAAATGTCATTTATCATGTTTGTTATATTATAACTGATGTCATAAGGAAATGAAAATATCATTATCATGTCGTTTAAAATATAATGGACGTGAAAACCTCTTTATCACCACATTTACTGTATAAATAATGTGATAAAGTGCTAGATTATGTTTTTCACATCGGTTATATAATTATCAACATGATAAATCAATACACATATCTTTTTCATAACGTTTATGGAAAACTAGATTGAA
Source organism: Viscum album (assembly GCA_963277665.1). Classification (NCBI taxonomy): domain Eukaryota; kingdom Viridiplantae; phylum Streptophyta; class Magnoliopsida; order Santalales; family Viscaceae; genus Viscum; species Viscum album. Next base: position 1,446,975,454 of record OY728155.1, read on the forward strand.
AAATCTGACGCGCTAAATATATTTTTTGCTAAAGTTTTTTGATAATGAATCTTCAATATCATTGGATTCTGATTCTAGTTTTGTATTTTCGTCCTACGTTCTATTTTTAAAAGAAATTACATATCTAAATTATTAAACAATGATAGTTTTCATATAATCCATGATTTTAGAGTAAAAATATTCAATTGATTATTTAGATTCATTCAATTTTCTATATGAGTTTTATTGACATGGAATATTCTTATTAATAGATTTATTAGAAAAACTACAATATTATTTATCTTTCAGTAGTGGTAGATAAACCATTCATTTATTTCTTGATTTCTTGTTTTTTTAATTTTTAATACCCAAAAATTATTTTAAAATAAAATAATTATGATGATGATGATGAGAATCTCTCTTACATAACTTTTTTCTTCTCATTTATTATGGTTTATCAGTTTTTAGACAAAACCTCCTACACAGAGACTACAAAAAAATCATCTATTTCCTTTATTTAAGGAATTTCTATAACTTTCAAATCTTAAGGAAGTTGAAACTTTATAAAATATATAAACGTGAATTTCATATTAATTAATTAAAAATAATGTGGAGAAACTATAGATCTAATTAAGGGAATCTTGGCTCTGATACCTCTTAAGAGTCTTAGTAGACTATCTAATCACATTTAGAGGGAAGAAGAAGTAACTGAAGTGTAGATAAATTTTACCCATTCCATACAAAACTAAATTTTACAACATTTTATGATGTTTGAAAATTTATATAGGATACAATTTATGGATATTTCTATGCATTAAAAAATACATATCATCTCTTTTTAAATAGTAATGTAATATACAAAATCAACATGCTGGTTTTTTAAATAGTTCTACTATAATGTGAAAACATCCTCTTTTCTTTTTTAGGTATTATCCTAAGCAATAGATTTTAAACTATAATATTATTATAAATTTTAATTTTTGTGTGAATTTATTAACATAATCAAATATGTTTTCCATATGATTCAGGTGAATATAAACCATGTTATGTTTGTGAATAATTATCACCTCTTGATGGGTTATTTATATTGGATCATGTCAGCCTTAATGATTATCTAATAACTTGAACAGGTCCTTGACTACAAACATAGATTCTCCTAAATTTTATTTCATGTAAACCTTATTCTGTATTTCTATTAAGTTAATTCCGAGTCACTTACTTCATCTAATAACATCAACATTCCTATTTTTGCTACCTTGAGCTTTTTATTGGTCTTTCCATCTATCTTTCAGACTTGGTAAATTTAGAAACATAAGTAGTATTCATAACAAAATTTTCTAGTTCATAAACTCTTTATAACTATTTATCATCAAATATGTACAAAATGGTTCCTTCACCTCTTTTATTTTCTTCTCAAAAATAGCATTGATCACTCCATATTATGTCTATTAATGTTAAATAACATGATCTATTATATTCTAAACATTTCCCTGAAAATTTGAATGAATGTGGTCTTCAATCATTGAGACACCTTATTTTCTATTTAAAATAAATCAACATTAATATTTTATAAGATATTAGTTATTGTCTTCATTAAATACTTTATAATACTCAAAATAATTATTTATCAACTCTTCTGAAAATATTGAATTAAATCACAAAATTTACATCAATTATTTTGTAAAATTTAATATCTATCTAAACATGATCATAATAATCATTAAACTCATACGAATTTTATATTACATCTCTATGGCATATTTTAGTACTATAAAATCCAACTCTTTATCATCCAGAACTACCTCTGTCTCTCCAGAAATCATACGTAGCCTATGAATCATCAAAGAAGCTCCAACAAAGATTCTATGATTTTATAATTTTTAATAAATCACTTAAACATACGATCAAACTAAAGATTTAAAATATAATCACTATACCATCATATCTTTTGATCATCTCATCTTCTGGGCTTCTAATCAACTCCACATTCGAACATATTTATATTACAATCACTATATCATTCTATAGCCTCATATTGTAATTGAAATAGATTATTTTTATTACATCTAATGACATTTCAAACAAGTTATCGTTAACATAACCTGCCACTTGATCTTTATATCTTATTCTTATCTAGACACCATTAGCATTCGCATTCCTTCATCATAAAGATTAATAAATTGGACATTAGTTGAGATAAAAAATTTGATTTAGGTCAACCAATGACTACTAACTTATATGGTCATCTCATTCTTTTATTCTACCATCATACTCACCTTATTTAAAAGAAGATTAATTTAATTCATAATTTTAGTTTCATTATACTATAACATTACCTTCTAGATATGTTTATGTTTTTATTACAATATATAAATTTTGGTTATTATATAACTAAAAATTCTCAAAAACTCTAGCCATATAATCAAAAAAGCATAAAATTTAGGTTAAGAATCTATGATATTTCATGAAATATCTTCCTCCCATATTGTCCACAAATTATTTTTACTCAAATAGATTTATTAAGAAATTTATAATGCTATGAACACCCATTAATATTGTTTTTCTTATGTATTTGTTAAATTAAACTCAATAATTTTCTATTATCTTCTATATGCCTTCAAATACTCTATATATCAATGTAAGATTCTCCACTATGTTGATTAATCATTAAATACTTATATTCTTTTGTCTTCTAGTTAAATCATCCAAACCCATTTATTTGGATTCACAATGACTACATTTGAGACTCTTCTTCCAGTAGTATATCATCATTCACTATAACTTATGGGTAACATGTTTTAATAATTTTTAACTATGACTTCTAGGTACTCTTCATCCAACCAGAAATAACTCAAGACTTTAATATACCCATTAGCTAGCCTATCCAACATGTTTAGAGACTATTATAGATGTTGGTTTGAGTATCATATTAAGAGAGGTGGGGGTGAATTTTCTATTAAGAATTAAAGAAAATATAAAAGGTATAAAATTTTAAGAAAAATTTATTGATTAATTGATAATGTGATTATATCAATAATGACTGAAATCTAAAAATTTGATCCATATTAAAAAGTTGATTTTATTATTTATTAAAAGTGTATTAATAGAAAAAAATGGATGAATAATGTTTATGAAATTAGAAATATCTAAGATGAATGGTTTAATATTAAAATTATAACAGTAAGAAAATAATTTTTGATAAAGGATTTGAAACAAATATCAGTGTGAACCCCTAAATATATTACACTCATGTGGAGAGGATTATGTTATTAATACCCGGATATTAGTGGTGATTATGAAAACCCTTCCATAACAATTATAGTTTATGAGAACCGTCCTAAACATCATTAGAATACAAGGAACTAATCCCCCACAATTTTGGTAGTGATAACCCATTATAGTAGGAGATTAGAAAAAATAAGTTTTATTATTATAATACCATTACAAATATTCCCTATAAATATCTCAAATCGATGAATTCAATTTGAGATGAGAGATTCTGAGGAGATTTTACAATGAGAGCCATTATTATTTATGTATAATTGAGATATCCTCTTTGAGAGATCAACGAGATAGCTATAGATTCGACCAAATTGAATCAAGAAAGGATTTGTTGCATATTTTTTGTCAATGAGATCCAAGAAACATTATATATATATATATATTCCTCAACAAAGAAAGAGGTCTCTTAGGTAGATTCATGGATTTAATGGCCTGATTCAAATCATTCATGAATATTAATAAATTCTCCTTGAATAATCTATACTAGAGCCACCAGCTAACCAGATGATCCCACTCGCTAGCTGGGAACATCTTGGTTATGATTACTTGAACTAACTAGTTGGTGCTCCTTCACCAGTGAGCCAATGAAATATTTTATATTGGGGGAACTCTTCCCATGCTACCGATTGGATTTTGTAGCCTTTAGCTCTCCACCATCATTTGGATCCACCCTTGTGTCCTTATAAGGCCTTTTATGGATCTTATGACACCATTTCAAGATCACAAATAATAAATTAATATAGGTCAATTCCTTTTATATGATAGATCATATTCCTTTAGAAGACATTAATATCTCTATTGAGGTCATGAATGATATTTATTAATGTCAAATGACTGAAATTTACTCAAATTAAAATGTTAGATACACAAGATAATGATTATTATAAAAACACTATAAGAGAGAGAGGTAAAATAGTAGATAGTGATTCTCATAACAATTGACACTTTTCTGAGATTCACACATAATATTGTCTAAAAAATAACTTGATATTATACTTCACTTCATTACATGTAGATATTATCGCTTCTATTTTCCAAGTAAATCATCCAGATACCATTGTTGTGTATCCTCTATAAAAATCATTATGTTCTTTATATATTAATATGTGTTAATTTCTAGTGAGTTCAATTTTGGAATTCCACTTGTAATTACATTCTTCTTAAATATTTTTAAGTAATTACTCATTTTCTTAGAAGACTACTGAAAACATTCTCCGAAAACCAACACAATAATTCATCAATGTTATCCATTGGGCTCTCCAAAAAAATTATATATGAGTTATATTATTATGTATCACTGTTTTTTTAATTTAATTAATGTAATTGATTTTAATTTATATAAAAATTTAAATAATATTAATAATAAATTTTTTGTATATAGTTAGATATATAAAATTTTATGTTAGATTCACCTATTACACACACTCATTTATATTTATTTTTTAGAAACACACACACATATATAACCACATATATTGTATATGATTAATCATAACCATATATGTACATCAGTAATTGAAAAAAAATGAATCTTTAAATATTTAAATTAATTTAAAAATGAGTCACATAATTAAAAAATATTGTGGCACATTGTGCACCAACTATACAGAGACCTTATATCAAATTTGGGTGGATGAAAATCTCTTAGTTACTATAGCAGGTACCATAGCACTATAGTACTATTGGGAAAATAAAAATGGTGTGGAATTATAGAGGATATTATAATAGTAGTACTACTACAAAAAATGGTATTTAATTCCATGAAATTGGGACATTGAGAAATAAGGCCTTAAGGATTTCAAATGTTTGGCCTTGAAGCTATTAAAATATATAATGGGGCGCCAATGGAGTTCAATGACACTTGGAGGGGGGTTTCAAAACTCATTGATCCATGGGCGTTAGGGAAATGTATCTCAGGCTTGGGGTTGAGTTTTTTTCAATTTGTGTTTCCTTTTATGTTTTTTGTTTCTTTCGTAATGATTGATTTATTCATTTTATGGATTTATTGTCCCCTCTTCTCCCTTATGGAGGATTATTTTCACTTAGAAGGTTCTTTCATGGTTGTTGTTGTTAGCTTCCATGATGTGATTTATCCTATATGGTGCCCTATTATGGAATCACTAACTTCTCAAAACTCTTTTGGATCCCCAAGAGGTGTCCATTATAGTAAAGATCGCTGGAGTAGGTTCATGGTCCTTAGGCACCATAATGGGATGCATGCCGCAGGCTTTTTGTGACACTATAACGGGATTGTTGGTTGTAATATGGTGTAAAATTTTTGGTTTGGATTGGGTATTTTGTGAATAGTGGGGTGATACTTGTGATTGGTTCTATAATTATTCCATCCATATATTTTTATTTGGATTTACAACAAATCCTATTGTAAAAATGAGCCTTTTGGATCATGAACTGTGGCAAGATTGTTTAATCTTTTCCAAAAGTAAAGGAAAATACAAAGTCGTGATTGATTCCTCTAATAAATATATAAATTCAAATTATATACCTATATATTATTCAGTAGTATGTTTCACTCCAATCATTGTATAAAGTAAATCTTTTCCAAAGATTATGAAAATTGTAGTCTATGACAAAGGATTTATGTTAGTTTCTCTTAAACATTTTCAGATCCTTTGAGCCTTCACTTATGTCTCAGTAGTCCTCCCCTATGCCGTTCAATTAAATGTATGAGTAGGTGAAGGTGTCCAATGATGATCCTTGTAAGGATGTTCAAGAGCAGATGAAGGATCATGTGAGATATGTCTTTTCATATTCACTCTAAATGTTCTTTTTAGGACTAATACTTAATTATCTCTTCTCCAATCATGGTAAGAGTCAATATAACATAGAATGGTGGTTATTAGTATCCCCTTCAATTTTTTGAACTAATGAAAATTGAATAATCTATATTTTTTAAATCATAGGTCAGGGAATTTTAGAATACAAAGAATAAAAATGAAAATTACCAACCTCATTCATATGAGTATGAATGGTAATGGACCCATAAGGGTCTAAAGGAAGACATTGAAGATTGGTTAAACTCTATGGTTGAATATAATTTTATCAAAATAGAATCAGAGGTTTTTTGCTAAAAATATTATTTCTTTTTCCATAAATATTTATCAATGAAAATTGAATATTTATTCTAAAAAAATCAAATAGGGACATGAAAGTCCTATCAAGGAAATACAATTTTTTCTTCATTCTAGAAGACTTCACTAATTCTTCATCAAATGATGAAATTGAACCTCATCAAAGGACAAAGAAATACTAGAGAGATAGACAACCAAGGGGAACATGTTGAAATCCATGAAATTTGGCTTCTATATAGAATCATATCAAATGACCACTTACGATATTTTTGTTTTTATGATGAGGGAATTATTTTATTTTTCTGACCACTTCATCCTCCTTTTTTAAATTTTCTAGTTCTCTACTAAAGAGGGGTTAGAGTCTCTTATGCTTCTCCTTATCTATTATTAAAAAAATATTTACAAATTTTAATTATTATTTTTTGGGATTTTAGTATTTGGAATTTATTATCCTTGATTTTAGGACTAAAAAATATACTAATACTAGTAAAAAATTAGTGTTGAAATGATCTCTGTATAGAATTAAATAATTTATGTGTATGAGTAACTCTTAATTTATTAATATGTCTAAGATAAATCATGAAATTATAATCACTAAATTTAAACATTATAATGATCTATTTTTATTATTTCTAAAATTTGTGTGGAAAAAATTTAAAATTATCACATCTTATAATTTTAATGATGTTAAAAGGCTCCTTTTATTATACATTTTTATTATGTGATGATAAATTAAATTCTGTATTTTTAATCAAACTATGACTACACCACCCATTCCACCTTTCTATTCATGTTCTTTTAAAAGACATACCCAAACCATCTGTTTTTAATGGATTATTCCACTACCAAAATTTATGTTTGGAAATTCAATTCAAAAATTTTAATTATATCTCTTCTGATTATGATATCTATTTGTAATTTTTAATATTTTTGTTCATGTATATAATTATATTATACATTTATTCCTCATTATCAAACCATGATGCTCTCTCCCTACTCTATAAATATATATTTGTGTGTCTGTGTTTATGTATATATAATGAATTATATTACCCATATTAACATATATATTTATGTACACACACATACACACATAAATTTTACTATGATTAATCTATGTCTATATGTTTATATATATGTATTTCTCTGATTGTAATAAATTTTTTCTGGAAATAATGTTATAAAAAACTTGAATGTTTTATAAAATGAATATAGTTTAGTTGTTTGAAAAACTCATACCAGGGGAATATATATATGATTATTATAATGAATATATTTTTTATAGAGTTAAGTAGAAAAAATAATAATAGGAATAAAATATTTCATCCCTACTAATCATGGAGTTCCTTTTTGGGAATTCTTTGTGACTTGGTTATTGTTCATTGAATAAAATAGGCGTTATCACATTACAAAAAATGTATAGAATTGATAAAAAATTAATATAGGTTAATATGCATCTTCAAAAATAAATTATGTATCTAAAAAACATACATGACTTATAAAGGTTGTTGGATTAGATGGTCAATGGTAAATTTGAGGTAAAAATGAATGATGTATTTGATTCTTAAAATTTTGATTGGAAAATAATAACCATTGTGTAAAACATATAAAATTATGAATATTATGAAAATATCACATAGATTTTATTCATCATACAAATTTCCTATATAATATTAGATTTTCATGTAACAGATTTTTGGTGAAAAACAATGCCCATTGAAAGATTCTACGATGTTTTTATAAAGTTCCCATAGATCATGATTTTTTTAGGAATTAATATAACATAAATTTCAGTGTAAAAAATTTCATTTATAATGTTTCATGTATAAGTTTTACATAGTTATGAGTTTGTATTATTCTTTAGATGATTTATAATGGACAATAATTCCAAACAATGATTTTAAAGTGATGGAAATATAAATATCATAGAAGGTGTCAGTCCAACATTAAATATATTATATTTTTTGTTAATGAATATGAATATTTTGAATAAGTGTCTCATAATTTTGGTGGATAAAACCTAAAAATGAAGTTAAGATATCCTAAAAATGAGGTACTTTGTATTAAATAAATATAATTTGGTTAACACTTCATGGAAATATCTGAATGATTTTTCTTATTAAAATTTATATGATAAAGAGATGTTCTTCACTTGGATGTTATATAAATACATTTAAGTTAAAATGTGTTTTTGGATTTATGTTGGTGATAGTGTTAAAGTATTGATTAAAACAGGTGTGATTAATTGAATGTAATCCTTGGATTTTTTTTAGAGAAGGGTGACATAAACTTATTTATTGACATCAGTCATCATTTAAAAAACTCTAATATTACACGCTACACTATCAGTGTAGAAAACTGTTGATATTAATATGAATATAAAATATATTAATGAATTACTAAACATGTTATGCTAATTTAGAGAACTTGTTTCAGTGTATGTATAAAAAAATTTTATTCCACTTATTTAGGGAATCCATCTCAGTTAACAAATTAAATTTATTCACCAAAATGAAGGTCACTCCCCCATATTGAAGACATATTTCCAGTGTCCTAAATTGTTTTAACTATCCCCATAAACTTATCATTTATTTTTATAAGAGGATATGAGAAAATGCCAATACTCCTTATGAATTTCAAACTCTTAAATCTCTAAAATTTCAATATCTAGAAACTAATCATTATTATCATCTAGATATTTTCAATCTAGAACTCCCTCATTCAAATGTGTAATTTCTTATCTTTATATTTTTTGGTTTTATTGAATTACTATTTTATTCATCTTATTTGAAATATCATGTTTCTGTAATCACTAACACTATCTTCATTTCTCTAAAATGGGATAACTCTATCTTTCTTTATTCATTAGGGTTGATTGCAGTTATAGTGTACCATTAAAGAACCATGCTTCTAATAAACATAGAAAACTATATGATGGAAATATTCCAAAATACTTGTGATACCCTGGATCTACACTCTCATATCTACTACACATAGACACATACATTACATAGTTTCTTTGATGTCATCTATCAAAGAATAGATAAATCATTCATATTTTAATAATCGAGAGTAATTATTTTATATAATATATTCAAATGACCATTTCACTTTTAGGGTGTTAGGGAATTAAGAAAATAATAAATATATAAATCCCATGTTATTTCTATCAAATATACAATTTCTTATTATATATTACACTAGTTAATTAATGAAAATATTCAACATATCCCAAAAATTATCTCATATGTTTTATACCTCTAATCATGTCAAGTGTAATATGTTTCACCATAACATAGGGGAATTGGAAGAAAAAGAAGGAGAGAGATCAAAACTCATTAAGGGTAACATATAACTAATGTAATTATTTCACAAATATGGACAAAAAATTTTTTAAAGTGTATATAAATAACATGAATCAATAAAAATGTTGACTCTAATATCATGTAATATCCTTGAAAATAAGTGAAAACATGGATAAATTTAATCCAAATCTCATACAGCAAGAATGAATTATTCCAGATATCAAAAACCTTCTATCTTGACTTTGTTCTAAGACACTTTACATTTCATTGATTCCATAGTCAAGACATAATATTTTTAAATATTTTTCCCAAACAATAACCTTTTTTTGTAAGAATAATAAACCAAAACCCAATAATCTTTTGCTCATGAGACCATTCAACACATTGTGTGGCTATTTAATGTGGGGCCCTACCTATCACTATTTTAAGTCCAATTCACTCACTATAATAGAAAATGAATAAAAAAATCAATATTATCCTTTCCAATAATCCCCTATATATAGAATTGGAATACATTTCCATATGTTAATAAAATAGATAAACTTGCATTAATCAATCTGAATAAATAAGTATGATTGTTAAACCTTCCAATAATCATCAGTATCAGAATAACAATTTATGATATATCAATAGTTTTCCATTTGTTAATAGAATAACATAATTTCTAGGTGAACATCATATAATCATATTTATGTAATATGTCAAATTATCAATATATAATACAATTAGTACACAATAAATTCTATATAGGAATAACATGACCATAATTTATCTGAACAAAAAAGTGGACAGTTTTAGAAGAACTTATCCAAATAATTGAGGAATATTTTTCAAATTGTTTATGGGGTTATAATGTATATACATAGAACATAATGATGGAATGATTAATAATAAAAGTGAATAAAATAATATACTCAACTTTGTTTAAATGTTTAAATGATGATCAAAACACAATGAATGAAAATTTGGTTATAAACAATCATCACAACTGGTGAAACATCTAAATCCTAAGCAAAATGAAAAATAGAAAATGATTTGTAATGTAAATCACGTAACCTAAAAGGAGTATAATAAAAATATATACATGGGTAGTGAATACACAATTCAATGAAAACTTCATGTAAAAAATGTATTATGTGTTGAATAATTATAACTAAGGCCATGAAAATCCTTATTAATTTAGAAAGATTAAAATCAAAACCCCTAGAAAGAGATGAATTGTAGTTTACATTCAATTCACATTATTAAAAAATAAATCATGACATGATATCTAAAATTGGTATTATGCAAAACAAAAAATTAATCTAAGTGCATAATACCAATCATGTATAAAAAATAGGAATTTGAGATGAATAATATTGTGGCTCAAATAACACTTTTTGATATGAAACCCTTGATAGATAAAACATTAAATGTATATGTATATACCATTAAATAAAATTTGTTCATGATAAAATATCTCAAATTGGTAGGATACTCTCTCAAAAATGAAAATAGTTGTACAAATACAATAGTTGTCTTGAGGAAGGGAAATTGAGATGAAAATCCTTACATATTGATCCCAAATTTCAGGTATGTACTTTAATTTCATATATCACAAACAAAGATATCTTAATATATTAATACATTATGTTAGTTATACATTCCTTCTCACATTAATTGTATAGGGTAGTGTAAGCGGTGCCACTAGCCTTACATAACATCCCTAAGAAACCTAAGGCTTGAAATAAATGCCATTGGATTTATAGAATATTATGGGAAGACTTTTTCTAATTAAATAGAGATAACTAATAGAACAAATTTAAACATACAAACTATCTCTATGATTCATGTGTATAAATAATAAAATTCAAAAGTGAAACCTATTTAAAACAATATTAGTGTCACTGTGAAAACAAGATGAGATAATTAAAAAATATTGTAAGATGATAGAAAACAGTGAATCCAATGTGGAATCATACCATAAAACTCTTGGACTACATCAAACCTCCAATTCCACCTTCCCTATTCATAGTATCAATATTAATCACTAGAAAAATACAAAAACATTCCTTTATTTTTGTCCTAAAATTTAATATATGAAAATTCACTATAGTTCCCAATAAGTGGTTAGTATAAACTCTATTGGAATTCCCCAGAAACATCATATCACTAGCCACTGGTATAAGAAATGGTTGTCACATTTTTTTAAATAATTGAAATGGATATAACTAGTTTTTATAAATTGATAAGTGAAATCCATGTTATAAAACAATTAGAAACATATTATCACGTTTTACCACTTATGATAACAATTTCCATGTTCACACACACACACAAACAAATAAAAAAATGAAAAATATTAGCATCTCATTTTGGCGGTTGTGCTTCACAGCCATTCTTCATCCCACATGGATGATGGTACATCACACAAATGATCTATCTGATTAACAAAAGCAGTAATATATGAAAAATTCAATGCCAAAAAGTTATTTATAAATAAAATCTTCCTGAAAATCATTTCATCAAAAATTATTCTTGCATAAAAACAATAACATTAATTTAATATTATCACATTAAAATTAAAAAAATGTTGTTTTCCAAAATTGAAAAAAAAATTCTAAATTTTACAAAAAAAATCAATATGGTTTTTCATAAAATATAAAAATACACTTACAAAAAATAAATCAAATAAATTAATTTAAGAAACTATGTCTTTAAGTTGTAGAACATTTTGAGATGATAGAGAATCCACTTAACTCTCAACAGATGATGAAAATAAAGAATGAGACTAATAACCTCTAGATCTAAGCTCACAAAACATTCTCGTAAATATTTCCAATAAGATATCATAAATATTCTCACCATAACACATATATCTATCTATAATATATTATATACATGGGTTAGAGAGGGAGGTTAACAGAATTTATACCATGAATAAGGAAGAAAAATAATATACATAACATTTTAGATCTCAAAATCACATTGAATAGTCAAAATATGCATCCAGACCAGTGGATATCTCTAATAGATCCAAGGGAGTAATAAAATTTTGATAATCGAGAATAAAATGAGAATAATGAGGGTTAACAACCTTAATATGAATTAAATCATTGTTTTTGGAGCATTAATGGCACGCTGTGTGGTTAGGTCTCACAGTTGTCAAACCATATTCCACTCATCGGGATTCAACCACCACCCAAAATAGTGAGTTGAAAAGTTTTGATATTTGTTTTTCTGAAAGCATGTACCATCCTTGTTATGCTATTTTACCATAGACACACCCTCACATTGTTGGATTAAATGGTCAGACAAAATTTTATCCAATTTTATTTTCCCCCCACTATTTTCACTTAAAGGTTTCTCTTGGGAACCCACATGGTTTAGCCAAACTATGCACCTACCCAGTAAATCATATCATTACATTCATGTTTTTCTAGAGATAGATCATGGTTTCTAGTAACTATTCACAAACTTTATACCACTAAACACACTTTAAAACACTCCAAAACCCTACAAAAACTCCAAATAAACAACCAATGTATTATATAATGTCAAAATACATAATAAAAGGGGTAATTTACATAAAACTAGGGTTTTATATTCTCCCCACCATTGATATTTACTTAATTAGAATGTAGTTTTTTGTAAATGCTTCGATTGATCATCGGATAATGTTCTTGCATTTCCTTCTCACATTCACATTTATCTTCCTCAATCTAACCATGTTATAACAAAACCCATTCCAAATGGATTGTTTTTACATGAATGATATAGTCATGCTTAACCGAAATCTATATCATAAAATGAATAAATGTAGAATGTTGATAAAGATAAACCTATCACCATGGAAGAACATAGTCAATATCAGGTTGGTACTTCTTCAATTAGGATACATGAAACACATTATTCAAAGAACTAAACATTACCAGTAATGCCAATCAATAATTCACATCAACAACCAGTTCTAGTATCTCAAAATTGATAATTTATAAAGGAGATTAACTTCCTTGATTTTCCAAAAATTTATTCACAAAACTTGTAAATATTGACAATAAAACATGGCTACTCAATTCAAATGATAGTAATTGATTACGGTGGTCTACGTATGATTTCTGATGACTTTGATCAATCAGTATTCTTTTTTTATATTTGGAATATTCTTTTTTCTCTTCTGAATAATTACAAGTATAAAAAGTAATATATTTCCTTTTTCCAAAGAAAAATGTGGAGAATAAAGAGGTTGTCTATACAAGTCTTTTAAAAGATCCATATTTATTAAGAACTAGTAATTGTTATTTCATGATTACTCGACTAATGGAATTTGACCCTACTATGCGACACCAAAATCCATTACAGGTTATCTAATAATTAATTCCATTTATGTGACATCTTCTAGAATTGTCCATCCAATTGAGGATGATAAGAAGTGCTCCTGGAAAACTGGGTTCTAAGAGATTGTAGCAAGGACATCTAAATAGATATCAAGGTATGAGGGCTCAGTCAGATATAATCAAAACTACTACACTATATAGATTTAAAACTTTTGGATCATATTAAATTCAAAAATGGGGATGAAGTGGGACAACATCATGAGATGATCCATAATCACCCATATTGAATACTATTTCCTAATCATTCAGGGAAGAATCATGAAAAAATTTATATTTATCTTCTCCTATTTCAACATGGGGATAGGTAAATAATGAAACATTTTGGCTGGTCCATGGTGCTTCAGCTTGACCTACTGAAAAGTGTGGAATATTAAGCCAAACTCTTACACTTTTCAATAAAACCCACAAAAACTATTCTTTCAATGCCTTAAACATATTTTCAATACTAGGATGAATAACCCATAATGATTAGAGGTAGGCATTAAAAATTTGTCCTAGATAAATTTTTCGAACAAAAATACAATCTCAAAAACATGGCACAAAACTTCAATCTAGCATTCATATCGCCATGGTATCCCCACCATTGAATTTTGACCTCAAGGTTAGACATTCATGATCAAATGTCTAATAATATTTAACCAAGTCAACTAAATTTTGAATAATAGAAACAGAAATGAAAATAAAAAAATACCTTTTCCAACACAGTCTAGATATATATAAGCTTTTGCGGACATTAGCTTCTATTGTTCCAACGGATCATTGGAAAATTGACTATATGAGTTCCTACTTAATGAATTATCCATATAATCCTACTTACCATGTGTATACATCAAGTGAAATTAAAAAATATTATGGTATTTCATTCATTTTATCCCTTATATTCCTATATTTTTTGCGATAAAATTTGTATCAACCTCTAATGATACATAAAAAACATAAATTTCTGACCAAAAAAGATAACGACGTCACATTTTTAATGAATGGTCTACAATAACCAATCCAAAATCATGTTTTAGGTAGTTATTCTCATTAACCTGTAACTATCGTGATCTATAAGTGACCACATGGTATCCCTTAATGAGAACACAACCCCGCCCAGATTTTGATGCATCACAATAGACCCATAGCATTGTCCTGATTCTAGCAACATAATGATATAGGATTATAGAAGTTGAAAAATTTTCTCTTGAAAATATTTTTGGCTTCCACCACTCCATTTTATATTAAATAATTTCCTTTTTAATGTTTTCATCATTCATTTATGTCCATAAAAATCATAAAAAATTGTCATCAATATCCTTAGAAGCCATGGAAACTATGTTTCTCAAGGATATTCTTTGATGTTTTCTCTGATATAACTGCCTCAATATTTTCAGGACCAACAGAAAATAATTTTTCAAAAACTACAATTCCATGAAAATATACCTCTTGTATCCATAAATCATACAACAAAAGCTGAGCATAGAGGCAATATTATCAAATGATACCCAACATAGTAACCATGTGTTTCTCATGACCAACCTTTGTCAAAGAATACAATAGAAAATATTGAAGACAGATACTATAAAAGAGTCAATATACCTATTACTGATCCAATTCTTAGATTCAAAAAATACTACTAGTTAACTTGTAAGACCATGGGTAAAAACACATATTTATCATGTATATAATGACTCTGTACGGTGTTTTTCAGATTATAATACTTCTTAACATGAAGTTGATGGTGTCTTAATTGTAAATCAATTTTAGAGAGCCATTGGGATCCCCTAAATTAATCAAAAATATTATCAATTCATGGAAGATGATATGAATTATTTATTATAATCTGGTTGACCTTACGATAATCTACACAAAGATAAAGAGTTTCATCCACCTTCTATACATGAATAATTTGGACATCCCATGAAGACATGATTGGTTGGATAAAAAAATTTAATTATAACTCTTCTCGGAGTTATTTCAATTCCCTCAATTCTTTTGGTTATATCCTATATTAAAGAAGATAAATATTTCTAGTTCATGGAAGGAGATCAACCATAAATTCCTCCAGTATATCATGTGGAAACTAAAATAAATTTTTGGGGAAAACGTAAAGAAATTGGTCATTTATGGTTTGAAAATATCTATGATCACTTTCATAAAAATATTCTGAACTAACTATTTCCAAATAATAAAATATAGTTTTAACTATTAGTACCATATGCCATTTTATTCTTGTATTCACATCCCAATATCCTTTCAATATATAGTTAAATTCATTAGTTAATTTCAAACTAACATTATTATCATAACAAATGATGTAGGGATTTAAGTTCATCAACCAATCCATTCCCAAAATAAGTTCATAGATTTCTAAATCTATAATAAAAAAATCCCAAACCAATTTAGCATTGTCGATAGTAATGGAACACACATTACACATAAAGGATCTAAAATATAATTAGACAAGAGTTAAGTTTTCCAAATAGAAGGTATCGTCTTAACATATAAACCCATATGATGAAAAATAGGATAACCAATAAAAGAGTAGTATATACCCATATCAAACACGGCATCCATAAGGGTATAATTCAAAATAATCATACCTCACACTATCAAAGGACCATATTAATTTTTAAGGATCATTATATCATTCCTATAAAAGTTTTTAACCACTCCCACATATTGTTTTCTTTCTTGATATTAGTGAAATGCTTTTGGGGTCTTGGTGTTCCCAAAATCACCCTGGATCACTCAGTTTTGAGGGTGGGAATAATTTTGACGACATAATCCTGTTAAAGAATCTATTGTATAAGAAACATGATATATATCACCCACACTAGACCTTTAAGTACTAAAATAATAACACTAGAGGTTTCCTACTTGACTACTATAACGACATGATCTAGGTGGTTATATATAATCTCACTAGATATACTCACGAGAACCAGATTGAAGTCATCCAAATATAATTTTCAAACATGGAGTAATGTTAACAAATCCCATATTCTAATTCCAAGATACTCCACCTCCATGTAAATAAGTGTCCATCCTCCACTAATTCCCAACATTCTAGTTCCCACCTATTCGCATGGATATAATCATACTTCAATCAATTATATTTCTTAATATATCCTTTTCTACCAAATTTATTCTATTTAAAATCCTTGTAGAGTCTATAATACAAACAACGAATATATTACAGAAAATATTTGAATAAAATCAGACCCAATGGTGTGTTACTTTAAATACACAGTTACGCCAACCTCTGGTAAAAACTGAACTAAGTTCGTAATCTTAGCAACATAATATTTCACTAAGATATTTTCTTGTTTAAGGATGATGAAATATGTCATTATTGTGATATGTAATGTTTGGGGATATAATTGTTTTTTGAAAAATGAATCACATTCATCCTAGATAATACCTTGTTCATTTTATCTTGGGAAAATAAATCATGCCATTGGCATGAATGATCCTCAAGGATATAAATCTTCAACATTACTTTTAACTCAACAAGGAATATAAAGAAATATAATATCCAGTTCACCTTATTCTTCCACACCTCTAATTTTACATATTCTAAATACCCCTGAATGATTGATGGATTTTACTTCCAAAATTGTATGAAATGGTTTAAAATATTGAATGGTTAGCTTGAGAAGTTATTGGTTCAATTTTGGATCAGGTGCAACCACATTTTTCATATCATATTCTAGCTGGTTCCTATGAAATCTACCAAGTTACAATAATTATAACAAAAACAAAACACTATCTAGTCATCACCCACTAGGAACTAAAATCATAAAAAAATTCCAAATCACCATAAGAAAAAATCGTTAAAACCATTTTATTCAAAATTAATCCATTCTAATCATTCCTAAAATTTTCTATAAAGAATTAAATACAAAACATGTCCTGAAATATAGGTGTAATGTCTCATTAAATGTATAATATGAATTAATTATCAATTGAACCCATTATGATGAGATAGGAACACACCATGAAGTGTCTCATAACAATTTTTTATCCAAAACAACCTAGTAAGTTGAGGTTCGTTATAAATAGGATATCAATTTCATTTAATGTTTAAATTTCATGTGACGACGATCATATATCCTTGATTCTATCCAAAGATAAAGGAAAAACAAAGACTAATACCATTTTTAACATCCCACCCCTAAACCATTGGATTGGTAATAGGAGAAGTTGTCATTAGATATTGGTGAAGTCCCTAGGACAAAAAAGGCTAGAAATAAATGCCATGTTCTTAAGAGAACATTGGTGGATTATTTTCCCAATGAAATCGAACAACTTGGATACACAAAAGTAAGTATAAAAACCATGTATATGATTCATGAGTACCAAAAATACAATAAAAACAAAAACGAAGTTAAAAAATATGAGATTCACAATGGAAAAATGTGGCGATATCTGAAAAAGGCTGAAATATTTCAGAACCTAGTGAGACCAATGTGGAATTATCCAAACAAATTCCTTAACTAGCTTAATGATCCATCTCCACCAACTGTATACAAAGCATCAATATGCATCAATAGAGAATTGTGACACGTTTCTTTTACATTTATCCCAAAATACTATATCTGTAAAAAAACCATAGTGCCTGAGTTGGGGGTCAGTATAAACTCAGTATGAATTTCCCTAAGACATCCCAACACATGTCACTTGGATAATAACTAATTATCAAACTTCATATAAAATAGTTTAAAATTAGAAAAATATTTATACAATTACATAAATTAAATCTATAAGAGAAAATAATTAATAACATATTATCATTTATTATCACCTGGCATAACCATTACCATTTTCACACACACACACATTGGGAAACACACACAAAATCCTAGTTTATCACATTGATTATGGTACCTAGTTACCATACTTAAATCAACTTTTATGGAGGTAGTTTATGACCATGATCCATGACATTAACAAACACCAACATAATTATTCCAAATTCCATTCAGAAATGTTCCACATAAATCAAATATTCCTTGAAAAAATTTCATAAAATATATTTAATGAATCAAAAAAATATAATAGTTTTAAAACAATAATTTTAAAATAATAATAACAAAGAGGTTTTCCAAAATCCATTCAATTTCCCATTTTAAAAATAACAAAATGAAATATTTTTTCATTTAATAAATAACACAATGTTTCAAAAAAATTGTGTAATATTTTTTTAAAAAATAAAATCCTTTCAGTTCTAGAATAAGTAGAGATGAGAGGGAATACACCCACCTATCAAAGAATAATGAAAATTAAGAACAACACTATGAACATAAAGATCCAGGATCACAACACATTTCAATAAATAGATCCAACTAGATCTCATAAAAATTACCTCTGTACATCATAGATCTATCTATAATAGATTACAACAGTGGCTATAAGAGAGATGAGAAGAGTATATCTAAAAAAATAGAAAAAACAGGGAAATATTGATGATTTTGGATATCAAAATCACTTTAAATCATTAAAAGATACATCCAGAATAATGGGAATCTCCACGGGAGACTATGGTGGATGAGGAGTTCAAGACCCTATGTGAATAGGGGAATAATGGGGGTATTGGTGATTTAATTCGATTTCAATAAAAAATTTACCTGAATTAAATTAATATTACACAGTTATGTCATATAGTTTCTTGAACTGTGAACTAACAATATGAATTATACTTCCTATAAAAGCCGAGAGCTGCATGGTTATGGCACAACATTTTGGAAACCAAGCAAAAACCATGTGCTTCTTCTACCCCAAGGCAACAACCTTGCACTATTGTCTTTCACGGTTATAAAAACCATATGCCAACCATTTTAAATCATTATTTCTAATTTAATAGTTTATTCTAGTAACTCACTTGGTTTATCCAAACTGTGCTCCAATCATGTGCCTGTTGAGTAACTCCCATCATACCCTACATAGAAACCTAGATATAGTGCACACTTTCTACAGACTATTCTCAAACAATGCACCTACAAAAACACTTCCAAAACCCTCTTAAACCTTATATAAACTCTCAAAACTCAACACACAAATTATATAAGATCAAAGTTCCAAGAAAAAGGTAGAGTATCTAAAACTAGAGTTTCAAATTACTCATATCCATTCTTATTCATAACTTTCAAAGGTAGTAATTCCCTAGAAGAAATATCCCAATTTTACAAATTGCTTGTTTGGTTTTTTGATCATTTTTAATAGTTTTATAATAGTGATTTCTATATTTATTATTCATCTTATGTTAATCAATACTAAGTTATTAATGATACTGTTGTGGATGTTTTATAATCTATTATGATGTGGCTAAACTATCCCAAACTTGAACATATCGGTATTTAATTAATTATTTTGAGGTATTTATATTATAATGTCATTGTACGTGGAGAATAATGATATTTTTTAGTGTTTATTATTGGGATAAATAATAATTATAATGATATATGGTACGAAGTAATGGATACAAAACTATGGCATGATTTGAATAAAATATTTTCTTTTCAACATGCCCACTTTCACAGATTAAAGTGAAGATGATTGTTTTTTATAATATCCTTTAATGGTTCTCTAGTTTTTCATAAAATATACATAAATATATCATAAAATTAATATTACTCAATTAATTCCATAATTATATCCATCCTTTTAAGGAGATGGAGGAAAATGAACCATGTTAAATCATGGAGGTGGTAGTCCGCACAATCCAAGATAAACAATTTTTTATTAATGAATGATGAATATGAATAAATAATTATAATAAAATAAATATATTAAATATAACTTATAAAATTATATTAAAATCATTATATTATTATGTCGAGGATAAATATGGAAAGGTATAATAAAAAATAAAACTAATTAGTTGACAATAATCACGTCGGGGATGTGGATTTTATTATGAAGTCTCCTTAAATTTAAAAGGTATAGGATAACTATGACTGATGATAGAATTTTTCAATGGTATTAAGATATGGGGAGATTATAATGGTATATTTTAATAGTCCAATTTTAATGGTAGGTTTTTCTTTATGTGGAGAATATGTTACCATTTTATAGGTGAATGAAAGGTTTGTTTTGGGGGAAACCTTAACATTTTTTATAATGTAATGATACAATTAATATTTATAAGGATATAAAAAGGAAAAAAATGGAGATTAAAATGATTTTGGTTCCTAAAAAACTCATAAACTCATTTTTAGAAAAATTTGAGTGATTTATTTCATTTGGTTTTAAAATTTTAATTTTTACAGAAATTTACCTTAACATTGGTAAATAATTTCTAAAATTCATAATAAATTTTATTAAAAAAATTAAAATATATATTTTTACATAATTTTATACATATAATTTAAATTTTTTAAATAATATTAACAAATAAAATTATTAAATATGTGAAATGTTAATTATAAATAAATTGACTTAATCATGTAACAACAGTTTTTAGGGAAATAAAATTTTTAATATTTAAATTTATATATAAGTTAACATGATCTTGAATTGTAGTTTTAATGACACAAATTAATTTATTATAAACCAAATGAAGGATATGAATCTCCCAAGGCATGTTGAAACCGAACCTCCCTTTAAAACTACATAAATCCCATAAAATGCCAAAAATAATTTCTATGTTCATGTAACATTTAAATTAGTAATAAAAATATTTTTCATATGTTTTCCATTTTTTTAGATTATTTTCAGATGAATAATATTATTTCTAAAATATATATTTTATTACTAAAAATTAATTTTAAATTTATATGGGTTTCTTACGTATTGGTAAAGTTACATGTTTTGTAAAAACTATGTTTTTTAACTAAAAATAATCCTTTTGGAAAAAAGAACAAAAAATTATATTCAATTTTGATATGAGGTATTAAAAATTCAAATTAATTATAATTAATTTCAAATTAAAATATTTTTATTTCTTATTTTGAATGAAATCTAAAAAATATAATTGATAAACCTTTTAATAGGATGTGGAAATTTAAAATATCAAATGTTTTTAATTTTATTTCATATAATCTAAAAAATAAATTGGTGTCAAACAATTAATAATGACAAACATAATTTATCATTAATCATATTTTTTCTTAAAATACAAATGTGTCTTTAAAAAATTAGTAAAATACATTTCTAAATAATAAATGTTATTATTAGTTATTTTATGTAAAATAATTTAATTTAAATCATATAAAAAGTATCCATTATTTTCTATATCAATATAATTCATAAACTAGTTACACATATTCATTCTTGATAATTGAAGGGAATGGGTTTTAATTTTCATACTTAAATATTTATTTTTTATCTAAATATATCACTATTTCATTTTTTTTCAATGATTTATGGCAGGGGAGATATCAAAAAAAATTGAAATTTATAAATATATTATTTTATTAGAATGTGGGTATATCACATTCTCCCCCCACTTAAACTAATTATAATGTCAAAGTTTGAATCATAAGATTAGAAACATTTCTATAGGGTGATCATTATTAAACATACACCACTAGATTATCATGTGTTTATTTAGGATGTGGAAAGCGATATATCTATGTGAAAAAATATCATCAGATTATAATAAAGTGAGAAAACCCATTCTTAATTTCAAAAATAATTTTAATAAGAGATATTGTTCAATATCCGTAGTTAATAACTCCCCACAAACCATAAAAATGATTTATATGATAATCATACCAAAATGCATTTTCATAGATCAATATTCAGTAAAAAATGAAGGCTTAACTGACATATGATACTAGAAACTCTTGTCACACCCCGACCTACTTAATTAATTTATTTTATTTTTTATTTGATTTTAAAAAAAAATTTGTGTTGAGGTTTGGGTTGAATCCAGAACAAAACTTTTTAGTTATGTTAAAAAGTGCATGTTTTTGAGTTGACGTTGTTGGGGGCATGGGCGGACCGCATTTTGGAGACCCCACGCGGCTCTACTTAGGCATCGGCAAGATCTACCTGCCTTTGTAAAATTAAAATGAGTGAAGTTTGGGATTTATTATGTTATTTAAAATATTTATTGTTGTTAATAATTTTATAATTATTAAAATAAAAGGAATACTTTTATTATTTTTATTTTTATCATGTTATTACTATAATTATTAATACTATAAATATTACAATTAAAATTAATGCTAACTAAATTTGTCATGAAGAATTTTTTTAATGATATATTAATATTATTATGATTGTTATTATTATTATTAGTGTTATTATTAATAAGACTTTATTATTATTATTATTATTATTAATGTATTATTATCATTATGTTGTTTTTGTTGTTATTATTATTATTAGTTCTTGTTTTTATTTTGTTTTAGAAGCAAAAAAACAGGGGAGCAATAAACCCCAATAGTGCCCCCCCCTCTCTAACCCCACAGTGCCTCCAGTGCACCCCCCTATTCGCACTTCTCTCCCAACTTCCCACCCCATCTCGAACGACCCCCGGAAGCTCTACCCTCTGGTGTCTTCTCTATCCAGTGTGCACCTCCCTTGACCCCCACCACCTCCGCTTCCTCTTGCCCCAACACACCCCCCTTGATCTCCACCCTGCTCCGCCTCCAATTCTGGCCATCGTCTCCTCCGACAGGCCCATCTCTAGCACAGCTCCCTGCCACCGCACCTCCGGTCCGACTGACCCACTGACCAGCATGACTTCTCCAAGCCGACCCACTCTATTGGCGTCCCTCCAGACAACCTGACCCCTCTCTCTGATGAAGCTCCCTCTTCTGGTGTTTTTTTCCTTCTTCCCCATTGGTATAAGATTTCTTTAATGAGTTTGATGTTTTTTCCAAACCTTAAATTCAAGGGTTGTCTTTTTGAGTCTATCCCTAAATTTTAGGTGTGTTTTGATGGTGTTGGGTTATTTTATGCTTCTAATGCATGCAAATGAGGTGCTAATGATATCGTGCACGGGTCTTGGGTTGCGTTTTCATTCCGCATTGTATTTGAGGTATGAACCCTTTTTGCGTCACCATTAAATTTAGGATTACACTGAATTCTTATTTTACCACTACCCTTATTTATTAATTAGTGATTTGGTATATTTTTCATTGTCGTCCTTTGTGATATGTGGTGTTTTGGTTTAGTTTCTTCGATCTGTTGGTGTAAATTGTTAAGTAGTGCACACCATTTTTATATAAGAATTTTCTTGTGGGTTTTTCCAGAAACAAGTAATTCTTTTTTAAGCATGTTTTGTTCTTATAAGTATAAATGTGATGTTGAATTTGGTGATTGAAGTTCCTCGAGTGGACTTTTGGATTACGGTTTCAAAAGTGGCGTGTGTATGGGTTCATAATGGATTTTGATGTGTTTTTTATTTTTATTATGTGGTAAAATTAGTTTATTCGACTATGTAAGTTATGAATTTTATGTTCATGTATGATGGGGATCTGTGATTGTTCATAAAAGAGGGTTTGAATGGTGTTCAGTGTGAGTAAGGTTGTGATATACGTTTTGAAAAAAAATCATATATTTTAACGTGTTGTAAGAAATAATGTAAATGGTGTGAATAATGTTTTGGAAACATTTCAAGGTGTTTTTTATACTATTTGTTCATTTATATTGTCTTAATCCATTGGCAATGGGTTTTTAGTTGTCGTTTGTTTGTTGCAGCATGTTGGCATAGAAAACATGTGATACTACGATCATTCCCTTCTTCATGCTTGTGTTCCTTTGCAAGGCATGTCATGTCGTTGCAATTGAGATGAAAATTTAGGTAGATCCCCCACTACACTCACCTTTAAATTTCGAATTTATTTATTGGTTGATATTTTATTAATTCCAATAAATGATAAATATTATTAGATAATTAATTTTCTAATAATAGCTTGATGTAAAAAAAGATATTTATTTTATTCACAGCACCTCCATTTTTTTGGATGAACTAATGCACAATAGTGAAAGAATGCTCGTTTTTTCTTTGATCAAAATTCATGTATTTTATATTGTGGTTTTTTTGTCGGTAAATGTTTTCTTCTAATGCATGAGAAAATTTTTTGGTTTCTTTTGAGAAATGGTGTTTCTTTAAAATTTTTCATCAAGCCCATTTGGCACATTGATAAAATAAATTATTTTGAAAAATTTTCTTTGAGGTGACTTAGGGATGATTTTTTTGTGTATGTTGATTGTTTGAGTTGTGTGTGATGCTTTTTCATCATGAATATTTGATTTACATTGTTGACTCACCCATGTTTATTATACATATTGACATGGGAACCTGGTATTGTCAGTGAATATTCTAAGAACGATTGTTGTAATATTTAAGATTTTGAACTAGCTAGTGGCCCTTAGTGAGGAAAATGTTATGCTAGAGGATTGGGCCCCTCGGTTAGGCCATTTTGGGAAACACTGGGCATTAGGGCATTATGTAATCATTTTGTATGGCATGCCTTCAAGATGAGTCACATGTATAGTACATTCTGGATTATGCAAGATCTCCTAGGTTCGACCCATGTATTCATTAGTGTTTATTTGTATGTGGTAGACGATTGAGAGGTCTAGTTCTGTTTCTGGACCTTGTGTGCCACTTTTTCCATGCCCTTAGTGTGTGTTGTGTGTTATTTGTGGTTTTCCTTTTGGATAATAACAAAAAATTGGGTTTTTAAATTGTTCGTGAATATTTTTTAAAAATGTAATGCACCTTATCCTCTCAAGCATTAAAATTTTTCTTAAATTAAAAAATAAAATGGAATGTTACTTGTTTTAGAAATGAATGTGTGTGTGGAAACAAATATTTTATATAATTTAGTTCAAACATGGAATTAGTAAATTATTTATTTAAAGGTATTGTTTTAGGGATAGTTTTTTGGGAATACCTACTGAGTTTTAATACTCATGCCTATAGTGTTTTCCAGTATTTTGTTTCTATTTTTGGTTAAAATAGAGCTTGTTTGTTATGGGGGAGAGTTGTTTATGGATTGGTGAGGACTCTCAGAGTCTTGAGGAGTTTGGGTCATGGTCAGGTTAGTTCATAGTTGTTGGTTGTTTTTCCTTTTTCATGTCATTTATTTGCATTTCATTATTCTACTTTTGCCACAACTTTTTTTAGTTTTTATTGGGAGAAAAAATTACTATTTGTACTTTATTGATGCCCTGGCACTTTTTGCCAGCCCTGGAGGATCAGGAACGCCTCTCAGACCATGTCGCGAACCAGATCGTTTGATTGGTTCAGGGTTGATCAGGGTTGCTTCGTGACAACCCTTGAGTAAAAAATAAATTTCCAATTCATTTATAGTAGTTAGATAAGATGTTCATTGTTCACAGGTTTTTTGCTGAATAATTCTCTCATTGGAGGAACACCCAAACTCGAACTACCAGTTCTGAGATGGAGGGCCACATTACCTCATGTGTGGATCCATGTATACAAGAGGTTTCTGACTAGTATGAAGTGTCTAATTCTATTGGTGGGGAGACTATACCCTCAATATCATGTCATAGGAGTGATAATACATAAAAAATAATATAATAAATCAACATAGTAAACATGTAGAAATGAAATAAATTCCATAATTATCATATAAATCAAATAGATCAAAATCTGGGAAGCCTTACCAATATAATGAAGAAGATAATATTTAAATAAAGAACACTATAGGGGACTTCTAGATTCTATCCCAGTATTACACCTCTTCCATGATAATCTTCTCATCCATCCACTATATGACCATTTCCCGTGGACAAACCCCACATGAAATATACAATTGCATTGATATTCTAGAGAAGGTTGTAACGTCCTGTTTTCGAAAGCCACCTATAGGTGCCTCGTACCCGGTTGGTCACATGGACTCAATTGCATTTCCATGAATGCTAGAGGCTTATGAATAGTAGCGAGGGCCTTGGGTGAGATAGTGGGGAAACTATTCCCTCATAGGCAGAGTACATAGTAGAAGTAAACAAATACATACAAGAGAGGAAGCAGTAATAATGACATACATTAGAAAACTAAGAGTGTAAACTCGAGAACACATTTTTAAAATGAAGCATGATACATATGTCTTGGAAAACAGCTGAACCAGTCATAATTCTGGAATACAAAAGTGTTAAACCAAAGTGAAAAAGAAAGCTGATAAACTCCTTAGCATCGCAATCCATAGCTTGGTCTCATGCTCTCCACCTCCAGATCAGTCAAGTACTTGATGTAGAAGGGCGCTTTCCCTTTTTATACCTTCAACAATATAACTTTATTGGGCCCAAAAGCACAACCCAAACAGGGTGTGAGAATAAATCCTAGTAGGAAACCACCACAAGATCTGTGCTTCACAGTCAGTGAATATATGGTAGGTAAAATATGGAAGGCAGTAAACAAGAAAGTACTCAGTAGTAAAAAATACACCGTTTCAAAGTATTCAAAGCACCACACAACATGCAACAGCTAATCAAAGTAGAATAATGCAACAGGTAACCCTCTAGGAAGTACCCACAACCTATCCCCTCTAGTTCTACCTAACAACACAAGCAAGCAGCTAAAAAAAAGTTAACCCTCTGGGAAGTACTCACAAACTATACCCTCCGGTCCTACGTAACAAGTACAAGCAACCCTATGGGAAGTACACTTACTCTAACCCCTCAGGTTCAACTTAAGAATAGACTCATTAAGTAAGCACTCACTGTCAGTTCCACCTATACTTTCATATCGGTACTAAAGGTGCTCTAGGGAAGCAATAAACGTATCATTCCCCATGTGGACCATGTTGAAGAATTATAGACACTCAGGGGAAGCACTCAATGTCAATTCCCCCTGTTGTCTCGCATCGTAAGTAAAACAAACACTCTCGAGAAGCCCTCAAAATCCATTTTCCCTATGATCTCTACACCAGGTTCTCACAACCCTATGTAAGCCAAGAAAGTGTAGTGTCATGTAAGGACAATGTTAAACCTCATGAACTACTTGGCTAGCATTCTACATCACAACATCATAACAGAACAACATTCATACCATCCTATAATACTAGGTATGGAATGTAGACAGGAGCCTAACAGGAAAACTAGACCCAAAGGTCAAAATAGGAAAAACATGCATGGGAAAAACATCCAAATCACAACAATTCACCCTATTCATAATCAAATAACATCTACTCAAGAATACCTTCATAGTATACAAACAACAAGGCCTAAATGGTAAATTTGCAATACCCCGTTCATGGGTATTAATAAAATTTTCACATAAAACTAAAAGACATTCAACAGAAAGGAACAAACCACCTACCTCAGGTTTTGGATATTGCTATATGTGAACCTTGAAAATTGAATCTCTTTAGAACACCATAGATCTATGAAAATGTATAAAATCTTCAACCCATGTTAATTTGGAAAAAAAATAGGAATCATGAAATGAAACTTAAGAAGAAGAGAGAACTCACCGATGTGATACAAATGCAATCAACGATGTTTGATTAGGAGGACTGGTGGAGGCTTGGGGGCTCGTCAGATATCCACTACCATATAGATCTCTTGGTCAAATAAGACCAAAAAAAAGATCATTCTAGAAATTAGACCTGACCATAGTGCATTTAATAAAAAAAAGAAAGTACACGGTTTGTACTTTTTAAGTACACGGTGTGTACTTTTGAAGTACCCGGTATGTACTCACCATTTACATACTCCTATTTAAGCTTCCACTAAGTCACTCCCACAGGGTCGTGTGTGTGGAAACAACATGGCCAGAACACGGCCTCCTACGGCAAGGCAGTACACATTGTGTACTCATAAAGTACACCGTGTGTACTTAAAAAACATCCAGAATTTTCATTTTCCTCAATAACAACCTGAAAAAGAAAAAAATACCTAAAAAGTAGGTCTAGGTTCTTACAAACTTCCCCCCTTAAAAAAATTCATCCCCAAATATCCTTAGCGTGGTGTAGAAGAAGAAACCTCGAACAGTTCCAGCCATTGTGCTCGTATATCGGCTTCCCTCTCCCAAGTCTCTTCCTACACCCACCTGTGATTCCATTGCACTCATACTAGAGGAATAGAATGTCCACAGAGTACTTTTATACAACGACCCAGAATATGGATCAGATTCTCCTCAAATGATGTATCCACTTCGAGCTCAACCTCCTCGAGATGGAAGACATGATACGGGTCTGAGAAGTAAAGTTGAAGCCGGGAAACATGGATGAAAACGTGCATAGCTCAATACCTCATAGGTAACAGTAACCGGTAGGCAACCAGACCAACTCTCTCCAACACCTCAAATGTCCCATATTAACTCAGTGAAATCTTACCTTGTCTCCTAATCCTCTTGTGTCCCATCCTCGGTGTGAAACATAGGAAAACCTGATCCCCGACCTCGAACTCTAGAGGTCATCTCTACTGATCAACAGAAGACTTCTGTCGAGACTGTGCAGTTTCCATCCTCTTAAAAATGAACTCTATCTTCTCTATGGTCTCTAGAACAAGATGAGGTTATAGAAAAGATGCCTCTCCTACCTCCAGCCAACATAAGGGAGATCGGCATGGCCTACCTTTCAAATACTCATAAGGTGCCATCTAAATAGTTGCTTGAAAACTATCATTGTAGGCAAACGATGCATAAGGTATATTCTTCTCTTGAGAACCTACAAAATCCAGGATTCATGCTCGGAGCATGTCCTCAAGCACCTGAATAATACACTCAGACTGGCAATATGTCTAGGGGTGGTAAGATATACTCAAAAGTACTTGTGTACCGAAAGCCTTCTAAAACCCCAGCCAGACCCAAGAATTAAAACGTGCATCCCTATCTGAAACGATGGAGTGTGGAACTCCATGCAGATGTACAATATCACGGATGTAAAACCGTCCCAGCTCATCAATACTGAAGTTTTCTTTGATCATCAAGAAGTGGTCAACCTTCGTGAGTCTGTCAATAACAACACAAACTATGTCATTCCCTCGAGGCGGCCTCGGAAAACCGGTCATGATGTCCATCATTACATCATTCCACTTCCACATGGGAATGTGTAACTGTTTTAAAAGCCTTGTTGGTCTTTTATGCTCTGCCTTCACCTACTAACAAGTGGAACACCTCATGACAAAACCAGCAACATCCCTATTCATACCCAGTCAGCAATATTGATAGTGTAGATCACGATACATCTTGGTGACCCTAGGATATGCTTCCCAAACTAAGGAATGACAATGTTGCATCAGCTCCTTGTGTATGTCTGTTGGCACCCATACGCACCCATGGAAATGAAAGATCTCATTCTCTCCTACGGTCCATCCAGAAATAGGTTCCTCTCCTGACACACTCTCCCTTAGGACTAGACATTCAGAATCTGATAGCTGCCTCATTCGAACTCGATCACGAAGAGTAGAGGTAACAACTACAGAAGATAGAAAAGTCTTCCCCTGTCTATTGTGCACTTCCAAATGTATCTCAGAGAATAAATCCATAATATTTCACTCACTTCTAGCCTCCTAAACTGCATGTCTTTAAGTCCTCCTGCTCAACACATCAGCCACTGCGTTTCCCTCCACAGGCGTATAGGCAAACAAAAATTCAAAGGACTGTTGGTACTCAACCCACCTATGCTGTCTCAAATTCATATCACACTAAGTAAAGATGTACATGATACTATTTTGGTCAGTGAAAACCACAAAATTCTCTCCCAGAAGAAAATTTCTACAACATTGTAGAGCAAGAACAACAACTGCCTACTCCAGATCATGCGTTGGGTAATTCCTCTCATGTGGCCTCAACTACCGAGACCTATACACAATGGCACCATCTCCCTACATAAGAACAGCTTCCAGACCAATACCTAATGCATCATGTTAAACATTATAGCTATTGACTGGCTCTAGAAAGACTAGTATCGGTGCTGATGTGAACCTCCCTTTCAGCTCTTAAATGGCTGAATCACAAGAATCTGACCATAAGAACTTCGCACCCTTCGTAGTCAGACATGTCAGTGGTGACACTAAGCATGATACGTATTGTATGAAATGCCTACAATATATAGTCGTCCCTAGAAAACTCTGCACCTTAAAGATGTTCTTTGGATTCTCATAAAAAACCACTACCCTCACTTTCTCAGGGTATACTGATAATCCTACCTCCATGACAACATGACCCAAGAAGTGACTCTGATCCATCCAAAAGTGGAACTTTTAGAGCGTAGCATATAACATATGATCCCTTAGTGTACTCAAAATGATCTCAATATGGGTATCATGGTCGTGTCGAGAGTGAGAGTACATAAAGATATCGTCCATGAAAACAACCATGAAGGAATCCAAGTTTGGATGGAACACTTGGTTCATCAGTGACATGAAAACTGAAGGAATGTTCATGAAACCGAATGGAATAACCATATAATCTTATAGACCATACCTACTCTGAAAGGCTGTAAGAGGTATATCTGATGGTCTAATACACAACTAATGACAACTGGACCTCAATTCAATCTTCAAGAACATCATAGATCCTAGAATCTGATCAAAGAGATCATCAATCCTAGGAAAGGGATATCGGTTCTTGACCGCCAACTAGTTCAGATTTCGATAATCCACACAAATCGTGAGGGTACCTTCCACCTTCTTCGCAAATAGGACAGGGGAACCCTAAGGAGAAGAACTAGGTCAGATGAAACCCTATGCCTGCAACTCCTCCAACTGTTTCTTGAGCTCCTACAACTCTGGTGTAGCCATCCTATAAGGAGGAATAGACACTGGTGCCACACCTAGCACAATCTGAATAAAAAATTCTACCTCAGGCTTCAGAGAAAAACCTAAAAAGTCTTTTATAAAGATATCTCAAAAAAGATCCACCACTAGAAGAATGTATAACTGTGAAGTCCCCTTTTCATCCAGATATAGACTAGCAATCTGGGATAAAACTACCCCCAACCCATGATGCTCTGGACCCGCTCTGCTCACCAGGACATCCCGTTCTACCCTATGAAAAAAAGATCCACCCTCTAGTGATATAAAACTCACCCAACGGTGATAACAGTCGACGAATTCCTAGAATGGAACTACCCAGTCCATTCAGAGAATGAAATCAAAGCCTGTCATCTCTAGTACATAGAGGTCCCAAAAAAGTGACATCCACCAACTTGTAGAGGGAACTCTCTGCACTGACATATAATATCTGTTCTAGTACCAAACGTAGTGTATAGCATCAATATATTAGTAGAAGAAAAGATGAAAAGACCAAGTCCTTCCACGATAGCAAAATATATATAGATATGGGAAGCCCATGTATCAAAAATAGCAGAAGAAAAAAACTAAGGCTACTAAGATCTTACCTCAAACTATAGAATGGTTCGGGATCCTAAACCTACTGGGTCTACTCCACTGCAAAATTCTGGCCTCTGATGCAACCCTGTGACCCTACCTGACCACTCTGAGAAGATACACCCTACTCTCGCTGAAGAACTGGTGACTGACTACTATGACCATGACCTCCACCTCAGCCCGAACGGCTGGAAGAACCCAAGTTCCCAAACTAGTGATAAACCGGTGGTGTTGTCCCTGAATGAGGAGTCATAGTAGAAACTTTGTCACCAGCTGCTGGTGAGAAGAACTGAAAAATGTGCTAAAGGTGACCCATCTTGCCGTAGGATCAGCACTCCACTAGGTCTCTCGAGTAATGTTTCCTCGTATGCCCTTTCCTTCCGCACTAGTAGAACACCACCTGGATAATAGAATATATCTCTCACCACTACATAAGGTCTGCATAAACCTTATAAAACCCTCTCAGAACTATCCATCAGCACCTATGTATGGAATCACGACTGGTGCCAAGACTATCACAACAGGAGAATGTCTCAGTTGCATGACACTTCAATGTAAAGCGAAAACCTTAGATCAAGATCATTAAGTACTGAAAACTAGAAGTGTAAGAAGGGAGTATGAGAAAGAAGACACACATGTTTTACAAAACATGACTACATGGCGTGTACATTTCCTGCACAGCGTTTTCCCTGAAGCCATTCACATGGGCTTGTACTCCGGCCTAAACTGGTCATGTAACACCCGAAACACACAGCATGTTTTCTTAACACAAGGTGTGTACTTGAATCATCTTCCATTTCCGGAGTCCTTCTACACATTTAAGCAATATGACTCTCCTAAGACAAGACTACACAGAGTGTTCAAGACAGACACGGTGTGTACTAGACAAGATTCACCTAGACCATGTTTTTAGTGACATGGCCTAACACACAGCTCACACAACACGGCGTCTTCTAGACAGACATGGTGTGTATGAGAAAGGATAGAATCAACCTGTGTTGTTCATGACGTGGTCGGGTACCTGGGTCAGACTACACGGCATGTTCAAGTCGGGCATGATGTGTACGTGAAAGGATAACACAGACCTGTGTTGTTCGTGAAACGGCTGGGTACCTGGGTCAAACTACATGGTGTGTTCAATGCGGAAACAGTGTGTATATCTTAGGGTTTATCCGTCTGTGTTGTTAGTTACACAGGCGGACACAGGGTGGACACTACACTGCATGTTCGACTAGTACACGACGTGTTCCAACCAAACTTTTCCCATCCCATGTCTCTTCCCACACGGCCTACGACACGGTTAGAGACTACATGGCATATAAATAAAGTACACGGCATGTACATAATGTACATGGCATGTACTTAAAAAAACAGTTTCTTCCCAAACAGAAGAACACATGGTGTTTCTTAACAGAACACAGTGTGTATTCTGGATATTTCCAGACAATAAGCCTCAGAAACTACTCTGAAACCCAAAAAAACACTGAAACGAACATTAAAAGTGCTAAATTCTGATCTGTGAGGGCACATACACCCCGCGAATCAATGTTTGGAATATTTTACACATTATAACAAGGAAAAAAGGCAATGATCCACCAAATTCAGTCCACAAGGGCCCATATCACCTTAAGAACCAAATTTTGGTGTCCAATCAATCAAATATTTACACAATACAGTACCCTATCAAACAGTAGGTATTTTATCAAGTCATCTATCACAACAGCATGCATATTCTACATGACATCAATCACAAAAACATGCAATATCTAATACACCCTAGATGGCATAGAAAGAATGCATGACGTATGATTTCTTGCAAGTGCCTATATGATGCATGAGATGGCATACCCTCATCTCATCAGGATGCAACAGAAATAGAACCACAATAACATCATCAATAATAGCACAAATCATGTGAATCACTCAAGGTGAAATCAAATCAACTGTAATAATTGCAAAACCAGAAAGAAAAATTCAATTTAAACAAGGTAGATAGGCTTTTCCCTGTACGTGGGTCAGCTACTCTCGGGCATAGTTTATTACTAATTACCTATTAATTACTATCCCTATCTATATGCTCTAAACAATAATGTGAGAGAAACAAATTCCTCTAATACCACTTTGTAATGTCCCTGTTCGGAAAGCCACCCTGATGCGCCCCGTACCCAATTGGTCACATGGCCTCAAGCGCATTTCCTCGAATGCCAGAGGCTGCTGACTAGTAGTAAGGGCCTTGGCTGTGAGAGTAGGGAATCTCTGCCCTCATACGTAGAGTAAACAATAAAATTAAACAAATACATTAAATAGAGGAAGTAGTAATAATGACATACAGTAGAAAACTAAGATTGTAAACTGCAGAACACATATATAAAATGATACATGATACATATGTCTAAGGAAATAGAAAATAAAGCCACAATACTCGAATAAAATAGTGATAAACCGAAGTGCAAAAGAAAGCAGATAAACTCCTCATCATCTCAAGCCATATCTTGGTCACCTGCTCTCCAGCTCCAAAGAAATCATGTACCTAAGTTAGAAGGTAACATTCCCTTTTCTATACCTGCAACAATATAATATATTTGGGCCCAAAAGCATGGCCCAAATAGGGTGTGAGACTAAATCCTAGTAGGTAGCCACCATGAGATCTATGCCTAATAGTCAGTGGATATGTGGTAGGTAATATATGGAAGGTATTAAACAAGGAAGTACTCAACAGTAAACAATCCAAAGTTTCAAAGCATTTAAAACACCACACATCATGCAACAACAAATCAAAGCAGAGTAATGCAACAGGTAACCCTCTGGTAAGTACCAAGATCTTATCCCCTCTAGTCCTACCTAACAACACAAGCAAGCAGTTAAACACAAGGTAACCCTCTAGGAAGTACTCGAATCCTATCCACTCTAGTCCTACCTAAAAAATATAAGCAACCATCTTGGCAGTACACTCAGTCTAACCCCTCTAGTTCAGCATAAGCATAGGCTCTCCAAGGAAGCACTCACCATCAATTCCCACTATAGTCTCATTTTGTTACTAAAGGTGCTATGGGGAAGCACTCAATGTCTCATTCCACCATGTGGTCTCACATTGTAAGTAAAAGAGACACTCTAGAGAAGACCGCAACGTCCATTCTCTCTATGGTCTCTACCCCAGGTTCTCACTGCCCTGTGTAAGTCAAGCAAGTGTAGCAGTGAGTAACAGCCATGATAAACCTCATGAAATACTTGGCTAGCATTCTACAACACAACAGAATAATTGAATAATAGTCACACCATCCTACAATACGAGGCATGGGAATGTAAATAGCAGCGTAAGAGGAAAACTATACCCAAAGGTCAAAATAGGAAAAACATGCATGGGAAACACATCCAAGAATAGAAATTCACCCTATTCACAATCAAATATCATCTAATCAAGAATACTGGCATAGTAGACTAACAACAGGGCTAAAACGGTAAATGTGCCATACCCAATTCATGGGTATTGTGATTATTTGCACAAAATCTCAAAAAAATTCAACAGAAAGGAAAAACCCACCTACCTCGGGGTTAGAAGATTGCTATATGTGAAAAGAAAAGCTTGAATCTCATTAGAACACTATCGATCTAAGAAAAAATATAAAACGTTCAAACCACAATAATTTTTAAAATAATAGGGATCATAAAATGAGACTCTAGAAGCAGAGAGAACTCACTGATGTGATTCCAATGCAACCGATGGTGTTTGATTCAGAGGACAGATGGAGGCTCAGGGGCTTGTTGAAGATCCATGGCTGTACAGAGCTCTCAGTCGAACAAGACCTAAAATAAGAGCATTATGGTGATTAGATGCGACCCTGGTGCATTTAATTAAAAAACATTACACGGATTCTACTTTTGAAGTACATAGAATGTACTCACCATTTCCATACTCCGCTTTAGGAGGCCTCCAAGTCACTCCCACACAGCTGTGTGTGTGGCTACTACATGGCCAGTACAGGGCCTCCTGTGGCAAGGCACTACATGGCATGTACTCATAATGTACACGGCATGTACTAAGAAAATTTCTAGAATATTGTTTCCTAAAAAATGACCAGAAAATGAAAAACATACCTGAAAAAAGGTTCGGGTTCATATAAAGGGTGTGGGTACTAGACTCAGTAGGGAACCACCAACGTCTCCTTAACATGATGTGA
Organism: Viscum album; assembly: GCA_963277665.1. NCBI lineage: Eukaryota > Viridiplantae > Streptophyta > Magnoliopsida > Santalales > Viscaceae > Viscum > Viscum album. Next base: position 1,447,011,906 of record OY728155.1, read on the forward strand.
TAAATCATGAAAACTATATACCATAATGAAAATAAATTCATAATTATCAAGAAAATACAATCCAAAACCACGAAGTCGTGCTCTAACAAAACTATCATGGACCCCCAGTTCTACCTACTTTGGATCCATTCGATAAGGATAGTCATGGATGGTAAAAATATGAAAGGACTCACACTAATATGTAAATCAATCTCTCAAAAATCATATGGAATCAATTCTGATCATGCCCCAAGGTCTTCATATCCTAACTCCATCATAGGTCAAGTCCCAAGTTCTTTATACCCATCAAACATGGACCCCAAGATTCCACACCCCATTAAATCCACAAGTGTATCCCCTAGGCTATAATTCCCCTCGATTCAAGTTCTATGTCCATCATTACCCAATTTTTCTACCTCAGGTCCTGGCCTAAGGTTGTGATTCCTTATACCCTATGATAAGGTCCATCTTCATCATCATTTAAAGTTGCAAACACTCCCCATCTAATGGATTCACATCACAAGATGGTCCACCTATCTCAAATAACAAACACGGCCTCCTAGGAAATGGTATCACACCTGATATAGTTTAGATACAATGAATAAATAACATATCATTATGAGAAATAACGAAGAAATAAATAACAACATGGGATCATAATCGAACATGGAAATAAAAAACTCTAACAATACGGATGGAATCAAATATCATAGTAGGTCTTTCAGTTCACAACCAAAACCACATGAAATCATGATAAATCATTTTAATCATTAATTACAACATAATAATAATATAACGTAAAAAGGAGTAAATGGGAGCACAATACCTTATGGACCTTCCTACCCCAATTTTCTTAATGTCTACAGCCAGGATTAACCACCGTATGTGTTTTTTAATGCAAGATTCAAAACTTTAAGAGTCAATAACACCTCCTCATGGGCCTTATTATCACATTATCTAACACTTCAACACTCACAGTTCGTAAAAGGATCATAGAACCAAAAACACCATTTTTAATTCAAGAAGAAATAAAATTCAATATATAATTATAATTTCACATTCCTATATAATTTCTAAATTATCATTTTAAGAAAACCATGAAATCACAATATTATCCACAATAATAATTATGGAAACACACTTGATATTTAATATCTTTTAATTAATTAAAGAATATGTATAGTATTACTTATAATTATTATTTTATAAAATCATATTGTTAACCTTAAAAAAAGTTATAATTATCCCCACATTATTTTATATCTTCTTCACTGGATAATTTGCTTATAATTTTCTTTGTATAATGTGTATAATTATTTTCTAATAATTTTATTTACTAATTGTCATTTATAATTAGATAATTATCTTTTGATATGTTTACTTATAAATTATTAATTTATAATTTTGTGAAATTATCATTGGATAATTGTTGATATAAAAATATCCTATGCTAATTCACGAAATTATCCTTTTATAATAATATTTGGATAATACAATGAAATTATAAATCAATAAGTATTTATGATAATTTGATAGACATATCTTTTAATACGTCACATAATCGTCCTTTGGTTGTAAATTTTTATCTGATCATTTCCATAAATTACACATTTATAAATATCATATAATAATTTATTATAAATTATCATTTAATAATTATATATTATTATCTTCCAATAATATCATACAATTTTCCAATGATAATTCATTGTAAGTTTCATTTGGTAAAATTAAAAAATTATCTTTTGATAAATTCACAATATTCATATTTTGATAATTTGTTATAATTATCATCTAATACTTTCTAATTAATTATTAATTGATACTTTTTTATAAGTTATGCATCATAATTCCTAGATTTATCCATTAATAAGTTTATGTATTATTATTTTCTTTAAAATAAACCACTTTTTGATTAAACCAAAATTATCCTTTAATAAATATTAGGATTTATTATTTTATTATTCATTCACTATTCCCATAACATTATTTATAAAGTGAAAAAAATTAATGAATAATATAATTAATTAAAATAATACAATTTCTTTACCATTAGTATTGCACTAGGGAATGAGGGACCTCGTAGAATCACCTGGTTCATGGATAAGGGGGTTAAAAAAGGCATTCCTAACTATACGCCTGAGGATTCGGGGTCCCTTAGACTCATCCTAGTGAACTAAGAAGGATGACACAAACAGTGGGCTATTTTAGAAGAAAAGTAATGTACATATGACATTTCAAAAACGAAAAAATAAAATCCACCATTTAAAATACTATTTTAACAATATAATTATATTGTGGTCATTATAATCATCCCATTAAGGCGTTAGTAATTTTAAATAGACAAAACATCATGAAAATCATGGTTTTTGATCATTTCCAACATTGAAATGGATTTGAGGCATGAGTTATTGGGTTAGAACAAAAAATAATCATAATTAAAAATAATATAATAAAAATATTAAAATAAGTTACGCTCATGTGTGATATTACCAAACACCCAACACACACAAATTTTATGTCACACCTATAGAAACCCCATATAATGGAACTAATGGTGGTCTCAGATTTATCATATGAAAAATCATTCAGGATATACATAAATATTTTTGAAGAAGATCTATAATAAAATTATTAATTAAACTACCCTTGTTTGTGATGTTACCAAACACCCCATGCATACAATTCTTATGTCATTCATAGGGTAAATCCAGAATTCTGGATATAATAGTGGTCTCATATTCATCATAATATATACCATTTGGGAGATACAATATTGTTTTCATAAAATGAATAATATTATTATTATATAAAATAATCCCACTTGGGATTTGACCAAAAAATTGATTTACCCAAAAGTTATGTTTTACCTAGGGTAAATCCCACAATACAAACCTTGAAAAAAGGCTTATATTTACTCTTTGAGACATCATTTAGGATATATTCCATTAGTTTTGAAAAATTATTTGCATGTGATATAAATTTTTTAATATTTTTATTTTTTCATCATCGAGACTCTATGGTCCTCAGAATCTCATACTAAAAGTGTTCTTAACTCCAAAAATATTACATAAAATATTCTATGGTGTAAACATGAATCTTACACTTATATAAAGACTTTAAATCATTTATTGTAATATTTTTAATTAAAATTTACTTTTTCCCATGAAAATACTAATATATTATTATTAAATAGGGATTTATTATCATTGAAAACATAGGATATTTCAATTCTCCCTCTTTATCGACTTCTCAACCCCGAGAAGTAACTAAAGATGTCTTGCTCAAAAAACTCTGGCCACTAAGCTAAAACAACGAAATCATGCTTCCACATATCCTCCATGATCCGTCCATGGCTCCAAAAATCTAGAGAAGTGTTAACATATTCCCTCATTGGATTTTATTTCTGTGATCTATAACTCACATTGGATGCATTCATAAGATGTGTCTAGATCTATCTCAATATCCTCATAGTTAATGACGTTAATGGAATCAGGTACATTCCTCCATAGATGATACACATGAAACATGTTGTGCATACCAAAACAATGTGGAGGAAGGTCCAATAGTACATCATTTTCCTTATTAGTTTGGTGAATATGAATTTTCAGTATAACTATGGTATTATATTTCCTTTATCACTCAAACATCAACATCCTAACTGAGGAGACACACTCATGAAAATATAATCTAACATATTCAAAACCAAATTTATCATATTAGAGTCCGCATATGATATCTACCTACTCTATGTGGTGATGACCATATTCTGAATCATATGAACTCTCTTATAAGTCTCCTGAACCATGTTGGAGAAAACAACTGATGCCTTACCTACCACATACAAACAAATTAGTGAGTGAAACTCCCTCTAGTAAAGTTAAGAATAAGGTCTCATATAAATAGAAAACTATTAAATGTTTTTTATTGAAAACTAAATCAAGACTAATTGATGATCCCACACTCCATAGAAGTCTATGATTTAAACGTGAAGCATATACTCCAATATGCATATAGTCTACTCAGACTGTCAATCTGTCTGAGGATGGTATGTCATGATCAATATCTTCTATGTCCCAAGTAATTTTTGGATGCCATTCCAATATGATAATTTAAAACATGTTTCCCTATATGAAAAATGTTGGAACCACTCTGTGTATAAGGTTGTATTTGTTGTCAACAGTTGTCAATGCAGATCAAAATTAAGGTGATCATGAAATACTCCGATGAAGTAGAGGAGTGGTGATTCAGATGATTGTTGTACTGTTCGTAAGTTCAAAGAACATGTGTCAAAGGTGATACATTGTTTACAACAATGAATGTTGTGAGGATTAATCCATCCAAGGATGATTAAGGCAGGATGGTGTTTTTGGATGAAGGCCATGGGCTTTGATGAAGACCATGCAATTCCTCATTATTGCATGAGAACAATGGGTTTTGATGAAGACCATGCAATTACTCATGATTGCGTGAGAACCATGCTAGAGACTTCTATGACGGTTGATGAAGGAGGCAATGTGCCAATGTGCTGACTTATGAAATGGCCATGCACATCACGCTGTCATAGAAGATGATGGTACTAAAGTTGTTCCTTCAAAGAATACATATCACAATGGTGGAGTTTGTGATAAAAGCAAAAGAATTGCTGAAGGATACAGATCACCAAGAAGAAGTGTTGTTGAGGTGATCGTGCTTGTCGACAAAGCAAACAAACGACATACAAATTTGTTGACAAAGGAGATTCCCTGGTGACATGTCGAGTTCAAGAGTTGTGGTCAACGACCTATGGTTTATTCAAGAACATCGACAGAGGAATGGATGATCTGGAGGTGGTACAAAAAGAGCAGATACAAGGTGGCGCTGTTTTCCAGTGTTTGCCAAATTTCAGGGCCTCAAAATCGGAAAATGAAGACATGGATTGTCTGCAAAAGGAGGTGCGCACAAAGAGGAAGTGGTGCGCGGAATATAAGAGGCTTGCGCGAAATATTTAAGTTGGGCACGGAAAACAGCGGGATGCGCGAAATAGCTTTTCGCGCAAACAGTGTTTCAGAATCAGAACGTTGAAAAATGGTAAAGGCATGGGCTGCGGGAAAAACCAGAGCTGTGCGCGGAAAAATGGGAATGTGCGCGAAAAATGTTGTGCGCAGAATAGCTGGGTGAATTTTTCGCGCAATCAGCGTATCGAATCAGAAATACTGAAAATCGGCAAAGGCAAGAGGCGCGCGAAAAATCCGAGATGTTCGCACCATGTGCGCGGAAAAATCGAACTGCTGCGCGTAAAGTTGGCTGTGCGCGAAATGTGGGTTTGAAGTTTTACGCGCACGAGAGGATTCATGTTCTAAATGATGATAAATAGAGAAGTAATAAGATGCGCGAAAAACCAAGGTGCTGCGCGAGATTAAAAGGAAGGTGCGCGTAATTCAAAGAACGGAGAGACAGTTTAACGCGCAAGAAGGGGGGTTTTAAACGCAGGATCAAAAATGTCTATAAATATGAGGTGAACCCCTCTCATTCGGAGAGGCTCGACACTTAGACAAATCCTGAGCTCCGGCGCGCGGAAAAATTAAGGTACAGAGGGTTGCGCGGAAAAAGAAGGCGTTGCGCGAAAAAGGGAAGTTTTGCGCGAAAAAGAAGAGTAGCGCGAAAAGCCTTTTACGCGACAAAAGTTATTTTTACGCGCAAGGTTTGAATTTTACGCGCAAGCCCCCGGGAAGGGTGCGCGGAAAATTTTGGGGTCCCGCAGGCCTTTTGACAGGTGCTTAGCACTCTCAAATCTGCTTTGCGAAGAGAAGAAGAACGATCGTGCAACCAAAATCTGATCTGCACAGAGAGAGAAATATATCGATACACTCAGGTGTCAGAACTGGGAATTGAAGGAAGAGATGGAGATTTAGTGCATTCAGGTATTGCACTGAAGTAGAATATTGATTTCAAAAGAGCATCAACTCAGGACTCTGATGCAAGCAAAGTCTCATGCTGAACAGGAGACAAAGACTTCAATGCATATCTATTGAAGAGACCTTCACGTCTATAAACTGAGTGAGACTTCACCAACGGCAGTGAGCCAGGGGGAGTCAACGGGGGTGACCTGAGGGACGCAGTGAGCTATCCCTGAACAATTGTAAAGGCAGTGAGCCCGGGACAGAGTGTCTGTACCCGAACATTTGTATCCGCAGCTAGTGAAGCATAGTGGATTTAGGTACGACTGGCAACCTGTCGGCGTATACTCCTTGGACGTAGCCCTCAGTGGTGAACCAAGTAAAAATAGCTGTGTCATCTGTCTCTGCATGTGAATGATTAATTGCTGATCATATCCATCATACAGGTTTAAGTAGTTCCTACCAATGTGGGAACAAGATCCACAACTTTAAGAAGAAAAAGTTGCCACCCTGATTCACCCCTCCCCTCTCAGGGTGTCCCGGGGTCCTACAAAAAAGACTCTCAAGGTAAATCCATGCAAGTGTATGACCTCTTGTACATATAGTGTTCCCAGCTCCTCCATTGAGTGAGTCTATTTAATTGGAATTAAGTAATATGTATTTTTTAACAAATAAAAAATCATCTATAATATTTCACAACACCTTAGGGTCCTAGTGAACCAATTAATAATGTCTGTCGAGATGTCCACTCACTTTCACATTGGTACATGAATTAGATGAAGCAAACCACTATGTCTTTGGTGCTTAGCCTTCACCCTCAAACAGGTAAGGCATCAGAAGAAAAAACCAATAATTTATCTCTTCATATTTGTACACAAAATACAACAAATGAATTTGTGATAAATCTTGGTTGCACTAGGATGTACTTCTGATCTATAGAAATTGTAATCTCTCATCATATCCTCTATGATGGAATCGTGGTATACTACTATCTTATGCACAATGATCAGATTATCAATACCCAAATTTCACATATATATCAGGTCACCCCAATCCAGCTATTCCATCATCATAAAGCACTATGGGTTTGAATCTTGACTAGTATTTACAAGGTCCATAGGTGAATATGTAATAACTGAATGGGAAAAAATCATTATTCCTTTTCCGTAAAAATCATTCTTCCATCAATTATCCAATAAGCTCAACAAGCGCCACTACTCCTCTGAAGGCCTCTCACCAAACTCCTTCTTAGTATTCATATAATAGATAAGATAATTCAGAACTACATTTCGTTTTTTGGTTGTATAATACATATCAATGTAAAATTCTTATAGGTACTGAACATAACGCCTCTTTATTAGGTTCATGTACATGTATGTGAAGATATTGATAATTCTATTATAATCCATGTATCGAAAAAATCACTCATGAAGGGATAGATTCTATGACACATCATATCATAAACCATAGATTCAAAATACTATTTTTGAGTAGGGTAGATTCACCTATGGGTTTATAGATAACAAGACCCCCGAATAATCCCTTCTATATGGACCTCAAAACCACTCCTATAACAATGCCTTATATATCATAGTACTCTGCATAACCAATACCTGGCTCAAGAAATATTAATACTAGAGATATCATCCACCTTCTCTTCAAGTCAATGAAATATTTTTCACAAAGTTCTGACCACTATAATTTCACTCCATTATTCTTCAGCACTGTCCTAGGGGCTAATAGCAAAGAGAAAATCTTAGATAAATAGTTATTATAAAATTCTAGGCCCAAGAATCTCAGGTTTTAAAAAATGGTCTGGTGTTACATTTATGAAATGAATACCTCATCTTTATTAGGTTTGTTGATATACCCATATCATAAACCACCTACCCCATTAATTAAACCACTCGAATCCAGAATTCCCACATCGGAAATTTTTCATAAAGATGATGTTCTCAAAGCATACTAAGTTCTATCCTTATGTTCCTATCATGCTACTCTAATTTTGGTTATTAGATGAGTATTTCATCAAAGAACACCCTGACCAATGAGTCTAGGTATGGGTGAAAGGTATTATACATGATTTCATCAATCCGAATGACATTAAAAAGTACTCATACACCTCATACAGGATCTAATGCACTATTTTTAGAATATATGCCTTTCTTACTCCCAATAGTATATAGACAGATCGAAGATAAATCATAGAGAATAATTTGGCTCCCTATAACTAATTGAAAATACCATTGATCCTAGGGAAGGTAGATCTATTCAACACTTTCACCTAGTCCATATTTTGGTAATCAACACAAAGTCAAATACTACCATTTCCATTATTAACAAGTAACATGGGTGTTCCTCGTAGATAAGTAAATGGTCCATTAAATTATTTATACTTCATAAATTAGTTCCTTGAGGTTATTTAACTATATAGGAGGCATACATCATGGGAGTTAAAATGTTATTAGTACCTATAATGAGCTCAATTTCATCTTAACTTCAGAAACCATTAGAGTCACTACTAATTCAAGGATACCCACGAAGATTTCAACCCATTATTGAATATCCTAATGTTCTTTATTTCTCTATAAGGATGAATACTATTAGAGTGAAGAAATGGAATATTATAAAATATTTATTAACATATATTCCTAGGACATGTATTATGTTAAAGAGTACTGGTTGAAGTGAAATTGCTGCCAAAAAACAGAGCAGGTGTAGGAGCATGCTCAACAACATTGTCATATATGTCCATTAGTAATGTAGAAACACCACCTTGTGGGTTAATTTTGGACTGATTTCCTTGTTTTGATATAATACTATGTATAGGTGACATATTATATAATGTTATGGAAGAAATCTGAAAAAAATGATTCATTAAGATGATCTATGATATTTCTATAGGATCACACAAATTTAACCTAGGGGTCTACCCTTAAGGTATACCTCACCAAGAACTAACCTTAGTCTCTATCTCCACACATTATTAATAGTTATCATATATGTACTAAAATTATAACAATCTCATTTCAACTAAAAAATCCAAATATGATATATCAAAATAGTATGCAAACATAGATATATAACACAAAGAGAAATTATCCCAAACATCGGTATCTTTTTTAGATGGTACAACTCTTCATGGTTGGAGATTACGTTTCTGTGAAAATATTATTGGTTATTCAAGGCCACCTAAGGTCTTAGGAAAGAATATTTGTTTTTCTCAATCCTATTTATCCTTGCCTATGACATCCTAAGATACATCCTCAATATGAGTTTCAACAAAGGTGAGTAGATTCTCTTTATACAGAGTAATATATCCCAACCCATCACCCACCTAATGTTTATGGATGATACCCTTGTCTTCATTAATGTTGGAATAAAATTGATCATAGGACTTATGAAGGTGCTACAGAAATACTCTCACTAGAGTGGTCAGGTGATTAACAAGGACAATATCACATACTACATTTCTAACAGATGCATTCGAAGTTGAACCAATGTTCTCCATCATACCATTAATACGAACCTAGGGGGTTTCCCCATGGAATATCTCAAGGCCCTCATTTCCCTAGGTATACTATGTATTATAGATTTATATTTCCTCTACTATAAGATCATGGAGTGCATCCTCAAATGGAAAACACATGTTTCTCTCTTTTGGAGGTCGAATTTATCTTCTTAACAGTGTCCTACTTTCTACCATGGTCCATGCCCTCTCCTCCATCAAAGTCCCATAGGGGGTGATCAGAAACATTTAAAAGATTATAGAATACTTCATTAGTGACCCTGCTTTAGAAGGGGTATGACACTTGGCTTCATGGTGTAAGGTGTCAAGGCTAGTTAGGGAAGGAGACATCAATGTTTGTGGACTCATGGAAACCATCCAATACATACAAACGAACATTCCTTGGAAGTCCTAGAACAGCACACACTCCGGGTTAGTACCACGCGCTCCTCCAATTTTTTCGATCCTATCTTGGGGGTTAACTAGATTCTCCATTCTGGTCCAGCATCCCCCCCCCCATTATTAACATTCAACAACATTCTTGATGGATGGTGTGGAAAGGAGAAATCTTCTTCTGGAAGCACAACTGGGATAGGGGGATATTGGGTTCCTAGGATATCCTGATCCTACCATATCCTATAGGAAATCTAGTTTCTAACTCAAGTTCATTAAAGCGGTGCTGGACAAAGATTATAAAGACACCTTCAATCTCCTTGATCTGACCCTAGAGCCCGACCAATGAGTTTTCACTCACTCTTCCATGGGGGAATTCTCCTCTAATGATTATTTTTCAAACTATAATCACCAAATAAAGTACTGATATCTCAAATAAAACCCTTTGGGAAATGTCTCTGCCCTCAAAGTACAACTTCTTATCCTGAAAAATTAGAAATAGTGAAATCCCAATGGATTATAGTTGTAAATTTTGTGGGATCCCTCTAGTATATTGATTTCCTTACTACAATAATATTAAAGAGGAGAGCATTGATCACCTCTTCCTTTAGGGAGACTGGGCGATTGCAGTTTGGAGTGGTCTCAATGAGTTTACAGCTCTCACTTATTATAGCATGGATGGCCTCCCATTAATGGAGAGGTGGTTACATGGCTTGGGAGATAGTGGACCGGATAATGAGGCCTAAACCATGATCATACATACTGAGTTATGGGGTATCTGGAAATCTTGGAAAAAGGATAGGAACAAAGGGGTCCCATCCTCTAGAACTTCCATCATCATCAGGACAAAAAATCTTCTTTTGGGTTTGGCCTAGCTCTCCAACAAATGGCAAGAGGCTCCCTCCCTCTTCTTTCTTCAATGGAATTCCAACAAAACATATCCTGATACTGGTAATTCCAGGGGCCAATGGGTCTGATGGACCCCCCCCCCATAGTGGCCTTTAATTAAAAATAGATGGATCCTTCCGTATTGGGGTCCTAAATGGTGGAGGTGTTTTGGGATGATAAGGGGTCAATGATTCTAGATTTCTAGACCATCTTGGGATGTGGAACATCCCTATAGGCTGAGGAAAAGGTTTTTATTCAGGTAATTAGTCTGTGAAATCATGAAAACATTGGATTATCATAGGCATAAACTGACTCCAAAATTCTCTATAATGTCTTAAATTTCATTTCTCCCACCAATTAGTCATTTACTTATACCATTAGAAAGTGTAGGGGGGGGGGGGGCTCAACAACAACCCCAAAGTGGTGCACTCATGAAGAGAAGAAAACAAAGATATGGATCAGTATGTTTAACTTGAGGTTCTTGGTCTTGACCATATTTTCCTTCACAATGTAATGTCTTTGAAACCCGATGGGGTCAATATTATTAGAGTGGATTCCCTCTCCATTCACTATTTTAGGCCTTCATGAGCCCAAGTCTATGCGGTCCATGTACTTTCTCTTCTTGATTAAAATTTACTCGATGAGGATGTAATTCATGTCCAATGTAAAGAAGAATATAATAAATAAATAAACACAATTATAGGTTTCCATTGGAGTAGATCCCAATCCACCAAATTCTCCCCACTCCTCTACTCATCCATCTTCCATATGACCCTTTCCCTTTTCCAAATCCTTCATGGAATCTAGAAGCATACAGAAATTCCTGAGTACGGTGTGACTATATGAATTAGTAGGAAACCAAAAATGTTCACATAACATTATGTGGTCTTGTATAAAATGTTTATTCATTAGATAAAATTATTACGAAATTATAATAAAAATAAAACACAAAACTGAGCGGTCATCCACTAACCAAACATCCATTGTCCCCTGACATTACTTTCTTCATATCTATACTAGAAGGATGGTTATTGTATGTCTTAATAATTGAGGAGTAAAAACTATAATCAGAATTCATCTCTCATAAATATTAAATCATCATGTTAGATTAGGACCCATGGTCTTTGTATATGGACTCCATCACATATCTTGACCCGAGACAGTCATGACCCTCCGATCAGGGCACCAGGCTTACACACACTATCAATGCCTAGATTGAGCCCCCAACACTATCATTCCTCTTGAGTCAGACCCCCAAGACATTATTCTCCATAATAATCTACCTCATGTAATTCCCAAGGTCTTAACTCCCCATACCATGTGATCAATTAAATCATCATCATCATTGGAAGTCACCCCCCCAACCCCTATAAGTGATGCACATCACACAATAGTCCACCTGTCTCATTTTCCTACATAACATCCAAAAAATGGTATCACACATCACATGGTTTTCTTACAATTAATGCATAATATATTATCATGAGAAATAATGTATCACTAAAAATCAACAAGTGATCATAATCTAACATGGTAAGAAGCTACTTAATAATACTCATAGAATTAAATATCATAGTAAGCCTCACAGTACACACACACACCCACATGTGATAAAAATCATGAAGAATCATTAGGTATTATAAAACAATAATAATATAATAGAAAAATTTGTAAACAACATCCCAAGAGAGTAAGGAACTTCCTACCTCAAAGTTGTTGACTTCAAAGACAAAGATAAACCACCTTGTCTGATTAAAATACTAGAGTGAAAATCTCAATAGTCAATAAAACCACCTTGTGGGACTTATTATCATAGTTTTTTGAAATTTCAATGCTCATAGTTTTTTAGATTCTCCTTAAAAAATAAGTTATTCTATTTTAAATTGAAATAAAATATTACATGTGATGATACTTTCTCCCTCCTGGATTATTTATAAATTATCATTTTAATCTCCTCATATACTTATAATATTAACCTCACAAATAAATATAAAACCACACTTTATCATTTAAATCTATAAATTAAATCAAGAACCCATGTGGTATTATTTGTAAATATTTTTTAAGAAAACTATACTGTTATCCTTGAAAATTTTTATAATTATGCTTTGATAATTTTATATCATTTCCACTTGATAATTTCATTATAATTATCCTTGGATAATTTATGTAATTATATAATAATATTTGTTCTTATAAAGTGTCATTCATAATTTGATAATTATATTTTAATAATTTTATTTATTAATTATCCTTTAAAAATATTTATAAAATATATATCCAGTGATAATTTGAACAACTATCATTTAATAATAATATTTGCATAATCTGTTGAAATTATAATTTTATAAATATATTTGATAATTTCATGCAATTATATGATGGGACCACCTTGTGTATGAATATTGTATTTGTTGTCAATTGTTGTCAATACTGGTCAAAATGAAGAAGGAGATGAAGATGGACTAAAATGTTAGTGGATATTGGATAAAGTGAGGATTCCTGGAGAATTGTTATAGAATCATAGCATTGGATGTCATACTTGAGAAATTATCTAAGAATATTAATTCAGACGATTTTTTAACTGATACTAAGTTAAAATAACTTGTGTCAAAGGTGACATATTTTTTACAGAAATTAAGAATGGTTAAGTATCATCCATCTATGGATGATTGAAGAAGAATGATGATTTAAGTAAGACCATGCAATGCTTCACGATATCATGAGAACCAAGCAAGAGATTACTTTATGAAAAGAATCTTATGATTTGAATGAATTTGAGAATGATGGCTGAAGAAGAAGAGAGTGTGTGAAAGGGCTTTGAATACTAAGAAGGTCATGAATTATACATTACATTGAAATCAGATGATTGTTGCACTGTTCTTAAAGTTCCAAATACATGTATCAAAGGTGATACATTGTCTGCTACATTGAAGGTATTTGAAGAAGCTTCAAGCCTCCACTATTGGTTAAAGAGAGATTATTGGAGTTCATTGGAATTAACACTCCAATTGGAATTGAGGATTTGAATTGATGATGAAATTAGTACTTTGGACTTGATATTCCAATAAGAATGGATGAAACTACAATGATGCTTTGCAGATTTGTATTTCAAAAATATCACAAGTTTGGAGAACTTGTGATGAAAGCCTTATGAAGAGTAGAGAGAGTAAAGAAGTGATTTTGGAAAAGGAATTAAAGTGTCACGCAAGTAGTGGCATGCAAGTATTGGCCCGCAAGTATTGGTTCACAAGTTTAAGTGGAACTCAAGTCATATTTCAAGATCATCCCATCAAAATATGACCAAGGAAATAAAGTGGCGTGCAAGTTAAAGATTGGTGTGCAAGTCAAGTAGGGGCGCAAAAGTATTGACGTGCAAGTATTGGAACGCAAGTATAAGTGGCACGCAAGTCATATTTCAAAATCATCATATCAAAATATGACAATGTAAAGAAAGTGTCATTCAAGTGTTGGAGCAGCGCGCAAGTGCTGGAGAGGTGCACAAGTGCTGGAGCGACGAACAAGTGGATGTGGCATGCAATTATATGTGGCGTGCAAGTCACCAAAATTCCTATAAATAGATGACTTACCTTTTTGTTTTTTAATTCTCAACACTTAAGAGAAAATTAGATCTCGGATCGCGCTAGTAGTAGAGGGTGGCACACATGCTGAAGTGGTGTGCAAGCTGAGGGTTATTTATAAGGCACGCAGGTTTTGGTCGTGCAAGTTTTGGCGTGCAAGTTTTTCCGCACAATTATTGGCACGCAAGTTTTTCCGCACATGTTTTGGCACACAATTTTTTCCAGGAATGTTTTTCCGCGAATGTTTTTCCACTCAAGTTTCCAAAGGCACACAAGCAGGTAGGTGCTTTCAAGAAGTGGGCTATGTATAATCCAAAGGTGGCGTTCAAGTTTTGGTGCACAAGTAGGGAGGCTTGCATGTAAGGATTGGTGCACAAGATGTGAGTTTTTATAGAAGTTATTACCATCTTCTGATCAACAATTATAATTATAAGTTGATCTAGACTTCATTGTTTTTACAATCACAAAGAGAGCATGTGATTCTAGAAAGAAGAGGAAGAAGAAGAGCTCAGTGCAGATTGTTTTTCACTGAAAGAGAACATGTGAAGAAGAGTAAGTTTTAGTGCAGCTGGTTTCACATTGGAGAAGAAGAATAAGAAGAAGAGTGTACATCTTACAGGTTTTCCGCATAGAAAGAAGAGAAGAAAAAGAAGAAGAAATTATTCCCAATTGAATTCTACAAATCATTAGGGCAATTTAATTCAGATGATGTTATCTGAGTTGATCCTTAGTTTTTGAATAATCACATTGGTATATGTGATTCTGGCCAAGAATAGAGAAGAATATATAGTGTAGTTGGTTATTTCACTAAGAAGAAGAAAGAAGAAGTTTATTGCAGTTGGTTATTGCACTAAGAAGAAGAAAGATGAAGTCTAGTGCAGTCGGTGTGGCACTAGAGAAGAAGACAATGAAAGAATGAAGAAATTCTTGCCTACTGTTTTGCAATTAATCAAGTTAAGATCAGAAAATATGACCAAGAGCATAACCAACCTTATCAAGAAGGAATAATACTATCTCTATAGGCAGTATAAAGAACCAGCTAGAGGCTGCAAGTTGGATTAGACTGTCACCAGTCTAGAAAAGAGGATTGTTTCCCCCCCCCCCTCCAAAGTGTAGTGATTTACACTGGATAGAGAATTGTTTTCCTAGGCACTCCTTTGAAACAACATATTAAATTATAGTGGAGAATCAATGCACCAGTCATATCCAGGCATGGGAGGGATGTAGCTACTCTTATTGAGTGGTGAACCTTGTAAAAGTATTGTGTGCATATTTTTAATGCTTTATATTATTGTATGTGGCAGAGAAAATAGAATAAGAGAATAAAAATCCTAATAGGTCAAGAGGTACCGAGATAAAAGTCGAAATTGGTTTTATAATTCCCCAATGCTGATTCACCCCACTCTAAGTGTTAGGTATATCCCAAACTGGTCCTCTCAATTGGTATCAGAGGAATTGGTTCACCTCTATTGGATTCTCTATAGTGAAGTTTTTCTCTTTTAATGATTTCAATTCCTTTCCTGATTCATCAATGAAGAGCAATGTTGGTGAAGATTCAGTTACCCTTGATCAGAAGGGTATATATACCAAGACCATGATGAACAAGAAAAATAAAGAGAATAGAAGGTTGAAGAAGAATTTCATCTTATCTGAAGGAGTTGAAGCATCTGGTTCTTCATATCTAGCTGATGTGGAATACACACCAGATATGGAATGTAATGAGAAGGTGGCTAAAGTACCCACCAAGAATATGGAAAACCTTACTACCTCAACTGATCAATAGGTATGTTTTATTACATTTGGAAATTATTCTCATGATGAAAATGCTAGCACAAGTGGTGATGATTAATCTAAAACATCTCAAGAAATATAAGTTGATAGATTAAGAATGATTCTTCATGGTATTCCTGAAGAAAGTACATCCCTGGTTTGTGGAGTATTTCAGTGAATGAGAGAAAATATCACTCATTTGGATGAAGAAACTGATGTTTTGGAGAAAGGCTTACAAGAAAAAAATTTTGAATATCTAAAGCTCTCCAGACAGGTTAGATCCTTTGATGTAACAAAGGGAGGGTTTGATGAAAGTTATTTAAAGTGGCTCAATAATGTTGAAGAAAAGGAGGGAGAAAACAAGACTCTGGAAGAGAATATCCATGAACTTGAAGATGATTTGAAAAGGGGAAATGAAGTCAGGAATTTATATTTGGACGATAACACCAAGAAGATCTATGAACTTGACTCGTTGTTACAAAACAAAGTAAAGATGCATGAAGATGAATTTTAAAGACCGAAGACGGATTTTGAAGACAAGATTACTGTGATTGAAGACCAAAAGGTCATCCTCAATATGATATGTCTAGAGTTGGATGATCAGGTGACATACCTTGTGAAGAAACATATTGAGTCTTCACAAAAGAAGGAAACAGTTACTTCTAGTACTCTATGTTCAATGGAGGATTCTACTATCAAAATACCTCCAACATGTGATAAGAAGATCATGGATTCACTCATTGATCTATCAAAAGAATTTGAGAAAGTAAAGGTACCATCCATACCAACCTGTAATAATTTTTTTGTTTCTACAAAATTTAAGGGTTGGAAGAAATATTCTAAACAAGTATGGATGATGAAATGTGAGAATAAACCTACCACCATGGATATGGTGGATAGGGGAATGAGTGTGGAAGATAGATCCCCACAGAAAGCAAAACATACCAAGAAAAAGACTCAAGAACCTTATCAATAGTATTACAAGAATTCAAGGTTTTTTGGTCAATGTCGGGGATGCAATAGGTTTGGGAATTGTGCACAGGATTGTTGGTACAATCCCTTAAAATGTAAAAGCACAGAGAAATCCAATCTCAAGGGGGAGTAATCCAGCAAAGAAGAAGCAACATCCCCAGATCCAGAAACATCTATATACTGCAAATAGATTTGGAATGTTAGATAATATCTGTGATGAATGCAATAGGAGTGGTCATATGAATGGTGCATGTTCATATAAGAAAAGAAGACCACAAAAGCTGGACAATAATGAAGAAGCATCCTTGGGTAGAAATCAGATGAATAATGTGAAAACAAATTCTCCCAAGAAGATTTCAATAAGGAAAGATGATATGTCCTTGGATTATAAATCCAAAAAGTTGAAGGGTGGTGCATCCAAAATAACTACTAAGAAAGAAGACACTTAGAAGAATCCATGTAGATGATCAAATTTTAATGCCTCAATACCTAATGATATATTGGTGGTTTGGCCAGAAGATTTGGAAAGAAAGAGAAAAATGGAATATTTATAGGCTAATACTTGTGCTAAAAGCACAAAGAAGTTTCTACAGGGAGAAAAGGAAGTTCTGTGTGTGAGGTGGAACAAGGTTGGTCATACTGTTAAAAGATTCTCTGAATTTACTCCAGCCTAACATGAATTCCTCAAAAAGATGAAATTTTCACCAGGAAAGTATAGTGATCTGAAAGCCCTTGAAGAAAGAAGATTCACACACAATGAGACGGAAGAAATAGCGAGGTCCACACAATCACAATATTCATTGAAGATCAGTTGTGAAAGGGTGAAGAATGGAGCATCTAGGTTGAGAAAATCATCTCAACATTGTTGTTCACATTGATGGAGAAAAGAGGATCCACCTTATTACATAAAATATTTTTGTATTGTATTTGTTATTATCATACAAATAATTTATGTTGAAGTAAGATCTCAGGGGGGAAACCTGGGATTCAGTAAGGAGATGTGTTCCCTTGTGGGGGAGACACATGGAGAAGCCTCTAATGTCATTATCGCAATTTGAATCAATATCAGTTGGTATAAAATTCAATTACTCTGAAGATTGTATGAATATCATGTCATTGTAAAAGGTTGGTCGTTTCATAATCTCTCATCCTTGGTTACTCAAAAAATATATATTTTTACAAAGGGGGAGTAACTAGGTCAATCAGTGACATAAGAAGAATGAAAGTTCCCAAAGGACACTTATTCTGCTATTTTCACTTGAATGTTTTTTATCCTTTTGTTGAAGTGAGTGTAAGAATTTCATGATTGATTATTTCCAATCACATTCAATATCATTGTCCTGGAATGAAAGTGTAAAACCCTTGAAGACAAGTGTAGGAGATCTCATATCATGAGGTATCATGATCAGTGGATAATGGAAAGCTTTGTTGTTTAAATCAAATCCTCTTATTTTCTACATCGAGCTTTTCTCAAGTAGACTTAGAGTGAAATGATTGATGGAACACTACTTAAGTAAGGATTGATACCCTCTCTGTCATGAACTATTTATTTCTTGTCAATAAGGGGGAGATAAAGTGAAATAAATGTTTGAAATAAAAGAGGGAGAAAACAAGTAAAGGGGAGAGAGAAGATTCTTATTTTGACATTGACACATTCATTTGATGAGAATTTGTGGTATTGAAAACAATATAAAAAGGGGGTTATTGTAGGTACCACTTTGTGTATGAAGATTTTATTTGTTGTCAACAGTTGTCAATACTGGTCAAAATGAAGAAGGAGATGAAGAAGGATAAAAACGTTAGTGGATATTGGATAAAGTGGGGTTTCCTGGAGAATTGTTATGGAATCATATCATTGGATGTCATACATGAGCAATTATCTAAGAAGATTAATTTAGACGATTGTTGAACTGATACTAAGTTCAATGAACTTGTGTCAAAGGTGACACATTTTATACAATAATGAAGAATGATGAAGCATCATCCATATAAGGATGATTGAAGAAGAATGAGGATTTAAAGAAGACCATGTAATTAATCACAATTGCATGAGAACCATGCAGAAGATTACTTGGGTAGTGATGGTTTATTTCAATGCCATCCCTAGATCTCTTGAAAAAATTGGCCCCTCGCATCTCTCCATATCTTCTAGGGAATTCAGGTCTACAATTGAAAATTGTAACCTTTTTCAAATCTCTCTTGTTGGTGCTAAATATACTTGGTACAGGAAACACTACAACAAAAATGTTGCCAGTAAGCATGACAGATCTTTCGTTAACATGAAGGATCTTGATAACTGGGATAAAATATCCAGCATTACTCTCCCCAGACTTAACTCTGATCATCACGCCATCCTTGTTAGCTGCCTTATGAATGATCATAAGCCTATTCTACCCTTCAAATTTAATAATTCTTGGTCCACTAACCCAAATTGTGTCACTTTAATCTTTAACACTTGGAACTCTATGAATAATCATAATGATTCTTTTGCATGTCTACATAAATTGAAAATTCTTAAACAGGCCCTTAAAGATTGGTGTAAAACTACGAACTCGCAAATAGATCTTGATATCTCCTATCATGAAAGTGAGCTTAATAGGGTTCAAATTAAAAATACCAATTCGGATTTCAATATGGATCCCCAATTGGAAGAAAGAATTTCCCTCAAACATAACTCCTTGCTCACTTTTAAGGATGATATTCGTAAACAAATGTTCAGGACTAAATGGCTTACAGATGGCGATCGTAATACCAAATTTTACAATTGCCTTCAAATAATCAAAAAGGCCAATCGTCCTCTTTCTAAGCTTATCCATAATGATTTAATCATAGATTCAGAAGAGGCCATTACGGACCATGTTACCTCTTACTTCTATAACATCTTTAATGGCCCGGATATTAATACTGAGCTTAAACCTGACATCATTCCCTTAACGGTGGATGAAAGGGACAATGCAATGCTTCTAAGCATTCCTCTTGACCATGAAATTAAAGACACTATCTTTGGCCTTAATCCAGATAGTGCACCTTGCCCAGATGGGTTCAATAATTATTTCTTTCAAAAACATTGGGATATTATCCACAATGATATTTGTAAACTTTTTAGGGCCTTCTTTATTCACGGATCTTTACCACGTGGGATCAATGCTCAATTTTTAACCTTAATTCCCAAGGTCTCTAATTCTTCTCAGATCCGTCAATTCAGACCGATTTCCCTAATTAAAATTCATTATAATATTATTACTAAAATCATTGCGAATATACTTGCTCCTATTTGTAATAAAATTGTTTCTTGGAATCAATTTGGCTTCATCAAAGGTAGGTCCATTCAATATTGCATTTGTCTTGACTCCGAATGTACCAATAGTCTAAATAAAAACACTAGAGGAGGATGTGTGGATATTAAATTAGATATCAGAAAGGCTTTTGACACCATAGACTGGAATTTTATCTTCAAAGTCTTAAAAAACTTTGGGTTTAATGATACCTTTATTGGATGAATTAAGACTCTTTTTCAATCAGCTTTCATCTCTATTCTCATTAATGGCACTCCTAGAGGTTTTTTTAAATGATCTAAAGGTGTTATATAGGGAAACCCCCTTTCTTCCATCCTTTTTGTTTTCGCTAAGGATTACCTAAGTAGGATTCTCAGCAGTCTGGCGGATCAGGGTAATCTTACGACTATTCAAGTTACCAGAAACTTAATGGCCCCTACTCATCTTTTATATGCCGATGATATTATTCTGTTTCTTAAAGGGGATCAAAAAAACATTCATGTTTTCAAGAGAGCCATAACCCACTATGAGGAAGTTTCTGGTCAAGCTATCTCTTGTAATAAATCTCATAATTTTTTTGGTAAGAACTTTCCGGTTAGAAGAAAATCTACCATTACCACTTATCTGGGTATCAAAGAAGGTCTCTTACCTTTCTCCTTTTTAGGTGTTCCTATCTTTTGGGGTAGACCCAAAGTTAGCCACTTTGCTAATATCATAGATCAAATCATTAACCAACTCTCTAATTAGAAGGGTAAATCCCTTTCAATGGATGGGCGAATATGCTTGGTCAAATCCACCATTGTTTCTAAAATGGTCTACGCCCTCATTATTTATAAATGTCCTATAAGCATCTCCAAAAAAATTAATACTTCCATTAAAAAATTTATTTGGACTGGAAGTATTTTTGAAAAGAATCTTGTCACTATCCCTTGGAATTCTTGTTGTAAACCGATTGATAATGGTGGAGTTGTCAATAAAAATCTAAGGTTATTCAATAGCGCCCTGCAAGCCCGTCTAACTTGGCATATTATCAATTATACTTCTAAAGTTTATGATTTTTTAAATCATATATTTCTACATAAAATTTTAATGGGTAATTCGACTTTCATAAATTCCTCAATCTGGCCTTCTATCAGAGACTCTTACCATAATATCATGGAAAATGCTAGATGGATGGTCAGTGATGACTCTTCCATTAATTTTTTGTGTGGAAAATGGTGTGGTAACCCCCTGATCTCTCTGTTACCACCCAATGTCATTCCTGCTGATACTAGTCAGACCATTAAAGATGTCGTGCATTCACATAGACATGACCTCCCTGAACATATTGTGCAGACTATTGATAATTATCCCTTTTACTCTGATGGGGACTTCCTTGTTTGGGAACCTGCTCGCAATGGTATGCTTGACTCAAAAAACTTTTATAAACATAACTTTTCTAATGAGTATTCTAATTATCTTTGGGTGAGTCATTTCAATAAACCTGGGATTAAACCTTCTAGACTCACCCCTATTTGGCGTATTTCCCATAATAGATTACCCAATGAAATTAATCTGCAAAAGTTTGGCATTCAGCTTTGTTCTAAATGTTGCTTGTGTAATCAACACAGAGAAGACGTCGATCATCTTTTTCTTTCTTGTGCCATGGCCTATGCTTTATGGAATTATGTTTTTGAATTATTCAATTGCAGATGGATCTTAACTGACTCTATTTCTTCTTTTTTTAAAAATTGTATTAGACGTGAAGCTTCTTCACAGGTCAAATTTTTTTTTTCTTGCAGCTGTGGTGAAACATCTGCATGAGATCTGGTACGCTAGAAATGATCTCATTCATAATAATCGCTCATTTAGTCTCAATGCAGGAAAATCTCAGATTCTTATTGCAATCCATGAAGCCGCCTCAATTCAAAAGGACTGTTGCAACAACTCGGTTGGTAACTTTGAGATACTTTGTCATCTCCGTGTTCCTGGGATCTACCCTACACCCAAACGCTCCTTTGATGTTTTCTGGAAATCGCCGATACCGGGATGGATCAAAGTGAACATTGATGGTGCTTCTAAAGGAAATACAGGACCTTCCAGTTGTGGTGCTATCTTCAGAGACTCAGCTGGCCAATGTCAGGGTTGATTCTATGTTGGTTGTGGTCACTCTTCTTCTCTTGAGGCAGAAATGCTTGGATTCATTCACGCTGTTGAGTTTGCACTTCAAAAAGGATGGAGAAAGCTTTGGATTGAAAGTGATTCTACCACCATCATTCATTCCATCTGGAATGGCATCATTCATCTGGCCTGTCCTCTCACTACACACTGGATGAATTGCTTGAAGACTCTCCATGGGATTGATTACATTGCTACTCATGCCTACCGTGAAGCAAATGTTGTTGTTTATGCCCTTGCTATCAAAGGATTCCATCAAAACATGACTTGGTTTGACACTCTGCCAGCTGACTTATCTTATCTTTTTGATAGAGATTATAAAAAAATCTCACCTTTTCGTCTCTTGTAAACTTTTTACTTAATATATTGTCCTTTGACCTTTAAAAAAAATGTATATCCCAAACTGTTCCTCTCATTATATTCATATAATTCAAACAATTATCCTTCGATAATAAATTGTCCTTTAATCATTTCCATAAAATACTGATTTATAATTTTATTATAATAATTTCTTATAAATTATCATATGATAATTATATATTATTACCATATAATAATCTCTCATAATTATCCTTTCGTAATTTTTTGTCATTATCATTTGATAATTCTATAAGTTTACATTTTTAAAATTTCACAACATTTATTTTTTGATAATTATTTATAATGATCATTTGATAATTTCAAATAAATTATCATTTGATAATTGATTATATATTATCGATGTAAATTTTTAGAATTATCACTAGATAATTTCAGGTCTTAAAATTATATTTATATTCAAAAAAATTATTAAACCAAATGTATCCTTTGACAAATACTGAGATTTCCTATTTTATTATTCAATCGTTTTTTTAATAATTTTGAGAAGAAAGACATTAAAATGGATGAATAAAATAATTAAATAAAAAAAATCTTTCTTTATCATATGTATTTAACTAAAGAATGAGGGACACCATAGCACCACATGGTTCATGAACAAGGGGAACTATGAAGGCTTTTTGTATTGAAATTTAGGTGATCTAGGGTCCCTCAGACTCATTAGAATTAATCAATAAGGAAGACCAAAATGTTGGACTATTTTAGGATCAATGTTGCATATAAACAGATTTTCGAAAAAAATCAGATCCACCATTAAATCTACCATTTCAACCAAAAAAAATTTTGTGGTGTCATTAAAATCATTCTATTAATGTGTTGGTAATTTTAGACGATAAAAATGGTTTGTAATTCCAAATTTTGTATCATGCCCTATGTTGAAATGGGTGTGTGTCGTGGGTATTGGGGAATAAGGTAATTATTATTATTATTATTATTATTATTAATTATTATTATTATTAATATAATATAATATAAATATTTAAAAATGGTGTCCTCACATGCGATGTTACTGAACAACGGATGCAAAAAAAATATTATGTTGTGCCTAGGGTAAAACCTACATCTCAGAGTTAATAGTGGTTTCATATTTCTCATATGACACCCCATTTGTGATATACATAAATTGTTTTTGAAAAATAGTCTAAAAATATTAAATAACATACTGTTTTTATGATATTTACAAACACCATAGGGGTACAATTAATCTCAAGCGTGATTTGACAAAAACCCCCCATACATAAAAAATTATATCATGCCTATGGTAAATCCAATATTCTACACTTAACCGTGGTCTTAGATTTCCCATACAAGGCGCCATTTGGTAGATATTCCATTTTATCAAAAGAAAATTTTACGTGATATAATATATTAACAATTTTTATTATTTCAGAGTTAAAGCTCTATGGGAATCAGAATTCCTTTCTCCCTATCCACCTAATATAAAAAAATTACATAGAATATTCTAATGTGTTAGCAAGGATTTTACCGTTATGCAAATAATTTAAATCATTTTTTATGTGATTTATATTTAGAATGTAAATTTTCATATAAAAATATACATAACTTATTATTAAAGATTTTTTAATTAGCATAGAAATTTTGAATGTTAGAGTTGTCCAATAGATTGGGACATTGAGTCATATAATTTCCAACTCTCTTATGGTTGAAGAAACAAAATTGTAGCTTCTCTTATTCCCTAACCTTTATGATTTTGATTTCCTTCATCACCTAATCTATCATGAGTATCTATATTTCTCTTCTTTTTTTAGACTTCTACTATGTTGAAATTGATAATAAAATTTCATGATAGTTAGTTTGGAATAATCCGAATATTTCTCACTTCATCTATCATTTTGATGGGTTTTTCAAAGAGAAAAACTCTACATTTTTTCTTACACCCATCATTGATTCTTATTCCAACCTTCACTAAAACCAATATGGTTATCTTGAGTGGTGAAACATTAAAAAATAGTGAAATTATAATTATAAATAACATAAAAGGGATTCAACATTAAATCCTTTTACCCTTATTATCACATTAGTCTATAATACCTTTCGTTCAACCAAAATAAATATTGGTTTAACCTATACCATTCTTGGTTAATCCTACATTACATTTAGTTGGGTTATCTCATAATTTTTAACCAAAACATTCTAATATATATCCAATCTACCACATACTTTCTTAAAATATTCTAGACCCAATTATTTTTTAAATATGTGCTCTTTAAATCCATATTACCCTTCCTAAAATAATATTAGTCATTCCTATTATCATATACTCTCAATTACTTATATACCCTAAAAAAATAAATTTTATATCATTGATTTAAAAACTATTTTATTCTCCAAGACATTAAACAATAATGGGATTATATTTTTATACAAAAATTAACATTATATTCTACACTCAAATGGTATAAGGTCAAACACTAGTCACTATATATCATAATCCCAAAAATGAGATTAACATATACAAAAATATAATGAATAAAATATCAATCCTATGGTTTTTAATTACTATCTAACAAAATTATTCAGAATTGGACTACCCATTATCATTTTATTATCAGGCTTATATTATACTTTTGAGTTATCTATAAATTAATAATGTGTTATCCTATAGTTTTCCTAAAAAATTTAACATTGTAATAAATCCATTTTTTAATGTTATTAATATGGCTTAGTATATTTCACCATACCATTTATATAAAACTACTAAATAATAATACTTATTTGTTTCTCATAATTCGTAATAACAATTATAATATTCATATTTTTCATTGATAAATATCACATCGCATATTAAAATATCTTAGAATATCATGAATTATTCTATGTTACGATATCAATATCACTTCCTTATGTAAGACCTGTAAAGTGGTATTTTATGTCATTATAGGAATATACTAAATGTGTTAACCAATAATATATACTCCCTTATTTTGCTAAAAGATACATAAATGTCTAGGTATATACATTTCTTAGTGTTATCTTGTAATCCTATTTCAACTAAATACAAAAACCCAAAATAGTATACAATAAAATTACTGTAAATAATCATATTAATATCAAAAATCAATCCTAATTTGTATTCTCAAGTTTTACCATCATTTCATACCATGAAACATCCAGTTCAATTTAATTTTATTTACATTATGTTTTCCTGTAATATTAAAAATTGTACCTTAATGTAACTAGGAAATAAATCTTCCCAATTTTTCATAAATAGAATTTTATTAACCAAATAATATCCCTTAAGAGTTCCTCACTGGGTGTGCAGTCTTAGGCCCGCACATCATGAATCAGAGTGATAATTGAGTCAATGATTAATCAACCCTTTTTTGGTTGATTACAACTTGGTGCACCCATGTTATAGTCACATCCACTATGAAGTATCTATAAAAGGATGTATTTCATAGAAAAGTCATATAATATACAATTTACACAAACATCAAGATGATGACCAATATTCATAATTATTCCTTAGGTTTTTATTGAAATTTTCTTATCCTAATAACCAAATAAAATGTAAATTATTTCATTAATAATAAATCATATTATTATCGCAATGGGTTATCTATACAATTGATCATATAATGAAGCATACATTTACAACCCTTAAATTATTTTCAATAAACATCCTAATCTCAAAATTTTATAAACTATTTCTTTGATATCAACAATGATAAACTGGACCCAGAATCTCTAATGTGGTTCTCATAGACACTAACTTTGCATAGTTTCTTTGATTCTAGCTATAAAATCATAGCTATAACAATTCATAAATAATAATAAAAGGATTATTTCATACATTACATCTGAAGGATCCTTACTATTTTAGAGAATTAATTAATTAAAAATATTTATAAACTGATGAATTCAATGTTTTTTTATCAAATTAATAATTTTAGAATTATATATTAAACTACATAATTCATGATACTTTTTAAATTTCTCACAAAAATTATTTCAAATGTGTTATCCATATAATCATGTCATGTGTGCTATTATCTCCATATTTTAGATGAAATAGAAATACAATAAGGGGAGAGATAAAATGAACATTAAGGGAAACATATAACATAATAAAATATAGAATAAACATGTAATGATTATTATGAAATGATTATAAAAACAATATGAATCTATAATAAATAGCTAAAAGTATGATATATCAATGAAAAAAAAATGAAAAATATGTATATCAATAATATTGATCTCATAATGATGGAATGCATAATGAATACCATAAAAAATATATTATCAAGAACATTTTCCAAGACACATTACTTGTATTTGAAACCGTAGACAAGAGATCCAACTATCATGGATTTTTTCCAATTTAGTATCCTATTATGGGAAGATTCAAACCCCAAAACCCATCATATTTTGTCTCATGAGACCAATAAATGCATCAAGGATATATATAATATCATGGGCCAACTGTCAATTTTTTATCCAGTACATTCACTATAATAAAAATTAATAACAAATAACAAATTAACTTTTATAACAATCCTTCATATATAGAATGGAAATAATTATCCCCATTCCAATAAAAGGGATAACCGAATCATAACCCATATGGATGAAGGTGGGTGGTTAAACAAGCCAATAATAATCCAAACTTTAATAGCAATATATTCTAGGATAATATATTTCAATATATAAATATAATATCATAATTTATGGGAAATATTTTTCAAATTTGAGTTATGTAAATTGTGATTTGAACACTCTATAAAATGATTATTATAAAACTATTTCACTAATAGATTAAAATAAACACAATCTATCTATAGAAATAATGTGAATAGTTTAAAAAGAACATATCCCAGGAAGTGAGAAAACATTTTCAAAGGATTTATGTTATTAGAATGTCTATAGATAGAAAAAATGATATAATAACACAAAATTAAATAAAATAAAATAATTTTCCCAAATTATATGAAAAAAGTTTAATTATTTGTTATAATTCAATTAATAAAATTTGAGTTATAAAAAATACACACTACAGTGGAAAGATTGAATCAATATACACATGAATAAGGTAATATGTTTTGAATAGTAACTATCATGGAATACAAGGTGTATGATAAAAATATAACAATTGGTAGTGAATACACCTATCAATGAAAACATGTTTCACAAAATGTATTTTGTCTCAAAGAATCTAAATTGAGAACAAGAAAACCATTATGGATTTAGAATCATTCAAATTAAAACCACTTGAAGGAGAGGTATTGTAATTTAACATCAAATACCAAGATTAAAAAAATCACATGATGTGATATCTCAAATAATAAATATATACCCCACAAAAATAAAACTATGTACAAAATACCAATCTTATCTAGAAGGGAGAAAGTTGAGAAAAAACCCTTAGATCATGAGTGTCAATTTTGGATAAGAAAAAATTGAGAGTTAAAACATGAAATTTATATTTATATACCATGAAATAAAAGTGATTCATGAGACAATATATCAATTTGGCATAATACACTCTTCAAAAATGAAAATGGGTGTATAAATACAATACTTATCTCATGGAAGGGAAATTGATATAGAAACCCAAACATCTTTTTCCATATTTTCATGGACATAAATTAACCTCGTGTATCATAAAAAATATATTAATATATTAATTAATTACCTCCCTCATATCAATTTTCACTCTTTGATTTCATGACTATTCTTTTTCTATATAAATTCTTCTGGATTTCCACATCGGGTGTTTTTAGTTTTGATCGTATGTACGAATTTCATAATATTTGAAACCATATAAATTCGTCATCAATTTTTCATCATTTCTATATTATTAATTTTACTTATATGGATATTTTATAATCATTTAATATATTTTAAAATACATTTATTTTTTTATTCTTTATCCTTGATGATGAAATTGATAACAATCTTATTTTAGGTATTTTTTATGATCGAAGGTGTTTTTTCAATAAGTGAATTGAATTTTGAAAAAAAAAGATCTAAAAAACAATATTTATAAATTTTTATCATATTTTACTGGTCATTTTGTTCCCATGGTAATTAATTATATAAAATCATAGTAGTATTCAGTTAGGTTGTTAAACTAACCCATATATATACTAACCCTGATTTAATGAATGAATATGTGGTGGTTTTTTTGTACTACCATTATATTCATTGAATAATGATATTGTTTAGAATTTTTTGGTGTAATATATTATATTTAGTAAGATATATTGGAATAATTAAATGATATAAAGTTCTTACATGTTCTAAATAAAAGATTATATTTTTAGCATGCCTATTTTAAATGATTAAAGTAATGATGACTATTTTTTATTCATGTCATTAATAGGTTCTACAATTTATCAAACTAGAAAATTAATTATATCATAAAAACATATTTATATTTTAATTCCATTCTTATATCTATAATTTTATGGTCATTAAGGAAAACAAAATGTGTTATGTCGTGCAGAGAGTTGTCTGCACAATACAAGAACAACAGTTTTGTTTTTCTTAGTCGATGGGGTATATGAATAAATAATAATAATACCCTTAATATAGAAACATTAACATATATAAATTGTATTAATATCATTATATTAGTGTTTATTGGGTAAATTTTTAAGAATATAGTTAATAAGAATACTATGTACTTCAAAATACTCATATTGATGACTATGAATTTCCTTGGAAGTATCATTAAATTTGATGGTATTTGGACAAATATGAGTGAAAAGGAGATTATTTTAGTTTTAGTGAGTTATAAGGATATTTAAAATTAATAATTTCAAGGAGACATTATAATGGTAGGTGATACTTTAAGTGTAAAATATATTTCACTTTTATAAGTGAAGGGATATGTACTTTGGGAGTGATCATAACATTTTTAATAACAGGTTGTTACTATTCAAGTGTCATATTATAAAAAATGGAAAAAAATAGTATTTTAAACTTAGTGTGGGTTTTAAAAAACCCCCATTAACACTTTTTTGAGAATCAATTTAGGAGTTTATAGCTTTTGGTTTTAACTTTTCAGTTTTACCCAAATTTACTTAAACCTTGGTAATTAATTTATGAACATAGTAATTAATTTAAATGAGCTAGATTAAGATTAAAATTTATATCTAATTTGATGTATCTAATATAAAATGTGAAAATAATTTTCCCAAATTAAATATCAAAATATGTAAAAGGTTAATTTTAAAATAAAAGCAATTCATCTCATAAAAACATTTTTTGGAGAAAAAATATTTTTATGATTTCAATTGATATATAAGATAAAATTATCTTTCTTAATTATATTATTGAAATAAACTTATTTATAAAAAAATTACATGATGCTTATAATGGAAGAAAAAAATTAATCTTCCATGAAAAATACAATATTCCAAGAAAAGATCCAAAATAATTTTTATATTATAATAACATTTTAATTAGTTAGAAAAATGATTTCCAATGGTTTTCTAAGTTCAAATAATATTTATTTAAAAAAAATTCATAAAATTAACATTCAATTAATTGAAAGGATTTATATTTCTCTAGGTCATTCATAAATTATAGTAAGTTCATAGGAATTACAGTTTTTGTAAAAACCATATTTTTAGAATGAATAACTATTATTTCAGAAAAAAACATAAAAATTATAACATAATAAATTTTTATTTGAGGAATTGAAAAATAAATTCCCTTTTTATTAAATAAAAATTACAAAAAAATTAAAAATTATGTTTTTTAAAAAAACCATATAGTATATTGGAAAATCTATTTTAATTGGAAAAAGAAATTTTCAAATACTAAATAATATTATTCTTATTTTATATAATTTAACAAATAAATTGGTTTTGACAAATCATTAATATAAAAAATATTTTTTAATTAATCATTTGTTTTGAAAAAGAAACTATTATTTTAAAAAAGGTAATTTTATTTGGAGAAAATGTTTATAAACAATAAATTCTCTTACTATTAAGTTTGGGAAGACTAGATGAATTTCATTCATATAAAAAATATCCTTTTTGGAATATATTTAAATTATAAATAAGTTACACCTATTCATTCTTTCTAATTCAATGAATAGGTTTGTAATGGACATACATTAATATTTATATTATATCTAAATATAACACAAATTTATATATATTCTATGTACATATACAGAAAGATGTCGAACATGCTGACTTATGTAAAGGTTATTGAAGAATATTTTTGATAAAAAAATTTAACAAAGAATTTTTATTTTTTTTAAACAAACAATTTTTATAATAATGTTTTGATTTTCCTGGAATTAGATATAGTCCATCATAATGATATTTTCTAATAAAGTCAAAAGATGCAGAAAAAATTGGATCCATCTGCATCATATTCAGCACAGCAGATCCAAAATAATTGGGGAAAGAAATTGTTGTTTGCATGAAGTTTTCCTTTTTATTAATCAGAGAAATATACATGATACTGAGTCAAGAATATTTATTAGTGCTGATGAGTTCTTTTCAAGAAATTGAAGTCAGGAGATAGAAAGATTTTATACTTCCTAAAAAAAGACCAAAGATTCTTTTCTGATCATAATGTTCTAACAAATTACAAAAACATTCATGATAAATTATTTTGAAAAATGGTGGAGAGGTTTGAAGAATTTCAATGTTTTAATATGGAGATTCAATCATAATGGGATATTAATTGTAATGTGAATTCCATCACAATAGGAATTCCATCATAATAAGATGAAGATGAAATAGAAATCATAATGAGATAACAAGGATATAGAATTTGGATTCACGGATAAGAATATCGAATTCATATTCATCGAGAAGGATATAGAATTCAGATTCACTGGGATGTAAAAAGAAATAGGATTCAATAAAAAGGATTAAGAATTCAGATTTACTTAAAAGGAAACATGGTTCAGATTAACTGATAATGAAAAAGAAATCGGATTCAAAAATTAAATAAAAGAAATAGTATTGAGCAGATTATTAAGAAGACTCAAAAATAAAATTCTACATGTTTTTTGAAGAGCTGAGGAGGTCCAAATTGAAATTCAATTTTGCATTTATCTCATATAAATATAAGGAGTTTTGAGGAATTCATAGTTGAACTTTTAAATATGAAATATTATTGTAGTTTTTGAAATTTGAGAATGCATGGAATGTTTTCAAGTTTCCCACATTTGTTTTCTGAGTCTCTTATAAATACTTTTTCATATCAATAATTTATTCAATAAAAAATTATGCAAGAAAAAAAATCTGGAGAACTGAAGTAATCAATTGAAATTCATTCATATCGAGATATTTTATCATAAGGATCAAATGGTTGAATTTTTGTTTACCAGATTAAGTAAGATCATATTGAGAAGATCATATTCAGTAAATATGATTAATTCTATCAGATTGAAGAAGATCATATTAAGAATTTGAGGAGAGTTTGAGTTTTTCATATTGAGAATGGGTTCATTGTATTGATTCCATTATATTCATAGAATCAGATAGAAACTCTTCATATTGAGATAATCATATCCAAACTCATCGTTTTGTAAGAATTAGATCCAGACTCATTGAATTGAAAAAATCAAATCCAACCCAATTGGACTGAGGATTCGTACTGAGCAATTGTGGAGCAGTTTAAAAAAACACTTATTTATTTTTTTGTCTTAATAGGATTACATAAAGACATTGAAAAATCATGGGATTCAGTATAATCATTACTATCAGGACAAAGATGGTTTTTAATAGGAGTTGTTAAAATTTTTATCCACTTCTTTATAATAGTGTATTTCTATAGACCCAAGGGGGTGGCTATGGAAAGGTTTTATTTTCTCAAAGTAAGTCTGAACCTTATAAATCTTATATTATTTATTTTATTTCTTAATTATTCATGCATGAGTATTTAAAAAAAGTTGATATGGAAATAAATATTAATAGGTTATAAGGGTTCGGTTTCTAACAGTTCTGAAACTTATAAAATGTGATCAACTGATTCAACCCCCTTCTTAGTTTTTATTTTATCATATGGAACATAAATTTTTATTAGAGATAATTTTCCCTTGACGAATCTTTATCATGTATAATATCAATTATGGGAATAGTATATAAAGTAATTCGTTTGACAGAAAAAATTATTACAGATGAAAAAATAGAATGATTACTTATCGCCTATTTCTTGTCCTGGAAGTTGTGGGTGCTGCTACTATTGGGTTTCCACCTATTAAGAAAGATGACCCAATAACCTTTGTTGAAAAGATAAATATAGTAGTTTAGGTAAAGGAAAGAAATTATAACCTCTTGTCCTTATCAGAAAAATTTTATCATATGGATATGGGTCTCAAAAAATTAAAAAGTGTGTGGGATAATATGGAAAGTGTTTTTGAAGGGAATACAAAATTTAATGAAGAAAACCTACACATATTTCATATTAACTATAAATTCATCAGAATGATAGATAAAGAAACCATTGAGGAATACTTCACTCAAGTAAATTATATTTTTTGTAACATTAGAGGATTAAGAGATTTCTTGGAAGATTTTACAATTTCGAAGAAACTTATGTGAATCATTCTAGAGAGGTTTTATTCTAAAATTTATAAATTATAAGATAATGATGATTTATATCTTGATTAATTGAATAGATTTCATTTTTTTATTAAATGAGTAAATCTACGATGTCTAAAAATAATTTTATATATTAAATGGATATTGAATCTATGAGGATGCTAAAAATTTAAGATATTGAGGATGTTGATCCTTTTGACTCTGATGATAAATAGGATAATGAGTTTATTGAAAAAAAGAATCTCTCTTATATCCAAGAGATATTTAAAAAAAGAAATTATGGAGGTAAAATTCTTCTCAGATGTTTTGAGTGTGGTCAAATCGGATACTTTTCTATGAATTCCCCCAAAAAAAAGTTGGAGAATACCTAAATTAATTAGATGTAATGCATCGATGGAAGAAGTGTAGAAAATTATAAAATAGAAAATTCATCCAATATATACAAGAATAAGTTTTCTAGATATGAAATATATATGTTGAGTAAGAAATTTAAGATAGATTCAACTAAAAATAATTATTATAAAGATGAAAGTTTTAAAAAATTCAAAACCATCATTTCAATAGTTGAGAATAAAATACTCCTCAGAGACTGAAAAATGTGGTGAAGAATATTATAGAGAGTATCATCCCAGAATAGAATTTTTTAGGTGTCTTCTGAAAAAACTCTAAATAAAAAAAATAAACTAATGAAAAAATATTTTTGAATATGTTTTAATGTATGAAAAGATGTAATCAAGATGGAGGATGAATTCATTCAGGATATTTTATGTTAAAAACATAGAATTGCTGAATAGGGAAAGACGACTGAAGATCTCAGTAAGAACATATAAGCTAAGGAATATGAGTTTAACAAATTTCAATCAAAACATATTGAGTCTGAAAGTACCTTGAGTGAGATGAATGAAAAATTCAACAAAGGATCGAAGGTAAAAGATGAGTCTTCTAAATATGTTGAAAAGGATCAATTCCAGAATCAGGTGAAATATTCTTTTACCAAAAATATTGGTTCATCTACTTCATTTAATATTTCAGGTTATGAAAAATTTGTGGGAAAAATTGGGTGGGGAAATGATTTGAGAAACCTATAAAATCACGAAAATTATAAAACTCACTCTAAAGAGATGTTGGTCCACATCTTTAGTATGTTATAGCTGAAATAACTTACCAAACTCAATAATGTTTCTTTAAAAATAACTTTTCATAAATAGAAAATAAATATTTGATGGATATTACTGGAGTTTTGGAATCTAGGGCCATAGATATTTTATGTTTTTAAATAACTTATCTCTACTTAAAAGCATATTTATACAAAATTTAATAAATAGTGGCAGTAGAATGAGTAAATTTCCTAGATTAAAGAAATTTGAAAAACTAAATTCTAAAGATGTTAGAAACATTCCTATAAAAAATAAATGTGAATGTTTGGAATATTTTTGTGGAAGATGTGATAAATCTATTCATCATGAAAAAATGTGTATGCAATACCTTCCAGAACATGTTTCTTATGATAGAAAATAAAAATCATTGAAGAAGATAAAATTTAAGGAAAAAGATTTTTTTATTTAGATAGCATTGAAAGAAAGTAATAAGAAAAAACCATGGATAATTGATAGTGGTTGTTCTTCACATATGATAGGTGATATAAAAAAAATGAAACGAGTTTAAAGTCAAGATAGAGGAGAAGTTATCTTTGGTATTGATAGTTCCTTTAGAATATGGATTCACTAAGAAGGATATAAAATTTGGATTCATTCATAAGGATAAAGAAATTAATTTCCACTGCTAAGGATACAAAATTCAGATTCATCGTGATGGAAATAGAAATTGGATTCGATGATAAAGAAATAGAAATCGTATCGAGATGATTACAAAGAAGCCACAAAAAAATTCTAGAATTTTTATGAATAGTTGAGGTAGTCAAACATGAAATTAAATATTTCATAAATAAAGGAGTAATCTAAAGAGGATTGAATATGTCAAATTTTAGGTTTTAAATGCTATATATTTTCAATGTTTTTGAAATTTGAGATAGCAGAGAATGTTTTCATGTTTCATACTTTTTTTATTTTACATAAAAATACATGCTTACATCATTTGTTCGACTAAAAAAATTTCATGTGAGAAAAAAATCAGAAGAGCTGAATAAATCAATTGAATGTCATTTCTAGATAGAGAACTTTTTGGGAGGATCAAAAAGCATAATGTTTGTTTACCTAATTTACTATGATTGTATTGGGAAGATTGTATTCATATAATTGGATTGACTCCATCGAAATGAAGAAGATCGTATTAATCATTTGATATGAGTTTTTGTTTTATAGATTGAGAATGGGTTCATTTTATTAATTCCATCTTATTGAGAGAATTTGTTCTAGACTCATCGTATTGAGAGAATCAGATCCAGAATCATCATATTTTGACAATAATATCCAGATTCATCAGATTGAGAAAATGATATCCAACCAAATTGGACATAGGATTCAGACTAATAAATTATGGAACAGTTTCAAAAGTCATTATTTTTTGGCTTAATTTTTTTATAAGAATAATTTATAAAATCCTGGGATTCTGTATAATCATTCCTATAAAATAATAGAAGGTGTCTCATTGGATATGGAACATGTTTTATTCAATTCATGAATATAGTATATTTACATAGATCTACTGGATTATCTATGGAGAGAATGTAGGCTCTCACACTAAGGTTGAACCATGTAAATCTTGCAGTCTTTACATGCTTTACGACTTATTCATGCATGAGTATTTACCAAAAGTATATATGGAAATAGATCTTCAAAGGTTGTAGGGGTTATGTTTATAAATGTTTTGAAACTTATAATAAGTAAAAAACTAATTCATCCCACCCTTCTTAGTTGTTATTAAGTCATTTGGAACATCAGTTATCATATATTAGAATTTTTTGTTGTTAAAAAACTTTTTTTAATTTAAAAAAAGTCACTAATTCAAACCACACAAAAATTTCAACACCTTTAATTCCCCACAATGTGAAAACATTCACAACATCTAAGGGGATAACATGGATTTTTCTTTGTCCATTAGTTTGAGAATCAAAATAGGTAAATTCTCTCAATTTATTAAATCTCATTAATTAACCAACACATTTATTAATTCTTTATTTCTTGATTTTATAATAACTAAAAACCTCATGCCATATTGGTTTCTTCCATTTCACATAAATCTTTACTTTTTTGGTATTTTATTCATAACCACTATAAAGAAAGGCACATGAATTTTTTTTTATTTAAAAATAATTATTTCATTAATTTTTATATCTAAACTACAATAAAAAGAGTTATTAAATGTTTTTCATTCTTGATTGACGGTCTCTACTTGACAAAAAAATGTTGGGAAAAATTCCTCAATGTAACATTATAGCATTTTTGGGAATGTTATGTTTGTTGAAAAAATAGATTACCAAGGTAAGTTGTGCAGCCCAGAGATATTTTTGACATGGTATGTTGATAATGATACAAGAAAATGGAATGAATTCCCTAGAAGAGGTATATAAAATTAAGTACACAAGGTGGCGATGTTTCCCATTGTTTTCCAAATTGTTGGGGTCCAGAAATTATAGTATGGATAGCATTACAATAAGTGGATTTCATTGAATTCCTTATGAAAATATTGTCAAAATCATGAATTTCATGAATAATGGGATTCATGAGGGGTATTTCATGAAGGCTCCAAGATTCGAACAATGATCTCCTTGAGTATGATGACCATCACAAATGGTGAAGTTGAAGAGCATCGTAGGTAGAGCATCGCGACAGCATAAAGAGTTTTATGATGATCTTCTTGATTACAAGGAGCATCGAAAATGGAAAATTACTACAGAGAATTTTAAAAAATGGGGAATCATGGTGTAAAATAGGGAACATTGTGAATTGGTGATGACGTGGATGGAAGGTTCTAGAAATGATGGAAATACCAATAAAGAGGCCTCTACCAGATTCAGAAAAGTAGTGAAACTTAATGACGGTCTTAACCCTCCATATTCAAGAAGTTTGTTCGTGATTTATATTCCTGTGAAGAACATCACGAAGGTTATTATAGCCAACTAAATTTTTTGTTAATCATGAAAGTAGAGTAATTCTTGATGGTTAGGTATGTTTCATGAAATGAAGGAGATTCTTGAAGGCTAGTTGATATTTGCGAAAGAGGTTTCCTTTGCAAAGGATAAGTGAGAATTGTGAAAGGTTTGAGCTTTATGAATTGCTATTTGAACTTCATGAAAGAGGAGATTTACTACAGTAGTGAGCGTCATGAATGTTGTTAATTGTTATTCATATAATTGATGAAATTCGAACAGTCATACATCATCTATATAAAACTAAGGATGTTTTCATAAGAGATAATGAAAGGACCTATCAGTCAATAAAAAATGGGTGAATCCATTCCAAGGAAAGTGAGTGAAGGATGATGAAGATGTTGATCCTTTCCACCTGTAGTGAGCTATATAAAGAGACATAGGGAGTGACCCTTGGGAAATTAGTGAGCTAACCCTAATGCTCATAAAGGCAATGAGCCTTGGTATATAATTGATATATCCTAAACCGTGTAATTGGTAGTGAGATTTAGTGGATTTTGTACATTGGGACATCACCATTGTATGCTCCTTGGATGTATCCTAGCGAAGGTGAACAAAGTAAAATTGGTGTGTTCTGTGCATGATTTAATTTTTATTCATAAATTTTTACTAGAGAAAGGGAGAAGTGTGTTTTGTTTAATGATGAAACAAGATCCAAAGTGGTAGTAGTTTTAATCAGTCATATTCATATTAACCCCCCATAGGTTATTTTACCTAGTTGACCTCACATTTTGTATCAGAGGGAAAGGTTAATATATTTGTTCTTCTCACAATGTAGGTCATCAATCACAAATGGATATCGATCTTCATTGGGAATAATTTTCAGTAATGGAAAAATCAGATGTAGCACTACATCCTATCATTTGGAATGGATAT
Organism: Viscum album; assembly: GCA_963277665.1. Taxonomy (NCBI): domain Eukaryota; kingdom Viridiplantae; phylum Streptophyta; class Magnoliopsida; order Santalales; family Viscaceae; genus Viscum; species Viscum album. The sequence continues at coordinate 1,447,050,211 of OY728155.1, forward strand.
ATTTATATCAACAATGGATGGAATTTTAGCAAGTATTGACTGTGGTTATTTTTCAAAAGCTGAATGAAGATAATTGGATTTCAATGCATATCCAGTGTAATTTATATGAAATTGACATAATTTAAAACACCACATGTTGTGTGTTAAAATCTATTGAATATCTATGAATGTGATTCTAGGGTTAAAGTGGAAAAGATGAAAGTTATGGGGAACAAGTATAAGTATCTCATAATGCACTCTAATGAGTCAGTTGATGCATTATTTGACATAGTAAATATATTTTTGGAATACATGCATGGTCTGAGAGAAATTATTGAATATAAAAAGACTGTCAAGCGCATCCTAGGAAAATTACCACCTCAGTTTATTCTAAATGTTCCTATATTGTATGATAATTATCCAAAGGTGATGTTATTAGATAACTTGCAGACTAATATTATTACATATGAAAAGAGAAATGATAACAACGATACTGTGGAAAAGGTGAAGTCCAAAGACATGGAATTCAAGGACATGAAGATGCTCTCTATTGAATATTTCTAATAGAAGGAAAGTTTGTATGATTTCGTGCAATATCTCTCCTCAAATATGAAAATAGGAAGGGTAAGGTTCAAAGGAAAACTTCCAATTGCATAATTTCATTGTGAAAAGATTGGCCATTTTGCAGCAATGTGACCTATGTAGTTTGAAGATGTTGTTGAAGACAATAATAAAGTTACCTAGAAAAATTCCTCAGATTATATGAAAGTCAAGAAAAAGTTTAAGAGAAACTTATTAAAAATATTCTACTTTAAAAACATGATAAAAGTTTATAAAAATATAAGGTAGAATAATTGGAGGACTCTATGGATCATCAAGTAGATGTTATGGTGGATGTTTTGGGAAATTCCCCAATAATTGATGAAAATGATAGTGATTATGGATAATTAGAAGGATGAGTTGACCATCAGGTAGAGTTAGAGGATACACTAGAAGATATATATATTTGGAGATCCAAAAAAATAAATCTAATTAAGTGGTTTATATTGCCAAAAATTATATGTAGTAGAAGAAAGAAGAGATGTCTGAGAAAAATGATGAAATTGAAAAACTGAAGTCTCCAATGCAAGAATGTTTCGAAAAAATGGTTGAGTATGAATTCAAAATTGAATAATACATAATAGTGATTGATAGTTTGACTAATGTTGTAAAAGGTCAAATCACTCATGTTGACGAGCTGGAAGAGGAATTTTTCAATATGAGGAGAAAATTTAAACATCAAAGGAAACTCTTGATTCTAGTAAATATGGGCATATAAGAAATAAAAAAGTAAAAGTAGTATTTATAGTTATTGTAAAGAAGGAAAAGTAGTTTCATGAAAGGAAAATGATTAATCATAATTATACTACTGGTATGATGCTTTATCCAAAAAATAAAGCTACAATGGTTGAATATAGACCACAATATCCCACTTCAAAATAGAAAATTGACTGGGTATGATGTAGAGTCAGAATATTGAGACATTCCTAGGGTTACAACTAGTGTAGAAGTGACAACCAAGAATGAACCTCACATCAGGTGTTATTACTGTGGAAATATGGGACACTCAAATAAAGTGTGTTTAAGGTAACAAGAATAATAATGATATCCAAACTGATCATAATACTCTAAAATAAATTTCTACATTAATTATTTTTGGTGTGGAGGATTTTTACACAAGTATAGATAATATACATCAACCATTCAGTTGAATTTTCCAAATAAGAATCAAATTTGTCGTAAGGATAAATTCAAGGAACCTTCAAGTGACCATAAAATTAAAAATAGATTTGTTTCTTTGAAAGTTGAATTCGATCAATTATACACCAAGGTTGATAAATATTACCAATCCATGTCTGGTATAACGTCCAAATTATGGATCAAGAAGAAAAGAGCTGAGTAGATAGTGGTTGCCTATATTATGATAAAAGCATCAGATCACACTAGAAAATGGATCATTGATAGTGGATGCACATCAAATATGAAAGGAAATAAGGATCTGGTGACCAGAATCAGGTACGATAAATAATTAGTTGTAATATTTGATAATGATGATGTTTTTAAAATTATTTTCTTATGGAAAGAAATGTTTGGAGGAAAATACATGAGTCCTGCAGATGACTTGGTTGTTGAATTCCTCATTCAAAACTTATTATGTGTATGTCAACTATGTGACTCAATACATTCCATAATTTATTCAAAGAAGTTATGTGGCATCAAGGAAAAGTATGGTGTGGTTGTTTTTTAGGGAAAACAAAAAAAGGGGAATCTTTAACTCATGAGTGGAGAAGAAGATATGTGTTTTTTATCCAAGGAAGAAGACAATATTTTATGGAATAAGCGTCTGCAATATTTGTGCCAAACATCATTTGAATATTTGGTGAAATTTTATGTCTCTTGAGACCTCCCTATATTATCGGCTAATCGTACTCTTACATGCGAGGCTTGTAAACAAGGGAATATCATTCGAAAGACCTACAAGGAAAAAGAGAAAAGGTCAAAAAAATTTCTTGAGCTGGTGCATATATATGTGTGTGGACCTATTTCACCAGTAGATATTAATGGTAGGAGATATTATGTATTATTCATTGATGATATTAGTATAGTGGAATGGGTTTCAATCATCACCCATAAATTTCAGGTGTTCTGTTTCATAAAAACTTATTGAAGAGAAGTTGAGAAGATGCTGGGTCAAACAATCTAGAGGATCTAAATAGATAATGGAACAATGTTCAAAAATTTCCAAGTAGGGGATTATCATGATAAATATGAGATAAAGCAGCAAGTTTTAGTGCTTATAACTCCACAACATAATGAAGTAATTGAGAGAAGAAATCGAATTATCAATAATATGGCTAGAACAATTCTCATTGAGAAAGGTATTCCAGAGACGTTTTGGAAAGAAGCGGGGATGACATCTATATACACATCGGATAGAGCATTATTGTTTCCAAACGAAGAAAATACTCCATACAATATATGGTATGGAAAGAATCCAATGTTGAAATAATTTTGAGTCTTCATAATAAATTGTTTCATTCACTATAAGAAGAAACACATGATGTTGGAATCCCATGGAGATGAAGGGATATTTCTTAGCTACCCAAAATAAGAGAATATAAATGGTTCAATAACAGGATGGGAAGGGTAATTGAAATCCATTATGTAATTATAGTGGAAAATGAGAAAAATATTTAGCAAATACATAACCATCCTCAGGAGGATAGTGATGAAGAGATAAAAAGATTAGGGGATGTTCCAAATCTTGAGGCTGATTTAGAAGAAGAATTAGAAAATGAAATTTATTATATGAATTCAATATTTTCACAAAGATTGAATAGAAGAGATAAAATTGATATATATATAACATAATTGGTGATCAGACAGTGCTGGTTTAGAGATAGATGATGAAGACTCTACAAAAAGTATCATACTTATCATAGTTAGAGCCTAAATATTTTGATGAAGCAGTTGCAGATGAGAATTGGGTTCAAGCTATTAATGAATATCTTAACCAAATCGAGAAAAATCAAACATTTTCAGATTGTTTTGAGACCAACCAGTAAGAATTTCATTAGGACTGAATGGGTCTTTCAAAACAAAATGGATTAATATGGTGCTGTAATTTGAAACAAAGAATGACTAGTGTGCAAAGTGTACTCCCAAATAGAGGGTTTCTATGTTGATGAAACAATTTAAACTATTGCAAGGATAGAGAATAGTTGATTATTATTATACATAGTAGTGCAAGGAAAGTTCATGGATTTCCAGATGGATGTAAAGTCAGAATTTTTGAATGGGGTAATAGAAGAAAAATTTATATTGATAATCCAGTTGGTTTTCTCATTTATAAAGATGAGAACTAAGTTTTTTGGATGATGAAGGATTTATACGGTTTGAAGTAAACACTATGAATATGGTGTTCATGGATGGATCGGTTTCAGAAAAAAGATTGGTTTTTGTCATTGTGAAGTTGATTAGAATATATGTGTCTACCATTGATTGTAATAAATAGATGATTGTGCTGGTATATGTTGATGACATAATCTTTAGAGAATAGATGAGTCATAGTGTAAATAGTTTGACGAAATCATTAAAAGTGGGTTTGAAATTCCAATGATTGTTGGGATGAAATTTATCCTTGGTTTATAGGTGAGGTAAGGAAGGAATGGAACATTCATTTCTCAAAATAAATATTCCAAAGAGGTTTTGAGAAAGTTTAGAATGGATAATTTAGAAGAGATGAGTACTCTAGTGGCTACCCAAATGAAACTATCATGGGATGATTAATACAAAGAGGATAATGTCAAAGAATACAAGAATATCGTTGAAATCATATTATACTTAATAGTGACAAGACTAGATATTGTTTTTTCCACATGTTAAGTATCTCGGTATCAAAGAAACCACAAAGAAATCCATATTCTTATAGTGAAAAATAATAAATTAGTATATCAAGGGAAATATGGATTTCGATTATTTTACAATGAAAAATATTAGTAGGATTTATTAGGATATACAAATGGAGATTGGGTTGGATCAGTTGATGATTTGAAATCAACATCGGGTGGTGCCTTCTATAATGTAAGTTTAGGTATTTCATAGATATGAAATAAAAAAGATTGCATTTATTTGAGCACTGTAGAAGATAAATATATTATGGATACTCAATCATAGACACAACTATTGTGGATGAATAAGTAGGTTGATGATATAGGAGTAGAATTGAAGTATCCAATTGAAATCCATTATGATAATTAAAGTGATATAATTCATATAAAAAATCCATTCCATCACCCACGGACAAAGAAAATATAAATCAAGTATAAATTTATTATGGATAATGTGGAGCAAGGTATTATGATGTTGGAGTATGTGCTTACAGAACAACAAGTTTCTGAATTTCTGACAAACGCCTTAGTAAAAGAGAATTTTTAATGGCATCGACTGCCTCTGGGAGTTCAGTTGACTCCCTAAACTTGAAAAGGAGTGAATTTGGTACCCCCTCTCACAATGTTATGGTGTCTTTTTTCCTAATTTTTTTATATATGTTAATTACCCTTTTTTAACCATAGAGGAATGACCTCATTGTTCATTGACAATGGGAGAGAAATTGTTGTTATCAATGGGAGAAAATGTCTTAATGAAGACAGGGGAGAAGTTGACAGATGGAGCAGTGAGATAGGGGGATTTTTAAATATGACAATGCTAAAGTTGATCTATCAAATATTATATATCATGATAGATGATTTTCATGATGAAAGAAGGTATTGGTTTTTAGAATGATGTGATTCAGTAATGAAATTTTCATTCTACTCTTGTTTCTCACACATAGATTTGTTCATGTGGTTGTAGAGTGTGTTTGGATAAAATATTTTATTTCTATCTGAATCGCATGATTATATGATTAATAGAAGATGGACGAAGCTTCATTAGAGTATCAAAATTTGGAGAGTTGTCAAAAAACCCAATGTGAGAATTTTTTGGAAAAAACCTCTCATGGTAACATTGCCACATTTTTGTGTTGATTGTTTTTATTGAAAAAGAATGTTTCCAAGCTAATTTGTGGAATATAGATATAATGGTTTCATGTTATGTTGACAAAGATCCATGATAATGGAATAGATTCCCTATAAGTTGTATAGAAAATTTCATACACAAGGTGATGTGATTTCCTATTGTTTTCAAAAAAATTGGGGTCCAAAATTTGGAGTTTGGATCGAATTACAAAAAGTTTATATCCTTTAAGTTCTTGTGAAAATATGTCCATGTAATTAATATTGTAATGAATGGGTTTTATAAGAGTGTTTAGTGAAGTTTTGTAGATTATTATGGTGAGATTCATGAGTACTATGAGCATCGCAAACGACGAAAGTGAGGAACATTGTGAGTGGAGCATCGCAGTATCATGAAGAGTTTGGTGGTGATCATTATCATTACGAAGAGAATCACAAACAAGAAATTTCCATGGAGATTTATAAAAAGGGATAATCATGGTGGGAAATAGGGATCATCATGAAATCTTGATGATGTGGCTAGAAGGTTCAAGAATCGTTGGAAATTCCTATAAAGAATTCTCTACCCATTCAAAAAAAAGTGACACTTAACGAAGATCTTAAGTTTCATAATTTGTGAAGGTTGTCTGATAAGGTGGTTCATGATGGAGTTTCATGTGATGAAGTTCATAAATTCTATGGTATCAAAATGAATGATATGAGCATCATGAATGTAATGGAGTTTTTGAAGGCTATGTAAGCTACGCAAAATAAAGGATCTTCGTGAAGTCTAGTAGATCTTCATAAAAGTTTTATTATTCTCAAAGGATAAGTTAGCTTGGTGAAAGGTATGTGCTTTTCGGAATGCTATTTGAGCTTCGTGGAAAAGGATCTTCATGATGGAAGTGAGCTTCATGAATGTTTTTTAAAATTCATTGCCCATTACATCTATGGTAATGTGGTATTCATCTATTGGATGAATGTATAACATCTTTATAGAATCCATATACAACTAATGATGTATTAATTAGAGATAATGGAAGGATGTATAATTCCATAAACTGTGGGTGAATCCCTTCCAAGAGTAGTGATAAAAGGAAGGGAAAGATGGCGATCCTTTCCACTAATAGTGATTTAGAGAATGATACATAGGGAGTGACCCTTGAGAAAGAAGAGAGACAACCCTAATCCTTGTAAACGCAGTGATCCTAGGCATAGAATTGATCTATCCCAAACATTATTAGTGGTAGCGAGCTTCAGTGTATTTGGAACATTGGCACATTTTCATTTTATGCTCCTTAGACGTAGCCCAGTGAGGTTGAACCAAGTAAACTTTTTGTTTCTTGTGCATGATTTAATTTCTATTCATACACTCTTATGGGAGAAATAGATAATGGTGTTTTTTAATGATGAAATAATATCCAAATTATTAGTAGTTTTAATCTATCATACAATGATTCCCCCTCCCCCTCAGTGTGTTTGACCTAGTGGACCAAACAAACAAATTGTGTATTTTATGTTTCATATGTTGTTTTCATTTATTGACTCATCAAATTTTGATGTATTGGTATCCATGTCAAAAAAAATCAAAATAGTTACCACTCTTCTTTTTTTTTCTTCCACATAACTCTATATTTTCAGTTAGGTTACACTTCGATGGTAACTTCTAGTAAGATGTTACTTCTACATCAGAGATATCTTCTATTAAAATAATCTAATTATTTGTATCATGTATTTATTAACTTTAATGTTCCACATTTCTTATTCTAAATTTAACATTCATGGTATTCCTACACCTATGCACTATATTTCTTGTCCAACTATTATAGAGTAATTTCTTCATTATAATGATATATTTCTTACTATCTGTATGGGTTTGTTTTTCATGGAAACTTTTATTCCTTTTCATATCAAGGATTCATATTATGTATATTTCATTTATTTTCCTTATCTTTTTTCATCAATATTCTATTGGTTTTAGGTGATTTGTTCTTGGATTGTATAAAATAATTCTCATCGTCATAGGGGACACTTATTTCATATCATTCATAGAAGCTCTAAAGACTTTAAAATATGATAAATGTAAATTGAATTCCTTATTATGTGAATTTAACTTCCTATAAAAATAATCCTCTTGGAATACATTAAACTACCCACTAATTAAGGCATTCTCCAATTTAAAGTATTTTTCTTGTTATACCAATTATATCGACCATGACTACAAAAACACGGAATCAGTGCCTACTTTATTACATTGGCATAAATACAATGGGTCAAATCCTAAAGGAAGAATTATTTAAATAGTTTTGGAGAACCATATACATACATGAGACATATTTCACATTGGTAAATAAAATAAAAAGCAGAGTAATGGAAAATATTTGGCATCGTTGAATTCATTCCATGAATTTTTTATAATATCCTTGGGAGAGCAAACAAAATAAGAGTGAGCTCAAATGATCAGTATGTGTTACATATAGTGAATGATATAAGGAATAAATAATTTATAATAAATATGCAATGGTAAATAATTGAAAAAAACATCCATTTATTAAATAACATGAATATCATAATAGGATAAGGAATAATAAAAATGGTAAGGTAAATAATAGAAAACAAATACCATTTAATCAATGAAATTAGTGTGAAATTCATCCAAAGATAATATCATTGTGAAAATCACATAGATAATAATAAAACTTAATTATAATTAAAAAATTCATAATTATTGGATTTTTTGATCTCATGCATCATGATATTGGTACCATCAAGTCCTTTCACATTAATGTTTAAAACTAATGGGCAAAAACCCATATGATTTGGATAACAAATTTTCTTCATAAGACCTATCGATGCGTTGAGGGCCTATATATAACAAGTAACTACCGATATTTACATGTCCAAATCATTAAAAATATATCAAATAATCAATTTAATTCATGAATCAATATTTCTATTCATCCAATATCAATATTAAATAAAGAATAATAAGTTATCAATATTTCCCTAGTTAATCAAATAAAATTCAAAGTAAGCACTGGATGTAAAAATGGTGTATGCTTTAGATAGTAATCCTATTAATCATACAATAATATAAATATTTAATTGAAATGTATTTTCCAATGATAAATGATCACGAGAAGGTGATTGTTTCAATATAAATATAACAATTACAAAAGAAAGTGATATTGCACAATAACTTTTACCGCTTTAGTAACTTTTAATTTGCAACCCTCTAAGGAATAAAAATGAAACAAAACATTAATCATCCTAAAAAATAGGTATTCATGTTAAATACTTAAAAGGGTAATTATGTAGACCCTATAAAAGTGAATGGGTTCATATTATCATAAAGGGGAATTGGTTCACTATATAAAATATATAAAATAATATAGTTGTGTGACATTACAATATTCCTCAATGAATGGAAATTGAGACGAAGTCCCTTATCACACACATCCTTTTGGTTAAACATGATTTGACCTATGGTATAATTTTTCTAAAAATGTTATTAATTTATAAAATAACCATATTTATATTTAAAATATAAAACATGATTCCCTTATATCCTTTTACCACCCATATGTTAAGAATATTCCAATACTTTCATTATTTTTGTTATTAATTGCCTTGTTTTCTCATATATGATTTATCATAAAATTTATAGTTACTGCACATATGAAATAATAACATAATATCTAAAATTATATTAATGTTACAAATATTATATTGAATCATTATATGAATTTCTATAATCATTATTGAAGTTTTATCATGGAAAATGAATCACATAGCTTTGTGGAGACAGTAGACCGTATGTACGCACGAGAAATGATACCATTTCTCTAATGAGTGAAAGGTAAAGTAATTGGGTGATATATTAGTTATAAAGATTTTATATCATGCCATATATGACACATATATTGATTAAAGTTATCCTTATTACCTTCCATGTAACGTGTATCTGAAAAATGGATCACATCGCTTTGTGAGGCTGTAGTCTACCACACACAGAACTGACGTTATCAAATATTAAATTAAATGGAAATAAATAAAGTATATGTGTTATTATAATTGTAAAAGTATAATAATGTCATAAATATCAAATAAATGTTTTAATTACATCTTTATATCTATCCTTGAAATGTGGGGATGGAAAATGAATTATATTCATTCATGAGCTGGGTACATCGTACACATGATTGATAGTTTCAAAACTTATTGGTGATAAGGTCGAAATAATTATAGAAAATGGGTGTTGGACAAGTGGGTAGGAAGGTTTTAACCCTTATATTTTTAGTTTAACCCCCTCTGAATTTGTTTTACCTCTGATATGGTAATTAGTTTTTACTTATTTTAGAATTCATAATGGTCCAAAATTTAGGTGAAAATATTAGATAAAATAATTACTCTTATACCAAATTTGGAATGCATTTTTAAAATTAAATTCTCCGAAGTGGAGGAATAAAATTTAAAATTGTACCTGTAGATGCAGTGAAAAAGAGGGTTTCCAAAAAGAAAATTATACTATATATAGAAGTTTTTAATATAAAAATTCAATATTAAATTGATTTAAATAAACAAATTAATTTTTATTATAATATTGCTAATAGATATTTAAATTCAGACCTATATAAAATATAATTTTTATTTTTAAACAATTTAATCGAAAAATAGTTTATAATAAAAAGATAATTATTCATCGAAAAATGAAACATTTCAAAAAATATTAAAAATTCACTATAAAATAATTTTTAAATTATTGCTTTAAAATTTATTTAAATTTTATCAAATAATTTTCTTAAACTTAGTAGAAAATAATTTTATATTATCTATGTAAAGTGATTAAAAATTCTTCTTTAAAAAATCATAGTTTTTTAGAAAAAATTTCTTTTTTCATTAGAATGGTTATTATTTTATTTCTAATCAATATATTTCATTTTAATTTATTTTGAAAATTTATAAACCACATAATATTCTTAATTTAGTTTTTATTATTCATACATTCCAACATAATGAATGGGATATAATGTTCGTGTTTAAATAATATTTTAATAAGGTATTTTAATTTAAACATGATATGGAATGCATCACAAGATATCAAAGAGATTGGATTTAATTAAAATAAAATAAATCATAATTCCTCAGGGTGTTAAATTATTCCCTTTAAAAACAATTTCAACTAAAATTATTTTTGATATTGTCCTATAAACATATGGGGGTGGTTCTTATTCATAACATGCTTTGGTTCCCACATTGCTTTCTCCATTATGTGATTTCTCAAAAGTTCCTTAAAAAAACTGAGTCATACAATTCATCAATACATTATCAATATATAAATAAAATATTTATGGGTTATTAAATGTAAGATAGATCATGTTTTAATTCTATTTCATCATCGGTTAGCAGATGTGTTTGGTCTGGAATGTACCACCTTAACAAAAAATATATGAAACACATCAGGTACTTTTAAGGGACTTGGTTCTATTCCTAAAGGGTAAGAAACCCTTATAACTATTTCAAAGACGTCAAAGGATTCAATATACCTAGGGACCATCTTTCCAATCGTAACGAACCATATAACTCCCTTCCATGATGATACTTTCAAAGAAACAAAATCTCCAACCTGGAATTCCAAATCAATCCTTCAATTATCGACATAACCATTTTTCCTAATTTGATATTATTTAATATGATTTTTAATAGACTTTGTCATTGTTGTTGTATCATGAACACATTATGGGACTACATGTATCCTTTCACTAACATCATCCCAATAAGTTAGAGTATGGCATCTCTGGCCATATAATGCTTCATACAGATCCATTTTAATACTTGAACAGAAATTATTATTATTTGAAAGCTCAACCAAAGGAAAATAATTACCCCACTCACCTTAAAAGTTAAGTGTGAATGATCAAACCATGTCTTAAATTAATTTAATATTCTATTCAGATTGCCCATAAATTTTGGGATGGTAGGAAATATTCAAATGAAGCTCAGTACCATGATCCTTCTAAAGATACTTCCAAAATTTTCATGTAAAACTATGATCATGAAAAAATATGATTGAAAAAGGACCACAATAATGTCTTATGACATAATTAATATATATACTTGTAAGGAACTGAAGAGGTAAATCCTATCTTATAGAGAGGAAATATGCAGATTTGGATAGGCGATCAATGATAATCCATATTGTATAATACTTTCTATGAGTCTTTTGTAGTCCTGTGACAAAGTATACAGTAATATAATTAGTTTTCAACATAGTAATATGAATAGGTTTCATGAATACATAGTGATTATATATTATAGATTTAACTTGTTGAAAAAACAATCATCTGGACACCTAATCAGTAATTTCCCACTTCATATTATCCTACAAAAAATGTTCCCTTAAGCCCAAAACATATTTTTTCTACCATGGTGTATAGAGAGGTTCAAGATATGGGAAACGTCCAAAAATTACTTTTTTTATATCAAGTATAAATGGAACACAAAACCTCTTTATAAATTTCGTAACACCTTCTTTATAAATGAATACTTCTAATTTCCCATCATACAAAACATTAATTTTATTCTAAATATTCTCATCATCAAATTGATAAATTTTTATTTGTTATAAGAATAATGGTATCCCCAAAATTTAAAAAATGAGTGATGTATATCCTCAATTAATAAATAATATATCCATATTTACAAGATCCATAAACATAGGATCCCTCTTATCATTAATTGTGTTATGAATCCCTGCCCTTTCAAACTCAAGGCATCCACTACCTTATTTTCTTTCAATAGGTGGTTATTTATCGAGAAATCATAATCCATGAGTAGATCAAGAATTCCCTTTGCATCATATTAACATAATTAAATAAAAATATGTATTTTGGGATTTTATGTCTCATATATATCTCATATATTTCACCATATAAAGAATGAATCATATAATCAAAGAAAACAATTCCAGTTTCCAACTCATTATGATGTGTTGGATAGTTCTCTACATGGGTCTTCACTTTCATTGATGCATATGAAATAAATTTATCATTATCCCTTAGTAAATAGTCAATTACCTTATTTGATGAGTAACTATATATCACAAACCCATCATTTCTAAATGAAAATATTCAAAACCAGAGCATTGAACTATCTCCTATTCCATTCAACAATACATTCTTCACATTCTTTTGTTTAAACAGATATAAACCATTTATGTGAACGATTTGTTAACCCATTATCCAATAGGGGAAAATTATAAATGAATCACTGATAGTAACCCACAAAACCAATGAAACTATATACTTTAGTTATGTTTATTGATTTTTCTTATTCTATGACTACCTTTGTATTCATAGGATGAACTATGATTCCATCCATAGAGACAATATGGCAATGAAATGAAACTTATTGAATCCAAAAATCCCACTTACTAAATTTCCCATATAACACATTACCTATTGGTGTATTAATACTAATTTTTAGTTGATTACCATGGTCCTCATATCATTCAAAATACTCCAAGATATCATCAATAGATATGAAAAAGAAATCCTAATGAAATTCCTTGAATACTCACTTCCTTTGATCTATAAAAATAGTGGTGAATGAGTTTCATCAAAGGGGATTAATGTAAAATTGTAATTTTTATACCTCATTCAGAAATATATCACTGTAATTTCTTCCATAATTACATTTAGTAGATGATACCCTTAACGAAGTTAAATCATTGAAAAATATTGTCCTTGAAGTTGTTGATCAAATAAGTCATCAATACAAGGAGTAAGATACTTTTTTATTATAATAGAATTTATTTACCTATAATAAATGCATTTCCTCATATATCCATCTTTATTTTTAATGAATATAATAGTGGATCCCCATGGTGAAACACTAGTTTGAATAAATAAATTATCACAAAACTCATCTAGATCATTATTAAAATCCACTAATTCCATAATGTCTATTCTATAGGAAGAATTTGATAATGTTATTGCTTCCTAAATCAAATAAATAGAAAACTAACCTTTTTTCCCCAAAGGTGTATATGTAATTCATCAGTAAATACATTAATATATTCATGTATAATAGTTACATAATCAATTTTAATATTTCCCTCTCCATAAATATGTTGTTTCTACCCTTCTACCCTAAGAATCTGATTCAGCATATCAATTGGGGGTGGATCTAGACATGTCTCAGATAGTGATGTATCTTACCTAAAAATAATGAATTCTACATAATCATCACAAATCATAATTTCATTCTTCTTTCAATAAATTTTTGTATAATATTTTGAAATATAATCCATAAAAAAGATTATATAGAAGTCAACTATATTTAAGATAATATGGTCAGAAAATAAAACTCATCTATGTGTCATAATGGGAACTTCTTTTTACACCCTTATTGTAGTTAGACTTAAACTATGAGTTTTGAATAACGACTCTCATCTTAAAGTATTAAGAAAATATATAATTTTCATAGAAATTGTTGTTGATATAAAAGAGTGTGAGGATCTATAATCAAATAAACCATTAATTAGATTTGGATATAGGGTTAAGGTTCTTACCAACACATCATTGAGTACATCGACCTTATTTTTAGTGATCACATAAGCTTATATTTCCCTCATTTGTGTCTTATATGGTAGATTCCTTTGATGTTTAAGGAATTATGTTCATAATGTCCCATCTCCAAATCATTGAGAAATTGATTGGTAGTTTTATATTTCTTCGCCTTTTATTCTTTATCTAAAATGACTATATTATCCTCACCTATAACAAACTCTAACCCCTTTCAGTAATTTCCATAGATGATTATTTCCAAATATCATAGAAGGTGAAAATTACTTCTTTATCTTATACTTATTTTGTGCATTTTATTTTTATTGGTGCACATTCAACCTCATATTGTCATTATTTCCCTTGAACATGTAGGATCTATAAAATTAAATCTCTATTTTCATGGAATATAAAAATATTTCATCATATGATGAAAAGGATTGAGATACCATCACCCTTTAGAGACTTTCAATATGCCATTATAAGAAATGGTAAATCATCAATCCATGTTTCATACGTAATACATAGCATGAAATGAATGACATGTAAATGTATCCTCATACAAAAGAATACTTTCTTCATAATTTTTATTTATGTTGGGTTACTTTATCTTCATTTCAGATTATTACGCATGAGGGAAATAGTTATTAAAGAATGTATCCTTAAATGATTTACATTCCATGAGTTTTATTTCCCCTTCCTCCCTAGCATTCTGGATCAATAATCAACTTTAATAAATGTCACCTTTGAGACATTATGCTAAAAGTGTAATATTTTCCTTTTTATCACATCCTAAGGCCATGAATATATTCTCTAGATACTTAATCCATTGATCATATATGATTGTACTAGTTTTCATGTTGTATCAGTATATAATAAGTATACTGATTAGGATTGAAACATTAATATTATATAGAATAATTAACATAGTTTGTGTGAATTTTAGATTTTAATACATTTTTTTATGAGTTTAAACTAAAACAATACAGAGACCTCTTTATTCTAGAACATTTAATTCAGACTAGGCCCCTTGTCTGATTATATTAATTTATCGTAATCATATTGGGTATGATAAAATCAATGTATGATAAATGTAATTATAAAATATTTAATCTAATAATATTAAATATATCATATTTAACATATATACTGTTAATTCAGTATTTCTTGGATTCACAGTAGATCTGAATAAGTAATAGAAATTTTATTTATCATTATGAGTTTCGTTATGATAAAATGGAAAGCTTAAAATGAACATTAGATATTTAAAATTAATTGAATTAAACAAGTACATGAGTAAAATCAATATAATAATGAATTATATTTAAAATAAATAAATATAATTCAACCTTAAGAGTAAGGTAGGTACAAAACTTGGATAATGGTTTTTCTTGTTTTATACTTAGAAGAAAGTATTTATTTCTACAATAAGGAAAGCCCTCAATATGATGATTGAATTCTCTATCTACCTATCAGTGGCATACCATGATCCAATGAATCGGATCATTTATCACACTATCATCACGTTACCTTGAACAATACGATGATAAGTATCTCCATCTTCCTAGCCATAGAATCTATCGATCATAGTTACACAATCAGACGCACAAAAAATTACAAAATTATTTATTAAAGAGATATCCTAAAAAGGTTTCCTTAGAAATTGGAATATCTCTAAAGAAGTATAAAAAACTAAGAACAAGTTATTCATGGTTTGAATACATTATAAAAATCAAGGTAAATATTGAATCATCAACTGTAAACACTTCAAATGACTGGGTATTTATAGTCTATCTTTTCCATAGTCATATTTCCTCCAACGACCATATTTTCTCATAGATTTTTTAAATGAATTGGAAAGGTGACACCTCAACAGCTATATCATATCATAAAATTTTATGTTGTTTTATTTAACACCATCATTATTTAAATGGTATTTCGTTATGATAGAAATAAGTTTTCCATATTTATAATTTAAATTTATTCAGTTCAATAGACTTCTTTACAGATGTCATTACAATATTGTTTATGAGTGTGAATATGATTTTTCTTCATATATGATATCAGTTTGATTATAAATATTATATCCATATGAAAGATAAGTCATAATGCCTTATAACTAGTCTAATAAAGAGTGTCTGATTTTTATGAGTTTTATTCCCATTACAATTATTGTAATGAAGAGTGTTAATTTAAATTATTGAATGCTTCAAAACTAATTCTAAGTATGAAAGGGATATAGTTCTTCTATAAAAATATTCTAAACCACTTTGAACATAATTTTTTTATTAATTAAATATTTATTAAAGTGTTTATTATTTCCAAAAGAAAAGGAATGGAAAAGTTATAAATAATTTTTTGACTCAACAATCTCCCCTTTTTTGTAAAACACGAACCAAAATACTTAAATAAGAAATAACATTAAAAAATACTTATGCCCATTATTTTTTAATAACATTATATTTAGAATTAGGTATCGATTATTATCTCCCCATGAGTTTATAATTCTTCTGAGTATAATGTTTAATATGACTATTTTACACATTAGGATAAGAACTCATCCTAAGGATAATATTTTATTTTTAATGATATTTCTCTCCCCTTAATTAAAAATTTTCCCCATTATTTAAAATCATTACCCTTTGTGATTTTCAAAAAGGAATAGGGAAAATTATTTTAATACATGAAATGTAATTAGAGAAAAAAATATATAAAACAAAAATATGATGTACTTGATCATATAAAATTAATGAAATAAAATTCAACAATTTCAGAATTGGATGATATTCAAACGATTTGTAACTATGAGAAAAATTATTTAGATGATAAACTAATTTGAAAAAAATAAATAGAAGTTCACGGGATTAAATATTTATTTTTTTTGGATCTCATAATTGTCCATTAATTCTTGAATTAATTTTTTTTTCCTCTATATTTGAAATAAACACTTCTTAAGACCGGTTTTTCTTTTCCATATCCTGCAACCTTTCTTCTTTAGTTTTAATCATTTTATATATTTATTCATTCTGACTCTTGAATGTATTGATTTAATCTCTGTAATTCTTCATCATGTAAAGATCAATTCCTATATACTTAAATTTCCCACTATTATTTTCCACTTCTTGAGACCATCTATTGGAAATAAATTTTTAGTATCTCTACAAACATCATATTATCAAACATGATTTTTGATAACCTTATAATGGAAACTTGTGATTCATTAAAATCATTTCTTACATTATCAAAATTATTATTAAAAACTTTGAGATCAATATTAAGTTTATAAGATCACTTAATAATTTCTCTACATGACATCATATGATTCTAATTAATTTCTTAATGATTTTTGAACATTACCTCATGTTTGATCACCTTTTTTGTCAATATAATTATTGATCCATATTTTTTATTGATAGAATCTAGAATCATCTACAATTAGGACTCAATATTTTGAAAATATGGGATAGCTCTTTCAATATTTTTTTAATCCATAACAACATAATCAAGCCCTTATAAAGATTTCCTATTTGAATTGGAAGTGACATTTTTGTAGTTTCAAGATTGAAATTTATTAGACTTTATATTTCTTTCACTTTTCTTTGAAATATTACTATCACCATTTTCTTCAACATGTTTAATATATAGAATTTAAATAATATCCTAATAATCATATCTTTTCTTTGAAGAAACATTATCAGTTTCAGTTCTATAAATTTTACCATTATCACCAATATATTAATAAGATTTATATCCTTGAACAAATGTAGACTTTTACATCTCAGGACTATCGAGATTTTGATCCTAGTTTCATAAGAATGGAAATTTTTCTAAATATTCTTGATAATTTCTTAGGGAAATGAAATTTTATTTGAATTATTCGTATTTTTTCATTTCTTTTAGCATCACCTACATCTTACTCATTGTTAATTTCACTTTCCTCTCCTTTATATACTTGTTCATTACATTATTTATCAATTAATTCAATTTCTTTTATGGAGACATAAAAACCAGATTTACCTTATTTTATAAAATCTTCTTTAATTGGTTCCTCTAATCAGTAATAATCCTTTCCTAATGGTACTAATTCAAACTCAAGTTCCTTTCTTTTGTCTACACCTGGTGAAATTTCATTACTAACCATAAAAGTATCTCTAAATGATAATAAAGCATCTAGAAATATTTATTCTAACACAAGGGTAATATTGGTTAATGTATCCTCTGAACCTTTCGTTAAATATTCTACATCTCTTGATCATTTATGTTTCTTCTTCTTCTTTTCATTTCTTTCTTTTTCAATGTTATCAGCAACATGAATTATTATGGATAGAGATTTTATAGGATCGAAACCAAATTGAGTATCTCATAATTTCCTCTCTTAATTTCTCATTATCAATTATTTTACTAATTTATCTAGGATAGCTTTTTTCATTGGTTTTTGAGTTTCTTAAGATTCAACTTTTCTTTGCTTTTCATTAAAAACTTTATTCATCAACTATTTAGTACTTTTCTCATGTTTCATAGAGGATTCATCTTTCAGAACAACACCCCTTGATCTTTAAACAAATTCATATTTCTCCTAATCAAATACATATTTAATCCTTTTGAGAGTGTCATCAATTATAAGTGGATTTTCATTTTCATAATCCATGAAAAACATCCATTATTAACGGAGTTCAATCAATTAAGAAATAATTTTTTAAGAATATCTGGAAACATGGTTATCTGAGATTTGATGGATTTTGTCATTTTCATTCTAATGGTGTGAAATATGTATCCAATTTAATTATTCTTTCTCATGTTTACTAGATAATACAAGATAAAAACATATGTTACTTTAATGTTATCTCGATATCCTTTTCTCGGAATTAGGAAACCTTGCATCCATAATGAAACAATCATATTGTTCATTGTAATATGATTCAATTTCTAAAAATTTTAGGATAATAAAAATTAAAATTCTCATCATTTTCACTATTAAAAGATCCATGTTCATCATGAAATATATGAGAAGGACAACGAGATTTTCCTTCTAATGGAATATCTTGAAAAATCAAGGATTTTATATATGAAATTTTATATCCTTTTCTATAATTTACAAAAGAAACCTTTTGTATTATGTCATCTATATAAAATAACACTGATTAATAAAATTAAATGGATATTTCTAGAATAAAAAGATCATGATCCTCATTGGCTTTTGTTACACCAAGAGATTCTGATCCTTGAAATTGAATTATCTTTTTCAGACGACAGTCATACTTATCATAAAATGTTATTTCAACTAACCAATCTTGGAATACAAACTACCCATTGAAATATTTGGTTATAGGAATCATATTCTTAGAAGGGACTTGTTAGTTTTACATTTAGAATTGAATTTTGATAATTGGACTGGTAGTTTATCAATGTGTAATCACTTTTACACAAAAGACTTGAAGATTTATGATGTGGGACATGTGGGGTCCCCTCCTTTATATAAGAAACTAGGTTGGCAGTTCACATTATAGTGTTAATCTAATGGTTGAGAGTTAATATTTCTAATCTGAATATAGAGACTTATTTGATGAATATTTTATAAAAAAATGGTTGTCTTATCATATTGGTAGTGAATACAAAAAAATTAAAACAAAAAAAATTAATGAAACTTAAATGGGATTATCACAACAATAATGATATAGGATTTTTATGAAATAGTAATAAAATTAAAAGATAAAAAGAATATATTTCAAAGTTATAAAGTCTTATAAGTATGATAATTAAGTTATTCATTAATTTTTTAAAGTAATAAAAGAATAAATGTAATGGTTTTAATAAAAAATTTAGTACTGATGTTTTAAATTAAAACGGTATTAGAAAACATTTCCTAAATCAGATATTATTTAAAAAAATGGGTCTAAAATATTTATAATATTTTTGAGTCTAGTGATTATTTTGAGAATATTGGATCTAAAAATTTTATGTAGAAATATGATTCTAAGATATTTATTATGAAAACCTTTTTAGGAAAAAAATTAAAAGATAAATGTTTTTGAATAACAAAAAACATATATACTCCCCCTATGAAGAGAATTAACTTAAATTGTGGAGATGGTTTAAAAAATAAGTGTATATGAATGATTACTATACAATGATCATTCATTGATTCAATTTAATGTACTCAAATCTATCAGAAGATAAGGGTATTTTAAAAATATCAGTAAGTTTTTCTTGCACTCTGACGAATTTTAAAATGATATCTCCTTTTAGTGTGAGATCCTTAAAAAATTAATGTCTGATATCTATGTTTGTTTCATTATATTTATGTATGGGGTTCTTAGGTAAGTAAATGAAACTAGTATTATCACATTGTATTTTAGTTTCAGTAAAACTTATGCCATATTCAGTTAGTTTTTGTTGCATAAAAAACACATTAATACAAAAACTTCTATTTTCCACATATTCAGCTTCAATAGTGGAAAGTGATATCGAGTTTTGTTGCTTACAAGGCCAAGAAAATAATTAATATCTTAAAAAATGGCATGTTTTGGTAGTACTTCTTCTATCCATTATAAAACCACCAATTTCAGCATTCAAAAAACTATATCATTTGAAATAAAATCAATAATATTAAAAAAGACTTAAATCCATAGTTCCATTTAGAAAATGAAATATTTTTATAATGACTTTTAAATGGGATTACTATGTATTTTTCTATATATTTAACATAACCAAATATAAAACATTTTGTTAAGATGACTAGTTGTAAATTATAGTATACTTCCTATCATGCCTCTAAATTTTTTTGATCAAATGATTTCCCAATATCATCAACATAAAGAGTATTTGAGGTGCCAATGGGAGTAAAAATACATTTAGTATTTTCATATCAAAACTTTTTAAGAAGATATTATATATACTTATATTGAGGAATATAAGTACCTTATGTTTTTTGGAAATTTTAAAACCGAGAAAAAATGTTAACTCACCCATCATACTCATTTAAAACACATATATCATAATATCTATAAATGATTATATTAAATATATTTTGTTGACAAAGATATAATTTCATCAACATAGATTTGAAAAATCATGATGTTTTATTTTTTATATATATAAAGAGTTGGATCACCAATTCCTTTAACAGAATTGGTTTTTTTTTAAAAAAACTTGTTAATCAATCATACCAAGATCTAGGAGATTTTTTAATTCCATAAAAAAATTGGTAAGTTTGTAAAAATATTGAGGATGTTTTTTATCTTCAAAACCAGTGGTTTTTTCAAAAAAAACATCACACGTTAAATATTTTTTATGAAAATAAAACATCAACTCTATTTGAAAAAAATTTAAATTAATGGATTTTTCAAAGTCTAGTAGAATATTTCTTGATTCTTGTATTTCTACTAGTACATAGGTTTTTTCAAAGTCTATGACTTCATGTGGATTATAACCATTAGAAACAAGGCATTCTCTATTTATTATTATTATACCATTTTCATTGCACCTTTTCTGAAAACCCATTTTACTCTAATTATATAAGTTACCTTTGGTCATTAAACTAGGTTTTGATCTTTGTTCATTTAGAATTATTTATCTCATATTGAAGAGACTTAATCCAATCCTCATCACCTAAAGCCTCATTATAATTATTCGGTTCAAATTGGGAATGAAAAGAAATATGTTCTACTTTATTTATTAAAGAACGTTTACTTCTAATAGTTTGATCAACATCACCAATGATATTATCAATAGGTCGATCCCTAATAAACACTTGACTTGGGATTTGTAAATCCAATTCATCAATGTAAGTTATAAAATATTCTAGATTAAATAATTTAGAAACAATTTCTTGAATATTGTCTTTATTAGAATAATTTTCTAACAAAGGAAGAAAATTAGTTTTTAAAAACACGTCCTAGGATATCTGATGGGATTGTTTAAAAACAAAAAAGTCAGTTTCACCTAATTTAATAGGTAATGTTTCTTCAAATGTACATGATTGTATATTAAAAATCTATTTTCATTAAAAGTAGTGGAATAACCAAACAATATACCTTCATTTGATTTTGGTGCAATATTATGTAAGTTATATTTTTCATTCAAGATGAATACATGGCACCCAAATACTTTGAAGTAAGATACTTTTGGTTTTTGACTAGTTTATAATTCAGTAGTTTTTTTATTATTAAATGGTCTTATTAAAACTCTATTTATAGTATATAAGAATATACTAACTAATTTATCCCAAAAAAATAAGCAATTGTGTATTCACTCAACATGGATCTTGTTATTTCTTGAAAAATATGATTTCTTCTTTCAATAAAACCATTTTTCTGTGGAGTTCTAGGAGCTTAAAAGTTATGTCTTATACCCTTCTTACTATAAAAAGTTTCAAAATAATAATATTTAAATTCTCTACCATGATCACTGTGAATAGTAATCAAGGGATGTTTTTTCTCATTTTTAAATTTGGATGAAATTTTTTTTTAAATAAGAAAATTATTTATATTTATTTGATAGAAAATAAACCCATATATATCTAGTGTAGTCACCAACCAAGACATATACAAAGTATTTTCCACAAATAATCTCAGTTTGTATAGGAGAAAATAAATCTATTTTCACTAACTCTATAAAATCAGTAGTGGATACTTTACTAATATATTTAAAACTATAATTATGTTGTTTACCATATTGAAAAAGTTCACATAATTTATAAAAAATAAAATCTAATATTTGAAAAATAATTAACAAGCCTTTTCTTAGTTAAATTACATAACATTCTAAGGTCATAGTGTCCTAAACATATATTCCATAACAAATAGTGATCTTTCATTACACTAAGTAACAGTAATTATTGGCACCTATGGTCTTCTAGGTTATGTGTATATACATTTTCATGTTTATGGGAAGAATAAATAAATCCATCCATCGATTTTTTAACTAAAAATTTATCATTTCAAAAATTCAAAGGGTAACCTTCATTAAATAATTATCTTATACTTATAAGGTTGTTCTTAAGACTTATAACAAATAAAACATTTGAAATTTAAGCATTACTAAGAAGAACTATGTTATCAATACCGATAATTTCTCCCTGAAAATTAACTCTGAATGTAAATTTTCCAACATTAATCTTGATGATATTTTCAAATTAATATTTATGTCGAGTCATAAGTCTAGAATACCCATGATTCATGTACCATTTATTCATGTTTCTTGGTACTTAACTTATTTTCTTAAAAAATGTTAGACTTTCATCACCCAAACCATCTTAGGTCGAGAAATTACAGCAAGTACAATTTTTGGATTCAACATTTGTTTTGAAAAATATTCTTTGTGGAAACCTAAATATTAAACTTTATTAAGAGAAAAAATCTTGTTTCAATGTCCATAACATTGAAACTTTGTGAAAAGGGAGAATTGTTTGTAATAAATTAATTATTAATAAATACTATTTTTTATGTATTACCAATTCTGGTACTTCTTCTGTGAGGAAGAGGATGTTTACATATTTCATCACAACCTTACATACATGAAGTAATGATTGAAAAATATTTTCTTAAAGAATAAATTTTGGATTTTATTTTAATTAATAAATATTTATTCTTCTGAGTAATGGATACATAATTGAGTTTGTCAAAAACTATTTTATAATGTTTTATTTTTGAAAAATAATTTTTATAAATATTTAGAAATAATACTTTTTAAAATTTATTGATCAAGATATTTAGAATGATCTGATACTTAATTTTTAATAGAATTTATCCTCAAATTTTTCTTTTCATGTGTTTAATCAAAGAAAATGGGATACCTATTAAATTGATGGTCAGATCTTAAATCCAATACCATAGTTGGGTCTGGGATGTGGTGTTTCTCGTAGGTGCGGAATTAAATAAGTCTGTGCAGGATGTCCCAACACCTCTCTCATTAGAGGTGCATTGAATTGATTAAATAAACTAATTAATTTAAATAATTAAATTTTATCTAACATATTTTATAATATTTAAGTATCTTTATGTAGATATTTTCCAATGTTGCTTCATAATTCTGTTCTTTTTCAAAGATTTCACCTTTCCTCTCCTTTTCATTGGAAAAGAACGAATGAAGAATGTTGATATGACCTTGGACTCGGGCGGATCAAAGTGTGACGAATGCAACAAATCTCAAAGAACTCACTATTCATCAAAATTGATTTATTCACTCTAGGTAGGACTCTTATTTGGATTTTTTATGCCTCTGATTAAACTTTGAGAATGTTGTCAATTAATTCTTCAATCTGCACCTACTTGCACCTACATATTTGTTGAAAATATATTTTTCATCAATTTTTCATCTAACCTGGATTATGTTTATTGATTATTTTTCCATGAAATCTTGGTAAATTATCCAAACCATAGCATATATTCCATTCCCTCCCCAATTAGTCACATTATTCACCAGAGTAACCCTATGCGTCCTATATCGATAATTATCAAGTGACCCGAGCTCGATTGGACACTCAGATTCGGGATGGATTTGCAGAATGGTGATAGATTTCTGAGAAATAAATTGATCCAAAAATGGAATGATATCTGGATGAATAATCCGAGGGTTTAATTTAAATATGAGGAGGATTGATGTCATGATGGTGTGCGGAAGATCCAGGCAAACCCTTTTTCTGAATGCGGTCGATTCGGGAAGATCGAAAATTCGAATCTGCATTCTCTAGCCAGATTCAGTGATTTCGGAGCATAATCATGTTTCTTGGACTACTGTTGAAGAAGATTTGGAATCATTGATCAAAATCAAAGAAAACCTATGTTTTTTTTAAATCACAACTACACGCCATGTAAAACGAGAAATACACAACGTGTAGCCTCCCGCGGTGGTGGATCAAGGGTTTTGTGGGAGATAAGGAGGAAACGACATGCACCCCCTTGACATGGCATGTACCCCTACCCCCATGGGAATAATCCATGTGATGGAGCACACACCTAGGTATAGGCCATATCACTACTACAAATATGTCTTCTATCAGCTCTAAAATGGCCTTTAACAGTGCTAGAAAAGCGTTGTTAAAGCCGGTGAAGATAAAGGGGGTGTCCCCTTTATCAGTGCTCTAAAAATTTCTCATAAAGACCCCTTTTATCAGTTCTAAAAAAAGCACTGATAAAGGGCTTCTTTTATCAGCGCTAAAACAAAGCGCTGATAAAAGGGTCCTTTATCAGCGCATTGTTTTAGCGCTGATAAAAGACCCCTTTATCAGTGCTTCTTTTATTAGCTCTTTCGTTTTAGTGCTGATAAAGGACCCCTTTTATCAGCATTTTTTTTAAAATCACTGATAAAAGGTAAAAAAATTAAAAAAATTAAAAATATTAAAAATATTAAAAAAATTAAAAAATACTTCCAATCAAGAGACTTTTGTAGTGCTTGAGCCCCCCCCCCCCCCCTTTTATAGTGCTTTTACGCCACCCTACCGCACCCCACGCACCCCCTCCACCCTTTATTAGTTCTTTCTCCCATATTCCCCCATGCGCACGCGCCCCTACCTCCACCAGGATTTGAACTCGAGACCTCCCACTTGCGTGCCTAAGCCCTTACCACTCCTCTATTTTGATTTGTTTTCCATTTCATGATATCTCTCTATATATATGTGTATATATATATATCTAGTTATATTTATTCATATGGTAATATATATTTATATTAATATATATATATATATAGTTATATTAATATATATATAGTTATATTAATATATCTATATATATATATATTTAGTTATATATTTATTCATATAGTAATATATATTTATATTAATATAAATATATATAGTTATATTAATATATATATTTATATTAATATATATCTCTATTTATATATTTATATATATATATATATATATATTTAGTTATATTTATTCGTATAGTAATATATATTTATATTATATATATATAGTTATATTTTTTATATATATATAGTTATATTAATATATATATTTATAGTGATATTAATATATATATTTATAGTGATATTAATATATATATTTATAGTGATATTAATATATATATTTATAGTAATATTAATATATATATAGTTATATTAATATATATATACAGATATATTAATATATATATATATACAGTTAGATTAATATATAGGTATATAAATATTCATATATTTTTATTTTAAATAAAATGGATATTAGTTATTATTTAGATAAAGCTAGTACATTTTATATTTAAATATATTTTATAATTTATATTTATAATTAAATTTTTATGTGTATATAATAAATATGAATATATTGTTATATATTTGATTATAAATAGCAGTGAATTATAAAAAAAGATGAAATATAAAAGACATAATATCAATATAAATGTAATAACTTGGAATAAATTCAGTCCCCACCAAAAAAAAGTCAATAATACCCCCTTAAACGAGGCTGAAAATCCACAAAAGCTTAAAAATCAGGGTACCCCGACCAAAAACTCTATTTTGGAGGCTTTCTGGGCCACCTTTTTCCTCAAAAAGGGTTTCCTGGGTCAAGGCAACGTAGAGCTCTTCGCAGGCTTCCATTTTATATGTGGTAGAGCTCAAACGAACACCCAAATCAAAAGTTATGGACGTTTGAAGTTCGAGTTGCGTTTTCAACATATTTTGGATCTTTTTTAAAAAAATTTAATTTTTTAGTCTTCAAATTGTTATTAAATGACTACTAATCCATAATAATTATCAAATTATTAATTAAAAAATAATTTTTTTAATTTATTTATAAGCCATTTTCACTAAATATCTTATATATTAAGTATATTAAGTGTAAATGTATATTTATACTTATCTAAAATATATTTAAAAATTATATATTATATTTATATCAATATAAATATATTAATATATTTATATATTAATATATTATTTTTAATTAAATTTTTTATTTGAATTCGACCCTTTATTAGTGATTTTAAAAGCGCTTATAACGGGGGTTCCATTATCAGCGCAAAAAAAAGTACTGATAAAGGGGTTCATTTATCAGCGCTTTTTTAGCACTGATAAAGGCACCCCCCCCCCCATCAGTGCTTTTTGGTAAGTGCTGATAAATGTTAGCGCTTGGAAAAACTATTTTTGTGGTAGTGTGTGTGGCCTACCTAGGTTGTCCATACAAACAGCATCCCATCCAGACAAACACGTCATGTACCGGAGTATATGGAAATGGGTTCTGAGTACAAGGACATGGCCAGCATACATGGTCCCAATCCTGGATAGTTAAGACATTATTTTTAGTCCACATACAAGGTTTATTCTACTATATATTGTGGGATCCATGTACTTGCCTAAGATGCGACTAGGAATTAGAGAAGGACCACACATTGTGTGGGTCCTTCAAACATCGTGTACTTTTACACTCCTTCGATCCATCTTTAAACCCTCTGTATCTCCTTTGTTAGAACTCATATTTTGTCCCACAAGATGCCTATACTGGGGTTTTTTTTTGTGAAATGAAATGGTTCCCTCATATGTGCCATTCAAGATACAAAATTAATGTTCTGAGTTAGGAATGTTTAGAGGTGACACATATTGATGGAATCAATCAGGAATTTTTACTAGAGTAGTACTATGCTTACCCTCCCATCAGGGTTAAGTAGTGGCATTCCCTAATTGCAGTTTCAGACTTACCATCTATTAGGACTAGTTAGTGGCATTCCTCGATGATCATCTTGATGTACCCTCCAGCTGGAAGGTAGTGAAGTACCTCAATGTTTTGGACTTACCCTCCAACTAGGATGGGTAGTGGAATTCCTTAATGACCTTCCAAGTGTAACCCTCTTGATGTTATTGGAAGTGGAATTTCCATAATGACTTACTAGGCTTACCCTCAATTAGTATCTGGGTAGTTCCATTCCACACTGACTTCCCTAAGTGGTGACTTCAATCTGGGCTGGTTTGGGGCATTTTTTGTAGGCTACTAGAGAAGACCATCAACATTGCAGCATATTGACGAGGCATGGTCGGGCTAACTTTCAGACTCATGATAAAGAATGGTGATTTCCCCATTGAGAAACTTTCTTGTGATACAACTTAAAAACCATTCAGGTTATTTAGTGCTTCTCAATGTGGATAATGTGGAGGTGTGGTGATTTTATCCCATTTGAATTATGTCTCCCAAGCAGATTTATGAGGTGCTAGGAAATGCAGATGAAATTACCTTGGATCTATTGGATACTCACTTTGTTGGGTTGAGATGTGAAATGGATATCCCCTTACTCACTAATTTTGGATTGTTTTAATGATTATATATATATACCATGTTACAGTACCCATACCTTGGGTATTTGTTACTCTCCTTCCATGAGAGTTGAAGACACGCGAAGTATGCCACATGATTTCTGTGATTATATTCTCATGGATTGATGGGTTTATTCTCCTATTATAAATATATAAGACTCGATGAGGAGTTCATATCGTCAATGTTTCAATACCCTTGTGTTAATATGAGTCTTCTTTCAATCTCTTGATGGGTTGAGTTATAAAATTTCTGTTCACTTTTATTATACCTTATTCTATCTACTACTTCTCTTTAGTTGTATCACTTACTTCTCCCCCCTACAATTTTTCAGGTCATTCTCTTTGGTATGTATATACTCAGCTATTGATGGGCTTTACCCAACACATGTTGTGTCTTTTTCAAATGGAGGACAGGTTGATTTTGATCTCAGAGGATCATAGGGATGCGAGTTATGTAGACCGCATATGGTGGATGGAGTTGGGATACAAGAGAGGAGCTCTCTCGGCTGTTACTCTTTTTCAGTTTCCTTCATATTGGAATATGTTTCTAATTTGGTCATTTGTTTCCCCCCATTAATTATAATTTGACACAGTCATACTCTTGTACTTTCTATAGGTTCATGCATGTTCATTTTAATTTTTATCAGTTTTAACTTTTTCAACTTTTCCTCTACACTTTTTCTTTTAGTTGGTTTCATGTGTTTGTACTAGTTTTAGAAAAAGGACTCCCCAAGTTTAGTTGTTCCTTTGGCACTTATCTCCACCATTTTCCTATATAGAATTTCTTGGGGTAGTTACAGCTCAAGCCCATCTTGGGTCGGGTCATGACAGAGAGGTATCATAGGTAGTTTGTTCCTTAGGATGTTGTTTGGATATACCATAAAAACGTTTCTTGGGATTTAGGGAAACATTTTGGAAGTGTCTCATGTGCGGCTCTTTGGATAGGGAGTACAATGATGGAATGGGTGGCTAATGTATCCATTCATGAGCACCATGATTACCTAATTGTCGACTCGGAACATAGAGATATTTGTTGCAGGGAACAATGGTACATGAATCATAAAGGATTTAATCGTCGACTTCCCTTATTGAGTCATCTCCCCACTTTCATTTATATATATATATATATATATATTCATCTTACCATGGTACTACTTGATAATATTCAAGATGATTCCGCAACAATATCTAGTTGGGATACTAGATCTGGTTCATGATAATGACCCTATGTGCAACAAGGCCTCAGTTCAGGGTCCATCATATGATCCCCTTCCTCCATGTGGTCAGGTAGCATCACCCCCACTCATTGAGAAATATATAGTCCCAGTAGAGAAAGTTAAGGACAAGCACAGTAAAAGTGCACTCCATGAGTCCCAACACCATATATTGCTAAGGATACATAATGATATAGATCCTCTGGTAGTAGATCATTGGCTAGAGTCATCGGTCCATATATTCAGGCTTGTTCAAGTACTGATGGATCAGGTGGTGGGCTTGGCATCCATTCTTTTCCATGTAGTAGTTGGGAATTTTTTGAGCTTAGTAACTCAGATGCACGATTTTTCAACACTCTTATAGGATGACATCCATCATCTATTTCATGAGTAGTACTACCCCTCTTTCTTATGCTCTATTCGGATATATGAGATTCGACAGATTTAGTGGGTAGGGATGATAATATCAGAGTACATGGAATAGCTCACTAACCTTAAGTGCTACTCTCCCGACATCATCAGAGCTGACTACATCTGAGCATAGAAGTTTGAGTAGGGACTTTGAAGGGAAATCCGAGATATCATAGTACCATTATAAATCCCCTCATATTCAAGGGTGATGGAGTTATAATGAGTAACAAATAAAATTTTTTCATAGGGACGTCATATAGTTGGATCTGGCGGTAGGAACAGCAGGGCTGAGTCTTCTGCAGTAGTAGGAAGACGCTAGAGATCTCGGAATAAGAAACCCTTTCATGATCATACATGGGGGAATGGTCATACCATACAGAGGAATCATAGAGATCTGGGGATACTCTAAGAGGGATTATGTTATACTTGTGATGTGTGATGTCACATAACATTGGCCTTCCAGACCATGTCCAATGAGCATCCCAGGAAGGTAGTAGATGGACCACCAAGGCAAGTACATCATCGTGGCCAAGGATCTCCCATGTAGGGGTAGGGTGGTACCTAGGGAATCATATCTTGAAGAAGATTATGATGATATATGGGTGGGGTATGACACTATAATATCCTTCCACCATAACAACCAAGGGGCCCATGTTAGGCTTAGGGAGCTAGCAGCTGGGGGCACAAACAGCTATAGGCTTTGGATGTCTATGGTCTTACAGCGCACAAGATGATATGATCTATGATTTGTTTTTATTATACTTTTTCCATAGTACTATTTGACACGTGTGATATCCATTCTTTTATCTCTTGACTTTTGGTGAAGGATTTGTAGCTCCCGGTAGAGTTTCTAGCGCCTCAGTTATGCCTTGAGGTTCCTACAAGGAATGATTCCTCAGTTTCATTCATTTACCGGTAGTTCAAGTAATCCATCTAAGGAGAGAGGATCACATGGGACCTACTTGTAATCATTATGGAACCCTACAAATTTATCCTGGTCATGTAATTTCATTCCATGGTTTTATCCTAGATTGACTGTCACAACAGACTAGTCATATTCCTACGTGATGATGGGATGATGTTCCCCTTCATCAGCAAAAGATACCTCATAGAAGGATGAGAAGATGTTGTGATAAAGTGGTCACAATCTATTACCCATTAGCTAGCGAGTATGACCCTTAGAGTAGTAGACTCTTTTGGTATCAAGATTCTTTCAGTTGTGGAGGATTACATGGAAGTCTTTTCAGAAGACGTTCTAGGACTTCCTTCAAGGAGGGAGTTGTAGTTTTGCATCGAAAATCAACTTGGGACTACCCTGATATATTCTGTGGAATATAAAATGGCACCCAATTATCTCCAAAAGATGATTTTAAAAAAATAATACTTTAATGAGAATGTTTTCCTCGGACCCATTGTGTCCCTCTGGGTGTCATCTGTAATGTTTGTAAAGAATAAAGACATGAACTTATGGCCTACTGTGGATTATTATTGCCTGAACTAGGCCATAATTTAGTAAAATTACCCCTTTACAAGGATTTATGAACTATTCAATTAGTTTCACGGTGTGATATGGTTCTATTAGATAGGTCTCAGGTCTGGTTACCACCAATTGTGGGTTCTTGAGGACGATATTCAGAATATGGATTTTCGATGTTTCTATGGACACAGTGAGTTCATTGTGATGCCCTTTGGTGTGAAAAATTCCCTTTACATTTTCGTGGATTTGATGAACTAGGTATTCCAACAATAAATGGACCAATTATTAATTTTCCTCATCAAATACATACTTTTCTACTCTGTAATAAAAGCAGAACATGCAGATCTCTTGAGAATGGTTCTTGATTTACTTCGATAGCACCAGATTTTTGGAAATCTCTTGAAATTACAATTATGGATACATAAAGTTAACATTCTAAGGAATTATTTTTTGGAACAAGGTCCAGCCATTGATCAAGCAATTGTTGAAGTTTTTCATTCTTGGGATCAACCCAAGAATGTTTTAGAGTTACGAAGCATTCTTGGCTTGGCAGAATACTACAGGGTATTTGTTGTAGATTTCTCTAGGATCAAAGCCCCTGGGACCACTTTTATAAGGAAGGGATAGATGATTACCTTTCCTGAGAATTTCTAGAAGTCCTTCAAGGAGTTAAGACAGAGGTTGATGAGAACCCTAATTTTGAGACTACTAGAATAAGGGGTGGATTTCATGGTGTATTTCGACACATCAGGAGCCTGGATTAGTTAATTGTTGATTAAATGACAGTCATTTATCATATATTGGTTGAGGTAGTTGAGACCCCATGAGTATTAATACTAGAATATTGATATAGAGATAGTAGTGGTAGTATTAACCTTGAGTATGTGGAGGCACTACCTTCTAAGAGAGCGCTTTTTGGTTTACTCAGACCACTAAAGTGTCAGGTATGTCTTCACCCAAAGAGTCCTTAACCAGAGGTAGCGACATAGGTTAGAGTTCCTACAAGACTACAACTTTGATATATTTTATATTCATGGGAAGGGAAATGTTGTAGCATATTCCTTTAGCAAGAAGTTATAGGCTCACCTAGTGCTGTAATTTTTAGAGCAGATAGCTTCCCTTTAGCTAACCCTGGTGGGGCAGGAGGGTACAATTTTCCTATAGTCATTGGTGTTGAATCCTTTGCTCCATGAGCATGTTAAAGAGTACCAGTTAAAAGACATTGACTATGATGTTCTTCATGACCAGATCTCCATAGACAATGCACCGGAAGGGTATTTTGAAGGATGAAATCATGAGATCTTGTTCCAAGGGTGAATAGTGGTTCCAATAATGATATAGGAGGAGTTCATGAGGGAGTTCCACACTTATCCCTTATTAGTACATACCCATGTGGGTAAGATGTACATGGATCTTTAGTAGTAGTTTTAGTGGTCTATCATGAGATGAAGCATACATGATTTCAACTCACGATGCCTTACCTGTCAGCAGGTGAAGGCTGAGCACCAGGTTCGTGTGGGTGTGATGGACCCTCTTTAAATTCCAAAGTGGAAATGGGATGTCGTATCCATGAACTTCGTCATCGGGATTCCATGCATAGAGAAAGGCCAAGATGTCATATGGGTGATTATAGACTAACTCACCATGTACTTTCACATAATTTAAATCAAATAGAAGATATTGGTAGTGATTTTAGGGTAGCTATATAGATGGAAGATCATATGACTTTACCATGTTCCCTCTACGATTATCTTAGATCGAGATTTGTGGTTTACTTCATGAATATGGAGAGGCCTGCAAGAGAAATTCAAAATCCAGCTACTAATGAGTACATAATTTCACCCCAAAACCGATGGGTAGACCGAGAATACTACCTAGGTGCTAGAGGATATGTTGAGGGCCTGTATGTTGGATTTTGGCTAGAGTTGGGATGACCACCTGTCTTTGGAGGATTTTTTACAACCACATTTACCACTACACCATCAAAATGACACATTTTGAAGCATTATATTGAATACCCTATAGGATACCCTTATGATGGATGGAGATTGCAGAGTCATATCATATGGGGTTTGAGTTGGTGCAGATGACCCAAGAGGAATTTCAGGTCATCCATGAATGGATGAAGAAATATCATACCAGAGAGAAATTCAATACAGATCATTTTCATAGGCCCAAGGAGTTAGAGTAGGGAGACCATGAATTCTTGAGAGTCTCCATATAGCTTGGAATGAGGAGGTTCGGCTAGGGAATAAATCTATCATCTATGCTCATTGGGCCATTCGAGATTATGTAGAGGATTGATTAGGTTGCCTATTGCATCTCATGGACCCCACTGTTAGATCGGGTGCATGAGGTTATTCAAGTGTTGCAGTTGAGGAGATACATTTATGACCCCCACTCACATTATTGAATATGGATAGATAGACATCAAGGATGGATTCACCTTTCCAGAGAACATAGTTGTGATCGAGGACCCATTGGAGTGGACCTTGTGAGTAAAAACCATCCATATGGTTTGGGTGTTGTGGCAACACAGAAATGTGTAAGAGAGTTCCTGGGAGAGGGAGATCCATATAAAGGATTATTATCCCAATTTTTTGGTTTAGTTTTTCAATTTAGGAATGAAAATCATGAATGCGGGAATGATTTAGAGACCCAGTTTCTTCATTCGATGAATTTGAAAATTCGTAAATATTTTTCCAGATCTATGCGCTGAGACAACATGTGATTTTGAGGTTCGGTGTGCCCAAAATTTATTTTATAAAAATATTAAATATATTTTATATTTCATTCATGAATCTAATTAATGAAAATATTATAACTCATAATTAAATTGTCAGATCTGAAATCTGAGGCCATGGTTGGGTCTAAGACGTGGTGTTTCCCCTAATCTCGATATAAAATAAGTCATCATGGTACGTCCTAACCCCTCACACCTTGGTGGTGCATTTAATTTATTAAATAAACAAATTTATTTAATTAATTAAATTTCATTTATCATAAGTGAGATTATACAAGTATATTTCTCAGGTTTTCTTCATAATCCTGTGCTTTTCCAACAATTCCACCTTTGCTCTCCTTTTTGTTGGAGAATGATGAAAAAAGAATGAAAACAAAATCCGGGACCTGGGTGGATCAAAGTGTGATGAACAGAATAGATCTTGATGAACATGTTCTTCATCAACAAAAATATATCCAATATAGGTATGACTCATCTTTGGTGTTTTTATCACTCTAATTAAACATTGATAATCTTGTCAAATAATTCTTCAATCTCCACCCCTTACACGTACCTGATTGTAGAAAGTATTTTTTTCATCAATTATTTACATATCCATGATTATTTTTATTTATTGGTTGAAAAAAAATTCATTTCCAATGATCCAAACCTTTTATTATGTGTCATTACCTCCCCAATTATTTTTGTTCTTCACGAGCAGAACCCTACGGTTCCCAGATAGGCAATTTCCGGGAGACTCGAGCTGAATTGGGTGCTCGAATTTGAGATGGATTTTCAGGATGGTGATAGATTTGAAAGAAATTAACGATCCAGAAACAGCGTGATGTTAAAATGAATAATCTGAAGGTTTCCATTAAATCTGATGTGGATCAAATATAGAAAGGTGTTCAGAAGATCTGTCAAAACCATAATTTTTGAACCTGGCCGATTCATGATGAATGACACTGGGAATCTGCATTATCTATCAATATTTGGATATTTTAGAACAGAATCTTGTGTCCTAGAATTCGTTTTAAGAATATATTGATGTAGATTTTAAAATTGATGAAATCCTAGTGTTTTATAAAAAACATGACTACAAATTGAGTAAAATAAAGAACACACGCTATGTAGCCTCCCACTGTAGTGGAACTAGGATTTTAGGGATGTTAAGGATGACACAAAATGTACTCCCCTTGACACACTATATACTCCATCCACATGTGAATGAGTCATGTGAAGGACCACAAGGCCAGCCACATTCCATGTGATGACTACACAGGCTGTCCACATGGACATCATCAAGTGCGGACCAACATATCATGTACTGGAGTACACAGACACAAGGTCCGAGTATATAGACACTGACAAGAAAAATGGTTTTGGTCCCATATAGTAAGTTCATGGTGTGTATTCCACCTAAAAAACATGTTCTACTACATGGGGTGGGACCTGTGTGCCAGCAAGAGACGCGGGTAGGCAGCAGAGAAGGTCCACACACCATGAGGGTTACTCACATGCCATGTACTTTTGGAATCCTCTGATAAATATTTAAACCCTTGTATCTCCTTTGTTTGAACTCATATTTTGGCCCGTGATATTAATATCATGATTTTTATTCAGTGTAAAACATGATGGTACCCTCTGAAGATGATTTTGAGTAATGAGATGAATATTCCAGGTTTGGAGTGCACAGAGGCGACACCTGATAATGGAAACAATCATATAAGTCTACCATTATAGTATTGGGCTTACCCTCTAGCCGGGTCTGGGCAGTGGCATTCCTAGATGGAAGTTCCAGGCTTACCCTCCAATATGATTGGGTAGTGGAGTTACCCAATGATATCCCCATGATACCCTCTAGTAGGATCTGGGCAGGGTAGTTCCTTGACATTCTATGAATACCCTCTAGATGGGATAGGTAGTGGCATCCCTAATGATATTCTAGTCATAACCCTCCTGTTGGGTTCAGTAGTGGTGTTTCCCTGATGACTCGCCAATCATACCCTCTATTAGTTTCTAGGTAGTGTTATTCCACAGTGACTTCCACGAGTGGTTCCCTCTAGTTGAACAGTTCAGTATCATTCCTCAGAGGCTACCAAAAAAGACCCTCGACTATGTGTCATAATGATGAGGTGTGATTGGACTTACCTTCAGACTCATGTTAATGTAGGGAACTTTCCTGCACAAAGATACATTCTTGTGACGTGATTTGAAAACTATGAGGGAAATTTTAGGCCACCCCAAGTGGAC
This sequence comes from Viscum album, assembly GCA_963277665.1. Classification (NCBI taxonomy): domain Eukaryota; kingdom Viridiplantae; phylum Streptophyta; class Magnoliopsida; order Santalales; family Viscaceae; genus Viscum; species Viscum album. The sequence continues at coordinate 1,447,086,615 of OY728155.1, forward strand.
AGTATATAGGTATGCTGATTTGGGACCCTTTGACTTGTGTCTCCTATGAAGACGCATGAGGTTATGGGCATCACAAATGATTTTACCATGAAACTATTGGCTAGTCACTTTCTTTGGGTGAGCTATGATATGGCGGTCCCCTTACTCTCTCATTTGGAATTCCTTCACTAATCATGTGTGTGTTTATATATATTTATATATATCCTATTATAGTACCCACTCATTGAGTCTTGGTTACTCTCTGCCATGGAGATATGAAGATGTGTGGGGTATGCCAGGTGTTTTTGTGTCTATCTTCTCTTTCTTGAATGGGTCTACACTATGGATATATGAAGCGAAGACATGATTAAGTGTTCTTCTCCACACCATTTCAAGGCCCTTGTGTTCATATGAGTGTACTTTCACTTTCTTATCATGATGAGTTATACTCTTTCTGTTATCTATTATTGTACCTAGTCCTATCTACTTCTTCTATTTATTTGTATCTCTTACTACTCCCACTTAAATTTTTTGAGTTGTTCTACTGGGTATGTATATACTCACCGTTTAATGGTATTTTCAAAACACGTGTCATCTCTTTTTCAGATGGCAGATAGGTTGGCCATGATCTCAAAGGATCTTAGGGATATATGTTATGTGGACCGCATACGGTTGTCAGAGTTAGGATACAAGAGTGGAGCTCTCTCGGTTGATACTCTTTTTCAATTTCATTCAGGTTACAACTGGTTTAAGGTTTGGTCATGTGTTCATCTACTTTAATTTTTATTTGATGCTACCATACTCTTATACGATATAGAGGATCATGCATGTTCATTTTACATTATATAATTTTTACTTTTTCTACTATTTTATTAATTTGGATGTGTGTGTGTGTGTATAGGTTTTTGGCAAAGGACTCCCTAATTTTTTTGTGCCTTTGGAACTTATCTCCACTGCCTGTCCTATAGAGGTGGGATTGGGGTAGACATAGATCGAGCTTAGCATGAGTTGGGTCATTACATTTAGATTATCAATAGATCATAAATTTATTACTTCAATCTTTTAAAAAAGGATTCAATATTTACTTTCCAAAAAATGCATTAGTGGAACAGATATTTATAAAAAAAGGTTATAACAAATTTAAAAGCAACATAAAAACGTAAAGAAATAAATATTAAACAAGTATTTGAGTAGTGTAATCCAACTTTGATACCAATTGTAGTATTAGTATATTATAATTATACTAATTATTGTTGAATGAATGTATCTTCAATGGAATAGTTACAAAGGGTTGAATTTTAGTTTTCAAACCATCAGTTTAAAAAAGGTTAAACTAAAATAATTCACAAATCTATTTATGTAAGAAAATCATATTTTTACAAGTCTCTACATCTAATTATATTAATTTATCAAAATTATATTTGTTACAATAAAATCAATGTATGAGAAATTTAATTACAACAGATTTATCATATAAGAGTAAATATGTTATATTCAAGATAGATACGATTAATTCATTATGTCTCGAACGCATAGTTTATATAATTAAGTAATACATATTTTATTTATCGTAATGGGAGTCGTTAAAATAAAATCAAAAACATAAACTGCACAATGGATATTTAAAAGGACTATTATATAAAAAGTAAATGAAAAAATAATAATATAAAAATGAATTTGTTTAAAAGAAATTGATATATTTTACCCATAATATTAATGTGGACACAGACCTTGGCTAAAAGTGTCCCTTGTTTTATACATACAAGAAAGACTGTATTTCCTCAGCAAGTAAATCCCTTGATACGATGATCATATTCTCTATCTGACTATCCCAAGAAACCTTTGATCTGATTGATTAGATTCTCTGACACACTATCCTCATGTTCCCTCGATTAGTATAATGATCAGTATCTCGACCTCCCTAGACTAAGAATCCCACTATCATAATTACACAATCAGATTCAAAAATCAATTAAAAAATTATTTCTTAAGGAGACAACCTGATAAGGTTTCCTTAAGAAGTACTCACTATAAATAAATACAAGATACTAAGAACTTGTTGTTCACACTTTGAATACTTTAGTAAAATAGGGAGTAAAATGGAATCATCATCTCGAAAATCCTCAAATGACAGGGTATTTATAGGTGATCCTTCCAACGTTTGTATTTCATAAAATCTTCATACTTTCATTGAGTACATTTCAATAGAATTTTATATCTATAAAATCAACAGGTATATCATAATTGAAAGTCTAACATTGTTTTGTTTTAAACAATTATTGTGTAAAGGTTGTATCATTATGATAGAAATAATTTTTCTGTATTTAGAATTTAAATTTAGTCAGTCTGGTGGACTTTTTTATTGATTTACATAGGATAATATTTATGAGTGTGAATACTATGTTTGTCGGATCTGATATTATTATGATTATAAATATTATTTCAGTACAAAATACCTGAGATAATATCTTATAATAGGTCTAATAAGGATAGTACAATGCTTATCAGATTCATTCCCATTACAATTATTATAAAATGAAAATGAATTTATTTTCATGAATACATTATAACTAATTCTAGGTTTTATGAAGAATTATGTTTTTTGCAAAAAAACCATTCTAAATCAATTTGGACATAAATGAGTTAGTAATTAAATATTATAGAAATATTTTTTGATTTCAAAAACAAAAGGGATGAAAAATTCATAAATAAACTTTTAACACACAAAGTCCTACAAAATTATACGGGATTTTGTTTCATTGGGTGATATAATGTATGATAATCATACAGTGGAGCTAGTTTTTCCATTTGTTAAAGGTTATTTGTTATAATTTTATTAATCTACACTAATATTTCCATGATTTTCTCAATTAAAATTATAGACTTATTGGATTTACCATTAGGTAAATCTCTACATTTTACATGAGTATTTATACCCTTCTTCATTCAAGGATACATTTGTTAATAATGGAATATATTGGATTAGCTCAAAAAACTATGAATATTGAATGAAATTTTATAATTTAAAATATGGTCTGCCCTTTAACCTAAATTAAATTTTTTCATTTTTAATCTCAGAATCATAAACATATATTCTTTTTTGATATCCTTATTTTCAAATACTTCATAATGGTTTGTAAATAAACTATGAATTATTCAAAGGATGTCCCATGAGATATTCATACGAGTTGGGATGTAAAACCCATATTCATTCACCTGGTGATTATTGGGTTAATCCTAACACTCTATTTTCATATTGATTAACCCTAGGTAAATCAGTTCAGAAACCATTTCCACTTATAGTATCCAAAAAAATGTGTATTAGTAGGAAAAACCACATCATCTCTTCCTTACCAAAATATTAGTAGGTCTCTAAATATTTATCCTCAATGTGTATCATATGGTTATATCCCTTAATATACATGTTAATTTATATTTTTTTAAAGGTTTCTACTAAACTTCCACTAATACCAACTAGAAAAACCTTGAATCTAGTAACTGAGATCTGATGCCTACATTATTACATTGGCATAGATACAAGATGTCAAATCCCAAAGGGGTGATCAGTTTAACAGTTTTGGATAACCAAATTCATACATGAGACCTATTTAAATAGGTAAATAAAATACAAATCATAGTTATGTAATACCTTTGTAATCCTTGAACTCATTCCAATTATTCTTCCTCATATCCTTGGGAAAGGAAAAAATAAGGGTGAGGTCAAATGATCATTAAGGGTAACATATAGTGTAAGATATTATGAATCAAAAAAATATAATAAATATTTCTAGGTAACTAATTGAAAACACATTCCATTTAATAAATAAATTTAATTTAATAATTTCATTTGGAATAATTAATTTGATAAGGTAAATTACAAAAAAAAACACATACAATTTAATCAATAAACTGAGACTAAAATTAATACATATATAATATCATATAGAAAATATCATGGATAATAATAATAAATTAATTATAAATGAAGTAAATTAGTAATTATTATATTTTATGATCACAGTAATCATGATATCTCTACCATCATGTCCTTTTACAAGACATTTCAAAACAACTGGGTAAAAACCCATCTAACTTGGCCAATTGATTTTCCTCATGAGAAATATCTATGCATCAAGAAGAAATCTATAAATGGGAACCACCCATAATAGAATTTATGAATAATTACTCATATATAGAATAATCTATTTAATTCATGAATCAATAGTCCTTATTATCAAATATCTTTATAGATTTAAGGACAAGGATTTATCAATATTTACCCAGTTAATCAAATAACATTCCTAATAAACACCGTATGTAAAAATGGTATATAGTTTAAGAAATAATCATATCCATTACACAATATTATGGATATTTAATATAACTAGAATGTCTAATGAAATATGATCTCTAGAATGATTATTGTTTCAAGAGAAAGTTAATAATCAAACAATAATGTTATATTATATTATAACTTTTACATATTTGGTAACTTAATTACAACCCCTTGAAGAATATACTTTAAAATAAACATTAATCATCATGAATAAATTTTTTCATGTTAAATACATCAAATAGAAAGTATATGCACCACAAAAAAGTGAATTGGGTCATTTTTTAAAATATGACTCAATGAAATGATAATTTAGACGAAATCCTTTACAAATTGGTAAATTTCAAGTCATATCCCCTTGGATTAATTAATTCAAATAAAAATATAAAATAACATTAATTGTGAAGTATGAATTATATTATATGTAAAATTGGTTTTATATACGACATATAATTGAAATTTTGTGCATGATATTACAATATTCCTCAATAAAAAAAATAGAAATGAAGTCTATTACCTCGTGCTTTATTTTGGCTGAAAAATATTTAACCTTATGTATAATTATTTTATGAGTGTTTTTAAAATTTTAAAGAACAATATTAATATTTATAATATCATTAATGATCCCCTTAAAATATTTTACCACCCTTTTGTTAAAAATATTTCATTATTTTCATGTTTCTGGTGTTAATTTTCTTGTTTTCTCATACATGTTTTTATATGAAGGTTATGGTTCTTGAATACATTATATAGTTATATCATATAAATAATTATATTAATGTTATAAATAACATTATTAATCATTATATACATTTTTATAATAATTCTTGATGTTTAGACATGGAAAATGAATCACATCGCTTCATGGAGATGGTAGGTTGCTAGTACGCTGGGGCAACAACGTCATTTCCTAAATGAGTTAAAGGGTAAGGAAGTAGGTGATATATTAATGATAAAAAATTTATTTCAGGTCATATATATAATATTTATTCATTAAATATAACCCTATTACCATCCATGTAATGTTTATGTGAAAAATGAATCACATCGCTTCGCGAGGCGGCAGTCCATCGTACACACTAGTGACGTTATTATATATTATACAGGATGAAAATTAAAAAATGTATATGTGTTATTATAATTAAATAAGTATAATAATATCATAAAAATAATATAAATGGTCTAAATCAATCATTATATCTAGCTTTTAAAAGTGGGAATGAAAAAAGATATATATTAGTTAATGAGGCGGTAGTTCGTTATACACACGATCAACAGTTTCATTTCTAATTTGATAGAAGTAGAGATGTATATAGGTAATTCTCTTAACATAAAATCATATAATTATATTTAATATACTATTTATATTATTAAATAATGTTTTAATAATATTTAAAAGAGGTGGTAGAAGAAACAAAATAAAAACTCTCCTTTAATAACATTACCACTTCTTTAGAAGACCACTTTTGGTTTGCACAAAAATGCCCTCTTATGATGGATTTATAATCAATAAAATGGTTGTAGTGTTTTAGGAGGGGATTCAAGAATCGATTTTTCTAGGTCTTGGTTGAACCCAATGGCTTTGGAATTATGCAGTGGGGGGAAGGGGGTGGCCTTTTAAAATTAGGGGGAGGACACACATAGAATTTTGGAAAAAGAATCAGTTACACCCACATTTGTATCATGTCATAAGACTCCAAAATAGGTAATTATTGACCTTTATAGGTGTTAATGTAGATATATATCCAGAAAATGGTTTTTCAACAAGTTGATATGCCATTTTAACCCCTATATTCATAGTTTAACCCTTGGTAAATCAGTTTTTTCCTTATCCATGATAATTAAATTTTACTTCATTTACTATTAATAATTTCCAAAAAATAAGTATATCATATTATATAATAAGTATAACAAATTATATAATAGAAGTCATTATGATTAAAAATATGGAATAATTTTTTCCAAATTAAATTCATATATGTTTCTAAATCCAATTTAATATTAATACTATAGACAAAACAAAAAAGATGGTTTCTAAATTGAAAATTCATATATATATATACAAAGTTTTAATATCAAAAATCAGTATGAAATTAATTTTATTGACCTAAATTTTATTTTTAATAATTTAATTTAAATAAATTTACCCTAAAACCAATTTAATATATTATTTACCATTATAAATAATCTAAAAACACATTTTTCAATAAAAAGATGTATTTTTTACTATTAATAAAAAAAAGTATACTTTTTAGAAAAATAAAAAATATACAAAATATGATAATTATTATATGTTAATTTAAAAAAAATAATTTATTTTAATTAATTAATTTTTTTATAGCTGTAAAAATTAATTTTAAATTAAGTTTGCGACATGACAAAAACAATTTCTTTGAAAAAAATATAGTTCTTCAAAAAAAACTTATTTTTATTTCAATTTATTTTTATTTTATTTATCTTAAAAAGATATATATTCAATTTATTATAGAAATATATATATATATATATATATATAATATTTTTTATAATTTATATGGTGTTATTCATACCCTTCAACTTAATGACTAGGTCATAATGGTCATTATTAAGTAATATTTTAATTGATTATTTTTGTTTAAACTCAGTATTGCATAAATCAAAATCCATTTAAGAGATTAAATTTAATTAAAGAGAAATATTCATAATATCTCACGGTGTTACACCAATATTCAAATTTCTAGAATATGAACCTTCCACAAAACTAGCAATAGCCAAAAAATCTTCTCTTCTTCCATTGTGTGTTAAATTTCCCGGTAAAAGGATACCCATGTTTCTAAATATAAAATATTTCATTCCAAACACCTTATGCAGAATAAAATTATCTTTTAAAAAATTCTTAAACATTTATAGATGTGGTTGTTTTCTCTATAATTTTACTCCCACATTTGTTTCCAATGCTTGAATTATATCCTTTACAATATAAAGAGTCAGAATTAGTGTTAATACTCAAAAATTTCTAGAACATGGAGTTACATTAATTCATAAACTCATGGATGATGTATCTTAATATTATATAAACTTTTTATACTATTATAATGAATTATTCCAAAAATATACTCTACGTATTATTTTTTGTGGTAAATATACTCTTAGGTTTATATGAATATTCAACTTGAGTGACATTCATGTTCCTCCAATGTACTTTTATATCATGAATCATTAAGTTGAAAGTGATTATGGTATCTTCAAGAGATTCTAATTTATCTTCACATTCAAATTTCATCATCCAAAAATTTTATTCATGAATCATACTTTAACGAGATTGTTTATAAGTTTCTTTATTTTTTAATTTAAACTTCGATCTTATAATTCTTGAAATGTACAGTAACTTTTGTTTAATTAATCAGTTCATTAAAAAATTATTCAAAAACAATTTCTCGTAAATTTTTTTTGAAAATATTATTAAACTGTTGAAATATTTTAATTTTAATTTATTACATATTGTTCATTTTATTCTATAAGTTCTATGATAGTTTCATTTTTTTGGTATTTTTTGTCCAATGAATCCTCTATCTCATTGGCTTCTCATTTTATATTATTATTTTATCCAATGGTACACTAATATGTTAAATTATATATTTAACGACTTATACAAGTACATGTTTCATATATATCCTTGATAACAATGTATAACTATTCACTAGATTCAATAGATTCATACACTTCATTTCATGAGTGAGATTCTCAAGGATGATACTTTTTAATGGATTTAATATAAAAACAACCAAATTGGTTACCTTTAAATAGTGGAATAATTTCATTGATTTTAATTATTTATCTTACATAACTTCTAATCTTCTCACTTCTTTTGGTTTCATAGTTTTTTGTCTAAAACTTCCAGATTATTGACTATAAAAAATATTCTATTTTGTTTAACCGATGCATCTATATAACATCTTTTTTTCCTAAAGTGGAAACTCTAAAACATCTAGAAACATGAAATTCAAATTAATTAGTGAAAAATACTTTGGGAGAAATACAGATTTAATTATAGGAATCCAATCACATATATGTATTTAGATTCTTAGTGGATTGAGTAATCACATTGTGAGGGGGGTGAGTAATGTGTGACCAAATTTCATAGAATTAATCCAATATAAACTTTTACCCCCTTTTAAGTTGATTGAAACTCTATCATGATCGGAAATTATGGATATTGTTATGAATCCATAAGATATGAAATATTAATGGAATTTGATAAATAAAAATTCTAGATTAGTAAATATTCAAGCATCAATGGGATAACCAACTCCTTACTCTGTTCATTTATTATCCTAATACATAGATAATCCACTATAATTTTATTTTAAATTAAAATTGTTGTTGTCATTTATTATCCTGATCCCATTAGTTCAGCATATTAATCAGGTGTATATGAACCATGTTACACTGGTGAATAATTACCACCTCTTAATGGGTTCTTTATAATGGATCCCACCAATCTTCAAGATTGTGTAATAACATAAACAATTCTTCAACTACAACTTATATTGTTCTAAAAATATTAAACATAAACCTTATTCCTTACTTTTTGTAACATAATTTTTAATCAGTAACTTCTTCCAAGAATATCAACAATTGGATTTTTTTTATAGGTTTCATTTAACGTTAGTGAGGCTCTCTACCTTTCTTCCTATGTAACACTGGAAACATTTATTATCATTGGAACTGAATGTTCTAGATCTTCAACACTTCAAAACTATTAGACTTTCGATAATTGTAAATTGATTCCTTCCACTCTTTTGTTTTCTTAAATATAGAAAAATTTATCACTCCCCCTTATGTCACATTATATGAATGATCTTGATCTTTTATAAAATCAAACATTATCAAAAAAATTAAAGGCATATATTCTTTGATCTTAGATACTCATTCTATTTTCTATTTCTAGTAAATCACCTTTAATATTCCATAAGCTGTAAAATATTTATTCATTAATTACTCTAAAATACAATACATCAACATTCATCAACTCTTGTATATATCTCTACATCAATCAAAAAATTTACTTCATGTACTTTGTAACATTTAATGTTCAGATAAACATCATTATAATCAACATTGGTTACACATAAATTTTATATTACATCCCTATAAAATTTTATATTCCTTTAACATAAAATTCTTTATCATGTGACATTTCATTTATATCTCTACCTACAATAAATATATTATGAATCATCAATCAAGCTCTAAAAAACTTACAAGAATTAAATATTCTTCATATATCACTCTTATATTTGGAAAGTCATCTCTCAACCATCATATCTTAAGAACATTTATATTATTGGATTCTAATCAAATCCACATTTGATTGTATTTATCTTCCAATAACTATATCATCTAATGGAATACACTTCTACCTGCCATACCTTATATCCATTACTTCTATTGATATTTCAAACAACTTAACATTCAATCACCCTATCAATTGAACTCAATATCAATTTCTCATCTCAACTCCTTTAAAATTCATATTTTTTATCCACTACAAAAATTGATTGGAATTTCATTGATCTAACACATTCTATTTATTTCAACCAATGTCTATCATCTTTATTATCTCATATTGATCCTCTACTATTAGAAAACCCTTCTTTATATGATTATTAAGAAAATACATAACTATAGATTCATTATCTTCTATAATTACCTTCTAGATGTGTCAATGTTTTTGGTTAGATAATATTTAATTTTTAGGTTGTTATTCAACTTAACTATGTACATACATTAAACCCATTAATCATACAAAACAATTAAAAATATTGGTTAACTAATGATGGGTGTTTTTTCAACTCTATTATTCCATCAATCTACATAAATGTACATTTTATTAATTTGATGAGCCAGTAAGGGGCACAGCGCTTTAGGTTTTCCCTCTCGTCATCGCTTCCTTCGGCTTGGGTTGACACGGCAGTCCTCCCTGCACTTGGTGAGATCTGGCAGCACTCCTCTGTTACGGTGGATTTATGGACTCGATTGTCCCATTTCCACCATTGCTAGCCCTCCTCGCTCGATTCCTTTCTCGCAGGATAGGGTTCCCTTTGGCAGCACAGTGACGGTCCATGACTGAGGTCCCAGATCCAGTAGCATAGGGATCCTACTTGTCTCTAGTTTGGGCGGTGGGTGATTCTTCATGGTCATCACGTGCGTTTGGGTTGGCGGAGACAAGATCTGGGCGGTGGGTCTTCTTCTGGCACCCTGGTTTTTTTCCTTTGTTTTTTGTTTTTTGTAGTTGTTAATGGTTTGGGAGGAGCTGGCTCAGTTCGTGGCGATGTTTTTCTGAATCTGTGGATTGGTGATATTTTCTGGATCTTCGGATTCTGCTAGCCTTTCCCTAGTTCATTTTCCTCTTCGGTTTTTAGGTTTTAGAGGCATCAACAGGCTGTGGAGGCAATTATGATTCTGATGGCGATAGCAAAAGCAGTTAGCCCCATTTCGTGAATAATGACAATGACGTTGAACAGTGTTCTCTTCGGATTTTTTTCTGGCGAGTTGCAGCAACAATGAAGTTTGGGATGACATTTGGCCTCGTCAGTTGAGACGTTTTTTCATGATGTGGTGTTCAGTTGGGTGTTTTTCGGTGGTGACGATGGTTCTTTTACGAAGATGGGGATATTCTCCAGTGCTCTTCCTTGCCAGCAATCTGGTGAGATGAAGGGTCGATTTGTGTCAGGGTACACGTCACGAGGTGGTTGGTGGCCCGAAGCGATAATGTTTGTTGAATTTCGAAATTTGAAATTTGAAATTTGAAATTTGAAATTTGAAGTGGTTTTTGCGGATGTTTTCATGTCGGTGGTTTTATAAGGTTCCCACTTTCCAAAAAGTGGCTTTTTAAAATAATAAAAAAATGGTTTGGTCTAATAGATTCTATGGTGAAGATTATGATTCTTAGAATCATATTTTATAAATCTTGTTTCCTCTATATTTTTAAAATTCAACACAATAATTACAAAACATCTTCTATATACCCACAAATAACATACAAATCAATATAAGAATCTTTACTATATTTATTTCGGTATAAAATCCCCATCTTCTTTTATTGTTTGGTTATATCATCAAAACCCCTTCTTATTGATGCAAAAAAGAAATAAAATTTACTCTTCTTATATAAGTATATATTATTTTAGTATAAAATATGGATAACTTCAATTCCATAAATTTACTTTATTACTTTCCAGAAGACTTCATCATACCAGCAATAACACATATCTTTAGTCTACCCATTATCAAGCCTCTCCAAAAATTTCCTATACTTTTATAGATTTTTTTGACATTATAATGGTAAATGGGGGAGGGTTAAATTTCTCTTTAACAATTATAACATAAGAAAATGGTAAAGATAACATTTAAGGTTTTTGAAATAATAAATTTATAATCTCTGTAAAGTGATGAATTGAAAATTTCAATCCTTGTTAAAAGGGTAATTAAATTATTTATTATATGAGTATAAATAATAGAAAATTGATTAATCTAATGTATGAAATTATGATTCTGGGAGATAAATGATTCAATTAATGTTTTAAAATAGATAGAAAACATTGTTTGAAAATGTAGTTTTGAAAATTCTTTTGGATCCCCTAAGTCTCCTCACCTTAGGTTGAGAGTTTTATATTATTAATCCTTTGATAATTATAGTGATTAAGAAACCCTTTCCATAAGATTATATTTTTTGAGCACCCTCTTGATCTTCATAAAAATACAAGGAACACATCCCTCACTTTTTTGGTAATAAGAACCTGTTATAGAAGGAGATGAGAAAATAGAAGTTTATTTAGAACAAACCAATTATAAAGACACTCCCTATAATCACTCAAATGAATGTGTACAATTTTAGATGAAATATTTCGGAAAATATATAGGAAAGGAGTTCCATTGAGATTGATGGATAATTGATATTGGCTCTTTGAGAGAACATTGATATTGTTAGCGATTCGACATTGTTGATACAAGTGAGGAGTTATTTCACAAGTTTTTTGATGATATCCAAGAACCCTTAGGTATATTTTTATAGTATTCATCGGAGATGGATGTATCTTGGGTAAATTAATGGATTTAGAGGCTTTATTCAATGAAATTCAGAATATTAGTAAATTCTCCTTGACTGATCCTACAATCCCACTGGCTAGTTAAGAACATATTCACTCCACCTGCATCCACTAGTATGATATTTCTCTTTTACTGACTATAAAGTGGACCATTGTACATTGAGTTCACTCTATCCATGCCTCTGGCTGGATGGTTCCTTGCATCATCGAACGTATATATCATGAATCTCTCCACCTTCAAGTGGAGCAACCCTTTCTTGATTCTAAGTCCTTCTGTGGATCTTATAATTCTGTTAAAAGATCTAAAATAATGAATTAAGAATAATTAATCTCTTTGATAGGATAAAAATGGTGAATTTGAATAAATTTTAAGATATCCATTAATCCCATAAATGAAAATACTGAAATTCAAATTCAAATGACTTAAATTCACCCAAATGAAAATGTTATATACAAAAGAGAGTGTTTTTTATCAGGAAAACACACTTAGTGGGAGATGTACAATAGTACATAGTTATTCTCATAACTATAAACATTATTATCGAGTTCACTCTTAAGATCAATTCAACAATTGTTAGATAATATGATTCACTTCATTACATCAAGACATTGTTTCTTCTATTTTAAAAATAAATCATCTGGACAACTTCAGTTTGTATCATATGGATATAGTGCTAATTTCATCATGTATTATTAGGTTTTAATATCTGGTGTGTTTAATTTTGGAATACCATAATGAATTATATGATACTACAATCTCTTTTAGTACATACTCATTAACTTTTGGAAACCACCTACAACACTAATTGATAGAAAATAAAATAATTTATCATCATAGTCTATTAAGCTCTTAAAATATTTTTAATATTAGTTATATTATTATATATAAATAGTTTTAAAATATACATATATAATTAATTTTACATTATACTAAAAAATTTAATAAAAATAAAATTATATTCATTGAACATAATTAGATATACACACTTATTAATGGAGTTGTTTCCCTAGAACCAACTTATTTTGTACTTTATGATAACTTATATACATAGTTTTGAATATTTATAAATTCATTATCATGTCGTGATTGTTAATATGTGTGACATTGAATGTGATAATGTCCTAAGAGTAACTATCACACTAAAAGGTCATAGTGGATTCCTACTATGAGGAGAACTTGGAAGCGTTGTGACGCTATTATTGAATGTATGTTCTATAGACATATCATATCATTTGAGGTATATAAATGATACAGGATATTAAGTGTGGATACTCATTGGGCATTGAAACACCTTCTCATGGTGTACACCCTCGGTAATGTCTAGGAGGATATTATCAAAACAAGATCTACCTATAGGAAATCCACATTTATAAGTATCAATGGATGTTCCTATATGTAGACTTTTTTATTGGTCTGTAGACTTTAAGATTATTATTAAAGATTATCAGGAGTCATGCACATATATTTTTTGCAGAAAACCATGTCGGCATATGTTTATGATATGGTAGGTTGTCTTGGCTGCATCATGATTAATACTACATTAATGAATAATGCGAGAAAGTATTTGTCCCATCAGTTCATTAATAGAAGTTGATATCTCATGCCCATTGAAAGAAATGATATAGCCTAAATAAATCATTGTGCAAGGTGTTCTATAGGAAAGTTCAATTTTTGGGATAATTATTCATGGATGCCTGATCTCATTTATTCTAACACTAGTTATTCAAGAGAATATATTTTAGGAGGAATATTAAATAAATATTTATTTTCTGGTTAGTGAATATAATAATTAAATATTTATTGGAAAATAATTTAGGGAAATTTATTTAATAAATAACTATTCTTTATTCAAGGTCTAATTAATATAGTGGAGGATTGGAGGACCGAGTTCAAGGGTCCAAATAGAAATAATAATATTAAATATTATATTATTAAATAATATTTAATTATAATTCACAAGTTAAGAATTTGTCATAAAATAATACTCATAGTAATATTATTATTTAACTTGGGGTTTCTATTGGATTAAAAAAAATAAGGGAACTTGTGCAGTTATGTTATTTTAACCCTAATGATATAAATACCCAATTATGATTATTTTCTCATAACCATAGCTAAGAAAAAGGATTCTCACAATGGATTTTAGAAAAGATCTGAAGCCTGGAGAGTTCAACCCTCTCGAAGAAAACTATAAAGGATGAGATAGATCCTGCTCCACCATATCAATCATAACACTTTGGAAGTAGTTATCAAGTCAACCAAAGGTTGACATCACAAGTGCAAGGTTCTTACACACTGGTACCTAGAGACTCCTTTGGTGATGTCTAGAGATTCATGGTGAACATGTGGATAACCTCTAGAGGAATCCAACATTTATATTCTACAAAGAAACGGTGGAACACTATAGATCTATGGTCAGAAGCATCAATGATGAATGAATAACCTTAGATGTAATTCTTATTTAATTAAATTAATTATAAAAAACATATGTTTCTCTACTTTCTCATGGTTCTAGGTCAATAAACCATGCTTGTTATTTGAATCAAATCCACTGATCAGAGCATGCATCACTACTTGTTCATGGATTAATCATTCATAATGGGAAAAAAGAAACGTTTTGTACCACCCCTCTTCTGCTTCTGTTGCGCCCAGAATGAAGAAGTGGTATCATAGGGGGAACAATGTTGTTCATAATTATTTAGTTTTTTTGTGATTTATGTATTCATATTTTATTTTTTTCAATTCGAGTTTAATAATTCTTTAAATATGAATCGTGAGATATATTTTGTCCTCTATAATTACTCATAGATCTAACAAAAATGATTAATTTTATGATTAAAATAAAATCAATAATCTCATTCAGAGGTTCCGAGGATCCTGGCCGTATAACACCAGACTTAACACAGTGTAATTGGTATTACACGACATGTAGTCATGTTCAACGCATCGATATTGATTAAGATATCAATTAGATATTTTTCAATGATTAGGGAATTAATTACACCATTATTACACAATGTGCTAACCAACATTAACTGGAACACAGTCATACAAACTACATGTCGTGTGACCCACTAGACACGACGTATAGTCCCCTCAAGTTAGGGGTCCGGTCATGTATTACATACATGGACTACCCAATAGGTGACCATGTAACATTGAGTCAACATGTCATGTGGACCACTAGAAACATCGTATACTTCAAGATTTTTGAAGTATGCCTCGCACGTCAAGAACCTAGGCATGTACTTCAGATAGACGATGAAGGGTGTACACACCATGTAGATCAGATCAACAAGACATATACTTTTACCAGATTATGAGTATTTAAAATTTATTTATGTTCCTATGTAAAACATGAGACAAGTGCCTCTGTAAGGTCATAAATATAGGATATTCCACATGATAGTTTTTAATATACCTAAATATTTTAGTATTTAATTAATATTTGCATAATTTTTAGATCTACATGTCATGTGTGAGTTGTATTTCATGTTGTTACACTACATTCATTGAAGCATAACATGTGGCCAAAAAATCATGTAATTCAGGTAATCATCCATGAATTACACGCCATGAAAGTACGTAATAAGTTTTTTATGTTATATGTCATAATATTAAAACAGTATATGAGTATAATACATGTTAGGATAAATTGGATAGGTATTCATCATTTTCCCTCCAAAGTGAAAGTTATGTACATAGTAAATTTTAAAAGAATTTATTTAATTTGTTTAAAATAATAAAGGATGAGAGTCTCAAGGAAATTATGATAAGGATTAAGAAAAAATGATTGATTAATTAAAGATAATAATTAATCCATTAGAGAGTGATTTATCATAAATAAGAACAATTAAGAATTTAGTGGTAGTTTTATTAAATGCTGAATTCATTGCATGCTAGTGGATGATCATGAGCTTGAATATACAATCGAATGTGATTGGTATCATTTTAATTTATTATTAAATTAAATTGGGGGAATGTATTCCTTCTCTCCTCATTAATATGTAGGGAATTTGTGCCCATGGTTTCATTTTCATAAAACTCCTTTTACCCCTCACTTGTGTGTGAGTAAAATCATATGTAATGGACGGATCTCCCAATCTGGTGGAGTAATTTTGAGTCTGGATTTTAAGTGAAACCAATACAAGAAAGATACAATGGTGGACAGGTGGAAATTTATAAACACAAAACTCGGATTGGTTTAAGGTGTTTCTTCTCTAGGTCAGTGGTTAGTTTATCCACTTCTAGATAATCTAACTAATAGAAAAAACTCATGATCATACCTATTATTTTATTTCTATCAGTTTCATGGTTATTAATTATGTATGTTTTTTCATGATCACATAATTAATGAATTAACAAGCATGCATGATGGAACTAAAATAAACTGGTTTATGCCTAAATTTTATATAAATAAATTTTTACTCACTTAAGTAATCCCACTTAATATTAAATATATTTTGATAAAGATAATAAGTGAAAAATTATACATAAAATATAAAATCCCTCAATAAAATATTAATCCGGTATAGACATCCATTACTTCAGTTAGAGTCAAACCATAGTTCAAAGTGCATGACCAGCCAAATTTGAGGTACTTGCAATTATCACGGAATTCTAATAAGAGGTTTTGGGCCTATTTTACTTGGTTCACATCAAATATTGGATTCCAAAGTAGAACTTGGTGTAAATAAGAGGCAAAGGTTGAGTAAATCCAATTAAAGGATTTTAGGATTGGGGATTCCACTCAATGAATCAAGGAACTATGAACTAATGTAGTTAGGATTTAGAATGTTGATCTATAAACTTTTAAAATGCTTTACCAACCCACATTTGGGTAATGAGAAGAGAAATACAGATCATTGCTAATAGAATGTCCAAGAAAAGGGATATTCCTGATCTAATGGTGAGGGATATTGGGTTTTGATAAAATAGTGGTAGAATAATAAATATAGTATTTATTTATTTCTGTAAATTTATTAGATAATGTACTAAATATCTACTTATCTTATTTGTAGAAAAAAAATTGATATGAAATCAAACATATCATTGTGATCCATACTCAAGAAGGAAAACCTTTTCACTAGCACAAATTTCCAGTAATTGAAGAGGAGTTTATGTGTCTTCCTTCAACAAGAAAGGAAATTATATGTGTTGGAAGAACCATTACCTATTGCGCCTAGAAATGAGGAATGTGATGAAGAGATATCTCCTTATAAGAAACATTTGAATGATTCTACAGATGATTAGTGCTTCATGCTATCATCTGAGACGAATGAGCATTAAAAGAAACATGAAGAAATTGATGCATATATCATTATGTCACACCTTTGAGAAATATATCAAGATATGGTGAGACATGAGAGGACTGAGATCTCCAATGATTTGTTTACCATTAATCTTGGAGATCCTACGCCATCTGGGCCTCATGTATCCAATATTATTGTCTACATTAATTTCTTGGACATCTTAGGGATTAAATTCCAGGATTAGTTGGGTACATATCTCATACTTTCATCACTGACCAAGACGTTATCTAGTTTTATTGTGGATTATAATATGATAAATAATGAGAAGATTCAATCAAAATATTTGAGCTTGATTCACCAAGTTTATAAAGACATGGGGTTTGACTAACCCATAGTCTTTATGGTGAATAAGAAAAGGAAAAACAAGGAAAAGGGTCCCAAGACCTAAAAATAGTTTAAATCTCCTGAGCACCATACTTCCAAGATGGGGAATCTTGAGAGTCCGGTCAAGGAAATTGTTGCGCTTTGTTTTTCTTATGTTAGGCCAAGGAACTGGAAGAAGAACTACACCCAAAAGCATTGGAATCTAATGGTGCATTCGTTATCAAATAAAATTTTCAATATCCACACATTGTGTATTAGATACATCTTTTGGTACTCACATCTGTATCTAAATGCATGAACCAAGTAGATTGCAGAAAATTGTTAGAGGAGAGGTGGATCTACGAACTACCAATGGTGCGAGGATGGTTACAGTAGCCTTTGGTGACTACCACCTTTCATTGCTAACTAGAATTATTTTGGTTTTATATGTTTTTTATTATGACCCTAGTAATACCAAAAATATAATTTCTATATCATGTTTAGATACATATGGGTTTATTTTCAAGTTCAGAAATAAAATTTGTTTTTTTATAAGTATAGAATATGTTATTGTATGGAACATTTAAATAATGATGTATACATATTTAATTAAAAACCCAATTATTGGAAATTGATAATGAATCAAGTTCACATGACTCATATAACAACCAGCTTTGGAATCATAATCATGGTCATGTAAACAATATGTGTTTGAAAAATCTCTATCATAATGGATATTTAGACTCTTCTGGGATAAAATGACTTGATAGATGTCATGCTTGTTTACAAGGAAAACTAAACAACCCACCATTTGGTGGATAGGGAGAAAGGCCTATAGAAATTTTTGGATTGTTAAACATTTATGTGTGTAGACCATATCTTGTAGAAGCTAATGGTTGATGTTCTTACTTTATAACTTTTACTAATGACTTTAGTAGATAATGATATAAATACTTGATGAGGTATAAGTCTAAGCCCTTTGATAAATTCAAGGAAATAAATAATGAATTATAGAATAAATTTTTTTAAAATGACAAAGAATCTGCAATCATATTGAGGTAGATAATATCTTAACCAGGAGTTCATTGACTTTCTAAAGGATGTTGGGATTATATCTCAACTCACTCAACCTTATACAACATAGTTGAATGGTGGTATTAAATAAAGGAATTGTAACTTTTTGAAAATGGTATGTTCGATGATGAGTCATGCAAATATTCCACTATTTTTTTGGGATATGCATAACAAAATGCAGAATACACATTAAACAGAGTACCAAATAATGCAGAAAATGGAATTTCCTTCGAGCTATGGAGTTGAAAGAAACTTATTTCATTGTATACGCATTTATGGGGTTGCGAGGACTTTTTAAGGCCTTCTTAGGCAATAAACTTGCACCCCTAGGAACAAAGTTTATCTTTATAGGTTATCCCAAGTAAACAAAGGGATACAATTTATAAAACCCAATATACAAGAAAGTGATTATTTCAAAACAAGACATATTTATGGAGAGAGAACACATCCTCAAAAAGGATAGTGTGAGAAATATTGACTTGGATAAAGTTGAAGCTCAAGATACAAAAGAGTTGGTATAGGAACAGGTTCCACATGTCCCCATATAAGAATTAGTTCCACAAACACAAGTACTATGTAGGAGTGTAAGAGATGTAATGGAATAAAAGATATATGGTTTTATAGTCACTGATGATGGAGAATATTTATTTTTGTAAAATTATGAACCTCTCTCTTGTAATGTGGTAGTAGAGAGCTTGGAAGCTGCAAGATGGGTAGAAGATATGAATATTGAGATGGATCTCATGTATCAAAACCATGTCTTAGTTTGGGTCGATATTCCAGCTTATGTAAAGCATGTTGGGTGTACATGGGTATTCAAGAAAAAATTGGACGTGGAAGGTAAAGTAAATACCTATAAATCAAGGTAGGTGGTTAACAGTTTTAAAAAATTATAAGGTATTTACTATGATTAAACCTTTTCCCCAATTCCTATTTTTAAATCCATAAGATTCATACGTATCATAGTTGCTTACCGTGACTATGTGATTTGGCTGATGGATGCCAAATTGTATTCCTTAATGGGAACCATCCATAAGATTTCTATACGAAACATCCAAATGTGATTGTGACACCAGGAAATGCCAAAAGTGTTTTCAAGTTAAAATGATCCATTTATGGATTGAAGCAAGCATCCATGTCATGGAACATTTGATTTGATGAATCCATAAATGAATTTGATTTCATTTAGAATGATTGTGATCCTTGTGTTTACAAAAAGGATTAATGTGAATGTGGTTATCCTAGCAGTGTATGTTGATGTCATATTACTTATTAGAAATAAAATATTAGTCTTACAGTTAATTAAGGACTTGTTGAACAAGTGATTCTCCATTAATGACTTAGGTGAAGTATCCTACATTATAAGGATCAAGATCATTCATGATTGATCCGAGAGGCTTATTGGACTGATCCAAAGTAAATATATTATCTAGAAACTAAGGATATATAGTATGGACCAGTTCAAGAGGGGATTGGTTCTAGTGTCACATAGTTTACATATTTCTGATAAAATGTGTCCCCAAACTCAACATGATAAAGAGAGAATGAGTAAGATCCAATGCACTTCAGTGATATGATCGATCATATATTCCATGTTATGTACTAGAATTGGTGTTTCCTATGCATTGAGAATGGTTGAAAATTAACAAGAAGATCTAGAAGAACAATAGTGCTCTATTGTTAAGACTATCTATAAGTATCTAAGAATAATTAAGGATTTGTTACTGGTGTATGGAGGATATGAGGAGGTTTTCATATGAGGGTATGCTAATTATTATTTTTAGATATATTAGAATAATTTTATGTCACAATTAGGATATGTTTTCAATATCAACAGAGTAGCTGTGAGCTAGAAGTTTTCAAAGTATCCTATTGTAGTTGATTCTCCAATAGAGTTTGAGTACATAGAGGCATTTTGATGCAGCCAAGGAAGTCCTGAGGATTCAGAACTTTTTCAAAGGATATTGATTTTGTATCTAGTAATAAAGACCATGTCACATTGCATTGTGATAACACTATAACTATATCTCTTGAAAAGGATTTGAGGTCACATCAACAGACACAGCACATACTCTAGAAGTATCACCTCTTAATTAATATTTATTTGAATGGTGAAGTTACAGTGAGTAGAGTACCCATGGAAGAGAATGTGGTAGACACCTTGACTAAAGACCTATCATAGCAAATGAATGAATATCGTGTGAGAGCTAGAGGACTAAACGTTGTAAGAAATTGTCTCTAGTGAAAGTGGGAGTCTGTAGGAGTTGGTTCCCTAGAACCAACTTCTTTTTTACTTTATGATAACATATATTCATGGTTTTGAATATTAATAAATTAAATACCACATCATGGTTTTTCTTCTGCATGACATAGAATGTGTCAATATCTTAGGAGTAACTGTCACAACAAAAGGTCATAGTGGATCCCTGCTATGATGAGAACCTAAAAGTGTTATGACACTGTACCACAATATGGGGTAAGGGAAGTGTCTCGTTTCATCAGTGCTATGTAGAAAGGGTCGATAAAGGGGGGATATATCAATGCTAATTAAAAGTGCTGATAAAGGGTACATTTATCAGTGCCATAGTTTGTGCTCATAAATTTTTTAAATTTAATTTATATTAAATTATTATATTTATATTAAAAAATAATGTTTATTTTTATACATTAAATAAAAAACACATGTTTATACATAATATAGAATTTTTGCTAAATCAAATATATATATATATATGTATAATAAAATTCATTAAATAATAATGATATTTATTATATTTAATATATTTATATATTTATAATTATATGTTTATAATTATATATAAATACATTTTAAATATATATATTTATAATTTTACATAAATAATTATAAAATTACAATAATTTTTTTATATATGATAAATATATTTATTATATTTTCAATGACATATAAATACCTATTAAATATATTTATTTATAATAAAATATATTTTAATATAAATATATTAATAATTTTCTCTGATGTTCGGACTAGTTTCCCCCATGATAGGTTAAGTGTGTGCAGTAGTGTTGTGGGGCTAGATGTGATGGTTGGGGGTTGTGGGACTAGGTTTTGTAAGCTGGAAGCCTTAGGCGATGTGGGTTCATGTTGCACTCGAGTGTCATCATGTGCTCGCTACTCAAGGTTCCATGTGTCGGGCTTTGCATGGTCAGTATTTCTATGCATTTTTATTCATGTTGGGTCCCTCACTGGAGGCCTCCCTCGTGATTTGTTTTTTGGACCTAGTTAGTTCTCCTCGTAATGTTTGGTTATCCATTTTTTTTACGTTGACTCTATAAAATTACTTGTAATAAATAATAATATTAATTTATATAAAATTATTATATTTTATTCAAAAAATAATGTTTATTAGTATACATTAAGTGAAAAATGGATGTTTATAATTATTATATATTTTATAATAATTCAAAAATATATATAATGTTTTAAGAAAAGTATTTCTATGATTATAATTATATATATATATAAAATTATAATATTATAATAAATATCATTAAATAGTAAATATGTTTTTTATATTTCATATAGATTTGTTAGTTTTATTATTAAATAAATATATTTATAAATATATAAATAAATAAATATATTTATAAATATACAAAAATATTTAAAATTATATACAAATAGTTATAATTATGATTTCTAAATAAATATATACATATATTTAAATTAATAAAAAATTATTATAAATCTATTAATTATATATATTTATATACAGAAATTTGTAAATAAATTTAATTCGATATAATTATAATCTAAATAACTATAGATATATTTTAATAATTAAAAAATATACAATAAATATATTAATTATATATATTTATAGAATTCTGAATATATTTGTTATAATTTTTTAATTATTTATATATATATATATATATATAATTACAAATATAAATAAATATTTGTTTATAATAATTTTTAATTACAAATAAATATATATATATTTATTAGTAATAAATATAAATAATTATATATTTATTTATTAGTTATAAATATAAAAAAATATATCTATATTTAAATAATTATTAATTTATGAAAAATATCTTTATTATTTTCACATATAATATTATATTTTATTAAATAAATATATTTATAAATATATAAAAATATTTATGAATAAATAAAAATATTTATATTTATAGTTATAAATAAATACAGATATATATTTATAATAAATATTAGAAATATATGCAATTATGAATATAATAAAAAAATTATATAAATTTATAATTCTAAATATAAATATATAATGTAATATATATTTATTTATAGATTTTATTATAAATAAATATATTTCTATTTATTATACATGTAGTTTCATAAATATATACAAAAAACATAAATATTTTTTTATGAGTATAGTTTTATCAGTGCTTTCTTGGCACTGATAAAGATAAGCATTTATTAGTTTTAAAACCCCATTGATAAAAGTAGTCTTTAAGAAACCTATAATTTTAGAACTGATAAAGGTATTTTTTGTCAACACCTTCTAATTTAGCAGTGATAAAACATACCTTTATCACCACTTGTTAGCTAGTATTGATAAATGATTCAGCTGATTTTATAAATGAACCCTAAAAGTCTCCTCCTTTCATCGCACCACTGAAGCTCTCATGGAAGCCTTACCCTACCACCACCTCCTCCCCCTCCCCCTCAACTTCCTCCTCCTCCTCTTCCACCACGAAGTCCTCCATCATCACTGTGAAGCTCTCCTCTGTCGCCTCTACCGTGTACTCAACCTCCTCGGCTGTCGACTCCTCCTCCTGCTCCTCTGTCGCTGCTGCAAATCTCTCCTTTGTCACTGTGAACCCTCCTCCTCCTCCTCTTCCACTTAATCGTACAGTCATGAATCCCTCTATAGGTGTGCATTGTTACTCGATTCATAATTCCCACAAAAATAAATATTTTACAAGGATCATTAGGGTTATTCTTTCAGTTTTGATCCCTCGTGTATGATGGGATCATTCTGGATCTTTAAATACAAGAGTTTTGGAACTTTAGTGCTTTTAACGGAGGTTTTCTTTTTTATTTAGTTGGTCTCCATTGAAGGTGGCATGTTTTAACATGGTTTATTTTTCTTCCAAGTAGTTTTTTCAATGCAATTGTTTCATTTTTTATTTAAAAGTGTTATTATTCTTTTTAAATTCATTTTTTTTAAAATTATTAATATATTTTATATCCATGTGATGATTTAAACTATTTTTTTGTGTTTTGATCTTGGAAAAAATGGGGTCTCTTTTAAATTTCATTTTTCCATGTTTGAAATGGAATGTTTTCATGTATTATGATTTTGTGAAATGACCATGAGGATTTTTGAAATGGTTCAAATGGTGTGTGTGGTATTGTCATCTAGTTTTGTTTTTCAATGAATTAAAACAATGTTTTTATGTTGAAATTGTTTTAGGGTGACGTTTTAATTTTAAAATTATTTTAAAAGGGGGTTGTTTAATAAATATCAAATTTTTATTTGAGATGATCATTTGGTATACCCATTGAAATAAATTAATTAATGGATTCATTAAAAAAATTGATGTAAATAGTTTTATTTTTTCTTTATTTATGATTTTAATTCACGACACCCATGTTTTTTATGGTAGTTTAAAAAGGTTTTTTTATAATATATGAGATTCTCAAAGATTAGGTCCACGTACTAAATGATTGAATACACCTCTGCATATCACATAGAGCCCATCACATAGAGGCCTTCACATATTCTTGATTTGGAAACTTTTATCTATATTATATTTAGATTTTTATGGTTATATAATGTGGTATTATTTTATTTTGGAATTTTTTATACATGGGTAAGAAGGGGTTGTTTTAGTGAACAGTGTTTAGAGGTGATATGAATAGTTTTTTATGTCATCCAGATTTTATTTATTGGCTTCATGATTGATTTTGATCTCATCCATTTCATTTATCATTAGAACTCCGGTTACATAGGCAGGTCCTAGGACATGAACATGATAAAAATTGAACTTCTCTCCCTAGTACAGGATTGCATCCCCACACTTATTGGGAATCAATATGATCTCCCTAGATATAGATCAAAATGCTTTACTTTCTAGGGATTGATATATTCTCACCAAGAACAACTATTGTACCAAAACCTCGACTAATCATACTCCTTTATCACTCCCTCTACTACACATCCACCATTAATTATCAACATTGTTGAGGCATGTCATTATTCTCTCTTGGATCCAAATTATCTTGGACACACCTTTTGAAAAAAAACTATAATGCTTTCATATCATGGTTTTCCATTCTACTGAATGCATCACTTATAACTAATTCAAAATCAATGTATCTTTTGAAATCTCTAAGACTATCAAGGTCATTTTCCCTCAAATTATGAATCCTACACCATTTAATATCAATCCAAACCCTATCCATTTTAATAAAACCACCACTTTTTTACTAGTTCAATTCCACTAAATCTTAGAAACCCACTTCATAAGAGGAAACCTTGTAGTATTGAAACCAAGACTATCTATCGAGTCTTGATAAAAAATAACCATATGTTATGTAATGAAACATTAATAACACTTTTTGGTAACTTATAGTAGAATAAGAAAAAGAGCTGCTACCACTAGTTGGATTTGGTAAAAATCAACAATACTTATGTTAAACCCCTAAAACATAAATTAAACCCCTGAAACATGTAGATAGCAGATGAAATTATAAGTCATACATGAATTGAAAGAGATCCACAAACCTGATATATCATAACAAATACAAAAAGTTATATCTAATTCACTACATAATATCTCTAACATCTAGTTCCAGTAACCTTATAGATTTGAAAATACCCCCTAGAGGAAAATGAGAAGTAAAGGATAAAATCGTGACATGAATGGAATAAGCACATTACATGAAATTTATGTTGTTTGTAAGACAATCCTACTTCAAAGGGTAGTACATTGATATTTTTACTATGGGATAAATTTAGTTACTATGGAAACATATATTTTGTTAAACCTACCTATCCAAATTTACTTGAGACACTTTTTTTACACCCTCATAAAATAATCATAACAACACATGCAATGAATCCTTCGACCCACAAGAACTTTATGGTGAATCCCATCAAAGGTACAAGTGATATAATTCAAGTGATTATCAAATCATATTTTTTTATTAGAATAATTTTATATCTAAATATATAAATTATTATTTTATTAAAACATTTACAAATTTTATGAATGTTTTAATTAATATTTATATTCAATGTTATGAAGTAGTTGTGACTTTTAGGTTGATGCATCCATAAAAGGTACCAAACCAAGATTTTATTCATGAAATTTTCTTTTAAAGGTTTATAAAAATTTTGGGACTTGATATTGTTAACCTCATTAATGTGTTTTGTAGAGGTAAACATTCTCTTAAAACATATAATTATGCTCTCATCACATTTATTCTATAGGTTTAAAATATGTGCTTAGTTATGAATTTGATAATGACATGTCTTTGTAATGTTATTTATAAAGTATTTTTGAAGATTTTAGGAAATAGACTATGGAAAATCATACCATATATTAGTTTAGATTCATATTTATTTTCTTATTTTGAATTGAGACATGATGTACTTAAAAGGATCTGGAAAGAAACATAATTTCTTCTAGTCGTGAGTGGAATAGGGAAATTCATTGTGTGAAAGGAATATAAATTGATAAATTCTTGATTATGTAATGGGTTCATGATAATATTTTTTTATTATGTTTATTTATAATATAAGTAACCAATAATACTTCATGTGAGAGAAATATACTTTTTTCTTGGGGTGTAAAACCAATTGATTTGGTGTGAGCCAAGGATCAATGGGGTAATGCAGTTATTATAGAAAACTGGAATATGAGTGTTTGATGGTTGTGAGTGTGGTCACTAACTACGGAACATATCTATTGGGAATCTGGTATTTTGGTGAAGGATAATTGATATAACTGGACAATGGAGGCATGTATAAGGGATATCCAATGGTGGTGAGCCCAATATCAAATGCTTATAGAAATTATTATTATTACACCCACCTTTGGAAAAATGTGATGGAATCATACAACAATGATTGACTAGGGATGAACCAGGGATTTTTCTATGTATCTTTTATAATGTGTCTCTATTGGGATCTATGCCTTTTTAAAAATTCATAAGTGGCTATTTTAAAATTATTCAAATGTTTTGAATTGTTTATTAGAGGGATGTCACAAATTTTAAATGATTAAGATTGTTGGATCATAAAGTTGTCTTGAATGATTTAAAAAAAGAATATTGTTTTCGTGAAAGAGTGTTTGGAACTGATTAATTTATTTTAAAAAGGGTATGTTATTTTAAAGTGGAATTTGTGTAAATGGTTGGTTTATTTTATGGTATTTGAAGTGTGATTTTTAATAGTTTTTGAAGGACATTTAAACTATATTTTTCTCATAATCTTTTAAGTTTATATTTTTATAGAATTAGAAAAACCATTACATTAAATCAATATTTTAAATAAATATTTTTTTAAATACTAATGTCTTCGAATCAAACAGGATGGATATGTATAATGAATTTATGGTTGTCAATAATTTGACAAGAGATCATGAATATAAAGTGAAATAGTTCATCAAGTTTGCAAAATATCATGTATATAACCCTT
Source organism: Viscum album (assembly GCA_963277665.1). Taxonomy (NCBI): domain Eukaryota; kingdom Viridiplantae; phylum Streptophyta; class Magnoliopsida; order Santalales; family Viscaceae; genus Viscum; species Viscum album. Next base: position 1,447,114,382 of record OY728155.1, read on the forward strand.
CTCAAATCCTTTTTCCATGTTTCTGTTGTTTCTATTCAAGAAATGTTAGTCCAAAGGAGTTGGAAGAACACTTGATCTGTTACAGAATAGATCAAAGTTATAATTGTTGGAATAAATACGAGGAAAAGGAAATGTAGCTAGTGGTTGGAATAACAGTGCATTTTATAAATCATCTGATATGAATATAATTCTGTAAAATGAATATGATTGTGTCTAGGACATGATTAATGATGTGAATAATGATGAAGATCATATTTAGGAAATTAAAAGGGAAGTTGAAGATGAACTACGTGATTTCCCAAAAAATTTTGAGCAGTTAAACAATTGTGAAAAGATGTCTATATATTGTTATTGCACTAAATATATAGCATTTTCAGCCATATTGAAGATATATAATTTGAAACTAGGAAACAAATGGATTGATTCTAGTTTTACAGAATTAATTTCTCTCTTTAATGACATTATCCTAGAAGATAATGATATTCTGATCTGAAAATACAATGCCAAATGAATTCTATGTTAGATGGGTATGATATGTGAACATGCAGAGAAAAAGTATTGTATGATATTTTTTCAAGGACCAAAAATCACTTAGAGAATGCCCAATGTGTGGTTCTTCTCGATACAAGAAATATGAATCCAGTCCTATGAAATTTGTATGGTACATTGCAATAATTACATGGTTTATGAGCCTATATGGAAGTGAAGAGACCCTAGAAAAAATGACATGGCATGAAGACATAAGAAATAAATATGTGAATCTAAGTCACCTAGAAGACTCTCCATATTGTAAGAGAATTGATCATGAGTATCCTGGTTTTTGAAACTAGTGGAGAAACCTCCATCTAGTCTTATCTACATACGTAGTGAATCCTTTTTGTTATGAAAGAAACACTCAAATTATATGGCTAGTTTTGTTGTTAAATTATAACTTTCCACCATGGTTATGCATGAAATGAAAAAAAAAATGTTATCTATTCTTATATCAAGACCGAAACAACCAGGTAATGATATTTATTTTTGTTTGGATCCATTGATCAACGATTTGAAATTATTTTGGGATTTCTGTGTTATGTTTTATGATGATTATAGAAATGATGATTTCACTTTGAGAACCATGTTGTACAGGATGATAAATAACTTTCTTGCTTATTGAAATTTATTAGGATATAACATTAAAGGAAGTCAGGGATGTCTCATCTACGAATAAGGTACATAGTCAATTAGGTTGAAACATTCATTGAAAACCATGTTTCTAGGACATTGTAGATTTCTACCCCAACGACATAAAGTCCAATATTGGGTGACATCAGTCGATTGAATTTCCAAAGAACGTACAACACTATTTCCACTAATAGTTGATCAAATATTTGAGATAGTAAAATACATGGACATTGATTTTGCTAAACTTTTTTTGAAAAACATTATAAAAACCGGTTTAATGAATGGATTAGTTTTTTTTAATTACATACTAAAATTATTTGTACGTCAGACACTTTCTTGATGTTATGCATGTTGAAAAAATTGTATGTGACAGTGTCATCATCACATTGCTAAATGTACCTGGAAAATCAGAGGATGTAATTAAGGCTATGCTGGACATGGTTAACATTGGAATACGAGAAGAGTTGGTGCTAGTTAATGGAGAAAAATTATTTTTTCTTCCTCTAGATTTTTAAATTATTTCTAGGTAGGGGAGATATCAATTTTGCATCTTCTTGAATGACATAAATGTTCCATAGGGGTATTCATTGAATATCAAGAACATCGTTTCAATTACTAATTTAAAGTTAAAGAATCTAATATCACATGACTGCCACATTTTGATGCAAGATCTAATTCTTATAGCTTTACGTTGAATTTTTCCCTAGAATTTCCATTATAAATTTAGAAAGCTATGCTTCTTATTCAAATCTATATGCAATGATGTTATAGACCTGAAGAAATTATTATGTATGGAAAGTGAATTTTTTTTCATATTATTTGAATTAGAAATGTTCTTCCCACCGATATTCATTGATATGATGGTTCAATTGACGGGTCACTTGGTAAAAGAGATTCGACGATGTGGTCCTGTACAATATAGATGGACATATCCCACTGAATGGTTTATAAATATTTTGAAAGGGTATGTCAAAAATTGATGTTGGTCAGATGGTTGTATTGCAGAGCGATATTTTGTTAAGGAAGTCGTTGAATTCTATACTGAATACCTGTCTGGTGTAGAAAGAATTGGTCTACTAAATTCTCATCACACTGGGTGGCTTTCTAGTGAAGAAATTTCTAGAATAGAGGTTTTCATAATCAATATTATAGATCAGTAGTAGGCCCACCTTTATTTTTTTCATAATAGTTTATAGGTTTCCCCATATGTTGAAACCCATAAAGAAATTATTACGCATTTGAATCCACAAAGGGATCAAAAATGGATATCAAATACACTTAATAGATAGTTTATAGGATGGTTTTGGGACCATATATTCAAGGAGTCAGATAAAAATCCAAACTCAATTTCGAAATGACTTCAAGGGAAATGTGGAGGACAAATTTTGTATGTATTATCATAGAATTATTATGTAATTAATGGTTATACATTTTATACTAATGAACATGATGAAGACGTACCCTGTAGAATAGTGGAGTTACACTTATGGGTAAAGCAATGCATGTTTTTGGTTCTAAGGACAGAAATCCAATTTATGTGAATATGTCATACTTTGGAATCATAAAATAAATATGGGAGTTGGATTATATGAACTTATAAGTGCTGATTTTTCAATGCATGTGGGTTGAAAATGGGAGTGCTGTTAAAATAGATGAGTTGGGATTCAATAATGTTTATTTCAGTAAGCAAGGGTACCATGACGAACCATTGAAAATGGAATCAAATAAAGTACATGTATTTTATGTTACATATCCCACAAACTAAAAGTGGTCAATTGCTCTGTTATAAAACAAAACCACTGAAGGGTTAGATTAAAATTCAATATAGGATGACCCATTAATTTGGATGTCGTAATCATTCAGCAATAGACCCAATGTAGATGGTGTTTTTTATGTGAGAGGATACCACATTGAAGGGATTTGGATAGTCTACAGATGGGTAAAATCCATTCAACATTTTAAAAAAAGAGATTTCAATATTCATGTTACATTTTTTTGTAATATACTTCATGTTACCATATGTTATTATATATTCACTACTACTTTTATGTAATATAAATTAAATATTAAACTACTTATACAGATATGGACTTCTACACATGATGATTCCACCAATCTCGAGGAACAACATATCTCTCAACCTGATACTTCTCATAGTGCAGAGGAACAATTGGTCTCTCAACCTACTACTTCACATAGTGCAGAGGACCAATAGTTTTCTTAACCTGTTGCTGCTACTGCTCCCACTATATAGGTGTAACCACCATCTGCACATGCTGATGCTAGCACACCAGAGGAACATATTGATGATGTTGAAAGTGAGGAAATGGTAGGCAACAACACTGGCGGTGCTGAAAAAATAGGAGCACCATATTTTGATGATGTAAGAAAAAATATTTAAGGATAAAGTAAAATGCATAAAATACAATGTCAGATATAATAAGTGGGGCTAGCATGTTAACCCAAACAAGGAAATGTTTAGTAGTAACATTGGAATCGTCCCTCAGTAATGTGTGCCGATTGATGTAAAGTCATGACACCATGTTGTCACCGGGATTAATACACTGATGTGGGGAGATATTATGGTAACATTATGATATAATTTCTTTAATTTACTAAAAAATAATATAATAAAACATTTACTTACTCTTTATCATCCCTTGTAGAGTTAATTTATAGTGGATGACTCACAGGAGGAATATTTATTAAGGGTTTTCGTATGGATTCATAGAGGATTTCACATAATTTTAATGAGATGTTATTTTAAGGATAATGATTAGAAAATAAACCTACACCCACCTACTATTTATTCACACCTGATATCCGAATGAGCATGGGATGTGATTACAAGTCGTCGTTTTTAGTAGTCTTTTTAGGTACATTGTGTTTGGTAATACGTTGTTTCATGATACGTGTATTCATCCCATTGATTGATGGTTTTTTATTTATTAAATAGCAAATAAGTGATGAAAATAAGTAATAATCAGCAAAACCAATGTACCCCTACTGTAAAGTATGAATAGGATACGCTTCACTTGAAAAAATTGGTACGTATTTAAAATCTACCATAATACTTTTATGTGAAATAAAACAACACCAATACTATGTTACAATATTTATATGTATATTGATGAATCCAAATCTAAAGTCACTTCCATCCTACTCCATGTGATATGGAAGGAGGTGCGTGTAAATTAATATGGGATACTAATAGATGAAAACACACAAAAAGTGTGGGAAAAATGTTTAAGTATGACATATTAAATACTGTTTTAAAATCAATATTACATAAAAACGATTACTTTTTTCCTATATTTTTTATCTAACAATGTCATAGGAATTACCAACATCCAAACTGCATGTAGACATAATTTTGGTAGCCTTAAAGTAGGCAGAAAAGTATGGACACGTCAGAGGTGTGGGTTTTGGGGTGAAACCCCGAACATTTTTTGAGTAAAAAAAGATGAGGATCAAAATAAAGAAATCATAATGCTGGGATAGTGAATAGTTATCATTGAAGAACATTTGTAATTGCAGAGAAAGTTCATGAAAAAATTGATGATGGGGGTGGGGGGAAGAGAAGAAAAAACTCAAGATATCCATCACGTAAAGATCTCACCCCACTCCCACTAGCTTTGAGGTGAGCCATTACCCGAAAAAACATGTATTAAATTTGGTAATTAATGTTATAATGATTGTTTATGTGAATTGTGATTCATATAGACACTAATAAATTTCATGTACTGATATTTTACATGGTTAAAATGACATTGATTTATATCTATCAACACCAAACCATCACCTTGATGTGATGGCTACGATGTTCAATATCCAAAACTCCATGATACACAACAAACCACTTCCAATAGGTTATGTCATAGTTTTGATTAACATAGAACATAATCCGAGTGTCGATTTACCTATTCTAATTGATGATGAAGATATTCATATGGTCGAAAATGATCTTGAAACATTCATCACAATGGCGTCACAGTAAGTAAAAAAACATGTCGACAAGGAGGTATTCATTTCGAATTTATTTTTAAAGATAATAATTTAACATTTAATGAAAATAGGTTGGAATAAATGAATTTTATAATAGATAGACATATGGAAGGGGGTGAAAAGAAATAACGGCTCAAAATCATCTCAAGGATCAACCAACCGATCGAAACGATATACCAAAAGCACCTTAAACTCACCCGTTCTATATCTTCATTTATTATCATTATAGTATCATTTGAATATGAAGTTGAAAGATGGTGGTACTCACACAATTATTTTTTATGAAAATATTTATAATTGGGGAGATCCATATTTCATTAGTGTTGACAATGTAAGTGAATTCTGGGAGTATGATTGGCTAGGCGGCTCAGGATTAAATGTATAAATAAGTATTTTTTTATGAGTTTTATTTTCCAATAGCTAATATAATATGATAATTATAACTAAATAAATTTCATATTTTTCATAGTCGTATATATGAAAAAAAATTGAAGGGATGTCTCCATGATTTTTTTTTTGAGTCATTAGTCCACATGTCACCTCTACAGAATAGACAAAAATAGATTTTGAGAAAGAGGGTGAAATAGTGGTAGGCCCGCTCAAATAATTTAATTGAAAAATTATGGATGACAATCTCATCTTAATAATAATGATGTAGGGGTAAAACTCTAAAATTTAATCATATCAAATATTTTTTAATTTATTTCTTTACTTATTATTTTTCTTGTTCTTAGGCAGCATTGGATGCTCATTGCGATCAAATTGGAAACACTAATGATTTTTTTTCATGATTCACTACATGGATATCCAACAAGCAGACCACAAATGATCACGGTTGTCAATTTTTAATAAGGAACATCCCAAATTTTTGAACTAAACTTCTAGTTATATAATTTACATTATCTTTTAATGAATAATATGTTATCATAGGGCGGTGCGTGAATATCACCTCCATCATGGAATGAGACCTGGGGAAAATGAAAAGAAACATCAAAAGTACTATGATTAGATACAAATTAGGGTATATATAATATGATTTCTCAATCCAAACACATATAAGAAAATTACTTATTTTTCTCAATGATTCTGCAGTGTCTAAAACAAACAAACGATAAAGAATTTGGTTATTATGCTTGAAAATTGATGAAAGAGATCCTATTTAATCAACAAACTAGCATCCCTAAAGAGGAATTTTTGAAGATAATTACTATTTCATTTGAAATATTTAATAATCCTTTCTGTATTTATATTTTTTTCATTACTACCATGATTTTAGGAAAGAGTCATATTCATAATAAAATATTGATTCATTTAGAAATGAATGTGTAGCATACCTAATGGAAGAATGTACACAAATATCATGATGATGTGACCAGTATGACTCAAAGTGCCTATTTTTATTTAAAATTGATAGTATTTTTAGTAAAAAAAGGTGACATACTGAAAACTAAACAAACTCATTAGGATTGATTTGATACTTTAGGAAAATGATATTTAAGTCATTTGTGACATGTAAGAGTCAACCACACCTAAATATGTTGCACGTTGTGAATGTTATGACTTTATGTGTGTATTTTTATATTAAATTAACAATAAATTTATCAAAAAAATACAACTTACATACTGAAAACTGATCAAATGCATTCGGATTTTTTAGATACATTAGGAAAAATACATCAGTGTTTTTTGATATATTTGAATCAACCTCACCTCAATCAGATAAACGTTGTGAACGATATAACTAAAAGTTTCTATTAACAGTTTAAAATTGAACTTTTAGTTCAAAACATGACACTCACTAAAAAATAAGAAATATCACTCTGATTATCTTCATAATTTCGTAAAGCAATTCATATTTTCTTTTTGATGTGCAATAAGTAGTATCATGTCAATATGATTCACAATGCGATTGGTATGACTCAAAATGCATGTTTCCAGTTTGTAAAGATATTTTAGTAAAAAAACTGAATTGACATACTAAAAAATTAGAAAACATGTTATTATTTTTATTATAATTTAGTAAAATGATCTATAAGTCATTTTTGAATGGTATGAATCAAATTCACCTTAATTAGATGTATGGTGCAGCCGGTATGACTCAAATTTTCCCTTTTTATTTAAAATTGACATTAATTAGTTTAAAAAATAGAACTTGCATTCTAAATACTGAGAAAACGCATTTAGATTGTTACTATATTTTAGGAAAATGATCCATGAGTCATTTATGAAATGCAGGAAGCAAACCATCCTCAATAAAATGCATGATGTGACCGCTATAAATCCAAATGTTCTGTTTAATTTAAAATATATATTATTTTAAGTAAAAATGAACAATTGAAATACTGAAAATTGATAAAATGCATTAGGATTGTTTTCATACTTTATGAAAATGATTTATGAGTCATTTTTCATGTACAGGAATCAACCACACCTCAATCTGATACACGGTATGACCGTTGTGACTAAAAGTGTTTTTATCGGTTTAAAATTGACATTTTTTCTCAAAATGTGTCACTTTCTAAAAACAAAGAAAATGATTTCTGATTGTCTTCAAAATTTAGGATAGTGATTCTTATGTCCTCTTTGATGTGTATGAAGTATTCTTACATAAAATATATGCACGATGTTACCAGTATGAATCAAAAATTGTGTTTCCAGTTTGAAATGATATTTTAGTAAAAAAACACAACCGACATACTGAAAATCCAGAAAACACATTTGGATTATTTTAATACCATAGAATAATGATCCATGAGTCATTTGTGACATGTAAGAATCAACCACTCCTCAATATGATGAACGATGTGACTGGTATAAATCCTAAGGTGATTTTATTTAAAACTGACATTAATTTATGTAAAATGAACAAGTGACAGACTGAAAACTAAGAAAATGAATTTGGAGTATTTTTATATATTATGATAATGATACATGAGTCATTTCTGGTGTGTAGGAATTTACCGAACATCAATCTGACACATGGTATGAACTGTATGACTAAAAGTGTCTTTTTTCATTTTAAAATTGATATTTTAACTCAAAACTTTCCACTCACCAAAAACCATGAAAATTCCCTATAATTTTATTCATAATTTAGGAAAGAGATTTGAAAGTTCTTTGTGACTTTTATAAAGAAGTATCACCTCAAAATGATGCACGATGTGACTTGTATGACTCAAAATGGACGTTTCCCATTTGAAATGATATTTTAGTAAAAAACAATATTGTCATAGTGAAAACTGAGAAAACCCATTCGGATTGTTTTTATAATTTAGAACAATGATCCATGAGTCAATTGTGACATGTAGAAATCAACCAAACCTCAATCCGACGAACAATGTGACTAGTATAAATCAAAATATGTCATTTAAATTTGATATTAATTATAGTAAAAAACAAGTTAAATACTCAAAACCAAGAAAAATCATTCATATTGTTTTTATATATTAGGAAAATGATCCATAACTCATTTGTGTCATGTAGGAATCAACCCCACCTCAATACAACATATGTGTTACCTGTATAACTCCAAATGTATCTTTTTTATTAAAAGTTGACATTTTATTAATGTATTCTTTCATATTAATATTTAATTTATTTCTATATAGTATTACTAATATAATATATTTTTTCTTATATAGGTTGAACCTTTTTCTTGAGTTGTGATGATTTTTTCAGTAACTAATACCATTGGCAGACATTTTTGAGAGGGGATCACGGATTTCAAAGAATGAAACATTAAGGTTTTCTACTGTTTTTTGGAAAATTGTAAATGTAATTATATAAAACATTGTTTGAAATGTATATAGAATTTTTTTCAAACCCTTGTGTGCGCTACTTTGTTCTTATTTGCACTGCTTTATTCTTGTATGCGTTTTGTAGGTGGTGTGTGTGTTTGCTGTGCAGGTGCTTGTGGCTATGCTATTATATAAATAGCACATCAAATGTAACTAGGCCTATATCAGCACTATTTCGAGCATTGATAAAGGCCCCCTTTATCATCTCTATTTAGAGCGCTGATAAATTCCCACATTATTAGCGCTATTTTGAGTGATGATAATGTGGGACTTTATCAGTGCTCTGAATAGCACTGATAAAAAGTATCCTTTATCCGCACTAAAATAGAGCTGATAAAGGGGGGCCTTATGAGTTATTTTTTAGCATGGATAAAGGGCATCCTTTATCACGGCTTTTTTTAGTACTTTTATAGGGGACCCCCTTTATCTTCTCTAAGATTAACAACGCTTTTTTAGCATCATTAAAAGAATTTTCTTGCACCTTTAAAAGCACTATCTATTATAGGGACACTATTTTTGTATATATTTTATATATCCGGATGATATCATTTGATGGAAACAAATGATACATTCTATTAGGGTTGGTGACTCATAGGACTTTGATGCCCCTTTTATTGTGTATGGCCTTGGTAATGTCTTGGGGAAATTATGAGAACAAGACCTACCAGTAGGAAATCCACATTATATATGTCATTGGATGTTCTTATCTACTGATGCTTGCATTGGTAATTATATATTAAGACTATTATTAATGAGTATTATGAGTCGTGCAATTATATGTATTAAAGAAAACTATGACGACATATGCTTGTGGTGAGGTCGGATATGTTGGGAGCATCACGAGTAATACTACATTAATGAATAATGCGAGAAAGGATGTGTCCCTTCTATTCTTTAATGGAAGTTGATGTCTCCGTCCCTTTTATGGAAATGATATAGCCTAAATAAATACATGGACATGGTGTTCTATAGGGAAGCATAATTTTTAGGAAGTCAAAGATAGCGAAATCTAGCACATGAGTTGATGGAACTAGAATGCGACCCGCTCAATTATAGATATGAAGATAAAGGGATTACATTACATGGTATACATTCATATGAGGAGACATGTCGTTGCTGCATTATCTTCTTTCTCTATGGGTACCTTGACTTGTTTCTAGATGTTAACCTTGGATTTTAGGCTACTCTTTCTGATGCCACTGAGAAAGAGGCCTAGAGGGTCACACACTAAGTGTATCCAGTATCTCAGTTAAATAATATATATTGTTTATTATATAAAAAGATGAATAAAGATTATTCATGATTATAGATTATTAATTATTCATGGATGCCTAGTACCATTTATTCAGACACTATTTATTCGAGAGAATATATTGTGGACAGAATATTTAATAAATATTTATTTTCGATTTAGTGAATATAATATTTATATATTTATTGGAAAATAATGTAGTCATATTTTTTTAATAAATAAATATACATTATTCAAGGTCTAGTAAAAATGGTTGAGGATTGGCGGACTGAGTTCAAGGGTCCAATGAAAAATAATAATTTATCATATTATTTTATTAAATAATATTTAATTATAATTTTCATTTTAGGTATGTGTTAAGAAATAAAAATAATAATAATACTATTATTGTTATTTGACACGGGGTTTTTCTAGGATTAATAAAATAAATAAGGGCACTTGTACAATTATTTTATTTTATCCCTAGTGATATAAATACCCAATTATGATTATTTTCTCAAAACCCTAGTCAAGAAAATGGTTGTGCACAACGGATTGGAGAAAAGATCTCAAGCCTATAGAGTTCATCTCTCTCCAAGTACACTCTGAAGAATGAGAGAGATCGTCATCCCCCAGATCAAGGAGAATGCTTAGGAAATGGTTCTCAAGGAGGTCGAAGGCGGAATAGCAAGTGTAAGGATATTCGATGCTTGCACTCTTAGACTCATTCGGTAATGTGCAGAGATTTGTGGAGCATGTAAGGATCGCCACTAAAGGAATCCTATGCTTGGATTCTACAACACAATGGTGGCACACTATAGATATGTGGTCGGAGACATCAACGATGAAATAATAACCTTTGAAGTAATTCCTATTTAGTTAAATTAATTATAAACAACATGTGTTTATCTCCTCTCTTTTGGTTCCTTGTTAATAACCCTTGATTATTCTTTGATTAAAATCCATTGATCCCGACATTCATCATCACTTGATCACGGATTAGCCACTGATAATGGCAAAAAGAAAAGTTGGGCACCGCTCCTCCCACGCTTCTACTGTGACTGGAACCTACACTTATATGTTGAGTTCCCCTATTACACACACACACAAATTTTTATGGGTTCTTCAGAAACGTACACACTCAGACACACATTTTTATATATGAATATAGACATTCAGATATGTAAATCCATAATCGAAAATAATGAAACATCAAATATTTAAATGATTTTTTAAAATTAAAACATATTTAAAAAACGGTGGCACGTGGTGGTGTGTCGAGAGAAAAGAGACCTTAGTTCCAAAATTGGTGGAGGTGAGTATCTGAATTACATCAGTTTGTATCGTAACACTATAGTAGTTTAGGGATTGTAACATCAGTGGGGTACAATAGATGATATTGTAGTAGTACTATTCATCAAAAAAGTAATTTTAATCCATGAAATTGGGAGTTTGAGCCACAAGTCCTTTTTAATATCAAACGGTAGGCCTTAATGTTATTAAAAATTATAATGGGCCAACTATGGAGTGGGTAGACCCCTGGATGGGGGTTTGTCTTTCCTTGTAGGTTCATGGGTGTGTGAGTTGTTTCGTTTTCTTATAACCTATAGGATGTAAAATAATTATAATTGAATATATATATATATATATAATATTAATACTAAAATTAGTAATTAATATTTATATTTATGTAATTTGATATGTATATTTTAGATCATTTTATATGCATACATATAATTACTAATGAATAAAGTCATACAAAAATAAAAATTATGATATTTTTTAAAAAAATTACTCATTTATATTAAGATTATTTTTCAATATTAGATAATAATTTTTTATCTAATTAATAATTATTTATATATTTTACGTAATTAATACAATATATATATATATAGATATATCTACCCCAAGTAATAATAATATCTTTATATATTTGAAATAATGATAAATATAAATATAAATATTAAAATTCATTTAATTTTAATGTATTATAGTTAATAATAAATTATGAAAAACATCAATACATTTATATTTTTTTAATTGATAAAAAAATATTATATTATGACATATGTTATTTATATTACATAAAATATAGTATTATTTTAAATATAGTTGATAGAAAATTAAATATTAATTAGAAAATTATTGAAAACAATCCCCTCTAAATTGAAATATAGTAATTAATATTGGTATTTATTCCCCGCGCTAGGAAATGTGATTTTTTGTGGCTTGGTGTTTTCTTTCCCATTGGCTTGAATGTGTTTCCCTTTATAACCCTATGCTCATTCCAATATGTCCTTTATTCATGGTCCCATCTTTGTTGGTACGTCGACTCCCTTTCTGCTTTGGGGTTATATTAGAGGGCTTGGCAGTGACGTCTCTCAGTCTTGGGGTTGATTTTGTATCATTTTTGTGTTTCCTTTGTTTTTTTATTCGGTGCTTACTGGGTAATGTCTTCGTTTTCTTCATGGCTTGCCCCTATTGTCCCTTCCGGAGGAGGATTTTCTCACGAGAGGTGTTTTCTCTATGGTGGGTGTCTTCCAGAATGTGATTTATCCTCATTGGTGCCCTGTTCCGGCATCGTACGCTTCAGCAGGGTCCTTCGGATTCCCAGGAGACCGTCAGTGTGGTGGAAATCACAGGTGAGAGTGCATGGCCTTGAGGCGCAGTGATAGGATGCATGTGGTAGGCTTCATGAGACACTGTAATGTAAATGGTTGTCGGCATGTGGCATTGGATCCGTGTTTCGTTTGATGTGGATTGTGCCAGGTGGCACGGGTCTTGGGTCTGGTTCTAAGACCGTCCTATCCATGTGTTTTTCTTTGTATTTCCCCCTCATACAATTATAAAAGGGGTCTCCTGGAAAATTTATAAAAAAATAGTTGACAAATAATATAAACATTTTTTAATTATTATTCTATTGTTCTTGTCTTTGAGATATATCTTTTATTATCAATACATATAATTACTTTTGAATATAAATATACATTTATATGACTAATATTATATTTTAAATAATATTTCCTCATTTATATAAATAATAATATATTTAATTACTATTAATACATTTTAAACATATTTAAAATTAAATTAGTTTCTTATATAAAATCAATACAATATATACATCTATATAATTAGTAATAATATATTTGTATATTATAAGTTGTAAACCTGTTAAAGTACAAATATTAAAATTTTAACAATAAATTTTATAATTTTGTCATTAGTAATATATTATGAACCATATTTATACATTTTTTATAATTTTGGGGTCGAAACGTCTTTCTATTATTAAAAGCTAAGACATCTTTCTATCTGGGTAGAGGGAGACTCATTATATAGCTTGTAGGCTCATGGCCACATGGCCCAATAATATTGTATGAAGGTCCAGTGCAACGTCATACTTGCATCATCCCGCCTACGTCGTTAGACATGCATCACTATTTTCCCATGTCATGTGCATCACTACCTTCAATGTAAATCCCCCAAAGATATTTCCAGTATTTGAACATAGGTATTTTATTATGCAAGATTATGGGGTTTATCACTCAATCACTACCGCAAATACAAAAAAGGTTATCAGGTAACATGATCATATAGCATCACACCATGCTTGTGTTTGGCCCTACCAAACACCGCACGTCAGCCTTCCCCAGCTAAATTTGAGTGTGGAATGACTAAAATTTATTCTTTTATATTTTTCATGTAGTTGATAAAAATATACTTTTATTAAAAAATTAATTTCTATTTTTATTCTTAAAATAATAATAATTTACTAATAATTTTAATGTATTTTATATTCAATTTAATAATAATTAGTAATATATTGACGTGGGAAGGGTGAACCACACGATTGGTGTGACATAAAATACACACGTGAAAAATAACACAAGCTATGCACACGTGCGGTGGAAACCCACTGGGAAGTTCACAACTTCAACAATGTTGCATTGGAAATGTCGGTTGGAGTGATTGAGTGATAAGGACCAATTATCGGGGGCATAGTGTGCACTTCACAAAGAGGATTCCATTGGATGTAGCTTTAAGGTTGTGGAAGCAAAGACACATATAGGCAGTGATACATGGCTAATGTTGGAAAGATAGAGGCGGGTTGGTGCAATGATGGTGTGTGGGAGACTCATATGACTGGGTTGCATGGGAAAAACACATTCATGGAATCATGTTCATCATCGAATGGGGTGGGTGGGTAGAAAACATGACATAAAAAAGCACGGGTCTCCAATCTAGAAATTATAAGGGATTTTGGGACCATTAAATCTAGGGCCCTTCAGGCCACAAAATATTGGGCCTTCAAGGGTATTTCATTAGTGACCATTCATTCCATATAAAAATCATGGGTCACTACTACATAACAATACATTAACTTCACTAAAAAAGATATTAACAGAGCTAAAAAATCTCGGATAATTGAAGCGCGGTTAAAAGGGATGTCTCTTTTATCTACACTGATAAAATGTGTCTTTTAACAGTGATAAAAAAATCACTAATAAAAGTAAAAAAATTAAAAAGGAAAACAAATCAGCAAATGAAAAATAAAATCCAAACCCCATTTATCACCACTACAAGCCCCCTCTTTAATAGTGCTAGGTGCACCCTGCCTCCATGAGGATTCAAACCCCAGACCTCTCCCTTATAGGTCTGCACCTTTAGCACCCATTCATCTTGTTTTGTTCTATATTTTATTATATATATATATATATATACACTTATATTGTTATATTTTTAAATTTTTATATTTATTCATATATTAATATATATATATATTGATATAATTTTTATCCATATTTCTTTTGAATATTAATATATATTTTTGAATTCATCTACTAAAAAAATATTTGTGTTAGTGTGTGTTTATAAATTAATACATACATACATATATATAACATACATACATACATATTATATATATATATGTGTGTGTGTGTGTGTATTTATAAATATAATTATATATATTTTTAATTATTTACATATATTATATATTAATATATATAAAATATATACCAGCTTTTTAATATATACATTCTTAGATATATATATATATATACACACAAACACACATTATATAAGTATATAAATATTCATATATATATATATATATAATTTAATGGATATTATTTTATATTTAGATATGGTTTATATATTTATAATGATATTTCATATGTAAATATGTTTATTTATTTATTTATAAAATTAATTTTTTTATGTGTGAATATATAAAAAATATGTATATATTGTTATATATTTGTTTATAAATAAAAGTACATTATGAAAGATGATTAAATTTGAAATCCATAATGTCAATATTAATGTAATTCTTGAGAATAAACTCAATCCCCATTAAAAAGGGGAAAAACTCCCTTAAACGAGGCTTAAAATCCATTGAATATTTAAAAATTTGGATACCCCGACTAAAAAACATGTTTCACCGGCCATACAGTCCTTTTTGGGGATAAGAAATGTGACATGAGCTCTAGGAGCTCATCGTTGGGCCTCCATAGAGATGGGTTCGTTGCATACTTCAATTTGGTATGTGATTGATCCCAAATGGACTCCCGGATCAAAAATTATGACTGTTTGAAGTTCTAGTTATATTTTCAACTTATTTTATATCTTTTTTTAATTTTTTATCTTCAAATTGTTATTAAATGAAAGTTACTCGACAATAATTATTTAATTCTTAATTAAAAAATTAAATTATTTTTAATCCATTTTCACTAAATATCTTATATATCAAGCATAAATGGCTATTTCTATTATCTAAAACATATTTAAAAATATGTTTTATATTTATATCAACATTAATATATTATTTTTTATAATTTTTTTATATATACCCTTTATCAGCAGTAGTAAAAAAGTGTTAATAGGGGGGAGTGTATATCAATAAAAGCGCTGATAAAAGGGACACTTTTAATAACGTTAAAGAAAACACTGATAAATGAGGTACCTTTATCAATGCTAAAAATGCACTGATAAAGTTATACTTTTAAAAGTGTTTTTATCACTGTTAAAAGCACCCTTTATTAATGTTTTTTGCACAGATAAAGGCCCCTTTATTAGTTATTCTTTTAGCACTGTTAAAGGGCGATGTTGTGTAAAACCACTTTTGTGGTAGTATTTGTTAAACGCACCCCCTATATAAAGGCTTTTTTAGTAGCACA
The DNA here is from genome assembly GCA_963277665.1 of Viscum album. NCBI lineage: Eukaryota > Viridiplantae > Streptophyta > Magnoliopsida > Santalales > Viscaceae > Viscum > Viscum album. The sequence goes on from OY728155.1 coordinate 1,447,130,764, forward strand.
AATAAAGGTGGTCTTTATCATGGTTTTTTATTAGCGATGATAAATAGTAAATTTCATTAAAAAATTATTAATCAGTAAAGATAATATATTAACATAAAAATATATTTATATTGATATATATATATATATATATTATTTTCTTACTTATGATTTATATAAGACTAAATATACTTTTACACTTAATATATAAGATATTTAGTGAAAATGAATTATAAAATAATTCAAAAAATAGTATTATTTAATAATATTCTAATTATTATCGAGTAATAGTGATTTTATAACAAATTAAAGAAAGAAAAAAAAATCAAAAAATGAATAAAAGATCTAAAATAAGTTCAAGAACAACTTGATCTTCAAACAACCATAAATTTTGATCTGGGTGTCTGTTTGGGCTCTACCACATATCAAATCTATGTTTGTGATGATTTCTACACACTGGTGATTAGGAGAGCCCCAATGACATTTTTCAAGGAAAAACACCTAGAAGGCCTCCAAAATCGAGTTTTTAGTCAGGGTATCCTAATTTTTTTAACACATGATGGAACATCAACACAATTTAAGGGGGTATTTTTTCCCATTTTCAATGGGGTCTGAACTTATTTCCCAGGTTTTTATTAATATTGATATTATGGTTTTGAATTTTTATCATTTTACACAATGTAGTTGTATTTATAATTAAATCTATACAAATGTATTTATATTTCTATATATTCAAAACTATTTTTTTATAAATAAATATTTAAACATATTTATATATAAAAAATATTTCAATATGTTTTTTTATACATATTTTGAAAAACATTTAAATAAATCTAGGTTAATAATTTTTTTTAAACGATGCGGAATGACGACATCCAGGATGCCACCTTTCACAAAAACAAATTTTTGAAATATAAATTTTTTTATATTTAAAAATATATATGATTTATTTTTTAAAAAATATATTATGTTTATTTTATTTTTTATAATTATTTCCATTAATATTTGAGAATGAAAATATTATGGTTTTAAGCAATAAATTTTTGGGACATGTAAATTTTCTTTTACTTATTATATTTTTGATTTTGTTTATATTAAATTATGTTTTATATGTTGAGTCACTTTCTCAAATATCCTTTAGAATTTCTTTATAGTTTTTATGTTATATGATTTCACAGTCACTTACATGAAACAAAATAATTAGTGAAGTTAACGACTTTCAAATTCTATAAATAATAAAGTAGAAATACAATCTAAATGAAATTTGAAACACTTACTGGATATATAAAAAATAATTCCAAATAATGAACATTTCATAAAAAAATTAATCAAAAATACTATTAATGGAACAATATATTATTTTTTAACCATTAAAATTGTATTTATAATATATTTTTTCATTCCTTTCATTTTCAATTATTTACTATATTTATGAAATTATTTTTATTTTGAATAACTTTTTAGATGATTATGCTTTGTTTTATGTTTTATTTAGATTGTTTTTATAGTTTATATTTTATAATATTTTAACATTACCTACTTTAACTTTAATATGTTTTCCTACATTTCAAGTTGTCGACTTTGAAAGCTTATAAAATATAAACCGTAACTAAAATATAAATAAAAATTTAATGAGTGTATAAACATGTAATAATGGTTGATAGTAAAAATAATTTCATCATTTTAATAGATTGAAAATCATATAGATGATATAGTACATTATTGTTCAAAATCCTCTATGTTAATAGAAAACATATACATGAATGAGTACAGTCACTCTCTATGGTGAGGTCCCATCCCAGAATTTAGTGTGTGAATGGGATGCCGATATCGAGATCTCTGACCTCTGTGCTGGGGTGGAGTATGATGACTTGGAGAGGGCTGATCCTCGGGTGATGGAACCTCTACTTTTGGATGCTCTGCCTATGTCTCAATGGGAGGAGGTGTTAACTAGATTTCTTCATGTGCACCAAATACTTATTCAACTAGGTGAGTAGAATAATCGTCCATCATCACATGGGGAAACCATAAAGGTTATGAATGCTTTGGCACGAAAGGTGGAGGCATAGTAAATGAACCATGATAGAAGCTTGGATGATCTGTATCCAGAGAAAACTGTAGATATCCTGACAAAACAAATGGATCTCATGACTCATGATACCCATCCCCAATTAGCTAAGGATGGACTACTATAGGGCCAACCACAAACTATGGAACATGTGAGGCCTCGCGTGAAACGTGATATAGTCTATGTCATCATCGTCATGAATCCTATACATTATAATCTATTGTAAGAGATTACTATGTCAAATCCTTCACTCCTTGGGTAGGAATGTCATCTCCCTGGGGTGGACGATCTATGATACTGTCATGAACAACATGTTAAGCTGAGATCATCCCCTACAATACCGCATGGATCACTGCCGGTCTAGTAACCTCCTCCTCCTTAGGATCAGACATGCAAATAATACACTTTAGTCACGTATGATGTAAAGAGATTCAAAATAAATTATAAATTAGTAAAATAATCAAGCTAATGGAAATTTATTGACTTACCAGATCCTGAAGCCCTCTATCGTGTAGAGTAAGACACACTATAGACTTCATCTATACCAAGGATCTTACTCAAACTGATCTGATTGATGGAATCACATCATAGACATTACCTCGATATGAAATGATGTTGGTTTAACCTAGAGGTCAAGATACTCAGCATGTTTACAGCATCAATCGACTTCCGGAATTCTTTTCTGCTAACAAAATGAAGCATCAATGACTTTTTCAGTAGAAATGGGATACGCTAAACATATCCAAACTGAAACATGAATCTATTGGGTTGGTCCCAATCAATAATATGAAATTGAATGAAAGGAAATACAACCATCACATCCTGAATTTCAATAATGCATTAGGTGAAAAAATTTCCTAATAAATCCATGTATGTCATCCATGTAATTTGAAATGAAAAGTGAGATTTTTTAAAATGGTTTGTTGGTGAAAACAAAAAATGACGATATTATGAAATGTCTAGTTGATGAAAGAATGTATATACACACATCAGTGGGAAGTAGAAAGTTTGAAATGAGAGGGTATGCCCCCAAATTTTATCTCAGAGCATTTTCAAAGCGGTGTTCCTGACTCTACCTCTAAAATACCACATTGAAAGTGATAAAAAATAATAAATTAAATTCAATAACTCCTACTAGAAATAGAAACTAATAGAGATGATGGATCATACCAGCATCCACCCAGAGCGCCACACAACACATTGATATGCATCTCTAGACCATCAACAATGGGAAAGAGGGGATGGATGCTCTCACATGCCCACATCTGAAGAAGGATGATGCATCTCCCAAGATATTTATGATCAGAGTGGAATGTTGTGCATAAGGAATAGTATGTGTACCCCAAGCATGTCGATCCACAACTGTATCTCCCAACCTGATCAAAATCTTCCAGTATGCTTAGACAAATCATGTGTGCATGCATACCTGTGTGATCAGGGCACAATATCCCTCCAATAATCTATAATATATATGCATTGTCATGATGAATGATAGTCTTCTCATCATAATCATCGAGTAACTATGAAAAAAGAATCTCAAGCCACATCATTGATATCGATCCGCCATCATTAGCATCATCATATGTAGTGTTTGTCAGAGTAGGACCCTAAAGAGGGGTGTGAATTGAGTTCCTATAAAATTTTTATTTTATAACATTGATTTAAAATTCCCTAAATTAATGTATAAATATCCCAGTTAACTGAAGTAGCCTATTTAAAATAGTTTTTTAGTTTTTAATTTATTTTAAAAAATATTGATTAATTATCAGTTACACAAATATGAAATATTGATATAACTTTTGATGGTAATTTACTAAATAAAAAATGTTATAAACACAAACTAATATTAACTATCTATTTAATATTTATTTTTCTGAAATATGTTGGAAAACATATATTTTTTTTGAAAAACACACCGCATAAAAACAATTGGATTAGTCTTAAGCAAATACTTAGTACTCTCCACTTGGTGATCACCTACCACCAAGAAGATTGTATAAATAAAATTGATCCACATCCTGTATCATGGTTCATAATATCATACAAGGATATCCAGATTGACAAGACATCTACTGCAACTATTTTTGGGAAACAAAATAAAACCAGGCCACACAGGGACCTCTTCCACAATTATATGTGGGAGAAAATTGATGTATAAATATGAGTGAGTGAGGATATCTTGTATCCTCTAGCTTAGCTTAAGAGACAGTGTGAATTTATGATTCAAAAACATAGACTTCTTGAAAAATAGTGAAAATGAACACAACAGAGAAGAAATAATGATAAATTGTTTAGAATTATCTAAGTGGTGTGCTTGATTCTTCAAGAATTATTAGATGTAACATGTGAGATTCTCGAGTCCTTTTGTGAAAATAGACACAAAATCAAATTGTCGTGAATTCTTTGTGTTCTGGTTTTTATTAAGGTGAGAAAATCCTCTGAAATCCACTTTAATTGGATATGTTTCTATAAGGATGTTTGCAATTTGGTTCACAGTAGGTTCTTCCTTATTTTTAGCTAGTAGTATGGGAGTGAATATGTTCTAATTATTCTTAATTATCTCACCCTTTAGTATTCTCACACACCACCTTTTATTTATTCTTGGATATTTTCCTTTGGTCGACAAGGAGAATAATATCCATCATATGTAGGTACCTCATACCTCATATTACATAGTGATAAGGCTACAAAAGATCAATATTTTATTAGTATCAGGAAATACCTCAAATATAACTATTAGTATACATATTGAATTTAAATGATAGATGAAGAAATAACTATGTATGGAATGGTTCCACAATAACGGTGATATAGGAGCAGTGACACAAGCTAGGGGACATATCCTTTGTACCTGAACGGTGTCTTGAGATCGGTGTCTTAGTCAGAGTGGCTTTTCCTTTTTCCCTGAATGGTGTCTTGAGACTGGTGTCTCAGGAGTATTGAATTTTCCTTTATCCCTAAATGGTGTCATGAAACTGGTGTCTCAAGAGCGGTGACTTAGGAGTGGTGTCTTAGGCTTTGTGAAAAATTTGGATTTGTTGGAATGATGTCTTGTCCTTTGCAAGAATTATGAACTTCTAGGTCATTATGTAACAACCCGAACATTCAAATAATATTTTTTTTTCTGAAAATATATGTCTTACTATGTCATAATAAAAAAAATATAAGTATAAATGAAATGTGAACATTGAGTTTTGAACGTTATATGACCATTGGAAAATATGACTGTTGGAAATAATAATAATTTTTAACGTTATAATTTTTGTTTAAAATAAAAATAATAATGCATAAATAATGTTGAATGAATAACTGATGGCCACATCTAGTAGACTTGAGCTGTATGAAGCCCATCTATTTGAGGTTGGGAAGGAGTTAATATTACTAGGGGGATTTTTTTGGACCAAGCCCAAGTTGAGATCCAACATGTTAAACATTAATGTAATCTCCTTAAAGAGAAGTTCAAGATGATAGAAATAACCACTCGAGAAATATTGTCTGAGCCACCCCAAGATTCTATCACCATTTCAAACCTTACTCTTAGGTCCCATGCTGGTGTTATAAGGGTCTTTGTTACAAGGCCATAGTTACATTATATAATCCATTTGTATAAATAAAAAATTTTATTTATTGTTATGATAATTTTTTTTGTAATTAAATTTTTAAAATAAATATAGGATGAATTATTACGAGTTTCATATGATTGATTAATATTGAAAAAAGAGGGGTTTAAAATATTTTTTACATTTTAAATAATTTATAATGTGAAATGATTTCAAAAAACAAGCATATACAGTTGTGATTAATAAGAAATTTAGAGTCTCATAAGATCCACATATTTTTTGATGAATAGTAAATTATGAATAGTAATATTACCCTTATGAATAGAAATATGACCAATGGAATAGTAACCTCACTTATGTTAGTATAAATAAAATTTAGGCATTTTGAATTGTAATATGATATAATAGCATAAGTAAATAACTATTTTAGAAATTATTATTTAGGTATTAGTATTTTTTTGGGGTAAATAGTGATTTTACTTAAAAATAAAATATATCATATTTAGATAATTATTTTCATTATTTTGTGTTCATTTTTTAATTCAGAACATCGATATTAGGTTAGGGAGAATTTATGAGATTTTTATAAAATGTTTCATTTTTTAGTGAATAGTAAAAATATAGTTTCTAAGTTTTCTGCTTATTTTATGAAATCATAATGATGTAATATGTAATTTAAAATTTTTTTCAAGTCATTTTGTTTTAAATATTATATTATGTGTCCCTATTGGACAAAACCATGGGAAAATACCATGGGAAATCCCATGGTTTTTCAAATACCACTAATGAGGCGTCCCTTGGAAATTTAAAAAATATTCCTTCATTTTTCTATAAATACCAATCAATTCCTTTATTACATTCATTCCAAATTCCCAATCAACAAATATCTTATCTATTTACCTCCCAATATGTTCTCCCAAGGTTCCCTAAATTCCCCAAGGTCCCAAAATTTGAGTTTTTGAAGTTACTCATCAAGGTAAGTGAACCTTTCACCCACCTCTTTTAGTCAAGACTATTTTTAGGTTATGTATTTTAATTTCCATTTTCATATGATGGATTATGTGACTATATATCCTTATTTATTTAAATTTTTTGTTAATATTATTAGATACCCATTTCTCTCTCATAAAATCATTTTCTAAATTTTAAAGTGATGATGTTAGGCTGCCGAAATTTCGTAAGGTAATTCTCCATTTCTCTTTTCCTTTCACGTTCTCTTTTATATGTTATGTCTTTCAAGTTTACATACCATATTCTTATTTCCATTATATTATTCCCCTATAATATATTATGAGTCTTTAACGAATGTGTGACCCTTATCCCCTATCTTTGTAATATTTTCTAAAACCATGTTGCATAGCTGTTATACTGCAGAATTTTCATCTCAAAATATCTCCAATTTTCTCAAGATATTATCTTATTTTATTTATGTAAATACACAAACATATTTTATTTCTAGTGGTATTCATCAATAAATAAAAAATATTTATTTTATTATGGAATTTTCGAACATAAATTCCTCATTCCCTTTCCATGGGTTATAAATGACATAATGATTATGTTTTTATGCATTTTTAAAATGCCGTGATTTTGATATAAAACCCATTTCTTTTATTCTATATTTGTTATTTATTAAATGTTTGACTATGATATATATGGATCACATGAAAATAAATACATATTAAGGGTGTTCCTTGATATCTCCCCAATGCATTGGGTAAAGAAATAAATCTCTAGAGATGACAAGACATATGATACCTTTGTGAATAACCATGGTAATTTTTATGACACCTTAGGGATGAACCTTGGTGATATGATTATAAATGTATAAATTAAATGTTTTATCTCACATTCATGTTATGTTTCAGGTTATTTTTATTATTATATTTCTCTTTATCATTCCTTTATGGTATTCCCCATGTTCTTATTGATATCGCCCAAGTTCACATACAAAACTATTTTACTTGTTTTCCTTACTGAGAGTTTTACTCACCCTTTAATTTGATGTATGTCCCCAGGTAATGAGATGAAATAAATTTACATAGGATGATCCTTGAAGAAACCTTTCAAGTTAAATTGAATAATGTTTTATGTTTTCATGTATTATGTAACTTTTTTCCAAGACACTAGACTTTGAAGATCCTCTCTTTGTTAAATGAAATGAAAAGTTATTTAATAAAAGGGCAAGATGCCATAATTGGAATCAAAGGATAGTTTAGTTATTTGTGGAAATGTTTATACCAAAAACTATGGAATAACCCTATAGAAAAGTTCAAATGTAGGAAAACAACATGGTATTATTTTTAAATATTATGTTTGTGGTTTCCTAACAAATAAATCTCAGTCTGGATATGGAAAGGTGGATGTGGCTCTGGCACAGATGTACCTAGCAGTAAAACCTAAAAATACTACCTTGAGATAGACTCAAATGGGAACTGGTGCACAACAATGGGCCTTGCTGGAATCCTAATTTGACACTCATGGAGGATATGTTTGGTTAATAAAAATCATTTAATGAATCATTATGAATGATTTATAGAGAAATGTAATTGTTGTTAAAGAATAATATGTTAAATTATGAATTTTTAAGGCCAAAAAATCCTTTATAGTTAAATGATTCATATATGAAATAAGATTCTCACTAAGGTTTTATTATTTTAGAAAATAAAAAACAATAGGAGTAACTATGAAAATGGTGACTGTAATAGCCCTTGCATTGATGAACCTTCGATGAAAGCCATAATGAAGAATATCATGACAATAATGAACCAATTGACTCTCAAGTTATGGGAAATAACATAAATCAAGCGGAGAGACCAATTTAACCATAAAGGGAAAAACTTTATGTTTAGTCCTTTATGTGTCAATGACCACCACCATTCAGTGGATCTACTGAACCATTGATTGATGAACAGTGGATCATCTATATCAAAAAATCTTTTATGTGCTCCACTATTCAGAACAAGAGAAGGTCACCATGTCTATTTACCAGTTAGAGGGAGAAGCTGATCAGTGGTGAGAACTGATTAAAAACATAAGGACAAGATTGGAGGTTGAAAGTATAGAGTGGGAAGAGTTCATAGGTATCTTCTTCAATATGTATTTCCCTCATTCAATGAGAACAAAAATGGAGGAGTTTCTTGAGCTGAAGTAGAAGTAGAATATATCTGTTGGAATCTACGAGATGAACTTCACAAGACTTTCCCTTTACACCTCAATCTTTTTCATGGATAATAATGGGATGGATGATAGATTCTTTGGTGGACTATAACCTTATCTGTGGAAGAATCTAGCCAACTGAGAGTATGATAGCTATGAGGATATTGGGGGGAGTGCTATGAAAGTCAAAACAAAGTTGGGTGATATGATGTGGTCTCATAAATCCAACGTCAATAAGAGATCAATAGAGCCAAGATTAGTGAGGATATATGACTAGGGAAGAAGAGGAATGAAAATGAAATGTACCACATATAATTAATGTGGGAAGAATCATTTGGGGAACTGCCTGCTCAGGAGCTAGAAGTGCTACATGTGTGGAAGAGATGACCATATCATGCAAAATTGTCATAGTGAGGTGAAGCCTAAACCTCCCAACACTAACAAAAAAGGGAGGATGGTGAATTACATACCTGAATTCCATTGTTATAAGTGTGGACAGCTTGGAAACTTTTCCAATAATAGTACAAATATGAGGATAGTGGAGGGGAATCACCATCATCCTTAGCAAAGTAAAAGGGAGAAAAGTCATGATTTTGTTATCACAACAGCTGATGTTGAAGCTCCAAATGATGTGCTGGGAGGTACTCTAGTTGTTCTCTCAAAGATAGCAAGTAAATTGTTTGATCTTGGTTCTACGCATTCTTTTATTTATTCCATGTTTGAAAATAATTTATAATCAACCCCCAAATTTCTCAAAGTAATGTTATCAGTTATAAATCCAGGAGATATTGTACAATCATCAAAAGTATATTGAAACTCTAGTATTTACTTTAGTGAGAACAATATTTTCCCAAATGCAGTAATCATTTTCATGTTGTAATTCAACATTATACTACGGATGAACTGGTTCTCAAATTATAATAATAATATCAGATGCAGAAGAAAGGTAATCTTAGTAGTCTTGAATGGGAAACCTAAATTTATCATACATGGAGAGATTTATTGACCTTATATTTTTATAGAATCACCTCTTATTACTTACTATTTGGAGTTGATCAGTGAATAATAAGAAGGAAACTAGAGTATATGTATAGAAAATGTCACCATCGCCCAGAAATACATTGATGTATTTCTTGATGAGTTACCTCGACCTACCCCAGAAAGAGAGATATAGTTCTCCATTGAACTCGTACCTGGATCTCATCTAATTTCAATGACCCCATAGAGGATGGGAAATTTAGATATGGAGGAATTAAAGAAAAAAATTGATGATTTTTTGGAGAAGGGTTTTATCCGACTGAGTGTGTCTCCTTGGGGATAACATATTCAGCTTTTTTAAGATGAAGAAGGATGGATCAATGCGGATATGTGTTGATTATAAAGAACTGAATGGGATAATAGTTAAGAACAAATACCCTCTTCCAATAATTGATGACTTAATTGACCTACTTTATGGGCTCCAACTCTTCATGAAGATTGATCTTCGATCTGGTTATCATCAATTAAGGGTGAAGAAAGGAGATATTTCAAAAACATCCTTCTGATCAAGATATGGGTAATATGAGTTTGTTTTTATTCAATTTTTCATGACTAATTATCCTACTATTTTTATGGATTTGATGAATAGAGTCATTAAGGACTTCATTGATAACATTGTGGAAGTTTTTATTGATGATATTCTGATATATTTCAAAATTCATGAGGATCATCTAAGGGTTATTTTTCAAACTTAATGGAAGGATAGGATTTTTTGAAAGTTCATAAAATGTGAATTTTGGTTACAAAAAGTTTCTTTCTTGGGGAACATTGTAACTAATGAAGGAATCACAGCTTACCCTCCAAAGATGAAGTTTGTAGAGGAGTGGCCTAAGAATACAACAATAACTGAGATTAATAGTTTCCATGGATTAGTGAGAAGTTATAGGAGGTTTAAGAAAAAAAATTCGCGAATTTATAATTTTTTAAACATGTTAACTAGTAATGAGGACAAGCGTATCTGGACAAATGAGTGTGAGGTAACATTCCAAGAGCTAAATAAAAGATTGGTTACTTCACCCATGTTAAATCTGCATTCAAGAGAAGAAGGATTCATTATTTTTTGGGATGCATCTCTAAAAGGGATAGGGTGAATCCTTAGAAAAAATGACAATGTTATTTCTTATGTATATAAATAGTTGAAGACTCAAGAGAAAAATATCCTACACAATATCTTGATATGGATGTGGTTGTTTTTTCTCTGAGGAAATGGGGGCACTATCTTTATGGAAAAAATGTGATATATACACAGACCATTAATGTTTGAAGTATATTTTCACACAAAAGGAATTGAACATGAGACATAGGAGATGGTTGTAACTTCTTAAAGAATATGATTTTTCAATTCATTATCATACCAGAAGAGAAAATAATTTCATTGATGCATTAAGTAGGAAAGACCCAGTTGTTATATCCATTATTAGGATTCAAATAGATCCCTTGATCCATGACCTAGTGAAAATAGACATGGGAATTATAATGGAAGGAGCATCATCAACCCTGTCCTAAATGATTTCCCAACCATCATTACTAGAGAAGATCAAGAATTCTCAGAAATAATATCCTTCATAATATAAGAAGTATGAGGTTGTGAAGGCTGGGATGTTTCCTATGTTCAATATTGATCAAGAAGGTTTACTAAAATTTTATAAAATATTATGTGTTACATCTATTCTAGAAATAAAGAAGGAGGTTATGAATGAATCTCGTAGCTCAAATTTATCTATACATCCTGTAGTCATGAAAATTTATAAGGACCTTAGTAATCATTATTAGTTAGATAATTTGAAAAGGGTGATTGTCGACTACACTAAAAGGTACTTCGTATGCTAGCAAGTGAAGGCAGAGCGAAAAATTCTTAAAAGGGTATTACAACCCCTACCCAAACCAGCATGGAAGTGGGACAATATCATTATGGACTTTGTCACTAGTCTCTAGGGAAAATCCAAAGGAAACAATGCGATATCGGTTATAGTGGAACATCTTTCCAAGAATGCCCATTTTATCTCTATTCAAAAATATTTCTTTCTTGATCAACCTGGAAGGATATACGTAAAGAACATCATAAGGATTCATTGAGTTCCAATTTATATCATTTATGATCATGATCCAAGGTTCACATAAAAATTATGGAAATTTATTCAACATGCTTTGTGTAACGAATTGAACTTCTTTATGGCTAGTCACCCCCTAACTAATGGAAAACCTGAAAGGACTATTTAAACACATAGGGATGTGATGAGAACATGCTCAATGGAATTTAAGGGTGGATGGGATCAACATATACCATTAGTTGAGTTCACTTAAAATAATAGTTTCCACTTGAGTATTCAAATGAAACCCTATGAAGATCTATATGGGAAGTGATGTAGAAATGATACTTGTTGGGATGTATACGGTGAGAGAAATATTATTGGGCCTGATCTTGTACATGAGATGACATAAAAGGTGCATGCCATCCAACATCACATTAATGATGCTCAGAGTCAGAAAACGAGCTATGAATAAAACCATTGAAGAGACTTTGAGTTTTATGTTGGTGACAAAGTATTTCATTGAATTTTACCTTGTAAAGGAGTCATGAGGTTTGGGAAGAAAAGGAAGATCAGCCCTAGGTACATTGGCCCCTATGAAATCCTCGGTCGTGTAAGAGCAGTGGCATATCGGTTTGAACTTACTCCAAATCTAGCACAAGTTCATGATGTTTTCCATGTATCACTTTTGAGTAATTACATACCTAACCCTTTACATATAATAAATCTTGAGGTGCTACAACTGGAACAAAAACTCTCTTATGAGGAGCAGCCGATGAAGATATCGGATCATAGAGATGAGGTTTTATACAGCAATACTACCCACTATGTTAAATTATTATGGAGTAACCACAAATATGAAGAAGACTCGTGGGAACCAGAGGAGTCTATGAGGAAGAAGTACCCACACCTTTTCTCTTCTGAGGGTATGAGGTAAAATTTTGTGGATGAAATTTCCTAAGGGGGGAAAATGTAATGACCCAAAAATTTGAATAACATATTGTTTACGGAAAATTTATGTCTTACTATGTCATAGTCAATAAAAAATATATAAGTATAAATTAAATGTGACCATTGGGTTTTGAAAATTATATGACCATTAGTTAATATGATAATTGGAAAAAATAATATTTTTTATGTGGTATGTCTTTCCTATTTCCATACAATGTTCTTATTTTTATTATATTATGTCCCTCAACTATATTATGATTCTCTTATGAATGGGTGACCCCTGTACGCTCTCTATTTCATGTTTTATAAATCATGTTGCATAATCGTTATGCTGGAGAATTTTCGTCTCAAAATATCTCTCTTTTTCTCAAGAAATTATCTTATTTTATTTATGTGAATATGAAAACCTACCTCCAAGGGTATTCATCAAGACATAAAAATGATTTATTTGATTATTTAATTTTCATACATAAATCCTTCATTCCCTTACCATGTGTTATTAATTACATAATGATTATGATTTTTATTATTTTATAAAATTCCATAATTTTGATATAATGCCCATTTATTTTATTCTCTATGGGTCATTAATGAAATGTTTTATTATGATATATCTCTATTACATGAAAATAAATACATACTAATGGTGTGACCTGATAGCTCTCTAATGCATTGGGTAAATAAATTAATCTCTACAGATGATAAATCATATGATACCTTGGTAAAAAACCATGGTAATTTTTACAACACCTTGGGGATGGACCTTGGTGATATGATTATGAATGTCTAAATTAAATGTTTTAGTCACACATTCAAGTTATGATTCATGTTATTTTTATTATTATATGCCTCTTTATCATGCCTTTAATGTATTCCCTTTTTTCTTATTGATATCTCCCAAGTTCACATGTAAATAGTTTCCCATGTTTTCCTTACTGGGATTTCTTCTCACCATTTACATTGATGTGTGTACCCAGGTTATTAGATGAAATAAATGTACATAGTATGATCCTTGAATAATAATTTCAAGTGGAATAGAATTATTTTTTATGTTTTCATGTATTATGTACCTTTGTTTTAAGGACACTAGACTTTAAAGAGCATTTTTTTGTAAAATGAAATGAAAAGTTATGTAATAAAAAGGAGGGATGCCATACACTGAAACGATGATCAGATCATATTAATGGTGTCCAATAGTTTTTGAAAATTTTGAACCAAAATGGCGACTATTTCATATCAACATTGTCTGGTCCATTTAGAAAATTTTAAATCGGAATGGTGACTCATTCATATTAACAGTGTTTGGTCCTTTGTGAAAATTCTGAACCAGAATAGTGACTGGTTCATATAAATGGTGTCTGCAAAGGTGAATCATACTGTACTATTTTACATACTGAATGGTGACTGTGAGTTCACTGACTGGTGACCCATACTTAGCCAAATATTTTCATCCTTTCTTATAATGTAATAATTAACAGAATATATCAAGATTATAAATAAACATAATGAAAAAAATGAAGAAAATATTAATCAGTATTTGCAATCATTAAAACTAGTGGTGTCAAACAATATCCCCCTTCTTGATTATCACAAATCATGGAATTTACAAGACACACATAATGATCACAGTAGTGGATAAATACTTTTCTCAACAAATTAGAAAGATTATTTGAAATCAATACACAAATATATATATATCTATTAAATTCTGAATAGAAAGAATAATATAAGAGTAATACATTATAGTTTTAGATCATATATGTGGAATATTATATCTCATACTCATATGTTTGTATCAGAGCTTTGATTTTTAGTAGTAAAGATTCATATAGTAAGCATCTGAATACCACAAATATTTTTAGGTGAGTTAAATGTAATATTTGAGTTCCCTCCCTTTTGGGATTATCAAAAAGAATACAGCGAAATGAAAATTATGAATAAGAAAAAAAGGCCATCAACATGTGAATAAAAGAGTGATCACATTTCATTGAATACATCAATACAACACAATAAAAAAAATTACATCATATCCTAATAAAACATCATATAATCACTTCATCTCTAATTCCAGCACCTTTTTTTCTTGTGAGAGACATCAGGTGTATAAGTAATAGGTGCAAAATTAGTAGTGGTTGGACATTCAGAGTTGATACATAGAGTATGTAGAGGCACTCCTTCAATAATATAAGGACTAAGGCTTATTCTAGATGAATACTAAGGTAAAGTTTACTCAGTAATGACTGGTCTTATTTGGCTCAGATCCTGATTAGGGGTCATGGTGAAGGGTGAGAAAAGGGTATAAGAAGTGGGAGAAGCATTCAGGCCTAGTCTCAAAATGACAGCTGCTAGTGAAACAATTTCTATGTTGTGATGGTGTAAGTAAGGATTCAATAGACTGATGATGTCCTTGATGACCTCACCACCATAATCCATTACATTATCAATGTCATCCTTGTTATCCATGAACATTTCTAGGGTATGGTAAATGTACTTAAACTATTTAAATTTCTACTTGAAATATTGTGTCACTAGAAGTATCCTCAAATTCTCCACTAAATACTTGAAATGATTGGTCAGCTGGTGAATTGTATAAATCCTATTTAAATAGAAGTCTACTGTCTTTGAAATTAATAATTGTGCAATCTTGATAGATTTTGATTAAGATTTTACAATTTCACGCACATGAAAAAAATTATTTTGAATCTTAACAAGGATTTCTTGATCTGAACCACTGATCAAATCTTGAATCTCTTCTCTAATTACAGATATGATCACTGCACTATCTAAAAACTGAGAGGTCTATGCAGATGATGATTGTGCTGGAGAAGCTGTGGTGATGGAATTAAAATTTCTAGTAACTGTATCTACATAGCATTTATATTCATCTGTTAGTCGATTGATAGTAGACAGAAGCCCACACATTTCATTAGCTTATTTGGTGTTTTGATTGAAAACTTCTTCAACCAATGAATTATAATTTTGTTGAATTGGAGATACATCCTTTCTTGAGAGCATGTCAACATTATCTTCACTAATATGTGTAACTATAGATAGAGCAGGAGAAGCATTCTAGTCGTTCCTCATCTCCTCAACCAATGATTTTAAGGACTTTAATTCTTCATTCAGCAGATTGTTTTCAATCCTTGCTTCTTGTTTCTCTGGAAGCATCTTGGGTTGAGTTTTCCATATTAACTTCTACAAAAGTATTTCCATGTCCCTTTCACTAATTTTAGTTATAATAGTAGGTTGTGACTTCATATGCTTTCCAATTATAGATAACAAATTTTATCCAAAAGCATTTAAATCTTCATGATTGACATAGTTTGGGGTTTCTTATGCATGAGCGGGAACATGGACTGGATCTTGAATAAAACCCACATCTTTAAATGTGATGGGATAGATTTGAAACACTTTTTAATGGTATATTTACTTAATTGATGATATATGAGAGACATAAACATCAACATATCTCTGAAACATGTACGTGGCATCTAATAAACATGGATCAAGAGGATATTGAACTTCAATCCCTTTCAAACCAAAGTCCCCCCCCCCCAAATAATGCTTCCCTTTGAGAATTAAGAGATTCTATATCTTGTACTCTTTCCACAACTTCTACCATCTCTTTATGGACTTCAGTCTCAACCACATTTACTTATAATTTCTCAGCAAGTGCAATACTCTTTGCATAAGGTAAATAGACTTCTTGTTTATCAGATTCATTGGTTTGACCAATATTGTCTTCTCCTTATATAGTTTATCCTTCTGCCTATTTCTCCTTATCATTATTGTCATCCAAATCATAATCTTTTCCATTAGAATCTTCACCCATAGATATATTTTCTTCACTTTCATCATCATCATCTTCACTCTATTCCATCTCAGAAACAATTTATTTTTCAAAATCAGCTTCTATTTTCTGTTCTGAATATTTTACTATTTCATATGGTTCCAAACTAGGGTCAGTGATATCATTGTGTCATGAGGGATGATCTAAAAGATTATAATACTCATAAATATTTTCATTTTCTTCAACCCATGTCATTTTCCATGTATTCCAATTGATCTTCATTTATCATCATATTTCCTTAATCAAACAAAAATCATAATCCTCTATACTTTCCAGATTATCCTTTACCAATACTTTGGCTTTCACCATTGCAAAAATGAATCTTGAATAGAATAGGGAAGTGTATTTTCAGGTGGTTTTGATCATATCACACATATGATGGACAAGATATTTTCACAAGTTTATCTTATTACCATTTTTCAAGAGATGTAACAAGAACATATCTTGATATTTTACGGTAGAAAAATCACCTTTCCTTAAACAAATAAGAATTTTAATGAACTTAAATAGCAATCATGTTTCTCTATCTGAATAAATATAAATAGGTATTTTATTCATTCAATTTTTTGTTAAATCACCCAAAGCCTCTTCAAGGATGAATATATCACTTGGAGGGGGAAGAACTCTATGATGATCCTGAAAGATAACTTAATGATGTAACTTTAAAAAAGTATCCCATATCCTCAAAGGAGAAAAAAACTTTTTCTATGTACCCAACTTCTGATTATGAAATCATTATTGTCATTAAAAGAAAACTCAACAAACTAATAAAACTAAAAAACAAGCTTCAGGTAAAAGCGTCTCTTGTCATTGGTAAACTAATCAACCCAACCCTTCTATTATAATACCCCAAGAACAAGCAACATACTAAAAATATTTCAATTTACACATACTTCTTTTTCTAGTACGATTACAAGATATTTGAGACTAGGGTTCAAAGGTTTCTTAGGAATTTTGATTGGATCCTTTTTCATTCTCTTCGATGACTGACATTTCTCCAGTTTTGAAGAAGATGTAGTTTCCATTCTCACTATTCCAAACATGTAAAATGATTTCAATGGATAATAAAGGTTTTGAGTGAGAAGGGTTTTGTTTCTAGTGTTCGAGAGTATGATTAAAGTGAGAAGTGATATGGAGTGACTGATTTTTATCATTTAAGGATTCTAAAGTCATAAATCAAAAATGCAGTATAAAATAAAATGAAGTCAAACAGTTAAAAAATCAATGCATTAAAAATTACTATGTATAAAATGGTGAGTCCTAACAGTTTGATGTCAACGGTGTCATGTCGAAGACAGAGACATCACCAGTGAGACCAAAAATAGTGAGACAACAACTGATGAGACAACAACTAGTGAGACATCAAATAGTTACTCAAATTTGATTATATTTGATTCTTGTATGATGCATCTCATTATTTCAGAATTTAATGTCTTAGTGAAAATATAAGCATTCTGATGTTTCGTGCCAATAAATTATAATGTAATATCCCATTTATCATAATGGACTCTCAAATAGTGATGTCATACATTAATATGATTTGGTCTTGAGTGTGAAACTTGATTTTCAGAGATGTTAATAGCACTTTTGTTATCAAAATTTATAGGGAAATCTCTAAATTGATATCCATAATCTTGAAAAGTGTGTTTCATATAAAAAATCTAAGCACAAAAACTACTAGCATCTATGTATTCATCTTCAGCTGTAGATAATGCAACAAATTTTTTTTGTGGTCATAAGTAGGAACTATGACAGTGTAACAGGAATTTCAATGCTTTCATGGTAGAATCAATGTTCATGCAGTGTAATGTAAATAATTGTTACTATATGAAGGTGTATTATGGTCAATGTTTTTTCATTTTAGTTATTTATGTTGATGATTTTCTCTTATTTGGAAAAATGAAGGAAAGGATGGAAGATATGAAGATTGATTTTACTAGAAGATCCCAAATGAAGCACCTTGGTTATGAAAAGTGGATATTGGGGTTAAATACTTAAAGAGACTTAATTTTTATTTCATTTATAGCCTTGATTAATTTTTATATCAATGTTTTTTATATTTATTTTTTTAAATATTCATATTAATGAATCAAAAAGGATGGAAATGAATAAAGAATGGATGAATGCTAACTAATTGACAAAAGAGTATGAAGATGGAGTGATGTACTTCATGATGTTTTCAAACACTCATGTATATGACCCTTTTAGAATCCTTTTTCCCCATTTACCTTGTTTTTATTCAAGAAAAATAAGTCCATAGGAGTTGGAAGAACACTTGATCTATCACAAAATAGATCAAACTATTAAATGTTAAAATAAACATATAGAAAAATTAAATGTAGTTAGTGGATGGGAAATCAATTCATTTTATAGATAATCTGATATGATTACAAGTATCGACAATGAAGAATAATTTTTAGAGGATGTGATTATAGATGTGGGTGATGATGATTATTATTTTGAGTAAATGACAATGAAAGTTGTATAAAAACTTCATGATTTCCCTAAACTATTTTAGAAGTTAAATAGTTGCGCAAAGACGCCATGGTATGCTTGTTTCACCCAATATACAACATTTTTAGCTATGATGAAGATGTATAATTTGAAATCAGGCAATGGATGGAGTAACACCTATTTTATAGAACAACTAGCTATCTTGAATGACATGATCCCAAAAGATAATGAGCACCCAAGCTGAACATATGATGTAAAATGAATGCTATGATATATGGGTATGTTCTATGAAAAAAGACACGCATGCCATAATGATTGTATACAATTTCACAAGGATCAAAAATCACATACAAATTTCCCAAAGTGTGGAGCTTATTGTAAAAATAAATTTTAATCCTATCCTATGAAAGTTGTTTGTTACTTTACAATAATTACAAGGTTTAGGAGCCTATATGAAAGTGTCGACATTTCACTATAATGGACATGGAATAAATATATAAGAATTAATGATGAGAAACTATGCCACCCGACAAACTCTCCTCAGTGGAGGAAAATTGATCTTGGGTATCCTGAATTTTTAAACAAGATGTGAAACATTTGCCTTGTTTTATCTATATTTAGATTGGATTCTTTTGGTTTTCAAAGAAGCACTCATAGAACATGGAAAGTTATGTTGGTAAATTATAACTTTCCACCATGGTTATGGATTAACCGAAAATACATCATCTTATCTATGCTTATATCAGGACCAAAACAACCAAGGAATGATATTGATTTTAATTTGGCTCCATTTATCGAGTATTTGAAATTATTTTCATATTAAAGTGTTACATAATATGATGCATACAGAAATGAGGATTTCATGTCGATATACATGTTATATGGAATGATAAATGATTTTCATACTTATGGAAATTTTTTAGGATATTGAATTAAACTATCTCAAGTGTTTTCTATTTATAAACAAGGTATATAGTCAATTAGGATGAATCATTCATTAAAAACCATGTTTATAGGACATCATAGATTTATACACTGATTGAATAAGTCCCAATATTTGAATAAATAATTTGATGGAAGTTCAGAATAATTTACAAAACTATATCCACTAACAGGTGATAAACTATTTTAGAATGTAAAATATGTGGACAATATTTTTGGTAAAACATTTTCAAAATAACATATGTAAACCGGTTGGAAAAAATATATTTGTTTTTTTAATTACCATACTGGAATTGCATGTACTTCATAAATTTTCCTGGTGTTATACATGTTGAAAAAATGTACGCGATAGTGTCATTGAAACATTGCTAAATGCATCCTGCAAAACAAATGATGACATTAAAGATTGTTTGGACATCTTTGACATGGGAATATGAGAAGATTTGGCACTAGTGAAGGGTGAAAAATTAAATTTTTCCTCTTACTACTTATAATATTTCTAGGTATGAGGGTTATCAGTTTTATAACTTCTTCAATATTGTAAAGGTTCTATAGGGGTATTCATCAAATATCAAGAACATAATGGCAATGACCAATTTAAAGTTAAGGGGTATGAAATCACATGACTACCATGTTTTGATGAATGAAATTATTCCTATAGATTTATGTTGAATTTTTTGCAAAAATTTCACTTATAAATTAACCATTTTATGTTTTTTCTTCAAATATATATCCATCAAAGATATATACTAAAAAAAATTGATGATTATGAAAAGAGAAATTTTCATAATATTATGTTAATTGGAAATGTTCTTCCCGCCTAAATTCATTGATATGACGGTTTATCTGATGGCTCATTTGGTTAGAGAGATTCAACAATGTGGTCATATACACTATAGATGGATGTACCCCATTGAATGGTATATAATATTTTGAAAGATTATTTTAAAAATAGAAGTTATCCAGATTGAGGAAACCATTGAATTATGTACTGAAAACCTATATGGTGTGGAAAGAGATAGTCTACCAAAATCTCATCACTCTGGGTGGCCTACGACCAAAGGGATTTCTGGAAGATATGTTTTCACACTTAATATTATAGATTGGGAGAAGACCCACCTTTAATTTTTTCATAATATTTTTGAGGTTTCCCCATATGCTGTAAACCATAAATAAATTCATAGGAATTTTAATCCATAAAGAGATGAAATAGGTATATCAAATTCATATAATCAATAGTTTATATAATGGTATCAGGACCATATTTTTATAGATTCAGATAAAAATCTAGATTCAATTTCAGTATGACTTTGAGGGATAGATGGTGGACCAATGTGTGTGTATTCTATTTAAATGATTATGTAATTAATGGTTATATGTTCTATAAAAATGATCATTTTGTAGAAATTAGCATGAAAAATAGTAGAGTTACACATGTAGATGAAGTGATTCATGTTTTTGGTAATATGGACACAAATCCAATTTAAACGAATATGTCATAACTTGACATCATCAAAAAAATATGGAAATTGGATTATACAACATTCTAAGTGATGATTTGTTAATGAAAGTAGGTTAATAACATTAGTGATGTTAAAATATATGAATTGAAATTCATAAGAGTTGATTTAAGTAAGAAATGATACAAATACATATCATTTATAATGGAAACACAAGAAGTACATGTATTTTTTGTTTCTAATCATGCAAATCAGAAGTGGTCAATTGTTCTATTATCGACCAAAACCACAGAAGGTTCAGATGAAAATTCAACATAGGATTACCCTTTCATTTAGATGTCATAACCATTTCATAGTAGTCCCAATGTATATTGTTTTTTTTTATGTCAGAGGAGACCGCAATGAAGGGGTTTGGATAGTATCTAGTGGGGTTAAATCCCTTAAGACTTTAAAAAAAGAGTTCAATAATAATGTTATATATACTTTTTATTATGAACTATCTTACCACATTTTATTATTTATTTAATTCACCATTTATGGACTCTAAATTAAATGTTAAACCAGTTCTATAGATAATGACTTCCACACATGATGGTGCTCCAAATATCAAGGATCAACAGGTCTCTCAACCTGGTGATACTTGTATTGTAGAGGAAAAATGACCTTCTACACATACTGGTGATCCCAATCATAATGCAAAATAGGTATCTCATCCTACTACTACCCGCAGTGTATATAAATGACCATTTTCATATTCTATTGGTCCCATTTGTAAGGAACAATTTGTTTCTCAACCTAATAATACATCCAATGAAGAGATACAATTATCGTCTACACATGCCGATGCTACCACTCTAGAGTAACATATTGATGATGTTAATTATGAGGAAATGGATGGGGATGAAGGACCGACGATGTAGAAAAAATAGGAGCACTGTGGTTTGATGGTGTCAGCAAAAATCATTAAGGTGAATGTAAAAGGGATAAAATATGAGGTCTGATGGAATGCATAGGGATATCATATTAATACCAAAAAGGTCATGATTAGTAGTTAAATTGGAATCATCACTCAGAAACATATGCCAAATGGTGTAGAATCATGGAACCAGGTTGTTCTTGGTCTTAATACACTGATGTGGGAAGATATTATGAGAAAATTATTATATCACTTATTTATTTTACTAAAAAATAAAATAACAAAACATTTACTCACTCTTAATAATCCATTTAAATATGTATTTATAGTAGATGTCTCCCATAAGAAATAAATATAAATGCCTTTTGGAAGGATTCATAGAATATTTCACACAATTCTAACAAGACATCATCTTAAAGACATTGAAGGAAAAATAAACCCACACCCACCGCTGATCTATGTACCCTTGATTACCCAAGAAGCGTGGGATGAATTTAATGGCCTCCAATAATATTTTATTTTAATATACATGTATTCATCACTTTGATTCAAATTTTTTTATTTATATAACATCAAATTAGTGATGGAAATAAATAACGAGTAGAAAAACTAGAGTACCCCTACCGTAAAGTAAGGATGGGGTATTCTTCACTTGAAAAAAAATTGGGGTGTATTTTAAATATACAAAAATACTTTTATGTGACATGATAAAAAAACATAATTATGTTCCTCTATTTATATACAGATGAATAACTCGAAATCCAAGGCCACTTCCATCCCATACCATGTTTTATGGAAGGTGGAACGTGTAAATAAAAATGGTATACAAATAGATGTAAGCACAAAAAAAGTGTGGGAAACATGTATTAGTATTACATAATAATTTTTTATTTAAGTCTATATTAAATAACAATTAGAACATATTTTTCAAAATTTTTTTATTATACATAGTCACAGGAATAAAGAACACCTATACGAGATGAAAACTTACTATCTGTGTACTTGAAACAACTAGAACAGTATGGACGCATTAGAGGTGTGGGTTTTTGTGTGACACGCAAATTTTTTTTTGGGAAAAAATGGAGGATCAAAGTGAATTAATAAAATAAGTGATAGAAAAAAAGCAACCCTTGATGAAGAATTATAATGACATAGAGGGATGATGGAATCTTTTGTGGGGGGGGATAAAAAGAGAAGAAGTAACTCAAGAACAACCACCTAATAGAGATCCCACTACACCCCCACTGGCTATGAGGCTTTCCATTATTCTCAAAGATATGTATTAACTAAGGTAATAAAGGTTCTAATAAATGGTTTTTGTGAAATTTAAATCAGACAGACACTGATACTAGTCCTTTATTGATATTATATAGGGTTATAATGATTGTGATTTATATCTATAAACACCTACCCATCTTCTTGTAGCGAGGTCTATGATGCAAAATATCCAAAAGGACATGCTACATAGCGAACCACTGCCAATAGGTCATGTGTGAGTATCAATTATAATATCCCATGATCCAAGAATTGAGCTACCAATTCCAATTCATGAGAAAGATATTCATACGATCAAAAAAATGTTGGAACATTCCTCGCATGACCATCACATATTGAAAAAAACATGTTGACAAGGTGTTATTCATTTATATTTTATTTTAAAAGATAAAACATTAATAATTAATGAAAAAACACCTAAACCATTGATTTTATTTCAGATAGAAAATTTTAGGGGGATGAAATGATAGACCGACTCAAAACCATCTAAAGGACCAACCAATCGATCGAAAAGATCTATTGAAATCACCATTACTCATCATGTTCTATATTATCATTTACTATCATTGACGTTTAATGTGGATACAAAGTTAAAATATTGTACTAATCAGATAGTTTATTTTAAAGAAAATATATATAGGGAGAAAGATCAAGGATTAATTTGTGTTTAGAGTGCAAGTTAAATCCTTGACTATGATTTTCTAGGTGGATTAGTTGTAAATGTATACATGAGGTATGTTCTCATGATTTGATTTTTCAAATGATGATATACTATGTTAATTATGAATAAATAAATTTCATATCATTTGGTCATGTATATATGAAAAACAATTGAAGGTATTTTTCCATGAAAAAATATGGACTCGTTAGTCCTCACATAACCTCCGGAGAACAACAAAAAATAGATACCCAATAAAGGATGAAATAGTGACAGGTCTGATCAAATAAATTGAAATAAAATATTTGGATGATAGACCCTATTTAATACCAACGGTTCATGGGTAAAACTATAAAAATTAATCATATCAAATATATTTATATTTCATTATTTACTTATTATTTTTTGTATTTTATAAAACATTAGATACTCATTGTGGTAAATTTGGATACTCTGAAGATTTATTTACAAGATTCAATACATGGATATCCAACAAACCATCCACACATGATAGAACATGTGAAAATTTAATACACTACATCCATCATTTTAGAACTAAACATCATGTTATATAATTTAAATTATCTTTTAATGGGGATTCTATAATGATTTGGTGGTGCATAAATGTCATGAAAAATAAGGAATGAGGCTAGGGGATAAGGATTAGAAAGAAGGAAAGTTCAATGACTAGGCAAGTATTAGGTTATATAAAAAAATATTTCACTATCCAAACACATATGCAATAAATTACTTATTGTACTCAATGTTTCTATAGTGTCTGAAACAAACTAATGGAAAATATTGTGGTTGTTATGTTTGTAAATTTATGAGAGAGATCAAATTTCATGAACAATATAACATCCCTGAGGAAGTATTTTCAAAGATAATTACTATTTTATTTACAATATTTATTAATAATTTTTGTATTTATATTTTCTCAGTACTATTATGACTGTCGAAAAGACTCATGTTGACAAGATGATATAGATGTGCTCAGAAATGAATGGGAAATATACCTGGTAGAAGAATGTACACAATTATCATTAAGATGTGACATATATAGAATTAGTATATTGTTTCATATTTATGTTTAATTTAATTATTTTTAGTATTACCCACATAATAATTTTTTTCTTATACAGGTGGATTCCTTTACTTGGGTCAGGGAGGTTTGTTCGAAACTGATCAGGCTCATGAGAGATTAAACATCGGGGATGCAACTCAGAATTAAATGATAAGGTATAGTTTTTTTAATTTATTATGTTTCCCTCATAATATTATCTATTATCTACTATATTAAAATAATATTAATTAAATGTTTGACTACTCAAACAAAAAATATCTTCCACAGACTTATTCTCCCTCAAAACCTTCTCACCCCAATATTATCAACATTTATAACTTTCCATCAAAGTTAGTGGATAGAACATGAAGGGATGTGATAAATTTTTACAATTCAGTATTTTTATTTCAAACAATAAAGAAAATGGAAATCATGGTAACACACAATGTGGCCGGTATGAATCAAAGTGTGTCTTTTTATGCAATTAATTAATTTTTTCATCATTATATTTACCACTTTTAAGATAATTTGATTATTATTTTTATATATTACTTATTTAGTTTTTTATAAAGATTCTTGTGATGTCATATTTTCCATTCAACTATCTGTAACATGCTATAGAAAAGAGAACATGTCCCTTTCAGGTGGAAGAGGAAACCCCATGTTTTATGAAATGTGAATTGAATATTAAAGATACATCTACTATGGTATTTATCAGTAGTTGAATGAAATGTATGACTTCCCAAAATATCTATCACTACCATTTTCCTAAATAGTATAGTAATCAGTCACAAATTATTCATATTCACCTCAATCTAATACCCAATGTGCTCAGTATGACTTGAAGTGTATGTTTTTATTTTTAACATTATTTGATCCTTTAATATTCATGTCTTCTAAACATTAATTATTTGTTGCATGACTCATGATTATGATCTATGCTATGAATGGTATGAATTTCTAATTTATTATCACCTTCTAAAATATCTATTCTCATGTTATCATTATATGATCATTGATATCTCTCTTTTTTACAATTATTGGGCATCTATGATCACCCTTAATTATGTTTATTATCTATAGGTTATTTAGAAGGGTTTTAGAAATGAAATGCCTATAAAGGGTTCTAATAAAGAATAACATAAACAGAGACTCTTATGAACTAGTTCTTTATGATTCCATGATTCGAAATACACTAGACCAAAAATATTCTGGTATAGATCATTATATTTTTTATGGAATATTAATCTACTATGATGTGTTATTTATCTATGAAATTTCTGGGTCAATATAGTCAGTATCAAAGAAACTAACCTACTCAAAAATGATCAAAAAGAACATGTGACTAGCATCACTCAAAGTGTCTTTTAATTTAAAATTGACATTAGTTTTAGTAAAAAGAAAAAGTGACAAATTGAAAACTGAGAATATTTATTTGGATTGTTTTTATACATTAGGAAAATGGTCTTTAAGTAATTTTTTTATGTGTAATAGTCAAGAAAACCTCAATCTAATGTGATGTGAAGTCGGTATGACTTTAAGTGTGTATTTATATATTAATTTGATTTTAAATTCAAAAAAATGAACAAGTGACATACTGAAAACCAAGAACACTCATTTTGATTTTTTATACTTTAGGGAAATGAAACATTAATCAATTTTGATGTGTAGGAATCAACCACACCTCAATCTGATGCATGATGTGATATGTATGACTACAAGTTTTTGTTAACAGTTTAAAAATTAAATTTTAGTACAAAATGTGTCACTCACTGAAAACTACGAAAACTCACACCGATTGTATTCATAATTTAGTATAGATATTCATAACTAATTTTTTGACATGTATGATGAAATTTAACATCAAACCGATACATGATGAAATCATTATGACTCAATATATATGTTTCTATTTTGAAATTACATTTTAGTAAAAAAAACACAACTAGAATACAAGAAACCTAGAAAAAACATTAATATTGTTTTAAAAATTTGGGAAAACAATATATAAGTCATTTTAGACAAGTTGGAATCAATATTACCTCAATATGATGAATGTTGTGGCCTGTATAACTCAGAGTGTCTCTTTTTATTTAAAATTGACATTAATTCAAGTAAAAACATAAAGTAACATACTAAAATCCAAGAAAACTCATTCATTTTTTTATATTTTATGACAACAATAAATGCGTTATTTTTTACTTTTATGAGTCAACCAAACCTTTAAATGACACAAGGTGTTACCGGTATGAATGAAAGTTTGTCTTTTTATTTAAAATTGACATTAATAGAAGTAAATAGAACAAGTGACTTTATAAAAATGAAGAAAATTCATTCCGATTGTTTTGATATTTTAGAAAAATGATACATGAGTAATTTTTAATGTTTAGGAGTAAGCTAAACCTCAATACGATGCATGGTGTGACCAGTATGAATCCATGTGTGTCTATTTATTTAAAATTAAAATTAATTTAAGAAAAAAAAGTGACATACTAAAAACCAAGAAAACACACTTGGATTATTTTTGTAATATAAGAAAATGATCCATGAGTCATTTTTGACATGTATTAATTAACCAAATCTCAATTAGACCCATGGTGTGACCGGTATGACTAATAGTTTCTATTATTAGTTTGAAATTGTCTATTTAGATCAAAATGTCTCACTCACTGAAAACTAAGAAAACACACTTTGATTGTCTTGCTAATTTAGGAAAGAGATTCATAAGTCATTTGTGACATTTATGAAGAATTCTCCATGAAAACTGACACATAAAGCAATCTATATGACTCATAAAGTGTGTTTCCAATTTGAAATTACATTTTATTAAAAAAAACATAACTAGAATATTGAAAATTGGGAAGACATATTCGAATTGTTTTGATACCACAAGAAAATGATCTCTATGTAATTTTGGATGTATAGGAATAAACCCCAATAAAATACAACCCACAATGTGGCCAGCATTACTCAAAGTGTCTCCTTTTATTTAAAATAAACATCAATTTAAGTAAAAACAAAATGTGACATACTAAAAACTGACCAAACACATTTAGATTGATTTTATATTTTATAAAAACGATCCACACATCATTTTTGATGTGAATGAGTTAACTACACCTCAATATGACTCATGGTGTGACCAGTATGACTCAAAGTGTGTCTTTTTATTTAAAATTGACATGAATTTAAATAAAAAGAAAAAGATACATAGTGGAAACTGAGCAAACACATTCGGATTGTTTTGAAACTTTAGAAAAATGATCCATGAGAAATTTGTGACATGTAAAAATTATAAAAATATCAATCTGATTCATGGTGTGAATGGTATGAATAAAATTTTCCGTGATCAATTTAAAATTGACCTTTAGTTTAGAATGTGTCCCTCACTGAAAACCCAAAAAAAAATGCACTGATTGTATTGATAATTTAGGTAAATGATTTAAAAGTCATTTGTGACGTGTTTAAAGTATTCTCACATCAAAATAATGCACGATGAGACCCGTATGACTCATAATTCATGTTTCAATTTTGAAATGACATTTTAGTAAGAAAACATAACTAGTATACTGAAAACCACGAAAACACATTAAGATTGTTTTTATACATTAGAAAAATGATCTATATGTCATTTTTTATGTGTAGGAATCAGTCATACATCAATACGATGCACAATGTGGCCAGTATAACTCAAAGTATCTCGTTTCATTTAAAAAATACATTAATTTAAGTAAAAACAACAAGTGAAATACTGAAAACCATGAAAATGAATCCATATTCATTTTTAAATTTCAGTACAATGAATTATTAGTCATTTTTGAGGTGTAAGAATCATCTGCACCTCAATTAGATGCACAATATTGAAGGTATCACACAAAATGTCTATTTTTATTTACAATTTCCATTAATTTAAGAAAAAACAAGTTACATATTAAAAACTAATAAAACACATTTGTATTGTTTTTATACTTTAGTAAAATGATCCATGAGTCATTCGTGACATGTAGTAATCAACCCCACGTTAATCCAATTCATGGTGTGACCAGTAAGACTACAAGTGTCCTTTATCAGTTTAAAACTAATATTTTAGTTCAAAACATTTCAAGTACTAAAAACAATGAAAACACACTATTATTTTCATGATAATTTAGGACATCAATTCATAAGCCATTTTTTATGTGTATTAAGTAGTTTCATGTTAAACTTAAAAAATATGCAACCAATATTACTCAAAATTTTTGTTTCCACTTTGATATGACTTTTTAGTGAAAAAAATTTGGTATATTGAAAATCAAGAAAAAATATTCATATTGTCTTGATACTATTGGAAAACAATCTCTATGTCATTTCGGATTTGTTTGATTCAACTTCACCTCAATACTCCAAACATTTTGGCTGGTATAACTCTAAATGTTTCATTATTTAAAATTGAAATTAATTTTAGTAGAAGAACTAGTGACATATTAAATACCATGAAAACAAATTTGGATTATTTTAGGGAAATGATAAATAACTCATTTGTGATGTGTAGGAATTAACCCCACCTCAACAAGACGCACATTGTGACTTGTATAACTCAAAATACATCTTTTTAATTAAATATTTACCTTTTATTAATGTATTATTTCCTATTAATGTTTAATCTATTTCATTATAGTGTTACTAACATAATATTGGTTTTCTAATATAGGCAGAATCTTTTTTTGGGTTGAGATTATTTTTCCGGAAACTGATACCATAAAATAACATTTTTGAGAGGGTATCACGAGCGTCAAAAGTTGAAACATTATTCTTTTTAAATTTTTTTTGGATATTTTTATATTTAATTTTATAAAACATTGTTTGAAATGTATATAACAATGTTTTATTTGTATATATCATTGTTGAACATATTTTTATTTCAGGTTTAACAGTAAATGTATACAACATTGTTTGAAATTATAGGTTTTTATAGGTTTTTACTTGGTGTGTTTTTATATTAATAGAATATTGCAGCCAACAAACCCTTCATCTGCATTGATAAAGGGACTCCTTTATTAGCACTATTTTGAGAATTGATAAAGGGGACACCCATATATCATCATTGCGATTAATAGTGATTTTTTCAAAACTATTAAAATAAATTTTATACACTATTAAAGGGAATATGTGTAGTATTTCCCACCATTGGTGGTGGGGTGGTAAGAGTTTTGGTGGGGTGAAGGGAAGGTTATAGGGTCAAGTCTCTCAGCCTTCCATATACTACAATATTCTTCTTTTCATTATGTTCCATAGTGGCAGATGTAATCGATCTAGTATATAGGTAAATCATAGGATGTGTAAAGGTAGTTCAATGATTTTACCATATATATAAAGTAATTTTAAGATTCTAGATCTATATAATGATCAATTAAGAAACTTACTACTGTGTTATTGTATTAAGATACCTACGTTAATATAAATTTGATGAGAAATGATCTTTTTATAAATTTTTAAAGGTAAGTGTGTTGATGCGTAAAGGTATGAAAATAGATTCCATCTTTTGTAAAGGTAAATCCTTTGATATGATTCATATGTATGAGTCAACAAGAAATCAAGGAGTCCACGTAATTCTCCTTCAGTTTTTTGTGTGATATTAATTAGACACATATGGATGGGAAAATAGGTATATTAAGGTAATTCCCATCTGCATAAGAGTAATTATTATAGTAGACTAATGAATATTTATGTAGTGTACTGACTCTTAACAGGTACATAACGTTTTTAATTTATTTCCATATAATTATTTAAGCGTCCTAGTGTGTGCATCTGTGCACCTCCCTGCAGGTCCCGAGCATCTTTTTACTTAATTTAAATAACTACAGATGTTTTATGAAAAATGCTATGTCACTCTTTAGCACGATGTTCAGGTTTTAAATAATTAATTAAAGGTTAAAAAAGAATAATAAGATATTTAAATAATATTTAATAGAATATAAGAAAGGATAAAAAGAAATTTTAAAATAAAATAGAAAGGGGGATACATGAAAATTAAAAATAAATAAAATGGAAGATTTCTATATTTAATTATTTTTTTCATTTTTCCTTTCCATACTTCTATTCTATTTTACTTTTCTTTTTATTTTACTTTTCCCTTTTCTTTTATATTTCTATTATTTTTATTTTATTTCATTTTTCTTCCTTTTATTTATTTCTTTTGTTTCATCTCTTCCTCTCCTCCTCTCCCTCATGTCGCACCCCCTCTCCCCCTAGGTGGTGCACCCCCTCCTCCTCCTCCGGAAGACTGAAGCTTCTCCATCCATTATCTAATTTATTTATCATCAGGTGGAATGTAAACTTTAGGGAAATTATAACCTTGAGAAATTGGAATCATACGATTTTGTTGAGTATTCTGAGCGCAATTTTTTTTTGGAAGAATTTCACCCTATTTTGGGGGTTTTAAAAAATCCCATGTTTTCTTCTGTTTTGGGTCAAATTAAAGCCTACTGCTGATCTTAGAGACACATAATACTACAAGGTAGGGTTCTTACTCACATTCCCTCTGTTTCGTTGTGGTTTATAAAAACACACCATTGTGCAGTTAATCGCTGCTTACCAACTTTGTGAAATTTCACCCAATTTCTTCAATTTAATTGATCACCAAATTGTTGCAGCCTTAATTATATTAATTTAATTTTTTCTGAATTTTTTCAACACGGTCATATACCCCTTTGGGCATGCCAACATGGTTGGTATATTTTTCTTCGTTAGTCGGGTTTATAATTTAATTAACTAAAAGTGTTGCGCCACCCATTTTTATTGTAATAAAATTAAATAAGTTGATGCATTGAACATGAACATTGAATTATTGGATCATTGGTATTTATTTTTTTGAACAGTTTATTTATTTAAAAATTGCATTATCTGCTTATATTGATATGGTATATTTCCTTGGTAGGTTGTGATGCTGTAAATGTTGGCATCGGTAAACACATCCATCTAATTCACCGAATGCTTCCATATATGATTCTGAAGCATAGATTTTTACAAAAGCTTCTATTTGATTGGTCGTGGAGCCCAAATGGAGTTACGAATAAGAAGTAATGGTTGTTTGATGTCGGGCTGCAGGAAATGGCCTTCCAGGACAGTTTTGGGGGAAAGTATGGATTTGTGCATAAAAAGAGAGTCCTGCGCATAAAAATGGGCTTGCACATAAAAAGAGAATCATGCGCATAAATATGGAATCTTGCATGTATAAAAGGAATATTTCATGTAAAATGGATTAGCTCGGAAAATTGGAATGAAATTTTATGCACACCGACACTCAAGGCTTTGCCTATAAATACAAGTGCACCCCCTCCTCCTAAGGAGGCCCCCAGAGGTCGGATGCCGCTCTAATGTGCTTAAGTATGCATTTTCCGGGCCTCTGCATAAAACCACCCATCTTGCACACAAAACATCACTTTTTCTCATAAAGGGGCCAACATGCCCAATTTTTCACGTAAATCATTATTTTTGCATGAAACAGTGCTAAGGGGACCAATTTTTCATGCACCAGTGTTGCACTTATCCAATTGTGTGCACACATCCCCTATTTCACGCAATTCCTCCCCTATTGAGTGAAATTCCTTCCATATTTCATGCACGAATGCCTATTGCGTGAAAATCTCTTATATTGCACACGCACCTCCCCTATTGCATGCAATTCCTTCCCTATTTTCATGCACATCCCCCTATTGCACACACATCACCCATATTGCATGCAATTCCTCCCCTATTGTGCGCAATCTTTACCTAATGCGCATGTCACCCTATTGCGCGCACATCACCCATATTTCACGCACACATTCCCTGTTGCACGTGATCCTTCCCTCTTACATGGAAATCCTTCCCTATTGTGCGCCAACATTCCCTATTATGCACTATAGTTCCACGATGCCCAATGTTTCATGTACCGGTGCCGCACAATGCAATATTGCGCACATCCTATCCTGAATGCAGTGCATTTTACATGCAATAGTATAAAGGCCTATGCCTGCTGTTCCATACCGTAAGGGATACACCCCCGCACCCCCGATTGGGGTCAGTGCCGGCTGCGGTCCCTGCCGTCTGGGCCTGTACCTTCACTACCATCACTGACCCTCATAAAAAATAGGGAGTTGAACCAAAAAAAATTCAGGCTGGGGAGTAGGTATTTTTCATTGCTCTCTTATGCGCAGCCGCCTTCCACCCATGGGATACCGCGATTTGAGATACTCCTTTGTACACCAAGAAACTCCTTGAGTCAGCATATTTATCTTGGTTTGTTTTCCATGCAGTGGGTTGATATTCTCATCATCAATCCCCCTGAGTACCTTGAGTTGAACCATTCGTCAACCAACTCATCCAAACCCCATCACCTAACTCCGATGTCAGGTCGAACCAGAAAGGGACACCTTTGCGTAAGTCCCAACAACAACCATTTCTAGGCGCCTTATTCCTAACAGTCCTTTCTACATGACTATAAACAGTAGTACACCCTATGTGCCAAACATAGGACACCTCTTACTATAAATAAGAGATGCCTTATGCTCCAAGCATAAGATGCCCACAGTCCTCTATACAAGACTATAAACTATAGTACACCCTTTGTGCCAAAAATAGGATGCCTCTTGCTCCAAATGAGTGATGTCTTATGCACCAAGCATAAGATGCCAACAGTACTTTACTCATGACTCTAAACTATAGTACTTATTATGTGACAAATATAGGATGCCTCATTCTCTAAACAAGAGATTCCTTATTCTCCAAGCATAAGATTCCAATAGTCCTATCTACTTGACTTTAAACTGTAGCATGCCCTGTCATTCAATAATAGGATGCCTCTTCTTCTAAATAAGAGATGGATTATGTGGAAAGCATAAGATACCTTATATCATGATTACAGTGGAATAATTTCAAGAGCGTTGGCATCTGTTCAAACATTCCATCACTCCACCTCATTCTTTGCATGTAATTCATTCGTATCTTCATCTAATTTCATGTCTGAAGGGACCCCCTAATGGTATGGTCCCATTCCTCCTCGTCCCACCTATAGTCCTAGGCCAACGTCCCAGAAGACTTTGGAAAACACTTCAATTCAGGTCCTATGTTTTGAAAACGGTCAACAGTAGAACCTCATTTGTATGTCCCCATTTCAGGCTAATGCGATATGGATACTGTGTTTTGAATACGATCAATAGTTATCCTCCATCTTCACGCCACCCTAATTGTGTTCCGAGTGTCACGCATGTGATTCAAACTTTTCATCTCCCTTTGTTTGGACTGATTCCAATTCCCTTGACATTTTCCCGCTTGTGCACTAGACCATATGTGTAAATATAAAATATATGACTTGACCCACTAGTGAGTTGAGATGCCCTCATGGACAGACCCGAGGAAGACACCCGAGATTCTTTCCTGCATAAGCCCCATTCACTATTGACGATCCTTAGTGACACCAGGGAAACTTCCTTGCATAAGCCCCATTCATCATTGCCGCTCCATAGAAGCACCCGGTAAGCTTCCTTGGATAAGCCCCATTCACCATTGGCACTCCATAGCAGAACCTGGGAAGCTTCCTTATGTAAGCACCCATTCATCATTTATACTCTTCAGTGGCTCCCGAGTAGCATCCATGTGTAATTCCCAACCACTATTATCGTGACTTAGCGGCACCTGGGAAACATCCATGTGTAAGCCTCATTCACCATTGCTGCTCCATAGCGGCACCCAGACATCTTCCTTGTGTAAGAACCATCTATCCATTGTCACTTCTTAGCGGCACCCGGGAAACTTCCATGCCTAAGCCCCATCCGTCATTGCCACTCCTCAATGGAACCTAGGCACACTAACAATTATTTATTATTCGCATAGCCCCACGAACTTGGACCCCCAATGTGACCACCTTTCGACACCCCCAACCACAACATTGATGATGCCTTCCCTTCCCCAAGGGGTAAGAGGTACCAATCATGTAAGTCCTTGGGGTGTGAAGAGAACCCACATCATCCGAGCTGCAGGACATTAAACTGCCATGCACAATCTTCCTTAGCAGATGATGTTAAATCGTGACCTTCCCCCCATGCATCCTACATGGGGTCCCCCACATTGGACATTCTGCACACCCACTGGTCTCAACGGGAGTGTGACCATTCCTCACATGGAATGAGATTCTCTTTATTAGAGAGACATCTATCTATGGGGAAAGGGAAACCACTTTGGTGTAAGCCTCATATCTTTTCTTGTAGGAGGTAAAATCCCTTCTCCTCCTCTCTTCCTCAGTGCTAAAAGCTGACGAAGGGTGGGATGGGCATCAGTACCCTCTTATATTGTTCCGTTCCAAATCCCTCTCTTGTTGGGCCTTTTCACCACCGGGCCTCCATCCTAGAGTAAGTCCCAATCTCTATCTCCTTGGGCTGGTAACTACACATAATCCCTTGTTTCCTTTTTGGGCCGCTAACCACCTGTAAGCCCTAGTCCAATTCCCAGTGACGCACCTTTTGCGACGTGATCATCGAGTCTTCGCTGCCTCTAGTTTGTCACATCGATCATGACTCACATAGGATTAGTGTAAGAATCGACCATGAAAACCTTTCCGAGAATTCTAGAGTATAATCCCCACACACCTTCCCAAACTATGTGTACTTTGATACTTGACAAGGCAAGGTACGTAGTAAGCCTCCCTGTGGTTCAATCCCAACAACCATTAGTCTCGACCATCTACATGTTGGTGTACCAATCCCCAACTGCACTACATGGACTTTGATCCTTGCCATGTCAAGGTACGTAGGAAGCCTCCCTAAGGTTGAAGACCAACACCCAGTCATTCTGACCATCTTCATGTCGGATCACCCACATATTCCCGAACTATGTGGGCTTTGATCCCTGTCTCCTAAGCAGGGTACGTAGGAAGCCTGCCTAAGGTTCATTCCCATACATCGTTAAGCTTTTGTCACCCCATTTAGTGGTTATCCGTTGTCACCACTTTTAGCAGTAAGCCATTTTTATCCCAATAGAAGTAATCTATTGTAAGCCCCTTTCGATGGTAAGCCGTTGGAATCCCAACCAGTGGTAAGATGTTGTCAAGATGAACTACGTTCACCGAACTACGCAGACTTTGATTCCCTACCACATGGATATATAGGAAGTCTCTTCAAGGCTCAAGCCCAAATTTACTATCTCCCTTGCCATATTCCCATCTCATTCCCTCTACACTTAACTTAACCACCCATCATCTATCCTAATTCCTACCCCATCCCACATTTCGGTGAGATCATGCTAATTCAACTCTTCACTAATCCTAGAATTAAATAGGCAACTAACAACACGTTAGCCCCAACATCATTGTCCCCTCAGGGGGGTACCTATCGGATCCACTCTATTCAGTGTTCTGATTAGTATGATCCGTCTCCGTTAGACGTTAAACCCGCTACATACCCTTTGTTAAACATGGGAAGCTAAGGAAAACCTCAGATACATAGATATCGTACTTAATTACCCGAATTAACTGTGTGATGTCTCGTGTTATTGTGCCCTCGAGAATCCCTATAATAAGGGGAAGAAACCCAGATGTTCCAATGTTCATGCATCCAGACACGCCAGTGATGTCCAACATGACTACTCCCCCGACTGAACGCTACTGCCTTTCCTGGACCCCTTGAAATGTCCCAACATAAGAAGTGTAATTAACTGACGTCCATGAAGATGTGGCATGAGGAAGAGTTTCAAGAACTACATATTAAATCTATAATGGAGACCCAAACTAGGTTACGAGTTTCTTGGAGGAATCCAAGGAAAGAAGAACTGATATCTCGTCATCCCATTTTGATCAAGGAGAAAACATCCCTAAACAAGGAATGGATGTTGCCCGCCTTTGGAAAGCAGGAATGCAGGGAAACAAACAACTCCTTTTTGTCCTCCAACAGATGGACATGCATGCCCCGATGAAAGCGTAGGAAATAGTACTGTATAATTTATACCTTGTGATGCATGGGTGATTCTGATTAGATTTCATGTTGCAATTTTATATACTAACTATGCCATATCTGCTTCTGTGAAAATAATTAAATAAATTTTGGGCAGGGAAAGGAGGTGGGTCCCATATTAACAGCCATGCTTAGACACACCGTTCCTGATGGTTACCACTATGCGTCAGGGGGGATGTCTTTGGCTTTGCTGGACTGAGACTTCCCTGAGAATTCTAATACTTATGGGTGACACCAGTTCCAAAAGGAATAATCGAGACGGATCCGTTGGTAATGTGGCTAATCCAGCGTCGGATGACACTTGACCCCTTTTTGCAAGACTGGTACAGACTCATGGTAAAGTCATTCCTCGAGCAATACATGGTCTTTTGAAAGATTTCCTTAGAAATGATCAGTGGTGTTAGATAAATTGAAGGATTTTCCATAGCGATACCTTCATGATGGGATCAGACTCCAACTCTCAACTTGAACTTTAATAATGATGCACTGGGGGTTTATATTTAACCCCACTATTAGTTCTTGAGATTTGTGATATTTTTCTGGTATGTTGGTGCACGCCTGATTGGCACATCACATAGACCCCAGGTCAAAGAACAAGCTTGGGGGTATGCCCTTCTTGGACTTACCTTACTCTTTCAGGCTTTATATATATGAATTTGTGTATTCTGCTACCAGGTACTCCTTTCAAACTTCCATATTAGGCCGATGTAGGTAATTAGGGATTGGTGCCATTGGAAACCCATGTGGTGTTATTTATTTTAGTGTACTTAATTTATTATCTTTTATTTTTACATAAAGGAATAATGCATTTTATTGTTGCACGAAATGGAAAGGTTTAGACACTGTGGGTTCCTGCCTACTGGGATTTTATCTCACACCCTGA
Organism: Viscum album; assembly: GCA_963277665.1. Lineage (NCBI taxonomy): Eukaryota > Viridiplantae > Streptophyta > Magnoliopsida > Santalales > Viscaceae > Viscum > Viscum album. The sequence continues at coordinate 1,447,169,013 of OY728155.1, forward strand.
TCGGGCATCATTGACACCCGAGTATATTACATGCTCATGGGTTTTGACAAGGTGAAGCATGCTGATTCTGATGTTGGATAGTTATTTACTGCTTAGGATGGAGATTGGAGCCAAGGACATAGCCTTGATCGTGATATAGCTACTACTTTGTGTGTTTTCTTTTAGTTGACTATGTGCTTGAGTTTATATTTTGTGTATATCCAGATTATATAGTCATCATGGCATAAAATCGTTTTGTGAGATTCTACAATTGATTATTATTATTCAGCGATTTTAATTATATTGCTTCTACTTTAGTTTATTCAATTATATGGTTCCACTATTTATTTTTTGTTTTCTGTTTACTTCTTCTATGACATTACCTATTACCTATGAGGTAATGTTCTCACCCACAGACATGAAAAATGGTCTTTCTACTAGTCGACATCCTAGGGGATTTGGGGATATGTGCTTGAGGTTATGTGACCCACTGGTCTAGCCAACAGGTTATAGGTGATCCGGGTTGAGATGTTACAAAATGGTATCAGATATGGTTTTTCCTATTACCTTACTGTTTGAGTTAGAATTTAGACTATGATATAAGGATTTGGAATGTACTCGGTTCCTAGACATAGCTACCCCATGTATAGGGGAAACCCAAATTCGTGGGTTGGGATTCTAGTAGTTGATTATGTTAGTTACTATTGATATGATTTCACCGTTGGGTGACTCCCTTGTTTTGTGTTGTTATAATGTTGGTATTGTTGAGATAATGGGTTTACCATTGAATCCCAATGATACGAGGGAAATACATTACATACATCATAATAATCTCTATAAGATTTATAATTTCAGGGATATTTCCATGCCATATCTAGTTTCTACATGCATTTTCTTGTTTTCATGTGAGTTCCATTGTGCCTAGTGGTGAAATTTTGAAATTTTGGTTTTTTGAATATAAATTTGAGATAGTATGTTAGATGTTTGGCTGACTTAACCTAGGAGTGAAATGTAGAACTTGTTTAGTAATCCTTTTGAGTTTTCTTTTCCAGATCGAAACACTACTCTTGAAGATGGTTGTCCGAAGATTAGTTCTCAGAGGAAGGCTATGTACCTTATCTCTTTTTGCACCTTAATTTTTTTCTCACCTCCTTTACTCCTTGTATAAAGGTGTGTGTTTGGCTATTGTAGACAAATTCCACTGCGACATATTCATGTTGTGCCTCAGTAGAGTGGAAACAAGCACATTCCAGAGATTGTGGGTCCTGAACCACCAGTGGTACCTCTTGTAGAGCCTCTGGTGGCACTACCTCATGTTGATCATCTGAGGGACCAAGATGCTCTATTCAGGGATAGTCTCTTCAGGTTTATACAGTCAGTTTAGAATATCCCCAGACCTACCCCATCTATGGCAGACCTCAGGTGGGACTTTCTGTACCAACATCCACCCACCTTCTCAGGGAGTAATGTCCCTCATGCTGTCGAGTCATGGATAGAATCTATAAGGTCTATCTTCAACCCCCGCAAGATGATTCCAGAATGAAGGGTCAAATTGACAGTCTACATGCTTCAAAACATTTCTAAGCACCGGTGGGATGTTGTTTCTCAGGTTGAGCAGACCAGTGACATGGTTTGGGCAATCATCCAAGAAGCCTTTTATGATCACTTTTTCGCATAGACTCTGAGAGATGATCATGCATCTGAGTTCCTACATCTTCAGCAGGGCTCTATAACCATGTTAGAGTATTGTACACATTTCAAAAAACTTCAACATTTCCCCCCATATCCGAATGGAAACGTGCATAATACTGCGAGACATTTTGAGGATGAACTTGGGTATACTATCCGCTTGTAGGTGAACGTCTTCTATTTGACCACCGTCACAGAGATCATAAATCAGGATCTAATCTCAGAGAGAAATATCAGGGAATCTAAACCAGTGATCCATAGTGGTTCAGTTCCAAGACATGGTGATGGATCATATGTTAGAAGGAAAATCTGTTTTGAAAGTGCACGTCGGTGAAATCCTAGACAAACAGTATGCCTTGATAGCTATATCATATGTTATTAGTGTGGAAGAGATGGTGACAAGAAGTCACAATGCACAAGAGATGCTATGGTGTGCTGAGATTGTGGCAGGATGGTTCACCTTATGTGTTTCTTCCATTCCTTCCCTTAAACATCCATTGGAAGAGGATCTGCACCTGCACCTCCATTTGGTAAGGGATCTATGAATCCACAGTAGGCTAGAAGTTCTTTTTCCTCCGTTCATTCAGGATGAGGTAATGTTGGATATCGTGGTTGAGGAAATCAAGTTCAAAACTATCAGTGTCACAAGAGTGGGCTACTTAGGCCATCCAGGAAGCGTATCAGGTTCATGGCTCAAGTATCATGTACGTAGTGAAATCAACATCAGAGGAATAGAGTGTGTGACCATCTACAGTGACATGAACTATTCTAGTAGCCTCAACATTAGTTTCTTCTCTTTTTGATACTGGTGAAACACATTCCATTATATATTCTTCTATTATTGAAAGTCTTCATTTTTATATTGAGTACCATTGTAGAGACATGTCTCCCAACACTCCACATGGGGTCAGGACAGAGGGCATATGCCAGTGACAAGAGTCCCGCCTTGTGATAGATGGGTACCATTTTGTTTGGAATTTCCATATCCTCGATATGTCTGGAATCAAAGCCATTCTTGGTATGAACTATCTTGTACCTTATCAAGCCCAAGTGGATAGTTATCACAGTTGGATTTCCTTTACATCCCCTCTGGGCAACACATATCTTCACAAATTAGAATGGGATATGCAGGAAAACCGAGAAAAATCCTAAATACAAAGGGTTGATAAGAGTGATAGATTAGTTGGAAAGTATATTCATGAGCAATCAAGGAATACAGCTAGTTGAATTCCCTCCAATGGTGGATCTTTTCAGGGATGTCTTCCCTGGGAATTTATCTGGATTACCTCCTATGAGATACATGGAGTTCACAATTGAGCTATTTCCAGGTGTGGAATCAGTGTCTATTCCTCCTTATATAATGACACAACCAGAGATACATGAACTCAAAAAGTAGCTTTAGGACCTTGAGGCTAAGGGTTTCATTAGACTAAGCACATCGTCGTGGGTTTCACCTATCCTTTTTTTCAAGATGGCAGACAATTCCATTAGGTTATGCATGGATTATCGTCAAATCAGCCAACTCATCATGAAGAATTGATAACCATTTCCTCATATAGATGATATCTTTAACAAAATTAAGTAGGCAATTGTTTTCTCTAAGATTGATTTGTTGTCGGGATACCACCATGTGCCTGTGTGACCATATGACATACCACGTATGACATTCCGAAGCAGGTACGACTTTTACGAGAATCTAGTTATGCCATTCAGCCTCACAAATGTCCCGATAGTCTTCATATCTCTTATGTACTAGGTTTTTCATCCATATATTGATTCCATTGTGGTAGTCTTCATGGATGACATCTTACTGTATTCACATTCTAGGCCCAACCATGCAACCCATCTTGATATCGTGCAGAGTAGACTGAGAGAGTACTAGTTATACGCTACGCTCAGTAAATGCCACTTTTGGATCGATTAGGTACATTTCTTTGTCATATTATATCTGAATAAAGGGTATCATTTTAACCCGAAAAGGAGAGCTTCATGGTTTCTTGGGAGCATCCCAAGAGTGTCTTTGACATTCATAGTTTCATGGGGATTTCTGGATCTTACCTGCATTTCATCTAGGATTTCTCCCACATAGTAGCACCACTTCTGACCCAGAAAAAGAAATTTGTAATATTAATATAGTTTTATGCTTTTGAAAAGTCTATTCAGGAGTTTAAAGGAAGTCCATACTTATCCCCGATACTTATTCTTCCTAAACCTGGTAAGATCTAAATAGTTTATTGTGATGCTTCATGAATCAGATTGGGTGCAGTTTTGATGCAGGGTGATCAGACCTTGGCTTATGGATCCTGCCATCTGAGACCTCATGAGAAGAACTATCCTACACATGACCTTGATTTTTCAAAGGTGGTTTATGATCCACACTTTTGGAGAAATTCGTTGTTGGGTGAGAGATTCATTGTTTACACAGATCATAAAAGATTAAAATATATCTCGACTCAACGAGACATGAACTTAAGACAACATAGGTGGGTTGAATAATTGCAATCGTTCTATTTTGAGATTTATTATACCCCTAGAAAGGGTAATGATGTGGCAGATTCTTTATGTCACAAGACACAGACACAAGTTGTGCAGGTATCCAGCAGTGAGTGGCACATGATGGCCTTGTTTTCAGAGATGTGTCTAGAGGTTCAAGAGCATAACAGACAACCATTTCCAGCATCTCTTACAGTGACGTCCTATCTTCTAGAAAATGTCTTCGGGGAAAATTTTACTGATCTTGAGGGGCATATTTTGAGGGAAAGATTTACCGGAGAGAACCCACCTCCATATTAGGTTTTTTATGGAAGTAAAAGACTCATTTACCATCACCGTGTATGGGTACCTCCTAGTATGTAGGAAGAGATGATGAAGGAATCACACACCTCTGTTTGGGAAGTTCATCATTGGATGAACAATATGTATAGAGACATGTGTCAATAGTATTGGTGTCCTGGTATTAGAAAGAAGATAGTAGGTTTAATCACTTGGTGCTCCACCTGTAAATAGGTGAAGGTAGAGAACCAGCGACCTGCTGGACTCCTAAACCTCTATCAATTCCTAAATGGAAGTAGAATGACATCACCATGTATTTAATTACCAGCCTGCCACGATCTCCTTGAGGAAGCGATGCAGTATGGGTGGTTGTCAATAGGTTGACCAAGGTTTCATATTTCTTGTCTTTTTGATAGAACTATACGATTGATGAGTTGGTAAGACTATATATCTAGGATATTGTGTGACATCATGGTGTAACTTATTCTATTTTCTCATATAGGGATTCCCGATTTACTTCACAGTTCTAGAAAGGGTTGCAAAAGGCATTGGGTTCACATGTACTTCTGAGTATTTTATATCACCCTTAGACCGATGGGCAGTCCGAGAGAACTATACGACTATTATAGGATATTTTACAGTCATGTATCATTGTTTTTTTAGGTTCCTGGGATAATCATGTACCTCTAGTTGAGTTTACCAAAAATAAACTATTCTAGGTTACAGTTCAAATGGATCTGTATGTGGCCCTCTATGGTATAATGTGTCGTTCACCTTTGTAATGGATAAAAGTAGGTGATGCAGCTCTGTTGGGTCCTCATCTCATTCAAGAGACTGCTGAGCATGTTTAGTTGATTCAGAAGCGTATGACAATAGCTCAGTCCAGAAAAAAGTCTTATACCTATTGTCACCGCAGACCTCTAGAGTTCGAGGAGGGACACCTAGTCTTTCTGTGTGTTTCTCTAATGTTGGGTCACATGTGGATTAGAAGATAAGGGAATTTATCACTAAGATACATCAGGATGTTTGAGATAGTGGAGAGAGATGGGACGGTAGCTTATCAGTTACTACTACCTCAGAGGTACCATGCCATGCACAATGTTTTCTATGTATCTCAGCTTTGAAAATATCATCCAGACCCATCTCATTCTTTTGACCCTGACGACATTGAGCTAGATGATGATGCATACTTTGTAGAGAATATAATATGTATCATACACTATAGCATGAAATTTCTTTGGGGAAATCTAGAACCTCTTGTCCAGGTGTTCTGGAAACACAGACGAGTTTAGGATGAGACCTGGGAGTGAGACACGGATGTACATACGCAGTGACCAAAACGTTTCTCTCGTGACGTTACACTACCCTCGAAAGGGAAAATCGGGGATTAGTTGTCTTAAGGAGGGTAGGTAGTAACGTCCCAACCCTTATCAGGTACAATTTTTTTAATATATTGATGTCCAATTCTTTAAGAGACCCAGGGTGCACATCTGTGCACCATGTTGCAGGTCCCAGGAAACAATTTAGTTAATTTAAATAACTGCAGACATTTTATGAAAAATGCTATGTCACTCTTTAGCGTGGTGTTTGGGTTTCAAATAATTAATTAAATTTTGAAAAAATAATAATAAGTGATTTAAAGAATATTTGAAATAATTCAAAACGGATAAAAATAAATATAAAAAAAATAGAAAGGGGGTTATGGGAAAAATAAAAATAATTAAAATTAGAGATTTTTCATTTTAAATTTTTTTATCATTTTTCCTACCCATCATTTTATTCTATTATAATTTTCTTTTTTATTTTACCTTTTATATTTCTCTTATTTTTCTTTTATTCTTCTTTTATTTTCTTTTTCTTCATTTTCTTTCTTTCTTTTTTTCCTCTCTTCCTCTCCTTCTCTCCCTCACGTCACACCTCCCTCTCCCCTAGGTGTCACACTCCCCTCCTCCTCCTTTGGATGACCGGAGCTACTCTTTATATCATCATATTTCTTCACCGTTATCAGAGAATTAAAACTTAGGGCAAGGCTAACCTTGGGAAATTGGAATCGTACATTTTCATTAAGTATTATGCGCACAGTTCGTCACCGAAGAATTTTACCCTATTTTTGGGTTTTTATAAAAACTATATTTACATCTATTTTAGGTCAAATAAAAGCCTAACACAAATATTAGAGTCATATAAGACTACAAGGCAGGGTTAATACTCACTTTCCCTCAAAATTTTTATAGTTTATAAAAACACACCATTGTGTTGTTAGTTGGTGCCTACCAACTTTGTGAAATTTCACCTAATATCTGTAATTTAATTGATCGCCTAATTGTTGCAGCCTTCATTATATTAATTTAATTTGTTTGAATTGTTTAAAAAAGTTTGGATACCCCTTTAGGCATGTCATCATGTTCATTATATTTTATTGTTAGCCATTTTTATAATTTAATTAACTATAGGTGTTGCACAACCCATTTTTATTGTATTTAAACTAAATAAATAGTTCCAGTAAATACGAACATTTAATTTTTGTATCATTGATAATTATTTTTTTGAACAATTTATTTATTTAAAAAGTGCATTATCTTCTTATATTGTTACGGTATATTGCATTTTTATGTTGTTATGGTGTAATATTTAATTTATAACCTGGGATGCATGGGTGTATTTGGTTAGTTTTCAAGCTATATTTTATATGCTGATTATTTCATATCCACTACTGTGAAAATCATTAATTAAATTCAGGGCGGGGAAAGGAGGTGGGTACCATATTAAGGTTTACTCTTAGACCCTACATTCATGATGGTTACCACTACGAGTCGGGGGGCGGTGTCCTTGGCGTTGCCAGACCGAGACTTCCCCGGGCATTCTAATATTTATGAGTGGCACTAGTTGCAAAAGGGATTATCGAGACAGATCTGTTGGAAGTGTGTCTCATCCAGCCTCAGATGATACTCGACCCATTTTTGTGAGATTGGGATGGACTCACGGTAAATCCATGCATCAAGAAATACTTGGTCATTCGAAATATTTTCTTGGATGAGCTATGTGGTATTGGATAAATTGAAGGATGTTCCATAGAGATACTTTCAGGATGGGCTCAGACTCCAACTGTCAACACGAACCTTTATAATGATTCACTAAGGGTTTTTATTTAACTCCTCTATTAGTTCATGAGATTTGTGATATTTTTCTGGTATATTGGAGCACACCTGATTGACACATGACTTAGACCCCACACCAAAGCACATGCTTCGGGGTATTCCCTACATGATCTTACCTCACTCTTTTAGGATTTATATATATGTGTGTGTGTGTGTGTGTGTGTGTGTGTGTGTGTGTTCATTTGTGTATTCTGCTTATAGGTATTCCATTCAGACTTCCGGCAAAGGCCGAAGGAAGTAATTAGGGACGAGTGCCATTGGGAACCCGGGTCATGTTATTTATTTTCGTGTACATAATTAATTATCTGCAATTTTTATATAAAGGAACAATGAATTTTTTTGTTTCACGAAATGGTAAGGTTTATACACCGTGGGTGTTGGCCTACTGTGATTTTATCTCACACCCTACTCAGGCATTGAAAACACCCGAGTAGATTACATGCTTACAAGTTTTGACAAGGGGAAGCATGCTGCTTTTGATGCTTGATTGTTCTTTACTGCTTAGGATGGGGAGTGGGGAAGATGACTGAGCCTTGATCGTGATATAGTAGCTTCTTTGTGTCTTTTCTTTTACCTAAATGTGTGCTTGAGTTTCTGTTTTCTGTACTTCTAGTTTAGACAGACATCATGGAATTTCATCATTTTGTGAGATTTTCCACTTGATTATAATTATTCAGTTGGATTAATTATATTGCTTTTGTTATAGTTTTATCATTTATATACTTTTTCTATTTATTATTTTTTTTCTATTTACATCTGTTGTGATATTACCTATTACCTATGAGGGCATTGTCACCCCAACAAACATGAAAAAGTCCCTCACTGCTAGTCGCAACCTCGGGCATTCTGGGAGACGCTCTTGAGGTTAGGTGACCCACTGGTCTGACCACCATCATAGAGGTGAGCTAGGTTGGGATGGTATAATTTACAATGAGATCACATAGAAGTAATAATAATGATGAGATTCATATGGTTAGTGGAGCGACCACGATATATACATGAAATGTTGAGTAATGATGATCTTCTCATGGTATGAACATTAATAATGAGAATCAATGGAAGGAAGATTAACCTTGGGTATAGTAAGAAAATCTACTATTGTATTTAGAAATATCAATTGTGGTCTACAAATGGAGAGGATTAGGATGTTTTGAGAGGTCTCGAAGCATATAGAGAAAATAGTGAGATTAAATTGTAACTATAATATATGATAAAAGAGATGATGAAGAAGTTTGTGTGTTTCTTTAAATTAAGAATGGGACAAAAATTAGTTGATGTATTAGAATAATGAAAATAAAGCAGTGTAATGGAGAATTACCTGTCCAAAACATCAAGTGAATCCTTGAAATGGTTTCATTTTTGTTGGCCTTTAGTGATATTTTTTAGGCAGTCTGTGGTTCATCATGTGGAGAAACATGGAGAAACTAAAATACTCAATCAAAAATTCCATGTGTGATTTTATTAAATGAAATTAAATACCAGGAATTGATAATCTTGATTTAGGAAGAATAATGAAGAACAATTTATAGGTATTTTTAGGATAATGTTATGCCGTAGATGAAGTGACCCTGATTGCAACTATATGAATGCACAATATGCATTTTAAAATCATGATCATTTTCATGGGATGAGATGAGGAAGAATGAAATGAAAAAAATACATGATTATGTCACTATACTATGCATGTATTCATGCATACGCTTTTATTTTAATGGCATGCATCGTGGATTTGAGGAAGAATAAAGTCCACACATTTTCTGAATGTCCACATTAAATTAGTACATGCAATTACCTGGTTGTTATGATGATGGTGCAACATGAATTCAAAATCAAATATTCAAGGTTTTTTTTGAAATGCCAAAAAATACAGGGAATTGAATTAATGTATTCATTTGAAATATTGAATACGAAGTTTCAAGGAACAAAGCAAATAGATAAGAAATTTTGGTGTATTTATTATTATTATATATTTTTGTTGGTTGAAAAATGATACTCGTTGGTGGTCCACACTATTATCAAAATGATAAAAATCATGTGTTCAAATAAACACCACCACAGATCGACGCATGGGAAGTCCCACCATTTATCCGCTCTAATAAAAAAGTACTGATGAAAACATATCCATTTTTAGAGGTAGCTAAAAGTGCTAATAAATAGAATTTTTATCAACACTAATCAAAGAACTGATAAAGGGTAGATTTATTAGCATTATTTATAGAACTGATAAAATTTTTTGATAAAAAATATTCTTAATTTATATGAAATTATTATATTTATTTTAGAAAATAATACCTATTTATATACATCAAATAAAAAACTCATGTTTATAGTTAATATATATTTTTAATAATTCAAATATGTTTTTAATGTTTTAAATAATTATTAATAAGATTGTAATTAAATAATTATATATTTAAATAATTATTAATTTATTATAAATTTTATTAAATTATAAATATATTTATTTTATTTAAAATTATATATTTATTATTATATAGAAATACTTCCGAAATATATATATATATTTAAATATATATATATTTATATATTTAAATGAATATATATCTGCAATGAATTTGGTCAATAAATATATGGATGCATGATTATAATTGACGTGCATATGTTATGTATTAATTACGAATGTTCATTAATACATTACACCATTATTATTATTCATGTTGTCTATATATATAATGACTCTTATTTTGAACTTTACTAGGTATACGATTCATTCATGTTATACCCACAAATCTATTATGTTCTCATAAATACATATAAAAATAAAATAAATATATTTAAATAATTAATATATTTATTATATTTATAATTATAAAATTTTACTTATATATAAATACCTTTTAAAAATATTTATTTTTAATTATAATGATAACTAAATATATATATATATTATAATTTTATAATTATATATATAATAATTAATATAAATAAATATATATTTATTATTTTTTTATTAATAAATAAATATTCATTTATAGTAATAATTATAAAGAAATATAAATTTACTTAAATAATTACAAAATTATAATAAATATATTCATTTTATTTATACTCTTATAAAAATATATAATTATTATATTAATAATACATATTTATAAAATTATAAATATAAGAAGTGCAGTTGTTATAATTATATAATTATTTAAATAAATATATTTAAATTTATAGTTACAAATAGATATTTATTTAAAATATTTAAAATTTATAAGAAATATCTATATTATATATTTATAATTATTTATAATAAATATATTAATTTTATATAATTATTAATATAATAGATATAATTATTATAATTTTATGATTATAAATAAATAAATATTTATTTATAATATTTATAATTTAATAAATATTCTAAAATATTTAGGGTTGATCCCCTTATTATTAAAATGAAAGAAAAATAATCAAACGTATGAAAGATGGATGGATTCAAAAAGGTAATCCCACATCCATAAGGGAAAAACAACAACTCAAGCATCATCATAATCAAGATCAGTGTTACAACCAGAATCATCAACATCATCAATAGACTCCTACTCTGATTGTTAATTCCTCTGATTAAGAAGTGTCACATACTGTTGCTTAACCTTCTCACACTCCAAAGTTTACTAGTAGACATGGCTCATCCAAACCCTTTATTTGCATCGTCTCGTCCACATCGTCCTCAACTTTTTAGATTCCTACCTTGCCTGTAAGTTTTCTGAGGCATCATTCCATCTTGCAAACCCGTATCATCGAGGAAGTCATTATGACTACCATCATCATTGAGAAAATCATGTGCCTCAAAACTATTACCCTATATTATTATCATTGACTTGTCAGAATTATGAGAAGAACCTTTAGGTAACATAAGATGAAATCCAGTTTTCCTTGGAACTATTTGGAATCCTTCATTATCCACATTCCTCTTTTTCGAGATCATTCCCTCATGCATGTCATTCGTGTCTTGCATAGTCGTTTCCCCCCAAAAGACACCAATTTTTCTAAAAAAGCATAATCATCCATAAACTCATTTGTATTATTGGTTGATGCAATCACTTTCTCATGAATATCACTAGCCCCAGCTTGTGCATTAGCCTGTTTAATGATTTTCTCATCAAGGAAATTGTTATGATTAGAAGGACTGCCTGCTTCAAGGGAAACTCTATATCTGTTCACCATTACACATTTCCCATCATTATCATGAGTTTCCTCAGAAACAATATCCAACCAAAGCCTCTACTTACTAGATCCCTACACAAGAATATCAATTGACTATTGAGTTCCCCTCGCGTCCACTTACCCAAAAAAATTATCTGGATGGCCTGATTGACCAACCTATCCATTAACATTGGAGACAAAATATAATTTCCTAGTCATTCAATTATCAACATCACCTGATTTCTTACCCCTTTTGAAACAAGAATCCTTATCATAAATATGAGTATGAAAAACCTCAAAGACCATCGATCACCTTTAATTGGTCAGATCAGGCCCAATAATATTACATTCCTTACATAATTTATTAATCCTCTCATAAGAAATTTTCAAATCAAACTCCTCTTCATTGGTAGACAAGAATACATGATCAACCATAGTTGAACCCAAATCAACCTCAACTAGAAAGAGAGAAAAATGCCCAAACCACATAATCTCAGTTTCCTTATCCATTTTAATGGAGAGAACAATTGACATGGAAATATCAAAAATAATATTTGGATGCCAGAGGATGCGTGAAGTCCATATTACTTTACAATTATTTGAGCAGAAGAGTTACTTACATATTGAGGATTGAATTTTTTGTCCCATTCCATATTGTGAAGATTTCCGTGCTTAAGAGATATAGAAGCACACCCACATTCCCAAATCTTGAACTCTTTAGAAGTGAAGAACATATGATAGAACCCGAATGCCAGTGACACACATCTCCAATTAACGATTCTCTAAATATTTGATAACTGGTTAACCAAATTGAAAATACTCAATGGTAGGGATCACAAAGGAAAAATGAGACGAACGATGATAGAGTGTTTACTAGTTTCAAGTATCTTTGACACTACATCCTGGTCTACCTTAACATGGGAGATATTTACCTTATGAAAAATGGAAAAGGATGCTGACCCTTTGTAATGGGATAATGAATACCTTTATTGACCTTGATCCTTTGTGGATCCATTTAAAATGATTCTAGAATCATCAAGAGGACCCTCACACTACTTCAAGCCATCACCGATCTTACCTGCATAAATCTCTAGTAGACCATGTCATATCAATACAACACCACATGGCTGAAAGGCATCGAAACACCCATATGGAATGATATCGTCCATCATCAGCACAAACAAGATGCATGATCTAGAGTGTCTCCCTCCAAAGAAGAGTAATTTGCATGCCACCAAAACCAGACATGGGTCAATAGATTTGGGTATACTGCTGAGAAAAACTATCGTCGCACAAATATAGGGACACTGCACATAGTGATAACACCGATATCACCACTACACTTATCTATGGATACCACACAGATCTGAGTATACCACCGCACAGATCTGGAGGACGCTGCACATATCCATGAAAACATCTGAGAAAATACTTTTGAAGGAAGAGCCACTGGAACTTGATAACCTTGCCATGTCCCACTATTAGTCACTGCTAGAAGGCCTCAAACGCACTCCACTAGCACCACTACGAACTAAACATTAACTTCATCAGGGGGAAACAAGAGTATCTCCAGCAAACCCATCTTTTATTTATCAATATATTTTTAAATATATATATAATTATATAAATATCATATATCATATATATAAGTATAAGTATATGTATTTTTATAGTTTTAATAATAAATAAATAAATAAATATTGATTATATATATTTTAAATATAAATAATAAATTAAATAGATTATTAACATTATATATTTATCAGCACTGTTTTAGAACAGATAAATTTATGCCTTTATCAGTGCAAAAAAAAGTTCTCATAATGGTCTATTTTATTTGTGCTTCTATTTTAACAATGATAAAACTGACCTTTATCATTGTTTTTATGTACCTATGATATAATTGTTACCCAATTTTAAAAATCAACCCCAATTGTAAGCTTCTATCTCACTCACTTTCGTGTTCTTGCGGAAGCCTTCACCTACCGCGAAGCTGCTCTCTCCACCCTCCTCACCACTACTACTATAGTTGCCCCTCTCAACACCACCGCTCTACCCTCCTCTTATCACTACCTCTACTCTACCCACCTCTCTATCCTCTACCACCTGTCTCACTAGTGATATCTCTACCACCACTCTCGCCATCGTCGCTCCCTATCATACCCTCACTTCCCTACCATCGTTTTACCTTCTTGGATGAACTAATAGTAATTGTAGTCCTTTTTTTGTTATTTCATTGATTATATTGGATTTTTATAATTTTTTGATCTCTATTCATCCTATATTTGAAATTATGGATCAATCACCACCGATTTGTGATAGGTTAGCCCATGTAATTTCCATTAAATTTGAGAACCATGACTATTTTCTTGTTTAAATCCATGTTTTATATATCAGGTAATAGAATTAAATGTGTTTATGGGTTATTGGAAATTAAAATGATGTTTTATGTGATTTTCATATAAACTCCAAGGACTTCTCAATTGTGTAACTTGTTAAAAATACTTTTTACTAAACCGTTCACACTATGTGATTGAAAATTGCATAAATTATGTTTATAGATAAATTATATGATTTTATAAGGTGTTTTTGTCATAAATGTGAATTATCCATAGGAACCAAAGTATTACATTTCATTTCAAGAAATACTTGAATTTCCAAGCATTGATAAAATATTTCATGTTTTCCTTAAAAAATAGAAGTTTTAAATAATTCTTTTGGTATGAAAATTAGTGGTAATCACTGACTTGAGGTTTTGATAAATTTTCTTGTGTTAATTGGATTACAAACCAAGAGATTGGGTGATTTGAATGTGCTGAAAATGTCAAAAAAATGTCAAAAAAATGTTGTTTTTATTTTTAAAACGATGATTAACTCTTGTGGTATATATTTTATACCAGAATTTTGTAGACATAGTTAATTTTTATATCAATTTTTTGTGGTTTTTAAAGATTTTAAGACTACCAAATGAGATGGATTATTTAAAAGGGTGAGTTGTCTCATGTGGATTGAATTTTGAAACTTATTGTGGCTTGGAATTTTTTTCAATGAAATTTTAAAGGGTTGTGTTAATTCCCATTTCACTTTCACGGGTGTTTTGATAAAATTGGTCCAAATATTGGATTGATAGAAATTTTATAAATGAAAATATTTCTTGTCATTACCAGTATGTTTTGAAAAGATAAGTCCAATTTGAAATTTTATAAAAAATAAATTTTCAGGTAAGGTGTGATACCCTCTTAAGTCTATTTGATTTTGTTATGAGCATTGTATCTTGTCATATAATGTGTGGATGTTTATTATTGATGAATTCTATTTGCTTTTTAGGTATGATGTATATGGGGATACATCTTATAAGGGCTAGAGGTGAGGCCTGTGATATTTTAAATTCACTGGACATGATGAATGTAGTTTGTTGAGTATTATCATCTCCATTTGACTCATAATGGGAGTCTTAGGTACATACTATGTGACATTTGTGTGGAAAACCCCTAGTGTGATAGTGGGATGAATGGGGAAGGTTTTTATTGTTATTTAGATATCGTTAGAAACAAAGTAATATGGGGACATTATGCTAGTATAATCTTTTTATATGAGCCCCTGGGTGAAAAAATACCTAAAAAATTATCATTATTGATCTTATGGTGGAAGGAATTCTAGGTATAATAGCATCCTTGATCCCATGGATGAAGTAATTCTAGGAACACTATATTGTTGTAGTTTTATGGGACTTCAAGGGGTTTGGATAAGTTTAGCAGTGACAAACTAGATTCTTTATCTCTATTTCAAGTCCTTTTATTAATAGAGCCTAACGATGATGCTCCTGACACTTGAATAATTTTTAGGATTATTTAGAGAATTTATCTCTACACATTAATTATATCCCATTCTATTTATGTTATTTTTTGGAACATATTTTCTTATTTTTTCCCATGTTGTGAAACTTTACATAGTGGTGCTTGACCGTGCAATTTCGTCATTCTTTTTATAAATTTATTTTCAATTTTTTTTAAAAAGGGAATGTGAGAGATTTTTAAATACGAAAAAAAGGAAACGGTGGGTCGGAAGGGTTTTCAAACTATTTTAATAATGAGATTGAAAAGTGTTATCAAATTAGATCTATTAGAATGGGTATTATTTGAATCTCAAAGAATGTGTGTGTTATGAAAATGGGGTTTTAGGCCCCCATGACTAGTTTTATAAATTGGGTTGGTTTTCAAAAAATTTCTATAAAAGTATATGATATTTGGAAACCACTTTGTTTTTTGAAATTATTATTTCAAAAATGGGTGTTTATGAAATATTTTAATTTCAGATTTTAAAAAGGTGATTTGACAAAGAGGTATGGTCTGAGGAAAAATGTTTTCCAAGTATTTTTTTTCATTTAATGTAAATTATAGAATAAGTGTTCTAAAAAACTTTTATGTGTTACTAGCTTTTCAGTAAAACATTATAGAAAATAATTATTTTTCTAATGAATTTCAACCAAGGTTTTTTTGAATGTAATAATAAAGTTATCTCTTAGATTTGGTTGGTTGTGGTGACCTACTGTACTTTTCGATCTTGCTTATATTTTATAGGTTCTAGTTTTTTTAGCATACTTCACTTCATTTGGATATTCTGAGAGGGTTATATGGTTGGATGGTTATCCTAACTGAACATATATTGTTTATTTAATTTTTTTAATGATAATATTAATGAATCAAATAAGATGGATATGAATAATTAATGGTTTGATGCCAATCGTATGACAAAAGAGTATGAAGAAGTAGTGAAAGAGGTATCATGTAGGTAAAAGATCATGCATATGAACCTTATAAAATTCTTTGTAAGTGTTTATGCTATTTTGATTCAAGACTAATTTGTCATGAGGAGTTGGAAGAATACTTGGTCTGTCAAGGAATAGATCAATGATATAAATGTTGGAATAAACATGGGGAAAAGTGAATATAGGAAGTGGCATGGATAACATAGTGTTTTATGGATTATTTTACATGATTACACCTGTGGAAAATGAAGAAGACAATATCAAGGATGTGATTACATATGTGAATGATTTTGAAGATCATATTTAGGATGTGACATGGAAATTTGAATATGAACTTTGTTATTTCCCAAAATTGTTTTAGAAGTTAAAAAGTTGTGTAAATATGCCATGGTATGCTACTTGTACTAAATATATGAATTTTTCAGCCATACCAAAGATGTATAATTTGAATGTAGGAAATAGATGGAGTGATACAAATTTTCCAAAACTACTTATTATCTTTAATGACATGTTACCATAAAATAATGAGAACCTTAGCTGAACATATAATCCTAAATGAAAGCTACAACTAATGGGTAAGATCTCTGAAAGAATAAAAGCCTACCTAAATGACTGTTTACTGTTTCACAAGGACTATAATTTACAAACTAAATCCCCAATGTGTGTCCATTCTCTATACAAGAAATTTGATGTCGGTCCTATGAAAATTGTATGGAACATTCCAATCATTCCAAGGTTTAGATGCCTATATGGATGTGAGGAGACTACAGGGAATTGAATTGGCATGTATATGCAAGAAAGAATGATGATGAACTACGTCACTTGATAGACTCTTCTTAGTGGAAGAGAAATGATCATGAGTATCCTGAATTTGGAAACGAGCTGAGAGACCTTTTCCCTATGTTATCTACAGATAGAGTAAATCCTTTTGGTTTCCAGAGTATCACTCATAGAACATGGAAAATTATGTTGGTAAAATATGGCTTTACCTCATAGAACATGGTAGATTATGTTGGTAAAATATGAATTTACCCCTTGGTTATGCATGAAATAAAAATAAATCATGTTAATTATGATTATATCAGGACCAAAAAAATTGGGCCATGATAATGATATTTATATGGATCCATTGATCTGGGATTTGAAATTATCATGGGATTTATGTGTAATATTGTATTATGATTACAAAATGATAATTTCCCATTGAGAGCCATGTTTTATGGGAAGATAGATGAATTTACTTATTTAAATTTTTTAGGACATAACAATAACGGATTTCAAGGGTGTCTCATTTTTGAACAAGGTGCATAGTTAATTAGGATGAAACATTCATTGAATATTGTGTTTTTAATACATCAGAGATTTCTACCCTAATGACATAACTACCGATCTTTGATGACATCATTCGATATAGGTTCATAAAAACATTCAAAACCATCTCCAATAACAGGTCATCAATTGTTTGAGAATGTAAAATATGTGGAAAGTGATTTTGCGGAACCATTTTAGAAAAACCATACAAAAGTTTATTGGAAAAAGTGATCAGTTTTTTGGAATTACAAAACTAGAATTGTCCATACATCTCATATTTTATTGATGTTATGCATGTTGAAAAAAATGTGTGTGATAGTGTCATCAACACATTTCTAAATGAATTTGGGGAAAAGATGATGTAATTAAGGATAACACTAGTGCATATAATATTTTTCACATTGGGTTTTAATGCCTTTTCATTTCAGTTATTAAGAGATGTTTTTAGAGGTGATGTTGTAAATAACCATTTGAAATCTGTTAAATAAAACCGATGTTATAAATTAATATTTTTTATTTTTTCTCTACATCGATATTCTATAAACGACATGGAAAATTGTTTTTCATGTTGGTTATTTGATAACAGATGTGATTTTTTTAAAAATTGTCTTCTACCAAAACATCATCCAAAAGAAACAAAATAGCATAAAAGGATGAAAAAATCCAGCAAAAGACACTTAAAATTGAACTTCGAGATTTATGATGTTTATTACAAAGAAAATAGAAAACAATAAAACCTCTAAATTGATTAGACCATTCAATTTTTAAATGTCTCAACTCCTCTACACTATATGTTCATGGGTCATCAAAGAGATGTAAAGTAAAATGAAAATAAATTGACTTGAATTTTCAAGAAAACATGTGAAATATTATGTAAATATTTATAAAATAATATAACCATATGAAACTCTATAACTTTACAAGTTCAAATAATTTCATACATAAATCCTAAAACATAATATCCAAATTCTTTTACACCTTTTTATTTTTAACACTGATACAAAGAGATTTTAATTAAAAATAACATTTATAAATAACATTTTTAAAATATTGTAATTGTAAATGAAAAATCACCTTAGCTTTTACGAATTTGATCTTGGATATCTTATCTATTATTTTACCTCTAAATAAATTCCATGCCTTGTTTGAAAATAATATGAATAAAATAAATTCTATTCATTATAATATAAAAAAGTATTAAAACAATCAAACATACATGTTCAATACATTCTAAAAATTTTCTCTCCCTTCACTATGGATAGAACATATCCAATAACATGTATTCTCTCCTAGATAAAAAAACACCCAAAATCCTATGAAAACTGATATAAAATAAACTTTAATATGAGGCATTAATATGTTATGTGATATGTAAATCATTGTGAGAAAAATGTTTCATATTCTCCAAGATATGGAAACATCTAACACTGAATGATGAGATTTTTCAGAAGTCTTTCAGCTATATAAAATTTTATTTCTGCATCAGTCATTTCCAAAGTTATAGGATAAATAAATTTTGGTTCCATAAACCCATATACATCTATATTTTAATTTTCTATACAAATTTTAAATAATTACCTAATGTAAATTCTATGTTCCAAATGCCACCCAGAGGCGCCCTGCACCCAGTTGGTCATGTGGCCTCAAACGCATTTCCCAGAATGCCAGAGGCTTCCGACTAGCAGTGAGGGCCTTGGGTGTGATGGTGGGGAAACTATGCCCTCATTGGCAGAGTACACAATAGAAGTAAACAAATACATACAAGAGTGGAATAAGTAATAAATACATACAACTGTAACAACAGAAAAATGAAAGTATAAACTGAAGAACATATATATAATGATTCATGATACATATGTCTAAGAAAACAGCCAATCATGTCACAATTCTTGAATTCAACAGTGATAAACCAAAGTGAAAAAGATAATAGATAAACTCATCATAATTGCAAGCAATAGATTGGTCCCATGCTCTCCAGATCTACAACAAGTAAAGTACATGAAGTAGAAGGGTGCTTACCCTTGTCTATACCTACAACAATATAATCTTTTTGGGCCCAAATGAATGATTCAAATAGGGCATGAGAATAAATCCTAGTAGGTAACCACCCAAAGATATGTGCCTAACAGTCATTGAATATATGGTAGGTAAAAGTACAAAAAGTAGTAAAAAAGAAAGTACTAAGTTGTAAACAATCCACAGGTTAAGGCATTCAAATCACCACACAACATGCAACAACTAAACAAAGCAGATAAACACAACAGGTAACCCTCTGGGAAGTATCTATAGCTTATCCTCTCTGGTCCTACCTAGAAACACAAGACTAAAGCTAAACACAAGTTAACCCTATGGGAAGTACTCGCAGCCTATCCTATCTAGTCCTACCTAACTAGTTCAAGCTACCCTTTGGGAAGTATACTCAATATAACCCCTCTAGTTCAGCATAAGAATAGACTCTATGAGGAATCACTCACCGTCAATTCCACCTATAGTCTCATATCGGTACTAAAGGTGATATAGGGAAGCATTCAACGTCTCATTCCTCATGTGGCCCATGTTGAGGATATAAAGACACTATGGGGAAGCACTCATCATCAATTCCACCCATGGTATCACATCATAAATTATAAACACACTCTAGAGAAGCCCACATCATCCATTCTCCCTATGTTCTATACACTCGGTTCTCACTTCCCTGTGTAATTCAAGAGAGTGTATTACTGTGTAACAGCCAAGGTAAACCTCATGAACTACTTGGATAGCATTCTACATCACTATAGTATAATAGAACAACATTCACACCATCATATAATACTAGGAATGGGAAAGTAAAGAGCATCCTAACTGGAAAACAAAACCCAATGGTCAAATCCAGAAAAACATGCATGCACAATAAATTCAAAGAACAAAAATTCACCCTATTCATAAACAATAATCATCTACTTAGGCATACCAGCATAGCAGAGAAACAATAGGGATGAAACAGTAAATGCGCAATACCCCGTTCATGATTATTGGTCAAATATTCCCATAAACTCAAAGACTTTCAAATAAAAGGAACAAACCACCTACCTCGATGTTATAAGATCAATATACTTGAACCTCGAAGCTGGAATCTACTTGGAATGTTGTTGATATATGAAAAGGTATAAAACATTCAACCCATGATAACTTGGTAAGGAAAAGGAATCAGAAGATGATGCTCTAGTAGACGAGAGAACTCACTGATATGATTCTAACACAATTAAAAGTGTTTAAATCAGAGGAAGGATGGAGATTCAGGGGATCGTCAATGATCTGTGGCCGTACAGACTCTCGCAGATGAATGAGACCTAAAAGATGGGTGTTCTATCCATCAGACGCGACCCTGGTGTGTATAATGAAAAAAAACAAAATACACTGCATGTACTTCTATAGTACATGGTGTGTACATGCTGTTTACGTAATCCGCATTAGGTGGCCTCCAAGTCCCTCCCACATGGTCGTGTGTGTGGTGAAGACATGACCAACACATGACCACCTCCGGAAAGGCAGTACACGGCGTGTACTCGTAAATTACATGGTGTGTACATATAAATTTTCTAGAATAAGGGTGTGTAGATACTACACGGCCATGTGTGTGGCTCTTAAACGGACATCACAAAGCCTCCTGTGGAAAGGCAGTACATGGCGTGTACTCATAAAGTACACAGTGTGTACGTAGAATTTTTTTATAAATTCCTCTTTTCTCCAAAAAAGACCAGAAAAGGAAAAAAATACCTAGAAAGAAGATCTGGGTTCTTACAAACTTCCTCCTTAAGTAAATTTGTCCCTGAATTTCCCTAGAGTAGTGTAGAAGAAGAACCCTCAAACAATTCTGACCACTATGCTCATACATTGGCCACCCTCTCCCAAGTCTCATCCTGCACTCTCTCATGCTGCCATAACACTCGTACTAGAGGAACATATCAGCCACGGAGAACCATTGAATTGCGATCCACAATACGGATAGGACCCTCCTCAAACGATGCATCCACATTGAGCTCAACCTACTTAGTTTGAAAGACATGAGACGAGTCTGAAAAGTAACGTCGAAGCTGAGAAACGTGGAAGACGTCGTGCATAGCCTGGTACCTCTGAGGTAACTGCAACCGGTAGGCAACTAGCCCACCTCTCTCCAACACTTAAAATGGCCCGATGTACCTTGGTGAAAGATTACATTGTCTTTTAATCCAACTGTGTCCCAACCTCGGTGTGACACGTAGGAAAACATGATCTTCGACCTCAAACTCCAAAGGTCATCTCTGTTAATCCGCATAAGACTTCTGTCAAGATTGTGCAATATCCATCCACTTCTGAATCAACTCTATCTGCTATGTGGTCTCCTAAACAAGATGAGGTCCTAGAAAAGTTGCCTCTCCTACCTCCAAACAACATAAAGGTCGTCAACATGGCCTACCATACAAAGCCTCATAGGGTGCCATCTGAATAGTTTCTTGAAAACTATTATTGTTGGAAAACTCCAAAAGAGGTATATGATTCTCCCAAGAACCTCCAAAATTATGAATGCATGCTCGGAGCATGTTCTCAAGCACCTGAATTGTACAATAGGACTGGCCACCTGTCTAGGGGTGGTAAGCTGTACTGAAAAGTAACTGTTAACCCAAAGCCTTCTGTAGCCCCTGCCAGACCCGAGAAGTAGAACGTGCATCCCTATCTGAAACAAGACTGTGGAACTCCATGTAGACATACAATATCTCAGATTTATGACCATCCCATCTCATCAACACTGTAGGTCTTTTTTATTGGCAAGAAGTGAGAAACCTTCATGATTATATTAATAACAACCCAAACAACATCATTCCCTCGAGGTGACCTCGGCAAACTGGTCATGAAGTACATCATGATGTCTTTCCACTTCCACTTGGGAATGGGTAACTACTGTAAATTCCCTACTGGTCCCCGATGCTCCACCTTCACCTGCTAAAAAGTGGAACACCTCTTGAAAAAACTAGCAACGTCCCTCTTCATACCTGGCCATGAATACTGAGGGCGTAGTTTACAATACATCTTGGTGATGCCAGGATGAACTTCCCAAACTATGGAATGAAAATCCCGCATCAGATCCTCGTGTATATCTACTGGCACCCATACACATACCTGGAAGCGCAAGATCTCATCCTCACCTATGGTCCATCTAAGAATAGGGTCCTCTCATGACATGCTTTCCCTTAGGACTAGGCCTTCAGAATATAATAGTTTCCCCATTCGAACTTGATCCAGAATAGTAGAGGGAACAACCACAGAAGAAAGGAACGTCTACCCCTAATTGTCTTGCACCTATAAATGCATCTCAAAGAACAATTCCATACGCTACCACTCACTACTATCCTCCTAAACTATATATATTTGAGTCCTCCTGATCAATGCATCAGCCACTACGTTTCCTTTCCTAGGCTTATAGGAAAGCTCAATGTCAAATGATTATAGTTATTCAACCCACCTGTACTGCCTCAAATTTAGATCACACTAAGTGAGAATTACATGAGACACTTGTGGTTAGTGAAAACCACAAAGTGCTATCCTAGAATATAATGTCCCTAATAGAGTATGGCATGAACCACAGCTGCCAAGTACATATCATGCATCGGGTAATTCCTCTAGTGTGGCCTCAACTACTGATACCTGTAAGCAATGAATCCATTTCCCTTTATAAGCACAGCTCCCAGACCGACACCTGATGAATCAAAATAAAAAATATAGATATTTCCTGGCTCTGGAAAGACTAGTATTAGTTCTGAAGTCAACCTCAATTTCAGCTCCTAAAAGGCTGACTCACAATAATCTGACTATAATAACTTCACACCCTTCTTAGTCAGACCTATCATCAGTGATGTTAAGCGTGAAAAGTCCTGTATGAAATGTTTTTTGTATCCAGCTGGACCTAAGAAACTCTACACATCAATTAAATTCTTAGGTTGATCCTAGGAAACAACAACTCTCACTTTCTCTGGGTCTACTGATACTCCTTCCTCTAAGATAACATGACCAAAGAAGTGAATCTGATCCATCCAAAAGTGGAACTTTGAGAGCGTAGCATATAACTGATTCTCTCTCAATGTTCTCAAAATGATCTCAATATGGGTAGCATGGTCATGTCAAGTGTGAGAGTACACCAACATATTGTCCATGAAAACTACCACGAAGGAATCCAAGTATGGATGGAACACTCGGTTCATCAATTCCATGAAAAATGAAGGCGCATTCGTGAGACCGAACGACATAAGCAAATACTCTTATAGACCATACCTACTCCGGAAGGCTGTAAGAGGTATATCTAATGGTATAACTCACAACTGATGGTAACTATATCTCAGGTCAATCTTCGAGAACACCCGGGCTCCAGAAATCCGATTAAAGAGATCATAAATCCTCAGTAAGGGATACCTGTTCTTAATTATTAACTTTTCAACTTCCGATAGTCCACAAAAATCTTGAGGGTACCGTCTTCCTTCTTCTCAAACAGGACAGGAGAACCCCAAGGAGAAGTACTGGGTCAGATGAAACCCTTTTCCTAAAATTCCTCTAATTGATTCTTGATCTCCTGCAACTCCGGTGGAGCCATCCTATAAGAAGGAATGGACACAGGTGTCGTTCCTGGCACAAGCTCAATCGAGAAGTCTACCTCACGCTTCAGAGGATAACCTGAAAATTTCTATGGAAAGAAATCTCTGAAATGATCCACCACTAGAGTAAAGTCTAACTGTGAAGTCCCTTGGTCATCCATATATAGACTAGCAATCTGGGCTGTAACTCCTCCCAAACCATGATGCTCAGGACCTGCTTTGCTCTCCTAGACATCCCATTCACCCTTATGAAGAAAGGATTCACCCTCTGGTGATACAAAACTCACCCTTCGGTGATAAAAATCGATGAATGTCTGTAATGAGACTAACAAGTCCATCCCGATAATAACATCATAGCCTATCATCTCTCGGACATAAAGGTCCCACAGAAAGTGACATCCACCAACCTATAGAGGGCACTCTTAGCACTGATCTACACTAGATTTTCTAGTCCCCAAAAGAGTGTCTAGCATCAATATATCAGTAGAATAAAATATGCAGAGCCGAAGGCACTCCACAAAAACAACATAGATAAAACTATGGGAAGACCCTGTATAGCCATATACGGTGTCTGATCATCACCTAGAAATTAGATTACAACTGGAGAATGTATTAGTGGCATGATTCTGTATTGTAAAGTGCACACCTTAGATCAAGATAATCAAGGATTGAAAACAATGATTGCAAGAAAGGAATAGTAGAATGAAAGAACTCATGTTTTATAAAACATGGCTACACAACGTGTACATTTCCTACACTGTGTGTTACCTGAAGTTATTCATGTGGGCTTTTACTCCTTCCTAAACTGGTCGTGTACCACCGCAAACACATGACATGTTGTCCTGACACACGGCGTGTACTTGAATCTAATTTCCCTACCAGAATCCTTCTACATGGTTAAGCCACACAACTCTCCTAAGGCAAGACTACACGGTGTGTACAACTGGTACACAGCGTGTACTCGACATGATTCAGCTGGCTTGTGTTGTTAGTGACATGGCCTAACAGACGGTTCACACTAAATGGTATGTTCTAGATGGACACAGTGTGTATGAGAAGGGATAACACCATCTCGTGTTGTTTATGACACGGTCAGACACCTGGGTCAGGATACACGTTTTGTTGAAGGCAAGACACAACATGTACATGAAAGGGTAACACCAACTCATGTTGTTCGTGACACGGCATGGTACCTGGGTCAGACTACACAACGTGTTCAGAGGATACACAACATGTATTAGAGAAGGCATGGACAACCTGTGTTGTTAGTGACACGGGTGGGCATGGGATCGAAACTACATGACGTGATCGAAGGGTACACAACATGTTTTCACCAAACATTCCCCATCCGGTGTCTCTTCCCACAAGGCCTATGACACGGTTAGAGATTACACAGCGGGTAGATAAAGTACACGACATGTACTTAATAAAAAAAATTTCTTCCCGAACAGAAGAACACACAGCGTGTATTTAACAATACACGACGTGAATTCTAGGATTTTCCAGAAATTATGCCTCAGAAACAACTCCGGAACCCAGAAAACACTGAAACGAGCATAGAAAGTTCCAAATTCCGATCTGTGACGGACCATACTCCCCCTGAATCAATGTTTTTCATCTTATACACATTATAACATGGAAAAAGGCAATGATCCACCAAATTCCGGTCCATGAGGGCCCATAACACCTCAAGAACCAAAGATTGACGTTCATTCAAGCAAATATCTACACAAAAAATACCCTATCAAGAAGCAGGTATTTCTATCATGGAAACTATCACAACTGCATGAATATTTTACACATCATTTATCACAATAACATGCAATCACTAATTAATCCTTGATGGCATGAAAAAAATGCATGACATGTGATTTCGAGCAAGTGCCTATATGATGCATGAGATGTCATACCCTCATCTCATTAGGTAGAAACAAAATTAAAACCTCAATAAAATCAATAATAATAGCACAAATCATGTAAATCACACATGGTGAAATCAAATCAACTGTAATAACTGAAAATCCAAAAAAATTGCAATTTAAATGAGCTAGATTGGGTTTCCCCTATACACAGGTTAGCTACTCCTGAGCACAACTTAATACCAAATACTCAATCCATCCTATCCCTGGCTAAGGCTCCAAATAGTAATTCAAGTGAAAAGAAACCCTCTGATACCACATTGTAACATCCTAGTTCCGGAAACCACCCAGAGCTGCCCCGTACCCGGTTGGTCATGTGGCCTCAAGCGCATTTCCCCGAACTCCAGAGGCTTCCGTCTAGCATTAAGGGCCTTGGGTGTAATATTGGTGAAACTATACCCTCATTGATAGAGTACACAGTGGAATTAAACAAATACATATAAGAAAGGAAGCATTAATAAGGACATACAACAGTAACAACAGAAAACTGAAAGTATAAACTGGAGAACATATATATAATGATGCACGATTCACATGTCTAGGAAAACAACCAAACAAATCACAATGCTAGAATACAATAGTGATAAACCATAGTGAAAAAGAATACATATAAAATCCTCAGCATCACAAGCCATAGCTTGGTCCCATGCTCTCCAAATCCACAACAAGTCAAGTACCTGATGTAGTGTCTATAACTGCAACAATATAATCTGTTTGGGCCAAAAAGCATGACCCCAATAGGGTGTGAGACTAAATTCTAGTTGGAAACAACCCAAAGATCTGTACCTAATATCAAGTGTGTTTATGGCTGGTAAAATTACAAAAATTAGTAAACAAGAAAGCACTAAGTAGTAAAAAAATCCACATGTTAAAGCATTCAAATCACCACACAACATGAAACATCTAAACAAAGTAGATAAACACAACAGGTAACCCTCTAGGAAGTACCCATAGCCTATCCCCTCTGGTCCTACCTAGCAACACAATAATGCATCTAAACACAAGGTAACCCTCAAGAAGTACTCACAGCCTATCCCCTCTAGTCCTACCTAACAAATACAAGAAACCCTCTGCACAATACACTTAGTTTAACCCCTCTGGTTCAGCTTAATCATAGTCTCTTGAGGAAGCACTCACCGTCAATTCCCCCTATAGTCTTGTATCAGTACTAAAGGTGCTCTTGGGAAGTACTCAACGTCTCATTACCCCTGCGGCCCACGTCGAGGGTAACACCCCGAGATTTTATGAAAAATATTCTTTTTAATTTCACTAATGTCTTGTGTTGTAGGATACACCAAAAGGAGCTTTCAAAACACTCATCCTTGATTTGCCTTTCATTACACTCAATCGCGACCTTCCTCGATAGCATGTGTAGTACGCAATAACGAGTTTCACTAAACAACAATATGCTATTAAAATATTATTAAAACTAGCTGTTATGAATAGTAATAACCACTTTTTGAAATTTTGTAAATTCTATTTTTCAAAATGGACTTCATTTTTGGATTCGGAATATCGAAATTAGCTTAGGGTGAAAGTTTGGTACTTTTCGGATAACTTTCATATTCTGATGAATAGTGAAAATTACGAAATTTTAATTAAAAACAACTTTTTTAATAGAAATAATTAATAGAGATAAATTATTAATTTGAGTGGTTTTAAAGTATATTTAGAATATATTTTTAATTTAATACAATGTTGGTCATTGGATGTAATTTCACATTTAAACCAGTTATAAACTAGTGTCAATCTTTTGATAGTTATTATCTCTTAAAAACACGCTATTTGTTTTGACGACGAGAATTAATTTTTAAATTATTTAATGAAACTGATATGTTTTGAATTTGGTAAAATAGACATCATTTTTGAGTTCATAATATCAGATATAGATTAGGCCTAATTTTTGGTATTTTTCTAAAAACTTTCAATTTTCGATAATAGTGAAACCACTAAGTGGTAGTTAAAAAAACTGAATTGTTCATAAAACATAATTTTACCACTTCTGTGAGTGGAATTTCGAAAATCCGAGAGACACGGTTAATATCAAGGACTAAAATGTGGTTCAATGAGATGAAAATAATTTTTGGTGAATAGTAACTTTTTACTTTTTTTTACCACGGTTAAAAGTAAATAGGGTAATTAAGGGTAAAGATGATATTATTATTACCCTAACACATGTCCTAATTCTATTGGATAAGTGTAATTCGACCAAAAACAAACTTAGGAATAAAATATGACCATTTAGGCCCACTTGGATTAGATTAGGACATTTATTATTAATTTATTTAAAGAAGGGTTAAAAGAGTTAAAATCAATGTTTATTTACTAAAACATTTTTAATATGGGGATATACATAAGATAAATTCGACTATAAATATTCATTAGAAATATAAAAAGATTTAATACATAATGATATTTTATTTGTAATTTTTAGACATTAACTAATTTAATTTATTTATGACACAATGATGATGCAATAATTATCTTATTAATGAAATATTGACATAATTGATGTTATAAACACCAAAATAAATGTAATTTGAGACTTTTTATGAATTCCACTACTTTTCTAGGTTACTATGATATATTAGTGTTGATTTAACCAACTTGGTTTGAACATATAATTCTGTTATGACTTTCACAAAAATCATATATCAAATAGTGTCAAAATTGACACAAAATAGTTTTTAAATCAAATATTATATTATTAATTGTTATTTTATTCCTAAAAATGTAAGGTTCGGCCAAATGACTTAGATAAGGATATATATATTAATAATATACAATTTGGGGTTCTTTTGGAATGTTATAGTAAGTGTATTAACCATATAGTGTAAGAAAACAAAAAGACACGGTAAAAGTTAAATTATTTAACTTAGAGTTAAATCTAATTGATAAGGTTAAAATAATAACCTAAACTTGTCTAAATCCTATTTTTTGATAGGATTTAGACCCATCCCCACTTTATCTTCGAAATAAGACCCTTTGGAACCATTATAAACCGATTTTGACTTTAATATAAAATAATATTTTGAGATATTCCTATGGTGCCCCTCTCCTCCCTTATAAAAGGGCACCTCCTCCCCCTCCTCCTCACACCAATTTGAGCACTCAAGCTCGGCCAACCCCTGCCAAAATCCCTTCTCCACTTCCCTAGAATAATCCTAGAGCTCCTGGTCTTCTTCAAAGACCAATCTTAGTTCCCTAAGTGGAGGATTCAAAGAGGCGTTTCAAAGAAGAGGTAATATCCATTACCGATCTTTTCAATTTCTTTCTTATTCAACTTCTTCTTCTTTAGTTTTTTCATGATAAAGTAATTACATAAGTATTACTTACATACTGATATGTTATTATAAATATGAAACAACCCTAATTCACCTTCTATCCATCCTACAGAAAAATGAAATCAGCACGCGTGCGTACGTACGGAATACCGTCTCCACGCCGTGGTGTAATCTATTTTCCATCATAACCTTACAAGGATGGGTATAATGGTGTAATGAGTAAATATATATGATTATTATAAATTTATATTGATACTGAAATAGTCTACATACACTTCAACACAATTCCACGACTATGGGAACGATATCATCGCTCGTGCGTACGTACGGACTACCGTCTCCACGACGCGATGAGATTCATTCTCAATGATTAACCATTCATGAATGATTATAAAGTATATATAATAAGTACTAATGAAATATATTACATAATAATGATACTGGATTTATTTAAATTTATATGTATTCCATCTACTTAATTCCATTCACTTCAATAAGGAAACGAAAACAGCGTTCATGCGTACGTACGGACTACCGTCTCCATGAACGGTGTATTTCATTCCATTTATCAATATTATATATATATATATATATTCTGAATATATATTATATATAAATCATGTTTTACATTCTGGATATAAGTAATCATGATCCAAGTAATCATATTAATAATTACAAGTTAAAAACACGAACGACAAATGAGACGATTTTACCCAAAACGCTACTTTAACATGAATTTACAAAAGAACAGGTAATATAAAGTCATAAGTGGACCATATATGATATAATAACAACGAATATGATTCTGGAATAAGTCAATAACATGATTTAAATCATTATATAGGAGGTTCGGACACATACAAATCAAGACGGACCTAAGGTAAGGGAAATATCACAATCTCATTTTTATCCGAGATTGTTTATACTTTAGTATTTACTGGGGTGTATTTTATCATCCACATCCATATTTCCTCAATATGTAATATTATTTCCATTCACCTACAATTGTTTAAATCCTATTCTACCCTTCAGTGAGTTTTTAGTAAAAGATATGAAAGGAATCTTTTGTCGTTTTTCATACGAGGTACTTTTTTGACTTTTCCGACAAAAGTACGAAGAATGTTTTTTTAACTTATACGGCATGAATGGATTTTTAAAACATTATTTACAAGAAGCTTCCTTTACAAGTTTTCATGTTTATTTTTAATAAACTTCTTTTATTTTAAAGTCGTATGACATGTTATGAAAAGAAAAATGTTTTTGAAGAATAAAGGATATTTTCCTCAAGAATGGAGTTCAAGTGTTTTATCAAAATTACTTTCCATATAAGATAATATAGGGTTCTGTTTCTATCCTTATTATTACATGGATTTGATTATGTTATGATGGAAATATTTTTATGAATTCCATTATCTTATATGAATTGTTTTATGATGCCATGATGTTTAAGATTCCCATTTTTATTACATGGGTTATGCAATGATGTATGATTTATGATTTTGTGGCACACATAAGAATGGTATCATTATGAGATGGGTGGGACATATATCTCCCTCCAATGCATTGGGTAAATATTTTATATCTCATGAGATAGACATGGCTGGAATGGTAGGTTATACCGGTTCAGTGAAACAGGACTTAAATGAGGGTTACTCGATTCAGAAAGGGACTTTGTCCACTAAGATAGTATTGGCAATGAGTCTTGACTAACAAGAAATGATTCTATATGATTATGTGTGAATGCCACAAAGTTTCATGTTTTAAGTTATGATTATTGTGATTACATTTCACTGCCATGATTTGTCCCATGTTATGAAATTGTGCTCTCTTTTGCAGGTTATGATTTCCAAAATGTTATGTTATTATGAATATGATGTGATTGATATTTCTTTTGCTTACCCTTACTGAGCATTTGAGCTCACCCTTTTATGTTTTCTTTTGCCCAGGATATAAAGAAAGGTTTTAGGTAAAAAAAAGAAGATCTTTATGGGAGATGTTGAAGATCGTTCACCATGATTAGAAGATTATATTCCGAGTTTCCAAAGACACTAAACTATTACGG
Organism: Viscum album; assembly: GCA_963277665.1. NCBI lineage: Eukaryota > Viridiplantae > Streptophyta > Magnoliopsida > Santalales > Viscaceae > Viscum > Viscum album. The sequence goes on from OY728155.1 coordinate 1,447,200,718, forward strand.
TCCTTGTGTGTGTGTTTTTGTAATGTACTAAGTATTCCGCAAAAGTAATGTAATGTACATGTACGTCAGGATCCGGGTCTCTACAGTTGGTATCAGAGGAAAGGTTTAGTCAACCTTTGGAAACTAGGATGCGAAAATGTTAGTGAGATCCCTAGAGATATTTCTAAGGTATGTCTAGGGATGTCCCTAAGGATAAGTATACGTATAGGATATGGTCCTAGAACTACGGTAACGATCTTAGAATTTAATCTAAGATGTTAGATATTAAGGGTACTCCCCCTTTATTATGTTGTTTTCCCTAGCATGATTTTTGCCTCTCACACTATTCTTTTTGGGTTTTAGACGATGGCTGGAACCCGAAGGAACCGTGTTGATCAATGCAATGGAAAATGCAATGATTTCCCTCCTGAACAAACAAATGTTATTGGAGATGGAGTGCAAAATATTATTTCTATACTAACACAAGCTATGAATCATTCTGGACTTCCAAATGATCAGATAAGGGAACAATGTTCTATTGAGTCCTTCATGAGGCAACCTCCACCTTCTTTCAGTGGGACTTCCGATCCACTTGTTGCTGAACAATGGATCAGTACCACTGAAAAGATATTTTCAGTTCTTCAATGTTCTGAACATGATAAAGTCATCTTAGCAGTATAACGTTTAAAAGGTGAAGCTGATCAATGGTGGAATCTTATCAAGAATACGAGGCCAAGAGATGAAATTGAGTCCATGGAATGGGACGAGTTCAAGAACTTGTTTTTCATTAAGTACATCCCTTGTATTCTTCGAACAATGATGGAAAAGGAGTTTCTTGAGCTGAAGCAGAAGGATGATGAATCTGTTGGTATATACGAAGCGAATTTTACAAGACTTGCAAGGTATGCATCTGGCATTATCATCCAACCTGAAAGTAAAGTTGATCGATTTTTCAGTGGCTTAAAACCAAGTCTTCGAAGGGCATTAGCTATAGGAGACTTCAGTAGCTATGAAGAAATTGTGTGTTGTGCTATCAAAGTAGAAATTGAAGTTGGTGTTACATATCCATCTCATGGTTTTGAAATGAAACGAAAGATGGAGTTCAAGGAGAAATCTAAGAATAATGGTGAAAAGAAGATGAATGTTTCCTTATGCTCAAAGTGTGGAAAGAAGCATGGTGGGGATTGTCTTAATGGGACTAGAAAATGTTTTAAGTGTGGAAAAGAAGGTCATCGAGCAGATGAGTGTCGAAGTAATGGAAAAAGGGTTTCTAATGATGTGAATAAAGAAAACACTGCAGAGAACGCACCACCAACACTTCAATGCTTCAAGTGCAAGGAAATGGGGCATTATGCTAATAAATGCCCAAATCCAAGGGTTAGTGATGATCAACATGAGCAACCACTTAAGGCAAAGGACAAAGGGAAGTCACATGAGATCACTATTGGCGATGTTGAATATGACAACGATGTGGTGGAATGATTAAGTATTTATGTAATGGTATTCCAAAATAATGTTGTATCATAAAGTATTGGAATATTTATGTGTTGGTCTAATGTGGTATTAAAAGTGATTGAGATATTTTTGGAAATAAGATGATATGCACATAATGAAGGGAAAACGAGAAAACGAAATGTTTAACAGTATTCATGAGATCATGATTGATATAAGGACTAAGTGATATCATGGTTTGAGTATATAGAATATTGAGGATTTTGGTATGTGGAAAGTGTTAACTTTTAACTGCATTCATGTTTTCACTAAGGTATTCAAGAGAATACACGATTAAGGACCTTGAATGTTTGGAATGTGACCAACAAAACATATCTTATGATATATGGGGATCGACGATGGTGTTAAATCTCTGGTAATCGTTTTCACTATGTTATGAGATTGGACTGCAGTATTATGGATAAGCCTAAAGGTTGTAATTGATTATGTTGGGCATAAGTTAGTATTGATTAAGGATAAAACTTTTTTTTGATATTATTTATGTGATGTTATAGTAATGTAGTTTTAGAAAAAGGAAAACCTGCAAGACGTGCGACAGACCATCGCGTCGGACAAGGCTGTGGAAATCGAACCCACAACCGAAGTGCGACTGGACTTTATCGCCAACCACTGGCCTACAAGAAGTCCCTGTTTAGTAGAAACTAGTTTTATTATATTAAGCAGTATGATATATGAAGTATAAGTCCATTTTAGGAACCATATATGATTAATCTCACTATAGAATGACTTATGTATATTTAATAACTTTTTCTAACCTTTTGTTTAAGACAGATGGAATGACCCGTCATTCTATCACATGATCTGCTAACACTTCACGAATAACAAATTCAACTTCATTTATTTAAGAGACGAAGTGGAAATTGTTCAAGGCACGAACAATAGTGAGATTGTACCAAAATAAAGTAAGTATTTATTCTAATTCAAATTCTTCAACTTTAGGGAAACGATCTTGAAAACCAAAAATGTTGTCCTAGTGCTCTTATATCTGATTAATCAGATGGTACCTTAGATCATCACAAATTTATGGCTTTGTGATTGCTGGCTTTTCCATAGCCATGTTCTCTACCACTCTCCATTAGAACATGATGGTTAGATTTTTCTTCCATATCCATATTTTCACCTATGTGGAAACCTAGTGATTAGTTTATTTGGGTAACTGTTACGTTTCATACATTCATTTTTAAAGATTGGTTTTGGTATTCCTTTTTACGATGTGGGTTTCTATTAAAGAAACTTTCGAATAGTAAACCATTTACAACCCCGAAGAATTTCGAGGGCGAAATTCATTTTAAGGGGGGTAGAATGTAACACCCCGAGATTTTATGAAAAATATTCTTTTTAATTTCACTAATGTATTGTGTTGTACGCTACACCAAAAGGAGCTTTCACAACACTCATCCTTGATTTTCCTTTCATTACACGCAATCGCGACCTTCCTCGATAGCATGTGTAGTACGCAATAACGAGTTTCACTAAACAACAATATGCTATTAAAATATTATTAAAACTAGCCGTTATGAATAGTAATAACCACTTTTTGAAATTTTGTAAATTCTATTTTTCAAAATGGACTTCATTTTTGGATTCTGAATATCGAAATTAGCTTAGGGTGAAATTTTGGTACTTTTCGGATAACTTTCATATTCTGATGAATAGTGAAAATTACTAAATTTTAATTAAAAACAACTTTTTTAATAGAAATAATTAATAGTGATAAATTATTAATTTGAGTGGTTTTAAATTATATTTAGAATATATTTTTAATTTAATACAATTTTGGTCATTGGATGTAATTTCACATTTAAACCAGTTATAAACTAGTGTCAATCTTTTGATAGTTATTATCTCTTAAAAACACGCTATTTGTTTTGACGACGAGAATTAATTTTTAAATTAGTTAATGCAACTGATATGTTTTGAATTTGGTAAAATAGACATCATTTTTGAGTTCATAATATCAGATATAGCTTAGGCCTAATTTTTGGTATTTTTCTGAAAACTTTCAATTTTCGATGAATAGTGAAACCACTAAGTGGTAGTTAAAAAAAACTGAATTGTTCATAAAACATAATTTTACCGCTTCTGTGAGTGGAATTTCGAAAATACGAGAGACATGGTTAATATCAAGGACTAAAATGTGGTTCCATGAGATGAAAATAATTTTTGGTGAATAGTAACTTTTTACTTTTTTTTACCACGGTTAAAAGTAAATAGGGTAATTAAGGGTAAAGATGATATTATTATTACACTAACACATGTCCTAATTCTATTGGATAAGTGTAATTCGACCAAAAACAAACTTAGTAATAAAATATGACCATTTAGGCCCACATGGATTAGATTAGGACATTTATTATTAATTTATTTAAAGAAGGGTTAAAAGAGTTAAAATCAAAGTTTATTTACTAAAACATTTTTAATATGGGGTTATACATAAGATAAATTCGACTATAAATATTCATTAGAAATATAAAAAGATTTAATACATAATGATATTTTATTTGTAATTTTTAGACATTAACTAATTTAATTTATTTATGACACAATCATGATGCAGTAATTATCTTATTAATGAAATATTGACATAATTGATGTTATAAACACCAAAATAAATGTAATTTGAGACTTTATATGAATTACACTAATTTTCTAGGTTACTATGATATATTAGTGTTGATTTAATCAACTTGGTTCGAACATATAATTCTGTTATGACTTTCACAAAAATCATATATCAAGTAGTGTCAAAATTGACACAAAATAGTTTTTAAATCAAATATTATATTATTAATTGTTATTTTATTCCTAAAAATATAAGGTTCGGCCAAATGACTTAGATAAGGATATATATATTAATAATAAACAATTTGGGGTTTGTTTGGCATGTTATAGTAAGTGTATTAACCATATAGTGTAAGAAAACAAAAAGACACGGTAAAAGTTAAATTATTTAACTTAGAGTTAAATCTAATTGATAAGGCTAAAATAATAACCTAAACTTGTCTAAATCCTATTTTTTGATAGGATTTCGACCCATCCCCACTTTAGCTTCGAAATAAGACCCTTTGGAACCATTATAAACCGATTTTGACTTTAATATAAAATAATATTTTGAGATATTCCTAAGGTGCCCCTCTCCTCCCTTATAAAAGGGCACCTCCTCCCCCTCCTCCTCACACAAATTTGAGCACTCAAGCTCGGCCAAACCCTGCACAAATCCCTTCTCCACTTCCCTAGAATAATCCTAGAGGTCCTGGTCTTCTTCAAAGACCAATCTTAGTTCCCTAAGTGGAGGATTCAAAGAGGCGTTTCAAAGAAGAGGTAATATCCATTACCGATCTTTTCAATTTCTTTCTTATTCAACTTCTTCTTCTTTAGTTGTTTCATGATAAAGTAATAAAATCAGTATTACTTACATACTGATATGTTATTATAAATATGAAACAACCCTAATTCACCTTCTATTCATCCTACGGAAAAATGAAATCACCGCGCGTGCGTACGTAGGGAATACCGTCTCCACGCCGTGGTGTAATCTATTTTCCATCATAACCTTACAAGGATGGGTATAATGGTGTAATGAGTAACTATATATGATTATTATAAATTTATATTGATACTGAAATAGTCTACATACACTTCAACACAATTCCACGACCATGGGAACGATATCATCGCTCGTGCGTACGTACGGACTACCGTCTCCACGACGCAATGAGATTCATTCTCAATGATTAACCATTCATGAATGATTATAAAGTATACATAATAAGTACTAATGAAATATATTACATAATAATGATACTGGGTTTATGTAAATTTATATGTATTCCATCTAGTTAATTCCATTCACTTCAATAAGGAAACGAAAACAGCGTTCATGCGTACGTACGGACTACCGTCTCCATGAACGGTGTATTTCATTCCATTTATCAATATTATATATATATATATATTATGAATATATATTATATATAAATCATATTTTATATTCTGGATATAAGTAATCATGATCCAAGTAATCATATTAATAATTACAAGTTAAAAACACGAACGAAAAATGAGAGGATTTTACCCAAAACGCTACTTTAACATGAATTTACAAAAGAACAGGTAATATAAAGTCATAAGTGGACCATATATGATATAATAACAATGAATATGATTCTGGAATAAGTCAATGATATGATTTAAATCATTATACAGGAGGTTCGGACACTTACAAAGCAAGTCGGACCTAAGGTAAGGGAAATATCACAATCTCATTTTTATCCGAGATTGTTTATACTATAGTATTTACTGGGGTGTATTTTATCATCCACATCCATATTTCCTCAATATTTAATATTATTTCCATTCACCTACAATTGTTTAAATCCTATTTTACCCTTCGGTGAGTTTTTAGTAAAATATATGAAAGGAATCTTTTGTCGTTTTTCATACGAGGTACTTTTTTGACTTTTCCGACAAAAGTACGAAGAATGTTTTTTTAACTTATACGGCATGAATGGATTTTTAAAACATTATTTACAAGAAGCATCCTTTATAAGTTTTCAAGTTTATTTTTAATCAAATTCTTTTATTTAAAAGTCGTATGACATGTTATGAAAGAAAAAATGTTTTTGAAGAAGAAAGGATATTTTCCTCAAGAATGGTGTTCAAGTGTTTTATCAAAATTAATTTCCATATAAGATAATATTGGGTTATGTTTCTATCCTTATTATTACATGGATTTGATTATGTTGTGATGGAAATATTTTTATGAATTCCTTTATCTTATATGAATTGTTTTATGATGCCATGATGTTTAAGAATCCCATTTTTATTACATGGGTTATGCAATAATGTATGATTTATGATTTTGTGGCACACATAAGAATGGTATCATTATGAGATGGGTGGGACCTATATCTCCCTCCAATGCATTGGGTAAAGATTTTATATCTCATGAAATAGACATGGCTGGAATGGTACGTTATACCGGTCCAGTGAAACAGGACTGAAACGAGGGTTACTCGATTCAGAAAGGGACTTTGTCCACTAAGATAGTCTTGGAAATGAGTCTTGACTAACAAGAAATGATTCTCTATGATTATGTGTGAATGCCACAAAGTTTCATGTTTTAATTTTTGATTATTGTGATTACATTTCACTGCCATGATTTATCCCATGTTATGAAATTATGATCTCTTTTGCAGGTTATGATTTCCAAAATGTTATGTTATTATGAATATGATGTGATTGATATTTCTTTTGTTTACCCTTACTAAGCATTTGAGCTCACCCTTTTATGTTTTCTTTTCCCCAGGATATAAAGAAAAGTTTTAGGTAAAAAAAAGGAAGATCTTTATGGGAGATGTTGAAGATCTTTCACCACGATTAGAAGAATATATTCCGAGTTTCCAAAGACACTAAAATATTACGGTCCTTGTGTGTGTGTTTTTGTAATGTACTAAGTATTCCGCAAAAGTAATGTAATGTACATGTACGTCAGGCTCCGGGTCTCTACAGTTGGTATCAGAGGAAAGGTTTAGTCAACCTTTGGAAACTAGGATGCGAAAATGTTAGTGAGATCCCTAGAGATATTTCTAAGGTATGTCTAGGGATGTCCCTAAGGATAAGTATACGTATAGGATATGGTCCTAGAACTACGGTAACGATCTTAGAATTTAACCTAAGATGTTAGATATTAAGGGTACTCCCCCTTTATTATGTTGTTTTCCCTAGCAAGATTTTTTCCTCTCACACTATTCTTTTTGGGTTTTAGACGATGGCTGGAACCCGAAGGAACCCTGTTGATCAATGCAATGGACAATGCAATGATTTCCCTCTTGAAAAAACAAATGTTATGGAAGATGGAGTGCAAAAACTTATTGCTATACTTACACAAGCTATGAATCATTCTGGACTTCCAAATGAGCAGAGAAGGGAACAATATTCTATTGAGTCCTTCATGAGGCAACGTCCACCTTCTTTCAGTGGGACTTCCGATCCACTTGTTGCTGAACAATGGATCAGTACCACTGAAAAGATATTTTCAGTTCATCAATGTTCTGAACATGATAAAGTCATCTTAGCAGTATAACGTTTAAAAGGTGAAGCTGATCAATGGTGGAATCTTATCAAGAATACGAGGCCAAGAGATGAAATTGAGTCCATGGAATGGGACGAGTTCAAGAACTTGTTTTTCAGTAAGTACTTCCCTCGTATTCTTCGAACAAAGATGGAAAAGGAGTTTCTTGAGCTGAAGCAGATGGATGATGAATCTGTTGGTATATACAAAGAGAATTTTACAAGACATGCAAGGTATGCATCTGGCATTATCATCCAACCTAAAAGTAAAGTTGATCGATTTTTCAGTGGCTTAAAACCAAGTCTTCGAAGGGCATTAGCTATAAGAGACTTCAGTAGCTATGAAGAAATTGTGTGTTGTGCTATCAAAGTAGAAATTTAAGTTGGTGTTACATATCAATCTCACGGTTTTGAAAAGAAACGAAAGATGGAGTTCAAGGAGAAATCTCAGAATATTGGTGAAAAGAAGATGAATGTTTCCTTATGCTCAAAGTGTGGAAAGAAGCATGGTGGAGATTGTCTTAAAGGGACTAGAAAATGTTTTAAGTGTGTAAAAGAAGGTCATCGAGCAGCTGAGTGTCGAAGTAATGGAAAAAGGGTTTCTAATGATGTGAATAAAGCAAACACTGCAGAGAACGCACCACCAACACTTCAATGCTTCAAGTGCAAGGAAATGGGGCATTATGCTAATAAATGCCCTAATCCAAGGGTTAGTGATGATCAACCTGAGCAACCACTTAAGGCAAAGGACAAAGGGAAGTCACATGTGATCACTATTGGTGATGTTGAATATGACAACGATGTGATGGAATGATTAAGTATTTATGTAATGGTATTCCAAAATTATGTTGTATCATAAAGTATTGGAATATTTATCTGTTGGTATAATGTGGTATTAAAAGTGATTGAGATATTTTTGGAAATAAGATGATATGCGCATAATGAAGGGAAAACAAGAAAACGAAATGTTTAATAGTATTCATGAGCTCATGATTGATATAAGGACTAAGTGATATCATGGTTTGAGTATATAGAATTTTGAGGATTTTGGTATGTGGAAAGAGTTAACTTTTAACTGAATTCATGTTTTCACTAAGGTATTCAAGAGAATACACGATTAAGGACTTTGAATGTATGGAATGTGACCAACAAAACATATCTTATGATATATGGGGATCGACGATGGTGTTAAATCTTTGGTAATCGTTTTCACTATGTTATGAGATTGGACTGCAGTATTATGGATAAGCCTAAAGGTTGGAATTGATTATGTTGGAAATATGTTAGTATTGTTTAAGGATAAACCTTTTTTTATATTATTTATGTGATGTTATAGTAATGTAGTTTTAGAAAAAGGACAACCTGCAGGACGGGCGACAGCCCATCGCGTCGGACAAGGCTGTGGAAATCGAACCCACAACCGAAGTGCGACTAGCCTTTATCGCCTACCACTGGCCTACAAGAAGTCCCTGTTTAGTAAAAACTAGTTTTATTATATTAAGCAGTATGATATATGAAGTATAATTCCATTTTAGGAACCATATATGATTAATCTCACTATAGAATGACTTATGTATATTTAATAACTTTTTCTAACCTTTTGTTTAAGACAGATGGAATGACCCGTCATTCTATCACATGATCTGCTAACACTTCACGAATAAAAAATTCAACTTCATTTATTTAAGAGATGAAGTGGAAATTGTTCAAGGCACGAGAATCAGTGAGATTGTACCAAAATAAAGTAAGTATTTATTCTAATTCAAATTCTTCAACTTTAGGGAAACGATCTTGAAAACCAAAAATGTTGTCCTAGTGCTCCTATATCTGATTAATCAGATGGTACCTTAGATCATCACAAATTTATGGCTTGGTGACTGCTGGCTTTTCCATAGCCATGTTCTCTACCACTCTCCATCAGAACATGATGGTTAGATTTTTCTTCCATATCCATATTTTCACCTATGTGGAAACCCAGTGATTAGTTTATTTGGGTAACCGTTACGTTTCATACATTCGTTTTTAAATATTGGTTTTGGTATTCCTTTTTACGATGTGGGTTTCTATTAAAGAAACTTTCGAATAGTAAACCATTTATAACCCCGACGAATTTCGAGGGCGAAATTCATTTTAAGGGGGTAGAATGTAACACCCCGAGATTTTATGAAAAATATTCTTTTTAATTTCACTAATGTCTTGTGTTGTACGCTACACCAAAAGGAGCTTTCACAACACTCATCCTTGATTTGCCTTTCATTACACGCAATCGCGACCTTCCTCGATAGCATGTGTAGTACGCAATAACGAGTTTCACTAAACAACAATATGCTATTAAAATATTATTAAAACTAGCCGTTATGAATAGTAATAACCACTTTTTGAAATTTTGAAAATTCTATTTTTCAAAATGGACTTCATTTTTTGATTCGGAATATCGAAATTAGCTTAGGGTGAAATTTTGGTACTTTTCAGATAACTTTCATATTCTGATGAATAGTGAAAAGTAATAAATTTTAATTAAAAACAACTTTTTTAATAGAAATAATTAATAGTGATAAATTATTAATTTGAGTGGTTTTAAATTATATTTAGAATATATTTTTAATTTAATACAATTTTGGTCATTGGATGTAATTTCACATTTAAACCAGTTATAATCTAGTGTCAATCTTTTGATAGTTATTATCTCGTAAAAACACGCTATTTGTTTTGACGACGAGAATTAATTTTTAAATTAGTTAATGCAACTGATATGTTTTGAATTTGGTAAAATAGACATCATTTTTGAGTTCATAATATCAGATATAGCTTAGGCCTAATTTTTGGTATTTTTCTGAAAACTTTCAATTTTCGATGAATAGTGAAACCACTAAGTGGTAGTTAAAAAAAACTGAATTGTTCATAAAACATAATTTTACCGCTTCTGTGAGTGGAATTTCTAAAATCCGAGAGACACGGTTAATATCAAGGACTAAAATGTGGTTCAATGAGATGAAAATAATTTTTGGTGAATAGTAACTTTTTACTTTTTTTACCACGGTTAAAAGTAAATAGGGTAATTAAGGGTAAAGATGATATTATTATTACCATAACACATGTCCTAATTCTATTGGATAAGTGTAATTCGACCAAAAACAAACTTAGGAATAAAATATGACCATTTAGGCCCACATGGATTAGATTAGGACATTTATTATTAATTTATTTAAAGAAGGGTTAAAAGAGTTAAAATCAAAGTTTATTTACTAAAACATTTTTAATATGGGGTTATACATAAGATAAATTCGACTATAAATATTCATTAGAAATATAAAAAGATTTAATACATAATGATATTTTATTTGTAATTTTTAGACATTAACTAATTTAATTTATTTATGACACAATGATGATGCAGTAATTATCTTATTAATGAAATATTGACATAATTGATGTTATAAACACCAAAATAAATGTAATTTTAGACTTTTTATGAATTCCACTAATTTTCTAGGTTACTATGATATATTAGTGTTGATTTAATAAACTTGGTTCGAACATATGATTCTGTTATGACTTTCACAAAAATCATATATCAAATAGTGTCAAAATTGACACAAAATAGTTTTTAAATCAAATATTATATTATTAATTGTTATTTTATTCCTAAAAATATAAGGTTCGGCCAAATGACTTAGATAAGGATATATATATTAATAATAAACAATTTGGGGTTTGTTTGGCATGTTATAGTAAGTGTATTAACCATATAGTGTAAGAAAACAAAAAGACACAGTAAAAGTTAAATTATTTAACTTAGAGTTAAATCTAATTGATAAGGCTAAAATAATAACCTAAACTTGTCTAAATCCTATTTGTTGATAGGATTTCGACCCATCCCCACTTTAGCTTCGAAATAAGACCCTTTGGAACCATTATAAACCGATTTTGACTTTAATATAAAATAATATTTTGAGATATTCCTAAGGTGCCCCTCTCCTCCCTTATAAAAGGGCACCTCCTCCCCCTCCTCCTCACACCAATTTGAGCACTCAAGCTCGGCCAACCCCTGCCAAAATCTCTTCTCCACTTCCCTAGAATAATCCTAGAGGTCCTGGTCTTCTTCAAAGACCAATCTTAGTTCCCTAAGTGGAGGATTCAAAGAGGCGTTTCAAAGAAGAGGTAATATCCATTACCGATCTTTTCAATTTCTTTCTTATTCAACTTCTTCTTCTTTAGTTTTTTCATGATAAAGTAATAACATCAATATTACTTACATACTGATATGTCATTATAAATATGAAACAACCCTAATTCACCTTCTATCCATCCTACGGAAAAATGAAATCACCGCGCGTGCGTACGTAGGGAATACCGTCTCCACGCCGTGGTGTAATCTATTTTCCATCATAACCTTACAAGGATGGGTATAATGGTGTAATGAGTAACTATATATGATTATTATAAATTTATATTGATACTGAAATAGTCTACATACACTTCAACACAATTCCACGACCATGGGAACGATATCATCGCTCGTGCGTACGTACGGACTACCGTCTCCACGACGCGATGACATTCATTCTCAATGATTAACCATTCATGAATGATTATAAAGTATATATAATAAGTACTAATGAAATATATGACATAATAATGATACTGGATTTATGTAAAGTTATATGTATGCCATCTACTTAATTCCATTCACTTCAATAAGGAAACGAAAACAGCGTTCATGCGTACGTACGGACTACCGTCTCCATGAACGGTGTATTTCATTCCATTTATCAATATTATATATATATATATATATATTCTGAATATATATTATATATAAATCATGTTTTACATTCTGGATATAAGTAATCATGATCCAAGTAATCATATTAATAACTACAAGTTAAAAACACGAACGACAAATGAGACGATTTTACCCAAAACGCTACTTTAACATGAATTTACAAAAGAATGGGTAATATAAAGTCATAAGTGGACCATATATGATATAATAACAATGAATATGATTCTGGAATAAGTCAATAACATGATTTAAATCATTATACAGGAGTTTCGGACACTTACAAAGCAAGTCGGACCTAAGGTAAGGGAAATATCACAATCTCATTTTTATCCGAGATTGTTTATACTATAGTATTTACTGGGGTGTATTTTATCATCCACATCCATATTTCCCCAATATGTAATATTATTTCCATTCACCTACAATTGTTTAAATCCTATTTTACCCTTCGGTGAGTTTTTAGTAAAAGATATGCAATGAATCTTTTGTCGTTTTTCATACGAGGTACTTTTTTGACTTTTCCGACAAAAGTACGAAAAATGTTTTTTTTAACTTATACGGCATGAATGGATTTTTAAAACATTATTTACAAGAAGCATCCTTTACAAGATTTCAAGTTTATTTTTAATCAACTTCTTTAATTTAAAAGTCGTATGACATGTTATGAAAGGAAAAATGTTTTTGAAGAAGAAAGGATATTTTCCTCAAGAATGGTGTTCAAGTGTTTTATCAAAATTACTTTCCATATAAGATAATATAGGGTTCTGTTTCTATCCTTATTATTACATGGATTTTATTATGTTGTGATGGAAATATTTTTATGAATTACTTTATCTTGTATGAATTGTTTTATGATGCCATGATGTTTAAGATTCCCATTTTTATTACATGGGTTATGCAATGATGTATGATTTATGATTTTGTGGCACACATAAGAATGGTATCATTATGAGATGGGTGGGACCTATATCTCCCTCCAATGCATTGGGTAAAGATTTTATATCTCATGAGATAGACATGGCTAGAATGGTAGGTTATACCGGTTCAGTGAAACAGGACTGAAACGAGGGTTACTCGATTCAGAAAGGGACTTTGTCCACTAAGATAGTCTTGGCAATGAGTCTTGACTAACAAGAAATGATTCTCTATGATTATGTTTGAATGCCAAAAAGTTTCATGTTTTAAGTTATGATTATTGTGATTACATTTCACTACCATGATTTATCCCATGTTATGAAATTATGCTCTCTTTTGCAGGTTATGATTTCCAAAATGTTATGTTATTATGAATATGATGTGATTGATATTTCTTTTGGTTACCCTTACTGAGAATTTGAGCTCACCCTTTTATGTTTTCTTTTCCCCAGGATATAAAGAAAGGTTTTAGGTAAAAAAAAGAAGATCTTTATGGGAGATGTTGAAGATCTTTCACCACGATTAGAAGATTATATTCCGAGTTTCCAAAGACACTAAACTATTACGGTCCATGTGTGTGTGTTTTTGTAATGTACTAAGTATTCCACAAAAGTAATGTAATGTACATGTACGTCAGGCTCCGGGTCTCTACAGTTGGTATCAGAGGAAAGGTTTAGTCAACCTTTGGAAACTAGGATGCGAAAATGTTAGTGAGATCCCTAGAGATATTTCTAAGGTATGTCTAGGGATGTCCCTAAGGATAAGTATACGTATAGGATATGGTCCTAGAACTACGGTAACGATCTTAGAATTTTACCTAAGATGTTAGATATTAAGGGTACTCCCCCTTTATTATGTTGTTTTCCCTAGCAAGATTTTTTCCTCTCACACTATTCTTTTTGGGTTTTAGACGATGGCTGGAACCCGAAGAACCGTGTTGATCAATGCAATGGACAATGCAATGATTTCCCTCTTGAAAAAACAAATGTTATGGGAGATGGAGTGCAAAATCTTATTGCTATACTTACACAAGCTATGAATCATTCTGGACTTCCAAATGAGCAGAGAAGGGAACAATATTCTATTGAGTCCTTCATGAGGCAACTTCCACCTTCTTTCAGTGGGACTTCCGATCCACTTGTTGCTGAACAATGGATCAGTACCACTAAAAAGATATTTTCAGTTCATCAATGTTCTGAACATGATAAAGTCATCTTAGCAGTATAACGTTTAAAAGGTGAAGCTGATCAATGGTGGAATCTTATCAAGAATACGAGGCCAAGAGATGAAATTGAGTCCATGGAATGGGACGAGTTCAAGAACTTGTTTTTCAGTAAGTACTTCCCTCGTATTCTTCGAACAAAGATGGAAAAGGAGTTTCTTGAGCTGAAGCAGAAGGATGATGAATCTGTTGGTATATACGAAGCGAATTTTACAAGACTTGCAAGGTATGCATCTGGCATTATCATCCAACCTGAAAGTAAAGTTGATCGATTTTTCAGTGGCTTAAAACCAAGTCTTCGAAGGGCATTAGCTATAAGAGACTTCAGTAGCTATGAAGAAATTGTGTGTTTTGCTATCAAAGTAGAAATTTAAGTTGGTGTTACATATCAATCTCACGGTTTTGAAAAGAAACGAAAGATGGAGTTCAAGGAGAAATCTCAGAATAATGGTGAAAAGAAAATGAATGTTTCCTTATGCTCAAAGTGTGGAAAGAAGCATGGTGGAGATTGTCTTAAAGGGACTAGAAAATGTTTTAAGTGTGTAAAAGAAGGTCATCGAGCAGCTGAGTGTCGAAGTAATGGAAAAAGGGTTTCTAATGATGTGAATAAAGCAAACACTGCAGAGAACGCACCACCAACACTTCAATGCTTCAAGTGCAAGGAAATGGGGCATTATGCTAATAAATGCCCTAATCCAAGGGTTAGTGATGATCAACCTGAGCAACCACTTAAGGCAAAGGACAAAGGGAAGTCACATGTGATCACTATTGGCGATGTTGAATATGACAACGATGTGATGGAATGATTAAGTATTTATGTAATGGTATTCCAAAATAATGTTGTATCATAAAGTATTGGAATATTTATCTGTTGGTATAATGTGGTATTAAAAGTGATTGAGATATTTTTGGAAATAAGATGATATGCGCATAATGAAGGGAAAACAAGAAAACGAAATGTTTAATAGTATTCATGAGCTCATGATTGATATAAGGACTAATTGATATCATGGTTTGAGTATATAGAATTTTGAGGATTTTGGTATGTGGAAAGAGTTAACTTTTAACTGAATTCATGTTTTCACTAAGGTATTCAAGAGAATACACGATTAAGGACTTTGAATGTTTGGAATGTGACCAACAAAACATATCTTATGATATATGGGGATCGACGATGGTGTTAAATCTTTGGTAATCGTTTTCACTATGTTATGAGATTGGACTGCAGTATTATGGATAAGCCTAAAGGTTGGAATTGATTATGTTGGAAATATGTTAGTATTGTTTAAGGATAAACCTTTTTTTTATATTATTTATGTGATGTTATAGTAATGTAGTTTTAGAAAAAGGACAACCTGCAGGACGGGCGACAGCCCATCGCGTCGGACAAGGCTGTGGAAATCGAACCCACAACCGAAGTGCGACTAGCCTTTATCGCCTACCACTGGCCTACAAGAAGTCCCTGTTTAGTAAAAACTAGGTTTATTATATTAAGCAGTATGATATATGAAGTATAATTCCATTTTAGGAACCATATATGATTAATCTCACTATAGAATGACTTATGTATATTTAATAACTTTTTCTAACCTTTTGTTTAAGACAGATGGAATGACCCGTCATTCTATCACATGATCTGCTAACACTTCACGAATAAAAAATTCAACTTCATTTATTTAAGAGATGAAGTGGAAATTGTTCAAGGCACGAGCAACAGTGAGATTGTACCAAAATAAAGTAAGTATTTATTCTAATTCAAATTCTTCAACTTTAGGGAAACGATCTTGAAAAACAAAAATGTTGTCCTAGTGCTCTTATATCTGATTAATCAGATGGTACCTTAGATCATCACAAATTTATGGCTTGGTGACAGCTGGCTTTTCCATAGCCATGTTCTCTACCACTCTCCATCAGAACATGATGGTTAGATTTTTCTTCCATATCCATATTTTCACCTATGTGGAAACCCAGTGATTAGTTTATTTGGGTAACCGTTACGTTTCATACATTCGTTTTTAAATATTGGTTTTGGTATTACTTTTTATGATGTGGGTTTCTATTAAAGAAACTTTCGAATAGTAAACCATTTATAACCCCGACGAATTTCGAGGGCGAAATTCATTTTAAGGGGGTAGAATGTAACACCCCGAGATTTTATGAAAAATATTCTTTTTAATTTCACTAATGTCTTGTGTTGTACTCTACACCAAAATGAGCTTTCACAACACTCATCCTTGATTTGCCTTTCATTACACGCAATCGCGACCTTCCTCGATAGCATGTGTAGTACGCAATAACGAGTTTCACTAAACAACAATATGCTATTAAAATATTATTAAAACTAGCCGTTATGAATAGTAATAACCACTTTTTGAAATTTTGAAAAATATATTTTTCAAAATGGACTTCATTTTTGGATTCGGAATATCGAAATTAGCTTAGGGTGAAATTTTGGTACTTTTCGGATAACTTTCATATTCTGATGAATAGTGAAAAGTAAAAAATTTTAATTAAAAACAAATTTTTTAATAGAAATAATTAATAGTGATAAATTATTAATTTGAGTGGTTTTAAATTATATTTAGAATATATTTTTAATTTAATACAATTTTGGTCATTGGATGTAATTTCACATTTAAACCAGTTATAATCTAGTGTCAATCTTTTGATAGTTATTATCTCTTAAAAACACGCTATTTGTTTTGACGACGAGAATTAATTTTTAAATTAGTTAATGCAACTGATATGTTTTGAATTTGGTAAAATAGACATCATTTTTGAGTTCATAATATCAGATATAGCTTAGGCCTAATTTTTGGTATTTTTCTGAAAACTTTCAATTTTCGATGAATAGTGAAACCACTAAGTGGTAGTTAAAAAAAACTGAATTGTTCATAAAACATAATTTTACCGCTTCTGTGAGTGGAATTTCTAAAATCCGAGAGACACGGTTAATATCAAGGACTAAAATGTGGTTCAATGAGATGAAAATAATTTTTGGTGAATAGTAACTTTTTACTTTTTTTACCACGGTTAAAAGTAAATAGGGTAATTAAGGGTAAAGATGATATTATTATTACCCTAACACATGTCCTAATTCTATTGGATAAGTGTAATTCGACCAAAAACAAACTTAGGAATAAAATATGACCATTTAGGCCCACATGGATTAGATTAGGACATTTATTATTAATTTATTTAAAGAAGGGTTAAAAGAGTTAAAATCAAAGTTTATTTACTAAAACATTTTTAATATGGGGTTATACATAAGATAAATTCGACTATAAATATTCATTAGAAATATAAAAAGATTTAATACATAATGATATTTTATTTGTAATTTTTAGACATTAACTAATTTAATTTATTTATGACACAATGATGATGCAGTAATTATCTTATTAATGAAATATTGACATAATTGATGTTATAAACACCAAAATAAATGTAATTTGAGACTTTTTATGAATTCCACTAATTTTCTAGGTTACTATGATATATTAGTGTTGATTTAATAAACTTGGTTCGAACATATGATTCTGTTATGACTTTCACAAAAATCATATATCAAATAGTGTCAAAATTGACACAAAATAGTTTTTAAATCAAATATTATATTATTAATTGTTATTTTATTCCTAAAAATATAAGGTTCGGCCAAATGACTTAGATAAGGATATATATATTAATAATAA
The DNA here is from genome assembly GCA_963277665.1 of Viscum album. NCBI lineage: Eukaryota > Viridiplantae > Streptophyta > Magnoliopsida > Santalales > Viscaceae > Viscum > Viscum album. The sequence goes on from OY728155.1 coordinate 1,447,218,899, forward strand.
ACAATTTGGGGTTTGTTTGTCATGTTATAGTAAGTTTATTAACCATATAGTGTAAGAAAACAAAAAGACACGGTAAAAGTTAAATTATTTAACTTAGAGTTAAATCTAATTGATAAGGCTAAAATAATAACCTAAACTTGTCTAAATCAAATTTGTTGATAGGATTTCGACCCATCCCCACTTTAGCTTCGAAATAAGACCCTTTGGAACCATTATAAACCGATTTTGACTTTAATATAAAATAATATTTTGAGATATTCCTAAGGTGCCCCTCTCCTCCCTTATAAAAGGGCACCTCCTCCCCCTCCTCCTCACACCAATTTGAGCACTCAAGCTCGGCCAACCCCTGCCAAAATCCCTTCTCCACTTCCCTAGAATAATCCTAGAGGTCCTGGTCTTCTTCAAAGACCAATCTTAGTTCCCTAAGTGGAGGATTCAAAGAGGCGTTTCAAAGAAGAGGTAATATCCATTACCGATCTTTTCAATTTCTTTCTTATTCAACTTCTTCTTCTTTAGTTTTTTCATGATAAAGTAATAACATAAATATTACTTACATACTGATATGTCATTATAAATATGAAACAACCCTAATTCACCTTCTATCCATCCTACGGAAAAATGAAATCACCGCGCGTGCGTACGTAGGGAATACCGTCTCCACGCCGTGGTGTAATCTATTTTCCATCATAACCTTACAAGGATGGGTATAATGGTGTAATGAGTAACTATATATGATTATTATAAATTTATATTGATACTGAAATAGTCTACATACACTTCAACACAATTCCACGACCATGGGAATGATATCATCGCTCGTGCGTACGTACGGACTACCGTCTCCACGACGCGATGACATTCATTCTCAATGATTAACCATTCATGAATGATTATAAAGTATATATAATAAGTACTAATGAAATATATGACATAATAATGATACTGGATTTATGTAAAGTTATATTTATGCCATCTACTTAATTCCATTCACTTCAATAAGGAAACGAAAACAGCGTTCATGCGTACGTACGGACTACCGTCTCCATGAACGGTGTATTTCATTCCATTTATCAATATTATATATATATATATTCTGAATATATATTATATATAAATCATGTTTTACATTCTGGATATAAGTAATCATGATCCAAGTAATCATATTAATAACTACAAGTTAAAAACACGAACGACAAATGAGACGATTTTACCCAAAACGCTACTTTAACATGAATTTACAAAAGAACGGGTAATATAAAGTCATAAGTGGACCATATATGATATAATAACAATGAATATGATTCTGGAATAAGTCAATAACATGATTTAAATCATTATACAGGAGTTTCGGACACTTACAAAGCAAGTCGGACCTAAGGTAAGGGAAATATCACAATCTCATTTTTATCCGAGATTGTTTATACTATAGTATTTACTGGGGTGTATTTTATCATCCACATCCATATTTCCCCAATATGTAATATTATTTCCATTCAACTACAATTTTTTAAATCCTATTTTACCCTTAGGTGAGTTTTTAGTAAAAGATATGAAAGGAATCTTTTGTCGTTTTTCATACGAGGTACTTTTTTGACTTTTCCGACAAAAGTACGAAGAATGTTTTTTTAACTTATACGGCATGAATGGATTTTTAAAACATTATTTACAAGAAGCATCCTTTACAAGATTTCAAGGTTATTTTTATTCAACTTCTTTTATTTAAAAGTCGTATGACATGTTATGAAAGGAAAAATGTTTTTGAAGAAGAAAGGATATTTTCCTCAAGAATGGTGTTCAAGTGTTTTATCAAAATTACTTTCCATATAAGATAATATAGGGTTCTGTTTCTATCCTTATTATTACATGGATTTGATTATGTTGTGATGGAAATATTTTTATGAATTACTTTATCTTGTATGAATTGTTTTATGATGCCATGATGTTTAAGATTCCCATTTTTATTACATGGGTTATGCAATGATGTATGATTTATGATTTTGTGGCACACATAAGAATGGTATCATTATGAGATGGGTGGGACCTATATCTCCCTCCAATGCATTGGGTAAAGATTTTATATCTCATGAGATAGACATGGCTAGAATGGTAGGTTATACCGGTTCAGTGAAACAGGACTGAAACGAGGGTTACTCGATTCAGAAAGGGACTTTGTCCACTAAGATAGTCTTGGCAATGAGTCTTGACTAACAAGAAATGATTCTCTATAATTATGTTTGAATGCCAAAAAGTTTCATGTTTTAAGTTATGATTATTGTGATTACATTTCACTACCATGATTTATCCCATGTTATGAAATTATGCTCTCTTTTGCAGGTTATGATTTCCAAAATTTTATGTTATTATGAATATGATGTGATTGATATTTCTTTTGTTTACCCTTACTGAGTATTTGAGCTCACCCTTTTATGTTTTATTTTCCCCAGGATATAAAGAAAGGTTTTAGGTAAAAAAAGGAAGATCTTTATGGGAGATGTTGAAGATCTTTCACCACGATTAGAAGATTATATTCCGAGTTTCCAAAGACACTAAACTATTACGGTCCATGTGTGTGTGTTTTTGTAATGTACTAAGTATTCCGCAAAAGTAATGTAATGTACATGTACGTCAGGATCCGGTTCTCTACAGTTGGTATCAGAGGAAAGGTTTAGTCTACCTTTGGAAACTAGGATGCGAAAATGTTAGTGAGATCTCTAGAGATATTTCTAAGGTATGTCTAGGGATGTCCCTAAGGATAAGTATACGTATAGGATATGGTCCTAGAACTACGGTAACGATCTTAGAATTTAACCTAAGATGTTAGATATTAAGGGTACTCCCCCTTTATTATGTTGTTTTCCCTAGCATGATTTTTGCCTCTCACACTATTCTTTTTGGGTTTTAGACGATGGCTGGAACCCGAAGGAACCGTGTTGATCAATTCAATGGACAATGCAATGATTGACCTCTTCAACAAACAAATGTTATGGGAGATGGAGTGCAAAATCTTATTGCTATACTTACACAAGATATGAATCATTCTGGACTTCCAAATGAGAAGATAAGGGAACAATATTCTATTGAGTCCTTCATGAGGAAACGTCCACCTTATTTCAGTGGGACTTCCGATCCACTTGTTGCTGAACAATGGATCAGTACCACGGAAAAGATATTTTCAGTTCATCAATGTTATGAACATGATAAAGTCATCTTAGCAGTATAACGTTTAAAAGGTGAAGCTGATCAATGGTGGACTCTTATCAAGAATATGAGGCCAAGAGATGAAATTGAGTCCATGGAATGGGACGAGTTCAAGAACTTGTTTTTCAGTAAGTACTTCCCTCGTATTATTCGAACAATGATGGAAAAGGAGTTTCTTGAGCTGAAGCATAAGGATGATGAATCTGTTGGTATATACGAAGCGAATTTTACAAGACTTTCAAGGTATGCATCTGGCATTATCATCCAACCTGAAAGTAAAGTTGATCGATTTTTCAGTGGCTTAAAACCAATTCTTCGAAGGTCATTAGCTATAAGAGACTTCAGTAGCTATGAAGAAATTGTGTGTTGTGCTATCAAAGTAGAAATTGAAGTTGGTGTTACATATCCATCTCATGGTTTTGAAAAGAAACGAAAGATGGAGTTCAAGGAGAAATCTCAGAATAATGGTGAAAAGAAGATGAATGTTTCCTTATGCTCAAAGTGTGGAAAGAAGCATGGTGAAGATTGTCTTAAAGGGACTAGAAAATGTTTTAAGTGTGGAAAAGAAGGTCATCGAGCAGTTGAGTGTCGAAGTAATGGAAAAAGGGTTTCTAATGATGTGAATAAAGAAAACACTGTAGAGAATGCACCACCAACACTTCAATGCTTCAAGTGCAAGGAAATGGGGCATTATGCTAATAAATGCCCTAATCCAAGGGTTAGTGATGATCAACATGAGAAACCACTTAAGGCAAAGGACAAAGGGAAGTCACATGCGATCACTATTGGCGATGTTGAATATGACAACGATGTGGTGGAATGATTAAGTATTTATGTAATGGTATTCCAAAATAATGTTGTATCATAAAGTATTGGAATATTTATCTGTTGGTATAATGTGGTATTAAAAGTGATTGAGATATTTTTGGAAATAAGATGATATGCACATAATGAAGGGAAAATGAGAAAACGAAATGTTTAACAGTATTCATGAGCTCATGATTGATATAAGGACTAAGTGATATCATGGTTTGAGTATATAGAATTTTGAGGATTTTGGTATGTGGAAAGAGTTAACTTTTAACTGCATTCATGTTTTCACTAAGGTATTCAAGAGAATACACGATTAAGGACTTTGAATGTTTGGAATATGACCAACAAAACATATCTTATGATATATGGGTATCGACGATGGTGTTAAATCTCTGGTAATCGTTTTCACTATGTTATGAGATTGGACTGCAGTATTATGGATAAGCCTAAAGGTTGGAATTGATTATGTTGGACATATGTTAGTATTGTTTAAGGACAAAACTTTTATTTTGATATTATTTATGTGATGTTATAGTAATGTAGTTTTAGAAAAAGGACAACTTGCAGGACGTGCGACAGCCCATTGCGTCGGACAAGGCTGTGGAAATCGAACCCACAACCGAAGTGCGGCTGGCCTTTATCGCCTACCACTGGCCTACAAGAAGTCCCTGTTTAGTAAAAACTAGTTTTATTATATTAAGCAGTATGATATATGAAGTATAAGTCCATTTTAGGAACCATATATGATTAATCTCACTATAGAATGACTTATGTATATTTAATAACTTTTGCTAACCTTTTGTTTAAGACAGATGGAATGACCTGTCATTCTATCACATGATCTGCTAACACTTCATGAATAACAAATTCAACTTCATTTATTTAAGAGATGAAGTGGAAATTGTTCAAGGCACGAACGACAGTGAGATTGTACCAAAATAAAGTAAGTATTTATTCTAATTCAAATTCTTCAACTTTAGGGAAACGATCTTGAAAACCAAAAATGTTGTCCTAGTGCTCTTATATCTGATTAATTAGATGGTACCTTAGATCATCACAAATTTATGGCTTTGTGATTGCTGGCTTTTCCATAGACATGTTCTCTACCACTCTCCATCAGAACATGATGGTTAGATTTTTCTTCCATATCCATATTTTCACCTATGTGGAAACCCAGTGATTAGTTTATTTGGGTAACCATTACGTTTCATACATTCATTTTTAAAGATTGGTTTTGGTATTCCTTTTTACGATGTGGGTTTCTATTAAAGAAACTTTCGAATAGTAAACCATTTATAACCCCGACGAATTTCGAGGGCGAAATTCATTTTAAGGGGGGTAGAATATGACACCCCGATATTTTATGAAAAATATTCTTTTTAATTTTACTAATGTCTTGTGTTGTACGCTACACCAAAATGAGCTTTCACAACACTCATCCTAGATTTTCCTTTCATTACACGCAATCGCGACCTTCCTCGATAGCATGTGTAGTACGCAATAACGAGTTTCACTAAACAACAATATGCTATTAAAATATTATTAAAACTAGCCGTTATGAATAGTAATAACCACGTTTTGAAATTTTGTAAATTTTATTTTTCAAAATGGACTTCATTTTTGGATTCGGAATATCGAAATTAGCTTAGGGTGAAAGTTTGGTACTTTTCGGATAACTTTCATATTCTAATGAATAGTGAAAATTACTAAATTTTAATTAAAAAAAACTTATTTAATAGAAATAATTAATAGTGATAAATTATTAATTTCAGTGGTTTTAAAGTATATTTAGAATATATTTTTAATTTAATACAATTTTGGTCATTGGATGTAATTTCACATTTAAACCAGCTATAAACTAGTGTCAATCTTTTGATAGTTATTATCTTTTAAAAACACTCTATTTGTTTTGACGACGAGAATTAATTTTTAAATTAGTTAATGAAACTGATATGTTTTGAATTTGGTAAAATAGACATCATTTTTGAGTTCATAATATCAGATATAGCTTAGGGCTAATTTTTGGTATTTTTCTTGAAAACTTTCAATTTTCGATGAATAGTGAAACCACTAAGTGATAGTTAAAAAAACTGAATTGTTCATAAAACATAATTTTACCGCTTCTGTGAGTGGAATTTCGAAAATCCAAGAGACACGGTAAATATCAAGGACTAAAATGTGGTTCAATGGGATGAAAATAATTTTTGGTGAATAGTAACTTTTTACTTTTTTTTACCACGGTTAAAAGAAAATAGGGTAATTAAGGGTAAAGATGATATTATTATTACCCTAACACATGTCCTAATTCTATTGGATAAGTGTAATTCGACCAAAAACAAACTTAGGAATAAAATATGACCATTTAGGCCCACTTGTATTAGATTAGTACATTTATTATTAATTTATTTAAAGAAGGGTTAAAAGAGTTAAAATCAAAGTTTATTCACTAAAACATTTTTAATATGGGGTTATACATAAGATAAATTCGAGTATAAATATTCATTAGAAATATAAAAGGATTTAATACATAATGATATTTTATTTGTAATTTTTAGACATTAACTAATTTAATTTATTTATGACACAATGGTGATGCGGTAATTATCTTATTAATGAAATATTGACATAGTTGATGTTATAAACACCAAAATAAATGTAATTTGAGACTTTTTATGAATTACACTAATTTTATAGGTTACTATGATATATTAGTGTTGATTTAATCAACTTGGTTTGAACATATAATTCTGTTATGACTTTCACAAAAATCATATATCAAATAGTGTCAAAATTGATACGAAATAGTTTTTAAATCAAATATTATATTATTAATTGTTATTTTATTCCTAAAAATCTAAGGTTCGGCCAAATGACTTAGATAAGGATATATATATTAATTATAAACAATTTGGGGTTCGTTTGGCATGTTATAGTAAGTTTATTAACCATATAGTGTAAGAAAACAAAAAGACACGGTAAAAGTTAAATTATTTAACTTAGAGTTAAATCTAATTGATAAGGTTAAAATAATAACCTAAACTTGTCTAAATCCTATTGGTTGATAGGATTTCGACCCATCCCCACTTTAGCTTCGAAATAATACCCTTTGGAACCATTATAAACCGATTTTGACTTTAATATAAAATAATATTTTGAGATATTCCTAAGGTGCCCCTCTCCTCCCTTATAAAAGGGCACCTCCTCCCCCTCCTCCTCACACCAATTTGAGCACTCAAGCTCGGACAACCCCTGACAAAATCCCTTCTCCACTTCCCTAGAATAATCCTAGAGGTCCTGGTATTCTTCAATGTCCAATCTTAGTTCCCTATGTGGAGGATTCAAAGAGGCGTTTCAAAGAAGAGGTAATATCCATTACTGATCTTTTCAATTTCTTTCGTATTCAACTTCTACTTCTTTAGTTGTTTCATGATAAAGTAATAATATAAGTATTACTTACATACTGATATGTTATTATAAATATTAAACAACCCTAAGTCACCTTCTATCCATCCTACGGAAAAATGAAATCACCGCGCGTGCGTACGTACGGAATACCGTCTCCACGCCGTGGTGTAATCTATTTTCCATCATAACCTTACAAGGATGGGTATAATGGTGTAATGAGTAACTATATATGATTATTATAAAGTTATATTGATACTGAAATAGTCTACATACACTTCAACACAATTCCACGACCATGGGAACAATATCATCGCTCGTGCGTACGTACGGACTACCATCTCCACGACGCGATGAGATTCATTCTCAATGATTAACCATTCATGAATGATTATAAATTATATATAATAAGTACTAATGAAATATATGACATAATAATGATAATGGATTTATGTAAATTTATATGTATGCCATCTACTTAATTCCATTCACTTCAATAAGGAAACGAAAACAGCGTTCATGCGTACGTACGGACTACCGTCTCCATGAACGGTGTATTTCATTCCATTTATCAATATTATATATATATATATATATATATTCTGAATATATATTATATATAAATCATGTTTTAAATTCTGGATATAAGTGATCATGATCCAAGTAATCATATTAATAATTACAAGTTAAAAACACGAACGACAAATGAGACGATTTTACCCAAAACGCTACTTTAACATGAATTTACAAAAGAACAGGTAATATAAAGTCATAAGTGGACCATATATGATATAATAACAATGAATATGATTCTGTAATAAGTCAATAACATGATTTAAATCATTATACAGGAGGTTCGGACACTTACAAAGCAAGTCGGACCTAAGGTAAGGGAAATATCACAATCTCATTTTTATCTGAGATTGTTTATACTTTAGTATTTAATGGGGTGTATTTTATCATCCACATCCATATTTCCTCAATATGTAATATTATTTCCATTCACCTACAATTTTTTAAATCCTATTTTACCCTTCGGTGAGTTTTTAGTAAAAGATATGAAAGGAATCTTTTGTCGTTTTTCATACGAGGTACTTTTTTGACTTTTCCGACAAAAGTACGAAGAATGTTTTTTTAACTTATACAGCATGAATGGATTTTTAAAACATTATTTACAAGAAGCTTCCTTTACAAGATTTCAAGTTTATTTTTAATCAACTTCTTTTATTTTAAAGTCGTATGACATTTTATGAAAGGAAAAATGTATTTGAAGAAGAAAGGATATTTTCCTCAAGAATGGAGTTCAAGTGTTTTATCAAAATTACTTTCCATCTAAGATAATATAGGGTTCTGTTTCTATCCTTATTATGACATGGATTTGATTATGTTGTGATGGAAATATTTTTATGAATTCCTTTATCTTATATGAATTGTTTTATGATGCCATGACGTTTAAGATTCCCATTTTTATTACATGGGTTATGCAATGATGTATGATTTATGATTTTGTGGCACACATAAGAATGGTATCATTATGAGATGGGTGGGACCTATATCTCCCTCCAATGCATTGGGTAAAGATTTTATATCTCATGAGATAGACATGGCTGGAATGGTAGGTTATACCGGTTCAGTGAAACAGGACTGAAACGAGGGTTACTCGATTCAGAAAGGGACTTTGTCCACTAAGATAGTCTTGGCAATGAGTCTTGACTAAAAAGAAATGATTCTATATGATTATGTGTGAATGTCACAATGTTTCATGTTTTAAGTTATGATTATTGTGATTATATTTCACTACCATGATTTATCCCATTTTATGAAATTATGCTCTCTTTTGCAGGTTATGATTTCCAAAATGTTATGTTCTTATGAATATGATGTGATTGATATTTCTTTTGTTTACCCTTAATGAGCATTTGACCTCACCCTTTTATGTTTTCTTTTCCCCAGGATATAAAGAAAGGTTTTAGGTAAAAAAAAGGAAGATCTTTATGGGCGATGTTTAAGATCTTTCACCACGATTAGAAGATTATATTCCGAGTTTCCAAAGACACTAAACAATTACGGTCCTTGTGTGTGTGTTTTTTTAATGTACTAAGTATTCCGCAAAAGTAATGTAATGTACATGTACGTCAGGCTCCAGGTCTCTACATCGAGGATCAACAGACACTCTGGGGGAAGCACTCATCATCAATTCCCCCTGTAGTCTCACATTGTAAATTATAAAGACACTATAGAGAAGCCCTCATCGTCCATTCTCCCTATGGTTTATACACCAGGATCTCACGGTCATGTGTATGTCAAGAAAGTTTAGAAGTCCATAACAGCCAAGGTAAACCTCATGAACTACTTGGATAGCATTCTACAGCACAACAATGTAACATAACAACAGTCACACCATCCTATAATACTAGGCATGGGAAAGTAAATAGTATCCTAACAGAAAAAAAGACCCAAAGGTCAAAAAACAATGCATGGTAAATACATTAAAAGCACAAAAATTCTCCCTATTCATAAACAATAGTCATCTACTCTGCCATACCAGCATAGCAGAGAAACAATAAGGCCAAAACAATAAATGCACAATACCCCGTTCATGGGTATTGGAAAAATTTTCACATAAAACTCAAATACTATCAACTAAAAGGCACAAACCACCTACCTCGGGTTTAGAAGCTCAATTTACTTGAACCTTGAAGCATGAATCTCCTTGGAACGTGGTAGATCTAAGAAAAAGTATAAAACGTTCAACCCACAATAAATTAGAAAAGAAGTGGAATCAGAATATGATGCTCTAGGAGAAAAGAGAACTCACCGATGTGATTCCATCGCAATAAATAGTGTTCAAATCGGAGTATAGATGGAGGTTTGGGGGCTCGTTGAAGATCCACATTCATAAGGACTCTCTCAGATGAACAAGACCTAAAAGTTGGGTGTTCTGTCTGTCAGACATGACCCTAGTGCATTTAATGAAAAAAACAAAATACACGGCGTGTAATTCTAGAGTACATGACTGGTACTTGCTATTTCCGTACTCCACATTAGGAAGCCTCCAAGTCCCTACCACACAACCGTGTCAGTGGTGACTACACGGCCAACCCATGACCACCTCCAACAAGGCAGTACAGGACGTGTACTCATAAAGTACACGGCGTGTACTTAGAAAATTTCCAGAAGAAGGGTGTGTGGCTACTATATGGTAGTGTGTGGCTACTAAATGGCCAACACACGGCTTCCTGTGGTAAGGTAGTACACTGCATGTACTCATAAAAAACTTGATGTGTACTTAGAAAATTTCCAGAAATTTCTCTTTTCTCCAAAAATGACCTGAAAGGAAAAAATATACCTAGAAATAAGATTCGGGTTCTTACACCTAATAAAAAGAAAACATAATTATACATTTTCATTAAATTATAGGAATAGAAAAAATTTGTTAATAGACTTACATGGAAATGTTTTTCATCGGGTTGATGCCCAATTGATCTGTAGCTATAAGCTCCATGGTATCCTTTTTCAAAAACTCTATAGTCATTGCACACCCACAAATAAATGCATCAATTGGAATCTCTATATATTCCTAATAATAAATTTGATTATGATGATAATATTTAATGTCTAGTAGAATATATATCTGAATTTATGACACATTGATTTTTTGCCTCTATAGTATCTTTTTACATTTAATGTATTCCAGAAAAAAAATTAGATAAATATATTAACATAAAAAATAAAAAAATTAATAAAAAAAGAAATAAAATATAACATATATACATACCTCTAGGTTAATAATTCAAATTAGTCTAGATGTAAAAAATAAAAAATAACCGATACTTTGCCCAACATTAGTCACATCATTTGTAGAACATGGTATTTTTTACAATCTATCTATAATATCCTATACAGTGACCCTATGCTACTCTATCTCAATATGATGATGATGAATGGTATCATTGATATAATATATCTTCCCATATAGAACAATATAAAGAAGATCACCATCATATAACTCATCATAACTTGGAAGTTGTGGGGTAGGGGCTGTAAGGGTAGGAAAATAAAGAGTGGGGTTTGGAAATAGAGATGTATTAGTAAGATAAAAAAGGAGGAGTGGGATCTACTGGTGGAGGTAGAGGAGTTATATCAACAGGCCAAAATTATCCTTTCACGTCTACAAACATTGACAGTACCAAAGCTCTAATCCTATCCTCCATCATTAGTCGAATATCCTGAACATTGGATTCTAATGATTAATTTTTTTTATAAACCTACTCCCTTGAAGAATCTTCCGAATGTGGAAACAATTTTTTTTACAGATACACCTACCAGGTATCCTTGTACATGAACTAGATGTTCAGGATTTCCTAATTTTGTAGCTAAAATATCATTTATATCCTTAGAAATAATACCCCCTATATGATTTTCTCCTCAATAGTATCATGTATGTATTATTAGAAAAAATATATAATGAATCAAAATATATAAAGAGATGATTTAACTTAAATAAATAAATAAACTAAAAATCTTAAAATATTATTATTTAGACTCTTGACTATTCCATAAGATATTGTACTTTTTGGCTCATCTGATCCTATTCTAATTTTCATGTCTAGCGGGGGGGCATTGTAAACCCTATAGACTCAGCTCTCAGTTTTTAAATTTTTTCTGGTAGTATATGTACTTCCAATAACATATACCCTCTCAGAAATAACATATGAGGGTATAAATTTCCAGGTTGAATCTTCTAATGAGATCTTTTTAATTGCTCTAAATAGAAAATTATAAATAAATAAATCATCAACATGGTCATTAATATACAAAAAATTATTAAAAGGTAACGCTAAATATACCAAAAACTCTTCTCGATATCTACTTTCAAAAAAAATCTTCAATTTATCTTCATTTATAAATTGATATATATCACCTAGATTTTCATGTTGTCTATTCCCAAAAATGAACTATGATGAGAGGGATGATTTAAAATCCCCCCCATCTCCTAGCATGAAACGATAAACATTTCCAGCTTACTTCTCCAGTATCATGTATATCATATGTCATCTGATAATAAAGGGAAAAATATATTACTACAAAAATTTAAAGATAAATAAAATAATAATAAAAAATAATACCAAAATGGTCTCCCAAAATTAGGATAATATCCCTTTTTCAGCACTTTTCCAATCATCAAACAAAATACTATCTTTGATTATTTGTTTTACTAATACAAAAGTCTTGAATTTTTTTGAATTTGGATGTCATGAAATATCATTATCATCAATGAAAATTTGTATCCTATGTCATTGGATATGAGCCATTGATAATTTTGGTAAATGTGTAGTACCTTTCTTACCAACCCTTGATCTCTTTTTTCCCCTGTGGATATAAATGTATAATGTAAAGAAAGATAAGGAGGATCCTCAATAGGATCATCTGTACATTCCTCCTAATAGGTATGAGTATGATCATCTCTATAAATATGTAGTGGATCCGAGGAGTGATATGTCATTATCATACAAATCAAAGAAACTTCAATTTGTATAAAAATATAAAAATCCATCAATTACATCCAAATGTAATAAAAGTTTTACAATTATAAAACAAAAATTAATGTAAACTAAAAAGAAGACATTTGTATTCATAATTGTTATAATTATATAAAATTATAAAAATAATAATGAGAGATGAAATGATATAGTGAAAATTCACCATCATAAACAATCATTTTTAAATAAAAAATATCTTTTATGATATATCCAAAAGAAATATATTAAATTTTTCTTTAAAATGTTAAATTTAAAATAAATGGTTTTCAAAAAAATAAATTAATAGATATGTAACATTATGGTAAAAATGAAAAACTAGAAAAAACTAATTCAATATAAACAAAAATATAAAGCATTAGTTATAATATGTTTTTTAATAAATAAAATCATATTAAAATATATATCTTATGAAAATTTAAAAAAGTAAACCATAATTAAAGATATGATACCTATAATATTAGGAATTTATTGAAGACTGTTTTCCTAAATTCCTTCATCTTGATTGTTCTGTATGTCATAAACCATGTCTATGAAATAGTCATCAATATTTTTTGTTAATCGTTTCATGGAAGTAGGGATAACACATTAATTGGCATCTTCCTCTAGTTTATCATCAACAAAATACTATTTTTTTACTTTTAAAACCATAAACCACTACATATTGGATTGAACAAGAATATATAAAATTATTTTTTTATGTGTCTCTATAACAAAAAGATAATTTGTGTATTCTAATTTATTCAAATTAACTAGTGTCATTCCAAATTCATCATGTAAGACACTTCTGTTAGAGATAAACCATTTACAGTTAAAAAATAGGATATTCAATATACACAGCCTCCCATATTTCTTCAATGACTCCATTATAAGTATTTTATGCAGATATTGGTTTTTTTTCTTTAGAACTCGAAAAATGGATTTCATCTCCGAACACCAAAACACTACTACTCCGAACATTTCATCTATTTTACCAATCATTTGTATGAAAATTATAGCCATTAATGTCATGTTGGGACCATGTTATCAAATTTAAACTTGGACTATCCACTATCTCAATGTTTCCTATGCATCTAGTTTACCAAGAAAATTTACATTAAACCATGGAAAATAGTTTGTTTAAGCTTATTCAAATTCCACACACCTTTTTTCTTTGGATAACATTATTTTAACACATTAATATATAATGTTATAAATGGTCAATCATCGTCTCTTTAATTAAATTTGGATAAATATACCTTCTTAGTTTACTCACCTATCAATGATTTTATTTCCATGCCACAAATCCCCTTTACCAGATAATTACTTCTTTCACAGCGAGATGTTGAAAAACCGATTTACTCCACTGTAGAAAAATAGTTGTACAAAACTCTAAAACCTCCTTAGAAATATACTTCTCAATAGTAGATACTTTATGTAGATATGGATTCTTAACATACCACTTCAAAATCATTATATAACTTTCAAAAGGATACAATAAATATTGATATACTATTCCGTAAATCTTTAGTTCTCACACAAAATGAACCATTAAATACACAATGATATCAAAAAAATATGGAGGAAAATATATTTACAATTGAAAATTCATCGAAACCACTTCATTATCCAGAGTTTTCAATGCATTTGTATCAATTGGGTTATTACCAATTGAATTAAAAAACAACACACCTTCATTATAGTAATTTTGACACAGGTGGGAAATATTCTTTGCAATGAAAATGATAGAAGATAATACATCATGACATGACAATCATGATATTTCATACCTATAAACTAAAAATCCTTTAATGAAACATTTTTTTTACGTTTTAAGAATAACCATGTGTCATTTTGATATCATGAAGATATTCATAAAAGCTAATTTTCTCCCTCTTGGATAAGGTAAAGAAATCCAGGGGTAGGAATTTTCTCTATTCATTAGGAGTGGGAGCCAACTGCAAACATATTATAATTAAGAGTAGATTTATCCTTACATTCAACCCATCATTAGTCTTTCATTTAATATATAACAAATTTGAAATGAAATTTTCCCAGCTATTCTTCTCTACATATTTACATCAATGTTATGCTTCATCTGATGATATCTCCAATGAGGTAGCTAAAAAAATATTGAATATTTCATCCAAATATTTCAATCATTACCATATTTATGAGTCTTTATGAATGTCGCTTCAATGTTTTTTACCCTCTTAAAATATTGATAATTGGATAATGTTTTTGGGGAAATATCAAATTCATGTGAGCCATGTAAAACCTTTTTTATTCTTTAATAAGAGTGATCCATAAGCCAAAAATTTTGAAGAACCATGTATACTATTTTTTTCTCGTGATGTTGTTGATAATTTAAAGCCTGATGTTATGAAATTGGACAATATTTATGCCCCTTAACACTGTTTACAGATGAATATCTATATACTTGAAATACATTTATAGTGAAGATAATCATTTCATGCTGTTAAAAATAATCCATTTTATATGAATCATTCACCATTATACCATCCTTCTATAATAGTTTCAAATAATTAATTAATGTTTAAAAAGAAATGCCAATATCATTTCTGTGATTTTTTGGTCCATAGATCATTAAACTCAACATGAAATATTTTCTTTTCTTACAAAATTCAAATGACATGTTGTACATTAAAAATAAAACAGGCCCTTAACTGTGTGTTCTACTATGGAATAATTATGGATTCTTTCCATCAAAGAATAATATATGTATGAGATCTCTAACTTCATTTTTGAATTCAGGAAACTGGTAATAAATTTTTATCCACTATGGACAAACTATTAGATGACATATTTCTCCACCATATATCTGCTCATCAACATTCAATATTAACATTTTTATGGAATGTGAATTAAAAAATAAACATTTCAAACATGGAATTATAGGAAGATACTAAAATACCATGGTACATGTCTCTATAAATTCTAAATAAGCTTGTGATTTCTAATTCAACTTATACTGGGATGTCCCACATTTAGTACACTCTGATAGAAATTTCTATTCTTTCATATATAACACAAATTCATTCATTTTGAAATTTATTTTCATATACCACAATCCCATCAAGCATAATATTTTTTCATCCTTATAATGTGAAAATCGAAGATCATTGTCTTTACAAAGAATTTCTTTCAACAATTTAGGCATCTATGTAATACTCATGTAACTCCATCGATGATTCATATTTAAGTTAACCAACCATAACAACGTCAATAAAACTGTATATTTTGTAAAAACCTGGATACAAGTTTTTTCAGTATCACATTATAAATGCTTAATTTTTGTTTGTTTCTGAATTACCTCTATTTTAATATCAGGAATTATTTCATCAAGTTGATAAAATTTATCATCTTACAAGGCACAATCATCAATAGGTATGAAATTCATCCTGACTTCACCATGACAAATAAAAGGGATGTAACTCAAATTAAAACGATGAAAAAATTAAATGATACATGATCTATTTGAATACCAACTTCTTCACATTTAAACATTTCAGTCATGGATAGAAAAACATATCGTTGTTTGGATCATTATTTTCTTCCAAATTCCAAAAAAGCATCGATACCTTCCATATATTGATCACATATTCATGGTGTATTAATCCAACATCAATTCATTATTATCTATAACAAATATAAATAATAAATATAAAAAATAAAGGGAGAAATTTATAAAATATTGAGATTAGAAATGAAATTGAAAAATACTAAAAACCAAGAATGTAGAAATTAAAAGGATAATAGAAACTTTTGATGAGAAAATTCATACATGTGGAAGGAATTACAAAAAATAGATTCATTTCAAAAATTTATCATGTAAAAATAAATGAAAACAACCTCATGAAATTATTAAAAAATATGTTAAATGATATCCATAAAACAATATCCAAAAAAATATATAGAATGAAAAAAAAAATTCATAATTGATCATTTGTAACAATAAGTATTTTTTTATGTTTTGTAATTAAAAATATATTCAAATAATAAATTGAGTATTAGTTTAAAAAAATTTCACTTTAAACCTTACTTCACGGGACTTAAAAATGTACATAGTATTCCCTAATTGTGTATGTGGTAAGTGTAATACTTTCAAAATTTGAACCATCATCAGTTAAACCCTTTTTTAATCCCTAGAGTACCATTGAAACACATGAAAATTCATAAAAACACCACCTAAAGCTACTCATAGTCTCAAAATTATAATATGGGTCCAATTTATTCGATCAACCTTACTTTAATACAAGGAATTCAATCCCAAAAATACATTTATTAACATATAATGCCTCACTCCATAATAAACTCCAAAAAATATGTATTATCATTAATAAGAAGCATCTATGATGATCCCCAACACTCTTGATCATCCATTAGAATTATTTTTCACTACGATTTACTAATTTCAAACTCTTAAAAAATCTATCAGATCCATAATCGGTCCATACCAACTAGTTTTTAAAGGAACCCCAATTTTATTAACATTACATATCTTAAAAAAATCCATTAGAAAAACCATATCATTATTTCAATTACATGAAAAAGAATGTTTTAACTCTCTCATGTTCCAACTTTATCAGAATTGAAATGAACCCATCATGATATAAACACATAATAAATTTAAAACCCAACTAATTTACCAGATTTAAAATGTAGAAACAATAAATATCCATTTATATTTTCTCTTGAATAATAACCCTCAACATATCATATTCTATAAAATAATTTTAAATTAATCAAGACAAGGAAAATATATTGAATGAGAACTACTAATTCAAACTAGAAATAAAATCCAGAATGACTAATTAACACATTATAAAAGATATTCAAACCTTTATATGATCTAGTTGGAGTCGATAAGATCTATAATCGAATGCCCAATGATGAAGCTAAAAAACCTAAGTGTATGGAGAAGTTAATGCGAGAATGAATCCCACCTAATCAAATAATCATTGGTTTGAGATTCCATGCCAAGAACGATTGAAAACAGTGAAACAACAATGTGTGAGGCTTACATTAGATCTATCTTTGATGTTTATCATGAGGAAAATGAAACTTGAGAGTTGATATATATCGTAATGTTATATTGAACCACCAGATTAAAGAAATAAGAGATTTAGGGATTGGGAGAGTGTGAAACGAGGCCCACATTGATATAATGGAAGACCATTAAATGAACCCTCCATCAATTCATAAATTTTTAAATTATATTTTTTAAATCGGTTATAATTTAACTAAAATAAATATACAATTTTTCACATATCTTATAATATAATCGACAAAAAACCCACACTTTCAAATTGGTTAAATGATATAACCGACCTAAAATAGCAACAAATATGCAATTTTCATGTCGGTTTTTATATAACCAATGTGAAAATTTTATTTTAGACATCGGATAGTGGGAAAATGTAATAAATTAATATTCCTAGATTTTTATTATGGTTCTAAATAACTAACCTGAAATGTGTGATGTTATAAACAGTTTTTATACTTGTGTATGTTGGACATGGTTGACATAAGAACATTAGAAGATTTGGTTCTAGTGAAGGGTGAAAAAATTAAAATTTCTTCCTCCATTTGCTTACACTCATTCCAAGAAGGAGAGATATCAGGTTTACAACTTATTAAATGACATAAAGGTTCCATAAGTGTTTTCATCGAATATCAGGAATATCATGTCAATGGAAATTTTAATGTTAATGGTTCTGAAATATCATGACTGCCATGTTTAGATGAAATATTTAATTCCTATATCTTTTCATTACATTTTCTCAATGAATTTATATCATAAACTAACCAGGTTTTTTCTCCAAATATATAAGCATGAAAGTTGTAGACCTAGAAAAAATTGCTTACTATAGAAATAGAAATTTCTATCATATTATGTGAATTGGAAATGTACATCCCATGATAATTAATTGACACAATATTTAATTTGATGCTTCAATTGGTGAAAGAGATTTGACTATGGGTTCATGTAACCTATAAATGAATGCACCCCACTGAAAAATATTTTATGATTTTGAAAGGGTATGAAAATAATGAATGTTGTCCAGAGGGTTATATTGAAGAGATGTATATTGTTGAGAATTACAATGAAATATAAACTAAATACCTATCAAATATGGAAAGTACTGGTCTACAAAAATATCATCACACTGGATGGTTTGCAGGTGAAGTAATCTCTAGAAGATTTGTTGTTACAATCAATATTACAGATTAGGAGCACATCTAAATTTACATTTTTAATAACCATTTGGAGGTTTCCCCTATTTTGAAACCAGCTGAAAAAATTCTTAGTCATTTGATACTATCAAGGGATGAAATATGGATATCAGATACACATAATAAATAGTTTTTAGGGTAGTTTTAAGACAATATTTTTAAAGATTCAGATAAAAATCTATATTCAATTTAATAATGACTTCAATTCATAGCCAGAAGACCAAGTGTGTACACATTATATTACAATGGTTATGTAATTAATGGTTATATGTTTTATAAAAATGATCAAAATGAAGATAGTACCAGGAAAAATAGGGATTTTTGACTTGTTGCGGAAGAGATGCATGTTTCTGGTACTAAGGATAAGAATCAAGTTTACATTAATATGTAATACTTTGGCTTCATCAAAAAAAATATGAGAGTTGTATTATATAACATTCCATGTGATGATATTCAATGAAAGTGGGTTGATAACAAGAGTGAGATTAAAATAGATGAATTGGGATTTGTGAATGTTTGTTTCTGTAAGGAAATGTACAAAGATAAACTATTTATAATGGAATTATATTTAGTACAAATATTTTATGTTCCGGATCCTACAAATTTAAATTATCCAAGTTTTCTATTATCAACCAAAACCATTGAAGGGTTAGGTGAAAATTCAACTGAGGGTGACCATTTCATTAGGAAATCACAATAATTTCATATTGGTCCTAATATGGACGGTTTTTTATATTATAGGAGACCAAAATGAATGGATTTTGATTTTGAATAGTGGGATCAAATCCATTTAGGCATAAAAACTAGATTTCAATAATTAGGATATATTTATTTAATATACATTATTTCACCTCAAGTAATTATCTATTAACTACTGAATTTATGTAATCTAAATTCAATGTTGAACCACTTTGAAGACAATGAATTCCAAATAGGATAGTGCAACCAATTAGGAGGAAAACATGTATCTCAGCCAGATGATGCTCGTAGTGTAGAGGAATAATGACCTTAAGCATGTGTTGGTGCTCACAATCCTAAGGAACAACATGTTTCTCAACCTATTGTTGCTCCCAGTACAGAGGTACAATATTTATCTGCACATGTTGATGCTATCGATCTAGAGGAACAACATAATGACGATTTTGAATCTGAAGAATTTGTAGGCAATGAAGGATCGATGCTATAGAATAAAGAAGAATTGTAGTTTGACAGTGTTAGAAAAAACATAAAAGGAGAAAAGTAAAGGCTTCAAACATGAGATCATATGGAATGTGTAGGGAAAAAATGTTAAACCCAATAAGGCCATGTTCAATAGTTACATTAGAATCATCACTCAGAAACTCATGCCAATTCATGTAGATTCATGGAACAATTTTTTTCTCATTCTTAAAAAACTGAAGTGGGAAGAGAATATAGAAACATTATGATATCATTTTTTATTTTACTAAAAAATAAAATAATCTAACACAGAATTAAACTTTATCATTCGTTGTAAAGTTCATTTATAGTAGATGACACCAATAAGAATTATGTATAAATTTTTGATGGAAGGATTCATAAAGGCTTTCACAAAATTCTAATGAGACATCATCTTAAAGATGATAAAGGAAAAATAACCCCACACCCACTGATTATTTATGCACACGTGATAACCCAAGAATCATGGGATGTGTTTATTGGATGTCATGAAGATCTGTCTTTTCTGGTAAATTTTGGTTGTTAATATATTTTTTTACAATATGCATATTTATCACATTAATTGAACATTTTTATTTATAAAACAACAATTGAGTGATGAAAATAAGGATTGGGAAGCAAAACCAATATACCCCTATGGTAATGTAATGTTGGGGTACAAATCACTTGAAAAAATGGTACATATTTTAAATCTACCACAATACTTTTATGCAACACGATACAAAAAAATAATTATGTTCCTATGTTTATATGCACATTGATGACTCCAAATCTAAACCCAATTCTGTCCCACATCATGTTATATGGAATGAGGTACACATAAATAAATATGGGATACTAAAAGTGGAAAAAACACAAAAGTATTTGATACATGTGTAATTAAGAAATAATTTTTTTAAATTGGTATTACCTAATAATTATTAATTATTTTCTTATATTTTCTATCTAATATAGTCACACGAATCATCAACACCTATTTCGGTTGATCACCTATTATTGGTGGCCTTGAAGTGGCCAAAATAGTATGTTTGTATGAGATTTATGGGTTTTGTGGTGACTCCCTAAACATATTTTGAAAAAATAACAATAGGAGGATCAAGATACAGAAAGGGTAGAGATGAGATCAAGATTTTCTTCCATTGAAGAAATTTTTCATTGGAAGTTTGAGTTTCTAGCATATGTTATGGGGGGAAGGAAAGAGAAGAAGAAACTAAAGAATAAACATTTCATGAAGATCCCCCACCCACACAAGCTTTTAGGGGAGCCATTACCCTCAAAGAGTTGTCTTATTTGATGTAATAAATATTCTAATAATTGCTTCTATGAAAATCGAATCATACATACACGTATAACTTTCATATAAAAATATTATTCTGGAAAAAAATGAATTCAATTTATATATATCAACACCCACCCATAACATTTTATTGAGGTCTATGGTGTTCAATATTCCAGATGACATGGTACACAATATACCACTTCAAAAAGGTCATCTGAGAGTGGTGATTGGCGTAGCTCATAAGACATGCACCAAGATACCTATTCAAATTGATGATGGATATATTCATATTCTCAACCAAGATATTGTAATATTCATCTCATGACCATCAGATCTTGTAAAAACACATTTCCATAATGGTTTATTCATTTATAGTTTATTTTTCTTGAAAAAAATTTAACAATTAATGAAAATAGTCTGAACCAAAGATTTTTTTTACAGAAAAAAATAAAGGCGGTGAAATGAAAGACTTACTCAAAACCATCTAAAGGATTGACCAACCGGTCAAAAACTTCATCCAGAAGAACCTTCACCCACCCATTCTACATGCATATTTACTAACATTAATGGTTCATTTGGATACAAATTAATAAAATAAATGTAGTAAAATATATGAATTTGAATAAAATATGTATGGAGAGGAACATGAAGACTAAATTGGTGTTGATAATGTAAACGCAATTCATAACTATGAATGGTTAGGACCCTTAGTTGTAAATGTATACATGGGGTAAGTTTGAATGATTTGTTCTTCTAAAAGAAGATATACTATGTAAATTATGACTAAATAAATTTCATATTTTTAGACGGTTTATATATCAAAAACAAATTTAAGTGGATTCCCCTTGAATAAATTTGGACTCGTTAGTCCTCACACTACCTCTATAGAACAATCCAAAATAGAATCCCAAAAAATCACTAAAATAGTGATAGGCTTGCTCAAATAATTTGAATGAAAATTTATGGATGATTGACTCTTATTAAAACCAACATTTTTGGGGTAAAACTATAAAATTTAATCATATAGAATATATTTTCATTTCTTTCATTATGTATTCCTTTTTGTGTTTTAGGCAATATTGGATGCTCATTGCAGTGAATTTTCTATACTCCAATGATTTATTTCATAGATTCACATCTTGGATACCAAAAAAACCATGCACAAATGACATAAATTTTTGAATATGTAATACAACACATTAATAATTTTCTAACTAAACATTATGTTATATAATTTATATTATTTTTTTATTGGGTTTCTGTAACAGGTTTTATGAATATCTTGAAAAAAGGAATGTGAATAGGTGATTAGCATAAGGACCCTTAAAATATCTACAATTGTAAAAGTATTAGGGTATATATAATAATATTTCATTATCCAAACACAAATCAAAACAAATTACTTATTATACTCAATGTTGATATAGTGAAAGAAAAAACAAATGGAGAAGTGTTTGGTTATTATGTATGTAAATTTATGAGAGAGATCATATTCCCTAAAAAACTAACATCCTCAAAGAGGTATTTGTGAAGTTAATTACTAGTTCATTTAAAATATTTATTAATATTTATTAGATTTATATTTTTATAGTACTACTATGACTATAAAAAAGAATCATATTCATAAGAGTATATAGACTTTCATAAATGAATGTGTAACATTCTTGAGGGATGAATGTACAAAAATAGAATCAAGATGTGACTTCAACAAAATTAATGGATTGTTACATATTTATGTTTAATATAAATCTTTTTAGTATTACTTAAATAATAAATGTTTTCATATATAGGTGGATTCCTATCATATTTATCATTCAAGAATGTATACACCATTATGAAAATTTTAATTTCTACTAATTATTTAATTAATTTTTTCATCCTTTTAACCACTATTTGTTAGTTATTTTCCTTATCATCATTACTTAAAAAAATATTTTTTATAGATATTTTGGGAAGTGATAACATGTTCCTTTCTGCCAATGTTAACATTATTTCCATTTTTTTTCTTTTTCAAAATTCCAATGCTTCATATTGATTTGATGTGCTTAGCTAGAAAACCTCTCTAGAATTAATATGATATGTTGGCAGTTTGAGAAAGAAAGAAAATGGTAATTGTTGTAACATTTGAAGGGAATATTGTTTTGAGAATTTTGGATGTGAAGTAATCAGTGAAACCTCAATTCGACACATGGTGTGACAGAAATGACTCCAGGTGTTTCATTTTAGTTAAAATTGACATGAGTTTTAGTAAAATATACAACTCACATACTCAAAACCAATAAAATACATTCATTTTTTGATAAATTAATAAAATAATCCAATAATCATTTAGAATGTGTAGGAATCATTCACACATCAATCTAATGCATAGTGTGACCAGTATGACTCAAAGTGTTCATTATCAGTTTAAGATTTAAATTTTACTTCAACATGTATCACACAATTAAAATCAAAAAAACAAGCTCATATTTTGTTGATAAATTATAAAATCTATTCATAAAACATTTTTGATGTGTATGGATTTTTCTCATTTCAAACGGATAATCAATGTCATCGATATTATTCAAAGTTCATGTTTCCAATTTAAAATAAAATTTTATTAAAAAAACTTGTGCAAAAATAAAGGTTGAGAAAAAAAATATTTATATTGTTTTTATACATTATGAAAATGATCCATGAGTCTTTAGGCATATGTAGGAATCAATATGACATCAATCTGATGGATGATGTGATCAGTATGACTCCAAGTGTGCTTTTTTATTTGAAATTAACAACAATTTTAGTAAAAAGAAACATGTGACTAGCTGAAAAGCAATAAAACGCATTTATGTTGTTTTGATACTTTCGAAAATGATTCATGGGTCACTTGGGATGTGTAGGAAGAATCCAAAACCTCAATCCGATGTACGGTGTGCCCGGTATGACTCCATGTGCATATTTAATTTAAAATTGACATCACTTTTAGTAAAATGGAACATGCGAAGTACTGAAAACTGAGAAAATGAATTCATATTGTTTTGATACTTTAGAGAAACAATGAATGATTTATTTGGGATGTATATAAGTCAGCCACACCTCAATCCGAGCTTTGGTGTGACTAGTATGAATCCAAGAGTGTCTTTTTTATTTAAAAGTTACATCAATTTAAGTAAAAAGGAATTATAAACTAACCATAAAATAGGAAATTCAGTCATATTTCTTTAATAATTTAGGAAAATGATGCATGAGTCATTTGGGATGTGTAGGAATCATCCTCACCTCTATATGAGCCATGCTGTGATCATAATGACTCAAAATGCATCTTTTTTATTTAAAATACACAACAATTTTAGTAAAAAAGAACCACTGACATACTCAAAACTGGGATAAAACATTTGGATTATTTTGATACATTAGGATAATGATCCATGTGTCATTTCAGACGTGTAGGAAATAGTCACACACCAATCAGACATATGGTGTGATTGGTATGCCTCCAAGATCATCTTTTTATTTATAAATTTCATCAATTTTAGAAAAAAGAACTAGTAACCCACTAATAGAATTTTGGGTTATAGCCACAGTATATATAAACCATTTCTATATACAAACTAAATACACGATATTCATGGTTGTACACCACCCAATCACTCTTAAACCTCCCCACCCCCTCACTCCCTCTTAATTCTTCCCTCCCTGCAGACACTATTCAACTTCCCTCCCCTATGATTATTCCCATTAGTCACTCGCACCTCCTCTCTACCTCCTCCACCATACATCCTCTTATGAGCCTCCCCTTCCCACATCTGCATCCCAAACTCTTTATCACCTCACTCAGTCAAGGTATCCGTCTCCGCCTTCCGGCCTCCCTGCCTCCCCCTTCCTACATCCACATTTGTGCATCTGTACATCCCCACCACATCTTTCCTAGATCTCAATCTCTGCCTCACCACATCCTCACCACCTTGCCTCACTATCTCCCCATCTCCATTAGTTCTCCCCACCTTTTTAGCTCAAATTGTGTGTTTTTCAATATCCCTTAATTTAATATAGACATGAAAATTCAATATTTCTTCATGTTTCAAACTGTAATCTCTTATGATAAATATTCTCTTTGTTGATGATGAAAAACGAAAAAGATCCAATTATTTTATTTCCATGATTCAACGACCCAATAATTATGTTGTTAGAGATACATTGGAAATCTAAAATTCTTTTATGTTTAATGTATTTTATTACTAAACATTTGAGTGGTTTGAATTTGCTAAAATATTTTTATATAATAATCTGCCTCCTTTTGCTTCTTCTATTAATGGATTTTACCATTTTTTCCATTACTCCAGAGGTTTTATTTTCTAATTTTTTTCCATCATAATAATCATTATCATGGTTTGTTAGTTTTAAAATAAGTATTTTATGTGTTTTGAAATGTTTTAAAGGGAAATACCAATCAAAATAAAAATTGTATAACTATATAAGTGGATTGAATTAAATAATATCTTTATTAATCCTAAGGGCATTTCTTATTTGAAATACAAGTTATTGTGTATTTAATATGAGTTAAAGGTTTTGAAATTACCTAAATAAAATGAGGATTTTAAAATAAATCATGTTGTTTTTAATGGTTGAGAGTAATTAAAACAACTATTTCTAAAAAAAGACTTTTGATTCCTTATTTAATATAGTGTTTTTGAACAAGGAAGCATGCTTTTGGAAATACAATGTTTTGGCATGTGTTTTTCTTTGCTGAATTGGTGCTTATGAAATTTTCCCCTTGGTGAAATGGGAATCATTCATTTGGTTTGGGTAACATGAATGGCTTGGATTCATGTTTTTTGTTTCTTGAATATGCTTCCAAGAAAGGTTATTCAGATGAACCATATAGTGAATCCCATTATTTCTTGAGTGAGGTCTTTTTAGAATTTGGAA
Organism: Viscum album; assembly: GCA_963277665.1. Lineage (NCBI taxonomy): Eukaryota > Viridiplantae > Streptophyta > Magnoliopsida > Santalales > Viscaceae > Viscum > Viscum album. Next base: position 1,447,245,473 of record OY728155.1, read on the forward strand.
CTCCATGAGATTTAAATAGAGTGGAAGATGGTATTGTTTCATCCCATCATATACTAGTTCATCTTGGATAATTATTCAAGATGGTATTTTTAGTGGAGTTATCCTTATACTATACATGTGAAGAAACCACTACATCATTGAGTACTCCTTTAAGGAAGGAGAGTAGAAATGTTCTATGGAACTTGTTTATTAGTTCTTTATAGGAGGTATTTAGTTAAACCTTATAAATTCAATTTGATTTATTATATAACCACAAGAATTTTTATCCCTTGTTGTTTTTATATCTTATCATTTATTAAAGTTGGCTACTCAATTCACTATTAATAATTTAATTAGGATATGATGTGGGGTGAATTTTGGACATGGATGTGATTATGGTGATGAATTGTATTGGGATTATTGTTCAAGGATATTAAAGTGGTTAAGATGATCTCACTATTAAACTTCAATATGCACCTCATTCAATGAAAATTATCATCACATACTTTAATTTCTACCCAATATCATTCCATAATTTAAAAATATGTACTAATTGTTTTTATAGAAAATGTTTAATGTTGAGTTTCATCACATGCTACATGATTTCATGGATATTTACATGTACCAAATTTTTGAATCAAATATTTTCTTTGTAAAAAATCCAACACATAATATATTTTTATTACTACATAGTGCATATTAATTCACTTATAGTTCACTGCATAACATACTTTTTTCGTGAACAAAGTATGTGAAAATCATGCCTTTATTGATTTTCCTTCACATCATCATACTTTCTTTAATCTTTCATGAAAGATTAGTCCATTTTTTATTATGAATGAACTCCATCTTGACATATAACAATTTTTAGTGAAAACATTATATAAAAGAGAAGATGGCCCAAAACAATATCTAATCAACCCATAATGCACTGGAATAAATGATGAAAAATTACCCATGAAGTTACCGTCTCAAATCTTTATTTTTCTTGGGAAACCACTACTTAATTACCTACAAAAATCCAAGAAGGCTCAATAAACTACCATGTAGTCTCCTTGAAATACAACCATTTCTGCCACATTTTCTTATAAATTGTCTCTCCTCCCCTTCACGTCCCTATACTCATCATTCTTTATATTACATTCCATGGGTATCTTTAAAATTTTAAAATGTTATTCCTTACAAAATTTACTTATAGGTGATACCCATGAGAGATTTTAAATAGTTTTTCAATGGTTATTATATTTGGAATGAAGTTATTTCATGCAAAGTGTTTCTAAAAATCCATGAGTTGATATTTAAAAGCAATTTAAGTATTTTAAAATGGCGCTTGACACCTATCATGTTTTCAATGGTTATATTTGGGTGATTTAAAGGATTTATTTAAAAAAATAAGGGTTTTTTCTTTCTTTTTCAGTTATTCTAATAATTTCATGGTCTTTGTGGCTGTTTGTGATGTTTAATGGAATTTTCCTAGGGAAATATCATTTTCAAATGGATTAAAAGTAATTTCTCCTAAAATGAGATTTCATATGGAAATGAAATGTATTTTATTCCTAGGATTATTTTTAACAGCCCATTTGGTACATTATAAGTAAATTTTACAGATTTTATGGTTACCCAAGTGATGATCCCCTTGGTTTATCTTATTCTCTTTATGGATTATGGATCATCTGAGGATTTTTATTATTGTTAATTATTATGAACGGATATGATAGGGTCTATTTCATGATAGGGTGTTGGAGGTGAGATGAGGTTTATTGATTTTTCTTAAAATATTGATTTATGTGATGAACTTTTGATTCATTCATTATTCTCACCTTCATTTATTGACATCATACAAACACTGGGTAACTATGTATAACGTTTGGATGTGTGTTATAGTAAATCAGTGTGCACAGACTAGATATTTCCATAGGAATGTTATATTAACCTAGGAATTTATATTGTACTCAGAAAGAACCTTGCAAGGATAGATATGGGGTGTTTTAGTTTTACATAGGGGTACCCTAAATATAGTGACCCAACAAACTAGGTCCAATGTTATTCATGTTGAATCCTAGAGAGGTTCCCATGGGTTTTAGATCCAATTAAGGATGATTTTTAGGAACCCAATACTTATACCTTGTTTTTATCCCATGGATTCGATTTAGTGAGATGACCCCATGACTAGGCTGTGGGTTATTTTATTTTTCTCAATTGATATCTTGGTTATTATAGTGTTTATTCCTTTCTTTTGTTTGTGGTGTTGGTTTTATTTTAAACTAATTTATAAATGGTTTGGAAAGTGTGTTTTATTTAACAGAAAATTGATGTTTGTTTTGTAAAGGATATTGAAAAATTATTTTGAGAAAAAAATAAATAGTTTGGTTTCCTATGAATTTAAAATTCCTCTTTTCATTATTTGAATGAGATTTTGAAAGAATATTTGGATTTAATGATTGGATTTGAAATTATTTTATGTAGTCTATAAGATCCTTTCATCATTTTAAAAGGTATATATTATTGGTTTGGAAAGAATTTGGTGCAAGGTGGTGCTGGTGTAGGGGGTGGGGGGTTCTGAGGCAGGGGGAGGGGGGAGGGCTGGTGCATGGTGTGTGGTTGGGAGGGATGGTGGTTGGGCGTCTGTGTGATGGGGGGGTGGTGGTTGGGGGGGATGGTGTAGGGGGATGGTGTAGGGGGAGTGGGGAATTATGCAGGGAGGGGGCTGGTGTGTGTGGGTGGTGGGGTTGCATTCCTAAAAAATATTTTTTTATATTTTTTTGAAACTCATATCATAGAGTGAGATTGATTCAAATTTATGTGGTGTTGGCGGGGTTATATTTATTGGATGGTTCATGTAGGGTGAAATTCTATATCATTGAGGCTTATTTTTATCATTAATATAATCACACTAATGGATTTTAGGTGGAAAATATCAATATTTTATTCTTGTATGTGAGTATAGTTGACACTAATAGTTCATTAATTTTATAATAGGATCATTATTTTTTCTAGTTGTTGTGGAAGATAGATTATAGGATCATTATAACAGCTTATGCAACCACATAATCCTTATAGTACTGCATCATGATTCATGTATGATGCACCAAATTTTTGTATGCTATTTTACTTATATATTTTCCATAGATCTAACTAAACTAATTAGTTTTATAGTATCTTTTAATTATTACCAGTGCATGTCGGTATTGGAACATCATGTTACAAGAGTGGAGTTGTAGGATTCATGAGTTCAGTTATCTAGACTAGATGGAACCCCTATGGTATGCCCTTGGTCTTTATAGTTCATTCATTTACATAAAAAATTGTTCATCTTCACCTGTTATAGTATTGAATTTTTCACTAATAAAGTTCCTCCCACTTCAATTTTTAGGATCAATTATGGTGATTCATCATATCACTAGAATTTTTTGATGTCTCCCTGGACATGTTCATGTGTGTTACATCAACTTCCACTGAAGGCAAAGAGGTTCATCCTGATTTGGTTCACCACCAATGGTTTAAGGTGAGTTTTTCCTTCACACATTGATGATGATTTGTTTATAATTGGGGTTTTTTAATTTTAGATCCCATGGTAATTTTATAGAATCTTTTTTATCATCCTTAAGGTAGTTTCAAGTCACTGGAGTCAAATGCGACTCACCACGTATGCATAGGTAAGATTATATATAACATGTTTTCTCGTTATATGTATATACTCCCATGGAATAATGGTTAAATATAAGGGGCTAGGTGTGATTATGTATAAATATGGGATATGCATATATGTGTGGGTGATAATGATCTTATGCATGTGAGAATATATATATAAGCATCCTCTTGTGCATATTCGAGGCCATGAAGACACGTACTTAGGGGTTTGAAAATCCTTATATATATGATAAGGTGCATATGCCCATAGGATGTATGGAGAATCTTAGTGTATTCACTGATAAAACTATCAATCACTGAGTGTTTCTTGACTACATTGAGGTAGGGTCCCTCTCCTGAACTCTTTAATTAAAGAATAATTGAAATTTCATTTCGTCGCCTTCTTTGTTATTCATGTTTAAATTAAATTGAAATTCTTGATCTAGTGTTAGTTAAGATAATTGTTTAGTTTGATGAAAAAGTCATGGTTTTTTAATAAAACTCCTCCATTGGAGGTGTGCTATCTTCAAAAACACATAGTGGTAGTTTGTTCTTATATAGTTTTCTTAACATTGTTGCATTTATGTTTTCCTTATACTTCATGTCCTTGTTAGTTGTAAATCACACATATTACTTGACCCATTTTATATCCTTGAAGGGGTTTCCCTCTTTTTATTAAAATTTTTATTTGACCCAAAACATCCTTTAAGTGCCACTGGAATTTTATGATGGAATTGAATTAGTAGGCAAGTACTGTACTGACCAAGTCACCACTAAGTGACCCGTTTGATATTATAAATGGAATTTCCATGTTTTAATGAATTTAATGAGTTGAATATAATAGAACATGGTTAACTTGTCCCATTATATGTAATTCCTCATATAGTGAATTATGTAATGTTTATGCTTCCTTTTTATGTTTAATTGGATGACATGAAATAAATAGAGTGAATTATTCATGGTGACATGTGCTCCACTTTCAAATTGTATCAAGGGATAGTGGTAAATGTACAATTATAACCAAACAAATCCTAAGTGTTTGAATTTATTTGTATAAGGTATTAACCAATTAAGTAATTTTCTTATTGACTGTTTCACATTATAGGTGTTTTCTTACCACTTTTTATCCAATTTCTTTGTTTTGATAAAGTAAATTGAATGATTTTGATGGAATGGCTTGTTATGGAGGAAATACATTCCTTGAGTGTTTAAATTGAGAGGACCTTGTTATCAAGGATAGAAAGACACAAGATCATTCCCACATTAGATACATTATATAATTGCATATCAGTATCTCATCTTGTACCACTTAACTTATTCCCAACTCATTCTAAAAGACTCAGGGTAGGGTGAAATCTAACCTATCCCCATTACATGATGGAACAGGTAATGGTCATGCATCCAAATCTTGATCCACTTCTTTATCTCTCAATAAATGGCCCATTGGTCTCGTCTCACATTATACCAAGACCCAGCCCCTTGGGAAATCCTTTACCAAATCCCACATAAGAAAAGTTCCACCAATCTCACTGAACCATCCTTGTAACTCAAGAGGGATTTCCCCATCTCTACAGACTCTAGTGAGGTCACCAACACACTAGCCTATCCCTGTAGACTCTAGAGAGGTCGCCATTACACCAAATCATCCCCATTGGATCTAAGGAATTCACATTAATAACGCAGGTCTGCAACCTTCCACACATCTCTCAAAATGATCCAATAGTACTTGTCACTCAAGACCTACACCTTTTCACAACACGTCTCATATTACCCATAAATGCATCCACAAGGCCTTCCAAACCCATCCAAGTCTCTTCCAATTATTACCATCCTCAACTCATAACTCAATACTAGAGTCACTACCTAAAGTTTACTCTGACCTAGACCTTACGTCATGATCCATGTCCCACTTAGGATGACTCAACACTCATGGTCCTATGTATGAGGAAAAAAATTAATTTAAATAAAAAATTTCACTATATCATAATTATTTAACAAAAAAAATCATAACATTTGATATTATTCATGCACTAGTTGAACATCAATTTCATACATAGAAAGCCATTATTTCTGACCATACCTACATTTGTTCCATTATAGTATCTTATACCCATGTTCCATATACAATATCTAATTAATAAAAAGGTTATTATATTTTTAAAGGAATGAACAATACCCAATGTTTCAGGGTAGAACCTTATGTATAGGATCTGTTCTCATCTCATCACTTGAAAATAAAACACATAACTCATGGAGGGGGGTGTCCAGGAGGGAGGGGTAATTCAAGAGGGGGGTGTCCAAGAGGGAGGGGTGTGTCCAGGAGGGAGCAGTGTTGTCAAGAGGGGGGGGTGTCTAGGAGGGAAGGGTGTCTTGGAGGGAGGGAGTTTTCTAGGAGGGGTGTCTAGGAGGGAGGGGGTTTCCAGGAGGGGGTGTCTAGGAGGGAGTGGGTGCCTTGGAGGGGGGGGTTATCTAAAAGGAGGGTGTCTAGGGGGGGTTTAGGAGGGGGTGTCTAGGGGGGTGTCCAGTATATAGGGTCTTATCAATCCTCACTCATATGGACACTCCCATCTCAATGATATAGGGTCTTATCACTCCTCACCCATAGGAACACTCCCCCTTTCACTATTTTAGTTACGAATAATAGAGTGACACCACTTTGGAACACATTCCATGTAAAGGCTTCACTATCAATGTACTTCACTATGTATGGGTAGGTGATCATAGATCTTTAAAATACCCCTTCACACATGAAATGTGAAATCCTCTATAAAAATAGTTTCTATATCCTTAATGATTTCCTATGTGTCTTCAAGGAAAATTTGATAATTTTTCAAGGTATTTAACGAGTGCCTATGGAATTTATTGTTTGTTCTAATTATGACTTTCATACAGCTTATTTTTATGTTATCATGAAAATATATATTATACTACACCTATAATTATTTCCAGCGAAGGAAATTGTAAAAACTACTAGGAATCTTAACAATAGATTAATTTAATGGTAGAAATAGATTAGTTTATAAATGAGGGGGTCTATCAAGGAAATACAGGGGTGTAATGGGGTCTATCTAGGAAGTAGGGGGTCATTCTAAGAAGGGTTGGGGGAGGGTTGTCCAGGAAGAATGGGGTGAACGGGGGGTCTGTAGGGGGGAGGGGGTGTGTAGGGGTGCAAGGGGGTCTGTAGGGGGGAGAGGGTGTGTAGTGGGGTTTGTCTAGGAGGGTTTATCCAGGAAGGAGGAGACTGTGTATATTGGAAGGGGGTCTGTCTATAAGGGAGGGTGTATGGGGTCATCCCGGAAGGGGGGGTTGTCCAAGGGGATATCTTGGGGGAGTATTGGGGGGATTTTCAGGGAAACATTGGCCGTAGGGGTAGTTGCGCGGGAAGGATTTGATGGGGTGGGCTACTGCAATGGGAGTGGGGGGTATTGGGGAGGTTGGGTGTTTTTCTTATGAAATAGGATGGTCAATAGCCCTGGTTTGAACTGTGGCTAAATACCTATAACCATGGTTTCAGACCACGAATTTAAACCCTAGGTGGTTTAATCTTTTGCCACAATTTCATACCACAACTATAGGGATTTATCCATAGTTAGAAACAATGGATATAAGAATTCCCCTACAGTCATTCCAATACCAGCCACTTTTCATTAAAACATGGCTATAACCTATAGCCATGGTTTTTTGGCTTATATCCATGGTTCCAAACAATGTTTATAAGATAAATGACTAGTATTGACATCCAAAAAATCAAGGGAACAAATTGTAATTGTTTTGATACCTTATTTAATCGATCCATGATTAATTTGAGATGTGTAAGAATCATCCACACCTCAATCAGAGGAATAGTGTGATCATTATGACACCACATGAATCGTTTTTATTTAATGTTGACATCAATTTTAGTAAAAAGATAAACTGGCCTACAAAAAATAGAGAAAATTAATTCATATTGTTTTGATACTTTACAACATCGATCCATATCTCATATTTGATGTGTAGGAAATAACCACACCTCAATCTAACACATGGTGTGACTTCTATGACTAAATGTGTGTCTTTTTATTTAAATATGAACTTAATTTTACCAAAATGAAAATGTGTTGTACTGAAAAACCATGAAAATTCATTCAAATTGTTTTGATACTTAATGAAAATTATCCATGAGTCATTTAATATGTGTATGAATTAGTCTCCCCCAATTTGATGGATGGTGTGACCGAAATGACTCAAAGCATGCCTTTTTATTTAAAATTGACATCAATTTTAGCAAAAAATATAACTTACATACTCAGAAACAAATAAAATTCTTTTATGTTATTTTTATAAATTGGTAAAACTATACAATAGTCATTTGAGACATTTAGGAATCAGCCACACCTCAATCTGAGGCACGGTGTAACCAGTGTGACTGAAAGTATGTTTTTTATTTAAAATTGGCATTAATTTCAGTAAAAAGGACAACTGACCTTCTCAAAAATGAGAAAAGGAATTTTTATTGTTTTAATAATTTTTGAAAATTATCCATAAGTAATTTTTGATGTGTAGGAATCTACCTCACCATAATACAATGTACGATGTGATTTTTATGACCCCATGTGCATCATTTTTTTAAATTGACATTATTTTAAAAAAAGGAAGTAGTGATGTATAGAAAAATAAGAAAACACATTTGGAATGTTTTGATAATTTAGGTAAATGATCCATGGATAATTTTTGACGTGTAGGAATAAACCTCACCTCAATCTGATGCAAGGTGTGATCGACATGACTCTATGTGCATGTTATCATGTTAAAATTAACATTTTAGTTCAAAACATATATCACTCACTAAAAACCAAGAAAATTCACTCTGATTATCTTGATAATTTAGTAAAAAAATTTATATGTAATTTATGATATATAGGAAGAAATCTCATGTCAAAATGACACATGATGTTATCTATATGACTCTAAGTGCGTGTTTTCAGTTTGAAAATCTATTTTAGTAGAAAACACAAGTGACATCTGGAAAATTTTAAAAACACATTCAGATTGTTTTAATACGTTCTGAAAATAATCCTTTTTCAATTTGTGATGTATAGGAATCATCCACACCTCAATCCAACACATAATGTTATCGGTATTAACCCAGTGGTTTCTTTATTTAAAATTGATATTAATTTCATTAAAAAGAAAAAGTGACATACTGAAAACCGAGAAAACACATTCAGATTGTTTTAATACTTTTGGAAAATGATACTTATGTAAATTATGATATATAAGAATCAACCGCACCTCAATACCACACATGATGTGATTGGTATTACTCCAATTGTGTCTTTATAAAAAAATGATATTAATTTCATTAAAAAGAACAAGTGACATACTCAAAATCGATCAAACACATTTGAATTGTTTTGATAATTTAGGAAAATGATCTATACCTCAATTTTATGTTCAAGAATCAACTAAAACTCAATAAAATGCACTATGTGACAAGTATAACTCTAAATGTATTTTTTTTAACGTTGAAATTTTTTAATATATTTGTTCTTAATAATGTTTAATTTATATCTTTATAATATTACTGACATAATATCTGTCTTCTTATATAGGTGGATTATATTGTTCATGTTGAAGTGATTTGTTCATGAATGGATACCATGGGTAGACCATTTTCAGAGGGTATCATGGGTACTAAAGACAAAAAATAATGTTTTAAATTGTTTATGGATAGTAATTGTAAATTTAATTTTTAAAAAAGTGTGAAATGTATATAGTAGTGTTTTTTGTATTTGAAATGTAATGTTTATTTCACTTAAATAAAATATTTTTTGTATTTCAGGTTGTGGTGGTTGAAATTTTTGTACATAGGTGGTTCCTGAAATATGATATTATAAAAACCACACAATGCAGTAGATGCTGGATCTATTAGTGTTAAACGAGCACCAATAAAGGCCACCATTTATCAAGACAATTAAAAGAGCTCATAAAGTGGGACCTTTATCAGTTCTAGAATAGTGCTGATAAATGCTATCTTTTATGAGCACTACAGTAGTACTGATGAAGGGGATCCTTTATCAATAAATTTTAGCACTGATAAAGGACCCCCTTTACGAATTCTTTTTTAGTACAAAAAAAGTGATCCCCCCTTCAACAGCGTTGTGGTTAATATCAAATTTTTAGCATTGTTGAAACCCTTTTTTCACACTATTAAATAGTATATATGTAGTAGTGAGAGGAAAATGATCCTAGACATTGATATTAATCTAAATAATTCTTTTGTTTCAAAGTAAGTTTATATTGAGATTATTTAATGCAGTTTTTTATGCATTGAAGATGAAGAATAATAAGGGGGAAGAGAATGAACTCACCCAAAAATAAAATATTTGTGCACCTAATTTCATAAAAAATAAGATAATATTAGAATAGTGACATTGAATTTTATTTAACACATAAAGGATAATTTTGATGAGGCTATGGAATATTAGTTTGTGATTGTAAAGAGGAAGAATAGGTTGTATATACTATTGTTAATACATATAGGATGAATAATTTGTCGTTATGTAGGGGAAGACGAAAGAATCAGAAACACATATACAACAAGATAGTATTATTAATTGGTTTCAAAATATCATTTTGTTAACCATAATTTTTTTTCATAAAGGTATGGGATGTAGTAGAGTGTGGGATTAACCATACCGATATGTGCAAGATGTACACTCATAAACTGTCAGAAAAATACTGTGCAATGATAATCTGTAGAATCTAGTGGTTTATGTGGTCATGTTAGAATTCATATCTCACTAAGGACTCGAATTCACACATTTATAGGTGATCTTTGTATATGGTTGTTCCCTTTATGTGTGTGTGTTTAGTTTTTTTGTAAGAAATAATAGAGGAGGAAAAGATAGAACAAGATAATCACCCACCTAATAGTGATAAATGTAAAATGAAAATGTGATAACACATTTAAAGTGTAAATTAAATTAAAAGTCGCCAACACTAACTCATTCACCCTCCAAGTGTTTTTTATATCTCAATAATTCCCTTATTAATGTGATATAGGGTTATTATTATTTACACACAGTGAGATAATATAATAAGGGAATATAAATCATTGAGTTAGAATCAATTATATGTGTTTGAATATGTGTGTTTATATATAAATTATATATAATGTGTTTGAAAAATCTATTTTCAAAGAAAAAAACATTTTCATTATGAAATATTTTTTAAATATTCATAAATTTGTTTAAAATTTCAGATAAAATATTTAAATATTAATTTTTTTACTTACTGATACTTTTTTGTTATAAATTGGAAATTGTAACTTTTTCACGACAATAAAAGTTTTCAATGAAAGTTTTTATCATGTGAAATAGAAAATGCATCTGAATTGAATAATTTAACTTGTATTCATTGTGAAAAAAATGATTATATTTTATATGCAAATAATTATGATAATTTCCTTTAGAATCATGAAATAATTATTCATAAAATTTTGGTTAGGTTTTTAATGATTTCAATTTAACTTAGAACATATTTTACATGCAAATTGATATATATATTTTTGAAAAGCCTAATTATTAAATTTTAATTATATTTATAACTTTATTAAATTGATAAAAACTATTTCTATTCAGTAAGGAAATATAAAAATATGCTTTCTGTCTATTTATTTATATTATATATGTATGTATGAATTATAATTTATAATGAAATTTTTTAAAGTTATACTTTATATAATTTAAAAGTGAAAAAATGATTTGTTTCATACATAAAATATATATATATATAAATTATATTTTAATAGTATTAAATAAAATAGTCATAATATAAAAATATAATGGGTAGATGTTAATAACATAACGATGGGGTTTGAGGATGAGGTTGAATAATTCATAAATTGGTGAACATTGTACGAAAATGACTATACTCAAATATTTTATTTATTTTAATTTTTGTTACTTAAGAAGAATATTTTTAGGTGATTTGGACGAATTCTTGATCTACCATTGAATAGATCATAGTTATAAATTTTGGACAAAAATGGAAATAATTGAAGGTAGACTATGACTACTATAACACTACAAATTATGGATCATCTAATACAAGTAAAATAGTAAATAATGATAAAAATTATATTGAGGAAAATATTAAAGGGGTCGAATTTGACTTTCTTGATTATCCAATTCCATTTTGGAAGTTATAGATATATGAAAAGATGTCACAATATATAGGTTGTACAAAATATATATCATTTTCAGCTATACTAAATATATATATTTCAAAGTACGAGAATTGATATAGAAACATCATATTTAAAAACTACATTATATCTTTAATGACATGTGAATAGAAGGCAATGAGCATCCTATCCGAAAATATAAATTTAAATGAATGTTATTTTCAACTAGTAGGTTAATTAAAAGAATGAATTATTTACCAAATGACAATATATTTTTTATCAAGGACTGTTAATAACTTAATAACACCATTATGTATGGAGAGTCCTGAAAAAATAATGATTAATCACTTATAGGGAAGATTTTATTGTAATTTTAAATCATTCAATATTTAATATGACTATACCAATCTAAGCAGGCTATTAAGAAATTGATTTGGCATGCAGACATAAGAATTCAACTTTGGAAATTTCATCACTCAATAGAATCACAGTAGTAGAATAAAATTTGTCATGAGTATCCAAAATTTGATTTTTTTTTGATAAAATACATTATAGGATAACTAGTTAATGAATGAGTGTTTTTTTTGTACAAAGTATCACTCGTAATTTGAAAAAATATAAAAATATATGAGATTATTGAGAATGTTTTCAAGTATTTTTTTCTGATAGAAATGTGTTTATAACTATAGTTTTGCTTAAATTAACCATTTATGATTTCTAAAGTGAATTTTACTAAATTAAGTTACAAAGATGATATATTCATAATGGAATAAAATATTATACATGTAATATATTTTATTAATCCTATAATAGAAATCAATCAATTATTTTATTTTTTGACCAAAAACATTATAGTAAAATGAATAATCAATTAAATATTATCATTTCATTGGAATATCACAATAATTTCGTAGTGGTACAAATGTATATGATGCCTCATACATCTGAATGGGTCATAAATAGTGGAGTTGGATACCAAATACAGGGGTTAATTTCTTTTATTTTTTCAAGAATTAAAATATTTAAACAAGTGGCTTAAAAATATCTTTTCAGTTATTTATATAAATTTATACCAAGTAATATTATACATTTTAACTTGTAATTATGTAGTTTAAATTAAATTTTTAACTTTTTATGTAAGTAATTGATTATGAACATATTTCTGTAACTAATCAAGAGTACAAACATAGTGTCAATATTGAAAGGGCGAAATTTTTATAAGGTGAAAAAATTATGGATGTGAGAAAAAAACTAATGGTGAGAAAGTTGGAAAATCTAATGATATTTTAAAAAGACATGAGAAGAATAGAGTTAAAATTTTAGTAACAATTATTAAGGTTAGAAGTAACGATAAAAAAATAAAGGATTTATAAAATGCATGTGGTCAACCAGTTAACACAAGCAAGTCCATTTTCATTAGTTATACTGGGTTTAGTACTTGAATACACATTCCAGTTGATATAGATATGTGGAACAATGTTATGTTTGTGTTGAAAAAACAATTTAACAATATATTAGTGTAACATCATGAATTAATTTTTCTATTTTACCAAAAATAAAATAATGGATCTTTTATATTCTCTTAATTGTCTTTTATATTGTACTATTACTTGAAAATATGGTTTGATGAAATTCATATTAATGGGTATTGGAATGTCTCATAACGAATTTCCTACCATTCTTATGAGATATCATATAAAGGAGTATTGAGGGTATTGTACAACCCCACTAACTAGTAATATACATTCATATCATAAATTGAACAACATGGAATACATTCACATGTCATCAAGAGGAGTAATATTTTACGGTACATTGTATTGGCATTATTTTATTTAAAATTACATGTATTAATCACATTAATTTCGAATAATTAATTTATGAAACAAAAAATTTGTGAAAAAATAAACAATGTGCATCAAAACCACTGTAAACCCACCATAATGTATGAATGAAAAATGCTTCAATTGAAAAAATTGTATGAATTTTAAATATATAAATTTTTATGATATGAAACAAAAACTTAAGTATGTCCACCTATGTCTATATTGAGGCACAAAATAAGTGGTTAGGACTATACCCGAACCTATTTTTCATCAATTCAAACAAATAAACCTAAATAACAAGATGACAACAACCCATGGATCTTCATAGAGAGGATATTTTGACATATAATTTATAATTAATTTAAATCTATAAGTACAACTGTCATGACCCCCTCCCACCAAAGATGCCCCTCCTGAGCTGTCAATGGTGAAAGGGAGATAATGACCCCCGAGTCCCGCCTCTAGTAGGCCCCGGGGTGGCGACTAGCACCAAGGGTATGAGTTTTCACAAGTATGGGAGGCATTACCCTTTTTATTTATTTAGGATCAAGAAATAGGACAAGTCAACCACCAAAAAGGAAAAGAAAAAGTGTATAGAAATAAACCCAAACCAAGCCCACATGCATGTTTAAACAATTTTATAACAAGGTACAAGTACAAGATCGCTCAAAGTACAATACCAAAAGAAAACAAGAGAACATCAATTGCAACAACTCCAACTGTCTGACTAGTAGGGTCCTACACGGCCCTGGTAGTCCTCTAGGAAACCTAAAAGTAAATGTAGGGTGAGCATACAAGTATACTCAGTAGGGAAACCTAAAGGTATCGTGCACAAGTGGGGAGACATCCTAATGTCCCGTGAGAACAACAGAAGAAACCTAGCAAGGAATTCTATCCACCCAACCTCACAAGCCACACTCACCAAAACACAAGCACAACAGGTAATAGTATATAAGAAACAAGAGAATTGGATAGCCCGCACTAGTTCCCATTAGTTAACTGCTCTTCCTAACGATGAATGTCCTGACGCTGCCACACTCTCCTCATCCGCACACACTTGGGCATCACCACCACATATCCCGCCCGCACACACCTCGGACTCATAACCACATATCCCACCCCCACACACCTGGGTCTCACAACCACGTATCCCGCCCGCACACACCTGGGCCTCACAACCACGTATCCTGCCCACACACACCTGGGCCTCATCCCGAAGATTCTTGGGAAACAGTAGAACATGCCTGAAGAGTCTTGGGCTAAAGCCACCCCAATTGAAACCTACCTGAAGAGTCTTAGGTGTAAGGTCGCCTCATGCCATCACATCCTAGGGGAGAAGGAGCAGGAATGAGCTAGTAACTAAGGGGAAAACACCCTCTCCCATGAAATGGGTGTGTTTCGCACTAAGTTCTCAACATGGGTGGTGTGCGATAAGACACAAAAGAAACAGATATATATATATATATATACCAACCACACAGCCCAAACTATGGATTCTAAACAGAGAAACTGAGCACGTGCCTCGGCACTGCTACTAGGAAGCATGCATACAACAAACAACCCCAAACCCATTTAGGTTTTCATGTTTCAGTAGAATTAGTTTATTAGTTCCTTAACTAATGGGAAACTTTCCACAACCAACCACATAGATCATTCGTAAAACATATCCCTGCCATCCATAAAACAAGTTAGGAAAAACAGAAGCAGCACAACAAAGACCCTATTATCAACCATCAAACCCCATTGATTATTATTTCCGTTTCATTACCAAGCCCCACCATTCATTAACTCTTCCGCTTTATTT
Source organism: Viscum album (assembly GCA_963277665.1). Lineage (NCBI taxonomy): Eukaryota > Viridiplantae > Streptophyta > Magnoliopsida > Santalales > Viscaceae > Viscum > Viscum album. Next base: position 1,447,260,882 of record OY728155.1, read on the forward strand.
ATTCACAACCCATCCCTGCAGCCCCGCTGCCAACCACCATAACCACAACCGCACTGAAAACCCGTACATCAACACCACTTTAATACCATTTATTACAGCCCCGGTCTCCATCACCAACATAGCATTCACACCAACCCACAACCAAGCCAACCGCGGCCCCGCTGCTCAAACTATCCACAACAACCCACAAAACATCCCCATCACATTCCTCGTAACCAATACAACACCCACATGTTCATTATTCCATTTTGTTTAACCAGGGTGATCACACAAGGGTTCCAGATTTCAACAGCCAACGTTACGTGATTAACCAATTTCCACATTCCACAAGGCTTCCACCCATAAGAAAATCCATAAGGAGAGGGCAACATTTAATTTTGTAAGCAAAGGCCCCCAATGACCGTGATTTTCTGTAGGCAGAATCTCATTCAATTCACAACATAATATCACAGGATATAAAGTAACAGCAATCACAACTTCCCATCCCCGTTATATAAGCCAGTTATTATCTTTATTTAACCGGTTCAAAAGTGTTTCATGTAAACAATAGAACAACCACCACACATGATGCAAAAATTAAAGAGACGAAGGTAATATCCCTACCTCAACAGGTTCCGATCGCAACGCTCCCCCGTATCAAACTTATAAGATGTCTGTCGGCATCCGTCACTTCTGTCAGGTCCCAAAAAAACCTCCTCGGGTGGAATTCGGAAAGAAAGGGCCGAAGGAAAGTCAACAGATCCAAGCTTGGAAGATCCGCCTCATCGTTATGATCCCGTGGCCGCTGACAGATCGTAAATCGGAGCTCGGACGAAGAAGTTATGGAAGAAAGAGCCTTCGAGTCTCTTGGGAGAGCTCTACTCAGAGGAGAGGGGAGGAGAGGTGTGAGTTGAAAGGAGGAGGGGTGAATACTTTTATATGTGTGAAAAGAAAATTATACTTCGTGTAATTTATGTTACATGGCGTGTACTCGATTAATTCACACGGTCTCCACGCGGCTTCCAACACGGCTCCGCGGCCATTGACTGGTCAACACACAGTTTGAGGGTAACGCATACGCGGGGAAGGACTACATGACATGTAGTTTAGACACACAGAGTGTACTCATTTATTGCACATGGCAAGGACTTGGATCCGACACATTACACGACCGTTGATTGGTAACGCGTATGCGGGGAAGGACTACACAGTGTGTAGAACTGGGAACACGGCGTGCACCCATTATTTCACACAGCAAAGACACGACCTGCAACACGGGGTATAATCGGAAAGGGGGTACACGACATGTACTCAAACTACATGGTGTGTAGTTTCAAAATTCTAGAAAAGTGTGGGAAAAGTCCATTTTATCCTCTGTAACACTTCGTGACCTTCTTTTTGACAAAGGAAAGGGCCGGAGAGGTCCGGGCCATTACATCAGATACCTCTTAAAACATTCTCGACCCTGAGAATTCAAAAACCAACCCAGAGAAAACCCAACAAGATACCTCTTAGGGTTCTTGCTATAACAATAACCCAACCACCAGCCCTAATTATAGGTGTTAGTAATTCCTTCTCCCATGTCGAGATATTATCTGCTTTAGGCAGCACTGACTCTCCTGCACGGGTTTAATCACATCCCCATTAATGTGTCTCGATTAAGAATCAGTTCTTCCGACTTCCATACGTTAGGATTTTTTTCAACTCACACTGCCCCCAACACCGCACAACCTACACACTGCCCGAACATGTGGGTTTGGGAAATTCCTTCTCCTATGTCGATATATTATCTGCTTTATGCGGCACTGACTCTCCCGCACGGGTTCAATCGCATCCGCATTAATACGTATCGATTAAGGATAAGGTTTTTCCCTTTCCCCACACATTCGGACATGTCACACATTACCAGGGAAAGGAAACAAAAAGGTATCACAACTGACAAGCCAAGCATTCCATATATCAAAGTAACAAAGTACAACATCAACACAAAGCTCAGAAGAACAAGGAAAAAAACAAGTCAAAACAACTCCGGGTACTGAGCGTGCATCTGAGTCTCCCACTCCCAAGTGATCTCCTCGAGGCCGCCATGCCTCCACAAAACACAAACCAATGGAATGGTTCATCCATGGAGAACCTTCTCTTTACTATCTTTGATCCTGACTGGTCCTTCCACGAAGGTCACGTCGTCTCCCATATCTAACTCTCCCCGTTCGATAATCTGGGAGTCGTCATGTAAGTACCAACGAAGCTGGGAGATGTGGAAGATTTCATGAACCTTCTCTAACTGAGGTGGCTGGGAAAGCTGATATGCTACCTCTCCAACTCGGTTCAGCACCTCAAAAGGTCCGATGAACCTAGGTGAGATCTTTCTCCCTTTCCCAAACCTCTGCTGCCCCCGTCGAGGGGAAACCTTCAAGAACACATGATCTCCCACCTCAAACTCTAAGGGCCTCCTCCGACGATCAACATAAGACTTCTATCGGTCCTGAGCTGCTTTCATCCTCTCACGTACAAGCTGGACTTTCTCTGTGGTGCTTTCCACTACCTCTGGCCCAAGGGAACCTTTCTCACCAACCTCTGCCCAGCAGATGGGTGAACGACATGGTCTTCCATACAAAGCCTCAAATGGTGCCATTCCAAAAGTAGAGTGGAAGATGTTGTTATAAGAAAACTCTACTAAAGGCAATTTTCATACCCATGATCCTCCGAAATCAAGAACGCATGCTCGCAGCATTTCCTCGAACGTCTGGATAGTCCGCTCTGTCTGCCCATCGGTCTGGGGGTGGAAAGCAGTGCTAAGGCATAGCTGGGTTGCAAAAGCATGTTGTAACCCCCTCTAGACTCGTGAGGTAAACTCAGTATCCCGATCTGAGACGATAGTCTTTGGGACTCCATGCAACCTCAAAACCTCATCTATGTACCTCCGTGCTAAGGTACTCACCGGGCCCGACTCCTTAATTGCTAATAAGTGAGACGATTTTGTCAAATGATCCACCACTACCGAGATAGCATCATAACCACCCTGAGCTCTGGGTAGTCCTGTGACAAAGTCCATTGATATGTCATCCCACTTCTACTCGAGAAAATCTAAAGGATGTAACAAACCACTGGGAACACGGTGTTCAGCCTTCACTTGCTGACACACTAGGCATTTAGCCACAAACTCTGCCACTACCCGTTTCACCCCGGGCCACCAAAACTGTTCCCTTAGGCCTTGGTACATTTTTGAAACTCCTAGATGTACCGCCAATGCTGAGCTATGGAACTCATGAAGAAATCCCTCACGTATTTTCTCCGGAACAAACAACCTTCCATGGAAAAGAATCTGATGTCGGCTATCCTCTGACCATCCTTATGGAGCGTTCATCTAATCAACACGATCTAGCATCACTTCTTCCGCAGAGTCCCCCCACTGAGACTCTTCCACCTTCTGAAACAAGGAGGAATTCACCGTCATCTGAAACAAACAGCCTCTAACACCTTCTACTCTTGAATCCAAGTGCGAGGTAGCCAACTCTCCCATTTCCTTCCAAGCATCAGCAGATTATCGAACCACTTCCTGATGCGACTTCCTGATCAGGGAATCAGCCACAACGTTGCCCTTACCTTCAGTGTAAGAGATCTCAAAGTCATAGTCTTGGAGAAACTCAACCCATCTCTACTTCCGTAAGTTCAGGTCACACTGAGAGAAGATATAACGCGGGCTCTTGTGATCTGAGAAGACCACAAAGTGCTCCCCAAAGAGGTAATGTCACCACAACTTCAGGGCAAAAACTACTACTACAAGCTCTAGGTCATGGGTGGCATAGTTACGCTCGTGAGGGAATAACAACCTAGACCCATAACAGATCACTCCCTTCTTCTGCATCAACACGCACCACATACCAAGGCCAGAAGCATTACAAAACACCTCATACAACAACCCTTCCTCTGGAAACCTGAGTACGGGAGCACTGACCAACTTCTCCTTCAGGTAGTCAAAATCTTTTTGGCACTGCTCGCTCCATAGGAAGACCTGGTTCATCCTCGTCAATGCTGTCAAAGGAGTAGAAACTCGAGAGAAGTCCTAAAAGAACCTCCGATAGTAACCTGCTAACCCCAGGAAACTACGAACTTCTGCCACGCTCTTGGGTGCTGCCCAAGAAACAACATCCTCCACCTTCGACGGGTCCACTGACACTCCATGATGAGACACTACATGCCCAAGTAAGTGTACTTATTGTGTCAAGAACTTACACTTCAACAATTTCCCGTAAAGCTGGTGGTGTCGAAGTACTTCCAAGACTGCCCTAAGATTCTCAACGTGCTCCTCCTCTGACATTGAGTAGATTAGGATTTCATCGATAAACACAATGACGAACTGGTCCAGAAACTCCCGGATGACAAAGTTCATAAGTCCCATGAACACAGTTGGTGCATTCGTAACTCCAAACGGCATCACCACAAACTCGAAGTGCCCATACCTGCACATGAAAGCTGTCATTGAGATGTCACTGTCCTTTACCCTCAGCTAATGATATCCAGATTGAAGATAAATCTTGGAAAACCAACCTGCTCCCCTCAGTTGGTCGAAAAGATCATCTATCCTTGGGAGGGGATAGCGGTTCTTGACCGTTACATGGTTCAACCATCGGTAGTCTATGCATATCCTGAGACCACCATCTACCTTCTTCACGAACAAAACTAGAGCACCCCATGGCGACACGCTGGGTCGAACAAAACCCTTCTCCATCAGATCATCAATCTGAATCCGCAACTCCCGCAACTCCGAAGGTTCCATCCAATAAGGGGCCATCGAAATCAGACGGGCACCAGGCTGTAAGTCTATCCCGAACTCAACGTCATGTCAGGGGGGGGGTAGAGTCACAACCTCCTTAGGAAAAACATCGAGGAACTCCACAAAAACCTCTGGGACATCCATCATCTCTGTATAAGTTGGAACCACTGATAACCCACCTAACAAGGAAAGGAGAGGCTCCACACGCCGGCTTCTCGACTGATAGTTCCTCTCGCCAACAAAAGATATGTGCTACCCATCCACGTCGGAGAACACGACTCTTATCCAGAAGCAGTCGATAACAGCACTAACAGAAAACAACCAGTCGATGCCTAGGATGACATCGTATGGATGCATCTGTAATAGAAGAAGGTCCCCACTAGATCGATGTGGTCCCAACGTCAGCCCGCATCCCCGACAAACACAAGATACGATGGTATGTCCCCCAACTGGTGTACTCAGTCCCAGTGGTATGGAAAGTATCTCTACGTCTAGTCCCAAGGAATGGGATAGACCAGCTACAACAATGGAGTGTGAAGCTCCTAAATCGAACAAAGCAGAAACAAGAGTGCTGAACAAACAAATCGTACCTCGCACCACCTCTGGTCCTGCTAGAGCTCTCAACTCTGCTGCATGAAACTGTCCATGCCCAGCTCCTCTACCACTCTGATGTCGTCCACTTCCCCGACCACACCCTGGTCGAGGTCCCTGAGAAGCACCTTGAGGTCGGCCTCCTCCCGCAAAGTCTGCCCTCGGTGGAGCATGGTCCTGCTGCTACTGGAAGGGCCTCGCTAGCAACTGGTGCTGCTGAGGTGGGCGATGAACCTTCCCACCTCCACCATACTGAGCTCGGGTCGGGAACTGACTCTGAACGTGCCCGAAACCTCCACAAGAAAAACACCTCGGTTCTGGGCTCGTGAAAAAGGGATGAGGACCCGAAGATCTGAACTGCTGGGTCCTTCTCCCCACTAGCCTGAACCTGGAAGGTCCTGTCGCTGGAGACCTGCTGCTGACTGCCTTCCCCTTTGATGAACCTGGCTAGATCCCCTCTCAGGGTGCACCTCCCAGCGAGTGTATCCTATCTACAACCTCTGCCTTCTTCTGTACTTCCAAGTAAGTCGGAAGGGTGAAGGGGGTGACAGCATACTGAAGCGAAGGACGGAGCACCTCCTCCAAACATCTCGCCTGAGACTCCTCATCCGGAAAGTGATCCAAAGCAAAGCGCAAGAGATCCTTGAACTTGATCCCCAGCTCTCGTACTGACATACTCCCCTACAGAAGGGAGAGTAACTCCTACCACTTCTCTGCCTTGATCATGGAATAAATGAATTCCTCTCGGAATTCCTTCTCAAAGTCAGCCCAAGGAACCTCTTCCTCTATCCTCTTTCAGTGGTAGAGTGTCCACCACTGTCGCGCCATGCCTCTCAGCTGGATGACTGCTAGAGGAACCCAGTACTCCCTCGGAGCACGGATCAAGGTAAAAGAAATCCCTAGCTTCTCAAGCCACCCCTCCATCTCAATATTCGAAGTACTGCCCTCGTCTTTCTTGAGGGTATGCCACTGAAAAGAACGGAGAGTCTTCTGCCACTGGATATCTTCCTCCTCTCGGTCAATCCTCAGTTGATCGACCGCCTGAATCTGCTGGGCCTCAACCTTCTGAGCCACCCGGGGACGACGTCCAGGTGCCATAGCTGTACGGTAAACAAGGATCGCCTAAGCCCAAGTAGTAAGGAAAACTCAAGGTTTTATTTTATCATTTTATTTCAAATTCTTTCCCAGAACACCCAAACCTAGTAAAACACAAATATGATGATTCATGTACCTTCTATAGGGTCTCTACCCCCCAATCAATGTAGTTTCACTTGGTCGTTTGGTAGGCTTAGAGTCCTTGCATCGGATTATGGGGGGCCCTAAAATCCCGTGTCCTAGCCGGTATTCCCTGGCCTATGTCACGCACCATGATTAACTAACATTGTCACCCTACCATCCCATGCAATCCTCACTGTACCAAACTATAGTCTCCATCCTATCTCTCAAACTCCACCTTTGATACCATTCTGTCATGACCCCCTCCCACCAAATATGCCCCTCCTAAGATGGAAATGGTGAAAGGGAGATAATGACCCCTTAGTCCCGCCTCCGGTAGGCCCCGGGGTGGTGACTAGCACCAAGGGTATGAGTTTTCACAAGTATGGGAGGCATTACCCTTTTTTTATTTAGGATCGGGAAATAGGAAAAGTAAACCACCAAAAAGGAAAAGAAAAAGTGTATAGAAATAAACCCAAACCAAGCCCACATGAATGTTTAAACAATTTTATAACAAGGTACAAGTACAAGAAAGCTCAAAGTACAATAACAAAAGAAAACAAGAGAAAAACAACTGCAACAACTCCAACTGTCCGACTAGTAGGGTCCCGTACGGCCCTGGTAGTCCATCTAGAAACCTGAAAGTAAACGTAGGGTGAGCACACAAGTATACTTAGTTGGGAAACCTAAAGCTCTCGTGCACAAGTGGGGAGACATCCTAATGTCCCGTGAGAACAACAGAAGAAACCTAGCAAGGAATTCTATCCACCAAACCTCACCAGCCACACTCACCAAAACACAATCACAACAGGTAGTAGTATATAAGAAACAAGAGCATTGGGTACACCGCACCAGTTCCCTTTAGTTAGTTTCTCTTCCTAACGACAAATTTCCTGACACTGCCACACTCTCCCCGCCCGCACACACCTGGGACTCACCACCATGTATCCTGCCCGCACACACCTGGGCCTCACAACCACATATCCCACCTGCAAACACCTGGGCCTCACAACCACGTATCCCGCCTGCACACACCTGGGCCTCACAACTACGTATCCCACCCGCACACACCTGGGCCTCATCACAAAGATTCTTTGGAAATATTAGAAGATGCCCGAAGAGTATTGGGATAAAGCCACCCCGATCGAAACCTACCCGAAGAGTATTAGGTGTAAGGTCACCTCAGGCTATCACAGCCTAGGGGAGAAGGAGCAGAAAGGAGCTAGTAATTAAGGGAAATACACCCTCTCCCATGAAATGGGAGTGTTTGGCACTGAGTGCTCAACATGGGTGGGGTGCGATAAAACACAAAAGATATAGATATATATATATATATACCAACCACACAGCCCAACCTATGGCTTCTAAACAGAGAAACTAAGCACGTGCCTCAGCACTGCTACTACGAAGCATGCATACAACAAACAACCCCAAACCCATTTAGTTTTTCACATTTCAGCAGAATTAGTTTATTAGTTCCTTAACTACTAGGCAACTATCCACAACCAACCACATAGATCGTTCGTAAAACATATCCCTTCCATCCACAAAACAAGTTAGGAAAAACATAAGCAGTACAAAAAAGTCCCTCTTATCAACCAACCAACCCCGTTGATTATTATTTCCGTTTCATTACCACACACCACCATTCATTAACTCTTCCGCTTTATTTATTCAAAACCCATCCCCGCAGACACGCTGCCAACCACCATAACCACAACCGCACCGAAAACCCAAACATCAACACCTCTTTAATACCATTTATTGCAGCCCCACTGTCCATCACCAACATAGCATTCACACCAACCCACAACCAAGCCAACGACAGCCCCGCTGCTCACACTATCCACAACAACACAGAAAACACCCCCATCACATGCCTCATAACCAATCCAACACCCACATGTTCATTATTCCATTTTGTTTAACCGGTGTGATCACACAAGGGTTCTAGATTTTAACAGCTAACTTTACGTGATTAACAAATTCTCACATTCCACAAGGATTCCACCCATAAGAAAATTCAGAAGGAGAATGAAACATTTAATTGAATAAGAAAAGGCCCCCAACAAACGTGATTTTCCATAGGCAGAAGCCCAATCAATACACAACATAATATCATAGGATATAAAGTAACAGCAATCAAAACTTCCCATCCCCGTTATATAATCTTGTTATTATCTTTATTTAACCGGTTCAAAAGTGTTTCACGTAAACAATAGAAATCCCCCCCCCCTCGCATGATGCACAAATTAAATAGATGATGGTAAGATCCCTACCTCAATAGGTTCCGATCGCAACGCTCCCCTGGATCAACCTAAGAAGACGTCTGTCGGCATCCGTCACTTCTTTCGGGTCCCGGAAAAACCTCCTTAGGTGGATGTCGGAAAGAAAGGGCCGAAGGAAAGACAATGGATCTAAGATCGGAAGCTCTGACTCGTCGTTACGATCCTGTGGTCGCTGACAGATCATAAATCGGAGCTCAGACGAAGAAGTTTTGGAAGAAAGATCCTTCAAGTCTCTTGGGAGAGCTCTGCTCAGAGGAGAGGGGGGGAGAGGTGTGAGTTGAAAGGAGGAGGGGACCCCTCCTTTCATAGGCATGAAAATAAAAAGTACACGGCGTGTACTTTATGGTACACGGCGTGTACTCTATAAATTCACACAGTCTCCACGCGGCTTCCAACACGGCTCCGCGGCCGTTGACAGGCCAACACACGGTTTGAGGGTAACACATACGCGGGGAAGGACTACACGGCAGGTAGTTTAGACACATGGTGTGTACTCGTTTATTGCACATGGAAAGGACAGCTCCAACATGGTACACGACCATTGACTGGTAACGCGTACGCGAGGAAGGACTACACGACGTGTAGAACTGGGAACACGACTTGCACCCATTATTTCACACAGCAAAGACACGACCTACAACATGGGGTATACCTGGAAAGGGGCTACACGGCGTGTACTCAAACTAAACGGCATGTAGTTTCAATGTTCTGGAAAAGTGTGGGAAAAGTCCATTTTACCCTCCAGAACACTTCTCTACCTTCTTTTTGACAAAGGAAAGGGCCAGAGAGATCCGGGCCATTACAACCACATCTTTATAATTCTTATTTTCATTGATCTAATTTGAATCCACCCTCATAGTCTCTTATTTTTGGTAAATAATTGTAATTAGGATCCCCTTATTTGCATCCACACGTGCTCTATAAATATCTGAACAACTTCATTGGTATTATAGGCACTCGTATGGATGAATCGAGCTTCTTTCATCACTCACCAATGATCGTAAAAAGATATATTTAATTAATGAAAAATTATTTGTATCTATCATTCTTTAGAGGAATAATGACAATTATATCCATTAATGAGAGTTCACATGGGATGTTATCTCTATTAATTTGATCAAAATAACTTTGGAAAATTCACTATGGATGATAATTCACATTCCCAAAAAATGATTTAAATATGGGTATATAATTAGGGTTAAAAAATTAGTTATTTTAAATAGTACCTAATCTATTTTTTTCTATGTAAAACCCATTTAAAACCCATGTAAAAGAGTAATAATAGTAATATATTTTTATTTCATGACTTCTGTTGACTCACAGATACTAAAATTATGTTTATTAAATAGATAAATATTTATTTATTGAAATGATATTAAATAAAATATACCATTTTAATCATTCCTATAACTCGACCCATTAATCCTCCTCTATATTTTTAAAAAATTTGATAATAAATAATTATTTCAACAAATAAACATCACTATATTAATAAATACATAAAAAATATTATATTCATCAATTTTTGAATAAATATTTTTTTAATATTCAAATAATATATTTTATAAATTCAAATAACGATACATTGAAATTATGTGATTGACCTAACATTAATAATTATTTTCAGAAAAGTTGGGAATAATATTTATTCATAATTTTAAATTTAGATATAATTTCACTATGATTCTAGATACAATTCCCGTGTGAACCTCTAGGAATCTTTCTCAGTGGTATTAGGAAAAATTTTTCAAATTCCAAGATTGGAGTATAGAAACACATTTAAGAACCCATAGGGAACAAGATAATGTCACAAGAACAAAAAAATAATATGAATGATTAATTTGTGATAAAATCCAATTTTCCTCATATCTCTTCATGAAGGTTACATTTTTATTTTGTCATCCTATATACTTGATTATGTTTTCTTGGAATTTATAAAATAAACACATTTATAAACTGCTATGGACATGGACTTAATCAAATTGTTCTATTTCGAATAACGGTCCTATGATATCATCCTCAGTTAACTCAAAATGGATAAATCCTTTCTTGACTTATTCAATTATTCTAATATAACTTAAGATACACCCAATTCAGCCTAAATTGTCAAAAATGTATGTCATCATAGTTTTTTACAATACATCAAAGTAAATTATTCATTATATACATTTAAAATAATTTTAATTATAAGGAAAAATACACATGTCCAAAGATAAGAACATCTAATGACACATAAAATGTATAGAAATCATTTTGGATGGTTTATAATCCAAACCTCCTATTTATAGATTACCATGTTCGAAGAACATGATCATAATCCACATCTTGTTATGAGAATCAATCACACGATAGTCAAAACACGACTAGTTTATTGTTAGATGATGTCATCTAGAAAATAGGAAATGTATTTATAAATATTTTCATGGAATTCAAATGTTCCCATTATAGTCGATAACTACTATAACCATTAAATGCAACAAATACTCTATTTAAGTTATCAAATTAATATAATGTACAACAATATATCATGCGATAAAGTATTTATTAATATTCTAATAATATAATTTTAAAAATTTAGTTGGTTTTCGTGAACCATATCTAATACAGTCTCCCTTATACTATATCTAATTGGTAAAAACATGTAGTTCACTATCAATCACAAGATATTTGTGATTCTATGAAGATAAGGAAATATTAAATGGTTCTATAATGTTTAATTTTATTGATAATATTCATATTGTAACCTCATCCAGTTGAGAAAAATCACACAAGAGGTCATTGTATTGAACAATATGATATATTCGATGATGTTAACATAGATCCTTGGATAAAACCACCACTATAGTATTATAAAAATATATTGTGATATCCTCTATACTTCTAGTGATGACCTCAATGTATTGGATGTATTTTTTTATGAAAATTACTTCTTCAGCTGTAATAAGATATTCTAAATAATTATACGCTACTATAGAATTTGTGGCCTCCAGTATCTTATAACTCTTATTGATCACATTTCCTCTTTTAAGGGAAAAAAAATTATTGAAAATGATTTCTAATCGTTATGTTCTATTTGGATGATAATATTAGTGTATGCCCCGATTACTAGTCCCATGCCTCTTCGATAAACCAATAACATATCCATCTAACACCTAAGATACTTTGGGAGAGTCTTTATTTCCCTCTAACGTGGCTCTCATGAGTCTTTTCATATCGACCCACGATTATTTTGGAATAAGAAACAAAAATCCCATAATATAGTATAACAAGTAGATGTAAATATTTGATGCATTAAATTATCAAATTTAATTTCTCTAATTATAGATTTTTTTTATTAATTCAAGAATAATTTTCATTATTTTATAAAATTTATAGTATGATCATTAAAATGATATTTTTGAAAAATTATGTAATATATAAATACTTAAGATATATTTACTAAAGAGACAAAATTATTGTAGAATTAGGAAATGGTGGAATCCAAAATAGCTAAGAAAACACACACATAGATATAAACAATAATTAGGAAGTACACATGAAAATCTCGACATAGGGTTGGAAATATGCATAGGTCAAGTAGCCAGAGGATATCCTAGTGCGTGTCGGTTCATGATATATTGGTGCTACTGTAACATATATAAATTAGTGCTATCATATGAGATATTAAGATGAGGGACTCATACAATGAAAGGACTATTAATGTTTTATGAAAACAAAAAAAATATGGTGTTCCATATATACATCATATTTTCTAGATAGAAACATGAAACCTCTTGCACTTAATACCACAAATCCACACCGGGATACAATACTACTAAAGAAGCCATTAATAGTGATAGAATATGCCTTTATCAGCGCTAAAAAATGATAAATACTACAACATGGTTAAAAGCCCAAATATTTTATCAATACTATAAAATCACTGATAATGTGGTGATTTATCAATGTAAAAAACTGTTGGTAAATGAACCTATTTATAATCACATTTAATTAAAATTGATAAAGGATTCCTTTTTCAGCACATGTAAATTCATTAAAAAAAGGGTACCCTTTTTAGCACTCTTGAAAGGACTAGTAAAGGGTCCCTTTATGACTGATATTAAAAGAACTGATAAAGGTGAACTTCTATAAAACATTTACAAGCGTTGATAAAGGATTCATTTATTAACACATTTAGTATTACTGATAATGGGAAATACTATAGTGTGATACTAAATCACCCTACATCCGTAGAAATAGGGCATTTAGTGTGTTGTCACAACACACTACATGATGAAAATGAGAATCATAAACAATAGAAAAAATTAGAAAAATAAGATACCAATACATAAGTTAAATGATAAGAACATTTCCAACAAAAACATAATAAAAAACACTATTATTCAAAAAACACTATTATAAAGTGTCAAACTTTTTTTTACTAAAATTAATGTCAATTTTGAATAAAAAAGTGAACTTGGAGTTAAAGGGAGTCATTTTGAGGTGCTTCTTATTGTTACACATCACAAATGACTTATGGATCATTTTCTAAAAGTAACAAAAAAATATGAATGCATTTTATCAGTTTTGAGTATATCTGTTTTTTCCAATAAATTAATGTCAATTTTGAATAAAAAGATGCACTTGGAGCCATACTGGTTACACGTTGCATCATATTGAGGTGTGGATTATTTGGAAACATCTCAAATGAATTATGGACAATTTTCCTAAAGTATCAAAATATTCAGAATGTGTTTCCAAATTTTTGAGTACACATTATATCTTTTTTAATAAAATGTCATTTTAAATTGGAAATAGGCACTTTTTGTAATACAGGTTTCATCTTGTGTGGGATTAACGTGTAACTAATTTCAACTTGTAAAAACGAAATATAAATCATTTTCCTAAATTATCAATGCAATAAAAGTGTGATTTCATGATTTTTAGTGACTGACATTGTTTTGTATTAAAATGTCAATTTTAAACTAATAATAGACACTTTTAGTCATACTGGTTACATCGTGAGTCGGATTGAGGTGAATATGATTCCTGCACAACAAAAATGACATATGGATCAATATCTTAAAGTACCAAAACAATTCGAATGTGTTTTCTATGTTTTTAGTATATCCGTTGTTTTTACCACTAAAATTATTGTCAATTTTTAATAAACAGACACACTTTGAGTCATATCGATCACATCATGTGTCGTATTTAGGGCAGGAAAATTTATTAATGTCATAAATGGCTTATGGATCATTTTCCAAAGTACCAAAACAATTTGAATTCATTTTCTTGGTTTTGAGTATGTTAGTTTTTTTATCCACTAAAATTAATGTCAATTTTAAATAAAAATACATAATTTGAGTCTTACCAGTCACAAAATGAATTTAATTATGGTTCATATTATTTAATCAAATCACAAATTACTAGTGTACCCTTTTACTAAAGTATCAAAACAATCCAAATGATTATTCTCAATTTTGAGTGTTCCACTTTTTTACTATAAAGTCATTTTAAAATGGTAATAACCAATTTTAGTCATACAGGTCACTTCATGTGTGGGTTTGACATGAGAATGATTCCTAAACATCAAATAATTAATTATAAATAATTATCCTAAATTATCAAAACATATTTAGTGTGTTTTATTATTAATCATTGTGCAATAATTTTTTTATTAAAATGTCAATTTTAAACTCATAATACACTTTGAGTCATACCAGTCACATTATGAGTCAAATTGAGGTGTAACTGATTCATTAAAATAAAAAATTTCTTATTGATCATTTTAATAAATTAGAAAAACTATATGAATGTTTTTTCATTGTTTGGAGTATGTTAATTGTCTTTTCCACTAAATTAATCTAAATTTTGAATAAAAAGACACACTTGGAGTCATACCAATGACAACGTGATTTGGATTGAGGTGTGGATAATTCTAGCACATCTCAAATGACATAAGTATATTTTTAATAATGTACCAATATAATATAAATGGTTTCTATTAGTTTTTAGTAGGAAACATTTGTTTTTTTACTCACATGCAATTTTAAAGAGGAAAGAAGCACGTTTAGTGAAACTGGTCGTATCATGTGTGGGTTTGACATGAGACTGATTCCTACATGTCACAAATGAATCATGAATTATTTTAATAATTTAGGAATATAGTTCAACTGAGTTTTATCTGTTTTTAGTGAGTGACACTTTTTGAATTAAAATGTAAATTTTAAATTGATAAATAAAACATATAGTCATACTATCCATGTAGTGAGTCATATTGAGGTACAACAGATTCGTAAACATAAACAAATACTAATGGATCATTTTCCAAAATTACTAATACAATATTAATGAATTTTATCAGTTTTGTGTATGATAGTTATTTTTTCACTATAATTAATGTCAATTTGAAAAATAAGATTCACTTAGAGCGATACTGGTCACACCATGCAACAGATTGAGGTAAGGATAATTCAAACACATATGAAATGAATTGTGTATAATTTTAGTAAAGTATTAAAATAATAAAAATGGGTTTCCTCAGTCTTGAGTATGCCACATTAGTTTTAATGTATAATTTCATTTAAAACTAGAAACATGCACTTTTAGTGATACAAGTTGCATCATGTGTTGGTCTCATAGGAGACTAATTCCTGCAAGTCACAAATGAATTATGAATCATTTTACTAAATTATTAAGATAATCCAAGAATATTTTCCATGTTTTTAATAAGTAACACTTTTTTGTATTAAAATGTCAATTTTAAATTAATAATGAAACATTGAGTCAAACCGGTCACACCGTGCGTCATATTGAGTTGAGGATGATTCTAACATGACTCAAATGACATATGAATCATTTTACTAATGTATCAAAACAATCCAAATTTGTTACCTTGGTTTTTTAGGATTCCAAATCTATTTACTATAATTTTATTTTTGACTGGAAATATGTATTTTTAGTCATACAGGTTGCATCATGTTTGGGTTTGACATGAGATTGATTCCTTCACATCAAAAATGAATTTTGTACAATTTTCGTAAATTATTGAAAAAATTATAGAATTTTTGATTTGTTTTTAATGAGTCTCACTTTTTTGTATAAAAATGATAATTTTAAACTAAAAACAGACACTTTGACATCATCCCTCCTTAATGAACAAAATATATCAATGCTCATTTTCCATTAATAGTTATATTATATACCTGCTAGAATCGATGGTTTAATATAGAAATATTTATTCAAACATTTAATTTGGATTATATACCTATTTAATAATTGGGGTTTTAATATATATTACTTCAATAACTCTAGTGGACAAAATGAAGCTTCCAACATAGAATGATCATACAGGTGGATTACAACCCTATATAAAATCACTAAAAAGATTTGGTGAAAATAATTATTTCAATAATTCACCTGAAATACTTTCACAATGGTTCTTATCTTAAGTGACAAGTGTTGTGTGCACTAGCCAAGAATTTTTCTCAAACACAATATTTGTGTGATCCCCATTCTACTTAATTGTAGAAAATTTTTACTATTTTCAAGCCAGCACTTTGTCTCCTTCTCCACCTTGGTATCCACCTCTTCCTACACCTCTACATAGTCTTTGAATCAAAATCTACCTCGACCTCCACCTCCACCATTTCACAAATTATTTACTATTGGAAGGTTATCACTTCAAAAAAAAACGATTTCTTCCATTATACTTTTCCACTGGAAAGAGATCAAAAATAATATATAAGCATTTTGAAACTAATGATTAATACATCAAATATATTTCGAAGTTCAAAAATCATATTAGATCTCTAATATAGTAGGTAATAACCACAAAATTTTTCCATCATATATTCTGAAAAAAATTACACTACCCACTAGTCTCTAAAAAATGTTTCTTATTTTGAGTATCTAGGTTTTCAACAATCTTGATAGTACTAAAATGAATGAATATGAAATATATTTAATGAAATTGTATTTACCTTCATGAATTACCTATAGAGTGATGCAATTATTTTCATGATTTATGATTTCATTCATAAAATTTCAATCATAATAACCCCAATCGATTCCATTATCTTATTTCAGATAATGATGAATCATAGACCAAAATAAGTATTTTTTTTTTATATTTAAATCATTCTATATATACCTAAATTTATTTTTCATTTGTTTTAATTCACAAGATTTATCCCTTTAGTCACTAACTTCATTCCATGATCTAGCCTATATTGAGCGACCTACCTATAATAATAAAATTATTGTTATAACAAAAATTTAATCATATAATTCTATGTTATCATGAAAATGTTTGTTGTAGTGTATTACATATTCACAATACACATAATTTGTGGTCAGTTGGTTGAATATAAATGAATTGGATCCAAAAAATGAGAGACAGCAATATATAAATGGTAACAAGAAATAATATAATAGAATCATCAAAAAAATTACTGTCAACTGCAAAAAAGGATAGAGATGCGGTTCACAATGGACTTGTATGAAACTAGAATGAGATTACAGATTAGGGGTTGTGTTTTGTAGGTATAGGTAAGTGAGGTAGAGAGAGATAGATGATATATGGGGTTTTCTATAGTTAATAAAAGTGAAAAAAGAAAACCACAGAATCCAAAATGTCAATCAATGATAGAGGAAAAGGAAAGAAGTACAATGCATTCTATCATTGATTTGTCTGATGGAACATAGAGGAGTTGCTACGGTATTAGGGGAGTTCCATGTGAGGTTGAGAATTTAAAGTGATTGAGTCGTGAGTAGGGTTATTTTAAATATATCATGGACACTTTTATCTCTATAAAATTTATAAGTGTTCATAAAAGGAATATTTATAAGTGCTTGTTTAGCATTGGTAAAAGATGTATTTACCAGCACTAATGTTATAACATTGATAAAGATTACATTTAACTACCATTTTTTAGCACTGGTAAAATCAACCTTAATCAGCGCTAAATCTTTAACACTAATAAAGAATTTATAATTATAATTATTTAAATACTTTTATTATACTTTTAAAATTATTTAAATATATAATTATTTATTTATAAATATATAAATTATACCTCAAAAAATGATTTTATATATTATTATATATATAAATATATATATATATATATATCCCTTAGGGTGGAGTTTAGTAGTAGCTTCCCCTATGGGTCTTGGAAGGGTTTCGAGTTCATGTCTCACTGAGTACATTATTTAAAGAAATTCATTATAATCTAACAATTAATTAAATATATAAATTTATTTAATTATAAATATATTAATAATTATTTTAAAAATAATAATTTTTTATTTATAATAATTATAAATTTATAAATTTGTTAATAGAGTAAATATAAATTTAAAAATATATTTATTTATAAATATTTTTTGATAAATATTTATTTAAAAATATATTTTTAACAGTATAATCTTAAGTACATGAATTAAAAAAATGAGTGAAATTGAATAATTAAAAATAAGTAACTTTTAAAAATATATTGAAAAAATGGTTCATTTTTATTTATTAAATGTAAATAATTTAAAAATATGGATATATATATTGAAGTATAAATTAATACATATTGACAATACTAAAATTTTATAAATAAATAAATATAAATAAATAAGTGAAAAAGACCAAATTCTAAAATGAAATAAAAAATATAAAATATAAAAAATGAATAAATAATACCATAAATGTAATATTATTATAACTAAATAAATAAAATTGATTGATTAAAAAATATTATATTAAATGTGTCATGTTATAATGAAATTTTAAAATATACTAAAATTTGAAAAAATTACATTAATTTTAGGTGTATGTGGTTCTATATAAGATTTCATTAATTTTGTAAATATATTTGTGTGGGATTTGTACATAAAAATGAATTTTATATATATATATATATATATGTAATATAAATCAATGTAACATATGACTTTGATATATATAAAACTGAAAAGTCAAACAACATTAAAAATGATCAAGAAAGTAATATGTTTTTAATTATTACATTTTATTCATTTTATATATATTTATATTTAATACATATTATTTATTACTATTTTTAATTAATATATATATATATATATTATACTTATCATTTTTATTAATAAATATTTAATGATTTTTTAAACAATTTTGTAATTTATTTATTTTTAATTTTTTGTTTAATTATTAAAATTTATTTGTTTATATATCTATATTTAATATATAATATTTATTAATATTTATAATTGATATATATGATTATTAAATTTATTGATTTTTATCAATAAATATTTAATTAATAAGTTTTTGAATATTTTTCTTAATTTTCTCATTTATAACTTTTATTTGTATAATATTTCATTTTGTTTATATTACATATCTATAAATTTAAAATATTATATTTTTTTGATTTTTAAAATTGATATATATGCACATTAAATTTTATAATTTTTAATAATAATTATTGAATTAATAAAATCATTAATATATTTTTAATTTTTATTTGTTTAATTATTCCATTTTATTCTGGACTTTAATCAGTGCTAAAAACAACAACGCTGAACAAGGGTACCATTTATGAGTGCTAAAAACAAATTGCTGATAAAGGGTGTCCTTTATTAGCACTAAAATAAATTGTTGATAAACAAAAAAATTTATCAGTGCTACAAAAAGTGATAATAAAGGGTACCATTTACTGGTACTTTTTTAGTGCAGATAAAAGGTATCCTTTATCATCACTTACTTTGGAGATGGTAAATATGGAATTTATCCACGCATTTTACAGAGAAGACAAATTCCATCACTATTAATGGCCTCTTTTATAGTAGCGATAGACCCTGAAAACCTACCATTTTCATTTCTAATGAGCTTCATAACACCCCTATAAATAGAATAATCGCCATTGGGGGAGTGAAAAGGCATGAGAGACCAATTGAGAGGACACTATTTAGATGTAAGAACCATTAATGAAAATGATGTTTGTGACACACATCCATGGTTCACACCACATCTTTGACTTCATAAGGATGGATGTGGGGAATTTGAAAGGGTTAAGGATGGTTGTGTAAGATTCATAAGAGATAATCTTATATAGTTGTTAGTCTGTCAAAGTGGGGGTTATAAGATTTAAACTTTTCTTGATGCAGATATAGAATCCTTCATAATATGGTTGATGACATTCTTGGGAGTGAGGTGAAAAAAAGTTATGTTTTGTTTTATCATACTAGGAGTAAGATTTATTCCATTTTATAAAATAGTTTCATTGTTATAGAGTGGTTCCAAATTTTTTTAAGATAAACTATAAGGATCTCACATTGTGTATGAGTTTGTTCATAGTCAGATAGATGTGGAAGTTTTAATATAATTCTAATGGATTATATATGTAGGTTATTCTCAATTCAATGAATGAAACTTTCTATATTGGTTTAGATATAATAGAAGAATGAAATATCTTTACACTATGAGTATCTGTTCATATAACATTCGCACACGTACACATGTTGAGACTGTAGAGAAAAAGAAAAGATGTGGTCACAACATAACTTTCATATCAAATAGCATTGATTACTATATAAAATAAGTATGAGTGAGGGTTTCATTTGAAACCTAAGATATCATTAATATCAAATAATACAAATATTAAGCAGATAAAAATGTTACCACCTTCTCTTATGTGAGATTATACATTTATATCGGGAGGGGGATCTGGAATATTAATTTAGGGATAAGAGGAATTTAAGGCCAACATAAAATGTGAAATATATGGAGAATATTTGGGACATGATAAGACATATAAAGTGGAGATATGATGAATATATCTTTAGGAAAATAGATTATAAAATTGGTAGAGGATATAATTTAGAGAATCTAATTCCGAGAGTCTTCTTTGGTTAGAATACATGATCTGCTTATATTGAAGGTCTTTATCCTTTTTTATTTTTAATTTATAATATTATCTCCTTCTCATGGATATTATGAGTGGGTATTATTTGTACAAGATCTTGTGACGTAAGGGAATGGATTTGTTAGTTTAAAATGTTATGGTTTTCATGATGGTTTTTCAGTATTAATATTTCTTTTTTTCCTTATTTATTTTATTTTTCATGAAAATTATTTTAGGAGTGAGTGAGTGTAAGAAGTTTCTATTTATTTACATTGTTCGTAATAATTGACCTCATTTTGACTGTGTATTTTTTGTGAGTTCTAGTGTGTAGCATCCACAATGAACATGATGTTAGTTTTAATTCATTTCTTATAAATGACTTTTTATTACCAAATATATTATATAATCTAATGTACATGACCGTGATAAAAGGTGATTTTATAGAATATATAGTGTATACCTAGACTAATATATTCACTATGACATGATTCATATAACTTTATGGCTTTCATTATTCATTTTATAATTTGAAATTTTACAAACTAAAAGTTACAAATTTTAGGTACCATTCTTCACTTTTTTTCTCATAGAATATATATTTATTTTTAAATATAGCTAGTAGTCTTCAATTTTTAATTAAAGTGTATTTTCAACCTTATATATCTATGTTTTACCTGAGGTATTTCATTACTATACAACTACATAGAAGTTTTAATGATTATTTTCTCATTATTTATAAAAAATAAAATTAATTAAGACTAAATGATGTGATGATACGTGTATCCCAATCAATATTTTGGCATTTTTCTCCTGAAAATCTGTAGAAACACATTAATTTAGTAGTTAATCCTGTCACACACCTCTCTACTATCTATTTTTGACATTTTTTTAGGTTTTTATCTTTAATTCTATTTATTTTTATCTGTTTTTGGTAGTGGTAATAGGTTCTAGTGAAAATGATGTCATATTTACACAAGGTTATTCAAATATAAAATATGTTACAAAAAATTTCAATACTCAAAAATGAAGATAAAAATACTTGTATGGGATAAAAAATTTAGAAATGGGTATCATAACCACATCCATTACTTGACAAGAATATCCTCTAAAGCATGGTGGAAAATTTTAATATTTCATTTAAATTTCTAGAATGCATGTCCAAAGTGGATAATTAATCAAAGGATGTACTAAAGGAAGAATCCAATTTTAGGAAAAATCTTAAGGAAAAATATAAAGGATGAACTAAAATAAAGGTTTTATCTGAGGTAAGATCTAATGATCAAGTTGAAAATGAAACTCATAGATAAATAACCATAATAAATATTGAGAAAAATATAAAGATTAATAACCCTTCAAAAAATAATTAGAAGAATAAAGAGAGGATGAGGAAGGAGTGACAACTTCTTGATTATTGGTGAACATGATACATATTTTTGTGAAGTAATCTATAATCGAAGATAAAATAAGAATTCAAAAGGTTCATGAAGAAGATGGGAAAGAAGAAGTATTGGTAACAAATATTGTGAATCATGTTGAATATCACAGAAAGTATAGAAAATAGGTAAACAGAAAAGAGTAACACCAAATAATGATATCCAATGAACTCTTTTACTAATCATTAGGGCTATCCAAAATATAATTTTACCTTCAATTAAGAAAATATATAAATTAAACTAGGTGATATATTGGAGCTAATCTAGATCCACTAAAATGTTGGAATTAGTTAAATATTAGTTGGGTAATTTCATACCATGCTCCAAATATATTGTAAAATTAAGTATGGTTATTCCAAGAGATGTAAAAAAAGGTAATTGTAAAAGGTAACCCCAGTTTTATTTAATTTCTTTCAGTGAAATTATGATTTAGTTTAATAATTATATTAGTTAATGATGATAAGAATTAGACTTAGTCCCCTTAATCATTTTTATCTAAATTATGAAAATAACTTTTTATCCTAGTTGAGTGTTTTCTTTTTTTGGTTCATCATGATAAAAGTAAAAAGTAAAAGAAAAAGATGAATATATCCATTGAAAAATTAGTCTATTTTTTCAAAATTTATCTTTTTAACCCCTATATGATTTGCATTTTTGAAACATATTTTCTAGTCTTAAAGGTAAATTTTTTGGCACATATTCATTTTTTACTACAATTTAATCTTTTATAAAAAAATAATTAAGAATTACATGATTATATGTTTTAGATTTCATTGTTAATAATATTGAATGAGTATGATGGGGGATATATAAGTAGAGTAATCGTGGTGGTACTAATGTGATGAATCGTGATTTAAGGATAATATTTAATTAATATTTATGAAATTCTAATATTCTTTTCATTATTTGAATTTGAAAATTTATTATTGATTATTTTATTATTTTTATATTTACATCAATATAATATGTTCCCATTAGTAAGAGGACTCTTGAAAAAAAATCCCATTCTTTCATATATATTTTTTGATAGATAATTTTTCATTTTTACTTACTAGAACTTGAATTATATCCTTTCAAAGTAATTATTTTATAAATTTTCATTTATTTTGATTGTAGATTTTTTATTTTTGAGGAAATTACCCTTGAGACCAAAAATTTCATTAGACATTATTTTAATTATATATAATCCATGAATTAATTTTTTAGTAAGATACTGAGTAATTGTTAATTATATCCTTTTTATCATACTCTTTTTTTGTATTAATATCGAAGGATTAGGTGTTTGGGATAGGTTTTAAATGGGTGAAATGGATTTTTTTTGTTAAATAGAATATGTGGGGGTGTTATAATTAGGCGAAGTGACTATTTGAATGGCCCTAAGGCCTAATTTTTTTCATAAACCTACTTTTATTGAAAAAGTGGGAAACCTCACATGACTTCAAGGACATACAACATTAATACAAAACAAAGGTCAAATCCCAGAACATGTATACATAGAAATAACCCTCCCCAACATCATCATCAATATGTAAAGCTACACAAATATAATTAGGTCAAGTCAATGTTAATATATTATTATATATTATTACACTACCAAAAAAGTTAAAAAAAGAAAAAATATAAAATATTATGAAATAGGGGCTGTGGGTGATTTAGTAATCATTCTCACACAATGCCTAATCTTTTCATAAATTTTATAATTAGTTTTTTAATGAGATATAAAAATGGTTAGTTAAAGAGTTTGACATTTATCACATGTAGAACTTTTCTAAAAATAAATAGCAGAAAAAATTGGGGAAAAAAATAAGATTTATCATTCATTAAATTCATTGTTTCATTCATGAGATTACTCATTATTTTTGAAATGAGGGTTGATATTATTATTAAATGAGTTTTAATTATTATTTTACCACTAATTATCATGTAATATTATTTAGATTTTGAACTCCTCTTTGAGGTTTATATTTTTCAAATCATATACCTAACAACCTTGAGCCTTAGAGTCATTTGATCCTTAATGTGAGATCTTCGTGACTAATTTTGATAGTTTCCTTTATGGGGTGGATTTTTGAGATCCAGAGAAATAATATGATTAGAATAAATTTACTGGAGTTATATTCATATTTTATTAAAAATTTACCTTTTGTGACAATAAAAATTAATTCTTGGAAAGGTACATCAAAAGTTGCATGATTATTACTAATGAATTCAGATATATCAATGGATGTTAAGAGAAGTAACATAAATCTCAAGACGAAAAGTAATATTAATTTCTAGATTTATTTATTTTAAATCTGATTCTTTAGAAAGATAATATTATATGATAAATGAATGTTTTCCCCATTGATAATTTTTTTTATTTGAATTAAATTTTTGTAGAATTGGTTCCATATGCAATTTATATAGAGATTATATTATTGATATAATGAATGGTTTGTGGGGGGGGGGATTTATATATGTATTTTATTAATAATTTTTTAAATTTCAGTTCATTAATTTTAGAGTTTAATTTAACATTATTTCCTAGTTCTTTATATGATATGATTTATTGGAGAAGTATTTAAAATGAAAATTTACAAATTTATAAAAAAAATATAAGTTTTTATGATATTTATACCAAAGGGGGAATTTTTTTATTCATATAGGTTGTAAATATGGCCTAAAAGTAGATACAAAGTTCATAGACATAGATAAGATGTAGTTAGAGGTATATATGCATAGACTGGAATAGGGTTGACACTACGTATAGGTTATGTATTCAGAGGAGAGACTTACATATATAGGTACTGAGTAATGGGAAACTAAGTTGGGGAGGCCTAAAAAATTATCATCTTAGCCATTGATACTACTATAGATATATTAATCATCATCATCCCTCATGATTTTATAATGTGGGACCGATTCATAGTAAAAATTATTTTATTTTATTAAAATTTTGTCGTATAGGGTGTTATGTCCGCATCATCTTCAACAAACATAAAACAATTATATCTCACATTGTTTACTGCCCATACACACAACATCAATCACTATAAACATTATATTATTTCCACAAAAGATAATTAAACCACCTATATGAAGGATGGAACTCCCATGGCAGTTGCACTAGATACTAGGAACCCTAATGTGAAGGCATTATGATGAAGTAACGATGCATGAAGATGAAGTTACCAACATGTATCTATTGTTTGTTAAATATATTTAACTACATAATGATTCTCTAGGGGACTTTATAAGGATCAAGGATGGTTATGTAATCATCTTGGGAGAGTATATATAGTGTCCCTGATTTTTCATACACATCTTATTACATCATTTTAAAGATAAAAACATAAAATCATTACATAACTTGGATCCAAAGGTTTAGTGTCATGGAAAAATTAGTTCCATTAATATAATTTAAAAAATAAAACATAAAAACTTATTTAATTAATTCTTCTCTAGATTTATATTTACCCTCTTGTTCTCCTTGGTACAAGTAATCAACTGAGGATATACATTAAAGAATGGGGTGAGATAAAATCCTAGTAAAAGGATAGATAATAACCTAAATAAATATAACATGGGTTGATAATAATAATTATCATTATAAAATATACATAGGATCACAATAATGCGAGGAATCATTAAGTAAAGTCTTGGATTGTGGAAATGCATAAAAATGAAACATAATGTCTTAGTGGTAAATTACCACACGTAGTTGTGAACAAATATAGCATCATATACATTCATATTTCACTATTTCCCATGAGGTAAATCACATTAAGAAATTAATTATATAACTATATAATTTTTAGAAAAAATTTCACATTATTACATTAACATTGAGATATATAATTCTGGGCACACACATCACATCATAACATTTATATTATCGGGAATGCCACATAAAACATATATCAAACTTGGAAATAAACCATGGAAAGAAAATTTTATTCATAATTAATACATTAATGTATAATAATAGTTGTTACAAAAAAATGGTAATAACATACTTGGAATATTAATCACCCATCTTAAGTGAAGAAGAATCAAAATTAAGAGAAATAAAACAAGTGTTTTTATAAGGAAGTGTTCTTCTGAAAAAATATTCTAGTTTGTCATAAAATTAGATTGGAAGTATGTATGTCCACAAAATAAGAGGGGAGGATAAAAAAAATTAAATTTATGGAATATTAAGGGAAAATTTATATTGATAATGGAGTGAAAGGGGAAAACCACAAGGAAATGGTGTCGGGATTGAGAATTCCCATTACCTAATGTACAAATGATTTCTTCCCTTTAATAACATATACATAATCAAATTAGAATTATTAATTAAAAAATAAGGAATATTTTATACATTTATTTTATTTATTAATGTTTTTTATGTTCATTTATGGAATTTTTGAATAGTTATGGAGTTTAATTTCATCATTCAAAAGTGTTTGATTTCCTAGTTTTCATGATTGAGTCACTAGTATACATGAATTGAAGTTTGAGTAAAATTAGGATAAATATAATTTTTTTGATATATGTTATTGGTGATATTTTAGAAGTTTAAATTATCTTATAATGAATTTGTTTATATTTTATGAGGATGAATAACTAGATAAAATTAAATGATGATCATTTTAGGTTAATTTTGGTGGGTTTTCGATCACAACGAACTCATTTTGTTTTTCAATTTAGTATTATGATTATATGATAGTTCTATAACATCAATAGGGTTGTAACATACGTTTTAAAATATTTCTCAACCATTATAATATTTTTATTAACATACTTGGATGTGTTAAAAGAAAAATAAAGTGCATCTCTCATGATGTCCACAAAATGGCACATCAAGGATGAAAATTTCCTTTTTTGAATAAAATAGAGAGAGATAAAGGGGTTTCATGATGGATATTAAATTAACATTGTATCATTATATTACATAAAATAAAGTTAATTTATCATGAAATTAGGAAAATATAATGTGAATATAAGAGATGAATTGAAATGAAATTGAATAAAAATTAAAAGAACAAGGAAGAATATTTTTCCTCTTAAATTTATCATCCTTGAGATCCTCTATAAGAAAACGATTTTCTCTTTTGATGAGGAAATGATCTCTTATACATGGGATATGTTCTTGGGGAAAGGTTTGGGATTTTTTTGGAAATGATCAATGATTGATATTTGTGAGGAAAATAGGTGGTGAGGGGTGGTATTTATATTGGAGGGGCGGAGTGTTTTCTCATTATTATATTTTTTTAGTTTATTATTTGGATAATGGCTGTGAATAATTCGAGAATTATCACTTAATATTTTAAAATAATTAAGGGATATTATATATTATTGTGATTACATCAACGACAACTCAGGGAATAGCTTATTTAACATATAATGTATATATACTGTAAATTTTTCTATTTTACTATTCCTAAAAAATTCATGTATTTTTAAAAAAACCCCAAAAATTCACTGTAATAATTTTTAAATATGTAGAGTTAAAATATTAACTCCATTTAATAAAAATAATTTTCTAAATTTGATTAATTTAATTTAAAATTAAAATCAGCACTTACTTGGAAAATACAGATTTCTGAATTTTAACAGATTTATAAAACTCTAAAAATTACTTAATGTTTCATAAAATTATCCTTAAACCATTAGAAATAAAAATATTAATCTATGTATACATTTTAGAAACATAAATTTTCTTTTAAATTTTTAAATTAATCATAAAATTGTAATTAATTTTTTTGACTTATATGCCAACACATAGTTAAGAATTTTTAAAATATTTAGTTACATAGATTATGATATAATTAAACCATATATTCATTTATAATATTGATAACTTTTATATATACCTTCAAGGGTGAGGATATTATTTAATTGGTTGGTTAACTATTCAAAAGGGTCATATTACTATTCCTATGGTCTGGTTACCATTTCATCGATATAGGTTCCTTAACTTCAAGAAATAAATCTTATTAATTCTTAATATATAAAGTTTTTTATGTCTTTTAACTGATTTTAGGTGATTTGTACAGTATGAAATTAATATAAGAAGGTATAAATATGAATGATAAGAGTTTAGTTCATTACATTCTCCTGCATTCTAAAATATCTCCCTTGAAATTTCATTTTACAAAAACATATGAGGTTAATTCTTCTTCATTTCCTTATATGGTTCCTTAAATGATTTTATATACGTAAGGTTCCTCCAAAACACCATAAAAATGTCTGTTTTATTGGTGTGTTGAACCTTATCTCCCTGATCTAGAATCTTTACTAGTTATTCCTAATAAGAGAGATCATATTCCAGCTATACCACCAACAAGTTCAGAACATAAGAGGGATCTCATATGTACTTCCTCAAGAGTGATATATAGAGTAAATCATGAACATGAGAAATTATTAGTGGAAGTGAAAGATGATAGGTCACAGTTCTTATGTGATCAAGGATATCATAGGGGCCAATGTACATTTGGATAAGGTTCCCCTTCTTTCGAAACCGCACGACTCTCTTCCATGGTTAAATTCAGACGAAGAATATATCTCCAACATCTAACTCCATGTCCCTTTGATGATTGTCACAATTATTATTTTTTTGACATTTAGTAGCTTTGATATATTGTTGGATATCTTGAACCCTATCTGTCATCTATTGCACTAAAATCAGGTCTACGTAGCTTTCTTTCACCAACATCACCACAACAGGTTTGATTTATACATCTCTTTACATATAGAGATTCATAAGGATCCATCTGAAATATAAATTGAAAGATATTATTTTATGATAATTTAACTAATTGGTGATGTGGAATCCATAAACCTAGTAATTATAATAACCAGGATCTTAGAATAACTTTAAGCATCTGAATATTCCTTCTAGATTTCCCATATGTTTTGGGGTGATAGGCATTTATGATATTTAATTTAGTACTCAAATAATGTTGAAGAATAATATAGAATTTAGATTTGAAACATGAATCATGATAACATAAAATTGAGTGTGGAACCCCATGTAGTCTCACTATTTCCTCCACATATATTATTGCACGTTTTTTAAGAGAGAGATCTTCCCAAATAGAAACAAATTGGGAAGTTTTGGTGAGTCATTCAACTACAAACCATATCAAATTATTTTCTTTAGATGTCTTCATGAGACCCATGAAAAATTCCATAGTAACATTATCCAATTTCTACATGGGTATAAGAAATGGTTGCATCATCCATTTTTATAGCATTCATGTTGAATTATCTTGCTATCATATCAAGAAACATGATATAAACTCCACAATCTCTTTTTTCATGTTATCCCACCCGAAGTGTTCTCAAAGATCACAATACATCTTAGTACTCCCAGGATGGATAGAGAATGTTGATATATGTGCATTATCTAATATATCCATCTTTATCCCAAGTGATGAAGGTACACAAATCCTCAATCAAAAATGAATCACACCATCATCATAAATATGGGACTCTTACAGCTTCACTTTCTTTACAACATTCACCTTATTTTATAACTATGGATCATCCCTCTATGCCTCCTTAATATTATCATGGATAGATGGTTGTGAAATAATTTGGGAAAGTTTTTATGTATTACCTAACGTTATTAATTCCTAATACATCCTTTGAATATTTGAAAATATATGGTATTTCTCAATCTAAAACATGGATAGAGTAGCATGTTTGTTTCTACGAATAGAATCACCTACCTTGTTTGTATTTCCTTGATTATCGTTAATAGTGAAATCATAGTATTTTATTAGATCTAAAAATATCCTACACATGTTTATCTTATTTGGTGTCAATATATACTATAGGCTTTTGTGATTGGTATATATGTCACAATTATTACCAGTGAGGTAGTGTCATTAGATTTTCAAGGAAAACATCATAGCTGATAGGTCTAGATCCTTAATCAGATTATTCTGCTCAGGTATCTTCAACTATTGTGCAGCATAGGCTATCATATTATCATTTTTCATGAGTACACAACCCAATACTTTATTTAAATAATCACTGAATTTTAGAAAAAAATCTCCACTTTTTGGAAAAGCAAGTACATGTGTAGTGATTAGCCTTCTCTTTATCTCCTGGTATCTTTTCTCACATTCTTCCATCCATACACAATTTACCATTTTCTTGTTAACATAGTTATATGGATTTAAAATAATGATAAATTTCTCACAAAATAATGGTGGTAACAATATAATCCAATAAAAAAATGGATTTCTATGACCCTAGAGGGTCCAGGACATTCCTCAATTTCCTTTTATCGAATGGTCAATAGAGATTCTCTCACTTGTGATCAAATTTTCCCATGAACCTGAATTTTTTCATCCAAAATCCCAATTTACTAAACATTTCTTATATCCTTTCTTTTTATAATGTCATAAATACAAGCACTAGATGCTTTTCATGTTTCTCGTTGTTCTTAGATTAGATGATAATTTCATTGATAAAAACTACCAAATATTTATGGATATAATGTCTAAAGACAATGTTAATAAAATATGTGAATATTATATGGGAATTAGTATGTTTAAAGGGAATTACCAGAATCTTATTATTACCATACCTTGTATGAAATAATGTCTTATGAATATCATCTTTTTCCCCTTTAGATGATGATATCCAGAATGAAAATACTCCTCTGAGAAGTACTGATATTTCCACAACTGATCGATCAAATCTTAATCCTTGGAAGAGGATACTTTTTCTCTAAAGTGATCTTGATGAGTTATTGATTATTGATACACGGCTGCATTTATCCACCCTTCTTCTTGATAAGATGCATCGTCTCACCCTAAGGTGATGAACTAGGGTGTATGAACCCTTTTTCCAAATGCTCTTGTAGTTTCTTATTTAAATCCCTTAGTTTTATAGGATCCATCCTATAGGGACACTTTGATATAAGAGTATCTTCATGTATGAGTTCTATTGATAACTCTACCTCACGATCTGAGGGAAGTCTGGGTAACTCTTTAGGAAATACATAATTGTATTCCCACACAATGGTTATTTATCCTAGGTTGATACCTTCCATTGACTCAAACATTTGAAAGATGTATGTATCTTCATAGGGAATCAATATCCACACCGCTGAAGTATTTTCCAAAGGCTATTCATGATCTTCCATTAATTTTTATAGGATCATGGTATGGTTCAAAATATGAAAGGATATTTCCATTCCCTGAAAATTAATATGTTCTATATATGAATAGATACAATCTACTCTCATTATAATGTCAAATTCCACCAAGGAATTTATCATGATATTCACAAGAAGAACATTCCAACATATGCTAATAAAATAATAGTCCAACACATGGGTTTCAATGATTTCACCACTTGGTGTTTTTACGGATATATATACTTATATGATTTAGGGATTTTATTAAATAGGATGTGTACCTCCTTTGAATTCATTTTAATTCTCCTCTTACATAGAAGTTAGGTCATAAGACTTTGATTTCTACTTTGGTTATGGTAGATTATGGCATTGATTACCATCAAGAACTCATGGTTTAGTGCATTGGATTTCATAGTTACCTTTATTCCTACAGTTGAAGAAATAGACCATGGGTGGTGCTCTCCTTTCCTCCACCACATTTTCCTACTTCCTCGTGTCTTTTAGACATTCATGAGATTGGTGAACTTCTATCCCATACATGAAGTATTTCCCAATCCCTTCGAGGTTGTTCCCGTGATTCTTCATCCCACATTTTTAACATGTGGGTGCTTGAGTTTTCTTTCCACAATTTTCATGAGATCCACCAGCTTGAAACTCTATATTTCATTTCTTACCACCATGGCCACGAGACCATTCTCCAAACTCCATATTCACTTTTAGAGGACATTAAACAAATTCTTCATAACTCAAGATGTATTGAATTTCTAGATCCTTTCAAAGGTGTTGTTTTAAAAAACTAAAGAATCTAACAATATTTCTATTTTTATTGACAACAAAACCCAATGAATACCTTGTAGTCATTGTGAAAATTTTTTATTTTTATACAACATATTCTCATTCATTTTCCATTATCCCTATGAATTATATCTCAATATTTTTATAAAGAGTTCAAGGTAATTACTTATTTATAAAAATTATATTAATGTCTTCCCACTCCATCACTTCAATTTCTTCCTTCATATTGGTGTTCTTAATCAAATCCCACCATTGATTGGCCTCTCTATCTAAATAGTAAAAAACCAAAGTCACATTATCTATCTCAAAATAGTGAAGCATAAAAAATAACTTATCCATTGATTTGACCCATTATTCCACAACTAGTGGATTAGAATATCAACTAAATGTTAGTGGTTGTTTCCATATAAAACACTTGATATCCAATTTCACCCTATTAGGTGAAGGTAGAAGTTACACATTATTAAAGTCATTTCTCATAACTTGATATATTTGGGTAGGCATCACCATGAATGTTTTAACTCTACCTCCCAAAAAAATTGGGGTAGTCATTTGAGAAATCGCTACATTATCCTCACATGGGTTGTTAGCCTAGCTTCTCCTCATTTACACCATTTTCTAGAATAAAAATGGTTAGAAAAAAATAAGTCAACCAGTTATTAATATATAATATATTCCTTTATGAAATAAATTTTAAATTCTTATATAATGACATCTCTATAATTATGATTTTCTAAGACAATGCTTTTTGGGTGCATACTTATACCTTGTATCATACTAAGGGTTTTCACTAAGGTTTGATAATCCTAATTCCCAAATTAAATAAACCATGCTATAATATAAACTATATAGACCTTAATTTTTCATATATATCTTATTATATCATTTTAAAGACAACAACATAAAATAATTAAAAAACTAGGATCCAAAGGTTTAGTGTCTTGGAATAAACACCTGAGAATATACATCAAATAAAGGGGTGAGATAAAAGCAAGATAATAGGATACATAAGAACATGAATCAAAATAAAATTGGGTGAGGATAACAATTATCATAATAACATATAAATAGAATCATAATAATGAGAGGAATCAATAAAAAAGGCTTGTAATATGGGAATGCATTAAAAAGAAACCTCTTGTATTAGTGGTAAACTACCACAGATAGTTGTGAACAATGATAGCATCATGTTCAGGAATATTTCACTTTTTATCATAATATAAACCACATAACCCAATGGATTATAATTCTATATAATTACAGGTGTACCCACCGCATCATAACATTATCATTTTTCTATATAATTCTAGGCACACCCGTCTCATCCTAACATTTACATTATCATGCATTCCATATAGAACACTTATTAATGATGGAAATAACCCATGGAATGGGAATGTGATTGATAAATAATACATTCATGTATAATCATTGAGGTTAAAAAATATAAAAATGGAATAAAATAATTGGTATAAGAATCATCATTCTTGATTGAAGTAGAATCAAAATTAGAGAGAAATAAAACATCTATTTTATTGAAGGAATATTTCTTTTGGAAAAATATTATCTTTTTTCATAAAATCCGATTAGAAGCATGTATATATATAAAATGAGAGGGAATTATAAATAAATTATATTTAAGGAACATTAATACTGAAAATATAGTGATATATGGGAAACCCCAAGGAAATAGAGTTGGTTTTGAGAATTTCCCTTTTCTTATGTCCGAATGATTTAGTCCCTTTAATATCACGTATAATCACATTAGATTAATTAATTAACAAATAAATAAAATTTTATACATAAATTTGATTAATTATGTATATATTATGTCTATTTATGGTCATTTAGATGAGTTTTAGAGTTTTGTTTCATCATTTAGGAGTGTTTGTTTTCTTAGTTTCCATGATCGGTTCATTTGTATACATAAATGAAGTTCGAGTAAAATGCAGATAGAAATACAGAATTGTTTTTATATGTTATTAATAATATAAACTAATTTTAAATTATATTATAATTAATTTTTTTATATTATATGATTATGAATCGTTAGATAAAAGTTAATGATGATCTTTTTAGGTTAACATTTTTAGTTTTTCAATCACAGTGAACTCATTTTGTTTTACCATTTAGAATTACATATATATAATAGTTATAGAAAATAAAAGGGTATGTAACATAAATTTAAAAAAAAATTCAACCATGATAATGATTTTAATAACATCTTTGAAGGAGTAAAATGAAAATGAATGTACATCACCCATTATGTCGGTATATTGACAGATCACGAGTGACAATTTCATTTTTAGAATAAAAGAGAGAGAGAGAAAGGAGATACATGATGGATATTATATTAACATGATATAATTCCATTATATAAAACATAATATAATTATAATTCCATTTCTATAAGATAATGTGAGGATAAGAGAAGAATAAAAATTAAATTTAAAAGAAATATAAATAAAACGAAATAGGATTTTACATGTTGGATTAATCCTCCTTGAGTACCTCCTTAGGAGAAAGGTTTTGGTATTTTGATAATACAAAGAGCTCCAAGATATGGGATAGAGTATTGGAGAGTGGTTTTAAGAGAATTTGGGCAAGGATCAAAGCTTTATAGGTGTGAGGAAAAGAGGTGGTGAATGGTGGTATTTATTGTAGAGGAGAGGGGTGTTTTCTCATTATTATATTCATTAGTTTATTATTTTGGATAAATACTATTAATATTTTGTGTATTGTCACTAAATATATAAAAATAATTAATGGGATTTATATATAATATTGATTACATCTTTGATGACTCAATTAATAGTTTATTTATCTTAAAATGTATATATACAATAAATTACTATATTTTACTATTCAAAAAGAAATTTAGTATTATAGAAAAATCCCTAAAATTAGATATAACCATATTTTAACATTTATAATAAAAATCAATCTCAATTTTATTAAATTAGTTTCCTAAATATGATTATTTAATTTTGAATTAGAATCATCATTTACTTCAGTAGTAAATTTTTCAAAATTATAACTAATTTTATAAAACATTGAAAAATTGCATAAGGTGTCATAAAATTATATTAAAACCATAAGAAATCAATATATTAATTTATGGAAACATTTTATGAAAATAAATTTTCTTTTAAATTATTAAATTAATCATAAAATTTTAATTAAGTATTTGTAGATTACAAAAATTACAACACTTAATTATTAATTTTAAAAACATTTATTTATTTAGAATATTATATAATTAAACCATTCATTCATTTATAAGTTTCATAAATTATATTTATACCTTTATGAGGGAGGTTACTATTCATTTGGCCGGTTTACTATTCATAAGGTTCATATTACAATTCCTATAGTCATGTTACTATTTCATCAGTATGGATTCCGTGACATATAGAAATTATTATTATTAATTATTATTTTATAATGTTTTTATTTTGGTATTTAAATTATTTTATGTAATTTATACCAAATGAAATTACTTAACTAATGGAGAAATTCTATTGATAATAGTTTGGGTCATTAAATTATATCATGGCATCGTTACTCTATCCTGGTGAATATTAAATGATATAAAAGAAATACTGAAGATGCAATGGAATACTTCTCCAAATAGATGAATATGGTCAAGGTAGTAGATTGATAATCAAAATTAGGGTACTGTTACTATATATAAGAAGTGGGATTCACATCATGTTTGAACATAATAATGGCATGATCTATATGTTCAAATTTTTTAAAGATAAATGTAGAAGCAAATCACATTTCGTATGTGTGTGTTCGTACCATGATGTATAAGATAGTGATGGAATATAAATGATCATTTTTATGGAGTTTTTTCATATTGAAATGAAGGAAGCTACTGTGTTTATGAAGATACTGAAAAATAAAAATATTTTCACACAATGGTTGTCTTTTCATTCCATCTGTTCATGTATATACATGTCGATATAAAATTGACGAAGAGAGGATGCAGGAACTAAAAACCTTTTTCATCACATAGTTTTCATTCACATGTTGAATAAATATGTGTGAGGGTTCCATTCTTTATATGAGATTCCATCCACCCTGTGAACTGTATATATGAAGTATATACAGATTCAGTTATCATATCTCATGTGTAACAATATATATCATTTTGGAGAGTGAGAGAAAGTAATTTATAATGTATTTGATGATTTCAAGGAAAACATAAACTATAAAATATGTAAGGGATATATGATCCATGATATAATTTTCAAATCCTAGATAAAATGAATGTATGTTGAGGAAAAATTTCTATAAAATAAGTTCATTGGCTACAGTTACCAGAATAAAATTCCATGAGTATTGTTTTTCTATAATCTTCAGGAGGCTACTGGAGGACATTATATTTTTTCTATTCTTTTCATTTTAGTTTCTACCTCTCATGGATTGCATGAGAGGGAAGGTATTTATGACATGTTTTTGGATACAAGGGAATCGATTTATTATTGTAAGTATCTTTCTGGTTTTCTTTATGGATTCTCACTCTTATTATTTCCTTGTTATCCCTTATTTATTCATTTTAGTATGACCATTATTTTTTGGGTTTTGTGAGTTTGATAAGTATATCCTTATTTAAACTGAGAATGACCATTGTTCTCAATTTTTGAGAGTTATTTGTAGTGTGAGTTCAAGGGTCTATATTTCACAAAAACCTTTGGGTTAATTTCCCTTATATATTTAAAAATGGTTTTGGGTTACCCATTATTTTTTATAATATCAAGTACTTGGACATGAGAAAAGGTGAAAATAGAGAGAAGAGAGTGTATACAAAGACTAAAGAATTTTTTAGGGATGGATTCCAAAACATTCATGGTTGTTATTATTAATTTACTACCTTTTTATTTTAAGAACCTAATATTGATAATTATTGTTACAATTATTCACTTAGTTCATATTAGAATGCATAATTGTCTTTAAATTATATTTAGAAGACCTTAATTATAAATTATCTGTGTTTTTATTCTTTTAATTTTGAATTATACCTCATTTATGTCATTCATACACTTCTCATTTTTTGTTTTAGTGATTTTGGTCTTGTTATTTATAAATTATAAACATGATTAGGATCATAGGAGTTGACAATGCATGTGGATTCATAAAATAAATGGAAAAACATATTATAGATGCTTAATAAATTATACACATTCACTATATCCTCCCTCTTATGTCTGAGGATACATTTTATGGGAGTGATACATACCATGTGACATTGTAATAATTCCCCTCTAGAATAATTTCATACTAAAACACTTTAAAACCTTGACAATGTATGAACCTTCCCTTATTCCAAGCTACATATTTGATCTATCCCAAATAAACTTGTTTCCCTGAATATAGGATACTTCACATTTTTCATTTATAGAGAAAGATTTGCCTAACCATGTTTTAAATGAATGTAATATTGTTATCACATTTCCCATTAGTAATATAAAAACAACATATAATTCTATGAAAAAAATTTACTCTATAAAAAATCTCATAATCTTTCAATATGAGGTCAAATTCCCTAGTGGCTTTATCAATTTTTTTCCATGATCATGATTATTTCATCAACACGTAAATAGATCTCCAAATCATTCACACCTTATTGGAGTAATTTAGAGTCTCAAACCCTTCTAGTTGTGTCATATATACATATTAAACAAGGTTTCTATTATGGAATACAATCTTAAAATCGATTTTTGGAATCTCATAACATTTTAATATACTATGAAGATAAAAATTATGAGGCATTTCATAATAGGAACTAAAGATAAATTTTTTCATAGTTTATGAGTATATGTTTGGTATAATTTCTTTCGAACAATTATGATTTTTAAATAATTACATTTCATTGAATTTATATATTCTTCTTGTATATATATTTTCACCTAACATGTCATGCATTAACATAAGGATTAACAAAAACATTGACCTAGTTCTGATATATAGAATCCATTTTAGAATTCATGTATTCTTACAACATTGAAACATTGAGTTTTGTACTTATTACTTATAGGATAGAGGTTTATTTTATTCTACTAATAATGTGTCACCTTCATCGTTGGCTTCAAAAAAATATCGCAATTGTTCTAAAACATCTATCACACTTCTACCCAATACTTGTGCCCCTATAAATACTTATTCTACCAGGATTTATATAATTTCTTTCATTTACCAACTCTTTTATATATTTATCCTTGATTTCAACTTATTCTATGATTCTCCCAATATCATTTTTGAGATATGATCCCTTTCCTTTATCATTAAATATATAACCACTGTTACCTTTATATAATATTTTTCATATAGATAATATCCCATTTTTACCTTGGTGTATCTTATAAAGATACACATATTTCTTTTAAATTTATTTTTTTAGAAATATAACAATAATAAATTATTTACATTGAAACACATGTATATTGAGATAAATAATATCTTTATATACACCAATTGGGGGTTCGTACACTGATCCACTGGACAAAAATTTCATGATTCTTCTAAAAATAAAAAATACAAGTTCCATACCCTCCACTAATGTAATGGTACCCCTAAACATGATGTAAAATAAGGTAATAATCTCTCCCACCCTATTCAACATAGTATGTAATTTTTACACACACAAACACCCATAAAACTAATTTTTTTAAAACTATAAGAAAATATATAAATAGATAATGAGGTGTTTTTATTAAAATGGTTGAGAAAAATATTTCTTACAAATGTGGGGGCATACTACCATTTCTATTACTATAATATTATAAATTATCAAAAAATAATAACTATTAAAATTTAAAAATATCGGTTTAACATTATTTATATATCCCAATAATATGTGTCAGATACATAGACAAGTGGTCCCACCATAATATTATAGTGGGGACCCACTAGACATCTTGTTTCACCAATATCCAAGGTTCTTGAATGATCATCTATCTTCACCTAGTGACTACCAATCCTCTTTAGT
This sequence comes from Viscum album, assembly GCA_963277665.1. Lineage (NCBI taxonomy): Eukaryota > Viridiplantae > Streptophyta > Magnoliopsida > Santalales > Viscaceae > Viscum > Viscum album. The sequence goes on from OY728155.1 coordinate 1,447,299,930, forward strand.
GATTATCACCATACTGCTGAATCTGGAGAACATTCCACGTTACGCATTCATTTATAAAAAATAGATAAAATAATTTGACATACATTTAACTTCCATTCAATATTGTCTACTATATATCCACAAACCAGAAAACCACTATTAGACACCTGAACAACCTTATACCTTCTAAAGACTTGCTACCACTAAGACACAAAATCTGACAATACCATTGTCATGTGTTACTCCTTTGGGTAGATATTATATAGTCATGATAATAAAAGGCCTCAAAAACCAAAATAATCTCCCATTTGAATAGTTTTTTACGGATTCCATTGTAATTCCCCAATACATTGGAAAAAAAATCAAACTCTTATCCAATAAAAAAGTAGTTCTCTACATCCCCTTATTGTTCTCAAAGGTCTAACTAAGGAACAATTTTTACCTAGTAATTCCAATAATAAGTTGGGGAACATGTTTAATATAATTTTCTTCCTTTTTATCATCTATAGATTTAGCTTATTTTCCTCTATAACCATCCAAACGAAATGAAATTTTAGGTTTCTGTAATTTTTATGTGTATGGGAAAATGGATTTTGAGATAACTGAATTACACTTTGACTATCACTGAATAACAAACCACCTTCATTATTCTATCTATGTTTCTCTAATAAAACCTCAATTATATTTGTTAAATTAATTTCCTTCCATGTATTTTTCCTCTATTCGGGATAATGATATTAAAAGATGAATTCTGGACACCCATCTCATTGTAATTTCATTGTATGTAAACATGAACCATTTATACTATTTTTAGTATCAGATTCACTCCAAATTTTTTGGTATATATTAACATAAAAAGGTTCACTACTCCCATGTAATAAGGCTATATATTCTATTCCTTTGATATATTGGTTGATCTATTTCAAATCTTATTTTTAATTCCTCCCAGGACATGACATGAAATGACTAACCAGTCCCATTTCCTAAGAATTGTATAGTATAGTAGACAACAGGGTGTTTAAAAAGCTTTCCACCATTGATGAAAATATAACTCCATATATATACTTAACATCATATTTTATTTTATCAAAGTTTTCTTTGTAGATACTAAATTTTATGACATTATGGGTTGAGAGATGCTTATATCCATGAATTATAAATATCTTAATAATCTTTTGAATGTAATCCATTTGGGAAAAAAATTCAACTCTTTTATCCAAATCAATTTAAATCCCAAGTATATTCTTTTGAAGTATAAGATCTATCACATTTCAACATTTAGAAAAAAACCATTGGATTTTGTACCATTATAGTTTCTAGACAGACCATAAGCATGTCTTCTATATACAAGATAAATAATATGTAGATACAATATTTTAATTCATTGTTGTTAAAATAGTTTTCCACATTGCTCCACATGAAACATTTTTCTAGCATGAAAGTTTCAAAGTTATGTTTTAATTGTCTTATTTAATTTTTTATACAATAAATATATTTAGTCCACTAGCACAAAGAATCGATATTCTATTGAAAAATGAAAATAGTTTGTTTCCTCATCTAGATTTCTTCCTATAAATCTTTATTGGGAAATTAATTCCTTATTGTTAATATTTTTAAATGTAAATACTCAGAGATAATACTGATTAACGTTTTCTAGATGATAATATGATTTACCATTGGTAGAAATATCTCAAGAAAGATGATGGATTCCTTATACTGAAACCCATTAACTATCATCCTAGGCTTACGCTACATCTTCCCATATTCTTATACATTTAGACATGTGACACCTGCAAATTTTATTATATATTTTAATTTTAATAAACCTAAATTTTTCTTTAACTTGGGATGTATGAAATGTTGAACTAAAAATAATTAATGATATTTTAAAATAAAATTATTAAATTTTATTGTGAAAATATATCAATTAAATTAGTCGATAAAAACAAAAGTAACCAAATTTTCAAATCTATGTATTAAATTAAAATAATTTTCATCTGTAAGTAGAATTATTTATTTTGAATCTCATTTGTTAGATCTTATATGTGAGGAAACTTATCTAGGGGTTTTCTTAGACCCAGACTATGATAATCTCCAATAATAATGGTTTGTGGGAAATCATATATTGGAGAAGTTCAAGCTCCTGGAAATCACTATGAGATACATTTTAACTGAACTACCGCCTAAGTCTTCAACAATTTCTTATCTTATAATTAGGTCTTATGTAATGTTCTGGATGGGTTATGTAAGTTGAAGTAAAAAATATAGAAACATGTAATTTTGAATCACATAAATTTTATACATTTCCCATTTTAACATTTAATGGAAAAAAATTTCATAATCAATATTAATTAAATTATTAAAGTTAATTAGTTCAAATAATTAACTAATAATACCATTTTATGCATAATGTTGTTTTTTTTATAAAATTTTATTTTATTCGAAATAAATTATATTTCAAGAAACTAATTATATTATGGTAAAATGGTGATACAATATATTTTTTATTTAAAAAATATATTAATAAGAAATTAATTTGTAATTAATAATAAATAAGAATACGAATAGTTAAAATTTTATCAGCCATTTTATTATAATTTTATTTAAACATGTTTCTATTTAAATGTTAACTAAATTTAAATTTTTAGCTAAAAATATTAACTTCAATTTTGAATTCATCATTATATTATAATTTTAGGATGTATTTTTGTGATTTTATAAAAAATATTTACTTATAGGTAAATAGTAAAAATAAAATTATTAAAAATACCATGAATTTCAATAACAAATTAATATATAAAGAAAAATATAAATATTTAGGAATTTTTTTTAAGAATATGTGTATTTTATGTTACATTATATACATCTATATATAATTATTAATTTAAAATCTTATATTTTGAATTTTTGAACATAAGTTAGAATTTGATTTAAAATTATTTCTAATTCATTATAAAATTATTATTTTAGAAATGATTTTATGACTGATAAACGATTTTTAAAATAAAATGGATTTTGATATTAGGGATCATAAGGTAAATTTTTTTAATATGTACTCTTTTATTTTTTATTATAAAATTAAATTACTTATTGGTAAAAATTAGATACCATCATTAAATCCAAAATGAAGTAAGGGTTAAAAAATTGGTGAAATACCAAAACATGTTAAAAACATATCTATAAATGAGTTTTTGAAGAATTTATCGACCATGAATCACATACTCTACATTATTTTGTATATTTTGTTCCATTTTCAATTGAAATTCATAATACATTATTATTAATATATGGGTATTTACAAAATTACAAACCCTTCAACATATAAAGAGACTTCACTTCCCCCACAGTTATACACACAAGGCCAAAACCCTAGTTTCACTAATATATGCTTAAATTCATCAATAAAAGACAAAATTTATTCCAATAAGTTCTATTTTCTTCATAATATCACACATAAAAGGTTAATATAATTTTCAATGGAGTCATTCAAAGGAGTATGGTATAAATTACCAAAACACTCTTTTTCATTTCTATTTCATTATGTTTTATTCTTTTCAAAAATGTCAATTGTACCATAATTAAATAATAAAATCATTATAACTAGTAAAATAATGTGATTTTATATTTATAGAACAATAATTATATATCATCATCACATTTATTTTGAAAAATTATTTTTTCATCCATGCATACATACAAATCACCGCCTCCATGAACGACCTATTTTATTTTTCAAATAAACATTACATGGATGGTTATCAAATTATATTTAATAAAAATTATAGTATTTATAAAATTATTATGTTTATGGAAATATTCAACACTTTCAACATTCCTCCCATTATACGAACAATTACCACATTGTCTGTGTGCATGTTCGTATTGTAACCTCTATGGAACAAAACATATCATTTTTCATCACATGACTAAATGGTTATTTTAAAAACTAGTGTAATAAATTAATATGATATAAAGGACATGATTTAATTTTTTTAAATATTAATAATAATTATATTATTAATATTAACTATAAATGATCGTTTAATTTTAAGAGCCTGAAACTAGCATAACAACAGGAAACACATTTTCATTGTTTTATTTATTAGACTCATAAATTATATTATTCATATCAATATTATTTATTATTGTTTATCAAAATAATAAAGTATAAAAAATATCATTATACTCTTGTAATATTTATTTTTTAACTAAATCACTCAATAATCATCTATTAAGTCTAGCTTCGTCTTATATGGATCATTTGAACAACCAATATGAATAATGCTATAAATTTATATAATATGACACAATTGAAAAATATTTTCTAGTAATATTTGATAATAATAATGTTAATAAAAATTATTATATTTGGTTTTGGATTTTTAAATGTAATTTATGACTTAGTAATCAAAATAACCCATTTCATTCACTAAAAATCATTGAAATATGCTCATTATTAATTTCATCATCACAAATCCAAACAAAATAAATCATTGAGTGAAATTTGAACATTTAAAATTCTAATTGATAATATATTATATTACCATGGATAATATATGAATTATTAACTTAGTATCTATTAATAGAATGAATATCAATATTTTAAATCATGCACAGAACAATAAAAATCATTGACTTCTTATGACAAAAATAAACTATAATTAACTAATAAATATATAATAAATTAATATAATTTAATAATGTGGATGCTTATATATATTAATAGGGTTATTAATTATGTTATAAATACGGTTGTGCTTTTGGTGTGATAGGTTAAATCACATTACTAGATTTTGGGATAAAATATAATTCAGTTTCGTAACTCCATACGATTTCATTGATTTATTATGTTTATTATTGAAATTAATTATTATATATTGGGTTAATTATGTATTATGATGAATTATATTCTAATTTCAACTTTTTTTGGAATTTTACATTTCTATTAGAAAAACCCAATTTCAAATATTTCTTACTTCATCGAATATGATTTTTATAAGGGTTTCGTCATTTCAATTTCACTTCCTTGAGATATTTCTTCAAAATCAACACTTATTTTATTTTATGGTGTATATAATATCCATGTATATATTTTAATCATAATTTTCATTTAATTAAATGGAATTAATGATCAATCTCATTATCTACATATTAAGAGTTTTCGATTTAAAAGATGACAATGTTATTAGTGGTTTTGGTAACTCAAGTCTATTTTAATTGATTTATATGTTCTATTCTTGAAAACATAGCTTATGTGTTCACTATATTCTTCAATTTACTATATCATATGATACATTATCATTATATTTTGGGAAAATATCATTTTTATTCCCAATATTCCTCCTCGAGTAATTTATTCTTTATCAATGTATAAAATTGTTAATAATAATTCTCATAATCTTTAATGAATTTTTATACTCTATATATATGTTCTTTACTCCATACAATGTTATCCATTCCTATTCAAAATGGAATATTTTTATTAATTTTGGTGACCTTCAAATTTCAATTTATATATTTTGACATGTATGTTTGATTACTATTTTTTATGTGGGTTTCAGCAAAGGTATTTAAAGAAATTAAAAAGGTTTTTCCTATCATCATCATATTAATTATATAATACTCCAAATTTCATTATGATTACCTTTGTTTATTTTTTAAAGGATCAATTATCAGTATATCTTCCCAAATAATGGTTGAAAATTCTTCACGTAAATTGTTCAAAAAATATATTTTCAAAAGGGGTTCATAACTTTATCTCTTTCCAAAAATGTTATGAATTTTTTTATGATGCATATTTTATGTTTGGATTTCATTTTTTTAGTTAAATATATATGATATATCACAAATAGTGTTTTTTTATTATGAATCACCATCAAATTTTATTTATGAAATTCACTTTTTAGGAGATTGACTTTTTGTTATCACATTTTCTTAATTATTGTATTCATCTAATGTGATACTATTTTGGAATGTTACAAACCCTTTTTCTTTACATGATGTCATTATAATATTATTTACAATTGATATCATACATCACAAATATGTATATATGTTGATAGATGTAATAATATATCACCCAACAATGCATTGGTTGAGGTTTTATATCTCATGATATTAATAGGGGCTATAAGCTTGTGATGCTAAATTAATGCAGGGTTATAGGTTTGTGATTCATTAGATAAGTGATAATATAGGTTTAGGATGTCAAATTAAAGAGATGTGATATGTTTTTTATTCATAACCACACATTTATTTTGATGGTTTATTGTTATTATGTTTTTTATAGAGTTCTTTATTTTTCTATATTTCCATTTTTTGGCACATATCTTTGTTATATGACTATGATAAACTCTATGGATCATGATTATTGTCTTATGATTCTTTATTCTCATGCCATGGTAAATGTTTTTTTTTCAATTGAGAATATATGTTCTTCTATTACACCTCTCAGAAAAATCATATTGTTCCTTTTTTTTCTTTTAATTATAGAACTACATCCTTCTTATGCTTTCTTGTATGATTATAGTCTAACCCTTACTAACATATTTATATATTTTTCATGATAGATAATTTTATCTCAACCCTTATTTGGTTTTTCCTTCCCTTGGATAAGAAGATGAGTATAACCTGTAATAATCCAATAAATGGTCTTATGTTGACCAATTTATAGAGAAATGGTCGTAATATTTTTAAATGTGTTTTTTATGAAGATAACCTCCCAAGACACTAAAAATTTGGTTATTAGGAATTTAAGATTATTGGGAGATGTAATATTTATATTTTGGGAATATATGTAAGTTTTTAATGATTACTCTCACATGGTATTAAAATCCATGAGTAAAGAAAGTTTTTTTAGTATTTGTCTTATGAGTGAAGGTCAAGAGTGCTTCAAGATTTATACCATATTTTTTCAAATGATCCTTCTTCTCTCAAAGTAAATACACTAACTCCCAAGTTATACTCACATTTAGAAAATATATCTTTTCCATTATAGATAACTTACTCTATCTAAAACTTCACAGAATCACTCATTCTTTCCAGATATTTGGTTCCCATCCATTTAGTATAAGAAAATAATTCAAGTCATTCCCAAACTTATGAACTGGTTATATAGATTTTTAATAACACTACAAAGAAACATATATAACTATTCATTCAAAAATTCCATTATAATATGATTTGAATTATATATATTTAACTTTTGGTTATTCCACTATAGCATCATCTTCCCTATAACATTTTGGTAAATCATCCATTGGCATATAGTCTGAACTCGTGTTGATGAAATTTTAACTCACTAGAACCTATATATGATCAAAAATCCCATTAAAATCAACAAAAATTTTCTTTATTGAAACATTATATTCAAATTAATTAACTTTTAAATTTTGTTCTTTTAATAAGACCATGTAATTAAAAAGAAAATTTTGGTATCTAATTATTGTCTAACATTTTTCATCCTGAAACTATAATCCAATGTTTTATTATCCATATCCAAGAAAGAAACGTTCCTTTTACCTTTTTGGGAGAGTATATCAGTTCTTTTATTCTAAATTGAGATAATAAAGTCTCCTAAAAACATTTAGATAGATGAGTTACACTACTTTACAAGTCCATAATTCTTATGGAACTTCCAACCCAGATGGTGTTTATGGAATTCACTTAACTAATTACCGAACATATTTTTTTTATTATAACAAAAATTCATTGGATATTTCTTAATGAAATATCATGATATGCACCATCTCTGATAATTATTGTTTCATCCTTTCAACAAATCCATTTTCCTTTATAATCCTAGAAACATTCTCCAATATATGAGTTCCTCCGTAATTTTTGAAGTATTTGTGGCTCCTTTAACTATATTATAAACCATTTTATAACCTTATGAACTTTATCTTTATTATGGTCTCATTCTTAACCATCACTTTCCATTAAATAGCCAATACATTCACATTGGAGTTTTTTTCTGTTTATATATCCATATCATCTATGTAGATTCATCAGTAAATATAAAACAATATTTTTCACTACCATATACACTTATAGGGGTTGGCTACTACACACACTTGTTAAGAAGTTTTTTATTCCAAAATATCGTTGCACCCTTTCCCTAGTTGAAAGATACCTTTCATTACATTTCAATTTCAGAAGTCTTAATAATTTTGATGCCTATGTGATCCAAATTTAGTATTCCCTATGTTGTAAGAATTATTATGATATTCTAACTATGTTTCACAAGTTATAAATTCCACAATGGTGAACTATCATATGTTATGGATCTGAAAATATTTCACTCTATTTTAACTTGTCAGATATAAAGTATTTTCCTTTATTCCTCTATAAATGAGATTTGAATCTCTAGTGATCTTAAATAATTTGTTAGTAAATTTGGTTTTCAACCACTCTTTTTCCTGTTTCCTTATAGAAATCAACTTCTTAAATAAAAATTTAGTATGTTAAACAAACATGAGATTAAGGAAAGAAAAATTATTCATCTAAATTTTCATATATCCCTTCACCACAGTCTCTGATGTTTCATTTTATACCAAATAAACATTTCTAATCTAATAATTATCATAGTTCTTTTTGAATCCTTTCTCTATTATAGAGTGAAATGAGGCTCCAAATTCATTTATCCATGACTCCAACTGAACATGAACACTGCGTTGTAAGATAATACGACCTTCAACTATCATATATTTTAAGGAACAAATTATTTTAGATATATACAATCTAATGTGCACCCCTATTTCCTAACATTAATTCTAGAGGTACCCCAAATCTCAAAAGTACCAAAATGTTATAATTGGGCCAAAAAATCTATCTGAGATTATTCTATATGAATTATCATTTGAATTTTCCAAATTTATGTTATAATGAGGTGACTAGACACATCCATCTACACTAATCATTCTACTGGATTGTACCAAAGAAACCATTTATCTAAGAATTTATTTTAGGATCATCCCATGAATGTCCTTAGAAACTAAGTTTGCTTCTAAAAATAGTTACTTATGGACATTACCTTTGCTTCATATCTTTCTATATGTGATGATAAAAAATAGTTCATAGGAATATACTATGGAATTCACATTAACATATTCGAGAAAATAGAAAGTCATCATAAAATAATTAATATGATAATCATAAGACCTATATTTTGAAAATCACATACTAGAAGCCTTCACATACATGTTCTCCATAGATTTGATTAAATACAATGATAAATTCACCTCTTTAATGTTAAAGAACACATTTCAAGCCAATAGAATCTGATTGAATCTTGGAATCTTTATATCAAGTGTCTACCATTCCTCCTAATCCTTTCCATCTCACATCATTCAATTTAATAAAATCCCCAGGTTTTTTGTATGAGATATTCCAATATATACATGAACTGAAATCTAAAGTACTAAATTTCATCATTTTCAACTTAGAACATATCTCCCTCAGACTCCATCCATCTAAAACCAATATACTCCCACTGAATTAAGAAACCTTTAGAAACGATAATGTTATAGAGATATTACCAAATGTGGGTTGTCCAAATCTGAACAGTTATTTAATACCAATTGTTTTAGGGTACATACATTTATCTCCTTAACATAATCATATGAATGCTTCTCATAGAAGATATTGCATTCAATATATAGTCTAATAATTGTGAAATACCCCCTGAACATGATGTATCAAAAGAAAGGGACTTCTCTATAGTGACCCTAGATAAAAAATATTTTATATACATAATTTTGATAAGATATAAATTAATTATCAAAAAAAAATCTCATAATCTAAAGAATGTAAGGATTATTGTCTTTTAGGAACAATTACAGAGTCATGTTATTTTACAGATCTTGTGAACATTTCTCATTAATCAAAACAAAAAAGTATTCCTTTTATTATTCTTATATGATATAGCCATATTCATAACCATGGGAAGGGATTTAAATGAAATGGGTGATATCAAACATTAATAAAGGGAAATAATCTCAACAGTTTTTCATGGTTTAGATCCAAATAATATGATAAAAATTTGTAATAGGGTAAATATAATATTTAAAAGATTATGGAAAAATATGGGTTATAATAAAATTATAATGTAATAGAATGTCATCTTAGTAAAATATCATTTACCATGAAAAAGGATTGTGGAAAATTGATATAATAAAAATTTTCCATTGAGAATAAAAAGTATATAAAATTGAATTATGGTATTAGAATTAGAAAAGGTAATCATAACATTGTGAACATAGCTTTCTGAAGAGAGTAAACACTAATTTTTGGGAATGTAGATAAATCAAATCATGTCCTTTATTAATATTGTGAATATGACTAATCTACATAATGTCCATGATTAATCTTTTGAAATATATAATAAATATTTTATTTAAACTTATTCTTCTAAATATAACTAATCTAAATCATGATCATAAATAATCTGTTGAATATATCTAATATGTGTCATGTTTGCACTCAACATAATTACCCCGTGAGGGATAATACATTTAATAATTCATTGGTGGGTGATATTGGACCCCACTATTTGTTATCCATACACATGTGATCCTTAGGACATAAATCCTACAAAATATCATAAAAACCCATGTGAAATAAAATTGGTATCATTCATTTCATCATAAAAAACCATTGATAAAAAATATGATTTATAACACATCATAATGGTATCACCAAAATCCCCCACAAGAATGTAAATGGTTGATACTAAAAATATAATCAATACAATATAGTATTTCATAAGAAAATTTATAATTTTATTAATAAAAAATAATTTCTATTTAAATAAATAATTTAGAGATAAATAAAAAAATTCTAGTGAAATCATAAAAGTGTGTTTAGAAATTGATTTTATCTTTGGAGTAAACAAAGAAATAATAATCACTAAAATAAGTAATTTTTTAAAGGTGAAGTGAAATTATTGGGAAATGATATAATTTTTAAAATTAATTCTCCAATAATGAAGCCTTAAAAGAACATAATGGTATCAAAAAGTTGAATTAAAAACACTTTTAAAACATTTAATTATAAAAATAATATTCAATAATGGTGCCTTGAAAATGACACAACGATTTATGAAATGTCAATAAAAAATACTGTAATTTATTTAAAAATATATATTGAATAATATATCTTTTAGTAGACATAATGATTATTAGAAAATAATATGCGGTGTTGTTTAAAGATGTTTTTAAAATGATGGAAAAACCTTTTAATTATTTAAAAATAACATTATTCAAAACCAACATTGTTAAAACAATATTTAAACCTTAATTTCAAAATGAAAAATGGGTATATAAGTATTATTAGTGATAAAAAATTTAGTTTCCAATATTGAAATGAAATCATTGGTTGGTTGTAAAAAAATAAATATAGAGAAAAACCCATTAAAAGAGATGGTAAATATCAATAAAAAAATTACATTTTAAATGAAACAATATATTCATAATAGAGTTATAAATTAGTATAAATCATGATTAAAAAAATAATATGGAAACACAATATAACAAAATCATTGGGTAAGATAATTTAATCATTAATGATTATAATCGTAGTGGATTGATTGAAACTGAAGATAAATATATGGATCTTGAAAACCCCTTATAACTTGAGGAATAATTTAATTAAAATACTATCAATATATAGGTGTTTAAATTGGAATTAAATTAAAAATAATTAATGGTATCTTATGATATAATATATCAAATAGGTATTATATACCCCACATAAAATATTTTAGGTTCATAATATAAAAACATGTCTCAAACAAAGGAATGTTTAGAGAAAAACCATTACCTTTTCATAATTCAATCAATGCTTGCCCAAAAAACATAGAATAATTGAATTACCATTATTAATTACATACCAAATAGATATATTCACTAATATAACCATTTATAATCATAATTTATATATATTATTGGTTTTTAACTAGTTTCCCACACTGGGTGTTTTATAACATTAAAGGTTTTTGGTAAATTCATAGGATCTGGGTCCGTATTCACTCTTCTGATAAATTTCATCATTAAAAAATAATTAATTTTACCAAAATAGATTATTTATAATGATATTTAATTTTTATTTTCTTTTCTTGTGTGTTTCAATCATCACCCTAGAATATTAAATCTCTAATTTGTTTATTTTCATGATTCATAACCAAATAAGGGTGTTTTTTAATTATTGAGTTAAATTTTTATGTATCCATTATATAAACAAAAATATTAATTATTTAAATATTTATAACATATTACTAAATTAATTTGTTATTATCTTCATCATTGATATTATTTTATAGCATTTTGTAAATAGCTAGTTAAAGAGACCAATAAATGAATATACCATGATTGGTGGATGATTATGAGGTGACTTAGTTGAAATATCATTAAATTAATGGAAAAACGATATCATTTAGTGTTTATTAGTTTGATATTAACAAATTATAAAGTATTTATAACAATATTTAGTTTATATAATAATTTTATATAATTTGAATAATTTATTTTTTCTTAGTATGTTGGATTTAAATGATTGAAATAACAATGATTGTTTATTGATCATATCATTAATGGGTTATCTAATTTGTAAATATGGAACATTTATAGTATAATAGATATCATATTTATCCATAATTCATATTCTCATAACTATCCATGAATGTTTGTGATGGAAAATAAAATTTAAATCAATCGTTCTATGGAGGCAGTGGACCACACCTATGCTTGGTTGAGGATTTAATTTTCCCTAGAATGAGAGAAATATAAAATATTATTTCCCATTTAAAAATATAAAATATATTATAAATATAATTATTATTTATTAAATTAAATGTCATTACCAGATTTGTAAAGTCATTATAGAAAATGAAACATGGCATTTTGTGGAGGTGGCGTTCCACACACAGACCCATGAATATCGCTTCCACTTTCCTTAATAGAAATTTAAGAAGGAGATTTTTTATTATTCCCATAGAATAATAAAAAAAATATAAAAAAATGATTTCATTAGATATTTATTTGAAAGTGGAATTTCAAAAATGTAATAAAAATGAAAGAAGTTATTTAAAAGTTATCACTTGTGTTGGGAAAATTGAGATTTCCTAAAAATATCCCTTAGGAACTGATGGAATAGTATGATCTCTTTTGAAAAAAATGTTAAAATAGAGATATATGATTTTAGTTAAAGTATAAAAAGGAATATTTTTTTGTGGGAACAAAATTTTACAGTGGTATTGAATGGGTGTGAGAGTTCCCGTTTATACGTGGATAGAATAGAATTTTGGTAAATATTTCAATTTTATATAAAGAGAGAACATGTCAAACATGTCTAGTTTTTTACTCTAAAAGTGTATTTTTTTAATGACCAAAATATCTCTAATTTTTTAATGTTATTTCATATGTATTTTTAGTGCTTCATTTGAGTTATAGAGATACAAAGGAAACTAGCCTGCAGAAGTATTCAAAGATGAATTAAACGACAAATTTATAGTATAATTCTATAGTAACGTATTGTATAAATGATACGAGTCCACCAAAATTTTGGTAAATCATATTAGAGCTCACTATTCCTATATAAATCCATTATCTAGCTGATGTAGTTTCTATATATGTAGTGTTAAGGCCATGCACATTGGTTAGCTAGTCACATTAGGCGACTAGCTGGTGGTTCCGTTCTAAAATCTTACAAGGAATATTATTATTTTATTTATAGGATTAAATCAGATACTAATGTCCAATATTGGACTTGGATGATCCCATAACAATTTAAGGCTATAAATAGAGGTAAAATGAGTTTGTATCATCATATGAATAAGGTATGATACCAATGTAAGTCTTTTGTTGTCTATCGATCACGATATCCACTTTAATCTTCAAAGAGAATAATTGCTCCCATATTTATAATAAAATTATAAATGATATTAAGATTAAATTCATAATGGTACTTGATATCTCCTCCAAGAAACATTCACTGGTGATATCTTCCTCGATATTTAACATATTCCACTTAGTTTTTTCTATCATTCATTGTGCCTTTATTTTTATTCTACAATTGAACCTTTGTACATTCTTATCTAACGGCTTGAATCACTCTCCCAACTTGATTTATATTCTTATATTCTCAGAAGAGTTGATTTCAATATTGTAATAGGTTTTTTAAAAGTCAAAACATCCATTTTTGACCAAAGGGTTATTTTTGGTTTCTGATTATTTGTTTACTTAATTATATATTGAAAATATAGGGTTATTTTTGGTTTCTGATTTACAATAAAACCAAGGGTTCTTGTTTTCTTTATTACTCAATTAAATATTAAGTGTATATTTGGTTTTTTGTATCAATTAAAACCAATGTATATTATATTTTTGGTTCATGGGTTTATATTAACTTCTATGGGTTATATAACCCTCTAAAGTCTTATTAAGGGTTGGGGATATTGTGGATCCTTGTTTGTTATTATTAGAATCTATTATCAATGTGCTCCTTTCCTTATTTACATTCAAAAGATAAGTTTCCACTATACAATTGATTTTTTATTTTCCACTATGATGTTGTTTGATAATATCAGATTCCTTTATGATATATTCATTTCTTTTTTATCATCATTTAATTTAATTATTTATATTTTTAAAAAGAAATTCACCCCCATATGCCATTTCTACTTCGAAAAAAATTTACTATTAAAGGAGACATTTGTATTCTTTTTTCTAAATTGTTTAATTTTTTACATTATTATTTTTTGATTTTTTTTAATTTTTAAATTCAATATTGAATTAAAATTATGATTTTATAATAGAATCAACCACTAATATTCATTATCCATTTTTTGGTGTTATTAATTATTATTATTATACACATCACATATCTGTCATTTTTAGTATCATTGGTTATCTTGATTAAAATATGGTTATGGTTGAAAATGTTACTACAAAATTTATTGAGGATAAATATAATCCTCAATATATTACTTCATTTGAACTTAATGAAAAATACATGAATTCTGTTCATTTTCATCTTAGCTAAAATGAATTTAATAACATATCTTCTTGATAAATGGATAATAAAATATGAAGTTTTGTATAAGTTACATAAAACGGAATTGATAAAGTTAATAAAAATAGATTAGTTACGTTTTTAAAATATCTTAAATATTTTATATGAATCCTAATGAATCCATTACTAGTATGTTTATGAGGTATAATAATATTTACAATGGTACAACGTTCCATAGTGATGATTTACCTTTAGAAATAATCATGATAAAACTCCCATGGTTATTCCAAGATCCTTGTCGTGAAAAGTAACAAAAATAAAAGTATACAAGGACATAAGGAAAATGGCATTGAATGATCTCATCAGACCACTCAAAACATATGAAAAAAATATGAAATTCCATGAAGTATAGGAAGTGATGGAAGTCAATTAAAAAATGAAGAACATCAATTATAATGAAATAAAATATAATGATTCCTTTAGAAGTGACACTGATGATGAAGGTTAAATTCAATAATATTTCTAAATGAACAAAATCTTTTAAATAATAAATAAATTTCTTGACCTACCAAAACTAATGATTGAATTTATTTCATTAATGTGACGTGTCCTAAATGAAAAAAGTAGCATATAAGACACGAATTCTCAATATGCAGAAAATATGTTAAAACAAAGGAATATTGTTTTAAAGTCACTAAAATTATCAAATTTTAGTACTAGAGAGTATTCAATTTCAATGGATGAATCAAGAAACTCATGTACTAAATTCCTCCTATCACATATAAAGAAGATGATGATGTTAATTCCTCTATTTATCACCATCCTTCTCTTGAATCATATCCATCTCATTCATCGTCTTCTTATTTCCCTTCATATAAAAAATAATAAATTAAGATATTTATAAAAAATACTTTAAATATATGAATATCATTCAAAAAAATATAAATTAGTTATGAATGAAAAATTAAAAATTCAAATGAAATAGATGTTATTTTAGAAGGAAAGGGTTATTTGGTTTTAAAATTACAACATCAATTGGATGTTTCTCTTTTTAAAATATAATCCTAGGATCTAAAACAATCTCTTTAAAAATTATTGGAAGGTGAAGAAAATATTAACATGATCCTTGTTTTTTAGTGTGTTAAAATAAATAATCAGGTTTTTGGTTTTTTGAAACATGAAATATCATAAAAAATACTACTTTTGTGGAAGGTATTTTTCAATATAATGTATGCATTTGACTGTAAAACAACTAGATATGGATGTACCAAGTCTATCCACCTTTTATCTCTTACCAATTATGCGTGGGATCCAAAATCATTGTTAACTAATCATAGTTGACCCAATATTTTTTTGGATTTTAAATTAATTTTTGATAATAATGAATGTCCCTTGTGAGTGCTAAAAGGCACTTGATTTTTAAGAAATTTCCAAGGTTATACCATTGAGTATAACTAATCTATCATATGTTGTCTATAAAATAACATAAATAAAATGGATGATCCATCTCAAATTAGATTCTAATGAAAAGAAAAATTGATGTAGTTGTAGATGTTTTAAAATCTAGTAAAAATCCTTTCTATTATTATTTTTATATAGTGGGGGTTATTTTAATGTTAATTTACTTTTCTAAGATATCTTACATTATATTGTTATAAATGTTTTATATTTTTTTGGAAAGTGTTATTTGGTAAATCATTTGTTAAAATAATGTTTTAAATACCCATCTCATGGAATGATCATATTAATTCATTTAAAATATTTTATTATTCTTTATGTATTTGTGTATGTGTTTCAAAAAATAATTTTTTTCAATGATTCTAATTTGATGTATTGTTTTGTTCAAGTATTTTCCTAGTTTAAGCATGAGCCTAATTATTAATATATACATGAATTCATGAGTTTAATATTTATGTTGAACATGAAATATTGAAAATATAATTAAATCATTATTCCTAACATTTCTTAATTGGGAGTTAAAAAATGGTATACAAGCTGCATAATGGATTATGTTTAAATTCTCCAAGATATCCATCATATTATCATTTTTCTCCAACCATAAAGCTTTGAACTATTCTTTTTTATAATAAAAAATGGGTAGGGAATTTTATAATAGTGTTAAAAAGATAATAAATCATCATATTTCCATACACAAAAAGGAGATAAGTTTCCTTAGTATCATTATGGTGGTGAATTTCATTATGAAGGGGGAGACATTATTTAATGAAATTTGGGTAACTCCTTCCATTTTTATTTTACACCTTTTCCTTATTCTTTTATTTATCTAATATTCATGAGAAATAAAAAGGATATATTAGTGACTCATGTAGTGCAGTTTCATTAATGATCACAAACACTATAATGTTTTTAACCTGTTTTAAGAGTATTTTAAGTGTTTATTTTGAGTTATATTGACAGGAAGGAAATTGATCTATATATATTTTAAAAGAATGACTATAGGATGTATTCCTAGTCTGATTATAAATTGAATCAATAAATAGATGATAGTAGTACACTCAAAAAATATTATATCAGCCAGGAGATCCCTCATCTAGAATGAATCCATCGAAAAGCTAGTGTAGTTTTCATAGAAGCAATACTTCAACCTTGAACACTAGATATCCATTCTAGAATCTCCCTAGTTGTATTTATTTTTGTATTTAAGGTAATTAATCGACACCTAATGACTTGGATCAACCATGGATGACCCGGTCACCCTAGTAGGCTATAAATAGAGGACATGGGAGACTAGGATCAACTTGAAAATGAAGGATGGTACTAAAATATTTCCCTCTAATCTCTATTAATCATGAAATAATATTCTATCTTCAAAGAGATTAAAAGTATGAAAATTTATCATACAGTTCCAAATAAGATCCAACATACATCTTCTGTTGGAATTGATATCTCCAATGGGAACCTTTAAAAGGCATGATCATTATCAAAATTCATCAAGTTCCAACGAGTTTCTTTATTCTATATTTCATTGTGTCTTCATTACTCTTCTACTCTAGAGCCTTTATAAATTCTTATATAACCCATTGTCTCTATATATATAAATTTAATTTTCTCTTTATCTATCCTTCTTTAATTTTAATAAACTTTAATGAGAATATAGGTTGGAATTATAATAGGATTTTCAAATGTAAAACCATTCCTTTTCACCCTGCACATTATTATTATTATTATTTAATAATGGAATTTTTTATTATTAGCTCTTGGAAAACCGAAACAAATACAAAAAGGACAAAATGAACAAAACCAAAGAAACAATAAAGGGGGACTGTAGTAATGCAGTCCGAGGGTGTCCTTGATAGCTATATCCACACCAGTTGAGGGAAGAGACCTGAGGGAGGAGAAAATTAAGAGAGGGTGGTTCTGGGACGCACTAGTAGCCAAAAAGTCAGCCAGCTGGTTCCCCTACCACCACGTGTGAGGGATCTCAGTATTACTGGAGAGAATCACCTTACATTTGAGAATGAGGTAGGTGATCTGCCATGGAGGGTACATGTTACCCTTAAGGGATCCCCAAATGATCTTAGAGTCGGTCTCCACTGCAGTGAGGGGATAGCATTTGAAAGACAAATTTCCAGACCGGTGTGTATCGCCTTAGCATCCGCCACAAGGGAGTCCCCCTCCCCAAAGAAGGCATTGACTGCAAGATTGACTACTCCGGAAGGGTCCCGAACAGTCCCTCCTCCCCTCATACCCCCTGCCCAAAAGCCCCATCCATGTTCAATTTCAACCCGTTAGAAGGGGGATTCCATCTCACCTAGGAGACAGACCTTGGAGGGGCTGGGGAGCCAGAGGGGAACGCGCTATTGATATGTCTATGAAGGGATGGTGAGGTTGCATAATGCTTATAGAGAGAGGCTAGATCAGCGATTAGAAACTTTGTGCGGAGAAGCAGGCCATGAAAGGAGGGGCAAACCCCAGAATGTGAAGCTTCGTTGCACGCCTGCCAAAGACACCAGAACCCCACCGCTATAAGGATCGACCGACCCTCCTCCTCAGTCTTGGTGGAGGCCCCATTGAACCAGCACTAGAAACATTTCTCCATAGAAGAGACTGCCCCTGAAAAATCCATACACTCCCCAAGATAGTTCCAGATATTGCCAGCCCAGTCGCTTTGGAAGAAATGGTGGAAGGAGGTCTCCTCTTTAGGGGAAGAGCAACAGAAGCATCTTAAAGAAAGGGAAATGCCTTTGGATTTAATAGATGACTCTGTGAGGATGGCGTTAGACCGAACCCTCCAGACGAGAAAACTAAACTTGGCTGGTATATATTTTCACTATAGAACTTTTCCCTAGGGGTCCTTAGCCGGTTCCCTGTACATGCCATTCCTATAATACTTCACTGAGAACCTTCCAGAAGGGGAGCATCGGAACACGCACCTATCCATGGAGTCGTCCACGCAGATGTCGTAGAAGCACACCTCTTGGGTTGGGCTGAGAATGGCCCTGAGAAAGGAAAGATGAAGGGAGGCCTCTCTGACTGACAGATCCGGTGTCGGGCACCCTGGAAATCTGTGAATTCTGCTACCCCAGTTGCACTCCCAGAATCTGTTGTCCCCCTTCCCGATGATCCAATGTGATTGCAGCTGGAGGGAGGACACATGCCTACAGAGAGAGCTTCAAAGGGGGGATTCCTTCCTGTTATTCTGCCTTGTACCAAAACCGTACATAACTCTTATAAACTGACTCCACAACGTTCTCCCTTCAATAAATTCCCTAGCCATCTTACCTTGCAGGAAAAACATGGCCTTTCTCAAGCTCCTCACATTGATACCACCGTGCTCTAGAGGCCTTACCAGTTTTCTACAAGAGGCCCAACAACATCGCTCCTCACCATGGGCATCTGACAAGAAAGAGGTAAGAATGGACTCCAGACGGCTGATAACAGACTTGGGAACCTTCAGGACAGCAAGGATGTGCAAATGTATTGAATACATCACACTATTTATTAGGGTGATCCTCCCACCGAAAGAGAGGAAGCAGTTCTTCCAATTGTTAATACGGTTAATGATTATATTGGACAAGTCCTGAAAGTGATGCACCCGGATTCTCCCAGGGGAAACAGGATCCCTGAGATAGGTCATGGAAAAGTTCTTTTACTGAATACCGATAATGGTCTCAATGGAAGCCTTATGCCAACTTGAACATTTCGAAGGAAAAAAGACCCCACTCTTCTCCCGATTGATCACCTGTCCACTCCATTTGGCATATTCATCCACAATCAAGAAAAAACCTCTGATGGAGGAGCTCCTCCCATTAAGGAAGAACAAAAAGTCATCCGCAAAGAGGAGGTGGGAGACGCTAGGAACCTGGGAGCCGCAATAGAAGGGAAAAAAATTGCCAAGTTTCATGGACATGGAGAAGTATATGCTAAGGGAATCTTGGGCCAGAATGAAAAGGTTCGAGGACTGGGGGTCCCCCTACTGTAATCCTCTCACAGAATTAATAAAATTGCACTGCTTCCCTGCAAAAATGATATTGAACCACGAAGAGCTGTAACATCGGAAGAAAATGTCGATGGATGCCACTGAGAATCCCTTGCATCTCATAGTACGAATGATGTAGTTCCACTCCAGGCGATCATATGACTTATCCATGTCTAGTTTGACCACGACATTCAAGCCCACCACTTTCTTGTTGATATCCAGAGTCATCTCCTGAGCCACCCCAACAGCCCCTTGGATAGATCGGCCTCTGATTAAGGCATGTTGTTCGTTCAGAACCCACTGGTGAGTGAAGCCAGCAAGTCTACTATTAATGATGTTAGCCAAGACATTGTATGTGAAATTACACAGGCTAATAGGTCGGTATTGGGAGATTGTTGAAGGAGAATTGAACTTGGGAATTAGAATCATGGTTGTAGCATTGGCCATACGAGGGATAGAGCCACCACGGAAGAAGTCTTGTATAGCCTAACAAAGATCAGTAATGATGATATTCCATGCAGAGATATAGAAAGATCACAGAAATTCGTCCGGTCCAGGCGCACTGTCTGGGATAAGAGAGTGCACCACCCCCAGGCTTCCTTCTCATTGGTAACACAACAGATGAGCTCATTAACCTCACTGGAGACACTACACAGAATGGATTCAAAGAGGTCCACCTAACCATGAGGGTAGCCATTCTGGAAGCAGGGATTTGGATCACAAAGTAGACCTTTAAAGTGGGAGCGCACCATACAACCAATCACCTCCAAATCACTGTAGAAAGATACATCCCAAAGACTAATATGCGGGACCTGCACCGATTTCTTATCCTTTAGGCAGGTGTGGAAAACTTTTGTGTTACGATCCCCCTCTCTAAGCCACGAGGAGCAGGCTCGATCCTGGAGGCTTTGTTCCTGTTCCATGAGAACCTCATTCAACCGGTTCTTCTTCAGACAGAGGGTGGCAAACACCTCATCATCCCACCGGTCTTCCAAGATAGCTTCAGTTCCCTTGATATCTTTTAACATGTCGTCTGTGGCTGGGTAATCAGATTGATGAGAACTAGACCAGGCTTGGAGATCCTGTTTTAAATGCCAAAGCTTGAAGTGGAGGCCAACCCAACTACCCTGCTGGCAAGGTCTGTTCCAGGAACTCCCCACCGCCTCCAGAAACCCATGGTGTTGCGTCCAAATCTTGGAAAAGAAAAACTTGCCCAACCTCAGGGAGCCTGATATCAGATGGATTAACAGGGGGAGTGATCAGACAATGCCCGAACCAAATGGGAGACTTGAAGATTATAGAAGGAAGAGATTGCATGGAGATTTCCCAAGAAACGATCGAGCCTACACCAAGTTCTTTTTCTACCCCTCTGGTTGTTGAACCATGTGTATCTATCGCCTGTGAAGCCGAGATCAAGATGTCCTTCCTGCACCGCGAAAGAGGAAAAATCCATCCTGTCATTACGGGGAAGATCAGCACCACCTTTCTTCTAGGAAGTGTGCATGATAGTGTTGAAGTCGCCGACCACAATCCAAGATTCTTCCCCAGGATTGAAGGACCTCAAATTCATCCAGAGGTTCTCCCGCAAGCTTACATCACACTTGGAATAAACAAAAGAGAAAAAGCAATGCTGGTTCCCAAACTCCTCTTTAACCGAAATATGCTGGTCAGAAGCTGATAGTAGGTCGATCTTCACACTGGAACTCCAAAAAATCCAAACATGGTGGTTAGCTGGTTCACCATGCATAAAATAACATAATCCAATCCTTTTGTAAAACATTCCAATTTTTGAAGCACACTGTTTGGGCTCCAAGACCACAGCAATCAAGACATTGAGTTTGGCCACCTTTGACGAAAAGAAGTCTGTCTTCACCCTGGCACCCAGACCGTGGGCATTCCAGATGATAAGAGCAATCATTAAAATAGAGAGCACCTGGAACTGGCCCCAGGAGACTAAGCCATCTGGTTTAGCTCTCTCGGTGAAGCTAGGAGAGCTCTGCCTTGCGATCTGGTGAAAATCATATCTGAAGAAGGACTGTGAGGGGAGGACGGATTGGGGGAACCTTCTGAAGCCAGATGGGTGGGACGACCCCTCCTTTTGTCCATAGGGGTTGGAGAAGCAAAGTCCTCCATAAGAGACAACGCCTCAAAGGAATTAGCAATGGGGAGCGTGGACAGCGTTAAGGCAGATTCACTTAGCCTGGCCGAGGCAAGTGGGAGGATGTCCATGCAGGGAGGGGCAGACGCACGAACCACCCAATCCATGCAATAAGGGGAAAAGATAACTGGGTGCAGGATTGGGCCAGAGACACCCAGGTGGCCGGAGGTAGGACGCAAAAAAGAGGACAAGGAGGGCAAACAATTTTGTATCCTATATAATCTCGATATAATATTTTTAGAAAATAACATAGTGTAATTAATAAAAGTGTTATAAATTATAATGTAAAGACAAATTTTAAATATGTTGATATTTGATATTATGGATTATTCATAATTAATTAATTTGAAGTTTTTTACATAAGATGGGGCTTAATTTTGAGTAATTATCAATGAAATTTAGGTAAATACATAAATTGTTTATTTAAAGAGAATGATCAATTAAAAATTGAATTAGATTATTCAATCAATCTTTACAAATATTAGAAAAATTGTCATATATTTTTAATATTTATAGAAGGGGTTTAATAAATTAAATAATAGTAAATTGTTTATGGTTAATGGATTAAATGTTCTTGAAAAAATTGATACAATTATTCCATTGAAATTAAATGTTTATATTAATAATATCATTTCAACATTAATATGAACTATAAGAGTTATAAATAATATTGAAGGATGTTACAACCTTTTAATCTAATATTATATGGATACATTAAAGATTTTAAATATATTTTTTATTTAAGAACAATAAAAATGATTTATAAAATACATTATAAATATCAAGAATGTTGCCAAAATATAAAATGGTTTATATTAATAATTATTAATTCTTCATAATTAATTATTTTGAAATTGATAAAATTTAATAGGGACCTAACTTGATGATATTATTTTTACTACATTAATAAGTTTTATATTAATGTTTTGATAAAATGTATAAATAATAAAATGAAATTTTATATAATAAATAATATGAAAGAGTTCATTTTTAATTGAGTATAAAAGTGTTTATATTCGAAATTATGGAATTTCTATAGTGTTAGCTAATTGATAAAAGGGTTTATAATTATATTTTGTATATGAATTATTTATAAATTGATATCCCATGTTTAAAATTTTTAATTGTTCATTTTTTTAAAGTTTTCCCCTACTTTATTCATATTTAAAAAGTGTTTATATAATTAATGTGTATTCTTATGTTTAACTAATAAACTATTTATCATAGATAGACCCCTGCATTACATACATGGTATGACTTTATAAAACTTAGTTTTCATCTGCCTAAACCATATTAATACATAGATAAACACATTAATGTGTATTCTTATGTTTAACTAATAAACTATTTATCATATAATGGTGAATTAGGTTTTCTATCTATCACACTGGGCATACTCATATAGATATTATTAATCTCATAAAACTCTATGAATTAACATAAAATATTCATATAACTTATTCATATTATGTGTTTATCTATGTATGAATATGGTTTTAAATCAATTTTAGGGAAAGAAACACGTACCATGGGTTCTTTAAAAGTTACACATTAATGTTGATGGAGCACATTAAATGGATGTTTTTAATAGTGATTAAAAACAATATCATTATTATCACGCATGAAGTAAAAGAGAATAAAACATGGAGATATAATTAATTTATATGATGTAATAATTATGAATTTAATATTCATTTGATGTATATTAATTGAGAAAGTTATAAAAGGGAAGACACATAAAATTCTTAGTGTGATATTCCTTCAATAGAGACCCATGTCAAGAACTAGATCATCCAACTATATAGGTCTTGGAAAATCTCGGTTCCACTTGATTATCATGTGTAAGGAATGAAAGTTATGAGTAACATTAGATTTTTTAGTTGGGCAGGTCATTCCAATGCTGGGTGCCCTTTTATCATCCTTTTATTTATTATTCCTAGAAATTTTTTAGGGTTATACTAGTCAGAAGGCTCTAATTGGATTCATTTACTAGAGAAATAGAGTTGGTAATTTCTATAAAATAGATTTGTATAAATGGTTATCCACTCAACTATTCAGGAATCACAACTATTTTAATTTGGATAATTATCATCCTATATAACAAAGTGATGATATAAATGTTAAAGAGGACTCCTTACCTAGAAAATTAACAAATTTTCAAACTAAATGGATATTATGTAAGGGTTCATTAATTAAATTGAGATCACCAACATTAAATGTACTTAATTAAAAGATATAAAAACCTGATATATATATGATATAATTTTACATTTTAGATAAATGAATCACCATCATCAAACTAAACATTAAAATAATTCTATAAATGATAATCTAAAAGTAACTAACTCATAATATTGGTAGTATAAGAAATTTTTTTAAGATAGAGATTTATTCTATGTGTTATAGATTTTTTTTCTTATGTAATGAACTATTGAAATTTTCCAATAAGTTGATCTAGATGGTTATAGATGTATGGAATGATTTATTTATGGTTTAAAAGTATTCATAATCTAATTGAACTAATAAATTCTTGTCTCATGTACACAATATAAATGGGTATACAAATAATATTTAATAGTATTGAACATGATTATAGAGACTAAAGAATTTAAATAAGCATCATTATGGTTAAGAAACTCAACCAATTTTCATTGATGGAAATATCATGAAAATATGAATATATTTATGAATATTTTTCTATATATTCCAATTTTTATGAGATTCAATAAACAAGGAATATAATATCTATCTTTTGGTATTGTAAAAGTATCAAATCAATTTTAAAGTTCAAAAATGGTATTAGAATAGTTGGAAAGTCCAATAATATTTCTTCCAGAATCCAATTATGGTTATTTGAAACCTTAATATATTATCATAAATGATTTATGATTCTATATAATGGGATTATATAGAATACCAAAATGGGGTTTTCAACATCATGGAAATACCATATTAGGTACTAATGTTAAAGGAATAAATTATTTGATTAAAGGGTATGTGATAACCAGTGTATGTGTTACAATTTTGTTTTAAATTTATAAGATTTAAAAATCATAATAATAATTGATAGATATTTTAGTTTATATCCAATATATGAATAAATAATTTTATACATCATGGATTTTAATGTAAAGAAATGTTTCATGCTCGGATGAATATAATGAAAGGATGTTCATCTCCATCGTATTAATCATATATGATAAGATATTTTTCATTAAAAAAGAATAATTATAAACAAAATGATATGATTAATTATGTACACATGGGTTATGATTCATTTGAATCTATAGTATGTTCTTATAAGAATTTATGGACAAAGTTATTTTATCCATGATAACCAATTTATCCATATATTTGTTAAATTATTATGGAGCATGATTCCCACCTAGTACTGGTGTATTTTAATGAATAAAATATTTTTTCCAAGAAAATAATCTAAAAAAATGGAATACCATATGAGATATTGAAATAATAGTTTATTTGTTTTACATTCATACTATAATACAATTAGTGTTATCCCTTGATAAAAAATTAGTTTTTTTTCTTAGTTTTAGAAATCTATTATAAAAAGAAGATGATGTACTAGAGGGTAGTAGAAGCATGCTCTATCATAGATATGTTCAAAGTTAATAAATATTTTTCTAATAGATTTGATTTTTTGATTGTTTACATTCTATCATAAAGAGTTAGGATATGTGACCATAGAGAAAAATATAAATATTTCCATTTAGTGTTTATTTGAAAGAGAGAATAACAATTAACTAAAGGATTATAAAAATATAACATTAATAGTGAAATTTCAATCAATTTTCCAAAATAATTAGGATATATGAAGATAAGTAAATTTGAAAAGTATATCTATTTGTTTTGAGAAAGTGTATATAACTATTATACCTATTTATTTACAATGTGAAATTCAATTTATATCCAAATAGATTATAGTTTATAATGTTAAGAAACAATTGATATTTTTACATGCATTTACCATATGTAATTAAATGCAAATTTATCATAAAAGAGTTTAAGATATTTTGGATGAAAAAGTAAATGGTTATATTAACCTCATAGAGAATGTTTGATGGAATGATTTTATAATTTATAATGATGATGACCATAAAAATAGTTCTACATAGAAAAAATAATTTCAAAGAATAAAATTTGATTATTTGAGGTAATTAAGTTTGAATATATGTTCAAGAGTTGAGAATCCAGATTTTGATTCCTATGTCACACCATTATTCAAACTAGCTTCATCATCATCATTATTCATTCATTATTTTTTGAAAATGGAGAGGTAAAAAATTGAAGACCAAAGATACAAGGAAAGGCCCCTAAGGGAGGTGAGGCAATGGAATCTAAAATATTTCATACCTAAAGCATCACCTCTAAATAGGTTCTTTACTTCAATTGGGAGAGATTTCACATCTTGGGAATGTAAAACAAGAAGATATTGTGATTCTATAACAACGAGATGTTCAAACACCTTATTTACCTCCCTCTTGGTGTGTGAGAGATGAGTTACATTACTGATGAGACTCATCCACCTCCTCAAGACAGTGTAAGGACCATGGAATATTTTGCTTACCAAGCATGAATTCATGCAGGATCAGATAGTCTGTCTCGACCGCCATAAGAGAAATACTGAAATTCCTACAGAGATGAAGACCTGTGAGAATTTCTATTACCTCATCCACAAGGGAGTGACCTCAACTGGAGTGAGTAGAAAATGAAAGGATGACACGTACCATAGGATCCTGGAAAACACCACCACCCTCATCCCATTATGAGGTTAGTGGGAGTATTTTATCATATGGTCACATAAGGATGTGATATGACTCATATATGGTTTAAATGTTCTAGAAACCATTAGTAATCATATAGAATAATATTTATGTATAATGTATTGATATTAAACTCTTAATATATTTTTTATAATGGTTTTAATAATTTCATTTAATTTTAATAATGTAAATATCCCTTTATCATTCATCTATATGTGCATAAATTTACTTTACATAGACAATTAAATGATAAATATACCCTCAATGTAAAAATATTAAATATTCCAAAATAGATGATCGTCATGAGATCTTATGGTATGTGATGATATGTTTTTTTATTTGAAAAGTGTACACATTTAAAAATTGTGTATACAATATATAATAAATAAATTTCTGAGGTAATAAGTAGATACATATTTCATGCACTGACTAGATATAGTATATCTCATAGAATGTCATAAATTCATAGATATATGTAGGAGAATATTATTATTATCAATCCTTGTTACCTATGGTTGGTGATATACCTATCATGATAATCATCACACTTTAATTCACTACCTATGGAGGTAAAAATATTAACCTAGATAATCAGGGGTTCTTGGGAATGTTATTGATCATTACATCTGTTAGAGTGAAACTAATATGAGATTTTTCATCTTGTATAACATTTAAATACAACATGACCTTGATTGAATAGAATTGAGAAAATTAATGCCCATGTTTAGTTTCACCACAGATGATATGTTTAAATAATTTGATTTGTGGAATGTGATGAAATCAACTATTAGATGAATGAAAAGAGATGTATTCATCCACATGGTATGTATTTTTTATAGAGTCATGAAAATATGAGATGATTATACTATATTGAAATATTTTATGTCCTTTAAACACATGATGTTTTGAAAACATGTATATTATAGTTATACATAAAATTTATACGATACATATGTTGGTGGACATGTTAATATAGGGATATGAATTATTTTTATGGAGATAAAAAAATACCACTTTGTAGCATGAATTTAATTGATACTTTTCTCAAGGCCACTCTTTTCTAGCATTAATGAAATATATATATGATTTTTTTTTTCAACACTAATAAGGCCCACTGGGTCTCACAGTTAGGCCACTATATAAGAATTATGTTTTGGACAATGCTTGTGTTCCAAAATTAAAAGAGTATGATGAATCTATTTATATATAGAGTTTCAAATGGATTCATAAAGAGTGGTGATGTGTTTCATATATAAATTATTTATTTTAGAGAAAGTGGTAGTTTCTTTCAGGATATGCACTGAAATAATTAATTGAATATTTAATTTATTTTAATTTATCTTCAAAGTGTGTTCATTGATAAAAATAAATTATGAATGGATTAAATTCGTAGAACGGTCATTGAATGGTATGAAATAAATTAATGAAATTATGAATAAATTCATATGGATACATTGAATATGCCCAACACATTTTATTAAATAAAATGATTAATTTATTTGTATATAAAGGAATGATATTCCTCATGTTGTGTACAATCAATTTTATGTAAGCCTTTTAAAACTATATTTTATTATGTAGCTTGTTCATCACACTATGTGAATATTTTAGAAACTCTTCATGTGTTTGGGAGTCCACCAATTGAGATTAGGATCCTTATGCCAATTGAACCCCTTCGAGGTAGGAAGAATTTTTTTTCTATTCCAATGATCATTATCAAGGAAACTCATTGAAGATTATTGCATTGGTAATCTAGGAAGATACAATTATTCTCTTCATTTTTACATATTCATTACAAAAAATATATATGACATCTATTTTTCCCTCTCTTGCTATGATATCCATTTTTTGACCCTAAAAACCCATAAATATAACCCTATTAAGACTTATAGAGGGGAGGATATATAGGGGAACATTGTATTCTATTACATAAAATTGTTATCAAAGTGTTTCATGCCTTTTTACTTTCTACAATTATATTTAAACTATATATTGACTTACTTTTTTAAAATTTATATATTATTTACCTTTATAATATTTAATTATTTCTTGATATAGATTAATCTTTCATATAATTTTTTGATTTTATTATTTTAATTTTTAAAACGAAATTCCCCCTCATTTCATTTCTACTATAAAAAATAATCTTCCAGCTCTAAAAACAGATTAAAATTGATTGGAGGGTGAGATAAGTTCAAGAATATCTCTACCACTCATTTAGAAACATGTTTTTATCCTTTTTCTATCCCATATTCCCTAGAAATATTAATTTTTTATTTATCTTTTTACCATGGTAACTAGTTCTTAATTAAGGTAATTTATTCATTATGCTTAAAAATATTTTGGTTTTAAGTTGATAATTTCGACCCACAAATTCAAAATATTTAATCTATTTCATTTGATTGAATAAGTAAAAGAGAAAAAAATTAAATTTAAAATAAATATATATAATGTATTAAAACAATTTTTTTGAAAATGTTCCTTATTCTATAAAAAATCAAAAATAGGATTTTTATTGAAAAATAATAATTTCAAACATTTGACTTTACATACAATATATATATTTTTTAAAGAATAAGTTTTAATAAGTTTTATAATATTATTATATCCAAGTAAGGTTATAAAATACGCAGTATTTTCAAAACATATATTTCACACAATTAACTTAAAAACAATTATGTTAAAAAAATCCTAGTAATTCAGCTTCATATTATATTTCTATGTTTAATACAAAATTGATTTTCATATTTTCAAATAAACATTATAAATTTTCAAAAATAAATATTTCAATAATATTCCAAAATATAGTGTATTGTAATTTATATTGGAAAATCAATTTTTAAAATGTTATATATTCAATATTTATATTTCTTATTGATTAATAATAAATTTATGGGTAATATATTATTAATATTATTTATATATTTTATTTCTTTTGATTCATAATATTTTTGGTTTCATTAAATGAAACACCAATTTTCAAAATATATATTTTTATTCATAAAATGTACTTTTTTTATTGTTTTAGTTGTATTAATTTAATGTCATTTGTATTAAAAGTAGACATTATTTTAATTATTCCCATGTTTCATATTGTGTCTCCTCAACTTCATACCATCTAAATAAAGAACTATTTTTTTACTAAATATATTTAATACATACATATTTATCAAAATGTTTCCTAGTTTTCATCTAAGTTTAGTATTTCATATAGATTATGATATCAAACATATTATTTTTTAAGTGATATATATAGTGAAATTGTGATTTTCTAAATTCTATCCCCTTCCTTAAATAAATTCCAGCCTCAAAAGTTTAATTTACTTATACCAATGGAAACATCTAAGTGAATTTTAATTATGAAACAACATAAGATATAATATCTAACTTCATATTGACCTTACAAAATCAGGAAACATATATCTTTACTTAAAATGTGATTATCCATAATTATGATTTCCCCCCAATATTTTTTCCATGAGTGTATCATTAATATGAATGAAGACCCAAATTTTATAATTTGTTTCATTAGAGTATTTTTTATCATCCTTTAATTGATAGAATATCATAGGTTAATATAAAATTGGGTTTTTCTTAATCTAGATAATTTTCACATAAGTGTATAAAACCATTGCACTACTAAAATTGGGTTAAATTTACCTAATGGAAGGAAAATAATATTTCAACATCAAACATTCCTAAAATATTAAACTTGGAATCCAATAATAATGCAATTAGAAAATTTATTTGATTTTCAAATCAAAAGGTAGTGATTTGATAACTTTAGAAAAATCATATATAAACCAGTGTTACTAGAATGAATCATGAATTTTAACGCCCCGACCATAGATTCTAGGAGTCGGTGTATTATTTTAATACATTGGCATGATTACAAGGAATCATGTCCCAAAAAACTGATCATTTTAGCAGTTTTGGAAAATATATTACATAAATGAACGTTACATTACACTTTCTAACATACAACACAAAAATATCCTTTGAGAATTCCATTGTTCCCTTAGATTAACCCTGCATAAAACACTTCTTGGGATCCTGAGAAAATAAAACATAAGAAAGGGTTGAGCTCAGATGCTCAGTAAGGTTAAATAATTTAGCGGAAGCTATAAACTTTTAAGGCAAGATGTGTAATAAAAACCATATCCTTTTAAACACAAACTTGAACATATTATGGAAAAATTTAAATCATATAAACATGCACATGGATATTCTAATAGTAGAATAATCACATATAATAACTATTTTCATAATGAGTAAATGTATTGAACGAGACTTTAATTTCTATGTCAAGGCCTTGTGCTAAGACATAGGGGATAACTATAACAAGACCCCAACCCGGAGAGTCTCTATAACTGGACTCCAACCTGGAGAGCCTATGTAACTGGACTCCAACCCAGAGAGCCACTGTAATCGAACTCCAACCTAGAAAGCCTCTATAACTAGACTCCAACCAGGAGGGTCTTCTGTAATCGGACCTCAACCTGGAGGGCTTACTTTTACCGGTCCCCAACCTGGAAAAAACTAGTCCAACACATTTATCTTAACAAAAGGTGGAAATATAACATAAACATTCGTATTAAAACTAGAATACGAAATGTCAATAATTTAACCATAAACCATCAATGGCATAAAAATAACTCATCAACAGTCAAACATATCACAAAACATTAAATACAATATGGAAGATTTGTATCATAATAAATCAACCTCGATCTAGAATAATATCCTGTAAATTATGTTGACATAGTTGAAAATTATCAGAAAAGATCTTTGAGAGAAATATCCCTTTTTCATGAAATAATTTAAAAGTCACATAATTTATAAAAGAATTGATTTAAAATATAGTTTTGAATAAATTTGTCTCATACCACTTTGAAACTTTTAAAATTAATTAACAATTTAAAACATTCATGTCCATATAAATAAATCCTTAAAACCATTTTAAAAACATGGACATTAATAAAAAAGGTTTAGAAGAATGGATCTTTAAAACATTTAAAATGATGTTTTAGTAAAAGAGTTATTTAAAAATAATCCCTTTGATAATTATTTTATGAAACATGGACATGGATAATAAATATGTCCCAGTAAAATCTTACACATAATCAATCTCAAATAATAATGACATTGAGGAACTAACCCTTACCAATTTGGTAACTTATGAAACATAAACCCCATGAAAGTAGTATCATACAATAAAGATGTAAATACACATAAATTAAAGTTTATTACACAAATAATACAATTATGGGTAGTACATACACCACACAAAAATGAAATATTGGCAATATAGCATGAATATCATGGGAATAAAAAGTGAGATGAAAACCCCATACCTTGCACTTTCCTTTGGTCGAGAGTACATTTAACCTGCTTTATAATGACAATTTTATGTTATTAGGTTATAAAAAAACCATATTAATATTTATTATATCATACATGATTCATTTGTGACTTTATACAACCCATTTAATAATGATTTTCATGTTAACTTAACATTTTGGGTAATAATCACATTCTTTATCGTATGTATTTTACCTTTTTATTCTTGATCGTATCATTTATATCATTATTTAAATACTTCCATAATATAAACCTTTATTTATATATCATACATATTTATAATATAAATATTTATAATAGATAGATATATGAAATGGAAAACACCATTTATGGAGACGGTAGGTCGTACGTACGCATAAACGCTATTTCTGTTTTCATATTGTATTGAACAGAAGTAAGTGAATAAGATATATGTAAGTAAATAAATACATATATATAAATATATATCTCCATTAGAATTATTATTTCATATATTTCAAATTTATTAGAAATATATATTTTTATAATCGTCGATGAATGGTGGACATGGAAATGAATCCAATCGCATCGTGGAGACGATAATCCGTACGTATGCACGTATGACAATATAATTTCTTAAAGGTGAGGAATTGGATGGTATATTAATTTTATAGAGACATTATAATATTATTTTCATTATTTATATACATATTAATCATCATTATATCCATCCAAATAACATTTTATTGAATAACAAATGACTCCACGACGTGGAGACGGTAAGCTGTACGTATGCACACATGGTGACATTATCATTCATAGGATGGATAGAATAATGAATATGGTTGTTCCATATTTATAATGACAGAATAGTATATAATTAAGTGAATGAAGAAAAGAACTTGGAAGAGGGTGGTGAAATCATTACCACTTCTTAAGGTTCTTTCTTTTGATTTGATCAAAAGGGTTCCATAGGTTGGCTTTCTAACTAAAGGAAGGAATCTATAATTAATTTAGGATAGTTGTGAGGATATTTAGGTAGGTTTTTGACGATCCAAATGGATTTTGAGTTGTGAATTTGAGAGAAGTGGAAGTTCCCTTTTAGAAGATAGGTGAGGGTCACTTTAGGAAAAGCTTGAAATATTATTTTATAATAAAAATATTTTCGGTTTCTAATGGCTCAAAAATGATTTATTTCTAGGATAAGGTGGTTATGGGTCAAAATAATCACAACCAATAGGTTTTATACTAGTTTAGGTTACCATTTTAACCTTATATTTTATATTTAATTCTTAGTTAAATAGTTTAACTTTTACCGTGTCTTCTTGTATTTTTACACTATATGGTTAATAAACATACTATAAACTCTCAAGAGAACATAAAGTGGCTCATTAATGACATATATAATATTATTTAAGACATTTGGCCGACCCTTATATTTTTATGAATATTATATCATCCAATAATATAGTATTTGTTTTTAAAAATTAATTTATGTCGATTTTGACACTATCTGGTATTTGGTTTTTGTGAAAGTCATAAAAACTTTATTGCTTCAAAATTGAGGAATTTAATCAATCCTAAATTGACATATTCGCCTATAAAATTAGTTTATGTCATAAAAATGTTTAAATTATATTTATTTTAATATTTATAATACAATTTATTTGATTCTTTCATTAATAAGGTAATTACTGAATCATCATTGTGTCATAAATAAATTTATTTATTTAATGTATAAAAATTATAAATAAAATACCATGATGTAGGAAATATTTTTAGATTTATAATGATTATTTATAGTCGAATTTATATTGTGTTTAATCCTATATTAATAATGGTTTAGTTATTAAACTTTGATTTAAACTCTTTTAACTCTTTAAATAAAATAATATTAATTGTCCTAATCTAATCCAAGTGGACATAAAGGATCATATTTTATTCTTAAGGTTTTTTTGTCGAAGTAAACTAATCCAATAGAATGAGGACTTTTTTAGGGTATGAATAATATCATTTTTACCCTTAATTACCATATTCACTTTTAACCGTTGTAAATAAAAGTAAAAAGTTACTATTCAACAAAAATTATTTTAATTTTATTGAAAAAAAAATTTCTTAATGATATAAAATGTGTCTCTCGAAATTTTGAAATTCCACTCACAGAAGCGGTAAAATTAATTTTAATGTGAATTCGCAAATTCTCCTAGAAGGTGGGTAAAAGACAGTAAAAGTTCAATAAAATTTTATATATATAATATTATTAAAAAATGACTACAATGAATTACATAGAACATATATAGGTATTATGTTTCTATTTTGACCTAAAATAATTTTAAATATAATCAATAATTATTTAAATGAAAAGTCGGTTTTAACAAATAACTTAGTGTTTTTCACTATTCATAAAAAATTGAATGTTTTCAGAAACATACCAAAAATTAACCCTAAGATTATTTTGATATTCCAAATTCAAAAATTATTTCTATTTTACCAAATTAAAAACATATAAATTTCATTTATTAATTTAAAATTAATTTCCGTTGTCAAAACCAAAAAGCATATTTTTAAGAAATAATAACTACCAAAAGTTTGACGCTTGTTTATGTCTAATTTCAAAGTGAAATTACTTCCATTGACCAACATTGTATTAAATGGTAAAAATATAAACTAATTATACTTCCTAATCATTCATATGTGTAGTTTAACACTATAAATTATTTTTATTTAAAAAGTTTTTTCCAATTAAAATATAGTATTTTCACTATTCACCAAAAGAAAAAAGTTATTAGAAAAACACCAAAATTTTATTTAAACTAAATTCTTATGCTTAAATTATAAATAAGAAATTTATTTTGTAAAATTGAATATATAAAAGTGTCAAATATTGGATTTAAAAAGGGTTCTCCCTTAAAATAAGGTAAAATTTCATTTTTTGAAGAATACTTATTTTACTTGAAAAAATGAAATTTTCCTTAAATTAGGTTCATATAAACTCATATCATAGATTCTAAAATTATAAGGATTATATAAAATTTAAAATTCAGTTAATACTATTCATAACCTCTTTTGAACGACTAATTTTGTATGTCATGTTGTGCTTGAACTCAGTATTACGTGTAGTGAATGTTATTGAATTACCTTGAAGAAATAATGTACTATGAAATCTTGGGGTGTTACATCATCCCATACTTAAATAAATTGCATCCCCTCAATTTTTAATTGTTTCTAGAAAATAAAAGTTTAAAAATAGAAAAATACCTTTTTAGAGAACCCACATCTGAAATTGGGATAATAAAATTTAGTTTTAATAAGAGGGAAAGGTAAATGAAAAAGTTACCACCGATTTATGATCTAGATTTAGAGAACAATTATGGAAATTATAGACACATAATTGGAGGGAAAACGACAATATTTATAGGGAGGGATTGTGTTCATCAATAACAATATATCATTTAAATATATTGACCTAAAAAATCCATTATCAAAACCATTTTCAATACCAAAATATGTAAAAATATTATATGGTTTTTATTCTCTTTTTTAAAAAATATTTTGGTTTGTTAAGGAAGCCAAAGATCAAATAAAACTCACAGAGGTGGAAAGGTCGTTGTCACTACTTACATTAAAAAAATCATTCCTTTTTTTTCGTTTAGTAAAATATTTGTAGAAAAAGATTCCCCTTGAAATGAAAAGTCAAAGGGTTTTATACACTATATAAAAGAATGTTTTTATAAATCAAAGGATTCCTCAATGAAAGGAGATTGAGATGAAGTCTCTTAACTAAAGTTTAAGAATTAATTTAGTCATAAAATAAGAGTAAATATATATATATATATATACACTTGACAAGTAGAGTTACATCCTTCAACTAATTCCTACCACAACTCATCTTTTACTCCAAAAGATTTCAAAATAATATTCTATTTATCCTAATCGTATAGTGTTCCAAAAATAATAAATTTATAATTCACCTATCAGACCTTTTTTTAAAAAATAATCTACATTATACAATCCAGGAAATCACGTAGTCTAGTGGTAGGTTATGCACCCTTGTTTCCTGTCGGTTGCAGGTTCAAGTATCGCGGCCTTGCCGGACGTGACAGGTTGTCTCCCAACCTATGGGTTGTCCTTTTTATGAAAATCCAAAAATAACCTTAACAATTGTATCCAATTTCAAACCTAATCCATTCCAACCTTTAGACTTATCCAAAATACTTATATCCAAACTCACTGTCCAAAATTTATAAGGAAGTTTAACACAATGAAACTCCTTCTTTCCATGTAAAAACATGTAAACACCTTCATTATGTATTTTTTAAAACATGTTAACACCTTGAATTACCATAAAACCTTATTGATTACATTTATGCTCCCTTATTCTTTATATAATACTGGAAATATTCTTTATATCCATTATTTTTTAATATTCCAACAATGATGAATTAATCAAACTATTAATCACTTCCGAGGAAGTCAAGAATATCCAATATAATTTATCCAAATCAACCATCTCTTATTCAAAAATCACTTCCTCATTATCAGGACCATATTAAAGATTACTTTTCTTTCAACCTTGTATTTTCCAAAAAAGTGTAGCTTAATATTAAATCACTTTTCATACAACCATATAATCTCAAATCCTCAATAAAAAATTAATGCAGTACAATCCGTATTTCTCTCCATAATTCATATAAACAGTATATTGTTGATACAACACTCAAATGAAATAATTCTATAATAACAACATAAGAACACTATTCATTCCTCTTTATCTGAGGTAGTATCATAACTTGATTATTACCCAATATCATTATTTGTGGTATACTCTGATTACTGGGATATTGATTCGTGTAGTGTCCCAATTCCATGAAAATGAGACATTTTACATTTGAAACCTTTTTTCTTACCCTTGAAATCATGTACTTGGTGTACGTTTTCTCCAAAGTTATAACAAACTCACATTCCCTTCAAGAAATTACCAAGGTAATTATTTCCACATTTATCAGATCTGGGAAAATCCTTCTTTCCCCTCTTCCCTTTATCCATCTTTCTCTCTACCATCCTTTTCTTCTCCTTCTTCCCTTCAAAGCCATAGGACTCATAGAATTCTTTACTTATCTTATTAACAGATGATATTATTTCTTCACATGTTGAGAATATATAGGAGACTATTTATCTTATAAATGTTGGTTTAGTACCCTGATTTATATGATACTTATTACTCTTTGGATCATACTTATTACTGGAGTTATCATTCCTTCTACTGGGCACCATTTCTATACAATGACATACACTAGGTCAGTTTATGAATAACAATGAGTAATTCTAAACTTGTAAAATACCTAATGTAAATTGAATAGTTTATGGATAAAATTCGTAATCATAAAAATATTTTCTTTGAGGAGGTATATACTCATAAATCATTCATAATTATTTGTAATGAAAATGATAATTATACTAAACATATCCCTTGGGAGTGTTGTAACCAAGAGTGCATCAAGGCCTATTATTGTGCACCATTTCCCATTTGAGTCTATCTCAAACAGGTTTTTTCGGGTTTTACCCCTAGGTACATCTGTGCTAGAGCCGCATCAACCTGCTCATATCCAGATAGGGATGTATTTGCTTGGAAACTCACAAAATATCTACATTTCCAAAATTCTAGGAAATTCTTCTATAATAATCCTCAAATTCTATCTTATGGTAATGTGCTCTAATCAAAGTTTATCTAAATCTAGTTTCCAAGGTTATTTCTAAACTTCTTATGATACCAACTGTAACACCCCGACCCTAGATTCCCAGAGTTGGTGCATTATTTTAATGAATTGGCATGATTACAAGGAATCATGTCCTAAAAGACCGATCAGTTTAGAAGTCTTGGAAAATAGATTACATACATGAATGTTACATTACACTTTCTAACATACAACCTAAAAAATCATTTGAGAATGCCATTGTTCCCTTAGATTAACCCTTCATAAAACACATATTGGGATCCTAGAAAAATAAAACATAAGAAAGAGGTGAGCTCAGATGCTCAGTAAGGGTAAATAATTTAGCAGAAGCTATAAACTTTTAAGGAAAGATGTGTAATAAAAACAATATCTTTTTAAACATAAACTTGAAAGTAATATGAAAAAATTAAATCATTAAACATGCACATGGATATTCTACTATATGAATAATAACATGTAATAAATATTTAAATTATGAGTGAATATATAGTACCAAACTTTAATTTTTGTGTTAAGGCCTCATGTCAGGACCTAGGGGCAAACTGCAACCATACCCCAACCCGGAGTGCCTCTGTAACCGGACTCCAACCTGGAGAGCCTCTATAATCGAAATCGAACATGGAGAACATTTGAAACTGGACTCCAACAAAGAGAGCCTCTATAACCGGACTCCAACCCGTAGGATCTGCTATAACCGGACCCCAACCCATAGGGCTTACTTTTACCCGTCCCCAACCCGGAACATAATAGTCTAATACATTCATCTTAAGAAAAGGTTGAAATATATCATAAACATTCGTATTAAAACTAGAATACGAAATGTTAATACTTTAACCATAAACCATTAATGGAATAAAAATAACTCATCCATATTCAAACATATCATGAAACCTTAAATAAAATATTAATGATTTGTATCATAATAAATCAACCTCGATCAAGAATAATATCCTATAAAAGATATTGACATAGTTGAAAATAATCATTAAATATGTTTGAAAAAAATATCCCTTTTTAATGAAATAATTTAAAAGTCACATAATTTATAAATTAAGTCATTTAAATGATAGTTTTGAATTAATGTGTCCCATACCAATTTGAAACATTTGAAATAAATTAACATTTTAAAACATTAATTTCCATATAAATAAATCCTTAAAACCATTTTAAAAACATGGACATTAATGAGAATGGTTTAGAAGTATGAATCTATAAAACATTTAAAATGATGTTTTATTAAAAGTGTCCCTTAAAAATAATCCCTTTTGAAATTATATTATTGAACATGGACATGGATAATAAATATTTCCCAGAAAAAAATTACACATAAACAATCTCAAATAATAATGAGATTGAGGAATTAACCCTTACCAATTTGGTAACTTATGAAACACACACCCCATGAAAGAAGTATCATACAATGAAGATGTAAATACAAATAAATTAAAGTTTATTACACTAATAATACAATTATGGGAACTAAATACACCACATAAAAAGAAATAGTGGAAATATAGCATGAATCTCACGGGAATAAGGAGTGAGATGAAAACCCCTTACCTTGCACTGTCCTTTGGTCGAGGGTATGTTTAACCTCCTGTATAATGACCATTTTATGTTATTAGACTATACCACAACCATATTAATATTTATGATATCATAAAAGATTCATTTATGACTTTATACTACCCATTTAATAATAATTTTCATGTTAAATAAACATTTCAGGTAACAATCACTTTCTTTATAGTTCATATTTTAACTTTTCATTCTTGATAGTATAATTTAGATCATGATTTAAATAATTCGAGAATATAAAAATTGATTTATATAAAATACATATTTATAATATAAATATTTTTAATAGATAGATATAAGAAATGGAAAACACCATTTAGGGAGACGGTAGGTCGTACGTAAGCATAAATGTTGTTTCTGTTTTCATATCGTATTTAATGGACGTAAGTGAATAAGATATATGTAAGTACATATATATATATATATATATATATCTCCTGTATAATTATTATTTTTAATATTACATAATTATCAGTAATATATATTTTTATAATCGTCTATGAATGGTGGACGTGGAAATGAATCTAATCGCATCGTGGAGATAGTAATTCGTACGTTCGCACGAGCGACAATATAGTTTCTTAAAGGTGTACAATTGCATGGTATATTAATTTTACAGAGACATTATCATGTTATTTTCATTATTTATATACATATTACTCATCATTATATCCATCCAAATAAAATATTATTGAATAACAAATTACACCACGACGTGGAGACTGTAAGCTGTACGTACGCACACATGGTGACATTATCTTTAATAGGTTGGATAGAATAATGAATATGGTTGTTACATGTTTATAATAACATAACAGTATATATATGGTATTGGATTTATTATTTTGGTATGGTAATAACAAATAAAGAGTATGTGAAAGAATAAAAGAACTTGAAAGAGGGTGGTGAAATCATTACCTCTTCTTCGGGTTCTTCCTTTTAATTTGATAAAAAGGGATCCTTAGGTTGGCTTCCTGACCAAAGTAAGGCCTATAAGATTAATTTATGATAGTTGGGAGGATATTTGGGTAGGTTTTGGACAATCCAAATGTCTTTTTACGAGTGAATTTGAGAGAAGGGGAAATGCCTATTTAAAATAGAGGTGAGGGTCACATTATGAAAAGCTTGAAATATTATTTTATAATAATATCATTTTCGGTTTATAATTGCTCCAAAATGATTTCTTTATAGTATAATGTGGTTATGGGTCTAAATAATCTCAAATAATAGGTTTTAGACAAGTTTAGGTTACCATTTTTACGTTATCTTTTAGATTTAATTCTCAGTTGAATAGTTTAACTATTACCATGTCTTCTTGTATTTTTACCCTATATGGTTAATAGACATACTATAAACTTACAATATAACCTCAAGTGGTTAATTAATGACATATATAATTTTATTTAACTCCTTTTGATGAACCACATATTTTGAGGAATATTATATCAACCAATAATATAGTATTTGTTTTAAAAATCAATTAATGTCAATTTTGACACTATTTGGTATTTGGTTTTTGTGAATGTCATAAAAACATTATTGATTAAAACAAGAAGCATTTAATCAACCATAACATGTCCTATTCACCTATAAAATTCCTGGATGTCATAAATTTTTTTTAAATTCTATTAATTTTAATATTTATAATACCATTTATTTGATTTTTTTCATTAATAATGTAATTACTAAATCATCATTGTGTCATTAATAAATTTAATTTTTTAGTGTCTAAAATTTATAAATAAAATACAATGATGTAGGAAATCTTTTTATCTTTATAATTAATATTTATAGTCGAATTTATTCTGTGTGTACCCTATAATAAAAATGGTTTAGTTATTCAACTTTGATTTTAACTCTTTTAACTCTTCTTTAAATAAAATAATAATAAATGTCCTAATCTAATCCAAGTGGACATAAAGGATCATATGTTATTCCTAAGGTTGTTTTGGGTCTAATTACACTTATCAAATATAATTAATACATGTTTTAGGGTAATAATAATATCATTTTTACCCTTAATTACCCTATTTACTTTTAACTGTTGTAAATAAAAGTAAAAAAGTTATTATTCACCAAAAATTATTTTCATCTTATTAAACCTCATTTTTCTTAATGATATATACCGTGTCTCTCAATTTTTTGAAATTCCACTCACATAAGCAGTAAAATGATGTTTTATGTGAATTTTCAAAATCTCCTAGGAGGTAGGTAAAAGACGGTGAAAAGTTCAATAACAATTTATATATATAATATTATACAAAAATGACTCCAATGAATTAAATTGAAAATATATATGTATTATGTATCTATTTTGACCTAAAATAAATTTTAATAAAATAAATAATTATTTGCATGAAAATTCGGTTTTAACCAATAACACAGTGTTTTCACTATTAATCAAAAATTGAATGTTTTCAAAAACATACCCGAAATTAACCCTAAGCTAATTTAAATATTCTAAATTCAAAAATGAATTATATTTTACCAAATTAAAATCAGAGAAATTTCATTTATTAGTTTCAAATTAATTTCCGTTGTCAAAACCAAAAAGCGTATTTTTAAGAAATTATAACTACAAAAATATTGACACTTGTTTATGTCCAATTTAAAAGTGAAATTATTTCCAATGACCAACATTGGATTAAATGGTAAAATTATAATCCAATTATACTGCCAAACCATTCATATGTATAGCTGAACACCATAACTTATTTTGATTAAAAAATTTGTTTTCAGTTAAAATATAGTATTTTTCACTATTCACCCAAATATGAAAGTTATCAGAAGAAGTAAAAATTTATTGAAGGTAAATTATTATGTTCTGATTCTAAAGAAGAATTTTATTTTGTAAAATTGAATATATAAAAGTTTCAAATATTGGATTTAAATATGGTTTTCCATTAAAAGGCGGTAAAATTGAATTTTTTGAAAAATACTTCTTTTACCTGAAAAATGAATTTGTCCTTACATTATGTCCAAGAAAATCATAATATAGATTCTAATATTATAAGGATTATATAAAATTCAAAATTCACCTAACACTATTCATAACCGCTTTTGAATGACTTTTAAGGTAAGTCATGTTGTGCTTGAACTCAGTATTATGTATAGTGCAAGTTATTGAATTACCTTTAAGAAATAATGTACTATGAAATCTTGGGGTGTTACAGAAATAAGACATCAAAAAGTATAAATTTTAGTTTATGTGTACCATTAATATGAGGATCGAGTTATAGATTAGTCTATTCATCAGAATTCCATTTTCCTCTAGGCCTTGGAGGTTGTTGAAGCTCATCATCTAAGAAATTCCATTTATTAGGGAATTTGCATTGATACTTATCTTTTTACTCACACCCATGATATTAAAATATCTATGGTGTGTTAGATTGAAATCTATTTCATTTATTCATGTTAACAATAATCTTTATTTTTCCTTGATATTTTAAATATCAATGACCCCTTCCATAATTAAAGTATCTTATAGACCCCTTGATGAAAATACCTGGGTTTTTCATTCGATATGTTTGAAATATTTAAAATAAAACATTCTTTTCTCCATTATCTTCATCACTTGATCATTCAGGAGACTCCATCCTTCTTTCCATTTGTGTGTTTGGGACGTCAACCATGATCACATTGGTAATCATATCTAGTGAAAACTGGTTTGGTATAATCATGGGATTTATCACTATAAATTCCATTATGAGGGACCGCTTGATGACATAATATATGTACTATCCCTCACACCGATAATTCCTTCAAGTTAAAATCCTTACTAAAAACAAATGGGTTAACATGACTTATGAAACAGTTACAATAATTGGATATTTTCATAATTATAAAAATAATTCTTCATTAATTTTTTTACCATTTTAAATAATTTTGTAAGTATGAAATTTATTTAGTTAAACCCATATCAATATGAGTT
This sequence comes from Viscum album, assembly GCA_963277665.1. NCBI lineage: Eukaryota > Viridiplantae > Streptophyta > Magnoliopsida > Santalales > Viscaceae > Viscum > Viscum album. Next base: position 1,447,343,857 of record OY728155.1, read on the forward strand.
TAACCTATGTTCTATTATATTGTATCATGTATTTCCCTGATCAATAGGCTACTCAACTTGTTCCAGGACCCAGTTAGCCATAAGGCCTCAGGCATGCCTCCCTATACACAAGATAATTCTGAATAGTAATGGGGGTCTAGATCTATACCAGGGGATAATAAACCACCTGATCATTGTTAAAGTTAATAGATAAAATTATAATGTATCACATATCATCAAAAAAATCAAACTACATAAAATAAATAAAACAATCCAATTAGTAATAACATGTAAGGAAGAATTAATATAGTTTCATAATGATGATCACCCACAGGGCCAATAACATAAACAAATAAAAATTGTCAAAAAGAATAAAATAAAAGTACCTGAGGATCAAATATATATTCAAGACTCATATCAATTCTAGTCTCCAATCAGACTCAATTAGCTCTATCCCAATCCAAAACATCATAATAGGCCTCTAGAAAAACTCTACCCACAACAAGTGGTTGATCTACTCAATTACCCATGTTCTATGCATTCCAGAGAAATTTGAGAGTACATAACCCAGTAGGTAACTTCAAATATGGTCCCATACATAACTAGTATATGTAGTGTTTGTTTATGTGACCATCATCAATGAAAAATATATAAAATAGAATGTAAATGACCACCATAATACCTTCTTTGTCCATTGTATGATGCTTTTTAAGTACATCATAATGATCATTCCATCCATAAATATTCAGGGTTCCCATGTCCTATCCTGGTACCAATAACCAGTGATAGCCCTTAGGCCAATTTCCCTGAGTGATTACACCTATATCTGTTAGTTCCATGATGTCATTTAGAACATCATGATATCATTCCAATTATATAAATAATTATCATTCTCTGTGACCAAGGAATCCCAGAAGCTCTAGGAAAAAATACAAAACATTTCATTATAAATGGCTCAACATCTCGATCTCATTCCTTATGGGACTCTCTCCAACCACAAAGTATAATAAATGGATCATGGATAATTCATGGGCATCCCATGAAATAAATAAATAAATAATATCACCCATTAATCCATTTTAAATGGGCGGATCATAGGAATCATAAGTATCCAAATCAAGGACACATAACTTCATCAGGACAAACTGTCTTGATGCTAATGATGGCCATGACATTACATCAAAATAATAGTGATCATTATAAAATCTTCATGATCGAATTGATGGATTATTTTAATACATAGAATCCTAGGGATGTTTTGGTATCTTGGGTTTCATATATGGACGTGTGGTATAATTTTAGTTTCCCAGACATATTTATGTGGTTCAAAACCTAGATCATAGTAATAATTTCCACGAATCCATAATGATGTCAACATGTCTAGGTCATACTATATTTATATCTCACAAAGCTGAATGTCTATCACGAGCCATCCTCGGGGCTCGTGTTGTGACTACCCCAGGCCCGCCCTCCATAGGCCAGGGGCTGGAGACTAGCACCAAAGGCACAAATCCAAGAAAAAGGGAAGGTATTGCCTTTATAATGTAAACATACACAACAGAGTACGAAAGTGAAGTAAAAACTATGTAAAACTGGGTACAAAGTAAGTGCTGAAAGTAAATGGGCCAGTATACAAACCCAACTGAAAGTACAGTACAATTGAAAGGAAAATACAACATCAGTAAGTAAAAAAGCAACACCAAGTCATCCTCTAGAAATCCCATATGAAGGGTTGGTACAGATTGTCTCCTCGGCTCCTCGGGTCCGGCCGTCCGCTCCGTGTACGCCCCACCAAGTGGTCCACCTCTGCGTACCGACCATCTCCACAAGCCTCCACCTCGATTAGTGATGTCTGTCGTCTGTATCCAACACAATGTAGTGCGGGCATAGCCCATGCAGGGGTGACTATACGATACTCAGTAGGGACCCTGATACCCCCGATGGTCTCTCAGAATCCACGAAGGATAAACCACAAAGGAAAGGTACAATCACGAAGTATCAACAAAACTACTTGGGTATATGCCCATACATATACCTAAGTCATCAGTTACAGTTCGTCTCCAACTCTAGAGCCCATGCACAACCTAGTCCACACAGGAAAACACAACCCAGTCCACACAGGAAATCACAACCCAATCCACACAGGAAGACACAACCCAGTCGACAGAATAAAAGCACAACCCAATCCACATAGGAAAGCAAGTCAATCACATAAATGATAATTATTGAGAAAAAAGACTCAGCTCACACAGATATACACTTCGTAGGGCGATAGAGATGATCATATGTAGCCACTAATTCATCTAAGCTGTCAGACCCACATAGGATACAAGACCAACTAAGCTGTCAAACCCATAAAGGATACAAGACCAGCTACTCTGCCGGACCCACACTGGATACAAGTACAGAGGTCAATACTAACGGACCCACATAGGATAAAATAATAGTATTCATTGCCGTTGAACCCATAGATGATTCCAGTACAGTTTTCGTCGCTATCGAACCCACGGAGGATCCAAGTACAATCATCCTCGCTACCGAACCCACATAGGATCCAAGTGCAGTCGTCATCGTCGGAGTCGCAGCTAGCTCTAGGGTTCCCGCACACAGCATGCTCGATTCCGGGAGGGTTCACTCTTTGATCAAAGAGTCGATACATCAACTATCACTAAGTCCAGAGTTAATGTATCCCAAAGTTCCGTATCGACAAAAGAAACCCAATGCGACAGACGGTGCGTCAATCAGACGCCAGATCTGAGAGTTATTGGCTTTTCCGTTCCAGGGGTCCGGTTTGTTTTTAAGCTAAAACCAACCCGACCATAATACAGCTGCGTCCAAACCTCAAATGGAGTAATCCAAAAGGACTCTCTCAAAAAAAGGATCCCAACACAATTGATGGCACGTCAATTGGATGTCTGGTCCTTGAGATATAAGCGTTTCTGCTCTAAGGGCCCGGTTGCTTTTGAGTTCAAACCAACCCGGCCATACCCAAAATTTGTCGAAACCTCATGTATAATATACTGAAACGACCGGATCAATATAAGGATTCCTTCGCAACTTAAAGTGTGTCGATCGGAGGTCTGTAGCTCATGTTATGGGAAAAAGACCGAAAATGGTCCGAAGTGGGGGGTCTGGGCCCGGCCAGACCCGGCCCAACCCCCCTAGGTCGGGCCCGGCCCGGTCCACGCGACCCACCCCGGCCCGGCCAGGGGGTGATCTGGCTCGGCCTGCGGGCCGAGCAAGGGGGACGTGGTCCCCCCTTTGTTCCACGGACGCGGCGACCAACGCTGCGTCTCCCCCGAAAACAGTGTGGCCACAATATCCGATTCCTCGCTGCCGTGGCTGAAGCCGCAGTGGGCTCCTTCCGGTGGCGTGATGTCGCACCTCTGCCTCCAGCAGCCAGCGCCGCCACGCCAGTGACCCGCACCACTGGTGGTTTTTTCAGGCCCCCGTAGTCATTCCGGTGGTCCGTTTCTGCTTTTGTCTGCACCTGCGGTCACCTTGGGACCCGTACATTACTACGAAGGCCTCCAATCGCCATTTTGGACTCGCTTCAATGTCGCCAAATGTTCTGCGCGTCAAGAATAGTATAGCGCTGGGTTCGGACATGTTCGTTGGTCCGCACCCACCGTGTTATTGGTTCAAAACATCTCCCAACAATTATAAGTCATGCCGAGGGTACAATTCACATAATGAAATACAAACCAAAACCCCTACCTCAACAAAGAAGACGAACGTCAGCATCGTGGTAGACGACGTCGCAGGGAAGAGGATAGTAGGTGTCGTCGGGGCGCGCCAAGGAGGAAGCAGCTTCTCCTCTCTTTCCACGGAGAAGGTTAAGGGTTGAAAATCATCGATCTCCAAGGAACCGGTGTTTTTCATCATTCTTCGTTAGAGGCCTGCGTTCTTCCTCGCACAATGAAGCTCTCCTCCATAAAAAAAATAGGTTCCTCCTATTATTCAATTATACCCATAAGGTAACTCTCCCATAATTAATTCACCACATTAAATAAAATGTGGTGACAAATAATTAAAGAAGGGAGAGATATGGTTCCCCATTATTAAACGTGTTGGCGGTTAAATAAAAAGGGGAAAAGAGGAAAGTTCCTCATTGAATTAAGGGTTGACATTTAATAAAGGTTTGTCAAATTAATGGGGGTTCTTAATGAGTTCAGAGGAAATTTAATGGTGGGGGTTGTTTGGGCCCCACCTCTCTAACACCCACACTTGGAAAGTTAAGTGGTTTTGGGCCCCACCAATAACTACCCATGGGAGGGAAAAACCACCTTTCAAAATAAAAATTGTTCCGTGAATTTTTATTTATTTCTTGAATAAACCCCCAAAATTATCTTCTCCTCCTTTTTGAACGCAACAACGGTAAGTGTCCCCTTAAGCAATTACCAGCACTGTGATTTCATCGGTGCCCTTAGATTTTAATTCCGAGCATCGGTTCAAAAGTTAAAAAAACCTGCTCGTTCGTTCACTGAACGTACCCGAGCTAAACTTTGAAAATTGATTCCGGGCACACCAGGCCTCGGAATGAAGTGTCTTTAGAATCCATAGACTCGTAAAATTCCAAATAATTTTTAATAAAAAATTCCTTGAAAATTTCAGGTCGTTACATTACTCCCACCTCAGGTCTTTGCGTCCCCATAAAGCTACAACATAAACTATGGGAAAAAATGAGGGTACTGAGCATGCATCTGAGTCTCCCGCACCCAAGTGCTCTCTCAGAGGTTCCCGTGCTGCCAACGAATGCACACAAGAGGAATCAACCGCCCACATAGGACCTGCTCCTGTCGGTCACCGCACCAACACTGGAATCCCTGGACGGATATCCACACTCATTACTCTAAAAATTATTGCTTCATAGAGAAGAAATTATTAGAGTCATGAGTTCTATGGTAGAACTGACTCCTCTGATACCAAATTTTCACGACCCGTCCTCGGGACCCGTGCCATGACTACCCCAAGACCACCTTCCATAGGCCAGGGGATGACGACTATCACCAAAGGCGCAAATCCCGGAAAAAGGGAAGGCATTGCCTTTATAATGTAAACATACACAATAGTGTACACAATTGAAGTAAACACTAAGTAAAACTGGGTATAAAGTAAGTGCTGAAAGTAAATGGGGCAGTATACAAAGCCAACTGAAAGTATAGTACAAATGAAAGGAAAATACAACAGAAGTAAGTAAAACAACAACACCGAGTCATCCTCCAGAAATCCCACCTGAAGGGTGGGTATAGATAGTCTCCTTGGCTCCTCGATTCTAGTCGTCCTCTTTGTGTACGCCCCGCCAAGTGGTCCACCTCCGGGTACCGTCCAGCTCCACAAGCCTCCACCTCGATCAGTGATATCCATATTCTGCATCCAACACAATGTACTGCGCGCATAGCCCGTGAAGGGGTGAGTATAGGATACTCATTAGGGACCCCAAGACCCCCAAAGGTATCTCAGAATCCACGAGGGATAAACCACAAAGGAAAGAAACAATCACAAAGTATCAACAACACTACTTGGGTATATGCCCATACATATACCTAAGTCATCAGTTACAGTTCGTCTCCAACTCTCAAACCCAAGAACAACCCCGTCCACACAAGAAAACAAAACCCAGTCCACACAAGAAAACACAACCCAATCCACATAGGAGGACACAACCCAGTCCACACAAGAAAAGAACAACCCAATCAACAAAGGAAAGCAAGTCAATCACATCAATGATAATGATTGAGAAACAAGACTCAGCTCACATAGATATACACTTCGTAAGGCGATAGAGATGATCAGATGTAGCCAGTGATTCATCTAAGATGTCAGACCCACATAGGATAAAAGACCATCTAAGCTGTCAAACCCACAAAGGATACAAGACCAGCTACTCTGCCAGACCCACACAAGATACAAGTACAGAGGTCAATACTGCCAGACCCACAAAGGAGACAAGAATAGTAGTCATCGCCGTCGAACCCACGAAGGATTCCAGTACGGTCTTCATCACTGCCGAACCCACATAGGATCCAAGTACAGTCATCCTCACTGCCAAACCCATGAGGGATCCAAGTGCAGTTGTCATCATCACAATCATAGCCTACTCTAGGGTTCCCGCACACAACATGCTCGATTCCGGGAGGGTCCGCTACATGAGAAAATATTCGATACATCAACTGTTATGAAGTCCAGATTTGATGTATCCCAAAGTTCTGTCTCGACAAATGAAACCCAACGCAGCAGACGGTGTGTCAATCGGACGCCCGATCTGAGAGTTATTGGCTTCTCCGTTCCTGGTGTCTGGTTGGTTTTTATGCTGAAACCAACCCGACCGTACGCTAGCTGCATCCAAACCTCAAGCGAAGTATTCCAAAAGGACCGTCTAGACAAAAGGATCCCAACACAATTGATGGCATGATAATTGGATGTCTGGTCCTTGAGATATAATCGTTTCTGCTCCAAGGGCCCGGTTAGTTTTGAGTGTGAACCAACATGGTCGTACCCAAACTTTTCCGAAACCTCAAGTGTAATATACTGAAAATACCATCTCGATCCAAGGATTCCAACGCAGATGGCGATGCATCGATCGGAGGTTAATATCTCATTTTATGGGAAAAATATGGAAAATGGTCCAAAGTGGGGGGTCTGGGCCCAGCCTGACCTGGCCCAACCCCCCCTGGGTAAGCCCAAACCGGGGTGACTCGACCCGGGTCCAGGTGTGGCCTGGTAGGGCATGGCCCGACCCAGCCTGCCCGACCCCGTCCGCACGACCGGCCGAGGGGGGGGGCGCTGGCTCGGCCAGCGGGCCGAGCAGGGGGGACGCGGTCCCCCCTTTGTTTCGCGGACGTGGCGACTGACGCCGCGTCTCCCCCGGATCCAGTGTGGCCACAAGATCTGATTCATCGTCGCTGTGGCTTCAGCCAAGGTGGGCTTCTGCAGGGCGCGTGCCGGGGCGCCGCCGCCTCCGAGCAGGCGGCCGATGCCGGCCGCTGGTGACCCGCGCCACCAGGGGTTTCCGCGGGCAACTAGAGTCATTCTGGTGGTCCGTTTTTGCTTTTGTCTGTGCCTGTGGTCGCCTCGGGACCCGTACATTACTGTGAAGTCCTCCAATCGCCATTTCAGTCTCACTTCGATGTCGCCAAATGTTCCGCGCATCAAGAATAGAATAGTGGTGTGTTCGGACTTGTTCGTTGGTTCGCACCCACAGTGTTAATGGTTCAAAACATCTCCCAACAATTATACATCATGCCGAGGGTATAATTCACATAATGAAATATACACCAAAACCCATACCTCAACAAAGAAGACGATCATCGGCATCACGGTAGAGGGCGTCAAGGGGAATAGGATTGTAGATGTCGTCGGGGCGCACTGAGGAGGAAGCGATGTCTCCTCTCTTGCGGTTGAAAAGGGTAAGGGTGGCGCATTTTTGATCTCCGAGGAACCGGCGTTCTTCGTCATTCTTCGTCAGAGACCGGAGTTCTTCCTCGCATAATGCAGCTCTCGTCCTTAATAAAGTAATAGGTTCCTCCTATTATTCAATTATGCTCGTAAGGTAACTCTCCCATAATTAATTCACCACATTAAATAAAATGTTTTGACAATTAATTAAAGAAGGGAGAGAGATGGTCCCCCTTTATTAAACGCGTTGGCGGTTAAATAATAAGGGGAAAAGAGGAAGGTTCCTCATTAAATTAAGGGTTGACATTTAATGGAGGTTTCCCAAATTAATGGGGGTTATTTATGAGTTTAGAGGAAATTAAATGGTGGGGGTCGTGTGGGCCCCACCTATCTAACACCCACACTTGGGTAGTTAAGTGGTTGTGGGGCCCACCCTAAACTACTCATTGGAGGGAAAAACCACCTTTCAAAATAAAAATTGTTCTGTCGATTTTTATTTATTTCTTGAATAAACCCCCAAAATTATCTTCTCCTCCTTTGCGAACGCAACATCGGTAAGTGTCCCCTTAAGCAATTACCAGTGCTGCGAGTTCATCGGTGCCATCATATTTTAATTCCGAGCATCGGTTCAAAATTTAGAAAAACCCGCTCATTCCTTCAATGAACGTGCTCGAGATAAACTTTGAAAATTGATTCTGGGCACACCGGGCCTCAGAATCATGTTCCATCATAAGAAAAAAACTCATAAAATTACAATGCATTTAAAAAAATCCCATGAAAAATTCGGGTCTTTACAATGTAAAATATCTATAATCACCTCTAGAAATCCTGAATAATGTCATTAAATCTTTCCCAAACAATTTTTCTAGTCCCTGAAATCATGTGTGGGCACCAATTTTTTTATCTATAGAAACTATGTGAAAGTATAAATTTAATGTAGTAGTTTACCTACTCCTATAAAATCATCTTTTCCCATCTCTAATCAGGCTCACATCATTGTTACAGGTTCTAAGGTAACACTCGGTACCATATCTACTTGATCTTTAGTTCTCCATCTCTCTATGGTTACAAGTCATTGGGGAACCTACCAGAGACTCCTTATGCATCATGAAGGCCAACCTATCACCTTAATTAGGTCACACTATGGAGATAACCTAAATTCCATCCCCTTTTCTCTGGCATCAATGGTTTTCCTAAACACCAGAACCATATTTCAGTATTTACAGGATATCACCCATAGATAACCCCATGTTCATGCATCACGAGTTATATTGTTAAATTTATATTCCCAAAAATTGGTGATTGATACATCCAGTCAATATAGGAGGGTCTATTAGGTCCCTTGACACCTTATTTAATTGATTATCAGTATCTAGTTTTTATTAAAATTTCTCAATTTTAAATAGGAATAAAAAAATTAGAGGGCAACAGAGACAACCTTTATGTGAAATAATGCATATTACTAAAGGGAATATGCTTAATGGCCACCTATAATAAAAAATTATTTTCCAATTTTAATTTTAATTACCAAAAACTGTACGAAAGGCCCACCCAAGGTAAACAAAACCCACATGAATCAACTGAGTCCATATCTAAAAAACATAGATATTTAATGAATTATGAAATTCATAAATAATTAATTAGTAAAATTTATCCACAATGTAATACGTAAAAACTTACTCTGTCATCGCACTACTAAAAAACCATGTCCAACTGCTAGTGTGATATATATTGGGATCTAACATCATCATTCCATAGAAAATTCCAAATTGTTAGAGACCATTTTATGATAAAATAACTTTACATTAATGAGAAAATATATAAATCTTGATGATGTGATGTACCTTTTTCAAAATTATGAGAGAGTACAGGATGATGTCTTCTGTAGATATTTTCTTCCCAGTTTTCATGAAATCTCCATCAAAATCATTCACTTTCCCTATCCTTTAGTGAAATATCCATTTCCATAAAAAACTAGAATAATTCAAAATTACCAAGAAGGAGAAGGATAAGGTATATCAGAAAGAAAATGAGATTGTACCTTGTTTCATTCTCAAGAATACCCTTGAATCATACTGTAAACAAGAGAATCCATGCTATATAAAATGCGTAGAGACCCAAGAAAGCATGTTCAATGATGCACTTGGAAAATTTCATAAATCACCTCAGTTGTTAACACATTATAATTCCAAAAAATATTATTGATTTTGATGTAAAGAAATATAATTCCAATTGAATGATATCAAGCCCTGACAAGATCATCATTTTAATAAACCCCCAAATCGATCCCCAAAATGATCTTTTTTTAATTCAGAATGACATAACCAATGTGATTCCCATATCATTATATTACATATTTTGAAAAATGGTGGACATCCCCCCAAAGGATGACCCTCCGAAAGATACTCATTTAGAAACCCTAATTTATTTACAACACTTGATCTCCGTTCCCCTACTCTAGGGGACACTATTTCACCATTTATCAAACTCACTGAAGTCAATGTTAGACTTTATTTTGGGGTCCCCACTATAAAACTTACATCTTAGCACACTTTGAAATAAACATCAATGATTTCCACGAGTACGTGATTGTCACTCATCCCAAAACATTATCACCTCATCCTATCATTACCTAATACAAAATCTAATCTTTTACAGAGGGATGTCTCTGATTTCATCAAATACCCTAGGCCACCATGCCTTCATGCATATAATCAACCCCATCAGTACTCATCTCACACCCGACCATTGAAAAATCCCAATTTAAATGGGTACCATGTACAATAAAAACATACCAATATTATATAATCTATTATAGTGGGTAAACAGACTTGTACCATCCAATCATGTCATCTGATTCACACTCCTGTATTCATGTACCAAATAACTAGTCTTTTGTGCAAAAAACACAGACCAAGATCTAAATCATATCATCTAATTATTCCAAAAACATTTTTAGCCACCAACCATCATCGTAATTGTTATGGATATCAACCCACATTCTCACCACACAATTAAAGTACCTTTTATATCAATAGTGTTGTCCCCCCAAATGGTCCTTCCCTTGAACCCAACCTACAAAAAAATTAATCAAAAATCAAGGTGATCAATCTCAAGATACTAAAAGGAACAAATCTTTTATTTCAATTTCTATGGAACTCTTAGGCCCTAGGTAACCATCAACTTAGTTTCCCTAACACATAACACTCAGAATAGACTAACTAAAATTATATTTCTTGTGCATGGATCTCTAGGCCATCCTACCTAACCCAATAACAAACACCCAAATGGCCATAATATATTAGAAACCTCTAGTTACCATCTCTGTAGACCTTTTCATATACATGCCAATGCCCACTAAGGGGTATCAAATATACAAGGGAAAGGAACCTCACACCGATTCCGAAACCTATTGGTGAAATGATTCTCCCCGAGCATCCCAAGAAATGAATTCCCCTTCAAGAATCATAAGCTTTCAAAAAAGTGAATACACAATAACATCATCTAAGATGATCCATATTAATGGAAACATGATCAGTTTCATAGTTATGTAGAATTCAATTCCATGATATTTGGTAAAATCATTGTATAGGTTTTTAATGGAAAATTAAAAAATCAAGTCTGAAAGACAACAAACCAAAAGGGGTTTAATGCTTAGGCACCATGTGCCTATACCAACTAACTTGGAGGTTTTCACAAAACCTATTAGAAGGACTGATCCACTATCATTGGCATATGATCTATAATACCTGCCACAAGAATAAAACATAAATACCACCCAACCAAACCGATTAGAATTACACTGTGTACTTATATGAAAAAAATATCATATGAGAAGTTTCTAAAAATCTAAACAATAGATCCTCATTAATCAATGAATACCCTAACACTAGAAGACCTATATCATGAGGATTTTATGTCTTTAATATAATGAATGAGACACATCCTACCTCTATTTCCCAACAGTAAAATCCTATCATTGTCTTCTTGATATTGGGTCATGAACCAGAACCCATAATAAATTAAGAACCTCAAACATCCATGTGATCCAACCAAGTTGGAAGTCATATTCAACTATAAAAAAAGTCATAATTTCAATCCAATGACTTCGAAAAATAGAATTCATACGTTAATATCTATTCATGTTGCTACATCATTATATCCATCATAATCATAAAATCATAGTATTCTGCAACTCAACCAAATCCCAGAAATTTTTTAAAAAATAAAATAGTTTTGATACCACTTTCTAAAACTCATGTCTCTAGGCCACTCAAATAGTGTCACATCTTGGTACTCTATAAGACCCTAAGAACAATTCCTAGTACTCGAGGGGATACCTACTAGAAACATGTATCTTGAATAGTACTACATGAAGAATATAACATATGATCATATTTCTCAATAATGGAAAAAATGAGTAAGTGTCATATATCAATAGAAAAAATAAGAGTATAAAAGAAAATAAAATAACCAAATCACTAATAACATGTAATTTATTAGTGGAAAAATTAAAAAAAGGAGGATTTTCCAACAGAATGATCAGAAATAAAAATAAAGACTCAATAAATGAATAAAATAAAACCATAGGAGGCTCAACTACATCTTTGCAACTCACCTCAATCCCATTATCCAATCCCATTTATGATATATTATCTTGATCCAAAATATCATACATGCCCTCTACCCAACTTGCACATGCAAAAAAGTGTAAATATTCTTGAGTTACCAAGTTCCATGGTTGACTGTGTGTGGTTTGAGTACATGAATTAGCAGGAAATCATCAACATTGACCTATAAAAAATGAGTATATGCAGTGTATCTTCATGTGACATGCTTAGCTGAAATATATAAAAAACAATATGAGAATAAATAAAAATTATACTTCCCGGTTTAGATAGTGTTGGGGTGTCTATTAGGACATCATGATGATCCTTCCAACCATAAACTCTAATGGGGACTGAGTCTTGCACTGGTACCAATAACATATTCCAATTATTAGTCTCGTGGCCGTAATTGACCATGAGTACTTCATCTATTATCGAGGTGTCTCTGTGCAAGTTATGATATCCTGAAAACTATATAAAACTAGACCCTAGGGTGTAACCTAACCATTCATGATGATCATGCCCAAAAGAATAAATATTTCATCACAAATGGACCAACATCCTAATCCCTTGAATTCTAGGGATCTCTCCAATCTCTTGGAATAATTACTATCTAATCACTAATTATTTTCCATCCCATGAAATATTTCAATCATAAATATCACCCATGTCACCGGTCCAAATAGTTGGATACCTAGAAGCATATTCATCTAGATCAAAACTATATAACGTCACCAAATACTAAATATAATGATCATACACATACTAGGAACCCTATAGATCACTTGTAACATCTTATGCATCACCTAGGGATCAAATCATAATATAAGTGATCATAATGAAACATACAATCGAGAATGGAAAAAATATACACATACTAGGCACCCTATGGAATTGTGGAATCTAGGGAATCCCATATAGAACTATGGTCAAATCCTAGTGCTCAGAGAATTTTTATGTGGCTCAATGGCTAGATACCTGGTAGAACATTTGGGAAATCCAAATCACATCAACACGGCTAGGTTATAATGAATTAGTATCAAAACTATATAAAACCTGAATATCAGGAAGTACGACTAGGCATCCCTAATAATGTAATCATAGATTTTCAGGCCCATAGGTAGCATTATTGGGTAATAACAATGGAATCAATAGAAAACATATTGAAGTATAAATATATGGTAGAGTTTGGATGAATTCTTGATCACTTCACCAATGTTCACCACCACTTAGTCTTATATCATTGGTATGAGTTATAATGTGATACCTGATACCATATCCACTAATTGTTGATTCCATCCTCTAGCTAGTGTTATTAGTCATAAAAGAACCTTCTAGGCCCCCCTTTGTGACCATGGAGGCCACCATGACCCCTTAAGAATTTAGAATAGGAAAAATTTTGTAATACCATTCACTTTTTCAAGGTGTCATAGGTTATCCTGAAAACCCAACCCATCCTTTAAGGTATCTTGGAAGGCCAAACCATTGTCCATTTATCCTGAGTCATATAATTCAATTTATATTCTTGGATATCAGTGTGAACTCTATCTAGCAATTAAATGAGGGTAAAAAGGGTACCTCATCACCTTATTCAATTCAATCTCAATCTTTTGTTTTTTATTAATATTAATAAAATTTAATGAGGCATACAACCCATAGTCTTAGGACTATAGATATGACATGAATATGAAAAAATTAACAATATTAAAGGTATGATTCAGAAGGACCACTTATGTTAAATAGAATATTTCCACTTTTTATTCCTTGGGTTGATAGTAGATGCTTAGGCCAGTGCAACTCAACTAAATCTGTTCTAACCACACAATTTTCTATATAAAAACAATAATTAATAATTTTTAAAATTAATAATTAATTAATTTGTTTAATTGAAACATTATTTATTCAGTGATAACTAATTGGGTCATAAAACGACACTAAAAACAAGTACAACTTTTCATGGATGGTTTTTTGGGAACTCATGAAGTCTTTACCTAGATAATAAAAAATATTCAGAAAAAATTTTATGATTAAAAAAATTAATCTAAAGAGAAACCATATAAAAATTCACTATAATGCATACCATTGTTGAAGTGAAGAGTTAAGATAAACTGATTTCTTCTGAGGAAATCCACATATATGGTTTCATGAAATACCCATTAAAATAAAGAAGTTTCCCCATCCTCTAGATAAATTCTATTTTTACTGAAAATAGAACATCATATAATAAAAAAGAAGAATAATGAGAAGATATGTGAAGAAGTATTGGATCTTATAAAACAAATTATCATTTCAAATTACCAAAAATCATACCCCAAAAAATGGGATTCCAAAGGATTTAGAAGGGGGGAGATACCACGAGATAGGCATTTAAGATAAATAGGATGGAGGGTAAAACTACTATAAAAATGTAAGGGTGGAAATTTTCAATTTACCCCCTTCGATGGCTTCAAGATATCTAGTGTCTAGAAAATATTTTTTTGCAGAAACTGCCACTCAAACTCTCTCAAGTATCCTCTAAGACCAATAGATGCTACATGAGCCCAAATTTAATTCTAAAACACTTCATTCAAGGTGTCCTAACACAAAAAGTTTAAATATGAATATTGGTTTATAATTTGACCCCCAACCTCATCAATTTAAAAAATCACATTGCTTTTGAATTTCATTTCCTGTAAAGAATACATAGTCTTACTATTTATCTTATACTAAACTTTATAATACCCCAAAGTAACATAGAAATAAAACCATTATAGTGGTTCAAAATTAAAATTTGATCAACCAAAGAATCTCTCCTATGCGTGTCTAAAAAGGTTTGCAATGGTCAACCCTATATTTATGTCTGAGGGTGTTGATAAATTCAATTATCATTCTACTCTTCTGGGGTTGATTTCCCTAAGTTCATCTACGCCATATCCATATCATGATTTTAGTATCCAAGCGAGGATGTTTTTTCTTAGAACACCACCAAATCAATATAATGATAATTTTTAGGATATAATATTATATTTAGATTCATATTTATGTTTTTCACAATTTTTCTCAAATCTAATCCACAAAATAACTAATATGATTCTGAAAAGAAACTAAACCATGCTCTGATACTAACTATGGAATCCCAAGATAATACCATATTTCTTCTACCACATTTCTGTAATATTTTTTAGAGACACCTACATTAGGTTTTTGGAGATGGTGTTTTCTTTATTACATTTGTACGTGATAAAAAGTATCTCAATGCACAAGATCAATCTATTTTGGAGTATTGAAAAACTAGATAAACTAATGTTTCCCAAATACATTGTAAATTTTTTTAACAGGAAAAAGAAAAAATTCACGCATCATTGATATAATTAATAATATTTTTCTTAAAATCCTAGGAAAAGGATGAAAATTATGGTTGAGATCAAATGCATATTAAGGGTTACATACAATGAAATTTATCATGTGTAAATAAGGAATAATTAACACGGGAGAGTAGATAATAAAAACAAATTCCATTCAATCAAACAATTGAGTTAAATTTCTATCTATGACTAATCGACACAAGGAAATCATGGATAAGAAAAACTAAATTATTAATAAATGAAATTTTTAATTATAGATATTCATGACAAAAGCCTCTCAATCAAGGTATTATGAATGTTACCATCATGACCTCACAAACAAGAAAAAATACTTAATAAATTGATATGTATAAAATAAATACCATTATAATATGGAATTTCTGATATGTAGTCTCATGATACCAATCATTGAATCATGGGGATATCTTTAACTGGGACCCACCCTACACTTTATGTCCTATGAATTCCTTATATTTGGAATAATTATTTAAATTCATTCTCAAGATATCTTATAAGTTAAAAGTAATCCTTATTGAATCATGATTACATAGAATCAATACTTAATCATCATAAAATATTTATACAAACAATAAATATGGTATTATTGGATTAAATCTCAAGTAAGGTATAAGTAAAACCAATGGATGTTATTAATGATTAAAAACTCCATTAAAAGATCACTAGAATATTTCTGTAGAGAAATACCCTTTTCCTTTTAAAAAATATATTCAAAATATAAAAATTTCTAAAAGATTATAGAAACATTTTATTTTAAGTTAACTGTAAATAATTTAAATGTAATATTCAACGCATTGATCAATCATTATGATGTGAAATTATTTTCATGTCTCAATCATTATAAAAAAATTTAGTTCATATTATTGGTAACAACACCTTGTTTAGAAAATAAACAGAATGTTTTTTTAGAAAAAATCACAAAAAAGAAAATATATGTAAAAATTGATTTAATAAATCTTTATACAATAAATAAAAAACATTATTGAAAATAATATAAATAATTTTTTTAATGGAATAAAAATATTATTTACCAAGTAGTAAAACATAGTTGGATTATACTTAAAAAATAATTATTTCTCTTTAGTAAAAAAATTGATGAAAATGAAATGAAAAAATTTATTATTTTTAAAAAAATATAGAAGATGAAAATAATTTTTTTTTATTAAACAAGTATCATATAATTTTAATCATTAGAAATTTAAGCATAAACAATCCTGAAATAAAATGAGATTGGAAAAGAAATCCCTTAAATCAATTTCAACTAACCTCTTAAGTGATTTTAAAATATTTTAAAAAAAATTATATTTATTATAATTTTAGACTCGAACCATATACATACATATAATATTATATATGATCCATTTATAACATTCCAATAACAATATTTTAATAATTCTTTATTAAAATCATCATTTAATTGTGTTAATTATTTCATTTTTCATGAGAGTTTTATTTTATTAGTTCTAATCCCTTTACTTTTCTCAGGGTTCCATAATCTCTATAATTTTACTCATTATATGAATATAATATATATTCATTATATACATATCCAGATTCATCCTTAATGGATAGTGAAAAAAATGAATCACATTTTTCATAAAGACAGTAGTCCATACATATGCATAAATGTTGTTTTCAATTTTTGAATATGGAAAAGAAGAAAGATAAATAATAATTCACATTTACATAATAATAATTATATCATAGATATAACATATATATTCACTAAATATTACTATATCATCATACATGTAAAGTGAAAATAGAAAAAACGGATCACATTCCTTCATGGAGGTGGTTGTCCTTACATATGCATGAGTGACATTATCATTTTATAAAAAATTATAAGAGAAGAATGTAGTTATGATATAATAATTATATAAGAATTATTATTTCATGAATATCAAATATAATCATTAGATCCATCTTTTTAACCTTGAATTAGTGTGGTGATGAAAAATATATTACACTACTACGTGGAGACAGTACACCATACGTACCCAAGAGCAAGGTTTTTTTTCCATAGGATAGAAAGAATATTGTGTGTGGTTTTTCAATAATAATAACATATTATTATATTTATTATTAAATATTTGTTAATTTATGTCAGGTATAATATATTTATAAAAATTAGTAGATGATATTTCATTAAATATTTCAGTAAAGTTGATTACCACTTATATGACTTCCTTTAGATCATATGACCCCTGGAATGACCTTTAAATTTGAAAAAAACATATAATGTGTTACTATAATATTTTATAAGATAATTGGAAAGGGTTTGGTTATGATACTCCCAAAAAAAGTAAAAATCATGTATTTGATAGAGTGTATGACACGTGACACCAACCATGTAATGTAATATAATATTCAGATAAATTATAATATATTTAATATTCTAAATATATTCTATATATTTCAATGCACATAAACCAATTTATCTTGTGTTACATGTAAGAGAGACCTTCCTTGATAGCTTGAGTTACACCCAAGAGCAACCTTCTTCTAGAGTTTGCGTCACACGCAAGACTGAGTTTTACCGAACAATAGTATATTATTAAATTATTATTATTTAATATAATAAGATATAAAATAGTAATTATTAATAGTATTAAATAAATTATGAAAATTTATGGTTTATATAAATATTAAATGAAATAATTGGTTACGAATTAATGAGATATGAAAATAAGAACCAATTGGATTTTAGAAACTATATTTATTTTTATGCTTCTAAAGGAGTTTTATAATAATAAACACAATTAATTAAAATTAGTTAATAATTTTAATGAAATATATATTCTATATAATCTGTAAAATATATTGGATATTCATCCATTAGGTTTTATATTGATAATATAATAACAAACCCAATGTTACACATAAAATCCAATATTTTTTAAAGGAAATTTTATCTCCTTTTAATAGAGAACCCATTTTAAATTTTAATTTTGAGAATATTATAAATTTAATATGTAAATATAAACATAATATTTTAATTAGATATATAAAAATATGGGTAGGGTTAATTTTTGATATTTTATGGAAACATATCATTTTTTAATGAATAGTTAAATATATGAAATTATTGTTTATAATTTTTTTCATATAATAAAGTCATAATGTTAAATTATAATATTAATTGTTTTTAATGTTTAGTTAGAAAATATATTTATCAAATAACAAAAATTATATCATTTTAATAAATTTCACTTTGATATTGATTAAAAGACATAGATAACATTCATACATTTTTACTTTAAAAACCCAAAATGTCGTCCTGCTTGCAGGATGAATTTTAAATCCATTTCTACCACTTATGTGACTGGAATTTAGAAAAATGGAATCAATATTTTTAATAATAATAATAATTTATAGTATATAATAAGGCCAATTTTTTTGGACAAAAAATTGAAGGAAAATAATTAAAATTAGTTTTAATTATTAATGAAAAATAAGGATTAATAAAGTGCTAAATCATAAACTTAGGGGGAAAATAGAAAAATCCACTTATCCAAAACCCATTTTAAGGACATATATCATCCATATAATCATCCATTATTGATATTTATTTGTTTTTATGACTTTATTAGGTATGAACATGTGTACACCTAACATGTTTCCAAAAATTCCAAGTGAGTTCATTTCTTTCGCTATAAAAAGACATCACCTCTCCTCATTCCTCACACAACTAAAACTACTTAGGTTTGCACAATATCTCCCCATATAGATTACCCAAAACCCTCCACTAAACCTTCAATACTATCTTTTGAAATAAATCCTCTCAAGGAAGCCTTTTGGTTCAAACCAAAATAAGTTACCTACTTAAGAGGTAATGTCTTCCCTCAGCCTTTTTAATTTTAATTCCAATCACCAACCACTCATATATTAATATTCCATTATTATGTAACAAAAAAATTATACTAAATATCTTATAATGTTTTTATGTAAATATTTATATCAAAACATACACAAACTTCCATCAAATGGGTAATTAACATAGTGTTTTTGTGTATGGTGAACTAGTGCCTCACTAAACAATGATTGCTAATATTTCATTACCACCACTCATAGTGGACATTATGATGGAAAATATATCTATATATATATGATATATATTATATTTATTATCACATTATAAATTTTTAATCTTTTTATAAAACATACCACTAATAATTTCCATTTTGAGTTAATATGATAACATCATTTGAGGAAGTGTGGACTACCACCCCCTCAAAGCGATGTGATTTGTTCACACAAAACATGGAACACATAAAAGATGGTTTTAATTAAAAATATGTAAAATAAATAAACTATATAATATATTCATGAAATAAATTGTTTTCTTGAAATATGATATATATATATATATATATATCATTTTTTATTACCCTTTCACACACTTAAACGGTAATAACGTCATTCGTGGACGTGTAGACTACCGCCTCCTTGACATGATGTGATTACTTTAACATCAAAATAATTTTATGTATAAGTATATAAGATTAAGTGGAATTTTATTTAGGAAATAATTATCATTTTGGAGGGATATGGTGTCACATACCTTCTATCCCAAAAAATCATTGAAAAATGAGAACGTTACTCAAGCATACGTACAACCTACCACCACCAGGATCATAATGTTGATTCATTTTTCATAACCATTTTAAATGATTTATTTAAAAAGATTCATTAATGTTTAAATATATTAATTATTTAATTTTTTTATTATGTATATGTTATATAGTTATCTCTTTGACCATAGTTTACATACCAATGTTATTTTTGACCTAATAATAGAATTTGGTATAAAAAAACCCGACGTAAACTTAATTATTTAATTAGTTGTATACAACATGTTAAAAAGTAAAATAAAATTAATGATAAACATGAAAAAAGTTCTCAAGAATGTATAAAATTTACATATGATTATTATAATGTAAGCTAAAGGATGTTCACCCAATAGGAAACTAATGGTATGGTATTCTTATCTCACATTTTATATCCGTGACAGAAATGTCATGTTCACCACTTACATCATTTTTATTGTGTATATACTTCCCCGTTTATTATATTATATCATTATCACTATTATATTCATGGTATTTTAAAATTTCATTTCATTTTATTCTTTCATGAGGATTATGATTGAAAATGTTTCAGAGTGGTATAGGACACTTTGGAATGTTTAAAGATTATTTTCCTTAAAAATATGTTTAAAAATATGTCAATGTTATTTTAGTTTGAGGAATTTATAAGAAACTTTTTCAATAAAACCATTCATATTCTCTCCTTTTTTTATTCATGTCCATTTTCAAGTATTTGTTCCATTTATCAACTCTTTGGTACTCAAAATGTTTTATAAAATGTTATCTTAAAAACCCAATGTCATTATCTATTTAGTAGAGAAAATTTTGTCTTATAAAAAACATGATTTATTTAAATGTTATAAAAATGTTTCTAAAATTATTTTCTGAATACATTTTTAACCTTTTAGTTTTTACCAAAATTTTCAAAGAAACATTCTAGTTACTTTCACAACAAGGAGTTTTTCAATCTATATTACCGTGAAAAAGGAATATTCTTTTACCTCATATGACATGTACAAAATTATTCATCATCATTTATTTTATGCTTCCTTTTCATGTCAAAAGGTTACATTTAAAGAATATATTTTAAAATTTTATTTCAAATGAGATTTTTTTTCAAAATTTTTTTCATTATAAAATTATATTTTCCTAAAAAATATTTTTAAAAGATCATTTGATAGTATTTATATTCACCATTAACAACAAATGTTTATTTTTATTCCACATGGGATGTGTTGTATTCAGACCATACTTATTCTTCCTCTGGATGATTTATTATTGAATTCTCTAATGATAATATTCACATTCACTTCATTGATTCAAATGGTAGTCCCCTTAAAATATTAATTATTATAGGATAATTTATCATTGAATTTCTCCTAAATTATAAAATTCATTTATCATGTATATTACTAGTTCCTAAACCATTTATCATTTTACATAAGGAATCTATTTGATAGTTATTTTATTATTTGTGGAAATATTGATAATTTAGTAATATTTATTCCATACGTATATTTGATAAGTGATATTGTTTATTAATTTAATAAATTACTCGATAAAATGACTTCTTTGAACATGAAATGCAGTGTGGATCCCTAACATTATATAGATCCTCGATGCATCGATTGGTTCTCATGAGATGAAAAGGTTTCATAAATTAAATGAGTTTCATGGAGTCGTTCATTCCAAACTGGGAATGATCTTTCAAATCCCGTTCTATGATGCTGGTACAAGGGGAAATCCATTGATTGAGAATAAAAAATGTACATCCTTTGAGGAATCCATTGATGGTTCTGTGAAATACACATGTGATTCCAATGGTTCTCCCGTCATAAATGGGTCAACATATTGTGAAATATCAAGGGTGGATGATTCAGAATCCATTAAAAAATAATAGATCTATGCAGGTTTTCACTTCTTCGTCACATTGCATATGAGAATAGTGTTAAATCCTAGTCATTTGTAGATCTAAAAAACATGATCTCGCTATTATAGAATATCACTATGTGGAGAATTATAAAAATTGGAAAAGTCATCATTCACATTATTCTAGAGAGGTAGGAAGAAATCAATGTGGTATAGAATATAGGAAATCTCAATTTAAATACTAGATTATTTTTTCTATCGAAATTGGTGGCCAACATTAGCAACTATAGTCAGAAGATAAAAAATTCACATATGTAGACTTGAATTAAGGGGCTTCCAAGGGTGTACTAGAATCCAAAAATTAATAGTGACCTTGAAAATGGCTTCAATAATCTAAAGATTGATCACTTCACCATAAATGGTTACCTAGTCTCTATGCAAGGGTCCATGTTGAAATCAACATTGATTCTCCTCCTCTGGATAAAAGTTATCTCATAAAAAATGACCATAAATTTGGGCTCGTGCTCTAATATGAGCACTTTCCACCCTTATTTTATCACTGAATGATGGTGGGACATTAAATAATTAATTTCAGAGTAGTAATGAAATTAGAAGCACCAACCCATAGTGCTGCAACCTAGAGAGAAGTGCCGAAAGGTAAGAAGAACCAAATAGTGGAGAATGTCAATAATGGTATACCTAATGAGGTCACATGGGTGAAATGGGGTAATATTTATATTATATGATATTCATCTATTAACTTGGATGAAGTTGAGGTACAACAATAAACTCTTCTTCAATTTGATGAACAGCCTAAGGATAAAAAAATTAAAGCAAAAACTGGTAATCAGTGCTATATGGAGGAGAACTATGAAGAGAATTCACTATTCATATCATCACAGATTATCTTCATTGTATCCTCTTTTCAAATAGATGAATTTTTGATTGATCTTATATAGCATGAAATAACTAAATCCATTTCATTAGATACTATGGGTTCAGATAAATTAAAACAGATGCTGGACATAAATCTGATAGTTAAAAAATGAATGAGAAAAAGTTTTTATCTTTATAATTTACTATTAATGATCAATATGGACCCAAATAAAGGCTGGGAACTTATCATGTGACTGGATTAGTACATGAGAAGTAGGTTACTAATCATACAATAGGTGAAACTACTGTTAAAATAGCTATTATTTGCAGTGGCACTGACATAAACTATTTGGGTGATGATGGAGAAGCCACAAAAACACCATATATTCCAGAATCGAATACAATTCATAGAATTTATAAATTAAATATGAAAATGGTGGAAATGGTAAAGGGTTATATCACCCTCAAATCAAGGTAAAAAATGGGGATTATCTTCTGGAATTCTAAGGCATATCCAACCCTAGAAACAAAAGTTCCTTACGACTAATTGTAGGTAAATTTAAACCTGATATTATTGGATTGGTTGTTTTGAAGAAAATAATAAACAAGTAAACCATATTCAATACTAACAATGGATATCAACTCTTAGAGAAAAACTCAAAATCCCACTATCCATGATCAACTCTAGATTTTGGTTCGCAGTTCTATGGAATGTCCTACCATTTTTCAAGAGGAAGGGAAATTTATCACATGTTGTTATTCCAAGGACAATAAGAGAATTTTATGAATTTTTTTATGATTCCTATAATTTCATTGATACAATATCTCTATGGGAAAAAATAAAATGAATTTTGATCTTTATCATGGATTCATGGGTGATAATAGGATATTTCAATTCCATTATTATCATTGATTAGAAGATATGGCGTATTTTAATTTCATCCTCCATAAAAAATTTCAATGAAAATTTTGAGGATTCAAATTTATTGAAATTCATCATCATTGGTGAAAAATTCACATGGTTTATAAGACATATCAATGGAGTTGGAGCTAGTATAATTGACATAACTTTTATAAATAATGCCTCTTTAGGAAATTAGCAATCTATCTCAGGTGTCACTCTCTAAAACAACCATTCAGACTATCAGCCCATTATGGATAACTTTCATTGCAATGAGAATAAATTACCCATTTCTTTCATTTTTACGAAATCTTAACAATTACTTCTATAATGCTATAAAATTTTACAAGAATGCTGGGATGGACCTACAAGCAATGTCAACCTATTTTTTTGCAGGTACAAACTAAAATTTCTCAAAGATACAATGAAGGATTAGATAATAAAATGTTTCAACCATATTTATTAAGATATTAATTATTTTAAAAAAACCCATTACTCCATTCAAGAGAAAGTCACAAAAAATAACTTCCATGGAGGCATCACCCAAGAGGCATAAATGCCTTCTCAGCTCAAAAAACTTATATGGATCAATGAAAACATTCAAAAATACATTTTCAAGGCCAAGTGGCTCAATTATGGAGATAATAACACCATGTTATTCAATTCAAAACAGAGGGATAAAAGATCTAATAATCCACTTTATATCTTTAATAACTGAGATGAAATTCTCAATGAATGGCAAGCCCTGGATGATCACATTTTTCCCTTATATGAGAATATTTTTAATGGACCTTTAAAAATGTGAAGCTAAGGGAAGTAATTATTACAATAATGGTCATATAGGTAGAAACTTTGTTCCTCACTTCTTTTCCTCTTTACTTGGATGTTAAGGATGATATTATTTGACTAAAAAAGAAAATCTCACTAGGTCCGAATGGATTTTCCAATTATTTTTGTCAACATTTTTAGGAGATCATCCATGCTGATGTTTGCATCCTGGTTAGGAATTTTTTCAAGGGTGGTCAATTCATTCAAGGTTTCAATGCCCAATTTATTTCCCTCATTCCAAAGGTGGAAAATTCTATCGAAATATGTAAATTCAGGATGATTTATTTAGTGAAAACAATACAAAAAAATCATTACCCAGATTATTGCCAACAAGATTGCTTAGATCTCAAACCAATTCATTTCATAGAATTAGTTTGGTTTTTTCTGGGAAGAAACATTCAGTAATTCATGACATCTACCTTATAATTTTTTAATCTTCTTAGGAAATCAACTATAGGATTTCATATTTCCCGCAATCCTGAAATTAAAAAGACTTTGACATTATGTAATAGGGATTCATCAATATGGTTCTCTTGTGTTTTGGATTTAATAAATATTTTATCAGAATGATCAAATCCCTATGTTGATCTTCCCTCATATATATATTTATTAATGTATCCCCTAAGGGATACTTCAAGTGTTCCATAGGGGTGAGATAAAGAGACCTTCTCTCTCCTTCCATTTTTTCAATTTTAGAGGATTAGATTAGCATAATCGTACTCCATATAGTGTAAAATGTTGATATGAAAACCATCAGGGAAACATGAGGTATTTCATCCCATTCTCATCTCTTTTTTTATGATGATATTAACATATTTTCTTAGGGATATTGGACTAATATCAAAAATATCATGGAGGGACTTCTTTATTATGAATGTGTATCAGGACATGAAGTCATATGGAGAATGTCCCTCATCCACTTTGGAAAGAATATACCATCTTACAAGAAAATTGGCACAATAAATGAATTGGGAATAAGGTAAGGCTCTCAATAATATATTTTTACTCGTGTTCCCATGTTTTGGGGAATTCCCCATCCATTATACATTTCTAACATTCTGAGTTGGTTCAGAATAGATATAGATTCTCAGAAACATAAACCTCTTTATATGACTGGAAGATCCTTCCTTGTAAATAATGTGATTGTCTCAATGATGTCCTTTTGATTCATGGTGTACACTTGACCTAAAATGGTTATTAAAAAAATTATTATGAGGATAAAATGCATTTGGATTGACCTTATTTTGGAGAGAAAATTTATTACATCCTCATGGAAGGAATGATGCATGATCATTTCTTTTGGGGGCCTTCAAATATAGAACCTGGACCTATTAAATCAATACATACAAGACCAATGTTTTTGGAAACTTCTCAAAAATAATTCAAATTATCTAGTCTTCCTAAAATATATATTATTTAGAAAACTAAAAACTAGGAAAAACAGCTACATTGAATCCTCAATATGGAATGGGCATAAGGATGTCTTTAAAAAATCATCTGGCATGCTCATTAGCTCATTATTATCTACTCCTTACTCAAATTCTTCACTGATAAATCGATTGGGAATAACCTCATTGATCAGATTGAATCCATAGACAATAACATTGAATACAACCTATCTATCAAAGATCAAGTGGATAATTAGAATGATCTTCCTCATGACATCAAATAGTCTCTCTCGTGATATAAATCCTTAATCCAATAAGACATACACATATGGGAGCTAGTATCAAATGAAAAAATTGATTCCAAGACCTTCTATAAATATATTTTTTTGAGACATAATAAATGGATAGGTGAATATAACTGGAAATTGTTCTTTCCATCTAGATTCACACTATTATAGAGGTTATCTTTCAAAAATGTCCTATTGATGTCAACTAACACCAGATCGGTATCAATCTATACTCTATTTGTGGGATTTGACACCTGAGCTATGAGTATGTTGAACATCATTTTCATAGATGCAAATTTTCATCCTCGCTATGGAAGGTTACCTTAAATATATTTAAGGGATGGAGACAAAGATCAGGTGCCATCAAATACTTTCTTACTACATTGTTTTATATTCAACTATCTAAGAAGACTCATATTCACTTAAAATAATATTTTATTTATCTAATTCATTCATTTTGAGGTGGTGAAACAAATATATACATGATAGGTCTCTCTTGAATGGTAAAATGACCCTTGATGAAAAATGGTTGGTAGTGAAAAACACCAATATGATGCACACCAAACGCTATAGTAACTCATCCCAAGACTTCATTATGCTGTAGAGGCTAAAGACTATTGGTAACTATCCTTCAACACATAAAAAACATTTAAGGTTTAATAGATATATTCTTTTACTAGATTGATTAAATGAAACTCAGATGGCGCCTGACAGGAATCCCAAGACCAATAGGATATGGTAATGTCTTTAGAGACTATGCTTGAGATGTTTCTAGTTACCAGTATGGACCATGGAAAACTTCTTCATCCTTGGATGTAAAATTGAGGGTTTGATAATTTTTTTGAATATCACAATGAAGAATTAATGGAATAATATATGTTTTTATTCTAACTCTTTAACAATTATCCAGTCTGTGAGAACATGGAAAATACATCTCTTCTTGAAATTAATAGCGAAATGGATTGACTGCATGCATCAGGTTTCATCAATGAGCTATTTTATCACAAATATATTTCGTGAATCCAATTAACCTGAGAATACATTTTATAAAAAAGGAGTTAATAGTGAGTCTTGAATTTTCTCCATCACACTCCCTAATGATCTTCATCCAATACTTTAAAGGGAAAATTTTAAGAATCCAACCTTCAGACTGGTGTAATTTTTTCTTATTAATGTAAGAGACTTATGTACATCTTTCTCAAAAAATGTTATTACCTTTACATATTTTTTATTCAATTACTTCTTAATATATTTAAATATTTCATGTGTTTTCATTTATTTACCATTATATAACTATTGTTATCATTTATTCCTTATTACTTCCACTAAAGTTTACCCTTATTGAGCATTTGAGCTCACCCTTATTTTGTTTAATTCCCTAGGAAACTAAGAAGTGTACTATGAATGATATGAAGGGATTTACTAGATTTAATATAGTTACCATTGAATTAATTTATTTATAAAGAAGAAGAAAATTTCATAATTACTATATTATTTTCTGATGTATGTACATAGTTTACCAAGAATACTAAACTCTCATTCCTCCATTATTTTATTCCTTGTAATCATGCCAATGTAATTGATAATATACATTGGCTCTGGTATATCTAGGATTTGTTAACTATAGTTGGTATTAGAGGATTTTTAGTTGAATACTTAGGAAATATATTTAGAAAAATGTATATTTGAGAATATAAACCAATGGTATAAATTGATTATAATTATAGAATAACATTCTAGAATTTTGTTAAGTTTCATATTATGTGGGACTTTATAGATATACATCCTTGTCTGGGTACTACAAGGGAAAGTGTTTCTAGAAAAAAAGTTCCTAGAAGTAATAATACTAATAAAGATTTCAAATCCTGACTTTGGGTAACCTGGTTAATGAAAACATGCATTATTGTGCACCTAGTTTGACACTCCCAGGGGATATTAATTTGTTAATTCAAATTTAATTAACAAACTATTATTTATAATTTTGAAAATGAATAACCTAGGTTAATCCTAATGTGTTTATGATTGAAAATAAGGTTTCGTGATTTAGAAATCCCAAATATGATATTTTTGATAAACATTAGACCAAGGAAGGATCTATGTTAAAGTAAGTGGATATTGTATCTATGTGTTAGTGTTGTATGGAAACCCATTGTTAAAGGTTATTTAGTGAATAACCATATTTCAAGGATTTATATATTATTTATTATGGAAATTATATTAATTTCGATTTATAAAAGGACAACCTTTAAGACAGATGTCAATAAATCAAATTTGGCAAGGCCTCTGGTCTTGAACCAATGACCAAAGGATGATATGGGTTTCTAGTAAGCACGGTCTTAGGAATTGTCCAGATTATTTTTTTCATTGTTTTTATTTAATAAATTTAATGAATAAATTTTAATGATGAACTAGTAGTGTAAATTTTTAGGAATATAGATCAGTCTATTAACCAAATTGGTTATGGAAGATAGTTAAACTTCTCTCTCATTTATAGGCCATTCAATCCTGTATTGGTTTTTTTGTGATTCAGGCATAAAAAAATTATTATTTTTAATTAATTTCTTTTAGAAATGGAATGAATTATAATTTTATTGAATAAAAACAAAAAGTTAGGATTGATCAGATGGAATTAAAAGCTCTCTGTTATAAGTATTTCTTTATATTCAAGGCTTGTAAAATAATTACCGCACATCAGGAAAATGAAATCGAAATAAAATGTTGTCTTAGTACCATAATTTATGTTGAACGGATGGTCTACTAAATCATCACATAATTATGGATTTTTTTCTCTCAAATTTCCATTCTTCCTTAAATTTCTAGTGATTAATGACCTCAATTACTCCCTATAAATATTTACTCATTTCCTCCATGTACATATTTTCACTTTTTACTGAAGTTATCATACATAGAGTCATAGTTACAAGGTAGTCCATGTGATTTTTTTACTTTCCATTCTCTCTTTCTTAGAGGATGACATATGAACCCATCTCGTGATGTGGGATTTCTAACATAGGAATTAACAATCAATATAACACCATGACTAAGTTGAAATTACATGGAAATAATATAAAAAGGGCGAGGAGAATGTGACACCCCAAAAATATAAACTAAGAACCTTATATTCTATAGCATGTATTACACGCGATACCAAGCACGTAAAGTAATATAATATCTAGAGACATTATAATATATTTATTATTTAAAATATATTCTATATATTTTATTGCATGAAACACTGTGTCAAAATTCGTTACATTCAAGAGCAACATTTCTTAATAGATTGTGTTACACGTAAGAGCCTCCTTCCTCAATTTCTTGCAACACAGTCAAGACCAAGTTTTACTGAACAATTGTATATTAGAAAAATATTATATTTTCATATAATATGATATAAAATACCAATATGAATATTATTAACAAACTTATGAAAATTTATGGTTTATTTATGTAACGCCCTGATCCCAGTTACCGAGAGTGGGTGCATTATTACATAACATTGAAATTATACAAGGAATCATTTCTTGAAAGACCTATCAGTTTTGTAGCAATGAAAGTAATAGATTCATAAATATGTTTTACATTAAATTATGAATTGAAAAAAATGAAACATTTTGTCTACATAGAACACATCAATATTCTTTAGCCTATCCCTGTAGGTTAGTGATAATTTAATTCTTCACATCCTGGGAAAAATAAAACATAATAAAGGGGTGAGATAATATGCGTAGTAAGGATAACCATATAGTGGAAACATTCATAAATAATCATAAATAGTTAAGCCAATGTATATGACTAAAACACAATCCTTTTAAACATAAAAATCAGTATAATATGGAAAGTATAAATCAAATAATTTCATTTACTTATTTACATGGATATTCTAGCAGTCTAATAATCACTTATAAAAGCAATAGATAATTTCATAATAATGGAATGCATAATGACGAACATCATAACCACATAGTAATGGCCTCATGCTAAGAATACAAATAATATTTTTTTGAGGCCTTGTGCTAAGGAACTAGTTTGCCTCATTAGATCTACCGATGCAACAAAGAGATATAGAAGGCTCCACCTGCCACTTTATTATTCTAATTCATCCCTCATATGAAACGGTTGAAACACAATATAAACATTCGTATTAGAACTAGCATACTAAATTTCAATAATTTAAGCAAAAACCATAAATGGTATAAAAATAGAACATCCACTGTCAAACATATCACAATACAGTATGGAAGATTGTATCATAATAAATCAACTTCAAAAAAATGTAAAATCCAAAGATGGATGTTGAAATAGATAAAATCAATACACAAACTATTTGAGTAAAATATTTCATTCTAAATTGAAATAATTCAAAAGTAAATATAACATTTATTTTGAAAATATTCTTATAAGTTTGTAAGGGACCATTTTATGTTTTTATAATGGCATAAAATATATGCACCCTCTGTATAAGTTAAAAAAACATTCTTACATTAATTTTTCAAAATTAGTCATAAAGTTACGTGTTTGGAAAGTGATAGAAAGATTCCTTTCAAACCATTTTATAAAAATTCAAACAAGGTTATAAATGAATTTAATCCATAGACTAGGAAATAGTAATATTTTTTGAAATTCATTTTTAGGAAACACAAATATGGATGATAAAGAATTCCCAGAAGATACTTACGTATAAACATCCACAAATAATAAAGAGATTGTAAAATTAACCCTTACATTGTACTATTACTTAATAAAGAGATTATAATGGTTAAATAATTTATATTAAATTATACAAAAATCATATACATAAATGTTATATCATATATGATCTTTTAATATTGCTTTGTTAATAATATTTCATTGGTATCATTGTTTCGGGAGTTAATTGATCCATTTTCTTTTATATGTTTGGTTATATAAGTCTGGTTTGTTATAGATTGGATGTATTTTATTCAGATACAAAATTATATTAATTTATTTAAAAATCATTTTTAGTCATAAAATGAAAATTATTCTTGAATGGTTATGATGGGGAATGAATCTTATAGAGTTTGTGGAGATGGTAATCTGTACCTATGCAAGAGCAAAAATATCATTTTATTGATGGTAAAATCATATGTAATTGGATGTTATATCATATATACAGAATAATTAACATGTTATATTTATTATTTACATAATTTATACTCATTAATATACACATCCATATAATGAAGTGTTGAATAACAAACTACACCATGATGTGGAGATGGTAAGCCGCACATACGCACGTATGGTGACATTATCATTTATAGGATGGATAGAATAATGAATACAGTTGTAACAAATTTATAATAACATCAAAAAATATATAAGGTTCAAGATTAATTATTTTTTTATGTAAACAACAATGAAATAGGAAGTGGAATAAGAAAATAACATTGAAAGAGGTTATTAAACTATTATCTCTTCTTCGGGTTATTCTTTTTGATTTGATCAAAGAAAATCCTTAGGTTGGATTTCTGATCAAAGTAAGGCCACTAGATTTAATCGAGGGTAGTTGGGAGGATATTTGAGTAGGGTTTGGCCGATCCAAATGGATTTTTAAGTGTGAAATTAAGTTAAATTGATGTACCCTTTTATAAGATAGGAGAGGGTCACTTTAAAAAAAGATTGAAATATTATTTTATTATAAAATCATTTTCGGTTTCTAATGGCACAAAATGTATTTATTGAGAGTATAAGGTTGTTATTGGTACAAATAACCCAAATCAATAGGTTTTAGAAAAGTTTAGGTCACCCTATTAACCTTCTCTTTTATATTCAACTCTTTATTAAATAGTTTAACACATACCATATCTCCTTGTATATTTATATTATATAGTTAGTAAAGATACTATAAAATGCCAAGAGAACCTAAAGTGGTTCATTAATGATATATATTTCATTATATAAGTCATTTTCACAAACCATATATTTTTTAGAAACATTGCCATTTAATAATAAAATATTTTTTTTAAACTCATTTATGTAAATTTTGACACTACTTAGTATTTGGTTTTTGGGAAAGTCATAACATCATGATTACATCAAAAAAATTAATTTAATAAACACTATCATGTCATATTAATCTGAAAAATTTGTGTAATGCATCAAAAGTATCAATTTACATTTATTTTCATATTTATAAAATCAATTATTTTAATCATTCCTTAATAAGGTTATTACTATATCATCATAGTGTCATAAGTAAATTTAATTATTTAATGTCGTAAAATTATAATTAAAATACCATGATGTAGGAAATATTTTTATATTTATAATGAATATTTATAATCTAATTTATCTTATATATAAACTTATATTAAAAATGTGTTAGTTATTAAAATTTGATTTTAAGACATTAAACACTTCTTTAAATAAAATAATAATTAATCTCCCAATCTAATAAAAGTGGATAAAAACGATCATATTCTACTCCTAAGGTAGATTTTGGTTGAAATAAACATATCCAATAGAATATGGCATGTTTTAGGGTAATTATAAATTCATTTTTACCATTAATTACTCTATTTACTTATAACCGTGGAAAATAAAATTCAAAAGTTACCATTCACCAAATAATATTTTCATCTTATTGACCCATATTTTTCTTACTGATGTCAGCCATGGAAGCTTGGGGTGTTACATTCTCCCCTCATAAAAAATAATTTCATCCTTAAAATTTCTAGAATATTACTGCATAAAAAGATTCGGGTGGTTCTTTATCATAAGTTCCTCAGGTTCCCATGTTACATCTTCCATTTTATGGATTCTCAATGGAACTTTTACAAGGAAAGTCATATAGTTTCTCAACACTTGTTCTCTAGTATCAATAATTGTGATAGGATATTCAAAATATGATAGATCAAGTTCCAATTCAAATTCTTCATAGGTGATACATGCGTTGGGTCAGGCATGTATTTTCTCAACAGTGATACATGGATCACATCATGAAATTTGGAGAGACAATGAGGATTTTACAAATAGTAAGGTACAAATCCAATTTTTTCTAGAATTTTAAAAGGTATGATGTACCTGGGAATTAATTTACACTTATTAGAAAATTTTATAACACCCTTCCATGGAGATACCTTCATGAAAACTTGATCTCCTACTTGAAATTCCAAATCCTTTCTTCAGTTATTGGCATAGATCTTTTGCCTACTTTGAGATGATTTGATGTATGTTTAGATAATCATTACCTTTTACATTATTTTCTCAACATGATCTGGGACTATGAGATTCATTTCACCAAAATCATCCCAACAAGTTGGTGTGCGATATCTCTTTCCATATAATGCTTCATATGCTGCCATCTGAATAGTTGAATGGAAGATATTATTATATGAAAATTCTACTAGAGATAAATACTGATACCACATACTTTGAAAGTCATGTGATCATGATATCAACACGCCTTCTATGGTTTTAATAGTCCATTCTAATTTTCCATGAGTTTGAGGGTGGTATTCAGTGCTCAAATGAAGTTCAGTATCTAGGGATTTCAAAATAAATTTCAATAATCTTGAGGTAAAATGGGGATCACGATTAGAAATAATAAACAAGGGTACCCCATGATGTCTAAAAACTTCATTAATATATAGACTTGCTAAACATTCATGTGGAAAATCTTATCTTATGTCAAGAAAATGTGCTGACTTGGTAAGACGATCAACAATGACCTATATTGCATCATTCCTTCTTGGAGTATTTGGTAGCCCCATGAAAAAGCCCATTGTAATATGATCCCATTTCCATTCAGGTATGGGAAGAGGTTTCATGACACCTCCAAGATGTTTTCTTTCATCCTTCACATATTGGAAGACCATACATCTTGACACAAAATTAGCTATCTACTTTTTTATGTTTTCCCACCTGAAATGTTCCTTCAAATATCTATACATCACAGTGCTCCCATGGTGTATAGAGAAATCAGATCTATGAGAATCATCCAACAGTTCCCTTTTTAGAGCTGGTATATCGTGAACACAATTCCTTTTCCCAAATTTCAAAATTCCATCTTCATATATGAAGTAGATCAATATACCATCATTCATAGCTTTAATTTTCTTTTGAAACTCCTTATCATTAGTCTGAGAACATTTTATCCTTTCTAGTAAAGATAGTTTGACAACCATTTGAAAACGTATCAATGTTTTACCTTCTGTGATTATTCCCATATCAATCTTTACTAGATCCATGAACATATGATCCATTTCAACTCTTATCTTGTTCAGAACTCCATGATTCTTTCTGCTCAAAGAATCTTCCATCTTATTTTCCTTCCCCAGGTGGTAGAGTATTGTTCAATCATAATACTTGTGTATTTGAAGCCATCACCTTTTCCTCATGTTGAGTTATATTTGTTAGAAAATATACTTCAAAATCATGTAATCAGTATATATCTCATATTTTCACCATAAAGATAGTGTCTATGTATCTTCAAAGCAATGATTATAGCATCTAACTCTATACCATGAATAAGACATCTTAGTTTATGAATTTTTAGCTGCCGTGAGGCATATTCAATAACTCTATCATTCTGTATAATGACACAACCAAGTCATTTCCTTGATTCATAACTATAAATAAAAACCACATCAATCTTTGATGTTAGATTCAAGATAGGATCATTGACTAATCTTCTATTCAGATCTTCAAAACATTATTCAGACCCTTTTTTCCAAACAAATTTATCCCCTTTACGTGTGATCTTGGTTAATGGGTTATCCAATCAGGTAAAATTTTGGACAAAATCCCAATAATAACCTGCTAAAACAATAAAACTGCGTACCTAAGTTATAAACATCAGTGCTCACCATTATTGGATTCTTTTGTCTTAGAAGGATAAATACATATTCCATCCTTAGAGACAATATATCCAAGATAAGAAATATCTTGTTTCCAGAATTCACACATACTAAACATCCCATATAATTTATTTCATCTAAGTGTCCTTAGAATAGTGCGCAAGTTATTTTCCTGATCTTCATAGATTTTTTTCTATAACAAGATATCAAAAATAAATACCACTATAATGTCATCAAGATACCCCTTTAAAACTCTATTCATTATATCCATGAAAATAGATGTTGCATTAGTCAGACCAAAAGGCATTACTGTAAACTCGTAAAGCCCATACCTGGTTCAAAATGCCATCTTTGGACTGTCTTACTTTTTCACACACAACTGATGGTATCTAGTTCCAAGTTCTATCTTTGAAAAATATTAGGCTCTAAGAAGTTGATCAAATAAATAATCAATGTGAGGTAGGGGATACTTGTTCTTTATTTTTGTAACATTGATCTCTCTGTAGTCAATGCACAACCTCATAGATCCATCTTTCTTCTTAACAAAAAGAATAGGGGATCCTCATGGATAAACACTTTGGAGAATAAATCCTTTATTCCTCAATTACTCTAGTTCTCTATTTAGTTACACTAATTCCATAGTTTCAATTATATATGGGGTCTTCGATATGGGCCTTGCACCAGGAATTAAATCAATGGAAGACTAATGTTATCATTATGAAGGATGTCTAGTTAAATCCTCGTGAAGCACATAAAAATATTCTTGCACAATAGGTACATCCACTATTTGAACATTATTTTCCTCATACATAGTTATTTCACTCCCTTCCTCCCCAATAATTGAATTTAGTAGAGCTACTAGGGGTTGATCTAGATATGAATCAGATGGTGAAATTTTTTCTCAAAAGATAAGGAACTTCTTATCATCATCGAAAATTGTAACATTCATATTCTTACAATAAATTTTTGCATCATGGTCTAAAAGCCAATACATAATAAGGATTGAATAAAATTAAATCATGGGTATGATAATGAGAACATTAGATATAGCATGTTTATATAACATAATGGTAACTGATTGACAAAACATTTTTGCGATGATACTCCCATTAAAAGTTTTGACTGAAAACTACCTTGTTAATTCAAATTGAAAATATCTAATTTTCATAGACCACTGGGAATATATGAAATAATGAGATGATCCGTAATCAAATAAAGCATTGGATAAATTTGACGAAACCATTAACTTACCTTCCACCAAATCATTCGTAGATTCGACCTTAGTAGCAGTGATCGCAAAACCTTGACCTTGCTCCTTTGGCCTTTTTTGAGGTATGTTTCCATAACAATTAGGACATCTATTTGCATAATTTCTCATTTCTACACCATTGTATCATTCAACATTGATAGCCTCTTTGTTTCCCTTTTAATCACAAGCTTAGTGGCCTTTTTCACCTCACTTGTAACAGACTCCCATTCCCTTCAGGAAAGTACCAGGGTGTAGTACCCCCGGTTTGTGGTATGTAACCCTTACATGATGATTTTAATGGTTTTAAAAGTTAAGGGCGACGTATGGGAGTGTCAGGAGATCCTGGGATGAAGTTTGAAGCAAAGGAAAAGGTGCACGGGTGGCGCATGGTTTGTCTAAACCATACGGACAAACTGTGCATGGCTTACTGAGGAGGTAGTGGCTTCTGCATGGTCGGTGCATGGTTAAGGAAATCTGTTCGATGATGCCATGCAAGAAGGGTGACTGATGCAGTAGCTAACGTAAGGTTAGCACATGGTTTGTCAAACCGTGCGGACTAACCATGCGGTCACTTAAAATTAGATCCTCAAATTGTGGATCTAACTCGTTTTGCCTCTAATTGCCTCATTAATTCTCCTAAGAGGCCCTAAATTGTGATTTTAGTTATCCTAAGGTAAAATAGGGTTCTCCCATCTTTCTAGAGGCGATCTGAAGGCTTCTCTTGGCAAATCGAATCCGGATTCTTAAGGTAGGTGACTGTTCTCCTTTGTTCTTGAATGGTTTCTTAGATCTACTTAGATATACTTCTCCCTTTCTCTCGGTTTCTTAGATATACGCTCTTTATGGGTGTATCTATGTGTGTGGATTCCAAATATGATGATATTTGGTCTTGGTTGTGTTATGAGAAGATATATAAGGTGGGTTTTTGATGATTTGACCTGGTGTTCTTGAGCGTTCTTCGTCCGTCGCTTGGTTTCACCTTTTTTCGAGGTAGGTGGCTTCACCCTCGACTCCTCTTGTTAGAATTGGTTGTCATAGTTTCAAATTGGTTATTTGAATGGAATTGATTTTGAAAAGCATGGAATTAATCTTCTTTAGTGATGGTTTATGGTTTTGATGAAATTGTGAAATCTTGGTGATTTGTGTACAAGGTGACTTGGCTATTTGAATTTAAAATGTTGATTTTAAATTATGAAATTGATTAAATTGTAAATGGTTTGATTAGAAATGGGTTTTTAATAAAAAGGGTGTTTTATTGAAATGGTTTTGATGGATTTTGTTTTCAATAAAAAGGTAGCTTTATTGAAATGGTTTAAATTGTTCGAACACACTTAGTTTGGATAGAAAATGGGTTTCAATAAAAGGTGTTTTATTGAATGGATGGTTCGGCATGATTGTTGGGAATGTGTGGTGTGTGTTCATATTGCATGTATGGGGCTTGGTTGAAATAGGACCTTGTGCTCAGTGCTAAACATTTAATGGAATGTGGTAACTATATGTACGAGGCTTGGTTGAAATATGACCTTGTGCTCAGTGCCAAAGGTGTAATGGAACATGGGATGTAATTACCATGTGATGACATGGTAGATCGACGAGAAACCACTCTTGAGTATGGAACTGTCATAAAGATGCATGCATGGATGATTTCATGGGATTTTAAAATAGTGGGGAATTCCAAATGGGATGTTAGTGATATGGGTTGGAAATTTTTTCGGTTATTTTTTTGGAAAAATAACATGTTAGAAAAGCTAGCTTAAATTTCACTTTGATGATTTTGATCATGGATGGTTTTGGAAAACTTTTTTATATTGAGTTATAAACTTCTTTGGTGAAAATATTTTATATAAACTATTTTTATATAAATGTAGATAACTCTTCTATCCTAGTGGCATGAGTAGGGATGTCATTGGGGAAAACCTATTGACTTTTATAC
The DNA here is from genome assembly GCA_963277665.1 of Viscum album. Taxonomy (NCBI): domain Eukaryota; kingdom Viridiplantae; phylum Streptophyta; class Magnoliopsida; order Santalales; family Viscaceae; genus Viscum; species Viscum album. The sequence continues at coordinate 1,447,381,942 of OY728155.1, forward strand.
TCACCCTACTTTGGAACTTTGGTTCTTTTACATATGTTGTATTCTGAGACACAGGTAAAGGTAAAGAGTCTCCTTACCAATGGATCGTGGTGATGTTTGGGAGATACTGTGGAGCTTAGAACTTGTGGACCATGGAGTTGTGGTGTCTTTTGAGAGTCTCATGTTGTTCTTCTGTTGTGTACCTTGATGTTTGATTTGATCTTCTAATGTTTTGTACTCTTATGTGGTTTAATCTATATGACATTGTTGGTTGGTTTTTAATTTGTTCATGCATCATATAGTGAATGGTTAATGGATGGTTTTATTTCGTAAAGGGTAAATCATCCCCCACTTATACTTGATACCCTTTGACATTTATTGTCAGCCTTTGGCCTCTTGGGGATGTCGCTTAAGTCCAAGTAATGACTTGTTGTATTCTCAAGCCAGTGAGGATATGCAGGTCATTACAAATGGTATCAGCTTGTTCGGTCCTTGCCCAAAAAGTGGTCGTCGATGTTCTTGGTATTGGAGTTAAAATTCCTTGTTGCCTATTCCATGGGTGGTCATCTTAGACAGAAGTGGGATTTTAGGAACATGAAATGTATATCATAAAAGTACATAGCTAACCCATTTATGCTGAACTTCAATTTACCAGGGTGTTGGGTACATAATTGTTTTGGATACACTTCTAGAATGTTGGAAATATCATTGTCATGGGTTTAACCAATGAGATCAGCATGACATGCATGGTAGAGGAATGAATTCCCTCTAGGATTTCATATCTCATGGTGAGTAATGAGTTATGATTTTGTACAAAGATGTAAATTTTTGAAAAATGCAGAATTGATTTTCAAATGAAAGACACTGAAAATAAGGCATTTGGTGTATTTTGAAAATGGATTGATTTTCAAAAAGTATGTTGAATGTTTTAAAAAATGTTTGAACATAGAAATAGGTTGTCTAAGAACAATGTTGTGATATTTGATATGATGGAATTTGAAATTCTAAGCCAACAGTTTCTAGAGAGTGAGATTGACAGAGTTTTCTGTTGGTTTAGAAAATGGCACCCGATAGTCGTCATCGAAACCAACCTGAAGAAGATGCGGAGAATGTGGTTGCACCTGAACCATGTGTGAACCAAGAGCTAGTTCAGAGTATTGTCCATGATTTTTAAGATGTGGATACGGGGAACCAGAGGAACGAACCAAGACATGTGGATCATACCATCTAGTTCATGAAGCAGAATCCACCGAACATTAGAGGTGATGATGAACCTGAGAAGGCGGAGGTGTGGCTATGCAGGATGAATCATATATTCGATTTCATCAGCACACCAATGGAGCTGAAATTAAAGCTGGATACATATATGCTCGAGGATCTTGCACGTCAATGGTGGGAATTAGCGGTGCATGCTAAATTGGATGAAGGACTTACATGGGAGGATTTTGAAGAATTGTTTAACAAACAATTCTATCCTCACACGTTCAAGATCTAGAAAATGGAGGACTTCTTCATCTTGAAACAGGAGATCCTCTCTATCATAGAGTATATATTTAAGTTCACGAATTTAGTCTGTTTTGTACTAGAGGTTGCGGCAAGTTCTTCTTTGAAGGAACACATCTTCAAATTTGGGATAAGGAAGGAGATTCGATTGAAGATTGCGGTGCTCTGAATTACGGATTATACAGAGATGGTGAACAGAGAAACGGTTTCTGAATGTGATATCTCAGGATCGATAGGAGTAAGTATGATGATAACCACGGGAATGGGTGGGAACTCTAATGTCGGGAACAATCGGAAGAGGGACACCTACTTCCAAGGTGGGAGTATGAATCAGAACCGGATAGCGGGATCAGTTAACCTTCCTCCATGACTCCAAAGCAAAATAAGTTGTTTTCAATGTGGCATGATTGATCACATGAAACTAGAATGTACAACACCACCGAGAGCATTACACAATTTCAATAATATGTGAAATCATCAGCAATATTGTCACAGTGCTCCACGATCGGGTGTTCGGGACACTTCTTAGGCGTCGTAAGCATCATTTGATTCAATAGGGAGAGGACAACAAAATCAGTCTCTCCAATATCATAAAGATAGTTATGGTGATTTCAGGAATACCATGACACCTCAGGTAGGGAAATCTCAACAAGTAATTAAGGAGAAAAGTCTAACAACAAACCAATTGTATGGAGTGGAATAGGTGATTGTGGACAACCAGTCTAGGCCATCTACGGTGAGAGGTACGATTCTTTTTAATTATACCCTCATGCAAGTTTTGTTCGATACTAGTGCATCACATTCTTTTCCTGCTTCTCATATTTCTGATTTGTTGAACTTAAAACATGAAATGATTCCTTCTGTGATAAAACTTCAAACTCCTCTCGGTGAAAGAGAATGTAGAGCCTTCGTGTGTAGATCATGTTCTATAAAAATTTATGGTGTTGAGCTGAAATGGGATGTATCTATTCTAGAGATTGATATCTATGATATAATCCTGGGTATGGATTGGTTGACATAGTTTAGGGCTCACATTGACTGTTAAAGAAGAACAGTCAGTTTCCCAACTGAGGATGTCATCAAGCATCTCTTTAGAGAAGAAAGAGTGGTGAAGGCAGGTGCAAAAATCTTGTTGGCACCAGTAGTGGGAATGATCTCTTACCAGTTGGCTGTGTTAAACTTGGAATCGATGGAAGAGATCTCGAATAACAGTTTTCCAGTAGTCGTGGATCAGTTTCCTGAGGTTTTTCCAAAAAACTTCTCAGGGGTACCACCTGTGAGAGAAGTGAAGTTTAAGATTGATCTACTTTAGGGGACCAATCCTATCTCACTCCCATCTTATAGGATGACACCAACAGAGTTAAAGGAATTGAAAGTGTAGTTGGATGAACTGGAATGCAAAGGTTTTATTCGGCCAAGCATCTCTCCATGAGCATCACCAGTTTTGTTTGTAAATAAAATAGATGTAACTTTCAGGCTATGTGTGGATTATCCTAAACTTAACCAAGTTAATATAAAAAATAGATATCCACTTCCATACATTGATGACCTGTTTGATCAATTGAGGTGAGCTCAGTGGTTCTCCAAGATTGACTTGCGGTCAGGATATCACCAACTGCGAGTTCGGAAGGAGGATATTCTGAAGACAACCTTCAGAAGCTGATATGGCCACTATGAATATGTTGTCATGCCTTTTGGTCTTACGAATGCACCAGTGAAATTCATGGCTTTGATGAATTGTATATTTCAACCATATCTAGATTCTTTTGTTGTGGTGTTTGTGGATGACATATTGGTGTATTCAAGAACAAGGACTGAGCATGAGAAACACTTGGCGATAGTGTTGGAAATCTTAAGGGACCATCAGTTGTATGAAAAAATATCAATGTGTGATTTTTGTATACAATAGGTACACTTTCTAGGCCATGTTGTTTCTGAGAAAGGTGTTTTAGTGGATCCAGAAAAGATAGAAGCTATTCTTTCTTGGAAACTGCCGAAGAATGTCTTTAAAATACGAAGTTTTCTTAGTCTACCTGGTTATTACCGACTCTTTGTCTATGACTTCTCACAACTAGATTCACCTATGAAAGAATTAAAAAAGAAGAAAAGTTCATTTCAATGGACTGAGGAATGCAGAGATCTTTTCAATAGTTGAAAATTCGCCTTACATCAGCACCAATCTTAATCTTTCCAGAATCAGGGCAATGTTACGTGGTTTATTGTGATGCTTTGGGAAGAGGGTTGGGTTGTGTTATCATGCAAGGAGACCATGTGGTTGCTTATGGGTCAAGGCAGTTGAGAGTGCATGATAAAAATTATGAAACATATGATTTGGAGTTAGCTACAGTCGTCCATGCTTTGAAAACATGGAGACACTATCTCTATGGTGAGAAATTTCCATGTTTGCGGATCACAAAAGCTTGAAACACATTTTCTCACAGTGATATTTTAATCTGAGGTAGAGGAGATGAATAGAGTAACTTCAAATGTTTGACTCTGACTTAATGTATAAACCGGGTAAAGGAAATTCGGTGGCCGATGCAATAAGCATAAAGTTGTATGCTCAGTTGGTGAAAGAAGCTTCAGACGAATGGCAATTGATGTCGGTCTTAGCTGACATGCATGTGGAATGTAAAAACTAAGGTGATGTTGTAGTTTTCATTTATTTTATACTTGTTCCTGATCTGGTAAATGTGGTCAAAGAGGCAAAAACATCTAATGCGAAATTTCTGGTAATGAGTTCAAATATCAATGGTGGGGAGACCATTGATGGATGGATACTGGAAACGGGATCAGTTTTGTGTTTTAGAGATGAGATGGTTGTACCTATAGTTTTTTAGGAACAACTTTTTAATGCTTACCATCATTCAAGAGGGGACGTACATCTGGGTACACAGAAGATGTATATGGCATGAAAGGTGAAGTTTTGGTGGAGCAGCATGAAAAGGAAGGTGGCCGAGTTCATCTAGCAATTCTTAACTTGTCAGCAGGTTAAAGGAGTGCATGAGAGACCAGATGTTATGTTATATTCTTTACCTATCCCAGTGTGGAAATGGGAGAAGATAACAATGGATTTTGTTATAGGTGTTCCAAGAATGGTCCGGAAACACGATGCCATTTGGGTGATAGTGGATCATCTAACCATGTTAGCCCATTTCATCCCAATTTGTGAAACTCATATAGTGGAAGATCTTTCAAAAATCTATATTCGAGAAGTTTTAAAGAGGCATGGTGTAGTAGTTTCTATAGTCTCAGACATAGATTCGAGGTTCACATATCATTTCTGGAAATCATTACAACAAGGCATGTTTACTCAGTTGACGATGAGTACGACGTATCATCCTTAGACAGATGGGAAATCTGAGCGGATGATAAAATGTTGGAAGACATGTTGTGGGCTTTTGTAATAGATTTTGGTGGCTCATGGGAGGATAATATACCCTTAGTGGAGTTCTCATACAATAACAGTTATTAGGCCTCAATTCACATGGCTCTGTTTGAAGCATTGTATGGGCGTCCTTGTCATTCTCCACTATTCTGGGTGGAAACTAGTGAAACTTAACTAGTTGGGTCGAGCCTTATCCAAGAAACAACAGATAAGATTTGGTTGATAAATAAGAGGATAGAGATGGCATAGAGTCGTCAGAAATCTTATGCGGATCATCACCGAAGAGCGTTGTTGTTTGAGGTGAGTGATCACGTCTTTTTGAGGATCTCTCCAAGGCTTGGACATCATCATTTCAGGAAGCATGGTAAGTTATCTCTTAGTTACATTGGACCTTTTGAGATATTGGAATGGGTTGGAAAGGTGGAGTATCATTTCTAATTACCACACCGGTTTAGTTCGGTGCATAATGTGTTCCATGTATCTCAGTTGAAAAGGTATCAGCCTGATCCTGACCATGTGATTAGATGGGATCATGTTGACCTAGATCCAGATGCTTCGTTGATACATATCCTGGTACGAATTGTGGATAGTAAAGAGAAAGTCTTGTGTTGAAAAATCATTGTTCTAGTGCGGGTTTTATGGCAGCATGGTCAGATTCAGGATGATACTTGGGAATGCGAGAAATAAATGAGAGATCAGTGGCTAGAACTGTTTCAGACAAGCATTGATTTTCTACTTTCTGAGGATGGAAAGGCCAATGGTGGGGAGAATGTAGTACCCCCGGTTTCTGGTATGTAACCCTTACTTGATTCTTTTCTTGGTTTTAAAAGTTAAGGGAAATGTATGGGAGAGTCGAGATATCCTAGACTAAAGTTTGAAGCAAAGGGGAAGGTGCACGGGTGGCACAAGGTTTGTCTAAACCGTGCGGCCAAACCGTGCGTGGATGATTGAGGAGGTAGTGGCTTCCGCAAGGTCGGTGCACAGTTAAGGGGAATTGTGCGATGAGGCCAGGAGAGAAGGGTGACCGAGGCAGTAGCTAACTCACAGTTAGCGCACGGTTTGTCAAACCGTGCGGACTAACCGTGCAGTCACTTAAAATTAGATCCTTAAATTTTGGATCTAACTCGTTTTGCCTCTAATTTTCCACATCAAAGCTCTTAAGTAGACCTAACTCGGGATTTTGGTTCTCCTAAGGTCAAAGAGGGTTCTCCCATCATTCTAGTGTCGATCCAATGGCATCGCTTGGTGAATCGAAGCCGGATTCTTGAGGTAAGTGATCGTTCTCCTTCGTTCTTGATTGGTTTCTTAGATCTACTTAGATATACTTCTCCCTTTCTCTCAGATTCTTATATATACACCTATTATGGGTAGATCTATGTTTTTGGATGCCAAGTATAATGATATTTGGTGTTTTTTGTGTTAGGAGAAGAGATCTAAGGTGGGGTTTTGGATATTTGACCTGGTGTTCTTGAGCATTCTTCGTCCATTGCTTGGTTTCACCTTTTTTTGAGGTAGGTGGATTCACTCTCGACTCCTCCTGTTAGAATTGGTTGTATTAGTTTTAAATTGGTTATTTGAATGGAATTGATTATTAAAAGCATGGAATAAATATTCTTTAGTGGTGATTTATCGTTTGGATGAAATTGTAAAATCTTGGTGAATTGTTTGTAAAGTGACTTGGCTATTTGAATTTAAAATGTTGATTTTAAATTATTAAATTGCTGAAATTGTAAATGGTTTGATGAGAAATGGGTTTTTAATAAAAAGGGTGTTTTATTGAAATGGTTTTTATGGATTTGGTTTTCAATAAAAGGAATCTTTTTTTAAATGGTTCGAATTGTTTGAACACACTTGGTTTTGATGGAAAATGGGTTTCAATAGAAGGTGTTTTATTGAAAGGATGTTTTGGCATGATATTTGGGAATGTGTGGTGTGTGTTCATATTTCATGTATGAGGCTTGGTTGAAACAAGACCTTGTGCTCGGTGCCAAACGTTTAGTGGCACGTGGTAACTATATGTACGAGGCTTGGTTGAAATATGACCTTATGCTTAGTGCCAAAGGTGTAATGGCACATGGGATTTAATTACCTTGTGATGACTTGGAAGATCGACGAGAAACTGCTCCTGAGTATGGAACTATCATAACGTGGCATGAATGGTTGATTTCATGGGTTTGTGAAATGATGGGGAATTCCAAATGGGATGTTTGTAAAATGGGTTGGAAATTTGTCCAGTTATTTTTTTGGAAAAATAACATGTTGGAAAAGTTGGTTTAAGTTTCACTTTGATGATTTTGTGCATGGATGGTTTTGGAAAACTTGTTTATATTGAGTTATAAACTACTTTGTTGAAAATGTTTTATATAAACTATTTTTATATAAATGTAGCTAACTCTTCTATCCTAGTGGCATGAGTAGGGAAGTCATTGGGAAAACCTACTGAGTTTTATACTCACCACTACTTTGGAACTTTGGTGATTTTGTAGATGTTGTATTCCGAGACACAGGTAAAGGTAAAGAATCTCATTACTAATGGCTTGTGGTGATGTTTGGGAGATTCTGTGGAGCTTGGAGCTTTTGGACCATGGAGTCGTGGTGTCTTTTGAGAGTCTCATATTGTTCTTCCGCTATGTACATTGATGTTTGGTTTAGTCTTTCGATGTTGTGTACTATGACGTGGTTTAATTTAATTGAAGTTGTTGGATGGTTTTTAATTTGTTCATGCATCATATATTGAATGGTTAATGGATGGGTTTATTTCATAAAGGGTAAATTGTCCCCCACTTATACTTGAGACCCTTTGGCATTTATTTCCAGCCTTTGGCGTCTTGGGGATGTCGCTTAAGGCCAAGTAATGACTTATTGTATTCTGAAGCCAATGAGGATAAGCGGGTCATTACACAGAGTGTTTCTTCTCACATTTATTACAATATGGAAATTCAAATTTTTTCCTCTTCCTCTTATTTCCATTTCTAGAGTGTTCAATAGATCTCTTCTTCTCTTGCTTCACTTTAAAGTCATAAGACATAAATAATTTTTTTTTCTATCTTGATTGCACATGAGACTATATCTTTGTATGACTATAAGGACTGTGAGACTAATTCTAAATAGAGAAATGATTTTAACCAATAAATGAATCGATCAATATTACTCCTTGGGTTATGTATATAATCTACAACATACCTTTCTAACCTTGTAATGTTATCCTCGTACTGTTCAACATTCTTATCCTCCTTTTGCCTCAGACTCAGAAATTTCCTTTCCATATCTACACGATGTTCACGAGGAAAGTATATTTCTATGAAAATATATTTAAACTCCCTCCATTAAATATTCGATACTTCTTCTTCCATTGTGTTTTGAATAAATGAACACCATTGATCTGCATCTTTTGTGAGGTGAAAAACTACCATGACAACTTTTTCCCTTTCGTTACTCCCCAAAGTAATAAATATTTTCTCAAAGGAACATATTTATTGCTCATATACAAATGTATATGTATTCCCATTGAATGTTAGTGGATGTTGCCTCATGAAGCGGTATAACATTGATCCTCCACATTGTGGATTAGGGTGCTCCATACAGGTAACATTATTATTCATAACATGAGTGAGTTGTCCCAGTATAGTTATAAGTTGTTCAGCACTACTTGTATTACCAGCTCCACTATAATTATCTTGAGTAGGAGGTAAATCCCTACATGTATTACATGTGTTGATATGGTTTTGATTATTTCCACTAGGCACCATTTCTAAACAATTGTATACATTATATTTTTTATGAACCGTAATAAAAAAATACTAAAATAGTAAAATACCTAACATAAATTGAACAATTTATGCATATATTCCCTAATAATAATTTTTTTATTTGAGGAAGTATTTACTCATAAATCATTCATAATGGTTTGTAATGAAAATGTGAATTATCCTAAGCATATCCCATATGATTATCATAACCCAGAGTGCCACAAGGCCCGTTTTCATGCACCAATTCCCATTAAATTCTAGCTCAAGGCTACGTTTTTTGGTTTTAACCCTAGGTACATATATTCTAAAGCTACCTCTACCCACTCTTATCTAGATATGGATGTATTTCATGGAAAAACCCCAAAATAGATATATTACCAAATATTTTTGGAAGTTCTTATACACTAATACTCATAGAATATCTTAGGGTAGTGTTCTCTAATTAGAGTCTTTCTAAATATTGATTCCAAGGATTGTAATAAACTTTTAGTAATACCAAATGTAATGACCCAACCCAAGATACCTAGATTCAATGCATTATTACATAATATTGGCATGATACAAGGAATCATGTACAGAAATACCGATCAGTTTAGTAGCCATGGAAGTACTAGATACATACATAGGTTTTACATTACATTATGAATTGAAAAAAAGAAAAATAGTGTCTACGTAGAACACACTCATATACCTTAGCCTATCCTTTCAGGTCAGTCATAATTTACTTCTCACATCATGGGAAAAATAAAACATAAGAAAGGGGTGAGCTCAGATGCTTAGTAACAATATAACAGAAACTTTCATAAATAAGCATTAACATTTAAGGAAATTTATAAAACTAAAACAGAAGCCTTTTAAACATAAAATTCTGCATAATATCGAAAATATAAATCAAATAATTTCATTTACTTATTTATATGGATATTATACTAGTCCAATAATCACATGTAATATCAATATCTAATTTCATAATGATGGAATGCATAATGTCGGACATCATAACCACATAGTCAAGGACTCATACCAAGACTACAAATAAGATTTGGTCAAAGTCTTTTTCCAAGACACTAGTTTGTCTCACAAGACCTACCGATGCATTGAGAAGCTATAGTGGGATCCACTTGTCACTTACATAATCCAATGCTTTCCTTATATGAAAAGGTTGAAACATAATATAAACATTCATATTAAAACTAGAATAATAAATGTAAATACTTCAACCATAAACCATATAAGGTATATAAATAGCATACCCAAATTCAAACATATCACAATACAATATGGAAGATTGTATCATAATAAATCAACTTCAAACAAATGAAAAATCCAATGAATGTTGTCGACATAGATGAAATCAATCCAAAAAATATTTTAGTGAAATATTTCTTTCTGCATTGAAATCATTAAAAACTAATGAAATAATTTATTTTTAAAATATTATAATAAGATTTTAATGGAATCGTTGATCATGTTATAATGGTAGAAAATAGATTCACCTTCTGTATAAGTGAAAAAACAATCTTTTCTTAATTCATCGAAATGGTGAAAATGTACCTTGTTTGGAAAGTGAGAGAACAATTCCATTCAAACAATTTTATAAAAAGTCAAAAAATTGTATAAATGACTTTAACCCATAGTCTATGAAATATTAATTTTTTTTGAAATACATTTTTAAAAAACATGGATGTGGATGATAATGTTGTCCAAGTAGATACATACGTATAAAAAATCTTGGATAATAAAGAGATTGTAAAATTAACCCTTACCTTGTACTCTTCCTTAGTCGCGGGTGAGTTAAAATATTTTATAATGGTTAAATAATTGTTATAAATTATACATTAACTGTATGCATAAATATGATATCATATATGGTCTACTAATATTACTTTGTTAATAATATTTCAGTTGTATCATCGTTTCAGGTGTTAACTGATTCATTTTCCTTTATATGTTTTGTTACATAAGTCTTGTATATTATGAATAGGATGTACTTGATTCATATCCATAATGATATTAGGTTCTTTAAAAATTATTTTTAATCATAAAATGGCCATTATTCTTGAATGTTTATGATGGGTAATGAATCTTATCACGTTTCTATAGATGGTAATCCGTACAAACATACAAGCGACAATATCATTCAATTGATTGTAAAATCATATGTAACTGTATGTTATATCATATAAAAAAAATCATTAATATTCTATATTTATTACTTAAATCAATTATAATCATTATTATACCCATCCAAATAATGATGTGTTGAATAACAAACTACACTACGAGGTGGAGACGACAAGCTGTACGTATACACGTATGGTGACTTTTTCATTCATAGGATTGATAGAATAATGAATATGGTTGTACCATATATTTAATAACATAATAGTATGTATAAGGTAATAGAATTATTATATTGGTATAGAAGCAACAAATAAAGTGGTAGTGGAAGAAGAAAAGAACTTTGAAAGAGGTGATGAAATTATTACCTCTTCTTCAGGTACTTCCTTTTAACTTCATCAAAATGGATTCTTAGGTTGAATTAAGGATCAACGTAAGGCCTCTAGGTTTAATTGAGGGTATTTGGAAGATATTTGAGTAGGGGATGGATGAGATAAATGGATTTGGAGGTGTGAAATTATGAGAATGGGAAGTATCATTTTATAAGAGATGTGGGGGTCACTTTAGGAAAACGTTGGAATATAATTTTTTTATAAATTAATTTTCAGAATATAATTGTTCAAAATGGATTTATTTTGAGGATAAGGTGAGGATGTGTAGAAATCCTCTCAACCAATTGGTTTTAGAATATTTTAGGTAAAAAAATAGACCTTATCTTTTAGATTTAACAATTAGTTTAAAGATTTAACGTTTATTATGTATCCTTGTATTTTTAAATTATATGGTTAATAAACATAATATATATTGCCATGATAACCTCAAGTGGTTCATTAATTATATATCTATCATTATATATGTCATTTGGATGAAACTTATATTTTTAGGAATATTATATCATTTAATAATATAATATATTTTTTGAAAACTCATTTATTTAAATTTTGACACTATTTAGTATTTGGTTTTTGTAAAAGTAATAACAACATGATTAATTTAAAAAAATAATTTAATTAACCCTAAAATGTAATATTAATCTATAAAATTTGTGTAATGCATGAAAAAAATCAATTTTCATTTATTTTGAAATTTTTAATACCAATTATTTTAACCATTCATTAATAAGGTAATTACTGAATCATCATTGTTTCATAAATAAATTTAATTATTTATTGTCTAAAAATTTTAAATAAAATACCATTGTGTAGGAAATATTTTAAATTTATAATTAATATTTATAGTCTAATTTAACTTAGGTATAAACCTATAATAAAAATGGTTTAGTTATGAAAATGTGATTTTAACAATTTTAACTCTTCTTTAAATAAAATAATAATAAATGTCCCAATCTAATCCAACTATATAAAAAGGATCATATTTTATTCCTAAGGTTGATTTTGGTTGAAATACACTTATACAATTGAATTAGGACATGTGTTAGGGTAATTATAATATCATTTTTAAATTTATTTACCCTATTTAATTTTAAAAGTGGCAAATAAAAGTCAAAAGTTATTATTCACAAATAATTTTTTTTATCTTATTGAACCAAATTTTACTTAAAGATTTCAATCATGTCTCTTAAATTTTTTAAATTCAATTCCCTAAAGATGTAAAATTACATTTTATAAAAATTTGTAAATGTTCCTAGAAGGTGGGTAAAAGACAGTAGAAAGTTCAATAATATTTTATATATCTAATATTATTATGAAATTACTTCAATGAATTATATTTCTCAAATATAGGTATTACTTATCTATTTTTACTTTAAAATAAATTTAAATAAAAAATAATTATTTAAATAAAAAATCGATATTAAATAATAACGCAATGTCTTTCAACATTCATCAAAAATTGAAAGGTTTCAAAAAAATACCAAAAATACAGCCTAAGTTAATTTAGATATTTAAAATACAAAAATGAAGCCCATTTTGAAAAATAAAATATATAATATTTAAAAAATTGGTAGTACTATTCATAAATGATTTTAAAATGGATAGTTTGATTGGTTTGGGTGTGCTTGAACTCGATGTTGCAGACATCACAAGTTATTGCATTATTCAAAGATAAGCGTATAGTGGAATATTGGGGTGTTACATTATAAATATAAAATTAATTCATTGGTTACCAATTAATGATAAATAAAAATAAGAACCAATTTGATATAAAAAGATATACTTTTATTTTTATGATTCCAAAGGAGTTCTATTTTAATAATAATAATTAATTACAATTAGTTAATTTTTTTTTGAATTATATATTTTATATATTCTATAAAATATTATATATATTCATCAATTAGTTTTTATATTCATAAGATAAGAAAAAACTCTACCTTACAAGTAAAAACTAATATTTTTATAAAGTTAATTTTAACACCTTTTAATGGGAAAACCATTTTAAATATGTTTTTACACTTTTACTGATTTAATATGTAAAAATAAACTTCATATTTGATATAAATACATATAAATTAGGTTTGGTAGAATTTTATATATTTTTTCGAAACATATCATTTTTTAATGATAGGTTAAAAATACGGAATTATAGTTTAAAACTGATTCTTCATATAATTTATTCATAATGATAAATTATACATTTAATTTGTTTTAAAGTTTAATTAGATAATATTTTTATCAATTTATTAAAATTATATCATTTTAATAAATTTCACTTTGAAATTGATTATATAAACATAGAAAACATTCTAACATTTTTACTTTAACAACCCATAATGTCGTCCCATTTGAGGGATGAATTATAAATTATTATTTTCCACTAATATGATTTAAATTTGTAAATATGTATTCTATATTGGGTATCATCATAATTTATAATGTCTAATATGGCTAATTTTTTGACAAAAAATATTAGTGAAAGTATTAAAATTAATTTCAATTATTTTGGAAAAATTAACCTTATTAAAGTGATAAATCGTTAACTTTGGGGTCCAATTGACCTATGAATATTTCAAAAACCCATTTTATTTCCATATATGGGCCATAAAACTTTCATTATTGGGTTTTTTTGTTTTTTATTAATTTTTTAGGAAATAAAATGTGTACACCTAACTTGTTTCCAAAACTTTCATGTGAGTTATTTTCCTTTTCTATAAAAGGACACCACCTCTCAAAATTCGTCACACCTCTCAAAAGACTTAATTTATTCCAATATATAAATATATAGCTTCTAAAAATCCATCTCATCAACCTTTATGCCTCCCATTGGGAAGAAACCCTTTAAAGGAATCCTTTTGGTACAAACCGAAAGTAGTTACTGGATTAGTAGGTAACATTTTCTCTCATATTTTTTAATTTTATTTCCATTATAAAATACATCATATAATATTATTCCATTATTATGTAAAAAATTCAGTATCATAAATATTATATTATGTTTTTATGTAAATGGTTATACCTACACTAACACACACCTCCATCAAATAGGTAATAAAGATATTGTCTCTGTGTATGGTGGACTACTACCTCACGAAATGATGATTTTTAATTTATTATCCTTTACCTTTTTCTCATGCTGGAAATTATGATCGAAATATATTTATATTTGGTATTAATTATGTAATTATATGAATTTAATACTTTTATAAAACATAACATTAATACATTCTATTTTTAATTAATATGATAACATCGTTTGAGGAAGTGTCAAGTACCGCCCCCTCAAAGCGATGTGATTCATTCACACTAAACATAGAAGATATAAAATATGGTTTTATATAAATATATGTGAAATAAAAAACCAAAAAAAATTCTGAAAATATTATAAATATATATATCATTTCCGTTATTACCCTTCCACACACTTAAAAATTGATAACATTGTTCGTGGATGTGTGAACTACCTCTTTCTCAACACAATATTATTTATTTTACATCAGAAAATTATATATATGTTTATATATGATTAAATAATATGTTATTTAGGATATAATGATCATTATAGATGGTTATGGGTTCACATACATTTTTTCTTAATGATCATTAAAAAATGAGAACGTTACACATGCATACGTACGACCTACTATCTCCATTATCGTAACGTTGATTAATTTTTCATAACAATATTTAATGATTTATTTTGAAAGTATATTTAATATATAAATATGACAATTTTATCATGGTTATTATTCTTGAGATTTTATATAATTAACCATTTTACCATTTTTGATCAACCAATGTTATTTTTGACACATAAACCGAATTTAGAGACACACCTGATGTAATCATAATTGATTTAGTAGCTGTATTAAACATAGTAAAAAGTGAAATAATGTTAATTATAAACCTGAAAAAGGTTCCTAAGTAAGTATAAAATTAACACATGTTTTTTATACATAAATATAATGTAATTTCACCCAAAATGAAACTAAATCTAAGGGATTCACATCTCACTTTTTATATTATTGAGATAAATGTCCCGATCACCATTTACATATTTAGTGTGTTGTATATACTGCCCCTTTTTTATATTATATCATTAATACTATTATCTTCATGGTATTTTAAACTCTTATTTAATTTTATTTCTACATGATGATTATGATTTAACATGTTTTAAATTGGTATGGGACACAATAAAAAGTTTAAAGATTATTTTCATCAACAGTAACATTAATGATCTTTTAATGGAATTTCAATTCATGGAATTTTTTTTACCATTTTTCATTAAATAATTTAATTTTATCTCCTCTTATTTTTCATGAACATTTTCATATATTAATACCATTTAACCAAAATTTGGTACTCATAATGTTTTATTAAATGTTTTCATGAAAACCCAACTTCATTCTCTATTTAGTCAGAGAACATGTTTTCTTCTAGAAACCATGTTTTTTTAAAATGATATAAAAATGTTATTAAAATTTTCTAAAAAATAAATCAATACTGTTTTTTTCTTTCAAAAATGTTTCAAAGGAATACTATTCTTACATTCTTGATAAAAAAAATTTCAATCCTTTTTACCTTGCAAAAGGAATGTTCTTTTACCTCATACATAAATTACAAATATACTCTACAATATTTCTTTGATGATCCATTTTCATGTATACAAGGTAATGTTTTAAATATTTTTCATTCAAAATTTATTTTTAAAGAATCTTTTTTAAAATCATTTTTTTAATAATAAATGTATATTTTGATCAAGAATGTTTTAAAACATCACTTGATGGTATTTTTATTCATCATCAACAACAACCCTTAAATTTTACTCAAATTAGGATGTGTTGTACTGATTTCATTCTTGTTTTTCCTCTAGAAGGTTTATTATTGATTTGAAAAAGGATAATGTTCACATTCACTTTCTTGATTCGTTTTTAGTCCCCTTGAAATATTCAATATGTTATGAACATTTATCATTGAATATCAGCTAAATTATTCTTTTAATTTATCATAGATGTTACTATTACCAAAACTGTATACATTTTACATAAAGTTTATACTTTGATAGTTATTTAATTATTTGGGTAAATATTGATAATTCCATATTTTTTATTCCATACAGATATTTTATATGGAATATTATTCTTTAATTTAATCGATTACATTATATTTAGAATGTTTTTGACATGTAATGATGGGTGGATACAATACTGTATAGCTCATTGATGCATCGATATGTTCTTAGGTGGAAAACAAGTTTCACAAATTAAATGTGTCTTTATCCATAGTTTTAAGCTTTTCTGATGATGAATATTTATATAATTTGTTTTCATGAGCCTTATATAAAACGCATGTTAAGAAAGAGTTTCCCTCATTTATTTTCAATTATTATTAAGACATGATATTTTACATTGATATATCTAAAGAAACATTTAATTTAATTTCATTGATTAAATGGAATGAGTTTTAGTTTCTTACCATTTGATATTGATTTTTCATTATATAGTTATTTGAATGGAATGTGTTTTTATTTTTTACCTTTCCATAATTTTTATGATATTCCTTCTCTATATATTAAATATATGATATGTGTTCAGTTAATTAACATTTCATATCTATTATTATATTTGATTAATTATTTCTTCCAATATATTCTACCCTTAAGTAGCATTTGGTCTCACCCTTATAATGTTTCTTTCCCAAGGAAAATAAGAATCATTCTATTAAAGATATGAATAGATTTACTATATTGAATAAAGTTACACAGAAGTTAATTATTTAGAAGGAAGAAACAAACATGTTGTAATTTGTGTGTTCTTTTCTCATAAATGTATCTAGTTTACTAATAATACTAGACCCTCATTCCTTTGAGATTTGATGCCTTGTAACCCTGAAAATGTAATTGATAGTAGACACCGACTCTGGGATATCTGGGGTATGGTCACTACATTATTTAAGTTAGGTGGATCTGTGTGGTGTAAAGAAAGGAGAGAAAGGGTGTCCATTTATATGTGAGTGGAGGGTCATTCTTATAATATCTTAAATATATTAAAATAATATATATTAATTCACACATAAAAATAGATAAAAACAGTAAAAATTAAATAGTAAGATGGGTATGGGTGTAAATATTCTCATCCATTAAAATTCATACATTTTGGTTATTTTTTCATCTTGATTTCTAGGTTTAAACCCTTTAACCCATTTTGATAATTAAAATAAAATTAATAATTTTTACACATTAAGTGTCATGAATGATACCATAGAAGGAAAAAAAGTAACATAAATGGACCATGGTTCATATTTTCAATTATATCCCATCTCTGTGTATGAAAATTATATTTTCAGGGATTTTTAATCATTTAATTAAAAATATTTTCAATAAAAGATAATTAATGTAATTTTTTTAATTATTCCATTAACATTACTTTTAAACACACATGAAAACAAAATAATTTGAATCTAAATATTTTAAACATATGTAAAATTTTATATTTATCAATAAAAACCATGTAAAACTATAACTCTCTCATATTATGTTACTTTTAAAAAAGATAAATCATTTATTTTATTTTTCAAAAAATGTAATTGATACTATATTTGAGTGATATAAGCTTTCAAGTAATTTATTAAATAACTAAAACATTAAAACAAATTACTATGATAAAAAATAAGTTTATTCTATAAACAACTATTTATAAATGAATATAAATTTTAAATTATTTTCCAAATATATTATATATTTTAAAAGCAGTCGAGTGATATTTTTGACTTTATCCTTTATATAAATATTATAAATGACAAAATCAGAGATTAATGGGAAAAATAAGGTCATATATTCGAATTTTGGAAAATTATGGATCAGATAGACCCATCCAATGAAATAAATTCAAGTATTGAATATATTTTTAATTCCTTAATATATTATTGTAAACCTTAATTACATGATTCTAACTTTTCCAAGGTAATAAATTTTACTAAGGTTAAAATTAATAATACTTAAAAATAAAAGGGAAATATTTTAATAATTTGAACCTAATGATTCACAATAAGAAAAACATTTTATTAAATTAAATCTCTATAAGTGGCAGAAATTAATTTTATGATAATAACACTAAAATAATGAATAATATTTTTTAAAAATAAACATAGTATAAATGTATTTTTTTTAAAATTATCATGTATAATGTTTATATAAATTATTTAAATTAAATTATTTCTAAAAAAGTAAATAATGGAATTTTAACACTCATTCATTTAAAAATAAAGCTTTGAAAATACTAGAAAATACAGTCTTCTTTAAAAATATGTATTTTAACTATTCAAAATAAATTATTTAGGAAACTCCCAAGAATTCATCATAATATAATATTGACACGATGGTTTAAAAAGTTACATTATTATCCCATAATAATACTTCAATATATTTTTATGGTAAATTCAATATTTGTATAGTTTTTAAAGTAAGCTATGTAAAAAATTCCATTTAATGGTAAATATATCATGAAATCATAGCCTTTTAAATTTTATGTCCCTTTGAAGAATTATTCCCTCAAAATTCCATCACCCTACTTTATCACATATTTGGGTTCCCATGTGGCTTCCAAAATTTTTGGTTTCACCACAAAACATTGACAAGATGAGTGGTCTTATTCCATAACAATTTCACTAAATGATCAAGAATATCAACTGGTTGTTCCTCGTAACATCTCGTTACCTGTTTTTATTTTTTTGTCATATATATTTGATGATACAATGATTGGGTATCTTTTCAGGTCCTTTATAGAGTTTTTACAGACTTTTTTATTGGTTTTTGTGCCTATACACTGTTTGAGCATGGTTTGTCAAAGTGTGAAACATGGATAATAGGGGGACACACATTTTTCACATGGTTTCTAAAATTGTGTAGCCAAAACCTACAACACTTCTAGTGGATCTATTCTGGGTTCATGGTTTGTGCATGGTTAGGGAAATCCATGTGACTTAACTGAGGAAATTGTTCATCCTATAATTAAGGTTATGGAAATTTTAAATAATGTCCCGAAAAACCACTATTTAAACCCAATGTTATCCCACTTGATCATAATATTATTATCATGGTTTTGGGATCACTATAGATTCATTTTGGCTTCCCAAACCGTATCTTTTTTGTGGATCAATGCTCTAATTGAAGCAGTGATCATCTTATGGTGAATTATTTTCTTCTTGATTTTTGATCTCTTTTATACACTTGATTCCTTATTCTTAAAGTTTGTGAAAGCCATGAGGTTTTTTTGGATATTTATTTATTGACATGGAATTTTAGATCTAGTATCTTCTATATTTTTTTTAAAGATTCATCTTCTCAGATTAGGTGATCACCAGTGAAGGTGAAACACCTCAGAATATTATTTTTTGATTCCTTAATTTCAATTTATGTGTTTCTATTATTTTCCTTTGTTTTTTAATTCTATGTTTCTAGAAAATTTCTAGATACATTTTTCCATATTTTTATAGAAAGTTCTATAAAATTCATCCATTTAATACCTCATAAAATCTTATTTGACCAATTTTCCTTGGAATTGGATATGGCATGAGTTAAATGTCTTTGAATTTGATTTCTCTCACCTTTTTGGGAATTAATAATTACGATGATTATTTAAATTTATTTTCAATAATATTTTAATGGATTTTTTTGGTTATATTGATGGATTTTTTCAGGATTTTGAATTATTAAATAGTCTTTGGGAAGGGTTTCGATTTATAAAATAAACTTCCATGATTTTAATTAATTGAATTGAACTATTTGATGTTTTATAAATAGTTTAAAATTAATGAATTAATTAAATGAACAAGAACCCCATATGAATGTTTTTACCTTGATTTGGAATTGGTGTTATTGTAAAATTTTAAATAAATTATTTATCTTCTTGTAATTAGGGTATAAACCCCATGTTTTGAAATATTTTGAGTACTTTTAAAATTCTAATAAATCTATTTAATTCATAATGATTGTTTGAAATGAATGATTGTTTTAAAGGAAATTTTTTAATTTTAATAATGATTTGTGAAAGGAAGAATGTTTTTTTAACCTTTTAAATTTATAATTGGTTTAAAATTTTAGAATAAACTGGTGATTTGTTTAATGGATTGTTTGTAATTTTAATGATGAATTCTTAAAGGAAGTTGGTATAGTTACCATTTTTGAATTTTTAAATTATTTAAAATGTTTTAGGTTCAAATTTTGGGTTATTATGGAAATTATATCAATGAAATTATTAAATTTTATTGTTGAAATTGATTTTATGGAAATGTTTTGAAAATATCCAATTACATTGAATTGGGGGTTAGTAAAAAAATGGAAGAATTAAAGGAAAATTAAATTGTTGAATTAAATTTTGAAATTGGATTTAGAAATTGAATGGTGAATTGATCTCATATCCTTGTCTTTGAAAAAATGGATTTAAAATGGTTTTAATAGAACCTAGTGGTTTCATTATGAAAATGTATGTTTTTGATTAAAACCCCATTATGGGTTTTAAAGGGAAATTTTTTATATTGAAATACAGAATGGGATTTAATTTTATTTTAAGGAATATTAAAATCAATTTCCCGTGTTTTTTATATTTAAGCACATGAAATTATTAGGTAGTTAGTTATTTTGGGGAACACTTTACGATTTTCAACATTCAAAAATATCATATCAGTACATCTTGTTCCATCGGTGATGGTAATAGGTCATCTTGGCCTTGGTTCAAGGGACTTATTTACATTATTTTCTGTATTCATAGTTTTGGGTCCCAAAAGTCTTTAACTATCATACCAATTTTGAATATGACAATGTTTCTCACTTGTATATATTTATAATGTACATATATGTGACTATTGTAAACTATTTTACATTTATTGTGAATTTAAATAAATTATTTTATATAAAATGTTATATTAATATATTTTTTATAAATATTCCATAATTTAAAATGTAAATCATTATTTGTTTAAATATACTTTTTAAATTAAGAACATGTTAATTTAAAAATGAAATCTCTATATATGTTTGTTAAACCATCTGGCACCAGAGTTTCCAAGATTGCTTAATTTACTATTATTATTCACCTTGACTCTATTTTATTAATTTTTATTCATCTTTATATGTCAGGTTCATATTCTCAAATTTTCATGATTACAATACTCTAGCTAGTTAAATTGGTTTTGAATATTCTCAATAAAATGTTTACCTTTTAAATGGTGAAATGGAATATTTTATAGGTTTATTTTTAAAAATTATTTTTAATTTTTTAAAACAATTTTTTAATGTAAAACTCGTTCGTTTCCATTTTTACTCATATTTTTGAATATTTGAGTTACCTTATAAAGTAATTTCATCGAATATTCGGTGGAATCCTACAGGGTTTTTTTGCTCACACCCTGATTTTACATTATTGTGTTTACATCCCTTTATTATATTATAGAATGTTATCATGCTTAATCCATCCATTGTGGTCCCATTCTTGGTGAATAAGGGTGGGTTACTTGGGACATGGTGGCTGGTCGTGGTTCACCTAGAGGTGGGTATTAGTGGCTATGATTTTCTTTCAATTTTTGTAGTGTCTTTTGGTACTTGATATGTATGTGTTGATTTATATATCTAGCTATGTTTTCAATGTTTTCTTCATTATAGAAATACCTTTAGGGTGAAATCACTCCCAATGATTTCTTAATGATTAGGTATTTATCATTAGCCCCTGAAGATCAATAACCCTCTTTAGGATACTGTAGAATCTACTCAGGCATCAAATTATTTTCTATCTAGGTTGGTTCATTAGAAATGGTATAAAATGAGGAATTTCAATAAAGGGAAAAACATTAATTTTAAATAATTGACCTGGAACAACATTTTTTATTTTTAGTGATTAATTGTAGAGAAATTATTATGAATGTTTTAGGGATCAAGAGGTTTGTCGTGAGTGTGTTCTTGATCACTACCCATTCATGGTGATACTTGAGTTACTAGGGATATTGGGACTTTATTAATTAAACTTTGAGTCATTTGTATTCTAATGATAAATTATAATAAGATTCCCAATGAGGATATATTTTATTTTTGTAATGTATTGTGAGTTTTTAAAAAATAATAAAAAGATTACATTGGTGGACCATGTTTTCATTGTCTAGTAAAATATGAGGAATTAGTATGAGTGATTTGGAAATCCATCCATTAAAATTTGTGAGGTTGGTGTGTGTTTTACAAGCCCACATAACCAAGAAATTATCATTTCTAACTTTTTCCTAAACATGAATCCTTGTAAATTTTCTTACAAGTGACTTCACTGATGTGAGGTTGGTTATGTGTGTTGTTTCAAGATATTTTTTATTTGTTTCAAAATTAAACCCTTGTTGATAATATTAAATCTTTTATGAATAACAAATTGTGTCTTAAAACCTGTTGTGGTTAAGTACATTGATTACTGTTTTCAACTACCCAATATTGAGTTTTATGAAATATTTGGTTTGTAAAACTAATTTTCAATGTCAACGTTATGATGTGGTAAAATAATGTTTTTAGAATACATTTCTATTTGTAATGTATTTTCTTGCGCACATATTTTCCCAACAATACTCAATAAATCTTATTGATTTTGATGCTCAAAAATAAATTTTTTTTGGTATTAATAATGTTATTTATTTATGTGAGTTTCATAAAATTAATATTTTTTGCAATATAAATACTAGAATAATATTCATGTTATTAATCTTAAAGGAATATTCAACAAATCATTTACATATCATTTTAGTGTTTTTTGGAAACACTGTTCACACCCTACATTGACAAGAATAACGCACAGATTATAATCTAAATTCCAAAGAGTGTCAATGGATTTCATACCACATGTTTTTGGAAAGTATATAGCATTATCCATACACTAAATAGTTTACATATGGTTTGAAAATCATACATCCTGTTAGTGTATGTATGGACTATCAACCCTACGTTTGTTAAATAACCGTATGGAATATTAATTCAACATTGATGTATTTGATCATTTTCATACCCTATGTTTGGAGAATGTACATATGGTTAATGAATCTTATACTGAAAGGATAATCATATAGATTATCATCCCTTCGTTACTCTTGAACCCTACGCCACACAACGAGACCCTATGCTATCTAAAAAACACTATACTACACAAAGGTACCATAAAATATGAAATTTCAACCTAAACTATGCAAAGGAAGTTTACGCTAAAAAAGACATTACATTATGTATTTCAACACTAATTTGATCTACTGAAATGAAGCTTTTTTTAATATGTGATTTGATTCATGATTTATGCAACAGTCCTGATGGAATTATAGATTGATTTAAAAGTAGTTTATGAATGATAAAAAGGCTCATTATGATCAACTGAAAGAACCATATTCAGAAGATAAAGAATAAATCCTATTCTTAAGGGAAGAAATGACTGCCCAGGTTGATTCAAATTTTAATATATACGTTCATTTAGGAGGCCTTTCATGATATACTCAACAAAAAGAAATCAATATATCTGATCAGACCGTTTTTCATTATGTTGAAATTTATATGTTTTTTGATTTACACATTGAAAAATTTCCATGAATATCGCATAATACAACTATTAAAACGAATGATAAAATCTGTTATTTTAAAGAGAAGCTACAATTTAGAGATATACATTTTCAACCTCGTACTACTATGAACCTGCTGCATATTTATAGCAACTTATATTAAAGATCATTTGTAACCATGATCAATTCAATGGTATTATTTATTGAAGATATTTATTTATGAAGATGAAGATACATATTATTCTTGTTGTTGTTGCAACAAATGTGATGTTCAGGATGAAACCTTAATAAATCATACTCGTTTGATTTTTTGGATTTTATATTACTCAGACTCAGTTATGATAGAGTATCAATTTCTCATTATAAGATGTGGATAGCCGATTACATATAAAATTACCTGAATGATCTATATAGATTTGTTTCAATGGTATAAACTTCTTAAACTTGGTTTTGGATATGAAGGTCTTGTGATAAAAGGATATCTCTTGTAAAATTCTCCAAACTCGTAGAGAGAGCATTGGTGGACTGGACTAGGTGATCTTTTCCCCTGACCCACTATAAAATTAATATTGTTAATCCATTCTATTTATCCTCTACCCATATTATATATAGAATAAAATGATGAATAACTGTATAAATTCCAAAGAGAGACAAAATCCAGATCATTGAAGATTATCAAAAAGACACAATTTACCCCTCTTGTGTATATTTTTATTATTACATCCTAAAAATTGGAAGAAGAGGAGAGATTTTGTGACAAATATCTAACAAGATCAAAATAATATGTTCTTTAAAAATCAGATGAAAATGGAGGATTGGAAATAAGGTAAGTCTGTGGATCAGGATTCGTAATTTAATGATGAAAACTATAGATGCGTAAAATCATGAGTGATCATATATCTAATTATTATAGGATTTGATGTTTATTCAAATATGATTACTTATTATGAAATTTTTGAAAATATAGGGACTTGGGATTTAAAAAAAATGAATTTGTCAAAAACTCAAAGTCAATGAATTCTATCATCTTTTGTCTTAGGGCTAATGAATTCAATCGAGTATGACAATTCCCTACTGCCTTTGAAATGGGAAATACAATAGATATTGCATATAAAAGAACAAATATCGTTAGAAAAATGTGGTGTCCTACTAAAAAACTATTGTTTAAATTTTTATAATGTTCAATGGTGAATGAATCAATAGAATGAATGGATGGTTAACAAAGATTTTCTACAATATTATTACCTTGGGAGATCCCATTAATCAATCAGATCAACTTCAGAATGTTTTTAGAGTACATCCTTCTAAATGGAATAGAATTTAAGTAGATACTCATCAATAAAAATCTATCAAGAACTTGAATGAGAAGAATTTACTTGTAACATTGATGATGTACAAAGAAAAAGTTCATGACAAAGATTAATATCACAAGATTATATTAAAAAGGGAAATTCATACCATTAAGGTGAAATATCGGAAGCATGAAATAAAATAAAAACAATTAGTCAAAATCAAAAATTCATATTCCTCAAACAATGAAATGGAACAAGATTAGATATCCATAGTGTTAAGAAAATTATAAAATAATAAAATAATATTCATAAAATCTTTTAAAATAAATGATGGAGAGCCTAATGAATTTTGATTCTATGAATGAAAAATGTTGGGTCACATCCGACATGATTTCATGAAATTGAAAGATGAAAGAAGAATGAATGAAATAAAAATTTAAAAGATTAATGATTATGAGTATAAATAAAAAATTATCCTTGAAGGATAGGTGGATTATATCTAAATAATCTAATATATCTTTGAAATATGATTCCTAAAAAGAACAAAAATATCTCAAAGCAAACATATGCTCTATGGATATGGAATAAGAATTGGTACAAACTTATTATTCTTTTTTCTCCAACTCTAATAGTTTTTTAAATGTTAAATTAGTTGCTTATTGTTTAATTCTAGAAGAAAAATATGATTCTTTAATAAATAAAAATAAATAAATTAAAAATATATATAATGATATTTTAGATGAAAGAGATAAAATGCTAAAGAAACAACAATATCTAACTAAAAAATTTAATTTATCTATATAAAATTGGATTGATCATGAAAAAAGGATTAAATAATTATAGGATGAGGTAGAATATTATAAGACTATAACAAGTATTTAATCAAAAGGAGAATACTTTCTAATTGAGATTCTGGTAAATAATTTTATTAAATGAGAAAAGTGTGGAATAAAAAGTAGGTATGAGAAATAAAAATTATATAAAAATTATTTTGTTCTAAATTCAACAAATTATACCTACTATTAATGCGGAATAAAAGGTAATTTCACTTACAACCATTACTAGAGAAATCCTCAAATTAGTGGTATTAAATAGGATTTAATTTATAATTTTTTTGAAGCAAGTGATATAAATTATGGGAAAATAAACATCATCTAGATTCCCATATCATTTCATAATGACACGACTGGACCCAATAAAATATGGGTACAAAAAAACATGTTTAATTTCTTTTGTAGGAAAAATTCAATCGGAATAGAAAATCTATATGATATATGGACAGTGTCTTCTCCAGACACATGAGTAGAGAATCATTAAATTTCCATACATTGACAAAAATGAATGGAGGTATAGTCATTTTTGGGGATAATGAGAAAGGGAATATTGTTGGAGTTTGGACATATGGAGATCCCAATAAAATATTAATAAATAATTTACTATATATTTATGGGATAAAGAACAACATGATAATAATTTCTCAACCTTTTGGTGATAGATATTATGCTTATTTTACTGAAAACTCCAAAAAAGTATTCAAAGATAAACTGCTTAAATTTAGAGCACCCAGAAGTAAAATTGTTTATAATTTGGATCTCAATTCCTTGTGTAAACAAAATGTGAATTGTTTAAATGATAAGAAAAATGAGTCATGGATTTGGAATTAGAGTCAAATACACTATAATATGTTTTAATTACATAAATTATCTTTAAAAAGTAATTTATTATTTTTATACTCTTAGTTTTAAATTGTTAGATTCTGTGATGCATGTCAAATCGAAAAATAACACAAATTAATATTATAATAAATTAATAAAATTAATTCTTATAAACCATTATAAATTATACACATGTAATTTTTTAGACCATATAGGGTAGAATTTTTGATATGTAAATTATATTTTTATGTTTTAGTTGATGATTATTCAAGATTTACAGGGGTTTGTTTTCTAAAACTCAAAAGTTAAGTAGTCATTATTTTTGAATGATTTTGATTTTTTTTTCAAAATGAAAAATATTTTAAAATAATTTCATCGTTAAGTGATCATTGTGGAGAATTTTAGAATTATTAATTTAATTCATTTTTTTCAAATATAAATATTACACACACGTTCTCTATAAAAAGAACTCATAAAAAAATAAAATTATTGAAAGAAGAAACAAAACAATTCAAGAAATGGAATAGACAATGCGAAATGAATCTAGTTTTCTACCTATTTGTGGGCAAAAGAAATAAGAACAACTTTATATATCATGAATATAGTTTTATTAAGACTAATTATTAATATGAAACCCAATAAACGTTGATATAATTGAAAACCAAAAGTAAAGTATTTTAATGTTTTTTAATTGAAGTTATACAACATGAATATTGAGTATAACCATAGAAAATTCAATCCAAAAGATAATGAAGGTATATTTTTAGGATATGATGTCACTACTAAATCTTACAGAGTGTTTAATAAAAATTCTAGGATTTTTTAATAATCAATTCATTTTAAGTTTGATGAAATTGGTGCTATTAATAATGATAAAGATCAAACATATAAAATTACTGACTTTTTTTATAACATGAATCTTTTTATCCTAAATATTATTTTGAACATAATAGTAATAAAATATATTTTAGTTTATAATAACATTAAACTGAATAACCTAAATTTTTCTTAACAAGAGAGTATAGATCCTAAATGATATATCCTTTAGAAACTGTCATAGGAGACCTAGA
Source organism: Viscum album (assembly GCA_963277665.1). Classification (NCBI taxonomy): domain Eukaryota; kingdom Viridiplantae; phylum Streptophyta; class Magnoliopsida; order Santalales; family Viscaceae; genus Viscum; species Viscum album. The sequence continues at coordinate 1,447,409,664 of OY728155.1, forward strand.
CAAAGTAATTGGAACTAGAATAAATGTAGGAAACCTCGTTAAATTAATTTCCTTTCTATCTTATATAGGACCTAAGCCTTTTGAAGAATTTTTAGATGAGGATATTTGGAATTTATTCATGTTAGAAGAGAAAAACCAATTCAAAAGAAATGATGTTTTCGAATATGTAGAAAGATCATCAGATTATCTATTAATAGGAACTAAATAGATCTTTAGAAATAAACAGAATGAACAAGGGATCAAAAATAGAATAAAATATAGAATAGTTTCAAAAAGTATATAACAAGGAATAAGGTATAGATTATGATGAATCCTTTAAAAATTTAGCATGATTAGAATCCATTAAAATCATTTTATCTGATTCATCTCATATTTGTTTTAAATTTTATCAAAAGGATGTTAATCCACATTTCAAAAAGGATATTCAATGGAGGAAGTTTATGTTGAATAACCACTTGGTTTTAAATACCCCCTTAAACCAAATTATATTATCAAACATTCCAATGATCTATATGGCCTTAAAAAATGACATAGATCAAGCTATGAAATATTATACTCATTTTTATTTGAAAATGGTTTTTGTGAAAATAGTGGATACAATTATTTTTAAAAAATATAATGATTATAATATTATATTAGTAAAAAATTATGTTGATGATGTTATTTTTGGTTCAAATAATAAAAATCTTTTAAATTATTTATCAAATATAATGCCAAAATAATTTGAAAGAAGTATGATGGAAGAATTTAGAATCTTTTTAGAAGTTAGAATCTATAAAAAAGATTATGGAAATGTTTTAAATAAATTTAAATATATTATTGATTTATTAAATAATTTTATACTTGAAAAAATTTAAACTTATACAAATCCCTTTTGTTCCAATATAAAACATTTTTTAGATGAAGCTGGAAAACCTGTTGACAATTATATAGAGGTATTATTTTTATATTATTATATCATTCTGCTAGTATAGCGTATATAACGTCTTCAGTATGTCTATGTTTCATATTTCAATCAAAACCAAAATAATCCAATATTACTACTATTAAAATATTTTTTATATATTTTAATGGAACTATTTTTAAATCTTTTCTTTAGCCCAAAACATATCATTTTAATTTACTTTCTTATTCGGAAACTGATTTTGAAGGATTTACATAATATATAAAAATCAAATTAGGAACCTATCACTTTTTAGGTATGTTTTAAGTATCTTTCTCTTGTAAAAAAACAACATTCAGTTTCCCTATCAAAAACTATGGCATATTATATATCTGCTGGCAGTTTTTGTAAACACATGTTGTGTATGAAATACAGACCACTATATTTTGGACTAAATTCTTGTAATATAAATATTTTATGGAATAATACTACTGGTATTAATATATTAAAAAATAATATAAGTCATTATATGACTATGTTTATTGATATAGGTCATCATTTTCTAAGATATCAGGTTCTTAAAAACGATCATTCTTTAGAATTAGTAAGTATTGAACATCAATTAGATGATATTTTTTTATTAAAACACTTTCTAATCCATGTTTTGTTTTTATTAATGGGGGTTTAGGATTATTTAATTTTAAATAAACGGTTATTATTTTTTTGATACTTTTTCTGTCTGTTATTTTGTTTAATAATTTATCACATATTTGTTTAAATATTCATCTCGATTTTAGTCTTAAATTAACGTCTTTTCAAAGTTAAATTTTTAATAATTACACAACATCATTAACATTAATAACCATACCTAAAACATCATACTTCTCCCACTCTCGTTCCTACAATCAGGACCCTTCAGATTATAGAGTGTTTCTCATTTAATTTTTCCAAAAACCCCAACCTTCAAACCATCAATCCTCAAACCTTCATCAATGGATCCTTTTATCTTTCATGATGAATATTATCTATATGAGAATATCCAAAATGTTAATTATAATAAATATATTAAAGGAATGGTGATAGATTTTGATCGGTTAAACTAATATAATTTTTCATCGAAAACAACATTCATATTTCAAGGTTTGTAACTTCCTTTTATATATGGTAATTCATCTTGTATTTTTGATATCAAAGTTAATTAATTTTTAAAGAATTATTCATTTAGTTTTATATATGATGAAGATTTTGTTTTTTCTAATATTAACTATGATGAATTTTCACTTTCTTCTTCAAAAATAAATAATGTTTTGGCTTTTCCATCTGAGGGGAAATATCATTTTGATTTGAGAAATAATGGATATAAGAAATTTATGTTAAAAGTTCTAATGTTTTCTCTATTTAGAACTCAAAATATCATGAATATAATGACTAAATAACTTACTACTAATCAAAAGGTCATGATGATGTTTATTGATTCTAGAATGTTTCCAAGGATGGATCTGTTAGAAAAAGTTGTGTATCAATACATGTACATTATGTTTTTATTCATAAACACTATAAATAAAAATTTCTACCACTATATGATTATATATTTGAATTGTTTTTGTAAAAAAAGTATCAATGGGAATATATCATAATGGAAGAATTATTTCTCTATTTATAATCATATTTGGAAAAATAATGGAAAATAATTTTGGTTATATATGTCATTATAGTAATGTTTTAAATGCTGGAATAGTAATGAAGTTAGGATTTTTCATGAATAATTATTGTGGTTTTACGTTACCTATTGGTATATGAGATCATTAAAGGAAGATGTATACAACTCACAGGGGGAAAAGAGTGGATTTTTTTTGGTTATGTGAGACCCAATATAGATGTAGAAGATGATTTAAGAGTTGAAAAAGTTGTTCTCCATTAAAGAAGATAATGTTTTGTAATCATTAACGATGTTGTGAATGTAGATGGAGAAGGAAATTAAGGAAAAGTTGAATTTGAAGGGGTTGAGAATGTTGAGAAAGAGGCTCAATGTAAAACATAATTATAGGGAAGTAGTCCCTATTTCAATTGGAGCCACCCTTACCAATATTTCATTGGTTGTTACTGACTTAGTAGATGTAGAATCTTCTACAAGAACTGAAAGAATAGAGGTTCAATATATTTCTTATTTTGAGAGATAACCAACGATGGATACTATGGAAAAAGGATAACCTTAAAGAGTTATTTCTAATGAGTATTATGAATCTTTAACTAAATATTTGATTCATAAATATAAACTTTTGGATAAGTAGAACATGTCCTTGAAACAAGGCTTGGAAGCTAAAAACAATGATTAAGATTTAAGAATTTCCACTATGATTGAAGATGTGTTTAAAGTTATACAAACATAATTCAGAGACATTCAAGAAACACTTGTTTTGATGCGTGATATTAAAGTTCTTATAAGACCTTTAACCAGTGAGTTCACAAATTTCAAAGAAGAATCTAGGAATAAATATAATTTTGGTGAGTTGAAACAGTCATTGGGGAGAGTGTTTATGTCTATCAAAACAAGTCAATAAGAAGAAACCACTTATCAAAAATATGTTCTATATTTTCTATGAATATTTGAAGCTATTAATAAAATATTTGATGATTTCAATGTTATATTGATAACTATTTAGTGTGATAGTACTCATTTTAATGTTCTCTTGCAGAATCATGGAAATTTTATAAGTCAACGGACCTCTAATTAATCTTAGTTTGGGCTAGTTATTCAAAGTGTGAAAGATTATTTTTCAACAAGAATTCAGACTGAAGAGTTATTTAATGAATTTTTTAAGGTGAATTAGGTTGAAAGTTTGAGAATAGGTCAATATTCAAGGAAGATCTTTCCACAATGGACATATGTTTTCAACAATCATTTTCATAATTTGATCATGAATTTATTAAAAATTATTGGTAATGTTCTTTCTATTCCTCATCCTACTACATCCTCTCTATTTGGATATTCAGATAAAAAACATCCATCTAACCAAATACCAACCTTTAAGACACATTTCTTATGTAGTTTGGTGGATCTTAATCTATTTTAAATTAATTATATTTACAATTTAATTTTAATTTACTTTAATTTAAATTTATATCTGTGAGTTCTATATAGTTTTATACTATTTATCACAATTTATTCAATTCATATTCGAAATTTATTTATATTTTTATAGTTATTTTATAAACATTCACTTGTAAATATGTGTTTTACGAAATCTATTTTAAACTATTTTTGTATGATTTCATTTTTATATAAAAAAATGGGGATAAATTAGGGTGAACAAAACAATCTCAATTGTTCGATTATCTATTTTATTTTAATTAAAATAGCAATGTGAAATCGAAATAATTTTATAAAAATATTAATTTTCAATGTAACAATAATTTACATTAAAAATATTACATTATTTTTGTGTTTACAATTCCACCATTTTTTTGTAAATAATGTTATGGGTCTTGGGATCATAAAAAAGGAGGAGATTTTTGGGAATGTATTATCTAAAAAATACTGTAAATAATATTGATTTTGATGCTCACAAATACCGATGTTATTTTTAATAATTTTATTTCATTATGTATGTTTTCGAAAATTAATATTATTTTTAATATTTATTCTAGTTTAACATTCACATGTGATGGTAAAGGGGTTTTGAAACATAAATGATTTATAAAAAGATTTATCATTTTTATAGGAAGGAGTAATGTTTTATAAATGTTAAAATCTTATGCATTTTAAAATCAATAATATTTTGATAAAAAGGGTTATGAATTTGTTTAAAAGATCATGTTAAAATTTTAACTATTCATTAGTGCCTCAGTTTATATTATTGTGTTTTGTGATGTTCATAAATTTCTTCCAGAAGTTCCTTCAAGAAATATAGAATGATTGTCCTACAGTCTGGTCCTCTAGGAAGTTTCTCATGTTTTTGAGAAGTTGAATCCTTTTCATTGAATCTACCCTGAATCCATATTGAGTGGTGGTGGTAGGCATTTTCCAACCATTGAACCCCATCCTTGAATTCATGTATTGACTTACACATTCTTATAACGGTGAAAGATGATCTATTAAGGTAGTTTGGCGGCATAAATATGAATTTTTGATCTTTGATACTTTCACAACTTCTGAATATCTGAAGGTCAAGTATATCCACTTTTTATTTGAGGTATCTGACTAGGAGTGGTCAGATATTATGATTAACTATGGAATATATGAAATAATGTCTTGGAGATTCTTCATGTCAATTCATTCATTGATAGTATCATAATGATGCAAATATGATTAATGATTATGAGTTCTATAGTTTCAGTAATGATGATCTATCAGTTGTGAAGTATGTCATGAAGTTCTAATGTTTTATATATTTTATACTATATCTTATTGGTATTAAATTTAGTAAGGATGACTCTTTTTTAAAAGGTATTCATCCAGACCTTCTATCCTGCATTCCTGTATAATGGTTTATCTCTTATCCATATATTCTTGAAAGGGATTTTTCAACTGAAGTGGAGCTATAAAAACAACATGAATGGATAAATTCGATGACCCAATTGAAAAATTTTATACTACTAAAAAAATTACCACCATGTTTGTATAGTTTTTATGAAGTAATATTTCTTATATGTTTTTTTTTTGAAATCTCTGAGAGTTTGTAAATGATGTGGCCACTTAGGTCTCATTATGAGGTTTTGTAAGTTGGGAAAGCAGAATGGGAAATTTCAATCCAAAATATCAGGTCTGGATTATAGGGAATCATATGCATTACGATATTAGAGAACCATCCATATGACATGGAGTGAACATTTTTCCAATGCCCATGAGATTTTATTTGTCAGTTTTTAGATTCCAAATATGGTTATTGTTGATCCAACATTTTGTTTCTGATATGGCAGCGGAAACTTATTGAGTTTTTCTTTCTTGTGGAATGTCTTTTTTAGAAACCTTTTATTTTAGGATCATTTTAGATGGTATCATTGGGGCCTTGGTTGGGTCAATTTTGGGATGGTGATATGATAATGGTTTCATTTATTAATATCTTTATTGTTGTTTCTTGGTTTTCCTTATATTTCAACCTGATTGTTAGAGAAAAAAATTTGATGTTTTGGATAATATCATGTGTGAGAGTTGGGTTCCCAATCATGCACTAGATTTTATATTTAATCTATTTCCATTTGAACTTAGATAGGACTTGGGAATATACTTTGGTAATTAGGATAATGTGACTTTTTGATAGACCAGTCACACGGTGGTGCTATTGTTTGTCCTAATGATCTCTTCGGGGTACGAGGCTAGGTTTAAAAAATCATATGTTACTGTTGAGTACTTACTCAGGATATGAATCCTTTAAAACACTTTACCTTGTTTGTGTCTATATGATTTTTGATTTTTCTCCATGGTGAGTGGTTGGGGTATATTCTTTGGGATTTAGGGGACATGCTTTTTTTATATTACACCATTTTGGGGAGTCGTTAAATGGTGGGGAGACCTATACTAGGTCACCATTTTTTAAAATTTCTGGAAACATGTGATGATCGTAGTGTTTTAACCTAGGAGTTGTGTTTGTTTTTAACAATTGTGTAAGTCCACTTTTGAACCATATACCATTCACCTCACAAGATAAGTGAGGGAGTTATTGTTATGTCAGAGTGTTCTATATTTCATACTTGACAATTTCAAGGGTCAAATTATCATATAGTGGAGATGTTGTGACATCAAATTACAATTATTATTTATTTTATCCCACTTATTTTATTACCCAATGATTGAGTATCCTTACGTGTCCTTTCTGTCATTTTTTCTTGACATTTTTTGGATGGTTTATGGGCATGCACATAGTTTACACACATTGTGAGGACAAGTTTTTCAATGTGTGGTACCTGGTAAGTAGAGGGTCACATGGTTGGTGAATGTCTTGAAAACGAGTGTCTTCAAAACATACAAAAATTCCAATGGTTCTGATTTGAGTGCACAGTTTGTGCATGGTTAGTGAAAACCGTGTGACTTACCCCAGGAAATTGTTTACACAATAATTAAAGTTACAAAATTTTTAATTAAAAACCCAAAACACCCCTAATAAATACTGAACTTCTCCCAATAAACCATAATCTGATACTTTGGGTTTTTGGATCCCTATGGATCCATTTTTTATTTCCGAACCTCATATCATCGATGATCTAGGCACCAATTGAATTAGTGATATTCTTTCGGTGAGTTATTTTCTTCTTGATCATGGATCTCCCTTATTCTCTTTATTAATCATAAAAAAATTTAAAATCCATGAGTATTTTTGGATAATAATTTATTTATTTGTAAATTTAGATCTAGGGTCTCCTCTCTCTTCTTTCAAGGTCTATCTTATTAGATCTTGTGATCTCCATCGAAGGTGAAACTTCTTGGATTGTTGTGGTTGGATTCATTAATTTCCAAAAATGTGTTTCTATTATTTTGCTTTATTTTTTACATCATTTTTTGAAGATAATTAATTGATAAATTTTTCCTAAATTCTATCACATGTTCTATGAAATCCATAAATTTAATTCCTCATAAAATCTTCTTTGACCAATATCCCTTGGAATTGGATATGGAAATAACTAAATGTATTTGAATTTGATTTGTCTCAACATTTTATTAATTGATAAATGACATGAATATTTAGATTTATTTTTATATATTTTTAATATATTTTTTTAGAAATTGGGGATTTCTCAAGATTTTGAATTATAAAATTGTCTTTGGACCAGGTTTTGATTTATAAAAAGAACTTGCATGATATCAATTAATTAAATTGAACTATTTTATGTTTTCTAAATAGTTTTAAATACATTAATTTATTAATTGACCATGAATCCCCATTGAATTAGTTTTACCTTACTTTTCAATTGGTGTTCTTAGGTTATTTGAAATAAATTATTTATCTTCATGGAAAGAATGTGTAAACCCATGTTTTAAAATTTATTCAATTCTTTTTATTTTCAATTTTTTTTATTGATTTTTGATAATCCACATTATAGGGGGTGAGGTGGAACCCTTTTTAAATTGTAGTACTTACATTAAATTCATAGGGTTTCATTGACATGAATGATTGTTTTAAAGGCCCATTTAGAATTTTAATGATGATTTTTGAAATGAAGCAGGTGTTGTTACCATTTTAAATATTGAATTATTTAAAACTATTTGGAATGAATTGATGATTAGTTTAGTGTTCTATTTTATATTGTAACGATGATTTCTTAAAGTAAGAGTGTATGGTTACCTTTTTCAAATGTTGAAATTATTTAAAAGGTTTTAAATTAAACTACATGGTTTTAATGGAAATTTTAACAATTAAATTGTTGACTTTAATTTTATAAATTGATTTGCTAAAAAATTTGTGAAAAAGCCAAATTCCAATTAATTGGGATCCTGTGATAAAATTGATGGAAATTAATGAAATATAATTTATTTAATTTAATAGTTAAATAGGTTGTGAAATGGGTTGGTGAATTTATATTCAAATCATTGTTTTTGAAAAATGGATTGAAAATGGTTTGGTAGAAAACCCATTGGTTTCATTGTGAGAACGCTTGTTTTTGATGAAAAAACAATTGTGATTTTTAAATGGATAATTGGCCTATTGAAATAGATAATGGGATTTAACTATGTTTTAGGATGTCTTGAAATAAATTTCATATTGTTTTTATTCATTAGAGAACATACAAGACATAAGAAGTTAGTGCGTTATTTTGTGTGACAATTTATAATTTACAGTGTTATAAAAAATTATATCAGCACATCCCGTTACTTAAGATATGGTGGTGAGTTATCATATCCTTGGTTCAAGGGATTCATGTACATACATTTCCATTTTCATAGTGTTGGTTCCCTATAGCTTAGAACTATCATACCTATTTGGAACACGAACACGTTTCTCGCTTGTTTGTATTTAGAATGTTTATATACATACGAAACTATGGAAAACTATTTTATATGCTGTGTGAATTTATATAAACTATTTTATATTAAATTTTTTATTAATACATTTTTTTATAAATATTCCATCATTTTAATAATAAATAATTATTTGATTAAATAGTATATTTAAATGAAAAACCAATTTATTTAAAATTGAAGGCTCTTTAATTGGTTGTTAAACAATTTGGTACCATAGTGTACTTTATTGATTAATATATTATTGTAACACCCCAAGATTTTATAGTACGCTATTTCTTCAAAATAATTCAATAACTTGCACTACACGCAACACCGAGTTCAAGCACACCACGACATACCGAACTAGTTGTTCAAAAGCGGTTATGAATATTATTAACTGAATTTTGAACTTTATATAATCCTTATAATTTTAGAATACACATTATGAGTTTCTTAGTCATAATGTAAGAACAAATTAATTTTTTTCAAATAAAAGAAGTATTTTTCAAAAAATGCACTTTTTACGACTTTTAATGGTGAACCCTTTTTAAATCCAATATTTGAAACTTTTATATATTAAATTTGACAAAATAAACTTCTTCTTTAGAATTGGGTCTTAAGAATTTAGTTTCAATTAATTTTTGGTGTTTTTCTGATAACTTTCATATTTGTGTGAATAGTGAAAATTACTAAATTTTAATTAAAAACAACTTTTTTAGTCAAAATAATTTATAGTGATAAATTATGAATTTGAGTGATTTTAAAGAATAATAAGATTTTATTTTTACCATTTAATCCAATTTTGGTCGTTGGACATAATTTCACATTTAAACTGGACATAAGCATGTGTCAATTTTTTGATAGTTATTATTTCTTAAAAACACGTTTTTGTTTTGACAACAGGAATTAATTAATAAATAAAACTTCTATGTTTCGAATTTGGTCAAATAGACATAATTTTTTAATTCGGAATATCAAAATTATTTTAGGGTGAATATTTGGTATTTTAATGAAAGCATTCAATTTTTGATGAATAGTGAAAAAAATATTGAGTTATAGTTTAAAACCGAATTTTTATTCAAATAATTATTTATTTTATTTAAATTTATTTTAAGTCAAAATAGACACATAAATGATATATAAGTTCAATGTAATTAATTGGAGTCAATTTATAATAATTTTAGATATATAAAAATTTCTTAGAACTTGTCACTGTCTTTTACCCATCTCTTAGGAGAATTTGAAAATTCACCTAAAACATAATTTTACCACTTATGTGAGTGGAATTTAAAAATTCCCAGAGACACAGTTGATATTATTAAGTAAAATATGGTTCAATGAGATGAAAATAATTTTTGGTGAATAGTAAATTTTTTACTTTTATTAACCATGGTTAAAAGTATATAGGGTAATTAAGGGTACAAATGATATTAATATTACCCTAACACATGTACTAATTCTATTGGGAAAGTTTATCTTAATAAAAAAAACCTTAGGAATAAAATATTATCATTTAGGTCCACTTGAATTATATTAGGACATTTATTATTATTTAATTCAAAGAAGAGTTGAAAGAGTTAAAATCAAAGTTTAATTACTAAAAAAAATTTAATATAGGGTTATACAAAAGTTAAATTCAATTGTAAAAATTCATTAGAAAGGTAAAAATATTTCTTACATAATGGTATGTTATTTATAATTTTTATACATTAAATAATTTAATTTATTTATGACACAATGGTGATGCATTAATTACCTAATTATTGAAATATTAAAATAATTGATATTATAAATACCCAAATAAATTTACTTTTAGACTTTTTCTGAATGAAAATAATTTTATAGGTTAATATAACATATAACTATTGGTTATATGAATTGTTTTTTAGGTAATAATTATTTTATAAATTTATCAAAAACAAAATACCCAATAGTGTCAAAATTGACATAAAAGAGTTTTTAAAACAAATATTATATTATTAATTGATATTCTATTCTTAAAAATCTACTGTTCGGATAAATGACTTATATAATGATTGGGGTATCATTAATGGACCACTTGGGGGTCTCTTGAAAGTTTATAGTATGTTTATTAACCATATAATATAAAAATACAAAGAGACATGGTAAATGTCAAACTATTTAACTAAGAGTTAAATATAAATGATAAGGTTAATATAGTGACCCAAACCCATCTAAAATCTATTGGTTGAATGGATTTCGACCCATAACCACCTTATACTCTAAATATCTAAGTTTTGAGCCATTATTAACTGAATATGAATTTATTATAAAATAATATGTCTAGCTTTTCCTAAGGTGCCCCTCAACCCTCTTATAAAAGGGCACTTTACCTTCTCACAAATTCATGGCTTAAAAGCCATTTGGATCGGCCAAAACCTGTGCAAATACTCTCTCAAATTCCCTCACTTCAACCTATAGGCCTTAGTTTGATCAGAAAGCCAGCCTAAGGAGCCCTTTTGATCCAATCAAAAGGAAGATCCCGAAGAAGAGGTAATGTTTTCACCACCCTCTTTCAAGTTCCTTTCTTCTTCCACTTCTTATTTATTTGTTTTTTTACATTCTAAAATAATAAATCCAGTATCTTCTGTATAATTTGATGTTATTATAAATATGGTACAACCATATTCAGTATTCTATCCATCCTTTGAATGACATGTCACCATACGTGCGTACCTACAGCCTACCATCTCCACGTCGTGGTGTAATTGTTATTCAAAACATTATTATTTTGATGGGTATGATAATGATGTGTAATTGAAGTAAATAATAAATATAACATTATAATTATTCTCTATATATGATATAACATCCAATTATATAATATTTTAATATCAAAATAATGATATTGTCTCTCCTGCATATGTACGGACTACTGTCTCAACGAACGCGATGAGATTCATTCCCCATCATATCCATTCATGTATAATTCACATTTTAGGATTAAAAATAATGCTTATTTACTTGATATCATTCTGGATATGAATAAGATACAATCTATCCATAAAAAACATGGCTTATTTAACAAACATATAAAAGAAAACAAGTAAGTTAACACCCGAAATGACGATAACAATAAGATATTATTAACAAAGAAATGTTAAAAGATCATATATGATATCATATTAATATATATGATTCTTGTATAATTTAAAAAAAACTATTTAAACATTATAAATAAGGTTAAACTACCCTCAATAATGGAAAGGTACAAGGTATGGGTTTATTTCACAATGTCTCTATTTTCTGAGGTTGTTTGTATGTAATTATCTATTGGGACCTCTTTATCATCCACATCCATGTTTCTTAAAAATGTATTTCAAATAATTCTTAATATTTAATAGACTATGGGTTAAAGTCATTTATACACCTTTTTGACTTTTTATAATATGTTTATAAAGGAATCTTTCCATCATTTTCCAAACAAGGTTTTTTTAACCTTTTCAACAGAATTAAGGTAAGAATGTATTTTTTTAAACTTATACACCATGTGAGGCTATTTTATGATGTTATAAAATAGCTGAAGCTTACCTTACAAGCTTATAATAATATTTTCAAAGTAAATGTTTTCTTTTTTAATTATTTGTCTTATAAATTATTTAAAAAAAGAGTCATTTCTCTCAAATAGTTTTGATTTCATCTATTTGAACATCCTTTGATAGATTTTAAGCTTATTTGAAGTTGATTTATTATGATAAAAAACTTTCATATTGTATTGAAGGTTTTGTGATATGTTTTACTGTGTATGTGTTATTTTTATACCATTCATGGTTTATGGAGAAAGTATTGACATTTTGTATTCTAGAATTAATAGGAATGTTTATGTTTTGTTTAAACCTATTCATATGAGGAATGCATTGGACTTAATAAGTGACGGGTGGAGCCCACTATAACTCCTCTTTGCATTGGTAGGTCTAATGAGACAAACTAGTGTCTTGCCACAAGACCTTGACAAAATATTATTTTTTGTGTTGGCACAAGGCCTTGATTATCTGGTTATGACAGTCTAGCATTATGCATTCTGTCATTATGAAAGTGGTTATTGAAATTGCATGTGAATATTCAACTAGTAGAATATCGATGTGAATAAGTAAATGGAATTATTTCATTTTATTTGTTCCATATTATGCTGAAGTTAATGTTTAAAAGGCTTTTGTTTTAGTTATACATTGCCATAAATGTTTATGCTTATTTATGAATGTTTCCGCTATATTGTTATTCTTACTGGGCATCTAATCTCACCCATTCCTATGTTTTATTCATTCCAAGATGTCAAGAAGTGTTTTATAAATGACCTGTAGGGATAGTATGGGGAATTTGAGGGTGTTATATGGAAGTTTTTGTTGTAGTTTTTCACTTTATGTTGTAATGTAAACATTATGAATGTATCTAGTGATTCCAAGGATACTAAAATAATCGGTCTTTCGATACTTGATCTTTTGTGATCATTCCAATGTTATATAATAATGCACCAACTCTGGGTAACTGGGGTCGGGGCTTTACAGTTGTTATCAGAGTAAGTTTAGTACAAAACATGGAAGCTAGATTTAGATAAACTCTGATTAGATAACATAGACCTAAGACGGACTTTGAGGATTAGTATAGAATAAATTCATAGAATTTTGGTATTGTAGATATTTTTTGAGTTTTCCAAGAAATACATCCATGTCTAGATATGAGCTGGTAAAGGCGGCTCTAGAACAGATGTACCTAGGGGTAAAACTCGAAAACACCGTATTGGGCTAGACTCGAACGGGAACTGGTGCACGAAAACGGGACTTGCTACACTCTTGGTTACGACACTCCTGAGGGATATACTTAGGATAATTATCATTTTATTTACAAACCATTATGAAGGGTTTATGAGTATATCATTCCTCAAAGAAAAATTTTTTTTTATTATTATGGATTATATCCATAAATTGTTCATTCTACATTAGTTATTTTATAAGTTTGTAATTATTCATTGCAATTCATAAATTAGCCTAGTGTATGCCAATATTTAGAAATGTCGCCTAGTAGAAGGAATGTGAACTCCATAAATACGTATGATCCAAAGAATAAGAAGGATAATATCTTTCATGGTATTAAGCCATCATTTAGAAGGGAAATTGTTTCCCATATATTCTCAACATATGAAGAAATAGTATCATGTGTTAAAAACATAAGTAAATAATTCTCTGAGTCCTATAGCTTTAAAGGGAAGCAAGAGAAGAAAAGGTTGGAAGAGAGATATATGGTTAAAGGGAAAAGGGAAAAGAAGAATTTTCCCATATGTGATAACTGTGGGAAGAAACACCCTGGAACTTGCCTGAAGGGAATGGGAGTTTTTTATAAGTGTGAAGGAAAAGGACACTATGTACATGACTGCAAGGGTAAGAAAAAGGTTTCAAATGTACAATGCTTCTTCTGTAAGAAGTTGGGACACTACGTAAACAATTGTTCAAAACATCAGATTATTACCCAAATGATGCTATTGGATAATAATCAGGTTATGATACTACCACAGATGAGGAGGAATGATTAGAGTTCTTATGTTGTTATTAAAGAATTATGTCATTTTAGTGTTGTATCAACGTTGTACTGGTTATAATAATTATTGAGTATATAAGGATTGTACTGCAGTACTATTTCATTAAGGACTTGAGATTTTGTGGAACCAAGAAAAGTGACTCAATAGCAGGTTAAATTTTTGGAAAATATATGATGAGAGAAGGATAAACCATAATATGGTTCTGATACCGAGGTAGTGATTTTGGAATAATACATGATTGATTTGGATAAATTATAGTAGATATTCTTGACTACCATGAATCTGATTAATGATTTGTATATTCCATCATTTTTGGAGTTTACAACGTTTTTTGATAGAAGGATTATATCCAGTATTCTATAAATAATAACGGATCATGAATGTAATCAATAAGGTTTTATGGTAATTCAGGATCTTACAGTGTTTTAAAAGAATACATGATTAAGGTATTCACATGTTATTACGCGAAAAAAAGGATCTTCATTGTGTTTACCTTCCTTATAAATTTTGGACGGTGAGTTTGAACAGAAGATTTTTGGATAATTCTAGTTTGGGATTATTCTTGGATTTCTATAAAAAGATAACCTGGAGGTCAGGGGGCAACCTGTCGCGTCCGGAAAGGCCGCGAGACTTGAACCCACAACCGAAGGGCGACAAGGGTGTATAACCTACCACTGGCCCACATGATGTCCTAGATTGAATAATGTAATTTTTAAGGGGCCTAATAGTTTATTTATAAATTCATTATTTTTCGAACCCTATACGATTAGGATAAATAGAATATTTTTTTTGAAATCTTTTGGAGTGAAAGATGAGTTTGTGGAAGGAACTAGTTGAAGGATGAAACTCATCTTGTCAAGTATATATATAAATATCTATGATTTTTTCCATATTATTATCTGGGTAAATTAATTCCTAAACTTTAGGGAGGAGATCTTAAAACTAAAAATGTGTTATCCTAATACCGTATGTTTTGTTGAACCGATGGTATTTCAAATCACCATAGATTGATGTATTTAAGGACCTCAATTTTACACTAGTTTGTGATTGATGGCCTCAATCACTACCTTAAAATATTTATGTTTTTCTCCAATTATATTTCTCTCATTTCTACCAATGTTCTCTTAATCGATATCATAATTTGGTGGTGACCCTTTCATTTCTCTTTTCCTCTTATTAAGACTAAATTTTATTAACCCAATTTCTGATGTGGGTTTTCTCACATAGATATGTTCTATTTTTAACATTTTATTTTTAAAGAACAATATTGAATTGTGAGGACACAATTTATTGAAGGAGGGAAGAATGTACCACCCCATGATTTCATAGTGCGTTATTTCTTCAAAATAATTCAATAACTTGCACTACACGCAACATCGAGTTCAAGCACAACACGACTTACCAAACTAGTCGTCCAAAAGAATTTATGTATAGTATTAACTGAATTTTGAACTTTATATAATCCTTATAATTCTATAATCCATATTATGATTTTCTTAGACATAATGTAAGAACAAATTCATTTTTTTCAGATAAAAGAGGTATTTTTCAAAAAATGCACTTTTACCAACTTTTAATGGTGAACCCTTTTAAAATAAAATATTTGAAACTTTTATATATTCAATTTTACAAAATAAACTTCTTCTTTTGAATATTTATATAATAATTTAGTTTCAATAAATTTTTGGTGTTTTTCTGATAACTTTCATAATTGGGTGAATAGTGAAAATTACTAAATTTTAATTAAAAACAACTATTTTAGTCAAAATAATTAATACTGATAAAATATGAATTTAAGTTAATTTAAATGATAATTAGATTATATTTTTACCATTTAATCCAATGTTGGTCATTGTAGATAATTTCACATTTAAACAGGACATAAGCAAGTGTTAATCTTTTGATAATTATTATTTCTTAAAAACATGATTTTTATTTTGACAATGAGAATTAATTAATAAATGAAACTTCTATGTTTTTAATTTGGTAAAATAGAAATCATTTTAGAATTCTAAATATCAAAATTTTCTTAGGGTGAATTTTTGGTATTTTTCTAAAAACATTAAATTTTTGATGAATAGTGAAAAAACACCGAGTTATAGTTTAATACTGAGTTTTTATATAAATAATTATTTATATTTTTTAAATTTATTTTAGGTAAAAATAGACACATAAGTCCTATATAAGTTTAATGTAATTAATTGGAGTCAATTTATAATAATTTTATATATATAAAAATTTCTATGAACTTTTCACCGTCTTTTACCTATCTCCTAAGATAATTTGCAAATTCACCTAAAACATAATTTTACCACTTCTATGAGTGGAATTTCAAAAATAAGAGAGACCAGGTTTATATAAGTAAGTAAAATGTGGTTCAATGAGATGAAACTAATTTTTGGTGAATAGTAACTTTTTTCTTTTATTTACTACGGTTAAAAGTAAATAGGGTAATTAAGGGTAAAAATGATTTTAATATTACCCTAACACATGTCCTAATTCTATTGGACAAGTGAATCTCGACCAAAAACGACCTTATTAATAAAATATTATCATTTAGGTCCACTTGGATTAGATTAGGACATTTATTATTATTTAATTCAAAGAAGAGTTAAAAGATTTAAAATCAAAGTATGATTACTAATACATTTTTAATATATGGTTATACATAAGATAAATTCGATTTCAATTATTAAATATAAAGATAAAAATATTTCCTACATAATGGTAATTTATTTATAATTTTTGGACATTATATAATTTAATTTATTTATGACACAATGGTGATGCAGTAATTACCGAATTAATGAAATATTAAAATAATTTATATTATAAATACCAAAATTAATGTAATTTTAGACTTTCTATGAATTATAATAATTTTATAGGTTAATATTACATATTAGTATTGGTTATATGAATTTTTTTCTAAGTAAAAATGTTGTTATGAATTTATCAAAAACAAAATACCCAATAGTGTCAAAATTGTCATAAAAGAGTTTTAAAAAAAATATTATATTATTAATTAATATTATATTCCTAAAAGTCTAAGGATTGGAAAAATGACTTATATAATGATAGGTGTATCATTAAAGGACAACTTGGGGGTCTCTTGGAAGTTTATATTAAGTTTATTGACCATATAATACAAAATTACATAGAGACATGGTTAATGTCAAACTATTTAACTAAGAGTTAAATATAAATGATAAGGTTAATATAGTAACCCAAACCAGTCTAAAATATATTTTTTAAAAGGATTTATAACCACACCCACCTTATCCTAGGAAAAATCATTTTGGAGACATTATAAACACAATATGAATTTATTATAAAATAATATTTCTAGCTTTTCCTAAGGTGCCCCTCACCCCTCTTATAAATGGGAACTCCCCCTTCTCACTAATTCATACCTTCAAAGCCATTTGGATCTGCCAAAACCCACCCATATATTTTTCCAAATTCCCCCACTTCAACCTGTAGGCATTAGTTTGATCAGAAATCCAACCTAAAGAGCCCTTTTGATCAAATCAAAATGAAGAACTTGAAGAAGAGGTAATGTTTTCACCACCCTCTTTCAAGTTCTTTTCTTCTTCCACTTCTTCTTTATTTGTTTTTTCAATTATAAAATAATAACTCCAGTATCCTATATATAATGTGATGTTATTATAAATATGGTACAACCATATTCAGTATTCTATCTATCCTTTGAATGACATGTCACCATACGTGTGTACGTAAGACCTACCGTCTCCACGTCGTGGTGTAATTGTTATTCAAAACATTATTATTTGGATGAGTATGATAATGATGTGTAATTGAATTAAATAATAAATATAACATTATAATGAATCTGTATATATGATATTACATCCAATTATATAATATTTTAATATCAAAAGAATGATATTTTCACTCGTGCGTATGTACAGACTACCGTCTCAACGAACACGATGAGATTCATTCCCCATCGTATCCATTCAAGTATAATTCTCATTTGATGATTAAAAATAATTTTTAAGGACTTGATATCATTCTGGATATGAATAATATACAAACTATCCAAAACAAACATGGCTTATGTAACAAACATATAAAATAAAACAAGTAAGTTTACACCTGAAACGATGATAATAAAAAGATATTATTAACGAAGCAATGTTAAAAGATCATATATGATATCATATTAATGTATATGATTCTTGTATAATTTAATAAAAAATATTTCACCATTATACCAGAGGTTAAACTACCCTCAACGAAGGAAAAGTATAGGGTAAGGGATTATTTCACAATCTCTCCATTATCTGAGGTTGTTTATACGTAATTATTTACTAGGACCTCTTTATCATCCACATCCATGTTTCTAAAAAATGTATTTCAAATCATTCTTAATTTTTTTATAGAATATGGGTAAAAGTCATTTATACCCTTGTTTTACTTTTTAAAAGGAGTTTATAAAGGAATCTTTCCATCGTTTTCCAAACAAGGTCCTTTTAAACCTTTTCGACAGAATTAAGGTATGAATGTCTTTTTTTAAACTTATACGCTGTGTGCGGATATTTTTTGCTGTTATAAAATCTTCGAAGATTCCCTTATAAGCTTATAAGAATATTTTCAATGTAACTGTTTTCTTTTATAATTATGTGTCTTTTAAATGATTTTAAAAAAGAGATATTTCTCTCAAATAGTTCTGATTTCATCTATGTCAACATCCTTTGATCGATTTTAATCTTATTTGAAGTTGATTTATTATGATACAAAACATCCATGTTGTATTGAAGGTTTTTTTCTATGTTTGACTATGTATGTGTTATTTTTATACCATTCATGGTTTATGGAGAAAGTATTGACATTTCGTATGCTAGTTTTAATACAAATTTTTATGTTATGTTTAAACCTATTCATATGAGAAATGCATTGGACTTAATAAGTGACGGGTGCATCCCGCTATAGCTCCTCGATGCATCAGTAGATCTCATGAGACAAAATAGTGTCTTGGCCCAAGGCCTTGAATAAATCTTATTTGTAGTCTTGGCACAAGTCCTTGAGTATGTGGTTATGATTGTCTGGAATTATGCATTCCATCATTATAAAAGTGGTTATTGATATTGCATGTGATTATTTGACTAGTATAATATCCCTGTGAATAAGTAAATGGCATTATTTAATTTTTTTCTACCATATTATTCTGAAGTTCAAGTTTAAAAGGCTTTTGTTTTAGTTATACATTGCCTTAAATGTTTATTCTTCTTTATGAATGTTTTTTCTATATTGTTATCTTTACTGGGCATCTGAGTTCACCCCTTCATATGTTTTATTTTTCCTAGGATGTGAAAAATTATTTTATGAATGACCTGCAGGGATATTATAGGGGATTTGATTATGGTTTATGGAAGATGTTGTTTTAGTTTTTCACTTTATGTTGTAACGTAAACTTTATGAATGTATCTAGTGATTCCAGGGATACTAAACTAATTGGTCTTTTGAGACTTGATCTTTTGTGATCATGCCAATGTTATGTAATAATGTACCGACTCTGGGTAACTGGGGTCAGGGAGTTACAATTATTATTATTCACCTTGACTCTATTTTATTTATTCCTATTAATCATTACATATCAGGTGCATATTATCACATTTTCTTGATTATCTAAAAATAGATTTCAAAATTATTTTCAATGATTCTCAAGAAAATGTTTAGTTTTTAAATGGTTAAATTTCATGTTTTCTATATTAAGTTTAATAAATGATTTTTAAATACTTAAAATTATTTTTTTTAAACTAATACTCATACTCTTCCATTTTTACTCCAACATTAGATTACATGAATTACCATATAGTGTAATTGCATAGAATCATTGGTGGAATACTGCTAGGCTATTTAGCTTACAGCATAATTGTACCTTTTGGTGTTAATGAACCTTTATTATCTTATAGAAGGTGTTCATGATCCCACCATCCTTTGTGGGTCTACACATGGTGACTAGGGGGACGGTTACTTGGGATATGGTAGGTTGTAATGGACCACCTTGAGATAGGTTTTAGTGGTTATGTTCCGATTAGTTTTATCTTTGTGCCTCCATGTACTTGATATGTATGTATTGATTTTTATATCTGGTGATGTTTCCATATTGTACAATGTTGTTGAAATTCTTTGAGAGATAATTCATTCCCAATGGAGTTTTAATGTCTAGGGGCATGTCACAATCTCATGGATATCAGGAATGATATTTGATTTAGTTGATATTTTTCTTAGGTATTAGTTTAAATATAAATATAGGCTAGTTCATTACAATCCCCTAGAGAATTATCTTTCTCTAGAAAGATGACCTATTTCTAGTGAAGTATTGGGTATGTACTTCTTTATAAGACATACATGCAAAAAATCATGAACTTGTGAGATATTTTTCTGTAGAAAAATAGAAATACAACCATCTCGATATGATCAAGAATTTCGAATGTTCCAACAAATTGAGGGTTCAATTTTCACTTCTTTCCAAATATAATAATGTTATTCCAAGGAGATATTCCTAGAAAGAAATTTTCAATGACTTAAAACTATATATATCATTGATGATTGTTAACAAAACTTTTTTATAACTCCAAACAACCCATATGTGTTATTGAATGGATTTAAACTTCACTTCCATTAACTAAGATATATTAGATACCAATAGATTTATTTCTCCAAAATCATCCCATGATGTTGGATTTCTACATAATATTTCAATATAGGGATTCGTATGGAGTCACATAAATGATCGATTGAATTTATTGTTTTAATAACATTATAAAATATCTATGTTTTGATACAAAACACCATTAAAATCAATATAGAAATATCTCAAAATTTATTTCGGAGTTGTAACGTTCCCCTTGGACAGATCATATTTCTACAGATAATAAGAAGTACTGAAACAAAACACTATATCCTGAATCTACTAAGGCCTTATCTAGAATAACATGATAAAACTCATATCCTGATAAGATTCTATTTATAAGGTTTCTCCATTGAATCTCATAAATTCCATAATTTATAACCAAGTATGCATGTAAAGAGATAAATCATCTCTACGAGAAATTAAATGTGTGGATTTTGTAAGTCATTCAACCACATCTCCGATAACATTATATTCCTTAGATATTTTCTGGACTCTGAAAAGAAAATCCATGGAAATGTTTTCCCATTTATAGTCATGTATGGTTGATGGTTTTAATAACCCCTTAGATTTTTATTTCTCAACCTTAACATTTTAAAACACCAAGAATCGAGATACAAACTTTGCAATATCCCTTTTAAAGTGATTGCATTTTAAATAATATTTCATATCTCTATACATATAATAACTTCAATTATGAATATAAAATTATGAATTATGAGTATCATCAAATAGACACTTCTTTAAATGTGGTATTTACAAACACATATTTAGTTCCTGAACCTTATCATTCAAGCATGATCATGGTTAAAATCAAGAACATTACTTATCTTCATTTGTAATTATGTATCTTCCTTCTACACCATCTTACTCTTCTCATGGATGTATGGTTGAAAATTAATATGATAAAGATAATATTTTTCCACTTTATCAAAGAATTCAAGATCCAAATTCTATAAATAAATAAATATTAGACGTATTTAAATCCTCATTAGGGAAAAACTAGAATGTTCTTTCTGACATAGAGCGTCAGCCATATTATTCTCCTATATAGGGTGGTAATGTATTGAGCAGTCAAAATATTTGATAAAATAAATCCCTATTCACTATGTCTAAAAATATTTTTTAAGACTTTATTATCAGTATAAATATCCACCTTTAACT
The DNA here is from genome assembly GCA_963277665.1 of Viscum album. Taxonomy (NCBI): domain Eukaryota; kingdom Viridiplantae; phylum Streptophyta; class Magnoliopsida; order Santalales; family Viscaceae; genus Viscum; species Viscum album. The sequence goes on from OY728155.1 coordinate 1,447,431,862, forward strand.
ATACAAAAAATGCTTCCATTTATTTAATGAAATAATTACCACTGATAAATATGATCCACAATCCATGTAATTATTCTCGTGATTTTTTAATTGGAAAGTGTTGTTAGCTATCACCATATCATATTGCTAGAGGATGAATCCTATTATGTTCATTTATAAATGAATATATAAAAGTAGATATTCTCCAATGTTGGGTAGTGTATGCATAGGCGCACTGATGAACCTTCTCTTTAGTACATTGATGATCTCATCACATTCATATATCCACAAGAAGTTCACCCCCTTAAGATTAAACATGGTGGGTATATTAGATAGTCATGAGAAATATATTAAAATTTTCTTGTAGTATCTATCCAACCCTAGAAAATCATAGGTCACAATTACTATGGTTAGTCTAGGCCATTTCATAATAACTTTCCTCTTTAAGAATCTACCGACACACACCTAATTAAAATTATATGACCCCTGAGTGAGGCTTTTTTGTACTCAAAATGCAAAAATAGTTAATTTGTAATGTATCTTCTCCTTCCTTAGTGTCATCATTACACTCCTCAAATGTTCTTCATGCACATTATTACTCATTGACCTTTTAAGAATCTTATCAATGAACACTTCCATAAATTGATCAAGGAAATTCCTAAATAAACTATTCATTAAATCAGTTAGAAAAAAATATTTGTTATGTAAAAATTGAATTACTATGAATTCATAATGGACCTACCTCATACGGTAGCTTCTCTTGGGTACATCCTCCTTCATGGCTCATAGATGATAATATATAGATTAAATATAAATATTTAAAAACATTATCGTATACATAACTGATCAAAAAATTCTACGATACAGGTAGTGGATACTTGTTCTCCACAACCATCTAAGATAAATATCCCTCCTGAATAGGTAATAAATCACATATTATGGAGGTAATTTCCCATGGGATTCAGGGTTAATCCTCAAAAACAACCTCCATAGGATTATTTAGAATATTGAATGTAGCATACATTCCATGAATTTTGATATGGTATATATACTGAGGGATCAAATACATTCCCAAATTTACATAAAACTAAACTAGAGGAAAAAATGATATTTATTATAATAATATTCCAACAAACTTTTATCATAGAGGTGTTATAGACATGATATGTGATCATTTTATCATTTGATATTTTCAACACAAACTCAACATCTAATCATTTATGTGGTAATGTGATACCCTTATAAAGTTATATAGATATAAATGTGTGTGTAGAAAATTAATAAAATAAATATTTTCACCTTTTTAGTGGATAATAATAATATATTTCACCGCATCATTAGAAATTCACTCTTTGGTAGTAGAAATTGTGTATTCTTATGCTTCTCCCTTTGGATCATTTTTGTTACATTCTATTGATGATTGGGAAATTGTATTGAATAATACCCCATATAAATATTTATGAATAAATAGATATCATTTATTTCTTTATTTAAATTGCATTAAAAATAACTTTGAACAATTTATTTATAAGTAAAATAAACTCATGTTTCCTTAAAGATGTACCTATGTGTTTATTTCCACAATTAACACATATTAGAAATAAAATAATTCCTTTATTAGAATTTTATGCATTTCATTTTCTTTTATCTCATCTATCCTCTTCTTTTATTAAATTACCTTGAAGAGATAAGACCAAGAAATTTTTTAAATTGTATTGTTCAAACTAGAAACTATATCATCACATGATGAAATTTTCTAAGAAACTAGTTCTCTTTTTTGACTCATTTTAATCCCATTAATGAAATTTCCAATCATTCTTTTTTGGATTACAAATGTAACAAAAAAACATTCTAGTATAATCATATAAAGTTAACCTCATACTATTCCACACATTTTTCCATATTCTTAAAATTAATGGACACCCTTCCTAACTTATATCATTATTATCAAGGGGGTACTTCTAAAAAAATATCACTATAAAATATCCCCATTACCTAACATATATTTAATCAAAAAAATTAGTGATTTGAATCAATAGAAACCATTGATCAAAATTAAATAAACATACAAAAAACCATCCCACTTTCATTACACCCCAAATCCATGAATATATTTTCTAGAGACATAAAACGTTGTTCATCTACAAATGGATTTGTATTTACATTAAAATTTAGAAGAATATTTCACATGAAGAAATCCATCATTGGAAAATCCTTTTATGTAATAACATTTTATTCTATATTGTAATGGTTATTCAGTATAACCTAAGTCCATTTTCCTCAATATGGACATGATCTACTCATTTTGAACACCAGCTTTATTTTCTGGCTCAGTTGAGAAATCCCAATGTTTTCTACGAGTGTTGACTACCTTTCATCCATCTGGATCCATCATTTAACAATACCACAAAAACATTGTGTTATTTCATAATACTCATGATTATAGAACCTTAAAATAAAAATCCCTCTAAAGGTATGTCACGAACCAACCCGGGTCGACCCTGATCCGGTCACCCAAGTCGGTCAGTGACATGGCCCGAGGGGCATTCTCGATCCACACGGGCTGGAAACTAGTGTCGAGCATCAAAAATCCAACTGTTGGGAATGATTTTGCCCAGTAAAAATAAATAAAGCATAAAAAATAGAACAGTGCAACACAAAATAAATAAATAGAGTAAAGTAACTAAACAAGAACAAAAGAAAATAAAACTAACCGAAAAAGACAACCACTATCTATGTGTGACCTCGTGGGTAACTCTCCAACTCACAACCAAACTTCGCTCAAGGTGAATGCACCCATGTTGTAGCCTGCACAAACACTAAAAACAGAAAAGAACTATAGGCGTGAGTATTAAAACTCAGTAGGCTAGACCTATATCTATTCTCAATGCACTACCTTTAAATAATTATTCTACCAATTCCAGCTTTGAACTAAATTATATATAATATTAGTTTTCTCACACACTTTAATTTCTAAAACAATTATCAATCCATTGCCCTTTTTAATTTATAAAAAATTTTAATGTTTGAATGGAACAGGTGTATAGCATTTTAAAACATTTCTGCGTGCAATTTAGAAATTCAAATTTTAATTGCTAGTCAAAGGGAAACCACACACAACACACCACACACACTAAGGGCAATAGAAAAGAAGTGGCACACAGGGGCCAACTACTGAACTAGACCTCACAGTCGTCTGCCACATACAAATAAACATTATTAGAAACATAGGTCGAACCTAGGAGATCGTGAACAATTTAGAACATACTATACATCTGACTCATCCTGAAGGCATTTCCTAACTCGATGACGTCATAATGCCCTAACGCTCGGCATAGCCCTATATGGCCTAACTGAGGGGATCAATCCCCATATCAGCAATAACTCAGTATTCCCCTTCTATGGGGCCACTATCCAGTGCGTATTCTAAACTAGTGCAGCAATCATTCTCAGAAGATTCACTCAATATGCTAGGTTCTCATGTCAACACATACAATAAAAAGGGGTGCGTCCACAAGGTAAATCAATCAGTCATGATGCACAAATATCACACACAATTCACGTAATTAACGCACACCAAAGATCCCCACTGAGTGGGTTTTCCAAAATAATTTATTTTATTAAAGTGTCAAACGGGCCTTCACCAATTTTAAAGAAAACTCTCATTTCTCGAGAAAACCCAAAACACTTGTTCAGAAGAAATCATTTATCGTTAAAACTAAAATTACATTTTAAATTCCGTGAATTATGTTTAAATTCCAAACGGGAATTTTTTCAATACTGGGTGTCTGCTCGTCAAGAAAATGTTTCAAGTGTTCGGTATAAAATAAACAGCTCTTTTCACACCAAATAATCATTTAAAAATTAATTATCTTATGTTATTTCTCATTCCTTAAAATTAATAAAACATCAATCAATTAATAATTTCTAAATTTAATGGTGAGTAGAGTGGGGGACCTACCTCGACTCGCAGCTCGGTGACGATGACGATGCGGTACGTCCCAACTTGCGTGCAAGCATGCACCACTTGCCGATGACCGTAATATCACAGAAAAACCTTGCCAATGCGCTGCAACAACACAAAGTATCTAAAAACACAGAAACACTGTCGTGAAAATAATCCAAAATAATAAACAGAGTAAAACCCACCTTGAAGCTGATGCAGATGAAACAGAACGAACCCAAGACATGCAGTAAAAGAAGGTGTGCCCCGCAAATAAAGGTGAACAATCCGAAGCAATCTGAATCGCTTCGCCTTCAGTGGCGGCGGACGGAGTGCGATCCAACGTGACCTGAGACACCATTTGTGAACCCACCGAGGGGATTCGCTACCCCATCTGATTAACACCCTACAACAATTAAACAACACCCAAAAATATTTAATGTGGAAGGACCAAAGTACGACCAAAAAGGTATCCAGGACTCACATAAACCAAAATCAAAACCAAGCTCACATAGAAACCTTCCCAAAGTATCATTCGCATCAGACTCACCAATAAATAAATCATTTCAATAAATAATACAACTTTTCTAAAATGCACAACAAGGATTTACCCTAAAAACATACTCCATTTCTTCTCATTAAAGTCAAACGCACCTTGAAACATTTTCCAACAAGACATAAATCAACAACACACCCAAAAAACTATTCTAAGGACAAAAGCACACCAATAAAATGTCAAAAAAAAATTCACACCCCTTCTTGAACATAATAAAATGCTAATACAAGACTAAACATGGGGTTTTCACCACAAACACAATCCAACTCATATGATCAAACCACCAAACAAAACCAACAAAAGATAAACTTCAAGAATACCAATTTTTCACAAAACAAATAAATTAAAGAACATGAAAAATTAATTAAACAAGAAAATTGATTCATTAAATAATATTTAAATGCAGAAACACCTACCTATTTTTAGACAAACTTAACATCCTTGGTACGCAACTCCATCACACGAAAACTCCGCCACAACAAGCTTAGATTGAATTCTATAATCAATACATCGAACCAAGTTCAACACAATTGGACCCTAAAAACATAAAACCCTAAGAAGAAACTATGTTAGAGGAAGAAAACAACTAATCAAAGTAGAGCTCTCCTGTGATAGGGGTTGCAGGAGGTTGGTCGAGCGAGACAAGGGTCCGTCGGATGTGCGCTGCGCCAGAAAAAGGGGTGCTGGGAAGACTGTCTCCATATGGGGTGGCCGACCGAAGCGCCAAAGAGAAAAAAAGGGTTTCATGCTAGGCGTCGCGTGCACAAGGGGATTCTGTTCGGAGGTGCTACACACCGGAGGGAGTCGCGCGGGAGGGTGGATGGCTAGACTGGGAGGGGGAGAAAGGGCATCGCGCGCTTCTTGCTATACGGGAAGGGACGCGCTAGTCCGAATTGCCAGAGCAGAAGAGGAGGGAGGGCCTGGGGAAGGCCGGCGCTGGGCGAGGGCAACAGGGAGGGCCAATGTGTGGGTGTGCAACGAGGGCGATGGGAAAGGGGGGTGCAGGTGATCACGACGGGGTCGACCAGCGGCTGTTGGACGGGCGCTACATGCAGGAAGCCAGGGGGAGGGGGCTATCGCGCGGTGGACGAAAGGGGGGGAAAGGGGAGCGGTCAGCTACGCAAAGTAGGGAGATGGGGGGGCAAGATATTGTAGGGTTTAGGTTATTTGTTCTCTCTTTATTATAATCACAATAGATATAATAATAAAATGAATTAATAATTATAAAATAATAATAATAATAATAATAATACAACAATGATAGTTATAATAATAATAATAATAATTATAACCTACACATAAATATAATAATAATAACAATACTAGAATTACAATAAAATTCTTTCTCAATAATAATAATAATAATATCATTAGTAAAAAGAAGATGATAATATTATTAATATTAATAACAACAAAATGGTACTAATATAAACTAAATGGTATTTAAAGTGAAATCATTGTTTCATTTAATTTTGGATATTGATAATAATCGGTCAACGTGCAGTCTCCAAGACCGAACGCTTGGTTGTCGCTAGTAGTGCGGTGACCGCGCACCGGCCCGAGACCCGCCAAAAATATTAAGCTTCATAAAAGTTCAAACAGGAACCCAACTAAACCTCAACCAAATGACTCGAGACCAATAAAAGAATAAAATAACATGTGACCATGGTCGGGGTGTGACAAGGTAAATGTTCTCAAATACTATAAGGTTTTATCTTAATTTTCATGTTAGATATGTTTATTTAAAATATAGTTCCAAATTTTCCAATTAAGGATGATATGCTACCAAATATAGAAACCCCATCTCAAGTACCCAGAGATGAAGTTTTCATTATCTTGATAGTATAATATTAAAATCATCACACCACACAAGATTGATCAATTTATCATTCATGGAAAGAGATATACAAACATGACTCCCATATTACATTATAATTTTTTTTAAAAGATAATAAGAAAAATTCTTGGATACTTGATATAATTCATTATATCCTTTATTAAATAATGATTGAAGTAAAAAAAGGGTTATCTTTGATGATTAGTAAGATTTATGTACTGTGGAAACTATCGTGAGTTAATATGGCATAATCGACATGGGATAAAGGATAATTGAAAAATTAAATTCAATTAATCACTTGAGTTTAATGATTATCAATGAATTATTTCAAAAAAATAATGGATAATGAAAAATGAATTCTTAATAACTAAAATACATCATTATTTATATTCTTGATTAATTAATCTCTACCATGATATCATGAATATTACTTTCATGGACTCTCTCCCAAGAAATTATTCTTAATAAAATGGTATGTGTAAACCAAATACCCATAAAATATGGTATGTTTGATTCTTTTTCTCATGATAACATTCAGTTAATTGATGAAATTTCTATAATCATTTCCCACCCATCACTATACATCCTATGCATTCCTCATATTTTTAATGTTCAATAAAATTCACTAAAAAAATTTCTTCTAAGTAAACAATTATCCATATTGAATTAGGAATAAATGAAATAAATAACTCATTATAATAAAACATTAATAGGAAGAATGAATATGGTATAAGATGATAACATCTCCATTAATTCACAAATAAAATAACTGGTTTTTATCATAGATGAAAAATTATTTTAAAAACATCACATAAATATTTCTTGAGTAATACCAATTGGATTCTTAAATCACATGTTTAAAATAATGATATTTAGAATATATTAAGGAAACTTTTTTCATTAAAATGAACCATGGAAACAAATAATGTTACTTTCAATTAATTGAGTAGTCATGACATTAAGAAATTATATTCATGATATAATAATTAATAAACAAAAATATTATTTAAACCTTTAGTAAAAATTACCTCATTCAAAAAATGGTATGAAGATTCATTTTAGAAATATTCATAAAAACAAAAAAAATGACTTTGTCATATCTTTGGATAATATTTAAAAAAAATCCATGGAAATACATTATAGAAAATATGGACACAGATGAAGAACATTCTCAACTGAGTAGTAAAACATAATTAGTTTTTCCTTAAAAACATATTCTAGTCTATTGTGTTCTTAAAGTGATGAAAATGAAAGGAAACACATTATTATACATAAATAACCAGATAACATGAAAATAAAATGTCTTTAATAGATACATGTAATATAATTTCCTTCAAATAAAATTTAATCATAAACAATCTTGAAATAAAATGATATTTCATAAAAAAAACATTACCTCAAGTTTTAGTGTCCTCATATGTTCTTTTAAACATAAATATAATTAATTTATATTTATTATAATTATATACCATAACCATATACGTACTAAAAATAACATAAATTATCCCCTTTTAACATTATAATGCTTTTTTTAATAATTCATTATAAAAAACATCATTTCTGGGAAACATCTATTTTGTTTTTTGTGTGTGTTTTGGATTAGTTGTTTTGACCCTTACACTTTTTAATGGTTCTACAATATATAAATTTTTATTCATGATATTAATATAATATATATTCAATATAAATTTATTTATAATCAAACTTAAATGGTAGATATATAAAAATGAATTATAACATTCATGGAGACGGTAGGTCATACGTGCATATGGATGCGAGTTTCACATTTTTAAAGATTGCATTAAATAATTGTAAATAATAATCCACCTTTTAAAAAAAATTATTATTTCATATATATCCATTATATTTATTATATCTATCCTTATCACCATACATGTAATTCATAAATGGAAAAAAAGAATCACATTGCTCATAGGGGTGCTAGTTTACTCATACACGTGAGTGACATAAGAATTTTCAATCACTTTGGTAGATAAGAAGTTATATATGTTATATTAAAATTATAGAAGTGTAATTATTTCATTAATATAATATATATTAATTGTTTCCATATTTGTAACCATCCATTAAATGCAGTGATGGTAAATGAATTACAATGCTACGTGGAGGTGATATGGCTAACATACGCTCAATCGAAGATTTATCATTCCATAGGATTAGAAGAAGGTGGAATATAGTTGTTCCATAATAATAAAATCAATGTATATTTATTTCATTATATAAATTATATAAAATTTGGTACAATATATTGATAGGATGTAGAAGAATAAATTAACATGAAAGTGTTGGTAATGATGATAACATCCTCTTTGGTAAAATTCATGTCCTTTCATAAGATCCATTATAATGGTATTTTAAGAAGTACAAAACCTAAAATTCATTCTTATATATGTTAATAAGGTAATTTTAGTTGTTTATTTAGAAAAGGGATCTTAAATTATTGTAAATAAAATAGAGAATGGGAGTCATTTTACATGTTATGAAAGTGAAAGTCATATTATTTCATAATGTAATAAATTTATATAAATTATTTTTCTATTCAAAACTGAACGGAATTGATATAATTAGAATATAATATGATTATAAAATTAAATACTATAACAAAAAAAATATGGACATCATTTGGTTATTTTTTCACCATTATCTTATAGTTTTAACCCTCGTCTACCCGTTGAAAAGTACCATAACATTAATGTTATCTACCCTTTCAGGGACATGAATGTTACCATAAAATGAAATATGACCCAAAAATGGTTCATGGTTAATATATTAAATAATTTCCCATTTACATGGTGGAAGATAATTTTATTATTAATTTGAAAATATTCTATAAAATTTTATTTATTATAAAAAATAATTAATATCATTTTTGGGTAAATTTAATTAATTTAAATTTCAAAACAACATCGTGGAAAAACAATTTGACTATATACCATTCACAAATCAATAATATGTCATATCTCTATGAAAAATTATCCGAACACTATATATCGTGATAATAATAAAAAATTTAATATTTTTAAATATATTATTTTATTTTCATATTAATTGAAAAAATATTTTGTCAGTGTTGTGTAAGAATTTTAGTGAATTATTAAATTGATCAAAATAATAACAAAATACCCTGATTACATAAATAATTTTTATTTAAATTATCCATTTATAAATGAATTTAATTTTTCGTTATCCCTATCAAAAAGAATTATAGATATTATAAATAAGAGAGTGACATTTTTGACTTCATCCTTTACTTAAATATTTTAAAGGTCAAAATCAGAGTTAAATAGAAAAAAGATTGTATTTTCAAATTTTGGGGTATTATGAACTAGATGTGCAAATACAATGGTACAAATATATGTTTTGGATATATTTTTAATGTATGATCACTTTATTTTTTACATTAATTACCAGAATTACCCTTTATCGGGGTGATAAATTTTAATATGGTTACAACTCATAATGCCTAATAATAAAGAAGAACTATTTACCAAAATTGAGCCACATTATTCCACATATGTAATCCATTTTATCAAATACAATACTTCAAAGTATATGAAAGTTATTTTATATTAAAGTATGATGAAAAAATGATTTTTGAGGAATTCCTTTACAAGGGTAAAATTATTTTTATAAAAAGATCGTGAATAATGTTGATATGAAATGTATAACAAAAATTATTTTTTAAAAAATAAACTAATTTAATATTAAAACCAATACAAATAAAATTGTATCTTTATAAATATGATAAAATATTATTTTCCAAAATATTGGTATCTTTATTATTTACCCAAAACCTATCTTTTTTAGGAAACTCTCAAAAATTATACATAAAATAATATTGTCATGATTATTTTAAAAATGATTTAATTTCCACATAACAGTATTTAAATAACTCCTCATGGTTTTTTAAACATTATTTTTCTTATTATTAAATCTATAAAATAAATTTTATTTAAAGAGACATATATCATAAAATATTGGGCAGGTTGTAGATAAATATTACATATCACATATAATCTTCTAATCACCAGAGTGGATGTTTTACTGTATTTGATGACCAATTACATAGGTTTCTTATTTTAAAATTTTGGTGACAATTATCTTTAATCTATTAACACTTGAATCCATTTTAGACTTCTCATAAGATATATAAATCTTCAAAACCAAGGAAAGGGAAACATAAGAAAGGGGAGAGATTAAACATTCTACAATCGAAAGAATATCAAAATTTCATCAATGGATTGATGATAAATGTATGAGGTAAAATTATAAGGGTTAAAATATATTATTTCATAAAACACAAAATAATAAGTATTATCCATAATTTATAATGGAAGGGCATGCAATATGAAACAAATACTACATACCGTGGAAACATTTACAGAAACATGATAAAATAAGCATGTTACATTAAGAATAACATAGGAATATAACATCAAATTATGATATAGGAATAAGAATTTGATTTCAAAACTTTTTAAACATATTTAACCACATTAAATTCATACTTATATTTATCTATCTAGGTAAAATGCTTTATCCTAAACTTTATCTTGTTAACATACAAAATATAAATAATGCACTTACTTAATCTTGTTAACATAGCTAATCTACAATATTTTCATGATTAACTATATGATAATAGATAATATGTAACATTTTTATTCATAATATTATTAATTTAGATAATATAATTCATGTCCATGATTAATATTATGAACATATATGATCCCTATCATGTTCATGGCCGACATCAATGCCTTATGAGATATAAAACCATAACGAATTCTATATAGGGAAATAGAGTACTCCACATGTCATATTATATAAATATGTGTTCCATAATAAATTATTAATTAAACTTGTCTTGAAAAAAAGGCAATAAAAGTGGGTTTCATTCATCACATCATAAATAACCCATAAAATAAAAAATTGATTCAAAACTCTTTAATACAATATAATAAAAATTGACCTCAAGAATGTAAATGATTGATACCTAAAACTCAATAACCAAAATTTATAATTTTTTAAGATAATTTATAAGTATAATCATTATTAATAATTTCAAAATAAAAAATTACATTAGAGATGATGAGTATAATAGAAGTAAAATCATAAAAGATCTCAAAAAAATAATAGTTTTGTAGATATAAAAGAGGAAAAACAGTCACTTAGAGAAGTCAATTTTTAAAAGGTGAAGATAAAACATTTAAGAAATACTTAATTTTTAAAAATTAACTTCAAATAGTGGGTCATATAAAATTAAATAATGCTCTCAAAAATGTTACGTGAAAACAAATTGAAAATGTTTAAATTTAAAAATAATACTTATTAATGGAGCCTAAAAAATGACATAATGGTTTCAAAAAGAAGAATTGAAAATATTTTTGAATAATTTTACTTTTAAAAATCTATATTCTATAATATAATATTTTAATATAAATAATTTTTTTAAAAGGAATGATTATTTGATGACAAATCTATTGGATTTGAAAGGACAGAAAAACATTTTGATCAATTTGTAATAACCATATTGAAAATAGACATCATTAAAAGCATAACTAGGAGTTTTTTAAAAATTGAATAAAGATTAATATATGTATAATTGGAGATAAAAAAATATATGATCCGCACTAGGTAATGGGGAACCATGGAGAGAAGTAAAAACAAGGATATGGGGAAAAATCTTTTAATAAAATGAAAATAAGTCATAACAAAAGTACATTTTTTATGAGTCAATAGATTCATCAAGAAATAACATGTCAACATGAAACATTATTTCCCTAGAAATGAGAATAGAGAAACAACATAAACTCATAACAGAGTATTATAATTCAATCATGAAATATTTTAATCGATTCGGAATGATTATGACTAAAAAAAATTTGACAAGAGAGAAACTGCTACAATTTGAAGAGAATTTAATTAAAAACCTTTCAAAAGATAAAGATTTAAATTAAACATAAATTACAATGAATAAAATTTATTCAGTGATATAATATATCATATAGGTATTATATATATCATAGAAATGAAATTAGGGGAACAATAAAAAGAGTCTCTCAAAGAGAGGAATTTTGAGATAAAAACCCTTACCTTCGCCCTGATTCATTATACACTAGAATCAAACACCCTAAATATTTAAATTATGTTTAGTAATTACATACCCAAGAAAAATATTATTAACTATAACCATTTCTACAAATTTTCAATATTTCTATATATATTTATATATATTAGATAGTTTTTACCTATTTTCCCACATCTGGTGGTTAATAACGTTAATTGATCATAACAATTTCATAGGGGTGTTGTTGGTATTCATTCTTTTATAAAATTTCATCATTAAAAAATAATTAATATTACTATATGGGATGATTTATTATGATATTTTATGATTGAACTTCATTTCATTATAGTTTCATTATTTTTCTGGGAAGTTGAAATCAATTATAAGCTCATTTAGGCGATTCTTAACAAATGAAAAGTGTTTTCATAATTATTGAGTTAAATACTAATTTATAAATTAAAAAACTATATCATAATTAAATATTTATATTATATTACATCATTAATTATGTTTTCTTATTAATTCATGATATAATTGCATAGCATTATTCATGTAGTTTGTAAAATTGACCCCAACATGAACATACATTGATTAATGGATTATTATGGGGTAAATTTAGTTGAAATATAATTAAATAGTTATAATAATGATATCATATAGTGTATATTATTATAATATGTCATAATTATAAATTATGTATAAAAATAATTATGGGATATTAAAATATTTCATAATTCAAAAAAAAACATTTTCCTCCCATTATACTTAGTTGAAATAATTGAAATAATAATGATTGATTATTGATCATGCCATTTATCAGTTATGAAATTATTTATACAAAAACCATAATGAGATAATATAATTAAAATATTTCCCCTAAACCAATTCAATTGAAAATATATATAAGGAAGTCAGGAAAAAATGTAAATCAATCATCCCATAGATGGGGTAGTCTACACACATGCATGTAATTTGATTTTGTTTTCCATAGAATGATATAAATTTATTATAGAGATAGAAAACACTATAAATAAGAGGTCGTTTCTATTTTATTACCTTTTAAGAAGTTATAAGGGATATCACCAGGTATGATCGATAAGTGTAGTAGTCTTAAATGACAAGATACATACATTATCCCCCTATTAAATTATAAATATTAAAACCTAGAACAAGAAACAATCTTGTATACATGATATTATTCATGATATCAATATTCATATCCTGGGAAAAGGATAAAAAATAATGTGTGAGACCAGATGATCACTAAGGGTTATGTATAACACAATCTTTCATGATTAAATAAGGAATAATCAATATTGAAAAGTAATTAATTTAAAACTCATTCCATTTAATCAACAACATGAGAATAAAATGAATCAATATATAATATAATATATATATATATATATAGTAAAATCTAGGATAATAATAAATAAATTCTAGATGTATGAAATTCTTATTGCTCAGAATTATGATCCAAGACATCATGCTATAAATATAATGAAGGCCTTGTTACATGATAGTTTAATTAATTGGTAGGTTCGCCCCAAAAACCTATTTAATATTTTTTTAACTGATTTCTCTTATGAGACATAATGATGAATCATAGGGATATCTATAAATAATTCCACCCATCAGTTATTGTCCATGTCATTCCATATATGTTTAATGATCAATTTAATTCAGAAACAATAAGAATTTTCATAAATTACTCAAATTGATTAAATAATATGAATACTATTATTTCCCTTGTAAATCAAATAAATTTCATGTAAAACACTATATGATGAAATGGTATAGATTTTAGGAAATAATATTTCATATAATACAAATAATAAGGTTACTTAATGGAAATGAAATATTAAATTCAAAAAGATAATAAGAAAGCGACTTCCTGAAGACAATATTAATGGCCAAAAAAGTATTCAAGAGATGAGATATGATAATCAATTAATCATAAAGGTTATTTTTTTAGTAAAATGAAGAATTATGTATAATGGATGAATGTGGAAGTAAAAATTTAAAATAAATATTAAATAATGATATTATTTTTGAAACTATTAAAACCTATATGAAGAATCTAAATATATTAAAATTGTTATGGAAGTGAGAAAATCTATCAATATCTTATCCATTAAAAAAAGATATATACCTTTTTAATCTTTGTAAAAGAAACATGAAAATGAACCTTTATAAAAAATAACAAATATTCAAATCAATCATTGTAGAAATTCAAGGATAACAAAAAAATGTACACAATTAAATCATTTTAGTAAATAAAATTTACTTTTATAAAACAATATTGAAAAAAATTGGATATGGAAGAAAAATATACTCAATCAAAAAGAGAAAAATATTGGTATTTCTATTAAACATTACATTTCTAGATTCAACTTCCATAGAGTGGAAAATTTATAAGAAAATATTTAAATTACTTTAATATATATAGGATATGATAATAGAAGGATTCTCTGAAGGATAGATTATAATATTCTTTCAATGAAAAAAATAGGAATCCTGAAAAATGAGACTGTAAAATAAATTCTTACACATTTAGTAACTTTAAATTGCAACCCATTGAATGTAACAACATGAATTGAAACATTAGTAATCATTAATAAATATTTATTATTGTAAAATATATCAATGTGTTAGTATATTCCCCACATGAAATTAAATAGGTTCATAATACAAAATAAGTCTTATTAGAGTGAAAATTGAGACAACATCTATTACATCATGTTCGACTCGCTTCACATGTTCAATTAAAATCATGTATAATAAATCTATATTTATTATAATTACATAAAAAATAAAAATAGATATTTAAATTATCATATGTTATCAATTTATATCCTCTTATCTACCATTTGTTAGAAATATTTCATTATTATCATTGTTTCAAATGTAAATTACACCATTTTTTCGTATAGGTTTTGATTCAATAGTTATGATAATTTTTTATTAACTATGGAAACATCATATATAGAATTTTAAAATTGAAATAAATATAATATATTATTTTATATATGTGTATATATGTATAAATATTCATAAATGATAGATATTGAAAAATGAAGTGTACTATTCATAGACACAACAGGTCATACACACGTATGAACGCTGCTTCCACTTTTAAAAAGACAAAAAAAGGAAGATAATTAATAATTCACCTTTAAAGAGTCAATATTATATAATTTATATCAAAGGTAATTATTAAATCTTTTTATTTTACCATCAAGAAAAGAAAAATGAACCACATCACTTCCTAGACGTTGTAGTCCCCATATATGCGTGAGCAACATTATCATTTTCCAATAGATTGGAAGGTAATAAGTTTTATATTATTTTTTATTCTATATTAATAAATAATTTTTAAATATCATATAAATTCATTAGTTCCTTCTTTATAATCATCAAAGACAATTGGTGATGAAAAAGGAATTACATTACCACACGGAGATGGTAAGTTGTATATATGCATGAGAATTGGTTTCCATTTAATAAAATGGGAAAATATATAAAAAGGTTGTACCCTAATCATAATAAAAATTTATTATATTTATGAGACATTATTTATTATTTTATGATGGTTACAATTGATTTTGAGGAAGTATAAAAAGAATGTAATTTGAATGATTCGGTAAATAAGATTACCTCTTATTCATTAGACATCCTATTGATCCCTTATTAATGACAATTTGAATGGTCATTTAAAAATATCAGAACCTATAAATAATATATATGAAATTTTAAAACAGAATTTTTTAGGTTTTGTTTTATCTAGGTTTCTAAATGTGGATTAATTAAGAGAGTGAATATGTGTCCTATTATAAATATGGGGGAGGGGAACTTTTAGAAATTTGTGGAATATTACAAGATAATATTTGTCTATCAAAATTAAAATGGTTCAAAAATAACAGGTATTATAATAAAATGAGGATATGGTATTAATATAATAATCAAATATAATTTATATATGTTTATATATCATTTAAAACCATATCATTTGGAGTAATTCAATGGTTAACCTATTTCAACAGTAGCAGTGGTAATGACTTTTTCTATATTAAAGGGTTTAAATTTTTCTGATAAGGTTAAAATTGAATAATAAATGGAAAATCAAAGACATTATATACCATATAATATCCCCTTATCCCTTTTCAATATTTTAATAATTTTTTTATAATTTAATAAAATATAGCTTTCAGAAAACATCATTATTTTCATTTTTGACACTGTTCATTTAATATGACATCAATGCCATGAATGTTGTGACATAATTCTCATATAAACATTTTAAAAATTACTAATATGTTAAATTTATCTAAAAAAATTATTTTAAATCATTTTTTCCTTTCAATTAAATCAGTGTTAATTTTTTTCTATATTTTACTTGATTTTTGTACTACTTTCAAAAACACCACTCTCTATATCATCATGTTCCCAGATAGCTTTCTTTTTTTTTTACTCAAATTGGGGACCAACCCCTATATTAAAATAAAAAAATATAAATAGTGATCCCTTTTGGGTAAAGGAGAACCCATAACATGCCTGAATGATCAATGGTACAAAGCGCAGTAAAAGACCAGTAAAAGCAAAAAACCTTAATTACAAATCCAAGGAACATCGACCGAAGCATCTTGAACCGCCACCCGCGCGAAGAGTCACCACCGCCTCCCACAGCCAGATCACCGCCTCACCCCGTCGAAGCCAGATCGCGCGCAGTCGCGCCCAACCGAATATCTGGCCGCATCAGATCTAGATTGACGCTACCTCCATCCGCCCACTGTAGCCGCTGCACTGTCGTGGGAAACGCTCCCCGCCGCCACCACGCCAGTCAAATACCCGCCTCGTCATCACCGCCTGTTCACCGTCAAGGCCGCCCCTCGCCAGCATCCGCTTGTCGTCGCCGTCGAGCTATCCGGCAAGGAGAACCACTGAGACGCCTAAAAATCTGGACCACCACCATCTTCCGCCGCCTGAAACAGCCAAATCTTCGTTCATCATGCTGTCACACGCCCAGATCTCCGTCGATGAAGACTGCTGAGGCCTGATCTCCATCCCCACAAGACACGCCGAGGATTCGATGAAATCACGCCGGAGAAAACACCCCAGATCTCGTGAGCCGCCGCAAGCCGAAGGATCCAGGGTCGAAACCCTAAACGACCCAGAGAGCTCCCGGCTGAAGCCGGGAGCATCATTCTCAACCAGATTGGAGTTCCTAACTTTCATTCAAATAGTTCAGCAGAAGGATCCATTTGAATTCTTGATTGAAAGCTATTGTTGAAAAAAAAATCTACCAAAAGAAGGTGTTTATTGCAACCACCTTTCATATCCACAGAGAAATATCCCTACATGTCATTGAGTGATTGAATGGTCTTCTCCTACTGAATATCTGTGAAAGTATGATAAACAACACAAAAACACACCTATATATCTTTATCCTATGGATGGATTCTCTATAAATTCTAGGTAATCCTAAAATCCTAATTATTTATGATTGAGAGTGTTACTCCAAGAAATCTCACCACTTTCTTAATTTATAACCATATAAGATGATCTAGAGATAAATATTCTCTAATAGTGATTAAATGTGTTGATTTTATAAGGTGATAATCTACAATTCAAATAGAAATATTCTCTTAATATGTTTTGGGAATTCTAATGAAGAAATCCATTGTAATATTTTACTATTTCCATTCTAGTATACGTAATGGTTGTGACATACCCTTAAATTTATTTCACTAATCCTTAACATCATGACACAACAGGGATCATGATACATAGTCTTAAATATCCATTTTCATATTATCCCATGATAAATACTCTTTTAGATCATAATACATCTCTGTACACCTAGAATAAATAGATAACTAAGAATTATGAGCGTCTTCTATTAACTCAATTATCAAGTATGGTATTAATGAAACATATGTATAATTTATGAACCGTATAATTCTAGTATGGTCATCGTTGAACTCAAGAACATTCCCTACTTTATTCACTAATTCAACATATTTTTTTCTACACTTTCCTAATTGTATAATGGATGGATGTTTTAAAATTCATCAGAGAAAGATAATATTTTCCCCCTATATTAATATTTCATGGTCCAAATTATGAATATATATAAATATTGAATCTATTTCAATCCTCATCATAGAATCAACTAGAATTTTATTTTCGACTTAGAGCATCTACCGCCTTGTTCCCCATCCTAGTATGGAAATTTATGGAACATTCAAAATCCTCTATCATCTATAGAGAAATAATCAGGGAAATATTCAATTATTTATGTGTAAATATATACATCATGATTTTATGGTCAGTATATACATCACACGTTTCACTATAAAAAAAATTCCCCTATATAATCAATGTAAGATATACCAATTATAGCTCCGAATCATGAGTCAAAAAAATATTCTAATGAATTTTCAATTGGTGAGAGTCATAAAATGTAACTATATAATTTTATATGATGAAATGTCCCAGTCCCTTCCAGGAAGTATCAATAAATATCCAAAAAAATTCTCTAATATAGGATAATGTATGAATAGGTGCACTGACCAAACATTTCTTTAGTTTATTGAAATTACACTCACATCTATCTATCCATATGAACTTCGATCCCTTATCGATCAAAAAAGTGTGTGGATTAGATAGTTATAAGAAATATCTCACATTTTTTTGTTAGTATCCATCCAACCCAAGAAAAATATAGATTTCAGTTACTGTGATTGTTTTAATCCATTTATCAATAAAATCTATCATTTAAGGATCCAATGATATACCATCAGTTATAATTATTTGACCAAATAATGGAAATTTTTATATCGAAAATTCATATTGGGTAAATTTTTCATATATATTATTCTTTCTCTCGGTCATCAAAACAATCCTAAAATGTTCTAAAAGCCATTTATTTGTATTCAAATATATAATAATATCATATATAAATACTACAACAAAGTTATCAGGGTAATTATAAAGAATCTTTTTATTAAATCCACAAATATAATAGGAGCATTGTAATTTCCAAATACAATTAATATAAAATTAAAATGATGATACCTTGTACAAAAGGCTATTTTGTGTATATAATCCTCTATGAACATTAGTTGATGATATCAATATTGATTATCAATCTTGGAAAAAAATATTTATCTACTTACAATTGATCAAATAGATCATCGTCATGGGTTAGAGGATATATCCTCTTAATAGTGACTTTTTATGATCCCGATAATAACATGAATGATGAATTGACATATCTTTCTTATTAAAAAAAGAATTGTTTTATCCCATGGTGAATCATTACACCAAATTAATACCATATCACTATTATCCTAGATATTCCTGTTAATTTATTACAATTAATTTGGGTACATTTTGTATTGTGTCTTTGAAATAGGTGTTTCACCTGGTATGAGTTCTATGAAAATATCAGCTTCATGATTTAGAGGATCACTAGGGTACTCTTCTATAAATAAATAAATAAACTCCCAAAAATAGAAATATATATAATGCGGAGTTTCTCTAGAACCATCCGAGATTAATATTCCTCCTGAATATGTAGTGAAACCCAAATGATGCAAGTAATTACAATTCATAGTCCCAATTCATTCTTGAACAGATAGACTAACATAAGTTGACTCTGAATACCAAATATTAATTCACTTCATTAAAAATTAATACGGATATATATTGGGTGATAAAATATATACTCGATGTTACGTAAAATTCGAATAGATGAAGAATGATAAAGTTTATAATAAGCACATTCACAAAAAATAATATCAGAGAGATGCTATAAACATGAGTTGTGATCATACTACAATTATGTTTTTTGACTTATAACTCAACATCTAATCATTGAGTTGGTGACATGATAACATTAGAAAATTACTAACATATAAAAGAGTGGGTAGATATTGTTTAAAATAAAATAATTTCACTTCTAGAGTGGATGATAAATGTACCTTCAGCATATTCCATGGATCTTCTTGTTTGGATTTATCAATTCTATATACATGGCCTACCACCATTGAATTATTCAATTATAATTTCCTCTGAAACATGGGGCCTCTGTTTGAATAGTTACCCATCTCTTTATAACTCACACACAAATAAATAATTTATTATAGGAGGAAAGGATGATACAATTCATGGAAACCTATAAAAGTGAAGTCCAAGAGCGTCTTTGATTACATGAGCCACACCACTAAGGTGAAGGGAGACAAGGGAACAAAACTCAACTAGGGGAACTCTTGGGTAGAAAAAGTTGTCAAGAAATTAGCCACACGTTTTCCCTCACGCCATTTACAATGAATTTACATGTCACTAAAAGGAAGATCCCTACAATGATAGATCAAATATGTGGTTTTCCAAGGAGAGTCTGTGATACCAATGAGATAGCTACCCACTACTCTAGTGTACATTTGTATAGTGAAAATAATGATGTTCATGGAATTTCATTGAGAAATGGAACTAAGTGATGCCATTACCTCCACTTTAAGGGAATTGCATGGTCTATAAAAGGAACTGAATCCAATGATCACCAAGACCATGTCATCAGGTAACACACCACTACTACACAAGCTACCAAAACCATATGCATATTCAATATTGAGATTGAGACCCATGATAGGAGGAGACTAGCGAACCCATCAGATCCGGTGCGTGGGGATGGATCGATCTGTAGAGGGGACACTGGAAATGAAGCACTTGAGGGAGGGTGTTTCATCCTACTAAGAAAGGATGCATGCTAGATCTGAGGAAATGAATCTGAATCTAGCCACCCAAGAAATATTGGAGCAGCAAGAACCATACCATCCCTGGTTTCACGCCTTCTAGATTCACCAGTATCCCACCACAAGAAGGACCGCCCGATCCATGTACATCTTTCTGGTTGTTGTGGAATCCACCAAACTAGTTCGAAAAGAAGCTCTCAGGGGAGATCACCACAATAGATGATGGATAGGACTCACCACTCATTACCTAGATAAAAACGTCCCATGCACTTTGAAAGAAAAGGTGCAGTGTGGACTCTTATGAATGAGAAGGACAAAAGACGCACTTGGAGGCAAGTTATACACCATTTCCCTTGATTTCCATTTCTTAGGGGATAACATAGTATAATATTATCCAAATAAGGAAGGAAAATTTGATGGGGACATCATTACACCAGAGGTGATTCCCCCACCTTTTAGTTGGTGACTCAACAAGCATTGTCAGTTTATTATACTTTCCCACGAACCTTCCATTAGATGACCCCATGACCATGCATCGATTAGGGGACCCATCCATGCTAATGTTGTCAAATAGGTCCTTTTTATTGGGGTTGAGAATCACCTAGACGATGTGGGGATGTAAAATAGATTCCTTGAAAGAAAGATTTTGTGTAAAGAAACATGTGAAGTCTAGAAAACCTCCCCCCCCCTCGAGTGGCCCTTCCAGATGTTGATGTCCCCCTAACCCATTAATCCAATAAGAATGTAACAAGATCAAAAGGATGTGAACTTTAAAAGACCTCCAAAGCATTGAGGGAGATCTTCCATTCTTGGAATAACTGAAGCCATAATTCCCTCTGATGAGTTGGCTTCACAATTAATTCCCCTTAATAACCTCCCATGCATGTCTTAGAAGAAATACATAGCCTTCCCCAGAACTCTATCTAAAATTACTCCATGCTCTATTAGACTAGAATGTTTGCTCTATAAGGACCACCAACATATCCCCTTACCATGGAAATCCCAAATAAATACATTCATTATATTTTCAATATGTCTAATGATAGTCTTGGGAACCTTGAGAATGGAAATAATATTCATAGGGAGAGTGGAAAGAACACAATTAATGATATTGATCCTACCACCAAAGGAGAAGAACCTATTCTTCCAATTATTGATATAGTTTGTAATATTTCTGACCAAGACAACAAAATATTATACCCACATTCTACCAGTGAAGATCGGATCTCCAGTATAGGATAATCATGTATCATAATAACATTGTTCATCTTGTGGGCTACATTATTTATCATAACATGATTCAGCTTCCATAACATGGATATGATCTTCTCGGATCCAACACCAAAAATATTTGATTTCTTAGTATGGAAATATATACATGGGCTACATGTTTTGATTCAATTAAATACATTATCCACCGTCAGAAAATAATGGAAGACACTGAGTTATCTCATAATCCTCATGAATATTGATCAATAAAATAAAAAATCATCCAATGGTAAAAGTTTTCAAATATTATAAGGGATTATAAAAATTCCCATGAAATCCATGTTAATTTTTAAATCTAGTTCCCATGGTTCTAACTAATATTCCATGTAATACCAAATTTAAAAACCTCAACTCTAGTAACCCAGATCCAGTGTAAATTTAATTACATTAGTAAAAGATACAACATACCTCACCACACATTATTGATTAGTATAGTAGTCTTAGAAAATGAGATACATGAATTATTCCTATATTACATTAGAAATAAAAAAATATAATAGATAAAACTTTCCCAAATCCTTGATATTATTTATAATATCCTCCTGCATATCCTTTTTAAAGGAATAAAATATAGTGCAACCTCAGATGCTCTGTAAGTGTTATGTACAATAGAAGATATCATGATTAAATATGGAATAATAAATATGTAAAATAAAGTAAATAAAAACACATTCTATTTAATCAATAACATGAGATTTAAATGAATCCATCGATAATATCAATGTAGTAATCTCACAAATAATAATAATTGAATTCTCAATGAAGAAAATGCTTAATGTTAGACACAATGATCTCAAACATCATTATATATTTAAAATTAAGTACTTATGTGAAGGAAATTTAATTTATGAATAAGTATACACTAAAAATACATTTAATTATCCTTGACATATGGTTTACCTTATGAAAGCTGTCGATGCATAGAGGGGCTTTCAATAACTATCCCACACACACCACTACATTTACAATGCATTCCTCATTTATTTAATGATTAATTAAATTCAAAAACAATATTATTTATCAAAAAATATACATATTGACTAAATAATATGGATTATTAGAAGTTTCCCAATTAATAAAATATAATTCACAGTAAAAAACTTTATGAAACCAAATTATATAGTTTAAGACATAATTACATCCATGATATAATGAATATGGATTTTTATGAGATATAATTCCCAATACAAAATGATCACAATAATTTATTGTCTTTAAGAGATAGTAAATTAATAACTAATTAATATAGAGATGATAGATAGATATAAATTCATTAGAAATGTAGATTTAAGAGTAAAACATATATTTATGGAGAATATCTTATATTAGAAGTGAGTCATTTAAAATAAATTTTTGTTAAATAGTTTTCTTTGTAAAACCATTGAAAGATTGTAGAACAAAATAGTTATGACAGTGGGAAAATGCATTAATGTTTTATATGTTAAAAAATAAAATATTCATTTTTCACATTTTATAAAAGATAGTAAAAAATGTTACATTAGGAAGATATTACAAATACTTCTTACAGAACATAAATAAAAGAAAATGATAACATAAAATATATTTAATAAACAAATTATTAAATAAAAAATAATTTTTTAAAACCATTTTCCAAAAAAATGGATATGCAAGAAAAATAAACTCTATCAAAAAGACAAATAAGATCATATTTTATTTTAATAATTTATTTGATAGACTAAAGTTACAAAGAGAAGAAAATTAGAAATATAATATAGAATTTTATTGAATATTCAAAGGATAAGAAGATATATGGAATTTATAAAGGATAGAATATAACATTCCTTAAATCAAAGGAAGAGCAATCCCTAAAAAATATGTTGTAAAATAAATTCTTCATTCTTTGGTAACTTTTAAATTTTAACCCCATAAAAGAGATAATGTGAATTGAAACTGTATTAATAATTAATAAATAGATATTATATTCAAATATATAAAATGGGTAGTATATAAATAAAATTATTATAAATTGGTGCATAGAATAAAATATGTCTCAATGGAATGTAAATTGAGAACAAATCCCATACATCATGTTTGAATTGCCTCATTATGTATTTTAAACACCTATATGATAAATTTAGATTTATTATACCTATAAAGTAGTACCATATAAATATCTATAATATCATATATGATAAATTTATTACATCTTATCACCCATATGTTAACAATAATTAATTATTATCACAAATTCTGGTGTTACCAACTTTGTTTTTCATGAATGTTTTGATTCGAATGTTACAGTCATTGTGTCTCAATTATGGTTACATGTTATATAAATTTAATCATGATATAAATAATATAAATATATATAAACACATATATTCATTATATATATTTATAATCTTTCATAAATGGTAGATATTGAAATATGAAGTGCACCATTCATTGAGGCTGTAGGTTGTATCGACGCATGAATGCTATTTTAACTTGTGAAGGATGGGAAAAAATAAAGGTAAATAGTAAATAATCATTATAGAATTGTTATTATATCATATATATCATATATATTTATTAAATATATAATTATTACTATAAAGTTAAAGCATAAATGATAAATGGTTCACAATACATTGTTGAGGTGGTAGACCACACGCACACACGAGTGACGTTACCATTTTCTAATGTATTAGAATGTAAGATGATGATATGATATTATAGTTGTAAAAAACTAATGTCAAATAAAATATTATAAATATTCATTGGTTTTATCTTTATAACCATCCATGTAAAGTGCTGATGAAAAATTAATTAATCTAAAATGTGTAAATTGTATGTCTTATATACGAATAAGCAATGTTTTCACTTTTCACAGGAAGAAAATGTGATGGAAAATGGTTTTTAAATAAATACAATTTTATCTATGTTTATTTATGATAATATAGTTATTATTTTATTATGGTTACAATATATTAATAGTAAGTTTAAAAATAAAAAAAATAGCGAGCCATTAAATTTTCTTACCTCTTCTTCTATAGATTTTGTTTAGAAGTAAATATAATTAGTTATTTATCTACCTTCATTTAAAGAACCATAGGAACCATTTTGTCATACATAAAATAAAATCATGTCCCCACTTATAATTTACTTGGTTGTTTGTTTCCAAAATTATCACATTTTTCAAATATCATATTTCTATTCTTATTATTTTACAAAAAAATTTTTTGGTTCTCACCCAGCCTCTCTATTCTTAAACATATAATTAAAATATATGACCTATAAATTTATTAATATATATTTATTGAACCTGAATATATATCATAATGTGATTAATTTTTTTATAAACATGTTCCCTTCAATAACTTCTCTTAATACCATCAAATAAATGGTAAATCAATATTTATGGAATACATATATTGTCTGCAACATGACTGGATAATCTCGTAAATTTAGACTCATAATCTTCCACACTATATTCATCCTTATTCTTTAAAGTTAGAAATATCCTCCCTCTTTCATCTTTTTATATCAAGGGATGTATTTCTCATGAAATATTACTTTAATGTCTCAGCATTCTATACCTTATATTTCATCAAAATATTTACTATTTTGAATCAATGACCACCATTGATTAGTATCTCCTTCCAAACAATACACTTCCAAAATAACCATCTCAAATTCATTACATCTAAAAGCTATGAATATATATTCACGGGACATAATACATTGTTCAGATATGAATGGATTGGTAGTTCCATTTATTGTTAGATTCATCCATCTCCTAATGAAATCCAACATTGGTTAATCATAGTGTGAAATGAAATATTTTCTTTTGTGGGAAAGGTTATTCCTCAAAACATGAGTCATCTACCCTAATATAGCTATGATATATGCATTTCTGACACCATCTATATTAGTATACTCAGTAGGAAATCCCTACATCTTCTATAAGTGATGATTCTTTTTCATCGATTAAGATCTATCATTTAACATTGGAACACACTCAGATAGTTCATAATCATCATTAAGATTGATCCATAAAATAAAAACCCCTCTAATGGTAAATGTTCTCAAATACAATAAGGTATTATCATAATTTTCATGTTAGATATGTTAACTTAATATCTATTTCCATATTTTTATTCTAAACGTGATCTAGTATCAACGATAAAAACCCCAAATCCATAAACCCCGAGATGGTTTTTTATTATTTATGTAAGTAAAATATAAAAAGGATCTCATCATGTAGGATTGATCAATTTAATTGTAATTAAAATCTTGATACGTTCATTATTCACATATTTTTAGGTAAATTTTAAAAACAATGAAAAATAAACTTTCATGGATCCTTTATATATTTCATAGTATCATTATTCAAATCCTAGGTAAAACAAAACAAGTAAAGAGTGAACATATATGATCAGTATGATTTTTGTATCGTGGAAACTATCATGAGTAAATAAGGTACAATAAACATGTGACTCTGGATAATGAAAACATCCATTCAATCAACCACTTGAGTTCAAGGAGTATTAATTTATAATGTAAACATAGAAAGGGAATGGATAATTAAAAATTAATTATTAATAACTAAAATACATAATTCATGACATTCTTTCTCAAGGAATCTCCACCAAGATATAATGAATCATTTCATCATGCCCTCTTAACCACAACAACATTCTTAATAAATGGGTATGTGTAATCAAAATACCCATATAATATTTAATGTATGATGTTTTTTCTCATGAGACCTTTCGATGTATTGAGAGACTATCTATAATCAGTCCCTATCCATCTTTTTGAATACTATGAATTCCTTATATTTCCAATTATCAATATAATTCATTCAAAAAATCCTTATAAGAAAACAATTATTCATATTTGATAAAGAATATGAAACATCAATATTTCATCATCATAAACCTCAATGGGAAAGAATGAAGAAGGAATAATTAGATAAAATCCCTATTAATAGACAAATAACATCAAATAATGTTATCATAGATAAAAACTCATTTAAAAATCCTTTAAATATTTCTTAGTTAAAATATCCTTTTCATTTTTAAATCAAATATTTAAAATTTTGAAATTATAAAAATGATATCGACAAATATTTATTGAATGGAGACCCTGAAACATTAATGGAAATATTTAATTAATTAGTGTTCATGACAATAGGAAATTTCATTCATGCTATAATTATTAATAAATAAATAATCTATTCAATCCTATAGGAAAAACTAACTCTTTTATAAAATGACGTCAAGAATATTTTTGAAAATATTCATAAAACTCATACACTTGTAAAATTGAATTTAGTAAATCTATGGATACAATATGAATAATATTATTTGAAAAAATTTAATGAGAATATTGATTTGGAAGAAAAATATTATAGAACAAGTATTAAAACATTATCAATTGTTTATTAAAAACATTAATTTTGTCACATGAGTAATTAATGCCACATACAGGATCTTATTTTCAATAATTATTTTTTTTATTTTTGGAATCATGTTTGTCATTTAATTTTCCAGTATATGTTTGTTGAAAAATAGATATTTTTGGCCCGACATAAGGAGGCGCATTGTTCCCACAGTGTTAGGGAAACCCATTAGACCTCATCCAGGAAACCATTTAGCCTATTTTACTTTTGGACATTGGAGACATTATGATTTTCACATTGTTTTTCAAACATTGTGGGATAACTATGTAGCTTGTTCCTCATGTCCATTGAGGGACGTATGGTTGCCACACAATTGGGAGAACAATACGACATTAAAAATTTGGAATTTACTACATTTCACTCATTTATTTTAAAACCCAAATCACCCCAAATAATCCCCATTGAGGATTTTCATCACTAAGATCTCCCTCTCCCCCTCCATGAACTCCATGATTTTCAATCGTTGGGTGGTTATGGTGTGGATTCATCAAGGGTTCACCAATTAAGTCACTTTTCCTCAGGTTTCTCCATTATTATATGTTTTATCTTCCCTCATTCTCAAGTTCTTATTTTATAGTGGTTTACCTAGCGAGGGGTTTATCTTGTGTTATTTGATGTAAAAAGCATGATCATTTTTAGATCTTTTCATTATTTGGTCTTTTAGTGGTGCGATAACAGTTTCTTAGTAGTTTCAAGAAGTTTCCAACTGTGATGAAGTGAGTTCCATGATTTTACATTATTAGATGAGTTTTACATACTTTCTTGATTGTTTAAATGTATTCTATAGATTATTTATGTTGTAAAAAATATGTTTTATAATGAATTTGAGATGCCTATATAATGAAACTAACTTTTCTAATGGAAAATTGTTATGTTTGATGTGTGCTTCATTGTGGTGTACCTATAATCTATTTTATACATTATGTAAAAAGTGTTAAATGTTTTTTCAAAGAGATATAGTAATGATAATGTGATTAAAATATATTTTCTAAGAGAAATGGGTTTTTATTTCATGTTGGATTATTCATTATGATCAATAAATGCGTCTTTGAATTGTGAAAATAATGTGATGTATGTTATCTAATTAATTTGAAGTGAGTATGAATTTTAAAGGGAATTTTCCATGGAAAAGTTAAGATTTAATTTGTTTTTTTTCATTTAATTTTTCCAAATGGGTTTCGAAAATACTACAGGTGGTGTGAATATTATTTCCAAATGGGGTTGGTGTGCGTGTGAAATGGAGAATGGTTGTTTCCAAGTTGATTTTTATCCTTCGATCAATGTGAAAATTTAAAAATGGTAAATTCATTATTTTCTAGTGATCATTGGAATATATAAGTGAATTTGATTATTTATGTTAAATGTGAAATTGGAATTTGAGCACAAAGTGAATCCCAGGAAACTAGGTGGGTGAACTAAAGTTATCATTCTAGTGGACTATGAAGTGGAGTGGAAACAATTAAACTAGTATGATTGACACTACAAAACTAAATAAACATTTTATATTATTGGAAAAGATAGAACTTTGGGATGGGACCCCCTAGTGGTTAATTCAGGAGAAACCTATTGGTATTGGCTTATGATTTGGAGACAGCTGGAACTTGGTATGAATTCCACTCATGTGTCTTGTGCATGAGAACACTATTAATAGTTTAGTTGGAGAATTTTGATCATTGAGGTATAATGTTTATATGGTCCCACTTGTTTTAGTTTTCTATAGTAATTTTCTATGGTTCTATTTTATGGAATGATGCATATGTGATTTTGTGATAACCATTATTATACAATAGACCTTGTGTAAATGTTTCATTCATGAATGATTATTTGAGAAAAAGGCTATTCCTTAAATATTTTTATTGAGAATGTTTTTCTTAGAATGTTTTCTTTGAAGTATTTCATGTATTCTAATAGATATATGCATTATGATTCGCCTTCTAATGTTATAGGAAATATTCATTTCATTTGGGTGGAATTCTACTAAGATTTAGCACACAACTTGCATACACCTTGGGGTGTCTGTAGAATATGTTATTAACAAACCATGTGAAGGAATGATGTGTCATAGTGGTGATGGTGGTTCCGTTTGATAGTCTTCCACTTAATACAAGTGTTGGTGGTGGATTGGGGGTGATGTACATCTTGTTTTATAGAGGTTTTGGGGATGTTTTGTTGTTTCTATTCCATTGTGGTAATTCTGATTATGGTTAATGTTTCAAACTGTTGAATTTGAAAATATTTGTACTTTTTTTAGATATGATTATCAGTTTTGTAATGTTTATATTTTATGGTAGTTTATAGTTATAAAAATTTGTGAAATCTTTCATAATATATGTTTGTGATACACAATAACTAGTTTCCAAACTATGGGGATCAGAAATGCCCTTTGGCCCATGCCACAAATTGGGTATGGTGTCGGTTTTGATGGAAATATGGCTTCATTTGAGAAAATATATCATCAGAGAAGGTCATGATCTTTTTTCTGGAAGTTATTTCCGATGATTCTAGATTGATCAGATTTATAATTTTTAGTGCATGGGTTTCTACTTGCGATTATGGTTTCTATCCAACACACCACATGACTGCACTCGAGATTCCATGGGATGTTGGGATTTGGTTTGAATTCTCCTCTAGTTGATCTGTACAGGCTGCAGACTGTATATGGACACTAGGTGTGGATGGAGTAGTTTGGTTTGTATCATTATTTTCATGGATTCAGTATTGTTTTAATTTATGGATGTGTTTGATATTTTTTTTATTGATGAAAATATTTATAATTCATGCTAATGGTAGTATTGATGGTTTCCATTGGGATTTTTGTTGTTTCAATAAGATGCCTCTTAGAGAAATCAGGTTAAATCATTAGAAGAGGCCAGATAAGGTTCTCTCTCTTCCATATATCTGAGATTATAGGAAGTATTGTTTTGGGATTTCTATGCATTGGGCAAAGGAGTGGGCTCTGGTCCTTCTTAGGTAATAGAAGACAAACCCGATCCATGAATTGGAAAATCTATAGGTTTATTAAAGAACAAGACTCCAACATTCTGGGTAAGCCTAAAATATTAGTTAGAAAAGGAGTGTCATGATAATATAGAGGAGATTTTTGAGTTTCTTGATTCAATTGATGTAGTAAGGGTGAAATGTGATTTTTTCATGCTAATGTCCCATTAGGATGTGGTAGGATTTGTTGGTGCAAGTAGGAATGCTCGAGAGGATGTGTAGGAAGGATTTCAAGGTCTTCTTCAGTGAGAAGAATTGTCCTGATATTTTTTTCTTCTATAGGTATTTGGTTTTTTTCTTATCCAGGGTGAATATGCCATCATGGAATATTCCCACCACTTTGTATATTTATTTTAGTTCACACCCAAGATATTTTCCTATGAGAAGCTGAAGGTTCAAAATTTTGAGATGGTTTTTTGACCAGAGATCTGATCATAGGTATTTTTTTCATGTTGAAGACCTATAGTGTGTTGGTAGATCATACCATGATGGTAGAATTTTATCATAGGTAATGTATGGTTTCTCTGGTATAGTTTTAGTAGGGGGAAGTATAATTTCATGTAAGAATAAATGGAATATGGAAAAGCATAGGAAGTTGGGGTTTTGGAAGTTCTAGAAATCCATTCAAGTTGTCATCATTTTTGGATTTTGATGATGGATCATCCTTGTTCCATCAGTGTGGAAGGTAAGGGAACAATTGGTCTATGTGTTCATATCCACATAAGACATTCCACCAGTGTGGAACTATAGTGCAGTTGAAAAAATAATTTAAGGTGGTGCACCCATATCGGTGTGGTGAAAGATATGTAGCTTCAAAGGAGATGTCATCTTGGTCAAAACCGTCATAGAATGTAGGCTCTTAGAATGGAGGTTGTGGTACCAAGTATGGATATTTTTGTCTGCATATTCTATTTAGTGATGAGATGTATGTCAGTGGTCATTCCCAAGCTCAGGTTGAGATGAATCATATTTATGAGGATGATCAAATACTAGTGGAATCAGATGTTGGACGTATGATAGATCGAGGTACGGTTCTTATTTAATCATCTTTAGTTGTTTCCTTATTTTATAATAGTGCATCCATTTGTTTTATTTGTTCCCATATTGTGGATGTGTCAAAGATTCCACATAACCATATGTCATATGCGATGGATTTGGTAACATCACATGGTAAGAAGTTAGATAAGTGTTTGATGTGTCCATCTTGATCACTCACTATATCAGTAGTTGAGCTAGAATGGGGTTTCATATTTCTATAGATAGGCCACTTCAATATGATTCATGGATTGATTTGTATGGAGCCGTTTTAGGTGAAAATCAATTGTTATAGGTAACATGTTAGTTTTTTTGGGCCCCAGTGGAAGTACCCAAGTTCTTCTGTGTGAATGGGATCCTCTGTTGGGACGTGTAGGAAATATGCTTCTGGAATTGGGCAAGCTTTTTTATAAGATATCACTACTCAAATTAGAGTACGATGATGGCTACCATAGATTATTCTAGATGATTTCTCAGGTTCACCTCGAGAGAGGGATGTGGGGTTCACTATTGATTTGGAAACATGAAAACAGATGATGTCTCTTCCCTTATAACATATAGAAGCCCACCGAGTTGATGGAATTAAAGGCATATCTTGATGATTTTAAATCTAATGGAATCATTTTCCCAGGCATCTCACCTTAGTACCACCCAGTTTTGTTTTCAACGAAGGACAGTGGATATAACTAGTTGTGTATTTATTATTGAAATTTGATGAAGTTAACTACAAAAAACAAGTACCCCTTTCCCCATGGTGATGACCTTTTTTATCATCATTGGGGGAAATATATTTTTCCAACATTGAATTATGTTTTGGGTAACAAAAAGTCATAGTTTGAGAGGAAGATGTTCTTAAAATAGACTTCCAAAGATATTATTACCATTTTTAGTACTTTTTCATGTATTTTGGGTTGACAAATGTTCTCGAGGTCATTATGGAACTAATGAACATGGTGTTCCACCAGTATCTCAATTCCTATTTTGTTGAATTCATGGACTAAATCCTGGTATATTTTTTGACTCAGGAGGAGAATGAAAAGCATTTTAGGACTGTTTTTAGTACCCTTAAAAAGAATTCTTGCTATGGGAATCATTCTATGTGCACCTTCTAGATCAGTTATAACACCCCAAACATTTTAAGTTTTATTTCTCTTAAATACTTTCAATTCATTAGATTACCTATATTTCATGAATAATTATGCCTCTATGAATCAAAACATGGTTATTAATAGGAGAAAGTCAGAACCTATCCTTTAATTTTCCCACTTTTGTGTTTTGAAATTCATAAAATAGACATACATGGTTGCAATCAGGGTGATATTTGGAGTCTGATAGAATTAATATAATTTTAATGGAATAGTAACCTACCCTTATGAATAGTAACTTCCCCTTATGAATTGTAATATGCCTATTATTAATGATATCCATAACCATGAAAGTGTAAAAAAATTTAGGCACCATAAAAATGAGGACAAATATTTTATGTGTTGGTATTTTTTTATTAAATGATGAACGTACTTACAAATTTAAATTTTTTATTAAGAAAATTATTTTTGAAAAATGGAGTTCATTTTTGGATTCTAAACATCAAAACATGTTCAGGGTAAAATTTTGAGATTTTTTTAAATACTTGAATTTTTGGTGAATAGAAAATACATTAATTTACCGTATAAATAAATTATAATGTAAATACACTGTTCCTAACATCATAAGTTATGTAAGCACCCAAATAGGAAACAAACATGCACTTATTACTATTATAGGTCATGGAATCCTGATTATTTTTCTTCATAAGGTAAAATAATAAACTAATGATTAAAATATTAAGAAAACTCTCCTCCCCTCCACTATATAAGAAACCCCTCGCCCATTATTTCTCCCACACCACTCAAGCTTTGAACCTTAAATTGGTTCGGACAAATACACTTTCCATGTAGTCGCCACATATCTATGAACTTATGTTCTCACAAATGATCCAATAACAAAGTCCATATAATGATTACCAAGGAGGAGTACCCAAGAGGTGAACCTCTCTTCCTTTTTTCTTTCAACTTCTTTTAAAAGTTCCATTATTTTTTTCTCTCTCCTCACCTTACCAAATCCAAATTAAATGATAATTCTAGTAACATACATGAAAAATAATTTTATTATGATGAATTAATATTTCATCATCATCATCTCTATTTTACCCATCCACATATACTAAAAATGAAAACACTATCTGAGATGTGTTAATTCATCACATTCAAGGATGGCGAGTTTTCAATTTATATTAATGTCTTCAATTATTGTCATGAAGCCAATTTTATGGCCTAAAAAGATAATTATATATGAAATATAACCTATTTAATGATCCAGAATCATTTTTTATACATGGTATTTAATTAAAAAAAATGAGTTTGCAGTAATAAAAAACAATAAAAACAATCTATGCATCTATCAATAAAATATTTTATAAGGATTCGTCCTCTAACAAAATAACCAAAGGATTTATATGATAATTTTACCTCATATATGATCATTAATAATTCATAACATTAATTTTGGGTTTAAATTTCCATTTTACATGAACATCATACTCATATACAAGGAAACCGATCATGAAAACCAGGGATGAAAACTCTTCATAAACAATAAAATAGAACTTCT
The DNA here is from genome assembly GCA_963277665.1 of Viscum album. Classification (NCBI taxonomy): domain Eukaryota; kingdom Viridiplantae; phylum Streptophyta; class Magnoliopsida; order Santalales; family Viscaceae; genus Viscum; species Viscum album. The sequence goes on from OY728155.1 coordinate 1,447,466,381, forward strand.
TAAACCCATAAAAAAAATGAATAAAACTAATAAGGTTAAAATAAATCAATTACATAAAGAGAATGTTCTGGAATTATTGTTTAATGAATATAAATCTGATTATTCAGGTCATTAATATCAACCGAATAACACATTCGGGCGTAAGGTAAGGGGTTTCTCATCCATCTTTTATTTCCATGATATTTTAATTATTCACCACTTATTTCTTGTATATGGTGTATTTTAATTCCATTTGATATATAATATCTTGATTCTATTTATTTTCATTGTATTCAGTGATTCACTTGATGATTATTAACTCGGTTGATTACAATGTTGTAAGGGAGTTTGTTTCGTTTTCCATTTCATTGTGATTTTCTTGGTATTGTGAACCATATCATTCTTATGTGGTGTAACTACATCCAATTTGAGATAATTTTTCATTTTAATTGTAAATATATTATATATCCATATCATGGTATCATGGATGTTATTATTTTCTTAAGCCGTATACCCATTTACATATAGTGATTATTTGGAATGTTGTTTTATCTATAGAAATATTGATGAATCCATATCCTCTACTCTATATGGATATTGAGAATAATATTGCACTTGTATTAAATCTTTTCAAAAATAATTCTTTGTACGTGAAGTGATGTTAAGGGACCACTATATTCCATCTATGTATCAATAGGTTTCACGAGACAAATCAGTTGGTGACAAACCCTTCGAGTTTGTTTCCAAAATATAATCAGATGAGTATATACTCACAAACATAAACCATTTTGACTATCTAATGGAATCATTTTCTAGATACATGATGTCAAATTAATAATCATTCTCTTTATTAATTTTTATTTATTACTATCCATGAGGTTTTTACAATGGGGAAAATATATGGATAAAGTTTCATTTCAGTTTATTAATGGCATATGTTTTTCATTTATTCACCTTACCATGTTGACTATTGAAATTTTATCATGATTGAATTATTATAGATTCATGATTATGTTATTTTTAATCCTTATTGAACATTTGAGCTCACCCATTTCATTTTTTTAGGTTCAACATGTTACGAAGAGGAAACCGTTTATCAAGTTCTCATGGATGTATTTTATTAGTTTTTGTTATGTATTATATTTTGTTACCTTTCCTAATATAACATGAGTTAAATTATTTATCTAGTTTTGTAAGAACCCTGTTCTTATTCTTGGGGTACGAGTTTCTTCCTTCCTCTTTTCCTTAAGTGTTTTTGAGAAAATAAGGAAAATGGGGAACAATACTAAATTTTTGAAGTACACACCGTGTACTTTTCCACACGCCATGTACTTGTGGCCGTGTGGAATGAGTACATATGGTGTGTAGCCATGTCAGTGATGAAGGGTGTAGAAACTGCCTACATGTCGTGTAGTGGTCCCTTACATGTCGTGTAGTCAGTCGGCAGGCGAATAGTAAGGCGGTGGATAGCTGTGCGACCGAACATGCCGTTTACTCAAGGAGACACGTCATGTAGTCATGTTTGGAGGTGAACAGTGCCACACTGGTGGGAAACCACTATAGGAACAATAAAAAAATGGGAAGTACTGGTCGCGTACTTGGAAGTACACGCTGTGTAGATTGTTTTTTTGGCTTAAAATGGGTAGTAGCATCCCCTATTCATAAGGAAGTCTTAGAATGGGAAGAAAGAGCAGAAGAGGGAGGCCAGAGCTTTGGAGATCCACTGAGCGCACGTCGGGAATCCGTTTTCTGCACTGTCAATCTCCTTGGAACCGCACAGGTGAGTTCTCCCTTCTCCTAGATTAGTTCTTACAAATTATTTCCCATAGAGAAGTTATTTAAGTTTAAATGATGTTTCCTCTACATCAGATCTACGTTGTTCATGGGCATTTCGGGAGGCGATGTTCGCGTATATCGTTCGTGGGTGTCAAAGGTAGGTGGCTTGGTGTTTAATTTCCATGTGTTGTGTGTTTTTTTGTACCGTTGTTCCACAAAACCATGTTGGGGTGTTGTTTGGATGAGGCTATGGCTATTTTAAATACCTAGAGTTGAATTGGTAATTAATTGTGATAATAAAACTGCTATTTGGGATCATTGCTTGGATCCAGGACCACCCCGGGGGTGCGTTCCTCTGTTTAGCCATTTGGCTAGGATACCTGACGGTATGCCTTTAATGTAATGATTATAGAATTTCCATTAGAGGTATTGCTTGTATACTGTTTTTTTTACATGTTGGGCATGGCCCGGTTACCTGTTTTATCTTGAGGGCAGTGATGTGATTAGCCTGTGGGCGCTGTACTATGTAGCCTGTGGGAAACTTCTTCCGTGATTGTGGGCAGTTGATTCTGTGCCTGTGGGCGACACTTCTTACTCTTGTGGGAAAAATCCGTATGCCTCTAGGCAGATTCTTGTGCTGGATTATCTTTACCTGAGGTTAGGGGTTTACGTGTCCGAGGACATTGGCTGTTTACTTAGAATATTCACTGTGGTGTTATATTAAATTAAATGATTAAATGGAAATGTAAAAGGCAATATTACTAGATATGTTAGCTACTTTTCAGTAATCCTTACTTTATTGCATTTACTTTTGCACACTATTGTTTCATGTTTACACACAGTTGAGCACGGGCTTTTGGTGGGTGCCTACTGAGATTTATTTCTCACACCCTGTTTGGGTCATGCTTTTTGGCCCAAATAGATTAAGTTTCTGCAGGTATGGATAAGGGAAAAGGTTCATTTACAGGTACTTGATAGCTTCTGTGGAGTAGGGGAGCATGGGACCGGGCTTAGGCTCGCAATGCTACAGGCTATTTTGTTTTTCTTTACTGTACTCTGTATTGTACTGTACTGTACTGTTGTGTAACATGTTCTAGATTTTTTCTTAGAACTTGAGACATGATGCATCAACATTATATATGACTGTTGGTTTTTTACTGCAGTTGTTTATCTTAAAAGTGTATGGTTTATTGCTTCCACTATTGTTGTGTGATTTTTACTTTATTATGCTGCACTACACTTTTACAAATGAGGGCATTATTTCCCCACTATCAGAATTGGGCCCTCACTGCTAGTCGACAACATCTGGCATTTGGGGAAATGTGCTGGAGGTTATGTGGCAAACCGGGTTCGGGGCACCCGTGGAGTGGTACACGGAACCAGGACGTTACAAAGTGGTATCAAAGGAGTTTCTTTTCTTTGACTTACTATTTGGAGCCTTAGTCGGGTATAGGACGAGAACGATAGTTGGTAATAAGCTGTGCCTGGGTGTAGCTAACCCATGTATAGGGAAAATCCAATTTAGCTCATATTGAAATTTTATTGATTTTACAATTTTACAGTTGATTTGTTTTCACCATTGGGTGACACATTAGTGATTGTGCGGTTTATATTTTATTTACGATTTCTATTTAGTTGAAACCCGATGAGATGAGGGTATTCCATCTCAGGCATCATTTAGGCACATACTAGAAATCACATGCCATGCATAGTTTCCATGCCATGTAGGTGCAATATAAATTGCATGTTGTTTTGATAGTTATTGTGCTAGAAAAGCATGCTGTTGTGATAGCTTCTTGATAAATACCTGCTATGTGATAGGGTATTTTTTTGTGTGAGCCTGATTTTAGAATGGACGAAAAACTTTGGGTTTTATGGAGTATGGGCCCTCATTGACCGAAATTTGGTAGATCATTAGCTGTTTATCCGGTTATAGCACATATAAGATGACAAACATTGATTCTCGGGGAGTATGGGCCCTCATGGATCACAATTTGCCACTTAGGTGTTGTTTTTTAGTACTTTCTAGGTCCGGGGATGTTTCTGAGGCATACTATCCGTAATTCCCAGTATACACACCGTGTAGTACTTAAACATGCAGTGTATGTTCTTTTTTTTGGGAAGAAAAGAAAAACTTTGGGGTGAACGCTGTGTACACAAAGTACACACCATGTAGTCTCTTCCCATTTCATAGACCGTGTGGGCGGAGACACGGGGAAGGGAAGTGCTTGGGGCGAACACGCCGTGTACTGTAAGTACACATCGTGTAGTGTTGACCTGGAGTCCGGCTGTGTAACTAATAAACATGGGTCGGTGGAATCTTTCCAAGTACACACCAGGTCAGTGATGAACACACCGTGTAGTCTGACCTGGGATCCGGCCATGTAACTAACCACACGGGTTAGTGTAATCCTTTCATGTTCACCCCGTGTGTATATTGAACACGCCGTGTAGTTGGAGCCGTGTATCTGGCCGTGTAACTAACAACACGGGTCAGCGAAGCTTGTCTAGTACACAATGTGTACCTATGGGACACGCCATGTAGTCTTGTCTGAGGACAGACCATGTGGACATAGCTGTGTGGCTAGGAAGATAGAGTAGTGTACACCCTGTGTGTGGGTGTAACACACCGTGTAGTGTCCAGCCGAGTAGTAGGCCGTGTCACAAATGACACAGGCAGTTGGAAATTACACCATACACACCGTGTAGATTAATACATGCCGTGTAGTTTTGTTTAATGGGAGCTGTGTGTCTTGATCGTGTAGAAGGACCCAGGTAGGGAAGAAAAGTTAGGTACACGCCGTGTGGTTAGTATACACGCCGTGTAGTCTTGTTGTGCAATTTTGAATGTCTTCTTCCCTCGGTTTTCGTTTTGGTTCCTTCATTTTCAGACAGTGATAGTCTTGATCTAAGGTGTGCGTTTCACCTTGTTGTGTCATGCCGTCGAGACGACCGCACGTTGTTCATCAGGAGAGCAGTAACGAGTATACTCTAGAGATGGTGGGCCATGGGCTTCCAGTGGATCCTATAGATGATCCAGATGTGGCGCCATCCATTATACCATCCACAGGCGCGAAGTTGCAGTTCCGTGAAGGATTTATGCGGTTCAAGAAGACCTTTCAGGGAGCACCGCCGGCTGCCACATCAATGGCAGAGCTGACACGTATCTTCCAGCAACATCATCTGCCTACGTTTTCAGGGGATGGAGGACCACAGGCTGTGGATTCTTGGTTGGGGTCAATGCAGACTATTTTTGAGCATCTTGAGATGCCTTCAGGGAGGAGGGTCAAGCTCGCGATGTATGTGCTGCGTGATTCCACCAAGAGGTGGTGGGATGTTACCACCCAGAGAATGCATCACAAATACATGAAGTGGGAATATTTTTAGGCAGTATTTTATGACTTCTTCTTCCCAGAGATGATGAGGGAAGATAGAGCTCAAGAGTTCATGAATCTATAGTAGGGAGCTATGTCGTTGATGTATTATTCTATTCGTTTCACCGAGCTTCAGCGTTTTTCACCCGTTCTGGTGGGCGATGAGACATTGAGGGCCAGGAGCTTTGAGGATGGTAACCGATATGACATCTGAGCACTGGTGAATGTTTTTAGGTTTCATTCAGTACATGATATTGTGAATCCGGAACTGATTACAGAGAGGAACCTGTGGGAAGCTAGTGGTGTGGGCCAGGGCGGTTCAGCACCAGTTTCTTGTACTATTTCTACTAGGAAGTGGATGTGATAGATGGACTTCTCTTAGGGTGGAAGTACCAGCCAGATGAATGTTTCAGGTGGCCATGTCAAGTGCTAACAGTGTTGTAAATAGGGGAACAAGAGGCTATAGTGTCCACAAGACCCAGTGGAGTGCCGAGCTTGCGGCAGGATGGGTCATCTGTAGTGCTTTTGCAGGGCGTTTCCACCAGTGGATAGTGAGAGGGGTTCTATGCAGACTCCGCATTCGGGAGCAAGACCAGTGGCTTCTTACCAGTTAGGGAACTGGAATACGTCAGGGAGTACAGGAAGAGATGGTGGTCGTGGCTGTGGTAGCCAGGCACTAGGATCAGAGAGGCAGCAGGGCGGGACAGTTCAGGGTAGCCATGCTATGTCACAGGGCTACGACACTGGGCAGACATATGCAGTGCAACAGACCCAGCAGGAGTAAGATCCCAGAACTTCTACAATCAGAGGTACTATACTAGTAGCTTCTGTTTTATCTTCAGTACTTTTCGATATCGGTGTTACACATAGTTTCATATCTCTGCCTATTGTGGAGAGCCTTGTGATCTATGTTTCTCCTTCTTCTGCTATTATGACGTTAGACACTCTGTTGGGGAATTGAACGGCTAGTGTGTGTTAGTGAAAGAAGTTCCCCTTTGAGGTTGGTGGGTGTCACTTCCTTTGGAACCTCTATGTCTTAGAGATGATGAGTTATGATGTCATTCTCAGGATGGACTGGTTGGTTCCCTTTCAAGCCTTTGTGGATTGCTATCGTCGTAGGGTGAGTTTCACGTCACCAGCGGGCAGAGAGTTTCTATACAAAGGTAAATGGGATGTTCAGGTGAGTCGAGATGGACCAGAGCATCATGGGCTGGGTGGTATCACATCCCAGATCGGGAGATTATATCTGGATGACCAGGGGACCTGTCAGATGGATTTCCCTCTAGTGGTTGATCGTTTTAGGGATGTATTCTCAGACAACTTTTCAGGTCTTCCTCCAGAGCGTGAGGTGGATTTCTCTATTTAGCTTGTTCCAGGAGCAGCACCAGTGTCCATTCCTCTTTATAGGACGGCTACACTAGAGTTTCAGGATCTCAAGATACAATTAGAGGAGTTACAGGCAAAGGGGTTCATCCGACCCAGTACTTCTCCTTGCGGTTCTCCTATCCTTTTTGCAGAGATGGCAGACAGTACCCTCAGACTCTGTGTGGATTATCATAAGTTGAACTAGTTGACAGTCAAGAATCGATATCCCTTTCCAAGTATTGATGACCTTTTTGATCAACTTCGTCGAGCACAAGTATTCTCGAAGATTGACTTGAGATCAGGATATCATCAGCTGCGCATTAGACCATCTGATATACCTTTCAAAGCTTTCAAAAGTAGTTATGGTCTATAAGAGTAGTTGGTTTTGCCATTCGGACTCACGAACGCGCCATTAGTTTTCATGGATATGATGAATTGTGTGTTCCATTCATATCTGGATTCTTTTGTGGTAGTATTTGTGGATGATTTCTTGGTGTACTCTCACACTCGACACGACCATGTCACCCATCTTGAGATCATATTGATTACACTGAGAGAGAATCGACTATATGCTAAGCTCTCAAAGTGCCACTTTTTGATGGACTAGATTCACTTCTTGGGACATATTATCACAGAGGCAGGAGTTGCAGTGGACCCAGAGAAAGTGAGAGCAGTAGTTTCCTGGGAGAATCATAAGAACGTGTTTGAGATATGGAGTTTCTTAGGGCTGGCTGGTTACTAAAGAAGCTTCATCCAGGACTTCTCCCGCATATTAGCAATGTTGACGGGCTTGACTAAGAGGGGTGTGAAGTTTGTTTGGTCAGAAGCTTTCAAGACATCCTTTCAGGACCTGAAGGGAAGGTTGATATCCGCACCGATCCTGATACTCCCAGAGTAGGGGAAGATCTATACAGTTTACTGTGATGCATCAGGGATTGGGCTGGGAGCTGTGCTAATGCAGGGTGATCGAGTTGTTGCATACCTATCTAAGCAGTTGAGGCCACATGAGAGGAATTACCCAACACATGATCTTGAGTTGGATGCAGTTGTGTAAGCATTGCGTTTTTAGAGACATTATCTATTGGGAGAACGTTTTGTGGTTTTCACTGACCACAAAAGTCTCAAGTATATCTTTACTCAGTGTGACTTGAATATGAGGTAGTGAAGGTGGGTCGAGTACCTTCAGTCCTTTGATTTTGAGCTGGCCTATCCACATGGTAAATGTAATGCAGTAGCTGATGCACTGAGTAGGAAGACTCAGATACAGGCAGTGCAAGAGACCAGTTGTGAATGGAAGCTTATGGCTTTTTTCTCTGAGATGCATTTGGAGGTGCACGACAGTCCTGGATAGACCTATCTTTCATCTTTAACTATGACCTCTACCCTCCTGGATAAAGTGAGGATGATATAGCTATCTATTTCAGAAGGCCTAGTTATATTGGAGTCGGTGGAAAGTGAGGACCCTTCTCCTGGTTGGACGATAGGCGATGATGAAGTTTTGCATTTCTATGGACGTGTATGGGTTCCAGGGGATGTACACGAGGAGCTGATGTGGGAGTTTCATGCTTCATCTTGGGAAGTTCATCCCGGGGTTACTAAGATGTACCAAGACTTGAGACATCATTACCGGTGGCCGGGTATGAAGAGAGATGTAACTAGTTTTGTTACGAGGTGTTCCACCTGTCAGTAGGTGAAGGTGGAACATCAGAGACCAGCTGGGCTGTTACAACAGTTACCCATGTCGGAGTGGAAATGGGATGATGTCGTGATGGATTTCATGACTGTGTTGCCGAGGTCACCTAGAGGTGGTGATTCCGTGTGGGTTGTTGTGGATAGACTCATGAAGGTAGCTCACTTCTTGCCGATCAAGGAGACCTTCGGTGTTGACGAGCTCAGAAAGTTGTATATTCGATAGATCGTACGTCATCATGGGGTCCCACATTCTATCGTTTCAGATAGGGATGCCCATTTTATATCTCATTTCTTGCAGGGTTTGCAGAGGGCACTGGGTGAACAGGTGCTTCTGAGAACAGCTTACCACCCTCAGACCGATGGTTAGTCAGAGTGTACGATATAGGTGCTTGAGGACATGCTGCGTGCATGTATCCTAGACTTGGGGGGCTCTTGGGAGAAGCATATACACCTAGTCTAGTTTTCCTATAATAATAGTTTTGAAGAAACTATTGAGATGACACCATATGAGGCTCTATATGGTAGGCCATGCCGATCACCTTTGTGATGGTTAGAGGTAGGTGAGGAAGCATTACTGGGACCATGTCTCGTGCAAGAGACTATTGAGTAGGTCCAGTTGATTCAGAAGCGTATGGCTATCACGCAGTCTCTTCAAAAGTCTTATGCTGATTGCCATAGATGACCTTTGGAGTTCGTGGTCGGGGATCAGGTTTTCCTGCGTGTTTTGCTAAGGATGGGACACAGGCAGATCAGGAGACAGGGTAAGCTTTTACCGAGGTATGTGGGGACATTTGAGATTCTGGAGAGAGTCAGGACGGTTGCCTATCGGTTGCAGTTACCACAAAGGTACTGAGCCATGCACGATGTCTTCCATGTATCTCAGCTGTGTCGCTATCATTCAGACGCATCTCACGTCTTTCAACCCGAGGAGGTTGAGCTTGAGGTAGATGTGTCCTTTGAGGAGAATTTGATTCGTATTGTTGATAGGAGCATTAAGGATCTCTGAGGCCGGTCAGTTCCTCTCGTACGGGTGCTATGGAAGCATGACCGAGTGTAGGATGAAACCTGGGAGCAGGAGACCGACGTACGTGCTCAGTGGCCAAAGTTGTTCACGGCTATATCTTCACCACCCTTGGAAGGGAAATTCGGGGATGGATTTCTTTATGGGGGGAAGTTTGTAAGAACCCAGTTCTTATTATTGGGGTACGAGTTTCTTCCTTTATCTTTTCCTTAAGTGTTTTTGAGAAAATAAGGAAAATGGAGAACATTCCAAAATTTTGGAAGTACACGCCATGTACTTTTCCACATGTCGTGTACCTGTGGCCGTGTGGAATGAGTACACATGGTGTGTATCCATGTCAGTGATGAAGGGTGTAGAAACGGCCTACACATCGTGTAGTGGTCCCTTACACGCCGTGTAGTCCATCGACTGGCGAATAGTAAGGTGGTGGACAGTTGTGCGACTGAACACGCCGTGTACTAAAGGAGACACGCCATGTAGTCATGTCGGTAGGTGAACAGTGCCACACTGGCAGGAAACATCCAGAGGAACAGTTAAAAAATTGGAAGTACACGCCGTTTAGTAGGATGTACACGCCGTGTAGTTTATTTTTTCAGCTTAAAATGGGCAGTAGCCTCCCCTGTTTACAGGTAAGGCTTAGAACAGGAAGGAGTGGAAGAGGGAGGGTGGAGGTTTGGAGATCCTCCGAGCTCATGTTGGGAATCCGTTTCCTACAACGTCGATCTCCCTGGAACCACACGGGTGTGTTCTCCCTTCTCCTAGAGTAGTTCTTACCAATTCTTTCCCGTAGAGAAGTTATTTAAGTTTAAATGAAGTTTCCTCTATGTTAGATCTATGTTGTTCTTGGGAGTTTCTGGAGGCGACGTTCACATATATCCTTCATGGGTGTCAAAGGTAGGTGGCCTGGTGTTTAATTTCCAATTGTTGTGCATTTTTGTGTACCTTTGTTCCACGAACCCATGTTGGGGTGTCTTGTGGATGAGGCCATGGAAATTTTAAATACCTAGAGTTGAATAGGTAATTAATTGTGATAATAAAACTTCTATTTTGGATCATTGCTTGGATCCAGGACCACCCCGGGGGTGCATTCCTCTGTTTAGCCTTTTGGCCCGGATACCCGAGGGCAAGCCTTTAAAGTAATGATTATAGAATTTAATTCAGAGGAATTTCTTGTGTACTGTTTGTTTACAGGTTGGGTATGGCCCGGTTACCTGTTTTAGCATGAGGGCATTGTTGTGATTAGCCTGTGGGTACTGTATTATGTAGCCTGTGGGAAAATTCATTCGTGCCTATGGGCAGTTGATTCTGTGCTTGTGGGCGAGAATTATTAAGCCCATCGGAAAAATCCATATGCATGTGGGAATATTGATGTGTTGGATTCTCTTTACCTGAGGGTAGGGGTTTACGGGTCCGAGGACATTGGCGGTTTACTTAGAATATTCACTGTAGTGATATATTAAATTAAATGATTAAATGGAAATGTAAATAGCAATATAACTGGATAAGATAGTTACTTTTCAGTACTTCTTACATTATTTCATTTAGTTTTTCTCACTGTTGTTGCATGTTTACACACAGTTGAGCACGAGCCTTTGGTGGGTGCCTACTGGGATTTATTTCTCACACCCTGTTTGGGTCATGCTTTTCAGCCCAAACAGATTATGTTTCTGTAGGTATGGATAAGGTTAAAGGTCCTTTTATAGGTACTTGATAGCTACTGAGAAGTAGGGGAGATTGGGACCGGGCTTAGGCTCGCTATGCTACTGGTTGTTTTGCTTTTCTTTGCTGTACTCTGTATTGTACTATACTGTATTGTTGCGTAACATGTTCTGGAAGTTTTCTTAGAACATGAGGCATATTGCATCAACATTATATATGAATGTTGGTTGTTTTTACTGCAGTTGTTTATATTAAAAGTGTATGGTTTATTTCATCAGCTGTTGTTGTATACTTTTTACTTTATTCCACTACGCTACACTTTGAAAAATGAGGGCATAGTTTCCCCACTATCAGACCTATGCCCTTGCTACTAGTCGACAACCTGTACCGTTTGGGGAAATGCAATTGAGGTTATGTGGAGAACCAGGTTCGAGGTACCCGTGGAGTGGTACTCGGAACCGGGACGTTACAAGTTTCTTCAATACTACTAAACTAATAATTAATTTATGATTTAATTTCTTTTTATAATTATAATGTACTATTAATGCACTAGCTATGGTCTTGTGGGGTCGTGACATTACAACTGTTATCAAAGGTTTTTTAGTAGAAAACATGGAAACTAGAATAGAAAATGTAAATTAGGGAATAAATCCCTAATATGGTCATTGATAATGAACATAAAATAACATCCTAGAATTTTTGTAATGAATAGAATATGTGGATATTTCTTCTAAGTAAATCCTCTTCTGGATACAATTAAGTAGTGGGGGATGTGGTACAGATTTATCTTGGGGTAATACCCAAAATCACCACTTTGAGTTAGTCTCAAACTGGAACTGGTGCACCACAATGTGCCTTACTATAATCTTGGAATGAAACTTCCAGGGGAAATTATTAGGACAATTTAAATTATCTTTACAAGCTATTATGAGTGATTTAGATGTAAATTTGTCTATAGTGAAACCATGTTTATGAGATTACCTATGCATTGAATTTCAATTTATGTTAAGTAAATTTCTAGTTGATATTATAAATTATGGATTATAAGATAATATAGTGTATTTCATTATTTAGAAATGGATCATAATAGAAGAAGGGGAATCAATACACATGGAAAATGTCGATATTTCCCTAATAATAAAGTCATCAGTGTCAATGTTGGAGCAGATCAGATCATGACCATATTGGGACAACATACTAAGGCTGTGATGAATAACCGTGCTACACCCATGTTGGATTTCTTCATGCATCAGAAGACCACATCTATTAGTGGGAATACTAATCAGAGGTATCTGAGTAGTAGATCAATTCCATTGAAATTATATTCATGGAAATAATATGCAATGAAAATGAAAAGGTAGTGCTGGTAGTATATTATCTCAAGGGTGACATTGATCAATGGGGGTCCTTGATCCAGAATACCATAGAAGAAGAAAAAATTAAAGATATGGAATGTAGTACATTTAAGGAAATATTCATCAACAAATATTTCCATTGTGATTAATGAACAAAAATTTAGAGGAAATTCCTTAGCTTACAAAAATGGGAAGAAGAAAGTGTGGCAGAAATTGAGGCGACCTTCTCAAGACTAGCCAGATATACCATAGATTACGTACATGAATCTAGATACATGATTGATCATTTCATTGATGGTCTTATGCTAATTATTTTAAGGTCACTAGCTTCTCAATCATTTTCATCATACGATGAAATTGTATTATGTGCCATAAAAACTGAGAAGTAATTTTCTAGATAAAAATTTTTCAAGGGAAACTAAGATAAGAAGTGGTATTCTAATATCCATGGAAAATGTTAATCTCCAAATAAGTAAAATATAATGAAGCAATTAGTATTATGTGAGAGCTGTGGAAAAATCATCCTGGTAAATGTTTAAAAGGAATGGGAGTTTTCTAAAAGTTTGGAGGATATGGTCATCGACATAGTGAATGAAAGGAGAATAGATAAGTCAATAATTTTAAATGGTAAAATTTTATAGATTTAGGACACTATTAATATGAGTGTCTTAAGAACCAAGGAAACATGACTCAGAAAATTCCATGAGATCAAGGGAAAGCATATGCAATTACAACTGTGGATGTTGACATTCCTAATGATGTGGTGGAAGGTACTTTAATTGTTTCCTCAAACGTAGCCATTGATTTATTTGATTTTTCTTCATTAAGTTAATTTATATATTCATAGTTTTCTATTAAAATTAGACATGTCTAATTTGGTTTAATAAAGGAGTTTTTGGTCAAAACTCTTAGGGGTGGTATCATTGCAATAAGGATGTGCCAATCAATTCCCCTCATGAAACATAAACGTTCTTTGGATGCTAACCTTATCATCAAACTAATTATTGAATTTTATATAATTATAGGTACGAATGGGCTGCAAAAATTTGATGTAAAGATATATTACAAGAATAAAGAAGTTTCAATTTTTGAGAATGGAGTGTAATCCCTTATCTTTAGAGTAGAAACTTCTCTATATTATTCTTATCTAGATCGACCTCCAATATATCTATTGAATGAAATTCTTGGAGAGGAAGAGAACACAATATCTAGGGTTGATGAGTGAAATCTTTTAATTTAAGATGTACCTATTGATCAAGAATACATTTATGTATTTCCAGAGAATTCACCTAGTCATCCTCCAGAGCAAGAAGTTGAGTTCTCTATTTATTTAATTCTTGGTGCACGACCAATTTCAAAGACTCCTTATAGAATGACCACTTAGGAATTAGTAAAGATAAATAAACAACTAAAGTAATTGAGTGAAAATGTTTTTATTCGACCCGATGTTTCTCTTTGGGGAGCCCCTACACTCTTTTTAATAATGAAATATGGTTCCATGAGGCTATGAATTGATTATATAGAAAAGAATTCTATTACGATAAAGAAAAAATAACTACTAACACAAATTGAATATTTATTTGAACAAATTCATGGAGCCCAATATTTTTGTAGACTGAACATCGATTCTGATATCATCAACTGCATGTGAGGAAGGATGATATTACTAATACAACATTTCGAACTAGGTATAAGAATTTTGAGTTTATAGTAATGACTTATAGACTAACTAACAAACCCTTAGTTTTCATGGATTTAATTAATAAAATTTCAATTGAATATCATGGTGACATTGCTGTGGTATTTATTAATGATATTTGTATATACTCTAAAGGCAATGAAGACCATGGGAATCAGTTGTGGGTCATTCTAAAAAATCCTAGAAAAAAAAATTATATGGGGGGTTTAGAATGTGTGAATTTTGGATCAAATCAATTTCTTTTCATGGAAATAATTTTTACAAGGATGGAATTTTAGTTGATCCTCTAAATACAAAGTCAATCCAAGAATGTCCCATGTCATTGAACATAACCTATGTATGTAGTTTTGTAGGCTTAACATGTACCTATCAGCGTTTTATTCAGAATATTTCCCGATTGGATAACCCGCTATGTATTATCACATCTAAAGGGGTTAAATATGTATGGATGAAAGAAAGTACATAATGCTTTGGATAATTAAAAAAAGATTTGTCAATGATCAAATTTTGACTCTTCCTTCTATAAATTATTGAGTTTTGATATACAGTGATGCATCAATGAATGGGATAGGTTGTGTCCCTATGAAAAATGATAAAGTTATTGATTATGCATCATGGAAATTGAAGACTTATGAAAACAATTACCCAAATCATGATATTGTGTTAGAAACCATAATCTTTTCTCTAAAAATATTGATTAATTATCTCTACGGTGAAAATTTGAGATATATACAGATCAGAAGAGTTTGAAATACATTTTTATACAGGAAGAACTCAACATCAGAAAAATAGATGGCTCAAGTTACTCAATGATTACGATTGTTCAATACACTACCACCTCAGAATGAAAATAAGGTGAGAGATGCATTAAGTATAAATGATCATGGAATCTTAACCGAAATGAGGGTTGAGAGAGATCCTATAATCATGGAACTACAAAAGTTGGATTTTAGAATTTTTATGGACTAGGAAACATATTTCTTATTTCAAATGACAGCTAAATCATTCATACTAGAAAAGAAGAAAACATCTCAATATGATTAATAGAATATACAAAATAAAATTATTTCTATTAAGGATGGTATATTGGAATACTTCATATATGAGGTGAAAATTATGGAATTTTTGGAAGTTGTTATTTTTCCCATCAATACCTGAGCTGAAAAAGGGAACTATTAGATGATTCTCATAGCTCAAATTTCTTTACACACCCTGGAAACACTAAGATGTATATATATTTGAAGGCTGATTTTTGGTGGGATAACATGATGCGAGAAATTACATACTATGAGTTAAGATGTCTAGTTTTTCAAAAAGTGATGGAAAAGAGATAACATCTATGAGGGGTTATACAAACTCTACCTATACTTATTTGGAAGTGGGATGAAATAATTAAGTATTATTTCACTGTACTTCCAAGGAATCCTAGAAGGAATGATAAAATATGGGTAATTGTAGATTGTCTCACAAAATTAGCACATTTAATAAATATAAGAGATGATTTAGCACCTGATCACCTGACAAGACTCTATGTTAATGAAGTTGTAAGAAATTATCGTTTAATGCTATTGATTGTGTCTGATCGAGATTCCTAGTTTACATCAATATTCTTGATAAGTATCTAGAATTATTTAAATACTGAGCTTCATATGCATACTGCTTATCTCCCCCTAACCGATGGGATGCCTAAAAGGACTATTAAAACACTAGAAGACAGGTTGAGATCATGATCTCTTAACTTCCAATGTTTGTGGATCAGTAATAGACTATGGTGGAATTTCCATATAATAATAGTTTCAATTCTAGTATTTAAATGTTGACACATTAAGGATTATTTGGGAAGAGGTGTCGAACTCCAACTTGCTGGGGTGATGTTGGAGAGAGGAAACATATAGTCCCAGAACATATAGAAGTGACAACTATAAAGGTGACGAATGTTCAACAATATATTAATGTATCTCAATGTAGGAAAATGTGGTATGTTTACAAACTCATAAAGGATTTGGATATTCAAGTAGGAGATCAAGTCTTTCAAAAAGTGTCACCATGGAAGGGTGTCTTAAGGTTCGGTAATAAAGGGAAACTAATCCCTAGGTACATCTGACCATTCAAAATTATAGAATGAATTGGAGGAACAGATTATCATTTGGAAATTACCCCATTTCTCTCCAATGTTAATAATGTGTCCCACATGTCATTGTTAAAGAAATACATGATAGGACCAATGTATGTACACACCTATGACGAAATAAAGATGGAACTTGATTTGTCGTACTCTGAAGAGCCTATTGAGATTACAGACATAAGGGAGAAGGTATTGGGAAATCAGAAAACTCAGCTATTAATGGATTATTAGAGAAAACATAAAATTTATTAAGCAATGTGGGAACTATAAGAGGTTATTAAGAATAACTACCCAGATATTTTTATAGGTATTTATACATGAAATCTTTTTTGGATGAAATTTCCAAAGGTGGGAAAAATATAACACCACAAAATTTTATGGTATGATTATCTTAAACACATTAAATTAATTAATAAACTATATTTAATGAGGAAATAAATTTCTGTGAAAGGGTACTTTGTTATTTATAAAACAAATTAATAACCTATAAATTAAATTTACAAGTTCTGTGTTTTGAATTTCAAAAAATGAACATGCACAATTGCGATAAGGGTGATATTTGGAGTCTGATTGAATCAAAATAATTTTTGGTGAGTATTAATGTACCCATATGAATAATAACTTACCCTTATGAATAGTAATATGACTATTCCAAAAGCTAACCATACCAATGAAAGTTTAAATAAAATTTAGGCACCATAAAAATGAAGATGATTATTTTGAGTGTTGTTATTATTAGATTAAATAATGAATTTAATTAAAAATTAAAATTCACATATTTAGAAAATTAATTTTAAAAAATGTAGTCCATTTTTGTATTCTATATGTTAAAAAATTGTTAGGGTAAAGTTTTGATATTTTTCTGAAATTTTTGAATTTTTGATGAATAGTAAAATACATTAATTTACCGTATAATACATTATAATTTAAATACACTATTCCTAGAATCATGAGTGATTTAATCACCCAAATATTGAACTTATATGCACATATTTCTATTATAGGTGATTGAATACTCACTGTTTCTTATCTTTGGGTAAAATAATAATCCAATGATTAAAATACTACGAAAACTATCCTCCCCTCCACTATATTAACCACTGTCACCCCCTTTTTCTACCACACAACTCAATCTTTGCACCTTACCTATGTTCTAAAAATTAATATCACAAGACCTCCCCCCATGTCAAAGACCTACTGGTCTCACCAAAAGGACAAAAACAAATACCCTAAGGAGATTCCCAAGGAGGAGTACTCAATAGGATAACCTCTCATCCTTTTTCTTTAAACATATTTTACAAGGTCAATTATTATTTTTCCCTATCATCACCTCCCCAAAAAAATGCTAGAAATATTTTAGTACCCTATATGAACATTAATTTTATTATGATAATGGAATATTTTTCATCGTCTCACTTTTCCCCCTCCTCCTATACTAATAATGAAAACACTGTCTAAAATGTGTTAATTTATAATATTCAAGGATGAAGAGTTTTCAATTTCTATTACCATATACAATTATGGTCATGAAATTATTTTTATGGTTGAACCAAATCATTATATATGTAATTTACCCTATTTAATGTTTTGAGATAATTTTTTATACATCAGATATAATTATCATACAAAATGAGTTCGCGGTGATTGAAGCCCAACAAAATAATCCAAGTGTTTGTCTTTATAAGTTTTTATAATGATTCCTCATCCCCAAAAATAAAAAAATTATTTAAATTATCATTTTACCATATGTATTATCATAAATAACTCATAAATTCAATTATTTGTTTTAATTTCCATTTCTCATGAACATCCATACACATATAAAAGATAACTGATCATGGAAACAATGGAAGAAAATACTTCCAAAATAATAAAATTGATCCAATTAAACCATTAAAAAAATAAATGAATGAACTTAATAAGTTTATAATAAATCAATTACATGTTTATTAGGTTCTATAATTATTAAATAATGTATCTAAATTTGATTATTCAGGTCATTAAGATCAACTGAAGAACACATTCTGGCATAAGGTAAGGGGGTTCTAATGACACTTTAATTTCTATGATATTTCCATAGATTGCCACTTATTTTCTGTATGTGGTGTATGTTTACTATAATTTGACACATTATATCATGATTCTATTTATTTTAATGGTATTTATTGACTCACTTGATGATTATTAACTCGATTGATTACAATGTTGTAAGGGACTTTGTTTCGGTGTGAATTTCATTGTGATTTAATTTGTATTATGAACCAAATCATTCTTATGTAGTGTACCTACTTTCCATTTTATATCATTATCATTTGAAATTGTAATTATATTATATATCCATATTCAGGTTTCATGGATATGATTATTTTATTTTTTCATATACCATTTTACATACGATGTATATTTGGAATGTTGTTTTAACTATGGAAATATTGATAAATATATATTCTCTACTCTATAAGAATATTTAGAATTCATATTGTACATGTATTAAATCAATATATAAAGGATGATTTGTAAATCTAGTATTGTTTGGGGCCTCCTATATCCCATCAATGTATCAACAGGTCTCATGAGGCAAATCAGTTGGCGACAAACCCATCGAGTTTGTTTCTAAAACAAAATTAGACGAGTATCTACCCATAGACTTAAAACATTTCAATGGTATAGTTGTATCATGTGATAGATACATGATTTAAAATTAATAAGAATTACCTTTATTAATTTTTAGTTATTACTATACATGAGGTTTTCACTATGATAAAATCTATTATTGTAGCTTTATTCTCAGTTTTTTAATGGATTCTGTTTCTCATTTATTCACCACTCTATATTTACAATGCCAATTTGATTATGATTTAATTATTGTTGTTTCAGGATTCCGATATTGGTAACCCTAACTGAGAATTTGAGATCACCCCTTTTAGTTCTTTACCTTCAACAAGTTATAGAGATGAGACCATTAATTGTGTTCTCTTGGATGCAGTTTACTAGGTTTTGTTATGTATTATATTTTTTACCTTTTCCATTTTAATATGAGTTACATATATGTATCTAGTTTCATCAATAATACTAAACTGATCATTCCATCATGATTTCATACCTTTTTATCATTGAAATTTATAAATTAAAGCACTTTCTCTAGGTTTGTTGGGTTGGGGAACTACATATAGAAGTTGATGTTTCTAGGTCATATGATTTTAGAACGATGGGTTTTAGTGGTCCCTGAGAAGATTAGCACAGTTATGTCAGAGGATTAACCAAATAATATTTTTGATATCATGAGATTTTTGGTCCTAGTTGGGTATTATAGATGGTTCATTATATAATTATATCTGCATGCTTTTTCTAGGAAATCAATCACATAGAAAGGGGGGAAGTTTGAATGGAGCCAAGTGTGTTAAGATTCTTTTGAGACGATTATATGGAGGTTGACCACAACCCCTATTTTCATCTTACAAGAGTTTGGAAATGGATGTGTGTTCTATAGTGATACCACATGTATGGTTATTGAGTGTGAGTGATGGCATATTAAACTTGTGGTGGATTATGGATCATTCAAACTATGACCACATGACAAGAATTTACCAACCCATGACCTGGTGTTAGCAGCAGTGATGCTTTCCCTAAATACATGTATCTATTATCTTTTTTTGGTAGAATTTATACTTTATTTGGATCATAAGAGACTATAGAGACCCAAATATTAATGTACATGGACATTACATTACTTTTTCGGAATACTTAGTACATAACAAAAACACACACACAAGGACCGTAATAGTTTAGTGTCTTTAAAAACTCAGAATATAATCTTCTATTCATGGTGAAAGATCTTCAACATCTCTCATAAAGATCTTCCCATTTTTAACCTAAAATATTTCTTTATATCCTGGGGAAAATAAAACATAAAAGGGTGAGCTCAAATGCTCAATAAGGGTAAACAAAAGAAATATCAATCACATCATATTCATAAGAACATAACATTTTGGAAATCTTAACCTGCAAAAGAGATCATAATACCATAACATGGGATAAATAATAGTAGTGAAATGTGATCCCAATAATCATAACTTAAAACATGAAACTTTTTGTCATACACACATAATCATAGAGAATCATTTATTATTAGTCAAGACACATTGCCAAGACTATCTTAGTGGACAAAGTCCATTTCCGAACCGAGTTCACTCCTCGTTTCAGTCCTGTTTCACTGAACCAGTTTAACCTGCCGTTCTAGCCATGTCTATCTCATGAGATATAAAATATTTACCCAATTCATTGGAGGGAGATATAGGTCCCACCATCTCATAATGATATCATTCTTATGTGTGCCACAAAATCATAAATCATACATCATTGCATAACCCATGTAGTAAAAATGGGATTCTTAAACAACATGACATCATAAAACAATTCATATATGATAAAGGAATTCATAAAAATAATTCCATCACAACATAATAAAATCAATGTAATAAAAGGTATAGAAACAGAACCCTTTATTATCTTAGATGTAAAATAATTTTGATAAAACACTTGAACTCCATTCTTGAGGAAAATATCCTTTCTACTTCAAAAACACTTTTCCTTTCTTAACATGTCATACAATTATAATCTAAAAGAAGTTGATTAAAAATAAACTTGAAAACTTGTAAAGGAAGATTCTTGGAAATAATGTTTTAAAAATCCATTCATGCCGTATAAGTTTAAAAAAACATTCATCTTACTTTTGTCAGAAAAGTCAAAAAAGTACCTTGTACGAAAAATGTCAAAATATTCCTTTCATATCTTTTACTAAAAACTCACTGAAGGGTAAAATAGGATTTAAAAAATTGTAGGTGGATGGAAATAATATTACATATTGGGGAAACATGGATGTGGATGATAAAATACACCCCTGTAAATACCAAAGTATAAAGAATCTCGGATAAAAAGGAGATTGTGATATTTTCCCTTACCTTAGGTCTGATTTTCTTCATAAGTGTCCGAAACTTCTGTATAATGATTTAAATAATGTCGTTGAATTATTCCAGAATCATACTCATTGTTATGATATCATATATGGTTCACTTATGACTTTATTTTACCGGTTCTTTTGTAAATTCCATGTTAAAGAGCGTTTTGGGTAAAATCGTTTCATTTGTCGTCCGTGTTTTGGCTTGTAATTATTCATATGATTACTTAGATCATGATAGATTAATTACAGAATATAAAACATGATTTATATATAATATATATTATGAATATAAATATATATAATAGATAAGTAAATGGAAAGAAATACACCGTTCATGGAGACGGTAGGTCGTACGTAAGCATGAACGCTGTTTTCATTTCCTTATTGAGTTGAATGGAATTCAGTAGATAACATACATATATATACAAATAAATCCAGTATCATTATTATGTCATATATCTCATTATTACTTATTATATATACTTTATAATCATTCATTAATGGTTAACGTAGAGAATGAATCTCATCGCGTCGTGGAGACGGTAGTTCGTACGTACGCACGAGCGATGATATCGTTCTCATGATCGTCGAATTGTATTGGAGTGTATGTATACTATTTCAGAATCAATATAACTTTACAATAATCATATATAGTTATTATTTACACCATTATACCCATCCAAATAAGGTGGTGGTGGAAAATAGATTACACCACGACGTGGAGACGGTATTCCGTACGTACGCACGCACGGTGATTTCATTTTCCGTAGGATGGATAGATGGTGAAATAGGGTTGTTTCATAATTATAATAACATATCCATATATGAGTGATACTGATGTTATTACTTCATAATGAAACAACCTAAGAAGAACAAGTGGAAGAATAAATAAAGTTGAAAGAATCGGTAACGGACATTACCTCTTCTTTGAAGCGCCTCTTTGAGTCCTCGTCTTAGGGCACTAAAATTGGTCTTTGAAGAAGACCAGGACCTCTAGGATGTTTCTAGGGAATTTTAGAAGAGAATTTGGCAGGGTGTGGCCGAGCTTGAAGGATCAATGTGGTGGGAGGAAGAGAGGGAGGAGGTGCCCTTTTATAAGGGAGGAGAGGGGCACCTTTGTCATAACTATAAATATTATTTTATTATAAAGCCAAATTAGGTTTTAAATAGCTCTAAATTGATTTATTTAGAATCTAAGGTGGGTATGGGTCGAAATACTCTCATCCAATATAATTTAGACAAGTTTAGGTTCCTATTTTAACCTTATCATTTATATTTAACTTTAAGTTAGATAATTTTACTTTTACCGTGTCTTTTTGGGTTCTTACACTATAAGGTTAATAAACTTACTATAACAAGACAAAAGAACCCCAAGTTATTTATTATTAATATATATAACCTTATTTGAGTCATTTTTCTGAACCTTATATTTTTAGGAATAAAATAACAATTAATAATATAATATTTTTTCTAAAAACTATTTTATGTCACTTTTGACACTATTTAGTAATTGATTTTTGTGAAACTAATAACAGAATGATTAGTTCCAAAAAAGTTACTTAAATCAATACTAACATGTCATATTAACCTATAAAATTAGTATGATTCATAAAAAGTTTCAAATTACATTTATTTGGGTATTTATAACATCAATTATGTCACTATTTAATTAATAAGATAATTACTGCATCATCATTGTGTCATAAATAAATTAAATTATTTAATGTCTAAAAATTAAAAAAAAAATACCATTATGTAGGAAATATTTTTAGATTTCTAATGAATATTTATAGTCGAATTTATATTATGTATAACCCTATATTAAAAATGATATACTTATTAATATTTGATTTTAACTATTTTAACCCTTCTTTAAATAAATTAATAATAAATGTCCTAATCTAATCCAAGTGGGCCTAAATGGTCATATTTTATTCCTAAGGTTGTTTTCGGTCGAATTACACTTATCTAATAGAATTATGACATGTGTTAGGGTAATAATAATATCATTGTTACCCTTAATTACCCTATTTACTTTTAACAATGGTAAATAAAAGTAAAAAGTTACTATTCACCAAAAATTATTTTCATCTCATTGAATCGCATTTTACTTACTGAAATCAACCGTGTCTCTCGGATTTTTGAAATTCCACTCACAGAAGTGGTAAAATTAAGTTTTATGAAAAATTCATTTTTTAACTACCACTTAGTGGTTTCACTATTAATCAAAAAATGAAAGTTTCCAGAAAAATACCAAAAATTAGGCCTAAGATATATTTGATATTATGAACTCAAAAATTATTTCTATTTTACCAAATTCAAAATATATCAGTTGCATTAATTAATTTAAAAATTAATTCTCTTCGTCAAAACAAATAGCGTGTTCTTAAGAGATAATAATTATCAAAAGATTGACAGTTGTTTATGTCTGGTTTAAATGTGAAATTACATCCAATAACCAATATTGTATTAAATTGTAAAAATATATTCTAAATATACTTCAAAACCACTCAAATTAATAATTTATCACTATTAATTATTTCGATTAAAAAGGTTGTTTTTAATTAAAATTTAGTAATTTTCACTATTCATCAGAAAATGAAAGTTAGCCGAAAAGTACCAAAATTTCACCCTAATCTAATTTCTATATTCCGAATGCAAAAATGAAGTCCATTTTGAAAAATAAAATTTATAAGATTTCAAAAAGTGGTTATTAATATTCATAACGGCTAGTTTTAATAATATTTTAATAGTATATCGTTGTTTAGTGAAACTCAATATTGGGTACTACACTTGCTATCGAGGAAGGTCGCGATTGCAAGGCAAGTCAAGGATGCATGTTGTGCAAGATCCTTTTGGTGTAGCATACAACACAATACATTAATGAAATTAAAAATAATATTTTTCACAAAATATCAGGGTGTTACATTCTACCCCCCTTAAAATGAATTTCGCCCTCGAAATTCATCGGGGTTATAAATGGTTTACTACTAGAATGTTTCTTTAATAGAAACCCACATCGTAAAAAGGAATACCAAAACCATTCTTTTAAAAAACAGTATGAAACGTAATGGTTACCCAAATAAACTAATCACTGGGTTTCCACATTGATGAAAATATGGATATGGAAGAGAAATCTAATCATCATGTTCTGATGGAGAGTGGTAGAGAACATGTCTATGGAAAAGCCAGCAATCACAAAGCCATAAATTTGTGATGATCTAAGGTACCATCTGATTCATCAGATATAAGAGCACTAGGACAACATTTTTGGTTTTCAAGATCATTTCCCTAAAGTTGACGAAATTGGAATTAGAAGAAATACTTTTGTGATTTTGGTATAGTATCCCCATTGGTCATTCTTTGGACAATTTACACTTCATCTCTTAATGAAATGAAGTTGAATTTGTCATTCGTGATGTGTTATCAGATAATGTGATAGAATTATGGGTCATTCCATCTATCTCAAACAAAAGGTTAGAAAAGTTATCAAAAAGATACATAAGTCCATCTATAGTGAGATTAATCATATATGGTTCTTAAAATGAACTTATACTTCTTATATTATACTGCTTATTATAATAAAACTAGTCTCTACAAAATACAGACTTCCTGTAGGCCATTGGTAGGCGATAAAGGCCAATCGCACTTCGATTGTGGGTTCGATTCCCACAGCCTTGTCTAACGCGATGGGCTGTCGCCCGTCCTGCAGGTTGTCCTTTTTCTAAAACTACATTACTATAACATCCCATAAATAATATCAAAAAAAGTTCTATCCTTAAACAATACTAACTTATGTCCAATATAATCCATTCCAATCTTTAGGCTTATCTAAAATACTTCGGTCCAAGCACATAGTATAAAGAAAAGGATTACTTGAAATGTCAAATAACAATCACGTGAATGCCATCATTTATCCCCCATATATCATAAGATATATCTTGTTGGTCAAATTAAAAACATGTGAATACCTTAATCATGTATTCTCTTGAAGAATTAATACCCATTGAACCTTAGTGAAAACATAAATGCAGTAAAAAGTTAACTCTTTCCACATTCCAAAACCAAAAATTCTATATACTCAAACCATGATATAACCTTCTCCTTATATCAGTCATGAGCTCATGAATACGGTCAAACATTTCATTTTCTCGTTTTTCGTTCATTATGCGCATAACATCGTTTTTTTCCCAAAAATATCTCAATCACATTCCATGGTTACTGGTACCATTTAAAACCACAATAGACCAATACATAAATATTCCAATATTCCACGATACAACATTATTTTGGAATCCCATCACAGAAACACTTAATCATTCCACCACATTGTTGTCATATTCAACATCGCCAATAGTGATCGCATGTGACTTCACTTTGTCTTTTGCCTTAAGTGGTTGCTCATGTCGATCATCACTAACCCTTGGATTAGGGCATTTATTAGCATAATGCCCTATTTCCTTTCACTTGAAGCATTGAAGTATTGGTGGTGCGTTCTCTATAGTCTTTTCTTTATTCACATTATTAGAAACCCTTTTTCCATTACTTCGACAATCAGATGCTCGATGACCTTCTTTTCCACACTTAAAACATTTTCTAGTCCCTTTAAGACAATCTCGACCATGCTTCCTTCCACACTTTAAGCATAAGGAAACATTCATCTTATTTTCACCATTATTCTGAGATTTCTCCTTGAACTCTATCTTTCGTTTCTTGTCAAAACTATGAGATGGATAAGTAACACCAACTTCCATTTCTACCTTGACAGCACAACACACAATTTCTTCATAGCTACTGAAGTCTCGTATAGATAATTCCCTTCTAAGATTTGGTTTTAAGCCACTGAAGAATCGATCAACTTTACTTTCAGTTTGGATGGTAAATCCAGATGCATACCTTGCAAGCCTTGTAAAATTTTCTTCGTATATACCAATAGATTCATCATCCTTTTGCTTTAGTTCAAGAAACTCCTTCCCAATCATTGTTCAAAGAATATGAGGGAAGTACTTATTGAAAAATAAGTTCTTGAACTCGACCCATTCCATGGACTCAATTCCATCTCTTGGCCTCGTATTCTTGATAAGATTCCACCATTGATCAACATCACCTTCCAAACGATACATTGCTAAGATGACTTTATCATGTTCAGAACATTGAAGAACTGAAAATATCTTTTCAGTAGTACTGATCCATTGTTTAGGAACAAGTGGATCAGAAGACCAATTGAATGAAGGCGGACGTTGCCTCATGAAGGACTCAATAGAATTTTGTTCCCTTCTCTGCTCATTTGTAAGTCTAGAATGATTCATAGCTTGTGTAAGTATAGCAATAATATTTTTCACTCCATATCCCATAACATTTGTTTGTTCAGGAGGACAATCATTGCATTGTCCATTATATTGATCAACACGGTTCCTTCGGGTTCCAGCCATCGTCTAAAACCCAAAAAGAATAGTGTGAGAGACAAAAATCACGCTAGGGAAAACAATATAATAAAGGGGGAGTAACTTAAATATCTAACATCTTGGGTTACCGTAATTCTAGTACTATAACCTATACTTATACTTAACCTTAGGGACATCCCTAGACATACCTTATAAATACCTCTAGGGATCTCACTAAAGTTCTCGCATCCTAGTTTTCAAAGGTTGACTAAACCTTTCCTCGGATACCAACTGTAGAGACCCAAAGCTTAAAGTACATGGGCATTACATTACTTTTGCAGAATACTTAGTACATAAAAAAAACACATACACAAGGACCGTAATAGTTTAGTGTCTTTAGAAACTTGGAATATAATCTTCTAATCATGGTGAAAGATCTTCAAAATCTCCCATAAAGATCTGCCTTTTTTTTACCTAAAATCTTTCTTTTTATCCTGGGGAAAAGAAAACATAAAAGGGTGAGCTCAAATTCTCAGCAAGGATAAACAAATGAAATATCAATCACATCATATTCATAAGAACATAACATTTTGGAAATCTTAACCTGCAAAAGAGTTCATAATACCATAACATGGGATAAATCATAATAGTGAAATGTAATCCCAATAATCATAACATAAAACATGAAACTTTGTGGGATACACACATAATAATAGAGAATCATTTCTTATTAGTCATGACTCATTGCCAAGACTATCTTAATGGACAAAGTCCATTTCTGAACCGAGTTCACTCCTCGTTTCAGTCATGTTTCACTGAACCAGTTTAACCTTCGGTTCCATCCATGTTTATCTCATGAGATATAAAATCTTTACCCAATGCATTGGAGGGAGATATAGGTCCCACCCATCTCATAATTATACAATTCTTATGTGTGCCACAAAATCATAAATTATACATCATTGCATAACCCATGTAGTAAAAATGGGATTCTTAAACAACATGACATCATAAAACAATTCATATAAGATAAATGAATTCATAAAAATAATTACATCACAACATAATCAAATAAAAGTAATAAAAGGGATAGAAACAGAACCCTTTATTATCTTAGATAGAAAATAATTTTGATAAAACACTTGAACTCCATTCTTGAGGAAAATATCCTTTCTACATCAAAAACACTTTTCCTTTCTTAACATGTCCTACAATTCTAAACTAGAAGAAGTTGATTAAAAATAATCTTGAAAACTTGTAATGGAAGATTCTTGGAAATAATGTTTTAAAAATACATTCATGCCATATAAGTTAAAAAAATCATTCCTCGTACTTTTGTCCGAAAAGTCAAAAAAGTACCTCGTACGAAAAACCTCAAAATATTCTGTTCATATCTTTTAATAAAAACTCACCGAAGGGTAAAATATGATTTAAACAATTGTAGGTGGATGGAAATAATATTTCATATTGAGGAAACATGGATGTGGATGATAAAATACACCCTAGTAAATACCAATGTATAAACAATCTCGGATAAAAATGAGATTGTGATATTTTCCCTTACCTTAGGTTCGATTTGCTTCGTAAGTGTCCGAACCTCATGTATAATGATTTAAATAATGTCATTGACTTATTATATAATGATACTCATTGTTATGATATCATATATGGTTCACTTATGACTTTATTTTACCCGTTCTTTTGTAAATTCCATGTTAAATAGCGTTTTGGGTAAAATTGTTTCATTTTTTGTCCGTGTTTTGACTTGTAATTATTCATATGATTAATTAGATCATGATTAATTAATTCCAGAATATAAAAAATGATTTATATATAATATATATTCATAATATACATATATACAACAGATCAGTAAATGGAAAGAAATACACCGTTCATGGAGACGGTAGGTCGTACGTATGCATGAACGCTATTTTCGTTTCCTTATTGAGTTGAAAGGAATTACGTAGATGACATAAATATATATACAAATAAATCCTTATCATTATTATGTCATATATTTCATGATTACTTATTATATATACTTTATAATCATTCATTAATGGTTAACGTGGAGAATGAATCTCATCACATCGTGGAGACGGTAGTCCGTACGTACGCACGAGCGATGATATCGTTCTCATGATCGTGGAATTGTATTGGTGTGTATGTATACTATTTCAGAATCAATATCACTTTAAAATATTCATATATAGTTATTATTTACACCATTATTCCCATCCAAGTAAGGTGGTGGTGGAAAATAGATTACACCACGGCGTGGAGACGGTATTCCGTACGTACGCACGGGTGGTGATTTCGTTTTCCATAGGATGGATAGATGGTGAAATAGGGTTGTTTCATACTTATAATAACATATCAGTATATGAGTAATACTGATGTTATTACTTCATAATGAAAAAACCTAAGAAGAAGAAGTGGAAGAAGAAATAAAGTTGAAAGAATCGGAAACGGACATTACCTCTTCTTTGAAGCGCCTCTTTGAGTCCTCCTCTTAGGGAACTAAAATTGGTATTTGAAGAAGACCAGGACCTCTAGGATGTTTCTAGGGAAGTGGAAAAGATAATTTGGCAGGGGTTGGCCGAGATTTAAGGATCAATATAGTGTGAGGAAGAGAGGGAGGAGGTGCCCTTTTATAAGGGAGGAGAGGGGCACCTTTGGAATAACTAAAAATATTATTTTATTATAAAGCCAAATTCGGTTTTAAATAGCTCCAAATTGATTTATTTCGAAGATAAGGTGGGCATGAGTCGAAATACTCTCATCCAATAGAATTTAGACAAGTTTAGGTTCCTATTTTAACCTTATCATTTATATTTAACTTTAAGTTAGATAATTTTACTTTTACCGTGTCTTTCTGTGTTATTACACTATAAGGTTAATAAACGTACAATAACAAGCCAAACGAACCCCCGGTTATTTATTATTAATATATATAACCTTATCTAAGTCATTTGACCGATCCTTTGATTTTTAGGAATAAAATAATAATTAATAATATAATATTTGTTTTAAAAACTATTTTATGTCAATTTTGACACTATTTAGTAATTGATTTTTGTGAAAATCATAACAGAATGATTAGTTAGAAAAAAGTTATTTAAATAAATACTAACATGTCATATTAACGTATAAAATTAGTAAGATTCATAAAATATTCAAATTACATTTATTTGGGTATTTATAACATCAATTATGTCAATATTTCATTAATAAGATAATTACTGCATCATCTTGGTGTCATAAATAAATTAAATTATTTAATGTCTAAAAATTACAAATAAAATACTATTATGTAGGAAATCGTTTTAGCTTTATAAGTAATATTTATAGTCGAATTTATCTTATGTATAACCCTATATTAAAAATGATATACTTATTAATCATTGATATTAACTTTTTTAACCCTTTAAATAAATTAATAATAAATGTCCTATTCTAATCCAAGTGGGCCTAAATGGTCATATTTTATTCCTAATTTTGTTTTTGGTCGAATTAAACTTATCCAATAGAATTAGGACATGTGTTAGGGTTATAATAATATCATTTTTACCCTTAATTACCCTATTTACTTTTGACCATGGTAAATAAAAGTAAAAAGTTACTATTAACCAAAAATTATTTTCATATCATTGAACTACATTTTACTTACTGACATCAACCGTGTCTCTCAGATTTTTGAAATTCCACTGACAGAAGTGGTAAAATTAATTTTTATGAAAAATTAATTTTTTTAACTACCACTTAGTGGTTTCACTATTCATCAAAAAATGAAAGTTTCTAGAAAAATACAAAAAATTAGGCCTAAGCTATATTTGATATTATGAACTCAAAAATGATTTCTATTTTACCAAATTCAAAACATATCTGTTGCATTAATTAATTTAAAAATTAATTCTCGTCGTCAAAACAAATAGCGTGTTCTTAAGAGATAATAACTATCAAAAGATTGACAGTTGTTTATGTCTGGTTTAAATGTGAAATTACATCCAATAACCAACATTGTATTAAATTGTAAAAATATATTCTAAATATAATTTAAAACCACCCAAATTAATAATTTATCACTATTAATTCTTTCGAATAAAAAGGTTGTTTTTAATTAAAATTTAGTAATTTTCACTATTCATCAGAAAATGATAGTTAGCCGAAAAGTACCAAAATTTCACCCTAAGCTAATTTCGATATTCTGAATCTAAAAATGAAGTCGATTTAGAAAAATAAAATTTAAAAAATTTCAAAAAGTGGTTATTACTATTCATAACAGCTAGTTTTAATAATATTTTAACAGTATATCGTTGTTTAGTGAAACTCGGTATTGCGTACTACACTTGCTATCGAGGAAGGTCACGATTGAAAGGAAAGTCAAGGATGCGTGTTGTGCTTGCTTCTTTTGGTGTAGCGTACAACACAAGAAATTAATGAAATTAAAAATAATATTTTTCATTAAATATCGGGGTGTTACAAAGACTAGCCTATATTTTATCATAGAAGGATCTGAATTATAGGAAACACTGTTTGGTTCATTACCTTTAAGGTTTCAGTTTTTAAATAGTATACACAACAAGAAAAGGTAATGTGGTCACAAATTCATTAGGCAAGAATGTGCTGATGAAAATGTTGAAAATGTTCGATGATGAGTGTACTTTGATGGGTCTTTTTTCCTATTTTCATTTGGAAATGAAGGATCATAGGGGAGGTGTCTTATTTTCCAATATATAGTTAACACCATTCCTTATTGATTGGAATCATAAATGGAATCCAAGTGATGAGTTTTTCCAACATTCTATATAGTTTCTAAATGGTGGGGAAATGCCAAGTGAGTGGTGTTTGTCTCTTGAAGGTGTTTTTTGTTCTTTGAGTCGTTTCCTGGTGCTGTTGCCTGTGATGAAGGGGGAATGTTGGATAACCACCAATATCAGTGGGATGTTCATCATGTTTTCACCAAGAAATACTAGGATGTGTGTTGGGTATTCGGGTGGTCAGGTATGAGGTGAGACATAGATGAAATTGTATCATGGTGTTATACATGTCAACATGTTAAAGTAGAGAACCAGAGGCCCTCTATTTTTCTTTAGCTGCTATCGATTCCTACTTGAAAGTGGAATGAGAATGATGTGTATTTTATTGTTGTCATAGCTCATACACAATTGGTATGAAATGTTATTTGAAAAATGATTGATCATCTGACCAAATCACACCATTTCATTGTTATCGTGGATTCAAATATTTTGGATGAGTTGGATTAATTGTATGTTCAAGTGATAGTGAGGATTCATGGTGTTCCATATGTAATTATATTATATTGGGACTTGTTCATTACCTCATGGTTTTGGGAAGTCCTTTAGAAGGATATGGGGTCTCATGTCATGATGAACATGTCACATCATCATTAAACAGATGGTCATACGGAGCAACAAAATTCAATTTTGGAAGACGTTCAACAGACATGTGTTTTGGATTTTGGAGGATTGTGGGATAGCCATTTTGGTTGTGTTTTGTTTCCATATAACAATAGACACCAATCCTCGATTAGAATGGAACTATTTGAGGCACTTTATAGTTAGATGTGTTAGTTGACGATGTGTTGGGATGAGGTGGGTGAGACCTCATTATTGGGACCGAGCATTGTGCATGAAATATCTGATAATTGTAAGTTGACAATGTAGAATTGTATAGTGGAAAAAATTATTCACATGTATTATGTTGATCGAAGGTGCTGATCTATGGTATTTTTCAGGTGATTGGGTGTTTTTGAAGGTATCACCTTTCTTGGGTCACCATTCATTGGGAATGTAAGGAAAGATAATTCCAAGGTTTTTCATACATTTTGAGATTACAGATTGGATTGGTGAGGTGGCATACATGTCAGATTTCCCTTCTTAGTTGAGGTTAGTTCATGATGGGTTCGATGTCTCTTAGTTGAATACATTTAATCTAGATCCGTCCAATGTGCTTAATTTGGAAGAGTTTTAATTGGATGTTAAATTTTCTTTGATTGAGCACCTAGTGCAGATGGTGGATTCTCAAGAGAGAGTGCTTCATGGGATGTCTATTTTTTGGTATGAGTCCTTAGGATTCATGGGGTTTATTTATATGAGACATGGGTATAGAATTCATGGGTTGAGGAGAATTATTTTTTATTTTTCTATGATAAATCTTCAAGTTGAATCTTTAGGGGTGGAATTTTTTCATTGTTGGTAGAATTATCAAATTAAAGATATTATTTTAAGTTATTAATTAATTTTTTTGCCTCATGATTATTCCTTAATTTTCACCGATTTTTTTAGTGAATACAGATATTTTGGACTTAGAAGCAAGTGGTGCATGGTAGTCACATGATTAGGAAAAAAATATTTTCCCTCCCCCAAGAAATAATGAAACCAATTTATTTTCTCATTATTGGTGACCACACAATTGTAACATAGTTTTTCAAACTATTTTGGATAGCCATGTGGCTTGTTTCTCTTAGATAGTGAGGGATTC
The DNA here is from genome assembly GCA_963277665.1 of Viscum album. Classification (NCBI taxonomy): domain Eukaryota; kingdom Viridiplantae; phylum Streptophyta; class Magnoliopsida; order Santalales; family Viscaceae; genus Viscum; species Viscum album. The sequence continues at coordinate 1,447,499,277 of OY728155.1, forward strand.
ATGGATACCAAATGGTTCTGCTAACCATGTGGCCCAATCACGGAACCTATCCATGTCATCAAACATTTGGAATTTACCCTTTTCCCTCTTCAGATTTAACCCCTAAATTACCCTGAATCTTCTCCATTCAGAATTTTCATATATTAGAGCTCCCTTTTTTCCTCCTTGGACATCTTGAGCATATATATTTGGGTGGTTTTGGTGTTAATTCCTCATGAAATAATCATGTATTATTTCCATTGGTTTCAACCTACTTCTAGCTTATACATTCCCTTCTCTTTGAGTTCTTATTTTCAATAAGGTTATTTGAACTATGAGGAGCTGATATTGTATTGTTGTCTCAAATAATTTTGTCTATTGTTAGATAATTCATTTATAGGGTCATTTTGCTGAACGGTTTTTGTTTCTTATATGTTTTCAAAAGATTCCATGTGCGAGGAAGGTGCTTCCATGATTTTACATTATTAGATTCTTTTTTCTATCTTTTTTGATTTTTTAAATGTGTTCTATCAATTATTTTTTTGGTAAATTTTTTTAAGGTCTTTGAGATGAAAAAATGATGAATATGATTTTTGAATGGAATGTGGTTATATTTTATGTGTCCATTTTTTTCGTGTTCCTTAAATTATGTTTATGCCTGGTGTGAATGGTTTGAATTGTTCATTCGAAGAGATTTAAAGGTGTGAATGTGTTGAAAGTGGATTTTCCAAGAGAAATGGATTTTTTTTGCATATTGGATTATTTATTCTTCACTATAAATGTGTATTTGAATTGTGAATGAAATATAAATTATGTTATAAAATGAATTTGATGTGAATATGAACTTAAAATAAAATTTTACCTTAATAATGGTTAGATTCTATATATTTTCCTATTTTCATGTTTCTAAATTGGTTTTATAACATTTAATATTAATGCAAAAATTATTTCAATTTTTTTTTGTGTTCATGTGAAGTGGAGCATGGATTTTTATGGAAAATGATTGTTTCCATGTGGATTTGGAATGTTGGATCATTGTAAAAAATGTAAAAATGGTGATTAACATGTGTGCTTGTGATGATTTTCAAGTGTATATTAAGGTGAATATTTATTTGACATGTGAAATGAAATTTGATAAAAATGGGAATATAGGGTAACTAGGTGGGAAAACTAGAACTAGTACACTATTTGACTCTATAGTTTCGCGGCCTAGATTCATCAATATGGATTGATGCTACAACACTAACTAAACATGCGATACGATCAAATAAAACTGGACCTTTTTTATGGGATACCCTCTAGTGTCTCAAGAATGAAAACAATGCCAGAATTTAATTATGATTTGGATACAACTAGACCTTGGGATGAATTACACTATAGTGGATTGTATATGGGAATAATGTTGGTGGTTTAGTTTAAGGATTTTGATCCCCAAGATATGAGGATCATAAGGTACCACTTGTTCTTGTTTTATAAGGATTTTCAATGGTTATCAATTGTGATATGATGCTTATGTTATTTGGTGATAACCATCGCCATACATTAGACCTTGTATACATTTGTATTTCAAAAAATCATGTTTGAGAAAATGATTTTCCTTAAAAAGTGTTTCTTGAGAAAATTTTGCATAGAAATTTTTATTATATTCTTATATAAATATTTATGTTGATTTGAATTATAATTTTAAATAACTGAATCTTTTATTTTTAGTTTCATTATATAGGAATATGGAACACACCATGAATACACCTTTGGGTGTATGTGGACATTATTATGTATGACCTAGGTAAAGGCATGATGTTTTGTGGTGGTGATATTGGATCTGATTGTTAGTTTTTCACTTAATGTAGGTGTTGATGTCTTAAGGGTGATGTACCCATTGTTTCTTAGATATTTTCGTTATGTTTTTTTTGTTTCCATTATATTGTTGTACTTTTGGTTATGGTTAAAGTTGTAAAACATTGAATCTATAAATTTTGGTATCCGGTTTGGTTATGAGGAGGAGCTATGTGATGTTATTTATTTATAGTTTTTATAGTTATTTAAATAGATTAAATCATTAAAAATGTATATTTTTTATACCAAGGAACTATTTTCTAGCTTGTGGGGATAGAGAACCCCCTTTAGGCCATGCCATGGATCGGTTCAGGTGTCAGGTTGGATGAAACTCTAGCTTGGTTCATGAAAATTAAAGTGAGTAAAATGAATGTAAAACATATATTAAATAAAAATAACCATATAAGAAGAAAATAAAATAAATTTACTATATTAGGATCATATAATTTCCATCAATTGAAATTTAAGAATGAACAATCTTGAAATAAGACAAGAATACAATAGAAATCATTCACCACAAGTTTGAATTTCCTTCTAAGTTTATTTAACCTTATGAGTAATTATATTATGTTTATTATAATTAAATTTCTGAACCTTATAAATATTTATAATATCATATATGATCTCTTTATAAAATTCTAAATCCACTTTATTAATAAATCTTTATTAAAATTTCCATTTCTGGGAGGTAGCTATTTTGTTTTTCAATAGTGTTTTGGTTCGCCAGTTCTAGTAATTGTACTTTGTTAATGGTTACATAATATAAAAAATTTTATACATGAAATAAATAAAATATATATTACCATATGCATATTATATTCTATCCTAAAATGGTAGAGATAGAAAAATGAATTACAATAATTTTGGAGATGATAGGTCCAACGTACGCATACACATTGTTTTCACATTTTAATATATTGAATGAATGTAATGTAAATAAAAATTAACCATTAAAAAATAATAATTATATCATATATTTCATTTATATTCATTACATATATCCTAATAACCATCCATGTAAGCATAAATGGAAACAAAATATCATCGCTTCGTGGAGGTGGTAGTTTATATATTTGCACCGGTGAAGTTAATGTTTCCAAAGGGATTGGAAGATAAGAAGGTATATATTATATTATAATTATATAAGTATAATTATTTTCTAAATATTATATATATTCAGTATTTTCATCTTTGTAACCATCCATATAAGGTTGTGTTGAAAAAATAATTACACAGCTACGTGGATGCGATAAGACATATGTATGCATGAGAATTGTTTTCTCTTTCCATATAATGGATATAATATATAATATAGTTGTAAAATAATAATAAAATATCATAATACTTATTGTACTATATTTATTATTTTTATTTTGGTATAATTGATTTGGAGGAAGTAGAAGAATAAATAAACATGAAAGAGCTGGTAAAGATGATTACCTCTTCTTTAGTAATCTTCCATTAGATCCCTTAATTAGGACCCTTTGAATGGAATTTGAAGTAGACCAAAACTCAATAATCCTTCCTAGATATGTTTATAAGTTATTTTAAAGGTTTTATTCATGATATATATCTTAAATTTGTGTAAATATAAGATATAAAGGGCATCCTTTTATAAGTGAGGTAAGATACATTATTATAATATCTTAAATTATTAAATGAATTAAAAGTATATTTCATGTACAAATAGTGCTAAATAGATATAATTAGTTAATAAGAAAAGTATGTGTTAAAATATTCTAACTCAATAAAATATGAACATTTTTTATTTACCTTTTCACCTATAACATTTTTTTAACTCTCATTATCCCTTTTACAATTATAGAAATATTACTATTTTCTAACGCTAAATCATCATGATTGTAATAGTAAAATGACCTAAAGGCCCAAAAATGGAGAATTATTGATATTTTGAATCATATATTAAATTGGATGATGATCTGATTTTAATTTAATTTAGAAAAATTTATAAAATATTATTCATTATAAAATATCAGTAATGTCATTTTTGGAACTATTAATTTAATTTTACGTGGAAAACAACATGGAATTAAATAAATTCAAATATAAATTTTTACAAATCCTTAATATATTATATTAATTTATATAATTCTCTTAACACTATAAATCAAAAAATAATATTAAATATAATATTTTTAAAATCATATATTTTATTTTTATATTAATTATTTAAATACTATGTTAGCATTGCATAAGTATTTTTGCTGATTATTCAATCAATGAAATTAAAAAATAGATTACCACGATAAAAAACTAAATATTTATTTTAAATATCCAACTATGTATAAATATTATTTTTTTATACTTCTCTCAAAATATTATAGATATTAAAAAATAAGAGAGTGATATTTTTTACTTTTTTATTTACTTAAATATTATAATGGTGAAAATCAAATTTAAATGGAAAAAGATCTTATTTTCTATTTTTGGTTAATTATGGAATAAATAGAGTCCTAAAATGACATAAAGGTATGTTTTTGAAATATTAATAATGTCTAATGGCATTATTTTTAACATTAATTACATGAATTACCCTTTACTGGGGTGAAAAAATTTACACAAGTTATTATTCATAATTCCTAAAAATAAAATAGAACTATTTAGAAAAATTGAGCCTCCGGATTATGAATATGGATTTCATTTTATAAAATTAAATTGTTATATTTGTAATAAATTCATTTTTAAATCCTACAAAGAGTGATGTAATTTTTCTTAAAATATTCCTTTTTAATTGTATGAGTATTAAAATATCAAGATCTAGAAAAATTTTGATTCAAAATGTAAAATTAAATTATTTTTAACAAAAAGAGTCTAGTGGAATTTTAATACCAGTGGAAATAAATTTGATTCTATAAAAATAATAAAAATATAGTTTTCTTAAAAAAATTATATTCACTATTGACCCAAATATTAATTTTTTAAGAAAACTTTTAAAAATTAAACCCTCGATAATATTGACATGATGATTTAGAAAATGATTTCATTATCACATAATAATATTTAAATTTATTCATACTAGTTTTTAAACACGATGTTTCTTGTAAACCAATCTATCCGATAAATTTTATTTAATGATAAATTTAATATAACATCTTGGATTGTTTGAAGATAAACGTTACCACTCACAAAATAATATTGAAATCCAAATAATAGAATGACTAGTTTATTTGAAAACTAGTTATATAGGAAAGTTATATTAGAAATATTTTAACCAGCTCTATTTAATAAAAATACACATGACACCATTTTAGAATTCCCATAAGATATACCAATCTTCATAATTTTCGTCTGAGAATAAAAATAAAGGTAAAAGTTTAAAAATTTAATAAGGTAATTCCTATGAAGAATTCATAAATAGAAAGATCAAATTTTGATGATAAAAATGAATAGTTGAGAAATAAATTATTTCATAATATAAGAAAAAATAAGTATTATCCATAAATCATAATGGAAGGGCGTGCAATCATACAAGAACAACATATTTCATAGATAAATGGTGCAGAGACATGATATAATAAACAAATTACATGAAGAATAACATAAAGATATAACATAAAATTATGGCATGGGTGTAAGTATATGTTTTTACAACCTTTTGACCATTTATAACCACATTTAGTTAACTCTCATTCTTGTCAATTTATATAAACTACATCATCTTATCACTTAATCTTCAAACATCACTAATCATAATAATGATCATTATTTATCATGTGATCATATCTAATCTTAATCATGTTCGTGATTAATTTTTTTAAACATGTATATTATGTATCATGTTCATGTTTAATATTGTTAATGTAACTAATATTAATTGTATCATGCATAATTCTATGAACGTAGTTGATCCCCATCACGTACATTCTAAACATCACTACCTAAGGAGATATAAATCCTTAACAAATGCATTGAAGTATGATATAGGGCCCTTCCCATCATATTAGATTAATATGTGTTCTATAAGACATTATTTATTCAATATGGCATGAAAAACCTTGGGAATGAAAATGTGTTTCATTAATCACATCATAAAGAACCCAATGAATGAAAAAATCATTTCACAATCCTTTATTTGGCTGTCACCAAAATTGACCTCAAGCGTGTAAATGGTTGATTCTAAAAATTCTATAACCCTAATATATTATTTTATATGATCATTTAGATTTTTAATAAAAATGTATTTTCAAAATAAAAAAGTACATTAGAGATTAAGAAGAAAATATTGGTAAAATCTTAATAGTTCTATTAGAAAATAATTTTACCTTTTGTATAAAATAATGAGTTACTGTCACTTTGAGATGTTATTTTTTAAATAGATTGAGAGAAAATTTTCAAGAAATATTTACATTTTAAAAATGAACTTCTAATAGTGGATCCTTTAAAATGACCTAATTGTATAAAAAAGATAAAGTAAAAAAACATTGAAAATATTTATATTTGAAAATAATCTTTAATAATGGATCCCTGAAAATGAAACAATTCAATGAAAATGGTGAATTTGAAAGTTTTTGAAATAATTTAATTTTAAAAATAAATTTACAAAATATATTATTTGAATATACATAAGGATTATCAAAAGGGAATGGAGATATTATAACAAATACATTGATTTTAGAAGGATGGAAAGACCAATTAAACATTATGATATAACCTTATTGAAAACCCAGATCATTAAATGAGTAGAAAAAATCATTTTATAAATTAATAATGGAGAATATAATTATAATTAGAGATAAAAAAATTCATCCTCCACTAGGGAAAGGAAATCATTAAGGGGAAGTAGAAAAATGGATATGGGGAAATGTCCAAAAATGAGATATGAATTATTCCAAAATAATTATTGTACTTATGAACCAATAGATTCATCAAGTAAGAAAACATAATTGTAAAAAAATATTAAACTAGAAAAGAAAAAATTAAAAAATAAAATAATTATAGGGTAGTAAAATTTAGTTATTAAATATGATAATCTAGGAAGAATGATTATAACACATGAAACATAAATGAGTTAAGAAAACCCCTTAAAATATTAGGTTAATTTTAATAAAAACATTTCAATAGACAAAGATTTAAATTAGACATAAATTACTATGAATAAATGTTATTTCATGACAATGTATCTCAAATTGGTAATACATATACCATATAAATAAAATTAGGTGCATAATACCAAAACAAGTGCCATAGAGGGAAATTTTGAGATGAAGGCCATTACCCTTGTATGGATTAATTATGCATTATCACCAGACATTCTAAATAATTAAATTGAAATTATTAATTACATACCATTCAAAATTAATATTTACTATAACATTTTATAATCATTCAAAATATTTTCATACATATATATTTTCATATATTAGATAATTGTTTTCCAATTTTCCATACCGGGTGTTTCATAACATTAATACATTATACTAATTTCATTGGATAATTGTTAGTATTAAATCATTTTACAAATTTCATCATACTAAAATCATTAGTGTTAATAAATGTGTGGATTTATTATGATATTATGAGTTTAAATTTCATTTCATAACTGTTTCATTATTTATCCTAGAAGCTAGCATTGAGAATAAGAATATTTAGGATATTATTAACAAATAAAGGATGTTTTATTAATTATTGAGTTAAATAATGATTTATAATTTAAAATTAAACACTATAATATCATTTATATGTTTATATCATATTAAATAATTACTTATTTTTTTCATATTATTCCAAGATATAATTTTATACCATTGTTTAATCATGTGGTTAAATTGAACCATAAATGAACATATCATGATGAATGGATGACTATGAGGTGATTCAGTTGAAATATCATTACATATATTTAATAATGATATCATATAGTATTTATGAGTAGGATTTTACAAAATTCAAAAATATATATAAAAATAATTTACGTATATACAAATATAACATAATTTAAATAAAATATTTTCCCTGTTAGTGTGCTTTTTTTAAACGATTTAAATAAGATGTTAGAATTTTGATCATATAATTAATAGGTTATCTATTTTTTTTATAAAAAATCTCACTAAAATAATAAAAGTAATATTTATCCAATAAACTCATTCACGTGATAATCCATAAAAGGTGGTGATGAAAAAAATGGAAACCAATTGTACCCTGGATGTGGTAGTCCACACGTACACATAGTAAATGATTTTGTTTTCCATATAATGATAGAAAAGTATTATAGAAACCCAAAACATAGTAAATTAAAGGTGGTTTCTACTTTATTACACTGGTTGAAGTTATAAGGGATGTTACCACATAAGATTGATTATTTTAGTCGTCTTAGAGGAAAACCTACATACATGATTCAAGTATTACAATAGAAATATAAAAACATATCATAAGAAACATTCACAAATCCTTTATATTATTGATAATATCCTTATTCATATCTTGGGGAAATGAATAATATAAAGGGTGATATCATATTCTCATTATGAGTTGTGTACAATAAACTCTATTATGATTTAATAAAGAAAAATCAATATGGAAAAGTAAATAACTAAAAATATATTCCATTTAATAAATAACATTACCAAAAAATGCATTGGTGGATAATATAAATTTATTAATATGACATATAATAATTAAAAATTATCATTAATTGATATTATTAATGTTCTATGTCATGATTTAAGATATCATGCTATCTTTAAAATCAGGCCCTGGTTCCATGACAGTCTAATTGATGGGAAGGTAGAGAACAAAAAACCATTTAATAATATTTGATAACTAGTTTGTTTACAAGACCTATAAATGACTAAAAATGATATCTATAACCATTACACAACCATCACTATATTTATATATAATTTCAATTTTTTTAATGATTAGTTTAATTATTAAACAATATTCCCTATAAAAAAACATTCAAATTGAATAAATAATATATAATATTAATAGTACACTAGTAAATCAAAGAGAATTGAAGTGAAACACCATATTTAGAAATGATATATAGTTTACAAAATAATATTTTATATGGTACAAATAATAAAGAAATTTAAAATAAATTTAATAACGAGGAAAAAATGATGACATGAAATTTAATGTTGTATGAAAATTTCATAGAAAAAAGTAATCATGTTATGGAAGATAACCATAAATTCATTATAAAAGTGGATTTTTTAGTAAAATAATTTTTTTATAATTTATGAATATGGTAGATAAAACTATAAAATATATTTTCCTTAAAAGTTTTTATTGTAAAAGCATTGAAAACATATAAAAAAATATAAATAGTCTAAAATAGGTATGGTGGTGAGAAAATATAGTATTGTTTTATATGTAAAATAAATAAATATTCCATTTAACAGTCTGTAAAAGAAATTTAAAAATGATCATTTTTGAAAGCATTTGAAATATTACATTCAATAATTTTAAAAATTATAGTATAAAAAATGTAATAAATATAATCATAGTAGAAAATAATATGTAATTTTGTAAAATAATTTTTAAAAAATAAGGATATGAAAGAAAAAATACTTGAGCAAAAAGTAAAATAAGAATGGGATTTATATTAAAAAATTTATTTTTTATATTAATGTTCTAAAGAGAAAATAAATTGAATGTGAATATGGAAATCACATAAATTAACGAAGGATAATAAAATTTATGTATTTTATGCATGATATATTATAATATTTATTAAAAAAAATAAGATAAAACCGAAAAATATTATTGTAAAACAAATTCTTACCTTATTAGTAACTTTTAAATTACAACCCCTTGAATGCATAAACCTGAAATGAAAAATTAATAATAATGAATATATATATATTTATATTCAATTTGAAAATATAAATGCTGTAATATGTACACCACATGAAATTAAATATGTGCACAATACGGAATATGTCTTAATAGGGTACAAATTGAGTCAAAATCCTTTAACTCATGTTCAAATGGCCTCATATTTTATTTTAAAATATATTACAATAAATTTATATTTATTATAATTACATACCATAGCCATAAAAATATCTTTAATATCATATATGATCAATTTATAACTACTTATCTATCATTTTTTAATAATCATCTATTTTATCATTGTTTCGGGTGATATGTACTTTTCATTTTCAAATATATTTTGATTCAGTGGTTATGGTACTTGTGTAAAAATTATGGTTAAATAATATTTAAAATTTTATTCATGATATAAAAATAATATATTTTATTTATGTATATATAGATATATTTAGATTCATGAATGATTGGTTGATATTGAAAAACTAATTACACAATTCATTGAGACGGTTGGTCGAACATACACTTGAACGTTCTATTCAGTTTTTCAATGACTAAAAAAAGAAAGGTAATTTATAATTCAAATTTAAAGAATCACTATTATATCATATTTATTATATATAATAATTAAATATTTCATCATTACCAACCATGTAAATTAGAAATGAAAAACGAATCACATCGCTTTGTGGATGAGGTAGTCCTCATATGCGCATGAGTGACAGTATAATTTTCCAATGGGTTGGAAGGTAATATGATATATATATGATATTAGTAATATATTATAATAATTATATTTTAAATATAATATTTATTCATTAGTTTCATATTTATAAGTATCCTAGTTAACTTTTAATAAAAAACAAATTGCATTGCTACATGGAGACGATAAATTATATGTATGCATGGGAATTGATTATAATTTATGTAGGATGTTAATGATATAGAAAATGTTATTCCAATAATCATAGAAATTTTTTTAATAGATGATACTATGTTTATTATTTTATAGAGGTTATAGTGAATTTACAGGAATTATAAAAAGAAATAAATATAGAAGAGTCTGTAAATATGATTACCTATTATTCAGTATTCTTACTTTTGATCCCATCTTAAGGACCATTAAATTAATCATTTATGAATCAAAGAACCTATAAATAATTTTAAAGGAGTTTTATAAAAAAATTGTATAGTGTTTGTTCAATCATGGATACTCAAAGTTGTGTTAAGAAGAGACGGATGTGGTGTCATTTTATAAGTAAGGGGAGGTGAACTTTTGGAAATTTACAAAATATTACAATACAATACGTGTCAAACTACATTAAAATGGTAAGAAAATTCATTGAATTAAAATATGAAGAGGTTATGGTATTAATTTAATCATACAATCACATTTATATCTATCTAGATATCAATTTAAAACTTATCATTTGGAGTAATCCCTTAGTTAACATATTTTAATCTTAGTCACGGTAATGATTTTTTTTCTACATCAAAGGGTTATAATTTTACTTATAAGGTTAAAAAAGGGTAAAAAATATCCAATAGATGAAATTATATTCCATGTATTACCAAATTTTCCTATGAAATATATTTATTATTTTTTAATAATTTAATGAAATATTGTTTTTAAATAGTATTATTTTTATCATTTTTGACACTATTCATCCAATTTGACATTATTTACTTGAATATAGTGACAATATTCAGATATATAATTATTACAGATTAATAATATCCTATATTAATCTATAAAAATAATTTAAATTCAATATTTTATTTAAATAACAATACTTTTAATGTTTTTAGTTTATATCACATGATTTTAGTACTAGATCCAAAAGAATCATGTAAGCATTGTATAAGAATTTAAGGTAATTATATAATCATTAGAAACTAAAAATAAATCATAATTATAAAAATATTTGAATTATTACAAAATTAAAATTCAATATTCATTTATAAATTATTTTTCCCCAAGTGAACATAAAAGTGAAATTTAAAGTCTACAGAGGGGCATTTTATAGTTTTCGTTACTTTATATAATATAAATACCATTATAAATATAAAATGGCTAAAAACTTAAATATATTTAAAGATATGATGGAAAATGTAGAATTAATCTCAACCAAGGAAATAAATTCATCTGTTGGTTTTAATTTTAATTCTTTATAACATTATTTTTAACCTCAATTACCCGATTCACACTATACCGAGGTGATAAATTTTACCGTGGTTTTATTCATAATACCTAAAAATATAATGGGAACATTTAAAAAAAATTACGTCATAATTATAATTATGGAATAAATTTTATCAAAATAAATTCATATAATTTTATGAAATAAATTTAATAATAAACCAATTAAAATGAGATGAAAAATGGTTTTCTAAAAAAATGTGTTTTATCTCTAAAATATTAATTATATCGAAATAATATAAAATTATAATCCTAATAGAAATAATTATATTATATTAAATTAAATGGATCTAAAAATATTAATTTTAAATCCAAAAATATAATGGAACCAATAAATTACATTATTTAATGAAAATAATGGACTGTTATTAAAAAATTATTATATTTCACTATTCATAAGAAAATAAATTGTTCAATAAAAAATCAACCACAGATTAAAACACCCTGATTTTCCCCCGAAAGTCCAAGAGCCAGGTGAAGACCTGCTCCCATAAGATTAAATAAAGAAAAGTTTATATAGTATAAACCACTCAGGAAAGGGGAGATTTACACAACCTTGTAAACACAATACCAATTCTATCATTGTGAACAAGATCATTGCAATAATCAGGAAGAACGAAAGAATAGCTAGAGCTCACCTCCATGATTTCTCTTTTTGAGGGTGTATCCGCCACTTGATTTGCTTCTCTGTATACATGAGAAACCTCAAGTAAATTAGTTCAGTAATCATTAAAGATCCTATCCAAGCAGGGAGCCTTCTCCATGGGACATTCCTGGACCTCTCTTTGAGTATCTTCACGGTAATAGAAGAGTCCGATTCTATCCAAATCTTCCTCCAGCCACAGCGAGTAGCATAACTTATTGCCTTAATCATAACCCATATCTTTACCTCAAGGGCATGACCATTTCCAATTTAATGAATGAAACATCCCTTTACAAAGCCTCGATAGGTCCTGAAGACACCACCACATCCAACATGTCCTAGCACGCCAGAGGCTGCCCCATCCACATTCACCTTTATATAATCATTGATTGGGGGGATCCACCTAATTATTTTCAACACCTTAGGCTTCCTCTCCTTGCCACTTACACCAAGTGTTCTCAACAATAGGAAATAAGACATATTATTGTTCATAGAGGCATACTGTTTCATCGAAGCAAGTTTAATGCTTTGGTGAATCGCCATCATCCCCTCCTTGAAGGAGGTCCAACCATCATTGAATTCTATATTGTTCTGGGCCTTCCAAATATAAGATATAACAGAAACAAAAGCAACAATGAGCAAGGATTGAACCTGATCACTGTTTTCTTCATGTGTGATAGAATTGAACAGGGTTCCAACAGAATTTAAGACCAATTGAAAATTAAAAATATCTATTAAATACCTACAAAACTGAGAAGCAAAGGTGTAGTTGATGAAAATATGAATAATAGATTCTTCCGCAGCAAGACAAAAAATGCATACCAGGGCCATATTCAAACCTTTTCTTTTAAGGGCAGATTGGATTGGCATCCTTCTTTTCTAGATATTCCATATAAGAAGAGCATCAGCTAGTAAGATGAAAGCCTTCCTCACCTCCATCACCCAAGAAGGTGTTGGATGTGCATTCCCTCACCGCATGGCATAAAGCAGTCAACTGGAGAATAAACCAGTCATAGCAGGTTCCCAAATCAGGGTGTCCTGATCTATACATTCATAAGTAAAGATTTAAATTTGAAGATTAGCAGGAATTACTGCTATATCCCGCGAATTTACCTATAAATCATATAGAGTAGTGTTCCTCAAAGATAGAGGAATGTTAGTTGTAAAATCAATAGGACAAGAAAACCACTATGTTGTCCATCAATTCAGCTGGGAGCTGGAATAGACCATCCATTTAGAATGTGACATAAGATCAGTATAAGTGTTCCTGATTGATGCCCATACAGAGGATCTCAGATACACCTTCTGCCTCCTATGTAACCTGTCAAAAAATCTTTTAGAAAGAATCTCCAAGGCAAAGTCAGTACCAACAAGGAGTTTCCATGTAAATTTTTGGAGCAAAGCATCATTAAAAACCCTGACATACTTGACTCCCATTCCACCAATTGAGAGAGGCTTGATACAGTCCTTACATTTAACAGTAACCAATTTACTCTGTTGTGTTGAACTAGTCCAAATAAAGTTTCTGATCATGCCAACAAGTTCCTTGATCAAAGCAGCAGACCACTTGGAAAGTGAGAAGGAGTACACAAACATTGGGGCGCCACATTATACCCATAGTCAGAGAAGTTAACCATTAAATTTACCCCACTCCAATAAAAAAAATACAATACATCTTCATCACCACATATTCATGTTCTCACATAGCTTCCTCAAATGTTGATTCACCACAAAACCTTAATTATATTATTGTTCTTGTTTCATAGCACTGTCTATCTATAATCTATAATCTCCATCGATTTTTTCCCATGAAAGAGAACATGAAATAGTTATATTACCTCCATGTTAAGTACATGTTAATTTGTAGGAATTTTATTCCTTAGTAGAGATCCATTGAAAAGATCCTGAACATGGGAGCGATTCAGTGGAAGGACCAATCGATATAATATTACCACAACATGATCATGAAATTTTAAGGCACTGATATATCTATGGATAATCTTATAATTAATTCCAAATATCATAAAATTACTTCAATGAGATATTCACAAAAATAATTTTTCAATAACATTTAACTCTATATCTCTTGGTCCATTTTTAACATAAAATTTTTTAACTCTGAGAAACCCTTATTAATTATTTAATGGTTATATCCTTTTCTATAATTTCCTCTACTATATCAGGTTCCAATATATTACATTCTCGAATATCATCCCAACACATTGTAGTTCTACAAATCCTTTCAAAGTGGTCTTCATTAGTGTTCATTTAAATGATCAAGTGAAGTATACTTTCAAAGGAAAATTATACCCAAGGAAGGTGATTATCACAAAATCCTTTGAAATACATAGAGAAAGATCTGAACATGACTTCGAGGGTTTGAATGGTCCTCTCCAACCGAGCATCGTTCTATGAATGATAAGCAGTATTAAATTTCAAATGTGTATCCGTATCCTACTAATGGATTTTATTGAAATTAGAGGTAATAATCAGATCTAGATCAGATATTATTGAGAGTGGTACTCATTCAAATATCACAACTTCCTTAATTTTTTAGTATCCATACATCCCAAGAAAAATTCATATACAATAGATTGTGATTATTCTAGGGATTTTATCGATAAATTTCATCATTGAAGGATCCACTGATATAACCCAACATGAAATTATTTGACAATAGAATGATGATTTTTATAGCCAAAATTCACACTTCATTCAATTTGGAATATATATTCTCTATCCTCTAGGTCATAAGAATAATCCTCAATGTTTTTTTAGGCTCTTACTTTCCCTTCTAATATATAAGAACATCTTCTATAAATACTACCACAAAATTATCCAAGTTATTATTTAGGATCTTTTGATTAAATCTACAATGATAATGAAAGAATTGGTAAGCCCAAATGGAATAAAAAAAATTCATAATGACTAATCCTTATATAAAATGTTGTCTTAGGTATATCCTCATTCAATACCTATAGTTGTCGATATCAATATTTGAGATCAATATTGAAAAATTTGATGAGCTCCTTGTAATTGATCCAGTAGATCATCAATATGGGCTAGAGGATAATTGTTATTAGTAGTGTTTTTTTAAATTATAGATTATAAATTAAATGATTGTTTTGAACATATTCCTTTTTTTTAAAATAGGTTCCCCCCTTGGTGGAGAAGTAGTCCAAATGAATCTCATTTCAAGATTCTCCTAATGTTTCTTGTTAAATTCATTCAACTCAATTAGGGCCATTTTATAGACAACTTTTCAAATAGGTGTTGCACCATGTATGATTTCTTTTGAAATATCAATTTCAAAATTAGGGGGAAGAATAGGAAACTATTTTGTAAAGACATCAATAAAATATCACACAATAGACATATATTTAATTTTTATTTTGTCCATAACCCTTTGAGATAAATATACCTCATGAATTGGTAGTAAATCAAAAATAATGGAAGTAATTTATTTTGGGTTTTCCAGTTCATCCTCCCAACAATATACTATTGTAGGCATATTTGGAATAACAAATATATCTTCCCTTAGTCAATAATTGATATTTTCTCTATACTGAGAGAGAAAATCCGTACTCAATGTTACATCCAATTAAAATATAGTTATAATAACATGATTTATAGGAATCAACTTGAAAAAATTATATCAAGGAGGATCTATATGAATGAAATATGATCATCCAACCATTATTTTTTTGATGGACCAATCAACATAAAATCATTGAGGTGGTGATGTGATACCATTATAAAATTATTCTGAAATATCAATGTAGGTATATACTCAATAAAATAAAACATTTTTATATCAATAGTTGATGATAAGTGTTACTTTATCAATATATATTGTAAAATCCACTTCAGTTTTAGTAATTCTATATTCTTGGACAACCCCACCATTTTATTCTCTTATGGAAACTTACCTTCAAACAAATAGATCTAGTTGGAATAGTTATCCATATATTTATAATTATATAAATGTATAAAAATATATTCTATATTTTCCTTATATTCATTAGACCGAAAGCCCTTATATACAAACATGTAATAAACTACAACACCTTTCAATCATTTTCCACGATGATTATTTGTACAATTTTTACATGATGGAAGGTTATTTAATACATTATTATACTTTGATGAATTCCCCTTTCATTACTTTTCACTAGACCTTTTATTCTATGGATTTCCCTTGAATATTTTGGATCTAAAAAACTCATTCACTATCTAAATGGGACTTGGTAATATTAAATCATATAATTCCAATGTTTTAGAAACTAGTTCTTTTATCAGACCAAAAATAATCCAATTAAATAAATGTTCAATATTTATTTCTAGACTATGTATTTAGTCTATATAATTAATAAATAGTGTTTTAAATTTATCCTTATACTCTTCCACTCCTTCTTCTACCTATTCTTTTAAGTGTTGAAATTCCTATTAATTTCTGGTCATTTTTCTCAAGGTAAGTATTTCACAAAGAATATCAGATTATAATATATCCATTAAATGTTTTCTATTTCATTAAAATCAGAAGTGTTCTTGATAAATTACCCCCATTGATCAACATATCCTCACAAAAAATACATTGTATGAATAACATGATCACTTTTATTATATCCCAAATCCTTGAATATCATTTCAAGGGACACAATCAATTACCTAGATACCAAAAGATTAGTAGATCCATTAAAATATGGAGGCTTCTTCTGCAGGAATCCAATATCCTTCAGTGAATCATGTAGATAAAAACATGTAACTATATATGGGATATTTTATTTTTCCTAAATTGAGTCATCCTCTATAATACATCTATGATATTTTCTATTCTAACACAAACTATATTTTATTTATTAGTTGAGAAATCCATAGAATAACTAAAGGTGGATTCCCTTTCTTACATTAGGATAAATCACTAAATAATGGAACACACAAGCTAAGATCATAATCAACATGAATATTGTTCCATAAAAGAAAAAACCCTATAGTGGTAAAAGGACTCAAATACCATAAGGGATCATCACAATTCTCATGTGGGATGTGTTCATTTAAAATTTAGTTCCCATGGTTTCTACTAAACATCTTTTGATAAAAAATTTATAAACCCTAACAAAAGAAACTTCGATTTGGATTCTACTATATTCCATTAATAATTGAGAAAATATATCTCACAACACATGATCGATCTATTTTGAAATTCTCAAAAACTAGAAATATATATGATTTCTATATTAAATTAAAAATATAAATACAGAGAAGAAGAAACATTCTCTCAACTTTGATATTATTGATAATATCATTCTTCATATCCTTTGAAAAGGGAAAAAATATAGTGTGATCTCAGATTCTTGGTAATGGTTATGTAGAATGGAGGCTATCATGATTAAATATTAAGTAATTAATATGGTAATGAAAATTAACAAACACACATTAAATTTAATCAATAACATGATAATGAAATGAATCCATGGATAATATCAATGTAGTAATATCGTGGTTAATAATAAATTAATTTTAAATATAGTAAATTCTTAGGTTTATACATCTTGTTATATTTAGTATCAAGGAATTGTGGAATTATAATATAATTTATGGGTAGGTATACACCAAAAAATTATTTAATAATATTGACTGTCTGGTTTTTTGCACGATACATGTTGATGTATTGATGGGTTATATATAATCAGGGTCCACAAATAAGTACATTTCAAATAAATTATTAATATTTTTAATGATTACTATAATACATAAACAATATTAAATATTAAAATATACACATATTGTATAAATAATATGAAATATTAAGATATACCAAGTGAATCAAATAACATTCATAGTAAAAAACTGTAAGTAGTAATGTTATATGGTTTATAAAATAATATTATCCATGAAACAAATAATAGGGATATTTAAGAGAAATTTATTCTCCAATTAAAAATTATCATAATAAATAAATGTTTTGAATACAATTTTAATGAATAAAAAGTTTTTCAAGAGATGATAGATGATTTAACAATTAATCAAAAAAGTATATATTGTAGTAAAATCAAGCCTTGTAGAGAATATGAGAAAGTGGTAGAGAACAATTTAAAACAATATTTCAATAAATAATTTTCTTTCTAAAACCATTAAATCAATTTATAATAAGATAAACAGCATAAAATGGATATATTTATGGGAAATCCGTTAATGTATTATATGTTAAATAAATAAATATTTCTTTTTTACTTTTTGTAGAAGAATGTAAAAAATTAACCTTTACTAAAACATTAGAATGATTGATTTCAGACATTGAAAAAAGTAATGATAATATAATATTAATATAATAAATATTTTTATTAAATAAAATGGTGTTTTTAAAAATAATTTTGGAGAAAATATAGATATTTAAGAAAAATATACTTGATAAGAAGGAGATATATTACCACATTATGTTTTTAATTTTTTTTATATATTATATCTCCAAACATAATAAAAGTGGAACTAAAATATAGATATTTCTTAATGGTCATAAAGTAATAAAATATAAGGATTTTATGAACGATAGACTATATAATATCTCAAATAGAAAAAAATACAAAAAATGAGAATTTAAAATAAATGCGCACCTCTTTGGTAACAATTAAATAGTGACCCCATGATATGTTAAAAGTGAATATGATCATTATTATTTATTAATAAATATAAATTTTTGTTATGTATATGTAGTATATACATCACATTAATGTAAATTAGTGAATAATGTTAAAAATGTCTCACTAGAATGGAAATAGAGACGAAATTCCTTACATCAATATTTAATTACCTCATATTGTATTTTAACCTCAATTATTATATTATTTTTTATTTATTGTAAAATGAAACCATAACAATATAAAAAACTATAATATCATATATGATCAAATTATAATATATGGCCATTCATTTGTTATCAATACTTCAAGTGTTAATTACTTTATTTTTCAAGTATGTTTTGATTCAAAAATTTTGGACCTTGAATTTTGGTTATTATTCCATAATATATATAATATTGATCCTAATATAAATATATTATATATATTCATTATATATATTCATTATATATATATTTAGTATTCTATAAAAGGTATAGATAGAAAAAAATAATTTCATCATTCATATAGATTGTAGGCCATACGTATGCATGAAAGTTGTTTTTACATTTTGAAGGATGAAAAAATTAAATATTAATTCAGATTTATAGAATAATTATTATATCATTTATATCATATATATTCATTCAATAAAATTATTATTATCATCTAGGTAAATCATACATGATAAATGGTTCACATTACCTCAAGGAGGTGGTAGTCCACATATACACATGAGTGACATTTTCATTTTACAATGTATTAGATTGTAAGAAGGTAGATATGATATTTAAATTTTATATCTATTAATTTAAACATTAATATCATATATATATATATATAAATTCATTGGTTCCATCTTTATTACCATTATACTAATGTAGTGATGAAAAATAAATTACACTACTTGATGGAAACAGTAAGTCATGAAAATAAAATTGATTTTTTTTTCTTATTATAAGATAGAAAAGAGATGGGACGTGTTTTTAAAATAAAAATAATTAAATTTTGTTATATTTATTATAATATAGTTAATATTTTAAGATAATTAAAATATATATGTAGTAATCAAAGGAAGATAAATTTTTTAATGATTTGGTAAAGATGCTTAACTCTTCTCCCATTAGCTTCCTTTAGATCCTTTTTCGGTACATTGGAATGGAATTTAAGAAGACCAAATCATCTTAATCATATATATTCATTTAAATAACACAATTTCTTAGGATCTGATCAATATATATTTTAATATGTGGTTTAAATAATAAAGTAATGGGGTATCCATTTATAACTTAGGGGAGTTGCAGTTTTTGATGTTTAAGATATATAATTGTATAACATATTTCTTCTTCATTTAAAATGGTTACAAAATAAATTTTATTAATTTAGAATTATTTTATGGTCTTATAGAATAATAATATCAAATATATATAGTTTGATATAGGAATTTAACCCATATCATTTTGGATTACCACTTTGGTTAACCCATTTTTTCCTTAACTATGGTAATGAATTTTTCAATTTGAAAATGTAATAATTTTACATATAAGATGAGGATTTTCTTATAAAAATTTAAAGGATAAACTCTTTTTTCATATATTTTACACTTTTACTCTTACATTAATTTTATGATTTTTAACTTATTTAATACAATATTGTTTCCATAAAACATCATTATTATCATTTTTTTCCTATTCATTTATTTTGAATTTAATGTAAATAACAGAGTGATGTAATCAAATAAAAACTTTTTAAAAATTAATAATATCTTACATATATATATAAATATTACTTTAACTCAGCAATTCTTTGAAATTAAAATAATTTTAATGTTTATAATATCATTTTCTAGATTATAGTACTGCATGCTCAAACACCGTGTTACAGTTGTATAAGATTTTAATGTAATTATCTAACAAGTAAAAATTATAAATAAATTTAAACCATAAATATAATATCATTATTCTCAATGTAACATTTAATATTATCTTATAACATATTTTTATCACTATGTGAACATATATGAGAAATTAAAATTCAAGACAGTGACATTCTCTATTTTTCATTCCTTAAAATAATATAAATAATGTTATCAAATGAAAATGGAACTAAGATGCCATGTATTAGAATTTATGATGCGTAAGGTCGAATTAATATCATAAAAATAAATAAACTCTTGTTTATATAGATTTTTAATTTTGTTTCATATTATATTTAACATTAATTACCTGATTTACCATTTATTTTGGTGATACATTTTTGCACGATTACTAGTCATAGTGCTAAAAATTAAAAAGGACCTATTTAAAAAATTGAAAAATTTTAGAGAAAAATACTTAATCAATTTTATCATATTGTAATCCTATATTTTTTTATATCAATTAAAAACTAAACCCAAAAATGTAATGAAGTAGTTTTCTAGAAAAATATGTTCTTAGCATAAATATTTTCATATATAAAAATCTGGTGAAATTATTATTTAAATGAAATGAATTAAATTATATTAAATAAAATAGATCTTATATAACTTTAATACAAATTAAAAAATAGAATAGTTCCATTAAATTACTTTATATAGAGAAATGAAATGGTGGTTTTAAAAAAATCAATATGTTTACCAAATCACAAAAAAAATATCTTCTTAGAAAAATGCCAACAATTAAAAATAAGATAATAATAAAAATATGAAAAAATATAATAATAGTCACATAATAATATTTTAATACTTCCTTGGTTCATTTAAACTTTGTGTTGTGTGTAAAGTAATCTATTAATTAAATTAATATTATTTAAGGAAAAAATTATAAAATATTGGGGTGTTACATGTATAATATGTTTTATCATTTAATAATCTAAAATATGTTACAAATATCATCCTTTTTAATTCTATATTACAATCATCTATGTATATTATAATAATTAAAAATGATGTTTAATGGTGGCGGTAGTCTAAACACTCACACAATTATATATTTTGTGTGTTTCATAAGGGAAAAATAGAAATTGTCATTAATTATTATTTCCACATAATAATAAAATTCAGCATATAAAAATGCATATTTCACTACATAGTTACTTGAATATTAAAATTGTGAAATTAGAATATAAAATAATGAAGTTAAGTGAAAACTATTACTTATGTTTCAAGCTATGATATTTCCATGGAAGATATCTAAGAAATGGATATAAACTTCATTATAAGGGATTATGAAAATTAAGGGTTGTAGGAGGAAACTTAATGTTTAGAGTTGTATTGAAGAGGTGGTGAGAGGACCCTTTCAAGGGCTGTGAGAATGTATTTTTTAAAAAATATTTAAACTTAATATAAAGGGATCACGTGTTAAACATTTCATGTGGATCCAAAAATAGAGAATCATTTATTTTATGGTGATTTAATTTCACATATTTCTCAAAAACAATATTATAAACATGTTCTTAACATGTTTTAATACATATATACCTTGAAATATATATTTTTTCACTGAAGATTTTGTAATTTAAACTAGATTTTTCCAATGATAATTTTTTATTCATGCCTAAAAATAAAGTGGTTTTTAATAGAAAAATTAGAAGCACTTATTCTAAATTTTAAATCAAATTAATTTAGTTAATTAATTGAAAAATAATTTTAAAATTAGAATTTCTAATGTATTAAATACAATTTTTTAGAAAATATTACATAGTTCAAAAATATAAAATATATTTTTTAATTAAATAATACCATTATAAAATATTACTTATAAAAAATAATTTTTTTAATAAAAATGTTTTATATTTTCTAGGTCATGCTTATGTCCAAGTGATGTTATAAAATTTACTACATTTAAAAAAATATTATTTTCCACTATTCACCTCAAAAATAATTATTTTATAAAGATCACAATTATTTACAATTGATATATATTATTATTCTCAATTATAAAATTATTTTCATTTATTCAAATTAACATTCTAAAATTTTAGTACTCAATATTTTAATAAAATCACAAAATATCAAAGAAAACTGTTCATATTGGAAAATAGATTTATAAAATGTTATTTAATCTTTATTTTAATTTTATATTAGTTAATAACAAATTTATTGGTACAAAATTATTCATATAATTACTCTATTTTATTATTATTTAATCATAATATACTATGTTTATTCAAATAAAACACCAATTTTATAAAATCATATATTTAAAGCATAAAATTATTTTCAATGATATTTTAGTATGGTTTTAATTTAATTTGTATTGAAAATAGAATTTATTCTCATTAAACATGTATTTCATATTCTGGACTATCTTATTTGAACTAGATAATTTTATTAAAGGGTTTTAAATGGTTAAATATAATATTTATATCTTTATCTAAATGTATCATGGTTTTTGTTTATGTTTAGAATTGTGTCTAGAGTAAGCTATGAACAATATTATTTATTTAAGAAATATATGTTGTGAAATATATGGTCATTAAGCTCACATACCCAACTGAATACCCAAAGTAATCCACATACACACCCCATTTGATTTAACATGAAAATCCAATCAATTTGGAAATAGATAAATCAAGAAATTGATTCATTGATTTATATGGGTCTGATAATTAAATTATATGTTTATTAGAGAACACTAACATTTCTATTACTTTTAATCATTTTAGTGTTTACATAACACAATAAATAATCTTAATAGGAAATAGATTAAATCTATTTTAACAAAACAATTAATTCATATATGACACATGGACAAGCTTTCCCTCCCCACTCTTATAGAAGGGCCAAGATGATATTTTGGTTACACAACAATCTAATATTTTTGGATGACCGAACACTAACACCTGATGACTGATGATATCCTATAGAAATTGGGGCTTTACTATTGAATATGGTAAATATTCTATTTAAAAATTTTATTTCTTAGAATTGATAAAATCATTCAATGTACATTAAACATCCATTCAGCATTGTTCACTAAATTAACAATGACCAAAAAACATCTTTAAAAAAAATCGTTATATCTGACCAAGCTTCCACATATTGAATACATGTTGCTACTATAGAAAAATATAACAAGAAAAACATTGAGATTTCCAATTTTTGGAAGGCATAAACTGTCATATGAAAAAGTCTTCATAAACCCAAAAACATCAACTCATATGGGATTCAATTTATTGGTTAGTTGGAACTTGGTATAGAGTATGTGTTTGAGCCTATAGGTTAATGGATGACTCACATTATTAATCATCTATCTCACCATGTACTATAAGGTGTGGTTACTATTTAAATTTACACAAAAACATTATGGTGTATAAGGAGTAATAAATTGAGATATTATTCCAAACTTCCTTATATAATTAATTATATCTTGATTAAGATATTCTCTACTATATTTTGAGAATACTTTTTTAACTTCTGACCAAGAAGATCATACACTTAATTCATGTGATTCCTAAATTCCTCAACATTATATGACATGTAACTCATTCCTAAAGTATATAAATATATAATAAATTCATCAAAAATATATATTATTTAATAGTATTCACATTTATCATCACCTGGAAAACATCTACAAACATAAATAAAAAAATTAAAATCTATATTGAACTTTAAAATTTTCCAATAAATGGTTCTTTAGATGTTTTTCCTTAAAAACAAGTGTGACATTTATCTAGGTTTTTTTTGAAAATAATCATTGTATCCTACATTATATATCCTTTTAGATAGTAATTTTATAGAAAACCAAGATATTGATTCTAAAACTGGTTGTTATATGATTTATGTTTTATTTGATATTTATTTATTACAAATCCATAATGTTCTTATTCAAGTATTTAAAGGATATTATTCAAAGGTACCATCCTATAATAAATTCTAGTAATAAAAAAGTTGAAAATATTATTTCCAATCATGAAAATAATGACTTATATATC
Organism: Viscum album; assembly: GCA_963277665.1. NCBI lineage: Eukaryota > Viridiplantae > Streptophyta > Magnoliopsida > Santalales > Viscaceae > Viscum > Viscum album. Next base: position 1,447,524,265 of record OY728155.1, read on the forward strand.
TAGAATGGATAGAAATATTATTATTTTAGTAAACAAGTAATATAATATTAATTCATTCAAATCAAAATCCATCATACTGGTAAAGATAGATTGCATTCTTCAATAAGTAGTATATTGAGTCTTGTGTCACTATTAGATCATATATCAACCTCACATATTTCAATATTCTATTATCTACATGGTTCTTGTATCTGTATACAAATTTATATATCACAAGATTTTTTTAACGATTAATTAGTTAGTATGGAAGGATTACAATCAAGAATGAATGTACCTAAATCCTTCCCTTTATTCTTCATTAACACACAATTCTTTTTTCAGAGGAATTTATTACTATTGGAAAAACATGATACATGATGATCCTTAGGATTCCACTTGATCCTCCTCTTCTTAGCTGTGAATTTCAATAGATCCATGGACATGGCATTAGTCTTAGAGATTTTTCCTGTCTATTCCTCTTCTTTGATATAAGGATTGGATATTTTACACGCTTAAGGTCTTTATTATCCTCAAAATTTATATTCAATATATATTTTAGAGGATTATATATATTTTAAATTTTAATATTCATAATATAATGAAGATGATCTTATGAAGTTTAGTGATAATGAGTTTTGTAAAAAACTCATTGGGTATCATGAAACATAATATTTCTAAATGAAAATTGTATTTAGTAAACTTATCTACATGAGGTTTATCTAGAGAACCTTCTCTATGTTTACATGTAGTGAGTTCATTGGAGATCTATTACCTCTATTGTCTTTATTTCCCATGATAAATATCATATACATTGATAACATGGTGTATGAATCCTTGTGTTCATAAAGATAATTTGTTTCAAAATTTTTAGAGAATAACATGAGTCATTTTACATACAATTCATTATTAAAATGTTTCCAGAAGATATAATTCTCTTCCATAATTACTCTCATAGATGGTTCAGTAAGAACTAGGGAATGTATCTTATTAAACTTACTCCCTTGGAATAATATGATGTGAATGAAATTATACTACCCCTCGAAGATAATTCTAGTGAAGAAATTAAAAATTTTGAAAAAAATAATAGGGATAATTTTACGGTTTAATGAATAGTAGTTTTCTATAAAAAATAAGATATATTATAGTATACTATGTTGATTAACAAGAATAAAAAAATCAATTACTTTTATAAATCACCAAAATTTTTGTTATATCCTAATATCCATATTAATTTGATTTATAATAACATATAACAATGATATTATAGTTGAAAGGAACCATATTACAATTATCATAACCCTGAAAAGTGTCTGTCAAAATTACTCAAAGATATTTATGTAAGTGGTCATACAAACTACATTAACTCTTGGTTCCATGATATATTGATTGGAATCCCAAATTTTTTAAAACCTAGAATTGGAGTTCCTCAATATTTGTCTCTATGTTACACCACATTATTAAATAGAAAATACTATTTATAATGACATAGTTATTTTATAGAAAAACATTCAAGAGAACTCATTGATAAATAGAAGTGTCCAGACAAGGGCTTGACCTTCACATGGATCAATAGTTTCATTAAAACACAATTAATAAATGGTTATATATGAATTAATTATTTTATTTGAGATATTTTATTAATCTTATTGATAAATTTTCTTTGTTTTATTATTTATATTTTTTAATATTATACTTAATTTACATAATTAAGTTACATTGTATAATAAAATAATCCATATACAATCAATTTATTTTATTTTTATTTTTCATGATTAATAATTTGTTTACAATATTTAACCACTTTTAAACATAAAATAAACACTTCCTTATGTAAACAAACAAAAAAATATAGACTATATAAAATTAAAAAAACATGTGATTACATTATGAGACTTTATGTACTGGTTGGTTTATTAAGTAGATGATAAATTAACGCTTGAACCTTGGATAATATCCCCTTATGTTGAAACATATATCAAGTTGTAGTATTAAACATTTTCCCTCTTTATCTCCTTGGTCAGATTCAAATTGGATCAGTCCATAACCATCTCCACATACATCGCGCACATTCCTTTACATATTATTACTCAACCATAGGTGAGGGGTAACAGGTGATTAGGGTTAAGAAAAAAACTATGAGTACAAAATACGATACATAATAAAGATTACTAGATGATAAAAAGATTTAAACACTTTATTTAATAATACATTTATCATAAAAATACATGTAATAAACAATTAAATTAAAGAAAAACCCATCACATTGCTAGGTTTTCATGCTATTGACCATCCAGAACATGAAAAGGATTCACATTTAAACTTTTTAGAATTCCATTAAATTCATTCATTTTACAAGATAAATTAAATAAAATTAAATAGATTATTTATTAAATAATATATATTTATAATGATCTGTGTAAAGACCCGTAAAATTCAAGGGAAATTTTTTTTAATTTTCTTTGGAATTTTACAAGAATGCAATTTCTGACGGAACCTAATTCCGAGGCCCGGTATGCCCGGAATCAATTTCCAAAGTTTAGCTCAGGTACGTTCAGTGAATGAATGAGCAGGTTTTCCTAACTTTTGAATCAATGCTCAGAATTGAAATTTTAGGACACCGATGAAACTGCAGCGTCGGTAATTACTTAGGAAGACCTTTTTCCAGAGTTACGTTTTCTCAGGTGAGGTTATTAATTAATTGGGTTAACTAAAGAATAAAAATAAAATATTGTGCTAAAATTTTATTTTTATTCTATGTAATGATAACCTAGGCATGTTGGTTGGAGTGGGACCCACTAATACCCTAACTCCTAGGTAGGATATTAGTGAGGTGGGGCACAAACAAACCCCACCCCCTTTATTTCCTTTTCACCTCCCACGTGCATTTAATTTGGTAACTCGCCCGCAACCCCTTTTTAAATTCCAAGTCAACTCTTTCCTTTAATTGGATTATTAAACGAATCATTAATTGTTCAGAGCACATTAATTAAATCATGTTTTAATTTTGAATTTCAAATAAGGGATGACTTGAGTAATAAAATAAGGCAATGCCTTATTTTATTATTATTGTTTCGTTGTGCGAGAAGGGTTGGAGAGGAATTTCTCTAGCCTTGGAATCCTCATCTCCGTCCTTGAAGAACACGAAGAACACACTGTCACCGACGAAGAACACCGACCTCCGATGAAGGATGACGATTAATGCTGATTTCTCAGTGATCGAATATGCGACGTCATGTACTGCGACACTGACGATCCTCCTTCCACGATGCCGTCTTCTGCGACGTCCCTTTCCTGAGACAAACCTCGTTCGATGACTTCATCAAGGTAGTGGGTTAGGATTAATTTAATTTATGTGGATTATATCCTCAACATATGATTAATTTCTTGAATGTAATTTGAACCACTAACACGGTGGGTGCGGACCAACGAACAAGTCCGAACCCACCGATTATTTGTTCTTGATGTGCGGACGGTTGACCGACAATGAAACGAGACCATTGAGCGATTGGAGACCATTGCAGTAATCTATGGCTCCCAAGATGACCCCATGCGTAGACGGAAGCAAGAACGGACCACTGGAGCGGCTCCGGTGGCCAGCGAACTTCACTGGTGGCATGGGTCACCGGTGCGGCGGCGTCCCGGCATGCTGCCAGGAGGGACCGCCGCAGCTGAAGCCACGGCGGCAGGTGCCCGGTCCCGCGGCCGCCCGAGACCCAGGGGAGACATGAATCCCAGTGCCGCATCCGCTGGAAGAAGTAAGCGGCCCCCCATGTGGGGATGTGACTTCAACCAAGGGGGTCAGCCACCCCCCCCCCCTTCTGCAACGGCACGACCAGCACCGAGCTGGTCGTGCGGGGCGCGCCCGCGCCGGGCCAACCGGCCGCCCGGGCCGGGCCGGGCCACGCCGGTGGGGCCGAGCCACACCCACCAGGCCGGGCCATGCCCTAAAGGGCCAGACTCAGACCTAGGGTGGGCGACCTAGTTCGGGCCGACCCAGGGGGTCTCCGGCCGGGTCGGTCCGGGCCCAAAACCCCCTAAATTGGACAGGTTCGCTCTTTTGCCCATATCTTGGGCTATAGATCTCTGATCGATGCACCGTCAGTTGTGTGGATATCCTTGGAATGAGACGGTCATTTTGGTATATTACACTAAAGGTTTCAGAGAACATTGGGTATGACCGGGTTGGTTTGAACACAAAACGAACCGGGACCTCAGAGCGGAAACGCTTATAACTTGAGCTCCGGACGTCCGATTGACATTCCGTCGAATTTGTTTTATTCCTATTAGTGAGAAGGACCTTTTGGCTTACTTAGCTTGAGGTTTGGATGCAGTTGGAGTGCATTCAGGTTGGTTTTGACTTAAAAAATTCAACTGGGCCCCTCGAATGAAAAAGCCAATAACTCTCAGACTGGGCGTCCGATTGACACGCCGTCTGTCACATTGAGTTCCTCTTGTCAAGACGGAACATTGGGATAAATCAACTCCAGACTATGTGTCATTTGACGTATCGACCCCCTTTGGCTCGTGGAGTGGACCCTCCTAGAAAAGTGTATGCTGTGTGCGGGAACCCTAGAGCTGGCTGCGACTGCGACTGTGAGGATTGCACTGAAATCCTATGTGGGTTCGGCAGCGATGAAGACCATACGGGAATCCTATGTGGGTTCGACGGTGATGAAGACTGCACTGAAATCAAATGTGGGTTCAGCAGTGATGAAGACCGTATTGAAATCCTCTGTGGGTTCGACAGCGATGAAGACTGCACTGAAATCCTTTGTGGGTTCGGCAGCGATGAAGACCGTATAGAAATCCTCCGTGGGTTCGACGACAATGACTATTATTCTTTTATCCTATGTGGGTCTGGTAGTGTCTGACTCTATTCTTGCTATCCTATGTGGGTCTGGCAGAGTAGCTGGTCTGTATCAAATGTGGGTCCGACAGCTTAGCTGGTTTAGTATCATATGTGGGTCCCAGATTAAATGAATCAGTGGTTATATCTGATCATCTCTATCACCTTATGAATAAGTATACCTGTGTGAGCTGAGTCTTAACTTTCAATCGTTATCTTCGATATTATTGACTTGCTTTCCTATGTGAATTGTGCTGTGCTTTCCTATGTGGATTGGGTTGTACTATCCCATGTGGGAATGATCAAACTTGGGCTCGGATGTTGGAGCCGAAATGGAATTGATGACTTAGGTATATGTATGGGCATATACCTAAGTAGTGGTGGATGTTATTTCGTGATTTTTTCTTTCCAATGTGGATTTTCCTTTATGGATTCTGGGAGACCTTCTGGGGTCTCGGGGTCCCTATTGAGTAGAGTATACTCACCCCTACACGGGCTATGCCCGCACTACGTTGTGTTGGATGCAGATGACGGAAAACACTGACCGTGGTTGAGGTTTGTAGAGCAGTCGGTACCTGGAGGTGGACCACTGGGCGAGACGTACACGGAGCGAATGGCTGGAACCGTGGAACTGAGGCAGCTATCTATACCCACCCTTCAGGTGGGACTTCTAGTGGACGGCGCGACGTTGTTGTTTTACATTCAATTGTTGTAATTTCTTTCCAGTTGTACTTTACTTTCAGTTTGGGTTTGTAATCTGGCCCATTTACATTTCGCACTTACCTTTGTACCCAGTTTTACTTAGTGTTTACTTCTGCTGGCTTACTCTGTGGTGTTTGTTTACTTTATAAAGAGAATTCCTTCCCTTTTGTCGGGATTTACGCCTTTGGTGCTAGTCACCAGCCCCTGGCCTATGGGTGGCGGGCTTGGGGTAGTCACAACATGGGCCCCAAGGACGGGTCGTGACAAATTGGAATCAGAAGAGTTCGGTTCTACCGCAGAACTCAGGACTCTGATCTTTCTTCTATGTGAAGCAATAATGTTTAGGTTATTGAGTGTGGTTATCAGTCTAGGGAGTCCAGGGTTGGTGCGGCGACCGATGTATCCATACACCTGGACCCTAACTTCTGATTTCTGACTCAATGCATGAAAACATTGATTGCATGTGTGTTTCAAAAGTATTCTTTGTGATTACTTTGTGTCAGATCACCAGGTATACTATTTTGACCATGGTGCACCTGTTTCTTTTCAGGATGGCCCCACGACAGCATCCAGCTAGGTTTCCGAGCTTTGTGCGAGACGACAGCCCACTGAGTGATGAGGCGTTGGTGCATGACCCTTTTTCAGCAGAGGCACCGGCGGTACCTCTACCCGCAGAGCCACCGATGCTACCAGCCCCAGCCGTTGAGAGTACACATCACCTTAGTGGACATCATGAGTTTCAGCGTAAGAGACTGCCTAGGTTCTACGGGGAGACGGACCCTCAGGCAGCCGAGGATTGGATGGAGGTGGTTGTTTGAGTTTTCATGTTAGTGGGGACACCAACTGACCTCATGGTGGTCCTCGTAGCGAGCCTCCTAAACACTATAGTAGGAAGATGGTGGATCTTGATGCTCCAGGTGCACGATAAGGCATCACTCCTCTGGATGGACTTTGAGAGCCTCTTTTGCTCAGAGATCGTCCCATCCACCCTCCGTGCGGTGCGCATCCAGGAGCTTCTACAGCTGCGGAAGGGTAGCATGATGGTCGCCCAGTACTCGGCGAGATTTACCAATCTCTCGCACTATTCGATGAATATGGTACGAGACCTATTCTTCTGGGCCCAGACCTTCGAGCAGGGACTGAGGCATGAGATCAGGGAATCGATGATCTCCCTCATCATTCCGATGTAGGCAGGAGTACTAAAGCGAGCCCTTCTCATTGAGAGATTTCTTGCTGAACCTACAACAGCAGCGAGACCTACGGTAGGGTGACACGTAGCAGAGTCATCTGCACCTAGCAGTTGATAGATGTCACAGGGGTCCAGGCGGACCGGACCATCAGGCAGATGACCTCAGGACACTGGCTCAGAGGTGCGGGGCCCAGGGCGCAGAGCCAACCTTCTGAGGAGCAGGCAGTGCTACGCATGCGGCGGGCAGGGCCACATGGATCGTGACTGCCCGACCCGCCGTGCAGAGGAGCAGCAGACAGTTGAGGGGCCACCCAGGCAGAGGTAGAGGGTCGACCGTGGCAGTCTGCTGAGAGCAGGCAGATGAGGTAGGGGAGCTGGCCGGGTAGTAGGTGGTGGGAGATGCTTTGAGGCTTTATCACCACCACCACTAGGATGTCCACCCCGACCATAGGGAGCTGGCGGGCAGAGACAGGCTCAACTTCAGGCAGTAGAGGCCTACGACCGCAACATTCCAGAGATGATTGAAGGTATTATCTATGTCTACTCCACCCTTGCTGCAGTTCTTGTAGACACATGAGAGAGTCATTCCATTATTGCCGCTGCCCTTGTTCGGAGCTCGGAGATTCCGATGGAGCCGTTGGATCGATCCTTACAGCTAGAGACTCCTACAGGAGCAGACTCGATGATGACACACTGGTGCCAGTAGTGTGAGATTACTCTAGGAGGCGAGATCTTCGGCTGGGATCTTCTTGTAGTGGCGTCAAGGCCTTACGACGTCATTTTGGGCACGGACTGACTATCTACAGTCCATGCTCATATTGGTTGTATTAGGCACCAGGTGCGGTGTGTACGCACCGATGTGAGTAGGTTTACCTTCACCGGTGAGAAGGGACCCTTTGTAGCACATGATGGAATCACGCAGAGGAGAGGACATCCCATCACTCATCAGTTGGCTAGCCTCATCCTAGGAGCAGTTGACGTGCAGAGTCCGAGTTTTACTGTAGTGGTGGATCAGTATGTAGACATTTTCCCCAATGACGTCCCAGGACTACCTCTTCACATATAGGTAGACTTCTATATTGACCTATACCCCGGGATAGCCCCTATGTCCACTCCAGCATATTGGATGGATCCCGCTGAGCATCGAGAGCTACGAGTACATCTGGAGGACTTGTAGAGAAAGGGATTCATCTGACCCAGTGTTTCACCCTGAGCTTCCTCGATATTGTTCGCCAAGAAGACGGACGGGAGCTTGCGACTGTGTGTTGATTATCGTCGCCTGAACCAGGTGATCGTGAGGAACAAGTATCCGCTACCGATGATTGAGGACCTCTTTGATCAGCTCAAGGGAGCACGGTGGTTCTCGAAGATAGACCTCAGGTTAGGCTATCATCAGCTCAGAGTTCGGGACGAGGACGTGCAGAAGACGACCTTCAGATGTCAATATGGCCACTATGAGTTCATGGTTATGCCTTTCGGTGTAACCAATGCTCCAGCTGTGTTCATTAGTCTCATGAACAGGATCTTTAAGCCATACCTCGATCGATTTTTCATGGTCTTCATCGACGGCATTTTGATATACTCGACCACTGAGGAGGAGCATGCCTACCACTTTTGGGTTGTTCTAGACACACTCCGAGAGCACCAGCTTTATGGAAAGCTCTCTAAGTGTTAGTTCTGGTTACGTGGGGTCCAATTCTTGGGACATGTCATCTATGAGGTGGGATTTGCGGTGGATCCTACGAAGATCGAGGCAATGCTAGCTCGGGAGCCACCCAGGAGCGTGACGGAGGTGCAGAGTTTCTTAGGACTAGCTGGGTACTACTAGAGATTTGTGCCAGACTTTTCCAGAGTTGCAGCACCACTCATAGCTTTGACAAAGAAGGGGAAACTCTTCATGTAGTCAGACAGATGTCAGCAGAGCTTCCAGGAACTGAGACTGAGATTGACCAGTGCACCTATCTTAAGGATACTAGAGGAGGGATTAGGGTACGTTGTTTATTGCGATGCATCAGGGACCAGACATGGATGTGTCCTAATGAAGTATTGAGCTGTGATCGCCTCTGGATCATGTCAGTTGAGGAAGCATGAGCAAAACTATGCTACCTGTGACCTAGAGTTAGCAGCAGTGGTCTTCGCTCTGAAGATGTGGCGACACTATCTGATAGGCGAGCGCTTTACAGTCTACTCTGACCACCAGAGTCTCAGGTACATCTTCTCGCAGAAGGAACTGAATCTGAGACAGTGAAGATGGCATGAGTTCCTCCAGGACTATGAATTTGAGAGAGTCTATACTCCTGGGAAGGGGAACGTAGTAGCCGATGCTCTCAGCAGGAGGACGGGCATTCAACTACTCGGGGAGGAGACGAAGTAGATAGCTACTTTTCAGATATCCTTCATGGATAGAGATGGAGAAGCCTTTCTTCAGTCACTCACAATCACTCCTCCACTACTGCATCGGGTCAGAGAGGCACAGTGTGGGGACGCTGACTGTGAGACGCGGCGTGCGTAGATATCTTCATGGCAGAAACCTGATGGTTTCTCTGTAGGAGGAGAGCACATCGTCCTTTTTAGAGGACATACCATGGATCCATTTGCGTTACAGGAGGAGGTGATGAGAGAGTTTCACACTTTCCCTTTAGCGGTACATCCAGGAGTGGCGAAGATGTACTAGGATCTCAGACGAAAGCACAGGTGACTGGGTATGAAGAAGGCTGCGGCAGAGTTCGTTTCTTGATGCCTCACCTACCAGCAGGTGAAGGTAGAGCACTAGGTACCAGAAGGCTTGGTATAGCCCTTGGAGGTCTCGAAGTGGATGTGGGATGGGATATCTATGTATTTCGTGACTGGAATTCTACGCACTTCCAGAGTTCACGACGCCATTTGGGTGATTGTTGACCGACTCACCAAGTCGGCCCACTTCTTACCCATCAGAGAGCAGGGCTCAGTGGAGATCTTGGGACGCCTCTACGTCCAGGAGATCCCACGGCTTCATGGGGTGCCATCATCTATCATCTCCGATCGAGATGCCCGCTTTACTTCCTGGCTTTGGAAGGGGTTGCAGGAGGAATTCGAGACGCAACTAGGTCTGAGAACCGCCTTTCACCCTCAGACGGATGGTCAGATGGAGAGGACCATTTAGGCTCTCGAGGACACGCTCCGTGCATGTGTCCTCGACTTTGGTCGCATCTGGGAGGACCACCTACCCTTAGTGGAGTTTGCGTACAACAACAACTACTACTCCACCATCGGGATGGCACCAAACGAGGCATTGTACAGCTTACCATGCAGGTCACCTCTATGCTGGACAGAACATGGGGAGTTAGTACTTGTGGGATCGGAGATGGTCCAAGCCACGACAGAGAAGGTCCAGGTCATTCAGGAGCGGATGAGGACAGCTCAGAGCCGGCAGAAGTCTTTTTCTGATAGGAGGAGGAGGCCACTAGAGTTCAAGGATGGCGCCCACGTTTTCTTGCGGGTCTCACCTCGACGTGGATTACATAGATTTGGCCAGGGCGGCAAGTTATCTCCACGATTTATCAGACCATTCCACGTCCTCAACAGGGTAGGTGAGGTGGCTTACCCCTAGCTCTACCACCTTAGTTGCACCGGGTTCACGACGTCTTCCACGTATCACAACTGAGGAGATACGTGCATGACCCGACAGATATCATCGACCATGGGGACCTGGAAATTGATGATGGGGTGAATTTTGTGGAGGTCTCGGGGGAGATCGAGGATTGATAGGAGAGGGTCCTATTTGGATGGTCGATTCATCTAGTGCACATCAGATGGCAGCACGAAAACCTCCAGGAGAGCACTTTGGAGCGGGAGGCTCAAATGCGTGCTCAGTACCCACATTTGTACCCCTAGTTTATGATGTATCATTACAGGGATGTAAATCCCTGAGGTGGGAGTAATGTAAAGACCCACAAAATTCAAGGGAATTTTTATTTCATAATTTTCGTTTGGTATTTTACAAGAACGCAGTTTCTGACCGCACCTGATTCCGAGGCCCGGTGTGCCCAGAATCAATTTCCAAAGTTTAGATCGGGTACGTTCAATGAACGAATGAGCGGGTTTTCCTAAATTTTGAACCATTGCTCGGAATCGAAATCTGAGGAAACCGATGAAACCGAAGCGCCGATAATTGCTTAGGAACACCTTTTTCCGGATTTTCGTTTGCTCGGGTGAGGTTATTAATTAATTGGGTTAACTAAAGAATAAAAATAAAACATTGTGCTACAATTTTATTTTTATTTTATGTAATGATAACCTAGGCATGGTCGTTGGAGTAGGAACCACTAATACCCTAACTCCTAGGTAGGATATTAGTGAGGTGGGTCCCACATGAGCCCCACCCCCTTTATTTCCTTTTCACCTCCCACGAGAATTTAATTTGGTAACTCACCCGCACCCCCTTTTTAAATGCCAAGTCAACTCTCGCGTTTAATTGGATTATTAAACGCCTCATTAATTGGTCAACACATGTTAATTAAATCGTGTTTTAATTTTTAATTTCACATAATTGATGACTTCAGTAATAAAATAAGGCAACTCCTTATTTTATTATTTTTGTTTCATGGTGTGAGAAGGATTGGAGAGGAATTTTTCAAGCCTTGGAATCATCATATTCCTCCTTGAAGAACATGAAGAACACATCATCACCGAAGAAGAATGCCGACCTCCGAAAAAGGATGATGATTAACGCTGATTCCTCAGAAATCGATGATGCCACGCCGTGTACTGTGACGCCGACGATCCTATTCTCCACAACGCCGTGTACCGAGACGCTGACGATCCTCCTTCTGCGACGCCGTCTTCCGCGATGTCCCTTTCTAACGAAAAACCTCGTTCGATGACTTTATTGAGGGAGGGGGTTTGGTTTAATTTAATTTAGGTTTATTATATCCTTGGTATAATATTAAATTGTTGGAAGTCATTCGAACCACTAACGCGGTGGGTGCAGACCAAAGAACAAGTCTGAACCCACCGATTCTCTGTTATTGATGCGCGGAATGTTGGACGACGATGAAACAGGACCGTTGAGCGATTGGAGGCCATTGAAGTAATCTACAGGTCCCGAGACAACCCCAGACACAAACGGGAGCATGAACGGACCACCGGAGCGGCTCCGGTGGCCCGCGGACTTCACCGGCAGTGCGGGTCGCCGGCGCGGCGGCCGGAGGAGGAGGCGGCGTCCCGGATCGCAGCCAGGAGGGACCGCCGCGACTTCAGGTGTGGTGGAAGGCAACCAGTCACGCAGCCTTGCAGGAACCCTAGGAGACGCGGCGCTCAGCACCACGTCCGCTGGCAGAAGGGAGAGGCCCCCCACATGGGGCCGTGACTTCAATCAAGGGGGGTAGCCACCCCCCCTTTCCGCAACGGCACGGCCAGCACCGAGCTGGCCGTGCGGGGCGCCCCCGTGTCGGCCAGGCCAGGCCATGCCTGTTGGGCCGGGCCATGTCCCCCGGGCCAGGCCAAGCCCTAATGGGCCAGGCCCAGACCCGGTTTGGGTTGACCTAATTCTGGCCGACCCAGGGGGTCTCGGGCCGGGTCGGTCCGGGCCCAAAACCCCTTAAACCGGACAAGTTTTCTCTTTTTCCCATATCCTGGGCTACAGACCTCCGATTGATGCACCGTCAGTTGCGTGGAGATCCTTGGAATGAGATGGTCGTTTCAGTATATTACACTCAAGGTTTCGGAGAAGTTTGGGTATGACCGGGTTGGTTCGAGCAGGAAACCAACCGGGCCCTATGAGCGGAAACACATATAACCTGAGCTCCAGATGTCCAATTGACGTGTCGTCGAATTTTTTGGATTCATCTTAGAGATATGATCCTTTTGGGTTACTCAGATCGAGGTTTGGACACAGTTGGAGTGTGGTTGGGTTGGTTTTGACTTAATAAAACCTACCGGGCCCGTGGAACGAAAAGCCAATAACTCTCAGATCGAGCGTCCGATTAACGCACCGTCTAGCACATTGAGTTCCTCTTGTCAAGAAGGAACATTGGGATACATAAACTCCAGACTATGTGTCAGTTGATGTATCAACCCCCTTTGGTTCGTGGAGCGGACCCTCCTGGAAAAGAGCATGCTGTGTGTGGGAACCCTAGAGCTGGCTGCGACTGCGACTGTGATAACTACACTAAAATCCTATGTGGGTTCAGTAGTGATGAAGACCGTACTAGAATCCTCCATGGGTTTGACGGTGATGATGACTATACTAAAATACTATGTGGGTTCGGCAGCGAGAGGACCGTACTGAAATCCACCGTGGGTTCAATGACGATGAAGACTGCACTAAAATCCTCCGTGGGTTCGACAGCGATGAAGACCGTACTGAAATTTTCTGTGGGTTTGACGACAATGACTACTGTTCTTGTATCCTACGTGGGTATGGTAGTGTCTGACTCTATTCTTTCTATCCTGCATGGGTATGGCAGAGTAGCTGGTCTATATCCTATGTGGGTCCGACAACTTAGCTGGTTTAGTATACTACGTGGGTACCAGCTTAGATGAATCAGTGGCTATATCTAATCATCTCTATCACCGTATGAAGAAGTATACCTGTGTGAGCTGAGTCTTGACTTTTAGTCATTATCTTTGATATTATTGACCTGCTATCCTATGTGTATTGTGATGTGCTTTCCTATATGGATTGGGTTGTACTATCTTGTGTGGACGTGATCAAACTTGGGCTCAGATGCTGGAGACGAACAGGAATTGATGACTTAGGTATATGTATGGTCATATACCTACGTAGTGGTGGATGTTACATTGTGATTGTATCTTTCCTTTTTAGATTTTCCTTTGTGGATTCTAGGAGAACAACGGGGGTCTCGGGGTCCCTACTGAGTAGCTTATACTCACCCCTGCATGGGCTATGCCCGCACTAAGTTGTGTTGGATGCAGATGGCGAACAACGCTGATCGCCGTTGAGGTTTGTGGAGCAGTCGGTACCTGGAGGTGCATCACTGTGCAGGACATACATGGAGCAGACTCCTGGACCCATGGAGCTGAGGTGGCTATCTGTACCCACCCTTCAGGTGGGACTTCCAGTGGACAGCTCGGCGTTTCTGTTTTACTTTCATTTGTTGTACTTTCTTTCCAGTTGTACATTACATTCAGTATGGGTTTGTATTCTGGCCCATTTAATTTCCACACTTACCTTTGTACCCAGTTTTACATAGTGTTTACTTCTGCTGGCTTACTTTGTGGTGTTTGTTTAATTTATAAAGGAAATTCCTTCCCTTTTGTTGGGATTTACGCCTATGGTGCTAGTCGCCAGCCCCTGGCGTATGGGAGGCGGTCTTGGGGTAGTCACAGCACGGGCCCCAAGGACGGGTCATGACAAAGATAGAGGTACTGAATAGCTTAAATTTATAGTACTTCCTTGGTTACGAAGATAGAGGTTCTGACTACCTTGATGTTTTATGGCTTTCGGGGATATCAAGACAAATTCCGATATTCCTATTGAGGAATTACCCTAGTGTGAGTAAGACAGGCTTTCTTGAAAGTAAAAATAGGGGATCTTTATCCAAGGATGTTGGATACCCTACTCTTTGGGGTAAATTATTTAATACTTGTTTCTTGTTTTTTTCAAGTTCATTTTCCAGTGCATTTTGATTAATAATGAAAATATAATTATCTTACACCTCCATGTATTTTTGTATAATCTGATTAATAAGATTCTATCTGATTTAAGGTAGAATATTTTTCTTGTATCATTTTTTAAGATTCATTTTTGGAACCATATTTCTAGAACATAGAAATTTTGTAAAACTAAGAGGTCTTGTGAATTTAGCTAGTTTAACCTTGTTAAACATAGTTTTTCTTAAGGATAAAAATGAAAGTTTTATAACAACATCAAAGGTTCCAAATGAATTTGTTAAAGTATACAATTCACCCCTATTGTATATTGAGAATATACATCATATTTTGATCCAACAATTTGAATCGGAGGAGGTATCTGAAATAATTATATTTACATATAAGTTTTTTTGCTCAAGTTTTCATTGTTTAATTTTTCCTTTCTTCAGAATTTATATCTCTACTTAAAAACTTTTATTATTAACAAGTTTTTGATGAAAGATATACCCTTAATATGGTAGGAATGAATTTTGGTTAGATTTAAAATCTGAATCCTACTAGACAACCTATTTTGATGGGAATGAATATGAATATTCGAGAGATTGCATGAAGACTTCTGTTATTAATACTGGAGTGGAAAACGTTTTCTTGCTTACTTAAGATTACAATATTCTTGATAATGCAGTCAAGACTTTTATAAATCAAGAAAAATTATAACATCAACTAAAGTACAAGGTATTGAATACATTGTTGTGTTCCATGACCAGGAATATATATAGTCATATTTCTTCTTGTGACGTTTCAAATTGTATCTGGATGAAATTGGAAGTTACTCATGTTGGTACGTCCAAAGTTATAGAATCTAGAAGAGCTATTCTTAGAGAAGAATATCATTGATTTCTATTTCCATATAGAGAACTTGTGTGTAAGGTGAAACAAAGGTTTATGACTATCGTTAATAGTTTATAATCTATGTGTGAAAAAGGTCTTGACGATGAATCTCTTGTGGACAAGATTATAGAAATCATGCGTAATTAGAAGAAATCTATGAGAATAACTGTTGATGAGAATATTAAAGTATCTCAAATCACTTTTGATGATCTTTTTGGAACTCTTCTTCAACATGAGAAAATAATGAAAAGAGATTATGATATGAATAAGGAGAAGAATGGAAATGGAAGTGTATCCTTTACTACTACTAAAGCAATTATTCCTGAAAGGGTTACTAGATCCAAATATAAGAAATTCATTGTTTTATCTGAATCAAGTGGAAGTGAAAATTATGAGAGTTAAATAGTTAATCTTGCTCTAAAGATGAACAAGATTGTTTGGCAGAAATATTTTTAGTATAGATATAAGAATAAATAAAGAAACGACAAGAAAGACTCAGAATTCAGTTGTTATGAATGCAAAAGAGCAGAGCATATAAGGCCATATTGTCCTATGCCTATGAAAAAGGACAGAAAGTAAAAGAATTCTGAGAGGAATATAACGAAGTAATACAAAGCTAAATATAGTAAAGTTTTTAAAGCTAATAAAACCTAGAGTAATAGTGGTGGTGACTCTTTTAATGAATCCAGATAGTATGAATCTTTTGTTCAGTGTAATCTTGGTTTATTATCTAGGCTACCCATTGAAAATAATTGTCTAATGGCTATGGTACACAATTTTAAATCTATAAAAAATTTATCCATGAATTCATATTATAGTGATAATAAATACTATGAATATTCAGTTGAATAATCTTCTTCTATTGAAGATAATACATTTCCTACATAGTAAGAAGTTTTTATGTTTTCCAAACTTCTTGATAATGAAAATTCTAAACTCAAGAAAAAACATGATAAGGAAAATTCTAGAAATACTATTCATACAAAGGAAATACCAGATCATTCTAAAGATCTTGATATGAAATATTTTTATTTTGAAAGTATTTCAAAAAACCTTGTGGAATCCAATTATGAGAAGGATAAACATTTTAAAGATCCTGAAAAAGTAATTTCTAAGAAAAACATTTTAGAGAATAAATATATTTCTAAAACTAATGTTTTTATGGATAAAAAATTGGTTATTAAACTAAATTCAGAAGTATTTTCTTTGAGGAAGTTTTTGTCAAACATTACATCTAGTAAGGAAAATTTTGATGAGATATATTCCCAAATTCTACCTCTAAAAAATTGTTCTAGTTATGGTTATACCAGTTCAAAACTGGTTTTTAGTAACAACTATTTTGTTCCCCAAAGTTCTCTATTCTGCACTAAATTCCAATGTGGTGGAAATTGGGCAAAGAGTTTTTCTTTAAACAAAAACCAGTCTTTAGGTTTTCATAAAGATTATTTTTCTATGAAAATGTGGATACCTAATATTTTTCTTTTCGAAATTTCCAGATCCAAGAATATTTGGATTCTGAAAGTCTAACACTATTATTTTCAAAAAAAAAGATAGTACCAATAGAAATACATGGTTCATGGATTTTGGACATTCCCAGCATATGAATAGTAACCAAAACTTCTTTGAAAATATTGTCAATGTGAAAGAAAGAAAATTAAATTTCAAAGATAATTCTTAGTGAGAAATTATTGATATAGGTAACATTTTTCTTCTTGGAAAAACAATGATTTCAAATGTTTTATTTGTTTAATGTCTTAATAAGAACCACATTATCATAAATCAATTATGTGATTAAGGTTAACTTGTGAATTTTAGGAATGATAAGTGCTCAGTAAAAACTTCCAAGGAAGAGTTTATGATTTCATTTCATAGGAAAGAGAATCTATACACACTAAACATAGAAGACCTTAGAAGCCAAGATCTACCTTGTCTTTGTGCAATGAAAGATCCATCTTGGTTAAGGAATGGAATGTTATGACACTGTAACCCTAGGAACCTATGCAAACTCTATTACAAACGACTTGTAAAGGATATACCAGAGTATATTTTTGATTCCTTAAAAGTTTGTAATCCTTGTAAATATGGAAAACAACATAGATCATGGTTTAAATCAATCAGTGAAGTCTCAACTACTGATGCATTACAGTTGGTTCTTATGGATCTTTTTGTTCCAACACAAACTAGTAGCATTGGAGGAAAATATTATATATTTTTCTTAGTAGATGATTACACTAGATTTACATGGGTCTATTTTCTATCAATTAAATCCGAAGCTTTTTATTATTTCAAAATTTTTAGAGCCCATGTTAAAAAAGAGAAAAACATACCATTGATAACTATTCATAGTGACAATAGAGGAGAGTTTCATAACTATAATTTTAAAACTTTTTATTGTAAAAAAGTCATTACTCATAACATCTATACACCATGAAATCCTCAAAAAACTAGTGTTTTTGAAAGAAGAAAGAGAATTCTTTAAGAGATAATAAGAACCATGTTGCATGAATATTTGATAGCCAAACATTTTTGGGATGATGCTATAAGTAATTATTATTATACTATAAATTTAGTTTTTATTATAAATTTTCTTAATAATGCCCCTTATGAGTTATGGAATGGTTGAAAACCAAGACTTTCCTACTTCATGGTATTTGGATGCAAAGTATTCATCAAGAATACTAAAGATAATCTACATAAATTTACACCCAAATATGAGGAAGTAATTTTCTTAGGCTACTCCATAACATCTATGTCTTATAATTTTTTTGCACTATGGAAGAAATAGTACATGCCAAATTTGATGAAACTCAACCTTTTGTTTTTAAACAACCTCAACCTACAACCTCAGATGTCTTTTAAAAAACTGAATATCAACCCCTCAATGAAGATCCATATGATAAGAAAAACGTCTCAGAAAATGTTTTTGAAGAATTTACCCCAGAATAATTTCTATCATATGTTGATGAACAAGTTTTATAAAACCCAAAATAGTAGTTTCTAAAAAATAATCCTAGTGATAGTATCATTGGATATGTAAATCAACTTGTAATTATTATATGTTCTTTAATGAATGAAGTAGAAAATCTAGCATTTATTTCTCAATTAAAACCTAAAAGAAATGATGATGCTTTAGGTGATGATGATTTGATTAAATCCACGCAATATGAGATAAATGAATTTGAAAGGAATAATGTCCATACCATGGTTGAAATACATACGGAAGATTTTTTTACTGGAGTAAAATGGGTCTTCAGAAATAAGTGTGATGAAAATGGAATCATTGTAAAAAATAATTCTAGATTAGTTGCTATATTCTATATTCAACAAGATGGAATAGATTATGAAGAATCCTATGCTCCAGTATCTAGATTTGAATCTATTCATATTCTACTTCCCTTCACAACATTCTTAAATTTCAATCATTATCAAATGGATTCTAAATTTTTATTCATTAATGGTTATTTTCAAGAGTAAATTTTCGTTGAAAAAACTTGTGGTTTTGAAGAGAAAAAACATCATGAACATGTTTTCAAACATACCAAAGCTTTATATGGACTTAAACAATCCCCTAGAGCCTAGTATGATAGACTTATAGGATTTTTGATTCAAAATAATTATGTGTAGGGAAATACAGATCCAACTATTTTTATAATTGAAGATAAGAAAAATGTTTTCATTGTTTATATTAATTTTGAGGACATTATATTTGGTTCAACCCATAAATCTTGAACGGATTCCTTTGTGAATATAATGAAATATGAGTTTGAAATGAGTTTGATGGGTGAGTTAACATTTTTCCTAGGTTTCCAAATTTCTCAAAAACTATAAGGAACCTATATATCTCAACATAAGTATATTAAATATATTATTAAAAAGTATGGATATGAGAACACTAAGAGTATAAGTACTCGCATCCAAACCTAAAATTCTATTGATCTTGATGATGCTGGGAAACCAGTGGATCAAACATCTTTTAGAGGTATGATAGGAAGCCTACATTACTTAACTGCTAGTCATCCAGACTTAATGTTTTTAGTATGCTAATGTGAAAGATATCAATCCAATACTAAGGAATCTCATTTAAAGGAAATGAAAATAATTTTTTGCAACTTAAATGGAACCATTGATTTAGGACTCTTTTATACTTTTAGAAATGATTTTGTTTTAAAAAGAATTTTGTATGCTGAATTTAGTGGATGTAGAATGGATAGGAAAAGAACATCCAAAAATTTTAATTTCATAGGAGATTCATTAGTTTCATGGTCATGAAAAATGCAACACTTAGTATCACTTTCCATTGCTGAAGCTGAATATGTAGTAGCTGGAAGATGTTGTGCTCAATTATTGTTGATTCAACACACACTCACTGACTATGTCATGAGTCTTATCCAAACAGAAATTTTGTGGGATAATACTAGTGCCATTTCCTTACAAAACCACTCAAATGACTCTCGTTCAAAAAACATTGATATTAGGAATCACTTTCTTTGGGATCACACACAAAAAAGAGATTTTATTCTTCAATTTATCAGAATTAAAGATCAAAGTTATTATATTTTTATAAAATCATTACTATCTGAAAAATTTAAATTCATTAAACAAATATTAGGAATGAAAACCGTAAGGTTATCCTCCATTTTTACTTAATATGGAAACCTATCAACTTATAGTAAGAAACTCCTTTACGTAGGGGGAGTACATTTTCATGGTAATTAAATTTTATCGTAGTCTAAAATTTTTAGTAGTCAAATTTTTTTCATAATCTAAATTTTTTATAATCTAAATTTTTCATAATCTAAATTTCTCACAATCTAAAATTTTCATAATCTAAATTTTTCTTAATATAATTTTTTTTAAAATCTATTTTTTTTAATTTAAATTTTTTCGTAATCTATAATTTTTGTAATCTAAAATTTTTTCATAGTCTAAATTATTTTGTAATATAAAATTTTTTGTAATCTAAATTCTTTTATAGTATAATTTTTTTTGTAATATAAATTTTTTATAGTCTAATATTTTTCATAATCTAATTTTTTTTCTAATGTAATGTTTTTGAAGAAGAATTTGGCTCAGTACAGATAATTTCCCTAAGAAATACAAAAGGTATGTTTTATTTTTTATGTATTGGTAATCATCCTTTTAAAAGCTGGTATTTTTATTTGGTTTTAAATTTTTGGGATTAACTTTTCCTTAAACCCAATTTTTATCTTAAAAACCCCAAAATAGTGTAACCTATGAAAATTAATTCTTCAGATATCATCTCAACCGCAAGATTTTATCTAGTGTTATTCAACCGTTGGATCAACCATTGAAGTTGAACCGTCACCTAAATCGCCTATATAAAGCCCCCTCGATGGTTGTCCCACATCAGTTTTTCATGCTTTCATGTGCTGATGTTCTACCTCTATACATAAGGTTGTACTGATTTTCCAAAGGTTTCCTCAGTTTCGAATGTCTGCTGAAGCCTCTCCTCAAAATTAAATTTCGGATTTTAAAGAAATATCCAAGTGGTACATATACAGAGAAAGGTTAGTTGATCCAATGTTTTATGCTAAGTGTGACTCTATTATATATAAGAATATCAAGCTGAATGGTTGGGAGAGTTTATGTGTATCAAAACCAAAATCCCAGGATCTGGTCTATCCAAATTTGTTGGTTCAGTTCTTTGAGTTAGTAACTTTCTTCAAGGAAGAAGTCATAGAAAATTTTTCTTTTTTGTTTCATAGAAATACCTAATCACTTTCTTATAGAAAGACAGTATGTCTGATTAGAATTCCTTATGAAGGAGAAGAAGAGTTCTGTACACACAAATTACCTCATATATTAGGATCTTTTGATAAAGCAAAAGGTATAGAGTGTCTTGGCTTGAAAGAGGTCAAGGCTCCAAAGATTGTTCATATATTTACGATATTATAGATTCTTATGCTATGGGTTCAAGTATTTATTATTCCGAGTATAGGAGATAAGGATACTCTGATTAAAATTGGTATCTATTTTTGGGATTTCTTGGTGAATCTTAGGAAGATAAACTTGGTCTTGTATATCTTGATTACTATTGAGAACATCAAGAATGGAAATCTAAATTTTCAAATTATCATGTTTCTGGATATTCTTTAGAAGATTATAGTTCATTGTCATCAGTATTTCAAAATTCCTCGTAGTTCAAAGCCATGGAATTTCAATGTAATGTTGTTGAGTGATGATACTCTAAGAAGAATAAAGACCCATTTTTCTAGTGATTCGGGGTAATTTTATGATTTTTCAGAAGTAGAAGATGAATCTTTGTCAAATAATATGGATGTGGATGAAACCTCTAAGAAATATCGAAGGAAGATGAAGGATAAGGAACCAAAAGAGAAAGGAAAATCCCTTTGGCCAAGGAAACTCAATCAGCTCCACCAAATACAAAGAAGCAAAAACCTACCCTAAAGAAGTAGCGGCTAAGTGGAG
Organism: Viscum album; assembly: GCA_963277665.1. Classification (NCBI taxonomy): domain Eukaryota; kingdom Viridiplantae; phylum Streptophyta; class Magnoliopsida; order Santalales; family Viscaceae; genus Viscum; species Viscum album. The sequence continues at coordinate 1,447,545,915 of OY728155.1, forward strand.
AGAGGATAAGAAAAAAATAAAGTAGGGGAGCCTATGATTGTCTTGGAATCTACTGAGAAAAAGTCCTTAAAGTTAAAGGCTACCGAAGAGCTCGAGAAGAATTAAAAAGAGAAGAAGAAAATGAAGAAGGTGTCTAAGGCTAAGATCATTCAATCTCTTCTTATGGATGCTGAGAAAGAATCTGAACAAATTCCGGTACTAGAATCTTTTTTATTAGAACCATTACCAGAGACTCAGGGAAAGAAAGTGGTGATTTTGGAACCACATCAAGAAGAATAAATTGTTGAAGAGGAAGAAGTGGAAGAAGAAGAAGAAGGATGTGGGGATACTTATGACATGATAAGGCAAGTAGAGGATTATCACGAGAAGGGGAGTATTTATGATAAATTATCAATCTGAACTACTAAAGACAAGTCTTAAAAACCAGCTACTCTAGGAAAAGAGGATAAGGGCGGGGGATAAGTGAATAAATTTTCTGAAGAGGAAAGTAACAGTCATGATTTTATCCATCCAAAGGATGTTCTGGTAGGAGCCAAGAAATAAGAAGTAGATGAATATACGATGGTTTAGCTATTAGATAGTGATCACGAATCACCCAAAACACAAGAAATCATTCTGAAAGATGATAAGGGAAAGCAGGGGGCAGTGGATACACCAACTAAATCTGTGGTGAAGGAGAAAGAAGTTGGTGCTACATCAAATAGGAAAGATATTGAATTAGAAAAAATAATCCTTACCATTCAAACTATCAGATTCAAAATCCTCTTCCCTTGGACATGATTTTTTTTGTTTAGTCATCAAAAAGGCTGGTTGGTACTATTCCATTATTCCCTAGTATAGACTTTAGAAGCTTGATGCTTTATCATACGATAAATCAGAAATCAAATTCAATTTCCATGGTTATGGACAAATGTGTTGGACTAGAGACTATTTTTAAAAACTTCTTCATTAGTTATGGGGCTCATAAAAGATCTTGCAAGAAGATTACAAGCTGGTCAAAGAATAAAATTTAAGAAATGAGAACCATTGAAGAATTTCATGATAATGTCAATGATGATTTTGACACCGAATATGGAAAGATCCAGGATATTTCTAAAATTGTTGAGGAAAGGATAACCTTTGAACATGCTACTTAGAAGCAGGATGTTAAGGATTTGAATGGCAAGCTTAATTCTGTGGCAATGAATTGAAAGAGGGAAAGGGTTCTCTGAATTGAGTTTAAAGAAAATCTTGTTATGCAAGAAGAAGTGTTGAAAGCTCAAGATGAATGTATTAAGTATTAAGAAGGAAAAATTAAAGCCTTTGAGGAGAAAAATTAATATCAGGATCAACTACTCAAGTGTATAGAAAAAGATTACGAAGAGCTCAAGAAACTAAAAAACATTGTGAAGATGATGATTTTGAAGGATAAAGAAGGATAATTTCATTCCATTTTGATCATTTTTTTATTTTCTTCTTTGTACAATTTTTCCAATATTAATGAAAATTTTGTAGTTCTCCATACATTTTTGGTTGTTTAGTACTAATGATTCAGGTACCAAATTTTTTCCATTATATTTATTCCTTTTAATAATCACAAACGAGAGAAAGTAATGATAAAAGGAAAACTATGTATGAAGAGATTTACCTACTTTAGGGTGAGTTCATCTAACAAAGAGTTTTTATCAATGAATATTTTGGTATTCAAGATAATGTAATATATCATTAAGAAAATAAAGAATACGATCCATTGGGATTCCAAAGCCTAAGGGGGAGTAAGTTGTATTCACTTTGATCTACAAGTAAATAGAGATACATTTTTATTTTCACGCTTATAAAAATTCTAAGTCCTTATATTCATTTTCGTAAGGATTTTTGTGCTTAAAAAAGGGGGGGGGGGATTGTTGAGTCAATAAGGCTTCCTATTGACTTTTCTATTCCTTTTTGTTTTGAAAATCACAAACACTCTACCTCATGGAAAATTTTATTTCTCGTAATATTTTTATTAATAAGGATAATTTTCCTTCCCCAAGGAAATTTTATCCTTCTCATTGTTTTCATTGTTTATGATATAGTTTTTCTAAATCTTACTAATTTTATTTCTACGTATAGAATAAATTTTTATTTCTAAAACCTCATAATACTATAAATACTTAGATATAGATTATTCTATTTTCATGTTCTGAATTCTCTGAAATTTATACTCTGAATTCTTTGAATTCAAACTCTGAATTTTTTGAAATTTAGACTCCGAATTCATTGAATTCAGACTCGGAATTCTTTGAAATTTAGACTTCGAATTCTCTGAAATTCAACTCTGAATTCTCTGAAATTCAGACTCTCAATTCCTTAGAATTCAGACTCCAAATTCCTTAGAATTGATATGCTGAGTTATTTATAATTTATATTCTAAATTCACTGAAATTCAGACTCTGAAGTCTATAGAATTATTATTTAAAATTTCCTGTAAAATATAATCTGAATATTCATATAATATAGACTCTGAATGTTTATTTTCCTAGACTCAGATCTTTATTTTTCCTTAGACACTAGAAAAATGGATTTGATTAAACAACCATATTTTCATTAAACTTCTTATAGTTATGAAACGATGTCGTACAATCTATTTCTAACCAACTGTTGTTAGAGTGACACGTGTACAGGTCCTTCTGAGATTCAAGGAAAAATATAACTATTAGAGGAGGAAGCTGATCATTGAAGAAACACATATAAATAAGAGATCATTTGAACGAGCTCCAGACATAATGACTGGTCTATAACTCTATAGATTTATTGTTATTGAAGTGATTTTCAGAGAGAGAGAGAGACTCTCATGCCTTGTCTATACTGAACATCTTGTTCTTCTTTCTTCATGCGACACTCTGATTGTTGTTGTGTACAATCAGGGTCTTCTGGGGATAGGAAGAGAGAGGTTCTGACTACCTTAAAGATAGATAAATTCCTTGGTTAGGAAGATAGAGGTGCTTACTATCTTGAAGTACGAGGGCTTGTCAGGATAGCATGAAAGAATCTGATATTCCTATCAAGGACTTACCCTGGTGTGGGTAAGGCAGACTTTTTGGAATGTATAAATCAATGGACCATTATCCAAGGCTATTCGATTCCCTACTCTTTGGGATAAACCATTTCATACTTGTTACTTGTTTTGTTTCAAGTTTATTTTCCACTACATTTTTCTTAATATAGAAAGTATAATTATCTTAAACATTAATTTACTCTTGTATACTCTAATTAATAAGATTATATAAACTTTAAGGTAGAATATTATTCTTGTAAAATTATTTTCAATTTCATTTATAGAACCTTATTTCTGGAAGCTAGAATATTTTTAGAACTAATAGGTCTTGTGAATTTACATTGTTTAAACTTATTAAACATAGTTTTTCTTCAGGTTAAAAATGAATGTTTTATACCAACTTTAAAGGTTCCAACAGAATTTTTTAAAGTATAAAATTCACCCCCTCTTGTATATTGAGCATCTACATCATATTTCGATCCTAAATTGTCAGGAACACTACAACCTCTATCAAACTTCAACCATCACTCAAAAAATTCATCTCCCCAATCATAAACACATCCAAAAAAAGAATAATGGAAAAAATTAGAGGGAAGGGAGGGGTATCACCTTAATATTTTCAAAGCTCAATCTATGAATTCTAATAATTAAACCCCATAATGAGAGTGTGAAATTAACCCCAAAGAACCTAAGAGTTTCCCAAGAGTCAGGAGAAAATACTAGAGGAATATAGTGTTCAATGGTGATTGTAAATTTATAGGCAACTTAGAAATTTAAAATTCCATAGAACCACACTCCTCAAAACGAAGAAAATGTACTTAAATAGGATAAGAATATAGTGTATTGTAAGAGACCATGATGTGGTTGAGATGATCAAGATCATGTCTAAGAAACATGGAAAGGACCATTCCATTAATATTATAATCTAGGAGAGAGACAATGACCCAAGACAAACCACTACATTATAGAAATAAATCATCTTGAAGAAGGACATGCCACACACCATCCATATGGTGTTGATACCCCAAAATTAAAAAACCATATGAATCCCTCTTCATGGAATCTACCCCGCAACCCAATAACTACATCACACCCATTCAAAAAATGGAAGAACCATTAATAATCCCCCTACAAGGCTCAACGTCACAAAAATTATCTCCATGCCACAGAAATCCCCTTTATGGCACAAAAAAATTATCCACATTAAAAATCCATCCTCCAACAAAAATATCATCTACAACTCCACCATGTAATTCTAAATTCCCTTCTAACTTACACTGAACACCTAAATCACCTCTATTATCAAAAATTAACCAGTCAGGAAGCCCAGATTGTTACATCACACATAACACTATACTATCACTATACAAAACTAAAAAGAACCATATATAATAAATTTATATGAATTGTATAAAATTTATTAAATAATATTATAATAATAAATTCAATCATTAAATATTATTTTTCATTGATTAATATGATAAAAATGATGTCTTTTAAAGAACAATTTTAAATAAAGGAATTACATTTTACCTTAATAAATTGAATTGATCATAGTTAAAATTTTATTATATTAGGTAATATTTATATTTATAAGCTAATATGTCAAAATTGAATTATTTATAAATTTATATTAAATAATGTTAAATACACTTGATGATTAAGATGGTTATTTTTCAAAAATGAAATTCTATATTTTATATTTTAATTTCATTTAAAAGATAAATTTATATATATGAGAATGTTAATTTTTGAAAATTAAATTCATTTTTATTAATAATGTCAATAATATATTTGGATGAATTTTTTATACTTTTAATAAATATATGTTTTTTAGGTGAATAATGAAAAAATAATGATTTTTCTTAAATTTTCAATTCTGTGACGTTATCGTAATACGTGATTCAATTATTATTTTTTTGAAATTTTTCCAATAAAATATATATATCTATAATGTAAAATAAACAGTTTCCAAAATATACTATGATATATTAATAAAACCTGTGTTGATCATTTTGGAAACTTAGGTAATATTTTTACACTAAAAAATATTTTTATTCGTTTATATTTAACAGTTACATTTCATCACTTATAGAGGATTAATCTATCAAAATTTATTTACTATTTTATATCATCATGTTTATATTATTTTATAAATTCAATTTCCTTTTTAAGAATAAAATTATGATTACTATGATTAAAAATAATGAACATTATAATGGTGAAATGATCATTTCTGATGAATTGTTTTATTAACATTGTTTAATTTCTATCTAATATAATAAATAAATATATTCTCAAAAATGAATATAATATAATGTTTAAACTTATATGTAAATATACAAAAACTATTTTATTTGGTATTTAATGTTATATAAGATTAAGAATACTTAATGGTGAAACAACATTTTTTTTCTACAAAACGGTCTTTCTCTGTGTTAAATGTTTTAATTTAGAAGTTAATTTTATCTTATTTGGGAATCGAATTAGATTTTATGGAGATTAAATATATGTTCATCACACCCAAATATTCTTTGATGTTGTATACTATATGTTTTAGTAAAACATTAATTACTCTTTTAAAAACTAGTCACCAAGGTAAAAAATATAATGCTAAAGTGTAAAATATAATGGTAAATGACTAAAATCCCATATAAAACATGTTTTTTAAATTCATGGTTGAGAATCCAATCTCACCCCATTCTGTATTATTTTACAATTTTAGAACCATTGACCCTTTAATCAAGTCAATTTTTTATTGAAACATAATGAGTGTTCACAAAAGTGTCATTTTCTTTACTTTTAAAAGGGTATCACATCCACCCTCCCAATGTTAAACATGAACTTATAAACCTCATTTAACCCAAACCCAATTTTACTCTACTGTAGGCCCCTTTAATTAAATAATTCTCAAATTCAACATATGTTAACCCGACCCCTTCATTCATAGGGAGACTTTACAAAGAAATTTCATGGTCCCGATGTAAGCATTACTTAATCCTTAACTTTTTTTCTCAATATTTATATTCTAAAAATACCATAACCATGGTAATATAATGGACGAATTATCGTTAGAATAATTAATTTTTATTAAAAATAATGGAAAAATCTTATTTATTCTCTACAATACACTTATAAAAACAAAAGAACATCGATCATATGTTTATACAGACTACTGCCACAACGAAGCAACAATTTCATTTTTTCAACACCAACTATATTTTATAATTATAAGTAATAAGTTGAATAATAAATTCAATATATATAATATATTTATGATTTTGAATATATAATTTATAATCCACTATCACTTCCCTCTCATTCATTGGGAAATGAATGCATTAACCATGCATTTTACGGACTCCCAACTCCATGAAGTAATATTTATCATTTTCCATCACAACATAATATTGAATAAATTAAAAATTAGATTAATATTAAAAAATAATTTTGAAGACACTATTTATATGATATAAATTTATTATTGAACATTATATATTTTATATTAATAATAAATGGTCATAGTAAACTTAACCACCTAAACTGAACATATCAAAGTTCCTTTCATAATTTGAGTTAATTTTATATAAACCTATGCAACTATAAAGGTAAGACATCCCAAAAATTATAGAGATTATGAATTTATGACTCAACACCTTTAACCATGGTCAACATACCAAATGGGTTACATAGAAATTGACCAAACCACCTCAAATAACCAACATAAGAAAAAAAACATAATAAATAAATAGAACATGATAATAAAGTTTAACTAGTAAATGAAATATAGATTAATAAGGTTTAAAATAAGTAATATAATAATCTTAATTTGATTATTAATAATGTTTGGAACATGTGAAGAGTGAATCAGTACCAAAGAAAGCATTATTTGTCTCAAATAAGAATTCCTTGAGACATATTTATATTATGTACCGTGTTCCTTTTTAATGGATCACATACACACCCATTATAATTTTATTTTAGGATTATATTATATTTCATGATATTAAATGTTTTACTACATGTTCTTTCCATGATTTTGATTTTACTCAGAATTGATAAAAGTTATAAGGGTTTGCACTAACTCAATTTTCTTCCATTGAGTTTCATACATTTTTATTGAAATATATTGTCCTTGGTAAAATTTATTCCACCTAATGAATAATTTTTATTTTATTTTCACATTATTTTATTGTGTTATATAATTATTCATTCTAGCCTTATTATCAAATTATTCTTAACTTAGATATTATATTACATGAAAGGGGTTTCTTGTCATCAATTTTCAATTCTTGAGACATACTTCTGGTTATGAACTAATTTATTTTTATATGGTGTATATATTGTCTCTTTATTATACTATTTCAATAATTGTTTCTAAACCTTTTTATTTTATTTTTAGTTTCAATATCTCTATCCTTTAAAAGTTTTGATTTTAATTTTTTCTTAAAGTGAATTTTCTTTTCCCAACCGCATTTTAAAATAGGGATCTCTAAAGTGTGATAAGACATCTATGGAATTTATATAATATTTCATTCTAATTTAACACTAATTTTCTTCCCCCATGGTTATCTATTATTATATTTTCTTCTTATTTATATTGTTTTAAATTTGAAGTTTTATAATATTTTTAATTGATATTGTTTTCAACAAAGTTATTTTTAATGTAGTAAAAATTAAAAAAACCTCGTATTTCATCTATGACTCCATATTTTGTGGATAAAACTATTTTTTGTAATAGTGAAAACGCTATTTTACAATATCTTTAATATCATTGATTTTTTTTTTTAAAAAAATATTTTTAATATGATTTTCGACAAAAGAATATATTATGGTGTTTCTATGTGAACATATATTTATAAAACCTTCATCATTTTATATTAAAATTTATCTATAAGTATTCATGATTTATAGGAGAAATTATTTTTTCTCCTATTTTTATAAATTATTGCATTCAAAATTATTTGAAAAGATCATGGATATTTCTTATTTCTAGAGTGAGTTTTTCTAAAACCCCTAATAATTGTGTTTTATCTAAGAAATTGTGATTTGAAATATATTATAGATAATTGATGATATATTAAAATTTTATCATCCAATTTAGTTATCTTAATTTATTATGAAATTTTATTGTCTATAAAATATATTATCCATCAATGCCTTTTTCTTTCCTAACCATCCATTATGAATAAAAATAACTTGTCTTCTAATGTATTTACACTATGAATAACCCATTTTTTCATTTCTTTGATTGAAGGGTTTTCACCTATTTTCCAAAAAATTATTTATTGGTGAAATTATCAACATAACCATATACCCTTTATATCTATGGTGTAAATACAATATGATTTATTATCTGGATTGATGAGTATTTTCCTAGAAAGTTACTGAATATATTATGATACCCATTTATTTTCCATTGGGTTATCATGTAATGATTATTAATGGAATTATAATTTATTTTTTTATGTAATTGAATTTTAAAAGTTTATTAAATCCATTTTATTCTCTTGAGTTTTCATTATATGATGAAAATATTGATATATTATGACATATATATGTATGGATAAAGATGGTTGGGGTCCTATATCACCCTATAATGTATTGTTAAATGTTTTATGTCTCATATGATAATGTAAAATGATCCTTCTTGGATATGATCACAAAATAAATGATTGACCTTATTGGAAGCTCTCACAAACTAAACCATGATCCTTTTTTGGATATTATCTCAATATGACGTGTCTATAAGAGTATCTTGTGAATGGAATTTATGGGAGATGTTAAAGACTTATTATGGATTAACAAGTTTCTTATTTAGTGGAAACATTTCTGTTAGTTAAGGACATGTGTTTTTTTAGTTAGTATTTTTTCATAATTCACTAAAACTATAAAACTAAAAGATCATAGGGATGTATTATAATACAATATTTTTTATATGTCATATAATAGAGAAAAAAATTTATTTGGGGCGTCATTGTTGGTATTAGAGGAGGGTTTAGAAAATATTAGAGGTTAGGATTTTTGGAGAGGATAATTTTGGTGTTTATAAGTTAAGGTTGATCATAATTTCAAAGTTATAAACAACCCTTTAGGTTAGTTGATGTAATATTGAATATTTTAGGTTTTTGGGTAAGGGTAATTTAGTGAAAACCATAGGGATAATTATAAGGGACAAGTCTATGTACATGAAAACATCTTGAAGTTTTGTTTAAGTAAATATTTTTTGGTTCTATTAAAAATTACATCTCTTCCTCAAGACTGGAAAGTGGATGAAGCTATGGAAAAAATTCAACTAGGGGTAATAACCATGAAAAAGTATGGTTGAGTATAACCTCAATATTCACACAAGTTCATGGTGAGTGGGATAATACTACATAACTAGATGTACAATACCAGAGGATATTCTTGGTTAAACATAGTCTCAGTAAAATCTCTTATGAATAATGTATTATTTTTAGGAATTTGGTATAGGATTATGAGAGAGAATATCCAAAAGAACCCTAGATTGAACTGAGAGTGACTTAGGTGGAACTGAATGTTAATGTTATGATTTTAAAGATGTAAGGATTTTTTAAGTTTATTTTATTATATGATCACTAATGATAATTATATTATAATGATAAATAATAATCACTCATGTTAACAACTTTTGGTTTTAGCGATGGATTAATCTATAAATAACCTAGAAAATAATTGATGCCATGGTAAATGTAGAGATTGTACTCATGAGTAACCTAACATGAAATGAGTTAGACTAAGAGATTTTGTGATTATGAAAAACTGACAATCAAGAATTAGGATTAATAATGTGGACTTAGTTGATATTCCAAAGAAACTAAATAAGATAATTATGGAGTCTAATGGAAATTCAAGTAATATATATGATGATGTAAATAAGATTAAATTTTTTCATGTAAAAAATGTGGGAAGAGGATCCAAAGAGTTTATCTCAAAGGAATAAGAATATGTTTTATTTATTGAAAAATAGTGAATAAAAATGTAAACTACCAAGGAAGAATATATATTTTACTTAACATAGAAAATTTATGAATTAATTTTCAATAAATTAAATGTAGAGAACGTTATTAAATATATTTTGATAAATTTTAATATATGATTTATATTTTTTTGGCTATAGTAAGGAAGTATTAGGGAATAAGTTAATAATTCTTCATTCATAAAGGTATAACTTTTAAAATAAAATTTTCTACATTAAAAAATATTTTGGAAGATAAAATTTTAAGATTATTTTTAATTATAAAAGAGTATTGAAAATAAAATTTTATAGAAAAGATTCCTCATACATTAATTTTTTCATGAACCTAGATGAATTTTTCTAAACTCCATTCCAAAAAAACATTCCCAAAAATATTTAAATACATGTGATTTCAGTGAATTGAGCTTACAAAAGCTCATCAAACTAATTCCCATTGGAGATATTGGTCTTTTAATAGGATATTGTGCATATTCTATTATATAAACCAATATACATATCTTATTGGCATGAAGTAAGTATGACCCAAAAAGAGTATCCCGCTATTAATTTTACTTATTGACTAAGGAAACCAAAACACCATGTGACATAATAAAGACAATCTCACTATCCACTAACATAAATTGTATACCACTATGAGGTGTTAATAATACCATGTGGTCTTCTTCCATGTGCTATGATCCTTAGGCATTGTGATGTCCTGAGCCTTGTTTATTCACAAGTAACCAAACCTAAGGGACACATGGCCTCAAGCACACCTCCTCGTACACCCGAGGATTCCTAGTAATAGTGAGGGTCAAAGGTGGTACGATGGGGAGACTATAGCCTCTTGATCAGTAATAAATACATTAGAAAATGAAAGTAAAAAACTATAAAAAGATAATAATAAACGAACAACCCATCATGTGCCATTAAATCTGACCATGGAATAGTATGATGCTACATGGACAAGTCATTCAAAAATAAAATAGATGATACACATACATCAGGTCTAGATGGAAATAAATAAATAAATAAATAAATAAATAAATAAATAAATAAATAAAAGAATAAAAAAACCAACTCCGATAGGAAGTCTTTGTACATGCTTAGTCTGCATATCCCATTCCATGTACTATCCCAAGATATGTAACAAAAAAATAACTGGACAATTCCTAACTAATATCCATGATATTTTTATATGTACCAAGTGGTGACCCAAATAGGTTGTGAGTAAAAATCAGTTGGACACCACCGATAGTGTCTAATGAATTCCAGTTTATGAGTATAAAACATAAGAGTGTAGATCATATTATAAGGAAAAATATAAATTAGTGGTGTACCAGGGAATACCAACCACATCATCTTAGAAAGGATGTAAATTACTATATATATAATAGGGTAGTATTATGACCATAGGTTATAATACCATGCATCTTAGAAGAAGTATCTAGTAGAATCCATATAATGGGTCTGGGTATTCCACCATATCAAAACCCGGAAAATACAAAGAATACTCCAAGTTATTCTGTGTATGGAATTGGGAATCCAACCTATAGGGATCAAGGAAAGGTTTTTAACTCTAAAGTAGAATTTTAGGGATGAACCCTTAGTATTCCACTTTCTGAAAGGGTTCTAATCGAGCCTAAGGAACAAGTCCACGGTATTATTGGGAAAGGCATGATCAGGATTCCAGGAGATAACCCAAGGTATTATATGGCTGAAGATATCATTCAAATTGGATATCAAATTCCATGAATTATAATTTTTTAGAGTTTCCTAGTGAATCATCAGTGTTAGGACAAAGCATTCACGAATGAAATACATTGAACATATCTAAGGTGGGATGACCCTATTAAATCACATCAATGACTCATGTGAGAACCATTGATTTGTTCTTGTTATTCATACCTATAATCCATGGTGTACCCATATAATGTGCCAATTTGAACCATACTCAATACTGAGTTACGTAACTTGGGAATCAATATTTATTTATAGAAGATGAATCATTAAAGAAATTATAATGGAATGAAGATTTAGACTAAAGGAATAAGCCATAGAATAAAACTTCAATATAAATGGACATAAGGAATAAATAGAGGGAAAGAAAAACATGTCTTCCATTATTTATAACCTAATATGTTTCATTATCTAAAAAAAATACTAAAATAGAGGTGAGAAAACTCACTATTATATTTAATTTAATTATAGAGTCCAAGGTGTCCATAACATCAAGTCATATGTACCAAGGAATTTGGAAAATGGAATCTATGCCATTCAAGGTATAAGCCTTAAGCACTATCATAGTATTAATATCAAGTAATTTTTTAAAATTATAACCCAACCATAGAGAAGTCTCCTAAGGTCTCCAATAAGGTACATGTATCAATTGAGAATTTAATTAGTTTATTTATTTTTAGGACTAAAAAACAATAAATATACTTTGGATCTAGAATTTAATCATGATACCCTATGTTTTAATAAAGTTTTAGGTAACCCAAGACATTTACATGGCCCATATAAGTGTTCCATTATTTAAGTTAAATTCCATACACTCCCTAAGGGTGTTAGTTGGATAAAAATATAATTTTAATTTTTTTCTTATTTTCTAAACAAAACAATCCCCAAATGGTATTTTGGTTACACTATATGTTTTTTAATCAAGGAATTAAAATCCCAACACACCCTAAGATATAAAGACCCTATAATTTTAAACATATCATTGAATGATTTTTATCATAACAAAATATGACATTACATGCCTAGGATCGTTAAGTCTAGTGTCTGGGAATACTAGGTACATAAAAATGAAAACATGGGAATAAATAAAACATTTCTTTGTATAATCTCCATAAAGATATCCTAAATAAAATTTTTATCATAAATATTAATAGTATAAAATATGGATAACATGGAAAAATGGAGGATTTAAAAATCTTAGTTAGGGAATAAACATAAGAATAATGCTTTAACAGATGGGTTTGAAGGCATGATATAATGATAAAAAAAGGAACAGAACATATGGAATCATGAAATATAAACATGAGGTCACATAAAAATGTATTAATAGTAATTTTGAAGCAATATAAATCATTAATTTATAAAGTGTCAAGGATAATTGATCATAGAGGTTCAGAAGTCAAGGTTAACTTCCAAAACCGTTGCACATGGTAACACGAGTCAAGGCTAACTGCAAGACCTTTTCACATAACATCTCATGAGATAAAAATTTAAATAATGAATTAGAGTGATATATTGGTTCATTAATCATAAAAATTTCATGAATATGATTTCCACATATAGAATCATACATAATCAATCACACATAAACATAAGGGTTACCTGCGGAAATAATTGGGTATCTTATTCATGTCATAAAGTATAAAAAATCGGTGTATCATAAAATTTTACACGAAGGAAAGGAATTAGAAAATTCATGGAAAATAATAATTTATAATAGTAAAATAAAAAGACAATTTATATCAATTTTATGTTATTACATGCAAAAACAGAATTTAAGAAACTTTAGAATTAAAACATTTTAGTGTGGTTTAAGGAAAATATGAAAAATCACTTAAAATAGAAAAAGGGAACAAATTTTTATATTAAACTAGATGTGAAAAATAATGTTTTAATAATAAAAAATAGTGGTTTTATAAAAATAATGGTGTCTTAAAATATATTATTTTGTGCACTTGAAATTGGGTAAGATTTTAGGAAGATCCCCTAAACGGGTTTGCTTATCGGGAATTATTGAGGACACAACCACTTAAAAACATGTATATCACTAGAAGATAATGATGAATGGACGTTTATACATGATATTTGAGCTTTTAATAAAAATTTATAATACTCACATACAAATAACAGATAACTTCATTTGGGTAAAAATAGTGATAGAGCAACCTAAATGAATAGTGGAGGTTCTGGTAGAATCCCTTACATTAAGTTTGATGATGTCCTTATCTTGATATTAATGTCTTGGATAACCAAAATAAATAAATTAACTAATAATTAAATAAAATATAATTCATGAAATTGATTTATTATAACGTTATTATGTTTATTCATGGCCTTTTTGATGGGTTAAGAGGTTCAATTTCATTATTTGGGAGCGTTTGTTTCCTTGGGGTTCTTGATTGGTTTACTTATATACATATAAGGATAAACATGAATGATTATAATGGTTGTATATAATTTTATTTTTATGTTATTAATGAAAATATATAATATTACATTGTTAAAAAATTAAATTTTTTATTTGGAGTGAAGATGAATCCTTATTTAAAACTTTAATGACAACCATTTGGGCAAATTGGCAGGTTTTTATCACAACGAACAAGTTTTTATTTAGAGCATAATATAACAAGTTAAAAATATTATACATCCTTAAATAAGACATAATAAATATATTATATTCTTTTTTATCCATAAAAATGGTTTTAAGACCAAAATTGAAGATGCTAAAATAAATTTAAAATCTATCATCCCTGAATGTGATGAGTTAACACATCTCGAATGATATTTTCATTTATAGTATAAAAGAGGGGAAATGAGATATGATGATGAATTATTACATTATAATATCAAAATTATAGTAAATTTATGGTTCTATGGTTATAATAACATTTAGATGAAAGGATGTGGGGAATGAAAAAGAAATAAAGGAACATGAAAGAAAATAAAAGAAATGAAAAGAGGAATTTACCTGTTGAATATATATCCCTAGAGAGCCTATTTAGGGGAAAGGATTTTGTATTTTTATGAGACTAAGGGATTATGGACGTAGGATAGGGCTTAGGGAGATATTTTAGAAGAATTTATACTACGAACAAGGCTTGAAATGTGTGAAGAGAGGAGGTGTATAGGGGTGGCATTTATAGTGGAAGAGAGGATGAGTTTCCCATTATGTTAATCATGAGTTCAAATAGTTTTTCTCAATACTTTGAATATTCTTGATTATTGTGAAAAAATAGTAAATAGAGCACTTGAGTTCGAACCAATGTCAATTTAAATCATCCATGGGTCAAACATGATGCATATATTCATTTATTTAGCATTTATCGTAAATTAGTGTATTTTACTATTCCCCAAAAATTCAAGTATTTTAGAATAATCCCAAAAATTCAACCCAAATTTTTTTTGATGTGTAGAATTATAAAATGAAATCAAATTTATGAAAATATTTTTCTGAATATGAGAAATTTAATTTTCAATTATAATAATAATTTTCATTAAAAATAAAAATTTTAAAATTAAAACTGCTTTTCTAACACTTAAAAAATTAGTTATGGTCTCTTAAAATATTATTATAATCATATTTCATCAAGATACTTATTTATGAATACATTTAATGAAAATAAATGTTATTTTAAATTATTAAATTAATCATAAAATTATAATTAAATATACATGACTTACAGAAATACCCGCACCAAATTAATAATTTCTAAAATATTTGCTTACTTACACTATGATATAATTATATCATATTGTCAATTATAAGATGGATAAATTTTATTTATAATTTAATTACTAAGATTACTATTAAATTGGATGGTTAACTATTCATAAGGGTTGCATTAATATTCCAAAGGTCTAGTAACTATTTAATCGGTATATGTTCCTTAACATCCACAGATACCTATTGTTTCACTCATTCTTCATTTATATGATTTTTATTTTGTTCTATATGTAATATTATATGATTATAATATATGCCATAATTATAATAAAGGTATTTCATTGATGAAAAATTGGATCGTTACAATCTTCCCCCCTTCTAAAATTTCTCCCTTAAAATTTTGTTTTACATTCTAAGCCATAAATATGTTTGGGTACTTTTCTTTCATTGCCTCCTCGAGTTCCCATGTTTCCTCTTCGTACTTATGGATCCACCATATTACTTTGGTAAGGGGAGTATTCCTATTGAGTATAACATTATCTCTAGGATCCAAGATCTTCACAGGCTGCTCCACGTAAGAAATATCATTCTCCAACTAAACCACCTACGAAGAGAGTACATGTGAAGGGCCTAGTATGTACTTCCGTAAGAGGGATTTGTGGAATATTTCGTGAACTTTAGATATGGTAGGAGGAATTTCTAGTCAATAAGCCAGATCTCCAACACGATCATTTATATAGAAGAGGCTGATGTACTTGGGACATAGCTTTCCTTTCTTCCCAAACCTCATGACCTTATTCCACAGAGATATGCAGATGAATAGCATGTCTCTAAATTTTAACTCAAGGTCCCATTTATGATTGTCTACATAACTCTTCTATCGACTTTGGGATTCCTTGATGTTCTACTAAATGGGTTTCACCTACTACACCATTTCATCAACCATTTAAGGTTCTATTAGCTTATGATCACCAACATCATCCCAACATTACAGTGTTCTTTTCCTTTTACCATAAATGTATTCATATGGTGTCATTCGAATACTTGAGTGAAAAAAATTATTGTAAGATATTTCACCCAGTGGAATATATTGGCCCCACCCTCCATTGAAGTCCATATAACATGGTCTCAATATATCATCAAATATATAAATAGTTCAATCATATTGGCCTTAAATTTGAGGATGATAGTCCATACTAAAGATCATTTCTATGCTTAGAACATGCTGGAGGCTTTTTCAGAACATTTAGGTGAATCTCAGATCTCTATCATACACAACAGATAGTTATACTCTATGAAACATTACCACTTATTTGATATATATCCATGAAATTTTATCCAATGAGAAGTCCTCTCAAATTATGATAAAGTGGGATATCTTTATAAGATGATCCACAATGACCCATATAGCATTGTTTCATCTAGATATCCTTGGAAGTCCAGTGAAAAAGTCCTTGGTAATTTTTTCCACATTCCATGTTGGTATGGGTAGTGGTTGCATCACCCCTTAGAATTTTTCCTTTTAGCCTTCAGTTACTAGCATACCAGAAATTTTGATGTATACTCATAAATCTCATTCTTCATATTGTACCACCAATAATTCTTTTGGATATCTTGATACATCTTTTTTCTCCATGGATGAATAGATATGTTTGAGCTATGTGCATTATTAAAAAGATCTTTATTTACCTATGGATTGGATGGTACACATAATTGTGACCCAAATATTATGAATCCATCCTTTTCAATATTGAACTCATATGATTTCACATTTCTGATAGCTTCCACCCATTTCTAAATTTCCACATCATTTCTTTGAGCATCCTTTATTTTCTCCTTAAGTGATGGTTGAGAAGTCCTTTGAGAAAAGTTATATGATGTTAATACCTTAATGATTCCCATGTATATCCTATAAAAATATAAGAATATTGGATCCTTATCGATTGTCATCATTGATAATGATGTAAGATCATTTCTAATTAGAGCATCCACCACCTTATTTTCCTAACCAAGATGGTAGTGGATTGAGTAGTCATAATCCTTGATGAGCACTGACCATCATCACTGGTTCATATGATGATATTTTTGTGTGAATATATATTTTATACTCTTGTGATCAGTATATATCTCACACTTCACCCTACAGAGATAATGCCACCATATTTTCAATGAAAAGATCACACCCACTAACTACAGATAACTTGTGGTATAGTTTTTCTCATGTAATTTCAGCTACTTTAAAGCATAGGCAATCATTGTGTCTTTTTTCATTAGCACACAACCTAATCACATATTTGAAGCATCACTGTACACCATAAAGAGTTATCCACTTATTAGGAGTGTGAGTACTGGTGTAGTGATAAACCTATTTTTGAGCTCCTTAAATATTTCCTCACATTCTTGATTCCAAACTAAATTCCCTCCCGTCCATGTCATCTAGGTAATTGGGTTTGACAATCCTGATAAGTTCTTCACAAATCATATATAATACCTGGTTAGACCTAGAATGATGTAGATATCCATTATAGATGTTATCCTCAGCCAATCTTCAATTGCCTTTGTATTGGAAGTGTCCATAGATATTCCTTTGATAGTTATAACATGCCACAAGAATGATACTTCCTCTATAAATAACTCACATTTACTATAATTTTCATTATGTATTACCCTTTATAAAGTCATCAAAATAGTATTCAAATGGTCCTCATGTTCCTCGTTGCACCTAGAGTAAATCAGAATATCGTTGATAAAGACTACCACAATTTTTTTTGAGTGAATATCTAAAGACTCTATTCATTAAATCCATGAATATTACTATAGAATTAGTGATTTAAAAGGGAACAAATATAAACTAATAGTGTCCAAACCTCCTTAGAATATAATTTTTGGGCATATCTTCCTTCATTACCTTTGATTGGTGATATCCTGACCAAAGGTCCACCTTAGAGAAATAACTGGCCCCACATACCTGATCAAACAAGTCATGTATCCAAGGTAAGGGACACTTGTTATTTATCATGATTTTATTGAGCTTATTATAATCAATGAAGAGGTGCATTGATCCATCATTCTTCTTAACAAAGAGGACTTGTTCACCCCATTGTGAAGCACTCGAGCGTATAAGACCCTTCTCCAGATTCTCTTGTAAATCCATCTTAAGCACTTCCAGCTAGAAGGTAGAAATTATATAAGGTTTATTTGATATAAGTAGGGATCTATGAATATGTTCAATTGATAACTAAAACTCTTTATTAGGAGGAAGACCATATAGTTATTTGAAAAATACATCAGTGTAACCCCTCGCGATGGGAATATCATTGAGAAGTATCGTCTACTTTGCCTCAATCTGTTGAGAAAGATATGATTTCTCAAAAGGAATCATTATCCAAACATAAGATTATGATTCTAAAGGATTTTATTCTTTTTCCATACACTTTTACTAGATTAGAGTATACTCTAGAATGTGAAGAGCAACCTCCCTTTCCTGACATTTAATGTTATCTTTTTATAAAGATAGCAAATCCATGCCCAAAATAGCATCAAACTCCACCAATGGAAGTATGAAAAGATTTTCTCAGAGGTTTAGTTCACAAACATTTACTGAGGAGGAGTGATATCATAAGACCTTCCTTGTTTAAGGTGGTGTTTGAATAGTTTTTCTAAACATGCAAGATATGAAATAATTTGTAGAACCATAATCAAATAGAATATTCACTATTTATGAATGAGTAACTATCATACCTATCACCTCATCATTTTTTGACACCACCTCAGTAGTAGTGATAGCATAATCCCTTCATTGTTTCCTTGGAGGTTATTGTTTATTTCCACCAACAACCCTTGGCTTAGGGAAATTTTTCGCATAATGGCCATGCTAGTTGCACTTGTAACACTAATCTACAAGCTGAGTATTGATATGATCATTCTTTTATTCATCTATGTTAGTGGAATTATTCATATCCTTTCAATAGAGTTTCTCCAGATTTCCAATTCTTTCTCATTTGATGTAATTCTTGGTTCCCTTTAGATTATTCCCTAGATTCTTCTTCCAACAATTTTGACATGCGGGATGCTAAATATTATTTCCAACATGGGATTTATTTACCAAACCAGTCATATTATAAAACATTTTCCAATATTTATAACCTAGCCCCCCAGATTATTGGGATTGTCCAATCTCCATTTTTAACCTTTATGGCACAACAAAAAATCTCCTCGTAACTGTTGAATTCTCGAATTTCTAACAAATTTAGTAGGATCATCTATAGTCCACTCAATAAGTGATCCACCTTTCTTTCAGTGTTCATGAAAAATCTAGAGGGATTTATTTCAAGTCTTGTGAAGTTTTCTTTATACACCCCGATAAACTCATCTTTCTTCTTCTTAACTTTGAGGAACTCTCCTCTTATCTTGAGACGGAGGGTTCAGGAAAAATATTTATTAAAATTTGTTTTCTTGAATTTACCATAATCCATGGAATCAATTAGATCATTAGAATTTTTATTATTTATCATTGTCTACTATTGATCAGATTCCCCATCAAAATAATATACTACCAGTATGAATTTTTATTCTTCCTAGAACTGGAGGTAAGAGAATATCATTTCAATGGAGTTAATCCACTGTTCCATAAGGAGGGGATCAGATGATGCAGTAAACATGGGTGGAATTTTCTGTATGATGTATTAAATGAAAAATTTCCCTTTCCTTGGAGGAGGATGGAATTCCACATGATTCAAGTTAGTATTCATAATTTGATCCAGCTGAGAATGTACTTTCATAATGTTATGAGTACCTGTTCCCATCAAATAAGGAATATCATTAGGGAAGTCAACACATTTCATATCACATAGATTTTTTTCAGGTGTTCATTTATTTACCTCCATTAACTATGCAAAATATCATATAATTAGGGGGATTGAATACTTAGCTAATAAGTATAAAAAATGAAACATTAAACATAAAAGGACAAAATCTTAAAGGAAACTTATATCCTAAAATTTGATTCCATAGGTTTCAGTCTAGGTTATCCATGATATTTTTCCTAACATTTATTCTTATGGGATACTTTTTTTATTCCCTTAATAATGTTTTTTTCTAAGCTTATGAATTTACCAAATCATATCCCATGGGAGTGTCAAACAAAAAGTAAAGAAACGCCCATTTTTGTACACCAGTTCTCTTTAAAGTCTAGCTCATAGAAATGTTGTTGGGTTTCCCCCTAGATACATCTTTGCAAGAGACACATCAAATTGTTTATATCTAGATATGGATTTATTTTATTGATAAACCACTTACTCTACACTTACCAAAATTTATGGATGTATTCAAATACATAGTTTCACCCCTAAGGTTATTACTAAGGCTCTCTATTTCTAATCTCCAAAAATAACTTGAAAATCCTTTGATACTAACTAAAGTGACCCTGTACATTTACAAATATCATTACATAATTTTGAGAATAATAAAACATCACATTACAAGCTATGTATCGTTAAGTCTATTTCCTTGGAAGACTATGTACATAAAATCAAAAACATGAGACTAAATAAAACATTTTTTATTTAATCACCCTAAAAATCTCCTAACTTCCATTGTGCTCATAAATATTCATAGGATAACCTGGGGATAACACTAATAAATGGATGAGATAATAATCCCATTAAGGGAATAATCATAAGAATAAAGCTTTAACACATGTGTTAGATGACGTGAAATAATGATTTAAAAAGGTATGGAACATATGGAATCATGACGTATAAAAATGGGGTCTTATAAACATGGATTAATAGTAATTTTGAAGAAACATAAAACATGAATTTAGGATGATTCAAGGATTGTTTTACATATAGAAGCACAATTCAAGGTTAACCACCAGGACCGTTGCACATGGTAGCACGAGTCAAGGCTAACCGCCAAGACTGTTGCACCTAACATCTCATGAGAATAAACTTTACCCAATTCATTGGTGAACTATCTAGGCACACCCATTATAACATGTTCATGAAAATGGTATCCCCATACATAATCACATATAATCAACCATACATAAACATATTGGTTACTAATGGAAAGAATTGGGTATCATATTCATGTCATAAAGCATAAAAAATGGGTGTATCATAAAAGTGTCCATGAAAGAAGGGAACTATATCATTAAAGGACATTAATAAGGTTTAATATTCATATATCATTATAATTTATGCCAATTTTAAGTGATAACATGCAAAAAATATCATTCAAGAAACTTTAGAATTAAATCATTTTAGTACAGTTTAAGAAAAATATCAAAGATCACTAAAAACAAAAAAAGGAATAATATTTCATGATAAAAGTGAACCAATAAGGTTTTAACAATGAAATTATTGGTTTTATAAATATAATCATTTATAAAAAAAATTTATAGATTTCACTTGAAATTGGTTAAGTATTCAATAAGTTCTCTTAAACGAGTTTTCTTATCGGGAAGTATTGAAGAGGTAACGACTTCAAAACATGTATATACCAGAAAGATAATGATGAATGGATATTTTTAAATTATTTTGGATCATTTACACAATATTTATAAGATTTAAAAAAAACAGATAAATTAATTTTGGTTAAAGGAAAGATAGAGAAGCCCGAAGGAATAATGGAAGTTTGAGTATAATCCCTTACCTTAAGTCTGATAGTGTCCTTAACATGATCTTAATGTACTAGATAAGTAAATTAAATTCATTAATTAATATTTAAATAAAATATTATTCCTTTAATGGATTTATTATAACCTTATTATGTTCATTTATGATCTTTTTGATGGGTTAAGAGGTTCAATTTCATTGTTTAGGAGCATTTGTTTCCTTGGGTTTCTTGAGCGGTTAACTTATATACATATAAGGATAAACAAGTAAGATGAGAATGGTTGTATAAATATGATGTAATATTTTATTAGTGAATATATAAGAGAATTATATTGTTATAAAATTCATTTGGTTATTTGGAGTGAATATGAATCATTATATAAAACATGAATGATAACCGTTTTGGTTAATTGGCGGGTTATTATAACAACGAACACATTTTTATTTATAAATTAATATCATGTGTTAAAAATATTACATAACTGTAAATAATACATAATAAATATATTATAGTCTGTTTCAACCATACAAATGGTTTCATGACAAGAACTGAATACGATAAAAGAAATTGAAAACCCATCGTCCTTGAATGTGATGAATTAATAGATCTGAGATGGTTTTTTCATTTCTGTTATAAAAGGAGGGTAAGGTATATCATTTTATGATATATTAGTTAAATATAGGGGTTTGGGTTGTGTCTTGATATGGATAAAAGAAATGTGGTTCTTCCTCCATAAAAAAAAATTAATTTCTGGTAAGAAAGGAACTTCAATGAAAATAAAACAAATGAAAAGATGAATTTACCTCGTGAATATATCTTCCTTAAAATCCTATTTAGGGGATAGTTTTTTTGTTTTTTTATGAGAATAAGGGCTTATAGATATGGTATACATGATTAGGGAGATATTTTATCGGAATTTGGACAAGGAACAAGGATTGAGAGGTGTGAGGAGAGAAGGTAAAGTGGGGTGGTATTTATTGAGGAAGAGAGGTGGGGTTTCCCATTATTTTAACCATTAGATTGATATTTTATATCAAGAATTTGAATAGTATTTATTATTGTGCATAAATAGTAAATAGATCATTTTATTTCGATCCAATATCTATTTACATTGTCCATGACTCAAGCATGATCCAAAAATTCATTTATTTAGCATTTATCGTAAATTATTGTATTTCACTATTCACAAAAAATTCTTGTATTTTTTAAAAATCCGAAAAATTGTCCCCAAATTTTTTTCGATATTTTAAATTGAAAAATTAACTTCATTTAATGAAGATAATTTTCTTAATATGAGTAAATTAATTATTAATTAAAATATTTATTTATTTAGAAATTTAAAAATTTAATATTAAAACAGTTTTTCTAACACTTTGAAAAAACAATCAAGTTATATTATATTTATATTGTAATAAAAAGTAAGAAAAATAATTATTTAGGAATACATTTTATGAAAATAAATTTTCTTTTATATTATTAAATTAATCATAAATGTGTAATTAAATATTCATAACTTACAGAAATACCAACTCTTAATTAATAATTTTTAAACTATTTACTTATAATATGATATAATTACTTCATATTGTCACTTATTAGATGGTTAAATTTTATTTATACATTCATTAGCGAGGTTAAGATTCAATTGGATAGTTAACTATTCATAAGGGTCACATTAGTATTCCAAAGTTCAATTTACTATTTCATCAGTATAAGTTCCATAACATCTAGAGATACATTTTTTTCACTAATTCTTCATTTATATGTTTTGTATTTTGTTATATTTGTAATATTAAGTGATTATAATATATGAAATAATTAAAAGAAATTATTTTCATTGATAAAACATTGGTTCATTACAAAATTAGTGGTTTCATTACTTATGGAAGGAATAAACTGGGTCTTTACTAAGTTTCAAGATAAAAAACCGTATAAAGTGTTTTTATTTCCCAAAATATAATATTTTCTTGTGAGTTATGATAAAATCACCACAAGGGATTTTCTGAGTTGTGGTTTTAAAACTCCAACAATTTATTGGATAAGGATACTACATATAGGATGAGATTTAGTTGGAAAAATAAAGAAATTATAAATCTTAGGGGTAATGATCATAATTATCAGTGTACATCATAATAGAGCATTTTATAAATGGAAATACTTTTATAGAAATACATATAGATCAAATTTAACCATATAATGATTTACTCATCTGGTATATGCATTCAATTCATTCTAGAATTGAAGAAAATGGATAACCAAACCAGCTTAAAATAGGGAATAATAGCCAAAAATAGGCATGAGACAACTGAGAAAAATAGTAGGCAAGGAAAGGAAGCTAAAAAAGGAATAGAATTACCGAGGGATTTTGGTTGTAATTGATGGTGTTCAATTCAGCCAAGAAATGAAGGAGATATCTCATGGAGGAAGGGTCATGGAGGGGAATGTGTTGGAAATTCCAATTGCAAAATAAGGAAGCAAGAAGGTCGAAAACTATTTAAAGGGAAGAGGAAAAAATTAATCATTTTTTATCTTTTAATGTAGCACATGGTTTGGTGACCCAATTATGGAAACCATCCATCAACCATATAAGATCTCTTTCCAAAGCACATGCCACATCACATAGCTACAATTCACCGTCTACAAAACCATCCACTAATCATGTGGATCACACCACACTTCTAAATAAAAATTAATATTTTTGTGGATCTCATCGCATGACATAAAAAAATTGTGTTCCTTATCAAACATGACACACAATTTTAGGTAAATTATTTTCCCTAAATATCTAGTCACCATGAACCCAAATTCATTCCACTAAAAACTGGTTTTCTGAATCCTAAAGTCCTTGAAACTAATTTGGGAACCTGAGAAACCAATCAGACCCCTAACGTTATCCAAAAACTCCTATTTACGATGTTTAAGATCCCAAACATTCATTCTGAATATCGGTTTTTGAAATGAAATTCCCCCCTAATTGACGATTTAAAATTACTTTGGAATTATAAACCCATACAGACACAATATTTTATAGTTGACTGCTCCTGAAAATATAAGTAGACTCACATTGATCTCTCTTGAACAAACATCCACCAATTCTCATTAGAACATCCACATCTATGATATCCCATGCATCATCGATAGTGGTGATGACGAGATAGTGTGTGAATATAATGATCAATAAATATTTGGTGTGGCATGATGATGAAGGGTTGAAAATTGAAGAAGAGGTCGGTGATCATGGTTAAGTTGATAATAGTGGGGTGGAGTGTAACATTAGTGAGTAAAAACGTGACATGGCCAACAACGGTGCCTGACCAAGGCAATGATGATGTGGTGAAGAAAATGATGTTTGAGAAAGAGATGGATGAAAATGATGGTGATTTTTTGTAATTCATGCGATGAATGAAGGCTTGAGATAGTAGGAGGTGGAGATGACCATGGGTTGAGGGAGGTGATGGTGGGTTGTTGTGCAAGGAAGAAGATGACCCACCCCTTTTTCATTTTGTTTTATTTTTCTTTTTTTAAATTTCTATTCTTCTATATATAAATTGTTTATCTTATATATGTACATTTAATTATACATATATATAATGGTTAATTTAAATATAATTATATAAACTAATTTATTTATAATTTTAATCTTAATTATTTATTTCATTAAATATATATTTTTGAATATATATATTAATTTTCTAGTTTATACATTCTTCTAATGCACTCATAAATTAAATTTATCCTAATTTCTATAATACCTTTATTCATTTACTATTGGAATTTAAGAGCATCATTATAATATTATATTCATTTCAAAGTTATAATTATGTCTCATAATATTTATATAATTTATCAAATTAATATTTTATAAGTCATAGTATTTAGATTCTTTAATAAATAATATTTTGATATTATACTACTATTCTATCATTGAAACATTATTCAATTCAAATTATATATATTAATATCATAATTTATATAAAAATTTAATAATTTAAAAAAAATTATTTTTTTATTATTCAATGATATATTATTTTAGCTATCATTAATTATTATTTAATAGTTTTGGTTAAATATTTTTAATTTTATCTAATTCATTTCTTAAAATGAAACTAAATATAAAATATGATCATACGGAAATTTCTAAGAATTTGTTTATATAAAATTTAACCATGCATTTTTCTATTATATAACATTGATATTACATAACAAATAAAATGAGAAATTTAATAAGCATTTTTTATAGAAAAATTTATACTAAAATCATGGGGAATTTCATTATATCCCCTTAAATAAATTGTGTTATCTCAGTTTTAATTATCTAAGTCAATGTTTTATTCCAAAATTATGTGTAGAAATAAATAACCACTTAAAATTTTATAAAGAAAATTTTCATTGAAAATTTTACAAGAGACTTTTCCATGAAAATTTCTTATTCTAAATAACACTTTACTGACTCCTGTCATTGAGATAGAGAAACCCCATAAACCTTTTAGGATTACATCATAAAATTATAAGGCCTTTCTAAAACAATGTTTATTCAAAATCACTTAAAATCATATTTCTAAATCCTTAAAAAGTTTTCAAACTCTAAAATTCATCCTAACTAATAATCGTCCTAATCTCAAATGCTACCTAAACCTCCCTATAATACTGACTATAGCACCCAGTCCCATACTATTAGATTTGGTTCTAAAAAAATTATATTTTTATAAATTTAATATTAAAGATAACCTAAATAATATGCAACACAAATATCATTTATTTCTAGAGTTTTGAAAGATCAGAAAAGGAACGAAACAAACACAATCTCTCTCCAAAATACATTTTTCAAAAACTAAACTATTTTATGTAGTAACAGGATATGATCCATCTAAACTTTTCATACTAGATACCTATATTTTGAAAAAATCTTACTCAACCAATTACCATGTGAAAATTTTTTTGATACATGGGGTGAACAAACAGATCAGTAAAGTGTTTTTAAATTGATTTATCAATTTTTTTGAAATATGAGAAAACATTATTAGAAAACAAATTCATTAAAAAAGAAAACATTACCTATATAAAAAATTTATTTAACTATAAAAATATATTTTAACATTTTTAAAATAAACCAATGGAAAATAATGGAATCAATTGAAAATAAACCATTAGTAACCACATGAATACTAAAAATAATTATTTAAAAATAAACCAATTATTTTTCTTGAAAAATAATTCTCATGATAGGTTAAAAACATTGGGGTTTCTATAAAAATTTATTATTGTATTGGGATTACCCGTATTTTAAGGATGAGTTCACTCCGAAAATACTCATACAATTTAAAAACTCTAGCACCAAATTTTAATAAAACATTAATAGCTCACTTATTTTTTCCCTAGAGTATTTAACCATACTTTTGAAACTGTGGTGATGAATACACAAACAAAAAAACACACAACCTTATATAAATAATTTCACACACCCACCCACATATATATATATATATATATAATCAATCCCTGAATATGGAGAAAAAAATCTCATGATAATAAAAATATGTAAAATAGACAGGGACACAAAATTATAATAATTAATGCATGGACAAACAAGAATAAAGATACATGAAATATTCCATTATAATTATATATGTTGATTATAATATTAAATGATAAATTAAAAACTAATAAAATACATATTGTAAATACACTCAATTATAATGAATAATAAGAATATATAATTACAACCTAGAATGAATTAACCCTTTTTAAAATGATAGAAAAATTCTAATATGAAATGTTAAAATATGGTACGTACATCAGAATAATTTAAAACACAACCATTTTAACATAAAAATTGAAATCAATATTTGATGTAAAAAATTATAATTTTGATAACATAAAATTTAACATGAATTTTTTTTGAAAAGAAAATAATAATAAAATATTTAAATAAAAGAAAGGAGCATTTAATATCATATTTAAAACTGAATTTAAAAAATTTTATAAGTCCCCTTACACATGAAATGTTTTAAAAAATATGAAAATAACTTTAAAATATATTTAATTATAAAATGATTTTCTAATAATAGTCTTTTCAAAAGAAATTTAAAACCAAAATTTGAAAATATTTCCCATTATGATGATGATGCATTATTTGATGAATTTAAAAAACAGAAATTCTGAAATAAATTTACCTTATATAAAATATAAAATATAAACATATAACTTTGGAAATATATTTTTCCTACCTATAACATTTTTTTGGAAGATAAAATTTTAAGAAAATTTTTAATTTAAAAAGGATTTTTTAAAGTATAAGTTTTAGTAAACAATTTATCCTTGCCTTCATTCATGAAACCGCCGTCATAGAATTTTTCAAAAACCCCTATCTAACATTCATTCTCAATGACTAATAAATACACGTGATTCTATTGAATGAGAATTCCATTTATAGACTCTCATGGATTTGGTATTCTATAAACTAATATAATTATCTGATTAGTGTAAGAAAAGAGAGACCTCAAAATAGTATTCACATATAAATTTACCTCACTGTCATAGAATCCTAAAAAACCATGGGATGAAATAAAAACAATATTAATATCTAATATCAACAATAATATTTGATTTTGAGGTATTAATAATAACATGAGGTCATCTTCCATGTATGCTGCTCCTTAGTCGACCCCTTACGCAAATTTGGTTATCCTAACATTTATCCATTGAGACCAAACAACCAATAATTCTCATCCATGCTACCACATATTTATTTTTTATGTGCTTTATAATTTTTTAAATATACCAGTAATAAATATTTTTTTGTGTCAGAAAGGTGGTAGGCCCCCTACCTCTGTTCAGTTAAGTCAAAATGTAGTAAGGGGCCTTCTTCCTTTCAGAAAAAAAATTAATTATACATGTTTTTATATTCATAAATATATAGTTTTTTATATAATGATATATATTATTTTGTTATGTAATTTATAATTTTTCATTATTATTTCAACATGAAAATGTTACGTTTTTGATGATGAGATTTTGTGAAAAGTAAATTAGTTTTCACATATAATATTTATGATTTTTATTTTCAATTTTGTTTTATTTTCAAGTATGTTTCCAAATGTACCATTACATGCTAATCTAACCAATATAATCATTTTGTTTCCTATATATCTTGTTAGAAATCACTTATGTATGGTTTTATTCTTTATTTTTTTAGTTAAATACTACATTTTTTTGCCATTATTACATAACTATGATATTATTATTCATTACAAATATATACATTATAATTGTATATATATATATTGTTTTGTTATATACTTATTGAAATGTTTTCATTCAATATTTCAATTCATTTGATTCAATAAAACTAATAAGAACAAAACCTGAAACATGAATGTAGGACATGTGAACTGTGGATTTATTATACATCCATGATTTCTATAGGACTGAAAGTGCTCTTATATTGACATATTTTTTATTCTATTAAATACTATTATTATGTTATATTAATTCCTTTTTTATTTTTTATGTAAATATGTTCTATAGAATTAGAAAATACCAGTAAAAGGTGGAGCTCAAGTAAAATGTATTCATTTTAGAGTGGTTCAATATCTAAGGTTAGTTTGAATCTATAATGTTCCAAATTCATAAATATTTTGTTGAAAATTTATTTTAGTATATTTTAGACCATTAATATGGTATTTATAATCTTTTTACACATTTCATTCATTTTTAATTATTTATTATATTTATGAAAATATTTTTATTTTAAAAAACTTATTAGATACTTAGGCTATGTTTTATATATTATTTATATTATATTCATATTTTATAGTTTATTTGATTTTAATGTTTTTTACTGAAAATTTAATGTGTTTTCTTATGTTTCAAGTAGAGAACTCATAGAAATTGTAAAATATAAATAGTTACTAAAATATAAATTAAAATTGAAAAAATGGCTAAAATTGTTAAAATGGTTGATGGTAAAAATAATTTCTTCATTTCAATAGACGAAAAACATATACAGTAACAAGTAAAATCAATGTCTATGGTGAGGTTCCGTCCCACATGGTGGTGTGAAAATGGTACCCCTGTATTGAGATCGCTGAGCTCTGTGCTGAGGTGGAGTCGGATGAACTAGAGAGGGTTGATCCTTGGAAACTAGAACATCGATCATCTCATACGATTCCCATGTCTTTCTGGGAGGAGTTATCAATAATATGTCATCCTGCACACCTGATCCTTCTCCAACTAGGGTAGTAGAAGGACCTTCGATCATAGTAGGGGGAACCATAAAGGATATGATGCATCAGTAACCCAAGCTAGAGAAAACTGTGGATATCCTATCAAGAAAAATGGGTCCCAAGACACATGATGTAAAACCACAATCATCTTAGGATGGAATGCTAGAGGGCCGACCTCTGCATGTGGAATAGGTAAGGCATCATGTACAACATGACACAATCTACCTCATCATCTTCATGGCTCCTCAGCATCATCTACTGCTGGAGGAGGTTCATGAGCAGGAATATTCAATCCATGTGCATGAACCTCTACTCTTGGGGGTGGAAAATTGAAGATAATCTTTTGAATCGCTTGATAAGCTGACATCAGCCCCAACATTGCAGAATGGATCCCTGCCAGGCTAGCTACCCCATCCTCCTCTATATTACTCATGAATACAAGCTTCTCATCTTGATTATGCTATAAATAGATTCAAAATGAATTAGAAAATAGTTCAATAAACAATCTAATGAAAATTTACTGACTTACCATATCTAGAAGAACTCTTATGTGTCGAGTAAGATATAGTATAGAATTCAGTCTATACCATAGATCATACTCAAACTACTATAAAATATGGAATCACAACATAGGTACACCCTATATATGAAGCGATACTTGTTTTCCATAGACAAAAAGATACACGACATGTCATAGGCGCCATTCCCCATCCTACCACACCGTCATCTTCAAGGCATGAAGAATTTGTGTCTATCTTGGAAAAAATGGAATGGGATGAACATACCAATCTGGCGCCTAACTCTCTCTAGATGGTGCCTCATACCACTCAATAATATAAAATATAATGATAGGAACTACATCCCTAACATCATGAAGTACAACAGTGCAGTATGTAAGAAACTGGTCCAATAAATGCCAGTAGAAAATCTATGAAATATGAAATGACATGTGATATTTTAAAAAAATGTTCCTTACTAAAAAACCAAAATAATGAAGTTAATAAATTTTTATGTCAATGATAGATTTTATATACTTATCTCATTGGGTAGGACACTATCCAACTTTTGACAGTATGCACCCAAATGGCATTTCAAAACATAGACGAAGTATTGTTTCTAAAGACAATGGTAAAATACATCATCTAAAGTAATAAATAATAATAAATTAAATTCATTAAATCATACTAGCATCAGAAACCCATAGAGATGAGTGATCATACGAGTGTCCATGCAGAGTTCCAAGAAACACATTTATAGGCAGCAGATGACCATCAAGATCTGAGAAGAGTGAGGGGATGCACTACCATGCCCACATCTACATAATAATGATGTATCCCATGCAATCTATATGGTTTTCATGACATGCCATGTATAATCCTGTGTAAGTGTAAGATAAGCACACAAATCCCTAGTTTTAGGTCCCGAATCGATCAAAGTCCTCTAGTATCCCCAGATACACTATGTACACATGCTAACCCAAGTGATCAATACACATTTTCCCTCTAATGATCTATAATATATATCCATGTCAATGACACAATACAATATGCTCGTTAGTGTCATTTATTGAATGTGAAATGTGCATCTCAAGACAACCTATAGACATCGACCCACCATCTATAGCTGCATCATTGGATAAAATGTTGATGCCTAGAAATATATGAAAAATCTCAGGAAAGTATACATGGGTGGGTCTAGTAACTACTTCCTATGGATATGAAGAATGAGAAATACTGCCACATCCTTGAGGGCGATAGACATTTCTACCTCAGGAAGGTGGAATATTTTTGTCTCTTTTCTCCACATCTCTAAGAGGGAAACAAGTATGTGATGATAAAATAAATGTGAAATTAGATACTGCAATGCTGTAGAAGCCAACACAACATAGGTTTGGTATAATGGTGGCTGGAGAAATCATGTGATGATGACATTGCACTTGACACACCCAGATCCATTGAACCCGAGGAACCTCTATCATAGATTGGGAAACATGCGTATCTTTATTAGTGTGTTGTAAAATATCCTTCATTAATATGTAAATAAAGAAATATGAGATAAGTGTAAAATGTAAATATAACATTAGGGTCAACATAATGTTAGTATTTTTAGAATTTAAGACATGACATGTTTATTCCAATTTTTTTATAATGTTTTTTACCAAAAGATATGGGTATGCCTTCAGTTTTATGAAATCATATTCCTAAAGGGTTTTTGAGATATGTTATTACTTAAGAATGGGTGTTTTTTAAGATATGGATTTATATATTTTTATATAAAAACATTTTTTATTCATTATCTAAATATTTATTAGAAAATGGATTTCTTTGTAATTTATGTATGATTTTCCCCATGATATTGTGTTTCTAGATTATTTATCTACATGCTTGCTTCTTGGTCTAGACATGGACATATTTATTATTCGTTAATGTCACCACAAATGAACTTTTCATATTATTTTTAATGTGAATATCAATCGATTATTATTATTTGACAGTAAAGTCATTCAAATATTTTAGAAGATTATACAAAATAAAGAAACAAATATTAACACCATATATTTAACAATATTATAATTTCATATTGGATACAATAAATTGTTGTGTCTAAGAGTGAGAAATCAATCCAATAATGCTAGGGAATTATTTTTGGTTATGACCTTCGTTATGAAAAAAGTTGCTTCTCAAACCTTTCCAATATTCTTGTGGGTAGTCCATCTCATTTCAGATCCTTTTGGACATCAATCTCCCTCATTTACGAAACCTATTGAGTTTAGGTATCACTATCAGATGGACTTTGGGCATTGGAAAACATTGAAACTCCCAAATATTCATCCATAGTGAATCATACAATTTAGATTTGGGGTCCATCATTTATATTGGATCAACATATTCTTCACATGGCATTTTCATAGAAGTACGTGGTGTGATGTTGTGCATACATAGAAATCATAATGACTTGAAGTTTCCACATGGATATTTCCTCACTTATAGTAATACCACCTTTTTTCACCAATTTTATTATTTTGGGTTCTAAAAGCTCTTGAACTTCAAATAAAGAGTCTTCTTAGTGAAATAGGTATACATGATAACCATAAGCTTCATTAATTTTATTTTTAATCTCTTGTTTAATGTTCCTTCCTTACCTTAGCCCCTATAAGATCCCATAAAAGGCTAGTTTTTTACTATCAATGAAGTAATTCATACACCGATAAAATGTCTCTTGAATTAGGGAAGTTGTGGGTAACTTGATAATCCCCATGATGACACCATTTATGAACTCCACAATGTTAATGGTCATGTATTCATATATATTAACCCATTCATATGCCAATGTCCATTTTTATTTTGGAATCTACATCATATAATCATTAAATTATTGATTAACCTTGCAGATTTGTTCGAATCATTATTCGAAAATCCATTTATCCAGCTAATATTCTACACAGAAGTGATCATATTTCACATAAATTTATTTTATATTTATGTTGAAATAGTAAAAAATAAAAAAGACATTGCATAACAGGCATTGTCATTTCTTTCTTCATAGGTTAATTATGGAATATTTTTCATATATTTCTAGAAATGTGTCTAATAAAATAGCAATGATGTGAATTTTGGGATCTATATGTATCAGGATCTTCATTGATTGCCTCATTGTTTTCGCAATACAAATCATATATCAAACAGACACCCTGAATGAGGGTCAAATGGTTGTTGATACATGACAAAAACCAAATACATGATTCATAGTTTTTTTATTTGCAATGGAAAAGGAAAGTGGAAGAGGAGAACAATTTTCATATTGGGTTTCTAGAATCAATAATACGCCCCTGTATTTTTCATATAGAAATATTCCATCAATCAGCATGAAATTTTTGTTGAAATAGAATGTAGAGATACCGAGGTGGGATTCCTAGAAAAAATCATTAAATTGAACATGATATAGTTCAATTCAGTTATCTTGAGACACATTTTCATTCGTGTGAGGTTGTAATAAAACATTGTCATTTTTTCTCAGAGGTTCTAGTAATTTTGAAAACACCTGATATGAGTCATACCCATCACTGTAGACCTATATAAATTGCCTTCTAGTTTTCTATCCATGTCTTATTATAGAAAATATTATAATTGAAATTTTGTTTATCCACTCTTGTACAAGGGATACAACAATATCTTTCCTTATACTAATCCTCTGGATAAAAATGGATGACATAAATTTTGCATCAAATGAGGTATGATCTTGTGTCTGGTTTGGATGAATGCAAGTATGAGTTTCCTAAATCTTTGAAATTCTCCAACCACCAAATGCAATTCCTAGAATTTTCCTCAAGAATAATATACAATCATCCCCAAACTTGTCAAATTGTATGACATATTTTTTATGGACAGATTCATGCAGTATATATCTTTAGTTTATCTTAATGTGAAATCTCTTTAGCAAGTTTTTTAATGAATCTTTACTTGGAAAATACCTTCCAACATATAAGGTTTTTTCCAGATCCCTAAACCTATCTTGTACAACTCTAGGAAACTCGGTTCTAGGTGTGATAATATTATAGTTAAATTAAGGAAAATTTTCTATTGCTTTCGACCAAGATGAAAATAGAAGAGGATGATATATTGCTGGCTGAGGCTATTGTATAAGTAGTGGATTTCTAGAAACCTCCTCCCAACTTATGTTTCTCCCTCCTCATTAGAACTATTATCTCTATATGTTCCATCATTACAAAAATCATCATATGAAGTAAGATGTACATGTATATAAGATAGATCATCTAGGTTGTCCTCTTCCACATTATATGGAATAGACTTAATTTCTTGTGGTAGACCACCTTTAACCAATCTTGTATGTCTACGTCTTCGTACAAGTGGAAATTTTTGTTGTACAATATAATCATTAACATATAACTCCATTATGGTACAATCTGTACATTAGGAAAGGACATTTATTTCATAGAGCCAATATGAATCAGAAACCAATGGACAAGAAAGATGCCACAACACATCCAAGAATTGAAAATGTCCATAGCTCATAGACTTGATCTCTTGATGAGGTCCCGGATTTAAGGAACCACAAATTCTATCTTGATGTTCACTTAGGGTTATAAAGTCATATGTACTAAATATTATTTTTTGTTGTGTACTATAAGAATCTCCTTATTCAGTTTGAATAATCTTTCCATTGTAGTAGACATAGGAAAACATGACTCCCATTGTAAAATTTTTTTTTTAATCAAGATTCTGATAGTGTAACCAATATTGACAATGATGATTGACCATATAATATTTATTATAGTAAAATTTTAGAAAATTTTTTATACCCTAAAATATGATACTAATGTTTCGTTATATAAAATTGTATTTTAAAATAAGTCACATAATGTTTTGGAAACTGGGGTAGAAAAGAAGAGAAAACACAAAATCAGTTTATATATCATTGATAAAATGATAATTATTATTATATAAAGTGAAGTGGAGAATAAAAAACACATTACAATTTTATATTATTTTCAAACTAATATTTATGTCAGATAATATTATATTATTTTCTAAAATATAATTATTCTTTCTCTATTCAAACTTATGATTGTCATTATAATATTATATTCCTTTTAAACTAATATTTATGTCATATAATATTTATATAATTTATCAACTTAAGATATTAGAAGTCAAAATATTCACATTCTTCAATAAATAATATTTTTATATTAAATTCATATTTTATAATTGACCCATTATTCATTTGAAGTTATATATTACTATCATCATTTATATTTCAATTTAAGAATTTATAAAACACTTATTTTTATCATTAAATAATATATTTTTATTTTTATCCTGAATTCTTATTCATTAGTTTAGGTTAAATAATTTTCATTTTGTAAACAATTAATTTTAATAAATTATAACTCATAATAAAAAATGATCAAAGTAGAAATCACAACCACAAACCAGTGCAAGGGAAGTTCCTTCTTTTATCTATGTAAAATAGAATGGGCTAATAAAATCATCACCTTTATTATCTTTAGCTAAAAGTACTGATAAAAGTAACTTTTATCCATGCTAATAAAGATATATCATTTATCATCACTTTTTAGAGGTGATAAAAGATAATATTTATCAGCACCATTATTAGTACTAATAAATGTTTTTAATATAAAATATTATTAATATATATAAAATTATTATATTAATATTAAAAATAATGCTAATTTATAGACATTAATTAAGATAATCATGTTTATAATTAATATAAATATGATATATTACTAAATATTTTTAATAATAAATATATATAAATATATAATATTTTAAAAAAGTATTTATAAGATTATAAAGGATTATATATATTTAACAAACCGATGTAGGCGCAAAGAATAAATATATTTATTTAAAAAATTATAAAATTAAAATAATTTTTTTAAAATAATAAAGATATTTATTATATTCATAATTACATATTTATAATTATACATAAATAATTTTTAAACATATTAATATATAATTATAATTATATATATATATAATTATTTGTCTTCAATGAATTGGGTCAATAAATAAACACACACACTCACACACATAGATATATGTATATATATATCTCTCTCTCGAGATAATGATGATATTCATGGACATTTTTATGTTCATATATTGATGCGTGAATATAATTGAAACTAGCTATGATCATATGTTTATATGTGGACATGATTGTGAGATTTTATATATGTTTTAAATGCCAGATTACAAATTATTATAATGACACATTCATATGTTATGCATTCATGACTCATGAAATGTTAATTTATACCTTGACACCCTTATTATCATGCTTCCATGTATGTGATGACTCATTTTTTATGATCTATACTTTTTATTCATGTAATGCCCATGAAATTATTTAGGTTCTCATAAATAATTATAAAATTACAATAAAAATATTTAAATAATAAATATAATTATAAATATATAAAAATACTTTTAAAATAAATTTATTTATAAATATAAATATATTTAATTAAATAATTAATTATAAAATTATAATAAATATATTTAAATAATAAATATACTTGAAAAATAAATATATTTATTATATTTATAATATTATATATTCATATATTGACATAAATATATATAATTGTATCAATATGTCTAAGTGGTGTAGACCATGAGGTATAATTATAAAAATATATTTAAAATTATTTAGAATTATCATCAAATATATTAATTTATTTTTATATAAATATATTTATAATTATATAGAAATATTTTTAAATATATTATTTTAGAATTACAATTATATATATATATTATTAAATAATTATAAAATTACCATAAATACATTTATAATATATATATATATATATATATATAATTATATAAATATATAAATATATTTTTAACAATATACAAATATTTTTAAATATATATACATATAATTATATATATATATAAATAATTATAAAATTCTAATAAATATATTTATAGTATTTATAATTTTAAAAATATATTTATTTACACAACTATATAACTATATAGTTATATAATTATATAATTATTTATAATTATATACATTGATTACAAAATTTTTATATATTAAAAATAAAAAAAATACAATAATATTTCATTTAAACAATTATATAATATATAAATGAATTTATATATTTAGATATATACTTTTTAAATATATTAATTTATAGTTATATATATAAATAAATAAATACATATTTAAATAATTATAAAATTACAGTAAGTATATTTAAATAACAAATATATTCATTATATTTATAATTATATATTTATAATTATATATAAATACTTTTTAGATATATTTATTTATAATTATAATTATAAACAAATAAATATATTTTAAATTACAATTATAAATAAGTAAATATATATTTATCATATATATAATTTTATAAATATATATAATAATATAAATAAATTATTAAGAGTAGATCATTATCAGCTCTTTTTGGAGAGCACTGATAAAATAATTACTTGATTATATAAAAGAACCATATTTGGAGGCTTCTCTCACACACACCTTCAAGATCTCACAGAACCCTACTTCTATCATGCCACCGCTCATGATCTTCGGCTGCGCCGCCGCTCTTGTCACCGCCATCAACAATATTCTATCATGCTGTTGCCCTCGCCGCCGCCACTCTCAATATTCAACGACTTGTTAAAGAAATCATTCATCTCTGAATCTCTGTTATGTGATGAATCCCTACACCACATCACACCCCACACCACATCCCACCACAACACATGAATCCCATGAGATCTCCCTGAACTACAATCTTGGGATGAGATTTGGAATTTTTTTTATCATATGAAATGACTAGGGTGATGTTTCTAATGTTTGAGATTCATTGCAAGTGGTCTAAATCGCGTTTTTAGGATTCCAAAGTATGCAGAATCTTGGATATTGGTAGATAAGGGACATTGATTACTTGGTTAGGTGGAACCACATATCGAATGAGTACCCGAATGATGGTTCTTTGATTATTTTTAACGAAAAGATATTTGAAACGTTTATATGATTTCAATTTTCTATTGATTAATAGAATTTAATTCATAAGCCTTATTTATATTCACATTCTCACTAATATAGAATATTTTTTTGAATAGACGATGGGATATTATACTCCATTTAGATTTTGGTTGTAGGGTGTGATAGGTGTGATACACAACATGTTTACTGATGTTATAGTGTTATTCTGAATTTTTGTGATCAATCCATCCATTATGAAAAATTTATTTTATATAATTAAATTTTATTAATTAATTGATTTTATATTATAAATAATTGAATTGTATATTTGATGGTGTTATGGGCTTGTGTGATTAAAGGTTTTCAAATTGAGTTTTAATGATCTTGTATGAACTTAGGTGATGGTTTTCCTATATTTCTTCAAAGGATAACTATATATTGAGGTCAGTGGCCTCTAATGTTTCACATGGAAAAATGAATTGTTCTTGAGATGTGTGATATATGGCCTCACCTCCATATTGTAATGGACTTAAACAAGAAATTATTTTATTTTCCATAAACAATATATTTTGTATTTGGGAATCTACACCCTAGTAAAACCATAAAAATTTTATTCCTGGATTATATGGTAATATAGTCCTAGATATTGAATTAAATTCAGTTGGAATTCATATTTTCTTGTGATTTTAGGGCAGGAAATAGAATTCATGATCGCACAACTCAGGCATGTAGTCAAAGATTCCTGATTCCCATCATCCCTCAACACATATACGTTTTCCCAATACATATTACATTTTTGATATTTTTTAATTTTATGAAATTACGTATTATAGTTAAATTTCAGTATTGATATATTAAAATTAATTTACTATTGCATATTATTTTTAAGAAACAGTATAATTTTAGTAAAGTAAAATTTAGTTTGATCCTAAAAAATATGGTTGTTCTAAAAAATTAAAATGAGAAAAATAATCAATGTATCTAAATATATGTCTTTTTTTCTACAAGTATATTTATTTTTAAACTAGAATTTAATAATACATGTTTATAATTTTAATTATATATTCTAGACATATGTTTTTAAAATATTTCTAAAATTTTAAAACAAATGTTATTATTGGATTCTTCAATTAATGAATTGAATATGTTTTCATCATATTAAATATATGAATAAAATAAAATAAATTTCAACTAAAATAAAATTCCAAAAAGTTTTATATAATATGTTTTTTAAACTTTTTCAACAAGTCGTCATAATTCTTACAACCATTATCTTAGTCAAACTTAATCACTTACAACCAATTGAAAATAAACAAAACATAATTTCATTTCATTCCATCATTAATCATTTACGTGCAACAAGTGTACTAATAGGATTGGGGGAGATATTTTATTAGATGAATAATGAATTACATTTTCATAATATAAAGTTTCTATAAAAATTATATAATTAAATTTAAACAATATTTACTAATATTAAATATCATATATAAATATTATATTTTAAAAATTGAATATATATTTTATTATTTTTTATAAATGATGAATCTATAATCATTTATATTTTTTAAAAATTGAATAAAAAAGTTTGATTGATTTTATTAAAACCATTCAATGATTATATTAAATTTAGTTATTATATAAAACTCTATGTGTATTTAGAAATCATGCATAAAATGCGAGATAATTTATAAAGATGTTTTTTTAAAAAAATTATATACTAAGAACTATAAAAATTATTACCCTAGAAATCATATACATTTCTTGAGATAACATTATAATGTCATCATGACTTACACTGGTTATCAGGTAAGAAAACCCTAATTATTTGGGTATAGAGTCATCCTAATAATAACAGTTATAATTCATAGATAGTTGATCAGTTGAACACCTATCCAAATCTATCATAGATTCAATCAAATCTATTCTTCTAGCACTCTTATTGTTAGGTGGTCCCAGTTATTGTAACAAAAATCCAACACCATGAATAATCCAACATAGGAAAATCAAAGGATACTCATGCTAATCTTGACGACACCGAAAATGAAAATTTTGAGTAACGTATAGCTTTATTTTTTTATGGAACATAATCTTGGGGTATTCATGTTGAGATTAACAATACAAAATTGAATGAATTAAAAATTTTCATGGTCTAATATGGAAGTAATCTCATACTTAGTAATAAAAAGTGATTCTTTTAAGGACTCAACAATTAAATATACATTTTATTCATATTAAATTCATAACTACTACATCATATGTAATTTTTTTCTTTGCATGTTTTATTTACTTTTTGTATAGTTATTTATTTTTTTGAATATTAATATTATAGAATAAAATAGGATATATATGAATTGAAAATGGATGTATTCCAATCTTATGACAAACGAGTATGAATATGGGATAAAAGTCTTTAAAAAGTTTGAAAAGATCATGAATATGACCCTTCTAAAATCCTTTTTCCATGTTTACACTATTTCTATTCAAGGATAATTAGTCTAGGGGAGTTGGAAGACCAATTGGTTTGGTAAGGAATAGATCGAAGTTATAAATGTTGGAATAAACATGGGGGAAAATAAAATGTAGCTACTGACTAGGATAAAACTATGTTTTATGGATCATCTGATATGATTATAAGTTTGGAAAATGAAGAAGACCATATAAATGATGTGATTATAGGAGTGAATGATTATGAATATTGTATTGAGGAAATTAAAATGATAGTTGTATACAAACTTCATGATTATCCAAAAATGTTTTAGAAGTTAAAATGTTTTACAAAGACTCCTGTGTATATTTGTTTCACTAAATATACAATATTTTAATCCATTATGATTTTGTGTAATTTAAAATTTGGAAATGGATAATGTGAATATAGTTTTACTAAATTACTTGCTCTCTTGAATGATATGCTCCTAGAATGTAATGATATACTAAACCAAAAATATGATACTAAAAAAATGTTACATTCAATGGGTATGATCTATGAAATAATACAGGCATGTAAAAATGACTGGATATTGTTTCTCAAGGACCAACAATTCTGATAAAGAATGATCAAGTGTGGTTCTTTTAAATACAAGAAATATTAATTGGAACCTATGAATGTTTTTTGGTACATTATAATCATTATAGGTTTTAAGTGCCCATATAGAGTGAAAGGACCTAGACTTAAACATTACATAATATTGAATTAAACAAATAATTAACATTGAGGATA
Source organism: Viscum album (assembly GCA_963277665.1). Taxonomy (NCBI): domain Eukaryota; kingdom Viridiplantae; phylum Streptophyta; class Magnoliopsida; order Santalales; family Viscaceae; genus Viscum; species Viscum album. Next base: position 1,447,587,882 of record OY728155.1, read on the forward strand.
TTTTCAGGTTTAGAGTTTTAGAGAATTAGGATATAACTATTACATCTCAAATGATTACAAAGTAGACACTTCTACTAATTCTCCATTTTTTCATAAAATAAAAACTCTTAAAAAAAGGGTCATATATAGTTCCATGGTTTAGATAGCATGATTTTTCCTTAATCCCATCCTTGACCCTACTCATCTTAAAGTCCTGTGAAAACATTTCAAAACTTGGTATGAGCATAAAAAGCTCAATAAGGGTTATAAAACAAATAATTATTTTTTTCCATAAATACATAAAAAACATGAACTCTTTTAATCACCTCATGAAATCAAAAGATTTTATGAATAACACATAGAGATCCTAAATCATAAAGGTAACTTGTGGCATCCATATCATACTTACATTGTAGCTATCACAACTACATAGGGAGTTACTTTATAATACCCATCATAGTATACTCCCTATGATCTCTTAGGAGAAACAATCACGTTTACCTCCGTCACATTACCCAATGAATTGGAGAGATACCTCAGGCTCACCCGCCCTATGCTTATCACAGAACCACTCGTATAGGTAAATAATTCCCAAGAATCATAACATGATCATAACACATAACATAATCGTAAAAGAAAGATAACATTTCCACATTCCAATAAAAAAATATCAGTTCATGATATTGAAATAATAAATCCATTTTCAAAAATAAATTTCAATACCAAAATACTTAAAAAGAGTATATGGCATTTATTTATAATTTTAAAAACATTCCGACTTGTTAAGGAAGCCAATGATCAAATAATGCTCACGGCGGCAGAAAGGTCATTGTCACCACTTACGTAAAAAAACATTGCTTTTTTTCTTTTAGTAAAAATCATTGTATAAAAATATTTCCATTGTATGAAATGAAAATTTTAAGGTGTTTATATAGAGTATAAAAGAAAATTGTGTATCAAAACAAAATATGCATCAATTAAAGGAGTTTGAGACAAAGTCTCTTACCTCATGTCCGACTTGACTCGATCATTCTTTAATCTCTTGAATAATAAAATAAAGTTAATTTATACTTTATTAAGAACCTTTATCATGTATATTATTCCTTTTATATCACTTATTACCATGTTATAAACATTATGTAATTATTTCAAGTTAATAACTTCTGTTTTGTCAATATTTTGTACTTGAGTCAAAAATGAAAACATTATATTTACAAGTTGTCCATGTGGTAAATAGTCCATTATATCCAGAATGATATTCATGATTTATATATCATATATATCCAGTACATACATTTATTTATAACAGTACATAACATTAGGAGTTAATAAATGAAATGCACCGTTCATGGAGACGGTAAGTCATATGTACGCATGAACGCTACTTTCATTTCTATTTGTTATTTTAATGGAATTAAAACAAAATGATACCTAGGTATATTATAATTACAGTATAATATCTTATATAATATCATTAACTCCATCTTTTATATATCCCACATAAGGCATTTATGAGTCACATCACTTTGAGGGGGCGGTAGTCCGCACTTCCTCAAATGAGATTATCGTATTTAACCACTATAGAACCCATAAAGATGTGATATAAATGGAAATTACATAAGAATAAGGGAATCAAAAAAATAATATATATCATACATAAATACAGTTCCATCATAATGGACACCATGAGAGGCAGTAAGAGGTAATTGAACAATCATCATTTCATGAGGCGTTAGTTTTCCATCCACAGAAACATTATGTTCTACACCCATTAGATGGAGGTGTGTGTAAGTTTAGTTAAAATACTTCTTATAACAACATCCTAGTATATTTAGGTTATTTTTGTTGCTATAAAATAATGTAATAAAAAGAGTTTAGGGGTTGGATAAGTAAAATAATAGAAAATATGTTAAGAGAAATTATTACCTTTAATTTGGGTAACTTCCTATGGTACGATACAAAAGATCTTCTGGAAGTTCCTTCCACCTAAGGTAAGGCTTCATGGAGGATAATAGTGATGTAGGGAGATTAAATATTTTGGATGAACAAAAAGGCTTTAGAGGTTTGAGGAATTGGATATAAGTGGTGTCCTTTTATATGGGAAAGGAGGGGATCTTTAGGAAAGTGTGAAAATATTATTTTATTATATAATGATATTCAGTTTCTAATGGTCCAAAAATCATTAAATTATAATATAATACAAATCATGGTCGAAATAAAATAATCCAATAGAAATTGGAGAGGTTTTTGATAATATTTTTAATCATTATAATCTTATTTATTTAAATCATTTATTAATGATTTAAATACTGCATCATTATTATATCAAAAATAATTCAACTCATTTGATGTCAAAAAATTATAAAAAAATACCATGATGTAGGAAATATTATTATATTTCCAATGAATATTTATAGTTGAAAATATTCCTTATATTACACCATATAAATATTAATTTTCTAAAAGATATTTGTTTGTGTCATTTTTGTCTTTACATTAAATTAATTAATCTAAACTGTCATTATAATATTCTTTTTACCTTGAATTACCTTATTTACATTTAACCGTAGTAAAAAAAGGAAAACGTTACTATTCAACAAAAATTATTTTTATCTTATTGAACTAGATATTACTCACTAATAACAACCATTTCTGTTGTATTTTCCAAATTCAATTTACAGAAGTGCTAAAATTTCATTTAAATGAGAAATTCAGTTTTTTAACTATTACTAAGTGGTTTCACTATTCATCAAAAATTGAATTTTTCAGAAAAATACCAAAAATTTAGCCTAGGATATATTTGATATTCCAATTTAAAAAATGATGTAAATTTTAACAAATTATAGACATATAAGTTTCGTTAATTAGTTTAAAATTAATTCTCGTTGTTAAAACAAATAGCATGTTTTTAAGAGACAATAACTATCAAAAGATTGACCCTAATTTATGTCAAATTTCAAAGAGAAATTAATTCCAATGACCAACATTGGATTAAATTGTAAAAATATATTCTAAATAAACATTAAAACCAATTAAAAATATAACATAACAATATAAATAAATTAGATTAAAACGTAGTTTTGAATTGAAACACAATATTTTAACTATTCGTTAACAAGTGAACTATATTGGAAAAATTCCAAATATTTACACAAAGTAAATATTATGTCACCATTATAAAGAAGGATTTTATTTGGTCCAATATAATGTATTAAGGTGACCAAAACTATATTTAAAGAGGGTTCTCCATTAAAATGCTCTAAATCAGCCTTTTAATGTAAATTATGCTTAAAATTAGATTCATTAACATTTTAAGCCTCTAAATTTTATTGGATAAATGTTAATACATCTAAAAAACATTTATAATCATATTATAGTTAGTTTTTATCATTCCCACCAATACAATGGTAATGAGTTAACTTCCATTTAAAATAATAATATTATATTATTAGTGTGAAACATAAGATTTCAATGAAACCCGTTGTTGCGTATCGGGTACGCTATCGAACATAGCAACACCTTTAAAGTAAAATTAATATTTAATTCACAAATATTAATAAGTATGAAAATATCTTATTCTTCATTTACTTGGGATGTTACATCCTTCCCCCCTTTTGGAAATTGCATCCTTGTAATTTTTATTCACTTATCAAAATAAGTTGTGGTATTTATCACTCATATCACTGTCACATTCCCACGTTGCCTCTTCAACCATATTGTTTTTCCACAAAACCTTTACCTAGTGAATTACCTTATTCCTTAACACTTACTCTCTATGGTCAAGAATCTGGACTAGTTATTCTTCATAAGAGAGATTCTTTTCCAACTGAACTAACTTTGGGCTCAAAACATGAGATGGATCTGGAATATACATTCTCAACATCGAAACATGAAAAAAATTGTGAACTTGGGATAAAATTGGAGGTAGAGCCACTCTGTACACAACTGATCCAAATTTCTCTAGAATTTCAAAAGGTCCAATGAACATTGGACTCAAGTTTCCTTTCTTACCAAAACACATCACACTTTTCCATGGAGAAACATTGATAAAGACATGATCACCTACCTCAAAATAAATATCCTTCCTCCGGTTATCTACATTAATTTTCTGTCTACTCTGCGCTGTTCTCATATACATTTGAATCAAATGAACTTTCTCTACCATCTCTTCAACTAATTCTGGTCCTATCAGTTTCCTTTTACATACTTCATCCCAAAAATATGGAGTTCGACATACCTTTCCATATAATGCCTCAAATGGATCCATTTATATACTATAATGAAAACTGTTATTATAAGATAATTCAACTAGAGAAATATGTTGGTACCAACTTCCCTGATAATCCATCGCGTAAACACTTAAAATATCCTCCAATGTCTGAATTGTTCGTTCTGATTGCCCATCCAATTGAGGGTGAAAAGCTGTAATAAAATTTAATTTAGTAACCAATGACTTTTGAAGGCCTTTCCAAATGTTAGAAGTAAACCTGAGATCACAATCAGATACAATGGAGAGGGGAACTCCATGCAACCCGAATATCTCTTTAACATTCAACCGAGCATGTTGATCTAGAGACAAAGTATCTCGAATAAGAAGGAAATGAGCAGATTTAGTCAATTGATCTACTATAACCTAGATTGCATTATTACCTCGTGATGTCTTTGGTAATCCCAGATCGAATTCCATGGATATATTTTTCCATTTCCACTCTGGCACTGGTAGAGGCTGAAGAATCCCTTTTGTTAACTATCACTCTACTTTAACCTACTAACAAGTTAAACACTTCACAGTAAAATCAGAAATATCTCTTTTCATTCCATCCCACCAGTAATACTCTCGAAGATCTCTCTACATCATAGTACTGCCAGGATGAACTGAAAACGGGGAAATATGGGCTTCACCTAACAACTCATTCTTCAATTGTGAATCACAAGGAACACGTAATCTCTTTCCGAGTCTCAAAACACAATCATTATCAATGTTAAAATCAAGAAAATTACCCTTCTAAACCAACGCTACCTTTTTCTACAACTCACTATCTTCTTTTTACGCTTTCTTTATTCTGTCTGATAGAGATGATTTCAATGACACCTAAAACAAAACAGAAGAATTTCCTACACCAACAACTTCTATGCCCAAGTTCATCAAATAAAAAACCAAAGGATCTCGTTCCAAACATAACATGGCTAATGAGACATTACCTTTTTTGACTCAAATCATCAGCCACTTTATTTTTTTTTCTCGGATGGTAATGGATCGTGTAATCATAATCCTTGATTAATTCTAGACATCTCCTTTATCTCATGCTCAATTATTCTTGACTGAATATATACTTTAAACTTTGTTGGTCAGTATATATTTCACATTTTACTCCATATAAATGATGCCTCCAAATTTTTAAAGCAAAAACAATAGCAGTTAATTCCAAATCATGTGTAGGGTAATTTAACTCATTAGGTTTCAATTGACATGAAGCATAAGAAATTACCTGATCATTCTAAATATTGACATATCCAAGTCCTTTCAATGAATCATCATTGTAGATAACAAACACACAATTTCTGCATGGTAGTGCCAAAACTACAACATTCACCAATATAATTTTCAATTCATAAAAACAATCACAACATTCTTTTTTCTAGATGATCTTAAAACCTTTTCGAGTTAAGTTAGTCATTGGACTAGATGACCGTGAAAATTTTTCAACAAATATCTAGTAATAACCTTCCAAACCAAGAAAACTATGGATCTAGGTTATATGTGTGGGTCTTTTCCATTAATCAATAAATTTTGTTTTAACAGGATCAACAATTATGCCATTTTTTGAAACAATGTGACCAAGGAAAGAAATTTGTTGTAACTAAAACTCACAGTTGTTGAATTTACCAAACAATTTCTTTTCTTTTAAGGTTTTTAAGACAACCCTTAAATGAATTTCAGGTTCCTATTTACATTTGGAATGAACCAAAATATCTTCAATGAACACAACCACAATCTTATCCATGAACTCAAAGAAAATTCTATTCAACAGATCAATGAATACAACAGGTGCATTGGTTAACCCAAAAGGCATAACTACAAATTCATAATGGTCATATCTAGTACAAAATACGGTCTTTGGAATGTCTACTTCCTTTACATTCAACTGATGGTACCCCAACCTCAAATCAATCTTCAAAAAATACTGAGCTCCCTAGAGGTGATCAAACAAATCCTCAATATAAGGAAAAGGATAGTTATTCTTAACAACGATGTTATTCAATACTCTATAATCAATGCAAAGTCTCATTCAACCATCTTACTTTTTAACAAATAATACAGGAGAACCGAATGGTGATGTGATTGGTTGAATGAAACTTTTATCTAATAACTCCTGCAATTTCTTCTTTAACTCTAAATGTCCAATTTGAGCCAGTCGATAAGAGGGTTTTGAAATTGTCTTAGCATCAAAAACTATGTCAATAGTAAATTCAACCTCCTGATCTGGTATAATACAAGAAAACTCATAAACAAAAACATCAAGGTACTCATTTACCACTAGAACATCATTAATCTGAACAGTTCCTTTGTTTTCAACAATATGTGCAAGGTAACATACATTTCCATGTTTTACTAGTTTTTCAGCTGCTTGATATGTTATAAAAATCTAGGGTTCATTTTTTATGGAAACTAAAAATCATTCTGAAAATAAACATCATTAGCTCTGTAGTAAATCTTAGCATGATAAACAGAAATCCAATCGATGCCCAAAATAACATCAAACTCTACTAGATGGAAAAAAAATAAGGTTTGCAGGTAGATTCTTTCCACACACAAGGACAAGAATGATTTTATGTTTTCTTTTTGTCTCAACGTTTCCTCCAGGTGTTTTTACCGCCACTTCTATATTCATATCTTGAGATGGAATTCCCAATTTACTAGAAAACTTCTTATAAATGAAATACTGTGTAGACCCTGAATCAAACAACACATTGGCATAATCTGAACAAACAAACAGTGTAACTGATACAACTTATTTTGACGGCCCAACATCTGCTGAAGTAGTTTCAAAGGATTTCACCACCCCTTTCTACTTGTATTCTAGCTACTTTCCTTCGGTAGAGTTCTTTGTTGGACACTCATTTTCATTATGACCCATTTCATTACACTTAAAACATTTTACTGACTGTAAATCATATTTTTTCTTACCATTAACCCTATCTTCTTTAGTGCAAATATGAGCCTTATGTCCCATTTAACCCCATCGGTAGCACTTACCCAAATTCAAAAGACATTACCCAATATGCTTTTTACCACAATTTTCACAAATTGTAAACTTAAGTTTCTTACCATCAGACTTTTTTGAAAAGTTCGTCCCTTTCGCGGGCCACCTAGACCTCTTATTCTGTTGTTTTTTAAAGAACACCTGATCATCAGAAAAATCCATTTCCACCTTCTCCGCACAATGAAAAAGTTTTTAAAAAATTTTGAACTCACAAGAAGATAAATCCCTTCGATACTTGTATTTAATCTAGAGTAAAAACGGTTGATTTTACTATCAAGAACTTGTATAAAATTTAGAGCCTACCTTTCCAGTCATGTGAATTTTTCTTCATATGTTGCCACTGAGTCATCCTCCTGACTTAATTCTAGGAATTGTTTTTCCATCCTAAGATGAACCACCTTAGGAAAATATTTCTCAAGAAACATATTTTTGAATTTACCCCAAACAAAGAGCATCAATCTCCTCACTATCCCTGATATTTTTCACCATCTACCACCATTGATCAGCTTCACCTTCAAAATGGTAAATAGTGAGACTAACCTTTTGATGTTTTGAACGACCCATGACATCGGAAATTTTTTCTAGTGCTTCGATCCACCCTTCTACTAGCACCAGATCAGAAGATCCTCTGAATAATGGGGGATGTTGCCTCACGAAATGCTCCACTACTGACATGTTCCTATATGGTTGATCTGTCTAATCTCGTACATGGATACCATCACCATTTATAGCCTAATTCAACTGTGCCAGCACTGCAACAAACTGTTCAGTTCCGATTCTGAACATCTCAGGTTGTGGATTTGGAAGGTTGTCTTCCTCTTGATGTTATCCCAATAAAGCTGCCCTGTTTCCTCAGCGGAAAACCATTCTGAACACAGTAATATCTTAGGTGATGGAAAATGGTAATCTATAAATTCTATATGATTTCAATATTAACATAAATTACTTTATGGATGTTAATTTAAGAATACCCTAACTCCTAATGTTTATCTAAACTGACCTCAGATACCAACTTTAAGGAATGAGCCTTAAACATTACATAATATTTAATTAAACCAATAATTCATAGTTAGGATCTTTTCAGGTTTAGAGTATTATTGAATTATGACATAACTATTAAATCTCAAAAGATTACAAAGTAGAAACTTCTACTCAGTTCCCATTTTTTTATAAAATAAAAACTCTTAAAAAAGAGTCATGTCTAGTTCCATGTTTTAGACAACATGAATTTTCCTTGATCCCATCCTTGACCCAATTCATCTTTAAGTCCTGTGAAAACATTTCAAAACTTGGGATGAGCATAAAAAGCTTAGTAAGGGTTATAAAACAATTAATGAAAACATTTTTTCATAAATACATACAAAACATGAACTCTTTTACTTACCTCATGTAATCATAATATTTTATGAATAAAACATATAAATCCTAAACAATAAAGTTAACTTATGGCATCCATATGATACATACATTGTAGCTATCATAACTACATAGGAAGTTACTTTGGAATATCCATCAAAATTTATTCCCTAAAATCTCTTAGGAGAAACAATCATGTTTACCTCCGTCAAATTACCCAATGCATTGGAGAGCTATCTTAGGGTCACCCACCCTAGATTTATCACAAAACCACCCGTATACATAAATAATGCCCAAGAACCATAACATAATCATAATACATAACATAAGCATAATGGAAAGATAACATTTCTACATTGAAATAACAAAATATCATTTCAAGATATTTAAATAATAAATCCATTCACAAAATCATTTTCAATACCAAAATACGTAAAAATAATACATGGTATTTATTTTTCCTTTTAAAAATATTCTGGCTTGTTAAGGAAGCCAATGATCAAATAATGCTCGCAGCGGCAGAAAGTTCGTTGTCACCGCTTACGTAAAAAAACATTCCTTTTTGTTGTTTAGTAAAATGCTTTGTATAAAAATATTCCCCGTGAATGAAATTAAAATTCAAAGGTGTTTATACATAGTATAAAAGAAAATTATGTATTAAAACAAAATTTGCCTCAATGAAATGAGATTGAGATGAAGTCTCTTACCTCATGTCCAACATGAGTTGATCATTCTTTAATATCTTGAATAAAAAACTGAATTTAATTTTTACTTGCATAAGAACCTTTATCATGTTTATTTTCCCTTTTATATCACTTATTACCATGTTATAAACATTATTTAATCATTTCAAGGTAATAACATCCATTTTGTCGATATTTTGTACTTGAGTAAAAAATGAACAACTTATATTTACAAGTTGTCCATGTGGTCAATAGTCCATTATATCCAGAATGATATTCATGATTTAGAAATACTATATCTCATATATATCTATTAGATACATTTATTTATAATAGTACATAACATTTCGAGGTAAGAAATGAAATACATCGTTCTTGGAGACGGTAAACTGTGCGTACGCATGAACACCACTTTCATTTCTATTTATTTTTATTAATGGAATTAAAAAATAATGACACATTGGTATATTATAATTAAAGTATAATATCATATATAACATTATTAACTCCATCCTCTATACTTCTCACATAATGCATTAACGAGTCACATCACTTTGAGGGGGCGGTAGTCCGCACTTCCTCAAATGAGATTATCGTATTTACCCATAATGGAAAACAAAAAGGGGTGATATAAATGGAAATTACAGAAGAATTAAGAAATCATAAACATAATATATATCATACATAAATACATCTCCGTCATAGTGGCCACCATCGAAGGAGGTAAGAGGTAATTGAACAATCATCGTTTCATGAGGCGTTAGTTTGACATCCACGGAAACATTATGTTCTTCACCCATTAGATGGAGGTGTGTGCATGTTTAGTTATAATAATTCTTATAAAAACATCCTATTATATTTATTATAATGTATTTTCTATAAAAAAAGTAATAAAAAGGGTTTAGGGGTTGGATAAGTTAAATAAAAAAAATGTTAAGATAAACTGTTACCTTTAATTTGGGTAACTTCCTTTGGTTTGAACTAAAAGGACTTCTTGAAATGCCTTCTGCCTAAAGTAAGGTTTATAATATGAGAATATGGATGTAGGGAGATTAAGTTTTTTGAGGATTTATGATCCAAATTGCTTTAGATGTGTGAGTAATTGGTTAGTGGTAGTGTCCTTTTATTAGGGGGAGGACGGGCTCTTCAGGAAAGTGTGAAAATATTATTTTATTATATAATGATATTCGGTTTCTAAGGGTCAAAAAATCATTAAAATACAATATAAGATGACTTATGGTCAAAATAAAATCATCCAATAGTAATTGGATAGGTTTTGGATAATATTTTAATCATTATAATCTTATTTATTTAAATCATTTATTAATGAGTTCAATACTGCATCTATATTGTGTCATAAATAATTTAATTAATTTCATGTCTAAAAATTATAAAACAAATAACATTATGTAGGAAATCTTATTATATTTACAATGAATATTTATAGTTGAAAATATTTTTTAAATAACACCATATAAAAATTAGTTTTCTAAAAGATATCTGTTTGTGTTGTTTTTTTCTTTACTTTAATTAATTAATATAAAGTGTAATTATCATTAATAAGTGGCTCCATGGGGTCCCATAATCTACAACAATATTCCCATGGTCTTAAATGACTCATAAAATAAATTTAGGATAATTGTTAAGGTAATTTTGAATTATTATAATATTCTTTTTACCTTGAATTACCTAATTTACCTTTAAGTGTGGTAAAAAAAGTCAAAAGTTACTCTTCATCAAAAACTATTTTCATATTATTGAACCAAATTTTACTAACTAATAATAATCATGTATGTAGTATTTCAAAAATTCAATTCACAGAAGAGGTAAAATTTCATTTAAATGAAAAATTCAGTTTTTTTAACTACTACTAAGTAGTTTCACTATTCATAAAAAATTGAAGTTTTTTAAAAAAATACCAATCATTATGCCTAAGGTATATTTGATATTAAAAATTCAAAAATTATTTCAATTTTACGAAATTATAAACATACAATTTTCATTAATTAATTTAAAACTAATTCCCGTTGTTAAAACAAATTGCGTGTTTTTAAGAAACAATAACTATAAAAATACTGACACTTGTTTATATTAAATTCCAAAGTGGAATTAATTCCAATGACCAATATTGGATTAAATGGTAAAAATATATTCTAATTACACTTTAAAACCAATTAAAAAGATAATCTAACCATATAAGTAAATTATATTAAAACATTGTTTTGAATTAAAATAAAAAGAATTTCACTATTCATTAAAAATTGAACTTTATCGGAAAAATTCCAAAATAAAGAAGGATTTAATTTGGTCAAATAGAACATATTAAAGTGACCAAAACTATATTTAAATTGGGTACGCCATTAAAATGATGTAAATTGGCCTTTTAATGTAAATTATGCTTAAAATTAGATTCAATCACATTTTAAGCCTCTAAATTTTATTGGATTATTGTAAATACATCTAACAAACATTTATAATAATATTGTAGTTAGTTTTGGTCATTCCCAACTATAAAACTTCTAGGAGTAAAATTCCATTTAAAATAAAAATATTATATTATTAGTGTGCAACGTATGATTTCAAAGAAACCCGTAGTTGCGTATCGGGTATGCTATCAAACATAGAAACCATTTTAAAGTAAAATTAATATTTAATTCAAAAATATTAATTAGTACGAAAATATCTTATTCTTCATTTACTTGGGATGTTACATAGAGTGAGGAGACAACAATTGAATTGACATGGAACACAAATACAATAAATAAATGTGGGAAAATTCTCCACCCTGAAGACTCCCCTCAGTGGAAGAGAATTGATCATGAGTATCCTGAATTTGGAAATAAGCTACAAAATATTCTTCCAATGTTATCTATTGATGGAGTTAATACTTTTGGTTTATAAAGGAGGAATCAGAGTACATGTATTCTTATGTTGGTAAATTATAACATTCCACTGTGGTTATTCATGAAACAAAAATACATTATGATATCTATGCTTTTATCAGGACCGAAAAACCAGGTAATGAAATTAATGTTTATTTTGATCCATTGATCAATGATTTAAAATTATTGTGGGATTTAGGTGTTATGTTTTATGATAATTAAAAAAATGAATATTTCACAATGAGATTCATTATGTAAAGAATTATAAATGAATTTACTACTTATAGAAAATTTTCAGGACATACAAATAAAGGAACTCAAGGATGAATCATTTATGAACAACGTAAATTTTTAATTAGGTTAAAACATTCATCAAAGACTGCATTTCTAGGACATTAAATATTTCTAACCCGATGAAAAATGTACCAATCTTTGATTACATCATTCAATGGATGTTAAGAAGAATTTACAACACTGTCTCCACTAACAGGAGATCAAATGTTTGAGAAAGTAGAAGATATAGACACTACATTTAGTAAAGCTTCTTCAAGAAACCTTATGACAACCAGTTAGAAAAAGAGATCATTTTTTTTGAATTACCACAGTACAATTTCCTGTATGTTAGAAATTTTCTTCATGTTATATAATTTGAAAAAAATATATGTTATAATTTTATTGTCTTGTTTATAAATTAACCTGGAAAAAATAGATGGAATTATGGGTAGGTTAGCCATGATTTACCTAGAAATATAAATAGATTTGGCACCCATGAAGGGTGGAAAAAAAATTTCTTCCTCGATGTACTTACACACCTTCCATGTAGGAGAGATATTAATTTTGAAGCTTCTTTAACAAGGTAAATTTTCTAGATGGGTATTTATAGAACATCAAGAATATCATGACTATTCCTGATTTAAAGACAAAGGATCTAAAATCACATGACTATCAAGTTTTGATGAATGATATAATTCATGTATCTTTACATCGAATTTTTTTCCTAGAATTCTAATTATACATTATCAAAGATCTATTTTTTTCAAAGATATATTTTGTAAAGTTATAGACCCACTGGAATTTTCAACTATGGAAAAAGAAATTGTTTTTATATTATAGGAATTGTAAATTTTCTTCCCACGAGCATTCTTAGATATGAAAGTTCACATGATGGTTCAATTGATGGGTCACTTAGTGAGAGAGATTAATCTATGTGGTCATGTACATTTTAGATGGATGTACCCTGTTGAATGGTATATGAATATTTTTAAAGGGTATGTAAAAAATAAAATCCAACCAGAGGGTTGTATTGAGGATCGATATATTGTTGAAGAAGCTATGGAATTCTGTACCGAATACCTCTCTAGTGTGGAAAGCATTGGTCTACCAAAATATCTTCACATTTGGTATCCTGTGGGTGAATAAATTTTTGGAATAAATGTTTTCATAATAAATATTATAGATCAAAATAAGTCCCACCATTACGTTTTTCATAACAGTTGAGGATTGCCCATATATTTGGATCCACAAATAAATTCTATGGTATTTAAATACTTTCAGGGTTGAAAGCTGGATATAAAATACACATAATAAACAGTCTAAAGGATGGTTTGGGGACAATATTTTTATGTGGTGAGATGAAAATACAGATTCAATTTCAGAGTGACTTCCATGTCTAGAGAGTGTAATGAGTGTGTATACATTATCTTATAATGGTTATGTAATTAAAGGTTATGAATTCTATATAAGTGAACATGATAAAGGTAGTACCATGAAAAATAGAAGTGTTACACTTGTGGTCGAAGTGATGCATGTTTCTTATACTATGTATAACAATCCAATTTATAAGAATATTCCATACTATGGAACCATCAAAAAAATACAGGTGTTGGATTATACAACCTTCAAAGTGGCAATTTTTCAAAGATAATATTATGATAGTAGGAGTTATATTAAAATAGATAAATTGTGATTTTTAAAAATTTATTTTATTAAGGAAGGGTACAATGAAGAACTTTTTATAATGACATCAAGGTCAATATGAGTATTTTACATTCCAGATCCCGCAAACTGAATGTGGTCAATTGTTTTGTTATTGACCAAGACCACTGAAGGTTCATATGAAAATTCATCTAAGTATATCCCTTACATTGGAACATTGTTATAATTTCATAGTGGTCCAAATGTATATGGGGTTTTTAATGTATAAGGAGACCATAAAGAAGGGATTTGGATTCTCGATAGTACAGTCAAATCCCTAAATTGTTTTTAAAGCAGTTCTCAATAAATAATTTATATTTTATTGTAATATACATTTTTGAGTATCATGTTATTATCTATTCTCTACTAAATTTGTGTAATATAAATTTAATGTTAAACAATTTTTTGAAGATAATTACCTACGCTTGTTTTTATTATCCCAATCATGAGTAACAACAGGTTTCCTAACTTGATACTGATCCCAGTGTAGAGGAACAATGGCCTTATGCACATGATAATTCTTCTAATTTAGAGGAACAACATATTGATAATATTTAACTGAAGAAAATGGTAGATCTAGAAGAATTGATATCATAGAAAAAAAAAATAGAACCATAGAATTACGGTGTGATAAAAAAATATTAAGGTGAAATGAAAAGGCAATAAATTTGAGGATAAATGGAATTTTTACAACAAAACTATTAACACTAATAAGGCCATGTTCAGTAGTAACATTAGGGTCATCACCCGTCAGCATGTGCCGATTGATTGAGATTCATGGAACCATGTTGTTCCGACACTTAAGACTCTAATTTGGGAAGATATTACAGTATCATTATGATATCATTTGTTCTTTTTACTAAAAAATAAAATAATAAAACATTGAGTTACTCTTTATCATCCCTTACAGAGTGCATTTATAGTAGATTAATCCTATAATAAATGGTTAATAATTCATACTAAAAAGACTCAAATATTATTTCACACAATTCTTACAAAATTTCATCTTAAGGAAGTTAAAGTTAAAATAAAACCCCACCAACTGCTTATTTGATCACACCTGATAATCTATTTAGTGTGAGATCGGTTTACCGACCTTCCTTGGGAGATGTATTTTTAGGTATGTTGTGGCCGGTAGTATATATTTTGAAAATATGTGTATTGATCACTTGGATTAAGAATTTTTAATTTATGAAACAACAACTATGTGATGAAAATAAGGAATGTGTAGAAAAACCAACATACCCCTACCATAAAGTAAATATAGGGTATGCTTCACTTAAAAAAAGGTATTTATTTTAAATATACTATAATAAATTTATGTGACATGAAACAAAAACATAATTATATAATTTTGTTCATTTGAATATTGATGAATCCATATCCAAATGCAATTCCATCCTACTTCATGTGATATGGAATTAGACACATGTAAATAAATATCCGATACTAATAGATAAACACACACAAAAAGTGTGGGAATCACATTAAAGTACAACATAATAATTATATTATTTAAATCAATATTATATAATAATGATTAATTATTTTCTCTTATTTTATATCCAACGTAGTCATAAGATTCATCAACATCTATACCAGATGAACACCTACTATCAGTGGCCTAGATACAACCAAAATAGAATGGTCGTGTCAGAGATGAGGGTTTTGGGGTTACACCCTGAACATATTTTGAGAAAATAAAATAACAAGAGTATAAGGATAATGAAATGAAAGATATAAAAGCAATATTATCTTCCATTGATTAAAAATTTCTTTACCTTACTAAGTTGTTATAAAATGTTATGGGGTGTGGGAGGAAAAGTGATGAAACATTTCAAGAACAACCATTGCATGAAGATCCTTCCCCAGCCCCAACTAGCTTTTCAGTGAGATATTCCACTCAAAGATATGTATCAAATAAGGAAACCAAAACTCTCATAATTGTTTCTATAAAATATGAATAATATAGAAATTAATACCTTTCTTATATTGATATTTTATAGGGTGAAAATTAATATGATTTAAATCTATCAACACCCAACCATCTCTTTGTTGTGAGGTCTATTGTGTTCATTATCCAAGATGACAATTTATAAAACATACCACATCCAATATGTCATGTGAGAGTAGGGATTAGTGTAGATCATGATCCATGAGTCAAGAAACATATTCAACATGATGAAGTATATATTCATATAGTCAATAAAGCTATTGTACCATTCATAGCTTGTCTATCAGTTCATGTAAGAAAACATGTCAACAATGAGGTATCATTCCCCATTTAGTTTTCATTCTAAAAATTTAACAATTACTGAAAAAAGTTTGAACTAATAAATGTTATTATAAATAGAAAAATGGAATGTGTGAAACTATAGGTAAAATGAAAACCATATAAAGGATTAATAAACTGATTAAAAATATATTCTGAAAGAACCTTTACCCCACCAGTTCTATATCTAAAATTACTATCATTGAGGGTTTATGCAGATAAAAATTTAGAAAGTGTTAGTAAATAAAAAATTGTTTTTTAAGAATAATTTTATGAAAAGTCTATGATATAATACATTTCTATTGATAATATAAATAAAATCATCAAGTATGAATGGTTAGGAGTCTTAGTTTTAAATGTTTATGTGAGGTGTGTTTTCATGATTTGTTTTTCCAATAATCGATATACTATGTTAATTATGACTAAATAAATTTAATATTTTTTACAGGAGTATATATGAAAACCAATTTAAGAGATTTACCCACGAAAAAAATATAGACTGATTAGCCCTCACATCACTTCAAGAGAATATACAACAATAGTATAAAAAATGAATGAAATAGTGGAAAAACTGGCCAAATCGTTAGAAAGAAAACATATGGATGAAAGACACTTCTTAATACCAATGATACAATGGGTAAAAATATACAATTTAATAATATCAAATATATATTCATTCCTTTCATTCCTTATTCCTTTTTGTTTTGAGGTAGCATTGGGTACTCATTTCCATCAATTTGGACACTTCAATGATTTTATTTCTAGATTCACTACATGGATACCCAAAAACCCAACCACATGTGAGGATTTTTTTTAGTTTTAATAAAATATATACAAAATTTTAGAACTAAAATTCAAGTTATATATTTTATATTATGTTTTAATGAGAATTCGATTATGATATATTGGTGTTTAAATATCATTATAATCATGGCATGAGGAGAGTCCATGTGAACAAGGAGACTGAAAAGTTCTACAAGTGGACAAGTATTAGGGAATATATAATAATATTTCTCTAAAAAAACACATTAAAAAACAAATTAATATTTTTATCAATGTTTCTGTTGTCTATGAAACAAAAAATGGAAATGATTGTGGTTATTATGGTTGAAAATTTATAAGAGATATCATATACTATCAAAAAATAGAAACCCTAAAGATGTATTTTCAAAGATAATTTCTATTTCATTTAAAATATTTATCAATCCAAGTTGTGTTTATATTTTTATAGTACTACTATGATTGTTGAAAATCCTCGTATTGATAAGATGAAATATATTTGTTTATAAAATAATGGATAACATACCCAATGGCAGAATGCACACATATATCATGAAGATGTAACTTCATACTTATTATTTAGTGGATTTATCATCATTTTATCTATTTTTTGTTAATTTCCTCCTCATTTATATATGATGATATTTTTTTTTATTTTCCATAGATATCATAAATAACTGACCTAATGCAAGATTGGACTTTGAGGCTATAACTAAGATAATGATAGTAAGGAAATGGGTCCATAATTTATACAACAATCATGTAATGTTTAATACATATTACTTATTTAATAAAATTTCCATCATTTTATATACCATTTGTAAATTAACTTCATTATCATTTTTATTTAATATATATTTAGTTTTTCAAAGATATTTTAGGAATTCATGTTTTTCATTCAACCGTCTTCAACAATCCAAAAAAGAGATAACATGTTTCCTTCTACCGATGTTACAATGCTTTCCATTACATTTACTTGTTGAACATCAAACACTGCATATTGAGGTGATGTTCTTAACTAAAACCCCATTATTGTTGTTAAAAACCAGAAGATTTTAGGAAGGTTTTTTGGAAAAAAAATATTTACTCAATAGGTAGTAGGAAATCATGAAAAAATTGTGGTTCTAATTGTTTTCATACTTTATTTCAAGGATCTATAATCCATTTGGAATGTGTAGGAATCATTCACACCTCAATATGACACGCATGTTGACTTTTATGACTCCAAATGCATCATTTTTTTAAAACAATTGAAGTTAATTTTAACAAAAAAGAAAAATGAAATACTCAAAATAGAGAAAATTCATTCATATTGTTTAGATAATTTATGAAAATTATCCATAATTAATTTACAACACGTATGAATCGACCACACCTCAATCTGATGCATAGTTTTCCTGATAGGACTCTAGGTGTGTTCTTTTATTTTAAATTTGCATTGATTTTAGTAAAAATAACAGGTGAAATACTCAAAATTGATAAAATGTTCTTTTATTGTTTTTATACTTTAGGAAAATGATCCATAAGACATTTTTGATGAGTAAGAATCAATCAAACATCAATCTGATGCAAGGTGTGACTGGTATGACTCAAAGTGTCAGTTATAAGATTAAAATCATATGTTTAGTTAAAAACATGTTCTAGTCAATTATAACCAACCAAATACACTATGTTTATCATGATAATTTTGGAAAATTATTTATAAGTCAGTTGTGACATGTATGAATTGGCATCACATCAAAATGACACATGATGTGATTAGTATGAATCAAAGTTCATGTTTCTATTTTCAAATGAAATTTCAGTAAAAAGAACAAGTGATATACAAAAAATTGATAAAATTCATTCATACTTTTTTTGAAACATAAGAAAAATTACCCCTATGTTATTTATGTCATGAAGGAATCAACCCCACCTCAGTTTGAAGCATGGTATGACCGATATCACTGAAAGTGTGTTTTTTTATTTAAAACAGACATTAATTTTAGTTGAAATAATAAATGAAATGATTAAAACCTAGAAAACACATTCTGATTTTTTTGATACATTAGTTAAATGATTCATAAGTCATTTTTAATTTTTAGGAATCAACAACACCTAAAATGACACACGGTGTTACTGATGTGACTCAATGTGTGTGTTTCTAGTTTCAAATGATATTTTAATAAAAATCAAAAGTGACATACTCAAAACCAATAAAACACATTTGGATTATTTGGATACTTTATTAAAATGATCCATATGTGTTATTTGATGTGTATGAATTAGTTGTACATCAATCCGACTCACGATGTGATGGTATAAATCCAAGTGTATATTTTTAATAAAAATTGACACTTATTTTAGTAAAAATAATAAGTGAAATACTCAAAACTAATAATATGAATTAAAAATATTTTGATACTTTAAGATAATTATCCATAAATATTTTTTTCCTTGTAGGAATCATCCTCCCCTCAATACGACACACAACGTGGCTGTTATAACTCAAAGTGTGTCTTTTCATTTAAAATTGACATTTTATTAACATATTCATTCATATTAATGTTTAATTTATTTTATTACAGTATTAGTAACATAATCTTCTTTTTATTATAAATGTGTATTCTTTTTTTATAGGATGAGGTGATTTTCTCAAAAAAATGACGTGATGAGTGGATTTTTTTGAGAGGGGGTTGAGGGTTCAAAAGATGATGAAACAATATTGTTTTCAAATGTTTGTGGATATTAATTGTAAACGTAATTATACAAAACACTATTTGAAATGCATGTAGTAGTGTTTTATTGTATTCATGATGTAAAATTTATTTTAATTAAATTATATATTTTCATATAGGTTGCAATTATTTTTTGCAGTGTGATGTTATTTAAATAGCACACCAAAACAACTTTGGCCTTTATTAATGTTATTTAATGTGTTGATAAAGGGGAATTTATCAGCTCTATTTAAGAATTAATAAAGGGGGGGGGATTAATTTGTGCTAATTAAAGGGATAATAAAGGGGAGACTTTATCAATTCTAAAATAAAACTAATAAAGGGGATCCCCCTTAACAACTCTAAAGACAAAAATACCTTTTTTTCACCATTAAAGTTATATTTTAATGATATAAAAAGGAATATATTTAGTAGTTAACTATAAGTAGTGGGAATATTTGGTGTTGTTCTCCCAGTCCAGATTTTTATACTTTTAATACATGTATATTCAATGTATTGGATATTAATACAACTTATTATTATATATTATTTATTATTCAACATGACTCTAATGTAATAATGTCCTCGATTATACATCACATTGATAATGTCCTAGTAGGTCCCCTCTATGATAACATCCTTTATGTGGTATGTTCATATTCTCAAATAATGTTTTATGGTTGGATAGTTTACTATTATGGGACACATAGTAGATATAATGACATACATGTGTACTCATAAGTGTATGAGGCTTCTTCACATAACATTCACAATTATTAATCTCTAAGAATTTAGAATATGATGACAGAGCCACCAGAAGGAATTTTTAATGTTTTGGTTTCACCATATATTCATATCTTTGAGTGTGTGTAATGGTTCTTAGACTTTAATATTATCATTGATTCATGTCAGGATTGAAGCACTTAGATTTACTGACCTAAACAACTATTAAATATGATGGTGGGATATAGGGTATGTTGCGTGTGTCATGATTGAAATTTCATTAATGTATAAGTCAAAGAAGTATTTTTTCCTTCCATATTTATAGATTCTCATATATCAACCCTTTGATTGTAATATATATGTCACCCTAAATTATATGGTCATGTTGTAATGGAATGTTTTTTATATAGTCAAAGAAAGACCTATCGATCATATATGCTGATGACACTGTCTTGAAACCTTCTTGATGACATATTCTGACTAAGGGATTATATTACACAGTGATTATTCGAATATTCTTATCATTATTGTGAAATTATGTTCTTTCTCTTGGGTGCCTTGACCCATTTATTGAGAGTAGTATTAGACATTAGGCAAGACCACTTAATGACAATAAGAAATAATTCTTGAGGGTCACACACTATGTGTTTCCATTGAACTCATTTAAATTCTAATTGAGTTTAATAAATATAATAAATATTATTTCCAAGACTGAGGAATAATTTTATTCATGTTATATTGACTGTAAAAATTAAATAATTATTTATTCATCAGCATAGAAATAAAAAATATATTTATTTATTATATTGAATATTTAATAAACACTTCTTACTACCGCATCACATATCTTAGAAAAATATATCAACATATGATACTTATGAAGTATATTCTTCGTCTGCTAATGTGACCTTGGATATTTTGCGAGATCCAACCCTGTAGTTTTATCATATTTGAGTGTGATAGTATAATTCATACTATTTACCACGTCAAGATCTTAAAAGATGTTGTGAATATATAATTCTTATTTAGTTACCTCATAATCCATAATATACTTGGACTCTATTGTAGAATATGTGTATATAGTCTACTTTGATCTCTCCTAGATCAGAAAACCTCCATTCAAAGAGATGATATATCCCATTTGTGATTTCATGTCATCTTGATTAGTTTGGAAACTAGAATCTTCACATCCTTTGATGACTATTTCCTCATATCCTCTATAAACCAAGAAAATATCTTTAGTACACCTCATATACTTTAAGGGTAGTCTTGAATTCCATCAAATGGAAGTCACCTAGATCAGATTGATATATCCCTAACAAACTCAATACATAGGAAACATCTAGCTTAGTACATAACATAACATACATGGATAATCTAATTATAGACACTTGTGAAATACTTTACCTTCTGTTTCATTCCTCATGTTTTTAGGACATATTTTCCAAGAATGATGAATTGTATATGATTCTGGAAACAATCCCCTCTATTATTTTTTATACTGAATCTCTTCAGTATATTGTCAATATATGTATCTTGATTTTTGCCGACAATATCATGGGTCTATCATGATGGATATTGATAAGAATAAAATATACTACATTTCCTAAGTCCTTTATAGAGAATAATTTATTCAAACACACTTTAACATACTGTAGAATTGGCATTTCCTTTTAATAAGTAAAATGTCATCAATATATACTATTATGAAAATAAACACACTCCAAATTTATAATTTATAGGAACACATACAAAATTAGTTCATTATGAAAATAAATTAAATTTTTTTCTCATCAAAATGAATGTTCTAGGACCTAGATTCTTGCTTTAACCCATAAACTGGTCATTGAAACTTGAATGCCATAATTTTATCCTTTGGATTCACAAACCATTACAGTTGTGTAATATTTAAATATTCCTAAAGGATCCTAATAAGGAGGGATGCTATGAACACCATTTTCCTAATATAACAATCGTATAAGCTTGTAATGTAATTTATAATTATTATAGATTATAGAATTAAAACTGGTGAAAATGATTCAACATAGTAAATTCCTTGATTCTATTTAAACCATTTTAAACAAAATTACACCTTATAAGTATTGCATTATCATTTAATTTTTAGTTTATTATTAAATACAAATTTTCAACCAATGATATTTACATCAACTAGGGGGTCTACCAAAATCTAGACTTCAGTTTTGTACCTGGAATCCATTTATGAATTGATAGGTTATTTCCACTTGGAAACATCTATGCCACTTACTACTTCCCTATAAGTTATAGGATCATTATTATCAACTAATAACAAGTCAAAATCCTCTATGAATAGAAAAAATTAATTTTTTGGTTCTCTAACCCCTCTTTTAATCCATTATAGTACTTGTATCTCCAGAAAAATTTCTTCTTCCATTGGGATTTGTGGAATCTATTCCTATACCAAATATGCTATGTCATGAGCCTCGAATTCATTAAAGTCTATATTTCCTCTAGTATCACTTTTAGGTATGTTCTCCCTCTCAAGGAATATGTAATTTCATTCCACTATAACTTTTTTTGAGGGTTCATATAGGTAATATCCCCTTATCTTTTTAGGGTATCCTGTAAAGGTACACTTTATTCATTAGGGTGAAATTTTGTTACCTAAAGATTCCTTAAAAGACTCTTTGCTTCCCCACACATCTAATTTGGTTACAAGATTTTTCTTCCACTCCAAAATTCATATAGAATACCATTTATCAATTTGGTTGGAAATAATTTTAGCATATGTTCTTCTGTTTATAATGTGTATCCCCAAAAGGATAATGTAAGACTCACATGACTCATCATTTATCTCACCACATCCCACAATGTGTTGTTCCTCCATTATCTTAAACCATTCTACTAAGGTGTGAAAGGAAGATTGAGTTGGGATAGGATCCCAAACCCCCTTAAGTAATCAATTAAGTTTTGATTAGGATATTCTCAACCATGGTTTGATTGGATTTTCTTAATCTTTTTATCGATATGGTTCATAACTTCATTCTTGTATCCCCTCAATTTAGAAAAAAAAATATAAATTACACCAAATTATGTAGACATATCCATATATACTAAACCATCAGTAAAATTTATTATGATTACCTACCCTTACATAAATATGAAATGGACCACACACATCGGTATAAACTAATTCAAGAATCACGTTAGAACTTTAACATTTCCCACTAAATGGTGACTTAAAGATTTTTCTTTGTAAATATGTGTGACATACACCCAATGGTTTTCGTTCAAAAGAATAAAAATTTTCATCTTGAGGTAATTTATTCAAGTTATTTTTATTTTCATTACCTTTCTAGTGATTAAAATGTTTGGTGTGGTATGAGCATGTGAAGTAATTTTATTATCAATTTCAATTAATTGGTTCATATAATCCAAAACATAAAGACTGTTATTTAACTGTAAATTTCCATAACAAATGATATATTTATAGATAATGTTTAGATAAATAAATAATTTTTTTGGTAATAGATAGCATATAATATAAACCCTTCAAACCCAACTAAATTCTGGTTGTCAATGTGATGTGGTAGTCCCTTATAGCTACAACAGTATGTTTAGCTCCATTTTCTTCTCATAGATCCACCTACCATTAGTCAATACTTCTAAATCTACTTGGTTATAGTATTTGAATACATATTTGAGCACCATAATCTATCTATAATACCCAATTTTTAGAAATGGTTAAATTGAACTCGATAAAAAAGAACATCTGGATTTCTCGTGCTACAATGGATGAGTGTAGTTTTTCTTCCTGTGGATCTTATTTCCACATGAATGACAGAAATAATCTAATTCCCTTGATTCCCCTTGATAATTATCTTCTTTGATGGTTGTGAAGAATATTTAGGATAAAATCTAATTTTTTACCATTTTGTTTGTTCACCATAAGGTTGGAAGTCTTTTCATGATTCGTATCCTTATCTACTTAGTGAAAAAGAGTAAGAAGATCTGGAATAGACTTCTCAAAGTTTGTTTAAATAAAATTCCCAACAAAGCTGGAGAATTTCTGAGGGACAGATTTAGGAATTATATTTGTGCCTAGTTCATTTGGAGAGTTTTTATCCTAGATCCTCTAGGCGCTCAATGTAGAAAATGATCTGGAATATGTGAGGCCCAGTTGGTAAACCCACTATAATATTTCTTTGAAAGAGAGCCTTGGAAATCTCAAATTGTTCCTATACTATTCCCTCTTGGTAAATGACATAGAGAAACTAAACCATTCTATACAAATCCAATTATTTTTCAATTCTTCATGATTTCACCAGAAATTTATTAAAGTATCAACCATTGAATGTTGATCGTGTCACTGAAATTTTTTTCGTAGATAAAGAATTATTCATCACTTGCCTCCTTAGTAGGCGGATCAGGAATTGAGGACTCTAGAATGTAAGATTTTTGTTCATTGAATAGAACAAACCAATGGATTATAAACCATTTAAGGGAGTTACTACTAGTTAATAGGTAGTTTTTCTCCAATACCATTCTTAGGGATAATGTTTGTGGTGAACTTTCTATTTTATTATACAATTAAATGAGCATATTATTATTACTTTTATTGAATAAAAATAAAAAGAGGTTTAATAAATTAAATGTTATTATTTAATACCCCGCAATTTTATCAAGTCCTAATAGACCTCAAAATTAAAATTGGAATATCCAGTTTCTAAAAAATTCTGGTGTCAAGATCCATATTTTCCTTCACGTAACCCCAACTGGGGTAGGTCAAGCTATTTTAAGGTCCTTAGGTAGGAACATAATTACTAATAGTAGGATTGCATCTCCGTGTTGCGTTGAGTGGAATATACTATCCTAAAATCTTTACTAGGATTTCCTCATCACATGCCTCAAAATTACACTAATTCTAGAAATGGCTACTCCTCTTGAGGAAAAATGGATAATTCAACCCAAAACCTTCATAAGAACTCCCCTTATAAAATTAATTTTCCCAAAAAGGATTATTAAAACAACTTGTTCTATTAAGTTTCATTCCTAATCAAGTAATGGAATGACATTTTTGAACTAATATTTAATTGAGAGATTTAAATTTATTATGCATAAATTTTATCTTATTTTATACTTTACGTATCCTATTATTTTTACGTGGATGTTACATAATTAACTAACCATGTTGGATAAATCATTTACACATAATTAATTTATTTAAATTCTATATTTTCATATTAATTCATTTATTTATGTGATTTTGGACTTGTATAAATAAAATAAATAATTAATATATAGAAATAAATAAATAAATAAGAGGACCTGATCCTGAGGTTATTTAATGATTGATTTAATTATAGAACATTAAATAAACCAATAAACTAGTTGAATAACTCCATTTTAAGGTCTTGGCGTGAATTACAACATTCCACCTCTACACCTATGTATCGCCAAGTTGGAATTATCAGGTTATTGTCTTTAACTGACTCTACATGCCTTAGGATTCTCTATTAATTACAAGAATTTATTACTTACACGGAGGTGAGGGGAAACAAAGTATTGGTTAAAGGTGATTACATAAATATTCTTGGACACACAAGTCCTACATAATAATGGATGGAGTGATGAATCATAGGATAAATTTTAATTTAAAATTAAATAATTGGAATCCCATGGAATAGATTGAATTAAATAAATTCCAACACATACGTAGGACTTGGTCAAGATCATGATACATGAAACGAATTCACAAAATTGACTAGATAGTATTAGTTTATTTATTAATTCATAATTATTAATATGTTTTTTTATTAACTAAATAACTAATTAATTAATTATATTTCATCTTAATGATCATCCAAACATAATTGGATATACCCATCATTTATTGAATTCATGGAAAACCAATAGAAAAATATATAATGGAATATTTATTACAATAAATAAATTGATCATTTAAAAATCATTAAAACCATTATTAAATTATAACACACACAATAGTGTTCTAATATATAAAATAATGTTTTCATGATTCCATTATTTATTTTAGTGTATCTTTTAATTTTTTTCATTAATGGAAGACTATAAGGAATGTATAGAACAACTTCACACCATGTATCTCAGTTGTTATGTATCCAGGGTACACACCTGGGTCTAAGGTGTGTAACTTGACTAGAATACATAGTGTGTATAGACTAGCTACATGTCATGTGTTCTGATTTACCTACGTATAAGATGTACTCTTGGGTAACTCTCATGTGTCTCAGAGGATTGAAAAATCTATACAATCTAGATAAATGTCGTGTAAACCCAATGTCGTATGTCTGAGATACCCCTGGAAGACTCAATAGGTTATTGGGAGGGAGCCTAAAAGACATTTATAGACCATCTACATGGAATATATCACTTAAATTATTTTTCATGTTTTCTCACTGAGTGGCTCAGTGTGTTCTTCAGAAAAAGTAATTGATGAATTACATTCCATGTATACAACATGTAGACTAAATAGTGTGTACATTGGTATACGCCATGTAATCCGACAAACCGTGTACTAATTTAGCCTAGTCTACATGCGGTGTGAAATAAATTATATATATATAGTAAAAACATGGTGCACCATGTATCCCTTGGTACATCCAAATATAGTGAACTAGGTACATGATGTGTACTTCCGAGTACATAATGTGTAACTGTATCTTACTGGAAAAAATTTTGTTAGTTCATAATGGAATCTTTTATCATTCTTCATATATTCATAAACCCTTAAAAAATGAAACACAAAAATTACATGTTTAATATGTTGAAGCCTAATAATTCAAATCATATTATAGAATGGATAACAAGAAATAAAAATCTAAGCCCAATTATGAAAATTTCAAAAATCAAATAAACAATTATAAATTTAAATGTGATTACTGTGATACCACTTTATGGTTTTGGGTGTATCAGAAAACAATAAAAGTTATTATTTTTTATTAGATGTTAAAACACACATAAACATAGTTTACATCAATTATATAAATAATTAATTTGAAAATCACATTTAAAAGGTTTTAGCATCTATTATTAATATGATCAAATATAAACACATTTTTTAACATTAGTTATTTAATAAATGATGTTAAAACCCTGATTTGAAATTTACTTTTTCTGCAAGTGCAACTCTCTATCAATGTTTTTACTAAGTATTGATATATAATTTGTTTTGAAAAAATGACTCTATTGTATAATAATTTATGTTATAAATATACTTAATTATAATTATTATGTTAATATGTTTTATATTATATTAATATATATAATAATTATACTAATAAATGTAAAATGATAAAAATTTAACTTTAATCTATTTATAAATGCATGTGATATTAACATGTCAGTATAATAATATTTATCATTGGTTATGTATGAACATATTTATCATTGGCTATACATGAACTAAATATAATCAATTAATGATATTTTTAAATGTTATATTTCAACTTTTAATTAGGTAATTGTATATTATTTTTACTATAATTAATGTTAGGGTTATATATATAATGGAAATCACACACTCATGTATCTGGGATTCTTGAACAAGAGATCTACCCAATAACTCCATAGAGAAAAAACCACTAGGCTGCTCCCATAGTTCTGGGAAAAAGGGATTTGTATATTTAGACTAAAATAACACAACATAAAAAATTTGAAAAAGGGTGTTGAATTTTATCCACACATTTTATAAACACATATAAGAAATTATTTTATCATTGCTATAATGAAGAAGAAATAAAATTTCCCTATTATTAGTAATTATTTTATAATTGCTAAAAGTGGAACCTTTGTAAATATTATATTTCATGTTGATAAATGTAACTTTTATTAGACATAGTAATAGAAATAATATATATATATATATATATATGGTAAAATATTTAAATATCCTCTTAGTAATAAAATATTTGAAACCTTAATGTCTAAATGAATGAATGAATTAAACTCTTATTTTTTTTGAAATTTTAATGTATGAATTTGAGTGTCCTAGTGGTTCATATTGTCACATAGATATAGGGTAAATTGGGTGTGAGGAAAATTTACCAAATTAATACAACATAAAATTTTAACCCATTTTAAAGTTTTTTTAACCTATATTTCAGTTTGAAAGTATTATTTTTTTATGAATTCCCAAATACTACCACCAGATGAAAAATATTAAAATAATTAGGAAAATTATCAGACAAGTTTTTTGAAAAGTTTATCTTCAATGTTAGATACAAATACTTACCATGCTTGGTTATTATCCCAAGATGTAAATTTTCTATACGAATCTTATTTATCAGTTACAGGTGGTGTGGGATGTTTTTATCATTTACCCACAAGTTAACTATATAACTCTAGTGAGAATTCACCATAAAACATTGGTGAATTAATACAAACTCACAATGGATTCATTATATTTTTTGCTACCAATATTCTGTATTCTCTATGAACTCAAACAATAATTTCACTACTAGGTTATCTTCTCCTAAAATGACTTGCACATCATCCTTGTTCCTAGATTTTGTTAAATTATTTTTATTTTAATCACTTATTCTAAGAACATTAGTGTCAGGATTTTCTATAGGTTATTCCCAAATTGAGTCTCTCTATCAATATTCTAGTGTTCATAACTTTATATATCTCTATTTTCTTCGAAACTTGATGTTTTATATTCTTAACTCATTTGTATTATTGGATTTGTAGTAACTATAGGATGTTTATGTATTTTATTTTATTTTCTTTTAAACAATAGTGATGATCACTCCCTCTCATTTCTCTTTATTTGAATGGGCTTTTTCATTTATTGACAAAAAGTTTCCATATAATTATAGATTCATGTGGTCTTCAAACTATGATACTCATACTATTTTATATTTCAAGTAAATCACCTTAATTATTTCTAAAAACATCAGTGATTGACTTTCTCAAATCCTCCAATGAACTCAATGTCAACATTATCTAACTCTTCCATAAATCTTATCTAGAATAAAAAACATTACTTTATGAATTTCAAAAAATTTAACATCCACCTTAGCCTCATCCTAATGAACATTAACTTCAAAAACATTTCATAGGAAATTTATCTAGAATTTTACATTCCTTTAATGTTTGGCTCCTTATCATCCAGTTCTACCTATATATAATTTCCAATCAATTATATCCTATAAATGATTGAACATTATTTGAAAAATATTCCGAGTATCTTGTATTCTCTATTAATCTCTTTAACACATTCAAAAATCAGATTTGGTATCACATCTCTTGAAAATCTTTTCATATAATCATATCACGTTTTGTCTTACGATCAACTCAAATATTTACAATCATTATCATATGGTCATCATATATTTTAATAGACCAACATTATCCTTATATAAATTCCTATAAATTATTTTATTAATAATTTAAATAAATTGTATTTTGATAATCCTATCATCTAATATACATGATTTCTTTTCATTGAGACTCTATTATCTTTTACATCACTTTATCCTCTATATCATTCACTTGGACTTACATTACTCTGACACATTGGATTTAGATCAACCATTGTCTATCAGCTTTAGTGACTATCTCATATTTCTATTTTTCTATTGGACTCACATTTTGTACATGATCCCAAAGATCATCCATAACTCGTTGTTAATCATCCTTTAGGTTTACCATTTGGATATTTCAGAGTTCGAATGTCTAATACTATTAATTTTTCTAGTTTAAAAAACTATCAATATTCTCTAATCTTCGAACCTATTAATCAATTCCAAACAGAGTAATACTAGTTAATCTTCTATAAGAGTTCATCAACTCTCCTCCTTCATTAGGATCGACAAATTTATTTTTCGCATGTAGAATCAATAGAGTAATTTTTTATTCGCAAAACTTCCACCATAATATTTATTTTCATTTCCTTTATCAAATTCTACTAAGTACTTTTCAAATATCATATATATGATTTTTAAAACCATACATAGCAATATAAAATTATTCCCTTATTCAGTTTCAATATACACTCAGATTATTTTATCATTTAGTCATGTCACCAAACCCTCCTATTTTAGAGTCACATTAATTACATCCATCAATTTCTTTCTTATAGTATATCTTAGTTTTGTATAAATTTCATGTAATATCTCCTCTGTAAATTTTCCTTTTAATTCAAGCACATTTATTGAGCCATAAATAAATAAAATCTTCAATACCCCTTTTATCCATCTTCTCCAATATGCCATGATTCCATTATTGATTATTATATACATATGAATCATCCATGTATGGGATTAACACGTAATATTAGTTCAACAATAATCTGATATTACACTTCAATTCATTACACCTATACACTATCTCTTTGATTGTCTGAGTAAATAATTCAAACAACTTTGGTCTATATCTTTTCAGTACAACTCTGACTTCTGAATGAATTCAGATGTGTTAATGTGTATTGTGTTCACATAAAACATGGCATTAGGTAGTAAATAATTCTTTAATATCATTTATTACTTACTCATTTACTTTTCTAAATATTGAAAACACTAACTAGAAATAAATAAAATACTTTATCATCATATCCCATGGGGATATTCAATCTTTCTGTTTGGATGTTTTTATCGACACCAAACTCTTATTAAATTTAATGAGTTCTAATACCCCTTATTGATACTAATTAAATGTTTTTCTTCTCTACCCCTTATTCACATCTCCATTTGGGAGGGGGAGGAAAATTCCCATATCACCATTTATCACTTCTCATTTTCCCCCATTCAGTTCCTTTAAATTGAATTTAATCATTGAATTTCATGAGAGAATGGTGAAATCATTTTTGTTAAATAAATAAGTAATAGTTTGACTAAATCTAAATGTACATGATACATGATTTTTGTAGAAAAAACATGAGATTAACATAAACATACAATGCATTAATAATTTATTCAACAAGTGATTTAACATCAAAGAAATTCTTATAAAGGATATCTATTTAACTTATTTCTAGCATTCATCTCAATATAAATATTAGGGATATTCAACTAAAAAGAATTTTACTAACTCATTTTTAAGTTTTTTCCTTTTTAATCAAAATTTTATACTCTCCCATGAAATCATAGAATTGAATTTCATATATGGATATGAGAAAATACCAATGTATTTTAAGGATGATAGACTATTAAATATCTAAAATTTCAATATCTGAAGACTCATCCTCATTATCACCCAAAGGTTTTCTATCGAAAACTCTCTCATGTAGAACTATAATTTTGGGCTATTAAATTATTTGGTTTTAAATAATTAAACAGTTATTATTCTATAACTTGTTATATTTCTTGAATCGCTAGATCCCACTTTATTCTCCCCATATCGATGAACACTATCTCCATTATTCATTATGATTGATATTAATTACAGTTTACCAAGAAGGAACCATTCTTCTAATCAAAGTAGAATAATCTATAATGGATATCTTATAGAAAACATGCAATTACTTTGATCCACAGTCTTGAATATAGTCTTCATAGACACATAAATTAAGTACTTTCTTTGATACCATCTATAAAATCCTTGATATAACCATCCATAATAAGATAATCATGTACCATTGTTGAATTGGTTGAATCTAAATAATTTTTCACATTTAGTGATTTAAAAAATTAGGACAAATCATATGCTAATAAATTCCATGTTCTTTGTATCGAACATAAAATTTCCCATTATATATGAAAATACTCAGTTCATGATAAATATTCAACATCTCCCAAAATTTATTTCAAACATGTTTTTCATCTAATAGTGTCACCTATAATAATTTTCTATATAACCTAGTGGAATTGGAAACATGAGAAGTGATGAGATCAAACAGTCAGTAAGGGAAATAAATAACTAAGGAAATGCTGGAATATACATGGCATAAATATTATGGTATAAATAGATAAAAAACATAGATCCATAATATACATGAAAGTAAAATCATGATATATCCATGATAATAACTAAAAACATTTATATCAATAATACTGATCTCATACTAACAGAATAAATAATTTCAGACATCAAGAACAATCTATTAGGGCCTTGATCTAAGGCACTTCACTTATCGTCAAGACTGAAGTAAAGACATCCTACTATCACAGATTTGTACCAAGACAACATCCTCTTATGGGAAGAGTTATACACTGAAACCCAACCCATTTTATCTCATGATACATATTGATGAATCATGGAGATGTTTAATTTTAGGCCCACCAATCACTTGTTTAAGTCCAATTCATTCACTATAAGAGAAAACAAAAAAATACCTCATAAAATTTTCCAATAATGATATACATACAAAATTATCATACTTTTCCCCATGTCATTAAAAGGTATAACGTAGCCATAACACATATTAAATAATAATTTGGATGGTAAAACATGATACTAATCTTTTTTATTTGAATAATAATATATGTTATGTCAATAATATTTCCGAAGTAAATAATATATCATAATTTTTAGGTGAGATTCATCCAATATTAGTTATAGAAAATATTATTTTGACACCATATATTAAAATTAGTATATGACTATGTGAATAATAGAATAACATGATTATAATCCATCCAAATAAATAACATTGATTGTTTTTGAAAATTCATATCCCATGAAGTGAGAAATATTTAGAAAAGGTTTTATATGGTAGGAATGTATATACCCTAAAAAAATTATATAATACCACATAATATAATCAAAGGGTAGGATTTACCCAAGCTATATGAAATAAGTTCAATGAATGATCATAACTCAATGAATGACAATTGAGTTACCACGAATCCACACTACTGGGGAAACAACTGAATCAAAATCCAGTTGGAAAAAGGAAAATTATTTGGATATTAAATCTCATGAAATACAATGAGTATAATAATATTATATATAAGGTTAGTGAAAAAACCATTCAATGAAACAATTATGAACACAATGTATTATGTGCTGATGAATCAGAATTGAGACCAATAAAACCCTAAAAAATTTAGAAACGTTTAAATCAAAACCCCATAAAACAGGGGGATTATAATTGAAAATCAAATACCATGATTAAATAAATATAATTATACAATATCTAAATTAGGAATATATACACCAAAAAATGAAACTAGGTGCGTAATACTAATCATGTCTCAAATAAATGAATTTGAGATAAAAAACCTTACAGATTGAGTAATATGTTTTTTTGTTTAAAATCCTAGAGAGTTAAAAACATGATATGTATATTTATATACCATGAAATAAAATGTAGTCATGGTAAAATATCTCAATTAAATAGTATATTCACCCTAAAAATGAATATAGGATTATAAAAATAATACTTTCTCAAAGATGAAAATTGAGATGAAAATTCTTAAATACTCTCCAAGAATTCAATGGAGGTACTTTAACCTCATATATCACAAAAATAGATATATTAATAACATAATTCATAACCTTACTTGTAACAGTCTTACCCTCACCCATTGTTATAGCAAGCAATTGATATTCTACTAGACTTTGGTGACTCCCCATGACACCGAAGGATGGGATTAAATTTAAAGGGCTTCAGAGAACATTGGTATATGATTTTAAATAAATAAATACACCTGAAAACATAAAAAAAACATTCAAACCATATATATTATTCACAAGTACAAATAATATAACTCAAAAATGAAACCAATGTAAAAAAATATTAAATCCACAATTGAGATAAGAGATGATAACAAAACAAAAAACAAAATATGACACAACCAAATGGCACAAACGTGGCATCAACCCAAGAAACTCATAAGCTAGATAATATCTCTAAATCCACATGACCCATCTATTATATCAAGACATATCAGTAGTGAAATATGACACCTTTCCTTTACCTGTATTTGGAAATATGATATATCCAAATTCACCATAGTGCCCAATCGGTGGGTGAGTGTGAACTTTGTAGGAATCCCCAAAATACTACCAAAAAGATGCCAAAATAATTATGAAAATACTACTTCCAACTTTGATGGTTGTTCTTTACAACCATGATCTTCCCCATAAACACATTCTAACAAAATTATGAAATAATTTGATGCCAAAACATCACAAATAAATAAAATATTCCTTGAAAAGCATTTCATCAAACATTTTTATTTCATAAAAAATACCATAAAATTAATTTTTTTTAAACAATTATAAAGAAAATATTTTCAAAAATCCATCCAATTTCAAATATGTCCAAAAAACATTAATAAAAATGGGTTCTTTAAAGAGATCACCCCATGTGTCTGAAACAAATTAAATAAAAACATTTAAGAAAACTATCAATTCAATTTAATGAATAGGTAGAGATGAGAGAGAATCTACCTACCTCTCAAATAATGATTAAAACAAAGAACGAGACTAAGAACATCCAATTACAGCATTAGAACACCTTCCCTTCAATGGATCAATGAATATTTTATCAATATTAACTCCATAGAACATATATCTATCTATTAAATATTAGATCTACGATAGTGAGATATAGGAGAAGGGTAGTTATAAGGAGAACAATGAATAATAAAGACTTACCGATGTTTCGAGATATTCAATTCACATTAAATCAATAAAATATGCCTCTGAACCAAAATAAAAACTACAAGGGATCTAAGGGAAGAAGATAAGTTTGAGACCCTAGAAGAATACAAGAATAAGAAGGGGTTCAGGGTCTTAGTTCAAATTAAATCGTAACTTTTAGGTCATTAACTACACATCACATGGTTTGGTCACACAATTTTTCAAACCATATTCTAACCAATAACATACTTCAACCCCTAGAACAGTGATCTACCCAATTGTGTTGCATGGTATGCGAAACTGTTCATTACTACTCTACCTAGAACACACCCTCAATTTATTCTCTTGAATTTATAGACAATACATTTGCCTATATTTTTTCACTATAATATATACATTAATGGTCTCTCATGGGATCCTACATAGTTTTTCCAAACTATGCCCTCACATAGTGACTCCAAATATCCCATATACGGTTTCCTAAAGATTGTGCATGGTTTGTAATATCTATTATCAATTGTGAACCTCTAGAAACACTACCAAAAGGCTCTAAAAACATCTAAAAATATTCAAACTAAAACAATGTGTTATATAATATCAAAATAAATTGTAAGAGGGGTAAAGTACCTAAATATTTGGGTGTTAAATTCTCCCCACCATTGGTATATACATCCACATAAATTGGTATACTAGAGTTGTTGTGGTAGAGCTCAGTCCATTGTTCTAGCATTGGCATCTCATATTTCAATTTATCTTCATGAACCTAACTATAATAACATAAAAAATATACCAAACAGATTATTTTCCATGAAATAGCTGATATTTTCTATCCTCAATCCTTATCAGTTCATGAATAACGGTATCATATGGTTCATGTTCAACATGGTTCCATAAAATCATATTGTTAAGATCAGGCTAGTTCTTCTTCAATTGAGATACATGAAACACATTATAAAAAAAATCTAAACTGTGTTTGTAAATATAATTGACAAGGCATATCACAAACTCATTCAGGTATCTCATAAGGTCCAAGGATCAAAGGAGAAAATATTCCTTACTTAACAAAATGATAATGCCCAGGCCTTTAAAAGATTCTCAAGAAAACATTATCACACACCACAAATGAAAACGGTCGATGACAATGATCCACATATTATTTATTATGAAATTGATTCATCTTGATTATCTTTATGTTCATATTAAATTTAGCCATTATCTCATAAACAAGGTTAGGTCCGATAAGTGAATCCCACATTTTCATGACCGAAAGAACTAGGGACCGCCAGGACAACAAAAATCTGATTATGAATCCTCAAGCCTAACCCTTATAGGCCAGTGGATGGCACCAGGATTCAATTAGTCATATCATACTAATGGGATGACTTATTCACCAATAAACATGAACACATATCCAATACACTGACAACATACAAAAATATAAAATAGAAATGGTATAAAAATGCATGCATACAACTATATCCCAAAATATGAGTTAGAAAAAAGCACATGAAATCATAAAATTCCAAATACAACCCCACTAAAACTATAAAAGAGCTGAACCTGCTAAGAAATATGGGACTATCATGAAATGAAACTCCTAGATCCAACCCTAGTCTATCTAATCAAACTATTCTCTACCTACTATTGGTCCACCTTGGACTCCATCCAATGTCCCCTCATCTATATGAGACTTGAAATGTACAGGTTGAACCTATGTAGGGGTGAGTATAACAATACCCAGTATGATACCTAGAAATCATGAAACATAATGAATTAAGATAATAGTCATGTAATAAATATAAATTAATTCTAATCTAAATATAACACATAAAATAATAAAAACCCTAATATATTTTTAATAGAAACTATGTATCATGGTAATGTCACAATCACAAAGCAAACCTAGGATTACTACTTAAGTTTTCAAGGTAATTCATTACTGGGAGAACTCACTATATGAGTCTTATAATGACGGTGTCTCTCATTTGAGAATTTTTAACTCATTATTACTCACCATGGAGAAGCATATATTGGAATATAGAATAGACTGATACATAGAAATGGGATCTATCCTAAGACATGTGGGGTATACTATACCTTATTTGGAATAACCCTCTAAGTATGAGATTGATGATTAGTTATGTTTTTCATGTAAATTCCAAGAAAAACACAACTGGGGAAGACGATAGAGGATCCCACTCATAATAACATGAAGGGATACTAGAAACTATATCCAAGAATAATCCTATAGAGGGGATCACATACTTTTTTTCACCAATGATGCCCCACTACACCCTCATGGGGATGGACTGAGAGAATATACCCTAAGGAAACCAGTCCACACTAAAGATAACAAGGGACTCAAAATACCTTTATAGAAGTGAATGAAACATACTATGTATACACAGAATGTCTTGTCTTCCCTAGGTCTACATGTGTACTCCTTCATATTCCCATTCACTTTAGGTTGTTCCCATGTACTCCGAACATGCATGTATACCTAGCCATGTACAGGTACCTGGAAATTTGTGAGTACTAGGATATTTCTATTTACTCTTTATGTACCCATGTACTTGACCATGTCCTAGCACCTAGTTGTGTTCAGGTTAAGGGTAGGGCCCATGTACACCATCTGTGCCCATGTGCATGGCCATGTTAGTGGCTATGTACCTCCAGGGTACATGATGAGTCACTAGCCCTGGGTCACATGGCCTATGGTGGATCCCACAAAACATGTGATATTTTTATTTACCCATAACCCCAAT
Source organism: Viscum album (assembly GCA_963277665.1). Lineage (NCBI taxonomy): Eukaryota > Viridiplantae > Streptophyta > Magnoliopsida > Santalales > Viscaceae > Viscum > Viscum album. Next base: position 1,447,625,804 of record OY728155.1, read on the forward strand.
ATTTTTCATCCAAGGTCCACATGGAATGTGTTCTTTTAACCACATGTCATGCTAGATAATATAGATTTCCATAATACTTTATGTGTCCTCCCATGCCATTCCCACCTTGGAATCCACCATAGAATCCACCAGAAAAGTCAGATATGGTGTTTTCCAAGGCCATCCCATCCTCTATGTCAATATTCCATCCATCCTTTCGTTTTGGTAAACACCTATCATCAATCCTTTCTTCCACCTTATTCCAAGCCATGTATAACAAGTCACCAATACATTCTTGAACTGCCTCCATTAGTCACACACCTCAATCATGACATCATTCAGGAACCCAAACACATGGTGATGATCTTTTTTGTCAAATAATTATTATTAAATAATCATTCATTTGGTATTTTTTAATTCTTCAATCAAACATATTGTCGATAATGAACGCACAATAAATAGTGAGAGAAAATCATAAAAAATATAGAGAGTAATGAACCTAATTAATAGTTTGAGTTGGCCTCAATCCATTTCCATTAGAATGATTAATAAACAAATGAGAAGAACTTATAATTAAGTAAGAAATATCAATCACAAATTCTTGTAAGAAAAATACGCCAATTGAAATCCACCACCAATTCGTGAATCAATATTTTTATATAAATTGATTCATTTTGAACATGGGATAACATAATGGACTAAATAAAAATAAAAAAACACCCTACCAAGAGTTTGGATCGATCAAGGATGAAGATTTTCTATGCATCGAAATAGTTGGATAAATTCATGAAGTCTATTTGTACAATGATTTCCAATCCACGATTTCTTAATGGTTTTCCAAGAACACTCACCCCAGGGATCCTCTCCCAATCCATAGGGTTATATATCTAACCCTTGGGATTTGACATAAAAAGGATAAAATAATGAGTATTAGGTCATTTAATTTTAAATATCTAACATAAAAATAAATTAATTTATTTTATTATTTGTTCCCATTACTGCCCCTCAACTATACACCTGACACCGATAATATTTAGGTCTCACATATTGTAAAACCAGCATTCCAGATTTAATGGCGGTACCATACTTCCAATCACATACCACATTTGGTATTTACTCTATTATTTCAGAAATACCATGTGTGTTTGATATAATACATTTAATATTTTTATTGTATCAACACTGAGCCTCCCCGACCCCCATAATCCCACGATAACTCTATGAATAACTTCTAAAATATTACATAAAAATATTCCAATTTTTTAGAAGGGAAAAATTGATTCATTACATTCTCTACACCATCAGGCATTAGGTCCTAAAAATGAAAAAAATAAAATAAAAAAAGATGAGGGTACTGGGATCACATTTGGTGTTCTTGATCCTAGGATATCTCTTGAAGAGTCCTATGCTACCACCATACATACACCAATGGAATCACTCACACATGAAAGATCATATCCTATCAATATCCAATTTCTATATATTACTCTAAAAAGGTAGCTCCATCCTATATCTCCATCTCCCCTAGTTGATACCAAGAATTAGGAATTGTACATACCTACGTAAATGCGACCCACAGATGACTTCATGTGCCCAGTCTAACTGCACCAGTAAGGTGAAATGGTGATCCATCTCACCTACCCTATATAGTATCTAGAATGTTATAATGAATCTCATTGAAAACTTTCCACCCTAAGTAAATATCTAAAACCCTCTCTGAGGTGAGTCATGTAGTAATACATGGTCTCACTCATAAAACTACATATTCCTCTAACATAATTCCACTTAAGCCTTTGTATGTATCCGAGTAGTCCTCATATTCTCATGGAAGATCAGCTCCTTTTCTATTATCTCTAACACCAACTATGAACCCATGAGTATAAAATCCCCTGGATAAGTCCAACACAATGGTGACCTATGATATCTATCATAAAAGGACATTAATGGTGCCATAACATTTGGGTAATGAAAGTTATTATTGTATAAAAAATCCACAAAGGGTATGTTATCCTCCCAATTATGTGCATAGCCCAACATGAAAGCTCTAATCATGAACTCGATAACCTAAATAGTCTACTCAATCTGGCCATCTTTATAATGGTGAAACACTATGCTCAGAAGAAACAAAGTCTTAAATGACTCCTACAATACTATCCATAATCATTACATGCTGAAAGTATTATAGTGAAACAATCTTCATGAGAACTTCTTGAAGATGAACCATCTTCTGCATGTAAAGGCATCTTAATCTCCTCACTGAACTCTACTCTCATATTTCTAGAATGTGGGATGATATGGAGAGCGATTATATGATCACCCAGATGGTCTCAAGTCCTCTAGATGATCATGGTATCCCCATCATGAAGTCCATAAATATACTGTAAAACAAAAACTATGGAACCTCAAGGAGTTGAGCCAAACCCATTGGAACCTAGTGATTTTCCTTCACGTACTGATAAGTGAGGCGTTGAGAGAAAAACTCTACTACACACTTATCTGTCCTTGTCTAGAATAAATGATGCCAAATATAATATTACATATTCTAGACACCTTGATATATCGCTATGGGGGATTTCTGAAACTCCCTCAAAACCTTCTCTTGCAATGAAAAATGTACCATCATCCCCCATTTGAAAATGATGATGTGATCCCCACCTTAAAAAAATCAATCATGAGAATATCCAATGGATATATGAATATATAAGTTCTCGTTATTGGTATGTAACATATTAGACTCCCTAACATGATATAGAAGAATAGGGGAAACAACCATCGACTAAAGGTAAGCTTCACCATCCTCGTCCAAATGGGGAAACTACAATGAGTCAAACAACCCCGGCACCTTGCTCAATAACTATGAACATGATCTTCTACTAAGATCATATTCCACTTTGTTCTACTTAATGAGATTTTAGACTATATCAAAGTCATAATCCTGGAGGAACACAAGCCATCACCAATATCTCATGTTAAGATCCATCATTGAAAATATCTACTTGAGACTATTTCGGTCATAGTAGATGATAAGCCACTCACCCATAAGATAGTGTTACCATATATTTTGGGTGAAGACCTCTACTTAAAGCTCTAGATTAGGGGTTTCTTAGTTATACTCATGAGGTATTAACTATTGGGACCCATAATCAATCACTTCATTCCTCTACATCAAGACACATCCAATACTAGTCCGGGAGGAATCATAGAACACCATATCCTCAACACCCTCTTGTAAACGGCTCAATATGGGAGAACATTTCAACCCATATTGAGAATCGTGAAAGGCCTACTGAAACTTTTCTTTCAAAATGAAAGGATTCCCCTTGAAGTTCAAATATGTCAAGGGTGTTGATATCATAGAGAATTATATTATGAATATATCATAATAGCGCACAAACCCATGTAGGATCTATACCTCAGTAAAACTATTAGGTGGATCCTAAGTGAACATTGCCTCAACCTTCACTAGATACAATGATACTATCTCCTCTGAGAGGATATTCCTAAGAAAGAGAACATATAGAATCCATAACTGACACTTAGAAATATTCCCATATAGTTGGTTCTCTCGACGTAAGTCCAAGACCTTCCTTAAGGGTCTCATGTGCTTCTCCTATAACAATGAGTACATCGAGATAACATCAATGATGACAAACATGAACTGATCTATGCAGCGATGAAAGATATGGTTTATGAGTCCCATTGTAAATTTTGTGGAATTCATCATGTCAAATGGCCTCACCAAGTGTTCATAGTGGCCACAATGGAATTAGAATACCATCTTTAGTATATCCTAATCTTGATCTTAGAGATATTAATAACATGATTGAAGGTCGATCTTTTGATAATATGATAGACTTATTATGTTGGTTTAAGAGGTCATCAATTATCAGTAGTGGATAATTATTCTTCATGATCACCTAGTTTAGTTGTTGGTAGTAGACACAAAACGTCAAGCTATAATCTGTCTTCTTGGTGAACAAAACTGTGGCTTTCTAAGGGGAAACACTAGGTTTGACAAATCCATTCCTTTAAAAATCTTCCAATTACACCTTCAGGCCACAAACCTGTATGAGAGCCTTCGATATATTTTTATGGAAATCATAATATTCCCCAGGTGAATCTATAAAAATAAATATATATCTTATTTGGGAGGTAATCCTATCATGTTCCCCGGGAGGATGTCTTCATACTGTTTTACCACTATAGGAAAATAGTAGTTCATGGAATCTACTCCTCCAAGGGTCATACTAGATAACTAGTGAGTAATAAGTTGTATTATAACATGTATGATCATATAATACTATTTATGGGTTTCCTTTCCACTGATGATAGAAAACCTTGTTTCATCATTATTGATGCACCACATACCTCACTAGAAACAATCAATCTAGACCAGAATTATAGATAGTAATTCCATACCTAAGATGATGTCTAAGTCTTCATCGGTTCTACAAAGAGATTATGTAAGAATATATATCTTACAAGATTTATATCACACTATAATTAGAAGTTTACAATATATCAATCTCACATGGTAGGAGCCTCTAACTATAAAGGTTGGGGAAATGGATCTACCAGAATCTCTACATATTGAATAAGGTAAGTGAAAAGAAAAGAGTGGATCACTCCTATGACTATCAGTATTGAAGATAAGGTAGAAAATATAATTATCATAGATCAAAGAATAACCGGAGCCTCTGGGTCAAAATCCTACACCACCTACAACTCCACTCACCCCTGACCACCAACTCCCTAATCGAGGTGGGGACTACTTGGGGTTGGTAGTCACAACAGATCAAACTATCTACCAAATATTTCTGCTCTCCCTACTCATCTACCATGACCATCACCCCATTGAACATATTTCTGTACCCATTTCATATTTTTTGGGTATCCCATTAACTTATTTTATATCAGTCATGTGTAATATTGGACAATTCCATTCAACATGTCCCTAACAATCTCAAGAGTAACACCACCTCTCCTTCGGATAACGAGAACCATCAAGAGAGCCCAAAACAATAGAACCTAAATCTTGAGAACATCTCCTGAATAATGTTACATGTTTAAATATCTATGTCTTCCATAGGCTACCAACTCCCAAATTATCATCTCTGATGTCCCCATTACCGACACCAATTTTTAGCGTTTTTTGCACCCATAATCAATCCAACCCCAAATCATGCTCAAAACTCCATCATAAGTTGAAATGAAAATAAGTATCAAAATAGAACATATATATTTTGGGAGATAGAACTTTAACGTAAGTGTTTGTAATAATGGATCATGAATCATATCCATGGATTATTGTGATGGGTTAGTGAACCTCAAAAATACTCTACCACAATCATGTTTTCCACGATGAAGCTACAGAATCTTTTGAATGTGTGCTACTCACAATGTAGCTAAAGAGAACTCTTATATGAAAATATTCCAAAATATATCCATGATAGTATCACCTTGTTGTATTCCAGATTCACTGAATCCCTGATCACCCTACCTATCCATAAATAGGTATTACTACTATGACCACCATCAAATCTGGAGGTTTCCTAACATGGAGGAAATCTCACATAACTAGATCAAGCCATTATTTAGATTTCTGGGGGTCTAACTCACCCTAAATTATGATGGGATTGTTTATTTGAAACTCATGAAGTGTTCCAGTCCTTAAAAAATCATCTGATGGTACTTCTATTGCAACCTACTACTCAATGGTTGGGGGTAATACTAGAAAACCACACAAAGGTTCTACCACTTGAACAGGTCCCTATATTGAAGACTCATCATGAGGTGGATCATTATCATGATATTGATAAGGAATCCTAGATATAAATTATCATGAAGGAATCCTAAAATATAAAATACGTACCAAAATTAAGAGTATATATAGTGAGATTACTCAATAAGGGCATAGAAACCACAAAATAGTCCTATAGGATTCATGTAGTAATGTTGTATCTATAACCAGTTCCTATATGTACCGATTCAATAATATGTTTATTAGAGTCTTAGAAAATGGTAACTTCACCAAACACAATAACACTTGGTTCCCATGCATGTGAGCTGATCTCGAAACACATTAACACTGTTTCATAGTTCAAAAAATAACCTCATAGACAGATAATCTCTAAACTATGGTCCTAAGATGAAACATATCTTATACCAATCTATCATGAACTAACCCATGCGGGCCCACTTATCTAATGATAAGCTATGTGTGACAACTAGATCCTACTTCTTATAGTCCAGTCACTAGTGATAAGTGCCGAGTAGGCTTATCCCCTACATGGGAGGCCTAATCCTATGGTACCTATACACAATCACACATCTCCAATCCACCAACACCATGTTTAAATATAAAATAAAAATGATTGTAAAATGTATTTATATATTTTTAATCCAAAATTTTAATACATCAAAAGTATTGGAAAGCATATAGTGCCAAACACAAGCCCACAAAAAATTTAAAAGAGTCCTACCTTCTATGAATGAGGGTATTTTTGTCAAATGAAACTTCTCAAAGTAACCTATTTCTATATTTCCCAACTATTTTCCATCACCTCCTGGTCCACCTAGGATTCCTTCAAATAACCTGTTTCATATATAAGGTACAAGATTCATTGGATGTTCCAATGAATGGGTGAGTATAAAAATACCTTGTCGGATTCCCAGAAATCAACAAACAGAAAAAATAAAGAGAATTGTAAAATCTTCATTAAAAATTAATTTCAATTAAAATATGAGACATAAAAATAATAAGAACCAAAATATATTCATGATAGACACTAAGTATCAAGGTAATCTCACAACCATAAATCCATCCAAGGATAACTCCATGATGTTTTAAGGTAACACTCTCCTGGGAGAACTCACTCTATGAGTTTGATAACACCAATGGTTCCTATTTAAGAAGTTGTTCTCAATGAGTGTTTCATGGAGAAGAATACGATGGAATGTAAAAAAGATCAATACAAAGATTTGCGTTCTCTATCAAGGATTGTTGGGTATACTAGAACCAGTCTAAAATAACATTCTATGTTGTAGATCAATGCCTGGTTATTTTGGTCACACCGATTCTGAGAAAACCCAACTAGGGAAGACGATAAGAGATCACACTCTGGGAGATGTAAATGAATTCCTAAAACTCAATAAGAGACTAATATATCATAGAGGATCACCTCATTTTCTCATAATGTGATTCCATAGTATCCCCCTTAGGTATGAATCAATGGAATATTCCCTTAAAGAAACTGGTCCACACTGAAGAGAACAAGGGTATCAACCGAACCAGATAAAAGTACACAACATGTACTAGGTAAACATGAAATGTATTGTCTGCTATGGGTCTACCCATGTGCTATGATACATGCATGTGTACTTCAGTCCGTGACTGTTTACTTCAGTCAATGCCCATATACTCTAGTCACGCTTGTGTACATGGACATGAATGGGTTCCTTGTCTTGTCAAAGTACCTAGATGTCACAGTGTAGTCCAATTATGAACAGGTACATGGCCATTTTTGGTTACCAGGCTATGTCTGAGTATTGTCCACAACCATGTACTCTAGTCATTCCCATGTGTTAGGCCATGTCCATGCCCATATATCCTGAGGGTACATGTCAAGCGACCAACACCAGGTCACATGGCATGGGATAGGTCCCACATGACATGTGAGATTTTTCTTTATGCATAAACCATATCTACCATATATAGGTTCACATGGATTGTGTTCTTCAGACTATATATAATGTAATAAAACAATTTCTAGAATTCCTAGAATGATTCATGCATCCACCCATGTCATTTCATCCATGGAATCCACTATGGAATACACAAGAAAAACTTGGATATGGTGTCATCTGAGATTTCACAAGTTTATTGTTTCCATCCATCAAATCATTCGAGGAAAAACCTCCAATTTCTTCATGCTTCTAGCATATTCCATGCAACAAATTTCATGTCGCTGATCAATTCTTGGACATCACCCATCAATAACATACCAGGATCAGGAACATGGAATCATGATGAAGATCCATTATGTCAAAGAAGGGACTCTTAATGATCTTACATAGGGAATTTTTTGAACAACAAACTAAATGGACTGCAAATGATGAACACATGATCAATGGTGGATAAAAATCAAAAAATATAATAAGAGTAAGGAAAATTGGAAATTGTTAAGGTTCTAGTTAGTCCATTATCAATAAAAATATGTAAAAAAACCAAAATGAGTAGGGAATTAACGAATAAATTTTGAGCACAAATTTCTATGAAGATAAAAAGATAAACTATAATCAACCAACAATCCATGAATCGATTTTTTAGGTAAATTCATTCATATTCAGCATGGGATAAAATAATGTGAGAAATAAAAATGAAAAACACCCTACCTTGATATTGGATTGATTACTGATGAAGAATAGTCACACATCAACATCATTGATGAGATCCATGAACATTGTTGGACCACTAGTTTCCAACCCACAATCAATTTATGATTTTCCAAGAACTCTCCTCCCATGAATCCTCTCACAGTCCCTATGATTATGAAGATGACCCTATGTATTTTTATAATACAAATTAAATTGAGAGAATCAGGTCATTATGCTTAAAATAATAAATAAATAAATTAATTTTATTATTTTGACTCATGGCCACACTTATACTAAACACCTGATGTTGACAATGTATATGTCATGCCTAGGGTAAAAAAAACGTTTCATATTTAATGGTTTTATCATATTTCTGAAAGGAGAATCCATTTGGGAGTTATTCCACTATTTCAAAAGAAATATGTGCATGTATTATAAAAAACTCACATGTTTATTATACCCATATTGAGACTCCATAAGACTCATAATATCTCCCAAACATAGAACCCAGCTCCAAAAATATTACCTAGAATATTTCAAACAATTATAAGGTAAATATAAATTCATTACAAACCTTTTTTCACCCAAAAAAGTGGATAATTACAAGGTCATCTATACAGGACTTTAAAAGGAGCCATATGTATCAAGGATTGATAACTTTTATTATATGAGAACTCAAATATTGAAATATGATCCTCCCACGAGCCACTAAAATTAATCCTGCACACTCTAATAATGACTTCCAATGCTTGGATTGTAACAAATCAGAATTCTATAAATGTAAATTCACTTATTATAAATATGTCATATAGTTTAAATCACATAAAATCACATTTACAAGATAATATAAACATTATAAATGAATAATTAATTAAATAGGATGTATTTATAGATTTTAAGAAACCTATATCGATGAAATAGTAACATGATATTTGGAATAGTAGTATGAACCATATAAATAGTAATCCAACTAATAGAATAGTAACCTCTCCCATAAAAGTATAAAAAAAATTTATGCTTCTTATAAATTAAAATATAATATAATTATATCATTATATAAGTAAATAAAATTTTTAAATAACTATTAATTAAGTGTAGGTATTTTTATAAGTCATAAATATTTATTTTAATATTTTATGATTAATTTAAAATTTGAAATGAATTTTTTTCATAAATTTTATTCATAAATTAATATTTTATTTTCTAATGATTTTAAGATAATTTTATGAGAGCATAATTATTTTTTCAAAGTGTTATAAAATCATTTAAAATTTTAAAATCTATATTTTACAAGAAAATGATTATTTTAATTAAAAATTAAAATTTTCATATTTATAAAATTATTCTCAGAAAGTAAAGTTTATTTTTGAATTGAACAGGTCAAAAACAAGTTAGGTTGAATTTATGTTATTTTTCTAAAATAATTGAGCTTTTGGTTTATTGTAAAATACAATAATTTATGATAAAAACTATATACATAAATGATAGATTAGTAGATGTTTTATGGCAGATGTATGCCCCAAATTTTAATCTATAGTTAATTATTTTAATATTTTTTGATAATTCTCAAACTATTCATATTCTTGAAGAAAAAAATGTATTCAAACGAATTAAATAATAAGAAAACATCCCCGTCCCCCTATAAATACCACCCCTTAACACCTCTTCACCTCAAACTTCTGAAGATTTTATCCCCATCAAAATTATTCTCAAATATCTTCCCAAGTCCCTCCCACATGTCCATGAGCCTTTAGTCAAATAAAAAGTCAAAAACCTGTTCCCTAAGGTGGTTCTCAAGGAGGAGAAATTCATGAGGTAAAATCCTCTTTCTTTTCCTTTTAATTTCTTTTCAAGTTATTTTCTTTTCTTATTTTATTTTCTATTCCCCTCATCCAAATGGTAGGATAACTCTAATAACTTATATATATAAGAATTTTATGATTCTAATGGAAATAATCTAACATAATTTCTTTCCCTTCTCCTTTTGTACTAAAAATGAAATCATCATCCGTGATGTGTTAATTTATCACATTCAAGGATGTTAATATTTTCAATTTCCATTCCCTCATCCAAAACTGATCATAAAACCATTTTTATTGTCAAATGTTATTATAATATATGTACTATAACCTATTTAATTTTCTAGAAACACCCACACACACACACAAAAATATATATATATAACAAAATAATTAAACAAATCAAGTTTGTGATGATCAAAAAATATCGAAATTTATCCAAACGATTGTCATTAAAGATTGATATAATGATTAATAATCACCCCAAATTACCAAATAAATTATAAAAATATTTTATATTATGTATGATCATTAATAACACATAAATTAAATTCTATATGTTCATTTTAAATTTAAGTTATTATCCATACATGTATACAAGTAGTAGATCATGAAAACCAAGGAAACAAACGCTCTGAATTGATGAAATTATATATGGTAATGCATCAAAAGGGCCATAAATGAACTTAAAAAATTTATACTAGAATAAATAAATTTATAAAAGGTTTTTAATTAATTAATTAATTGATTTAATATGATTATCTAAGACATTAATATCAATTACATTACAATTTTTGACATTAGGTAAGGGTTTCTTCTTAAACCTCCATTTCCCGTTAGGTTACTCTTTATCTCTCTTTAACACAATGTAATTATTATTTATTTTTATGAAATTATTCTAAAATATTTTAACATTTTCCAAAATCATTTATCTTGATCATATAATCCTTATTTTATGGGGAAATATATTTTTTTATAAAGTTCTATTAACAATTTTTCCCGATAAGAAAGTCTGATTCAAGGGAACCTCCCAACATTTTACCCATTTTCATGTTCCATACATAATCTATTTTAATCCATAATATTTCAATAAAATCCATCATTTTATCATGAAAAAAAATCTTGGTTCATTTCTAGTTTTATACAAGTAATTATTTATTTTTCATTTTAATGAATATTTAATATTTTCCTTAAACCGCACTAAAATGTTTTATGTCTAAAGTTTCTTAAACACTATTTTTACATGTAGTCACTTTGGTTTTACATCACTTATCCAGATCTATTCTTATTTTCCCTTATGAATTTCTAGGTATGATTTAAATCATTTTTTATGGACACCAATATGATACTCCCTTATGTTATTCCTTTTTTTCATGATTATGATACACTATTCTTTACATGGGTAATCATTATGTTTAGATTGATCCCTTATGTATGATTATTGATGTGGAACAGATATTAATGAACATATTATGATGGGTGTGAACAGATTTCATTTAAATGAATTGGGTAATGTTTAGTCTCATGTCATGTCATGTTGGGACAAATATTGAACTTGATTCTTTAATGGGACTTTGTCCACCATGTCTTGGAAGATAGCCTTGACTCATGTTTATGTCATTATATATATTATTTCCACATTCCTATGATGTCATGGTTAGATGTTACCATGTTATATATTTTATTCTTCCATATATCTATTCATTTTCCATGCCTTTATATCGTCATATTATTATTTCTAACACATATTATATGTTTTATTACTATTTTTATTCCCTAGATCAGTTTTTATCTCCTCTTTTTTTCTCATGTGTTCCCCAGGTTATCCAATGCTAATATAAGGTATCAACAGTGTTAGGATATCATTATGAACATTAAATAAAATATTTTTTTATTTTGTTTTCCTAATGTTTAATTATGTACCAAATCTCCAATACACTAGACATTGCAATCCTTGGCTCCTAATTTGATGATTTATTATAATTAAAATCATGTAATAATATTTTTAAAAGTATAGGGTCTCTATATTTTGAATCTGATAAAATGTTTAATTATTATTTTTGATTAGGATTACAAAACTATAGTGAAAAATTAGGGGATAATACTATGTATAAGAAAAAATTCCAAATTTTGTGTAAGTATAGAGTAAGTGGTTTATTAATAATATAAATCTATATCTGGATACTACAAGTGGACATGGTTCTAGAAAAAATGTACCTTGGTGTAATAACTCTGACAAGGTGTCGAGAACATGACTTCTGCTAACCCAGTACATGACAATGGGCCATACTATGCACCTAGTTCAACACTCCAATGGGATATTCTTTGGTATATCTATAAGCTCATTACAAACCATTATTAATGGGGAAAAATAACCATAAGAGTATAAGTTAACAAATATATCTTTGATAACCTAGATTGAATCCTAGGAATCACAAATTAGGATATAGTTTTTCTTTACATGCTCATCATTTTATGATCAAATATTCTTTTTTACATGTTTATTAACTAAGTATTGAAGCCCCATAATTAAACCTTCAGTTCATAATTAATGGTTGGAAGTTGAAGAACATGTTCCAATAATCAATGCAATAGAAAATGTGATGATTTCCCTAATGAAATGACAAATATGATGAGAATAGGTGATTGAAACTTTATGAAATTACTTTCCAAGCTGGTTCAATTTATAAATAATAACTTGAATTGTGTGTAACACCCTCCTTCTCCTAACAGATAGAAATATTCTATCAAATTATTCATGTGGAAAAAACCACCAAAGTTTAGTGGATATTCGGATCCCCTACTCACATAATAATGGATTAACTCCATTGAGATGATATTCTACGTGCTCCAATTCTTAGATAAAGATAAATCTTTGATGACGATTTATTATTGTGATGGGGAAGCTAATAGGTGGTGAAAATTATTAAGAACCCAACATCCAAGGAAGAAATTAAATATATATAATGAAAAGATTTCAGGAAATTATTTTCCAATACATATTTTCCCCAAACACTTCATCTTAAGATATAAAGGGTTCACCTCTAACTAAATAAAAATGAATATGATTCTATTGGGGTGTATAAAGAATACTTTACAAATATTTCAAGATATGCCAATGGATTTTTCATGAACATCGAAATCAAGGTCGATCACTTTTTAGAAGGCAAAATTCATGTATATTAAAAGAGTTAGTGATTCAAGACTTGTAAAATTATAAATATATTTTTTTGGTGTTTCCTTAAGGTTGAAATGGAGATCATAGACTCTCAGTGGTCTCATGGTATTGACGAAGAAAGTGGAAAATTTAGTTTAATATGGGTGGATAAATAGGTAACAACAATGATGGAAATAAAATGAATTATCGCACCTATAAAAAATATGGGAAGAATCATCCTTGAAAATACATAAATTGAACCAAGAGATTCTTAAAATGTGGAAGAGAGTGTCATATGGAGAATAAATTCTAAAGGGACATAAATAATCTCAATAATATAGAAGAATAAAGGAAGGTTCATATCAACACTCCTCCTATTGTGTGGTGTTTCAACTATAAGTAACATGGGAATTATGCAATCCATCTCCCTAAGACAAGGGTTTTGGGAGGAAATCAACAAAAAAAAACCTCCATCAAAACAAGGAAAGTCATATTCTATCACTATTGCAGAGGTGGACCCTAAAAAGGATGTGGTGGTAGTTTTTATGGTTAAGAATTCAAGAATAGAGAATGTACTATTTGATTATTGTTCTACAAATTCTTTCATATCATTAAATTTTATTAGAACTATTCAATCACAACCTTAAAATGTTGAGGTTGAATTATATGTGAGAATTGAAAATGGGGGAATTATTTCTTCCAAAGTTAATAAACCATTTGTTAATGTTTGTGGAATGAACCTCCTAAATAATCTTATCATACTACCTTGGGTATAGATTGATGATATATTGGGAATTTATTGGATATCTATATATAAATCCATAATCAACTATCAGGAAAGGTCAATCACTCTTCGCATCATTAAGACTCCTTCAATTATGTATAAGGGTAAGGAGGAAGATGAATCTCTTTTGTAATGATAATTTCAATAGTAGATATTTTTTCCTTATAAGAAAGCATATCTAGCTCAAATTCTTGAGAAAAAGTAGTGAATCATGCTCGAAGTCCTTCCCATCATGAGGGATAACACTAATGTGTTCCTCAAATAATTTCATGGTATTCCTCCTAAATGACAGGTTGAGTTATCAGTTGAATATATTCTTTAATATCTACCTATATCAAAGACACTTTATAGAATAGCCACAGTTGATCTAGAAGAACTAAATAAATAGTTATAGGAGAATTTGGAAAAGGGTTCATATGCCTGAGTGCTTCATCATGGGGATCCATAGTTCTATTTGATATTCATTGATTATCGTATGCTCAATAATATCGTGATAATGAACTAGCATCCCCTACCACAGATAGATGAATTTTTTTATCAGCTGTGTGGGGCTAGTTATTTATCTATTGCGGAACTTAAGTCCATATATCACCTATAAATAGAGAGGAATGAAAATATTCCCAAAACTACCTTTCAAACATGGTATGGACACTATGCGTTCATAGTGATGCCCTTCAGAATCACAAATTCACCAACAATTTTCATGGACATAATTAATAAATTTTTAGATATTAACATGAAAAATTTGTGGTAGTCTTTATTGATGATATTCTAATATACTCCCAGAGAAAGTAGGAAAAATAAAAGTATTTTAATATTGTGATAATGACTTTGTGAAGGAAGGAAATATATGGAATGTAAAAAATTGTGAGTTTTTTATGGAGGAAGTAGCATTCTTGGGGTATTTTAACACTAGAAAGGGAATATATATAGAGCCTTCTAAGAAAAAGTTAATTGAAGAGTGGCCTAGGACAACCTATGTAATAGAGATCCATATTTTTCTTGGTCAATCTAGGAATTACCAGTGATTTGAGAAGAAGTTATCATTATTGTCAAACCTAATTAAAAAGTTGAATAAAAAGGGAGAATTTTGTTAATGGACCAGTGAATGAGAAGCTGTTTTAATGAGTTGAAAATGAGGCTTATCACTACACTAGTGCTCAGACTACCAATAAGTGTGTAACTCTTTGTGGGTAATGTGATACTTCAAATAAGGTCTTGGTATGTGTACTAATTAAAAATGATAAATTGATAGTCTATACCTCAATGCCTTTTATAATTCATGAGAAAAACTATCCCATGCAAGATCTGGAGTTGGCAGCTAAGATATTCGAGTTGAAAATCGGGCAGCATTATCTTTATGAGGAGAAGTCCGCAATAAAAGAATATCATAAGATCCTAAAATATATATTCACACATATGGATCTTAATATTCTCCAATGAAAATGGTTGGATCTAATCATGGATTATGACTGATCAATACAATACCATCCTGGTAAGACAAATAATGTTGCTCATTCTCTATATGTAGAAAAGATCATGCATCTTTATCAATGATCATAATTGAGAAGGATAAAAACTTATTAGACCACGAATGTACGGACATGGGAAATGTTAAGGAAGGAAAATCCTCAATACATTTTAAATTGATTGATCAATAATCCTTCATAGAGAAAATAAAGGACACTCAAGGAAATGATGTGGAAATTTCAAAAAGGGTGAAAGCTATTAGAAAAGGAAAATCCTTAGAGTTACAAATGGATAAAGAAGGAGTCATGAGATTTGGGTCACAACTATATGTACCATACAATTTATAGATAATGAAATATATTCTAAGAGAAAATCATTGCACAACCTTATCTATTCACCTAGGGAGCACAATGATTTATCGAGATATCTGAGAAAACTATTTGTGGGAGAATATGAAAAAGGATATAACTGAATATACAACAAAGTTCCTGGTACTTCACGGATGAACGAAAAAATCTAAAGTTATGATGAAACCTTTACCTATACCAATATGGATGTGGGAAAACATTACTATGTACATTGTCACTAGACTTCCAAATACATCTAGAGGAAACAATGATGTAGGGGTTGTTGGGGATCATCTTACAAAGATAACTCACTTTATCCTTTTTCTATAGGACTTCCCATCAGATCAACTTTCAAAGATATATATCAAATAATTTGGTAGGATACATGGATTAGCACCACTGATTTTATTAGATCGAGATTAGAGATTCACCTATATGTTTTGGAAAAGTCTCTAACATACTATAAAGATTGAAGTAAACTTTTGTAAGAACAATCACCCTCAAACTTAGGGATAATTTGAGAGAACTATTCAGACACCATAATACATGTTGAGAGAATTTTCTATGGACATAAAAAAAGGATGGGACCAACATCAAACTCAGGTAAAATTATATTACAATAATATTTTCCACTCCAACAACCAAAAGTATCCATATAAAAACATTATAGGAAAATGGGTAGAACACCATTATACTGGGCTGAAGTCAGTGAATTTAAGATGATAGGAACTAAAATGGTCGAAGAAATGGTTAAGAGGGTGAAAACCACTCATTATCACATCAAGACTACCCAAAGTTAAAAAATGATCTTTGCAAAAAATCATCTATGTGTCCTAGAGTTTAAGGTTAGAGACATAGTATTCTTCCTCATATCTTCATGGAATATGATCATGATATTTGGGAAGAAAGAAATACTGGGTCCTAGGTACATCATCCTCTTCACGATTATTGATCATGGTGAAGCTATGGACTATCGACTAGAAATTCCACAAACCATGTCTTATGTACATGATGTATTCCATGTATCCCTCTTGAGGAAGTACATAGAAGATCACTCACATGTACTTAATTCATATGTGGCACATTTGGAAAATGATATCTCTTACGAGGAGTTTCCATTTAAGATCATGGATCATTGAGATAAATTTCTACACTACAAGTCCACTCACCTAGTCAATGTACAATGGATGCACCATAAGTATAAATAAGAAACATGGAAACCTAATAAAGCGATGAAGGATAAGTACCTACACCTATTTTCATCTTATAATGTAAAAATAAATTTCAAAGGATAAATTTTAGAAAGGGGAAGAATGTATTGACCAAGAATTTTATCAATGGAAATTCCTTTCTTATAATTATGTCAGTCATATAGTTTAAATAAAAAAACCACATTAAGAACTCTATACAAACTTTATAAATTAATAATGAATGAAATAAGTGGTATTTCTAGATGTTATGAAACCTATACCGATGAAATAGTAACTTGACCTTTCAAATAGTAATATACCCGTTATGAAGAGTAAATAAGACAATATTTTAGTACCCTCACCCATGAAAGTATTAATTAACTTTATGCATCTTATAAATGAAAATATAATTTATTTATATCATAGAATAAATAAATAATTTTTTTAAATAAAATGTAATTAAGTGTAGGTATTTTTATAAGTCAAAACTATTTAATTAAAATTATATGGTAAATTTAATAATTTAAAAGAAAATATATTTTTATAAAATATATTTATAAATATATTTTTTTATTATGATTTTACGATAATTTTATGAGACCTTAATTAAATATACAAAGTGTTATAAAATCAGTTATAATTTTAAAATCTATATTTTCCATGTATATGATGATTTTAATTAATATTTAAGTTTATAATATTTAGAAAATTATTTTCCTGTGATGGAATTAATTTTTTTTATTCTAAAAATCTAAAAATGGTTAGGGTGAATTTTTGGGATTTTTCTTAAATACATGAATTTTTTTTGTGAATAGTAAAATACGATAAGCTACGATAAAAGTTGAATACATGAATTATGGATCCATTGATGATGTATGGATAATGTAAGGACAAAATCTTGAACTATAATTCATTATTTTAATATTTTTTTGGATAATTAATAATCTATTCATAACCTTCAGGAGAAATAATAAACTAAAGAAAAAAATAATGAGAAAACACCCATCCCCTCCCCTATAAATACAACCCTTTATCACCTCTTCTACTCACACCACTAAAGCATTGCGACATGTACAAATTTATCAAATATATACACCCAAGCCCCTTCCCTAGGTCCATGGTTCTTTTTTATCATCAAAATACCAAAACCTTTTCCCAGTGGAAGTTATAAAGGAGGAAAAATTGAAGAGGTAAAATCCACTTTTATTCTATTAATTTATTTTCATGTTCTTTTATTTTATTATTTTCATCTCACATCACCTCATAAAAATGATATGATAACTCTATTAAATTACATAAAATATAATTATATTATTCTAATGGTAATAATCCATCATCATTTCTTTTGACTCTCTTTTTATACTAAAATTGAAAACATCGTTCGTTATGTATTAATTTATCACACTCAAGGATGACAATGGTTTCAATTTACATTCACTCTCAATCATTGTTTCTAAAATACAAATTGTCTTGAAACAAAATAGGGACTATAATACTCATAATGGTCCTTAAACCCCATCCAAATTCAACATACCAATTCATTGTAATTCTTGAAAGTATTCATTAAATCCAAATTTAAAATTTCTCCCACCCACCAAACATAAAAGTTTAAATTACATTAGAAATGTGAACCACTCCAAAAAATAAAACATTATAATCTCCCCAACATAAAATAGGTCATACCTATGATATGTGGTATCTGGATGAGAAGATATAAAACATACCCTTCCCATAAAAATTACCTTAGACTACCCAAATTAGTCAATCATAAGTCCATTCTTCTATTGGCTCCCAACCATAGAAATCACCTACCTAGTCTCTTATTGTCCCAAATTCTATGGAATTTGAGGGTCCCATTTACCATACTCTAATTTTTTTTACCAATTATCACATAACATTATTTCTACATAAAATTAGATTCTCATTCCATACTCATGTGACACATGACACCCATATAGTCTTGCATCACAACTGATGCCCAAAAGTCATGATTCATACTTAATGCTCAAAAGATATCATGAATCATATCCATATAATTACCATATAGTATCCTAATTCCTAAAAATACCATACAAGCCATGAATCATACCCAATTATCACATATTAAACACATCCTAGTTAATTAAGTTGTCACATGTTCACCACAAGCACATATATTATCCTGGATAAAAATAAAAGGAAACATCCTTAATCATGGAATATACCTTTAACCACCATTACCTCTTATACCTGATCTACACCATCTATCAGACACTAACCCCACTACTTAGTCTCTCTCTCTCTCTCTTACACGACCTGTACACAATGTAGTTCCTATCTAATAGATCCTAGTACCGCTCCTGGTCTTTCTTAAAATCCCTAAAACTGACTTGGTCCCTGAATCCCATCTTCATGAGAAGTCTTTTTAAAGAATCACTCTAGATGCAAAATTATTATACATTCTTATAACTCCTTCATTGGGAACACATTGAGTCTGGGAAAGTCCGAAATTCCCACACAGAAATAACACCATGAACGACCAACTCTTCGATGGTTTACCCATGTCTCTGAAATTACTAACCTACTATGAAAATTCATGGCCTTTATTTTAGATACCTAAATTACAACTTCCAGTATCACCTAGTTATATCACCCATCTTGAATAATTTCAGTCTTTCAAGTTTCCCTTGGCTATTAGTGCTTGATTTACTACCTCTAAAAATGATTTCAACTTGAATATGCTCACCTACACCATGACAGCATGTATTAAGCCGTCACTGAATCACATCACCTAGGAAACTTCATCCCCCAAAATATAAGTCACAAAACATGACAGTTCCATGACCCTCTACATAATTTATAAAATATGTATCCCCACTAATACATGTTCATGAAATCATGGGCACATTCAACCCTCAAAATCATTCAGAAGAAATGCTCAAAATTCCTTCCATGTGAGTCCCTCAAGCCTATTAGTCTTTACCTATACATCGCACCAGTTATTTTCTTATCATTTGGGTATATAAAATCCAATTTCACCCTATGACCTAGTGGTGTCTTGTGCTGGTCAAATATCATCTTCATAGGCTTGGTGTATATTTAAACTACCTTTTCCACCCTCCCCCTAAAAAATGGTGGGTCATAAGACCAAAAAACCCATGTTATATCTTCCATGGATTTTTCATTTCCATGATCTACCCTATAAATACTCTTTATGATTCATAACAATCTCACCCTGAGATAAATGTCTAACTATAACCCATAATTTACCATCTGTTGTGGCTGCCCTTCCTATCTTTAATCCCCTACTTGTGTCTCATGATCATCCGGTCCCTCATGGGACTCATCCCATGCATTGTCTAGAAGACCCCCATATTCACCCTTTTAATTCCATTCCATGTCTCGTCTAGGTGGCATCACATTGAAGACTAATTACCAGGGTCCATAATAAAAATAACTATAATATAATGCAAATAGGGAAATTTTTATCATGCTTCACTTATCACCACCCCTACACATCACTACTGCACCCACATCACATATCCTTCAGCCTTATGACCACCTACCTACCCATATCAGAGTCAGATATAACATATCATGCATATAAAAAATCACCGATTGTGGGTGGATTAGTAGAATACCACCAAGAATCTATGAAAAAAAACCCTTTTTAGATTATAATTGACATTATAAAAACTCACACATTTACTTTAACCATTCCTACCCATATTAGAGTCATGACTACCTAAACCATACACATAGTATAACATTTTAATCTCATCAGGAACCAAATACCTATGTATGCTAGTTAGAATTAAACCAGTATACAATACCATAAAACATTGTTTAACCAATTATTGACTCTTTTAAAAATATCTAACCCCATTTTGTGTATTCCAAGTTCCAGATAATATAAATGAAAACATACACATTTCATAAGAGTTTAATTTTCTACCCGGATTCATAAACACACCACCCTTGACATTTTGGGAAAAGTGTAAAAATTTCACAAACCAATAACATCACATCCAAGTATTCCAATCAAGGTCGAAATCTGTAAAGAGTAATAACACAAAACATAACATCAATTTTCCACCCTTGAAGCATGGTTTATCCCCGATGCATGGGGATGTAGGCAAAAAATCATGATCTCTGACCCATCTCAAACTAGATCCAAGTCTCTAGTCTATGATAACCCAGATATTAATACAAAAAAAAAAAAAAATATTTGATACCATTTTTAGTGCCTTGGACCAGGATCCACTTAACTTGTTATATAATCCAGAGGGATACTGGGCCTATGGTGTGCCTCCCCATATGAAAAAATGATTCATACTCTCATAGTGGTTCTAATATATAATGTTCGGTAGACTATACCCACTAGTTATGATAATAATAATGGTCATATGATACTATTACTTTAGAAGAAATGAAAAAACTCAATGGAAGTAATAAATAATAATAATAATAATAATCTAAAAAAAATTCATACATATCAGAAAGAATATGAACATTCCATATCATTCATATAAAACATGAATGATTACTCATGGGATGGTCATATATGTACATATGAAAAAGCCCAAACTTAATGTCCATTTTAATGGAAAACAATCCCCAAGGTCCATATACTATCCATCCCATGAACTCACAATGAATCACTACTCATCAAGGTCTAGCTAGTGGTATATCTGCCATCTTTCTAGGGTTTCATTCATATGGACACCAATTCCAGCTATAAGTGGACCCCCCCAAAATAGGATATCCAGAAGATGAATCATCCATTCTTGGTCATGCAAACCCCTCATCCATGACATCGCACAAAACCAAAGTTCCTTGAATTCCTAAAGGTAGAGAATTTTCTTTGCTAAACGCCCATGGGACTCAAAATTCCTTGTCCTATGGTATATATTTTATCATGCAACACCTATTAAGGGTAGTTAAGTTTTCATAAGAGAATCTCCCTTAAACTAACCCTATGTCATGTGTAACCTTAGATGTTTTGTGTGCCAATGTATCCTACATCCTTGAAATGGAATTGTACTTGATCACTTGGCTCACACAACACCATTTTCATGCAATATAATATAGTCACAAAAAATAAATTTCCAGTCACCGACCCAACTCCTACTTTCCCTTAAGTGTATCAAGATCCATCACCTTACCATTTTCACCTAAGTATAGGATCACTATTTCCTTTTTCTCCTTAGAATAGTCACCCTTACATTAGGACCCATAATTACAACTCAACTATGGTAGTGATTACGACTTGCCCCTCCTAGAGGATCATGAGGTGGAGATGAATAATACCTAATGGTAGCATCGTAGTAGGAAAATACCAAACATTCTTGGTGGGAAGGCCTTATGTCTGATCTTCTACTACTAATTATTAGTGGCCTACCTAGTTATTGGCCCCACAGACTTCCAAGAGGTTTGATGTAAAACATCCTAGGCATATTTCCTAGTTTTATGATAATAAACATCATGAAATTTTCCTCATCACATGAAATTAAATTGTATCCACACCTCATTTGAAGAGAATGTGATTCTTCGTGTCCAAGCATCAAGGGATGCAACCTTCTTCTACACCATGGGATGACCCTCCTCCTTTGGTAATCATCCATGAATAACCCCCACACCATCTACCCTCACTAAAAAATGATCCTCCTCCTCCGAGAAGCTTTTGTGCGTAATCCCTACACCATCCCACACTGAAACTACCTCCATTACATGAGCGTCCTCACTACATGATATTAAACTACAATGACTGATCCTATCACACAACATTAAATGGTGGTTCCAAACTATGCTGGTTTTGGTCCTTGCTTCCCAAATATGTTAGATAGGACACATATATGAGGTTCAATATCGATAAACCAAAACATATGAAGTACATCCATGATATTCAAATCCTGACTCCCCCAACACTCCATCAAATCCCAATGGTGAAATCTCACCCTGGGGACAAAGTTAACCAAATCCCATGTGTAAAATACTCTGCCTAGGGACATACTTAATAAAATCAAAAGTGTGAAATATTCATCCTTGGGAAACTCTTAACCACCCACCTATCCCCACAACACATTAAACTTGTGACCCATAATTCACCAAAATACATTAAATCTATGACTAATTCTTCCCCATGAGAAGTTAAACCCATGACCCATCCTCACCTTAAGACGTTAAACCTTTGAACCATCCATCCCCATAATACATTAAACATGTTACCCGTATGTACCTATAATAAATTAAATCTGTGACCCATATTACCCCATGAGACATTAAACTTATGACCCACCTATCCCCACAAGATGTTAAACCTTTGACCAATCTATCCTTAAAAGATGATAAAACTATAACTGAATATGGAATCTATTCACAATACAAAAAATAGTATTTCTAAGGTAAAAAGCCTCAAATGAATTTAACATCTTGCATAAAATACTTATTACCTTACATAGGGTGCCTAATGTTCCATTCCTAGGATTCCTCACTCATGAGATTACCTATAAAAGAGAATGACTGTACATGTGCCCAACATACACAATATTTAGACGTGCTTAGAAATGAACAACAATACTATCTAATTTTATTGATGTTTTATACCCTATTAAAGAATAATTAGTGTAATTTACCAACATCCACATAAATATGAAAATGGGAATGAGTTTCACGAACAATACCTAAGTTTACGATGAGACCTAGATTAGGAGAAGATCTCAAAGGAGGAATCCATCATAGGAGAAACTAACATCCTTTAATCGCATTTTGATCAAGGATCCAATATCATTGATTAATGTGATGGATGCCTAAGAACTTTGGATAGTGGTAATATAAGGGAAACCTGAGAGTGCTCTGCCTCCAGATATAAATATGACACAACCATGATGTGAAAGCATCAGAAACAAAAATGGTGAACCCAACATCAACATTTTTACCTCCCACTTTGGGGCTAGTAACATTGGGGTACCACATGATTTTTATGCCACCATTTCCATATATTTGGCATTAGGTCCCACCAATCATGTGGTGTGACAAGTATGAGAATATCCTATGACTTGGGGCAAATAATGATGGCCATCCTTGATATGTGACATTTTCACCACAGATCTCTCCTTTGTTTCAGAAAGATTGGATGGAATTGGTGCATTTGAAATAACCATCATAATATATGTAGCAATGGATAATTCCATGTACTTTATTGGACTCAAGATATAGGATACTAGATATCTAACACCTATAAGTGTACAAAAATGGGTATTATTAGTGTGGTAATCCCACACAACAAAATTCCTACCATAGAAACCACCATATCTTTACCTTCTGGGTTCCCATGACCCATCTCACTATCTAAGATCATCTAGAGGAGGGTGATTGACAACCTTAACAAGTAATATGAACAAGAAGGGGTTATTTACACCAGGGATATAACTCACAAAGATATCAAACCATATGTACCTCACACAAACCGCCACCCTCAAGGGTTGTACAAGGGGGAAAGCACACCCCTTTCCAACAGAAAAAATCTTTTGGAACCTTCCCCTTGAGTATTCTAGTGGATCACTCCCCTATGTCACAGAGATAGGGGATCTATGGGTAGTACCCATCATGGTCACTGCTCTAGAGGTTCTTAGGAGGGATCCCACTAAGTTGTGCTATCACCAACACCACCTGGTCTCATGGGACAATGAGTGGGTTGACTTCATCCTTGATCCACCGGCCTCGGTCTTGAACACATGACACCAAAACTGGGGGAAATCCCATAACATTGAATGAGAAGAGGCATATTATTTAGATCTAGTGGGCCTCACCTCCATCAGGGTATCCCATCATATCCCTATAACTTATCAACATGGATCTGCATTCACCCACCTAAAATTGAAACCTGATCCACCTATCAGGTTTATCGGGCAATCATTCTCAGTCACTGGCGCCACTAAATGCTTTTATGGGCCATCCTATGATAAGGATTACTAGTGTGTAGGTATTATCCACACCACCAAAAACTTGTGTGGTTGTATTCCCTTCACCCTAAAAACCCACAACTAAGGTCCTCCCTATGATGAAAACATAACATGATCAAAAGGAAACTCTCTAACATGGAGGGAGAACACATTAAATGGGGGTCATGCCAATGATGTCGGTAAAAAAGACAAGGTTTAATCCCAGGTGACTCTGAAGAACTTGAACATAGAAAAGTCCCACATCTTTAGAGGTCGTACCATGAGAATAATCATGTCACCATCTACCTCTCCGACTGCAAATAAATAAATGAATCGATGAGGGAACCTTCAAACCCAGTACCCGATGAAAGGGAATAAGCTTGTTGATTTAGGCTCACAATCATAGATTCAAAATTACATTAGATTCCTAAATCTCTCCACAGGTATATATAGGTGGAGTATGTTTTATTCTCCTTCTAAGGACTCATAGTGCATCCATCTCCATCATCATCAATTCCCCTCTTCACTACCTCCACACTAGATGTTGGAGATATGTCAAGGTTCCGGTTGATGACCTAAAATAATGGTGATCACTCCACTGAGATTAAATGTAATTATTCCTCTCTCATGTATAATGATATAGTAAACACCCTATAAAATATTGATATGATATCTAAGCTGGATATGGCTTTGATATCCATTCAAACATATACTATACATCTAACATGTGTAGCGTACCATGTCATAGAAAATCATCAGAAAAACAAACCTATGTTAGGTCCTCAACCGGAATCTCATATTATGCCAATAATGGATTGCGATCATATGTTTGGTAATAAAAAAGAGTATTTTTGGAGATTATAGTTCACTGAATAGCTTTTAGTCACATTTTTGCCACCCATACCTCTAAACATTATCATCCCGGAGTCCCTCATTGAGGACCATACTATCTGTTTCCAAAAAGATATTTTGGTGATGATCAATCTGCTTCACGACCATTAACTGACCTATTGAGGAAGTCACGAGAACCTCGACCCCATTCACGAACAGTGCAACAAAGTTGAAATCCTTGTTCCCCCAATAGTTTGACATCCTAAATCATTTGGCTTCCACTAGACTCTATAGGGGACACATGTTAAGAGCCTCACCATGATCCATAGGTCAATGAAAGATGAATCTCCACAAACATAGATTAGAGGATAGAGGACGTACACAACCCTCCATTTCATCCATATAACACTACAATAATGGGAATGAATATTCGGCCTATCCATTAATGGAGAAAGTTCCCCACAGGCCACATTCATAGTGAGTGTGGTCACTGTTGAGACTTTTGAGGATCAGAGAAACTAGGACTCTCACCTGGGACATGATTGGGAGAACGCGCCTCAACATGCAACATAGAACCAGGGAGACCCCCAAAAAAGATTCTATATCGATCAAAATAGATAGATGCTGGTCCTTTGGAATCCTCTTGATGATTTATTATCATTTTGACATTGATATTTTAAAAAATGATGGGAGAATTTTGAGCCTTCCATCACATTCACGATTGCAGAAAAAACCAAGTCAGACCCTAGGACAGTCACCTTTCTCTAGGATATTGAGGACTATAAAAGGCTAACTGCTGAACTTATTTTAGAGTAGTTAATAGAACAAAAAAACACCAGAAGGGATCCCCTAACTCCTCCAGTGGGGAACTATTTATTTCTCAACTAGAAACCTTGGTTTAAACTTGGTGTCCCGATGCACTTGGTTCGGGAAGAAGTAAGGGGCTAGAGAAAATGACCAAGATATGATTCATCCAACCTTCCCAAGTATTGTAATTATCTACAATAAGAACAAGCCCAAACTCATCATCTATTTGATGAGACTATCAACACACTGGTTACCAATGATACTGACTAATATGATGTGATAACTTCTATCTCTACTCATCTCAAGGATATGGAAATGCAGAAGGCTTAAATTTTTCATGAAGGAATGTCATGACCATCATGGGTGAACCATGTTTTGGAACCCCAAGAAATCAATAATCCCAGCTTGACTCCATTCATTAGGATAAGTTAAACACTTTATCACTTGGTCCCATTTGCTCCATGCTATGGTCCAATGTTGGGGAATCTATAATAATAAGAATCCATCAAGCTCTGATGCTTTGTATAGACATTGGATGGAGCTACGTTTTTCTAGTACAATAAGCTAACTATAGGGTCCATTTCTTTTAGGGAGGAACTTTGTAGATAGATCATCTACTTGTTCAGCTCCACCCTTTATAAAAATAGCATCACTGAACTCTTCAAATGAAAAAAGAGGCTCGATGAGAAAGTCTCTAAATTCATTTCTTGGTTGACGAAACTCACGTATTCACCCATCACGTTAATTTCTTAAGAAAAACATTTTACAATGTGCGTGTAGATAATCGTTGATGGGATCATCCATACCCTCATATCTTTGAACTACCCATGAATATTTTGAGAACTATTGGAATAATATCAATATCTGGTATAATCCTTGCAGTGAACAATACAACAGTCACACGCATTACCCCTTACAACTCCTAAGATATGTCCTATAAACATAGATACAACTTACACTATGAGTATATAGGCTCTTGAGCTCATAATCCTATTGTAAACATTTTCGTATGAGCCTATCTAAGTGATTCCCACACTAGGAACATTCTCTCTCAATTCATCCCCATCAAGATTAGCATCGCTAAGAATAAATTCCTTTTCAAGAGAATGTGGCCCTAACACTCCATCAAGGACAAGATCCTAGGTTTTATTTTTAAAAACGAATAATAATACCCATTAAATAAAGAATGAATAAGTCCGAGGGTATTTTATTTGTTCCCTAGAAAAACGAATCTTGAATATTCTAAAATGTAAAAGACCCTAGGAGGATAATCTCACTAGCCGCAATGATCACTTACGATATCACAGAATCCTTGGACATATCATCATAGAATGATTCATATTAAAATATTTTATTGGGGACCAAGTAGATCATGGCATAATCAAATTGGGTGATGTTTCATCACAAGTGGAACATGTCTCCTCTAACCTTGATAGTGACAATGAAGGCTCTGATGAGTCGAAGTTGGCCCCAGTCCATAGAACACAGTAGTATAATGACAAGATGGATCAAAAGATAGTCACTCACACCCATGGTATCATTAATGCGAGCTCAAGTAAGAAAAAACCTCTTATCAGAACCAATAATCCTTTTACTTATCCCTCTAAATATGTATCATATCCTCCCAATAATTGAAAGAACATTTGTTGAAGACATAAGGGGAATTAGAGTCCCCCACCGATAACAAAACAAGTCTACATCGTTGGAGACTTATTGCCTCCAATGTTAGAGTGTACACCTAGGGTACTTCTGTCCTTGGACTATTCCCTTGAAGAGGAGAAAGAATACAACTATTTTAATGTTGTTGAACTAGTGGACTACTTCCAAATGCCTAATAATGAGGAAGTCCATGTAATCCCCTTAGTCTCCATTGGACAAAATCAATGATGGAGTGGGGGGGAGGGGATGAAAGCCATCATACTGATCATGAAAGTTTTTCAAACCAAGATATTAATGCTATTAAAACTACGTATAAATCCTTACATAGGTCTCAATAAGTAAAACCCTACCAAATTTCTTCATCATCCAAGCCTCCCTAGATGATTGTTTTAGTTAACCATGCTACTCATCCATGAATGTATTGTGATCACCCACATCCATATAGTACCTGACCTCAAGCATCTAGCTCTTATACATAAAATGTTTATAGTAGAATAGATAACTAGTGTAATTATATCACCAACCCTAGCAAAACCCCAACACATCTTCCAACAACATCTATTGTCCCCCTGCCAAAGAACAAACCTCTTTAGAAAAAAATATGCATTCAGAGAAGAAGTATGATGTATTTAAGAACCTCAGTAGAATACCTGTGAGGCTCTAGATTCATGATGAAATCCACTAGTCAATGGAAATGTGTGATTCTCGTATTTAATCCTTGAAGGGACCTCTTAAATTCATGTTTGAGGTAGCTTCCACTGAGTCCTACTACACTAAAGAGGTTGATCAAGAAGAATATTGATCCATCATCCCATTTTTTGAATAAGATGAGGATTTAACTATTAAAGGGAACATAAAACCATTATATATCATAGAGTAGTTCGATGACATATAAATATACTACTGTCTAGATGATACTAGCTCAAGAATCAACCTCATACTAATGCGGATTCTCTACAGTATGGGGCTTACACTTCTAAAAAATGGGTCTATACCCAATGTTTTCTCAAAAATCATGGGTATAGACTCACATATACCCATGGGTTTCTTGAACAGTGGGTATAGGTGGAATTTTCTGACCTATACCCCATGTTCCTGCAGAACCGTGGGTATAGGGTACCCGCGCTAGCGCAGGAAGCCAAAAATTTTCACAGGAATACCTCGGGGAAACCTATACCCATTGTTTACATTGAACCGTGGGTATTAGTGGAATCTATACCCACAAGTTTGATGAACCGTGGGTATAGCCTTCATTATATAAGCCCATACCCACAGTTTTCATAAACTCTAAGTATAGCTGCCACATATACCCACGGTTTCTCTAAACCATGGGTATAATCTTTATAATTAAATCCTATACCTATGATTTTCATAAACTATGTGTGTAGGTCCAAGCTATACCTATGGTTTCACTGAACTGTGGGTATAGTTTTATTTATTTTTTAAGTGAGAAATATATATATAGCATAATAAATTTATATGCAATTGAAATTCATTTTATTATAGTGGTAATCCATTTCTACTTCGTAGAAAAAATGAGGGTTTGAAACTTCCCCACATAGGTTTATTTAATATTGTTATATATATATATATATATGAAAATATATGTCTAAAATTAAAAGAATTGTATGTAGCATAGTGGTACTAGACTTTAGTGGTTTCGAAGCAACACGGGTTCAAAACCTAGTTCTCTGTCTTTTCTACATGCAGTTAAAATTAATATTATTAAACATATATATAAAAACAAAAACAATATCAATGCATCTGAGTTGGTGAGACGATGTGGTTTCACACATAACGTCACGGGATCAAAACTCACTAATTGACTTTTTCCCCAGGCAGACGATATGAATTAATATATATTGGAAGATGTAGACTTAAAAATATAAAATATAGGAAGCTAAGTTGGTCAGGCTATAGGATTTTGGGATGCAGGTCATGGGATAACCTTTACCCACGATTTTGGGGGCTATAACCATGGTTTAAAACTTTGGGTATAGGTCATTTTTCTGGTAGTGTTACAGAAGTATATTTGACTCCTTCCAACCTGACAATTTAGAGGCATGACAAGAGTGAACAGAAACCACATGGACATATTTGGATGAACACTCAATTCAGTGGCTTGGTATGAAGAACTAAATTTATGGTAGTCCTATAGGATACTACCTACAATGTATTATTTGGAAGGCCCTGGCTTTATTTCCATGAAGTGGTCCCCTCCTCGTACCACCAATGCCCTAAATACTCCCTTGATCGTTGAGTGGGGAAACTCTATGGTGATGTGTCCCCCTTAGACTCTTGTGAGTACCACTATCTAGATTTTAGTTAATATCGAAGGGATGGAAAATAGGTCGAGATCGATGAGGATGAGTGCATCAATTTCCCTAATGATCTAACAGACACTACATCCAATTCTTGGTCCGACTTGAATGGAAACTCTTTTCTCCCAATGCATTGGTTGGAGATCATGACAACAAACGTGGGAGGTTTTTTATATTCCCCAAGAATAAGGAGAACCCACATATTAAATCATACTCTTATATCTGAAAGGTCTATTTGATACTCGAAGATCCTACTTTTATGAAGTATGGAAAGTTCCCCCCATGGTCATTGATCCAAAGGATTCCCACATGTTTCACAAAACAAGGAAAAATCAATGAAATTAAACACATAAACATTTATTTGATGTCAAGAGTGGACCAAATAGATGAAATCTAAGTTGAATTGGATCAAATGACTTTTTTTTCATATTCTCCACAAAAAAAAAAACCCTTGTCGTGGATTTTGTATCATCTAGAAAAATTATAGTTCTCCCCATAGGCCAGCCAGCCTGAAAGAGTCTCCTCCTACTTCTGATTCCTTTATCCCTGATGAAAAATAGGATTTGGAAGACACTACTTCTATTTTTGAATATGTTTTCTCCTCCACAATTGATGAGCTAACTCAGTAGAACCATGGTACTGAGGGAGATCTGAGGTCAACATTGATTAGTGAATCTATGTCACTAAAGGTGCAAAAAATGTATATGGACTTCTTGAAATAGTAGCATGGTATGTTTGCCAAGAGCTATGATGAGATTCATGGGCTTTACCCCTAAGTATTTGTTCATTTCCATGGCCTCATAGATATTCATCATGGGTTTAAAAATACTACAATAAAGATGCACCCCTCTCATAGTGCTATATTCAAGGCCGAAGTTAAAAATATTTTTACATAAAAATTTGTCAAAGAAGCCTTTTACTTGAAACGGATGACTAATATTATCCAATATATGAAGAAGAATGGGAATATCAGAGTCTCCATTTATTTCTAGGACATAAACCACCAATTTTTGAAGCATTAATTTACACTTCTGGGGAAAAAGTTATTGATTGATGTTACAAATAGGATCTAGGACCTCTCCTTCATGGATGGATACACCATGTACAATCAGATATTGATGTACTAAAGATGTGGATTCCACTACCTTAGGGAAATATAGGGAACTTCCTAAAACCATATGTTTCTTTTTGACTTCATGAATTCTGGACACACATACTCATGGTTCAAAAAACATATATTTATGATAATTCTCGAGATGTTGATGGAGAGTTATGTGGATGATCTAGAGGTCAATTCCCACCAGCATCAGAACCATATAAAGGATCTAGAAAAATTTTTCAGTTTCTTTTTTTTCAAAACAATTAAAGATTAACCCTCTATAGTGATCATTTAAATTTTCCTTTTGATAATTACTAAGATTTTTTATAATATGAGGATGCATTGAGACTGACCAAGAGAAAATCATGGAAATCAATTAGATGAATCTTCCAAGAAATCTCTTAGAGTTGTGAGTCCTCCAAGGCCACTGGGCCTATATACTCCAATTTATTGAATATCTACATGGAAAGTGTAATACCTTCTTGAGGCTCAAGAAAAAAGAAGTTGATTACCATTGGGATGGGGAATAATAGAATACATTTGATTATATTAATAAGTATCTACTAAATCCTCCAATTCTGATTCCAATCATCTCAAGAAAGATTTTAGTCCTTTATATAACTACCATGAAACAATCCATTGCTTCCATTTTATCCCAAAAGAAAAATGATGGTAGGGAAATCATCCTATCTTATCTTATCCACATGCTCCTCAACACGGATAATAGATACCCCCATTGAGAAGATTTTCCTTGCATTGGTTTTCAAGTATAGAATTTGGGGAATTATTTATAGAACCATGATATATAGCCGGTTTCCTGAGTTGAAATGATAAACTACATAATCAATCTAAATATTCTAATGAGATGATTGGAATTCTAGGATGTAATCCTCTAGAAGTTCAACATAGTTTTTTCCCAATAAAATGAAATTAGTGGACCAATAGTGACAAACATCCTTGATGCACATCTTTCACCTCACGGATTTCCCTATGTAGTTGATTTTCTACATGAATCTATTCTCTCAATGGATCAATCTATATTGTGTTAGAAAAATAATTTCGATAGTGCCTCCAAGATACCAATTGTTAGAAGTCTCAATGACCCCATGATTAACAGAGTAAGCCTATTGATCATTTTCATCTCTTTGACACTAGACATCATGTTGTACTAATTTCTATTATCTTAAGGTTTCACTAAAAACGAGGTATAATATTAATATCTTATTAATTGTCTTAATTTATCTCTCTAGATTTATTTACCTTGTTTACACATGAAGGGACACTAATCTAGTTATCAAATTGATCAAGGGTGAGTACGTATTTATAATGAACAAGATTATGCCCTTACTGGAATATGATCATCAGTTTATGAAACAATTACCTTCTTAGTTGAAGGTGATCCATGTACCTTGGTCATATAATTTCAGACCGAGGCTTTGGAAAGCCTAGTTTGATCTCTTGTTGAACCGAACTAGGATGACTTGACCATTCAGGCGGGACAATGAAGGGACCTTTCCCCATCCACCTCAAATGAGGGAAACCAACAATATTATTTGTTGTATAGTAGTACTTAGGTTCCAGGACCCTCAAATCCCACCATAATTGATTAAATTCCAAATTAGATGAATTCCTTTGTCAAGTATTTCTGTTATGGTATTATTCCACCAGACTGAGCAGAGCATGAGAGAATATACTAACATTCAGTTCATTTTTCCCTCTAGTGTGGCCACAACATTATGAAATCCCACTATAGGTGTAGGTTAAATGCAATTATTATTTGTTTCATCCATCTAGATTAAATAACTCTGGTAATATAGGAAGTCTATTCAAGATCCTATGGTTCCCATCAAGAAGGATTTAAGCTCTCCAACCAAATTCCTATATTGGGATACTTTTTGACCAACATTCTTCATAACATTGTTGAGTTTTCCCAGAAGTTTCATGCATGTTAGATCTAGGATAAATTCATACATCAATCACCAGAGAACCTCCACTCTACAAAATATACTTATCCCATTTTAATATGGGTTCTTGATTTTGTGGGACCCTCTCTGCCAGCAACAACTTGACAGTGCTGGTTCATTTTGACCATGACTGACTTCCACACATTGTGGGTTAAAGCATTTCCACTAAAATAATTCTAAACCCAAAATGTGATTGAAATTTTGAGATCCAACATAATATATTGGTTTAGGGTACCTCACACTTTTCTCATAGATAAAAAAACTCATTTTAGGGAAGTTTAGTTGAAGAAATTGTTCACCAAGTAAAACATATGATCCTACAATACTTCTTGCTACTATGAATAGGAAAATTGAATGATTTGAGAATTCATCAAGACCCTCTATAAAATATCACAGAAAATGGTGGTTTAGAAAAAAAATATTTGGCTTGAAAAGCTCCTTAAATCCCTCTGGTCTTATCAGATGATAACTCAAGATTCCACCATAGAAACTACATTCTCTTTATTGTATAGAAAAGATGTAGTTTTACCAATTTTGGTTTAGTTTATATCACCACGAATGGATGTTTATGATTAGTATACATCAAATATAATGGTGTAAGTCCATCTAGATGAGTAAAAATCCCTTGTGGGAAATATTCTTTTGGACATGCATAACTTACAACAGAACCAAAATATGATAGCAAGTGTGTTCAACAAGAAGGTCCACCCTGGGTCCTTCCTCTTAGGTGACATGGTAAAGTTCTCAGAATGCCAATTGTACCAAAAAAAATTCTAAAAAGATAATTTAAAAATTAAAAGGACCTTATATTATCCATAAGATCTATTCCAATGGGTTATATTCTTTAATCACTATAGATAGAGATAACATCAAACCTACCACCAATGCGATGTTCCTCAAGAAGTACTTTGCACAAACAGAGTGGTCAAAGAAATGGGGAGTTAAACATTTGTAACCATGGTAAAAAAATTATGTCCTAAATCGAATAGTATCCACTTTGGTCCAAGAATTATGTCCTTAAACTATTTTCAGTCTCTATAGTCTAAGTTATATTACTCTAAAAAAATCCCAACATCCTAAGAACATGACATTAAATTGTAGCATTAACCAGTTTATAACTATGATTCTTATATGTAAAATATTAGATGAACCAAAACTAACATCCATCACATATGACATTTAATTATATCCATACCATATTCAATTAACAGAGGATAAATTAAATGAAATATATGAGATAAACCATAACCAACATCCTCAGTACATGTTTTTAAACTAGAGTCATACCATATAAAAGGAACATAGGATTCATAATATAAAAAATAAGAAATGAACCAATACTAATGTACTCAGTAAAAAATATTAAACTATATACTTACCCATTTAAATTAGAATAGCATTCCTGATATAAAAAAATTTGATATGATTCATTATATTTACCAGAAAGGATTTCACCTAACCAGGAATGTTCTCCTACCATGATTTGTTTTAGAACTATATATGGATTGATTCCTATTCTTCATGGGATATATAGGGATTCTTATACCCAACATACTGGGTCCATACTCCACACCAACACATTTTAGGGTCTCTCCATGGTCTGAGTCTTATAACATTAAATTGTGTGCAATTGGTATCATAATTTCTTTGTGTGGTGCAGAGCCTCGTTAGATCCATCAAGTCTGGTTTTAACTATAATTAAATGCCCAATAATCCTAAAAATATATATACTCCTTCAGGTAAAACCATTATAACCACAAAATATGTGAAATTACCCCCTTGTGCCCCCTTATTCACATACTATTCTTCACCCCTTGTGTTTTAGCAGGCCAATCCCATTTATATTTTTTATAACATCCTCAATTACGAGAATTTCCCCTTATAGACATTATTCTTCTACCACACCATATTCCAGAACTACATGTGTCTTGATTCCCATTCAGATTGGATACATAGTGTGGTGCATTTCTAATATCCTATGCCTACCCCCACCATCAACTCATCATGAGGACTTTTAATCCCTTGGTATCATGATGCCAACTTGTGCACAATTTATCCTAGAATTTTTTGTGGAAAAGGGTCTCCTTGGCCCACCTTTCATTTTCGGTTATCACTCTTTATTTCCATAAAATCACATTTAATAAAGACACAAACTGTATGACAATAATTAAGAAGCATCCATAGTCCAAGAAATACAACTCTATACTATAATGAAAAACATCCTTAACACATGATATTAAACAGTTTCTTTACCTTGTATAAATAAGGAATCCTCATATGAGAAATATGAGATGAACCATACCAACATCCTCAACACATGATATTAAATTATTGCCTTACCCTAAATGAACATAACATTCCTAATTTGAAAAATATTAGATGAACCAAAAAAATTTCCTCCACACATGATGTTAAACTATAGTCTTGCCCAAGTAAATGAACATAGGATACCTCATATAAAAAAGATGATATGATTCAATGTCCTCCCCATAGGGGATGTCACCACTATGTGATTAGTCTTTTAACATGCCATTTCCTAGAACTACATGTGGATTGATTCATATTCCCCTGGGATACACAGTGATACCAAAACTACCTATCCTAGGTAAAAACCTACCACGATATCATTTTGGTATCTTTCCCCTCCAGGCTAGGATCAATCCTTTCATACTCATATTTTCATATATTGCATTTGAGTGTGTGGGAGGATAGCCCTCAGGGAAATCAAAATTATTTTTTGAATATTAATCACTTACATGTACGAACTTATTTCATTTTTGGATTTAGATAATCATCATTATCCAAATATAAATAGGCTCCCTAATAAATATGATACCCAGAAAAACTGGATCACCTACCATCCTGGCTCATGTATTGAAGAATCCTCAGTAGCATATGGTAGTTCGCATGTTTCAAACTTGATTAATGGTCAATCCTACTTTTTTTTCACCCCATACATGACCCGTGTGACTGTTGAACATGTGTTTAGAAAAATGCCAAGAGTTTTTCACTACCCATTTATCACTCCACTCTACTATCCATGTCTTGGAAGTCATGACCAACCTCATGAGACTTTTTGAGGTTGGTCACTTCTTCCCCTTATTGTGTAGAACCCATGTAAACAACATGAACTCCATAAAAATCCTTGTTTCTCATATTGAAAATAGATCACATGGGATTACGAGTTGGGGAGGAATTTCCCTATGTATGTTTGGGACACATGAGCTCACCTATAGTCCAAAATCTAGAAACATAAGTTAGGTGTTCATGTCCATAAATCTCCACCATAAATGGTGTGAAAGTTTTCTTAGGAATTTTGTGTGTGGTAGGGTCTCCTGGGATTTTTTATCACATCAGGTGACCTCTCTTTCTTGAAATGAACTATAAAAAATCAGTCTTTTGATACTTAAATATCTCATCATCTTAGATGAATATTCAACAAATTAAACAAGTACAAGCCCAAGGACTATAATTTTTTAGCGACTTTGAGACTAGAAACACAATATTATTATTGCATGAAATAAATTCAATATATCCAACAAATTTATTATAACTTAGTACCCCTCTTAGGCATACAATGCATAAAACGTTCTTCATAACTAGGGGAATGAAACATAAGAAATTGTGAGATAATATTATAAGTAATGGTAAAAAAAACTGATATCAATATATGAACTCAAGGAAGAATAAGATAATCATAAGGGTATGTGATAATTAAAATAACTAAAAAAATCATACCCAACCATTCACATATTGTGAAGAAGATAATGGTAATAAAACAAAATCATTTCAGAAAACATAGGCCATAAGAGTGAGAAATCATTATAAATCAGTCATCAACCATAAGATCATGTCATAAATGTGTGGAATCATCATAATTGTAGAATTTTTATTAATATTTCAAGGTTAATTACCAAAAAAAAAACATAGTTTATCAAGAGTTATCACATATTACCCATTATAGATCAGGACACACCTGTTTCCCTTTTTGGATAAAAACAAACTTATTTACCATTATAGAATAATCCCATTAACATAATTAAAATTATTATATCAGGAAATAAAAATCTTTACCCAATAAATTGAAGTGAGATACAGGTCCCAACTATCTTATAATTAAAACCATAATTATGTGTGCCATAATATCCTAAAACAATCAACATATCATCACATCATGACCTGTGTAAAGAAAATAGGTTTCACAAAGATTTCATCAATTCACTATAGCATAAACCCTGAAAAATAAATGGGTTTGATAAAAATTTCAAAAATAAAAATTTTAACCATCTAGAGAAAGAAAAATGATGGTATCATTTAATAATATCCCTTTTTAAGCATAAATAATATTAAAGGATATCATCTAATATGAAAAATAATTTTTAAAGATAATTGGAAATATTATCTAAAGAAAAAAATCCTTTCGACTTTATTTTTTTATAACATAAAATTTTTTGAAAATAATTTTATTTTAAAATAAACTCAATATATTAAATGGTAATATTCAAAGAAATTATTGTTCATGATGTTAGATAATTCTATCCAGGTCATACATGTTATAATGAATATTTCATTCACATTTTTTGTAAATGCCAAATGAGAATTGTTTAGGAAAATAAAATGAATATTCCTTCCAAAAAAATCTAAAAATTCAAACATGGTTACTTTTTTGAAATTAACAATATGTAATAAAAAAATTTCAAAAAAATGTGCGTTTAGACTAAAATGGATTTCAAACCAAAGATATAAATAATGTTGAATTTCCCAAAAGCATTCCTCAATTATGTTATCTACCAAAGTGTAAGAAAATTGAAATATTGCTTGTAAATATCATTATTAACCCTATGATAAAAAAAATCAATGTTTTTATTAAGAGGAATATCCTATGATTTTATCATTGAAGACATGATCATAAGAAAAATGGTAAATGATGAGATTGTAATGTAAAATATTTTCCTCATTTGAAAATTTGAATCATAAGACCCATGAAAGAATAATACTAAATAAACATAAAATACCATGATAATGAATAAATTCATGATATTAAATGGATATTTTTTATACACCTAATAAAATAAGGTTGGTGTGTATCATAATATTTGTCTATAATATTGAAAATTGAGAAAAAAATCTCTTACAGATTTGGTAATATTTTGTATAATAATGCGCAATAAATAATAACATCAAATGAAACCTTATATATAATGAATTGATTTATATTAATCATATTAAAAGCCTAATGGTATGTATATACAGACCATAAAAGAAACAAGTTGTGAATTTGCATATGTCTCCCACAAATAAAATATAGACTTGAAATCCCTTATAGTAAGTCTTTTCTTCCTTCATACATATTAGAGACACCTATATAATAAATATGAGTTTACTTTAAATATATTATAGAAGCATAAATATATATCATATCGTATTTGATTTATTTACGTCCTTTTATTACCCTTTTATCAACCATTCATTGTTAAAATCACATTTTTGGTAATAACCTCATTGTTTTTCATGTTTGTTTTAATTTATTAGTTTTGGTATTATTATAGTGATAATGGTTAAATAATATATAAAATTCATACCATGATTAAAATATAATATATATATATATACATATAGTAATTCATAAAATATATAGATAGAAAATTAAATACCCCATTCATAGATATGGTAGACCGTACATAAACAATAATGTTGTTTATATTTTTTTGAAATATGGAAAGAAACATAATTATATAATATATTATACTTAAATATTAATTTTTTCACATATACCACTTATTTCTATTAATACCATCTTCATTATCTTCCATGTAAATCATGAATGAATCACATTGCTTCGTGAGGTAGTAGTACACCGCACACACGAATGACAATTTTGTATTCCTGTGAAATATAAATTAAAAAAAGAAAATGAAATATCATTAATGAGAAAGATTAAAAATATAATATATATATAATATATAAAAAATATATCTATCATTCTTTCCATCAGTAAGAGGTGTTGATGGAAAAAAAATGACATCGGTTTGCGAGGTGGTAGTCTGTCATACACACAAACGATGATTTCGTAACCCATTTGTGGGGAGTGGAGATTATTATCGGTCATACCCTTAACATAACAACATATATGTATATGTAAGACAAATATGTTATTATATCATAATTCTATAATAATAATTAATGGAGGTGGAAGAAAAATTAAAATTAAAACACTTGTTGAAGAGAGTTACCTCTTTTTCGGAGAACCTCCTTAGGTCTGCACCAAAACCCTTCCTAAGTTATATTTAATTCTAAAATAAGGATTATAGTATGATATAAGTAAATTATAGAAGTTATTTTTGCATTTATTTTCTAAACCAAAATTATTCTAAGGTGTGAACATGAGAGTATAAGGTGTGTCCTTTTATAAGTGAGGTGAGCGGCACACTTGTAATTTTTTGAAAAGAAAAAGGTGTACCCATGTTTTTCTCATGGAATAATGATTAAAAATGCATTTTTTATAGTAAAAGGTATAAGAAAAAAATAGTTCAATAAAGTAGGCATTGGAAATGTTTTTAATATATTTTTACACTTATCATTTTAGTTTAACCCTTGATAAATCTATTTTTACCTTAATTGTGATAAATTATTTTTCCTTTTTTTACTATTAATTTTAGAATAAAATTAATTTTACCTTATTATATATTATAAATTATGAAAATTTACATAATTGACTAGATTTTTTAAAATATTAATTACACAAGAACGATGATAAAGATCATGTTTAAAGAGAGATTATTCAAAATATTACAAATATTTTATATTAAAAATAAATAAAAAAATGATTAAAATTACATAAATTAGATGAATAGATATATAATTGATCAAATTTTTCTTTAAAACCAATATAAAATATAATTTAACAATATAAATAATTTAAACGAAGAGGTTTTTTTCAGCTAAAATTTTGTATTTTTAACTATTCATAAAATTGAAACCTTTCAAAAAATTTGATCAATTATATATCTATTAAAACCAATAAAAGTATAATATAAATTTTTAAATAATTTAAATTAAAATGTAGTTTTTGAATAATTGGTTTTATTTTTAACTATTCATAAAAATTGAAATCTTTTATAAAAATACCAATATTTACCCTATGATAATATTTAAATTATGATTTCAAATATAAAGTTTATTATTTGAAATAAATTTTATTAAAGGTTTAAACATTAATTTTAATATAACTGTGATGAAATAGAAAAAAATATTTTTAAAAAATACATTTTTAAGTGTAAAGTTGGATTTATTTTATTATATTGTCTAGAATACACATAAGGTGAATAAAAAAAATTATACTTAATATATATTATATTTCAACAATGTTATTTGTTTAATTTATTGATTAAAAACAAAATTTTATGCATAAATTTTTTTTTTCAGAAAATTATTTCTTTTTATTTTTAGATGGGGTTTATTTTCATTTTTAAATAATTGGTCACCAAATAATTCATTATATATACATGTGTAAGACATATTATTATATGTTAGTTAATATTATTCATACCCTCCATTCTAATGGATAGGTGATAACTATTATATTAAATAATTTTTTAATACAAAGTCATGTTTTGTTTAAACTTAGTGGTGTGTGAAACAAAAGATAAACTCGATATTTCATGTAACAAAATCCAAAATTAGTGTTTTGTATAATGTAATTTGAACATATTATTTTGTGTAACTAAAGATATTGAATTGAATATATGTATTTGAAAAAAATCAAAAAATCTTGTGGTGTTACATTTCACCTCTCTTAAAATAAATTTCACCCTCGAAATTCATTCTTGTCATCAATGGTTTAAAATTTTAATACTCCTTCATAGAAATACACATCATAAAAATGGATATTATAAATTCCATTAAGAATGTAAATTTAGAAACATAAAGGATACCTAAGGTAACTCATAACAAGGTTTACATATAGGATAACATAGGTGAGAAGTGAATAATTGGATATGGAAGAAGAGAATAAATAATTATAGAGAGTAAGGTAGATCATTAGTCATAAGAAATTTGGTCTTCCAAAAAAGTTTAAATACCAAAAAATCATAAAACAATTGAAAATTTTCATTGATGTCATAAAAAAATGATTCTAACAAGAATTTTTTTTATTTCAAGAACCTTTCCCTATTGTTGGGGAGTTTTCATGAGAATACATAAATGATTTTATTCCATTTAATATGAACAATATCACCCATTGGTTGTGCC
Organism: Viscum album; assembly: GCA_963277665.1. Lineage (NCBI taxonomy): Eukaryota > Viridiplantae > Streptophyta > Magnoliopsida > Santalales > Viscaceae > Viscum > Viscum album. The sequence goes on from OY728155.1 coordinate 1,447,667,759, forward strand.
TTGATCAATTTCCACATAACATCTTACTATTATAAATGAAGGTGATTTTTTCCCAAAGAACTAATGGATAATAATATCCATTAATAGAATTATAAGTCATTTTTTCTATCTTTAGTTATCTCAACAACAAAATGGTTAGCACATTTTATCTAATATAAAAAAAATTACATACGGTGAAGTAATAAATTAGCCCCTAAAACATCATCTAATGGTCAAAATAATCCATTTCTTAAATGGTTATCCTTATAACCCTTAAAAAATTAAAAATTTATAAGTAACATCACTAAATTTTAAAAAATCAAGTTAAAATTTAACCCCCATACATCATAAAGTAAATATTGATTTTCACATACCAAATATGTGAATACCTTAGTCATATATTTTATTTTATCATGTTAATGACCCTAACATTCATAAAAAATAATAAAAATATACATACATCATCATTCTTTGAATAAAACCACAAATTATTAAATGTATTCTATAAATACAATAATGATGTAAACTCCATCAACGATAACATAAACCACGTTTTCAAAAAATAATTAATCAATTATAAGGTAATTAATACTATACAATTTAATTTATTCATATCCAATACCTATTTATCCAAACATCGTTATCTCAAAATCCGGAACATATTAGGGGTTGTTATCCCTTAATCAAAATACAACTTTTCTAATAAATCACTTTTATAGGTCATCATAATAGATCAAAATATTCTTGAAAATCATTAATGAAAAACATATATAGAAATGTACTTATATATTTCATGATTCATATAACATAATACTTGAATTCCAATACATAGATACATAATTCATCCCACTTAATTCTCAAAACATTTATTAGAATTCATCATCTTATTCCTTAATGACACATTTCTTTCATATGTTATTTGTAGTTTCATTATTATCAATAGTAAATCCATTACTCATTCAGCCTTACTGATTCTCTTCATGAGATTTACCATTAGGAAATAAATTTTCATAATTCCCATATATTAAAAATTTAAATAAATCATTTTTCAATGATAACTCAAGGAGACCAATATTCCCATCCAATGAGTTAACTGAACTTTTCCTTTTTCCATAGTAATTATTATCTTTTTTTCCTTATTTTAAATACTCAAAAAAACTTCTTATTCCTCAGATACATTCACTTGGGTTATTCTTATCACATTATTGAAATATATAAAACTAAATTATTTTTAATTTATAGTCTCCCCTACCTAAAATATTAGTGAAATCTATATTTATCTTCTTTGGTGATTCCAAGAGCCGGTTAAGGTGCACATTGTTAATCATGTTCTGTGATAACTGATTTGGAAAAATCACAATATCCATCACTCCAATCATCATTGATTTTGGATAATAAACATCAATTTTTTCACATTAAATGTTATATATGTTCCTTCAAGTTCACAAAGTTGAATATTAACAAAAATAATAATGTGAGTATTAACATTCAAAGAGGAAAATCACAAAATCATGAAAAATTTCATATAGGTTCTCTAAATCAAGTAACATTATTTTTATTCTATGACACCTAAGGTTTATCCTAGCCCATTCATAGCCATAATATATTTAAATCCTTCACAATTATATGTAAAAATTTTATGAAATTTCAAATCATATCCTATGTGAGTGTCAAAATGTGTGCAGGAAAACTTGTTGTCATGTGCCAATTGATGTTTGAGTATAGATCAATGAACTCTTTTTGGAGTTATTTCCCCTAGGTACCAGTATTCCAGATCCAAATCCACTTTTGGTATCCAAACTAGGATGTATATTCTTTGAAACCACTTCATATATCCTTTACCAAAATTCCAGGGCATTTTTCTATCCATTGAATCATCCTTAGATTTATCATTAGATTCATCCCTAAACATATCCATAGAAATATACCTATAATGTCACTAAAGTTTTCTCACCTATGTTTCTATAAGTTAACTAAATATTTCCTCTAATACCAACTATAACCGTCTTGAATTATTTATGGTGGACAATAATTGATACGTATCAGGGCACTCCATGTGTAGCTATACCTCCTGGGCGGGACAAAAAACCATCCCTAGTGGAATCACTTTCATCATGAATCCCTCGGGCGAAGATCAATGCTTTATTAAATTATCAAACATGATAGTAGCTATTGATCATATTACATAATTTTACTTTGATATTGACTAAAATGGAACATGATTTTCATACATAAATAACCCATATTTATAGATAAATATTCTATACAATATAGAAATACTTGCCCAAGAACCATAATAGTTTAGTTTCATTGGAGACTAGAAACACAATATTATAATTTCATGATAGATCATTAACATCACCAATAATGATAATCTTTTATAGTACTCTTCATGGGCATACCCTACCAAAACCTTTTTTTAATAAATTATGTAAGGAAGCATAATAAAGTGTGAGATCATATGCTCGGTAAGGGTAAACATAAGTGATATCAGTATATGATCATATGAAATCATAAGATAAGAACAAGGGTATGCGATCCTGAACATAATATACAAATTTTATACTCAACATATCATAGATCATAAGCATGAGTCATGTAAAAAAACATTATCATTTTAGAATACATGGTCCTTAAGTGTGAGAATCATCATAAACTAACCACGAACCACACACACATATAAATAAAGTGTAAAACCATAATAAATATAGAAAACCGAATTATATATCAAAGTTAACCACCTAGACCATCAATATAGTCGATCATGACTTAACACTTATTTCCCATTTTAGATCTTGATGCACCTATTTCCCATTGTGGACCCGAATGCACCTTTTTCCTATTGCGGATTATGGAACAACTGTTTTCTATTGTGGATTAAGCCCATTTATTTGGTTCCCATTATTACCTCATGACATATAAATATTTATCTAATTCATTGAAGGGTTATATAGGTCTCATCCATCTCATAATGAAAACCATATTTTTTTTGTTTCACAATATCATAAAACATTCAACGTATCATCACATCATAACCCATGTAATGAAAATAAGTATCATAAACATTTCATCACTTCACCATAGCATAAATCATGAAAAATAAATGGGTTTTATACAAAATTTATAAATATAAAAATTAACCATATAGAGAAATAATAAATATGGTATTATTTAATATTTTCCCTATAAAACCATATGTAACGTCAAAGTATGTCATCTTATATGGAAATTATTTTTTAAAGATCATTTAAGACTGTTCCTGAGGAAAATATCCTTTCCAATTTTGATTTTTTTAAAACATAAAAAATTTCAAAAAATAATTCGTTGAATTTAAAACGGGAATATTATAAAGTAATATTCAAAGTAATTATTTTTCATGACATCTTAGAATTATTTTCTTTTTATACATGTTAAAATAAATATTCCTTTCCCATTTTTGATAAAATAAAAATGCTAATTGTTTTGTAATATGACATAAATATTCCTTTCAAAAAAATTTAAATAAATTAAAACAGGGTTAAAATTTTATTTCTAAAAATATTTGGAGATAAATAAAACATTTACAGAAAACATGATTTGGGAATAAAATAGATTTCCAACTAAAGAGAGAAAGAAATTAGGATTTCTATAAAAACATTTATCAATTATTTTATGTACCAAATAGTGGTAAAATGGTACTATTATTTATAAATATAGTTAATAATATAATTATAATAATATTCATCTTTTTATTGAGATAAGGATTATAATATTTTATCATCGAAAACATGATCCTAAACAATCTCGATAAAATATGTGATTATAACATAAAGTCTTATCCACTTTGGTAACATTGAATAATAACCCCCAAAAAAGAAAAAAATAAAATTATTCTTATAATAAAATGATAATGAATAAATCCACGATATTAAATGAAAAATTTTATTTATATAAATCCCATAAATTAAGGTAAGTTCTTAACATTACATATGTCTCAAAGAATGAAAATTGTGACAAAAATCTCTTACCATTTCAAAGATTTTGAATTGTAATACCCAATGAAAAATAAAATCAATTAAGACATTAAATATCATGAAAATATTTATATTCAAGATATAACATGTAAAATGGGTAGTTCATACACTACACTAACATATGAGCAGAAAATTACATATGTCTCCTAGAAACCAAAGATATACTAGAAATCCCTTACTGTAAGTCTTGACTTCCTTCATACAAGATAAAACCTCATATATAATAAATATAAGTTTTTATACATATATTAGATAATCATTAAAATATATATTATACATATAATATTTACTTATGTTGTTTTGTTATATTTTTATTAACCATTCCTTATTAAAATCATGTTTTGAGTAATAACAACTTTGTTTTTTCTGTCTATTGTAATTTTTATTTTAGGTCCTCTTACATGGATCGTGATTAAATAATACCTAGAATTTTAACCATAATATTAATATATTATATATTAATTATATATGTTTTTATATTAATTCATTAAATTTATAGATAGAAATTGAAATACACAGTTCATGGTGATGGTAGGTCATACGTACGCATGTGCGCTATTTCTATTTTATTGATTCATTGAAATAATGAAAGGTAAAAAATATATTATCATTAAAAATAATAATTATTTCATATATATAATATATGTTCATTAAAACGATCCTTATTACCATAAATATCAATCATGAATGAATCACATCGCTTTGCAGGGCAATAATCAGTCGTACACATGAACGACATTATCGTGTTACCAAAAAATGGAATGTAGAAAAGGATCATGTAATATAATTATTAAAGAATAGTAATATAATAAATTTCATATATAAATAATTAATCAATCATTATATACATCCTTGATAGGTTTTAATAGAAAAGATAATGACATCTGTTCGTGAAGTTGTAGTCCATTGTAAACATGAATGATGATTTTGTAAGCCATTTGATGGAAGTGTAGATGGTTGAAAGTCATTTCCATAACATTATATTATTTTATAATATGGAATATACTATGGTTTTTATTTTATCTTTTTATCATAATAATTTAATGAGTTTTACTGTAACATCTCAACCCGAGGGACACATGACGGTGCCCCGAGCCGGTTGGCCATATGACCTCAGTTGCAAATCCCCATACACTATAGGATACTGACTAATAGGGAGGGTCTAATATATAGCATGGGGATACTATACCATCTTCATTAAAGCATCAAAACAATGGAAATAAATAAAAAATATCTAGATGATATAAACAATAACCAAAACAAAACCATAACCAATACATATAATTATCACATGATGAACCAAAATAGGAAAAAATATCCAAAATTAAAGAAGTATATTTATCATTCCATATATGTGACATGTTTCAAATAATAAACCAAAATAAATAAACATAAAAATCCCAATCGAGTCTTGACACGAAGTCAATTTACCTCATACATGATCCATACCAAATCAACCATCTAACATAGGGATCTTTCCCATATCATATCCTACAAACATTAAGCCTATTCGGTTGCCGATCAGGCAACCCAAGTAGGGTGTGACTAAAATTTAGTTGGCCACCACCGATGGTGTTTTAAAAAATATCCAATAAATAACTTGGTATATAGTTTTATAAGGAAGTCATTACATGTAATAAATTAATTAGATTACATATTAAATTATTCTTTATTTAACAATATAATTCCATTGGGTTCATAATGATTTCCAAACCATCAAAACCTTCATTGGCTCATATGAGTGTCTGAACCATAACAAATAGGGAATTGAAATTAATTATAACATGGGATTTCATTTTCAAATTAATTTTAATTCATAGCATGGCCAAATAGAACCATTTTCTAATGCCTATCATTTGGGTCTAGAACATCATTTCTAGCACCCTGTGGTATTTTGACGAATCGTTTCCTATCTCATACCTCATTGTTATCACATGTCAACATTTGAAGCATTAGTTTTTATCCCAAAAATTTTATCACATATAGGATTTTGAAGCATAAGTTTGTGTCCCACACTCATTATCAATCAATCATATATATCACATTTAACAAGGTTAATCATTATTAACCCTCTTATCAATAGTTCACATCAAGGTATACCATTTAAATTATCAAATAAATCATGATATTCACTTTAATCATATGGAATAAGATGAAAAATTCACCGTTAGAGCATTTATCAAAATTTAAACCATATAAAATGCTAGTACTTCATGGTTAATCCAGCCTTCCCTTAGTTCCCATTATCAATCAATTCATAGTCACATTAATCATATAATTTCTTAATTCCCACAACCCACAAGTTTCATAATAAAAATTCAACCAATTTAAGTTTCCTCAATTTTAAATCATTTCATTATCAAAATAAAATTCAATTTAATCAATTCAATATCAGATGCATTAGTCCAATCATGGAAATTACAATTTCATAATTTCATACATGCAATTAAAATTAAGACAATGGGAATTGAAATTTATAATTCCTACTTCAAGATCAATGACGAACACTCACCAAAACACAACCAACAATTGATATATAATGGTTAGATTAATAGTGGTGGAATGGATCTATGACTAAAAACTAGGATCCTGATCAACCACCAAAACCAACAATGGTCAAAAGGTTCAATTGATTCATTTGATGAAGGAGGAACATAAGGAAACCAAAGATAAAAAGGCTTACCTAGAATCAAACACCAGTATGTAATGATAAAATATGAAAAAATTTCTCCAAAATCACTAAGAGTCACACAAGGGTGGATTGAAAGATGGATGTATAAAGGAATACAACCAAAATGAACTTCATGACACCTTTAAAATTTATACTTGGGGAATTAGAAGATGTGTAATTTTCTTACACATCATGTAATCATTTTTAAAGGGTAATGCCACAAAACCCATATCCCTGGGTGATTTAATCCCGATTAAAAAATTACATGGTGTTTGACCCATTTACACAGAGTGTAAATTATTTTCACACTGTATTTTGAAACAAATTTATCTTTAAAGATCTGATTCACATTCAAAGCCTCCCAAAACAAAACAAACCAGACTATCACCGAACCTATAACAATGAGATAATGTAACATGGAACATACCTAGAAAATAACAAGACCTTACAATCTCCCCACCTTTTAACATCTCATCCTTGATTTGTACTACCAAGCATCTTTAATATTCCAATGTAAAAATGTTGGACCACTGAGCCCTCATATCTTCATCCCTCTCCCATGTTTCATTCTAAACACGGCCTTATTTCCAAAATACTCAATCTATCTTCACAATATTTCCCTGTTAAACTTCATCACTGTGATCTATAACACGTATTTAATGTTCCTCAAAGGACACATCAAACTCAAGCTCCACATCATCTTCATCGATCACATGATATGGGGAGGGGAGATACCATTGAAGCAATGACACATGATGGACATCATTCATATCACTATACCTATATTAAAGACCCAGTTAGTATGCTGCCTATCTAATTCTCTCCACAATCTCAAATAGTCAAACAAACAAGGGTGCCTACTTCCATTTTATATGAATCCTACGGTGACCCAATCTAGGAGAAACCCATAGAAAACCAATATCATCAACTGTAAACTCAAGGGGTAAATTATGTCTATCACAATAAAACATCTACCTACTCTGAGCCATAGAGATTTATTTCTATATCAACTTACCCTGATTTGAAATCTCATATATGAGACTCATTCCCAATATATCTAACTCTCCTACCTCCATCCAACATTGAGGTGATCTATATAGCCTACCATAAAGTGATTCATATGATGATATTTGAATACTTTCATGATAAAGTTATTATATGAGAACTTAACGAGCACTAATTTACTTTACAAAGACCCACCAATGTCAAGAACACATGAAAATAGCATTTCCTCAAAAACATATATAGTGAAGTTTGATTTACCATCTATCTATGGTTGAAAGGCCATACTCAGAAATAAATCTGCACCATGATCGTTATGCAATATTTTCAAAAAGTGTGAAGTAAAACATGAGTTATAGTTTAGAAATATACTCCATGGTACCCCGTTGATACGGACTCTCTCTTGAACATATAATCCCCCTAGTTGATCCACTGATAAAGACTCTCGTATAGGTAAGAAATGTACTACTATTTTTAGTCGGTCTACAACCACCCAAATTCTATCATCATTCCAAGGTGTCCACAAAAGACCCACCACAAAGTTTATTATAATTAATCCCAATTTCATTCTAGAATGGGTAAGAGTTATAGTAAACCACCATGTTGTTGATTCTAAACATTCACTTGTTGATAGGTGTATCATCGTGTCACAAAACCAATAATTTCCTTTCTTATAATAGTCCACCAATACTATCAATGTAGGTAAAATTAATTTTTTTTTCAAACACAGTTGGATCACCTACTTTGAGGCATGAAAATCACACATCAACTCATTTTTCATACACATAGGCATAACTACATGTCCGAAAACATATCTGATCTCATCCTTATCTACAGTTTAATTTGAAGGTGACTCCCTACCTTCAAGGACTTCCCTTAAGAAAAAAACTCTATATCCTCATACTTATTCTCTTTGATCTGGATAAGAAGCATGGACTCCACAAATACTGATCAAGGTTCATCTTCTTCTAGCCCTTTGGAACAACAACATGAAACTCATCCAGAAAAGTCTTCATCATTCACTTAGAACCAAAATCATGAACTGTCTGAGTTTGAGCTATCCTACTGAAAGTGTTAGTAACACTATTTCCCTTCTCGATCATATATTATAGAAATAATAAAATGATTGCATATAATCAATCCATTTTTTCAGTTGGAGATTCAAATTTTATTGTGAAAATATAATATTTAATCTATTTTGATTGATATACACATTAACATTTTCACCCAACAGATAATGCTACCAACACTTCAAGGAATAAGAAACTATAGCTAACATGAGGTCATGTGTAGGGTAGTTCTATTCATGTGGCCTCAATTTCTATGGAAAATATGCCACAACTCGATCTTCCTACATCAACACTTCTCCAAGTCTGATCCCAGATGAGTCACAAATCACTATATACTCTTCCCTTAGCTTGGTAAGGATCAAGATCAGTGCTGTGGTAAAATGACTCTTTAACTCTTAGAAAGAATTATCATATGACCAAACCATTCAAAATTAAAGCCCTATTTTTAATGATAAAAAGTTTTTCTTCTAAGAAGGGAATTCTTGGATGACCTTGGGATAATATAATACTAACCCCAAAAGGATTTGGACATAAAGAACATTATTTGGATAATCATAAGAAAAAAAATCATTCACCTTTATTGGTCTTACTTACACTCCTTCCTCTGAGATTATGTGAGCCAATAAATTTACCTAGTAAAAATTGAATTGAAACTTAGATATAATGTCATATAGATGATTCTCCCTTAGTATACTCATGATGTTTTAAAATTTTTGGGTATGATCATCAATATTCTTAGAGTACCCCAAGATGTCATTTACTAAAACAACTACCAACTAATCTTAGTATGGATGGTAGATTCTATTAATCTAGGCCATAAATACATCTTGAAAATCCATTAGAGTGAATGACATCACAAAGAACTCATATAATCCATAAATACTTCTGAATGTGGTCTTTGGTATATCAATATTTAAAAATACGAGATAATGATACCCTAATGTCATGTAAATCATAGTGAAAACACATGCTCCTATCAACTAGTTAGATATATATTCAATACATAAAAGACAATACCAGTTCCCTATACTTATCCAATTAAACTTCCGGTAATCAAAAAATAAGCACAAAATCCTGTCAGCCTTATTAAAAAACTAAATCAGAGAACGTCAAGGTGACGTACTTGGGTAGATTAATCCCTTATCTATAAAATATTGATGTAGAGTCTTGAGTTCTTAATGAACTATTGGTTCCATTATATATGTCATAGTGGAAACTAGATCATACACAATAATGAGATCAATTGTAACTTAAAAACATCTCTTTGGTTGAATCCGTAATAATTACTCAAAAAACAAGTCCTAACACTTTTCAATTATGGGAGGAATAGATTCTAGTATCACAACCCCTTTGTCCAAAAAAATTCTTGTAAACAGGGTGGTGAGATCTCCTAGATGCTGATGAACTAGACATGCATGAAAGACATTGATATCCCACTCTCCATAATGAACATAATTTTTACCCTACGAAGGCTTAAAAGTCACTCTCTAATGATAAGAATCTACATGGGTTCAACAAACAACTAGAAAATCTATACCCTATATCTAGTCAAAGCATGAATTTCATATATGTTAAGATCCCTGCAAAAACGGTACTCCACAACCTATTGAGAATACACCTTGTATATACAAATGTCTCCCAACCATATTCCTAATGGTGTATCTATCAAAATAACCCCACTCAAAAACTCTACCATTATACTCAACCCATTCACTAGTTGTTTAGATATAAAATAATGAGATGAACTAGTATGAAATAAGGAACTAAAAGACATAAAATCTACAAGAATAGTACCTATAACTATCGATGGCCTAGACAACCTATCCATAATCGTAGGATGAAATTCATGAAAATGTATTACTCCTATTCCATGTGATGTATTCTAAGTCCCCAGATCTACACCACTCTACTGATATGGGTTCTCTTACCTAGAAGTACGACATCCACTACCTCAACATCCATGGTCAGTAAAGCTCTGACTACAAAACTGACATGGGGGTACAAGACATATTTACATCACTTTGATTCTTCCTAGATCCTTCACCACTACAAATATTTCATGGGTTCCTATATTACTATTGTAGATGTCCCATCCTACTAAAATATTGACACTGTACTCACGGTAAGGGGCACTGTCTATATAATTGACCCATCATACAACACTAGTGGAAGAGAACTCTAGTTATTTCCAATGTAACTTACCGTTCACCCTAACCAATCAATACTCCAATTATATAGATAACATTCTCATTGAGATATTTAATCTTGGAATAAATACAACATCGTCTTCCAAAAAAATCACATATCCTTTATTGGATTCCTCTTTCTGGTTCCCCTTAAAAATGATAGCCCGATTCCCCACTTTAGAAAAAAAATTCAGCCAAAAGATGTAAACCTGGGACATAATCTCACATTTAAGACCATCTTAAAAATAGTTTAATGTAGTAGACTCTTCCCCTACCAACTTTGGAACAAGGCATTTCAAATCAATGAAGCATCTAGTATAGTCCATCATGAACATTATCCCATAGGTCAACCTCATATACTTTGATTCCCTCTTCTGTCTATGTGTACAGGGTTAAAAGTTCTCCAAGAACTTCTCATGAATGTAATTTCACACCATATCATCTAACTATCCATCCCGAGTCTGGATGTCCCACCATTGATTCACCTAACCACATTACATATAAGCAGCCAGTTTGAATCTCTTCTTAGTAGGTATCTCTGAGTGGTCAAGAATCTTCTGGATAAACTCAATCAAGAACTCCATTTCCCCAAGCCCACCCACTATCACAAAAGTTAGAGTGTTTTACAACTGGAACTATTGTGTCGGGTCTAACATACTATTCTCAACCTACCCTAGATATGTTTCTATAAACTATATAAAGTGAGAAAAGTTCTCATGTAACTTCTCTCTGGCTTCCTCACTCGGAACTATCAGAGCCTCTAGTTATATTACTAGAGGCACATTTCCATCCATGCACAACTTCCATCCTATAATCAAGCATCATCATAGAAGAATATCTCTAGAATGAAAAAAACACATCTTAAGACACATAATATTACATTTTCAATTTTTTTAACAAGATATATTCACATAAATCCAGATCAACTCATCCCCCATAACCTGCCACACTGTCAAAATCGAGGTTCTATCACTAACCTCAACCATCCATCATTTAGGTCTTGGCTCACATTGGGTAAAAACATTCAAAAATAAATTTTATCATTTTTCACCCTTTTACCCTATTTATTTACTGCATTAAGAATCATTTCACAATTTTCAATTTCATATTCGGTACCAATACATTTAAATTGAAAAAGTAATGTAAATTATTTTCATTTAAACAATATACCCAAACCCTGTTTTTTCATACGTTACTGAAAATGATTCATGTCACAATAATACCTGAGTTCCAAGAATGATCCATCAATACTAAACCTTCATACCATACTAAAACACAAATAAAATCGTGAGAAAAATAACATCACACAACAAGTGCATCCACCAAGGGGAATTAATATCCAACTGTAATATTAAACATCAATAAGAAAAATCCTGCAATAGGTACATGGGTTTCCCCTATAAATGTGTTAACTACTCAAATTCATGAGATCTGGGACAAGGCCCGACTATTCCTAGTATCCAGTTTACCTTACCTAAATATATAAACAAAGGAAAAGAAAATAAATTCCATTTTGATACCATTTTGTAATGTCCCCACCCAGGTTCCACATGTTAGTGCCCCAAGTAGGTTATCCACATGACCTTATGAATTCCTCACTATATTCTAAGGGCTATCGACTATGAATGATGTTCTAGTATATAACATGAGGATAATATAGGCTCTTTATCAAAGAAGCACAAAAAACGGAAAAAATAAACAATATCCAAATGATAAAACTAATAACCAGAATAATACCATTACAAATATGTAAGTGTAACACCCCAGGTAAATAAAGAGTATGACATTTTCACATTTATACATTTTTGTGAATAAAATATTAATATTACTTTAAAGGGGATTCTATGCTCGATGGCATACCCAACACGCAACAATGAGTTTCTTGGGAATCTTACGTTGCACTCTAATAATACAATAATATTATTTTAAATCGTAGTTAATGCCTAGTTGTTGTAATGGAAGGAATGAACAGAACTAACTAAAAAATGATTATATATGTTTTTCAAATATTTTTACTCTTTACAATAAATGTTATAGGATTAAAAATGCAAATGAATCCAATTTTAAGCATAAATCTTCTTTAAACGGTCGATTAACTGCCTTTTGATGGAGAACCCTCTTTAAATATAGTTTTGGTCACTCTTATACATTCTATTGGACCAAATAAAATTCTTCTTTAGAATTGGAACATCAAAATTTACTTTGTGTAAATTTTTGGTATTTTTTCTGATAAAGTTCATTTCTTAATGAATAGTGAAAAATGTTGTATTTTAATTCAAAACCTCTTTTTAATCTAATTTATTTATATGACTATATTATCTTTATAATTGGTTTTAAAGTTTAAATAGAATATATTTTTAGCATTTAATCCAATGGTGGTCATTGTAATTAATACCACTTTAAGATTAGACATAAACGAGTGTCAATCTTTTGAAAGATATTGTTTCTTAAAAACACGCTATTTGTTTTAACAGCGGGGTTTAATTATAAAATTAATTAATGCAACTTCTATGTTATGAATTTGGTAAAATAGACATAATTTTTGAATTCGGAATATCAAATATAGAATAGGTTGAATTTTTTGTATTTTTCTGAAAAACATTAATTTTTGATGAATAGTGAAACCACAAAGTGGTGGTTACAAAATTTGATTTTTCATTTAAATGGGACATTACCACTTCTGTGATTTGAATTTTGAAAATCCAATTTAAATGATTTTAATTTTTAAGTAAAATGTGGTTAAATGGGAAGAAAATAATTTTGGATGAAAAGTAACTTTTATGTTTTATTAATCACGATTAAAGGTAATTAGTGTGAGTTAAGGTAAAAATGATATTATAATAAAATGAAAATATCTTGAAACTTGTACTAACCCTATTGGATGAGTTATTTACGACCAATAAACCCCATGGGTCGATTTTTGGTACCCCATGGAGCCACTTGTGTTTGATAATGACATTTATGCTTTTTATTTAAAGTTAAAATAAAAATGTCACAAACATGATTTGTTTTACTAAAACAATTTTTACATGGGGTTATACAAGTCATATTTTTGTATATAAATATTAATTAGAAATCTAAAAAGATTTCAAACATCATGATAGTTGTTTTATAATTTTTAGACATTAAATATATTAAATTCATTATGACCTCAAGATGATGCAGTGATGACCTCATTATTTACCGATTTAAATAAAATGGAAGGATAATGCAAAATATAGAAACTAAACATGTCAAAAACCTATCGGATGGGTGGATTTCAAATCCTTATCACATTATCCTCTAAAAACATCAATTTGGGACCATTAAAATCAGAAGAACATTTGAAAATAAAGTAACATTTTATACTTTTCCAAGAGTTCCCCTCCTCTCCACTTATAAAAGGCCTCCACCTCTACCACCTTACTCACACCTCTCAAGCCTTAGGTTCGGAAAATATCTTATGATTTTGTCTCTCCACATCCCTCTCCTCATCATAGAAGCCTTAACAAAGGCAGGAAGCTCTTCAAGAATCCCTTTTGGTTCAAACCAAAGGGAGTTACCCTATTTTAAGGCATCGTCTTCACTTGTACTCTTTTGTTTTATTTTTCTTCTCCAACCCCATAAACTCGTTTTATTCATTTATTTTGTAACAAATCCAGTATCTTAAATATACTATGATGTTTTTATAATAAGTATTAGAGCTAAACTTACACACACCATCATCTAACGGTTAAAGAACATACTGTTTCTGTGGATGGAGAAATTCTTCCTCACGAAATGATGATTGTTCAACACTCATATAACACCTTAAAAGGTATCCATTAAGATGTCACTATGTTTATATATGATATATTATATTTTTATGTTTTACTTAAGCTTCTGTATTTTTCATTTGTGGCATACCTTTATGGCTGCCAATATGGGTATACGCGATATCTTCATTTTAGGAAGTGCGGACTACCGCCCCTCAAAGTGATTTGATTCGTTAATGCCGTATACGGGACATATAAAAGATGGATTTAAAGTTGTTATATATGATTTTATACTGGAATTATAATATAACTTTATATCATAATTGTTTTCTTTCCATTAAAGTATGAGATAGAAATGAAAGTAGCCTTCATGAGTACGTACGGCTTACCGTCTCCATGAACGGTGCATTTCATTTCTTATCCTCAAATGTAATGTACTATTATAAGTACATATAATGGATATATATGAT
This sequence comes from Viscum album, assembly GCA_963277665.1. Taxonomy (NCBI): domain Eukaryota; kingdom Viridiplantae; phylum Streptophyta; class Magnoliopsida; order Santalales; family Viscaceae; genus Viscum; species Viscum album. The sequence goes on from OY728155.1 coordinate 1,447,682,884, forward strand.
GTATGATACATCTAAAGGATGAATATAATTCTGGAATTAAAAATATACATATCTCTCATTTAGTTTTAATTCCATTAATATGACATAGAAATAAATGTAGCTTTCATGCGTATGTACAGCTTACCGTCTCCATGAACGGTGCATTTCATTTCTTACCTAAAAATGATTATGTAATATTATAAATACATGTATATGATGGATATATATGGTATATATTATATCCAAATCATGAATATAATTATTGAGATAATGTATATTTGACTACGTGAACAACTTGTAAATATAAGAAGTTCACTTTTGACTTAAGTACCAAATAATGACAAAACAACCGTTATTTACTTAAATGATTACATAATGTTCATGACATGGTAATAAGTGATATAAATGGAATAATTAAATTTAAAATGGTTCTTAAGTAAGTATAAATTAACTCAAGTTTATTATTCAGGAGATTAAAGAACAATCGAGTCAAGTCAGACCCGAGGTAAGGGATCCTACTCCTCTCTTTCTTTTTAAGTACGCTCTTTTATGTCATTCCTTTTAAAGATCATATTTCTTGTTATTGGTATGTTATTTTATATTACTCTTACTGTAATTTTTATGTTCATATGTTGAGAGAACCTATTCTCTCTCATCAATCCAATTTGGAAGTTTTTAGTGGCGCTGTTAGGCTGCTGAATTTTCGTAAGAGATATAACCTCTCTCTTTCATTTTAAGTACTCTCCATTATGTCACTTCTTTTAAGTTCCTCTTTTTTATGTTTTGGGGGATGTTATTTTATATTCCTCTTTCTATAAACATTATGTTAATATGATGAGATACCCTATTTGTTCTCATCAATCCATTTTTGTATGTTTTATGTGGCGTCGTTAGGCTGCCGAGTTTTCATAAGGGATTTTTCATCTCACTTTTATTCCTGTGAGATTTATGCTACATTTTCCAAAATTTCCTTTGAGTGGTGTATGTACTGCCCATTATTTTACTAATTGTGTAATATACTTTCATTTATGAGTATTTATATCAATGTTGTATTGTCTTTCTTTCACGGGGTGTATGTTTCGAAAGTTACCAAAGTCGGTAAGGGAACCTTTCACCCTCCTCTTTTTAAAAGACTTCTTTTGTTATGTCTTTTAATTCACATACTATTATGTGGGGATATGTTCTTATATATCCTTATTGATTTAAATTTTATTTCCATGTGATGAGATACCCTTTTTATCTCTGATCAACTCATTTTCTGAATTTTGTAGTGACGCCATTTGGCTGTCAAATTTTAGCAAGGGAACTTCCTAACCCAAATTTGATTCTTTGGGATAAACTTATACTCCTTGAATATGTCATTATATGAATATGTGTGAATAACCTCTGATTGTTTTACACTTAATATCCACTTATATTTGGTGTATTCGTTTGTCACACATAATTATGTAATTGATTTATCCTTAAACCAAGGATACTGTCTTTGTAAGGGAGTTCATCTCAATCACCTTTCATTGAGGCATTTTTTATTTTATACACAAATTTCTTTTATACAGTGTATAAACCCCTTTGACTTTTACGTTTATTCAAAAGTAATATTTTTATATGAATTTTTTTACTAAATGAAAAGGGGAATGTTTTAGTCGTACGTTTGCGGTGACAATGACTTCTCCGCCACCGTGACCATTATTTGAGATTCGGCTTCCTCTACAAGCCATTACCTTTCAATGAAAAATAAATACCATGTTTTTATTTTCTTTTATTTTGATATTGAAAATGGTTTTTATAATGGATTTGTTATGTCAATATATTTAAGTGATATATTATGATCAAAGTGTGGAAATGTTTTCTTTCCATTATATCTGTTTTATGTCTTATGATTTTATAATGGTACTTAGAAATTTTACTGGTGGTTACATGATAAACCATATGACAGGTGGTGCCGTGAATACTAGGACAGGTGGTTATGTTATAACCTCCAATGCATTGGGTATGGAAGTCGACCGTATGGCTATTCCATTAATTATGTATGGAAGTTGGCCAAATGACTATTCCATTAAGTGATATGTGTGGAAGTCGACCTTATGGTTATTCCACTAAAGTATTTTTATGTCCCAAGTTACCTTTATATGTTATGTGATCTTTATATGGGTTTGATGGTAACCTTTTGGTCACAGAAGGGTATGTAATGAACTTTTATTTAGTGAAGAGTTTTTACTACTTCGAAAAGGTGAAAAGTATTACTTTGATAAAGTATACATAGTTTACTTGATGTGTTGAAAAACTAACAGTTTTCATTCTTTGTGTATCCATTACTGAGCTTTTTAGGCTCATCCTAAGTTTTTGAAATGTTTTTCCCAGGACTTAACATGGAATAGGGTCAAATATGGGATCAAGGGAAAGTCATGCTACCTAAAGCATGGAACTGGACATGTTTCTTTTTAAGAGTTTTTTTATTTTATGGAAATTTAGTAGAGGTGACTACTTTGTAATCTTTTGAGATGTAATAGTTATGTCCTAATTCTCGAAAACTCTAAACCGGAAAAGACCGTCAATGTGAATTATTAATTTAATTCAATATTATGTATGGTTTAAGGTTGGGGCCTTATAGTTGGTATCAGAGGTCGGTTTAGATAACTTCATAGGTTAGGGTATTCTTTAAGCATAAGTGACTTTACCATAATTTTTAGGATTTCAGAAAGAGTTATATTTTTTAGATTAAGTGAATGAGTAAGTATATCTTAGTGTTTACCTTCCTCTTTAGTACATGATGGTTTTGTTGATATACTCACACTGACATTTCTGTTTTTAGTGAATGGATGGATCTAGCAGGCACCAAAGAGACAACAGGTTTGAAGGAGACTGTGGTGGTTCTCTGATTAAGAGACTGGATGAAATGGGGGATTCAATGAGGAAACTCGTTGTTGTTCTAAACCAACTATCAAGGAGTCATGATCAACCACTTGAACCTTGGTATGTTCTATAATGCATCATGTACAAGGTGACCAATCAATGTGGAAGTTCGGGTAATAATTATAAAGGTAACTATTAGAGTTTATATGATCCATACTTTTGAGGTAATTATGGGTTATCATATGTTATGATGGAAAATGAAAGGCATGAGATAAACTTGAGGTTAAAATATATTATGATTATTTTTGAATATTTTATCTCATTTTGGAGAATGTTTTAATAATTATATAGTTTTGGAGAAAGGACAACACACAGACCGTGTGACAACCCGTCGCGTTGGACAAAGCTACGGGAATCAAACCCACAACCAAAGTGCGACTGGTATTTATCGCCTACCACTGGACTACGTGAAGTCCCTGGTTAGTTTGACTGATTCTTTTTAGTTAGATGATTTTTTGAATTAAGAGTAAGTTAATTTTGGGTTATCTATGGAAATTTATAAACCTATCATGGTGGATATGTGATTAGGTTAATTACTTTTCAATACGAGACTTTAGGAGCAACTGATGGTGTTTGGAGATAAATGTTACGATTTAACTTGGAAGACTATGTGACTAAATCCTTCAAATATTTGGGTTTCAATCTTAGTTTGGATTACTTTGTAGAATTGTATGGAACAATTGTTTATCTAATGGTCCTCGTTGAACTTTGGGTTTTGTTGGACAAATTTTGGAGATTAAGAATAGATTTTCTTTTTATAAAGGGTTACCCATTCTTGGATTATCTGATCTTGTACTAGACATTTTGGTTTTGGTTTTGGTTAGAGTCTAAATACATGGGAATTATATAGTTTACTTTTGTGGATTAGGTGATTCTCTAGAAATTTATTATAGTACTCTTAATGCGAACAAGTCTTCCTAAATACCTAGCTTTTGGAGAAAATATGAGTTTGATTAAGGAATCTAGTAAAATTTGAAAGTCTACATGACAAGTAAGTATGTTTCATTATGATTTTCTTAGGCTGAAAAATAAATTCCTCAATAAAAAGTAACTTAAAACAAAAATGGTGTCTATTAACTTTTCCTACTGGGGAATCGAATACCGCTTAACCCATCACAAGTTTCTGATTTTCTTGTTGTTAACTTTCTCCTAAACATGTTTTCTATCACTCTCCATCAGAACATGACCCTATGTTTTCTCATCCATGTCCATGTTTTCCAACATGTAATCCAAGTATGGGTTAACTCGGGTGACCTCTGTACTTATCTTTCTTTATTTTAAAGTGATTGTTTTACCGACTCTTGTTCCGATTTGGGACTTTCAAGGATATTTCCATGCTCAATTTTAAAAATTGCGAGGACGCAATTCCAAAAAGTGGGGAAGGATGTAACACCCCAGGTAAATAAAGAGTCTGACATTTTCACATTTATCCATATTTGTGAATAAAATATTAATATTACTTTAAAGGGGATGCTATGCTCGATGGCATACCCAACACGCAACAACGAGTTTCTTGGGAATCTTACGTTGCACTCTAATAATAAAATAATATTATTTTAAATGTTTCTTAACGCCTAGCCATTGTAATGGCGAGAATGAATAGAACTAACTAAAAAATGATTATATATGTTTGTCAAAATTTTTTACTCTTTACAATAAATGTTATAGGATTAAAAATGCAAATGAATCCAATTTTAAGCATAAATCTTCTTTAAACGATCGATTAACCGCCTTTTGATGGAGAACCCTCTTTAAATATAGTTTTGGTCACTCTTATACATTCTATTAGACCAAATAAAATTCTTCTTTAGAATCGGAACATCAAAATTTACTTTGTGTAAATTTTTGGTATTTTTTCTGATAAAGTTCATTTTTTAATGAATAGTGAAAAATGTTTTATTTTAATTCAAAACCTCTTTTTAATCTAATTTATTTATATGACTATATTATCTTTATAATTGGTTTTAAAGTGTAAATAGAATTTATTTTTACCATTTAATCCAATGGTGGTCATTGTAATTAATACCACTTTAAGATTGGACAAAAATGAGTGTCAATCTTTTGAAAGATATTGTTTCTTAAAAACACGCTATTTGTTTTAACAGCGGGGTTTAATTATAAAATTAATTAATGGAACTTCTATGTTAATAATTTTGTAAAATAGACATAATTTTTGAATTCGGAATATCAAATATATCTTAGGGTGATTTTTTGGTATTTTTCTAAAAAACTTTAATTTTTGATGAATAGTGAAACCACAAAGTGGTGGTTACAAAATTTGATTTTTCGTTAAAATGAGACATTACCACTTCTGTGATTTGAATTTCAAAAATCCAATTTAAATGATTTTAATTTTTATGTAAAATGTGGTTCAATGGGATGAAAATAATTTTTGATGAAAAGTAACTTTTAAGTTTTATTAATCGTGATTAAAGGTAATTAGTGTGATTTAAGGTAAAAATGATATTATAATAAAATGAAAATATCTTGACACATGTACTAACCCTATTGGATGAGTTATGTCCGACCAAGACAACCCATGGGTCAATTTTTGGTACCCCATGGAGCCACTTGGGATTGATAATGACATTTATGCCTTTTATTTAAAGTTAAAATAAAAATGTCACAAACATGATTTGTTTTACTAAAACAATTTTTACATGGGGGTATACATGTCATACTTTTATCTATAAATATTCATTAGAAATATAAAAATATTTCATACATCATGAAGTTTTTTTATAATTTTTAGACATTAAATATATTAAATTCCTTATGACATCATGGTGATGCAGCGATGACCTCATTATTTACCGATTTAAATAAAATGGAAAGATAATGCAAACTCTTGGACCTAAACATGTCAAAAACCTATTGGATGGGTGGATTTCGAACCCTTATCACCTTATCCTCGAAACAAATCAATGTGGGACCTTTAAAATCCTAAAACCATTTGAAAATAAAGTAACAATTTATACTTTTCCAAGAGTGCCCCTCCTATCCTCTTATAAAAGGCCCCCACCTCTACCACCTTACCCACACCTCTCAAGCCTTTGGTTCGGCCAAGATCTGATAATTTTGTTTCTCCAAATCCCTATCCTCATCCTAGAATACTTAACTTAGGAAGGAAGCTCTTCATGAAACACTTTTTGTTCAAACCAAAGGGAGTTGCCCTATTTTAAGGTAACGTCTTCATTTGTGCTCTTTTGTTTTATTTTTCTTCTCCAACCCCATAAAATCGTTTTATTCATTTCCTTTTTAACATATCCAGTATTTTAAATGTACTAGGATGTTGTTATAATAAGGATTCGAGCTACACTTACACACACATTCATCTTATGGTTAAAGAACATACTGTTTCTGTGGATGGCGAATTTCTGCCTCACGAAACGATGATTGTTCAACACTCATATAACACCTTCAAAGGTGGAGATTAAGATGTCACTATGTTTATATATGATATATAATATTTTTTTGTTTTACTTAAGCTTCTTTATTTTTCATTTGTGGCATACCTTTATGGATCCCATTATGGGTATACACAATATCTTTATTTTAGGAAGTGAGGACTACGGCCCCCTCAAAATGATTCGATTCGTTAATTCCATATGTGGGACGTATAAAATATGGATTTAAAGTTATTATATATGATGTTATACTGGAATTATAATATACCTTAATATAATTATTTTTTTCTTTCCATTAAAGTATGAGATAGAAATGAAAGTAGAGTTCATGCGTACGTACGACTTACCGTCTCCATGAACGGTGCATTTCATTTCTTATCCTCAAATGTAATGTACTATTATAAGTACATATAATGGATATATATGATGTATGATACATATAAAGGATGAATATTATTATGTAATTAAAAATATACATATCTCTCTTTTAGTTTTAATTCCATTAATATGACATAGAAATGAATGTAGCGTTCATACGTACGTACGGCTTACCGTCTCCATGAATAGTGCATTTCATTTCTTTCCTATAAATGATTATGTAATATTATAAATACATGTATATGCTGGATATATATTATATATATGATATCCAAATCATGAATATCATTATTGAGATAATGGATATTTGACTACATGACCAACTTGTAAATATAAGAAGTTCACTTTTGACTTAAGTACCAAATAACGACAAAACAACCGTTATTAACTTAAATGATTACATAATGTTCATGACATGGTAATAAGTGATATAAAAGGAATAATGATCTTGAAAAATGTTCTTAAGTAAGTATAAATTAACTCAAGTTTATTATTCAGGAGATTAAAGAACGATCGAGTCAAGTCGGGCCTGAGGTAAGGGATCCTACTCCTCTCTTTCTTTTTAAGTACGCTCTTTTAGGTCATTCCTTTTAAAGATCATCTTTCTTGTTATTGGGATGTTATTTTATATTACTTTTACTGTAATTTTTATGTTCATATGATGAGAGACCCTATTCTATCTCATCAATCCATTTTGGAAGTTTTGAGTGGTGCCGTTTGGCTGCCGAATTTTCATAAGAGATCTAACCTCTCTCTTTCTTTTAATGTAATCTCTATTATGTAACTTCTTTTAAGCTCCTCTTTGTTATGTTGGGGGATGTTATTTTATATTCATCTTTCTATAAACATTATGTTAACATGATGAGAAACCCTATTTGATCTCATCAATCAATTTTTTTATGTTTTATGTGGCGTCGATAGGCTGCCGAGTTTTCGTAAGGGATTTTTCATCTCACTTTTATTCCCATGAGATTTATGCTACATTTTCCACAATTTCCTTTGATTGGTGTATGTACTACCCATTATTTTACTAATTGTGTAATATAATTTCATTTATGAGTATTTACATCAATGTTGTATTGTCTTTCTTTCACGGGGTGTATGTTTTGAAAGTTACCCAAGTCGGTAAGGGAACCATTCACCCTACTCTTTTTAAAAGACTTCTTTTTTTATGTCTTTTAATTCACATAAAATTATGTTGGGATATATTCTTCTATATCCTTATTGATTTAATTTTTATTTCCATGTGATGAGATACCCTTTTTATCTCTCATCAACTCATTTTCTGAATTTTATAGTGACGCCATTAGGCTGTCAAATTTTAGCAAGGGAACTTCTTAACCCAAATTTGATTATTTGGGATAAACTTATACTCCTTGAAGATGTAGTTCTATGAATATGTGTGAATAACCTCTGATTGTTTTACACTTAATATCCACTTATATTTGGTGTATTCGTTTGTCACACATAATTATGTAATTGATTTATCCTTAAAACAAGGATACTATCTTTGTAAGGGACATCGTCTCAATCACCTTTCATTGAGGAATTATTCATTTTATACAAAAATTTCTTTTATACGGTGTATAAACACCTTTGAATTTTATGTTTATTCAAAAGGAATCTTTTTAAACGATGCGTTTTACTAAACGAAAAGGGGAATGTTTTTGTCGTACGTTTGCGGCGACAATGACTTCTCCGCCGCCGTGACCATTATTTGAGATTCGTCTTGCTCTACAAGCCATTACCTTTTAATGAAAAATAAATAACATGTTTTTATTTTCATTTATTTTGATATTGAAAATGGTTTTTATAATGGATTTGTTATGTCAATATATTTAAGTTATATATTGTGATCAAAGTGTGGAAATGTTTTCTTTCCATTATATTTGTTTTATGTCTTATGATTTTATAATGGTACTTGGACATTTTACGTGTTGTTACGTGGTAAACCATATGACGGGTGATGCCCTGAATACCAGGACGAGTGGTTACGTTATAACCTCCAATGCATTGGGTAAGGAAGTCGTCTGTATGGCTATTCCATTAAGTATGTATGGATGTTGGTTGAATGGCTATTCTATTAAGTGATATGTGTGGAAGTCGACCTTATGTTTATTCCACTTAAGTATGTTTATATCCCAAGTTACCTTTATATGTTATGTGATCTTTATATGGGTTTTATGGAAATCTTTTGGTTATAGAAGGGTAATTAATGAACTTTTATTCAGTGAAGAGTTTTTACTACTTTGAAAAGGTGAAAAGTATTACTTTGATAAAGTATACATGGTTTACTTGTTGTGTTGAAAAACTAATAGTTTTCATTCTTCGTGTATCCCTTACTAAGCTTTTTATGCTCATACCAACTTTTTGAAATGCTTTTCACCGGACTTAACGTGGAATAGGGTCATGGATGGGATCAAGGGAAAGTCATGCTACCTAAAGCATGGAACTAGACATGTTTCTTTTTAAGAGTTTTTTTTATTTTATGGAAATTTAGTAAAAGTGACTACTTTGTAATCTTTTGAGATGTAATAGTTATTTCCTAATTCTCTAAAACTCTATACCTGAAAATATCATCAATGTGAATTATTCATTTATTTCAATATTAATTTAGGTTTAAGGCTGCGGCCTTATAGTAAGAGTGACACATGATAAACCAAATTAAGAAAAATTTCTAAAACTAAAGATTTATATATCTCATGTTATATATGTGTCAAGCATTAAATGAAAACCGAAAATAATTATACACTAACACTCCCAATAGGGTCCTAACAACAAGTCTGGTTCCCTCATCCTTGATTCACCCTAACTCATCCGTCTAAGATAGGGATATTTCCATTATCCTTTCCTAATAACATGAAGTCTATCCTGGTTCCAATCAGGAAGCCCAGGTAGGGTGTGTGTACAACATGGAAGGCCACCAAAAATGGTGTCTAAAACAATATCTAGTCAATAAAATTGTATAAAATTTTATAAAGATTAAATTACATGTGATAATTTAAAAAGATTATATATTCAATTATTCTTTATTTAACCACAAAATACCAAATGATTATGATTACATAAAAATCATCAATACCTACTTCGGTCCATGCCCAATTCTAAATCATAACACACAGGGAATCACAATTCATTACAACATGAGATTTTATTATTCATTTAATTTTAGTTCATATCATAGCCACTTGGAACCATAGTCCAATGCCAATCATTTGGGCCAATAACGCCATGTATAGAACCTCTTGATATTTTTGCGCATCATACACTCTCACATGCCTCATTATTATCACATATGTGATATTTAGGCATAAGTTTCACTACTGGAAAGGGGATCTTTCCCAACAGTTGTATACCAAAGGTTCAAAGAACCGTTGGCATATCTTGTCTTTCCCAACGGTTTATAGAAACCGTTGGGAAAAAACCCCTCAATGCATAGTTTTCCCAACGGTTTCATAGAACCATTGGGAAAGATAGGTTTTTCACAACGGTTCTTAAGAAACATTGGGAAAAGTGGAGAGGAAAACTTGTTTTCCCAACGGTTCTATGGAACCGTTGGGAAAGGTTGGTGATTCCCAACGGTTTTTAAAAACCGTTGGGAAAACAATTCCCCAAATACCCAAATCGATCCAACAGCCTCCCCAAATTCCAGAAGCATTCAGCTCGTGTCCTCCTGGAGCGATTCCTTGGCAGATGGACCTCCCAATCCCCACATCATCCAACACCTACCAGGTTAGACTCTTATATTTTATCAAGGATATAGTTCCAGCTCTTATAAATCATATACTTCTATTCTTGATTTCGTTATTCCCAATTATTAGGGTTTTTGTAAAAATTTATGATTGTTTCATGGTGGTCATGTGCGCCACTATAGGTACATTGATTCACTAATTTATTTTGGTATTTCTATAAAATTAGAATACAATTTATTAATGAATCAATGTTGAGTGTTAACATGACATTCATGTTCTTGATTTTTGTTGAACACCTTATTTATGGTATGGGGTCAGATTACTTAAAGTGTAAACAAATACTTATATAGAATTTCCTTGTAAAACCTGATGGTTTAATTCTAGTTCAATGGAATCATAATTTTTTATGTTATTACTATTTAGTAATTAGTGAGGTGAATCATATATGTATATGAAAAATGGATCAAGATCATTTAGTATTGGATAGAATTATTCCCTAGTAATGTGAGACCCTTATGTTGTGGGGTGAGTATGGAGTAGTGAGATATGTTGCTTTTTTACTTACCTTTTTTCAATTCTATGAGGTAATGATGGCATGCACTAATGTTTTGAGATCTTTCAATGTTTTTATTATTTTGATAGTGATCCATGATGTGTATCCTAGTATGTAAGATCCTGTTGGGTATTGGACCCTAGATTGGGTGAATTTGTATGCGGTAGGGTGCTTTCTAGGATGGGTTGTAGTGATGTGATGGTAACTTATGAGAGGGGTGGGTCTTACTAATGTGGATTCATTCTATATCATAAGCATGTAAATATAATTTGTATTATTATAACTAAATGTGAATGATGTGTGATTAAATATTGTCTTATCCTGGAGAATTCCTTGTGATATATTGATATGGTGGCATGAGTGATGATGCATGTGGTGACATGACCTACATACATGTGTTTCATGGTTAGTGATCAATTAGGTTAGTGATCCTATGATCATTGGGATGTGACTCTAAATGATTCAAGAAGAGTTATTAATATGATAACATGAGGGTGTGTTCCTATTTGGTTTTATCTAGACTCGTAGTATAGTATTGGAGTTGAGTTATTTTTATATATTATCTGTTTTTTTGGATGTTGCCATTTAGTGGTTGTGTGTTTGGGAACCCCCTCCTTCCTAGACCCTAGACAAACCCCCACCCTCCTCCCTGGACCCTGGACAGCCCCGTCGAACAGCCCCCCACCCTCCTCCCTGGACCCCGGGTAACCCACGGACAACCCCCCAGATAGCCCCCCGGACAGCCCCCACCCTCTTCCTTGGACCTCGGACAACCCCCTGAACAACCCTAGATAGCCCTTGGATAGCCCCCCGAACAGCCCCCAGACAGCCCCCCACCCTCCTCCTTGGACCCCAGACAGCCCCCCTAACAGCCCCCAGACAGCCCCCCTACCCTCCTCCTTGGACCCTGGACAACCCCCCAAACACCCCCCGGACAGCCCCCCCACCCTCCTCCCTGGACCCCAGACATCCCCCCTACCCTCTTCGTTGGACCCCGAACAACCCCCGAACATAGTTCGGCATGTTTGGACCCCCCACGCGCGTGTATCAAGCGCGCAAAACGCTTAAAGAACGCATAATGAGCCCTACCGTGCAGACCGCACGTCTGATTGATGTGCCGTCTGAGCGTGCACACAGCGAATAATAATTGGATTGTTGTCCTGTGATTTCAGGTCAATACGATGTTGTCCGCTATGAGTTTGACCATTAGACGCCCGTTTTGGCCCTTTATGACACCAGAAAGGCGTTCCCAGTCACCGCGGGCACACAACACTTCCGATTGACGTGCCGTCTACTCAACCACATCACAATTCACTCACCCTTTGATGTCGTCCTATTTCTGGCCATTCAGACATCGTTCGGCCACTTTGGACCCCCCCACGCGTGTTTATCAAGCGCACGCAATGCTTAAAGAACACATAATGAGCCCTACCGCGCAGACCGCAAGTCCGATTGACATGCCATCTACACGTTCACGTCGTGAATAATAATTTTATTATTGTCCTGTGATTTCAGGTCAATATGATGTCGTCCGCTATGAATTTGACCGTTAGACGCCCGTTTTGGCCCTTTATGACACCAGAACGGCGTTCCCGGTCACCACGGGCACATGGCACGTCCGATTGACGTGCTGTCTACTCGACCACATCAAAATTCACTCATTCTTTGATGTCGTCCGATTTCAGGCCATTCGGACTTCGTTCGGACAGTTTGGACCCCCCCACATGTTTATCAAGCGCGCGCAATGCTTAAAGAACGCATAATGAGCCCTACCGCGCAGACCGCACGTCTGATTTATGTGTCGTGTATGCGTGCACGTCAGGAATAATAATTGGACTGTTTTCCTGTGATTTCAGGTCAATCTGATGTCGTCCGCTATGAGTTTGACCGTTAGAAGCCCGTTTTGGCCGTTTATGACACCAGAACGGCGTTCCAGGTCACCGCGGGCACACGGCACGTCCGATTGACGTGCCGTTTGCTCGACCACATCACAATCCACTCACCCTTTGATGTCGTCTGATTTCAGGCCATTTGGACTTCGTTCGGCCAATTTGGACCCCCCACACGCGTTTATCAAGCGCACACAACGCTTAAAGAAGGCATAATGAGCCCTACCGCGCAGACCGCACGTCCGATTGACATGCCGTCTATGTGTGCACATTGAGAATAATAATGGGATTGTTGTCCTGTGATTTCAGGTCAATCCGATGTCGTCCGCTATGAGTTTGACCGTTAGACGCCCCTTTTGGCCGTTTCTGACACCAGAACAGCGTTCCCGGTCACCGCGGGCACACGGCACGTCTGATTGATGTGTTGTCTACTCGACCACATCACAATTCACTCACCCTTTGATGTTGTCCGATTTCAGGCCATTCGGACTTCGTTCGGCCAGTTTGGACCCCCCATGCGCGTTTATCAAGCGCACACAACGCTTAAAGAAGGCATAATGAGCCCTACCGCGCAGACCGCACGTCCGATTGGCGTGCCATCTATGTGTGCACGTCACGAATAATAATTGGATTGTTGTCCTGTGATTTCAGGTCAATCCGATGCCGTTTGCTATGAGTTTGACCGTTAGACGCCCATTTTGGCCCTTTATGACACCAGAACGGCGTTCCTGATCACATCGGGGACACGGCACGTACGATTGACGTGCTGTCTGCTCGACCACATCACAATTCACTCACCCTTTTATGTCATCTGATTTCAGGCCATTCGGACTTCGTTCGGCCAGTTTGGACCCCCCCCCCCCACGCGCGTTTATCAAGCGCGCACAACGCTTAAAGAAGGCATAATGAGCCCTACCGCGCAGACCGCACGTTCGATTGACGTGCCGTCTACGCATGCACGTCGCGAGTAATAATTGGATTGTTTTCCTAGGATTTCAGGTCGATCCGATGTCGTCCTCTATGAGTTTGACCGTTAGACGCCCGTTTTGGCCGTTTATGACACCAGAACTGCGTTACCGGTCACCGCGGGCACACGACACATCCGATTGACATGTCGTCTGCTCGACCACATCACAATTCACTCACCCTTTGATGTTTTCCGATTTCAGGCCATTCGGACTTCCTTCAGCCAGTTTGGACCCCCCACGCAGGTTTATCAAGCGCGCGCAACGCTTAAAGAAGGCATAATGAGCCCGACCGCGCAGACCGCATGGCCGATTGACGTGCCATCTATGCATGCACATCGCAAATAACAATTGGATTGTTGTCTTGTGATTTCAGGTCAATCCGATGTCGTTCGCTATGAGTTTGACCTTTAGACGCCCGTTTTGGCCCTTTATGACACCAGAACGGCATTCCCGGTCACCGCTGGCACACGACACGTCTGATTGATGTGCCGTCTACTCAACCACATCAAAATTCACTCACCCTTTTATGTCGTCCGATTTCAGGCCATTCGGACATCGTTCGGCCAGTTTGGACCCCCCCACGCGTGTTTATCAAGCGCACGCAACGCTTAAAGAACGCATAATGAGGCCTACCGCGCAGACCGCACGTCTGATTGACATTCCCTCTGCGCGTGCACGTCGTAAATAATAATAATATTATTTTCCTATGATTTCAGGTCAATCTGATGTCTTCCGCTATGAGTTTGACCGTTAGACGCCCGTTTTGGCCCTTTGTGACACCAGAACGACGTTCCCGGTCACCGCGGGCACACGACACGTCTGATTGACGTGATGTCTGCTCAACCACATTACAATTCACCCACCCTTTAATGTCGTCCGATTTCAGGCCATTCGGACTTCGTTCAACCATTTTGGACCACCCCACGCGCGTTTATCAAGCGCGCGCAACGCTTAAAGAAAGCATAATGAGCCCTACCGCGCAGACCGCATGTCCGATTGATGTGCCGTTTGTGCGTGCACATCTCAAATAATAATTGTATTTCTATCCTGTGATTTCAGGTCAATCTGATGTCGTCCGATATGATTTTGACCGTTAGACGCCCGTTTTGGCCGTTTTTGACACCAGAACGGCGTTCCCGGTCACCTCAGGCACACGGCACGTCCGATTGACGTGTCATCTACTTGACCACATCAAAATTCACTCACCCTTTGATGTTGTCGGATTTTAGGCCATTCACACTTCGTTCGCCCAGTTTGGACCCCCCACGCGCGTTTATCAAGCGCGCACAACGCTTAAAGAAGGCATAAGGAGCCCTACCACGCAGACCGCACGTCCGATTGACGTGCCATCTACATGTGTACCTCGAAAATAATAATTTTATTGTTGTCCTGTGATTGAAGGTCAATCCGATGTCGTTCGCTATGAGTTTGACCGTTAGAAGCCCGTTTTGGCCGTTTATGACACCAGAACGGCATTCCCGGTCACCGCGGGCACACGGCATGTCCGATTGATGTGTCGTCTGCTCGAACACATCACAGTTCACTCACCCTTTGATTTCAACTGATTTCAGGCCATTTGGACTTTGTTCGGACAGTTTGGACCCCCCCCCCCCCCACGCGCGTTTATCAAGTGTGCACAACGCTTAAAGAACGCATAATGAGCCCTACCGCGCAGACCGCACGTCCGATTGATTTTCCGTCTGTGCGTGCACATCGCGAATAATAATTGGATTGTTTTCCTGTGATTTCAGGTCAATCTGATGTCATCCGCTATGAGTTTGACCGTTAGACGCCCGTTTTGGCCGTTTATGACACCTGAACGGCGTTCGCAGTCACCGCGGGCACACGACACGTCCGATTGACGTGTCGTCTGCTCGACCACATCACAATTCACTCACCCGTTTATGTCGTCGGATTTCAGGCCATTCAGACATCATTTGGCCAGTTTGGACCCCCCCCCCCACGCGCGTTTATCAAGCACGCACAACGCTTAAAGAACACATAATGAGCCCTACCGCGCAGACCGCACGTCCGATTAACATGCCGTAGGTGCGTGCACATCGCGAATAAAAATTGGATTGTTGTCCTATGATTTCAGGTCAATCCGATGTCGTCCGCTATGAGTTTGACCGTTAGACGCCCGTTTTGGCCCTTTATGACACCAGAACGGCGTTCCCGGTCACCACGGGCACACGGCACGTCCGATTGACGTGCAATCTGCTCGACCACATCACAATTCACTCACCCTTTGATTTCGTCCGATTTCAGGCCATTCGAACATCGTTCAGCCAGTTTGGACCCCCCACGTGTGTTTATCAAGCACACACAACGCTTAAAGAACGCATAATGATCCATGGGTAATATGTGATGTCTACGAGTCAACCCCGCCTCAATCTGAGGCATGGTGTGGCCGCCACCACTAAAAGTGTATGTCTTTTGTTTCAAAAGGACGTAATTTGAAGTGAAAAACATCAACTAGCATACGGAAAACCGAACAAACGCATTCAGATTGTGTCAATAATTTAGCATAACAATCCATGGGTCATATATGACGTGTACGAGTCAACCCCGCCTTAATCTGAGGCACGGTGTGGCCGTAATCACTCTATGTGGCTCTCTTTTTCTTAAAATAGACAACAATTTAAGTACATACGGAAAACCGACCAAACGCATTCGGTTTCCCTTGAAACTTTAGGAGAATGATCAATGGGTCATATGTGACGTGTACGAGTCAACTCCGCCTCAATCCGAGGCACGGTGTGGTGGGCACCACTCAAAGTGTCTGCCTTTTGTTTCAAAAGTACGTCATTTTAATTGAAAAACATCAACTGGCATATGGAAAACCGACCAAAGGCATTCGGATTGCGTCGATACACTAGCACAACGATCCATGGGTCATATGTGAAGTGTACGAGTCAACCCCGCCTCAATCCAAGGTGTGGTATGGCCGCCACCACTCAAAGTGTCTATCATTTGTTTCAAAAGGACGTCATTTGAAGTGAAAAACATCAACTGGCATACGGAAAACCAACCAAACGCATTCGGATTGTGTCGATACATTAGCACAATGATCCATGGGTCATATGTGACGTGTACGAGTCAACCCTGCCTTAATATGAGGCACGGTGTGGCCAGAATCACTCTAAGTGGCTCTCTTTTTCTTAAAATGGACAAACATTTAAGTACATACGAAAAAACGACCAAACACATTAGGTTTCCATTGAATCTTTAGGAGAACGATCCATAGGTCATATGTGATGTGTATGAGTCAACACCGCCCCAATCCAAGGCTCGGCGTGGCCGGAACCACTCAAAGTGTCTTCCTTTTATTTCAAAAGTACGTCATTTTAATTGAAAAACATCAACTGGCGTACGGAAAACCGACCAAACACATTCAGATTGTGTCGATACATTAGCACAATGATAAATGGGTCATATGTGACGTGTACGAGTCAACCCCGCCTCAATCCGAGGCGTGGTGTGGCCAGTAGCACTCCATGTGTACGTATTATGTTTAAAATGGACATTATTTCAGGTAAAAATATATGGTATACAAAAAAACTGATTAAATTATGAATTGACTTCCAGATTCCACATATAATTGTCATCTAAATTTTAAATTGAATTCTAAACAAATTATGTATGTTTATAATTATGTTATAAATTCTTATTTAATTATGGATGTGTATAGTTCCACCATTATATATAATTGTTAGTTGGTTATTGCAGGTACAATAATTATATATGTATGTGTTAGTTTATTGTAGGTACAATAATTATATATTTATGTGTTAGTTTATTGCAGGTACAATAATTGGATTGAAATATGAGAGGGAACCCACAAAACCACACCAGGTGGTGGTCAAATTGGAGACCTAGTTGCAATTGGGGGAGCTGCTGGGAAAATTGCAGGGCTGCTAGGCAATTTGCCCAGCAGAGGCTATGCCAACGGTTCAAAACCGTTGGCATAGAATATCTTGGATTTGTTTTACCAACGGTTTATAAAACCGTTGGTAAAACACTTTTCCCAACAGTTTAAAACCGTTGGGAAAGACTAGATATTGGGTTTTTGGCAACAGTTTTCAAAACCGTAGGAAAAATCAGTGTTATTTTCAGCACTTTTCCAATGGTTTGACAACCGTTGGGAAATGTTTGTTCCCAATGGTTTTGAAGAACCGTTGGGATAGGGTAATTTTCTACACCTATGCCAACGGTTCACTGTAAACCGTTGGGAAAAGTTTTTCCCAATGGCTTACTTGCCTACTGTTGGCAGAACCGTTGGTATAACATATACCAACGGTTCCCCAGCCTTTCCCAATAGTTCTAAACTATTGGGAAATTCTCTATTTCCAGTAGTGTTTGTGTCCCATTATCATTATCACATATGGGATTTTGAAGTATAGTCTGTTTCCCACACTTTTTGTCAATCAACCACATATATCACACATATCACATTTAACATAGTTAATAATTTTTAACAATCTTATCAAAAATTCACCTCAATGTATACCATTTCAGTTATAAAATCTTTCCTAATTATTTTCTTTAATCACATTGAATGATAAGAAAAATTCACCATTAAACAGTTTATACACATTTAAATCATATAAACTATTATAACTTTAACGTTAACATAGCCTCACATTAATTCTCATTAAAAATAAATTAATAATCAAATTAATCATCCAGTTTCCTTATCCTCATAACCCACAAATTTTGTAGTCACAATTCCAACTAATATTAACTTCCCTAAGTTCAACTCATTTCATTATCACATGGAAATTTAATTTAATAAATTCAAAATCAGATGCATTATCCAATCATTGAATTTTCAATTTCACAATTGCATACACACAATTAAAATTAATATTATGGGAGGTGATATTTTGACCACCATCCTCAAGATAGATGACAAAATCTCACCCAACCTCAACCCACAATTGATGTAGAATGATCAGATCTACAATGGTGGAAAAAATTATGGACCAAAACCTAGGATCATGATTAACACCCAAAACCAAAAATGGTCAAAAGGAACCACCACTTCATTGGAAGAAGGAATAATAGATGAAAAATAAATCTAAAAAGGATTTATCAGAAATTGACACCAATATGTGATGATAAGAGATGAATAAATCACTCTAAAACTGCTAAGAGTCACCCTAGGGTCCCAAGAAGGAATGCTACATGAAGGTATGAAACCCAAATGAACCACATGACACCTTTTAAATTTATTCTCAGGGAATTATATGGTGTGTAATTCCATTACATGTCATGTAATAACTTTTAAAGGGTTACTCCAACAATCTCATCGCCCTAGGTGATTTTCTCCTGATTAGAAATTTACCCGACATTTAACCCATTTACAACCTATGTAATTTTTTGGCAATATATTTTCATTAAAAAATTATACATTAAAGACTCAAACCATATAAAAATCATCCCAAACCAAACCCAACCCTAAAAAACCCTATAAAAAATAGAAAACTAATAGTGAAACATAACTGGACCAGAACATGATCTTATATAGAAGAAGAAATAAAATAAAAATGATCATTGAAGAATGCCACCACTTCTTTGGGTAACTACCTCAGGAATACACCAGAATCCATAATAGGTTGATTTTTTTCCAAAATATGGACCTTAATATTGTATTATGAAATTTGGGAATTTATTTTCTAAACAAAATGGGTTTGAATGTATGAAGAGAGGAGGATAAGTGGTGACCTTTTATAAGTGAGGGTGAGTGACACACTTGTACTATTTTGAAATGAAAAAGTTGTAAAGATATTTTTCCGATGAAAAAATGATCCAAAATAGATTATTATTAATACTATAAGGTATAAGTTCAAAATATGTCCATATTATGGGGTTTTGAAAAGTTTTGGGTCATTTTTTAACCTTATCATTTTAGTTTGACTCCCTGGTAAATCCATTTTTACCTTAACCTTGGTAATTAATTTTTTCAGTTCTTAGTTTTAATTTTGGAAAAAATATGTTTATTTTGTTATATAATATAAACTATTCTATTTAAAAATATTTAATACATTTTAAATATTCTATTCACAGAAGTGGGATATTTTTTTTTTAAATTAATACCGTAGACGCGATGGAAATCAAGTTTTTAAAGGGATAATGTTCAAAAGATTACAATGTTTTTATATGGAATTCATTATTAAAATGGTTCAAATAACATAAATTGGATGATGAAATATTTATTTCCATGATACTATGCTTTGTTGGTTAGGACTCCTTTAGTGAATCTAGGTGACCCGGGATCAAATCCAGGCGGGGGCATAATTTTCGGGGTACTGTAGCAGTACTGTAGCATGAAATGTAGAAGGTACTATTTGGCACTATAGATTCTGGGACTATTCCCCCATTTGGGCCTTCGGGCCACCCATTTTTTCCCCGAGCACTTTAAGGACTTTAGGCCACCTCAAGGAATTCAGGCCATCATAAGTACATATGTAAACCATACAACCTACAATGAACAAGCTTCAGAAGGAGGATGAGCAAGGAGATTTCACCATATTTGAAGCTAAACAGATTGCAAGAATGAGATGGTATGATACCTTCTATTGGGACAAGCCTGTTCATGAATGGGAAATCCTAGCTGAACATCCCTGAAATGGTGGCGAGCAAATATCAAAATGAAGATGCTGGGGAGGAGCAATTCTAGTTATTTAGTTTTGGTTGTATGCAATGTTTGAAACCTACTGGAAATGAATTCCTCTAAGGCCTATGTGCCAAGTAATAATTTTTCCTATGATCCTTGTAAGGGTTCTACCTCACCCCTTGAAATGTGGATTATCAAAATAAATAAAAAATTAAGGTCTTCGGGACATTGGATTGATGAATAAATATATAATTTATCTATTTTTACTTTAAAAAATTATAAAAAATAATTTAACTTTACAAATAATTTAATCAAAAAGGATGTTCTGAAATGAAATTTAGTATTTTTCACTATACATTAAATTAATCCTTTTAATAAAAATACAAAAAATTCACCCTCTGAAGATATTGAAATGATGATTTAATAAATTAAGTATATTTCATCATAAAAATCTTCGAAATTTAGTAAAAATTAATTTTAACAGAAGTGCACTAAAGGAGATAAAAACTTCTTTTTATACAATTTTAAGCATGGAATTTGATTTATTCTTATCTCTTGTTGAAAAAAACATAAGATAAATTTTGAAAATTAGATTTATCATATAATATAAAAATTTCATTAATATAATTCACCAAAAGTGTTTTATTTTAATTTATTGATGTAAAAAACACTAGTGCTCGTAAAAATATTTTTTAGAAAAATACATCCATTTGTTTCCAAAAGGGATTTATTTTAATTAAAAATTAAATTATCAGCAATGAATTCATTATATATTATTGTTTAAATCATATTTTCATAATTTATGTAATCCTATTCATATATTCCATTCTAATGGCTACATGATAACTTTTTTATTAAATAATAATATCTTAATAGTAAGTTATGTTTTGTTTAAACATGATTGTGTGTGTAATGCAAGATAAAATCCATATTGCATGCTACACAGGAGAAACATACTGCTGCATGTAACAACAGATAAACATAGTGATGTGTGTAACATATGATATCAATAAGATTTAATTAATTTGATTTTTTTATAATATCTCTGGATGTTACATGCACACTCCATAGAGACCCCCACCCATGGTTCCATAATTATAATCTTAAACAATTCACAACCCATGGTCCAATCATTATGGTATTAAACTATTTTCAAAGCATGGTCAATGAATGAAAACATTAAACTATTTGCAACTCCTGGTCTAAGAATTATGACCTTAAACTAATAATGACTTATCGGTCTGACTAGTATGACAATAAAGAAAACATGGGAAGAGCCACATACATCTGGAATGTTGAAAACCCTTCTCAGTACTCTATAAAAACATGGTAATGTTCATTGAACCCATCATATCTAGAAAAATTTGATTCAAGTCTCATCTCCCTTTGCCACAAAATCTTCTTTATGAGGTGCCACTCCTATATCTCCCATTCATGCATCCCAAAACTTTTACTATGCAGGATATATTCATCAGATTCAAATTCATGGTCACAAGAAACTAAACTATGTTATGGACATTCTAGCACTATAATGTTAAACTGTGTGATTCGTCATCCTCATTGTTTTACATTAAATTTAATATTCAACATACTTTTCACAAGATGTTAAATTGCACACCCATCATAGACACATAATTATTTAAAACTACAAAGATTCTTAGTCCCCTTCTTGAGAAGCCTTTTCACCCCTTCGGTGTTGATCACATCTCACATAACTCGATTTATTCCCTCACTTGGAACCAAATATGGAGATCAACTAGAAATAAAAGTCCGAGCGTTGATCATAAATACATGGCTACCAAATGTGCTGAAACCCACAATGGAATAATTTTGAGAGTGTTAAACTCCATTAAAACACTCCATCAATTCATACTCATACTTCATGTCACCCTATATTTGGATAACCAACATCTTTCACATCTAAATGGACCTCCATAATTGAAATGGTGCCTAGACATAGTGGATCACAATACATCCTAGGAACATGCTTTTAATTATTATTTAAAAAATGTGGATAGGTCTCGTGTTTGAACATCATCAACATTTGAACCACATTTTTTCCCATAAATGACAGAGAGATAGTGGAACCCATGTTTTTAACTTAATCAACAATCATCCTCAATCACCATGACCCCCTTATGTTTCAGTTCTAGGGAATCCTAATTCACATTATTCATCACTCCATTTTGTTCAGGTTGAATTCAACTCCCCCAGTGTTACCCCATTTTTGAACTAGAAAACATTGAGAATGAAATGTAATTGTTCACATAGTACCATTCTCCACCTATAGCTTATCCAGTCGGGATAATCCCAATGATAAATAAAATATTCACACCCTGAGAATTCAAATCCTATCTGAAGCTCTTCTATAGTTGAGAAATATTATATTTTAACCTTGTTTCCCACACAGATCATGAACCATGTGGTCTCAGGGACCTTATGTTGGTTGACTTTTAAATATGAAAAGAGAAAATAAAAAAAGGAAATCACACTTAAAAACAAAAGGTAAATTAAAGAAAACAAACCTCAAATGATTGTGAGGTTCACACACATGTTGGGTCATCTCCTTTATTTTTTCCAAATTAGTTCTCTATATGGATCTACATCAACAATTATGTGATCCATAGAAAAAAGACCTTGGAGAGTGGCCTTAGGAACTTATTATATCATAACAATATCTGTTTATTCTTACTTGGTGACCAGGTGAACCTATTCATCACTAATTTTCCCTAGGTATTCCTCAACCTTGAAAAATCAGTCAGTGATTCCGCCATTTCATCTATATCCTTTTCCACCACTAACTAGGTATTTAATTTGGTGATGATCCCTAATTGATCATTGACAATGGCCACATGCTTACGCACATGCACTTCTAGGAATTGGAGTTCTTATTTGGATTCTTGTAGCTTCTTGGTACCCTCATATTTTTCCCCATGTCATGAAACCTTAAACACTTGATCTTCCATGCGCACTAGCTCTTCCATATGATCATGAGACAATGCATAGAGGGAACATGCATCCACCCCTCCAATGACTATATTTAGCATCTATTGATGGAGAGTCCCAATGTGGATCACTAGCTATGACTCTTGAATGTTTGTGGTGTAATTATGAATGCTACTACATGCCTACATCATAAAACGTGATTCTACTTGGTGATGTGAAACCCAGAGTCACCAAGATACTCTAATAGTATGGGTTCATACTCTATAAAATACACAAGGATAACAGTATCCTGATCCTCCTTGGTAATCCTCTCTAATCGATTAAGCTCTATATTGAGAGAAGGGTTTTATTGGTTCACCTCTTCACTAAAGGTGGTAGTTCCACCATCTCCAAAACTGCATCCATATTGCAAGTGGGTTACCCTTCTAGGATCAAACCTGTATCACCCTAAATGAAAAATTCCCCAAGGGTTGTCTTAGCTATTAGGAGGGGCACCCCGACTTCCTTAAAAACACTTATTTGTTGGGCATGAACTCTCTCAAGAACTATTTCAGGTGGGTGTATTTCAGTAAATTGTTTTTGGGTAAAACAAGCATGATAACATGATTTATGTCAGAAAAAAATAACTTACACAATGAAAGAGTTTATATGACATCCCCTAGGGCCAAAAAGGTGAATTACACCACTTCGGACCCATCGATGCCTGTTGGTACCTCAATGGATGATGCTGAGCTACTCAACACTGCCCGACTAGATCTTTCATAATAAAAAAATCATGTTAGTGAAATGGTTACCCTGTACTAAATGTGTTAGAAACAAGGTTTCATTACATTGTGAGAGAGGGTTACATGCTAGAATGAAGATAGACTGTAGACCTCGTTGTTTCCTTTGGAACTTGACCTTCCGGTCTACCATCAGCTACAATTCTTAGGAGGATATTTTTTTCCACTGAAAACAAATCTCGATCCCTAAAATATTAGTTTGCCATAAAAAAAGGTTCATCCCATAACAAAGACCCATTATGGTACAAATTCAATAAATACACGCAACTACAATGGTTTGAGAGTAAATTTAATTCCTTACATGAAACTGGCTTCTACGTGAATGGAACCACTAATTATCAATGTTCTTTAGGTCTATGAGAGACTTGAAACATTAGAGAAGGAAATGGTACATAACATTATAAACTTGTGTGAAAATTCATAAGTGGAGAATTAATCCTTTTGTGTAGAAAATGGGATGTCAAAGAAAACTACTTGTGTCATTAGAATACAATGCGAAATGCATGAGAGTCATGCATCTAGGTTACATGACCCATCCAAGGATGGTCATACTCTTTCCAGAAACTTCCTTGTGTAATCCCCTTTCCATACTCCAACACCATAGGATGGTAATACTCCTTGAGGAATCATTCATGTGTAACCCCCACACAATAATTATAGGATTATCTCACCGAAACATGAAAATACACATCCCAAGATTTTAAAATTCTTTGACCAAACCTGTCACATGACAATAAATCACGACATTAAACAACATGGGTTTTGATACCTTCTTCCTAAATATGGTATGTAGGGAACCTATCACGAAGCAACCCGGGCCGACCCTGGACTAATCACCTGATCTGATCTGCAATAACGCCCAAGAGGTGTTCTAGATCCACCAGGGCTAGCAACAAGCATCAAGGAATAAATAGAGAACAAGATGGGAAAGAATTCTCCCAATAAAAACGAACTAAGTAGCAGAAATAAAATAGAACAATTGAAAATAAATAAATGACTTGAAAAAGAAAGAACAACCAACAACACATACTGACCTGAGGATGGAAAAAACTCCAAATGACCCTGGGTGTCACTATAGAACACCCAAACCAAACATCACCCAAGGTGATCCAAATAGATCTCAAACCTGCATGAGAAACTAAAAAAAGAAAACACTATAGGAATGAGTCTTAAAATTCAGTAGGTGTTCCCAAAAATAACTATTCCAAAATAACTATCTTTAAATAAAGAATTTACTAATTTAGGTTTGAACTAAATTATATAAAATATTGGTTTCCACACACACATTCATTTCTAAAACAAGTTAAAGTCCATTTCAATTTTTAATTTAAAAACATGTTTAATGTTTGAAGTGGAAAGGGGAATTTCATTTTAAAACGTTTCTGTAAAAAATTTAAAATCTAAAAAATTAGTTGTTAGTCATGAGGAAAACCACACACAAAATAGAACACACAATAAGGGCAATAAGAATGTAGAAAATGGGGACTAACAACTGAACTAGGCCCCTCAATCATCTGCCACATACAAAAAAGCACTAAAGAAAACATGGGTCGAACCTAGGATCTCGTAAAAAATCCTGAACGTATTATACAAGGGACTCATCCTAAAGGAATTCCTATTATCGACAACATCATAACACCCAGACGCTCTGTGATTCCCTACCTTTCCTAAAGGAGGGTTCCAGGTCCCTAGAAGAGAAAAGTCCGTACTAAGTGTCTCTAGCTAGTGCGTAGTCTAATCTAGTGAAACAATCATTCATAGAAGATTCACATACTATTCTAGGTTCCCATGATGAGTAATAAATTAATAGAGGGGTGAGTCGAAAATTTAAATCATGTGACCAATCACCATGCATGAACATCACACACAATAACTCACATAAACAATGTAAACAATAAGGTCACCCCTGATTCACCCCAAAGACAGTACTAAAAATAATTATTTTTATTAATGTACTAAATAGGCCCTAACCAAATTTTAAGAAAGAACATCATTTATCAAGAGAAACCAAAACATTTTCTCACACATCAGATGAAAACATTTACCATCAAACTAGAACCACACATAAAAATTCGTGAATTATGTTCAAAACCAAATAATAATTTTCCAGTATTGTTCAAATATTCATAAACAAAATATTTTTAGTGGGATTCATTAAAATTAACAGTCTCATTTACTAAGAAATGTCATTCTAATAATAATTATTTAATATTATTTCACATTTAATAAAAATCAATGAAATTACTAGAATTAAAAAAATTATAAATTCAATGGAAAGTGCAGTGGGGGACCTACCTCAGCTCACAGTCCAAACCTGACCATGTGACATGACTCACATTTTCTCATAAGTGCACACAACCTGACGACTGAAATATCCTGTATTTTCCTTGTCAACACACTAAAATAATCACATAATAACTAAAACACATAAACACTGACTTAAAACAATTCAAACTAATAAACAATGCATAACCCACCTCATAATGTCCTCAAAACACAACTCTCACCATCTATATTATTTAATAAACCACTATAAAATTTATAAAACAATTTCAAAAGAGTAACCCAAAACTTGCACACCCAAAACCCCTTCAAAACCCCTTCTAAATCCAATCCCTGACAAAAAACAATTTGCAGCACCGTTCGCACCATTCATACATTTTAGAAAATAAAATACATTCAAGGAGCATAATACGGGGGATCACTTAAGATCCAACACATTTCATTTTTTTTCTTAATTTATTTTTTTTGAAAAACCCACATCAAGAAACACAAACCACTTATCCATTTTTAATAAATTTCCTCCCCACCTACATATTTTATCAAACTCCTTTCACCTATTAGAAAACAAAAATATGAGACCCATCATGGGTTCACGCATGATACGCAGCCCATACCCTTAAAAAACAGTTTTCAACACCCACACACCTTAATCATTTTTAAAACACACATTTCACACCTCCTATATAATTCCTAGAACATAAAAAAGAATCAAAAATAGCATATTAATTTCATTAAACAATGTCATGTTCAACTATTTAATCATCATAAAATGATAAAAATACAAGAAAACGATCTAGTTCTAAATTTAAATGGAAATGCAATGAAATCCAACCTCAATCGTCAATGGACTTCCCAAAACCAGTGAAAAATATTGTTCTCACTCCAACTCCACACTCGGGAAGATAAAACCAACATGCACAATAAAATTTGAACACACAATTTGGAGAAAAAAACCCCAATAATTAAACTCTAATGTCTAGGGTATAGCCAAACCAAAATCCCTACCAAGAGGGAGGAAGAAGGAAAGCTACCGAAGAGGGGGGGGGGGTCATCGCTGGAAGGTGGATGCCGATAAACGGGAGACACCAGTGAGGGGGTGACATTGATTAGGAGTAGATTGCCAGAGGCCATGGGTTATGAGTGGTGCACACTAAAAAGGAGATACTAGGGGGTTTCGGGTCGGCCAGAGGTGGCCGCCAGTTAGATGGAGAAAGGGGCGTTGACTGTGAGTTGGGGTGGTGTGGCAAAGGCAGATGGCCCGGATGGGGGGGTTCACCTTGAGGGAGGTCCGGCGGGCTGGCGCATGCAGGCCAGTGGGTGTGGGGTGGCTAGAGGGTGCGAGCCTAGAGACATAGTGTTTGGAGGGTGCGATGTA
Source organism: Viscum album (assembly GCA_963277665.1). Classification (NCBI taxonomy): domain Eukaryota; kingdom Viridiplantae; phylum Streptophyta; class Magnoliopsida; order Santalales; family Viscaceae; genus Viscum; species Viscum album. The sequence goes on from OY728155.1 coordinate 1,447,710,668, forward strand.
GGTTGCCGCAACAGGAGGAGGCAGAGGCGGCTGGTGCGTTGGGAGGGAGAGAAGTGTGATAGGGTGGAGAGCATAGGGTTATAGAGGAGGAAAATTAAGTCAGGGTAAAAATAAAAATAAAATAAGAAGAAGAAAAAAATGAAATAAAACAAATAAAAATAATAAAAACTTAATCCATGATAATAATTATAATAAGTAGCCTTCGTAATGGTAATAATAATAATACACATATGAATAAAAAAACATTAATTAAAAAGATAAAAATAATAATTTTAATATTAAAAATTATTTTATAATATTACAATATTATTATTCATGAAAAAATAATATTACTACTACAATAAATTAATAATTTAACTAAATTTTAAATTAATTTTTTTGAACACATTCAATTAATTTTTATTGGCTGATTCAAATACCGTAACCTCAAGGTACCCAGGCTAACTGTATGGATTCCGTGAGCCCTATGGTGCCTGTGCACCAGCCTAAAATAAGAATAATAACAATAACTTTTAGTTATATAAATAATAATAATTATAAATCCTTATTAATAATAATAAAAATAAGAATAATAATAATCATACCGATAAAAATATAAATAACAAAAATATCCAGTTCACTTTAATAATAATAATACAATCATTAACAACAGTAAAAATTTTAAATTACTCAAGAATTTACAGAAATTTACCAATTTTAAATATTTTGAAGAACAGTGAATCGTGCCGTTGTCTGGGTGAAGCCGCACAGAGTTTTCAAAATGTGCTCCACCCGTGCACCCAATGGCGTTAACTCAAAAACGTGCACTTTTTGACGAAACTTAGACACCACATTCAATATTCAACCTAATACTTGACAAAATTTTTAAAAACCAAATAAATTAATTAGATTGGTTGGGTGTGACAAACCTCCCCACCATAATGATTTCTTCCCCCAGAAATCCACAACATGATCTATACCAAAAGATAAAACTTATTTAAGTGTCACCCACCTCCAAAAGTTTATGTGCCTCCTATTGATCGATCCAAAAAGACACTGAAATCATAGGAGGTACAAATTGTCCTTAAAAAATTAACACATTAACCGTCACCAAGCAAAACCCACACCATCCATTTCAACCACGGAACAAATGAACCTAAACAACCTCCTACACTTATTCTGATAATTTTAGTCTAGTAGAGCCATTGGGTGTACTCCAATCCAAACGTTTACTCCAGATGAAGAACTTAAAATTTGGTGGTTTTGCACGAGACAATCCACCACCAAATGATACATGAAAATAATCTCTGACATTGAAATGAGGAGGCCTGAATAGACTCCCCTCCATAAGGATCAGGCTAACACTAAATTATTTATGGTCTCACTTTGCGAGACCCACTTGTGTCTCCCCACCATAAGATCTAACGAGATTACTAGAACATGAAAACTTGCCACGTGGACCTAAAATCCCCACCAGGGGGTAGAAGGGAAGGGCCGAACTGATAGGTCATCAAAAATACCTCCATCTCTATATCAAAAACGTCGCACTCTCGTAAGAACCAAAACCTTACCACACCAAGGAAATAGTTTAAACCAAGGACCTTTGACATCGCTAGTATTATCTTGAGTATGTGCCAGCTTCACTCTAGGATATATGGCTGGAGAAACAATGATTGAAGAATCTCTTGCCTCACATCCGAGCTTTAGAAATTCCGAAGTATAAGACATGAAGCACAATTTCATCAAACACACATCCAATAAAACAAAGGATTCAAAGAGGCTCAACAAAAAAAATCTTACAACTAAAAAAAAGGTACACCCTAGAATGATCTATGAGAAGACCACTACATCCAGGGAACACTACAAAGGGGAAAACCAAAAAATAATCCCAAATATTGTTCTACTTATGCTGACGGGATGATGCGACCTTCGATGATCTAGGTCTGGCTTCAGCGCGCTTATTGGAAACACCTCGGCAAAACAACAACAAGTGACCCATGCACCCACAAGTGTGGATGGGTTTCAGAGTACATGGGCACATCATCCTCCTGTGAACATGCTTACTACACTGGTGTTATATCACAACACTCTGCTATGAGGAAGATGACTAAAGGCTTGAAGGCCTCCTGATTATTCTATTTGATCCACCATCATCACATCGCTTACCATTATCTCTATCTCCACCCCCTTCACATCTTCCCAAGGATGATATATGATTTACCACCTCTGGACCTTCTGCTTACATAGCTTCATCATTGATGGCTTTCCCTACAACATCTAAAAAGTTTGTTAGGTTGAGATCTGCCACTCTCGACTGTAGCTCAAGACGAAGCCTGAGCACAAAATGTCGTTCTTTCACAAGATCATTTCCAAAAAACCCTTATTCATATGGATCTATGTACATGAAACAATGAAGGAATCCAACACTGATCCAACACCTTTATGAAGACTGCACAACTCCATCCCTGTCCTCACCATCGACACCTAGGATAAATACTATTGGATGAATGACGACCCGAAGAACCCCCCAGTGAGATATTTTTTAAGTATGATTCGTGACATAATATTCCACTATTTACATGTTGGACCTTAAATAATAGAGGTAGGCAACTTCAAAATCAATGACTCATGTGGTACAATAAAATAAAATATCCACTCAATCTTCCACAACTACTCTACTGCCTCAAGAGGATATGCTTTTCCATAAAAGATTGGAGGGTACAATTTTCTAAACTCGAGGACGTAGTCTATGGGAAAATTAACTAAAGGATTTTCTAAAGGCGCACCACCCAAAGTTTCACCTTGGGCATTCATTAACCCTTTGTGGAGGAGAACACAGAAGAACAAGGGAACAAAAAAATTAATCAAAACATGATCATTAAAATTTTAAATTTAACTTTTCACAACCTCCAAAATAAAACTTTTAAAAGAAATTTATATGTAAAGAAGACCCAAATGATTCATAAGGGGAAACTTATGCAGATGGATGACTCAGACATATGGTTGGCGACCATATGCCAGTCATGTCCCCATTATAGATAGCAGTCTAGGGAAATGTACCTTGCTCTACATCGATCCTCAGGCCCAATGAGCTCACATGGATACTTTCCCAACCCCCTTTTCATTTCCCAACATAAAACAATTCTAAAGAACCAACAAGACACTATCAACTAGAACTTCCCACAGTAACCCGAGGTTCGGAATAAGCAACAGTTCATGAATTTATTCCCATTCATACCCCTCGAGTTTGGAATATTCTACTCGTTCTACCTTGAAAATCGCAAATAAAGATGGGTTCTCAGAAAAACAAGGTCCGATTAAGAGCCGGCCTGGTCTAATCAAATTTAGTAACAAACCAACATGGGTAGGCCCTGGACCTGTCACCCGAGCCGATCCGTGGAAAGGCTTGAGAGGAATTCTTGATCCTCTTAGGTAGGTGACAAGTGCCAATGAACCAATAGAGAACAATATGGGAATGATTTTGACTAATGGAAATGAACTAAGAACTAGAAATAAAATATAAAAATGAAAAATAAATAAATGATGAAAAAGATAATGAAAAATCAACAACATATACTATCCTAACCATGGCCAAAACTCCACATGACCCTAAGAGTCACTCTATAACACCCCAACCAAATCTTTCCCAAGGTAATCCAACCTGATCTGGAAGTTTCATGAGAAACTAAAAACAGGAAAACACTATAGGAATGAGTATTAAAACTCAGTAGGAGTGCCAAAATAAAACTATTCCCAAAGAACTAACATTAAAAAAATAATTTCCTAATTCCAAGGTTGAACAAAATTATAAAACATAAGGTGTTCCACACACACTTTCATTTATAAATCAAGTAACAGTCCATTTCCCTTAAATTTTTAAATAAAATATAATGTTTGAAGGGAAATGGTGCATTAAATTTTAAAATATTTTGGAGAACAATTTAAAATCAAAAATTTTATTTGTTAGTCGTGAGGAAAACCACACACAACACACATTAAATAATAAGGGTGATGTGAAAGTAGAAAATGAGAACCACCAACCAAACTAGTCCCCTTAATCGTCTGCCACATACAAAAAAGAACTAAAGAAAACATGGATTAATCCTAGGAGATCATGAATAGTCTAGAACGTACTATACATGTGACTCATACTAAAGGCATGCCTCCAAAATTCTTGGTGTTTCCCTACCTAACCTAATCGAGGGTCACAATCACCTAGAAGAGCAATGTTCATACTAAGGTCCACTAGCTTGGGTGTAGTCTAAACTAGTGAGCAATCGCTCAAAAATGATTCCCTTACTATTCCAGGTTCCTATACTGAATACTAAATGAACAAAGGGGTGATTCAACAATGTCAATCTAGAGACCAATCACTATTCCCAAACATCACGCACAACAAATCACACAAACAACATACACAACAAGATCACCCTTGAGTCACCCCAAATAGAGTTTTCAAAATAATTTATTTTATTAAATTTACAAATGGGCCTTATCCAACATTAATGAAAAACATAATTTCTCAAGAGAAACCAAAAAATTATCTCACACATCAGACCAAAACATTCTCTCACACGTTAGACAAAATCATTTACCATCAAACTAGAACCACACATGAAAATTTGTGAATCATGTTCAAAGGAAAAATGGGAATTTTTCACTATTGTATGAAAATTAATCATTAAAATAATTTCAGTGGGATGCATAAAAATAAACAGTCTCATTTATAGAAAATCGTTATTCTAAAAATAATTATTTTTTATTATTTCACATTTAACAAAAATCAAAGAAATGAAATGAAATAAATAAATTCCAAATTCAAGGGAATGTGTAGTGTGGGAACTATCTCAGTGCATAGTCTAAACACAACAATGTGACATGCCTCACACCTTCCCACAAGTGTGCACAACCTTCCAACAATGGTATCATAGATTTTACTTGACAACACGTTGATACAATCTAAAAACCACTAAAACACATAAATATTAACTTAAAAAAATTCAAATGAATGATAATTGCATAACCCAACGCGACATGTTTTCAAAACACAACTAACACCATCTACATTATTAACTAAACGACATTAAAATTTATAAAACAATTTCCAATGAGTAACCCACGACTTACACACCTAAAGCCCCTTAAAAATATCTTTTAAAGCCAATGCAAGAAAATAAATTAGCGACACCATTCGCACCATTCATACATTTTATAGAATAAAATACATTCAAAGAGTATAATACAGTGGGACACTTATGATCCAACCCTTTTCTTTTTTTCTTTTTCTTATTTTTCTAAAAAACCCACTTCAAGCCACACACACCACATATTCATTTCAAATAATTCTCCACCCCACCTATATATTTTATCAAACACCTCTCACCCTTTATAAATTAAAAATACAAGACCCATCATGGGTTCATGCATAATACAAAACTCATCCCCTTAAAAAAAATTTCAACACTCGTACACCTTAATACTTTTCAAAAAATCATTTCACACCTCGTATATAATCCCTAACATGTAAAAAATAGGCAAAAATGTAAATTAAATTTATTAAGCAATTTCATGGTCAACTATTTAATCCTCAAGAAATGAGAAAAATACGATAAAATAATGTAGTTCTAAATTTAAAGGGAAATGAAAATATATTCAACCTCAATTGTCGATGGACTTCCCAAAAACAATGATAAATATCATTCGCACCCCAATCACACACTCGAGAGGCTAAAACATACCTTATCTACAAAAAATTGAACACACAATTTGGATAAAACAACCCTAAAAAATAAACTCTAATGTCCAGTGTATAGATAATCCAAAACCCTACCAAGATAGAGGAAGAATGAAAGCAACCGGAGCGGGGGGGGGGGGGGTTGTCACCGGAAGGAGGATGCTTTTAAGGGGGCGATGCCGACGAGGGGGAGATACTGGTGTAAGAACCCAGTTCTTACCTTTGAGGTACAAGTTTCTTTTTTTCTCTTTTCCTTAAGTGTTTTTGAGAAAATACGGGGAAATGGGAAAAATCCTAAATTTTGGAAGAACACGCCGTGCACTTTTTCTACATGCCATGTACTTTTGGCCGTGTGGGATGAGTACACACGGCGTGTGGCCATGCTGGGGATGAAGGGTGTAGGAACTGACTACACACCGTGTAGTGGTCCTTTACACACCGTGTAGTCAGTCAGCAAGCGAAGAGTAAGGCAGTGGCCAGCTGTGGGGAAGCACACACCGTTTACTTGTAAAGACACGCCGTGTAGTCTTATCGGAAGATGAACAGTGCCGCACTAGTGGGAAGCCACCAGAGGAACAGTTAAAAAATTGGGAAGTACACGCCGTGTACTCGGAAGTACACGCCGTGTACATTGTTTTTTCTCTTAAAATGGGCAGTAGCCTCCCCTGTTCATAGGGAAGGCATAGAACAAGAGGAGGGAGTGGGAGGGGATTGCCGATCCTTTGAAGATCCGCTGATTGTTCATCTGGAATTCATTTCCACCTCGGACAATATCGTTGGAACCACATGGGTAACACCTATCTTCTCCTAGCGTGGTTCATACTAATTATTTCCCTAACAAAAGTTATTTATTTTTGAGCAGGTTTCATTTTTTGTCAGATCTACATCGTTATTGGGCATTTCTGGAACCAACGTTCGTGTATAGCGCTCGTTGGCATATAAGGTAGGTGCCTTGGTGTTTAGTTTTCCAACTGTCATGTGTTTTGTGCATTTTTGTGCCTCAAACCCATGTTGCGATGTCGTATAGCTGAGGCCGTTGCTATATTAAAAAACTAGAATTGATTAGGTATTTAATTATGATATTAAAATGTTGGTTAGGATCGTTATTTGGATCCAGGACCATCCCGAGGGGTGCGTTCCTATGTTTAGCTGTTTGGCCAGGATACCTGAGGGTATGCCTTGTTTAAATTATGCATTACTTTTTCCTTGAGAGGAATTGTATTAAAATTTCATGTTTATATGTTGGGCATGGACCAATTACTTATGCATGAGGGCGGTTTTTTTATATAGCCTGAGGGAATGAATATATTATCCTAAGGGAAACATACTATTTTGCATAAGGGAAACCTTTCGTGCATGAGGGTTTGGCTGTTGTGCCTAAGGGAGACACTTCCCACGCCCGAGGGAAATTTCTGTTACGCCTGAGGGCAATACCTATGGGTTGGATTCTATATATCCTGAGGGCATGGTATACTATATTAACCTAAGGGAAAGATACTGGATGGCTTGAGGGATTGGTGATGTTGAGCACAGAATGATACTAAATTAAATGGATTAAATTTATAAATAAATGGAAATATAACTAGATAGTTAGTTACTTTTGAGTAATTCTTGGTTTATTACATTTTACTACTGCACACTTGCTCCATGTTTACACATAGTTGAGCACGAGACTTTTGTGGGTGCCTACTGAGATATATTTTTCAAACCATGTTTGGGTCATACATTTCAGCCCAAACAGATTTCGTTTCTGCAGGTGTGGATAAGGGTAAGAGTCCCTACACAGGTACTTGACTATTGTAGAGCAGTAGGAGGGCATGGGACCGAGCCTAGGCTCGTGATGCCGCTACCATCTGTTTTTCTTGTTTTGTTGTACTCTGATTTTGTTGTACTGTATTGATGAATAACATGTTCTTGGTGTTTTCCTAGAACATGAGACAAGTATCATCATTATTTATATACTGCTGTTTATTTTAGTTGTGTATTGTTAATTTATTCCGCTGTTTGTTGTATGTTTTTATTATATTCTTCTATGCTACACTTTGATAAATGAGGGCATAGTTACCCCACTATCAGACCTGGGCCCTCGCTGCTAGTCGGAAGCCTTTGGCGTTTGTGGAAATTCTCTTGAGGTCATGTGGAGAACTGGGTTCGGGGCACCCATTGAGTGGCACCCGGAACCGGGACGTTACACAGTGGTATCAGAGGGTTTCTTTTCTTTGACTTACTATTTGGAGCCATAGTTGGGGATAGGATGAATGGTAGTTGGTAATAAGCTATTCTCGGGCATAGCTAACCCGCGTACAGGGAAAAGCCAGTCTACCTCGTATTTTTCAATTTTCTGATTTTTCAAATTTTATAGTTGATATGTTTTCACCATTGGGTGATACAATTGAGATTGTGCTGTTATAATTTATCTATGGGTTCTATTTATTTGCAACCCGATGAGATGAGGGTATGACATCTCATGAATCATATAAGCACATGCTAGATATCACATGCCATGCATAGTTTCCATGCCATTTAGGTGCATTAGAAATTTTATGTTATTGTGCTAGTAAAGTATTCTATCGTTATAGCCAATTTGATAAAATACCTGTGTCATGATAGGGTAATTTTATTTGAGCCTGTTGATAGAATGAATGCCAAACATTGGTTTTTGGGGAGTATGAGCCCTCATTGATCGGAATTTGGTGGATCATTAGATGGTTATTTTTTTATAAAACAGATAAGATGTCAAACATTGATTCATGTGGAGTATGGGCCCTCACGGGTCGGAATTTGACACTTAGGTGTTGTTTTTCAGTATTTTCTGGTTTCTGGGGATGTTTCTGAGGCATACTGTCCGAAAAACTAGTATACACGCCGTGTAATATTTTAAACACGCTGTGTATGTCCTTCAGTTCGGGAAGAAAAATGAACTATTTAAGTACATGCCGTGTACTCTATGTATACGTTGTGCAGTCTCTTCCCATGTCACAAACCGTTTGGGCAGTGACATGGGGTAGGGAATGGCTTCAGTAAAACACGCCGTGTACCAAATGTACATGCCGTGTAGTTTTGACCCGGAGTCTGGCTGTGTAACTAACAACACGGGTCAGTGAAATCCTTTACATAACACACCATGTCGATGATGAACACGCCGTGTAGTGTGACCTGGGGACTCATTCATGTAACTAACAACACGGGTCGATGTCACCTCTCTTTGAACACGCCGTGTACCTATGGGACACGCTGTGTAGTCTTGTCCGAGGACAGACCATGTAGACTTAGCTGTTTGGCTGGGAAATGGGGTTGTTGACAGGCCGTGTCCAGGTGTAACACTCCGTGTAGTGTCAAGCCATGTAGTCGGCCATGTCACAAACTACACGGGTAGTTGGAAATAACACCATACATGCCATGTAAATATTATACATGCTGTGTAGTTTTGATCAATCGAGAGCCCTATCGAAGGACCCAGGAAGGGGTAGGGAAGCTAAGCACACACTGTGTAGTCATAATAAACGTCGTGTAGTCTTGTTTTACAAATCTTGAAATGCCATCTTCCTCTTTTTACCTTGTGGTTCCTTCATTTTCAGTCTTTGATAATTTTGAATATAAGGAGTGTTTTTGATCTTGTAGTGTCATGCTGCCTAGACGACCACGCGCTGTTCACCAGGAGAGAGGCAACGAGAATACTAAAGAGATGTTGGGCCATGGGATACTAGTTGATCCTCTAGTAGAGCCAGATGCAGAACCAGCTGTTATACTGGACATAGGTGAGGAGGGGCAGTTACATGAATTCTTATTGCGGTTCATGCAGACCTTTCAAGGAGAACCGTCGGCTGCCACATCTATGGCTGAGTTGATGCATATATTCCAGCAGCATCATCCACCTATGTTTTCAAGGGATGGTAGACCACAGGATACAGAGTCTTGGCTGGGGTCAATGAAGACTATTTTCGAGCATCCTGAGACACCTCTAGGGCAGAGGGTCAAGCTCGCGACATACATGCCGCGTGATTACGCCAATAGGTGGTGGGATGTTACCACCCAGTCAGTGCATCACAAAGACATAGCGTGGGAGGATTTTCAGGCAGTATTTTATGACTTCTTATTCCTAGAGATGCTAAGGGCATATAGAGCTTGAGATTTTATGAATCTGCATCAGGTCGCTATGTCGGTGATGGACTATTCTGCTCACTTCACTGAGCTTCAGTGTTTTTCACCCGTGCTAGTGGGTGATGAGGCACTGAGAGCCAGGCATTTTGAGGATGGTCTTTGTTATGACATCCAGGCGTTGGTGAATGTTTTTAGGTTGCCTACTGTATATGCTATTTTGAATCAGGCGCTGATTACCCAGAGGAACCTACAGGAATCTAGTGGTGTGGGCCAGGGCGGTTCCGCCCCAGTTACTGGAACTATATCTGCTGGAAAGAGGAAGAGGTAGATGGACTTCTATTAGGGTGGTAGTACCAGCCATACAATGTCTTCAAGTGGCTCAATCAGGTGCTACCAGTGTGGCAGAGAGGGACAGCAGAGACGGCAGCGTCCACGAGACCCAGTGGAGTGCAGAGCTTGCGGCAAGACTGGTCATCTACAATGCTTTTGCAGGGCCTTTTTACCAGTGGATAGTGAGAGGGGTTTTGTGCAGACTCCACATGCGGGACTAGGACCAGTGGTTTCTTACTAGTAAGGGAACTGGAATACCTCAGGGCATGCAGGCAGAGATGGTGGTCGTGGCCACGGTAGCCAGACACCAGGATCTCAGAGGCAACAAGGCGGGACAGCTCAGGGTAGCCAGGTAGTGTTGCAGGGCCGTGGCACTGGGTAGACATATGCAGTACAACATACCCAATATGAGTAGTATCTCGGGCCTTCTACAGTCAGAGGTACTATTCTAGTAGCTTATGTCTTACCTTTGGTACATTTCGATACAAGTGTTACACATAGTTTCATATCAGTACTCGTTGTGGAGAGCCTTGGGCTCTGTGTTTCTACTTCTTCTGATATCATGATGCTAGAAACTCTGTTGGGTACTAGAACGGCTGGTGTGCGTCTGTGCAAGGAGTGCCCCCTTGACATTGGTGGGTGTCACTTCTTTTGGTACCTCTATATCTTAGAGATGACGAGCTATGACGTCATTCTTGGGATGGACGGGTTGGTTCCCTTTCGTGCCTTTGTAGACTGCTATCTTCGCAGGTGGAGTTTCATGTCACCAGAGGGCAGAGAGTTTCTATACAAGGGTGAATGGGATGTTCAGGCGAGTCGATCTAGGCCAGAGCATCATGGGCGAGGTGGAGTCACAACCCAGATTGCGAGCTTATATCTGGATGACCAGGGGACTTGTCAGATGGATTTCCCTCCAGTGGTTGATTGTTTCAGGGATTTATTCCTCGACAAATTTTAAGGTCTACCTCCAGAGCGTGATGTGGATTTCTCTATTTAGCTTGTGCGAGGAGCAGCACCGGTGTCCATTCCTCCTTATAGAATGTCCATGCCTGAGTTTCCTGAGCTCAAGAAGTAGTTAGAGGAGTTACATACAAAGTGGTTTACCCGACCCAGTACTTCTCCATGGGGATCACCGGTCCTTTTTGCGAAGAAGGCGGATGGTACCCTCATACTTTGTGTGGATTATCAGCAGCTGAACCAGTTGACGGTTAAGAATCGATATCCCTTGCCAAGTATTGATGATCTTTTTGGCCAACTTCATGGATCACACGTATTCTCGAAGATTAAATTTAGATCAGGATATCATCAGCTATGCGTTAGACCATCTGATATACCTCTAACAGCTTTCAAGAGCAGATATGATCTATACGAGTATACGGTTATGCCATTCAGACTCACGAACGTGCCAACAGTTTTCATGGCTCTGATGAATCATGTGTTCCATCATTATCTGGAATCTTGTGTGGTAGTATTTGTGGACGACATCTTGGTGTACTATCGCACTCAACATGACCATGCCACCCATATTGAGATCATATTGAGTACACTGAGAGAGCATCAGTTGTATGTTAAGATCTCAAAGTGCCACTTTTGGATGGACCGGATTCACTTCCTGGGTAATATCATCTCAGAGGCATGAGTTGCAGTAGACCCAGAGAAGGTGAGAGCAGCAGTTTCCTGGGATCAGATGAAGAATTTGTTTGAGATACGAAGTTTCTTAGTGCTTGTTAGTTACTAGAGACGTTTCATACAGGACCTTTCCCGCTTAGCAGCACCATTGAAGGTTCTGACTAAGAAGGGTGTGAAGTTTGTTTGGTCAGAAACTTGCGAGACAGCCTTTCAGGACCTAGAAGGAAGGTTGACATTAGCAACGATCCTGATACTCCCAGAGAAGGGGAAGAGCTATACAGTTTACTGTGATGCATCAGGTATTGGGCTGCGATCTGTGTTGATGCATGGTGATCGAGTTGTTGTGTACAGGTCTCGGCAGTTGAGGTCACATGAGAGGAATTACCCAACACATGATCTCGAGTTGGCCGCAGTTGTTCATGCGTTGCGCTATTGGATACATCACCTTTTGGGAGACCATTTTGTTGTGTTCACGAACCACAAAAGTCTCAAGTATATCTTTACTCAGCCTGACCTGAATCTGAGGCAGAAAAGGTGGGTCGAGTACCTAAATTCCTTCAATTTTGAGCTTGCCTATACACGTGGTAAAGGAAATGCAGTAGCTGATGCACTGAGCAGGAAGACTCAGATACAGGCAGTGCAGGAGGTAAGTGGGGAGTGGAAACTCATGGCCTTGTTCTCTAAGATGCATCTGGAGGTGCATGACAGTCAGGAAAAAACTTATCTTTCCTCTTTAGGTGTGACTTCTACCATTCTGGATAGTGTGAGGATGAGACAACTATCTAATTCAGAAGGCCTAGTTCTATGGGATTCGGTGGCAAGTGAGGACCCTCATCCTGGTTGGACGATAGGCGATGACGAGGTATTGCATTTCCATGGATGAGTGTGGGTTCTATGGGATATATGTGAGGTGATAATGTGAGAGTTTCATGCTTCAGCTTGGGCAGTTCATCCCGAGGTTACCAATATGTACCGTGACTTGAGACGTCAGTACTGGTGGCTGGGTATGAAGAGAGAAGTAGCTAGTTTTTTTACGAGGTGTTACACCTCTCAGCAGGTGAAGGCAGAGCATTATAGACCAGCTGGACTGTTATAGAAATTACCCATTCCGGATAGGAAATGGGATAATGTCACGATGGATTTCGTGACAGGGTTGCCAAAGTTACCTAGAGGTTATGATGCCGTTTGGGTTGTTTGGGAAAGACTCACGAAGGTAGTTCACTTTTTGCCAATCAAGGATACCTTCAGTGTTGATGATCTTGGAAGGTTGTATATCTAAGAGGTCATATGCCTTCATGGGGTCCCTCATTATATCGTTTCAGATAGGGACTCCCTCTTTTTGTCTCGTTTCTAGAACACTTTTAGAGGGCACTAGGTACACAGGTGCTTTTGAGCACAACATACCACCCTCAGACGGATGGCCAGTCAGAGCGTACGATACAGGTGCTATAGGACATGCTGCGTGCATGCATCCTAGACTTTGGGGGCTCTTGGGAGAATCATATACCCTTAGTAGAGTTTGCCTATAACAATAGCTTTCAGGCGACTATTTAGATGACACCATACGAGGATTTATATGGTAGGCCATGCCGATCATCCTTTTTCTTGTTAGAGGCAGGTGAGGCAGCTCAACTGGGACCATGTCTCGTACAGGAGACTTTTGAGTAGGTCTAGTTGATTCAGAAGTGGATGGATACCGCATAGTCTCCTCAGAAGTCATATACTGATCACCGCAGACGACCTTTGGAGCTCGTTGTCGGGGATTAGGTTTTCTTGTGTGTTTCACCAAGGCTGGGACACAAGTGGATGAGGAGATAGGGTAAACTTTCCCCATAGTATGTTGGGCCATTTGAGATTCTGGAGTCAGTCGGGCTAGTTGCCTATCGGTTGTGGTTACCACATAGATATCAATACATGCACGACGTCGTCCATGTATCTTAGTTGCGCTGCTATCATTCAGACCCGTCTCACACCTTTCAGCCAGAGGAGGTTGAGCTTCAGATGGATGCGTCCTTTGAGGATCATCTGAATCGTATCATTGACAGGAGCACGAAGGTTCTTCGGGTCTGGTCAGTTCCTCTCGTACGGGTGATATGGCAGCATGGCTGAGTGTAAGACGAAACTTGGGAGTGGGAGACCAACGTACGTGCTCAATGGCCAGAGTTATTCTCAGCTTTATCTTCGCCACCCTTATAAGGGAAATTCGGGGATGAATTGCTTTAAGGGGGAAGTTTGTAAGAGCACGGTTCTTAAATTTTAGGTACGAGTTTCTTATTTTCTCTTTTCTATAAGTTTTTTTTAGAAAATAGGGGGAAATGGTGGAAAATCCTAAATTTTGGAAGTACACGCAGTGTAATTTTTCCACACGCCATGTACTTTTGGCCATGTGGGATGAGTACATAGGGCGTGTGGCCATGCCAGGGATGAAGGGTGTAGGAACCAACTACATGCCATGTAGTGGTCCTTTACACGCCGTGTAGTCAGTCGGCCTGCGAATAGTAAGGCGGTGGCCACCTGTGGGGCAGTACATGCCATGTACTTGAAAAGACATGCCATGTAGTCATGTCGGCTGGTGAACAGTGCCGCGCTGTCGGGAAGCTTCCAGAAGAACAGTTGAAAAATTGGGAAGTACACACCATGTACTCAGAAGTACATGCCGTGTACTTTGTTTTTTCGCTTAAAATGGGCAGTGGCCTCCCTTGTTCATAGGGAAGGCTTAGAACCAGTGGAAGGAGAAGGAGGGGATGACCGAACCTTTGAATATCCGTCGAGTGTTCGTCTGGAATCCGTTTCCACCTCGGACGATCTCGTTGGAACCGCATGGGTAATCCCTCTCTTCTCCTGGTGTGGTTAATACAAATTATTTCCCTCACAAAAGTTATTTACATTTGAGAGGGTTTCATTCTTCTTCAGATCTATGTCGTTCTTGGGGGTTTCTAGAACCGATGTTCATGTATAGAACTCGTTGGCGTATAAGGTAGGTGGCTTGGTATTTAGTTTTCCAACGGTTGTGTGTTTTGTGCGTTTTTGTGCCACGAAACCATTTTGGGGTGTCGTATGGATAAGGCCGTTGATATATTAAAACTCTAGAATTGATTAGGTATTTAATTTTGATATTATAATGTTGGTTGGGATCATTGCTTGGATCCAGGACCATTCTGAGGGGTGAGTTCCTCTGTTTATCCGTTTGGCCAGGATACTCGAGGGTATGCCTTGTTTAAATTATGCATTACTTTTTCCTTGAGTGGAATTGTATTAAAATTCCATGTTTATATGTTGGGAATGGACCAGTTACTTATGCCTAAGGGTAGTGTTTTACTATAGGCTGAGGGAGTGACTATATTTTCCTGAGGGAAACGTAGTATTTCACCTGAGGGAAACTTTTCCTACATGAGGGCTTGACTTCTGTGCCTGAGGGAGACACTTCCTACACCTGAGGGCAATTTCTGTTACACCTGAGGGCAATACCTGCGGGTTGGATTATGTATAACATGAGGGGATGGTTCACTATATCAGCCTGAGTGAAAGATACTAGTTAGCCTGAGGGCTTGGTGCTTTTGAGCACAGAATGATACTAAATTAAATGGATTAAATAAATAATTAAATGGAAATATAACTAGTAAGTTAGTTACTTTTGAGTACTTCTTGGTTTATTGCATTTTACTACTGCACGCTTGCTGCATGTTTACACATAGTTGAGAACATGCCTTTGGTGGGTGCCTATTGAGATATATTTCTCACACCCTGTTTGGGTCATGCTTTTCCACCCAAACAGATTCTGTTTATACAGGTGTGGATACGGGAAAAAGTTCCTACATTGGTACTTGACTGTTGCAGAGGAGTAGGAGGGCATGTGACCAAGCCTAGGCTCATAATGCCGCTTCCATATGTTTTTCTTATTTTTTTGTACTCTGCTTTTGTTGTACTGTGTTGATGTATAACTTGTTCTGGATAATTTCTTAGAACTTGAGACATTTAGCATCATTATTTATATACTGCTATTTATTTCAGTTGTGTATGGTTTATTGCTTCCACGGTTTTTTGTAAGTTTTTATTATATTCTACTACGCTACACTTTGACATATGAGGGAATAGTTTCCCCACTATCAGACCTGGGCCCTCGCTTCTAGTAGGCAGCCTCTGGAATTTGGGTAAATTCACTTGAGTTCATGTGGCGAACCGGGTTCGGGGCACCCATTGAGTGGCACCTAGAACCGGGTCGGTACAACTGGAGAGAAGGAGCTCACTAGAGGCCATGGGTTAGGGGTGGTGCATGAAAAACATGAGATGTCGGGGGTTATCGGTCGGCTGAAGGCAGCTACTAGTTTGCTGGAGAAAGGGCCATAGACTGTGAGTTGATGTGGCACACCGGAGGAAGATAGCCATTATGGGGTGTTCTCCGAGTGGGAGGTCCGGTGGGGATGCACTTGTAGGCCAATGGGAGTTGGGCGGCTGGAGGGTGCGAGAATGGAGACACAACGGTTGGAGGGAGTGCTGCACGTTGTCGTGACAAGAGGAGGCAGAGGCGAACAGTGCGCTGGGAGGAAGAGAAGCATGTCGGGGAGGTGAGCGTAGGTTTATGGGAGAGAAAAAGTAAGAGAGGGAAAAAAATAAAAGAATAAGGGAAAAAATGAAAATAAAAAAATAAAAAAATATAACCTTAATCCATAATAATAATAATAATAATAATAATAAGTGAACTTTTTAATGATGATAATAATAATACACATAATAATAATAATAATAACTTCAATAAAAATGATAAAAATAATATTTTTAATAATAAAAATTCTTTAATAATAATATAATATTATTATTCTTGAAAAAATAATTTCAGTAATACAGTAAGTTATTTATTTAAGTAAATTTTAAATTAATTTTTTTCAACTAATTCAATTAAATTCTAGTCATCCGATTCAAAAACCATAATTGCACGGTACCTAGGCTAACCACACAGCTTCCTCTAACTGTGTGATTCCCACACAACGATGTAAAAAAATAATAATAATAATAAATTAATTTATAATAATAATAATAATAATAATAATAATAAATATTTATTAATAATAATATAGATAAAAATAATAATAATCATATAGATAAAAATATAAGTAATAAAAATATTCAGTTCACTTTAATAATAATAATAATAAAATCATTAACAACAATAAAAATTTTAAATAAAATAATAAATTAAAATATTTACCTATTTAAAATTTTCCAAATCTAGGCAGATCATGCCATTTCGTGGGCAAAGCCATGCGGGTTTTCCAAAATGCACATCTCCCATGCGTTCAACGATGTTAACACAAAAATGCGCACTTTTTGATGAAAATTATTAATCTAATTCGGGATGCAACCCGAACCTTGAGTTTTTTTTAAAAAAACAAAGAAAATCATAAAATAAATTGATTATATTGTTCAGGGTGTGACATCACCTCCATGAGATTCAATCTCAACATACCAACACATCTAGGTTACCTCTATGAGGTTCAAATCCTGACACCCCTAACACCCCTACAAACCAAGGTTTGAAATATTTCCCCCTATGGCGACACACTTAACCAAATAACTAGTTTGAAATTTCCCCGCATGGGACACACTAAATCAATTCACAAGTGTGGGATATTACACATGGGGTCACACTAAACCAAATCCCAAGTGTGAAATATTCCCCTTGGGGACACAATTAACCACCCAAAATGAGGTAAAAATCATTAGAAAACTTCCTCTTGTTGCATCAAATACCTTGAGACCAACAAGGAATGCCTTAGATTTTACACCTAAGATGCATCACAAATGAGATGAACACTAAAATAGGAATACATTACAAGTTCTAAACAAACCCCACATACATAAATTCCCAAACATATCCAATGTTATTATATACTTTGTGTGAAGGTTTCTTCCATATTGAGGAAGAAACAACATAATTAACCAACGTCCACCTCTAGATGGCATAGGGAAAATGTTTCATAAACATGACCTAAATCTATGAGGAATACCCGGAATTGATGATGAGATCCAATAAGGAGTCCATGGTTGGAGGTACTAAACTCCCATCATCCAGTTTCGATCAAGGATCCAAAATCTCCAATTAAAATTTTGGAAGTCTCCCACCTTTGGAACGAAGTAATGTAGGGAAACAAGAGAGTGCATCATCTCTAGGAAGAAAGATGAAGTGTATCCTAATGAGAATATATAGAAAACATATTCCCTAACACTACCCCTAGAAATATCATCACCACACACATCATTTATTGGGGGATAATTTGACCCTCCCTTCCATCATCATTCTCTGACATCCACAAATTATTTCATTCCTAATAACCTCCTATGTCATATACAATAAATTCACATGATCCAAGTATTCGGTCACAATTAAAACTGACCTATGGAATTCAAATCATTAGCCTCATTGTAGGTTGATGAAGAATATATAAAAAATAATGGGAGAAATACATATAAATAATCAATGTTTTGAGCAATTATGGATGTTGCAAAACCATCTATCCATTTTTAGTGTTAGAAATAAAAAAATGAAATAAACAAGACAAAAAAATAATCCAGTACATCATGAAATTATAATTTAATTGTAATATGTTAAATAGAGGGGAAAATTGAAATTGTTATTATATTCCTAGAAATCACATAAAGTTTTAGAAAATCCAAAAATAAAAAATCCATGAATCAAGAAATAGTTTTTATGATTGAATATGTCATCACCGTCATGCTTGTATCATACACATAACTGAGAATCATATATCCTTACTTTGATATGATGTCATCAGCACCAATGTCCTCCCACTTCTTCTACCCCACTATTGGTTTCATGAAAATGATAATTAACTAATCCTAGGGAGAAACATTTTAGGGATATAAATAGAGGAATAAAAAGGTTTTCCATAATAAATAAACTAATTATTCATGCGATTATGTAAATTAAATTGATTATTTAATGCAAATGTGATGAAAAATACCCAATTGTCTCATTACAAATAAAACTAACACCCTTCTAATGGGATTTAATCATTTTTGACTCAACTACAGTTATTATTTTTCTTATCTAGAATCCCATTTGTGAGATATGATCATTTATCAACAAAAAAAATTGTGTGGGGTAAAATAAATATTGTTTTTATTATATTATTTTTGAGACCCTAAAATTCTCACAACACTATGATGGATCAACAAAATAGGGAACACCACACTCCAAAACTCAAAATTAAACTATGTATCAATGAGTAAAAACCTAGGTGTTTACATCAAAACGACCATTTAACATTTTAAACCCTGAAAAAGAAAAAAATTCTTTCCCAATAATGAAATCAAGATAAATGTAAATTTTAGATCAAAATGCATATAACATAGTTAAAACTAAGAAAACAAACATATATTATAATGCTAGTTTAAAACAATTATTTTTGGTTCATTATTAACATGTAAGAATTGAACGTACTTCAATACGATACATCGTGGGGACAGAGGGAAAAAAGAGCAGGTTTTGAATTTGAAATTGACTTTTTAGTTCAAAAATAATCTCACTAGTGACCTATATGAACTAACATCACATCAATCTGAGACACAAAGTATGATTGAAAATGCATGTAATCGGTTATAACTACCATTAATTTTTGTAAAAGAAACATGTAAGATACCAAAAAATAAGAAAACCCATTAATGTTATTTTGATTCTTTAGAAAAATGATCCATAAGTCATTTTTGACATGTAGGAATAAACCACACCATAATCTAGTGCATTGTGTGACTAGTATGACTCAATGTGTTTGTTATCAGTTTAAAATTGACATTTTAGTTCAAAATGTGTCACTAATTGAAAACCAAGAAATCATGATATTATTGTATAGATAATTTTGTAAAATGATACCTAAGTCATTTTTGATTTGTAGGAAGTAGTCTCATATCATCCTGATAGATGATGTGAATGGTATAATATAAAAGGCGTGTTTTCAGTTTGTAATGATATTTTAGTAGAAAACACAAGTGACATACTGAAAACCAAGAAAACACATTCTAATTATTTTGATACATTAGGATAATGATCCATATGTTAGTTGTGACATGTTGGAATTAACAATACCTCAATATGACTCATGGTGTGACCGATATAACTCAAAGTGCATCTTTTTATTTAAAATTAACATTAATTTTAGTAAAAAGAAAAAGTGACATACAGAAAAACAATAAAATGAATTAGGATTATTTTAATACTTTAGTGAAAGGATTAATGAGTTCATTTTAATGTGTACAAATCTATCAACATCAATATGATGTATGGTGTGACTTCTATAACTGAAAATGTGTCTTTTTTATTTATAATTGACATAAATTTCAGTACAAAGAAAAAGTGACATAATGAAATCCATGAAACCATGTTCAGATTTTTTTTGATATTTTATGACAACAATACATATTTCATTTTTGATTTATAGTAAAAAATAGAACCTCAATCCAATTCATGGTGTGATAGGTATATATCTAAGTGTTCCTTTTAATTTAAAATTGACATTAATTACAGAAAAAAGAACTCGTGACATACTGAAAATAGAGAAAACAAATGAATATCATTTTTTATAGTAGGAAAATAATACATAAGTCATTTTTGATGTGCAGTAATCAACACTACCTAAATATGATACAATTTGTGACATATATGACTCAAAATGCGTCTTTATATTTAAAATTTCCATTTATTTTAGTAAAAATAACAAGTAACATAATAAAAACTGATAAAAACATTATAATTGTTTTGATACTATAGAAAAACAATTCATATGTCATTTGTGATGTGTATAAATCAACCAATCCTAAATCTGAAGCTTGGTGTGAGTGGTATGACTCAAAGTATCCGTTATTAGTTTAAAATTGACATTTTCGTTCAAAACATGTGTAACTCACTTAAAACTGGGAATGCATGTTCTGATTCTCTTGATAATTTAGGGAAAAGATTAATAATTAGTTTTTGATGAGTAAGAATTAGTATCATATTAAACCAAAAAATTATTTGACCAATATGACTCTAAGTACATGCTTCCTGTTTTAAGTGATATTTTAGTAGAAATCAAAATTGAAATTCCAAAAACAGAGAAAACACATTTGAATTGTTTTTATACTTTAATTAAATGATCCATAAGTAATTTTCAACATGTAGAAATCCTTTTCAACTCAATTCAATGAAATTTGTGACTGGTATAAGTCCAAATGTGTTTTTTTATTTAAAATAGACATAAATTTTAGTAAAAAGGACAATTAACATACTTAAAACTGAGAAAATTTATTCAGATTGTTTTGATACATTTGGAAAATGATCCAAAAGTCATTTGTGATGTGTACAATTCACCTTCACATCATTATGATGCACGGTGCGACTGATATAACTCAAAGTGTGTCTTTCTATTTAAAATTCACATTTTATTAATGTATTATTTAATATTTATGATTAATTTATTCCTTTATTGTATTATTAAAAAAAGATTTGTTTTTGTATATATGTGGATTCTTTTGCATGGGTTGGGGTGGTTTTTTCAGAAACTTATACAATGGTCGGGATGTTTTAAGAAGGGGTCACAAGTGCCAAATACGATGAAACATTAATGTTTTCAAATGATTGTGGATAGTGATTATAAATGTAATCCTACAAAATATTTTTTTAAACGCATATAGTATTCTTTTTTCTATATTTGTGATTTCCAAATTTATTTTAATTAAATTATATATTTTCATATATGTTACAAGTGTATTTTCTACAGTGTTTTTTTATGAAAAGATCACTCTACAGTAGGGTGGCCTTAATCAATGATATTTATAGTGCTAATAAATCCCCCTATTAGCTGTCGTTTAGCCTTGATAATGGTTGATATTTATTTGTGTTTTTTAAAGCTGAAAAAGGGGTCCCACCCCAATGGAGTTGAGGACAACAACAAAATTTTAACATTGTAAAAGACGTTTTTTCATACTATTCAACGTATGATTTGTAGTAGTAACAGTTAAAAAATATTTTTGGTTTATTTTTAATGTGTAAGAATTTACCACACCTCAATGTAATAAAGCATGAGGCCAACATAACTAAAAGTGTGTGTTTTTATTGTGAAAATGACTTTTTAGTTTAAAATGAATGTCACTTGTGACCTGTATGAACTATCATTACATCAATTTGTGACATTGAGTATGACTGAAAATTCATGTTATCATATAAAAGTGATATTTAAGCTAAAACCATGAGTCATATACATTAAACCAAGCGACCATGTTTTGAGTGTTGTGATACATTAGGAAAATGATATGTAGTTTAAAAGATAGAGTGTTTTGATGTTGAAATTTAAAATGGACGATAAAATCTATAAATATTAATCCAGGTTGACAATAAGATAACAAAATTATATCATTAACTGAAACACAATGGAAATATCATATTTGAAATTATAAATTGTAAACAACATCTCATTGGTACGAATGTCAATGGAGAAGAGAAATATAAAGATAGATATTGATCGTACATATTTAAATGGGAATATTTGTGATGATAGAAGCTAGTGATCATGATATTGAGTGGACACCATTGAGGATGAGTGATATTATAATGAAAAAAGTCCATTAATGATGGGTGATTACATTAACTGAGGTGAAGGTGGGGTCAATGAAGAAGAATGTATGAATGAGGAACATACCCTTTACCTATTTCTCTTCATTGTCCACAATTGCCTCATAGGCATCACCCACTAATAAACATTTACATTAATACCCCATTATCTATTCCATCAATCATTCCCGTGACCACCAAAATCCTTCATGTCTTCCCAAATGTCATTTTTTTTATTTCTTTATTTTTCATTTCTTTCAATTTTTTTAAATTTCATTGAATTTCTGTATACATTTTTCATCATTCTTTTATTTGAGTTGCTTGAAACTCTCTATTAATTTTTCAATATTCATTTATTTCCATTTTACCATGTTCTATTGTATTTTCCATTTTTTAGTCTTTAGTTTTTTAATTTATCTATTATTAGCTTATAAATATCCAACATGACCTCTGTACCAATTATTCAATATTATTAGTGAATTTCGAGTCATATCCACAGGCTACCATTGCTGTCTTGTTGTGTATATTTATTCAAAGATTTCGTCACTATGATCAAAAAAATATAATGTATGATGATAATTCTTCAATTATATATAACAATGACAATGAAAAATTATAATATATCTCATTGTATGAATGTTTGGAAGCACATTCTAATAATTTTTGAATTAACACTAGCTCTTTCCATTGTAGATATTATTAACAACATCAATTTATATATCTTCATAAGAAACACAAATAATGAATATATATCATCATTTAAAATATTTTTTATCAAAAAAATAGACATTCACCTTAAATTATTGAGGTATACAACAATAATAATATTATTAACAATGTTAATATTTCTTTTATTTTATTGTTTTCACCTTGAGTTTTTACAATATTATATTTAGTTTTATATATAATATTATATATTAAAATTAAATTAAAATAATCTCAAAATCATTTATTAGATACATAGATAAATATAATTATACTAAATAAATATATTTTAAAAATTATATTATTAATAATATTTTATTTAAAATTGTATTAACGTTATTTGAATATTATTAAATAAAATGATTTGGGGCCAAACCCCCTTAATAAAATAAGAAGAATGGGGACCTTTTTTTAATTGAGAAAGGTGGAAACTCATTTCAATTCACCAATATCCATAAATTATTGCTCAAATGCCTAAAACAACACGAGTAATGATGGCCAGACCTAATGACACGATGTTATAATCCCGATCCAAAGACCAAATGCAACATAAGACAAAAGTCCAAAAGAAAACATACAACCATGGAAAGTATAGAAACCTCCTCTATTTAGTCCATCATCACCCCAAAACCACAACACCCCTACCATAAATCCAGGCAAGGTATGCGATGAATTTTATCTACACTAAGCATAAAGCACTGATAAAAGTGTCACCTTTATTAGTGCTAGCTAAAAGTGCTGATAAAGGTGAATTTTATCAGTACTAAAAAAAGAACTGATGAAGGTGTACCCTTTATCACTGCTTATTATTATAAATTAATTTAAAACCCCATGTTTATAATTAACATATATTTTTTAATAATTCATTTATATATATAATATTATAAAAAATTTAATTATACTTTTACAAATAAAGAAATAAAAATTTAAATAATTATAATATCATGATATTGTTGTTAAATAACATATATATTTAATATATTTATAATTATATATTTATAAATAAATATATATTAAAAAACATATTCCTCAAATAAATTTGGTAAATATATATATATATATATATATATATATATATCAATAGATAATGATGATATTCATGATTGTCATTATGTTCATACATTATATGCGCGAGTATGTATAATTGATGTTATATGACTCAAAAGTTTCTTTGTGAACATGATTGTGGGTTGATACGTTCCAAAAGTTAATATTACGTATATTATTCATGAACCATGCATATGTTATGTATTCACGACTCATGAATTTTCACATATATTTTAATGAAACCCTTATTAATCATGCTTTCCAAATATATGTAACTAATCAATTTTTATAATCTATACCTTATTAGGTTTGATTCATTTGGGTTATTCCCATTAACTTATTATGTTCCCATAAATACCTATAGAATTTCAATATATATATTTAAACAATTAATATATCTATTATATTTATAATTATAAAATTTTAAATATCTAATAAAATTTTTAAATATTTTATATAACTATAACTATAAAAATTAATATTTAAAAAATTATAAATTATTAGAAATACATTTTTTATTAGTTGTTATATAAATATATATATTTCTATACAAATATTTAAAAATATATTTATTTATAATTATATATATTTAAATAAATATAAAATTATAATTAATATATTCATACTATAAGAAGGATGGTCATGAGTGTGGGGATTGTAAGCTCAGGCATGGGAGCTTGGATGCAGGGGCCTTGGTTGTGGAAGCATCAAATAGTGCTACAACCAGTGGTTCTAAGAAATATGGTCCCTTTTATGTTGATTCCCTCAAGAAGGCTGGTCATGGAAGGTCTAATTTGGAAAATGGGAAAGGGTTTTCTAATGGACATGCATCCGCTGTTGAGGGAATGAGTGCAAGGAATGAGTAAGACCATGTGTCTAAAATGGTTGTTGGAATGTATATAATTGATTATGGAAACAAGCGTGTCTTGATAAAAAACCAGAGGATAACAAGGGATAAATCCACTGGTGTAGAGGAAGAAGGAAAAACCATAGAGACAAAGGATAATGAGGTATTATCTAGAAAATATGATCATAAAGATTTTATTCAAAAGGATATGGATCATGATCTGGGGCAGGAAGAAATTCTAACTGCTAAATGAAACGGTAAGGCAAGAGTGCTGGACAAGGACAGATATCAGCTGGAAATTACAATGAAATCCATGGTTTCCCCACCTTTGGTGGAAGAGGCCTTGAATTTGTTGAATGAAACTAATGATAATGTGAATATTCATATCCTGATTCCCAATGATTATTCTGCAAAAAATGTAATGGGGAGGACTGAAGCTCCATCAGGTTCTTGAATAAAATGGATAAAGAAATAATGATTGAGGTGACTAAGTCTATTCTGGTGGACCCTAGTCTTGAGGAACACAAATTTATCTTGGTAGACATATTAAATAGATCCCAAATCAAGGACGTTCTTTAAGAGGAGTTTGGTAATGCTCATGATAGTTAAACATTGATTCTAAATATCGAAATCAATAGAGGTCATGAAATTGAGCCCCATAATGCAGAGGATGACTCACCAATTGTTGATAATCATCGTCGAACATGGAATGCTCCATAGTAATGGAAATGTGGTAGGCACCCAAGAATTCGAAGTGGTCCCTAAGGAAGGGCTAACAAACATAAAAAATTATTTTTTATGTTTCTATTTTTTCCGGCCTTTGGGGATATGTCTTTTTTCTGCTTTCCCATATCTTTTTTAGTGCAATTTTCCTCTTTTAATAAATTTTCTAGGACCATGGGTTTCCCCCTGGATCAATCTATTTTGATATATATATATATATATTTATAATGTTAAAAGTATAAATAAATATATACTTATTTAAATAATTATAAAAGTTTAATAAATATATCTATTATATTTATAATTTTATCAATATATATAATTTTATATTATTATAATTTTGTAATTTTATAATTTTATATAATAAATATATTAATTATATATATTTATAAAATTAGAAATTTAATAAATATATTTATTATTATTTTATAAATATTTAAATAAATATATATTTATTTATAGTTATAAATATAAATAAATATTTATTTACACTTATAACTATAAATAAATAAATAAATAATTATATATACTTATAAATATAAATAATTGAATAGTTATTTATTTATTCTTTTATCTATAAATAATTAGATAGTTCTTTAAAATTGTAAAATTATCATAAATATATTAATTATATATATTTATAAAATTAAAAATATAATATATATTTATTATAATTTTATAATTATTCACATAAATATATATTTATTTGTACTTAATGAAATTTCATTTCATTCTTGGTTTATAAGGATCCTTTCTTAGTGATTCTATATGAATGTGACAGGGTTTATTTGTTTTAATGTTGGTGTCTAAAAATATCTTGTCATTCCCTATGAACTCCAAACGTTATTGATATTTCCATTAATTATTATTATTATAAAATCAGATTTTGATGAATAATTATGGATTATTGGATAAATTAAAAAATTAGGTTTTCTAAAATAGAAATTCCATGTGGATTTTAAAGGGAAACATTTTTGGTTGCATCAAGTGAACAATAAAGTGATTCAATGGAAGATTTGGTTTCAAATAAATCATAAATAATTTTTTACTAAAATATAACATTTAAATGATGATGTTTTTTCAATTTAAAACTTATGAAATTTAAATATATATATTTTATTATTATTTGTACATAAGAGACATTGGGTGATTTGGTAACCCATACAGATACAACGAAAAGTAGAGATTATAGTCTAGAAAGGGATAGTGGCCTTGTAAGATTGAGTGTGTTAAAGGGATTTATTATTACCCAAATTAGATATTGTATCTACCTCGTATGAAATACTTATTTCATGTATTACATCTAGTATTCCAAGTAATAGTTTAAGTATCCTTAGACACAGAGGTTTTATCATAGGATGCATGATTAATGACTACCTGTAATGTGATGTCTTTATTTCCCTCTTTATTATTGAATATTAAAATTTCCAATGCCATCCAACCTTGGTTTCAATTTGTTTTAACATTTTCATGTTTTCTATTTTGAAAATATTATTTTAAAGAATCAACAGTTTTTATATCATTTTTTCAAACTATAATCAATAGTTTTCATGATAAAAAACTTTTTTTAGTTTCAATGCATTATACTGCTGGGATTTTCATTACACCTTACTTATTCTAATGGGGTGTATATATACTTTTTTTATAAGATGAATGAAAAATAAAGGGCTTCATTACATTTGGTGACTCTTATTGACCTGTTTGGTTTATCACATAAGGCAATTATGGAAATGTTTTAATCAATCTAGTGATTTTATAATGGTGGATTAATTTATAAATTTCTTTGAAGGTAGTTTTAAGTGAAATATCTTAAGAAATATATTGTAAATGATTTAAAATTATTATATAGATAATTGGATTCTTGGGGTGTTTCTCAATTGGTTTTATACCTAGTAATGGAATGATATATGATGAATAATTGTTTTATAGAATCCATAAATGGGTTTTTTTAAAGAACGATTTTTTTTAAAATTAGTGGTAATAACTGAATTGATGTTTTAGAAAATAATCTTGTGTTAATTGGATTTCAAACAACTATTTTGGGTGATTTGAAGTTATTTTTTTTAAAATGTTGTTTTATTTTTAAAGTGGCGAGTTAAGCATTATGATCACTATTTAAAACCACTTTTTTTCACATTGGTTAATTTTTATATTAATGGTTCCGGGTGTTTAATGATTTTATATTTACAAATGAGATGGACTAATTAAAAAATGTTTCTTTTCCCATGTTGGTTGTATTTTAAATCTTATTGTATATTTTAATTTTTTTCAATGCTCCTTTAAAGGTTAGTGTGAATTCCCATTTGATTTTCGAATGTGTTTTGATAAAATTTACTAGAAGAGTGGAGTGGGATAACTTTTATAAATGATAAAATGACATATAATTCCAAGCATGTTTTCAAAATAAAAGTCTCATATGAAATTTTATAAAAAATTAGATTTCATAAAAGGTATGATACCCTTTTAAGCCCCTTTTATTCTTATATGACCATTGTAGTTTTGGATCCCATGTGGGGATGTTTAATTTTAATGAATTGGTTTGATGGGAGATCTGGGGGTGTGGATATGTTTAGTATTGACTACCTCGTTTTCTAATCATTAATTCATGTCCATTTAATAATATAACCTAGTGACGATGACCGTGACACCAAAATCCTTTTTAGGATATTTTATGGGTTTTATCTCTATGCTTATATTGCATCCCATTTCATTTATATTATTTTATGCACGTATTTTCTTTTAATTTTCACCATGATGTGCGACTTGACATAGTGGTGCCTTACGATGTTCTTTATTCCTTATTTGTACGGTTTTCTTTCCATATTTAAAAAAAAGGATTATGAAAGGTTTTTAATGACGGAAAAATGGAAAGGGTGATTTTGTTGTGTTTTTATATTATTTTAATAATGATGTTGGAAAGTTTTACCAAATGATAAATGTTATAATGGTTTTTATTTTAATCTATAATAATGTTTGTGTTTTGAAAATTGGGTTTTAGGAAACTGTGCCCTGTTTTATTGAATTGGTTTGTTTTCAAACATGTTTTAGAAAAAAACTATGTTAGTTGGAAACCTTTTCGAGTTTTAAAAAGTGTATTTCAAAAATGTTTTTTTATTAAATAGTCTAAATTCATATTTTAAATATTCTAATTGACCAAGAGGTATTTTCTAAGGATTTTTTTCCATGTGATTGTTTTCATTTAATGAAAATCTTAGAAAAATTCTTTTAACACACCTTTATGTGCTGCTATTTATTTAGTAAAACTTTCTAGAAAATATTTATTTATATAATATATTTTAAACTAGATTTTTTTGTATATAATATGAAATTGATCTCATATATTTGGTAGGGAGTGATGACCAAATTTTCTTTTATATCACATATATATTTTATAGGTCGAGGTTTGTTCTAACCAGTTTCACTTCCTTTGGTTCTTCTATGAAGGAAATATGGATAGATAGTGACCCTAGTTGAACATATTTTTTATATTTATTTTGTGAAATATTAATATTACTTAACCAAAAAGGATTGATATGAATAAAAAATGTATTTATTGTAATCATATGAAAAAAGTGTATGATTATAGAGTTAAAGAGTTCATCATGTTTACAAAAGATCACATAGATGACCCTTCTCAAATACATTTTCTATGTTTATGTAGTTTTTATTTAGTACAAATTATTCTGGAGGATTTTCAAGAAAACCTGTTCTATCAAGTAATAGAACAATGTTATAAATTTTATAATAAATCTGGTGAGAAAGCGAATATAGATAGTGGCTGGGATAGTGTAACATTTCATGGATCATCTGATATGATTACAAGTGTGGAAAATAAAGAAGACCACATTAAGGATGTGATTACAGATTTTAATGTTCATGAATATCATATTGAGTAAATGACAAGGAAAATAGAATATGAATTTCATGATTGTCTAAAATTGTTTGATAAGTTATAGATTTGTTCAACGATGCCGTTGTATGTTGTTTGCAATAAATATGCAAAATTGTCTACCACACATAAGATGTATAATTTTAAAGAAGACCATGTATGGAGTGAAACTAGTTTTACAGAACTAATTTCTCTATTGAATGAATGCTCACAGAAGACAATGAGATACCTCAAAAAATATACGATGCCAAATGAATGCTACACTCAATGGGTATGATCTCTAAAAGAATAAATTCCTACCCATATTATTTTATTCTATTTCTCAAGGACCCCAAATAATTTATATAATGACCAATGGTTGGTGTGTCTCAATATGAGAAATATTAATCAGGTCATACAAATGCTGTATAGTACATTCTAATAATCAAAAGTTTTAGTCCCTTGTATGGATGTTAGTATACTGTAGAAAAATTGACATGGAGCACATTTATAAGAAATAAAATAAGAAACAACATCACCAAGTTGGCTCTCCCTAGTGGAAATGAATTGATTTTGAGTGTCCTCAATTTGGAAATGCTCTAAGAAACCTTTATCTTCTATTATCAATAGATGGAGTGAATCATTTTGGATTTCAAAGAAACAGTCACAGTACAAGGCTAATTATATTGGTAAATCTTAACTTTCTTACGTGGTTATTCATTAAATGAAAATACATCATGTTATCTGTGCTTATATCAGGACCAAAATAATCGGGTAATGATATTGATTTTTATTTGGATCCTTTGATCGAGAATTTAAAATTATTGTGGGATTTATGAGTTATGTTGTTTGATTCTTACATAATTGAAGATTTCAAGTTGAGAGCGATGTTTTATGGGATGATAAATGATATTCCTTCTTATAAATATTTGGTAGTATATATCATTAATGGAGCTCAAGGGTGTCACATTTTTGAACAAGTTGCCTATTCAATTAGATTGAAACATTCATTGAAGAATTTATTTCTAGGGAATCATAGATTTATACCCTTATAACGTAAGTTCCATTCATAAAATGACATCATTCGATGGAAGTTAAAAATAATGTACAACACAATCTCTACTAATAGGTGATCAACTATTTCATAATTTAAAATATTTGGACACTAATTTTGATAAACCTTTTTTGAAAACCTTTATAAAAACTAATTGGAAAAAGTGATTAGTTTTTTTAAAATTTCTATACCATAATTTTTTGTATTTCAGAAACTTTCTTGATGTTATTCATGTCAAAAAAATGTATATCATAGTGTAATTCACATGGTGTTAAATTCACTGATAAAAACAAATAATGGAATTAAGTCATGGATGAACATGGTTTACATGGGAATATAAGAGGATTTAGCACTAGTGTCGGGTGAAAAATGAATTTTTCTTCCTCTAGGTGCTTACACTATTTCTCGGTTGGAGTGATATTAGTTTTGAAAATTATTTATTGATGTAAAGGTTCAATAGGGGTGTTCATTTAAAATCAATAATGTTGTGTCAACGAACAATTTAAATTTATGGGGTTTGAAGTCCCATGACTTACATGTTTTGATGCATGATCTAATACTTTTATATTTATGTTCATTTTCCCAATAATGTCCATCATAAATTATCTAAGATATATTTATTATTAAAAGATATTTGCAGAAAATTTATAGACCCAATTAAACTGATGACCATAGAAAGAGAAACTGCTATCATATCATGTGAATTAGAAATTTTCTTCACACCATAATTTTTTGATAAGGCAGTTCACTAGATTGTTCACTTATAGAGAGAGATTTGACTATGTTGTACTGTACACTATAGATGGATGTATCCCATTAAGTTGTATATGCATATTTTGAAACTGTATATCAAAAATATATTTTGGCCAAAGGGTTGTATTTTAGAGTGATATATTATTGGGGAAGCTATTGAATTTTGTATCAAATTCCTGTTTGGGGTGTAAAGAATTGGAATACCAAAATCTCATAACACTAAGCAGCATGCAGATGAAGGAATATTTGGAAGAGATATTGTGACAATAAATGTTACAGATCAGAATTTGGCCCACCTTTACATTTTTCATAACATTTTGGAGGTTTCTCTATATGTCTAAACCCACAAAAAAGTTATTAGGTATTTGAACCCATCAAGGGATAAAATATGGATATAAAATACACATAATCAATAGTATATAGGATAGTTTTAGGAAGATATTTTTAATGTGTCAGATGAAAATACAAATTCAATTTCAGAATGTCTTTAATGGAGAGGCAGTGGATTAAGTGTGTATGTATTATTTCACAATGGTTATATAATTATTCTTTATACATTCTATAAAAATTTACATGATGAAGATATTAACATAAATATATTGGAGTTACCCTTGTGGATGATGTGATTCATGTTTCTGGTAATAAGGGAAAAATCTATTTATGTAAATATTTCATACTTTGGAATCATTAAACAAATAGGGGAGTTGGATTAAACAACACTTCAAGTGCTGATTTTTAAATGAAAGTGGGTTTTTACATGATTTGTATTAAAATAGATGAATTTTTATTTGTGAATGTGTATTTTAGTAAGGAAGGGAATAATGAATCACCATTTGTAATGGAATCACACACAGTACAAGTATTTTATGTTCTCAATCTAGAAAAAATAAAAGTGGTAAATTATTCTATTAATGACCAAAACCATTGAAGGGTTATGTAAAAATTCAACCAAGGATGGACCTCTTTTTGGGACATCACATTCATTTCAAAGTTTTCCTAATATATATGGGGTGTTTTATGTGAAAGGAGACCACAATGATGGGATTTGGAATCTCGATAGAGGGATAAATTCCCTTCATCCAAAAAATCAATAATATGGTTATATTTATTTACAATATAAATTGTGTTACCTCATGTTATTATCTGTTCTCTGCTGCATTTATGTAAAATAAATTAAATTTTAAGAAACCTCTACAGGTAATGTCTTTTGCACATGATGGTGCTTCCCATACCTAGGAACAAAATGTCTCTCAAGCTGCTACTACTCATAGTGTAGGAGAATGAAAACCTTACGCATGTGTAGAGGGTACCACTCTAGAGAAACAACATGTTTCTCAACCTAAAACTTCTCCTAGTGTAGAGGAATTATAACCTTCTACACATGCCAATGGTACCTCTCTAGAGGAACAACGTGCTTCCCAACCTACTACTACTTCCAATGCAGAGGTATAATGACCTTATAATCATTCCAATGCTACGGATGTAGAGGAACAACATATTTATGATGTTGAATCCAAGAAAATGGTATGAGACGAAGGAAAACGATTCTAAAAAAATAGGAACGCCATATTTTTATTGTGTTATAAAAAATAATTATGGTGAAAATAAAAGGCATCAAATTTAAGGTTGGATGGAATGCACAGGGCCCGCATGTTATCCCCAAAAAATCCATGTCCAGTTGTTACATTGGAATACTCATTCAGCAATGCATGTCGATTGATGTAGATCATTGGAACCATGTTGTTCCCACGCTTACGAATCTGATGTGGGAAGAGATTACAATAACATTATGATATCATTTCTTTATTTTAATATAAAAATAAAATAATGAAACATTGATTTACTATTTATAATCCCTTATAGAGTGAATTTATAGTAGATTAACCCCACAAGATATATGTATTAATTCATTTGGGAAGGATTCATAGAAGATTTCACTCAATTCTAATGAGACATCATCTTAAAGATACTGAATAAACAAATAACCCAAACCCAACACTTATGTATAGATATATGATAACCCAAGAAGAATGGGATGCATTTACTAGCCATTATGAGGATATGAATTTTTAAGTACATTATCGGTGGTAATAGATTTATTGAAAATATGTGTATTCCTCAATTTTATTGAGAAAAACCAATAACCGAAAAAAACAAACATACCCGATGCTTATAAAGTGACAAATAAAAAATCAATATTTGTATTAATTGGTTGATGTATTTTTTAATTATGAAGAAACAACTGAGTGTTGAAAATAAGGAACGAGAAAAAAACCAATATACCCCTACTTTAATGTAAGGATTGAGTACGCTAAACTTGAAAAAAAGTTGGTACATATTTTCAATCAATCGTAATACTTCTATGTTACATGAATCAACAACATTATTATGTTCATAAATTTATATAATGTTTGGTGAATGAAAATCCAAATCCACTTCCATCCCATGTCATGTTTTATGAAAGGATGAATTTGTTAATAAATATGGGATATTAACAGACAAAAATAAACAAAAGTGTGGGGAATATGTGTAAGTAGGACATAATAATTTTTTTCTTTAAATAACCATTACATAACAATGAATATATTTTTTCTTATATCCTATATATGACATAGTCAAATGAATCATCTACACATATTTTAGATAAAAACCAACTATCAGTGGCCTTGAAGTGTCCATGACAGTATGGATGCCTGAGAGGTTTTTGTTTTGTGATGACACCTCAAAAATATTTTGAGAATAAAATAGTAGGAGGATCAAGATTCAAAAGGGGAAGGGATGAAAGCAAGAATAACAGCCCTTGAAGAAATTGTTATTTGGTAGTATAAGTTTCTAGAATATTTTATGGGGGGATAAAAGAGAAGAATAAACTCAAGAAACAACATTGTGTGGAGTTCCCACCCCCACCCCCACCATCTTTAAGGCGATCTATTCCCTTCAACGATTTATCTTAGTCAAGGAAATCAATAATCTAATAATGGTTTCAGTGCAATGTGAATCAAGTATACACTGATAACTTTAATAAATTTTTATTATAGAGGGTGAAAATGACTGTTATTTATATCAATAAATAGCTACCCATCACCTTGTAGCGAGGGCTATGATGTTCAATATCAATGATTATAGAATACACAACATACAACTTCCAACGGGTTATCTAAGAGTGGTGATTAGCATAGCTCATGATTTGAGTACCGAGCTACCTATTTCACTTTATTAAGAAGATATTTATAAAGTCAACCACCTTATTAGAACATTAATCACATGGTCATAAAATTTTGTAAAAACACATGTCAAAAAATAGGTATTCATTTCCAATTTATTTTTCATTCTAAACATTTCAAAATTAAGGGAAAAAGTTCTAAACCAATGAATGTTATTATAAACAAACAAATAGAAGAGGTTGAAACAAATGGCTTCCTCAAAACCATCTAAATGTTCAACCAACCAATTTATTGGGTATTTTTAAAGCACCATTACCCCTCCCATTGAATATCCACATTTACTAACATTGATGGTTTATGTAGATACAATGTTACAATGTAATAGTAATCACATAGTTGATTATGGAGAAAAAATGCATGGAGAAGAAGTTACTAACTACATTTCTTTTGAGAATATAAATGAAATCCTCTACTATGAGTGACTAGGAGCCTCTTTTGTAAATGTATACATGAGGTATGTTTTCATGATATCTCTTTCCAAAATTTGATATACTATGTTAATTAGGAATAAATAATTTGCATAGTCATTCTAGAATATATATATATATATAGATTAATAACAATTGAACTGATTTCCACATGAAAAAAACATAGACTCAATGGTCCTCACGCCTCCTCTATAGAACAAAAAAATAATCTAAACAAATGGATGAAATAGTGGAAAACCTAAACAAATAATTTGAAAAAAACTTGGGGATGACATACTCTTATTAATACCAATGATTGAGGGGTAAAACGATAAAGTTTAATCATATAAAATATATTTTAATTTATTTCATTACTTATTCTTTTTTTTTGTTTTTAGGAAACATTGGACGCTCATTACGGTCAATTAGGATACTCCGAATATTTATTTCCTGAACTCACTACATGTATTACCAACAAACAGTCCGCACATGATGGCGTTTTTCAATTTCTAAAACACTACATCCCACGTTTTAGAACTAAACTTCATGTTATATAATATATATTAAGTTTTAGTGAGGATTATTTTATTATAGATAAGTGTTTTTATATTGTCTAAATCATGGCATGGGGATACAGATTTCTCAAAAGGAACCCAAAAAGTTCTACAAATGGATAAGTATCAGGGTATATAAAATAATATTTCACAATGAAAAAATAGATTAAAAAATTACTTATTTTCCTCAATATTTCTGTAGTGTCTGACATTATAAAATAGAAAATATTTTACATATTATGTTTGTAAATTTATGAGAGAGATCATATTCCATAACAAAAAACACATCCCTAAAGATGTATTTTCAATGTTAATTACAATTTCATTTAAAATATTTTTTAATAATTATTGTATTTTTATTTTTATAGTAATACTATGCCTTTAAAAATCATATTAACAAGAAGATATACATTTTCATAGAAATGAATGGGAATCATACCAGGTCGCAGAATGTACAAAAGATTCAAGAAGATATAGCTTCTATACAAGTAATGGATTGTTTTATATTTTTGTTTAATTTATTTGTTTTTGTTGTTAATGAAATATAAATTATTTAATTATATATCTAGATTCATTTTTTAATTATGGGTCAATAATGCATATAACCATAATGAAAAGTTAAATCACTACTACTTATTTAATTTATTATCTTTCATCATAATGTCTACCATTTATATGTTATTTTCCCTATCATATTTATCTAATACTTATTTCATTTTTTTCACAGATCTTTGGGGAAGTCATATTTTTTCATTAAAGTATATAAAAAAATCCATATAATAGACAAAACATTCATTTCTTACAATGTTACAACACTTTCCATTACTTTTCATTGTCTAGAAACCAACAATTTCTATTGATTCAATGTTCTTATCTAAAAAAATATTCTCGATTCAATATGTAGTGTTTGAATTTTGAAAAATAAATAAAATAGTATTCATGGTAACA
The DNA here is from genome assembly GCA_963277665.1 of Viscum album. Classification (NCBI taxonomy): domain Eukaryota; kingdom Viridiplantae; phylum Streptophyta; class Magnoliopsida; order Santalales; family Viscaceae; genus Viscum; species Viscum album. The sequence goes on from OY728155.1 coordinate 1,447,747,171, forward strand.
ACGGTAGCTAGAATTTTTTTGAGACTCTGGTATATGAGGGAATCAGGTACACCTCAATCTGACATAAGGTGTGACCAGTATGACTCTAGGTGTATCATTTGTTTTAAAAAAGGTATATTAATTTTAGTAAAATTTATAAATGAAATACTAAAAACAAAAAAATGATTTCAAAATATTTTTATACATTTTAAAACAATCCATGAGTCATTTAGGAAGTGTATAAATCAACCACACCTCAATCTCACGCAAGATGTGACAAGTATGAACCAGAGTTCCCGTTATCAGTTTAAAATTGACATTTTACTTGAAATGTGTCAATAACTAAAAACTAATAAAATGCACTCATAATGTCATGATAATTTAAGACAAGGATTCATAAATAATTTTGGGAATGTAGGAATTAGTCTGATGTAAAAACGATACATGATGTAACCAATATGAGTGAAAGTGGATGTTTCCATTTTAAAATGAAATTTTAGAAAAAAGGAAAAGTGACATACTAAAAACCAAGATAACATATTAAGGCATTTTTAGAACTTTCATAAAATTATCCATTTTTCATTTGGGGAATTTATTTATTATTAACACCTCAATAAAACACACTATCTGACCGGTATGACTCCAGATGTATATTTTTATATAAAATTGGCTTCAATTTTATTTAAAAGGAACATGTGACATACTGTAAAATGAGAAAAAACATTTTAATTGTTTTCATACTTTAATGAAAATATCCATGATTAATTTGGGACATATACGAATAAAAAAAACTTAAATTCAATCCATGGTGTGACCAATATGACTCCAAGTGCGTCTTTTTATTAATGATTTACATCAATTGTAGTTAAATGAAAATTGACATACTGAAAACAAAGAAAACACATTTTTACTATTTTAATTATTTTGGAAAATTATACATGAGTCATTTTAGACATAAAAGAATTAGTTGTGCCTTAATATGATGCACAATTTTTGTGGTATGACTCCAGGTTTGTCTTTTTATTTAATATTGACATCATTTTTAGTAAAAAGAATAAGTGACATATTGAAAATTAAAAAAACATATTCAGATTGTTTTTATACATTTGTAAAACAATTCATGAGTGATATGTGACTTATAGGAATTAGATTCACTATAATATAAGTCATGATGTGAATGGTTCGACTTCAAGTGTGTCTTTTTTATTAAAAATTTACAGCAATTTTAGTAAAAAGAACAATTTACCCAATCAAAAAATAAAAAATGCTTTTGAATTTTTTTGATACTATAGTAAAATTATCCATGGATCATTTGGGATGTGTATGTATCAGATTCACCTAAATTTAATGCATGGTGTGGCTAGTATAACACTAAGTGCCTATTTTTATTTAAAATTAATATCAATTTTAGAAAAAAGGGACAAGTGACATACTAAAAAATGAGAAAACATATTATGATTATTTTGATACATTAGGTAAATGATCCGTAAATCATTTGTGAGGTGTTGGAATTAGCTTCGCCTAAAATCAACGCACGATGTGACTGGTATGACCCCATGTGAACCTTCTTTATTTAAAATTTACATCAGGTTTAGTTAAAAGGAAAACATACTTACTCAAAACTAAGAAAAAAATTCATATTTATTTGACACTTTCGGAAAATGATCCATGAGTAATTTTATGCATGTATGAAGTAGACACACCTAAGTCTGATGTACAGTGTGACTTGTATGAATCCAAGTGCATCTTTTTATTTTAAATTGATATCATTTTTAGTAAAATGGAAAAAGGGATGTACTAAAAACCCAAGAAATGCATTTAGATTGTTTTTATACTTTAGGAAAATGATCCATGAGTTATTTAGAACTTGTAGGAATTTACCTTACCTCAATCAAAGGAACAGGGTGACCAATATGATTCAAAGTGAATCTTTTTTATTTAACATTTACATCAATTTATGTAAAATGGTCATCTGACCCACTCAAAACCTAAAAAAATAGATCTATTTTAATACTTTAGGAAAATTATCCATGAGTTATTTGGGATGTGTAAAAATTAGACACACCTCAATTCGAAGAAAGGTGCGACCAATATGACTACAAGTATATTGTTTTATTTAAAATTAACATCAATTTAAGCAAAAAGGAACCCATGATGTACTGAATACCAAAACAATTAATTAATATTATATTTTTAATCTATGGAAAATATCCATGAGTCATTTGGGATGTGTATGAATCAGCCTAAACCTTAATCTGAGGCAGGTTGTGGGCAGTATGGATCCAAGTGAATCTTTTTTATTTAAAATTTACATCAATTTCAGTAAAAAAGAAAAAAACTACTAAATACTAAGAAAAAATATTTATATTGTTTGATACTTTAGTAAAATGATCCATCATAATTTGAAATGTGTAGAAATCTGCTTCATCTCAATTCAACACATGGTTTGACTGGTATGACTCAAAGTACGTATTTTTTTTGAAATTAACATCAATTTTAGTAAAAAGGAAAACTGACCAACTCAAAACAGAGAAAATTCATTCATATTATTTTCATAATTTATAAAAATGATACATATGTCATTTTTTGGCATGTAGTAATCAACCAAACCTCAGTTCTATGCACGGTGGGATCAGTATGACTCATAATGTGTCTATTTTGTAAATTAGCATTTATTTAAGAAAAAAGAACAAGGGATGTATTGAAAAATGAGAAAACACTTTTGAATTGTGATTATAATTTAGAAAATAGTTCCATGAGTCATTTGTGACCTGTAGGAATCACTTTCACCTCAATGTTAAGCACAATGTGACTAGTATAACTCAAAGAAACCGTTATCTATTTTAAATTGACATTTGAGTTCAAAAAATGTGTAACACACTAAAAACTAATACAATTCACTATAATTGTCTTGATAAATTATGAAATTAATTAATAAGTCATTTGTGACATGTAGGAATTAGTATCACATCAAACCAACACACGATGTGACTCGTATGACCGAAAGTGATTATTTCTAGTTTGAATTGACATTTTAGTAAAAAAGACAACAAACATAATGGAAATTGAGAAGACAGATTCATATAGTTTTGACACATTAGGGAAATGATCTTCATTTAATTTGTGATGTATAGAAATAAACTGAACCTCAATCCCAGGAAAGGTGTGGCCGGTAATGATCTAAATGTTTTTTTATTTAAAATTGATATTAATTTCATTAAAAATAATAGGTGGCATAAACAAAACTGAGAAAACACATTCAATTTGTTTTGATACATTTACTAAATTAGCCATACCAAATTTGTGATTTTTTGAATCCAACCACACCTATATACAATTCAAGGATTAACCGATATAAATAAAAATGCGACTCTTTGTTTAAAGTTTAAATTCTTTAATGTCTTCATTCATATAATTGTTAAAAAAATTATAATATTAATAACATAAGATTATTTTTCTTATATAGGTGGATTCATTTTATTAGGATGAGGTGATTGTTTTAGCAACATATACCACGGGATGACCTTTTTGATAGGGGATCATGGGTGCTAATGAAAAAAATTAATGTTTTAATTGTTTATGGATAAAAATTGTATACAGAATAATTAAAAAACATTTTTTTAAAGGTATATATTCGTTTTTTTATTTTTTTGTTCATGATGTAAAATTTATTTCAATTAAATTATATATTTTGTATACAAGATATAGGAGGTTGTGGGAGTATGTTGTTATACAAACAACACTTTACAGTAAATGGTGTCTATATTATCCCTATTTCTAGAACTCATAAAGCCTAAAAGTTACCACCACTATAAAAAGTGATAATAAATTGGGTCACTTATTAGCCCTCAAAATAACACTCATAAAGGGAAGCCTTTATCAAAACTAAAGTATTTGTTGATAAAGGGAGTCCTTTATCAGTATCTTTTTTAATATTGATAAATGGATTCATTTATCAGTTTATTTTCACAGTGATTAAGGGGACCCACCCTTTAACAATACAGAGATTAACAATAGTTTTTTAACACTGTTAAAACCCTTTTTTGGCATTGGTAAAGGGAATATCTATAGTAGTTGCTGCACAATGAGATTCCACAAAACAAACCCCCTAGAGGAGAAGATTGTCATTTCCACTAGGCTGCCACCACCATTGACCCTATCCACTATTGGGTGCCTCCTCAAATGGAACTCCCACCTATCTATTTGAAAAAAAAGAAATTTGGATGATGTCTAAGGAGGTCAAAGACACATTTTTTTTTGATATTTTACTATCTTTGAAGAAAAATTATTTCTTTATAAAAGGAGGATGTGATAAGCCTTTTGGACATATGAAAATATATGGGGGGGAGATTTATTTGGTGATTAGATTTGATTGAAGATCATTTTTTTCAGACTACATCTGATATCCACCTTTGGTACACTATTTTATTTGAGTAAAATTTCTGAGATCATTCTCAATTTTGCGATTATCATATTTTTACTCTTGATTTTTAGTGGATCCCTTTCTGGACTAGGTCCCGTGGTTTTTTTCCACATTAAAAATTTTCATTGTCAATATTTATTTTCTACACAAATATTTTTTTCATAGTTCATCCGATTTTGTTTGGAGGGAAAAAATTTATTTTTGTTATGTGGTTGATTTGCCACTTTTTGGGAATTTGTACCTATATGTATTTCTCAACATTTGGTATCAGAGGGTTTGGTTTTTATTGCATTTTAATTATGGAGTCTAATTACAGTCGGATGATTTTTATGAATGGTACCAAATATGAAATGTGGAAACTAAAAATGAAGGATCGTGTTTTTTTCAAGAGAATGCATCTTACGTTTTTTAGTACTTGGAATCCATAAAGAATTTAAGATAAAGAATGTGAGTTTGTGTATGAGATGGTTTTCTGTTTCACTCCCCCACAGTTCAAAGATAATGTGATGAACTAGATTGCTAACATATCTCATTGCAGATCTTTTTGGGGGAAGCTTACGACTACACATGCTTCGAAGATAGGAAATAATAAGTTGTTTCTTCTAAAAAAATAATGAATTTAAGGTTCATGGAAGGTAAATGTATTTTTGACACATTGATAGAATATGAGGGATGTTTTGATCAATTGTATGGTATGGGTACTAATTTAGAATATTTGGTTTTAGCATTTTTGTTTCTTAAAACATTAGCTTATTCTTGGGAGAATTTCCATGTTACACTAATTAGGTTAGCCCTTAAAGGTTCTATGAAATTCAGTTCTGTTTAGATGTTTTTTTGAATCAAGAGGTCAGGAAACTACTCAAAAGAAATATTTTTAATATCTTGTAGTAATAGAGAATAGGGGGAGAATCTGAGAAACAAATCATGGAAAAATTAGTCAAGGAAAGTTAAAAGGCATAAGAAAATCCAAATCAAAGTAGAGAGAATTTGAATGTAATCATTATAGTGAGAAAGGGATTTTTAAGAACATTATTTATCATTTGAAAAGAGGAAATAAAATGGAGGAATATAAAGAGTATAAAAATAGTGATGGGTATGATCATGCTTCCACTACTACGGGGGGTTATATTGTTATTTTTTATGACTCCATTAATATTTCTTTTGATAATTATTGTTGGGTTGTTGATAGTAGTGTCTGTTTTCACATGAAATCAAGGTAGGAGCTCTTTAAATCTAACAACCAAAGTAATTTGTGGATTTTGAATATGGTTAATGATGTTCATAATGATGTTTTAGGTATTAGGACTGTTTTTTAGAGACCAGTACAGAAAGTAAGGTGATATTGAAGAATGTTCAATGCGTTACTGATGTTCTCTTGAATCTTATTTTAACTAGATTTCATGATTATGAGGGGTTTATCAGTAATTTTGGCAATTTAGGACGCATGTTTTCTAGGTTTTTTTGATTGTTTCTAAAGGAAATAATTAGTTATGTTTTTATAGGATAAGAGCCCTTATTTATTATGATACTTCTTGTATTGTTGAGTGTAGTGCTTAATCAATGTTATGGATTATGAGGCTTATCCAAATAAATGAAAAATTGATTTTTTATTGCAAAATAGAAATATTTTTATAGATTAAAAGAGTGTGAAATTTGACATGTATGATCAATGTATGGATGGAAAATAGTGAAAAGTGAGATTCAATAGTCATCCTTTGCACCAGAAGTCACACATACATGAATGAGCACGTACTGATGTTTTTTGTCCCTTGAATTCTAAGAACATTAGTGCTAGTTTTTTTCTATAAATTAATTGATGACTACTCATGTAAGCTTTGTGTTTATGTTTTGAATGCCTAAAGTGAGGTGCATATTGTTTTTAAGAAATGTAAGGTTTATACTGAGAGGGAATTTGGTAAGATACTCAAATGTATTCACACTAATGAAAAGGGAGATTATTGTAGTTTGTTTGATTAGTATTATAGGAAAGATTTTATTCAGTATCAAAAGATTCCTCCTTAGTAAACTCAGCTAAATGAGGTAGCTGAGAAGATGAACATAACTTTGTTGAAAATATCTCATTATTTACTTTCAGAAGAAAAGATTCCTCAACATTTTATTTGGTGAGGATTAACTTACAGATTATTATATTATCAATATATAAACTATAGTTTCATTGAAGATAAACACTCCCAAAAATTTTGGGTATGGAAATGATATTAGGTATGATAACTTTCATGTTTTTGTTTACAAGGATTTTGTTCAAATTCCTTGATATGAGAGATCCAAGATGGATGGTAAGTCACGATAGTGTATTTTAATATTCTATGGACATGATGAGTTTGGGTACATGTTCAATGATACTAATTTTATGAAACTTGTTGAAATGTATGATTTAGTTTTTAAGAAGGATCAGATTATTGCAGATATTGAAAAGGGACAAAAGTTTAGTTCTCCATCTTCTAATGGGGTTTTTAGTCTTAACCAAAGTTTTGATTCACATTTACCTCATATATTTGATTCTTATGATCATGATAATGTTTAGAATGATGTTTAGGGTGAATAGGATGAAGTATATTTTTTTAATACAACTTTTTTTTTTCTGATATTCAGATTTCAGGGGTTATTTTTGAACCCACAATTCCACTCCAGAGGTCATCTCCACATCATACCATTTCTACTCAATATTTACATGATGAGTATGTGATCTTAATTGAATGAATAATAAACAACTATTTGGATGAGATAATAGAATTTTATATTAAGGACATATAGTTTGATATAGTGGATGGTGAAATAAATTAATTTCACAACAACCATAATTTTGGGCTTGTGAAGTTACATACAGGTAAGAGTCCTTTGAAAAATAAATGGATTTATTTTATTAAAATTGATGAATATAGTTTTGTTCCATGATAAAAGGGAAGGATTGTTGTTAATGTATTACATTATAAGAAAGGTGTTGATTTTGATGATATATTTTCACATGTTGTGAAAATTTCTTCCATTCTAATTGATCTTGGAATGGATCTTTAGATTGAGCAGATGAATATGAATAAAAATTTCCTTCGTGGTTATTTATGGGAAGATATTTATATGGAATACCCATATGGTGTTGTTGAAATAGGTAAAGATAACCATGTCCTCTAGTTAAAAAAGAGTTTGAATTGTTTGAATTGATCTCTAAGGTAGTGGTACAAAAAGTTTTAATGTTTCATTTTTCATTAGTGTATTTGGAGAAATATTTAGATCATTATGTTTTTTGTTTAGACATTTACTAATGATGATTTTATTATAATATTTATTTATGTTGAGGATATGATCATTGTTGGCCATGATTCTTCTAGAATTGATTTATTGAAGAAGGATGTTTTTAGTATTTTTAAATGATATACTTGGGGCCAACATGATAGATTATTGGAATGTCAATCATATGTAAAAAAAGGCCATAAAATTATCATTATCCCCAGATAGATATATTGGGAAGGTTCTTTAAAAAATTTCTATGGATAGAGAAATAGTGGTTAGTACTCATCCTGATTTACATTTTATGCTTGTTACTAGTTAGTCACCTTATACTAATTAAGAGAGTGAAGAGATGCATCAAATACCTTTTTCATCTATTTTTTATTTTTTGATGAATGTGATGGTATGTAACAGACATGATAAAGATCAGCAGTTGGTGTGGTCAGTCACTTTTTATCTAATCCATGGGAACCAATCATTTGTGACCTTACTTATTTATATATGGAAGGATATATCGATTCAAGGAAGTATAATTATGTCTATTTGAACTCTTTTGAAGGGGGAACTATATCTTGTAATTTTAGATTAAAGAGATGTGTTGTTTTATCTATAATCAACATCACCATTAAATATTTATTATTCAAGGAAGAAGTACAAAGAGATAAGGGAAATTAATGGCACTGGGGATTAAGGGAGAAAGGGAGAAAGAGAGAAAGTCAAGACCCAACTTATGGAGGCCTAAAATAGTGGAGACAAAGGGTATACCCATGGATCAATTTAACTCCCTAATGTTTAAGGGAATGTGAGGTGAGGAAGGAACATCACCTTAGTCCAATGTTGTTCTAGAGATGCACGCAGAAACATATCATTTTTGTTATCATTAGATCTGTTATATCCTCAATTCAAGATATTTGGAGATTGAGAAGATCCACACTGATGAAAATGGATCATACATGATGACCCAATGTTTACTAAGAGGTAAATATGAGACTTGAAAACTGATTTCAGGTTTAGAGGTGATCCCCAATGGAGTCAGAGGGGGAGTTTGTTGGGAACCTCCCCAAATGGTGGTCCAACGCATCTCTTTGAAAAGGAGAAACACAGATGCTTTTTAAGGTGGTCATAGATGCATTTTTCAGTGTTATAATCTTCCACACAAGCATATTTTATAATATATGAATGTAGCAGAAATCTTTTTTCAATCACAAAAAAATTTGAGTAGGAGATTCATTTAGTGATCAAATTTATCTGATGTTCATTTTTTAGACTACATCTAGTCTCATCCTTTGTTCCACTATTTTATTTAAGTATCATTTTTGATATACTGTTCATTTTTAGGAGTCTACTCATTATACTCTTTACTTTTAGTGGATCACTCTTTATAGACTAGGTCCCATGGGGTTTTCCCTCATTGGGTTTTTCCCTGTTAAAAAATTTCAGTGTCAATATCTATTTTCTACACATTTATTTTTTTTCACCGTGCATCCGCTTTTGTTTGGAGGGAAATAATTTATTTTCATTGGGTGTTATCTTTATTGTTGTCTGCACATTCTTCAATTTTTATCATTCCCAACACTCACCACCACCATCATCCACATCTTCCACCATCATTGGTCATTATCCATTGTTCCACTGTTCTTCCCAACATTGATTCCACTACGAATCACTCCCTCATTACTGCACAATGGAAACTACTCCACATAGGTTAGCGAGCCATTGTGAGGCCATATAGAATCGCCTCACCACACCACCTAATATTCCATAGAGTGTCCACTTCCTAACACCATTACACATCAATTGATGACTCATCAATCATCCATCAAGAGTGGTCGAAGCCTGAGTTTACTCTAGATGATTATGTTTCATCAATGCACATTGCCCCAGGTGGAATGCACATTCCACATTGAAATAATTAGGATATGGAATCATCTCTATAATTGATATCATTCCATAAACTGACATTTTTGCCGAATAGGGGTCATAGGACCCATACAACCACTCAAGTCGAACCCCCCATGTGGGCCTCTCCTCCCACTACCACACAGACCCAACCCCCATGCACTGGTGTATCTTTCCTTCTTCATTTGTGCATTATGAGTGACCTCCATGACTCCTCTAATGTTCTTGGTAATGACCTCATGAATGTTTTTTAGACACCCCTATGGGTTGGCTAAGTGTTTTTCAACTATTGGAGGACCAACCAAGGTGATGGTAATTTTTTTACTAATTCTCCATTTCTAATGCTATTTTAGAGTACCCGATAACAAAAAAATACATTACACAAATGATATGAATTAAATTATATTTATATTTATTTTCTAAAATAATCATAATTTATTTCTTAGAATGGTAAATCTAAATTTATTAAAATCAAAAAATATTTAGATTAAATTAAAGAAAATTTATTTAATGAACTCATCCCTACCCTCTGACATGCTCTAACGTTCGGTGATTGTGTAATTCCTTTCTAATTCTCCCTCTCCCAATTGAAAAACTATAAAAGACCATCCATTCCATTTCTCCCATTCTCCCTCTCCCAATTTGTAGTGATTCTCTAACAAATTGGTTTCTCTAATTCTCAATATACTATTACAAAATAGAGTTTTATCACTAATATAAAAACAATTTATTTGTTCTAAAAAAAACTGATAATGTCCCCTTTTATTAGTAAAAAAAAGAGATGATAAAAGTAAAAAAATATCAATTGAAAAGAAATTGACAAGGAGTGCACCACCCATTTCTCAATGATTTACCCCTGTCTTTTATCAGTTTCCATTTAGACACCCCTTGATCCCTTTATCAGCACTAGACCATCACTCTTTCCCACACCCATGTGCGCCATCACATTGATTCAAACATGGGACCTCCAACATCAAGCATCTTTTCCTTTATTGCACTAAGATTTTTTGTCTTGTATTTTATGATATAAATATATATATTATCCATATATTTATATATATTTATATAATTAATTTGAGATATATTTATAAAGTAATTTTTAGTGTGTGTTTGTGTTTTTAAATACATACATACACACATATATATATAAATGCATATATATATATATATGTGCATATATATATATACATATGTCATTGTCTATAGAAATAATTATACATATTTATATTTATTTACATGTATTATATATTAATATTTATATATTTATATAATAATATATAGATAAATATATATTTATTTTAAAAATATAGTGACATACACAAATATATATATATATATATAAACATTATATATACATTATATAGGTAGATAAATATTCATAAAATTTTATTTAAATGAATTATATATTATTATTTATTTATATATTGTTTATATATTTAGAAATATATTTTATATGTAAATATGTTTAAATATTTATTTATAAAATTAAATTTTTATGTGTAAATATAAAAAAATATCTATACAAGTATATATTTTATTATAAATAGCACTACATTATGAAAAATGTTAAGATTAAAAGGTCATAATATTTGTAAGTGTGTAATTCCTGAAAATAAATTAAGGCATCTACAAAAAAATTATAACAAAACCCCCTTAAAAGAGTGTGAAATTCCATCAAATGTTCAAAAAATAAGGCACCTCAACAAAAAAACTAAATTTGGAGGCCTTTTGGGACTTTTTTGAGCGTTAAAATACATAAAACAAGGCTCCGTTAAACATTTTTTTCATAGATATTTTCTCAAGCTTCAATTTATTAAGTGGTGGACTTAAATGGACATCCGGATCAATAGTTAGGGCCGTTTGAATTCTCAGCCAAGTTTTCAACATATTTAATAATTTTTATTAATTAACTCAATTTTCTATCATCAAATTTTCCTTAAATGACTATTATTCAATAATAACTAGTAAATTGTCAATTAACATTAATTTTAAATTATTTTTTAGACCATTGTTAACTAAATAACATATATATTAATTTTTATTACATATGTATTGTTATATAAATCATATTATATAAAATATATTATATTTAAATCAGTATAAAAATATTTATATATAAACATATGTATTTTAGTGATTTTGTTTATAAATTATTCCTTTTTTCGGTGCCAAAAACATGAATTTTAACCCTGATAAAATGAATACTTTTATCATCACCAAGAAAAGTGCGGATTAAAGTACATTTTATGAGTGATTTTTGTAAGGCCTTATAAATGCACCCATTTATTATTAATTTTTTAGCATTGATAAATGGAAGCACTGAATAAATTTCAATATGTTGTAGTGATATTATTTATAGCTTTGAGATATTTAAAATTTATTTTTTAAATTTTTAGTTTTCTAATTTTTTTTTATTTCTTTGAAATTTAGAATAATATTAATTAGATCTATATATATGTATGTATATATAATATATAATATTATATTTTAATTTAAAAAAATTACAATATATTATTCGATATATATATATAAAAAATTATTCTAGCCAAATAGTTTTTAAAAACTATTGTCTTAATAATTTTTATAAAATATAATATTAAATTTATTTCAATATGATTATAGTAGAAACCATTTAAATCCTAGACCCTGTAGTAAAATATGAATAAAGGGGACTTTTTTTAACTGAGAAGGGAGAAAACCATTACAGGTCATAAAGACCCAATAATATTGGATCAATAGCCCTGAACAACAAGAATGATGATGGCTCGTAGACCAAAAGATTGAAATCCATAAGTCTAACCCAAATTCCCATAGGAACATTGGATAAAAGGCCAAAGGAAAATAAACAACCAAGGAAATCCTAACAACCTCCTAAAATTAGTCTATCGTCACCCCAAAACTGCACCACCACACTACAGAAGTAAACCACTGGAAGAGCATACAGTTGGCTCCGTCGTACGACCACCAATATTATCCCTATACACCACCTCCATATTCCCCATACGTCACTACCACTGTTCAACATGTCAACACAATTCCATCACCACTGAGAATTACCTCATCACCACATACTCATCATTGCTCTATGTAGGATGGAAATACGCTCTAACTTCACGTGATGTCACCTTATCCCACCAGCCAACGTTCCACCTAGTGGTGACCACCTGACATCATTGCATGCCATTTGATGAACTACAGAATGTCCTATAAGACTATTTGAAGCAGGAGTTCACCCAGGACGATACTATTTTCTCATGTTCATAGTGCCCTGGGTGAAATGGGCAACCCACATAAAAATAATTAAGAGCTAAACTCTATGATTTAATTGTTCTTATTCCAAAAAAGAGTTATTTTGTGTTTTTTTATTTTTTTTTTAATGTTTAAAGGTTATTTTTTAATAGTATTCCTGAATGGTAGAAAGAGGGTGCTGCCATTCACCCCCGACCAGCTTTCCTCGAATTAATGATGTTGAAAAGGTAGTAGGGATGCAACATTCACCTAAAGGGAAAGTGAATGTAGCTGGGGGGGGGGGGTATTTCTCCTAAAATACAAGATAAAGGAGGCCTCATACCACATTTTAGTTAGTTCCCTATAATAGGGAATCCCCCATCCTCCCCACTATAAGATCCACCATTATCTCTACATTCTAACCTCTCTCTCTCTAGAAGAAGTCTTCTTTGTGTGCAGTGGATCTGGTGTCCTTAAACAAGTCGTACTTTTTTTGCAAAGCATCATTAGTTGTTTTATATTATTTAATTTAACAATCATTATTTATTTAATCGATCTATTTTTAGTTAGTTTAAAATATGTTATCTAGTAAGTAGTTTAGTTCATTATATATTGTTCAGTAATAATAGTTATTATTAGTAATGATTAAGAATGAATTATATTGTGATTAATTTACGAATATAATTTTAATAAAGATTGATTAAGTATTTACTAAATTATGATTATATTATTATTGTGTTATGATTAAAGATTTATTAAGGAATGAATAAAGATGTAAAGATTATCTATTTATTATGTAATGATGAAAGAGTAATTAAGTAGTTATTAAATAATTATTAAGTAATGATTAATGAATGATCAATGGATGACTAAATTATTATTAATTTATGATTAAATAATGATTAAGAGATAATTAAATATCTCTTAAGGTAAGATTAAAATTTGATAATGGGATGATTAAAGGATAACTAATGGATGATTAAAGAATGATTAAGGAATGATTAACCAATGCTTAACTAATGTTTATAGAATGATTAACTAATGATTAAATAATGATGAAATAATTGTTAAATAATTATGTACTAATGGTTACATAATGATTAATTAATGGATAAGTAATGATTGGTTTCATCTTTTGTGATATAATAAATTTTTCGAAAATTGTACTATCATAAAGACTATTTGGTTTTCTTAGCAATAAAATCCATGTATGTATACATACAAGTGGATGTGGCTCTGGAAAAAGTTTACCTAGGAGTAACAACATTGACAAGGCATCCCAAGACTGACTTGGGGTTACTTGGTACATGACAACATGACTTTCTTCATCCTTGTTTGACACTCTCATGGGATATTCTTTAGATGATTCATATTATCTTTATAAAATACGGAAATACCTTTATGATGATTAAAAAATATACTATTAAAAATTAGTATCATATTTTAGGATATAAGAAGATGTGGTAAACTCCTAGTATCATAAAGATTATATGGTCAACCCTAATATGAAATAGTACTCATAGAATATTTTGGAAACTGAGGTAAATAAGAAGAGAACACCAAATCAGTTTAATATCCTTCATAAAATGACAATTACATTCATATAAAATGAAATGCGAAAGAAAAAACTAATAAAACAACACATGAATTATTTAAAACATACAAAAAACACCATTAATTGGTTTATTAGAACATGGTTTTGGTGAGGTGATCCTGACACTGAATCTGAGGTAAAATCCCTCTTGTTTTTAATTGGTATCTTAACAACATATTCAAAAGGGATGAAATTAACTTTTTAATTTTAAATGTTTTTCATCATTCTAATTAAATCTAATATAACATCTATGATATTACATTATAAGGCCAAAATATTTTGAAAATTTAAATGTTAGGTACATCCCTTTTTAATATTTTATTAAGCTATGAATTAAAAATAAGATGGATTTTACCTCACTTTTGAAGGAAAGATCATCTCATCCCAACCATGTTCTATTAAAAAATTTCAAGGTATTTATTATATATTGTGAGTAATTAATGTGTTATTTAATGTGTTTGTTCTTATCCATTTCATTTTATATAATAATAAATTTGTTTGATCAATGATAATTAAACTGATTTGGTGTTCTCTTATTTTTAGCCTAGTTTCCAAAACATTCCATGACCTATATTTGAATGAAATTTTATATAACGATACATTAATATCATATATTAGGGTATAAAAATATAATATAATATTTCATTATTATAAAAATTATACATTCAACCATCATTATAAATATTTTTTAGACTCTTTGAATGTTGATCCCAAAATATTTTTGATGTAGGGAAACATTTTCCTTTGTGTATTGCTACATAGTAAATTATTCAAACTTAGTAAGGGGAATATAATAGTACAAAACCAAAACAATTTGTCAGTATAACTGATTGTGTATCTCTAAGTGAACTTAAAGACATAATTCATAGTTCCTAAAATATGGGAGCTGATGAAGAGGTAAGTTCTATGAGCTATAGACACTTTCAATTCCTAGCTACACTATAGAATCTAGCTTATCCCTTGGTTTTTGATACATAGTGTGTTCGAGTAATAAATTTATTTTCCTAGTGGTCAGATGGTACCATGATGGAGTTATATGTTGATGTTTCTATTGTACAAAAATAATTTCCAATGTTAAGAAGTCATATCCTTAAAAGTGTTGTTGAAGAAAGTCCGCCACAAGAAAATGATGTTATTCCATACGATGTGGAAGTGGAAAATATAGATTATCTCCTAGATATACCTATAAATCTTACATTCGATGAAGATTATTGTAATTATGGAACAAATGGTGACAAATTTTCTAATGAGGAGTGATTAGTGAATGTTTCGGATGAATTTCCTAGAAATCCATTAGATTTACAGTAGCCTCAAACCATAATAAATCATCCACCACTCTTTGAATCTTTGTAAGAAGTAATTACATGTGTGCCCTCATTAAACTGCAATATTCTCACAACCAAAAACGATTTTTCCAAAGTTGTACTGTATATTTTTACTGATATTGAAAAAACTATATATATTGGAAGATATTTTACAAGTAAAGATGAATTTAAAAACACACTAAATAGATTTCACATTTGGAGGAACTGTAGGAATATAGTTCAAGAATAAAGTCATAATATATTCCTCATACGATTTGACAAGTATAGGGATGATTATAGATTTTAATCAAAGGTGATTTCAGACATTGCATTTGGTGGTTGGATAATCTCAAGGAATAAGGAATCACAGACTTGCATTCATGTAATCATCACACAAGATCATACCTCATTAGATTATGAATTTATGGCATCTATTTTCATCACGATGATTAGGAAATTCCAATATATTTCTATATCATTTGTTCAAGATTGGATAAAAAATATTACGTCATATGATTTTCAATAATAAGGCATAAATGGAGAAAAAATAGAAAATTGTGAAGGTATATGGTGATTGGGATGACTCATATCGAGTGTTTCTACAATTTCTATCCATACAGAGACACAACGAAGATGGTGTCTTCCATAATCATATAAAAGAACATGTGTCTCATTAGAACTGACTTGATCAATCTCGTGTTCAATTTCATTAGTTTATCTGGACATTCCCCCCATGTATCTCCAAATTTTGTTTCAGAAAAAAGCTCATATAAATCGATGGAATGTTTTTATATTGATAATACAAGGGTGTATTATTGATTATGGAAACCCAAGATGGAAATTATTCACCATCTCGACATTCCGTTTCCATTGTGGATCTGAAATACTATCAATCCTGGAGTTTGTTTTTTTCATGTATCAACAACCATTTCATCCTCATTCAAGGTGACTGTTTGATATCTAATCAGAATCAGGTAATCTATGAGGCAATCAATATGAACCATGATATAGGGAGACCCCCAAATTCACATCATCGGTACTTTATTAGACAATTTTGATAAAATGATATGAAAATATTATATAATGATCCTTTTAAGAAGGAAACCACAAGGATAGCTATGTAATGTATTTGTTATTTGTTACTATTATAATGTAAAGATAAAATTAATTTATGTGAAATATGATCACTTATTTATAGCATATTATCCAAATCAATGATGGCTTAAGGAACGTTTCAAATAAATATGAATGTATATTCAATAATTGAATGATTATATGATTCAGATTCCAAAATTAAAAATGAGCATTGGAATTTGAAGGGGGAAGAGGTATGGACACATGACCACAATCATATTAGAGTGAATCGATGACGTCTCCATGTGGATTTTCAAGTTACCTATAACTACCATGGTTCAAGAGACATTATATCATTGCTTGAAGTACTTCATTGATATAAAATGATGTACCCTCAAATGGAATTCAGCAGTGGAAAAGGTATGGAAGGTACTTTCAACAAGATATTGAAAAAAACATTGAAGAAGCTTCTAGTTATCATGTCATCTTTTTCAACTAAGAATACTCTCGAATTGAAGTTTAAAAGTTTTCAGACCACATCACAAATATAATTTCATAAAATGGGTGTATTACTAGAAGCGAGTAAATTACAATGTGGAATCTTTGATGAATTATGGTTCCCATGCGTACCAACAATCGTTGCATGTGAATCTGTGAACATATCATGGAAATAATAAGATTATCTAGTGTATAGAATGGACACCATTATTAACCATTATGCTACACAATGGATTCCTATTTGGGAGTTTCAATATTTTTCAATGCCCATAGGCTAGATGATAGTGATACCTAACAACAATAGTTTATGTAATAATGTGAGACCTAAGCCTATCAGGATGAAAAATGTGATGGAATGACCTTAAGAATATTGGAAATCATTGAGATGAACCATATGTCATCAAGAATGTCATATCCGGAAATGATGCCCTAACCTTGATGGATTGAGTTCACACTATCAACCATAATGATGTATTGTATCTAATCTGATCTTCTAATATTGTTACTAATATGGTGTTATTTTAAGATTCTTAATTTTTCATAATTTTCTAAAATCACCAAATACATTTTCTATCAAATAACAATAATTCTTTCATATTCCCATTAAAAGGAATTTAAAATGTGAATTTGATGTAAAATTTACACATAATCAATTTTTCCATGGCTAAAACAATTTCTGACAAAAATAATCATGAAACATACCATCAAGTAGGAAATCATACATAAATTACAAAGCACACAATTTTCTAGAAGACCATAATATAGTGAAGAAAAAATGTTTATATATGTAAATATAAAATACCATATCTTACAAAACACCGTTTTCTAGGTAAAAAAATATCTCAAAAACACTTTAGTAATATTATTTGAAAAACATGAAGACATACCCTTTTCTTTTGATAATAAATAACTTCACAAAACAATGAAAATAATCATGCCATATCTTAAATTCTACAAGTCGTTACATTATTCTGATCATAACATTATAAATATATTTTACACTTATGACTCATTTTTTTAATATATAGAGGGATGTCACCATATTTCTCCTGGAGAAGGCTAGAAAAGTTTCCTATGTTATGCTAGATGATGGTGATGTTTGTGATATTAGGTGCGTTAAGTGAAACATTTTCATTACGTTCTTCCTACAACAACCACTATAACATACCTGTGTTGTGCTGGCTTCTACAACATTGTGTCATTAGATTTCACATTTATTGACCATCACTTGCTTGATGCCATCATGGGGAGGTGGAGACCATAGACACACACATTCCAGCCTCCTGAGAGAGATATGACCATATCCCTTGAGGATGTGGTAGTTCTTCTCAGTATTCGTATATAGGGAAATCCTTCATTGGAAGCACTCATGCATCTTACTCGGACCTTGTTTAGTGATTTTTTTTGGCATTGACATTTTGACTGACCGTAGGGTTACTGATAGTTGGTCAATATCTATAACCGTTCTAGAGGTGATGTTTCACATATACTTGATGACAATAATGACCATAGTATCATGCGTTATGCCCATTTATATATATTATGTCTCATTGGAGGGACCCTATATGTTGATCAATTGGGGAAGTACGTGCACATGATGTATCTCAGCCTACTAGAGGACTTCGATTTGGCTGGGACATATAGTTGGGGGAAAACCGACATAGAATACACATATAGATAATTATTCATGATATTCCATAGAGACTATATGGATATTTGGGGATACATAATCCATTTTTAGATGTTGGAATGGGAGTACATCACTTATATCTACACGGTGCTTGCCGGTCTACTCCTTCTGGTAGAGTTGTTGGATGATGCTCTGTGTGGATACAGGTATGATCACTCATATATATTGGATTATGATTTCAGTTGGAGTTGTTGAACATAATTTGTTATTATCTAAATCTTTATATTTTTTATTTTACTGGTAAAGTCAGATAAACAAATTCTTCATGGTTCTGACACACAATTTGGGTGCATAACACCTCAAGTCGGACAATCTATTAATTGACCAGGTAAGTATATACAATCGATCACTATCTAAATAAATTTAATAATAGAATCAATTATGGGTTTTAGTAAAGATATTTTTTTACCGATGTCAAATGTCATTTTAGATTATGTGGATGCCATACTGAGCTATAATATACAAGTTACAAGCATACTTCACTACTAGACTTCATGATGCTATAGTTGTAGTTCTCATCGTTCAATTTCATATAATTATGTGAAAGCAGTCTGATATAGCAATGTGAATGTTTGGATGTGTTCATCTGATACCAATAAAACCGAGACAAACAGTTCAGATTCATCACATTATGCTGACATGGATAGTATGAGGACAAAAACAAAGTATATGAGGACTATCTAGACCTCTAGGGCAGACATGCAGAGCTTCATATTGATGGAGTACAAATAATGTGATTTTAACTTTCAGATAATGTTGAGTATGAGCCATGGTATTGACTGTAGTCTATAATTTATCTTACATGACCTGATAGAGAGTTTCATAACATGGTAATAAAATTTCCATTAGTTTTTTATTGAACTATTTAATAATTAACATTGAATCTATTTAGAGTGTACTCACATATATCATAATATTCACATGAGTGATCAATAGGATCTTGGGGTCTATAGCCGGGTAGCAATCCATGTTGCAGCATTGGAGTTGAGGTAATATTATAATGTGATTCAAGAGAGCATCTTTGAGAGTCCAACCAACAGATAGTGGAGGTTCCTACCCAGGAGTTGAAGTTCCTTCTCAGGAACATCATCCAGTAGTTTCTGATGTGGAAGAGCCACAAGGATGATGACATAGACCGCATTATCCTACATGTGATCCCTCACATATTATACAGGTAGTGATTTTTTATTTAGTAGTCATCCTCATCCAATTTTGGATTTGAATTAAAAGGCAGGGGATCTATCTTTCTCAACAAGACATATGGAGTTCTCTCCACCTTGGGGTCCACCTCCATCATTGCCTTGGTTTCCTACTGTGATGATGGAAGTTCCTTAAACTAATATAGTGAGATAATTATTGGGAGTGTAGTACTACATGAATTAGACACCTCCGCCTACTAACACACATGTGGAACATGAAATGGTCTACATTTTAGAACTTGTGGATTATCCCACTATTGGCCATTAACTCCACCCTAGCATGGAGTTCAATAATCTCATCATGGGTATACCCTTCACAGACCTCCATGTGGAATGTAATCTTCACCCCATTGATATTTAGTTCACTTGTTCATTTATATGTTTTATGTGTAATGAAATGAATATATTTTTATTACTATCATCATTTTTTAAACGTTTGTCCAGTGTTTCAGTTTTCACTTATATTTTAGTCACAATTTATATTTTATAAAATTATAATGTAAACTACTTTAAAAACATGAAAAAATATTTAATTTTATGTATGTAACTTTAAAATATTATAAAATATAAATTGTTAAAAAAATAAATAAAATTTAAAACACTGTGTAAAAATAATTTTTTTGGGAAATTAACATGAATTTGTTAAATATGGTAAATAAATGAAAATTAATGGCATGTAAAAATTATACTATAAATAAAATTTTAATGGTTGAAAACAATACTATAATATATTTTTAATAAAATATTGATGAAGTGGGGTCATTATAGACTCAAAAAAACCATAGATATTGAACCCTGTTAACATGAATACTTTATATGGAAAGTAGAATTATGATGGAATGATTCCTAGAAATTGGAGAAAAGTTTTCATTGTATCTAATGCTTATTATTGTTTAAATAGTTTAGTAGCTAGCCTTTCTTTATATCTATTCAATTTCACTTCTAGGATCATTTTTCTCTTAAATACCCATTTCACCCAATGATATTTATATCAACATGAAGATCAACTAGAACACATACTTTTCTCTCATACACGAAATCTATTTTTAATTGATGGATTCTATATATCTTGTAGCTTCTGAGCTCTACATTGACTCCTTATATGAAATTGGGTCCTTATTTTCAACCAATAACAAGTCATCATCTTTGGTGACCAGAATTATTTAGCTAAAGGATTATATAAATAATATCTTTTAGTTTTTATTAGGATGTCTTATAAAGATACACTTCATGCACTCTGGGACTACTTTTTTCTCATGTTAAGTCCTTAGAAATTATCTCATATCCCCATGCATTCATGTTTGAATAAAAAATATCCTTCCCAATCCATATATAATTTGTATGGGTTACAATTTTGAACATTGGTTGGGAGAATATTTACAATGTATGTTGGAATTTGTAATGAATACCCCTAAAAGGATAATGAAATACTTCATGCCTCATCATTCATATCAGTTTTTACCAATTATTGAAGATCTATAGTCTGTCAGCCTTTCCCACCAAATAGTGGTTTCGGTATTTTTCCTTGTAATTATTTTGGCATTTTTCATTTAGTTTTAGCTCAAAAAATTTTATGTCTTCATATTCAAAAATCTTTTTCAAATTCTTATTGTTTACATAACCAATATGGTTATGCCACAACTGGGTCTAAAATGAGTCATGCAAACTTAATTTGTTATCAATTTTAAATACATGGTTTTCATAATTTAATATTTAAACATTATTATTGAGTTGTTATATATCATGAAAATTGTTATTGTTATAAAATTATCATTCATTACTATAAAATGTGAAAATAAATCTTTCCATGTCCTGGAAATAAATAGATATTATGTTCATGGTAAAACATAGAATATAATTATAGTTATTTAAAACAAAAATATGTCATGTTATAAATAGAGGGTGGTGGGATCTAATGGCTATAGAAACCAACCTCATTCCATTAGAAACATGTAAATTTTACTCTCCTCATGATATCTTTCACAACTTACTTGGTTTTGTTATTTGAATACAAATTTGAGTGCCATAAATTCTATTGCTTAAAAACATAACATTTTTTTACATTCAAATGTTATTGAAATAATTATAAATACAAAAAAAGCACAATATATATATATATATATTATAAATTTATATTTATAAATATAATAAAATATAATAATTATTTTTTTCTAAATGGTGGAGGGCCCCATACCGCATTTCATGTATAGTTTTAAATATATTTTAAACCAGCACAGATTCTAAAAATCTAAAAAAATCATAATAAAAACTCTCCAAAAAATGACATAGAAGATGGATGGGGTCAGAGTACCCCTACCACCATTCAGATCGAACCCCCAGGAGAACCTCTCTTATCCTTATCGCACAAACTCGACCCCATGCCTCTTGCCTTGCTCCATTTTATATGCACCATGTCTTATCCGCCTCTTCTTCTATCCAGGGAATTCTCTCTCGGCTACTATGTTGGATGCCCCGATGGGGTATCCATGTGGCATGAAGGTGGTTATGACCTATGCAAGGAGATAACCCCCCATTTTTTCCTACAAACCCATTTTATTTTCCATTTTATCCTATATTGTATAGAACAAATCCATTAGACAATTGAGTGGAATTAAAATCATTTTATTTTTCTTTTTTAAAAGCAACATATAAATCTTATTTGTCTAAATATAAGATAATTAAATGAAAAATGTGAAATGTAAGTAAATAGAAATAAAAAAATTATGAAATTAAATTAAAAAAATGTATGCATTTAATTAATGAATCACTAATCTCATATAGGGTTTAGTATCTGGTGAAAAAATCAATCATCATGTCATGAGAACCTCATCAAATAACTAGAATAGAAGGTTATCATGAATGTGAAATAAATCAGAATTGTTCCCTCCCCCACCAGGCATGACCCCCACCACATGTCACATCCTCATAACCACTGGTTAATATCTGAAAACCATCCATATAATTACTATATCATCCCCAACACTAACCTACATCATCACTACTACTGGAGGAAGAGTGGGGAAGAGGGGGCAGACATCCATCTATTTCCTCACTAGCCTGGATATTGGATAAAACACAATAAACCTAATCATTTGGGTATTGTAAATGTTATTAAACTAAAGTGGGGGTGTTTAATGAAATAACAATAATAAATACATGATATATAGTTAGTACACAATATCCAGTATATAAGTTAACATTAAATAATCTATCATAATCTACTTCACCACCACTGCACCTCAGGACATCTTCCACAACCATTACAACAACGAAATGCACCACACTACGCAACCGCCACACATAACCACACCATTACTCTTTCAATTACATTCCAACATTTATTCACTATTTTATAATTATCACATATACTGTATCATGCCACACTTCATTCATTTTATTTAGGAATATTACCACACATATATTACACCCCAATTTTATATTTATTTATAACTTGTGTCACTTATGTTTCAGATATTCAAATCATTCCATGATTTACCTAGTAACTAATAATACCACACCAGAACCAAATGTATGTCAATCCATCATTGTAAGAAAACTATATAACCGAAAAAACCATGAATCAAAACCATTACACAAAAACACACTGCACATCCCCTGTCAAACAACTACCACTCTTCTTCCCCACACATTCGGTACCCGAGATAGTCACCACCATCCCCACACAATCCCTAACAAGGATTAAATATATAAAATTGATTCACAATAAGAAATCCATATGACACACCACATTTATGTATCCAAATTTTACAATAATTAAAAGATTTCTTATAACATCACTGGTGCATTAGTGTGGGTATTATAAAAAAATCTAGTTTTTTTGTGGGAATCTAATTCATTAGTCATATATAAGTGATTAATAATTTATTAATGGTAAAAACAATCAAAAAACATAGAAAGGGTATAATGATTCACAAAAACAACAATAAAAACTTTGTTTCCTATAACCATTATTTTCAGTAATGGAAATAAGAAAACATCAACCTTTTGAAAATATCACAAATAATAGTGAAAATGTTATTACTACCAATTAGCATAAAAATCATATTTATCCAATTAATTATATTCTGAAGCCAATATTTACCATTCACTCAATGTAAGACAAAATCATAAACTTACAACAGATGTACATAAAAAGGAAGAGAATGAGGACTCACACCTCAAACAAAGCATTCCTAATCTCTATGTAAAGGTGGGATAAAGAAAATACATACCCATGACAAAGATCACACCAAGGATAGATCCATAATATGGAACCTAACACCCAATATCAAAATTTATCCACCACATTACCCACACCATTCATCTTCAAAAAAATAACCTTCTACCAAATGCAGAATAGGGTAATATTTAAGAAGGAAGGGAGGGGAATCACCATTGTAATTCTAATGCTTGATCCCCAAATGGTAGGAAAAAAACCTCACAAGGAGAGGGTGAAAGGCCTCCCAAAATCACATAGTATACACCCATGAGTCTATCGAAAATGATAGATGAAGATAAAGTACAGTGGTTCTCATAAATATATCAGCAACCTAGAAATTTAGAAGACCACAGGGCAAAAATCCTCACAATGGTGAAAATGTGCTGAAACATGATAAGTCTACTGTGTAAATGAAGTGACCACACTACAATGGGGATATTCAAAATCATGTCTAAGAAACATGTTGAGGTCTACACCGTAGATCCAATAAATTGGTAGAGACACCACATAACAAACCAAACCCCTACACTACAAAAGGTAATCTCTAAGAATAATTCCTTGTTATAATCCATCCCTATGGTGTAGCTACTCCAAAATTGATAGAACAAAAAGAATACCTCCTTGTAGACTCCACATTTTAGCATAATAAAAACTAAAAAACAATACATAAAATGGTATAACCCTCAAAATTTCACATCTAAGGCTCTACTTCACAACTAATCTTTCTATCCCATTGAAATCCCCATTACTACACAACACAAGTCTCCTTGTTGAAAAACCCCCCTCCATATGAAATCAAAGCTACAACATCACCATCCACTTCTCAACTCCCTTTGAACTTATCCCAGAAACCTCGATCACCCAAATTCTCACCAAGTAATGATTTGGTATGTACAAACAATTTTATTAGATACATATAAAATGATTTAATCTATCAATAATCAAATCCAATCTTGAAAATGAAAGGTATGTGTCCAAATAACCATCCAACGAGATACCACATAGTGATCTTATTAAAACTAACACATTTCCTTAATCTCAATCCAACCTCAAACCACCTATATTCTACAAAAAATTTTACACTATTATTTAAACCTAAATATCATAAAACAATTTCTACCATATCTTTTACAAAACACATCCCCAAGATCACAAATCCCAGAAAACAACAAATAATATAAATATGTTTTCTAATTTGGGTAGAGCTGACTCACCCAAACAGTTTTAAAACACATTATAAATATTAAAAAAAAAATTGTTGAGGGTTTTTGCACTATTAAATATTTTTAGTATAAAAAAATCATCTTTAATGGAAAAAGGAGAATCACACAAATAAAAAAAGATTCATTCATCACATCATCAAATAAAACTAAATAAGTAAAAAATCAAAAACAAATTTACTGAGAATATATATGAATCATAGGCTCTGATGAACTCATATACAACCACCATTCAACTATAGTACATTAACCGAAGGAATTTTTAATCCATGAAATATATAACCTTGTTTATATTTGATCTCTAGAGGTCTCTCCAGGAAAGTCATTTCATCCTTTATATCGAACTCCCCAAAGTCAATGATGCGGGGGACTTGTGAAAGGAACTATGGATCTTGTCCAGCCATGTTGGAAGTACCAATTGATAATCCACCACACCGACATACTCTAACACCTAGAAAGGCATGAATACCCATAGAGATAGACTACTCCCTTTGACAAACATATATGTCCCCCGATGAGGGGTAACCCTGAATCAAACATGGACTCCAACATAAAACTCTATAGGCCACTACCTATGATAAACATTGGCCTTTAACTGATCATTTTCTACCCTCATCTACTTTTGAAATCCATGGACTTTATTGGTCATTCTCTACACTACATTAGGACCAAGAACCACTGAATCTATAACATATAACCCACAAAACAAAGGACAGTATGGACACATATACACTGTGTCAAACATGTCCATACATATGGATGATTGCTAACTATTGTTACATGAAAACTCAAACAAATTTAGGTTCCTTACCCATGATCATCCAAAATCCATGATATAAACCCACAACAAGTCCTCTAGCATCTGAATGGTTCTCCCTTTCTACCCATCTATATGAAGATAAAAAATAGTGATAAAATACATATAGAATATAACGTTATGATACAATTCTCTAAAGACCCATTGGGTAAAATAAGGATCCAAATCAATGATTATGGTCCTCAGGAACTCATGAATAAAAAACTCATAATACATATACTACTTTTCCAAAACATCTATGACACTAAATATACAGTTCTATAGAAATTGATTGGAATTCATTAGTTAGTCCTCAATCACTGAAATTACATTACACCCTCCATGAGTTTGAGGTAACCTGGTAATGAAATCCATAAAAATTTCCTCCCATTTAAACATAGGGATTTCCATATAATGAAACAATCCTATAAGAACACCATGATTTATTTTCACTTACTCACAGACCAAACACAATGCCAAAAGCTATTCCAACAACCCACTTTATCCAATACAACCAAATTTGTATAATCAAGCCATGATACATCTTATAAAAATCATGATACACAACTAAGGGTGATCTATGAAACTCATAGGGAACATCCTCACACATTTAATATAGAAAAAATAACCACCCTTGATAAAAATAATGTCTTAACCATCATTTGACCATCCCTATAGAGTTTCACCATGTCCAACACAATCATGAATCACCTATACCTATGAGTCTCTACCTTGATCATCCCACAACTTCTATATCAAGATCAATTTTGTGGTTATATAATAAAGAAAACACATTTAAGTGACTTTACCTACATAAAGATGCATCATTTCAAGCTCCTCTGTCCCTTTCCAAACATCTATGGACTCCTGAACCATATCTCATTTGGTCTTATAACACAAAAAATCCGTAAAAACATTCCCATTTATTAGGTTTTAGGATATATAAAATTCATAATACTAGAGGAAATTCATTTACCTTCAGTGATGTAGATTCAATTCTCATTGAGAGAAGAAATATTATAGGCACATATTGTCCATAAAAACAAAAAATCACTCACCAACAAAGTAATTCTGCCACAACTTTATCAAAAACAAAACTACCACTAGATCTAGATCATGGGAAGAATAGCTACAATCCTAGAAATATATCTACCTAGAACTATATGATATCACCTCATTCTACTGCATTAACAAACATCCCAACCATAGATTGGGTGTGTGATAGTAAAACTCAAACATCACACCATCCTCAAGTAAATGAATCCCTAGGGAACTCATAAATTTCTCCATCATGTAACTAAATCCTTCTATGTATTCATCAGTACAAATGAAGTCCCAAACATTCCTCATAAATGATATCAAAATTATAGTAATTTGATAATATTAGAACACAATACTCTAGAAATTTCCTACATGAACAAGGAAACTACAAACCTATTCCATGTTCTTAGGTCATGCTTAATAAAAACATCCTTTATCCTTGATGGGTCCATGGAGACATCCTTTTGAAACAATACATGCCCAAAAAAATAAACATCATTCATCCATAACATACACTTGTGAAAATTCAATAGATCTATTGGAGTTGAATAACCCACAAGAAAACTCTTTAATTTTGAAATTATCCACCTCATACATTTAGTGGATTAATATTTCATTAGTACAAATGACCATGAACTATTCTTAGAACTTACAGAACATAGAAATCATGATCCCCATGAATGTAACATGTTAATTTGTGTCACCTAATGTCATGGACATGCACTTTATATGCCCATACTTGGACATGAAGGTGTTATTTGAAATACACTCATTATACTCCCATATCTGGTGATGTCCAAACTACAATTCGATTTTCAGAATCCAACTGGATTCATTCATTTGATCTAATAGATCACTGATCCTCATTAAGAGAAAATGGTTCTAGACTATCACCTGATTTAGACTCTATTAGTTTACACAAAACCACATACTATCATCCACATTAAAAAAACATTGGACATATTTACAATGAAATATAAGGCCAGACGAAACACATTTTCATTAGATCATAAATCTATAGACTCATCTTGCACATCCCTACATGATCTATTAAATAACAAGAAATCAAAAATAGAGATTTTCCATATTTTAAATATATCCCCAACTTAGATATGAATCTAGGAGATATTTCTATAACCTCATCGGGGAAGACATGAAAGAACTCCTCCATAGCCCTAGGAAAATTTGATGACTAAGCTTATACTATCAACACTTCCAACTGATATAAAAGTGGATTCACATTCCTTCCACCCATATGATACCCTCACACATTATTGAAGCCCACTCACTATAACTATAAATTAGAAAACTAAACTATACATACTAAAAATTCAATTGAAACATGCAATAAATATTTCTAATCCTTCCAAGGATAAGATTTTATGGCTCTATCTACACCAAGAATAAATCTCCCACGGATTGGTGTTACCCAATCACAAGTCTACACCAACTAGAATGAATTAATAAAAATATTATGGAATCCAATTGATGTGGATAATACCATAGGAATGAGAATTACCTCCACCACTTGTCCCAAATCATGGATAAAAGTAGGATAAAAAAGGAGTGTGAGGCTCCAAAATTAAGCAAGTCAAAAACACAGGTAGCTAATAAACATATCATTCATTAGAAGTCCTCTAGCCCTGTAAGGATTGTCTTCTCCATCACATGTATATACCCTCAAATGGATCCTATGTATCTCTACTAACATACTCCATGATTGTGTTCTGGAATAGGTCCTAATGGTTAAGAACCAGCACAAGGATACCCTCTTCCAACTCCATCTGCCCTCAACTTCTGAACACAGACCATCAGTCCCTATTACAGAAATTGCCTTGGAGGTAAATGCTACTACTTAAAAAACAGGGATTGACCTCCCATATGAAACTATACCCCCAAAACCATTATACATAGATCCAATTAAGGACCATGGTCCCTAAATAAATAACATAAAAATGGGAGTCCCCTATTAGAAGCTTGGGAGTCACCATCCCTTGAATGTATTGTAACAATCTGTCAAGGTCAGTTCCCTAATAGTTAGAACCCCCAAATACCTAGATATCCATGACCACTACCTGAATCCCTAGTACCCAAGACACCCTACCAAATCCATCTCAAGAATCACCTCTCAGATAGTGCATTCACTATATAACCTCCACATTCTTTTACACCGATAAATACATAGGAATCATAAATATAGTGACTATATAATTAATTAATCAATGAAAATCCTCCTCTATATACCATAATCTCTAATCCTATTATGGAATAATATCTGGGGGAAATTTCAAGTGGTCCTTGAATATGATCCCATATTACCACAAATTCGCGCTTCCCTATTAGAGAGAAATAAGATCCTGCCTTTTTAGTACCTTCAAAATCAATTACAAAAACTCTAAATGAAACTCATTCTATATATCATTCCCAAAAACAACACACTCCTTACATTCACTAAGATATAATTTCCACTACTAACATGCATATTCATACCCATGAATAACATTTAATGCAACCAATAATCAACCTGGGCTTGACGAAAATAAAAATTGATCTCAAGCTCCTCCAACCAGCACTCTATAACCTGATCAGAGATGCTTCCCTTATGCTTTCCAACGATATACTACTAAAAGAAACAAAAACCATTCTTTAATAACCCATCCACCACTATCATATTTATCCTTTTGCGCTCAAATATATCAACCTACTAAACTTCTACTTAGTGAACAACATGTGGCAGATAACCAAGATCCATTATTGATAAACAAGGAGAAATCATAATCTTATTATCATGGAATTTTATCATGGTTAACTTAATTATTTTCATATAATTTCCCATATTAACTTGAGTTCATATATGAATACAAAAAATCACGATTCATGAATCTTCCATAGGTCTCTATCATAAAAATGAGACATGTTCACTTTGTATTTTCTCTAACTCAGGGTCCTTGCCTCGGATATCAGGACCCCTTAAAATTCTATTTCCTAGACTATATCTCTATTCAATGTAATGTTCAGTGATCATATAACATTATTACCCTACCAATACATGTAATTATTGTTGAATCTAACATCAAAATATATCCTATATCTCAATAAAAAAATTTATACCACTGTATCTTGATCCCCTCCATCCAATGGTACACATACTAGGAAAAACAATACTATAAAAGAGATAATGAACCCAAAGTCCCACATCAAATGGGCTTCAGGTTACAGAGCAGCATTGCAGATTTTTAAAATATCATATATATAATTAATTAACCTCTATAATAATAATTAAAATATAGGATAAATTATCCAAAAATAAACTCAATCTCATAATATAAAATAAAACCCTAAACTATCCCACAATACATGATAAATGTTAAAAAAATACACATAAAATTATATAAATAAATACCAAATGACAAGACTTTTGGAAGAGAATCAATGTCAACATTAATTACCAAGATAGTAATGTCTATCTCAATCCTTGCAATACTCATAGAAACCTAAAAATAGTATATATACTCATGGGGTGAGCATAACATGTATATATAGTTGGATCATACCCAAAGCCTATCATTAAAATGGGAAAAGAGCATACTAATGCACTAGAGAATAAACAACAGAGCCAACATGCACCTAATTAGGCCGACTAACCCACACATACCATAATATATAATTCTCACCAAATAATGAATCCAAAAATACTTCTCCATAGTTTTACTACATTAGTTCCCCAAATTCAATTATTTTGGTCTCCCATCTCCTCCCCACACATCTCACCACATAACCAACCTTCACTAATGTGGGTCTGGGAGTATCCCTACCTGTCCCAACTAATCACCCTAATAGAATCAATTGTTATATTAAGGAAACCTTTTTAAAGAATTATTAAATCTAACCAGCCCACTCTAACTTATAGTGTGGTATAGTGTATGTTAAGGTTGATCCCATAGATAATGGTGTCAAAGTTATTTATAATGTTTTAGAAAACTTGGAGAAAAACAAGATATTCAATATTGATTTGGTTTCAAGATCAATGAGAAGAGTGTACCAAGTATAATATTAATGAGTTAATGCATCAGTGAAGTGAAAATAATTAACATAATTTATATTTCTTTAGAATTGAATCATAGTGAACCTACTCTAAGAGTTAACACTATCCATTATATTCTCACCCCTTTTGACACTCATGTATTGATGTTTAGGTAATATGATGTGTAATCCAAATCATTATTTCAATGCAACCAACCTTGTTCACATGATCGTCAGGAAATGAACAAGGGTATTTAGTAAATGTATTGATATAATATTTATTATCACCCCAAATGATCATACAATGTGTAAATAAATAATAATAAGGAAATGATAAAATAATAGAAAAAAAACATCATAGAATTATGAAGACACTATACATCACGAAATGAAATACATCATCCACACAAGGATGGGCTCAAAATACTGACCCCTTATTCTATCCATGAGGGGATATAAAATATAAAAATCATTATTTGAATCAACACCCCTAATTAGTAAAATCACCTTCTTAGGCACCGATATCTAGTCAAAGGTTCCAATCGTGAACCTCCATTATTTTTTTTCAATTTGGCTCAATAGGAAACTCCACATATGATTCGTCCTCAAATATCTCTATAACAAGTTGGGGTTTGTCTAGCCTTGAAATATTTGAATATATAGAAATATTTACATGATCCTAGGACAAACCTTCCGGGTTTCTTTCTTTACTTAATCTCATTTAGAGGTAGGCTCCTCGCCACATCCATATTATTCTTAAAACTAACTTAAAACTCATACGCATCACTTATATAGCTGGCATATGTTAGGATTTTGAAATTCCATACATATCCATACTAAAACATGGATAATATTACCGTTTTTCAACCATCTCACATGTGTAATCATCCATGAATGACTTTACCTAGCTACGAAGTGCCCATATAATAATGAAAATAATATTATTCCTTCTATCATACAACAAAACTGCCATTTTTGAGCCCTTGCATGATGCAGCTAGCATCCAAGGATACATCCGAACTCTCTATGAACTTCATTCTCCAAATAGACGTTGTAGACAGATCCCTAACCAAAAAAACCCTTTTATGTAACATCAATGTCAAAATAATCTAAGGATGATGACACAACCTAATTTTCTCCAACCTCAGGTTAGATGTTACCACGATGCAATGACTAGGCTATAGCGCAACCTTCTTTTCCACCATTCCAACTATAATAGTTACCATAATTAATTATAGGGTTTGTGATGAGTCAAGTCATGATTATCTAGTGGCACTTGATATTCTATTCATCGACCATAGTGAATTATTTCTTAGTAGAAGTGGAAACGATTCAGTAAAAATGAAAGTGGAAGGTGATACATGAGTTCACCTAAGAGGATACCAATTCATTGAGTCCACAGTGCCCTGGGTAAAATGTACATCTCACATCAAAATAATAAATTGATGGACTTTAAAATTTAACATATTTCATTCTATCAAATAAAATTAATGTTGAATGAGGGTCAGAGGACCCCTATTGCCGCTTAGCCCTAGCCCCCCTATTTGATACTCTTCTACAACTATCACATAAACCTTATCCTCGTGTGACAATGTATCCTTGATATCTTATGTACGCACCATGAATGTCCTCAAAACCTTCTTTGTAGTGTCTATACAAGCTCTCTTGGAAACTTATATGGTGTCCCCTATGGGGTAACCATTTGGTTTATAGGTGGTCGAGGGTTATCCTAGGTGTTGACTCATTTTTTTTATAAGCCCCCATTTTTGTTTCCATTTTATCATACCTTATACGTAAAATTCTATTAGACAAATGATTTTAGTGAAATTATTTTAATTTTTAATTTTATAAATCAATAACAAAATGTTTATTACAAAAATATAATATAATTTAATGAAAAATTTGAAATATAATTAATTTTAAACAAAACATTATTAGATTAAACGAAAAGAAGTATGAATTTATCAAACACAACAAATACCCAACACTAAAAAAATTATTCCATCCACTATATATCTCAAATTTAATTACAAATGTAACCCCCATTCTAATAATATTTAAAATTAAGAATTAATAAAACCAAAAAAAATTCAACAGGGGAGAATGAATTTTAAAGGGCTAAAAAATAAACACGAATCCAACTCTTCACTAATAAATAATGAATTTGATATTCTCCATGAAAAATGATGAAACGTCTCCTTTTTTCAAATAAATCCTCTCAATTTATAAATATTAAACATTCCATGCTGTGATTTAAGTCAATATTATTATTCTTATCATCACAAAATGTTACAATTAAATTGAGCTATTCTCATACATTAAACACAGTCACAATACTTATGGACTTGAATGGAGTCTATACTCTCCACTTTTTGGTGAAAAAAATAACTAAAAATAATGAGTAATTTCAAATTAGGATCGAATGACTTTGAGAATTAAGGGAGGTATGAAGTTGTTGAAAAAAAATTATTCCCAAGAAAAAGGTTTATCTGTAAATTATAATGTATGAAAATTCATGTAAATTTCCAAGAAATTATTTTCAATGAAATAAAATCATCCCCAAGACACAAAATCATTATAATGGTCATGAGATAAAAATACATTATTAATTTGATACCCATATTTATTTTTTACCTAACATTTTTTTTCATACTCATTTTTTCAAATTCTTGAAATTAAATCTTGGAAAAGTCTCGAATTCACCATACAACCACAGATAATATAAACCATATGTCATGTGATGGTAATTTTTAACCCTCTATGAATTAGCATAATTATTTTTAATTTTTTTTCTTCATAGGGAGGGTGGAAATTAATAAAAATAATAATGAAATGAACTATTCCCAAAACTCACAGTAGTAATAAATTAATTTATCCTCAATAAATTACACACCAAATTTCTATAAATTTTCACACCCCCACAATTGAAAATTGATAATCATGAAAGAAAATTTATTAAGGGTATGAATGGATAAAGGTTTCTTGTAATGTGGTTCATTACTATAAATAAAAAATTTATTCAGGCTATCTGATGTATAAAAGTAGGATAAATATTAAGTTAGGTCCCTTGTATAATGGAAAAATAAAAAACCCCCACAGTCATTTCAAAAGTGAATTTGTACAATAACAATTATGACAAGTTGAAATAAAATTCATAATAAGAACCATGTTCAATTTTCTCTCAAGATATTTTGTTCAAGATAGAATCGAAAAATTATTTCCAAAATCCTCTTGGGAATGAGAGCCTAAAATAATCACTTATCACTCTAGACATGTGCAATATTAAATATTTAATCCACTTGAAGTCCTGAAATTCAAAACAAAAAATGGAATGGAAAATTTCATCTACTTGTGAGTAAAAAAATCATCTTTTGTTGAATCCAAATCCATATGCATAACTCTAAAAATTAAATCCCCCAATCTTACTTATTCAATTTGATCAACTAGATAAATTAAAACTTGGAATCAAGGGGTTCTTGAAAATTATATGTTTTATGAATCACAAAAAATATTATTAATATATGTGTGGGTATTTAAATCATAATGGAAATTTAAAATAACATTCAAACAGTGAAATTGTAGGCCCATTCTCATGAAATTTAACAAATATAAGGGAACTAAACCCTTTTCTATTTCCAAAACTGAATTAAAATTAAATTCAACCATAATGAATAAAGCATATAAAATGTAGGTATCCCCCTAAAAGTTATTTGGTTATGATTATTATTCTTCACATCACCTCTCAATGAACAGTGATTGTGGGTAGAAAATAGGTTACTCAATTTGGATTTTTGAAGGCTTGAAGCTGTGATTGCTTCTTATATATGGGATATCATCCTCTTTTTGAGATTAACTTCACTCTTCCTATGGGAATTATTATCTCCTCAAACATGGGACCAATCCATGAATGATTGGACAAATTTGAAAAATAAAATGGTATCTCATTGGAGGCCCAACATTTTTGGCCTTGCTTGAACTCTTAAGGGATAATAGTCCCTCCTCCATCTTCAACCATTTCTAGAAAAAATTCATTTATGGCCCTTTTAACCTATTTTTTATTCTCTAAATAGCCAAAAACTTCTATTTAATGGGATTTTATATCCACAACTCCTTTCAAGAAATATTCTCTCAAATACTCTCCTTTCTCATGTAGATTATCTATAACCCAATAGATATGAAAATTTATCTCTTCTCCACAAACTCTTAAGATTAAGTCAACTATTTGGAATACAATCAATTCCATTCCCATTGTAAGGAATTTTCTTCCCATGATTATTGGAATCTTCTCCTGATCTATTTTCAACATCATAAATTTCATTATGAATTAGAACATGTCTATATATAAAATAAATTCATTATGTATATCGTGGGGACATCACATTTTATTATCCATAAGTTAAACCAAAACTCAAGTTGGTATCATATTTCACAACACTATTTTTTTGAATGTTGTGTATGACATTATATTCATGCTGACTCCAGAATCACAGAATGACTTACCGAAATTGTTTGACCCAATAATAATAGAAATTTGAAATCTAACCAAACCACTTTACTTAATCAGTAGGCTTCATAATAAAATATCTAAAAAATACCCCAATAATGATATAGTTTTGAAGTCCTCTAGCGTCCCCTTGTTTGATACCAATATTATCACAACCTATCCCAACGGGTCCCATTGTATGACTACACAAACCCACATATAATAGTCTAAGTGATCACGGCTAGCACAGAGAAGCCATATCACATACATGGGAGGACAAGGCTTGTGTACTTGTGTAGTCACACACAAAAGCACACACATATCGAAGATCATAAAATGATTAAATGTAAAACAACTGATATCCATGCATTCATACATCTAAAAACTGATTCATTAGAGTATGATAAAAATTACTGGAAATAAAAAGGAACAAATACAAGCCCACAAAAATAAGCATAATACAAGTCCAACCTAAATGTATAGAATGAGAAAAATGTCATGGTAACCATAGGAAGACACCTCAATCTATCTGGAACACATAGCTCCACCTAGTCCTAGACCCACATGGAATCTGAGAAAACGTCTTCCGTTTACATAAGACATGACACATGTGTGAGTTTTCTATGAAGGGTTGAGTACAAAAATACCAAGTAAGGCACCCTAAAATCACTATCCATATAAAATCACCTACAACAGTCAACTCATGATAGGTATATTTCAGCATCACATATAGGATGAATAAACATATATACTAAACATAGACACAAATTCTCAAGGTAAATTCACAACTATAATACCAACCTATAACTCCCACTTGAAGGTTCCTAATAACACTCATCTGGGAGAACAAACTCCATGAACCTGATAGAACAGATGGAATCCTTCCAATAGGTCATGATCATCAGGTACCTCCTTAATAAGTATACATTAGATGTCTGAATAGATCGATTCACATATGAGGATCACTCCTAGAGCCGTGTGGGATATCGAAATACCAATATGGATTAACATTCTATGCACAGTATTGATTCCAGAATAGTTTTGGTCACAAGGATACAATGAATCCAACTGAGGTAAATTGTAATAATATAGGATCTCAACTTAGGCCTCATGAAGGAATTACAAAACTCTACCTAAGAATAAAATTTCTCATAGGGGATCATTATCTGATTCACTAGACATGATTATATAACAACCCTCAGGGGATGGATAAAGAGGAAATAATCTAAATAAATGTTTCCAAGATGAAGAGGAAAAGTGCAATAAGATTCCTATGAATTAGTACATGGCATGTACTGTGAGTACATAGTGTGTTCCTCTAGAACCAGGTTCTTCTCGTCTACATCAGCATGTTCCCATGTCCTTATTCGAGTACATAGAATTTTTGATCACGTTTACTCTTGATAATGTCTAATTACACAATTATTTTTTGTATACACCTATCCTAGATAAGTTCATGAATGATTACATGGTGCGTCTGAGTATTTTTACTCTTAGAAATTTATCTGTACCCTCCTAGGCACACACCGAGTATCCAGTTAAGGGTCACACACCATGAAATATTTTTATTCTCCCATAAATCCTATAGCATAATAGGGTCTCCCACATGGTGTATAATTGATAAATACATTCTGTGTTACTTGGGATTTCACAGAACCCATGGTTTCATCCACGGAATATGCCCACACAACAATCACCTTTGATTCCACCACTAATCACTCCCAGAGATCATGGATTTGGTCCAACCGAGCCTCACCATCATCATTTGACAAAATACGGCCACCAAAACTCATCGTAAAGAGGGCTTTTGTGGTCCCTTTCACTGTCACATGTCCCTCTAAAACAAAGAGTCTCAAATGAATCCCCAATTTTTCATCACCATCATCGTTGATCAATCCTATCATTGATTTGAACCAAGATATATGATATCAGTTTATTTCACTAAGAAATGGGTGTCAATGATTGATAATATAGTATTTTTTGAACCACAAGAAAAAACAAATTTTAGTGATAGAAGAAAAACTAATGGTTGGAGAAATATAAGAAGCACACGAATATAGTAATGAACCATATCCATGTTCAGGTTTTCCTTCATCTATATTTGTTATAATGATGAAAAATGATGCAAATTAAATGGAAAATATCTCCTAAAAATATTTACAAAATAATTTTGTACAAGCAGTAAGACCAAATCGTGAACCAATCCATTGGTTGATTTATTTGATTTCATCATAGGAATTATTAAACATGGGTAAATACACATAATAAAAATGTCTTACCTCAATGTGGATTGATTAAAAATGAAGAATGAATCCATTCCATTGATGTTGGTGAGATCCTTTAATTTCAATAGAATAGATGATCATCGATCCCACTATTATATGATTTCGTTCACCAAGAATTTTCCCCTCCAATAGTCCACTATGTCTTTTTGGTTAAGTAACCAACATTGATACATATTCATAACCATGTATTTATAGAATTATATTAATTTCATGTGTCACATTAATTAAAATAAATAATTTCACGGATTTATTTTATTTATTCTCTTTTACGGAAAACTCTTGATGCCAAAAGAGGTTATGAAATGTATAATTTAAAACTCATTCTTTGAAATTATTGGTGGCATCATATTTTGGATCTATGACTCCATTTAGGATTCATTCCACTTTTTATGAAAAAAATCCACACTCATGATATTGAATGTATTTAATATAATTAAAAAATTAATTATGGGAACACTAGGCATTTTAATATCATGCTGTCTCAAAACATAGTTCCCAAAATAATCCATATATTATCCAAAATTAAAACATAGAAAAATAAGAGTCATTAAATTCTATCTACCTTGTAGATTTATTTATTAAAAATCTAAGGTAAAGGGATACAAAAAGAGATGTGGTTTCTGATCATGCATCTGGGTCTTCTACTCCAAGGTTCTCTTGTGGAAACTTTCATGCTACCACCGAACATGAAATAATGTAATCACACACCTACAGAGGATCATCTCATTCCAATACATTATCTATATTGGGCACTCTAAAGAAGAATATTTGTCCATGATCTTCTTATTTACCTTATCGATAACACAAGATGATTCATTCACATACCAGCTTATCTGTGGAATATGGAAGACGTTTTTACCCGACCAAACTGTAGTGATAGATCTAAGTTGTAATCCGCATTAAAAAATCTATATAGTATCTAGGAAGGTCCAATTAATCTCAAAGATCGCTTTCTAACTTGAAAAACTTACACAATAAAAATTACGGTTAGACACTCTAGAACACATGGTCTCCCTCCTTGAACTCCAAAGGCCTCTATAGTTGGTCCTCTGAGGATTTTTAATGGATTTTTGTAGTCCTAATTCTCTAATAGATGATATTAATGTTATATGTAGGGGCCCACA
Source organism: Viscum album (assembly GCA_963277665.1). Lineage (NCBI taxonomy): Eukaryota > Viridiplantae > Streptophyta > Magnoliopsida > Santalales > Viscaceae > Viscum > Viscum album. The sequence continues at coordinate 1,447,786,496 of OY728155.1, forward strand.
CCAACTATAGGACCATATGTTATCACTCTACTAGGTCAGTCCAAGATAGTGTAGACCTATAAGGTTTCCCATAAAAGCCCCAAATGATGCCATACGGATACTATTCTAGTCAAATGTTATTGTAAATAAACTCCACAAATGTTAAGTGATCCCCAAAAATATGGAAAAATTAAAACATCACTAGTGGAAATACGGGCTTTAACGTCGTCGTAATAGCGTCGGTTCTTTAAAAACCGACGCGAATAGTATATGCGGGGAATTTTTGGCGTCGGTTTTGTGTAAAACCGACGCCAAAAATAATTATGTGTTTATTTTTCGCGTCGGTTTTTAAGAAAACCGACGCGGAAAATATTAGTATCCATATTTTCCGCGTCGGTTTTCATGAGAACCGACGCGGAAAATCCTGTTATAATTGGTTTTCCGCGTCGGTTTTGAGAAAAACCGACGCGGAAAATAAATTTTTAAAATGTTTCGGCGTCGGTTTTCATGAAAACCGACGCCGAAACTCATAAAAAAAATATATTTCGCGTCGGTTTTAATGAAAACCGACGCGAAAAGTCTTTTAAAAATATTCACGGTCAGAAACCCTCATTTTGTTCGTCCGTCGAAATCGAGTTCCGCTGTGGCGCTTCGGACTCCCGACGACCTTCGAACTTGATTTGCGATCTTGAACGGCCATTGTTGAAGGTTTTTTGTCGTCTGCACGATTTTGGGTATGTGTTCTTCCTATTTATCTCTTGTTTCATATCCCATTGTTTATTTCTTTATCAATAACCCTATTTTGCGTGATTTTGATTATTGGTTAGATTTTAGTTGTAATTTATCATTATTTTTTGTTTGTATTATCATTGTTGGTGTAGATTTGATATTGTTTGTTTTTGGAAGTAATTATACCGGTCGCAGTTTGGATTTAACATCTCAATTCGGGTTGAACTTCAAATTTTTTGTTTATATTATCATTATTCCTGTTTAAAATGATCTTTCATTATCAATAACCCTATTTTGCGTGATTTTGATTATTGGTTAGATTTTAGTTGTAATTTATCATTATTTTTTGTTTGTATTATCATTGTTGGTGTAGATTTGATATTGTTTGTTTTTGGAAGTAATTATACCGGTCGCAGTTTGGATTTAACATCTCAATTCGGGTTGAACTTCAAATTTTTTGTTTATATTATCATTATTCCTGTTTAAAATGATCTTTCATTACATTATGAAGTACTATATTTTTAATTCCATTTCCAATATTTTAATAAATTATTCTTCAAAAAAATAATTTTATTGTGTTAAATGAATTCACTCACATTTTTGCATGTAGTTTATTGTTATTTCATTACTTCTTGAGATTTACCATGCCAAATTCCTCAATTCTTTTTGGTTCTTATCATTTAACTAAGACATGAATAATTACCACTATCTATTATGTTAAAAAAATTTGAATAATTATTTTCATGCCATTATATAATAAATAATTTTTCTTGCAATGTCCATAATACGACTAGAATCATAATGTATTGTAATCTTCGTAGATAATAATATAATCATTATCCCTCTATTAATGTTCAAAAATACCTTTCCACTTTCATATGTGGAGTTAGATTCATGCATTTTTAATAAATGTCCTCTTAAACTAATCTCATTCCATTGATTATATTTATTCATCTTTCTCTCCCTCTAAATAATAGTCATGAAATGATTTACTTCTCCCTCTAAGTCATAGGCTGCAAATAAAACATTCTCATGATCTAATCTTTCATGGATGGATAATATATTTCTCTTCATGTTGATCCATTCCTTGACATGTTTTGCTGCAATAGACCCATGGATGGGGGTGTAAGTTGTCACCTACAATATGCAATGGAATTTTTATCCCTCCATAATGAATTTATATGTTCATAGTTCCCTATTATAAAACTCATGGATTGAGGGAGTTGAGTTATCATAGTCACCAAAAATTGTATCATGTCTCTTAATACACATTGTTTTAAATAAGGATAGTTATTGCACTATTTTTCACATTAATTTTTCCATGATTCATTCATGTTACATCAAATGAATAAAAAAATAAATATAGTGTGATCAATAGTAGTCATAGTGAGAAATCATATTATCTTGTATGTCATTCATATAATATTTATATCATGAAACTTTATTTTCAAAAAATGAAACCTTTGATTTAACCATTTTGTCCTTGTATTTCAATATAACACACATGTATATAATATTAAAATTAACTGTTTACTATATTTGTAAACGTGTTTCATATTTGATGTCTTTTATCTGATTATCAATAGTTTTTATGGAATATGTTTTTGTTTACAATTTATCTGATAGATATTTAAATGTTTTTATGTTTTAATATATTCATCAATTATATTGTGATATCAGGTATTAATGGATCATAATTGGATTTATCTACGAAGAACTACTAGTGAATATGAAAGAGGAGTTGACAATTTTTTGGAATTTGCTAAACGGCATAATCAAAATATTGATTTGATTTTCTGTCCATGTGTGAAGTGTGTAAATATGAGAAAGTTAAACTTCAGAGAAATCAAAGATCATCTCATTTGTTATGGTTTTAGCCTTAATTATACACGTTGGATCTTGCATGGTGAAAGAACTGAAAATTCAACATCCAATGTTGATGACGATATTCATAATGAGGCAGAGGATCGTATTGAAGAATTAATTCATGATTTAGGTGTTGAAACCATCGAAAAAACACCAACAGTTGAACGATTGTATGGAGATTCTGAGAAACCATTATTCCCAGGTTGCAGTAAATATACAGTGTTATCAGCAGTTTTGAGATTAGTTAACTTAAAAGCAAAAAATGGGTGGAGTGATAAAAGTTTCTCCAGTTTACTTGAGCTTTTAAAAGAGCTTCTTCCAGAAGGCAATGGGCTTCCAGATTCCAATTATGAGGCGAAGAAAATATTATGCCCAATGGGATTGGGGTATAAAAAGATACATGCTTGCCCCAATGATTGTGTAATATATAGGAAAGAAAATGAACATTTATCAAGTTGTCCTACATGTGGAACATCGCGCTATAAGATGGATGAGAAAGTCAACTCAGATTCATTTTCAGGTGATGTCATGTAACGTTATGAAAAATCAATTTTTTTACTTTCCAATGATATCATCCAATATTTTTTTCAAACAATTCTGATAATTCAATTCTGGTTTATTTTTAGGTACCAAAATCAAAACTCCATCTAAAGCATTTTGGTACCTTCCAATTATTCCTCGTTTGAAGCGACTATTTGCAAATTCAAATGATGCAAAAAGGTTAAGATGGCATTCAGATGAGCGCATTTCTGATGGTAACTTACGTCACCCTGCCGATTCACCACAGTGGAAGAGTTTTGATAAAAAATTTCATGATTTTGGAAGTGAAGTTAGAAATCTCAGAATGGGATTGTGTACTGATGGAATGAATCCATATCGGAGCCTCAGTAGCCAACATAGTTCATGGCCTGTTTTGCTGGTACTTTACAACTTGTCCCCACATCTATGTATGAAGAAAAAATATGTTATGATGAGCTTGATGATTTTTGGACCAAAACAACCAGGAAATGATATTGATGTGTATCTTACACCATTGATTGAGGATTTAAAACTGCTATGGGAGAAAGGTGTTACAGTTTTCGATGCATACAAGAAAGAGTATTTTCTTTTGCGTGCTATGATAATGTTCACTATAAACGACTTTCCTGCGTATGGAAACTTATCTGGATATAGTGTTAAGGGACATAAAGCATGTCCAATTTGTGAAGAACAAACTTCATATTATCAATTGCAGAATGGAAGAAAGACAGTGTACATGGGACATCGAAGATTTTTGCGAATTGATCATCCTTATCATAGATTGAGAAAAGCATTTAACGGTTTACAAGAATACAACCTCCCCCCTCAACCATTGTCAGCTGAAGAATATTATGACAGAGTGAAAGATATTGATTCAACATTTGGAAAGAGAAAAAGTTCTGGTTTACAAAAACATATCTGGAAGAAGCAGTCTATTTTTTTCAAACTACCTTATTGGAGATTTTTAGAGATAAAACATAACATTGATGTTATGCATGTTGAGAAAAACATATGTGATAGTTTGATTGGAACTTTGTTAGACATAAAAGGAAAGACAAAAGATGGATTACATGCTAGATTGGACTTGATGTTAATGCGAATACGTTTGGAGTTAGCTCCCGCTGTGAAAGGAAAAAGAACATATTTACCTCCGGCTTGTCACACATTAAGCAAGATTGAAAAGATGAATTTTTGTCAGTGTCTTCATGGTATTAAAGTACCCAGCGGTTTTTCTTCAAATGTGAATAATTTTGTGTCATTGAAGGATTGTAAATTAATAGGTATGAAATCACATGATTGTCATGTGTTAATGCAACAAATTCTACCAGTAGCAGTGCGTGGTATATTACCGAAAGCTGTCAGGAAGACAATCATCAGGTTATGTAATTTCTTTAAATCCATTTGTAGCAAAGTCGTTGATCCAAATTTGTTAGATTTGTTGGAGAATGAAGCAACTCTTATTCTTTGTCAACTAGAAATGTATTTCCCACCCACATTTTTTGATATAATGGTTCATCTATTGGTTCATTTGGTGCGTGAGATAAGAATGTGTGGGCCTGTTTATTTTAGATGGATGTATCCTTTTGAAAGATATATGAAAATTTTGAAAGGATATGTTAAAAATCCTTATCGACCAGAGGCCTCTATTGTTCAAAAATATGTATCAGAAGAGGTGATTGAGTTCTGTACTGATTATTTGAATGAAGTGGAGCATATTGGTCTCCCTCTATCTTGACATATGACAGTTGACAGAGAAGGTAGAGGGGTTCGAGGCTTAAAGGTAAAGTTCATTCCACGTGATGAAGTGATGCAAGCACATTTATACATTTTGAACAACACAGATGAGGTTCAACCATATATATCCTCACATATTGCTGAATTAAAGTTACGATATCAGAAAAGAAATGAAAAGTGGTTGATGATTGAGCATAAGAAGACATTTGTTTCATGGTTTAAAGAGAAAGTCACCTCAGATATATCTGTATCAGAAACATTGAAGTGGTTATCAGGGGGACCATCTTTTAATGTGATCACTTGGTCTGGTTTTGATATCAATGGCTACACATTTTACACAAAAAACCTGGATGACAAGAGTACCGTTCAGAATAGTGGTGTGATGGTATTCGCTGAAGCAGTGCATTTTTCGAGTGCCAAAGATAAAAACCCAATTTCTGCATCAACATCATATTTTGGAGTTATTGAAGACATATGGGAAATTGATTATATTAAATTTCGAGTCACTATTTTTAAGTGCAATTGGGTTGATAGTAATAGTGGCGTGAAACATGATGAATATGGGTTTAAACTGGTTGATTTGAAAAGATTTAATCACAATGAGGAACCATTTATCTTGGCGACACATGCAAAACAAGTATTTTATGTCATTGATCCGTCGAATGATCAGTGGTCAGTTGTTTTGCAAGGGAAAAGATATCATTTGGGTGATGATGATGATTCTGATGATGCTAGTGATTTACATGAGCGTTATTCATCTATTATGCAATTTTCAGAGGATTACAATGAATATAAGACAGACATAGTGCATGAAGTACGTACCGATCATGATGAAGGGACGTGGGAAAACACTAAATTAGTCTCCTAATTTTTCTGGTAAATATTTATATTTTGTGTCTATTTTAAAAACTTACAAATGCATGCCTCTATTTTTACATATTTATTTTTCATTTCCTTGTTTCTAATTATTCAGTTTTCTAATGATATGCAGGTACCCAAAATTTCATTACACTTTCTAGTAGCAATGTCAAATACAGATAGAGATGAGCAGTTACCGAGGTATATCTATTTTGACATATTATTAAATATTCAGTAATATACATATTTAATGAAATAAAACTGTTAATTTATTAAAAAAAATTGCAGGACTACTGATGCGTCCTCGGCGGAGGAGACTTCTCCAGTTACTACTGAAAAATCAAGTTCTCTAGTTGGTAAACGTGGTATTACACGTTTACCAAAACTATCACTCGCTCGTGATGATAACAAATTACACATCCGTTTTGATGATAATAATAATGCAGTTGGCCCAAATGCAGTTCAGTTTGTCAGTTATATAGCGATGCAGAGCCGTTGCAGGATTAGTATTTTATATCCTGATTGGAAGTCAATGGACAGGACGGCGAAGCAACAGCTTTGGGAGGCCGTGATGGTAAAATATCTTTATTTATTTATTTTATCTCATTTTTTTAATATTATATAGTTTAAATGACATATTTTATTTTTTCAATTACAGATGACATTCAATTTTGAGGAAACCAAAGAAATTAGGAAAAGACATCTCTCTTTAGCGACGGTTCGATGGAGAGATTTTAAAAACAAACTGACGAAAGATTATGTTTTTGGAAAGAGAAGGTTTGAAAGCCCATGTCTTAAGTATCCATATATAGATGAAGAAACATGGAAGCGATTTGTTGACAATCGTCAGGAAGAGAAATTTCAGGTATTGTAATTGTTTTATATTTTAAAATTTATGCTATATTTTCCTTATTACTTATGTGTTTATTTTTATGTAACAGGCCTCCAGAAGATCTCATCAGGAGACCCAGTTGAAAAACGTATACCCTCATACTTTATCACGTGGAGGATACTCGTATTTGGAGCAGAAAATTATTGAAGAAAAATTTGAAGCATTAAGAGCTCGATCAAGTAGTGGTTCAGAAGAGGTCCAGTATGGTCCTCCATCTCCTCCCACTCGCCATGAGAAATGGAAACGAGCAAGAAGAAGAAAAAATGAACAATATCTTACAGACGAAGCTCATCAAGTGGCTGATAGAATTGTAAGTAAATATTAATTCTTTGTTAACAATTTTCCTTTTTTATAATTTATAAACACTAATATAAATTTTTTATTTTTCATTTCAGGATGAACTTCAGGAGAAAGAGACACAGGGCTCTTTTATCCCTGAGGGTAGGATGGATATCCTAGCCACTGCTTTGGGAAAGACTGAACACCCCGGCCGTGTTAGAGGATATCAGGCGGGTGTTAGTATTCGGAAGGTTTTTGGTAAGAGTAAGCAACCAAGAGACCCGGAAATTGAATCCTTAAAAGAAGAGCTGCATGATATGAAACGGTCTATGGGTGATCAAATTCAAGCAGCAGTACAGAAGGCTTTATTAGAACACTTGGCAAGACAGTCACAGTCTGCTCATCCTTCCGAGGTATATTATTTACTGTTAACAATTTTTCTTTTCTATAAATTATAAACACTGATATAACTTTTTCATTTTTCAACATTCTCAGCCTACTCACTAAGACTATCATGCCTCATATGCTTACCCAACACCGTCTGGGCAGCCTTCCGAGGTATATTATTTAATGTCATCAATTTGTCTATTTTATAAATTATAAACACTGATATAACTTTTTCATTTTTCAACATTCTCAGCCAACTCACCCGGACTACCCTGCCTCATCTGCTTACCCTGCCCCGTCTGCGCAACCATTTGAGGTATATTATTTTATTTAATTTTTAATCAATTTTTCTATGTTATAAATTTTAAACACTAATATACCCTTTTCATTTTTCTGACTTCTCAGCCTGCTCACCCTGACTACCCTGCCCCACCTGCTAACTTTGAGCCTCCACCTCCTCCATCGGATCGAACCTTATATTGTGAGTTGTTTGCGGGAGATCCTCATGTACATATTGTTGCGTTAGGACAAGTGTATTTTTTGGGGGACTCGGTACATCATCAGCCTATGCAGATGGGTCAGGTTAGAGTATCAGTACTTGTTATTATAGATCCTACTGCTCTACTACCATTTCCTACTGCGGAGATCACCAGTGTTGGGGAATGCATGGGCCATTTTTTACTTTGGCCAACTGCACTTCTTCGTTATATTTCACATGAGGTATGAGTTTTTTTAACTAGTAATTAGAAATGATTCCAAATTACTTATAATGTTTTCTGACATTTAACTTATATAGGAATATCTGAAAGCAAAAGAAACTGTACAAATGCAGCAAAATGTTCAAAAACAGTCGGCTGTAGATACTTCTGATATTTCTTCTGGGTTGAAAAGATTATCTCAGTGCTCTTCTTCCTTGAATTTTATCTATGAGTTTCGGATGACGTCCGATATATGTGGAAGAAATTATAAATTGAGAATATTGAAAGAAGATATCATGAATTTAGTTAATTTTGAAGAGATCGGGCTGAATGTGGTGCAGTTGTTTTCCATGTAAGTAAATTGACGTCTGAATTGCTATTTCTTTACTAAAATATTGTTATGTCATTGACTAACTATGTTTTCTTTTTAAATTAGGTATCTATACAGGATTCTTTTACAAAATGAAACTGCAAGAATTTACAGCTTTATAGATCCAGAGTACATTTCCTTGGAAGTCAAACATGTGAAAAATGATGAAAGAGTTCAATATATATCCGAGAGATTATCACAAACATAGATTCAGTGCTGGTTTTTGCCATTTCTTGATAAGTAAGAATATCAACATAATTTTGAACTCATGATCATTATAATGTCATTAATTATGAATTTTTTGTATTATAGGGGGCATTGGATGTTAGGTGTATTTTGCCCAAATGAATGCACCTTATATTGGTTTTGCTCTTTATTAGGAAAAGTGCGTAAACCGTTTTCCAACTTATTAAACAGGTAAGTTGTTTTTTTTATTTTTAGAAGTTTGTTATGTTTAATTTTAATTGTTTACACAAGTTTTATTAGTTCTTATATAAAAAAATGCAGTTCGTGGAAACATTTTACAAATGAAAAGAAACCAACGAAAATCAAATATGTGGAAGTACAGGTAATTAGTTTTTATATTTTTGTTATATATTGGGTTTCATTATTAGTTAAATGTTTTATAACTGCAGTGTCATCGTCAAAATGGAAGCGTTGAATGTGGTTATTATATTCTACGATTTATGTACGAGATAATCACAACTGGGGAAACTACTGATTTTCATAAGGTTAGTTGTATTAACTTTTTTATATATTTTCATCCACTTTATTCTATTTATTAATTTCATATCATTCAATATTATTGTAGGTATTCAATGATTCACAGTCATATTCTCAATCTGATATGATTCATATTCAATCTACTTTTGCGGACTATTTGTTAAGTCTGATTAAGATTTGAGGTATGTATACTAATATTTATAAATAATATTATATATGGGTTTAAAAAACTAACTCTTATGATATATTAGGTGTTTGAACCTACTAATAATCAAATGAATGCTTCAACAATAACAAACAATGAGCATGTCATATATTTCAGGTACGTGTATTTTAATTCTGCTTTACTGAGTTTTCTCAAGTGCCTCTGCAAAAACTGTTTTATTGAATCTACTAATAATCAAATGAATCCTTCAACAATAACCAACAATAAGCATGTCGTATATTTCAGGTACGTGTATTTTAATTCAGAATTAGTTATTATATTTCTTTTCATTGTTATTTCTTAAAATCATTTGTCTGTACAGTGACAAATCTGTAGGGTGGTACTTGGATCATGAACATAGAGATTCGTATAGCGAAATAACATTCACAAACACTAAAAATTGTCTCCCTTGAATGCACAACAATATCTTCTAGGCCTTTTTATTTTTTATGCAAATAAATATCGAAAAATGATTGCCGAGAAGCATATCACATAATACCTGAAACAACGCTTAGTGGGTTTGCACAAAGATAAAATAGAAGGCGTCAATTTTTAAGGTATGTTTCTTTATGTCTCTTCAATCTGCATTTGATTTCAATTTTCTAACCTATTTTTTGCACTCAAACTTATTTCTCTGTTATTCCATAACTTAAACAAATAACAATAGTGAATGGGTAATGCACGTCTATACAGAGCAAATATAAAAACCTGAGGTTGGGGGTGGTGGGGATCCTATGGTGAAAAGACACCCCAAACATCTTCAGTGGGGGAGGTGAGGAAGAGGTTGCATCGGCTGAGTGTTCCTGGAATTTTGATCAGGAGTCTTAACATTTCATTTTGGTAATTTACTTTGTGAAAAAATGAATGATTCAAATAAATTACACATTTTCATTTAATGTTTATTCATTACACTAATAACTTGGATTGATTTTTTCACTCACATCTCCTTAGTTTCATTACTGTTTTGACAGGATTGGTGCTATCTATGGGAGGAAACTTACAATGATTGATACTGAGTATGGTTAGATTAAGAAAATGCACCATGGAGGTACGTGTATTTTAATTCTGCTTTACTTTGAGTTTTCTGAAGTACTTCTGTTAAAGCTGTTTAATTGTTTTTGTATACTTCGTTATTTTTTTTCAGGGTTCCGATAAGTTTGGAGGAGAAAATATATGTATTTTATTTAAAAAAAAAAAAATTTACGGCGTCGGTTATTTTAAAAACCGACGCCGAAAGGGTTTTCCGCGTCGGTTTTTAGAAAAACCGACGCGGAAAATCCGGTTGAAAGCGGTTTTCCGCGTCGGTTTTTATAAGAACCAACGCGGAAAATCCGGTTGAAAGCGGTTTTCCGCGTCGGTTTTTAGAGGAACCGACGCGGAAAATCCGGTTGAAAGCGGTTTTCCGCGTCGGTTTTTAGAAAAACCGACGCGGAAAACCTCTTCGACTATAGTTTCCGCGTCGGTTTTTTAATGAACCGACGCGGAAAATAATGTCTAAATGTAGCTTCGGCGTCGGTTTTATAAAAAACCAATGCCGAAGCTCATAAGCGAATTATTTTTCGCGTCGGTTTCTATGAACCGACGCGAAAACGCTATTTTTAACGTCGCCTATAAAGACGTCGGTTTATAACCGACGTTAAAAATTAAAAAAAACCGACGCGAAAAAGTGTTTTTGCACTAGTGCATGAAAGCCTGCGACATATAATCCATGGCCTAAATGGTCTGATCAGTTTGGTGATAAAAATATGTGCTCAGACACAACTGGTTCCCAAATTCCTCCTTCAGTTCCATCAAGTATCATGGAAAAAAACGACCATCGATGGAACTCTATGGAGTCAGACTATATCCTACGTATATAAACATCCAATGATCTTGACTAAACTATATTCTAGAATAGTTAGGAAGTGAGATTACTTGGGGAGATGGTCTAAAATCATCTAGATGGAATCATGTCCTCTGGAATTATGTGGTAACAATTTAATTATGTACATGGATACCCCATCCCACTTACACTATGGCACATCAAGGGGTAGGGGTAAACTCGATAGATCATGGTACTCATATCACACTTATTGATAAGTAAGTCATCAAGAGAAAAGCTTCTCTACTAGGTTCTTTATCCCTAGACACACAAACTATCATTGAAGGCCCTGATACATCTTCAGAACACTTGGATGTACTGATAATGGTGAATAATGAAATTGTCTCATCATGTCCTCCCTTAGTGGAACTACTATCATTTTCCATTCCTTGGAATGTAAGGACATTCTCCCCACCTTTAGATAATCCATCAGGTATATGTATAGTGGATATCAAGGCACATAGGGTCTCATGGTTAGTATCAAAAATCTATGCCATCCTAACTCTATATTAAAGTGGAGTGGTAATAACCATCGACTGTAGGTAATATTAACCATCCCCATCCACAAAATATAACTAAAAATTGAAAAAATTACCCAAATTCTTTCTCATTAATAGAAAAAAATTTCCTACTAAGGGAATCAGATACCACATTCCCCTTCCTAGGAGTCTAGAAAATATCTAAGTCATAGTACTCTAGGAGCACTATACAACGCCTCTATCTCAAGTTATGATAATTATGAGAGAATATTTACTTGAGACTATTATAGTTATAATAAATGATAAATCACTCATCAATCAGTTAGTGTCTTCTCATCTTCAGTTCAAAGTCTACCAATGAAAGCTCAATATCATGGTTTATGTTATTAAACTTATTTTTTTCAACTAACATGAACCATACGTAATCACAACCAACCTGTACACCAAAACCCAACTAAAACTAGTCCCTAATGCATTATAGAACACTAAATTATCTACACCCTCATCATGAAATATAAATATGTGATTTATATTCAACATCTGTCTCAGCTCCTCATACCAGAACCCCTCTATCCGCATGAAAGGATGTACCTTTTTGGTCAAATAAATTTGTGGAGATGATATCCTATAAAAATATAGCACCAATCATCGATATAATCCTTCAAACCCAAGGAATTTCTACACCTCATCATTATATTGGGTGGATCCCAACCAAACACTACCTCATCCTTCACTGGGTCCAAAAATACACCATATGATGAGATAACTTCTCCTAGAAAGTGGACCTATAAAATCTATAACTAGAACTTAGATAGATTCACATAAAATATTTATCTCAAGGTATGTCCATGACTATCCTCATATGTCTCTAATGCTCCTCCTCAGACACTGAGTACACTGGGATATCAACGATGAAGACCACCACAAACCAATCTTGAAAGGCATTAAGCATAGGTCATGAGTCTCGTGATTTCTTATAGGATGTTATTCAAGACAAAGGGAATCACCAAGTAGTTATAGTGATAGTAGATACATCTAAGTGTTTCCATCAGTATATCCTTGTCCTTTAATCATAAATGGGGATATACTGACCTACATTCAATATTTAAGAACCATCATGTCTCTTTTAAATAAAAAAGTATGTATTCTATTCTTGGTAGTGGATAATATCTCTTTATAACCACCTATTTTCAATGAAGGTAATCCAAGAACAACCATATGATTTGATATGACATCCTAGAAATCAAAACTAAGGTAACCCAGGGTGAAACACTTGGCCTGATAGAGCCCTTCCTCTAAAAGTCTTATAACTGTACCCTCATCTCATGAAGCTCTGCATGATGCATTTGATATGATGGTGTAGATATTGAGGAAATACCATGGTGTATATAAATGAAAAATTCTATATCTATGTGGAGTGTTAAGCCTATAACATCCTCTATAAATCCATTTTTATACTCATTCACTGTTGTATTAAATGATAATCTTATAACATCCACTGTATTGTGAGTCATGATAGAGAACAGATGTGTAATCGACTACACTCTCCCTTTCTTGGGAATGTTCTTCTCAACAAGAGTTTTCTTTTCACCCACAATGGAAAAAATCATCCCCTCCTTATGGATACACCAAATCCTCTGCTTGAAACATTATATCCAGGAATGGGATATGTATCAATAATATATAACTAATATAACATTGTAATGCCTCATTTTCACTAAAATGAGATCTCAAAATAATCTCTCACCTATAAGAGTAAGGTAACCATATTTGTAGAATTGTATGATCACTGAGTCACCACCAATAGGTTTCACTAAGCGCAAGGGTTGAGACAAGGGATCAAAAAGAATCATTCAGTCTCTTACTAAGGTAGTGGAAAGAAAAGAGTGGCTCAAAGATGTATCTATCAATATTTTAGATAAAGTAGAGAAGAGTTAGATCATACATTATATCATACATGGAGCCTCTGGGTAATAATTCTCGACCACATGTAGCTGCACTCACCGTTAAACAAAAGCTCTATGATCCTGATGGGGACCACCAGAGGGTGTCTTGGTAACAAGTAATAATTTATACAACTTCATGCTGACATACTTGATCCTCTCCCACAACCACCACCCCATGGACCTTCATAATACAACTCTTTCCTTTTCCTAGGTAGTCCATCCAATCTCTCCTTATCATCTACACATCATATAGGAAAATCTCGGCCAAGATGTACCTAACCATTACAATAGTAGAACCACCTCTCTCTAGGATAACTAGATATGTGAGCAATGAACTACAAACCATCTGACCTGTGATCACCTCCTAAAATATCGCCCTCTTCGAGGTCCTTATGTTGATCATCATATCCCATATATTGAATTCTCTATTCTTGTGTGCCCACTGCCGAAATTAACATTCAACTTCTTATCATATAGGAAACTCTCAACCACTAAGGATTCTCTAGCACCCCAACTTAATTATGAAAGAATAAAGGTATCATTCTATCTTATATCTCTTAGTTAATTCCTTAATTGAATGTTTTTTACTAAAATAATTGATCCTTCACCATATCCATTGAGCATTGAGAGAGGTTGTTGAACCACGACGAATACTCTACTATAGTTGTATTACCCCACTGAAGCTGTTGAAGCCCTTGGAAGTTCAAATCCCTCAACATAGATGGATAATAATCACATCTAAAAATATTATCAAACTATGACCATGAATGAGTTCCCTCATTATAAGAATAAGAAACTAGGCCCCACCATTGTCATTAATATTCATGGAGATAGATATCCTCCATGAAAACCATCTGGTCTATAGGTTTCCTAATAAGACAAAAAACTCATGCCATTTCCTCAATCCATTACTCATCCGGGTATGTGTCCAGATTGGAAAAAAACCAGGGTTCACTTTCATAGAATCTCAAAAAGAATGCTCATCCTATGTTATAGACCAATTTGATTTGTGGGACCTTTTGAGGTTGTTGAGTAGGTGGGGAAAGTGGATTTATGTTTATCACATCCACCAAAATTGACATTGAAACATAATATGTTCCATAGTTCGCAATAATGAATGTATATTTTTGACCCATATCATGTATTTATATTGGAGGATATTGGGGTTGAGAAAAATTTATCCATGACTGAGCATCAAATTAGGATTTTTGATTCCAATAAAAAGGTATTTCATGTGATGATGGAGACTTTGGTTTGTGTTCTAGGATTCATATATTTGATTCTTATGGTATGTGGGAGTGTGAGGCACTATTGAGATAATATTGGCCTAATCTCTATGTTATAGAAACATCTTGATAGAATTTCTAGGAAAATAATGTTTTTTGAGGATGTTATAACATTCCATATTGATTTTAAGGTACACTTTATCTTTTAGATTTTGATTTTTTAGTTTTTTAGTAGAAATTGGGTTTTTAAGAATCTGATTGGTGACTACATGTCATGTAAATTTATTACATATCGTGTAACGATCTCTAGGTAGAATCCCAGAAACTAGTGCACAACGTGAACTTATTACGTTTACTGTACAATTTAAATGACATGAAATGGAAAAAATATTATTTAAAATAAAAGGGGATGGTATTTCCATCATACTTGAGTAATGTGAATTACATGTCATATAATAGGATTACATTCCATGTATGTTTCATTATTTGAGTTTTTATGGTGTTGTACGGATGATCTATTATTCATTCACATGTATCCCTTTTTATTTTTGACCTAGAGTCACTTTTCAGTGATTTCTGGGAACAACTTCTCCTCCTAGATCTTCTATTTGTTGATTCATCATCATGCTTGATGCAGTTCATCCATCTGTGTGAGTGAATCTCCTCTTGTGTGGTTTCTCTATTTATCTTCTCCTTATAGTTTGATGTACTATCATATAATTGGGGGATATAAACTTTAATTTGTTGAATCTTGATCCTAGGTTGTGTTCTTTGAACATCCATTCCATTTTTATTCATAGGCATGTCCCATTGCATGTATTTTTCACTTAATTTAATGATATGTAGTTATGTTTAAGAATTTGAATATAATTGAATCCCTAATTTTCTTATTTATTTAACTTTTTTACACATGAAAAATGATTTTATATAATTGTTTATTTAATACATGTTTACAATGTTTTACATCTATTTAAATAAAATAATGTTTTATTTTAAATATGAAAATTTATTTCCATTACTCATTTCATTTAAATTGAAAGCATGATACGTTTTTTTTGTTTTAGAATCTATTATGTAACACTAAGTGAGACCCTAGAGGAATTTTTGGCTGCCAACCTACCATTTTTGTTTATGCTTTTGTATATTTTCATATGAAAGGTATGAGAAAATGTAAATAAACTCTTAGAGGAGGTGTGTGTTTTTAATATTTTATGTTTGGAGTGATGGAGGTGACCAATATCTATGTTATCAACATGTTTCATGGGATTTTTTAGTTTTATCTTTTTAGATATTTAGTAATTTGATTATGTAATGCTTTCGGGTTTTTTATACCTATTTCATTTATGGTGATTTCTCTATTTGGTGTTTCTAGAATAATGAATTGTACCATATGTCTTCTTCTATTTATATGGATAATTCACAACCACCTGATAATATATTACTTTTTGTAAAATTCTCCAGCCCAGGGGGATCATGAATGCCCTTCGAGCCATGTCAGAGCCAGCTCGGGTATCATGGTATCAGGGAATCCAAGATGGTTGCTAACAATGTTTTTTTAGAGGTGTAGTTAAGGATCTTCCCTTAATGTCATCATAAATTTTATGATATCTTTTTGGGACTTAAGTGGAAATTGAAGGTGTGTACCTAGATATTTCTCATTATAGTGAGCCTTAACTCACCATGGGTGTTTGGGTAAATACATTTTGAGGAATAATTCGATCTAAATATAGAATTTTCCTTAATTATTATTTGGTTATGTTAAAATATAAATAATGAAATATTATCTGATTGAATTTATATTCACATTCATATTTTTTATTTGTTCATTTCATTAATCTTATAATGTTTTAGAAATGATTTCTAATGTTGTGTAGTATCATACCTTTGTGAAGATGTGTGAATCAACCCCAAGAGGATGATATGGGTGAGAAAAGGGGGGAAAATCCTTCCACGGACTAGAATCTTGTTGAGATGGTTTTGTATTTTTTCCAATCCTCGGAAGGGCACATGAATCCATCCCCATTCAAGATCTAGTTGTTGGAACTCATAGGAATAGATTTTTAATAATGTTCAAGAGTTTCTTTTCTAGAAGCCCCCAATATTTCAAGGTTCCAATGATCCCCAAAGGGATAAGGACTAGTTGAGAAAAATAACACTTCTATTGATTTTTTGGAAACACTTTACTAAATTAATGTAATGTTTTCTGCCTTTAATATAGAAGTGTATAACAACAGATGGTGGGATTTAGTGGTAAAAATTAAGAAGAATGTGTGTTTAGAGTGGAAGGAATTTATATTTATTTTCACCAATTAGTTCTATCCCAAATATATAGTATTGGATAAAGAAATGATGTTTTTTAGTTTTTAGTAGGTTAACAGGACTGTGATGGAGAGTATATGCACTGTTTTTCTAAGATTTTGTATTTTTCACTTGATATTGTATCAAATGGGAAGATAAATACTCAATTATTTGAGATGGATCTTATAACTGATATTCATTCACATATTTTCTTGCTAATGGTCATGTCATATTCTGGTGTACTGGATAAGGTGTGAATTGTTGAGCCCAATTTTTCTGGTAAGTCAGAGTTGATGGGAGTTCTTTTTCTACCAGTGTAAGTTCTTTTAATTCCTTTAAATGAAATAGGAAATGTGATGAGTCGCATGGTTGATCTATATATTAGGGTTCTTCCAAACCTTCTGAAATGTCTAGTATATTTCCTTTGATTTGATTCCAATGTGGAAAGGTTGGGCATTCAAAATGTGGTTTCACTGAGGCATCCAAGATTTATTGTTCTTACGGACACTCAAGATAGTTAAAAAAATTATATATTATATATTAATCCCCTCATTGTGGCATGGTCTCATCAACATTGAAAATAACTATAGTGCAATCAAATGATTTATAAAAAAGTGGATATAGCGACATTCATTCCGAAGGAAGCCTATTCACGTAGTGTAAGAGTCCTAAGAGGTAGAAATTTTAAGTCCAATGACTTAGAGTGGTACCATCACTATAGATTCATCTTTAATGAATGATTTTCTCGATACTGTTGTATCTTTATTGTTTATATAAACTCATATTGTGGACCTGTTAAATATTTCTATCGAGATTTTATCTTATGTGATGAGTATAACTATTCCCCAAGGAATAAAGAGAGAAGTGTCTCTATTTTCATACTTGTGCATTCTATTTATCATAGTTTGTTATTAAATAGGATTTTATGTTTCTTCAAAATAAGACCTCTCAATTTCATTATCGGAAGGGATTTACTCACTGAAAAAAAAGGATAAAATCGATTTTCATCTTCCATGGGTCTCCTTTATTATACCCGGTGGGGTGTGTGGTTTTTTTCATGGAAAATGGGATGTGAGGATCCATAGACATGGTAATTTTTATCTAGTGTTTTGGAGTTTAATATTATTGTTTTCTTTTTTACTTGGAGTGATAATATTTTAGTTATGACATCCTCAAGTCATTGTAGAGTTCCCCAATATGTTTCCTTCCGAATTATCTATTCTACCACCAGTAATAGAGTTAGATTTCTCTATTGATTTAGTACATGGAATTCATTTATAATCCATTTATTCTAACCATATGTAACCAAATGAATCAAAAGAGTTAAAGACATAGTTGGATGATCTCTTAGAGAAAGATTTCATTTAACCAAGTTTGTCAACCTGGGTAGAATATTTTCTCATTGCATGGAAAGATCATGGTACACTTAACCTTTTTTTTGATTATTGGAAACCTAATAAATTTATATTAATGATAAATTATCTTTTTCCATGAATTTATGATCATTTTACCAGTTGAAATGGAAGATGTTGTTCTCAATGTTTGGTCTTCGATCTGGATACCACTAGTTGAGAATAAAAGAATCTGACATTAAAAATATATCCATATAGAGAATGTATGGACATTATGAGTATCTTAAACTACCATTTGGTCTAACTAAATCTCATATTGTTTTTATTACATTGATTAATATGATTTTCCATGAGTATCTAAAAACAATCATTGTGGTATTTGAGGATGAAATCCTGGTTTACTCTATTTCTGATAACGATCATGTGCATATTCTAGGAATAGATCTTGAAATCACTAGAGATCATATACTTTACATTAATCCTCAAATGTGTAACTTTTTTATTTGGGAAGAGAAATTACCGGGACATGTGGTATCCTATTATGGTGTCTCAGTTGATCTTGAGATGGTGAAAGCTGTTATGAAATGGGATCAACAACACAATGTTTTTGAGAAACTATGTTTATTTGGTTTGGCAGTTTATTACAACAGTATTGTCAAATATTTCCAAAGGTTGGTTTCTACAGGGAATTCTAGGCCTAATAACAGAGTGATATCTGATTGGAATAGTAGTTTTTAGAGTTCTTTTGTTGAGATGAAATGTATGTTGACTTCTGTGCTTGTGTTGACTCTTCTAAAGGTAGGGTAGGGCTATGTGGTCTATTTTGATCTGTTAAGATTGGGATAAGGCCATGTTATTATGTAGGGTAATCACATGGTCTCATATGGATCCTGAAAGCTTATGCCACATGATAATAATTACCTGAACAATGATCTAATACTCGCATATGTGATACATGCGCTTAAGAGTTAGTGGAATTACCTTTTTAGAGAAATTTTTACATATTATTATGGAATAAAATATAGAGTTAATATTCTCTCTAAAATATTAGAACCTTTGACAAAGGTTTTTGGGTGCATTAACTGTAGTTTATTTACTACAAAATTCCCTATACCCCATGAAATTGAAATTTTTTGACGGATTATTTGAACTGGAAACATGTATCCAAGGACATGAAATAATCATCAGATGAGTGATACTTGATGGATATTTATTGATAGTTTTATATAGGATATAGGAAATAGGGGTATAGGTTTTCTTGGATAGTGTTTAGTTGACCGACACTCTTCCTGGGATGTTTCTTCCATAATAAATGTTTGATGATGTATTACATGGAATCAAGAAGTCTATTTATGGAGGGGAGACTACTATCAAATATATGTTCTCATTAGATGGTATTTTATGTTTCCATGAACATTTTTTTGTGATTTATTTCACGATATAATATGTAATGGGTAATTTCCATAAAACTTAGTGGTTTTGCACCGAAGAACTAAAAATATGTTGTATGAATTGTGGTGATGTATTTGGTGGGAAGGTATGAGACATGAAATTTCTGAATTTTTTTATCATTTTTATAAATGAAAAAAAATTATGGACAAGTATTAGAGATTTTTGGGATTACATTAGACACTTCAAGTTTCAACGTGGAAGTGGTATGATATCTCTATGGACTTTATGGTTCGGTTTCAACACACCATTTGAAATAATAATTCTATATGCACTGTGATCAACCATGAGATAAATATGGATCAATTTTTACCTAGTTTGGATAGAACTAAAGCTGATGAGTTGGTTAGTCTCTTTATGGAAGATATTATTTGATTTCGGGGAGTTACATATTCTAGAGTCTCTGATAGAGATCCCCATTTTACCTATGGTTTCTGGAGATTCCTTCAATAAGTGATGGGATATCAGGTTTATTTGAGTATGAAAAACCATCCATCAATGGATACCTATATATAGAGAGAAATAAATATTCTTGAGGATATGATATATTCTTGTGTTCTCAATTTGGTGGACCTTGGGATGAAAACATGGGACTGGTTTACCTTTCTTATAACAATAATCATCACTAATAAATTAGAATAGATCCTATTAAGACATTTTATGGAAGTTCATGCAAATTTCCATCGTTTTTGTCATAGATTTGTTAATGTTCCTTGGTTGGAATGAGTTTGGTATAATAGATAAAGAAGAAGATTCAATTGATTCATCAACAAATTTTGATGACAAAGATCATGTAAGAATGTTATGCTGAACACCATAGTAGAACTTTGTATTTTATGGTTTGGGACTAGATGTTTTTCAGAGTTTCAACTAATTTAGGCCACCAATAACTTGAAATGTAAGGGAATCCTAAACCTTGAATTATTGAACTTTTTGAGGTTGTTGAGTAGGCAGGGAGAGTGTCTTACCATTTAGAAATTCCTATGTAGTTGATGTTGGTACATAATATGTTCTATGTAGTGTTGATTTGTAAGTATAATTCTAACCCATATTATGTCTTGTGTTGGGAGGGTCTTGATGTTGAACCTGGTTTATCCATAACTAAGAATCCAATCAACATTGTTTGTTCTGAGAAAAAGGCACTTCATTGGAGGATTATACCTTTGGTCTATATACTATGACAACATGGTTCTAATTCTCAAGAGAGGGGGGAGTTTGAGGCACTGATTAAGGTGTTGTTGTGTTATATATTTATTATGGAAACTTGTTGACATTATTTCTAGAGACATTAGGTTTTATAGCGGGGAGGTTTTAACATTCCATTACTCCTTTGGGGTACAACTTGTCTATTGGATTTCAGTTTTT
The DNA here is from genome assembly GCA_963277665.1 of Viscum album. Taxonomy (NCBI): domain Eukaryota; kingdom Viridiplantae; phylum Streptophyta; class Magnoliopsida; order Santalales; family Viscaceae; genus Viscum; species Viscum album. The sequence goes on from OY728155.1 coordinate 1,447,807,711, forward strand.
GGGTTTTCTAAAATAACTAGGTTTTCTACTATCATCTAGGTGATTAGGGGTCATGTAAATGTATTCCGCAAAATGTAATGTTCTCCTAGTAGATGTTGTGAAACTAGTTAACAATGTGAAATGATTACATTACTTGTATAGTTTACATGACATGAAATGGAATTTTTTTTTAATAAAAATGAAAAGAGTTATTCAGTGTAGATGAGTTTTGTGGATTACACAACATGTAACGGTATTACATGCCATATAGGTTTTCCGTATTGTGATTTTGGGTGTTGCATAACTGATAAGTTATTCATTCACTTGAAAACCTATTTCCTCTCTACATAGAAGCACTTTCCAAATATTTTAGGAAACCTTTACTCATTTGGATCATTAATTTGTAAATTGATAATCATTATTGTTTCAATTCATCCATCCAAGTGAGTGAATATACTCTCATGTGATTTATCTATTTCTATCATCAAAATATTTTGTTGGAACATCATCTAACTAAGGGATCAATATTTTAAATTTTTAAATATTGATTATAGTTTGGGTTCTTAGATCTTATGAACCTTTATTGATCATGGGAGAGTATGATTGAAGGTCTTATTTTTCGGGATTTTATGGTATACGGTTCTGTTTGAGATCTTCTATATAATTGAAACCCTGATTTACAATATTTTTTTGAAATGGATTTCAATTGATTTATAAAACCGTGATTTGAAATGATTTGATTATTGAAATTTTCAGTGGCATAAATTTTGAGAAAACCCACAATAATAATTGAATTAAATTGTTGGGTGATATTTGGAAATGAGGTATTTAATGAAATTATTTGGGAATTGTTTTTAAAAAAATTGGATTAAATTCAAATGATGATAAAATATGATTGATTTTGTAAGGAAAAGACATGAAATGGTGAAAACCCCATTTTTTAGTATTGAAATTGAATGGGGATATTGAAAATATAAATTGGGGAATTAAATTATAAATTATGACCGATTAAAAATGAGTTTATTTTCCATTTTTCTATTGATTTATTGAGAACATAGGAGTCTCATTAGTCAGTGGTTTATTTGGAACAAGCATGTTAGGATCATGGTCTACTAGGAATAGAATGAAATTGAAATATACTATAAAAACCTTATTAGACATGATTATACTTGGTAGGATATGGATGTTTCCTATTTGGACTGATCTTGAAGGACATGTGAAAACATGTTTATCCATGATCACTTATTTGAGAAGTGTGAGGATTCTATATCCAAAAACTAACATTTGCAGTGAATATGAACATGGTGCTTATTGTTGTGATGTTTAATTTGATTATATATCCCAATATTTATAGAACTATTTTACTCATGTGAAAAGATATATGTAAATTATTTTAATATAAAATTTTTATTTAATCCCTGTTTAAAATGGTTTCCATATTTTAATGTGAAAAGCTTCATTTTTAATATGAAAATGCATTTCTGATACTTTTTTATTTTAATTTAAACCATGATTGGTTTATTATAACGAAATATATTATAGAACACTTGGTGAGATGCTAAAGTGATTTTTAGATCCCACCCCACTATTTTTTAGGCCTGTTTATAATTTCTTATGCATGATTTGGGGAATGTGAAAGTGCATCTTGGAGAAGGTGGATGTTCTTTGTAATTGTTTCTCAGGGAGATGGAGGTGAAAAGGGGGAATGTTATCAACTGGTTTCATGTGATGTTTGAGTTTTATCTTCTCATATGTTGAGTACATAGTTGATGTACTTATTTGAGGTTTTTGTAAACATGTTTGGGTTATGTTACTTGCTACCTTTGGGGTGTTGAGTATAATACTGCATATCTTTTTTCTTACAATATTTATATAAAAAATTCATTCCCTCATGAACATGTTCGATGAAAAGTTCTAGTTGGAACCAATGGGGAACAAGAATACCTATCGGTCTATGTCATAGATGGACTGGGTGTTAGTGTAATAGGGTATCTGGGATAGTTTGTGACATCTTCTACACCACATCCATTTTTATTACTAGTACCATTAGCTTCTCGATAGGTGGTGGTGTAACTGGTGCTCCACCTGGACGTAACACCTTTAGAACATGTACCTATATCAAACCCTCATCACTGAGGGAATAATCCTCATGACCCTATTATATAATCCTAGGTGGAATACATCAAAAAGGCATCCTAAAATAGAAAATATTTTACATGGTCAATTATTTTATCTCGGTAGATGAATTAATAAAGACACTGAAAGTACAATACATTCAAATATGATTCATATTCTAATGTTTTCCCTATTACCAATTTCTACATATACTGAGCCAAAAAGCAGGTTTTCATATTTCTGGTTTATGGATACTTCATCCGCCATTCAAATATTAGTGTCCGAGTCCTGAGATCCAAACATGAAATAATTAAAACTATTTTTCAAAATGAATATTATAGACTCTTGATAAGGTAAAACTGACTCCTTTGAAACCACTATATCACAACTGATGCCAATATGGCCCATGTCATGACTATCCCAAGCATGTCTCGAATAGGATAGGGGATGGTGACTAAAATAGATTAGGCATTTCACACACATTGGAGGCCCTATACAAATGGATCTATACACATGCACACAATTCAATGCTCATACAATGATTAAATGTAAAAGAACTGATAATCATGCCTGAATACATAAAAAACCCATCCCCCAGAGTACACAAAACAAGTAATGGAAATAAAAATGGGAAAATAAAAGACCTCTAAAAGACATAGAAGATTAGTCCAACATGAAAGTATACAATGATACTGGTATTAGGGTAACCATTGAAGAAAACCATTGTTTTGTCCTCTCACAAATCTCCACCTGGTCCAAGTACCCCTAGGAATTTGTCAAAAGGCCGTTCGTCTTCATAAGAAATGATATGTGAAAGAAAATTCCATGTAGGGTTGAGTATAACAATACACAATATGACACCCCAAAATCACTAAGCTTATTACATAAAGTATAATATTTTGATCATCATACTTATATGTTAGCATCACATTAAAAAATAATATCCATATATACTAATCATAGATGCATAGTGTCAAGGTAAAGTCAGAATTATAATTCCAACCTAGGAATTCAGATCGAGGGATCCACAAAACACTCTTGTAGGAGAAAACACTCCATGAGTTTGATATAATTTATGATGTCCATCCAAGATTACTTTCTCTTTATCATTATTCATAATAATTACACACAGAAAGTCTAAAGAGATCAATACATAGATTATCATCACTCCCAAATCAATGGGGGATACCAACAACACAATATGGATTTCCCACTAAGTAGGGGATAAATGACCACGTTTTTTTGGTCATGAAGACACAAAGAACACCACCTAGAGAAATGATGATGACAGAGGATCTCACTCTGGGACTCATGAAGTGATTCTGTGACTCTATATAAGGCTAAATTTCCTTTGATGGGATCATCATCCTATACACTAAATTTTATTCCCTAAACACACTTAGGGAATGGACTAAGGGAACATAACCTAATGAAAACTTATACTCTAAAGTGGAAAAGGTCTATAATCCTCTATAGAATGTGTACATGAAATATACTATGAGTACATGGCATGTAACATAAGTATTGAGTTTTTCCTGTCTATCTCACCTAGTGTCTATATCTGTGTCCGAGTATAAGGCATGTTGGAGACCACATACTCGTAACTATGTCCATGTACACTTCTTTTCCCATGAACTACTAGCCTAGATTTGTTCGTGTCTATGTACAAGGTGTGTTAGAGCCTCTTTAACAGTGTTTGTGTTCCATCTGAGGAATATGACAAGATTCTAGGTAAGGTTCACATGTCGTGGGATAGCTATCAAATTATGTGTTATATTTTTATTCTCAAAAAACCCTAGTCCACACATGTGGTCCCACATGGTGCATAATTATGAAATACACTTTGTGTAACCCATGATTTCAAATAACAGATGGGTTCTTTAAATGTGTACTCTCAAATAGCCATCTCCTATTATTCCTCTGATGATTTCTTTCGAAGATCACATATTCGGTCTGATCGATCCTCACTATCACTTCTTGTTAAAAAATTTCCACCAAAACACATGATAATATGGTCATCAATGGTCCCTGTCATCATTGTATTCCCTTTAAAAATTGGCTGTCTCTAATCCATCCCTAATCTAGTGTAACCACCATGGGATGTTGATACTATCATCTCTCAAAATCAAGATTTTTGACAAGACCAAACATGACCACTAGGATGAGCATCAATAGAAAATTTATCGTACGAAGTTTACCTATGTGGGATTTACGGACTCGGATGACTGAGAGGATATGGTGATAGCCATCAGATCGGGCCTATGCTTTGACATAGGACACTTGCTCGCTGTGCAGTTCATCATTGGTGGAGAGAATTGTCACATTCAAAATGATAGGGAGGTAATACTTCAAGTTGTTAGTTGGGTTTATTTTCTCATATTTGCATCACATATTTTTTATGTCCATGATGTCTTCTGGGTTCCCCTTTTTCCCTTAAAAATGGATTAATTTAATATTAAAAAACTATGGATCTCTGGCCACTGGATGTAAGGTTAATCGATCATTGATGAATAATGAATCTGTGTTTTTGTTATTGGTGAGATCCTCAAATATCTTTGGTGTAGAATATTCTCAATACTGCTCCAATTTGATGGCGTTCTCTAAGAACTCTGTACTACAAATGTCTTCATGGTCTCCAAGGTTAAGAGGCTAACCCTAATATATATTCTTAAACATGTATTTATAGAATAATATTAGGTAATTGTGTCATGTTAAATAAAATAAATTATTTTATATATTTATTGTATATATTATATCATGAATGTAATTTATGAAAAATCCCAATTCCAATAAATTTATATCACACGTTGGGTAATGATGATTCTCTAAACTCAATGGGGGCCTCATATATCCAATCCATGCACATATTTTGGATTTATTCCATATTTTTAGGAAACATTTTCTTGTGTGATATTTAATATATTTAAAAAATTAAATACCTAGTACACAGGGACTTAGAATCTCATGTCGTCTCAACGTCTAGCTCTTAAAATAATTAACATAATTTCTAAAATAAATACATAAAAAACATAGTCATTAAAAAATTTTAAATAAATTTTCATATGTTGGAATACTCTCATTAAGTTCATAAAACAATATTTTTATATGTGATTTCTTAAATATAAACAAATTTTTTATCTTTGATTGTCTAGATTCACCTTCCCTACTCTCTTTTGAAAAAATAGTGGAGGTCATTATGGGGGTGGCTTTTCTTCTTTAACCTTCTTATAGATTTATGTTTATTTTTTTCCTTTGTTCATTGGTGTACTACAATTTCATTCCATGATTGTTCCTCAACTAGTATTCTTACTTATTTAGCTTGGATATCATTATATTATTTCATGTCTTCAGCACTATCTTCCATTTTTTTATATTACTCGTGGTGATTTATTTTAGCTATCGATGTTTAGGAACATTAGTATCTCTTTTTAAAATAACCCATAGAATCTTCTTGAGTTGGGTTGCAATATTTCCTACCAGGACATCCATATAACTCATAAACAAAATTAGATTTTTCATGGATCATTTTAATTATTAGATAGTATATCATTGATTATTGGAGTATGATGTTAGTTCCTTGATATATTCCTCAACAGTTTTCATAAATTTAGCTAGGGTCTCCTTCGATGTGTGGATTTGACTAGTTAGAGATAAGAATTGCTACCAAGGCTGAAAATATTTTGTCCTCAACTGAAATCCTTATACATGTTGAAATATTTATCCTTGATTTAGTTGTTGTAGTGGATATGGCCTCCATATCTAAACATAATTTCTATTTTGAAAATATAGATAATTCATATCATCACATTTCACACCTTTGTGATGTTGAGTATCCATCATAAAATTAAATTTTCTTGAAATATCATTAATTTATGAGGATAAAAAAATATTTTTTACCATGTTCACTCCATTTTTTTCCTCCATAAATTTTCCATTGAAAACTATTCCATGAAATTTTATCTAACAATTGATAACTCTCTTTGGGTGACTTACTCATTAGATATCCTCCAGCGGAATCATCTACAATTGGTCTGTTACACTATGAATTCCAATTATAGAAGGTTTGAATTATTAAACATGGTTCTATGACATTGTGAAGAACAATTATAAATAATATTTTAATCCTTTCTCATGAATTATTGAGGGATTCCTAATTTATTTGTTTAATTATAACATTACATACATATAAAACTGTGGGCTTAGAATGAGGGAAAAACTAGTAAAACATTTCATACCAATTCCATCCAAGAGGTGATTGAATGTGGGGGTTGAATTTAGATCTACTCTCGTGCCTTATCCTCAAGTTAGAAGTAGAAGAGGTGTAGAATTACTGTGGTTCTTGTTATGTTATTAAATTGTAAAGTGTCACAGAACTCTAAGAAAATACCAAGGTGAAATGTTTTTTCTTCATATGGTTGCTTGATGAATTTTAATGGATTGTGACATCATTGTTATGATCACTGACATAATATTTAATGGTTGATTAATTAACTTAGGAGGTATAATTCTTGGATTAACCCCCATGTTTTAGTTTCTTCCATAGTTTATAAGAATTTACATTCTTGATTTTCATTTTTGGGACTCTAGATGTTCACATTGGCCATCTATTTGGCCATGTTATTTTCTATCCATGATTTATCCATATTATTAAATCTTTTTTTTTCTTATCATGGTATTATAAATCACAGGATTATAATAAATATATCATTATTATTCTTTACCATGAGTCAAATAATAACGTGTTTAGAATGTATGTAATATCACTACATGACTAAAACAAGTGTAAAAATGGGGAAATATGAAAAAACCAAGTGTAAAATTCATAAAAATACTAAACATTTTTAACAACCATTCCTCAATAGTGGTGTCAACTAATTTATCAATCATAATTATTAGTTATTTATATTGGTGAAACAAATATAGTAATTTATAATCTCTAAATAGATCTATCTTTATTTTAACGTAGAATTGTGAATATTGAGGTTGATCCCACATATAATTGTGTAGAAGTTACACAAAATGTGTGAGAAAAAATAAAGAAAAACAAAATATGTGAGATTTTTTGGTTTTTTATTAATGATATGAGTGTACTAATCATTTCATTTCCGAGTTAATACATTAGTGAAGTGAAATGAATTAACTTGGTTTAGATATCATATAAATGTAATCCTTTTGAATCTCCTCTTAATGTTAATACTCTCCATTGTATTAACCCACCTTTTTGACTCTCATGTACTTCAATTAAGTAATATGATTTATAATCCAAAACATTATTTAAAATTGACCACACTTGTTCACCCAAGGGACATGCAATGAACTTAGGTAGTTAGTTAATTTATATATAACATATTTATTCTCCCACCAATGGTCATTTAAGGTGGAAGGAAATAATATTATGTAAATGATAAATGCATAAAAAACCATAACAGAATTATGAAGAAACTCTAATTAACTAAATAAAATTTCTTATCCATATATTGCATGACCAAAACAAAATACCTCATCATCATAGTCATGAGGGGATATAAAAAATAAAATAAATCGAGGTATAAACACCCCATATTAAAAACAATCACCTCTTATAGAACTATGATCATGTTGATGGTCACTGTACTGGGTCTCAATCCCACAGTTTAAAATCTCATCTTTTATATTTATTGGAATAATCATTAAAAATTTCATTTTGATGCTCTGTTATTTTCATCACATTTACTCTTCTAGTAACTCCACAAGTTATTCCTCCTCAAATGTATCTATAATACTTGCGGGTTTTTAAACCCTTGAAATATTAGATTTTGTAAATAAATTTACATTCTCATTGACTAAAACCTCCTTAATTTTCTAGTTCTTGTAGTGGTATTTTAGTGGTAGGCTCCACCCCATGTGAGCGATCCTTCTTAAAACTATTTTGAAATGTTCCTTTGGTTCTTGGATAGCCAAAAGATATTTAGATTTTTAGATTCAATACATAGCCATACTAATGCGTGGAAAACAACACAATATTGCAACATTATCATGTGTGGAATAATTCATGCACGCCCCTACATGGATATGAGATGGTCATACACCAATAAACAAAATATTGTTCCTCATATAATACCTCAACACTGCAATTTTGATACCTTGTATGATATATCCAAGATCCTATGACATAGATGAACAACCGATCTACTTTCTTATCCCAATTTAAAATTCAACCATATAACATGCACCATAGCCTTATTTTTTTGTAATATCAACCCCAACATAGTATATAGAATGATAATTAATAAATACCCACCAAACATATGTTAGAGGAAACCATGTTACTATGATAATGCAATAATGTAGCTTTTTTCTCCACCGTTCCAACTCCATGAGTCACCATAATGAAAGGTATTACTTACGGTGAACCAGTTTTCAATTATATAGTGGTTTATAATCTTAACATTGATATAAATGGATGAATATTCCATAATAGTAGCGTTGAATTTTATTTATAAATAAATGGGGAAGGATGTGATTGAGTTCACCTGGTATGATGTTGTTTTGGAAAGTGCACAATTCCCAAGGTGAAATGTGAATCCCACATCAAAATAATCTGGACCTAGACTCTCCAGTTTAATAGATCTCATTCCAAAAAATGATATTGAAGATGAACGAGAGTTGGAGGACCCCAATCACTACTAGGGCATAGCCTTATGTGTTTTCCTTTCAACCTACTAACACAATCAACCAACCCTCATACGCAAGTGCATCCTTTCTCTATTGTGAAAACTCCTGGATTGACCTATGAAACTTCTATGTAGTACCTAGGTTGTCCCTCCCAACTTATTGGATAGCTTCCTATATAGGGAATCCATGTGTCCTATAGCTAGTTGAGGGCCAACCTATATATTGCCCCATTTTTTCTAAGTATCCATTTACTTTTTGATTTAATTCTACACTGTATTGAAAAATCCATTAGACAAAAGATTAGAATTAAATTAATTAATTTTTATATTTTTAAATCAATAATAAAATTTTAATTTCCCAAATTTAAGATAATTCATTGAAAAATTTGAAATAAAAATCAATTAAAAAATTAAAATTAATAGAAAAAATATACATTTTATGAACTCATGAAACCACCCACACTTAATCAATGAACCCCCTCAACCATACATCTCAGCATGAATAACAAAATAGTGGTAAAACCATCTCACTTTTTTAATACTCTATAAATTCCTTTTCATGTCTATTAAATTTTCATCTACTAGTAGATCTATCCTTATTCATTGTCTCATACCTATACAATACCATTTTGATCCCTTAAAAAATGTATTAAGGATCCCATAACACAGTTGGCCCCTCTAAATACTTATCCCAATAGGTGGAACAAGGATATCACTTGAACTAAAACATTCCTTTTATATAAAATCTTCCACAACACAATCTATGTATGATGAATCTATTTAATTTCCTCTATCCGTGGTCAGAATATAACAATGGTACAACAAAAATACAAGATGCGGCCTTCTTCTCACCTATTCTAACTCCATGAGTCACCATGACATATGGTAGGGATCATAATGTACTAGTGCTCAATTCCCTAGTGGTGTTTTATATTACCTTTAAAGAATATATTGGATTATGGTATAGTAGTGGTGGAGATGATGTAAGAGAAATGAATGTGGAATGTGACACACTAGTTCACCTTGGGTGACACCTTTCATCAAGAGATTAGTACGCAGGTTGAAATGTGTGTCCAACATTGAAATAATCAAGTTCCCAAATCCAATATATAATAGCCATAATTACATAAAAATACATTGAAACTAGATGGTGGTTGAAGGAACCCTTCCACCCCTTACGGCCTGACTCCCCTATGTGAACCTCTCCACCCACTGCTACACGGACTTGACCACCATGTAATGGTATTTCTTTTCTCCATTATGAGATCACTACACATGACCTATGTACCTTCTCTACCATTCTTGGGAATGCCATAATAGTTTCCATTTCCACTTCCCCTATGTGGTATCCATGTGGAATGCATATTTTTAAGTTCCAACATAGGTGTTGGCCTATATTTTTTGCTCAGACCCCATTTCCTTTTCCATTTCAATATAAAATATAAAAAAAAATGCCTTAAAAATATGTGAATTAATTTTTTTAACATATCATTAAATTTTAATTACCCAAATATAAAACAATTCAGTGAAAATTAGGAAATCAAAATCAATTAGAATCAAAACATGATGAAGTTAAACTCAAAAAATTATTCATTTAATGAACTCACCACTGACCTCCTATAGTGTCTAGAGTATTGTTTTAGAATCTTCCATAATCACATCACAACCTCATCACATGAAAAACTCATCACACGACCAGATATGTAAGGTACCATGAACATGAATTATATCAACTTTTTTCCCTCCTCCCATGACGCATGTTCTATATTACATGTCACATACACATAACTATCAGGTAATCTCCAAAACCAACCCATATCATCACCAGGTAATATCCAAAACAAACTCATCTCATCTTTGAGTAATATAAAAATCTATATTATGAAATCAATACCCCTGAAATGTGTGTTGGGAATTGGGGGTAACTTGTAATTTGATTCACTAAAGAATAGATATTGGGGAAAAGATGTCGAGCCCATAAAATATGGGTGTCGGTAAGGATATCCAACTCTGGTAGGACATGAAAATAATTAACCTAAAAAACATGATTGAAAGATATTGTAAAATTACAAATTTATTGGTTAACATCAACTACTCTATTATACTCTACATCACCACCACTAAACCAATGAAAATATACCACAATTGCTGGCACCACTAAATGCATCACACTATACAAACACCACACATAACCACACCATTTATCTTTATATTAAAAGACAATATTACTGAAATAATATTCAATTATCACATATCAGGTTTTATCCCACAATTTATTAGTTCATTTAAGCTTATTAACACACATTTATTACAAACGAATCATATATTTATTTATAGCCCATGTTATTTTAGTTTTGTAATTTTGATTTATTCTTTCAATAACGGGGAAACTAACACAACCACTAGACAACCCAATGTATGAAAATCCATCACTTCAACCCAACAATCTCACCATACAACCATGAATAACATCCATTAAACATCATCCCATATCACATAACATATAAAAAAACCATAAATCCACTGACCAACACATTCAAAACCAATTATTGTCCCCATTATCACTGCACATGACCTAACAATGTTCACATAAAAATAAAAATCCACAACACGAACATCCATATAAAAAATCACATTTCTACTTCAAAATTGTACAAAAATTAAGGTTCAATGGATTTTATATAACATTACATATTATTTAGCTTGTATATTATCAATAAATGGGAAACCAATTAAATATTCATATATAGGTGATTGTAATATTTTTTCATTGTAAAATAAATAAAACAATACAAAAGGGTATCCTAATTCACAACAAGAACAATGAAAAAAGGTTTCCTTTTTTTTCCAGTAATTTCATAAGAAAACATCCCCATGTTGGTAATGTGAAAAAAATAATGAAAACATGATATTTCTACACATTTTGATCAATTTAAAATTTATCAAATTAATTATCTTCTTAAGACAACATTTTAATTTCACCCAAAGGAAAATAAAATCATGAAATTATCATAGATTCAAATAATATAAGGGGGGAACTGGGTTAAAATAACCCAAATAATTTTTTTAAAATAACTATTTAATGGTGGGATGATGAAAAAACATCCACATGACCAAGATCCAACAAAGGATGGATCAATAGTCTAGAACACAACACCCAATATTAAACATCTACCACTATATCACCCAAAACATTCATCTCTGCAAACATAACCTCTCCTGGATTGATGAATATGAGGGAAATGAGAAGTAATGGAGGGGTATCACCTTAGGATTAATAATTCTCAATATACGGATGTAAAGAATAAATACCAACAAAGAGAGGGTGAAATTCACCTCAGAAGCACCAAGCAATCCCCCAAGAGTTGAGTGAAAAGACCAGAGGAAGATATGGTTTAGAGGGGATCATGAATTTATAGGTAGCCTAAAAATTTATAAGACTATTTTTAAAAACTCATCACAATGATGAAAAGGTGATGACACAAGATAAGTATATGTTATAATGTAAGGGACCATTAAATAGTGGAGCTAGTCAAAACCATGCCTCCAAAACATAGCGAGGCCCATTTTTTGGATATGATAAACTAGGAGAGAGACCATAACAAAAACCAAACCACTCTATGACATAAATAAATCACCATGTATAATTACATGTTATAGACCATACCTATGATATAAATACCCTAAAATTGAAAAAATAAAAAGAATATATCATTCTGGATTGTACACCGCAATTGAGTAACCACACTTTATCTATTTAAAAAATGGGAAAACCATTACAATCCCACCTAGAATTCTCTACACCGCAATAGATATATACATGCTATTGACATAGCCTTTATAGTTCATAAAATTATTCCAGTCTTCAAAAATCCTCCTCCAATAGAAATATCTTTATAATTCCACCATCCACTCCTTAACTCGCTCAGAACATCCCCCATACACCTCCATCACTTGAAGTCTCACAAATTTATAGGTCTGGATTTCTATACCGTTATATCACACATAACAAAACAATAACCCATTCTATGACTAAAAAATGATGAAATATTAATATTATTTGAAGATTATATTCATTTGAAAATAAAATTAAAATAACCATTTATAATAATTACATATTATTTCTATTTGATTATTATTTAAAAAGTATTATTTTTAAAGAACCATTTTAATAAATGTATTTCATTTTACCTTAATAAATTTAATCGATCATAGTTAATGATTTTTTATAATAATAAATATTTATATTTAAAAGCTAATATTTCGACATTAAATTTTTGATAAATTTGTAAGAGGAAATATTAAAGACACATGAAGATCAAAAAAGTAATATTTTAAAAAAATTGAATTTTTCATTATATATTGTAATTTCATTTAAAAGGTGATTTATTGATATGAGTATTTGAATATGAAAATATTAACATCATTATTTATTATGCATGTCAATGCATTATTATGATGATTTTTGGATATTTTTATAAAATATTTTATGTTTTGGTGAATAATGAAAAAATAATTTATTTTTTGGTGAATAATGAAAAAATAACGATTTTTCTTAAACCAACAATTTTTTTGAGATTATCATAATACCTAAATGACTTAACATTTTGTAAATTTTTTTATATAAAATATATATATATTTATTTAAAAATAAACAATTTTAAAAAATAACACGTTTTATTTAAAAAGCCTTTGTTTATCAGTTTTGAAACATTAGTAATATTTTACATTAAAATATACATTTCTATTCATTTATGTTAAAAAATTTACTTTTTATCACTCATAGAGGCCAAATATATCAAAATTTATTTCCTATTTTATATAAACTTTTTAATTTGATGTTATAAGTTCAATTTTAATTTTAATTATAAAAGTATGATTTCTATGATTGATGTTAATGGCCATGACAGTAGTGAATTGATTATTTTCAACGAATTTGTTTTTTGGACATTGTGAACTTTCTTAACTAATGAAATAAATAATTCAATTATAAAAAATAAGTTCAATATAATTTTAAACCTATATATTAATATATCAACACATGTTTAATTGTTAATCAATTTTATTTAAGAATAAGAATACATAATGGTGAAAACAATATTTCTCTAAAAAAATGTTTTGCTACATGTTATATGATTTAATTTAAAAGATAATTTTATCTTATTTAGAAAATGAAATATATTTTATGGGTATTATATTTAGGTTAATCTTAACAATTTTTTTAAATATTGTTTGTCTTATTTTTTTTAGTAAAACATAAATTACATAGTTAGAAACAAGTCACTAAGGTAAAAATTAAAATGTTAAAGTGGAAAATATAATGATATAACTGAACAAATGTCTAAAAAATGTGTTTAAATTCTGGTTTTAGAATCCAGTATCACCACATAAATATTTTGTTTACAATTTCTTAATAATTAACCATCTAATTGAGTCAATATATTATCAAAAAATAATTAGTGTTTACAAAAGTGGCATTTTCTTCACTTATAAACGGGGATCACATCCACCCTCTCAAAGTTACACATGGAATTATAAATTTAATTAAGCACATATAAAATCTGAATTTAAAAGATGTACCTTGAAAAACATAATTATCATATTCCTCGAAATTTAGTCTAATACATTCATTCATAGGGAGACTTTCCAGAAAATGTTTAAGGTCCCAATGTAAGTATTACTTAATCGTTAAATTTTTCTTGTTAATCATTATATTCAAAAAAAAACCAAAACCATAGTTATATAATCAACTTGATATCATTATAATACTGAATTATTATTATATTAATTGAAAAAAACTATTTTCTCATTCCCATCCACTTAGAAAAACAAAATAAAATTGATCATGCATTTGTGGGGACTACTGCTTCCAACAAGCATCACCTTCCATTTTTCGCCAAAACATATTTTAAAAGTCTATAATAATGTATTTGAATAATAAATGTGAAATATATAATATAATTATGATAATTAAGATAAATAGTTTAATTAACTATCACTTATCTCTCATTCTTTGGAAATGATAGCATTAAGCATGTGTTGTGTGGACTCCCAACAACATGAACTAACATATTTCATTATCAATCCCCACCAAACATTAATGACTTAAAAAAATAATTTAATCTCAAAAAAATTATTTTTATGATAGTATTCATATTATTTAAATTTAATATTCACCATTCTATATTTTATAATAATAAAAAAAGGTCATAGAAAACTTAACCTCCTTAAATTGACATATCAATGTTTATTTCTTAATTTGAGTTCATTTTATAAAAAATTACACAACTATATAAATTTTATGGTAATATAATAATAAAGGACATAAAACCCTAAAATTTTTGAGATTATGAAGTTATAACTCAACACATTTAAAAATGGTCAACATACCTAATATGTTATGTAGAAATTGACCGAACCACCTCAAATAACCAATACATGAAAAAAAAAACTATTTAATAAATAAATAAGATGATAATAAAATTTTATTATTAAATAAAAATATTGATAAATAAGTTTCCATATAATTTATCCATTAAACTTAATTTGATAACTCATGAAGCTAGGAACATTTAAAGAGTAAATTAGGACAAATGTAAGCGTTCTTTGTCTCAAATATGAATTCCTTGAGACATGTTTATGTTATGCACCAAGTTTTTTTCCATAGAGAAAACACTACCCAATTTTAATTTTAAGTCATGAATATATTATATTTCAATTAATTTAATGTTTTATAACATGTTTTTTATATCATTGAATTTTTAGTAAATGGTGATAAATTTTGAAAGGGTTTGTTTTAACATAAATTTATTTTATTGAGTTACATAATTTCTTGTTTAACTATGTTTTTCAATGTATAATTTATTATATGTATTGAATAATATTTATTTTATTTCCCCAATATTTTATTTTGTTATATAATTCTTCCTTTTAACCTCAGTATAAAATTATTCTTACCTTAAATATTATGTTACTCGAAATGTGTATCTAGGTCTCAATTCCCCATTCATGAGACATAATTCATATTGTATACAAATTTACTTTTATTAGGTACATATATGACCTATAAGTTATATTATATCATGATTTATTTAAATCATGGTATTTAAGGTTTAGTTTCAATATATTCCACATTTAAATTTTTTTATTTAAATATTTATCAGGTTGTAGGGTTCCTTTCCCAACAATATTTTAAAAAAGATATCATTAAAATGTGATAATCCATATAGGGAATTTGTATAATATTAATTTAATATATAAATTGTTTATATAATTCTTTCATTTTTATTGGATAATTTTATTCTTTATTATCTAGTTTTAAATTGGAAGTGTTATAATCTCTTTAAGTGATGCTGTTTTAAACAATGGTATATTCAATATTGTAAAAATGATATTATTTTTTACTCGTAATTTCATCTATGACTCTACATTTTATGGATATACCTATATTTTTCTTTTGAAAAACGAAGTTATTTTAAAATACTTTAAATTTATTCTATTTTTAAAAAGAAACCCAATTTAATGTTTTCTGAATGTATTATTTTTTATTAAATAATCTATTTTATAATTTCCATGAGAACGTATATTTATTCCACATTTTTCATTTTATATTAATCTTTCACTATAAGTATTCATGATTTATAATATAATTAATATTTTCTTTGTGTTTGTTTCAATATTTAATCTAAACTTATTTCAAAATATCAAAAATATTTCTTTTTTCTAAAGTTATTTTTTTTCAAAAACACCCAAATGGTTTTCTTTATCTAAGTCATTTTTGTTAGACATATCTTATTAATGATTGATGATATTATAAAAATGTCATCATATAACTTATTTATCTAATTGTAAAAATTTTATTCTCTCTAAAATACATGATCCGTCAATTCTTTTGTCTTTCCTAACCACCCACTATGAATAGGCACAAATTTTATTCCAAAGTATTTCCTTTGTGAGTACCAAATTTTCCTTTTATTATACTTAAGCATGTTTACCAAGATGCCTTAAAAAAATAGATTGGGAAATCTGTTGACTAAAAAATATACCATTTATCTCTATGGTGTAAATACAGAACAATTTATTATCCTAATAAATGAGTAATTTCCTCGAATGTTATTGAATATCTTTTGATACCCATTTATTTTCCATGGTTTTATCATGTAATGATTATTAATGTAATTATGAGTGATTTCTATATGTGGTCCAGTTTTAATGGTTTAGTAAATCCATTTTATTCTCATCTTTTTCATGATATGTTGAAATAATGGATATCTTATGGAACTTATATGTATGAATGATGATGGGTGGGGTCCTATATTTCCCTCCAATGTATTGGTTAATATTTTATATCTCATGTGACAAGGTAACATATGACTTCTTGGATATGATAAATGACTAAAGGGCTGACCATTCTTGGACATGATCAAAAAATAAAGAATTAACCTTATTGGATATACTCACAATATGATGATATCCTTTTATTATGTCTATATCATAGTCTTATGAATATTATTATGACTATGTTATACTATAATGGTTCAAGATTGTTGAATCATGTTTTACCCTATCTGGATTCATTTATAATGTTATACCATATAATATGCTACGACACAAGTTTTATAATCTAAGCATTACTGGGAATTATTTTCTTATTTATCTTTATTATACCCATGTTATCATATTATTATAACTAATTATCATTTATTTTTATCACTTATGCTTAATCTTAATGATTATCAGCTATCAACCTTTTCTTATGCTGTCATTACCCTAAGTTATAAAGAATAGTAATATGTATGATGTGTTTAAAGGAGTACCATATTTAGTGAATTTGTGGGAGATTTTGAAAACTTTTCATGGATTAGTCAATTTATTATATAGTGGAAGAATTATTTATAAGTTAAATATATTATTTTTCTTAGTTAATTATTTTTCATAATTCTCTAAAATTATGAACCAAAAAGATCATAGGGAAGTATTGTAATGAAATATTTTGTTGAAGTAATATAATAGAGACGGTCACAGCTATGGGGTGTAAAAGTTTGTATCAAAAGAGGGTTTAGATATACATAGAGGTTAGGATGTTAGGTGAGGATAATTTTAGGGTTTATAAGTTAAGGTTGAGCATTATTAAGTGGGAATAGATTACCCTTACAGTTAGTTAATTTATTATTGAATATTTTAGAATTTGGGGTTAGATAAATTTAGTGAAAACAATAATGATAAATCTAAGGGATAAGTCTAAGTATAATAAAATGTCATGATGTTTTAGGTAAGTATAAATTGTGTGGTACTCAAATAATTTACATCTCCTTATTGAGACTGGAAAGTGGATAAAACTATTGAACATATTAAACTAGGGGTAATAACCTTAGAACATTAGGGTTTAGTATTAAATCTATCATCACTATGGTACATGATGAGTGGTCCTAATACAACTAACCTATAAATAAAATCACATGGGATATTATTTGGTTATACATATTTTCCTTACAATCCATTATAAAGGATATATTAGGTTAATGAATTATGATAAAGTGTATAAGAGATTCCAGCAGAAAGAAACCTAGATTACGGGTTAATTTTTCGTTTGACCACTGCTGATAATTCTCTTATATTGTTTAATATTCATCACTCATGTTAAACCCATTTGGTTTCAGTGTTGGATGCATCCAAAAAGTAACATGTTAATAATGGATTCATGGATGATGTGTAGATTTTACCAATGAGTAACCTAATAGGAAATGAGTTAGAAAAAGAAATTTTTTAGTCATGGAAACAATCAACTAAAAATTATTATGATTAATGTGGGCTTACTTGAGTTTCCAAACAGACTAAATAAGATAATGATGGAGTCTAATGTAAGTTCAAGTGATTAATAAAACATAAGAATGAATATTACATTTTAATGATGTCAAATATGTGGGAACAGGTACCTAAGGGATTGCCTTAATGGAATAGGAAGATGATTTATTTGTGAAAAAATGGGCATAAAAAAATATGAAGGATTAATAAAGTGTTCCATGAAAATATAAAATGTATGGATTATTTTTCCTTATGCTAAAATTAGGGAACATGATTAAAAAGATGTTGATAAATTTCAATGCTTGATTTTTATTTTTTATTATAGGAAGTATCTATTATGTAATAAGTTGAAAATTATTGGTTCATAAAGGTATAACATTGAAAATAAAATTTCCCTACATAAAAATCTATTTTTGAAGATAAAAATTTAATGTAATGTTTAATTTAAAATTGAGTGTTAAAAACATAATTTAATGAATAATTTCCCATTACCATAATTTTTCAATGAATCTCAATGATTGTTTTTGAACTCCTTTCCAAACGGTTTTTCTAGTGACTAAGAAATATGCAAGATTTTAGTGAATGGGGATTATAAAAAATCATTAAAATATTTATCTTGGGGAAAGTAGGTCCTTTTATTAGATCATGTTCATCTGATATTCTATAAACCAATAGACTAATCTAATTGTATTGAGGTAAGTGTGACCTAAAAATAGTATTCCCCTATTATCATATGTCATCTTCTAAAGAACCCAAAATACAAAATGATTAAATAAGAAGAATCTTGATTTCAAAAAACATCAATAGTATACTACTTTCAGGTTTCAATAATACAATGTTTCCCTCTTCCATGTGTGTTTATCCTTAGTCAATGCGATGGGTTGATCGTAGTTCCCCCATAGGTAACTAAACCTAATGGTCTCATTGACTCACGAACACCTCCACATAAATCAAAGGATTCCTACTAATTGTGATGGTCTAAGGTGGTATGGTTGAGATACAATACCATTTTATTTGAACAATATATTGAAAAAAATGAATTAAACAAACTATATAAAGATAATAAGAATCTAGTAATGTGTCAGATGCTAATAAATTTAACCATGAAAGAGTATGGTGATACATTTACCTGGAATTAAAACATACCGTAGGTAAAAAAATGTATCAATATAGGAAGAAATAAATAAATATATAAAATAATAAAAATAACCCAACTCCTATGGGAAGTAAGAGTACATACTTGGTCCAAAGTTCCCATTCGAAATATTAGAAAAAGACAAGTAACTATAAAAAGGACTATCCAATTCCTAACCAATATTACTAATATTTTCTTATGTAAAATGTGGTGGCACGAACACAGAGTTAGTAAAAATCACCAGGACACCAACAATAGTGTCTAATGTATTCCAGTCAGTGAGTATAAAACAAAATAGTGGGGTGTATATTATAAAGAAACTATTTAAGTAGAGGAGAAGATGGGAATACCACCCACTTAATCCTAGGTACATTATCTCAAATTATATATATATTACAGTGTATTAATATGGCCCACAGATATAATACCATGTGCCAAAGAAAATGTATCAAGTAGAATCCAAATAGTTGGTATGGTAATTCCACCATATAAGAACAATGAAAATAAACCGAATAATGCAAGTTATTGTGTGCATGGTACAATTAATCTAAAATATAGTGATCAAGGAATGGTGTCTAACTATTGAGTATAATCCATGTGATGTTTCCTCGGTATTCCACTTTCTAAATAGAATTTAACTGAATCCAAGGAAAAAGTCCAATGTAGTCTCTGGAAAGGCATGATTTGGATATAAGGAGATAATAGAAAGAATTACATGTTTGAGGATATCAGCTAAATCATAGGGCTAGTCTTGGGAATTCAAATTTTCTATAGTTTCTTGGTGAATCATTGACATCAGGCCAATAAATTCATGAATGAAATATATTGATAAAATATAAGGTGAGATAACCCCTATTAATTCACATCAATTTATCGTGTGACATGAATTGTTTCATTCTTGGTATTCATACCTAGAATCCATGACATACCGATGGAATTCACCACATATAACTATCCTCAATACTAAGTATCATAAATAGGGAATTCATATTTATTTATAGAATAGGAATAAAAAAATAAAATACAATGGAATGATGATTTAAGTTTAATTCCCAATCAATAGAAATTAAAATCATTATAAATGAACATAAAAAATAAATTGAGAGAAAGAAATTCATTACATTAGTTATATACCAAAAAGTTTCATTATAAAAAAAACATATTAAACTACATGTTTGAAATCTAACAATCATATTTACATTAATTATAGGCTTCATGGTGTCCATAACAACAGGTTATAAGATCCAAGTCTTTTCAAAAAAGGAATTTAAGGAATTTAAGGTATAGTCCATAAGAACAAGAAAATTAATATTTTCAATTATTTTATTCAAAATAAACCCCAACCTTAGATATGTATCCCAATGTTGCCGAGGAGGAACATGTATCAATTGATAATTTAATTATTCAATTTATTTTTTTGAGTACATTATAAGAAATGGACTCGGTAATTGGAAATTAGTAATGATACACAATGTTATTAGAAATTTTTATGTAACCCAAGACATTCCCATAGTCCATCAATGCATTCCATAATTTAAGTGATATTCCAAACACACCCCAAGGGGGAAATTTGAATTTTAAATATAATTTTATTTTTTTTCTTAATTTCCAAAAAATACACTAAGGGGTGTTTTGGTTACACCGTAGGTATCATAATCAAAGATGTAAAATCCCAACACACCATATGGGTTAGTTTATTTACATAGTAATGAAATAAACTAGGTTTAAAAAATTTCAAGAAGAGAAATATTTATGAGTTAATTTGGTTTCATAAAAATTACGATTTTAATGAAAGCTGAATTAGAATCACCAAAAGGGGTGGTCTATGTTGACGTTTTCAACCTCCAAATGTGTAAGGGATGACAATACTACATATAAGATGAGATTTAGGTGACAAAGGAATTATAAATTTTAGGTGTAATTTTAAGAAATATTGGCATGTGTCATAATAGAGCATTTTCTAAATTTAAATAAATTTATGGAAAATAATAAAGACCAACCATAACCATAAGATTATTTACTCATCTAGTATAGGCACTTGATTAGAGCTAGAATGGATAAAAATGGTGAACCAAATAAAAACATTGGTAATAGGTCACAATAGGAAAAAAATATGCATGAGACAAATGGATAATAGAATAAACCATGAATATAATGATACTGGAAGAATAGTCTTATTAGGGGATTTTATTGCACTTGATGGTGTAGGATTTAGCAGAGAAATTGAGGATATCTCCCATGGAGGAAGGGAGTAGGGAGAGGCATATGTGGGAGATTATGTTGGTCGATGAGTAAGGAAAAAATGTTTAAAATTAATTAAAGGGAAGAGGGATAAAATAATCATTTTTCACCTTTTAAAGAGGCACATGCATAGGTCACACAATTTTCAACATGTGCGTCAAACATGTGGAATCATTGTTCGAAGCACAACACACATCTCATTATAACAAGACAAAATTTTCAAAACTATGTTCAAACCAAGTAGATCCCTCCAAAATTTTATAGAAAACTGTATAGTTTTATATAGCTCTTCACATTGCTTAAACAAATCATGTGCCCTATAAAACAGGCCCCACAATGTTTTGTACATGATTTTCAATAAACATGAACTCATGTTTCTTCGAAAACAGGTTTTCCAAATCACAATGATCCAAAAACATATCTATGCAACCGAGTAACAAATCAGGCCCCAAACCTTATACAAAAACTCCCATTTACAGTTTTTGAATCGGAATATTATTTTCCAATGCACACTATCATAAAGGAAATTCCCACCAGATTGAATACTTACAATTTCATTGGAATTATCCACCCATATAGACATGGTATCATATAGTTGACCCATCATGAAAATACTGATAGTCTCACATTGGTCCCCACATACTAAAAAACCCTTACTTATTATATGGGCCACTCCCAATTTCAGAGAGTGATTTTTGAGAGTTAAATTATCAGAAAATGGAATGGTGGAATTCTTCTTTGGTGAGAATCCAATGCAGTGGAAAATAATCTGGGGTTGGAGAAACATCATGGGTTGATGAACCAACCCATTCCAACCCTTGAGATATTTTATTTCCTTCATCTATTAAACAAAATAACAATCCCATGAATCTATAATGGTAATAGTGTAATCCTCCAAGATTTGATCTAGAGAAGAATAATAAAAAATGGCCCCCTCTTCTCCCATGGACGTAGGCAAACATTTCCAAACAACCTAAATCCTTCCTATTCATTTGTTTATTTGTAATGTTATTTTATCGATTTCATCACCATGAACCTCCGATACCCATAAACAAGGTATAAAATGCATCAGGTGTAAAAATATGATGTTGTAGTGAAGTTTTCTAGTAAATAGAAAAGTGATGGTGGTGATATTTTTTTTGTGGCCATATCCATGACTAGTATGAAGAGGTTATTCAAATGACACAAGTGGTGTCAAAAAACATAGATGAAATAAAGACGGTATACCCGGTAAATGTTTTAGTCAAAGCATAGGTGCTAGAGTACCCCCCATACAGGGGAAGAAGGTACTATTCACCTAGGTGGTGAATTTATAATGAATTTTCTAGCAACTATTCTAGTGAGCAATGTCAGCACCACCTCATTAGTTGATCATGACCATTGAAATTGTTTGGTCTATATCTTAGCCAATCATAGTCCATTTTCATAAATCTAGGAGTCTATTCCATCTATTTCAACAATTCTAGACATATCCATATGGATATATTTTACAAATTCTCACTAAAGAAATGGAAGAGAATACCTATAACATGATTATTCTTACCACTTTTACTAATTAAATCTAGAAATTGAAAATAGAGGTTCATTTATATATTAAATATTTTTGGAATCTAATTGTACAAACAACTAATCCCAGTAATGTGGAAAAAGGAGGAATCATCAATAAGAGGTGAACTTGGTGGGAAGACATTATCTAATATCCTTCTAGTTGATGTGGAGTGGGTCATGGTCAATAAGAAGTGTGTTTCCCAAATAAGACAATGAATTGATAGGAGTATCTTAAATTTTTTTTCCAATGAACACGATGCTTCCATTCTTTGGTGAAAATTGGAAAATTAAGATGTGAGAAAAATAGTGAAAAATAATGAAAACCTAAGATTACCTCTTTTCAACATGAAGTATTAAAATGGGATCAATGTATCAAAGAAAATGAGTGAATTCCAAGTTACTATTTATTAGTTGACTTCCATGAATATAACGATTGACGATGAGTTTCAGAAATTGTTGATTTTTAGTTATTTACCGTAGACATGGGTCACAATAGTTGTGTCAGTCATTAATTTCAATCCAGATAGAACTCTTACCATAGAGATGGTAAAATATACAATGCTAAATAATGATTCAAAAAGAAAAGATAATGGATATACACCTAAATTAGTGTCTATTTTCACTAAAATACATGGGAATCATAAATAGAAGGGAGGAAGTTGAGGAAGAGAAACCCATAAACAATGTTTAAAAATAAGGTGGTGATCCAAATCTCCATCGAGATATGACATGAAGTGCTATGACTGTGGAAAAACCATAAACATCATCATGTAGTGTAGAAGGTTGAATTAAGAGAATATTAATCAAGAAGGTAAGACCCAAAATAATAATGTTGCTGTTGACAATGAAGAAATTGTTATTTTTCAGGAAAATAATCACGTTATTCTTGAAAGAAAAGACTCGACATGGGTGGTCGATTCTTGTTCCCCCAATCATGTCACTACTAGAAGATATTTCTTATAATCTTACACTTGAGGGAGTTTCTTAAATGTGATGAAGGGAAAGAAAAGTGAATATATAATTATTGGTATTAGAAATATTATTCTAGAGACTAATATTCAATGGGGGTTGTTCTTAAATGATGTGAGGACTATTCTAGATGTTCTCCCTAATCTGATTTCCATTAGTATTCTTCATGGTGATGGACATGTCAGTTTCTTCAGTCATTGGAAATTTATGCTTACAAAAGGTAACTTGGTAATTTCTAAAGGAATGAATGATAATTATATTTTTCTCAGAAATACCAGAACATGAGGAGGTGAAGTCACTGTAGCTAATCAATATGTTCATATAGAAGTTTGGAATAAGCTACATGGTCAAAAGATTAGAAGAGGAATCAGAATTATCTCTATGAATTACTTATTTATAGGAATAAAAGGTATGAATTTGGAAACATGTGTTGATTTCATCAAGGGAAAAAACACTGAGTATCATTTAATGGTTATTTACTATCCAGAAAAGAAAATGCTTTACATTTGATTCACGCTGATGTCTGTATAATGATCACTAATTCAATGAGAGGTTATATATATTTTCATAACTTAATAAATGATAATTCAAAAAAAAATTGGGCATTTTATTTGAAAAATAAATATTATGTGTGCGATGTTTTCAAGTAGTTTCCTGTGAATGTGGAATGAGAAATAGGCAGATGGTTAAAGTGTGTGCAAGTAGACAATAGAGGAGAGTACCACGGTCAATTTGAGGAGTACTATAGGAGTTTCAGCATCAGGATGAAAAAATAAGTACTAAAGATTACTCAACATAATGGTGTTGATGATAGGATGTAAAACAATTGAGAGAGAATCAGATGCACGTTCTCAAACTCAATGCTACCAAACAAATTTTGGGTGGAGGTGATGGGGAAAAAAGTTTATATTATAAAAATTTATCCATTAATTACACTAAATTATGATGTTTTATAAAGTGTTTGTATAGGAAAAGTTGTTTCAAAAAAACCCTTTAATGTATTTTGATGCATGTCATATTTTCATATCGCAAAAGATAAGCGGGATAAGCTGGATGGAAAAAGCAAAGTAGTATATATTTTTAAGATAATATCATAATGAGATTGGATACTGAATCTTGAACCATATATATAGAAGAATTGTTAAAATTAGAGTTGGGGTTTTTCTGTAGGATCAGACGAACAAAGATTTTGAGAATCTAAAATATGTTGAAAAGATTCATTTTGAGGAAATTTGAGTCAATACAAAGCTTATATCACCACCATCAGTACCAATTAGTATGGGAGAGAGGCGTGAAACTCATGATACATCACTACCATGTAATATGTCTCTATAAACTAATATGTACCCATGATATGATTTTCTAGAATAGATTCAGCCAATGTAAAATTAAGGAGATCTACCAGAGAACAACAATCGAATCATAGATACTCACCACATTAGTATGTGATTCTCACTGGTGGGTGGGGAGCCAAAATGTTATAATGATGTGATCAAGAGTGTGTAGAACATGGAATGGAAAAATTATATGCACGAGGATATTAGATCCTTTCACAATAAGAACACGTTTTATTTTCTAGAAATACCACATGGAAAGAAGACACACAAGAACAGATGCATGTATAGAATCAAAGGAGAAGAT
The DNA here is from genome assembly GCA_963277665.1 of Viscum album. NCBI lineage: Eukaryota > Viridiplantae > Streptophyta > Magnoliopsida > Santalales > Viscaceae > Viscum > Viscum album. Next base: position 1,447,833,796 of record OY728155.1, read on the forward strand.
GGTGGATCACAACCATGCTACAGATCAAGATTGGTTTTTAATGGATTCGATTAGAGGAAAGGTAATGGGTTTGATGAAATATATTCTCCTATGTTTAAAATATCTTCTATCAGAGTTGTTCCTGGTTTGGCTGGAGTCAGAACCGAGAGGTTCAACAACTATATGTAAATATAGAATTCTTACATGGAAATATTTATAGGAATATATACATGGAGAAATAAAAGGTATTTTAGGTAAATGGATAATATAACCTGATATCCAAACATAATAAATGTTTATATGGTTTGAAACAAGAACCAAGAAAATGATACATGAAATTTGACTCAGTCATGGAGAAGAATTAGTATAGGAGGATGATGGATGATCACTATGTTTTTTTTTTCAAAATAGTGTTTTGATAGTGATTTCATTATTTATTTTCTTTATGTTGATGATATGATAATTATTGGAAGATAAATAACCATGACTGATAGGTAAAAGAATGATTTGAACAAGTATTTTTAAATAAGGATTTGGAAGATGATACTCAAATTCATGGAATGATAATTACTCATGATATGAAGAATCATAAGATTTGGATAAATTATGAGTGGTACATTGAGAATATACTTGAAAAATTCAACCTGATCAAAGAGAAACTAGTTATTACTCTACCTATGAGTCATTTCAAGCTTACGATAAGTCAGATTCCATCAATTGATGTAGAGAAAGTAGAGATGAAAAGATTTCATTATTATTCAGTAGGCGATAGTCTTATGTGTACCATGGTATGCACTAGACCAGATATTTATCAAGATGTAGGTTTTGTGAGTATATTTTTATCAAGTTCAGGAATAGAGAATTAAACCATTTTCAAATTGTTATTGAGGTATCTCTCTGGTACATCGAATAATTGTTTATGTTTTTTATGTGATAAACCAGTTTAAGAAGGATACACAGATGTATATATGGTTAAATATGTAGACATGAGGAAATCCATATCCGGGAACCTGATACCATTTGTAGGGGGAGAAGTCTCATCGAAATCATGACTTCAAAAGTGTGTTTCCTTGTCTACCATTGAAAAAGAGTATGTCATGGTCACTGAGGAAATTATGGGGATTCTATGGATGGTGAAATTTTTACAGGAGTTGGGATAGAGTCAGGATAATTATATTCTCTATTGAGATAGTAAGGTCACTATTAATCTCAAAAATAACATGGAGTTTTATTCTAGGTCCAAACACATTGATGTGTGATATCACTAGATCTGAACTATTCTAGAAGAATTTTTTTTGAATACTTGGAAAATTTACAACAATTATAATGGGTCAAAAAAGATGATGAAGGTTCTACTAAAGGAGAAGTTGAATGCTTACAAGGAGACTAAAGGTCGATCTTCTAACCCAAATTGGTCATGGGGAAGATATTTGTTGGTGCCACTCCAAATTTTGGAGAGTGATATATGAAAGGGAAATTCTCATAAACTTCTAAGGTGGAATTATTATTTGGTGGGTATCCAACATGGGGGACAATAGACGGTGGAGGGAGAAACCTCAAGGGTTGATGAACCAACCCTATACTAATTTTTTTAATTCATATATTAAATGAGATCAATATCCCAAGAATCTGTATTAGTAATAGTGTGATCCATTGAGATTTTATCCAGCGAGGAACAATACAAATGACCCCCCTCTTTTCCCATCAACGTAGGCAATATTTTCCAAACCATGTAAATTCCTTGTGTTTATTCATTTATCTCTTTTGTTTTTGTTCTATTTCATCACCATAAATTTATTATTTCCCAACAATTATCATAAAAACGTCCACATATCTAATAACTCATGCCTCACCAATATCAATGAATAAAATATGGTGTTTTTATATCATGATCGATAAATAGGTGATGTGCATGATCATCAAGGGAATAAGATTAAAGAAGAGGACAATGACTAGGGTGAAGTTGATGGCAATGGTGTGAAGTGCATCACTGATGAGACAAGGTGTGACATGTTAAATAGTGTCCCTCAACCCAAGAAATGATGATGTGGTATTGACATCGACGTCAGGGAAATAGAGGGATGACTGTGATGGTGGGTTGTGCTCCTTTAGAAGACGGTCACATGATTCATATTATGGGAGGAGGTGACAACCATGGGTTGAGGGTAGGGATATAAGACAGTCGTACAGGGAAGAAGAAGTCCCACCCCTTTTTCCATTTTGGTTTGTTTTTCAGGGTTTCTATTCTTATATATATATTTAAAAAGTTCAACATATATACATGTATTTATTTATAAATATAAATACCAGTTAATTGATAAATAATTTTATAACCTAATTTTTTTATTAACATAATATTAATTACTTATTTCAATAAATATATATTCATATATATATATACTAATTTCTTTGTAGTGTTTATATTCTTCTTATACATTTATAAATTATATTTAAACTAATTTTAATAACAAATTTTTTTCTTTTAAAATGGAATTTATGATCATCATTATAATATTATATACATTTCAAACATATATTTAGGTCTCATAATTTGTATATAATTTATAAAATAAATATTCTATAATTAATTATATTTAAAATCGTTAAAAATAATATTTTGATTTGATATTATTTTTTTATCATTGAATATTTATTTCTTTCAAATTATATATATTACTATAATAATTTATATATCAATTTAATAATTTATATATGTGTTATCTTTTTCTCTTTAAATGAGACATTTTATGACTATAATTAATTATTATTAAACAGTTTAGGTTAAATAATATTCTTTTTATTAGAAAATTATTTTATCAAAATACAACTCATAATAAAGTATGATCTAAATGAAAATTATATGTTGTGAAAATATAAAATATAACTCTATATTTATCTAAGATAAAAATTATAATATTTTTTAAATAATTAAATGAGAGAGTTTACAACCATTTTTATAGAACGATTTATACTATGATCACCAAGTGTTACATTATACACCCAAAAATAAATTACTTCTTCACAATTTTAATTATCTAAGAAAAAATTTTATTTCTTCATTTATCTTAGATAGAAATATTCGCATAGAGTATTAAAAATATAAATTAAATTGAAAAAAACTATAAGATATTTATCCAATAATGTTGTTTATTATAAATGACTCCTTGCTGACTCCTATCTCTAAGATAGAGAAACTCGAGAAAATATACAAGATTACATAAAAAAATTATAATCCCTTTCTAAAAAACTATTCCTAAAAAATCGTTTAAAATATAATTTCTAAAAACTCAAAAATATTTCTAATTTTCAAATTTTTTCTATCTAATTATATTCCTAATATATGATGTTATCTAAAAATCCCACAAATACCCACTATAGAGCCCTAGACCCCAACTTCTCGATCTAGTTCTAAAAAACACTATATTTTTTTTTCTAAATAAAATATTAAAGATTACTAGAAAAATATACAGTCCAAGGATAATTTAGGTCTAGTGTTTGGCAGGGTAAAGAAATAATTAAACAATAACCATATCCCAACAAAATATTTTTTTGAAAAATAATATCTTTTATGAGGAAACATGATCAGATCCATTTAAATTATGTGTACTCGGTATTTGTGTTATAGAATAATAAAAATAAATTTAATACCACATGAAAAACATTTTGAAACATGTGGTGAGAAAAAAGACTTGTAAGGGGTTTTTTATTTTATGTATCCATTCTTTTGAAATTACCAAAAAACATTCCTTGAAAAAATTTATTTAAAATTGAAAGCATTACATAAGTAAAACATTATTTAAACATAAAATTCTATTTTCACCTTTTTAAAATAAATTTCGTAAAAAGAAATTAAATTTTAAGAACATATATTTATTAAAAACCCTTCTAAACATTGAAACAAATTTTCATATAAATAAAAATTGAAATAAAACCAATGTAATCACTTATAAATAAATCATTAGTAACCATATGAATAATTTAAATAACAAATTAAATATAAACCATTGATTTTTAAGAAAAATACATCACAATATCTAAAAACGAAATGTTGAGGCCACATAGAACATTAAATGTTGTATTGGGATTATCCATCTTGGAGTGATGGGTTCACTCCATAAACTCACATCATGTTTACATAGTCCAAAAACCCAATTTTAATAAGACATTATGAGATTTAAAATTTTTTCCACTGGAGTTTGAATTATACTTTTGAAGATGTGATGATGAAAACACACATACACACAAATATATTTATATATATAAGTGTATATATTTATATATATCTAAAATTATCAATCACATAATATGTAGAAAAAAATATCATGATAATAAATATGTGTAAAACATGTGCGGGCACTAGATTATAAAAATTAATACAAGCCCACAAAAAAATAAAGATATTAGAAATATTACATGATAATTAAATATGTTGATAATCAAATATAATGATAATTTAAAAACTACTAAAACAATAATAATTATGATGGAATCTATACCCAATTATTAACAGATAAAGAAGGAAAATAATTTCAAGTCACAAAGAAGATGAAAATTTGGGGCTAAGACCCTTTATTAAAATAAGAATAATGGGGACCCTTTTAACTAAGAAAGGTGGAATCATATTAGAAGTCACAGAGACCAAAAAATCATGGCCCAATAGCCCAAAACATCAAGAGTGATGATGGACTTTAGGCATAATGATACAAAGTAATAAACCTAATCCAAAGACCAAATGAAACATGGGAAATAAGTCCAATTGTAAACAGATAACCATGTAATCCTAGGAACCTTTTCGAATTAGTCCTTCATCGCCCCCAAAACCACACCACCGTCCAATGACATGACACTAAATGATTCCCAGAGGAGAAGATCACTTTCACCATCAGGATACCACCATCATTGGCCCTATCTACCACCTCCATCATCCATGTCCACCATTTTCGTTGGTTTTCATCAATGCTTGCACCGCATGTCCATATATTGACTCCAATACAATGAAAACCCTAATCACCACCCTATATTAATTGATGCACATTGGTTGGAGAGACACTATGAGGTTGTATGAAATCACCTCACCAAATAAGATAATGTCTATTCGATTGGCTGCCACTTGACAATGTTCTACACCATATAACAAGTCATCAATCTATGTTCGAGAGTGGTAAAATAATGAGTTCACTTTTGATGATTTCATTTATACATGTGCATAGCGCCCCATGTGAAATGTGTGTCCCACATTGAAATAATGAGGAGTTAGACTCTACTCTCTAATTTAGCTCATTCCATCAAACGATATTGAAGATGATTGGTGGTTGGAGGACCATAACACCTCTCACGCCTAAGCCCCTATACAACTCTCTCCACCAACTTCCATATGGACCCGACCCCCCAGACACTAGTGTCACATTCCTTCTTCATGTGTATATTGTGTGTGACCTATGGCCCTCCTCTGTCATGCCTGGGATTGAATTCCCAGATACTTAGCTGACCACCACTTTGGGATGGCCATGCGACATGTAGTTGTTTGAGGACCATCCTAGGTGTTGTAATATTTTTTTAATAATTCAAAATTTCCATTTATATTTCAGACACCACATATAGAAAACCTCAAAAGATAAATAATATGAATTAGTTTTTTTTTTAAAATTTAATTTTAAAATATTAATTTACTTATTATAAGAAAATTATGTGAATATGGGAAATATAAATCAATTAATATAAAATCATAATGAAATTAAAATAAAAAATTGCATTTAATGAACTCATATCCTGCCTCCTATAGGTTCTAGAATTTAGTTCCAGCACAAGTTATCTTCACGTCACATCCTCATCACTTCATAATATTGTAACATAACCAGAGTTGTTGGGTATCAATAATTTGAAGGTTAACAACCATATGCCATCCTCCCATCACGCAAGACCCACACCACATGTCATATCAATATTTTCATAAGGCAATCTTCAATACCAAAACATATAATAACTGGGTAATCTCTAACAAAAATTCATATAATCACTCATTATTCTCCCACACAAACCCATATAATCATTACTACTAAAGAAAGAGTGGGTAAGTGGGGGTAGACATCCATCTGATTCGCCATAAGCATAGATTTTGTGGAAAATACCAAAAACTAAAAATATTTGGGGGTTGGTATGGTTATTCAACTTGGGGGTTCGTAAAATAATAACATAAAAAGATACATGACCGATAGATAATACACATTTCACAATATATTGGTAAATAATGACTACACTAGAATACTACACATCACCACCACCACACCTCATGACATTTTTCACAACCATTGTCACTACTAAATGAATCACACTACAAAATAATTAAACATAACTACACTAATAATATTATAATTACAAGTGAACATTAGTTCCCTAATTTCAAATCATCACATATCTGGTTTTAGTCTGATCTTTAATAATTTCATTTTATCCAATTACCATACATTAATTAGAACCAAATATTTTATTTAATTCAACATGTTTCATTTTATTTTTATAATTTCAATTAATTCCACGACTAAAAGGGAAACAGAAATAACTAAACCATAATTCAACATATATTAAACATTCAATGAGGAAGCCAGAACAAGGTTCATGTTTATAGATCCACATGAAAGGAAGTGTCAACACTGTTCATGCTTATTATATAACTATAAAATAGGATACATGAATGAGATTCATGAATCTCAATGAAAATGTATTAAAATAACACCCCAATCATTTCTCCCATTCTCCAACTCTCAATTTAAAGAAAATATTTCATAAATTGTTTTCTCTATTTCTCTTCAAGAATATAAAATACTGAGATTCATAAATGCTAGAAAATTTCATGAACTAGACCAATTACCATTGTACCTTGATACCTGATCCAGACTTGACATAGCTAAAAGGGCATTCCTAATCCCCAAAAGTTGATGACTAGCACATGACATCATAAATTATCAACGAGGGAATGAATTGGAAACAAAATATGGGAAGGGAATAGCAAAAATATTTCATTATAAACAGTACAAAAGGAAAAAGTACAAGAAAAAAATATTAAACATTGTACGTAAACAGATATATAATCATTCTAAAAAAATTATAGTTCCATATTGATAAGAGTCTCAAAAACCATGTTTAATATGTGGAAAACAACCCCACCAATCACCAACCCCACTCCATAGTCTAAATTATCAAGAATATCCACTACCTCCAAGTGGCACATTCCCTTTTCCCAATCATGGAATAATAAAGTCTATAAATGTTCTAAGGAAAAGGTAGGGTGTGAGATATAAATCCTAATAATGTCTCACCAAGTGTTCCATAATCAATACAGTAATAAATTACCATTGATTCTATTAGTTAAAATAAAACAAGGCATCAAATATTATTTTCAATCTAAAAACCAAAACCTGTTTTCATTAAAAACTTTCAGATGTATCAAAAAAACATTAAAATAAGATGAAATAAATATTTTTAAAAATAAGTTTATATAAATCAATCGACATGTATAAAAATTGAAATATCAAATAAATTTTATAATCAAGACACAAATCATAGGAAAGAACCATGTACTAAAGCCCCATGGTAAGTTAATTTATCAGGTAATAGGATCCTCCACATCTCATAGTGATATTAGATCAAGTCTGGTGTGTACACAAAAATACAACCCGATAGGGGAACACATCATTGGTAGTATAAACCACAATAGAGGAAACAATCACAATAAGTCATTTTGTAATTGTTTTAGTAATAGTTTTCATCGTCAATCATATTCTTAGGAGTCAATTTTATAACATTTCTATCCCATTAACCACCAACCACATAAGATAAAGTCATATTAAATTATTAATACAACAATATTGAAAATGAATCATTTTAATATATTTCAAAATATAATTTTCCAATTTCAGTTTTCAATACGGTATCTCATTTCAAAACCAATTCACAAGTTTTCACTATTTTATACCATTTCAAATCAATTTTTAATTTATTAAAATTTCTAAAAATCAAAATCAAATCATATCATCAAGAAAATTTCCAAATCCAGATATCATTTATCATAAATCCATCATACAATTCCAATTCAAATGGATTATGGGATTTTCTCAAATCTAATGCCCATTTAAAATAAATGATCAAATCATCACAATTCCATGTTTTAAAATCAATTAAATACTCATTCCAATTTAATCAATAAATTAAAGAATTAAATTATATGGAAAATAAGTATGTAACCACTTACATTTAAATAAATGATCCAGAAAGTAATACATACAATGTGACTCACCAATGAACAAAAAAAGGTGAAGAAGATCTAGGAACACAACCTAGAATCAATGTCTAATAAAATTGTTTTTAGATCCATCAAATATATGATGGTATTTGAAAATATAATGAAGATATCAATAGAGACCTAAAAAAACAAATGATAGGAGATCCACTTACCCCAAGGATATTTAACAAGATCAACACTACTTCGATCTACCATGAAAAGCTTCTAGATGAGTCAATTTTACCTCATGAGAGTCTCTAAGAGTAAAAAAGATTAATTTTAGGGTAAAATGGGAGGATTAGACTCTAAAACCTAGGTTTAATAAATATTAAAATAAAGTTCATTGGAAATTAAAAACTACATCGACAGTCCCATAGAGAGGACTTCAATGTTCGGAAAACCATGTGTTGTAATCTTTCACCCATACTAGACTCCTATTTCGGGTAAGTGGTTTGGTTGCGTGGTTAGAATAACCAAAGAAACACCAGGTATTCAGAACATTCCATGGTGTGAATGGTTTGGAATATTGGAATCATGGTCAGAGAAACCACGCACCCCCATCAAGTGGCATACAAAAAGGTGCACTGTTTTCCTTTTAGATGAACCAAAAATAGACCTCCCAAATAATTTAAAAAAATTTATAAATTTTTACTAAAAAACCATGATACAAACCCCAACCAAATCATGATCAAAATAAGGTTCTAGGAGTAAACTAAAATGAGTAACACGATGTTACAACCTCTGCACCATTAAAATATTTATGCCCATAAATCCTGTCCAGAGGTTTCCATACCAATGTGGGGGTCCATTTCTCTCTCATATGTGCCTCAAGATCCCATGTATCATGATAATCTGGTCCACTATCCCATATCACATGAACTGAAGGCATTTTCTTCACATGAATTACATTTTATTCAGAATTAACTATCTTGACTAGATGCTGAGTCACTGATAAATTAGTCTCAATTTTATGATCACTCCAGCTCCAAACATGAGATGGGTTAGAAAGATACTTTCAGTACTGAGATAAATGAAACACATTATGTATCATATTCCACTTTGATGGATGTTATAAATGGCAATCCACTATGACAATACATAGATGAACCAACTGAGGTGAAACTTTCAAAAACACCTAGATTCCAATGGAAAACTCCAAAGGTCACCTATGAGAATTAGAAATTTTTTTTAACCAGATCTATACCAAAAAAAATATCTAGAGAATAAAATTATTCTTTATCATCATCTCCTAGACTAAAACTAGTCCCAATAAGAATGATTCACCAATATCTAACTAGTACAACATCTTTTTAAATGGCCTTCCATGAAAGGCCTCAAAATATGTCTTTATAATTGCAGAATTGTAACAATTGTTATAAGAGAACTCAAATTTCCCAAAATGGTATCCCAAGATCTACTAATTTCATGAATGAGAGAATGTATCATATCCTCAAGAACTATTATATTCATCTCTATTTGGATATTTGTCTGCGAATTTTATATCCTAAGCAAATGAACCTGAGATCCCATCAACTCTTGAAGGGTTCACAAAAAATGTTAGTTAAAATTGTGATCACTAATATAGTCTATATTAGATGAAACTCCATGAAAATGAATTATCTATTTTACATATAGATTTCCAAACTCATCAATTTTTTTAGTATCACAAATGGAAAGGATGTGAGCCAATTTCCTCAGCCGATTGATCACAATCCACATCACATTCTCAGATAAAGGGGTAGATTGAAATCCAAAAAACAATTAATAAAAATGTCATCCCACTTCCACTTTGGGGTAAAATCTGTTAATATAAACATGAATGACTTTTGTGCTCGGCTTTGATCTGCTTATAGGATTTAAAATCATGAAACCAATTCAAAAATTTATCGTATCATACCTGGCCACCAGAATCATCACTATATTTCATAAAATATAATCGTGGTTCAAGGGGGTGTTTTTTCGATTATGAATCGTAGAATTCCACCATTATAGCCTTTCATATGAATAAGGTTACAAAAAAATACTAAAATTTTGAAAACTCTGAAAAGATAGTGGTCACTCACCAGTAGTCTCCCCACTATAAAGAGAGTCCCTAATGCGAAAAAATTAATTATGAAACTTCTTATCATGAAGAATACTCTCTATAAGAGAGGAGGTAAAATGAATAATTTCAATGAAAACATATACCTATTCCTCTTGGACCCCCGGAAGATATTATTCCAGATGATACATCAAGTTTATCTCTTCTGATGATTCTCCCACAGACTGGGTCATAAGTATCTTTCTCAAGGAATCAAGAGATTAATTTCCCATCCTTAGGGTGTAAGAATTGTTGAAATAAAAATTATATAGGTACTAAACCCAATTACTCTGACATAAGTTCAATTTTTTTGAGATAATATATTACATAATTATTTTGGTCATAAATAATGATAATACTTTCTCTGAAAAAGATGTTTCTAAATGTTTTTAGGGAATTCATCATAGGTATGAGTTGGAGATCATGGTTCACATCATTCTTCTCATGTGTCCTAATATGTCGAGATCCATAGGCTACTATATGATCACCTTTCATAAGAAAACAACCCAAACCCAAACCAAATGCATCATAAAAGATCACATATAACTTACCATCCTCTAGAAGAGTCAATTCTAGTGTAGAAGTCAATTTTCTTTTAAACATAGAAAAATAGCTCTGAAATTTATCATTCATGGTAATCATAACCCCTTTCTAAGTGAGATATGTCATAAATGTTCTCATCTTCAAGAAATTTTTTCCAAACCACTAATAATACCCCCACTAAAACCAAGAATAGAGTCATTGATTCCATAAAATTTATAGAACTGATCTCATATGAAACACATGATCCTCCTTGCAATGGGATTAAACCAAGATGTCATCCAAATATATCACTATGTATGTCTCAATATACTCACAGATGATTCTTTTTCTAGTCTATAAATACAAAATTATCATTGGTTATACCAAACTAATGTAGTGATAGAATAATCCTAATGTTCATACCATCCCTAAAAGGTGGTCTTCTGAATGTGACATTCCTTTATTATCAACTAGTGATGCTCGTTTCAAAGTTCAATATTTATGGAAAAAATTTCCCCTTTCAACTAATCAAACATATCATCAATATGTTGTAATATATTATTGTCATTTACCATAACCCGATTGAGTTTTAAGTAATAAACACATTGGTGATGTTTCCTATAGAATTTCTTTTCAAAAAATAGGCTCTTCCTAAGGTGACACACTCTAGAAAATAATTCATTTTTCTAATATATAATCCAAGAGAGTATTTAACTCTTAAATATCATATCATATGATATAGTAAGATTAAATAAAAATTGTTTTATTACAATATAATAAATCAATAAGAAACTGTACCTCTCTTAAAGATGGAAGACCAAAGAAATTAGAAGGAAACACATTAGGTAACATGATGATGAATGAATGGGGATCATCACTAAAATATTATTACTTATTTACAAAATAATACACTAATACTACCTTTCCCAACTCCATAAATTTGGTTTGGATCTTATCACTCTCTAGTCCCATTTTTTATGAAAGGCATGACACACCCCATCAGGTGTAGAAAAGGAGAGCCATCAAAAATAATAATAAATTTGTGGATTATTAAAAATGAAACTATCCATCATAATAATGACATCAAGAGTATTCCTATAATGAATAATAAATTTCCAAGTAAGCTCAATATCGGATAAAGAGAAGACTCAAGAAGGAAAATAGAGACCCTACCCTCTCTTTGTTCACAATGGATATTAATAACGGTCATAAAAGACAAAATATCTTTAGGAAGACTTAAAAGTTTCACAATAGAATTTTATATATATGAGGGAGATGCACTTGTATCAAATGAATGAATCACTAAAGATGAAGATATTACAATGATATGTATCATAGTCATGATACTAGTATCAGTTTCATTTAGAGACTCCTTCACTATGTGAAATTTTTTCATTTTATATACTTGTAGCTAGAATGCCTTGGATATTGATTCATCTAATTACACTATATTACTTTTAGGTACTAATTATCCTGTACAACTATGTGATGTATAAAATAAGTGTTAGAATTTATGTAGGTATCCTAAGTGACCATAAGAATTATAGATATTCAATTCCTCAATACAAATATTTCTTGAATGCCCAGAATTTCCATATTAGAGGAAATTCAATGGGACTCTACAAGGAAATATTGTCTTTCTAAAAGATAACTTCTATTTATATCCCCCATACATATCATCTCACTTTCTATTTCCTTTTAAGAAACTCATAGATCAAAAATTAAGTGAAAAAGAATCTCTTATAAACCCTGAATTACAAACTAGATCAAGCTCAACCATCAAATCCCAATCCAACACATCCATATAAGAAGTTATCTTCTGTAAAAATACCAATGAATATATATTAGGTAAAAGGCCCATATCAGACTATCAAGTCTACATCTTCTCATCAAATATAATCTCATTGTAAAAAATAATAAACTTGAGAAATTGATTCTCATAGTGTGTCATGGTCTTATAATCCTTTTTAGGTTAAAAAACATTATATCCTTAGTCAGTACCATATATTATAGATAGAACTAATTAGTGAAAATAAATCTAAACACATTACAGTCCATCCCCTAATTATTCTTCATCAACTCAATTGAATCCCACAATCTCCGTCTAGGCTCCCCCATCTTGAATGGAGGAAACTTCACCTTATTTGAATGAGGAAACTCCAAAAAAATAAAATAGACACTTTATCATTCTCAACAAATCCGCAGACTATTGAGGGTTATTAGAGAATTGGGACACTAGTGGATTCTGGTGAAGAATATCTTGACCATGATTCTAAGATTGATCTATATATGGTTACCTAACTAGATCCTAAATAAGAACATGTGGTGTTTCCTATCTCAGATCTTGGACAACATGATCAACAATCTCTACATGATTTTGGCCCATGAGAGGATTCACTCATTTTGGTTCGCTATATATTCATCTCGGTGAAAATTCAACCATCTTCTTAGAGGCTTGATTCTACAAAACATCATCATGAATGATTGATCCATTATAAGGCTACTCATATTAATAAATCACGAAAGAGAAATGAGAACATAAATCTCATCAGATCATATTTCATGATTTTTGGATATCAAAATAACCAAATAAAAATCATGAAAAATACTATAATCATATTAAAACATTCATAAAAGGCAATTTTCCTAGACCCACATTATGACTTAGGGATTTTTACAATGAGATCAGGCCAGAAACTCTCTCGTAAATAGATCTAAATTCCATTAAGATATCCTAAACTACATACTAACTTCAAGGAAATATAATTAATGTACCTATGATACAACATTTTCATGAACATTCCCAAATATCATGAACCCTTGATACACGATCCAATCCTAACATAGCATGAAGGGTGTTCCCGATCCCCATGGGATGGTGAATAACAACTGACATCATACAAGATCAAAAATAGAATGAAATTTCCCCAAAATAATGGAAGACAAATGATACACGTCAGTATTCTCAAATCTCAAAAAGTATAAATTACCAGAAAAAGTTCGTAAAATAGTACTTGAACAGATTTATAAACATATTAAAGGAAACTATAATGAAAATTTTATTGAATTTTCAAAAACACAGTGTAATGAGTGGAAAATATCCCCAAGGGTCACCATCATGACCCAATGTTGCAAAGGATCAAGAACAACCACCACCTCCAAGTGATTCATTCCCTTTTCGCAAACCTAGAAAAACAAATTATACAAATTACCAAAGAAAAAAGTATGGTGTGATCTATAAATCCAAGTGGGATCTCACAAAGTGTTCCATAGTCAATACCATAATAATTTACTATGTATTCTACCTGTTATAATAAAACAAGGTATGAAATTTCATTCTAATTTATAAAAACAAAACATAATTTCATTAAAAAAATGATTGATATAGAAAAAAAACATTAATATAGGCTTAAATGATCATTTTATATAAAAATTTATATAAACCATTTAGAATTAATAGACTAGTTCTACAACTAATGAAATTTACAATCAATTCAAAAATCAAAGCAATGTACGTTTGAAAAAATCCCAATGATAATTAATTTTTTTAGTTAATTGGAATGTATCACATCTCATGAAAATCTCATATCTTGTGATAAGAACATGCACCCAAATATAACCAAATAGGGGAACCCATCATTAGAAATCTACACACCGATACGGGAACCCATCATGGGAAGTTAGTGAATAGTTAGTTTTGTAACAATTTTTTTAATAAATCCATTTTAAGGGAGGAAATTCTCTAGTGTGGTTTTAACATTTACCACTAAATAATATGGATAATAATTTCTTTAAAAAAATTGTTTCTCTAAGGGGAGTCTCAAGAGGGGGATTAATTGAGTTCCTACTTAACATTTTTGTTTAAAAATTTTTTTAAAAATATCCCCGAATTTTAAAATGACCATGTTAATTATGGAAGTAGAGGTGTAAATGTCTAGTTGGTCAACATGTTTCTCATAGGGTGATTAGTCCTCAGTTAAATTGGTGTAAAACACTTCTTCAACTTTTGAAACCATTTTAATGAATTAAACAAATATACACACTAAGAAAATCTAACTATCAAAGTTAATGAAAAATAGTTTTATGTTTTAGTATATTATACTGAGCAACATATAGATAAAACATAGTAGAAAAAAATACAGTGCATAGTAATATAAAACAAGAGGTTTTGTCTCCAGCCGAGACATAATCCTCTGCACTTGGTGATCACCTGCAACCAAGAAGTTTTTATTAATAATAAACTTGACACATAGCCTGTATCAGGCTTTACAACAGTTCTCACAAACTGTCCAGGGTTCACACCCTCTTCCATAGTTCTTCATGGGAAACAAAAAAAGTACAAACTGCACATTGTCTCTCACAAAGTTTTATGTGGGAAACAAGATGTAAGTGAAGTTTGATGTGAGGATATTCAGTATCCTCTAGTTTAATCACATGATACAGTGTGTGAAACACAAAGACACACACACTTCTCAGAAATGTAAAATTAAATAACACAATAGAGATAAAATTATACACATGAGTTTAGAAATCTCTATGTGTTTTATGTTCATCTCTTGACTCCATGGAGTGAATAATTTGATGTTTGAGTCTTTATGAAGTTTTCTCTAAAACAGAGGGTCACAACTCCAGGTTCGAACTTTGAGTGTTCTTCTTCGGATGTCGATCAAGAGTTGATGAGGCCCAGATGGAAGAATTGAGTTTGTCCCAAAATTATCTTTGTGATACTTTTGGATTCACAATGCAAGTGCTGGATGGTTTTTCATGAATCTAGTAGGTATGCTTCATCACATGTATAGAAGCACTTCTTATTCCACACCCCTTCACCCACTTATCACACTAATATTTATTTCCCAGATATCTCTTTTTAATAATCATGGTCTGATGGTAGGAATGAGTAGATCATGTGCGATAGTTCTCATACCTTGTACTATCCCCATATACGGTCTCCTGAAATGTCTAAAATCATCATTAATTAATGTGAGTAGCATTTAATTTATCAAATAAAAACGTTAGAATAATATTAAGTGTTTGGAAAAATTATGGATGAGTATGAATTGGAAGACGGGTAATGGTAGCCTTCACATCGGTAGGATTCAATAGAAGGTGCACATCGACAACCTCCAACTATAACCTTCCAATGGTATATTGCCACCGGTAACCTTCAGCGGCAACCTTCAATTGGTAAGTTTCCATATGTAACCTTCAGCGGTAACCTTCAATAGTAGGCTTGCATCAGTGACCTGGCATCAGTTAACTTTGGATCGGTAACCATTGTATCGGTGAACATTGCATCTGTGACCTTTTCATCGGTGACCTTTTCATTAGTGACCTTTGCATCAGTGACTTTGCATTGGTGACCTTTGAATTGGTAACCATAGCGATTGCATCTGTGACCTTGAACATAGGTAAATTATGCACTATTACCTTAAACCAACAAGTAGTGAGATTAAATTTATATGAATATTACTTGATAGAACCAAGGATCATTAATGAAAAATGATTATAACATAAATGAAACATGATTTGAGATTATCAAAATAGGTGAGTTTAAAAATATCATCCTTTTTGATAATCACAAATTATGTCATTGAATTTTTAGGTTTAAGTAGTATTGAATCAAGGTTAAAAGCATCTGCTAATTTCAATTGTGATTTTAGCATACACATATTATTATTCATTAAAACTAAATGGAATCTAGAACAAATATAAATAGAAAATGGACAACTGGAACACCAAACACTTCTCCCCCATTGTTATTAACAAAATGATAACAAAAAAAGATAAAAGCGACTATTTGTAATAATAAAATAATAGTACACTATACACAAAGGAATAAACTGATCTCTATTAGCTAAGACATTGTACACTCAATCGACATTATATATTTCGAATGGATATTTGTCTTTAGAAGCTGAGGATTCGGGTTCTGAAGTTAGAGGGATAGGTCGAGGGATGGTAGTTAGCAGTATAATAGGAGAACCCACCAAGCCATTCGTAGAACTATAGTGAGTATATCGATAAGTAATCATTGGGGTCAAACTTCTAATGGATAGTGTAGGATTTATACAGGGATCTGTATTAGTGGAATATGAATCAGCTGAGGTAGAAGGCAAGGCTAGAAGATCAATGATGGTAGTTAAGTCCACCTCGAGGAAGGGAAAAATAATATTTCTAAAATCCATAATAATACTTCCTCTTCTTTCAATGGTAGATATAAAATCATCCTTATTCTCCATAAATTTCTCTAAGGTAGGATTCAATTCCGTGAGCCTGCTAGCCTAATCCTTAATGTCCTGAGTGACAGGTGGAATCCTCAAGTTCTATAACATCATGACAAAGTGACCATCCATCTGATGCTTAGTATAGACCAACTTGTAGTAGAAATCCACGCTATCTTTGATGGACTTATGATCTTGAGTATCTTAACATAGATAATTTATTACAAATTTATAAATTTCCCTGGTAATGGAAATGACCTGAGTGTCTGAGGTACTAGCACCAGAGAACTTTTCCACTTCTTCTCTAACAATGGTCTTGAAGGATTGAATGTTAATTGTAGGAGAGGATGAATAAGTTGCAGCAGCACCCAGAGGTTCCATAGTGAAGGCCACAGTCTCTTTAAATGATTTGGTTAGCCCAATAATCATCCTTTTCACATCATCATCTTTTCTTTTCACATGTGTTTCCATATACTTCATAAAATCCCCAAACATTGTGAATATTTGATGAACCACACTTTTAACATTTCCAAGATCTCTTTCCACTTGATCCCTTGAAGAAATATATGCATCTAAGCAGAAAATAGAATACTTCACAGATTCCATAGAATCTTTTAATGCTTTTACCTGATTCCAACATTCCATGACCTCATGTAACACAGCTGAGTGAGAGGTAGAAGCATTCCTTTTCATTGTAATGTTACAACTTCTTGATTTTGAGTCACTAACCTCTATAAACCAACCAATATCACATCAATGTGGCTCCTCAGATCTCACTTTATTGATTCCAAGTCTTCCTTCTTCACGCTGTCTCAAGGAAGATGTAATGCTAGCTGCAAAATAGTTGCTTCTGAAATAGTAGGAATTGGTGGACTTTTGATAGGCTAGTCATCTTTAGAATCTTCATAATCTAATCCTATAACCACACATATAGGATCTTTTCTCTATTCCTCTATTACATGAGCAATAGAAAATGATCCTATAGCAACAGGTTCCTCCCTCCCAGGTGAAGCATTCTCCAGATCAACCATATTTATCTCTTCCATACCTCCATGATCAACATCATCAATAGGAGATCCAACTACCTCTTCTTCTACTGAATCCACAACTACTGCCATTTCAACTCCAGCTTCAATTGAATCAGATACTTATTAATATCCAATTTCTACCATTTATTTATCTCCTATTAGAGGACTAAGACTTAGAAAGTCCACCTCACTCTCAACTACACCTATCTCAAAGTTAGCAAGACTAGATTCAGAGTCCTCATCCTTATATGAAAAATATCTAATGTCTCTTAAGAAATTTTCATCCCCTTCGACTAGTTTCTTCACCATTGTCCCTTAGAACATTCTCCCTTTTAAGAAAAATATTTGGTGGAATGGGAAAACCTGAGGATACAGTACTATCAAAAGGATTTGATATAAGGTTAGGATCACTCCTGTTATCTATAGGATAATCCTTTCTTTCTTGCACAACAACAACATCTTATTCGTCATCTGAGTACACAGGCTCCACATGAGTAGGCTTCAAGCCATGATATCGCTTATCCTTGTGCATAGTAGGATGATAAATAGGGTTAAACTCTTCATATATCTTAGCTTCATCATTCAACCATATCCTCATCCAAGGATTCCAGTTGATATTTATCAGCTTGCAAATCACTTCGGTGGTGCAATGATTATCCCTCAAAATAACAGTTTCCTCCTTAGCTCCAGTAACTCCATTAACATTCAATATAATGGATATCAACTTAGCATAAAATATGGCATTGGATTTGGTACTGGTATTGGTCATATATTCAATTTGAATCATCAAAATCCTAAATAAGTTTATCTTCTATTCATGATTTAACACATATAATAGAAAAACCCCTAAAACATTATAGTTGAAAAGTCCCAACTCTCGGGACTTAAAACATGCTGGATAAACATGAACATCATCTTATATTCTCCTACCATTTCATTAGAAATTTCGTTCTGAGGAATCACATTCTATATCAGTTCGGCTAGGCCTTATTCTTAAGAAAAATACTCTGTAGTGGAAGGCACCAATTTTGAGTAATAGTAAAAATTACCTTCATGTGAAACCCTCAAGTAGTCATCCCACTCAGCAGAAGAAAAACTCACCCTTACTCCATTTACTCTGGAATACATCTGTTTCTCATTCTCAGACTACTCAAATCAAAGATATTCATAAAACTCCTTCAAAAGATTCGGATAATAAGGTCCATTGTTGTTGAAAAAAAATTAACCTAGCCCTGAGCTTCAAGTGCTTTTAATACTAAATACCGACTCGACAACAACAACTCTAAATATAAATCTATATCAACCACTATTTACTTATTCGATAAATGTATGTTATGCACATTTTCCTCTGTTTGGCTTACACTACTAGTCTCATATCTGGGTCCGTTGAGATTTGGTTTTTCTCCTTCATCATAAACCAATGGCCTCTTCACACTTTCCATCGATCTGTAGTGGTTAGAGGTTTCAATAAATGATTAGGTTCAGGAATAGGGAGAAAAACGTTTTGGAGAGGATTTTATGTGGAACGAATATGGTCTGTGGTTTATTTTTATAATTTAGGGTTCGATTAAATAAATCGAGAGAGAAAAAAATGAATAAAACAAAATATGTTTTAGATTCCAACAGAAAACACAAAAAAGCACAATGTCCCAAAATAAAGTCAACTATCTGTAAGGCGTCATCAGTAAGGTCCTAATGGTCTAGTCAAATCGAAAAGGTCATGTCAGTCAGATCCAACAGCGAGGGCCTATCATTAAGGTGCAACGGTGAGGTCCAATGGTGAGGTCTAACAGTGAGGTCCAATGGTGCGGTCCAATGATGAGGTCCTATCAGTGAGGTCCAATGGTGAGGTCCTATTAGTGAGGTCCTATCAGTGAGGTCCTATTAGTGAGGTCCAATGGTGAGGTCTAAGGATGAGGTCCAACGGTGAGGTCCAATGGTGAGGTTCAATGGTGAGGTCCAATGGTGAGGTCCTATTTGTGAGGTCCAATGGTGTGGTACATAAATCAACAGTTTATCATACCTAGCTCAGGTTTTATGAAATTTACCCTCTCAGAATTCAACATATTTCTGAATATATCAGCTAATTAGTGTTCAGTACCAATGAATTCAAGAGTGATATCACCTATTTGATAATGATTTCTAAAGAAGTGATGTCTCACATAATATTCTTTGTCCTAGAATGAGATACAGAATTTTTAGAGATGTTAATTGCACTTGTGTTGTCACAGTTTATAGAGATATGTTTGATTTGATATCCATAGTCCAATAAAGCGTGTTTAATCCACATAATTTGAGCACAAAAACAACCAGCATTGATATATTCAGCTTTAGTAGTAAATAATGAAACATTATTCTATTTCTTAGTACAACATGATACCAGTGACTTTCCTAACATGTGACATGTTCCAGAGGTGATTTTTCTATCTAATTAGAAACCAGAAAATTTACCATCCGAATAACTTATTAAATTAAATGGTTCCTCTTGGATAAAATAGTTCTAAATTTATAGTATACTTGAGATATATTAAAATCCTGTTAACATAAGTTAAATGAGATAGTTTTGTATTGTCTGGAAAACGTGCACAGATGCATACACTAAACATAATGTCAGGTCTACTAGTAGTAAGGTATATCAGAATCCAAATCATACCTTCGTAATTGGTTTGATCCATTGATTTACCAGTTTCATTAGCATCCAACTTACAAGTGGTACTCATAGGTGTATCACAACGTTTATTACTATCCATACCAAAATGTTTCAAAATTTCCTTAGTATTTTTACATTGATTTAAAATAATACCGTTTTTATTTTTGAAAATCTTAAATACAAGAAAAAAATTTAGTTCCCCCATTAAACTCATTTAAAATTATTATTGCATCATTTTAGAAAAATAAGTACAGAAATGGTTTTTAAAGGATCGAAAAGTTATATCATATACATAAATTTGTAATATTAAAAAATCTTTTGATATCCTTTTAATAAACATAGTAGGATCTACTATCTCTTTATTAAAACCATTTGGGATAAGAAAGGAATTAATCTATCATACCAAGTTCTTGGGGATTGTTTGAGACCACATTAGGATTTAGACATTTAAAAAACACATTTTCCAAAATGGGTATTTATAAATCCTAGAGGATGTTTAACAAATACTTCTTCAATTATATACCCATTTAGAAATGTACATTTTACATCCATTTGATAAAGTTTGAATTTTAGATGAGCTGCATAAGAAATTAGTATCCTAATGGCTACTAGTCTTTCTATAGGCTCAAAGTTTTCCTCATAATCTATTCCTTATTCTTGACTATATCATTATGCTACTAGTCTTTCCATGTTTCTATCTATGTTTCCAGATTCACCAACTTTATTTCTAAACACTGATTTAGTGCCTACGGTCATTGTGTTTTTAGGTCTGTCTACTAATTCCAAAAAATATTTTCTTTAAAAATAATTCAATTATTCTTGGATAGCTATCACCCAAAATTCATCACTAATTGCATCATTAATATTTTTGGGTTCAAGCTGTGAAAGAAAATGTTGATGTTCAACCTGGTTCTTAGAGATGCTCTAGTTTGTGTCTATATTATTAGATCACCTAATAAAGCATCTAAATGATGATTTTTGAGAGTTCTTAAACCTTTCAAATGTGTTAAACTTGACTCCTCATGGTTTTCTACAGGTTCAGATTCACTAGGTTCAGATTGTTGAAAATTTCTAGAACTGGTTGTTTTCACATAGATATTACTGTCTTTGTCATTATGATCCATAATTGAAATATCTTCCTCAAGATGTTCAAGAGTATTTTTGGTTTCATGTGGATCAGTCTCATTAAATTTAACAAGAACTCATTCTTCCACACATTTGGTTCTCTTATTAAATACTATGTAGGATTTACTAGTGAATAAGTAAACTAGGAAAATTCCTTCATCACTTTTTCAATATATTTTTTCACTATTATCTTTAGTGTTAATGATAAAGACTTTACAACCAAAAAATCTAAAGTAATTAACCTTAAGATTCTTATTATTCCAGAGCTTATAAGGCATTTTCATAAGAACATGTATAATTAAGACTCTATTGATAATGTAAAAAGATGTATTAACAGATTCAGCCAAAAAATAGATAGGTAGATTATAATCATTGAGCATAGTACGGGAAATCTCTTGAAGTTTCCATTTCTTCTTTATATAACTCAATTTATTTGAGTTGTTCTAGGAGTAGAGAAATTGTGAGTATATCCATTTTGTGATCAAAACGATTCAAAGTATTAATTTTCAAACTCACGGCCATGTTCACTTCCCAAGGTATTAATTCTAAGTCCACTAATATTTTATACTGACATGGGAAACATAATGAAATAAGAGAATTCTTTACTTTTGTCAGCTATAAAATAAACCCTTGTATATCTAGAAAAAACATCTACAAGAATATAAACATAGTTCTTCCCATTTAAACATGAAACTCTAGATGGTCCAAACATGTCCATGTGAACCAACTCATGTATTTGATAAATAGAATCTTCTTTATTTGGTTTAAATGAAACTTTGTGTTGTTTTCCTTTTGAGAAGGATTATACACTTTGTTAAAAAGGAATTACAATTTAGTTAAGTCTCTAACCAAACCATTCCTAGAAAGTTTCCTATGTGAGTGCAAATTTCAGTGTCCCAATCTTCTATTCCAAAACAAGGATTCCTTATGAAACACATTTAAACAAGAAAAAATTTTCTTAGATAAAGAATCTAAATCAACATCATATACATTGTCATTTCTAAGAGCAGTAACTATTAAATCATTTTAATAATTAAAAACATTTCATGCTTAATTTTCAAATTTAACATTGAATCCATCATCACAGAAGTGAGTGATACTTAGAAGATTGTATTTTAACCTGTCGACAAAAAGTACTTTTGAAATTAATATAGCATTAGGGTTACCGATTTGGCCTAATCTGACGGTCTTCCCTTTCGTGTTATCACCGAATGTGACATTTCCACCATTGAATTTGATTAGGATCTTGAATCATGAATAATATCTTGTCATTTTTCTTGAGAATCCACTTTCCTTGTACTATAGTGTTTTACAGTATCTCTTCAGATAATTTTCCTACAAAACAAATTAAGTGTAGGGTAATTTTGGTACCCATATTTTCTTGGGTCCAGAGTTGTAATAAAGTAAAACTCTGGGAACCTGTACTTGTCTCATAGGTTTTCTATAATAAACAGATATGTTTTGACACATGAACACTTTGTTTGGCCCTTTAGAGAATTGTTTTTCAAAAGATTTTCTAGAATTTGAACTAGCTGTGAACTGTCCAGATTTTGGAACAAATTTATTTTTAACAATCATTCTTTGTCCTGGTTGATATCTTATACCATTTGCATATTTTGGAGAACTTTTTCTTCCTAGAAAATGAGTCAAGGTATATTTACTAGAAGTAAATTTCTCAAGATCCCTTTTTAATTTCTTATTCAATAATTTAATTTTAGTATTTTATATTTACAACCGAGCACCTTTTTCATTTTCAATATCCAAATTGAACATCTAATTGGCATTTAAAATATGTTTCCTTTTCAATAACATAAATTTATCCTAGAATTCATTAAATGTATCCTCAATCATTACATAGTATTAAAATATTTCATGTTTAGTGGTATCTTCTTCATTGTTTGATTCACTTTCATACCCCGAATCATAAGCATTAAGTATAAGGGAATTAGGTGTTACCTCCGATGTTTTTGTCACGAAACCCTGATTTTCATGTTTGTTCTTCTCAGCATAAAAAGTGTCAGATCCACATGATCTGTCTTCTAAGGCACTCTGGGTGGATTTAATATCCTTTTTATAACACTTGCCATTGTCCTCATATTTCTTCATTAATTTAAACATTGGGAAATCAACCTTCACATGGACTTTTCATTTAAAATCATATCACACAATATCATTTTTATTGTAATTACATTTTCTTCCCTTTCTTCATTGAATTTTATCTTTATACCTTCCTTTATAGTTAGATTTTATAAGGAAATTTTTCTTTCAGTAGAACTTCATGAATCTCCTAGAAAGATGAGTCATATCCTTATCACTATCAGAGTCTGACTCTTCACTTGATGAAGTGTCTAAAAGAGAATGCACTTTTTCTTTTTCTCTGTTCTTTCAGGTATCATTCTTGAATGCTACAGATTTATTACTTGTGTTTTCATCAACTTCGTGATTAACCTTAAGTTATTATTCATACATCATATAATTTCCAAATAGTTCCTTCACTGGTTTTTTGCCTATGTCACATGATTTTCGGATAGAAACATAAGTTCCTCTACATCTTGTAGGTAGGAATCGAAGAAATATCATAATCTGATCCTCGCTATCCACTATATTCCCAAGAAGACTCATGGAATTCACTATTTCATTGAACCAGAGAGACATTTTAGAAATCAATTCATCATGATTAATTTTAAAATTAACATATTTGATAGTATAAATATTTAATCTCATTTATTTAATATTAGTAGTTCCCTCATGAGAAACAACCAAAGTATCCCAAATTTCATATTCAGTTTTACAAGAAGATAATATATTGAATTTTTCATCCCCTAAGGAATAGTACAAATAATTCATTTCTTTAAAGTTACTATTAAATGTAGCTTTAGTTAACATAGACCATATGTATCTAGTAGTAGATGTAATTAAATGGTGTTCTTTAATGGTGTCCCTAATTTCAGGACCCATGCTCTCTAGATACATTTTCATTTTTAATTTCCACTAAGCATAGTTATTACCATTAAAGAAAGGTGGAATGTTAGTAGCAACACCCTCAACTCTTTTATCCATAGTTAATTACAATTTAAGGAAATAAAAATTTAGATATGAAAGAAATTTTAATATCTTTAAGATGCAACTACCAATCACAGTTGAAACATATTTGAAAACTTGCACCAATACTTTAGATGGTGGCAATAAGGAACAAAAAATATTTATCCCTTAGATTCCAAATGTTGGTTGGAGTGGAATCTCAAGAGGGGGTGAATTGAGGTCCTATATTAAATTTCGGTTTTCAAACATGATTTAAAAATATCCCCAAATTTTAAAACGGCCTCGTTAATTACGGTATTTGGAATGTAAATGTCTAGTTGGTCAACATCTTTCTCAAAGGGTGATTAGTCCTTAGTTGAGTTGGTGTAAAACACTTCTTAAAATTTTGAAACAAGTTTTCTAAATTAAACATATACACACGCACTAACCAAATCTATCTATCAAAGAGAATGAAAAAAAATTTATGTTGTTGCATCTATAAGGAGTGAAAAATTTATAAAACAGAGAATAAAAAAATATAGTTCATAGTAAAGTAAAACCAGAGGTTCAGTCTAATTCCAAACCATAATTCTCTCCACATGGTGATCACCTGCCACCAAGTATTTTATATTAATAATAAACTTGATACATAGCCTGTATCGATATTTACAACTGTTTTCAGAAACTGTCTAGGGTTCACATCCACCTCCACAGTTCTTCATGGGAAACAAAAATAGTATAGACCACACATGGTATCTTCCATAATTATTCATGGGAAACAAGATGTAATAGAATTTTAATGTGAGGATATTCTTTATCCTCTAGTTTAATTACATGAGACAATGTGTGAAACAGACAGATACACACA
Source organism: Viscum album (assembly GCA_963277665.1). Taxonomy (NCBI): domain Eukaryota; kingdom Viridiplantae; phylum Streptophyta; class Magnoliopsida; order Santalales; family Viscaceae; genus Viscum; species Viscum album. The sequence goes on from OY728155.1 coordinate 1,447,859,568, forward strand.
CTTCTAAAAAATGTAAAATGAAAGAACACAACATAGCTAAGATTATCATCTCGAGTTTAGAAAGATCTATGTGTTTTTAGTTTAGCTCTTGACTTCCTATAGTGATGAATTTGTTGTTTGAGTCTTTATGAAGTTGTCTCCAAAGTAGAGTGTCGCAACTCCAAGTTCTATCTTTAAGTGTTCTGCTTCTGGTGTCGATCAACAGTTGATGAGGCACCGAAGGTAGAAGTGGGTTTTTCCCAAATTGATCTTCATGATGATTTTGGATTCACAGTGTAAGTGTTGGATGGTTCTTGTTTGTTATATAAGGTAATATTCTTCACTTGTACAGACAAAATTCGTATTCCACACTACTTCACCCATATATCACACTTTTTTTCTTTCTCAGTCTTCTCTTTTCAATAATCGAGGTCTGAAAATAGTAATGAGTAGATCACATGTGATATTTCTTATACCTCGTACTGTCCCCAGATACGGTCTCCAAAAACATTTATAATATGAATTATTTAATGTCAGTATCATTTAATTTAAAAAATATGGCTATTAGAATAATATTACGAGTTTTGACAAAGTATGGAAGAGTAAGAATTGTTAGACTGGTAACGGTAGACATCATATCGATAGGCTTAAACAGCAGGTGAACATCGACAACCTCCAACTGTATCCTTCCATTGGTAACTTTCCATTGGTATCCTTCAATGGTAATGTTCAATTGTTAACTTTCCATCGGAAACCTTTAGTGTTAACCTTCAACTGCAGGCTTTAATCGATGACCTTGCATCAGTGACCTTTACATCGATGACCTTTACATTGGTGACCTTTTCATCAGTGACCATTTCATTGGTGACCTTTACATCAGTGACCTTTGCATCTGTGACCTTTCATTAGCGACCCTTTCATTTGTAACCTTAGGTCGTGCATTAGTGAAATTTTACATAGATAAATTGTGCACTTTATTATAAAACCAACAAGTAGTGTCATTAAAAGCATTTGAAAATTACTTCATAGAAATAAGGAAAATTAATGAAACATGATTTGGTATTATCAAAACATGTGATTCCAACAAAAATAATCAATCAAATTGGAACTAAATCAGTTAATAATATTTTAATTTTTTCCACAATTTCAGTTTTTAACATTCCTTCTCATTTAAAAACCAAATAATAGGTTTTCATAATATCATGTCATTTCAAATAACATATACATTTAAGAAATTATATTAAGATCAACAAAATATCAATTTATCAAAGAAATTTCTAAATGAATAAATTATTTTTCAAAAATCCATCTGACAATTACAATTCCATTAGAGTAGGGTTATTATAAAATCTCATTCCCATTTCAATTTAAATATCAAATCATCAAAATTATATATATTTTAAATAAATTAAAAACTAATTTCAATTTAATAAATAAGTTCATGTTTTCAACTATAAGATAAATAATTTTGTAACCACCTTCTATTAAATGAATAATCTAGAAATCAACACCCATAACTGGACTCGACAATGAAGATCGATGGCATGAAAGATATAGAAAAACAAGCTAAAATCAGGATCCCAATTTTTTTTGTTTAGATATATAAATTACATGAGGAAATATATAAATCTAAGGATGATAGAAAGAGAAACTAGAAGAAAAAACATGAGAGGAGATCCACTTACCTGAAGAAGATCAAATGATATCAAAATTGCTTCGATCTTCTAAATAATTAGTTTGGAGGAGTAATTTTCTCATCTTGAGATCCTAAAAGAGCTAACAAATCATGTTAGGGTCAAATGGGATAATTAGGAACATAAAACGTGGGGTTCAAGAATTTCAAAATAAAATTGAGAGGAAATTAAGAACAGTATTTATAGTTTTCTGGATGGGGCCGCACAGTTAGACAAACCATGCACCCGAACTATATGACCATACTGGGATTCTATTTGGTGTGTAGTGTTGGGAAACATGGATAATATCACCATGCACCAAACAATAATTCATCATTATCCCAGAAGTTCATGGTTTACAAGGGAGGCTATACAATAAGGAAAATCTGGCACCCCCATCTAGTGGCCTATAATAGGGCACACAATTTGATGGACCAAACCACACCATTTTCCTAAACTGTGAACCAATTGATCACAATCTAATGGGATTATAAAAATATCCAAATTTCATTGGAAATTACCCAAGATAAACCACAACCAAAGATAAATATAAATAATTATTGAGGGGTATTTGAAAATGGGTAATTGGATGTAATAGGAAAACCCTTTTTTAAGGCTAAAATAGAACTCATAAAGGCATGTTTTACCCGTGAAAAAAATTTATAAAAGTTAAAAAAATGTTAATAGATTTGGAGTTCACAAGGATTACACCATAATTTTATCAGTTCTTGATTCCCTCTCTCATTAGTGCTCATTTAGCCCTCATCATTGGCCTTTATCTGTGCTAGACCATTGATGATACCCACACCAATGTTCACCTTCACATAGATTCAATCCTTGGACCTCTACCCTCATGCACCTATGAATTTACGATTTCCCTATGTTCTTTTGTTATTTATTTTATGATATATCTATATTTATATATATTATCCATATATATATATATTATTTTCAAATACATTTATAAAGTATGTGTGTGTGTTTTTTTAAATACATACTTACATACATATATACATACATACATATATAAAGAAATTTCTATAACTTCAAATATAATTATACATTTTTTATTTATTTACATTTATTAAATATTATAATTTACATACTTATATTAGAATACATAGATAAATATATAATTTTTTGTTAATACACACACACATACAAAAATATTATATATACATATCAAGATTATATATACATTGTACAAGTAAATAAATATTCATACATTTTTTTAAATGTAATAGATATTATTTTTTATGTAGATATGGTTTATATATTTAGAATGATATTTAATATGTTTGAATGTATATAAATATGTATATATGTGTATATATTTATTTATAAATAATAATACAACATAAAAAATGACAAAATTGAAATGTCATAATATCGATATGCGTGCATTTTCAAAGAATAAATTTATCCTCCCCTAAATATTTTAAGAATACTTCCTTAAATGAGCTAGAAATTTCACCAAATATTCAAAAAATAAGGTACCCAGATAAAAAATCATTATTATAGGCCTTATGAGACTTTTTGGAATCTAAAAAGCACTTAATGAGGAACCATAAAAAATTTACGTCTTAGATATTTTCATGGGGGAGAAATAGACTCCCAGATCAACAGTTATAACTGTTTGAAGTTTGAATAATGTTTTAAACTTATTTTAGAACATTTATTAATTTATAGAATATTTATATCATCCAAATATCATTAAAGGACTATTACTAAATAATAATTTTCAAACAGTTATCAATTATCAATTTTTAATTATTTTATAAACCATTGTTCACTAAATAACCTATATATTATGAGTGACTACATATTTTGTATTGTATAAATCATATTTCCTAAAATAAATAATATTTAATTAAATATAAATATATTTTTATATAAATACATATATTTTTAGTGATATTTATTATATGACATAATTCATTTGTCACCTAAAAAATAGGCTTTTTTAGTGCGGATAAAAGTTATAATTTTATCAATACTAAGAAAATTGTTGATAAAAGTATATTTTATGAGTGCTTTTTGAGAGTCTTTATAAAGGAAAAACATTATCAGAACTTTATTTTAGTGCTGATAAATGATAGATCTAAATAAACCTAAATATGTAGTGGGGATATTATTTTCAGTCTTGAGGAATGTGAAATTTATTTTTTAAAATCGTAGTTTTCCAATTGCTTTTTCTATTTAATTATTCATGATTTATTTATTTAAACTATATAATTTTATGAATTTATAATTTAATTAATATTTTATTTTATTATTTAGATAATGTTAAACAGATTAAAAAATATAATTATGATGTTTGGATAATTTAAATTGTGTTGAATTATGAGTAACTAGGTGTAAAATTATATTTATTTTATTTAGAAAAATATAATTACTTTTAAGAATGTATATGTATAATTATAATTTTGAATATTAATAATTACATTTGAATACATTTAAATTTAAATATAATATAATATATTTTATTTAAATTAATATAAAACTAAAATATATTATTGGATCGATAAAAAAATTATTATACTAAACGGTTTACTAAAATTTATTTTAATAAAGAATATTTTGAAAAACTTATTATTCTCTTTATTTGAAAATAATTAAATTTATGCTATATTATTTATTATAATTAATGTTCATTTAATTTAGAATATAATTATATTAGGTGGTCGGGGGTAGAACTATATTTAAACTCACACACACACCACACACAGACAACCCTGAAATTCAGGTTGTAGCCCCCAAGGAACAACCCACACAACCGAACCATTTATTACATTATATATATTTGTCCCGAAGGCCCAGAGGGAATGAATCCCCTTACATGGCCCGTAAGCCTCAAATTTGGCCCAAATGCGATTCAATGAATAGTACTATTAGAGTATTTAGGCTCTTACAGTACTGAAACCGTTGTAGTAATCATAAATTTATAATATAGTATTTGATATATATATATAATAAAAATATTATTTTTAATTTAATTAAAACAGTATACTATTGTTAATAATTTTAAAAAATATTAATTAAAAATAATTAATAATATGAGTAATAATGTATAAAATGAAATTATTTATATTTTGGAAAATATAACCACCTTCAAATATATATATATATATATATATATGTATTTATGTGAATTTATTTAATATGATAAATAAAAATAAATTAAAAATATATTAGTGTTTATAAAATTTAAATAATGTTAATTTCTTTAATTATATTATAAATTACTAATAATAATTTATATAAAAAAATTTCATCATATACATATAATATTTTGAGTAATTGTGTATAAAATAATATTATTTATATTTAGGATAATATAATTGATTATAAAAATGTAAATGTATAATTATAATTTAGAATAATAATAATTACTTCAAAATAAATTTATATTTATAAATTATATAATATATTTTATTTAAAATAAAAAAATTACAATATATTATAGGATACAACAATAATTATAATTAATTTAAATAAATATTTTTTTCAAATATTAAATTATTAATTATATTTTTAAAAAATATTATTTACTTTATTTGATTATAATTATATAAAAAATGATTTAGGGAAAGCCCCTATATTAAAATAAGAAGAAAGGGATACCTTTTTTAATAGAGAAAGGATTAAATCCATTACAATTCATAATGTCCCAAAAATCATAGCTCAAAGGCCCAGAACTACAAGAGTGATGATGGACCATAAAACTAATGAAATAAATCCATATGTTTGACCCAAATAACAATTGTAACATAGGAAAAAAGTCCAATGGAAATTAGAAAACCAGGGAAACCCTAACAGCCTCCTCAAATCAGTTTGTTATTTCCCTTAAACTAAACCACTATGCCACCAAAGTACACCCCTTGAGGACAAGACCTGTACCTCCCCTGCACTACCACCACTTTCAGACCTATACCACAATACCATCTTCCACATAGGCCACAACCGTTGGTATTCATCCATAACTACATTGTAGCTCCCCATGACACAATCTCCACTGAGCTTTCCCTCATCGTTTTGTGGCCATCACTCCTCCAAGTAGGTTGTAATCCACTGTCAGGTCGCGTGACTTCATCTCACCCCACCAAAAAACGTTCCATTGAGTGGATTCCACCTGACACCATTCCAGCCCAGCTGATGAGTCTTTAATTTTCTACTGAGAGTTTCTAGAGCTTGAGTTCACTCGAGACGACACCATTTCAGCAAGTTCACAATGCCTTAGGTGAAATGTGTAAATCCCTGAACCTTCTCTTCTAGATTTATGACATAAAAATATGTGTACTTTTTTGTTAAATATGGGTAAAATAAAAATATAATTTTACATAACTGCTCTTTTTCCTATCTAGTATTTGGAGAATTTGACATTTACAAAAAAAATTAACAAAACTATAAAAAATTTAATAATTTTCATCGTGTGAGGAACCTTCCTGATGTCAAATAAACAAAAATAGAAATTTATAAAACCTGTGAAAATTAAATTTAAAACATAAGATAATAATTTATTTTTCTAGTATGGGGGTTTAGAAATCATTTATAAATTATTTTATTTGATAAAAATGATTTTCCGTGAAAAAATTTATCAAATAAACCACTGATGAAGACCGTACTAATTTTTACCATACATTGATTTTTATAAGTATCCTTAAATAATGAATATTAGATTGAAAAGCTTACATATTTAAATTAATTATTCTTTTGAAATACAACTTTGGATTTCCCTATTTTGAAAATAATAATTTTTATGTATCAATCCTAATACTGAGTTGCCCATAAGAAAAACAAAAGTCTATTTATCTTCATAGCATGTGGGATAGTTTACCCTTCAGGTTATGGGGTTACTCTCATACCATAACATATCATTCGATACTCTAGTTCAATTTCCAGAAAGAATTTTAATTTCTCATCCTTTCTCACTAATAGACCAAATGCATTTCAAAGCCATACTTTATTTATTTCCATAGAAGAAAACAATCTTATTTATTTATTTACATGTAATAATAATATTTTTAATAATTTATAAAAATGACTTGGATAAATCAGTACATATATAGAATTAATTTTATTTAAAAGACCTAAATACCACTACTTAAAAAATTAAATGAATGCTTGAATTAAAGTGCATGGAATGTCAACAATATTTTGGATGATGACCGAATAGAATGTTATGAATTAAATACATGAATGATAAAGGACAATTGTCACATAAAATGATAACTTTTATTTAAAACTATTGTAAATAAAAACCACATATAAAATGATAATTTATATTTATATAAAATAATATCTATAGAATTATAATTTTAATATAATCAAATACCCCATTTGTTTAAGTTAAACAATAACAAAACATTGTTTTGTTTTTTTACATTATAGATCAAAATAAAATTTTAAAATATAATTACTAATATAATATCATAGAATAATTTTATAAAACTAATTCCATTTCAACTGTTTTAGAGAAATCATAGTTTGTTTGTGTGTCTATATATAAATATATAAATAAATATTTATAAAGACAAATTCAACCCTTAAAAACATAATTTAAAACATTAATTGATATAAAAAATAAAAAAATTACCTTACCTGAAATGGATAAATCAAATTCGTGTTCGCTTATGGACACCATGAAAATGAAATGGGACGAATTTGGGGAGGTTTTGTTTGATTATTTTTAGAGTGTAATCATGAGAGTTACATATAGAAAGATTGTATATATTAATTATATCAATCCTTTTTGATAATGCAGTGTACATACTTTGTATTTATAAAAATAAATCGAGGGTTTGTTTATTTATAAAAGTGTTCAATCAATTTTATTTAATGAGAAATATATACATATATACCACTTTTTCTACAAGGTGGGTTATCAATGAAATTTAAAATTGGAAAAACAAGAATCAATATTGGTGTTCATTGATCTTTTTTATGAGTATCAATTACAATTATTCAGATTTATAAGTATCGATATGATATATATATATATATATAACTTCTTTCAGAATTTTTGGGAGGATAATTAAAAATTTCATTTCCTCCTTTGTCTTTGTTTTCATTTTTTTACTAAATTCAATGACACATATATTTTATTTATATATATTATTATTATCCTTATATCTTGGAATTAAGAAATCAAAAAATTTGTTGGTCCGACTTGTTTTTACCACTTATGATGTGATCCTTTTCATATATATATATATATATATATATTCTTTTATCATTTTTTCTTATTTTCAAAATTTAGACTTTTTTACTTTTTTATTATTTATTTTAACGTTTTTCTTATCTTACATTTTCTCATCATTTTATCATTTTGTTTTTTATTTATTTTATCATTTTTATCAACTCAATTTTTCTACTATTATTTCTTTTTTATTTATCATTTTGAAAAATCAAATAGCATTTTTTTAATAATAATAATTATTTTATTTAATTATATTATATTTTCAAGAAAAATAATTTATGCACTGATTTTAAAATAATAATACTGATACCATAATATAAAATGTTTAAAACATTAAATTTTAAAATAAATAATGTATTCTATCTTATTTTAAGTAAAACACATTTATTTAAATAAAATATTGTTTCCTGAAAACTGATATTTTATAATTTTATTCAAATGTTATTTTGATTATATAAAATAACATAGTCTTATAATATTTTTTATTAAAAACATTATTAACATGTATTAAATTATAAAAAAATATTAAAAAAATACATAATTAATATAAAATTACTGTTTAAATTTTTTGAAATGGTACATTTTCCCCTTAAAAGAGCTTAACCCGCATAGTTAATTTGTCGGACTAAATAATATTATGATATCCCATATTTGAAATTAAGAAAATGTAGAACTCATAAATTTATATGCTCTACCACTTATATTTTTCTCAAAAGACAACATCTAATCTCCAAAAATTTCTAGACCGTCACTCTATTACCATGTCTAATGGCCTGAAACCACGCTTTCAGATTTAGTAAATAAAAATGTGGTGCATTTTTTTTATAAAAGGAAAAATTGGAATTCAAAGAGAATTTTACATAATAGGACCTTTTCCGAACATGGTTTTGAAGAATAATAAATATAAATAAAAATTTTACAAACCTATAGAAACATTTAAACAAATGACTTTACATATACTTCCTTTTTATATGACATAAACACAAATTGAAATTCTACTAAATATGTCAAAAATAAATTTAAAACACTAGGTGAAATATAAATTTCATAGATAGGGGTTTTAAAAATCATTTGCAAATGATTCTATTTGAAAACATTATGTTCTTGTGAAAGAATTTATTAAAAAAATCATTTGATAAAACCCTGAATAAAAAAAGGCTTACAATTAATTGAAATCATTTTCCAAATATCCTAAAATATTTGGTATTACATTGAAAACCATATATATTCAAAATAATAATTGTTTTGAAATAAAAATTTGGATTTATTCATTTTAAAAATAATCATTTTTAAGGATAAATCATGATATTAAGCAATCCATAATAAAACCATAAGGCCACATAGCCATATCACATGTGGGACATGGTCCCCTTAAGTTCATGGGATTACTCCCATACCATAACATGTCATTTGATACACTATTTCCAATTTCAAGAAAACATTTCAATGGTATTACCTTTGTCACTCATAACCAAAATACATTTCAAACTCACACTTAAATAATTACCTTAGTAGAAAATAATATTTCATATATCTATACATAGAAAATTCATAATTTTATGAATTACTAAAAATAATTAAGAGAAATACATACTTTAAAATAATTGATTTTATTTAAAATAAGTAAAATAACTTATTAATATATTAAATGACTCCTTGAATTAATGTGCATGTAAATTCAATAATCCTTTTGATTATGGCTATATATAATGTTATGAATGAAATACATGGATGAGAAGGAGGAATTTCTTATATAAAATGATAAATTTTATATAAAACTATTGTAAATAAAATCCACTTATAAAATGATAATTGATATTTACATAAAATAATAACTACAATAATTACATTTTAATAAAACCATATAACCATTTTAAAATTTTAAGATAAATAATAAGAAAATAGGGTTTTGTTATTATTTTAAATTGTAGATCAATATAAACATTGAAAATATATTTAATAATATAAGATCATATAAATATTTTATAAAACTAAATACCATTCAATGGTTTTATAGAAATCATTATGTGTGTGTATATATATACACAGTTATCAAAACCACTTAATCCCTAATAAAAACCTAAATTAACACATAAATTGATGAAAAAAATAAAAAAAATTTCCTTTCTTGAAATGGATGAATCGAAGGCCTATTGGCTTCTGGACACCAAGTAAATGAAATGGTATGAATTTGAGGATGGTATGTTCTGGTCTATTGGGTGTGTTAGAATGATAGTTATATATAGAAGGAATGCATATTTTAGTTATATTAATAATTTCTTTGATTAGAGGAGTGAGAATACTGTGTATTTTGAAAAAGAAATCGATTGTTATTTTATTAGAAAAAAATTTCATTCAATTTTATTTGATGATAAATAATATATATATATATATTGTTTGTCATACAAGTTGGGTTATTTGGGAAATTGAAAATTAGATGAAGTAGAATGAATAGTATTGTTCCTTTTTCATTTTTAATGATTCTTAGTAACATTAATTCATATTTAGAAATGATGATGGGACACACAAACACACACACTCACATAGAAATATATATATTCTTTAGGAAGATGGGGGTGTGAAATTAAAAGTTTCATTTCCCTCTTTGTCATGGTTGTCATTTTTTATTCAGTTTATTGACACACATATTTTCATAATATATATTATTATTATCCCGATATCTTCACATGAGTAATTTAGAACAAATGGTCCTCACACTTGTTTTCACCATGCATGATGTGAGTCTTTCAATTTATTAGTATTTTAAGATTTTTTTTTCTCATTTCATGTTTTATCATTTTTGTTCTGTTTATTTTTTATTATTTGTTTTGAATTTTTTCATATACCACATTTTATATTTTTTTTAATTTTTTATTTGTTGTATATATTTTTATAAAATATAGTTTTATAATGTTTTCATATTTTTATCATTTAAAAAAAATCATATCATTTATTTAATAAAAATAATTATCATAATATATTTTTTTTAATTTTAAAAATATTCATTTATAAACTATATTTTTAAATAACCATAACAATCATATCATAATATAATATACTCAAAACATTCAATATTAAAACAAAGAATATAATTTAACTTATTATAATAAAAATAAATTTATTCAAATAATATACTATTTCTCGATAAGTGATATTCGATAAATAATAAAATATTATACTCAATATACAAAATAGAACAACTTTATAAAATTGTTTATTAAAAAATTTCAAAATTAGTTTTAAATTATAAACAAATAATTAAATAACTACTTAATTAGAAATATATTACAATTTAATCTTACTTGGATGATACAAAATGTGATTTCTAGATCAAAATAACCAGGAGATATAATCCTTTATTTAATTTATGTTGTTCCAAAAAATGGCCTAGAATCCAAATGGTGGTAGGAGGACTGTATCACAGTGTGGCCCTAAACCCCTATATGAACATCTCATCTCACCACCACATAAACCCTATATCCATTCTCCAATTATTCATTTCTCCAATGTGTGTGAACCATGTAACCCATGTGCCTCATCTTTTATTCTAGGATATGACCTACAGGTTGCTTGGTCAGCCGCTCCTATACGATATCCATGTGTCTAGCAATTAGTTGAGGACTAACCTTGGAGATGACCAATATTTTTTCTAATTCCTCAATTATTTTACAATTTCAGCCTATATTGTATAGAATAAATCTATTATACAAATTAGTGGAATTAAATTATTATTATTTTAATTCATTATAAAAAATTTAATTACCCAAGTATAATATAATTTAATGAAAAATGGTAAATATAAAAAAGTTTAATCCAAATATAAATTAAAAGAAACTACAAAAAATGTATTCATTTAATGAATGTAACACAAAAAGACCCATAGGGTCTAACATCTGATTACAAAAGTAATCATCATCACATTCCAACTTTATCACATAACCATGGAAAAAGGGTATCATGAGTGTGAAGGACAACAAGCTCCTTCACTCATTCGACCATGCTTAACCCCCGTAACATGTCATGTCCTTATCACCATTGAGTAACATCTAACACTACCCATATCATCATTATATCATCTCAAACACCAACCCTCATCATCATTACTATTGGAGGACGATTGGGGAAAAGTGGGTAGATTTCCATATGATCCCCCCACCAGCATGGATGTTAGGGAAGACACATGGAACCTAAACATATGGGTGTTAGTAAGGTTTTTTAACTCCGGTGGGGAGAATACAGAAATAACATAAAAAATTCATGGTATATAGATATTACAAAATTTCTCATATATATATTTACATCAAATACACTATTATAATCTACATCACTACCACTGAACTTCATGAAATCCACCAAAATTATTTTCACTACAAAATGAATCACACTACACAACCACCACACATAACCACACAAATACTCTTTTAATTAAAAGACAACATCAGTTAAATAGTGTTTTATTATCACATATCATATTTTATCCCACACTTAAGTCATTTTATTTCATGTAATTAAAACACATATATTACAACCCAATTTTATATTTAATTATAGCCTGTTTCATTTTAGTTTCAACATTTGAATTCATTCCATGAATAACGGAATAAATAATATAACCACACCACTTCACAATGTATGCCATGCCATCATTTCAATCAAACCATCACCCCAAAATAACCATGCATCACAACCACTACACACTATCCCCCATCACATCGGATGTCAAATAATCATCACTTGAATGACACACACATTTTACAACCAAGACAATCTCCACTATCAACGAATAGGCCCCGTAAAAGTTCACATAACCAAAATATATTAAAATTTATAATATCAATGCATAACATCACATTTCATATTCAAAATTGACCATAATTAAGGAATTTTGTATAACATAACTTCTTCTTGTGCAATGGTATTATCACAAATATCCAGTTTTCCCTGGGAAATAAAATAATTAGTTTTATATAAGTGAATAATGTTTTCATGAATTGTAAAACCAACAAAAAAATATATATATATTTTCATGGTACAAAAAAACCACAATGAAAACACAGTTTTCCATAATCAATATAATTAGTAATGGAAATGATTAAACATAATTACATTAACAATATCACAGAAATAGTTAACACATGGGATTTCTCTATATTCCCATAAAACTAGATTATCCAATGAATTATATTCTTAAGACGACATTTGACATTCACCCAACGGAAGCCAATAAAATTCACTTTAAACAAATGCACATAAAAAGAATAGAATGAGGATCTCCTACCTCAAACAAAGCTTCCCAAATCCTGATGTAATGGTGGGAGAATGAAAAGACATACCCACGACCAAGATCACACCAAGTATGGGTCAAAATGTATCTTAACACAATTTATCAAACACGATCCACCATTTCAATCAAACCATTATTCATCCCAGATTAACCTTCTCAAAAACGTAGAATAGTGAAAAATTGAGAAGTTTGGAGAATCACATTGGGTCTTCTAAAGATTAATATATGAGTTCTATGAATCAACGACCCTAAGGAGATGGTGATAGACCCACCAAAATCACATAAGAGTCACCCATGATTCAATAGAAAATAATAAAGGAAGATAGGGTATAAAGGGGTTGAAAGAATTAAAGGCAACCAAGAAATTTAGAATACTATAGTGTAACGCTCCTCGCTATAGTGTAAAGGTCTGAACATATGATAAGTCTTTAATATAATGGAAAGTACTACACTAAAATGGGGTGGGTCAAAAATTAGTCTATGGGACATGGTGTGGTTCATACCACAAATCCTATAAACTAGGAGGAATAACACAAAACAAGACAAAGCCCCATTCCATAATAAGTAATTTTCAAGAAGAAGTCTATTCAATTTAACAACACTAACTATTATAAACATAACTCCTATTTTATTTTTATTAAATTCATTATTATATAATATGGTTGTAAAAGACACATTCACTTCTTATATCCTGTTATTCGTATTGGATTTAAAAGTCCATTATGTATCATTACTATTGGTAATATAGATATTGAACTGTGATAACATGATTACTATAAATACAGGGTTTCAAAAAGACCAATTTACACAAAAATTAATTGATGACCTCAACCACTATGATCATACCCTATGAATCCCCTTTACCAAGATCAAGAACCAAACTATATTTTCCAAACAACCCAATAAAATCCTCACTGTCACACACCATACTCTTAGTGAATATTATGGTTTATTAAAGGAATATGTTTCAATACCGTATTAATATTAGTATATACAATATTTTTTATAAGGTAATGAATATATTTTCATCATATTTTTATTATTTAGTAAATGTTTTTTTTATTTCGATACAATAAAGCACAAAATAATTTTTAGTTTAATATTCAAATTCAATTAATGGATTTATGATTTAATGGATTTTTGAAATAAATAATATTTGAATAATATATTATTATTAAATTATTTTTATCAAATATTAATGATCAGGTATTTTTTATATAGTCAATTGTAATTTTTATGTGGGTTTAAAAACATTTATTTATTAAAAACGCATCATTTTCAATAAATGACACCCTTTATTTTAAAAGTTAAAATTCAGATATTTATAGAATTATTTAGATAAAATGAATATTATTTTTGGAATAAAAATGTTGAAATTATACAAAGTTGAATTTTTAATAATTTTATGAGACAATCAAATTTTCTGGTAAAAATTAAATATGATATAAATATACATTGGGGTTTATGACATCAAATTGACCACAATGTGTTGTAATAAGTAATATAAATAGGATCCATGAAAATATATGGGTTTTTAATTTAAAATAATGTTATTATAAGTTTATTTTATTTATTTTTTAAAGACATTATGAATCCTCCAAGACTAATAATATATTTTATGATTTTAAAATTAATTCTTTGAGAACATGGCTCACGTCTACATAACCAATTGAAATATTTTAAAACATTAGAGTCCAAAACCAATTGGATGGTATGTGTTTTTGGATATTTTATTATGTAGAGTCCAAAACCTATTTAATAAAAAATATCGCTCTTTTCTTATATAAACCCAAAAAGATCCAATATATCATTACTAAAATACTTGGATCATGTAATTAATCTTCCCTCCCCTATATATATCATTCCCAAGGATCCCCCAAGATTTCATGAAGTACTTACCAAGCCTTTGGAGTCACACACTCATTTATCGGATCCTCACCTTCCAGCCCTCCTTTCAAATCCAAGAAACATCATTGAAATTTGTTGTTGTAATTTAAAATGGATATAATTTCAACAATTTATAATCATTTATTTAATTCTCAATTGATTTTGTTCCTATGAGGTATCATTTATACTCCCTTATTTGTACCCTTACCTAATACATTACTATGTGAGAATTTCGTAAGGGATCCAGGCCCTTCTCCTATTTATTAAAATTTATTAATGAACTTATGAATGTTATTTACATTTCTTAATGTTGGGACTTGAATTACCATTTAATTATAACTGATAGTTTTATTTAAAAGTTGTGATAGTCCAATTTCGCCCTCATTAACCATTTTTTGGAATTTTTAAGTAATGCCATTATGCTACCGAAATTTCTGCATGATTTTTCCATGCCAAAATTATTATTTAGTGAATAATGTAATCATTTTTAAATAAAGGGTACTAAAATTTATGAACATATAATTTTTAATTTTGGTCTTAAATTTATACTTTTGATATTCCCTGGTCGTGGTATAATTTATTATTTTGAATTAATCCATGTCGTATGATATATGTGGAACACTTAAGTATGAAAATCAAATGATTATGATTGGTGTGTCGAGATAGTGATCAAATGCATTGAATAATGGTTTGTGTCACACACAACCCTAATATAATACTTTTTTTATCCTTTTATTAGTTTTATATTTTTGGGTAGAGGTTCGGGTTTGATTCTGGTCAAAATTTTGAGTTTTTAGAGTTTTTGGGAGTTTTTCGAAGGGGAGTATAGTTCACGCACTGTTAGTAGTAACCATATGGGAACTGTGTGTCCGATGCATGAAAAATAGAACTGACAACATGACATGTGAGGGTTTTTGTGATAGTTTTAAGGTAATATTGTTGTCCCTATTTTATAGTAATATATGTGTACATGGTTTGGAAAACTGTGCAGCAAAACCGTGCGGACAATGTTGGAATTTTAAAATTTTATTTTTCCCTAGTCAACCCGCCTACCGATTTAACCCAAAATCACACCCCTCCCAAAAGGTTGAACATAGATCATTAATTAATATCCATAGGCCTCCCTAATTTATTCCTACTCCTATATTGATTCTCCCACTTCAATCCAAGGTGTATTTTTAGGGGTTCATTGCCCTTTTTATTCCTTTCTCTCTTACCCCTCTATTTCATTTCCTTTTATTTGGTATTTCCAATCTTGTACAAACTATAGGGTTATGGTTGGATGATATATGTCTCATTTTTCTTGGGTATAGTGTATTCATATTTTTTATGGGGCTTAGATCTCATCCTCCTTTAATTATTACTCCATACACACTTGATTTGAGGTAGGCGTTTCCATCTTTCCCTTTCCAAAATGATCCATTGGAACATTAATAATTTAAATAAATTTTTAAATGATATTAAAAACTCTATTAAACCATTGTTTAGATGAAAATTTAGATTTCTTTTTTATTTATGTAATTAAAAATAGGTTTTCTATGTGATTTTTGTGAATTTCCTAGGTTTAAGGCACCTTGGGTGGTTATTTTGAAATCACATTGTTCTATTCTGGCGAATTTTGACATTTTATGAAATTTTTATCGTTAAAGTGTTGTAATGGTGTTTTTTGGTTTGTGAACATAGTTTTGTGTGTTTTATTTGTTATCTCGATGTATTTATGGTTATATCAGAATGTATTAAAAATGATTTTGTGGTCTTGTTGGTTTTTTTTCATGTTTTCAAAATGTTGTGGAACATAGGATATTGGTTTAAAGCATTTGGTGATTTATTGAATGTGGTTTTAAGTGAATTATTGGATTTATGCCGTGCCACTATATGTTTTCACATCTATTTGGTGCATTATGTGCCCACATGGATGTATCGTCATGTGGAGGTGGTGCATTAAATTGGTCCTTGTAAACGTGGTTTACTAAATTATTCTTGATTTTTTAAATGAAGATGGGTACTCTGTGTGGTTTCAAAAAATAGATTAAAAGGTGTTACTCAAGGTTGGTTCATTTGTCCTTGAAGAACATTTTGTTGTGATTTAAAAAGGGTAAAGTCATGTTTGGTATTTTTGAAGTGATTTAGTGTGTGTTTTGCAATATAAGGGACCATTTGTATTTGAAATATAAAAGTAGAGTTTTTAAGATGTTTCTAGTAATGGAAATAGACATGCCAACCTAATGTCATGTTTGGAATTTCCAACTCAAATGTGATGTGTGTGTTAATATTTAGTAAGTATTTTGGTTTGGATAAGTGTGTGTCCCCTTTTGGAAACCTTTTGGGATTTTAGAAATGATATAAATTATATATATATAAGGGCCCTATTGGAACCTTTGAACTATATGAAATGAATATAATGTTATATGGGGAACCTTTATAGGAGGGATATCCCATAGGGCTTATAGTATATCTGTGTCTGTGTTTGGGGTAAGCAAGTTCAGTGGAGATGGTTAAGCTGAGTCATGTGTTTGTTGTCCTCCCACATACATAGTATTATTACTCTCACCTTGGGCTCCTAGTAATCTGGTAGATGATCAAGTAATGGTAGATTTTCAAGGCCAATTAGATGGTTTGGTACCCACTAGTAGATATAGAGGCCATATAGGGAGTGCCATTGGTTTTGTCGCAAGGGTGAACATTTGGTTATAGATTATGGGGCTTGACCATATACCAACTGGTGGTTCCAAAATGAGTAAATCCAAGGGCTATCTAGTGAAATTTAGAATCATCCATGGTTATTATTATATTTATTATTTATGTTATTATAGAATAGTTAATTTTACTACTTATACGGTTTAGCTATTATTTTTTAGAACAACCTTAACATCATATGTCTTGGTTTTGGTTTATGAAATGGAAATCAATTTTGGAAATGATATATACTGTGTGATAGATTTTAAAAATGGGGAATCATGTTGTTTTATTAAAATGTAAAAACCATAAATTTTTAATATATTTTAAAACTAGTTTTAAGGGAATGTTTTAGGAAGGATAATTTTTTATTCAGTGAAATTTCATCAGCATCCCTACTAGTCATTTTGGTTCTCTTGCCTATCCTATATTTTTTTGTTACAGATTTAGTTTGAGATTCATGTTACTGGTTCACCTTGGGTTCAGTCTCCTGGATCAGATGCTTTCAATGGAGAAAGTATTGTCTTGTGGTGATAGGTAACCAAGAGGTCACATGGAGATCATGTGTAGTATTTTATTTTATCTTGTTGTTATTCTCTAGTATGCTTTCATGTTTCTTGTACATGAACCAATTGTTTATTTATTCGAGAATCATTTGTTTGGTTTTTTTCAATATTGTTTTTCCTATTTATATATATTGTCTTAGTTATTTTCATTAAGGATAAATCCTTACCATGTGTTTGTTTTTTATTCCTATTACTAGTTTCCAACCCATGGGGATCGAGAACATCCTTTAATACATGATACAGAATAACTTTTTTGACTGATTTAGGGTCAACCCAGGTTGGTTCATGAATGATAGTATCATGTACATCATGTTAGAAAAAGGGGGTACCTAATTATTTTATGGATCTTTTTCCACCATGAGGTATCGATAGATTTATACTTGACTAAGGTTTATTATTTAATTTTTTAAGTAGTTTCCACATTTCCCATGTTATGATTATCATGCCAAATCATGCCTTAATATTCATGTTCATTTTATTAATCCTTGATATGACTATTATCTTACATGTATTACTTATTCCATGTTTATTCATTTAATGAGATTTATATATCACCCCTTCATTATTTTTGTCCCCAGGTTATCCCATGAAGTTTCATGTTCAAAGAGAAATTTTGATTATGTTAACGATGTTTTTAATAAATAATGTTAAGGAAGTTTTTCATAATGTTGTTGTATCCCATGATTAAGTTGTTATGTTATTTTAAAAATCCCAAATACACTAGAGTTATAGATATTTCGGTTTGTATTAGGTGTAATTTTATGAAATAAATAATGTATTAATAGTTAATAAAGAGTTGGGTTTTTATATTTGGTATTTAAGGAAAAGTGTAGTTTTCTCTGGGATTAGGATTAGAGAACTCTAGTGAAATCCTTAGGGATAAGACTATGTATAAGAGAACATACATATATATTTGTAAGTGTAGAGTATGTTTTTTATCAAGAAAAATACATTCATGTCTAGATACTACAAGTGGTAATTGTTTTAGAAAAAATGTACCTATGAGTAAAAAATACAAAAATATGTTCCAAAACTAAATCAAAATAATATAACACACACACAAAATCCTTACTACACACCTTTTGTAGACTGCTTGTGGATATTCGTTGGTAGATTCAAAAACTCATTATGAACCATTATTATAGGAAAAAATTTCCCATAAGAATATATGTTTGGAAATAGATCATATATAACATAGATTGAACCCTAGAAATTCAAAAGTTATGAAAACTAAAATTATTTATAGGTTATCCCTTTAATGTAATTGGATTCCCCTTTATGAATTTAATTGTTCAAAAATATATAACATAAGGATATTTTGGATGAATTAAATGACTAGAACCAGAATCAATAATTAAATGGTAGGGTTTCTGTCCATAGTTCTACACATTTTTTTATATCATGAAAGCTTAATAAAACTATAGAAACACCACAAAAAATCTTCTAAGTAGAGATGGAAGTGAAAATGGTAAAATGCAGAAATTATTTCATTCCATATATATAACTCTTTCCCTATCATAAATTGTGGGATGAACATCCCTAAAATCCTTCTCATACTTCCTTTAGTATAATTTGATGCATTAATAAGAATGGATTTAATTTCCATATATAGATCCAACATAAATTTCTATGATAAATAAATCACTATATATATATGGAGAATAGACCCCAGAATCTATAAATGTATATGGAGGAGGATGAATCTTCATTAAAACCATCATCTAAAGCATGTATCTTACTTCTCTATGACCAATAAAATATTTATAAAATGTTTGAGTCTAACAAAAGAACCATGCTCAATGTAATGCCTATTGTGAGGTAATAAGCTAATGTGTTTCTTGAAGATTTGTCATGTATTCCTCCTAAATAGATGTTTAATTTCCAATCGATCATATACCTGGGAAATTACCAAAATTATAGAATCTTTATAAAAAGGTTGTTGTGGATCTCGAGGAGATAAAGAGAAAACTACATGAGAATCTAGATAATGAGTTAATATTCCCAAGTGCTTCACCATGGGGTGAAAAAGTCCTCATCATCAAGAAGAAGGATGGGTAAATGTGCCTTTGGATTGATTATTGTGATCTCAAAATGAAAAAGATAATGAAAACTTATACGTTTCTATATATTTATGACTTTTTCAATCAGGTTGGTGGAGTGAAATACTACTACAAGGTTGATCTATGGTTGAAATATTACCATGTTTGGGTGAATAAGGAGGATATCCCCAAAACTTCTTTTTGTATAAGGTGTGATCAATAAAAGTTCATAGTAATTACATTATGACTCACTAATAATGTAGAAATCTTCATGGATTTTATGAATATGGTTTTAGATATTAAATAAACAAATATTTGGTATTGTTTAAAGATGATATTAAAAAATACTCAAAAATAAAGAAGGGTAACAAAAGTAATTTCAAAACTATGCAAAATACATTACAAAGGGAGAGTATTGATTCCAATCATAGAAAGTGTGAGTTATGATTGAAGAAAGTCTCATTAAAAGAGAATATAATCACATTAAATGGCATATATTTGGATCATGAATAGATTAAATAAATTTAAGGATGGTTAAGGCCAACATCCCTGATATATATTAGTAGATTCCTTGGGTTAGCTTGATATTATCACCGAATCATGAAAAATTTCTCATGATTTTAATACCTTCTTACCAATATAACTATGAAGGGAGTCAAATATTATTATAAAGATGAATTTAAACCAAGCTACATGAAGTTGAAATGGAGGCTTCTCACTACCACTGTTCTCAGACTACTCACAAGTTTAGAGCATTTCATTGTATTATGTGGTTCTTTGAATAATGGATTAGGATATGTTTTGATGAAAAATTAAAAATTCAATTCCTATTCAGGAAATTAGTTTAAAATTAATTAGAAACAATATCCCATGCATGATCTGGAGTTGAAAGCTGTGATATTTTCCTTGAACATATGGAGGAATTATCTCCATGGGGATATGTATGAGATATATATTGATCAAAATATACTCAAATATATATTAACATAGAAAAAGATTAATATGCACTAGTGAAGATGGTTAGATCTCATAAAGGATTATGACTAGTTAATCCACTGCCATTTTGGTAAACAATATAAGGTGGTAGATGCTCTTAGTAGAAAAGAGTCGACAATTTTATCATTAATGAGAATTGAAAAGGACTTGATCTTCATGGATTTTAAGAAGGTGGAAATTGGAATCATAAAGGAAGGAACATCTCAATATTTTCACAAATTATATCACAACCCTCTCTTCATAAAATGTTAAAGGATGGAAAAAAGATGATGTGGGAATAAAGAAGAAAGTTGAAACCACAATAAAAGGTAAATCCTCAGAGTTCAATGTTAATGAAGAAGGAATTGGGAGATTTGGGTGAAGATAAAGTGTTAAATAACATCCTATGTTAAAGAAAAAACTATTGGATGGTGCATATAGTCCGAATTTCTCCATTCACCCACGAAACAAAAAGATTTTTTGGGATCTTTGAGAGTAGTATAAGTGGGACAACATAAAGAAGGTTATCAGTGATTATACATAAAAGTTATAGGATTGTCAAAAATTTAAGGCTGAATGGAAGAATTCAAAGGGTATGATGTAACCATTACCCTTATGGATACAGAAATGTGAAAAGTCACAATGGAATTTTTCACTGGAATTTCCAAGACATCCAAAAGAAATAACACTGTCTAGGTTGTTTTGGGTCAACAAACAAAGACATCATACTTTATTATGATTCAAGTGGATTTTTCACTGCATCAACTGGTATAGAAATACATCATAGAAATTGTGAGTCTTTATGGAGTACCACTATCAATTGTGTCTAATCGAGATCCAAGATTCATCTCTATGTTTAGGAAAATTTTTCAGTATGATCTAAACAATTAACTGAATTTTTGTATGACCTATCATCCTAAAACTAATGGCCAATCTGCGAAGACTATTTATGCATTGTAATACATGTAGCTAGCATGTTTTATGGAAATCAAAGGTTAATGAGACAAACATATTCTTTTGGTATAGTTCTCTTACAACAATAGTATCCACTCGAGCATCCAAATGGATCCCTATGAAGCCCGTTCTGGGAAATGGTGAAGAACACTAGAATTTTGGGATCATGTTGGGGAACAAAATCTTCTAGGTCCTAATATGGTTTAGAAAATGGTGGATAAGGTTAAGAAAATTCAGCAACACATCAAGGTTACTTAGTGTCAACAGAAGAGACATAATGAAAATCATCGATGAGTCTTAGAGTTTTATGTTAGAGAAATTATATTCCTTCTCATATATCCATGGAAGAAAGTGATGAGATTTTGAAATAATGGAAATCTTATTCCAAGGTAAATCATCCCTTTTGAGATCATTTATCCCAAGACTGTAAAGGCCTACCGACTAGCACTCCCACCGAACACGTCTCAGGTACATGGTGTATTCCATATATCCCCCTTGAGAATGTATATAATAGTCCCATCACATTTACTCAATCAAATGGTGGTACCACTAGATAATTATCTCTCCTATGAAGAGGTACTAGTAAAGATATTAAATCATAGAGAAAATGTTTTATGAAATAAGGCAATTCCCCTTGTCAAAGTGTTGCAGATCATTCAAAAATGGAATTGTCCCTCTTGTATATGTAAGACCTAGCATCTCAATGATTGTAATGTAGTTCATTTTTTATAATAATATTTTATGATTGGGTTTCAATGTTTATATATATAGATATGATAATTAAGTCATTATTGTTATCGATATATTTAATAATTAACTATTTGACCAATAGTCAACCTACCAAAGTCATTTTGGATATACGCCAAAAATCATCCAAACACCCAATGAAAGCATAATTAATTATGTAAGTATGTATGAAATGGTAATAAAAGAAATAAAGGGAATATTAAACTTCGAAAGGTTTCTCAAGAAGATAAAAAAATTGCATATGTTTATTATTCATGAATATAAATACACACATTACATGTTAGACTAAAGGTAAGAGTTTCTCATCCAACTTTTACATATATGATACATATTCTATATTCACCACTTATTCTTAGTTAGAGCAATATATACTACTTGTTTTAAAATTAATATCATGTATATAATTCCATTTTTCATGTTATATTATAAAATACTTATTTTCATGATATTTAATCTTTCATTTTATTTTATTGTATCATGGGGCTTATAGATGAAAAGTTAACATAGTAGAAAAGGTTTTATGTTATAACCTATTCTATTGAGATTATTTATGTTCGGTGTTCAATTAAAGGAAATTATATTCTAATATTTTTTCGAACCACATTTATTTCATCACAAATTGTAATGATTTTGATTAACATTTTTTATTTACATTTCCTATCTTATTTATAAATAAATATAAATAAATTATTTCATAAGTGATATGGATATTGTAATGTTTTCTTTTAGATAAATTATCTTTATAGTCCATATCCATGATTTATAAACATTTTTCCAAAATGATAATTTATAAAAATTAATTATTTCATAAGTCAAATTTATATGATCCTTTACATTATTATGAAATTTTTAAATATAAATTTCTCAATTTTTTCTAATCAGGTCACTTTTGATTCTCATATTCAAAATGTTTTGAAAAAATGTTTATTTTATCATTTTTTACATGAAAATATTTCCCACTATTATGTCCATTATTTTACTTTATGTGTTTCCATGTTTCTTTCAAATCAAAATATCTTACAATATTTTTGTAATTGTTTTTTTAAAGTGATATTAAAAACAAAAATATTATTTTCCTAAAAAAATGAATTTATTGGTAATTTAATAGTATTTACATTTACCAACATCAATATTACATGTTTATAATTAATTAATAATAGAAATATTTTGTAATGATTCCATCCTCATTCATTCTATAGATGGATTAATATTGTTTCTATGATATTGAGATGGAATACAATTCTTTTCCATTAGTAAATTATGTTTTAAATAGATTGTTATAGAATGTGTTTCTTTTCCATGGGAAAATCATGTTTCAAATGGGATTATTATTAATCTAGTTTCATTTCCATGCTTAAATCATATTTCAAAGATATTAAAATGGATCACATTTCGTTTTCATGGGTTAATTAAGTGATGAATGGAATAATTATTGTTTTTACGAGTTTTAAAATGACATGGAAGATAAATATATTTTATTTATGGTTATTTGACATTATTATTCTAATGGTACACCCAAATAGTATTGCATGATTCTGGTATAGAATATAAGATGGGCGATCAATGATTTTGATCCAATTAATTATGTAATGATTATTTTCTCTAGATAATTGTATTAGAAATTAGTCATATGGTTATTCCAAATTTAAGGGTTTTTTAATGGTTCTATAATAAAATATCATATGTTACCAATATGGTTTTTTATTCTTACTATGGGTTTTAAATGTTTCATTTGATCAAGATTTATGTCACTGGGATAATGATTATTTATTATATAAACATTTTTCTTTGTTAAAGACTTATTCCATGTTTTTATCTTTGATGATCTAGGTACTTTTGGGTATGAGTAATCTTATGTTATGATCATTCACTTTCATTATTTCATCATACAAATATTCTCATCTTATTCTCGCTGATGAAATTAAATTATCAATTCTCATGTTTTCCCTTACTGATAATTTGAGTTAATCTTTATTAAGATTAATTTTTCCTAGGTTATCTAGGAATATGTAAACATAATTATTCCAATAAGGGTATCATACGTATGATGTTCATGGACAAATATGGAATATTACAAGATAGTTATAATGGGTAGATAATCGTTTGATTTTTTGGGTATTGTTTATATAATAATTTATTTTAATTTTATAAAACTATAAACCTAAAAGGTCAATAGTTATATAAGTGATCCAACATTTCCATTTGATGTTTTATTTTTTTAAGGTGGTAATTGGGTCAGATTTATTAGTATAAAATCATAAAATGTAAATTTTATGATTTTAGAACCAAATCTGGGTGTTTGGGATTTAGTCTATTATAACAAATTTATCTTAAATATAGTTTTTTTAAAGTGAATACTTTTATCCTATGTATTGAAATAAGTTATATAAATTCACATTTATATATCTCACTAAAAATTTGTATCTTAATTGTAATCATCAAAGGTCAGGGTTATAATTAATTGGATAGTTTCTATGAATAAGAAAGAGTTTTTCATTTCATTTGGTATCATTTTTCTAAAAGTGATAAATTTGTTTTCCACATCAAACCCTATAGTATGTTACAACAAGCATGGATCAAGTAAAATTAGAGTGAAAATTTTAATGGATCTATGAACAGTTACAATTTTATTCTAATTTACAAGGATATTTGTTTTTAATTTCAAAAAAGGGATAAAATATAATATTAATGATTGATTTGAAAATGTTAGATAACGAATAGTGCACATATAGACATATTAATTTGGAATAATTTCTAATAATTACAAAGGGATGATTGTTGAGAGCATTTTTATATGATGTATTTAATTTTTTATGAATGAAAATATAAAGAATAAGTTACCTACATGTATTTTAAAGATAACCCAAGAATTATTTCCATAGATCCCATGAAATTAATTACTTCATACTATGTAAAGATATTATATTATAATTATTTGAAATAAATTCAATGTTTCTCATCAAAATTTTATGAAAAAGGGGGGTTATTTCTTTTTTTTATGTAAATATATTTAATTAATATGTTGTTGGATGTATGAATTTAGTGTCTGGGTGAATTATTTATTAAAACGAAGAAGAAATTCAAAGGGGTAATTGTATCTTCTGTTTGGTATTAATATTTTACAAATTATATATTTAAGTAGTTATCCAAAAAATCAACTCCTATTAAGATTGAAACCAAAGAATTTATCCCTCTATAGGGGAAGACCAACCAACATCACATGGATGGATATATCATAGAGTGGATATGAAGATATGTAGATCTTGCAATCATCCAAGTATATATACATCCAAGAGCACGAGTCTGCGTAAGAAGGCTGTTAATGGTGATTTGTTTCTCATGCACATGGAGGAATCAGAGGATGTAGGGGAGAAACTAAATCAGGTCGGACTTGTTTCGAATTAATAGTGGAGGAAATTGTATTATTAACTTGATATTGCAAGAAGGAAATGTATAATGGGATTAGGTAGCAAGAAAGAACTATTTATTTTAATACATGTTGAATAAGGGATTTAAATTAAATTATGTAAAACTATAATGCTTTGTATTTATCTTCTTAAATCCCCAAGAGATTAAATAATACACATGGTTGATATGGTGATCTATCATCAATTAAAAGAATGGTCTATCTAGTGTTCATGTACACATGAAACATATAGTTGTTTAATATCAAGTAATGTGACTAAATATATCACAAAAGTATGAATGAATACAATTTGGGACGATCAATGGACCGAATTTATTGTTGTAGATAATGTGACTACATGACTTGTATTAGATCAATTGAAAACATGCCCTATGGTAGTGTAAATGAGAAAAACCCTGTTGTAGAACATGTGAATATATGTTACAGGGTTAAACCAATTGTCTAATTCTATTTGATTTATGATTATTTATGGTTATTTTTTATTCAATGCTAGATATACTATGAAACTATTATTGTGATTCCAGAATACATAAGATAAATTTAGAGATATATTGAATCCCATGATGATATTGAGTAATTTTCATAAATTCATTTTAATATTCTATGTATATGTAAATATAAAACTATTTAAAGGTAGATCAAATATTTTACCTTCTATATAAAATAATATTAAAATTACATATCTACCTAAAGGTCATACTTGATTCATATTTTTGTGTAATGTTATGAATCTTACCATGTAAAGGTAAATTTTATGTGTATGTGTATTTTTTCCTATGTAAAGGTTAGAGTGTTGTTGCATAAAGTTATACATCTAGATTCAATCTCGTACATAGGAAAATCCAATTATATGATTCATATATATGGGTAAATAAGCTAGCAATTAGACCATGTATTATTCCTTTAGTTTTATATGTGAAGTTAAATGGAATCCTATGAGTGGGTAAACTGCTACTTCAAGGTAATTAAAATATTCATAAGATCAATTATTAATGTGGAATGAATAATAGTTTTAGTGGGATATAATGGAATAAAGAAATATTGAAAGCTTCATATGATTGGTGAAGAATCCATGAAATTTACATGGTAGGTAAAGAAATCATTATATTTATATGTTAAGATGATCATCTATGGGAACAAATGGAAGGACGATCGATATTTGGTATTGTAAGAAAATATATTGTGGGATGTATCATGGAATAATTATCAATAGTGGTACACACAAGGAGAATAATAAGTATATTCCGATATATGATTAATATTTAGGACAAAAAAGTGAAATAGAATTGCTACTGTAATGTATGATATAATATATGATGATACAATTTTTTGTTTCATACCAAGAATAATAATAATCTCATTTATAAAGGTGTTATAAGAATTAAAATTAATAAGTGTGATAGATAATTCCCTATTAAAAACTCAATTTCCACCATGATATAGTTTGATTTCTATTGGCCATTTGGGATATTTTTGAATATGGCTATGGTTCATCCTACTAAGAAATATGGAGTGTTGACAATACTTAATCATAAATTTAAAGGTGTTTTTTACCTTAAATAAAAAAATAAAAGTAATTTTTTATCATTTTATATTAATATTAATAAATAAATATTTATAGGTTTTTATGGGGTAATTTTCTATTTCAAATGAAGAACCCATGATTGAATCTGCATGCATGAATATATTGATATAAATTTTAAATTCATATGAATTCTTATGGTATGAGATAGTGAAGAATTAAAGGATGAATAATCCATGATTATGTCAATATATTATACATGTATCCATTCATACATAGTAATTTTAATGGAATGCATCATGGAATGATGAAGAATAAATTCCACAAACGTTTTTAATGTCTACATGAAGTTATCAGGTTTTTATAAAGATAGTGTAGTGAGAATTAAATTTTGAAAATTATAGTTGTTTTTAAAAGGAAACAAAATAGGGAAAATTTAATTAATGTATTCATGTGAAATATTTGATATAATATTTGATGAAATTTGGGAATAGAAAGAATTTTGGTTTAGTAATTATTATCTTATATTATTATAGGTTGATAAATGAATATTTTCATGGTCCAACACTATTATGAGACAGAAGAAAATAAACGTTTCCAATATATTAAGAAGATCCTTGGCGCTGATGTTATCCGAAAACATTTATTTATAATGATGTAAGTGTAATAAAGAGAAGTTCCATTGCAGTCTGTTGCACATTAAATAAGAAAAAAATCATAGCTATGAGAATGAATAATAAACGATGTTTGTCATGATTCTCCCTAAAAAATAGATATGTACACTATAGTTCACACAGAAAAATGCAATATAGGAAGAATGAATTTTCATTTCAGTTTACACCTGAAAGATTTTTTTGATGAAGATACAGAATATCAGTTTTAAAATGTGTAAAATAAGAAGAGTTTGTATTTAGTGTTGTGCATGTGAATATAACAGTAAACTTATTTATATAAAATGGAAGAATAATGGAGACGAAACATATTCTAAAATTATATTATTATTTATTGGTGTGAAAATACCTTGCAGTTACACCAATAATTAATTTAAATATAAGACATATACCAAATTTTGGGATGTATATAACTGATATGTATAAGATGCACCCTCAAAAAATATTGAGACACTATAGTGTAAAGCTCCCATGTAGAATCTAGTAGTTTGTGTGATAATAGAGGAATTAATATCACACCAAGGACTAGGATTCACATATTTATAGGTGAACCTTGTATCCCATTATGTGTGTGTTTAGTTTTTTAATAAGAATTAATGGAGGGGTAAAAGATAGAATAAGAGAAACTCTCATTTAGTAGTGATAAATTTAAAAAGAGAAATTGATATATATTTTAATGTTGAAATTGAATAAAAATTCACCAAAATAGATTCTCCACTCCTCTATGTTTGATTAACATCCCAAGAATTTATTTCAAAAATAGAGAGAGGGTTATTTTTATTAACATATAGTAAGATAATATAAGAAGGGAATATAAATGAAATAGTGAAAATATATTATATGATTTTGTAATTTAAATAATATGTTATGTATTTGAAAATTTATTTTTTCATGAAAAATAATTATCTTGGTGAAATGATTTTTTATATTCCTAAATGTGTTTAATATTACACATATCATATTTAACCATTAATTTTTCACTTATATATTCTTTGTGTTTTAAATTTGGAACTATGACTTTTTCATCACAGATCTTTTTTTTCAACAAAATTTTTAATCATATGACAAAAAAAGTATCTAAATTGATTAATAAAACTTTTTTTCTATGAGTAATAATTGAATATATTATTTAAAAATATAGTTCATAAAAAATTTATAAGTATTACAAAATAATTCATAAAATTTCTTTTATGTTATTTAATTATTTCGATTTAATAATGAACATATGTTACATATGAATTGAAACATATCGTTTTAAAAGATATATTTCTTAAATTAATTATGATTATATCATTATTAAATTGATATGAACACTTTATATTTAATAATGTATTATAAATAAATTCATTCTTTATATTTTTTTTTCAATATGTATATAAGTATTATAATTTATAATAAGGTTTTTAATGTTATACATTATCTAATATAATGGTGTAGAAATTATTCATAATATGTATACTTATTTCATATTATATTCAAATATAAATATAGTTGATCCAAATAGGACGAATATTAAACCAAAAAAGGGTAAATTCCAATCATATGGACAAAGAGTTTTTGGACGGGATTATATATTTCTTAATATGTGTATCATAGAATGGAAATGAAACTTATCGAATAATTTTTGTATGTTTACACTGTTTTTACATAACATGAATGTTTTTAGATGATTTTAAGATACCTTGACTTGTCATAGAATATATAATATTTATAAATTTTTGACTAAATGTGGAATGAACAGAAAGTATCATGTGAATTTATGTAATGGACCAGACAGTGACTCATTATGGAGTTTTCCAAAAATGTGTTTCCATCAAACAATTCCACCGAAACAGTGGCACCAGTCACATAATCAATGAGATGGTAGAACCAGTCACCATAGAATCGGAATAGTTCCACCGGTCACGGCGGAACCGTGACTATAGAATTGGTCATGGCGGAACCGCAACAGTGGCACCATAGCGGGTGCACCATCATGGTTGCACAGTGAAACGGTGGCACCGTGACGGTGCCACCGTACTGGAAACATTGTTATGGTTGAACACCGAAATAGTTGAATTTCTTACGCTGTTCTACAAAATTGGTGGCACCATGATGGTGGAATCCTAGCATTCTAACTATCACGGTCGCACAACGAAACGGTGGCGATGCTTATGGGGGAACCGTAACAGTGGCATTGTTACGATGTCTCACCAAATGGTGGCCCAAACTTTGTTTGGTTTCGGTTCCACCCGAACAACTTATCTTTTGACGTAAAAGTGTTTTAATATCCCTTAAAATTCCATTAAAATCCAATAAATGATATCTAAAATCCCCCAAGATCCGAAATAACTTTTATTTAACAAAACATGTGTATTTTTCCTTATTGTCACAACTTTTTCCCCATACATTCCAGTTTCACTCATGTTAAATGTTTTATTCTATATAAAGTAAACCCTTTAACTCACAACCGTTATAGCGAACTCTCTGATGAGAATTGTTAAATGAAAATTAATTCCATCTTATGTAACCACCCAACCACGTGGAGAAACCACTATCCTCCTTTAAATTCATTAATGAATTCATATTCCTTAACCCCAGGATCCCCCATTTTATCTCATGAGGCTATTTTTTCTTCTTGGATGGTATATTTTTCTTTCCTTGGTGCATTTGGATCCCCCCTTCCCAAGGATTGTGTGGAGCCTATGCAGGAGACTATCTTTATCACTCTTGGAGTCCTCAGAGTTCTTCCCCTAAATGTCGTACATCCCCAGTTCTTGGAACGATGAGAAAAACATTGATCGTTGATTATCCAGGTAGGTTTCTTCATTCTTCTTTGTTTACTATGTATCGTGCAGTGTGGTAATGATTTTGTTTCCTTTGTGGATGGATGGAACCAATCCTTAATGAAGATAATAAATGGGTTTTAAAGAATAAAGTTGTGCGTTTGATGATGTTGATGTAATATTTTACTTTTGATTATTTGTTCTAAATTTTATGGGCTTATATCCACTGAAAATTGTGGTTGTTGGCGGTCCTTTATTGTGCACTAATATAGCTATGTTTTCTAGATAATTCCATGATTTAATGGGTATAACAAAGAAATTTGTTAATCATGTAAACTCGGTTGATTAAATGGATGTCAAGTGATCAAAAAACATTGTGTGATTACCATGATTAACCAAACAGAAAGAATGATTTTAATGAATGGTGTGTTTAAAATTGAATAATGCCTAGCATTGCCTTAGTGATATGTATGGTTGTTCTGCCTAATTCCAATTGGGTGATGTGGATGGGGATGGGATCCCCTGTTGGGATGTTTTTGGTTTGTGGATTTGGGACTGTTTTGGGTTGTATGTTGGGGATTGGATTGGTTCTTGTACTTCAAGGGATCTCACATATCCCTTTTGTTGTTGTGACTCTACAAGGGAACCAGGTGCGAATGCTTAATTTGATACAAGTATATATTTTCTTCCTTGGCTTGTGGATATGCTAGGTCGTTTCCCAATAGTGAATTATTATTTAAATCGTACCACTTGAATGTGATAACAAGAAGGTGATCAATGGGAAATTGTTTTCTAGAAATGAGTTGTTCCTTGGTTGTGGTTGTTGTGATTTTTTTTATGAATGAATAATAATGAGGGTGTTAGTGTATGGGATGATTATGGAATCCTGGGGTTGGGATGAGTTTCTATTTACCTATATGTATAATTTAGTTCTTCAGTTTCTTAGTTGTGGCCACCCAAGTTGAGAACATCAAGCCGAACACCCCTATTTCATGGGGGATGGTGTTTTTCCTAACACTTTTATGAGTGGATGGTTATTAGCTCATTTTCTTCTCCCTTTATCGAGTGTCCCAATACTATTTGGGTAGGATGTGATGGCCTGAGGTCCATTATATCCCAAGATTCATCAAGTAGGGTATGTTGTGGTGGTGGAATCATGTGTGTGCGGGTAGCTTGTTTCCCATGTGTCTTTGGGATGCGGACCAACTTTATTTGGGTATTGAAGT
Source organism: Viscum album (assembly GCA_963277665.1). Classification (NCBI taxonomy): domain Eukaryota; kingdom Viridiplantae; phylum Streptophyta; class Magnoliopsida; order Santalales; family Viscaceae; genus Viscum; species Viscum album. Next base: position 1,447,892,158 of record OY728155.1, read on the forward strand.
AGTTGTTCGGGACCATGTGTCTTTGGGCGTGGTGGTAGTTGTTCTGGGCCAGGTGTCTGTGTTCATGCTTACATGTGTTTGTGGTGGACAATGTGTTTGTGGGTGTAGTTGTGGTTGTGTTGGCCAAAAGGTTGTTGTTAGGGCAGCTGTGGGACTGCGATGAGAATGGTGGGGGGGGGGGGTCTGACGTGTTGGATATCTTCAATAACCTATGGGAAAGTGGTTTTGGGTACCCAAACATCGATGTGTTATTACAATTACTTTAGTTGCCTTGATTTATTTGGGGAGTGTTCCTTGGTGAGGTTTGGGTGGATAGTTTCCTTGCTATGGGGTTTGTTTATCTTCTTTTCTCACGGGGCATTGGAATGTCTCCCCACTTGGGCACAAGAGGTTTTTTTCCCTACTGAGTATACCTGAATACTCACCCTATGTATATAAAGTTTCTTTTAGGTTTCTAGGAGGACTTTAAGGACTGTTCCAGACCCTATTTTCTTGGACGTCAAGACCATTTACATTTGGATTGTCCTTTATTTTGGTACATATATTAAGATTTTTCTTGTACATTATAGCACATTATTTGGAACATGCATATGGGAATGGAGTTTTTCAGTTTTACATTACATATACCTTCATTTTTTGGAGTTCTTGGGGTTTTACGATTGTATATCTTGATCCTACAACATAAAAAGGGTAATTCCATCCATGTTATGTGTGATTCTACACCCTTGGTGCTAGTTGCCACTTTGGGTCCCATTGAAGGTGGCACTCAAGGTCATTATCTTTCCTTATACTTGAAGAAGGAAGGGTCTGGTAGTTTTATTCCCATTCCCTAATCTTGGTGAAGGCGGGTCATGATAGACTGGTATCATATGAAGGTTTGTTGAGAGATTGAATGGAGTTCGGGGTTAGGAACAATGAGGATTTCATGGGATGGTAGGGAAAAAATGATAAGAAATATCCCCATGTGAAATAGTCCATGGAAAACCTACTAGTACACAGTATTTATGGGACCCCGTGATCCAATACAAGGACTCTAGACCTACTGAATAACCATGTGAGGCAACACTGATTATAGGGTAGGGATCATAGGAATGGTTCATGCATCATAATGACTTGTGTTCTTCTTTGTATTTGGTATTTTGGAGATTTATAATAAGTAATAAGTTTCAACAAATATTTAAAACTGATCTTCTACACTACTCAGGATTAGAAATTCCTTGTTTATTTTGCAACTATGGCACCCAGACTATGCCCACAAGTACTGTGAAATATTGGGGCCCAAGAGGCTAATTTGGATGATCAAGAGGAGGTGGAAGGCTAGGGGTAGAGGATGCTTCATGCCTTTCAGCGGCAGACCCTTGGGAAGTACGAGGGAGGCATCTCAAACATGGATACAAAGAGATGGCTCAAAGAGATGGTGATAGATTTAATCTTGATCTAGGATCCGATGGAGTACTAGGTTCCTATAACTATAAGACATATGTGGGTAGTAGTGCTTCATTGGTGGACACTCTTTCTTTGGGAGAATAGAGAGGCTAAGGTTTTAGTGACAGACATATAGAGGGAGTTCTGCGCGGAATTTGTCTCTTCCACGATGAAGACTGAGAAGAGGCACAAGCTATTCTCCCTTCAGCAGGGGATCATTTTATTGACGGAGTTGTGGATCAAGTTCAATGATCCATTTCTCTTTTCTCCAGACCACTTTCTGAATGAGGAATCTCGGGTGAGACGTTTATAGGAGGCACTTTGACCTTCTCTTTAGTATGATGTTACTCAGTTTATGCTACCGATGTACTTGGAGATTCAGAAGAAGGATTGGGTCGTGGATAGGATGCACACTCTGGGAGGTGTTCCACGAGAGGGGAGTTAGTTTGGCTCGTCAAAGGGGATGGTCGTAAGGAGCACGCCACTATCATTAGGGCCTTCTAGGTTTCATCCAGTGGGGAGAATCCCCCAGTAATTCCAGTTTCGATATCCTGGTCCTCACCTCTTATTTCCAGGCCTAGGACCGAGATTCGTCATTTGTGGTAGTCATGGGAATCATTGGAATCAGTGCCCAGGCTGAGTCAAGTACAGTGTGGGTGGTCAGTTTCATCACCCACCTCAGCTCCATCTATTTCTAGCCATGCCATTTCCACCGCAGCAGTAGGGACAATGAGCTCTTTCTCATCTGAGAGTATATGTTGTAGGAGGAGGCTTGCCTCTAGGGTGCTCCTCAGGGGCCTTGACCAAAGTGTGGCTGGTTTGCCGGCCGACAGCCAAGGGGAAGGGCAGATGGGAGTGAGCAGTTGCATGCCATAGAGGCCATAGATCCAGCAGGGCAAAAAACGTAGGAGGTACGATCATATTTTTTAGCACACGTTCCATCACCTTGTTTGATTAAGGATATGGAAAATTATTTGTTTCACCAATTATAGACCATTATTTGGGTCTAGAAATAGATAGACTTCTCATGCCCCTGGTTTTGAGTATACTAGTCAGAGGTCAGAACAACTTGTCTAATGTTTTCAAGAGATGAAGACTGATTTTGGGACCACATAAATCTTCTATGGAGCTTGTTTTGTGGCCTATGTAGCCATATGATGTAATTTTAGGCATCTAATGGTTGTTCTCTGTGTGTATCGTTATCGACTACTTCCGGAGATGGGGAATTTTTTCAGATATGGGTAACTATCATGTTGCTTTTGTCAGTGAGTGGGGTTTTCTGGAGGGCAGCCGACGAATGTAGAAGCACCTTTCCTTGTTTTCCGAGATATCAGTGGAGTCAGTGGATACCTAGATGGTGGAACTCCAGGGGTTCATCAGTGAGTTCCTGGATGTATTCCCTAGAGAGGCAGTGACTCTAACCCCTCGACATGATGTCGAGTTTAGGATAGACTTGTAACACAGTGACCATCCAATTTTGATGGCTCCCTATCAGATAGCACCTTCTGAGTTGTGGGAGTTACATATTTAAGTTGATAAACTGATGAAGATGGGTTTTGTTCAACCAAGAACATCACCATTGGGTGATCGGGTCTTGTTCACAAAGAATGCAGAGGGTGGTCTCAGGTTGGTTACAAACTACCATAGGTAGAACCTGGTGATGGTAATGAACTGTTACCCCCTTCTATGGATCGAAAACCTTTTTAATTAGTTGATGGGGGAAGGATGGTTATCCAAGATTCAACTGCGGTTAGGATATCACCAGTTGAGGGTGATGTATAGTGACATCTTGAAGACTACCTTAAGGTGAATATATGAGCACATTGAGTTCATGGTCATGTCATTTGGCATTAATAAATCACAGGCCATGTTCTTAGGGCTCATGAACTCCATATTCCGGGAATATCATGACCAGTTCATAGTTGTTTTTATTGATGACATTTTAATCTAATCATGATCATAGGAGGTTCAATCCGAGCATATGATAATGGTTTTAGAGTTCCTCCAACAACACCAGCTCTACATGAAGTTGTCCAAGTCGAAATTTTGGACTTGAGAGGTGCACTTTGTTGGACATGTGGTATCTGATTAGGGAATAGCAGTGGAACCATTGATGGTTGAAGTATTTTTTCCTTAGGAATCACTCAAGAACATTGCAGAGGTTTGTAGTTTACTAGGTCTAACATGTTACTCACAGATATTGGTTCCCAACATCTCCCGAGTTGCAAGACCATTGGAAACCCTGACCAAGAAAGAACATGCTTTTGAATGGAGTGAGTAGTTCCATGAAGCCATTAGTCATCTGAATGGAAAGTTGGTTAGTGCCAAAGTTATTAGGTTTCTAGAAGAAGTGGTGATGTTTGAGGTGTTTTGTGATGCTTCAGGCCAAGGCTTGGGGTGTGTGCTCATGATACAATAAGGGGTGATCTCTTTTAGGTCTAAGAAGTTATGTCTACATGAGAGTAACAATGCCACCCATGATCTGAAGCATGTAGCAGTCATGTTCGCAGTAAAGTTTTGGTGGCATTAACTTATTGGGGAATGCTTCATGGTATTCACAGATTACAAATGTTTGAGGTATATATTCTCCCAGCGGGACCTAAACTTGCGGCATTGAAGGTGGATGGAGTTTTCTACAAAAATACAATTTCTAAATTTCCAATACCATAGTAAAGGGGAACATGGTGGCTGATGCATTGAGTAGGATGTTGATGAAGGATGTGGTTAGAGAATTGGTAGATTCTTGCAAGGTGATAGAGGAGTTGGATTCCCTACACTTGGATGCAAGGGTGGAGGACAACAGAGGCTATCTGTTCCAGATGACAATGCAGTCCTATCTATTGTAGTAGGTGGAGTAGTATCAATGGGGGTAATTAGAGGCTGAACTAATGAATGATTGTGTTAGCTAGGGTGATCCTCCATGAGGATGGTCAGAAGATGGATAGAATCATATGTTGTTTTATTGAAAGATGTTCGTCCCGGTGGAAATTCTCAAGAGAGTTCATGGTGAGTTCCATAACTCACAGCTGATGGTACACCCAGGAGTTTATAAGATGTACTAGGGTTTAAGGTGTCAGTTTTGGTGGCACGGGATAAAGTGGGAAGTGTCATAGTTTAGGGAAAAGTTCCTCATGTGTCAGTAGGTGAAGATTGAACAACACATCGCAAGAGGTCTGTTACAACCATTGGATGTCTCCTAGTTAAAGTGGGATGACATCTCTATGGATGACTTCATGGGACTAACTAGAGTTAAAGGGGGTTGCGATGCTATCTAGATAGTGGTAGAACAACTGACAGAACCATCTCACTTACTGTTAATCAGGGAGTCGAGTACAGTTGACGCCCTAGAACAGAGGTACGTGGATGAGGAGGTGAGGTTGCATGGAGATCTGAAGTCCACAGTCCTGGATCGGGATACCTGTTTTACCTCACAGGTTTAGAAAGAATTGGCATATTATTTTGGCACCCAGCTATGCCTCATCACTAATATCCACCCCCATACAGATGGTAATATAGAGTGGAACATCCAAACATTGGATTATGTGCTACGAGAATGGTTTTTGGACTTTGGGGGGTCGTGGGTACGACACTCGCCTATGGTAGAGTTTTCCTACCACAATATTTATCACTCTCCCATTGGTAGGGCTCCATTTGATGCCTTGAATGAGAGGTTGTGTCACTCAACTATGTGCATGGTAGATGTTGGGGATATAGGGTTTCTTCTACTAGAGGTAGTGCAGATCTCGATGAAGAAGGTTTAGCTTATATGGGAGAGGCTGAAGGCGGATCATGGTTGGAAGAAGTCATATGTGGATCATAGGAGGAGACCCATGGAGTTCGAGGTAGGGGACATTGTGTTCTTGAAGGTATCCCCTCGACATTAGAAATGGGGGTTTGGAAGGTGTAGTAAGCTTTCTCCAAGGATCGTTGTACCCTTCAAGGTGTTGCGGCATGTTGACGAAGTGGCTTATCATCTTGTGGTTCCACTGCCGCTATATTTGGTGCACGACGTCTTCCATGTTTTTCAGCTCTGTCAGTATGTATGTGATGATTCTCACATCCTCGATTGGGGGAAGATGGATATTGAGGATGATGTGTCATTTTTATAGAAACCAGTGTGGATTGTTTTGAGATAGTGATTCATGGATAAACCATTACCTTGGTTTGTGTGTTATAGATGCATGGTGGCCGGGAAGAGAGTATCAGGAAAGGAGAGGCACAAATGCGCACCTAGTACCTAGAGCTATTTTGAGTTTTGTTATGTTTCATTTTCATTATTTTGATGTAGTTCATGACCTTGTTGACTATGAAATGGGTTGTTTTCCTTGTTCTCTAAATGTTTCTGAAGAGACCTGACTATGTGGAGGGAAAAACCTAATCCTTAATCAAGACACATTAAGGTGGATGTGATTAAACCTGTGCGGGCAAGACAGTGCTGCCCAATGTGGATAATATTATGAAATGTAGTAAGGGACTCCCTAATCCATATGACTGGATGATGTAACCTTGTTTGTTTGTCTGAATACTTGAGTGGGAGACATTCCTAGATTTTGAGGAGGTTTACTCTTGAGTTGTATCTTTCTAGGTGGTTTTTTGGATCCCTCCCTTTTCTTCGTTTCTATCTTTGATTCTCTAGGGAAAGAATAGTTTGAGAGGTATATAATGTAATGGAATGGAAAATGTCTCATTAAGGAGTTTTCCAAAAACACGGTTCCATCAAACGGGTCCACCGAAATGGTGGAACCAGTCACAATGACATTGTGACGGTGACACCATAGTGGTCGCACCGCCATAGTAGAACACTAAAATGGTTGAAATGAATACGGTGTTCTAATGAACCTAAGGAACTGTTACAATCCCCATAGAAATGGTTTCACCGCTTACAGCGTTCCACTGAACCAGTGGCACCGTGACATTGGTACTGCTTACTGTGTTCCACCAAACTAGTGGAACCGTGATAAGGGCACTGTCTCATTTGCACACTAAAACAAAGGTGCCACTTATGGTGACATCGTGATGGGTGCACCGTGATGGTAGAACCATTACAGTGTCTCACCAAACGGTTCCCAACCCTTTGTTTTGTTCTAGTTCTCCCCCTCACAACGTATCTTTTGACGTAAAAGTATTTTAATACCACATTCAAATTCCATGAAATCCAATAATTGATATATAAAATCCCCAAATTTTCGAGCGAACCTTGACTTAAAAAAATGTCTGGACTTTTCTATTATGTCACACCCTTTTTCCTGTACTTTCTAGTTCTGCTCCTATTACACATTTTCTTCTGTTAAAAGGAAACCCATTAACTCACAACTATTGTGTCAACCTCTTTAATGATAATTATGAAATGAAAAATAACAACATAGTATGAAACCATCCAACCACATGGATAAACAACGGTCCACCTTTAAATACAGTAAATAACTCTTATCCTGTAACTCATAGATCTCACCTTTTATAGCACGAGATTCTTTCTTCTTCATAGAGGTTCACTTTTCCTTTCCTTGGTGCACTTGAAGCCCCCTTCTCGAGGCTAGTGGTGTGGCTGTGCTAGATCCTTTCCTACTAACTCTTGGAGACCTCAAAGTACTTACTCTGCAAGTCATGCATCCCATGTTCTTGGTTGGAAGAGAAAAACATCGATCAGTTATCATCCAATTATGGTTCTTCCTTCATCTCTCATTATTGTTTATCATATGGTGTGGGTATGGAATTTTTTCCTTTAGGGATAGATGAAACCAAACCCTATCAAAGATAATAAATGAATTTTAATGAACAAATTATTGTGTTTGATGACGTGGTTGTACTCGTTTACCTTTTCTTATAAGTTTTGAAATGTATGGGCTTATTTCCACGAAAAAATCGTAGTAATTGGTGGTCCTTTAATGCGCACTAATAAACCTATATTTTTTGGATAATTCTGTGATTGAATGGTCATTACATGGAAATTGGATAATCCCATAAAATCAGTTGATTAAATGAATGTACAATAAACCAAACTCTTTGTGTTATCACCCATTAAACCCAATAGAAAGAAGTAATTTAATGAATGGTGTGTTCAAATTTGAAAACTTCCTTTCTCTGTCTTAGTGATATGTATGGTAGTTCTGCCTAATGCTAGAGGGGTTATGTGGATAGGGATGGGATCCCCTATTGTGCAGTTGTTGGTTTGTGGATTTGGGGAATTGTGGGGATTTATTTTGGGGCTTGGTTTGGTTCCAGTACTTTGAGGGATCTCATAGATACCTTTTGTTGTTTTGGCCTTACAAGAGAACTTGGTTTGAATTCTTAATTTGCTTCGTGGCTGTTTTTCCTTCCTTGTCATGTGTATATGCATGTTAGTTTATTGAGAGTTAAGAATTAAAAAAATGAACAAACTTTATTGTAATAACAAGAATGGGTTTAATGGGGATTTTTTTCCAGGAATGAGTTGTTCCTTGGTTGTGGTTGTAATTTTTTTTTATGATTAAATAGTAATGAGGGTGTTAGTGTATGAGAAGGTTTTAGAACCTCTATGTTGGGATGAGTTCTTTGTTAGGTATATATATAACTTTTTTATTAGGTTTATTATTCATGCCCACCCCAGTTTAGAACTACGTGCCGAACACCCCCATTTCTTGGGGGATGGTGTTTTTCCCAAATCTCATATGAGTGGATGGTTATTAGCTCTTTTCTTATTTCCTTTCTCGAGTTTCCCAAGAATTTTTAGGAAGGTTGTGATGGCATGAGGCAAATTATATCCCAAGATTCTTTAGGCAGGGTACGTTGTGGTGGCCAGCCCAGTTATGTGTGGCAAGGTTGTTTCCCAAGTGTCTTCAAGATGAGGCCCTAGTGTCTTTGTGTGTGGCAGTAGTTGGTCAAAACCAGGTGTCTTCAGGCATGAAGGTAGTTGTTCTGGCCCAGTTGTCTGCGGGCATTGTTACTTGTGGTTGTCGTGGCCTAGGTGTTTGTGGGCATAACTATGGTGGAGGTGGCACAACAAATTTTTGTTAGATAGATATTGGGATAACAATGATAATGACAGGGGAGGTTTGGTGCATAGGATGCCTTCAATAACCAATGTGAAAGTGGTGCATGGTATCCAAACATTTATGTGTTATTACTATTACTTTACATGACTTTTGTGATTTGGGGAGTGTGCCTTTGTGAGTTTTGGGTGGATAGTTGCACTTCTAGGTGCTTTGGTTATCTCCTTTTGTCATGGGGAATTAGAATGCCTCACTACATGTCACTAAGAGATTTTGTTTTTCCATATTGAGTATACCTGGATACTCACACGACATATCTAAAACTACATTCAGGATTCCAAGAGGACATAGAGAATGGTGATAGACCATACTAACTCGGACCTCGGGACTGTTGATGTTGCTGTTTTTCCATTCTTATGGTACTTTGCTTTTGAGTTTTCTTGTACTTTGTAGCACCTTTTTTGGAACATACATATTGGAAGGGATTTGTTTCTTTTTACTTTACTTCTAACTTCAGGTTTGGAGTTTTTTGGGTTTTTAGAATCATATCACCCGATCCTACTAAATAAAAAGGGTAATGCATTCCATGTTACGTGTGATTATACACCCTTGGTGCTAGAAGCCACTCCAAGACCTATTGAAGGAGGGACTCAGGGGGTCATTATCTATTCTTTAACTTGAGGAAGGAATGGTCTGAATGTTTGATGTCCCTTCCCTCATTTTGGTAAAGGTTGGTTATGACACTATGATGACATTACAAATTATAGATCTTCTGATATGGCTACGACTATAAGAGATAATGGAGTTTATTTTGTTGAAGTGTTAATGGGGGTTGAATAAGACTTTATTGAATGCCCAAATTCATTTTATAAGTTGATGAACTATGAAAGGAGGTCACTATATATTTTATGGAGAAACGAAAAGATATTTTCAACTATACTAAATTTATATAGTTTGATTTATAGAAACTGATATAGAAACACTATCATTATAGAACTAAATTATATCATTAATGAAATGTTATTAGAAGATAATAGTATTTTTATCCACAAAATTAAATTAAATGGATAATATTTTCATTTGGTATGTTATTTGATAGAAGACATTCTATTCTGAATGACTGTATATTTTTTACAAGGTTTTCGAATAACATAATAACACCCTTATGTATGGTGAGGCTTGAAATTAAAAAGACTAATCGTGCCTATTCCATATATTGTGGCATTTTCATGTCATTCTATTGTTTATATGGCTATATAAATTTAAGGATACTATAAGGAAATTTACATGGATCACATATAGAAGAACTCAACTTGGGAAACTCCATCACCTAGTAGACTCTCAGTAATAGAATAAATTTGATCATGAGTATCCTGAATTTGAAAATATTTTGATAAAAATCCATATTAGGATGTCTATATATGTAATTTTTCACTTTAGTGTACAATTTAGCACCCATAATTTCACATAATCAATAACATATAGGAGTCAGATTATACATATTTTCAATCAGTGTATTTTTTAATGCAAATGGGTTTATAAATGGAGGTCAATTAAAATTATTGAATTTTGATATGAAAAAATGAATTTTACTAATCATGGGTACAATGTCAAACTATTCACAATGTAACCACTTTTAGTACCAGTATTCTATGCTAGGAATCTTATAAAAATATATTTCAATTGTTCTATTTTTGACTAAAAAATCATCATGATGAAATGAAATTTCAATTTAATATACCCCTTTCATTGGTATATCACAACAATTTCATAGTGTTTTGAATATAGAATGTGTAATATATGTAAAAAGGGGTCATGAGGAGGGGATTTGGATGCCAAATTGTTTTTTAAATGACTTTAATATTTAAATCATAAAAAGGGTTCAATGTGTGTCTTAAAAATATGCAATTACTTTTTAAAATAATATTTGTTTCAAAATAATATTATATGATTTCAACTATATTAATTTATTCTAATTTAAATGTGTATAATATTTTGTAGATAATGGTTTATGCACCTGTCAATTCTATCAACCCTAAGATACGAAAGTGGTAATGTTGAAATTGATAAAATGTGAAAATGTGAACAAATTTCTGGATGTGCGGAAGAACCTAAGGGTGATAAATTAAGAAAATATGTTAATATTGATGAAAAACATGAGTTACATGTTGTGAAAATGGAAGTATAAAATAATAAGTTTATAAGTAAAGGACCAAAATTATAGGTTGGAAATAATGTATGTGGTCAACTTTTTGACCCCAAGAAGTCCATTTTTATTAGATTTTTGGGTTCAGTACTCAATTGAAGATGCTAATTAATATGTATATGTGTCACAATGTTATGTATATGTTGAAGGCCATAATTTAGGAATATGTTATGGTTAAATGAAGATATAATTTATCTATTATAATAAAATTAAAATATGAGAACATTGATGTACTCTTCATCATCCCTTAAAGAGTACATTTATATTAAAATAGTATTTGATGCAATTAATATTAAGGTTTATTGTAATGGATCATAGATTATTTCGTACAGCATTTATGAGACATCATCTTAGTTATGATCAGGGGAATGCAGAACCGCAAACAACAGTTATACAAACACATCTCTTAAACTAAACAACTTGGGATTATTTTGTTATTCGTCAAGAGGAGGATTATTTTAAGGTACATTTTAGTGGTATTATTTCATTTGAAATTAAAATCATTAATTAATTTACATTATAATTTTTAATTTAGGAAACAAAAAAGTTTTAAAAAATTTTAAAAACGTGCATCAAAACTATCATACACCTACCATTGTGTAAGAATGAAATATGATTGAATTGAAAAAATGTTAGTTTTTAAATCTAGAATTTTTGTTATATGAAAGAGATTTTGTATGTTCCATGGTAATTATTTTGGGTCACAATATAATTAATCCAGTGAATCTCCAATAATGATATTCATTGATTTAAATAGATAATAATAAAGAACTGGATGATAAGAACCCATCAATCATCATAGAGAGGATCTTTTCACATATACTTTATGATTAATATAAACATAGAGTGTTCTTATATTTAAAATTCATACTATCATTGATCCATATGTAAGATTCTCTCATAGTCTCATCTTTTGGTTATGAATCTAAAATATAATTCCTTCAGCTATATCAACATGTTCTCCTTGAATATTTGAGCATCACCATTGGTATTATGGGTATATGTGTGGATGAACCAAACATATTTCATCATTCTCCATGGATCATAACAAGTTGTTTTCTTGTGATAAAAAAATTACTTTTTTTCTCTCCTTATGAAGAGGTAGGTGGAAGATTATCTATCCTTCATGAGATTTCACTTGGTTTGTTATCTAGTGATTTGATCGAAATATATTAGGATAATCTAATACTAATAATAAATCAAATTCTCTAAAACATATTTAAATTTAGTCATATACACATGTTTAAAGAATTAGTTATTTCATAGTGGCCATTATCTAATTTTTTTCATTCTATGAGAACCCCATGCCAAAGAGTAATAATAATAATATTTTTATATATTATGATATATGATGACTCAAATATTTTGAATTATCAATTATTAAATAAATAGACAATTATTTAATTAAATTATACTAAATAAATTCTAAAAAATTCATCGATCCTTTAACTTGGCCATGTAATCCTCCTCGATATTTGTTAAAAATTGAAAAAAAAAATTATTTCAATAAATAAATATCTTTATATTACTCAATATATGAAAATAAATATATTATATTTATATTATATTGAATAAATATTTAATTTATATTCAACTGAAATATATTCTAAAATCAAATAACTTCCTTGTAAAATTATGGGATTTTCCAAACTTGAATAATAATTATTCCACAAGTTTGAAATGAAATTTATTCTAAATATTAAATTAAAATAGAATTTAACTAAGATTCTGGATACACTTATTTTATGAACCAATATGAATCTTTCTTAGTGGAATTGGGAAATAATTCCCAAAATCAATGATTTGTGTCTTACAAAACATCAAAGCACCCATTGGAAAAGAAGATAATGTCACAAGAACAAAAACTCATATGAATTATTACTGTCTGATATAATACTTTTTTCTTGATATCTCATCAAGAAGGATGTATAATAATTTTATCAACCTATATACCAAGTTAATTTTCATTTACTATCTAAAATGAACACATAGATAAATTGCTATGGCCATGGTTATAATGAAATAGTTTCATTTCAATCAAAGGTCCTAAGATGTATTATTTAATTAACTAAAAATGATAAAAGTCATTCTTGATTTATTCAATTAATCTAAAACACTTATTATGCACCTAATACATCGTACTATATTTCAAATTTATTTCATCATAGTAACTATGATCCATCAATGTACATGATTCATCATATATTTTAATAATATTATTAACTATGGTAATTAGCATTTTTATTTATTTTGAAAAATCACCATACAAAAAACCCCAAAAGGAGAATCCTCATAGTGGTATAAAGTAATGTAATCCCAAATCATCATTGATAAACAAATGCATCCCGTCCTTTGGAAGAGAACCTAATAAAAAGAAAGAAAACATACTTTGATTTGATAATGCCTGAGATGCCAAGAAGTCTGCAACTATGTTCCCCTCCCACCATGTATGAGAGACCTCAATGCGGTTACCCATGTTAAATTTTCACTTTCTTATAGTATATACAACGCTCCACGAGATACGACCCTTTCCCATAGAATAATTGTACAAAACCATTGAGTCTGTATCCGCCATTCTAAAACCGATCTGTCTTTTCCAACATACCTCCAGCCTAGTCTCCGTGGCCCTTGCCTCCGCATGTAGGACATCGCCTCTTCAGTAGGAAGCAACAAACAATGCAATGACTGATCATGTCTGATCTCTCACAACTCCACCCCCTCGCATCTCCCCCATGAAAAGAGACCCATCTGTGTTATGCTTAAAACCCTAACCTGGAAGATGCCATCGAACCCACCTTCCCTGCATAGAAGAATCCACTCCATTGACAATAATGAGATTTGGGAAAGAATGATGCACTGAGGGCGCTGAGTGGAAATATGGACACAGGAAAAACATATCCATAAGTATGTTCTTCATTTGGAAAATAACACTAATATGAGATGTTGAGGCATGATTATGACGAATCGCATTTCGGATCTGCCATATAATCCCGCAACCAGCCACAAGAATGATGTTCCGAGCCTTCCTCTCATCTTCTTATGAGTGTGGTGCACATGATAGTAAAACCACCATCATGTGTCTTGTTAGTTGATGTCATGTAGACCATAAGAAATATATTTAGAAATGTTTTCATGTAATTTAAATGTTTTCATTAGTATGGGTGACTAATAATACCATTCAATGAAATAAATGTGACATGTGAATTATAACCTAAATATTATGTAAAAGAATACATCATATGATAAGGTTTTTATTAATATTCTAATAATAGAATATAAAAAATATTTAGCTGGTTTTAAGAAAACAAATACAACAGACTCCCCCTATCACTAGATCAAATTGTTAAAAGACATTATTAACTATCTCTCACATGATATATAGGATTTTTCTAGGATAATGTTTTAGTTAATACGTATACAATGATATCATTTTTAGATACTCATCATAATGTAACATCACCGATTTGAGAATAATCCCCCAAGAATTTTAGTTTTTTTTTATATTCTTCTTTAATTTATATGATCATGGCTCAATGGATAAGAAAACCACATTAGTATTATCACAATACAGTGTGATAGAATATGTACTTATAGGCATGAACTCAATCTCTTAGATGACTTTTGTTAACCAAACTAGTTATTTAGCCTATATAGGATACTGTGTACAATTATTATCTAATATTGAATTGGTTTCCATAAGTTTCCTTCAAATCTTCTAGCTCAAAACTCCTCCATTAAGGGAAAGCACATATCGTTATTTTGATTTCTGATCATTCTGTTCTATTGGCATGGAAGTATCTATTTATTACTTAATATCTAGTTCCCCGTATCTTCCATATTAAAATAAGACGTCAATTACAAAACTAAGATTATTTAGGAGAGTCTTCATTTATCTACATTGTTCTTAATAGTGTTATTCTTGATATCTACATATGATACTTCAGAGATAAGAATTAGAAATATCATTACATAGTGTAGAACATTGATGTACAAATTTCATTCATTTAATTTTTATATTTAATTTTATTAAGTTCTGAGATTAATTTTTAATTTATGCCAAAATTTTATTTTTTATTATTTATCATAGGAGTATTTAAAATTTAAATTATGAAAAATAATTTAATAAATAAATATATATATATATATTTAAGATATTTTTAATAACATAAAACATTATTCATGTTTGAGAAAATGGTGGCCTCCACACTAGAAAATGAGACACAAAAATATTGGAAGTAGGTATAAATACACATGTACATGCAACTATAGGGTTGGAAACCTGTATAGTCCATGAAGATAGAGGATGTTTCATTTCTGGAAGGTACAGGGAAGATTTGTGCTTCCATATCTTATATTATGTAATTAAAACCAATGAGATCTCTTCATGTGTGAATAATCCATCACAGGAACTATTAATTTTTATGAATACATATCCTTCTAGGGTACTGGGTTTGAATCAAGTTTTCTAGATAAAAACCTTCTAACGGAGATATGGAATACATTTTATTGCGGTTGAATGGTTCATGGGAATGATGTGATATAATATATGAGGTGGTTTTAGAACATACTAGGAGTTTGATTTAAAGAATTTTTTAATATTGTTTTGATGTAATGTAGTGGTTCCTAATTATTTAAGATAAAACTAAAAGGATATCCTACCATGTATATTTTTTTTCACATTACGAAGCATGATGTATTATCAAGATAGTTCCAATGGATTCTTGTTGGTGGTTATTCATAGTACAATGAATGAATGTTGTACTGTTGGTTATGATATTGTACAATATTTAAATATTTTTAAACTATGATAATCTATTTATAAATCATTAAAATGCATATACATGTTCAGATGGTATAAATAATTTGATTATGTGGTCATGACTTAAATTTTTTTTCCTTATGTATTGATGCCTATGTAAAATAAGTATGAGTGAGGGTGTCATTTAAAAGTTGAGACACCCTTCAAACCATAAACTATAGATATTATGTAGATTCAAATTATCCAACATTTTCTCATTTATGATAATACATATATCTATCTTCAGAATGAGAAGAAATATTTCATGAGGGATAAGAGTAAGTTTGGACAAAAATATTGTGTGAAATATATGGGAGATATATGATCCATGATAAGATATATAAAGTTTAGATATAATGATTATATCTTTGGGAAATTATTCTATAAATGGGGGTAGTGTCTAGAGTAATGGTAATAGAATTCCTAGAGTCTTTATTGATTAAAATATTTTAATTTTTTGTGTAGAATGAATATAGGGTTTGTTTTTTATTCGTTTTATATAAATTTATCACTCCAATGGATAGAATGATTGTGTAAGTATTTGTACCAGATTTTGTAATGTAAGGGAATAGATTTATTATTGTAATTTTTTGTAGTCGTCATGATTTTTTATCACTCTTGTTCTTTATTTTCAATTAATTATTTATTCCCTTTTGCATGACCATTGTTTTTTATATTTAGGGAGTTTGATTAGTATCTCTTTGTTTCTATTTAGAATTACAATTATCATTATTTTGTGTGTGTGTTTTTTGAGTTCTATGTTGTATCTTCCACCATGAACATTCAATTAGTTTTCATTATATGTTTAAGAATTATTTTACATAAGCAATTTTTTTTATATAATTTAATGTACCTAGCCATGAGAAAAGGAGATCTTAGAGAATATAAAGTGTCTTCTCAAACTAAGAGATTCATTAGGACTTGATTCAAATTTTTTCATGAGTACCATTATTCCTTTATACTTTTCAATTTCATGAATGTATATATACAAATATTAGGTATAATTCATCACTTATTTTCTCTTAGAATATATAATTATAAATTTTTTCTAGTTAATAATCAATGATTTTTAATTAATGTGTGTTTTCAACCTTATCTATCTAAGTTTTACCTTAGCGGTTTCATTCGTATATTATTATTTAGTATTTTTAATAATTATTTTATAATGATTTATAAATCCTAGAATTTATTAAGACTATAATATGTGATAACACATGCGACCCAAAAAATGTTTTTGGAATTGTTTCCCATAAAAGGGCATAGAAACAAATTAATTTAATAGTTATACAAGTCTATACCCTCCCTTAATTTTATTTTAGGATTTTAATTTATATTTTTATTTCATTTATTCCTTTTAAGATTTTGTATTTTTGGAATTGTTTATAGGTTATAGTGAAAATAAGGTCACATATATGCATGATGGTTAAAATGAAATATCAGTTTCAATAGATTTATATACTCAAAAATGAAGATCAATGTCAAAGGATGGGAGAAAATGATTCATTAAATGGGTATCATAGACAAAATAATTCCCAGATAGGAATCTCTTCCAAAGAAGGAATGAAGAGTTTGAGAAATTAGATATTCTTTTAGAAAAAAATGTCCAATGAGGATAATGAATCAAATGACACACCTAAGAAACAAGCCATGATTGAGGAATAACATAAGGAAAAATATGAAGGAATTTTTAAAATCAATATTGAATCTGAGGTAAACTCCAATTATAATGATGAATATGTATCCCCTAGATAAAAAACCATCAAAACTATTGAGGTTAATGATTCAGAGGAAAAACTCTTCATTAACGAATAAGAAAAATAAATAAAAGAGAATGAAGAAGTTGATATTAATAAAATATAGACAAAATGATTAACTCATAATGATAATTAGTCTTGAACCATAGATATTAGATGAATTTAAATGGTTTTATACGATGTAGGAAAAGTAGTAGTAATGGCTACTAAAATTGGGATGCATGCCGAAGATCATGGAAATAATAAAAAATAAGATGAAGGAACGGTGTACAACCAAATATGAATAGTCCATGAACTCCGTTAATATTCTTCATGGCTATCTAAATTATCATTTTATCCCAAATAAATTACAAGTATTAATTGAATATTGTTATGTAAAGGATGTAATCCAGATCCACAAAAAATATAATTTGTTAAATTAGAGATGTGTAACTATATACCATACTCCAATTACATGAAAAAATTAAGTGGGGTAATGCTAAGATATGTTAAACCAATATATTTGCAGGATGTAACCTTATTTTTGTTTCATTTCATTTTAATACATTATAATTTAGTTGAGGACTTATATTAGTGATTTATTTCAGGATGTTTCCTCAAATACCCATTACCAATTTTAGGTTATTGGTGCGTAAAATGTTTTCTTTCACTTGAATGTTTTCTTTTCAGGTTCATCATAATAAATGTATCAATGGAATTGTGTAAGGTTAATAGATTCATGAGGTAATGGGATTTTATTTTTTCGATATTTATTATATTAATACTTTATATTTTTTACACTTTTGAAATCTTTTTTCTGCTGTTAAAAGGAAAATTCATGCCACACATTGAATTTTTATTGAACCTTAATCATTTATACGAAAAATTAATTTGAAATACAAAGATACCATGTTTTAGATTTCATTTTTAGAAATAATTATTAGGTGCAATGGGGGATATATATGTACAATAGTCATGGATGTTCAAATTTGAAGAATCGTGATTTAAGGACGCTAGTTTACATTTATATATTAAATATCTGTCACTTTTCATGGTATGAATTTTAAGTGTTGATTTTGATTAGTTTTTTATTAGTAGTAATTTCATGATTGATCACATTAAATATCATATGATATCATTTCCAATATGATTATTGAAAAAATATCACAGTCTTTCTTCTATATTTCATGAGAGATACGTAGTCATGTTTACTTACTAAAACATAAATTGTGTCATTTTAATGAAATGATTATATAAAGGCAAATTTAATTTCATTGTGGAATATTTATTATTTTAAAAATTATATTTCAGATTATTATTTCAAATAAAAATTTATTATAAGACTATAGAACCCATGAATAACCACGTTAGGAATATACACATTATAATTTGTATATATACTTCAGTCAATACTCTTTTTTTGTATGAACAACAATGAATTAGGTGTTTCAGACTAGTGGTACATGGTTTAATGGGATGTTTTATTAAAGATTATATTTGGGGTGGTATTATCATTGGGTAAAGGCAGGTCATATATTATATTTTATTATAATTTATTGTCACCCTGTTAAATAAATATTAAAAATTATGAAAAAATTAAAAAATAGGGTTGTAGGTCAGTCAAAAATCAATCTTACACAATCTGAGATCTTTAGATAGATATTAAAACTAATGTATTGAGGAGATATAATAAGGATTGGGTAAGGAGTCTTTTATTCATCCCATGTTAACCCTTTCAAAAAATAAGAAGAAATAAAAAATTTGGCAATGAAAAAAATAGGGTCTATCTTTCATTATATTCATTGTTTCATTCTTGTTCATACACTTTGTGTTTGGAATTTCCGGAAATATTACTTTTGAAAGCGTTTTTATTTATATACTATCATTGATTATCAGGTAATATGTTTTATAGTTTAACCTATTATTTGATATATATTTTTTTTAAATAAAATACCTAATAATCTTAAATATCATAGTAACTTGATCCTTAATACAAGATCTTTATGAATAATTATGATTTCTGTCTTTAAGGGGTGGTGATTTAGAGATGAAATCCGAGCATAAGGTTATGTTGAATGTAAACGATATATAAGAATAAATCTATTAAAAATATACCATGATTGATGAGATAAAATAATTCATGGTAAAGTACATCAAAAAGTGGAATTACTATTAATAATGAATTCAAATATGTGATCGGAAGTTAAGTGAAGTATCATCAATTTCTAGGGGAAATGTAATATACATAGAAGGATTTATTTATCTTCAAAGTGATGATTTATAGATAGATTAAAATATGATACTTGTACATTTATTTTCCTATTAATATTTATTTATTTTTTTACCTTGGAATTATATTTTTCAATAAATATTCCACATTTTATTTATATAGATATTAAATGATTGAGAAAAATAACGGTTTAACTGTGTGTGTGTGTGGAGGTGGGGGATTGTTGTATGTATTTAATGAATATAATTTTTAAATTTAGTTTCATTATTTTTATAGTATTATTGTTAATTATTTATTTTTTATTATTTTATACCATTTTGTAAGGAGCAGTTAAAATGAAATGTTTAAAAAAATAAATAAATATATTTGTTTTGAAAATATTTTTACAAATATAGAAAAATATTTTATTAATATATTTCAAAAATGTGGCCTGAACACTAGAAAATAATTTCGCACACATAGATATGAAGTAGGTATAATTACAAATGAATAGCCTCGAATAGGTTCATCACTTGGTATAAGTCAAGAAGCCAAAGGAGAGTCTAACTTGTGTAGGTACTAAGTAAAAGTAAACCAGGGTGGGGAAACCTATGAAATCCTCATTCGGTCCATTGATAATACCCATAAATATATTAATTCGAACCATAACATAAGATTATTTAATATGGTACTGATTCATAGAGATAATTATTCAATTTTACTAAAATTATTTCATCCATGAAACTGTGTCAATGTTGTCTTGACTGAAAATAAATCTATTATCACTCACACCATGTACCACCACCCATCCACACCACATCATTCACTATTAAACTACCATTATTTCCACTAATAATCATGAAGCCACCTCTTTGAAATCTAAAAACACCATGGGAGTAGCACTAGTGATTGAGGAACCTACTGAGAAGATGCTATGAGGACAAATGAGTTTTCAATAAAGCTGAAGTTACTGAACTTTATCGATCGTTCACGCCACATCCTGAAAAACATAAGGATAGTTCATGGGAGTTTTTATGTGTCAAGGATGGATGTGTAATTTTCATGGTGGAGTATCTCAGGTTATGGTTACTGTGTCATGGTCAATGTTAAATGATATAAAAACAACAAAGCCTATATGGAATCCTTCTCACAGTAGGTGAAGTTGTTCAAAGAAATAGGGTGATAACAAAAAGTGAGTTATAGTTATATTATATTATAATTAATATTTATTTCAGGTTTAAACACAAAAATGTCATTAAAGATAGTATTTATAATTTTTAAGATAAAAGTTGAAGAAGATCATGTTGTTTATGGGTGTGTCTAGTTCATGATGAAGAATCCAGTGTTAGCACATAAATGATCAATTATTTATAGAGGCTGCTCATGTTGTAACAAAGGAAGTTGGAATCAGTATAGAGATAATAAAATATCCTGAAAATTCAACAAGTTGGTATGTATTTTTTTCATCTGTGCATATATTTTCATTTTGAGAGAGTGGAGATAATTCAAGGAAGCTTACACAACAAACCATTTTCATAATGTAGAATTTATGACCATATAAAATAAGTATGAGTGGGGGATTCATTATTTTAGTGAGATTCCCATCACACTCTGATCTACATATATGAAGAAAATATATATTCATCATCCATATCTCATGTGAAATAATATATATATATTTGGGAGAGTTGGAGGTAGTATTAAATAATGTATAATAGAAATTTATGGGAAACATAATGTCTCAAATATGAAGGGTATATATGATCCATAAAATAATATACTAAATTGAGATATAATGAATATATCATAAGAAACATTGTCAATAAAATAAAGGTAGTGGCTAAAATTAAGAGAATCACATTCCTAGCATCTTATTTTCCATATTTAGAAGGCTAAAAGGGGTCTTTAGGTTTGTTCTTTTATTTTTTATCATATTTTTTTCCACTCACAGATTTCATGCGAGGTTAGGTATAGAAAAAATGTTTTGGGATATAAGTTAATGTATTTATTACTATAAGTTTATTTTATTTTTCTCTGGATGTGATCTCACACTTAATATTTCATTGAAATTATTTCTTTATTCTATTTTTCGTGACAATAATTTTATTTTTGTTGATGGAGGGTAATGATAATATCTTTATTTATTTCAATAATTACCATTATTCATAGTCTTTACAAAGTCAGTTTTTAGTGTAAATTATAATGTGTATATTCCATAATGAACATTGGGTCACTTTTAATTATATTTTTAAAAATGGTTTCAGGTTTCCCATTCTTTTAAGTAAAATGACATACCTATCCATGATTAAATATGAACATAGAGATTAGAGTGTTTAAACCTACACAAAGTAATTTTATAGGACTTGATTCTAAAAAATTCAAGAACTCCATTATTCCTTTTCAAATTTTTTATTTCAAGAACGTAATGATGAAATTATTGGTAAAATTTTACACTTTGTGTCTCTTAGAATATATAATTTTCCTTCAATTATAGTTTTAAGCCTTTAAATTTTAATTCAATTTTGTTTTTTCTTTTCTAGGTGGGTCTGACCTTGGGGATGACATTCATCTTTTACTCCATTGTAGTTTTAGTGATTTTGGCCTTGTGATTTATCAATTATAAAAATTATTTGGATAATTGTTGTTGATAATTCCAAATTCTTGGTAACTTACATGGTATAACATAATATATAATCCTAATGGATTATACACATTTTATATCCGACCTCTAATGTTTGAGGATATAATTTGTGGGAGTGATATGAACCAAGATAAATTTTAAAATAATCCCATATTGTATTATTTCATACTAAAAAAATTAAAACCATGTCAATTTTTTCAATGATACATAGTTCAATATACCTCTTAGATCAATAACGAATATTATTGTTTCCATGAATATATGCTATCTTATCCATGTAATTGAGAGTGAAAAATATGATTAAACAGTTATTAATTTACTCTAATATTGTTATCTCATTTCCCATTAGTAATATTTCCTAAAAATATACAGTTAAAAAAGTCACTCCAGATAGAATTCTCACATTTATTTTATATAAAATAAAATTATATTGGGGATTTATCGAAATAATTGATCTATTATATTGATGATTTCATCTTTCCCTAAATATAACTCCATATCTTTCTAACCTTATTGAAATCATTTGAAGTTAAAAAACCTATTATTTTGTCAAATATACACCATACAGAAGGTTAATATTAAGTAATTCTATGTTAAGATTTATAATATGAATCTCTTAATCATTGTAATATACTATAGATGTTATAATAATGATGTATCTCATCAAAGAGACCGCTAAGAGTGTTTTTGATAGCCTATATGTAAATATTTCTTATACACTTTTCCTACTAATTATGATTTATCAATACCAAAATTAATATTAATTTCCAGATTCTTCTTGAATACTTATGTTCACAAAAAATGATTTATATCACCTAAATGATCTACCAAAACCTATACCTAGATCTAGTAAATTGAATCCTTTTAAGAATACATAGATTCTTTCCACGTTGATACTTTTACTTGTGTACATATTCCTTATCATACGTAGGTAAATTATCTTTTACTAATAATATCTCACATTGATATATGACTTAGAAAACTACATCTCCCAGGTTCTGAAACCTCTCCCATGCTCCTACATAGTTATTTTGTCTCTAGAAAAACTTTTTGTACAAGGATTTGTAGAATACGTTCCAGTAAAAACTCCTGTGTATATTGATCCTTGACTTCATTGATTTATATTATTCTCTTGTTATCATTTTTTGAGGTGTGATCCCATTCAACGAATATGAAATATCTGAAAAATTCTACCCTTTTATATGATGTTTCATCTAGATAATATCCCATTGTTTCCATGAGATATACTACAATGATACACTATTTTCTTAGAGGATCTTGGTTGTGTCTAGATATTAACATAAAAAATGATCCAAATCCTTATACATATAGATTTATCTAAAAAATAACTTCATATAATACTATGGGGGTTCATATATCGATACAATAGACATAATCATCTATATTTTTCTAATAACATGAAATCCATGTTCCATACACTCCGTCAATTTGATAGTATCCCTCAAAATGATTTACCAAAAAATATGAATCCATCATTCCCTACCAACCATAACATGTAATTTGCTCATAGAAACCCATAAAACTCAACAAAAAAGTCATTTTTGTAAAAAATTAGAGAAAGAGAGAGAGGGCCGCTTTTATTTACATGGTTTAGAAAAATATGTCCTACATCTGTAGGAGGAAACTGAAATTTTCATTACATGCTTATGATATAATGTTTTAAAAACCTAATAAATAATCTGAACTACTATTATTTTACATTTATTTTCATATCTCAAGAATATGTTTCATATACATAGACAAGTGTTCTCACACAAATATTATAGTGTGGCCCAATTGGTCATCACACTTAACTTCTACAAATGATTCTTGGAAGACCCATGATTTCACCCAATGATTTCTGATCTTCTTTAATAATCAAAACCATACTATTGAAGCGAGAGAGCATTCTAATTTACACATTAAATTATAATAATAGGGAAAATCATTTAAAGGTCTTATAACTTCAATTCACCATTTTCTACTAAATGAACACAAACCATAACACCATTATTAGATAATTGTTGTTATCTTACCAACATTATACATACTAATGACCTGCTACCACAATGCTAAAACATTAGACCATTCCATTCTTCAAATTTCACCATTCTAGTAGAAATTATAAATTAATTAATAGAAAAGGATTCAAAAACCCCAAAATATCCTATTTGATTACAATTTAATGGAATCCTTGGTAACTCTCCATACTTTGGAAAAAAATACACTACTCGCCAACAAATAATAAATTCTCAACATCCCATTTATGTTCACCCAAGTCCAACTGTGGAAATTTTTTTCTTATGGCCTTCCAATTTTAATTCCTTGATGAACTTGATAACTAGATGTATCATCCCTGGTTTCATTTTTAGACCTAGCTTCTTTTACCCTAGAAAACATTTTATGAAATGATATTTTATGTAGATTTTATTTGTTCATGCATGGAA
This sequence comes from Viscum album, assembly GCA_963277665.1. NCBI lineage: Eukaryota > Viridiplantae > Streptophyta > Magnoliopsida > Santalales > Viscaceae > Viscum > Viscum album. The sequence continues at coordinate 1,447,916,585 of OY728155.1, forward strand.
AAATTGATTCTAAGATAAGTGAATTACTATTTGACTATCACATAATAAAAAACACCTTTATGATTCAATCTATGTTCTTATAAAGGAAAAACCAATTATATCAGTTCTTTTTCATTACTTAAATATCATTTTTCATCGATTAGAGATAATGATAATAAAATTTAAAATCTTGACACCATCTCATAGTTGTTACTCTATATGTGAAAAGAAATCCATTTATACTCTTTTTAGTGTTAGAGTCACCCCAAATGTTTGTGTCTACATAAACCTAAAACAGTTTATTCATCATGAGGCATATGGTTGTATATTTTATTCCATTTAGATAATATATAATCCATTTCAAGATCCATTTCATGGATTCAATGTGCAAAGGGTATTCAAAATTTCTATAAATAGACAGATACCCCCTTATTTCGATGAATATCAAAACTTTGGTAAAATCAGAGCTCTTGTCATGAAAGTGGTGAGGGTTCACAAGTAGCGAGTTTTATTGAAATTGTGTGCCATAAATCAGATGCCCACATCTATTTTTTTAAGTAAAAATCTTATGTCATGCATGTTTGGAGTAATATTCAAGTGGGTTTTCCCGGAAAAAGAAAACACTTGCACGCCATGCTTAAAATAGCACACAGGTGACCCATAGTTTGCCCAAATATTGGATGTTTCTTAGTAAATATTTGGTAATGTAGTATTCATAAGTGGATGAAAGATGAACTTCAACAGGGTATCTATCTATAGTTAAGTATACAAGTTTTCATTAAAATTAATGGACCTTGATGTCTATAAACTAAGTTGGGATACCTTCCAAGAGTAGTGAGGAATGAAAGAAGAATATAGTGATCCATTCCAATGGTAGTGAGTTAAATAAAGAGACATTTGGATTGACCCTTAAAAATATAGTGACCAAACCCTAAACCTTGTAAAGGCAGTGATATTGGGAATAAATTTGATCCATATTGAAACTTGTAGCCAACATTACACTTTTAGTGATTTGGAACATCGACAAATTATTGTTGTAGGATCCTTAGACATGTCACAATGAGGGGAAACCAAGAAAAATCATTGTGTCCCATGCATGATTTAATTTATATTCATATATTTTTACTAGAGAAATAGAGAAGTGTGTTTTTTTAATGAATAAAGAAGATAAAAAGGGTAGTAGTTTTAATATTCCATACCCTAATTCACCCCCTATAAAGGTATTTAACAAAGTGGAACTACCAGATTCCATGTGTTTCTTACCAAGATTTGACCTGACATGACTAACTACACCCATTTTAAGAGAAATTTATGGTAGAGTATATATCAGGGTGTACATCATGCATTCCACCATTGATGAAAATGGAACTACATCGATGTAAATCATCAAATAGTCATTTATAGAAAACTAGAATTCAAACAGAAATAATTGTATAATATTGTGGACTAAGATAGGAATGTATACATAAATTCTAAATCTATTAATAACTTTAGAAATTTTATCCATATGAGAGAAAAAAATCCATATCTCTTATCCTAATCTATTTTCATCCTTAACATTTTCTTGTTTAATCTTTGATCATTCATCATGAAGTGTTCAAAAAAATCACATTAGCTTCTATATCCTTAAATTTTTGAGACCCACTTGAAGCATATCATCCACATACAAGAGAAAATATATATGAAACTCTCATATTTTAAATCCATATTGTAAAAATTGTTATCGATATTATTGCACAAGAAACCATTGTCTAGCCTAAATGGTTCAATACTACTGTTCTAGTGTCCATGTTTCTTTTTTCTCCATAATAATTTTTATTGCATAATAACACCAAATACATTTTCTATTAAATAAAACAACTATCCGGTTCACTCATATAAATTAATTCCTCGAAATATCAATAGAGAAGATCCCTAAATATATAAAATTAATCTAAATATTAATGATGATAAAAATCATGATTTACATATTCATAATATAACTATGATTTACCATCGGTGAAATTATTTCCTGGAAGATTGTGGATTACTTCTACAAAAACTCATTAACAACCAGTATATCCCTATATCACATCATCACATCTACTTATTTCTTTAACATGTAACACCTATATATTTTAATAAGCACTTTTCTTAGAATTATTCAATTTTTTTTGTAAACATTGGTTGTATTCCACAAAAAATTATAATGAAATAATGATTTTTTTAAAATATAAGTTGATTCATATAATATATCAATTAAATTAGTTAGTAAAAATAAAAGGAACCATATTTTGAAATCTGGGTATAAATTTTAATGAAATGGCATCATATTTTAGAAGTCTTCCTTTTGAAGCTCATACACCATTCTAATAAGAGAGGTAGATTTTATATGGTTTTCCCTAGACCAATACCTATCCAAAATAAAATAATTGTAGTTTAAGATAAATCATATATAAGAGATGTCCAAGATTATTAAAATCAACTATGATATTCGTTCTAGATGAACTATCACCTACGTCTTCTACCGTAACGTATCTTATAATTAGGTCACATGCATATATCTTGAGGGGTTATGTAAGGTGATGTTAGGTTTACAAAAACATGAAATTATTAATCACATTTATTTTATACATTTCCCATTTTTTATATTTAAATAAAAATTAATAATTTTTAATATTAATGCATTGATAAAAATCAATTCATTTTTCTAATTAACTAATAACTGATTTTTGGAATGGAAATTTATTTTTTCTAACATTATCTTTCATGCACAGTATATTATATTTTAAAAAACTACATATATTATTGATAAATGATGATAAAATATATTTTTGATATTAATAATAGATAAAAAATAATTTAACTTGTAATCAACAAGAAATAATAATAAAAACTACTAATATTTGAAAATTAATTTTATAATAATAATAAATTATCATCCTATTTGTATTGAAATATTAAATTTGAAAATTTTCAATTTTAGTATGGAAAAATGAAATTTATTTTTGGATTTATCATAATATTATTATATTATGATTCTTTTTTGTGTGAATATTATAATCTTTTTATAGGTAAATATTACAAAATACCATTTTACATATATCAAGACTTTCATTAAATCATTATGACGTGACCATAACATAATACTTTATGAAACATTTTTATTGATAAAAATATGTATTTAAATTTACATTATAAAATTAAAAATATTATTTTTAACTTTATAACCAATATTTCAATATTTTAGAAAAAAATTATGTTTTTCTATAAATTATATTTAATACATTATAAATTTATTATTTTCGAATTAATTTTTATCAGCTTTATATATTTAATAATATGAAATGGATTTTATATTTGGAATCATATGGTCCAAAATTTTTAATAAGTCCCCTTTTATTTTTTAGTTTAAAATTAAATTACTTATTGTAAAAATTATTTACCACAGTAAAAGATAAAATTGAAAAAGGGTTAAAACAAAGTGGTAAATGACCAATAACATGTTAAAAAATATCTCAAATTGATTATTCTATCCATTTCTCAAACAACAATCATAACCAATATTTTTTTTCCAAATATTTTACCCACTCTTATTTATAATGGACATGCCATTATTATTAATTTATGTGTATTTACAAAAGTCCCACCCCTTTCACTTATAAAATGATTTCACTTCCAGAACACTTATAGAATCATGAAGAGGCACTTAGTTTATCTAAAATAGAAATAAATACCTCCCTAACAATCCTAGTCACATCATTGAGGGTATTATTTCCTCAAAAGACTATCCCTCAATGGATTAATCAAATTTACAAAGTAGTTATTCCAAGGAGTATTTTATAAAATCCCATGTAACTCATTTTCATTTATGTTACATTATTTTTTATTCATCTATCCCAATTTCTATTTTACCACCATAAAATCGTAACATTAGTATCATTAGTATAAAATAGTGTTATTATATTTGTGGAATATAAATTATCTACATTAGTTCTAGGGTAGGGGAGAGAGAAAAAAAAAGTAACAGTAATTTGACTTGAAGTACTATGCAAGACTCAAACCTGATACCTTATCGAGTGCCTATAGGACTAAAAATATAATGTAGTCCCTCATGGTGAATAATAATTATCTAACTTTCTTGATTTTCTTTAGAAAAGGTAAAATGTAATCTATGTGTATGTGCACAATACCACCTCCAAGAATGAAATGTTATAAATTTCAAATTATACTTACATAGATTATTATCAATGATTATTTAATAAAAAATAAAATATTTATAAAATTTATACTATTTTGAAAACATTAACCACCTTCTATCTTCCTCTTAGTATAAGAATAAAGAAAAAATTGTTTGTCTGCATGTTTGTACTACTACCTCCAAGGAATGACACAATTCATATTTTGTAACCAAACTAATTGGGTTATTATGAAATAGGTTTTAATGAATCATTATGATATTTAAGATATGATTTTGATTTTTGAAATAGTAATAATAATTATATAAATAATATTTACCTAAAATGATGAGTGTAAATTTAACCACCTAAAATGAGTATACAAAGTGGAAACATGATTTGTTCATTTTAATAATTATCCTCATTTAAATTATATTATTTTTATAACAAATAAAAATCATTATGCCAATAATAATTCCAAAATAGCATAATTTTACTTCTGCAATAATGATTTTATAATTAAATAACTCTATAATATTCTATTTATTTTAGTTTTTTTGTTACGATCAGTGCGACACCCGACATGATCGAATCTAGAAATTTCTATCGTGGGTTACTATAGAAACTTATTTACTACTGACATTGTTGATTAATAAGTATATAAAAAATTCTATATTATTTTCGAATCATAACATTGATTTGTGACATTGTAATTAAAAAAACACATTTCATTCATTAAAATTTACTAAAAGAAGATCTTATCAGATTTCAACTTCATGATTCATAGAAAACACTCATCTATTGGAATTATATATTTTTAAATTGTAATGGAAAATATATTATATCACTATAGATATTACATGAATTATGAACTCGATATCTATGAAGGGAAATGAACAATGACATTTTAAAGTGTGACCAACATTAGACGATGCAAATAGACTAGAACTAACTAATAAAAATTTAAAAATGATAATAATTGAATTGAATGTATGTTTATAGAAATGAATATATATATTAAGATGGTTTTTTTTTGATGATATAGTAGGTAATATAACATTTTTTGAAGTTATAATAAATTGTTGGGGTGATTCTTAACTTAATACCATTTCATTGAGTTATAATGTTTATTCATGAAATTATTTATTACAACATGAGTAATTATTTAATATGGTTCAATTATGTTATAATTTATATTTTTTATACGGATTTACATTCTAATCACCAAAAACCATGTTCATATATTTCTTACGTCGTGAAATATGATGCTTATAAGGGTTTCCTTGTCTCAATTTTGCATTATTGTGATATGTTTCTAGAATAAAAAATTATTTTATATTATTTTGTATATACATTACATGTGTATATTTTTATTATACTTTTAATTAATGATAATGGATTTAATGATCCATATAATAGTCAACTTTTCCTAAAATTTTGATTAAGATGATGGCAATTTTGTAAAGGATTTTGGTAGCTAAAATTTATTTTCATTGAGTTATAAGTTTTCTTCTTGAAAACCAATCTTCTATATTCAATATATTCTTCAATATCCCATAATATATAATAAATACTATTTATATTTGTGTAAAATAAAATTTATAATCTATATCTTCCTCCTTGATGAATCTATTCTCTTTAAAATTATAACATTGTAAATAATAATTCTCATCATCTTTAATGATGGTTTACCCTCCATATCAATGTTTTGTAGTATCACAAATGTCATTCATTCCTATATTAAAAATAAAATTTATTCTAATTCTGGTGACCTTTATATTTATCTTTACATATTTTCAAATGGATGTTTGATTAGTATTTTTTGTTGTTTGGGTTTCAATAAAGGAATTTTAAAATATTAAAAACTTCTATCCTTTCATGATCATATGTTCTATATTCAATCCAACATTTGAAATTTATTACCTATAAGACTTTTTAAAAGGCTCCATTATTAGTGTATATTTATAAATACTATTTTAAAGATTCATCATTTTAATTATTCAGAGAAAAATTCAAAAGTGAATTAGAACTTCATCTCTTTCCAAATATGTTACGAAATGTTTTATGATGACTCTTTTATGTTCTTCTTCCATTTTCCTATTTAAATCCATAATATAAATTAAAAATAGAGTTTTTTATTAACTACACTATAAATGTATTTATTTTTTGATTTTATTTATTGTGATTCAATTTAAAAATGTTATGAAACACTTTTTAATTCCATGGGTTCATTATATTAGGGTTGATGATGGGTATCTTAGAGAACACATATGTATAGATTTTGATATGTGGGGTCTTATATTAACTATCAATGCATTGGTAAATGTTTTACTTCTCATGATATAAAGAGGGTCCATAGGCTTGTGATAGAGATTAAAAGTTAGGTTGTAGGTTTTTTATTCTTAATCCAAGAGAGGCAATACGTTTGTGATTCCCTATATAATATAGGTCATAGGTTTTTGTCTCTTAAGGAATCATGTAATGTGATTATTCCTTATTCATATATTTGTGATGAAGTTATTTATTCTTATATATTTCAAAAAACATAACACATAACTTTATTATATCCCTATAATATAATCTATGGTTAATTATTATTGACTTATAATTCTATATTCTCATGAAATGGTATATGTTTGTTCACAAGAGATTACAGGTTCTTATATCGAACCTTGTAGAAAACTCTTATTAACCCATTATTTTTAATTAGTGATCTCCCTTATTTTAGTGATTTATCATATTTTTATAATCCATATCTTGATGACATAATTATATATCTTTCCCTTGTTAAAAGTATATCTCACCCCCTCTTTTTTTCTTTTCCCAATTTTATGTGGATAATTATAACCTATTAGATGTCAAGAAGGTGTCCAGGGAAGAAAAATTTATTGGGAATTGTTCACAATATTTTTGAATTATATGTTTATATAGCTAATCTCTAAAGACATAAAACCATTGGTTCTTATGATCTTGATTATTGGGAGATGTAATCACTATATTTTGGAAAGATACGTAAGTTTAGAATGATTCTTCTCACTTGGTATTGGAAAACCTATGTAAAAAAGTGTTTTCACCATCAGACCTAGGAATACTATTCTGGTGTACTTCAAGACGTAAAACCCATTTACTCCTATGTTACAAAACCCCTTGTAGTAAATATGTTGGCTCCCATGTGGTATTAATTAGAATGAAATTTAAATTTTCATTCATGGATAACTACCACTATCTAAAGTTGCATATAATCACCCCTTCTTCTAGGATCTTCGGTTCCCCTCCTTTTAATAGAAAAAAATTATACAAGTCATTACCAAAATTATGAACCTATCATCTAACTCTCAAAGAACTACAAAAAGTACCATAGAGAATTGTTCGATCTAGAACAATATCATCCAATTCCTTGAATTCCATAGCTCGAATTTTTTGTTGTCCCACTCTAGCCTCATCTTCCCTAAAACACCCTGGTAAATTTTAAAATGGCCTATAGTCTAAACTTTTGATGATGCTATAAGAAATCTCTAGAAACTATGTATATTGAAAACCCCATTCAAAAAAAAAATAAATTTTATTTATTTATAATTTATATTTAACTCCATTCCCATTTAGTTTTTTCCTTTATACAAGACCTTATCATTAATGTGCACATTTTGACATCTGAATACCCTCTAGATTTCATCATCCAGAAACCATAATCTAATGTCACCTCCCATATCCCTGATAAAAACATGCCTTTAACTTTTCCAAGTGATTATATGTGTCCTTTTCATCCACATGGACATAATAAAGACTTTTAAAATTTCATATTGTTGAGTTCCACTTGTTTACTAGACCGTATTACTGCTAGAATTTCCTTCCCTGATGGTTTTGACTGACTTCATTTAACAAGTTACAAAACACAATAGATTTTTTATACCAAAATATCATTGGAAATTGTATAATAAAATCTAATACCCTACTCCAACTTCGTTAATCTCTCGTTCATCCCACTATGGAAAAAATAGCTTTTGCAGGGTGTTACTTTCTACGGGTAAAGGGCCCATCGTAAATAACATGTCAAAAGTGGTTATTTGTGATGGATCGATTACCCCATCGTAAATAACTAGTATTTGCGACGGGCGGTAAGGACACATCGCAAAAGTTTTGGCATGAAATAAGCACCAAACCACTGACAAATGTATTTGAAATGGGTTCCAAATCTTGTGACAAATAATTGAAGGCAATTTTTATTATTTGTGATGAGATACTTGCCCCATCACAAATACTTTGTCTGATGGTACACATCGGCAAAAGACCCTACCACAAATAACTTTTTAACATCCCACAATAATTAATGCAGGAAGAGCAATTTGCGACGGGGCCAATCGCCAATATTCTAACCTATATAGACCTTCATCTATTTTTCCTCTCATTTCACTATTTACTCAACTTCTCTCTCTATCTTTACTGATAATATTTCTTCTCAATTTTTTCATAGCTTAAGCTTTTAAATGAGAAAATTATATGCGCCTTTAATATTTCAAAAGCATCAGTTTCAAGGTATTTATTTATTTTTTATGGTTTAGTTAATTTATTTTATATTCAATTATTTATCATATTGAATAAATTGATGTGAATTAATTAAATTATAATTAGATATTTGACTTTTCAATATTTATTTTTTTGAATAGTTATATCTAAGTGTTAATTAATAATAAATTTTAATAATTAGTAATAATTTTAAATATTTTTTAATAATTAGTAATAACTAATATTAATTAGTAATAAATTGCATTAATTTGTAATAATTAAAATAATTTAAAATAATTAGATATAATTAGTAATAATTAAAAATATGTTGTAATAATTAGAAATAATTCGAGAAAAATCTTAATAATTAAAAATAATTTGGTATAATTATCAATAATTATGAATAATCAGAAATAATTTGTAATAATTTGTAAAATATTATAATTATTAGTATTAATTAATAAAAAATTTCTATAATTATTAATAATTATTAAAAATAAGAAATATACTGTAATAATTAGGATTAATTAGTAATAATTAGTAATAATTAGGATTGATTAGTTTTAATTATCAATAAGTAGTAATAATTAGTAAAAATTAAGAATAATTTGTATTAATTAGACTTAATTACTAATAATTAGTAATAATTAGTAATCATTATCAATAATTAGTAATAATTACTATAATTAGTGATAATTATCAATAATTAGTAATAATTAATAATAATTATGATTAATTACTAATATATATGATTTATTAGTAATAATTTGGATTAAATAGTAATACTTAGTATTAATTAGTAATAATTAGGATTAATTAGTAATAATTATTAATAAATAGTAATAAATAGTAATAATTACTAATAATTAAAAATAATTATTAATATTTAGAAATAATTAACAATAATTAGTAACAAGTCTTAATAATTAGAAATATTTATCAATATATTGTAATAGTTATTATTAATTTGTAAAAACTACAATATATAGACATAATATGTAATAATTTTTAATAAATAGTAATAAATAGTAATAATTTCTAATAATTAGTAAAATATAATAATAAATCGTAATGATGTGACATAATTAGTAATAATTAGTAATAATTAGTAATATTTAGTAATAATTACCAATAATTTGTAATAATTATTTATAATTAGTAATAATTAGCAATAACAAGTAATAATTATCAATAATTTGTAATAATTATTATTAATTATAAAAAATTCATAATAATTACTAATAATTAGGAATAATTAGTAATAATTAATAATAATTAGTAATAATTGGGATTAATTAGTAATAATTAGTAACAATGAAGATTAATTAGAGAGAATTAATAATAATTCAGAATAATTTCGATTAATTCGCAATAATTAGTAATAATAAAGATTAATTAGAAATAATTAGTTACAATTATTAATATATAGGATTAATTATCTATAAACAGCAATAATTAACATTAATTATCAGTAATTTGTAATAATTAGAAATAATTATGATTAATTATCCATAAATAGAAATAATTAGTAATAATTAGTAATAATTAGGATTAATTAGTAATAATTAGTTTTTATTTGTAATAATTAAGATTAATTAGAAATAATAAAGATCAATTAGTAAGAATTAGTAACGACTAATGATAATTAATAATAATTAGATATAATTAGTAATAATTAAAAATAATTAAGAAGAATTAGTAGTAATTAGTAATACATAATAATAACAAGGAATAACTAGTAAAATTTAAGAATAATTAATAACAGTTAGCAATAGTTATAAATTGTTAGTAAAAATTAGTTAAAATTATTAAAAATTTGGATCACTTATTAATAATTAGTAATAATTAGTAATAAATTATAATAGATCTTAATAAATTCATATACATTGATAAAATGGTACAATATCTAGTGGTTTGGCAGTATTCCTTTTGATCGATGCCTTAGCTCCTTGTTACATTCTCCCACAAAAATCAACATGAATAATATTCTCAAACATACATCAGAGTAGATTTTTTGTAGAGATTTAAGTCATAGAATGTTACAAGATGGTGAGCAGTCGGACAATAGAGGCACTTTTTCTCGACCAATCATCCCCTTTTTACTTTATGTGACTAGAAGCACTATGAATAGTATGATTCGATGTATGAATATTCATTTTCATATTTACGAGTGCATGGAGAGTTCTGCAGTGAGGGATCCCTAGTCTCCATCCACATGCATTTGAAAATGAATATCCATACATTATATAATACATTTCATAGTTCTTTTAGTAACATAAATTTGTAAGGGAACGAGTCGTCAGGGAAAGTGTTTCCACCAATCCGTTAGAAATTATGTTGTTTGTAATTAATAATAATTAGTAAAAAATTCTTGAAAATAACTATAATTATTGGTAATTAGTTTATGGTTTTATAAATTAGTGCAGATTAATATAAAATATTATAAATTGTATCAATAACAATAAAATGATAGAAATTATTATAAATTTCTAGAAAAACCGAATTTAATTATCTTCTCTTCATTTGTTAGTCTTTATATTATATCTAATTATAAAAAATAACTAATTTTTTTCTTATTATTTAAAAAAATATAGAATGAGGTAGTAAATGACAATCATTATTAGATTGTAGTTAATGGATAAATCAGTGTAGGAATCCAAACAATTCTGGTTCAAATCCTATATATATATTTAGGGTGTTCAATCATTCTTATAATTTTAATTTTTAAAACCAATTTTTTAGATGGGAGGATTAATTATCTGTGTAAAAAATGTTCTCTAAAGAAAAATGACACATTTGATAGTATTGGAGTTCATTTATTGATTTTTGTTTTTCATATAAATTATGTTTCTTGGTATCAATAGGGGGAACGTAGCTCTGGGTAGGATATTAATAATTTGTTTCCAGATGTTGCACAGATTCTAAATTATGTACATAATGTGGAAGGTCCATCTGTTCCACAAAATGAAGCTCAAGATTATATTAATTTAACTCCTGATTTGGAAGCATATATTTTATATTAGTTTTTGTGGTCTGCTGAGGATACCATATATTCTAGGTGGAAGACAAACATGTTTGAAACAATGGCTAAATTTATGGCCATTAAATAAAAGAATGGAATTTTATATAGTTGTTTGGATCAAATATTATCGTTGTTAAAAACACTTATTCATAAAGGAAATGTGTTTCATGATTCATTCAATGATATCAAGAGGATAGTTCATAATCGGGTTCTTGGTTATCAGAAGATTAATGCATGTTTAAATAACTGCATCATATATTATGGTGAAAATGAGTTGTTGAATAGTTGTCCTACATGTGGAAAATCAACGCATAGATAATCTTAACCAGGGATGTCTGGATTTGTTCCTGTAAAATAATTGAGATATTCCCTACTCACATTGAGATTGCATCATTTATTAATGTCACAAAACACAACATTATTGATGACAAGGCATAAAAAGAACAATTCAACTATGAAAATATTAAATCATCCCTCTGATGGTGATTCGTAGAAACATTTTGACTACGTTATTTCTTCATTTGCATTATAAGCCTGAAATGTGCGACCGAGTCCTTATAATGCTGATTTTTTTCCATTTGGTTCTTACGGTAGTCAATATTCATGTTGGTCTATCATTATAAATTCGTATAATTTTCTTATATGGATGTTGATAAAGGAGCCATATATAATTTTAACCTTATTAATTCTAGTTCATCTGAAAAAGAATAAAGATATTTATTTGAAACCATTGATTGATGAGTTTAATTCACTTTCATGTAATACTATTAGTAAACATGATATTGCTGCAAAACAAAACTTTTTACTAAAAATGCATAGATGTGGACAATTAGTGATTTCCCAACATATGGAATGTTATTTGGATATAGTAAACATGTTCTAAATCATATCTATATTTTATAAGAGACACAAAATTGTTTATTCTTGTCAATGGAAAATATTTTTTTCCACTGTCATCACATATTTCTTCCAACCGATCATCCATTTTTGAATAAAAAATATCATTTCAGAAAAGGGACTACTAAAAAAGATGGTCATCCAACAATGATCTTAGGTATAGATTTAAAATAAATATTCTATTCATTACCTCCCATCACATTGGAAAAATCCATAAACTGACAGAAAATTGATGGGTTTGAAAAAGAGCACAATTAGATGAAACATAACATTTTTTGGGAGTTTCTATATTGGTAGGATTTTTTTGTCTGATGTATGTTAGATGTGATGCATACTGAGAAGAAATTTTTTGATAATTTATTTCATTTAGTTTTGGATACATCATATATGGACAAAGATAATGTAAAGGAATTATTAGATCATACCCAAATCTGTAGGAGACAAAAACATGAACTGTTTGAAAATGTCATATCACAGAAGTTAATGAATCCAAAAGCATCTTATATACTGTCTAAAGAGAGTCTATTATTATTTGGTTAGTGGATTTTATATTTGAGACTTTTATATTGTTATGCTCTTAATTTGGGAAGATATGTAGGAAATAGTCATATTACCATACTGAAAATTCACAACTGTCATGTTTTAATGGAAATACTTCTACCAATTGGATTAAAGAGTTTTGTTAAATCATATGATATTTTATTTTCTTATAGAAATATCATATTTTTTTAATAGAAATTTGTGTGTCGACAATATAAAACTATGTTGTAATCAAACTGGAATAAGATGTTGTTTTAATTTTATATAAATTGGAAAATATATTTCTTCTATGTTTGTTTGAATCAATTGAACATTTGATATTACATTTTCCTCATGAAACAAAATGAGGAGGTCTGGTAATGTTCTTTTGGATGTAACCATTTGAGTGTTTCATGTAGAAATTGAAAAAAAGTAGGCAACAAAGAATCAGTTGAAGGCTCAATTACAAAATCTTACTTATAAGATGAAACTTCTTTTTTCTACTCCCATTACATTCAATCTGAATATCCTTCAAAACCAAACCATATGATCTGTAATGAGGGAAATTTTGATGATGACATTAGAAATCAATTACCAGTTTTCAATCAGCTTGAACATAGATTCAGTGGAGTTCTTGAACATTGGCTTTTAGTTGATGAAAATCCTAGAGCTCTTACATATATTCTAGTCAACTATGAATAAATTACACCATTTTACTATGAATTCTCCAATAATTTATTCAAAATAATTTATAACAATAAAGTAATCTTATTTTATATGTAGGTTTTATTATAATCATATCATGAAATGGTTTCTACAAATTTCAGCAGCTAATCTTGATGAACAACATCAAAAAAATATCCTACTTGTTTCAAAAAATGGTAACAGAAATTATTTTTTATTTAACATAAAAAATCAATTGAATAATTATTATAGTGATACTTGTTTTACAAATTTTTAGGTATCTAAACATGCTGATAAAATTGATAATCAATTTTATGTATTAGGTAACCCACCATAAAAAATTAATAAATCTTTTAATGCATATGTGGTGAATGGTTTTAAATGTCATACATGTGAATACGAGGAATATAAAAACTATGAATATTGTTATTTTCTTGAGAGGTTCTCCTTATAGAAAAACAGAAGTTAACTTTTACGATATGTTGGAAGAAATCATCAAATTGTGTTATCTTGGAAAACATTAAAAAAATGTTTAAATGTAACTGGTTGGATGCTGAGAGAGGCTGTCATGTTCATATGCTCCATGGAATCGTTGATATTAAATATAAAAGTCTTCTTGTGGTAAATGAAGAATTTTTATTGGATCATAAGGTACATAAAATTTATTATTCAAATTACTATTCTATTTAAAGGCACTTGGGTGATTGGTGGAGTTTAATACAAATAAAATCTCAAAAAATTAGTTTTCCTAATGTTAATGTGGTTCCACTGAAGTGAAAGGAATTTAAACTTTTCAAGAGGTTATTCCCAATCCATCTTTTTCGAGAAGAGACACGAATATCATGGATTCCACACCACAATTAAGAGCCGCTGGTGATGATGATGTTAATGATGTTACAAATGAATTTGAACTAATAAGAGATATTGATACTGAATCTAATAGGAAAAATGATGATGCTGAGGATAAAGATGAAGACATCGACATCGACATCGACATCGACATCGACATCGACATCGACATCGACATCGACATCGACATCGAAAGGTATGAAGATGAAGATGATGGTGGACATTGACATAGTAAAATGTTTGTTATAATCTTATAAAATATATATCTATATATAATAGTTTTTTTCAACTATTTGCTAACAATAATAATTTCATGTTTTAGATAGATGAGGATGTGTATAATGTGTCACATGAGGCTGATCTACCTTGGGACGAGTATGAGGTATGATCAGCCGACCCTCAGACTATTGATATTTGAGGGGGAAATTTGAGGGGGACGGTCTTTCCTGACTTATGATTCATGACCCTTTCCTCGAGTGACATCCACATATTGGGTTTGATCCACACACATAGAGGTATGTTTACCCATGAATTTTACTTAGTTTTCATTATTTTATTTATATTCATCTTTTTGGATAAATTATTCTTTTTTCACAGCTATACACATATATATGTTGGAATTGGGGATCTTTATTGGCCAATTATTTTTTTAATGCATGGGTGTCATCTGATCAGATTCCCATTGATGTTTAGTTGTGCATGTTCATGCATTGGATTGTATGTAAATAAATAATATATCATTTTAAATTAATTTAATTAATAAAATGATATAATAAATTATTTGTAGGTTTTATTGTATTACATTGTGGAGTGCATGTGTGAGGATATTTGGAAGGAATGGTATGGATTTTTTCGTCTGCGTTGTACTTAGTTTTTTCATATTTTCTAAAGGAATTTAATAGATAAAGAAAGAGTGAAAGAGATTTATGAGACCTTTCATGTCCACAAACCTGATTATATTTCATATTCGTTATGGGATAGATCATGTACAAATTGGTTTAATGGTCTATTTTAGAGTAGATCACCAGTTGATCGAAAATATCGGGTGAGACAGGAGTTGAGACATCGAGCTGGTATTCATATATTCAATACACATAATGAGCATACGGTAAGTACATTTTTTAAAATATCATACCTAAATTTTTATGTAAATGGTTTATTTTATATTCATATAGGCATTCACGCATCCAGATATTATGGAGTACGACGTTTTTAGAAGGATGTATAGTGATCCATCCATAGGGGAGTTTACAGGTCCTCTTTAGTGTCAGATTGTGGTCAGTATAAGTTTTTTTAGTTATAAAATTAATTAAAATAATATTTTAACTATTTTAATTTTAAATTTCAATTAAAGGATTCATATGTGGCTGCAAAATCTCAGATAGATGTTGAGAGTCAGGCTGAGAAGACTGGTTAGACCAATGCCACCCGATTTGATGAGGCATCATGGATGCACCCGGCCTAGTATGGCTTCGAGGAAGGCTGAGTTATTGGTATCAGCAATTTAGTGACCCCTGTGGATTTATGGAGCCTCTGCTATGTCTGTCTCCAGCTCGAGATGATCACATAGAGAGTCGTCATCATCTCTTGCACAATATTTGGAGTAGTTGCGATATTAGAATAAGCTTATAGAGACTATTTATAGGTAGTTGGAGGACATGTATCAGTAGAAATAGCAGTAACAGGAAGAGTTCCTATGACATTAGTAGCAATAGATGCAAGATGAGATTCATCGATGGCAGCAAGAGGAGGAGCAGGAGAAGATGGAGTACATGTGACGTCTGACTCAAAATTTTGGAATGAAGTTCCCTACACTATCCCCTACAGCCCCTCCAGACAACCCTCCCCCTCAATAATGTATTTTAATTTTATTATTTATCATTTGAAAGTATTTTTTTTAATTTTAGCTATTTAGAGTGTTAAATAGTGTGTGCTTTATATTCCCTTGAAAATTACAGTTTTTATCATTTATTTAATTTTTTTATTATATTTATTATTTCATTAAATAATATTTATATATATTTTGGTGAATACTCAGGTTTTTATTATATTACTAATATTATTATTTCATTAATATTAATAATAATATTATAATATTAATTAAATAATTTAAAATTAATTTTTTATGAATATTAATATTAATACTAATATTATAATATATTTATCTCTTTATAAATAATTTTATTCTATTAGTATTAATATTATTATTTTTTTGATATAAATATTATTATTATTTATTATTATTATTATTATTATTATTTTATTTGTTTTTCTTAAAATTTTCAACTCTTTGCGATGGGCCCGTTGCAAATACTAATTATTATAGTCCATTGTAGAAGTGTTCATTTTTTTATATTTTGAGAATTAATTGCAATGGTTTGTCACAAAAATGTAAAAATAGGAAACTATTTGCGATGGGTCGCTGAGTCATCGCAAATAGTTTTATAAAACATTCACTGAATTTTTGTTCGATGGTTCTACTGCCCTTCGCAACTAATAAATTTTTTTGATGGTCTATTACAAAAATTAAAATTTGCAATGATGTTTTTCACAACATTTCACTTGATATGGGGTCCCATCGCAACTGACTATTTGTGATGATATCCCATCAAAAATAACCCATCACAATAATCCATTTTTTCCATAATGGCCTTTCAGCAATTCCATTTTGTATGTGTAATTTCAGACATTATCTTATCAATATGAATTCTTATTTTCATTTATAAGTCTTACATATTCTTTTAACTATATTCTACACCACTGTTCTACCTCATCTGCTTTAACTTTCTTATAATCTCATTCTCAACCATAACCTTCAATCAAATAAACAATCCAAGCACATTGGAATTTTGTTTCTACTAGTATACTTGTACATTCAATGTAGAGTCATAAATAAATGTTAAAGAGTATTATGACCTACCCTATAAATAGATTGGGGTTCAATAATATACACCTATGTGAGCGTGTTTTTTCTTCTGAAGCTTAGGTATCTATCCACTCAAGTTGAAAGAAATATTTTTTTTCTTTTTAAATATGCACCTCTCAAAAATTTTGAATTATATATGATCAATCATTAGTATTACCTTATATGATTTAATTTTCATGATCTTATCACTATGTTACCTAAGTTATAAATTCTATAACTCTGAACTATCATATGTTATGGCTCAAAAATGTTGTCACTCGATCTAGTTATACGGTCAGATATAATGTAATTTCCATTATTCATATGGATATGACCATTGATCCTTGAGGGATATTTCAAAATTTTTAGGTAATGTTTGGTTCAAATATTTATTTTTACAAATATCTTATTGAATTTAAATTCTTATGTAGTTAAGTATTTTTTCAAAAAAATTAGGACTAAGGAAACAACCATTTTTAGTCCTATTTTCAAATCTCCATTCCCAATATTATCTTGAGCTTTAGTTTCTACCAAATGAACCCTTCTGAACTTCTATAGAACATAATTAACAATCAATTATTTCTGTATTATTTAGTTAATTTATTCTCCAAAGTTGATGATCAATGACTCCATCATAATATGCACAACATGTTGTAATCCAATACTCCCTTCAGATATAACATATTTAAAATAACTTATTTCAAATAATCCCCATCTATTAATCACCTCTCACTCCTTTCATACCTTATTTATTTGAACCTTTTACCATAGTTTCAACATGTCTGACTTGGGCCTATAGATCCTACTAAGATTCATATGTAGTATTAATCCTTTGACTTTTTCTGACATACATTCTGATGAATTCTTTCAGAACATTCACCTATATTGATCATACTATTGGATATCACTAAATAATCCCTATATATAAGAACAATATTTAGGATTATTCCCTGAGCATCCTCAAACACATTTTTCAACATTATAAAAGAGGTGAATATTTTTATTAATATTACTTCCCAACATTGTAAATGTGATGATAAAAATAGTAGTTCATTTAAATATTCTATGAATATCACATTAACATATTTAATGAAACATAAAATCATATTAAAATCATTGATATGATAATCCACAGAAATATCTTACAAAAATATCATACTAAAAAATAGTGACATACATGATATTTATATCTTTTATTAACTCCAATGATGACTTCAACTATTGAATGTGAATGGAAACATTTCATTTCAATAACATCTAAATTATTCTAGGACTAATTCAATAAATCATCTCCCATTACTCCTTATCCATTATATATCTCTTGATTCAAAATAACAAAACACCATATTTTTTTAATGAGATAATTAAATATCTAAATTCATGAAAATTATTTGTCCTTAATGTCAAACTTATCAACTTGGACCTTGTCTTCATCAGGTTACATCCATCTAATACCATTAAAATCCCACTTAATTTTAAAAACGTGAATACAAGAGAATGTTTCATTATTGGATACAATATGTTTTTTCTAAATCACTAAAACATTATTTGATACCAATTTTTAGGGGTATATGAACTAATATGCTAATTACTCTCATTATAAATCCTCTCATAGTGGATATTAAAACCACAAGCCCTCAACTATGTGGACAAAACCCCCAAAAATTGATGTATTATAAGATAGGAAGTTCATAATTGTGACACTAGATAAACTCATCTTTCTTATATATCATTTCCCTAAGAACGAAATTATATATTAATAAATAATATCAAAATCCCAAGAATGGATGGTTCACTATCTTTTAGGTCCATATACATAGGTATTATATTTTAAAAAACCTGTGAAAATTTCCCCATAATCAAAACCTACTAGACATCCTTCTAATCTTCATATATGATATACCCATATTAATAACACATGGAAGTTAAATATACGAAATGGTTGAGATAACACACTTAATAAGGTAAATCCTATCTACATGTCATTATGGGTGAGATCATATGCATATGAAAAAACATGAGAATGGGAAAAATATCGTGTTAATAAAAACATGGAACGATATGAGTTATCTATATGTCATAATGGAATGGAGTGTAATCTCAATTAAACAACATATATCATGGAAAAAAAGTACAGAAAGCTAATATAATAAATATGTTCCATATAGAATAATATAACTATATAATATAGAATTCTTGTATTGGAATAATCAGAGGTAATCATGTCATTGTAAACATATTTATTCACATCTAGTTCATAATAATTATTATTAATATAGATAAAATGTTCATGCTTAATATGGTAAATGTAGATAATGTAAATCATATTAAGGATTAATCTTATTAAAATATATAATACATATCATTTTTATAAATAATCTTTAAAATGTCACTAATCTACATTATGATCATTCTTAATGAATTTATTGTATCCTATTTGTATCTTGTTTTTTCTCAACATAATTACATCATGAGGTATAATACCATTACCACTACATTAGAGGGTGATAATGGATCCCAAATGTCATTATCCATAAATATGAGTTCCTTGAGACATCAATCATTCAATAGATTATGAAAACCAATAGAAAATAAAATGTGTTTAATTCATCACATAATAAAAAAACTATGGTAACAAAAATAGGTTTCATAACACTTCAAGATAGTGTCATCAAAATTAATCTAAAAACTTTAAATTGTTGATACCCAAAATTCATTAACCAAAATATACTATTTGACTAGATAATTTATAATGTGATTCTTAAAAAATAATCTATATATAAATAAACTCTTTAGTGGTAAATAAGAAAATGATAGTGAAACCATAAAACCATTTTTAGGAAATTATTATATTTAGCCTAAATGAAGATGTATGGTAACTCTAATTTGTTATTTTTTAAAGGTAAAGTGATTTTGTATACAATGTTTTAATTTTTAAAAACTATCTTTCAGAGTTGGGGACATGAAAATAAAATAGTGGTCTCAAAATTGTGATGTTAAAACACATTGAAACATTTTACATTTGGAATGATGTTTCAATAATGGAGAATAGAAAATGACACAATATTTTATAAACATTATGGGAACAAACTCTGAAAAATATCAATTTAAAAAAAATAATTTAAAAATATATATTTCAATAGTCACAAAACGTTATCAATAAATAATATGGAGTGGAAGATTAATAAAATTATTTTAAAAGATGTAAAAACCATTTAAAAATTTTAAATTATTCATGTTGAAAACAGAATTTGTTAAAAGGATAAAAAATTTAATGAATTATGGATAATAAAAGGATTTTTGGAACAAAATTTATTTTGAACTACATAAAAGAGAACATTGGATGGAATTAAAAAAATTAATATGGATAAAAATCCAAAAAAATAGGGGAACTTTTTTATTGAAATTTCATTTTCTAGAAAAAAATCGATTCATTAATGAGTAGGAAATCATTGTAAAACAGGATTTCCCCAAAATAAAAATTATAAATAAATCATAACATCATTATAGGGAAAAATAACTCATCCATGAATGATTATAATCGAAGAGGTGTGATTATAACTCAATATAAATAATTGAGTCAAGAAAACCCCTTACAACATGAGAAGAATTTAATAAATATCCTACGGAAGAATATAACATTTAATTAGAATTAAATTTACTATAATAAATGGTATTTCATGATATAAAATCTCTAATAGGCAGTATAACACCCTTATAAATGAAATTAGGCTATAAAATATATAAACTTGTCCAAATGAGTGGAATTTTTAGATGAAAACACTTACCATTTTCTTGATCTATTCTACACTTGTACCAAACACCCATAATTATTGAGTTAACATTATTAATTACCTTCCCATGAACCATATTCATAACTATCACAATTTATAATCCTTATATATAGATATTGTTTATTTTTTAACTATTTTCTCACATGGTGTGTTTTATATCTTTAAAGAATTATACTATTTCATGGGATGAGTTTTAGTATTCATTATTCAACTAAATTTCACCATTTTCAAATCATTATAGTTACTATAAAAGATTATTTATTTTGAAAATAAAATTTTAAATTTCATTTAGGATTGTTTTATTTTTTATCCTATAATATTAAATCCATAATAATCATATTTTTGTGATTCATAACCATCAAAGGGTGTTATGTTATTTTTTGAGTGAAATATTGATGTATCCATTCCATAAAAATCAGATAAATATATAAATATATATATCATATTACTTAATTAATGGTTTTTTCATATGCATCTATGATATAATTTAATAAAATTGTTTATGTATGTGGTAAAACAGAACTAAATAAGAATATACCATGATTAATTGGTGATTATTATGTGATTTAGTTGGAATATCCTTAAATCAGTAGAATAATGAAATAATTTAGTGTTTATTAGTGTCATATATAAAAATTATAAATGATTTGTAGATATTAATAATTTATCTGGAAATATTACATAATGTGAATAAATAATTTTCCTTTTAGTACATAGGTTTTAAACGATTGAATTAGCAATTATTTCTTTATATTATACCATTAATGGGTTATCTAATTTTTCATTATATAAAACTAATGATATCATAAACATTATACTTTTCCAATAAACCAATTCTCATATCTATCCATGAGATTTGGTGATCAAAAGGAAAACTTAAATCAATCATTCCATGGTGGCAGTAATCTACACGTTTGTTAGGTCGGCGATTTTGTTTTCCAAAGAACATGAAAAATGTATACTATTTTTTTATCATCTCATATTCTAAAATATATTATAAATATAACATTAAATTATTAAATTTACCATTCTTACCAATCATATATTGTGGTTATAAAAATCATGATATTTTTTAGAGGTGACATCCCCCCCACACATGAATGTCGTTTTTTTCTTAAGGGGAAAGGGGAAAATGAACTGGTAATTAATTATTATTATAGAATATCAATAAAACTAAATATATAAAAAATACTATTTTCATTATGTATTGATTTGAAAATTTGAATTTGAAAAGAGAAATATCAATAAATGAAGTTAATGGAAATTGATTACTCATGATCAAAAAATTAAAATTTACTCAAAAGATCCTTGAGAAATGAAAAAATAAGCTAATATATTATGAAAAAATATAAATATATAGAAACAGGAATATTTGTGATGTGTTAAAGGGTATGATTTAATTTTTAACCTAGTTGTTATTGTGGTATTGAAGGGGTGGTTTGTGTAGAGACCCAAAGCTTGACATACATTGAAATTACATTACCTTTGGGGAATATATAACACATAAAAAAAGACACCAAATAAAAGTAATAGTTTAGTGTCTTTGGAAACTCGAAATATAATCTTGTATTCTTGGTGAAAGATATTCAACATATCCCATAAAGACCATCCTTTTTATTCTTACCTAAAACCTTTATTTATATCCAAGAGAAAAGAAAACATATAATGGGTGAGCTCAAATGCTCGGTAAGGGTATTCATGGAGAAAATAAAACAAACCATATACATTTGAATTTCAAAACATGAACATAATATTTTAACATCAAGATCTTCAGAAATGACATAAAACATGGTAGTAAGTAAGGAATAGATCATAATGGATCATCAATCATGATAAAATAGAATTAGAATAAAGCATGTAATTATGGAAACCATTAATCACATGTTATGATTTCCATAATAGCCAAGGAATTGCTGCCAAGACTATCTTAGTGGACAAAGTCCCTTTCTGAATCGAGTTCACTCCTCATTCCAGTCCTGTATCACTGAATTGGATTAGCATACTGTTCCATCCATGTCTATCTCATGAGATTTAAATCTTTACCCAATGCATTAGAGGGAGATTTAGGTCCCACCCATCTCATAATGAAATAATTCTTACTTCTGCCACAACATAAACATAAATCATTCTTTTTAACCCAAAGAATTAAAATGGGTTTCATAAAAATCATCCCATTATAACATAATCCATACAAAAAATGGATATCATTTCATCATAAGTAAAGTGAAACCATGTAAATCATATAGATATTATACTTGAAACCTACACATATGAAATAATTCCATCTTATATGGAAAATGGTTTTGACAAAACACATGAAATGAATTCTTGAGGAAAATATCCTTTCTTCTCCAAAATCATTTTCATTTCACAAAATGCCATGAAATTTTAAATGAAAATTATTTTGTTGAAAATATTCATTAAATCTTGTAGATTATGATTCATTAATAATAGGCATTATGAAACCGTAAAAATCTTTTCACACCGTATAAGTTAAAAATAACATTCTTCTCGTACTTTTGTCGGAATAGTCAAGAAGTTCCCCGTGTGGTAAACAAAATTAAGATTCATTTCATAACATGTGTTAAATTTAAAAAATGGGTAAAATGGAATTAAAAAATACATGAATTCATTTTTAGAAAACAAGGGAATGTATGATAACAATAACCCCAGTAAATACTTATGAATAATAATCTCGGATAAGAACGAGATTGGAATAGTAATCCCTTACCTTAGGTCCGATATGCTTCGTACGTATCCTAACATCTTGTATAATGATTTAAATAATTTTATTGACTTATTAAAGAATCATATTAATTGTTATTATATCATATATAGTTCACTTGTGACATTATATTACCCGTTCTTTTGTAAATTCAATGTTAAAAGCAGTGTTTTGGGTAAAATCGACTCATTTATCGTATGTGTTTCAACGTGTTGTTCTTGATATTATTACTTATATCATTATTTACTTAATTCCTGAATGTAAAACATGATTTATATATAATATATATTCAGTATATGAATATATATGATAGATTTTTAAATGGAAAGAAATATGTCGTTCATGGAGACGGTAGGTCGTGCGTACGCATGAACGCTATTTTCGTTCCCTTATTGAATTGAATGGAATTAAGTAGATGAAATACATATATATATATAAATATATACAGTAGAATTATTATGTCATATATTTCATTATTACTTATTATATATAATTTATAATCGTTCTTGAATTTTAACATGGAAAATGAATATCATCGCTTCGTGGAGACGGTAATCCGTACGTACGCACACACGGTGATTTTATTTTTAGTTGGATGGATAGAAGGTGAAATATAGTTGTAATTAATTTATAATAACATATCAGTATGTAATTAATACTTATGTTATTAATTTATAATGAAACAAGTAAATAAGAGAAAGTATAAGATGAATGAAAACTTGAAAGAATCGGTAGAATAGATTACCTCTTCTTCAACGCACCTCTTTTAAATTTCTTATTAGGGCCCTAGTGATGGTATTTTGAGAAGACTAGAACTGATATGATATAACTATAGAGGTTGAGAAGAGTAATTGGTAGGGTTTGGACGAGATTCAAGGCTCAAAATGATGTGAAGTGAAGAGGGAAGTGGTGCCCTTTTTATAAGGGAGGAGAGGGGACCTTTGAAAAAACATAAAATATTATTTTATAATAAAGTCATATTTGGTTTATAATGGCTCCAAATTGATTTCTATGACAATTTTGGGATGGGTCAAAATACTCTCAACCAATACGTTTTAGACAAGTTTATGTTTCCATTTTAACCATATCATTTAGATTTAAATTTAAGTTAAATAATTTTACTTTTACTCTGTCTTTTGTTTTCTTACACTATATGGTTAATAACCTTACTATAACAATCCAAACGAACCCTAAGTTTGTTATTATTAATATATATTACCTTATCTTACTAATTTTCCAAAAAATTAGATTTTTTGGAATAAAATAACAATTAATATTATAATATTTGTTTTAAAAACTAGTTTATGTCAATTTTGACACTATTTGGTAATTGATTTTTGTGAAATCTATAACAACATGATAAGTTAAAAAAACGTTAATTAAATAAATACTAAGATTCCATATTAACCTTTAAAATTATTTTAATTCCGAATAAAGCCTCAAATTACATTTATTTGGGTATTTATAATATCAATTATGTTAATATTTCATTAATAAGGTAATTACTGCATCATCATTGTGTCATAATTAAATTAAAATATTTAATGTATAAAAATAAAACATAAAATACAATTATGTAGGAAATATTTTTTTCTTTCTAATGAATATTTATAGTCTAATTTATATTATCTATAACCCTATATTAAAAATGTTTTGGTTATTAAACGTTGATTTTAACTATTTTAACTCTTCTTTAAATAAAATAATAATAATTATCCTAATCTAATCCAAGTGGTCCTAAATGGTCATATTTGATTCCTAAGGTTGTTTTTGGTCTAATTAAACTTATCCAATTGAATTAAGACATGTTTTAGGGTAATAATAATATCATTATTACCCTTAATTACCCTATTTACTTTTAACCATGGTAAAAAAAGTAAAAAGATACTATTCAACAAAAATTATTTTTATCTTATTGAACCACATTTGACTCCTTGATATTAACCATGTCTCTCGGATTTTCAATATTTTACTCACAGAAGTGGTAAAATTAAGTTTTATGTAAATTTTCAAATTCTCTTAGAAGGTGGGTAAAAGACGGTGAAAAGTTCAATAAAATTTTTATATATCTAAAATTATTATAAAATGAATCCAATGAATTACATTGATCATATATAGGTATTATGTATAAGTTTTGATCTAAAATAAATTTATATAAAATAAATAATTATTTGAATAAAAAGCCGGTTTTTAAATAGTAACCTAGTGTTTTCACTTTTCATCAAAAGTTTAATGTTTTTAGAAAAATACCAAAAATTCAACCTAGGATAATTCTGATATTATGAATCCAAAAATGAAGTCTATTTTGAAAGATAAAATTTATAAAATTTCAAATATTGGGAATTACTATTCATAATGGCTAGTTTATATAACATATCATTGTTTAGTGAAACTTGGTATTGCGTACAACACACGCTATCATGGAAAGTCACGATGGCATGTAATGCAAGACAAGCCTGGGATGCATATAGTGAAACATTCTTTTGGTGTAGCATACAACACAAGACATCAATGAAATTAAAAAGAATATTTTTCATAAAATTTCAGGGTGTTACATTCTACCCCCTTAAAATGAATTTTGCCCTCGAAATTTTTTAGGGTTATAAATGGTTTACTACTTGAAATTTTCTTTCCTAGAAACCCATGTCGTAAAAAGGAATACTAAAACATCATTTTAAAAAGGGATGATAGAATCATAACAGTTACCCAAAGTAACTCAGCACTGGGTTTCCACATAGGACAACA
This sequence comes from Viscum album, assembly GCA_963277665.1. Taxonomy (NCBI): domain Eukaryota; kingdom Viridiplantae; phylum Streptophyta; class Magnoliopsida; order Santalales; family Viscaceae; genus Viscum; species Viscum album. The sequence goes on from OY728155.1 coordinate 1,447,943,364, forward strand.
TAGGAGAAAATATGTATATAGAAGAGAAATATAACCATCAACTTCTGATGAATAGTGGTAGAAGACATGGCTATGAAAAATCCAACAATCACAAAGCCATAAATTTTTGATGATCTAAGGTACCATCTAATTGATCAGATATATGTGCACTCGGACAACATTTTTGGTTTTCAAGATATTTCCCTAATGCTGAAGAAATTTGAATTCGATGAAATACATTCTTGATTTTGGTACAATCTCACTGTTGGTCATTCCTTGGATGATTACCACTTCTTCACTTAAATAAATGAAGTTTAATTTTTCATTCGTGAAGTGTTAGCATATCATGTGATAGAATGATGGGTCATTCCATCTATCTCAAACAAAAGGATGCAAAAAGTTTTCAAAAATACATAAGTCCATCTATAGTGAGATTAATCATATATGGTTAATAAAATGAACTTATAAATAATATATCATACTTTTTAATATAATAAAACTAGTTTCTACCAACTAGGGACTTCTTGTAGGCCAGTGGTAGGCAATAAATGTCTGTCGCACTTCAGTTGTGGGTTTGATTCCCACAGCCTTGTCCGACGCGATGGGTTGTATCCCGTCCTACAGGTTGTCCTTTTTCTAAAAGTAAATTATTATAACATTCAATAAATAATATCAGAAAACGTTCTATCCTTAAACAATACTGACTTATGTCCCACATAATCCATTCCAATCTTTAGGATTATCCAAAATACTTCTGTCCAAGCTCATAGTATAACGAAAACAATTACTAAAAATGTCATCTGCCGAGCATGTGAATACCATCATTTTTCATACGATATATCTTTTTGGTCACATTACTAACATGGGAATACCTTAATCATGTATTCTCTTGAAAAATTAATACCCATTGAACCTTAGTGAAAACATGAATGCAATTAAAAGTTAACACTTTCTACATAAAAAATCCCAAAAAATCTATATACTCAAACCATGATATCACTTAGTCCTTATATCAATCATGAGCTCATGAATACTATCAGACATATTATTTTCTCCTTATCCATTCATTATGCACTTATCATCTTCTTTCCAAAATACATGAATCACTTTTTATGGTTACCAATACATAGATATTCCAAAATTCCACAATTCCATAAATGAGATTACATGATACTATTTTAAAACCCCATTACATAAACACTTAATCATTAGAAAACATCATTGTCATACTCAACATAAAAAATATTGATCGCATGTAACTTCCCTTTATCCTTTTTCATAGGAGGTTACTCACGTTGATCATCATTTACCCCTGGATTAGGGCATTGATTAGCATAATGCCCCATTTCCTTTCACTTGAAGCATTGAACTATTTATGGCGTGTTCACTGCAATCTTATCTTTATTCACATCATTAGAAAAACTTTTTCCATTACTTAAACACTTAGATATTTGAAGACCTTATTTTCCACACTTAAAACATTTTCCAGTCCCTTTAAGACATTCTCCTCCATGCTTCTTTCCACACTTTGAGCATAAATAAACATTCATCTTCTTTTCACCATTATTATATGATTTATCCTTGAACTCCATCTTTCATTTCTTGTAAAAACCATGGGATTTAAATGTGACACCAACTTCCATATCTACCTTGATAGCACAATGCACAATTTCATCATAGCTACTGAAGTCTATTATAGCTAATTCCCTTCGAAGACTTGGTTTTAAGCCACTGAAGAATCGATCAACTTTTATTTCATGTTGGATGATAAAGCTAGAAGCATACCTTGAAAGCCTTGTAAAATTCTCTTCATATATACCAACAGATTCATCATCCTTCTTCTTAAGCTCAAGGAACTCCTTTTCCATTTTTTTCTATGAATTTGAGGGAAGTACATACTGAAAAAAAGTTATTGAACTCATCCCATTCCATCGATTCAATTTCATCATGGGGCCTTGTATTCTTAATTAGAGTCCACATTGGTTTGCTTCAACTTCTAAATGGAAAATATCTAGAATAAATTTATCATGTTCCAAACAACGAAAATGGAAAATATCTATTCAATGGTACTGATCCATTTTTCAGCAACAAGTGGATCAGAAGACCCACTGAAAGAAGGTAGACGTTGCCTCATGAAGGACTCAATAGAATATTATTCCCTTTTCTGCTCATTTGGAAGCCCAGAATGATTCATTGCTTGTGTAAGTATAGAAATAATATTTTTCCCTCCGTCTCCCATGAAATTAGTTTGTTCAGGAGGAAAATCATAGCATTGTCCATTAAATTGATCAACATAGTTCCTTCGGGTTCCAGACATCGTCTAAAACCAAAAAAGAATAGTGTGGGAGGAAAAAATAATGATAGGAAAATAAAAATAATAAAGGGGGAGTACATTCAATATCTAACATCTTAGGATTAATTATAATATCATTATTGTAATTCTAGGACTATAATCTATACATATACTTAACCTTAGGGACATCCCTAGACATACCTTAGAAATATCTCTAGGGATCTCAGTAATGTTTTCACATCCTAGTTTTCAGAGGTTAACTATACATTTCCTTTGATAACAACTGTAGATACCCAAAGCGTGACATATATAGACATTACATAACTTTTTCAGGATATCTAATACAAAACAAAAACACACACCAATGGACCGTAATAGTTTAGTGTCTTTGGAAACTCAGAATATAATCTTCTAATCTTGGTGAAGGATCTTCAACATCTCCCACAAATATATTCCTTTTTTTCATACCTAAAACCTTTATTTTTATCATGGGGAAAGGAAAACATATAATGGGTGAGCTCAAATGCTCAGTAGGGTATGCATGGAGAAAATAAAACAAACCATATACATTTGAACTTCAAAACAAAAACATAATCTTTAAACATCAAAATCTTGAGCAATGACATAAAACATGGAAGTAAGTAAGGCATATATCATAATGGATCATAAATCATGATAAAATATCATGGGAATAATTTATGTAATTCTGGAAACCATTATGAACATGTTATGATTTCCATAGTAGCCAAGGCATTGCTGCCAAGACCATCTTAGTGGACAAAGTCCCTTTCTGAATCGAGTTCACTCCTCGTTCCAGTCCTGTATCACTAAACCAGATTAACATACCATTCCATCCATGTCTATCTCATGAGATATAAATCTTTACCCAATTAATTGGAGGGAGATATAGGCCCCACCAATCTCATAATGAAATCATTCATACTTGTTCCACAACATAAACAAAAATCAGTCATCATAACCTAAGAATAAAATTGGGTTTCATAAAGATCATCCCATCATAACATAATCCATATATAAAATGGATATAATTTCATCATAAGAAAAGTGAAAACATATAAATCATAGAGAAATTATACTGTAAACATACACATATGAAATAATTCCATCTTATATAGAAAATGGTTTTGACAAAACACTCGAAATTAATTCTTGAGGAAAATATCCTTTCTTCTTCAAAATCATTTTATTTTCAAAAAATGACATGTAATTTTAAAAGAAAAGTATTTTTTTGAAAATATTTTTTAAATCTTGTAGAGTATGGTTCATGAAAATGAGGTGTTATGAAACTGTAAAAATCCCTTCATGCCGTATACGTTAAAAATAACATTCTACCCATACTTTTTTTCAGAAAAGTAAAAAAGATCCCTACATGGTAAAAAAGCAAGATTCCTTTCATAACATGTGGTAAATTTCAAAAAAGATTAAAAAAGAATTTATAAATACATGAAAACATTTTTAGAAAACATGGGAATGGATTAATACAATAACACCAGCAAATACTTACGAATAACAATCTCGGATAAGAACGAGATTGGAATAGTAATCCCTTACCTTAGGACTGATATGCTTCATACGTATCCGAAACTCCTTTATAATGATTTAAATAAATTCATTAACTTATTACAGAATCATATTCATTGTTATGATATCATATATGGTTCACTTATGACATTACATTACCCATTCTTTTGTAAATTGTATGTTAAAAGAAGTGTTTTTGGTAAAATCATTTCATTTATCGTACATGTTTCGACATGTTGTTCTTGATATTATTACTTATATCCTAATTTACATAATTCCAGAATTTAAAACATTATTTATATATATTATATATTCAGTATATGAATATATTTGATAGATCTATAAATGGATAGAAATACACCCTTCATGGAGACGGTAGGTTGTGCGTACACATGAACGCTGTTTTCGTTTCCTTACTGAATTGAATGGAATTAAGTAAATGAAATAAATATATATATATATATATATAATTCTAGTAGTATTATTATTCATATATTTCATGATTACTTATTATATATACTTTATAATAATTCTTGATTTGTTAACATGGAAAATGAATATCATCGTGTTGTGGAGACGGTAATCCGTACGTATGCACGCGCGATGATTTCGTTTTCCGTAGGATGGATAGAAGGTAAAATAGGGTTGTTTAATATTTATAATAATATATCAGTATAAAATTAATACTAATGTAAGTAATTTATAATGAAACAACTAAAGAATTGTAATTATAAGAAGAAAGAAAACTTGAAAGAATGGGTAGAAGAGATTACCTCTTCTTCAACGCACCTCTTTTAAACATATTCTTAGGACAGTAGAGTTGGTCTTTTGAGAATACCAGAACCTATATGATATAACTAGGGAGGTTTAGAAGAGGAATTTATAGGTTTTTTATGAGATTAAAGGCTCAAAAGTGTGTGAAGAGAAGAGGGAAGGGGTGCCCATTTTAAAAGGGAGGAGAGGGGCACCTTTGGAAAAACATAATATATTATTTTATAATAATGTCATATTCGGTTTATAATGTCTCAAAATTTATTTATTTAGAAGATAAAGTGGAAATGTGTCTAAATCCTTTCAACTAATAGGTTTTAGACAAGTTTAGGTTACTATTTTAACATTATCATTTAGATTTAACTTTAAGATAAATATTTTTACTTTTACCGTGTCTTCTTATTTTCATACACTATATGGTGAATAAACATACTATAACAAGAAAAACGAACCATAAGTTGTTTATTATTAATATATATAACCTTATTTAAGTCATTTGGCTGAACATTATATTTCTAGGAATAATATAACAATTAATATTATAATATTTATTTTAAAAGCAATTTTATGTCAATTTTGACTGTATTTGGTAATTGACTTCTCTAAAAATAATAACAGCATGATTAGTTTGAAAAAAGTTAATTAAATCAATACTAAAATGTCATATTAACTAATAAAATTATTTTAATTCATTTAAAGTCTCAAATTAGATTTATTTGGGTATTTAAGATATCAATTATGTTAATATTACATTAATAAGGTAATTATTGCATCATCATTGTGTCATAAATAAATTACATTATTTAATGTCTCAAAATTATGAATAAATTACCATTATGTAGGAAATCATTTTATATTTCTAATGAATGTTTATAGTCTAATTTATATTATGTATAACCATATATTAAAAAAGTTTTAGTTATTAAACATTGATTATAACTATTTCCACTCTTCTTTAACTAAAATAATAATAAATGTCCTAATCTAATCCAAGTGGTCCTAAATGGTCATATATTATTCCTAATTCTGTTTTTGGTCGAATGAAACTTATCCAATAGAATTAGGACATGTGTTAGGGTAATAATAATATCATTTATACCCTTAATTACAATATTTATTTTCACCGTGGTAAAAAAAATTTAAAAGATACTATTCACCAAAATTTATTTTTATCTTATTGAAACACATTTTACTCCTTGATATTAACCGTGTCTCTTGGATTTTTGAAATTCCACTAACAAAAGTGGTAATATTAAATTTTATGTAAATTTTCAAATTCTCCTTGGAGGTGGGTAAAAGTTGGTGAAAAGTTCAGTAAAATATTTATATATATAAAATTATTATAAAATGACTCCAATGAATTAAATTGAACTTATATAAGTCTTATGTATCAATTTTTACCTAAAATAAATTTAAGTAAAATAAATAATTATTTGAATAAAATGTTGGGTTTTAAATAGTAACCTAGTGTTTTCACTATTCATCAAAAATTAAAAGTTTTTAGAAAAATACCAAAAATTCACCCTAGGATAATTTCAATATTTTGAATCCAAAAATGATGTCCATTTTGAATGATAAAATTTATAAAATTTCCAAAAGTGGGTATTACTATTCATAACAGCTAGTTTATATAACATATCATTGTTTATTGAAACTCGGTATTGCGTACAACACACGCTATTGTGGAAGGTCGTGATTGTGTGTACTGCAAGCCAATTCAGGGATGCATTTAGTGAAGGATACTGTTGGTGTAACGTACAAAAGGAGACATAAATAAAATTAAAAAGAATATTTTTTATAAAATTTCTGGTTGTTATAGTGTGAGGCCCCTATTATAAGTGGTGAGAATAGAATTTTGGTACATTTTTCAATTTAATATAAAGAGATAATGTGTTAAACATGTCATTTTGTAACTATAAAAGTGATTTTTTGGTAATGATCACAAAAAATTTTTTTTATGTGTTTCATGTGTTTCTTATTGTTTTTTCATGAGTTACAATGATAAGATAGAAACCAGCTTAAAGAATATTTCATAGAGGTGTGGAAAAACATATTTCTAGTGAATTAATTTATTGTATAAACAATATTGCAGGGGTGCACCATATTATTGGTAAATAAGCATGGATATCTCATAGATTGTATCACTATATTTTATAACTGATTGAGATTCTATATAAGTAGTGCAAAGGCTTTGTACATTGACTACTCAGTAGCATCCATTGGTTAGCTGGTGGCACCATTAATGAATATTTCTAAGCACATTTATTATGGTATTTAAGAGATTAGATGAGATATTGTTAACATTTAATTACATTTGATGACACCAATACCATTAGTGGTTTTTAACAGAGTACATTGGAGATTTGGTTCATCATATGAATGAATAAATATTCCTACAAAACTCTCTCAAATTTACATCAGTCAATAAATCCTTAATGATCTTCAAAGAGAATGAAATAACCAATATTTATCATATGATTTTCAATAATATAAATTGTATATTCTTAGTCATAATTGTGATCTCCAACAACATCTTTTCACATGTGTGATATTCATATACATTCATCAAGAACCATCAATTCAATTTGTTTCTATCATTCTTCATGCATTTATTTTTCTTCTTATCTTGAGCATTTATAAATTTTTATCTATTTATTGCGTCACTCCCTATTTTACTGTCTCACGTCATTCATTTTTTTATAACTTTTGGATATTAGATGTTAGTATTATAAAATGGTTTTGAAATGGTTGGACATATCATTTCTCCATCATTATCATTATTGTGTTGTATGTTTCTTAAATTAAAAAGAAAGTGTTATTTTTATTCTTTGATTTAAATTAAATCCTATGGTAATTGGTGTATTCATTTATTTGTTAAAATTTAAGGGAATATTTGGTTCTTGGTCTCTAGTAAAAACAAGGGACATTATATTTTTTTTCTTGGGTTTTCATTCAAATCAATGGGTTATATAACCCTCTCAAGTCTTCTTAGGGGTTGGGGATGCAGCAGAACTATTAGTTCTATGTCTAAAATACATTATCAAAGTATTAGCATACTTTGATAATGTATTAATTTATATTTCCACTATAAATTTTGTAAATGTTTTTATTTTTCAGTATGATTTACTCTTATATTATTGAATGATTACTTGATATCTACTTTTTTTTATAGAATTATTTAACTTTATTGTTTTACTTTTAAAAAGTAAAATCACCCCATATTCTATTTCTACTATTACAAATATTTATAATAGTATGATACCTTTTTATTTCCTTCTTCTTCTAAAATGTGGCATTTTTACATTATAAAATTCAATTTAAAAAATTGTTTTAATTTTCAAAATTGTAATAGATTAAAAGTATATAATTTTATGATGGTATATACCTCTTATACACATTCACATTTAATTTATAGTATTAATTATTCTTTTTAGAAAAATCACATGTCTACCATTATTATGACAATACATTAACTTGTCTAAAATATGGTAATGCATTAATAAATATTTAATAAAGATCTAGAGAATAATTGAAATCATCAAGATATTACTGCATTTGATCTTAATAGAATAGCTATGAAATATTTTCATTATGATCTTGAAAACAATTAATTTAATATAGTATATTTTTTACGAACAACTCAAGAAATATAAAAATTGTTATATGTTATACATAATTGAAAGGATAATGTTAATTAAAGAAGATTGGATATGTTTAGAAAGTATTTTGAAATATTTTATATACAACCTAATGAATCCATCCCTAGTATGATTATGTGGTTTACTAAAATTTTCATTATGAGGAAGTCCCTATGTGAAGATTTGTCTATATAAATATTAATCAGGAAAATAATATTGGGATTACCTTCCTAAATGTATTATAATGTAGTAAAAACCCAACCATCCGAGGACATGATGAAAATTGTGGTCAAATAGCTCATCAGTTCACTCACGACATATGAAATCATTGTAAAATTCCATGTGGTAAAGTAAGTAATGTAAACCAAAGAAACAAATAAGAAAATATATTCAAAATGAATCCAAGATTATGGTTATTTTAGAAGTGATACTATTGATGTTGTTTAATGTGAGTATTTTTTTCAAATTAGTGAAAAATAATTATAGAAGAATAAATCAACCCTTACTATGAAAATTAAAAATCAAATTGATTTTTTGAAATTGAAATGTTATGATTGAAACCAAAAGGAGTATATATTACCTGAATACCCATTATGTAAAAATAAGTTGCAAGAAAATAATAATATTAATATATTATTAAAATTATCATATTTGATATATATAGAGGATTCACTTTCAATGGATTAATCTAGAAACATGAGTCTTAAATGTTCCCATTCACATATTGAGGAAGGTGATGTGGTTAATTCTTCTATTTTATATTATCCTTCTCTTGAAACCTCTTCATATTGTTCTTTTTATTCTTCATTCCCAGATTATTATCATGAAAAAGTTGGGAATTTTTAAAAAGAATCTTTTATAAATATAAATATATTTATAAAAAATATAAATTAGTTCTTAATGAAAAAATCAACTTTCAAATGGAAAATATGTACTTTCTGAAGAAAAGGTTGATTTAACTTTAAAATTACAAGATCAGCAATATTTTGATGTTTTAAAATATTAAATCTATAATCTCAAAATACTTATTTAGTAATTCACACAATGTGTACAAAATTCTAACATTATCCATGGTCCTCAATTTATTAAAATAAATAATCATATTTTTTTTCTTAAAAAAATGAAAGTTATTTGAAAAATAATACATTCTGGAATGGGATTTCTAAAAATATGTTTAAAAATAATTGTTTAAAATACAAGTATTTGGTTTATGAGTGTGACTGTAAGACCTCTAGATATAGATGTAACATGTTTATCCACCTTTAATTTCATACCCAACATGTTTGGGATTCCAAATCATTGTAAAATAATCTGGGTGGGACGAAAATAGTTTCATATTTAATTCCATTTCAGCTAATAATGATGGAACATCATGAGTGTAAACATGGACTTGATTTTGATGTTTTTATAGGGATATACGACTGATAATAATTGATCTATCCTATGGAGGATTCATAATAAGTAAATAAAATGGTTGATCCAACTTAAATTTGTTTCATATAAAAATAAAAATTTATAGATATGGAAATTTTTTATAATCTAGGTTGTATCTTGTATTTATTTTAAATTTTTATATATAGAAGGAGTTATTTTAGTGTTATTTTATTATTATATTCAACCTTTTCTTAGAATTTTATTAATATTAAATCTTTTTCAATGAAATTGATATATTGAAAAACATTTTTTAAAATCATGTTTTAAATGACCAACTAAGGGCATAATCTTCTTAATTCTTTGAATATATTTTATAAATTTTCAATTATATTTATACATGTTTAAAAAATACTTGTTTTAAAATGAATCAATTTTGATTTATTTTCTATTCATGACTTGTATTGTGTTAGTCATGAGCCTATGGTTAATAAATACATCAATTATTGAGTTTAATACTTATGTTTAATCATTAAAATTTGAATATATAGTCACATTAATTTGTCTTATATTTCCATGGCGGGGGGGGGGGGGGTGGGTAGATAAAATTATTCATGTCTCATAATGGTTATTTTAAAAGTCATCAATCATATATATCATATTTTATTATTTTTATAAAGAAAATTATTTTAATGTTTTATTTATTTAATAAAAAATGGGGAGATGTTTTTATGATATTGGAAAAAAGATAATAGAGATTCAAATTTTCATTCATCAAAAAGAGAGAAATGTTCTTATATTTGTATTGTATAATAATTTCTTTATGAAGGGGGAGACATTGTTTTTGGAAATTTTTGTAACTCCTTTCATTTTTATTTTTCCCCTTCCATTTCTTAATATTATATTAGGTGTTTGGGATAATCAAAAGGGTTTAATTATTACCTCTCATAGTGTAGTTTTTTTAATAAACACAAAAACTTTAATTTTTTTCTAATATGCCACAACTATGTTTTATGAACTTGTTTTCAGTTATAGAGATAATAAATGAAATGACCAATAATTTCTTTGAAAAGGGTATTAAAGGTACTTTTTATAATAAAATTATAATGTGAACACTAACTAGATGTTATGATTACACGAGACAGGTAGTTGATTTCCCAGGAGATACCTTATCCCATTACAATCCATTAACAAGCCTGTGTGGTTCCTTAAGAGGTAGTTCAACTGCCATGTAGACCAGTAAGACAATGGAATCATATGGATTACTGGTGGAACAATTATAGAATTACATGAGGTGAATTAATTATGGAATTTAATGCCTTTAATTGACTAATAATGTTTTGGATTGACCTTACATGGAACTACATACATATATGGTTAAAAATTTATGACAAGGGATTCATGGATCATTATGTGACCTAAGTATGATTTGAAAAAAATTATCTCTGATCTTTATTGATTGTGAAATCCTAATTGATCTTCAATGATATTAAAATTTTCAAAATTTATCATTTAGTTCCAAATAATATCAAATTTACATTTTCAGTTGGAATGGTTATTTCAATATGATATTTTAAAAGGTGTGATCTTCATCGAAAGTCATCAATATCTATCATGTTTCATTGTTATATATTTCATAGTTACATAATTATTCTTATCTAGAGCCATTGTACATTCCTATATAACCCTTTGGCTCCCTATCACCCAATTATAACTTCATCTCTCTCTCACGTTCTTTCATTTTCTAATCTTCTAGTGATAGTAGTGGTTGGAAGCATAATTGGTTTTCCAAAATGAAAACAATATCTTTTATCACACCCCTTCATTTGTTTCATTATATTCCTATTGATAAGAAAGGTTTCTCTTCATTCATGAATTTACATTAAATCCAAGGGCCCTCAGTTTCTTTCTTTCTCCATTCAAAATCAAGGGACTATTTGGTCCCTGGTATCTGTTAAAACCAAGGAACAAAATAATTTTAATTATTGGGTTTCTATTAAAACCATGAGGATATATACATTAAATATACTCAAAAATATTTAATAGAAAATTCTAATTTAGATAAATTTATTATTAACAATGTTTCATTGATAATAATACATTATGAATGGACTAAATAGATCAAATATTCATCAAACAAGATTATATGAATTAATAAAAAAATGAATTAATGTATATGGATATATTTAATATGGAGAACTTTTTTCGTTATATAACATCAATAATGGATGTACATATAATGGATTTAGATCCCTCCAATTGTTCTAGACAAATTTTATGAAATACTCTCCAAACTCTATTACATACAATTACTTTTTCATCAACCATGTTGAAGAGTCTAGATCCTATCCAAGTATAAATAAATCCTATAATAATGACCAATATACATAAGTTGGTGTAATCGTTTGGTGGAAGGAATAATTTTGTGTGGGTCCATGGATATTCAACATGAAAAATCATTGGAGATTTCTGCATTGGTTGTCTAGGCATGAATGATTATGTTCTTCATTTATTACATTTCTATTACGTCAAAGATAGATTTTATATCATTGGGGTTTTTTATACATCAATGTCCATATTTTGAACACTATAAAACAAATAGTTTTATCAATAATTATGGAATCATTAACTAATTAATGAGATCATTTTGTTATTTAATAAATAACACGTTTTTCAAATTTTAAAATATGATTTTTAAATCCAAGAAATTAATATTTAAATTTTTGTTATATATAATATCTAAATGAACAGTTTATTTAATTTTTTTTGTTATTATTGTTAATAAAATAGTATATAAAAATTTAATAAAATTAATAATATTTCATTAATAAGTTTATTTATTATTCTTTTTCAAAAATCAGATGTTCATATCAATTACTCTTGTTTACGAATATTTAATGTAATTTTTTATCCAGAAAACTCAATTTGAAATTAGATTAAATAATTTATAGTGTATATAAATAATGGAAAATATATTTTAATATATTTATAAGATTTATATATGTTTTTTATAAATTATTTATCTATAAAACATTTATGGTTGATTAATAAATTTTTTCCAAATATTATTGGTTTATAAAATTTTCATAAATCCAAGAAAAGTGAATTTTTAGAATATTGTGATCAATAAATTATTTTTAAATTATTTATAATTAATTACTTAAAATATGATGAAAACATTAACAATGAAAATATTCCAATTATTAGATGACAATATTTAAGAAACATATAAAAAAATTATTGAGTATCCTTTATGATCTAGAAATAAAATGTTTATTTAGAAACCATAAAGAGAAATTTATAAAAGGATTATAAATTATAAATCAAGGATAAAATATAAAAAATAGAATATTTAATATATAAATTATTCATAAATAATTAATTTGATGTTGTTTAAATTAAAAAAAAGTCTTATTTTTCGCAATTTTATATTTTTTGTAAATAAATATATTATTTACTTATATAATAAATTCTATTAAGAAATGAATTAGATTATTTTCAATTTTTTTATAAATAATTAAAATGTATTATAAATTTTTAATCATTTTTATAAGGAGATTTTATAAATTAAAAAACAATAAAATTTATATTGTTAACGTATTTAATGTTTTAAAATTATTTATTAAAAATATTAAATTTACATTTGATTTTAATATTAAGAATATCCTCTCAACATTAATATGATCTTAAAAAGTTATAAATCATAATGAATGATATTAATCCCTTTTTGTTTAATTTTATATGGTATCACGATAATGTTTAAAAAATGTGTTTATTTAAAGATTATAAAAATTATAAATAAAAGGGTTTCTAAATCTCATAAATATGGTATAAATATAATTTTTTTTTATTATAATGATGTTTAATTTTTCGTAATAAATTATTTTTAAAGAGTTAAAATTTAATGGGGATATTACATAAATAAAATTTTAACTACATCAATTTTTTTTAAATGGGGTGGGTTATCTATTTCCCCAGGATTACTCTTATGAAGATTATTAATAACATAAAAATCTATATATTTAAATCATGTGTTCATGTAATTTTGTAATATAGTGTATTAATATATGTGTGAATGTTTTTAACAACAATTTATTGGATTGTAACACATTCCATGGGTTGTGTAAAATTTACACATTAATGGTATTACAACATGTTAATCGGGTGGTAGAAATAAATAATCACAAAAATCATTAGAATAGTTCATAAAATAAAAGGTATTAAACTTTGAGAAGATAATGATGCGCTAAATTGTAGTAATTATTAATTAAATATTGCATATTATTTATATTTTATGAGTGATATATTAAAATGGAAAAAAACTCAAATAATAAGTGTGTTGTTCTTTCTAAAAATCACTTATCCTGTTATTGATCATCATAGTAGGTAAGAATTTCCAAATCTAGGTCCCCTATATTATCTTATGAATGTAAATAATGTTATTAGAAAATCTAGATTATCTAGTAGGGAAAGTCATGGAAATGTTGGGTTCCCCTTTATAATATTTTTTTATCTTATTCTTGATGATTACATGGGATTTGACTAGTCAGGAGACCCTAGAAAGATAAGTTTACTCAAGGAATAGAGATTATTATATCCAGTAGATGGATTTGGATTAAGGGTTATCAACTCAACTGTTTAAGAGTCACAACTATTATGATTTTGAAGATTCCCTACCAAAATTATAGAATAGTGATAAAAATTCCAAATAGGAATCTAATCACATTGAATTATGTATTTTTGATCACTAAATAGATATGAATAATGGGGTCATCTATTTTGATGGGATCACCATAATTTGATGTCCTTAATGAAACGATATAAAAACATGATATTCATATGATAAAAATTTCCATTTTACCAAAATGCATCATCATCATCAAACTAAACATTGAATTTTATCCCTAAATGAGAAGATTGATTTAAATAAATCATAATATTAGTATCATAAGAAATTTTCTTAAAAAAATATGTATTTTATTTCTTTGAACATTTTGTTCTAGATTGTCCAATTATTGAAATTTCCCAAATAAGTGAATCTGGATTCTTCTGGAAGAATGTAATGATTCATTTAAGGATTCTAATTCCATAGATGCTAATTCACTTAATAAATTATAGTCTCACATAATCAATATTTTGGGGTATTTTAATAATAATTAATATGATTGAATATTATTGGAGGCACCTAAGAACCTTTATAAGGATTATTCAAGATATTAAATTCATTCTATTTTCATGGCTGAAATAATATATCAATATAAATATGTTCAAAAAAATATTACCTAGAATTCCAAAAATGTATTGAATCAATGAACTTGGGATACGATGTCTATCTTTCTATGTTGTATAACTAGTAAAATGAGGAATGATTTTAAAATGGGATACGAATATTTGGAAATTTTAAAAATATTTCTTCCAGAATCAAATGAAGTATATTTTAAACCATATGAAACTATAATAAATTAATAATTATTCAATGTGATGGGATTATCTTGAATACCTGAAAGGGTTTGAGAATATCATGAAATTTTAATTTCTAGTAATAATTTTATAAAAATTGATTATTTTATTTGGAAGTCTATTTGATACCCAATGTATGTTTTTTATGTCTTGTAACTATATAGTTGTTCATAATCATAGGAATAATTGATAGGGTTTTTAGTTTACATCACATAGATGAAGTAATAAGTTGAGACAATAAGGATTTAAATATAATGAAAAGAGTCAAGCTTTGATGAATCTAAGAAAATGTCTTGTATCCTCATATCATTACTCTTATATAATAAGTGATTCTTATCATTTACTGAGTTTTATTGCAAACAAAATTGAGATCATTAATTTTATACTCAAGGATTACTATTTATCATATTATATTGCATGTGTTGACATGAAGATATAAATTAAAGTGTCTTATGAATGGTAATGTTTTTTATATTTATTTGTAAAGATATTATGGAATATTTTTCTCACCCTATAGTGGATTATTTTATTAGAAAATATTTTTTTCCCAAAAAAATAATCTAATCAATTGGAATACCATATGAGAAATATAAACAATTGTTTATTTGTTAGATATTCCTACTATAATAAAACTAGTTTTATTATCTAAAAAATGATTTTATGTTGATTTATAGAATGATATTATGAAGATAATTTGATTTCCAAGAGTATAGTGTAATCATGTTTGTACTTAGAAAAGATCAAAGTCAACAAATAATTTTATTACCAGATTTAGTTTTTGTGATTATTTAATTTATATCTTAATAAGTTTAAATATGTGAGAGTGAAGTAAATGTAAATATTTAAATTTAGTTACTATTAGAGATTTAATAGCACTATTAACTAAATAATTTTACAATTCTTTGAATGAATGTGATTTTTAACATAATTTCCTAAAAATGTTAGGATATGCGATGATAAATAAATGTAAAAAATAATATTTATTAACTGTTAGAATTTTCATATAATACTTTTCCCCATTTATTTACAAAATAAAAGTTACAAGATATCTAGAAAGAGTATAAGATTTAATATTTAGTAAAAATTTAAATGATTACATTCATTTACCATAATGAAGTGAATGTTACATTATCCTAAAATATTTTAGGATATGAAGTTTGAAAATGAAAATTGTTATATTGAAATCATGAAGAATGTTTGATTGCATAATTTCATAGTTGTTGATGATGATGATGAACATATAAAAAATTTTATGTAGAAAATGGATGTTGAAAGAAAAAAAATTATCCTGTGATGTAATGGATCTTTCTTATATGTTTAAGAGTTGAAAATCATAAATATGATTCCTAGGTGACAAGATTTTTCAACCTAGCTTCATAAATGTACCTTTCTATGATTTTAGTGGGATTATTTTATTATATGGTTACATAGGGATGTGATGGTAATTATATGTGGATGAAATGTTTAAAACACCATTACTAAAGAAACAATATGAGAAATATGTATAATTGTTAGATATCAACATCATGAGAAATTTTTTTAAAGGATGTAAACATATCATATAATTATAAATAAGGAAATGACCACTTATAAATAAAATTTTGTCTGTTGAAATTTAATTTTAATGAATAGTTGAATGATAAATATCCACTAATTGAAAAAACAATGACTTGTCCCCGATCAATGATCGTCATTGGTTATTATCGGTTATGGTGACATGTAAACATTTTATTGATTATAATATTTTACTCATTTAAATAATTTATATATGATATCTAAAGTGTAATTTACTGACAGTAAATTCCCAGATACATTGCATAATTTTATTACATTGGCGTGATCATTAGAAAATAATATCGATGGACCGATCCGTTTAGTAGCCTTGGAAAAAAACTAGATACCAAAATATTTTTTACATTGCTTCTTGAAATTAAATGTAAAATACTATATCCATTGAAAAAAATAATATCTATTAGACTATACGTGTAGGTCATTTATAATATAACTCTTCTCATCATTGTTAAAATGAAATATAAGAAAGGGGTTACCTTAAATGATTAGTAATGATAAACAATATAGCGAAAGGTATCATAAATAAGCATAAAATTTTAAGGTATGGTAAAAAATTGAATCAAAATCATTATAAACATAACATTGAGTTTAATATGGAAATAATTAATCAAATAAATCCATTTAATCATTTACATGGATATGATACTAGCCAAATAATCACATGTGATGTCAAAAACTAATCTCATAAAGAGGGAATGCATAATGCTGGACAACATAACAATAACACCAAAGACTAATTCCAAGACCAAACATAAATGGGCTAAAATAAAAATTTGTTTTTCTCATGATACCTACAAATTAATCGAGGGTCTATATTTGGCCCCTCTGATAAATTACTAATTCCAATTCATTCCTCCTATAAAAGTGGTAAAACATAACAAACATAAACATTCATATCAAAACTAGAGTATGAAATCATAATACATTATCCACAAACCAAGAACCGAGTCAAAGTATCAAATCCAAAATCAAACTATTAATAATCCATTAGATACAATACGATAGGTTTTTTCATATGAACTCATCCTCAATTAAACATAACATCCAATAAAATATCTTGACATAGACGAAAATGTTTTAATAAAATCATTTTAAACATCATTATAGAAATACACTTTTTTAATGATAAAAATTATTTAAAATAACATGAAATTTTAAAATAAATTAATTTCATTGAAAATTATATTATTATCTTGTAAAGTAAGATTAAAAAATTTTATGATATCACGATGGTGGAAAAACATCTCACGTTGTATAAGTTGGAAAAAATATCCTTCTCGTACTTTGTTGAAAAATTCAAACAAGTATCTCATAAAGAAAGTGATAAAAAGATTCCTTTTATAAAATCAAACGTGGGTAAAATTTTTTTTTAACAATTTTAAAAGAATAGTATATATTTAGTCAAACACATTCTTAAGAAACATGTACATGGTTGATAATTATGTCTTACTTAATTCCAACGTAAAAATAAATCTCAAATAATAATGGGAATATAAAATTAACCCTTACCTCATACTCTCCATTAGTGGAGGGTGATTTATCATATTTTAAAATGGTTAAATAATGATATTATGTTAAACAATAACTATATCCATTTTTTATGATATCATATTTGACCCTATTAGATTTTTTTATATTAAAATTTCATTATTTTCAATATTTATGGCATCAACTACTTCATTTGGTTATGTTTATTTTGTCACCTAAGACAGGTTTATTGTTCATAGGATATATATTATTCATATACATAATTATATTAAGGTCATAAATATTATATTTATTCATTATTTACATTTCTATAATCATTCATAAATGAGTGTAGTGGAAGATGAATCTCATCACACCGTGGAGACGGTAGGTCGTATGTATGCACTAGTGATAGTATCATTCTGTATTGGTAAATGGTAAGGATTTGGATGGAATATTAGGTATCAAGTAACAATATCATGTAATAATATTTATTTAATTCTTTTATATTCATCTTTATAGCCATCAAAATAATTTATAGATGAAAAACAGTTTACACAACGGTGTTGTGACTGTAAGCTCTATGTACAAACTTATAGTGATTTTTTTCATATGATGGGTAAAAGGAGAAATATAGTTGTCCCATCATCAAAAAAAATTTCAATATATTATCTTCTATATTTAATAATTTATTATGGAAATAACATTGTAAAATAAATTAGAAGAAGAAATCAATACTGAAAGACTTGGTCAAACAATTACCTCTTTTCTGTGTGTCTCCTATTGATTTTCTTAAAAGGTCTCCTTATGTTGGATTTCTACACAAAGTATGGAATCTATGATAATGTTAGGGAAGTTATTAGGATAAATTTTCCATGAATTTTTGATCCAAATATATTTAGAGGTATGAATAATAGAGTAGGATATGAACCATTTTTTAAGAGAGGGGACATGTACTTTTAGAGATGTCAAAACTATTAATTTAACAATAATTTATTTTCGATTTAAAATAATAAAAAATGAGTTATTTAGAAGATAAAATAATGAGAGGTAGAAATAATTTCAACATATAAAATTTAGATATGCTTAGATCATATTTTAAAAATTACCATTTTGATTTATACTTAATTAATCTATTAGATTTTAATATTTGTTATAACATTCAATAAAAAAAAAAATTAATAAAATTTTATATTATTAATTTTTCTATATTATTAATTTTATTATTATTAAATAATTTAATAAAATTTTATTTTTATAAAATATCAATAATGTCAATTTTGGAACTATTCATTACTTTGAATTAACATAAAATCAAAAAAATATATAACAATGAAAAAAGAACTCAATCTACTAATAAAATGTCTTATAAACCAATAAAATTCATGGATCACCCTGATGAATTCTTATTATAATCAATTTAATATTTTTAAAATTATTTATTTGATATTTCTTTTAATAAAAAAATTTCTCTGTCACTATTCTGTCATCATTAATCATTGTTATTTAATAACTAAAAATTGTAAATAAATAAAAATAATGTATTTAATTTTTTTTCTTTCCAGAACTATTTAAAATTGATGTTATCTTTTGGTTATCCCTATATTGAAATTAATATACATGTATAAAATGAGAGTGTGACATTTGGTCACATTCTCTGATTTTTATAACATCCTTTTGATATTCATGGGAAAGTTTCCATTAAAGGATTATATTTATAACCATATGATATTATGGTATAATTTAGTCTTGCAATAAAAATTTTCCATGTGTTAGGGTAATTTTATAATATTATTTTTATGTTTAATTAACATATTCACACTTAAATATGGTAAATAAATAAAAATTTACTAAAGTTACTTTTCAAAAAATTTTAGTTGATTTTATTAGATCAAAACCATCATACTAATTACAACCATTTATGTATATTTTTTTAAATTAAATTAATTGAAATGGAAAAATTAATATTAATGTTAATCATGTAGATGTGGCGGGAAAGTGGGAAAAAAGACGTTCAAAAGTTCAATAATTTTTTATGTCTAATTCAATTATAGAAACAATTCTGATAATATACACATTATTGATATAAATATTATTTATATATAGTTAGATTAATATCAATATAAAGTAAAATAAATTTTTAAATGAATATGTTGGATTTTTAACATTAATGCAGTAGTTTTCACTATTCATTAAAATTGAATCTTTTTAGAAAAACACCAAAATTTCACCCTATGCTAATTTTTATATTTTTATTTAAAAAATGTTATCTATTTGGAAAAATAAAATTTATAAATTTTAAAATTTAGTTAATACATTTAATATATTCTTTTTTAAACAACTAGTTAGATATACCATGGTGCGCTCAAATTCGATGTTGCGTGCAACCCATGTTATTGAATTATTTACAAAGAAATATATTGTGGAAGGTTGTGTTGTTAAATTTTTTCCACATTTATAAATTTAATCCTCTAAATTTCCGTAATATCACTTCATAAAAAGGATTGAGTTGTTCTTTATTATATGTTCTTTAGGTTTCTATTTTTCCTCTTCTGATTTATAGTTTCTCCAATGATCCCCTATTAGTCGTGTCATATGATTTTTTAACATATGTTCTCTAGTTTCAATAATATTGATAAGATCTTTATAGTAAGATAAGAGAGTTTACAGTTATACTTCATTTTATTTGTGTACATGGATTGGGTCTTCAATGTATTTCCTTAAATGTGATATGTGGAAAACATCATGAACTTTAGAGAGACTCGGTTGCATTTCTAAAATATTTGGTACTGCTCCAATTCATTCCAGATTTTCCAAAGGTTCAATGTACTTGGGACAAAACGTACCCATATTACCGAATATTATAACACCCTTCCATGGAGATACCTTCATGAAATCATTATCTCCCAATTGATACTGAAAATCCTTTCTTCAGTTATTGACATATCTCTGTTTTAAACATTGAGGTTCTTTGATATTGTTTTTAATAATTTCAACATATTCCATTGTTTCCTCAATTAGTTTTGGGCCAATAAGTTTTATTCCACCTACAAAATCCCAACAAGTAGGTGTGTGATATCTCTTTCTATATAATGCTTCATATGGTTCCATTTTAAAACTTAAATGGAAGCTATAGTTTATAAAAATTTTACTAGAGGTAAATATAGATCCCGTAAAACTTTTAATTCAAGTGACCACGATCTCCAAATGTATTCTACAGTTTTAATAGTCTTTTCTGAATTTCCATCAATTTAAAGGTGGTAGGCAGTGCTCATACAAAGCTCAGTATCTTGGTAATTCTGAATAAAAATCTACAATATTAATGTACAATAAGGATCTGGTTCAAAAACAATCAATAAGGGTACACCATGAATTATTACGACCTCATAAATTTAATGTCTTACTAAATGATCTAGTGGTAAATCTTTTCTTATAGCATGAACATATGTTGAATTGGTAAGACGATAAAACATAACCCATAATTCATAATTTATTCTATGATTCTTTGGTAACCCCTAGAAAAATTCAATCATAATATCATATAATTTCCATAAAGGTATTGGAATAGGTTGCATGAATCCTCTAGGATATTGTCTTATAACCATTACCTATTGAAAAACCAAACAACATGACACATAATTAGTTATCACACTCTTCATGTTTTCCCACAAAAAAGTACCTTAAAATATCTATACATATTATTGCTACTAGGGAGTATAAAGAAATTAAACCAATGTGCACCATCTAATAGTAACATTTTTATCTCGGTTATAGACGGAACACAAATCCTCATCCCAGATTTCATAACATCATCTTCATGTATGAATTCAATCAATCTCTGATCATTCACTACATTAATTTTATTTTGGGTATCGTCATCATCAGATTGGGAACATTTCATCTTTTCGAGAAGATACATGTGTTCAACCATTTAAAAAAGTCAGAATGTTTCACATTCCATTGTAATTAAAATGTCTATTTTTACTAGATCCATAAACATTTTATCCATTTCAAGTCTTATTTTTTTAATAAATCCATGGTCTTTCCTACTCAAATCATCTACCACATTATTTTGTTTCCCTTGGTGGTAGTGTATTGTCCTATAATAATCCTTGATTTTCTCAAGACATCGTCATGTTCTCTTGTTGAGTTCTTTAATATGAGAATATATTGCATAATCTCGTGATCAGTATATATCTCACATCTATCACCGTAGAGACAGTTTCTCTATATCTTCAGAGAAAAACTCATTTAATCTAACTAAATATATTGTGTTGTGTTGTTTTTTCTCATATTTTGAATTCCCTTCACAAATAAGAAACAAATCTAACATTCTGCATAAGCACACAACCGATTACATTCTGTGATCCATCACTATAAATTAAAATCCCATAATTCCCAGATAGTAAATTCAAGATATGTGAATTTAATAATAATCTCATCAATTATTCAAAAAATTATTCTCATGATTTATTCTAAATGAATTTAACATCATTAAATGTGAACATCATTAACAGGTTAGCCAATTGGGAAAAATTCTCACTGAAACACTGAGAGTAACATTAAAAACAAATAAAACTATGAAACTATTTTATAGTTTTCAATTCTACACATTCATGGATTGACGTTGGCATTGTAGGATAATACTAGATTACATATTTTGAGAAAATATAGCCATGAATTTTTTTTCCTAAAGCCATAATTCACATATGCTAAATTTTTCTTATAGATCATTTCTTCTATGTGTCTTTAGAAAATCCCACAAGTTGTTGTAATGGTCATTGTTGGTTTTATAGTATAACAAGATATCATAAATAAATTTTACTCAAAAATCATGCAGATATTCTTTGAACACACAGTTCATTAGATCCATGAAGATAGAGGTTTCATTAATTAGTCTAATTGCCATTACTGTAAACTTGTAATGTCCATACCTGGTTTGAATATTTTCTTTAGAATATATTGCTTCTTTATACAAAATTGATGATATCCAGAGTGATGAACAATATTCAAAAAAATATTGTAATCCATGAATATGATCCAACAATCTATCAGTGTGATGTAGAGTATACTATTCATTTATTGTAATAACAATGATTTATCTATAATCAATACACAACTTCACTGGTATATCTTTATTGTTAACAAAAATAAATGGGGATCCCCATAGAGAAAAAACAGGGAGAATAAATCCCTTGTTACTCAACTCCAATAGTGGTTTCTTCATATATACTAATTCTAGAGTTTCTATTCTTTAAGGAGTCTTTGATATTGTTTTTTCCTCAGGGATTAATTCAATAGAAAACACATCTTCCCACTTAAGAGGATGTCCACGTAAGTCCCATAAAAATACATCAATGTATTCTTATACAATTGGAAAATACTTATTTTTATTATTATCTGGTATTGAATTATGTTCTTCCCAAATAATTCCATTTAGAAGAGCTATATGAGGGGGATCTGGATAATAACTAAATGATACAATTTCTTCTCTAAAGATATTTGATTCTCTATCTTCCACACAAATGATTACTTTCGTATAATTATAACAAATTTTAACATCATATTTTGATATCCACTATATACCTAGTATTTTATCAAATTAAAGCACATGTATGATGATAATGTCATCATCTAAAGAACATTTATATGACATAATTGGTACTATCTAACACATCTTTTTTTCAATTAGAATTTCCATTGAGGGTTTTGACTGAAAACTCCCTTGTTAATTTCAATTGGAAATATTTAATTTTAAAACTAAATAAGGAGGATACAAATTAATGTTAAGATATATAATCAAATAAATATTTATCTATATCTTAGGATATAATTAAAGTACCTTCCACCATATCATTATGAACAAAAACCTCAGTAGATTTCATCAAAAAATAATGGCCTTTATCCCTTTTCAATTGATGGTAAAAATTACCTTGATACCTTGGAAAATGATTTGAATAATGTACCATAACATTACAATTTTATCATTGAAAATTGGTTGCTTCTTTATTTTACTTACAATTGTGTTCTTGGTGGTATTTTTATCTACTCTTCTAAAAAACCTCTATCCCTAAAAGGCATGTTCCATGATTTTTCCTTTCATATATATTATTGGATGGAAAGTAAATTATTATCTTATTCCCCTATTCCTTATTTTCATTTCTAGAGTGTTCATCTAACCACTTCTTCTTTTTATTTCTTTTGATGCCTTATTACTTATAGAATTCCTTTTTTTCTTGATAATAAAAGAGACTGTATCTTCGCATGATGAGAAATATTACGAGCCCAGTGCCCGTTGGAGGAAATGTTGTAACCCATAAAAGATTTGATCAATATTTTATACAATGTTATTTTCCTAGTAGATATCATTCCATTCTAACTTTGTGAAGTCAAGTTAATACTTTTCAACGATTTTATCCACCTTCTAACACAAACTGATAAATTTAAACTCCATATCCACTTGCTGGTCATGAGGAAATTACTTCTCTAAGAAGAGTTCTTTTAAAATCCATCCATTCTATATTTTATACATGTTTGTCCTCCATCGTGGTTTTAATTAATTACCATCATTGATACACATCTTCTAATAGATGATAAACTCCTATAAAAACATTTTCGATTTCGTTTCTCCCAAAAGTAAGAAATATTTTCTCTAAATAACATATCCATTATTAATTTATAAATGGATTTGTATCCCCATTTAATGTTGGGGGTTGTTTTATCATGAAGGTTTCTAACATTTATCCTCCACGTTGTGGATCAGGATGCTCTATATGGGTAAGTTTATTATTCATAACCTGATTCAGTTTTCCTAGTATAGTTATTAGTTATTTAGAAATAATTTTGGATCCTTCTACAACATCATTATCTTTAATAGAAGGGAAAACACTAAATGGATTACATGAGTTGATATGGTTTCCAGGTTTACCATTACACACCATTTCTAATCCATGAAATTCAGTAGATTAGGTTATGAATCATAATACATAATTTCAAAATACATAAATTAAATTGAAAAATTTCTGAATATCTAATCTCATAATCTGATACATGGTTTCATTAGGGACATATTTACATTTAAATTAACCATAATGTTTCACAAAGAAAATAGAAATTACCCTATGCTTATCCCTAGGTGTGAAAACCCAGGTGCAAAGTAAAGCACGTTGTCTTGTACCAAGTTACCCTGAGTTAATCCAGAAACACCTTATCAGAGTTATTACTCCTAGGTACATCTTTGCGAGAACCAAATAAACTTGTAATATCCAGACATAGATCTATTTCTTAAGAATTTCCACACAATATATACATTAAAAAAATTTAGGATTTTATTTTATACTAATCCTCAAAGTCCATCTTAGGTTATTTCCCCCTAATTAATGTCTTTTTTAAATATTGCTTCCATGGTTTGTGTTAAATTTTTTTTGATACCCACTATAACTCCTCATCCAAGATTCCCTCACCCTAAGCATTATTTTATTACATTTTCATTATCACACGAAAACAAATCCCTAAAGAACAATCATATTTATAGCCTAGGAAAAAATATAAATACAAATGAATGTTTTATATTACATAATGAAATGAAAGGTAACATAGTATTTCCATTGAAAACACTCATATCTCATAAACTATACCTATAGGTAAGTTATAATATAACGTTTTGTATCCCGGGGAAAGGAAACATATGAAAGGGGTGATCTCAGATACCTGGTAAGGATAAACAATATCATGTATGCTATAATAAATAAATAAAAGATTTATATAAAGGTATATAATTAAATTTTAATCCTCTTAAACATAACTTATTGCCTAATATGGAAAAAGTTTATCAAATAAATCAATTTAAACATTCACATGAACGTTCAAATAGATGAATAACCGCATGTAATATCAACAACATCTCTCATAAAGAAGGAATGAATAATTGTTTTAGCATAACCATATTAGTAAGGGCTCATTCCAAGACCATAAATAAAAAGATAAATACCTAAACTAGTTTGTCTCATGATACCTACTGACGCATCAAGGGGCTTTAATGGTCATTTATTATCACATACTAATTACAATGTATTCCTGTTATAAAAGGATTGAAACATAACCAACATAAATATCCATATTAAAACTACCATACAAAATTTTAATACATTATTCATTAACCATGAATGTTATAAAAGTTTCACATATATAAAAAACCTATTAATAACCCCTGAAATAAAATATGATAGATTGTATCATATGAAATTAATGTCAATTAAACATTATATCCAATAAATGATGGTGAAAATCTTTAAAATGATTTAATAAAATCATTATAAGATTATTTAGATAAATACACCATTTATTGAAAAAATTTATTTAAAATTATATAAAGATTTAAAAAATTATTTTCATTAAAAATAATCATGTAATATTGTAAAGTAAGATTAAAAAATGGCAATATATCACGATGGTGAAAAAATTTACTCACACCGTATATGTTAAAAAACATTTTTCTTATAATTTGTCTAAAAAGTTAATCAATGTACTTCTTAAGGAATGAAAAAAATGTTCCTTTTATTAAATCAAGAATGGGTAAAAAATTATTTAAGCAATTTTAAATGAATATTGTGAATTTTTATAAATACATTCTTAAGAAACATGGAAATTGATAATAAATATGTCACATCAAATTCTTATGTAAGAGGAATCACAGATAATAAAGAGATTGTGAAATTAACCCATACTGCATACTATACTTTAGTCGAGGGTGAATTAACCTTTTTTATAATGGTTAAATAAATCAATCAAGTTATACAATAACTATATCCAATATTTGTTATATTGTATATCAGCCTCTTATATCATTTTCTTAATAAAATTTCATTATTATCATTTTTTTTCTGGCGTGAACTACTTAATTTTATTATGTGTATTTTGTCATGTAAGAATTGTTTATTATGAATATAATCTATCTTCTTCATATAAAAAACTATATTCAGTTAATGAATATTATATTCATTCATTATATACATTTTCATAATCATTGTTAAATGGTTTTAGTGGATAATGATTCTCTTCAAATCGTGGAGATGGTTGGTCGTACGTATGCATGAGCAATGCTATCATTATGTAATGGTAAAGGGTAATGAGATGTATTGAATATGAATTATAAAGTAACAATATATTGTCATATTTATTATTTAAACCCATTATATTCATATTTATACACATTAAAATAATGTATATATGAAAAATAGTTTACACCACAACATGGAGACGGTAAGTTTTACATACGCATGCATGGAGAGATTGTTTTTATAGAATGTATAAAATGGGTAATATAGATGTATTATAATCAAAAAGAGATATCAAAATATATTATATTCTGGATTTATTACTTTATTTTTGAAACAACTTTATAAAATAAAGTAGAAGAAGAAAATAACTTTGGAATAATTGGTAAAAGAATTCAATATTCTTCGAGTGTCTCCTTTTGATTTTCACAAAAGGAATCATTAGGATGGATTTATGCACAAATTATGTCCTCTAGGATAATTTGAGGAATTGTTTTAGAAGAAATAGGAAGTGTTTGGCCTAGTAAAATTGATTTAGTGTTGTCAGTAATAGAGAAGGAGAGCCGCATTATTATTAGAGAGGGGGGGGGGAACTTTTGGAAACATCAAAACTATTTATGTAATATTTATTTATTTTTTATTTAAAATTTCCCCAAAGTAATTTATTTTGAGGCTGATATGAGGATAGGTAGAAATAATCTAAACTTATAATGTTTATACATTATTGGATTTTTTTCTGAACCTTATCATTTTTATTTGTCCTTAATTAATCTATTAAATTTTTCTGTTGGTAAAAATGTTCTAAATATTAAAAGGTTATAAATTTTCATTTATATAAAGTAAATACATTATTATACTTTATAATCTAGAATTATTAATTTTTACTTTTTAAATATTTGTATTATTTTTAAATAATTTATTAAAATGCTATTTTTATAAAATATGAATAGCCCCAATTTTGACCTTATTCATTACTCTGACTTTAATTATTATCCAAAAATAAATATATAAATTAGAAAAAACCACGGAATATACTCTTAACATGTAATAATCACCAAAAAAATTCATGTATAAACTTAATTAATTCATATTGTATTTATTTTGATATTATTAAAACTATTTATTATATATTTTTATTAATAAAATAATTTATGGGTCACTATTGAATCATCATTAATTGTAATTATTTAATATATAAAAATTATAAATAAATTACTATGATGTAGGAAATTTATTTATACTTTCAAATACTATTTATAATTGATTTTCCATCTTTTTTATCGATACATTAAAATTTATATGCTTATATGAAATGAGATTGTGACATTTTGTCACATTATTTGATTTTTATAATATTAATTTATTATTCATGGATATGTGTCCATTAAATGATTCCATTTCAAACCATAGGTGTAAAGGGTCTAATTTAGTCATCCAGTAAAGATTTTACATGTGTAAGTGTAATTTGATAATATTTTTTACCTTCAATTATCCGATTTACCCTAAACTGTTTTAAACAAATAAAAATTTACTAATGTTGTTATTCCACCAAAAATTAAGATTATCATATTAGATAAAAAATTACATAGTAATTAAAACCATGTATATATGTTTTTCTAAATTCAATTCATATAAATGGGAAATTAAACTTTAATGTTTATCAGGTGGATGTGGCAGGAAAACAGGTAAAAAGATGCCGAAATGATCAATAAAATTTTATATCAAATTATATTATAAAATTAAATCTAGTAATCTAAATTGGATTAATATAATTATTATTTATCCATTGTGAATTTAAGATAAATTTAATGTAAAATAATTATATAAATGAAATACTTTGCTTTTTGAAAATAATGCTGTATTTTTTACTATTCATCAAAAACAGAAACTTTTCAAAAAAAATACCAAAATTTCACTCTAAGAAAATATTGATATTAAAAATTAAAAAATGATTTCTGTTTTGGAAATTAAAATATATAAATTTCATAATGTAATTAATACTATTCATAACCACTTTTTAAATTACTAGTTTGATTGTTCCTGATGCACTTGAACTCGGTGTTTCATGTAGTGAAATCAATTGATTTATTCAAAAATAAATGTACCATAGAATCTTGGGGTGTTACATGAATAATAGATTCATGAAAAAATAATTAGAAACTTATTACATGGAATGACTCACTAAAGTATATATCATGATATTTCATGTTGTCAAATTTATACTTAGGAGTATATTCTTATTATCAATAACTTATACAAGTGTTTGGTGACATACCTATCATTACAACCTTTGTACTTTGATACAATACTTACACAAGTCAAAATATGAACGTAGATAATCAAGGGTTGGTTGGTTATTGTTTATCATGTTTTCATATAGAGTGAAACTAATATGGGTTCTATCCACATGTATGATAGGAAAATACATTAGGCCCTTAATTGTATAATAATGTAAAACTAGATGGCCATTTTAAGTTATGTCACATATGATGTGTGAAACTACATTGATAATGGGCATGTGTTGGGCTCAACAATTAGATAAATGTCATGAAATGTACTCATCAACATGGTCAATCATTTTTAGAGAATAAAAAAAATATGAGATGACAGTACTAGATTCAAATTTTTCAATTATAGTCTTCACTTGATGAGAAAATGAACTTATAGGTACAAATATGATCTATATCATTCATCTGTATTTGGACATGTTTAAATAAGATATATGAGTATGTTGGATTGAGATCATAGTAGATCACATAGTTTCTTGAGTAGAACTGATGCTTTTATAGAGGACACTATTTTCTTACATCTATGAAATATATATATCATATTTGTTTTAAAAATTTCTATGCCCTGCAAGGTCACACCATTGGGACACTAGATAAGGATTCTGGTTTGAACGATGTTTTTGTTCCAAAAAAATAGTGAGATGAAAAAATAGAAAAATATAGTTCTATATGGATTTATATGGAGAAGTGGGGTTTTCATAGTCTCCTTATAGATATTAGTGTAGGTGGGAGTTTTTAATAATCACTAAAATTATTAATATAATATTTAATTAATGATCATTTTATAACAAGATTAATTCATTCAGAATAATCCACTATGAATGGATTAATTTGATTCAATATTCATTGAATATGATACAATTAATTAAATGAAACATGAACAAATGTATATAGATACACTGAATATGGCTAACACATTTTATTAAATAAAACACATCATAGAAGTATATATGAAAAAATGTAATCCCTCCTGTTGTGTAAAACCAATTTTATGAAGGACACTCAAAAATATATTGCTTCATATATCATGTTCATTACCCACTATGAAGAAACTGTCACCTCTTAATGTGTATGAGAATATACCGATTGATATTAGGTTCTATAATATAGTGTAATCCTTTGGAGGCCAGAAACATTTGTTTTATACTCCAATGATCGTTCTCAATAAAACTAATTTTACATTACTACTTTTGTTATCTAGGTATTGATAATTATGTTCTTCAACTTTTATATATTGATTCTAATTTATATATATTATATCTATTTGTTTATTTATTTCACTACCTTGTACAATTTATGGATACCAAAATTCCATCATTATAACCATCTCATTCCTTCTTGAGGGGAGGAGACGTAGGGGCACCTTGTGTGTTATTTATATCTCTATTATCAAAGTGTTCCATACCTTTTTTTACATTCTACATTGAAATATCTACTACATATTTTCTATTTGATATTATTTCTACACAATTTACTATTATAATCAAAATTATATCAATATATCACTTTATTTTTTATTTCATCATTTAATTCTATTATGTTAATTTTTTAATGCAATTCATCCCCCGACTTTTCATTTCTACTCCGACAAGTCGAAGAATGGATCAAAAAAAAATATAATAATTGAGTGGTGGGTGAGACAATTTCATGAACCAGCCAGCCACTAAACTAGAAAAATTTGTTTACCATGTTTCAAGCACTCTATGAATTGAATTATTACATTTTATTTATGGTTTTACGATAGTAACTAGTTATTACCTTAGGTAAATCAATAATTATGACTAAAAAATGAAGTGGTATTTATTATTTAAATTAGATTTTTAGATTTTATTTTTTAAATGCATTTCATTTGATTAAAATTTTTAAAGTGAAAAAATAATTTTAAAATAAAAAATTATAATGTATTAAATTGTTATTTAGAAAATAATTTTTATGTTCTAAAATTTTAGAAGTAGGTTTTTTATTCAAAAATGATATTATAAAATATATAATTTCATTCATAAAACTTATATTTTATCATGAAAATGGTTTCATAATTTTTAAGTCGTTTTTATATCTAAATGATGCAAAATAAATCACTGTATTTTAAAAAATGGTATTTCAAAAAATTCACATAAAAATAATTATTTCAAAAAAATCCCAAATATTCTATATCATCATATATTATTAATATTAATCCAAAGATGGTATTAAAATTTTTTAAATAACCACACTAAAATTTTAGAATTCTATGTTTAAATAAAATCCCAAAATACAGGGGAAAACTATTCATTGTGTAAAATAGATTTTTAAAATGTTTGATATTATTTATCTGTATTTCCAAGAATTTCATAATTAATTCAATGTAAATATATTATATATTTTATCAATATATTTTTTCATAATATATTTATTTCATTAAAATAAAACACCAATTTTAGAAAAATATATTTATACACCTAAAATTATATTATTTGTTATTTTAGTGATAATAATTGAATTTCAATATTATTAAAAGTATGAATTATTTTCATTATACCTATGTTTTGTAATGTGGTTTCCCTTATTTATACCATCTAATTCAAAAACTATGTTTTTAATATTTATATAAATTAATAATATCGTTATCTTAATATATAACAACATTCAATTATGTTCATCATTTCTTGGGGAGAAGAATAATATATATATATATATATTGAAATCATGAGCTTTTACATTATTTATCCTCTACAACCCTAGTGAAATAATGTCCTGAATTTTTTAATTATCATATAAAAATAGATATATATAAGGGATTTCAAATTATGAAGACAACCCATAATATAATATATAAAGATATATCAACCATACAAACATGGTTTAATATATATCATTCCTTTGAATTGGATTATCCCTAATAGTGTGTTTTCCTCCAACTATTTGGGAAAATATTCTATCATTACTTTTTATCGAGACACAACTTATATAATTTTTTTATGTGGCTTTATTATCATCCTATCATTGATAAAATATCTTATGTTAATATGAAATGTGTTTTTCATTACTCTATAAAAATGTTCTACTAAATTGGTGGAACCAATCCATCAAGAAAATGGGGTAAAATTTATCTAATGGAAGGATAATAAGATTTCAATGTAGAAAATTCCTATAATATTCAAATTGAAATACAATAATAATACCACTAGAAGATTTATTCAACAATTAAATCATCGGGTGGTGATTTATTAACCTAGAAAACATCATAGGTATACTAGAGTTTATAGAGTAAAACACTAATAATACATCCACAATTCTGAATTTGAGGGTATATGTTCCTTAAATATCAAGATCCACTTCAACATTAGGGTTTTCATTGGCTTTCTATTTTCCATTTGGTCTTGGTGTTTTTTTAAACTCATCATCTAGGTTAGTCCATATATTTGGGAATTGACTAAAATAATTCCCAAGTACCTCATACACAAGACATTAAATTATCAATGTTTTGTCATGATGAACTATATTTATTTCAATCAGGTTAACTGGAATATTAATTTTTCATTGATAGTTTAATTCTTAATGACCCCCACATCTACAAGTAAATAATATATAATTCCCCTTTAGGTAATTACCATGGTGTTTATTTCTAAATTCCTGAACAATCTAAAATTGAATATGATTTCCTTCACCATATTCATCACTTTATACTTCTTGAGACAACATCCTTATATTGTTTTATTGTGTTTGGTACTTCAACCAAGTTCATATTATTAATCATATTTTGCGATATATTTGTTTCTATAATCATGTGGTTTCTAACTCTATCCATTATTTATATAGGTTTTTAGATGATGTAATATTTTTTTGTCCCTCACACCCATTATTCCATCAAGATACAATCATTACAAAAACTAAAAGATTTCACATGAGTGATGAAACCTTAAAAATATGTTGAAATTATCATAGTAAAAATGGATTCAACCTTAAATTCTTTTACACATTTTAATAATTATTTTTTCTATAAATAATATAGGTCAATGTAAATAAATCATAGTTTTATATAGGATTCATATAGTTGGGTTATTTAATTCCTTAATATGTATGATACTCAGCATGCTCGTTGAGCCAGTTCTTAACATGAACTTAGGCATGCCTCCCCATACACTAAAGGATTCTGACTAGTTGCGAGGGTCAAGAGTAGTATTATTGGATACTATAACACCTGATCAGAGTTCACAGTTACAAATAAAATGACTTAGTATAATATGTGTACAAATAAATATTAGTACATAAGATATGTAAAAGAATCCAATCATTAATAACATGAATTTTTAAAGTAATATAGTTTTATAAATATGATCACCCATAAGGACAATCACATATACAAATAAATAATGAAAACTATAATAAAAAAAGTACAGGTGGCTCAACAACATATTAAAGCCTCACCTCTATCCCAATCACCAATCCATATTGAAAACCTTCATCTCTATCCAAAACATCATACTAGGACTTTTCCAAAATATTTCCCACAGTAAGTTAATGATCTACTCAAATACCCATGTTCAACGGCCACCTAAGAAAGGTGTGACTACATGACTCAGTAGGTAACCACCGACATGTTCTCATTCAAAACTAGTATATATAGTTTCTATTTATCTAAAATTCTTAGCTGAAATAAATAAATAAACTATTGAAAAATTAACCACCATATTACTTACATAAACTAGTGTAGGGGGTGTCTCGGAGAACATCATAATGATCGTTCCAAACCTAGCCTCACTGGGGAACTAATTCCTACCTTGGTACTAGTAACTGGTATGAATCTTCAATCCCATGAACCAGATTAAACTTTCATTCAAAATATAGATCCTTGGAATATTTTATCATGTGATTATATCATGCCAACTATATAAAAATATATCTTGTGATTTTAATTATGTATTTCTAAATATCTGTGTCCTTTGGACAAACATTTCATTATAAATGGCTCAATATCAAGATCATAATTATTTTGGGACTCTCTCTCTAAACTCTTGGTATAATAGATGGACTGTGGCTAATTTCTAGACATCCCAGGAATTGATTGAATCAAAAATATAACCCATTTCACCATGTTAAATTATTTGACCACAGAAATCTAAGGCTTCCCAATCATAAAAATGTAAAATCACGAGGCCCAAATGGACAGATCATAATGATGACCTTGAAATCAGATCCTAATAAATTTGATAATAATATAATCCATTGATAGAATGGTTATATCCTTGAAATAATAAGAATACCTGGGACTCATGGCATATAGGGAATCCTCTATTGACCTATGTTTGAATCACAGTTTTTTGGACAATTTTTTGTTGATTAAAATCCAAATACCAAGAAGCACATTAGGCATTCCCAATGATTTCAACATGTCCAGGGTGTACTATATTAGTGTCATAGATCCTTGAAATCCATATCTCAATAATTTCCTCAAGGAATCCCCAATTATGTCATAAAATATCATTATGAACATATGCTAGGTCTCATAGAGCATGTATGGGAATCTATAGTTATATCAATATAAAATAAGTGAATGTATAAACTTAATGTAGTGGTTTCAATAACTCCTAACCACATATCCTATGTCCACCAACCATCAAGATCACAAAATTGGTATATTTTCAAATTTAAAACCAAATACTATTTCTAGCTATTACAATTTCTATCCTCCCACCTTTTTTATATGTTATTGGGTAACGTACCAGGACCTCCATGTGTCTCATTGAGGCCCTTGTGGCCCCGTAGGAAGGAAACACTAGGGAAATGACCATATGATCTTTCCCTTTTCCCATTAATCCTTGGTTTTCCTAAAAACCATATTTATCTACCAGTATTTGTATGGTATCTATCATTGTCAACCCCTCAGCCACTCATATCGAGTGATATTGTTAAATTCATATTCCCAGTCAATAGCGACCGATACATCCAACCAGTACATAAGGGTCTATTAGGTCACTCGACACCATATTCAATTCAATGTCAATCTCTAGTTTTTATTATACTTACTCAAATTTAAATATTCACACCACCAAAAATGGAGGGCTCATATAGAATATACGAACAAGGAAAAATAAATCTTACTAAAGGCCAAATGCTTAATACAAATATTTTCCACTTTTAATTCCAATGGTAAACAATTAAAAGAATGGCGAAACCAAAATCCACTAAACCAGAATTAACCACTATATTTCCAGTATAAAAA
Source organism: Viscum album (assembly GCA_963277665.1). NCBI lineage: Eukaryota > Viridiplantae > Streptophyta > Magnoliopsida > Santalales > Viscaceae > Viscum > Viscum album. The sequence goes on from OY728155.1 coordinate 1,447,979,003, forward strand.
AACATGAATAATTAATTAATTATTAAATTCATAATAAATTAATTATTTAATGTAAACTATGGACTATTCAGTGAAAAATTACTAGGTTAAAACTTTTTCTATAAACATGTCTGAAAACTAGCTAGCCATGTATTGGGAACTCCTGACAGGATTCCCAGGAAAATTACTAATCATTAAAACCAAATCAATGATGAAACTAGTTAATTTAATGAATAACATATAAAAATTTATATTGTTAAATTCATTTTATTGAAATTATCAGTGAAAATTGTTTGATATCATCATAAGGGGTTGTCTTCAAAGGCTACATGAAATCCCCCTCGAAATCATTCTCGTAAACCATCCTCTAGTAAAATCAACATTTTTGTCCTCAATTGGAACAACACTAAGTTAAAAATAAGGAGAAGTATAAGAGACAAGAGAAATAATATGATACTATACCTTGTGCCATTTTCAAAAACACCCAAAAATAATACCAAAAATAAGGGACAAAATAATGCTAAAAAAGGAGATATAACTTAATCCATGTGTGTAATAGAAATAGGTTGTAGGGGGATCCTCCATAAAAATAAATTAGAGAAAAAATTTCAACATTACCCCATTAAATTCCACTGAATAGAGGATGGATCTTCTACATGTTTTCCTACAGTATTCGATCAACATCACCAAGGTCACTTCTAAACTCCAAAAATTTCACCCGAGTCTCAAAAAATTTCTAAAAACCTTTTCCAATGTCTTCCAACAATCCGAAATCAAATATTAATGGTGGATTAAAATCTCCACCCCACTATTTCTGAAATTAATATTCGTTTTAGAATTTCATTCCCCATGTGAAGCATGAATTCTTATAATCACCCCATCATAATACTTCTTATACTTGAGGTGTCTCACCATACATCCAATCATAAAACACAATATACATCAATTTCCAAAACCAATTCAGATGGACACATTTCATGTTTAATCCCTCAACACACTCACTTAATGCATCACGATCTATGAAGTCTTCGACAATGCTCATATAATCCCAAGGCATCATTGATACTCCCCAAACCCCCCATAAAATAGAAATAACTACTTTCCAACATAAAAAATTTCATCTTTCCTAAAGTGCACCACAACATAGGATTAGGTTGCACCATCCAATTTAGAGCTAGAAAACATACATATAAGAATTTTCCACCAAAACTCCAAAACTGTATTATGAAGATAAACCTAGAAAATTACCTAACTAACAACACTTCTTTACACACAAAAATTCTACTAAAAGTTATCAATTCTAATATAAAATATTCTAATTCCAATCATCCAATATCAAGCCTTGGCTAAACCACATTTTCCATAAAAATACCTGATCAATCCCAAAAATTATTATGTTGCATTTAAAAATGAAATTACTTTTGTGGTTACCAAATTATATCATTATATCTTATGTAAAAATTTTAAGATGCCTCCTCTAGATAGACCTCCAAAAGATGATCATCCATATCCACCAATGTATTTCCAATACATGTTCTCAGTTACATTGCTCTAGTAGAACCCACTTGACGATTCATCAATATCACTAAATTCTTTTCCAGATATCTGGTGGGCTCCCCACTATATAAAATACAAAATACCTCTCTTCAAGCGCAACATCAATGGTTTCCATTAGCACATTCATGTTGCCCCTTCTGAATGATGCTCACCTCATCTAGTTAATAACTAACCGAGATTCTCCTAGATAGGATGGACCACCACACTCGATCCCTCACGAAAATACCCTCTGACATGGAGGGATATATCTAATTTCATAAAATACCCCTATCCACCATTACCTCATTTGTTTCATAAACCACATAGGTCCTCAACAAACACCCGACCATTGACCAATTGAAATATAAACGGGTACCATTCACAAATGGTACATACTAGTTCATGTCATCTAGTATAGTAAGTATAAAAATTTATACCATCCAATCAAATCATCTGACTCACAATCCTATGAGTTATAAACCAATTCAAAAGAATTACTCACCACAAACCCTAACCATGCCCCACAATGTGATAGTTATTTTTGTGAAACACATTCTTAGCCACCACTTAGAATTGTACCAGAAACGGGTGTCCACCCAAACTCTCACCACACTAGTAGAGTACCACCATAATCATTATGGCCAGACCCACGAATAGAACATCCATTTAACCCATCCTAAAAACAAATTGATAAATATTCAAGGTGATGCATCTCAATAAACTCAGAGGAATGACCATACATTCTCGATTTCTACTGCACTCACAAGAACCAATTGTCCCCTATCATGAGTTTCCCTCACACATAATACACGGAACATACTCACTAAAATTATAATTAATTTCCAAGGATCTCTAGTTCTTCCCACCTCTCCCAAAAACCAAAGCTAAATTTGTAATAAACCAAGGGAAACCTCATATTTCCATATTAATAGACAATTATATCTACATAAAAATTCCCCCAATGTTTTCTCACATATACATAGTTGACGGAGCTTGTTCCAAGTTATCAGCCTACAAGGGAACTAATTCTCACTGAGCATCCATCGAATGGACTTTCCCTTTGAGAATCAATTTCATTTAAAATCAATAAATATAGAATAACTTCATACTAGATGATCCATGCCAAATGAAATATTATCATAGGCACAATTATGTATAATTACATTCCACGATATTTGGGAAAACACTATATAAGTTTTCAAATGTTATTTAAACAATAGAGGATGAAATAAAAAAATCATAAGGGGTTTAATTCTTCAGAACCATCTTCCCATTCCAACACACTAGGATGTCTTCACACCTCCAAGTAGATAGATTGCTCCATTTTCATCAGTATTGGATCCATAAGATCTTCCACTAGAATAAAACATTAATATATGTTTTCCTAACTAATTAGAATTAAACCATGTACTTATATAAGAAACAACTGTTTAATTTTTTTTAGACACTATAAATAATTGAGAATTAGACTTTAATCGAAACAATCCCAATATCATACCAATATCATTAGAATCCTATATTATGAATTTGATTTATAACACACACATATTACCTATATATCCCAAGATAGAAATGCAATCAGTAGGCTATTTGAAATGTCTCATGATCTAGAACCCATAATATATGAAGAACCTAAAAAATACATGTGAGTCACACAAGGTGGAAATCATATCCAGCTATAAAAAAACAAGAAAAAACTATTATCCCATTACCTATTAACCCAGACTTACTACTAGAGTATTTGTAATCAATGCACCATCCTAACATTCATTAAAGGCTTTGAAATATTTTTATGCCTCATATCAACCATATCTGATAACTTTAGATAAGAAATTGAAATATCATTGATACCAGTTTTTAAAACATCTTTATGTAGGTCACTCAATGGTTACCCCATATCTATACACCACAAGACCATAGGAAGACCTCCTAGTATTCCATAGGATAATGACTAGCAGCATTGGTCTAGGGTAGTATTGTGGGGGGACTATACCCTCTAATCAGTGTTACCAGTGATCGATAAAATGGACATGTGTCACTTATCAATAGAAAAAATCATATTATCAAGGAATATAAAACAACCAAATCAGTAATAACATGAAATGTGGTAGTGGAACAATTATAAATGGAAGATTTTCCACAGGATAGATAAAATAACAAAATAAAGAATCTTGAAAAGAATAAAATAGAAGTACAGAAGTCTAAACAATATCATAGAAACTCACCTGATTCCTAATCTCCATTCTCACTCACGAAACATTAGCTCGATCCACAACATCATATGGTGCCCTTCCCCAACATGTGTATGAAAAAGTGAAAAATTATTGACTTCCCAAGTTCCGTGGATTATTGAGAAAATTATATGTACATAACTCATCACAGAATAAGCATAGTGCACCCATTAATAAAACGAATATAAAATTTATTTTCATGGTAAAATGTCCATTATAATAAATAAATAATCATTCAATAATAAATAAAAACCATACAATCTGCTTTATCCAGTGTCGATTCATCTCTTAGCTTATCAAATTGGTAATTCCAACCATGACCACGTAGGGGGACCATGTCTGACTCTAGTACCAATAAACTATGTGGAACATTAGTCTCATAAAATTGATTTCCCATGGAAAATTCATCTAGTTATGATTTGTCTCCAAGAAAGCCATGAAATCATGCTAACTATAACAACTGGATCCTAGGGTGTGACCTAAGAATCCATGAATCTCATGAAAAAATAGAGAATTATTTAATCCCAAATGGACCAATTTACAGATCCCATGAATTTTAGGAATCTCTCTAAACTTTAGGCATACTAAATCGATGTTGTCTGATTCTTCAGCATCCCTTGTAATCATTGAATTAGAAATATCACTCATTTCAACATAAAAAATGACCAGATCACTAGAATCATGGTCATCCTAATCATAAATATGTAACATCATCAGGCTCAACTATTTTAATAATAGGAATTATATAGGAATCACATCATAATATAAGTGATCATAATAAAATTTAAAATTCTTCATGTCCAGATACAAGACATACTACGCACCCTATGTGATCATGGATTATAGGTAATCCCTTAAAAAGTTATAGTCATGTAACGACCCAAAGTTCTATCAATGGAATTAAATTTTTATGATTATTTTTAATAGAATAATCACATTTGGAATCACAATGACATATCATGATATTAAATACTATGTGACTATTAAATATAACTTTCCCACTTATGTGTTTTGAATTTCAATAATCTGACATACACAGTTGTGTTCAAGGTTATTTTTGGTGTCTAATAGAACAAACATAATTTTTTGTGAATATTATCCAACACATGTGAATAGTAACATTCCCTTATGAATATTAATATTAACTTTTTAGTAGTACATCCTCTAAATGAATAGTAACCTCACCCATTAATGTGTAAATAAAATTTAGGCATCTTACAAGTGACAATATGACCATAGTAAATGTATTGGTATTTTTGTAAGTCATAAATAACTTCTTATAATTAATTAATAAATTTAAAAAAATTATTTTTCTAAATTGAGTTTAAAAATTAACAATTCTATGTCTTCTTGTTTTAAGAAAATTATATAATAAATTATATAAATTTTGAAAGCATTATGAAATCAGCTTTAATTTTAAAATAGATATTTTCAAGTAAATTATGATTTTAATAAATATTTACATTTATCACATATAATTAATTATTTTTATAAAATTAAGGTCATTTTTGTATTCTAAACATCAATAAATGGTTTCAGTTAATTTTTTGGAATTTTCTGAAATACATGATGTTTTGGGGAATAGTAAAATAAATTAATTTACCGTATAAATACATTATAATTTAATTCCGCTATTCATAAAATCATGGGTGATGTAAGCACCCAAATATATATCTTACATTAACTCATTACTATTATTTATCATGGGATTATTTATATTTTATTCCTTGTAGATAAATAGTAAATTAATTAACATAGTAATGAGAAACCCCTCTCCCATCAATTATAAATGCCACCCCGTTCACCCTCAATACATCAAACCTATGAAGCTTCAATACTTGTCCAAATTCGGCCAAAATTTATTCCCTATCAAATCCCAAACATCTAGGATATCTTATCCTCATTAAAATACAAATTCTAGGTTTTTAATTAGGATATCAAGAGGAGAATTCATGAGGTAAATTCCCTATCGTTTTCTTTTCAATTTCCATTTATGTTATCTTATTTTATTGTTCCCAAATCACCTCAATTCATCCGAAAGGAATGATAAATCTATTATGTATTATATACCAATATGAAATCATGTTAATATAATATTCATCCCTAAAATCAACCCTCACTCTATTTTATTATAAAGATGAAATTGTCGCTCGTGTTGTGTTAATCGTGGGTGATGAACTTCTATTTTATTTAATGTCATTCAAGGATACAAATAAAACCATTAAATGGTTGAAAACATATTTTATTATTTATGTTATATATAATTTTATGTTCTAGACAAAACATATATTCAAAATTCTAATTGATAAAACAAAACATGTCTATTGTGACCCAAAAACCGCACAAATTAAAATAAAAAATCATCATTAAATTTAAACTAATGATTCATCCGCAAATAATATAAAATAATTCATTATTAGTTAATTTAATCTACTGGAATATCATTAATGAAATGTAATATCTATTCTGTATTTTTATCCATGTTCTACAAGAACTTTCATTCATGTGTAAAATTTAACCGTTCATCAAAACTATGAAAAAGAACACTTCCCCATAATTGATTTAAACTCTATAAATCATTTAAAGGATCGTAAGAGAACTTAATGAAACCTTATTGAACTAATTTCTTCTATAAAATGTTCTTGAATTGATAATTAATTAATATAATGTCATTATATACGAAGATAAAGTGAAGGAAGCATTCAGATACAAGGTAAGGGGAAATTCTTGAACCCATCTTCATTTCTTCGGGTTATCCCTCTTTCACTCTATTTTTGTATGCTTACTCCTCAAAAATAGTTTTTCAAAATTATCACAAATTTTCTATGATATACATTCTTTTCACTAGATTTCATGTCAATGAAAATGTTTTCCCAAAGAATCTTCTTTTATAAACACACCTTTTACTTCTCACTCAAGGTTAGTGGTTCTTGTATCAAGTATGTCATTCCCCCTTTCTATTGGGAACACAATGTTTATGAATTTTTTCCTATAATATGAATCCCATCCCATTAAAAAGGTTATTTATTTTCATATATGGTTTATTTTTCATGTATGATAATGAAAATGTTATATTTTTATGGGTTTGCCAAGAATTATATAGCGCAATATGAATGCTTGAATGCGACGAGTGCACCCGGAATTATATAGAACTGTATGAATTTGGTAAAATGATGGACCTCATTAGTTAAAGTTAATTGATTTGTGAAAATTATGACTTTTGTTTTCCACAACTATGTGAGGTAGTTTACTGCTAAGACATCATGTTTCATTTTTATTCATTTCCATAGCTCAGTCCTTTATATAATGGTTCCTCTCATGATTTTGATAATGATGTTATGATTATTCTCACCCCATGCTATATGTTTATTATCTATCTTCTTACTATTATTTTATCTCACCCATTTTTAATCTATATCCTTAGGTGAGTATGTGTACTAAAGAGATTTCAAGGGACAATATTATGCTAGAGGAAAGTTAAATAAATAAATATTTATACTTGATGTTGTAAATTTTATGTTTGGTCCTAGTATTCCAAATACACTAAACATCTATATCCTTGTGGTGTAATACTATTATGTTATTTATCTTTATAATGATGTAATATTAATGTAATAAAATTCTCGGACTCTATAGTTTCTATCAAAGGCAAGTTTTAGTTAATTTGGGAATTTTGATTAATGAACCCTAAAGAAAACCTCTAGTATGAGACTAAGTACAAATATGAACACAAGGAGATTTTCTAAACATATGGGACCCAAAAGATATGATTTTAGTGTAAATTGAACAAATTAATAAGTTTTTTATTCATCAATCATTTAATGTTTTTTGTTCTTAACATTTCTATTTTAGAAAATGGTGAGAACCAGGAGAAACCAAGCCAACAAACCGTGTGAGGGACAATGCAACGATTGCCTGAACTATATTCCCATTGCTTTTAGAGGTGAAGTTAAAAATGTTATTGTGATTCTTACCCTACTATATTAGGTTATGAATAATAAAATGAATAATGTTGAACATCCTCCTTTACCCAAGAGTGAAAAATTGGATATTGAGTGTTTTATATGATAACGACCATTGACGATCAGTGGATCTTATAATCTATTAGTTGAAGAATAGTGGTTTAACTCAATGGAGAATATTTATTCTATAATACACTATTCTGAGAAGGATAAGTGGTAACTATACTTTTATCATGTTCATGGGGAGGCTGATCAATGGTGTTATTTTATTAAGAACACCAAGCCAAGATATGACATTGAAGTGATGGAATGGGAAGACCTTAAGATCATGTATCTTAACAAGTATTTCCCATGAAATATTCCTACAATGATGAATATATTATTTATATAGCACAAGAAAAATGAAGTATAATCAGTCACAAATTAGGAATTGAATTTCACATGGCATCCAAGGTATGAATCTGGGGTTTTTCAATAATGATAGAAAAATGTAATCATTCTTTAGTTGATTAAAACCAAAAAATTCAAATGATATTGCAATTAGAGACATTGGGAGTTGGGAAAAAAATTCGGTGTTCCCTAAATGTGTAGATGGAGTTTTGAGAATGGTCCCACAAATATTGTGATATGAAACAAAAGATGGAGTTTCAAGAAGGAGGGTCTAATGATAATGTTGGGAAGAAAACTCAACAACACACATGCCAAAAATGTGGGAAGATGCCTCATGGGAACTGCCTCAACGGGATGGGAAAATGATTCAAGTGTTGGAAGGAAGTCCACCATTCTCAAGAGTGTCTAAAAGACCTAAAAAGGAAGGATAGTGTAGTTGGAGAATGGTGAGAACCACCCATGTTCTGATGCTACAAATATAGGGATAAAGGGCACTGTGAAACCTGGTGCACTAAAACTCTAGTACATGAGGGTAATCAACATCCTCAGTCACTGAATGCAAAAGAGCAAGTGGAGGCTTATGCCATCACTACTATGAAAGTGGAGGAAGATAATGTTTTCTAAAACTATAGAATCAATTTTCTAAAACCTTGAATTAGTGAAAACCATTAAAACACTAAGTGGTTCGATCATTGCGACCTAAGTGTTTGACTCTTCTCGTTTTTTCCATATGTCAGAAGATTCTTCCTATGAATCCCATAATACTACCCTTGGTGGAATTCGATACTATAATGGGAATGGATTCGATCTTGTTATATAGAGAACATATCAAATTTTGGCAAATGGAAATATATTTTCATATTACAAACAATCCCACGCACCTCTAAAAATTCAAATAAGATCACGAATATTCTTTGAAAATCCTTCATTAGTGTGGGTGTCGAGTCCCTATAAAGTAGAATACCTCACCCAAATGGTTGTGTGAATGGAATGTGTCAACATTTTAGAAATTCCCATACTGAGGGAATAAAATGAAGTATTTTCTAAAGAGTTACAATGAAATCCCTTAGAACATGAGGTAGAGTTCTCCATTTAACTCATACGCAGAGCTACTCCTATCTCAATGTGTCCCTATATGATAGCTCATATCAAACTATAGGAGTTAACAAAGTAGATGAAAGAGCATTTTGATAAGGGTTCATACGCCCTAGTGCATCACCATGGGGTGAACCAGTGCACTTTTTGAGGAACTACGATAGAACAATGTGGATATGTATCAATTATTGGGAACTCCAAAATATCACCATAAAGAAAAAGTATCCCCTCCCATGGATTAATGACTTGTTTTATCAGTTATGAGGAGGTCAATACTTATCAAAGGTGGATCATCACTGTGGATATCATTATCTATAGGTTAAGAAGAAAGATATTTAAAATATTTCCTTCCATTCAAGGTATGTGCACTATGAGCTTCGTGTGATTCCCATACGACCTTCTAATGCCCATGAAATCTTCATGAATTTAATGAATAGAGTCTTTAGACATCACCACAACATATTTTAGGTAGTTTTATCGATGATATTCTCATATACTCCAAGATAAATGATGAAAATTAATATCATACAAGACTTTTTTTAGAGATATTGAGAAATGAGAAGTTGTATGCCAAGTTTAGTAAGTGTGACTTCGATTAAGTTAGTCACATTCTTTGGACTTGTGATCACATGTGAGGAAATTTTTGTGGTCCATTAAAAACAAAGGTGATTGAGAAATGGGCCAGACCCTCTAGAGTCACAAAAATCCATAGTTTTATTCGATTAGCTGGGTACTATCGATGTTTTGTCAGAAATTTAATATGATTTTCATACCCACTATCTATGTTAAAAAGGAAAGGGGTAATTTATGTCTGTACGAAAGAATGTGAGGGAATCTTTAAGGAGATAAAGAGATGGCGGGGAAGTGCACCAGAACTATAATTACCGAAAAATGGAGAATGTTTTTTGATATATAGTGATTCTTTAATGAAAGGATTGGGTGGTTCACACATGAAAAATGATAATGTGATAGTATAAGACTCACATTAGTTTAATATCCATGTGTACAACAACCCGATGCATGATCTGAAACTAGCAGCCATGATTTTTTCCATGAAAATTTGGCAGCACTACGATTACAGTAAGAAGTGTGACATATCCACTAACAACAAGAGCCTAAAGAGTATACTAACACAATAGGAGCTCGACATGTGTCAAAGGAGATGGTTAGATCTAATCAAGGACTATGATTTCTTAATTAACTATCATCCTAGAAAAGTGATCAAGGTAGATTAATCTCTAATCCAAAATGATCCCACTACACTTTTCATGTTATGGATTGAGAAAGACCCAGTCATCTTGAATATGAAAAGGATGTATTTGGAAACTATAAGGGTAGGGGATAAATCCTACCATTCCCAAATTATTGTGCAACCATCAATCCATGAGATGATTACAGAGGCACAAGGGGGTGATTTGGAGTTACAATAAAAGGTGGATGTAGTAATAGAAGGGATGCTACAAAAGTTCCATATCAATGATGATGGAATGATTCAGTTTGGAACATAGCTTTATGTGCCTTCATCACTCGGAATAAAGAAGAAGCTTTTGTAAAATGAATGTAGCTCAAAATTATCTATCCATTATGGTTGCACGAAGATGTACTGAGATCTCCAAAACACTTCTAGTGGGATAACATGAAGAATAAGATTAAAGAATATATCTCAAGGTGCTTGGTATTTCATCAAGTTAAATCAAAGTAAAAAAATCAAAAGGGATGATGCAACCATTTCCTATACCCATGTAGCAATGGGAGAATGTAACTATGGAATTTTTCATGGGTCTCCCAAAGAAGTCGAAGGGAAATAATGCGATATGGTTGGCATTTGACCAAATCACCATGAATTCCCATTATATTTCTTTTTAGAAAGCTCTCTCACTTGAAAAACATGACAAAATATATGTTGAAGATGTGGTAAGACTACATGGTGTTCCACTATCAATTTTCTCTGATCGTGATCCAAGGTTCACATATAAATTCTCAATAAGTATTCAAAATGTTTTGTGTACTGAATTAAATTTCAACACAACCTATCATCCCCAAACTGATGTCCAATCTAAAAGGACTATTCTGATGCTTGAAGGCATTCTACGAGCATTATTTTAAAAATTAAATGGTTTATAGGATCATCATCTCCTGTTGGTTGAGCTCTCATAAAACAATAGCTTCCACTCGAGTATTCATATGACTCTATATGAATCTCTGTATGAAAAGAATTATAGAACTCCAACTTTTTTTTATTATGTTAGTGAAAGATAACTACTTGGATCTGATCTTGTGAAAGAGATTGTAGAAAAGGTTCAAGATATCTAGAAACATTTCAAATCCTCTTAGAGTCAGCAGAAGAGATATGCCTACAACCATCAAAGGGACTTGGAGTTCGATGTTATAGATAATGTCTACCGTCATATATCACCATGGAAGAGAGTCATTTGTTTTGTATTGAATGGGAAGCTAATACCAATGTACATTGGCCCCTTTGAGATCCTTGAACGCATAGGATCCATGACCTATCGGCTTTCACTTTCACTAAATATGGAACATGTTCAAGATGTGTTTGATGTATCACTATTGAAGAAGTACATACCATATACCTCACACATAATGAACTATGAAGAGGTACAGTTGGATGATGATCTCTCTTACTAGGTGATACTAGAAAATATTCTATATAGGAGTGAAAAATTCTTCCTCAATAAAAAAACTAGTCTTGTAAAAGTGGTTTAGAGGAACAATAAGTTTGAAGAGGGAACTTGGTAACCGAAGGAGACAATGAAGGAGATGCACCCTCACTTGTTTTTATAAAATAAAATTTTAAGGGAGAAGTTACATAAGTGGGAAAGAATGTAATGAAATTTTTTTATCAATGGGATTCATTTCTTATAATTATTCTTTATAGTGTAATCACATGAAGAACAATAATTACATATCAAGATGCTAAATACTTTATGACAAATAAATATAATTTTCCCACTTCTGTGTTTTGAGTTTCAAAAATATAACACACACAGTAGTGTAAAGTTTGATTTTTTTGAGTTTAATAGTACAATCATAATTTTTTAGGAATAGTAACCTATCCTTATGAATAGTGACCCACACTTATGACTAGTAATATTTCCCCTATTAGTAGTACAATATCCAAAAGAATATTAACCTCACCCAACAATGAATATATAAAATTTAAGCATCTTACATGTTATAATATGACCATATTAAATGTATTGGTATTTTTGTGAGACAGAAATAAATAATTATAATTAATTGATTAATTTAAAAGGAAATCTATTTTCCTAAAATATATTCATAAATTAATAATTTTATGTATTATGATTTTATGATAATTTTATAATACATTATGACATTTTTGAAAGCATTATGAAATAAGATTTAATTTTAAAATCAATATTTTTCATGTAAATTATGATTTTAATTAAAAAAAATTAATCATATTAAAAAAATTTAGTTCTTTTTTTGGATTATATAGGTCAAAAAATGGTTTGGTTAGATTTTTTTCATTCTTATGAAATACTTGAATTTTTTTGAATAGTAAAATACAATAATTTACCATATAAATATATTATAATTTAGATCAAATATTCCCGACATCATGAGAGATGAATGCAGGTAAATATCTAACTCACATGAAAATATTACTATTATTGGTCACAGAATCATCCTTATTTCTTAGCTTGTAGTGAAATAAAAAATTAATGAATATAATATTGAGAAAAGCCCTCCACTTTAACTCACACCCCTCACACTCACATTACTTTATAACTATCATGCTTATATTATTGTCCAAATTCAGCCCAAATATTTTCCCTATCCCCTATCCGACGTCTATGATCTGTTTTCTTCATTAAAAGACCAATCCTATGTTCTTTAAGTATGATCTCAAGAGGAGAATTTAAGATGTAAATCTTATCTCTTTTTCTTTTCATTTTCCATTGAAATTATTTTCATTTATTGTTCCAAAATTAACTACATTAATCCAATTGTAATGATAACTACAATATTTATTATATACTATAAAGATATCACGTTAATGGAACATGAATAATTGAACTCATCCCTCACTCTATTTTATTTTAAAGATGAAATCATCACCCGTGTTGAGTTAATCACGGGCGATGCACTTCCATTTTCCTTCAACTACTTCATAGATGTCAACAAAACCATAAAATGGTTAAAACCATATTATACTGGGTATTTTTTATCCACTTTTAAGTTCTTTAAACATCTTTTATTCATAATAATAATTGATCAAACAAAACATGTTTGTTGTGTTAAAAAAGTACAAATTAACCTAGAACGATGATCCTTAAATTTTAATTAATGATTAATCCCCATGGAATATAACATAATTAATTATAATATCACTTAAACTCTTTTAATGTCATAAATAACATGTAATATATTTTTTGTATGTTTATTCATGTCCTAAACAAACTTCCTTTACGTGTACAAGTGAACCGTTCATGAAAACTAAGAAAAAGAACAACCCTGAACAGTGGATTAAAACTCTATAACTCATCCAAATGCCCATAAAATAAATTAATGAAACCATAATGAAATATTTTCATGTATAAAGGGTTATTTAATTTCTATTAAATTAACATAATGTCATTATACAATACAATTAAGTGAAGGAAGCGTTCAAATACAAGGAAAGCAGAAATTCTCAAGCCCAACATTCCTTCTTTAGGTCCTCCCTATTTCACTCCATTTTTGGTATGGTTACTCCTTAAAAATAATTTTATAATCATTATAATAAATTTTTAGGGATATATATATTTATCACTAGATTTTAGGTCAAAAAAAATGTTTTCCAAAATAACACTTCTTTTAAACACAGACCTTTTACTTATCACTCAAGGTTAATGGTTCTTGTATGAAGTATGTCATTCCCTATTTCTTTTGGGAACCCAGTTTTTATGAATGTGTTTCTATGAGATGAAACCAATTACTTAAAATGGATTATTAATGCTCATATATGTATTATATGGAATCAATGACAATTAAAATGTTATGTTGTGACATGTGGACTGAGAATTATATAGTGAATTATGATTATTTGAATTCGATGGGTGTGCCTGGAATTATATAGAGATCCAATGCTTTAGTTAAAGTGATGAAACTAATGAGTTAAATTTAAAATATGTGTGAAACTGATGCTATTTTTTTTTCACAACTATTTGTGGTAGTTGACCTATAAAACATGATGTTTTATTTTTATGCATTTCCACATTCCATGCACTTATCTAATGATTCCTCTCATTATTTTGAAGATGATGTTATGATTATGATCACCCCATGTTATATTATTCTTATCTATCCTCTTATTGGGATTTTAGATCACCCATATTTGATTTGTATCCCTAGGTGATTATGTGGACTAATGATATTTCAAGGGATAATAAGAAGCTATAGAAGAATGAATTAAATAAATGTTTATGTTTGATGTTGTAAATTTTATGTTTAGTCCTAGTTTTTCCAGGACACTAAACCTCTGTATCATTGTGTTGTAATGTTATTATGTTGTTTACCATTATAATGATGTAACAGTAATTTAATAAAAGGCAGGGTCACTATAAGTCATATCGTAGCATCCCAATCATTCTTATGAAATACAATTGATAGATCCTAATAATAACATCTTGAAATCCAAAAGGATATAAACATATTTAGGTCGCACCATATCAGTATCGAACATGTATTAATGGAAGATCCAATAAAATTCCATGGAAATCTACAATAATGTAATTACATCTCCTCATTCCCATAGGGTGGGAACCAATTAACACTTTTGGACCTCAATACATTCGTCATAAGAAAATTGTTCAAAGTATAAATATGATGTAGAGGTTGGAAAATGCATGAACACTTCACCAATGTCCACCAATCCATAGTATCGCATCATTGGTATGGGTTCTATGGTGATAATTGGTAAAATATATACCTTTTCATGATTCCACACAATTTCTAGGGTCACAATTTATAAGGAAACCCACAATGGTCCCCTTAGGTATAATTGAAGCTTTATTGTCCCCTCAAGAAACTCATATTAGGGAAATGGACTTATGTAAATTCCAATATCCCATGTATCCGAAGTCACCCCGAACACCCAACCCAAATTATAATATCTATAGGGTATCACTCATGGACAAGCTCGTGTCCATGCATCTCGAATCATATATTTTAATTAATATTATGGACAATCAGTGGATGATATGTTCAATGAGTACTTGGTGTTAGATGGGTGCACTAATAACCTTGATAAATTCAATATCTGTCTCCATATTATAATAAATTTAAAAAATTTAAATGGTAACAACACCAAAGTCAAGGGTCAATGTATAATACATGAATATAGATAAATTCAGAATACTAAATGGAGGATGAATAAGGACCACCTATGTTAAACTAGCAATTTTTCACTTTTACATCCAAGGGTGGAAGTAGATTCCATTTCCCTCTTAAGAGTAACATAACCCATTCCAAACACATGAGTTAGTGTCACAAAAATAAATAAATCTATTATAAAATTGATAATTAATTAATTAGTTCAATTAAACCATGGTGTATTCATTGATAACTCCTGAGGTTATAACACAACAATAAAGCCAAGTCGAACTTCACATGAAGGTTTATTGGGATATTTGGACATTATTAACTTGAAACTCCCTATGTTTCTCAAAAAAATTAAAGATTTGAAAAACCAACATTAATCAATAACCATAGAACACATCACAACATAACATAACATTGTCTAAATGACCAGTGGAGAATGGTGGACTTCATCGTGAGAAATCCTCTTCCAAGGTTGCATGAACACCCTCATAAAAATCAATAAATTTAACCATCCTACGGGAAAATATTCATTTTTTATAAAACGAAAATCAATAATTAATATGTTATAAGAATAAATAGAATATATGTTGCGAAGGATATGAGGATTGACCTTAAATTATCAATGATTAAATGAGTGAATCATTCCCCCAAATATAGAAGAACATGTTAGTGAAGAGGGGGAGATATCCTTGGCCACACATGCAAGAGAAAGAAGAGGGAGGGGATACCCCCTCCAATTACATAATGGGTAAAATTTTCAATTCCTTCACTATTAAAACCCATTTACTAGCTAGTGACTCGATGTTTTTATGGCTAAAACAACCATTCGACTTCTCTCAAGTCTCCTCTAAGCCTAATAGATTCCATCCAGACATCCTACTAAGTCTAAAAAAAATTTTGTGTCATTTCAACCAATAAAGCTCCAATATTAATGTGGTATTAAAACATGACCCCACCCACCCAACCATTTTAATAATTCATATTGTTTAGTAATTTATTTTCATATACATGATAGAGATTCTTTATGGTTATATATAATTCTCATTATTGTCCCTCAATGTAACATTGAAATAAACCCTTTATTATGGATAAAAAATTTCATGTGATAATCCAAAAAATATCTATTAGGTTTCTAGCTAGGTTTGTACATATAGGACCTCTAACCATGCCTCAGGGGGATGATCGAATCAATTCTCAACCAACCATTCTCGGTTTGATTGGCCCAAGGTTCACATGTGCCACATACACATCAAATTTTTAGTATCAAAATAGAATGTCTTACTTGGAACCCAACATACCCATGAACATACTAACAATTAAGGATATCACAATATATTTAGGTTTATCTGTAGGTTTTTTACTCTGTTTCTCTAAAATAACCCAAAAAAACTAAACTAAACCTCAAAAGTAACTGAACCCTACACAAATACAAACTATGGAAACCGAAGCTAAGAATGTATTTCATGTTCTTAATTTCTATTTGATATGTAGAAACCCTACTCAGGTAATCCAAAATTGATATTTTCATAATTACATTGGTTTAATATAAACAATATTTGACCACATCAGATAGATTGATTTTTCATTCATATAAAATATGTTGAATACAATATTACCATATTATATTAGAAATTTTAAAAACATATCATAGAAAATATTTTTAAAACCCTGATATAATTGATAATATTAGTCTTGAAATCTTATAGAATGAAAAAAAATGTTAGGATGGTATAACTCTGAGTATTATATACTCTGTGATACCAAACGTAGGATCGATATAATAATGAGATTCTCAGATACAAGAGGGGGCGAATTGCACCTTTTAAAGATTTCCATAAACAAGGAAAAATATGAGTTTAAAAATGTTAACATATGTAAATTCACAAGACTTCTATGAGTACAAAAGACTTTATGGATTATGGAATAGTGATTCTGAAAATGGAACGTAACAAAAGTTAGAAAAATTAAGATTCTACCTTAAAGCGTATAGAATCTAACTAAATCAGAGTACATGTATGGAATTATAAGAAAGTTATACTTTAATTTGTAATACACAATGAAGCGGAAAACAAGTATTAAAACTACAAGTAATAAAAAATAACTCTTTTAACCCAAAGAGAAGGGTATCCAACAACCATGGATAAAGGTCTCGTGAATTATACTTTCAAGAAAGTCTATCTTACCCACAATAGGGTAAGCCATTAATACAAAGATCAGATTCTGTCTTTCTATCCCTACAAGCCCTCAACTATATGGAAGTCATCGCCTCTAATTTCCTTAGCATGGAAGCCCACAACTTCAAGGTGTTGGAACCACTTTCTTCCTATACCCAGAAGACCTCAATTGTAATCACCAACAATTAGAGTCGCACGAATCAAGTCTGCACAAGGAAATGTTTGAACAAGCTGTTCAAACTTTCTGCACGAAGTATTGAGAGTTGATAAGAGCCTCTCTCTCTAGAAATAAATTCAAAATCATGTATGAACATATCTCAAAGATGTTAAAGTTGTGTATAGTTGTCTTTATCTCATTCAGATGAGTTCTTATTTATAGGTGGAATTCCATCAGTCGGATCCCTCCTAAAACGGTCATATTTCTTCTTGAATTTTGGAGGGACCTCTACAAATGTCACTCAACCAACGGTTAGTTAAATGAAAGCACAATATTGTATTGTAATGAAACATGTGTAACAATATGAAAAACTGAAGTTCGGAATGTAAGCAAATAAAAGCTAGGAGTCTAACAAAAATGGAATTCGGAGTCTATAATAAAGATATATTCAGATTCTGTTTTATAGGAATTTGGAACATGAATTCTGTAGAAATCCAGAGTCTAAATTTCTAAGGATATTCAGAGAATTGTTTCACTAGAATTCAGAATCTGAACTTACAGATTTTGGAGTCGAACTAGTAGAAGTTCGGAGTCGAAATCATAGATGTTCTTAGTCTGACTAGTAAATGTTCGAAGTCGAACTCATAAAAGTTTGTAGTTGATCTATATGAGAGTTTGTGTCCAGAATTTGGAGTGGAACTTCATTAGAGTTTGTATCCAGAATTCGGAATGTAAATTTATTTAAGTTCATATCCGGAATTCAAAATGGAACTTTATTAGAGTTTGTATCCATTATTCGGAGTGGAACTTCCTTAGAGTTCGTATCTAGAATTCAGAATGGAACTTTTTTGGAGTTCGTATCCAGAATTCAGATCCTAAAACAGAAAGCTTCATATCTATGTATTATATTATTTCGAGGCTTTAGTTATGAATCCTATTTTTGTACCTAAGGAAAATATTGATATGTATAAGGAAATATAGGTTAGGGTAAATTTATTTAAGGAAATAAATTTTCCTTAGAGAAGTAAAATATAGATTTTCTTATGTATAATGTGTTTGTGATTTTCAAAACAAGAAGGAATGGAAAAGTCATAAGGAAAACCTTATTGACTCAAAAATATCCCCCTTTTTGGAAAGCACAAACAACCTTACAAAAAAGAATATAAGGTCTTACAAAACATTTCATAGTCTTTGAAATTAAAACATATCTCCCTCTGATCATAGATTATGTGGAATAAAACTAACTCCCCCTTAGGCTTTGGAACTCTAATGATTGTATTCTGAATTTCCAGAATGGAGTTTTGATTATCACAAGAATGAAAAAACTTCGTAATGAGAAACTCCCCCTTAGATAATCTCCCCCTTACTTAGGGATGGTTCTTGATTTTGAAATTTTTCTTTCTCCCTCTTTGGATTAGTTTTTTTTCCTCATCGCCCTTTGTGATATTCAAAAATAATTTAAGGGAATGAAAATAAACGATAATGTACCTAAAAAATTAGTAAAGACATCCCAAGATACAACCAACCAGATATTTCATTAGAGTTGAAATAATTTTTTCAAGAAAAATCTTTACAATAAAAAATCGGATTTGTCTATTTGTCCTCCTTTTCCTTGTGAATTAACTTCATCAACAAGGTTTTCAGCTTCTTCATGTCTTTCTGTTCCTCTGCAACATGCTTCTCCAAAGCATTTATACTTTCATCTTTAGATTTTAGGGCCTCAGATTGGGCCATAAGAACATCATCTTTCTTTACAAGCTTTTCTTCGAGCTCAATCCAGATATCTCTATCCCTTTTAATATTTTGAGCAAGAGATTTAACCTTCCCATTCAAGTCCATCACTTGTTGATTCTGAGATGTTTTCTCAAGGTCCAACTTTTCCCGAAGATTCTTAATCCTAGCATCCTCAGTGTCAAAAGCATCTTTAACATCATTCTGAAAATGATCAATCTCTTTCATGTCTTCATCATCTTTCTTAGAACAAAGAGTGATCTTTCTGCAAGATTTCTTTTGGACATCAAAATTGATAAGGAAATTTCTATGATCTGCTTCAATCCTCACACACTTATCCATCACCATAGATAAGGATTATGACTTCTTATTCAGACTGTGTTGCATCATATGGCATCTAGAGTCTATGGTGGGAAAGATCGAAATTGTTTCCACCAACTTTTTCAATGATTCAAAATCAAAATCATGAAACAGTGCTGATGACTCTGAATCAGACAACTTCCTTGGGGATTGTTCTTCTTCAATTTTCACCAACATCCTTTTAGAAGAACCATCAACCTAGTTTTTTCTTATAACATCTTTTTTTGGGGTTTCCACGCACACTTGCTTCCCCTTAAAAACATTGAGAACTGCATCATCAGGAGATTCTTCTACACTTTCAGATAGTTGTACAATCTTCTCTTCATATAGTTTCTCCTTCTCTGCTCCTTCAAGATAATTATTCTCATAGCTTACTTCCTCAGATGATTCATTCTATTTTCTTCTTCCTTGAAATCATCTTTCTTACCTTCTTTGTCTACTCCCTTTCCTGGAGGGACTAGCTTTAAAGATTAAGCCTTTTCATGATAATCTGTAACTTGTTTAATAAAGTCATCTAGATCCTCACTTCCTTCTTCAACTTCTTCTTCTTCTCCAACTTCTACAACAAATTCTTCCTATACTTCTTCTCCATCTACTTTCTCTACTTCTCCAACAACCTCTTTCCCTTTAGACATAAACGGATTGAAGTAATTTTTTCTCGGAGTCTCTAGTAATGGCTCAACAAGGAAAGTTTCCGAAACATGAATATTCTCAAGGGATACCTCCGTGGCTTTAAAAAGGGATTGATCGATTTTAGTCTCAAACATATTTTTCTTCATCTTCTTTTCTTTGGCCTGTTTTTCTAACTCATCTGTAGAATTTTCTTTTAAGGCCTTAGCTTCAGCAGGGTCCAATCCGAACTGAGGATCCCCTTATTTCCTTTTCTCCTTATCTTCCATCCACTTACCAGCCACCTCATTTGGATATGATTCATGTTTCTTTGTCTTGGGTTGTGCGGATTGAGTTTCCTTAGAATTGGTGGTCTTGTCTTCAGCAACCGCTTCTTTCAATTTCCACATCTTACCAACCTTCTTCACTGGTTCAACATTCTCCACATTTTCTGGAATAGTTTCAGTATCTTCCTATTGCAAATTATAAAACTCTCATGTTTTCTTGGAATAATCCATATTCATCATTTTCAAGGTATCATCACTTCCAAGCATAACCTTGCAATTCCGAACCATAGACTTACATGAAATTTTGGAAGAATCCAGACACCGAACTATCAGTTTTGATAGTAAGGCAGGGTACATGATGATTTGAGATCTCAAATTTCCTTCCTTGATATTATTGATTGTCACAAGAACATGCCTCATCAAATTGATTTTTCATTGATTCACCATGAATTCTAAGAAGTATATATCACTTTTCTTCAGGGTATCTTTTTTAACATTTCTCAGTACCAAGAAACCTTGTACACAAAGATAAAGAATCCGATTATTAGGGTATAGGTGAGAAATCATGGTTTTCTTTACATCATGAAGCCCAAGACACTATAAGGCCTTCACCTTAACAGAACTGCCTTGCACGTCCAGAAGTTTATGTGAGCAAAATTCATCTTCTCCATCATAAGCTAGCCCCACCAAGCTTGCTTCCATGGTGTAAGAAAGCATGTAAGTCTTGCCATAAGACTTGAAAGAAAACTTTTCTCTTCCCTCATCCCCATAGAATCTTCCTGATTCATAGAGTTCTACAAGTAACTCCGGATAGAAGACATCTTGAACACATGTCTTGGATATACATACATCTTCCTAACCATTAAACTTGATGTTCTTAGTGATGATAGAATCATACTTATAAAAGATTAGACGGACCAGTCTTTCTATGTACACTTGACATTTTTATAATGTCTTTGAGGTATAATTATCTTGGGAAGTAGCTTCTAAAGACATTCGGAATGGAGAAGATTTGATGGATTCAGAACGGCCTTTAACAACTGATGTAGATCTTTGACATGCTAGAGCTTGAAATCGATGTGGGACAACCAATGGGGGTTCCCTTTATATAGGCGATAGAGCTGACCTTTGAACATACAAAACCAATCTAACGGTTGAAAGATTCTCTAATCTGATCTAACGGTTGAAATCATACCTGCATAGAAATCTTGAATCTGATATTTTGAGGTTTTAAAAACATTCAGATTTAAGAAAAAACAAATCCGAGAAATTTTATACGAATAAGAAACTAACACTATCTAAAAATGACTACGAAAACTAAAGTAAGTAAGTCATACCTTTCAGATTTTCTAGGAAGTTTATTCGTAATAGATAATATTCTTCTTTAAAAAAATATGACTACAAAAAAATCATTACAAAAAACTCACTATGGGAAATATGAGTGCGAAGATTTCATTATGAAAATTCTCATTAAGAAAATTCTCATTATGAAAATTTCATTACAAAAAGTCCCAGTACAAAAATTTCATTAAGAAAGTTTCGATTCCAAAAAGTTTTTGAAAGGCTCATAACGAATTTTTTTGAAAACTACTTCATTACGATAATTTTTGAAAGACTCATTACGAAACATTTTGAAAGAATCATTACAAATTTTTTTAAAATACTAACAAACAAATGTACTCCCCCTATGAAAAGGAGTTTGTTACTGTAAGAAGAATGGTTCAACAAGAAGTTAATGAAGAAAGATTGCCTCATGGTTATCATTCCTAACTTTGGTTTAATGTATTCAAATCTATCAAAGGGTAAGGATTTTGAGAAATTGTAAGTAAGTGGATCTTGTGTTTCGATAAACTAAAGAATGATATCTTCTTTAAGTGTGTGATCCCTAAGAAAGTGATGCCTAATATAGATGTGTTTTTCATACGAGTGATGTGAAGGGTTTTTACTAAGGGAAATGGCACTCATGTTTTCACTCAAAATTTGATTCTTAGTAAAACTCAAGTCATAATCTGTGAGTGTGTGTTGCATCCAAAACACTTGATCACAACAACTTCCAACTGTAACATATTTAGATTCAGCAGTTGAAAATGCTACAGAATGTTTCTTTTTTCATGACCAAGAAACTAACGAATCTCCTACGATATGACAAGTTCTGGATGTACTTTTTTTATCCATTCTACACCCACCAAATTCAGCATCTGAAAGACTATTTGAGATAAAATCATTTTCATATGTATAAAATAATCCTTGATCCATGGTTTCCTTTAAGTAGCGAATTTTTTTTCACTGCCTTTAAATTAGATTCCTTAAGATTGGATTGATATCTTTCACATAAGCAAATTGAAAACATAAAGTATGGTCAACTAGCTATCATGTACAGTAGACTTCTTATTATACCTCTAAATGATGTTTGATCTACTGGTTTCCCATCATTATAAAGATCATGTGTGTTTCAGGTACCGATAGGAGTACTTATACTCTAAGTGTTTTCATACCCATAATTTTTGAGAGGATCATTAATATACTTATATTGGGATATGTAGATTCCTTCTGGTTTTTGAGAAATTTGAAATCCAAGAAAAATGTTTACTTACCCATCATACTCATTTCAAACATAGATTTCATTAGATCTACAATGGAATCGGTTAAGGATTGCTAAGTTGAACCAAATGTAATGTCCTCAACATAAATTTGAACAATTAAAACACTTTTCTTAGCATTATTTTTAAAAAGGGTTGGATCTGAATTTCCCTTAACATAGTTAATTTGAAGCAAAAATCTTGTAAGTCTATCATACCAAGCTCGTGGGGCCTTTTTAAGACCACACAAAGCTTTGGTACTTCTAAAATCCTGATCAGGATATTTTGTGTCTTCAAATCCAGGAGGTTTTTTCACAAAAACTTCCTCTATAACATAACTATTAAAGAAATAACATTTCACATCCATTTGAAAAAGTTTATAATTGAATAATACTGCAAAGGCAAGTAAAATACGAATAGATTCAAGTCTAGATACTGTAGAATAGGTTTATTCATAGTCTAATCCTTCTTGTTGATTATAGACTTTAGCAACTAATCTATCTTTATTTCTTACGATGATTCCATTTTCATCACACATATTTCTGAAGAACTATTTCACACTAATAACAGAATTTTCCATACGTCTTTCAACCAAGGTACATACATTATTCCTTTCAAATTTTTTTAGTTCATCTTGCATGGCTTTTATCCAATTATCATCACCTAAAGCTTCATCAGTGCTTTTTGGTTCTAATAAGGAAAGAAATGCTAGATGATCTACTTCATTTCTTAAAGAACATCTAGTCTTTACAGGTTGATTCACATCACCAATGATAATATCACTGGGATGATTCTTAAGAAACTACTGGTTTGGGTTTTTGTAAAACCTGTTCATCAACATAGGGTAGGAAATCTTCTGGGGTAAATGTTTCAGAAATATTTTCTTAAACATTTTCCTTATCAGAATGATCTTCCATCAAATCTTGATAATCAGTTTTTGAAAACACATCTAACGATGTATGTTGGGGTTGTTTGAAAATAAAAGGATTAGTTTCATCAAATT
Source organism: Viscum album (assembly GCA_963277665.1). NCBI lineage: Eukaryota > Viridiplantae > Streptophyta > Magnoliopsida > Santalales > Viscaceae > Viscum > Viscum album. The sequence continues at coordinate 1,448,003,447 of OY728155.1, forward strand.
TGACATGTAATGTCTCTTCAACAGTGCATGTGTTTTTATTAAAAACTCTATAAGCCTTAAGAGTTGTGGAGTAGCCTTAGAAAATTCCTTCATCAGATTTTGGTGTGAATTTTTGTAGATTATCTTTAGTATTCAGGATGAATACTTTGCAACCAAAAACATTAAAGTATGAAAGTCTAGGATTTCTACCCTTCCATAACTCATTAGGGGTTTTATTAAATAAAGGTCCAATTAAAACTCAATTTATAGTATAACAAGTAGTACTTACAGCTTCAGCCCAAAAATTATTGGAAACAAAATACTCACTCAACATGGTTCTAGTTATCTCTTGTAGAATTCTATTTCTTCTATCAACAACACCATTTTTTTGATGTGTTATGGGTTCTAAAAAGTTGTCAGTAATACCTTTATTACTACAAAAAGATTCAAAATTTGGATTGTGAAATTCTCCACCATGATCACTATGAATAGTTTTCAATGGAAGGATTTTCTCATTTTTTACTTGGGCTCTAAAAGTTTTGAAATACGAAAAAGATTCAGACTACTTCAATAGAAAAGACACCCATATAAATCTAATGTAATAATCAACTAAGAAAAATACATAATACTTGCCCCCAATGCTTCCAGTTTGTGTTGGTCCGAAAATTTCCATGTGTACTACCTATACTGCATTAGTAGTTGAGACTTCACTCATTGATTTATAACTTAATTTATGTTTCATTCCATATTTTCAAGGTTCATAGACTTTTTAAGAATCAAATATAAGATTTGGTAGATCCTTAACTAAGACTTTCACAGAAAGTTTTCATATGTTCATAAGGTTATAGTGTCCTAAACTTCTATTCCATAACCAAGAATGATCTTCCATTTCACTATGGAAAGGTAAGTCTTGGCTCATAAGGTCTTCTATGTTCAAGGTGTAAACATTATCTTGCCTATGGGAAGAAAGAATAAACTCTTCCTTGTAATTGTGCATAAAGCACTTATCATTCCTAAAATTCACAAGGTATCCTTCATCACATAATTGACTTATGCTGATGAGGTTGTGCTTATGACCTTTAACAAACAAAACATTTGAAATCAATGTTTTTTCACGATGAACAATGTTACCTATACCATTAATTTATCACTGAGCGTTGTCTCCAAAATTTACATTTCCTCTATTCGTCTTGATAATCTTTTCGAAATAGTTTTTATTACCAGTCATATGTTGGGAACATAAACTATCCATGTACCATGTATTACTGTTGGTACTTTCCTTAATTACCTAATAATGAGAAACATGTTAATTTTTCAGAATCTATACTTTCTTGGATGTGGAATTTTTAGACAAAAAAAATTTGGGTATCCATATTTGTTTAGAATAATATGATTTATGAAAACCAAGAGATTGAACTCTATTCAAAAAAAACTTTTCCTTCCAATGCCCACCACTTTGACACTTAGTGAAAAAGGGGCTCTAAAAGGAATAAAATAGTTGTTTTTGAAAACCAGTTTTTGGTGAGTATAACCTACTCAAGTAGTGTCTCCTTGTGGTTTAATTTGGGAATACATCTTGTCAAAATTTTCCTTCCTAGAGGTAAATTTTTCAAGAAGCTTCTTAAGAGAAAATATTTCAGATTTCTGTGTAATGACTAAATTCATATCCTCAGGAATCATTTCATTAGAGTTAGATTTTTCCTCAAAAACATTCATCTTTGAAATAGAATTCCTAAGATCTTTTGAAAGTTCTTCTTTATCAGAATTTTCTTTCTCAATGTCTTTAGTATGTTTTTCTAAAATCTCTTCTTTACCTTTAAGATCTGTAGAATGATCTGAAATCTCTTTTGTAAGAATTTATTCCCTAGTATATTCCTTGTCTAATTTCATAGAAATTTTTCAATTTTTTGATTCAATTAACTTGGAAAATATAGAAACTTCTTCATATGAAGGTTCTTCATTTTCTGAAGATAAATTATCTTCATTATAAGTAAAATTTTCAGAATAGTAATTCTTATCAAGAGATAAATTTGATAAGGCCTTGCCAGAGCATACCGTGGCCATAAGACATGTATGTGGGAAAGAAGTATTAGAAATGAATCCCATGTTCGTCTGAGCTGATTATTCATATTCTGAAGATTCTCTTTCTGAAGATTCTCCACAGGTAGAACTCTAAGTAGTATTATCTTTCAAAACTTTCATAGATTAAGCTTTGTAAAACATCTTCATTTCCTTTCAAAATGCCTCTCTTTTCTTTCTTTCTTTTTAAGCAAGGGACAATCTGGTCTTATGTGTCCACTTCTCTTTCATTCATAGCATGTGACCTCTGAATCTTTCTTATATTTCCTTTCCTTCTTCCTATACGTGGATTGGAAATTTCTCTATACAGCTATTGTGTTCATCCTTCAAGCAAGATTACCTATCTCGTTTTCTGAGACATCACTCTCACTAGATTCGGATTGAATAACAACTTTCATAGACTTGGATCCAGTAACTCTCTTAGGAGTCTTAGATTTCATGTGATTTGGAGTAGTATTAAAAGAAACACTATAATTCCCATTCTTCTTATTTGTGTTGTCATCATCTCTCTTCAATCTAGTTTCATGTTTAAGAATAGTTCCAAATAGTTCATATAATGAAATATGAGTGACCTTTCTGTTTTCATCAATTGCTGTTCTCTTTGATTCCCACTCATTTGGAATAATATCTATAATCTTATCTACAAGAGCATCATCATCCAACCCTTTTTCTCCCATTGACTGTAATCTAATCATGATGGTCATGAATCTTTGTTTCACCTTACAAATTGGTTCTCCATAAGAAAAATTAAAACCATGATACTTAGCTCTCAACATAGCTCTTCTAGTCTCTATGACTTTGGATGTACCAAAATGAGTAACTTCAAGTTTCTTCAATATACAGTTAGCAATTTCACAAGACGAAATTTGGCTATATATGTTCCTAGTCATTTAATAAAGTAGAGTATTGCATACCTTATAATTGACTTGGTATTCATGATTTTATTGATTGGTAAAAGCACTTACTTACTTGTAAAGAATTTTGTATCCACTAGTAAGCATGACAAAGTTATCTACCACAGTATTTATAATGAATGACCTCATACGATCTATCCAGTATTCATAATCATTTCAATCAAAGATATGTGGTCTTGTAGGATTTAAGTTGTCGATGGAATCAATATTTAAACCTGCCATACATAAGAAAAACATTGGCGCACAAACATGTTACATGTAAAAGTTTGTAAATAAGAGAAAATATTCTAAGAAATAAAAATTATATATGTAAGCAAAAATAGAATCCAAACTAAGATTCCAAAAAATAGAGTCTCAAAAATATAAATCTGGAAATATGAATTCGAAAAGGAAAATCTGAGAATTCTCTTCTGAATCTAATTGTGAGATTAATTCAGATTGAACCAAATCTCTATTACCAAATGTCATATTGGTACATGGTATGAGTTCAACTCCACTGATACCAATTTTTAGGATGGTGTAATTCTTAGTATTATATACTCTGTGATACCAAACGTAGGATCGAAATAATAATGAGATTCTCAAATACGAGAGGGGGGGGTGAATTATACCTTTTACAAATTTCCTTAACCAAGGAAAGAACTAAGTTTAAAAAGTTAAAATAATAAAATTCACAAGACCTCTATGAGTACAAAAGACTTGCGGGATTTGGGAATAGTGATTCTGAAAATTTAACTTAACAAAAGTTACAATGATTAAGATTCTACTTTATAGTGTATAGAATCTAGCTAAATTAGGGTACAATTATGGAAGTATATGAAAGTTATACTTTCCTTATTAATACAAAATGAAGCAGAAAAAAATGTAGTAAAACTACAGGTAACAAAAATAACTCTTTTATCCCAAAGAGAAGGGTATCCAACAACCTTGGATAAAGGTCTCTTGATTTATACTTTCAAGGAACTCTGTCTTACCCACACCAGGGTAAGCCCTCTATATGAAGATAAGAGTTTGTCTTGCTATCCCCGAAATCCCTCAACTATAAGGTAGTCGGCACCTCTTTCTTCTTCAGAAAGGAAGCCCTAAACTTTATTGTGTTTGAACCTCTGTCTGCCTATCCCTGGAAGTCCTCGATTGTAATCACCAATAATCAGAGTCGCAAGAAGCAAGCCTGCACAAGGAAAAGTATGAACAAGTCATTCAAACTTTCTACATGAAGCATTGAGAGTTGATAAGAGCCTCTCTCTAGAAATCATTTCAACAGCATGTAAGAACAGATCTCAAAGATTTCAAAGTTGTGTATAGTTGTCTTGAGCTCATTCAAATGAGCTCCTATTTATAGGCGAAATTCCAACGGTCGGCTCCCTCCTCCAATGGTCATATTTCTCCTTGAATTTCAGAGGGACCTATACATGTGTCACTCGACCAACAATTATTTAATAACAGAAAGCACAAAATTGTTTTGTAATGAAACAAGTGTAAGCATAAGTAGAACTGATGTTCGGAATGTAAGCAAATAAAAGTTTTGAGTCTAACCAAATTGGAATTAGGAGTCCAAAATAAAGAGATATTCAGATTATGTTTTATAGGAATTCAGAACCTAAATACTATAGAAATCCAGAGTCTAAATTTATAAGGAAATTCATAGTCTGGTTTTGCTAGAATTCATAATATGAACTTACAGAGTTCGGAGTCTAACTAGTATAAGTTCAGAGTCGAACTCATAGAAGTTCGGAGTCGAACTAGTAAAAGTTCGAAGTCAAACTATATTGAGAGTTCGTATCCAGAATTCATAGTGGAGCTTCATTAGAGTTCATATCCAGAATTCGGAATGGAACTTTATTAGAGTTTGTTTCCATAATATGGAATGAAACTTTAGTAGAGTTCGTGTCCAGAATTCGGAGTGGAACTTTCATAGAGTTCGTATCCAGAATTCGGAGTGGAACTTCATTAGATTTTGTATCCAGAATTCGGATCAAAAAACAGAATGCTTTATATCTAAGTATTATATGATTCTGAGGTTTTAGGTATGAATCTGATTTCTATACTTAAAAAAAATATTGATATATATAAGGAAATATAGGTTAGGGTAAATTTTCTTAAGGAAAGAAATTTTCTTTAGAGAAATAAAATATCAATTTGCTTATGTATAAGGTGTTTGTGATTTTCAAGACAAGAAGGAATAGAATAGTCATAAGGAAAACATTATTGACTCAACAAAACTAACAAATCGTGGTCTTATATTCTCATGAAGGGTTACATACAACAATAGCTATCATGAATAAATAAGGAATAATCAACATGGTAGAGTAGATAATAAAAACACATGTCACTAAATAATTCACTTAAAATCAATGAGTATCTATGGATAATATAAACATATAAAACACATATCGAATAAATACTACATTCTTAATAATGAATATTCATAATTCGATTCATTCATCATCAGGGCCTCTCAAACAAGAAATCATAAATCTTACCATTATGTCCGCTCAACAAAGACATCATTCGTAAAAAATAAAATTAAATGGAATTGTTTCTTTTCTTTCTTGTGATTAATATTAATGAGTCATTATGATATTTTGAAATGGGGTCCACCCATCATTTCTTTTCCTATTCCATCCTCAAATATTTAATGGTAAATAAATGTCCTTCCCCTAATACCTTATAAGTCAACAATTATTTGTATGGGATCATGATTACATATTATCAATACTTTATCATCATAAACCATCCGAATAATGAATAATGATGGTATTAATGGATCATGGCCCTTGAAAATAATTAATAACCTCAAATAATTTTAACATATTTGAAAATTACATTCAATGGTCGTTGTAATGTTTCTTTAAGATAATACCCTTTTCATTTTTAAACCGTATTTTTAAAATCAAAAATTTTCATAAATATTTAGAAAAAAAATTCTTTAAAAATAAAAATAAATAATTTTAATGTATGTTTCAATTAATTGACCATTCATGATGGTTGAAAACTCCATTCAATCTATAATCATTATAAATAAAATATTTTGTTCACATTATCGATAAAATGTTTCCAATTATGAAAATCAGAAAAACTTAATTTTAAATTTTTCATAAAAAAATAAAACATATGTGAAAAGGAATTTAATAAATATTTGGATAATATTTTAAAAAAACCATGAAAATATTTAAAATAAAATTTTTACATGGAATAAAAATATTCTTGAACATGTTGTAAAATATATTTGAGTTTTACTTAAAAACATTATTTAACTATTTTAAGAAAACACCCATATATTCAAGATAATATAATACTAACATGATGATTTAATAATGTTATAATTATACCATAATAATATTTCAATATATTATATGGTTTTTTAAAAATATTTTGGTGTGTAAATATTGTAATAAAAAATTATTTAATGATAAATTTATAATAATATATTGGGCTGTTAGATTATACACCCTTATAATAAATTTCCCTGGAAATTCCATCAAAATGCTTTATCCCATCAGTTTGTTCCCTTGTAGCTTCCTAATGTTTAGGATTTTATTGAATCATTAACCAGATGAGTGGTATTGTTTTATAGAACATTATCTCTATGATCCAAAATCCCCTCTAGTTGTTCCTCATAAACAAGATCTTGCTCCCGTGGTATGACCTATGAGTATAGTAAATGTTACAGATTAGGTATGTAATTCTACTAGAGAGACACATGGAAACAATCATGAACATGAAAGATATTTGGTCTGAGAATGAATAAATATTATACCATACCAATAAGATCAATGATTTCGAACAAACCAATTTATCTAGGTTTTAACTTTCCCTTTATTTACAAATATCATAACTCTCTTATAAGGTGATATTAAATGGAATCACCTTTTCAAAAATATTAATCTCTATATATCACCAATGATTTTCAACCTAAATTGTTTTTGAATTCAAAAATTTCCTTATTTATTAAAATTAATTTATCTTTCTCTTCCATTTTCACTTCTAGATGTGGTTCCACTTTTTTCATTCTCCAACTTCATATAACAACATTAGAGTTTTGAACATCATTCAATATAATGATTCATTAGGGAATACCATATAGCTTGAGTTAGAAATATATTTGTAAAAAACGACCAAAGGAAGGTGTTGATCCTAACCCCCATTGAAATCCATATAGAAATCACTCAATAAGTCTTATTGAGTTATAATGGTTCTCTTAGACTAACCATATATCTGTGGTTGATAAAATATAATGAAATTGAACTCTATATCCAGATACAATAGATGAATTCTGTAGAATATCATCATAAATATGAGATCCTAATATGATTTTATTGATAGTGGTACTATATCAAATCTCAAAAAAAATTAATTTATAACCATGTAATACAATCAATATAAGAATCTTATCTAAAGGAATATAATGTGTGGATTTTTTATGGTTATCTGCCATATCCCAAATAAAATTATAGGATTTAGATATTTTGGGCAGTATGATGATAAAATACCTAGTAATGTTTTCCCACTTCCATTCAGTTATGGTTTTTGGTTTTAATGTACCTTTATATTTCTATTTCTTAGTATTTACTTTCCAACACACCAATAATAGGGATACATACTATGAAATATTCGTTTTTATGTTATTACACCTGAAATAATATGTTGGATATCTATACATAAATTTACTTCTAGTATGAATATGGACTGACTAACTATGATCTTCATCCAATAGATCTTTTTTCAAATGTTTTATTGATGGATATAAACATGGTTCCTAAAAAAATATCATTATAGCATGATCATTGTTGAACTCTGAAACATTCCTTACTTTCTTATACAATCCAACATATTCCTTCTATGCATCTTTAATCCTCTCATGGATTGTTGGTAGAGTAGTTATCAGATAATGATAATATTTGTCAAATTTCATAATAATTCAAGATGGAAAATCGATAAATAAATAAATATTCGATGTCTTTAAATACTCATCATGGAAAATTTATTACATTATTTCAGACATATAGAATCATACACCTTTTCCACCTTCCTAGGGTCATTATGTATTGAGAAGTCATGATCTTTGATCAATTCCAACCATCTTATCTGGATCATATTCAACTCTTTATGTTTAACTATGTACTTAAATATTTTATCATTAGTATGTAACGAATATAATTCACATTAGAGATATTTTATCTATATCATTAATGAAATAATTGCAACTAATGAATCCAAATGAATAGTTTGGTAATTTTTCTTGTGGATTTTTAGTTGTCAAGTGGCATAAGCTATCACCATATCATTATGAATGATGATGAATCCTATTACCTTCATTGATGCATCACTATATAGTAAATACACATATTTTTTGTAGGGTAGTGTTGTATAATCACAGTAAGAATCATTAGCTTCAGTTCATTGATGTTCTCATCACATTCATATATCTAAAAGAATAAAAACCATTCAGATTCAAATTCGTATGTGGATTACATCGTCTGGAGAAATCACTCACAAAACCCTGGTACTATCTAGCCATCCCACGAAAATTTTGGATCTCAGTTACCCTAGTTGGTCTATCCTATTTCTTGATAACCACACTCTTTTAAGGATCCATCGATATACCGTTACTTTAAATTATATGACACAAGAAAGGGACTTTTGTAGAAAAAATTCACACTATATAAATTTAGAATATTGGTTATCTTTCCTCATATTCATTAATATGATCATAAAATGTTTTTCATTCTATTTCGTAGTCTTTTAATATATAATAAGATCACATATAAATACTACACATAATAAATCAAGGTAATCTATAAATAATCTATACATTGAATCCATTAATATACTAGCAACATTAGTATGTCTAAACAGTATTACTATCAATTCATAATCAACATAACACATACATTAGAGTATCATGGGTATACATTCCTTCCTTACCATTAGCTGATGATATCCAAATCAACGATCTATCATTGAAAAACATGGTTCTCCAAATAATTGATCAAACATATCATCGATACAGGTAGTGGAAACTTGTTTTAAATATTGATCTTGTTATGTTTGAGATAATCAATGTAGTGATTAATTGGTCCGCATTTATTCTTATAAAAATATTGGTTCACCCCATGGTGAAGAATGCTGCTGAATGAATCCCTTTTCTAGATTCTATTGCAGTTTCATCATAACTTCTTATAACATAGTAAAGGCCATTATATATGGACTCTTTGAAATTGGGTTTGCACTATGTATGAGTTTTATAGAAAACTCCACATCATGATCTGAGGTAACTCTAAAAAACTCTTCTATAAAGACATCAACATACACCCATAAAATTGAAATATTCTTATCATCGTGTTTCTCTCCAACCAAATAAGATAAATACACCCATAAATATTTAGTAAACCCTATATGATGGAATTTATTTACATTGGGGTTCCCAGATATTCCTTAGATTGATATAAAATCAATGGTTTATTTGGAATATTGAATGTACCTTCCCTTCCCATATAATTGATATGGGATCTAAACTAAGAGATCCAATCAATGCCCAAAAGCACATTAAAATCAATTAGAACATAAAAAATATTTCAATTATGAACATTCCCCTAAAATTCTCTTTGATATGAGATATAGATTTGAGATAAAATCCATTTACCATTTTAATTTTTCCCAACCAACTGAAAATATAATCATTTTTGTGGTGATGTAATGAGCATATATTATTCATCATATATAAAAGAGTGTGTATAACTTGAATGAAATAAAACAAATCAATTTCATAGTGTATAATATGTTTACCTTTCTTCGTATTAGTAGAAACTCTCACATTAGATATAGTAGTTGTGTGTCAATAGCCTTATCCCCTTGTATTTTTTTATATAACCTTGATACATGGAAAATAGGTTTGAATTATACCCCCTATCATTATAGCTAAAAATAGGATATCATTGGTTTCATACATTACCTTCTATTAAAGATACACATAAACCCTTTCTCCACACATAAAACAAAATAATATTCCAAATAAGCATTTATGTCATGAATGAGGCTGGGGTTCCATTCGACCTGACAGCCAACGCGACCCAAGACATGGCCCAAAGGGCATTAAAAGTCCACAAAGTCTGGAAACTAGTGTCATTCATACAAATAATCCAATGGGAATAATTTATCACAAAAGAGAACGATTAGAAAATATTCTAAAAAGGTAGAAAAACCAATAATATCAAAACATAAGTAAATATAATAACAAATCTATGTTCCAAAACTGATGAACAAATAGAAACATATTACAATTTATAACCCAACCAAAAAAACATGTTATCAGCATGGCCTCTTGGTCACGACCAACTGTAGGACCACCCTTCTCCAAAGGAAAACTGAACTAGATACACGAACATGCAAAATAGCTCAGGTCTACTGAAATGAAGTTTCATGTGTTGTGTGTGATCTTAAACAGCTAAGTGGGTAACAACCACATAGTCCATTCATTTCCATTCCCAAAAAATTCCACAAACACAAATTTTAAAAACATTCAATAAATAATATTTTAATCATTTTAAGAAACCAAACACAACGTTACAAAAATTACTTATTTAAAACAACACAAAAAAATGAATTTTTAAAAATATATTCACACTCCAAAAAAATTTCAAAACCAAATCCCACACACAAACCCATATTATATGACTAAAAAGGGACTATATTGTAAGTAAAAGAGAAAAATCATGTAGATATAAAGTATACATGGAAACATCTGTATGACTAAGAATTAATCAAAACATACAAATAATAAATCATAGGAATTTTTTAATCCTCTATAGTGTAAATAATTGGATAATAATATTTTAGAATCACCTAATAGCATATGGTTATTCTCCATATACAATAACCAACAGGATGATTAAAACTAGACAACCTAGTGGAACGTCCTGCACAGACCCTCAGAAAATCCAAGGGGTACAACCCATCTAATTAGGTTCGATAGGAAAAATTCACTTGACCCTCTATATTATTTCCATGAATCCCATGATAATAGTACACAGTGAGTGGGAAGGTACTCACATGTATGGATCAATTGAATCCACTACCACAATGATTTCATTTCCCAAACACCGACACCACCTATGTGATGCCTCTCTTCTTGGGGAATCCTCCATAAAGGTGTCTGTCTCATAACATTCCATTCAAAATTTCTTATTGGGCCTATACGCAAAAAAATATTTCAAAACCACTTTTCATACCATTACAAAATACCAATCATATATCCAGAACATATAATATTTACTACATTTTTCATTAAATGGTAAGATAACAATCGAGATTCACATCACATAACATAAAAACTAACATTCCCAAGGTAACACAAAGTGGCAACTAAGCCATTACTATTTCTAACAAAAATAAATTTAAAAATCCATTTCCTAACCATTTTAAAGATCACCATGAAACACCACTTTAACATAAAATATTAAAAACCTGCCTTTACATTCCAAATCCAAATCCACTTAAAGAACTATTTCATACCCATTACCCAAAACCATGTTAAAACACCCAATGAACTTGCAAAATTCCAAACGATCCATTTTCACCATGGAGAAAGAAACAATGTCTCAAAATAAGATACATTTTTTTATAATTTGTAATCCAAAACCATTTCCAAGAATAGTGAAAACATGAAACAATTCAAAAAGACCCAAATTTCCCTTCAATCTTATTATTCACCACTACATATCTAAAAATGAAAAATGGTCCATGTTTTAGAGGAAATAAATGAAATCACATTTGAATCCACATGAAGCACCAAATTCACTATTTAGAAGGGAACAATTTTATTAAAAAAGAGGGAAGGGAGGAAGAGCCTTTGAAATACCAGGGTGCAAGGAAACATCATTCACAAGGACCGTTATAATTAGTTAACATGTATCTATATTCACCCCATGAACATATGTATATTCCAAAATCTAATGAAAATATGCAGGTATCTATGAAATCTCCTAAAACATGTTTTTAATGAAACATGACATGCTTTTAAACCAACACATGAAGCCACACATTTTCAATGCACCATAAAACTCTCCAATTTACACATAAAACACACAAATAACAACCCAAAAAAATTCCAAAGCACATTAAGGGGAAAACACCCAAAGAACCCAATTTCTCTTTAAGAGACCAATAGAAATTTCATCAAACACCATGTGTGCATTTATATATAGGAATCATTAAAGAATCTATTTAGAGATAATTTCACTGCCATTTTACATCTCAAAAACACAAAAGAAATTTATACTAACACACCACAAGAAATTTTTTAACATTTTTAAAACATTAAAGGAAATATCAATCATAAAAAATGTGCTAGAACGGTAATTGGAGGAAACACCTGTCATAATGATGTGTGAACTCAATTATAATTCATGGGAAGGAAGAATACACCCTAATAGACAATTTTCATACCCTAACATGAAAAAAATAAAACAACATTAGCTATAACTCATCCACAAGTTCATCCAAGAGATAACCCACCATGAAAACACAATGAAACAAATATTTGGAAGATAGAAGGGAATAAAATCGACTAAAAACTCAGTGAAACATACCTGGGAACCTTCATGAAGCTTCGATGGAGTAAAGGAGAAAGGGAGGGGTATACTAGAGCCACTAGTACATATAAGTAGAAAATGGGAGGAGATACCCAAAATAGGGTTAAAACAGGGGAGGGGGAAAAGAGGAATCCCACACTTTTAATGATCTGGGCAACTCACAGAATTTGAAAAAAATTGCACCAACTATGAAAAATTCCACTCTCGAAATTGAATTACCCCTAAAATAATTTCTACATGGTTTCCTCTAATATTGAATAATCCATGAACTATTCCCCAGAAACAACCACCAATCCACATAGTTTTTCCATTGGACCATCATAGTTTTTACCAAGGAATGATCAAACTAGGAAATTCAAACCATTAAAGAAGAATTTGAACTAATTACAACTACTACCTTAATAGGTGACACAGATTACCATTAAATCACAAATAAAATTGTTCATAAGAAAAAAATCCATTTTAAAACCCCATAACTCAAAAATTAATACATGTAACTTGACCGAATGATCAACAAAATAGGACAACGATATGAAAATAATAAAATAAATTTAATCACAAGATCAAGGTGTGATAATTATTCCATCCATGAAAACATTATTCCCCCCTAAAAGATACCCAACCACATGAAGAACATGGCTCAATCTAAAACCTAAAGAAAGATGAATGAGACCATGAACCTCTGGGTGACATTTCATTATACAAGTCACACATAATTAGCTCTAAGAGGATCTGTAATGAATGGAACAATAATATTCCGGAGATTTATCCCCACTAAATGCCCCCGTCCTACATGAGAAACAGTTAAAACTCTCAAAAGGGAGGCATCAACTTGGGAAAACCAACATGAACAAGCCCAAATATCACTACCTAAGATAAACAACACCACCATTAGAACTAAGAATTCTCAACTATAACAAAAACAATTCCACACCATGGGGAATCTTATTGAATATATCCAAACAAAATAAAAAAACTATAATTTCTCATTTCCATAAGATCCATCCATCCACCAAATTAACATTATTGAAAATAAGAACTAGTTGAAAAAAAATAGATAAACACTCACCAAATAGAAAATATTATCAAAGAATAAAATTCAGACAAGCATAACCACCACTAAAATTTTGAGGTAACATGTCCCCCAATCATTTCACAATAAGGAGTAACATAAAACAATAAATATAATTATAATGGAGGAACTTAAATATTGTCACCCAATGGTTCCCCACACCACTGAAAATTACTGACTGTGTGAAATGTTTCACTCCTGGTCCTATAGATGAAGTCACGATGTCTTGAAGTGTCGTCTACCCTACACACAGAAGCTAAATTTTATTGATCAATTCATCTTCTTATGACCATGGTTGTTAGAGAATTTTTATAGATGACCTGAATGGCCACATCGATGATATGCCTTCCAAGGATTTTGATAAGACCACTTCAAATGCCCAAACTGACCAAAATATAATCATATAAGTGAATGGTAAAAAATGAGAGGTTGTAACCCATGAAATAGGTTTCTCATAAATAGGATCATTTAGAACACAACTATATCTAGATGATGAACGGTCATGGGAACTATTAATTATTAGTTCCTTATCAACCAATTCATTAATTCTATGATTTGACTCGCCGAGAAACACCTCATCTACAAGTTTATAGAACTAGACTACACTAGATGATAGTTCTCACTCTTTAATATCTAGAATAATAACCCAAATTGAAATATGATCTTTTAGATAATTCTTTGAAGTCATATTTGAAGAAAAGGAAAAAATATCCTTGAAACGACCAATATTAGCCTTCACTGATAGCTGGCCTTGTTGAACACCCAACATCTCTTCCACTTTCTCCACATTTACCTCCTCATGTATAAACCATTGAACTAAAGTGGTATTAATAACCTATATTTCCTTCCTAATAAAAAGTGACGTCAGGATAATCATTATCCATTGGTTCAAAGATAGCCCCTTAAATGACCCCAGAACAGAATAGTCCTTAACAACTCTAGGAGTTATAAATGTTTTGAAGACAATATAAAATTCATTATTCCACTCCAATGCCTCTAAAAATCCTTTATCACACTGAAATATTAGTTACAACTATGAAAAACATGATTTCAATACTCCACTAGTAATCTAGGAAAAGACAATAACTGGATGAAACTTTCTAGGACAATCTAATACCTTTCTAGAAAGCATGCTCTGAACAAAAGAAAAAAAGAGAAACAAAATAATCAACACCCAAAACTCTACCAAAAAAACACCCCAATTAAAACAAACATGCTCCCATGAAAAAAATTAAAAACAAAATAAGAATTTCTTTTCAAATAACACCATTTAATTTAAATCTCAACCCACTTCAAATCTGAATTCACATTCCATAAAACCATAACTCACATTAAAATCTAATTTATACACTAAATCCCACATAATCTTACCTCCAAACGTTTTTATCTTGAAATATTATTTTCCCAAAAATAATTCCCTTTCAAAAATCCTATCACACTATCGAACAACTCACATGAAACACCCAGTAAGAGGAACTAGTATCCATGTATAACCCATTTCCATTGTTAGTGGGCCATTCCCCATGTAAGAAGAAAAAACAAAAATGACATTGAAAAACACACTAGGATTTAACATGGTTCAATACTCTATATGGGATCACAACATGATACTATCTTGCCCCCATTTTTATTCCAAATCCATACCTTAGAAAACAAAACAAAAGACTCAAATATAACACTACCCATGGAAAATCATGAACCAAAATTGAAAAGGGTTCATGAAGTCCTTCTCGTACCTACCTCTCATGTCCTAAATATCATAATATTTGGTATAACTTACACCCCAAATAAAAAGGGACACCTATGATACCATTTATCACGAACTAGACTAGAATTCCATCAGAACCATCCTGAGAGAAGGGTCGATGGGTGTTCCAAATCACCACGAGCTGGAAACAAGTGTTGCGAATCAAAATAATCCAATTGGATAGATTTATCCAAAAAAGGCTAGGATCAATAACCAAAATAATCACATAGAAAAATGAAAAACAACTAAACATCAATAAATATAAAAAGTATCTAAATAAAATTACTGACAAATAGATAAAAACATAACAAAATACTAAAACTGAACCATGAAACATGATCTCCACATGAACACTTGGTCACTACCATCCACAAGACCTACCTACTCCAAAGGAAAATATAACCAAAAAACTGAACTAGCAAAACCACTCAGGTTTACTTATGTCAAGGGGCACAAGTAGTGTGCAACCCTAAATAGCTCAAGAGATAACCAACACATATTTAGTGCATTTCCTCTCTAAAAATTGTCTAAAAAATACTAGTTTGAAATAAATTTATAAAATAGGATTTTAATCATTTTAAGAAAACAAAAACATCCTTCCAGAAATTCCCGTTTTTAAATAACATACGTAGATTGTGTTTTAAAAAATGAATCCAAAATCCAATACACATTTCAAAAGAAAAACCCAATTAAAAATCATACAAGGTGACCAAAAAGGCATTTAAAGTAATTGAAGGAATCCAAATAAGAAGATATAAATAGTAGTGCCAACATCAACATGAAATAGAAATAAAAAGAAAATAGAGAGAAAAAATTATTGGAATTTCGTTAACATATTTAGAGGAAATCTCGGGATAGACTCAGTATAAAGCCACCTGCCAGCATATGGCCCATCTTCATAGACAATAACTAATTGGCCACACTAAACTAGCCAATCTAGTGGCACATCCCATATGGACTCTCACCAATTCCAGGGAGTACAACCTATCTAATTGGGGTTGATAAGAAACTCTCACTAGACCCTCTGGATAATGCCAAGGAATCCCTTGATAATAGTACACAATGCATGGGAAGTTCCTCACATGCATGGATCAACTAAAAACATTTCTACCATGCATTTATATCCGAAACACCAATTCCACATATGTGACACCCCACTCCTTGGGGAATCTTTCATAGAGGTGTTTGTGCCAAAATATTCCATTCATAAGTGCCAACCTAGCCTTTAAATGATATTTGATTTCCTAACAACTATCAAGATCATTTCAAAATACTAATAATGGCTTCATACAATTATAACATATAAGGATGGAACTACAAACCAAAACTCTCTTGAGAAATGAATTAATTAACTACAATAAATAACAATTAATTATATCTTATATCATATATCTTATATCTTAATTTTTTTATATTTTTTATTTGTTATTTGTTATTTCATTTATGTTATTTTTATTCCTTATTTTTTATTTCTTATTGCTTATTTCATATTTCTATCTTTTAATTTTTTATTCTTTATTTCTAATTTCTTATTCCTTTTTCTTTATTCCTTATTTCTTATTTCTTATTTCTGATTCTTGATTTCTTATTTCTTATTTCTTATTTTTTATTTTTTATTTTTTATTTCTTATTTCTTATTCCTTATGTCTTATTTCTTATTTCTTATTTCGTATTTTGATTCTCTTGCCCATCTCCCTACACAAGTCCATGTCCATGAATATGCACATGCCATATAAAGAAATTATACGTTGGGTGAGATTTGAACCCCTTATCTCTTACTAATTCTAAAATGACATTACTACTACAGCAGGCTCTTCATGTGGTCAGTAAATCGATTTTAATATACTTATATATATATATATTAATTGGAAAAAAATAAAACACACCAAATAGATACACACTAAATAATTATTAATCAATAATTATTAATCATTAATGTTTAATCAATAATCAATATTTAATAAGTAATAATAAATAATTACAAATTATTAATTATTAAATATAACATAAATAAATAAAAAAGAATGAAATATATAATATAGAAATCAATGGTAATTAAAAAATATTAATTATAAATAGTCAATAGTAAATAATAAATATTAAATGGTTAATAATAAATAATATTTAGTAAAGAGTAAATAGGAACTAGTAAATATTAAATACTAAATACTAAATACTAAATAATATATAATATATAATATATAATATATTATATATTATATATAATCTAAAATCTAAAATCTAAAATCTAAAATCTATGATCAATAATATATGATCTATAATGTATAATGTATAATGTATAATATATAATATATAATATATAATATATAATACAAAGTTTATTTAATATATAATATATAACATATAATATATAATACAATATATATATAATATATAATATATAATAGGTAATTCATAATATATATTTTATAATATGTAATACATAATACATAATACATAATATACAATACATAATATATGATATATAATTTATAATATAGAATATATAACATATAATATATAATATACAAGTAATGTATAAAAAATATTTGTTAAAAAATAATTTAATATCTGATAAATAAATAAATAATAAATAAATAATAGATATATATATAAATAAACAATAATTAATAATTAATAATTAATAATGAATAAATAATAATTAATAATTAAATGATAATAAATATTAATTAATATTTAATAAATAACAAATAGTAAATAATAATTAATAATTAATAATTAATAATTAATAATTATTTTATAATTAATTTTTTGAAATTTATAAATAATAAATATTATTATTAAAAAATTAATAAAAAACTAATATTTTTATAATTACTAAAGAATGAATATTTAATAATAAATATAAGTAATAAATAATAATAATAAATAAAGATAAAAAACATAAAAAAATAATGAATGAATAAATAAATAAATAATTAATTAATTAATAATAAATATTAAATATTTATTAATAAAAAAAGACTAATAATTGATAATTAATAATTAATTATTAATAATTAAGATTGAATAATTATCATTTAATATTAAATATTAAATATTTAATATATATTTAGTAGTTATTTAATAAAAAATTAATAATAAATAATAAATATTTAATAAATAATTATTAATTAATAATTAACAAATATATAAATAAATAATTAATCAACAATGAATAAAGAATAAATAAATAATATATATATAAATATATAAACAATAAATGAATAATAAACTAATAAAAATTAATTAATTACTAATTAGTAAATTAAAAATAATTTAATAATTAATGTGTACATAATTACTAAATAATAAAAATGCAAATAGATACATATTAAATACTAAATAAATAAATAAATAAATTTATCAGTAAATAAATTGATAAATAAATAATAAATAATAAACAATTGAATAATAAATAATAATTAACTACTTAATTAATTAATAATATATATATATATTAAATAAATGAATAAATAAGTAAATAATTAATTAATTATTTAATAATAAAAATCATAAAATGTTACGAACCTCTAAAACACTAAGAATAATGGAATGACCAAAAAATCTGATATGTGACTCAATTTTCTATGCCACAACCAGTCATATCAAAGATCATGCAATGAGGTTCAGTATGATATTTTGTAGATGTTGAACAGATACCTAGTGAATGTTATAACCGTTTTAATTTTATGAAATCGGGGTCTACAACTAAATCCTCGGGTTTGAAGGCCTTATGGTAGTTTTTAGAAGAATGAAATGTTTCAGAAAACTGAAAGAGTTGTTACCAAACAAAAATGGTGTAGAACTCTTTGCGGGCTTTTATTTGATATGTGGTAGAGCCCAAGTAGACACCTGTATCAAAAGTTATGGCAATTTGAAGTTTGAGTACGATTTTTGAAATTTGAAAATTGATTATATTTTTACCTTTCATTTTCACATGATTTAAATATTTCTTGGTTTTGTCTAACTTTATAAGGTTATATTTTATTAGTTTTAGAGATAAAATGAACTCTTGGATTGGAAGATACGGTCATTTTAGGTCGAACACTGTTTTTCAACGTACTGGAGATTTGTTTTAAGTTTAAAAATATTAACTAATAATTATGAATATTTATTAATTGAGGCATTATAAAAAAAATTAAAATTTAAATAATAAAATATATTTTATTTTAAATAATAAATAAATAATAAAAAATTAATAAGTAATGATTTTTTTTAAAAAAAGTCCATCAATTTTGCTGCTGTTTTTTTAAAAGCGCTGCTAAAAAATTGTAAAATTTTTCTAGAATAATTTTTAAAAAAACTGTAAAAAATATTTTAAAAACATTGAGAAGTAGTTTTTCCATGGTAGTTTTTAAACCATCGCTAGTCTTGTTTTCAATGAAACATTTTGTGGCAGTTTTGTAAACCACCCCAAAAAAACTGCAGCTAAAACTTTTTTCTCTAGTAATGTATTTTCACGTGACTTATTCCAAATTTCATCAAACAAAAGACTTCTAGTTCCTTTAATATTTTGAGGCAACATTGAAATGAAGCAATTCAATATAGATGAATCACACTATATAATAACATGTTTCTTTATATGGGAATTGTAATTCATCATAACCAGAGTAAGCTTCCCAGATATGGGCATGATCTTCTCAGTTACAACGTCTTTAATAATGGATTTTTTAGTAGGGGAATACATACATTGTCTACAGATATTGATTTCGTTTCATCCATTAGGATTTATCATTGAATAATGAAACTCACTGATCTTTATCATATTCATCATAAATATTAATCCATAAAATAAATATCCCACTAATGGTAAATGTTCTAAAATACTATAAGTTGTAATAATAATTTCCATTATATACATGTTCTGTTAAAATATAATACCAACGTTTCCTATTATTATTCCTCTGAAACAAACACTAGAAACCACAATTTCTGTAACATCGAAACAATTTTTTATTTATTAAATTTTCAAAATTAACAAAGGATCTCATAATGTAGGATATATTAATTTACAATTCTTGTAAAGAGAAATAAATAAATTATTCATATATTCTATTTGAAATTTAAAAATCATAGCATATTAAAAATTCGTGGATACTTGATTTTTTTCAAAATATCCTTCTTAAAATCCCTGGTTGAATAATACAAATAAAGGGTCATCATAGATTATTAGTAAGAGTTATGTACTGGAGAGACTATCATGTGTGAATAAGGCATAATCAATACGGGAGAGTGGATAATTAAAAAATTCATTCAGTTAATCACTTGAGTTCAATGAGTATCGATTGACAATATCAAAATATAAACTCATTGATAATAAATAATTAATACTTCATAATATAAATATATAATTATGATTCATTCTATATCATTGATTCTCTACAGAGATATCATGAATATTATAATCATAGCCTCTCAACCAAGAAATCATTCTAAATAAATGTGTGCATCTAAACCAGGTGTCCATATAATATGGAATTGTTTCCTTTGGAATTGGGGATGATCTCATTGATTAAGATTCAAACATTCCAAGAGGATTCTAATGGGATTGTTCATAGAACTGAAAACATCCAATGATTCCATATCCATTTGAACCAACTTTTCCAAAGGTAGGCGCTCATTAGTTATGGACTGATGAGGCCTAGGAATTTTCATTGGCCAAGAGGATGGGAGGTTGGACTCATCACACCCTTTTTAGGGGAATTATTGTCACCTCTGGGACTCTCGTTATAGGTTTAATTTATGTTCGTGAATCCTTATTACATTACCAAGTATAAAAAGCACTTCCCTTTATATGTTACAATCAATGATTGATATGTATGAAATTTAAAGAATCTTTTATATGTATTCGAGTTTCTTCATCGATAGCGAATCATCGGTATTTTTTAGAGATTCTTAGTCAATGGTATCCTTCAATACATAAAAGTATCTTGGCCATTATGATGACCATACTGGTTTTAAAGCCACTCAGTGGGGCACTTGAATTTTATTTTCATTCAGAAGGACATTGATTATTTCGGAGTTGGGATCGTATTCGCAGATGGGCTACCAACATATCATTTGTTTTGGAAAAGGAATCAGAACCCATGTAGTTCGAGTAAAGGAGTATGATATTTATGCATCATTGATGGCTCATAGAATGATTTCATGATTACTTTTACACTATAAGCTCACATGAGTCATGCTCGGTGTGTGAAACAGTAGGTATTGGTAAAACCAGACAATTGTGCCACAAAAGATGCAATGATTTGGGGCTTATGTATGTATGACTGCCCAAAAATAGATAAGGATTAAAGTTTACTTCAAAGAGGAAATCTAGGAATAGGGTCCATAAAGGTACATGTGCTTTATGGAGATTTGGATACTCTAATATGGGGGCTTACTCCTAAGGAAGATGCCCATGTTAGGAGGGGACTTATAATTGGGTTTTACTCTTGAGAAGGAAGCCCAGTTCAAAAAGAAATTATGACTGGTCAAGAGAAATTAAAAATGGGGATTACTCCAGAAAAGGAGGCCCTGGTTAAGGGAATTTGAAAACGGGGGCTTAACTCTTAAGGAGGAGGCACAGGTTAAGGGAATTATATAAATAAGGGACTTGGGGCTTACTCGTGAAAAGGATGCCCATATTTGGGAATTTTAAGAATGTGGCTTACTCCTAAGGAGGATGCCCAAGTTAGGGGACTTGGATTGGGGCTTACTCCTGAAAAGGTTGACAGGGTTAAGGATTCTCTCATCTTAATGGATGAGGTTGAATGAATTAACTCTCTAACATTAGTAACATAAAGATGTGTAAATCACTAGTTTTTGAGAGATGTTCCACAGAATTCATTTCAGTTAAGATTTTCAATCAAGAAAATATGTGATAAATGGTTTCTAAGAGTCTCATGAAGACTGAATCTTGAATAAGAGAGGTGGAATGACATAAGATGGCTTAAATGGGCAGGAAGGGTACACAAAAAAATAGAAGTGCGCGCAAGTCCTAGCCAACTCATAGGTACTGGGTGGGCACATAAGTACTGGGCGCGCAGGTATACTTGCGCGGCACATGGGTACTTGCGCGATTGTTAACCAGTAGGGTAATACTTAGGAGATCTTTGACCAAAGCCTTTAGAATTATCTTGAGGTACTTCCAGAAGATTGGCACGCAAGTTTCAATGAGTAGGTAAGGATGTGCGCAAGTGTGGTCATTTCCCTTAACGGAAAAACATTTAGGCACGCATGTGTTAGTGATTTCTAACAATTAGACCTTATTCCTATTATTTAGACCTTTCATTCTAGGTAAATAATTACCATAGAAGTGTTTGGAAGACATGAAGAATAGACATGTACGTTCAAAGCTCTGTATCTAAATTATGGAAAAAATCCTCCCAGAAATGGGGGGCCCACCGGGGGTATTTATATGCTGGAGAAGACGTTGGGTGTTTTTCAAAAAGGGCGCACAAGTCACTTGCGCGACCATTAGGCGATGCGCAAGTATACTACTGTACGACAGTGAGGGAACTTGCGCGGCGTATGTGCATTTGAAGCCTTGTTCATGCCTTGATCAGTTTTTTATATTTACTTTAAAGGATTAATCAATTTGTGCTAACTCATTTCCCTTTATATTCCTTTAGGTAATCGGATAAAAAGGAGTGTCAATAAAATTCCCACCTCAGAGTTGGATTCAAATGAATAAGGATGTGAATCTGAGGAAAAAATAAAACCAAAGGGAAAGAGTTACGCAAGTTTTCACCATGCAAGGCATTAAACAACATATGGAAAATCATATCTGGGGTGCCTTTAGAAGAGCTATCATCGAATATCCCTCGATTTTCGTCCATGTTCGTCATGCTAGGACTTGGTGGTTTTGGATATGAAAAGATCTATGCCGCGGTGAAACATGTCATTTTCAGGAGGGAGCAGGAGCAAAAGTGTTGTGAAGATCTGAACAGGGTGAAACTATCAACCGATATTGGGGAATTTGAGGCTACAGTATCCCGAGCTGAGGCTGATTATGCTTCCAAAATGAAGGAGCTGAAGCAAAAAATCAAATATATAGCCATCCAACAAATACACCTCCAGGAAAAGTGAGATGCTGTTACTCAGGAACTTGACCAATTCAATAATTCATTGGAGGGATCTCAAACTAATAGTATGAAGGACATTGTGGATTCCAAGAAATCACTCCATCTGGCTGAAAGGAATGAAGTTGGTCGGGTGCATGAGATTCAAGTATCTATTGATGGAGCTCGGGATGTTGTTCATCAAGTGAAGACTTATGTTGACAGCCTCTTGTAATTTCTTAGAAAATAGAAGAGACTCTAATCTGTGGATGTACTTCTAATTATTGTGCATCAAATGGAAAGAATTATTTCATCTTCAATCACATGTGCACATATTTTCCTGCTACCTGCATTAAAGTCTTCCTAATCCAATGGGACTAGTAAGCATAGTTTGATTTTTACTAGGATTATTAGAAATAACCCTACAAACATTGAATCTTTTAATTGCTCAACATTACCTAAATCATACCAAATGTATGTTTAGTGAGCTGGAACTTGATATTTATTCAGGGTTCCCTTGTCTTTTGTGGGACGTTTAATGTCATGCATGTCAGACATAAAGATGCTAATGATTATGGTCAAAATATATTTGACTGAAATGGATTAAAACTGACTCAATTCCTTGAGAATTTATCTAAAAACGAATTACCACACTCAAGTATGAGGGAAAATATGTAATCCATGACTTAAGAAAATTTGAATCTAAGGACTGATATGAAAAAGAGCTAAATGTCATTAGACGAAGTAGTTCCCACGTATAAAGTTACCTTTATTTAACAAACCCGTTAGGGGGTTGAATTTTGTAGGGCCACCTCAGGGCATTGGCTGCATAGTCAAATAATAGCATCTTGTGGCTGACAGGTCCGTTATAGAGATTGTTTATGAAAGGTCACCCAAGGGCACGCGCTGCATAGTCAGGAAAAAGAACACTCATAAATTTACTTTTCTACTGGTAAAAAGCCAGTAGATGTTTATGAGGATTCAATTTTTCCAAAGCATAGAGTTTTCTGTATGGGGAGAGGTACTTGAATATGGAGAAGATATTTTCAAACAGGATTGTCTAAGAATTGGATGACTGTTACTCCTATGAAGGTCTAACCCAATCTTAGTGAAGGAATATATAAACCATTTACTTGGAAAATTGCAGATCATGAAAAAGAGAATGGGACATATATGTTAAGGATAGCCATTTTTTCGGATCCCTACATATTGTCATTAAGACAACCTAGGAAAAAACATATTTTCCTCCCAAGAATGAAGTAACCACTATTTGAAAAACCTGTTAGAATGTTGAATTATGCAGGGCCGCCTAAGGGAATTGGCTGCATAGTCAAATAATAGCATCTTTGGGCTAACATGTCTATTATGTAGACTGTTTATGCAAGGATGCCTAAGGGCACATGCTGCATCATCAAGCAAAAGAATTCTCATAAATTAGACATTTTGTGACCAGAAGTGAAGAAAAGGGTTATGAAGATCTGGAAGTATTCAAGATTAGGATTATGACACATAAAGATGGGTATTGTCCAATGTATGCAGAGATACATGGATAAATGATAACCATAATAATGATGTGACTGGATCCTGAATTTAAATGTTGTACATCACTACGTATCCCATAAGGATGGGAATCAAGAAATACATAGTTCTTAAACTACATTTTAACGTCGTGCGCGATGAAAATATAGGAGATCTTAATTTAGGGTCATAGAGCTTTGACCACTTATAAGAAATAAACATTGTGTGTTTTCATGGGGACATTTTAACCAAGGAACTGAAAGTGGAATTTGGGGTTAGTCCCAAAAGACTTGGTGCTGGATTCGAGGGACACTCGAACATTCCTACGTATCCCAAAAGGATTTGAATCAATCCCACATAGTTCTAGAAATAACCTCTGTACAAATTTTTTTTGTGCATGTGAATGGTGAAAGGGGACTTTAGTGCAATGATGGTTTAACCCAAGATAAAAGGTTCTGGCAGTTCCATGTATGCACGTAGTCTTTATAATGAAACATGATTGAGAAATCAATGTAAATAATGATTCCCTCTCAGATGAGGGTATCAAATAATATTGTAGTTTATAGTTGTACATGACAAAAAATGATGTACAGTTTAACTTCATATAGCAAGGATGAAAGTGAACCAATGTAAAGATATTGATTCTGGGGATGGTTTCACGAATCAACATCACATGAGATGGAGGTGAACTGATGTGTAGAGATTGGTTTTGGGCATGAACCTTGGGGGGTTGCCTACGTACCGATCCTAGAAGGTAAGGATCAATGTCTGTGTAGTTCAATTAAAGAATGAATTAATGATCAAGTTGTTCTTGGGGACAATGACCTAAAAAATGATGTTGGGACTTACGCGTGGTTAGCGGCCCAAAGAGGGTGTTGTGGATGAAATTTTCTCTAAGCTCACGTGAGTCATACTCGGTGTGAGAAAAAAGAGGTAACAACAACCTTGATGATGCACAATTTAATGTCATGTAGGAAATATGAAGGGACTATGTTGTTTAAAGTCTTGCAGTTAGGACTATTGGAGCCACACAGTTTAATGTAATGTAGCAGGGACAATGTACAGTTTAATGTCATGTAGGCCTTATTAAAGGACATTTGTACAGTTTAGCGTCATATAGCTAGGATGATGGGGAAAATATAGTTTAACATCATGATGGATGAAAGGGGGACTGTGCAGTTTAATGTCAAACTATAAGGACAAAAGAGAACACATTTTAATGACATGTTGGACGTATTAGGGACATTTCCACAGTTTAACATCATGTTGAACGAAAAAGGGATGATACAGTTTAGCGTCATATAGGACGAAAGTGCAAATAGTTTAAGGTCATATGTATGGACCATTGATTATGCAGTTTAACATCTTGTTGGATGTAAGGGACTTCTATACAGTTTAGCATCATGTAGTTAGGACGTCACAATTTAACATCGTATGGGATGAAAGACATTCAAATAGTTTAAAGTCATATGCATGGACTCTGGATGGTGCAGTTTAACGTCGTGCTGGACGTAAGGGACATGCAAAAATTTTATGGTCATATGCATAGACCGTGGATGATGTATTTTGTGTTTATACAAAATACTTCTTTAGAAATCTGGGATTGGTTGGAGTAGTGATGAGTTCTCCATCCATTGAGATTTAATAATAAGCTCCATTTGAATAGACCATATGTATTTAAAAAGGTCCTTCCCACTTTGGTTCAAGCTTGGGAGGTTTCATTCCTGATATCATTGGAGTTCTGAGAACTAATACCAATTCTACCTGAATGAATGAATGAAGATGAACTTTTTTTTGAAAGCTGGTGGTATTCGATTCTAATAGACTTCCAAGTGGTGCAGATTGCACAATCTTTTCTCATATAACCATTCCAATTCAGTCAATATATTTTGAGACTGTTCATCTGTAGATGATTGATCACAAATGGATACTCTAAGTGAAGGAAGTTTAACATCAATAGGAAAAAAATCTTCCGTTCCTTATACCAGTGAATATGGAGTTGACCATGTTGCAGTACGGGTGGTGGTCCGATAAGCCCATAAAGCATGAAAGAGTTTATCGGTCCATGAATTCGTATCTTTATCCAGCATCTTTGGTAGTATATTCAACAGAGTCTTATTGAAAGCTTTTATCTGGACATTGTCTGCTGCATGATACTGAGATGAAAGATTGGATTTGATGTTGTATTCTTGATACATCTTCTTCACATCGGATGAGCAGAAGTTGGTGACATTGTCTGTCAATATGGTATGAGGGAAACCAAATCTGGTTATCATGTTAGACTTGAGGAAGCTAACAATGCTTTTAGAACTGACTTCCTTGAGAGGTATTGCCTCTGCCCATTTGGAAAAGAAGTCAGTAGTAGTAAGAATATACTTAAGCGGCTTGGCCGTAGCTGAAGGGTATGGTCCCACCACATCCATTCCCCATGTGGAAAACGACCACGAGTATTTAGCTGTATGAAGAATCTCTGAAGGTTTATGAATGAAGTTGGAATGTACATTCCATGAATGAAACTTCTTTGTGAAATCAACAAAATCTTGTATCATTGAAGGCCAAAAGTATCCAGGCCTTCGAATCTGATCAGGCATTCTATGTGCAGACTGGTGGGCACCACGGACTCCTATATGCACTTCATTCATGACACCCATTGTCTCTTCATCATCAATGCATCTGAAGGAAATCCATCAAAACCAAACTTGTAGAGAATTTTCTCTAGGTGATTTGGGCCATCATAAAGAGTAAAGTTGACCACACATCGCCAGATTTGTTCTTTCCTGGATCTATCAGAGGGAAGTGTTCCATTTTTAAGGTATTCCATGATCGGTTCCATCCATCCTGTAGTGTGATCGTATGGTTTAGATATGGGACTAATTTAATTGATTTCCTCTTTTCTGATTCGAACATAAGGTGAAATTGTATGATGGTGGGAAATACTGATGGTTGTATTATCTCAATTTGGATCTTCCAGAGCTATGGCTATATTAGCCAGTGCATCAGCTTGGGCATTTTGTGATCATGGTACATAAGACAACTTCAGTTTCGGTGGAAACTCCGCCATTATCTCTCTGATGTAATCCTAAATAGGGATTAGTTCTTCTTTTATGATGGCATAATCCCCATTGACTTGTTTTATTACCAGGTCTGAATCACCTTTCACCTTTAAGTGATTCACTTGTGCTAGAAGCGCCAACTCTAAGCCTGTGATGAGAGCTTGGTATTTTGCTTCATTATTGGTACGAACCTCCCACAATATGAAGGAATAAGGTAACACTGCCTTTTCTAGAGAAATCTGTACAATCCCTAATCCAACTTTGTTGAATTTAGGATTTTCCATTTTCCTCCCTGTTGGACTTCTAAAAGCACCATCAATGTACATTTCCCATGTTTGAGGACTTTATTGAATAGAGAAGTCTTCCCCATCAGGCAATTCAATATATGAAGATGTATCTTCCACTGAAGAGTGTTCAGCTAGGGAATCTGCCAGAGAATGGCCCCTTATTGCCTTTTGAGACACATATTGAATAACAAATTGCTTCAAGATAACTGCCCACCTTGTCAGACGTCCTATAAGAATTGGATGACTAAGGATGAATTTAAGCGGGTTGTTAAGACATACCAATTGGACCTTGTGATGTTTCAGGTAGTGTCTTAACTTCTTAACTACAAATATTAATGCCAGGCAACACTTCTCAATACCATAATATCGGGTTTCTACTTCAAGCATAGTCCAACTGAAATAGTATAGGCTATTTTCATTTCCGGCATCATTTTTCTGACCAAGAAAGGCACCCAATGATCACTCTAAAGCTATCACATAGAGGATCAGTGGTATTCCTTCAATAGGTGTCATAAGTACCGGTGGAATCCAGAGGTATTTCTTGAGAATGTCGAATGCTTCATGAAATTCTTCAGTCCACTGGTAAGTGAATCCCATCTTCATCAATTTGTTGAAGGGTAAACTTTTTCTTGCAAAATTGGCGATGAAATGCCGAATATAGGCTATGTGTCCTTGAAGTCCTCTCAATTATTTCAAATTTTGAGGAGGTGACATACCAAGGATTGACTTGGTCTTCTCAGGATCATGATGGCATACAACAATGCTGGGGAATTTTCCTGAGGTTACCCCAACCACAAATTTTAAGGGGTTCATCTTCAAATTATGTCGCCGAAGTTTGTGGAATATGATTTCAATATCAGCCAAGTGATTAGAATGTTGTTTGGATTTGACCACCAAATCATCCACTTAACATTAAAAAAACATCCCTAAAAAGGGTTTGAAGATATGATGCATAGCATGCTGATATGTTGCAGCTACATTCTTTAGGCCAAAGGGCATTACCCGTTAGCAAAACACACTCTGAGGGGCTCTGAAGGCAATATATTCCTCATCTTCTAGAGCCATTTGGATTTGATTATATCTGGAATATCCATCCATGAAGTAAAGTTCTTCATATTGAGCTGTTGCATCAATTAAGAGTTCTGCAATCGCTAATGGAAAATCATCTTTAGGACAATGCCGATTAAGGTCTTTGAAATCAATAAAAACTCTAATTTTCACATTCTTCTTTTTTACTGGGACAATATTATCCAACCACTTGGGATATTGAACTTCTCTGATGAATTTAGCTTTGATAAAATTATCCACTTCAGCCTCAATTTTGGAAGCATAGGTTGGGTGTTTTCTTTTAGCAGCTTGTTTGAATCCTCGATGTTCTTCTGGAAAACCAAAATGATTAGTGGAAACATCAGGGTCAAGCCCTAGCATCTCTGTATAGTTCCAAGCAAATATCTCTCTATTTTTATTTAAAAATGAAATATAGATCTATTTCTCTTCAAGATTCATGGACGCACTGATTAAAGTGGGTGTGGATCTTCTTTTGTACCCAGATTGATTTCTCTGAGTTCATCCATAGTGGAAGAGATCCCCTATTCAAATGCTGGTGTTGGATCTCTGAGATCTTCCTCTTCTTCATCAGAATGTGTTATATCTTCAATTTATACCTCCATAGTAGATGATGAAGAAAAATTTCCATGACCAGAAGAGATGTTAAAATTTGAACATCTTGAAGAAGAAGCTTCCATTTCTAACCTGATTGATAATGAAGGGATTTCTTTGGGAAATAAATATGATATGATGGATTGATAATCGACATCATCGTTTACCTCTAATATTGATATAACTTTCCCCGGTCTGATTGGAGAAGTATAGACTTGATGGATTTCCGTAAATGAAATAAAGACAACTCTATTTGAGGTTTCATCATTGCCTGGTGGATCAGCAATTTCTCCCATGTTATCTGGATCGATTTCCGTAATTGACATTATGGATATTTCCATAAGAGTATTTTTATTTTGGTCTATCCTATCAATATGACCAATAGGTAACACACAATCTGTACTCACATGTGCTAATGGGTTTACTGGAATATTTTCTAGACTATACAGAGCATTATCTTTGGTAATCTCCCTTGTTGTAGATTCATCCATTCCCTTCATGTGATAGAATTTATCCTCAATGTATTGAGATTCACATGTATTGAATGGAGATTTATCACTATATAATGTCCCAACTTGACTATCAAAACAAAACATGAGAAGTTGATGGTATGATGTAGGGATATCCACATGTCGATGTAGCCAGGGTCTT
Source organism: Viscum album (assembly GCA_963277665.1). Classification (NCBI taxonomy): domain Eukaryota; kingdom Viridiplantae; phylum Streptophyta; class Magnoliopsida; order Santalales; family Viscaceae; genus Viscum; species Viscum album. The sequence continues at coordinate 1,448,034,044 of OY728155.1, forward strand.
CCAAGAAAGATGAAGAAGGCCGAGTCTGGATCAACAACCATGTAATCTTAATTGGACACAATATCTCCAAACTGAGTTCTGAGTGTCATTTCGCCCTGTGGTTGTGGTTCATTTTTAGCATATCCTTGTAACATCATAGTTGAAGGAGACAAATCCGATTCTGTAAGGCCCAATCGACGATGTGTACGAATAGGCATGAGGTTGACTCCAGATCCATTATCAATGAAAGATCATTGGATTTCTACATCATTGACCTTTCTAGTTAAGTACAAAGGTCTAATATGTCCATGCACGACATCATCTTTATCTTTATCAGTAAATGAAATTATTGAATGGCATTCTACATGATTATTCTCTATATGGTAGACATCAGTAGCAGCAATTTCAGTCTCAAACTCTTGAGGACTTGTCAAAGCCTCGATAAGTGCCTTCAAAAGATCCTTTGATAAATTCAAGGCATCTAGAATTGATAACTTGGCCATTACATGGGCTAGGTGTTTCAATATATCATACTTTTGATTCAAAGATATGTGTTTCCCAATAGGAACATGCGGTTTAGCAGGCACTTTGGAAGTTGATGCTTTGGAATTTGATGCATCTTGTAACAGGATAGGAGTTGGTAATAATCCTGGCTTTGGAAAATTAGACCGATTAGGTCTATTTACTTGTTGAGAGGAAGAAGATGGAACCTTCAACCGATCATCAAGAATAATTGGGCTAGGTCTGAGTCTTCCTTGTGTGGGAGAACTTTCTTTTTCTTGTTGATCTCGTTAAAGGGCTCTACAATGAGTTTCTGCTTCATACATAGTTCTAGAAGGGGTAGAATTGGAATAGTGGCCTCAAAAAGATCCACGTCTTCCCCTATATCCCGAGCCTCTGAAATTTCCTCTAATTCCTCAATTTGATATAGGGAATTTGGGCTCATAAAAATCAAAACTGTGACTGGCATATAGATCTGTTAATTGAATCATATTAAAAGAACTGAAAATCAACACTTCATCCGATGAAGACTCTGCCAGATTAGCCTTTTTAGGTTGTACCATTTTGCGGGGCGGTGCAAGTGAATTTGAAGTAGAGGGAATAAAGTCTCCTAGAGTCAAAGACAATATAGGCTTTGACAGATAATCATCTTCTTCTGATTCATTTTCTTTCTTTGAATCATGTCATTTTTTGAGGATTTTTTCTGTGATGAAGAGGGTTTTGCTGAGGCATTCATGGCAGAAGGCACAATTGGTTTCTTCAATTGTTTTCGCAAAATGGCATGAGTTCAGTTGATCATTTTTCTGACCATCCAATCACTATATTTTTGTGCATTTTTGTTCTTAACTACTTGCCACTCACATTCCTCCCCTGGAACTCTAGCAGTAACACATGCTACTTGAGCTAAAGAACCTTTTAATTTGACTTGTTCCGAGTTGACCATCTTTTGGAGGAGGTATTTGAAGACAAAACAATCTTCGATGGGATGCCCCATCATTTTATGAAAGGGAAAATAGTTGGGATGGTCTTTATATCCTTACTTGTTTGGCCTCATGGGCCTTGTCAATTGAACCAAATTATTTTCCAGAGCTGAAATGAAGTAACCAGGAACTTGTTCATTTCAGAAAGAGTATTATTTGCTATTTAGATTCTCAAATTGTTTCCCTCTTTGATCTCTTTGATTGTCATGAAGAAACAACCTCTGTTGTTGACGCCCAGGAGGTGGAGCCCGTTTAGAAGATAAAGTCTTTGAAGTAGAAGTTGGTACAAGTTCTTGTTTAAGAATAACTGTAGCAGTTTCTACTTTACCCATTCTCCTTCTAGGAGATGATGGAATTATATGAGTTTTATCCTTAGTGTTTCTAAGAAATATTCAATCTATTGATCAATTGAAGTAAGGTCTCGAAACCCTCCAGTGTATTTCACAAGGATCAACGGCGTGATTAATTCGTCACACAAATTTTCCACACATATTTGCAACAGTACTTCTTGAGGGAGTGCTAAGCATAGTGAATATGTTAATCCCTTCAAGCGAGCAATGAAATCTTAGCCCCTTTCATTCTCCCTTTTCTTACAGTCTATAAGATAAAAAACTGTTTTATTTGGAGACGTTGAGCCGAACTGAAGGACGAAATTTTGGTGAAGATCTTCCCTCCCGGTAATTGACCGAGATTGAAAGATTGTATACCAAAAAAAAGTTGGCCCTTTCAAGGTTCGCACGATGCATCTGAGTTTCACTGCTTCTTTCTGTTATGTATTTCCCATCATAGGATCACAATAAAATACGTAATGCATAACATTTTGTTCAGGATTGCATGATCCATTGAAAATAGGGAACACAAGGTTCCCAAAACATGATGGGGGAGAGATTGAATCTACCCTTTCAGGGTAAGCTCTTTTTTCTGGTTGAACCTGTGCATCCCTTCCTTCCATAGTCTCTAACTGAGCAGTTAATGACTCAATGATTGTTATTAACTTTTGACAAATATCCGGTTGAACTTGGCCTTGGGTAGGTGTAATAACTGGTGCTGGTATAGATGTGGGGGCTAGTACTTCAACTGATGGTAACAACGCCATTTTTTGTTGTACTTGACCCATATGATTAGACCTATGAAGTTGTACTGATAGAGAGGGATATTCTTGATCCATCTTAGTAACTCCAACAAACTCCCTTGGATAACTGACTCTAACATGCTTAAGAGGAAGACTACCTTGAAGTAATTCTGCATTCATCCACCTCAATTCCTTCATTTATTCCTCTTGTTGTGAAAATCATTTATCTATTGAGAGCGATTTTCCTTCTCCAGAGGAAGGTTATATAACATTATTATTTCCTTTCCCCTTGTTAGATCTCTTTTGGAGAGGGGGAAGTCAGTTACTTGAAGGATTACAAAGATTCTGGGTAATGATTTGATTTTGTGTATGCACACCTTCTTCATTTGTGTCTCTGTGTATAACATCTGGAGTAGGAACCTCTTCATCTGATTCCCCTATGTGAGCCTCATGTTCTAGAGGATCAACAACAACAGCATTAATGACATTAATTGATGCATAACGCATCGTATCCCTTCTATCAGCATTTCTGTGATATTGTCTGTAAAGACCCGTAAAATTCAAGGAAAATTTTTTTCTTAATTTTCTTTAGAATTTTACAAGAGCGCGGTTTCAGACGGCATCTGATTCCGAGGCCCGGAGTGCCCGGAATTAATTTCCGAAGTTTGGCTCGGGTACGTTCAGTGAACGAACGAGCGGGAATTCCTAACTTTTGATCCGGTGCTCGGAATTGAAATCCGAGGGCACCGATGAACTCGCAGCGCCGATATTCGCTTAATGAGACCTTTTCGGGAGTTGCGTTTGTTGCGGGTTGGAAGTTACGTTTTGGGGTTTTTCAGTTCAGTTAAATAAAATTTGTGCAAAACAAATTTTATTTTAACTTATTTTAAAAACCTACCAAATGAGGTTAGAAGTGGGACCCACACCCACTTAACCTCCCTTGGGAGGATTAAGTGTGGTGGGGCCCACACGAACCCCCTTTTCTTTTCAAATTCTCTCAACGTACCTTAACTCCTAATTAATTGGCTTAGGTTACTCTTATTTAATTTTGGGGGTAAACTCTTTTGAATTTCAAACATTTGAAATCCTTTTGAGTTATGTGTTAATAAAATAAGTGGTATTCTTATTTTATTGAGAGTTCTTTGTTTGTCTTTGGGAGCTTTCCCTTCATCTCCAAGCTCTGACGAAGAACGAAGAACGTCTTCATCCTCAACGAAGAACGACAACTCTTCATCAAGGATCATCGACTCGGCGACCCAGTATCTTCGGACCTCTTCTTCCCCCCGAAACCTCCTTCGTCGGCAATCGAAGATCCGAGCGACGTGTCTTTTCGGGCATAACTCTTCGTCAACGGATTTGACGAACGGCTTCCGCGACACCCGACCTCCGCGACGCCGTCTTCCGCGGAGCGTAGCCGAACCTTTGAATCTTAAACCCGAGGTAGGGGTTGTCGAATTTCTTTTGGATTCCTCTTTTTATTCTTGATCGTGCTTTTAGCAAGATTAACGTATGACATGTTTTTCTTTAAGTTGCGTTATTATTATTAACGCGAGGGGGGCCGGACCGCACGAACACGGCCGAACCCCCCTCCAACGTTCTTGTTTAATTCTTGCGATGGAAGCAAAGTGGCGTGGTGCCGTCGCACCACGCGGTTTACCGTGCGTTTAATTTACGCAACGCCGTCGCGCTACGCCGAGGAGAATCTTCAAGAACGCGACGCCGTCGCGCCGCGTTGAAAAGAATCGAAGCACGGCGAAGGGGCGCGGTGCCGACGCACCGCGCCGAATGACGAACGCCGCGGCCGGTTCCGGGCCGCGGCGGGACGAGAAGACCGCGGCCGGTTCCGGGCCGCGGCGGGACGAGGAGACCGCGGCCGGTTCCGGGCCGCGGCGGAAGGGAAGACCGGCGGCCGGGCCGCCGGCGTCGGAAGTCGAGGGCGGGACCGGAAATTCCGGTCCCGTTGGTAAAAACCGGCCGGCCAGCGGGCCGGCCGGATGTCATAAAAACCGGGGGATTAAATCCCCCGGACCGTTCAGCAAACCCCCCTCTTAATGAGGGGGGCGGTTCTTTTAAGGAGGGGGGGCAGCAGCCCCCCCGGTTTTCCATTTAGCGGGCCCCCTGGAAGAAGGGGGGGCCGTTTGCCAAAAAAAATCGGCGCGGCATAGCCGCGCCGCCAGAGGAAACCGCGGGGGCAATCAAGCCCCCCGCCAGCCACCCACGTGCGGCCTCCCCGCCGCCGGCGCGGCCCGCCGCCAGCGCGGCCCGCCGCCATCGCGGCCCGCCGCCGCCGCCAACGCGGCCCGCCGCCGCCGCCGGCGCGGCCCGCCGCCGCCGCCAACGCGGCCCGCCGCCGCCGCCAACGCGGCCCGCCGCCGCCGCCACCGCGGCCCGCCGCGCCGCCGCCCACCGCCACCGCGGCCCGCCGCGCCGCCGCCCGCCGCCACCGCGGCCCGCCGCCGCTGCGGCCCGCCGCGCCGCCGCCCGCCGCCGCTGCGGCCCGCCGCGCCGCCGCCCGCCGCCGCCGCGCGCCGCCTCCGGCCGCCGCACCGCCCCGTTCGCCGCCGCCGCACCGCCCCGGGGGGGGGGGGGGGGGGGGGGGGGGGGGGGGTCGGGCCGGGTCGGCCCGGACCCGGACCCCCCCGTTTCGAACCTGTTTTAGTTTTTGGCTTATAACTTCAGCTTCGGATCTCCGAATGACGAACCGTCTGCGGCAACGCGATCCTTGGATCGATACGGTCGTTTCGGTATATCGCACTCAAGGTTTCAGATTACTTTGAGTTCGGCCGGGTTGGTTCGTTCACGAAACCAACCGGGCCTTCGGAGCGGAAACGCTCATATCTTGAGCCACGAACGTCCGATTGACGCGCCGTCAGTCGCGTTGTCTTCCTCTTGATGAGACGGAACTTTTGACATACTCCGCCCGAGGTTTGGACGCAGGTGGAGTACGGTCGGGTTGGTTTTGCCTTAAAAACCAACCGGGCCCCGGAGACGAAAAAGCCAATAACTCACAGACCGGGCGTCCGATTGACGCGCCGTCTGTTTCGTTGACTTCCTCTTGATGAGACGGAACTTTTGACATACTCCGCCCGAGTTTTGGATGCAGTCGGAGTATGGCCGGGTTGGATTGTTCCCGAAATCCAACCGGGCCCCTGGAACGGGAAAGCTGATATCTTTCAGACAGGACGTCCGCTTGACGAGCCGTCAGCGGCGTTGGTGGTTACGTTGAGTAACGGTCCCTTTGAGTTTACCCTATGGGAGTTCGGGGTACAGTTGAGATACGGCCGGGATTGGTTTCGCTCACGAAACCAACCGGGCCCCTGGGACGAAAAGGCTAATAACTCACAGACCGGGCGTCCGATCGACGCGCCGTCTGTTGCGTTGAGACCCCTGTGACGAGACGAACCTTTGAGACACTTCTTCGCAGGACCTTGTGATACTTGGAGTATCGACCAGTAGCTCGTGGAGCGGACCCGTGGTACTTGACAGTGGTGGTGCGCTTGGATGCAGCAGCAGACCCTTGGCGGTGGAGAGCTTGGTTGTAGCGGCGGACCCGCGATACCCTACGGAGTGTGTGCGCTTGGTTGTAGCGACAGACCCGCGACGGTGGAGACGAGCGTGCAGAGTACGGAGACCGTGTAGCCGGCTGAGACCTGACGACTGCTTGACCGACTCGACTTGGAGTGAGTCGACTAGCCCAGTGGACGGAGCGCCCGGGATTTGGCGGCAGACCCACGACGGACGGAGCGCCTGGTAGTTGGCAGCAGACCCGCGGTACTCGACAGGAGGAATACCTCAGCAGGCTATCTGGGTAGCGCCCGGTATCTGGCGACAGACCCTCAGCGGACGGAGCGCCCGGTAGTTGGCCGCAAACCCGCAGTACTCGACAGGAGGAGTACCTCAGCAGTCCTAGGTTAGTGAGCGGCAGCCTCGGAGTCGTGACAGGACCACTGTACACTCTAGAGACGGAGCTCTTCAGCAGTTACGGTTTCGATAATGAAAATCCTGGTTTGAGCTGAGACTTTTGACCTTGTGTTTACTTCATGATTGAGATGGGTCACTTGCTAACTTTGGTATATGTATGGGCATATACCCGGGTAGTGGTTATCCGTCGATTTCACAATCCTTGTGTTTCCTCATGATTGAGATGGGTTACTTAATAACTTAGGTATATGTATGGGCATATACCTAAGTAGGGTTTATCTGTTGAGATCTTCTTGTGTTTATCCTTGTTGGTTTTAGTGAGACCTTGAGGGTCTCGGGGTCCCTACTGAGTATCGTTATACTCACCCCTGCACGGGCTATGCCCGCACCTCGTTGTGTTGGTTGCAGACGACGGACAGAGCTGACAGAGGCCGAGTGTTCGAGGACTGGACGGTACCTGGAGGTGGACTATACGACGAGGCAGTACCCAGAGGCAGACCACTGGGCGGGTCATACTTAGAGAAGACGGCGGGACCCGAGGAGCAGAAGAGCTATCTGTACCCACCCTTCAGGTGGGATTTCCAGTGGACATCTCAGCGTAGCAGCTTTACTTTTCAGTCGCTGTTTTCCCTTTCGAGTTGTACTTTACAGTTGGGCTTGTATTTCCGGCCCCTTTTACTTTTCAGCTCTTCTTTTTGTACTTAGTGTTTTACTTCCGCTTGTTTACTCTGTGGTGTGTGTTTACTTTTCAAAGGCAATGCCTTCCCTTTTTACGGGATTTACGCCTTGGTGCTAGTCGCCAGCCCCTGGCCTATGGAAGGCGGGCTTGGGGTAGTCACGGCTCGGACCCCGAGGGCGGGTCGTGACAAATTGGTATCAGAGGAGTTCGGTTCTACCGCAGAACTTATAACTCTGATCTTTCTTTCTGTGAAGCGATAGTGTTAAGAGTACCGAGTGTGGTTTTCAGTTCACGGAGTCCAGTGTTGGTGCGGGCGGCCGACGTATCCATACACCAGGACCCTGACAACTGATTTCCGACTTTGTGCACGAAAACACTGATTGCGTGTGTGTTTTCAAAGGTTTTTTCCCTTAAAACAGCTCAAACCAGGTCGGCTCACCAGGTATAATCGTTTGATCGTGTTACGTTGTTTCTTTCAGGATGTCTTTTCTCAGACGATCAGCTAGAGGCCGGAGGGATGAGCGTGACGACAGCCCACTGAGCGACGAGGCCTCGGTGCAGGGCCCTTTGTCAGCAGTGGCACCGGCGGTAGCTCTACCCGCCGAGCCCCCGATGCTTCCAGCAGCAGCCGCTGACGATGCACGTCGCCTCAGTGCACTGCATGAGTTTCAGCGCCAGCGACCGCCCAGGTTTCGCGGGGAGACGGATCCCCAGGCTGCAGAGGACTGGCTGGAGGCAGTGGTACGAGTGTTTAGGCTAGTGAGGACACCAGCAGACCTCATGGTGATCCTCGCTACGAGCCTACTACACGCAGCAGCAGGACGATGGTGGAGCTTGATGCTCCAGGTGCACGATGAGGCATCTCTACTTTGGACGGACTTTGAGAGCCTCTTCCGCTCGGAGTTCGTCCCGGCCACCCTCCGAGCGGTGCGCATCCAGGAGCTTGTTCAGTTGCGGCAGGGCAGCATGACGGTCGCTCAGTACTCGGCGAGATTTACCGATCTCTCGCGCTACTCGACCGACATGGTACGGGACCCATTCTTCCGGGCCCGGACCTTCGAGCAGGGTTTGAGACACGAGATCAGGGCATCGCTGATCTCCCTCAGCTTACCGACTCAGACTAGAGTACTGGAGCGGGCCCTTCTGATTGAGAGCTTCCTTGCTGAGTCTTCACCAGCGCAGCGACCCACCGCAGGGCGGCACGTAGCGGAGTCTTCGGTAGCAGGTAGCCGACAGATGACTCAGGGGTCCAGACAGACCAGACCTTCAGGCAGACGACCTCAGGGCACTGGCTCAGCAGTGCAGGGCACACAGCGCGGAGTCAGTCTTTTGAGTGGAAGACAGTGCTTTGCATGCGGCGGGCAAGGCCACATGGCTCGTGACTGCCCGACCCGCCATGCGGAGGAGCATCAGACGGTTGAGGAACCACCTAGGCAGAGGCAGAGGTTCGACCGTGGCGGTCCGCAGGGAGGAGGCAGACGAGGCAGAGGAGCTGGCCGAGCAGCAGGTGGTGGACGACGCTTTGAGGCTCTGCCACCACCACCACCAGGAGGTCCACCCCGACCACAGGGAGTAGGTGGACATGCGAGAGCACAGCTTCAGGCAGCTGAAGCTTACGATCATGGAGCTCTGGGAGCAGGTGGACAGGAGCAGAACTAGTGGATACATCCTTGTACTTCGGGTTCCTTGCTGCTTTTGTATAGCGTCTTGTATTATGAGCTGCAATAATAAAGACGCATCCTTTGTGAAGTTTTCATTCCTGTCCTCTTTTGTGATGTTACTAAGAGGTTCCAGTTGACTGTTGACTTGACCCTCACTTGTGAGACATCTACTGGAGGAGACCAGTTACCACACACTGATGCCGACAGTGTGACTCAACCCTTGGAGGCGAGAGTAACGGTTGGATCTCTTAGTAGTAGCGTCGAGGCCTTACGACGTCATCCTTGGTATGGATTAGTATCATCCATGTTAGGATTGACTGTTTTAGGCAAAGAATGTGGTTCATCCAGGGGATGAGACCAGGTTTCTCTTTTCGGCAAAGAAGAAATCTCGCAGCTCTTGTGGGACCAGAGATGGTCCGGGCCACGTCAGAGGAGGTCCATGTCATCCAGGAGCGGGTTCTACATGGGCGATCGATTCCTCTTGTGCGCAGCAGATGGCGGAACGGAAATCTCCAGGAGAGCACATGGGAGCGGGAGGCTCAGATGCGTGCTCAGTACACTCTTTTGTTTCCCTAGTTTTTGATGTAGCTTTACGGGGACGTAAATCCCTGAGGTGGGAGTAATGTAAAGACCCGTAAAATTCAAGGAAAATTTTTTTCTTAATTTTCTTTAGAATTTTACAAGAGCGCGGTTTCAGACGGCATCTGATTCCGAGGCCCGGAGTGCCCGGAATTAATTTCCGAAGTTTGGCTCGGGTACGTTCAGTGAACGAACGAGCGGGAATTCCTAACTTTTGATCTGGTGCTCGGAATTGAAATCCGAGGGCACCGATGAACTCGCAGCGCCGATATTCGCTTAATGAGACCTTTTCGGGAGTTGCGTTTGTTGCGGGTTGGAAGTTACGTTTTGGGGTTTTTCAGTTAAGTTAAATAAAATTTGTGCAAAACAAATTTTATTTTAACTTATTTTAAAAACCTACCAAAGGAGGTTAGAAGTGGGACCCACACCCACTTAACCTCCCTTGGGAGGATTAAGTGTGGTGGGGCCCACACGAACCCCCTTTTCTTTTCAAATTCTCTCAACGTACCTTAACCCCTAATTAATTGGCTTAGGTTACTCTTATTTAATTTTGGGGGTAAACTCTTTTGAATTTCAAACATTTGAAATCCTTTTGAGTTATGTGTTAATAAAATAAGTGGTATTCTTATTTTATTGAGAGTTCTTTGTTTGTCTTTGGGAGCTTTCCCTTCATCTCCAAGCTCTGACGAAGAACGAAGAACGTCTTCATCCTCAACGAAGAACGACAACTCTTCGTCAAGGATCATCGACTCGGCGACCCGGTATCTTCGGACCTCTTCTTCCCCCCGAAACCTCCTTCGTCGGCAATCGAAGATCCGAGCGACGTGTCTTTTCGGGCATAACTCTTCGTCAACGGATTTGACGAACGGCTTCCGCGACACCCGACCTCCGCGACGCCGTCTTCCGCGGAGCGTAGCCGAACCTTTGAATCTTAAACCCGAGGTAGGGGTTGTCAAATTTCTTTTGGATTCCTCTTTTTATTCTTGATCGTGCTTTTAGCAAGATTAACGTATGACATGTTTTTCTTTAAGTTGTGTTATTATTATTAACGCGAGGGGGGCCGGACCGCACGAACACGGCCGAACCCCCCTCCAACGTTCTTGTTTAATTCTTGCGATGGAAGCAAAGTGGCGTGGTGCCGTCGCACCACACGGTTTACCGTGCGTTTAATTTACGCAACGCCGTCGCGCTACGCCGAGGAGAATCTTCAAGAACGCGACGCCGTCGCGCCGCGTTGAAAAGAATCGAAGCACGGCGAAGGGGCGCGGTGCCGACGCACCGCACCGGATGACGAACGCCGCGGCTGGTTCCGGGCCGCGGCGGGACGAGAAGACCGCGGCCGGTTCCGGGCCGCGGCGGGACGAGGAGACCGCGGCCGGTTCCGGGCCGCGGCGGAAGGGAAGACCGGCGGCCGGGCCGCCGGCGTCGGAAGTCGAGGGCGGGACAGGAAATTCCGGTCCCGTTGGTAAAAACCGGCCGGCCAGCGGGCCGGCCGGATGTCATAAAAACCGGGGGATTAAATCCCCCGGACCGTTCAGCAAACCCCCCTCTTAATGAGGGGGGGCGGTTCTTTTAAGGAGGGGGGGTCAGCAGCCCCCCCGGTTTTCCATTTAGCGGGCCCCCTGGAAGAAGGGGGGGCCGTTTGCCAAAAAAAAATCGGCGCGGCATAGCCGCGCCGCCAGAGGAAACCGCGGGGGCAATCAAGCCCCCCGGCAGCCACCCACGTGCGGCCTCCCCGCCGCCAGCGCGGCCCGCCGCCATCGCGGCCCGCCGCCGCCGCCAACGCGGCCCGCCGCCGCTGCCAACGCGGCCCGCCGCCGCCGCCACCGCGGCCCGCCGCGCCGCCGCCCGTTGCCGCCGTCCGCCGCCGCCGGCCGCCGCACCGCCCCGGGGGGGGGGGGGGGGGGTCGGGCCGGGTCGGCCCGGACCCGGACCCCCCCGTTTCGAACCTGTTTTGGTTTTTGGCTCATAACTTGAGCTTCGGACCTCCGAATGACGAACCGTCTGCGGCAACGCGATCCTTGGATCGATACGGTCGTTTCGGTATATCGCACTCAAGGTTTCGGATTACTTTGAGTTCGGCCGGGTTGGTTCGTTCACGAAACCAACCGGGCCTTCGGAGCGGAAACGCTCATATCTTGAGCCACGAACGTCCGATTGACGCGCCGTCAGTCGCGTTGTCTTCCTCTTGATGAGACGGAACTTTTGACATACTCCGCCCGAGGTTTGGACGCAGGTGGAGTACGGTCGGGTTGGTTTTGCCTTAAAAACCAACCGGGCCCCGGAGACGAAAAAGCCAATAACTCACAGACCGGGCGTCCGATTGACGCGCCGTCTGTTTCGTTGACTTCCTCTTGATGAGACGGAACTTTTAACATACTCCGCCCGAGTTTTGGATGCAGTCGGAGTATGGCCGGGTTGGATTGTTCCCGAAATCCAACCGGGCCCCTGGAACGGGAAAGCTGATATCTTTCAGACAGGACGTCCGCTTGACGAGCCGTCAGCGGCGTTGGTGGTTACGTTGAGTAACGGTCCCTTTGAGTTTACCCTATGGGAGTTCGGGGTACAGTTGAGATACGGCCGGGATTGGTTTCGCTCACGAAACCAATCGGGCCCCTGGGACGAAAAGGCTAATAACTCACAGACCGGGCGTCCGATCGACGCGCCGTCTGTTGCGTTGAGACCCCTGTGACGAGACGGACCTTTGAGACACTTCTTCGCAGGACCTTGTGATACTTGGAGTATCGACCAGTAGCTCGTGGAGCGGACCCGTGGTACTTGACAGTGGTGGTGCGCTTGGATGCAGCAGCAGACCCTTGGCGGTGGAGAGTTTGGTTGTAGCGGCGGACCCGCGATACCCTACGGAGTGTGTGCGCTTGGTTGTAGCGACAGACCCGCGACGGTGGAGACGAGCGTGCAGAGTACGGAGACCGTGTAGCCGGCTGAGACCTGACGACTGCTTGACCGACTCGACTTGGAGTGAGTCGACTAGCCCAGTGGACGGAGCGCCCGGTATTTGGCGGCAGACCCACGGCGGACGGAGCGCCTGGTAGTTGGCAGCAGACCCGCGGTACTCGACAGGAGGAATACCTCAGCAGGCTATCTGGGTAGCGCCCGGTATCTGGCGACAGACCCTCAGCGGACGGAGCGCCCGGTAGTTGGCCGCAAACCCGCAGTACTCGACAGGAGGATTACCTCAGCAGTCCTAGGTTAGTGAGCGGCAGCCTCGGAGTCGTGACAGGACCACTGTACACTCTAGAGACGGAGCTCTTCAGCAGTTACGGTTTCGATAATGAAAATCCTGGTTTGAGCTGAGACTTTTGACCTTGTGTTTACTTCATGATTGAGATGGGTCACTTGCTAACTTTGGTATATGTATGGGCATATACCCGGGTAGTGGTTATCCGTCGATTTCACAATCCTTGTGTTTCCTCATGATTGAGATGGGTTACTTAATAACTTAGGTATATGTATGGGCATATACCTAAGTAGGGTTTATCTGTTGAGATCTTCTTGTGTTTATCCTTGTTGGTTTTAGTGAGACCTTGAGGGTCTCGGGGTCCCTACTGAGTATCGTTATACTCACCCCTGCACGGGCTATGCCCGCACCTCGTTGTGTTGGTTGCAGACGACGGACAGAGCTGACAGAGGCCGAGTGTTCGAGGACTGGACGGTACCTGGAGGTGGACTATACGACGAGGCAGTACCCAGAGGCAGACCACTGGGCGGGTCATACTTGGAGCAGACGGCGGGACCCGAGGAGCAGAAGAGCTATCTGTACCCACCCTTCAGGTGGGATTTCCAGTGGACATCTCAGCGTAGCAGCTTTACTTTTCAGTCGCTGTTTTCCCTTTCGAGTTGTACTTTACAGTTGGGCTTGTATTTCCGGCCCCTTTTACTTTTCAGCTCTTCTTTTTGTACTTAGTGTTTTACTTCCGCTTGTTTACTCTGTGGTGTGTGTTTACTTTTCAAAGGCAATGCCTTCCCTTTTTACGGGATTTACGCCTTGGTGCTAGTCGCCAGCCCCTGGCCTATGGAAGGCGGGCTTGGGGTAGTCACGGCTCGGACCCCGAGGGCGGGTCGTGACATTGTCTTCTTCCATGACCCTGATGAGACATTGCCTTTTTTTGATTTGATCCCTTAGGAACTTCTTAGAGAACCATAATTTGGAGAGAATATCCTGATAATTTGTCTCTCCGTTCCACTTGTGGCTTTTCCCCAATCATGAGAAGACTGACTTTCAATGAGGTGGGGATAGATGATTTGAAAAAGTCCCCAGTCTGGTGGACTAGGGCTATTCCTACTATCTTTTCTCAACTCCTCGAATTCTATTTTTTAATTCTATGGGTTGGGTTAAAAGAGTCCCTAGTCAGGAAAGCTGGGGGGGCTCTTGAAATGCTATGTCTGAGACTTTCTTAAAAGCTCTCCTGATCTTGTGCACCTTAGTCCGGAAATTAGCTGTCTTTGCCAAATAAATCTAACATTGTAATCGTTCGATAATCATAAGATGATTTTCATATTCATCATAAGATAATACTTTATTTTTAAACTGAAAAATAATTTTCCATATGTTTAGACGAATTTCATGAATTACATCTTCCGTCAACATCTCTAGAATGTCATAGTGAGAGTCATCCAGAGGCCAAAACATGACTAGCACTTCACCTTTCACCATTTGTTTTCTCATGTTCATCATTTCCTCTCTATCATTCAATGAAGATTCTTATACCTAATTAGACCATAGCTGGTGCTTACTTTTTTCTTCATCAGAATCAATAAGATTGTTAGATAAATAAATGATCAAATGGGACGATAAATGACCTAGGGTTGGTTCAGATTATGACTTACACCCTACGATATCTTCTTGTTGATATAGTATTTCACCTATTAATGGTAATGCATCAGACATTACTGGCTTCATATTTTCAAGTGCCTCAAGATAAGAGTGCTTTCTCATCACTACATTGTCTATTGGAGAATTTTCCAAGAAATGTGTATCACTACTCTAGAGAGGACTTTCACAGTGAAATTCATCATCATGGGGAAGACCACAATGGTGGGATACAACAAAAGATGAGATCTATTGCTCCTTGGTCTTCTGGCCACAGAGAGGGTTCTTATGGCTCTCATCTGAAGATGAAACTTTGAGATCGACCGAATTGTCATGAAGCAAGCCTTCATGAAGAAGTATCTGATGCATACCTTCAGAATTGATGTCCAGACTATTGGGAACTGAGAGAGTTGAATCTTGGATTCCAACAGATAACTGTCTGAGGTCTTTAAGAACTCCAGCATCAAGAAAGGCCTTGTTATAGATTGGATCTTTATATCTTAACTGTGTTGGGAGGGTCTTCTTCTTAGACGCCTTCTTACTCGCCTTGGAAACTACTTGTTGACGAAAGTGGATACTCTGAGCAGGAGTATTTGCTTGATCAGGAGAGATGGCCAGGTTAGGTTGACAATCTCCACTCAAATCTGGTGTATGTGCCTGACCTGGTTGTCTGTATGATATTGGGGAGTACGCCCGAAAACCCTCTTGGACTGGAAAAAATGTGTGTGTCTGTTCTTGAGTGAATTGTTGATGTGTCACTCCAATGGTAGGGATAGATTTATGTTTCTTTCCCTGAGATGCTGCTGAAGCTGTTATAATATCCTGGCAAGCATCCAGAATATGAGCAGGGATTTTCTTCTTCTCTTTCACCATTGATAGAATATGCTTTGTGACTTCAGCTACTGTAACGGGGATATACATCCATTCTATACATGGAGTAGGTGTGTTTGCCTTCTCGTGTCCTCCTTTTCCTGTCAGTGAATCCTGACAGTACTCAAGTGTGGGGGCAGAGAGTTGAGTCTGCCTCTTATTTGTCACCGGAGCTTTCTGACTGACTTCTCCGAGTGCTACCAAGTGATACTGTTGGTAGGCTTGATCAATACTTGCAGGTGTATGTGCCTGCTTATTGTACTTCACCAAACGTGGTTGGAGAGCTTCATAATATGTAGTCAGATGAGCCTGCTGACTAGCTGATGATGTATAAATAGGTGTATGTTCCTACCTATAGTACTCTGCCGGAATTGCCTAGCAGGATTGGCGTGATGCTGCCAGATGAGTCTGCTGGACAGTGGAATTAAAACGGATGGGTATGTGCGCCCGCTCATTTTTTTCCACCAAGTTAGGTTGGTAGACTTCTCTGGAGATGGCAGAGATGAAAACCTGCTCACTGTTGACGGGATTTCAGCTCTGGCGATTCGTCTTACCTGCTCGGGTTTGAGGAACCTAAGCCAAATGCCTGGAGTCGATACCCTCATCATGTTGAGGGTGCACTGCTGTACGAGTATGGTAGGGATTGTTGATGGGATCCCTCAGGATGGACTCTTGTATCCTTGAATTATGGCCCTGAGGGACCTGCTCATTCACCTCCTCAGATTATGGGAGTGAATAGTGATTGCATTCCGAGGATAACAACCCGAAATGGTTGGAGATGGTAGTTAGAACCACCTGCTTCTTGAACGCTAGTCGTCATTGTCCGGATAATCGGGTTGAATTATTCACTTTGAGGGCTTGTCGAGTAGTCTCCAGAGTTGGAATGGTACCGTGTTGACGGTACTCCTTAACCAGCACATTTGATACCCAACGTTGAAGACGCTGAGCAGGTGATGCCGTCCTTTGAGCAAATGATGATCCAGCAAGATTAGCAGCTGTGACATTTGTAGTATATGTTTTTACATCAAACATATTCATGGGTGTAAACTTGAGAGAAGCCATTTTCGTAATGCAGCAAATCTTGGCATAGAGTGCCTATTTGATATAACAGACATGATGAAGATATGTTCGACCAATACATCTTTTGGATGAGCAAATATGTTATTGATTGCTTTGTTGGCCCTCTCATTGAGTTAAAATAGGGGCCTAACAAATAAGAAATGCATTATTTTAAATTGTTCAAGCATTCACGTTGCATTCATAATGTTTTGTTTCCTTTGTATTTGGGGAAGATCTCATTGATTTAAGATTCAAACACTCCAAGCGGTTTATAACGGGTTTGTTCAAAGAACTGGAAACAAAAATTTATTCCATATCCATTTGAACCGGCTTTCCAAAGGTAGGAACTAATTAGTTATGGACTGATGAGGATTAGGAAGTTTCATTGGTCGAGAGGATGGGAGGTCGGACTCATCACACCTTTTTTAGGGTAATTATTGTCTACTCTGGGACTCTATTTATAGATTTATGTTATGTTCGTGAATCCTTAATACATTACCTAGTATAAAATGCGCTTTCCATTGGATCTGACAGTCAATGATTTATATGTAGGAAATTTAGAGAATCTTCTATATGTATTTGTGGTTCTTCATCAATAGAGAATCATCGGTATATGTTATAGATTCTTAGTCAATGGTATCCTTCAATACATAAATGTCTCTTGGTTATTATGATGATAATGATGGTTTTAAAGCCACTCAGTGGGGCACTTGAAGTTTAATTTAATTCATTATGACATTGATTATTTCAGAGTTGGGATCGTACCCGCAGATGGGCTACCTACGTATCCTTTGTTTTGGAAAAGGAATCAGAACCCACATAGTTTGAGTATAAGAGTATGATGTTTATGCATGATTGATGGCTCAAAGAAAGATGGCATGATTACTTTTACACTCTAGTCTCACGTGAGACATGCTCGGTGTGACAAACAAGAGGTATTGGTAAAACAAGACAATTGTGCCACAAAATATGCAATGATGTGGGGCTTATGTATTTATGTCTACCCAAAAATAGATGAGGATTAAGATTTACTTTAGGGAGGAAATCCAGGAACATGGTGCATAAAGGTACATGTGCTTTATGAAAATTTGGATACACTAATCTTGGGGATTACTCCTAAGGAAGATTCCCATGTTAGGAGGGGACTTATGATTGGGTTTTACTCCATAAAAGGAATCCCTTATCAAAAAGTAATTATGATTGGTCAAGAGAAATTAAGACTGGGGATTACTCCAAAAATGGAGCCCCTGGTTAAGGTAATTTGAAAACTAGGGCTTAACTCTTAAAAGAGGAGGCCCAGGTTAAGGGAATTTTAGAATTAAGGGACTTGAGGCTTACTCTTGAAAAGGATTCCCATATTTGGGAATTTTAAGACTGGGGATTACTCCTAAGGAGGATGCCCAAGTTAGGGGACTTGGACTGGGGCTTACTCCTGAAAAGGAGGCCCAGGTTAAGGATTATTTCATCTTAAAAGATTAGGTTGAATGAATGAACTCTCTATCATTAGTGACATAAATATGTGTAAATCAATATGTTTTGAGAGATGTTCCACAGAATTCCTTTCAGATAAGGATGTCAATCAAGATAACATTCCATAAATGGTTTTGAAGAGTGTCCTGAAGACTGAATCTTGAATAGGAGATGTGGAATGGAATAAGAGGGGTTAAATGGGCAAGAAGGGCACCCAAAAAAATAGAAGGGCACGCAAGTCCTGGCTGGCATGCAGGTACTGCGTGGGAACGCATGTACTGGTCACATAGGTATACCTACGCGGCACATGGGTACTTGCGCGATTTTTAACGAGTACGGTAATACTTGGTAGATCCTTGACAAAAGCCTTTAGAATTCTCCCGGGGTACTTCCAGAATATTGGCATGCAAGTTTCAATGAGTAGGTAAGAAGGCGCGCAAAGGTGTTCATTTACATTAATGGAAAAACATTTAGGTGGTAAATTTTTTGTGATTTCTAACACAAAGACCTTATTCCTCTTTTTTAGACCTTCCATTATAGGTAAATAATTACCTTAGAAGTGTTTGGAAGACTTGAAGAAGAGACTTGGGCGTTCATAGCTCTGTATCTGAATTCTGGAAAAAATCCTCCCTGAAATGGGGAGCCCACTAGGGGTATTTATAGGCCGGAGAAGACCCTGGGTGGTTTTCAAAGAGTGCATGCAAGTCACTTGTGCGACCATTAGGCGGTGTGCAAGTATACTTGCGCGACAGTGAGGGAACTTGTGTAGAGTATATGCATTTGAATCCTTTTTCATGCCTTTTTCGATTTTAGATGTTTTCTTCAAAGGATGAATCAATTTGTGCTATGTCATTTCCATTTTCGTTCATTTAGACAATGTGATGAAAAGGAGCGTCAACAGGCATGCTGAATTTTTTTTCTTGTGATACATTTTAATGCAAAGAGGTGATATCTTTGTCTATTACCCACCCCTCACTACACATCCAATGCGTTCGTCATATTTGGTAATTATCAATACAATTCATTTTTAAAATACCTTATAATTTTCCAATTATTCATATTTATTCAAGAATACAAAAAATCAATACATCATCATCATAAACCATGTAGATAAATAATGATGGTTGTATAATTGGATAACATACCCATTAATTTTTAGATAACCTCAAATGATGTTATCATCGCTAACAAATTCCATTAAAATATCTGTAAAATATATCTCTATGAAAATGCACTTTTCATTTTAATGTCACTTATTTACAATATTAACAGTTAAAGATTATTAAGGATCATATTTTATTTTAAAATAACCCTCAAAACATGTTTGTAAATTCTCAATGCAATGAGTTGTCATGAAAATATATTTTATGTACATTTCATAATCATTATTAAACAAAGAATATATTCCCACATTTTATAAAAAGTACTTCATTAAAAAAATTAAATTAAGACTTTTTGAAAAATATAAAAAAAAATTAAAAAGTAAATATGACTTTACTAACTATTTGTATAACATTTTCAAAAAATCTTTGAAATTTTTAATGAAAATATTGGCAAGGAAGAAAAATATTATCGACCAATTAGAAAAACATAATATTTTTTCCTTAAAAAATTCTTTTGGCCACTTTAGTAATTAAAAAGATGAAAATTAAAGGAAAAAATTATTCTATTGAAATAAATAGATAATAAGCTAAAATATATTTATTAGATAATAATCTTATAGTTTACCTCAATATATTTTTAAGCATAAGCAATCCTAAAATAAAATACAGTTATAAAATAAATCTTTTACCTCATGTTCAACTTACCTCATAAGTTCTTTTAAAATCCATTATAATTAATTTAGATTTATTATAATTCTATAAAAATACCATATACATACTTATAATATCATATATGATACCTTTATAACATTCTAATACTGATTTATTAATAATTCATTAACAAAGTTTTATTTCTAGGAGTTAACTATTTTATTTATCATTAGAGTTTTGGTGTGGTACCTCCCATACATTTACATTATCAATGTTTCCATAATATTTTTTTTCATGATATAAAAATAATATATATTCATTATATACATATTAAAATTTTTCCATAAATCTTAGATATATAAAAATGATTTACACCATTCATAAAGAGAGTAGGTCAAACATTTGTATGGATGTCAATTTCACATTTCAAAAAAATAAATGAAATAATGGAAAATAATAATTCATATTTAAAAAATAATAATTATAACATATATGTATAATATATTTTTATTAAATAAATCCTTATCATCATCCATGAAAATCATTAATTGGATAAAATGAATCAAATCGCTTCATAGAGGTGGTAGTTTACTCGTATGCACGAGAGACTTTTTCATATTCAAAGAGAATAAATGATAAAAATGTAGATATTATATTACAATAATATAGGTATAATTATGTAATAAATATCATTTAAACTCACTATTTCTATCATTATTGACATCCAAATAAATAATTGATGAAAAATAAATTACACCGCTACATGGAGAGGATATGTCCTACGTACACATGAGGGATGTCTTCCCTTTCCATAGGATGTGGAGAAGATGGAATATTGTTTTAATGTAATAATAATATTTTATTATATTTATTATACTATATTTATTATTTTATTATTGGTACAATTGGTTTAGATTAAGTATTAGAAGAAATAAACATGAAAGTGTCAGTAATGACGATTACCTCTTATTCAGTAATCTTCCTTTAGATCACTTCTTATGGGACATTGTAATGATATTTTAAGAATACCATAACCAATAATGCATTCATAGATAATTAAAGGAGGTAATTGGTCTGGGTTTATTGAATATATTTTTCTCAATGTGTCTTAAATAAAAGATAGAAGGGGTGTCTGTTTCGTATCAAGGGAAGATGAATTCTTATAATTACATAAATTATTATATTAATATAAATTATTTTAAATGTATTAATGGATATAAATAGATATAATTGTCAGATAATATGTTGATGAGTCTAAATACTCCCATCTAATAAAAATATATTAGTTTTTGTTATTTTTTCACACTGATATATTAGTTTTATTCCTTATTAACCTTTTCACGATTACAATAAAACTAAAATAATATTCCATTTAAGGGCCTTAGTTGTCAATAAAAAATACAATAAGGCCCATAAATGGAATTTTGGGTGATTTTTTTAATCATATATCATTCAATGGTACTATGATAAGATTTTTATTAATTTTAAAACATTTATTATAATTTTATTTAATGTAAAATATCATTAATATCATCTTTGGGATAATTCATTTGATTTGACATTGAATACAACATGACCACAAATATAAACCCTTAAAACAACCCTAATATTTTATATTTATCTATAAAATTTTCTAAACGCCACAATCACCATAATTATATTACTTTAAAATTTTCAAAATCATTTATTTTATCATCCTATTAGTTGAATAAATATTTAGTCGGTGTTACGTAAATATTTAAGATAACTATTCATTAACTAAAAATTAAAAATATAATATCATAATTTTTTTAGATACAGATTTTTAACTGAATATAATTTGTTTTTATCTTTGTAAAATAATATTATAGATATTAAAAATAAGAGAGTGACATTTCTGTCATTATCCTTTACTGAAATATTATATTGGTAAAAGGTAAGGATAAATGGAAAAAAGAGAACATTTTTTTATTTTGGATGATTATGGAATAAATGGACCCATAAAATGACATAAATTTATGTTATGGATATATTTTCAAGCCTTATCATATTATTTTTAAACTTAATTATGATAATTACCCTTACCTGGGTGATAAATTTAACAACACTTACTATTCATAATGCCCAAAAATAAAATAGAGTTATTTATCAAATTTTAGCTTCCGAATTAAAAATATAGAATCTATTTTATCATTTTCAATCTCTATAAGTTAAATAAATTGATATTATATTAATACAATAATGTTTGTAGAAAAAAAATTCGTTTTTATGTTTAAAAGTATTTTTATACCATGTTCAAGAATAATTCTGATCCCAAAGGTATAAAAAAATTATTTTTATCATCAAGAAACTAATAGAATTTTATAACCATCCCAAATAAAGATGAATCATTATAAATACAATAGTATATAATTTACATACATTGGTATTAGTTCAATGGTTAATAATATTAATTAAAAAATAATACAAATCCACGATATGACCATATAGGTATAGTGTCTTTAGAAACTGGGAAATATAAACAACTAGCTCATAATACATATTTATTGTCTCACTCGAATTTCTTTATTACTACTCTCCCTTTTTGACATATCTTACTTTATACCCTTCTTTCATGAAATGGGGAAAAGAAACATATCAAATTGTGGGCTCATATTCCCAATAAGGGTAAACAAGGGTGATATCAATCATATCATAATCATAAGACGTAATAACATAACATTTAAAAATATTAACATACTTATAAAATATCTTGATATCATTACATAGGATAATTCATGATATTCATATAAAATAAATGACAAAATCACAAAATTCATGAAATATTATATGTTGTTCTGTGGCATATACATAATCATAGAAAATCATTTCATACTAGTCAGGGATAATTTCCAATACCATCATAGCGGACAATGTGCATTACTCAACTGAGATCACTCCACGTTATAGCCCTATATTACTGAATATGGGTCATTTCCCATTGCATAAATGTCTATCTAATCAGGTATAAATTTGTACCCAATTCATTGGGGGGATATATAGGTATCACCCATCTCATAAATTAATTATTCTAACATGCTCCACAAAACATTAATCAATCATCATATCACAACTCAAGGAATAAAATGGGTTTATTAAACCTCATTCCATAAAAATATATATAAAACAAATGGATTTCATAAATATCATTCCATAATAAAAAATAATAAAAAACATATTATTTATAAGGATAGAAACATAAAAATATTACATAATTTCATCATAGATGGAAAATAATTTCAATAAAACAATTTATATTAATTATTGAAAAAATTTCATTTCATCTTGAAAATCATTTTCTGGTCTCATAATTTCATGAAGTTATAAAAGAAAATAATTTATTTTAAAATAATTGTGAAACCGTTTATGTTTAATTGAAATAAGAAGTTATTAATAAATAAAAATACATTCATTCTATAAAAGTGAAAAAAAGATTCTCCTCATACTTTTGATAGAGAACTCAAAAAGTACCCTATATCAAATAATGACAAAAGATTCATCTCATAAAATATTGTTAAACTTCACCAATGGGTAAAATTGACATTAAAAAATTTTAGAATAAAATAAATAGTATTAAATTCTTATGGAACATGGATAAGTGTGATAAATATACCCAATTAAATACTTATGAATAAACAATCTCAGATAATAATGATATTCCAAATTATACATTAACTTAGGTATTATATCCTTTTTATATTTCAGAACATCTGGTATAATGATTTAAATAAGGTCATTGACTTATTCTATAATCAAGGTCATTTTTATGAAATCATATGGGATCATATTATTATCCATTTGTTATAAAAATTTAATTGTTACTAGTTATTCATATTTTAAATGCTTTCTGATATTATGAACATTTTCTTAACTAAGCAGTAGGTCATACTTATGGATGACAGACAATATCATTCCCACAATTGATGAATGGTAATTAAGTGGATGGTGTAAAATAAATTTGAATTAATATTATATAATAATAATAATAATATAGTGTTATTATTTCCATCATTATACCCATCCATGTAAGGTGATGCTGGAAAATAGATTACACCGCGACTTGGAGATGATATGTCATTCATAAACACACATGGTGATTTTATTTTTTATTGGATGGATAAAAGGTTGAATATGTTTTTTTCATAACCTAGAAATATCTCAATATATCAGTGATAGATCATTTATTACTTAATAATGACACAACTCATGAACATGAAGTATAATAAGAATGAATTTTGAAAGGATTAGTTGAGGAGATTTCCTCTTCTTCGACGTGCTTCCTCAAAATATCCCCTTAGATCACTACAGTTGGTATTTAAAGAATACGTAAACCTATATAATGTATATTGGGAATTTTATATGGGATGTGCGTAGGGTATTTGCAATTATGAATGCTCAAATTGAAGTAAATAGGTGAGGGAGGAGGTTACCATTCATAATTGAGGTGAGGGTCACTTTTGGGATATATGAAATTATTAATTTATAATAAAATAAAATCTCATTCAGGAGAAGGAAAAATTTTATATTTTTGAATTTTAAAAGATATAAGGTTGTAATATCTGCAAATAATACAATTTTTACTTGTTTTTATTTAAATTTAAAATTTCTCATTTTAATTTAACACTTAGTTATTCTATTTCTTTTTAATTAGTGCAATAATTATTTCAATATTAAAAGCGTCAAATATTTACTTATTTGATGTAAATTAAATAATAAATAAATAATTTAGATCATTTTTGACCATAAAAGTGTTACTATATATTTTTTAAGAAACAATTTATTTTTAAGTAATTTAATAAAAAATTGTTTTGAAAAAAAACATTTGTGTCAATTTTTAAACTATTTAATTTATGGATATTTAAAAATATCAAGATATGATGTTATGTTTAGAAAACTAATTTATTATATTCATAATGGGTCTAATTAATCTATATAATTCATTATAAGTATTAATTAGATCAAATTATATTTATTTTACTATTTTTAATATCATTAAATTGATATTTCTATTAATAAAAGAATTACTACATCATTATTGTGTAATTATTTAATATAGGTATTTGTTTGTTAAAAAATTAAAAAAAAAATTATATGTGAAGATAAATATATAATATTTTATTATAATTCATGTAGTGGAATACATCTTTTAGAAAGTCAGTGATTAAAAATGTTATACATATTCAAAATGAATGTGGCAAGTTTAACATCACTTTAAATAAAATAATATATGTACCATAATATATGCTATAAGGTTCCAAATTCTCAATAACTCGACCATTGGATGATTATGGTATCTATATACTAGACCAATAAGATTTTGGGAAATTTTTTAGTCTTTTAATATTTATTATCATTTTTATAATATAATTTTATTTTTTTAAGCAACAGGACCTGAGTGAACCTGAACTGAAATAAAATTAAAACAGTAAAACAATACAGGAAAACATACAACAAATTTCCATTATATCCTTATGAAAGTCTAGTAAAAACATTTCCATCAAGAGGAAACATTATAAAATACCACCAATCATGACCAGGAAACATCCAACATGGTGCTCAAGCCAGCCCACAAATCCAGCCCTAAAACCAGAACTAGCATAGTAGGACAAACATCCCCATGCATGTCCAGGCCCAATAATGAAGAGTAGATTAAAACCCATGCTAAGAAAAAACCCACAACTTGCCTCCATCCCTACAAAAACAACTTATACAAATCTAAAAATAAGAGATCTATCATGATCCCTTTTAAGAAAACGATTAAGATCCTCCAGATCCTAATCAAACCAAGAAAAAAACTCCTTTGATGCCCTTATTTGCAATACCACCAACAACCGAATTGGATTCCCTATAAATGTGAGTGATGATATGATTCAGGGAGAAAATCGTTTCCAAGAATTTTCACCAATGATTAGATAGATTCCAAAACAAATGAAAAATACCCATTCTGATGGCAGAGACAACCATTGTGGAGAGACTCTTAAACCACAAATTATTCCAACCATGATCCATGGATTTATACACCACAAAAATGAAGCCAATAATTTCATCCTCAAGAGAATAATTAAGACCACAAGAATCATTAAAACAACCATGTACATTCCCCTTATGATTCTTGATAATTGCACCATATCTAGAAGGCCCATGATTACCACTAGAAGCTCTATCAGAATTGACTTTTATCCACTTAGAAAATGGCTCCTTCCATAATACTTCAAATGTTCCATGCGGAGGCTAAAAGTTCACCTTGATTACAATCCAATTCACAATGGACCAGTCATGCACTGATTTAAAGCAATAAGGCTTCTTTGGAATTCTAGCCTCTTATAATTTTATTTATTTTTCATCAATTAAAGAATTTCTATATAATTATTTTATAAGCCATTAAGGTAATTATATATTTCTGAAAAACATAAAATCAATTACCATGATAACTATAAACATTTAGAATTAAAATTAATATTTACAATTAAATTTACCTTCCATATAGACTTATGTAAAAAATTAATTTATTTACTAAAATTAGAGTGATATATAGTTCAGTTTTCATAAATAAATTAAATTTAATGTCCTCATCTCTTCCAGGTGGCATCGAAAGGACACCATTTCGACCAAAGTAGGATTTATGTTGAAACACTCTCATACAATAATATTAAGACAAGTGTTAGTGTAATTTTATAATAGTATTCTTCAACTTAATTACTCATTTTACCCTTTTACAATATTAAATATTTTACCAATGTTAGTATTAACAATTCCAAAAAATAAAACAAATAAATTAACATAATTTTTACTGGATTATTATAAATAAATAATCTATTTTTCAAAATTAAAAACAATAAATTTTTAGTAATTATTTTAAATTTAATATTGTTGCTAGAATGTGAGATTGTGTTTAAAAAGACTAAACATTACAAAAGATTGAAATTTTTTACATTTGAATTCAATGGTAAATTAATCATAATGAAATACTCTACATTTTATGATAAAAATATATTATATTTATACTATAACACCATTCAATATTATAATTTAACCACATAAGTTATTTCAATAAAAAAATTCAATTAAATTTTAGTGAATTTTTGTTATTCATAAAAATTTGAATGTTAAAAATATATATTAAAAATTAATCCAATGTAATTTTTTTTATTCTATTTCAAAATTACATGTTTATGTTGTCATATAATAATTATTAATGTGTAAGAATCTAAATTTAAATGGTTCCCTACTTTAAAAGGTAGAAAATTACCCTTCAAAAACATACAGGTTTTTATACATGAAATACGGTTTATTCATAACCAATGACAAAATATAGATTGGATTAATATAAGAAATTATTTTAACAATTATATAACATATATATTTCATTAATGTAATTTACTAATATAAATTCACTAAATTTATTAAAAATAGAAAAATATACTTGATTTATATTTTTTATAAATAATTGGTAGCGAAAGGCTTCACCATAAATTTTCAAAATATAGTTATATATATTCTTGATAACATAACAACTTGGTTAAAATGGTCATTTTATACGAACAAAATCACATGGTTCATTTAAAATAAATCTATTTATGACATAAATTTATTTAGAGTAATTATTTCATAAAATCATACAGGTGTTACATTCTAGCCCCCTTAAACTGAATTTCTCCCTCAAAATTCATCACTTAGAAGCAAACAGATGAGGATATCTCTCCCTCATCATATTATAAAGTTCCCCTGTAGCTTCTTCCAAATATTATTTCATCTACAAAACATTAACCAATCAAGTGGTCTTGTTTCGTAGAACTCTTTTGCTATAATTTAGAATCCCTATTGTTTCTTATTCAAAAGAATGACCTTGGCCTGACAGTACAACTTATGATTTTATTACATGTTAAGGTTAAGGTGTGTACTTTTTTAGGAGAGATGCATTCAATACATCATGATCTTGATAGCGATTCTGTTGAAGGGCAAATCAATAAGATACCTTGCGAATAGATCAATCAATTCTTAAGGACCAATATACCTTGGGATTTACATAAACTTATTTCAAAATTTCATTACTCTCTTCCAAGGAAATATTTGTAAAAAACATATTTCCACCTAGTTCAAAATATAGGTATTTTATTCATTTACCAACCTAAATTTTTTTTTTGATAATGAGATTCTCTTATGGGTTGTGGAATTGATCTGATATATTCTGTCATTTCATCAACATGATCATCTCTCAATAGCTTTCTATCCTGAACATCATCTATAAAGTTAGTGTTATGCACTTTTTCCATAGAGGGATTCATAGGGATCCATATGAATACTATAGTGAAAGATATTTTTGTAATAAAATTCCACCAATGGTAGGTTTATATCCGAACCTCCTTTTAAATACATAGAGAAACCTCACAACATCTCTTCTAGAGTTTTTATTGTCCTCTCAGACTAACTATCTGTATGAGGACGATAAGAAGTTTTGAAACATAAATCTATATCTAAATACATCTGAGGACTTCTCCAGAACATAGAGGTAAACCTTGGATCTCGACCAGATACAATGAAAATGTGGTACTCCATGCGATCTTACCACTTCATTTACATATATCCTAGCAAGCAGATCTAGAGAAAAAATCATATCTAATAGTAATTAAGGGTGCTGACAATGTATGTTTATCAACTATTTACTATATAACATTATGGACCTTAGATTTTTTGCGAATACTTATGACAAAGTCCATATATATGTTTTCCAATTTTCATTCTAGTATTTGTAATGGTTGTAACATCAAAATAAACTTCTATCTCCAATCCATAACTTGATTACAAACCAAGAACAAATATATATATTTAGCAACATCTCTTTTCATGTTGTCCCGCAAAAAATACACTTTCAGGTCCCTTTACATCTTTTTTCTTCTAGGTTGAATAGAGAATGAATAACTATAAGATTCATGCAATATCTCCTTTTCAAAGTTTTGGTATGGGAGGAATACAAACCCGATTCCTAAAACTAATTATTCCATCACAATCAAGGTTTAATTCAGAAAAATTTCTCACATTATTTTATATCTCCAAATATTCCTTCTATGTCTCTTTAATTATCACTTATATAGATGGTTGAACATTCATTTGAGAAAGATATTATTTCTCACCATCCTTTAAAATTTCAATATCCATCCTTTGCAAATCATTATATATTGGATCCTTTGTGATCCTCATCATGGATTTTCTACCATGGTCCATTCAAATCAAAGAATCATCCACCTTTTTTACATTCCCATGGTGGTAATGTATTGAGTAGTCATAATAATTAATAAAATATAATTGTCTTCTTTGATGCATATCCATCTCATTTTGGGTGAAAATATAATTTAAAATTTTATGATCAATATAAATATTACAACTTTCTCCATAAATATAATGCCTCTATATCATTAGTGAAAATATTACCCCAGATAACTCCAAATCATGAGTTGGGTAATTTTTCTCATGAATATTCAATTGAAAGGAGGCATAAGATATCACCATATCAGTTAGAATAAGAACAAAAACAATCCGCTTCTTGGATGTATATCTATAGATCAAAAAAACTTTTTCTACTTCAAGTTTATGTGGGAACATGCATATTGTCTAACATTATTTTTAGCTCTTTAAAATTATCTTCACATTCATTAATCCACACAGAAATATCTTTATTTTGAGTCAGCTTAGGGACTGGATTTGATAATCATGAAAAATCTTTCACAAAATATTGACAATATGCTGCCAAACATAGAAAACTTTGGATCTCAGTTACCATTGATGGCCTTGTCCAACACTCAATAACTTATATTTTTATGGATCCATAAATATCCCTTATCATGATATTACATGACCCATAAATGAATCTTTTTGAAGCCAAAATTCAAACTTGATAAATTTTTCTTAATGCTTCTCCTCTCTCAAAGTCTTCAGTATAATTATTATCTGGTCTTTATGCTCTTCCTTTGTTTCCGAATAGAAAATAATATCATCTATAAATACTACCAAAAACTAATCAAGATGGAATCTAAAGACTCTATTCATTATATCTGTTAATATAATAGGGGAATTAGTAAGACCAAAAGGAATCACTATAAATTCATAGTTTCCATACATTCTATGGAAAGTTATATATGGTATATCCTTCTTCATGACCCATAATTGATGATATACTGAACATTGATAAATCTTAGAAAAGTATTATTCTTCACATATTTGGTCGAATAACACATTAATGTAGGGAAGAGGATAATCTTTATTGATAGTGAACTCATTAAGATGTCAATAATAAATACAGAGTCTCATTCATACATATTTCTTCTCAATAAATAGAAAATGTCCACCCCAATGTGACACACTAGGGATTATGAATACATTGCTAAGATTATCTCAATGTTCCTTATTCAATTCCTCCTACTCAATTGGGTCCATTCTATAAGGTGTTTTTGAAATAAGAATTTCTCCTGGTATAAGTTATATTGAAAACTCAACCTCATGATTTAGTGGAATGCATGGAAATTATTCTAGAAATACATCATGAAAATCTCATCTGATGGGTGTATTCTTAATTGTGAGTTTCTCCCCAACCATTTGAGCTAGGTAACATTCATTTATTTGAATCCAGACATATAATATGGACTAATTTATCACTTGATATTCATATTCATTCTTGCATTGATAGATTATCATAGAACCATCTGGAGTATGAAATGTGACTTTCCTTCTTTAGAAATTGATATAATCTTCATATAGGGAAATCCAATGCATGCCTATAGTCACATCAAATTACACTATTATAATGATAAATATATTTTTAGGAATCACTTTTCCACAAAGTTTACCATTGAAGACTTATAAACTTATGATGTTAGTGTTGTTCCTCTAAGAGTTTCCACAACTATCTCAACATCTAACTATTGAGTTAATACGATTATACCATTAGAAAATTCTTTAGAAATAAATGTTTTGGTTGATACAGAATCAAATAAAACATTTTTTACTTTAGATTGTATGATAAGTATTCCTATGAACACTTTATTATCATACTCCACATCGCAGATAGTGATCACATGTTACTTTCCTTTTTCATTGTCCATAAGAGTTTGCTGACGTCGATCAACATAAATAAAACATCGATTTGGGCATTGATTGGAATATTTACACATTTTCTTGGAATTGTAACATTATAATTTAAGAGGTTCATTCAATGTATCCTTTTATCTAATCGCCTCATTAGCCATATGTTTTCCAATAATTAAGCATTCAACTGTCTGATGTCCTTCTTGTCCATGTTTAAAACATTTACTAGTACCTTTAATTCAATTACCTCTATGTTTTATTCCACACATTGAGCCAAAGGGAAAACTCCTCTTATTTTTAGTGTGCAATTTATATTTTCCCTTTAATTCCATATTTTATATTCATATCAATCTCCTAGGGATAACGGGTTACTATAAACATTTATCTCAACATGGAGAGCATGTCGAATGATTTATTCATAGATACTGAAGTCTCTTATGGGAAGTTCCCTTCAGTGACTTGGTATTAATCCACTAAAGAATAGATAAATTTTACTCTATAGATGGATAATAATTCCAGAATTATACCTTTCCATTCTTGTAATGTTTTCTTCATAGTTACCAATGGATTCATCGTCCTTTTCCTTATGTTCAATTAACTTCTTCACAGTCTTTGTTATAAGAATTTGATAAATTTACTAATTGAAAACTATTTTCCTGAACATGTCCCATTATAGGGATTCAATTTCATATCTTTGCTTTATATTCTTTATCAGGTTTCACAATTGATCATATTCACCTTCCTAACGATAGACTACAATGATGTCTTTATCATGTTCTATACATTGGAGAACCTAAAATATCATTTCAGTGGTACTAATCCATTTTTCAACCACTAATGGATTATAAGACCCACTAAAAGAAGGTGGAAACTACCTCATGATAGACTCAACAAAAAAAATTCCCTTCATTTTGCATTTGGATGTCCTCCAAGATTCATAGCTTGAGAAATATGTGTGAACATAGCTATAATATTTTTCATTCTAGCATCTATAACATTTGGTTGGTCAGGAGGACAATCAATGCATTACTCATCACTTTCATCATTAACGAGGTTCCTTAGTTTTCTATTGATAGACTAAAATGAAGAATAATAGTTACACTAATCATAATGGGAAAATTACATAATAAAGTAGAAAAATTCAATTTAGTACACTTAAGTTTTTATCCTAGGTTATTCGTGATCACTTCTAAAACATTAGTATTTTAACTTGTACTTTTACATATAGTCAGGGTTCTTCCTAGGCATTTATCATCCTATTTTCCAAGGATAACTATACCTTTCCTCTGATACAAACTATTATTCCCCATACTTTACAGACATTTTTATAAACTAAAATTTGAATAATACTAATTAAAAAATATTACAAAGGTACAACTAGGCACTACATGTATAATGACTATAAATTAAGGAACATTAACTAATTGTTCTTATGATATCTTCATTTTCTCCCATGTAATTCATCATAACTAGACCCAATTTGGACATATCTTACTTAATACCCTTCTTAATGACCTAGTGAAAAGAAACATATAAAATGTTGTGTTCATATTCATGGTAGGGGTAAAAAATGGAGATATCAATCCTACCTTGATCAGAAGACATAAGAACATTACATTTGAGAATATTATCCTTTATATGAAAAATCATGATATCATAACATGTGATAAATCATGAATATTTATAAAAATCAAAGAACATAACCCCAAAAGAGATTTCATAATGCATGTTGTTTGGTGGAATAAATATATTCCTAGAAAATCATTTCATATTAGTCTTGTCTCATTTCCAAGACCATCATAGGGGATAAAGTCCATTACTGAACAAAGTTCACTCCTTTGTACATCCGTATATTACTTAACCGATATCATTTCCCACACCATACATGATTTTATCGTGTGATAAAAATCTGTACCCCATTCATTGGATGGAGATATAGGTCTCACCCATATCATAATGAAATCCTTTTTATAGGTTCCCCAAAAAGATAAATCATTCATCATAGAATAACCCAAGGAATAAAATGATATTCTTAAACATCATTACATCATAATCCATGTATAACAAATGGATTTCATAAATATAATTCCATAACAAAAATAATATAACTATAGTAATAATAGAGATAGAAATATTACCCTATTAAATAATGTCATATTATAGGGAAATAATATTGATGAAGCACTTGATATTAATTTTTGAGGAAAATATCATTTCTTCTTCAAATGGGATTTATTTTCTCAAAATAGAATGAAATTTTAAAAGAAAATAAATTATTTTAAAATAGACTTCAAAGATTTAAGAGTATGATTCATGGAAATAAGGAGCTATAAAGATATAAAAATATGTTCATTCCATATAAGTTAAAAAAATCATTATCCACATACTTTTGCTGTAAAATTTAAATATTTACCTCGTATAAAATAACGATAAAATATTCCTCTCATAACATTTATTAAAAATTATCCAATGGGAAAAAATTGAACTTAAACAATTTTATATTAATATAAATAGTATTAAATTTTGATGGAGAATGGATTTGGAGGATAAATATACCCCAATAAGTACATAAGAATAAATAATTTCAGATAATAACGAGATTCTAAATTATCCATTACCCAAGGTCGGATATCATTCATATATATTTGAACATCCTTTATAATGATTTAAATAATGTTATTGAGTTATTATAGTAACATAATATTTTCTATGATATCATATATTATCATATAATCATCTGTTTTTTAGTAACATTTCATTATAACTCATTATTCGTATATTAACTATTGTATGTTCTTATGCATGTTTTGTTGAATAAGTTCTGGTTCATCTTATTGGGTCGTAGTTATATCACTAAAAAATGATATTAATATAATATGTACCATATATATTAATTATTTTAATTTATATATTTATTCTATAATGATGATCATGTATAATGAATTGCATCGCATTGTAGAGATGTTAGGTCTTATGTACGCACGAGCGACGATATCATTCCCATAATTATCGAATAGTATTTATGTGGATGGTGTGTAATATTTCAGAATAAATATCATGTTATAATAAAATATATTTATATTTTACATCATTATACCCATTAAATTTAGGTGAATGTAAAAAATATATTACACCATGGTGTGGCCATGGTAAGTCGTACTTATGCACCAATGGTGATTTAATTTTTTATAGGATGGATAGAAAGTGGAATATGATTTTTTCATAATTATAATAACATCTATGTATATATGTGATTCTGGAGTTATTAATTTATAATAAAACAACTCATTTTGAGTATGAATAATATGAATTATGTTTGAAAGGATTGGTATAGGATATTACCTCTTATTCGACATGTTCCTATAAATCCCCTCTTAGAGAACTAGAGTTGGTCTTTAAAGAAAAAAAGAACCTCTATAATGAAACTAGGGTTGTTTATAAGGGAAACATATCAAGGGATATCCCTTCATAAATGCTCAAATTTTTGTGAATAGGTGAGGGAGGAGTCTCCCTTTTATAATTCAGGTGAGGGGAACTTTGGAGACCTCCAAAAATATTAATTCACAATAAAATAATATAACATAAAAAACACCAAAATTTCATTGTTTTTAATATGAGAAGAGATATGGTCGTAATCTTATCAACCCATATGTTTTGAATATGTTTTTAAGTCAATTTAAACATTGTAATTTTAATTAAACACTTGGTTATTCTATTTCATTTTAACTAGGGTAACAATTATTTCAAAATAAAAATGATGAAATATATTTTTTTTTGTAAAATGAATATTAAATAAATCATTAAAATAATTTTATACCATATAATAATTATATATATATATATACATTTAAAAAAGTTATTTTTAAATAATGTAATAGAACATTTAGTTTTTGACAAAACAATAATTGTATCAATTTTGACCCCATTATATTTTTAGATTTTTAAAATTATAAATATAAGATGTTATTCTCAAGACAAAAATTTTATTTTATCTTAATGGGTATAGGTAGTAAATAAAATTAATTTCACATATTATTTAGCTCAAATTATATTTATTTTAATATTTTTAATAACATTAATTTTATAGTTCCACTAATAAAATTATTACTAAATTAATATAGTGTAATTATTTAATATACTTATTTGTTGAGTAGAAATTAAAAATATAATTATATGAAAAATATAAATATACAATAATTCAAAATAATACTTATAGTAGAATATGTATATGGGAAAATAAATGATTAAAAATGTTATACACATTAAAATATGAATTTGACAAGTTTAACATTACTTTAAATAAAATAATATAAGTGTCATAATCTCTTTTATAAGGCTCCAAATTCTCAATAAATTGACCCTTGAATTATTATATTCTAGATATACTTGATCAATTATATTGGGGAAAGTTTATTAGTATTTTAATATTTATTATCATTTTAGTAATATTATTATTTGGATCATTCCCCTTTAATAAATTTATGCATCATCAATTTATTAGCTTTTAAGGTAATTATATATTTCCAAAAATTATAGATAAATTAATAAGATTAATAAAATCATTTTATATTTCAAATAAATATATATAATAAAATATATATTATGTTTAATGTTATATAAAAATGATTTTTTATTAATATTTGGGTAAGACATATTTAACTTTTTTTATAATAAAATAAATTAAATATCCTAATCTCATCCAAGTGGCATTTAAAGGACTGTTTGTTTACCCAAGGATGATTTAGGTCGAAACATACCGATAAAATTATATTAAGGAAGGTTTAATGGTAATTCTATAATTGTTGTATTACCCTTAATTACCAATTTTACACTTTTACCATATTAATAAAAATTACAAAAGTTACTATTCATACTACTAAAAAAGAATACAAATATATTTACATAATTTGGACCAACTGATTCCAAATAAAGAATCCACTTTTCAAAAATTATTACAT
The DNA here is from genome assembly GCA_963277665.1 of Viscum album. Taxonomy (NCBI): domain Eukaryota; kingdom Viridiplantae; phylum Streptophyta; class Magnoliopsida; order Santalales; family Viscaceae; genus Viscum; species Viscum album. Next base: position 1,448,069,455 of record OY728155.1, read on the forward strand.
AGAAGTTGAATTAATTATTTTAAAATTAATATTGTGGTCTGAATGAGAGAATTTGATTTAAATTGAAAACATTACCAAAGATAAAAAAGTTTTTACATCTGAATTAAATGTAAAACTAATTATAATAACATAAATTATATTGAATGATAAAATTATATTTTTTTTATACTTTTAAACCATTCAATATAATAATTTAACTATATAAATTATTTCAATGGAAATAGTTGTTTTCCATTATAATATAGTTTATTTTAATTATTCATCGAAATTTGAATGATATTAGAAATATATTAAAAATTAATGTAAAGTAAATTTCTATGTCCCTATTTCAAAAAAAAATATTTTGTCTTATAATAATTATTAATATTTGAAAATCAAAAATTAAAAGGGGTTTTCCATTAAAAGTTGGAAAATTAACCTTTTGAAAAATATAGGTTTTTATACATCAAATAGAGTTTATTCAAACCCTATGACAAAAAAACCTAATAGATGGATATAAAAAATATTTATTCAAGTATATAAAATATATATTTTATTAATTTCATTCAGTAATAGTAATTCACTCAATATATTGAAAAAAACACAAAAATATTGTGGATTTATATTTTTTATAAATAATTTGTACTAAAATACTTTGCCATAAACATTCGAAATTTAGTTATATTTATCACTACTAACCTACCAACTAGGTTAAAATGGTCATTTTGTACTAATGGCATCCCACATTTTCTTTATACTCAATATATTTAAGAATTAAAATTATTTAGATAAAATATTTCATTAAAACATTTGGGTGATATAATAAATAGTAAAAAATATTGTCTTCCAAAAAAAATCTGTATTTTCACTATTCACCCAAACATTTCTTTTTTCCAAAGACTCACAAAATTTCAACCTATGATAATATTTACATTATGATTCAATAATGTTATATTTTTCACCTAATAATATTTAACTTTATTCTCATAGTTTTTTAACAACGGTTTTCTTGTAATTAGAGCTATCAAAGAAATATCATTTAAATTGAAATATAATATAAAAAATCTATTTTTATATGATAATCATTAAAACTAGAAAAACATTTCACATTCTTAAGAATAGATGGATTATAATTATATAGGACCTGCTTCATAGGAAAAACATTTTACAAAATAGGTAATATTTCTACTAAATTGAAACATACTTTCATCCCTTTTAGACTTCTCATAATATATACCAGTCTCAATGACCTAGATATGGGAAACATAAGAAAGAGTTAGCATAAAAAAATTTAATAAGGGATATCCTATCAAAATTTCATTAATGGATAGATAATAATTTTATGATATAAAATGACAAGGGGAGAAATATCTTGTTTAATAAAACATGGACCAACAAGTGTTATCCATAATTCATAGTTGAATGGAATTTAATCATACATGAATGGAATATAACCTAGAAAAAGAGTGTAAAAAACGTTATAATAAATATGTTACACCGAAATCCATGTAATCCTATGACATAAAATTATTAAATTCTCATAATCATATGAATTCATAACCTTGTAAACATAGATAACCACATTCAATTCACATGTATTCTTATAAATGTAGCTAAACCGCATTGTCATCACAATTATTCTTATGATCACAACTAATCTACATAATTTGTATTCTTAATCGTGTGAATATAGATATATGCATCATGTTGATGATTAATTTTGGAAAAATAAAAGTTTTTTATCATCTTCATGTGTAATATTTTTAGAGTATCTAATCATCATTGTGTTCATTATTAATATTGTTAATATATCAAATTCCAATCATATTCATAGTAAAAATCACGACCCCATGAGATACAAAATCATAAATAATACATTGGAAGTTGATATAGGATCCCACCCATAATATTCCAAAAATATGTTTTCCATAGGACATTAATATTTATACATATACTGAAAACCCATGGTAATGAAAATGGTTTTCATTAATCATATCATAAAGAACCCATGGAATGAAAAACGGATTCAGAACCCTTCATTGTGGTATCAGCAAAATGGACCTTTAGAATTTAAATGGTTGATACCCAGAATTAAATCCCCATCAAATATTATATCTAAAGATCATAATGAAGGTTAATAATAAAAAATAAATTTAAAAAACAAATACCTTAGATATATAGAGTTAGATATTTTTGAACTGATAAAAGAGTTCATATATAATGGTTTTATCTTTGGTTTAAAATAATAAGTCATAGCCCGAATGATAAGTAATTTTTTTAAAGGTGATGTGATTTTTTAAAAAAACATTTACATTTAAAAAATATCTTCCAATATTGGAGCATTTAAAATGATAGAATTTTTTCATTAAGGTCAAATTAAAACACATTAAAAACATCAACATAGAAAAGAATATTTATTCATGGAGCCTTAAAAATGACATAATTGTCTTAAAATGGTGAATTCAAAAACAATTGAAAACATTTACTTTTAAAAAAAATTCAATAATTAGATAATTGAATAGACATAATGTTTATCTAAAATTAAAGAGTATTGGAATCCAAAAACATTTATTTTGAAATTATGGAAAAACGTTTTGATCATTTTGAAATAAACATAGTAAAAACAACATCGTTAAAAGAATAAAAACCCATTATTTTAAAATGAATAAATTTGAATAGAAGGATAATTAGAGATTAAAAAATTATATCTCCAATAAGGAATGGTAATAATTGGTGGGAACTAAAAACATGGATACAAGGAAAAATATATAAAAGAGATGACAATTACTCCACACTAAATTTTATTCTTTATAATGTAATATATTGATCATGGAAGAAAAAAACAATGTAAAACATGGTTACCCAAGAAATTATAATGGGAAATAAATATCTTATTATGGGTTTATAATTCAATATTCAAATATTATAAATTAAGTGGAATGATTATGACACAAGAAAAGTTTTTGAGTAAAGAAAACTGCTTAAAATTTGGGGTGGATTTAAATAAATTCCTATAAAACGATGTTTATTTAAAATAGAATTAATTTACTATGAAGAAAATTTATTTCATGAATAAATAACTCAAAAAGTTATTATATACAATACATAAATTAATTTATATGCATAATATAAAAACATGTCTCAGATAGTTGAATTATGAGATTAAATCCCTTAGCTTCATCCTAATTCATTCCACACATTCACCAAAAATCATTAATAATTAAATTAAATTATTTAATAACATACCAAAGAAACATATTTTTATTTATATCCATTTATATTCATTTATAACATTTACATACATATATATATATATATATATATATATTAGATAGTTTTTACCTATTTTCCACATTTGTTGTTTTATAAAATTATGATATTATAATAATTTTATAGGAACAATATTGGTATTCATTATTCTTACAAATATCATCATTAAAAAATCATTAATGTTACTATATGGGAATATTTATTATTATCTTCATTATTTAAATTTCTTTTTATTACTTTTTCATTCTTTATCCTTGAAGATAAACTCAATAATAAGATTATTTAGTCTATTCATAAAAAACAAAGGGTGTTATCTTAATTTTTTTCTTAAAGATTGATGTATCTTTTATCGATAAAATACCATTATTTAAATATTTATATAACAATAGTTTCTATAATATTCTAGGATATAATATCACATAAATTTTCAAGTAGTTCATCAAACTAACCCAAAGAGGAACATAACAGGATTAATAGATTATTTTGTGGAGATTGAGTTGCAATTTCATTACATAGTTATCATAATGATATCATATAGTTATTCATAGTTAGATATATTATAATTATAATGTATTTATATAAATTTTTTAGGGATATTAAATTATTACATAAATTCAATAATAAAATTTACTCTTAGTATGATTGTCTTAAACGATTGAAATAATGATGACTGATTGTTGATTATATAATTAATAGGTTATTCAATTACTATATAAGGATCCTAATTAAATTATAAAGGTCACATTTATCCACTAACCCCATTATCATGAAAATCCATGAATTTCTATGATGAAATAAAAATAAATCAATCTCTTTACAAATGAGGTATTCCACCCATGCACATGGTTTGTTATTTTTTTTTTCTATAAAAACGAGAGAATGTATTAAAGAAACCCCAACAACATTAACTGAGAGTTAGTGTATACATTATTAGATTAGAATATGTTATAATCAATATCAACATGTAATATCAATTAGTTTTTCATAATTGGAATAAAATATACCAACATGATTCCCATATTACATTGGAAATATGAAAACATACAATAAGAAAAATATCATCATTTATATAATTCATAATATCATTATTCATATCCTGAGTAAAGGGGAAAATATAAATGGAGATATCATATTCTTATTAAGAGTTATTTACAATATAATATAACATGATTAAATAATTCATAATCAATATATTCATTTAAATAATTGAAAACATATTTTATTTAATCAAGATCTTGAATAAGAACTGCGTCAATAAATAATATCAATGTTGCAATATCATGGATAATAATAACTAAAATTTTAATAAATAAAATCACAAACAATGTATTTCTTTATCTATGAAATCATGGTAACATTATAATCATGACCTTATTCCATGATTGCTTAAAATATGGTCAGGTAAACACCAAAAAATCATTTAATAAGTTTTGCTAATTTTTTTGTCTCATGAGACATGTCAACGCATCAAGGGGATATCTATAACTAAACCCCAAACATAACTATATTTCTAACTAATTTAACATTTTTTTAATGATTTATTTAATTAATAATCAATATTACATATAAAAAATATTCATATTGTTTTAATAATATAGAATATTAATATTTCCTTAGCAAATAAAAGAACATTCGTATACATCATCATATATAGAAATGGTATACATCTATGGAAATAATATATTTTATGTTACAAATAATAAAGATAATTAATAGGAAATTATTGTCCAAGTAATAATTATGACAATAAATTGAATATTTTATTAAAATGATAATGGAAAAAAATTCAAGAGATGAGAGATAACCATTAATTCATTAGAAAGGTATATATTATAGTAATGTAAAGTATTTTTGAGAATATAATAATGTGGAAGAGATGAATCTAAAATAGATTTTAATTAAACAATTATATTTTTAAAACCAATTAAAACCATTAAAATAATAGAAATATTTTTAAAATTTTATTGAGGAACGAATATCAAATAATTCTACAAGAATTAAAAAAATATTCCTTTTGAATTTTTGTAAATGAAAGTAAAAAATATCCATTTCGAACAAAAATAGAAATATTCCATGGAATAATTTTAATAATAAAAAGTTAAAATAAAACTTGTGCAATTAAATAATTCTAGTAAATAAAAAATAATTTTGTTTGACAATTTGGATGATAATGTGGATATAGAGGAAACATATACCCGGTCAAAAAGTGAAATATTATTGAGATTACAAAAAAACATTTCTTTATGGTTTAAAATTACAAATAGATGAAAATTTAGATGAAAATATAGAAATTTCATAAATTTTTATTATATAAGAAAATATATGGATTTTATGAAAGATAAATTATAATATTTTTCTAATGAAAATATGGAAAATCTCAAAAATTGAGATTGTAAAATAAATTCTTACATATTAGTAAAATTTAAATCTCAAATGATTGAATGTGAAAACATGAATTGAAATATTAATAATATTGAATAAATTTATATTATATTAAATGTATCAATATGGAATTATATACACCATCTGGAAGTAAATAGGTGTATAAAACCAACTATGTCTAAATAGATGGGAAATTAAGACAGACCCTCTTAGAACATGTTTGAATGGTACCATAAGTTACTTTGATGTGATGTAAAATTTATTTAAACATATTATAATTACATACCATAACCATATAATTTTCAATCATAACATATATGATCAATTTATAACATCTTATCACTAATTTGTTAATAATATTTTATTGTTGTCACTAATTTGGGTGTTGACTACATCATTTTTCATATATGTTTTGTTTCGGTACTTATGGTGCTTTTTTAATAATTATGGTAAAATAATATATTATATGAAACCTTGATATAAATTTTAAATATATTCATTATATATATATAATTAAGGTAATCTATAAAAGATATATTTTTCAAAATGAATTACAACATTCATGGATATTGTAGGCCATACGTACACAAGAATGTTGATTTAAATTTTAGTAGGATGGAACAAAAGAATTGTAAATAATAATTGGACATTATTTAATAACTATTATATCATATATAAAATAATTATTAATTAAATATATCCTTATTACAATCCTTCTAAATCAGAATTGAAAAATGAATCAGATCACTGCATGGTTTTAGTAGTTCTCATGTATACATCAGTGATACTATCATTTTACATTGAATATGAAGAAATGAGATTATAAATGATATTATAATTACATAAATATCATATATATCCAATAGTTCCATCCTTAAACAAATATTCATGAATTGGAGTTGAAAAATGAATTACATTACAACATGTAGACGATATGTTGGCGTACACACAGGCATTGTTTTTTCTTTTTGTAGCATGGAAAAATGATAGAAAACGGTAGTACAATAATAATATCAAAAATAAAATCTTAGTATATTAATTATTATTTATTTTATTATTTTAGGATGGATAAAAAATATTTAGATTAAGTATTAGAATAAATAAATGTTAATGATTCGGTAAAGATGATTATCATTTCTTCTTTAGACTTCCATTATATTTTTTATTATGGACCATTTTAGTTATCATATAAGAATAAAAGAAACTTTAAATAATGTATAAGTAATATTATAAGAGAATTGGTAACGTTTTTTTGAGATATGTCGTGCAAATTGGGGTAGATAATATAGCGGAGTGGTTTCCTTTTATAAGTGAGGGGAGGGGAACTTTGGGAAATTCATGATATATTAGAACATAATATGTGTCTAAATAAATTAAAATATTTAAAAAATGAGGTGTACTCAAAACTAATGTGTATATGGTCTTAATAGAATCATATTAATATATATATATATATATTGACATTTATATCATTTTAAACCATATACTTTGGATTAATCCCTTGGTTAAACTATTTTATCCATAACTGTGGTAATGACTTTTGCTACATTAAAGGGTTATAATTTCACTTGTAAGGTAAAAATTTACCAAAAAATGGAATATGGATTCCATTTTATAAAGTATATTTACCCCAATATACTATTTAAATATTTTTTTATTCATTTAATAGAATATTTTTTTCAAAAAATATCGTTATTATCATTTATGACATAATTCATTTAATTTGACACTAAATCCATGAAGTTAGTGATTGAATTCAGAAATAAAATTTATTCACAAAACTAATTTTTTATCTTTATCTATTAAAATTATTGTAAAAAATTATTTCATTCAAATTAAAAATACTTTTAAATTTTTATTATAATTTTTATTCTATTTGTACTACTTGTACTCACACAATGTCTGTGTTGTATAAGTGTTTAAGGTAATTAAATTGTCAATAAAAATTGAAAAATAATTTACATATTAAATACTGTTTATTTATTCAAAAAATTAAATATAATATTATTTTATAAATATTTTTTTTTCCAATGTGACCATATAATATAAAATTCAATTTTAGAGAGGGACATTTTATATTTTTCATTAATTAAAATAATATCAATATCAATATCATGGGAAAAAGGAACTAAAATCCATTATATTACAATTTGGGATGGATAATATTGAATAAATATCATAAATTGAAATAAATTCATGTGTTGGGTATATTTTTAGTTCCTTATCTAAATATTTTATCCTCAATTACTCGATTTACACTTTTTTGAGGTAATAAAATTTACAATGGTTATTATTCAAAATGCATACAAATGAAAGGAACCTATTTATAAAATTTTAATATCATAATTCCATTTATTAAATAAATGTTATCAAGTTAAATTCATATCATTTTCTGAATGAAATTTAAAAATATACCAATTAAAATTAATTGAAAATGGTTTTATAGAAAAATGCATTTTTAAGCTTAGAAATATACTTTTATCAAAATAATAGAAAATGATGATACTAAAATAATTAATTAGATTATTTTAAATTAAATATATACTATATTAATATAATATGAAATACAATTATATAATGTAACCTTCAAATTACTTGACTTAAATAAATGAATTCCAATTTTTCAAAAGAAAACTTTTTCACTATTGACATAAAAATAATTCTTAAAAATATACCAAAAAAATCAACCTAAGAAAATAATAACATGATGAAAAAAACAATGTAATTTTCACATAATAATATATATATAATTTTTTCCATTAAAAATCATTTTTTAATATAATGAAATATGAAAGAAATCAAATTTATTTAGGTATAAATACATCCTAAATTATCGGGGTGCAACATTCTACCCACCATATAAGAATTTCACCATTGATATTATGAAACTAAGATACCAAAACTGAGGATACTTCTTCCTTATCTCTTCCTCAAGTTCATACGTATGTTCCTCAAATATATTGATTCACCAAAAAACATTAACCGAATGAGTGTTCTTTATTCATAGAACCTTCTCTCTATGATTAAGAACAATTATATGTTACTCCTAAAAAATAAATTTATATATTGGTATAATATATGATTTTTACCACTTATTTAGGATAAATTATTTAATTCATTTTGAGGGATATTTAAAACAAATCATGAATTTATGTGGGATATGGTGGAAGCACTTAGTGATAAGGTACCATCCTGAAACAATAAAAAATATAAAACAAATAGATATATCTACTATTTACCATAATATTTATTTCTAATATCATAACATTTATCCAATGAGATATTTATATGAATACCATGAAAATCAATTAAACTATAGATATCTCTAAAGATTTTCTATATAATTTTTTTTTCAAATATAAGCGTCCCTTATATGTTGTTGAATGGAAATTCCATTATCTTCCATATCGACATCTAGATCATCTCATAATAGATTTATTTCTCAAACATCACCCAAAAATGGAGTTATGTACTTCCATTCAAAGCTTCCTTCATAAGGATCCATTTTAATGCTCGCGAAAACGATATTGTTGTATAAAATTAAAAAAATGAAGGTGCTAACCCAAAACACCTTTTAAATACATAAAGAATGATATCAACATCATATTGAGAGATTTAACGGTCCTCTCATACTGAACATCAATTGATGAATGATAATCTGTACTCAGAATCAACTCTGTATCCATATCCTACTGATCCCATCTTTATAAATTCGTGGAAAAACTTGAATTCTGATCAGATACAATTGGGATTTGTACTATATGAAATATTATAACTTCCTAAATGTATATTCAAGTAAATTTATTTGGAGATACATATTATTTAATAGTGATAAAATTTGATGATTTCATAATGTGATCAACTTCAATGCATATATAATTATTCCCATTACATGTTTGGGGAGTCTAATGAACAAATCAATGTAAAATATTGCTCATTTAAATTCAAGTATGGGTATTGGTTTCAACGTACCCTTATACATTTTTCTCTCAAACACAACTTTCTAACACACCAAGGATCCCAATACATACACCGTAATATCCCTTTTCATGTTATGTAATTGGAAATAATCATTTAGATAGCAATATATCTTCAAAAATCTAGAATAAATAGAGAATGAAGAACATTGAGAATAATCCATTATCCCATTCTTCAAATATGTTTTTTTAAAAAACATGCTCTATTAATGAAACAAATAATTCTAAAATGATCATTTTTTAACTCAAGACCATCCTTCAATTTATTCTTCAATTGCATATATTCCTTCTACCCCATTTTAGTAATCTCATCGATATATATTTTAACAATCATATGATTAGGTTAATATTTATAACATATTTATTAATATTTTAAGATAAAATTATTCATATATTTAAGTATTAAAACTCTCTAAATACTCATCATGGATATAGTATCATTTTATTTTCAACTTAGAGCATTAACCACATTTTTCACCTTCCTAGGGTAGAAACATATTGAATAGCCATAATATTTGATGAAATCTATCCATATTTTATTGAATATATTCAATTATTTATATGTAAATATATAGTTCCTGAATTTAGAATTAGTATATATATCACAACATTTACTATACAGATAATGCCTCTATATTGTCAATGTAAAAATTGCCACAACTATCTCTAAATCTTGATTCGAGTAACTTTTCTAATGAATTTTCAATTGGTGAGAGACCTAAGTTATCATCATATCATTATATATGAGTAAAAAGAATAGTAAATTCCTTTACTTGTCACTATATAACACATATGATTCCCCACAATATGGTAGTGTAAGAATAGGTGTGCTGACCAATGTTCTCTTTAGTCCTTTGAAATTATTCTAACATTCATCGAAACAGAGGAACATGGACCCCGTACCGGTCAACTTGGGGAGTGGTTAAGATAATCATAAAAATAAATCACAATGTTTCTATATTATTTATTGAATCCAATAAAACTACATACCTCAATTACAATGGTTGGTCTAAGCCATTTATCAATAACATTAATCTTTCAAGGATCCCCCAATATACCTTTAATTGAAATTTTGTGACCGAAGAATGAGTTTTTTAGATAAAATTCACACTTGTGAAAATTTTCATATATATTTTCAATCCTTTTCGTCTTCATTTCAATTCAAAATTGATTTTCATGACCTTCATTGATCTTAAAATATATAATAATATCAACTATAAATACTACCACAAACATATCAATGTAATTTTAAACACACCATTCATAAATTACATTTTGAAAATAGTATTATTAGTAAGTCCAAATGGAATTAATATAAATTTACAATGACAATAACATGTATAAAATGGATTCTTCACTATATCCTCTTTAATGAGCATCAATTGATGATACCTAGATTGTAGATAAATACCTAAAAAAGTATTGATTTCCTTGTAATTAATCAAATAGATCATTGATATCGGTATATGATTCATTGTATTAATAGTGATTTTTTATGTTCAATGTAATCAATGAAATGATTCATTGATCCATAATTATTATTAGAAAATATTAGTTTCACCCCATGGTGATGAAATATGATAAATAATTCCCATATCTATGTTCACTTAGAGTGTCTTCTCAAATTATAACAACTCAATCAGGGATATTCTAAATGGGCTATTTGGAATTGGTATTTTTCTAGGTATGAGTTCCATTGAACACATAAAATCGTGATTTATGGGAATACATGGATAATATTTTAGAAATTCTTAAAAAATACTCAAGTCCAGTAGTTATATATTCAATGTGGATTTTCTCCCCAATAATCCAGAAAAATATCCTTCATGAATAGTTAGTAAAACCCAAATGATGGACATAATTCACCTCAGGATTCTTGCTTCAATATCACACCAATATACCATCATAAGGTTTTTCAAAATATCGAATATAATTTACCTTCCTCAATAATTGATATGGTCTCTATACTGTGACTTCCAATCCATACTAAAAATTACATTAAATTCAAATAAACATATAATAACAATATTTTTAGGAAGCATGTTAATAAAAATATATTGGAGATGAGATATATACATTATATGTGATAATCCTACCATTAGTTTTTTTCATTGATAACACAACATATAATCATCGAGGTAGTAATGTGATATACATAGAAATTTCATTATTTATATAAAATTTGGTAGATATTAATTGATAACCAGGCTTTTCAAATAGCAATATTATATATTTTAAATGAATATTCAAAACATTACATAGAGAAATACCTAAGGACTGTAATAGTTTAGTGCATTTGGAATCGGGGAAAACAATATACTTAATGTTTTGAAAGATATTCAACGATTCCCATAGACATATTCCCCATTAGTAATATTCACATGGATACCCTACTTTAACCTTTCTTCATAAGATATGGAAATGAAATAAAATAAGGTTGATCTCAGGTTCTTGGAATGGAAAAATAAGGGCAATACTTAATAATAATATGAAAAAGGGTATGTGAATGTGATTATAGAATTTTAAAACCATACCCAGCATATCAATGTTCATAATCATGGTTCATCGTATATATATTGACATTAAAAAAGTAATGAATTGTAATGGAATAAAATATAATTTTCCATGAGTCAATTACATCTACAAATGTCATAGATTTTTGACATGCATAAAATCATAGAAGAAGCTATACCTCATGGGTGGGGCACACCACCATCCCCAGTACTTTCCTTTTTCTCATTTTGGGACAAGTTCACTCCTCAATATAGCCTAATATTCATCGTTCACTCCCATGACCATCATAGTGGAAAAATTCCCTTACTAAATCTGTTTCACCCCCCATTCCAACCCTATCTTATTTAATCCTGTGCATTCCCCATTCCAACCGTATTGTACTGAACCAAGCTCAATCACAATTCTATTCATGTGTTACTGAATCTAGTTCTCTCCCCATTCAAATCTTGTATATCTCATGAGATATAAATCATTACCCAATGATTTGAAGGGAGACACAGTTCCCACTTATCACATTGTAAAAACAATATTTATTTGATTTATAATATCTTAAAAATTCATCATATAATTACCCATTATATGAAATGAGTATCATAAACGTTTCATAATATAATAACATATGGAAAATTGATAGGATTTATAATGATTTCATCATCGAATTTCCATTGAAACTAAGTTGGTCTTATAAGAATTCTCTCATGGTATAACCAATGGGAGAGAAACAGGTTTTTTAAAAATCATTCCATAAAAAAATAAAAAATAAATAGAATAAATGTTCATAATAATATTAGATAATATTCCAATCAGTGCATATGCAACACAAAGAAAAATCCATCAAAATAGGAAAATAATTTAGAAAGATCATTTAAATTTTTTCTCAAGGAAAATTTCCTTTCCTCTTTGAAAAAATAATTTAAATCATACAAATTATAATTTATTTTGAAAGTATTACTTAAAACATATAAAATATTCTTTACAAAATATAATGTCTATGATGATGGTATGTTTCTTTCATGTTGTACATGTTAAAACAAAAACTCTTTCCCCATTTTCATAAAAAGAATAATTGGAATTGCCTGGAAATCGACATAATTATTCCTTTTGATATTTTTTGTAAAAATAAAAAAGGGTGAAAATTTAATTTTCAAAATATTAGTATTATAATAAAATACTTTTAAAAACGTTTTTAAAAAACATGGTTTCAGAAGAAAATAGAATTCTGAACAATGGGTGAAATAACATCATGTTTAAAAAAAACATTTTCTCAATTATTTTATGTACAAATGTATGGGAAACGAATACTCTTCCATCAAGATATCATGAATGACAATAGGATAATGAAATTAATGAGTTTAATGAGAGGTTAATCGTAATATTGTATCATTAAAAACATAATCATAAAAAATCCAAATAAATGATGAGATATTAATAACAAATATTTACTGTATTGGTAACATTGAATTGAAATCCCCATGAAGAAATAACACAAAATAGAACCCAAAATGACATGAGGAAAAATAAATACAAGATATTACAAGTCAAAGGGGATTTATTTACAACTTTTTCATGAATATAGGTGCATAATATTATATAGGTCTTAGAAAAGGAAAATTGATACAACAATCTCTTACCGATTTAGTGATCAGTTAAATCGTAAGACCAAATAAATAATATTATCAAAATGAACAATAAATATAATGAAAATAAGTAAATTAATTATATAAAATGTTCTAAAATTTGGGTTCTAAAAGTCACCCAGAGGCACCTCATACCCAGCAGGTCACCTGACCTCAAGCACATTTTCCCAACCACCAGAGGCTTCCGAATAGCAATGAGGGTCGTGGGTGTGATAGTGTGGAAACTATGACCTCATTGTCAGAGTACAAAACAGAAGTAATAATGATATACCAAAGGATAAGTTGTAATAATACCATAAAATAGTAAACCGCGGAAGAATGGAAATAATAAACTGGAGCACACACATATATATAAATGGTGCACGATACATGTGTCAAAAAAGGTAGCCAAAGAAATAAAAATGCTAGAATAAAAATAGTACTAAACCGATGTATAAAGGAAAACAGATAAATAGATCTTCAGCATCGCAACCCTCAGCGTGGTCCCTTTCTCTCTAGCTCCACAATAATCATGTACCAGATATAGAAGGGAGATTTCCCATATCTATACTTGCATCAATATAATCTATTTGGGCCCAAAAGCAAGGAACAAATAGAGTTTGAGACTGAATCCCAGTTGGCAACCACCACAAGAACTGTGCTTAACATTCAGTGAATATATGAGAAGTAATTAGTGAAAGAAGTCATTAAACAAGGAAGTACACAGTAATATACAATCCATAGTTTCAAAGCATTCAGATTCATGTATCAGGAAACAACTAATTCAAGATGGTAATCCAAAATAGGCAACCCTTTGGGAAGTACTCATAGCCTATCCCCTATGGCCCAAAATAGAAACACAAGAAACCCTCTGGGAAGCACATACAGTCTCACCCCTTTGGTTCTGCTAAATTATAGACTCTCTAAGGTAGAACTCACCGCCAATCACCACTATAGTCTCGTATCGTTACTAAAGGCACTCTGGGGAAGAACATACGTCACATTCCCCCTATGGCCCCCTTCGAGGAACTCCAGAAACTCTGAGGAGTACTTACATCAATTCGAGCTTTTGTCTCAAATTGTAATTTTAAAACAAACACTCTAGAGAAGACCATATATCAATTCTCTCTATGGTCTACTACACCAGGTTCTCACAGCCCTGTATAAGTCAAACAATTATAGAAAGCATATCGGCCAAATTAAACCTCAAGAACTACTTGGCTAGAAGTATATAGAAATAGAAAATCAGAACAACAATCACACCATGCTTCGATACTAGGCCTGGGTAAACATGGCATCCTAACATGCTAATAAGTACCAAACATCCTTAAACAAAACATGCATGGTCAAACACCTCCAAATAATCAAAATTAATCCTATTCATATGAAATCAACCTCTACTCAAGAATACAAGCATAACCTGAAAAAATAGGGCTAAAACAGTAAACACACAACACCCCATTCATAGTTATTGGTGATTTTGCACATATAACTCAAAGAACATCAAAAACAAGGAACAAACCACCTACCTCGGTGTTGTAGTAAAGATATATGTGATCCTTGAACATTGAATCGCCCAAGAAAATCATATATCTACAAATAGTCTAAAATGATAAACCGAATATAACTTGAGAAAGAAGATGATTCAAGAAACTAATCTCTAGAATAAGGAATAGCATATCGAGCTGATCCCAACACAGTCGACGATGGTCGAATTAGGGGTCGGATGCTCGGTTGCAGGATTGGGGAAGATTCATGGTTGTACAGATTCTCTCGGTCGAGTCTGGTGTTGAAGAAACTCTTTATTCTAATTAGATGCTACCTCAGTCTATTTAATGAAAAAAAAGAAAATAAACGACATGTCCATCAGGAACACACCATGTAGTGTGATCTGTGTATCTGTCTGTGTCATAAACAACAAGGGTCAGTGAAGGTTATCTAGTACACATCGTGTCTGGAACGAACATGTCGTGTAGTATTGTCTTAGGAGATCCATGTGTCTTAACCGTGTAAAAAGACTCAGGTAGGGAAAGAGAAGTTCATTGCACATCACGTGTTAGTAAAACACGCCGTGTGTAGGGGGTGTCCCACGACCAGTGGTGGTAAGAGTACAAACCCATGTGAATGGCTTAAGGGAACACGTCGTGTAGGCATTATACATGTCGTGTAGTCATGTTCTTGCAAACTCAAACGACATTACTTATCATGTTCCCTTCTCTTACATAAAATATATAGTCCATATTAATCTTGATGTAAGTTGTTCCCTTGACCTTATAGAGTCATGCCACGGAGACGTCCTCCGGTTGTATGACAGTTGTAGGGCGGTGATCAGGCACCAAACATGGATGACCAGGTGACATCTCAGTTGGATTTTCCTCCAGTGGTGTATCGTTTCAGATATGTATTTATAGAGGACTTTTGAGGTTTTCCTCATGAGCATGAGGTGGTCTTTTCTATTGAGCATGTTCCCAGAGTAGAACCGGTGTTCATTCCTCATTATAAGGTTGCTACACCAGAGTTGTAGGAACTCAAGAAGAAGATGGAGGAATTGTAGGCAAAGGGTTTCATCCAACCCAGTACTTCTCTTTGGGGTTCATCTATCCTTTTTTCGAAGAAGTTAGATGGTAACCTTCTAGTTTGTGTGGATTATCGGATGTTGAACCAGTTAATGGTCAAGAACTGATATCCATTGTATTGGATTGATGATTTCTTTGATTAGGTTCAAGGAGCCTGGGTGTTCTCAAAGATTTAATTGAGGTCCAGTTTCCATCAGTTTCATGTTAGACCATATGATATACCTCTTAAAGCCTTTCAGAGGAGGTATGGTCTATATGAGTATATGGTTATGCCATTCAGTCTCATGAACGCACCTGCAGTCTTCATGGCACTAATGAACCGAGTGTTCCATCCAGACATGGATTCTTTCATGGTTGTCATCATGGATGATATCATAGTGTACTCTCACACTCAACAATACCATGGAACTCATCTTGAGAATGTTTTGAGTACACTGAGGGAGCATCAGTTATATGATAATCTCTCAAAATTCCATTTTTGTATGGATAAGATTCACTTCTTGGGTCATATTATCTCAGAGACAAAAGTATCAGTAGAACCAGATAAGTGAGAGATGTAGATTCCCGGGAGCATCCAAATATGGTCTTTGAGGTGCAGTGTTTACTAGTGCTAGTTGGATAAAAAATAAGTTTCATATAGGACTTTTCGTGATTTGCATCACCACTGAAGAGTTTGACTAAGAAGGGTGAAAAGATCTTATGGCCATATTCTTGTGAGTCATCCTTTAGGGATATGAAAAAAAGTTGACTTTAGCACCGATACTGGTGTTCCCAGAGCCAAGAAATAGCTATACTATTTGATGTGATGCTTCAGAAATAGGACTGGGATCTGTGCTTATGGAGGGAGAAGGAGTCGTTGCGTACGGGTCTCGGTAGTTGAGGCCACATGAGAGGAACTACCCAAAGAACGATATTGAGTTAGAAGCTATTTTTCATGCTTTACATTGTTGGAGACATTATCTTCTCAAGTACATCTTCACTCAACATGACTTGAATTTGAGTCAATGAAGGTGGGTTGATTCACTTCAATATTTTGACAATGGGCTTGCCTATATGCCGGGGAAATCCAATGTAGTAGCAGATGCATTGACCAGGAGGACTCATATACAGGCAGTTCAGGAGGCTAATAGTAAGTGGGTACTTATGGATCTTTTATCTGAGATGCATTTGGGGGAGCATGATAGATAGGGGTAGATGTTTCTTTCTTCTATAGATGTCACAACAACTCTTCTTGATCGAGTGCGAATGAGGATGCTATCAGAAACTGAAGGCATAGTCCTATGGGAGAGTGGGTTATAAGAGGACCCTATTCCTGGATGAACCATAGGCAATGATGATATCTCACATTTCTAGGGGCACGTATGGGTGCCAGTAGACATAGGCGAGGAGATGATGTCGGACTTTAATTCAACAATGTAGACAGTTTATCCTATTTTCCCCAAGATTTATCCTGATCTACACCATCAGTATTGGTGGCTAGGTAGGAAGAGGGATGTTTCTGGTTTTATCATGAAGTGTTCCACCTTTCAACCAGTGAAGGTGGATCATCAATGACCAGCATGGATTTTTTAGCAGTAACCCATTCCCGAGTGGAAGTGGAACGATGTTGCGATGGATTTCGTGACAGGGTTGTTGAGGTCTCCTTGAGAAAATTATGTAGTTTGGGTTGTTATTGATAGAATCAAGAAGGTATCTCACTTCATGCAGATCAAGGAGACCTTCATTGTCGATGAGTTGGGAAGGTTGTATATCCCTGAGATTGTACGTCTATATGGAGTTCCAGACACTATCTTTTTCAGACAGGGGTGCATGTTTTACATATTGGGTTTAGCAGGGGCTTCATAAGGCTTTGTGTACACAAGTACATTTTAGTGCTGCCTACCACCCCCAGATAGATGGCCAGTCTGAGTGTACGATTCAGGTGCTTGAGGATATGCTCCGAGCATGCATCGAGGAATTTGGCGGTTCTTGAGAGAAGCACATACCTCTTGTGGAGTTTTCATAAAACTATAGTTTCCAAGAAACAATTCAAATGGAACCTTTTGAGGATTTATACGGTTGGACATTTAGATCAGCCTTATTTTGGCTGGAGGTAGGAGAGGTAGATATTCTGGGACCTCATCGTATTCAACAGACCATAGAGTAGATAGAGTTGATTCAGAAAAGGATGGCTATTGCACAGTCTTGACAGAAGTTTTATGCTGATAAAAGGAGACGACCTCTAGAGTTCTAGGTCGAGGATCATGTTTTCCTGCATTTCACACCTATGTTGGGACATAAGAGTATTAGGAGACATTGTATGCTTTCAATAAGGTACGTCGAGCCATTTGAGGTATTTGATGGAGTTGGGTCGTTTTCCTATCAGTTTTAGATACCACAGTGGTACCAGGATATGCATAATGTTATCCACATTTCACAACATCAATGTTACATCTCAGACCCATCTCATGCTTTCCAACCCAAGGAAGTCGAGTTGAAGGTGGATGCATCATTCTAGTAGCATTCTATCCGGATTGTTGATCGAAGTACAAAGGTTCTCCGTGGATGGTATGTTCCTCTAGTATGGGTGATATGGAAACACGAGCGAGTACAGGACGAGACATGGGAGAGGGAGGCTGATGTATGATCCCAGTGTCTAGAGCTCTTCGATGATTCTTCTTCTATGCCACCTTGTTAGGGAAAATTGAAGATGAATTTCATTAAGGGGGATAGCCTTGCACATGGCTACGTATGGTATATAATTACCCGATGTGTACTTATAAAGTACACGGCGTCTACTTCAAAAATTTATAGAAACTCCTCTTTTTTTCAAAAACACTAGAAAAGGAAAAACATACCTAAAAAGTAGATCTGAGTTCTTACAAAAACACCCATTAAAGAAATTTTTACCCAAATTTCCCTAGAAAGGAGGTATTGAAGAAAAATCCCCAAACAGCTCCGGACACTAGGATCATCCATCAGCCTCCCTCTCCCAAATCTCATCTCGTACTCAATCGTGCTTCCATAACACTAGCACAAGAGGAACAGGCCGACCACAAAAAAATTTAGTACATTGATAAAAAATCTGGATGGGACGCTCCTCGAATGATGCATCCACCTCCAACTCAACTTTCTCATGTTGCAATGCATGAGACAGGAATGATAAGTAACGTCGAAACTGAGATACGTGGAAAACATCGTGCATAGCCGAGTACCTCTAATGTAACTACAACTGTTTGGAAACCAGACCAACTCTCTCCAACACCTCAAATGTCCTGACATACCTTGGAGAATTCTTACCATGTCTCCTAATCCTCTTGTGTCCAAAACTTGATGTGAAACATAGGAAAACCTGATCCCAAATCACAAACTCTAGAGGTTGAATCCGCTAATCAGTAGAAGGCTTCTGTCGAAACCATGTAGTAGCCATCCTTTTCTGAATCGACTCTATCTGATTTGTGGTCTACTGAACAAGAAGTGGTCCCATCATATCTTCCTCTCCTACCTCTATCCATCATAAGGACGATCGGCATGTCCTACTGTACAAATCATCATAAGGAGCCATTTAAATAGTCACTTGGAAACTATTATTGTCGGAAAACTCCAAAAGAGGTATGTGATTATCCCAAGAACCTCCATAATCCAGAATGCATGCTCTGAGTGTGTCCACATGAACCTGAATCATACGCTCAGATTAGCCATCTGTCTGAGGGTGGAAGGCTATACTCAAAAGTAGATGTGTACCCAAAACCTGTTGAATCCCCTTCCAGACCTGAGAATTAAAATGTGAATCCCTATCTAAAACAATGGAGTGTGAAACTCCATGTAGATGTACAATCTCATGGATGTACAACCTTCTTAGCTCATCGACGCTGAAGGTCTCCTTGATCGGAAACAAGTGTTTAAACTTCATGAGTTTTTCAATGACAACCCAAAGCAAATCATTTCCTCTGGGTGAACTCAGATACTCTATCACGAAATCCGTCACGATATCATTCCACTTACACTAGGTAATGGGTAACTGATGCAAAAGCCTCGCTGGTCAATGATTATATCCTTCACCAGTGGACAGGTGGAACACTTCATGATTAAACTAACAACATCCCTCTTCATACATGGCAACCAATTCTAGCGTTTTAGATAATGATACATCATCGCGACACTAGGATAAACTACCCAAACTGAGGAATGAAATTCCTACATCATCTCCTCACGTATGTCTGTTGGAACCCATACATGCCCCCGGTAATGCAAGATCTCATCCTCACCTATGGCCTAGCCAGGAATATGGTCCTCTTATTACACACTATCCCTTAGGACCAGGCCATCACAATTTGATAGCTACCTAATTCGCACTCGATCAATAAGAGTAGAGGTTACAGTTGAAGAAGAATGAAACATCTACCCTTTTCTATTGGGAACCTCCAAATGCATCCCAAATAATAGAGTGATAAGCTTCCACTCATTGATAACCTCCTTAACTTCTTGTATCTAAGTCCCCCTGATCAATGAATAAGACACAATGTTGCCTTTCCTAGGCATAAAGGAAAGATCAAAGTTAAAAGAATGAAGGTACTCAACCAACATTCGCTTTCTGAAATTTAGATCACGCTAAGTAAAGATGTACTCGAGACTCTTGTGGTTGGTAATAACCAAAAAATGATCCCCAAGAAGATAATTTCTCCAACAGCCTAAAGCATGAACAACAGCTACCAAATCGAGATCATGTGTCAGGTAGTTCCTATCATATGACCTCAACTGTCGGGACCCGTACGAAACGAATCCTTCTCCCTGCATAATAACATATCCCAGCCTGATACATGAAGCATCACAGTAAATAGTATATCTCTTGTTTAGAACTTGAAACACTAGTATTTGTGCTGACATTAACCACCCTTTCATCTCTTGAAAGGCTTACTCACTAGAATCTGACCACAATATCTTTTCACCCTTCTTAGTTAGACTCATAAGTGGTGATGCTAAGCACGAAACATCCTGTATGAAATTTCTGTAGTATGCATCCATACCTAGAATACTCCTAACCTCAAATATGATCTTTCTCTACTCCCATGAAACTATCGCTCTCAATTTCTCTGAGTCTACTAGAACTCCTACCTCTGAGATAACATGGCCCAAGAAGTGAATGTGATCCATCCAAAAGATGCATTTTGAGAGCATATCATATAACTGATGATCTATCAGTCTACTAAAAATGATATCAAGATGCGGGGCATGGTTCTGTGGAGTGTAATAATACACCAAGATATCTTCCATGAAGACCAACACGAATGAATCCATGTATGTATGAAACACATGGTTCATCGGTGACATAAAATATGAAGGCACATTCATGAGATTGAAAGACATAACCATATACTCATATAGACCACACATACTACATAAGTCTATTAGAGGTATATCATATGGTCTTTGGTGCAACTGAAGGTAAGTAGACCTCAAGTCAATCGTCGAGAACACCCTAGATACTTGAAGCTGATCAAATATATCATCAATCCTTTGTAAGGGATATTGGTTCCTGACCATCAACTGGTTCAACATCCAATAATCCTCACAAAGTATAATGTTACCATTTTCCATATTTGAAAAAATGACAGGCGAACCCCAAGGAGAAGTAATGGGTCAGATGATACCATTTTCCTACAATTCCTTCAACTTCTTATTGTGCACGTACTACTCAGGTGTAGCCATCCTATAAGGAGTAATGAACACTGGTGTCGCTCATTGAACAATATTAATAAAAAATTCCACCTCATGCTCTGAAGGCAAACCTGAAAAGTCCTCTCTGAAATGATCCACCACTACAATAAAATCCAACTAAGATGTCCCCTAGTTAGCCATGTATGGTGCCTGATCTCTGACCTACAACTGGAGTACAACTGGAGGATGTCTCGGTGGAATGAATCTGAATGGTCTAGAGCACACCTAAGATCATGATTAAGATGGAATAAAACTTTGAAATAAGAGAAGGTAATAGGATAAATAATGTCTTCTATGTTTTTTAGAACATGACTACATGGCGTGTATAAAGCCTACATGGCGTGTTCTCTTAAACATTTCACATGGGTGGGTACTCCTGCCACCAATGGTCATGTAACACCCGCTACACACGCAGTTTTGTACAAACACACGTTGTGTATTCATCTTAAATTTCACTGCCCATGTATTTCTACATGGTTATCCCAAATAGCTCTCCTTAAACAAGACTACATGGCGTGTTAATTCCAGACATGACGTGTACTGGTTGAGCTTCACCGACCTGTGGTGTTAGTGGCATGGAAAGATATAGGGCTCACACTACACGTCATGTTCCTGATTGACACAACGTGTACTAGAATGATTTTTTTGACCTGTTTTGTTCTTTACAAGGCTGGGTACACAAGTTAGACTATAGGGAGTGCTCCATATAGACACAATGTGTATTAGAAAAGACTCAACCAACCTGTACTGTTAGTGACACAACTGGTTTATACAGTCTCTAACACAGCGTGTATATCTGGTACACGGTGTGTCCAACCAATGATTCTAAACCCATTGTCCTGCCCAAATAGTCTGAGACACAGTTAGAGACTACACAACGTGTACATATATATATGACATGTACTTTTTAAAAACAGTTTCTTCCCAAACAGTAGAACACACGGCATGCATTTGACACTGCACACCAGGTATTCTGGGTTTTTTTGAACATTAATCCTTAGAAACTTATATGGAACCTATAAAAACACTAAAAAAATAATTGAAGGTGCCAAATTATGATCCACAAGGGCGCACACTACCCGCGAATCAATTCTTGGCATCTTATATATGTCATAACAAGAAAAAAAAAGCAATGATCCAACAAATTTCGGTCCAAGAGAGCCCATAACACTTTAAAAAACCATGTTTCGAATTCATTCAACAGAACCTCACACAAAGAAAGACCCAAAAAAACAGGTATTCTATCAAGGCATCTATTACTACATCATGCATATCTAGAACAACATATATCACAACAACATCCAATCCCTAATGCATCTTTAATGGCATGGAAAGAATGCATGAAATGATATTTCTAGAAAGTTCATGTATGTTGCATGAGACGGAATACCATCATCTCATCGGGTTGCGACATAAATAGAACCTCAATAACATCAATTATAATATCACAAAACATGTAAATCACCTAATAGTGAAATAAAATAAACTGTAAAATTGAAAAACAAGAAAAATATCAATAACGAGGTTGATTGGCTTTTCCCTATACACGGGTTAGCTACTCACTGGCACAGCTTATTACTATGTTCCAATCACGTCTTATCCAATAATATAGGCTCTAAATAGTAAGTCAAGAAGAAAATAATTCCACTTATACCACATTGTAACTTCCCAGTTTTGGAAGCCACCCAGAGGAACCCCATACCCGGTTGGTCACACGGCCTCATGCGAAATTCCCCAAATGCTAGAGGCTGCCGACTAGTAGCTTGGGCCTTGGATGTTATAGTGGGGAAACTATTCTCTCATTGGATGAGTACACAACCGATGTGAAACAGATATACAAAAGAGGAAGCAGTAATAGTACCATAAAACAGTAAATAGCAGAAATATGGAAAAAATAAACTGGAGCACACATATATATAAATGATTCATGATACATTTTTCATGAAAATCCGCCAAACAAATCACAATTCTGGAATACAAACAGTACTAAACCAAATAACAGAATAAAATAGATAAACATTTCCTCAGCATCGCAAGCCTTAGCTTGGTCCCATACTCTCAAGATCCACAGCAATAAAGTACCTAAAGTAGAAAGGGGCTTTCCCTTATCTATACCTACTACAATAAAATCATGTTTGGGCCCAAAAGCATGTCCTAAAGAGAGTGTGAGACTAAATCCCAATAGTCAACCACCTTAAGATATATTCCTAACATTAAGTGAATATATGGCAGGTAAGAAGTGAAAGAAAGCAGTAAACAGGGATGTAGTTAACAGTAAACTATCCATAGTTTCAAAGCATTCATATTCCTGTATCAAGCAACAAATAATTCAAGATCGTAAATGAAAATAGGTAAACCATTGGGATGTAATCACAACCTTTCCCCGCTGGTCCTACCTAGTAACACAAGCAACCCTCTGGGAATCATACATTGTATCACCCCTCTGGTTCAGCTATAGTATAGACTCTCTGAGAAAGAACTCACCGTAAATTCCCCATATAGTCTCAAATAGGTACTAAAGGAACTCAATGGAATAACTTACATCGCATTCCCCCTTTAGCCCACGTCGAGGAACTACAGACACTTTGATGAATCACTTATGTCAATTCCCCATGTGGTCTCGCATTATAATTGTAAAACAGACACTCTAGATAAGCCCTTACATCCATTCTCCCTATGGTCTACTACACCAGGTTCCCATGACCCTGTGTAAGTCAAACAAGTAACTCAATGCATATCAACCAATGTAAACCACAAGAAATACTTGTCCAATTGTCTATAGAAATAACATGTCAGAACAATGATCACACCATCCTACAATACTAGGCTTGGGTAAACAAGGAATCCTAATAGGCTAAGCAGTACCAAACAACCATAAACAAAACATGCATAGGCCAACACCTCCAACGCATAGAAATTAATCCTATTCATATGAAATCAACCTCTACTCAAGCATACAATTATTGAAGGAAAACAATAGGCCTAAAATAGTAAACACACAATACCCCATTCATGGGTATTGGGTATTAGAAATGTTGCACATATAACTCAATGACATTCAACAATAAGGAATAAAACCCCTAAATCAGTGTTGTAGGATTGATATACATGAACCTGGATCCTTGAATCTCCCAAGAAAACTGCATATCTACAAAATGTTTAAAATGTTCAATCGAAGATAAATTAAGAAAGAAGAGGAATCATGAAACAAATATCTTGAAGAAGTAAGAGCTTACAGAGGTGTTCCAAATGCAATCTAAGGAGGTCAAATTGGATATTGGATGCCTGACATGGACTTGGTGAAGATTTGTGGTTTTACAGATGCTCTTGGTCGAGTCTGAGGGAGAAAAAGATCTTTCTACCAATTAGATAGAACCCCGGTCTGTTTAATGAAAAAAGAATGTATAGGACATGAACATTTCAAGTTCATGGTGTGTACTGGCCCATACCGGCCACCACATTAGGTTTTCTAAAGGTTACCACACATGGCCGAGGGTAAGGCCACTATAGATCCAGCACACGGATACCCACAGTAACCGAGTATATAATGTGTACTCATAAAGTACATGGCTTATACATCAAAAATTTCTCAAAACTCCTCTTTTTCCTCAAAAACACTAGAAAAGGAAAAAAAATACCTGAAAAGAAGATATGGGTTCTTAAAAATGTCAATATGAAAATATATACACTTCATAGAATAATATAGGTGTATAACAAAAATTATTTCCAAAAGAAGGAGAATTGGACAAAATACCCTTTCTGATTTCTTAACATTTTAACTGTTTACCAAAGACAGAGAGATTCCAGAATGGAAATGAACATTCCAATAATTTTCAGTATATTAAAAAAAATATTGTTTAGTATAAACACCACATTAAATAAACTCATGGTGAATATGGCTTGTGAATCCTATATTATAAAAGTGAGACGGAAATCTCTTACCTTAATTCTAGACTTTGATTATCCTCATTCAAACATATTGTATAATAAATATAAGTTTATCATAAATATATTATAGAACCATATTTAAATATATCATAACATAAATGGTTTTATTATGACAATTTATTATGAGATTATTACCAATACCATATTAAAGTGGATTTTCTCGCAATAACATCTTTGTTTTTCATGTTTTTTAACTTGTTATTTGATTGTCCTCTTAAATAGATCCACGTTCCGTCATGATTTTTTGAACCATTATATTAATATAAATTAAATTCATTGTATATGTAATTATAAAAATATACAATATTTAGTGATGGGAAATGAAAAACTTTGTTCCTGGATACGGTAGGTCATACCTATGCATGAAAGATGTTTCAAATTTGATACCAAATTTAAAAAAAATTAATGTAACATATATATATATATATATATTATCATTTTATAATAAATTTTATTTGATATATATCACATATTTATATTAAAATTACTCTTAATACCTTACATTTAAAGCATGAACGAATCACCTCGCTTCACGAGGTAGTAGTCTGATGTACACACAAACGACATTATCATAAACCTATAGAAAGGAATGAATGAAAATATATATGATATAATAATAATATAATTATAATAACATCATAAAAATAATATTTAAATTATAAATCCATCATTATGGCCTTCATTGATATGTGGTAATTGAAAAAATGAATGGCATCAATTTTCATGGGAGTAGTCTGATGTATGCACGAATGATAATTTTGTAACCCATTTGATGGTAGTTGAGATGGTTTTAAAACATGAAATTAATAGAGAAACATTTTTATATTTTGTTGATACAATTTTTATTAATAATTTAATGGGGTAGATGAATAAATTAAACAAAAATGTTCATTGAGAATCATTTCCTCTTATTCAGCTATAGTCTTTAGGTTTTCTCCAAAACTAATATAGGTTAGTAATATACCGAAAATAATAATTCTTGTATAATAGAAGGGAATTAAGGAATTTATTTTATAATTTTATTTCCCAACCAAATGGTTTTGAATTAGTGAATATCATAGGATAGGAGGTGGTCTTTTATAAATGAGATGAGTTGCATACTTGTAATTTTTTGAAAATATTAAATTTTACCCACTTGATAAAAATTTGAAAACCCTAAAAAAACATAATTTATATATATTAATAAATTTAAGTTCTAAATATTTATATCAAATGGGTTTTAGAAATTTTTATACGTCATTTGATAGCCTTATCATCATAGTATAGCCCCCAGTAAATTAATTTTTACCTTAACCGTTGTAATAAATATTTTATATTTTCACTGTTAATTTAGGTACAAATTTAGATTGAAATTATTATAAATTATAAACTATTATAACTAAAAATATTAAATATATTTTTAAAAATTCCATTCAAAGAAATAGAAAATATCAACTTAATGTAAATCCCGCAGACTGGATGTGAAAGACGATTTTTTAAAAAATGGTCACAAGTTTAGAATGTTTTATGTCCAATTTCAATATGAAATTGATTATAATTAACTATAATGAATTAATGTATTTATAATTTATATAATTTTACATTGAAAACAATTTCAAATATTTTTTAATATTATAAATAATTTAGGTGAAAATATAGTTTTCAATTAAAATTTTGTATTTTTCATCATTCATCAAAAAATGATAATTTTCAGAAAAACACCAAATATTCACTCATATATAATATTCACATTTATATTTATAAATTAATTTTTATTTCTTTAGTAAAATATATAAAAATTTTAACCAATATTTTTAAAATAAGTGCACTATAGAATTACAAAAAAGAATATTATTTTGAGAAAAAATATAGCTTTTAAGTGTAAAAATTGTTTTATTATTTAAACTTATATTTAAAACACATATTATTATCGATAAATTATTTATTTAAAATATACGATAAAAAATTATATAAAAGTATACACAAAATTGTTTTTTTACTTTATTGAGGTAAAGACATTTAAAAAAATATTTTTTGGTGATAGATTTTTATTTTTTTAATTTTTATAATTTTAATTTATAATTAATTAGTCACCAATGAATTAATTATATATACAATTTTAAACAATATTTTCATAATCTATATAATATTAATAATAACTTCCATTCCAACTACTTGGTTATAACTTTCTTATTAAATAATATCATTTTAATTGTTTGTCATGTTTTATTTAATCAAAGTGTTGCATGTAACACATGATAAACTCATTATTATGTGTAAATCAAGACAAAAAAGATATTTCATGTAATATAATATTATTTTAGAGTTTTTTGTAATTAATGAAACAAAAATCAGTGTTTTACAACACAAAAAAATAGAAAAATGTCAAATTTATTTGAAATAAAAATTTTAAAAAATCTTGGGGGGTTATATTCATCCCACTATAAAATGAATTTCAACCTAAAACATTTTCTTCTCCATAAATGATTTGATATTCAGAAATAAATACAAATAAACCAAATTCATACTAATTAATAATAAAATATTCCTCAAAATTGAAATTTTGGAACATAAAAATTACATAATGTAACTTATAACTAGGTCTCCTCCTAGGGGAACATAGGTGGGCTGTGATGATTTGAGCATGAATGAAAAGAGTATAAAATAATAGTGATTGATAAACGTCAATGGTCATAAGAATGTGGGTAATATAGATAAATTTAATGTCCAAAAAACTATAAACCAAAGATGTTTGAAAAGTTCATTAATATCTAAAAAAATGATGATAAATGGACAATATTTTATGTTAATATAATTTTTCTAATTTTGCAGAATTACAATAAAAATTTATCCTTTCCAGATATAATTACACTTCATAGGTAAAATATCATTCCTTGGTTGTGCTTGGATCAATTTCATCTTCTTCTATAACTCTAAGAGATGAATTTTTCATGTCTGAATCACAACATAAGATCCATAATATACTGAAAAGTCACTCTTCTTTCTCATGTTATAATAAAAAACTAAATGGTTAGAAGAAGTTATAAATAAATATTCATATGATGCAATAAAACATTAATCTATAACACCTTCTCCAAAATTCTAGAATTTTTTTTATTAATTGATAAACCTTCTAAACCTTCCAAAATTAAGTATTCATTAATATGGTCACTAGATTTTTCAAAAAAAACCATAATATTAAAACCCCATATATCATAAAGTGGATCGTGATTATCATAAAGCAATCATGTGAATGATTCCATCATGTATTCTCTTGAAATTGGAATTACAATAAAAACTTGTGGAAAACATAAATTATTCCTCCCATATTATTAAATAATACTAAAATACACAAATTCTGTAAACTTTTTCAATGATAGAATATACCACTTTTTTAAAAAAATAATTAATCAGTTATTTGGAAATCAATACCATGTAATTTTATTTATCAATAATCGCATTATCCCAAATTAATTATCACATCATCCAGAATATAGTAAGCGTTATATTATGAATATCACATTTACATTTAATAAGTCATCCATTCAGTTAGAATAGTTCAACATATTTAATCAAATACACCATGAAAATCATATAATCAATAAAAATTATATATTTCATGCTTCATATTACATATTATTTGAATTCCAATACATAAATAAATTATTCAACCCACTTCCATCTCAAAAACATTAACTTGGATTCTTCATCATATTTATTAACACCCATTTCATTTCATATTTCATATGTAGTATATTCATCATCAGGTATATAACCATTACTCCAACAACCTTTCTGATTTTCATCATAATATTTCTTCTGAGGTAATCAATTTTCATAATTCATAAGCTATATACCTTTTACAGAATCAACATTTGATGATATATTAAGAACCACATTATTCACATCCATTACATTAAACCACCCATTCAATTTTCAGTTCAGTTACATGATTTGTGTCATTATTTTCCATATTAAAATCATATTCCCAATCATATAAGACATCCAATTGGTTGTTTATTCCTATATTCCTAATATATAAGAAATTGAATCTTCTTTCCTCTAATGTCTGTACAGCTCAAACCCTCAGCATACTCTTTCCTTATATTCTTTCGTGGGTCTGAGAGTTAGCTATGATACACATTTTCAATCATGATCTATGCATATTTATTAGGTATAATAACAATATCCTTTACTCTATTAATCTTTACATTTGGATTCTTATTAGTAAATTTTCCATCAAAATCAATGTTAATCCAGTTCATTCTATTTACAACCATTACCTAAATACAAAAAAGAATAGTGTGAGAAACACTTATCTTAATTGGAGACCAAATAAAAATGAAAATAATTTATAGTATTCAAAAATAATGTGATGTTCTATTTAATATATGCCCCCTTAGGTTTATCTTTGTTCATTAATATTCATAATCTAATTATGTCTATCGTAATGGCTCAAAAAGGGTTATAGAATTTCAAAATCATATCCCCCATGACATTCAAACAAGGTGTGCACCAGCGAAAAATTTTAGGCATTAATTGATTATCATGTCTTACTCAATGTTATATTATTAGAGTTATTACCCATAGGTACCTTAGATCTAGAGATACATTATAACACCCCAATATTTTGATGATATGTTTCATTAAATTAATTTAATCTATTCATATTTTATACTTCAACCAGCACTAAAAATAACAGTTCACTAAGTTAAAGATTCCTTTCATAGTGTGATGACTTGGTGTATGTTACACACAACACAAAATTGGTGTACGTTACACGGAAAAACATGGTTAGAGTACATTACATGAAATAGTGACCATCCCCGATTTCTTCCATAACATGCAAGACAAAGAGTAACCTAACTATAATATATTCTTAAAAATATTATTATAATTGAATATAAAATAATTGTCAATTTTATGGATATGAATTGTATAAAATTAATGATAAAAATATGTGGTTTATCTGAATATAATATGAATTCATAGGTTACCAATTAATGAATATTAAAACTAATTGAATATAATGGAAAATAATATTATATCCACAGAGCTATTTAAAACAATTAAATTAAATTAATTAAAATTTGTAAGTGATATTAATGTAATATGTATATTATATATTCCCTAACATATTTCTAATATTCATCCAATATATCATATTATTATATGATAAGATAAGAACCCAATTTTATGCTTAAAATTTTTAAATATTTAAGGGATTTCTTACAACCTTTTATAGGAGAACCCATTTGAAATCCATTTTATGGAATATTTTTATATTTAATTTCTCAAAATAAACATTATATTTGGAATATATACATTAAAATTAGGTGGGGATAAATATTTGGTATTTTTGTGTAAGGTTTCGGGTTTTAACGAACAGTTAAAAATATTGGATATCAATAAAAAACTGTATTTCCATACAATTTATTTATAAGGTCAAATTATATGTACAATTGGAATATTAGTTTAGTAAGATAATATTTTTACCAAGTAATCCAATTCAGGTCATTGGAACCAATTTAACAGTTGAACTGGATATAAAAACTGATCAATCTTTTGAACATTTCTCCCATAAAAACTCTTAGTGTCGTCCCGTCAGCGATATTAATTTTAAATTAATTTCTACCACTTTTTTTATTAGAATTTGAAAAAAAATGGAATAAATATTTGGAATAATAATAATTTCTAATTTCTAAAAATTTTAATTTTTAAAAAAATCTTAGTGAATTCGATTAAAATTTATTACATTAGTTAAATGTAAAATTATGTTTATAAAGTACTAAACCATAAATTTATGACCAAAAATGGCTTAGAAACTTGTCCAGCACCTATTTTCGTTCCATATTTTGACCATTTACGAATATATAGAGTCCATGTTCTATTCTGTGATCCACTTTCAATAAGAAAAATATTTTTTCAATTCTTTATTCAAATATTTTTTAGAGTGATAGTCCTCCTCCCCTATAAAAGGCCACCACCTCTACCAATTCATCACACCTCTCTCACATTTTAATTTCAGCCAACATCATCCCAATTTGATTCCAGAAAATACTACCTCATACCATGAATCCTCCCTTAGGGAAAAATACTATCATGGAATACTTTTGGAAAAAAACTATAATAAGTTACCTGATTTAGAGGTAATGTCTTCTCTCAAACTCTTTTATTTAATTTTCCTTATTCACCCCTCCACTCTATTTATTCAATTATTTTTGGAAAAAACCAGTATACACAATATTATAGGATTTTTTATACTATATTTCAGACCTAAACATACACACACCTCCAAATAATGGATATCGAACATATGGTCTCTGTGTATGGAGAATTACTACCTCTTGAAAAGATGATTGTTCGTTTTTTATTTACCACCAATCATGGAATTCATTATGATGGACATTCTATTTATATATTTCATATATTGTATTTATTATGAATTCATGATTTTTTATTCCTTTAAAACTCACATATCTTTTATTACCATTTCTTGTTAATATGATATTCTATTTTGAAAATGTTTGGACTACCGCCCCTTCAAAGCAATGTGATTCATTGACACACAACATGAAATGTATTTAAGGTTGTGTTTAATGAACGTATATGATATATATGATATAGTAATGATTTTATAATAATTATATATATATATATATACATATTTAATTTACTTGCTTTCATTTAATAAGACTATAAAGAAAGAAATAGTGTTTATTTGAACGTACGATTTACCATCCCCATAAATATTGTTTTCCATTTATTTATTATTAATTCTAAATATTATTATAATATACCTATAAACTGTATATCTAATATTTTAACATTTTCTAAATCAGGTAATCATGATATAAGAATAAGTACCAACAATATAACAAAATAAGACACGAGCGAAGAACAAACAATATTACTCTAAGTGAAACCTTAACATAGGATCGTTTACAAGAGGGTAATATAAGATCATAATAAAACTATATATATTAATAGATATAAGAATATTATTCTATAGAATATTTATAATATGATTATATTTATTATATGATATTCTTGTATGAGTACGTATAGAGTCAAGACACTTGGTAAGGGGATTTCATATCACTTTTAATTTTCATGAGATACATGTTATATTTTCCACTCATTCCTTTTGTGTGGTGTATATAATCACATTACTTTATTCTATGTATAATATAATTCAATTTATAGGTATTCACATGTCAATTTTACGATCCTACTATCATGGGGTTTAGCATTTAATAGTTACCAAATAGGTAAAATATTGTTTCACAATTTTTCTTCTTTGAGACTCATGTTTTGTTATTTACCTTTTCCTCAAGGTGATTATATTTCCATTTTTCATGAAATATCCTAAATATAAATATTTTTATGATATTAAATTAATCATGTAATTTATATTACTTTCTTGGTGGGTGTGAACCCATAATACCATGTTTTAATATTTTATTCAGACAATCTCATTGCTTTTCAAGATAGTTTATGTTTATGTTTCCTTTGATGAAATATTATGATCCATATCTCAATAATATTCATAATTTTACATATAATATGTTATATCATGATATAATCATGTATTGGTACAATATTTTACTCTTTGTTATATATGATAGAAAATAATGTGTTTTTAGGAGATCCCAAGATTAACCTTTCATTTGTTAGATATCTATGTCTTCAAAAAAGGGATTCCAATAATACTATACCAATATATAATATGATTTTAAAAAAATTTCCCTATTTCTTTTAGAAATATATTCAGTGGAATATTATTTTTTCTTTTCAAACAAGGTTCTTTTCTAACAATTTTCCCATGTAAAGGGAATGTTCTTTTAACCTAATATGACTTATATAAATTTACTTGTCATCATTCCTTAGAAGCTCTCTTTCCAATTTTAAATTGTTAATATCTATGAAAAAAATATTAAAATTGATTTTAAATGAAAATTGTTTTCAAAATTTTTTCAATAATATTTATAATTAATCAAGTAAAATTGCTCTCAATATGTTTTCAGGTTCTTGTTATATTTTTTCAAACTATTTTTTAATAAAATGGATTTTAAAATGTTTATTAGATTATATTATAAGTTTCATGGAAAATGGATTTTAAAAGGTTTCCATTCCTTCTTTATAAGTTTTCAAGATATTTTCTATTAGAATGTTTTTGAATTGTTTTATGTATTAAAAATACACTTTAGAAAAATGGATATTTCTTCCAAGAAAAGATTTTCAGATGTTGTTTCATAATTATTTTCCATATAAGATGAAAAATATAGATATTACTTTTCCCAATATAAAGTTTCAATTCATATCCTTTCTATGAATGGGTTATGCTTAATGTCATGGTCTTTATTAAACCCATTTCTCTTATATGAGTTATATTCTTATGCAATCTATTTCTCATTAAGAGTTTTTATGCATTTTAATCCCACTTATTTTCATGGGTAATTCATGAGATGAAATGATTATAAAACCTATCTATTTTTACAGGTTATAATATGTTTACATGATTTTGATACTCATTTCATTTAGCATTTTATGATATGATTATTCTTTATATTATAGAATATGTATGTATGATTTTTTATATCATGAGTCTTACCTATATCTCCCTCAAAAGAATTGGGTAATGGTTTATATCTCATGAGATAAACTAATATGGTAATGGGAGTGAACCTTGACTACTATGATGGTCGTGGGAATGAACAATGAATACTAAGATTTTATTACGAGTGTAATCATGATACTCTTATAGCCATCGGAGTGAACCATGACTACTATGATGGAATAGGGAGTGAACCCATACTGAAAATATGGTCTTTATAGTGATTCCTTGGATACTATAGAAATTATTATATGCTTATGTGTTTTCCATAATTCCATGTCTCATTCATATGTTATGATCTCATGGATTACACTTATTGTTTCAAATTATTCATGTCTTATGAACTACCAATATTTATTGCATGAATTTTTTTGATATTCGATATGTAGGGTATGATATTTTATTTTCAGGATCACATTATCAAATCCTTATGCTTATGTTTAGGCTTACAGGTCTCCCTGGTTTACAATTACTAATCATTTGAGATCACCCCTTTTATGTTTTGTTCCCCAAGTTATTATGATATGTAATTTCAATGATATTTCATAGAATGGTTCTAGTCAGGAAGAACCAAGTGAGAGATTAGGTAGCTCTCATATATACCAGTCTTTATGTTTCCATGTTTCTGAAGGCACTATACTAATCACGGTCTTTGTGCATCCATTTTAATAATGGTCATGTATTACACAATTGTAATGTATTTTCAATAGCTAAATAGGGAGGGTGTCTATAGTTGGTATCAGAGAAAAGGTATAGTAAACCTTTGAAAACTATTATGAGAAAACATTAGTGAGATCCATTGTTATATTTAAAAGGATTTGTTTCGGTATGTATCTAAGGATAAGTGTGAGGATGAGTTTACATTTTAGAAATTTTACTATAATTTTGTGAAAGGATATAATAAGTGGTTTCCTAGAAATAAATCCACGTAGGGATACTACACGTGGATGTGGCTCTGTCATAGATGTTTAAAGGGGTAACAAATCTGAAATGATGTTCTATGCTTGACTCTGGATAATCTGGAACACGTCAATGGTTCTCGCTGCACAACTAATTTAACTCTCTAGAGGGATATTCATTGGGAATTCACAAACTCTTAATGAACCATTAAGAAGGATTTAGATATAAGTTGGCTATGAATAACCTAGGATAAGCCTATGGTGTCATCAATCAAGGTAGGTGTCATTATTTAGATATCCTAAAAGTAATTATTTTCCTAACCATGTGGTTTTCTGCTATGATATGTAATTGTCATGTTATTATTCTGGTTTTAGTGAATGGTTAGAACTGGAAGGAACAAGATTAATGTTTAATTTGATAGATGATTTGCTGATGAGAAGTCAGGTAGGATGATTTGTAGAGTGAAATGTGTTTCGATCATGGATAATATGTTTTCATGGAACATGATTAATAATGTTTACCTTAACCAACCTTAGAACACACCATGTAAGAGAAATAATGAGTTCTCTTAGAGTTTGAGTAATGGAGATCTTGGAGAAAAGAATATTAAGTTTCCTTTTTGTCAAGAATGGTGAATGAATAACCTATCTGAATGTTATGGAGGAATAAGAAGATGTTTTGACTGTGGAAAATAATGACATAAAGGAAGTAAATGAAAGGAAAAAAATGAAGTGTCTAGTTAACGAGATGGATGAGAATATTGGCCTTCATAAGTGATCATTGAAGGTTATGTGTTTTAAGTGTGGAGTTCATGGTCATTATAAAACAGAATGTCCTCATAGTAAAGTGCCTAAAGGGAATCATATGGTGGTATGAGTAATGGTTACATTCATGATGATGATGAGCTATAGAAGAAATATGAAAAGAAAGAGTTATTGTGTAATTGGATGAGGTATCATTATTAATGGATTCAGGATAATGTAATAAAAGTTTTTAAGTGTTTGTATTCAAAATTTACAAATCCAGAAATTTATAATTATTTTCCTACTTTTGTTTTTTCAAGTTATTATTTACAAGTTTATATTGAACTGGTGAAGTTATTTAATTATAAGGTGATATTTTGACTAAGGGAATGTAAACATTAATATGTTATTTATGATATGATACTGTTTTATGGACAAGTATATGAGGTATATTTATATGTAAATTAGATGGTGAAAATTACATTGGAACTAACAATGTATTGGTTGATAGCTCGTTTATATTATCATTGATGAAGTTAACAGTATTTTTGGATTTAAGGTATAATTCCTATACAATTTGGAATAATGAAGAATGGATGTTTTAGAAATGGATTTATTGTAATTATTGTTATTACCATGTTTGAATATTTTATATGATGAGGTTATTCACATGTCTAAAATGTGACAACCAATAGTTACATTTTTAAACAAAGTAATCAATATAAATCTGATTTGATGACTCTCTTTCTAATGTTTTGGATGTTCATCTTTGAGATGGGATATATGGTTAACCATTTATTAAAAGATTACATTAAACTTAATAGGAAGTATGTCTACACTAAATTTGTATTTAAAACCATAGTGAAAAGATATTTAGTGATTAACCATATTTCAAGGATATCCATCTTTTTTATTTTTCAAAAAGTACATTATTTATTTTAGGTGAAAACCAATAGAATCTAGTAGGGTGATGTGTTTTAAACCCATGATCGAAGGTTGATAAGGGTCTCATTCCTACCTCTAGCCTATGTGATGTACTAATTAATGCATATTAATATTTAATGAATGAATATTTATGATGAAAAAGTAATTTTACTTTTATTTTTTAATCATGTTGATTTTGAATAGAAAAATAGTTAAAAATTATCATTCTTTCATGGGCCATAAGATATGTTAAAACTGTTTTTTAGTAATTTATTTATAATAGTTTTTATCTGGAAATTCATTCCATGAGGTAATGGATGTATTAGAAATTTTTAATAGAATAACCCATGAATGAGATTTTTTATAGCTGTTTATTAAGAATTACTAAACATTCTGATAATATTAAACAAATATTTTCCTAATATCTTACTTTTCATTGATTTGATGGCCCTTTAAATTATAATATATTTATGACTTTGAGGCCCTCATCATTACATTGACCAATCACTGGTTTATGATTGATAACAACAATCACTCCCTATAAATATTTATGCTTTTCCTTCACATCCAATGTTTACTCCAATCCTATTTTCTCCTATGTGGAATCCCTGTTATAAGTTACATTAGGTAACCATTGTGGTTCCAATTTTTCATTTGTAAGGGAAGTTTTAGTATCCATTTTTATGATGTGGGTTTCTACGAATGAAACATTCATATATTAAAACTTTGATAACCTAGATCAATTTCATGGTAAAAATTAATTTTAAGGGGGGTAGAATGTAACCCTGAGATTTTTGTGAATTGTTTTTCGAATTAATATAATATTTTGATATTTTTTACTTCACGCATCACTAAAAATAGCTTTTCAATAAGTCAAAAATTCCATTCACATAGTTCAAACTTGATTTCTTTTACATGAAATACCTACATGGTGTACGTTACATGAAACAACAAGGTTATCATACATTACATGAATGATTTACCTTCCTCAATGGTTGAGTAATATCCAAGACTGAGTACAACCTAATAATAAAATAGTTATAAAAATATATTTATAATGGAATATAACCTAGTCCATAAGTTTATGGATATGATTAGTATATAATAAATTATTAAAATATGTGATATATATTAATATAAGATGAATTCATAGGATACCAATTAATGATTATGAAAGATGATTACATATAAATGAAAATATTATTATTGTCACAAATCTATTTTAAATAAGACAATTAATTTTTTTTAAAATTTTAAGTGATATTAATTTAATAAATATGTTATATATTCAATAAAATAATTTTCACATTCATCCAATATATCCTGTAGAAATAAGATAGGAACAAACCCAACATTATGCTTAAAACCCCTATATTTAATTATGGCATTATTTACCATATTTTAATGGAGAACTCATTTTAAATAACATTTTTGGAACTTTTATAGATTTAATTTATCAAAATAAACATTTTATTTTGATTATAATGATAAAAATTAGGTTAGGATAATATTTAATAATTTTTATTGAAGGTTTCATCTTTTATTGAATTGTTAAAAATACCGGATTTTAATACCAAATTTCACTTTCATCTAATTTATTTATAAATATAGATTATAAATTTATCAAGATTAATAGTTTATTTAGATAAAAATTTTACCTATTAATCCAATTTATTTCATTGGAAAAACATTCACATTGAAATTGGATATAAAAACATTGCAAACATTTAGACATTTTTACTTGAAAAACCCCAGAGTGTCGTCTAGTCAGTAGGATTAATTTTAAATTAATTTCTACAAATTCATTGATTAAAATTGGGAAAAAATGGATTCAATATTTAGAATCATATTAATATATAATGTATAATAAT
This sequence comes from Viscum album, assembly GCA_963277665.1. Classification (NCBI taxonomy): domain Eukaryota; kingdom Viridiplantae; phylum Streptophyta; class Magnoliopsida; order Santalales; family Viscaceae; genus Viscum; species Viscum album. The sequence goes on from OY728155.1 coordinate 1,448,108,448, forward strand.
TTCAACTTTGTTTTTTACCAGAAATATTAGTGAATTTGATTAAAATTAATTACATTAGTTAGGAATGAAATTTGGTTAATAAAGTATTAGACCTGAAATTTAAGACCCAAAAACCATAAAAAACATTAAAAAACATTAAAAAACCCATTGTATTTACATATTTTGTCCATATAATAAATGTTATTCACCATTTTGCATTATAGGATCCACATTGAACATGAAAAACAAGGGTGGAGGTCTCTCTTCAAATATTTACAGGAGTGTCACTCCCCCTCCACTATAAAAGGACACCAAAACTACCCATTCCATTCACCTCTTAAAACATTTAAGATCAGACAATATCTACCCAATTGTATTGAAAATAATTCTTTATATATTTAACCCTCATTTAATGAATAAATCCTCTCAATGAAATATTTTTGGCATAAAAAAAATGGAGTAAACCGATTTATAGGTAACATCTTCTCTCAAGTTCCCTTCATTTATTTTCTTTATTCACCCCTCCACTATCGTTATTCCATTATTTTGTGAAAACACCAGTATCATTAGTATACTAGTATATATTTATTCTATAGTATATACCTACATTTATACACAACTCTGTGTAATGAATATCGGACACACTGTTTCTATGTGTGAAGAATTATCGCCTCACAAAACGATGATTGCTCATTTTTCAATTACCACCAATAATGGTGGTCATTATGAGTGAATTTATGTTTATATACTTCATATATTGTGTTAATTATTTATTTAATCTTATTTATTCCTTTTACAACACACTTACTTTACTTTCCATTTGGGGTTCATACGGTAATCTCATTTGAGGAAGTTTGGAATATTGTCCCTTCAAATCGATTTGATTCATTCACACACCATAAGGAATGTAATAAGTATTATAATAGTTAAAATATATGATATATATGATATGTTAATTTTAATTTAATAATTATAAATATATATACATTTTTCATTTACTAACTCTTTTTAAATATGACAATAAAGATGGAAACAACCTTCATGCATACGTACCACTTATCATCTCCATGAATGGTGTAATTCATTTGCTCATTTTTTATGATATAATGTTTTATAATATACATATAATAAATATAAAAGATATTTATATCATGTTATAAATTCCATAATCCTAATATAAGTATTAGTACAAACGATATAACAAATTAAGACACTTGCAAAGAACAAAGAGAATATTACCCAAAGTGAAACCTTAACATAGGATAGTTAACAAGTTGGTCATATGATGTCATAATAAATACATATATATTAATATAGATGAAAATATTATTCTGTAGCAGATGTATAATTGAATTATATTTATTATACAGTATGGTTTTATGAGTACAGATAGAGTCAAGATACAAGGTATGGGGATTTTGTATCAGTTTTCATTTCTCTACAATAAATGTTATGTTCGCCTCTCATTATATTTGTGTGGTGTATGTAGGGACCATGAGTGTATTATATGTATCATATAATTAAATTTATGGGTACTCACATTTCCAATTTTTGATCATTCTTTTATGGGGTTTAATTTTCAAATCTCCCAAATCGGTAAAATGTTTTGTCTCAATTTGTCTTCTTTGGGACTAATGTTTTGTAATACACCTAATATTTTTTGATGTTCATATATTTCCATATTTCAGGAAATATAATGAATATAAATATTTTCATGATACTCTATGATTCATTTAATTTACATTCATTACATGGAGAGTGTGAACCCAAAATACCAGGTTATAGGAGTTTATTGAGACAATCACATTGCTTTCCAATATTGTTTACATTTATTCTTCGTTTTATGAAATATTATGATCCATATCTGAAGAATATTCATGAGTGTCACTAACCAATTTTATTTCATGATCTAATAATGTATTGGTACCATATTATACTCTTTGGTTTATAATATAATTGATAATGTGTTTTTTGTAATGTATTACTTTACCCTTTCTTCAGTCAGAAATATATCATTTAAAAAGTGTTTTCCATGTATATTATTCCCATATAAAATAATATTTAAAATATTATTATTTCTTTTTTTTATTTCACCAATCTATTCATGGGAATATTCTTGTCTCTTTCCAAACAAGATGCTTTTCTAACCTTTTTATTGGGTAAATAGAATGATATTTTGACATCAAATGACTTGTAAATATTTACCCTCCGTCATTTCATCAAACATACCTTTGAATTTTGAAAATGATAATATTTAAGAAAATGATTTTAAAATTTATATTCAAAGAAAATGGTTTCCAAAATTTTTTAACGCTTATTTTATAAGTTTTAATGAACAATTGTTTTGAAAACGTTTTCCATAACTTTTTATAAGTTTTCAATGTGTTTTCAAAGAAAAGAGTTTTTAAAAAGTTTTGAATATTATTTTATAAGTTTCAAGGAAATGGGTTTTTTGAATTATTTCATGACCTATTTATATATTTTCAAGGTATTTTATTATGAAAATATTTTTAAATTGTTTTATTTATAAAAAATATTTTCTCAAACAAGAAATTATATTTTTTTCATAAAATAATTTTAAAAGATATTTTAAAATTTTTTCCATCTAAGTTTACATCTATTGATGTTACTCATAACAATATAAGGGTTCCGTTAATATTATTTCAATGAACATGTTACAATTAATTTCAAGGCCTTATGAAACCCATTTATCCTTGACATGTTATATTCTTATGGAATTTGTTCCTCTTTCATGGGATATATGGTTTTGAGGCCCACTTAGTTTCACATGTTATTATTATAATGAAATGATTATGAAACAAGTATCTTTACAAATGTTATAATGTGTTCACATATTTATGATACCAATTTCATTTCATGGGATATGATTTTATTATTTAAGATCATTTAAAAAATGTGTGTATGATTTCTTTATGTGATGGATGAGACCTATATCTCCCTCCAATGCATTGGGTAAAATTTTATATCTCATGAGATAAACAAATATGGTACTGGGAGTGAAACTTGACTACTATGATGGCCATGATAGTGAACCATTATTACTAATATGGTATGAGAAGTGTAATGATGCTAATAGGATGGCCATAAGAAGTGAACCATGACTAAAATTACTGAATGAGGAGTGAACCCATACAACTATGAGGATCTTTGCAGGGATTCCTTGGCTACCATTGAAATCATTATATGCTTATTTTCTTCCACAATTCCATATCTTATTCATATGTTATGATGTTTTGTATTATGCACGTTATTTCATATTATCCAAGTCTTATGCTCTTCAAATCATTATGCAATGATATAGGTTATGATCTTTCTTATGGAGGGTATGATCTTCTATTTTCAGGATCACATTCTCATACCCTTATGTTCATGTTAACACTTACATGTCTCCCTTGTTTACACTTACTGAGCATTTTAGATCACCTCTTTTTATGTTTACATGCCCATTTTATGATGATATTTACTATATATTATATGTGAACTAAGGTTTATAGTGAAGAAGAACCTAGTGGGATATTATGTAGCATTCATATATACCAGTGTTTATGTTTCCATGCTTCCGAAGGCACTATACCAATCACGGTCTTTAGGTTTTTGTTTGAATAAAGTATAAGTATTCCACACAAGTAATGTCATGTAAATGGTTGAATATTGAGGTTCACTATATACATCAACTTTATGTATCCAAAAATGGATGTAATTTCTTAAAAACCACATTCATTATCCTTTACAAAAATTCCATGACATTTTCATATACTTTAAAAAATCCTTAAATATATCCTCTATGACATACCTAAATGTAACCTTAGAAATATACCTATATATATCACTAAAATTGTTCTCATAATTGTTTTTAATTGTTATATAAACCCTTCCTATAATTCCTATTATAGTGACAAAGGCTTTTCATAGATGGATATTATATCATTTTAGATGAATATTCAAAACATTCTACAAAAAATGGGTAAGGGCCATAATATTTTAGATCCTTTGAAAACATAGAAAATAATCTTATTATTTTGGTAAAATATATTCAATGTATCCAATAAATATATTACTATTAATTACTCTTCACAAACATACCCCACTTAAACATTTCTTGATTAACATGGGAAAGGAAGCATTAAAATGGGTGAGCTCTGGTGATCTGTTTAGAAAAAATGGAGATATATAAGAATTATATGAAAAATAGGGTTACATAACTTGATAATTTCTGTTTAAAACCATAAACTACATATAAAATATCATAATCTTGATTCATGGTATAAATATTTAATGTTCATAAGACATGAATCATAGAGGGATCAAAGAACACGGGGAAATAGAGAGAAACGTTTAAATAATACATAGATTTTTGGCATACTCAAAAGCATATAAGTGGCTACAAATATTATGAGGGAAACACCAACATCCATAGTGGAATCCTCTATCTCATTGTGTGATGGATTGAATCCCATGACTATTATAGTATTGATGGTTTACTCATAATACCATCATGGGGGAAAAGTCCTTTATTAGATTAGGTTCACTTTGAGTTGTAGCATAATATTACTAATCTATGTTTACACCCCATTCTAGGATTTTCTTATAAAACCAAGTTCACTCCACATTCCAATCCTTTTTATATCATGAGATATAAATATTTACCCATGTCATTGGAGGGAGATATAGGTACCACCCATCACATAATGAAAACCATATTTATGTGTGCCACAAGATCACAAAAAATAAACATATTATAACTCTTGAAAATAAATGGGTATCATTAAAATATCATTATATCAAAACATATGAAAAAATTAAAGGTTTCATAATCATGTAATCATAGAATATTCTATACAAATAATTGGGTTTAATAAGAATTTTGTTATGGTATAACCCATAGAAGAGAAACATGTTTCATAAACATCATGTCATAAAAATATATACCATTCGAAGATAAAATTTGAATGATATTATTGGATCATATACCCATTAAGGCATAGGTAAAAAAAATATGTCATCTATTAGGGAAAATAATTTTCAAAGATCAATTTAAACATTTATTGAGGAAAATACATTTCCACTTTGAAAACACTTTTTAAAACATAAAAAATTGAAATTATTTTTCCTTGAAAATAGCATCAAAATATTATAGAATAATATTTAAATAAAATAATGTTCCTGATGATGGTAAGTTTCAATCATTCCATACACATTAAACAAATATTCTTTTCACATTTTCAATAAGGACCAAACAATGATTGTTTTCAAAAATATATGAAGACACCATCCAAAAAAACAATTCTAAAAAGTTAATATTGGGTAAAAATGTAATTTAAAAATCAAATGATAACAGTAACACATTTAGATAAACATTGTTAGAAAACATGGTTTTGGGAGAAAATGGATTTCCAACTGAAGAGAGAACTAAAGTTGGATTTTCATAAAAAAATTATACAGTATTTTAATTAAAAATGATTAGTAAAATGGTACAATTACATTATGATATCTAGAAAAATAAAAGATAATAATATTTATGAGTTTATTTAGTGATTAATCATAAGATATTATCATTAGAAACATACGCATAAACAGTCCTGATAAATTATGAGATTGTAACATAAAATCTTTACCACTTTGGTAACATTGAATTATAATCCCCCAATATGGAATGATATAGTAAAGAAAATAAAATAACATAGGATAAATAAATAATTTATATTACTAGTCAAATATTATTTATATATATAACATAGAATAATATAGGTGTATAACATAATGTACTTCTCAAATAAGGGAATTTGAGAAAAAATCCCTTTCTGCTTTCGTAAACATTTAGATCGTATACCCCAATAAATTATAACATCTAATAAAGACTTTTATATAATTAAAAAAATAATATTCATGATATCACATTTAAAAGTGGATGTATATTAACCTAATAGGGGAAGATATGTGCATATCATAAATTATTCTTACTGATGGAAAATTGTTCAAAAATCCCCTATCGATTCGTTAAATTTTGAACTCAAAGCCACTTGAAAGTGATATTATAAATGGATACGTAAATAAAATAAATTCTGGGAGAATAATCATAAAATAATTCAATGGATGTAAAGAAACCACATTAAATAAATATGTTGTGGATATTTCTTGTGCCTCATAAAATATAAAATTGAGACGAAAAACCCATAAATTAAGTATTGACTTATGTTGTAATCATTAAAATCTCATGACTAATATATTCACCTTTAATACAAAATAAATAAACATATTTACATATATCATACCATATATTATTTTATTATTATGATTTATTACATATTTCTTAACAATTCAATGCTAAATTTAATTTTCTAGAAATAACTACTATTTTCGCATATGTTTTAACTTGTTATTTATTGCCTCTCATTATTAGATCATGGTTTTATCAAATCCAGATCATAAAACATGATATCAATTATATATATATATATATATATATATATATTAATGTAATCCATAAAATTTAGTGATAGGAAATGGAATACACTATTCATGGAGACAGTTGGTTGTACGTACACATGAACATTATTTCCTTTTTATTATTAGATTGAAAGAAGGAAAAAAAGATATATATATATATATATATATATATAATAATTTTGGAATATTTTTTATGTCATATATATTTTATATTTTCATTAAAAACATCCTTAAAACATTTTATGTAAAGCGTGAAAGAATCACGTCACTTCATGGGGTGGTGGTTCTTTTTACACAAGAATCATGATATAATATTCTCATAACAAGGAAAGCATAAAGGAATATGTGATATAATAATTAAAAATCACAATAACATAAAAATATCATACATGTCAAAAAAATCATTATGAACATCCGTGAGAGGTGGTAATGGAGGAATGTATGGCCTCAATTCACGGGGTGATAGCCTACCGTACACACAAATTATGAATTTGAAACCAATATAATGGAAGTGTATGGTTTATATATTTCTATTAATAGAAAAAAAATCTCATTTTATGGGAGATCCTGAGGTTATTTTAGAAACATGTTTATATTTTCAAAAAGGTACATAACTTTCAAGGCACCCTCATGGTAGGAAAAAAAGGTTTGACAAGAACAGGGTAGTATATCCATTTTTTTTTTGAAGGGGATGTCATGGTTAAATGAGTTCATGTTAGATTTGCCATTTTTTCATCAAGAATGATACACAAAATGTGCAGTCAGTTTGTTCTGACAGTTGTTTAGGGGTTCTATGCCTTTCACAATCATTCACTTTGAGTTCACCATTACTTTTTTAATGGAAAATACCAATGGTTCCCACATCCATATAGAGGTACAAACCTGCTTTTGAAATATAGGTGATCAGTTGGATTTTTTTACCAATTAATGCTTAGGAACTCCCAGAGGACTAGAAAACGAGAGGATGGGATCTTAACTCCCTTTTAGGGGGATTTTTCCTACCCAGGGACTCTAATACTAATATAAGATTTGTTCATGAATCTATTCATTATCCCGATATGAAACCGAATACCCTAAAAAATGATCATCGGATAAACCTTGTAAATGTAAAGGGAATTATTTTAGTGAGTCCATATGTATTTATCTAAGGTGGATTGTTAATTTCCCTATGTAGTAAACTTCTTATCTATTGAATCCATATAGCTAGGAAATTTTGAATTTTGTTCCACGCAAGGAAAAAATAATCATTTTGAGGAGGAGATAGATCCATAATGGTGCATCCTATGTATCCTTCTTATAACAAGAATCAAAACAAACATAGATTGTTAAACACATTATGTTTAAAATCATGAAAAAAATGAAATATATGTGAGGCCACATAGGAACCTATTACTTCATCTTGGTCCTTGATAAGTCATCTTATATATCTTAGTTATAGTAAGAATCAGACTCATCGTTGTTCAGTTATGCCCTTGGGATGTGCCCAAAGGTAGATTCTCTTTTATGGGGGAATTTTTATCATACTGTTCTTCTGGGATTACACACTGAGGTTGGGTTGGATAGTGGAGACTTATGACATGAAAGATATGACCGTTTCCAGTACCTAGGGACACGTGATCCATGTTTAGTGTGAGAAACAAGGGATATAATGTAATCAGTATCATTTCATATAGACATGGGACTTATATACTATTACACCCCTTTGGATATTAAATATAGATATTAGGCCATCCTAAGGCATCCTAAATATTATGGATTTTATAGGAATCATTATTCTCATAGTACATTTGACTCCACCATCCACTGATGGACGAGGTAGAATAATCATTCTATTAGAATCATTGTGTCACAATGGTTTAAATTCTGAAGACATCAGCGGACATAAAACAAAATGGGTGCCTATTTAATGATTGGATTTATAAATACATCCTACATATCTTAGTTATCATAGGAATCCGATTTCTCATAGTTCAGTTGACTTCTTAATCCATTGTTGGATGAGGTATAATGATTATCGCATTAGAATGAATGGGTCAAAATGGTTGAAATTTTTGAGAAATGGGAGGACTAACACCAATGTGGATTATGATTTTAACTCAGGACTTAGGATTGTCTCATTGTTATTGAATGAATCAGATTTATCGTAGTTCATTTTATTGGGTGTTACACATTGTCGTTTCCACTGTATGTACACTAGACTCTGTTATAATGTCCTAGGATGCCGAACTAACATTGTGTCGGTTTCTATCTCTCCCACATGATTGATTAATTAAAATTCCTTAATTTCTTGAATGACATGTAAGAAGATGTCAAAGAATGTTTGGTTATATTGTAGACATGTTGAAAGACAATCAGAAGACCCAATGGACTTTTCTGAAGGACTAAACATAATCTGAATGAAATTTTTGAAGGCCATCACATGATCAAGGTTGAGCTGTCTTGAGAACATTGACAAACCTAGATGACATTCCCTAGAGGCCATCACATGATCTTTAAATCATGATCAGATGACATTTCAAGACTTTGTAGTCTTTTCATGGAGGCAATTTCATGATCTGGATGACATATAGTTGTATCATTGTGAAGAATTTATGACATTCTTTGAGGGTGGTGCATGACATGGATTGTTTTTCTAGAAGACATCACGATACTTAACTATTAAACATTAGTGTCGTCACATAATTTTTGTTACATTTATAAGGACATTTCATGATTTGGATGGAATGCCTTGAGTGAATTATTGGACATAGATGGAATGCCAATTGAGTTCCATGTGTCTTTCTCAAACATCTCTAAGGGATATCACAATATCCAAATAGTATGTTAATGGAGAATCACATGATTTGATCACCATTCCCTAGCATTATCGCATGGTCCAGATGATTCATACAAATAAATTTAAGATCAAAATTTATGTCTTCACATGATTCACCCATTTTCAGTCTTTTATTCCAGATTTTATTATAAATATACCTTATATTTGTTCAGTGTTTTTAGCTTGTATACATTTCCAATGACGTAATTGACATACATGATGACTTTTCATAAAATGGTAATCATGATAGAAGTTATTTTCATGATCTTAAGTGATCAGGTGAAATTACTATGTATGCTTCGTTATCACATAGGATTTTCCCTAGATTTATGTCGGGTACAACCTTTATGAATGTGATATTTGATGCTCCAAGAGGTCCAATCTCATTATGTTATACTTTAGTGCATAGATCCAATGATGTATTTTTTTGAGATGGGTAAATTTATCGACCACTCCACCATATTTATACACTTCTTTGTGTGTAATGTATCTTATTGTTTCCTGATAGTGTTGGTGGAGGTCTTTAATGCACTTCACATCATCCATCCCTATGTTATTCAGCATTTTTGCATGATTTTAGTTATAATAATAAAATCCCATCAATGGACCATTTATGAATTTTGATAAATAAAAGGGTCATTCTTATTCATGTGGAAATTTCAAGGGGATTTTAAATGGATAGGAAGAAATATAAATATTCTTTCACTAGATGAAGATGCATATTGAAAGTATATCGTGTGATCTAAGATGCTTTTTTTGGTACCTGCCACAAGACAAAGGTTGGTTGTAAGGGGGTATTTTCAAGATCAATATATCATGTTGAAGGGGACTTATGCGATCAATATGGATTTTGTATGGGAATTCACATGATCAATGGTAATCATACGGGGCCTATACCGATGTTCCAAAAAAATAAATGTCTGTTCCCCTCACAAAAAGCTCCATTCCATTCCAATTTTTATTTCCTCAACTATTTCACAAAAAATGATGGTATTGCTACTTTGTATGAGTGTTGTCGAAGATAATCACTCTCCCCATCGGTGATGCATCTCATGACCAACAAATTTTCATGCGGCGATGTGAAATCATATACCATAGAAAACCATTCTGTTTGTATTTGGAGCCATAGGGGGAGTGAAAGACCTCTTGGACATGTCTAAATTTAGTCAAATGATGAGGGTGATATGCCAGTGGGCTCTTTCTTGACATGGTAGACACAACTCCAAGGATTTCTTATCATTTTGAAAATTGCTTGACCATTTCACATGAAGATTATAACAATGAAAGAATTATTCCTTTTTCTATTTTTTATCCCTTACTTAGTAAGGATTTTTGAATGGTGGACATTTTCCTATCGATTGAGGAGTTACATGACTTGGGAGAACACATCTTGTAGCCTCTACATGATTAGGGAATTTCACAAAGGATTTTATGAGAACAAAAATGCTTTTCAAAGGGGGTTAGCAAGATCTAAAGTATGCCATGTTCAATGCATGAAACATGTGTTCCTTGGAGGTTCATGTGATCAATGATGTTTGGCCACATTTTTCTTCCTTTTAATTTTAGATAAAATAAGACCTAGGTTTCGGGTTTTTCATCCATTAAATATTTCTTAATTCTCATTTCCCAAGATTCAACCCCCACCCCCCCATAAAGAGAGATGTTTGTGGGGAAAAGGGATAGGTTTTGAGGAAATTAAATTCCTTCCTGATTCTTTCGTGCTGTCACCAATCACTGTATTGAGAAACACTTACTCTTCTGGGTGATGTTATTCATTCCGTAGAAGACACTATAAATAGGGGAAGGGAGGGGAGATGATTGATGAGCTACCAAACATTCAGATATCATTAGATCTACCTCTATCACATGACCCATTCACAATAATGTCTACAATAACATATCGAGGGACATGTCCGCAAGAACAATTCATGAGAATTGATCATGGGATCTGTTGCAAAAGGATGAGTTGTTAGATAAAATTTTCTGGATTTTTTAAACCCATAATTTCTGGTGAAATTAACTAGTTGTCTCTCAGTAATTATTTGAACATTGTCCATAAAACTATCAGGTTTTATTTTTTGGTTTTGTAGGATTCACTGACATCATATCATGATCACTTGTCTATTATTTGGATCCTTTGACCATTTCAATGTCACCTGATCATAATATTTTTAGATGTTTGTCTGTTCTAGGTGATCATCTTATGCTAGATTCAACATGTGTGCTTTGTTAGATTATGAATCCCTTTTTTGATTCATATGATGCACATGAGGCTACAAGAGTAATGTATTTCTCTTGACATCATTTTCGAATGTTTGACTTATGTATATTTTTTTTTCAAAGATGCCTTCTATATCTCATCATCGTTACTCCACCATAGATAACCAGTAGAATATGACTATAGGGAACTTTAATGATGACCCTCAGTATGTTGTGTGCTCTAAATATGAGGTTCAAGAAAGGATTATGCTGTCTAAGCTCTAGTATTATCCTCTATCACACCAGATTCATCTATATTAGTTTGACCTATTGGATGATGCCACCATCCCTTCTTCACACAAAAATGTTCCATCTCACTTGGTGTTAGAATCCATGTATTTCAATATGATGATGGTTTTTAATGTACTCAAATGGTCATAGAATGGGCCTGGTGTTTTTCAAATATGCTATAAAACACCCCTCTTGGTCAAGATGGTTGTAATTTCACCCCTTCCCATCCTTCAAAATTACTCAATCATTTTTTTCCTTCTTTGAATAACTCATGTAGTAAACGTATCTCAAAAAAGTATTTTCAATCTTGGGAAGATATATTGGACATTTGTGGATATCAATTCAAGGTAACTAAGAGTTTCTTATAGTTTGTTGAATAGAATCATGATATTCATCATTTTGAATCTGTATTTTTTCCTAATTCATCATTTTATCATCATTATGATCTCCTCTGGGAACTGGTTATCCATCGGTGGCTAGTAAATAACTCATTCCATATATCAAACAATGAAGTAGTAACCAGTATCTGAGATATGTATCATCTTTTCCAGATATCCTTGCTTGGGGAAATTTATGGTCAATTCCTTCATGCCATGGTTGTTTGGGATAACCCCTCTCATACACCATTTTGTTTGATGGACATTCTCAACATTTTAAAAGAACAATTAAGAAAGGAGTTGACTATGTTCTCACTCATCTCATTCAAATTTTAGAACATCATTTTCCTTTATCACAGTAGAGATCATCCAACCTCTATATTCCTTCACAAGGTCCCTTCATGATATGTTCCTGAAAGTGTTAGTTCAAAAAAGGCCATCATAGAAACCAATGATAATTTGACATGGGGATAGTAGGTGAGGAATAAGATAACCTCAAGGCTCATTCTAGCTGGTTTCATGGATATTTTCAATAAATGGTTGATTTTACCAGTAGGGAAAAAATAAATAGGAATTCGGGTCACCATGTTGGTGATTGAATCATGTTTTGTAGAGGGAAGACATCTCAATCTGGTGGTACTGAATCTTTCACACCTTTAACAGCTCGTAGGAAACATTCAGTATGAAAACATCCTTTAAGGTGTCAATGGTCCATTCCAATTTTTATTTAGATGGAAGGTGGATAATTTTCACATATATGGATATGATAACACCACTGGGATTCCTAGAACCTTATTTCATGCTAGGTTGCTAGTCATTTCTGGGGTTGAGGACATTCTGTTATGACCTAATGTGGTCTCTTATATATCGATCCAATTTGATTGCTTTTATTTGATTATTTATTCTATGCCAATTGGGATAATTATCTATGATGGTGGTGGATATCATGATAAAGGATCATACAAGATCACTCTTAGGGATGAGTTTTTATGGCCAGATCAGATTATATGATTTTTTCTCCACATACCCCTTAATATAATTCTAACAAGTTTGGTTTTATTCAAATATTTCCCCTCTCCCTTAGGCTATAATATGGGGAGAGTGACATCATGGAAATATCCCCCCAGTTTTGGATGATATTTGCATAGGTGGAAAAAATGTATAGATTATTCCTTATCATGATAGATCCTGGAACATCCTAGAATATGATTATGCAGAGGATTGGGTATAGGCCTATTTGGGATGTGTACTAAATAAATTGGTTTGCCATATGAAAATTTTTATCCCACACCAAAACCCTATTTGTATCAATACTAGAGTTAATCGATCAAGTATTCAAGGTAGGACTCTTATACCTATGGTGACCATCCCATTAATGAGGCAAAATATATTGTGGTGGTCATCTCTTCAGCAGAAAAAACAGAAGATGTTCCTATTGAGGGAAGAATATATGATTATTTCTATGATGATTCCTCATTAGATCAACTTTTTGTTCCCCATTTTGACATAACCACTCCAGAATATAGGAATTCTTAGACATGTCTCATGCATATATAACAGAATATTCAAACTCTATATAATGATACTCTTCTAGGAATGTTTCAGGTACATGAGAAATATCTTCATCATATATTTCATGATTTTTGTGCCGGAAGAATTGATCATCAAACATTATATGAAATCATGCGATTAGTCATCCGAATTAAGAAATAATTGGCTACCATTGAACATGAATTTAATGATATTGATGATATGAATTCCTCAACCAAATTGATGAAGGAATATTAAGAGACATTTGATTAGAGTTGTCAATTTATGTCTAACATGAACACCGAAATTCATGTATTGAATGTAATGATTTTATGATATGTGTAGATATTATCTTAGTAAAAGTTTTACACCTCTGCATCCTCATCTATTCTAGAAAACACTCAGAGAGGATTTTAGGAGCTCTCAACTATTAACTATACCTTTCTTCCCATAGTGGAAGTGGAATAAGCAGAGTGAGAATAACATAAATGTTCAATTGATGTCTCTTTACAAACTCTTTATTATGTGGAATGTTCAACTAATCTACTATTATTGTTGTTTTATTTTGAATATATATTTTTTAGATTGAATATTTGGAGAGGCTCTGAAATGTGGAGACCTCTACTGTATGCTATCAATGAATGAATTTTCATGACTTTATTTTTTGTTTTCCAGTTTTCTTCTATTAATGATGTGCATGATATTTTTATAATCTAATGTAGAATGAGTCATCAATAATAACCATCATTTTCATAAAATAAACTAAATATAAAAGTATGGATCTTAATATTTAAATCATAACATATTTTTCTCGAAAAATTATCGTCAATTCCCACCGACATGAGATTCCTCACTAATCTATATTTTCGCTTTATCTTGAGAATACGCTTTTTACAAAAGGATAATTTTGGTAAAAATATCTATATATCCAAAAGAGATATTGATATAACTTTTTCCATATTCAATGGTCTTCGCGAACAGAACGTGATCTTTTCAATGGCCATATGATAATCTTTATAGTATTTTTATATTTTTAGGAATATTAATATAATTTTGTCTAATCTTCATGAAGTGAATAAATTAGTGGGAATGGATATGGATTCTTCTTTGGTGGCCCTATTACATATTTTCAACCTAATAATATTATAAAAATTCTCCACTATTTTAGAAAAATTCATTGATGTGTAATAGCTTGGGGTCTTCAAGATTGGGCCTTCATTCACAGGTAGATTATAGCCATTTAGATTGAGCATTCTATTATTCTAGATTGGGGTTTTATCTTCATAAATTTTATCACTATATTTTAAGGTACATTTTCTCAGACCTTTAATTTTTCACTCTATTTTCTATTATCTTGATCCTTCAATAATTATTGTTTAATGAATTTTATGTTGGAAATTTTTTCACTACAGTTTCTGGTCTTTTAGTTAGGACCTTATGTCATTGTAGTTTAGAGAAATTTATCTTGGGAATTATATTATTGTAGTTTATGGTCTTTTATCTTTGGAATTAAATTTGAAATATAGTGAAGACAAGTTTGGGAGGAACTAGAAGACATTGGGGTGCTGATTTATACTGGTAATTTTCCTGGGATCATAAGAATTTGAGTACCTTTCTTGCAATAAAGATATGCATATGATTGGAAGATAAAAGACCTTATACATTGGTTTAATGATAAAAATTGGTGTCTCAACTCTTTTCCATGGTTCATGGGAGATTTATGGGGGTAATATTGGATGAGGGTAAAATACTAAAGAAGTCAAATCCACCTAGATAATTGGAATGTGGGTGAAGTAATTCATAACCCTAAATCACAATTGAATGAATATGGGTTGGGGAAGACATGCCAGGGTGGAACCATAACACCCAATGATCATGGGTTCCACTACTGTGTTACAAGGTCTCACAAATATTGGGTTTCATTTATTGTAATGAATGGATTCCCTTGGATGGTAAATAAAATCCCATATGTGTTAACAGTATGGCCAAACAAAAGTTTCCCCTCCCTTATCATAAGAAAATTAATGATTTGAGAAGACTCAAAAATCCGTATGATGAGGATGGGTATGAAACAAAGGTCTATCCAAAAAGATTTTTTACACCTTATATAATATTATATTTTTAATTGACAGGCTCATGCCCTACATTGCCTGATTTTGATTCATGATTTATGGTCCGTCAAAAGGATCATGAATAGACCACCACATTACAACATTCAGAAACTATAAAAAATAAAATGATGTATCATTTTGGATGTCAAGCCTTCATGAATTGTTTTGTTGTAGGGATTTTAAATCTTGGTCCAATGTACTCGGGTCATGATGATGATATAGGGAAATTGTTTTGTGATTGTCCCATAACTCACTACGTTATTGAGTTTTTCCATGGTGACGTCTTGTATCAGAGTAGTTGGAAGGCCCTTTTCATGAGGTGACACAACTATTTTATGACCATAACAGCATATTCAAGAACCATAGGAATACTTACATTGTCAGGTAGTGGGTTTCCTAAAGTCATGAATCTTTTTTCAAGGGTTATGGAAGGTCTGCTGAAATCTATGTAACTAAAATTATGAAGTGTGGTTTATGGAAAATTCAATATACAATAATGTTTTTAGAAACCTAATTTTTCTCTTCTATTAATGGACATGTTATCATGGTGAGGGGATGTTACAAACAATTAATCTAGCATTTTCCTAGATAGGGGGTTGGGGTGGGGCTCCAGGGATAATGAATTGGATTTTAACAGGTCCACAAAGTGGACCCTATCACATTTATGCCTCATTTATTTATGCCCTTATTTTATAATAAACATAAGAGATAAAGATTTTTTTGTGAGGAGTTGTTAATTTTTTCAATGTCCAAACTTTTAGGTTTTCAACCTTAAATGTTGAGTCTCTTTTGCTATATGGTCTTATGAATTGGACTATCAAAGTCTTGGGTTTGGTTTTATACATATTGTACCAATGTGTTATTAGTTTAATGTCCTAAAACATATGGAAATAATAGGATGGAATGTTACATAACAGATTAATTAGGGTACTTAGGGGTAATATTATGCAAACATCATTTTGACAGTGAGATTAAAATGATGCAAATCAGGGTGTGAGGTTATTTGGTTATGAGTAATGATATGGGACAATCATACCGGTGTTTCCAAATAACACCCTCATGAATTGAGTTATGCCATGGAGGATTAAGTTCATATGGGTCATAAAGATCTTTATATATGGTCAATTATTCTCTAGTTGCTAGGTTTTACCTCTAATGAATCAATAGAAAGGTCGAATAGTGATATCTATTTTTCTTTTCCATGAGCCATGGATGGTCTATTGAAACCAAAGGAACTCAATACATGATGTGTGATTTTTGAATTTAGGTTCTTAAAAAATGACAGAACCACCCCATACTCTGGACAACGAGGGTAAGGTTCTTGTGGTTATTTTATTATGGATTATAACGTGTGATTGGATACACATTTTAAAATTATATAGTGGGGTTGTATTTTTGTGTGGTTTTAATGTTATCTCATGAGGACATATTTTCTTCCATGAATTCTAATACCATATGGTGAGTATGTGATAACGAACATGATATATTCTGAATGCTGTATTATGTGTGTAAGAAATTTGTATGCATATCTGAATCATGTTTAGGAAAAATGACTTTATGAGTCATCACTTATGTATTTGAGGATGTATTTATCATTGGTTTAGGTTGCTAGACCCTGGATTGGAGATCTATGATTCACTATGTATACCATGATTGCAGTAATCAAGCCATATTTAGTTCCTTGAACAAGAGACACTCCATGACATTTTACCCAAAAGAAGTGGTGGGAATTGGTCCCATTTATTTTTGTAGATATAAAAAATACAAGATATTTGGGCATCACTACATATACTTTGATGACAAGAATCAATCCACTCATATTTTATTAACAAAATTGTATTTTAATTCCATGCAATAATTAAATAGGCTCCCCAACGTGAAAAAGTTAATAGTGTCAACTGGACAAAGAGTGAAGGTCTAGGCAATACAATGTATCCTGTGATGTCATGAATCGAGCCACATATAATTATTGAATGTGAAACTTTCTAGGTAGGTCTGACCTATAAGAAGAGGCTGGCATAGTTTCCATTGATTTAGGTCCCAGGATGGGAGATCCATGTATCACTCTGTTTCATGTGATAATAGGAATCCAGAAACAAATAGTTCATGAAAGGAGGAGTGGTGGGAGACAAACCCCAAGGGTAGTGGTCCTCTTGGGTGAGGTCCACGGTGGTGAAATTTTTTTTGTCATGCAAGGGGAAAAAATTGTGTCTTTTACCATCATGTGGAATGGTCTCATGGTGTGCCTATTAAGATATTGAATTTTGGACCCTACTAACTCTGTCATGAACTAATATCTCTTGGTAATTCCGGGGTAATCGTTACAAAAATTCCTAAGCCCTCATGACTTGTGCATGGTATGAGAACTAAGTAATTGAAAAGGTTTCAATCACTACATGGGGACGTTAGAGAATTTATATGGGTATTTTGTATAATTCAGTGTCTTTAAAAATGTATTAGATCCATGAATTACTATGTATATTATTAGAATGAGAATCAATCCATATGTTGTTAAAGAAAAACATGATGTTTAATCCCATGTAGGGAGGACATTATATGTTCAATTTAATGTCATGTGGTGAGGACATGGGTGACTTGACTTGAAAAAAGGTGGATTTTGAGGTTAGGGAAATGAATGGATTTCTGGGTTTCACTATGTACCATGTGATTGTTGTATTCATTCCATACTTAGTCCTTGTAAATAGTGATGTATCGTGTCATGTGGTGAGGATTTATGCCATGCAGTTTAACACTTGTGGAAAGGACGTGTTTTATACAACATTGAGATAAAGTAATATTGTTAATGGCAACAGGAATAGTGGTCTAGGATTCAATACATATCATGTGTTGGAATGAGTCAATCCAAGAGTATTTTTTGGTTGAATAGATTCACTATGTGAACCTGAATCTCACATAGGGACACGTGAATTTCATCTTTATTTCACAAAGATCATGATCGTGTGTGATCATTCATAGGTTAGATAATGAATTCTATTTATTTCAACATCATTTAGTGACGAAATAGTTTTTTCAATATTAACACCATGTGGTAAGGACACATTTGTGTAGTTTATATTAATGTGGTCAAGGAAAGAGATGTTGTTCATTTCAATGCTCTGCTTCCAGGACAACAGAATCTGTGCATTTTAATGTCATTCATCTAGGACATAATTTATAGTTTTTAATGTCATCTGTTCATGAAATTATAGGTTTTTCTATTATATGTATTCATTAAAAGATGATAGATGTTGTGTAGTTTTATTTATTGCATCAAGGACTTGATTCATACAGTTTAATGTCATGTGGTCCGAATGAGAGGCATTTTCTAGTTTAACTTCTAGCTTGTAGGATGATAGATGTTATAAAAATTTTCATATTGTTCTAAAATAGATTTTATATAGGTTAGCATCATGTAGTCTATATAGGAGTTACGTTTTTGTTTTATTTCATACTACCAGGATGAGAGATGGTGTGCAGTTTTACATCATGCTACCTGAACATGTTCAATACAATTTAACCTCATGTGTCCCAGATAAGAGTCCTTGTGAATTTTAAGGTCTTAATTCTTGGATAAGATAAAATTGTTGGATGATATGAAAAGTATTTCTTTATAAAACTCGCATTGGTGGGGGGTGTGACACAATGCTCGCCTGTTGTGGCCAGCGAGTAATATCTGTTGTGATATAACTTTTGTATGATATATGTCCCTTCGCATTTGGGTTTTTTCTTCAGATTCGTCATTCATGGCATCAATGGGTTCAAAGAGGTGATACTAGTTATCCATAGAGAAATGAACATAGGTAAAAAAAGTTGTCAAATTCTCATGATATCTTATTCTAATGAACTTTGAGGGGATTCAATGTACAAAACCTATTCTCACCATGCCATTCTAATTCATCCATCCACTTTTTCAATTTCTCATCATCAAATATTTATAAAAAATGAATATTCTGAGTGATGGAAGCTATATTTATATAGTTAATAGTACATTTTCTACATAAAATAAGGAATACGTTGTTTCTTTTCTATCAGTTCATGCGGTAGTATAGTAGGGTCATGGATCAAGGATGATCTTGACCAGACAATAATTCTTGTCTTTATTCAACATATTCTGAATTTTATTTGGAAAACAATTAATGAAGGACTCTATCTTCTTCCTTTTAATTTAATGATAGTGTTATTAGTTATTGGAAAAATAAATTTACTCCTCTTATAGATTCTTGAACACTATAGAACATAAGATGGTGGCGTTGTCCATCAATATCATCTGAGGGATAACAACATAGTGACGATATAGTAAATTTTGAAGTGTATGAAGTTCATTTTCCAGAATTATTTGAGTATTATTGCCTCCTACCATTTGGAGAAGTCAACAGTTGTAAGTTTGTACTTGAACATCTTAGATGATGATGAGTGATATAGCCCCACAACATCCATTACCCATATATGTAACAACCTATAATATTTATCTCAGTATACAAACTCCAGGGAATGATGGATGATGTTATCATGAATCTCGCTTGTATGAAATTTCCTAGGGAATTTCACATAGTCATGTATCATGAATTCCGAGTAGTAACAAAACCTCTTGATTTGGTGGGAGATCATGGTCCTAGACAGATGAGTTCTATAGTAACATGCATGGACTTCATCCATAATGGAAGAAATATCTCCCTCTACTATGAATTTGAGTAGTGTTCAATCAATGAATTTTTGTATAGGTAGTATTTATCATTTTGGATTTCAATAGTTTATTGTTAATATCTTACCACCAAATCTATTCCCATTCATCTAGATCATTCTAGATTGTCAAGTTTTGGAGATAACTGATTATATACTCCATCCATCCAGGGGTGGTTGTTGGTTCATCATGCTTTGGGGAAGTGTGGACCTAGTTTATTTCCTTCATATCAAAAATGTTGATCGATGAGACCATTATTTGGTGTGTTATACGTAACATTTCATTCTCCTGAATAGGGTTTTCCAAGGCTATGGTTGCATTAGCCAATGAATCGACACGATCATTCTGTGATTGGGGAACGTGATTCAATGTGGTTTCAAAATGTAACTCTTCCATTATTCCCATAACCTAGACAGTGAAAGGTCTTAGTTCATCATTTATGAAGACATATTATCCAATGATATGATTTATCACTATCTCTAAATCCCATTTGATATCCTGGTTGGATATTTAAAGATGTAAAGCTAGTTCTAATCCAAGGATGGGTGCTTGGTACATAGCCACATTAATAGTGAATCCTTCATACAGTGAGAGATAGTATATTAAAATTTATTTGTCTAGAGAACCAAATAAAATCCCTAATTCATCTCAATTGAGTCTCATGTTTTCCATTATATTCTTGATTTTACTTTGGGAAGCCCCTTTATAATACTCCTTCAATGTACGGGGAGTATTAGAGAAATATAAAACACCCTTATTTATAATATTTGTGTCCATTGGTGTAATTTATATGGTAGGATGTACTGAAAGTAAATCCACTATGTAAAACCCTTCCACTGGCATCTATGACTCAAAATGACTATCATATTTTCATAGAATGACCACCCATTGGTCCAATTCCCAATCAGCGTGGGACAACCATGGATGTACATGAGTGAAAAATATTAGAGACCAGGTGGAAATAATGGTGTTGTATTTAATGACTTATGTTATATAAAGAAAATATGAGTGTTAGGTAGTTCTTCTCGACATCCTAGTATTGAATCTCAGTACATAGAACCATATTTATTAGGTAGTATAGATTTTTATCATTCCATAAATAGTTTTTTTGTTGGAGGAGTGCACCAGTTGATTACTCCATGGACGACACATATTAGATGAGTGGATTTCCATCCAATGTAGGAATTAGGATTTGTGGGTGTAATATGTACTTCCTGAAATCTAGAAGATTTCATGGGAGTCATCATCAAATTAGTAGGTGGTTCCCATTTTTGTTAGCATGATAAATGGTAGATATTTTTTAGTGAGGTTGGTAATGAGATGATGAATGCATGAAAGGTTTCCTTGGATCCTAACCATTTCTTTTAAATTATGAGGGGTGACATTGCTAGAATTATAATATTCTTTTCCATGTTGACCAAAATTCCACAGTAAAGTACCACAAAGTCCAAGAACTTACCTGATATTACCTTAAAAGAGAATTTTAGAAGATTAGTATTTATACAATGTTGCTGAATCTTTTAAAATATTGTTTGAAGATTCCAGAAGTGATTACATCACCATCAATCTTAGATAACTAATACATTGACATGAAATGCAAATATTTATATGAAGAAGGTCAAAAAGATTTTAATCATGGAATGCTGGTATATAGCACCAAAATTATTTAATCATGTGACCAACATTTAAACTTATACATATACACTTTTAGCATGAGAGGGTGTGTCCTCTAGGAAGCCTTATTAGATCCTCGATGTTCATCGGGTAAGACGAGATTGTACATAGATGCATCAAGATTATATCTAATAATTTTTTTATAGTTCCAAAAAAACACATATGAGTTATTCCATATAAATTCAATGCACATATCTTTATATTAGAAAGGCCTGGTGGTAGTAATCAATGTAGGTTGTAGGACTTCTTATGCTCCCTACTTTACCTCTCTAATCTAATTAATGGGGGTGAATAATCCATCCTTGAATATGGGAGGGGTCTTCTTATGGTAATATATATAATATTAATCCTATGATTCAATGGAGGCATTTTAAGAAGAAGTTGGAAATTTGAGGTCCTCACTGTCAATATCATTGTGAGAGAGGTTGCAAGAATGACATTATCATCACCTACAAACTGATTCAATTCAATGAGATTCTGGTTTTTAGTTTGTCTTACACTGTCACTCTAGACAAAAGGGGCTTGGACATAAGGATTGATTCTAATACCTCATCTATATTTACGGGTGACACATAATAAATATCAACCATAGTCCATGGATTTTCAGGGGTGGTACAGAAGCCATTGGGGGCATCAATCATTGTATTTTCGTCCACCATTGTTGTTTTCCATCTGTTTAATAGAACCCTTCCTAAGATTATATGGCTTTACAATACTGAAAGGGACAAATGTCACCAAGTAATATTTTTACATTTCATTAGATAGGGTATTTAAAACACTGATGTATTTTCAATGTAACTTCCACATGGCTATAATGACAAGTCTTTCCAAGCAGGACACTATATGTGGTGACTTGCTGGATGACCATGAACATAGTGCTAGATGTGACATCCTCAAACCTATCATTGATATAGATCTTGTTGAGAGGTATTTTATCACACATATCATTCCATTGAATTGTATGATTTGTGGGATAAAAGTTTTCTTTTTCTATATCCCAATCATAAAAGGGTTCAAATAATGATGGAGATGATATCAAAACCATTTTCAATCTGATCCCTCTGGGAGTCGAAATTATTGATAATACCTGAAACATATAGTGTCCGGATATAGATATATATGACCTCATCCAGATCCAAGCCTATAAATGAAATGGGGACATGAAATTATAATAGAAAATTCTTCAATTGATAGACCTCATCTACATTAACTTATATATCACACTCTTGTGGTATCAATAGGGATTCAATGTGTCCCTCCATGACTTATTTGGAACCATAGAAAACATAAAATTTTGTTATCTTGGTTTGAACAACCACAATCTAATTTATAATGTTATTTTTTTTTGCTAGAGGTTGGAACATCTGGAGGTGGTGTTTCTTCTTATTATCTGGTACAGGAGCTAAAGAAGTAGAGGTGGTCAGGCCCAGTACATGTGAGGAGGTTGTGATATATTTTAATACTAGTGTAATAGACCAAAATAACCTTCCCCATTGTCTAGGATGAATATATTATCACAAACATACTATATGGTCCTTTAAGATGATCGGGAACAGATGACCACAAGAGGATTCAAGGATACATGTATGTCTCTTTTGGACTTGTTGGATTGGTTTCCCTCATTTCTAGTCTTCTTTTATATCCCCTATCATTTCATGACTGAAATATTGGGTTTGACCACACCCAAATTCTTCTCTTTATTCCTGTAGGATTCACCTTCATCCACTTGCTCCCATGTCACTTATGATGAATTCATACATGGTGATGTACTCAAAATTTAAGAAGTGGTCTACTAAGTGTTTCTCATTAAAAAATATTGAAATTAACTCTTCATACAATAAGAGGTTTCTTATGGGGTGACCATGATTCATATTTTTCCTGGAAGAAATATTACATAGTTAGATCTTGAATCAGATATAGAAATGACTCTCCCTTTAATTTAGCTTCATGTGTCTTATGGATTTAATAACCATTGGGAGGAATAGTTAATGTATCTTCCCTGGGTAATGGGATAGTTAGGGGTTATAGAGTGATGGTCTCATGGTGGAACGAGCTCAGTCAACTATCTTTCAAGTCATCTGGTTTTCGAACTTCCACTCATGCTTGGCCAGAACATTTTTTCAATCACCGTATTCTTTAGACTATGAAACAGTTACGTAGATCACTTACTCCAGCTAGTTATCCAGCATCCCTTGTTCAGAATCAATAATGATTTGGTGGACGTCATTGAAGATTAATAAATCTGGTATGTTGTGACCCAACCATCACTAGAAGGGGTGGTGGTCGAGATGATTAGTGAGGATGAACTCATTAGGCTTCCAGGATGGTGTCTTCTTGAGTAGGTTTTGGTCCATAGAATCCAATAAATAACTAGGTACTTTCTCATTTCAGAAGGATTATTTTTTATTCATTCAGTACTCAAATAATAGAAGAGATTGATCCCTTTTTTCTTATGGATGTTGGTGATTTTGTTGTTTTTATACTTGATAGGAGGGGATCGCTGATTCGACACCATCCCAGAAGCTTGACTGAGAAATACTGCTAGTTTTATCAAAATAATGGTAGTTTCTATCATACCATGATTTTTTCCTTATGGTGAAGTCATGGGTCACGATTTAAGTTGATTTTTTGAATATATTGTTATTTACGTTGTTCTATTTCAATAAACTCATGAAATATTCACTGATATTTAATTGGAGTTAGATACGTCAGCAACTCATCCCATATATTCTTAGTACTGATCTCGACAAACTATTTCTATAAGAGAGTTTTGATGAGAAATTAAGATAAACTTTTATATCAATCTATGATGTTATGAACCCTATCATTTTCTCATTTCATGACATTTTTAAGGTCAAAAAATTTCATTTTTGATGACATTGTGCTGAACATGTATAGGAATTAAGAATAATTTCCTTCCCATACAACAACAAATCCATTTAGAAAATAGTTTTACTAAATTAAGTATATACCTACCATAGTCATTGAAGAATGCATAATATTATCTTCCTCTTATTTATCATGTGGTCCCATCATTATAGCACAATGAGATATGATGAATGTGAGATGTAGTTATGTGTCTCCTACACAATAAAAGGTGCAAGAGGTAGTATTTTTGAAATTGGGTGGTGGAAAATTTTCATCAATCCATTCAAGATATGGATTTACCTTAAGCTGTACAAGTATATGTCACCCTCCATGCCTTTCATTCGAGTATCCATGGAATCAATGTCATTGATCAATTCTAAAGGTATTTTTGTAGGACCTTCCATTCCTCAATAGGAAGCGTGTAGGGTTTGGTGATGTGGACATATTTTCATCACCCACTGATTCTTGAATCATCCAATGATTGAATGACTTCCCTGTTTAGAGAGGTCCAACCACCATAAATGAGGTAATTCATTATCATTTTTAACTTAATCATTTATAATATCATATTCATTGATATAGTGTTAGTCTAACACTCAAATTACTCTCTTGGAGAAGCATCGACTTTGGGAGGGAGAATATTTTTCACTTCCTAACGATGATTCCCAGTGGAAATGTATCCCCTGAATAGAACATCGTTTATTTTCCATATTGTTTGTATCTTATTTTCATTCTATGTAAACTACTATTATTTTGAATGATTCTAGATTATTGTAGGTAGTTATTGGTATGTATCGACACATTTACCTTTATCCTTCTAATTTTCCCCCATATATATGAAAAGATAATATTAAGAGGTGCTAGATTTTGGATCCTTCTCTAGTTTCAGGTGTGTGTAGCATGTGTGAGTACATCATGATCCTCCTCCTAAGGTATATTTTCTATGTTCTGTCCCTATATATTTTTGTTTGGAGCCACATTATTTATTATGCTAATCATGACAAAATTAAGAGAGGTTTATCAATTGATGGTAGTTTTTCTAATAAGATCAACACAACATGATGATTTTTCATAGATTTCATTAGGGGTTCTTCTAAAAAAATTGTCCATTTTAGATTTTTTTATCTTTTTCCCCTGGTGGGGTTTGATTTCCTTCACATTATATTCCACAAATCTAGGGTTGTGTATAGTTACATGAGTGAATTTCCAGTCTTATTTTATAAAGGGGCCTCAAATAACAGAGGTTGACCTTATGGTGGGTGGGATGAATGGGTCATCGACTATCGATATTTTCTTCCCAAACATAATAAGATTGATTCCCTCTATGGTGATGGTGATGATTAAAATCCCCATTCTTGTATGATGTGGACTATTCTAGGCCTAAATTGGCATTCATTGGTCCTATTGTTGAGGATCCATTGATTCTGATTGAGGATTTGTGGATTCCTTGGATGGAAATTTATATATAAATATCCACATCTCATTGGGATGGGGTTGATCTAGAACCATTATTGATTTCACAAGGAACCTCTCAAGGGATTATGTACTTTGTTATGGTTATTTGGATAAAAACCCCCCCATCATAGAAGTGTGGGCTTCTTTGTAGCTACTACTATAAGGCCCCAGCCTTAATACTTACTTAATCTTGAGTTATTACAAGATTACACATTGAGGATCTTTTCAGGTTTAGAGTTTTAGAGAATTATATCATGAAACTTGCATTACATTCCACATTTAAACAAAGTGGATTACATAAAAGACAATATTCATTCTTCCCATCAATGAGAACATATTTAAAAAAAAACATGGATTCTCTCTTAACACATCCTTGACTCTATCGTCTTATCATGTACCTTTCCCCTTGACCTGAAAAACATTTCAGAAACTTGGGATGAGCATAAAAAGCTCAGTAAGGGACATAAAAATATGGAAAGGAAACATGAGTTCATGTATACATAAAGATGAAATCATAATTTACCCATAAAACATAGGCACTTTAACCTACCTCATCAAAACATGAATAAATCATAGAAATCATAAGACATAAAGGTAACTTGAGGCATTCATAACATTCTTACGTAGGGAGTAACCCTCTTTGTTACGTTTGGAATACCCATCACAGTATATTCCCTAAAATCTCTTCGGAGAAACCTTAACGTTTCACTCCTTCGCGTTACCCAATGCATTGGAGAGCTATATCGGGCTCACCCGCCCTTAGTTTATCACGGAACCACCCGTTCTTCATAACAATTCCCAAGAACCATAACATAATCGTATCACATAAAACATGAATAAAGGAAACATAACATTTCCACATTTCAATCACAATATAACAGTTTAAGATATTGAAATAATGAATCCATTAAAAACCATTTTCAAAACCATTTAAAACATTTAATAAAGAGATTTTTGAATAAAAGTGTCCCATACCACCTTGAGGCTTTTAAAATTTTAAACCATTAATATCCATATAAATAAATCCTTAAAACCATTTTGAAAACATGGATATTAATAAGAATAAATAATTAAAACTTTTAAAATGATATTTTGGTTAAAGGGGTTTCACCAAAATCAGAGACACTTGAATACAATAATTGAGGAATAACATTTAGTCAGAACTTTATAATATCATGAGAATAAATGGATTCATGATATAATACTCCAAAGGACAGTATATACACCATATAAGAGCGAATTGGTGCATAACAACAATGAACCCTCAATAGAAATGTCAAATGTGATGAAATCCCTTATAAAGAAGGTGTCCTTAAATTAAGGACAAATCAATCTCAAAAATATGTGTGACAAATATAAATACACCCAATATAAGTGGATATTAAGTGTAAAATAATAAAATGTCATTCACACATATTCAATGGATGACATATTCAATGACCACATGTTGAACCCAAAGAAATCGAAATTGGGTTAAAAAGTTCCCTTGACAGCCGAACGACATCACATCAAAATGAGTTGATGAGAGATAAAGAGTGTATCTCATCACTTGGACATAAAATTTACATCAATAAGGATATATGAGAACACATCCCAACATAACAATATGTAAATTAAAAGACCCAACAAAAGAAGTCATTTAAAAAAGAGGAGGGTGAAAGGTTCCCTTACCAACTTGGGTATCTTTCAAAACATACACCCCATGGAAGAAGGACAATAGATCATTGATGTAAATACTCATAAACGAAATTATATTACACAAAGAGTAGAATAATGGTCAGTACATACACCACTCAATGGAATTTGTGGCAAATGTAGCATAAATCTCACGGGAACAAAAGTGAGATGAAAAATCCCTTACGAAAACTCGGCAGCCTAACGGCGCCACATAAAACATCCGAATATGGATTGATGAAATCAAATAGGGTATCTCATCACATTACAATAAAATGTACAGAAAGAGGAATATAAAAGGACATCCCCCAACATCACAAAGAGGATCTTAAAATAAGTGACATAAAGGAGAGAACATAAAAAGAAAGAGAGAGGTTAGATCTCTTATGAAAATTCGGCAGCCTAACGACGCCACTCAAAACTTCCAAAATGGATTTATGAGAGAGAATAGGTTCTCTCATCACATGAACATAAAAATTACAGTAAGAGTAATATAAAAGAACATTCCAATCACAACAAAGATGAGCTTATAAGGAATGACATGAAATAGTGTACTTAAAAAGAGAGGAGTAGGATCCCTTACCTCGGGTCCGACTTGACTCGATCGTTCTTTAACGTCCTGAATAATAAACTTGAGTTAATTTCTATTTGCTTAAGAACCTTTTCCAAGTTCATTATTCCTTTTATATCAATTATTGACATGTTGTGAACATTATGTAATCATTTAAGTTAATAATGTTCATTTTGTCGGTATTTGGTTCTTAAGTCGAAAGTGGACTTCTTACAATTACATGTTGTTCATGTGGCCAAATTTTTATTATATCCAGAATTGTATTCATGTTGTAGATATAATATATGTCATATATATCCAGTACATTCATGCATTTATAACATTACATATTCATTTAGAGGTAAGAAATGAAATGCACCGTTCATGGAGACGGTAAGCCGTACGTACGCATGAACGCTACTTTCATTTCTATTCGTATTTTATAGAATGGAATAATAATGATATAAAGGTATATTATAATTCCAGTATAATATCATATTTAATATCATAGTTCCATCCTTTATATGTCCCACATATGTTATTTAACGAATCAAATCACTTTGAGGGGGTGGTAGTCCGCACTTCCTTAAATGAAGATATCGTGTTTACCCATAATGGGAACCATAAAGTTTTGACCAAAATGTAAAAAACAGAATCTTAAGGAAAACATAAACATAATATATATGATATATAAAAATAGTGACATCATAATGGCCACCTTTGAAGGTGTTAAATGAGTATTGAACAATCATCGTTTCGGGAGGCAGAATTTCACCATCCACGGAAACTGTATGTTCTTTAACCATTTGATGTAGTTGTGTGAGAGTGTAGCTCAAATAAATATTATAACAACATCCTAGTATATTGAAGATACTGGTGTTGTTACAAAAGAAGTAAATAAAAAGAGATTAGGGGGTTGGAGAAGCAAAATAAAACAAATGAACATAAGAGAATGAATTACCTTTAAAAGTGTAACTCCTTTTGATTTGAGCCTAAAGGATTCCTTTGAAAGGATTCTGCCGAAAGGGAATCCTCTATGATGAGGATAGGGATGTTGAGAGAGTAAATGGGCAGGGGTTGGCCGATCCAAATGCTTGATGAGTGTGTGAAAAGAGGTAGAGGTGGGGGCCTTTTATAAGAGGAGAGGAGGGGCACTTTTGGAAAGCAATGAAATATTACATTATTTGAAAAGGTGTTTCGGTTTTAAAAGGTCCCATATTGATATAATTCGTGGCTAAGGTTGTAAAGGTTCGAAATCCACCCATCCAATTGGTTTTGTCCATGTGTATATTGTATAAGTTTCATTATCTTTCCATTTTAATTAAATTGTCAAATAATGATGTCATCGGTGCATCATTATTATGTCATAAATAATTTATTTCTTTAATGCCTAAAAATTATAAAAAAAATACTATGATATAGGAAATATTTTTAGCTTTCCAATGACTATTTATAATCAAAATTTGGACTTGTATAACCCCACTTAAAAATTTGTTTTGTAAAACATACTATGTTATTGTCATTTTCACTTTAACATTAAATAAAAAGTATTTTATGTTATTTCCCAACAAAAGTGGATCCATGGGGTCCCCAAGTTAGGACATGGCTTGTCTTGGTCGGCCATGACACAACCAATGGGGTTGGTACATGTGTCTAGGTCATTTCATATTTTTAAAGTATTATTTATACCTTAAACTACACTAATTACCACTAATCGCGATTAAGAACTTAATGGGTTACTATTCACCAAAAAATTATTATAATCTCATTGAACCACATTTTACTTCTTAATGACAACCATGTATGTCGGATTTTCAAAATTCAAAACACAATGATGGCAAAATTTCATTTAAATGGAAAATCAGTTTTTATAAGTACCACTTAGTGGTTTCACTATTCATCAAAAATTGATGTTTTTCAGAAAAATCCCAAAAATTCACCATAAGATATATTTGATATTCCGATTTCAAAAATGAAGTCCATTTTACAAAATTCAAAACATATTAGTCACATTATTGAATTTAATAATTAATTCCCGCTGTCAGAGCAAATAGCGTGTTTTTATAAAACAATAAGTATCAAAAGATTGACACTAGTTTAAGTCTGATTTCAAAGTGAAATTAATTTCAACGACCACTATCGGATTTAATGGTAAAAACATTTTCTAATTTCACTTTAAAAACAATTCAAAATATTATCTAATCATATAAATAAATTAGATTAAAAAGTGGTTTTGAATTAAAATACCACATTTTACACTATTCATTAAAAAAATGAACTTTATCGGAAAGATACCAAAAATTTACACAAAGTAAATTTTGACATCCCGATTCTTAGTAAGAGTTTTATTTGGTTCAAAAGAATGTTTAAGAGTGAACAAAACTATATTTAATGACGGTTCACCATCAAAAGGCGATAAGTGAACCTTTAGTGAAAACTAGGGCATATACGCCTAAAATTGAATTCTTTCCGTATTTTAAGCCTTTAGCTTTTATTGGATAAATGTAAAAACATTAAAAAACATATATAATAATATTTTAGTTATTTATATCCATTCCCGCCAATACGATGGCTACATGTTAACTACCATTTGAAATAATAATATTTTATTATTAGAGTGCAACGTAAGACTCCCAAGAAACGCGTTGTTGCGTGTTGGGTACGCCATCGAGCATAGCGTCCCCTTTAAAGTCATATTAATATTTTGTTCAAAAAATATGGATAATTATGAAAATTTCTACTCTTTATTTACCTGGGGTGTTACATTCTTCCCCCCTTTTGAGAATTGCGTCCTCGCAATTTTAAAAATTGCGCATGGAAATATCCTTGAAAGTCCCACATCGGAACAAGAGTCGGTAAAACAATCACTTTAAAATAAAGAAAGATAAGCACAGAGGTCACCCGAGTTAACCCATACTAGGATTACAAGTATGAAAATATGGACATGGAGGAGAAAACATAGGGTCGTGTTCTTGAAGGAGAGTGATAGTAAACATGTCTAGGAGAAAGTTAACAATAAGAAAATCACAAACTTGTGATGGGTTAAACGGTGTTGGGTTCCCCAGTAGGAAAAGTTAATAGACAACATTTTTGTTTTAAGTTACTTTTTATTGAGGAATTTATTCATAAGGAATCATAATCACTTATCATGTTGACTTTCAACTTTTACTAGATTCCTTAATCAAACTCATATTTTCTCCTGAAGGCGAGTATTTAGGAAGACTTGTTCACATTAAGAGTACTATAATCAACTTCTAGAGAATCACCTAATCCACAAAAGAGAGCTATATACTTCCCATGTCTTCAAACCTTATCCAAAACTAAAACCAAAAAGGTTACTACAAGATCAGATAATCCAGAAAAGGATAATCCTTTATAAAATGAAAATCTATTCTTAATCTCCAAAATTTGTCAAACAAAACCCAAAGTTCAACAAGGATCATCCGATAAACAATTTGTCCATAAAATTCTTCAAGGTAAACCAATATAAGATTGAAACCCAAGTATTTGAAGGATTTAGTCACATAGTATTCCAAGTTAAATCGTAACATTTATCTCCAAACAACATTAGTCACTCCTAAAGTCTCGCATTGAAAAGTAATTATCCCAATCACATATCCTCCATGATAGGGTAATCATTTTAATAAATAACCCAAAATCAACTTACTCTTAATTCATAAAATCATATAACCAAAAGAATCAGTCAAACTAACCAGGGACTTCACGTAGTCCAGTGGTAGGCGATAAATACCAGTCGCACTTTGGTTGTGGGTTTGATTCCCGCAGCTTTGTCCGACGCGACGGGATGTCACACGGTCTGCGTGTTGTCCTTTTTCCAAAACTATATAATTCTTAAAACATTCCCCAAAATGAGATAAAATCTTCAAAAATATTCATAACACATTTTAACCTCAATTTTATCTCATTCTCCCCACTTCAATCATAACATTTAGTAACCCATAATTACCTAAAAAGCAAGGATCATATAAACCCAAATGGTTACCTTAATAATTATTACCTGAACTTCCATATCGGTTGGTCATCTTGTACATGATGCATTACAGAACATACCAAGGTTCAAGTGGTTGATCATGACTCCTTGATAGTTGGTTTAGAACAACTATGAGATTTCTTATTGAATCCTCCATTTCATCCAGTCTCTTAATCAAAGAACCACCACAGTTTCCTTCAACCCATTGTCACTTTGGTGCCTGGTAGATCCAGCCATTTACTAAAACCAAAAAGGTTAGTGTGAGTATATCAACAAAACCATCATGTACTAATGAGTAAGATAAACACTAAGATATACTTACTCATTCACTTTATCTAAAACAAGGACTCTTTCTGAAATCCTAACCATTATGGTAATGTCACTTATGCTTAAAGAATACCCTAACCTCTAAAGTTATCTAAACCGACCTTTGATACCAACTATAAGGCCCCAGCCTTAATACTTACTTAATCTTGAGTTATTACAAGATTACACATTGAGGATCTTTTCAGGTTTAGAGTTTTAGAGAATTAGATCATGAAACTTGCATTACATTCCACATTTAAACAAAGTGGATTACATAAAAGACAATATTCATTCTTCCCATCAATGAGAACATATTTAAAACAAAACATGGATTCTCTCTTAACACATCCTTGACTCTATCGTCTTATCATGTACCTTTCCCCTTGACCTGAAAAACATTTCAGAAACTTGGGATGAGCATAAAAAGCTCAGTAAGGGACATAAAAATATGGAAAGGAAACATGAGTTCATGTATACATAAAGATGAAATCATAATTTACCCATAAAACATAGGCACATTAACCTACCTCATCAAAACATGAATAAATCATAGAAATAATAAGACATAAAGGTAACTTGAGGCATTCATAACATTCTTACGTAGGGAGTGACCCTCTTGGTTACGTTTGGAATACCCATCACAGTATATTCCCTAAAATCTCTTCGGAGAAACCTTAACGTTTCACTCCTTCGCGTTACCCAATGCATTGGAGAGCTATATCGGGCTCACCCGCCCTTAGTTTATCACGGAACCACCCGTTCTTCATAACAATGCCCAAGAACCATAACATAATCGTATCACATAAAACATGAATAAAGGAAACATAACATTTCCACATTTCAATCACAATATAACAGTTTAAGATATTGAAATAATTAATCCATTAAAAACCATTTTCAAAACCATTTAAAACATTTAATAAAGAGATTTTTGAATCAAAGTGTCCCATACCACCTTGAGGCTTTTAAAATTTTAAACCATTAATATCCATATAAATAAATCCTTAAAACCATTTTGAAAACATGGATATTAATAAGAATAAATAATTAAAACTTTTAAAACGATATTTTGGTTAAAGGGGTTTCACCAAAATCAGAGACACTTGAATACAATAATTGAGGAATAACATTTAGTCAGAACTTTATAATATCATGAGAATAAATGGATTCATGATATAATACTCCAAAGGACAGTATATACACCATATAAGAGCGAATTGGTGCATAACAACAATGAACCCTCAATAGAAATGTCAAATGTGATGAAATCCCTTATAAAGAAGGTGTCCTTAAATTAAGGACAAATCAATATAAAAAATATGTGTGAAAAATATAAATACACCCAATATAAGTGGATATTAAGTGTAAAATAATAAAATGTCATTCACACATATTCAATGGATGACATATTCAATGACCACATGTTGAACCCAAAGAAATCGAAATTGGGTTAAAAAGTTCCCTTGACAGCCGAACGACATCACATCAAAATGAGTTGATGAGAGATAAAGAGTGTATCTCATCACTTGGACATAAAATTTACATCAATAAGGATATATGAGAACACATCCCAACATAACAATATGTAAATTAAAAGACCCAACAAAAGAAGTCTTTTAAAAAAGAGGAGGGTGAAAGGTTCCCTTACCAACTTGGGTATCTTTCAAAACATACACCCCATGGAAGAAGGACAATAGATCATTGATGTAAATACTCATAAACGAAAGTATATTACACAAAGAGTAGAATAATGGTCAGTACATACACCACTCAATGGAATTTGTGGCAAATGTAGCATAAATCTCACGGGAACAAAAGTGAGATGAAAAATCCCTTACGAAAACTCGGCAGCCTAACAGCGCCACATAAAACTTCCGAATATGGATTGATGAGATCAAATAGGGTATCTCATCACATTAAAATAAAATGTACAGAAAGAGGAATATAAAAGGAAATCCCCCAACATCACAAAGAGGATCTTAAAAGAAGTGACATAAAGGAGAGAACATAAAAAGAAAGAGAGAGGTTAGATCTCTTACGAAAATTCGGCAGCCTAACGACGCCACTCAAAACTTCCAAAATGGATTTATGAGAGAGAATAGGTTCTCTCATCACATGAACATAAAAATTACAGTAAGAGTAATATAAAAGAACATTCCAATCACAAAAAATATGAGCTTATAAGGAATGACATAAAAGAGTGTACTTAAAAAGAGAGGAGTAGGATCCCTTACCTCGGGTCCGACTTGACTCGATCGTTCTTTAACGTCCTGAATAATAAACTTGAGTTAATTTCTATTTGCTTAAGAACCTTTTCCAAGTTCATTATTCCTTTTATATCAATTATTGACATGTTGTGAACATTATGTAATCATTTAAGTTAATAATGTTCATTTTGTCGGTATTTGGTTCTTAAGTCGAAAGTGGACTTCTTACAATTACATGTTGTTCATGTGGCCAAATGTTTATTATATCCAGAATTGTATTCATGTTGTAGATATAATATATGTCATATATATCCAGAACATTCATGCATTTATAACATTACATAATCATTTAGAGGTAAGAAATGAAATGCACCGTTCATGGAGACGGTAAGCCGTACGTACGCATGAACGCTACTTTCATTTCTATTCGTATTTTATAGAATGGAATAATAATGATATAAAGGTATATTATAATTCCAGTATAATATAATATTTAATATCATATTTCCATCCTTTATATGTCCCACATATGTTATTTAACGAATCAAATCACTTTGAGGGGGAGGTAGTCCGCACTTCCTTAAATGAAGATATCGTGTTTACCCATAATGGGAACCATAAAGGTTTGACCAAAATGTAAAAAACAGAATCTTAAGGAAAACATAAACATAATATATATGATATATAAAAATAGTGACATCATAATGGCCACCTTTGAAGGTGTTAAATGAGTATTGAACAATCATCGTTTCGGGAGGCAGAATTTCACCATCCACGGAAACCGTATGTTCTTTAACCATTTGATGTAGTTGTGTGAGAGTGTATCTCAAATAAATATTATAACAACATCCTAGTATATTGAAGATACTGGTGTTGTTACAAAAGAAGTAAATAAAAAGAGATTAGGGGGTTGGAGAAGCAAAATAAAACAAATGAACATAAGAGAATGAATTACCTTTAAAAGTGTAACTCCTTTTGATTTGAGCCTAAAGGATTCCTTTGAAAGGATTATGCCCAATGGGAATCCTCTAGGATGAGGATAGGGATGTTGAGAGAGTAAATGGGAAGGGGTTGGCCGAGCCAAAGGCTTGATGAGTGTGTGAAAAGAGGTAGAGGTGGGGGCCTTTTATAAGAGGAGAGGAGGGGCACTTTTGGAAAGCAATGAAATATTACATTATTTGAAAAGGTGTTTCGGTTTTAAAAAGTCCCATATTGATATAATTCGTGGATAAGGTTGTAAAGGTTCGAAATCCACCCATCCAATTGGTTTTGTCCGTGTGTATATTGTAGAATTTTCATTATCTTTCCATTTTAATTAAATTGTCAAATAATGATGTCATCGCTGCATCATTATTATGTCATAAATAATTTAATTTCTTTAATGTCTAAAAATTATAAAAGAAATACTATGATATAGGAAATCTTTTTATCTTTCCAATGACTATTTATAATCAAAATTTGGACTTGTATAACCCCACTTAAAAATTTGTTTTGTAAAACATACTATGTTATTGTCATTTTCACTTTAACATTAAATAAAAAGTATTTTATGTTATTTCCCAACAAAAGTGGATCCATGGGGTCCCCAAGTTAGGAAATGGCTTGTCTTGGTCGGCCATGACACAACCAATGGGGTTGGGACATGTGTCTAGGTCATTTCATATTTTTAAAGTATTATTTATACCTTAAACTACACTAATTACCACTAATCGCGATTAAGAACTTAATGAGTTACTATTCACCAAAAAATTATTATAATCTCATTGAACCACATTTTACTTCTTAATGACAACCATGTATGTCGGATTTTCAAAATTCAAAACACAATGATGGCAAAATTTCATTTAAATGGAAAATCAGTTTTTATAAGTACCACTTAGTGGTTTCACTATTCATCAAAAATTGAAGTTTTTCAGAAAAATCCCAAAAATTCACCATAAGCTATATTTGATATTCCTATTTCAAAAATGAAGTCCATTTTACAAAATTCAAAACATATTAGTCACATTATTTAATTTAATAATTAATTCCCGCTGTCAGAGCAAATAGCGTGTTTTTATAAAACAATAAGTATCAAAAGATTGACACTAGTTTAAGTCTGATTTCAAAGTGAAATTAATTTCAACGACCAATATCGGATTTAATGGTAAAAACATTTTCTAATTTCACTTTAAAAACTATTCAAAATATTATCTAATCATATAAATAAATTAGATTAAAAAGTGGTTTTGAATTAAAATACCACATTTTACACTATTCATTAAAAAAAATGAACTTTATCGGAAAGATACCAAAAATTTACACAAAGTAAATTTTGACATCCCGATTCTTAGTAAGAGTTTTATTTGGTCCAAAATAATGTTTAAGAGTGAACAAAACTATATTTAATGACGGTTCACCATCAAAAGGCGATAAGTGAACCTTTAGTGAAAACTAGGGCATATACGCCTAAAATTGAATTCTTTCCGTATTTTAAGCCTTTAGCTTTTATTGGATAAATGTAAAAACATTAAAAAACATATATAATCATATTTTAGTTATTTATATCCATTCCCGCCAATACGATGGCTACATGTTAACTACCATTTGAAATAATAATATTTTATTATTAGAGTGCAACATAAGACTCCCAAGAAACGTGTTGTTGCGTGTTGGGTACGCCATCGAGCATAGCGTCCCCTTTAAAGTCATATTAATATTTTGATCAAAAAATATGGATAATTATGAAAATTTCTACTCTTTATTTACCTGGGGTGTTACAACTACTGACATGTTATGAGTCCTCTTGAGAATTTATGATCCAATGGGTGTAGGTGGTGCTAGTTATCCCTCTAGCCTGACTTGTTGGTATTTCTCCTGGATGGATTTTATAGAAGCTACTATTTCAACCTATTTGAAATGGCACAGTAATTTTCATGAAGGATCTAGGTTGAATGGGTGCCCTTGAAATGATCCATTTTCCAAGTTAAGTTGTTGAGTTGATGTGAAATCTTATTCCTATGTCTAAATTGATTTAAGAATAATTTGATGGGACAAGTTTGAAGATCTGTTGAAATTACACCTACACCATTAATGATATCCAAGAATCCTGTAAGTAAGGTAATTCATTTGTAGTGACTAGTTGGCTCATGCAATACTTGGTCCCTTGAAATTTCTAGAGGCTATGACATTAAACAATATCATATATAAGAATTACTTCTATTTTAGAGGCTTGGTAAAGTTGAGTTCTCCATACTTTTCCCATACTTTTATGAGTATGCATTAAGTAGCTTTAAAGATTATCAACTAATTATATTTTTCATGAAATGATGGAAATCATGTTGTATTTATGTGGTATGCTTTTTAGTTTTTGGGTCTTGGGCCATTAAGATAGTAACCTGGTCTAGATGATAATATATTATCACAACAGTATACATGTAACCCTTATATCATGGATAAGGGAGGTTTCTATCATTCAATTATTGATGAGTGGAAATCATATTTCAGAAAATATAAGACAATCAATCCTTCTATATCTCATCTGGTATCTTATAGTCAGTAGTAGAAAGGGGCTAGAACATGGTGGGGCGGGATATTCCTAGATGACTCTATTTATATGTCAATTTCAACCCTCTCATCATCAACTTACATGCCACCATCTGCTCAAACCGTAGATTATTCTTCTTAGGGTCGTCTATAGATCACAGTATGGTGTTTTTACTACTTGATAAAGAACTAAATGTTGTTGACTCTTGTGTTTCAAGAACCTCTCTTTGTGAAAGTATGTGAGTTTTGAGCTCCTCTCTATATGAATATGTCAGTGAAAGGTGATTATTTCCTTTTCCATGGGAGATATCAACATGTGGGGGTTGAACATGTTGGATTTCATGAGTAGAGTCCATGTGATCCATCAATACACTATCATGAAGAGTATTGACATGGAAATTATATCCTTTTGTTATTGAAGAGATTGTAGTCCCTTGGTTTTGCTGATAATGTGTGTTGAACAACATAAAGGAAGCTAAAATCGATCAAATTAGGGACATGAGACTCATTGTAAATCATCAACAGAATATACCAATCATCCTTTTGGAACTATGTTGGGATATAATCCCACTCTATAATAGTTTCCAAAATGTATTGATAACTGTGTAGTGCTCGATATTATGAACCCAATTTAGATAAGGTGCTAGAATATTCTAATTAGATTCTTTATTATTGGTAGGAATACGAACCAAAAAAGTATAATGTTCTACTCTCACATGGTAAGCCTCATCCAGTATAGGGATACGAGTTTGATCTTGGGCCATTCGAGTAAACCACTAGTATTTCTCGATATGAATATGACCCTATACCAAGCCATGTTCATATCTCAATTATTGAGGTTAGGATGGAGTGGGAATATGATCACAATAATAATAATCATCCTAATAAAAATATACTAAGTGATATCCAGAATGGGATAAGGCATGTGAGCCTCCTCTTATATAGACTCAGAAAATGCTAGCGTAGTTTTCCATCGATGGAAGTAAGTATATGAGCATGGATTATATGATTTATAAGAATATTTTAGGTAGATTCACTAATAAGAATACAAGAACCCCCAAAGAATGTCCCACTCTCACTTTGTGATCCCCAGCCATAATGAGGATATGAGATCAATCCTATGCCTATTTAGTATGTCACTAGTCATTTTTGAGAGGAATATGGAACTGTCTCGAGGCATGTTCCACTCTCACTTGGTGTGCCCCGACGAAACTAGGGATATGATCCTGATCCTATGACTTTGGAATATATCATTGGTCATATTTGATATGAATGTAAACTTCTATTGATTCATGATATTCTCTCACATGGTGAGATCTGGTTGGAATTAGAATATAATCTTGGTCTGGTACCTCTCCCTTTAACATAATATGCTGGTAATCCAACTAGAAGGGATCAAGAATGGTCACATTCTCTAGAGAAACCAAATCTTCATAATAATTTGAGTGTAGTGATTCCCTAGATATAGGGATAGGAATATGAACCTATACCTATATCTATACAAGTGTTAGAATATACAAGTGGATTTTTTAGCTATTTCTATGATGTATTGTCACATTAGAAATGTGTTCATAGAATGTAATCCTACACATTTTTGTATCTAATATATACTATAGGATATATTAAATTTAAGTGGGAATATTATCCCACTTATAACCTCCTTATTCAACAATAATATGCAAGTGGAGTTCATTAATGAGGGTAGGGATATGTACCTTCCGAATTTTTATATAGGAATATACCCACATACTTGTCCCTAGTGGGCATGTAAATGAACTTTCTATCTAGTTACTACCAGAATATACATGTAAGAATCATTAGGGGGAGTCAGGATTCATCTCATGATTATCCATAAACTTCTACGTATTATGTGTCTTCCTAGTCCATAGTTCTTGGGTATCGATAGTGGCAGTGTGTCAGGTGGTACCCTTCAAAAAGTGACTGAAAGGTACCTATACGATAACATTAATAGTAGGGGTTGATAGGGACCATCTTCAGAAACCCTTGAACCAGAAAGGAAACATAATCAACTCCATGTTCTTCCTTCACTGGATTCTGAATGTGGTGATTATCATGCTATGGTGAAAATCTCTCGAATCGGTTGGCAGTGGTGAAGAGTGCCACTAGATTCACAATATCCTTCGTTGGATGATGTGGGCTCATCATTTACATCATTTTAAGACCCTTGTGGTAAGTCTAAAGGGTTGGGATCGAACCATGTCGATGGTATTCCCTGAACATTGTGTTTCCACACTAAATTTAATATGTTGAGTGGGTGAGTTCATTCAGAGTCTCATAGGGGTGATGTCTGGGCTGATTTTCAAGAATAGTCATTGGATAATGAAATCTCATATTGTAGTGTTGTTTGTGAGAGTATTATCTATAGTCATGAACACAATAAGTAAAAATGTATCCAATTGGTCCATCATCGAAGGAATATTATGTGCTCAATCATATCTACCTAGGTAGCACAATTTTTATTTCATATCCCATGTCCAACTATTCTAATCACGTGGAATTTTCCATGAGATGATCTATATATTTCATGAGAACCATGGATACATTGGATCATCCCTAAGATTCATTCCAGGTTTTCTATGTTTTCATATGATTAAGGAAACAACATAGACTAACACATTGCAAACCTATAATCTTTTTTATTTGAGATATTCACATCAGGTTCACCATTTTTGATTAATTGGAAAGGAACACACCCTTGGGGGGAAGCCTCATGAAAAAAATAAATGGTCTTATGATAATTGAGATGTCTATGCTTTTTATTTTGTGATAGATATTCGACAGTTAAATGACTTCTTCTCAGGTTCAACGTTTTTTTTTCATCAGGAATGATATAGTTGTGGCTCATTTGGATTATCCCGATGGTTGATTGGGGGGGTCGATGGTTTGCACAATAATTAACATTGGGTTCGATATTATTTTTCTCAATGAAAACACTCTACTATTCTGATATCCATAATTGGGTATAAACCTTATTTCCATTGAAAAGTTGTCAGTTTGAGTTTTAGACCCACTGGTGCATAGGGACTCACTTTGGTCGAGAGAATGATTGTTATGGATTATCACCCTCTTTATGGGGATATTATGTCCTACTCCAGGACCACCATTTAGATTTGTGATATTTTCATGAATCTCTTCCTAGTCATGATAGAGAATTGGTTACCCTAACCAAATGATCACAGGTTAAACCATATTATATTTTAAAGGGAACCATTTACTGAGTCCATATATATATATATGTGTGTGAGTTTCTTCATCCATTTCATCCAATGGGAAGCTTCTTATATATCAAATCTGTATAGCCATGCACTTTTTATTTCACTACCGTGAAGGGAGGTGATTAATAAACTGAAGGTGGGATTGAAAAATTGTGAGGCATCTTATGTATCCTAATTATAATAGGAATAAAAACACACATAGTTCATTAAACTAATGATGTTTAACATAAAAAGGAAATGAAATATAAATGGTTGAACTTAGGAACATTTTACTTGAGCTCTATCGTTCAGGATACATTTTATGCATCATTTTTATAGCAAGTATCATAGTCATGGTAGTTTCGTCATTCACTTAGGATTGGACCTTAGGTAGATTCCCTTATATGTGGGTGGTCATATCATCCCATTCATCTGGTCCTACACACTGATGTTTCCTAGGATGTTGTAGATTCATGGTGTGAATGCTATTCCTATTTAAACTCTCTGAGTCCACATAAGCCATGCTTGGTGTGAGAAACAAGGGATAATAATTTATCAGTCTCACTACATATGGATGATGGAATTATGTACTAGGATAGGCCATTGGATGATAAATATGGATCTCAGGCCCTAGAAAGGAATCCTACATATCATGGTTAATATAGGAATTAGAGTTCTCATAGTTCAGCTGACTCTTCAGTTCACTAATGGATGTGGTAGAGTGATTATCCCATGGGAATGATTGGTTGCTGATGGTTTAATTTTTAGCGAGATGGGGGGTTTTAAACTGAATTTGGTTCCTTTTAGAGATTATTATATAGAAAGGTGTCCTATAGAACCTCATTATGATAGGAATTAGAGTTCTCATTGTTCATTTAATTTCCCAGCCTTATGTTGGATGAGGTAGAATGACCATCTCATGGGAATGATTGGGTCTCAATGGTCGAAATGTCAGAGACAAGGGGGGACCTAGACTATAGTGGATACCCATTAAATCTTAGGCCTTAGGAAGGTGACCTATGTTTCTTGATTGTTAGAGGAATTAGAGTTTTCCTAGTTTATCTAATCATGGATTATAGACTCAAGATACCCTTGTATTTGCACTAGGTCGGGTTATCATGTCCTGGGATACCGGCC
This sequence comes from Viscum album, assembly GCA_963277665.1. Classification (NCBI taxonomy): domain Eukaryota; kingdom Viridiplantae; phylum Streptophyta; class Magnoliopsida; order Santalales; family Viscaceae; genus Viscum; species Viscum album. Next base: position 1,448,151,501 of record OY728155.1, read on the forward strand.
TCACCAGTCCTGGATATATGCCTGAAGTGCTTGATTTTATACCTGATATAAATTGATTGACAAAATAAATTTTATGTAGATTTCTAGACATGTATGCTTATATATTGGAAACTTACTAAGACCATTGCATGACCAAGTAGACTTTTCTAAAAGATGTCACATAATACGAATTGAATGTTTAAAGGCCATTGCCTGATCATGGATGACCTGTATAGATGGCATCACAAGACCTGACTGACATTTCCTATATTCCATCACATGATATGGATGACATTTAAGGAGGACATCACAAGTACTTACTAAATTTTCTTGGAGGCCATAACATGATGAGGATGACATATCCTAGTGTCATTGTGAGACTTGAATACCATGTTAAGAGTATGTCGCATAATGTGGTCAGTATGTACAATGGAATTAAAAATAATTTTTTTATACACACTAGAACCATTTCATAATTTTGTGACATGATTGACAAAATTAAATGATCACTATGGAGATTTCGAAGGGCTTCACAAGGCTTGGGCAGCATACTGAGGGAGTGCTATGTGACATTCACTAACATGCCTGAGGGACATTTCATGATCAAAATAGTATGCCAAGGGATAATTTAATAATTTTATAAACATGTACTAGTGATGTTTCCTGATCTTGATGAGTCATGAAAAGCACTTGTGAATAAGATTACATATCATCCCATGATTATCGTAATTTAGCCTTTTTATTCTAGATTTTATTAGAGATGTTCCTTATAATTTTTTCGTTTCTTATCTTTTTTGTGTTTCATATGACCCAGAAGACATGGGGGGATGTCCTTCACATAATGTAGTCATCATGAGAGAATCTGTTCATGTGATATTAACTGATCACATGCAGTTCACATCCATGACTTGGGATCACTAAGGTTATTCCTTGTATTTTAACGGGTGAAAAAACTACATGATCGTGATATTGGCTGACCCAAGAAGTTCGAATTGATGTAAGGATGTGATGGTGTGTGGATATATGGAATCATTATTTGTTCAAGGAGGAATTAAAATGCCTCACATCCCCATTTATAAACCACGTTGTGTAGTGCATGTTTCATAGATTTAGTTGGGAGTCATTGGAGGGCATTAATGCACTTCAAATAATTCATACATGGGTTATTTAGGTGTGTCTCAGGATTTTAGTGATCGTATCATCCCATCAATGCCCCATTAATATAATTTTGACCAATAAAATGGCTCTTTCATAATTAGGTGGACAGGTTAAGGAGAATTTATATTGTTGGGATGACATGTACAGGGGCCTTCGCAAGATTAGGACTCTTGTTTAAAGGATCTCACATGATCTAATATTTATTGTCGGGGAAATTTTAAAAGACAAATATGGCTTGTCTAGGGGTAATTGCAATAAGAAAATTTAATTCTAGGGGGTTTTTTGGATCATTGTTTCTTGTTGAGGGGGGATTATTATGATCAATGGTGATCATCTAAGGTGTATAAATCTATTCTCATAAATTCAAGGTTTCTTCCCCTCTCAAGAATATTCCATCATTTCACATTTTTTTAATTTCATAATTTTCAAAATATGGGGGTCTCACAATTTTTAAGAGTGTTTCACAATTCAATCACTGTACATATTTGTGATGAATATTGTGACTAATAAAGGGTCATGTGGTTATGTGCAAGAATTTATCTGGTACAACACTTCTGTTTGTCATTATAGTCAGATGGGGAGCACCGTACTGCATGGATATGTCTGAATCCCTTCATGTGATGATGGTGACATGCTATAAGGATTATGTGTGATAAGGTGGAAATGTCTCCAAGGATTACATGTTATATTGTGAATATCATGAGTGTGTCTCATGATGGTTACGATTGTGAATGGCTTTTGCATTTTTATATTTTAATCCCTTATTTAAAAAGTATTTTTGGATGGTTATCATCCACCTTAGATATGAAATTTTTCATGACATGGGAAACTAATCTAGTTGCCATCAAATCACTATATAATGTCTCATATTCTTTTTTGATAATTGAAGGTATTTTAAAAGTGGCGCTATGAGATCTAAAGCAGGTCATTTGTTACACATGACCCACATGTTCCTTGGTGGTTCACCAATCCACAATGTTTGTCCACCACCTTATTGTTTTTATTTTTTAGAGAAAATAATACCACTTTTTTGGGGTACTTAATCCCATTAATATTTTATGATGATAATTTTTCAGGTTTCAAAAATGGTATAAAAATAATTTATGGAAGTTTTTGATGAAATAAAAATAAAAAACACTTGCTGATGAACAATACATCTAGTTTGGGTTTCCTACCTAGGTTTTAACCAAAATCCTTATATAATGGAATTAATTCCAAAATATGGATTATAGAATCATTGTATTGAAATATTAAATAATATTTAGGCAAGTAATTACAAAATTAGTGGGGTTTGATGGTTTGATGTGTAGAGGATATGTGATGGCCTTTCATGTGTGAGGTGAGTGGTATACATGTTTTTTTAAAGATTCTATCATAACCATGTTTTTGTCATTCCAAATGCCTCCAAAATGGGTCATTATTTATCCTAGAATATGAATGTTGGGAATATATCTATCCTATGGGTGTTGTACATTTTGGTATATCATTTTTAGCCTTTAACATTTCAGTTTAATCTCTTAGAAAATCATCTTTTTCCTTAAATGTGGTAATTATTTATTACTATTTTCATTATTCCTTTTGGTAAAAATGTTATTTGTCATTATTATAAGTTATAATTATTATAATTCAAAATAATGAATCCATTTTTGAAATTCAATTCTAATTAGTGGAAAGAAATTAAATTAAACTTAATCCCATATACATGAGGAGAAAACTAGGTTTTAAAGATAAAATGAAAAAAATTGCAATGTTTTTATTTACAATTTTTTCTAATTAAATAAATTATATTAATGTATCTATAATTCAACTAATAATACATTAAAATTGAAAAAATATAATTTAACATAATAAATAATTTAGTTGAAAATAAATTTTTTAATTAAACTTTTTATTGTTTATCCATTCATCCAAAAATGAAACATTTTGGAAAAATACAAAACATTCAACCAATAAAAAATTTTATATCCCAATTTAAAAAATGCTCTTTCTTTTGTCAAAAAAATTATTTGGATATAGTTTTATTTTAATTGTAATAAATAGGTGACAAAAATACTTTATTAAAAAATACAGTTTTAGTTGTAAAATTGGATTTATTTTTATCTCTTGTCTAGAAAAAAAATTAGAAAAATATTTAATTAGTTATTGAATAAATATTATATACATTACATTAATATAAATCACCAAAAGTTTTTTTTTCTTATTGAGATAGAATACCTTTTTTCATAAATAAATTGTTTTTCAGAAAAATATTTCCATTGATTTCAAATAGTTTATTTAATTATCATTTATATGTAACTGTTTAAGAAATAATTCATTATATATAATTTTGTAAACCATATTATTTTATTTAGTTAATACTATTGTTACCAATATTTCAAAAAACTAGATTATAATTTTTATATTATATAATAATATTTTTATTTTATTTCACATTTTATTTAAACTCAGTATTTCATGTAATGCAGGATAAACATGGGATTGTGTATAACACATGAAAAAATTAGTGTTGTGTGTAATGTGATCTAAATTAAATATAGTGTGTAATGTATGAAAAAATTAGTGTTTTATATAATGTAATCTCAAATTAGTGTTAGATGTTATGTAAGAAAAATTTAGTGTTTTCTGTCAAAAATATATAGAAATGATCAAATTGGTATTAAAAATGGAATATGAAAAATATTAGGGTGTTATAATATGGAAAAAAATTAAACATTTTCACATCCAGAGTTAATGATACGGGTAATTTCCACAACTTCACTTGGAACTTATACTTCACTTAATTTATTTGACATGCTAGATCTCCCCCTTGGATTATACTATTGTATGTTCACTTGTGGTATCGAGAACTAGTTTGAATAATTACCCATATCCTAACAGTTAAAGAATCAGATTGAAGTGACTTATTCTTGTTCTTACATTCATTATCCAGATGACACTTATCTCTGCACTTGTAACAGACTCCCATTCCCATCAATAACTTTTCAATAGATTTCATTATTAAATTTTAACATGATTGAAATTTATTTATTCTCTTCCTATTATTTGATATAGTCCTTTTTTCTTAATACTCATCTAACCTATTAGTCACTTGATTTACCTTCAAGATATAGTTTCTAGAAAATTATTTCTCTATATTAGTTCCAATTAATACTATATAATCATATAATGAAAACCCTTGTGAAAGATGTTTCTTAATGAGACTCAACATGAGACTACCAAAAAAACATTTAATATTTTAATTTTTGAATGATTATAGTAAAAATCGTGCATTAATATTCTTTCCATTTAATCCTCAACCTTTGAAACACCTTCTTATCCAGTGTTCTTTAATGCATTGATCTTCCACTCTATTTTATCTCATTTTTATTGAGGTTATTATTTAATAAAAAATATCACTTTAAACGTTATCCATTATTTATTTTATATTGCATAAAATTATTTAGTGTTTTTTAGAAATGAAGACCATATATTGGTATATCCTATCAAACTTTATATTATTATAATAACCTTTTCACTTTCAAAACATATGAAATCTTGGAATATATTCTTGAAGGACATAATTCATTTCTAAGATATTAATGTTTTACAATTTCCATAAAAATGTATTCTTCTATCATATATAGAAAGTCAACATAGGATAACCATGTAGTAGAAAAATAGGTCGCTCTATATGGTAAATTTTATTTGTCATGACGTGAGACAGCTTCCCAAATATGGTTATGATCATCTCTTTTCCAACACCTTCTATATTGGATTACATAGTATGTAAATCACTAAACTGATTATAGGTTTTTATTCCCATTCCCCCCTTAGTCAACATCAAAAAATAATGGCACACAATGTGTTATAATATAATCATCTTTAATATTGGGCCATAAAATAAAAAGAAAATTTATTGGTAGAAGTTCTATATTTAAATTAGGGGTTAACATTATTCTAGTATTTTTTATGTTAAATTAAAATATATTTCCTAAGGATTCTAGTAACATTATCTTAATTACAACTTTAGACTCCCCAACTCTTGTAACCCAGATCTAGTCTCCACATTTTTACATTATGATAGGATACAAGGGGCCTCACTACAAATGATCGATCAGTTTAGCAGATGTAGAAAACTAGATACCTACAGGATTACCAAATTACATTATAAGTTTAAAAATAGAGGTGGATATATTCCAGCATCCTAAATATTATTGATAATATCCTCTACGAAAGAAAAAAATATAGTGTGATATAAGATTCCTAGTAAGGCTTACATAAAATGGAATTTATCATGAGTAAATAAGTCAGAATGAAAATGTAAAATTAAAATTTAAAAAATAATTATTCAACAAATTATGAATGAAATGTATCCAAGCATTATATCATTGAATTAATCTCATGGATAATAATAAATTAATTACCAATGAATTAAATGCTTAATATTGGAAATAATGGTCAATGAAATCGTGATATATTTAATATCCTAATCTTATGTAAACAATATTTACTTAATTTGTAGGCATACATCAAAAAACCATTTAATAATATTGAATAATTGGGTTGTCTCGTGGGATCGTTCGATGCATTGAGGGGTTATCTATAATTGGGTCCCACCTATCACTATATGTCCTGTAACAAACTAGACCATGTGTACTGGACAAGTCAACTGATCAACCCTATCATATGTTGAGTAAACTATGATAATTTAAATGGTTTATAAATATAAACAAAAAAAGGATAGACATATAGAGGAAAAATGGAACGAAGAGGTAAAAAATATGCATATATCCCAATACAAATTAGCAAAACCAAAAATGTATTAATAGAAAAGACCAACAAGTCTCCATGTGACCAATTATCACCTCCAAACTAACCTGCTACAAATCTAAATATGAACAAGATAACCCATCATACCAAAAGATTCCATTCACATTCCCTATATCCTTCAAAACAAGGTCTACAAACACCAAAATGAAAAAGTATTATGTGAGGAGAAATCCTAGTATGATACGACAAGATAATCTATATGATTTCTAATATCAAGAATACACAAGTTTTATCATTAAAAAATCATTCAATAAATTTTCATAAATACAAACCCATTTTTAAATCATTTTCCATTGGTTTTCATAAAATTCATTAATATCCATAAATATAAAAACATGAAAAGTAGATGTGATAAATAATTTTTTTTCCATTATTCAATAAATGAAACATGAATGACTAGTCACACCTTATTGGACCATATACTATAGAAATATGTACTTGAAATAAAATATCCTAAAATAGGAATTTATTTGTACCAGCTGATATCAAGTGTTTCCATAATACATTGATATCCTAAAAATAGTCATTAGTGGTGATACACACACTATGGTGACCCATATCTATATCCCAATGCACCCATGGGTCCCAACTTTCATGTTTTGTTAAAAAGCCATTTTAAACCATAAATACCCTCAATTCAATGAGCAAAAAATAGGAATTTTACAAGAATAATAAATAATTCATATAATTAATCTTTGTAGAGAGAGAATACCTTAATAATTACCGAAAATTATATATATTCAAAAATAGATATTAGAATGTCAGAGATCATACTTTTCTTTACAAGGAATTACATGAAACTATATGGGATGGATAGAAAATAGAAATTGATAATGAATATAAATCAATGACATATCCAATATCGCAATTGTGGTTGAGTTAAACAATATTATAGAAGTATTTATTACTAAAAGTGATTTATTTCAACCACAATTGTGAAAACATTTCAATAAAAGAGACCCCAAAGAGATGGTATCACCTGAATTCTCCATGGAGAGATCTGGATCATAAATAGTGGAGGTTACAGCAGAATAAGACACAAAATATTTATTCCACGTGTTTATAAATACTATATTCATGTATTACACATCATGAACCCCTTTTGGGGTGTGTAATTCCATGAATTTAAAAAATGATGAAAAAACCATCTCAAATTAAAAAAACCAACATTGACCACTACACTATGTGAAACCTATTCATGTCAGGTACAACTTTCATGCCCTAAATGAATCTCATTACATAATCCCATCAAAAAAATACACAACATATAACCATTAATTAATATGTAATCATATAGTAGATAAAAAAATGTCCATATCTTAATGAAAAATCAAAAAACATAAGGCATATACAATGGAAGGTAATGGGGAGGTAAAATCTACATACCATAAATTATTTTCCCCATTAAAAGTCCCCAAGATCATGGATTTTTTAAAAATAGAAGGTAACTACAGCCTCATCAATGATTCTGGCATCTATGTGTCATGGTTACCCCATCCGCACAGCCATACTACCAATCCCAGATGAATTGTTTTACTACAAATTACCTTATCTTGGTGATCCATAATCTGAATGAGTTTCTTAAAAATAGTGGTGTTAGGGTCAAGATCAACATCCTCCCATCCAATCACATATGATGTATCAAGTATATACATCCTCAACTCAGAATAATAAAATACATCTTGGATGGAAGTGAAACATGATGACAAGTTCAACTGATAAGCCACCTTCCCAAGACATCCAATGATCTCAAAGGTGCACACAATATTCATTTCTCACTTACCCTTAATGACTGATCCATTATATACAAATATACGTTAAAATCTCTGAAATACCCAACCACAAACCATAAACTCTAGTATCCAAATATGGTTTTATGGAAATTATTTATGATGAATCTATGTAGTGATAAATTTCTTCTAAATCAACTATATCCTCTATATCATCTCCTGGATACGACTCGGCCCAACCAATGACTTATCTCCCAACTCTTCCAAACACTGGGGATATCTACATGTCCACCCATATAAATCCTCAAAGGTAATTTTATTAATCAAGTCATATTAACTATTATTATATGGAAAAATAACTAAAGGAAAATTCTTCTGCTAGGAACCATATAAATCAAGAACACAATCCCAGAACATATCCTTAAGAACCAGGATATTTTTCCATATCATTCCTTCCATTTGAGGATGATATGTTGTTCCCAATTTAGATATATAACACATCACCTATTCCAAAAATTTCGAAAACATGGATGGGAACCATAAGTCCCTGTAAAAAAACTATTTAAGGAACCCAGTGAAGTATCACAATCCCTCAGACATATATGTCCCCTTGTTGTTCCGCATATTTCATATCCACAATAGGGATGAAAGTCACTATTTTCCAAAATTAATAAAAGATCCCCAAATTTATATCCTTAAAAATTGGATTCCATTGTAATCAAATGAAAAAATACATGGAGATATCATCCATATTCCATTACAAAATGTGTAAATATTGTAAAAAACTAGTCAGAAATTGGTTTTACATATCAATTTTTTGACAGGTGAGACACAAAAAAACAAAACTATAATAGACCGCCTCATCCAAGACCACCAATACCGTTGTCCCAATAAATGGTACAAATTTTTATACCTAGGGTGTATAAACCAATATTACCAGTTTCCACTATCCATAAACTCCTTCCAAAGGTAAAATGGGAAAACTAAACTTTTTTAAAAGATAAAATCCCCCCTATATGATAGAGACCACTCACCTGATGTCTCCAAACAAAATTGAATTTTACTAAATATTTGTAAATCAATGATTTTCAAATAATTGTGATGGAATCTCTCATTAAAATACAATTAAATTTTAATTAATTCCAATAACACTTATCCACTAACCTATTCCACTCTCGTAATCATCTTGGTAGAAAAACTTATCAGAGCCCATTCCACAACTGATTATTTCCTGGGTTGTGTCAATAATTTTATGCTCAATAATGTTTCTATAATATTCCATTTTCTAGGAGTGTATAAAATATAAAAATAGAAATTATAAAGATACTAAACCCAACGTCTCTATCAAAGGTTCAGATCCCTCTGAGTAAAAATATATTTCAGGACCTTATGATTGAAATACACTTTAATCCACTCCCCAAATAGGAATTTATTCCATGTTTTGAGCTCACACTTAACCACTTGTAACTCAATATTTTTTGTATGATAGTTGTTGTCATAAATATGTAACTAGAGAGAGCCATATTCGACCACATTTTTTCTATGTATCAAGTCACATCCAAAACTTTTACTAGAAGCATAAAAAAATTACATCCTATCCCAAACCTGATTCTCAAATAATAAAAAATGGTGTTGAACTCAACGTCACCTTCCATTCATAAAAGGATATCTGATACATTTTTGTTCACTCCAATAGTTCATTGTAATTTTTTAAATTATCATCAGAGATATGATCATAGAATAATCCAGAACAAACCACCTACAGTAACCATCCAATCCCAATAAATACTCAAATCTCAAACACGCTTCCAGGATAATCCCAAGATATGAATTATTGTACCTTTTTTGGATTCACTAAAATTTACCTCTAAGGTATATAATGCCCTGTAAAAATTATTTGTTAAATCCAAGACCGACATTTGGAAATCTAAACATATATATGGAATTCCTTCAATGTTCCAAGAATTATATCCAAATTGTCCATGTTCTTATCCCCAAAACTTTTGTGAACCAAAATATCTTCCATGAACACCATAGTAAAATCATCCAAGAACTGATTAATGATCTTGTTCAACAAATCCACATACACCAATAGAGATTTAATCAACTAAAATAGAATAACTAGTAACATAGAATGACCATACTATCTTATAAACATCGTCTTAGGTATATCCTATTCTCAAACCCTCAACTACCTATAACATGACCACAAGAAAATCTTTGGAAACCAATGATCCCCTCTAAGCTGATCATGGAGATTATCAATCTTGGGTATGTGAGATTTGTTCTTGATGGTCATCAAATTTATATTTTGATATTTAATACAAATTTAGAGGCACCTATCTTTCTTCTTAGAAAAGAGGATAGGGGATGCCCATTATGACACCCCAAGATGAATAACTCTATTAGCCTCAAGATCATCATGTTTGACCATATGTTATACCATCTTAGTAGGAACCATACAATAAGATGTCATATAAATGGAAATCATACAGGGTAGTAGGTCAAAAGTAAACACAAACTCTCTCAATGGTAGTAAACTAGAAAAATCATTCCGAAATATAAACGGGGATATGAAAACTCTTCTGTGGGTAGATGACTTCCCATATTTAGGTAATCCACATCATGAAACATATATAAAAACTCTCATGATATTACCACAACATATGGAAGAGTATATCCCACCCTACCAGATCTAATGATTCACTCACCATAAAAAACATGATTTAATTTATCCAAACATATTAATTTAACTTGATGATGATAATGTTCTATCTAGTACTTAAAATTTATCATCAATTTTTTTATGATAATCAAGTCGATGATTTGATAATAAAGAACTAAAAACTCAAATTCCTCCTCAAATTTAGCTATCATGACCTTGCATGTGGGACACTTGAAACCCCATCTAGAACACATTACCAAATTCTTGGAAATATCCAATGATAAAATCAGAAGTTCCAAACATAAACCCAACATTTCAACTAAATATGATGATATAAAATAATGACTATCACTCATAGAGAAAAAATTTATACCAATGAATATGAAATAACTATCGTAACTCTTACAATAGTTGTCCCCACATTGGATTTTTATAGAACATAACCAATAATATAAATTCATCATATATTATCCACATGAACAACCCTATTTACCTAAGGATTTGAACCCCCACAATTTCATAAATCAAAACATGCCTTCAAACCATAGGTGAGAGTGGATCCATCCTTACTTCAAGCATCCTATCAAAATAATTCGTTATGTGGCCTTATTTCTCACAATGATAATAAGAAAAAGGATCCTCTACTTCTTTTGGATTAAAATGAACATTCAATCAAATTATTGAATAGAATTTTTTTTTTCACTAATGATTTCCTTGAAACTGGTACTGAATGAAACAAGAAACCCTCTATGCTTTCTTAATTATCCATAGAATACAACCTTGATATCAACAACCACAATAACCGAAGATCCACCCAATCATTTCCTCCTATTAATTAATCCATATTATATAGATTGCTTTTTGAATACCATTGTGAATGAAAAAATAAACATGAAAATAAATATATTCTGAATTTGAGGCCTCAATCCTAACTCAAACCAATGATCCTTTAATTATGTATTAGTGATAATACCCAGTTCCAAATGCACTAGCTCAAAAAAGTGGTGGAATATACTATAATGATGTGCTCCACCTGTTCAATGTTTAGAAACTCTTTTCTATGCACCACATGTAGTTTATTAGGTTAAAACTTTTGATTGATGATTTTTTTGAAATATGTATTGGTAAGATCCAAATAAAATGTTTTTAGAATAGTAGAGTCCCACAACCTCTTTTCTGGTCCTTTAACAATATCCATGTACAGCCCCACCTTAGACTCTTATAGAGTATTAAATAAGTTGAATATCCTCCCAATGAACTCCATCAACTCTTTAGATTCATAGGGTCCCTTGTCATCCTGAAAAATGGGTAGATGCTACTTAGTGAATTGTAATCCATGAATCATTACTAATATTACATTCTTAATACCCAATTAACCTAGAGTCTAAATATTAAGAATATCATATTCAATAAAAGAATTTACCATAGGAGGATTCCCATGTGGATTTGATATCACATATTCATCTATCATATGTGGAACGGATGATCTATGAGGCATTTTCTATCAAACAATATAAAAACCAATCAGTTAGAAGAAAATTCCACATTTATAGGACCAAAAATAAGTATTTATATCAACACATTAAAATAAATAAAATATATATCAATTAATAATTCATTGAAAAAAGATGAATACTTAAGAAAATAACATGTATATTTAATTAAACTTCTCAAATAGTTCATTAGAATAACCTCAAACAAAAAATCTCAAACACAGTAAATATATTCCGACCACCCATGGTATGTTGAGTTTAGACATAGAAGTGATCGGGACAAGAACCTTCCTATACTTACTACCCAAATTCCAATATTACTAACTCAAGTTTTCCAAAGACAGAGAACCAAACATAGGTACTATTAACACACTTTTGGATGAGGGTCCCTATAATAAAATTTTTTAATGAACTAACCAAATTTTACTAGAAAAGAAACTCGATCCAGCATGTAACATGGTGATGTAACCATGAAAAATCAAACATGTTTTGAATAAAAAAACATTATATACAACTAGTTTATAAATAATATTGAAGAGATGTTTAAATATCTATACATTTCTAAACAAATAAGTTAACTAGAATAGGATAAATAGACAAGACTAAAAAATCTCTATGTGACCAATTATCAACTCCAAACATACCTATTACAAATGTAACAGAGGAAAAAAAGAGAACTTGGAATGTTTTTGTCACGACCCGCCCTCGGGGTCCGTGTCGTGACTACCCCAAGCCCGCCTTCCATAGGCCAGGGGCTGGCGACTAGCACCAAGGCGTAAAGTCCCGGTAAAAAGGGAAGGCATTGCCTTTGAAAAGAAAACAAACACCACAGAGTAAGCAAGCAGAAAGTAAACACTAAACAAAAGCAGAGTACTACTGAAAGTGCGGAAAAGTAAATGGGCCAGTATACAAACCCAAACTGAAAGTAAAGTACAACTCGAAAGGGAAAACAGCAACTGAAAAGTAAAAGCCGCTACTCCGAGTTGTCCACTGAAAATCCCACCTGAAGGGTGGGTACAGATAGCTCATCTGCTCCACGGGTCCCGCCGTCTGCTCCGTGCACGTCCCGCCCAGTGGTCCACCTCCAGGTACCGTCCCGCTGTGCAAGCCTCAGCTAAGGTCAACGCTGTCTGTCGTCTGCAACCAACACAACGTAGTGCGGGCAAAGCCCGTGCAGGGGTGAGTATAAGCTACTCAGTAGGGACCCCGAGACCCCTGAAGGTCTCTCAAAATCCACAAAGGATAAACCACGAAGAAAATAACAATCACGAAGTAACAACCGACACTGCTTAGATATATGCCCATACATATACCTAAGTCATCAATTCAAATACGCTCCAACCTCCGAGCCCAAGTACAACTTAGTCCACACAGGATAGTAAACGTATTCCACACAGGAAAGCAAAACGTAATCCACACAGGATTGCACAACACAATCCACACAGGAAAGCAATAGGATTCAGCTCACACAGGTATACTTCTTCAAGGATGATAAAGATGATCACTGATCCATCTAAGTCGTCGGACCCACGAAGGATCGATAGGTAACTAACCCCCGCAAAGACCCACACAGGATCGGGCCCACACAGGACCTGTAGGCGCTGGCTCACACAGAACCGCTGAGCGCAAGGACCCACACAGGATCGGGCCCACACAGGACCTGTAGCACTGATCCACGTAGGATCGCTGAGTGCTGTAGACGTCGTCGTCGAATCCACACAGGATCTCTGTACTGTCGTCGTCGCAGTCACAGTAGCAGTCGTAGCAGTTGTAGCAGTTGTAGCAGTCGCAGCCAGCACTAGGGTTCCCGCACACAGCTAGCTCGTTCGGAGGGTCCGCTCCACGAGCCGAGAGGCTGATACATCAACTGTCACAAAGACTAGAGTTGATGTATCCAAAAGTTCCGTATCGTCAACAGGAACTCAACGCAACAGACGGCGCGTCGATCGGACGCCCGGTCTGAGAGTTATTGGCATTTTCATCTCCGGGGCCCGGTTGGTTTTTAAGGAAGAACCAACCCGACCATACTCCACCCGCGTCCAAACCTCGGGCGGAGTATGCCAAAAGATCCGTCTCACTAAGAGGAACACAACGCGACTGACGGCGCGTCAATCGGACGTTCGTAGCTCAAGATATGAGCGTTTCCGCTCCGAAAGCCCGGTTGGTTTCGTGAACGAACCAACCCGGCCGAACTCAAAGTAATCCGAAACCTTGAGTGCAATATACCGAAACGACCGTCTCGATCCAAGGATCGCGTTGCCGCTGACGGTTCGTCGATCGGTGGTCCGAGGCTCAAGTTATGGGCCAAAAACCAAATCTGCTTCGAAACGGGGGGGTCCGGGTCCGGGCCGAACCGGCCCGACCCCCCCCCCCCCCCTGGGGCGGTGCGGCGGCGCGGCGGGCCACGGCGGCCTGGCGCCGCGAGGTGCCGCGGCGACTCGGGGTGCCGCAAGGGGCCGCACACGGTCGGCACGCGGGGGGCAAGCCCCGCGGTTTTGACGGGCGGCGCGGCCTTTGTGCCGCGCCGTTTTTTTAAAACGCCCCCCCCCCACGTGGGGGGCCTGACTTGAGCGAACCGGGGGGGGCCGGCTGCCCCCCCTCCCTTCAATGAAAACCGCCCCCCTCATAAAGAGGGGGGTTTTGAGGGTTGGTTGGGGGATTAATTCCCCCGGTTTTAACGGCATCCGGCCGGCCAGCTGGCCGGCCGGTTTTCTCCAACGGGACCGGAAATTCCGGTCCCCTCTTCGGCTTCTGACGCCGGCGGCCCGGCCGCCGGTCTTCTCTTCCGCCGCGGCCCGGAACCGGCCGCGGTCTCCTCGTTCCGCCGCGGCCCGGAACCGGCCGCGGCGTTCGTCATCCGGCGCGGTGCGACGGCACCGCGCCCCTTCGCCGTGTCTTGATTCCATTCAACGCGGCGCAACGGCGTCGCGTTCTTGAAGATTCTCCTCGGCGTAGCGCGACGACGTCATGTAAGATAAACGTACAATTATCCGCGTGGTGCGACGGCACCACGCCACCTTGCTTCCGCCCGCAGATAAACAACATGAACGATGGAGGGGGTTCGCCCGTGTTCATGCGGTCCGGCCCCCCTCACGTTAAATAATAACACAACTTTAAATAATCAACATCCTGACGTTAGTCATACAAACCACGAGCAAGAATGAAATAATTAAAATATTAAATCAACAACCCCTACCTCGGTTATAAGGTTCGAGGATTTGTCAACGTTCCGCGGAAGACGACGTCGCGGAGGTCGGGCGTCGCGGAAGCCGTTCGTCAAATCCGATGACGAAGGGATGCGTTCGAAGAGACACGTCGTTGGCGAAACTTGTACGCCGACGAAGATTGTCCGAGGAAGAAGCGGTGTTCTCTCTCGTTGACACGGGAGACGAAGAAGAGCGGGGCAGCGTTCTTCGTCGGAAATTGAGCATTCTTCGTCAAGTCTTGAGGAAAGTCAAATAATAATGAAAACAACGAACTCAAGAACCTCTACCTCGATAGTCGCACGTTGACGTAGTCGTGGAATATCGGTGTCGATTCCTTTGACGTCGGAGGAAGAGTCGTTGTCGATGGCGTTCGTCGCGGAAAACCGTCGCGGAAGAGATGACGCGGAAGAAGTACGTCGCGTCGCGGATACGGCGTCGCTGATGGACCGTGTTCTTCGGCGGAGAAGTTCTTCGTTGAAGAACGACGTTCTTCGCGTTCTTCGTTGAGTTTGAAGAATAAGAAGAGCTCTCCACCTCTCAAGAAGACAAACAAATAACCCAAAATAAAATAAGCTACACCTTATTTTATTTTCACTTTGCCAACCTTTCAAAATTCAAAAGTTGAATTCAATACATTAATTAAATCTAGAGTTGACAAAATTAAGTGAAGAGATAGGTTGGCAAGAATTAAAGTAGGGGAGAGTTACATAATTAAGAGGGGGTTTAGAGGGGTTAAGCAAGTTGAGAGAATTTGAAAGGATTAGGGGTTCGTGTGGGCCCCACCACACTTAATCCTCCCAAGGGAGGTTAAGTGGGTGTGGTTCCCACTTCCAACCGCCTTTGGTAGGTTTTCAATAAGTTAAAATAAAATTTGTTCTACACAAATTTTATTTAACTCAACTAAAAACCCCAAAATTAACTATCAACCCGCAACAAACGCAACTCCCGAAAAGGTCTCTTTAAGCGAATATCGGCGCTACGAGTTCATCGGTGCCCTCAGATTTCAATTCCGAGCACCGGATCAAAAGATAGGAATTCCCGCTCGTTCGTTCACTGAACGTACCCGAGCCAAACTTCGGAAATTAATTCCGGGCACTCCGGGCCTCGGAATCAGGTGCCGTCTGAAACCGCGCTCTTGTAAAATTCTAAAGAAAATTAAGAAAAAAATTTCCCTTGAATTTTACGGGTCTTTACATTACTCCCACCTCAGGGCTTTACGTACCCGTAAAGATACATCAAAAACTAGGGAAACAAATGAGGGTACTGAGCACGCATCCGAGCCTCCCGCTCCCATGTGCTCTCCTGGAGATTTCCGTGCTGCCATCTGATGCGCACAAGAGGAATCGATCGCCCACGCAGGACCCGCTCCTGTCGATCCTCTATCTCCACCGGGACCTCCGTAAAAGTCGCCCCATCGTCAACGTCAAGCTCCCCATGGTCAATGATGTGCGTCGGGTCGTGCACGTATCTCCTCAGCTGAGATACGTGGAAGACGTCGTGCACCCGGTGCAACTGAGGTGGTAGAGCCAGGCGATAAGCCACCTCACCAATCCTGCTGAGAATCTGGAAAGGTCCGATGAAGCGCGGAGATAACTTGCCGCCTCGGCCAAATCTCCGAATACCACGTCGAGGTGAGACCCGCAAGAAGACGTGGTCGCCATCCTCGAACTCCAGTGGCCTCCGCCTCCTGTCAGCAGATGACTTCTGTCGGCTCTGAGCTGTCCTCATCCGCTCCTTGATGACCTGGACCTTCTCTGTCGTGGCCTGGACCATCTCCGGTCCCACCAGTGCTGACTCCCCAGGGTCTGTCCAGCACAAAGGAGATCTACATGGTCGGCCGTACAACGCCTCGTACGGTGCCATTCTGATGGTGGAGTGGTAGATGTTGTTGTACGCGCACTCCACCAAGGGTAGGTGGTCCTCCCAGCTACGACCAAAGTCGAGGACACATGCGTGGAGCATGTCCTCGAGAGTCTGAATGGTCCTCTCCGTCTGACCATCCGTCTGAGGGTGAAAAGCTGTGCTAAGACGTAGCTGCGTCCCGAACGCTTCTTGTAACCCCTTCCAAAGTCGGGAAGTAAAGCGGGAATCTCGATCGGAAACGATAGATGATGGCACGCCGTGGTGCCGCACAATCTCCTGGACGTAGAGACGTCCCAAGCTCTCCACTGAGCCCTGCTCTCTGATGGGTAAGAAGTGTACCGACTTGGTGAGTCGGTCAACAATCACCCAGATGGAGTCGTGACCTCTGGAAGTGCGTGGAAGTCCAGTCACGAAGTCCATAGATATGTTGTCCCACTTCCACTCCGGAACCTCCAAGGGCTGTACCAAGCCTGCTGGTACCTGATGCTCTGCCTTCACCTGCTGACAGGTGAGGCATCGAGAAACGAACTCTGCTACTGCCTTCTTCATGCCCGGCCACCAGTGCTGTCGTCTGAGGTCCTGGTACATCTTCGCCACTCCAGGATGTACCGCTAAAGGAGAAGTGTGAAACTCCCTCAGCACTTCCTCTCGCAATGCGACTGGTACCATGGTACGTCCTCTGAAAAGGATGATGTGCTCTTCTCCAAGGGAGAAACCATCAGGTGCCTGTCCCGAGGATATCTGTGCACGCCGTGTCTCACAGTCAGCGTCCCCGCGCTGTGCCTCCCTGACTCGCTGCAGTAGTGGAGGAGTGACTGTGAGAGACTGAAGAAAGGCTGCTCCATCTCTATCCACGAAGGATATCTGCAAAGAGGCTAGCTGCTCCGTCGCCTCCTCAAGTAGCTGAATGCCCGTCCTCCTGCTGAGGGCATCGGCTACTACGTTCCCCTTCCCAGGAGTATAGACTATCTCAAAGTCATAGTCCTGGAGGAACTTGAGCCATCACCGCTGTCTCAGGTTCAGGTCCTTCTGCGAGAAGATATACCTAAGACTCTGATGATCGGAAAAGACTGTAAAGCGCTCGCCCATCAGATAGTGTCGCCATGTCTTCAGAGCGAAGACCACTGCTACTAACTCCAGGTCATGGGTAGCGTAGTTCTGCTCATGCGGCCTCAACTGTCGTGATCCATTGGCGATCACTGCCTGCTCCTGCATCAGAACACATCCGAGTCCGGTCCCTGATGCATCGCAGTAGACTACGTACCCTACTCCCTCCTCAGGCAACCTCAAGATAGGTGCCCTAGTCAATCTCTGTCTCAGCTCCTGGAAGCTCTGCTGACATCTGTCTGTCCATACGAAGGGTTTCCCCTTCTTCGTCAAAGCTGTGAGTGATGCCGCAACTCTAGAGAAGTCTGGCACGAATCTCCGATATTATCCAGCTAGTCCCAAGAAACTCCGAACCTCAGTCACGCTCCTGGGTGGTTCCCATGCTAACACAGCCTCAATCTTCGCGGGATCCACTGCAACTCCCGCCTCAGAGATAACGTGTCCCAAAAAGTGGACCCCACGTATCCAGAACTGGCACTTCGAGAGCTTACCATAAAGCTGGTGCTCTCGGAGTGTGTCAAGAACAACTCGCAAGTGATAGGCGTGCTCCTCCTCTGTCGTAGAGTAAATCAGAATGTCGTCGATGAAGACCACGACAAACCGATCGAGGTATGGCTGAAAGATCCTGTTCATGAGAGCCATGAACACTGCTGGAGCATTGGTTACACCGAAAGGCATAACCAAGAACTCATAGTGGCCATACCGACATCTGAAGCCGTCTTCTGCACATCCTCGTCTCTGACTCTGAGCTGATGATAGCCTGACCTGAGGTCTATCTTCGAGAACCACCGTGCTCCCTTGAGCTGATCAAAGAGGTCATCAATCCTCGGTAGCGGATACTTGTTCCTCGCTTTCACCTGGTTCAGGCGACGATAGTCAACACAATGTCGCATGCTCCCGTCCGCCTTCTTGGCGAACAATATCGGAGAAGCCCGGGGTGAAACACTGGGTCGGATGAATCCCTTGCCCTGCAAGTCCTCCAACTGTACCCGTAGCTCTCGAAGCTCGGCGGGGGGCCATCCGATATGCTGTAGTGGATATCGGGGCTGTCCCGGGGTACAAGTCAATATAAAAGTCTACCTATCTGCGAGGAGGTAGCCCTGGAACATCGTCGGGAAAAACGTCCGCAAACTGATCCACCACTGCAGGAAAACCAGGACTCCGCACGTCAACTGCTCCAAGGATAAGGCTAGCCAACTGATGAGTGATGGGCTGTCCTCTCCTCCGCTGAAGTCCATCCTGTGCTGCTAAGGCTCCCTTCTCGCCGGTGAAGGTGAACCTGCTCCTGTCGGTGCGTACACATCGCACCTTGCGCCTAAAACAGTCAATCTTTGCATGGACCGTAGATAGCCAATCCATGCCCAAGATGACGTCGTAAGGCCTAGACGCTGCTACAAGAAGATCCCAGCCGAAGCTCTCGCCTCCTAGAGTAAGCTCACTCTGCCGGCACCAGTGCGTAATCGTCGAGTCTGCTCCCGTAGGAGTCTCTAGCCGTAAGGATCGAGCCAACGGCTCTGTCGGAATCTCCGAGCTCCGAACAAGGGCAGCGGCTATGAAAGAGTGACTCGCTCTTGTGTCTATAAGAACTGCAGCAAGGGTGTAATAGACACAGATAGTACCTCGAATCATCTCAGGTGCGCCGCGGTCGTAGGCCTCTGCTGCCTGGAGCTGTGCCTGTCGCTGCCCGCCAGCTCCCTGTGGTCGGGGTGGACCTCCTGGTGGTGGTGGTGGTAGAGCCTCAAAGCGTCGACCACCACCAGCTGCTCGTCCAGCTCCTCTGCCTCATCTGCCTCCTCCCTGCGGACCGCCACGGTCAATCCTCTGCCTCTGCCTCGGTGGTCCATCAACTGTCTGCTGCTCCTCGGCACGATGGGTCGGGCAGTCACGAGCCATGTGGCCCTGCCCGCCGCACGAGTAGCACTGTCTGCCTCTCGGAAGACTGGCTCTGCGCTGTGTGCCCCGCACTGCTGAGCCAGTGCCCTGAGATCGTCTGCCCGAAGGTCTGGTCTGTCTGGACCCCTGAGTCATCCGTCGACTACCTGCTGCAGATGACTCTGCCACGTGCCGCCCTGCGGTGGGTCGCTGTGCTGGTGTAGACTCAGCAAGGAAGCTCTCGATCAGAAGGGCCCGCTCCAGTACTCCTGTCTGAGTCGGTATGCTGAGGGAGATCAGCGATGCCCTGATCTCGTGTCTCAAACCCTGCTCGAAGGTCCGGGACCGGAAGAATGGGTCCCGTACCATGTCGGTCGAGTAGCGCGAGAGATCGGTAAATCTCGCCGAGTACTGAGCGACCGTCATGCTGCCCTGCCGCAGCTGTAGAAGCTCCTAGATACGCACCGCACGAAGGGTGGCTGGGACGAACTCCGAGCGGAAGAGGCTCTCAAAGTCCGTCCAAAGTAGGGATGCCTCATCGTGCACCTGGAGCATCAAGCTCCACCATCGTCCTGCTGCTACGTGTAGTAGGCTCGCAGTGAGGATCACCATGAGGTCTGCTGGTGTCCTCACTAGCCTAAACACTCGAACCACTGCCTCCAGCCAGTCCTCTGCTGCCTGGGGATCCGTCTCCCCGCGAAACCTGGGCGGTCGCTGGCGCTGAAACTCATGCAGTGCGCTGAGGTGACGTGCATCGTCAGCGGCTGCTGCTGGAAGCATCGGGGGATCGGCGGGCAAAGCTACCGCCGGTGCCACTACTGGAAAAGGGCCCTGTACTGAGGCCTCGTCGCTCGGTGGGCTGTCGTCTCGCTCGACTCTCGGAACCCTAGCTGGCTTCCGTCGTGGGGCCATCCTGAAAAGGAAACAGGTGCGCCACGGTTAGAACAGTATACCTGGTGAGCTGATATAAGTAATCACAAAGAAAACTTTGAAACACACACGCAATCAATGTTTTCGTGCATTAAGTCGGAAATCAGATGTCAGGGTCCTGGTGTACGGATACGTCGGCCGCCGCACCAACACTGGACTCCCTGGACTGATAACCACACTCAATACGCTAAACATTATTGCTTCACATAGAAAAGATCAGAGTTCGCGGTAGAACCCGACTCCTCTGATACCAATTTGTCACGACCCGCCCTCGGGGTCCGTGTCGTGACTACCCCAAGCCCGCCTTCCATAGGCCAGGGGCTGGCGACTAGCACCAAGGCGTAAAGTCCCGGTAAAAAGGGAAGGCATTGCCTTTGAAAAGAAAACAAACACCACAGAGTAAGCAAGCAGAAAGTAAACACTAAACAAAAGCAGAGTACTACTGAAAGTGCGGAAAAGTAAATGGGCCAGTATACAAACCCAAACTGAAAGTGAAGTACAACTCGAAAGGGAAAACAGCAACTGAAAAGTAAAAGCCGCTACTCCGAGCTGTCCACTGGAAATCCCACCTGAAGGGTGGGTACAGATAGCTCCTCTGCTCCACGGGTCCCGCCGTCTGCTCCGTGCACGTCCCGCCCAGTGGTCCACCTCCAGGTACCGTCCCGCTGTGCAAGCCTCAGCTAAGGTCAACGCTGTCTGTCGTCTGCAACCAACACAACGTAGTGCGGGCAAAGCCCGTGCAGGGGTGAGTATAAGCTACTCAGTAGGGACCCCGAGACCCCTGAAGGTCTCTCAAAATCCACAAAGGATAAACCACGAAGAAAATAACAATCACGAAGTAACAACCGACACTGCTTAGATATATGCCCATACATATACCTAAGTCATCAATTCAAATACGCTCCAACCTCCGAGCCCAAGTACAACTCAGTCCACACAGGATAGTAAACGTATTCCACACAGGAAAGCAAAACGTAATCCACACAGGATTGCACAACACAATCCACACAGGAAAGCAATAGGATTCAGCTCACACAGGTATACTTTTTCAAGGACGATAAAGATGATCACTGATCCATCTAAGTCGTCGGACCCACGAAGGATCGATAGGTAACTAACCCCCGCAAAGACCCACACAGGATCGGGCCCACACATGACCTGTAGGCGCTGGCTCACACAGAACCGCTGAGCGCAAGGACCCACACAGGATCGGGCCCACACAGGACCTGTAGCACTGATCCACGTAGGATCGCTGAGTGCTGTAGACGTCGTCGTCGAATCCACACAGGATCTCTGTACTGTCGTCGTCGCAGTCACAGTAGCAGTCGTAGCAGTTGTAGCAGTTGTAGCAGTCGCAGCCAGCACTAGGGTTCCCGCACACAGCTAGCTCGTTCGGAGGGTCCGCTCCACGAGCCGAGAGGCTGATACATCAACTGTCACAAAGACTAGAGTTGATGTATCCAAATGTTCCGTATCGTCAACAGGAACTCAACGCAACAGACGGCGCGTCGATCGGACGCCCGGTCTGAGAGTTATTGGCATTTTCATCTCCGGGGCCCGGTTGGTTTTTAAGGAAGAACCAACCCGACCATACTCCACCTGCGTCCAAACCTCGGGCGGAGTATGCCAAAAGATCCGTCTCACTAAGTGGAACACAACGCGACTGACGGCGCCTCAATCGGACGCTCGTAGCTCAAGATATGAGCGTTTCCGCTCCGAAAGCCCGGTTGGTTTCGTGAACAAACCAACCCGGCCGAACTCAAAGTAATCCGAAACCTTGAGTGCGATATACCGAAACGACCGTCTCGATCCAAGGATCGCGTTGCCGCTGACGGTTCGTCGATCGGTGGTCCGAGGCTCATGTTATGGGCCAAAAACCAAATCTGGTTCGAAACGGGGGGGTCCGGGTCCGGGCCGACCTGGCCCGACCCCCCCCCCCCCTGGGGCGGCGCGGCGGCGCGGCGGGCCGCGGCAGCCTGGCGCCGCGAGGTGCCGCGGCGGCTCGGGGGGCCGCGAGGGGCCGCACACGGTCGGCACGCGGGGGGCAAGCCCCGCGGTTTTGAGGGGCAGCGCGGCCTTTGTGCCGCGCCGTTTTTTTAAAACGCCCCCCCCCCCCCCACGTGGGGGGCCTGACTTGAGCGAACCGGGGGGGGGGGGGCTGCCCCCCCTCCCTTCAATGAAAACCGCCCCCCTCATAAAGAGGGGGGTTTTGAGGGTTGTCCGGGGGATTAATTCCCCCGGTTTTAACGGCATCCGGCCGGCCAGCTGGCCGGCCGGTTTTCTCCAACGGGACCGGAAATTCCGGTCCCCTCTTCGGCTTCCGACGCCGGCGGCCCGGCCGCCGGTCTTCTCTTCCTCCGCGTCCCGGAACCGGCCGCGGTCTCCTCGTTCCGCCGCGGCCCGGAACCGGCCGCGGCGTTCGTCATCCGGCGCGGTGCGACGGCACCGCGCCCCTTCGCCGTGTCTTGATTCCATTCAACGCGGCGCGACGGCGTCGCGTTCTTGAAGATTCTCCTCGGCGTAGCGCGACGACGTCATGTAAGATTAACGTACAATTATCCGCGTGGTGCGACGGCACCACGCCACCTTGCTTCCGCCCGCAGATAAACAACATGAACGATGGAGGGGGTTCGGCCGTGTTCATGCGGTCAGGCCCCCCTCACGTTAAATAATAACACAACTATAAATAATCAACATCCTCACGTTAGTCATACAAACCACGAGCAAGAATGAAATAATTAAAATATTAAATCAACAACCCCTACCTCGGTTATAAGGTTCGAGGATTTGTCAACGTTCCGCGGAAGACGACGTCGCGGAGGTCGGGCGTCGCGGAAGCCGTTCGTCAAATCCGATGACGAAGGGATGCGTTCGAAGAGACACGTCGTTGGCGAAACTTGTACGCCGACGAAGATTGTCTGAGGAAGAAGCGGTGTTCTCTCTCGTTGACACGGGAGACGAAGAAGAGCGGGGCGGCGTTCTTCGTCGGAAATTGAGCGTTCTTCATCAAGTCTTGAGGAAAGTCAAATAATAATGAAAACAACGAACTCAAGAACCTCAACCTCGATAGTCGCACGTTGACGTAGTCGTGGAATATCGGTGTCGATTCCTTTGACGTCGGAGGAAGAGTCGTTGTCGATGGCGTTCGTCGCGGAAAACCGTCGCGGAAGAGATGACGCGGAAGAAGTACGTCGCGTCGCGGATACGGCGTCGCGGATGGACCGTGTTCTTCGGCGGAGAAGTTCTTCGTTGAAGAACGACGTTCTTCGCGTTCTTCGTTGAGTTTGAAGAATAAGAAGAGCTCTCCACCTATCAAGAAGACAAACAAATAACCCAAAATAAAATAAGCTACACCTTATTTTATTTTCACTTTGCCAACCTTTCAAAATTCAAAAGTTGAATTCAATACATTAATTAAATCTAGAGTTGACAAAATTAAGTGAAGAGATAGGTTGGCAAGAATTAAAGTAGGGGAGAGTTACATAATTAAGAGGGGGTTTAGAGGGGTTAAGCAAGTTGAGAGAATTTGAAAGGATTAGGGGTTCGTGTGGGCCCCACCACACTTAATCCTCCCAAGGGAGGTTAAGTGGGTGTGGGTCCCACTTCCAACCCCCTTTGGTAGGTTTTCAACAAGTTAAAATAAAATTTGTTCTACACAAATTTTATTTAACTCAACTAAAAACCCCAAAATTAACTATCAGCCTGCAACAAACGCAACTCCCGAAAAGGTCTCTTTAAGCGAATATCGGCGCTGCGAGTTCATCGGTGCCCTCAGATTTCAATTCCGAGCACCGGATCAAAAGTTAGGAATTCCCGCTCGTTCGTTCACTGAACGTACCCGAGCCAAACTTCGGAAATTAATTCCGGGCACTCCGGGCCTCGGAATCAGGTGCCGTCTGAAACCGCGCTCTTGTAAAATTCTAAAGAAAATTAAGAAAAAAATTTCCCTTGAATTTTACGGGTCTTTACAGTTTTAAGATTCACTTCCTATTCCTTGTGTCCAATAAAACATGGTCTATATCCACCCAAATAGAAAATTAGGATGTGAATAAAAATAACAATAATATACGAGTAATGGATCTATATAAGTTATAATATCATGAATGAACAAGTTGTAGGATTAAAAAAATAGTCCTGCAAAGCATTTTCAATAATCCAAATCCATTTGTAAATCATTTTCCTTGGGTTTTCATTAAAGCCTTTAATATTGAAAAATACAAGAACATGAAAAGTATAATTCATAAATAAAAAATATCCATCATGAAATAAATAAGTAATTAATGACAAATCACAAATTATTGGGTCTTATCCAATGGGAATATATATTATACATAAAACAACTAAAACAAAGCATATGTCGGTACTAAAGAATATAGAGTGCATAAATAGTCCATAAATATCAAAAATACAAACCCTAGTGATGAAACACACACTAAGGTTAATCATGTCACTTCCCCAATGCACCCAAGGATCCCAATGTGCAATGTTTTGTAGAAAAATCCACTTGAAACCATAGGTCTCACCAATTCAATGCAAAACCCTAGAGAATTTTAAAAGAATGATTGATTTATATAATTAAAACATTGTATATAAATACCAATATCAAGAATGATGGAAACCTATCCTCCATCAAAAATGGATATTTGAAAACCACGGATCGGCCTTTGAAATACAAGGCACAACAAGAAACAGAAATGGGATGATATAAAACACCAATTGATCATGTATTTGAATAAAATATGTATCTGATACCAGTACATCAACTGAGGAAAACATAAACATAGAAGGATTTCTTACCCATAAGGATACACGACACCCACAAGGATGATCAATTTCTATACTAAGTGATACAGAAGTGAGGATATCACCCAAAAAATTTGGGAGAGAAATGCGATTTCAAGAGGGGAGGCATCTACAGAATTAGACACTGAAAATATGTGAACCCATTTAAAATCACTTGAATCAAGTATTAAACTTTGTTGATACCTTTCATGACATGTAAATCCTTGAATTAATCATATAATGAAAAATATATTTCTTCAGATTAAAAATTCCATAATTGGATATTTACATGATGTGAAACCCTTTCCTAGTTTGTAAGCCTTTCAATCCCTAAACCAAACTCCCAAAACACCACAACAATAAAAACATGTCCTTTGACTAATAAAAAATGATCAAATTCCCAGTAGATAGGGAAATTTTTAGATTCATCATTGAAACCAAACACCAAAAATAGACTCAGGGCATACAAAATAGACGATAATATTTGTTACATTTCCAATGAATTACTCATATGTTTAATGTCCGTTTTATGTTTTTTTAAAAATAGCCATTATTAATATATATACATAATGAATAAATAATACAAAATACTAATATTTTCCGAGACAGTCAAAATGCATTCAGTATATAATAATGTATGGAGAAATAGAATATAGATTAGGCAATAATCATTTGAATGACACAATAAATATGAATATTTTAGAAAAATATAATTTCCATGAAAGATTTATCAAAATAATGTAATTTTTTAAGATAATTTTTATGAACATAATCATAATAAACAGTTAAAAGATAACCATCAATTGATCAGAATGAAATATTTTATTATAAAATAACATCTTTTGGAAAATAGAGGAACATGGAAGAGAATAATTTAAAATTAATTTTTGATAATAATTTTTTTGTAAACCATTAAAAACATGATAAAGAAAATAAATATCATAAAATTTTTATGCCGTTGAAAAAATAAATTAATGTAGTATATGTTAAAATAGAAACATTACATTATACATTATCTAAAATAAAGTCAAAATTAATATTTTAAGAAAATAAGTAAATGATTTATTTTAAAACATGAAAAAAGTGATGGAAAACATAATTTTTTTAATAAAATCATTTTATTAATTTAAAAGGGCTTCTATAAAGAAATTGAAAAAATATTGACATGTATGAAAAATATACCCAATCAAAAAGAGAAATAGGATAAGAGTTTATTTTAACATTCCTTCGATAGATTAAAGATCCAAAGAGTAGAAAAGTTGGAAGAAAGTAATGAAATTTTAGAAATAGTCAGAGGATATGAAAATAGATGGTTTTTATGAAGGATATATTATAACATTCCTCAAATATAAATACGAGAAATCCCAAATAAATGATATTGTAAAATAAATTCTCACGTATTTGGTAACTTATAAACTCAAGCACTATGATATATTATAAAAAGAATTGAGAATTTATTCATCACTGAAAACATATATTAATCTTCAATATATAAAATGGGAGGTATATACCACACATTAATGTAAATTGGAGCATAATATCAAACAAGTTTCAATGGTGTAGAAATTGAGATGTAGTCCCTTGCATAATGTTTGAATTTACTCATAATTTCTTTTAATCTGTTGTATAAAAAATGAAAATTTATTATAATTAAATAAAATAACCATTTATATTTCTATAATATCATATATGATATATTAATAACATCTCATCACTCTATTGTTAACATTCATTCATTATTATGCAAATTTTCGGTGTTAACTACTTAATTTTTCATGTATGTTACGATTCGAATGTTTTGTTCCTTGTATATTGATTATGATTCCATCCTATATATATAATGTTAATAATTATGTAAATATCACATATATTTATTTATTATATATATTTCGAGTCATATATGAATGGTAGATACTGAAAAATGAATTAAACCATTCATGGATATGGTAAGTCATACGTGCACATGAATAATGTTTTCACTTTTTGAAGGATGGAACAAAAGAAATATAAATATTAATTAATATTTATAAAATCATTAATATATAATATATATCATATATAACATATATATTAATTAAATCAATCCTTATACCCATTCATACAAGTCATATATTAAAAATGATTCAAATTATGTCTTGGAGGTGGTAGTCCACATGTACAGACAAGCGATGTTATCATTTTCCAATGTACTATAAGGTAAGAAGTTATACATTATAATTTATTTATAGAAGTATAATTACAAATTAAATATCATATAAATTCATTATTTTTATCTTTATAACTATCTTTGTAAAGGGGGATGAAAAAAAAATTAAAATATTATGTCGAAATTGTAAGCTCTGTGTACGAATGGGTGATGTATTTGGATTTCATAGGATGGAAAAGAGAAAGAAAATTGCTTTTACATAATAATAATAATAAAATATTAGTATATTTAGGATAATATTAATATTATTTAAAGATGGTTACAATATATTTAGAAGAAGTATAACAATAATAAAATTTGAAAGTGTCGGTAATGTTTCATACCACTTCTTCTATAGACATCATTTAGATACATTTTTCAGTTAATTTGAAATTTTATTTTAAGAAGACCCATGTAACACTGTCATATTTTTTGAAAAAAATTAAATTAATTTAAACTATTTGATACTTTTCATTTCACAGAACACTAAATATAGCTTTTCTTTTATGAAAGCAGCAAGATATTCTTGCTTTGTACGCAACACCAAGTCTATCATGTGATATAAAACAAACTTATAATTTATATCAATACACATAAACTATGGTTGGATTTCATTTCACACAAAGCCAAGTTCTTCAGATTGCTTCTGAAATACGTAAGACCTAGTTTAACTAGACTACAAATGTACTATTGATATTATTATTAAAATATTAATATAGTTACCAGTTAGATGTTGGAATGGGTATTAAAAATAAGATTAACTAGATTGTGAAAATTTTATTTACATATTTATATAAAATTATTTATTTTGTTATCAATTAGTTTTAAATGAAATTATGAATTATTTGAAAATAAAGTAATTTGTTTTCTTAGAAAACTTTTTCTCTGTATAAAACCAAAAATTTTATCTTACTAAACAAAACAAAACACTTTTTTATGAATGTTTTAAATATATATATATATATATAATATAATCAATAAAAAAATTATGCTCATCCCATAGATTTTTTATTTAAAATATAATAATAAATAAACTTTTGTGAATAAAAATATGTATTTTTCTAAAATGTAAATTTTCACCATTTTAAAAATGATCCAATTTTTCAAAAAAATTTAAAAAAAATATAATTTTTTATATAAAATATAAAACTAAATTTTTATATAAATATATAAAAAATTACTTTATGGGAGTTTCTAGTATTTTTGGAGAAGTTTACATTTTTAATAGTGAAAAACTATGAAATTAAATTGAAAACAACATATTTATATAATTAATTTATGTAGGTAAATTATAAGTTAAATTTATTTTAAATTTCAATTAGGTCAATTTTATATCAATTAATACAATATATTTCATTGGAATTAATTTCACATTTATATTGGGTATAAAACTAATTCAATTTTTTGAACTTTTTATCTATAAAAACTCTTTATTTCATCCTGTCTGTAAGATTATTTTTAAATTAATGTATTCCACTTTTGTTTTTATAATATGAAAAAATGAATTCAATATTTTTAATCATAATGATAAATAATTAATAATACGTTCAAATTAGTTTTTGACTAGAAATAATAGTGAAAGTAATTAAAATTATTTATAGTGATTAAGGTAAAAATGAGTTTTCTCCGTGGTTAAAAATTATCTTAAGGAGCCAAATACCCTAAAAACAAATACAATATACATTTTATGTATATGTTTTATCATATACTACCTTTTATATAAAATTTAATATTATTGTAGGCACATTTTGTAAGGGATCCACCTCATTAGTGTTTACCTTCTTATATTTACAAGAATTTAATTCCTCATCCACTATAAAAGGAAACTCACCACCTCAATTATTCACATGTCTAAAGCACATTTTCTTATCTAAAATATTTCCAAATAATTTCCACAATTCTCCCCATTAATTCTATAGTCCTTACATTCTTCTTAAAGACAACCAAGAAAGCCTATTGGTGCAATCCACAAGGAGTTAAACAAAAAAAGTGGTAACATCCTTCAATAAGCATTTTTGTTGGATTTTCTTTCTCCAATAGTACAATTATTATTATTACATGATCAAATAATATCCTCAGTATCCTAAATATAATTTTAGATTTTTATTAAATGTTTTTTATCTATAGATAAAAACTCTTCCATCACATGGGTAACAAACATATCATTCATGTGTATGGCGGACTACTGCCTCATGAAACAATGTAATTTTCTTTTCCTTTCCCACCTATAATGGAGGGGAATTATGATATAGATAATATTTTTATATTATATATAGGATATTTATGATGTATTTATTATTAT
Organism: Viscum album; assembly: GCA_963277665.1. Classification (NCBI taxonomy): domain Eukaryota; kingdom Viridiplantae; phylum Streptophyta; class Magnoliopsida; order Santalales; family Viscaceae; genus Viscum; species Viscum album. The sequence continues at coordinate 1,448,181,582 of OY728155.1, forward strand.
TTAATTATTATATAACACATACCATCAGGCTTTCTATTTTTTGAGATATGATAACTTTGTTTATGGTTGTGTGGACTACAATCTCCTCAAAGCAATGTGGTTCATTCACATCTACCTGAAACTTATTAAAAAAGGTTTTATTATACCTATGTTATTTGTATGAAATAACAATACTTTTTTAATTATAATATATTTATACAAAAATTCTTTATTTACATTCATTCTTTCATTATGACAACAAAATGATAATAAAGGTTATATATTTGTGCGACACTCTGAGTCCATGAATGGTGAATTCCATTTTATATATATATATATTATAAAAAATTATAAATACTTATATATTGAATATATATTATATTTATATCATTTTATACTTTCTATAAATAGTTCAATCATTATATATGTAAGGGGATCAATAATAACAAATCAAAAGATATACAAAAAATGCAATTATTACCTGAAACGTAACATCAGCATGAAATTATTTATAAAAGTGTAATATAGAGTCACAATTTATTAATATAATTTTTGATATTATATATATATATATATTAGAGTAATAATATGATTATATTTATTACATAGTAGTTTTTTTTACGTATGAAGATAGTCAAAACAAAAGGTAAATCTTTTCTCATCACACGTTTATTTTTTAGTGAGGTGTATGCTATAATCAATTATTATTCTTATTTTGTAGTGTATATACATATCTATGGAATGTTATATCATTTATTTACTCTATTTTATGATATTAAAAGTGTAACATGATATTATTAATCCATGTGGATGATGATTCAAATGTTACTTAAGAATTAAGGGGATTTCTAGTCAAACTTTTATTTCTACATGACTTATGAATTATTCACCAATCATTCCTTTTTTATTGTATATAATTAATATGAATTTACTATATTATTATTATTTATAAATTTATTGGTATTTACATATCCATTTTATTATATATCTTTCACGGGGTTTATGGATCAAATGATACCAAATCAGAAAATTAATTTTGTCTCAATTTTCCTTCTTTGAGACACATGCAATGTTATGAACAAATATTCTTCTTTGTGGTGTATATACAACCCTTTAACAGGTTATATCATTAATATAATTACTTATATAAGTACCCAGCCTTTAACATTAAATAATCTTGAGTTAATTCAATAATTCACAATGAGGATCTTTTCAGGTTTAGATTTTAGAAAACTTGGTCATAACTATTACATAACAAATAAAATATTAACAATTAGACACTTCAAATTACTATCCATTTTTTCACAATATAAAACTCTTTATTACATGATTTCATTTTAAATTGATAGAAAGCATCATTACATTAATCTTGAATTCCTCCTTTATCTTAACCATCCTTATACCCTGTAGAAAACATTTCAAAAACATTGGATAACACAAAAAACTAATTAAGGGATAAAAAATATTGAATGAAACCATTAGTCAATGGATATTTTAATCAAATGAAAAAAATTTCAAAAAATAATAGTTTTTATTGATAAAACTTAAGTTACTTAAAATATATTATAAATTTATAAGATTCATTGAAAATGTCTTATTAATTATAAATAATAAAGGAAACTTTTGGCATCCATATCATACTTACATTTTAGCTTTCCAAATTATATAAGAAATAACCTTCATGGTTACGTTTAGAATAACCATCACAGTATATTCCAAAACACTCTTTATAGTGACCATATTATCTGACTATGTATCATTACCTAATGTATTGGAGAGATATCACATGCTCACACACCGTTAAATTATAACAGAACAACCTGTATACGTAAAAAATTCCCATTAAACTTAACATAAATCGTAACACATACAATAAAATTGAATGAAAAATAACATTTACATTTTGAAATTACATTTTATATTTACTAGTCAAACACTCATAAATGAAAACACATTATTTTTTAAAAAAATGAAAAGAAATTAAATTAAAAATTAACACATAATAGAGACATGAAAGTTATAAATTCCATTCATTTATAATATGTAAGAAACATTCCATGTTATTTAAATTATCTGTTAGTCTTAAAAACAAATTTAAAACATTGAAAAACAATATTTTTTAATCAAATTGACCCAATCCACATTAAAATTTTGATATTAATTAACATTTTAAAACATTCGTGTTCATATAAATATATCCTTAAACCCATTTTGGATAAATGACATTAATAAGAAGAATTTTGAAGAATAAATATTTTAATCATTTAAAAAGATGTATTAGTTAAAGATTCCCTTACCATTTTGTTCATTTAAATTATAAGACACATGAATGTAGAAAATTTAATAAAACAACAATAGTATTGATATATTATAGATATATAATGTCATAGGGGGTATATATACACCTTATAGGATAATATAGGTGCATAAAATCAAGATATGCCTCAATGAAAATAGATTGACACGAAGTCCCTTATCTAGAGTCTCACTAGTCTCACACATTATTTATATTCATAAATAATAAACATAGTTTAATTTATAAGTTATTGAAAACATTATTTGTTTTTGTAATTCCTTTAATATAACTTATATATAATTTTATAACAATCACATAATTATTTATGTTCACGTCAGATATTTTGTCGATGTTCAGTACTTAAGTCAAAAATGAAATTAGTATGATGTAAATAGTTCATGTGGTTATAGATTCATTAAATACAAAATAATATTCATGAAATATTTTCTAATTTTATAAATTAATTATACTTTTAAATAAAATAATTAATTTTGATTATGAAAAATGAATAATGTTATAATCATGGAGATGGTAGGTCATACTTACGCATGAGTAACGTTTCCATTTCTTATTTATCCTTATAGAAATAAGTTGATTATTTTTTATCTTTCCATAATGATAATAATATTATTAAAATAATAATGATAATATATATATATATATCATATAAGTGATGTGGTGAATAAAAACTATTCACATCACTTTAGGAGGTGATAGTTCACACGTACACACAAATGATGTTATCAATTTTATGTCCATATAAAGTAATAAAATAATTGATATATTAATTTATTTTAATGATAAATATGTCATAATATCATATATAAACATTAATTTCATCATTATTACATGTTTTGGTAGACAATAATGAAAAACAAGCTATATCGATTCGAGAAGCGGTAGTCCGCCGTACACATAAACGAAATATTCATTTCCCATTTGGTGAAATTAGATTGGGATTTAGGTGATGATATTAAACAAATAAAATCTCATTATATGTATGATGCTTGATTTATTATTTTATAATGGTGTAAAAATATTTAATGGAACATGAAGAAGAAATAAAATAGAAATACTTAATTAAAAATGTTATCTTTCTTTCAGATGATCACCATTCTTAACAGCTTAACCCCTCAAAATATGGTGTTATTCATAAAATAAGGTGTCAATAATTTATGTAGGTATTCTAGAAAATTTCTTATGTACATCATGGATGAACCAATATGTTTCTTCACGTTTATGGAATAAAGAAGATGGGTTCCTTTTTATAGGAAAGTGGAGAGGCACTCTTGGAATTATTTAAATAATTAAATTAATATAAATTCATTTAAAATTTAAAATTAGTCCAAGTTGATTTAGTAAAAATATAAAATTAGGATGGGTCAAAATATATTCATCCAATAAAAATTATACATGTTTGGTATATTTTTTAATCCTTATCATTATGTTTTGACCCTTTTAACTCTTATCGTTTTATTAAAAAATTTACAAATTTTGAGTTAAAATAATTACAATAACACGAAAAAATACCAATGAATGAATAATTATTAAAATTTATAGACATATAACAAATATTTTTCTATGTATTAGTCTTTTAGAAATTTTCTTACATTTAAAAAAAATTATGATTTAAAATATGAATTTTTTCAATTTTGACACTAGTAATTACTTGTCTTTTTTAATAAATCAAAAATTGTGATAACATGTAAATATATAATTTAACAAAACTATAACATGTCAAAATAATCCAAATTTTTTTTAAGGCATCAAATATTTGAAATTATATTAAATTTAATATTTTTAAAATCATATATGTGATTCTTCCTTTAATAAATCTATTACTGCATCATCATTGTGCCATAATTAAATTCAATTATTTACATCCTAAAAATTATTAATAAATTATGATATTGTTGTGAATCTATTTATATTTCTAGTGACTATTTATAGTCAAATATATAACTTATATAACCCAATATTAAAATCATTATAGTTATGAGAGGCCTGATTATGACATCTTTCTCTTAACTTTTAATAAAATTTTATATGTGTAATAATCAAATATAATTTGATTTAGAAGGCCAAACTTACTAAAAAGAAGGATTTTATTGGTTTAAAATGAATAATCTAATAAGATTATGATAAATTTTAATGTAGTTTTATAATATTTAAAATATTATTTTTACCTTTAATTACACGATTTACTCTTAACCGTGGTAATAAAAACAATAACAAATGTTACAATTCCTAGTGTCCCAAAATGAAAGGTAACTATTTAAATAATTTTTACAATCAGATTCCAAAAATGGAATCCATTTTTATATAATAAAAACTCATAATAATAATAAATTAATTAAAAAAATAATCTCATTGACAGAATGAGAAAATAGGTCTTTAAAGTAAAACATTCAAAAGCTTACATAGTTTTTATATCCAATTTGAATATGAACATTATTCTAGTTACCTAAATTGTATTAAATGACAATAAATAAATATAATTATACTTTTAATCCATTAAAAAATATAATTTAACACTAAATAAATTCTATGAAAATGTAGTCTTGAACAGAAATGTAGTATTAATTAATATTCATTAAAATATTAATTTTATCAGAAAAACAATAAATTCAACCAACGTTAATTTTTATATCCTAATTCCAAATAAGAAGTTCATTTTTTTAAATAGAACATTTAAAAGTGAAAAACTAGATTTAAACTAGGTACGCCATCAAATGTCGACAAAACTCCATTTTTAAAAAAATATTATTTTATCGGTAAAATTGAATTTGATATTATATAATGTCTATAAAAAATATAAGATGAATTTTCAACATTATATTTAATTTATATTTCATTAATTTTTCCAATATTGATATTTTATTTTCAAAATTAAATAGTTTTTCATAGATATACATCAATTATATTCAATTTTATTTGAATTTCAATTCTATTTTATTTTTTATCTAATGAATCATTATATAAACATGTGTAAAAATGTATATTAATAATTCCATTAAAATATTTCATTCCCTCTATTGTAACAACTATGATATAACAACCATATTAAATAATAATATTTAATTGTTCATTTGAGCTCAATGTGTTGTTTTATGTACGCTATCGAACATTCTGTATCCATTAAAAAAACTTGACATGCTACACTTTAAATGTTATTTTATGCTTTATGTAATGTTATTCTTATTATAAAAGTGGGTTCTTTAGACCCAAAAAGAACAATACTTTTTATTACCATATTTTTTATACAGTTAGATAAACATGATTCATTTTTACATTTATAGTGTACATATTTCTACTTCTACTATTTAATGCTATTTAACATATATTAGTTATCATATCAAAAAGTTATATATGATCTCGTATTATAATGGGAACCATTATAGACTATCAAATTAATCATACACAATGGTTCTATGGTCTAGAAACATCATACTGTGTGGATATAGTATTTTTTTTAACTATCAGAGGCTAGGGGAACTTAAGTATTGAATAATATTCTTCATGATGTTTTTACATGATGATATCTAGTGGTGAGATGATGAGGATAGACCCACCAATAAGAACACCACATAATTAAATATTAATTGGTTTTTTTTTATATATGAACATTTGTATTGGTCTCCTTAATTGAGGTCATTACTAGTATTTGTCTTTTGATCATGTACATTGATACAATGGAAAACAATGATAAAGGAATAGTTGTGACGTACATTGTGTGGGGTGTGTCATTAGTGGAATGGGATTGGATGAATGGTCATGAGTGGATTTTTCACATCTATATTAAGAATGTAATATATCTCAGGCTAGTCTAGTCAGGATGGTTCTACTTTCATAATACTTTGGCCAAAGAAGTCTAAAGAGAAATCCATCATGTTAGATCATAAAACAATAAAGCAATAAAAAGTTATCAACACAAGTTTGAATCCTTATTTATGAAATATTTAAATTTAACGGATTATTGTACCCAATATGTATTGTATGTTTTTTGTCATTGATATGACTTTCCTTATCAATTTAGAGGGTTTATGGGTTTCTTGAATCCACTCATATTCTATGGATTTTATTCACTACTATTAATATAATGTCCTAGAGGGTCACACACTATAGTGTATTCACGAATTCCCCATATTTTGTTGAATAGGTAAATCAGACATGGTGCGACCCACCAAGAAGTCCGAGTGTTATCTGAGTTATCGATCACTAATAAATAAATAAATTCATTCTATTCAATATATGAATATTTGGATTGAATATATTTAATGTTTCTTTACATTAGATAAATATGTAATAATATTAATCAGATGAATATTATATTAATATTCCAGGTTCATTTAATGATGAGATGGAATTATTAGTCGATTTAAATGACTCAGGTTTATCATGTAATTTATTTTCTATATAATAACTGTATATAATAAATTAATAAACAATATTTACGTTGTTTAGTTCATCATAACTATTTATTTAGTAGACTTTGAATAAACAGGGTCCGGAGAACCATATTTGGTGACTTGAATATCAACTATAAATCTCGAGAGGCCCTTTCACAACTATTACTATCTATTAATTTTTTATTGAGATAATATCACTACTCCTATCTTCTAGAAAGAGATTCTCTCACTTTTAATGATGATCTAAAAACACCTCCACGCATCTAAGACAGAGGATCATGGTTATCCTCTGGACATCGAAGACATCATCTTATGGTTCTGTTAGAACCCGAAATTCCACAATCGACACTCTAATAGCCTTTTGAACCATGTGTAGATTTTCTAAAGGAATTTTACTTTGGATACTTTGAGAAATGATCACCAACAACAATAATATGTCTAACACAACTTCATATCTAGTAGGCTATTTTAATTTTCATGAAATCCTTTGACATTACCGGAGCTCAGATCATCAATGGCGGCACGTTCCATCACCCCGATGATGTAATTGTTTAAAATATCCATCCCACCATCTTACACTATAATCCTGGTACCTTTAATTGGTATCATAGTGATTGATTATATTTTCTATTCCGTGAAAAATTAATTTGTATTTAAATTATATATAGGGCTTGAAATATTTCCCAATAGTTCATACTACACATTGATCTAATTTTGAACGACCACGTTATGTCTATTTTAATTTTTTATGGATCCTGTTTATGGTTTGATCTAAAGTATTTAAAATTTAATGTTTATTTTAGATTATCATGAAGATATATCCAAAATCTAATTGGATTATAATCATCATAAATAATTATGGTTCCATGCAAATTATAATAATATAATTTTATTAATTTTCATAATATTTTTATTAAGATAATAATAATTATATTAAACTAATGATAAAAATAAATTAAATGTATAAATTTAATAACCATTTAAATTTTTATGAATATAAGAAAAGGGGTGGGGATACTGTGGAATTACCAACTCCCAATCATTATGTAGATTTTTTTAAAAACTAGTTGTGTATAATAGTTCAATAAAATTATCGATGAAGACGTCGTGTAGAATTATTCTATTGGCCACATAAGTCTCTCATAGAACAACCTTTATGTCATGCATATCCTTGACTTGACAGATCCCCCTTGGGCCCTTCTTCCTGAGGTGGCTCACTAGATACTTGTAATACCTCCCCCCATTGCTGGTTGGCCACCCAGTCTCCCTGTTGGACTCGCCACTGGGAGCCGACTCGCCCTGGCGAAGCATCCCAAATCCCCACTATGGTGCAAACCCCCATTGGTAAATGTATTATTTCCTCCCCCTCGTGGAACTTCCACACTTGATCCCTTCTTCTATCATCCTTTCAAAGGCTAGGTTTCCTCCATCTTTCGTGCCTCAGAGGTCCACCGTGCCGCTTGGATTGATGAATTACAACGGATCCAGCACATTTGTTTTCCCCTTCACCCATATTGGGGGGTCGCATATCCCTCGTAAATTTTAGAATATCCTCCTATCTGACCACCATTCTGATTGGTAGTGCGACCTTCAAGTATTCTGACTGGTGCTCCATCTCCTGATCTGGTCGAACGACAAGTTATCATCCTCTTTCCCTTCATAACTAGGCATGGCCTCCCCACAACTCCCTAGACCAGGAGTTCCACAACTCTCCTCTATCCACGAGGAACCCCAAATCTCAAAAGTGGTATACAAAGACCAACCACCATGGATCCCTTCCCTGACCCCCCTGAAATGATCTCTTTTGCATCAACCTCTAGGTGGATAGATCAGAACCACAAACGCTTTGGAATACCATTAGGTATAGAGGTTGATTGATCATTTTTTCGACTGGTCCCGATATGTTCTTTTTGCTCATTATGGATCTAGGTGCACTTTTTTGGCTGTGTTTTTCCCTGCATGGGGTTTATAAACCCTTAAATGGGTCTATGTGGGTTCATCACAACCCATTTTTCTTCTTGCAGAAGTTTGTGAGGCAAGGGTAAACTAAAATTAATATAATTAATTAATTTAATTTTATAATTAAATATATTTGATTAAAATAATATTTTTTGGTTCAGAATATAAATTTAAATACCTAGGATAAAATTAGATTGATTAATTTATATATTTTTTTATATTAAATTGAAATGAATCATACCTCATGTGAATGAAGTAAATTATTTTATTTTCTAATTCATTAAATTAATTTAATAGACCTCATACTTAAATTATTGAAATTCAAATTTTATCATGATTTATATTTACCAACTTACAGATCTTGAGAACCGATGAGTGTGTGTCTATAATTAATTATTTATTATGTTATTTAATACATGTCTATGATGATTGTAATAAGTAGTTAATAAATTGATAGTTAACACATAGCCTTTATTTTTTTTATCAATTTGTAAAATTTCGTGTGTGCCTTGACTCATCTTATGTAGTTACACCCCTAGTCCCCCTTTTCCTTAACACAATTATTCTTGTAGCTTAGATGAAGATGACGTAAGACATGAATCCTGCTAATGTGAGGCAACACAAATTGACGGAGATGATGCATGATGTGGACGTTTCCAAGACATGGTAGTACCCAAAATGAGAAGCGAACATACTAGATAGGGACGAGAAGCATCAAGAATCAAGCTACAACATAGATACAATACCCTGAGAACATATTAGATTCTCACGACTAGTTCAGTATCTACATTCCTTTATACATTTTTTTATTATTTAATGCATTTTATTACTGCATGAAAATACATAATATGTTAAATAATAAAATTCATAAAAAAGATATTTAAATTTTTATATAAATGATCAGTTGTTAGTATTACAACATAGATGAACAAGATTAATATAATTTGATTACATTCTTTAAGAGAAAATCTCAGAAACCCTTATAGATTTATTAAGTCATTAATATTATTCCATAATTAAAATGTGAAAAAATGGATGTTTAGGGTGCTCTTCATGTCAATGTTGGGGGTGCATCATACTACCGAGGAGTTCCTATGATATTGGTTGTTTAACATAACTATATGTTTAGTAAGAACTAGACAAAGATAAATTTCTATCATTTTAGTGTCAAGCATTGAGTAAATCATGTTATGATTTTAGAAGTTGGTACTTCACATAATAGATCAAGGAACAACAAGTTAATGTGGTTTGAAAGTCAGACACATAGCTTTAAAACATCAAGTATTGGTGTGGCCAAAGATTTTAGAATATGAGGGTAGGTTTAATGATCATTTCAATTAGAATACTCAATTGACTAGGTATTTTTATTCTAATATAGGGGGTTTCTATAATTTGATAATATAGTGGTAGACATTTAATCATTTAATTAATTAATCAATAATATATAAATCTGTAATCAAGATAAAAGTAAAATAAAATTGAATTTTATTTTTTTAAAAAATGGAATGTATTACCACATGAACACTATGATAATAATTGGATAAATTAAATGTAAAACTAGAATGAAATTCCAAGTGTAGTACATACACATTCTCACATTAATACTATATTGTAATTTTAATGTGTTGGTGTCCCTATACCTTTTAATCCATCTCAGGAAGCATTGGTGTTAAATTAATTATTGGATAATCATAAATAGAGAATATGATGGTCATTTAATAATTCTATCACAAAATCCCGATGATTTTTCTGGTTATATCATTGAGAAATAGATAATATAACATGATGTCTTATCTCTGACAACTACAAGGAGAAAGTGATGCAAGATTTAAATGGGTGATATATTACACTGGATTTGTTTAAATATGAAATATGGATCACAATATTCTAAGATAGCCTACTCAAATACCTATTTACTAGAGTTTTCTTTTGGGTTACCAAAATAACAAGATAGAGTAAGGTCTTCATTACCTTTTGGGTATAATTCACTAAGGACTTAGAATATTAATGACAATTGTATATTTAGTTCTTATGATGAATAAAGTGAAATAAATTGTGATAAGGAAAATTTAAAGTGTGACACCAAACACACATTTTCAATGCTCTATATAAAAATAAATAATTAAACATGAGGTTTTTTACATCACATATAATGAATGCATATTTATCGAAATTTAAATGCAATGAATTGAATGAAACAAGAAACTACCCACTTTCTTCTGCATATATTCATCAATTAATTCTTATAACATGATTCTTGGGTATAATACAAAATCTTCCAATCACCTATATATATTTTAATACAATAACCAATTCTATATAGAAATAATGCAAGAATTCTGGTGTATTCTAAAAGAGGCTTAGAAATCATGATTCTTAAGTCGGCGATGAGAAACACTTAACTTATAAATTCCAAGTTGATGATTTATGTAAAAATATTATTGTGTATAAACAAAAAATTTGTCTCATGTGACCATTGGAAACTAGGAGACATTATTCTAGGTTCAAGAATGAATATTTTTTGGTATCCGAAACTCAATTAATAGTAATGTGGTACTTGAATAATACAACAATTAGTGATGAAAATATATTTTAAAATGTATATACCTTGTTGTGGAAAGAGAATTATTTTTTAGGAAAAACTATGTGTACATCAAGGATATAACGAGTTTTGTATTTATGCTTAGTAAAAATAACAAGGATATACCTAGTTTGTTATTTAGACTTAGTAAGAATAAACACCTACATTATTATATGTATATTTAGTTTGTGCAATGAACACATTAGAAATAAATATTTTCTACAAATATTTCAGATGTAGTTCAAGAAGAGAGAGTGGAATATTAAAAGGGTAAGACAGTGGTAAATCTACATCATAAGATTCTTCTATGTAATCAGGGAATGAGAGAGTGATGTTTTTCTTATTAGAAATTATGAGTTGATTCAGGAAGGCATACCGAATAATATATTGAAAATGATTTCATCGATCAATACAATTTTTCTTGGGGAAATTCCTAAATGAATGTTACCTTGTCTACATTACAAAATTGATTTTAATGAGGAGCGTTGATGATGAAGTATTAAACGTTAACATTGGTCAAAAAAATAGCATGATGAAAATTTTAAATTCACATTTTATACATCAGAGTTATGATGTAATTAGTATAAATGTTGAAACTTGTAGAAACTTCCATCATATTTCATGATGTTCATTCTAGATTATGGAGAAATCTAATAACTGCATTCTAACTATATTAAAAAATGGATGTATAATGATCATAGAATGATGAAAATCAATTATTTAGTAGGAAAAGAATTTAGATACATAATGTTTGTTAGATTATAAAAAAAAAATTCATCATTATGGGCACATAGTGCATCCAAGTAAATAACCTAACAGTTTCTTGGGTTATCACTTCAATCCCTAATATAGAAAAGAGACAGTCAGGTTATAGACTACATTTCAATAAAAGTGTGTGCATCTCTACTTGAGATAGTGGGAGAATGAATGACTTGGGACTAGTCAATGCAAGTTATGAACATATAGTTTCCATAAGAACTAGTTCCAAAAGTGCATGTAGAAGATGAATGTTCGAAAGAAACATACTGTATTAGAAGATTAAGACCATGTAAATTATTTTATTTTCCCTATGGTAGGTGATATATTATACAATTAGAATAATACTTCCTACAAGTATGTTGTATATCTAAATTAGCTACAATTTATAATATAAATTAGAATTTAATAATGGATTATATGTATCAAATTGAAAATGGTCTTATTATTGTCAAAACAATAGTGGGTATTTAAGTGAGATGATGCATGGGTGGTGTAGGTGATATGACAATAAGGATTCATTTGTAATACAATGTCATAATGCCTGAATCCATTATAATTTTACATGACATAGATAACTTCTAAGATCATTTAAATGGACATTGGATGTCATGATAAACTTTCATGGAAGGTGTCTACACGATGCAACCAGAAAGGGATAATGACACCACTGGATGCCAATAAGATTTTAAAGTTATTGAAATCCAGTTTAGGACTGACATAAGAAACTAGATCATTGTATATTCATCTATAATGAATGTTTTCCTATTTTATAATAAATATTAGTGGGAGTTCCAATGTTTTCCATGTTAAATATGTTGAGTAACATATGTAAAATAGCTGTATGTATTCAATTTAGTTAAAAGAAGGGTGAAAGAAATACTCTAGTGATTGACTTGAATTATCAACCCCAGTTGTAGGTAATAATATATACTATGTTGGATCTATTGGTTACTATTACCCAGTCAATTGTACATACACTCACATGGAATTGAATAAAACAATTTGGAACTTTTAAATAAAATAATTTTTTCTAGTGTCACATGGTATAAATCTGTATAAGTATACATTCAAAGATATAGGAGGATATTAATAAGTGTGTGGAATTCTATATGCTTTATTAATGGATAAATCATGAATTCCATGATATGTACAACATATTATATAGAGAAAATATAATTTATGGTATACCAATATCATTTATTTCTAGGAGAATAGTAAGGTAAGTGGTTAGAGCTATCTAATTGTACTTGGGAAAGTATAAAAAGTATGTACTTAGGAAGTGGTGATAAAGGTATATTGTTTTCTTTTGGGACATAAAATAGTATTCCATTGGATCAACTTGATCTAGTATCCCAATTAGTTAAAGGTTCTGAGAGAAGCAAGATCATACTAGGAAATGGTTTTATATCTAAAATAATGGATTAACAGTAGTATATATTGTAGCTAAGAAAGATATATTAAGTGAAATTATTTTTTCCAGATCATGGAATCATGCATACTTATTAATGTGTTATATTATTGATAATTCTATTACTAATGCTAGACATGATTTCAATAATTGATCGTGGAAAAATATATATATACTCTGGATTCTAATTTCTTGAGAAGTTTTATTCAGGGAGATGAGGTTGCATATAATAGAATATGTTGGATCGGGTCATACGAGATATACACAAGAAGGGGTGAATTGTGTCTTTTACAACATTCTTCACATAGTCATGATCTGTACATTTATCATTATATAAATACATAGTAGCAAAAAATAAATAGCATGGGATGCACGATGTATAGTTGTTCAGGGAAGAGAAGGCCCTTAGTCCACTCCACAAACACTTTACTCCACGAGCTGGGTGATTTTCACTATTTGGTCCTCTAATCAACAGATCGTTCCACAGCTGAGTATAGGCAGTTAAAACCTTTACAATCTTAAAGAAAAACAGAGGCATTTGTTTCCAACACATAACTGGATACATAGCGTAGTACAAGAAGTTGATAACTCAAGATAAAATAGTATTTTGTTTGTTGAAACTACATTTTCAGTTGTTCATCACGATTGCAACAGAATGCAATTGACAGTAGATGGATCGTCATATTCAGAAATGATGATCTTTATATAAAAGTAGTTATGAGCCAATCAGGTTGTATTACATCTTAAAAGGTCATTCACAACATCAATAGTAGTTTATTCTCAAAAATATATTTGATGTAGATTAGTAAATATTCAGTCGTGTTTATTTTTCATCAGAAAACAGAGCTTTGTAAATCTTTGTAACTGAAGATATGAAAGTCTTGATTGTTTGTAATGATATCCTTTTTCAAAAAAAGATTCTCTCTATGTAACAAATTGGGTATATATTAATATAATTAAGATGTGTGTTCTCCTATTAAATTTAGATCCAGAAAAGTCACCTTTAGAATCGCAATATTAACTAGTTTGAATAGCAGAACAATCGTAACTTCCTAGAAAATTTGGCAGAAAAATCTCATTTTAAATTTATCATTTGAATCAAAAATAAATGGATTTGAATCAATAAGATACTCGCTTTAAATTAAGGCTTTTGATCTGGCATGAAATCAGCCTCATAATATGCATAACTATCGTTGCTTTAATAATGTCTTAATTTAATCATCTAACATCAAATGTAGGGTTGAACTGCATATCATACATTCTCTGAACATAAGTTTCACACTATAAGGTTTATATCAAATTTATGGTTGACCTCAAATGTATGGTTGATTTTAAATGTTTCTCTTCAACTCTCAAATGTATTGTATAATCCATACTTGTCAATCAAACGCACAGTTGTTCATAAAAATAAGGATGATAAACAAAACTTTTAACAAACAACTTATCATTTCATACTAACGTAATGATCTTCTTCCATACATTCTTGATTTCCCAAACATATGATTCCTTACAATCGTTGGTTTCTTCAAAAATATAGGGTTCCTTCCAAACGTACTTTGTCAATAACATATGGTTGTTTATCAATACTTTTTTGATATCTCATATAGTATACACCGCATTCCATCCATATGTTATGATTCTCAGTATTGGGTATGAACAGTGTTTCTAGAACATTCTTAAGTAATTGTAGAATATATAGAGCTTGAACAATGTTTCTAGAAAACACTAGTCCAAATACTTTAGCAATTAATTCTCTTTGTTCAGAAATTTAAATATTTTTCCAATAATAATAATATAACGAATGATAAATTTTTGAAATACAAATAAAATAAAATCATTAGAATAACAAATAAGGGTATTTTTTAGAATCAAAATCATCATAAATAGATTGAGTATTGTTCTCAACAATCTCCCCTTTATTGATAATATAATCATGTATGGTTGAAAAAAACACTTTCTCAACAATCTACCCCTTTTTGATGATCACAAAACCCCTGAAATAACCAATGAAATTAACATAAAAAATTAATTGAATTTAGTTTAGAATTTTACAAAGATAAAAACAATATTTAATTTGAACAAAATTATCATAATAAAAAAATTCTCCCATAATAATAGATTATTGTTATATTGTTTAAAAAACCTTAAAAAGGATTAACTTAATTTCTCCCCCGTATAAGATAATGATAATACTTACCATTTCCCCATTTAAATAAATGTAAATATTTTAAAATAAAATATTGTGTTTATCCTATTTTCTATCCCTTTTTATGGTATAAAGAAGAATTATAGAAGGAGTAATATAATAAATTTCAATGTAGCACTGAACTTAATTAAATGCTATTATAAACTTTTATAATATGTGAATCTGGATTACTGGATTTTTTATAATAGAAATTACAGTAAAAGAAATTAAAACACTAGAAAATGCGATGTAAATGTATTTCATTGTAAATATAATTACATGTAGAGTAATGTAATACAATAGGAATCAAGGGTGTGTAAGGGGGTGAGATTGGTTTCATCTCCTTTCAAATATTTCCTTGATCTCTGTCAATTATTCCCTCAATATTTTCATCAATCCATCTCCCAAATGGATAATTAGATCCCTGATTTCTTGAGTGAAATTAATATCATCAATCAGTTTCACTCTAAAAACTCATGAAGATGTTCTTCCTTTTCCATAAAAAGATTTAACTTATCAGTGAAATAATTCAGCACAGTTCTAATTCCTAGTTCTTTTGAAGTCAATATGTCAACTATAAAATTATGATTATCTATCAACATGAATAAATGAGCATTGTTGCACTGTAAGTCCAATAGTGTGTTATTCATATTTTCCATGACCACTATATTATCCTGAAATATTTACATTAAATCAAGTGAAGTACCTGATGTACAAGATTCAGTGGTTCTGACATAGGCAAATGGCATCTCCATGAATGATTTTAACTTTATCAAATCAAAAATCCAAATAATGTATAATTTCAACTTTTCAACTTCATTGAGTAACTCTGTCTTAAAATTTTCAACTTCCGGTTTAGAAACAGTACTAGTTTTAAGTCTGTGAAATTTCAGATGTTCCTTTTCTAATCCTCTCATTAGAGTATCATTCATAGATTCAGTGATGTTCAACTTCTTGTATAGTTCCTCCATATGTGTATTTACTAAATTAGAGGTACCATGCGCTTGATTCTTAGTTAGATCTTTATGCAACAACAATATTTTCATGGATTTATAATTTGATTTGTCATTATCTTCTCTATATACTGGTTTCGCAATAGATTTTTCCTTTGATCCTTTCTCAGACTCATCCACAGAAAAATATTCTTTCAATAGTTTAGTATGAATTTCAAAAACATTCTCTTCCGGGTTTCAAGGTACTAGAGCTTAATCCTCAAGAGAATCATCTATATATTTCTCCTCCATTACTGGATTCTCCAAAATAATTTTTTCTTGATCAACATCTACTTGATCAATTTGAGTTTCTTCCACTGATTCTTCATCACCAGGCACTGTCTTTCCTTCTTTTTATACTAGTGGTTCTGGTTCCCTTGTATCTTCTCTTAAAAAAATATAGCTTAAGATATCAGCATATGTTAAAACATTCAATGTTTTAGTAGGATCATCAATAATATTTGGATCCCTGCTTCTTTTGAATCGAGGACCTTTTTGACTGCTTTCTTTAGGTGCATCTAGAATCTTAAACCAGATTCTCCTTGATACAACACTAATTCTTGATTCATCTTGTCCTTCTTTTGATTTTTCTGGTTGTTCCTGATCACTTTCATCATCCTATTAAGCTCCTACAGGCAGCATCTTTCCTTTTATTATGCCCCATAAATATCCAATCATTCTCAATGTACCAGCATTGATGATTTTTCTATGGTGAAATCTCACCCGAGCATCCACTAGACATATCACATATTTCTTAAACAGGATCTTTGAGATGAACCTTCCATAAAGATTAAAATTTGTTCTTTACTATGGTTGGAAACAATAACTGAGAAACCTCAACATGTATTATAGAACGTTCAATTTGATGTCACTTATCATCAAAAAAATTAAATACATATCTAGATAAATAATTTTCCCATTTCAGACATCCTAGGTGCAGTCCCAGTTTGTACAAACTTAACTAATATCTTCTAGTTCAGTTCCAAATCATGTACAAACATCTTCCTGATATTAGTTGATCCAAATATAAATGACATAATATATTCAGATTTATGTACCCTATCACCAATATTTGTTAAATCGAAATGATAAACTACCACATGAGTTAAATTTAGATTTTTTGCAATTTCCATGGATGATTTTGAAAAATCTCAATCCTCAATCCTAGTGATTATCGAATCCACATCATTTCCTGACTAAATTGTACCGACATAATGAAATGACAAAGTTTTACTGAATATATTAACTCTATATAATCTCCATTAAATGTCTTTTATTTGTTCTAAAAATCTAGGGATTTCCATAGCATCATGTTCATCTAATAGAGACATTACAGATCTGTGAATTTTCCTTGAAATATTTTTCGCCCAACCGAGCGATGTATCTTCGTAGTGCTGGTTTATGGCACATCAGTTCTATTGATTCTTTCAATTACTATTTAAATCTTGGAAAGTTCGAAAAATACTAGGGTTTTGAATGTTTATATCTGAGATATAAGAGATGTATCGATTTTCGAAGATTCAAAGGGTTTTGAGAAAATGAACGAATTTGGAATTCAAAACAGTTTCTAACATCCACGATTCATGTGTCATTACATACATACTAATTATTTCATAAATTTTAAAATTAATTATAATTGCACACAGCAAAGAAGGAATAAATAATTAAATAAATAAAATCGTATTATATGAAAAACCCATAACTAAAATATTTTGAGAAAAAAAAGATACTAAAATGTTTAAAAAAATACATAAAATTAAATAAACCAAGCTCCCCTTTAATAAAATCAAACCTTACAGTAGGAAGTAGTTTAAATAAAATATCAACTAATTGAATATCATTACATACAAATTCTATTAATATATACTTTTTAAGAACATGATCTCTTAGAAAATGATGTATGATATCAATTTGATTAGTCCTAGAATGATTAGTAAGATTTTTTGAAATATTTATAGAACTTGTATTATCACATAAAATAGGTTTATTATTAAAATTTAGTCCAAAATCCAAAAGAGTTTTTTTCATCCACAAAATATGTTTGCATCAACAACCAGTAGATACATATTCTACCTCAGCTGTTAATAGGGAAAATGAGTGTTGTTTCTTACTTGACAATGATACTATGGATTTTCCTAAAATGTGACAAGTTCCGGAGGTGATTTTTCTATATAATCTACAACTACCAAATTTTACATCTGAATATGAAATCAAATTAAAATCAAATTTTTTTTGATAGATAAGAGATTGAAAAATATTTCCTTTCAAATATCTAACATTTATTTTATCAGCAGTTAAATGGGATTCTTTCGGATTTGAGTGAAATATTTCACAAAGACATAATGAATATATTATATCTGTCCTACTAGAAATAAGATATAGTAAACTACCAATCAAACCTCTATATAAGTTGTTGTCAACTGATTTCCAAATTTCATCCAAATCGTGTTTTATATTTATACACATATGAGTTGTAAATGTATCTCTTTTTTCAAGTCCAAATTTCTTTATTTAATCAGTAATGTATATTGTTTGAATTAAAACATTTCCAAAATCATTTTGATAAATTTTTAGTCCTAAAAATAAATTTAATTATCTCATCATACTCTTTTCAAATTTATTTTGCATTAAATTTGAAAACTCCTGACAAAGTGTTCTATTTTTTGATCCAAACATTACAAAATAAACATAAATTTTAATTAATAAAATATTAGAGTTTATAGTTTTTGTAAAAAGTGTTGGATCTACCATTACAATAGTAAAAAAATTTCAAAATAAAAGAACATAATCTTTCATACCAAGCTCTAGGTGCTTGTTTAAGACCATAAATAGTCATTGTAAGTTTAAAAATTGAATCCAGTTTTTGTGAAATTCCAAAACCAAGAGTTTTCTAAACATAAACATCCTCCTATAAATACCCATTTAAAAAAGGTAGAATTAACATCGATCCGAATGAATTTAATGTTCATATGAGATGCATATGCTAAAAAGATTATAATTGCTTCTAATCTAGCTACATGTGAAAAGTTCTCATCATAATCTATACCTTCTTCTGGATTATATCTTTTAGATACTAGTCTTTCTTTATTCCTAGTTATTATTCCTGGATCATATTGTTTATTTCTAAAAACCCATTTTGTTTCTATTACTAGATAGTTCTGAGGTATTTCGACTAAATTCAAAACTTAATTTATTTTGAACTGGTTTAGTTCTTCATGCATTTCTATCATCAAATATTCATCAACTAAGTCTTCTTCTATAGTCTTGGGTTCTAGTTGGGATAGAAAGGTAGAAAAATCCAAAAAAATTCCTATATTCCTTATAGTTTTTATTCATGTGTCTAAGTCTATGATTACAGTTTCTAAAGGACGATTTTTAGGGTTCTTGACTGTCTAGGTAGTACACTTATAGGTTCTTCAGTATCATGTTCTTCCTGACATGATTGAATATCATTTATGTCTTTTTCAAAATCATCTTTCAGGTTCTTCAGTCTTAAGTTAATATAAGAATCATGTTTATCTATTTCATCTATCCTTTAGTAAAAGGGATTAGATACATCAAATTTCACATGAATTGATTCTTCAACAGTCCTTGACTTTTAAAAAAACTATAAAATCATTAGAAGTAGATTAATATCCTAAGAAAATGCATTCATCAGATTTTGGATCATACTCACCAATATTTTCCATGGTGTTCAAGGTGTAAACCTTGCATCCAAAAACTATAATGTAATTTACTTTAGGTTATCTATTATGCCAGAGTTCATAGGGTGTATTTTTTGAAAATTGGGCTAATTAAAACTATATTCATTATATAACAGGCTGTACATATAGCTTCTGACCACAAATAGGTCGGAAGACGTTATTCATTTAGCATAGTCCTAGCCATTTCATGAATAATCATATTACTTATTTCAATAATTCCATTTTGTTGAGCTGTTCCTGGTGTAGAGAAGGTGTTCTTAATACCCATATTTGAGACAAAAAGAATTAAATTCCAGATTCTCAAAATATCCACAATGATCAATTCTTAGTGAAATTATATTAAAACCTTTTTCATTTTGAATGGATTTGTAAAAACATTAAAATATTGTAAATTATTCATTTTTATATTTTAGAATGAAAATCATTGAAAATATATAATAGTCATTATTTAAAATATATACATATAATTTACCAGCCATTTTTTACCCATGAAGGTCGAAAAAATCGATATGGATAAGCTCTAGCGGTTTAGATGTAGCAATTTTCTGTATATATTTGAAAGATGATTTGTGATGCTTTCCATGTTGACATGCATCACAAAATCTATAACATTCAAACTTGAGACTATGAAAAACTGAAATTAATTGAATCTTAGATTACTTATGTAAAGCATATACATTTCAATGTCCAAGTCTCCTATGCAAGATCCAGGATTCATTTATCTTTTCAATTTAGTAGTTTACATGTTGTTTACATAAGGAATATAAATCTTCGGTATAGACATTATTAGTTCTAGGTGATCTAAATTTTGGTAATTTATCTTTGAAAACATAATAGCAGTTGTTAGAAAAATCAACAATAAAACTGTCAACACATGGTTGAGAGATACTTATCAGGTTCTGCCTCAATCCTTGTACATAGAGTACTTTTTTGATTGAGAGAGTTTCTGGATCTCAAACTGTTCCAATGCCAATTATCATTCCTTTTTAATTGTCACCAAATGTGGCTAGACCACCATCCTTTTGTGTTAGAGTTCTGAAATTTGATGAGTTTCCACTCATTTTTCTAGAGTAGCCAGTGTCCATATACCATATTGTATTTTTTCTCCTGTGACCTACCTCCTACAAAGTAATTTAAACAGATTGTTATGGTACACATATTCTATTAGGTCCAATTGTGTTAGCTATCAAAAATATGAGAATCCAGACTTGATTTGTTTTTCTAAAATCAACAAAATCATATAAATTGTTTAGGACAAAGTATTTCTTTATTCCACTAATCTGGGGTGTCCTTGTGTAACCATTATTAGAAAAATGACATTTTTCACCACAATAGTTACAGATTAATTTTCTAGTAATTGTCTCAATGTAATTCTTGTAATGTTTAGGCTTCTCAACTTTACTACATATTCCATGTCTTCCATTTTTAATAACATTCTTTCCCAGAATTTCATTTATTATATTTTCTCCATTTTTAAAAATTAGAGTTTCACTTTTATATGTTTCTACTTCAGTTTGCAGTGTTTTTATTTTAGCTTCATGATCTGTATTGTTTGTATGTTTCTAATTATATTTTTCCAGTAATTTCTGATGTTGTTTTAGTAGTGTATCTCTTTCTCCTAAAATAGAATTATGAATATTATTTAAAGACATGAGTTTATTAAATAAAGAATCATATTTTTTCTTCAATCATGTTGTAGTAGACTGCAAGTTTAACATTTTTATAGCTTGATTCAGAATTTGAGTCTGAATAGTAATAGGTTTTTACCTCATTAGTTCTTGCCAGAAACCACATATTAGATTTGAAATTAGATTCCTCCTTTTCTCAATCATGCATTGATGAGCTGCAAGACTCTCCAGATACAATCCATGTAGCATTCAATTCCTTTTTCTCATTCTACTCATATTCATTTCTCATGATGAATTTATTTTTCCTGTCTTCTTTTTATTAAGGACAGTCAGGTCTAATATGACCCCTCTTCTTGCGCACATACCATCTAACTTCATTTTCGTCCATTCTAAAATACTGTATGAAACATTTCTTCTTTTTATAAAACATACTGAATTTTCTAGCCAGCTGAGCCAGTTCCACATCTAAATTAGATGAATCATAACTTTCTAATTTCACCATTATTTCTTTTTTTTCATTAGATTTTTTCTTTTACTTTGTGATGACACTTTTAAGGTAGTTTCTTCTGTATTGATCCGAATCTTATTCTCCTTTTCTTCATCCTGCATTTTAGCTTCATACATCATGAGAGTTCCAATTAACTCTCTCATTGTTAAATCATTAATAGGCATTGATTTTCTGAAAGAAGTAGAACTTCCATTTCATCAAGTTGGTAGTACTCTTAGTACTTTCAAGGATTGATCAACTTGTTTGATTGGATCTCCCAAAGTAGTTATATTGTTGAAAATTTGATTCATTATTACATTCAGTTGGGTGTTTATTTCATCTTCAAACATCCTGAATGTATCGAATTTATGTTTTGAAGTAGCATACCTCATATGTCTGACATTGATAGGTCCTTCATAAGAAAATGAAATTGTTTGCCACATTTCATAAGTCATCGGGCATTGAGATACTCTATTGAATTTTTCTGGTCCTATACCTCATATGATTGCATTCATATCATTCAAATTCATGTCATACTCGGATTCAGTAGTTTCACTCAATGTTTTAGGTTTCTTTGGTATTTCATAAGGAGTTAGTAACTTTGAGTAGAATCTATTTCCAAGGTTTTTTAATTAAATGATCTTTATTGATTTCCAACATCCATAATTTTCATTGTTTAAGTAAGGATCTCTAACCATTTACATACCCTCTCATGTATCAGCCAATATACTTTTTATTAACCAAAGACTTCTAGATAGTTATATATTTGACAAGAGCACCACTTCTGATTCCAATTGTTGGATCGGGTTATACTAGATATACATAAGAGGGGGGTGAATTTTGTCTTTTACAATTTCTTCTCATAGTCGTGATTTGACCTTTTATCATTATATCAATGTTTTAGTAGCATAAAATAAATATTACAGGACAAACGATGTATAGTGGTTCGGGGAACAGAAGGCCCCTAGTCCACTCCACCAACGCTCTACTCCACAAGATTGGTGATTTTCACTATCTTGTATTCTTATCAACAGGTTGTTCCACAACATAGTACAGGTAGTTGACACCTTTACAATCATAAGGATAAATAGAGCCTTCTCATTAAAACATATAATCAAATACACAACTTAGTACGGAAATCTGATCACTCAAGCTAAAATAGTATTTTTTTCATTGAAATACATTCCCAGTTGTTCTTAATAATTGCAATAAAATGCAATTGATAGAAGATGGATTGTTGTCTTCAGAATTGATTATCTTTGGATAAAAGTTGTTTTGATCTAATATGGTGGTTGTAAATCTTTAAAGGACATTCTAAACATCAATAGTAGTTGATTCAAAAAAAGATATTCGATGTAGATCAGTAATTCTTCAGTTGTGTTACATTTTCAATAGAAAACAGAGCTTTTTCACTCTTCATAACAGCAGATCAGAGAGTCTCGATTGATTTTAATGATCTCGTTTTTCAAAAAGATTCTATCTCTATAAAACAAAATAGGTATGTATATATAGAATAAAGATTAAAATTCTCTTTTTAAATTTAGATCCACAAAAATCTCTTTTAGAATCGCAATATTCAAAAGTTTGAATAGCAGAGCTGTCGTAACATCCCTAAAAATTCAGCATAAAAAGATCAACTAAAATTTATCATTTGATTCACAAATTAATGTCTTTGAATCTGTCAATGACTTGCTTTAAATTTGGTCTTCTTATCTGGCTTGGAATTAGCTTGATAATGCACATAAATACCATTTCTTTTATAAAGTCGTAATTTAAACATCCGACATCAAATGTAGGGTTGAACGGCATATAATACATTCTCTGAATGTAAGGTGCACAATGTCACGTGGATCTCAAACATAAGGTAGATCTTAAATGTAAAGTTAATTTCAAACATTTCCCTTCAACTCTCAAACTTATAGTATAATCCATCCTTTTCATTCAAAAGCACAGTGGTTCATAAAAGTATTGTTGATGGACCATACTTTTAACAAACAGACTTATCATTTCATAATTACATAATGATCTTCTTTCATACTTTTTTGATTTCCCAAACATAAGGTTCCATACAAATGTAGGGTTATTTCCAAATGTAGGGTTCCTTCAAAATGCACTTTGCCGAAAACATATAGTTATTTAACCATACTTTTCTGATATCTCATAGACTATACACTATATTACATCCTTATGAAACGCTTCTCAACGTAGGGTATGAACAGTGTTTCCAAAAAATGCTTAAGTAATTCTTGAACATGTAAAGCATGAACAGTGTTTCCAGAACATGCTAATGAAAATAATTTAGCAATTATTTCTCGTTCTTCAAAAATGTAAATATTTACTTTAGTAATAAAAATATAATGAATAATAAATTTATGAAATACACATAAAAAATCATTATAATAAAAAAAAGGGTATTTCTGAGCATTAAAATCATCATAAAGAGATGGAGTATTGTTCTCAACAATTTCCCCTTTATTTATAATAAAATAATGTATTGATGAAAACTACACTTGAACAACATAATACACATGCCGTGGAAGCATGGTAGTCCTAGATGCTATGGTCGTTACTCAACTGAAACATGGTATTATTCATATGGGGGAAAACAATGTTAGTTATTATGTTGGCTCTAATGAAAGAGAGAGTGTTGTAAAATTGGGTGTCCTATGCCCAACTTGAATAGAGCTTTTGGTTACCATATTATGTATACTGTTAGATATACATGATATATTCCTCACATTATCATGTAGATATTTTTTCATATATTAATTAATGATAATTTTCATAGATTAATTATCATATAAAAGGTTAAAGAATATATAATTCTTTAGTAAGAACCTAAAGATTCTATAACATTAATCTCAAAAAAGGATATATGGTCTATATACCTCTTGCTGACTGGATGTAGTAGAGTTTTTACTATTAGTTTATAGTGGTGCATAATCATTAAGGCTTATTATCCTGACTTTCTCACTTCGTAATCTCTAGTAGTGAGTTCATGAGGACAAACCGACAAATAGGAACACCACATGTTTAATGTGTCATTGGTTGTTCTTATATATGAGCATAATTATTGGTCTCATGACCTGATATCATTACTAGTGTGTTTCATCTGATCATGTGTCAGGACCCGTCCTCGGGGCTCGTGCTGTGACTACCCCACGCCCGCCTTCCATAGGCCAGGGGCTGGCGACGAGCACCAAAAGCGTAAATCCCAATAAAAAGGGAAGGCATTGCCTTTATAAAAGTAAACAACAAAACATAGAACAAGCGGAAGCAAACACTAAGTACAATAAAATGTGATGAAAAGTAAATAGAACCGAATCCAAACCCAACTGAAATGTACAACTACAACTAAACGAGAGTATAATACAAAGGACAAGAAGCTTGAAGAATAGAAGTAGCTCCTGGTTCATCCACCTATAATCCTACCTAAAGGGTTGGTATAGATAGCGCAGCTCCTGGATAATCCACCATGGATCCTACCTAAAGGGTAGGTATAGATAGCCTCCTCAATTCCCTCACCCGTAAACCTCATCCGAGTACCGTCTCGTCGTGAATTCCACCTCCGAACACTTACTCGTTGTGAGGTCCACCTCCGGGTACCATCAAGTCCTTGAACACTCAGCCTCTGTCTTCACTATCCGTCGTCTTCATATAACACAATGAGGGCATAGCCCGTGCAGTGGTGAGAATAACGATACTCAGTAGGGACCTCGAGACCATCAATGTCTCACTAAATCAAACATGGATAACCACAATGCAGGATTTAATCAGATAACCCTTACATAGGTATAATCCCATACTTATACCTAATTTATAATGTAACTCATCTCAATCAAGAGGTATCACACATATATGAAATAAATCGATAACCACTACTTAGGTATATGCCCATACATATACCTATTTTATCAAGCAACCCATCCCAAACACGAGGAAATCACAAAGGTGAACGACTCAGCTCAAACTAGGATTTTCATTATCAAAACTGCTACTGATGAAGAGATCCTCCGCTGTTGAGTTCACTGATCCTGTCACGACTTCGAGGCACTGCTCACTATCCTTAGACTGCTGAGGTACTCCTCCTATCGAGTATTGCGGGTCAGCCACCAAAACACAGTAGTGCTCCCCGTCGGGGTCTGCAACCCAAACACAGTAGTTCACACCCCACCGTAATAGCATGTTGAGGTACTCATTCTGTTGATTACCACGGGTCTGCCACCCAAACTCAGTATTTATCCCCACCATGGGTCTGCCACACAAACACAGTAGTGCTCCACACTAGGCTATACAAGTCACTCCGACTCGAATCGGACAAGCAGTTATCAGGTCTCAGCCAGCAACACGGTCTCCGTACTCCGTACGATCGTCTCTGGGAGGGTCCTCTCCACGAGCTACATGTCAATACTTAAATTTTCAAAAATCCCCCTTAAGAAGTATATCAACGTACAGCCTCGTCATAGGGGTCTCAACGCAACAGACGGCGCGTCAATAGGACGCCCGGTCTGTGAGTTATTAGCCTTTTAGTCACGGGGTCCCGGTTGGTTTTGTGTATAAACAAACACGGCCGTATCTCAACTGTACCCCGAACTCACATAGGGTATACTCAAAGGGATTGTTTATCAACGTGATCACCAATGCCACTGACGGTTCGTCTAATAGATGACTGGTTTGAAAGTTAACGGCATTTCCGTTCGAGAGGCCCTGTTGGATTTCGGGTTGAATCCAACCCGACCATAATACAACTACATCCAAACCACAGTTGAAGTATTCCAAATGTTCCGTCTCACCTAAAGGAATACAACAATGTCGACGGAACGTCAATCGGACGTCCGGAGATCAAGTTATAAGTGTTTCCGCTCCGAGGGCCTGATTGGTTTTGGGTTTGAACCAACCTGACCATACCCAAAGTTCTCCGAAACCATGAGTGTAATATACCAAAACGGCCGTCTCGATCCAAGGATCACAACTAAACTAACAGTGCGTCGATCGGAGCTCCGTAACCCATGTTATGGGCGTTTGGACAAATCTGTCCGAAAGTAGGGGGTTTGGGCCCGGTCCGACCCGACCCAAAACCCCCTCGGTCGGCCCGACGTGGTTCGACCCGAACCGAATATAGGTTCGTACCATTTGGGTGTGGCCCGACCCGGCTGGCGTGGCCTAGCCCAGCGCGGGCAGCCCGACCTGGCACGGGCCGCGGCTCGGCTCGATGCCGAGCTGGACGTAGAGGGCGGGGGGGGGGGAGGGGGGGAGGGGCGCTGCCCCCCTTATTTTGAAACAGTGACCCCCTCCCAGGGACCGCCCTTGGTAGCTGTCGGGAGTCACAACCCCCAGAATTCTTTGAAAATAGCCGCCCGTAAGGGTCGGCCGGTGAGCTTCCCCGGGTCCTGACTCCTGGTGGTGCCGACGGCCGGCGGAGCCCGGCAGCCTCCTCTCGAACCGCCATGGCCATTGCTGCAGATCTTCTTAAGCCGATACGGCGCGACGGTGCCACGCCCCTCCGTCGTGGCCTGCTCTTGTCCACATCCCCCTTCGGATTCACCGACACGGCAAGACGGCATCGCGCACCTCCGTCGTGGCCCGCTCCATCCGCGGTTCTATCGTTCATGCGCGGTGCAATGACACTACATCGTCTTCGCTTCCATGAACAACAAAGGTAAACAAAAAGGGGAGGAGGATGGCCGTGTTTGTGTGGTCCAACCTCCTCCCATTGTGACGATAGTAGGAGGACAAAGAATGAGTATACATAATGACAAACAAGCGAAAATTTAATTGATTAAATTTGAACTTAACCCCAAACTCAAAGAAATTCGCGGAAGCTAGCATCACTAAAAACGGCATTACGGGGTGAGGCTATATATACGTCAATGGAGAACGTCAAAGGAGGAAGCAACGTCTCTTTTTCTTTGACACAGAGAGAAGATGGAACAACTTTATGGCGTTCTTTGTCAAAGTAGGGATGTTCTTCACTATAGAAGATGAAGTTCCTTAAGAGAAGAATTGATCTCCCTCTCTCAATTCTCAACAAAACAACTGACACCAAAATAAAATAAGACTTGTCTTATGTTATTACTTCAAGCCATGCATTTAATTTTTAAAATTCAAACAAAAATCCCACTTAATTTATTATGTGTGTTGGCTTGAATAAATAGGAGAGTGGGGAGAGTTAGAAATTAAATGGAGTTGTCAACATAAATAGGAGTTAGAGGAGTTAGAGGACTTTGACGGGGCACTAATATCCTATCAAGAGGAGTTAGGATTTTTGTGGGTCCCATCCCAAATTCATACCTAGGAATAAACCACCTAGAAAAGAGAAATAAAATTGTTACACAACTTTATTTCACTTTACACTTAATCCATTTTTTAAACAAATCCTCCCGAGAAAACACAACTCCAAAATATCTCTTCCTAAGAAATTACTGGAGCTATGGTTTCATCAGTGCCCTCAGATATCATTTCCAAGAACCAGTTCAAAATATAGATAAACCTGCTCTTTAGTTCACTGAATGTACCTGAGCTAAACTTTGAAAATTTATTCTGGGCAGATTGGGCCTTGGAATCAGGTGCCATATGAAATGGTGGACTTGTAAAATTCCAAAGAAATTATGAAAAAAATTTCCTTGAAATTTACTACTGTACATTTCTCCCACCTCAGGCCTTTACGTCCCCGTAAAGCTTCAACACGCACTAAGGAAAACAAAGCAACACTGAGCACGCATCTGAGCCTTCTGCTCTCCTGTGCTCTCCTAGAGGTTCTCGTGCTACCAGTGAATTCATACCTGAGGAATCGACCGTCCACATAGGACCCGCTCCTGTCGATCCTCAATTTCCACTAGAAACTTTGTTCCTGTCGCCCTGTCATAGACGTCCAATTACCTATGGTCAATGATGTGTGAAGGATCGTGCACATATCTCCTCAGCTAAGAAACATGAATGATTTCGTGCACCCGGTGCAATTGAGGTAGAATGTACAGATGAACCTTGGAGATATCTTTCCTCCTCGGCCACATCTCCATAGACTTTATCAAGGTGAGACCTGTATAAAGACGTGGTCATCACCCTTGAACTATAGTGGTCTTGTTTCATATTAGCATAGGACTTCTATATCTATAATGCGGCCAGCTGTTGTCTCACCACTCCTAACAGGTGAACGCCCGATCTCCTACTATGAGCATCTGCTACAATGTTCCCCTCCCCGTGAGTATAAACTATCTCGAATTCATAGTCCTGGAGGAATTTAATCCATCAAAGTTGTCTTAGGTTCATGTCCTTCTTAGAGTAGATACACATAAGAGTACTTGAGATGGAGAGAACGGTAAACTGTTCACTCAATGAACAATGGGTGAGACTAGCCAATTATAAGAACCCATATCCACCCTATTTTGTCAATTTTCCACCAAAGAGATGCTTGGATTTCTCTTCTTCTGAAAAGAGAAATATGGTCTCAACCCCTGGATGAACCACATTCTTTGCCTAATACAGTCAATCCCGACATGAACGATACAATTAATGTCTTGAATGAAGTCGTAAGGCCTCAACGATACTACTAAGAGAACCAACTGTCACTCTCTCCTCCAAAGGTTGAGTCACACTGTCGGCATCAGTGCGTGGTCACTGGGTCTCCTCCATTAGGTTTCTCGAAAGTGAGGGTCAAGTCAACGGTTTTAAACCAGAACCTCTTAGTAGAAACCATATAGAATGGACAGGAAAGTAAACGCCACAAAGAAAGGTGTCTTTTATTATTGTATCTCAAATTACCAAGACATATACAACCACAACAACAATAAAAAGGAAGCTAGATGCCCTTTTAACAAAGGCTGCCATGCCTGGAACTAGTCCTGCTCCTTTCCACCTTCTTCCAGAGCTCCACTTCCTTGTCCACCGCTTGGCTGTTGGTCAATATTTCGCCACTTATTGTGTCTCAATGGCTCCTCTAATGCCTACAGATCAACTGTGCGGGGTGTCAGAGATTCACTTGCCATGTGACCCTCCTTGCCGCATGAATAGCACTTCCTGCTCCTCCTATGGCTATCTCTATTTCGTTTTCCTCGCACTACCGAATATATAACCTGAGGTCACCCACCTATAGGTCTGGTACTCTTGGACCCCTATATCCTCTATCTAATACCAACAGATGACTCGACATATAATGGTAAACCCTACAGAAAAGACTGAAGCTCCATAATATGCCCTGTGTGTAGAGTCACTAGTATAAAATCCACCCTGAAGAAGGTCTCGAATTATCCCCAGGTGAAGGTCATCCCATCGCAAAACTGGAACATGTGGCTCCACCACCTCTCAGCTGCTCCCTGGAAGAGGCTAACATCTAGGTACACCATCAAGTTTGTGGGTGTCCTACCTGTGTGGAGAGAATGTTCCACAAACTCCAACCAGTGCCCAGCCATATGAAAATCCGGTTCGCCTCGAAACGTCGGAGGCCTATGACGCTTGAACTCATGCATTATGCTCAAGAGGCTTCCACTCTCTGCTGGTGGAGGGCCCTGTATTGATGCCTTGATGCTCAGTGGGCTATAATTTCACTCCCCACTCAGTACCCATGTTGTCTGACTTGGTGAAGACATCCTTAAATAAACAGACGTGACATGGTCAAATGATTATACCTGGTGAGCTGACATGGTTTGATCTGTTTTTAAAGAAAACTTTTGAAAACACACACACAATCAGGGTTTTCGTGCACTGAGTCAGAAATCAGAAGTTAGGGCCCTGGTGTATGGATAGGTCGGCTGCCTGCCCCATTGCTGGACTCCCTGAACTGAAAACCACACTTAGTACCCTTAACACTATTGCTTCACAGAAAGAAAAATATCAGAGTCCATAGTTCTGCAGTAGAACCAACTCCTATGATACCAAATTTTCATGAGCCATCATCGGGGCACGTGCCGTGACTACCCCAATCCCGCCTTCCATAGGCCTGGGGCTGGTGACTAGCACCAAAGGCATAAATCCCAATAAAAAGGGAAGGAATTTCCTTTATAAAAGTAAATAACACAACAGGGCACAAGAGGAAGAAAACACTAAGTACAAAATAATGTGGTGAAATGTTAATGGTCCAGAATACCAACCCATCTAAAATGTATAGCTACAACTGAATGAGAGTACAATAGAAAAGACAAGCAGCTGGAAGAATAGAAGTTCGCCATGGGTTGTCCACCTCAAATCCTACCTGAAGGGTAGGTACAGATAGCGCAGCTCCTGGATCGTCCACCACAGAACCTACGTGAAGGGTAGGTACAGATAGCCTCCTCAATGCTCTGGCCCGTCAACCTCCTCCGAGTACTGTCTCGTCATGAAGTCCACCTCCGGACACTGACTTGTCATGAGGTCAACCTCCGGGTACCGTCCAATCCTCAAACACTCAGCCTCAGTCTGCGATGTCTGTTGTCTTCATTCAACACACATAGGTGCAGGTATAGCCCATGCAGGCATGAGTAAAATGATACTCAGTAGGGACCCCGAGAGGTGGCTGCCTTTTCAAAACAAGGGGACCCCCCCCCCCCCACGCCCAGCTCGACCTCGAGCTGAGCCATGGCCCGCGCCGGGCCAGACTGCCCAAGTCGGGCCGGGCCGCCCACGCTGGGTCGGGCCGCGCCAGCCGGGCCAGGCCATACCCTAATGGGCAGGACCCAGACTCGGGTCGGGTCGACCCGGTTCGGGCCGAACTAGGGCGTATTGGGCCGGGTCGAACCGGGCCCAAACCCCCTTCTTTCGAACAGATTTGTATAAACACCCACAATAAGGGCTACGAACCTCCGATCGACGCACCGTCAGTTTCATTGGGATCCTTGGATCGAGACAGTAGTTTCTTTATAATAAAATCATGGTTTCGAAGAAATTTGTGTATGGCTAGGTTGGTTCGATCCCGAAACCAACCGGGCCCTCGGAGCGGAAATGATTATAACATGAGCTCCGGACATCCGATTGACATGTCGTCAACATTGTTGGATTCTTTTCAGTGAGACGGAACTTTTGGAATACTTCACCTAAGGTTTGGGCGCAATTGGATTATGGCCATGTTGGATTGAACCCGAAATCCAACTGGGCCACTTGAATGGAAATGCCGTTAACTTTCAGACCGAGCATCTGTTTGACGAACCATTAGTGGCATTGGGGATCAGGTTGAGAAATGGTCCCTTTGAGGATAACCTATGTGAGTTCAGGGTACAGTTAAGATATGGCTGGGTTGGTTCGTACATGAAACCAACCGGGCCCCTCGGACTAAAAGGTTAATAACTCACAGACCGGGCGTCTGATTGATGCGAAATATGTTGCGCTGAGACCCCTATGACGAGGAGGTCCTTTGAGATAGTTCTTCATGGGTATTTTTGATACATGGAGTATCGACCTGTAGCTCGTGGAGCAGAACCTCCTGGAGACAAGAGTACGGAGTACAGAGACCATGTAGTTGGCTGAGACCTGATGACTGCTTGTCCGATTGAAGTCAGAGTGACTTGTATAGTCCAATGGGGATCACTTTTGTGATTGGGTGGCAGACCCACAGTGGGGATCACTACTGATATTGGGTGGCAGACCCACAGTACTCGACAGAAGCGGTACCTCTGCAGGCTATTAGGGGGGGTGCACTACAGTGTTTGGGTGGCAGACCCCGGTGGGGAGCACTATTGTGTTTGGGTGGCTGCCCCGTAGTACTTGACAGGAGGAGTACCTCAGCAGTCTACGGTTAGTGAGCAGCGCCTCAAAGTCATGATAGGATCCTTGTACTCGATAGAGGAGTCACAATTCAGCAGTTGCGGTCTCGATAATGAAAATCCTAGTTTGAGCTGATTCATTGACCTTTGTGATTTATTCATGACTGTGATGGGATGCATGATAACTTATGTATATGTATGGTCATATACCTAAGTAGTGGTTATTCATTTATATCATATCTGTGTGATACCTCTTGATTGATATGTGTTACTTGATAACTTAGGTATATGTATGTGCTTATACCTATGTAAGGGTTATCTGTTTAGATCCTACTTTGTGGTTATCCTTGTTGGATTCAGTGAGACATTGAGGGTCTTGGTCCCTCTGATTCCAATTTGTCACGACCCGTCCACGAGGCCCATGTCATGGCTACCCTATGCCCACCTTCCATAGTCCAGGGGATGGCGACTAACACCAAAGGCGTAAATCCCAATTAAAAGGGAAGGAATTTCCATTATAAAAGTAAACAACACAATAGAGCACAAGCGGAAGAAAACACTAAGTACAAAATAATGTGCTGAAAAGTAAATGTGCCAGAATACAAACCCAACTAAAAAGTACATCTACAACTGACCGAGAGTACAACAGAAAAGATAAGCAGTTGGAAGAATAGAAGTAGCTCTTGGGCCATCCACCTCGAATCCTACATGAAGGGTAGGTACAGATAGCGCAGCTCTTGGATCATCCACCAGGGATCCTACCTGAAGGGTAGGTATAGATATCCACCTTAACACTCTCTCCCTTCAAACTCCTCTGAGTACCGTCTCGTCGTAAATTCTACCTCCAAACACTGACTTGTTGGGAGGTCCACCTCCGAGTACCGTCCAGTCCTCAAACTCTCCGCCTCCGTCTGTGTTGTCTGTCATCGGAATCCATCACAAAGAGGTGTGGGAATATCCCATGAAGGGATGAGTATAACAATACTGAGTAGGGACCCTGATACCATCAAGGTCTCACTAAATCCAATAAGGATAACCACAAAGCAGGAACTAAACAGATAACCCTTACTTAGGTATAAGCCCATACTTATACCTAAGTTATCAAGTAACCCATCTCAATCAAGAGGTACCACATAGATATGAAATCAATGGATAACCACGACTTAGGAATATGCCCATACATATACCTATGTTATCAAGTAACCCATCTCAATGATGAGGAAATCACAAAGCTTAAAGACTCATCTCAAACCAGGATTTTCATTATCGAAACTGGAACTTCTGAAGAGATCCACCTCTGTCGTGTACACTGATCCTATCACGACTCCGAGGCGCTGCTCACTAAGCTTAGACTGCTGAGGTACTCCTCCTTTCGAGTACCGCGGGTCAGCCACCCAAGCACAGTAGTGCTCCACGCCGGGGTCTGCCACCCAAACACAGTAGTGCACCCCCCTTTAATATCCTGTAGAGGTACTCCTTCTGTCGAGTACCGCAGGTCTTCCACCAAAACACAGTATTTCTCCCTACCGTTGGTCCGCCACCCAAACACATTAGTGCTCCCCATTGGACTCTACAAGTCACTCCAACTCGAATCAGAGAAGCAGTCATCAGGGCTCAGTCAACTACACGGTCTCCGTACTACATATGCTAGTCTCCAGGAGGGTCCTCTCCACGAGCTACAGGTCAATACTCCATGTACCACAAAGTCCCATGGATAAGTATCTCAATGGACCGCCTCGTCATAGGGGTCTCAACGCAACAGACGGCGCGTCAATAAGACACTCGGTCTGTGAGTTATTAACATTTTAGTCCCGAGGGCCCGGTCGGTTTCGTGTACAAACCAACCCGGCCGTATCTCAACTATATCCTGAACTCAAATATGTTATATGCAAAGGGACCGTTTCTCAACGTTATCACCAATTCCACTAACGGTTCGCCAAATGGTCATCCAGTCTTAAAGTTATCGGCTTTTCCGTTCCAGGGGCCCGGTTGGATTTCGGGTACAATACAACCCAGTAATATTCCAACTGTGTCCAAACCTCAGGTTATGTATACCCATCGAACCTTCCCATCAAGTGGAATCCAGAAAACTCGACAACACGTCAATTGGACGTCCGGAACTCAAGTTATAAATGTTTCCGCTCTGTAGGTCTGGTTGGTTTCAGGATCGAACCAACCCAGCCATACCAAAACATTACCAAAATCTTGCGTGTAATATTAAAAAAATGACAATATCAATCCGAGGATCCCAACGCAACTGACGGTGCATCGATCAGAGATCCATAGCCCATGTTATGTCCGCTTAAACGAAACTGGTACGAAAATAGGGGGTTTGGGCCCGGTCCGACCTGGCCCAATTCCCACAGGGTCGGCTCGAACCTTGTCGACCTGACTCGGGTCCAGGTCTGGCCTAGTTGGGTGCGGCCAGGGCCGGCTGGCACGGCCAAGCCCATCTTGTGCGGCCTGGACCATCACTGTCGGCCCAGCTCTGGCGGCCTGGCCCTGCCCGTCGCAGGTGGCCCGGCCCGGCCCGCTGAGGCTCGGACATCATGGCCGAACGGACGCAGAGCAGGGGGGCATTGTTCCCCCCCGGTTGACAGGGAACCGACACGAAAAATAAAGCTGCACCTCTTAAATCTGGAATGACAATTCCATTCTGGTCCATCTCCTGCCGACACGGCTCAGCCACGGCGGTCTTCTCCGGCGGCGTGCCGCCGCCGCTTTCCACGGACCACCATATGCGCACCTATGGTCCGTTTCACCTTCCGTCTGCGCATAAGGTCACTACGGGACCCAAACTTCACTACAAGAGACTTCAAATCTCCATTGCTGCCCGTTTTGTCGTCGCCCGTCTATCCGCACATCAACAAACAATCTACAGAGGGCCGGGGCTTGTTCATTAGCCCGTACCCTCCGCGTTAGAGATTTTCAACCAGGATCAAACTCAAATTCCTTCCCGTAAATTAACCCTATGAACAACCCACATGAACGAATAATCCACATATCTACCGGAAAAGGATGGTCTACACTCACCGTTCTTTTCTCAAATGATAAAGAGAATATAAAAAAAATTCCCCTACATTTTCCCCACAATCAAATATTCCCAACTCGCAAAAAAAAATACTTTCGCAGATCAACTTAATAATGATTTGACCCGCGTTCTTTGTTTTAAAAGGAAACTATCAGGGGATTATTAACATTCTCAAATTAAGCCCACACATTTCTACTATGCCACTCTGATATTTTTCTTTCTGTGAAGAAATATTGTTAAGTGTACTAAGTGTGGTTTTCAGTTCAGGGAGTCCAGTGTTGGTGCGGGCGCCCGATGTATCCATACACTAGGACCCTGACTTCTGATTTCTGACTCAGTGCCGGAAAACACTGATTGTGTGTTTTTTTTCAAAATTTTATTTTAAAAACAACTCAAACCAGGTCAGCTCAATAGGTATAATCGTTTGACCATGTCACGTCTGATTCTTTCAGGATGTCTTCACCTAGTCAGACAGTGTGGGTACCAAGTGGGTAGCGCGATGATAGCCCACAGAGTAGTGAGTCCTCAGTATAGGACCCTCCACTATCAGATATTGCATGCCTCTTGAGCATGATGCATGAGTTACAGCGTTAGAGGCCTCCAACGTTTCGAGGCGAGTTGGATTTTCAGACAGCTGGGCAATGGCTAGAGTTTGTGGAATGATCTCTCTACACTGCTGGGACACCCGCAGACTTGTTGGTGTACCTAGATGTTAGCCTCTTCCCGGGAGCAGCTGAGAGGTGGTGGAGACACATGTTCCTATTTTGCGATGGGATGACCTTCACCTGGGGAGACTTCGAGACTTTCTTCAGGGTGGTGTTTATACCAGCGACTCTACACACAGGGCTTTCTCAGGAGCTTCTTCCTTTTCCATAGGGTTTACAATCAGAATCCGAGTCATCTGTAGGCAGTATACGAAGGATATAGGGGTCCAAGAGGACTGGACCGATAGGTGGGTGACCTCGGGTTATTGATTCGGTAGTGTGAGGAAAAAAAAATAGAGCCAGCCATACGAGGAGCAGGAAATGATATTCATGCGGCAAGCTGGGTCACATGGCCCATGACTGTCCGACACCCCACATAGTTGGTCCACAAGTGTTGGAGGAGCCACCGATGCAGAAAAAGTGGCAAAAGCCTGAGTAGCAGTCGAGTGATGAACAATAAAGTGGAGCTTTGAAAGCAGGTGTTAAGGAGCGGGACATGTTCTAGGCATGGATGCCTTTTTTATAGGTGATTCAAGCTTCCTTTTTTGTGGTTTTTGTTGTATATGTCTTCGTAATTTGAGCTTCAGTAATAAAATACACCTTTCTTTGTGGCGTTTACTTTCCTGTCATTTCTATATGGTTGTTAATAAGAGGTTCCGGTTTAAAATCGTTGACTTGACCCTCACATTCAAGATACCTAATAGAGGAGACCCAGTGACCACGCACTGATTCCGACTGTGTGACTCAACCCTTGTAGGCGAGTGTGAAGGTTGGATCTCTTAGTAGTAGTGTCGAGGCCTTACGAGGCCATTCAAGACATGAATTGTATCATTCTTGTCGGGATTTACTGTATTAGGAAAAGAACGTGGTTCATCTAGGGGATGAGACCAGATTTCTCTTTTTGGAAGAAGGGAAATCCCAACAGCTCTTTGGTGGAATGTAGACGAAATAGGGTGGAGATGGGTTCTTACAATTGGTTAGTCTCACCCATTTTTTGTTGAGCGAATGGTTTACAGTTCTCTCCATCTCAAGTAGTCTCAAGTGTATCTACTCTAACAAGGACAAGAACCTGAGATAGTAGTGATGGATTAAATTCTTCTAGGACTATAACTTCGAGATAGTTTATACTTCTGGGGAGGAGAATGTTTTAGCAGATTCTCTTAGTAGGAGATCGGGCATTCAGCTGCTAGGAGTGGCGAGACAGCAGCTAGATGCGATACAGATATCTTTGGTGGATAATGTTAGAGTCAGCTAGTATAGAACCAGAGATGGTTCAGTTTACAATGAAAAAGGTGCAGATCATCCAAGAGAGGATGAAGACTACACAGAGCAGACAAAAGTCCTATGCTGGTAGGATAAAAGACCACTATTGTTTGAGGATGATGACCAAGTCTTTATACGGTTCTCACCTCGACGAAGACTATGGAGATGTGGCCGAGAAGGCAAGTTATCTCCAAGGTTAATCTGGCCTTTCTACATCAATTTCACCAGGTTCACGACTTCATTCACGTATCTCAACTGAGGAGATACGTGCACAGTCCTTCACACATCATCAACCACTGGTAATTGGACGTCGATGATAGGGCGACACGCATGGAGGTTCCAATGGAAATCGAGGATCGACAGGAGCGGGACTTTAATGGATGGTCGATTCCTCATGTGCGTTTTCACTGGTAGCATGAGAACCTTCAAGAGAGCACATGGGATCAGAAGGCTCAGATGCGCGCCCAGTCCCACTTTGTTTTCCTTAGCGTCGGTTGAAACTTTACCTGGACATAAAGCCCTGAGGTGGGAGTAATGTAAATATTTGGAAATTTCAAGGAATATTTTTCTTAATTTCATTAGAATTTTATGAATCCAAAATTTCAGACGACACCTGATTCTGTGGCCCGTTGTACTTGAAATCAATTTTCTAACTTTAGCTCGGGTACGTTCAGTGAACAAACGAGCGGGTTGAACGATCTTTTGAACCAGTGCTCTAAAATGAAATCTGAGGGCACCGATGAAACCACAACACTGGTAATTGCTTAGGAAGACCTTTATTGGAGTTGCGTTTTCTCGGGAGGAGTTGTTTAAAAAATGGATTAAGTGTAAAGTGAAATAAATATGTATCATAATTTTATTTCTCTTTTCTAGGTGGTTTATTCCTAGGTATGGAGTTGGGGTGAGACCCAATAAAATCCTAACTCCTCTTTATAGGATATTAGTGAGGTGGGTCCCCCACGAGCCTCACCCCTTCAAATTACTCTAACTCCTCTAACTCCTCTTTAAGTTGACAACTCCCTTTAATTTTTAACTCTCCCCTCTCTCCTCTTTATTCATGCCAACACACATAATCAATTAAGTGGGATTTGTGTTTGAATTTTAAAAATTAAATGCATGACTTGATGAAATAAAATAAGACAATTTTTATTTTATTTTGGGGTTAGTTGTTGTGTTGAGAATTAAGAGAAGGAGAGCTCTTCTTCTCTTAAGGAACTTCATCTTCTCAAGCGAAGAACATCCCTACTTCGACGAAGAATGATGTCATGTCGTTTCATCTTCTCTCCACATCAAAGAAAGGGAGATGCCACTTCCTCCTATGACATTCTACGTTGACGTATATGGAGCCTCACCATGCGACGTCATTTTCGACGATGCTAGCTTCCACAAATTTCTGTGAGGTTGGGGTAAAGTTGACAAATGGCCGGGTTGGTTTGTACACAAAACCAACCGGGTCCCTGGGACTAAAAGGCTAATAACTCACAGAATAGGCGTCCGATTTATGCGCTGTCGGTAGTGTTGAGACCCATATAACAAGGCTGTCCTTTGAGATACTTCCTCGTGGGGCTTTGTGATACTTGGAGTATCGACCTGAAGCTTGTGGAGCAGACCCTCCCGAAGAGGAGCGTACAGAGTATAGAGACCGTGTAGCTGGATGAGACCTAATGACTTCTTGTCCGAATCGAGTCTGAGTGACTTTTATAGACTAGTGGAGAGCACTATAGTGTTTGGGTGGCAGACCCAGGGCGGGGAGAAGTACTCAGTTTGGATGGTAGACCTGCAGTACTCGATAGAAGAAGTACCTCTGCAGGCTATTAGGGGGGGGGGGGTGCACTACTGTGTTTGGGTGGAAGACCCCGATGGGGAGAACTACTGTGTTTGGGTGGATAACCCACAGTACTCGACAAGAGGAGTATTTTATCAGTCTAAGGTTAGTGAGAAGCACCTCAGAGTCATGACAGAATCAGTATACTCGAAAAAGGAGGAGCTCTTCAGCAGTTGTGGTTTCGATAATGAAAATCCTGGTTTGAGCTGAGTCGTTCACCGTTGTGATTTCCTCATGATTGAGATGGGTTACTTGATAACTTAGGTATATGTATGGGAATAAACCTAAGTAGTGGTTATCCATTTATTTCATATCTTTTTGATACCTCTTAATTAGACTTGAATCAGCTGTATTAATGACAGGATTACATCGCCACTGAAGGCAAGCCAATCGGGCGTCGCATGCATGAGTTATGGTGGGTAAAAGATTTAATAATAAAATTAAATCGATTTTTTTCGAGTGCTTCAAGTACCTGGTACAAAAATCCAAAAAAGACATCCAATATTGAACTCATAAATTTTGTCCCCAAGTCTGAGTCGCATTGCCGCAGACGGTTCGTGAAACCGAGATCGCACGGAGAAGTTACAGACAAAAAGGTGTTTTATCATCAAAATTATTAATACAGTTATTATATTATTAATATTAATTTATTTCATTCAAACACCCCATGTCACACACCACCCTTCTTCACCCATGGCCAGCACACCATCCCCCCTTGATTCCTTCTCTCCTTTATTATTCATTTAATTGTATCTTTTATTTTATATCATCATTAACCTATTTTTCTTCTCTCTCTAGTCTAATTCCACATTCACCATCTTGTTCTCCCAAATAGCGCCACAATCACCCGGCCTCCTCCCACACGGCCAGAACCGCCTCCACCTTCGGCTGCACGCCCAACTGCACCTCCAGATCCTTCCACACTCCATTCTGACTACGATTTAACTCAGGAAAAAGATACGAACACATATCTTTGATCCTCGGGTTGATATCTTCGCGTCTGTATGTCACTCTATGCGAAACATTGAGTTTCCATCATGCATAATTATTTGGGAATGAATAACACGTGAAGAATGTGTGGACATTGAATAAGGAAAGACCACGGTCAAAGTGCGGATCGATAGCCGTGTTATTTTTTCCATCATTTTATAGAATCAAGAACATGTGGAAATGGAAATTAAATATGTATCATGCCTGAAAAATTTCAAATTCAAGA
This sequence comes from Viscum album, assembly GCA_963277665.1. Taxonomy (NCBI): domain Eukaryota; kingdom Viridiplantae; phylum Streptophyta; class Magnoliopsida; order Santalales; family Viscaceae; genus Viscum; species Viscum album. Next base: position 1,448,222,678 of record OY728155.1, read on the forward strand.
TAAACAAGAAGAAAAAAAATTCGATCAATTTTTTATCAATCCTTGAATTAATTTATTTAATTTGCGTTCATCATGAAAAATTTAAACCGAGGTAAGGAATCCACAAAGATATTTCCTACAAATAAATGCTCATGCTTGTGGGTATAAACCACATAAATGAGAAATATACAATATTCCCATACCTCGAAAAGATGTCACACGTCGTCAAACCGTGGAAAGGGGCAAGTATCGCGGTGGTCGAGTGTCACGGAAGAACGGTGCTCCTCGTGGGGTCACCTCATGTTCTTGCCTCGGTTGAAGGAGATGCCCTTCGCCGAGAGGAAGATTGAATTCTTTGTGGAGAGAAAGCTTTTCCTTCTAATACTCCAAATCCTCTCCACATATTAATTTCCCAACAATAAAATGAAAGGCTTCCACTTAATTTAATAATTCCATGAAATTCAAAACAAAGAGGAGACAATTCATTAATTGAAATCAAGTTGGCAAAAGAAATGGGAGAGAGAGAAGTAGGTGAGGAATTCACATAATTAAAGGGGAGTTTACAAATTAAGGGGTGATAAATGGGGGTTTAGGGAGTTGAGGGGGGGGGGTGAGGTGTTAGGGTCTCGTGTAGTCCCCACCTCTAATTTATCCACACATGGGTAGTTGGTGGTTATGGGTCTCACCCATAACTCTCTTTTTTAGTGTATAGCAACCGTATAAATAAAATTGTGTACCACTAATTTTATTTATTTAATTCTAAATTCCCAATTATTAATTCTCAACCCGCTTGAAAACGCAACTATGGTAAAGGTTCCCTTAAGCAATTACCAGCACTACGAGTTCATCGGTGCCCTCAGATTTCAATTCCGAGAACTGGTTCAAAAGATAGAAAAACTCACACGTGCGTTTACTGAACGTATTCAAAAAAAGTTCAAAAAATTATTATCAGTCACCCTCGACCCGTGCCGGTCGAGGTTAGGCTCTGCCTCAGTAAAACACGCTTCAAAAAAACAATCAATAATCTCAGATTTTCAATTCGAGTTACCTTTTAGAAGTTATGAATCTTACAATTAAATAATTGTCAATTAATTATTTTATTTTCGGCCAAAAACTAACTTTTTCTAGTGGCCCGTACCAGGAAAATTAGTATTTTCATAAATAAATCATTCCCTCACGAGTTCAGCGGTGGTCTCTCATTTTTAATCCGAGCTACCGTTTGTGAGTAATAAACATTTGAAAAATAAAATAATTTATTTATTTATTTTATTTACGGTTATGCCATTTTTGGAATTTCTCACAGGAGGCCCGCGCTGACTAAAATTAAGTCGCGCCTAGGGTAAACCCGCCATCCTGAGTGCAACAGAGCCCTCAGATTTCTGATCAGAGTAAAGTTTTAAGAGTTATTCCAATTTTTTATTAAAACAACTTACACGCGTTAATTTAAGATTAACAAAATTTCAGAAAATTATTTCTGGCACACCGGGCATCAGAATCAGGTGCCATTAGAAACTACGGACTCTTAAAATTCCAAATAATTTATGTAAAAATTTTCCTTGAACATTACAGGTCTTTACATTACCCCAACCTCAGGGCTTTTTGTCCACGTAAAGCTACAACACTATCTAGGGAAACAAATGAGGGTACTGAGTAAGCATCTGAGTCTCCCGCTCCCATGTGCTCTCCTAGAATATCATGTGATGCTAGCAAATTCACACCATAACAATCGACAGTCCACATAGGACCTGCACCTGTCGATCCTTGATCTTCACCGAAACCTCTGATAATGTCGCCCCGTCATCGATGTCTAGCTATCCGTGGTCAATAATGACGGATAATTCGTGCATGTATCTCCTCAGCTAAGATATGTGGATGACGTCGTGCACTCGGTGCAGCTGAGGTGGAAGGTCTAGGCGGTAATCCACCTCGCATACTCTGTTGATGAAGAAGGATGAGTGACTGTAAGAGAATGAAGTTAGGCTGCACCACCTCTATCCACAAAGGATATATATAAGGCATCCAACTGCTCTGTCACCTCTTCTAGTAGCTAAATACCAGTCCTCCTACTGAGCGCATCCTCAACAATGTTCCCCTTCTTAAGATTATAGACTATCTTGTAGTCAAAGTTTGACCAGTGCATCAATCTTAAGGGCGTTGGTTACATAGTTCCTTACGGTGCAATAGGGACCGGACAAGGGTGTGTCCTGATGTAGAAGTGGGCAGTGATCGCATATGGTTCACGGAAGTTGAGACTGCGTAGAGTAGACAGAATTCATATGCTGATAGGAGAAAAGACCACTGGAGTTCGAGGGTGATGACCACACCATTATACAGGTCTCACCTCGACGAAGTCTATGAATATGTGGTCGAGGAGGCAAGTTATCTCTAAGTTTCATCTATCCTTTCTACCTCAATTGAACTAGGTGTATGATGTCATTCAGAGGTCTCAGCTGAGGAGATACATTCACGATCCTTCACACATCATCAACCACATGTAATTGGACGTCGATGACAAGGCGACATGCACGGAGGTTCCAGTTGAAATCAAGGATCGACAAGAGCAGGTCCTACATGTACGGTTTATTCCTCATGTTCCCTTTCACTAGTATTATGAGAACCTCTAGGAAAGCACATGGGAGCAGAAGGCTCGGATGCGTACTCAGTGCCACTTTGTTTTCCTTACTGCGTGTTGAAGCTTTATGGAGAAATCAAGCCCTGAGATGCGAGTAATGTAAAGACTCGAAAATTTCAAGGAATTTTTTTTATTTCTTTAGAATTTTACAAGTTTTCCATTTCAGATGGCACCTAATTTTGAGGCCCGGTGTGCCCAGAATCAATTTTCGATGTTTAGCTCAGGTATGCTCATTGAACAAACGAGCGGGTTTATCTATCTTTTGAACTGGTGTTTGGAAATGAAATCTGAGGGCACCGATGAAACCACATCTCTGGTAATTTCTTAGGAAGACCTTTATTGGAGTTTCATTTTCTTGGGAGGAGTTGTTTAAAAAATGTATTGAGTGTAATGTGAAATAAAGTTGTCTCACTATTTTATTTCTCTTTTCTAGGTGGTTTATTCTTAGGTATGGAGTTGGGGTGGGAACCAATAAAATCCTAACTCCTCTTGATAGGATATTAGTGAGGTGGGGTCCCCACAAGCCTCACCCCTTAAAATTCCTCTATCTCCTCTAAATCCTATTTATGTTGACAACTCCATTTAATTTGTAACTCTCCCCTCTCTCCTCATTATTCAAGCCAGCACACATAATCAATTAAGTGGCATTTTTGTTTTAATTTTAAAAATTAAATGCATGGCTTGAAGTAATAAAATAAGACATGTCTTACTTTATATTGGGGTTAGTTTTTGTGTTGACAATTGAGAGAGGGAGAGCTCTTCTTCTCTTAATGAACTTCATCTTTTACGGCGAAGAACATCCCTACTTCGACGAAGAACTCCATCACATCGTTCCATCTTCCCATGTTGTGACGATAGCAGGCGGCCAAAGAATGAGTATACATAACTATAAACAAGGGAAAATTTTATTGATTAAATTTGAACTTAACCCCTACCTTAAAGAAACTCGAGGAAGCTAGCGTCGCGGAAAACGGCATCACGGGGTGAGGCTCCGTATATGTCGACGGGGAATGTCATGAGGAAGAAGCAGTTTCTCCCTTTCGTTGACACAGAGAGTAGATGTAACGACGTGATGACGTTCTTCATCGATGTAGGGATGTTCTTCGCTAGAGAAGATGAAGTTCCTTAAGAGAAGAAGAGCTGTCCCTCTATAAATTCTCAACACAATGTCTAACCCCAAAATAAAATAAGACTTGTCTTATTTTATTACTTTACACCATGCATTTAATTTTTAAAATTCAAACACAAATCCCACATAAAAATGGAAAGTGGAATAAAAATAATATATATTATAATTTAATATTTATTTACTCAAAATAATATCATCTAATGAAATAAATCCATGTGTTTGTTATATTTAAATAGTCATATCACATAATTTTAAACTTCAATTACACTATTTACCCTTTATTAAGGTGATAAATTTAACAAGATTATTATTCGTAATTTTTAAAGATTAAAGGGTCATATTTACTAATTGGGTACATGAGTTTTATCCAAAGCATGAAAATATGAGTGTTCATGGGTTGTAAGCCCATGATGGAAGCATGTACACCTGTGATTATCCCAATATTAACATGTTATAATGGTCTTGTTAGGTAGACTTTAAATAATATTTTATACGATTATATGTGTGAAAAAAATATATCTTATTATTATGTTATCCTCTAAAGTATTGTGCTCTTGATTCTCTTATGATTCATGTATTATGAACTGTGGATATTTATTTCATGACTCATGTATATGATCTTTTATATAAAGGGTATGATCTACAAATGTTATTCACTTTTTTAAAATAAATTGTGCACTTATTATTCTTACTATCTCCTTTATTTATCCTTTTTGAGCACCTGATATCAACCTTTTTTATTTTTTCTTTCCCCCGGTCACGAATAAATGTTTTGGGTTGAGGTACTAGAGTGGATGATTTTTGTGGGAAACATTGAAGATCATTCACCAAGTTAGAATATTGTGTTATATGTTCCCAAATGCACTAAACTATTACATTCATCATAAAATTACTTTTCTATGTGACAAATATTCATCTAAAATTATGTAATATCCATTTATTTTTATCAAGGGTTACTATAGTTGGTATCAAAAAAATAAGTCAACCTTTGTAAAATGGAATAAAAATAATATATATTATAATTTAATATTTATTTGCTCAAAATAATATCATCTAATGAAATAAATCCACGTGTTTGTTATATTTCAATAGTCATATCACATAATTTTAAACTTCAATTACACGATTTACCCTTTATTATGGTGATAAATTTTACACTACTATTATTCGTAATTTTTAAAGATTAAAGGGTCATATTTACTAATTTGGAACCTTTTATTAAAAATATTAAATCCATTTTATCAGTTTAAATTCCTATAATTTTCATAAATTAATTTAAAATAAAATAGAAAAATTTGATGAAATCGTTTTGTTAGAAAAATGCATTTTCGGTCAAAAAATTTACTTATATCAAAATAATGTGGAATTATGATCCAAATGAAATTAATTATATTATTTTAAAAAATATATAATATTGTATTACTTTATTATAGAATACAAAATATAATTCTTCCTTTTAAATTACTTTATTTACAAAAAAGGAATGAAAGTTTTAAAAAAATCAGTATTTTGAATATTCACATAAAATTTAATCCTTTTTGAAAAATCCCAAAAATTATAACCATGATAATAAATAAATGATAAAAAAATGAAATAATATTTAAATAATAATATTTCAATAGTTTTTCCTGGATTTTATGAACTTATTGCTTTATGTAAAGAAAGCTATGAAAAAAAATTAAATTTATATAATTATGTTATAAATAATATGATTTTTTTAAATTCAAAATTATAATCATCTATTTATGTTAGTAGAATAAAACATTCTATTTTTTGGTGGTGGTAGTCTGCAGACTCATAGATAAATATTTTTTTCGCTTTTCTTTTAAGAAAATGTAAATGGGGGTTAATGATTATATCCATAGAATAAAGAATTTCATTATATAACCTATAATTATTTTATTTAATAAGTTCTTTAAAGTAATAATTTGAAAATTTAATCATAAAATAAACAATTTAAGTAAAAAGGATTACTAACATTGGGAACTTTGATATTTCCATGGATGATATCCTGAAAATGGATGGAATACGATAATATATTTTGACCAAAAGAAAGAAATAAAGTAATAAGATTCTATTATAAAATAAAATGTAAGGGTTTCGGGAGGAAACTAAATTTTTATATTGGTGTTTAGTGGAGGTGAGAGTTCTCTTTTAAGCCTAGTGAGAATGACATTATTTTAAATATTAAAAAATAATATAAAGGGAGCACATGTTAACCATGTCTAGTGGATCTAAAAAATGAGTATAATTTAATTTTGGGCGAGTTAATGTTATGAATAACTCTAAATACTCAATTAAAAACATGTTTTTAACATGTTTCATTATTTTTATCCCTTGAATTATAACATTTTATACTCAATCTATTTTCATTGTAACCAGTTATTACCTAAGTTAATTTAATCATTATGAAAAAAATAAAGTGGTAATTATTATATAATTTCGACCCAATTGTTATAAATAATAAATTAATTTAATTGTTTTCAATTTATAAATGTGATAAAAAAATAGGTTTAGAATAATGTGTATATTGTATTAATTTTTTAAATAAAATATTATTTATGTTCTAAAATATAAAATATAGCCTTTTAATTCATGAATAATATTTAAAGATATAAAACTATACTTATAAAAAATTTATTTTAGCAAACAATTTTTTTCATAATTATTATGTCATTATTTTGTTCAGGTGACGTCATTAATGTAACTATATTTTCAAAATCGATATTCTGCACTATTCACCTTAAAATCAATTTTTTAGAAAAGTACAAAAGATATATCATAATATTATATTATAATTCCTAATACCAAAAATATTCTCAATTTTTAAAATTGATTTTCTAAAATTAAATAATTAAATATTTTAATAAAGTCACATAATATTGTGGAAAACTATTTATATTAGAAAAAATAATTTTGAAATGTTGAAAATTATTTATTCTTATTTTATATCAGTTACTAACTAATTTATTTGTGATATATTATTCATGTTATTACCATATATTATTATTATTTATTCATAAAATAATAAATTTCTTGAAATAAAACAGAAATTTTATAAAAATATATTTTTATGCATAAATTGATTTTCTTATTTTTGTTATTTTGAAGTGATTATCATTAGTATTGAAAGTAGAATTTATTTTCATCAAAAATATATTTTTAAATGTGGTAAATCATATTCATTCTATCTAATTGAGTGAGTATTTTTTTATTTATAAAACTTAATTTTTTATATCATTATATAAATATATTATGGTTTTGGTTTCTGTTCTATGTTTTTTGTGGAGCAAGTAGTCAAAAATATTTTTTATTTAAAGAATATATATCGTGAAGTCTCAGGTAGTTACACTCACGTTCCCTACTCACAATCCAAATACATTAATATAAACACCCAATATAATTTAAGATGAAAAATCAATCTTTTGGAAAATAGATAAAGTCAGAAAGTTACACATTGATTTTCATGGGTGTGATAAATAAATACTATGTTTATTAGATAATAGTTGAATTTATATTTATTATAATTCCAATAATTTTTACAAAACACAATAATTAATCTAAAAAAATATTGGTTTAAATTAATTTCACTAACACAATCATACATTTCAGCCACCCCAATATTTGGTCCCACCCCACTCTAATAGTAGGTCCAAAATAATCATTTGGTTGCACCTCCATCCTATATTAATGGACAATTTCCCATTGAAAGTCAATGACTGCTGATATCCTACAGGAAATGGAACCTTAACACTGAATCTAATAAAAATTGTAAGTTACCCCTTATATTATCAAAATAGTTAAAACCATAAAAAGGACATGGAACTTCCATTTGGTATTGTTGTCTAAATAACCAATGAACAAAAAACCACTAACATACAATTGGTACTATCTGACCGACATGCCACATGTTGAAGACCTATTACTACTAATTCACAATACATGACAAGAAAAAGATCAAGAATTCCAATTTCTGGTAATCATAATCAATCATATGAAAAAACGGATTCATAATACCAATAACATATAATCATATGGGATTCCATTTAACCCCTACCTCAAAGAAGCTCGCGGAAGGTAGCGTCGCCGAAAACAACATCGCGTGGTGAGGCTCTGTATATGTCGATGGGTAATGTCACGAGGAGGAAGCAGTTTCTCCCTTTCATTGACACAAAGAGTAGATGTAAATACGTGATGACGTTCTTCGTCGATGTAGGGATGTTCTTCACTAGAGAAGATGAAGTTACTTAAGAGAAGAAGATCTCTCCCTCTCTAAATTCTCAACACAATAACTAACCCCAAAATAAAATAGGACTTGTCTTATTTTATTACTTCACACCATGAATTTAATTTTTAAAATTCAAACACAAATCCCCCTTTATTGATTATGTGTGTTGACTTGAATATAGAGGAGAGAGGGGAGAGTTAAAAATTAAAGGGTGTTCTCAATTTAAAGAGGAGTTATAGGAGTTAGAGGAATTTGAAGGGGTGAATCTCATGGGGGCATCACCTCACAAATATTTTTTTATTACATGTATCTTATGAAACTCATTTCTTTTCCTTTGGTAATATCATGATAAAAAAATTTGAAACTCACTTACTTTCATTGGTTAATGTAGGATTAAATTATTATGAAACCTTTTGATTTCTCATATATTATAATATAATGACATATTTATGATACCAAATTCATTTTATGGGTTATTATAAAGTTTATATAAATCCCATCCCATTATTTGGGTCATAATGTGATGAATATTTTATTTTCTCATGGAACATGTGTGTATGATTTCATTATGTGAGGGGTGGGACCTATATCTCAATATAATTAATTGGGCAATGATAAATGGTATAGGATATAAATGGGTAAAAGGGTTTTATCCCAAGCATGAAAACAAGAGGGTTCATTGGTTGTAGCCCAAGCGCAAAAATAATAGGGTGCATAGGTTATATCCCAATATTAATAATAAGAGGGTATATGGGCTGTCTCCAAATCCCAAAAAGAAGAAGGTTCACTGGTTGTACCCAAACCTTGAAAATAAGAGGGTATAAGAGTTGTTTCCAAGGCCAAAAAAATAACTAGGTACACAAGTTTTATCCCAAGCATGACAATATGAGTGTACATGGGTTGTAAGCCCATGATGGAAGCAGGTACACTTGTGATTATCCCAATACTAACATGTTATAATGGTCTTGTTAGGTAGACTTTAAATAATATTTTATATGATTATATGTGTGAAAAAAATATATCTTTTTATTATGTTATCCTCTAAAGTATTATGCTCTTGATTCTCTTATGATTGATGTATTATGAACTATGGATATTTATTTCATGACTCATGTATATGATCTTTTATATAAAGGGTATGATCTACAAATGTTATTCACTTTTTACCATAAATTATGCACTTATTATGCGTACTATCTCCTTTATTTATCCTTTTTGAGCACCTGATATCACCCTTTTTTATTTTTTCTATCCTCAGGTCACGAATAAATGTTTTGGGTAGAAGTACTAGAGGGAATGATTTTTGTGGGAAACATTGAAGATCATTCACCAAGTTAGAATATTGTGTTATATGTTCCCAAATGCACTAAACTATTACATTCATCATAGAATTACTTTTTTTGTGACAAATATTAATCTCAAATCATGTAATATCCATTTATTTTTATCAAGGGTTACTATAGTTGGTATCAAAAAAATAAGTCAACCTTTGGAAACTATGATGATTTTTTTTTGATATCCCTAGGGATATGTTTGAAGGATATGTATTGGGACATCCTTGATGATAATCATTATGTGTCATATATTAAAGAAGGTTTCATAATTTAGACATACTATAAAAATGTTTTTATTGATTATGTGGTTTTCCTCTATGATAAGTGTTGCTCAGACTATTCTTTATAGTATTAGTCAATAGTATGAACTAGGAAGAAATTGGTTGATATTGAATTTTTATATGTGGAATGTATGGAAATTATTAAAATTAATATCTTATACTGAAATCTCATAAAGGGTATTAGGATGGTGGTATTAGTACTGGTTATAATCCAAAAGATAATGGGATCACAAATGGTATGTGAATGGTGTGGGATGTTATAATAGTATTTATTACATTAAACGTAAGAATAATGATTATATTGAGGTTGAGTAACCTTATGGGGTGATTTATAATTCAAATTATAGGAAAGGGGTTTAAGAAATAATTTAATGAAAACTGATTAATAATTTGAGAATAAATATGGATGATTGAAGTGTATATGTTTTGGAATTCAATGATTATTTTATATTAATCATTGAATATATAATTATTTTCAGTATATGTTTTTATTAATTGTTGATAAGAATATGTTGAATTTTTTTGAAGTCATAGATATGATATTTAATGAAAAGGTTATATCTTGATTAAGAGAAGGTAACCCTTAATGTGTTCCTGATATTAAGAAAATTGTGATTAGCTTAGATAAAGATATGGTTGATTTTGATAAAGAATGTAGGATAGTACTGAATACTAGGGAACTAGTTGTTGATTTGTTAAAAAGTGGTCTATTTTATAATGGGTAAATTTTACAACTACTATTATTTTAGTAATATATCCCCTAGTATTTGTAATAAGGAATCGTGCATGTTTTCCAAAAATATTAATGATAATCTAGGTTGTTATCATGTTTCAAGAGAATATTCAATGAGGGTATTCACATGTGTGGAATATGATAATAAAGAACTACATTATGATATATGGGGGATCATTATTATGTTGATTATTATACTTCTCTATAATGTGTTGGATTTTCTTATTTTAGAAGGGTTACAATATAAACCCTTTATGAAATGGTTTAAATTAAACATCGGATGAGTATTTAGAGATTAAATTATTATCTATCCATATAAGGATTTAAGGATATTGGATTACTTGTTCAAACCATTTAACTATAATTATAAATAATGATATATGGAATTAATTATCATTATACTGAATGATCTGTTAGTACTTCATGAATGAAAAATTCACCTTTATTTCTTAGAGTAAGATACGAAGTGGAAATTGAGCAAGGCACAACCAATAGAGATATTGTACATTTGAACATGAATAAAATTAAGTAAGTGTATTTAAACATGTTATTATATAGTATAATAATTCAAAATATATATAAAAATGGTATGAAAAAGAATTTATCCTAATACCTATGATTCTATTGAAAAGATGGTCTAATAAATCATCAATGATTTATTTTCTTGTGGCCCTTAATGTTCCATTGATCATTCACATGATGCTGATAAATGACATTTATCACAGTCAATAATTATTTAAACATTTTTTCCATGTCCAATTTTCACACCCAACCTATTTTCTCTTATATGGGATCTTATTTATGAGTTTCTTTCAGTAACCATTATGGTTATAACTTTTTCATTTTAAAAAGAAGTGTTAGTATTAATTTTTCCAATTTGGATTTCTATGAAAGAAACTTTCATGTATTAAACCATTAATAATATTGGAACCTTTTGTGTTTGAAATTCAATTTTAGGGGGGAATAAATCAAATCCTCGAGATTTTGCGAAATATTTTTTTCTAATTAATTTAAACAATTTGATATTTCTCATTTCATGAAAAATTGAATATTGATTATGTTATATGAAAGCACTAATTTATTATATCATTGTATGAAAAAATGTACTTTTTTATTATAAATAAAACTTATATTATCTTTTGGTAAATTAACCACTATGTTTGGATTGTGTTATACACATGTTAGAGTTCCTTTAATAGCATGTGCTACACAAAAGACCTATTTTTACCAAAATGTAATGTACTGTGGAAATTATTATTAAAATATTATTGTAGTAACCACAAAGCCTTTGGAATGGAAGTTATGAATAAGATTAATTAAATTATGAAAATATGATTTACCCATGTATATAAAATTAATCATTTTTTATAAATTAGTTAAAAATGAAATTAAGAACTATTTGACAATTCAGATATTCCTTTTCTAATAAATCTATTTCTCTATGTAAAAACTCCATTTCTTCTCAATAAATTTTAAAAAACACTATTGATTAGTATTTTAAATAATTTTTTTATATTATATATTAAGTTAAAATTTCTGAAACTCATCCAATATCATCCATAGGCATTACATAAGATTAAAAAAATTGAATTAAAAGAGGCATTTTTCTAAAAGGTAATTTTATTAATTTATAATGGTTCACATATTTAAAAAAAAAATTGAAACATTTATAGTTATTATTTGGCAAAATAAACATCTATTTTTATATTTCAATATAAAAAATTACATTTTGTGAATTGTTGGTATTTTTTGGAGAATTTCAATTTTTCAATAGTGAAAAATAATAAATTTAAATTGAAAATTGTTTTCTCATATAATTTTTTTCTATAGTTAAATTACACTTTAAATTGTTTTTAATGTAAATTCAGATAACTTATACATAAATTAATATAATTTAGGTATTTAGTATGAATTTAAAATTGAAATTCGGTATAAAAACAATTTGATCTTTTTAAAATTTTCTCTTTAATAACTCATTGTTTTGTTCCGGCAATGAGATTATATTTAAATTAATTTCTCCCACTTCTATGATTATAATTTTAAAAAATTGATTAAATATATTTAAGAATAATATTTTTTAATTTATACTATTTTCAATATTGTTTTTTCCAAAAATATTAGGTAATGTAATTAAAATTAATTATAGTTATTAAGGTAAATTGAGTTAACATAGTGGTTAACCATTAACTTAAGGGTCTAAATACACTAGAAACATATCCAAGATCTATTTTATATAAATATTTATACCATACAACCAGTTTTCGATAAAATTTCAATTATTTGACGCACTTGATTCAAGGAAACCCTCTGAATAGTTTTTACATTTTTTTAATCATAATAATGTCAGTCCCCCTCAACTATAAAAGGGAACTCACCCCATCACTTCTTCGGACCTATCAACAGTTCTATTGACGTGTATGGCTTTGAATCTACTAGTTACCCGCTTTTTACTTGTTGATGGAGGAATGGATTTTCTGTTGGAGAATCTAGACATTCTATAAGGTTTTTATTCAAAAGAGGATAGAGCTGGTTATCTTTATCATGTATGGATTTTTGGATTTGAACGATTGAGAGGGTATGGCGTAGCCATTGGTACCAGGCCCGTACACCCGTGCACGAGATAGTTTGTTGATCAGACATATGTTGGTGGAGACTTGCCTTAATGATATTGAAGCTGGGTAGAGGAACTTTTGTGTGGTCTTGTTCTGGGTTAGAGCCCTTTTATTTTTCCAATCTTGTTAATGTCCTAATGTCTTTGATGTCTTGGTTTTCCCCCTTTACCCTTTAAAGGGTCTTACCCAAATTCAATAAAAATATCGGCCTTCGGTCCATTCAGTCTTTGCACCTATCAAGATAATTGTTCCCTCCAAAAACTGAACAATTAAGAACCCACATTTTCTCCCTTAATCTAATTGGCCTCTCTTTTGTTATAAATTCAAAAAAGGAATCCCTCTAGTGCAAACCGAAATCAGTTACCCCAAGAGGTAGTAACGTCCTTCCACAATCACTTTTTTATTTTTATTCTCCCCAACCTCAATTATTCTTATTAAATTCTTATATAATAACATTATTATCCTAAATACGATGATATTATGTTAGTATATGTGTTCTAACAACACCTACACAAACTATCATCTAATTGGTAGTAAACAAACTGTTCGTGTGTATGGAGGACTACCACCTCATCAAATGATGTCATTCATTTTTCCTTTACCACATATCATAGTCGGTAATTATGAAATAAATCTTATTTTCATATGATATAAATGATATTTATGATTCATTTATTCTTATTTAATAATTTTATAACATTTAAATTCATTCATTATATTTATTGGAAATATGATAACATCATTTTTTGATGTGTGGACTATCACCTTCTCAAAGTGGAGTGATTCGTTAACACACTACATAGAATGTATTAAGGTTGGGTCCCAGAAATGTACATGATATGTATGAAATAATAATTATATTTAAATGATAATATATATATATATATATATCATTTTATTATTTCATTCAACATCATAAAAAAATGAAAACATTGTCATTCATACGTTTGAGAAACCCTCTTCATAAATGGTGAATTCCATATCATATTTCTATCATTTATATATTATTAAAAACATTTATATACTGAATATATATAATATTTATATCATATTTTTTATTCATTAAATTATTAAATCATGATCAATGTAAGAGGTCAAGAATAACAAGTAAAAACATATATGAAAAATAAAGAGGTTATTAACTGAAATGTAACATTAACATGAAATTAATAATAACCAGGTAAAATAATATAACAATAAAATATTATATGGTATTATGGATAAGAAAATGGTTCTGTGTTATTTTTATAAAAAACAGATATTTATTATTTAGTAGGTCTAAATTTGTATGATGAAATTTAAAAGAAAAGGTAAGGGTTTTCTAATTTCACTTTCATTTTGATGAGATGTATTCTATATTCACCAATTAATCTTGTTGTGTGGTTTATAAAACTCCCTATAGATGTTTATATCATTAATTTTATAATTTAATTATTTTAAAAGATTCAATTTATATTATTCATTAATGTGGATCATGATTCAAATGTTACCCAATTAGTAAGGGGATTTTTAGTCACACTTTTCCTTCTACGAGACGTATGCCTTATTCACTACTCGTTTGTATTGTGTGCTGTATAAAATGACTATTAATGTATTCTATAAATATTATCCTTTTATTTATGGGTATTTATATATCCATTTTATTATCTCACTTTTTTAGGGTTTATGGTTGAAATTTACAAAATTGGAATGCAATTTTAACTCAAGTATCCTCCATTGAGCCACATTCCAAGTAATGCAGCCATATTTCCATATAAGGTGTATATAAGTCCATTTTATAGGTAATATCATGAATATAATTAATATAATGATATTATATTATTCATACAATGAAATTGTTTCATGGGAATTAATATTTAATGTTACCAAAGTAGACACTGTTTACCTCTATAATCTCACCATTTATGAGGATTGTTTTTTATTGTGCTGCCATTAAAGAAGTATTTTGATACATATCTCATGAACTATAATTAATTTTATTACACTATATTGTTTCACTATATCTTAATATAATGGTACCATTTATCAAATATTTAGTACTTAATATGATAAATAATATGTTTTAATAAAACATGACATTATTTCTCAGTTACGTCAAAAATCTATTTTATTCACAAACCATATTTTCTAAAAATGTTTTTGAATTTTTTAAATGATATATTAATATAATTTATATGTAAAATGAGTTTAAATAAATGTTTTATATTATTAAATATTTTTTCATATTCAAATAAAATGAGTTTTAAAATATGTTCTGTTATAAAAATATTTATTTTGAATGTGGAAAGGATATTTTTATCATCAAAAGTTTTAC
Source organism: Viscum album (assembly GCA_963277665.1). Classification (NCBI taxonomy): domain Eukaryota; kingdom Viridiplantae; phylum Streptophyta; class Magnoliopsida; order Santalales; family Viscaceae; genus Viscum; species Viscum album. The sequence goes on from OY728155.1 coordinate 1,448,237,920, forward strand.
ATGGTTTTTTAGAGCTTACATAACATCTATTAATTGTGGTTTTCAATTAATTTGTTTTATAAAATGTAATATGATTTCCAAATAAAGGTTACTTATTTCAAAACTATTCTATATGATCTTTCTAAATCATCCTCCATCTAAGATGACATCCTATTACATAGTTTATTCATTATTGGGGATATAATTCATGGAAACCGATTTTAACATTTAACTTAATGATTTATTTTTATGATGAGAAGTTTCATATGAAAAAAATTGTCTTCCATTGTTATACTGTTATATAATCCTCATGAAACTCACATCCTTTCACAGGTTACTCTAGGATGGACTGATTATGAAACCTATCACTTTTCCATAGGCTATTATATGATGAATTTTTTATGGATACAATTTCATTTAAGGGGTTATGACATGAAATTTAAGAAACCAATATATTTTTATGTATCAGTATACAATGAATGTTTTTGATCTTATAACACATGTTTGCATGATTTCATTATATGACAGGTGGGGCTAATATCTTTCACCAATGCATTCGGTAATGATATATGGTATATGACCTAAAAGGGTAAAAGGGTTATATCCCAATAATAAAAATGATATGGTAAATTGGTAGTAGAATAATCTAAAAAAGGGGTCACATGGGATATATCCCTATCCCAAAAAAGGATACATGAATTGTATCCCAAGCCTGAAAATAATAGGATATATAGGTTATAGCCAAATCCCAAAAATAATAGTATGTGTGGGTTGTATCCCAATCCTAAAATAAGAGTCTAAATATGTGTTTTCCCAATCCCAAAAAAAATTGTGTACATGGTTTGTTACCCTAATACCGATGTATTTTCATGGGTGATTAGCCAAATCCTAAGTTGTTATGAAGGTCTTGGTAGGAAAACTAGATATAATATTTGTTATTATTAGTTTTACTCCACAAATTCCATTTCTTATTCCTATGTTATCCTATAATGAATTATTCTCTTTATTACCTTATGGTTCATGTATTATTAAATGTTAATATTTATTCTACAAATCATTGATATGATCTTTGATATTCCGGGTATGATCTTAAAATGTTACCCTCATGTTCTCATTACCTTTTTCTCATGTTATGTTTATGTATCTCTATTATTTACCCTTATTGAGAATCTGAGCTCACCCTTCTATATGTTTTCTTTCCCCATGTTATGAAGAAATTTTTTAAGTAAATGTAATAAATGGGAATTTAATTTTTTGAAACATTGAATATCTTTCACTAAGATTGAATATTGTGTTCCATGTTTTCAATGACAATTAACTAATATGGTCCTCCGACATGTACTTTTGTAATCTGATTAATATTCATCTAAAGTGACATAGTATCCATATATGTTAGTCTTAATTCATTGTAATATGATAATATATTTCATGTATATGGTTTTTTATAGTATAATTGTTCTGGTTTTGGTTAATATAGGATGTTAATAGTGGTGTAAATAATAGAGGGAAAGGGTGTCTGTTTATAACAGAGTGTAGGGGTAGTTTTTGAAGTTCTAGAATTATAATAATATAATATATCTCTAAATCATTTAAAATTGTTCTGAAATAACATGTATTCGATGATAATGATTATATTGTATTGTATAATAATTCAAATTAATTTAATTTAGTCTTATATATTATTTTAAACCAAATCATTTGGATGAACCCCTAGGTTAAAAAAATTTTAACTATAAATGTGGAAATGACTTTTTCAATATTAAAGTTTTATAATATTACATATAAAATTAAAATTTTTTCAAAAATTTATTAGTGTTGATTTTTTAAAACGTATATTTTCACTCTTTTCCTTTATAAATAGTTTTAGGATTTAAAAAATATTTTAATAAAATTTTGTTTTCAAAAATAATCATTATTACCATTTTTGACACTACTCATTTAATTTGACATTAATGAAAATACAATATTTATAGAATTTAATTAAAAAATATTAATAAATTATAAATATGTTATATATGTCAAAAATTATTACATTACCTCAATATTTTATTAAAATATGAACAATTTAACGTTTTTAATATAATTTACTTTAATTTTCTACAACCTGTATGAACTTTGTGTCAATATTATATAAAAATTTAATTTAATTATCTAGTCACTAAAAATTAGAAATAAATATTTATCATAAATTATTTTTCATTTTTATCAATATTATATTTATTATTTTTTCATAACATATTTTTATCCCTCTCTGAACATATAATTGAAATATAAATTCAAGAGACATACATTTTTTAATTTTCAATTCGTAAAAAATATAAATAAAAATAAAAATGGAAAATGGAATAAAAATAATATATATTATAATTTAATATTTATTTTCTCAAAATAATATCATCTAATGAAATAAATCCATGTGTTTGTTATATTTCAATAGTCATATCACATAATTTTAAACTTCAATTACACGATTTACCCTTTATTAATGTGACAAATTGTACATGGTTATTATTCGTAATTTCTAAGGATTAAAGGGTCATATTTACTAATTTGGAACCTTTTATTAAAAATATTAAATCCATTTTATCAGTTGAAATTCCTATAATTTTAAAAAATTAATTTAAATTAAAACATAAAAATTTGATGAAATCGTTTTGTTAGAAAAATGCGTTTTCTGTCAAAAAATTTACTTATATCAAAATAATGTGAAATTATGATCCAAATGAAATTAATTATATAATTATAACTAAATATAATATTGTACTAAATTATTATTTAATACAAAATATAATTCTTCATTTTAAATTACTTTATTTACAAAAAAGGAATGACAGTTTTAAAAAAATTAGTATTTTGAATATTCACATAAAATTAAATCCTTTTCGAAAAATCCCACAAATTATAACCATGATAATAAATAAATGATGAAAAAATGAAATTATTTTTAAATAATAATATTTCAACAGTTTTCCTGGATTTTATAAACTTATTGCTTTTTGTAAAGAAAGCTATGAAAAAAATTAAATTTATATAATTATATTATAAATATTATGATTTTCTTTAAATTCAAAATTATAATCATCTATTTATGTTAGTAGAATAAAGCATTCTATTTTTTGGTGGTGGTAGTCTGCAGACTCACAGATAAATATAGTTTTCGCTTTTCATTAAAGAAAATGTAAATGGGGGTTAATAATTATATCCATAGAATAGAAAAATTCAGCATATAACCCATAATTATTTTATTTAATAAGTTCTTTAAAGTAATAATTTCAAAATTAAATCACAAAATAAACAATTTATGTAAAAAGTATTACTAACATTGGGAACGTTGATATTTCCAGGGAATATCTCTTGAAAATGGATGGAATACGATAATATATTTTGACCAAAAGAAAAAAATAATGAAATAAGATTCTATTATAAAAGAAAATGTAAGGGTTTCAGGAGGAAACTAAATTTTTATATTGGTGTTTATTGGAGGTGAGAGTTCCCTTTTAAGACTAGTGAGAATGACTTTATTTTAAATATTGAAAAATAATATAAAGGGAGCACATGTTAAACATGTCTAGTGGATCTAAAAATTGAGTATAATTTATTTTTGGGCGAGATAATGTTATGAATAACTCTAAATACTCAATTATAAACATGTTTTTAACATGTTTCATTCTTTTTATCCCATAAATTATAACATTTTATATTTAATCTATTTTCATAGTAAGTAGTTATTACCTAAGTTAATTTAATCATTATGAATAAAATAAAGTTGTAATTATTATATAATTTCGACCCAATTGTTATAAATATTAAATTAATTTAATTTTTTTCAATTTATAAATGTGATAAAAAATAGGTTTAGAATAATTTGTATATTGTATTACTTTTTTGAAGAAAATATTATTTATGTTCTAAAATATAAAATATAGGTTTTTAATTTCTGAATAATATTTTAAGATATAAAAATATACTTATAAAAAAATTATTTGAGCAACAAATGTTTTTCATAATTACTATGTCATTATTTTGTTCAGGTTATGTCATTTATGTAACTATATTTTCAAAATCGATATTCTGCACTATTCACCTTAAAATCAATTTTTTTAGGAAAGTACAAAAGATATATCATAATATTATATTATAATTCATAATACCAAAAATATTCTCATTTTTTAAAATTGATTTTCTAAAATTAAATAATTAAATATTTTAATATAGTCACATAATATTGTAGAAAACTATTTATATTAGAAAAAATAATTTTAAAATGTTAAAAAATATTTATTCGTATTTTATATTAGTTACTAAATAATTTATTTGTGATATATTATCCATGTTATTACCATATTTTATTATTATTTATTCATAAAATAATAAATTTCTTGAAATAAAAATCAAATTTTATAAAAATATATTTTTATGTATAAAATGATTTTTATATTTTTTTTTATTTTGAAGTGATTATCATTAGTATTGAAAGTATAATTTATTTTCATAAAAATTATATTTTTTAATGTGGTAAATCATATTTATTCTATCTAATTGAATGAGTTGTTTTTTAGTTATAAAACTTAATTTTTTATATCATTATCTAAATGTATTATGGTTTTTGTTTATGTTCTACGTTTCTTGTGGAGAAAGTAGTCAAAAATATTTTTTTTAAAGAATATATATCGTGAAGTCTCAAGAGGTTACACTCACATTCCCTACTCACCATCCAAATACATCAATATACACACCCAATATAATTTAACATGAAAAATCAATCTTCTGGAAAATAGATAAAGTCAGAAAGTTACTCATTGATTTACATCGGTATGATAAATAAATACTATGTTTATTATATAATAGTTGAATTTATATTTATTTTAATTCCAATAATTTTTACAAAACACAATAATTTATCTAAAAAAATATTGGATTAAATTAATTTCAATAACACAATCATTCATTTCAGCCACCCCAATATTTGGTCCCACCCCACTCTAATAGTAGGGCCAAAATAAACATTTGGTTGCACCTCCATCCTATATTAATGGACAATTTCCCATTGAAAGTCGATGATTGCTGATAACCTACAGGAAATGGAACCTTAACACTGAATCTAATAAAAATTGTAAGTTACCCCTTATATTATCAAAATATTTAAAACCATAAAAAGGACATGCAACTTCCATTTGGTATTGTTGGCTAAATAACCAATGAACAAAAATCTACTAACATACAACTGGTACTATCTGACCAACATGCCACATGTTTATGACCTATTACTATTAAGTCACAATACATGACAAGAAAAACATCAATAATTCCAATTTCTAGTAATCATAATCAATCAAATGGAAAAACGGATTCATAATACCAATAACATATAATCATATGGGATTCGATTTACCCTTTATTTGGAACTTGGTTTAGTAAGTGTTTTGCATATATAGGTAATGGAATACTAAAATGATACAAAATTTATCTCACCATAACCTATAAGGTTTGGTACCTCCATTCACTAAAACCACTCTAATGTGGTTTATTAGAAGATAATGATTCCATAACTCCCGTATATAATAAATGAAATCTTAATTAATATATTACCCATATAGACAGAGAAGAGAATATTTATCTTATTACATAGATGATTCTACAATTCATTGATGTATTCATTAAAATTATCAATGTAATTTGTCTTGTTAATAATTTCCAAAACATATCCATTTCTACTAAATTCATCAAGAAAATTTATAATTTAAGAGTATTCACCTCAATAAATTACTAGAAGACATGAACACACATATGTATGATTAAATAACAAAATATCTATATCTCCTTCAACTTTTCCAATAAATTATACTATAGCTATTTTTTCATGTAATTAATTGTGACATATACTAGGCTATTAAGTTAAAATTCATCTATATTGTAACATCCCAAGTAAGTAATGAATAATAGATATTTTTATCTATGTCTATTAATGATAAAGATAGTGTTTTAGAGGCTTAAAATGAAAACAAATACAATCTTATGCATGGAATACACTAATATTCTTAAAAGATTGTTTTAGTGCCTTTTGATGGAAAACCATTTTTGAATCTATATTTTGACAATTTTATAAACTATGTTTGTCAAAATAAACTTATCCTTTATGATTGGGACATCAAAATTTACCTTGTGTGAATTTTTGGTATTTTTCTGACAATGTTCATTTTTTAATGAATAGTGAAAAATACTGCATTTTACATCAAAACTACTTTTTAATCTAATTTATTTATATGATTAGATTATGTTTTTAATTGGTTTTGAAGTAAAATTAGAATATATTTTTACCATTTTATCCAATGGTGGTCATTGGAATCAATTTCACTTTGAAATTAGACTTAAACTGGTGTCAATCTTTTGATACTTATTGTTTTGTAAAAACACGCTATTTTGCTCTGGCAGCGGGAATTAATTATTGAATTAATTAATGTGACTTATATGATTTGAATTTTGTAAAATAGACTTCATTTTTGAATTCGGAATATCAAATATATCTTAGAGTGAATTTTTGGTAATTTTCTGAAAAACTTCAATTTTTGATGAATAGTGAAACCACTAAGTGGTAATCAAGCAAACTGATTTTTCAGTTAAATGAAAGTTTAACACTAATGTGTATTGAATTTTGAAAATCCGACATACATGGTTGTCATTAAGAAGTAAAATGTGGTTCAATGAGATTAAAATAATTTTTTTGGTGAATAGTAACTTATTAAGTTTTTAATCGCGATTAGTGGTAATTAGTGTAGTTTAAGGAATAAATAATGCTTTAATAATATAAAATGACCTAGACACATGTCCCAACCTTATTGGTTGTGTCATGGCCGACCAAGACAAGCCATGTCCTAACTTGGGGACCCCATGGATCCACTTTTGTTGGGAAATGACATAAATTACTTTTTATTTAATGTTAAAGTGAAAATTACACAAACATAATATGTTTTGCGAAAACAATTTTTAAGGGGGGTTATACAAGTCCAAATTTTGATTATAAATATTAAATGGAAAGATAAAAAGATTTCCTACATCATAGTAATTGTTTTATAATTTTTAGACATTAAATAAATTTAATTATTTATGACATAATAATGATGCAGCGATGACATCATTATTTGACGATTAAAATAAAATGGAAAGATAATATAAAATCTATGAACTACACATGTCCAAAACCAATTGGATGAATGGATTTCGATGCCTTATCACCTTATCCACGAATTCTATCAATGTGGGACCTTTTAAAACCGAAACACATTTTCAAATAATGTAATGTTTCTTTACTTTCCAAAAGTGCCCCTCCTCTCCCCTTATAAAAGCCCCCCACCTCTACCTCATTTCACACACTCTTCAAGCCATTGGCTCGGCCAACCCCTGCCCATTTGCTCTCTCCACATCACTCTCCTCATCCTAGAGGATTCCCTTTGGGCAGAATCCTTTCAAAGGAATCCTTTAGGCTCAAATCAAAAGGAGTTACACTTTTTAAAGGTAATTGTTTCTCTCATGTTCATTTGTTTTATTTTGCTTCTCCAACCCCCTAAAATCTTTTTATTTCCTTCTTTTATAACATCACCAGTATCTTCAATATACAAGGATGTTGTTATAATATTTATTTGAGCCACACTCTCACACAACTACATCAAATGGTTAAAGAACATACATTTTCCGTGGATGGCGAAATTATGCCTCCCGAAACGATGATTGTTCAATACTCATTTAACACCTTCAAAGGTGGCCATTATGATGTCACTATTTTTATATATGATATATAATATGTATATGTTTTCCTTAAGCTTCTGTTTTTCTTCATTTTGGTCATACTTTATGGTTTCCATTATGGGTAAACACGATATCTTCATTTTAGGAAGTGCGGACTACCGCCCCCTGAAAGTGATTTGATTCGTTAATACCATATGTGGGATGTGTAAAGGATAAAGTTAATGATATTATATATGTTATTATACTGTAATTATAATATACTCTTATATCATTATGATTCCATTCCAGAAAATATGAAATAGAAATGGAAGTAGCGTTCATGCGTACGTACGGCTTACCGTCTCCATGAACGGTGCATTTAATTTCTTACCTCTAAATGTGATGTAATATTATAAATGAATGCAGGTACTGGATATATATGACATATATGATATCTACATCATGAATATCATTCTGGTATAATGAACCTTTGACCAAATTAACAACATGTAAGTATAAGAAGTCTATTTTTGACTTAAGACCCAAATACCGACAAAATGAACATTATTAACTTAAATGATTACATGATGTTCATAACATGGTATAAAAGGAATAATGAACTTGAAAAAGATTCATAATCAAGTAGAGATTAACTCAAGTTTATTATTCAGAAGTTTAAAGAATGGTCGGGTCAAGTCGGATACGAGGTATGGGACTTCGTCTCAATCTCCTTTCGTTGAGGCATATTTTATTTTATACACAACTTTCTTTTATACGGTGTATAAACCCCTTTGACTTTTCTATTTATTCAAAAGGAATCTTTTTTATACGAAGCGTTTACTAAACGACAAAAGGGAATTTTTTTTTTCATACGTATGCGGCGAAAACGACTTATCCGCCGTCGTAACCGTTATTTGAGTTTCGGCTTCCTCTACAAGCCATACCTTCTTTTTTTTAAAGAAAAATAAATACCATGTTTTACTTTGGTATTGAAAATGGTTTTCATAATGTTTTTATTATATCAATGTGTTGTATTGATATCTTGTGATTGAAATGTGGAAATTTTATGTTTCCTTTATGCATGTTTTATGTGATATGATTATGTTATGGTTCTTGGGAATTATTATGAAGACGGGTGGTTCCGTGATAAACTAAGGGCGGGTGATCCCGTTATAGCTCTCCAATGCATTGGGTAACGCGAAGGAGTGAAACGTTAAGGTTTCTCCGAAGAGATTTTAGGGAATATACTGTGATGGGTATTCCAAACGTAACCAAGAGGGTTACTCCCTACGTAAGAATGTTATGAATGCCTCAAGTTACCTTTACGTATTATGATTTATATGATTTATTCATGTTTTTATGAGGTATGTTAAAGTGCCTATGTTTTATGGGTAAAGTATGATTTCATTCTTATTTATATATGAACTCATGTTTCCTTTCCATGTTTTTTTTATAACCCATACTGAGTTTTTATGCTCATCCCAAGTTTTTGAAATGTTTTTCACAGGTCAAGGGAAAGGTACATGATAAGATGATAGAGTCAAGGATGTGTCAATAAATAATCCATGTTTTATTTTAAATGTGTTTCCATTGATGGGAATGAATAATACTATCTTTATGTAACCACTTTGTTTATATGTGGAATGTAATTCAAGTTTTATGATCTAATTCTCTAAAAATCTAAACCAGAAAAGATCCTCAATGTGTAATCTTATAATAACTCAAGATTAAGTAAGGTTTAAGGCTGGGGCCTTATAGTTGGTATCAAAGGTCGGTTTAGATAACTTTAGGAGTTAGAATTCTATTAAATGATTATCCAAAAATATTTTTTTTTCTTTTTCGAAATGATATAGCATTTAAAGATTACCATGTTGCTTCATCTAAGACATGTTTGTTCAGAATGGTTTTCCGCAGAGGAAACAGGGAAGCTGTGCTAGGAAGGCATACAGAAGGAAATAACCTTCTGAATCAGCATCCAGAAATGGTCGGAATTGGAACTGAACAGTTTGTTGCAGTAATGGCGCAGTTGACTCAGGCGATAAATGGTGGTGGTATCCATGCACGAGATCAGCCAGATCAACTGCAGAGGAACATGTCAGTGGTGGAACATTTAATGAGGCAACATCCCCCATCATTCAGAGGATCATCTGACCCTGTGCTAGCTGAAGGGTGGATTAAAGCACTGGAGAAGATTTTTGATGTCATGGGGTGTTCAGACAATCAAAAGGTTAGTCTTGCTATTTACCGTTTGGAGGGTGAAGCAGATCAGTGGTGGTCCATGGTTAAAAATATCAGGGACGCCGATGAGATTGATGCTCTTGACTGGGATGAATTCAAAGGTATGTTTCTTGAGAAGTATTTTCCTAAGGCTGTTCGACTTAGGATGGAAAAGCAATTCTTGGAATTGAGGCAAGAGGAAGACTCAGTGGCTGCCTATGAAGAAAGGTTCACTCGATTGGCAAGGTATGCTCCCAATTTTATCCGGGACCTTGATAGTAAAATCAATCATTTTTACTCAGGATTAAAGCCAAAGTATCGAAGGGCATTAGCTTCTCGTGAGTTTAAAAGTTATGAAAAGCTTGTTCGATGTGCTGAGAAGGTGGAAATGGAGTTTGCCGATGACCAAGTGTCCTATAACAACCAGCAGAAGAAGAGACCGAGGTGGAAGGAGAAAGGTAAGAATTCTTCAAAGAAGTCTGATGGTAAGAGAACTAAGTTTCCAGTTTGTGATAAGTGTGGCAAAAGGCATGCTGGGGAATGTCTTCTGAATTCTGGGAAGTGCTACCGATGTGGTAAGATGGGACATAAGGCTCGTGATTGCACTGAAAAGGATCAAGGTGAAGGTAAGAACAAATTTGATTTACAGTTAGTGAAATGTTATAAGTGCAATGAGATGGGTCACTATGCAAACGAGTGTCCGGCAAGGAGCTTGAGTGATGGGAAGCAGTTAGACTACATGAAGAAAGGGGTGGTGAAATCCTTTGCAACTACTTGAGCAGATGTCGGGCCACCAAATGAAGTCGTATCAGGTACTTTGTTTGTTTTTTCAGACTATGCCAGTGTGTTGTTTGATTCGGGGTCTACACATTCTTTCATCTCTGAAACCTTTTCTAGTAAAATGGGAATACCATCTCAAGAAATGACTCCTGAACTTTTGGTAAAAACACCTGGAGGAAGTTTTGAGGCAAAAAGAATTTATAAGAATCTTCCTATCCTTATCTGTGGAAAGAACCTACTTGCAAACCTTATTGTTCTACCTCTATTAGAGTTTGATGTTATCCTGGGTATGGATTGGCTCTCTTTTTACCATGCTAAGATTGACTGTAGAGCTAAAGAAGTTTCTTTTCAGAAAGACTTTCAGTTTGTTTACAAGAATGAACCCTTACTTTTGATAACATATCAAGAGGCCGAGAAACTTGTAAAAGATGGAAATGAATGTTACCTTGTGCACGTCGTTGAAAATAAAGGAACTGTTCAGATTAATGATGTGCCAGTGGTAAATGAGTATCCTGATGTTTTTCCTGATGACTTGCCTGGAATAATACCAGATCGGGAAGTTGAGTTTACTGTTGACTTAGTTCCTGATGCTAAGCCAATTTCAAAACCCCCTTATCGAATGGCACAAATTGAACTTTTAGAGTTGAAGGAGCAATTGCAAGATTTATTAGAGAAAGGTTTCATTAGACCTAGCACATCACCATGGGGTGCTCCTGTTTTATTTGTTAAAAAGAAAGATGGTTCTATGAGACTTTTCATTGATTATAGAGCCTTGAATAATATCACTGTTAAGAACAAATATCCTTTGCCTCATATCGATGATTTGTTTGATCAGCTCCAGGGAGCTCAGTTTTTTTCAAAGATTGACTTGAGATCGGGGTACCATCAGCTGAAGGTAAAGGAGGCAGATATTCCGAAGACCGCGTTCCGTACGAGATATGGCCATTATGAATTTGTAGTAATGCCTTTTGGGCTAACCAATGCACCTGCTGTATTCATGGACTTAATGAATAGAATTTTCCATGAGTTCTTGGATAAGTTTGTGGTGGTTTTCATTGATGATATTTTGGTGTTTTCTAAAAGTAAAGTGGAGCATGAAAAACATTTAAGGGTTATCTTGCAAACCTTAAAAGAAAAGAAATTGTATGGGAAATTCAGCAAGTGTGAGTTTTGGTTACAACAAATATCTTTCCTTGGTCACATTGTTTCTAAAGATGGAATAACTGTTGATCCTGCAAAAACAAAAGTTGTGGAAGAATGGCCAAGACCCACAAATGTAACCGAGATTCGTAGCTTCCTTGGTTTGGCGGGCTATTACCGAAGGTTTGTTAGAAATTTTTCACGGTTATCTAGTCCAATGACTAAGCTAACTCGGAAGGGTGTTAAGTTTATCTGGAAAAAAGAATGTGATGATTGTTTTCAGGAATTGAAAAGAAGATTGGTGAATGCTCCAGTTTTGGCACTACCTTCCAGGAATGGTGAGTTTGTTATATACAGTGATGCTTCATTGAAAGGACTTGGTTGCGTCCTAATTCAGAATGATCAGGTAATTGCTTATGCTTCACGACAGTTGAAAACTCATGAGGTAAATTACCCTACACATGATTTGGAATTAGCTGCTGTTGTTTTTGCTTTAAAAATTTGGAGGCATCATTTGTATGGAGTAAAGTGTGAAATATATACCGATCACAAAAGTTTAAAGTATATATTCACTCAGAAAGAGTTAAACATGAGACAAAGGAGATGGCTGGAATTAATCAAGGATTATGATTGTACAATTCATTACCATCCGGGAAAAGCAAATAAAGTGGCTGATGCTTTGAGTCGAAAAAGTAATGCTTCATTAACAATGTTGCGTTTGGAACGTGATCCTTTGGTTAAGGATTTGATGAACTTTGGCATAGAAGTTGTTGGTGCAGGAAGTCCTTATGTTTTGTTTCAGGTATCAGTGAGATCATCTCTATCAGATAGAATCAAGCAAGCACAGAAGCAAGAAAGTGAGTTGCAGAAAAGGGTAGAGCTGGTTCAGAAAGGTAAGTTGCCTGAATTCAACATTGATAGTGATTGCGTTTTGAGATTTGGGAAGAGATTGTGTGTGCCTTTTGATTCACAGTTGAAGAGAGAGTTGTTATGTGAATCTCATAGTTCTCCGTTTTCAGTTCATCCGGGCAGTACTAAGATGTATAGAGATCTGCGAGAGTATTACTGGTGGGATGGAATGAAAAGAGATATTGCTGATTTTACTGTGAAGTGTTTGACTTGTCAGCAGGTTAAAGCTGAGCGGCAGTTACCGAAAGGGATGCTTCAGCCTTTACCAGTGCCAGAGTGGAAATGGGAGAATATATCCATGGACTTTGTTGTTGGATTACCGAAGACATCTTGAGGTAATAATGCAATCTGGGTTATTGTTGATCGCTTGACCAAATCTGCTCATTTACTTGCTATACGAGATACTTTCTCTCTTGATCAACTTTCCCGTTTGTATCTTAAAGAGATAGTCAGGTTACATGGAGTTCCTCTCTCCATTGTATCAGATCGTGATCCCAGGTTTACTTCTAACTTTTGGAAAGGCCTTCAGAAGTCTTTGGGTACTGAGTTAAATTTTAGTACAGCTTTTCATCCTCAATTAGATGGGCAGTCAGAACGAACAATTCAGACATTGGAGGATATGCTACGAGCTTGTTCTATGGATTATCAGGGAAGTTGGGACCAACAAATTTCTTTGGTTGAGTTTTCATATAATAACAGTTTTCATTCCAGTATACAGATGGCACCATTTCAGGCATTATATGGGAAGCGGTGTCGAACTCCAGCTTTCTGGGAAGAAGTGGGTGAAAGAAAGTTGATGGGACCAGAATTGGTAGAAGAGATGGCAGAAAAAGTTCAGCTGATTCAGAAACACATGAGAATAGCTCAGAGCAGGTAGAAGAGTTATGCGGATAACCGGAGGAAGGATCTATCTTTCGAGGTAGGTGATCATGTTTTTCTCAAGGTTTCTCCTTGGAAAAGTGTGATGAGATTTGGTAAGAAAGGAAAGTTGAGTCCAAGGTTCATTGGACCATACGAAATTCTGGAGAGAGTTGGATCAGTTGCTTACCGAGTGGCTTTACCTCCGAGTTTATCTCAGGTACACAATGTTTTTCACGTTTCGATGTTGAGAAAGTATATGCCAGATCCATCTCATGTTTTGAGTCCAGAGGTAGTTCAGCTGGAAGAGAACCTATCTTATGAGGAACAACCGGTCCAGATTCTTGACCACAGGGAGCAAGTGTTATGGAATAAGGTGATTAAGCAGGTAATGGTTTTGTGGAAAAACCACATGATTGAAGAGGCAACATGGGAATCATAAAATGCAATGAGGGATAAGTACCCCCATTTATTCGATAAGTAAATAAATTGCGGGGACGCAATTTTCTAAAGGGGGGAAGGATGTAACATCCCAAGTAAGTAATGAATAATAGATATTTTTATCTATGTCTATTAATGATAAAGATAGTGTTTTAGAGGCTTAAAATGAAAATAAATACAATCTTATGCATGGAATACACTAATATTCTTAAAAGATTGTTTTAGTGCCTTTTGATGGAAAACCATTTTTGAATCTATATTTTGACAATTTTATAAACTATGTTTGTCAAAATAAACTTATCCTTTATGATTGGGACATCAAAATTTACCTTGTGTGAATTTTTGGTATTTTTCCGACAATGTTCATTTTTTAATGAATAGTGAAAAATACTGCATTTTACATCAAAACTACTTTTTAATCTAATTTATTTATATGATTAGATTATGTTTTGAATTGGTTTTGAAGTAAAATTAGAATATATTTTTACCATTTTATCCAATGGTGGTCATTGGAATCAATTTCACTTTGAAATTAGACTTAAACTGGTGTCAATCTTTTGATACTTATTGTTTTGTAAAAACACGCTATTTTGCTCTGGCAGCGGGAATTAATTATTGAATTAATTAATGTGACTTATATGATTTGAATTTTGTAAAATAGACTTCATTTTTGAATTCGGAATATCAAATATAGCTTAGAGTGAATTTTTGGTAATTTTCTGAAAAACTTCAATTTTTGATGAATAGTGAAACCACTAAGTGGTAATCAAGCAAACTGATTTTTCAGTTAAATGAAATTTTACCACTAATGTGTATTGAATTTTGAAAATCCGACATACATGGTTGTCATTAAGAAGTAAAATGTGGTTCAATGAGATTAAAATTATTTTTTTGGTGAATAGTAACTTATTAAGTTTTTAATCGCGATTAGTGGTAATTAGTGTAGTTTAAGGAATAAATAATGCTTTAATAATATAAAATGACCTAGACACATGTCCCAACCTTATTGGTTGTGTCATGGCCGACCAAGACAAGCCATGTCCTAACTTGGGGACCCCATTGATCCACTTTTGTTGGGAAATGACATAAATTACTTTTTATTTAATGTTAAAGTGAAAATGACACAAACATAATATGTTTTGCGAAAACAATTTTTAAGTGGGGTTATACAAGTCCAAATTTTGATTATAAATATTAAATGGAAAGCTATAAAGATTTCCTACATCATAGTAATTTTTTTATAATTTTTAGACATTAAATAAATTTAATTATTTATGACATAATAATGATGCAGCGATGACATCATTATTTGACGATTTAAATAAAATGGAAAGATAATATAAAATCTATGAACTACACATGTACAAAACCAATTTGATGAATGGATTTCGATGCCTTATCACCTTATCCACTAATTCTAGCAATGTGGGACCTTTTAAAACCGAAACACATTTTCAAATAATGTAATGTTTCTTTACTTTCCAAAAGTGCCCCTCCTCCCCCCTTATAAAAGGCCCCCACCTCTACCTCATTTCACACACTCTTCAAGCCATTGGCTCGGCCAACCCCTGCCCATTTTCTCTCTCCACATCCCTATCCTAATCCTAGAGGATTCCCTTTGGGCAGAATCCTTTTAAAGGAAGCCTTTAGGCTCAAATCAAAAGGAGTTACACTTTTTAAAGGTAATTGTTTCTCTCATGTTCATTTGTTTTATTTTGCTTCTCCAACCCCCTAAAATCTTTTTATTTCCTTGTTTTATAACATCACCAGTATCTTCAATATACTAGGATGTTGTTATAAGATTTATATGAGCCACACTCTCACACAAATACATCAAATGGTTAAAGATCATATGTTTTCCGTGGATGGCGAAATTATGCCTCCCGAAACGATGATTGTTCAATACTCATTTAACACCTTCAAAGGTGGCCATTATGATGTAACTATTTTTATATATGATATATAATATGTATATTTTTTCCTTAAGCTTCTGTTTTTCTTCATTTTGGTCATACTTTATGGTTTCCATTATGGGTAAACACGATATCTTCATTTTAGGAAGTGCGGACTACCGCCCCCTGAAAGTGATTTGATTCGTTAATACCATATGTGGGATGTGTAAAGGATAAAGTTAATGATATTATATATGTTATTATACTGGAATTATAATATACTCTTATATCATTATGATTCCATTCCAGAAAATATGAAATAGAAATGGAAGTAGCGTTCATGCGTACGTACGGCTTACCGTCTCCATGAACGGTGCATTTCATTTCTTACCTCTAAATGTGATGTAATATTATAAATGAATGCAGGTACTGGATATATATGACATATATGATATCTACATCATGAATATCATTCTGGTATAATGAACCTTTGACCAAATTAACAACATGTAAGTATAAGAAGTCTATTTTTGACTTAAGAACCAAATACCGACAAAATGAACATTATTAACTTAAATGATTACATGATGTTCATAACATGGTATAAAAGGAATAATGAACTTGAAAAAGATTCATAATCAAGTAGAGATTAACTCAAGTTTATTATTCAAGAGTTTAAAGAACGGTCGGGTCAAGTCGGATACGAGGTATGGGACTTCGTCTCAATCTCCTTTCGTTGAGGCATATTTTATTTTATACACAACTTTCTTTTATACGGTGTATAAACCCCTTTGACTTTTACATTTATTCAAAAGGAATCTTTTTTATACGAAACGTTTACTAAACGACAAAAGGGAATTTTTTTTTTCGTACGTATGTGGCGACAACGACTTCTCCGCCGTCGTAACCGTTATTTGAGTTTCGGCTTCCTCTACAAGCCATACCTTCTTTTTTTTAAAGAAAAATAAATACCATGTTTTACTTTGGTATTGAAAATGGTTTTCATAATGTTTTTATTATATCAATGTGTTGTATTGATATCTCGTGATTGAAATGTGGAAATTTTATGTTTCCTTTATGCATGTTTTATGTGATATGATTATGTTATGGTTCTTGGGCATTATTATGAAGACGGGTGGTTCCGTGATAAACTAAGGGCGGGTGAGCCCGTTATAGCTCTCCAATGCATTGGGTAACGCGAAGGAGTGAAACGTTAAGGTTTCTCCGAAGAGATTTTAGGGAATATACTATGATGGGTATTCCAAACGTAACCAAGAGGGTTACTCCCTACGTAAGAATGTTATTAATGCCTCAAGTTACCTTTACGTATTATGATTTATATGATTTATTCATGTTTTTATGAGGTATGTTAAAGTTCCTATGTTTTATGGGTAAAGTATGATTTCATTCTTATTTATATATGAACTCATGTTTCCTTTCCATGTTTTTTTTATAACCCATACTGAGTTTTTATGCTCATCCCAAGTTTTTGAAATGTTTTTCACAGGTCAAGGGAAAGGTACATGATAAGATGATAGAGTCAAGGATGTGTCAAGAAATAATCCATGTTTTATTTTAAATTTGTTTCCATTGATGGGAATGAAGAATACTATCTTTATGTAACCACTTTGTTTATATGTGGAATGTAATGCAAGTTTTATGATCTAATTCTCTAAAACTCTAAACCAGAAAAGATCCTCAATGTGTAATCTTGTAATAACTCAAGATTAAGTAAGGTTTAAGGCTGGGGCCTTATATATATATACTTCTTGATATATCTTTGGTACACATCGTTTTTGGTAGATCGAGATAGTGATGCCAAAACTAGGTGTTATTTGAGTCACGTGAGCAATATTCCTTATTTATTACAAATACTTAATTTAATTATTCTAGTGATTAAAAGATATTATTAAAATGTATGCTTATATATTATATGATATTAGAAAAAAATTGTCACTCCTATTTCCAAACATGAAAATTAAGACATCTATTTCTAAATTGAGAAAAATATTATGTTTATGGTAACACTAGGCCTATGATAAAAATTCTTTAAAATTAAAATCAATATGATTTGTAATGTGGGGTAAAATTATATTATAGATAGTATATAGAGTCTTTAACCATTATTAGATCATTTATCAACCTCATATATTAAAATATCATCATATTTACATGTTTTTTATATTTTTATACAACTGTGTGTATCACAAGCTGTATCTAATTCCTAATTACTAAAAATGATAAGTCTACAAATGCTAATCAATGAACCCAAATATTCACCAATGTTATTCTTTTAGTAAAAAAAATTCTTGTGGAATTTATTACAATAATAAAATCCTGATTCAGTACACTTTTTTAGGATTTCTCTTAATCCTCTTCTTCTTTGTAGGTTAGTACAATGGAGCATTAGTCATGGAAATATTCATAGGGATTTTTTCATTTATATTCCCTTTTCTATAATAAGGACCAAAGATTATATATGATTACATTCTATATATTCATATAAATTTTGAGTCAATATATCTTGTAGATACTTCAATATATTATCCATCGGAAAAATTATAATAAAACTATCAATGATCTTCAAATGTAATGCGAGCATGAGGTAAGTGAACAACTCCATAGTTATCTTAAAATCCATTATTTATAAATGATCATTATATCTAGTAAACAAAACTATATGTGGTCCAACAAGATATACTTTCCCAAGCATACATGTAATGATTTCCTTGGAGATCTCATACCTCTCGAATTTTATATTCTCCTTAAAAATAAAAATACATGAAATAACATGATGTATGCATCCATTTCATTATAATGATTTTAGGTATCAATATTTATGGGTGATAGCATGATTAATTTGAAAAAAAATTGGTCATCAATATATTTCTAGAATAAATAATACTTCTGATCACTTTTTTCCATTGATGGTGCAATATGAACGGGGTAATGTAGAATATGAAACATCCTCTCTTTGAATAGTATGATGTCCAAGGGCCATCACCACCCTTCCAAATTAAAAATTATAAAAATATTTTATTTTTTCAAAAATAAATCACAGGGATAATGATTTGGTTAAATGAATTGATGTTTTCAACAAAATATAAGATATATTTTTGTATATTATCTATCTTAACAAGTGTAGTATAATCAATTATTTTTATTTATCTCCCATAATATTATATAATTATATTATTAATCACCATTTTATTTTTAATGTAAAATCACATAGATATTATAATAAAAAAGATCCATATTACCCTTCTCATAATCTCGAATAAAATTTATCGAAATTACTCGACGCCATTTCTATAAGTGGTCTTTCTATCTATATTTACCCGTAGATCACTGATCTATTGAGTAGACTTTTAAATTCTGAAATCCAATGCTAGGAATTCCTTAACACACGTCTATATGTTACACCATATCATTCAAGGGAATATACGATTGACTGTGAAATATTTTTCTCACTTAAAAAATTTCATTAGATCTCCTTGATAAATACAAGAGTTCAAAAAAGGGCTAGACCAACACTTTTGTAACAGCCCGAGATTTTTTGAATAATTTTTTTCGAATTTAATTTATCTTTTTGATATTTTACATTTCGTGTTATCTCGGAAATAATTACATATATATATATATATGAATTAACACACTAATTCAAACAATCCTTTCACATGAAACACCTAATTTTCTTGCACTACATTCAATACCAACTTGCCTTGGGCTATAAAAAACACCAACTTGGCGTACATTACATGTAACACTGAGTTTTTAAAAACCATCATTTTATTCTTATTTTTAAAATATATAAGAATAACCTAGCCATTAAAAATTGTTATGTGAATACTAATAACTAATTTTGAATTTATAATGGTTTTAATGAAATAAAACACATTTATATTGAAAGATCTAATTAGGGATAATGTATTTTTAATGTTAAAAATTATCATTTTCTCAAATAAAATGATTTTAATAATAAAATTAATTTTAGAGAAATATATAAATTCAAAATGATTAAATAAAAATAAAATTTTAATTTATAATTTTGAATATAAATAATGGTTATTTTTATATATTTTGATGAGAAACATTATTTTTTGATGAATAGTGAAGAATATACGTTTTTAGTTAACAACATCCCTTTCGTTTAAGTAGTTATTAATGTTATATTATATTATAAATTTTTTTAAGGTAAAATTAGATAAATTAAACATCCATTAATATTTTTATGGTCATTAGAATCACTTTCACTATTAAATTGACTATAAACATTTAATAAACTTTTGAACTTCTTACTTCTTTAAATATCGGTAATTTCGTCTCGTCTGTGGGATAACATTAATCATAATTTTCCCTCTTCTGTGAATTAAATTTTGAATAAACCACATGATTTTTTAATCATTATAATATATAGTGTCTAAGTATATCATGATTACTTTTACCAAAATGATTATTAAAATTTTTTAAAATTAATTGCAGTGATTAAGGTCAAATTAAGCATAATTTGGGAATAAACATTAATATTAAAAGCCGAAGTGGCCTAGAACCATGTTAAAACCCATTTTATGACAATATTTTGTCCATAAAACATCCATTATTTATTTTTCTTGTTTTATTATGAATTTATTATGTAGAAACATGTTTACACCTAACTTGTTTTCAAAATTCTAAATGAGTCATTTTCCTTCCCTATAAAAGGCCACCACCTCTCCCACTTCCTCACACCTCTAAATTGTCTTATGTTCAACCAATATATTCCCAATACACTTAAAAAATACCTACTTTACTAATAGATTCCTTTCCTTTGGTATAAGTAAATCTATGGAATACTATGCACAAATCAAAAGGAGTTACCCGACAAAGTGGTAACGTCTTCTCTCAAGTGCTTTTATTTATTTTCCTTCTCCACCACCTAAAACTCTATTAATATATATAATTATATAAAAAACCATTATCATAAATATAATATGAAATTTTTATGTTAATATTTCTACCTAAAATTACACACACCTCCATCTAATCAGTAACAAACTTTTTGTTTCTGTTTAAGGCGAACTACGACCTCACGAAAAGATGATTGTTCATTTTTCCATTAACACCTACCTTAGAGTAAATTTTGATATAAAATATGTTTATATATGTTATATATTATATGTAGTATTAATTTAATCTTATTTATTACATTTAAAAACACATCTTTTTACATTCTATTTTTGTTAGTATGATACTTTTGTTTGAGGACGTGTAGACTACGACCCCCTTAATGTGATATTATTTGTTCACACAATACATGTAATTTATTAAGGATGGATTTAGTGAATATATATTATATTTATAAAATAATTAATGTAGTTGAATATTAATATATATACACATACATACACATATTTCTTTATCATTGTTTCTCTCAACATGATAATTAAACAAAAATAATGTTCATGCCTGCGTACAGCCTACCGTCTCCGTGAACAGTGTACTGAATTTCATACATATAAATTATATAAATCTTTATAATATATATATAATGTATAGAAATTATATTTATATCATGTTTTAAATTATTCAATCATTGTATATTTATTAGGCCAAACAATATAACAAATTAATACATATAAGAAAAACAATGTGAATATTACTCGATGTGAAACCATAACCTAGAATGGTTATAAACGGGTAATATAAGGTTATAATAAAAACATATTTTGTATTAGATTTAAGAATATAGTTCTTAAAAATATTTATAATATATTTATATTTATTATATAGGATGTTTTAATGAGTACAATGAGATTCAAGATACAAGGTAAGGGTATTTCATATAACTTTTTATTTCTATGAGAGACATGCTAAGTTTTCCACACATTCCATTTGTGTGGTGTATGTAATGAACATGATGGTATTATATGATTATTATAAGTAAATTCATGGGAATTTACATATTCAATATATGATAATTATTTCAGTAGTTTTATTTTTAAATGTTACCAAATTGGTTAAATAGTTCTGTCTTAATTTTCCTTCATTGAGACTTTGGTTTTGTTATGCACCTAAATTCACTTTAAAGGTGTATATACATACAATTTACATTTTATACAATGAATTTAAATAATTTCATGATATTTTAATATTCATCAATTTTTCTTTTCTTACATTTAGTGTATGATCCCAAGTTACCATGTTATAATAATTTATTGAGATAATATCATTGCTTTTCAGATTGTTTATATTTATGCTTTTTTAAAGAATTATTATGAGACATATCAAAAAAATTCATGAAATTTTTTTATCCTTTGATTATTAATTATATATTAATGTATTTTTACCTTCGTTGTATTATTTGGTATATAATATAACTAACAATTGTTTCCTGAAATCTCAACTTTACCCTCTCTTCATTAATAAATATATGTTGTCTTAAACCGTGTTTTCTAAAAAGGGGGTCCATGAATATTATACAAATATAATTTGATAATTAAAAGACATTTTTACCCTTTTTTCTATTCAATTATCTCATATGATCTTTCTTATCACTTTTTAATGTGTAATTTCTCTAAATGTTTTATCATGATAAAGGAATGTTCTTTATACCTGGTACAACACTTATAGATTTACCCCTCATCAATACATCGAATCTTTACGTTCATGATTAATGGTTAATTTTAAAGAAACTTTTTTTAAAATTTATTTTCAATGAAATGGATTTTAAAATGTTATGAAGATTCTTTTTGAAGTTTGTAATGGAATCCATTTTCAAAAAGATTTCATGCCTCATATATAAATATTCAAATTATTTTCAAAGAAAATTTTTTCAAAAAAAATTTCAACCTTATTTCATATGTTTTAATGAAATAAGGTTTCCAAAACATTTTAAATAATTCCTTATATGTGTTTAAATTGTTTTCAATGAAAATGGTTTTTAAAATGTTTTAAAGCTTATTTTATAAGTATTCAAGTAAATGTTTTTCAAAATGATTTAAATTATTAATAATTAATTTTCAAGGTATTTTCTAAATAAATTATTTCAAAATGGGTGTATTCCTAAAAAACCTTTTTTCAACAAAATTAAGGATATTATACTCAATAAACTTTTTTTAATGAAATTTAAAAATTTATTTCCCATCTATGATGAGATTATTAGACGTTACTCATTCTCGTATAAGAAATGATCTAAAGAATCCATTCATAATATTTATATTAATGGGTTATACATAATGTCAGGGTATTTATCAATCCCATTTATCTTTCATAGGTTATATCTCTATGAAATCCATTTTTATTTTATTGGTTATTTGTTTTTGAAATATGTTTCAATTTCACGTGTTACATATTTCTGAAATCCTTTTTCTTTCACCAGTTATATGTTTATGAAATTGGTTTCTCTTTCACAAGTAATGATTTAGATGAAATGTTTATGAATCTTGTGCCTTTTTCCACAAGTTATGATATGTTTACATGTGTTTGAACCCCATTTCATTTAATGGGTTTTGATATGATTTTTTATGATTTTATTGATGATTTATGTATGATTTCATTATGATATGGGTGAGACCTATATATCCCTCTAATGCATTGGATAAATATTTATATCTAATGAAATAAATAAGGGTCAAATGAGAAATGAAATTGGATAATGTATTACAGGGCTAGAACATGAGATACACTCGGTTTCGTAATATAGGGATGGAACAAGGGGTGATTTTGGTTTAGAAATATAGATTTGGAATGAGGGGTGAACTCGATTCTATAATACAGGACTTGGATGAGGGGTAAACATGGTTCAGGGATACAGGTATGGAATAGGGAGTGAATCCAATTCATTAAAAAATAGTTTCCATTAATATGGTCTCAGCATCAATGTCTTGACTAATATTGAAATCATTATATATGCTTATGGGTCTAAAAAATTCCATTTTTTATTCTTCTGTCCTGCTTTCATGGATTATGTTTTTTTTAAGATTCAGGCATTATGAACTAATAATATTTATTCCATGATTCATGTATATGGTATTTCATATTCATGGAATGGTCTTCTATTTCCATGATAATGTTATAATACCCTTATTCTCATTATTATTCTTACATATATCCCTTGTTTACCATTAATAAAAATTTATGCTCACCCCTTTATTATTTTTAAATTCCCCACATTATAAAGAATTGTTTTTGGTAGATGTTCTAAAAATAGATATATTTATAGGATTTGTTAATGATATTTCAATATGATAGAATATTTTTTTCCATGTTTCAAAAGAAACTATACTGTTATGGTACTAATTCATGTATTTTTTTAATGTACTAAATATTCACCTAAAATGATGTAATATTTTCATATGTCAGGCCTGGGTCACTATAGTTGGTAACAAAGGATAGGTTTAGTCATCCTTTGGAGTCTAGTATGATAAAACAATAGTGATATCCCTGTGTTTATTTCAAAAGATATTTTTAGAGATGCCTCTAAGGATGAGTTAACATTTAGGAAATTGTCTTTGAATTTTTGGAAAATGGAAGAGTGTGTGGTTTTTAGAAATGAATCCTTTTTGGATACTAGTAGATGTGGATTTTGATTAGATTTACCAAAGGGTTACAACTCAAACAATATGTTGCAATCATGACTCAAGGTAATCATGTAAAAAACAATGGGTCTTGACATACACATGATATGACACTCTTGAGGGATATGATTTTGATGTTCACAAATCACAAAACTCTTTATGAACAATAATGAATGATTTAAATATAATTTCTCTATAAATAACCTCATATGAACCTAGATTGTCATAGATTAAAGAAGGTGACATTATTTAGACATACTATAATTAATTATATTCAAGAATATGTGTTTTTTCACTAGGATAAGTAATACTGACACTATGCTTCTGGTTTTAGTCAATAGCGGGAACCTGAAGGAACTAGATTAATGTTGAATGTGATGTATACTTTTATAATTAGAATTCATGTGGGTAGATCATTAGATTAAGAGATGTTGTGATCATCCCTAATAAATTTTCAAAGAACATGATTAATAGTGTATACCTTCACCAACTCTCAAACTCATGAAGGAAGGGAAAGAAAGGGTTTGCTGAGAGTTTAGGTAATGGAGACCATAGAAGAAAGAAGATTTGGTTTCCTCTGTGTCAAAAATGTGGAAATAATCACCTATTTGAAAGTCATAGAGGAATGATAAGATGTTTTCACTATAGTAAATAAGGACACCAAGAAAGATACTAAATGTGATAAATGAAGAGTTTATCTCATGAAGGTAACTAGTAAGGTGATTCATGTAATGGTTACATTGTTAATGATGGATAGACTACATATGATATGTGAAATAAAAGAGGTATAGTATAATAATATGAAGTATCCTTGTAAATTTTCTTAGGATAATGTGGGATAATAAAATTTGTATGTATTTTCGATTCAATAAGTCTGTTATATGAAAGGTGTAATATATAAGGATTGTATAATTTATTTTTTTCACTACAGATCTACAAGAACACATTGAACGGTTCCAGTGGAATATAAAAGTGATATAATTACAAGGTGAAGTCCATATAAAACACATGATTAAGGGAAATATAACCCTCAATTGTTTCATAATTTTTTATCTGAATTTTTAGATAGAGATATGTGGGATATGATTGAGTTAATTGGAAGGTATTGTTTAATATATAACATATTAAAAACTTCATGACAAGTATTTCAGACTATAGTGGATGACGATTAAAAAAAGTGGATTTAAAGAATATATCTAGTGAACTATTGAATCAGGAAGCATGCATGTTTTCCAGATGTATTTATGGTAATTCTGGTTGTAAACATGTTCAAATAGAATTTACTAATAGAGTATCCACATGTTTAGAATGAGAAAACCAAGGGCTAAGTTGTGACATAAGGGGGATCAATTTTATTCTGATTTTGTGACTGTCTTTATAATATTATTGATTTTCATCATTAAGGAGTGTTATAAGGATTATAATTTATGGAAAGATTAATTTGATTTTTCGATGGAGTTTGTGAGAATAAATAATTATCTTAAGACTTGAAAATTTAAGTGTAATGGATAACTTGTTATAAAAATGTGGTGTTGATGAATACTGATGACATCTTTGATTGAATATTATGGATCTCGTGATCTATTACTAATTCAAGAATGAAAAACTCACCTTTATTTTCAGAGAAAGAGGCAAAGTGGATCAAAGAAAAATAAAGGATGAGGTCGTCCCGAAATCATGCAGGTATATTATTTTAGAAAAAATCATTAAATTTATTAAAAATGATCTTGAAAACAAAAATTTTATCCTCGTACATCAATTTTTGATGATTCAGATCATCCCATAGTCAATCACAGATTTAATACTTTTTTATTGTTATCTTTCTCAAGAAATTTTTCTCTATCAGTATCTATTAGAACATTATAGTTAGATTTTTCTTCCATATTCATGGTTTCACTTCCCAAACAATGTTCACCTATGTAGAAACCCCATTATATGTTATTTTTTTTAACCATTATATCCCCAAATTTACCTTTCTAAGGGTTGTATTAATGTTCATTTCTATGATTTGGGTTTCTATGAATGAAACTTTTAAGTATTAAAACATTGATAACTCATACTAATATTGTGGGTGTAATTCATTTTATGGTTGTAAATATAAAACCCTGAGATTTTGGGAATTATTTTTTCAAATTAATTTATCTTCTTGAAATTTTGAATTTTACATAATTCTTGATAAAATTATATATATATATATTAAAACACTAATTCAAACATTCCATTAACACTCAATATTTACTTTTCTAATGCTACATCTAATACATACTTGTCTTGCACTACATGCAACAATGAGTTTATACGAAGCATTATTGTATTATTATTATTATTATTAATTTATATCACTATTACCTTTTAATTAAAATCAGTGAAATTAATATTAATAACTAATATTATAATATTTTTAATAATGGTTATATATAAATTAAACATATTGATCATGAAATATATAATATTTGTAATGTCATTTTTATGATTAAAAATACTATTTTCTCAAATTAACCTCTTTTATTAATAAAATTAATTTTGGCCTCTTTATATATTTACTTTGATAAAGTAAACTATATTTTTAAATTTATAATGTCTAAATTATCCTAAGGGAAATTTTCGATATTTTTCTGAGAAACATCTTTTTTTGGTGAATAGTGAAAAATACTACTTTTTAGTTATACACTGCATTTTTTATCAAAAAATTAGTATTGTTAAATTATATAATATATTTTTTAAGGAAAAATTAGATAAATTATTCATATATTAAAACAAATTAGTTCATTATAACAACTTTTATATTATAATTGAATATAAAAACTTAATAATCTTTTAAACTTCTTTCTACTTTAAAACCCGCAATTACGTCTCGTCTACGAGATTAACATTAATCTAAATTTTTCCACTTATATGAATTAAATTTATAAAAATAAACATAAACAATTTTAATGAGTAGAATTTTTATATTCTAATTACATAGTGTTGATTTTAAGAAAAATTATTAGTGAAAGTTATTAAAATTAATCACAGTTACTAAGGTAAAATTAAGCTTATTTAGGGACTAATCCTTAACCTTACGATCCCAAATTACCTATAATCTTGTAGAAAAACAATTTTATGTAAATATTTCGTCCATGTGTCTTCATTTATTTATTTATATTAGTTTTGTATGTCTTTCATTATTTAAGAACATTTTTACACCAGACTTGTTTTCAAAAATATTGTGTGAATCCTTTTCCATCCGTATAAAAGGATACCAACGATCCCACTTACTCATAGCACTAAAACCTCTTATTTTAAGATCAGATATTACAAATCAACTTCCCTAAAAAATTCCCTTCCTCCTAAAATACATACCTTGGTCATAATTCAATCCAAGGAATTCTTTGGGCACAAACTAAAAGGAGTAACCCGATTAAGAGGTAACATCTTCTCTCATGTCCTTTCATTTATTTTCATTCTCCACACCCAAAAAATCTATTGATTCTGTGGTTATATAAAATCACATGTATCATAAATATACAAGTATTCTTTTAAATGGTTTTACCTACACTTACACAAACCTGCTCATAATGGGTATCAAAGATATTGTTTCTGTGTACGTCAAACAACTGCCTCATGAAACGATGATTGATCATTTTTGCATTACCACCTATGATGGTGGAAATTATGATGGAATTTATATTTATACATGTTATATATATTATATTTATTATTTAATTAATTTTTTTATTCTAGATTCAGAACATATATTTTTTACTTTACATTTTGTGTTAATACGATAATTGTTTTAGGATGTGTGGACTACTACCCCACTCAAAGTGATATGATTTATTCAAAAACTATATAGAATGCATTAAGGAAGGATTTTTTGAATATATATGAAATATATGATATAATAATTATACATTAATAATGATATATATAAATATACATATATTTCTTTTACATTATTTCTCCCTACACAGAAAATAAATGGAAATAGCATTCATACATATGTACGAGCTATCGTCTACAGAAACAATGTCTTCCATTTCATAAATATATATTCTATAAATTATTATAATAAAAATATAATGTATATAAATGATACCTATATCATGTTTTACATCCTATAATCATAATAAAAGTTTAAGGACAATAATGTGTAAAATTAAGACACATACAAAAAACAAAGCGACTATTACTCGAAGTGAATCCTTAACATAGGATTGTTAACAAGAGGGTAATATATAGTCATACTAAAACCATATATTATATTATATAAAATAATATAGTTATATAAATACTTATAATAATCCCATTTATATTATATATGTGGTTTGAATGAGTTCGACGAGAATCAAGACATAAGGTCAGGGGATTTCATCTCAATTTTTATTTTCTTGAGATACATGTTATTATATTTACTCATTATATTTTAGTCATTTAAATACTACAAATGATTT
Organism: Viscum album; assembly: GCA_963277665.1. Lineage (NCBI taxonomy): Eukaryota > Viridiplantae > Streptophyta > Magnoliopsida > Santalales > Viscaceae > Viscum > Viscum album. The sequence continues at coordinate 1,448,266,846 of OY728155.1, forward strand.
TATTATATATATATTATGATTAAAAATCTTGGTATTGACATATCCATTCGATAATATTTCTTTCAATAGGTTTGAGTTTCAAAAGTTACCAAATCAGTAAAAAAATCTCGAAATTCTATCTTTGGAACTCATGTTTTTTTATGAACATAAATTATCTTTTTAGGTGTAGATAATTTAATTTTAAATGTTATAAAATTAATTTAATTTATTTAATGATATTTTATTGTTAATTTAATTACCTTTCCTCAAATGGATAGTATAATACCAAATTACCAAGTTATAAGATTTTATTTTGACAATCTCATGGCTTTTCAATACTATTTATGTTTATTATTTATTTTATAAAATATTATTATCCATATCTAATGAACATTAATAAAATTTATTTTCCACGAGTTATTCATTATATATTCATGTATTGGAACTATTTTCTACTCATTGGTATATAAGATAACTAAGAATGTTTTTTTAAAAATGTATTCCTTTTCTCTCTCTTCAGTCAGAAATATATGTTCTATTAAAACCATGTTCTCTAAAAATGTCTTAGAAGAATATTATACTAATATCCTATGATAATTAAACAAAATTATTACTGGTTCGGTATTTTTACAATGTTTTCAGAGTAATATTATTTTAACTTTCCAAATGATGCATTTTTTAAACCATTTTACCATGAAATATGAATATTCTTTTTACCTCATACGACATGAATATATTTTTCTATTATCCATACTTTGAAGATTTATTTTCATGTTTAAAGGTTAATTTTTAAGAAAATATTTTTAATCATGATTTTCAAATGAATGGTTTTCAAAGTGTTTTGAAAATTATTTTCTATTTATCACAAAAAATTGTTTTCAAAATATTTTAAATATTATTTTATAATTTTTCATGGAAAATGGTTTTAAAAATTATTTCAAGCCTCAGTTATTGTTTTAAAAAAATTCAATAAAATGATTTTCAAAATATTTTTAATAATTATTTATATGTTTTTACGGTTTTTTAAAAGAAAAATGTTCTTAAAATGTTTTGAGGTTTATTTTAAAAGTATTCAAAGAAAAATGTTTTCAAAATGATTTCATGTATTATTTATAACTACTCATGGTATTTTCTAAAATAAAATTATTTTCAAATGGATTAATGCACTAAAAATACATTTTCAAAATAGAAAGTATATTTTTCTCAAAAAATGTTTTGGAAGATATATGAAAATTATTTTCCATCTAAGATGATATATTTTGATGTTACAAATTCCTATCTAGGAAATAATCTAAAGGTTCTATTCATAATAATTATATTAATGGGTTATTTTTAATTTCATGGTATTTATAAAAACAGTTTCTCTTTCATAGGTTATATGTTTATGAAATCCATTTATCTTTCGCTGTTTATATGTTTATGAAATCTGTTTCACTTTAAAGGTTTATATTAATAGGAATTATATTTCTATTTAATGGATTATATGTTTATGAAATCTATTTCTATTTCATGGGTTACTCTTTAGATGAAATGTATTTGAAACATGTGTTTTTTCATAGGCTATGTTATGTTTACATGTTTATGATACCCATTTCATTACATGGGTTATGATATGATTTTTTATTATTTTTTGGTACATGTATGTATGATTTCACTATGAGATGGGTGGGAATTATATCTCCGTCCAATGCATTGGTTAAAGATAAATATCTCTTGAGATCGATATGGATGAAATGATAAATAAACTCTGTTCAGTATTACAGGGCTGGAATGAGAAATGAACTTGATTTTGTAATATTCGGCTCGAACGAGGGGAGAACACAGTTCAATAATATTGGGATGGAATGAGGGGTGATCTTGATTCAATAATATAGGTATTGAATGAGGGGTGAAATCTATTTTGTAATATAGTGTTGGAACGATGTGTGAAGATGGGTCAGTAAATAACTTTATACACTAAAATGGTGTTGTATAAAATTCATTGACTACTATGAAAATAAATAAATAAATATTTATATATATGTGTTTATGTGTCATCCAAAATTACAAGTTTGATTCATATATTATTATTTCATGTCTTATGTTTTTTATTTTATTATGATTCATTCCTTATGAACTGCCAACATTTATTCTATGATTCAGGATTATGATCATTGATATGTAGAGTATGATTTTATATTTTCATTATCATGTTACTATAACCTTATTATCATGATTATTCTTAAACATACCCCTTGCCTACCCTTACCTAGAATTTGAGCTCACCTTTTTCTTATGTTTCCTTTCCCCATGTTATAAAGAATGTTTTTAAGTAGAAGTGCTAAAGGTGGACTTATTTGTGGTAGATGTTGAAGATCTTTAAATATGATAGAATATTTGGTTTCCATGCTTCGAAATACACTAAACTATTATAGTCATTAGGCCTGTATTTTTGTAGTGTAATCAATATTCATCTAAAATGATTTAATATCCATGTATGTCAAGCTTGGGATGATATAACTCTGATATATGGATTCAATATAAATCATGTAATTGAAGGTTAAATAATACTTGAAAATTTTATATGACGGATTTTGTTAATATTTATGGATTGATATTATTTAATTTATCTCTTACATGGATTTTAATATGACTTGGAATTTACATAATTAGTTCACGATGTCTAATAATACAATCAACTAATAAATAATTTATTTTATTTCATTTTCATGCTTATTGAATCATTTAATATATGTGATCACTTTTAAATACAAAAGAAACATTTCATTATTTAAATAACTAATTAATTATACACTATATTAATTAAAATAAACATGTGATTTGATGATGATATTTTAACCATTGGTTGGGTTATCAGGTAAAATGTAAAATAACTCTTTACACTAGGTGAATAACCCCTTGAGACAATACAGATATTTTGTTATAATATTCAACCATTAATCTAACAACATCCATTGTTGGTTTCACCTTTGATCAATCTTGAACCATCACCTATCACATGGAGTTACTTACATTATATTTTCATATTCAATCATATGTGAGGGGAACATGGGGTTTTGGGTTTCATAAAATAAACCATGAACTTCTAGGACCATAAATAATATGGATGATTAGAATATAAAAATAATTATGTATTTAATTTAATAATATACTTATCATAAACACCCATGTAATGAATATTTATGTTAAATAGAAACCCAACACATAGCTAGGATGGTCATGTTATTGATCATTAACAACATGAAACAACTACAAATTTAAACATGGAATATTTTATTAATCTTTATTCATTCAAGTGTATAAATTTCTCAAATTAATATATTTAAATATTTCATTTTTTAATTAATCCATTTTCTTAATTATTTGTATAAAAAATTGCAGAGATTAACATTATACTTATTTTTTTAAACACTAAATTATTTAATTTAAATTCAAAATTATATTATACATAGTGTGGACTGACCTTAAACACTTCACGTACCCGTGTAAGATTTTATATTTGGTTGAGAATTTGATGTACACATCATGTGCTAGAGTAATCATGATTTGAACCCTTCAGCATAACATATCATGCATTGTCACTCACTCAATGTGTGAATATCAGTGTTTATGGTCTTTATCATGTACTATTTACATACATGGCATGTCTTTGTTTACTAAGTGTTGTGATATGAAATAGTTTATTTTTTCTATTATTAATACATGTAGTCTAAATTACATTTATGAAGAAATTACATTCCATGTATATACACAACATGTTACCATGGTGGTGAATGTGATGTTCATGACATCAATTACAACCATTTGTGTCATTTATTTATATAACAACATAAAAAAATTTAATTAAAACATTGAATTACATATGAAAATTTTAAAACAACTTATAATATAATTATAATTAAAAAATCGATCACACATTGTGTATATCCTACTACAATCCATCTAGTTAGGTATTTATTTAATTAATATGTAGTGTGCTGACTCAAACAAAATAATTATCTTGGGTATACCATATATGAGTTGTCATGTATAATGAATTCCATGTACACTTTTTATAGACACCCCAAATCATATCTAGGGGAATTGATGTGAATTCAATGATGGATATTACATGTTACATGTACTATATTTTTGTCCACCCAAAAAACATTTATAGGTGAATTGATATGTATTCCATGTTGGATATTACATGTTACACAACTTGTACACTATGAAAATGTCATGTAACAACTTTTGGCTTCAGTTTCTCAACTAAAAGTTAATACATGACATATAATGACACAATTTACATTGAGAAAGTATCTTATACTATTTATGTGGGTTCTTAACCATGTGGATAACATAAAATGTACACCAGTTATAATGAAATGACCCAACCCTCCAGAGCCCCTCCTAGGATAGTGATAAACCAAGATTGACACCACCACCAACTGCAAATAGGCTAATGGCTAGTGACTAGAACAATGTAGGTATATATAAAAATATATAATTCCCTATACTATATCGACCTATAATAGATACATATAAACTATGTATAAAATCTATAAAAATATCAAAATGATGAATATATATATATATATATATAATAAAATGAATAGTAAACAATACATGCTTGAGACGTCGAAGAAAACACAATATTGAATTAGAATATAACAAAGGAACTACATAATTGAAAAGCCATTAAATGAAAAAAAGGAAACTAGGAAGCTCCTCTATGATGAATATTCCCCAATAATGATCTCCATCCTCAAAATTCATTTCTACCATGAAAAACTACCATACTCCATCATGTATCACCATGAATCCCAAGGCATTAGCTCTGAATAGGGAACACTATAACACATATACCAAGACCTTCTCCAAACCTGTATGTCAACTGTATTGACATAACATGGTTGAGAATAACGATCATGTAGCGATTATTATAAGTATACTCAATAGTATTCTACAAAAAACATATGTAAAATAAGAAACAATTAAAGATGAAACTATTAGTGTTAGAGGGTAGTTAAGAGGGGAACATGAAATTGAACGAATATGTTCTTCCACTAGAAATATCAAGGACACAACGATGAATTTATCTTCTCTAATCTAGTCTATGAAGAAATAATCACATAATAATAGGGGGATTCTTGTTTCATTATAATGCATTCAAATCTTTATTTTGATAACACATATAGAATCTACAATTAGTCTCATGTACCAAATAATATGATATTCATAGACAATATTCCACACAACTACTAAAATCCATCAAGGGGTACCTGCTCCGTATTATTGTATGAAAATAATTCAATGGGGTACCACTCCATACGTCCTTCCATTTCAATGGAACTAATCTAGAAACATATTGCCATATCTACACCTTAAAAAATGATAGGAACAAATAATGGGGGTATCAAACCCAATAATAATATATTCTAATCAATGATAAAAACACATTTAACATCTATAGAACTATAGTTGGGTACCCATGCCTCCTCGATGGGAATAAAACGTTGATGAGAATTCTAACTCTTCTCGATGACATGCACCATACTTGGTATCACAGATTGGGGGCATAACTACTCCATATTTAGATAAATAATTCCATAGGTGTGAGGGGGGAGGGTACCGACCATATCTATATAATGTAAGTGGGGGGGGGGACAATCCCGAACATAACTATGAACTCATGGGGGGTATTTGACACAATTTTACACGAAAGGTAAAAACCAAACCCTGTCATTTAGTATCCATATATTAATTTGGAGTAACATATTCTCATTACCTCACATTGCATCTATGATATTGAAGAAAAGGTCACTATTATATTGTATATGGAACAAATATAAGAATGGTTATTCAAATACCCAAATCTAAGTCTCGAGGAAGGTGATTTGACAATTTACAAGGATGGGTGGGTGTACACATTGTGTATAATAGGATATATAGTGTTTATCCCCTAAGAATTATCCAAGAAATGTATTGTAACACGAACTGGAATATAGGATCTACCTACATTGTGTTAATGATAGAGTATATAGTGGGTTATTCTTTGAAGGGTAATCAACATATACAACATTTAATCATTTAGAATATATTGTTGCCCATTGTGTTGTCTTAACCAAAATAATATATAAGGTAAAACATCCAACTATGAATGTAATCCCTAGATATGAAAATATGATAGCTATTGGGTACATGGTGTGTGATCTTGGCCCACACAGCATGTAAGGACAAATGATCTATTGGTATTACTGATGAACATTTATTTTAATTAATATTTTCTTTATAACCAATGATTTAATTCAACCAAATGGAGTCCAAATTCATAATTTTGTCAAAATATTTAACTATAACATAAATATGAAAATTTCATCAAAATTATATCTTTCCCCCTCTAATTACACTTTAGTATTTTTATTCAGAATTTAATGTGGTTAATATTGTAATTTGAAAATCCATAGAGGTACTCTGTACTAATTGGTCCGCATTTATCATTAGATCATTTTTACTGAATCCCATGTTTAGAACGTAAAAAATTCCAGGAATTTATTATTACACCGGATTCAAAAGATTAGACTTTACCACAACATTCGGGTTATTAATTTTTATCATGGGGCTTTATGGGGACCCAATTTTTATAGGGCATATAAGACTAAAGTTCCAATAATTTATTCAGCTGTATTAAAATGTTGATTTTTTTTAATGTAGTGAGACATGTCATAAAATCTGAATATAGTTTCAATCAATTTTTGGTTAATATTTATATGAATTTTAATGATAAGACCAAATCTCAAAAATGAATTTTCTAAATTACAAGAATTTTTAAATTATAATGGACGAACATATGAATATAAATTTACATAATTGTGTATTATCAATATTTTACCACTACCAAGGCAATAAAATAAATTAAAATTGGTGTATGGGAATAAAATGAGCCTTATAGTCGTTAAAATATATATTTAATTATCCATCCAAGTTCTTAAATATGTGGCCAAAAAAGATGAAATATTAAGGGGGATAGTAGAAGTGAAATAAAAATTATCAATGTGATAGATATTTGTGATCCTATATATTATGGGTTCAAATATGTGTTGAATTTTAAAAAATAAATTGGGATAAATAAAATCCCACTCAGGCCAATGATTTGAGATATCTTCTTCCCATCAAAGAGGGGAATCATTGAAGATAAATTTTCTAAGGGATATTGTTTAATTTTTCTATTGTAATAGTTTTATATATTTTTAAGTTGTATTATTTATTATTCCTCTCTTCTCTTCCATTCTAATATTTGTATTCACCCACTATGCCCTCCTCTACTCCATAAAATTAAGAACTAACCTTATTTATTGTTTGTGTGGTGGATGATTGATTTAATTGTGATTATATGATTATAATTATTTTATTCTAAGAAATAATGTATTATGTAAACCATTTTGTTGAAGGCCACCACATATTTTATACTTTTAGTTATTCTTCACATTAATATTTACCCATATCATTTGTCAACATAATGTTGCATTGATAGGGCATGTATAGTATTATATAGATGATGTGAGGGAGATTATTTCTAAAGTATGGGGTTGGTGCGAGGTAATAAAATTTAAGGGATTTTTTGTGTTTAGATTTAAATTGGGTTGTAAAATCTACAAATATTGATCCATGTGGACAATAAAAGAATGAAAATATCATTAACTAAAATACAATGGAAATATAGTATTCAAAAATATAAATTGAAAAAAAAATCAATTGTGAAAGTGAAGATGGACAAAGTAAATATATAAGGAGATATAGACCCTATATATATAAATGGGAACAGTCGGTATAATGAAAATTTGGGATTTCAATCTAGAGTTGGTGGTGGAAGAGGTGGAATTAAGGACCACTAATATAAATGATCGTAGTTTTAGTTAAAGAGGGGAAGGTAGGTTAAATGGAGAAGAACATCTATAGGTGGCATGATATTTATTTTGATTAATGTGGATCTCTCTATCACTCTCTCTCTCTATCATACTTTATAGAAAATACCCTTATGGACTCCTCCATAAATTTATATTTTCCCCCACACCTTCCATTTGGGAATTTCCAATGAATAAATATTTACATTCCTATACATTAATTATTTATGAAATAATTCTAGCGATTAGTGGAAGACCTTTGGGGTGAAGTACCTTTATCACGCATGTCTACCCAAGTGACATTTTCGTATTTTTTTATTTTTTTATTTTATGTTATATTTTATTTCATCTTTTAATTAATTTCATTTAATTTAAATTAAAATTTTACATTTTCTTTTATATAAGTTGGTGTAATTTCCCTTTCAACTCTTCTATATTCATTTATTTCAAATTTCCAATTTTTTATTTTAATTTATATTTTGTAGACAATCTTCTTGTTTGAACATGATTTTATATATATTCTATTTTACAAGTCATGGGATAATTTATAAATATTCAACCTGACCACGTTTCAATTTATTCAATATTGTTATTGAATTTTGAGTCCTCTCCATAGGCAACCATCATTGGGTTATTGTGTTTATTTATTCAATAATTCCAAGTTGTGATCGAGAAATTATAATGACTTATAAAACATTTTCTATAATAATTATTTAAGTTTAAACTTATAATATATCTTCTAGTATAAATGTTAATAAAATTATTCTTCAGATAGTTATATTAATGTTTAATTTTTCCATTATATATTTTATTAACAACATCAATTTATATATCATCATAGGAAATGAAAATAATGAATATCATCTTTCAAGACATTATTTAAATAAAAACAATATAATAATATTGAATTATTGTGGCATACTATGAAATTAATATTACAAAAAGTTTTAATATGCCTTTCATTTAACTTTGTTCATTTTGGAGTGTTTTTCATGTGTATCTCATCATGGATATATGTGTGTGTGTGTGTGTTTGTTTGTTTGATTGTTTTTGTGTGTGTGTGTGTGTTTTTTATTTTGCTTAAAATATGTGTGATTATAAAGGAATAATTTAAAATTGAAATTGAGGATCTTATGTGAAAGAAAATTTAACACTGACTATGATTTTAAATATTAATTAAATACTAAAAGTAAAGTTTTGGAATAAGTATCAATTATCACCAATTATCTCATTGGATTGGAAACCAAACAATAGAAATGTTGGTATTTTTTCTATTGTAGTTGAACCCATAAAACATCACTTCATTAGAATAAATTAAGTATCAATAATCCATTCCACAATCCGCAACTCATAGTTTTGTTCTATGTTATATCAAATGATGTTCATCATGTGATATGAATCAATACATGATAATATCAATGTTATTTAATACACATTTTAGTGATTCTTAGTGTTTCCACCTTGACCATTTTCGTAATCAAATCTAAAATTCTTAGTTTTTTCTAATCGTGTTCTAAAATTTAAAAATATTAAAATAAATTAAGATTTATTATATTGTTAAAAATATTACATGTGATGCGTGAACCATGTTCATGAATATTCCTTCAGAAAGAAATATTTAATAGGGTTTATACTTACTATGCCACCTATGTAGATGAATGAATCCCTTTTACACTTCTCATGCAATTGGAAAACATGATTCAGGAAAGAGATTCACACCTCCCACAAAAAAAAGGAAACCCATATCATACCTATCATTATACCTCTCATAATTTGTAAAGAGGAATATAAAAATTTATTTACCTATTTCTCAACATATTATTTTCATCCTTCAAGAAGGTAAAATATATTTATAAAAATTGTATTTTTCCAATTTCTTTATTTGCATTTTTTCATGATTTATTTATTTAAATTGTATGATTATGTGAATGTATGATTTAATTTATATATTATTTTTATAATATAGATAATGTGGGATGACTTATAAAATTTAAATATAATGTTGTGATAATTTAAATTTTGATGAATTATAAATAATAATATATAAAATAATTTTTTTCTCTCCAAGAAAAATATAACTACATACAAAAATGTATTGTATATTTATAACTAGGATTTTAGTAAATGTATTTGAATATATTTACTTGTAAAAATATATTATATATTATATTTAAATTAAAATAAGTATAAAATGATTTATTTTATAGAGAAACAAAATTCTTCTCTCTAAATATTTGTTTAAGAACAATTTCATAAATAATATTTAAAAAAAATTATCCACATTATTATAATATAATTATATATATTTCATATCATTTTTCATATTAATAATTAATGAAATTGAGAATATAGTATTTGATATATATTTAAATCGTAATATTATTTAAAAAATAACATAAAAATTTATTATTATTAATATTCATTAAAAAAATATTAATTATTTATAATTAATAATATGATTAATTGTGTATAAAATTAGATAATTTATATTTTGGAAAATATAATTATTTAGAAAAAAGTATATATTGGAATTTATTTATTATAATTAAATTAAAATATAGGAACTGTTTTGTTGGTTATCTAAATGAAAATAATGTTATTTTCTATTATTATAATAAGTAATTAATATTATTAATATTAAAAAAACTATAATTATATAAAAATAATATTATGATTATTTATGAATAAAATTATATATTAAATATTTATAGAAATATAATTTATTACAAAAATGATTAAGTGTAATTATAATTTAGAATATTCCAAATGTCATTTGAATATGATTATATGTATATATAATATTATATATTATATTTGAAGTGAAATGAATGTATTATATATTATGGGATACATAAATAAATTAAGTTATTCTGCATATTTTTTTAAAATTATATTATTATTAATATTTTATAAAAAAAATAACAACATTATTTGAATGTGATTATATGACAAATTATTAGGGGTCATTCCCCTTTATTAAAATAACAATAAAGGGTGCCCTTTTGTTAATTGATTAATGAGGGAACACATTGGAAGTTACAAGGACTAAAAAAATTAGAGCCCAAGGGCCATAACATCAAGATTGGTGATGACTAATAAATCCAATGACACAATGTCGTAATCCTGTCCCATATACCCATTGGAAAATAGGCCAAAATCCCAACGATCGATAGAAATCCAAGGAAACCATAAAATCCTCTTGGAATGAGTCCATCGTTTCCCCAAAACTACAATACTACCCTATATTGCATGACCTATGAAAACCCCTTGAGGAGATGTCCACTGGAGCCACCGCACATCCACTACCATCATCTGTATATGCCACCACCATGATTCCCATACATCATCCTCATTATTCTTCATCTATTCTTTTTCCATGCATCTTCAGTTTTCCACCACCACTGAGCATTTCCTCATCACTGCATGATCATCACTACATCATATATATCGATGAACTATTATGAGGATTCATTAGGTCACCTCACAACACTAGTCAACTCAAAATAGTGTGTCCACCACCTGAAACCCTTCAAAACCTGCCGATGAGTCACAGCTAATCCTATGAGAATACCCAGAGCATGAGTTTACCCGGGACGACTTTGATATTTGCAGTGCACAGTGCATTGTGGGAAACATCGATCCCACATAGAAATAATCATGTGTCAGAGTCTTCTATTTAATTGATATCATTATATAAAATGTGATCAAATACTGATTTTGGTCGAAGGACCCCTACCAATTCTCATTCGTGACCCCCTTAGGTAAGAATATCTTCCCAGTTCTTCATGGAACCAACCCCATGCACCCGTTTTTCTTTTCTACTTTTAGTGTGAACCATGTGTGACCTAAGCACCTCCTCTCTAGTGTTTTAGAAGGAGATACTGGATTCTTTGTTGGCCACCTATATGAGGTATCCATGTGGTTAGAAATTTTTTAAAGACCACCATTGGTGATGATGCATTTTTTCTAATTTTCGATATCCTTTAGAATTTCATCCAACCCTATATCAAAAAAATCAATTTGAAAATTAATTGGAATTAAAGAAATAATTTTTTTTATAAAATTAATATTAGTATGTTATTTTCTAAAATATAATATAATTCATTGATAACGTTTCAATATAAATCAACTATAATCAAAACATAATGTAATTAAACTCAAAAAATATGCATTTAATGAACTCATCACTAACCTCATGCAATGTCTAGTATTTTATGCTTGCATAAATTAACATCACATCAAATACTCATAATATCACAACATAGTCACATCCCTAGGGGAATATAGAATGATGATATTAATGGAAATCAGCCTCACCCCTCTTCCCATAATGTATGACCCTGACCACATGTGACATCCTCATCATCACTAGGTAATATAAAAAACCAACCCATATCATCACTGGGTCATTTCCAACCCCATCACCTATCATCACTAACTAATCCCCAACCCCAACCTGTGTCATCACTAGTAATGATGTAATAGTGGGGAAGAGGGGGAATACAACCATTTTAATCACTATTTGGATGGATGTGTGGGGTAAACACCCAGCACACAAAAAGGAATTTTGGGGGTTTTAAGTTTATTCAACTTTTATATGGTGTGTAAGGAAACACCAAAAAAATACACGATAGACAGATTAAGCCCAATTCCCAATCAATGGTTTAATACCAAGTGCACTAGCATACTCCACATCACAACTTACACACATCATACCGACCACCACAACCATTTCCACCACTAAATGAATTAAACTACAAAACAAGCACACAAAACCAAAGCATTATTCTTTAAATTATAATCCAAAATTAGTTCAATAATGTTAAATTATTTCAAATCATGTTTCACCCAATACTTCTGTTAGTTCATTTAGGAATATTACCACACAACTATTACTACCTAATATGTTTATTTAATTTTGAACCATGTCATCTTAGATTCATTGCATCAATTTATTCCATGATTAACTAAGAAACTAAAACAAATATACCATAATTCAATGTATTCCATGTAATTCTATGGCCCCAGTTACCTAGAGTTGGTGCATTATTTTAATACATTGGAACGATTACAAGGAATAAAGTCTCGAAGGGCCGATCGGTTTAGCAGTCTTGGAAAATAGATTACATACATTAATGTTACATTAAAATTTAGAAATTAAAACACAACATAAATTATCCTTTGAGAATGCCATTAATCCCCTAGAATAACCCTTCTTATCAATCATAATTCACTTCTTGTAATCTAAGGATAATTAAAACATAGAATGGGGTGAGATCAGATGCTCAGTAAGGATAACTATATAGGTGAAACTTTCATAAATAAGCATAAACATTTAAGTCAATTTATAAGACTAAAACAAAAGACTTTTTAAACATTAATTTCAGCATAAAATGGAAAAGATACAATAAAATAATTCCATTTAATTATTCACATGGTTATTCTAATGGCCTAATAATCACATGAAATTTCAATATCCACCTTCATAATGATGGATTGCACAATTCCAGGCTATCATAACCATGTAGCCAAGGCCTCGTGCCAAGACTACAAATAAGATTTTGTAATGGCCTCATGAAAAGACACTAGTTTCTCTCATGAGACATACAGATACATAGATGATCTATATTGGGCTCCACCCATCACATACTAGGTCCAATTCATTCCCCATATGAACAGATTTAAACTTAACATAAACATTCGTATTAAAACAAGCATACGAAATTTAAATACTTTCTCTATTAATTATGAATGGTGTAAAAATAACACATCCACTTTCAAACATATCAAAAAACCTTCAATAAAATATGGATGTTTTTCATCATATTAAATCAACTTCAAATAAGTTTAAAATCCATCAAAGGATGTTGACATAGATGAAATCAAAACTATTTGAGAGAAATATCTATTTTTTTGAAATCATTTAAAAGTCACATAATTATAAGAAAAATAATTTACTGTGAAAATATTCTTATAATCTTTTAAGGGAAGCTTTGAAGATTTTACAATGGTGGAAAATATCCACACCTGCTATATAAGTTAAAAAAAGACATTCTTACCTTAATTTTGTCGAAAAGGTTAAAAAAGACATTGTTTGGAAAATGACGTAATGATTCCTTTATAAACATCTTATAAAATTTCAAACAAGGGTATAAATGACATTAGACAATATTCTATAAAATAGTAAGAATGTTTTCAAATACATTTTTAATAAACATGGATGTGGATGATAAAGAGGTCCCAGTAGATAATTACGTATAAACAACGTTAGATAATAAAGAGATTGTAGAATTAAACCCTTACCTAGTACTTTTCCTTGATAGTGTGTACGTTAACATCCTTTATAATAGTTAAATAATTGTTATTAAGTTATACAAAAATTATATACATAAATATGATATCATATATGATCTTTTAATATTGCTTTGTTAATAATATTTTAGTATTATCTTCGTTTCGGGTGTTCACTTACTCGTTTTCTTTTTTATGTTTTGTTACATAAGACGTGTTTTTTATCCATAGATTGTATCTTATTCATATCCAGAATTATATCAAGTCCTTAAAAATTATTTTTAGTCATCAAATTAAATTATTCTTGAATGGATACTATGGGGAATAAATCGCATCGTGTTCGTGGAGACAGTAGTCCATACGTACGCACGAACGCTACTTCCATTTCATTTTTCACTTTAAAAGGAATAAAAACCAAATGATTCATATTTATATTATTATTCCACTATAATATAATATCATATATATGTTACTTAATTTCATTAACACCATCCTTTATACGTTCCATGTATGGTATGAATGAGTCATATCACATTGAGGGGGCGGTAGTCCGCACTTCCTTAAATGAAATTATCGTATATATATACAACATCAAATGAATAATTGTATGATATAAAATGGAATTAAAAAAACATTATATATAAAATAAATATCATAAATATCATATTTAATTTTATTTCCAACATAATGGCCACCATGAGAGGTGGTTAGAGATAATTGAACAATCATCGTTTCGTGAGGCGTTTGGTTTCCATCCACAGAAACATTATGTTCTTCACCCATTAGATGGAGGTGTGTGTAAGTGTAGTTCAAATAATTCTAATAAATATATCCTAGTATATTTAGGATACTGGTTTTGTTATAAAATAAAATAATAAGAAGGTTTTATGGGTTGGGGAAGTAAAATAAATTAAAAGAAGCTAAGAGAAATAGTTACCTTAAATTTGGGTAAATCCCTTTTGTTTGAACCAAAAAGGACTCTGGAAGTGCTTTATGCCTCAGGTAAGGCTTCTAGGATGAGGAGAGGGATGTGGGGAGCTTAATTGGTCAGAGTTTAGTTGAGAAAAAGGGATTTAGAGGTGTGATGAATTGGTTAGAATGGTGTCATTTTTAAGGGGGAGGAGGGGCTCTTTAAGAAAAACTTAAAGTATTAATTTATAATAAATGCATATTCGGTTTCTAATGGATCCAAAGTGGATTATTAAAAGTATAAGGTGGGTATCGGTAGGAAAAAACTCATCCAATAGTTTTTATACAGTTCTTTCTTAATATAGTAACCTTATCTTTCAGATTTAACTCTTAGTTAAATAGTTTGACATTTACCATGTCTCTTTGTATTTTTATATTATATAGTTAATAAACTTACTATATAATTCCAAGCGAGCCCAAGTGGTCCATTAATGATACAAATATAATTATATACATCCTTTGGCGGAACCTTATATTTTTAGGAATATAATATCAATTCATAATATAATATTTTTTTTAAAAACTCTTTTATGTCAATTTCGACACTATTGGGTATTTTGTTTTTGATAAATTCATAACAGCATTATTAATTCAAATAAAATTCAAATAAAAAATAATAATATGTCATATTAACCTATAAAAGTATTTTAATTCATAAAAAGTCTCAAATTATATATATTTGGGTATTTATAATATCAATTATTTTAATATTTCACTAATAAGGTAATTACTGCATCATCATTGTGTCGTAAACAAATTAAATTATTTAATGTCTAAAAATATTAAATAAAATACCATTATGTAGGAAATAATTTTATATTTCTAATTAATAATTATAATCGTATTGATGTTATGTATAAACCTATATTAAAAAAATTTAGTTATTAAAATTTGATTTTAACTCTTTTAACTCTTCATTGATTTAAATAATAATAAATGTCCTAATCTAATCCAAGTGGAACAAAGATGTTCATATTTTATTACTAAGGTTGCTTTTGGACGAATTATACTTAGCCAATAGAATTATTACATGTGTTAGGGTAATAATAATATCATTTTTACACTTAATTACCCTATTTACTTTTTACCATGGAAAATAAAAGTAAACAAGTTACTATTCACCAAAAATTATTTTCATCTCATTGAACCACATTTTACTCCTTGATATTAACCATATCTCTAGGATTTTCAAAATTCCACTCAAAGAAGATGTAAAATTATGTTTTATGTGAAGTTGAAAATTCTCCTAAGAGATGGGTAAAAGACTTTGAAAAGTTCAATAAAATTTTTATATATCTAAAATTATTATAAACTGACTTCGATTAATTACATTGAACTTATATAGGTATTACGTATCTATTTTGACCTAAAATAAATACAAATAAAATAAATATTTATTTAAATAAAAAGTCGGTTTTAACCAATAACTCAGTGTTTTTCACTATTCATCAAAAATTGAATGTTTTCAGAAAAAACCAGAAAATCACCCTAGGCTAATTTCGATATTCCAAATCCAAAAAATGGCGTTCATTTTGAAAGTTAAAATTTATAAAATTTTAAAAAGTGGTTATTACTATTCCTAATGGCTAGTTTGATATGTCGTGATGCACTTGAACTCGGTGTTTCGTGTAGTGGAAGTTGTAGAATTACATTGAAGAAATAACGTGCTATGAAATCTTGGGGTGTTACATTATCCCATCCTTCAATAAATTGCTTCCTCAAAATTTGAAATTGTTTTTGAAAATAAACGGTTGAAAATAGAAAACACTTTTATTGGGAAAACCCACATCTGAAATTGGCTTAATATAATTTTGTCTTAATAAGAGGAAAAGGAAAACAAAAGGGTCACCACCAAATTATGATCTTGATTAAGAGAACATTGGTGGAAATTAGAGAAATATAATTGGAGGAAATATATAAATATTTATAGGGTATGATTGATGTCATCAATCACAAACAAGTGTAAAATTGAGTCCCTCAAATCCATCAATCCATGATGACTTAAAATATCATCGGTTCAACAAAACATAAGGTATTAGGATAACACGTTTTTGGTTTTAAGATCCCTTCCCTAAACATTAATGATTAATTCCTTCATAGGATGAAAAAAAATTATATTGATAAAGTAGAGTTACATCCTTTAACTAATTTCTACCACAAACTCATGTTTCACTCTAAAAGATAATAGAACATAAAAATATTCTATTTATTCTAATCGTACAGGGTTCCAAAAATAATGAATTTATAATTCACATATCAGACCCATTCAGAAAAACTACATTATTAAATCTAGGACATCACGTGGGCCAGTGATAGGTGATACAACCTTCCCTCCCTTCATTTGTAGGTTTAAGTCTCGCGGCCTTGCCAGACATGACGGGTTGCCGCCTGAACTCCGTGTTGTCCTTTTTATGGAAATCTAAAAATAACCTTAATAGTAGTATACAATTTCAAACTTAATCCATTCCAACCATTAGAATTATCTCAAATACTTATATCCAAACTCTCAGTCCTAAGTTTATAAGGAAGTTAAACATAGTGAGGATCCTTTTTTCCAGGTAATAACATGTGAACACCTTCATCATGTATTCTTTTACAACACCGTAACATCCTGAATTACCCAAATCAACCATCTCTTATTCCAAAATCACTACCTCATTATTAAGACCGTATTAAGGATTACCTTTACTTCACCCATTTATTTTCCAAAAAGTGTAGCTTACTATTATGTCACATTTCTTTAGAACCATATGATCTCAAATCCACAATAATATAGTACCGCAGTACAATCCTTATTTATCTCCATAATTCATGTAACCAGTATAATGTTGATACAACACTCAAATGAAATAATTCTATAATAACAACATAAGAACACTAGTATTTATTTTTCATCTGAGGTAGTATCATTACATGATTATTATCCAATAACATCATTTGTGTCATACTCTTATGAATGGTATATTGATTCGCGTTATGTTTCAACGCCTTGCAGATGATGCATTTTACATTTGAAAACTTTTTCTTTCCCTTACAATCACGTACCTGGTGTCCTTTTCCTCCACACTTATAAGAAAACTCCCATTACCTTAAAACATTTACCAAGGTTAATCATTCAGCATTTATCACTTATTGGAAAATCCTTCTTTCCCTTACTCCCTTTATCCATCAT
This sequence comes from Viscum album, assembly GCA_963277665.1. Lineage (NCBI taxonomy): Eukaryota > Viridiplantae > Streptophyta > Magnoliopsida > Santalales > Viscaceae > Viscum > Viscum album. The sequence goes on from OY728155.1 coordinate 1,448,285,143, forward strand.
CATTTCTACCATCCTTTTCTTCTCTTTCTTCCCTTAAAATCCATAGGATTCAGATAATTATTTAATGATCTTATGCTACTATTTATTCATATGATGATAATATGTGGGAGACTATTTCATTTCAAAATGTTCTCGTAATACCATGAATGATATGACACTTATTACTCTTTGTATTATACGTATTGCTAGAGTCCTCATTCTTTCTAATGGGTGCCATTTCTATTTAATAGCATAAATTGGGTCCGTTTATGAATTACAATAATTCCAACCTTGTAAAATAACTAAAGTAAATTGAATGGTTTATGGATATAATCTATAATAATAAATATGATTTCATTGAGGAAGTATATACTCATAAACCCTTCATAATTATTTGTACAGAAAATTAGAATTATCCTAAGCATATCCCCCAGGAGTTTCGTAACCAAGAGTGCAACAAGGCATATTTTCATGCACCCGTTCCCATTCGAGTCTTGCTCAAAGCGGTGTTTTTGGATTTTACCCCTTGGTACATCTGTGCAAGAGCCGCCCCAACCTGCTCGAATCTATATAGGGATTTATTTTCTTGGAAAATCACAAAATCTCTACACTGCCAAAATTATATGAAGTCCTTCTATACTAATCCTCAATTTCTATCTTAGGGTAATGTTCTCTAATTAGATTTTATCTAAATTTAGTTCCCAATGTTATTGATAAACTTCATTTGATACCAATTATAATGCCCTGACCCCAGTTACCCATAGTCGGTGCATTATTTGAATACATTGGCATTATTACAGGGGATCAAGTCCCGAAGTACCGATCGGTTTATCAATCATGGAAAATAGATTACATACATGAATGTTTCATTGCCCAATAGAAAATGAATCAAAAAATAAATGATCCTTTAAGAATTCCATTAATCCCCTAGCATAACCCTACTTATCAATCATAATACACATCTTGGAATCCTGAGAAAATTAAAACATAGAAAGAGGCGAGCTCAGATGCTCAATAAGGAAAACAACATAGTCGAAACTTCCATAAATAAGAATAAACATTTAAGGAAATTTACAACACAAAAACAAAAGCCTCTTTAAAGATAAACATCAGCATTATATGGCAAAGATAGAACAAAAAATTCCATTTTCTTATTCACATGGATATTATAATAGCTGAATAATCACATGTAATACCAATATCCACTTTCATAATGATGGAATGCATAATTATAGACTATTATAACCCCGTAGCCAACGGCTCATGCCAAGACTACAAATAAGATTTTGTCAAAGCCTCGTGTCAAGACACCAGTTTGTCTCATGAGACCTATTGATGCATCGTTTAGCTATAGTGGTCTCCACCCGTCACCTACTAAGTCTAATGCATTCCTCATATGAACATGTTTAAACATAAAATAAACATTCGTATTAAAACTCTCATACAAAATGTAAATACTTTATCCATAAACCATGAATGGTGTAAAAATAACACCTACACAATATAACATATCACAAAACCTTCAATAAAATATAGATGTTTTGTATCATTATAAATCAACTTCAAATAATCTTAAAATCCATCAAAGGATGTTTACATAGATGAAATCAAAACTATTTGAAAGAAATTTCACTTTTTTTAAATCATTTAAAAGTCACATATTTATAAAATAAAACATTTAATTTGAAAATATTATTATAACTTATAAGGTAAGCTTCAAAGATTTTACAATGGTGGAAAATAGCCTCACCTTCCGTATAAGTTAAAAAAATAAATTCTTACCTTATTTTTTTCGAAAAGGTTAAAAAAGACCTTGTTTGGAAAATGACATAAAGATTCCATTATAAACTTCTTATAAAAAATAAAACTACGGTATAAATGACATTAACCCATATTCTGTCAAATATTAAGAATGTTTTGAAATACCTTTTTAAGAAACATGGATGTGGATGATAAAGAGGTCCTTGTAGATAATTACGTATAAACAACCTCGGATAATAAAGAGATTGTAGAATTAAACCCTTACCTTGTAATTTTCCTTGATAGAGTGTAGTTTAAAATCTTGTATAATATTTAAATCACTGTTATTAAATTATACAAGAATCATATACATAAATATGATTTCATATATGATATTTTAACATTTCTTTGTCAATAATATTTTAGTATTATTGTCGTTTCGGGTGTTCACTTACTTGTTTTCTTTTATATGTTTTGTTACATAAGCTGTTTTGTTATCCTTAGGATGTATCTTATTCATATATAGAATGATATCAAGTCCTTAATCTTTTTTTATTCATCAAATGAAATTTTTCTTGAATTTATACTATGGGGAATGAATCTCATCACGTTCGTGGAGACGGTAGTCCATACGTACACACGAACGCTACTTCCATTTCATTTTTCATTTTAAAAGAAATCAAATCCAAATGATACATAGGTGTATTATTATTCCAGTATAATATAATATCTTATATATGTTACGTATGTTCATTAACACCATCCTTTATATGTTCCATGTATGGTATGAATGAGTCATATCACTTTGAAGGGGCGGTAATCCGCACATCCTCAAAAGAAATTATCGTATATATATATATATATATATATATACAACATGAAACGAATAATGGTATTATATAAAATGGAATTAAAAAATATTATATATAAAATAAATATCATTAATATCATATTTAATTATTTTTCCATCATAATTGCCACCATGATAGGTGGTTGGAGATAATTGAACAATCGTCTTTTTGTGAGGTGTTTCGTTGCCATCAACAAAAACATTATTTTCGTCACCCATTAGATGGAGGTGTGTGTAAGTGTAGTTATAATAATTATAATAACAATATCATAATATATTTAGGATACTGTTTTTGTTAGAAAAGAAAATAATAAGAAGAGTTTAGGTGTTGGAGAAGTAAAAGAAAAGAAAAGAAGCTTAGAGAAATCGTTACCTTTAATTTGGGTAACTCCCTTTGGTTTGAACCAAAAAGGGATCTTGAAGGGCATTATGAGTAAGGAAAGGTTTCTAGGAGGAGGATAGTGATGTAGGGATATTAATGGGTCAGATTTTGGATGAGAAAAAAGTCTTGAAAGGTGTGATGAATTGGTTAGAAGTGGTGTCCTTTTATAAGGGGGAGGTGGGGTTCTTTAAGAAAAAATTAAAGTATTAATTTATAATAAATTCATATTCGGTTTCTAATGGCTCCATAGTATATTATTAAAAGTATAAGGTGGGTATGGGTCAAAAACCACTCAACCAATAGATTTTAGACAGGTTGGTTCACTATAGTAACTATATCTTTTAGATTTATCTCTAAGTTAAATAGTTTTACATTTACCATGTCTCTTTTTCTTTTTATATTATATTGTTAATAAACATACTATATACATCCAAGAGACCCCAAATTTCCCATTAATGATACAACTATCATTATATAATTCCTTTGGACGATCCTTGGATTTTTAGGAATATAATATCAATTAATAATATAATATTTCTTTTAGAAAACACTTTTATGTCAATTTTGATACTATTGGATATTTTGTTTTTGATAAATTCATAACGGAATTATTAATTATAATAATATTCTTATAACCAATAATAATATGTCATATTAACCTATTAAATTATTGAAATTCATAAAATGTCTCAGGTTATATTTATTTGGGTATTTATAACATCAATTATTTTAATATTTCACTAATACGATAATTACCATCATCATTGTGTCATAAACAAATTAAATTATTTAATGTCTAAATATTATAAATAAAATACCATTATGTAGGAAATATTTTTATCTTTCAAATTAATATTTATAATTTAATTTATCTTATTTATAACCCTATATTAAAAATGTTTTTGTTATTAAACATTGATTTTAACTCTTTTAACTCTTCTTTGAATTAAATAATAATAAATGTCCCAGTCTAATACAAGTGGAACAAAGAGGTTCATATTTTATTCCTAAGGATGTTTTTGGTAAAATTATACTTAGAAAATAGAATTAGGACATGTTTTAGGGTAATTATAATATCATTTTTACCCTGAATTACCCTATTTACTTTTTACCATGGTAAATAAAAGTAAAAAGTTAATATTCACCAAAAATTATTTTCATCTCATTGAACCACATTTTTCTCCTTGATATTAACCGTGTCTCTATGATTTTTGAAATTCCACTCACAGAAGTGGTAAAATTATGTTTTCTGTAAATTTTCAAATACTCCTAAGAGAAGGGTAACAGACGGTGAAAAGATCAATAAAATTTTTATATGTCCAAAATTATTATAAACCAACTCCAATGAATTACATTGAACATATAGAGGTATTACATATCTATTTTGAACTAAAATAAATGTAAATAAAATAAATAATTATTTAAATAAAAAGTCGGTTTTAACCAATAACTCATTGTTTTTTCACTATTCATCAAAAATTGAATGTTTTCAGAAAAAAAACCAAATACTCACCTTAGACTAATTTCGATATTCCGAATCCAAAAAATGAAGTCCATTTTTAAAGAAAAAATTTATAAAATTTTAAAAAGCGTGTATTACTATTCATAACGGCTAGTTTGAAAATCCGTGATGCGCTTGAACTCAGTGTTGCATGTAGTGGAAGTTGTTGAATTACTTTTAAGAAATAATGTACTATGAAATCCTGGCGTGTGATATTCCAATACATCACCATAACCCAAATGTGTCATGAAAACAACCAGACAACACAAAAAATTCAAAATAATCCACATCACATTCTATGTCACACAACTGTCACTTTCCTTCCCAACACATTCCAAACCTAATACGATTACCACCATCACTACACAAGCCCCAAAAATGTTCACATAACCATAATAGATTCATAACTAGTACATTCAAACTAAGAATAAAATTTTTGATCACACATTTTAACAAAAATATAGTTCAATTTGTTTTATATAACAACACATATTATATAGCATGTGTAATATATCACCAATCTAGTTTAAAATGGGATGACAATTTATTATTCTTATATAAGTAATTAGTCATTTCATGCATGGAAGACTAATCAAAAAACATAGAAAGGGAATCATAATTTACAATTACCAATTTGAACACAAGGTATCCTAAAATGGTTATTTTCAACAATGGAAATTATGAAAACATCATCATATTAGAATAAGAACCAAAAATAGTAAACACATATGATTTCTCCCCATTCCCAACAAAATGAAATTCAATTAATTAATTACCTTCTTCAGTTGACCATTAATATTCTTCAAAATTAATAAAAAATAATGAAATTCCCATTGATTTGAATAAGAAAAAAGAAGAGAAGAAGGATACCTTAACTCAAGAAAATCTTCCCAAATCATTGAGTAATGGTGGGATGAAGAACACACTTCCTCATTACCAAGATCACACTTAGGTTAGATCAAAAACATAGAAATCAACATCCTCTATCAAACTCCAATCACTACATCACCCAATCCATTTATCTGCACAAACATGACCACATATGGAATGAATAACAGGGGGAAATAATAATGAAGGTTTGTCAATGACTTTAGGATTTAAAATGCTCAATGAAACAAAACAAATCCCTTTGGGAGAGGATGAAATTCCACACAAACTATTTTTAGGACTCTTTAAATAGTTGATAGGAATGATCAGAGGATGAAAGGGTTTGATGGTCTTGATAATTTTTATGTATCCTAGAAATTTAGATGACCCTCGAAGACTCCACACTACAACCATGTCAAAAATGGGAGAACCAAAAAATTCAACCTCCATGGATCTATGCCATAATTAATATCTCTATTGTTAATAGATCCACATTAGGGAATAATTCAATATCTTATGCCACAAAATCCCTCTCTACCTTAAATCATGGCTACAACTCATCCATCAACTCATCCACTCCCTTGGAACTTCCACCGAACACCTCTATCTCAAATATTCTCATAGATTAATGAGTTGGGAAGTCCAAAAAAATAAATTATATACCTCTAAAATTATTATCATCTTTTAGAATTAAAAAAAGATAAAAAAAGATAAAAAAATATTATAGAGGGTCTGAACAACCATTTTATGAGATTATTATCAGAGATCTCATTATAATTTAAACTCTGTCACCATCTCATGCCATCCTAAAACCATCACTCATTCATACAAACATCCTCACACCAAATTCACCCTAAATATCCCAATAAAACGACCATTAAATCTTCAACAAAATAATTTTTTAATAACACAAATTAATGAAACCAACCCTCTATATTATGATATTGTCTACTATGGGAATCAATGACTCTCTCACATTGTAATGACCAAATATAGATTAATATTATTTTTAACTGAAAATATTTATTATGTATTATATTATTAAATATTATAATCATAATAAAAATTCATAAAACAAGAAAATAAATTAATTTATTAATAAATATGTTTACATTAATCTTCCATGAAACCAATTAAAATCAAAACATCAAAACTGAAAAAAAAATATAATAAAAAATATATAATGATAAAATATGGATTTCCCCAATATAGAAAATCATATACCAAACTGAAAACACTATAGATAAGAATAATATTATTATTAAACCAATATATTTTTAGATAATTTAATTATAGATCCTTTAGCGTAATTGAGTTGAAAAAATGAATGAAGGAAATCAAAGATATTTATGTGAGGAAATGTGATTGTTGGAATAGTTACCTGACCATTGTAATAGAAATTTCACTTAAAAATAATAAATTATGATATATATAAAATTTATCGAGATTAATATATTTAAATAATTATTTAATAATGTCAAGAAAATATCATTATTAAAAAACTAAATGAGAATATAAGAACATTTTTAATAAATTGTATTTTAAAGTATATCATACAACTAATTATTTTTATATAAAAATAAAAATGACCTTTTAAGAAAACTTTTATTTTTAAATGAATATATTATAAGGCCCCAGCCTTAAACCTTAGTTAATCTTGAGTTATTACATCATTACAGATTGAGGATCTTTTTAGGTTTAGAGTTTTAGAGAATTAGATCATAAAACTTGCATAACATTCCACATTTAAACAAAGTGGTTACATAAAAGATAGTATTCACTTTTCCCGTCAACGGAAACATATTTAAAATAAAACAAGGATTCATTCTTGAAACTTCCTTAAAACTATCATGATATCATGTACCCTTCCCTTGACCTGTGAGAAACATTTCAAAAACATGGGATGAGCAAAAAAACATCAGTAAGGGATATAAAAATACGGAAAGTAAACATGAGTACATGTATACACAAGAATCAATGATATCATACTTTACTCATAAAACATAATAAATTTAACATACCTCATCAAATCATGAATAAATCATAGAAATCATAAGGCATAAAGGTAACTTGAGGCATTCATAACATTCTTATGTAGGGAGTAACCCTCTTGGTTACGTTTGGAATACCCATCACATTATATTCCCTAAATCTCTTCAGAGAAACCTAAACGTTTAACTCCTTCATGTTACCCAATGCATTGAAGAGCTATATCGGGCTCACCCTCCCTTAGTTTATCACAGAACCACCCATCTTCATAATAATTCCCAAGAACCATAACATAAACGTAACACATAAAACATGCATAAAGGAAACATAACATTTCCACTTTTCAATCAAAAGATATCATTACAACACATTGATATAAAACCATTATGAAAACCATTTTCAATACCAAAATAAAATAAATGTAAAGCATGGTATTTATTTTTCATTTTAAAAAAATTTATGGCTTGTAGAGGAATCTGAAACTCAAATAATGGTCATGGTGGCGGAGAAGTCATTGTCACCGCATACTTATGACAAAAACATTCCCTTTTGTCATTTAGTAAACCTTTTCGTATTTAAATATTCCTTTTGGATAAACATAAAATTCAAAGGGGTTTATACACTGTATAAAAGTGGGTTGTGTATAAAACAAAATATGCCTCAATGAAAGGAGATTGAGATGAAGTCCCATACCTCAGGTCCGACTTGACTCGCTTATTCTTTAACGTCCTGAATAATGAACTTGAGTTAATTTATACTTGCTCAATAACCTTTTTCAAGTTCATTATTCCTTTTATATCACTTATTAATAAGTTATGAACACTATGTAATTATTTATGTTAATAATGGTTGTTTTGTCGATCATTGGTAGTTGAATCAAAAATGAACTCTTTATAATTACAAGTTGTTCATGGGGTAAAATATCCATTATATACAGAATTATATTCAATATTTAGATAACATATATTTCATATATATCTAGTATATACATGCATTTATAATATTACATAACATTTAGTGGTAAGAAATGAAATGCATCATTCATGGAGACGGTAAGCCGTACGTACGCATGAACACTACTTCCATTTCTATTTCATATTTAATAGAATTAAAACATAATGATACAAAATAGTATTATAATTCCATTATTGTATCATATATACTATCATTCAATCTATCCTTTATACTTACCACATATGGTATTAACGAATCGAATCACTTTGAGGGGGCGGTAGTCCGCACTTTCTAAAATGAAGATATCGCGTTTACCCATAATGGAAACATAAATATATGTCATAAATGAAAATTACAGAAGCTTAATTACAACATAAACATATTATATATCATATATAAATGTAGTGACATCTTAATGGCTACCTTTGAAGGTGTTATATTAGTGTTGAACAATCATCGTTTTGTGAGGCATAAATTCAACATCCACAGAAACAGTATGTTCTTTAACCATTAGATGTAGGTGTGTGTAAGTGTAGCTCGAATGATTCTTAAAAAAACATCCTATTATATGGAATATACTAGATTTTTTACAAAATAAATGAAAAAAAAGAGTTTAGAGGGTTGGATATGCAAAATAAAACATAAGAACACAAGAGAAAACACTACCTTTAAAACGGGTAACTCTTTTTTGATTTGAGCTCAAAGGCTTCCTTGGGAAGACTTCTGCCCAAAGTGATGCTTCAAGGAGTAAGAGAGGGCTGTGGAGAGAAACAATGGATAGGTTTTGGTGGAGCTAAAGGCTTGAGAGGTGTGGGTAAGGTGGTAGAGGTGGGGGCCTTTTATAAGAGGGAGAGGAGGGGCACTCTTGGAAAGTTAAGAAACGATACATTGTTATAAAATGATTTTTCTATAATAAACGTCCCACAATTTTATATTTCAAGGATAAGGTGATAAGGGATCTAAATATACTCATCCAATAGGTCTTTGACATGTTTAGGTCTTATATTTTAAATTATCTTAATATTTTATTTAAATATTTAAATAATTAGGTAATCGCTCCATCATTATGATGTCATAAATAATTTAATTTATTTAATGTCTAAAAAATATTAAAAAACTACTATGATGTAGGAAATCTATTTAGATTTCTGATAACTATTTATATTCAAAACTTGGACTTGTATAACCCCATGTAATTTTTTTTAGTAAAACAACTCATGTTTGTGTCATTTTTACTTTAACATTAAATAAAAAGATATTAATGTCATTTTTCATCCAAAGTGGCTCCATGGGGTCCCCAGGATTACCCATGGATTGTATTGGTCGGCCAGGACACATCCAATAAGGTTAGGACATGTGTTAAGTTCATTTCATATTATTAAAACATTATTCTTACCTCAAATTACACTAATTATCTCTAATCGCGATTAATAAACTTAAAAGTTACTACTCACCAAAAACTTATTTTAATCCCATTGAACCACATTTTACTTATTAATGACAACCATGTATGTCGGATTTTTTAAATTCAAAACACAGAGGTGGTAAATTTTCATTTAAACAAAAAATCAGTTTTTAAGTACCACTTAGTGGTTTCATTATTCATCATAAATTTGAAGTTTTTCCGAAAAAAGCCAAAACATCACCCTAAGATATATTTGATATTCCGATTTCAAAAATGATGTCTATTTTACAAAATTCAAAACATATAATTTACATTAATTAATTTAATAATTAATTCCCACTGTCAGAGCAAATAGCGTGTTTTTTTGGAATAATAAGTATCAAAATATTAACACTAGTTTGAGTCAAATTTCAAAGTGAAATTAATTCCAATGACCACCATTGGATTAAATGGTAAAAATATATTCTATTTACACTTTAAAACCAATAAAAAAGATAATATAAGCATATAATCAAATTAGATTAATAAGAGGTTTTGAATTAAAATACAACCTTTTTCACTATTCATTAAAAAAGAACGTTATTAGAAAAATACCATAAATTTATCCAAAGAAAATTTCAATGTCCCAATCATAAAGAATAAGTTTATTTTGAAAAATATAGCTTATAAAATTGTCAAAATATTGATTTAATAATGGTTTTCCATCAAAAGGTTGTAAAACAATCTTTTAAAAATATTAGTGTATTCCATGCTTAAGATTTGATTTATTCTCAATTTAAGCCTCTAAAACACTATCTAATTCATTAATAGACATAGATAAAAATATCTATTATTCATTACATTCATGGGATGTTACATCCTTCCCTCCTTTAGAAAATTTCCTCCCCGCAATTTATTTACTTATCGAATAAGTGGGGTTATTTAGCCCTCATTGCATTTTCAGATACCCATGTTGCCTCTTCAATCATGTGGTTTTTCCAGAAAACCGTTACCTGATGAATCACCTTATTCCGAAACACGTTCTCCCTATGGTCAAGAATCTTTACCAGTTGTTCCACATAAGATTAGTTCACTTCCAGCTCAACTACCTCTGGACTCAAAATATGAGATGGATCTGGCGTATACTTTCTCAACATCGAAACATGAAAAACATTATGTACCTGAGATAAACATGGAGGTAAATCCACTCGGTATGAAACTGATCCAAATCTCACTAGAATTTTGTATGGTCCAATGAACCTTGGACTCATATTTCCTATCTTACAAAATCGCATCACACTTTTCCATGGTCAGACATTGAGGAAAACATGATCACCTACCTCAAAAGATAGATCCTTCCTCCGGTTAACCGCATAACTCTTATGTCTGATCTGAGCTATTCTCATTTATTTATGTATCAATTGAACTTTTTCTGCCAACTCTTCTACCAATTCTGGTCCCATAAACTTCCTTTCACCCACTTCATCCCAACAAGCTGGATCTCGACACCGCTTCCCATATAACGCCTCAAATGGTGACATCTGTATACTGGAATGAAAACTGTTATTATATGAAAATTCAACAAAAGAAATATGTTGGTCCCAACTTCCGAGATAATCCATCGAACAAGCACGTAGCATATCTTCCAAAGTCTGGATTGTTCTTTCTAACTGCCCATCTAATTGAGGATGAAAAGCTGTTCTAAAATTTAATTCAATACCCAACGACTTCTGAAGGCCTTTCGAAAAGATAGAAGTAAACCTGGGATCATGGTCAGATACAATAGAGAGAGGAACTCCATGTAACCCGACTATCTCTTTAAGATACAAACGGGAAAGTTGATCTAGAGAGAAAGTATCTCGAATAGGAAGTAAATGAGCAGTTTTAGTCAAGCGATCAATAATAACCCAGATTGTATTATTACCTCAAGATGTATTCGGTAATCCCACAACAAATTCCATGGATATATTCTCCCATTTCCACTCTGGCAATGGTAAAGGCTGAAACATCCCTTTCAATAACTACCACTCTGCTTTAACCTGTTGACATGTCAAACACTTCATAGTAAAATAAGAAATATCTCTTTTCATTCCATCCCACCAGTAATACTCTCGTATATCTCTATACATCATAGTACTTCCAGGATGAACTAAAAACATTGAACTATGAGCTTCACATAACAACTCTCTCTTCAACTATGAATTACAAGGCACACACAATCTCCTCCCATATCTCAAAACACAATCATTATCAATGTTGAATTCAAGAAACGTACCCTTCTGAACCTGCTGTACCTTTTTTTGAAACTCACTGTCTTGCTTCTGTGCTTTCATGATTCTGTATGATAGAGAATATTTCATTGATACCTGAAATAAAATAGAAGAACATCCTGAACCAAAAACATATATGCCAAATTTCATCAAATCCTTAACCAAAGGATCATGTTCCAAACACATCATTGATAAGGAAGCATTACTTTTTTGACTCAAAGCATCATCCACTTAATTTGTTTTTCCCGGATGGTAATGAATTGTTCAATCATAATCCTGGATTAATTCTAGCCATCTCCTCTGTCTCGTGTTCAATTATTTCTGAGTGAATATATACTTTAATCTTTTGTGATCGGTATATATTTAACACTTTACTCCATACAAATGATGCCTCCAAATTTTTAAAGCGAAAACAACAAAAGCTAATTCCAAATCTTGTGTAGGGTAATTTACCTCATGAGTTTTCAACTGTCGTGAAGCATAAGCAATTACCTTATCATTATTCATTAAGACGCAACCAAGTCCATTCAATGAATCATCGTTGTAGATAACAAACTCACCATTCCTGGAAGGTAGTGAAAAAACAAGAGCATTCACTAATCTTCTTTTAAATTCCTAAAACAACCATCACATTCTTTTGTCCAGATAAACTTAACACCCTTCCGAGTTAGATTTGTCATTGGACTAGACAACTATGAAAAATTTTCAACAAACCTTTGGTAGTAACCTGCCTAACCAAGGAAGCTACGAATCTCAGTTACATTTTTGGTTCTTGGCCATTCTTTAACAACCTTTGTTTTTGATGGATCAACAGTTATCCCATCTTTAGAAAAAATGTGACCAAGGAAATAAATTTTTTGCAACCAAAACTCACAATTGCTAAATTTCCCATAATGTTTCTTTTCTTTTATGGTTTGAAAGATAAACCATAAATGAATTTCATGCTCCATTTTACTTTTAAAAAACCAAAAGATAATCAACTAAAATAACCAACATTTTTCAACTGAGTCAACTGATACATCACTGTGACAAACTGTTTAATTCTGATTCTGACCATATCAGGATACTGATTTGAAAGGTCATTTCCCTTTGTATTCTTTCCCAGAAAATTTTTTCTGTTTCCTCTATGAAAAACCATTCTTAACACAGAAATATCATAGGAGAAGCAACATGGTAATATTTAAATTCTATATCATTTCAATTTGACTATAAAAAATATTTTTGGATAATCATTTAATAGAATTATAACTCCTAAACTTATCTAAACCGACCTCTGATACCAACTATAAGGACCCAACCTTAAACCTTACTTAATCTTGAGTTATTAAAAGATTACACATTTAGTATCTTTTAAGGTTTAGAGTTTTATAAAATTAGATCATAAAACTTTCATTACATTCCACATTTAAACAAAGTGGTTACATAAAAGATAGTATTCATTTTTCCCGTAAATAGAAACATATTGGAAATAAAACATGGATTCTTTCTTGAAACTTCCTTGACACTGTCATCATATCATGTACCCTTCCCTTGACCTATGAAAAACATTTAAAAAACATGGGAGGAGCATAAAAATCTTAGTAAGGGATATACATGAAAACACAAGAATCAATGAAATTATACTCTACTCATAAAACATAAGAACATTAACATAAATCATCAAATCATGAATAAATCATAGAAATCAAAAGACATAAAGGTAACATGAGGCATTCATAACATTCTTACGTAGGGAGTGACCCTATCGGTTACGTTTGGAATACCCATCACAGTATATTCCCTAAATCTCTTCAGAGAAACCTCAACGTTTAACTCCTTCATGTTACCCAATGCGTTGGAGAGATATATCGAGCACACCCGCCCTTAGTTTATCACGGAAACCATCTGTCTTCATAATAATGCCCAAGAACCATAACATAATCATAACACATAAAACATGCGAAAAGGAAACATAACATTTGAACTATTCAATCACAAGATATCAATACAACACATTGATATAAAAACATTATGAAAACCATTTTCATTACCAAAATAAAATAAAATAAAAACATGGTATTTATTTTTCATTTAAAAAAATTTATGGCTTGTTGAGGAAGCCGAAACTCAAATAATGGTCACGGCGGCGGAGAAGTCGTTGTTGCCGCATACGTATGACAAAAACATTTCCTTTTGTCTTTTAGTAAAACTCTTCATATAAAAATATTCCCTTTGGATAAACATAAAAGCCGAAGGGTTTTATACACCGTATAAAAGTTGGTTGTGTATAAAACAAAATATGCCTCAATGAAAGGAGATTGAGATGAAGTCCCATACCTCGGGTCCGACTTGACTCGGTCGTTCTTCAATGTCCTGAATAATAAACTTGAGTTAATTTATACTTGCTTAAGAACATTTTTCAAGTTCATTATTCTATTTATATCACTTATTACCATGTTATGAACACTATGTAATTATTTATGTTAATAATGGTCGTTTTGTCGATCATTGGAACTTGAGTAAAAAATAAACTCTTTATAATTACAAGTTGTTCATGGGGTAAAATATACATTATATCTAGAATTATATTCAATATTTAGATATCATATATTTCATATATATCCAGTATATACTTGCATTTATAATATTACATAGCATTTAGAGGTAAGAAATGAAATGCACCGTTCATGGAGACGGTATGTTGTACGTACACATGAACGCTACTTCCATTTATATTTCATATTTAATGGAATGAAAACATAATGATACATAATAGTATTATAATTACAGTATTTTATCATATATAATATCATTCAATCTATCCTTTATATGTACCACATATGGTATTAACGAATCAAATCACTTTGAGGGGGCGGTAGTCCGCACTTCCTAAAATGAAGATATCACGTTTACCCATAAAGGAAACCATAAAGGTATGTCATAAATGAAAAATACAGAAGCTTAAGTAAAACATAAACATATTATATTTCATATATAAATTTACTGACAACTTAATTTCCACCTTTGAAGGTGTTATATGAGTGTTGGACAATCATCATTTCGTGAGGCAGAAATTCACCATCCACAGAAACAGTATGTTCTTTAACCATTAGATGTAGGTGTGTGTAAGTGTAGCTCGAATGTTTCTTATAAAAAAATCCTAGTTTATTTAAGATAGTAGATTTGTTACAAAATAAATGAACTAAAAGAGTTTAGAGGGTTGTAGAAGCAAAATAAAACATAAGAACACAAGAGAAGACACTACCTTTAAAACGGGTAACTCTTTTTTGATTTGAGATCAAAGGCTTCCTTGGGAAGACCTCTACCCAATGTGGGGCTTCAAGGAGTAAGATAGAGAAGTTGAGAGACAAAATGGACAGGTTTTGGCCGATCCAAAGGCTTGAGAGGTGTGGGTATGGTGGTAGAGGTGGGGGCCTTTTATAAGAGGAGAGGAGGGGCACTCTTGGAAAGTTTAGAAAAGATACTTTGTTATAAAATGATTTTCGGATAAAAAAGGTCACACAATTATAAATTCCAAGGATAAGGTGATAAGGGTTAGAAATATACCCATACAATAGGTCTTTGACAAGTTTAGGTCTTAAATATTACATTATCTTTTTATTTAATTTAAATATTTAAATAATGAGGTATTCAATGCATCATCATGATGTCATAAATATTTTAATTTACATAATGTCAAAAAATTATGAAAAAATTACTATTATGTTGGAACTCTTTTCATCTTTCCAATGAATACTTTTAGTCAAAAATATGACTTGTATAACCCCATGTAAAAATTGTTTTAGTAAAACAACTCATGTTTGTGTCATTTTTACTTTAACATTAAATAAAAACATATTAATGTCATTTTCCTTCCAAATTGGCTCCATGGGCTCCCAAAGTTGACCCATGGATTATCTTGGTAGTCAATGACACATAGAATAAGTTTAGGAAATGTTTCAAGTTCATTTCATATAATTAAAACATTATTCTTACCTTAAATTACACTAATTACCTCTAATCGTGATTAATAAACTTAAAAGTTACTATTCAACAAAAAACTATTTTAATCCCATTGAACCACATTTTACTTCTTAATTACAAAAATTTATGTCGGATTTTTAAAATTCAAAACACAGAGGTGGTAAAATTTCATTTAAACTAAAAATTAGTTTTTAAGTACCACTTAGTGGTTTCACTATTCATCAAAAATTGAAGTTTTTCAGAAAAATACCAAAACATCACCGTTAGATATATTTGATATTCCAAATTCAATTTTTTTTTCTATTTTTCAAAATTCAGAACATATATGTTACATTAATTAATTTAATAATTAATTCTCGTTGTCAGAGCAAATAGTGTGTTTTTATGAAACAATAAGTATCAAAATATTGACACTAGTTTAAGTCCAATTCCAAAGTGAAATTAATTACAATGACCACCATTGGATAAAATGGTAAAAATATATTCTATTTACACTTTAAAACCAATTAAAAAGATAATACAATCATAAAAACAAATTAGATTAAAAAGATGTTTAGAATTAAAATACAACATTTTTCACTATTCATTAAAAAAAGTACATTATCAGAAAAATACCAGAAATTTATCCAAAGTGAATATCAATGTCCCAATCAAAAATAATAAGTTTATTTTGACAAATATAGCTTATAAAAGTTTCAAAAGATATATTTAAAAATGGTTTTCCTTTAAAAGGCAGTAAAACAATCTTTTCGAAATATTAGTGTATTCCATGCTTAGGATTTGATTTATTCTAATTTTAAGCCTCTAAAACACTGTCTAATTCATTAATAGACATAGATATAAATATATATTATTCATTAATTACTTTGGATGTTACATATATACATTCAAATAATAATATATAAATTATCCAAGGGTGATTTTATGATAATTTTTTAAAATACATTAATTTTCTAGTGAATAGTAAACATTCAGTTTTTCACACAACCGATGTATGTCAAATTACATCATTTATTATTTAATAATGAAATAGTACTTCCTAGAACTTTATTTTTGGAAATATAATATATAATTTAATAAATATTTCTATAAAATACAATAAACTAAATTTATAAACCTAAGAAGTACTTTCCAAACCCTAAAGTCTAAAGTGGTTATTTTAAATAACAATTTTTTTTGTATTTTCATGTTAATTTTTAATAAACTAATGAATTATAGTAATAATATCTTAAAATAATTATAGTATATTAATATATTATTTATATTTTCAAAAATTCACTACTAAATGTTTTTCCATTGATATATAATTTTATTCAATATTTTACTCTAAAAATACCCCTCTCCTCAGGTATAAATAACCCCTCTCTCTTCCCTTCGAAAAAACATCCTCCCACCAATTAAAAAAGAAATATCTTCTTAAATCATCCTTAGTAATCCTCTTAAAATACCTAGGGACGTTTCGGATGAATCTAAATCCAATCATCAAGGATTTATTGTGTAGTAAAAGAGAAGTTACCCCGAGGATTTAGTATGTTATGATCCACTTTCATTTCATTTTAATTATTATTCATATTTATTTTTTTCTCCACCAAAAATTTAACAAAATCCACAAATGAATTAATTAGTATGTAAATTATCATTATAAATATTCTATTAACCTACTTTAGGTAATATAATACAATAAATATGTAATTTTAATCTTCTTCTTCCCTTTCTCCTGACAATGTCCCATAATAGGCTGGTTAACCACCTACGAAGACATTTCCATGAAAAAAAAATAAGAGTAATCAAGAATGTATATTAAAAACTACAAATAATATATAAACATAAAATTTTATGCAATATAAACTTATGTAATTAATTATTCTAATGTAGAAATTATATGTAAGGAAATATAGAAATCAAAGAGAAATAAGATATTTTTAAGAATAACAGAATATCAGAACCATTCAATTTAGAAAATAGAAATTAATAAATAAAATTAAATTAATATTAAGTATAAATAGTTTTATAAATTATTTTAATTTACTTCAATATAAATTTTTTAAAAAATATAATATTACAATTTAGGGTGCACAAAAGAGATGAAATAGGGCAGAAGATAAGGTAAGGGGATTCTGAAACCCAATTACATTCTTTGGGTTATTCTCTATTCCAAAGTATGAATGTTCAAATTATATTATTAATGTTTCCATTAACATTTCTTTTAAGGATAAAAATTTTCTAACAATGTGATAATTAATTGTAAACAAATCCTCTTTTATTATAAGAGAATTTAATTTCCAAAACATTGTATTTTACTTCACTTAATATACTTGTTGTCTACTAAATAATAATGATGTATTAAGTCGTAGTATTATTACCCTTATTAATTTGGGAAACATAATGTTTATTCATAAATATATTATTTATGAAATTGGTATAAAACCCATTCTCTTCCGTGGGTTTACGTCATGACTTTTATTTTTATGCGTTTTCTGTCGCAGTTTTTAATTATGTAAATGTTATGATGTAATGGGTGGGGTTGAAATTATATATCTACCCAAAAATGGGTAGCCTAATTTCCCCATAGATATAGAATATAAAATGGTTATCACACCATTTTTAATGCATTATTCCATAAAAATTGACTCACTAAAATTAAAAATTTTACAAGTATTCCATCTCAATATTAAATCCTTTCCCCCTAATTTTCACCCACATTTCCCTCCCATAAACCTTGGGTGCATAAAAATCCTATCTTCTCTCCCAGGGGAAGGACACCATCAATTATTTGGAATTCTTTATGTCGTTTCATGTGATTTGATTCCTTAAGTAAGTCTAAAAATACTTTTCTTTCTATTTTCTTATAGAATCGTAGTTTTTTTCTTATTTTTCTACGTTTTAGAATCCCTATTACAAAGGATTTATTCTCTTTTCTGATTTTGGTCATTTTATCTTGAATTAAAGGGTTGGGTTAGATGGTTTTTTACCTATGAGCATAGTATAAGTGGTCTACAACCTATTTGACATAGCCTTATTGTTATTCATTTGTTTGTTTAAAATTCAATATAACTGATGTGGTGCACATTTGTTTCCTTTACTAGTAAAAATATATAGGTCCATCAAATAATGTTTTATACCCTTCACAAATCCTATTGGTTTTGTTGAAATTTATGTGACCAGGACTATAATATCCCATGGGGTGTTCCAATTCCTTGGAAAAATGTAAAATGGGGTATAATTTATATAATAGAGGGTTTCTAAAATTAAAATGGTTATAGTTTTATTTGATCACATTGCATGGCATAAGTGGCTCTTTGGCTTTACATGGAAAATTAAATGTGTTATGATATGATTATGGGATGAAGTGGTGATCGGTAAATGGTGCAGGTCCATGTGCTAAATATATTTAAATAAAAAATAATTATTGTATGAATATATGGTAAAATGGGTTATTTATTGAAATGTGATAAAGGTGAATCATTATTTTTAATGTTCGTTAAAAGTTTAATGAAACAAAACATTGGGAAATGATAAAAGTTGTATAATTAGGATGATGGAATAGAGATCCTCCTCCTTGGATTGGAAAATAATTGTGATCTAAGAACCAACAATGTAATATATTGTTTGTATGTTGGAATAATTCTTTGAGAACTAATAGTTTTAAAATTATATGGGTACCTGGACTGATACTCCAAGGTACATTAAATCGAATAAAATTGATTAATGAATTACAATTTGAGACGTAATCTGTTAAACGACTATATAATATGGTTCATATATCTATATTGAGCTATAGAAGGAGTATATTTTTAGGTGTCATAGTGGCACATGATACCCCAAGAGGTTAATTTATAACTATTTATTTCAAAAACATATTTACACTTATTTACTTGTATATTAATCCTTATACATCAACATATAATATTTTATAACTAGATATTTTTTTAAATATTGATAGTGGTGTCCTACTGAGTATTAATCACGCCATACATCAGACTCCTTCGTTACATGAGCATATTTTATGGTGGTTTATCTTCATAAGGGAAAATTTCCTATGATAGATTACAAAGCTTGAATTTGGGATATAATAAAATTTACGGGACCATGCATAATGTTGGGGCTTTTTTAGGAATTATAAATGTTTATTAATTTGGTTTTCTTTTGAAATATGACATTATAATGACTTATTAGTCTTAATATATTGGTTTTTCAAAATTCATCTAGTCTTAGGGTTTTCTTATTTTATATATTGTTATTGTTTGATATTTATTCTTATATTAATTATAGTTTCGGTTGTTTCTTTACTCTGATAAGGAGGGTATAGTCTCCCATTACTCCTCATTCAATCATCATTGCTAGTTGACAACGTCTTACACATGGGGAAGCATGCATGAGGTCACAGAATGAACCGATTTAGTTATTAGTTTAAGTCAGCTGGAATGGGGTGTTACAAAAGATAACAATATTTTGAAATTATAGATATAACCATACAATAGTGTGGACAACATCATAGTGGTGCAACATTGTCACATGTCTAATCCTCTAGGAATAATTCTCCATGGATATGACATTACCATCTGGCTACGCCTTCAAAATTAGTCATCTTCTCATTCCCCATAACTTCTATTTTGTGTCCTTCAAGGACATATATAGGATCCCACAAGACATCTCACCACTCTATGTACTTACTTCTCCCAATTGAATATGGGATCATATCACTTTCATCATAACCTTCCATTTATATAAAATCATCCATGTCACAATCTTTTGATGATAGTGTGACCTCATTTCCTCAATCCTCTGGAAAGTGGTAACCACTATGAAGCCAAAGGAAAATAGTGCATCATTCTTGAAATTCCTTTATACTCAAGGAGTAAACAAGAAGCAATGTAGGGATTGTGGTGTAGTGGTTCTCAATTCTCCAGTTTCACCTCATTATCCCTTCATCAACCATGATATAGTATTGTGTATGAGAAGTGGTGATGATAGATACTAAATTAATGGGCAATGTGATGCATGTGTTCAATTAGGATGATGTCTTTTATGTATGTGCATAGGCACCTAGGTGAAATTCACATCTCACATCAAAATAATAGATATTTGGACTCATCTATTTAATATATTTTATTCTAGAATTTGTAATCAAATATGAATGGGGGTCAGAGGAATTTTATCGCTACTTCGGCATATACCTCCATGAAACCATCTACTCCTACTTCCACATAGACTCAACCAAGGTATATCGATGTACCCTTGATCCTTGGTGTGTGAACCAAGCATGAAATCTTCACATCCTCTATTTTACATTGATAGGATATCCCAAATTCTTGTATGGATGACCTTTTGAGGTTTCGATGTGTCCATGTTGTGGTCTAGTCTAGGTGTTGGACCATATTTTTTCTAATTCTACATTTCCATTTAAATTTCATCCTACAAAATAAAGAAAAATTACAATAGAAAAATGATAATAGATGAAAGAATTTTTATATTTTTTATTTAAATAAATATAAAAATATAAATTAATTAAATATAAAATAATTAAATAACAGAATTTCTAATCTAAATAAATAATAAAATAATAAAATTACGAAATTAAGATCAATAAATTTCTTAATTTAATGTATACATAAAATCCACAACACTCAAATAGTTTTTTTACTCAACAAAAATATCATAACATGAATTAAAAAGGCCACCCACATGCTAACGACAAAAAAAAATCAAAATCAATAAAACCAGACAATCTTTAATTGGTGAGATATAATTTTCTTAGCTCACAAAAGAAAAATGAATTAAACTCCACAATATTAAACACTACATTTAATCTTCTCACTTAAAAATGATGGAAATTGTCATTTCTTCCATTAATTCCACTCAATTTATCATTATTAGACATTAAATATTTTTATTTACTTCTTCTTTATATTTCTTCACATCACTAATGGTTACAATTAAATAGATTTGTGTTCATACCTTATGTTCACGGACTGTACTTATAAACATGAATATGACCTATTTTCACCACTTTTTATAAAAAAAATCACCAAAAAATTGAGGACATTAAATTTATGATCAATTGACTCTAATCCATAATTATGTTAGTGAATTGATGAATAAAACATATTTAAGATAAAAAAGGAGGCATATCTTTATTGTATAATGTATTATAATTTAATAATGTCCAATGACATAATTCGGATAAATTAAAATTTCCACCTATGAAAAGACCAGTGTATGGTCAGGAGAAAATGGAAGAATAATAGATGAGTTACCCCTCTTGGTTTTCTTCAGTACTAATTTTATAAACTCATTATTCCAATTTTTCAAATGTTGATCTTGTATAATTCCCCCATCTCCCACACACCCCCAAATGATAAAAATCATTGGTCAAGTTATTATGATTTTTGACCCTCCAAAACTCATCCATATCTTTTTTATTTTTTTTCTACAAATAGGGTGAATGAATATAATGAATAATGACAAGAACCTTTCCCAAAACCCAACGAATACCCTAAAAAATTTTTCCTCATTAAATTTCATACCTTTTAACTATGAACACCAACTCCTCGCAATTGAAATTTGATAATCATGCGAGACACTAGATTAATGGAATGAATGGATAAAGGTATCATTTAGGGTGGGTTATTCCTAAGAAATGTTTTTTATGGTCTTTAACAACGTCATGTAGGAATCATGAAAAAAAATTACATCATGGACAAAAAATAATCGACATAAACTTCTGAAATTCAAGGAAAAAGGTTATGGAATACATCATTTTTATAGAAAATAAAAATTAAATTCAGGATTGATCCGATCCAAAAATTACTATACTAAACAATACTCATTCAATCCCTGCTTCTTCCTTATTCAATTACACAAAAATTATAATTAAAACATGGATTCACAAGGTTTAGAAAATTTCAAGGTATCAAGGATTAAAAATTGTACTAATCTAATTGTGGGTATAAATTTTTTTCATTTAACAATAAAATGGATTCTGAAAACAAGGGAATATCATTGAATAGTTAATTTTAAAGTTAAATGTAGTTTGAAATTTAGATATTATTATGTTACCCATTAATAATACCTTATGTCCTTCATCCTTTAATCATCAGGGGCCTAGAAATAAATTCCAAACATTTAAAGTGTTTGACCATTCTCAGAACAATTAAAAAATAAAATGGAATTTATCCCCAAACTAATTCTAAAACAGAACTGAAAAGATATTCAATCCTAACGAATAATGCATAAAAAATGTGGGGTTTCCACTTAAAAGTACTTTGTTTTTGGATTTTTAGATTATCCTTACCTCTTAAATTCAAGATAATTAGGGTAAAAAAGACATTACCTAGTATAGATCTATGAACAGAAAAAAGCTATGATTCCTCCAGGTAGATAATCCTTCTTCTTTTTTTTCAAAGGTAAACTTCACCATTCCTCACGGTCATATTATCACCACCTATATGGGGGAAAATCCATCCATTTTTGTCCCATTTTGAATAATAAAATGTTAATTAATTTACTTTACAAAATTTCTAAATTTTTTTTAACTCTTTTGGGATAGAATTCACACCTCTATCCTCATCCTATTCCAAAAAATGTTTTCCATTTCATACCACATTTTCAATATATTATTTCATATCTATAGTATCTAATAAATTTTATTTATGTATAATGTTATACCCTTAATACTTTATAATATATCATCTATAAAATCATATCTTTTCTCATCCAGATAATCAATTTACCAGTGGATATTGGACGTTGCCTCTTTTCCATTGATGTCGCCCGTGATTTTTGTTACTTATCTCAATAAATGTCAAGCAATAAATTTTATGCTCGAAATATAATAACTAATTTAATACTTTTGTTTAGAGAAAGATCAAGGCTAGTCCACCTAGAATTGTGTATAAATGAATTATAGTTATTTAATGAACATTTTAAATAAAACTTGTGAATAGGTGATTGATTGGTTTGGTTTTGATGTTGTTGAGATGGGTCTTCAATGATTAAGCATGTTATGGTTAGTACATAGAGCATCAATCTGACTCCCCAACCGATGAATTCCTGGGTTGGATAGAGTATCAGTCCAACACTACCCATGGGAGGAGCATTAGTAAATTATCCCACCACCTAGACATGTGCACAAGATTATTTATCGATCCACCACATTTATCTATATCCCAACCAATACTATATGTACATATAACAATAAGGATTCACAATAATCAAAATGGGATTCAATGTTACACCATTGCCCATTCACAATGTCATTTCTAAGTACATAATATATTATACCAATTCACTTTCCAATGCCTCATCCCATTAAAAATATTCATCAATTCACAAAACATTACCAATCCCACATTTTTATCATTTATTATACACCAACCCTACAAACGAGCCCATGCCCTAGTGGTAAGGGCTCCTGCTTGTCATCCAAGAGACCCAGGATCAAAACCATGTGGAGGTGAATTTCCATTTACTCTAGCAGTATTTTAGTAGTCACTATTGCAGCTACTGTTCGGTACTGTGGCATCCAGAACTATTCACCCGATTTGGGCCTTCGGGCCACCAGTTTTGGAATATGGGTATCAAGGTCCTTCGGGTCATCAAATCCCTTAGGTCCACAGGGCCTTTGGGCCATGAATACCTTGGAGTATCCCTGTTCATATAGAACATGCCCTAGGAGAGGATCAAAGAAACAAGTATAGCAACCACCAGAAGTAGAGCTAACCCGATTCGAAGAATGAGAGGGTATGGAAGCCACCATCGGGATCAGACACCGTGTAGCTTTTATGGGGAAATTCTAGCTGGTCATCAATTCATGGTGGGGATGTAGGTGATCAATGAAGCAGAAGATGAGGAGGGGCAGTTCATGTGGGATGGACCTATAGGTCATGTATTGGGAATGGTATGCCTCTAGGACTTCGGGTTATGTATTGCGAGTCAGTCGGGCCATGTGCCTTGGGCCTATGGTTCATGTACGGGTTCCCCTTAAACCCATAAAAGGGGTATTATCCATTATTAAAATAAAAAAGAAGTCATTGAGGACATTCAGGAAATACACCAACACTCTTAGGATTTTTAACTTAATTTAGTAACCACAAGGAACAATCCCTAATTAACTAATTTATCCCATTTTATTACCATGAAAAACAATATATTAATCCATTATAAAAGATAGGAATATTACAATAATTCATTTTTTTCTTCCATTATGCAAGTCAACATGCCTATTAAGGGATATACAATGTCACAAGGCAACCATTCTCATATGTTTCTACCTTTTTTGTCTAGAAGGTATTGACACACCCTATGGGTGGCCCTACGAAGGTTCTTATTATCCTCTATGCATGATAGGGGGACCATTAGGGTTTCCATTCATCATTTAGGCATCCATTATACCAAATATATTCAAGGGATCAAAATCACAACAAGGGGTAATGAGGATAAAAACCCAATCATGGACAAATCTCAAAGGAAACTACGGGATATATCCTGTCGACCACCTACCATGACTCTATTGGCAAACGCACTCCCAAACGGGTCCTTAGATCCAAATTCAACAACTTCTTGAAGATTTATCCTAGATATCGTCACGAAAAGAGGGTTTTGAGCTTTATAATTAACTGGAAGAAAAATGAAAAACCTAATCGAGAATATTAAGAATGGAGGAGATTATGCAAACCTACATCTTCGATTCATATTTGACGGCACTTCAAATGGCCTAGAGATGAAGAAGAATATCCCTTGGAAGCTCTGGTTAGCTCTTCAAAATTAATTGGGTTTCAAGGGGAATAATGGATGAAATCATGAGTTGGTGTTAAAAATTCCATTATTGAATTCTTTAAAAAAAATTCAACTTTACTGGGATGCACAGTTGACCAGCACTATTTCTTAAATAATACACAATCCATGCGAGAGATAATATCACAAAATCACACCTTCGCATGGTTTCCTAAGAATTCAGCATAGTTAGAATAATCATTAAATAACTATGTGAAAGCCTATATCCATGTTTTTATGGTTACCTTGGATGATCATCATAGTTTTCACTAACCATGCGCAAACCGTGCAACATTCTCAAAAAACTCATTTTTCTCCTGTGCCCCAAACCCTCAGAACACCACCCAATCCTTTTCATGAACATAAGAAAATGGTCATATGACCAAAAGAAAAGACATAAAATGAAACATAAACAAAAACATAACTTATGAATAAACCTTGTATCTTAAAACCTCCCCACCTTCAGACAACTCATCCTACAACCACGCTTCTTGTGAATTATTGGGTTTCCAAAAAAGATAGATCTGGTCATTGAGCCTACATATCAGAATATATACATATATTTATTTTTGAATGTGTCCATGATTCCATAGAACATGAACCATGGGACCAACACTACCTCTTAGGACTTCACACTATGATCCCCAATACGAACCATATGCTCCTCAATGGACGCATCAAGCTCTAGCTCGACATCATCAACACTTATCACATGAAATGGATCAGGATGATAATACTATATTTCTAAACCATGAAAAACATTATTCATCCAACTATTCCATTTTGTAAGATACAATAACTATGCCACTAATCCCATCTACTACACAATCTCGAATGGCCCTACATACCCAAGTGCCAACTGGCCCTAATTTTGAATTTAATGGTGACCCAACCTTGGTGACACCTGAAAAAATATACTATTACCCCCATGAACCCAAGATTTCTATGATGCCAATATGCATAAGGATTATACCTACTCTGATCCACTGCCATATTCTTTTGAATTAACATAACTTTTTCTAATGTCTCCAGCACAAGACTTGGTCAAAACAGCTCAGACTCCCCAACTTCTAACCAACACAACAGAGATCAACAGGACCTCCCATAGAGTTCCTTAAAAGGTTCCACATGAACCGTATCAAGAAAAATATTATTGTAGGAAAAATAAATAGTAGATAAATTTTTTCCCATGAACCACAAAAATTTAGAAGACTTTCTTCCAACATTTCCTAGAATACCTAAATTTTACACTCTAACTATGCATCAGTCTATAGGTATGAATCTATAATAAAAAACAATTAGGTACCAAGTGCCTTCTGTATCCCCTACTAGAACTGAGATGTGTAAAATGGATTGTGATCCAAAACAATGGTTCCCTGCATTCTATGAAACCACACTATCTCTAGAACATATAACTCACCCAACTTTTCAACAATATATGTTTCTTGGATCATCATGAATTGAGACCCTTTAGTAAACCAATCCACAAGGACCCAAATTTCATCATTGTTACGAAGTTTTCTCGGAATAACCACAATTAATTCCATCATTACGTTACTCTATTTCCACTCCGGAATGATAAATGACCATTACAACCCACCTGGACACTGATTCTCAGCCATCAACTATTGACAGGTAAGGCATCGTGACACAAAACCTACAACCACTCCCTTCATTCCCGGTCACCAATACAATCGATGAAGATCACGATACATTTTAGTCAGGCCAGGATGCCCTACCCATGTTAAGCCATGGAACTCACACACAAAATCTTCACAGACACCCTTTGGTACCAAAACACATCTCTAAACATAGAAAACATCATCTTCACCATTATCTGAACTAGAAGGTTGCTACCCACCTTTAATACTTTCTTTCATATCCAAACAATCTGGATCCTCCAACTAAATATCCTTGACCCGACTCAAAATCATGGACTCAATTTCTATAGACAGAAGGGTCATTTTTTCATGCCCATCATAAACCTTCATGTGAATCTCAGAAAAAAAAAACCATATTCCACCACTCATAGATGGATTCATGATCCACCTAATTAGGAGTATTCCATTATATAGATTCTTCACCACTATTACCTTCTCCCAGTGTTTACAA
The DNA here is from genome assembly GCA_963277665.1 of Viscum album. Lineage (NCBI taxonomy): Eukaryota > Viridiplantae > Streptophyta > Magnoliopsida > Santalales > Viscaceae > Viscum > Viscum album. The sequence goes on from OY728155.1 coordinate 1,448,312,908, forward strand.
CAATTGAAAATTGATGTATTGAAGGTACATGACCCATCTTTTTTATTAAATACCTAAATCCCACTGAGATACGATGTACTTAAGACATTTTTGATCGGAAAACACCATGAATCATTCTAAAAACATGTAATATCTCCTCACATTAAAGAATAAACTACAACATCTAGCATGAGATCATGGGTAGGGTAAATCCTTTCATGAGGTCTCAACTATTTCGACCCATAATCTATAACACGATCATCCAGTATCAACACTAACCTTAGTCGAACATAAGATATCACAAAATAATGTGTACTTATTACCAGGGTAATGTAATATTAGAATCAATGTGATGGCCAACCACTTATTCAATACATGAAAAAAGTCTCCCATTCCTAAGACCACTAAAACATAACACCCTTATTGGTTAAGCATGAGAGTTGTTCTTAAAAATGATGAACCTCTGGTAATAAAAAAACCCAAATAAGTTTGAACATCTAAAACATTATTGGGCTTCTCTTAAGACTTCACAACCTACACCTTCTCTAAATCCCCCAAAACACCTGACACAGAAATGATGTGCCTTAAGAATGTTTTTTATTAATACAAAACTAACATTCTGATATCATGGAAACAATCATATGCTCTCTTATTATACTCAATATGATGTTAATATGTTTTTCTTGATCATCCAGATTCTATGAGTACACCAAGGAGTCATCAAAAAAATAAAACCACATGTTGATTCTTATAGGGGTGAAATATTTGGTTCATTAACACCATTAGCACATCCAATGCATTAGTCAACCTAAATGGAATCACAAAAAAGTCATAAAACCCATACATGATTTGTAAAGATACCCAAATTATATCATAATATCTCACCCTCTACTGATGGTTTCAAAATATCAATTCAATCTTATAGAAAACTAAGGAACCCCTATGTTGTTATGATAGATCACCAATTCTAGGAAGTGGGTATCAGTTCATAACCATCGTCTGATTCGACTTCCTATAATCAACACAAAACCTCAACGACCCATCAGTCTTCTTTGAAAATAACATGGTTGATTCTCAAGTAGATTTTCCAGGTTGAAGGAATAAATTTTTATCCAACTATTCAAGATGATCATTAAGCTCCTGGAGTCCTCTTGGTTCTATTAGATATGCTGGAATAGAAACTAGTTCTACCCCTTCCAGTAACATGATCATGAACTCTGCATCCCTCTCAGGAGGAGGTCCTAAGAAATCCTCATGAAACACGTCTTGAAACTGATCCACCTCATGAGGAAATATATATTTCTCCCCTACTATATAATCAAGAATAATTAATTTCACTTCGGATTTGAGTTCTCCCAACTGCTAAATTTTTTTCCCTTTGTGGCCTACTCGAACATCCCAGTCACCAAAAAAGGCATAAGTGTCTCCATTGAGAGATGTAGATGTTACCCTATAATGGTTGTAATAAATATGAGTATGACAAAGAAATATCCAGTCCATGCCCAAAATCATGTCAAAACCTGAAATCTCGTGAACAAAAAGATTCCGTAGAAAAGGACAACCACCAACCGCTATGGCACAACCTCTACATTGTCTTATATTCTTAACATGCCGTCTTAATGGAGTATTAATTGAAATAATACCACATACTTGTTCCATGTCTAGACCCTAAACAAAAAATAAATGGGCATAGATAAAAGAGTGTGTGGAACCTATGTCAAATAGTGAATATTAATTTGTGGAATCTAAAAGAATCATAACTCAAATGATAGAAGGTCCAGCCTCAACACCTACAGGTGTAGACTGAACAACATGAATATGGACTTCCCCTCTACCCTGGTATCCCACCTTAGTACAATTCACTGTACTTCTCTTCTAGTTCATGTGGTTTCATCCCTATGTTCCAAATCCACCACCCATACTGGTATGACTAGTGGAGCTCCAAATACCTGCATGATATTTGGAAATCGTCCCTTTCTTGTACTCTACACCGGTCTATTACCTCCAACATTTTCTAACATCTATGGTTTCCAGAAAAACCTCTGCATGTGTACCATTTTGTAAGATTATATTCACTCAACAGGTGGTTGGGAACACTGACATTACACTTGACCCACCATTGCACACTAATATCATCAAACTTGATCACTAACCTATGAGTTTAGTTCATTTTTATGGTTGTGATGTCCACCGAGGCCCTGGTGAAATTTCTCGAAGTAGAACTTCCTACCATCAGAAGTATCAATACTAGTACACCCCCACTTGAACCACATGTATGCTTCTAGGGGACTCTTTGAGGTATCCTTATCAGATGAGGGCATGATCTATTACTTTAGAAAACCTCTTCAGCTGAAATATATTTACCTCGGATCTGATCTCATGGCGATGTCCCTCCAGAATGTGCCTCTCCATCACCGCCTCATCCCCCACCAATTTAGGAAGAAAACATTGAATTTCTGTGGATATAATGGCGTACTCCATTACTAATCATCAATAGATTCAAACTCATAAATTCTGTAGAAATTTCTTTCCCTATGTTTTTTTGGGTATTAATTCTCGAGAAACATTTCCTAAAAACATTTACACACAATTCTATCTACCTGTTTAGTTTTAACTATGATATCCCACCAATGTTCTTCTAGTCCCTATAACATATAGTTCACTAACATAACTCACTTCTCTGAAGGTGTATCTAGATGATCATGAATTTTCTACATAGAATCTATCTAGAACTCGTCTTCCTCTAGCCAATACTCTCCAGTAATAGTTGATCGGTGATGTAGTTGAAACTTCTAGGTAAACTTAAACATAATCTGTGCGACCTACCCTGGGTCTCATTCCATCAAATTTATAAAAGGATAAATATTCTCCTAGAACTACACATATCTATTATCTTGAATCACTAAATCCTCTTACTCCACAATTGGGGGAGCATTCTTGGCAACATCTTCCTATCACCCAACTCGAACATCTCTTCATGTAAGAATTTATCTAAAACTCCAAACACAAAATTTTGAACACAAACAATAATGATTTCACAAATATAAATGAAGGATATTCATTATAACCAACATAAAATTTTACATACACCACCCAAGATGTTTTGATCCCACCTAGAACACTACCCTCAACAATCCTTTGGCCTTGGAAAACATTGGGTAACAAACTCGATGGGTTAAAGGACCTATCTTTTACACATTTTTTCAAAATGATTTTTTCCCCAATTTAATACAATAATATTTCATTTCATATACCACTATTTATCAAGTATAATTATTTAATTATGATTTACCATTATCTTCCTTTTTAACCCATTTGAATTGAAATTTTAAAAATAATTTCATACAGTTTTATGAAATTTAATTACATTCAACATTTTATGTCCCACACACCCTTCCCATATGTGTATACCTACCATGATGTATGTCACTTATATACTTAGGCACATAAAATGATTCATGAATACACAACCTCATTCCATTCCATCAATGATAAAAATATATTTAAATAGTCACATCGCACCATATGTGCACCACCTAATGGTGAAAGGTCATCAAATGTAACAATAAAAAACCTGAACAAAAATTACTACCAAAGTGACTTAGGATTTGCCCTGTACTTAGGTTAGATACTCCCAAGAACAAGCTCATTATCAAGGCCCAACATTATCCTAAAATCCCTTGTACCATCCCCAAATAGAATGAAAGAGAAAAGAACTCCTCTGATGCCACTTTTTAATGTCCCAGACCTAGTGCCACTAATTCATTGGTCTGAGCCAAGTCATCACATGACCTCAAGCATGCCTCCCTATACACCAGAGGTTGTTGACATGAAGTGAGGGTCTAATGGATCATGTGGAGAGACAATACCCTCTTTACTATAGTAACACATAAAATAACACAAAATAAATAGTGAAAACAATTGGAAAAACCCAATAACATGCATAGTCAAACATCCCCCCAACTGGGTACAATCCACAAGCAATAGTAAATATGTCATGTCATGCTAAAAATCCATGTGAAAAAACCCCAAAATAAAGACAAATAGAGAAATCCCCAAAATGTTCCCGACCCCATGCATGTAACCTCATTCATGCATGATATTGTCCAATGCATATTCCTAGCATAGGGCCCTTTCCCTTGTCTATACCTTCAAGAATGAAATCTTCATGGTTACCCAATGGTGGCCCGATTAGGGTGTGAGTAAAACTCAGTATGACACCAAGAAATGTGTCTATAAATCTCTAGTATAAACTGATAGTGCATGCAAGTGATAATGAATAGAAATTCAAAGGATGACAAAATAGGGCCCACTAGTTAACATATATACTTTACTATTACTGTTTGGATTATTGTGCCAAGTTCATTATGTACATCATCTGATCATTTAGTTCATCGTCGACATGTAATACTTGGGTTATACATTTACATTATTCACACAATCTAAATGGAAGTTATTATTCTGAATAATAGAAACATGTTACATCCCTATCTTAATTGGGATGACCATAACAAGTAATCACCACACTTAGCATGGAGCCTTAGTATAGGTATTCCCATTTACTACAGCAATTGGGGGAATAGAGCATCATTAAGGCTCCGTAACTCGGGGATTCCTAGGTAGGTTAGAGAATCAATACAACCCTAACCATGGGAGAAGCATCGGTCATTTATCCCACCACAAAGTCATGTGCAATTGGTTATTAATCCATCCACCACATTTATCTCTATCTCAACCAATACAACGAGTACATATAACAATAAGGATTCACAAAAATCAACATGGGATTGAACCTTACTCCATATCCTATTCACAATGCCATTTTAAAATACATTAAAAATTGTCCCTATTCCCTTTCCCATGTCTTAACTCATGAACCATATTCATCAATTCACAATCCATTACCAATCACATATGTTCAATATTTTGTATACACCAAACCTCTTAGTATTTTCAACATAATTCATTAGAAATAAGGAAAAATCCCCATTTAACTAATTTAACCAATTTTATTACCACTCAAAACAATCCCTTAATAAATTAATAAACATAGGCGCAAGAAAATTATTTAATTTCACTCCCATTAGACATGCCAACTTGTATATCAAGGGATTTACATTTTCACAAGACATCCTTTCTTATACTAAGAACACTTCTATGTCCAGAAGTTATCGTTGCACCCCATGGGGAGCATGAAAATTTCCACTCATCATTTATGAATACATTATATCAAATATTATCTATGTATCAAAAGAAAAATAAGGGATAAAAAATAAATAAAACCAATCATGCACAAATTTCAAAGGAAACTATGTGATATAACTTGTAGACCATCTACCTTGAATCTGTTAGTGAACACGCTCCCAAATGTGACCTTAAATCTGGATTCAACCACCTCATGAAGATTTATCTTAGACCTCACATGAAAAATATTTTTTTTATTATCATAAGGATGTGTAAGAAATATGAAAACCCTTATCAAGAAGAGGAAGAATGGAGGGGATTAGACTAACCCGGATCTTTGATTTGTAACTAACGACACTCAACACAACCTGGAGATGAGGGAGAATCAACCTTTAAGCTCTTTGAAGCTCTTCCCCATCACTAGGGTTGAGATTGGGGAGAAAAGATGAAATCTCAAGTTGGGGAAAAAATATAGTAGTGGATTTTTTGTAAATTTATAAACATTACAGGGCTACATGGTTTACCTGCATGGTTTTGAAAACCATGGGAAAAATGTGCGAGTGATATTATCCTAAAATCACCCCTTCCCATTATTTTTGTGAATTTTACATAGCTATCTTAACCATGATATAACCAAGTGAAATTCTATGTCTTAGGTTAAATTTTTACATGGGATGATCTGCAGAGTTTGCACTAATTGAGAGAAAACATTAAAACACGCCTAGAAAACTCCTTTTTCCTTCTCATTTGTTCCCTGAACCCCCAGAAAACCTTTTTTCCATCTCATACACTAAGGGAAACTTCTCATTTGACTAAAATAAATGACCTAAAATAAAAAATTATAAAAAACATACCTTTTAAAAAACTAAGAATTGTACAAAAAATAGGTCTCTCCTCCTTCCTCTCATTCAATGTTGGATATTCATGAATCCCCTGAAATTCCCTGAATATTATTGCGTCACTCCAATTATTTTTGTCCGGATAATTTTATCCTTGATTTAAAATTTTAAACTCCTATACCCTCAAAGTAAATTTACATTCCATGAATTATTCTTATCCTATATCCATTTGGGACATCCATAATTTTAGGGATTGTTAAAAATAATTGGAGATATTTGAGTCCCATATACTTTTATTAATTTAAAAATATCCCAAGGATATCCAATAAAATAATATGTAAATCCACCCAAAAATAACAGTTTTAATTTTTAAATATTTCACTAAATTTTGGATTTTATGTCTACATCATAGATTGTGCATGATTATGCATGGATTCTTCACAAATCATGATGAAATGGCATGGTCCATGGTGTAGTAGCTTATCTACTAAAAACATGTATTCTTACTTTTAAGAAACTTCTATTTTCTAATAGAACTTATATGGTGTAGTAGTTTCATGAAATTATTTCTTCAAAGACGTCAATGAAATAGTTATTAAACTACGGTGATAGCCTTTTTCTCCTCCCATCATTACCAGAAACTAAGCCACAATGATTTGAAAAATGTTAGAATCGTTATGTTCATCATTCTAGATCTAGTGGCCATTGTGCAGTTTGTGGAAACATAGTGAAATTCTCCTCTTCAGATTGGGTTCCCCGGTTGACTATGTTGCAAGGCTGATTCATCGGGCATAGTGGAGTTCAAATAAAAAATGGTATGTGAGCTCTATGTTAGCTTCCATGGTTGTATAATTGGGCAATGTTGGAGACTAGAGAACAAAATAGTAGTGGGTTGTGTTTGAGGAAGATGATTTACAACACAGATAAAAACAACATTATCTAATTATGTGTACTATATGAGGGATAATTCCCATATCAACTTCATTTCCATGGAGGTCCTACATTTTCTATTTTAATGAAACTATTCCTTGATTATAATAAATATTTGTATTGGGGCTGGAGGACCCCCTATACCTCCTTAAATCACCCTATGCTGGTGATAAATTTCCCCAATCACCACATGGACCTTCTTCCCATGTTCTGGCACACACATATGTTCATGTTGTGTTATATTGGATCCTCCACTCCTACCATGGGCTGGATATTCCTATGGGGTGGAATTTCTAGACAGCCCTTTATGGGCTTACTCTGTGGAGGGTTTCCTTTGGGGTTGAGGTATATCCCACATTCCCATTTTTTGTCTTTTTTCTTTTGTAATATTATCCTACAAAAGATAACTATAAAAGTACTAAAAATAATAAAACAATTTAAAATAAGTATATACCATTATTTATATTTCCTTTATTACATTTTTATTTAAAAAAATTAATACCCAATAAAGAATAACTGTAATTAATATTTGGGAATTATCAATTAGAAACATTATAAATTAAACACAAAATAAAATATTATGAAAAATAATAGTTCATAAAATGCCCCAAACTTAAATCATTCTTGTCATTTAGTATAAGTATCTGCTCTTAATTGAAATAACCTTTCTTCTGTTAATAATCATAATTTATTATCAATGAAAAAACAACTATCCATGGGAGTAATATTTTCCAAATTCTCATATAGAAAATGATTTAGATTTTTCACTAGATACAATGAATTTTAAATTACAAAGAATAGGTGATAGAGGATCTCATCTATTCTATTCAAGTATTTTAAATCATCATTTTTAACATTCCAATTTTCAATTAACATCACCATTTTTTTATTCATAAATTACTCAAGGTAAAATGAATATAATAGTTCACTCATACTTTGAGTAGATATACCAAACATATGAATTTTTGAATGATCTACTTTATCATATATGTAGAGACATATTTCAATAAAAAGGGACATTAAAAGTTAATATCAAATGATTATGAGGTTATGGGATGATAGAAAATTTATTGATAAAATATTAGGATAAAAATGAAGCTAATATCTAAGTATAATTTATTATAAACAAACAAATCAAATGACAATATCCTCATAAAAAAGTTGCATTTTCCTCCACAATTCCTAATATCATGTAATTCCCTAACTCATGAAGTAAAATAAATAAGTTACCCCTCAAATTTTTCTTCCTTTATAAATTTGTCAATTTTTATAAAATTAAAATAGGGAATCTTTCACATCGATCAACAAACCCCAAATGATGAAGATGATTGGTCAAGTGATGGTGATTTTTACACACAATATCTCAAATCACGTATTTTTTAGATAATAAAAAAATATGGAGGTGTGAATTATCATTTTCCTAAAATCCTATGAGATGCCACAATATATTATATCAAATTAGAACATCCTCTTTTCCATTAAATCCCTCTCCCCACCCACCTGAATACTAAACATCAAGACAAATATTAGAGTGATGAAATGAATGGATAAATTTTATTGAAAAGTTCATATTATTGTCAAATTACATTCATGGCCGCAATGGGATAAAAGTATTGTTAATTTTAGGTGTCTCTCAGTGATAATTTCTTAGGAAAAAATGCCTCAATTTATTTTAATTGAATTTTCTCAATAATAATTTTATTAATTTAAATACATAATCATTGTAGGTGAAATTTCAAAATTTCTCTCAACAAATTTACTAAGAAATATTGGAAATATAATCTCAAAAAACACTGGCGAATAATTGTATATAATTTTAATACTATCACTTATGAAATGTGTCATAAAAAATATAAATCAATATGAATATAAGAAAATAAAATCATGAAATATGGAAGGGAATTTTTAGAAACATGTGAGTAAGAAGAAAATAATCATGACTCATTGATTTCATGTTCCTATGTTTCACTATAATCACTAAATTACCCAACTTACTTTTTTAACTCCATCAGCATGAAAAATTAAAATATTGTATCTTAGAATTTCTGAAAAATCTAAGAATCATCTATCAAACGTACGTATTAATATAAATTTGGGAATATATCATTTTCACAAGAGACTCCACAAAGTCATTCTAAAAAAATTGGGGTGTACAATTAAATAATGAATCTTAAAGACGAAACCCTTTTATTTCAATATATTCTCCTCTATTTTTCCCTTTTCATAATACGATATGTCAATGTAAATTGAGTCTCTATTGATCAAAGATTCTTAGAAAAATAGTGAATATAAAGCCCCATTACCTGGTAGTTAAAAAATCATTGAGCATTTGAACTCCTAAAATTGTTACAAAAAAAAATTAAATTAAATTATAAAATTTTGGTTGTCTCCTATAAGAGATTTGGTTATTTTCAATCGGCTCAAACATACCTTTCATCGTCAAATAATCAAATGAATGAAGATAGTTACATAGCCTAGAACTAAAAATGTTAGAATTTTGTTATTAATTTATGTTGATGGGCCCTCTTTTTCCAGAAACCAACATTACCCCTCCTCTATATAATAATTTATCAATCATTTTGGGCCCTTTAAAATATTCTTTTCACATCCAGAATAATAAAATGGTAGCTCAAAAACATCACAAACATAGTGTACTTTGAATTTTCCCATGATAGGTTCTTCTACACTATATATAGTTTTTTAAATAGGTTTTAACCTGTATTTTAATATTTTTATGCCTCCACTTTTAGTTTTATTGTATCTAAATGAGTTATTCCTCCATGGGTAGTGTTTTCCACTATTTCCAGTAACTCGTCCTCCTTGCCATCTATATATTTCATCACCCAATTGATGTTAAATTTTACCTCTTCTACAGATACTATAAAATAAAATTATCATTTAACTTTCTTCTGCTAGGAAGGGTCTTCTATAAATGATTATAATTTTATGTTGAATCATATTAAGAACCAAAAATACACAATGAATCCTAAAATTTCAATACTGATAATGTAATCCTTAAATATTCCTTGAGGAAATATCACATTATAATCTACCATTATTTACCTAAATTTATTTGGTTTCATATCTCTTAAACCCAGGATCTTGAGTTTTTAATATGAAATAATTTGTATAAATTCACCTAATCACATGAATTACCACCAAACGTAATAGAATCAATGTCAATAGGGAAAAAATCTACTTGGATAACTTTGATTCTTCTATAGGCTCATTGATATAGTAGCCTAGATATCAACCATCAATGGGATGGTACCTTGTTCATATATCTACCTTTTTTACATCACCAAATCCTTCATAAAAATGGAATAGGTATTCATGTTTATAATAGAACCATCAAATAGAGTGTTGATGTGTTGTTTTTTTTGAACATCTCTAGGAACATTTCACTCTTTTTTCCAAACAATTATTTATTTACTTGTCGAGGAAATGGTGGTGATTTCCAATATGGTGGTCTAGATTCCATAACATATATCTTATACTATTTTCCATTTTTCTTCCTCTCATGCACTTGTTGTTTTCATCCTAGTGGTTTTTCATTAATCATTTTTTTCAGCAAATTTTATAAAATTTTCAGAAACACTATCATATATTTTTGTTAATTATGAATTTTATGATCAGTCCTCATTGATATGGATTTCATCTCAACAACTATTGGGACTTATATTTCACCAATTATATCTTTTATGGGACTTTCCTTCAATTGTTTGGAAATCTATCCCACATAGACTTCTAAGTTACTCATGGAATCTTATTGATTTCTTGAGTTATTTCTAAATTACTAGATGGTTATAAATTTATTATTATGGTATTATATAAACTAATCTAGAGAATATATTATTTTTGTCATTAAAATATCTTAGGGTTCATCTAAAAAGTGAGCATGACTTGTGAGTTCTGAGCCTTGATGTTGGGGGTAAAATCCTTCTTCCCTTAGCTTGAATCCTATCCATTATTTTTAATTTTTATTATTATTGTGGTGGAGACTTTGTATCCCCATAACTAGAAAAAATTGATTCTATTATAATATAAATAATTAATTTAGTTGAAACACATGTCTTTGGGTTGTTTATTTTATATAATTTCATGGATTTTCCTTGATATCACAATCAATTGGGTAGAAATCCAGCAATTTTAAACCATCTACACTCCAGGATCTACCTTCATTTAGTAATGTTTCCATTAATAACTATTATTGGAAATTTCACCAAAAAATTAATTACATTATTTTGAGGACCTCCTCATGAGGGAACCTCCAACAACTACATCTACAATCGGATGGCTATCCTATGACAATCTTTTATAAAACATCTCTATTTTCAAGAACAGTTTGATTCCATAATAAATGTATTTTATAATCAAACATGTAAACCTATCCCATGGAATATATAATATTTTTTAATTTAATTTAATAATGTAATGGATAATTACCCATAGGTCCATTTATAGATTATATAGGAAAGACTATGTCAAGAAATTTTTTACCAAAGTCTCCAATGTTTTTATCGAGTGTGGAGGTTGACTCTAAATCTATTCATGTGCTTTTTTGATTTAATTAGAATACAATGTATCATTGTCATAAAACATCACTCTTGACATTGATGAATTGAAATATTTTTCAAAAATAGAATTAATTCCAAATATGAGAACTAGGTTCTTCATGTTAAAAAAAATTATTATTTTGAATTTAATGACCATTTCAATTATCTCCATCTATATTTTAAATTGTTTCATGGTAACCCTTGACTTAAAAACACTATATTTCAGTATTTATTAAATAAAAGAACACTTACTACAATCCAAAAATCGAGAATCCAAGTTAATTTTGGAGATTAGGTACATAAAAAATAAACGTGATACATTGATACAACAAAATTATTGAAAACATTCCATAAAATGATTTTAATATTCAGTTACTATTTTAAAACCGCAAAAGGATACCTGGGAACATACATAAGAAATGGGTGATCTATAAATACCTATAAGGGAATATAAAAATAATAACTTGATGAAATTATTACATGTTAATAAATATGAATATCAATGGGACATAAAAGGGATAATAATTATAAACATTAGAATCAAATAATGATATATGATGATAACATAAAGGCATCATAGGAATATGGAAACAACTTAAAAATGAAATCATCAACATAGGTTAAGGAAAATTTTCAAGACATCATAAAATGGTTGAAAAAGAACAAAAAAGTATTAGGATTACTCAGTAATCCAAAACATGATGTCTCATTAGTCTAAAAAATAACAAAATTCATTGGAGTAGTAAATAATTTCAGGTGCACCCATCACATTAATATCATGTACATGCACATGTGTGCCACATAGGTGATTCAACAAATGATCATATTTTATCAAATTTAATCCAATAATTATGAGTTTGGAATACATACATGTAATTCAAAAAACAAATAAGTATAGTTATTACTAGATGAATAACCTTGAGTAGGAATAATTTAGGTATTCACAATATAAAGGCTTTGAATGGAAATATCGCATGATAATTTCTACGGAATAATGAGGGTAAAGAATAAATTACAAGAGAGATTAATGAGAGTGATAGTGGAATATAATGACTTGGAAATAATTATTTTTCTAATGTGTAAATATAATAACATAATAATAATATGTAATAACATAATACAAGATGACCAGATCATAACTAAAAGGAACACTAAAATAGGGTTCTTGAATAAAATCATTTCATGAAAAAATCCCCAGATAATTTTATCATCGTAACGAGGGTACATAATGAATCATGGGAGGGAAAAATGATAGTACATTGGAACTTTAGTGACTTTTAGATAATGAAATATGTGTTAAAACATTCCCTAACAAGAAACAATGTGAATTAAAGGTATAATATAATAAATGTTCATAAATAAAGGGGAGAAAGAGAGGGTATCCTACCATGAGAGGGTGTTTCCAAAAAACCTGGTGAGGAGTTTCTTGATGTAATGGGGGAACATTGGGGTGCATATACATAGAAAAGGGTGATTATATTCATGATCAAATGGTTTTGAGTTAATAGGAATGGGATCCTGTGTGGGTTTATTTATGAAAAGATAGGGGATTTCTCTTTTTTTTCAAAACATGGGTTTTGGACCCTATACAATAATGTAATAAAAACTAAAAAATTTCCCATGGTTCTATATAATTTTTTCAAGAATATAGGATTGGTTTTAATTTTTTTATATGTGCATAAACTAATAAAATTTCAATAAATAAACATTATGATTTGAAAAAGAGTATATTTATAAAGAATTGATATTTAAACCTGAAAATATTGTATAGGGTTTTGAGGATTTAGAATGAGTTTATAAAATTAATAAAATTACCTAATAAATAATATTTTTCTGGTTAAATTTTTATTATGTCTTGGATACCTTTTATGGTACATATTAATTCACTTTTGGGTTAGCATGATATCTTAATATGTATTCTATATTTACAGTGTATTTAATTGATAACTGTAAATCCCATTACCACATAAATTTATGAAAACTTGATAATTGAATAATTTTAATGTGATGATTCCAAGAATAATATTTTTTTTATTTATTTAATTTTCTAAATATGTAAAATTACACTTTTAAATTAAAATCCCTATTTACTGAATAATACAGGTTTTTTCAAAATATCAGTTGTATGACCTTTATAAAAATCACCTTTGACTTTGTAAAAATGTATTTTCATCAGTATTTAACATATAATATTTAATAATAACAATTTACTAAAATAAAATTTATTTCAAAAATTCAAGAATTCATAAAATGGAATGTATTAATTAAAATTGCCTTTTACATAAATATACAATTTGTATTTTGTTATATTAAAATAAAAATTTTATCAAACTCATTACTTGATAATTTTTAATGTATAAACAATATAGAATAAATTTAATCATTATTTTAATGGAAATTAAATTTAGACATTCGTATTGAGATAGTTGAGATACATAGTTCTATATTACAATAGTGAATTCTCTATGTGTAAGGTGTTTCACAATGAAATTTTCATGGGGTGGTTGGTTTGTGCCATGATCTCAGTGAGTTTGAAATTGTCCAAATAATTATTTCTGGAATTATTTAGTAATTTTATCTAATCTTAGGTATGTTCAAGGAAAAATCCCAAAGATGACATCTCGCATATAAAATATAATAATTGGTCTTCATAGGGTATGATCGTAATGGTTGAGTTCATCGCTTCATTCCTCTATATTAATTGAATTTATCATAACCCTTAATATAGAAAAATCATATAAAACTATTGAATGGATTTATTATCAATTGATACAAATTTTAATATAGTTTTAAATCTAATGAGATATAACCAAATAAGTGCATGTGATCCATATTACCACATTACATAATAGGGCATTTAATTCATTCATAAACAGAATATAGATTATAATAGTTTGGGTCATTACATATTGAGACACGATTGATAGTACTAATATTCAAGGATAAACCCTAAAATTTTATTTTCTTCTATATTTAAATAGTTCTTACATCCTCATACCTACTCTTTAATCATAATTCATGTAATGAATCTGATTTTCCAGAGTGTGTTTTTAGAAAATTCTCTAGAAAATTAACAGACCAGGTGCTGAGACAGCTTACGATTCTGAGGCCCGATGTGACCGAAATGAATCATTTATTAAATTTTAGTTTATAATTAATAGTACTTATTTAGAGAACATTAAACATTAATATCTCCTAAACGGGTTCCCATTTCAAAAATATTAGGGCACTGTTGCATCTGAAATAGTGACTTTATCTTAGGTGGGGCTAAACATAATCCTCTGAAAACCAGACAAAAAATTTATATTTTAGACGTAAAAGTCATTAAATTATATTAAATAAAAATACTTTTGACACAATGTGAATTTGTAATTTAATAACACCTTTGTCAGAATTATATTGTTATTTCAATAACCCAGAAAATTATCCAAGAGAAAGAGGAAATGCCCTCTCGATGAAGAACACCAATGTATTTGGTGAATTGAGATCTGATCTTAGAAAGAAAGAGCCGTGGATCTAACAAATCAAAGATCAAGGATCAACGAACTATGGTGACAAAAATATCTTCATCAATGCATGAACCAAATCTAGGTAGGGTGTCTGTATTTCGATTTTGTTTTCCCATTCATGATTTCTAAACAATGTATATAGTTACACCCATGAATAGGTTTACTCATGGTGCGATCATTCTTGTGGGAGGGAATTTATTATCGATTTTAATATTTTTGATATTACTTCTTGTTCAGTTTTGTTTTCTTGGTCCTTCTAACTAGTATAGATTACAACCAGGACAAATGAAGACGGAGGTTTGTTCCTTGATTTTTTGTATGTTTTTTCTCTCCCCTTTTTACTCGCATGTTATTTGCATTCTTCAAGGTATTATGAAAAACATCTCATTGTGCATCTATTTGACAGCAAAAATGATCCATAATCAAAGATCCTACCACGTGACAACCTAGTAGAGGTGTGATGACAACAACAATAGACATATCAAAGAATCTCTTGAGATACCTTCAAATGATCATTTTCTGATAGAAGGGGTCAAATCTAGTATTCAATCTCATGGCAATGAATAATGCGACATGAGGGTCATAGGAATTCTTCTGTATTAGAAAACGGACCACCGAAGTGAGTTCGGTGGACCGCAGAAGAGGCCGCCAACGCACTAGCACGAGTGGTGGCGAATGTCGGCACATAGCAGTGGCGACAAAAGAATTTTAATAGTTACTCGTTTTTGAGGAGCCATAGATTTAATCCACAATGGTGATCTAGGTCTGCAGTGCACATGTGGGGTCGATGCCCGACTGAGTCGACTATGTGGTAAGGAGTGGATGTGGCGGACGAACGAACCAGCATCTAAGCAGGTTGTGCTGGAATTCCCGGGCTGAGTTGGGTTAGCAGACCCGAGATTGGTCGGGTAGGAGGCCCCATGTTGAGTCGGCAGAATCAGGTCTGGTCCTCTGTCCTAATGGGTCGGGTCATGTCAGGTAGACCTGGTCGGGCCAGACCAGATCCCAACCAAAAACTTTATTCCAAAATGTGTTTAACTTTTAAATGGAGCATTCAGTTAACGTGTCGTCTATGGAGTAGGGACCCATGAGACGTTGAAGTCCTTTTTTGATACTACAATAAAGTTTTTGTGGAATTTTACAGGCAACCTAATGGTTTTAGAAGTATGTCCTCTCAGTACAAGCACACCTGAGAATGAATCGGTGTGTTTTGTAAAGTTGGGACTACCCATATCCTCGGAGAGGGATTATTTCCTTTGAGAAGCTTCCTTAGGGGGTGTTACTCCCCTAAAATACTAGGGTGAAGGTTCCTAGAGATGTTTTTGAAGGACAATTATGTACTCCCCTGTGGGGAAAGGGATCGAGTCCTCTATCAGTGGAGTCAGTACAAACCTATAAGACAAGGTCACAAGTCCTCCATATATAATGTACATAATGTTGGAACTCCTGTAGAGGGTAGGGTGAGATTTCTCAATGATAGGATTTGGTACTCCTCAGATGTTCTAGGGTTTGGGTCCTCTACACATGAACTGATATGGAAAGTACTCCCCTATCATACCAGGTCACATGTCCCCTAGTCACTGATTAGTACTCCTCTACTGGGTAGGGTGCGGGTCCTCAACTTACGAAGTCATACTCCCCTATGGGATCAGGTTGTGGGTTCTTCACGAGTCATACTCCCCTGTGGTATTAGGTTGAAGATCCTCACATATGGAGTTTCAGTACCCCATACCAAGTATAGTTGTGGAGAAGGTCCTGCCTTGGAGTGGGAGCTCCCCTAGCTGTCGGAAATAGTTATGAGGAGCGAACCCATCCACTTTATTAGAATGATACCTATCCAGGAACTAGATCTACCTCAATAGGCTAACGTGTCGGCCTTTTATTATAGTAGGAAAAGAGGTATAAAGAGATGGTTAAGAGCAGGTCTCCATCATCTATGTAGAGTTGTCAGGGTAGGCCACTTCACTTGGGTTCTCTTAGTCTTTCATTTGGCGCAAGACAGCGATGACTAAACCTATGGTGCGGAGCACTGGATATAGACATATTAGAATGTTCCAATGGATAAATTTCCCTTATATGTTCCATTTTTGAATGTTATAGTAGTTTCTAAGCAATTTTGCCTCTTGGAGGGGTTCCATCTTGGACGTTTGAGCTTGTGGAGTGTGATCTCCATGTTTTATGTGTTACCTTATGAACCTATGATGAGAATCTTGATGCTTGCTATGAGGATGAGAACTAATGATTATTAGTATCTGAAACAACTATATATTTATGTTCTTAGTATATGTATGGGAATATACCTTTGTTCAGCTGACTATATATTCATGGTGGGTTTTTCGTTTTGGTTGTTTAATTTGTGGTTTTGGGGTCCCCTACTATGTATTGTCTTATGAACCCCAACATGGCCTTTTCATGCAGGTGTTGTGTCTTGTGAAGAAAAACGATTCTTTGGTGGATTACTAGCCGGAGTAGGACTAGGACTAGGACTATATAGGGCCTTTTGAGATTAGACGAGTCCAGTTGTTTCCAAACGATTACTACAATAACTTCAGTAACCTTGTTGCAGGTCATATTTTAAAACTATCTTCCTTTTAGTGGGAATTTATTCTCGGATGGTTTCACTTTAATACTTTACTTTCTATCATACACTATTGTTGTCTTGTAGTGTATTAATGAATTTTCTTTACTTATTTTTTTCTCTCTCCAGTCCCTGTGGCATGGAGTAGGGTGAATGTGTATATGTTCTTAGGAAAATGCCTCCTATTTGTGGTATATTCCTCCCCAGTGTTAGTCACTATCCCCTATCCTATCGGAGGTGGAATTGGGGTACTCACAGCATGGGCCTTGGTAGATTGGTCATAAACAAGTGATATTAGAGGATGTTCGGTTCTACAATGGGACCAGGAGTCAGTGACCTTGGTTTGGTCTCCATAGTGGTAGTGTTAAGATGTTTCAATTTTGACTCTCAAGACAAAGGTTCCAGTGTTGTTGTGGCCGTTGATGAATCAATTCACTAGGACTCTGATAACCTGCTTTTCAACTTGGTATATATGGACAATGGTGTCTAGTAAATAAATGGTATATGCATCATATAGGAAGGGTAGTTGTCTTCCATTCCTTCTTGAGTCACCTCTTCAGATATACTCTATTAACCATGTTTCATGTAGGTCCATTTCATCATGACTCCATGATGAAATTTAGATATGATTCTATACTATTATCATGATAACGATCCACCCCATGTGGAGGATTCGGTGCAGGGCACTTGTTTCCAAGTGTTTCCTTCGGGTGGTCTAACAGTGGTACCACCACCCATAGAGAAGCATGTATTAATAATAGTATAGGACGAGGATGCGCGTAGGCTGTGTGTGCTACTTGTGTTCCAAAGGCCATAAATTTTGAGTTACCAGGGTGATCTAGACCCATAAGAAGAATATTACAAGCTCGAGGAGGTCACTTGAGTTTTCCTTTTAGTGATGACACCTCCTGATAAGATGGTGGTCCTGGTCTCAAACCCTATTCAGGGCTTAGTGGGATGAAGGTGGAGCTTGGTGATATAGTAACATGACGAGGTGAGACTCACTTGGGATTTTTTTAAGTGACTCTTTAGGGATGATTTTTACACTAGCCACATTGATGTCATTGTGTATTTGGGAGATTCTATAGCTTCGAGAGGGAAATGTGATAGTGTTAGAGTTTTTGTCTAGGTTCACAGACTTTTCATGATGATCCCTAGACACTGTGTGATACTTGTTTTTTTAAAGCTCAGAATTTTGAATGGGGATTACTTCGAGATATTAGGCCTTTGACCATTCCTCTATGCATTCCCACATATGTTGGAGTGCTGGAATGAGTAACAGTGGGGGAGAGGTTCTTTGTAGAGGAACATGTGGATGTAAACTACAACAGAGTTTGTGAGTCAAAGGTATCTAGAAGAGCCAAAAGACGATATGTGATAGTGTCATTGTGTTGTTGAGTAAATAAGGTTTTCCTTTTGAATTTTCCATTCCTTCTTGTTTTGAAAATCACAAACACCTTATACCTAATGAAATTGATATTTTACATCTATAAGGAAAATTTCATTCCTTAAGGAAATTTACCCTATCTTAGATTTCCTTACACATACCAATATTTTTCTTAAGTATAAAAATAAGATTCATACCCAAAACCTCAGAATCATATCATACATAGATATGCATCATTATGTTTTATGATCCGAATTCTAAATACAAAATCTAATGAAGTTCCTTTCCGAATTCTGGATATGAACTCTCATATAGTTCGACTCCGAATTTTGGATACAAACTCTCATATAGTTCCACTCCGAATTCTGGATTCCGAACTCTTACTAGTTTGACTCCGGACTTTTATTAGTTCAACTCCAAACTTCTATGAGTTAGACTCTAAACTTCTATCAGTTCAACTCCGAACATAATAACTTCAGATACTGAATTCTAGTGAAACCTGAATCCGAATTTCCTTACAAATTCAGACTACGGATTTCAACAAAATTCAGGTTTCGAATTCCTATAAAACAGAATCTGGATATCTCTTTATTATAGACTCTGAATTCCATTTTAGTTAGACTTCAAAGATTTATTTTCCTACATTCTGATCTGTAGTTTTGCTTATGATTACACTAATTACATTATAAAATGATGTTGTGCATTCTGTTATAAATGTATTTTTTATAAAACGATGTCGTCCATTCTATTTCTAAATAACAGTTCGTTAAGTAGCACGTATAAAGGTCCCTCCAAAATTCAAGGAGAAAAATGACCATTAGAGGAGGGCATTGACCGTTGGAAATATTCCAATAAATATAAGCTTATTTGAACAAGCTCCAAACTGATCTTTGACATCTGTGCATACATGTTGTTGAAGTGATTTCTAGAGAGAGAGTCTCTTATAAACTCTCCAACATCATGGAGAATTTTTGAACGACTTGTTCAAACTTTTCCTTGTGCAGACTTGCTTATTACGACTCTGAATGTTGCAGATTACATTCAAGGGCTTCCAGTGATTGGAAGACAGAGGTGCCAACTTCGTAAATTTTGACGGATTACTTGCTGAGGAAGACAGAGGTTCCAACTACCTTAAAGTTGAGGGCTTGCGGGGATAGCAAGATAGAGACCCCGAAATTCATATCGAGGGCTTACCTTGGTGTGGGTAAGAAAAACTTGTTTCAAATTATAAATCAAGGGACATTTATCCAAGGTTGTTGGATACCCTTCTCTTTGGCTTAAAAGAGTTATTTTTTGTTACTTGTAGTTTTACTACAAGTTTTTCAGCAGCATTGTATATTGTATGAAAAGTATAATCTTCTTATATTTCCTTAAACTTGTACTCTGATTCATTTAGATTCTATATGCTTTAAAGTAGAATGTCAAATTGTAAACATTGGTTAAGGTTCATTTTCCGGATCCATATTTCTAGAACCTGTTTTTTGGAATCACTTTCCAGATATAAGCAAGAGCATAGAACTAGAAGTTTGTGACTTCATAATTTGTCCCAATATTACATTGGTGTTAGAGGTGTTGTGAATTTTCTTAGTTTAACTTTGTTAAACTTAGATCTTTTCTTGTTTAATTTTTTTAAAAGTGTACAATTCACCCCCTCCTTTTGTATATTGAGCATCTACATCGTTATTTCGATCCTACAATTGGTATTAGAGGGAGGTCGTTGAAATACTTATACTCACATATATGTTTTTCTTACTTAGTTTTTCATTGTTCTATATTTTCCTTGATTAGTAATATTTTCCTTGAATCCGAAATTTTTTTATTAAAAAGTTTTTTTGTAGAAAGATTTTTTTGATGGTAGGTTTAAATGATGGTTCCATCGACAACCTAAATACTACAAGACCACCAATTTTTGATGGCAATGATTATGAGTATTGGAGAGATCGAATTAATACATTCATTATCAATATAGGAGTAGAAAAAATTTTATGCTTATTGGTGGTTATAAAATTACTGATAAGGAAGTTAGTGCTTTCACAAACCAAGAGAATAATGATTATCAATTAAACTATAATGTACACAATACTATACGATGTTCAAGGACTAGAAACATATTAAGCCAAATTTATTCATGTGAAACATCTAACTGTATATGGAAGAAACTTGAAGTTACTCATTTTGGTACATCTAATGTGATTGAGACCAGAAGCGCTATGTTGAGAGCTGAGTACCATGGTTTAAATTTTACTTACGGAGAACCTATTTGCAAAGTACAACAATGATTTATGACTATCGTGAATAGCGTAAAATCTATGGGATCGAAAGGTCTTGATGATTAAGATCTTGTGGATAAGATTATTGATATTATACCCAGTGAGTGGGAATCTAAGAGAACAACTATTGATGAGAACAGGAAGGTCACTCAAATTTCTTTAGATGAGTTTTTTGGAACTCTTCTCCAACATGATACAAGGATGAAGAGAGATGATGACAACATCAAAAAGAAGAATGGAAATGGTACTGTTGCATTTACTACAATTTCAAATTACATTAAATCAAACACTCCTGAGAGAGTAACTAGGTCGAAGTCTAAGAAAGTTATTATCCAATCCGAATGTAGTGATAATGGAGTCTCAGAGAATGAGTTAGCTAATCTTGATTGAAGGATGAAGAAGATAACTGGTCAAAGAAATTTCCAATCCATGTATAAGTATAATGAAAGGAAAGATAAGAAAGATTAAGAGGTCACGTGATATGAATGAAAGAGAAGTGGACACATAAGACCTGATTTCCCTATGCTTAAAATGAAAGAAAGGAAACAGAGTCATTCTGAAAGGAAAAGGAAGAATTTTTACAAAGCTAAACCTAAAAAAAGTCTAAAAGCTAATACTACTTGGAGTGCTAGCTCTGGAGACACTTCAGAAAGTGAGTCTTTAGAATATGATTCATCAACTCAGAAGAATATTAGATTCATTTCTAATACGTCTTTTCCACATACATGTTTTATGTCCATGGTACTCTCTGCCGAGGCTTTAACAAATTTATCTCTTTATAAGAATTACTATTCTGAAAATAGTACTTCTAATGAAGATACTTCATCCTCATAAAATAAAGAACCTTCATGTGGAGAAGTATCAAGATTATCCATGTTACATGAAGCAAAAAAATTTATATTTCTATGAAATTAGACAAGGAAAATACTGGGGAAGATTTTCTTACAAAGGAGATTTCATATCTTTCTTCAGATCTTATAGATAAAGAAGATATTTTAGAAAAACTTTATAAAGTCCTTGAGAAATCAAATTATAATAAGGAAGAACTTCCTAAAAATCTTAAGAATTATTTTTTAAAGATGAATGTTTTTCAGGAAAAATCTTACTCTAAAGAAACGATTCTTGAGGACAGTAATTTAGTCATCAGACTGAAATCTGAAATTTTTTCTGTTAAGAAACATCTTGCAAAATTTACTTCTGGGAAGAAAATTTTTGAAAACATGTATTCTAACAATTACCCTCAAGGAAATACTACTGTAGTAGGTTATACTCACCAAAGCCCAATTTTCAAAAATAAACTATTTTGTAACTTCTAGAGCCCCTTTTGCACTAAGTGTCAAAGTGGTGGGCATTGGAAGAAAAACTATTCTTTAAATAGTGTTCAATCTCTTGGGTTTCATAAAGCATGTTTCTCTAAACAAATGTGGATACCCAAAATTTTGTTATCTAAAAATCTCGAATCCATACAAGTATAGATTCCGAAAGTCTAATTCTTTTCTTATTTTCATGAAGATGAAGGAAGTACCAACAAAAATACTTGGTACATGGATAATTGATTTTCCCCGCATATGACTGGTAACAAAAACTATTTCAATAAGATTATCAAGACAAAAGGAGATATCATTCTTCAGTTTATTGGAACGCAAGATCAACTTGCTGACATTTTCACAAAATCTTTACCCTCTGATAGATTTGAATACATTAAACAGAAGTTTGGAATGATAACCGTAAGGTAATCTTCCTTCATTAACTTTTTGTTAAAACAATCTCCTTAAAATAAAAAACTCATTTTCATAGGGGGAGTACATTTGATTGTGAGTTGTTCAAAAAAAATTCATAATAAGATTTTCAAGAAATCTTAGTTATGAGCCTTTCAAAATTTTTGGAATCGAAGTTTTATAATGAAATTTTTGTACTGAAACTTTCATAATGAAATTTTCGTACTGAAACTTTCGTAATGAAATTCTCTTATTGGAAATTTTCATAATGATGTTTTTTGAACTGAAATTTTTGTAATGAAGTTTTCAGAACTAAAATTTTCGTAATGGAAACTTTTGCAAACAAAATTTTGTAATGAAATTTTCGTACTGAAACTTTCGTAATGAAATTTTCGGAACTGAAACTTTCGAAATGATATTTTTCGTACTGTGTTGTATGTACTCATACTTTTCGTACTAGAATTTTGATACTCAAAGTCTTTTCAACTTTAAGTTTTTCTTGGTTAATTTTTCACAGCCAAATTTTTCATCAAGAATAATATCACCTATTTTGTATAAACTTCCTTGCCAATCCGAAAGGTATGATTTCCTTTCTTAAGTTTTCGTAGTCATATTTTTCTTGCTGGTATTTTCCTGTGAGTTTTAAAATTTATTGGATTCTAGTTTTCTTAAATCCGATTATTTTTTTTAAAACCTCAAAAGATCGGATTCAAGATTTCCTTGAGGATATTCTTCCAACAGGCAGATCAGATCAACGGTTTTTCCAACCATTAGATGTTTTTTAAAAGTTCAAAGGTCAACCCCATTGCCTATATAAATGGGACCAAGGAGGGTCATCCCACATCGGTTTTTCAAAGCTCTCATGTCTCGAGTATTTCCCCCTCTTCTTAAGTTCGTTCCAATCATTGTTAAGCCTATTACAAATCATCCAGAACTTTTCATTCTGAATGTCTGTAGAATCCACATGCCAAGATATTTCTACCTTGATGCCAATTTCAAAATGGAAAGTGTACATAGAGAGACTAGTCCATCCGAACTTTTACATGTACGATTCTATCATCTCCAAGAATATCAGGCTGAATGGTTGGAAAGATGTATGTGTATCCAAGACAAATGATCCAGAAGCTGTCTATTCAGAGTTACTTGTAGAATTATATGAACCCAAAAGTTTTTATGAGGAAGATGGAAGAGAAACGTTTTATTTCATGTATTATCGAAAGACTTACATACTTACTTACACCAAGGAAGTAGGTTTTTTGGGGCTAGCATACAAAGGAGAATCCGAGTTCTACTCACACAAACTCCGGGATGCTCAAGGTAGTTTTGTTAAAGCTAAGGCCTTACAATGTCTTGGACTTGCTGATGTCAAGAAAGCAAAGATTTCTCTCCTATCTCCTAATAATTTGATTCTTCATCTTTGGGTACATGGTTTCTTGGTTCCAAGAAAGAGTGATAAAGATACCCTGAAGAAAAGTGACATATATTTCATTGACTTCTTGGTGAGTCTAAGAAAAATAAATCTGATGAAGCATGTCCTTGTGATGATCAAGAATATCATGGAAGGAAAATTGAGAGATCAAATCATCATGTACCCTGCCTTACTATCAAATCTGATTGTTCGGTGTTTAGATTATTTCAAGGATGCATGTAAGTATAAAGTTCGGAATTGCAAGCTTATGCTTATCAGTGATGATATGCTGAAAAGAATGAATATGGATTTTTCTAAGGAAACAGAAGAGGTTTATAGTTTTCCGGAGGAAGAGATTGAAATCATGTTGGAAAATGTGGAAAAATCTGATCCAGTGAAGAATGTTACTATGAAGAGGAAGCTTGAGGAAGTGGTTGCTGAAGACAAACCCCCCAAAGCTAAAGAAACTGACTCCGCACCTCCCAAGATGAAAAAACAGAAAGAATATCCAGATGAGGTAGCTACTAAATGGAGAGAAGACAAGGAGAAGAGGAAATAAGACGATCTATAGTTTGGATTAGACCCTACTGAGGATAAGGCCTTAAGGGAAAAAGATACGGATGAGTTACCAAAACAAGAAAAAGAGAAAAAGTTGAATAAAAACATGTCTGAAGTTGATCATGTACAATCTCTATTGAGAGATACTGAAATAGCCTCTGAGAATATTTCCATTCCGGAAACCTTTGATGTCCATCCATTACCAGAGAGTCCTGGTAAGAAATATTCCACTTCGGAAATGTCCAATGGAAAAGAGATTGTTGAAGAAGTAGAGAAAACAGTTGGTGAAGAAGTAGAGGATGAGTTTTTTTAAGAAGAAGAAGATTTAGAAAAAGGAAGTGATGATATGGATGACTTGATCAAACAAGTAGAATATTATTAAGAAAAGGCTGAATCTTCAAAATTAGTCACTCCGGGAATGAGAGTTCCGAAAGAAGGTCAGGGAGATAAAGTTTAGGAAGAAGAGAAAGATAATGATTTATCTGATGAGGAAGTAAGTTATGAGAAGAATTATCTTGAAGAAGGAACAGGGAAGGAGAAACTAGATTAAGACAATATTTTTCGAGTATCTAGATCCGATGAAGAATCTCCTAATGAGGAACCCATTCTGAAAATTGATAAAGGAAAGAAAGAGCTATTGGATACACCAACAGAAGATATCACCAGGAAGAAAGAATTTGGTGGTTCTTCTAAAAGGAATTCTGTGAAAATTGAAGAAGAAAAATCCCCAAGAAAATTATCAGATTCAGAGTCATCAGCACATGGTCATGACTTTGTTGTCGAGTCTTTGAAAAAGTGGTTGGACACCATTTCAATTTTTCACACGATTGACTCCAGATGCCAGATGCTGCAATATAGCTTGAATCAGAAGTCAGAATCTGTATCTATGGTGACAGATAAGTGTGTGAATATTGAGGAAGGCCATAGAAATTTCCTTATCAATTGTGATGTACACATGAAATCATGCAGCAAAATCACTTTGTGGTCTAAGAATGTTGAAGAAGACATGGATGAGTTTGAACGTTTTTAGAATGATGTCAAAGATGCCTTTAACAATGAGGATGCCAAGATTAAGAATCTTCAGGATGAGCTGATTATTGAGAAATGTTCTCATAATAAATAAGTGAATGATTTGAATTGGAAGGTTAACTCTCTTGATAAAAAATTTAAAAGGGATCAAGACCTCTAGATTGAGCTCGAAGAAAACCTTGTAAAGCAAGATGAGTTCTTAATGATTCAAGAAGAGGCCCTGAAGCCTCAGGTAGATGTTTTGAAAGCTCAACAAGAATGGATCACAGCTTTGGAGAAGCAAGATGAGGAGGATCAAAAAGATTTGAAGTGGCTGAAAAACTTGTTAAAGAAGCTAATCCCGAAGGAAAAGGATGACAAATAGACTCAGTATGATCTTTTGTTTCATTTGATTTTCCTTGTAAAAATTATTTTCAGATCTAATGAAATTATGGTTGGGTGTATCTTGTGTTTTTATATACTAATGTTTTAGGTACCATATTTCTTCTCCATTACCTTAAATTATTTTTTAAAATCACAAAGGGGAAGAAGGAAAAAGAACTACTCAAAAGGGGAGAAAGAAAATTTTAAAATGGAGAAGAAAAAATTTCTAAGTGAAATATCCTTACTGTAAGGGGGAGTTTCACATTATTATGTTTTTTATTACCATGATAATGAATACTCCACTCCTGAAATTCAGAATACAATCCTTGTAGTTTCAATGCCTAAGGGGGGTTAGTTGTATTCACTATCATTCATGAATAAACGATGATAAGTTTTAATTTCAAAGTATAATGAAATTTTTCAAAGTCCCCATAACATTTTTACTAAGTATGTTTGTGCTTTCCAAAAAGGGGGAGATTTTTGAGTTAATAAGGTTTTTATTTATGAATTTTCCATTCCTTCATGTTTTGAAAGTCACAAACACCTTATATTTAAGCAAATCGATATTTTACTTCTATATGAAAAATTTCCTTCCTTAAGTAAATTTACCCTAACCTAGATGTCATTACACATATCAATATTTTTCTTAAGTATAAAAATAAGATTCATACCTAAAACCTAGGAATTATATAATACTTAGATATGAAGAATTCTGTTTTAGGATTTGAATTCTGAATACAAACACTAATGAAGTTCCATTCTGAATTCTGGATAAAAACTCTCATACAGTTTGACTCCGAATTTTGGATACTAGCTCTTATATAGTTCGACTCTGAATTCTGGACTCTGAACTCCTACTAGTTCGACTCCAAAATTTTATTAGTTCAACTCTGAAATTCTATGAGTTCGACTCCGGACATATATTGGTTCGATTCCAAACATTGTATGTTCAGATTCCTAATTCTAGTGAAACCAGAATCCGAATTTCCTTATAAATTTAGACTTCAGATTTCCACAGAATTAAGGGTCCGAATTCCTATAAAACAGAATTCGAATATCTTTTTATTATATACTCTGAATTACATTTCGGTGAGACTCCAAACCTTTATTTTCATGCATTCCAAACTACAGTTTTTCTTATTCTCACACTCGTTTCATTATAAAATGATGTTGTTATTTCAGTTACACATGTTTTTTTATAAAATGATGTCGTCCATTATATTTCTTTCTAACTGTTGGTTAAGTGAGACGTATACAGGTCCCACCAAAATTCAAGGAGAAAAATGATTGTTGGAGGAGGGATCCGACTGTGGGAAATTTTCATATAAATAGGAGCTCCTTTGAACGAGCTCCAAACTGAACTTTGACATCTGTGTATACATGTTGTTGAAGAGTTTTCTATAGTGGGAGGCTCTTATCAACTCTCAGGATTCGTGCAGAATGTTTGAATGTCTTGTTCAAACATTCCCTTGTCCAGACTTGCTTAGTGCAACTCCAAATGTCACTGATTACATTCGAGGGATTCTGGGGATAGGAATACAGAGGTGCCGACTTCCTTGAAGTTCGAGGGCTTCCTTGCTGAGGAAGAAAGAGGTTCCAACTACCTTGAAGATGAGGGCTTGTGAGGATAGCAAGACAAAGACTCCGATCTTCATATCGAGGGCTTACCCTGGTGTGGGTAAGACAGACTTTCTTGAATGTATAAATCAAGGTACCTTTATCCAAGGTTGTTGGATACCCTTCTCTTTGGGTTAAAAGAGTTATTGTTTGTTACTTTTAGTTTTACTACCTGTTTTTCCGCTGCATTTTAATATTGTAAGGAAAGTATAATCTTCTTATATTTCCTTACACTTGTACTATGATTCATTTAGATTCTATATGCTTTTATGTAGGATCTCATATTGTAAACATTGGTTAAGTTTCATTTTCTGGATCCATATTTTCAGA
This sequence comes from Viscum album, assembly GCA_963277665.1. Taxonomy (NCBI): domain Eukaryota; kingdom Viridiplantae; phylum Streptophyta; class Magnoliopsida; order Santalales; family Viscaceae; genus Viscum; species Viscum album. The sequence continues at coordinate 1,448,341,163 of OY728155.1, forward strand.
ACCTCTTTTTTGGAATCACTTTCCAGATATAAGCAGGAGCATAGAACTAGAAGTTTGTAACTTCATACTTTGTTCCAATCTTTCATTGGTGTTAGAGGTGTAGTGAATTTTCTTAGTTCAATGTTGTTAAACTAATCTCTTTTATTGGTTAAGGAAACTTTTGAAGTGTACAATTCACCCCCCCCCCCCTCCTATATTGTGCATCTACATCGTTATTTCTATCCTATAGGTGTATTAGGAACACCCATTACCTATCTCAAACGTGTGGGAATGTGGTATCAGAGTATCATTGACGAACAGACCACCCATATGAGAGGTGGTGCTATTCATTTAATGGCATAGTGAATCTCACTAAAGATTTTCTGACACACCATGTCACTAAGAGAGAGATGGTGGATGAACCATTTGGTTTGATAATGTTTTTAGAGAAAGTACCTCTACAAGAAGGAGGGTGATACATAGGACATGGAGATGTAGTAGAAGGTTGTTCGCACCAGGCTCTCGGAGCTGGAGGATGGTGGAGAGAACAACTGTATGTAGTCATTGATTATGATCCAAATGCTCTAGGGAATATTTGAAGTATGGCCTATTTATTTTTATTTGAGGACATATTGATGGACAAAATTTCTAGTTTTCTCATTTTTCATGATTTGTTTGAGTCATAGGTGTACCGATCAAACTGTGGACTTGATTATCACGCTTAGAGGCTCTTACTAGATGATATATGACGATCAAACAATAGCACTCACAGTGTGACCTTAATTTTGGAGGTGAGAGTTGCTAATGGGATCTCGTAATCGTGGCGTTGTGGACATACAAATTCTATCATGGTATGAACAACTACCATCCATTCCCATATTGAATGTTTTAGGAAAAGGATAAGGTGTGTCCATAGTGATGGAATGAGTGTTTCATTGTCATTGAAAGGAAAAACCAGGAAGCACAAGGTGAACTATCACAATGAGATTGCTGAGAAAGGGGTTTGTGGGACCTAGTGTTGAGGTACATTTGGTGAGTACCTTGGACTTGTGTGTTCTGAGTGAGGTTTTTCGATGAATCATTGGGGGAAATTCTCACCCTACTAGTGGAGTTTTTCTGCTCGACTTATTTGTCTTAGGATCATTCCATGGCATTATAGTTATAACCTATGATGTTTCTATTGTATGGAATGGTTTTTTACGATACAAGACTATTCAGGATACCACTTATTGTTGTGCCAGTCTTTTTGTTTTAGAATATTGTGTTCCATCTGAAGGTTATAGATAGAGGGCCTGGTAAGACCCATTTCTCACTCTTGGGAAGCCCTGTTTTTTTTTCTTAAATACCATTGAATGTTCAGCATTAACAATGAATAGGTCATTCTTGTGGATAAATGGGTGTATGTGAACTATGGAGTTTCCTTGGTATATGTGTCAGGTTACCATGGAGGGGAGCCTCTAGACCCCATGATAGTAGATAGACCGTGGTTGTTATTGATTTCCAACTTATCACAAGTAAAGAGAAATATGCCCATAGTGTCATTGTATTGTCCTATAAGAAGTTGTACTTAAGATTGGCTGATCTCTGTGGTTCCTATGAGTGTGTGATTGTATGTAGCACATTGACCCTTAGGGAGCTCGCTGGCTTGGGAGTCCAGTAGCGAGATCAATTTTCCACCCATTATTAACTAATTTTTCTTTTTGGGGATGAAAATCCCTAAGGTGGGGAGGATGTAATAACTCGTATTTTCCCATGACAATTTTTATAAAATTCATGCGAAAATTAATAGACCAAGAATAGAGATAGTGTGTGATTCCAAGGCCCAATTTGTCAAGAATGAATCTTTGAATAAATATTATTTTTTAATTAAAATCACTCAAGCATATAACATTGTACTTTAATATCATATAAACATGTACTCGGATTAAAAATATGAGATAAATTTGTCATTCAAAATAGTGACTTTACCATATGTGGGGCCTAACATTTTCTATAAATGGCCAGACAAAAAAATTATATTTTTGAAACAAATTTCATTAAATAATTTTAAATAAAAATATTTTTGTTGCAGTGTGAATATTTCATATAATAAGACATTTATAATAATTCCATTGTTATTTGAATAACCCTATAAATTATCTGAGTAAAATAGGGGAGTCCCTCTTGATGATGAATGATTATGGATTTGGTGAATCTAGATCTGAGCTTAGATCATTAGAGTGGTGGATCCAATGAATGAATGATATAGGATCCACAAAAGGTGGTGATAAAATTATCTTTGTCAATATTTGATCCAAATGTAGCAAAGGTGTTTGAAATTTGAATTTTTTTTCCATTCATGATTTCTAAATGATGTACATGAACCAACGCCTGAACTGGTTGTCCCATAGTTGGATCGTCCTAGCGGTGGGATTCTATAATGGGTATTGGTCTTGGGGATTTTTCTTCTTTTCTAGATTGGTTTTCTTGGTCCATATAATATGATTGGATTACCTCCATTATGAATTATGATAGAGGTTTTTTCCTTAATTTACTTTTTTGTTTTCCACTCCCATTTGATCCACACGTTCTTCACGTTCTTTACAGAATTAATAACAACAGAACCTTTCACAACTGTTTCACAATGAAAAGATCCCAAATAAAATATTCAACCTCATGACGACATAGTAGAGGAGCGATGACAACAACTAGAGACAAACCGTAGAAGCATGTGAGATATCATCAATGGAGAATTTTTCATCATAAGGGGACGTAATAAGGATTCAAGCCCATGGAGATGAAGAATGAAACACAAGGATCATAGGTGTTCACTTAGATCAGAATACAGACCACAATAGGGAGTATGGATTCCCATGGAAGTGAAAACTCAAGCACCGGTGATGGCGGTGGCACACAGTAGCGGTTGCATGTGGGAGGTGATATGCCACAGTGGTGGTATCAACCATGTTTATACAGTTTCTCATTTTATTAGAGTCTTGGCTCAAAGCTATGGTGGTGATCAGGACCCATGACTTATGCCGAAGGGTGTGTTTAGGGTAAGTGGTCAGCTGAGCTAGCCACGTGACATGGAAGGGACACAAAATTTTCCTTGTACGGGGTAGTTGTCGCATATGGGGAAGACAAACTGTCCCATGTCTAAGAGGGTCTTGCCCTACCTGGGCAAGTTGGGCTGACAATTTTCTGGATCGACCTGGTGGACCACGTTAGACAAGAATTGGGTCAGAAGACCTAGTTCAAGTTAGTAGGACCAACGGGTCGGGCTAGTTTGGGTCGGTCTGGTTGGGTTGGAAAGGACCCAAACCCAACCATCCCTTTTTTTAATGCCCATAACATTCAAAAGGAGTGTCCTTTTGAATAAAAAGCTTCAGAATTTTGTACATTTCAATGAGAAGTTCCTTTTGAGATACTCCAAGCGAGTTTTTTTGGAATTTTACAAATGGAATAATGGTTTTAGGTTAAGGTCCTCCTGATACAAGAACACTTAAGCAAGAATCATGATGCTTCATAATGTTGTGACTCCCCACGTATTGGAAGTGGGTTTATTTCCATTGGGTAGCTTCATCCAGGGTTGTTATTCCCATGAATGAATAGAGTGTGGGGTTTGTGATATGTTCGTGAAGGAAGAGTAGGTACTTTTATGTGGGACCAAGGATTGAGTCCTCTATCCGTGGAGTCTGTACTCCCCTAATGGACTAGGGAGTGATTCCTCCATATCTAATGTACATAGAGTCAGAACACCCCTACCTAGTAGTTTTTAGTTCCTCTATGATATGAGTTGGTAATATCATATTTTTCTAGGGAACGAGTCCTCCAAACATGAACTAATAGAGTCCGTACACCCCTATCATAATAGGGTGCGGGTCCTCTTATCACTGAGTAGTACTCCCCAACCATGTAGGGTGAGGGTCCAAAACATACAAAGTCATACACCGCTTTGATATCAGGGTGTAGTTACTTCATGAGTCATACTCCAATATTGGATCAGGGTGCAAGTCCTACTTACGGAGTTGTACTCCCCCATCCCGAGTATCGGTAGAGAGCAGGTCCTCCCTTAGAGTTGCAGCTCCCTTGGAAATCAGACATAGTTATGAGTAGTGGGCCCATCCACTTTATAAAAACCAATCAACCATCAATTTTATTAATGAACGGAGAAAAATAAAGGTGCGAAGGGGGACTAACATAGGGGGGATGAAAATAATGATGTCTAAGGGAATCCACTTTATGTTATTTATACCTACATACGAACTTAATCTCCCTCGATAGAATGAGGTGTGGGACACTCCTTATAGGATTGAAAGTTCTCTCATGATATGTTTAGGATCAGGGCTCTCTCATCTATATACAGTGGCAAGGGAGGGCCTCTCCACTTGGGTTCTCTTAGTCTTTCATTGTGCACATGATACTGATGACTAAAACGATGGTGTTGAGAACTCGAGATAGACCTAGTACAATGTTATTGATGGGGAATATTCTCTCAGATGTACCATTCGGAATGGTAGTGTTTTTACCAATGGATTTTACCTCTCAGACAGGTTTCATCTAGGATGGCTGAGCATGTAGAGTGTGATCTCCTATTTTTATGTGTTACCTTGCATTCTTACGATAATAATCCTAATATTGGATATGATGTTGGGACATCACAATTCATAGTGTCAAAAATGATTATATCTAGATGTTCTTGGTATATATATGATAATATACCTATGTTGATCTAGTTGTATATTCTGGGTGGTGTTTCCTTTGTTATCTTTTACATTTTGGTTTTCGAGGACCCCTGCTGAGTATTGTTTCACTAACCCCAACACGGGATTTTCTGGAATGTATCGTGCCTTGTGCAGATGACTAACACTTTGGTGGATTCCTTGGCATAGAATGACCCGGACCAGGACTAGATGATGCCTTTTAAGATCAGACGAGCCGAGGTATTTTCAGAAGAATCCTGAAACAGCTTCAATTTCCTTATTATAGGTCAAACACTACATCTATCTTCCTTTTAGTGGTCTTGTATTCTAGGTTGGGTTCACTTTACAACATTAATTTCTAACATACTATGATGTTGGGTTCTATTGTATTCATGCATTTTCTTTACTTTGTTTTTTTCACTCTCCATCACCTCTAGCTTGGTGTTAAGTGCATGTGTATAGGTTCTTAGGAAAATACTACCAACTTTTGTGATATGACTACTCTTCACTAGTCTTCCTCCCCTAGCCTAACACAGGAGGGTTTGTCTTATTCACAACACAATCCCTAGGGGATGTTTTGTGATGATTCCATACCCCTTGTAAAACTCCACTAACTTATTCTCTGTCAGTCATAGTGTTCGTGTCTTCTTTTTTATTGGGGGGGGGGGTTCAATTTTATTATTGTCCATTCAATTTTAGGATTGAATAGTGGATATCATCATTATGTTTCCCCCTTTTTGAGTATTCTTAAGTAGAGTTATATGTGGGAACCAAACCATATGTTAAATTAGTACTAAAATATGGAAACTATTATAAAAATAGAAATTTTATAAAAACATTAATCGTTTTCAACTATAATTCCACAAAATTGGTGTCTGTTTTGACATCAGCTAAGTGTGTCTTTTCTTCTAACAGAAAATATAAAATAAAAAATTGTATGCCTGCACTATGAAAAATAAATTATTACTTTATATTAGTATATGATCTAGGTAAATCCAGCAAGAAAAATATAATAATGAAAAAAAATTATTTAGGAAAGTATTAATTAAAATAAGAGAACATGTGATTGATTTTTCTGATTTTTAAATTGATGAGATAGATGTTACGAAATTATGTAAGTACCATATTGTGAACGGATGAGGCTTAATGTTTGTGACTTTTAATTTAAATGGTGATGTAATATTACCTATAGTGAGTTTTTTCTCAAGGTTCTCGACTGATAATTTATGAACACCCCCTTCCCCTATCCAATCTTACATTAGTTAATAAATTGGTGTTTCGGAAACATAATTAAATACAATGAACCCAAATTCCTTAATTGGTTGTGTCATGGGTAAGGGTCACTTGTTGTAGGATTTTAAAAGGTTAGACATTTCCATTTTAGTACTGATCATTCCTAATAGATAAGTGTAAGATATAAAACCTTAAAAGAATAAAATGTAGAAGTCCAATTGAAATTTACAGAAAAACAATCTCCTACACATTGTACACTCCCATTCCCTAATCTATGTTTGTGAAATAATAATTACCACTTCATTATAGTCATGAGTGGATATTAAAATAAAACTTATGTCCTACAATAGCAGGACTCCACTCTAAAAATAGGTTCATCCTACTTCCAATTGTTGGATATTATAGAATCCCCAAAAAGACCCATTATATTTCCGCCACACATTGGGTTTTATTTTTCTCTAGAGAAGCATATCTATCTTCATTAAAATTATTAATTATAATCCTCCTACTTAAAATTTAAAACACAAGGTTATTCATTGGTTATTTCCACCAGGTTCTTCCTTAAATTGATTGAGTGTTATAAACACATTGTACATAGTTTAGTTTTGAGTACCAATTTATATTTAAAACTTCCCCATAGAGATCTTTTGAAATAATGTGTAAATACTAAAAAACATGGGTTTTGAATTTCGAAATAGTACTCTGTAGTATGGAATTCATCTATGTGGAATATCATTTTATGGATGTCCATGGATTCTTTATGGACTGTGTTGAAGTGTATTTTTTCATGGTGTACTTCCTCATCCCTAGAAAGCATTGTCCCTACCATTTTATCAAAAACCTCATTTAAATAGAGGCTTTATAGAACTTTGTGTTTATGAATTTATTTCTTCAAACAAGACCATCGCACAATGCTTGAAATATGGTGCATACCTTCCTCCCATAATTAGGTTATAAGAATCCATGATATTATAGTTTAAATGATTCCACAATGTTCATCTTCTTATGTTGAGATCTCATGGCCCTGGTGTATTGGGTGGAACTATGGTATCATTCCTCTCTTTGGATTAGGTACCCCTATGGACTACGATGCATGGGAAAAGCCTGTGACATAGTGGTGTTTGAATTTTCATTGATCTTTGATATCCTCCCCATCTTTCATAGTGATGCTGTGGTGAAATGGTAGAGCCTGCTATTTAGAACGGTATATGTTTATGTACAAAGAATATCCTATTGAGCACAAATAAGAACAAGATTTTCCTATTAAGTGAACAATACCTAATATACCTCATGCTTCCCATGTAAATTTATTGGATGTTATACCTCCTATAATTTAAAGAGTCTATTCTCTAAGACCTCAAAAGAACTAGATGGGTACTGGAGGACCCCCTATGTTATCGTACACTACCCTATGTGTGGAAGCCTTTCCTCCCATAGTTATATGGGCCTTGGTCACATGACCTGGTTCTCTCTTATGTCCATATTGCACTAGCTAGTATCTTTTAATCATATTTTGGGTGGGCTATCCCTATGTGTTGCATTAGTTAATAGGCCCTTCATATGCCTTATATGTGGTGGGATACCCCTGGGTTGAGGTCTAGCTCACAAGACCATTTTATGCTTAGTTCCAATGTTCCATTATCATGCATAACATAAAAATATAAATACTCAAAATAATAAGGCAATTAAAAATATATATTTTCCTGTATTTATAATTTCATTGTTGACAACATTTATTAAAATCATTGAAAACCCAAAATTGATTATCAATGACTAAAATATGGGAATTCTCAATTAGAAACTTATGGAATTAAAAAATTAATTTTTCAAAAAAATTTATGAAAAATAAGTAATCATTATCCACCAACTCGTGATGATAAAATCACAATATAATAGGAGTATTCTCTAAATCTGTTTCCATTCATAGAAATTTCATCCAGAAGTAGAACTTGTTTAACATAACAAAACAAACTTCAATTAAATCTCACAGATCTGTCATTATTGTCTCATCAAGTTGAATCATATCTCATGCCTTTTCATCTATCTTAAGCCCATGATTTTCATTATTTAGTATGGAATTAAATCTTTTATCACTCATAATTCACTCAAATACTTACCAAAAATATTATTCTTAGTATAAATCAGAATATAAAATCATCTTGGATCATTTTTTTTCTTTGGGGGGATTCTTGATACCATGGAAAAACATTTAAAAATAAATGATATGGTGTCTAATTACAGTAGATTCCTCTTATTTTAAATCAATCCATTCCAAATAATTTAATTATTGGGATTTTTTTCAATATACTCACAAAATTTTATGTTGATAAGTAATTTCAAAAATATCTCCAAAAAAATGTATCTATGATTCTCAATCTTCACACACCTCACTCACCATAGGAATGAATGTGGTGTTGGTATGGGGTGGTTCTTCCTCTCTAAAAGACTTATATTCTTATCCATATTTTTTCCTATATTTCATGATCTTATTCCATTTATTTCTCATCTTTTTCACCAGACTGTATTCAAAAAGCATTAGCATGCATCTTCTTTAATATTCCATGTCATCAGCACTATCATCGGTTATTTTTTCACTCCTCGAGATGATGGATTTCAACTCTCCATGTCTTGTAACATCAGCATATAATGGAAAATTTATCCTTAGCCTCTCTTATAGTTGGTTATAAATCCCCCCATAATAAATTCAATATTAATCTTGAAAAAATATTTCCTTTTTTAGTCTTATTTTAATTCCTACATAGTAACCCCTTAATCTTTGGAGTATACTGTAAATTCCTTGAGAGAAACCTTTGTAGTTATCATTAATGTGTTCATAATATCTTCCAGATTATAGGTTTTAATGGTTATATTTGGGCCTTTCTATCGAGGATGAATACCCTATTTCTTCTACTAAATTCTATATCCTTGTTGAAATATATATACATGATTCTGTTGTTGTTGTTGTTGTTGTGGATATGGTATCCAAATATGTGAAAAAATTTACTATTAATGTCAAGATAATTCTCCTCATCATAGTGCATACCATGGGTGTTATGAGTGTCCATAATAACATTCAATTTAATTGAAATATCTTTTATTTGTGTGGATATCCAGATATTTTTTTTACTATTTTCCTAACATTAGTTTTTCTAGCATCACTTTCCCTTAAAAAATATTTCCTAAAATTTCATCCAACATTTCATAACTCTCTTTGGGTGACTTCCTCCTCAACAATCCTCCAAAAAAAGTATCTATAATTGATTTATTTTGATGTTAATATCCTTTATAGTAGTTTTGAATTAGATTCCATGTATCTATCCATTTGTGAGAATATGTAATAATGAAACTTTTAAACCAATTACATATATTATAGAAGGATTCATCATTTATTTTTTCAATGTTCTGAATAAATACATGTAAATCCATGTACATGGAAGGTGTAAAAAATATATTCAAATAATTATTATCAAATCCTACCAAGTAGTGATTTAATGTAGGGGTAGACTTTGGATCATTTTCAAGGCCTTATCCTTAAGTGAGAAATGGAAGATATGTAGCCTTATTGCAGTAGTTATTATATTATTGTTCTATATTGTGTTGTGGAGCACTAAGATACTCCCAATGTGATAATTGGGATCTTTATGTTGTATACCTTAAAATTTAATGTAGTTTGAAATATTTCTATTGATCACCAACATGATCTAGAACAATTTACAATAGACTAGAGGCATGAGAATAATAATATTAACCCAATGATTGAGGGTATTCTATTGTTTATGACAACTTGAATTATCATTCTTTGTTATTATAAATATTGGTGTTTTAATTTTCCAACTCCCTAGCTATGGTATCATCAATCCATGAATTCTTTGTCATATTTATTATTATTTTTCCTTCTATGTGTCTTCTCAATATTGTGTTAAAAATCAATATCATCATATTTTTGTTTACCCTAAGACATGAACTCGTGCATTGTGATTATAACTAAAACTAATTAATTACATGAACAAGTTTAATAATTTGTAAATTGGAAACAAAAAAAGGTTAAAATTTGTAAAAATACTAAACATTTATAACAATGTTTCCCCAATAGTAGTTCTAGTAAATTGGTAAATAAAAAGGTAACATTAATTTTATAGGGGAATGTAACCAAAAAAAATTATAAACACTAAATATAAATAAAATTACTTCAATATTGTATATTTTAATTCAAGGATGATACCCTGAATAAAGGTGTATATGTTACTCAAAATATTTAAACAAACAAGAAGAAAAAAAATAATAGATTCAATATTGGATTGGTTTTTTTATCAATGGAATGAGTGTACCAAAAATATAATTTGTGATTTTATGAATTTGTGATTTTAAAAATAAATGAACTGATTTAGATATCATCAAAATTGATTACTATTTATCCTGCTCTCATAGTGAACACTATCAATTATATTCACACCCATTTAGAATCATGTATACATTATTTAGGTAACATGATGTTTAATTGAAAACCATAATTAAACATGACCACCATTATTCCCCCAATCATCCTGAAATTAATAGGTGTAATTATTTAATTTATTAATTGAACATGACTTCCCACCCAAATGGTATTTCATAGTGGAAATATATCACATGATAGATATGATAAATGTATACAAAAAACAATCACATAATTAAGAATATTCTCAACAACACAAAATATAATTATTCATCACTATGAGGAATGTAAAAAAAACATATAATCCCACATTTTAGTAATGAGGGTATATGGAAAATAAAATTAAACCTTAGGAGAAGTTCCCACAGTTGAAAAAAATGCCTCGTCAGGCTCTAGGATGCAGTTGAAGTTCCCCGTCCTAGGTGTCAGTCCCCCATTATTACAACCAAAAATTATTATATATAGGAATTATCCTTAATAAAATTTCAAACCGCCATTATTTCCTTTATTTTGACTAGGCCAAAACTCCACATGTTATTCCTCCATAAATATCTCCATAATAATTGAGGGTATGGTTTTCCTATAAATATTTTAATCTATAGAAATATTTAGTTGATTATTGGGAAGAACCACCTTATTTGTTTTTATGATCATGAGCTCCCTTAGATTTAGTAATCTCAACCCACTTATAATTCTTCATAAAACTCCCACAAAATACACTTGTATCACTTGGATAGACCAGGGATTTTGAGATTTTGAAATTTTAGACATAGCCATATTATGGAATTGATAATAACACAAAATTTATACATTCTCACATGTATAATCCAATATTAATTCATCTACCTAGATACAAAATATCTATCCCCCATGTCTATAACCTTATTCCCACAATCATACCACAACTCTACACTTTTGATCCTTTTGAAAAATTTATAAAGGGTCATCTAATTAAATTTTTTTATTAATAAACCATTTAAGGAGAAATGGGAAACCATTATTTACCAAAACGATAAAACTAATTGCTGAAATAGATCAAAAAATGTTCAAACACCATACTAATATTCCTTTATAAGATACTTTATAAAGTTCCCAGTGTAACATACTAACATGGGATTCCGAATCCTCTCTAATGATCTCCTCAAAGTGAGTGATCATCATTTCAATTATCTAAATAAATTCCTCTTTGTTGATTTTGCTCTGATTTATTCCTCCGGCCTATATTAGGTCTTGTTTGTCAATATACACTTGATTCTCCTCATTGGAACCAACTTGTAACCTATGTTGATAGATTCTTTTGATATCCTCTTCTAAGAATTTGGTTCAGAGAGTTTATTCAAACTTTTTTACCTTGGAGTGAAAGATGAGTATCAAGCACTCCCTATCATCTTCTTCACTATCACCTTTCTGCACCGCTCTACCGTCCTTATTTCTATCCTTCTTGTCTTTCCATGTTTCCATTGGTTTTGGAAATAATGATTAGTCATTGAGTTCCTTTTGTTTTTTCCATGGACAACAATACGTTTCCCTGTGTCACCGAAGCCTTTTATCCCTTTCTTCCTTCTAGGGATGTGAAGACCTTTCCCTTGAAATTGGTTCATGCTACCCATTAAAGGGTAACTATAACATTCATCATCAGAAGAATCCCCTTCTTGAGGTAGTGGTGTATCTTTGGAGTCCATGCAACCAAAGTGGTTCCCTATATTTTTTGTCTCACCGCCTTTGAGGGCTATCGACTTACACTGAGACTCCCTTCCCATTTTATTTTCGAAACCATGATCCTCCCCTAGCTTCCCAAGTCAATAAGAGTTGGATCCGAGGGTGTTCAGTTCTATGGGACCCAAGATTGTCACCTCTTCCAACCTTCCCTGCCTTCTTTTAGTGTCTATAGTAGCCAACAGGAAGGATTTCCCCTTCATGTCTGAGGTTTTATGCTGCTCATAACCTCACCCCATAAGCTAGGGTTGCATGTTTGTATACTTCCATCCCCAATCATGAGAGTCACTATGCCTTTGAACATCACTCACTATCAAGGTCACTTCTAAGGTAACATCCTTAACAGCTTTATTTAGTCTAAAGTTCTGATTTAAATTGCAGAAGACATCCATAACCCACTCCTCAGCCTCCTTCTACTTCACAACCTTTACTTCCACTGGAAGAGACATGGGAGGCCACTGCTGTTGATCCACATGTGTACTAGCCTCTGCATGTAGACTGGCATGATCCAACCCCTTTGGAGAAACCCTACACCCCTCCATTTTCTCATTCATAGCATAAAAAAACCACACATTCTGGTTCACAATTAGATCAACCTGGACCACATTCCCCTCGGTTACATTGATCCATGTGTGCAAAACCTTGTGCCCACAGTGAAACATTGAGACCAGATGTCTAAATCTATGACACCTCAACCAGAACACAATCCATGTTTCAAAGAAAACTCATTCTCTCTAGTGGAACTCTTCTCCGACTGAAATACATATCCATTACATGGGATTATTTGAAATATCCTCCTCGACGCAGACGCGAGTGGAGATTGGGTGATAGACTACAGAAGTCCAACTATCAAAACAAAGTTATCTACCAACCATATTTCCAAACATTAAGATAATTGAAGGGTTCTTGAATGGGAGAGGATGATCAGGAAATATTTTCCAAACCACATACGAATGCTCATCGCGAATCATGTTGAATTTGAAAGACCAATGTATAAGAAAGAAGCTCCATCCAATGATTTCATGCATGGCTCTCGACCAGGAAAAAATCAGATCTTCAACCGAGGTGAAACAAAACCATTTTTTCAAGATCGTTGTTCCCTAGGATAAATGTGTGTACAACTTTTAAATAATCAAGAGTTGGATTACACAATTTTATTGATGAAAATCTATAAAATGGAATTTAATTTATATGGGGTTTGGATGATGACCCCCGCCACTCAGGCATGCCCCCTAGTTTGACTTTCTCATCCTCCTGCCACATAGAACTGAACCTCAAGTACCGATGTATCCATTATCGATTGTGAGAATTCCATGAATGACCTATGCGCCTCCACATCCTTTTATATGTGGAACACTCAACATCTTGTCCAGACTCCACTATTGGGTGGCCTTTTTTCATGAAGTTTATTAAGGGCCAAAATATGTGCTAGAACATTTTTTTTTCTCTGTCCCAAATTCATTTTTTATTTATTCTTATATTTTAATTAAAATTAAAATTTAAATAATGATTGCAACTAATCTATTTATTTTGAATTTTTTTATAATAAATAATAAAATATTAATTAGTGATATATAAGATAACTCCATAAATATTGGAAAATATAAATAATTTAATATCGTAACGTAATGAAATTAAATTCAATAAAATAGTATGGACTTAATAAACTCATCCCTAGAATATTATAGGAACTATAATATTGTTCTAGTTACATTAATCATCAAATAACATACTCACCACATAATCCAAGTATTAGGGTGTCATGAACTTGATGGAAATCAACCACATTCCCTCCTCCAATCTTGCATGACCCCCACTACTTGTCACATCCTCATAACCACAATGAAATCTCCAACACTGAACCATATCATCACTGGGTAATCTCCAACACCAACTCTTATCATTAGAGGGTAATCTCGCACACCAAAAAATATAATAACTAATATGGAAGTTGGGGTGTCTGGCCATTTCATTCACCACCATCTTAGATGTTGGCAAAACACCAAAAATCCAAAAAAAATCAGGGTTGTTGAGGTTATCAATATTATGTGGGGTGTTTAAATAAAACATATAAAAAATAAATAATATATATATATATATAACATAGTTCCCAATATATGTTTTTAACATTATATACACTAACATACTCCATATCAACACCACTACACATCACAACATCCACATCAAAAACTTCCCCCACTAAATACATACACTACACAAACAACACCCATAACCACATAACTAGTCCTTTAATTAGAATATAAAATTAGTTCACTAATATTCAATTATCATATATTACGTCTCATATAAAACTTAATCAAGCACATTTAATCAAATTACAAAACGTAGATTAAATCTGAATCTTATATTGTATTCCCTCCGATATCATTTAAGTTTCAATCCATGACTATCATGGTAATAATAACATCCAAACCACAAAAACATTTATAGGAATCTACCACCACAACCCATCCATCTCACCATGATGCCCACACATAACAACTAACACACATCATCTCGCATCACAACTGATGTCAAATTACTATCACTAAACTTCCCAACACATCCACACCGAATTCGGTCACCACCATCAATATACTATCCCCAAAAAGGATCACATAGCAATAATATATTCATAATAATACCATAAATCCAAGGCATCACATCTAAAATTCAAAATCATACCCCAATTCCTATTTAAGTGTTTTCATATAATATCACATGTGATTCTAAATTTTACATCAATTCTGTTTTATCTGTTTTCAAATAATATCACATATTATTTAGCATGTATATTATCAAAAAATCATGATTTTTGATGGGAAACGAATTAACAATTCTTATATACTTTATAAGATATTTCTCACATGTAAAAACCAACCAAACAAAAAAATATGGTTCTTGTAATTAATAATAACAACAAAGTAAATAAGGTTTCCATCAATCACTATTTTCAGCAATGGAATCGAGAAAGCATCATTAAATTGAAAATAACACAAAAATATTAAACACATGTGATTTATCCTCATTCTCATTATACATATATTTTATGAATTCATTATGTTCCAAGTATTACCATTACCATTTACCAAAATGAATAAAAAAATTATGAAATTCTCATTGATACACATAAAATATGAAGGGAACATGGATCCACCACCACAAACAATACTTCCCAAATTGCTACTTAATGTTGGGATGAAGAATATATTTTATTATGGCCAAAAAAACAAAAATAAATGATGATAATATTATAACACAAAATGATCTATCAATCGTCAGTCATGAAATTACCCAAATCACTCATCTTCCCAAATAGAACCTTTTATGGAATGAAGAATAGAAAAACAATTGAGAATTAAAGGAGTGGAATCTTTTTTGAGTTACCTACAATCTAACTGTGGATTCTGAGAATTAAATCCCACAATGATTTAATTAAATGAATCCAAAAAACACCTCAGAGTGAAATAAAAGATGATCGAAATTAACATCCAAAGATATTTTTTGGATGAGCTTATGAATTTATTGGAAACCTATAAATTCAGAGTATCATAACAAAATAATCCTCATTATGGTGCACCCGTGACGACACAGTATAAGACTAAGGTTTAATATTAGGGACCATGGCATAGTGGGTTGGTCATAACATTATTTGAGAAACATGGGGAGGCCCACACTGAAGATATGATAATCATTGAATTAGACTGTGTTACAAGACAAACCGATATGTCAAGGAATGCATTCTATAAGAAAAGGCATTGTCGTAGCCTTGACTTATATCGTAGCTACCCTAAAATTAATAGAACAACCAGAATACCTACTATTTAACATTATGTTGAAAACCAGTAACTATGCCATGAACATTTCAAAAAAATTAAGAACTGTTAAAATTCCACCTCTAAGTCTAAATATTAAAACAAAACCCTCTATTCCACATACACCTCGTTTATGAAACAGTGGAAGCCTCCCCACTGATAAATCCTCCTTCAGTTGAAATCACATCTACAAATCAACCACCCACTTCTCAACTCCCTCATCACTCATACATAGAAAAAAACATAAATTAAGTGGTGGAAACTTCTTATTAGTATTAGGTTTTCCCCAAATATAAATCTTTTAAAAAATAATCATTGTTTATTTTCATAAAAATATCCATGAATTTTTACAGGACTTTTTGAATTACATTACCCATCTATAAACCTTGTAAAAATCATTTGATAAAATTTTGGATGAGAAAAATAATATTATTATGGGACATAAGAAAGAACAATTTCGTTATTGTAGTAAAAAAAATAAAATCTATGAAGAATGTATTCATAAAAAAATATTTTTCCCTATAATGGAAATCACTTTCTCTTAAAAAAATATAATCATTTAGAATTTTGAAATAAAATTATTTCCTTGAAAACTCATTAACAATTATAGAAAATTAATATCAGTGAATCGGGATATAATGTCATAAAACTCTTAAAGAAACCTTACAAATTGAAATATCTATATTGAAAACATTCAATTTAATTCTCCTGATTATATAGTAATTACCCAATGAATTGGATCTTTATCTAGGTGCACCCATCGTATAAGCAATATCAGGCTTACCCGATGCAATATTCTCACACCATCATATATAATCTCCAAGGAAGACAAAATGAATAAAAAAATTATGCATTTTCTTTTTATAGTAAAACATATGAAAAAATCATTTAAACTCATATTAAAATCACATTCGGATATCAAAATACCCATTAATTTTTAAAAACCCCATTTTTAAATGCAAAATACACTTTTATTTTAGAAAATCAATTTTATTTCCAAAATAACCCTAAAAATGGAAGGATTTTTTTTTCATTTAAGAAAATATAAAATCTTATAGAGGAATAAAAGCTTCATATAATGTGTATTAAAGAGGTAAACTTCATTGTCATTATATATTTTCAAATAGAAAATTTATTTTATCATTTGTGAAGAGAATAAAAAAATACATACTAAGATTCATTAAACAAATTGAAATGAAAGAACAAATCCCCTATAAAACACTCATGTCCTTAATATAATCATATTAAAACATGTATAGGTAAGAAAAATTGATTTAGAAGGAAAAAATTAAATTTATTAAATAGAAAAGTCCCTCATTTCTTTGAAAAACTATGAATAATATTACATGGAAAATAATAACATTAAAACCCATTAAATTACATGAGTATAGATAAATTCATGATATTAACTTTCAAATGGGTTGTGTATACACATCTTAAAATAATTTAGGAGGATAAAATTAAAATAGTCTTCAATAAATGGAATTTGAGACAAAGACCCTTACATTGAGATGGATTCATCCCCTTTTTTATTTATCATCATGAATAATCAAGAAATGTTAATTATTTACATTATTAGGAACCCTTTTCAAGTTTATCATTTTTTTAATTTCAATTATTACCTTTTCATATAAAATCACTTAATCAATTATGTTCACATTATATGTTTCAAAAATATTTGGCTTATATGTCAAAATGACATTAGTAGGATGAATTTTGCTCAAAGATATTATAATTTAAAAATATAAATTATAATAATAATGAAATATTTTTCATATTTATACATAATTATAATTATAAAACAAATCATGAATGATGGTTTTGAAAAATGAAATTTGTTACAGTCATGGATATCGTAGGTCATGAATACAAAAAGTAACATTACTGTTTCTCAACAATAATTATGGGCATGAGTTATGTAATATTTTATATGTATAAAATTATAATAATATAACATATACAATATTATTTCATCAAATATACTTACATATATATATAACATTTTTTGATTTGGTAGTGGAAAAAAATCACATTGTTTCGTCGAGGAAATAGTCCACACATACACATATGACGTTATCATTTTTCAATGTAATAATGGAAATGATATATTATATTTTAATAATAATATATATTTATTGAATATAATTATCATATAATTTATATACCATATGTTCATTTACTTTATTTCCATTACCTTCCTTGAAATCCATTAGTGAAAATTTAATCACCTGTCTTCATAAGTCGGTAGTATGTCGTGAACACAATTGACATAATCATATCCCCACAGAATGAAATGTAAGAATGTTTAATTGATATATAAATATTATAAGTATAATTATGGTAAAAATATTTTATATATACATTATATACATTATTAAAATGATACGTTAAAGGTGATTATGGAAAATTGATGATATTGATTCGGGAGGTGGAAATCTATCGTACACAAGAATGATGATTTTATATCCCATTTAATATAAGAGTACATTGATTTAGGTTATCAAATTAACATAATAAAAAATAACTATGTGGGATAATATTTCTTATTTTACAATAATAATTTAATAAGATTATACGTATGTGAAATAAGAAATAAAATTTAGATTATGGGTTAATGACAACACCTCTTTCTTTAGAATCCTCCATAGTTAATCACACAAATATTTCAAAAGAAGGATTTATGATCAGAATAATGGATCTAGGAAATTGGGGGATGTATGAAAGGTAATTTAGTAGTTATTAACTGATCCAAATTTCTTTTATGGTTTACAAAGGAGTGGAGATGTGGTGTCCTTTTATAAGTGAGGTCAGTGGAACACATTTAATTTTTGAGAAGAATAAGGTGTATAAACAATTTTTACAAATAAAAAGGAAAAATATTTGGTAATTATTTTTAATTATAAATTAAAAGGCCTAAATATATTCCTATGTTATATTTAATATATGTTATTATGTCATTTTAACTACTATATTTTTGTTCAATAACCTGGTGAATATGTTTTCACCTTAACTAGGGTAATTAATTTTTTTTCAATAACTATTTACTATGACAAAAAATTTTGTACAAGTTATACTAAAATATAAATTATAATGATTCAAAATATTTAATCCATTTTTCCAAATTCATTCCACAAAATTGTAAAAAATTTAATTTAAAATTAACCCCACAGATATGATCAATGGTTGGTTTTCAGTCAGTTTATTTCCAAGAAAATGGTGATTATATATTAACTATATGATAAAAAATAATTGTTATTTGAATATAAATATATATATTCATATTTAAAATCTTTATAGTTATTTTTAAACATACCTCATTATGGACTTATTAATTAATTAAAATTAATAAAAATTATGCAATTTAAAACCATTGTTAGAAAAATCCAATTTTGAAACTCAAAAAAGCTTATATTAAAATTTAATATAATGTTAAATCAAAAGCAATTAATTGTAATAAATATTAAATAATTATTATTATGTTACTTATATCATATTCATAACATAATATCTCTTTTACATTACTTAATTTGTTAATAATAAATGATTTTTACAAAAATATGCATTTTTCTTAATTCACTGAAAAACAACACGTTCCCAAAAAACCAAAACATTCACTCTGAGTAAATTTTCATATAATAAATTAAAAATGATATTATTTTTTTCAAATTAAAATAAAAAAAATTAAAAATTAAAATTTTAAATATAACATTATGATAAAATAGTTTAATTAAAACTATTTTTTGAATTTAAAAAATAAATATTATTATAATTTATATACTATTTAAATAAAAATTAAAGAGATTTATTTTATTATTTTCTAGGTTATTAAATTGTTACCCTTTTTGGAAATTTAATACTTTCAATTTTATTCACTTAATAAATAATATGGGATATCTTTACTTGATATCATTTTTAGATTCCCATGTTGCCTCTTAAACCATAAGGGTTTTCCATAAAACCTTAACTTGTATAGTCACATAATTCCAAAAAAACATACTTTCTGTAGTGAATAATTTTAATATGTTTTTTCTAATAAAAAATTTTCTCTTCCAATAGAACTTCATCTAATGTTAAAACATGTGATGAATCTAGCACATATTTCCTTATAATATATTCATGAAAAATGTTGGTCACCTCGAATATACTTGTATTAAAATAAACTCTGTAGATAAATGATCCAAATTTCTCTTAGATGTCATATGGTCCAATGAACCAAGGATTATCTTTCCATTTTTTTTTTCAAAATAACCCTAACAAAATTACATGGACATTCTTTGAGAAATACAAGATCACCAACCATGAAAGAAATATCATTCATTCCATTATCTCTATAAATTTTCTTCCATGTCTAAGCCATCCTCAGGTATGGATAAATGAACAACACATTTTCAAATATATCCTCTAAAAAATATAATGCCATCAACTTTCTTTCTCCAATATTATCAAAAAACTATCTTCCCAAGCAAATTTAAATATTTATATTTAATGGTTCCATATTTATACTAGAATGAAAAAATATAAGATAACTCAACCAAATAATTATGTTAATCCCATAATCCCAAGTAACACATTGAATAATAATGAATTATATCATATATAACATGATTTATCTACTCAGATTGACTGTAACAACCCCCGATCTGACACTCCCCATGTGTCGGAAACTGGTTGGTCATTAGATATCAATAATCCCATCCCATGTGTTAGAGGCTTCCAACTAGTATTAAGGGTGTAAAATTTATATTTTAGAGACAATACCCGATGGTTATAGAGTTAAAACATAAAAATAATAATAATTTAATATCATAGTAAGGAAATAATGGAAATAATACCAAAATAGTGGATAATAAAATAATAAAATCCAAATGAACAATAAAATAAATAATAATTTAATAATGTAATGTCATGCTAGAATGTAACTAAATTTTGTCCAAGATGTAATAAAAATAAAACACTTTCAGACTCAAATAAATATTTAAAGCGCCCCAGGTCCCAGACCCCATGTCAGTCCCACATCCAAACTCTTGCTCATACAACAAGGATCAATAAAAAACATCCCTTTACCTTCACCAATAATTCATCCTCGTAAAAAGATCAGCTACCAAATGGTGTTCCAAGTAGTATGTTCATATAAATAAGTAGGTCAACACCAACTTGTTTCAACATAACATGTCTAATAATAAGTGTACAAAATAATGGAATAAATAGGTGTATTAATTAAATAATTAAATTAATACCACATCAACTTAATTCGGAACCATGAATGGATACCCCTAAGCATATTTCACAAATATTCTAACCATAACCATATAATAATTCTCAAACATAACCTACCTCATAACCATTCTAGAATGTCTCTGATAATTTATCACAATCAAGACAACCATAACATTCTAACCAATGTATAAATCACAAAAATATAGGTCACACTTTATATATAAGAATTTCAGAATTTAATTAGGACTTAGAATGGTACATAATCATTTCATCATATATCAGAGAAAAGACCAGTATATATGTATTTTATCATGTTTATCTAGGCATAACTCACAATATAAGAATTTAAGCATGTGTCAGTGGGAATTTCTTAGTATAAAAAAATTTCATCATGTATCATGGAATAGTGTTGTATATAATCATTTCAATTTATAAACCTAGCCAATGACCAATATAGATATTTCAATAATAAAACTAGGCCCACACCCCATATAAGAATCATTACATGGAAAACACAACAAATTTTGTTGATAAAAGGATATCACAATATCATATCATAAAGACCAATAGATAATTATCAAAATTTCCATTTTTCATTTAATTGACCATTTCATTTATCCTTCAATAATGAACCAATAAAAATCCACTCACTACAATAATTAGTCCAATATAAGGTGATGTTATATTGATAAAATACTAAAATCCCATTTCATGCCAAACACACTTTCATCCATTAGTCAATTCGTTTATTATCAATGGTTTTATCACCTGAAGGGTAGCCATAATTCAGGTCAGTAACCACAAAGATCAAAATGGATTCCAGGGAATAATCCAATTAGTAATTTAATTGATTCTGGCATATTTTATGTTGGAAAAAATCCAATATTGAACATACTTTACAATGAAACATTCAAAATGGTTATGGTTTAGACCCCCTACATTTAACCAATGATTTACGTAGTGCATACAAAGGGTAACACAAAGGAGGATTTTATATCAGAAGAGCATGAAATTGATCCAGGATCAAAACTTATCAAGGTCAAACCAAAAAATGATCATGGTGAAAAGAATACACTACAATGGCTGAAGACAAAGGGAGAGATGGAAAAACTAAAGTCAAGATACTCAACACGGATAAAAACCATTAACTTGATGTCTAGAGTGAATAGTGTTTCATGAAAACTTCATAGAATATACCATAGGTTCAATATAAGGAAGGTACATATGAGAATAAAATAAAATATTCCCAAGGAAAAAGTTCAAAACTAAAGGTCGGGAATGTACATGGTGTGTAACTCATTTAAACATTTTGTATTTATTTTCAGAGGGATATGCTGAAAACCAATCATTTCAACTCAATATTTAATCATCATGATCATTACATGATGTGTATTGATTACACAATGTATAACGAATTCATCCCTTATATTTGTTTCATGACATGTGTTTATCATATCTTACAAGTCGTGTAAAACCTTTACACAATGTTTAATTATCCTAGAGGCAACTTTCAACCCTCCATTCCTTATATAATGATATAAATACCTCCAAATACTTATCAAAACTAGAAAACCCTTCATTGAAATATTTAACAATTTTATACCTTAATTATAGTAATTCAAACAAACATATATCCCTGAACATTAGGTTAATTTCACAAACAAATTATATTTCTCTCTAAATATGGATCAGTCATCAAGCCTCAAACAAAAACTCAAAGAGTGATTTTTTTTGAAAATGATTAGATCTTATACCGACCATTAGTTTAAGTTGAAAAATGTACTGAAATTTATTTCAATACCCATGTATTTATAAATTCCATTAAAAAATGGATATGAACCTAGGATCATGGTATGATGAAAAAGATAAAAGAGCTACATCTAACCTGGATATCTTGTTGATATATATTTGATAAATTTTATCCAAATATATATTATCTTTATTGGCAATGAAATTTTTATATATTTTTAATAGATTCACAATAACAGAAATATCTTTGTTACCATAAAAATTATTTGGTAATCCCACAAAAAAATACATAGATATATATTCCCATTTCCATTGTAGCTCTAAATATATTTGGATAATTTCCTTATATGATTATCATTTACTATTATCCCAATAACAAGTTAAATATCTCATGGAAAATCTTGAAATATATCATTTCATAACATACCACTGATAATACACCTTGAGGTCTCGATATATTTTAGTCCTTCTCGAATGAATGGAAAATGGAGAGCAATAAGTGTCACTCAAAAATCATCCTTCAACTAGGAATCATAAGAAATACAAATATTTTTTCAAATCAAATAACACCATCTTCATAAATCTAAAAATCATGTAACTTACCCTTCTTAATGGATTCTACCATTTCTATCAATGTGTGATCCTCTTTTTGAGCATTCATAATTCTTCCAAAAAGATTCGATTTCACAGAATTATAAAACAAAATAGAGGATGCCCATGCATCCATAACATCATTGATGAAATTAGTCAGGTCACTAACCAAAAGGTCATGTTCTAAATAGAACACAGTTAATGTAGTATTATTTTTCCAATTAAAATCATCAACCACTTTGTTTTCTTTTCCAGGGTGGCAATGAATCATGAAATCTCAATCCTTGATTAATTACATCTATATTATCTATCTCATGTTCAATAATTTATTGCACACCTAGAGGGAGGGAAACATGTTGTATGAACCATTTTCTTTAATTTCAATGTAAGGGATTCATGTTTAACTTCCCCAATATTTTCATTCTTTTCCAATCGAACGGATAAACCTAAAAAGAGGGGACTTTGTAGGAATGCACTACTCCAGGCCTTTGTAACTCCCCTGTTAAGGTGGTCTCTCCTTGTATCCTTAGTTATTTTTATGGTCATGTCTTCCTTCTTATAATAATTAATGGAATAAATGATGACTATTTTCAAATATTTAGGAGTTCATATATATTTGAAAATTTTCTAATCAGTATATATTTCACATTTTACTCTATATAAATGAGGCATCTAAATTGTAAAATAAAAAACAACTGTATCTAATTCAAAATAATTTTTATGATAATTTAACTTGTGTGGTGTCAACTGATTTTAATCATAATAAATTACCTGATCATTATGTATTAGGATATATCTAGTTCCTTTCATTGATGAACCACTATATATAATAAATTCCCATTTTTGGAAAGTCATGTCCAAAAATGGAGCATTCTTCAATGTTTTTTTAGTTCTTTAAACCAATAATCACCACTTTTTTTATAGATAGATTCAACTCCTTTATAGGTTAGATTAATTAGTGGGTTGAATCCGAAGCACTATTTTCAACAAAATTCCAGTAGTAACCTACTAATACAAGAAATCTATGAATCTACATGATATTTAAGGGTATTATCCATTCCTAAACAATTTTTTAGCAGGTTAAACATTAATTCCATCTTTAGAGATAATTTCTACAATGGAATAAAAATTTTTAAAGAAAAGTTTACACTTACTAAATTTACCATATTGTTTATTTTCATTTAATGTATAAAAAATAGTCGTATGTTGTCTTTCATGTTCCTCTTGACTTTAATAATATTCCAAATTTTCATCAGTAAACACATAAAAAATTTATCCTATAACTCATGGAAAACTTTACTTGCAAGGTCCATAAATAATAATGGTCAATTTGACTACCCAAATGGAATAACTACAAACTCATCATGCACATGTCTAGTTTGAAATGTTTTCTTCAAAATCTAATTCTCCATTACCTTTAGGTGATGGAACCCAAACATCAGATCAACCTTCAAGAAATACTATTCTTGTAGGATTTGATCAAAAAATAATCAATAGAAGGCAAAGAATACATGTTTTTTCATATTTATGTTATTAAACGCTATTTAATCAATCAAAAGCCTCATTGAAACAGATTTCTTTTTAATGAAAAATAGAATAAACCTATGGTCATGTTATAGGTAGAAAGACACCATTACTTTGAGACTCCTACAATTTATTTTTCAATTATAATATGTCTACTTGAGAAATTATATATTGTTGTTTTAAAATAGGATCATTATAAAACACTGTATTTATAGTAATTTGAAACTTATGATCATTAATTACACTTGAAAAATCATCAAAAAAAATACATCCATATATTCATTAACAATTGGCACATCACTAATTATAATAGTTTGTTAATTTTTAAAAATATGAACTAGGTAACATTCAATACCATCTCTATTTACCTTTTCATATTATTAGTAAGTTATCAAAGGAATGAAATCATTGAATATAACTATATCATCTCTTAAATTTGTATTAACATGGTAATTTTTCATCCAAACCATATAATGATTTATATGATGCTCTACTATGATAATTTCATCAATATTTATAGGGAAGACCTTCCTACTGAGAACAACATGAAGATTCCTATAAATTCTGTTTTCTTAAATATTTCCAACTATAGTTTTCACCAAAAGGTCAATATTATTTTCTTATTTTGATATTACCATTTTATATGAAAACTTTTCCACAATGAGGGAATGTGAATATATAGATTCAAATATTATATTTAAATTTTTTGAATTGAAAACTATCAAACCATTCAAAATATCAAATGATGATATAAAATGAACTATATTAGTATAAATTTACTTTCCTACTCATTTCTATTTCTAATCATCGTGATTTCCATCATGTGCAACTAAAATTGGCCACACGTTTGCATAATTACCCAACTCATTGAAATTAAAACATCTTACCATTGGATGTCAATATGTTTCCCCATTATTGGAATCTTAAGTATTATTTTCCCTATAATCACATTCTATATAACTGTGCTTTCCATATTGGAAATACTTCCCTAATTTCATAAAAAAAATCTTTAGGGTTCTTTTTCCACACTTATCCCACGATGGGGGATTCAATTCTTACTTAATGATTTTTTTTATGTTTCCCTTTAACCTGCACTCTTAAATGATTTTTACATTCATCATCACGAAGAAAATAAGTATCAGAAATATTCGTCTAAACTTTTCCATTATAAAGAAAAATATTATCAGATATTTTAAATTCTCATGTATCCAAATATCTTCATAGATATTGTTTCAATCTTGAGTAAAATTAAAAAATTTCACTAATAATAACCCAAAAAAATCTAGTATATACCATGATAGTTGTTCAAAATTGGCTTTATAGGTAGCCACACAATCATTGTATGTTTTCCATAATTACATGACCTATTTTCTATCCGATGTTGATAAATCATAGGGAAATATTTTTCATGTAAAATATCCTTAAATTTTTCTTATTACATGGAATCAAGATAATCCATCTCTATGGTATTCTTAATCAAATACCACCATTTATCAGCTTCAAATTCAAAATGATAAATGTAATGCATTACCTTTAAATGTTTGGAATATCCCATTGCTTGAAATATCTTCTCTAGTGTATTAATCCAATATTCACCTACCATAGGGTTAGCTAATCTACTAAATTCTGGGTCATTCTTCCTCATTAAATGATATAGTATATAAATGATTCTTTATGGTAGAAATTTTTTATTCTCTAGAATGGATATCACCGCCTTCTATATATTATTTTGACTATTCCATCACTTCATCGAACAATTCTATTCCAATTACAACCATATTGGGATACTGATTTGGAAGGATATTTTGAACTTGGTGCCTTCCAACTATAACTTCCATACATACATTATGGAAAACCATTATGAACCAAGATTTTTTATTCAAAGAAGCATGTTAATATTAAATTGATATCACCTATGAACATAACCATAAGTTAAAATAATTTTTGGGAATGATATAATACCATACCCCATAATGTTTTCTAAATAGATCTTTGATTCCAAAAATAAGGGCCTAACCTTAAACATTACATAATATTTAGTTTTAAGACATAAATTAAATCTCTTAAATTTAAGTATCTTTTTAGGTTTAGAGTTATATAGAATCAGGTCATAACTCAAAAATAATAACAACTATAAATTATAATGTGTAAAATTTTAATTAGTAATCATTTCTTCCATAATGTAGAAACATAAAATAAATCATGATATCATTTCATAACAAAATATCGAAAATTTCAACATGACTTTTTTTTTTCATTTAAAAATCCTTAAACCATTTGAAAAATGTTTTAAAAATATTTGATGGTAATTAAAATATCAGTAAGGGATATAAAAAGAAAAATACGGTTAGTTTAGTGAAAAACATGAAAACCCATGAATTAATATTTCATAAAAAAATTCTTTTTTCTAAAAAAGACATTTTTTTAATTTTAAAAAATACCCTTATCTCCAATTTTTAAATCAAATTATTTCCATTAAAATTGATAAGAAATAATTTAATATTCATTCATTTTCTTTGGGATATCCTCTCATAGAACCCTTCAAATCCCATCTAAATTGAAATAACCAATGTCCAACTTCCAATATAATTATATGAATTATATAATCATTACACAATTATTTGGAGAGGTTGAACACATTGCTAAATATATATTTGGCTAACCAGGAATAATCTAGGTGAAACCAACTAATATAATTTCCAAGAACCACAAAATGAATAAAAAATTTATTCATTCACTTTTTAAACACAAAACATTTCAAAAAATCATTTTAAAATCATATTAAAATATCTTACGAATATTAAAACACCAAGTTATTTTAAAACCCCATTTCTAACAATGAAGCACCCATTTATTTTAAAAACCCAATTATAATACTAAAATACCTAGAGAAGGGAAAAATGTTTTTTCTTTGAGGAAAATTTTAAATATTTTAATGGAATACAAGTTTCAAATAATTGTTATAGTAGTGTGAAAATTCGATGTCTCTATATAAGTTAATATAAAACATTCCTTTTGTAGTTTGTAAAAAAAGTCAAACATTCTACATAAATATAATTTTTTTCAAAATTATTAATATGAAGACAAATATTTTCTTTTTAAAAATTTTATATTAATAATAAAATAATTTTAAAAACATGGACAAAGAATAAAATTAGATTTATAAGGAATATATTAAAAAAGACCTTTTTAAAGAAAAGTAATTTATTAATTTGTAAATATTTGAATAAAAACACCATGAAATAATTAAGTAATCAGAACATTAAATAAAATTAAAATATATAAATTCAGGATATAACATTTTAACGGTTTTTTATATATACCTCCTGAAATAATATAGGTGTGTAACATCAAAATATTTCTCAATGGAAGGAAATTGAGATAATGTCCCTTACCTTCAGTTTGAATTGTCCCGTTCATTCATTATATTCCAGTAATAAAAATTTGTTAATTATTGACATGAATAATAATTTTTTAAATTTTTTTTATTTCTTTTATTTAACTTATTATCATGTTATATTCAATTAATTAATTAGTTATGTTTATATATGATGTTTGATGATATTTGGTTTACACGTCAAAATGACATCAATAGATTGAAAATTAGTCTAAAAGTTATCATCTCAAAATTTACAGAATAATCATAATGAATTATTTATCATATTTAGACATCAATTATAATTTCAAAATAAATTATGAATTATTATTATGAAAACTAAACTTTGGTGCAATCATGGAGACGGTAGGTCGTACGTAAGAATGTGTAACACTTCCATTTTTCAATAATAATTATAAATAATAGTTAAGTAATATTTTCTATTACATTAATAATAATAATATAACATATAACATATTAATTATTTAAATATAATTATATATATCATTCTTATGATTTGTTGTTGAAAAAAATAACTTCTTCATTTTGTGGAGGTGCTAATCCACACATACGTGAACAACGTTCTCAATTTTCTATTTATAAATGAAATTATATATTATACATTTAGAATGATAAATATTTCATATATATTATTATAGTGTCTTTTAAATCAAATATATTAATTAAAATTATTTTTATTACCTTCTATCAAATTCATTATAGAAAAATGTATCACATGGCTTCGTGAGGCGGTAGTCCAATCTAAAATAGAGCGACGTTAATGTTTCCCCCATGGAATATAAATAAAGACGGTATAAGTTATATAATAAATTCAGAAGCATAAATATGTTAAAAATATAATATAATATATATATATATATATAATTCCATCATTACAACAATTGATGATATATAATTATGGAAAATGAATGGCATTATTTCACGAGGTATTAGTTCGCCATATACACATAGTATTATTTAATATACCATTTGATCGAAGAGGGGATGGATTTAGGTTATTCCAATAATATGATAATAGATGAGTATATGTTATATAATATTATTATATAATCATAATTAAATAATATTTTAATTATGTGGAATAAGAAATAATATAATGATGCTTGGTTAAGCATAACACATCTTCTTTTGGAAACCTCCTTAGGTAAGCACCAAAATCCATCTTCAGAAGGATTTTTGATGAAACTAAAGGATATATTTCATTTTAAGGTAAGTAAGGAATATATTTGGGAACTTATTATATGAACCAAAGTTATTTTATATGGTCAAGTGGGGAGGATATGGGGTGTCCTTTTCTATGTGAGTTGAGTGGCACACTTATAACTTTTTAAAATAAAAAGGATTTCCCACATTTTATAAATTCCATAAGGATAAACAAATAAATAATTATAAATCTGTATAAATTATTATATCATAATATTTCCATATTATAAATTTCATAATAAACAAGTTTATATTAAACCATATTATTTTAGTTTAACCCCCCTATTAAATTTGGTCTCACCATAACTACAGTAAATTTTTTTTTACTATTTTTACAATTAATTATGGTAAAAAACAATGTAAATTATTAAAATATATAAATAATTATTAATGAAAATATTTAATCCATTTTACCAAATTAAATCCATTTTAGTGGAAGAATTTGATTTAACATTAAACATGCAGACTCGATGAAAAGTGGGATTTCAGGATGTTTATTTTTAAAGAAATAGATTGTTTTATATTCACTCAATGATTAATAATAATAATTATAAGAATATATATTAAAATTTATTTATATATATTATTTAAAATTAATTTAAAAAAATTATTATTAGGTATTTTTTAAAATAATAAAAATGGGGAGATAGTATGCTTTTTAAAATTGTTTTTAGAAAACTTCAATATTTAAACCCAAAAACAATATTCTACTAAAATCCAATATACAGTTGATTTCAAAGTAATTTAGTTAATTAAATATAAATAAATTATTATTATTTTACTATAGTTCATATTAAAACAATTTGTTCCTTTAAAATTACTTAATTTTTATAAAATAAATGGTTTTTTAACTAAAAAATGGTAATTTTCACTATTCACTAAAAATCTATATTTTACGATAAGTCCCACAATTTCAACATAAGTAAATTTTTTTATGATGATTTAAAAAATTATTATAATTTTTTTAAATGAAAATTATAAAATTTAGATATTAGTCTTTTAAATTATATCTTATAGTAAATGAGTTTAGTTATATCTATTTGCTTTTTGATTTAAAAAATTTACTAAATATTTTTATAATGAATATAACTATATTAATAAAAATTAAAGTGATTTATTATTTCATTAATTGGGTTTCTACAAACACTGCCATATTATACAATCCTATATGACCCTTTCATGACCGAAATCCCCTAGTCCCTATATGTTTTTCAAATCCCTTCATTCATAAAAAGAATTTCAAGAGAAATTCAAGGTCCCAATATAATTATTAAATAATACATAACATTATATTATTAATATATATATTAAGAATCATACCTTACCATAGTAATATAATTAAACAGTATAAATACTATACTCATGTTTTATTATTAACTTCAACAATCCATATTTTTTCCTTCCTATCCACTTAGAAAAATAAAAAACTGTTGATCTCTCATTTTTAGACTACCACCTCCATAAACCAGCATATTGCGTTTTCACCACATTCTATATTTCATGATTTATATATGGAGGTGAATAATAAATTTAACATATAAAATATAATTATGATTACAATGGCACAAATTATAATACACCTTTACTTCCCTCTCATTTCTTGGGAAATGAAAGTCTTAACTGTGTATTATATGGAATTTCACAACTACAAAGTTACATTTTTACAACATTTTAGTTATTTAGAGAAATTTAATTTTATGCATTATTTATTTGATATTAATAATATAGACTCATAGTAAAGTTAACCACCTAAAATTAACATTTTTAAGTACTATTTCTAATTTGAGTTCATTCTATAAAATCTTATAAAACTATATAAGTTTTCTGATAATATAATAATAAATTCAAAACACCCATATAATTTTTAAGATTATGAAGTTCTTCTTCAACGCATTTAAGCATGTTCAAAACACCACAATGGTTGCATAGAAATTTATCAAACCTACAAAAATAACCAAAAAAAGAATAATCCTTATAATCAATAAATAGCATATGAAAATAAGTTATCAATATTAAATAAAATATAGATGAATATGTTTCATAATAGGATATTTAATAAAAATAATTTTCTTAATAAGGAAGTTATGCATATGCTCAGAGATAAATTGGGCAAATATAAGGGTTCTTTATGTCAAATTTGACTTCATTTGAATATTTTTATGTTATGAACCATTTTTTAGTTTACATGGTGAGTATACTAACAAATTATAATTTTATTTCATGAATATGTCATATTTATTTATATTCAATGTTTTATTACATTTCTTTTTGAAAGTGTTTTGGCACAAAAGTTACAATATTTGTTATGGTTTTTGCTGACTCAATTTTCATCAATTGATTTACGAACGTTTTTATTGAACAATATTATTCTAAATATAATTTATTCTACCTAAGGAATTAATTCCATTTTATTAGTCTTTATTTTATTGGGTTATAAAATTATTCCTTATAACTAGATTATCACATTATTTTTACTATAGATATTATGTTACTTGAAATGGGGTTCTTGGTCTAAATTCTCATTTCCTGAGATATAATTCTTGCTATACACCAACTTAATTTTATGCGTTTTATATAATACTTATTTGTTATATTATATCATGAATTATGTTTTTCATGATATTTTATTATTAGTGTAATTCTATTTCTACTTCAAGATATTTGATTTAGATTTTACTCATGTTTTAATTTTCCATTAACATCCATATTTTAAAATAGAAATCTCTCAAATCGGATAATCCATCTAGAGAATTTGTATTATATTTATTTCCAATATCACAATCATTTAATTACACTATGGTTGTCCTTACTGATTATTTTTTCCAATTTATATTTTTTAAAATTTGAATTTATATAATTCTTATAAATGTTTTTTTTTTCAAAAAGTTATTTTTAATAATAAAAATTGAAATTATTTTTTACTCGAAGATCATATTCTCCAAAACTATTATGGAAATATCTGTATTACTTTTATAATTAAAAATGTTATTTTAAAATACATCTAACTTATTCTAAAATAATTCAATAAAAAACAAATTTATCATTTTCTATAAGGTTTTTTGGACAAAATAATCCATTTTATTATTACTAGGTGAGCATATATTTCATCCACCATTATTAGATTATATGAAACTCTTTCTCTTTGTTTTCATGATTTATAAAATTAAGTATTTTTCTTATATTTGTATAAACTATTCAATTTTAAAATTATTTCAAAAGAGTAAGTATATTTCATATTTTCAACATCATTTTTTCTAAAACACTGAATAAATGTTTTTTATCTTAGTTAACATCAATTAACATATTTTATGATTGGTCGATGAAATTATTAAAAAACGCATCCACCTTGTTTCACAATATATATTAGGAAATGTTAGTTTACATCAAATATATAATCCATCAATGCATTTGTCTTACCTTACCATCCACTATGCATATGTATAAATTTTTATCTAATGCATTGCATTTATGAATACCCCATTTTCTGGTTCTCTGATTGAAGGGAATTCACCTAGTTTTTATATAATGGTTTATTGGGGATATTATGTAATTAATTGTATAACCATTATATATACGGTGTAAATACCATATCCTTCACTATCCAAATTGATGGGTATTTACCAATACATTTCTGAACATCTTTCAATACCCTTTTATTCTATATGGGTTTATCATGTTATGAATATTAATGAAATTACTATTTATTTATTTAGGTGATTCAATTTGAAATGTTTATAAATCCCATTTTCCTCCTAATAGTTTTTAGGATATGTTGAAATGATTTAAAAATTATAGAACATATAGGTATATATGTTGATGTGTGGGGTAATATATCTCTATCAAATTCATTCGATAATGTTTTGTGTCTCATATAATAATTTAGCATGATCCTTGTTGTATATTATCACTATCAAAAGTGTGGTCCTTCTTGGATATGATAAAAAACTACAGTCTATAACTTCTAGTACTTACTCGCAATATGATGATACCATATGATTCTATCAATTTCATAGCATTATTCTTATTCTTATAATAATGTTATTATCTCATGGATCATGTTTATTGAATCATTTTTTCAAACTCTCTTGATTCATTTCATACATTATTGTATTTGACATTCTATGCCTCATGTTTTAATATCTAATAATTATTTGTTATGATTTTTATATGTATATTGATTTTACTAATATGATGATCTTATACTCATTTATGATATTTCTTAGTAATAACTTATGTTTACACAATCTATGTATCCAAGCTCAACTCTTTCTGATGTTTCCATTTTACTCAGTTAATAAGAATTTTAGTGTGTGCGATGTTTCTATAGAAGAATATAGTGTGGATATTTTTCGGAAATGTCGAAGACTAGTTATGGATAATCATGTTTCTTATATCTTGTAAAACATTTCTATTAGTTAAATATAAGAGTTATATTTCTTATTGATTTTTCCTAGATTTCTAAAACAGAGAACATATAATTTTGGTAATCTATTGTAATAAAATATTGGGTTTAAGTCACGCAATTTAAATAGTAACATATGTGGGGAATAATAGTTGGTATGAGAAGATTGTTTATGTAATTTCATAGGTTTGGGTGTTATTTGAGAACAATTTAAGGGTTTATAAGTTTAGTTTGGTCATAAATTCAAAGGTATTTATAACCATTTAAGTGATTTGATGTAATATTAAATATTTTATGACATTTGGTGAGAACAAATTAGCGATAACCCTAGAAATAAATCTATGAAAAGGATAACATCCCAATGTTTTGGTAAAGTAGAGATTTTATGGTTCACCTTTAAATCACATCCCAATTTAGAGAATAGAAAGTTGATACAGTTCTAGAACATATTCACTGATTTATAATAACCATATCAATTATGGCTAAGTATCACCCTAATATTATCTCTGGTGCATGGTGTGTGTGGATAAGTGTGCACACCTGTCAAGATACTCCTAAGGGATACAATTGGGTTAAAAAATTCCATTTACAATCCATTATGAATGATTTATAATTTTAATGAATTACATTAAATATTATGTTATATCCCAACATAAATAAACCTAGATTCAATTGAGATTGATTTTGGCTTAATTGAAATTTATTTTGATGGTTTTAAAATGTAAGACATTTTTAGGATAAGTATTTTATATGATCACTGATGATTATTCTCTTATTAACTAAATTATTCATCACTCATGTTTAAGGATTTTGGTTTTACAAATAGATGAAACCTGAAATAACCATGTTAATAATAGATTTCATAGAAAATGTGGAGATTTTACCATTGAGAAACCTAATATTAAAAGAGTTGGACTATTAAATTCTAGGATTATTCCAAACTTTCCATCTAGAATTATGATTAAAAATTTTAAGCTATATGAGTTTCTAAACATACTAAAGAAGATAATGTTGGTGTCTCTGGGAATTTTAGGTGATGAAGATAATGGATTATAGAAGATTAAATTTCATTCATGGTAAAAAAATAGGTAAGAGGCACCCAATGGATTGTCTCAAAAGAACAGGAAGATGGTTACTTTTGAAAAAGGTAAACATAAAATAATAAAGAACCAAAAAAAATAAATGGGTCAATTAATGTATATAAATTATAATTTTTTTCTTATGTTAATGGTATGGAACATGATTATATTAAGGTTAATAAATTTTAGGATATGATAATTATTTGTGGTTATTATAATGATTTATTATTTATTAAGTCTATAAATCATGTTTTATAATTGTATAAAATTTAAAATATAGTTTCCCACATTATAAATTCATTTTCAAGATAAACTTTTAGGCTTATGGTTAATAAAAAATTAGTGTTTGAAATATAATTTCACATTATAATTTCCCCTTACCATAATTCTTAAATTAATCATATTGAATTTTTTCAAACATCATTCCCAACCATCATTCCTAGTAACTAATAAATATATGTGATTTTGGTGAATTTGAATTACCAAAACTCAATAGATGATTCCCCATGTGGAAAAGAGGAAATTTTAAAGGATATTGTGAATATGATATTCTAGAAACCAACATACATATATAATGTTCAGGAGGAAAGAGAGACCTAAAAATTGTAATCCCCTATTATTACTCTTTATATTCTATGTAACACAAAATACAAAACGTTTTAATATAAATAATGATGTTTTCCACTATAAACAAAAACATACCACTATTATGTGTGAATAATACCATTTGGTTATCAACCCTATGCATTAATCCATAGACATTGTGATTTCCTAGGACTGTTTTACTCATAATTTACCTAACCTAAGGGTCATATAGCCTCAATAACACATCCTCGTACACCATAGGATTATAAGTAGTTGTGAGAATCTAAGGTGGTATGGTAGGGAGACTGTACCCTCTAGATTATTACTGAATATAGTCTATAATGAAAGAAAAAAATATATGAATATAATAATAAACTAGAAACACAGCATATTATAATAATAATAAACATGAATGTGTATGATACTACAAATACTAGGTATTAAATCATACATAAGGTGATATAGAGGAAACAATTCTCAACATAAATAAATAAAAGAAAAAAACAAACCAACACATATAGGTGTTTTGAGTACATTCTTGCTTCATAGATCACATTCCATGTCTAAGTCTAATATAAGAAACAACAAAGAGAACCATCCAACTCTTAAACTAAATCCATGATATCTTCTCGGGTACCGTGTAGTGGCCCAGATAGGGTGTGAGAAAAACACATTAAGGCAATACCAATGGAATCTAATGTTTTACTATCTATGATTATATATCAAAATGTTTTTCATTATATAATAAGGAATTAAATAATGTGGTGGTGAACTAGGGAATACCACCTTCTTTGTCCTGACTATCTCCGATAATATGATAATTGAGTAGTAATATGAACCATGGTTATCATCCTAGGTGTATAAGAAAAAATATAAAGAGGAATCCATATAACTTCATTGGGTATTTCCACTTATCAAGACTAGGATAATCAAAGGAATAATTCAAGGAATCTAACACAATGAAATGGTGAGTCAACCCATGGTGATCAGCCACTATGTTTAACTCTCGAGTATAATTTGAAGGATAAACCACCAGTATTCCACTTTCTAATAGGGATCTAACTAAACATAATAAAAATTAATAAGGAATATATAAAATTTATTATAATATGACCATGTAGACAATCAAATGAATTCCAGGGTAAAGGAAATTAGTCAAATATATGACCTCGTCACAAAAATTATAATTTTCTAGAGTTTTCAAGTGAGTCTAAAATGTCAGCATAGGGAAATCATGTATGTAAGAAATTTACTATATACATGGTAGTATAACCCCTATCATTTTTCATCAATAAATAGGGTGATATTAATTGGGTTATTTATTTCATTCATAATAAGAATACATTATATGTCCATGGAATTTCCTAGTTTTAACCATACATTATATTGAGTATCATAAGAAATGAATTGACCTTAATTTTAAAAAGGGGAGGAAATAATAGAACTATAAATGAATAAATACTTAGTCTCATGGCCTATTCCATGTAATGGAACTTCAATATATATATGATCAAGGAATAAATATACAGAAATAGAAACATGCCTTCTATAAGTCGTATCCCAATAATTTTCATTTTCTCAAAACACAAAAATTATTAATGTAGTGGTGAGACAACTCAATAATTTCATTACATAAATTATAGAACTAATAATGTTCATAACAAAAATTCATCAGTTCAAAAGAATTATGGAAAGTGAAACAATGCAATTCATGGTATAAACCTTATATTCCCACAAAATTAATCTTTTCAATGGTTTTATTTAAATTAATCCATAACCATATAGGTGTTTCCTTCGGTTTCTCATGAGGTACATGTATCAATTGATAATTTAATGAGTCTATTTCATTTTTTGTTTATATAGAAAAAAATTAACAAGGAATCTTGAATTTATTCAGGACACCCAAAGTGGTTAAATTAATTTACATAACCTAATACATTCCCACAGTCTATCTAGAATTTTCATTATTTAATTGACTTGTAAAACAAACCCTATGGGATATGGTTGGATAAAAATGTAACAAGGATTTTTTTTGTTAATTTCATATGGGTTTTATTGTCATACCTTGGGTGTGTTCTTAAAAAAATTTGAATCCCAACACAACCTATGGGGTGGTTTCATTACAGAGGGAAGGAATTAACTGTGGATTTGCTGATTATCAAACCAAACACATCTTATGAGGTTTTTTTATATCATAAAAACTATGGTTTTTAAGGTAGTTAAACCAAAATCACTCCAATTGGTGGTATAGGCTAAGGTTTTCAACATCCAATTGTCTAAGGAATTATAATATTATATATAGGATTATATTTATGTTATAAAATAAATTATTAATATATTTTAGTTCAAATGATCTAAATTATCTATGTAGAGGAAATGTTACATTTATAAACAATAATACATTTGGGGAAAACATATAGACTACCAACATTAGATTTAGAAATATTTAATCATCTAATATCGACACTCAATTCAATATAGAACTAATGAAAAAGGGAAAACAAAAAAGACCCTAAGAATATGTCATTATAGAAAAACAAGTGTATGTCAATTGGGAAGAGGAATAAAAAAGGAATGGATACTAGTTGAGTATCATAATTAATGAAGGATTTTTATTGCAATTGATGGTGTTAAATTCATCAAAGAAACTAATGAGATATTTCATGTATGAATTGATAAGGGATAAGTTAACATAGAAGAGTCCTCTGGACAAATGAGGATGGAAATTAGGGGTAAACCCCATTAAAAGGTGGAGGGGAAGGATTTTTATTTTTAATCTTTTAATGAGGTTCCTTATTTTGTTATATGTGTTTTTAAATTATTTTCCAACCATTTAGAATCATAATTTGAAGCACACTCTTAATTACATGGTTATATCACATAATTTAAAAAACTCTCCAACATCATTGTCGATACCTATACACATATATAGAAAATAGTATAGTTTTTGTGGTACCTCAAATGTATTCGAAAAACGATGTTCCTTAATAAATATCCCTCGTGGTTTGGAATGTATACTTATCACTGACTGTGCACTAACCATGCACCCCATGTAGTTTTAACTGGAACTAATTTTATGAAGACCAAATATCCAAAAACTAATATCAGAACCCAAGGAACCTCTTGAGACTAAAATGTGTAGTATTTTTTACCCTCTTTAATTTTATTTTACCATCCTCTCATTTCCTCCAAATTCATGTGCATTACTTCTTCTAGCTATTAGAGATCTCCATTATCCTATTATATAGACATTGAGCTAGTATGTATTTCAATTATCCAATTCTTCCATAATCAGTTTCATTGGATATCTCATGGTACGAGCATCAATCCTACTATTTTATTTCTATGTCACATTTTAATCACTATTTCTATGTGAGCTAATATGTCATATTCTCAATTTAATTGTCTATTTCACTAATTGCATAAGTTCTACCCCATATTTGATTCTGAAAATGGATGAGGAGTCGTATATTTCATTAAGGTAGGTGGACTTATATTTATCCCTAAGGTTTTATCTCTTTATATTATTTATCATGATTTTGTATTGTTGGATGAATTGTTCAATCCCTTAAAAAAACATTCAACATAGTAATACTGTTTACCAAGATAATAATATTCTATTCCACCCTTTTAATTGTTGAAGGGAATACCTTTTAAAACATTCCACCCCATGGGTCTACTAATTGAATGATCATGACCTTGTTAATTTTAATGGGACCAATCCAACTTCTATGCAGGGTTTAAAAGACAATTATATTGAAATTTCTTAATTAATTTAAATTAAACTGAATCGTGTGACCATGTCACATTCCCATTATAATAATTGTGGGTTATCCATTGGAGAACTTAGTGGTAAATGGTTGGAATTTATTCCATAGATTATAATAAATAACTAAATAAATGGTGTAATATCATTATCATTTATTTATCATGTATAATGAATGTTGATACACTATTGAATCTAGTGCTCGATATGATTCTTCACTCTCCCTTTATGTGTGATAGTGGGAATGGAATCTCACAATGTTTTTTGAATAGCGGTAATTATGTATCATATTCCATTATAGGTCATTGGATGTGTAGTTTCACTTTCATAATTGTGTGGATGAATATTATGGCATCCATGTACCTAATCGAATTCTCGGGCTAGTAGCATATTTAAAGCATGAGACATTTTGACTACGTGTGGATGCTTGAGTTATGCGTAAGATACTATCTAGTATCAATATATATATATATATATGGATATAAATATCACAATATATTTTGTCCATATATATACATATTTATCAATATATTGTTGGTGTAGTGGAGGCTTGTGAAGATAATAAACACACAAACAGAAAAAGAAACCATATTAATAGACATATTTAATGTGGTTTTGAAAGTGTTTCCTACATAAATGAGATAAGGGGGTCATTTCTATATTCCACTCTAGATCAAACATTGAAGGATCACAACACATATTACAGATTCATGGGATTTTGATCCCATTTTATAGATGAATGATAGTGAATACTGTCAATGGTTGATTTTGGTTGGCACATCAACCCTTGACAATTATACCATCACCTACTATGCATTTGTGGTGTTAGATATTTTATCTACCAACCAAGAAAGAAATAGCCCATATCCACATAGTTTGTTTGTCTCCTATCAATGTTTTTGTCGATATAAAACTCCTGAAAATCACTTCCTAATTGGAAGTGGCCCCCACAAATATCACCATCATGACAAATTTTTGGTAGAAGTTAGACCATAAGGATCCTTACATGCATCCAACTATTCCTTTTGGAGAAAAATTTTCATCATCTCTTCCCCATTATAATATGTGTTGATTTCATCAACCTTCAACAATAATTCTTCCCCAACATTTCAGATACTGTGATATTTCACGTCAATGTGTTTGGACTCGAAATGAAATGTTGGTTTATTGGTGAGATGAATAGTGAAATGACTATTAAAATAGAGAATATGATTATCTTGGATTTTTCCTAGATCATGTAAAAATTTCTTTATCCATATCATCTCCTTGAAGCCCTCAGTTACCATGATATATTCTTCTTCTATGGTATACAAGTCAACACACTTCTGAAGTCATGATTTTCAAGAGATTTCTCACCTTGAAAATGATATCAGGTACCCAGATACTGATTAACTCATTGCTACATCCCCAACCATATATAAATTTGTGTATCCATATAACAAAGTTTTATCACAACAAAAAAATAAACAATGACTATATGTACCTTATAGATAACTCAGTATCAGTTTAACCACTATCCAATGCTCTGTTAAGGGATTTGATAATAATCTACTTACAACACGAACTCCATGAGATATATCTGGTCTAGTTCACACCCTTGCATACATAAGGCTATCAACTACGAACTAATAAGGAAATTTTTCCATCATTTCCTTCTCCTCTTCATTAGAAGGGATCTGACCTGTCATGAGCATGAAATGACTCACAAGTGGATTTATAATTGGATTCTCCTTCACATGTTCAATTTTTTAAGAACCTTCTTCATGTGCCTCCCCCAGAGAGAGAATAAATTTGTGATTCCTTCTATCAATAGTAATATTCATTCCCAAAATTTCAGTATGTATCCCAAGTCATTCATTTCAAATGACTAGTTAAAATACTTCTTCAACCTATCAATCTTGGTTATGCCTCTTCCAATAAACATCATACCATCAACATAAATCAGCAAGATAATAAAACCACTATCAGAAAATTGATTGATTGAAACACAATGATCAGTAGTCGTACTGTTCTTCCCTTTATTCTCCATGAATGACCAAATTTCCTATAAAATTTCCTCAGTTCCTCTTTCAATCCAAATAAAATTTTATTTTGTTTTCATATTGGGTTTTCTTTTCCATTCACATGAAATCCCTCTAGCTGGTCTATGTATATCTCATAATCAAGATCACCATGTAATAGCAATGTAGTTACATCCAATTGTTGAACCTTGTGGATTAAACTTGCCTCCAATCCATTAATAACTAAGGTAGAATACATTTTTTTAGGTTTAAGGTGTAGTGGATGCACGAAAGGGATGGTTCTTAATATTGATATTTTCTATATTCAATGAAAAATCTTGAATCTATGTGACAATGAATGTAGTGATCCCTGTAATTTAGTCAAATAAATTGAAGGAAGTAATAAAAACTAGAAACTAAGAGAGAGGATCAACATATTTTGTTTATAATTTTTTTAATTAAATACGAATTTTCTCCATGAGGATTCTTTCTTCGTTGATGTTTTTGGTCATAGATCTATAGGTTTTCTGGCATTGTGTTGATGAGATCAAGTGACAATATCCTCTATTGGTGATCCAACATTGTTCCACGTATCTTCGGACATCGCTGATGGATTTTCTAGGTTCTATCCTCGAATATCCTGGCACATGTAATGTATGCCTTTGATCTCCTTGATATCATCTTCCGAAGAGTTCTCCTTAATCAAGGGAGGAGGATCTCTCTCATTATTGAGAGTGTTTATAGAGAGCGATGAACTCTCGTAGACTAAGAACTTTTCTCCAATCCATTGTGCACAACACCATCAGCATCACATGGATTTACCATGGCCAATGATACAATATTATAAATAGGAATTTATTTCACTAGGGTAATATTAAAAAAAATTCACACTTGACTTTATTTATTTCATTAATCATAGTAAAACACCATGTCAAATAATAACAAAAACATTATTATTTTTTGACCATCTCTTAACTTGAAAGTTAATATTAAATATTATTTAATTATATAATATTCAATATTATTATTTCTCACAGGACCCTTAAACTTGGTCCGCCAATCCTCCCAAATATTTATTAAATTTCCACTCAGAATATATTCTCACGAATAAGCAGTGAAAAAATAAATGTGATCATGAATACATAAATAATTATTAAACCATGACTGGGAATAATTTTTATTCAACTAGTAAAATAATAAATTATTTAATAGAGATTCCATATACACTTAGTGTGTGACCCTTTAGGACTCATTCTTAGTGGCATTAGAAAAACCTTCCTATAGTCCAAGTTCCCATCTAGAAACACACCAAGGTACCTATAGAGAAATAATGTAATTCAATAATGACACGTCAACTCATAAAAATTATTACTATATATTATAATCTTTTCATCATAATATCTCTAATCAATAATGTTTCATGGAACTACTATAAATATATATGATCAATATCTCTTTCTTTGACATTCTGTAAATAGAACATGCCTATTGTACACCATGGATATGGATTTATTTAGGCTATATCATTTCCATGAAAGGGTCTTAGATATTATCTTCCTTTAAAGAACAAGAGGGATAAATCCTTTATCTCATTAACCATT
Organism: Viscum album; assembly: GCA_963277665.1. NCBI lineage: Eukaryota > Viridiplantae > Streptophyta > Magnoliopsida > Santalales > Viscaceae > Viscum > Viscum album. The sequence goes on from OY728155.1 coordinate 1,448,384,137, forward strand.
AATTCAATAGTACTCAAGATTCACCCAATATTTCCTACCTCACCGCAAACATCTATCGTCACAGTTTTCATTATTACATATAAGTGCACGACCCAAAATATACATTAATAATAATCATAATCTATAAGGACCAATACACACATATGTAGATAATAACATCTAATGACACATATAAATGTGTATTTCATACTCGTGGGACTTGTTCCCATAATATCACCCCGTACATTACCAAAGATGTACACTATGATAAGGCGCCTCAAAGTTCTATGAGTCTCCACCCCTGATATCCTGAATCATTTGTGACCCTCAAGTGATATGATCGAGAAATATAACATTTATTAAATAATAGTATGATAGCACTTCTAGGTTCTTATCATAGCAGGGATCTGCTGTGACCTTATAGTGTGATAGTTAGTATTATGACATTATCACATTCAATGATACATAGAAGAACAATCATGATGAGATAAGTAATTCATTAATATTTGAAACCATGAATATAAGTTATCATAAAGTACTAAAGAATTTTTTTAAGGTCAACAACTCAAACCGACTCAAACTTTCCCTAGAGCCAACCGCTAATGACCTTCAGTCTTCTAGATCTCACTTGATAATCATTATTCTGCTGAGATAGGACCTTAGTTAAGGGTTTCGTCACATTATAAAACAGGTATAATATACTCACTAATCATCACCCCTTTGATAAAAATACCTCGAGAGGTGATTTGTCTTGAGTGTGTTCTTTGTCCATTGATGTGACCTTCGATCTTTCGCAAGATCCACTATTATAGTATAATCATAATTCAGTGTGATAGGGTGATTATTTTAGGTAGAACATCCAGATCCTGGACAATGATATGAATCCATAAGTCATACTTGGATGCAATATTAGCCTCTATGTACTCAGATACTACTATAGAATAAGCTACAACTAGATTCCTTGAACTCCTCCATCTTGTAGATCTTGTGTTGAGGTAGAAAACATATCCTGATTATTAATTTATATCATTATGATCTATCTAAAAAACCATCATCTGTGTACCCTCATCTAACAATCTCTTCATCCCCTCCATATACCGGTAACAGATCCTAAGTTCTTATCAGATACTTAAAGATAGTCTTAACTGTAGTACAATGTTTTTTCTCCTTTATCTACTTGATATCTTCCTACCAGTCTCAATGCATAGGCAACATCAAGTCTAGTATATAACATGGAGTACATGATTGATCCTATTTCTGATTTGTATCAAATCATACTCATTCTATCATTCCTCAATTGTGTTTAGGGACAGATTTTCTTAGAATGTTGTAAACCATGTGAAATTGGAACCAATACCCTCTTTTATAATTCCTTACAAAATTTCATTAGTGTATGGTCAATATATGAACTTTGTCTTAGTCCAAGAACCCTCTTGGATTTATCACAGATAATCATGATCCCTAGAATGTAGGCTGCTCTCCCTTGGTCCTTCATGGTGAATCACACTTTCATTTAGTCCTTAATAGATTGTAAGATTGGTATGTTATTTCCAATGAGTAATATGTGGCCAACATATACTACTGGGATAATGACCACATTCCCACTAATCCTTTTGTAAATACAAGGCTCGTATATTTTAAATGAATCCATGTTTGATTATGGATTCATAGAATTGAATATTCTAGGACCTGGATGCCGGATTCATTCCGTAAATGGATCTCTGCAACTCGAAAATATTTTTGGAATCACCTGCTGTCACAAACCATTCTGGTTGTATCATATAGACATCTTCCTCATTTTATCCATTACAGAATTCAGTTTGTTCATACATCTACCAAATTACATATTCATGGTAAGAATATAAGGAAAATATGATTATGTTGGATTGAAATATGGAAACTAGAGTAAAGGTTTCATCAAAGTCAATCACTTGATGATATTTTAACCCTTTAGCCTCTACACTTTCATTATTAGTACTTACTTTACCTTCCATGTGTATTTTCCACTTAAATACCCATTTACATCCAATAGGATTGACATCAACTGATGCATCAAACAGAACCCAAACATGGATTTGATACATGGAATACATCTCATAATTCATAGCTTCTAGTCATATTTTAGCTTCCGATCTCTTTACTACCTCCCTGTATGAGACAAGATCATTATTTTCCAAAAATAATGAGTCTTCATCCTTAGTGATAAGAAAACCATATATCTCGGGTTCCCTTACCTCTCTTTCCCTCCTATACAGTACTTGTGTTTTTAGAACTTCTTCTTCCATAGGGACCAATAGATCTTTTTCCTGTACCAACTCTTGCATATCTTGAGCATCAATTTCATTGAAGTTAGTCTTTCTCCCACTATTCTTTTTTTAGGATTTTCTCCCTCTCAATAAAGAATAAATATTTGGAAATAATAACATTCTATTTTAAGGGGTTGTATAGGTATTATACCTTTGTTTCCTTAGGATATCCTATAAAGATACACCTCATGCCTCATGTGCTAGTTTGTTTCCTGAGAAAGCCTTAACAAATTTTGACAAACCCATATATGTGTATAAATAAACTGATTTCCTTCCACTACATAGATCAAAGGGGATTCTTTTTTCTACTTTTATTGGTACTCGGTTTAATATATATGCCGCAGTTTGTAATGCATATCCCGAAAAGGATAGCAGATGATATACATGACTCATCATAAACCATAGCATGTACAACATGGTATGGTTTCTCTTTTCACTAACACCATTTTAATATGGTGTATAAGTTTGAGTGAGTTGAGATAGAGTCCCAAACATCTGTATAATTTCAACGAACTATTGGTTAATATATTCTCTACCTCAATAAAATATAAGCTTCTTTATCTTATTACCATTATTATTCTCTACTTCATTCTTGAATTCCTTAAATTTCTTGATGAATTCATAAATATACTTAATTATGTAAATATATCCATATATACTCATGTCATCGGTAAAATTTATGAAGTTAAAATATTGACCTATAACTTCTACGAGAAATGGTCTATACACATCAGTGTGTACAAATCCTAGAAACTATTATTCACTTTCACCATATCCACCAAATGGTGGTTTGTTTATTTTAACTTGTAAATAAGAGTGACATCTATAAGTGTTTTTTTATCAGAAGAGTATAAATAACCATCTTGACAGAGCATTGTCAAATTCCTCTCGTTTACATGACCAAGATAGTGATTCCGCAACTGGGTCTTATATAAATCGTGTGAATATGATTCATTATCTATTTCTAATACATGGTTTTAGTAATTTAATACATATATACCATTTTTTATATGTGACATACCATAACATGTGTTGTCCTTATAAAATAAACAACTTTTATTCCCAAATTTGAAAATAAATTGATATGTATGTAAACATGATAGAAACATTATGTTATTGAAAAAAAATTGTACATAATAACATTCACATAAAACCATAATCATTTTGTCTAGAAAAATAAGTTAGTAGTCTCCAATGGTAAGAGTAGCCTGCCTCAATCCATTGGCATCTGATATATCCACCTCTCCTATGGAAATTTTCAGAAATCTACTTGGTTCCTTTACTTAAATACAGATGTTAGAACCAATAGCTAAATATAATACCCAATGTGTATAAATGGAAATGTTGAACTCGAAAGTGAATGAAACTTTTGTTTCCCATTTCCTATTGGTTTTATTTCTATTCTAATGTCATAAATTGTTACATGAAAAACTTTCCTTTTCCTTTTCCTAGACCTACATTTGGATTTTCTTATTCATCGTCAGATAGTGCTCTGGGGATTTAAACATTTTATAAATATTAGTACCCTTTTCCTTGTCCTTCATCTTCCTATTCACCATAAGGACTATAGGTTTCTCACTACCCATATCCTTATTTTCCTAGAATATCTTAGTCATAAGTTCTGCTATATTTGTATCATTTTTTCTCATATTATAATTCATAATAAAATGTGAAAAGGTCTTGGGTTGAGATGAAAGTCTGAGATTTGTATGCAACTCATCCATGAATTTAATATATAAGATGTTCAAATGTTCAATGTAGTTGATAATCATGAATACATGAGTCCTAACTAGTACAAAATATCCTTGAGTAGTCATGACCAAATAATTAGAGATCTAATACCTCTATTTTCTCTCCTTCTCTTGATAGAGATCTTGATGGTGATACATCGTGTTATATGCATCCATTTCCTCTCGTTTCTTCAAGAGCTCATTGGACTTTGATGATAACATGAAGCACTAAACATATGTAACATCATTCAAATGTTTCTCAAACATAGATATCTCTTCGCCACATGCCTCATTTTTAGGAGCAACTAGTAAATGTTCTTATAACACATACAATTAACATTCATGATGAAGGATGACCTATAGGTTCCTTTTCCACTCTTATAAATTAGTTCCTGTGAGAAAAATTTCCTTCTTGAGTATAGATCACAATGATATATTTGATGTCATTTTGATTCGGTTTCTATAAATAAGATGACCAAAATTTTAGTACATTATCAACTAAAATTTAGAGAAATAAATAAATATTATATTTATTAGTATCCCACTATTTTTTTGAAACCCAGTAGCCCTTGACAATAAATTCGATATATCTAGTTTCTTGAGTATTTTAGTGGAAATGATCTATATTCGATTCTTATTACACCCACATTGGTTGTTAAATCAACACAAATGTTTTTAGGTATGAATTTCAAATGCCAACTACATTAACATATAGTTCCTCGATCCATTTAGTGAACTCCTCGATCCTTAAATCATTAATTTAGATTTCCTCATCATTTTCGTCCCAGTTACACCAAGTCCTTCTTTGATAGTAAACCCTTGATATCAACCAAGTTAATTCAACCCAAAAATATAAATAAGAATTCCTCGATAAATGAAAGGATGCCAAATTTTTATTGACCAGCACTTTGAACTATAGAAAAATTCTATCTTAAGTAATGGAAGTCTATACTAACTTAATATTTTATTGAAGAATTTTATCATTTCTGTTAGAATTTCATTTTAATTTCTTTATCACATTCTTGTTAACATTATGTGGGATTACTTAAGTGATTAACCATGTATTTAGATAATATTTTCACATAATCTAGTTTATTTTAGTTTCATCTTTCATGTTTTTTATTTCCTTAATTATGTGATTGTAATAGAACATCCATAATGAATAACCATGAAACTAATAGAATTAAAATAAATGTTTTGATCATTAACATGTTCTAATGGTCAGTTCATATAGAGGTTGATAAACTAACCACTGACCTAGGGGAAAACACCTTGAACCAGTTAGGTTCGTGGTTACCACTTTCAACATGTCCACCATTGTATCTCCTTAGATTGGTTTCACCAAAACTCCTAACTTGAACTATCTCCACTAGCTTGGGAGATTCATACATAACATATTCTTTTAATCACAAACACAAGAGGGGTAAAGGGGGTTTTACATTATGGAAACCATTGAAACACAATCTCTATAAATTAACAAGAAGATAAGGCACACATTCCAAAATTTAATTTATTAATAATTTAAAAGGAAACCGATCATATACCAAGGTATTTTCTAGATATTGATCATCCACATGCATGAAAAAAATTATGTAGTTAATAAAACTAGAATTCAATTATTTAATCATTATTTTTAAAGATAAATCATGCTTGAATCAATTAATTATTATCTGTAATTAATCAATCCTTTTATCTTAATCCTTTTATGGATTTTGTTGAGATCCTCATCCATTATCATTTTAAGAAAATTAAAATTCATTTAAAATTAAACATGTACATAAAGGCACCATGGGGGTAACCTTGTGATTACCCATCCAAATCTACTTAACATGTATTATACTTGTAAAAATTAATTCTCTATGACGTATAGAATTAATAACATGTCACATAAATTCCTAACATGTACTTTATTGATGCTTAAATTAATTACATGACTTTTAGATAACATGCCCTGGTTTAATGCACGTAGAATAAAAACTGTAATACAACATAGACATGATATGAATATCATGAATATTATGAAGATTTTAATGAATCATATATGTGTATATGTATGTATATATATATATCAAATCATGTCACATATAGTATCATAACCTTACACCCACATGCAAGTACATGTATCAAGGGTTACATAATATAATAAATTTTAAATATGCATAACCGGTAAAATTGCACGAAATATAGATCTGATCTACAAGGCATGCCCATTATTCACCTTAAATCCAAATTACACACCAAGGGACTTAGAGTGTGAGGAATATATCATAAATATAGGAGTACATGGTGTGTCTAATGGGACACTTGCTGTGTTGACTCCATGTTACATGGTCACTGGTCAGGTAGTCCATGTATGGAATATACGGCCTTACCCTCACCCGAAAGGGACTACACACTATGTCTAGTGATCCACATGGTGTGTAGTCTAGATGACTATGCTCTAGTCCATCCTTTTCAACATATGGTTTTAGAATTAACAACACCGTGTATCATTAATGCAACAGGTTGAGTAGTTTCCAAACTACTCTTGATGCGTTAAGCACAACTACAGAGGATTTAATTCCAATTAAACAGATTGTACATTTATATTAGCAGGATAAAATCCTTGGCACCACTCTATGAGATCTTTGATATGATTTTAATCAAAAAATTAGTTGTTTCAATGAGATCTGTGGGAAAAAATAGTGGAAAAAATTGATAACGTTATTCAAATTAAAAGGAATGATTAATATTGAGTTGAAAAACTAAATTATAAATGTGGAAATCACCAATGATTAATAAATATTTATAAATAATAATATTCTCCGACTAATACCACTTGTATGTTTTGGGTGCAGAAGAAGCATCGAAGGGATGATGTCCAACTTTAATTTTTTCCATATTCAATGAACAATTTGGTAACTATGTGACGATGAATGTCGTGATCCATATAATTAAATCAATGGAATGCGGAAAATGGAATAGAAACCTAGAACCAAGAGAGAGGATCAACATACTTTATTTTTAATTAACTTAATTAAATAAGAATTAACTCTAAGGAGATTCGTTATTTATTTATTAGTTTCTCCATAGACCTACAGGTGTACCGTCATTGTGTTTTATAAATCTATGGTAGATCTCCTGTAGCAGTGATCCACCCATGTTCCACATATCTCTATAAATCTCCTATGGGGCCCTCAGGTGCTAGCATGAAAATCCATGCACTTGCTATGTTTTCCTTTGATCACCTTGAGAACCACTTCCAAAGCATTCTTTATTATCTAGTGGAGGAGGATCTCTCACATTCTTGAGATATTTCTTATAGAGGGATGAACTCTCTAGGATTTAGAGATTTTCTACAATTCATTATGCACAACACCATTTGTATCGCTTGTCATTCTCTTGGATAATTAGAGAATAATATAAATGGGCATTTATTTAACTAGGGTAATAATAAATAATTTTTCCAAGTGCCATTATTTATTTCATAAATCCTATAGAAACCCCCCATGACAAATAATAACAACAAAATTATTGTTTCCAGAAATTTTCTTAACATGCGAGTTATATTTCAATATTATTTAATAAAATAATATTTAATATTATTATTTATCATTGTACCATTAAACACAGTCTACTAATCCTCTTCAATATTTATTAATTATTCCACTCACAATATATTCTCTAAAATAACTAGTGGCCGAATAAATGTGATCATGGGTACATTAATAATTAATAAACGATGATCAGGAATAATATTTATTAAATTTGTTATATAAAAAAATATTTAACCGAGATATTGGATAAACTTACTGTGTGACCCTCTAGGCCACTTTTTTAGTGTCATTTGGTGAACAACCCTAAAGTGCACGTTTAGAATCTAGAAACATGCAATGGAACCCCAAAAAAAATAAGTTAATGCCTCAATGACACATCACCTTGTATGAATGCTTACCATATAATCTAATCCATTTATCTTAAGATCTCTAATTGAGAAGGTTGCATGCTAATTCGATCAAACAATATTATCGATATCTATTTATTTTACATTTAGAAATAGAAAATAACTATTAATTACCATGTCTTTGGATTTATTTGGGACATATCATTTCCATTAAAGTTATTGATAAATTATCTTACATTAAAAAATAGAAGGGATAAATCCTTTATCACATTATTCCTTAATGAAATATTACCCGCGTCACACACAACATATCCTACCTCACCACAAACATGTCTTGTTATAGATTTCATCAATACATGTATGTGTAAGACTCATAATATACATTAATAATATTCTTAATGATTAAGGTTAAATACACACGTATTAATATAGGAAAATCTAATGACATATAGAAATGTGGATTTCCTACTAGTGGGTCATGTTCTCATAACATCCTCATGGAAATTACTAAGGGAATACACCATGAGAAGGTTCATCAAAGTCCTATGAGCCTCCACCTTACAAATCCTATATCATTTGTGTCCCTAAAATGTTATCATCTGGCTATAGAGAATATATTCAAGAATAGTGTCATAACACTTTTGGGTTCTCATCATAGTTGGGATCTACTATGATGTTTTAGTGAAAAAGTTAATCTTATGACATTATCACATACAATGTTACACAGAATAACAATCACGATGTGATAATAAATTTATTGATATTCAAAACCATGAATATATGTTATCATAATGTAAAAAATATATTTGTTCTAGGAAACCAACTTCAACAAATTTAACCACTGGATAAAAAATTACATCAATATCAAAACCTTTTTTCAAACTAAATCCCTTCACAAGCATTATGGCTCTATAACATGGTTATGATTTTCTATGTTATTCATTAATTCTAAAAACAAAATTTTTCTATACTCCCTTCTTTCTTTGTGGTAACTCTACCAAATAAATTGTAGGGTTATTGTTCAAGGAACTCATTTCCCCTTACGTGGCCTTCTTCCATTCCATCTTATAAAGACGCTAAGTCGCATTATCATAACAGTCTGGTTCTCCCCCATAATTGATCATCATGTACTCAATTGATGAGTATCTATGACATTATTTTTGTTCCCTAATGTATCTTCTTAACTCCACTTTGAGGGGATCATATTCTGGAATATCATGTGATGGTTACATATCAACAGATTGAGACTTATTAACTGGTAGTGATTTATCATGAGTTTAATGTATCTCTCTCACAATAGATGCATCTCATGGTGGAGTGACTGGTTCCAGATAGAATGTAATTTCCTCAGACTGCAAATTCTATGCATTCTCCGGCTTCTCAAAATCTTCAATCATATGATCCTCATGAAACACCACGTCTATCATTCTAAATATCCTCATGTTAATACGATCCAAATATCGTTATCCAAACTCTTCATGAGAATATTACAAAAAGATACACTATGTTCATTTTCCATATAGCTTTTCCGGCTAATCTTTTGGGATGTAAAAAATTCTATGTAACGAAATACTATCAAGTATTTTTATGAAATATATTTACATGACCAAGAACGTTTTGGAATGTTTATTTCTAGTTGAACTAATGTAGAATGGTTGATAACATAAATTTTGATCCTAATTGCCTCACCCTAAAAGGTGTTTGGAAGATTTTTATTGGATATAATTTTCTTGTCTCTCTCACTAATTGGCATGTTCATCATCTTAGAAACACCATTATGCCGATTAATATTTGGTTCTGATTTTTATATTCTAGTGTTGAAACTACTAAAATCCTCTTCAAATGGATCACGATACTATCCTCTATTTCTTTCCCGTACAAACCTTAACCATATTCCTATTTCTCATTCCACCTTCAAAATAAATAGCTTAAAAATAAGGGACTTGATCTTTAGTTTTCAAACCAAATCCCCATACATTTATAGAATGATTATCTATGAAGGTAAGAAAATAAATATCACCTCATGTTGACTTAGTTCTCATCATGTAGACATCAGTGTGACTAAAATTTAAAATATTTTATTATTATGGATGATAAATAAACAAGAAATGATAATTTGTGTCGTTTTCCCATGATACAATCAACACAAGTATCAAATTTATACCTTTTATTCAATGAACGAAATCATTCTGGTAGATAATTTTTATTCTTCTCTCACTCATCTAACCTAGCTTCTAATGACACACATCTATAGGAACATATTTTATGGATGAATATACCTCTCCTCTACTTGGTCATACATCTGTGAGATAAAGAGAAGTTTCTTTCTTTTGTTTAGCAATTAACAAGTCACCATTTGTAAACTTCCATTTCCCATCACTGAATAAACTAACATATCCATCATCCTTTAATATTATATTAGATATTATATTGAGGAAAATATCAGGAGCATGGATGACATCTTTCAATAATAACCTATAAGCAATATTAGTCTCTAGAAAAATATTACGAATGTTTGTAATTTTGGATGTAACAAACATTTCCCTTATTCATGTGTGTGAAAATAATTGAAGTTTAGGATGAGAAGAAATCCCTTCTATTGGTGACATGGTAATGGGTTATATAATCAATCACCCATGTTAAGTCTTGGATTGCAATACTAGTATAATTATATTATAGAACAATAGTTATTTCTTCATTCATAACTACATTATCATTATTTTAGGTCTTACTATCCTAATTCCTCTCCTCTACCTTTATACTTATATACTCTTAGATGAAGTGTTTTGGCTAAAAATAGTGGTGGAACTTAATGTCATATCTCGATCAGGATTTTGATCGCTTCCTCCTTGGTAGACTTTTTCCATGGAGTTCTCTTACTCTGCTTCTTCCCAAACATTTTTAGTTCCATTCTTTTTTAGTGACAATAGCCTCTATTTCAAGTGTATATCCCTAATCTTTTTATCTGAATTATTCATTCAGTGTTCTATATTTCACAATTTCCACATTGAGAGTTCCTTCTACATTTGAATTACTAGCTGAAAAACTAATTTTTTCCACATCTTTAATAACAATTTAACATCAATAGTTCAAGTAACTCATCACCAATCATTGTTTTCATGTAATTCAACTGACCAACAATACCTTGGAACTCACTCATGTCCTCTTATATGTTCTTCCCATTATTGTACTTTAATTTGAAAAGATTAAATATCAGGTTTTCATTATTCTAAATAGTTGTCTTGGTATATGTCTTTCTAATTTTATCTAGATAATTGAAGCATTATGTTTATTTGAAAAATTCTAGAAGACACTCTTGTGGATCCACTGTCTGATTTTTGTAGTGCAGACTGTGTTTCTCATGACCCAGTCTATGTCAAATAGTAGGGTAATGGTAGATATATTCTCACTATATTTACATCTTATTGAATAGTCATCCACTTGAGATTCAATGGGCTTAGTGATCTCTAGTATTTGATTCTACAAATCTTTACTATATTGTAACGCCCTAAAATTCTAAAGTAAGAACCTTATATTCGATAATGTGCATGGCATGTGAAACCTAGCACGTAAGGGAATATAACACCTTGATACATTAATATATGTTTAATATTTTAAATGGATTCAATATATTAAATATTTCTCATTGCATGCAACATCATGATAGAATGCATTACATGCAAAAATACTTTCTTTGAAGGCTTTCATTTCACACAAGATCGAATTTTACTATGAAATATTATATTATTAAAATGTTATTATTTAATATATTAAGTCATTAAATGTGAATTATGAATAATATTAAGTAACTTAGGAAAATATATTATTTAAAAAACAAATTCATTGGTTACAAATTAATTATTAATGAATATTATTACCAATTGTATATAAAAGGAATATTTTTATAAAAAATATATTATTATGCTCAAAAAGATGTTTTCCCTAAAAATTAAATTAATTTCTATTATGTGATATTAATTTAATATACATATATTATATATTAAATAACATATTTATAATATTCCTTTAATAAATTGTATAGGCTCAATATAAGAACAATCCCAGAATTATATATAAAATACAATATTTTTATAAAGGTTGTTTTGACACCTTTTAATGGAGAACACATTTTAAATTGAATTTTTGACCACTTAAAAAGTTTAAATATATAATAATATACTTCATATTTTGAATTGAAACATAAAAATATGGTTAAATTAATTTTTAGATATTTTTCAACAATGTTTTATTTTTTAATGAATAATGAAAAATACTAAATTTTAGTTAAAAACTATTTTTCATATTATTAATTTATAAAGATAAATTGTGTTATAGATTGGGTTTAAAGTTTAATTTGATAATATTTTTATCAATTAATAAAATTTAGCATATTTTATTCAATTTTACTTTGATATTAACTATAAAAACTTTGCGATATTTTGGACATTTTAACCTTAAAACTAGAATTCTCTCCTAGCCTATGGGATTAATTTTAAATCCCTTATGCAACTTATATGATTGGAATTTAGCATATTTTATTCAATTTTACTTTGATATTAACTATAAAAACATTGCGATATTTTGGTCATTTAAAGATTAATTTGATAATATTTTTATCAATTAATAAAATTTAGCATATTTTATTCAATTTTACTTTGATATTAACTATAAAAACTTTGTAATATTTTGGACGTTTTAACCTTAAAACATGAAATCATGCCTAGCCTATGGGATTAATTTTCTTAACATCTGAGTTATAATTCAATATTATTTAATCAAATAATATTTAATATTATTATTTATCATTGTACCATTAAACACAGTCTACCAATCCTCTTCTATATTTATTAATTATTTCACTCACAATATATTCTCTAAAATAACTAGTGGCCAAATAAATGGGATCATGCGTACATTAATAATTACTAAACCATGATCAGGAATAATATTTATTCAATTTGTTATATAAAAAAATATTTAACTGAGATATTGGATAAGCTTACTATGTGACCCTCTAGGCCACTTTTTTAGTGGCATTTGGTGAACAACCCTAAAGTGCAAGTTTAGAATATAGAAACATGCAAAGGAACCCCAAAATAAATAAGTTAATGCCTCAAGGATACATCACCTTGTATGAATGCTTACCATATAATCTAATCCATTTATCTCAAGATCTCTAATTGAGAAGGTTGCATGCTAACTCCATCAACCAATATGATCGATATCTATTTATTTTAATTTTAGAAATTGAAAATAACTATTAATTACCTTGTCTTTGGATTTATTTGGGATATATCATTTCCATTAAAGTAATTGATAAATTATCTTACATTAAAAAATAGAAGGGATAAATCCTTTATCACATTATTCCTTAATGAAATATTACCCGTGTCACACCCAACATATCCAACCTCACCACTAACATGTGTTGTCATGGTTTTCATCAATACATGTATGTGTAAGACTCATAATATACATTAATAATATTCTTAATGATTAAGGTAAAATACACACGTATTCATATAGGAAAATCCAATGACATGTAGAAATGTGGATTTCCTACTAGTGGGTCATGCTCTCATAATATCCTCCTGGAAATTACTAGGGGAATACACCATGAGAAGGTTCCACAAAGTCCTATGAGCCTCCACCTTAGAAATCCTCTATCATTTATGTCCCTAAAATTTTATCATATGGCTAAAGAGAATATATTCAAAAATAGTGTCATAGCACTTTTGGGTTCTCATCATTGCTAGGATCTACTATGATGTTTTAGTGAAAAAGTTAATCTTATGACATTATCACATACAATGTTACACATAATAACAATCATGATGTGATAATAAATTTATTGATATTCAAAACCATGAATATATGTTATCATAATGTAAAAAATATGTTTGTTCTAGGAAACAAACTTCAACAAATTTAACCACTGGATAAAAAATTTCATCAATATCAAAACCATTCTTCAAACTAAATCCCTTCACAAGAATTATGGCTCTATAACATGGCTATGATTTTCTATGTTATTTTATAATTCTATAAACAAAATTTTTCAATACTCCCTTCTTTCTTTGTGGTAAATCTACCAAATAAAATGTAGGGTTATTGTTCAAGGAACTCATTTCCCCTTACATGGCCTTCATCCATTCCATCTTATAAAGACTCTCGGTCGCATTATCATAACAGTCTGGTTCTCCCCCATAATTGATCATCATGTACTCAATTGATTATTATTTATGACATTCTTTTTGTTCCCTAATGGATCTTCTTAACTTCACTTTGAGGGGATCATATTCTGGAATATCATGTGATGGTTACATATCAGCAGATTGAGACTTATTAACTGGTAGTGATTTATCATGAGTTTCATGTATCTCTCTCACAATAGATGCATCTCATGGTGGAGTGACTGGTTCCAGATAGAATGTAATTTCCTCAGACTGCAAATTCTATGCATTCTATGGCTTCTCAAAATCTTCAATCATATGATCCTCATGAAACACCACATCTATCGTTCTAAATATCCTCATGTTAATACGATCCAAATGTCGTTATCCAAACTCTTCGTGAGAATATTACAAAATGATACACTATGTTCATTTTCCATATAGCTTTTCCAGCTAATATTTTCGGATGTAAAAAAAATCTATGTAACGAAATACTATCAAGTATTTGTATGAAATATCTTTACATGACCAAGAAGTTTTTGGAATGTTTATGTCTAGTTGAAATAATGTAGAATGGTTGATAACATAAATTTTGATCCTAATTGCCTCACCCAAATGGTTTTTGGAAGATTTTTATTGGATATAATATGCATGTCTCTCTCACTCATTGTCATGTTCATCATATTAGAAACACCATTATGTCGATCAATATTTGGTACTAATTTTTATATTCTAGTGTTGAAACTACTACAATCCTCTTCAAATAGATCACGATACTATCCTCTATTTCTTTCCTGTACAAACCTTAACCATATTCTTATTTCACATTCCACCTTCAAAATAAATAGCTTGAAAATAAGGCACCTGGTCTTTAGTTTTCAAACCAGAGCCCCATACTTTTATAGAATGATTATCTATGAAGGTAAGAAAATAAATATCACCTCATGTTGACTTAGTTCTCATCATTTAGACATTAGTGTGACAAAAATTTAAGATATTCAATTTTTATGGATGATAAATAACCAAGAAATGATAATTTGTGTTGTTTCCCATGATACAATCAACACAAGTATCAAATTTATACCTTTTATTCTGAGAACGAAATCATTCGGATAGATAATTTTTATTCTTCTCTCACTCATCTAACCTAGCTTATAATGACACACATCTATAGGAACATATTTTATGGATGAATATATTTCTCCTCTACTTGGTCATACATCTGTGAGATAAAGAGAAGTTTTTTTCTTTTGTTTAGCAATTAACAAGTCACCATTTGTAAGTTTCCATTTCCCATCACCAAATACAATGATGCCTTTTGGTACAAACCAAATGGTGTTACCTAATTAAGAGGTATCTAACTTACTCGATATTTTTTATTTTATTTCCTTTTTCACTCCATTAACTCTTCTTATTTTAGGATTATATTAAAAAAATAGTAGCATTAATATAATATTTTATTGTTATGTGAATTTTTGTAGCAATAATTACACAAACATCTCTCAAATGGATAATCAAAATATTGTTTACGTGTACGGTGAACTACCACCTCACAAAATGATGATTGTTCATTTTTCCTTTACCACCTCTCATGGAGGCCATTATGGAAGAAAATAAATTTATATATGATATATATTATATATATTATGTATTTATACTTATTTAATCCTTTTATAATACATTCCTTTAATACTTCCATTTTCCTCTAATACGATAACATCATTTGAGGATGTTCGGACTACCTCCCCCTCAAAGGGATGAGATTCATTCACAATATACATGGAGAATGGTAAAGATAATTTTAATAAACATATATGAAATATATTATATAAATTGTTTACTTGATTTTTAATATACTTGTATAAACATATCATTTATTTTTAATTCATTTAATATGATAATGAAATGAATGTAGCGTTCACGCGTGTGTACGACTTTCCATCTCCAAGAATGGTGAATTTCATTTCTTATCTCAAATCATAGTAGATTTTTATAAATATAGATTTAATGAATATATATGATAATTAAATCATGGTTTACATTCTTTAGATGATGAAATCTTTATCTATGTAATAAGAGTTTCAATTAACAAGTCGAAACATACTTGAGAAAACTAGGGAAATAACTGCCAAAATTGATAAAATAATTAGTGGGTGTTAAAAATTGGGTAATAAAATAGCGTATGAAGATAATATATGACATTATAATCCTGATAATTGTTCTGGTATATGATATTAACAAATTGAAAACCATTATAAAGGATAATAAAAATCACAAAACAGAAAATTATTGTTAAGGTAAGAGATTTTATCTCTATTTACATTCTATTGAGACTTTTTATTGTTATGCCCCAATTCACTTTTATATGATTTTTATACATCCATTTGACATGTTATATAATCAATATCCTTAATATCATGATATGATATGTTCTATTTTATTCCTTCATGGGGATTATTATTGAATTATTTCAATTTTTTATGGGAGACATTGGAATGTTAAAAGATTATTTTACTCAAGATTGTTGTTAATGATTATCTTTGAATTTTGACATCCTTTTGATATTGTTATCCTTAACTAAAAAATTCATTCAGTGGTAATAAATTTTCCTTATAAATTTTATTTAATATCCATTTTTTCATATGATAGATATTATTATTTCCTATATAGTATATCATTTTACATATAGTGTTTACATTGACTATTGTATGATTAACTGGGGAATAATTGAAGAATTTCTATCCTTCATTTAAAATGGATATTTGATAAGGAATATTTCTTAATATTTAAATTTATTATTATATATATGTAATTATTTGGATATGTATGACATGGGTGAATTTGATTATAGATAGCCCCTCTATGCATTCGTAGTCCCATGTGACAAAATAGTTGGAAAAAATATATGTGTTTTTACCTGAGAGCTAAACTGTCCAATTAATGGTATTAATGGTACTGGTTCCATATACCTAGGAAACATGGCATCCAATAATTAAGAATTTACCTCATTTAGATTTATATATTATTCATCCTTGATATTTTGTGCCTATATATATATATATTTATGGATGAATTTTATTCTAAGTTAATTGATTTAGATGGCATGTGTTGTGGTTTCTTACCTTCCCATATTTATATTAATTTATATAGTTATTTGAATGGAATGTGTTATCAATTATTTACCATGACATGATAATTTATTCCAATTGAATAATTATTACTTCTACATTAATTACCCTTACTAAGCATTTAAGTACACTCTTATTATGTTTCCTTTCCCCGTGTTATGAAGAGGAAATCATTGAATAAGCATTCAAGGATGATGCTTATTTCCTTTTATTAGGTATCAGGTTTTTATTTTTCCTTCCTAATCTATTATGGGTTACACGTATGTAATATTTCTTTCCATGATTAAAAAACTGATTGTTCCATCATGATTTGAGTCCCTAAAATCATGCTAGTGTAATAAAATATTGCAACATCTATGGGAATCTGGGGTCGGGCATTACAGTTGGTATTAGAGGATGTTTGAAATCATACTAGGAAAGTAGATTTAGAAAACATATATTAGATGGAAAAAACATAATATAATCATTGAGGATAATTATATAAGAAAATTCAATAATTATTTGTAAGGTAGAGAATATGTGGATGTTCTTACCAATACATCCATGTTTGGATACTATAAGTAAACGTGGTTCTGACACAAATATACCTAAGAGTAATAACACTAATAAGTTGTTTTAGCCCATACTCAGGGTAACCTTTTACATATTAAACATCCCTACTATGCACCAGTTTTGGCACTCCCGAGGGATATTCCTAGGATAGTAAATATTTTCCTCACATACTATTATAAAGGGTTATGAAATTAAATATTACCCTAAAGTAACCAAAGTTTATGATTCTAGGATTCATGATGCATAAATTTATGTAATGTTATAAATCAAATTTAGAGTTATACAAAGTTCACAACTTTATTAGATAATTAATTGTATGATATGGTTTAGAAATAGAACCTAGAAGGAAGAATGGTATCAGTACTCATGGAAAATGTAGATATTTACCTATCAGGGAAGCAAATATAGTTTGTATTGAAACTAAAACAGTTATTGATATCTAATGGAATCGTAGTTATGTTATGAAAAATTAACATTCTTGAATTGAGAAACCTATTCCACAAATAGAATCCCCAATTCCAGATCTCTTTATGCAGCAGAAGCCCCCATCGTTTAGTGGAACTACTAATACAATTGTAGCTGAAAATAGATTATGTATATATAGAAGATACTTACTACCTTGGAATGCACATAAAAAGAAGAGGCAATACTTGATTTCTATTATCTCCTAGTTGATTCTGACCAGTGGTGGTCTTTGATCAAGAATACAATGGAGAATGAATAAATTGAACCCCTAGAATGGAGAACATTTAATGAGAAATTCTTCAATAAATACTTTCCTCGTGATCAAAAAAATGAGATGAAGGGGAAGTTATTTATATTAATGAAAAATAATGAAGATGTTATTTCAAAATATGAATATACCTTTATAAGGTTATCCAGGTATGGAATGGATTATATTCGCAACACATAGTAAAATATGGACCACTTTTTTAAAGGAATTAATCTAAGTATCTCAAGAGTGTTACTATCTCAAAAAAAATTACGATGAAATAGTTTTATATACTATCTTGATAGAGAACTAATTCTCATTGTCTTGTGGATTTAAGTGAAACCAAGAAAAGAAGGGGAATTATGAACACCAAGAAAAGAGGAATGAGTCAAACCAGATGAAGGGAAATAAAAATATTCCAAAATATGAGAACTATGGAAAGATTCACCCGGGTAAATGTTTTAATGGATTGGGAGTTTGTTATGTGTTTGGAGAATAGTATCACCATTAAAATTAATGAAAATGAACGAATTAAAATACTATAATTCGATGTTATAACTACAAGGATATGGGGAACTACGTAAAAAAATTCCACAATCATTAAATAAATATACCTCAGAAGAAGCTAAGGGATCAAGATTAAGTCTTGAAATAAAATGATTAATGTACCTATGTATTTGGATCTAAGAAATATGATTTAAAATTATTTCATTCCTGATGTTACCATGATATGATTTGTGAAATATATAATGATTACACCACATTAATTTTTTATTATGGATTTGAAATCATAAGCCAAATGGTACCAAGAAAAGTCATTAAGTGGAAATTTAATATTTTAAAAAAACACATTAATGATGGAAATAAAACCCTTAATGCATTCTTAATGTAGAGATAATGACGATGAAATGATTTGTTTAAACATGTACAGACTACCTTGGAATTGATTAATAACTTGTCAATAAGGGGTCTATATTATAATGTATAGAGTTTATAACACTTTTGGATTTAAGTAATATATCAAATAACATTTTTCTTACACGGGTAATAATGAATAATTCATGTTTCTAATATGTTTTTATGGTGATTCAAGTTATTACCAAACTTCAAGTGAAGTCATGATGGAAGTATTAACATGTTTTGAATGTGAAAATTTAGATCCAATCCATGTTGATTAAAGGATAATGATACGATCACCTTATGAAATTCAATGACCTCATTTATAAAGTGTTTAATCATAATATTTTGGAAAGGTTTACACTTTATAAAATGGTTTAAGTTGAACTTTGGATCTATGTCTTTTTATTGATATAATACACCACTATACAATGAATCATTTTATATGAGGTGATGTAGAAATAGTCAAAACTTGACCAAAGGATAAGAATATTCTTATAAAAACATACTATGTAATTATATTTACTTGTGTTCTTATATAGTGAACTAATTACTCTACTCCGGGGAAAATGATATTTAAACCAAAAATGTTGTCATGGTACCTTCATTTTTTATGAATCAAATGGCCCTTAGATCATCACTAAATTTGGGATTTCTAATTTTTAACATTATCCTACCTATGTACTCTAGAACACCCCATCATAATCTGATTGTCGTATTTTTCCTCTCTATTTATGTTTCCATTTCCCAAATATATTCTCCAAAAAGGTAACCTAGTTACATGATCATTGATATTTCCTTACTATATTCAAAAGAAATGTGATATTAACCATTTTATGATGTTGGAATTTTAAATATTGTTTATTTTTAATCCCAATATTAGTGATATGAATTTTAAATTTCCATGATGTAATTTATTTAAGGTGGGGATAATTTAACACTAAGAAATTATAATGTTAGAACCTTATATTATATAGCATACATGACATGAAAAACCAAACGCGTAAGGGAATATAATACCCTGATACATTAAAATATATTTTAAAATTTTAAATAGATTAAATATATTATATATTTTTCATTAGATACAACACTGATTTATATTGTGTTATACACAAAAGATACATTCATTAAGGGCTTGCATTACACGCAACACCGAGTTTTACCAGGCAATAATATATTATTCAATTATTTTAATATAATATAAAAAGACATAAAATAGAAATTATGAATAATGTTAATTAACTTATGAAAATATATGATTTACAAAACTAATTATTTTATTATTGATTAATTATAAATAAATAAATGAACTAATGGAATTATGAAAAGAATATTTTTATTGAAATTTTTTTATGATGACAAAGTTGTATTACACTAATGATTTAAATTAATTTCAATTAGTTGGTGGTATTAATGTGATATATATATATATATATATATATATATTATAAAATGAAATATATTTAATATTTATCCAATATATTTTATAGGATAATGATAAGAACAAACCCAATATTACATAAAAATACGATCTTTTAATAAAGGTAGTTTTGGCACGTTTTAAGGGTGAACCAATTTACATAAAATTTTGACCATATTATTAATTTAATAGGTCAAAATAAACTTAATATTTGTAATATAATAAAAAAATTAGGTTAGGGTAATTTTTTTATTTTTCCGTGATTTTTTTTAATGAATAGTGAAAATACTAAATTTTAGTTCAAAACTATGTTTTCATATAATTTATTTACAAGGATGTATTATGTTATAGATTTTTTTATAAAGTTAAATTGTATAATATTTTTATTAATTAATCTAATTTATTTCATTTTAATAAATTTTAATTTGATAATGACTATATGAAACATTGCAAACTTTTGGACGCTTTTACCATAAAAACATGCATTATAGTCCTACCTTTGATCTTAAATTTATATAAATTTCTTCCACTTATATGATTAGAATTTAGAAAACATGATTCCATTTTTGAAATACAAATAATTTCAACTGTCTAATAACATCAAAATAATTTTTTACACACAATATTAATGAGGGTAATTTAAATTAATTACAATTACTAAAGAAAATTTGAGCTTAACAAATGACTGAACAATTCACGTAGGGACTCAAATGACCTATACAATTTTTAAATACCCAATTTATATCCTTATTTTTTCCATAAACGTTTCATTATTCAGTTTGGTATATTTTTATGACTAATTTTAGGTAATCATTTGGGTACACCAAACTTGTTTTCAAAAATGCAAAGTGTGTCCTTTTCCTTTCCAATAAAAGGCCACCAAACCTCCCACTTCCTCAGACCTCTCAAACATCATAGGTTCCTCAAATATTTGAAATAAAAACATAAAAACATCTCTAAATTCTTCATTGAAGCCTCAATTTTGGTAGAACGAAATCCAAAGATTCCTTTTGGAACAAACCAAGTGGAGTTACCCAATTAAGTGGTAACAAACATCCTGAATATTTTTAGTTTTCATTTCCATTCTCCACTCCATAAACTCATCTTATTTCATGAATATATAAAAAATAGTATCCCAAATAAAATAGTGTTTTGTTATGTTATGTTTTATAATGTCACTTATACACAATTCCATATAATGGATAACGAACATACTATTTACGTGTACAATGAACTACTACATCATGAAACGATGATTGTTTATTTTTCCTTTAACAACTATCATGATGGACATTATGATGGAAAATATATTTATATATTCTATATAAAATATTTATTAATTATTTATAGTTCTATAATTTTTAGATAAAACATTCCTTTAATACATTACATTTTGCGTTAAAACTATTACATTGTTTGAGGAAGTGTTGACTATCGCCCTCTCAAATAGATGTGATTCATTCACACTATGCAAGGAAAATATTGAGGATAATTTTAATAAAAATATATGAAACATATTACATAAACATTATAATATAATTAAAATATTTATTTATATACATGTCATTTACTTTTCATTCTTCGAATCTCACAAAGAAATGAAAGTAGTGTTCATGTGTATGTATGACCTACGTCTCTAGGAATGGTGCATTTCATTTCTTATCTCCAAACACTATAGATTATTATAAAAACATATGTAAGGAATACATATGATAATTAAATCTTGGTCTTCATTAGGGCGATAATTAAATAACGATCTATGAAATTGGAGTATAAAATAACAACTCAAAACATACTTAAGAAAAGTAGGCCATTAACACCCGAAATAGTTAAAACAATGAATGTGTGTTAACAGACGGGTAATAAAATATTATAAGATGTTAATATATGATATTAACACTTTATTATGGTAATTTTATAAGTTAGTAATATATATTCAACCTCTATACATGATAATAAATATGTCACGACCCGTCCCAATGGGGCCCGAGTCACAACTCCCCAAGCCCGCCTCAAATAGGCCAGGGGCTGGTGACTAGCACCAAGTAGGCATGCTACTAACATGGGAGGAATTGCCTATAAACATGTACACATGCACACACATCTCCAATCCCACAAAGATGAAAAGTAAAAACTACTAAAAATTGAAAGGTTGCTGCATACACTAAAACACAACCAATAGAGTACGATGGGAAAGTAAAGTAAAGTAAGTGTAAAACCCTGGGCCAAAAGTATAATCCCACAAAAAAAGGAAGTCTGTAACAATGCCCAACCTATAAGGAAGGTGTTGGGACTATGCTCTATAGCTGTAGAAACACACCTCGGCATGTTTGATCTTACTGAGTACCATCCGGTCCTAGTCTGCCTAGAATCATGTCAAAGGCTTGCTCGTCTGCATAAGACACGACACGTGCGGGAAAAGACCATGCAGGGGTGAGTATATCAATACCCAGTAGGACACCCTGAAACCACAAAGGAAATACAACAAGGAATTTACCACAAAGGAAAGAAACAGTCAGCTCCATACAGTATATTTCTAAAAAAAACATACCACAAGAATATCCAGAAATACTCATGCACAATCGACTATCTTGAATACCACCCCTAGGATCCAGCTCGAAGATTCCACTAAGTAAGAAACTGGGAGAACATACTCCTAGGTCTGGAGAGAGAGGTACAAAGTACTTGTTCAGGGAGAACACACTCCACAAGTACCTTGAGAAAATGATGCTCAGATGAGGATCACAAACATTTCATGGGGTGATTCAGACAACTCAGTCTGAGCTAATACGCTAAGCAGAGGATCGGCACCCGGGTAAAGTTGGTCACGTCGATACCAAGAACACTTCCTAAGGTTCCAAGAATTAATAGTGGGTCTGGATCTAAGTCTCACAAAGGGTATTCCAACAACTCTATGCAGGGAGTTCTGCTGAAGGGATCATACTTCTGTGTAAAGGAAATGATACCGGAACCTTCAGGGAAACTACTAGGGGTACAAAGCCTAAGATAACTAGTCCATGTCAGAGCAGAATAGGATTTAGTCAACAAGAAAAGGTTACACGGTGTGTAGTTTGGTTACACGATGTGTTTCTTGACCCCGGGTACTACCCGTGTAAATAGATCATGTCATTCGTTCAAGTCATGTAAAACCAAACTACACGGCATGTAGAAGTGGTACACGCCGTGTTACATAACCCCAGGTACTGCTCATGTAACCGTCACATGTCATTCGGCTTTTCAGATAGAAAGCAACTACACTGCATGTAGAAGAATCACCCATCGTGTCTGAGAACCTAGGCTTGCTCCGTGTACGCTGGCCATGTGCCCGTACAAGGCCTCTGCCCATGTTTGTGTCTCCTGCTTGTGTACCAGTACACGTGTTATCCCGTGTATCTGGCCAGGTCAGGACGGGGAGGGTTATACACGGCATGTCCTTGGTTGTGTACCCTGCTCGTGTCCATGTACTCCCAGAGTACACATTATTTAATCTTGTCGACGAACACATGCCGTGTAGCCCATACTACACACTGTGTATTTAGGAAATTTACAGAAGCTTCGTCTTCCTCCGCGCGCATCAGCTGTTGCTTCGGATCTTGATCCAATCATCTGATCATCACGAAACACCGGATTTAGGGTCTTCCCGCTCCTACAAAACCGATTTCATCGGTTTTGGGCTTCCGATCGTTCTTGAAAACGCATCCTCATTCGTCCGCACTAAACTCTCAAAAAACGGGAACTTCCGAAACGCATCGATTCATCAGCCATCGTCGTCATTGCACCTCTGCTAGGTTGCCTTAACATTGGATCTTTGATTTCGGATATTGGCATAAAAAAATGCACAATGATCGATTTCCTCCAAGAACGCATAGAATGCAATAAAGAACTCGTGGGGGATAAACAAGAATCAACAATAGGGGTGAACCTCGATCGTTGTTCGTGACGATCTGGGTTTTCCTCCATTAGATTGAAAACCAAAACAATCTCAAGAATTAAAGCCTCAAATCCCCACATGAACCCATCCCAAAACAATGATCGACCCATAGGCTAATTTTTTTGTGGATTAGTCCACATTATTCATAGAAATAAAAAAAAGGGAAAGGAGAAATCAAGACAAACATCCTACCTGGATTCCGCGACATTCGTCTGCAGTGATCCGGTCACTGCGTCGTCATCACCATGTTGGGAGGTTTCTTCCAGAGCCTCTAGCACCGCAAAGGGTTTCAGGGTTATAGAATTTTTAACCCTGATCCCCTGTGAATTCTCCATTTAAAAAGATAAGTTATTTCGCTATAACAAAGATTTAAATAAAATATTTTAATAAAATATTTGATTATGGTTGCGTCCAAAAACCAGATTTTACAACTGACCTATGTCGGCCTATTTTAGGCCTCTCCTAAGGTAAAAACGCTATTCTGAACACAATGGTGCCATCAGATTTTTGATCTGAGCACCCCTTTAGGAGTTGTTACACTTTTTCAGGAAAACCGCACGCGCGCGTTTATTTAATTATTAAATTAAATTCAAACATTTTTTCTGGGCTCACTGGGCCTCGTAGCCTGACACTGCCTCAAAGCCTAGTCTCAAATTAATTCCCATATAATATTAAAATAATACATAGAAAATTCAGGAATCACACCCACCTTTGGGATTTTACATCCCCGAAAAGACAAAACAAAGGCTACTCAAAAAGATGTGGGTACTGCATGAGAATTTGAGCCTCCCACTCCCATGTGCTCTGCTAGAGATTCCTGTGCTGCCACTGGACACGCAACAAGGGAATAGCTCACCCACGATGGATCTTCTCCTATCGATCCATGATCTCCATAGGGTACTCAGCAATGTTCACTCCATCATCGATGTCCAGCTCACCCCAGTCGATAATGTGCAATGGATCATCCATGTACCTGCGTAGCTGTGACACATGGAAGACGTTGTGTACCCTGTCCATCTGAGGAGGTAGAGATAAGCAATACTCCACCTCTCCATCTCTACTCAAAATATGGAAAGGGCCAACGATCCATGGAGATAGCTTGCTGCTTCGGCCAAATCTCTGCAATCCCCATTGAGGTGAGACCCGAAGGAACACATGGTCTCCCTCCTCGAACTCCAAGGGATTCCACCTTCTTTCAACATAATACTTCTGTCGACTTTGTGCAGTCTTCATCCACTCCTGGATGACCAGAACCTTCTCTATAGTAGCTCTCACCATCTCTGGGCCCATGAGTGATGACTCTCCCAGGTCAGTCCAACAATGTGGCGACCTGCAAGATCTCCCGTACAGAGCCTTGAATGGTGTCATACCAATAGCAGAATGATAATTGTTGTAATAATTGAATTCCACCAGTGGTAGGTGATCCTCCCAGCTACTAACGAAGTCAAGTATGCAAGCCCAAAGCATATCTTCTAGGACCTGAATGGTCCGCTCTGTCTGACCATCAGTCTGGGGATGGAACACTATGCTCAAGCATAACTGAGTCCCATATGCTTTCTATAATCCCTTCCACAACCGGGATGTGAAATTAGCATCACGATCTGAGATGATCGTGGATGTCACTCCATGAAGTCAGACTATCTCCTACATGTAGAGGCGCCCCAAGCTCTCCACTTAACTCTGCTCCCGTATGGCTAGGAAGTGGGCCGACATGGCGAGTCGATCAATTATCACACAGAAGGCATTGTTTCCCCTGGACGTATGTGGCAGACCAATCACGAAGTCCATGGATATCCCATCCCACATCCACTATGGCACCTCAAGGGGCTGAGTCAAACTCGCCAGCACCTGGTGCTCAGCCTTTACTTGTTGACAAGTAAGGCACCGAGAAACAAACTCTCCCACACACTTCTTCATTCCTGGCCACTAGAACTAACGTCGGAGGTCTTGATACATCTTTTCCACTCCTGGATGAACTTCCAAAGGAGATGTATGGAACTCCCTCAGAAGCTCCACCCACAAAATCTCTGGTACTACCGTCCACCCTCTTAAAAGAACAACGTGCTCCCCACCTTCTAAATATCCACTAGTAGCATCACCTGTGGATATCTCAGCACGTAGAGTCTCACAGCTAGCATCCTCGCTCTGTGCTTCCCTGACTCGTTGTAAGAGTGGAGGGGTAAGAACCATCAACTGAAGGTAATCTCCCTCATCATCATCCAGGAAGGATTAGTGTAAGGAGGTCAACTGCCTTGTCGCATCATCTAGAAACTGTGAACTAGATTTCATGCTGAGATCATCCGCGACTACGTTCCCCTTCCTAGGAGTATAAATGATCTCAAAGTTGTAATCCTGGAAGAACTCAAGCCATCGCCTCTGTCTCAAATTCAGATCCTTCTATGAAATGATATATCTGAGACTCTTGTGATCAGAGTAGATGGTAAACTGCTCACCCATCAGGTAGTGCCGCCACATCTTCAATGCGAATAATACCGCTACCAACTCAAGATCATGGGTTGTGTAGTTCTTCTTGTGTGGCCTCAACTGACGTGAGCCATAGGCAATCACCGCTTGCCTCTACATTAGGACACAACCAAGCACGGTTCCTGATGTATCACAGAACACTACTTACTCGACACCCTCCTTCGATAACCTCAAGATCGGGGCACTCATCAAACTCTATCTCAACTACTGGAAAGCATGCTGGCATCTCTCGGTCCACATGAACGGTTGCTCCTTTTGGGTCAAAGCTGTCATGGGTGATACAATCCTGGAGAAATCAAGGATAAATCTTCGATAGTAGCTTACCGACCCAAGGAAACTCCCCACCTCTTTCATGCTCCAGGGTGGCTCCCATGCTAGCAATGCCTCTACCTGGGCTGGGTCCACTACTAAACCATCTTCCGAGAAAATGTGTCCTAAGAAGTGGACCTCTTTTAACTAGAACAGACACTTTGAGAGTTTCCCATACAACAGGTGCTCTCGGAGTGTGTCCAGAACCATCCTTAGGTGTCTCGGGTGCTCCTCCTCGGATGCAGAGTACACAAGGATATCATCGATGAAGACCACTACAAACCAGTCTAGATAGGGCTGAAAGATCCAGTTCATGAGACCCTTGAACATTGTTGGGGCGTTCATCGTGCCGAAAGGCATCACCAAGTACTCATAGTGACTGTAGCGACATCTGAATTCCATCTTCGGTGTATCCTCCTCCCGTACTTGCAACTGGTGATAGCCTGATTGTAGTTCAACCTTCGAGAAACATCGTTCTCCACTCAACTGTTCGAAGAGGACATCGATCCTCGGTAGGGGATACTGGTTCATTACGGTCACCAGATTCAAACATCGGTAATCCACACATAGCCTCATGATCGCGTCTTCCTTCTTGGAAAACAGCACTGGGGCCGGCCAAGGTGAAATGCAGGGTCTTACAAATCCCTTCTTCTACAAGTCATCCAACTGCACCCTCAGCTCACGAAGCTCTGCAGGATCCATCTGATATAATGATGATGATATCTGTGGCATCCCAGGTTGCAACTCAATGCAGAAATCTATCTCCCGATGGGGAGGTAGCATTGGGACATCCTCTAGAAAGATGCCCTTATACTCATCCACTACTGCTGGAAACTAGAAAATCGTAGCTTATGCTACACCAAGGGCTAGGTTGGCCAACTAATGTAAAATCGGTTGTGCCCTCCTATGAACGAGCCCATACTGTGCTGCATGGGTCTCTCTTTCACTGGAAAAAGAGAACCTCATTCCATCACTATAGACACACCACACCCTTCGCCTAAAACATTCGATCTGGGCATGAACGGTGGATAGTCAATCCATACCCAAAACGACATCGTAAGGCCTCGACGCTACCACCAAGAGTTTCCAATTGAAACTCTCGCCTCCAAGGTTCAGGTCACACTGTCTACAGAGGTGTGTGATCTCTGAATCTTCTCCAGTTGTTGTTTCTAAGAGTAAGGGTCGAGTCAATGGATCTAATGAAATCTCAAGGTCTCGAACAAGACAAGCAGCTAGAAAGGAATGACTTGAACATGTGTCTATCGATATGGAATCCAATGTAGAAAATACATAGATAGTACCTCTAATAATTTCGGGAGTACCTGGGTCATAAGCCTCTGCCATCGGCAGCTGTCCCTCCCACTATCCACCAGCTCCCCGAGCCCGGGGTGGACCTCCTGGGGGTGGTGGTGGTAAAAGATCAAAACTACGACCACCTCTGGATGCTCTCCCAGCTCCCCTACCACCTCTGCTGCCCCACAGATCTGCCTACTCCACATGTTGCCTCTGCCTCGGGGGGTCCATCCACTGCTCCTGTGTCAGTAGTACGGCGGGTCGGACAATCCCAAATGAGATGTCCCCTGCCATCACATGAGTAGCATCGCCTCTCTCGAGGCTGGCTAGATGCACCTTGAGAACCCTGTACGGTAGATCCACTGTCCTAGGATCTCCTCTGAAAACGTCTCCCACGCTAGGGTTCCTGACGTCGGCTCCCTGCTGCCAAGGTCTCTGCTCTAGCTCACCCAATGCTGACATCTGTCGGCAGTCTCTTCTCTTCCAAGAAGCTCTCGACCACCAAAGACCGCTCGAGCAACCCGAAATAAGTAGGAATGCTCATTTGGATGATGCTAGCTCAGATATCTCTGAGCAAGCCCAGATCGAAAGTTCGAGCTCTGAAGTACTGATCTCTAACCATATCCATCGAGTGTTGTGAGAGGTCGGTAAACCTTGATAAACATTCAGCCATCGTCATGGTTCCCTGTTGAATCTAAAGAAGCTCTTGTATGTGTACTGCTCTCAGGGTAACTGGTGAAATCTCTTCCCTACAGAGATTCTCGAACTCCAACCAAGCAAGTGTCGCCTCGTTATGAGTCTAGATAACCAAACTCCACCATCGTTTTGTTGAGCCCTACAGAAGGCTCGCTGGCAGGATCCCCATCTGGTCTGCTAGTGTCCTAACCAAATGGAAGACTTTGGCCACTGCCTCAAGCCATTCCTTTACTGCCTAAGGGTCAGGATCTCCTCGAAACCTTAGGGGTCTCTATCTCTGAAACTCGTGGAGTGCGCTCAGCCTGCGCTCCTCCTCCACTGGTACAACGGGCACTAAACAATGCTCCACAAGTGGCTGGACAACTGGCACACCACCTGGTGGTAAAATAGGGGTATCTGGTCCTTGTATCGAAGCTTCATCAAAGAGGGGGTCATCCTCGTGATAGAGCAGCTGGATCCTAGGGGGTGCGCATCGCGGAGGCATCCTGTAAGGAAATAAGATGTATCTCAGTCAGTGAGTATATCTGGAGAGATGGCTCAAAAAGGACATGGAAACCACAACCCATTCCTATATGATACATGTACCATAATTTTCCATGCAACTAGTGTTCACATGTTTCGAGTTGAAAATCAAGTTATCAGAGTCCTGGTGTATGGATATGTCGACCACCCACACCAACACCGGGGTCCCTGGCCTGTAAGATGAACTCGAAACACTTAACGCTGTTGCCCCAAACAAACTCACAGACTCTTAGTCCTAAGGCAGAACTGACCACCTCTGATACCACTCTTTCATGACTCGTCCCATTGGGGCCCGAGTCGCAACTCCCCAAGCCCACCTCTAATAGGCCAGGGGCTGGTGACTAGCACCAAGTAGGCATGCTACTAACATGGGATTCATTGCCTATAAACCTGTACACACGCACAAACATCTCCAAGCCCACAAAGCTGAAAAGTAAAAACTACTAAAAATGGAAAGGATGCATGCATACACTAAAACCCAACCAAGAGAGTAAGACAAGAAATTAAATTACAGCAAGTGTAAAACCCTGGGACAAAAGTACAAGCCCACCAAAAAGGAAGTCTGTAACAATGTCCAACCTGTAAGGAAGGTGCTGGGACTGTAGTCTATAGCCGTAGGAACACACCTTGGCCTCTCTGATCTCACTGAATACGGTCTGGTCCTGGTCTGCCTAGAATCCTGTCAAAGGCTCGCTAGTGTGCACAAGACACGCCACGTGCGGGAAAAGCTCATTCAGGGGTGAGTATAACAATACCCAGTAGGACACCCCAAAACCACAAAGGAAATACAACAAGGAAAATACCACAAAGGAATGATACAGTCATCTCCACACAGTATATGTCTAAAACGCACACCACAAGACTATCCAGATATACTCATGCACAATCGACTATCGCGAATACCACCCCCAGGATCCAGCTCGAAGATTCCATGAAGCATGAAACTGGGAGAACACACTCCTAGGTCTTGAGAGAGGGGTACGAAGTACTCATTCCAGGAGAAAACACACCAAAAGTACCTTGATAACATTATTCTCGGATGAGGATCACAACCAAGTCATAGGTTGACTCCGACAACTCATTCTGAGCTAATCCGCTAAGCAGGGGATCAGCGCCTTGTTAAAGTTGGTCACATCGATACCGAGAACTCTACATAGGGTTCTAGGAAAAAATAGAGGATCCAGCTCTAAGTCTCACATAGGGGACTCCAAGTAATCTATTCAGGGAGTTCTTCTAAAGGGATCATACTCCTATGTAAAGGAAATGACACCGGAACCTTCAGGGAAACGACCAGGGTATGAAGCCTAAGAGAACTATTCCAAGTCACAGAAGAGAAGTTGCTCAAGTCAAGAAGAAAAGTTTACACAGCGTGTAGTTTGGTTACATGCGGTGATCCTTGACCTCAGGTACTTCCCGTATAAACGGCCCATGTCAATCATTCAGTACTTGTAAAAAAAATACACGGCGTGTTGAAGAGGTACACACTGTGTTCCTTGACCCCGGGTACTGCCCGTGAAACAGGCACGTGTCATTCTGCTTGTCAGACAGAAAGAAACTACACAGCATGTAGAAGAATCGTACACCATGTCTAAGCACCTGGGCTCGCTTCGTGTATGCTGACCATGTGCCCGTACACAACCTCTGCATGTGTCCGTGTCGCCTGCTCGTGTACCAGTACACGGGTTATCCCGTGTATCTGGCCGGGTCTGGGCAGGGAGGGGTATACATGGTGTGTCCTTGGTCGTGTACCCTGCCCGTGTACATGTACTCCCGGAGTACACATTATGTAATCCAGCTGATGAACACATGCCATGTACCCTATACTACACGCTGTGTAGTCGGGAAATTTATAGAAGTGTCATCTTCCTCTGCGTGCCTCGGCTGTTGCTCCAGATCTTGATCCAACCATCCGATCATCACGAAACTCTAGATTTGGGGTCATCCCACTCCTACAAAACCGATTTCGTCGGTTTCAGGCCTCTGATCGGTCTTGAAAACTCATCCTGATCCATCCGCACAAAAGGCTCGAAGAACGAGAGCTTCATAACTGCATTGATTCATACATCGTCGTCGCCATCACACCTCCTCTAGGTCTCCTTGATATTGGATCTTTGATTTAGGATCATTGCATCAACAAATGAATGATCAACGATCGATTTCCTCCAAGAACACATAGAACGCAAAGAACAATGCAAGGGGGAAAGTCAAAAATCATCAATATGGGAGAACCTCAATCGTTGTTCGTGACGATCCAGGTTTTCTTGCAATTAGATTGAAAACCAAAACAATCTCAAGAATCAAAGCCTCAAATGCCTACATGAACCCGTCCTGCAAGAATGATTGACCTGCGGGATAATTTGTTTTTGGATTAGTCCGTGTTCATCATGGAAATCTAAAATAGGGAAGGAAAGATCTTGACAAACATCATACCTGGATTTCACGGCTTTCGTCGGTGATGATCTGGTCGCTGCGTCGTCGTCGCCGCGTTGGGAGGTTTCCTCCAGAGCCTCTAGAGCCGCCAAGGGTTTCAGGGTTATAGAAATTGTAACCCTGATCCCCTACAAAGTCTCCATATAAAAATATAAGGTATTTCTCTGTAACAAAGATTTAAGTAAAATATTGTAATTAAATATTCTGTTACACTTGCGTCTGAAAACTACATTTTACTACCGACCAGCATCGGCCGATGTTCAGCCTCACCTAATGTAAAAACGCTATTCTGAACGCAATGGTGCCCTCATATTTTTTATCCGATCACCCGTTTAGGTGTTATTAAACATTTTCAGGAAAACCACACACGCGTGTTTATTTAATTATTAAATTAAATTCAAAATTTTGTTTCGGGCTCACCGGGCCTTGGAGCCGCACACCACCTTAGAGCCTGGTCTCGAATTAATTCCCATATAATATTAAAATAATACATGGAAAAATCTGGGACATTACAAAATACCAAACACAAAAATAAATGTTAATGTAAGGTATTTCATATCAATTAACATTCTATTTGGACTTATTTGTTATTATGAACAAATTCAATTTTATATGGTGTTTATACTTATATTTGACATGTTATATCATGTATATAATAAATCTCTTGTTAATAAATTATTTATTTTATTTCATTATGGGGATCATTATTTAAATGTTTCAATGTGGGATTGGACACATTGGAATGTTTGGAAATTATTTTCCTTAATAATGTTCTTAATGATTATATTTGTAATTTCACTTCATTTTGTAATTGATAAATATATCCTTAAATTATCAATTTATGGTATTAATTTTTATTTATAAATTTCTAGGAATATATATATATTTTCATATGATAGATATTATTATTTCCTTAACCATATATCATTTTCCATATGGTGGTTATATTGATTGTTATTTGATTTGCAAGGGAATAATTGATAAATCCATATACATCATTAAATATGGATATTTGATAAGGCATGTTTTTAATTATTTTAAATTATCATTATATATTTGGAATTCTTTCTAAAGGTACGACATAAGTGGGTCCTAGTTATCGATATCCCCTTGATGCATTAGTAGTATCATGATATGAAATAGTTGATCGAAGTAGATTGGTTTTTACCCAATAGATAAACCATCTTGTAAATGGTCTTGACGGAGCAAGTTACATGTACCTTGGAAACATGGCATCTAATAATTTTAAATTTCTCTCACTTATATTTTTTATTATTCATCTATGATATTTTTTATCGTCATATCAATCAATAAATTTTATTCTTAGTTTATTGATTTAGATGGCATGAGTTTTAGTTTCTTTCCATTCTATATCGATATTTCCTTAAATAGTTATTTGAATGAAATGTGTTATCAGTTATATACATTTCCATGATAATTTATTCCAATTTATTCATTAATTATTTCTCTTTACATACCCTTACTATGAATTTGAACTCACCATTATTTAGTTTCATTTCCCAAGGTTATGAAAAGGAAATCACTGAATACACATTCAAGGATGTAGTTTATTTCATTTTATTATATATAATGTTTTTATTTTCTCAACACAATATATTCTTGGTATCATCTAAATTTCTAGTACAACTAAACATATCAGTCATTTGGGACTTGATTCTTATAATTATGCCAATGTAATAAAATAATTCAATTGATCCGAACATCTAGGGGAATGCCGTTATATATACAAAAGATCCACTATTTTAGGTTTCTAGATAGCATAATTAAAATAAATATTATTAATCATGTTATTGGGATTTTAATTCATTGATGGAATGTGAATTTCAAAAAATATAACCATACAGATCTGTTTGGAATGGATGCCGTAGATGGAAATGACGCATGGATCACTAAAAACAAAGTCTAATTGGTTGAGGTATAACAAAAAATATTCAATGGTCTACATAATCCCAGGATGTGGCACTAATTTGTCTTGCTGTGACAGTCACTAGAAGAGTTTCATGAATGTTGCCTCTAGTGTGAATAGTGTCGTCTTCATTGGAAATGGTGTACTATAGGACCCATTTTTCTAAAATATCTCTGACCAGCTCTACCAAATTTGTTTTAGATACATTTATTATGCTTCTTGCCTCATTGGAAACCTCTCGCCAAGATCAACATCGAACATTCCATAAAAAATCCATCCAACGTCAATTTTATGGTCACCGGAAAACCATCTTTTGGTTCATCATTTTGACCTCTAAACTCCCATTAATACACCTTTTTGGGGGTATAAGAGGTACATTGAAATTATAAAGAGACTAACAGAAGAAAAAATTGAAATGAAACTCATATTTAACATGGATTGGAAATTATTTCCTCCATCCATAGGATATGGGAGAGTTTTCATTATTTCTATCCAGATCAAACTTCGGAGTATAACAACACAGATTGTAGATTCATGGGATTTTGATCATGTTTTATAGATGAATTAAAATCAAGGTTGTGAAGTGTTGGTTTCAGTTTTTTAACGATTTCTTGACATTTCAACCACTAACTACTATGAATTTGTGGTGTCATAGGGGTTGGCTATAAAAAAAAGGATGAAATATCCTGCAACCTCCTAAGTTAGTTTTCACCTGATGAAAATAGTTTCCAATAGAAAAATCTCAAAAATCACTCCTTAATTTGGATTTCCCCCAACACACTCACACAAATACACAAAACGCACACACACAAATATATATATATATATATATATATATTGATGTTCTCATAGGTGTTTCTTTCTTAATCTGATATAGGAAGTGTCATCCCGGTGTCCTTTAGAAACCAGATTCGACCTATTTATAGTATTACATTTTTACTTTACACTAATTATATCTGCACACTACCATATTATATGAAATGGATGGATATTTATATACATTTCATTGATTTACTATTGAGTATTTATCATACCTTTTTTAATTCATAGATTGGTTGATGAACATACTTCTTCATTTCAAGTAGGGAAAAAGGAAAGGTTCCATCTAAGGATGCTTGATTGTTTACTAAGGATGATGTATGACAACAATATACTGATCATATGATCATGGTGATAGTGTATTTACCCTGATATTTTGTTTATATTATTTTATAACATGTTTTTTATTCATTTTTCTCTCTATCCTATTGAATTAAAAATTTTGTAGAGTATCATGAAATTATCATCCTTTTGTATATGTATTGTGTTATTTACAATGACTCGTATTATTTTATATATTTATGTCTTCTTTTACTGATTCATATATAATTTAACTATTTAACTATTATTTCTTACCATTTTGTTTCACTCCGAACTAAGGTTATAATCTCCCCACTGATACACATTATCCCCTAACTATTAGTCAAAAGCCACTAGCTTATAGGGATCCACGCTTGAGGCCATGTGGCCAACCATCTAGGGGAACTAATTAGTGGGTCATGGGTTAGGATGCTACAATAATGATCTTATATAGTGTTTATTAGTGAAATAAATTCAAATTTTAAGTATACAGTGGAGATTTAATGGATATTAATTTCATACATGATTTGAATATTAGATTTTTTAGCATGATTTTTTTAATGACCAACTAACAATGATGTTTTCAATCATATCATTAATAGGAAATCTAATTTGTCATAAAATAATAATTACATAATTAATACTATATTTATCCAAATAATACCATCCTTAGATTCAACCTTGTTAGGTAGTGATGGAAAATGAAACATGTTTCTCCGTGGAATCTATAGTACTTACAATTCCCAAACAACGACTTTATTTTTTTTAATCGATGGTATATATCAATAAATGATTATAATAACCATGATAATATATAAAATAATGTAATATCATTATATTAGTGTTTCTTAGATAAATTTGGAAGATGATAATTATGAAGAAAACTACGTAATTGATGAAACTCTTGTCGGGGACTTAGATTTTCCTTAGATGTCTACTTGAATTTAAAGGTATTTGGAGAACTATGTGTGGAATAGAGATTATTTTAATGGGATAGTTTTATAGGGTGAATAAAATGGTTGATATTTAAGGAGAAATATTTATGACATGAGATTCATTAAGTTGAAAATATGATACCCTTCTATAAGTGAAGGAATGGGATGTTTTTCGAGCAACTGAGACATTTTTATTAAAGAGATGTTACTAATAAAGTATAAAAACCCCCCAAATGGAAACAATTTGAGATCCAAAGATTATGGGTCAATAAAAACCCCTTCCAGTTCTTATCGAGACAAAATTTATAGATTTATGGATTTTGGTTTTTACTCAAATTTTACCCTAAATTACTTTTACCATGGTAATTAATTTTTAACCTTGTTAAGTAATTTTAATTACCCACATTAATAATAAACAATTTTATTGATATAAAATAGAAAAATTAAAATTTTGAAATTATTTTATCATCTAACATTTCTAACTAAATTAAAAATTAATTTCAAAATAAATTCACTTAATCCTATAAAAATCAATTTCATAGAAATTTCATTTTGAATGTTCAAAATGATATTAAATATAAAATCACATTGATTACTTATTTTAAGGACATATATATATTTAATACAGAAAAAATTTATATGATACTTCAATGAAAATATAAAAAAATACACCTTTAAAATACTTGATTCCATGGAAAGAACAAAAAAAATTTGATACTAAAGTAAAATTTTAATAAGATACAAAATGTTTTACATAGGTTTTCGAAGTTAAAATTTTATAAATGAATAATTTTATTTATAAAGTTTATATATGATCACATAAAATGATTTAAAAATTTCTAGGTCATTCTTAAATAGTAATAAATAATTAAAATTTACATGGTTAGTAAAAATAATATTTTTATGATTAAAAACTGAATTTCATCGAAAAAAATAACCAAAAAATTATTAAATTAAATTGGATATTTGAAATTAAAAAAATTAATTTCATCTTTATTTATATAAATTTCAAAAAAAAATTCTATTTTTTAAAAAAACTCAAAAAAATAATTAGAAGGATTAATTGGAAATCTAAATTTTCAAATAATAAGTTTTATTATTATTATTTAATATCATCTACCAAATAAATTGGTGTTAGGCAGTTATTAATTTCAAACATAATTTATCATTAATTATATGTTTTCTTTAAATAGAAATGTGTATCGCATAATAGACATTTTTTTATTGAAATACATTTTTAAACAATAAAAAATCTTATTATTCCTCTATTGTAAACTAGTTGAATTTAATTCATATAAAAAGTATCCTTTATTTTATATATAAGTCTAATTCATAAAGAGATGGCACAAACTCACTCCCAATAAATAAATAGATAGGGTATGACAATCATACATAAATATTTATTTTTTATCTAAATATATTGTGGTTTCATATAAGTTTGATGTTTCATGTGGAGAAATTTATTGAAAAAATTGAACAACTAAAATGTAATCTTATATTATTATCTTGAGGTGTACTAATAATGTCTAGACTTAAAAAATACTCACTAATA
Organism: Viscum album; assembly: GCA_963277665.1. Lineage (NCBI taxonomy): Eukaryota > Viridiplantae > Streptophyta > Magnoliopsida > Santalales > Viscaceae > Viscum > Viscum album. Next base: position 1,448,422,118 of record OY728155.1, read on the forward strand.
TTTATCTCACCCAAAATTGCATCACCGTTAATTTTTATCTCCACAAAAGCATTCAAAACATTTGAGTGAATAAGGTGAATGTTCATTTTTCCCAATTGTTAGATAATTAAGATAGATAAATCCATATGAATCTAGAAAATATCTTCAATTATCCTTTATATTTACTTATTCTTTCACCATTTTTCTATGAAATAGTCACCTTAGTAATCTTGTAATTATTCTATTTACCATTACTCATTTTTTGTATAATTTTATTCTTATAATCTATAATAAAGGAAAAAGAAATTTTTTTTTCCTTTAACTTCTTTGGTTCTACTAGCTATCCTGAAAAAACAGTCAATAAAACCAGTGGAACATGTTTGTAATTTTTTAATTTTTATTCAGCACAAAAAATACTCCTTAAATCATCCAATGTTTTATTTCTTTGATTTATAATTTTTGCTTTTCAAGGATTTCATTTCATAGATTTTTTTTAAGAGAGTGTCCAATCTTCTTACATCTTCCACAAAACATTATATTTTCAGTTAAGTTACCCTTATGTGGTAACATTAAAGGAGATTAACCTTCCCCATATGAGATTTATTTCATTAAACCAATCTTGTTATTTCTATCATCAATATATTTTCATTGATATTACATATTTCTTCTAAAATTATAATATTCATGGTATGGTTACACCTATCCATGATGTGTCCTTTCCTAATATAATTGTGTCATCTCCCATTTTCAGTGACTTCTTCCATTAAATTCTATATTGGTGTATTTTTGTAATGGTGAATTTCATTCCATTACATCTCAATGAAGTATTATTATGAATATTAAATTTATTATCCTTATCTTTTTACACCCTTCTTTTGTAAATTTTAGTTGAATCATGATTAGTTACTATGATCTATTTCTCATCATCAAAGTGGACACTTTTTCCCAAAATTTCCTCATAGCACAAAATATTTTCAAATATTCAATATTTAAAATAATTTTTTCTTCTTCCATAAATTTTGATTCCACTTAAAACCTCTTCTTGATATCAGTTACACTACCCATTAATTTATTCCATCTTTATTTTCTAGTTATTTTCATGTTATGCCACCAATAAAAGGATTATCATTTGAAAATTCCACTAAAACCTATAATATCCAATAAAATTGGACTTCTCATAATGTGTTTTAATTTTCTCTTGTAAAATTTAACATTTGTTTTTAAATATGTTCTATTTCATTCCAAACCCCTTTTGGGGAATAAGTTTATCTTTACTTCAATTCATACACATTTATATATTTGGTTGGTTTCTTCGTACATTTATTCTCCCATATTTTTTATGTTCTTGAATTGTATCATAAAATATACAAGGATTATCAATTGGTGCTAGTGTATAAAAATTATCACGAATGTGGGGTTACCTTTATTAATGAACTCATAGAGGATATATATTCCAGTAATAATGAACTTTATCTACTACTAGATTGGTTCTTTCTTGTAGTTAGACTCTTATTATAGTTTCTGGTAGTAGCAATACTTATACCATTTTAAAAATATTAAACTTGAGTAAATTACAAGTTTCTCAATTTTACTTCTGAATCAACACTCATTAAAATTAAAGTCACCATCGGATACTTAATAAATTTTTCATTATCTTCGCATTAAAACCAATTCTGTCAAACCCTTTGTTGATCTGTATTATTTTATTTAAGTATATTTATTTGGGTTTCTTTATTTATTTAACATTAACTAATATATTATAATTCTCAATGTTTAAATAATATTCATATTCATTAATCAATTCATTAAAAATAATATAAATGATAATTTATTATAAACACTTATTTGTAATTATTATTCGACTATTTAAATAATTTAATTGTAATTTAATATATATTATTATTTTTACTCAATATATAATTACATAATTTACAAGTTTTTTAAAAAAATTTATCCAATTAATTCTCCATCTCATTGGATTTTTCTTCGAGTAGTGTGTTTTAATAATATGATCCCTTGGTAAATTCATGTATATATATAACTACATAAACTAGTACACCATTCATATAATACATGAATATAGAGTAAATATATTCAATATATTTAATAGATTCATACACTTTACTATTTCACTGATATTATCTAGGAGGATACTTCCTAATGGATATATCATAGAAAAATATTACATTTTTTAACTCTTGATAATTGTAGATAAAAATTAATAGATTTTTAGAAGATATATTACATAACTACTAAGATTTGTTTTTTTTCTTAGTTTTTGGGCCATAATATCTATATTAGTGATTGCAAAAATCTCCTAAATTTTATTTAGCTGTGGTATCTATATAACATTCTTATATTCTTGACGAAAAATATATAATGATATTATAATTGTAAATATCATATGAATTAGTGAAAAACTGGGTGAAACTATATAACTAATTAGTGGAATCCAATATTACATACTAGTTTAGAGTCATAATGGATCATAAAATCACAACAACATGTCGGAGGCGATGAATCAAGTGTGGTCAAAATTTATAGAATTAATATAACATAAACTATTACCAACTTTATTGTTTTTTGAACCTTTATCTTAGAATTGATGTTTGGATATTATTATTGAATCACAAATAAATATCACCTAATGTAAAATAGAAAAAGATTTTGGAAAAAATCACTGATGAATTTTTAAAAGGACTTTCATCAATGTGAGAACCTACTCCTTTATTAAATAATTATCCTTTGAAAAAAAATTAATGTTATAATATTTTTATATATTAAAACTTTATTGTCATGTTATCATCATTATCCAACAATTTTGCCATATGTTTTTGGTGAATAGGAACAATATTGGATAGGGGAATAATTACCTTTTCTCAATTAGTTCTTTAAACGGTCTCCCACCTATCTTCAAGACTATCCAAAAACATGATCACATATTTGACAGACAACTTTTCTTCTCCTAAAATATCATATACATAATCTGTATTCTCTATTTTTGTTAACTCGATTTTTAGTCACACAGTTCTTCAAAGAAGATAAATATTTAGATTTTTTATAGATGGTTCTTGATGTAAGTCTGGATATCTTTATTTAATCCTAAATTACATTAAAAGAATATATTTTCTTCAAAATTAGATTTTCCTAATATTCACATATTCATCACTAGTAAACTTTTATTAAGTAATACATTGTTCCATCTAATGTTTTATTTTCTTAATAAGAGTGTGGATAACTACCTACCTTGTCTCTACATCTAAATTTTCTCTAATATTTATAGACTCATAATTTCTTCAAATGTTTAGAGGCATGTGGTCTTCAATCATTGAGATCACTTATATTTTATATTTATATTAAATCACTAATAATATTTTAGAATATTTAATAGAACTAATTTATCAACTCCTCAAAAATATTTGAATCCAATATCCATCAGATCTTCTATAAATATCAAGTAGAATAAAAAAATTACCTTCATAAATGTTGTAACTTTTAATTTCCATATTATCATCATCATATTGAACAGTGAATTCACATAAATATTGTAATAAAAATCCCTAATATGTTTGGTAATTTAACATATAACATTTTATCATTCATCAATTCCTTTTTCAATACACTAATCATTTATATCCTATGATTCATCAATCAATATCTGACAAAGAATCAATGAATTCATTATTCTCTATACATATCTCTTACAAATGTTCAAACTCTTAATTTGGAATCTCATATTTAAACCATCATATCTTATGATCATATAACATTCATGGATTCTCATTAAAACTACATTTTATCATCTTTATTTCAATTTCTATAAATTTTGAGGGCGTCTTCTTATACCAAAATTATATTATAACCACTACTTATAGTGATTTTTCAAAAAAACACTTTCAATAAACATATCAGTTAATCTATATATGTTCTCCACTTTTTGAATCATTTATAATTCCCTTTCATTCGTCCTTCAGTTCAATTAATTGGAATTTATTTTCTCTACCATATTGTATTTTGATTAAACAACATCTATCATCTTCTATGACTATCTCATATGTGTATTCGACTACCAAACTCTACTTATTTAAACGATGCTTTATAGAATCCATGAAATTAGTTATATTATCATATATCTTTGAGTTCATGATATTTCAATGCATATTTTTTTGGTAATAATGAATTTATTTGTTTTTATCCAAATAAACCACCAACAGGTTTCAAAATAGTTATTCAAAAAAAAAACAAAGTAATATATAAGTAAAGTATCCATGAGGGGTTTCAACACACTTCCTTCCTCAAACTTGAAAAAATTATTTTCCTCTAGTATATTCTGTTGGGAAATTTATAGTGCTAAGAACCTACCTTAAAATTGTTTGTTTCCTTTGGATTTTCCAAATTCACTCAATAATTCTCAAGTATTTTCTATATTATTTAAAATATCCTAAATATACATATAATATTATAACTAAATTCAATTTCCAAAAACTTTCTTTAGATTATTTTTTCTTTTAGTTAAATCAACCAAACCACTTCTTTTGGATGCACATAAACGACATTCATGACTCTTCATCTAGTAGTATATCTTATTTTGTTATAAAATCTTGGTAATATCTCATCAATAATTTTTTCCTAAGACTTCTAGCAACACTTCATCAAGCCAAAAATAACTCAGATCTTATTATACACTGTATCCATCCTCTATAATATGTTTTAATAGTATTCAAGATATTGGTTGATGTATAATTGTAATAGGGGTTGAATTTTCGTATTGAATTTAATAAAAATAGAAAAGTTAAACCCAAAATTAAAATATTTTTAAATGATAAAGTGATAATCTTGATAATGTGAGGAATTGATAAATTACATCAAAATTAAAATGTTGGATTCATTATTTATTAATTGATTATCTAAATAAAAAACGGACAAATCTAATTTATGAAATTATGTGTATCAAAGATTAATGATTCAATAAAAAAAATAAGAGGGAGAAAACTCAGTTAGATAATGGATTTTGGAAAATCCATAGTGTGAGATCATTTGTATCCTCCCCTTAGGATGTGAATTTTATGTTATTACTCCCTTGAACATGGAATTAATTACAAAATACTTATAACATAATCATGGTTTACGATTACTATCTTGAACGTTGATGGAAGCAAAGGAATATATCCATCAATTTTTGTTAGTGAGCACCCATTATGGAAGGAAATAAGAAAATAGAGGTTTTACAAGTGAAAACATGTAAAACACAAACTCCCTAAATCTATTTTATGGATTTTCACAACATGATAATATTGATTAATGAGAAGATGTAGGAAATTTGAAACTTTGATATTGATATTGAATTAATTTTGTCACTTTGAGAGAACTTTGAGATTCTTATAAATTTGACATCATTGATTTGAGTGAGGAGTTGTTTAAAAAGTTCTTTTATGGGATACAAGAACACTTAGGTCTCTATTTATTGTATTTATAGTATTTGGAGGTCCCTTGTTTTCATATGGGACTTAAATGGACCCTGTTAAATAGTTTATGTACATTAATAAATGCTCCTAGACTGATCAAGACTATATCCACCTACTAGCTGAGATTATCCTTGATCATACTACTTCCACTGATGGGCTAGTGATTCTATAGGGGCTATCTTGTGGAGTCATGAATATTTGGGATAATTATCCATGGAACTGACTGGGTGATTCCCTACACTGGAAAACCGGTGCAACCGATATCTCTTCACCTTCAGGTTGAACCACCATTTCTTATTTTAAATGCCATCTAGGGATCATCAATTAATATTTCAAGATCTAAAATAATCTATTAATATTAGTCTAATTCCTTCATTGGATCAAGAATATTAATTTTTATAGTATTTATAGTCTCCATTAATTCCATTAATGACATGACATAAAGTCAAATTAAAATGAATGAAAGTCTCTCAAATAAAAATGTTAAGTACACAAGAGAGTGTTTATGGTCATGAAAACACTATGAGAGGGACTAGAAAAATATTATATTTTTATTGTCATATGAATATAAAAATTTCATGGATTCTTACATAAGATAAATTTGATAATCATCAGATATTACACGTCACTTGATTACCTTTGGATACTATATCTTCTTTTATCTGAGAAAATCATATAGACACACTCATTATGTACAATCTAAATATAGATTTAATTTCTTCTTATATTAATACATTTTAATGTATAGTATAATAAATTTCAGAATACAATTAAGAATCACATGATTCTTAAATCTATTTTAGTACTTTCTCAATGACTTTTCAAACTATTAAAAACACTCATTGACAATTAATAAAATATTTCATCATTTCATTCCACTGGGATATTCATAAATTTTATATAATTGGCATATTAATATATAAATAAACATATTTTAAAATTAATTAAATACTATTTACTTTTTATAATATATAAATTTAAATATAATTAAAATTATATTCATTATATATTGTTTCATATAGACACATATATGTTTTGTTCACTTGTTACACACAGAAACACATGTAAATGGGTTCATTATTCATGAACACCAACCCAAAGACAGAAAAATATATTTATATAAGATCAGAAAATTATAAAGATTTAAATAATTAATTTAATTAATTTAAATTCAAATCAGTAAAATAATTTATAAAATAAACACATAATTAAAAAATTTATGGTCAGTGGTGGTGCACCGGCAGCAAAGATGCCTTAATTGGAATTTGGGTGGAGTTAAATTTTATAAGGGTTGTAGAAGGTAACGTAGAACTATATAATTTGGAGGATTATAAAAATTATTGGGGAATATAAAATATAATTTAGTATTAGTGTTTCTTTCATGAAATTTGTTTTCTCTGTTGTTAGTGTCTACTTCCATGACCTGTATTGTTCTTATCGATGCCCTATTCTGTAAACACTAGCTTCTACAGTCTCCTTTAATGACCCAGCTTCCCTCTAGTTGAGTAGTGATCATTGGTGTTGGTTCATTGTTCTGATGTGGGCTGATTAGATCCCTGTTGTGGGATTTGTGTGACACTATAATAGGAATGTGTGTCGGTATGCGGTGTGGTATCCATGGTTCGATTCAGGTGGTTAGCGAGAGGTGGGTTGGGTTTTGGGTTTGGCTCTATGGTCATCCCACCCATGTGTTTTTTTATTTTCCCCTCATCCCATAATATAAGGGGGTCTCTTGGAAAAATTTATAAATAATTAGTTTGAAAATAAAATATATATGCTTTAACTATTACTCTGTTGTTTTTTACCTCTAGGATTTATTTTTTTGTATTACTAAATATATAATATTAAAATACATTTATTTGATTAATAATATATTTCAAAAAAATATTCATTTATATAAATAAATATATATTAATTATTATTAAAAAAATTAAAATGTAGTTAATAATTAATTATATTTCATATATACAATCAATAAATTATATACTTATATATCATTAATAGTAATGTGTATATATATATATATTAGCAATTTTAAATATATTTAAATAATACTATAAAATTTTTATGTTTTAATTTTATAGGCTTGTAATTAATAATATATTATTAAAAATATTTATATTTTTATATTTTTATGGTTGTTAATAAAAAATATTATTTTATAACATAATTATTTTATTTATATATTCATAAACTAATAATAATTTAATATTATTTTAACTATAGTAGATTTTATATTTAATATTCATTTGTAATATATTGAGATGGGGAGGGAAATCCATGTGATTGGTGTGAGATGTAGTACGCATTCCCACAAGAATGCATTTTATGCACATGTGTTCTGCAACCATGCAAGGAATCTCAATGCTTCGGCAATGAAGCATTGGGTAATTCTAGAAGAAGTGATATTGATCTACTTCCATTTTATGGGGCATTGTGGGTTGTTCATAGAAGGGAAACATAGGATATAGATTCATGTTAGATAAACCAAAATCATTTGTATGTGGTGATATAAGGATGATGATTGAGTAATGCAAGCGAGCTGGTGCATGGCAGGCATGGGGAAAACTCATCCCGATGGGATGCATTGAGAATAAAAATTCCTATATTTAGTAACATTATAAAATGGGGATGGTGAGAGGTAAATATATCATCAAAAAATCATGGGACTCTCAACCACAAATTATTTGGGCCATTGGAACCATAAATTTTAGGTCTTTTTAGGCCACGAAATCTAGGGCCGTCAAGCCTATTTCATTATGGACCTTTTGGACCACATAAAAATAAAGGTCCATAATGGTTATTAACTTATGATATATTGATATATAAAACATGATAGTATTTTGACCATTAAAAATGTAATGGGTTATCTATGGTGTAGGTCTATCCTTGGAGTGGGGTGTGGAATCTCCTTATTGGCCCCTGAGTGTGTGTGTGTAGTTATGTTTTCATGAAAACTCCAGGACCTTAATGAAAAATTATATATATATATATATATATCATTAATAATTTATTGTGAATATTTGGTATTTAAGTGAATTAATTAATATGTCTATCTTTATCCATAAATTTATAAAATTAATAATTTATAGTAAAACAGATTTACAAATTTTTATAATTAATAATATTTTATGAAAAAAAATTCAGATTTAAATATAATTATTAATTATTGATATTCATAATATAAAAAATAATATATACATATTTTTGTTATTTTTTTTCCTTTGGAATTTTTAATTATTAATATCAACACACACAAAATATACTAATATTAGTGGTAAAATTAGTCAATATAAAGTAATTGATAGAAAATTAAATTTTATATGTGTATTAGTAAATCTAAATTTATGAAGCTAGGAATTTTTAATATAGAAATTATCACTACTAAATTCTAAAATAATAAATATATATTTTTAAAAGTGAAAAATAGCACTAATAAAAGGTTAAATTATCAAATCATTCAATTTTAATGATGATATAAGATTATTTTATCTATAATTTTCTAGTTAGTAAGGTTAATTCCCTTACCATAATTTTTATAAAATGTTAGCTACACCACCCATCAACCCTGGTGTTCATGTTCTGATGGAATCCATACTATTCCCCCACTCCATATCATTTTCTGGATGCTTCCACTACAAAATTCAATGGTATTCAATTGAAAACATTTGTTTTAATGATATCACTTTTGATTATGATGTGTGTTTGGTAGGGTTTTTTATTTTTGTTCATGTATACATTGAAAATCAACCTTATATTCATCCTTTCCAAACATTTATAAACTCTACCCTCTCATTATATGTATATAAATGTTTTTTTATATAGAAGTATTTATATATATTACCCATATTAATTTAATTAATTATTCACACACACACATATGAATGTATTTTTGTTAAATTTGTTTTTATATATGTGTGTGACTAGATATATATATATATATCAATTAGTAATATATTTTTTATTGTAAATAGTGGAATAAAATATTTGATTTTTTAAAAAGGGATAAAGTTTAGTTCTGTACAAAATACATAACATGGGTATTTATTTTGTCAATTATGATTAATTCCATTTTTATGAAGTTTAATTGAATCATATTATATGGAATAGGATATTGGATAACATTTAATCATGGATTTTATTTTGGTTGGAATTATTGGTGTTCAATGTAATATTGATTAAATGAAAGATATATTACTGCTTTAATAAATGATATATATTTTTAAAAAAAATGAAATAATTGTAAATATATATATAAATTTAAAAATAAATTATTTTTGTAAAAATACATACATGAATTATAAATGTAGTCTGATGATATCGACACAGCTCATATTGAGATTCATACTATTGTATATGGGTGTAAATATACCTATGAAATTGTATATATGATCTTTAAATGTATTTTTATAACTATGTAATGGTAATTGAGCTACTTCTTAAAGGAATATATGCCCCATATTTACTCCTATATAATGTTTTCTCATTTTATATTCTCACTACATAAGGGTAAATTAGAAATCCTTGAGGAAACATAAAGTCCCTTCAGTATGATGTGTGAATGTAAATGTAAAACTAGAGATAGGTAAACTAATACTTCAAACTAATTCAATATATATAAGACTAATCATTTTAGTAGATTAAAATAGAGTTACTATGGGATCACATGGAATGAATAGAGACTATGTGCTTTATAAGATAAGTGCAGTGACAGTGATCTTCACATAGTATGTAGAGTTACTATGATAATCAAATGGTAATATAATAAACTATTGCAATTAATGATAGGGTGAATGACCGTGGTTATGGAAGGAATATTTATCATGGAAAACATTATGTTATAATATTGAAAATAGACTAAGGAAATTGAAGGAGATGAATAATTGAGAGTTATCAATGATGATTGTAAAAACAGTGACATTAATTTTTCAACATAATACCTGATTTAAGAGAATAGAAATATGTTTGAGTATATATTTCTATAAATAATATGAATCATATTTTTAGAGGATTTAAAAGAATGATAATAACATAGTGTAATAGAGAAGATCCATTTTAAATTTTTGAGGGACACAATGATGGGGTTCACTTTTGAGGGGTGTTTTGTAATATTTTTGAATTTGTATACTATTATAAATGAATAGTAAAAATAGTGGTTATGATTATAAATTATATGTTTCTCTGTTTTTTTCTTGAAAACAATAAAATAGTTACTTTTAATCATTATTAGCGAAAATTATTGAAGAAATATGGTATTTGTGACGTAATTTTAAACTATAAATGAAGCATCAATGATTGAAACATCATTCGTGGATATATTGATAATCATTTTAAATGGTAGTGACTTTATATTGGATGAGATGATGAAGAATGAAAAAATTCATAAGCCAAGATCAAGTCACTATATTATGAATGTATTCAGGTATACAATGTAATTTTAATTTTCTTGGATCATGAATTGAAAAAGAATGAATACTATGCACTTTCTAAATATCGACATGCAGTTAGGATATCTTGTTATCATGTGGTTATGAAAATGGCTTAGTGATAATTCATGATCTGATATTGGGTGTGCTTTTGAAATAACGAAATATAATGATATTTGAATTTATACATTCACGTGAAATTATAATGATAGTTTATTTAAAATAGATAAGTGATAGAAAATAGTATAATAGTTGTTGTTATTTAATGTTATTTCATGAAAAATATTAATTTATGTTATGTTTTATCATTTTAATCTATGATAAAAATATCCCATGATCGAAGATAGTTTTAAGAGGCCTAACATTTATATTATTCTAAATAAATCTTTTTTTTCGAAGTGGAGAAAATATAAGATCCACTATAGTTTTTGGTGAAATAAACGTGAATAATAATAACAGGTAAGAGAATGAATAAGTGATCCAATTGGTCATGAAGATCACCAAAAAACAATATCTTTTCACCTACGTTCTTATGGAACAAAACAAATGTGGACGAGTGACTATGAATTTTAGTTTATAAATAGGATGAAAAGGAAGAATACATTGAATCATATCAGTTTTTTACTCTAAAGAGGAATTGGATGTTGTGTGAAGTATTGTCTATAAATGTATATATAGTAACATTATATTGTGAAAGGTAATAGGAAGAAAGGATAGGTAGTATATCTATAATAATAAAATATAATTAATTGGTGTCATAATACCTTATTGCTACCCCTATAATTTATATTAATGTTACAAGATGTACCAGAGTAAGTTATGCATGATAATGAGATTGGTGGGATGAACACTCATTCATTTTTGGGATACTATAGTGTAAATCTCAAATGTTGAATCTTATGTGTCATGGGATCATAGAGGAGTCCATATCACACCATCAACTATTCTTCTCACATTGAGAGGTGAACCTTGTATATTGATGTAACCTTTTTGTATGTATGTTTGGTAGTGATGTAAAAAATAATGAAGGAGAAATGTGATAACAGGAGATCCACTAATCTAGTAGTGATGTGGTGAAAGGAAAAAAGGGATGAAAATTTAAATGTTTAAATTTAATTAGAATTCATTAACACCGATTCACCCCTAGTCTAGTTCAAATCCCTATTGATCGCTTAAATTAATATTTGTAAAAATTTCAAATTTAATTGGATTCTCTATATATTTATGTTGTTCTCTTTTACTTATTTCAATTATATTTCTAGTTTTATAATAATTTTTTGTTTTGGTGAAAAATAATTTATTTCATTTCAGATTTAAATTTCTTTAAAGAATGTGATGAACATGGGAAAGAAATATATATAAAGATGAAAAGTCTATCCAACATTTTATTTAAAAATTAGATGTTGTTGAATCACCTTGTAATGAAGTTGAACTTTAAACACATATTATTAAATTGATTTAATGGGTGGTTTAACATGCCATAATGTTTTTGGACATTCATTCCACCTAAATTAGATTAAGGATGTTGTGAAATATTAACGTATGTGAAAATTATTTTGAAACTTTTCTTAAAGAAGATCTTAGAATCAGTATGAGTGATAATACATTTTATGATTTATAAGATATATATTTTTTAACATTTAAATATACGATTTTTAATTTTTTTTAAATAAAATTTTTCATTTATTATTTTGGATTTTTCAAAGATATCAGGGTGATAATATTCAGATAGAAGGAGGGGTTTATAACTTTGAGAAGGAATTAGAAGAATGAGAACTAACTTGTATAAATATCTATAAACAATTCATTATAAAATAAGATGTGTATGATAATATATAAGATATATTATCAATATTTTAATAATATTAACTCAATGTAATTAATGTGAAGGATGAGACCCTTGAATAATTTTATAATAAGTTCTATGAATTATAAAAAAAATCAAAACTCATATTAATGTCAAGTATTCGTAATCAGATATTAAATTAAAATAGACTATGGAGCATGAAACATTTTTCAATGAAAATTTAAAAATTTATAGGGTGAGGTTATAATGTTGTGGAATTATTGGGAAAATAAGGCAATGTTCATTAAATTTTAGGAGAATGTTTTCCATATGAGGTCTCTATAATTGAAAATAAAACTAGGAATATTTTAAGTGACACATCTTGCATATTCAAAAGTGATGAAGTAAGGATCTATTAGTAAATAATATTCAAAGAATAATTCTAATGTAAAAAAAATATTTTCAATTCTAATAAGATCAATATATCATAATTTAATCATATTCAACTAGGCCCAATGAAATAGGTACCATTGTCAAATTTTTGTAATGATTTTTCAAAATATTTTTACATGGAAAATACAGGTTTAAAAACAAAATTTCAGTAAATATGGATAAAGTTTTGTTCTGAGGATCACTCCACAATGACTATCCTAGATAGAAGAAGGATTCTGGAACTTTTTCCATAATAATGGGCCATCCATTGATGATGAAAGTCCAAAAGCAAGATGCTGTAAAATATAGAGAACAATATGTTTTAAATAGATGATCAAGATTTGCTAGACTATTTTGGTTTCATAATAGGTTCATGCATTATGCATTATATTATTGATATAAACCATTAAATATAAAATACTATAGGAAGAACAATTTAAAGGTGTAAATCAGGAGGAGATGCAATAATTATAGATTATGTAGATAAATATGTCAATTTCTAATAGATTTGTGGTTGTTACATACCTATGTATTGTTTTGGTGGGGGTCAATGAATTTGTGCATGTTCCTCTCAAAATACATCAAATTGAATTAAGAAACAACACATCTTTATAAGAATAAAGATTCACCCTTTTGTATGAATCTAAATAAGATGGTAAACTATATTACTAAATGGATGTTTCAGAAGAGAGAAGTGATTTCTTTAAATAAAATGATTATGTAAAAACATATCCCAATATAGTCTTAAATGTACAAAATTATTTCACCATTAAAAATTATTGATGAGAAGAAATGAACTCACAATATTCTGTATGGATAACATAAACAAGATTCCAATTTAACCAAAGATATTTTATTCATTTTGACTATATATTAAGATAAAGGAAGGATTATGGAAGAAAAAACAAATATTGTGATTATGGTAATGCAAATAATCCACATAATGATCCTAAATTTCATGATAGTTTTTCTACAAAAGAAAATACTCTTTTTAAAGAATAACTAAGTGAGAGATACAATGAAGAAAGAAATATTGAAACAAGATGTTTAATGATTATATTAGCATAATAAAAACACTTTATAATGATTAAATATATAAAAGATATATAGGTTAATATCTAAGCTAATGAAGTATCTAATATGATGATATCCATGCTATACAAAAAAATATCAGTTTTGTACTAAATATATAGAGACATAAAATCTAAAGTAAATGGATCAACTTGGTTAAGAAAATCCTCTAAAAATTGATTTTAACATTGAGAAGTAATAAAGATCCACCTTATTTCCTTAAAACATTTTTTAAAATTTTTGTAGAGACCCGGTTTTTCCTAGAAATATTTTGGAATATTTCTATATATATTTCTAGAGCTTGGCATTGAGATAGCGGGCAATTCTGAGGCCATGTGTTCCTTGATTAATGTATACAAAAATATATAGTATATTTTATTCTATTCACGTGAAGAAAATGAGATATCTCAAAAAAGGTAGCTCAAATTAGAATTATGCGGCCACGGTTAAGTTAGGAATGTGGAATTGACCCTAGGCATGTCATAACTTTTGTATTCATGAGTCTTCAATGAGAAAAGTTACCCAAGGGAAAAATTGTAACTAATATAACTAAACATAATTGTTTAATTCGGAACATCGAATCAAAAAACTTTTGATCAGGCTCTTGGATTATAAATTTGATACTTACTTTGAGTTCTTAATGGGGTGTTTTTAGTATATGTGATATAAAATGAGAGGTCATAGAGGTTTTGGATTCTGTAACTGTTAGCGGAGGTTTTAGTTTTTTTCTATAAATAATCACTTAAATATTCAGAATTAGGGTTAGCTCTTAATTCTATATCCCTAAATCATTGTAAATAACTCTCTCTCTCTCTCTAAATCTATTCTTTTAAAAATAAATAATGAAGGATATTCTATGAATCCCAATGGGATCGAGGTGAATTTGTCGATAGTGATAAACAAAATGATTTGAGGTTAGATCCTTAAATATTATCACTATTTGGATTATTTCCTTCAAAAAATTAACACTTTGTTATTATTTTTCTTCAAATTGGTTATCATTCATCGATTGATGCATTAACATAGCCACTTTTCTATTCTTAAACACATAATTTTATCCGTTCATTGCCTATTCTATTCAGATCTTCGTCGCCCACTTTTGGACGCATCAAACCCCTAATGGATCATCAAGCGGAGGCAGGAGTAGTGATTCTCGCAGCACTAGTACTATTGATATATATTTTTATTTGTTGATAAGGAAAACAAAAGATTCGATAATGTGAGCAGAAGGTGGAGCCGGTCCGTACAGGTCAACTGAGATGGGATCCGGCGGCGGGCAGTCTGCGGCGAGTCAAGAAACGCAACAGCTAGCAGGCACGGTCAGGTGTGGCCGAGGGGGCTATGCCAGATCATGGTGGACCATTGATAAAGGAGGAAGCATGGGTAGGCCAGTTTGGAAGTTCTAGGTGGCATGAGCAGGGATGTCTAGTGGATTGAGGTGATGTGAGCAGAATACGATTTTCAGAGAGACTATGGGTCTGTTATGGGGAGAGGCTTGAGGCGGTGGGTGATGTAGTAGTGGTTGGTATAGTGGTCTGAGGTTAGTGGAAAAGGTGTGTATGGGTGGTGTGGTGCATCATGTGGATATCTAGGGGGAGTGGAAACCCTAGATGAGAAGGGAAAAAAATAAATAAAATGAAATAATAATATTAGTTTTAATAATAATAATATTAACAATAATAATAATAATAATCTTTAAACCATCGTAACTCTATCCCGGTGATTCCATTTAGTGAAAAATAAATGGTTACATAACAAAATTATCAATATGGTAACTTTAAGACCATTATGGAGAATTTATCCTGACCCAGGGCCTGGGACCATGAAACTCTTGTGAAACATTAGATTTAATATTAGTATTAAATTTTGGACTCACCATAACTCATGCGTGTGATGTCCAATTATCATGCCATCAGTGGTGATATGACCCTATCATTAAGGTGGTACATTTGGGGCTAATATTGTATATTTAATTAAAATTCATAGTTCAGGTCCATGAAACACCAACTATTATTGTTTTTGTTGTTTTTATTTTTGTTGTGGAATCTTTCATCTCTCATAATGCTTCTGTACAACGTCTGATTGACACGTCGTCTATGGCCACTAGACCCACTCTTAATGAAATTTTTTTTTATTTTTTTTCAGAAATTTACATTCTAGTTTCATTTTTATATGGCCTAAAATTTATATGTTTAATAATAATATAATATTTATAATTAATTGGGGTTCTTGTATTAGACCAAGTTCCTAAACAAAATTTTTGTTTGATGTGTTGTCAGTAGTGGCACGACCGTGGACTTTGTTTGTAATTCTCAAGAAAAATCTCAGGGGTTTAAACTATAGTCAATTTATGTGCCCCATGAGGCCCAATTCATGCATGTAGCAATGAAATACATATTTTTCATCGGGTATCTGTTTTTGACAAATGAGTAGTCCATTATGTGTGGTTTTCTATGAGGATCGCAATGGAATGATCCATATAATTAGTTTCATTAGCAAGTAATGGGCCCCAAAAGGTAAATTTTGAACATGGTCTGATGTTACACAAATATTTCGTCATATTTTCTTTGGGGTGAGTGAATAGTCTACCTTGCGTGTTATTCTTCAAGGATCACGACAATGTGATCTATCTAGATGTGCAGAGCCTTCTTCGTGATCTCATAATATATGTAAATATGACATGAATATATAAGGAAGATCCTTTAGTATTGTTTGAAGAGAACCCCCTTCTTGGTTCAATATCCACTCCAATGAGATTGCAGAAATGCAGTCAAATGTTCTGGGACCATTTGAGGAGGTGTGTTAGTGAATTACTTTTTTGGCCCTTTGGATCAACGAAATCCATTATGCACTCATTAGGTTTCTGACTAGTTGTGCCATGAACTATGGGGTATCTTGGAATGTCTAGAAGTACATTCTCACAATTTAATACCTGATAATGGTTAGGTACATGACCTAGCAATGAGGTGGGGTCACACGTTGTGTGGGCCCCACATGAGTCGTGTACCTCTTTAAGATACGATTTGAAATTTTCTACATGTGAAACATATTTTGGTTATTTCCAATGAAAGTAATGATCTAGAATTGTCATATCCGTGCTTTCGAAGAGGTACCATCTGAAAGGGATTTCTAGTGTAGTTCCAAAATAGCTTCCCAGTTGAAGCCCACTACCAGGTAGGGCTTGGTTCCTCGATGACATAGAGTGAAATCCCTCCATCGACATGGGTGAGGGTCCTTAATGACTACTATGAGAGTAAAATAACCTTGATTCAAAAGGTTATGGGTCCAGTATGAAAATAATATTGGAATTCTACATCATCATGGGTGTGGTTCATCTATCAACTACTTTCGAGTGGAATCCCCCTAATGCACTAGGGTGAGGTTCCTAGAAGAGAAAGTGTGGAATTACCCTAACACATTAGGCATTAGGTCCTCTACAATGAATATTATAGTGGAATCTCCCAAGCACACTAGGTTGTGGATCCATTAATTTTTTATTACTCTATCTGGCTTTGGATCAGTGACATGACACTATTTGAAATTACATTGAACTCATTTGTATGTGGGGTGACTTTCCCACAATGATGTGTCCTTGTTTCATGACCTAAAATCATGTGGAAATATATAGCTGCCCAAAATGAATATTATCATGTTGTGGTGATTGAACCCATTTGACTTGGGTGTTTAGGGTAGATGTGTAGGATACTCGGCCTTATTGGTGGTTACTTTTAAAACTATAGGGGACTCTCTTCCTGGGCCAATATGTGAGATGGAGATCCTATTAATCCCTCTCATTTCAGATTCTTTTACTATGTATATATATGTATATGATTTTAGTACCCACTCTTTGGGTTTTGGATACTCTCTTTTCTAGGATAGGTGAAGACGCATAGGGTATGCCACATGATTTACATATCTATCTCCTCATGGGTGGATGAGACTTATCTCCTACTATAGGTAGTGAAGACTCAACTATAAGTTCATCTTCTCACTGTATCAATCTCCTTGTTTTTTGGAAGAGTTTACATCACTACCTTGTTGGGCTGAGTTTTACTATCTTTTATTGTACCTTGTTCTATCAAATGATTCCATCATCAGTAAATCTGTTGTTTCTCCCATGGGACTTTGGGGCATCCTAATAAGTATTTATATACTCACTCCTTGTAATTTTCTCCCACTTGGTCTGTCCTTTTAGACAATGGACAGGTTGATCATGATATCAAAGGAGCTTAGGGATACTAGGTGCTTCGACCGCGTTCAACAGTTGTAGACTGGGATCTAGAAGCGGGGCTCTCTCAGCTATTTTACTTTTCTACTTTTTGGGTTGTAGAACTTTTTGGGTTGGGTGTGTATTTTGCCCATTTTTTCTTTCGTTTTACTTTTCTGCTATTGTAATGTTTAGTGTTTGATGCATATTTTTGCTTTATATATATTATCATTGTATATTTTCTTTTTCCTTTGAAATTTTGAATTGATTTGGTTGTGTGCAAAGGTACAGGTTCATATGAAAATGCATCCCTGAGATTATTGTGCCTTAAGCACTAGTCTCCACCAACTAGCCCATATAGGTGGTCTTTGGGTAGTTGGACCTTGAGCCATGGCATGGGTCAGGTAATGAAAAAGTGGTATCAAAGGTGGTTTGACCCTTTAGGCATTGTTCATATATTTCCATGAAAAGTTCTTGGTTGTGTTTAGGGAAATAGTGTTGAGGTTTTTCAAGAGAAGATCTTAGGATAGGGATTCCAGTGATGGTATGGGAATCCAACGTACCAATTCACCAGGACTCTGATTAACTTATTGAATACTCGGCACCCTGAGATACCCATTGTAGAGAATAATTGTATAGGTATTGTATAGTATTGATTATATGACTTTCCTTATTGAGTCAGCTACACATTTTTGTTCTTGATATATATATTTATATATTATCATCTGATTGTGATACTCCATGATAACAATAAAGATATCTCTGCAATGACATCCAGATAGGATACTAGCTTCAGTTCATGATGACAACCCTATGAACAACATGACCTCATTTCAGGACCCATCATGTAATCCCCTTTCTCAAGGTTGGATGGTAGAAACACCTCCACCTATTGGGTAGTAGATACAACCATAAGTGTAGGCATAGGATATGTATAGGATGAATGTGATTCATGAGTTCCAGTGACCAGGACCGTTGAGGTTTTACAGTGATCCAGACCCTCAAGCAGCAGATGTTTGGCTTGAGTCCGTGGTTCACCACTTTAGTCTTCTTTGAAAGCTAACAGATCAGATGGTGGCTTTGGTAGTCATCCATTTCCAAAAAGCATATGGGCATTGGTATATCCTGATTACTTAGATACTCGATGACCGAGCTCTCATTCAGGACAACTTCCAATATATATCTCATGAGGAGTAATAACCCTCCTACTTTCACTTTGTTTGACATAAGGGAGTCATGTAGTTTCAAAAGGGAGGGATAACGATGACATATTATGAAACAAGGTTCATAGACCTTGAACTCTATTCTCTGGACATGATCCATGATAGCTACTTCCAAGAACGGAGGATTGAACAGGGACTCCACAGAGAGATCCATGAATCATAATACCATTCTGCATCTACACATATGTTGGGGTACTGTAGTAGGTGTTGGTGATAGAGAAAATTATTTCAGAGGGATTCCATACAACTATTTGTGGCAGTGAGTGAAATGGAGCTAATATTTCTATCCCAGCTAGTAGACGTGAGTCGATAAGATCTTAATGTAGGAGGCCTCCACATAATTCATCTTAGAAATTCATTTTTATGGGTTCAAGGAATCATAGAGCAAGGGGAAATCCTATAAAGGGATGGTGTTATTCTTGTGAAGGGAAAGATCACTTGGCATGATGCTGCTGACCATATGTGTTGAGAACACCAGGCGGACAGCTGGTGCACCACTAGGCGGCCCACATGAGGCTCAAGAAGCTAGCAGCTGGGATCTTGAAAAGCTACAAGAATTATATTTCTACAATCCTACAGTGCATAAGATAATAATCGGTAAATTTTTTATATCCTATAATTTTCATGTTATACATTTTAGGAACCATTTTGAAGCACACTTTTCTTACTTCTCCTTACTTGACATTTTACCGAAGTGACATGGGGTGTTGGTGAAGCACTGTGTTGGTGTTTTTTGACGTAACATTCAATGCATGATGAAAAGAGGTACTTCCCCAATGAGATGTGTTTTTGTGAAATGATAAAAATCATGTGGGAGATTCAGTGCTTCCCAATGTAGATAATATCAAGGTGTGATCAAAGTGTTCATCTATCTTGTGCATTCATGGCAGGATTTTTCATAGGAGTGTTGGAGCACGTCCTGGCATTTCCAGTGGAGTTTTCCTAATAACCATATTTTTTCCAGAATTCCACTAGTGTGTATAGTAGTGTTCTTGTTTTGGGTATTAATCTCATTCGATGAGAGAAATAAAATGTGGGGTATTCCATGTGGTTTCTATGTGTATCCTTTTGAAGTTAAATGATTTTACTAACCTACCCTGTTTGTTAGTAAATTTTCTACAAAATGTCATTTAATGATATAGTACTTATTATGTATAGGTAGAGATGATGGATACCCCATGACCAGAACTATGAGACTCACCACCCAGTGCTGAAAGTGGGAGTTTTTCCCAAGGAATATGAAGAAACCATCTTCTAGTAGAGCGATTGTGGTTTATTAAGACCACCAAAGTATCAAATGTGTATTCCCCCAGAAATACATGAACCTGAGGTGCCAATGATATTTTAACATTCTATAGTGATAAATCTTTGAGATAGTATATATTATATGAAATAGAAACGTTGCATCATATGACATTATTAAGAAGTCCCAGACTGACTTACGTGTGGGATGTTTCATAGCATTTAGCGTCCCATCCTTCCAATAGCCTGAAGTCCTTTAAATATTTTTATTTATTAGATAGAGCCCCAGTAACACATGATACTTTTATGTTATATAAATCATCAAAGGAATATTTTTCTACACACAACACTTTCTTGGCATGCTTTACATGAAATCGCGACCTTCCTCGATAGCTTGCGTCGTACGCAATACTGAGTTTCACTAAACAACGATATACTATTAAAATATTATTAAAACTAGCCGTTATGAATAGAAATAACCACTTTTTGAAATTTTATAGATTTTAATTTTCAAAATGGACTTCATTTTTGGATTCGGGATATCAAAATTATCCTAGGGTGAAACTTTGGAATTTTTCTGAAAACTTTCAATTTTTGATGAATAGTGAAACCACTAAGTGGTAGTTAAAAAACTGAATTTTTCATAAAATGTAATTTTACCGCTTCTGTGAGTGGAATCTAAAAAATCAGAGAGACACGGTTGATGTCAGTAAGTAAAATGTGGTTCAATGAGATGAAAATAATTTTTGGTGAATAGTAACTTTTTAGTTTTATTTACCACGATTAAAAGTAAATAGGGTAATTAAGGATACAAATGATATTATTATTACCCTAACACATGTCCTAATTCTATTGAACAAGTGTAATTCGACCAAAAACAAACTTAGGAATAAAATATGACCATTTAGGCCCACTTGGATTAGATTAGGACATTTATTATTAATTTATTTAAAGAAGGGTTAAAATAGTTAAAATCAAAGTTTAATAAGAAAAAAAATTTTAATATAGGGTTATACATATGATAAATTCGACTATAAATATTCATTAGAAACATGAAAAGATTTCCTACATAATGATATTTTATTTTTAATTTTTAGACTTTAAATAAGTTAATTTATCTATGACACAAAGATGATGCAGTAATTATCTTATTAATGAAATATTGACATAATTGATTTTATAAATACCCAACTAAATGTAATTTGTGACTTTTTTTAAATTCCAATAAATTTTTAGGTTAATATGACATGTTATTATTTATTTAATTAACTGTTTTTGAACTAATCATTCTTTTATAATTTTCACAAATATAAATTACTAAATAGTGTCAAATTTGACATAAAATAGTTTTTAGAACAAATATTATATTATTAATTGTTATTTTATTCCTAAAAATCTGAGGATCGGCCAAATGACTTATAAAATGTTATATATATTAATAATAAACAACTTGGGGTTAGTTTGGCTTTTTATAGGGAGTTAATTAACCTTATAGTATAAGAACACAAGAAGACACGGTAAAAGAAAAATTATTTAACTTAATGATAAATCTAAATGATAAGATTAAAATAGGAACCTAAACTTTTCTAAATTCTATTATATGAGAGGCTTTCGACCCATCCCCTACTTAGCTTCGGAAAAAATCAATTTGAAGCTATTTAAAACCGAACTTGACTTTATAATAAAATAATATGTTTAGTTTTTCCAAAGGATCCCCTCTCCTCCCTTATAAAAGGGCACCTCTTCCCCCTCTTCCTCACACCACATTGAGACATCAAGGTCGGCCAACCCCTGCCAATTTATTCTCTCCACTTCCCTAGAGACATACTAGAGGTTCTGGTCTTCTTAAAAGTCCAATTTTAGTTCCCTAAAAGGAGGTCTCAAAGAAGCTCTTTAAAGAAGAGGTAATGTCCGTTCCCAGTTCTTCAAACTTTATTTATTCTTAAACTTCTTCTTCTTTAGTTGTTTCTTTATGAAGTAATAACATCAGTCTCACTCATATACTTATATGTTATTATAATTATGAAACAACCCTATTTCACCATCTATCCATGCTATAGAAAATGAAATCACCGCGTATTCGTACGTACAGAATACCGTCTCCACGCCGTGGTGTAATCTATTTTCCACCACCGCCATACTTGGATGGGTAGAATGGTTTAAATAATGACTATATATGACTATTGTAAATTGATATTGATTATGAAATAGTATATATACACTCTAATTCAATTCCACGATCATGGCAATGATATCATCGCTCGTGCGTACGTAAGGAATACCGTCTCCACGATGTGATGTGACTCGTTCTACATGATTTTCATTGCATAATGATTACATAAATGAATTTAGTGAATAAATATGATATATATTACACTAATACCATTTTGGAAATGAGGTATCTATAAACTAAAAAGAAAAATAAGAATTTATTCGACAAGACATGCATAAGAACAAATAGTAATAAACACTCGAATAACAAGTAGTAATGAAATATTACTAATAAGAAGCTATGAATATTACAATATATGATATCATAAAAATAAGTATGATTCTTGAATAAGTCAATAACATTATTTAAATCTTTATACAGGAGGTTCGGACACTTACGAAGCAAATCAGACCTAAGGTAAGGGAAAATCTCACAATCTTAATTTTTATCCGAGACTGTTTATACTTCAGAATTTACTGGGGAATATTTATCTTCCACATCCATGTTTTCTCAATATGTAATATTTATATCGTTCTGCAATATCTTATATCCAATTTTACCATTCAGTGAGTTTTTAGTAAAAGATATGAAATGAATCTTTTGTCATTTTTCGTACGATGTACTTTTTGACTTTTTCGACAAAAGTACGAGAAGAATGTTTTTTTAACTTATACGGCATGAATGGATTTTTAAAACATTATTTCCAAAAATCTTCC
The DNA here is from genome assembly GCA_963277665.1 of Viscum album. Taxonomy (NCBI): domain Eukaryota; kingdom Viridiplantae; phylum Streptophyta; class Magnoliopsida; order Santalales; family Viscaceae; genus Viscum; species Viscum album. The sequence continues at coordinate 1,448,445,877 of OY728155.1, forward strand.
TTTACATGTTTTCAATATTATTTTTAATCAACTTCTTTTAGTTTAAAATTGTATGACATGTTAAGAAAGGAAAAATGTTTTTGAAGTAGAAAGGATATTTTCCTCAAGAATGGAGTTCAAGAGTTTTATCAAAATTATTTTCCATCTAAGATAATATAGGGTTCTGTTTCTATCCCTATTATTACATGGATTTGATTATGTTGTGATGGAAATAGTTTTTATGAATTCCTTTATCGTATATTAATTGTTTAATGATGTCACAATGTTTAAGATTCCCATTTTTATTACATGGGTTATGCAATGATGTATGGTTTATGATTTTGTGGAACACATAAGAATGGTATCATTATGAGATGGGTGGGACCTATATCTCCTTCCAATGCATTGGGTAAAGATTTTATATCTCATGAGATTGGCATGGCTGGAAGGGAAGGTAAACTGGTTCATTGAAACAGGACTGAAACGAGGAGTGAACTCGGTTCAGAAATGGACATTGTACACTAAGATAGTCTTGGCAATGAGTCTTGACTAGTAAGAAATGATAATCTATAGTTATGTGTGTTTCCACAATGATTCATGTTTTATGTTATGATTATTGGGATTACATTTCACTGCTATGATTTATCCCAAGTTATGATACTATGATCTCTTTTGCAGGTTAAGATTTCCAAAATGTTATGTTCTTATGAATATAATGTGATTGATATTTATTTTGTTTACCCTTACAAAGAATTTGAGCTCACCCTTTTATGTTTTTTCCCCAAGATATAAAGAAATGTTTTAGGTACAAAAAGAAGATCTTTATGGGAGATTTTGAAGATCTTTCACCACGATTAGAATATAATATTCCGAGTTTCCAAAGACACCAAACTATTACGGTCCTTGTGTGTGTGTTTTTGTTATGCACTAAGTATTCCGCAAAAGTAATGTAATGTCTATGTACATCAAGATTAGGGTCTCTAAAGTTGGTATCATAGGAAAGGTATAGTCAACCGTTGGAAACTAGGATGTGAAATCTTTAGTAAGAACCCTAAGGACAAGTCAAAGCAAAGAACACAATCTTAGTGTTTTAGAAATGGCCATGAATAACCTAGGATAAGACCTAAAGTGTGAAATTTTATTCTTGATTATGTGGTTTTCCTATTATAATTAGTGTTTCTCACACTATTCTTCTTGGTTTTAGTCAATGGATGGAACCCGAAGGAACCGTGTTAATGCGGAATGCGACGGGCAATGAAATGATTGTCCCTCTGAGCAACCAAACGTTATGGGAGCTAGATTGAAAAATCTTGTATCCATGATCACACAACTTTATCAACCTATGAATCATGCAGGACTTCCAAATGAGCAAAGGAAGGATCAAATTTCTGTTGAATCCTTCATGAGGCAGCATCCACCTTCATTCAACGGGTCTACTGATCCATTAGTTGCTGAACAATGGATTAGTACTACTGAAAAGTTATTTTCAGTTCTTTAATGTTCTGAACATGATAAAGTCATCTTAGTCATGTATCGTTTGGAAGGTGATGATGATAAATGGTGGAATCTTATCAAGAATACGAGGTAAAGAGATGAAATTGAGTCCATGGAATAGGATGAGTTCAAGAACTTATTTTTCATTAAGTACTTCCCTCGTATTCTCCGAACAAAGATGGATAAAGTGTTTCTTGAACTAAAGAAAAAGGATGATGAATCTGTTGGTAACTATGAAGCAAATTTTACAAGACTTGCAAGGTACGCTTCTGGTATTATTTTCCAACCTGAGAGTTAGATCGATCGATTATTTAGTGGCTTAAAACCAATTCTTCGAAGGACGTTAGCCATAAGGGACTTCAATAGCTACGAGGAAATCGTTTGATGTGCTCTCAATGTAGAGATGGAGATTGGAGTAACCCATCAGTCATATGCGTTTGATAAGAAGAGGAAAATGGAATTCAAAGGAAAATCTAAAGAACACACTGAAATGAAGATTAGTTTTCCCTTATGCTCAATGTGTGGAAAGAAACATGGAGGGAGTTGTCTTAAAGGGACAAGTAAATGTTTCAAATGTGGAAAGGAAGATCACCGGGCATTTGAATGCCACAATGATGGGAAGAAGATGTCTAATGATGCAAAAAAAGGAAGGGAGACACAAAATAAACCTACTACACTTCAATGATTAAAGTGCAAGGAGATGGGGAATTATGCCAATCAATGCCCAAATCCAAGGGTTGATGATGCTGGTCGATGTCAACAAACTCTTAAGGCTAAAGACAAAGGAAAGTCACATGCAATTTCTATCAGCGATGTGGAGTACGATAACGATGTGGAGAAAGGTTTGTGATCTACAGTGATGCATCCAAGAAGGGATTGGGTTGGGTTCTTATGAAAAATTATATGGTGATAGCTTATGCCTCACGATAGTTGAAAATACATGAGTAGAATTACCCAACTCATGATTTGGAGTTAGCTACGGTAATATTTGAATTAGATATTTGGAGGAATTATCTTTATGGAGAAAGGTGTGACATTTATACTGATCATAAAAGTTTAAAGTATATTTGCACACAAAAGGAGGTGAATATGGGCCAAAGAAGATGGTTGGAGCTGATTAAGGATTACGACTGCTCAATCCATTTCCACCATGGGAAGGCAAACAAGGTGGCAGATGCATTAAGTCGACAAGACCATGCCAGTTTATGCATGATAAGGATCAAAAAAGATCCAATATTTATGGATTCACAAAGGATGGATCATGGAATTATAATGAAAGGGGAAAATCGTATCTTTCTCAAATGAATGTTCAACCATCTATTCATGTGAAGATTAAAGAGGCACAAAAAGAAGATGTAGAGTTACAAAAGAAGGTGAGAAATGTTCCTGAATTCAACCTTGATTGTGATGGGATAATAAAGTTCTGGAATCGGGTTTGTGTTCCTCCCATCCCTGAATTAAAGAAGGTGTTGCTGGATGAGGCTCATAGTTCTTCATTCTCTATCCATCCTGGAAGCACGAAGATGTATATGGACCTGAAAGAGTACTTCTGGTGGGATGGCATGAAAAGAGATGTTGCTGAATATGTCACTTGATGCTTGGTTTGTCAGCAAGTTAAAGCTGAGAGACATAAGTCTAAGGGGATGTAACAACCATTACCCATACCCGAATGGAAATGGGAAAACATCACTATGAACTTTGTCACAGGACTTCCTAAAACATCCAAAGGCAATAATGCTATCTGGGTCATAGTTGATCGTCATACAAAGTCTACACACTTCATCGCTATTAGAGAGGATTTATCTGTAGATCAGCTTTCCAGGATATATGTGAAGGAAGTGGTAAGATTGAATGGAGTACCACTTTTTATTATATCTGATCAGGATCTGAGGATTACCTCAATGTTCTGGCGAAGTCTTCAGCATACTCTGGATACAAAGTTGAGTTTCATCACTTCTTATCATCCTCAGACAGACGGTCAGTCTGAGAGAACAATTCAAACTCTAGAAGATATGTTGAGATCTTGCTTTATGGATTTCAAATGTGGTTGGCATCAACACCAACCTTTGGTGGAATTTTCTTATAATAATAGCTTTCAATCCAGTATTCAGATGGCTCCTTATGAAGCTCTATATTGAATGAAATGCAGGACCCCAACTTGCTGGGATAAAGTTAGGGAAACAAAGCTATTAGGACATGATCTCGTTGATGAAATGGCAGAAAAGTTGAGATCTAGTCAACAACACATAAGAGCAGCTTAGAGTCGACAGAAATGTTATGCCAACAACCTGAGAAAAGACCTAGAGTTTGAAGTGGGTGATAAAGTGTTCTTACGAATATCTCCCTGGAAGAGGGTCATGAGATTTGGAATGAAGGGGAAGTTAAGCCCTAGATATATCGGTCCTTTAGAAATACTATATCGTGTTGGGAAGGTAGCTTACCGATTGGCGCTTCCACCGATTCTCTCTCATGTTCACGATGTGTTCCATGTATATCTCCTGAGAAAGTACATACCTGATCCTTACTATGTACACAGCTCAGAAGTTGTACCGTTGGTGTAAGATCTTTCTTATGAAGAACAGCCGATTGAGATTCTAGTTCGTAGCGAAAAAGTCCTACAAAACAAGACCACTAGATTGGTGATTGTTTTATGGAGGAACCACCAATTAGAAGAAGCTACATGGGAGCTTGAGGATATGATGAGGGAGAGGTATCCTCATCTGTTTATTACAAAGTGACGAATTTCGAGGGTGAAATTCATTTTAAGGTGGGTTGAATGTTACACCCGAGACTTTTATGTTATATAAATCATCAATGAAATCTTTTTCTACACACAACACTTTCTTGGCTGGCTTTACACAAAATTGCGACCTTCCTCGATAGTTTGCATCGTACGCAATACCGAGTTTCACTAAACAATGATATACTATTAAAATATTACTAAAACTAGCCGTTATGAATAGTAATAACCACTTTTTGAAATTTTATAAATTTTATTTTTCAAAATGGACTTCATTTTTGGATTCGGAATACCGAAATTAGCATAGGGTGAAATTTTGGTATTTTTCTGAAAACATTCAATTTTTGATGAATAGTGAAACCACTAAGTGGTAGTTAAAAAACTGAATTTCTCATAAAACATAATTTTACCACTTCTGTGAGTGGAATCTTAAAAATCTGATAGACGTGGTTGATGTCAGTAAGTAAAATGTGGTTCAATGATATGAAAATAATTTTTGGTGAATAGTAACTTTTTACTTTTATTTGCCTCAACTAAAAGTAAATAGGGTAATTAAGGGTAAAAATGATATTATTATTACCCTAACAGATGACCTAATTCTATTGGACAAGTGTAATTCGACGAAAAAGAACCTTAGGAATAAAATATGACCATTTAGGCCAACTTGGATTAGATTAGGACATTTATTATTAATTTATTTAAAGAAGGGTTAAAATAGTTAAAATCAAAGTTTAAAAAGAAAATAACTTTTAATATAGGGTTATACATAAGATAAATTCGACTATAAATATTCATTAGAAATATAAAAATATTTCCTATATAATATTATTTTATTTGTAATTTTTAGACTTTACATAAGTTAATTAATTTATGACACAAAGATGATGCAGTAATTATCTTATTAATGAAATATTGATATAATTGATGTTTTAAATACCCAAATAAATGTAATTTGAGACTTTTTATGAATTAAACAAATTTTATAGGTTACTATGACATGTTATTATTGAATTAATTAACTTTTTTATAACTAATGATTCTATTATGATTTTAACAAAAATCAATTACTAAATAGTGTCAAAATTGACATAAAATAGTTTTTAAAACACAAATTATATTATTAATTATTATTTTATTCCTAAAAATATAATGTTCGGCCAAATGACTTAGATAAGGTTATATATATTAATAATAAACACCTTGGGGTTAGTTTGGCTTGTTATAGTGAGTTTATTAACCTTATAGTATAAGAACACAAGAAGACACGGTAAAAGTAAAATTATTTAACTTAATGATAAATCTAAATGATAATGATAAAATTGGAACCTAAACTTGCCTAAATTCTATTGGATGAGAGGCTTTCGACCCATCCCCACCTTATCTTCGTAATAAATCAATTTGGATCAATTTAAACTCGAACTTGACTTTATAATAAAATAATATTTTTAGTTTTTCCAAAGGAGCCCCTCTCCACCCATATAAAAGGGCACCTCTTCCCCCTCTTCCTCAAACCACATTGAGCCTTCATGCTCGGCCAACCCCTGACAATTTATTCTCTCCACTTCCCGAGAGACATCCTAGAGGTCCTAGTCTTCTTCAAAGACCAATTTTAGTTCCCCAAAAGGAGGTCTCAACGAGGCACTTTAAAGAAGAGGTATTGTCTGTTACCGATTCTTCCAACTTTATTTCTTCTTCCACTTCTTATTCTTTAGTTGTTTCATTATGAAGTAATAACATCAGTATCACTCATACAATTATATGTTATTATATTTATTAAAAACCCTATTTCACCATCTATCCATCCTACGGAAAATGAAATCACTGCGCGTGCATACGTACGTAATACCGTCTCCACGCTGTGGTGTAATCTATTTTACACAACCACCTTACTTGGATGGGTATAATGGTATAATTAATTACTATATATGACTATTGTAAAGTGATATTGATTCTGAAATAGTAGACATACACTCCAATACAATTCCATGATCAAGGGAATGATATCATCGCTCGTGCGTACGTACGGAATTCCATCTCCACGAGGTGATGCGACTCGTTCTACATGATTTTCATTGTATAATGATTACATAAATGAATTGAGTGAATAAATATGATATATATTACACTAATACCATTCTAGAAATGATTTATCTATAAACTAAAAAGAAAAATAAGAATTGATTCGATAAGACACGCATAAGAACAAAAAGTAATAAACACCCGAATAACAAGTAGTAATGAAATATTACTAATAAGAAGCTAAGAATATGACCATATATGATATCATAAAAATATGTATGATTATGTAATAAGTCAATAACTTTATTTAAATCATTATACATGAGGTTTGGACACTTACAAAGCAAATCAGACCTAAGGTAAGGGAAAATCTCACAATCTCAATTTTTATCCGAGATTGTTTATACTTCAGAATTTACTGGGTAATATTTATCATCCACATCCATGTTTCCTTAATGTGTACTATTTATATCCTTTTACAATATTTTATATCCAATTATACCCTTCGGTGAGTTTTTAGTAAATGATATGAAAGGAATCTTTTGTCGTTTTTCGTACGAGGTACTTTTTGACTTTTCTGACAAAAGTACGAGAAGAATGTTTTTTTAAACTTATATGGCATGAATGGATTTTTAAAACATTATTTCTAAAAATATTCCATTACAAGTTTTCAAGTTATTTTTAATCAACTTATTTTAGTTTAAAATTATATGCAATGTTAAGAAAGGAAAAATGTTTTTGAAGTAGAAAGGATATTTCCCTCAAGAATGGAGTTCAAGAGTATTATCAAAATTATTTTCCATCTAAGATAATATATGGTTCTGTATCTATCCATATTATTACATGGATTTGATTATGTTGTGATGGAAATAATTTTATGAATTCCTTTATCTTATTTGAATTGTTTTATGATGTCACGATGTTTAAGATTACCATTTTTATTACATGGGTTATGCAATGATGTAAAGTTTATGATTTAGTGGCACACATAAGAATGGTATCATTATGAGATGGGTGGGACCTATATCTACCTCCAATGCATTGGGTAAAGATTTTATATCTCATGAGATAAACATGGCTGGAATGGTAGCTCAAACCGGTTCAGTGAAACAGGACTGAAACGAGGAGTGAACTCGGTTCAGAAATGGACATTGTCCACTAAGATAGTCTTGGCAATGAGTCTTGACTAGTAAGAAATGATTCTCTTTGATTATGTGTGTATGACAAAAAAATTCATGTTTTAATTTATGATTATTGGGATTACATTTCACTGCTATGATTTATCCCATGTTATGATATTATGATCTCTTTTGGAGGTTTAGATTTCCAAAATGTTATGTTCTTATGAATATGATGTGATAGATATTTCTTTTGTTTACCCTTACTGAGCATTTGAGCTCACCCTTTTATGTTTTCTTTTCCCCAGTATTTAAGGAAAGGTTTTGGGTAACAAAAAAGAAGACCTTTATGGGAGATGATGAATATCATTCACCACGATTAGAATATCATCTTTCGAGTTTCCAAAGACACTAAACTATTACGGTTCTTGTGTCTACGTTTTTGTTATGCACTAAGTATTCTGAAAAAGTAATGTAATTTCCATGTACATCAAGATTAGGGTCTCTATATCCCCCTTTTATGGGAAGAATGGGGGAACCCAAATACATCAAGGACTTAGACAAATCACACCCAAATGACAAAAAAAGGAAAACCAAACATAACTAGAGCTGCCCCTCCCAGGCATTGATCATGTTAAAGTTTATCTTTGTTGCAAGGCTAATCAGCTAGAAAATGTCATGTGTCAAAGCACAGGCCCGATCCGATTGCTAACTCAACACCCTCTCAAACAAATGAATCCAAAAAGCACTGCAACGATGAACCTCCAACTCCAAATCCTCCTCTAGATCTTGTTCTTGTGATCAAGTGTGGATACACTAACTTCCAACCTTCGGGATCAGACCAAACACACACAAAAATTCCACCAATCACATAGATATTCTTTCAGACAGAAAAACCATTACCAAATCATGAGATCAAACAAATCCAATAACATATATTACTAGAAAACATCCATCCAACTTCAAAAAGACAATCTCAAGAGAACCTAAATCACTAATAGAATCTCAGTGGTGATGCATCAACTATAGAATATTTTGTGACAAAATATTTTTTTGTGTTTCACCAGATGGATATTCTGATGGAGGGAATCACGATACAATGTTCCAATAAAAGATAGTGATTCCAGTTGCAATGCAGGATGTTGAGGATCGGCTTGGGAGGAAAACTTACACTTGATATTCTTTGGGCCTTTCAAAATCATGGAAAGGGATTGTGAGATTTCATACCACCTTTCCCTACCCCCGATTGCTAGATTGGGAATATGACATCTCCCACGTGTCTCAACTGAGGGGATACGTACATGTTTATATGCATGTGATCAATAGGGGAATACCTTATGAATATGGATTGTCACTTTGATGCATGTGTTGTGCTAGTATGGAAATGTGCACGTTTTTTTGGGAGTGGGAGAGCCAAGCATAGGCTCAGTATACCATGTTATTTCACTAGTTTTAATTTTTAGGGAATAAAATCAAGAAGGATGTAATAATGTAAAGATAGAATTCTTTCCTAGTAAGACTTCGTAATATTTATATATATATTTATAGATCTATGAATTGATATGGTGTGCAATTTTGAGGCCCAGTGTGCCAAGAATAAATTAAAAAATATATTTATTATATTTTATACTTTTTACAGGATAGAAATTATAAATCTATTAAATAGTTGATTCAATCTGAAATCTGAGGCTAAGTTTGAGTCTGGAATATGGAGTTTAACATAGAAAGGATATAGCTTTTATCAGTGTTGGATTTATGTGAAAAAAGTCACCTAGGGGAAAATTCGAATATAAAATAATTAAATATAGTTGTCTTATCTCAAATTATGAATCATATAACATTTTATTCGGGTAATGGATTGGAAATTTGAGACTGCTAATGAGTTCATAATTGTGTTTATTACCAAGGAGCGATATAAAATTAGGGGTCATAGAGGTTTTGGATTCTATGATTGATGGTGTAGTTTTCATTCATTTTCAATAAATAAAAAATTTTGTGTTTAATATTAGGTTTATCTCATAATTATATTTCTCCATATCTACAAATATCTCTCTCTCTAAATCTATTCTTCGATGAATCAAGAATGAAAAATCATTGATGAATCACCTTGGGAGTGAGGTGAATTCATTGACATTGACAAATAGATAGATTCGAGGTACGATCCTTAAATTTTATCTCTATTTGGAGTTTTTCCTTCAAAAATAAATTATTTGTCATTATTTTTCTTCACTTTTTTTTATCAATCATTGATGGCCAGACCAACATGGCCATCGATATGTTCTTACACCCATACTTTTAACTATTCCTCGCATGTTCTCCATTTATTTTCATCACAGACTTTTAGATAGATCAATCCACTGATGGATCATCGAGCAGAGGCGAGCATAATGAAGTTATCATCATGAGGATCATTAAGTAAAAGGTGGGGTTTGTCTATGTATTTCAAATATGGTAGGATCTAGTGGAGGGTGGTCTATGGCATGTCCAATAGAGCAGTAGCTAGTGGGGAACAACCATGAGAAGATGTGGCAGCTCGCGGTGGTCCAGTAAGCGAGGAGGAGGTGTGAGTGTTTGGGGTGGCGTGAGTAGGGAGGTCTGGAGGATTGAGGTGGTGCGAGAAGGATGAGAATTCTGCTGAGATAGCAGTTGTGTGATGAGTTGAGGATTGAGGTAGCAATGACGTCCAGGTGGTGGTCCACGCAGCAGTGGACAATGGTCGGGATGAAGGCCAGAGGGAGGTTGCCAAGGTGCATAGGGGTTGAGCAGTGCACTGCATGGAGATCCACAAGGAGGGTAATCCCTTGGTGAAAAATAATATATATGAAATAAAAAAAATAAAAATAAAAATTATTATTATTATTATTATTAAGCCCCCGTAACTCCTGCTTAGGGAGTATATTTAGTGTGCCGTCAGCAGTGACGTAACTCCATTCTCAGAACAAACAATTTACGTTTGTTTTAGGGAATTTTCCCTGACCCACAACCTAGGTCCACAAAACTCTCTTGGAAATTTATATTTAATATTATTATTAAATATTTGACTCACCATAACTCTTATGTGAATTTTCTAATTATCGTGCATTCCATGGAGATATAAACCTCTATTTAAGATGTTCGGTTCCAAAATAAAGTTGGATATTAAATTTAGGTTTCTGGTTCGGGTCCACAAAATACCCAATATTATTGTTGTTGTTGTTCTTGTGGAATCTGGAATATTTCATAAATATTCCATAAAACATTTGATCGATGTGCCATCTACGGCCACAATCCACCAACTTCAAGATGGATCTTTTTAGACCATTTGAAGACATTTATGTTTTGGTTTGATTAATCATTTTCACTATATTCCTATGTTTTATAATAACAAAATATTTATTATTATTCAGGGTTCTTGTATCCGACATATCTCTTGAATGGAACATCTATTTGATGCACTGTTAGCAGAGGCGCAACCCCATTAATTGAGCAGACTTTTCAAGATAATATTGAGGTGTTTAAACTAAAGCTGATGTATAGGAACAATGGGGCCCAAATCGTGTGTGAAGCAGTGAAATGAAAACCATTAACTAGGTTTCCATTTGGGACGACTGAGTAGTCCATACCATGTGATTTTTCTTAAGGATCGCTATGGTGGGATACATTTAAAAAAATTTGGGACCAAGGCATGGGCCCCATGAGACGCCTTTTGGGTGTGGGGAGGCATTACCCAACGTTTCTATCGGATGTCCATTTGGGGAGAGTGAATAGTCTATCTCATGTATGTTTTTACAAGGATCATGATGGTGTGATCCATTAAAATGTGTAAATCCTTTTTTGAGTTCATTAAATATTGAAACATGAAAGGAATATTGGTGGAATATCCATATTAAATGTTTTAAGAGAACCCCCAGCTTAGGTAAACATTCACTCTTGTGATATTGGAGAGATGTGGTCAAATTTTCTTGGGCCGTTTAAGGAGTTTTGTTAATGAATTTCATTTTTGGCCCTCCAAATCAACGATGAGAATCATGCGCTCATCAGAATTGTGACTAGATATTACATGAACACAGGGAGTATCTTGGAATTCCTATGGGGTACTTGTTCACAATTTTGTACCCCTTATAATGGTTAGGGACATGATTAGGTGATGATGTGGGGTCACATGTTTTGTGGGTACCACACGTGTCATGCACCACATTACGATATGATGTGAAATGTATTGAATGTGATGCCTATTTAGGTGACGTCCGATGACAGTAGTGATTAGGAACTAATATATCAGTTATTTCAATGAAGTATAATCTTGCAGGTATGGCCAGTGTAGTTCATTGATACCTTCTGAGTAGAATCCCTCTACTAGGTCGGAAATTGGTCCTCAAAGACCATGAGTGGAATCCACCATCCTTTTTTCTATCAGTCCTCTACAAATACTATGAGAGTGGAATCCCCCTGACTCACAAGGGTGTGGGACCCATACAACAATAATAGTGGACTCCACCACCAGTATGGGTGTGGTCCCTCTATCAGCTACTTCCAAGTGGAATCCCCAGAGCACACTTGGGCGAGGGTCTTCAATGAACAAGACAGGAATCCCCCTGACAAATCAGGGTGTCGGTCATCTACGATGACTGTTAGAGTGGAATCCCCCTAATACACTTGGTTGTGGGTAATCTACTTTGGGATTACTATTTCCATATATGGATTTGGTATGAGACATGATTTGATGTTACATTGGTCACCTGAGTAAAAGGAGCACTCTTCCCACTGAGACACATCCTTGTGGTGTGAGCTAAAACCTTGTGGGAGAGACAGAGATTCCCAAAGAGGACAGTATAGTGGTGTGTTAATTGATCTCCTTTGACTTGTGTGTTCATGTCAGATATGGGGGGTGCTAGGAATATTGGGTGGCTACTTCTATAATTGTTTACCACTCTATTTTGGGGAATGTTTTGATATGGAGATCCCTTAACTATCTCTCGACTAGGCTTCCATAACTGAGCATATATATGTATATTATTTCAGTACCCACTCCCTCGGTTTTGGATACTCTCCTTCCAGGTGAGGTGAATACACATAGTGTATTACACGTGCCTTCCATGTATATCTTTTTCTGGGTGTATGAGTTTACTCTTCTTCTATAGGTAGAAAACACTTGACAAGAAGTTCATCTTCTCACCATTTTAAGCTCCTTGTGTTTTGGATGATTTTAGTTCACTATCATGTTTGGCTGAGTTGTAATCTCTTTTATTGTAACTTGTTCTACCAACTTCTCCCCTCTTTAGTACATCTAATTCTTCTCCCTTGAGACATTGGGGAATCTTAAAGAGTATTTTTATACTCACTCCTACTTGGTCTTTTCCTGCACATTATATACCCTTATCGACAATTGACAAGTTGATTGTGAAATTAGAGGATCTTAGGTATATGGGGTGCTTGGACCACGTGTGGTGGTTGTTTATTGTGATCAAGTAGTAGGGATTTTTCAGTTGTTTTATTATTCTACATGCTTCTAGGTTGTGGCACATTTCTTGAGGGGTGTTTATTTATTCCCCTTTTTACTTTTAGTTTATTTTATTTGTAAATGTAATTTTTAGAGGTTGATGGTGATTTTTGGTTTATATTTAGTTTTATATTATCCATCCCTTTTCCTCTACACTTTTTCATTGGGTTGGTTGTGTGTGTGTGAATTGGTTCATAGGAAAAGGAATCCCTGATATTGTTGTGCCCTCGGTGCAAGTTTCCACCATCAAACTAATGGAGGCGTTCTTTGGGTAGTTTTTTCTTGAGCCCTGGCATAGGTCAGGTCATTAAAATGTTCCTATAATATAGTTATTTTACAGTGAACCATGCTCTTCGGGTGATAACCTATGCATATCAGAAGGATTTCAAAATCAAGACAAAAAAGATAATGAAGAAACCATCCTGGATTGATTTATCAATTAGTATCCTTAAATATATATATAAATAATTATCATCATTGATAAATGTGTAGATGTTTTTAAACAAATAAAACCATATGAATTTGAGTGGCGTGTATCTTTAAGGGGTTGAAAATTGAATAATTTTGAATAATCTTCCAGAATTGTTAATTCATGAAATTCTAATTATATTAGATTATTTCTGAAGAAATTTCATACGTAGGGTAATTTTTATAATTTTATCAAACATGGTTACTAAAATAATATTCTTATATTAAAAGAGAATAAATTAAATTAATGAATGACAATAAAATAGATGTTTGAAGGAGGTCTAGATCTGTCACAAAACTATTAATTTATATTAGAATTTTTAAACACTATGTTGAATTAAGTTCCAGTAATTCTTGTTGATATACCTCATCAAAACAATTTATCATAATTTCTATAATTAATGGCCACATCCTGAAATATTTTTATAGTTTCTAATAATATTAATGATTTTCCCATTTAATTTTAAATCATTTTTTATAGTGAAAAAAAAATTTCAACATCAATCCATATTTTTTAACCCATATCATGAATCATGTATAGATAGAGTGGAATAGTTTATGGAACTTTTCATAAGTATAAATTAATACCACTTTCCCAATTACATTTTTATTTCACTTATATAAAGGGAAGTAAATATTAAATGAATAATTGATGAGAATTAGAGAGATATTAATTGTATCATATATTGAAATATCATTTAAATTTATTTCTAATAAATACAATGTTGTATTTTTTTGATACCCCTCTCTGTAAGTCGTATTTATTTTCATGTAATTTAAATTTGATGAAGAATTGTCTTCAATGGTTGTTCAAGATAACCCATGAATGAATTTATAGATCCCATGAAATATGTTACATAGTATTTAGTAAATAGATATTATATGAATCTTCATGTAAATTATTTTTTGATGTTTATTTTCATAATTAATATAAAAAATTAGAGTTATTTCGTTGGATTTTTTTAATTATATTTAATGAAAAAAGTTTTTTTAATATTGATGTTAGTGGAAGTGAAAATTTTTTATTAAATGGGATAATAATTGGGAAGGATGGAATTAGATATTATGTTTGACATTAATATTTTATAAGGGGAATATTTACGGAGTTTACCAAAATTTTATAACTCATGTCAATCTCACTAGCAGAGTACTTAGTCCTCTATAAAGGAATCCCAACCAAGATCCCACAGTTTGTGTCATCCTATAGTGGATATGAAAAAGGTAAATCATGTATTGGGTTAGGTGTAAAAATCTATAAAGAGAGCACCAAGACCTAGTTGGACTTATTTGGGATGAACGATGGAGTGGCTTGTATTTTTAAGATGATAATAAATTAAGAAAAATTCAATATGGGGTGACGTTTCAAGTGAAATATTATTATTTTTAATAAAAAGTTCTTGCATGATTTAAACGAAATAATTCTGAATAAAAATATTCATTATCTGTCATTGCCCAGAGATTTTGAATAATACCATGGTCTATTGGGTGATTATGTGTGATTGAAATTCACATTGGACCTCATTAGCATTCAAACATAAAACACATGGTTATGGGAGATCAATTCATTTTACATCATACCTTATGGTAAGATGAATGACCGTAAGTTGGTATGATTTTGTGATTGAATGTCTTATAGAAGGCCATGTGATCACATGCCTTATGGTATATCAAGTAAGCACAATCACTATAGTAAATCAAGTGATGACACACCTTATAGTGGATGAAGTGACTGAATATCATGATATCCCTATTTTAAATACATTTATCAATGCTTACATATGTTCTTTCCAGGCAGTTTTTAAATGATTTATATAGAGTTTCTCTCTTGATGTTTTATTATGATTTTATGGACGAGTTGTAATATTTGTGAAATCACGAAAAATATGAAGGAAAATATAGAATTCTGATACATATAGACACTTAGTTCCAAGTAGTGAAGTGGCACAGTGTGAAACAAGAATAATGAGGTCCAAAAGAATAAATCTAATTAAAGGCAGATGATAAAGATAAATTCATTGCATTAATATAATATTAACATTGTAAAAAATTAGAGACATTGATTTATAGCTTGTACAGAGGGATGGAGTGTAGAAAAACACTAGAAAACTTATGTATCATGGATTTATGGAATTAAACCATGATCCACAGCATAGAAACATTCAACCAAGAACTATTTATTATTTAAAAATAGTATAAATGAGTTTAGAATATGGGATCATATTAAAATCGTTCACATGAACGGGGAGTAAATCATTTGGGAGATCCTCCATCCATGTAATATGCTGACCTACTCCTTTATTGGAATTTCCATCCACAACCATATTCCCATCACGATAAGTATGAGTGGTAATATGGTTGATGTGTCAGAGTGAACATAGATAATACATCCAAAATATAGTAATCGACTAGGCCAGATGAATCACTCCATTAGATATCACTTTCACTATGGTAGTCAAATCACTTTCAATCCATTTTTTGTTCCAACTCTGGTTCATTGAGAAAGAATTAGCATAAATCACACTCATTATTTCTGCTTCTAAAGATGAGTTAATACCACACCGTCCAACGATGCACCCGATCATCTGACCAATATGATTCTTGAAGATGTTTCAACATCCCACGGGGATTGAAGTTCCCTTAGAAGTGTCGTTCAAATTAATTTTAATCCAATAAGGGAAAGTATATTGCAAGAAAAATTCAGAAGTGCGTCACAATTGGAAAAAATGTCATCAACCTGTAGTCACCACTGAATCGTAATTCTTTCACTATGTTCTTTCAGTATCACTTCTGAATCAAAGAAGCTTCATGAATGGAAATTAGGATCCACATAAGACCTGTATTAATGTTTTGTGAGCAATTATTGTGAAGAAATGAATTCTTGTAATACCAAATCACACGATGAATCTCATCTCCTACAACAAGAAATAAATTATGGATTTTTTGGGAGTTATCCATATCTACACATTCCTTTAGAGGAATGTTCATAGAGTCAGGAATCAGACATCTATAATAAAAGATGTCAAAAATATAGTTCCATAGATTAGTGGCATGGGTGCAAGAAAGAAACAAATGGTTGGCAGATTCTCTATGATGATTATAGAGATGAAATTTTGAGAAAATGTAGATCCCAAAATATAGTAGACAAATATATTTGGGAACCCTGTTGTAGGATATGTGCCAAATAATTGTAATTATTAAAGGATTTATCCATGTATTATCATAGTTTTTGATCTAGCTAAAGACATTTCTAGAGTTATGAAAATGGTGGATATAAAAAATTTGAATCCATCATACCGTTGTGTGAAGGTTCCAAAATTAGAAAATCATTCGTGTTAGAAAAAGGATAGTTTTGAACGACATGTAAAAAATTATTTTGGAGACTATCAATATGATAATAAATAACATACCTAATAGTATTATTAATACTTTCAAGAGTTTTTTTAGTATGGATCATTAAAATTAGAGAAAAACATGTCTATTTGTCAATCTAGAAGTTCATAGAGGAGTTCATTGAAACCATCCATCTAGAGTTGGTCATAACATTGGTATAAACTTTTCTAATGAAAAAAAAGACAGAATATTTTAGAAGGTTATTGTTTCCTTCATTAAACATTTTATGAAAAGGACTTATTCTATGCATAAGGATTCGACCATCAGGTGGCTTCCGCTGTAGTTCTAACTTAGAGTTGGTTATTGGTAGGTTTTTCTATTATTCATTCCTTTTTCTTATTTTTCTATAAATTTAGAAGATTTATAGTTTTATTCTTTTATATTCTATTCATTATCTTTCATAAAATCCTTTTATAGTGGGTTTTGGCTTATTCTTAAATGATGATCACCAAATAATGATAGGATAAATCTGTAGGGGAGAGTGGAATTAATTGAAATGGGTTCATACTAATGTTTTTTCATTTAATTCTTTAATTGGGAAATTATTTTAATCAATTTGAATTTTTGTGACACGTGATTATCTTTTTTTAATCACAAAACAAGTTCCATTGATAGATTATGAAACCCAACATGATTAATGTAATTAATTAATGAACAATGAAAGGGATTATTCTTCAGAAATTGTAATTTTATCATAATTCATCCTAGTTATTTTAATTTATCTATCCTCAAAGAATTAGTATTATAGGGTAGATTGATAGGTGTTAAACATTTTTCATGTCAATAAAAATGATTGATTATGCATCTTTTGGATGTTCTTATTTTTCAAGTGCATTAATGATTCCTTTTTAGAAAAACATTTCATGTAAAATGACTTCTCCAAATTATTTTTTTAATTTAAATTTATATATTTAATTTCTGTTAATTATATTGTTTAAATAATTCATTCAAAGTTGTGCTAACCCATTATTTGTTCAAAATTCGTAGTTTCATTTACCACTCTACATGGGATTAACTACATATTTTATTTATGTAGCTCCGTTGTAGATAGTTTAGTTTAGAAAAATATAAATTTCAAATTTGGTTGTATGTTTATAATTAACAATTTCATGTGCCCACAAAAAATTTTGGAGTTATTATCCGGGAGAAGATATGTGTCACAAATGTCTCTAAAAAAGTTACTTAGGTAAAAAAAACATTTCTTATCAAATTTTTTTTTTGATTTTAATTATGGATTTTGGAGTAATTTATATTTTTAAATTTTAATCATTTGGTATTTTTTGTTGTTGTTCTGGATGAATTATAAAAATAAACAATATTATTCCACACTATTGGAGTTAAATATGTACCAGGAGGTTCTCACTACATGGGAAACACCAAATAAAAATATGAGTTCGCCTTAACAAATGAGTTAGAATTAGTCATATTCATATGGATATGATTACATCCAACATCAAATTTCAAATGATCCCTATTATCAACCTAATAGTGAAGGTCCCAAATATAAACACTACTATATATATTACTAGGTTTATTAGTAACTCATGAAGCTAATTATATTCATAAACCTCATCATACAAACTCAATAGAATGACTAACCATATTTATCAATTAGTATATTGACGTTTTGTATAATAGCATGGATAATGATGAAGAACAATTCATATAATAGAGATAACTGACTAATATCATTTCTCAAATTATTTCCAGTTTAAATTATATTATAATAAATTTACCATTGATTAGCAATACATGGGACCAAATGGTTTGAAGAAGAATAATAATTGGAATTGGTGGCGAGGAAAGTTAATGTTATTAATAAAACAATGGAATAAAATATGGATGAGGATCTCAAGGAATAGTGCTTAGAATAGAAGATTGTTTTAAAAAAAGGATCCTAAGGATTTTGAGAATGTAGAATATAAAACCTCAGCACTCCTTATAAGCTTACAACTTGGAAAATAAGAATACCAATTATTAATTTTGTTACTGTAAGAAGTAAAAGAAAATGACATGAAAGAAATCATTGATTAGATGATCCATAATAGAGAGGAGCATGGGTTGTGGAAGTAAAATATATATAATTAAAGTAAGAAAAGAATTTGAATGAAAAGGATAAAGGGCAGGCATGCATCAACCTCACTATAATTCAAAAAATTGAAGAAGAATGGTACTCTCACAAAAAAATTAAAAAGAAGAGGAGAGAAAGGTTTGACCAAATCCATGTCATTTTAGAATTTAAACCTCATGAAAAATTGAAATAACATTCAATGGAGTAAAGGTACAATAAAATTTGATCACATTTTATATTTCTTAATATTTTATTAATATTCGTCAATGTATAGACTCCATCCCATATAGCTATCAAGAATAACCAAAAGAGGAGGAAATAAAGAACTACCTAAGATGCAAAAAATTGAAAAACATTTGTAAATAAGTTATTGTAATCTCTATAATATGTTCTAAATAGATAAATAATTTGAATTCAAATTTTGTAGACCTTAAATTAGTTATACCAGGAGGTATCTTGGTTTTTAAAATTTCCTTTTAAGACATAGATTTACATTATTAGAAAAGATTAATATCTCTCCCTATGGTATATCTCTTTATATTTTTGAGTATAATGATTTTGGATCATCTACCATCATGTATTTTCTTAAGGATTATTATATATCCAATAAATAACATTAGGCTATAATAAATGAGATAGAAAATTAATAAAGGAAAATTGAAAAACATCATGTAAGGTGAGTAACGTTTTTGTAATAGCTGACCGCAGAAGCTCAGTTATAGTTCCTTACATTATGTAATTGGCATGATTATAAGGAAACAAAAATATGATTGACCGATCTTTTAAGATTTTTTGGAAAACTAGATTCATAAATGGAATCCATTTTCATTGGGAATAAAACAACAACATAATAAATATCAAAATTAAATTCTATGTATCCTTGAAACTAATTCTAATAATTAATCATTATTCCATGGGAAAAAGAAATAAAATAAGGTTGAGATCAATTTTTTAGTAAGTTTATGGTACAGTGGATGTAAAAATAAATCAATGAACATAATAAATAGGAAATGAAAAAGAAACCGAACACACATTAAATTTAATAAATAAAATAATAATTAAAGGTATATATATATTTTGTTCAATGTTAATATCCTGTAGATAATATTAAATTAAATGATGAAATCACAATATTATTAGATTCCATGTTTCCCATGTATACAGAATATTTACCGTTAAGATATTTTATAATATGGTTTAAAACATACTTGTTAACAACCAATTTGGTTTGGAAAACCTTAACTCTATTTTCATGACATTTAACATGATATTTTAAAAAATATTAGTTAAAACAAGAGGGGTTTCTCTTAATAAATTTTTCCCATGACACTACTGATGCATCATTGGGCTTGTATTGATCGGTCCTCAACACGTAGAGATTTCATTTTATGATACTCGACCAATAGGTCTTTCATTAACCAGTCCCAAAACAGTGTCATATAAGACCAAATAATTTCTCATTTTTTGAATAATAAATTCAAATTTATTAAAAAATTCCTTATCAAATATCCATATTGAGTAAAGGGTACATATTTATCAATATTTTCCCATATAATAAAATAAAAATCATTGTAAAAGAAAAATTTAAAAATTTTATATGGTTTAGTAAATATTAATATCCATCACAGAATAATGTCGATATAACGGATAAATATAATTTTTAATGAAAATTTATTTTGAGAAAACGATTGTTTTAGCAGAAAGTTAGTAATGACAAAAGGATGTCAGTTTGAAAGATAACTTTTATCAATTTGTAACTTATCAGATAAAACCCCTTGGATGAGGTTATTAAAATTAAAACCTTAATAAACTAAATATAAAATGATTCATGATAAAATATATCAAAAGGGGAATTAGATACACCACATAAAACAAATCATTGGTGAATATGACATTTATCTCACATATGTAAAAAGTGATATGAAAATCCCATACCATATGGTATCTTTTTGGTGAATGCTCCTTAACCTGATGTATAATGGTTTTAATAATTGTATTAACATAAATTAGAAGAATATTAACATATATTATATCATATATAGTTTTTATAAGATATTATAACTCGTTCATTATTAATCTTTCACTATTTTCATCATTTCGGGGGATAATTGCCTTGTTTTTTTAGTATGTCTTGACTTATTATTTTTGTTCCTATCAATTAGATTGTGATTTAACCATATACATAATGTAAAAAATTATATTTATTTTATATATATATTATATATTATATATATTAATCTATAAATTTTGGAGAAATGAAATGAAATACACCGTTCATGGAGACGGTGGGTCGTACGTATGCGTGAACACTGTTTCCATATTCATTTCATATTTATAGAATTTGTATTAAATGATATATAAGTATATTATAATAATAATTTCATATTTATCCCATATTTTAATTAAAACTATTTTTAATATGATCCTTTTAAAACATGCATGAATCACATCGCATAAAGGAGGCGGTAGTCCACACATCGAAAAAGGATGTTATCATATTCCTATAAAATTTAATGCATGAAGGTATGAGATATGTTAAAAAATTGAATAATAATAGAAAAATTATAAATATATATTATAAATAATATATGAACTATAATTCCGTAATTTTTCCCAACCTTGAAAGGTGGCAATGGAAGAACGAAGGACATCGGTTCGCAATGTGGTAGTCTGCGGCACACATGATTGATGATTACATATCCCATTTGATGGATGTTTTTTTGTAGGTTTTGGTCATAATATTAATATAAAAAATAATTTATAATGAGTATAATTATTTCATTATATATGAAATATATATGAATAATTTAAGGAGTGGATAATGAAATAAAACTAAAGTGATCGTTGACGAACGTTGCCTCTTATTTGGGTAACATCTTTTAGTTTATACTAAAAGACATCATTGGTGTTATTTATTCCAATAGTGAGAATTATAGTACTAGGTAAGATATTTTTTGAGATTATTTAGTTATAATTTGGACCATAAAATTGACTATGAGGTGTGAATAATTAAGGGTATTAAATGCCTTTTAATAGTGGAGGGGAGTGTAATTCTTATATATATAAAATAGTAAACAATATTGGGAGGTATCCATTACCTCATGTTCCTAAAATATTGATAAATAATGCAATAAAGTTAATTTTTGATAGTTAAAAACCTCCAAAAAAATAAGTAAATTTTTTTTTAATTTTGTTCCTTAACTTCTATGTTTCACCACTTTTACAATTTTGTTTTTTATTAAGGTAACCAGTTTTCTAACACAAGTAATATAACCATTAATGGTAAAATAAAATGATATTTTTTATAAAATATAAACCCACTTAATTATAAATATGATATATAATTCACAAAATAAAAAACCCCATTTCTATAGAAAATTATTTTCCAAATAGGCGCATGTAACGCGCAAAATTACCACTTTAACCTGAAACCTGCTAAAAATATTTTTTATTATATAGGGGTAATTATGTTAATTATAAAAGATAAATAGGTATGTTAATATACCATATTTGAAATTAATTTAAATCTAAAAAAATCAAAATATATTATTTTTAATAAATTTTAAATCATTAAATAAAATATCATTTATTATAAAATAACATTATAGCCTATTTTGACATTATTAATTTCATATAAATTTAAACATACAATATAATTATAGAATAAATATGTTTTAAATTTAAATATATTTAAAAAGTCATATTAATCTATAAAAAAAAGTAAAAAAATAATCTATTCAGTTTTATTAACTTTTAATATTTTTATCATCATTTATTTTATTTAACTATTAACTAGAGAATCATTTCATTGGAATTTTTCATGAATTTTAAGTGAATAACTACTATCAAAAAATAAATGATAAATAATTATTATAATAAATTATTTATCCACAAAAATAATATGTATAATATAAAATATGATGTTTTTTCCATATCTCAAGGCTTTATAAAGTTTAAAGATAAGGAAGGTTCTTTTTGGGTATTTTTAAATACATAACATATTATATAGGTCACTTTTGTGAAATATTGTCCCAATACCTCATAATATTTTATCAAATAAATTATGTGTTCTAAATATGGTCATACAATGTCTTTTAGATAAGTTTCTAGGTCATTCTCCCCATATGATTAATGTTTAACTACTATTTAAACTAGTTTTTACCTTAATCGATGTAATTAATTTAACTGTATTCAAAAATATGTTTTGTAAAAAACTAATTTGACTTTATTAGATATTATAAATATATATTTATTCCAAATATTTTATCCATTATTCTAAATTTCAATCACATAAGTGGAAAATTTTAATTTAAAATTATCCATGCAAACAGGACGATAAAGTAGAGGTTTAAAGTGAAAAGGTCTGAAAGATTGAAATGTTATTATATTTTATTTCAATGTGAAATTTTTTCAAAATACCTTAATATGATTAATTTATTTATAATGGGACAAAATATAATTTAATTCCAAATAATAATATAATTTAAATATATAAATAAATTTTTCAAAATAGTAGTATTCAATTAATATTCAGTGTTATAACTATTCATCAAAAATTAAATTTCTCAGACGAATAACAAAAAATCACCCTCAAATAATTTTGAAATTATGATTTCAAAAATAAAGGTAATTTTAACAAAAAAAATATAATTATCAAAATTTGTATTTAAAATAGGTTTTCCATTAAATGGTGACAAAACTACCTTAAGATAAATATTTCTTTATTCATAGAATTGGATTTGTTCTTATCTTATGTATATATAATCTATTAGATGAATTTCAGAAAAAAAAATGTTTCAAATATAATGAAAAAATATGTATATCATATAGTCTATGGGTTTTATATAAACTTTTATTCTTTTTCATGTTTTTCTTATACATTATCAAAGTAACTCAGTATTTTGTGTAACAAAATCCAACATTGTGTTATATATAAAGAAAGCTATCAAAAAATTAAATTTATTATAAAATAAAAATATTTTAATGTATTGGTTTGTTACATTATCCCAAAATTAATTAAATTGTGACCTATAAATTTAAACATGATCTCAGAAATTGAGGGATTGATATTTGAAAATACAATTTTTCAAAACCCCACATCATAAATAAGACTAAGAACACATTTTTTGAATAAGATGGAATGGAAAAATAGGTGGCCACCATAAAAAAGATATCTTAAATTAGATAATATCTGTGAAAATGTTTAAATTAGTGATAAATATAACTATCAGTTTCTAATGTAGAGTTATGGAGAACATGTTCAACTAAAAGATAATGACCACAAATCCTTAAACTATTGTGATTAAAAATTTCATTGATATCATGAAAAATGATGATTGTTGGAAATAAGTTTTCCATGACCATATTTCATATATTTGTTTAATTATTTTAACTATCTAAGAATATATTTAAATATACGTTTTATTTCATAAACACAATCTTATCCTTTGGATATTCCTTGAATTATTTCTACTTCACTTCTTAGCATAGTTTGCATAATATGCTGATGAAACACATTGTCCATTAAAAATCCATCCAAATATCAACATAAAAAATTTCATAATTTCTTACTTTTACAGAATATTATAACCCAATAAAATAGAAATAAAATCACTCGATTTATGAACTAAACATATCATTTATCCATTCATCTTGAAGTAGGTCTAAATATTCGCTTAACAAACATGTGAATACATTCATATTGTATTGTCTTAAAAACGTATTAGTAACTTTAATTACCATAAAACATTACTGGTAATATTCATTATTCCTTATTCCTAAAGTAAAACACCTATTGTTGGAAATATTATGTAAATCCAAAAGTGTTTTGTAATCCATAAATGATAGAATAAACCATTTTGTCAACAAATAATTAATCTATTATAAGGTAGTTAGTTCTATCCAAATTACTTTATCCAAATTAATAATATCTTTCTAAAAAAATCATTACCTAATAATAATAAATATATTAAGGGATATCTTTCCATTAATAATTTTTTTTTCGAGAATTTTGACTTTCTACTAAATCATTTTTCATTGTAATCGGTACAGTTAAACATATGCTATCAAATCCATAATAAAATATTACTAATGTAAAATCTATAAATATTAAATTCTTATTATGACAAAGAAATCATTGATAAAATACCTTTAAAAAATTACACAAGGATCCAATTACATTGGCACATTAATCATTCCACTTCACCAATCATTTTCTCTATAGACATTTCCTTCACTTTTATCCCATTGAATCCATAAAAATTATTGAATTATTTAGTTATCTCATTATCAAATGATATTATGTCCTTATATGATGAGAATGTGATGGAAGCTAGGTCCCTTCGAAATATTGGCTTAAGACCATAAAATAAATGATTATTCTTAACATTTGGATCTTTTTCATTGGTGAGGTTCATATTCCTTGTGCTAAATTACATTTATAAATGAATACATTGACTATATTAGATATTGTCATGTAAAATCCAAAAACTAGTGAAATACAGAACATAAATTAAAAAATTTATGCATTGAAAATATCATAATCATAAACAAGTTTTTTAGGATGTTCTTATATAATTATACTCAAAGTTCATCATAGGGAATTATTCCCTAATATGTGTTTTCGAAAATCTATTTTCCAAGTTCTATATTAGACCTCAATTTGATTTGAATTGTAACTCTCTGACCCTAGAAGCTCAGAGTAGGTGTCTGACTTTATTAATTGGCATAATTATAAGAAATCAAAACCCCAAAGGACCGACCATTTTAGCAATGTTGAAAAACTAGATACATACATGGAACCCATTTTACATTGAAAAAGAACAACATAATACATAAATAAAATAAAATAATTTTCATCATTGAAAATCATTCCAACACATTATCTTTATTCTCTAGGTAAAGGAAGAAAAATAAATATGAGCTTAAATGCTCATTAAATAAAAATTAAATCAAAAGTAATAATTAATTAATGATCATAATCACTGTGTAAAAGAAAATGAAATTGGATACACATTCCATTTAATCACTAAACTGATAAATAAATGAATCTATATGTTTTTTCATGGTGAAAATCATATGGATAAAAATATCTAAATTGAATGTAATTTTTAATTATTGGATTCCATGTTTCCTAGGTATATGGAATTTTTATTATCAAGCCCTTTCAAAAGATGATTTAAAACATGTCGGTTACACACCAAAAGGGTTCTTCTAACTAAATTTGTCCCTTGAGACCACCGATGTATCCTAGGGATTGCATTAATTGGTCCCCAACACATAATATTGGCATTAACCGGTCCCTAGACCAAATAGATTATATTAATAGATCACCAGATCATTTATTTAATATCCAAAGCATTCCTAATATATTTAAAATCTATTTAAATTTATAAACAATGTTTCTTATCAAATATCCATATTGAGTGAAGGATACATCTTTATGAATTTTTCCCCATTAAATCAAATAACTCTCCAAGTAAGAACCATATGTAAGTATGGTATAAAGTTTATGAAATAATCATATATATTATAAAATAATTTATACACCACAAGGAAATATAATTTTCATTGAAAAATGGTTATGGTAATGTTATTCTTTATTGTAAACATAACAATCACAAAAGAAAATCAGATTAAAAGATAACGTTTACAAGTTGGTAGTTTTCAATTTAAATCCAATTATAGGGGATTATTTTGAGAAAAACCTTATATACCTAGAATATAAAAGGATTAATAATAATAATATTTTAAAATTGTTGATAGATACACCACACAGAATAAATAAGTGTTAAATATGACATTTGTCTCATATATGTAAAAAGTGAGATGGAATTTTTTTACCTTATTTTCTCTTTTGGTTGAACACTCTTTAAACTCGTGATTAATGATTTCAATAATGTTATTAAAATATAATAGATCTGTATTAATATATATTATATCATATATTTTCATTTTATAATATATTATATCCCATTCATTAATAATCATTCATCATTTTCATCATTTCTGGTGTTAATTGCCTTGTTTTTTGAGTATGTAATGACTTATTATTTTTTTCTTATTAATTACATAATGATTTCAAAATATCCATAATTTAAACCATGTTGTTAATATTTTATATATTAAATATATATTTATTTATAGTAATCAATTAAGTTTGTATATAATAAATGAGATACATTATTCATGGATACGGTAGGATATACGTACGCATAAACAATATTTCCATTTTTCTATTGTGTTAAAAAGAATGAAACATAAATGAAATATATATATATATATATATATATGGAAATATAATATTAATGTCATATTTATCACATATTATTTTTAAAACCATCATTAATATATTCCATTAAAAGAATGAATAAATAACATCACATTGAGGAGGCGGTGGACCACATATTAAAAAATGATGTTATCATATTCTACAAAATAAAAACCCTGAATGTATGTATTATATAAAATTTTTCATAGTAAATATATTATCAATATCATATATATAATATATAAACTATAATTACATATTTATTACAAACCATTAATGTTTTTAATGAAAGAATGAATGTCATCGGTTCGTGAGGTGATAGTCAGACGTACAATGGAAAAATGATTGTGTATCCCAATTAATGTAAATGTGTGTAGTTTTAGGTCATACACATAATTGAAAAAATATCATTACATTTATTATACCAATTTTATTATATATCAAATATATAAAAATATTTTATGGTGATTAGAATTAAAAAAACTAAAGTGATCATTGTAGAATGTTATCTCTTTTTCGAGTAAATCCTTTTAGTTTGTACCAAAATATTTTTATTGGAATTACTTATAAAAAATTGGGGATTCTATTATGAGGTTTGGGATTTTGGTTGACTATTTTGGAAGATTTTTTATGATCTAAATGGATA
This sequence comes from Viscum album, assembly GCA_963277665.1. NCBI lineage: Eukaryota > Viridiplantae > Streptophyta > Magnoliopsida > Santalales > Viscaceae > Viscum > Viscum album. The sequence goes on from OY728155.1 coordinate 1,448,473,550, forward strand.
ATTATGAGTGAAAAAGTGGGTGGATTGAATGCCTTTTTGTAGTAGAGGGGGAGAGGAATTCTTGTAAATATAAAAAGTTAAACACTATTAAAAGGTATCACTTACCTCATGTTCTTAAAAAATTGAAAACTGTTAGATTAATGAAAAATTATGGTTGATCCAAAAATAAACCACAAAAAATAAGTTCATTTTTATAAATTTTTCTTTAATTTCTACGTTTCCCAATTTTACCATTTTGGTTTTTATAAAGGTTACTAGTTTTATATCATAAGTAATGTAACCAGTAAGACTAAATTAATGTTATATTTACTAGAAAATATAGACCAAATTAATTATAAATATGATATCTAATTTAAAAAATATAAATTCAATGTTTTTTGGAAATTAATTTTAAAACAAGTGAATGTAATGTGAAAAACCACTACTTTAACCCAAATCATGCTAACAATGATTTGACTATTTAGGGGTCAATATGTTCATTATAAAAGATAAATTGGTACTTGAATATAAAATATTTTATATTAATTAAAATTTAAATATCATTTTTTAGTAATATATTATGTTTAGTAATTATTAAATCATTAAATAAAATATCATTTATTATAAAATAACATTAATGTCAATTTTGATATTATTATCTTCATTTAAATTTAAAAATAAAAAGATAGTTATTGAATTAAAATATATTAATTTAACTACTATATAACATTATATATTTAATTACAAAAATAAGGTATAATAATAGTTCATTAAATTTTATTCAATTTTTATATTTTTTGTATAATTTATTTTATTTTATTATTAACTAAATAGTCATTGTGTTGGTGTTTTTAAATAATTTTTATTAACCAATTAATCTCTAAAAATTAAGGATAAATTATTATGAAAATAAATCATTTATATTTCAATAGTATATTTATAACAAAAAGTATGATATTTATTCCATATAGTAGGGCTTTATAAATGTTAAAGGTATGTAAGGTTCCTTTTTTTATTTTTTCTTACCTAACTTATTATCTAGGTAAATTTCATGTAAACATATCCCAATAACACATATAATTAGAAACAATATGGTATATAGTTCAAATATTGGAATAAAATGTCTTTTGGACAAGTTTCAAGGTCATTGTCCCCTTAAGATTCAAGTTTAACCACAAAGTAAACTAAATTTTACCCGAATCTCTAAAATTAATTTAAATAACAATGAGTAAAAATTTCGGTAAGAAACTATGTCATTATTATTATCAATTATCAATTGTTATTATTCAAAATATAAAATACATTTTTTCAAATTCAAGTCACATAATTGAAAGAAATTAATTTAAAATTAATCCCATAGATGAGAGGACAAAGCAGAATTTTAATGTTAAAATGTCCAAAAGTATGAAATGTTTACATATCCAATTTCAATGTAAAATTGATTAAAATGACCCAAATGTGATTAATTTATGTACATTTTAACATAATATAGTTTCTCACCGAACTAAATTAAAATTTTACTATATATATAAATTATACCAAAAATAGTTTTTCAATTAAAATTCATTATTTTTCAATATTAATTAAAAATGAAACCTCTCAGAAAAATAAAAAAATCCACCATATCTTGTTTTTTAAATTATAATTTATAAAATAATATTTATTTGGACATAAAGTTTTTAAATTTCATAAAATTAGTTTTAAAATTGGTTCTTCATAAAATACGGAAAAGCTGCCTTATGAAAAAATTAGTTTTTTATGAATAAAATTCGATTTTTTTCCTATATTATGCCTATAAAACATCTTAGATGAATGTAAATGAATTAAATTGAATATTTAATATAAAAATAAATATATCATATCTTATTAGTATGTTATACACCCTTTTCTATTTGGTCTAGTATGTCTTATTCCCAATCAAAAAAACGCAGTATTGTGTGTAACACAAGACAACATAGTGTTGCGTATAAGGAAATATAAAAAAATTAAATTTCTTATAAAAATAAAATATTTTAAAGTATTTTGGTGTTAAATTGTTTACCTATGTATATATTTACTTTCCTAATTTTCTCATCACATGTTTTAATAAAAAAAAATCTTTCATGAAATTAAATGAATTAGATTTTCTCGAAAACACTTGAATTATTTGTCTTGTACTTAATGATCTAGGATACATTGACACATAAGAAAAGTATATTGGCTTGTTGGAATGTTTTAAATGTCTTTCCCAAAAATTGTAATGATATAAATTTAAATATTGAAATTCACTTTCATACTTCACATTACAGTTACATAAAAATTATTTTTTGTATAATTAATTTTTTTTATTTGTCCTTCCAATATCTTGAATTGAATAAACAAATTAGTGATTCCCATTTCATGACCTGATGTAATTTTTATGTGTTCTCATTCCTAAAAGGATTTTGGACATAATAATTATTAGTTTTCTATGAATATTTTTTAAATGATACCTAGGGCATGTAGACCCAATAGAAATTGGTTAGATATCTTGTCAAATATATAAATAAATGAATTCAGTATTGAAATGATTGAGAAATGTTATTAATAAGATTTTTATCCAGGATACATACCAATAAATTTATCATTCTTAAGACAATTGAATCAATATATGACCTTATTATTATTGATCCATATTAAAAGCCTATTTTATACCCTCTTAGAAAGAACTATGTTTTTTTCATGATATTCAATTGAATCAATTTGGGGGATGAGTTTTTTAAAGTAATTACCCCTTTTTAGCCAAGGTAAAATTCCAATGGAATTTTGAATTTTAGCATTTACTGGATGGATTGTTCATCAAACCAAGCATAAAAAACAATTCTGATAGTGTTAGAACTTAAAAGTATTATTTTTATAATTAGGTAAAGGTCCAGGGGGTCTGTTGGGCATCTCATTGAGTTTTAGGAGCACCAGGCCCCTAAAATGAGAAGTTTGGTTGGTCTGCACACAGCTCATGGTATGTTTATAATTGTGCATCCCAAAGAAACACACCATTATGGAATGTTTTAGAGGATTAGATGGTATCCCATGGGTTTCACACATTTTTCCAAAACCATGCACCTAGCTTCCACTTGTAGTGCCACGTAGGTAGTACCTAAGTACTACTCATCACACAATTCATGAGCAGATAGGAATATTGTGTTTCCCCATCATGCATGGTGGGTTTACTAGATAGTATAAGCTATATGGTTTGCGCATGTTTTTGAAAAACAATGCAACCACATCATGTTACCAAGATTTTTTAGGGTAATATAACCCAAATTTACATAATGAGTTTATATTCCCCCTTTCATTGTTCTTTATTCTCCATCCAGGTATTAATCCCTCTCCTTTTACTATGTGGGTTCCTCTAATGAGTAACCTATGCTTTAATGGTTCTCTTCTGGCCATCATCTTAATAGAATGTCATTGTTATCTGTTTATCTTAAATGGTAACCTTTTGATTACGATTGATCCTTTCTTAGTTTAATCTTATATCGAAAAGTTATAGAGGGGGAAACTTATTTTCCATATTTTCAGAGAAAATGTATGTTTCATCAATTTCATCCCTACTAGAATAAATCATACCACAATATTGGAATATTAGAATGTACTGAGCACAAGGTAGGAGGTCTACATAATTTTCCTCTTTTTATAGAATTATAAATATCATTGTTGTGCCGCAAGCTAGTCTTTACCATGTGTTTCCTTAAAATTTAATTCTTCAATTTATATTGGTATACACACCTTGTATTACACTTATCTACCGTTTTTTAGTATTTTATGGATTTCCTCCTCAATCACAGACACCCCTTGGGAGTTCCGGGTTATTTTCTCCCCCAATAATTAAATTAAGTAATTCTCGGAATGACTTCTAATCATTTGGCATTGCTTATTAATGAAACTTCCCCCTAATAACAATTCCCCAATTGATAAAGGAACCTCATAAATGAATCATTTATCTATTTACTTGTCTATTAATGTTTGGTATCTTCCATAAATGTTTCTTTTAGTGAATTAGGTTATGAATTTATAAATGATGCTTAATTTATTAAATTAATTATTTGATAAAAAAATATTATATTTTTATAATAAAACAACTATGGTGATGTGTGTTGCCTTCTAAATTTCAAATCAATTATTAGTTATTTAAAAAATGATTGTATTATTTCCTTGGAGTTTGTATATTCCTTTTTCTAATTTTAGTGATACGACATTTTAGGACATGGACTTTTTTGATGATATTAAATGGAGTTACCATCCTTCTATATAATTTTTTTGAACAAATGAACTTTATTAGTGCATGACATGGTTCACTCTGATCTAAACGACTGATGAACCAAGAACCTTATAAGTGAAAAACCTGATTCAAAAAAGGATTTTCCCAAGTGGGTAAATGTCTATTTGTTCATGGTTCTATATAAGTGACTTTTTGACCCTTTTTAATTGAATTTCCATGTTTTGTTATATTAAATGGAATGGATTTTCATGATGGTTTTCCTTCAATGAATGAAATAAATTTTATTTAATTGGGTGATAAGAACACAACTCTTGATTTAATTAAATATGTATGGATTGTGCGAATTGTTATAATTGTGAATACTTTATTATAATGGCTTTATAAATGTAAATCACGGGAGGTAATTCCTTAAGGATTCAATTATTATTATAAATAATAGTACACATTGATATAGGTTTTGGAATGAAGTTAAGGGTTCAATTGAGAATGTTAATATCACACACCTTTCAATTGGGTATTGATCTTGATGTCTTACACTACTGATACAAGTTAGATGGTGGGAATTATTCACCAAATCCCTTGTTTAGTGTTAGTATTACGACATGCTCATGTATTTGGGTGTTTATATGATATTGCACTCACCATCTTGAGTGATGGGTGTGATGTATCCCACTCATTATGAGATATAGGTCATGTATGAAGACCCTGAGACACCCTGAGAGGGGAGGGGTGAATCAGGGTGATAAATTTTTCCTTTAATGTGATGGATCTTGTTCCAACGTTGGTAAGAACATGTTGAACCTGTATGATCAAAAATATCAGAAAGAAAACATGCACATGCACAGAGAAGAAACTGCCCTTTTACTTGGTTCACCACTAAGGGCTACGTCCAAGGAGCATGCGCCGACAAGTTTTCAGTCATACTGAAATCCACTATGCTTCACTAGCTGGAGATTACAATTGTTCTGGCACAGTCACTCTGTCCTAGGTTCACTGCCTTAACAAAGGTTCAGGGATATCTCACTGCTTCCCTCGGGTCACTCCTGTTGACTCCCCCTGGCTCACTACCGTTGGTGAATTCACACTCATTTTATAGACGTGATGGTCTCTTCAATTGATAGACATGAATTTCATTGTCTCCTGTTTAGCATGAGACTTTGCTTGCATCAGAATCCTGAGTTAATGCTCTCTTAAAGTCCAAATTCCAACCACTGATGAAAAACCCCCTTTTCCATTGTCCACTGGGAAAACAACCTTTGGAAAAGGCCTTCACAAAGTACCCTACTTCGTAAGGCTCCCAATTTTGCAAAGCTCAAACAAGCCTTCACGGAGTCCCTACCTTTTCACGAAGATCAATCGTGAAGCACTCTCGCGATGCTCTATCCTTAGCAATTCTTGGCTATCATGGAGCTCCTGCCTCTTCACGAAGCTCACTAAGCCAACGCGGGGCGCATGACTTTCGCGGAGCTAGAATAGCCGCCATGAAGCTCCTCTTTAGCGAAGCACACTGCCTTCGCGAGAGACCAATGCTAACCGAGAGCAAATGATTTTCTCTGAAATTCTTTCTACTTCTCTTGAGGTGGTCGGCCTCTATTTATAGTCAATTTCACCGACCCTCAAACTTTCCGCGCAAACTCAATGCCACGTCATCTCAAATCGCGAAGCTCCGAAGTTTCTGCCGGAATTCTGTCCAAATCATGAAGCACCTCAGCAATTTTCAGAACGCGGAGCTCATCGTAATCGCGGAGTATCACCGTCATCATTCCTTCGCACCTTCACTGTGAAGCTCTTCAACTCCATCGTTCACGAAGCTTGACATAATCGCGAAGCCTCACCACCTCCATTTTTCTCATCTTTGCGATTTCCAAACCATGCATCATTTCTTCGCGAAATTCATAACTTTTCCATATTTAATTATTATCTTCATGGAAATCCAATTTTTGTGATGCTCAGCAACTTCAGATTTTGGACCCCAAAAATTTGGCAAACACTGGGAAACGTCGCCACCTTCAATACTGTTGTCTGCTTGAATGGTATGATCTCTTTGCTGGTACACGATCCAAACTGCCATTGATGATTGACAAGAAACACAAACCATACTCTGAATCATGCATAGAAGACCATGGCTCCAACAATCTCCCCCTTTGGGATTGTTGGCAATCAGAAAATAAATTCAATACATCTCCATCTATGTGAAAATCAAAAATGTAGGAATCAACTCAGCCAACACTCTAAGTCTACATGAGAAATGTTCGGCGTAGAAAACAAGAGAGGAGGCTTGAATAGGGTTCCACTATTTTCCTTCCCATTCTTCTCATCACATAATTTTCCTGAATTTATTCCTTTCTCATTTCTCCACCATTGACAAGAAATCCAAAGACCAGTAAATTAAATTTTTTCACGTTCAGCACAAACCATACTCCCCCTGGATAGTATCTCCCCCATAAACCTACATCACATCCACAAACAGATTAAAACAGTTATAACAAATGGGAAGAGGGGAATTCCGTAATCTCCTTATTCACTAGGAGGTGGCCAAACACCGATGTTCAACCGATGCTTCTCAAACACAGCGGCTGACAGTGGCTTTGTCAGGATATCTGCAACTTCCTCATTTGTTCTGACATAATCCAATCTAATCATGCTTTTCTCAACTTTCTCTTTGATAAAGTGATACCTGATTTCAATGTGCTTTGTACGAGAATGCTGAACATGATTCTTCATAAGATCAATTGCGCTCTTATTGTCACATTAAATCACCATTGGTTGATTCACCTCATCGCCAATATCAGTTAATTACTGATTCATCCATAGAAGTTGAGTGCATGCATTTGTGGCGGAGATATACTCAGCTTTAGTAGTACTAAGAGAAGTACTTTCTTGTTTCTTGCTCAACTAGCCAACACATTTCTGCCCAATATAGAAAGCTCCACCACTATTTTTCTTTTTGTCTACTACATCACCAGCACAGTCAGCATCATAAAACGCTGATAATTCACTGTCCCTACATGCAACAAAAAATAACCCGAAGTTATGTCTACATTGAATGTACCTCATGATTCTTTTTACTGCTGTCATATGTTCCTCCATTGGATTACTCTAAAAGCGGGCCGCACGTCATGTTGCAAAGACAATATCTGGCTTTGTCGCTGTCAGGTACAGTAGGCTTCCAATGATCCTCCTCTACATGGTGGGATCAACAGAGTTCACATCCTCATGCTTTCTAAGTTTAGTTCCAACTGCAATCGGAGTTGACATTGGTTTGGAGTCTTGCATATTGAAATTAATCAGCAGCTCTCTTGAATATTTTTTCTGAGAAATGAAAGTGTATTACTTATTTTGAATCACTTGCAGCCCCATGAAAAATGTGAGCTCCCTAATCATAGACATTTCAAATTCTGATTTCATGTGGTTGGAAAATTCATCCACTGATTTCCGCCTGCTTCCACCAAATATGATATCATCAATGTAGAAAAGAACCATGAATTGATCTTTTGGAGAATTTTTCACATAGAGATTGTGATCAACTCCTCCTCCTTTAAATTCCAACTTCTTGAGATATGAATCCAACCGTGAGTACCATGCCCGTGGTGCCTACTTCAAACCATATAGATCTTTTTTCAGTTTGCAGACCTTTGTTTCATCAGTACCCAAAACAACGCCCACTAGTTGTTCAATGTAGAATTCTTCTTCAAGTACACCATTCAAGAATATTGTCTTTACACCCATTTGATATACTTTATATCCTCTTTAGAGTTCCATGGAAAGGAAAATCCTGATTGACTCTAGTCTAGCCACTGGAGCAAAGGTTTCTTCAACATCAATGCCTTCAATCTGGGAGTATCCTTTACATAACAGTCGTTCCTTGTTTCTGATGACACTTCCATGCTCATCAAACATATTTTTGAAGATCCATTTGGTACAAATCACATTGTGACCTTCGGGTCTCTAGACAAGATCCCATGTCTGATTCTTGTCAATCTGATCTAATTCATCATTCATGGATTTCACCCAAGATTTATCTTTTGCAGCTTCTTCGAATGAGGATGGCTCTACAACTGATAAAAATGCATATTGCGTGGTATTCCTCATCCTTCTTGTTTGAGTGGGTGCACTCATGTCCCCAATTATGGTGGATGGATCAATCTCAGCTCTTCGATTTCTCCTGTGAGGTTCAGTAGTATTCTCTTCAGCCATAGTTTCTTCTTCGTAATCTTCTTCTCAGTCAACATCATGATGTGACTGCTGAGTGTTTTGAAGAGCTTCCTCTATTTTAGAATTTGTATTTTCATCACATTCACATTCTTCCTGACTTTCTATCACATCAGCATATGACGTCCTTGAAGCATTTGTGGTTTTCTCTTCAATTATCTTAACATCACTACTTTCCACAATCCTTCCCAAATACTTGTCTAAACATTTGTAGGCTTTGTTGTTCATTGAGTAACTGAGGAAAATTCTTCCATCTGCATTGTCGCCATATTTCCCTTGATTTCCTTCTTTGTTCCTAATGAAGCATTTACTTCCAAAGACACGAAAGTATTTTAGAGAAGGCTTCTGTCCATGCCACAATTCATATGGTGTCTTCATCTCACCCATATTAAGTCCTGTTCGATTATGAAAGTACGCTGCAGCTTGAATAGCCTCTTTCTAGTAATGTCATGGAATACGACTCTCATTCAGCATAGTTCGTGCCATGTTGTTCACCTGTTGATTCCTACGTTCAACAACTCCATTTTTTTGTGGAGTTCTCACAGCAGCTACCTCATGCTGTATCCCATGCTTCTCTAGATAATTCTCAAATTCAATGGACGTGTATTCTTCTCTATTGTCAGATCGCAACACTTTGATTGTTCGTCCAGTATCATTCTCAGCGATTCGCCGATATGTTTTCATGCAGTCAAGGACTTGTCATTTCCTGTGAATGACCATCACACATGCCATTCTACTGTAATCAACTATGAAAAGTACAAAGTACCTTTCTCCATGAGTTTCGACAACATTTATTATCCCACAAACATCTGTATGAATCAAGTCAAGAAGGTGAGACGCCCTTTTCTTCTTTAGCCGATATGAACTGTAGACCAGCTTCCCACGAATACAAGCATCACAAGATTTTTCACACTCATGCTTCAGGTTGGGAACATCCATGACAATTCTCAATTTTGATATTTTCTCCATGTCTTGTTGATTGATGTGTCCCAGTCTCCGATGCCACAAATTGTTTTCTTCTTCAACAGTCATGTAACATACATTTTCTTCACTATCAACTTGATACAAGATGCCTTCTGTTCTGCATCCCTTCATAAGTTAATTTCTAGTCATTCCCTTGATAGTGCAGCCTTTCTGATTAAACGTATCTATAAGTCTTGAGTCACAGAGTTGACTCGTGCTGAGGAGATTATGACGTAGGCCATCTACGTAAAGGAATTTAGTCTTCTTTAGTTCTCCATTAGCTAATTAGGTACTTCCACTCCCTTTTATTTTAAGAGCCCCATAATTACCAAATCTTACTCTACCATCAACATTCCTTATGATATTCGTTAGTAGGCCAGCATTACCTGTCATATGAGATGAACAACCGCTATCCAGAATCCAGGTACTGTTGTTCTTTGTAGCTTTGAGGGCCACCTCTGCGAGGTTGGATTTCTCAATATTCATCCTTTCCTTCCATGAGACATTAGATCGAGTATAAAGAACTGATGGCCTTTCAATTATCTCTTCTGCATACCCAGGTTCTTCATAGTCAAAGTCTTATTTGAGAGGTGAAAACCTGTTTGAAAGAGAAACACTATCTTGCTGACAAGACTTCACTTGTCTTGAACATAGATATGAGGTGTCCATGTCCCTTCTCTACCTACAATTAGTAGCCTTATGACCAAAGTTAGAACAACAAAAACAATATCCATAGAAATTATTTATTCTATAAGAATTAGGATATGAAATTTTTCTCCTTTGTTGAGATTCTATATCTTCTCCGTTCAGATATCTTCTTGCCTGTTCACAATATGACATGGTATGGCCCAGATAGCCACAGAACTGACACTTCATGAGAGGAAATTTCTTCTCACTTGAGTTTCCCCTTATACCTTCTTCCTTGGGAGAATAGTAAGACTGTCTGTCATTTCTGAATGTTTGAGGAAACTTCTCAGGTCTCCTTTTAGTTTGGATTGAGTCTTCCTTTTTTTCACTCTAGGAAAAGTTTCAACATGTTCAACTTTCATATTATCTTTCTTTTGGATCGTTTCACTTCTAGTAGTTGATGTCTCATCCTCACAGCCAATTCCACTCATTCCCATGCAAGCGGGTCTTTGACCACTCAAGATTTTTCCAACCCCATCTAAACCACACTAGGCTCTTGTTAGTAATTATACATCTGAGAATATTCCAAACTGTATTTTCTTCCTAGATTCTTTTGGAACTAATTCAGTCTCTAGTTTACTCCTTAGAGTATCTACTTCCTCCTCAAGGCCATCAGCAGTCTTGGATTTTTCTCCAGTCTGGAGGTGAGGTCATTGATGACCTTTGCCTCCTCTTCAATTCTCAGCTTCAGATTTACTACATCATCATTACATTCAATTATTTTAGACTGTACCTTCACAAATTCTTCCAGTCGTTCAATTTCAGCTTCATGTTGATCAACGTATTCATTTGATTCTTCTACAATTGATTTCCACTTATTGCAGCTCTTACAATTATTCTTAAGCTTAATAACTGCATACTTAAGTTTCATCTCAGGATCTACACAAGTTCTCAGTTTTTTTTCTCCACTAGTATCCTCTGACTTTTCAACAGTGGCCATCATAGAAGCATGGTTCCCAGTTTTGAATTCTGGTTCTTCTTCATCACAGAATTCATTATCATCTTCTTCCTCTTCACAGACAAAACTCTTCCTTTACATTTTCTTACCAGATTTGAAGTCTCCCTTTTTGAAGAACCTTCCCTGAGGCTTCTTGATGTTTTCATCCTCACTATCTTCATCATTGATCATTTTTAAGAACTGAGAGGAAATGTGCCCAACTTTTCCACAACGGAAACACGCGAGAGGTAACTTCCCTTTGAATTTCCCTTTCCCCTTCTGAAACTTCATTGCAATGAGAAAAATAATTTATTTTTCTTCGTCATATTCACCACTACTATCATTTGAGATTTTTAGTTTATCCATGACATTGAATTCCATTTCCTTGCTCACCTGAGTCGTAGCATCTTCTGGGTTGACTCTCATTTCATATGCTACCAAGCTGCTCAGTAGATCATCTAGAGAATGTTTGGAATGATCTCTTTCCTCAGGGGCTGACACCTTCACATTATACAGAGGTTGAAGTCTTCTTAATATTTTCTTTACAATATCAATGTCTTTGATTTCTTCACCTAGACCTCGAATTGTTCCAACCACTTCAGTAATTCGATTGAAGAAAGAGTCTGCATTCTTGTCTAGATGCATCTTCAAATCATCAAACCGATTGTGCAGCACTTGTAGTTTCTCCTCCTTCACATTGTTATCTTCATCATAATTATTCTTAAGTTCATCCCACATGGATTTTTCTAAGGTGAAATTCATCACATTTAGGTAGATCTGATAAAAAAGGGCTGTAGTGAGTGCATTCTGTGCTTTAGCATCTGCATCAAGAAGTTTCCTGTCTGTTTCGGTCGTAGCTAGGCCTATTGGATCAGTGACTTGTATTCCTTGCATAGTAGAAAAGAAAACTTCCATTCCAAGAGATCTTAGATGAGATCTCATTCTGTTCTTCCAGATCTGGAAATTTCTTCTATCGAAGGGAGGGACTCCCCTGACATTGACCGCGTTTTCCATGACGAAAATGGTCAGATTCAACACCAGCAACCTTTACGCTCTGATACCACTTGAAAGACCCTAAGACACCTTGAGAGAGGTGGCATGAATCAGGGTGACACATTTTTCTTTTAATGTGAGGGATATGGTTCCCACATTGGTGGGAACATGTTGAACCTGTATTATTAAAATGTACAGAAATCAAACATGCACATGCACAGAGAAGACATGGATCTTTTTACTTGGTTCACCACTAAGGGCTATGTCCAAGGAGCATACGCCGACAAGCTGTTGGTCGTACCGAAATCCACTATGCTTCACTAGTTGGAGATTACAATTGTTCGGGCACAGTCACTCTGTCCCAGGCTCACTGCCTTTACAACGGTTCAGGTATAGCTCACTTCTTCCCTTGGGTCACTCCTGTTGACTCCCCCTGGCTCACTACCATTGGTGAAGTCATACTCAGTTTATAGATGTGAAGGTCTCTTCAATTGATAGACATGAATTTCATTATCTCCTGTTCAGCATGAGACTTTTCTTGCATCGGAGTCCTGTGTTAATTCTCTGTTAAAGTCCAAATTCCAACCAATGATGAAAAACACCCTTTTCCCTTATCCACTGGGGAAACAACCATTGGAAAAGGCCTTTACAATGTACCCTACTTCGCAAGGCTCCCAATTTTTCAAAGCTCAAACAAGCCTTTGCAGAGTCCCTGCCTTTTCACGAAGCTCAATCACGAAGCACTCTTGTGATGCTCCAACCTTCGCAATGCTTGGCTATCACGGAGCTCCTATCTCTTCGCGAATCTCACTAAGCCAACGCGGGGCGCATGACTTTCGTGGAGCTAGAATGGCTACCGCGAAGCTCCTCTTTCACGAAGCACACTGCCTTCGCGAGAGACCTTTGAGAACCGAGAGCAAAGGATTTTCTCTGAAATTCTTTCTACTTCTCTTCAGGTGGTCGGCCTCTATTTATAGGCAATTCCACTGACCCTCGAACTTTCCACACGAAGTCAATGCCAGGTCATCTCAAATCGTGAAGCTCCAATTTTTCAGCCGGAATTCTATCCAAATCGCGAAGCACCACGTCAATTTTCAGATCGCGAAGCTCATCGTAATCGCGGAGTATCACCATCATCATTCCTTTGCTACTTTGCCACAATGCTCTTTAACTTCGTCGTTCACGAAGGTTGATGTAATCGTGAAGCCTCACCGCCTCCATTTTTATCATCTTCATGATTTCAAAACCATGCATCCTTTCTTCATGAAATTCATTCCTTTTCCATATATAATTATTATCTTCATGGAAATTCACTTTTCGCGATGCTCAGTAACCTCCAGATTTGGGACCCCAAAAATTTGCCAAACACTGGGAAACAGCCCCACCTTCAATACTGTTTTCTGCTTGAACGGTATGATCTCTTTGCTGGTACATGATCCAAACTTCCATTGATGATTGACAACAAACACAAACCATACTCCGAATCATGCATAAAATACTATGGTTCCAACAATGTACCCTTTTTTGGATCTTGTAGTCTTCTTCAGACTAGTCATGTATGACGTAGTTATACCCCATTACGTCCCACAATTTGTATTCCTGGTATATGTCCACTTAATTTTTCACAAACATGGTTTATATAGGTTGATGAATTATATAACTGTAATATGTAAATATTAATACTATATACATACAGTAATTATTGATACACTCTTTCTGGCCATGATCTGAAGTAGGTAGATCTACCAAGATTCCTTTTCGAATGTTGGTGGGCTGTTTATTATATATTTTAGTGATGTTTATAATTATTATTACCACCACACTACTTTACTAATTATTAATGGATTATAATTCATTGTATACATTATGGGTGGTAACATATAGGGATTTATATCTCTCACCCAGCATAGGCCACCATTTCACTAGGGTACCCAAGTAGACCTTGTGTTCATAGGACTATGGATTATTTCATGTTCTGTTTTTCATGTACCTAGGAGTTTAGAGAAAATGATTGATCTGGATCTTAGTATGCTCATGTAGATCTCATTCTAGATTTAAATTCTTTTTTTATTTCTGTATTGTATTATACCTTTTTTATTGTTGTATGTCTTCTATTTTAGACTATGTATTATCACATGGACATGAATACATCTATTTTATATTGGCATTGGCGTTCTTTTATATTAAGTATATATTATTATTATTATTCTCAATATTTTTGTATTACTGCTTCTGAATTTGTATTCATTTTTTCTGATAAACCATTGTCCTAGTATGATCATGAGGGTATAGTCTCTCCACTATCACCTATTTATTCCCTACCTTATAGTTGAAAGCATTTAGTGTGTGGGGAGGATCACTTGGAGCCATGTGATCCACCGTTTTGACCACTAGTTTAGTTGAGAGTCGGGTTGGGATATTGAAAAGTGTAATTGGATGAGTTTTTTCTATATATTACTATTTTGGGTAGGTAGACAAGATACTAGGAATATTTTAGTTCTTGATAAGTATTCTTCATGGTAGTAAACAACCCTTTATGGGGAAAAGACTATAAGGATGGGGATGGACTTCTTTTTCTGGGTTTTTTCAATATTAATTTGTGTGATTTTACCTTGATTGAATGGTGTACATTTTAAAAATTATTGATTTATCACATTTATAGTATTTTCTGGCCAGGTATGGAAAGGATGATGGATTCAATTCATCATTAAATACCGTTATAAATTAATATTTCATGCATATTCCATGTTATATATTTTCATTTTTAGGATTCTTGCAAATTTTGGATTGTGTGCTTTAAGCATTATGGCATTATTTTTTTTCCTTCGGATTCCTTCTTATATAACCTTCTTGGGTGAGTTATTTAGCATGTTATACAATTTGATCATGGTTCTTTGTCTATAGAATGTTTCTCTATGTTTATTGACCATCATAAAATTCTAGTTTTGTTTGATAAATATAAATTGTTGCTTGTGATAAATATAGTCATTGCGATTAAACATGAACTAATTTTTTGTTGCAAGATGTATAAACTCCTTATAATTGGGAAAAGATAACTCACGTACTCAACCCATCAATAATATTTGTTTATATTTTAAAACCTTTATTAAAATTTAGTGGATGTAAGGTTAAAATATTTTAAAAGTGATCTAGTTTTAGATTAATGGTAACTAGACTATGGTCTATAATGTGTATGAGCACTTTTTAAGTTAGGGAAAGAAAATGATATAATGAGAATATTATATATTACCATATAATATTTTTAAATGATAATAAATGTAAATAGTATTTAATTTTTTGTTGAAAT
The DNA here is from genome assembly GCA_963277665.1 of Viscum album. Lineage (NCBI taxonomy): Eukaryota > Viridiplantae > Streptophyta > Magnoliopsida > Santalales > Viscaceae > Viscum > Viscum album. Next base: position 1,448,488,868 of record OY728155.1, read on the forward strand.
GTGTTTGTTTACTTTTAAAGGCATGTTGCTCAATCACACAGGCATGGAGATCATGTGATTAGCTTCTTCAATGCATAAATATACACAAATTGGTAATATAGGGTATGTTTTAGTATTTAACCCACTGTAGGTGTTTTGAAACATTAATAGTTATGAAAAATCTATTGTGATTCATTCCGATGAACATGAGTTAGATTAATGGGACCCTCAAAGGTCACCTTATCTATTTTAATTTTTTTTAAAGGAATTTAATTCAAATATTTCTTAATTATGATGGGATTTTAATAAATGGTTCGTATTTAAAATGAAATTTTGATAAGACTTTTTTCATGCCATGATTTCAGTTTTAATATCTTAAGTGCTTAAAGATTGAATGTGGATAAGTGTAATGACATAAAATGGAACCTGGAGTGGTGTCCTTTGTTTAAAGCCTCATGTAAGGGATGTTTTAATGTCTCATTAAGTTTCCTTGGAATGAAAATGTTATCATTATCTATATTACTTTTTATATTTTAGAAATTCCCTAGATGATGGGATCTTAATCCTAGTTACTTTCCAATTGGAGAGGCCTCATGATGAGGTGGAAAATTATGCTTTTCTAAGGGGAAATATCATTGTAGGTATAACCCTTAGATCTTAAATTCATTACTAAATGTTGTGATATTTTTGATTTATAGTGTTGTATTCCAAATTAGGACTCTTAACTTCTAAATGAAACCCTTGTTTTGACCGATGGCTATTGTTTCATTAACCCTTATTATGGGCGTGAGCACTAGGTAAGGCTTGATTTCAATAGGTTACACATGTCAGGTATATGGTCACCACTTAGTACGTCATGGGTCCCTCCCTTCTTCTTCATTGTTGGATGAATGAGTACATCATTATCCAGTTTAGTGGTCATATGGGGAAATATAAATCTGGGATAAATCTCATTTATAGACCTCTTGATATTCGGATTTATAGGGAGGAAATCCTATGGATAGAGTCAAGGGTGTGTCATCTTGTTCATGAAACCTTGGTGTTTTGTTTATTTAAATACGATGAGACCATCAAGATTCTAAATGATTTAACGTAGCTGTTGAGTTTGGTTAAATCATTGATCCTTCTGATATTTTGTATGTTCTTGAGTTGTGTTTGTAGTAGTGTGACTTGAGAGTTAAAGGTTATCAATTCAACCCAATTATCAGGAAGAAATTCCAATAAGATCAGGTGTTTTAACATACTAGTCATTTTGGTTATGTGCTCCTTTTCCAATTATTTAATGTTTTCATTTAATGTGAATTTGAGCTAGAATACTTATAATAGGTTTGTCTATCTCTCATTTGGATGACGATGAATCACCTAATGTGTAGATCATTATGTTAGTTTGAGTGAATGTGTGTCCTTCTAGGTATAAGGCACAAAACCATAGAATACCTTCTTGAAAATAGTTAGTCTTTATTGAGTTCCCTATTAAAATTATTTCCATGAATGGTTTATATTTTATGGAACAATTATTATAAAACCTATAAAATTTAATGGGTTATATAAGGTGGAAATTTTTATGAAACCCACTTCATTTCGTGGCTTATTAAATAAATAAATTAATATAAAACTTATTTAATTTTTTTATGTTATGATATAATGAAATTTTTATGATACCAATTTGATTTCATGGTCTTTGATATAATGAATTTATATGTTCTTTTGAAACACATAATTAGGGTTTTCATTATGTTATGGGTGGGACCTATATGTCCCTCCAATTCATTGGGTACATATTTGTATCTCATGAGAAGAGATGGAATAGAATGGGGAGTGAGTCTACTTTAATAAGAGAGGTATGGATTGGGGAGTGAGCCTAATTTAGTAATACATGGGTTTATGGGGTGTAAAACTGGTTTAGTAAGACATGGTTGGAATGGGGGTGAAACTAATTTAGTAGGGGAAATTTTCCAATATGATGGTCTTGGAAGTGAAACTTGAAAACATTGATAATTTGTGGAGTGAACCCATCTCACTATGAAACAAAGGCTGCCACAGGGAATGATGGTGAGCCATACCCAAGAGGGTTATCTGCTTCTATGATTATTTATATGCCACAAATCTATGTCTTATGAAACTTTTATTCTCTCAGATATCGTGTTATTTTATTCATTTATGATTCAAATATTTTGAACTATATATCTTTATTCTATGACTTGTGATTATGATCTTTGATATGTTGGGAATGGTATTCAAATTCTAGGATCATGATATCATGGCCTTATGTTCATATTATTTATATGTATCTCCCTTTCTTACCCTTACTGAGTATCTGAGCTCACCCATTATTATGATTAATTTACCAAGGTTATAAAGAAATGTTTATTTGGTGTTTTTTGTGAAGAAAAATAAATGGTAAGAACATTATTTGAGACATTAAAGATGTATTAATAAATTTTGAAGATTTTCTTCCAAGTTTACGAAGGAACTAAACTATTATGGTTCTTTGGAATTTTATTGTGTAATGTATTGAATATTCATCCAAAAAAATGTAATATCCATATATGAAAATACTGGGTATCTATTTTTGATATCGAAGTATTTGTTTTGTTATCCATTATAAACTATGATTAGAATCCTTTAGTGAGATCCTAAGGCGTATTTGTATGATGTTTATATGGATGTCTCTATGGATGATTCAATGTGTACGAAATTGTATTGGAATTTTGGTAAACGATAGTGTATGTTTTTTCCATGAAATGGCATCCAAATCTAGATACAATAGGTTGTTGTGTCTCTATAACATAGTTATATAGGGGTAATAGATCAAAAAAATTCACATTGAGTTGGATTTAATCATCACGTAGTGCATGAAAATGTTCCATTCTACACACCTGTTTAGACACTCCCAAGGGATATGCTTTAGAAATCCGAAATCACTTTATGAACTATCATGACATATTTAAATAGATGATAACAATATATAGACATGGATAAACCTAAGGGTCAATAGATTAAAAATAACATGTCACGATTATGACATCCCATAAGTTATTTTATGGATTATTTGGTCTCCCATTATGATTACGGTTTAGTACACAATGATTTTTTTAGTTAATGGTAGGAACCCGATGGATCTATGTTAACATGGAATCTGATGGAAAAATTTCTAATGATCACAAAAATGGAATAATGACTAGAGTAAATGAATTCATGATTATTCCTAAGTAATTTTCAAAGAACATGTTCAAAAATGTGTACCTTAACAAAATATCATAATCACTAAATAAGAGAAGGAAAGAATTCACTGAATGTTCTTGTAGTGGATACCAATAAGGAATGAAGATTTAGTTTCCAATGTGTCAAGATCATGGGAAGAAACACCCAAGTTTATGTCATAGAAGAGCATGAATATTTTTTATCTATGTAAAATAATAACAAAATGGATGTAACTTCAAAGAGAAAATAAAAGTTTGATTACAACAATGGATGAGAATAATGGTCTCTCGAAGATATCATTGATTTTTCAATTCTTTAACTCTATAAATTTTGGGCATTATTAAAATTTTTGTCCTAATGGGAAATCTCGCGTAGTAAATCAGCAAGGTTATATGAGTAATTGTTATATTTCTAATGATGAAGATAATACAAATGGAATATGAAAGGAAAGATGTATTAATGAATTCGATAATGAATCCTAGTTTATGGTTTGAGGATGCAGTGGGTTGAATAAAGTAGTTATACATTATAATTCATGGATTGTGTTATATGAAGCATGAAATATATAAGTGTTGTTATGTATATATTTTTTAGGAAGTATTTTAATGAATCATTTGAATTGTAATGAGGGAATTGAATGTGATTTAATGACAAGCTGGTATTTTGATGCTAAGGCTTTATATTTTCAGTGTGATGAGATAATTTTGTTTGAATAATGAAATTATATATAAATTAATTTTTACTATATCAATTTCTTTTGAAATGGTTAATGATTTCTTGAAAAATTGGTTTATGAATTCATTGATGGAGTTTAAAAAATTTATTATTTTAGTATTTTAGGAATATATAGTTTAATCAATGAGGAATCATGTGTGTTTTCAATAAGATTTTATGGTAATTTTGGTTTCAAGAGAATACATGATAATGGTATTCACATGTTCGGTATGTGACAATAAAGATCCATTTTATGATATATTGGGGATTAATATTAAGTCTATTTTTATAAATTTGGTGACTTTATTGGAAAAAAATTAATTTTTTACGGTTTATAAGTTTTAACATTTATCCAATGGTTTTTGTAGAAATTTAGTTGAGGTTTTAGAGATTAATAGATTATTTCACCACATGAATATGTATACATAACTTTTGCTAAACATTTTGTTTTTTATTATAACAAGATATATAATAATGAATTATCGTTTTTTTATAGATCTTATTTAATGCTTCATACATGAAAAAATCATCTCTTAGAGTAGGATATAAAGTGGAAATTGATCCAATAAAAATCAAGGGATGATATTTTACTTATAAAATTGAATGAAATTATGTAAGTATATATTCTCATCAAAATTCCCCAACCATAAGAAAATGATTTTTAAATAGAAACTTTTCTAATTATAATTATTTTTTATGATATCAAATAAATTTTTCACTGCCATTTGGTTTATAGTTTTATAGTCTTTAACATTCTTTGGATCACCCACTTTTTTGTGATCATTGATCGTTATCACTCTCTATAATTATTGTACCTTTTATTCAATGTCCAAATATTCACTTCCAACCAATGTTATCCTATGTGGAATCCTATATAGGAGTTACTTTAGGTGGCCTTTTTATTTATAAGATTCCCTTTTAAGGGAAGTTTAACTATTCATTTGTATGATGTGTGTATATTTGAAGGAATTTTCATATGTTAAACCTTTGATGACCGATATAAATTTTCAGTGAGAAATTCATTGTAAGGAGGGTAGAATGTAACACATCGAGATTTTGTGAATTTTATTTAAATAAACATGATCTTTTATATATTTTATGTGACATACAACACTGATTTTTTTATTAACAAGTAAAATTGACTTTAGATTTCAATAAAATAAACACAATGTTTTTCTTATCTTATACACAATACATGTTTTATCTTATGCTACACACAATAACTAGTTTAAATGTAACAAAACATATAATTAAAATGTTATTATTTAATATGGTAGTTATAACCAACCCATTGTAATATATGGTGTGAATTGGGTTAACTAAGATATGAAAATATAGTATACACATATATATATATATTTAATTATGTGGTGAACAATTAATTATTAATTAGAATAAAAACTGATTGAAAATAAATGAAATATTTTTCTAAGAAAAAACATGTTTTTTATGAAAACATATGTGCTCTACATCAAAAATAAATAAAAACATAATTTGGGTCAATTATTTTAATTAAATTTATATATTATATATTCAATAAAATATTTATAGTTTTTATTTCAAATAATAAAATTATTTTTAAAATATTAATAACAAAATTACATTTTAGTGAAATTTTTGTATTTTTTTGAAATGTTTCATTTTTTGATGAATGGTCAAAAATACTAAGTTTTAACAAAAAATTGTCTTCTCTCTTAAATTATTTATAAATTTAATTAAATCATAAATTTCTAAAAAATAATAATTTGTCGAATTATAAATCAATTAATTCAATTTAGGTCATTGGAATCAATTTCCTATTGAAATTGGATATAAAAACTTTGTGACCTTTTAAACATTTTCACATCATAAACTCGCTTTCCCATCAGTACTAGGGAATACATTTTAAATTTATTCTCTCCATATATGTGAGTATAATTTGTAAAAATTTATTTAATATTTTAAATCATAATAATTTATAATTTATAATTTATAATTAGATAATGATTTTTTTAACCTAAATGAAAAATTAAAATAGTAAAAATTTATTTTCATCGTTTAGGTAAAAACTGATCTACCAATGGTTATAGTAAAATTATAAGGGTAAAAAATGACCTAAAAACATTTCAAATAACCATTTAATGGAAATATTATGAATTTTTTAATTCTATGTTTTTTAAAAGACCATTTTGGATTCCTGTTTCATTATAAAAATTTGGTTATGATTGAATCTTTTTGAAATGTTAAAAGTCTGTCAGTCACCTAATTTATAGAATGCCAGAAACTCTCCTCTCATATTCACACCAAAAACACCATCTGGTTCTTGAAGTAACTGAAAATATAACTTCCCCATTTTACTGAACACATCATAGATGACTTATTTTAGGCATAAATCTAACCTATAAGCCTTATGGTGCAAACTTGAAGAGGATACCTGAATAAGATTCAATGTTCATCAACAAGTGTTTTTGTTTTATTTCTTATTACGCTTCATTAAATTATTATTATAACATTATGATATACTAGCTTATATATCTACAATATATTAAAAAAAATTATGTTAATTTAATTATGCACAACCAACTTCACTTCCATCAAATGGTTTACCAAATCATTGTTCGTGTGTATAGTATACTATGTCCTCATTAACCGATGCCATTTTTTCCAATTAAATCCTCTCAATGATAATTATTATGATGTATTTAATTTTTATATAAGATATTTATGATTTAAATATTATTATTTAATTATTATATTACACAAAAATTTATGATTTCCACTTTATGGTAATACGATAACTCCATTCATTTGTATGGCAGACTTTCACCTCGCAAAGCAATGTGATTTTTTCATGCATTTCATAGAAGGTATTAAATATGGTTTTAATGAAATTATGTGATATATATGATGTAAATATTATTAAGTAATAATAAAATATAAATATTAATTACTTTTATGTCTTTAAATCCAATGTGAAAATGGAAACATCATTCATGTGTACGTATGACCTACCTTCTCTATGAACATTGTATTTCATTTCATATTAGTAAATTTTTTATATTAATATAAAAAATTATATAATGAATATATAATATATATTGTCTGTTTTAATTTTTATGTATTACTAAATCATAATCAATGTTATAAGACCATGAAATAATATGATAAAACATACACGAAAAACAAAGAAGGTATTGTCAGAAATATGACTTTAACATTGAATTATTAATAAATGGTAATAAATGGTCATAAAAATCATATATGGAATGATATATGTAAATATGGCTCATAATTAGATTTATAATAAACTTATATTTATAAATCATTAGTTTTTAATGATTATAATAGATTGAAATACTTAACATAACGGATTTCCATCTTACTTTCATTTTTTATGATACAAAATCAATATTCACCATGTATTTCTTTTAGGTGGTGAATATAGTTCCCATGAATGTATTATATGATTATTCTCTAGAAAATTACTTTTTTCATTTCCATTGGGAAATATCTCTTTTATAGGGTTTATGGTTCAGAAGTTAACCAAATTAGTAATGGATTTTTGTTTAATTTTTCTTCATTGGGACGTAAGTTATGGTATGCACATATATTTTACATGAGGTGTATGTACTACTAATTTGACATGTTAAATCATGAATAAAATTATTTTCATTATATATAATGTTTTATTTGAAGTTATTTTTTGTTGGGTCTTATGATCTAAAATACTACTAAAGTCATAATGGAATTTTTTCTAAGTTTTCCTTCCTTGAGATTAATTTTTTTATGCAACAATATTTTTTCATGAGGTGTATATTAAACCCATTTTAAAAATAATGTGCTTAATTTATTTATCCTCATGATATTTTATGTTTCATATTAAGTAATTTTCCATGGGAATTAAGATTCAATGATGATAATTTTGTAATTATTTTATATGGAAATCTCATTGTTTATCGGCATTATTTATGAGTATGTTTTTGAAATAAAGTATTATGATATATATCTAAAAAATCATGAATCTTGTTATCCTCTGGTTATTAATGATATATTAATGTAATGGTTACATTTTCTCATTCTTTGGTTGTTAAAATAATTAATAAAATGTTTTATGGAAAATATAAAATTATATCTCTATTCATTTAGAAATATATTATATTCCCATACATTATATTCTACAAATATTTTAAAAAAGCTGTATTATTCACATAATATTTTAGGAATTTTTTCCCTATTTTTGAATTATTTTCAAAATTTTCTTGAAATAAATATTAATGTATCTTTCAAAAAATTCTTATTTTTATTTCACAAAAAAGGTAAAATAATAATTTTTTTAACATGTTCAACATGAATGAAAATTCTCGTCATCATGAAATTTTTTTTATTTCAATATTACATTATAATATTTTTTTATTTTTAAATAAAAATATTTTAAAAATATTTAATGTTTTGAAATTATATTTTATAAGAGGAAGTGTTATTTTCTTCGAGAAATGTTTTAAATGATCTTTCAAAATAGTTTTCCATCTAGGATGACATCTGTTGGTTTTAAAAATGAATTACTGGGGATAAGATCCAATAATACAATTCGTATTATTTATCTAAATTGTTTATGTTTTGATGGAATTATTTTTAGGAAAATTTTTTCTCTTTAATGGGTTATACATAAAGAAATTATTATGAAACCCACTTCTTTTCCAGAGTTCTTCTATGATAAAATTATTATGAAACCTTTATCATTTCCTTACGTTATGATGTGATCAAATGTTTAAAATACCTATTTCATTTATTGGGTTATGATTGGATAAATGTTTTTGATCTTCTGTATACATAAATATAGTTTTCATTATGAGAAGGGTGGGACCTATATCTCCTCTAATGAATTAGGTAAATATTTATATCTCATGAGATTGATAGGACTAAAATGGGGATTGAACTTGATACAGTATGATAGGGCTAGAATGGACAGTGAAGATGGTTCAATTTGACAGGGATGGAATGGGGAGTGAACATGATTTATTAAGTGACTTTGTCCTCTATGATGGTCCTAGGATTGAACATTAACTACTATGATTGTTTTCGGAGTCAAGACATCCAAATATTTAATAAATGATGTCACTTGGGATTATGGTGTTTCCCGCCAGGATGTGTAGCTGCTACTATGCTTATGTGTATTCCATACATATATGTCTTATGCCAATGTAATGTTCCCATGGATATTGTTCTTTCATTATTTTGAAATTAATGTCTTAGGAACTCTCAATATTTATTCCAGGACTCAAGATTATAACTTTTGATATGTAAGGTATGTTTTTGAAATGTTATTCTCATGTATTGAAAACCTTATTATCATATTATGCTTATGTATCTCCCTTATTTACACTTACAGGGAATCTGATATCACTCTTTCTTTGGTTTCCTTTCCCTATCTTTTGAGGAATGGTTTATGTATGGTATATTATTGAATATAAGGAAATGGGAAGATCCTTATGGGTGAAATTTAAGATCATTCTCCAAATTAAGAATATTTTATTCCTTTTTTCAAAGGTACTAAACTATTATGATACTTGTGTTTTTTTCATATAATTTTCTGAATATTCATCTAAAAATATGTAATGTCCAGGAATGAAAATCCGTGGTCACTATAACAAGTTTGGATCACCACTGGATGGATTATATTTTTGATTACTACAATGTAAATATTGTATTAGGTAGATAACGTTACACATCCATAAATGAAGATATAATTCTTGGAAATGTACCTCTTTAATGGACTAAAATAATTATAAATAATATGTTATAATCATAGACTTCAGTTCTGTAAATTTTCTATCATTCATATTCTTTTATTCAATTTCATTGATCATGGACTTTATTTTTATGTAAATAGTTGATTAATCTTAAATTATGATGAAAACTGAGTTCGATACGCCCCATCCACTTCTTCTATTATGCATGAAATATAAAATTTGTATAAGAGTGATCAAAAAATTATGTATATTTACTTATATATCATTGATTTATTTACACACTTTTTGTTAGTTTTCATGTCCAGTTAAATCTTTTTGTAATTCAGATTGTTTGAACTGGTCTTTATTCTCTTCATTATCACAAAAATAATCAAATCTATTAATTTTTTGAATGAAATAAATTTGATGATATCATTCAGAGGTGTTGTGGAGTCTAATTGAACAACAATGTAATACACACCATGTATCCTAGAGATATACACCACATACCCATATTTAGTAAACCCTGAATAAATTCATAATTACATTGATTTTTCAAAATTTATTATTCATATTTAATTGAAATAAAAACATTATGTTGACTAGGCCCTGATAGCACACGACCCGCCAGATTACATGCCATTTAACTTCCATACACAACATCTAGTACTTTAGTCATAGATGGGTTGTGTATATTCTAACATGGACTACATGAATGGTGGTTGTGTAATTCAAATACCACAAACTGTGTAGCCCATGCACACACTGTGTACTCTAATATTTTATATTTCATGGTTACACACCGAGTCCCTAAGCATGTGACATGGATAAATAGTGAAAATAATACATGAAGTGTATCGTGAATGTACACACTATATTATTTAACCAAATTACATTGAATTAAAAATTATTTTATTATACTACATAAAATTTATCAACATGTGTTTTTATGATTATTAAGTGGATATTACACGTATATTGACTGGTTTTATATATATTAAATGACTAATTAATTTTCTACATGATGTTTTAAACTAGATATCATGTATAAATCGTAATACAGTTATTACACTACATGAATTGAAATATGAGATGATACATAAATACCATATGTTCCATGTGATCATTAAGTTCATAGTAATTTCATCTAAATTAAATGAAAAGTTGTGTATATTAAATTCTGTATGAGAAAACAATATGTGAATATAATACATATTGGGTAGTTTGGGCGGGTACTCACTGTGTTTCCTCCAAGGTGTATTTTTATACACACTTAATATTAAATATATATTTTATATTTGTTTGAAATTTTTATTTATGGTAATCTCAAGAAATATTTGATTAAAATTAAGATAAAAAATTGATTAATTAAATAATATATTTAATTTATTCAGTCATGATTTATCGTAAATAAGATTGACTAGAATTGACTGCTAATTTTACTAAATGTGTAATTGATTGAATGTGTGTGGATGATCATAATCATAGAACAAAACTTTTTATGTCATTTGTTTCAATTAGTTTATTATTAAATTAAAAGTTTGGCATGTGTTTTATCCCTCCTCCGATTATTTAAGGTCCTATGTTCCCATGGTTTTTTATATAAACCCCTTAACAAGTCCTTTAGTTCCCATAACATTTATTGGAATAAAAGAATGTGTAATGGATGGATCTCCAATGATAGTGGAGGAGGATCAAGTTTGCAGCTGAGGAAAATCCAATTCAAAAGAGTTGTATAGGTGGATAAGAGGGAAGTTTCAACATGATCCACAAATGGTTCACAGTTTTTTAACCTATGTCGATAGTTATATTATATTCTACTTGATAAACTAACCTTTAGTAAAAGCTATTGATCATACAAATTTATTATTTTATCTATATTGAGATTAATGGTCATTTCATTATGGATGTTTTACCCCTATAAAATTAATTAATTATTTAATAAATATGTATAATAGAACTAAAATAAATTATTTCATGCATAAACATTATCAAATACATGGTTAATCACTTAAGTAATTCCACGTAACATCAATATGAATGTAATTAAAATAATAATTGAAAATTCATGCATAATGATAAAATCCCTTAATTCTATATATTATTTTGGTATAGGCTTTGACTACTTATGTTAAAATTGAACCATAGTTCAAACTGTTTGACCACCTAAATTTGGGGTACATTCAATTATTGGAGAATTATAACTTGATATTTTGGATTGACATTACTTAGTTCACGACAAGGGTTGAATACCAAGTATGGACATAGTTTCTCTAAGAGTAAATGGTTGAGGAAATACAGTTTAAGGATTATAGGATAGTGGATTCCACTCAACATATAATGGAATTTTGAGTTAGTGTAGTTGAAATTTATAATGCCACCTCAAACTCTTCAAATTGATTGATCAGCGAAATTTGGGATGATGATAAGAGGAGTATGGATCACTTCCACTATAATTTCCAGTAAAATAATTCCAAACCCTAGTGTAATAGTTAATGGGTTTCAATATAATTATGGGAGATTAATAATATCTCTTTATTTGTCTATTTTTATATGAAAAAGTATTAAAATTATTCTCTTTTTATTTTTATAAACAACAATAAAATGACATCAAATAATTCACTATGATCCCTACAAGAGAAGGATAAACTTATCACTATAATAACTTTACATGACTGTAAAATGTGGTTATTAATTATCATATAAAATAAAAGGAATTTTTATGTGTTGGAAGAACCTATTTTAAATAACCTAGTAAAAAGGTTATTAATGGTGATTTATCTCCCTATTAGAAATATTTGAATGATTGCATAGATTTTATGGTTTTCCTCATATAATCCATGACCTATGAGAAACTAAACCAATATGTCGAAATATATGTTTATAACTTGATGCCTATCATTCATGATCTCAATCCCGAGAAGGTGTGACATGAGAGATACAAGATCTTAAATTATTTTTTTATAACTAATATTGGACATTCAGCCATATTTTGGCCTCATGTATTCAATATTATTGTCTATATTTAATTATTATACATCATAGGTCCTATATTCTCATATTAGTTTCACAATATCTCTTACAATCCTCACTATCAAAGCCCTTATTTTTTTTTTGGTTAGTTATAACATGAGTAAGAATTAGAATAATCTTTTAGAACCTTATACTCTGATTCTCTAAAGTGGACATGAACATGATAAATAAAAAATCATAGCCCTTATATTTAATAAAAAATGAAGAACAAGGTGTAGGGGACCAAGGCTCAAAAACATATACAGTCTCTTAAAATCTTCATTCTATGAAGAAGTATATCCAGAGGTAGGGAAAAGAAAAATTAAGTCGTATTTTTTCATGTGGAAACACGGCCACTAAAAGTGGATATTCACCTTGAATCAAGGGAAATCCAAATTTGAAGTCTTTATTCAGTGTAATATTTCAATAGCTATACATATTTTGTTAAAAATAGATTTTGGTGATCACATATTTATACAAATGTACGAACCAAGTAGATTTTAAAATATTTCTATAAGATAGTTGGATTTATGAGCTTCCAATGCTGTGAGGTTGGATTCTTTAGCAATTGGAGACTACCATATTTAATTTCTTGTAGTAATGATATTGGTTTTAATATATTGTTATTGTGAACTAACTATTACCAAGAACAAAAATTTTGTATCATACTTAGATATATGTTGTTTAATTTTTTAATTTGGAAGAAAATTTATTTTTTGGATAAAAGGAAAATGTGTTATCATATGGATGATTTTAATTATGTTCTTTATGTATCAAATTATGTAATCTTAGTATTAGAAATATATAATAAATCATATTCACATGATTCAAATAACATTAACCTATGGAATCATCATATTTTTCATGTATACGAGAAGCACTTGAAAAATATTGATCAAGATCGTTATTTATGCTCATTTGAGATAAACCTAAATGAATGATATCATGCATGTTTTCAAGACAAAATGAACAAACAATGATTCAGTGGATGTAGTTAAAGGGGAACAATTATTTTAGGGTGGTTACACACTAATATTTTTGGACCATTTTGATTAGAAGATATAGTTGTGTATTCATACTTAAAAACATTTATTAATGACTTAGGTATTTATGGATATGTCTACATGATGATTTATATTTATGAGTCCATTAATAAATTTAAATAAATCAACAATGAAGTATAGAATAAACATGAAATTAAGATGAATAATCTTCTATCAGATATAGGTGTTAAATATCTTATTTAATAGATAATATATTATCATTGGGAGTTTGGGATCCTATCTCAACTCACTCCACATTATACACCATAGTATAATAGTGTTAGTTAAAGGAGGAATCATACCTTGCTAGGCATGGTATGGTCCATGAATAATAATATAGATATTCCATTATACCCTTCGTGATATGTGTTAAAACTAGAGAAAATACATTATACCACGTACCAAATGAAATAGAAAAAATAATTCCCTTATAGATATGTAGTATAAAGAGACCCATCTTTTTGAATAAATATGTGTACAGTTAAAAGGAATTTGTTGTGGATTTATTTGGAAAAAACTAGCACCCTGATACAAAAAAAATATCTTAATAGGGTATAATAAGGAAACCAAGAGATACACCATATACATCCCCTCAGACAAGAAAGTGATTTTCACTAGAAATGAAATATTTCTTGAGAGGTAGAACATCCTATAAAATAATAGGGGGATAAATATTGAATTTGATTTAATTGATTCACAATATACACAAGAGATGGTACAAAAAAAACACCACAGGCCCCCATGGAAAAATTAGTTCTTAAAACACAATTACTGTGTAGGATCACTTGAGGGGTAAGAGAACCAAAGAGATATGTTTTTATAGTCATAAAATATTTTAACTCATTGTTGGTTGGGAATTATAAACTAATCTCCTGAAAAGAGTTATTAGAGTGATCATAAGATAGAATATTGAATGTATCCATGAATTATGAAATTTATTTTATAAATTAGAACTATGTTTTTATTCTAGTTGATGCACTAGTTGATGTTAATACTATATGGTTAAAATGAATTTACAAGAGAAAAATGGATGTATATGGTAATGTAAATACATATAAATCAAGGCTAGTAGATAAAGGATTTAAATAGTGTTAATGAATTTAATATGATCAAGACTTTTTACCTATTTTTAAATTGAAATCCATAATAATTCTACTTACTATAACAGTTTACATGACAATGAAATTTGGTAGATGTGAATCAAATCATATTACCTTAATGGGAATCATTATGAAGAAATATATATGAATTAACTAGAAGGGTTTGTGACCCTTAGTGATTCCAAAAATAGTTTAAAGTTATAGAGATATATTTATGGATTGAATCAAGTATCAAGGTCATAAAACATTGAATTTAAAAAATATATAAAATAATCTAGTTTAATTAAAAAAAATGTGATCCTTGAGGTAAAAATATTTTTAGTGGCAATGAGGTCATTATCCAAGTAGTATATGATGATATATATTAGTTATTAGAAATTAAATACTAGTATTATAGTCTATTAATTACTAGTTAAACATATGTTTATCCATGAAGCACTTCGGTGAAGTAACCAACATTCTATGGATTAAGATCATTTTGGATAGATCCAAGTGGTTTGATAGACTATATCGAAGTACATACATTGGCCAGATGCTAATGATATTTAGTATAGGACAATATAAGAACGTATTAGTTCTAGTGTTGCATTGTGTAAAAATTTATAACAATATTTGTCCTTGGACACAAAAATAGAATAATAAATTGACTAATATCCCATATTTTTTGGTCATATGATCAATCATTTATTCCATATTATTTATAAGACGTTATGTTTCATGTCCATTGATAATGGGAGGAAGATATAGAGATGATCCCATAAAACACCATTCATCTGATATTAAGGTTATCCTTAATTATTTAAGATAAAATAAGGATATATTCCTAGTGTATGGAGAAGGTGAGGAGTAGTTGGTAGGGGTTATTCTAATTCTGGTTTTAAAATAGAACAGAATGCTTTGAAGTCACAATCATGATATGTTTTTATTCTCAATTGAGGATCTTTGTGATGAAATAGTTTAAAGTAGAATGTTTTCACTGATTACATAGAATATTATGAGTATATATTGTCTTCTTATATAACCAAGATATAGTTTTTATATGGAACACTTTCCAGGTGCATGTTTTGGTACCTAACAATAAATACCCAATAAAATTTTTTTATGATAATATTACAGTGATGGATCTTTCAAAAGAAATAATGTCACACTAATGGATATAGCACATACTTCGAATGTTTCACCTCTTGAGGGATTTTCATAGAGTTTTGAAGTTTCAGAATGTAGAGATTACATGGATGAAATAATGGTATATTGCATGAATAAATACCTATCATATTAAAATCATGAGTATCAATTAAAAGATACGAGACTAATTGTTTTAGGATTTTTCTCAAGTGAAGTTGGGATTTTGTTCAAGGAAGTTCCCTATAACACAATTTTGTTTACTTTATGTTAACCAATATTTATTATTTTAAATATTATTAAACTTCTTATCACATCATGGTGGTTTTTCTTCATAACATAATATTTTATAATGTCTTTAGAGTAGCTACCGCATTGAAAGTTCATAGTAGTTCCTTGTTAAGATGACAACCCAGAAGTGACATGAATGTGTTCTAATATGTATGTTCTATTCCGAGATGAGATTATTTGAGGGATAAAAATGATATATGATATCAAGGGATGATACTCATAAAACTTTTAGGAACCTTCTCTTGGTGTATTCCCTTAGTAGTATCTAGTATAGGGATATTATGACAACCAGACATTCCAGTAAGAAATCCAAATTTATATGTGTGAGTATATTTTTATATTTTGGGATATTTATATTAATCCTTAGACTTTTATTATCATCACTAATGACTATTATAAGTCTTGTACATTGATTTATTAATGAAAACCATGATGATATATGTTTTCTATGAGATGGGATAATTGGGTGCATCACGAATAATATTTCATTAAAGAATAATGTGAGAAAGGATTTGTCTCTTTTGTTATTAAATAGAAGTTTATATCTCTATAAAATTTATGTAAATGACATTTCCAAAATAAATACATATCCATGGTCTCATTTAGGCATGTTTTATTTCCATTAATTCAGATAATGATACATCAAGAACATAGGTTGATGATAGTGACATGCAACCTTCATGATTTGAGATATCACGATAATGTGATTATATTACATTGTAAGCATCAAAATTTATTTTTATATCATTGTGACATTAACATCATTATCTAGGGTGTGTTTCAAGATTCTAACCATGTACTTTGGTCTTCTTTACCTAATTCCACTGAGAAATGGTCCTAGAGGGTCATACACTAAGAGTATCTAGAATCATAGTTAAATAATATTATTATCTGAAAAAATGAATTAATATTATTCCCACACATGGTTTAATAATTAGTCATTTTTTCTTGACCACATATATTCTATCACCATTTATTCGAGATAATATTATGTGAGAAAAATATTTAATAAATATTTACTTTATCTTTAATGACTAATTTTTATTTATGTATTAGCGAATAGTGTCATGATATTTGTTAATTAAATAAATAATCAGTATTCATGGCTCCAAAAAAATTTGGGAGGAATGGATAAATCATTTTAATTTCCAGGTGAGAAATAATATATATTGAATTATATTATAATATTTAATATTTAATTTAATTCATGAGTTTTGTGCATGTAAAATAAAAATAATATTTTGTAATATTTTAGACATAGGGATCCACATATATTTCATAAATAATAAAGGTTCATGTTAAATTATTATTTTCCAACCCCAATGGTATATAAACCCAATAAAATTATTTTCTTTGATATCCAATTAATTTTTGTCTTTCCCAACAAGTTCGGTAGAGACCCAGGTTTGAAATACATTGACATTACATTACGTTTTCAGAATAGTTAATACATAACAAAAAAACTCCCAAGGACCATATTAGGTTATAATCTTTGGAAAATTGGAACATAATCTTCTAATCATGGTGAATGATCATCAACATCTCCCATAAAGATCTTCCCCTTTTGTTTTCTTAACTAAAACCTTTCTTTATATCCTGGGGAAAAGAAAAAATAAAAAGGGTGAGCTCAAATGATCAGTAAGGGTAAGCATGTAGAAAAGAAACAAACCATATACATTTGAACTTCAAAACATGAACATAATGATTAAACATCAAGACCATGAGTTGTGAAATAAATCTGGGTAGTACGTAAGGAATAGATCCTAAAGGAACATCAATCGTGATAAAACAGCATGGGGATGAAACATGTAATTTTGTAAAACCATTAATCACATGTTATGATTTCCATAGTATCCAAGGCATTGCGGCAAAGACCATTATCATGGAAAAAGTCCCATTACTGAACTGGGTTTACCTGTCGTTCCAGCCCTATATTACTGAAGGGTATTTTACTTATCATTCCATCCATGTCTATCTCATGAGATATAAATCTTTACCCAATACATTGGAGGGAGATATAGGTCCCACCCATCTCATAATGAAACCATTCTTATTTTTGCCACAAAATCATAAATCATACATCATAGAATAACCCATGTAATAAAAATGGGATTCTTAAACATCATTCCATCATAACATAGTCCATATAAAACAAATAAATATCATTTCATTATATGAAAAATCAAACCATGTAAATAATAGAGAAATTATACCTGAAACATAGTCATACTAGATAATTTCATCTTGGAAAGAAAATAGTTTTGATAAAACACTTGAAATTAATTCTTAAGGAAAATATCCTTTATTCATCAAAATCATTTTCCTTTCACAAAATGGCATGAAATTCTAAAAGAAAATAATATTTGTTGCAAAAAATCATGAAATATTTTAGAGGAAACTTTCATTAAAATAAGGAATTATAGAACCATAAAAATACATTCATTCTGTATAATTTAAAAAAATATTATCCCCGTACTTTTGCTGGAAAAGTAAAAAATTACCTCGTATGGTAAACTAAAGAAATATTCCTTACATACCATATAGTGAAAGTCAAATATTGGTAAAAATACCTTAAACATACATGAAAAAAATACATGGACATGGATGATAAATATAACCCCAATCAATACTTACGAATAAACAATCTTGTTTAAGAACGAGATTGGAATAATTATCTGTTACCTTTGGTCCAATTTCTTTCATATGTTTTTGAAACTCCTATATAGTGGGTTTAAACAAATTTTTAACTTTTAATAGAACTATAATAATATTTATGATATCATATATGATTCACTTATGACTTTATATTAACCATTCATTTGTCAATTCCATTTTAAAGCGGCGTTTTGGGTAAAATCATTTCATTTATTGTACGTGTTTGGACTTTTTGTTCTTGATATTACTACTTATATCCAGATTTAATTAATTTAAGAATGTAAAACATGATTTATATATAATATATATTCATCATATAAATATATATATGATATATTGATAAATGAAATACACAGTTCTTGGAGACGGTAGGTCGTACGTACGCATAAACGCTGTTTTCATTTTCTTATGGAATTGAATAAAAGTAAGTAAATGAAACATATATGAACATAAATACAGTATATTTTTATTTCATATATTACATGATTATATATTATATACACTTTATAATCATTCATGAATGGTTAATTTGGATAATGAATCACATCGCGTAGTGGAGACGGTAATCCGTACGTACGCACAAGAGATGATATTATTCCCATAATTATTGAATGCAATTGGAGTGGATGATATAATATTTAAGAATTATTATCATATTATAATAATCATATATATTTATTCTTTTCACCATTATACTCATCAATGTATGGTGGTGGTGGAAAACAGATTACACCACGGTGTGGAGATGGTATTCTGTACGTACGGAATCGCAGTGATTTCGTTTTCCATGAGATGCATAGAAGGTGAAATAGGCTTCTTTCATATTTATAATAATATATCATTATATTAGTGATACTGATGTTATGAAAATATAATTAAACAAATAATGAAGAGGAAGTAGAAGAAAAAATAAATTTGAAAAATCGGTAAAGGATATTACCTCTTCTTCGACGCGCTTCTTTTAGACCTCCTCTTAGGGCACAAAAGTTGGTCTTTGAAGAAGACTAGGATATTTAGTATGTTTCTAGGGAAGTGTAAAAGAGAAATTTGTAGGTTTAGGCCAATATTGGAGGCTCAAAATGGTGTGAGGAGGAGAGGGAGGAGGTGCCCTTTTATAAGGGAGGAGAGGGGCACCTTTGGAAACATAAAAAATATTAATTTATAATAAATTCAAACCCCAGTTAAAAACCTCAAAAAAAATGACTCAATTTGAGGATGAGATGATATAGGTTTTTAACCTCATCAACCAATAAAATTAAGTCATGTTGGGAATTTATTTTAAACCTTATCAACATGATTTATCCTTATTTAATCTATTTAATTTTATTTGTGATAATAATATTCTAAATTTTAAATTGTCATAAATAATTACTTATGTGTTGTGAATTTTCCATAATTGGATACTTTATGACATTTTCGACCATATAAATTTCAATTTATAATTTTTAAATATTTTTGGGATTTTTAAACAAATTTATAATATGTTATTTATATAAAATAAAAATAGTGTCAATTTTGACACTATTCATTTATTTTCATTTAAATAAAATCCACACAGAGAATATATTCAAAAAAATTTAATAGATTCCAAATATGTCATATTAATCTATAAAAGTTTTGTAGAACATTAATTAGTTCATATAATATTTATTTTAATATTTTTAAAACCATTTATTTGATATTTAAATCAATAAAATAATTACCACATCACTATTGTTTCATCATTAATGATAATTATTTAATCCCAAAAAATTCTAAATAAATTCTAATACTATATATAATTTTATTATAATTCTCTAGACTATATATATTTGACGTTTTATGAAGTTTATCAATAAATTAAAATTATTACACTTATAAGATATAAGAGAGTGACATGTTGTCACTTTCATTGGTTTTAATAATAATTATATCATTTTTATTGTCAAAAGTCTATGAAACTAATCCATTCCGACCCTTAGGTGATATGGGTTGACTTTCAATCATCCAATAGAATTTTGGAAGGTGTTAGGGTAATTTTATTATCTTATTTTTACCCTTAATTACCATATTTACCGTTAATTTTAGTAAATAAAAATTAATGTAGTTACTATTCATAATGTCAAAAAAATAAAAAAGTAGCTTATTAACATAATTTCGACCTACTTATTCAAAATATGGAATCCATTTTTCCAAATTCAAAACACAAAAGTTTCAGTATTTAATTTAAATTTAATCCCACTGTTGAGAAAACAATTTTTAAAAGTTAAAACATTGCAAAAGATTGAAATGTTTTAACCTATGCATTCGGTGTAAAAATAACACTAATGACTTACATTATATTAAATTGTAAAAATATATTACATTTATAGTTTAAAACCATTAAATATTATAATTTATCCATATAAATTATCTCAATGAAAAAATTTGGTTTTAATTAAAAGTTAGCATATTTTTACTAATCATCAAAATAAAAAACTTATCATAAAAATATCAAAAATTTATCCAAAGTAATTTTTTATATCCTAATTCCAAATAAGAATTTTATTTTTTCAAATTTAACATTTAAAAAAAATATTTAAAGTGGGTGTTCCATCAAAATGCGGCAAAACTGCATTTTTTTAAAAATACTTATTTTACCATAAACTTTTATTTTGTTCTCACACCATGATCTATAAAATGTGTAAGATTAATTATAATGTTATAAAATTAAAAACTTGTTTAATATTATTCAAAACGGATAGTTCATAATAATATTATAATATAACATTGTTTAGTGAAACACAGTATTTCGTACAACACACTATCGAGGAAAGTCGTTATTGTGTGTAATGCAAGACAAGTCATGGTTGCGTGTAGTGATAGCTTCCATTGGTGTTGCATATAAAATAATAAAAATATAGTTCATTTATACATTGATCAAAATATATACATGGTGTTTTGTAAAAATGAATTTTATTCGAAAGAACTTGAAATTTTGTGCAACATAAGCCAAGAATAGTGATTGCGTATAATACAAGCAAATACAGAGTTGTGTATAGCACAAGCTAATTTTGGTGTAGTGTACAACACAAGAAATCGATGAAATTGAAAAGAAAATTTCTCATAAAATCTCGGGGTGTTACATTCTACCCCCCTTAAAATGAATTTTTCCCTCAAAATTTGTCGGGGTTATAAATGGTTTACTATAAGAAATTTTCCTTCATAGAAACCCACATCGTAAAAAGGAATAAAAAACATAATTTTAAAACTAACGTATGTAATGTAATGGTTACCCAAATTGACTCATCACTGGGTTTCCACATAGGAGAACATAGGTAAAAATATGGATATGGAAGAGAAATCTAACCATGAATATCTGATAGAGAGTTGTAGAGAAAATGGATATGAAAAATCCTATAGTCACAAAGCCATAAATTGGTGATGATCTAAGGTAACATCTAATTCATTGGATATAAGGGTACTATGAAAAAAAGTTTTGTTTTCAAGATCATTTCCCTAAAGTTGATTAATTTTTTCAGAAGGATAAATACTTACCTAATTTCACTGTAAAATCATCGTTGGTCATACCATGAACCATTTCTACTTCATATCTAATTAAATAAATGACGTTGAATTTGTCATTCATATAGTGTTACCAGATCTTGCAATAGAATGATAATTTGTTCCATCTGTTTCTATCACAAAAAGGGTAGAACCATTTATTAAATATTCATAAGTCCATCTATGGTGAGATTAATCATATATGGTTCGGAAAATGGACTTATACTTCATCTATCATATCACTTAATAAAATAAAACTAATTTATACAAACCAGGGACTTCATGTAGGCCAGTGGTAGGCGATAAAGGCATGTCGCACTTCGGTTGTGGTTTTGATTCCAACAACCTTGTCAGACGTGACGGGTTTTTGCACATCCTATATGTTGTCCTTTTTCTAAAACTATGCTATTATAACATTCTAGAAAAAAAAGTTTTAGCCTTAAACAATATTAACTGATGTCCAATGTAATCTATTCCATTATTTAGGCTTATCCAAAATAATTCTATCCAATTGTATGAATAAAATGATTACTAGAGAAGTCATCAACCAAGCATATGAATACCATCATTTATCCCTCCTATATCATAAGATATATTTTGTTGGTTACATTCCAAACATGTGAATTCTTTAATCATTTATTCTCTTGAATAATGAATAACCATATAATATTTGTGAAAACATGAATTCTATCAAAAGTTAATGCTTTTCAAATTCCAAAATCCAAAAATTTCTATATACTCAAACCATGATATCACTTTTTCCATATATCAATCATTAACTCATTAATATTATCAAAAATTTCATTATCTCCTTATCCCTTAATTGTGCGCATAAAATATGCTTTCCAAAAATATTTCAATCACTTTTCATGGTTACCGGTGCGATATAATTATTTAAAACTACAACAAACCAATACGAAGATGATCATGTATTCCACAATATTATAAATGTGATTCTGAAACACAATTTCGGAATCCCGTTACATAAACACTTAATCATTCCACCACTTCGTTGTCGTACTCAACATCACGAACAGTGATCGCATGTGAATTTACTTTTTCCTTTTTCTTAAGAGTTTGTTGATACCGATAATCATTAACCCCCGGATTAGGGCATTAGTTAGCATAATTCCTTATTTCCCTGCACTTTTAGCATTGAAGTGTTGGTGATGCGCTCTCTGCAGTTTTTTATCCATTCACATCATTAGCTACATTTCTCCCATTACTTCGGCACTCAGCTATTCGATGACCTTCTTTTCCACAATTAAATCGTTTTATATGCGTTTTAATACAATCTCCACCAAGCTTCTTTCCACACATTGATCACAATGAAACATTTTTATTCTTTTCACCATAGTTTTGAGATTTTTTCTTGAACTCCATCATTCATTTTTTTTTCAAAACCAGGAGATAGATATGTAACACCATCTTCCAATTTTACCTTGATATCACAATTCACAATCTCTTCATAGCTACTTAAGAATCTTATAGATAATTCCATTCTAAGACTTGGTTTTAAGCCATTGAATAATAGATCAACTTTACTTTCAGGTTTAATGATAAATCCACTTTCATACATTGTAATACATGTAAAATTATCTTCATATATACCAACAGATTCATCATCCTTTTTCTTAATCTCAAGTTACTCCTTTTACATATACATTAGAAGAATTCAAGGAATGTACTTATTGAAAAATACATTCTTGAACTCATCCCATTCCATATATTGAATTTCATCTTGGGGCCTTGTATTCATAATTAGTATCCACTACTGGTCTTCTTCACCTTCTAAATGGTGAACATCCAAAAGGACATTTTCATGTTCTGAACAACGAAGTATGGAAAATATCTTTTCAATTGTACTGATCTATTATTCAGGAAAAATTGGATCATAAGACCCACTAAAAGAAGGTGGGTGTTACCTCATGAAGGACTCAAGAGAATATTGTTCCCTTCTCTTCTCATTTGGAATTCCAGAATGATTTATATCTTATGGTAGTATAGAAATAAGTTTTTGCAATCCATTTCCCATAATATTTGGTTTCTCTGGAGGATAATCATTGCAATTCCAATTTCATTGATCAACACGGTTCCTTTAGGTTCCAGCCATCATCTAAAACCCAAAAAGAATAGTTTGAGAAGCAAAAATCATGCTAGAAAAAATAACATAATAAATGGGCAGTACCTTCAATATCTAACATCTTAGGTTTAGTTCTATGATCATTACCGTAATTGAAGGACTACAAACTATACATATACTTATCCTTAGGGACATCCCTAGACATACCTTAGAAATATCTCCAGGGATCTCTATAATGTTTTCGCATCCTAGTTTCTAAAGGTTAACTAAACGTTTCCTCTGATACCAACTATAGAGACCCAATCTTGACGTACATGGACTTTAAATTACTTTTCTGGAATACTTAATATATAACAAAAAAACACCCATGGACCTTATTAGTTTAGTGTCTTTGGAAACTTGGAACATAATCTACTAATCATGGTGAATGATCATCAATATCTCCCATAAATATCATAAACATTTGTTTTCTTACCTAAATCCTTTCATTATATCCCAGGGAAAAACATAAAAATGGTGAGCCAAAATTCTCATTAGTGATAATCATGGATAAAATAAAACAAACAGTATAAATTTGTATATAAAAACATGAACATAATGTAAAAACATAAAAATATTGAGTTGTGAAATAAATCTTGGTAGTACGTAAGGCAAATATCATAAAGGAACTTCAATCATGATAAAATAGAAGGGGGATAAAAAATGTAATTGTAAAAAACCATTAATCACATGTTATGATTTCCATAGTAGCCAGGGCACTGCGGCTAAGACCATCATAGTGGACAAAGTCCATTACTGAACCTGGGTTACTTGTCGTTCCAATGCTGTTTTACTGAACTTGATTTTACATATCCTTCCATATATTTCTATCATAAGAGATATAAATCTTTACCCAATGCATTGGGGGAATATTTAGGTCCCACCAATATCATAATGAAACCATTCTTATGTGTCCCCCAAAATCATAAATCATACATCATAGCGTAACCTGTGTAATAAAAATGGGATTCCTAAACATCATGCCATCATAACATAGTCCACATGAAAGAAATCGATATCATTTCATAATATGAAAAATCAAACCATGTAAATAATAGAGACATTATACCTTAAACATAATCATACTAAATAATTTCATATAGGAAGGAAAATAGTTGTGATACAACACTTAAAATGAATTATTGAGGAAAATATCCTTTATTCTTCCAAATCATTTCCATTTCACAAAATGCCATGAAATCCTAAAAGAAAATAATATTTTTTGAAAATTATCATGAAATATTGTAGAGGAAACTTTCATGAAAATAAGGTGTTATAAAGCCGGAAAAATTCGTTCATGCCGTAAAAGTTAAAAAAACATTATCCTCATACTTTTGCCGGAAAAGTAAAAAAGTGCCTCGAATGGTAAACAAAAGAATGATTACTTACATACAATGTTGTGAAAGTCAAAAATTGGTAAAAAGGACATTAAAAATACATGGAATTTTTTTAGAAAACATGGACATAGATGATAAATATAACCCCAAAAAATACTTATGAATAAAAAATCTCAGTTAAGATCGAGATTAGAATATTTATCCATAACCTTAGGTCCAATTTCTTTTTTACGTGTTTGAAACATTTGTATAGTGAGTTTAAACATATTATTAACTTGTAACAGAACCATAATAATATTTATGATATCATATATTATTCACTTATGACTTTATATTACCCGTTCTTTTGTCAATTCCATGCTAAAGCAGGGTTTAGGGTAAAATCGTTTCATTTATCGTACGTGTTTGGACTTTTTGTTCTTTATATTATTACTTATATCCTGATTTTCTTAATTACATAATGTAAAACATGATTTATATATAATATATATTCATAACATAAATATATATAATATATTGATAATTGAAATACATCGTTTATGGAGACAGTAGGTCGTATGTATGCATGAATGCTGTTTTCGTTTTCTTATTGAATTGAATGGAATTAAGTAAATGAAACATATATGTACATAAATCCAGTACCATATTAATGTCAATTACATGTTAAAGTAGCCAAAATTACTTTTCTTGTTCTGAACAACGAAGTATGGAAAATATCTTTTCAATGGTACTGATCCATTGTTCAACAACAAGTGGATCTGAAGAACCACTGAAAGACGGTGGGTGTTTCCTCATGAAGGACTCAATAGAATATTGTTCCCTTCTCTACTCATTTGTAAGTCCAGAATAATTCATAGTGAGTATAGGTATAACAATAATATTTTTCACTTCATTTTCCATAACATTTGGTTTCTCAAGAGGAAAATCATTGCATTGTCCATTACATTGATCAACATGGTTCCTTCGGGTTCCGGCCATCGTCTAAAACCCACAAATAATAGTGTGAGAGGAAGAAATCATGATAGTAAAATAACATAATAAATGAGGAGTACCTTCAATATCTACCATCATAGATTAAATTTTAAGATCGTTACTGTAATTCTAATACTATAACCTATACTTATACTTATCCTAAGGGACATCCCTAGACATACCTTATAAATATATCTAGGGATCTCTCTAAAGTTTCTGCATCCAAGTTTGAAAAGGATAACTAATCCTTTCCAATGATACCAAATTTAGAGACCCAAGCTTGATGTACATGGACATTACATTACTTTTGCAGAATACTTAATACATAACAAAAAATTCCAAAGAACCGTATTAGTTTAGTGTCTTTGTAAACTTGGAACATAATCATCTTATCATGGTGAATGATCTTCAACATCTCCCATATAGTTCTTCCCCTTTTATTTTCATACCTAAAACCTTTCTTTATATCCTGGGGAAAATACAACATAAAAAGGGTGATCTCAAATGCTCAGTAAGGGTAAGCATGGATAAAATAAAACAAACCATATACATTTGAAATCAAAAGCATCAAAATAACGATTAAACATCAAAATCTTGAGTTTTGAAGTTAATCTTGGTAGTACGTAAGGCATAGATCATAAAGGAACATAAATCATGATAAACTATCATGGGGATAAAACATATAATTGTGGAAAAACATTAAGCACAAGTTATTATTTACATAGTAGCCAAGGCATTGCGGCCAAGGCCATCAAGTGGACAAAGTCCATTACTGAACTAGGTTTACTTGTCGTTCTATCCCCGTATTACTTAACCAGATTATAGTTTCCATTCCAGTCATGTCTATCTAATGATATATAAATCATTAGCCAATTCATTGGAGGGAGATATAGGTCTCACCTTTCTCATAATGAAACCAATTTTATGTGTTCCACAAAATTATAAATCATACATCATAGCATAACCCATGTTATAAAAATGGGATTCTTAAACATCATGTCATTATAACATAGTCTATATAAAACAAATGGATATCATTTCATCATAAAAAAAATCAATCAATGTAAATAAAAAAAATTATACCTAAAACATAATCATACTAAATAATGTCATCTTGGAAGGAAAATAGTTTTGATAAAACACTTGAAATGAATTCTTGGGGAAAATATCCTTTCTTCTTCCAAATAATTTTCTTTTCAAAAAATGCCATGAAATTCTAAATGAAAAGGATTTTTGTTTAAAATAATCATGAAATCTTGTATATTAAACTTTCCTGAAAATATGGCGTTATAAAACCGTAAAAATCTTTTCTTTTCATATAAGTTAAAAAAACATTATCCTCGTACTTTTGCCAGAAATGACAAAAAGTGCCTCATATGTTAAACAAAAGGAAGATTCCATACATACCATGTAGTGAAAGTCAAAAATTTATAAAAAGGGAATTAAACATATATGAAAATATTTTTAGAAAACATGGACATAGATGATAAATATAACCCCAACAAATACTTACGAATAAACAAACTTGGTTAAGAATGAGATTGGAATATTTATGCCTTACCTTAGGTCCAATTTCGTACTTAAGTGTCTGAAACTCCTGTACAGTGGTTTTAAATAAATTATTAACTTTTACCAGAACCATAATAATGTTTATGATATAATATATGATTCACTTATGACTTTATAATACCCGTTCGTTTGTCAATTCCATGTTAAATTAGAGTTTTGGGTAAAATCGTTCCATTTATCGTACGTGTTGGGACTTTTTGTTCATGATATTATTAATTGTATCTTGATTTAATTAATTACATAATGTAAATCATGATTTATATATAATATATATTCCTCATATAAATATATATGATATATCGATAAATTAAATACACCGTTCATGGAGACGGTAGGTCGTACGTACGCATGAACGCTGTTTTCATTTTCTTATTGAATTGAATGGAATTAAGTAAATGAAACATATATGTACATAAATCCAATATCATTATTATGTCATATATTTCATTATTATTTATTATGTATACTTCATAATCATTCTTGAATGGTTAACTTGGAGAATGAATCTCATCGCGTCGTGGAGACGATAATCCGTACGTACGCACGAGAGATGATATCATTCCCATAATTATTGAATGGAATTGGAGTGGATGATAGAATATTTTAAAATTAATATCATTTTATAATAATAATATATAGTTATTATTTACACCATTATACCCATTCAAGTAATGTGGTGGTGAAAAACATATTACACCACGATGTGGAGACAGTATTCAGTACGTACGCACGCGCGGCAATTTCCTTTTCCATAGGATGGATAGAAGGTGAAGTAGGGTTGTTTCAGATTTATAATAAAAAATCAGTATATGAGTGAAACTTTTGTTATTACTTTATAATTAAACAAATAAAGAAGAGAAAGTATAAGAATAAATAATTTTGAAAGAATCGGTAAAGGATATTACCTCTTCTTCAACGCGTCTCTTTTAAACCTCCTCTTAATGAACTAAAGTTAGTATTTGAAGAAGACCATGACCTATAGTTTGTTTATAGAGAATTGGAGAAGAGAAATTGTCATGGGAAGGCCGATCATGAAGGCTCAAAATGGTGTGAGGAGGAGAGGATGGAGGTGCCCCTTTATAAGGGATGAGAGGGGCACCTTTAGAAACATAAAACATATTAATTTATGATAAATTCAAACCCCACTTAAAAACCTCCAAAAATAACTCAATTAGATGCTATGATGAGAGATGGTTGTAATATAATCAAACAATAAAATTTATACATGTTGGGAATTTATTTTAAACCTTATCAACTTGATTTATTTTTATTTAATCTATTTAATTTTCTTTCTGGTAATACAATTATAAATTTTAAATTATTATAAATAATTACTTATGTGATTTGTATTGTACATAATTGGATATGTTATGACATTTTCGACCATATAAATTTCAATTTATAATTTTTAAATATTTTTGTGATTTTTAAACAATTTTATAATATGTTATTTTTATAAAATAACAATAGTGTAAATTTTGAGAGTATTCAATTATTTTATTTTAACTAAAATCCACACAGAGAATATATTCGAACAGAAATATTTAATATATTACTAATATATCATATTAATATTGAAAATTTATGGATAACATTAATTATTTCATATAATATTTATTATAATATTTTTAAATCCATTTATTTGATATTTCAATCAAGAAAAGAATTTCCAAATCACAATTCTGTCATCATTAATGATAATTATTTAGTCCCTAAAATTTATAAATAAATTCTCATGATGTATATAATTTTATTGTATTTTTTTAGACTATTTATACTTTACTTTTTATGAAGTTTATCACTCAATTAGTTTTATTACACTTATAAGATATAAGAGAGTGACACGTTGTCACTTTCTTTGGTTTTAATAATAATTATATCATTTTCAAGGTCAAAAGTCCTTGAAACGAATCTATTCCAACCCTTCAATTATATTGGTCGACTTTTATTCATCCAATAGAATTTTTCCAGGTTTTTCCATTATTTTATAATCTTATTTTTATCCTTAATTACCCTATTTACTTTTAACTGTAGTAAATAAAAATTACCGTAGTTACTATTGGCTATGTCAAAAAAAACAAATTATCTTATTAAAACAATTTGGAACTACTGAATCAAAATATGGAATCCATTTCTACAAATTCAAAACACAGAAGTCGCAATATTTAATTTAATATTAATCCCGCTGTTGAGAATACAGGTTTTAAAAGTTATAACATTGCAAAAGATTGAAATGTTTTCACATATGAATTCAGTGTTAAATTAATGCTAATGACATACATTATATTAAATGTTAAAAATATATTCTATTTATAATTTATAACCATTCAATATTATAATTTAACCATATATATTATCTCGTTGAAAAAACTTTTTTTAAATTAAAATGTAGCGTATTTTTACTATTCATTAAAATAAGAAACTTATCAGAAAAAATATCAAAAATTTATCCAAAGTAAATTATTATATCTTGATTCCAATAAAGAATTTTAATTTTTCAAATTGATCATATAAAAACTTCAAAAACTATATTTAATGTGTGTCTGTCATCAAAAGGAGGAAAAACTGTATTTTTTTTAAAATACTTACTTTACCTAAAAAATTAATATATTCTCATACCATGATCTAGAAAATGTGTAAGATGAAATATAATGTTATGAAATTTAAAATTCATTTAATACTATTCATAATGGATAGTTTGTAATAATATTATAATATATCATTATTTAGTGAAACACGGTATCGCGTACAAGACACATTATTGAGGAAGGTTGCTATTGCGCGTAATGCAAGACAAGTCAGGGTTTAATGTACTGCAAGCTCCCTTTGGTGGTTATTATAACATAATAAAAATATAGTTCATTTATACATTGATCAAAATATATACTTGGTGTTGTGTAAAAATGAATTTTATTCAAAAGAACTTGAAATTGTTTGCAACACAAGCCAAGAATAGTGTTTGTGTATAATACAAGCTAATATGTTATTGTGTATAGTGCAGGATAGTTTTGTTGTAGCATACATCACAATACGTTAATGAAATTGAAAAGAATATTTCTCATAAAATCTCAGGGTGTATCATTCTACCCCCCTTAAAATGAATTTCGCCCACGAAATTCGTCGAGGATATAAATGGTTTACTAGATGAAAGCTTCTTTCATATAAACCCACATCATAAAAAGGAATACTAAAAATTAATTTTAAAACTAAATAATCAAATATAATGGTTACCCAAATTAACTCATCACTGGGTTTCCACATAGGAGAACATAGGTATAGTTGGGGTTTGGCTTAGTCGTAAGTACCCCATAATTCTACATGAAAATTGGGGGTTCAAAACCCATTTAACATAGGTACTGTAGCAGTACTGTAGCAGTGGCGGGAATTGTAGTAACATCAGGCATTGTAGTTGTGGCAGGTCACTGTCGCGGTGGTAGAGTACTGTAGTAGCGGCGCGTACTGTGCAGCACTGTAGCAGTGCGGGGACTGTAGTAGTACTATTCACAGAATGGGATTTATTCAAAAAATCTTTGGCCTAAGGTCCATGAAATGGGCTAAATGCCCACTGGGCCTTTGGGTAATGTAATGTGTCTCCCTATACCCAATTAAAAGAGGACTTTACTTTGATTTAATTATAAATTAGGCATCATCCCCAACCTTTAAAAAAATATAGATGAACATAGGTGAAAATATGGATATGGAAGACAAATCTAACCATCAGTATCTGATGGAGAGTGGTAGAGAACATGGCTATGAAAAATACAACAATCACAAAGACCTAAATTTGTGATGATCTATGGTACCATCTGATTCATCGGATATGAGGGTACTAGGAAAATATTTTTGGTTTTCAAGATCATTTCCCAAAAATTGATTAATTTTTTGCATAAGGATAAATACTTTCCTAATTTCAATGTAAAATCATTGTTGGTCATACCATGAATAATTTCCACATCATCTCTATTTAAAAAATGAAGTTGAATTTTTCATTCATGAAGTGTTAGCAGATCATGCAATAGAATGATAAGTCATTCCATATGTTTCTATCACAAAAAAGTCTATCACAAGTTATTAAATATAAATAAGTCCATCTATGGTGAGATTAATCGTATATGGTTCTTAAAATGGACATATACTTCATATATCATATCTCTTAATAAAATAAAACTAATTTCTACAAACCATGGACTTCCTCTAGGCCAGTAGTAGGCGTTAAAGGCCTCTCTCACTTTGTTTGTGGGTTTGATTCCTGCAACCTTATCCGACCTTACGGGTTGTCGCCCATCCTGCATGTTATCATTTTTAGCAAACTATACTATTATATCATTCTAGGAAAAAAAATTATCTTTGAACAATACTATCTGATGTCCAAATTAATCCATTCCATTCTTCAATCTTATCCAAACTACTTCTATCCAATAGTATAAAGTAAATGATTACTAGATAGGTCATCTACCTAGCATATGTATACCATCATTTATCCTCCATATATCATAAGATATATCTTGTTGGTTACATTCCAAACATGTGAATTCCTTAATCATGTATTCTCTTGAAACATGAATAACCATATAATCTTTGAGAAAACATAAATGATGTCAAAAGTTAACTCTTTCCACATACAAAAATCCCCAAATGTCTATATACTCAAACCATGATATCACTTTGTCCTTATATCAGTCATGAGCTCATAAATATTATAAAAACATTTAATTATCTCTTTATCCTTTCATAATGTGCATATTAGGTGCTTTCCAAATATATTTCAATCACTTTTCGTGGTTACCAATTCCATATAATTATTTAAAAACAAAACAAACCAATACATAGATATTCCAATATTCCAGGATACTATAAATGAGATTCCACAACACTATTTTGGAATCCCATTACATAAACACTTAATCATTCCAACACTTTGTTTTCATACTCAACATCACCAATAGTGGTCGCATTTGAATTCCCTTTTCCCTTTGCCTTAAGAGGTTTTTGATGTCAATCATCATTAACTCTTGTATTATGGCATTGGTTAGCATAATGCCCCATTTCCCTGCACTTGTAGCATTGAAGTGTTGGTGGTGCATTCTCTGCAATTTTTTATCCATTCACATTATTAGATACCTTTTTCCCATTACATCGGCACTCAGCATCTTGATGAAATTCTTTTCCACACTTAAAACTTTTTCTAGTCCCTTTAAGACAATTTCCACAATTCTTTTTTCAACACTTTGAGCATAACGAAACATTTGTCTTCTTTTCACCATAGTTTTGAGATTTTTCCTTGAAATCCATCTTTAATTTCTTTTCAAACCCATGAGATGGATATGTAACACCATCTTCCAGTTCTACATTGATTACACAACACACAATCTCTTCATATCAACTGAAGACTCTTATAGATAATTCCTTTATAAGACTTGGTTTTAAGCCACTGAAGATTCGATCAACATTACTTTTAGGTTGGATGATAAATCTAGATGCATACCTTGCAAGCCTTGTAAAATTCTCTTCATATATACCAATAGATTCATCATCCTTTTTCTTAAGCTCAAGGAACTCATTTCCTATCTTCGTTCAAAGAAGACAAGGAAAGTACTTATTGAAAAAATACGTTCTTGAACTCATCCCATTCTATGTATTCAAATTCATCTTGGGGCCTTGTATTCATAATTAGTGCACACCACTAGTCTGCTTCACCTTCTAAACGGTCAACATCCAAAATGAATTTTCCATGTTCTCAACAGATAATTATAGAAAATATATTTTCAATGGTACTGATCTATTTTTCAGAGTCATGTGGATCTGAAGACCCACTGAAAGAATGTGAGTGTTGCCTCATGAAGGACTTAGTAGAATATTGTTCCCTTCTCTGCTCATTTGGAAGTCCAGAATGATTCATAGCTTGTGTAAGAATAGAAATAAGATTTTTCACTCCATTTACCATAACATTTGGTTTCATAGGAGGAAGATCATTGTATTTCCCACTACATTGATCAACATGGTTCCTTCAGGTTCCATCCATCGTCCAAAACCCAAAAAAAATAGATTGAGAGGCAAAAATCATGCTAGGAAAATAACATAATAAATGAGTAGTACCTTAAATATCTAACTTCCTAGGTTTAATTATAAGATATTTTCCATAATTCTAGGACTATAACATATACATATACTTAACCTTAGATAAATCCCAAGACATACCTTAGAAATATCTCTAGGGATCTCTCTAATGTTTTCACATCCTAGTTTCCAAAGGTTAACTTAACCTTTCCTCTGATACCAACTATAGAGACCCAAGCTTAATGTATATGGACATTACATTACTTTTGAGGAATACTTAATACATAACAAAAAAACTCCCTAGGACCGTACTATTATAGAGTCTTTGGAAACATGGAACATAATATTCTAATCATGGTGAATGATCTTCAACATGTCCCATAAAGATCTTCCCCTTTTGTTTTCTTACCTAAAACCTGCCTTTATAGCCTAGGTAAAAGAAAACATGAAAAGGGTGAGCTCAAATGCATAGTAAGGGTAATCATGGATAAAATAAAACAAACCATATACATTTGAACTTAAAAACATGAACATAATGTTTAAACATCAAAATCTAGAGTTATGAAATAAATCTTGGTCGTACGTAAGGAATTGATCATAAAGGAACATAAATTAGGGTAAAATAACATGGTGATAAAACATGTAATTGTTGAAACCCATAAAGTACATGTTATTATTTCCATAGTAGCCATGTTATTGCGGCCAAGACAATCATAGTGGAGAAAGTCCATTACTAAACCTGGTTTACATGTCCTTTGAGCCCTGTTTTACTGAACTGGATTTTACTTTTTGTTCCAACCATGTCTATCTCGTGAGAAATAAATCTTTACCCAATGCATTGGAGGGAGATATATGTCCCACCCATCTCATAATTAAACCATTCTTATGTTTTCCACAAAATCATAAATCATACATCATAGCATAACCCCTATAATAAAAATGGAATTCTTAAACATCATGCCATCAAAACATTGTCCATATTAAAAAATGGATATCATTTCATCATATGAAAAACAAAACCATGTAAATAATAATGAAATTATACCTGGAACATAATCATACTCAATAATGTCATCTTGTATGGAAAATTGTTTTGATAAAACACTTCAAATGAATTCTTCAGGAAAATATCATTTCTTCTTAAAAATCATTTTTTTCACAAAATGCCATGAAATTATAAAAGAATGGAATTTTTGTTGAAAATAATCATAAAATATTGTAGAGGAAACTTTCATGAAAAGAAGTCGTTAAAAACCATAAAAATCTATTAATGTTGTATAAGTTAAAAAACATTCTCCTCATACTTTTGCCGGAAAAGTCAAAAAGTGGCTCGTATGGTAGACAAAAGAATTATTCCTTACATACCATGTAGTGAAAGTAAAAAATTAGTAAACTTTAATTTAAAAAAACATGAAAACATTTGTTTAAAACATGTATATGGATGATAAATATAACCCTAGTAAATACTTACGAATAAACAAACTCAGTTAAGAACGAGATTGGAATAATTATCCCTTACCTTATGTCCAATTTCATTCGTACGTGTTTGAAACTCATGTATAGTAGGTTTATACATATTATTAACTTTTAACTTAACCATAAAAATTTCTATTATATCATATATGATTCACTTAGGACTTTATATTACCCATTCTTTTGTGAACTCCAAGTTAAAGTAGTGTTTTCAGTAAAATCGTTTCATTTATCATACGTGTTTGGACTTGTTTTTCTTGATATTATTACTTATATC
This sequence comes from Viscum album, assembly GCA_963277665.1. Lineage (NCBI taxonomy): Eukaryota > Viridiplantae > Streptophyta > Magnoliopsida > Santalales > Viscaceae > Viscum > Viscum album. The sequence goes on from OY728155.1 coordinate 1,448,525,025, forward strand.
TTGATTTAATTAATTATATAATTTAAAACATGATTTATATATAATATATATTCTTCATATAAATATATATGATAGATAGATAAATGAAATACACCGTTCATGGAGACGGTTGGCCGTACGTACGCATGAATACTATTTTCATTTTCTTATTGAATTGAATGGAATTAAGTTAATGAAACATAAATTTACATAAATCTAGTATCATTATTATTTCACATATTTATTGATTATTTATTATATATACATTTTTATCTTTCTTGAATGTTGATCTTGGAGAATGAATCTCATCGCATCATGGAAATGGTAATCTGTATGTACGCACGAGCGAGGATATCATTCCGATAATTATTGAATGGAATTGGAGTGGATGAAAGAATATTTTATAATTATTATTATGTTATAATAATCATATATATAAATTATTTACACCATTATTACCATTCAAGAAATGTGGTGGTGGAAAAAATATAACACCATGGCAAGGAGACGGTATTCCGTACGTATGCACGCGTTGTAATTTTGTTTTCTGTAGGATAAAAAGAAGGTGAAATAGGGTTGTTTTATATTTATAATAACATATCAGTAAATGAGTGATACTTATGTTATTAATTTATAATGAAAAAAATAAATAATAGGAAGTAGAAGAAGAAATAAATTTGAATGAATAGGTAAAGGATATTACCACTTATTCGACGCGCCTCTTTTAAACCCCCTCTTAGGGAACTAAAGTTGTTATTTGAAGAAGAAAAAGACCTCTAGTATGTTTCTAGGGAAGTTTATAAGGGAAATTTTCAGGGGTTGTCTGAGCATTAAGTCTCAAAATGGTGTGAGGAGTAGACGGCGGATGTGCCCTTTTATAAGGGAGAAGCGGGGAACAATTGAAAACATAAAACATATTAATTAATAATAAATTCAAACCCCACATAAAAACCTCCAAAAATGACTCAATTAGAAGATAAGATGAGATAGGGTTGTAATATCATCAACCAACCAAATTTAAACATGTTGGGAATTTTTTTTAAACCTTATCAACATGATATATCCTTATTTAATCTATTTATTTTTATTTTGGTTAATAATATTCTAATTTTAAATTGTTATAAATAATTACCTATGTGATCTATATTTTCCATAATTGGATAATTTATGACATTTTAGACCATATAAATTGAAATTTATAATTTTTAGAAAAAATTGTGATTTTTAAACAATTTTATAATATGTTATTTTTATAAAATAACAATAGTGTCAATTTTGAAACTATTCATTTATTTGCATTGAAATAAAATCCACACAGATAATAAATTTGAAAAAAAAATTAATATATTCCTAATATGTCATATTCATCTACAAAAAATTTTATGACATTAATTAGATCATATAATATTTATTTTAATATTTTTAAAACCAATAATTTGATATTTCAATCAATAAAATAATTTATACATCACTATTGTGTCATCCTTAATGAAAATTATTTAATCCCTAAAAATTATAAAAAAATTCTCATGATGTAGATAATATTAATATATTTATGTAGATTATTTATATTTGAAGCTTTATGAATTTTATCACTAAATTAAAATTATGACACTTATAAGATATAAGAGAAGGACATGTTCTCACTTTCTTCAATTTTAATAATAATTATATCTTATTCATGGTCAAAAGTTCAAGAAATGAATCTATTCAGTCCCTTATGTGATATGGGTCTACTTTTATTCTTCCAAAATAATTTTGGTAGGTTTTATGGTAATTTAATAATATTAGTTTTACCCTTTATTGACCTATTTACCTTTAACTGTAGTGAATAAAAATTACCGTAGTTACTATTCATAATTTCAAAAAAAGTTTCTTACTAACATAATTTGGCCTTACTGATTTTAAATATGGAATCCATTTTTCCAAATTAAAAACACAGAAGTTTTAAAATCGAATTTAAAATTAATCTCACTTTTGAGAAAAGGGGTTTTAAAAATTAAAACGTTGCAAAAGATTGAAATGTTTTTACCTATCAATTTAGTGTAAAATTTATTATAATGAATTAAATTATAATAAATATTAAAAATATATTCTATTTATACTTTAAAACCATTAAATACTATAATTTAACCATATAAATTATCTCAGTGAAAAAAAGTTGTTTTTAATAAAAATTTAGCGTATTTTTACTATTCATCAAAATAAGAAACTTATCAGAAAAATATCAAAAAAATTTCCAAAGTAAATTTTTATATCCTATTTACAAAGAAGAATTTTATTTTGTCTAATTGAACTTATAAACATGCCAACATCAATATTTAATGTGGTTACGCCATCAAAAGGTTGCAGAACTGCATTTTTTTAAAAATACTTATTTTACCCAAAAAATTATTTTGTTCTCGTACCATGATCTAGTAAATGTGTAAGAAAAATTTTAATAATATAATATTTATAATGAGGTTAATAGTATTCATAACGGGTAGTTCATAATAATATTATAATGTATCATTGTTTAGTGAAACACGGTATTGCGTACAACACGCACTATCGAGGAAGGTTGTTATTGCGTGTAATGCAAGCCAAGTCAGGGTTGTGTGTAGTGCAGCTTCATTTTGTGTTTCTTATAACATAATAAAAATATAGATCATTTATACATTGATAAAAATCTATACTTGGTGTTGTGTAAAATTGAATTTTATTCGGAAGAACTTGAAATTTTTTGCAACACAAGCCATGAATTGTGTTTTCATATAATACAAGATAATACGGTGTTTTGTATAACTCAAGATAATTTTGGTGTAGCATACAACAAAAGACATAAATGAAATAGAAAAGAATATTTTTCATTAAATTTTGCGGTGTTACATGTTCTGTAGAGGTTCCTCCAATGCCCAAGAGAGATCTATCTCCCTGAGTACTCTTAAAAGTAGAGATAGATCATCCTCCAACACTACTCTCAAAACAAGAGATATACAAGATAAAAAAACCTTAAATAAATTATTTTAGTGATTAAAGGTGAATGAATCAAGAATTTTTATCTTTCATGCTGGTACTCGAAGATTCCTACGATATTGTTTGGAGGTTCATGGAACATGTGTAGATCATTTCTAAAGGAAATCTATTCTCGATTCATGAGATTCAATGATTGTATGATGAAGACATATTATTAGACCCATCAATTAAAAAACAAATCATCACAAGTTCATTCATTAATAGATTAAATTTATTATAAATATTATGAGATGATCCAACACATTGGCTCTTGTGTTTTTATATTTTCTATACTCTTTAATTCAATATTTTTAATCATGGAATTCATCATCCTATAAATCCAAGATTATTCATTGATCATGATAAAACAATGAGTTGGTAATTCCATATCCAATGATTTCACTGAGCCCAAATACAATAAAGTAAACTCTTTATCTTCTGGTTACGTATTATGTATGAGATGATATATTTCTATAATGCTAGAATCACACCATATTCTACTAGACATAAAACTCTATAAATTTAGTAAAACTAAAAATGATTTATATTTTTTCCAACCAAAATATAGTGAAATATTACAATCAATCATTAATATCTAAAATATTTTTTGGAAAATCAGTAAAGTCATCATCAAAACATGTTATCATTTCCTCAATCTGATCTCCATCTTCCCTTGCCGTTTTTCCCATATAAAATAATCAATAATCTATAGTGTTATCCTATTCACTATCTATATTTAGTTCCTCCTGGGTTCAGTCCAAAATTTATAACTCTAATATATTCTATGATAGATCAAGTGTTCTTCAAAATCCTCTTTTGAAATTCATATTGAATAACAATAATGTGCATATAGAAAAATTATTTGATATGGGTCATTTAGATACTCTATTTCTAAATGTATAAAAATTTTAACCCCATACAAAAAAACTTGGTTATATGATTATAATATATCCACTTTTGTTTCATATTCATTATTTTTTATTCAAAAATATTCATATGTAACAAAAAAACTAAATAAATTGAATTTATGTGTTTGAAAAAACGTTTTTTACAAGATTAAATTATATAATGTATAAAATTAAAAATTATAATTCATACATTCATAACGTATATAAAATAATTTATAGAAAGCATAAATACCCCCAACCCAAATATCCTAGAGTTAGTGTGTCACGACACGTCCCAGTGGGGCCCGAGCCACAACTCCCCAAGCCCATCTCCAATAGGTTAGGGGATGGTGACTAGCACCGTGTAGGCATATCACTAACATGGGAGGCATTGCCTATACACCTGTACACACGCACACACATCTCCAAACCCACAAAGCTGAAAGGGATAAAAAAATACAAGAAGGGAAATGAATACATACACTAAAACCCGACCAACAGAGTACAACAGGAAAGTAAAGTACAAGAATGTAAAAACCTTGTCCAAAAGTACAAGCCCACCATAAAAGAGCATGTAACAAAGTCTAGCCTGTAAGGAAAAGTACTGGGACTGCGATCCGTAGCCATAGGAACACACCTCAGCCCGCCTGGTCTCACTGAGCACCGTCTGGTCCTGGTCTTCCAAGAATCCTACCAAAAGCTCGCTCGTATGCACAAGACATGACACGTGCGGGAAAAGCCCATGCAGAGGTGAGTATAACAATAACCAGTAGGACATTCCAAAACCAAAAAGGAATTCAACTAGGGAAAACACCATAAAGTAATGATGCAATCATCTCTACATAGCATATGTCTACATAACATATAATAAGAATATACTGATATACTCATGCACATTTGACCATCTTGAAATCTCCACTAAGATCCACCTCAAAGATTCCACTAAGCATGTAACAAGGAGAACACACTCCAAGAGATAATAAGTACTCATTCCGAGAGAACACACTCCATATGTACATGGGAACATTATGTTCAGATGAGGATCACAACCAATAGTCATGGGGTGATACCAAAAACTCAGTCTGAAATAATCTGCTTTGTAGAGGATCAGTGCCCTGGTAAAGTTGGTCATGTCGATACCAAGAACTCATCCTAGGGTTCCAGGAATGAATAGAGTATTCGCCTCCAATTCTCAAAGAGGGGATTCCAACAAATCTATTCAGAAAGTCATGCTGAACGGATCATACTCCTTTATATAGGAAATGATACCAGGAACCTTCAAGAGAAAGACCGAGGGGATGAACCCTAAGTAAACCAGCCCAAGTCATATAAGGCAATTGGATCAAGCCATGTGAGATTGGTTACATGGTGTTTAGTATGGTTACACGTTGTATCCCTTGACCCTGGGTACTATCGATGTAACGGACCATTTCATCCATCCAGGCTGTGTAAAACTCTACTACATGGCATGTAGTATTCTTACATGTAGTCTTCCTTGACTCTAGGTACTACCCGTGTAAAGGGCCCATGTCAGACGTCGAATTCATAAAAGAAATAATATACATGGCATGTAAGTCAAAGCACAGGTCGTTTCATGCTAACTGGGAAACACCTGTGTACTCTAGCCGGATGCCCGTATATGGTGTCAGTGTCCGTGTCATCTACCCGTTTACCAGTACATAGGGTATCCCGTGTATCTGGCTGGATCTGGCAAGGGAAGGGTGTACACGGCATGTCCTTGGCCATGTACCCAACACATGTCCATGTACTCCCGGAGTACATGCTAGGTAAACGGCCAACGAACACACATATTTTAGCCCGTACTACACGCCGTCTAGCCCATACTACACGTCGTGTAGCCCATACTACACGTCGTGTAGTAGGGATTTTTCCAGAATCGATGTCTTCATCCATGCATCTAGTCCAATCCTCCGGTTCTTGATCCAGCCATCCGATCTTCACGAAACTCTGGATTATGGGTCTTGTAACGCCCTGTCCCCAGTTACCTAGAGTCGGTGCATTATTGTGTAACATTGGCATGATCACAAAAGATCAAGTCCCGAAAGACCGATTATTTTAGTAGCCTTGGAAACACTAGAAACATTCATAAGTCTTGCATTACGTTATAAAGTAAAACAAAACTACAACAACATATTGTCTTCATATCCCCTCATACTATCCCTGCAGGTCATTCATAATATACTTCTTCACATCCTGGAAAAGTTAAAACATTGGAAGGGGTGAGCTCAGATGCTCATTAAGGACAACAATATAGTGGAAGCTTTCATAAATAAATATAAACATTTAAGGCAATGTATAACTAAAACAAAAGCCTTTTTAAACATGAATTTCAGCATAATATGGAAAAAATAAAAATAAATAATTCCATTTACTTATTCACATGGATATTCTACTAGTCGAATAATCTCATGCAATATCAATAACCACTTTCTTAATAATGGAATGCATAATGCTAGACTATCATAACCACGTAGCCAAGGCTTCGTGCCAAGTCTACAATAAGACTTTATCAAGGCCTCGTGCCAAGACACTAGTTTATCTCATGAGACCTACCAATGCATCGAGGATCTATAGCAGGCTCTACCTGTCACTTATTAAGTCCATGCATTCCTCATATGAACAGGTTTAAACATAACATAAACTATAACATAATCATATCACATAAAACATGCATAAAGGAAACATAACATTTCCACATTTCAATCGCAAGATATCAATACAACACATTGATATAATAAAAACTTTATCAAAACCATTTTCAATACCAAAATAAACGAAAATTAAAACATGGTATTTATTTTTCATTTAAAAAATGTTAAGGCTTGTAGAGGAAGCCGAAACTCAAATATTGGTCACGGCGGCGGAGAAGTCATTGTCGTTGCATATGTATGACAATAAAACATTCCTTTTTTGTTGTTTAGTAAAAACTCTTCATATAATAAATATTCCTTTTGAATAAAAGTAAATTTCTAATGGGTTTATACACAGTATAAAAGAAATTTGTGCATAAAACAAAATATGCCTCAATGAATGGAGATTGAGACGAAGACCCTTACAAATATCTTTTTTTTAAATAAAATTGATCTATTATGTGTATTCAATATATGTACACATAATGAAAATATAAATACAATATAGTACATAATAATATCATGACATAATTTTAAAGTACTAGATTAATCCAAAGAATGGAAATTGGGTTAATAAGTTCTCTTACCTCGTGTCTGACTTGACTCGACCGCTCTTTAACCACCAGAATAATAAACTAGAGTTAATCTATACCTGATTAAGATCCTTTTTAAGGTTCATTATTCCTTTTATATCACTTATTACTATGTTATTAACATTATGTAATTATTTATGTTAATAACGGTCATTTTGTCGATCTTAGGTACTTGAGTCAAAAATAAACTTCTTATAACTACACTTTGTTCATGAGGTAAAATATCAATTATATCAATAATTATATTCATGATATAGATATCATATAAATAATATATATCTAGTATATACATTCATTTATAATATTGCATAACATTTAGAGGTAAGAAATTAAATGCACCGTTCATGGAGACCGTAAGCCGTACGTACGCATGAACGCTACTTTCATTTCTATTTCATATTTAATGGAATGAAGTTCTAATAATATAAAGGTATAATATAATTGAAGTATAATATAATGTAAAATACCATTTACTCCATTCTTTATACATCCCACGTATGGCATTAATGATTCAAATCCCTTTGAGGGGACGGTAGTCCGCACTTCCTAAAATGAAATTATCACGTTTACCCATAATGGAAATCATAAAGGTATGACATAAATAATAAATACAGAAGCATAAGTAAAACCTAAACATAATAAGTATCATATATAAATATAATGACATTTTAATGGCCACCTTTTAAGGTGTTATATGAGTGTTGTACAATCATTGTTTTGTGAGGTAGAAATTCGACATCCATAGAAACAGTTTGTTCATTAACAATTAGATGTAGGTGTGTGTAATTGTAGCTCAAATAATTCTTATAACAACATCCTAGTATATTGAAGATACTCGTGTTGTTACAAAATAAAGGAATAAAAAGAGTTTAATGGGTTGGAGATGAAAAATAAAACAAAATAACATAAGAGAATACATTACCTTAAAATCGGGTAACTCTTTTTTGATTTGAGACAAAGGCTTCCTTGGGAAGAATTTTTACCGAAGTGAGGCTTATAGGAGTAAGAGAGGGAATTTGAGAGAGTATTTGGGCAGAGTTTGGCCGAGACAAAAGGCTTTGAAGGTGTGAATAAGGTGGTAGTGGTGGGGGCCTTTTATAAGAGGAGAGGAGTGGCACTCTTGGAATGTCACGAAATGTTACTGTATTATATAATGAGTTTCGGATTTTAAATGTCCCACACTTATATATTTCCAGGATAAGTTGATAAGGTTTCGAAATATACTCATCCAATATGTATTTGACAAGTTTAAGTCTTAGATTTTACAGTATCGTTTCATTTTATTTAAATCATTAATTAAAGAGGTCATCGCTACATCATCATTGTCTCATAAATAATTTAATTTATTTAATTCCTAAAAATTATATAAAAAAATTACCATGATGTATGAAATCTTTTAAAATTTACAATTAATATTTATAGTCGAAAATTTACCTTATATAACCCCATGTAATAATTGTTTTAGTAAAACAACACATGTTTGTGACAATTTTATTTTTACATTAAATAAAAAGTTATAAATGTCATTTTCTTACCCAAGTGGATCCATGGGGTCCCCAATTTGACCCATGGATTTTTTTGTTCAGCCATGAATCATCCAATAAGGGTAGGAGATGTGTAAAGGTATTTTTATATCTTTATAATATCATTTTTACCTTAAATTTCGCTAATTGCCTTTAATCATGATTAATAAAACATAAAAGTTACTATTCGCCAAAATATTATATTAATCCCATTGAACCACATTTTACATCCTAATGAAAACCATGTATGTCAGATTTTTGAAATTCAATTCATAGAAGCGGTAAAGTTTCATTTAAATGAAAAATCAGTTTTTTAACTACCACTTAGTGGTTTCAATATTCATCAAAAATTGAAGTTTTTCAGAACAAAGCAAAAATTTCACCGTAAGAAATAATCGATATTACGAATTCAAAAATTATGTCTACTTTAAAAAATTCCAAACATATAAGTTTCATTAATTAGTTTTATAATTAATTCCCACGGTCACAACAAATATGGTGTTTTTAAGAAACAATATATATCAAAAGATTGACAATTGTTTATGTCCAATTTAAAAGTGAAATTAATTCTAATGACCACCATTGGATAAAATGGTAAAAATATATTCTAATTATACTATAAAACCACTCAATAATATAATTTATCACTATAAATTATTTTGATTAAAAAAGTTTTTTTAATGTATTTTTCATTATTCATAAAAAATTGGAAGTTCTTAGAAAATTACCAAAAAATCCACTTAGGATAATTTCGATATTCCGAATTCAGAAGCGAAGTCCACTTTGAAAGAAAAAATTTATAAAATTTCAAAAAGTAGGTATTACTATTCATAGCATCTACTTTGATTGGTCTCGATGTGTTAGAATCTCGAACTTGCGTACAATGCAAGCTATTACATTATTGAAAGGGAAGAGTATCGTGAAAGCTTGGGGTGTAACATTATCCTCTACTTCAATAAATTGTGTACTCACAATTTGAAAATGTTCTTCATAAATAATTGGTTGAAAATAGAAAATACCTTTGTGCAAAACCCACATCGGAAATAAGGTTAATAAAAATATAACTTTAATAGAAAGAAAGAGAAGTACAAAGGTCACCTGAGATAGCCCATACTAGGATTCTATGAAAATATGGATATGGAGGAAAAAAACCATCTAGGTCTGATGGAGAATTGTAGAAAACAGGATTAGGAGAATGTTAACCACAAGAAAATCACAAACTTGAGATTGTTTAAACAGTCATTGAATCCCCTGTTGGAAAAGTTAACTGACAACATTTTTGTTTTAAGTTACCTTTTATAAAGTTGAGGAATTTATTTAGGAAATTTACTAAGAGTGTAATAAAATATACATACTTGTCATGTAGACTTTTATTCATTAGTAAATTTTTACCACAAATCCATCATTCACTCAAAAAGATAATGGAACTCAAAAATATTATATTTATCCTAATTGTAAAAGGATCCAAATATTAACACATACCATTTAGATTAGTAAAACTATTTGGTATTGACCAGGGACTTCCTGTAGGCCAGTCGTAGGTAATAAAGGCATGTCGCACTATATTTGTGGGTTTGATTCCTACATCTTTGTCTGACGCGACGGGTTATCCCCCGACCTACAGGTTGTCCTTTTCCTAAAACTATAGTATTATAATATTCCAAAAATAATATTCAGAAATGTTTTAACCTTAAACAATACTATCCAAGATTCAACGTAATCCATTCCAACCATTATAGTTATCCAAAATACTTATGTACAACTCACAATCCCAATTTTATAAGGAAGGTAAACATAATGAAGATCCTTTTTTCCGCATAACAACATGTGAACACCTTCATCTTGTATTCTTTTAAAAAAATGCAACATCCTGAGATACCATAAATCCTTATTGATTACATTCATGATCCCTTATTCCTTAAAGAATACTAGATATACTCCTTCTATCCAAAAATTGTATACAAATAATTAATCAGTTTCAAGGAAGTTAAGTATATCCAATATAATTTATCCAAATCAATCATGTATTATTCCAAAATCACTATCTCAGTATCAGAACCATATTATGGTTTATCTTTCTCTCAACCATATATTTTTCAAAAATTTAACCTTCTGTGGAGTCACATTTCTTGGTTCCACACAATCTCAAGTCCTTTATGAAATAGTACTGTAGTACAATCCTTATTTACTCCATAATTATTATAACAAGTACATCTTTGATACAACACTCAAATGACAAAATTCTTTAATAACAACATAATAACTCTAATAATTCCTCATCATCTCTGGTAGTATCATAACTTGATTATTATCCAATAACATCATTTGGGGAATACTCTGATGATTTGGACATGTGTTTGTGTAGTGTCCCCACTCCTTGCAGATGAAGCATTGTACATTTGAAACATTGTTCTTACCCTTGTAGTCACGCACTTGGTGTCCTTTTTCTCCAGACTTATAAAAAACTCCCATTACCTTCAGGCATGTTCCAATGTGTTTCTTCCCACAGTTATCACATATTGTAAAATTCTTATTTTCCATCGTCCCTTTATCCATCATTCCCTCTTCCATCCTTTTCTTCTCTTTCTTCCATTAAAATCCATAAGACTCAGAGAATTATTTACTTATCTTATTAAAACGTGATACTATTTCTTCATATGTTGAGAACACATGGGAGACTATTTCCCTTATAAATGATGGCATAATACCGTGAAAGATATGATCCTGCTTACTCTTTGGATCATACGTATTGATGGAGTTCACATTCCTTCTACTGGGCGCCATTTCTATACAATGGCATAAACTAGGTCAGTTTATGAATTTCAATGAATAATTCCAAACTTGTAAAATTCTTAATGTAAATTTAATGGTTTATGGATATAATCCATAATCATAAAAAATATTTTCTTTGAGGAATTATATACTCATAAACCCTTTATAATGGTTTGTAAAAAAATGAGAATTATCCTAAGCATATCCCCCGGGAGTGTCGTAACCAAGAGTGCACAAGTCCCATTGTCGTGCACCAGTTCCCGTTCGAGTCTAGCTCAAAGCAGTGTTTTTTGGTTTTACTCCTAGGTACATATGTGCCAGAGCCGCCTCTACCTGCTCGTATCCACACAAGGATGTATTTCTTGGAAAACTCACAAAATCTCTATAATACCAAAATTCTAGGAAGTTCTTCTATACTAATCTTCAAAGTCTATCTTTTGGATATGTGCTATAATAAAATTTATCCTAAATCTAGCTTCCAAGGTTAGTACTAAACTACCTCTGATACCAACTATAACACCCCGACCCCAGTTACCCAGAGTCGGTGCATTATTTTCATAGCATTGGCATGATCAAAAAATATTATGTCTCGAAAGACCGATTAGTTTAGTAGCCTTGGAAACAATAGATACATTCATAAGTCTTACATTACATTATAAAGTAAAAAAACTACAACAACATATTTTCTTCACAAACCCTCATAATATCCCAGTAGATCATTCATAATATACTTCTTCACATCCTGGAAAAGTTAAAACATTGTAAGGGGTGAGCTCAGATGCTCTGTAAGGATAACAATATAGCGGAATCTTTCAAAAATAAACATAAACATTTAAGGAAATGTATAACTAAAACAAAATCCTTTTTAAACATTAACTTCAGCATTATATGGAAAAAATAAAATTAAGTAATGTCATTTACTTATTCACATGGATATTCTACTAGTCTAATAATCACATGCAATATCAATAACCACTTTCATAATGATGGAATGCATAATGCCAAACTATCCTAACCATGTAGCCAAGGCCTTGTGCAAGGTCTACAATAAGATTTTGTCAAGGCCTCGTGCCAAGACACTAGTTTGTCTCATGAGACCTACCGATGCATCGAGGAGCTATAGCGGGCTCCACCCGTCACTTATTAAGTCCAATTCATTCCTCATACGAACAGGTTTAAACATATCATAAACCATAACATAATCGTATCACATAAAACATGAATAAAGGAAACATAACATTTCCACATTTCAATCACAAGATATCAATACAACACATTGAGATAATAAAAACTTTATCAAAACCATTATCAATATTAAAATAAAAGAAAATTAAATCTTGGTATTTATTTTTCATTTAAAAAGGTATGGCTTGTAGAGGAAGTCGAACCTCAAATAATGGTCACGGCGGCAGAGAAGTCATTGTCGCCGCATACGTATGACAATAAAAACATTCCATTTTTGGTGTTTAGTAAAAACACTTCGTATAAAAAGATTTCTTTTGAATAAAAGTAAAAGTCAAAGGAGTTTATTAACCCTATAGAACAAATTTGTGTATAAAACAAAATATGTCTCAATGAATTGAGATTGAGACGAAGTCCCTTAAAAATATCATTTTTTAAATAAAATAGATCTATTATGTGTATTCAATATATATACACATAATGAAAGTTTAAATACAAGATAGGACATAATAATATCATGACATAATTTTAAAGTAGGAGATTAACCCAAAGAATGGATATTGGGTTAATAAGTTCCCTTACCTCGTGTCTGACTTGACTCGACCGCTCTTTAACCTCCTGAATAATGAAATAGACTTAATATCTACCTTCTTAAGAACATTTTTAAAATTCAATATTATTTTTATATAACTTATTACCATGTTATGAACATTATATAATTTTTTATGTTAATAACGGTCGTTTTGTCGATCTTATGTACTTGAGTCAAAAATAAACTTCTTATAATTACACATTGTTCATGTGGTAAAATATCCATTATATCCAAAATTATATTAATGATTTAGATATCATATAAATCATATATATCCTGTATATACATGTATTTATAATATTACATAACATTTAGCGGTAAGAAATGAAATGCACCACTCATGGAGACGGTAAGTCGTACGTACGCATGAACGCTACTTTCATTTTTATTTCATATTTAATAGAATGAAGTTATTATTATATAAAGGTATAATATAATTCCATTATAATTTAATGTATAATATGATTTAATCCATCCTTTATACATCCCACCTATGGCATTAACGATTCGAATCACTTTGAGGGGGCGGTAGTCTGCACTTCCTAAAATGAAATTATAGCATTTACCCATAATGGAAATCATAATGGTATGAAATAAATGAGAAATAAAGAATCATAAGAAAAAAACTAAACATAATATATATCATATATAAATATAGTTATATCTTAATGGCCACCTTTGAAGGTGTTATATGAGTTTTGAACAATCATCGTTTCGTGAGGCAGAAATTCGCTATCCACAGAAACTTTATGTTCTTCAACCATTAGATGTAGGTGTGTGTAAGTGTAGATCAAATCCTTCTTATAAAAACATCATAGTATATTGAAGATACTTTTTTTATTACAAAATAAAGGAATAAAAAGAGTTTATGGGGATGGATAATCAAAATAAAACAAAATAACACAAGAGAAGACATTACCTTTAAATCGGGTAACTCTTTTTTTGATTTGAGACAAAGGCTTCCTTGGGAAGAATTCTGCCCAAAGTGAGGCTTCTAGGAGTAAGATATAGAATTTGAGAGAGTATTTGAGTAGAGTTTGGCTGATCCAAAAGGCTGTGAAGGTGAGAATGAGGTGATAGTGGTGGGGGACCTTTTATAAGAGGAGAGGAGGGTCACTCTTGGAAAGTCATGAAATGTTACTTTATTATATAATGAGTTTCAGATTTTAAAGGTCCCACACTTATATATTTTGAGGATAAGGTGATAAGGGTTAGAAATATACTCATCCAATAGGTTTTTGACAAGTGTATGTCTTAGATTTTACATTATCTATTCATTTTATTTAAATCGGTAATTTATGAGGTAGTCACTGCATCATCATGGTGTCATAAATAATTTAATTTATTTAATTCCTAAAAATTTTAAAAAAAATTACCATGATGTATGAAATAGTTTTAGCTTACCAATAAATATTTATAGTCGAAATGTTAACTTATATAACCCCATGTAATAATTGTTTTAGTAAAACAATACATGTTTGTGACAATTTTATTTTTAATTTAAATAAAAAGTTATTAATGTCATTTTCTTACCCAAGTGGATCCATGGGGTCTCCAAGTTGACCCATGGATTTCATTGTTCGTAAATGACTCATCCAATACGGGTAGGACAAGTGTAAATGTATTTTTATATTTTTATAATATCATTTTTTCGTTAAATTTCACTAATTACCTTTAATCGCGATTAATAAAACTTAAAAGTTACTATTCACCAAAATATTATTTTAATCCCATTGAACCACATTTTAAATCCTAATTACAACCATGTATGTTGTATTTTTTAAATTCAATTCAGAGAAGTGCTAAAGTTTCATTTAAACAAAAAATCAGTTTTTTAACTACCACTTAGTGGTTTCACTATTCATCAAAAATTGAAGTTTTTCAGAACAGTGCAAAAATTTCACCATAAGCTATAATTGATATTCCGAATTCAAAAATGATATCTATTTTAAAAAATTCCAAACATATAAGTTGAATTAATTATTTTTATAATTAATTCCCACTATCACAACAAATAGCGTGCTTTTAAGAAACATTATATATCAAAAGATTGACAATTTTTTATTTCCAATTTCAAAGTGAAATTAATTCTAATGACCACCATTGGATAAAATGGTTAAAATATATTATAATTATACATTAAAACCACTCAATATTATAATTTATCACTATAAATTATTTTTATTAAAAAAGTTGTTTTTAAGTATTTTTCATTATTCATAAAAAATTGGAAGTTCTCAGAAAATTACAAAAAATTCAACATATGATAATTTCGATATTCCAAATTCAAAAACGCAGTCCATTTTGAATGATAATATTTATAAAATTTCAAAAAGCAAGTATTACTATTCATAATGGCTACTTTGATTGGTCGCGGTGTGTTAGAATCTCGAACTTGCGTACAATGCAAGCTATTGCATTATTGAAAGGGAAGTGTATCGTGAAAGATTGGGGTGTAACAGGTCTCCTCGTCATCATATGCCGAATCCGGGTGTTTTGGACATTCGGTCAGCTCCGAAATCCGATTCCGGCCACCCGTGCGGAAATTTCTCGACGAACGATATCGTCTGTTCTGCTTCAATCCATCTACTAAAACCGTCGTCACACCTCCATGGGGTTGTCCCTATGCTAGATCTTCATTTTTGGATCATTGCGTTGTGCAACGGATGTGCAACAATCAGCCGTTCATACCCCCGTGAAGAACGTGTAGAACATACATGAAGAACACGAGAAAGAAAAGCACCACAATTCTAGAGGGATGAACCTCGATCGATGTTCGTTTATATCTTGGTTCGTCAC
The DNA here is from genome assembly GCA_963277665.1 of Viscum album. NCBI lineage: Eukaryota > Viridiplantae > Streptophyta > Magnoliopsida > Santalales > Viscaceae > Viscum > Viscum album. The sequence continues at coordinate 1,448,540,997 of OY728155.1, forward strand.
TGTTATAAGGTTAACCGAAACCAAATTAATTTAAAGAATCAAATCCACACGATTCCCGCAAATATCCCATCCTGCAAAATGGCCGATCCATGTGCTAATATGTTCATGGAGTAGTCTGCATTCATCATACGAATCAAGAACGGGGAAAAGAAATCATCAATCCAACATTCTACCTGGATTCGTGGTGTTTTCTGGCGAAGATCTGGTTTCCACGTCTTCGTCGCCGACGAAGCTCGTCAAGAACATCGTCTCCGCGTTGGGAGGTTTTCTCTAGAGCTCTCCATGGATATTCAAGGTTATGAGAAATATAACCCTGATCCCCTGTGAAATCTCTATTTAAAAAAGATATTTTTCTCCAACAAATATTTAATAAATATTTTAAATTAAATATTTTGTTACGGTTGTGTCCAAAAACCATATTTCGCCATCGACCTGCGTCAGCTGACGTTAGGTCTCTTCTAGGATAAAACCACTGCTCTGGACGCAACTACGCTCTCAGATTTCCTATCTGGGAACCCGTTCAGGAGTTATTCCACTCTTTCAGGAAAACCACACACACGCGCAATTTAATTATTTAATTAAATTCAAACATTTGTTCCGGGCTCACCAGGCCTCGGAACTGCACGCCATCTCGAAGACTGGTCTAGAAATAATTCCAACATATTATTAAAAATAAATCTTGGAAAAATTCCAGACATTACATAACACACACCTTAGGGATTTTTCGTCCCCAAAAATCAAAAATAAGAGCTACTAGAAAAGATGTGGGTATTGCACACGTATATGAGCCTCCCGCTCCCACATGCTCTCCGGGAGGTTCCCATGCTACCACCGGACACACAACAAGGGAATAGCTCACCCACAAAGGATATTCTCCTAAAGATCCTCTATTTCTACTGGGTACTCAGCAAAGGTCACTCCATTATCGATGTACAGCTCGCCCTAGTCGATAACGTGCGATGGATCATGAACATACCTTCGTAGCTGTGACACGTGGAAGACGTTGTGTACCTGGTCCATCTGAGTAGGTAGATCTAAGAGGTATGCCACCCCACCAACTCTACTCAGAATTTGAAAATGTCTGATGACCTTAGAGATAGCTTGCTACCTCGGCCAAATCTCTGCAATCCCCATCGAGGTGAGACCTGATGGAACACATGGTCTCCTTCCCCAAAATCCAAGGGCCTCCTTCTACTGTCAGCATAAGAATTCTGCCGACTCTATGCAGTCTTCATCCGCTCCTGGATGACCTCCACCTCCTCCGTAATTCCTCGCACCATCTCTAGGACCATGAGTACCGACTCTCCTGGGTCAGTCTAGCAAAGTGGTGACCTGCAAGGTCACCCATACAGAGCCTCAAATAGTGTGATACCAATAGTGTAATGATATATTTTTTTATAAGAAAATTCCACCAGTGGTAGGTGGTCCTCTCATATACGACCGAAGTCAAGTATGCAAGCCCGTAGAATATCCTCTAGAACCTGGATGGTCCGCTCCATCTGACCATCAGTATGAAGATGAAACGTTGTGCTCAAGCATAACTAAGTCCCAAAAACTTCCTGTAATCTCTTCCACAACTGGGATGTGAAATTAGCATCACTATCTGAGACGATCATTGATGTCACTCCATGATGTCTAACTATCTCATGCATGTACAGGTGTCCCAACCTCTCTATTGAACTCTGCTCCAGTATGGCTAGGAAGTGGGCCGACTTGGTTAGTCGATCAACAATCCCCCAGATAGAGTCATGTCCCCTAGACATACATGGTAGACCCATCACGAAGTCCATGGAGATCCCATCCCACATTCAATCTGGAACCTCAAGGGGCTGAGTCAAACCTACTGGAACCTGGTGCTCAGCCTTTACTTGCTGATAAGTAAGGCACCAAGAAACAAACTCTTCCACACTCTTCTTCATTCCTGACCACCAGAACTGACATCAGAGGTCCTGATACATCTTTTCCATGCCTGGATGCACCACCAAATGGGATGTATGGAAATCTCTCAGAACTTCCTTTCGCAACATCATGGGTACTATCGGGCACCCTCTAAAAAGAACAACATGCTCCCCACCTGTTGAATATCCATCAGCAGGATCACCCGCGGATATCTGAGCACGTAGAGTCTCACAGCTAGCGTCCTGGCGCTGTGCTTCCCTGACTCGCTTCAAGAATGGAGGGGTAGAAACCATCGACTGAAGGTAATCTCCCTCATCTCTATCCATGAAAGATAATTTTAAGGAGGCCAACTGCCTCATCACCTCATCTAGAAACTGCGAACTGGATTTCCTGTTGAGGGCATCCACCACAACGTTCCACTTCCCAGGTGTGTAAAAGATCTCAAAGTCATAATCCTAGAGGAACTCAATCCATATTCTTTGTCTGAAATTTAGATCCTTCTAAGAAAAGATATATCTCAGACTTTTGTGATTAGAGTAGATGGTAAACTGCTCGCCCATCAGGTAGTGTCGCCACATCTTCAATTTGAAGACCAACGCTGCCAACTAAAGGTCATGGGTCGCGTAGTTCTACTCGTGTGGCCTCAACTGACGTGAGCCATAGGCAATCACTGCTTGCCTCTGCATCAGTACACAACCAAGCCCGTTTCCTGATGCGTCGCAGAACACTACGAACTCGACACCCTCCTACGGTAATCTCATGATCAGGGTGCTCTTCATACTATATCTCAACTGCGGGAAATCCTACTGCCATCCCTCGGTCCACACGAAAGGCTAGACCTTTTGGGTCAAAGCTGTCATTGGTTCTGAAATCCTGGAGAAATCAAGAATGAATCTCCGATTGTAGCCTTCCATCCCAAGGAAAATTTGCACCTATATCACGCTCCAGGGTGGCTTCCATGCTATCACTACCTCCACATTGGATGGGTCCACTCCTACAACATCTTTTAAGATAACGTGTCCCAGAAAGTGGACCACGTGTATTCAGAACTGACACTTCGAGGGTTTCCCATACAACTGGTGCTCTCGGAGTGTGTCCAGAACCATCCTCAAGTATCTCGCATGCTCCTCCTCGGATGCAGAGTATACAAGGATATCATCGATGAAGAGCACTATGAACCGATCCAAATAGAGCTAAATGATTCGGTTCATGAGTCCCATAAACACTTTCGGGGCGTTCGTCACGCCGAAGGGAATCACCAAGTACTCATAGTAACTATAGCAACATCTGAATGTTGTCTTCGGTACATCCTCGTCACGTACTCGCAACTGATGATAACCTGATCCTAGAAAAACCTTCGAGAACCATCGTTCCCCTCTTAACTGGCTGAAGAGGTCATCGATTCCTGGTAGTGGATTCCGATACTTCACGGTGACTAGGTTCAAGCTTTGGTAATCCACACATATCCTCAATCTCTCATCTACCTTCTTGGAAAATAGAACTGGGGTCATCCTGGGTGAAACACTAGGTCTCAAAAATCCCTTCTTCTGTAAGTCTTCCAGCTTCACCCTCAGCTCACGAAGATCTACAGGAGCCACCCGATATGCAGATGCTGATATCGATGTCATACCGCATTGCAAATCAATGAAAAAATCTATCCCTCTTTGGGGATGTAGTCTGGGGACATCCTCCGGAAAGACGTCCTCGTACTCAGCCACTGCTGCTGGAAACTGGAAACTCGTAACATATGGTGCGCTAAGGGCTAGGCTATCCAACTGATGTGAAACCAGATGTGCCTTCCTATGCACGAGTCCATCTTGCACTACCTGTGTCTCCATTTCACCGACGAAGGAGAACCTTGTTCCATCACAATGGACACACCACACCCTTTACCTAAAACATTCAATCTAGGCCTGAACTATGGATATACAATCCCTACCATGAATGACATCGTAAGGCCTCGACACTATCACCAAGAAGTTCCAACCAAAAATCATGCCACCAAGGGTCAGGTCACACTATCTAAAAATTTGTGTGATCTCTTAATCTTCTCCAGTCGGTGTTTATAAGTGTAAGAGTCGGGTCAACGGCTCAACTGGAATCTCAAGGTCTTGAACACAATAAGCATCCTGAAAGGAATGACTAGCTTCTGTGTCTATCAGGATGGCCGCTAGGGTAGAAAAGACACAGATTGTACCTCTTATCATTCCAGGAGTACCTAGGTCATAATCCTCTACTTCATGTAGCTGTCCCTGCCTCTGTCCACCGGAATCTTGAACCTGGGGTGGACCTCCTGGGGGTGGCAGTGGTAAAAGTTCAAAATGCTGACCACCTCCAGATTCTCTACCAACTTCCCTACCATGTCCTCCGCCTTGTGGATCTGTCGTCTCAACATGTTTCCTCTACCTCGGTGGCCCATCCACTGCTCTCGTTTCAGAATTATGGTGGGTTGGACAATCTCGAGCGAGATGTACCCTGCCATCACATGAGTAGCATCACCTCTCTCGAGGCTGGATGGATGCACCCTGTGAACCCTACATGGAAGATCCTCAGTCATGGTATCTCCTCTGAAAATGTATCCCATTCCTGGGACCTTGATGTCGGCTCCCTTTTGCTGAGGTCTCTACTCCAGCTCGCTCACTACCAACAATTGTTGAATGTCTCTGCACTACCAAGAAGCTCTCGACCACAAAATCCCACTCAAGCACCCCAGCATAAGTATGAATGCTCATAGGGATGATGCTAGCTCGAATATCTCTACGCAGTCCCTGCACAAAAGTCCAAGCTCTAAAATACTGATCCTTGACCATATCTATCAAATACCATGAGATGTTGGTAAACCTTGAAGAATAGCCGGCCACCGTCATGGTTCCCTGTTGAAGCTGAAGAAGCTCTTTTATACGTATTGCTCTCAGGGTAACCAGCGAAAACTCCTCTCTGAAGAGACACTCAAACTCGGACCATGCAAGAGTCACCTCGTCGTGAGTCTGGATAACCAAACTCCACCATCGCCCGGCCATGCCCTATAGAAGGCTTGCTTCTAGGATCACGATCTGATCTTCTGGTGTCCTGACCAAACGGAAGACTCTGGCCACTGCCTCAAGCAAGTCCTCTGCTACCTGAGGGGCAGGCTCGCTAAAAAACCCGAGGGGTCTCTGTCTCTGAAACTCGTGGAGTGTGCTCAGCCTGCGGTCCTCCTCCACTGGTACGGTAGGCACTAATCTCTACTCCACATGTGGTGGGACAAATGGCACATCACCTGAAGGTAAAACCTGGGGATCCGGTCCTTGTATCGAAGCCTCATCACTGAGGGGGTCATCCTCATGATCGAGCTACTGGATCCTAGTGGGTGCGCATTATGGAGGCATCCTGTAAAGAAACAAGATGTATCTCAGTCAATGAGTATATATGGATATCTGACTCAAGAAGGACATGGAATCCACAACCCATTCCTACATGATGCATGTACCATTATTTAACCTTAAAATCGGTGTTTTCGTATTCTGAGTTGAAAAGCAGGTTATCAGAGTCATGGTGTATGGATGCGTCGGTCGCCCGCACCAACACTGGGGTCCCTGGTCTGAAAGCCGAACTCGAAACATTTAGAATTGTTGACCCAAACCAACTCACAGAATCTCGATCCTACGGTAGAACAGACCACCTCTGATACCACTCTGTCATGACCCGTCCCAGTGGGGCCAGATCCGAAACTCCCCAAGCCCGCCTCCAATAGGCTAGGGGCTAATGACTAGCACCAAGTAGGAATAACACTAACATGGGTGGCCTTGAAAATACACATGTACACATACACACACATCTCTAAACCCACAAAGCTGAAAGGGATAATAAAACTACAAGAAGGGAAATTCATGCATACACTAAAACCCAACCAACAGAGTACGACAGGAATGTAAAGTAAAAGAATGTAAACCCCTAGGACAAAAGTACAAGCCCACCAAAAGAGAGTCTGTAACAAAGTCAAACCTATAAGGAAAAGTACCGGGACTGCGATTTGTAGCAGTAGGAACACACTTCAGCCAGCCCGGTCTCACTGAGCACCGCCTGGTCTTAGTCCACCTAGAATCCTGTCAAAAGCTCGCTCATCTGCACAAGACACGACACGTGCGGGAAAAGCCCGTGAAGGGGTGAATATAACAATACCTAGTAGGACACCCCAAAACCACAAAGGAATACAATAAGGAAAAACACCACAAAGGGAAGATTCAGTAAACTCTAAATAGTTTATGTCTACAAAACATATAACAAGAATATCCAGATATACTCATACACATTTGACCATTGCGAAACTGCCACTAAGATCTAGCTCAAATATTCCACTAAGCACGTAACAAGGAGAACACACTCCATGAGATATTAAGTACTCATTCCGAGAGAACACACTCCAAAAGTACTTGGGAACATTATGTTCAGATGAGGATCACAACCAATAGTCATGGGGTTATACCAACAACTCAGTCTGAACTAATCCTCTAAGTAGAGGATCGGAACCTAGGTAAATTTGGTCACGTTGATACCAAGAACTCTACCTATGGTTTCAGGAATGAATAGAGGATCTGACTCCAAGTCTCACAGAGGGGATTCCAATAACTCTATTCAGGAAGTCTTGCTGAAGGGATCATATTCCTGTATGTAGGAAATGATACCGGGAACCTCCAAGAGAAAGACCGAGGGGACGAACCCTAAGGAAACCAGCCCAAGTCATAGAGGGAAACTGGCTCAATCCATGTCAGATTGGTTATACGGTTTGTAGTATGGTTACACGCCATGTCCCATGAACCTGGGTACTGCCTGTGTAATTTCTCGTGTCATCCGTCCAGGCTATCTAAAACTATACTACACGGCGTATAGTAGGATTACTCATTGTGTTCTTTGACTACGGGTACTGCCCATGTAATTGGCCCATGTCAGATGTTGAAGTCATAAAGGAAATCATATACACGGTGTGTAAGTCAAAGCACACCTTGTGTCCTGCTAACTGGGAAACACACGTGTACTCTGGATGGATGCATGTTCATGGTGTATGTATCCGTGTCGCCTGCTCGTGTACCAGTACACACAGTATCCCGTGTATCTGGCCGGGTCTGGCCGAGGAAGGGTATACACGGTGTGTCCTTGGCCATGTATGCAAACCATTTCCGTGTACTCCCGGAGTACACGCTAGGTAAACCATTGACGAACACACGCCGTGAAGCCCATACTACATGCTGTGTAGTCAGAATTTTTCCAGAATCGTTGTCTTCCTCCGTGCGTCTCATCCAATCCTCTGGTTCTTCATCCAGCCGTCTGATCATCATGAATCTCAGGATTACGGGTCGCCTCATCATCTTGGTGTCGAATCCGTGGGTTTTGGGCCTTTGATTAGCTCCAAAATTTGATTCCGTCCACGCATGCTGAAATTGCTCGACGAATGGTATCTTCTGTTACGCTTCGATCTGTCCACTGAAACCGTCGTCGCACCTCCGTGGGGTTGTCCGAATTCTTGATCTTTAGTTTGGGATCATTTATTTGCGCAACGGATGTGCAATGATCTGCCGTTCATACCCCTACGAAGAACGTGTAGAACGTACATGAAGAAAGCGTGAAAGAAAATCACCACAATTCTAGAGGGGAGAACCTCGATCGATGTTCGTGTCGATCTTGGTTCATCATCGTTAGAAGGTTAACCGAAACCAAATTAATTTCAATAATCAAATCCCCATGATTCCTGCAAATATCCCATCCCATAAAATGACCGATCTGCGGGATAATATTTTTGTGAATTAGTCCGCGTTCGTCATAGGAATCAAGAATGCAGAAAATAAATCATAAAAAAAGCATCCTACCTAGATTCGCAACATTTTCTGGAAAGCATCTGGTTGTCGTGTCATCGTCGCCAGTGAAGCTCGTCAAGAACACTGTCTCTGCGTTGGGAGGTTTTCTCTAGAGCTCTCCAGGGAGTTTCAGAATTATGAGAAATGTAACCCTGATCCCCTGTGAAATTTCTATTTTAAAAGAAAAAAAAGATATTTCATTACAACAAATATTTAATAAAATATTTGAAATTAAATATTTTGTTACGGTTATGTCCAAAAACCAGATTTCACCACCGACCTGCGTCTGCCGATGTTAGGTCTCTTTTAGGGTAAACTCGTAGCTTTGGACGCAACGACTCCCTCAGATTTCCGATCCGGGCACCCGTTCAGGTTTAATTCTACTCTTTCAGGAAAACCACACGCGCTCACAATTTAATTATTTAATTAAATTCAAAAAAATTTTCAGGCTCACCATGCCTCGGAACTGCACACCGTCTCGATGAATGGTATCGAAATAATTCTCACATATTATTAAAAATGAAGCATGGAAAAATCGGAGACATTACATAGTGACTACATTATAAAATTGTCCCCATATATAGGGAATCACATCCAGATGGACTGAATCCTTTTGTAGTTTTGGAAAACTAGATACATAGTTGAATCTTACATTACAATTTTAAACTAAAAATAAAAAATATTACTTACTATGAGAACAAAAATATTCCCTTTTTTCATATACATATATATCAATCTTAATACAGTTCCAAGAATCCTAGCGGAAGGAAACAAAAAAAATGGGTGATCTCAAAAGCTTAGAAAGGTAATGTTTAAAGGGAAATATATCCTTAATTAATAAAGAATAATCAATATGTAATAGTAAATATATTAAAATGAATTAAATTTAATATATAAAATAAGAATTAAGAATAATATGGTAGAAATAAATGATGATCAAATATTATTATATAAATAATCCCACGAGTGTGAAAAATATCCATGGATATCATAACAAATAAATTAATAACATGGATATCAATAACTAATATCCTAATGAGTAAATCCATAATGTCAAATATCATAAACATACAATGAAGGAATCAAGCCAAAAAATATTATATAAATGGATAAGCCCTCATAAAAATACACAAAATAGTTTATCTCATGAGTTCTACCAACTCATAGGGGGCTATAGAGGGTCTCGCTCATCAATTACAAAGTGCAATGTATTCCTCATATGAAAGGGGAGAAATGTAATCAACATAAACATTGATATTGAAAATCTAACATTTAAAAATTTAATAATTTACCTAATTAATAAACATAATCATAAACCATCCAGAGTAATATGGAAAATGGTATCAAATAATACATCTCTAATAATACATAATATTTACAAATGTGTATTGACATAGATGAATATACTTTAGAAAATCATTAGGAGTGTTCTGGTGGAAAATACCCTTTAAATATTAAACTCACATATTTATAGTATAAAATATATAACAAATATCATGTAAAACATTTTCTTTTAAAATAACCACTTATAAGTTTTAAGTAATTTTTTTAAAAACATGTTTTTATTATGGTTGTTAATTATTTAAATACTGCTTATAAGGCCCCAGCCTTAAAACCTTACTTAATCTTGAGTTATTACAAGATTACACATTGAGGATCTTTTCAGGTTTAGAGTTTTAGAGAATTAGATCATGAAACTTGCATTACATTCCACATTTAAACAAAGTGGTTACATAAAAGACAGCATTCATTCTTCCCATCAACGGAATCATATTTAAAATTATAACACGGATTCTTTCTTGACACATCCTTGACACTATCATCACATCATGTACCTTTCCCTTGACCTGTGAAAAACATTTCAAAAACATGGGATGAGCATAAAAATCTCAGTAAGAGTTATAAAAATTATGGAAAGGAAACATGAGTTCATATATACATTAGATTGAAATCACACTTTACCCATAAAACATAGGCATATCAAATAATGAATAAATCGTAGAAAACATAAGACATAAAGGTAACATGAGGCATTCATAACATTCTTACGTAGGGAGTAACCCTCTTGGTTACGTTTGGAATACCCATCACAGTATATTCCCTAAATCTCTTCGGAGAAACCTTAACGTTTCACTCCTTCGCGTTACCCAATGCATTGGAGAGCTATAACGGGCTCACCCGCCCTTAGTTTATCACGGAACCACCCATTCTTCATAAAAATGCCCAAGGACCATAGCATAATCGTATCACATAAAACATTCTTAAAGGAAACATAGCATTTCCACATTTCAATCACAATATAACATTATAGTATTTTGAAATAATGAATCAATTCAAAAAGAAACCATTTCCAAAACCATTGAAAACATTTAATAAAGAGATTTTTGAATCAAAGTGTCACATACCACCTTGAAGCTTAAAATTTTAAACCATTAATATCCATATAAATAAATCCTTAAAACCATTTTGAAAACATGGATATTAATAAGGACAAATAATTAAAACATTTAAAACAATATTTTGGTTAAAGGGGTTTTACCAAAATTAGAGACACTTGAATACAATAATTAAGGAATAACATTTAGTCAGAACTTTATAATATCATGAGAATAAATGGATTCATGATATAATACTCCAAATGACAGTATATACACCATATAAGAGTGAATTGGTGCATAACAACAATGAACCCCCAATAGAAATGTCAAATGTGATGAAATCCATTATAAAGAAGGTATCCTTAAATTAAGGACAAATAAATCTCACAAATATGTGTGAAAAATATATATACACCCAATATAAGTGGATATTAAGTGTAAAACAATAAAAGTTCATTCACACATATTCAATGGATGACATACCCAATGACTACAAGTTGAACCCAAAGAAATCGAAATTGGGTTAAAAAGTTCCCTTGACAGCCTAACAACATCACATCAAAATGAGTTGATGAGAGATAAAATGTGTATCTCATCACTTGGACATAAAATTTACATCAATAAGGATGTATGAGAACATATCCCAATATGTAAATTAAAAGACCCAATAAAAGAAGTCTTTTAAAAAAGAGGAGGGTGAAAGGTTCCCTTACCGACTTGGGTATCTTTCAAAACATACACCCCATGAAAGAAAGACAATAGTTCATTGATGTAAATACTCATAAACGAATTTATATTACACAAAGAGTATAATTATGGGCAGTACATACACCACTCAATGGAATTTGTGGAAAATGTAGCATAAATCTCACGGGAATAAAAGTGAGATGAAAAATCCCTTACGAAAACTCGGCAGCCTAACGGCGCCACATAAAACATCCGAATATGGATTGATGAGATCAAATAGAGTATCCCATAATATTACAATAGAATTTAAAGCAAGTGTAATATAAAAGAAAATCCCCCAACATTGCAAGGAGGAGTTTAAAAGAAGTGACATAAAGGAGAGTACTTAAAAAGAAAGAGAGAGGCTAGATCTCTTACGAAAGTTCGGCAGCCTAACGGCGCCACTCAAAACTTCCAAAATGGGTTGATGAGAGAGAATAGGGTCTCTCATCACATGAACATAAAAATTACAGTAATGTAATATAAAAGAAAATCCCAATCATAAGAAATATGAGCTTAAAAATAAATGACATAAAAGAGTGTACTTAAAAAGAAAGAGAGTTGTAGGATCCCTTACCTCGGGTCCGACTTGACTCGATCGTTCTTTAATATCCTGAATAATAAACTTGAGTTAATTTCTAATTCCTTAAGAACCTTTTTAAAGTTCATTATTACTTTTATACCACTTATTACCATGTCATAAACATTATGTAATCATTTAAGTTAATAATATTTGTTTTGACGATATTTGGTTCTTAAGTCGAAAGTGGACTTCTTACAATTACATGTTGTTCGTGTGGCCAAATGTTTATTATATCCAGAATTGTATTCATTATGTAGATATCATATATTTCATATATATCCAGTACATTCATGTATTTATAACATTACATAATCATTTAGAGGTAAGAAATGAAATGCACCGTTCATGGAGACGGTAAGCCGTACGTACGCATGAACGCTACTTTCATTTCTATTTCGTATTTTATAGAATGGAATAATAATGATATAAAGGTATATTATAATTCCAGTATAATATCATATATAATATCATATTTCCATCCTTTATACATCCCACATATGGTATTTAACGAATCAAATCACTTTGAGGGGGCGGTAGTCCGCACTTCCTTAAATGAAGATATCGCGTATACCCATAATGGAAGCCATAAAGGTAAGACAAAAATGAAAAATAAAGAAGCATAAATAAAACATAAACATATTATATATCATATATATAAATAGTGACATTATAATGGCCACCTTTGAAGGTGTTAAATGAGTATTGAACAATCATCATTTCGGGAGGCAGAATTTCACCATCCACGGAAACCGTATGTTCTTTAACCATTTGATGTAGTTGTGTGAGAGTTTAGCTCGAATAAATCTTATAACAACATCCTAGTATATTGAAGATACTGGTGTTGTTACAAAAGAAGTAAATAAAAAGAGTTTAGTGGGTTGGAGAATCAAAATAAAACAAATGAACATTAGAGAATGAATTACCTTTAAAAGTGTAACTCCTTTATTTGAGCCTAAAGGCTTCCTTTGAAAGGATTCTGCCCAAAGGGAATACTCTAGGATGAGTAGAGGGATGTTTAGAGAGTAAATGGTCAGGGTTTGGCCGAGCCAAAGTCTTGAGGAGTGTGTTAAATGAGGTAGAGGTGGGGGCCTTTTATAAGAGGAGAGGAGGGGCACTTTTGGAAAGTAAAGAAATATTACATTATTTGAAAATGTGTTTCGGTTTCAAAAGGTCCCACATTGATATAATTCGTGGATAAGCTGATAAGGCTTAGAAATACACTCATCCAATAAGTTTTGGACATGTGTAGTTCATATATTTTACATTATCTTTCCATTTTATTTAAATCGTCAAATAATGATGTCATCGCTGCATCATTATTATGTCATAAATCATTTAATTTATTTAATGTCTAAAAATTATAAAAAAACTACTATGATGTAGGAAATCTTTTTAGCTTTCCAATTAATATTTATAATCAAAAATATGACTTGTATAACCCAACTTAAAAATTGTTTTATTAAAACATATCATGTTTGTGTCAATTTTACTTTTACATTAAATAAAATGTTATTTATGTCATTTCCCAACCAAAGTGTCTCCATGGGGTCCCCAAGTTGGCCCATGGCTTGTCTTGGTCGGCCATGACTCACCCAATAGGTGTAGGACAAGTGTCATGGTGTTTTCACATTCTTATAATATCATTTTTACCTTAAATTACACTAATTACCTCTAATCGCGATTAAGAACTTAATAAGTTACTATTCACCAAAAAATTATTATAATCTCATTGAACCGAATTTTACTTATTAGTGACAAACATGTATTTCGGATTTTTGAAATTCAAAACACAATGATGGCAAAATTTCATTTAAACGGAAAATCGGCTTTTATAAGTACCACTTAGTGGTTTCACTATTCATAAAAAATTGAAGTTTTTCAGAAAAATCCCAAAACTTCACCCTGAGCTATATTTGATATTCCGAATTCAAAGATGAAGTCCATTTTACAAAATTCAAAACATATTAGTCACATTAATTAATTTAATAATTAATTCCCGCTGTCAGAGCAAATAGCGTGTTTTTATAAAACAATAAGTATCAAAAGATTGACACTAGTTTAAGTCTGATTTCAAAGTGAAATTAATTCCAACGACCACTATTGGATTTAATGGTAAAAATATTTTCTAATTTCACTTTAAAAATAATTCAAAATATAATCTAATCATATAAATAAATTAGATTAAAAAGAGGTTTTGAATTAAAATACAACATTTTACACTATTCATTAAAAAATGAACTTTATCGGAAAAATACCAAAAAATTACACAAAGTAAAATTTGATGTCCCGATTCTTAATAAGAGTTTTATTTGGTCCAAAAGAATGTTTAAGAGTGAACAAAACTATATTTAATGACAGTTCTCCATTAAAAGGCGATAAGTGAACCTTTAGTGAAAACTAAGGCATATACGCCTAAAATTGAATTCTTTCCGTATTTTAAGCCTTTAGCTTTTATTGGATAAATGTAAAAACATTTAAAAAACATATATAATCATAATTTAGTTATTTCTATCCATTCCCACCAATACAACGGCTACATGTTAACTACCATTTGAATTAATATTATTTTCTTATTAGAGTGCAACGTAAGATTCCCAAGAAACTCGTTTTTGCGTGTTGGGTATGCCATCGAGCATAGTGTCCCCTTTAAATCCATATTAATATTTTATTCACAAATATGGATAAATATGAAAATTTCATATTCATTATTTACCTGGGGTGTTACATCCTTCCCCCCTTTTGGGAATTGCGTCCTCGCAATTTTAAAATTGCGCTTGGAAACATCCTTGAAAGTCCCACATCGGAACAAAAGTCTGTAAAACAAACACTTTAAAATAAAGAAAGATAAGTACAAAGGTCACTCGAGTTAACCTATACTAGGATTCCAAGTATGAAAATATGGACATGGAGGAGAAAACATAGGTTCATGTTCTCGTGGAGAGTGATAGAAAACATGTTTAGGAGAAAGTTAACCATGAGAAAATCACAAACTTGTGATGGGTTAAACGGTATTCGATTCCCCAGTAGGAAAAGTTAATAGACAACATTTTTGATTTAAGTTACTTTTTATTGAGGAATTTATTCATAAGGAAGCATAATCACTTATCATGTTGACTTTCAACTTTTACTAGATTCCTTAGTCAAACTCATATTTTTTTCCAAAAGACGAGTATTTAGGGAGACTTGTTCGCATTAAGAGTACTATAATCAACTTCTAGAGAATCACCTATTCCCCAAAAGAGAACTATATACATCCCATGTATTTAGTCTTTAACCAAAACCAAAACCAAAAAGGTTATTACAAGATCAGATAATCCAGAAAAGGATAACCCCTTATAAAAAAAAAATCTATTCTTAATCTCCAAAATTTGTCCAACAAAACCCAAAGTTCAACGAGGACCATCCGATAAACAATTTGTCCATAAAATTATTCAAAGTAAACCAATATAAGATTGAAACACAAATATTTGAAGGATTTAGTCTCATAGTCTTCCAAGATAAATCATAACATTTATCTCCAAACAATATCAGTTTCTCCTAAAGTCTCGTTTTAAAAAGTAATTAACCTAATCACATATCCTCCATGATAGGTAAATCATTTTCATAAATAACCCAAAATCAACTTACTCTTAATTCATAAAATCATATAACTAGAATGAATCAGTCAAACTAACCAGGGACTTCACGTAGTCCAGTGGTAGGCGATAAATACAAGTCACACTTTGGTTGCGGGTTCGATTCCCGCAGCTTTGTCCGACGCGACGGGTTGTCACATGGTCTGCGTGTTGTCCTTTTTTCAAAACTATATAATTCTTAAAACATTCCCCAAAATGAGATAAAATATTCAAGAATAATCATAACATATTTTAACCTCAAGTTTATCTCATTCCTTTCATTTTCCATCATATCATATAGTAACCCATAATTACCTAAAAATTAAGTATCATATAAACCCTAATGGTTACCTTAATAATTATTACCTGAATTTCCACATCGAGTTGGCCATCTCGTACATGATGCATTAGAGAACTCACCAAGGTTTAAGTGGTTGATCATGACTCCTTGATATTTGGTTTATAACAACCACGAGTTTCCTCATTGAATCCTCCATTTTTTCTAGTATCTTAATCAGAGAACCACCACAGTTTCCTTGAAACCTGTTGTCTCTTTGGTGCCTGCTAGATCCATCCATTAAATAAAAATAGAAATGTCAGTGTGAGTATATCAACAAAACCATCATGTACTAATGAGGAAGGAAAAAACTAAGATGCACTTACTCATTCACTTTATCTAAAACTAGGACTCTTTCTGAAATCCTAACCATTATGGAAATGTCACTTATGCTTAAAGAATACCCTAACCTCTAAAGTTATCTAAACCGACCTTTGATACCAAATATAAGGCCCCAGCCTTAAAACCTTACTTAATCTTGAGTTATTACAAGATTACACATTGAGGATCTTTTCAGGTTTAGAGTTTTAGAGAATTAGATCATGAAACTTGCATTACATTCCACATTTAAACAAAGTGGTTACATAAAAGACAGCATTCATTCTTCCCATCAATGGAATCATATTTAAAATTATAACACAGATTCTTTCTTGACACATCCTTGACACTATCATCACATCATGTACCATTCCCTTGACCTGTGAAAAACATTTCAAAAACTTGGGATGAGCATAAAAAACTCAGTAAGAGTTATAAAAAATATGGAAAGGAAACATGAGTTCATATATACATTAGAATGAAATCACACTTTACCCATAAAACATAGGCATATCAAATCATGAATAAATCGTAGAAAACATAAGACATAAAGGTAACTTGAGGCATTCATAACATTCTTACGTAGGGAGTAACCCTCTTGGATACGTTTGGAATACCCATCACAGTATATTCCCTAATTCTCTTCGGAGAAACCTTAACGTTTCACTCCTTCGCGTTACCCAATGCATTGGAGAGCTATAACGGGTTCACCCGCCCTTAGTTTATCACGGAACCACCCATTCTTCATAATAATACCCAAGGACCATAGCATAATCGTATCATATAAAACATTCTTAAAGGAAACATAGCATTTCCACATTTCAATCACAATATAACATTATAGTATTTTGAAATAATGAATCCATTCAAAAAGAAACCATTTCCAAAACCATTTAAAACATTTAATAAAGAGATTTTTGAATCAAAGTGTCCCATACCACCTTGAAGCTTAAAATTTTAAACCATTAATATCCATATAAATAAATCCTTAAAACCATTTTGAAAACATGGATATTAATAAGGACAAATAATTAAAACATTTAAAACAATATTTTGGTTAAAGGGGTTTTACCAAAATTAGAGACACTTGAATACAATAATTAAGGAATAACATTTAGTCAGAACTTTATAATATCATGAGAATAAATGGATTCATGATATAATACTCCAAAGGACAGTATATACACCATATAAGAGTGAATTGGTGCATAACAACAATGAACCCTCAATAGAAATGTCAAATGTGATGAAATCAATTATAAAGAAGGTATCCTTAAATTAAGGACAAATAAATCTCAAAAATATGTGTGAAAAATATATATACACCCAATATAAGTGGATATTAAGTGTAAAAAAATAAAAGGTCATTCACACATATTCAATGGATGACATACTCAATGACTACAAGTTGAACCCAAAGAAATCGAAATTGGGTTAAAAAGTTCCCTTGACAGCCTAACAACATCACATCAAAATGAGTTGATGAGAGATAAAAAGTGTATCTCATCACTTGGACATAAAATTTACATCAATAAGGATGTATGAGAACATATCCCAGTATGTAAATTAAAAGACCCAATAAAAGAAGTCTTTTAAAAAAGAGGAGGGTGAAAGGATCCCTTACCGACTTGGGTATCTTTCAAAACATACACCCCATGAAAGAAAGACAATAGTTCATTGATGTAAATACTCATAAACGAATTTATATTACACAAAGAGTAGAATTATGGGCAGTACATACACCACTCAATGGAATTTGTGGAAAATGTAGCATAAATCTCACGGGAATAAAAGTGAGATGAAAAATCCCTTACGAAAACTCGGCAGGCTAACGGCGCCACATAAAACTTCCGAATATGGATTGATGAGATCAAATAGAGTATCCCATCATATTACAATAGAATTTACAGCAAGTGTAATATAAAAGAAAATCCCCCAACATTGCAAGGAGGAGTTTAAAAGAAGTGACATAAAGGAGAGTACTTAAAAAGAAAGAGAGAGGCTAGATCTCTTACGAAAGTTCGTCAGCCTAACGGCGCCACTCAAAACATCCAAAATGGATTGATGAGAGAGAATAGGGTCTCTCATCACATGAACATAAAAATTACAGTAATGTAATATAAAAGAACATCCCAATCATAAGAAATATGAGCTTAAAAATAAATGACATAAAAGAGTGTACTTAAAAAGAAAGAGAGTTGTAGGATCCCTTACCTTGGGTCCGACTTGACTCGATCGTTCTTTAATCTCCTGAATAATAAACTTGAGTTAATTTCTAATTCCTTAAGAACCTTTTTAAAGTTCATTATTACTTTTATACCACTTATTACCATGTCATAAACATTATGTAATCATTTAAGTTAATAATATTTGTTTTGCCGATATTTGATTCTTAAGTCGAAAGTGGACTTCTTACAATTACATGTTGTTCGTGTGGCCAAATTTTTATTATATCCAGAATTGTATTCATTATTTAGATATCATATATGTCATATATATCCAGTACATGCATGTATTTATAACATCACATAATCATTTAGAGGTAAGAAATGAAATGCACCGTTCATGGAGAGGGTAAGCCGTACGTACGCATGAACGCTACTTTCATTTCTATTTCGTATTTTATAGAATGGAATAATAATGATATAAAGGTATATTATAATTCCAGTATAATATCATATATAATATCATATTTCCATCCTTTATACATCCCACATATGGTATTTAACGAATCAAATCACTTTGAGGGGGCGGTAGTCCGCACTTCCTTAAATGAGGATATCGAGTATACCCATAATGGAAGCCATAAAGGTAAGACAAAAATGAAAAATACAGAAGCATAAATAAAACATAAACATATTATATATCATATATAAAAATAGTGACATCATAATGGCCACCTTTAAAGGTGTTAAATGAGTATTGAACAATCATCGTTTCGGGAGGCAGAATTTCACCATCCATAGAAACCGTATGTTCTTTAACCATTTGATGTAGTTGTGTGAGAGTTTAGCTCGAATAAATCTTATAAAAACATCCTAGTATATTGAAGATACTGGTGTTGTTACAAAAGAAGTAAATAAAAAGAGTTTAGGGGGTTGGAGAAGCAAAATAAAACAAATGAACATGAGAGAATGAATTACCTTTAAAAGTGTAACTCCTTTTGATTTGAGCCTAAAGGCTTCCTTTGAAAGGATTCTGCCCAAAGGGAATACTCTAGGATGAGGAGAGGGATGTGGAGATAGTAAATGGTCAGGGGTTGGCCGATCCAAAGGCTTGAGGAGTGTGTTAAATGAGGTAGAGGTGGGGGCCTTTTATAAGAGGAGAGGAGGGGCACTTTTGGAAAGTAAAGAAATATTACTTTATTTGAAAATGTGTTTCGGTTTCAAAAGGTCCCACATTGATATAATTCGTGGATAAGGTGATAAGGATTAGAAATACACTCATCCAATAAGTTTTGGACATGTGTAGTTCATAGATTTTACATTATCTTTCCATTTTATTTAAATCGTCAAATAATGATGTCATCGCTGCATCATTATTATGTCATAAATCATTTAATTTATTTAATGTCTAAAAATTATAAAAAAATACTATGATGTAGGAAATCTTTTTATCTTTCCAATTAATATTTATAATCAAAAATATGACTTGTATAACCCAACTTAAAAATTGTTTTATTAAAACATATCATGTTTGTGTCAATTTTACTTTTACATTAAATAAAATGTTATTTATGTCATTTCCCAACCAAAGTGTCTACATGGGGTCCCCAAGTTGGCCCATGGCTTGTCTTGGTCGGCCATGACTCTCCCAATGGGTGTAGGACAAGTTTCACGGTGTTTTCACATTCTTATAATATCATTTTTACCTTAAATTACACTAATTACCTCTAATCGCGATTAAGAACTTAATAAGTTACTATTCACCAAAAAATTATTATAATCTCATTGAACCACATTTTACTTATTAGTGACAACCATGTATGTCGGATTTTTGAAATTCAAAACACAATGATGGCAAAATTTCATTTAAACGGAAAATCGGCTTTTATAAGTACCACTTAGTGGTTTCACTATTCATCAAAAATTGAAGTTTTTCAGAAAAATCCCAAAAATTCACCCTGAGCTATATTTGATATTCCGAATTCAAAAATGAAGTCCGTTTTACAAAATTCAAAACATATTAGTCACATTAATTAATTTAATAATTAATTCCCGCTGTCAGAGCAAATAGCGTGTTTTTATAAAACAATAAGTATCAAAAGATTGACACTAGTTTAAGTCTGATTTCAAAGTGAAATTAATTCCAACGACCACTATTGTATTTAATGGTAAAAATATTTTCTAATTTCACTTTAAAACTAATTCAAAATATAATCTAATCATATAAATAAATTAGATTAAAAAGAGGTTTTGAATTAAAATACAACATTTTACACTATTCATTAAAAAATGAACTTTATCGGAAAAATACCAAAAAATTACACAAAGTAAAATTTGATGTCCCGATTCTTAATAAGAGTTTTATTTGGTCCAAAAGAATGTTTAAGAGTGAACAAAACTCTATTTAATGATAGTTCTCCATTAAAAGGCGATAAGAGAACCTTTAGTGAAAACTAAGGCATATACGCCTAAAATTGAATTCTTTCCGTATTTTAAGCCTTTAGCTTTTATTGGATAAATGTAAAAACATTTAAAAAACATATATAATCATAATTTAGTTATTTCTATCCATTCCTGCCAATACAACGGCTACATGTTAACTACCATTGGAATTAATATTATTTTATTATTAGAGTGCAACATAAGATTCCCAAGAAACTCGTTGTTGCGTGTTGGGTATGCCATCGAGCATAGTGTCCCCTTTAAAGTCATATTAATATTTTATTCACAAATATAGATAAATATGAAAATTTCATATTCATTATTTACCTGGGGTGTTACATCCTTCCCCCCTTTTGGGAATTGCGTCCTCGCAATTTTAAAATTGCGCTTGTAAAACATCCTTGAAAGTCCCACATCGGAACAAAAGTCGGTAAAACAAACACTTTTAAATAAAGAAAGATAAGTACAAAGGTCACCCGAGTTAACCCATACTAGGATTCCAAGTATGAAAATATGGACATGGAGGAGAAAACATAGGTTCATGTTCTCGTGGAGAGTGATAGAAAACATGTTTAGGAGAAAGTTAACCATGAGAAAATCACAAACTTGTGATGGGTTAAACGGTATTCGATTCCCCAGTAGGAAAAGTTAATAGACAACATTTTTGTTTTAAGTTAATTTTTATTGAGGAATTTATTCATAAGGAAGCATAATCACTTATCATGTTGACTTTCAACTTTTACTAGATTCCTTAGTCAAACTCATATTTTTTTCCAAAAGACGAGTATTTAGGGAGACTTGTTCGCATTAAGAGTACTATAATAAACTTCTAGAGAATCACCTAATCCCCAAAATAGAACTATATACATCCCATGTATTTAGTCTTTAACCAAAACCAAAACCAAAAAGGTTATTACAAGATCAGATAATCCAGAAAAGGATAACCCCTTATAAAAAGAAAATCTATTCTTAATCTCCAAAATTTGTCCAACAAAACCCAAAGTTCAACGAGGACCATCCGATAAACAATGTGTCCATAAAATTCTTCAAAGTAAACCAATATAAGATTGAAACACAAATATTTGAAGGATTTAGTCGCATAGTCTTCCAAGATAAATCATAACATTTATCTCCAAACAATATCAGTTGCTCCTAAAGTCTCGTTTTAAAAAGTAATTAACCTAATCACATATCCTCCATGATAGGTTAATCATTTTCATAAATAACCCAAAATCAACTTACTCTTAATTCATAAAATCATATAACTAGAATGAATCAGTCAAACTAACCAGGGACTTCACGTAGTCCAGTGGTAGGCGATAAATACAAGTCGCACTTTGGTTGCGGGTTCGATTCCCGCAGCTTTGTCCGACGCGACGGGTTGTCACATGGTCTGCGTGTTGTCCTTTTTTCAAAACTATATAATTCTTAAAACATTCCCCAAAATGAGATAAAATATTCAAGAATAATCATAACATATTTTAACCTCAAGTTTATCTCATTCCTTTCATTTTCCATCATATCATATAGTAACCCATAATTACCTAAAAATTAACTATCATATAAACCCTAATGGTTACCTTAATAATTATTACCTGAATTTCCACATCGAGTTGGCCATCTCGTACATGATGCATTAGAGAACTCACCATGGTTGAAGTGGTTGATCATGACTCCTTGATATTTGGTTTAGAACAACCACGAGTTTACTCATTGAATCCTCCATTTTATCTAGTATCTTAATCAGAGAACCACCACAGTTTCCTTCAAACCAGTTGTCTCTTTGGTGCCTGCTAGATCCATCCATTCAATAAAAATAGAAATGTCAGTGTGAGTATATCAACAAAACTATCATGTACTAATGAGGAAGGTAAACACTAAGATACACTTACTCATTCACTTTATCTAAAACTAGGACTCTTTCTGAAATCCTAACCATTATGGTAATGTCACTTATGCTTAAAGAATACCCTAACCTCTAAAGTTATCTAAACCGACCTTTGATACCAAATATAAGGCCCCAGCCTTAAAACCTTACTTAATCTTGAGTTATTACAAGATTACACATTGAGGATCTTTTCAGGTTTAGAGTTTTAGAGAATTAGATCATGAAACTTGCATTACATTCCACATTTAAACAAAGTGGTTACATAAAAGACAGCATTCATTCTTCCCATCAACGGAATCATATTTAAAATTATAACACGGATTCTTTCTTGACACATCCTTGACACTATCATCACATCATGTACCTTTCCCTTGACCTGTGAAAAACATTTCAAAAACTTGGGATGAGCATAAAAAGCTCAGTAAGAGTTATAAAAAATATGGAAAGGAAACATGAGTTCATATATACATTAGAATGAAATCACACTTTACCCATAAAACATAGGCATATCAAATCATGAATAAATCGTAGAAAACATAAGACATAAAGGTAACTTGAGGTATTCATAACATTCTTACGTAGGGAGTAACCCTCTTGGTTACGTTTGGAATACCCATCATAGTATATTCCCTAAATCTCTTCGGAGAAACCTTAACGTTTCACTCCTTCGCGTTACCCCATGCATTAGAGAGCTATAACGGGCTCACCCGCCCTTAGTTTATCACGGAACCACCCATTCTTCATAACAATCCCCAAGTACCATAGCATAATCGTATCACATAAAACATTCTTAAAGGAAACATAGCATTTCCACATTTCAATCACAATATAACATTATAGTATTTTGAAATAATGAATCCATTCAAAAAGAAACCATTTCCAAAACCATTTAAAACATTTAATAAAGAGATTTTTGAATCAAAGTGTCCCATACCACCTTGAAGCTTAAAATTTTAAACCATTAATATCCATATAAATAAATCCTTAAAACCATTTTGAAAACATGGATATTAATAAGGACAAATAATTAAAACATTTAAAACAATATTTTGGTTAAAGGGGTTTTACCAAAATTAGAGACACATGAATACAATAATTAAGGAATAACATTTAGCCAGAACTTTATAATATCATGAGAATAAATGGATTCATGATATAATACTCCAAAGGACAGTATATACACCATATAAGAGTGAATTGGTGCATAACAACAATGAACCCTCAATAGAAATGTCAAATGTGATGAAATCCATTATAAAGAAGGTATCCTTAAATTAAGGACAAATAAATCTCAAAAATATGTGTGACAAATATATATACACCCAATATAAGTGGATATTAATTGTAAAACAATAAAAGGTCATTCACACATATTCAATGGATGACATACTCAATGACTACAAGTTGAACCCAAAGAAATCGAAATTGGGTTAAAAAGTTCCCTTGACAGCCTAACAACATCACATCAAAATGAGTTGATGAGAGATAAAAAGTGTATCTCATCACTTGGACATAAAATTTACATCAATAAGGATGTATGAGAACATATCCCAATATGTAAATTAAAAGACCCAATAAAAGAAGTCTTTTAAAAAAGAGGAGGGTGAAAGGTTCCCTTACCGACTTGGGTATCTTTCAAAACATACACCCCATGAAAGAAAGACAATAGTTCATTGATGTAAATACTCATAAACGAATTTATATTACACAAAGAGTAGAATTATGGGCATTACATACACCACTCAATGGAATTTGTGTAAAATGTAGCATAAATCTCACGGGAATAAAAGTGAGATGAAAAATCCCTTACGAAAACTCGGCAGCCTAACGGCGCCACATAAAACTTCGGAATATGGATTGATGAGATCAAATAGAGTATCCCATCATATTACAATAGAATTTAAAGCGAGTGTAATATAAAAGAAAATCCCCCAACATTGCAAGGAGGAGTTTAAAAGAAGTGACATAAAGGAGAGTACTTAAAAAGAAAGAGAGAGGCAAGATCTCTTACGAAAGTTCGGCAGCCTAACGGCGCCACTCAAAACTTCCAAAATGGATTGATGAGAGTGAATAGGGTCTCTCATCACATGAACATAAAAATTACAGTAATGTAATATAAAAGAAAATCCCAATCATAAGAAATATGAGCTTAAAAATAAATGACATAAAAGAGTGTACTTAAAAAGAAAGAGAGTTGTAAGATCCCTTACCTCGGGTCCGACTTGACTCGATCGTTCTTTAATCTCCTGAATAATAAACTTGAGTTAATTTCTAATTCCTTAAGAACCTTTTTAAAGTTCATTATTACTTTTATACCACTTATTACCATGTCATAAACAATATGTAATCATTTAAGTTAATAATATTTGTTTTGCCGATATTTGGTTCTTAAGGCGAAAGTGGACTTCTTACAATTACATGTTGTTCGTGTGGCCTAATGTTTATTATATCCAGAATTGTATTCATTATGTAGATATCATATATGTCATATATATCCAGTACATGCATGTATTTATAACATTACATAATCATTTAGAGGTAAGAAATGAAATGCACCGTTCATGGAGACGGTAAGCCGCACGTACGCATGAACGCTACTTTCATTTCTATTTCGTATTTTATAGAATGGAATATTAATGATATAAAGGTATATTATAATTCCAGTATAATATCATATATAATATCATATTTCCATCCTTATACATCCCACATATGGTATTTAACGAATCAAATCACTTTGAGGGGGCGGTAGTCCGCACTTCCTTAAATGAAGATATCGCGTATACCCATAATGGAAGCCATAAAGGTAAGACAAAAATGAAAAATACAGAAGCATAAATAAAACATAAACATATTATATATCATATATAAAAATAGTGACATCATAATGGCCGCCTTTGAAGGTTTTAAATGAGTATTGAACAATCATCGTTTCGGGAGGCAAAATTTCACCATCCACGGAAACCGTATGTTCTTTAACCATTTGATGTAGTTGTGTGAGAGTTTAGCTCGAATAAATCTTATTACAACATCCTAGTATATTTAAGATACTGGTGTTGTTACAAAAGAAGTAAATAAAAAGAGTTTAGGGGGTTGGAGAAGCAAAATAAAACAAATGAACATGAGAGAATGAATTACCTTTAAAAGTGTAACTCCTTTTGATTTGAGCCTAAAGGCTTCCTTTGAAAGGATTCTGCCCAAAGGTAATACTCTAGAATGAGGAGAGGGATGTGGAGAGAGTAAATGGTCAGGGGTTGGCCGAGCAAAAGGCTTGAGGAGTGTGTTAAATGAGGTAGAGTTGGGGGTCTTTTATAAGAGGAGAGGAGGGGCACTTTTGGAAAGTAAAGAAATATTACTTTATTTGAAAATGTGTTTCGGTTTCAAAAGGTCCCACATTGATATAATTCGTGTATAAGGTGATAAGGCTTAGAAATACACTCATACAATATGTTTTGTACATGTGTAGTTCATAGATTTTACATTATCTTTCCATTTTATTTAAATCGTCAAATAATGATGTCATCGCTGCATCATTATTATGTCATAAATCATTTAATTTATTTAATGTCTAAAAATTATAAAAAAAATACTATGATGTATGAAATCCTTTTATCTTTCCAATTAATATTTATAATCAAAAATATGACCTGTATAACCCAACTTAAAAATTTTTTGATTAAAACATATCATGTTTGTGTCAATTTTACTTTTACATTAAATAAAATGTTATTTATGTCATTTCCCAACCAAAGTGTCTCCATGGGGTCCCCAAGTTGGCCCATGGCTTGTCTTGGTCGGCCATGACTCACCCAATAGGTGTAGGACAAGTTTCATGGTGTTTTCACATTCTTATAATATCATTTTTACCTTAAATTACACTAATTACCTCTAATCGCGATTAAGAACTTAATAAGTTACTATTCACCAAAAAATTATTATAATCTCATTGAACCACATTTTACTTATTAGTGACAACCATGTATGTCGGATTTTTGAAATTCAAAACACAATGATGGCAAAATTTCATTTAAACGGAAAATCAGCTTTTATAAGTACCACTTAGTGGTTTCACTATTCATCAAAAATTGAAGTTTTTCAGAAAAATCCCAAACATTCACCCTGAGCTATATTTGATATTCCGAATTCAAAAATGAGTTCAGTTTTACAAAATTCAAAACATATTAGTCACATTAATTAATTTTATAATTAATTCCCGCTGTCATAGCAAATAGCGTGTTTTTATAAAACAATAAGTATCAAAAGATTGACACTAGTTTAAGTCTGATTTCAAAGTGAAATTAATTCCAACGACCACTATTGGATTTAATGGTAAAAATATTTTCTAATTTCACTTTAAAACTAATTCAAAATATAATCTAATCATATAAATAAATTAGATTAAAAAGAGGTTTTGAATTAAAATACAACATTTTACACTATTCATTAAAAAATGAACTTTATCGGAAAAATACCAAAAAATTACACAAAGTAAAATTTGATGTCCCGATTCTTAATAAGAGTTTTATTTGGTCCAAAAGAATGTTTAAGAGTGAACAAAACTATATTTAATGACAGTTCTCCATTAAAAGGCGATAAGTGAACCTTTAGTGAAAACTAAGGAATATACGCCTAAAATTGAATTCTTTCCGTATTTTAAGCCTTTAGCTTTTATTGGATAAATGTAAAAACATTTAAAAAACATATATAATCATAATTTAGTTATTTCTATTCATTCCCTCCAATACAACGGCTACATGTTAACTACCATTTGAATTAATATTATTTTATTATTAGAGTGCAACATAAGATTCCCAAGAAACTCGTTGTTGTGTGTTGGGTATGCCATCGAGCATAGTGTCCCCTTTAAAGTCATATTAATATTTTATTCACAAATATGGATAAATATGAAAATTTCATATTCATTATTTACCTGGGGTTTTACATCCTTCCCCCATTTTGGGAATTGCGTCCTCGCAATTTTAAAATTGCGCTTGGAAACATCCTTGAAAGTCCCACATCGGAACAAATGTCGGTAAAACAAACACTTTAAAATAAAGAAAGATAAGTACAAAGGTCACCCGAGTTAACCCATACTAGGATTCCAAGTATGAAAATATGGACATGGAGGAGAAAACATAGGTTCATGTTCTCGTGGAGAGTGATAGAAAACATGTTTAGGAGAAAGTTAACCATGAGAAAATCACAAACTTGTGATGGGTTAAACGGTATTCGATTCCCCAGTAGGAAAAGTTAATAGACAACATTTTTGTTTTAAGTTACTTTTTATTGAGGAATTTATTCATAAGGAAGCATAATCACTTATCATGTTGACTTTCAACTTTTACTAGATTCCTTAGTCAAACTCATATTTTTTTCCAAAAGACGAGTATTTAGGGAGACTTGTTCGCATTAAGAGTACTATAATCAACTTCTAGAGAATCACCTAATCCCCAAAAGAGAACTATATACATCCCATGTATTTAGTCTTTAACCAAAACCAAAACCAAAAAGGTTATTACAAGATCAGATAATCCAGAAAAGGATAACCCCTTATAAAAAGAATATCTATTCTTAATCTCCAAAATTTGTCCAACAAAACCCAAAGTTCAACGAGGACCATCCGATAAACAATTTGTCCATAAAATTCTTCAAAGTAAACCAATATAAGAATGAAACACAAATATTTGAAGGATTTAGTCGCATAGTCTTCCAAGATAAATCATAACATTTATCTCCAAACAATATCAGTTGCTCCTAAAGTCTCGTTTTAAAAAGTAATTAACCTAATCACATATCCTCCATGATAGGTTAATCATTTTCATAAATAACCCAAAATAAACTTACTCTTAATTCATAAAATCATATAAATAGAATGAATCAGTCAAACTAACCAGGGACTTCATGTAGTCCAGTGGTAGGCGATAAATACAAGTCACACTTTGGTTGCGGGTTCGATTCCCGCAGCTTTGTCCGACGCGACGGGTTGTCACATGGTCTGCGTGTTGTCCTTTTTTCAAAACTATATAATTCTTAAAACATTCCCCAAAATGAGATAAAATATTCAAGATTAATCATAACATATTTTAACCTCAAGTTTATCTCATTCCTTTCATTTTCCATCATATCATATAGTAACCCATAATTACCTAAAAATTAAGTATCATATAAACCCTAATGGTTACCTTAATAATTATTAGCTGAATTTCCACATCGAGTTGGCCATCTCGTAGATGATGCATTAGAGAACTCACCAAGGTTGAAGTGGTTGATCATGACTCCTTGATATTTGGTTTAGAACAACCATGAGTTTCCTCATTGAATCCTCCATTTTATCTAGTATCTTAATCAGAGAACCACCATAGTTTCCTTCAAACCTGTTGTCTCTTTGGTGCCTGCTAGATCCATCCATTCAATAAAAATAGAAATGTCAGTGTGAGTATATCAACAAAACCATCATGTACTAATGAGAAAGGTAAACACTAAGATACACTTAGTCATTCACTTTATCTAAAACTAGGACTCTTTCTGAAATCCTAACCATTATGGTAATGTCACTTATGCTTAAAGAATACCCTAACCTCTAAAGTTATCTAAACCGACCTTTGATACCAAATATAAGGCCCCAGCCTTAAAACCTTACTTAATCTTGAGTTATTACAAGATTACACATTGAGGATCTTTTCAGGTTTAGAGTTTTAGAGAATTAGATCATGAAACTTGCATTACATTCCACATTTAAACAAAGTGGTTACATAAAAGACAGCATTCATTCTTCCCATCAACGGAATCATATTTAAAATTATAACACGGATTCTTTCTTGACACATCCTTGACACTATCATCACATCATGTACCTTTCCCTTGACCTGTGAAAAACATTTCAAAAACTTGGGATGAGCATAAAAAGCTCAGTAAGAGTTATAAAAATTATTGAAAGGAAACATGAGTTCATATATACATTAGAATGAAATCACACTTTACCCATAAAACATAGGCATATCAAATCATGAATAAATCGTAGAAAACATAAGACATAAAGGTAACATGAGGCATTCATAACATTCTTACGTAGGGAGTAACCCTCTTGGTTACGTTTGGAATACCCATCACAATATATTCCCTAAATCTCTTCGGAGAAACCTTAACGTTTCACTCCTTCGCGTTACCCAATGCATTGGAGAGCTATAACGGGCTCACCCGCCCTTAGTTTATCACGGAACCACCCATTCTTCATAACAATGCCCAAGGACCATAGCATAATCGTATCACATAAAACATTCTTAAAGGAAACATAGCATTTCCACATTTCAATCACAATATAACATTATAGTATTTTGAAATAATGAATCCATTCAAAAAGAAACCATTTCCAAAACCATTTAAAACATTTAATAAAGAGATTTTTGAATCAAAGTGTCCCATACCACCTTGAAGCTTAAAATTTTAAACCATTAATATCCATATAAATAAATCCTTAAAACCATTTTGAAAACATGGATATTAATAAGGACAAATAATTAAAACATTTAAAACAATATTTTGGTTAAATGGGTTTTACCAAAATTAGAGACACTTGAATACAATAATTAAGGAATAACATTTAGCCAGAACTTTATAATATCATGAGAATAAATGGATTCATGATATAATACTCCAAAGGATAGTATATACACCATATAAGAGTGAATTGGTGCATAACAACAATGAATCCTCAATAGAAATGTCAAATGTGATGAAATCCATTATAAAGAAGGTATCCTTAAATTAAGGACAAATAAATCTCAAAAATATGTGCGACAAATATATATACACCCAATATAAGTGGATATTAAGTGTAAAACAATAAAAGGTCATTCACACATATTCAATGGATGACATACTCAATGACTACAAGTTGAACCCAAAGAAATCGAAATTGGGTTAAAAAGTTCCCTTGACAGCCTAACAACATCACATCAAAATGAGTTGATGAGAGATAAAAAGTGTATCTCATCACTTGGACATAAAATTTACATCGATAAGGATGTATGATAACATATCCCAGTATGTAAATTAAAAGACCCAATAAAAGAAGTCTTTTAAAAAAGAGGAGGGTGAAAGGTTCCCTTACCGACTTGTGTATCTTTCAAAACATACACCCCATGAAAGAAAGACAATAGTTCATTGATGTAAATACTCATAAACGAATTTATATTACACAAAGAGTAGAATTATGGGCAGTACATACACCACTCAATGGAATTTGTGGAAAATGTAGCATAAATCTCACGGGAATAAAAGTGAGATGAAAAATCCCTTACGAAAACTCGGCAGCCTAACGGCGCCACATAAAACTTCCGAATATGGATTGATGAGATCAAATAGAGTATCCCATAATATTACAATAGAATTTACAGAAAGTGTAATATAAAAGAAAATCCCCCTACATTGCAAGGAGGAGTTTAAAAGAAGTGACATAAAAGAGAGTACTTAAAAAGAAAGAGAGAGGCTAGATCTCTTACGAAAGTTCGGCAGCCTAACGGCGCCACTCAAAACATCCAAAATGGATTGATGAGAGAAAATAGGGTGTCTCATCACATGAACATAAAAATTACAGTAATGTAATATAAAAGAAAATCCCAATCATAAGAAATATGAGCTTAAAAATAAATGACATAAAAGAGTGTACTTAAAAAGAAAGATAGTTGTAGGATCCCTTACCTCGGGTCCGACTTGACTCGATCATTCTTTAATCTCCTGAATAATAAACTTGAGTTAATTTCTAATTCCTTAAGAACCTTTTTAAAGTTCATTATTACTTTTATACCACTTATTACCATGTCATAAACATTATGTAATCATTTAAGTTAATAATATTTGTTTTGTCGATATTTGGTTCTTAAGTCGAAAGTGGACTTCTTACAATTACATGTTGTTCGTGTGGCCAAATGTTTATTATATCCAGAATTGTATTCATTATGTAGATATAATATATGTCATATATATCCAGTACATGCATGTATTTATAACATTACATAATCATTTAGAGGTAAGAAATGAAATGCACCGTTCATGGAGACGGTAAGCCGTACGTACGCATGAACGCTACTTTCATTTCTATTTCGTATTTTATAGAATGGAATAATAATTATATAAAGGTATATTATAATTCCAGTATAATATCATATATAATATCATATTTCCATCCTTTATACATCCCACATATGGTATTTAACGAATCAAATAACTTTGAGGGGGCGGTAGTCCGCACTTCCTTAAATGAAGATATCGCGTATACCCATAATGGAAGCCATAAAGGTAAGACAAAAATGAAAAATACAGAAGAATAAATAAAACATAAACATATTATATATCATATATAAAAATAGTGACATCATAATGGCCACCTTTGAAGGTGTTAAATGAGTATTGAACAATCATCGTTTCGGGAGGCAGAATTTCACCATCCACGGAAACCGTATGTTCTTTAACCATTTGATGTAGTTGTGTGAGAGTTTAGCTCGAATAAATCTTATAACAACATCCTAGTATATTGAAGATACTGGTTTTGTTACAAAAGAAGTAAATAAAAAGAGTTTAGGGGGTTGGAGAAGCAAAATAAAACAAATGAACATGAGAGAATGAATTACCTTTAAAAGTGTAACTCCTTTTGATTTGAGCCTAAAGGCTTCCTTTGAAAGGATTATGCCCAAATGGAATACTCTAGGATAAGGAGAGGGATGTGGAGAGAGTAAATGGTCAGGGTTTGGCCGAGCCAAAGGCTTGAGGAGTGTGTTAAATGAGGTAGAGGTGGGGGCCTTTTATAAGAGGAGAGGAGGGGCACTTTTGGAAAGTAAAGAAATATTACTTTATTTGAAAATGTGTTTCGGTTTCGAAAGGTCCCACATTGATATAATTCGTGGATAAGGTGATAAGTCTTAGAAATACACTCATACAATAAGTTTTGGACATGTGTAGTTCATATATTTTACATTATCTTTCCATTTTATTTAAATCGTCAAATAATGATGTCATCGCTGCATCATTATTATGTCATAAATCATTTAATTTATTTAATGTCTAAAAATTATAAAAAAAATACTATGATGTAGGAAATCCTTTTATATTTCCAATTAATATTTATAATAAAAAATATGACTTGTATAACCTGACTTAAAAATTGTTTGATTAAAACATATCATGTTTGTGTCAATTTTACTTTTACATTAAATAAAATGTTATTTATGTCATTTCCCAACCAAAGTGTCTCCATGGGGTCCCCAAGTTGGCCCATGGCTTGTCTTGGTCGGCCATGACTCACCCAATAGGTTTAGGACAAGTGTCATGGTGTTTTCACATTCTTATAATATCATTTTTACCTTAAATTACACTAATTACCTCTAATCGCGATTAAGAACTTAATAAGTTACTATTCACCAAAAAATTATTATAATCTCATTGAACCACATTTTACTTATTAGTGACAACCATGTATGTCGGATTTTTGAAATTCAAAACACAATGATGGCAAAATTTCATTTAAACGGAAAATCAGCTTTTATAAGTACCACTTAGGGGTTTCACTATTCATCAAAAATTGAAGTTTTTCAGAAAAATCCCAAAAATTCACCCTGAGCTATATTTGATATTCCGAATTCAAAAATGAAGTCTGTTTTACAAAATTCAAAACATATTAGTCACATTAATTAATTTAATAATTAATTCCCGCTGTCAGAGAAAATAGCGTGTTTTTATAAAACAATAAGTATCAAAAGATTGACACTAGTTTAAGTCTGATTTCAAAGTGAAATTAATTCCAACGAAAACTATTGGATTTAATGGTAAAAATATTTTCTAATTTCACTTTAAAACTAATTCAAAATATAATATAATCATATAAATAAATTAGATTAAAAAGAGGTTTTGAATTAAAATACAACATTTTACACTATTCATTAAAAAATGAACTTTATCGGAAAAATACCAAAAAATTACACAAAGTAAAATTTGATGTCCCGATTCTTAATAAGAGTTTTATTTGGTCCAAAAGAATTTTTAAGAGTGAACAAAACTATATTTAATGACAGTTCTCCATTAAAAGGCGATAAGTGAACCTTTAGTGAAAACTAAGGCATATACGCCTAAAATTGAATTCTTTCCGTATTTTAAGCCTTTAGCTTTTATTGGATAAATGTAAAAACATTTAAAAAACATATATAATCATAATTTAGTTATTTCTATCCATTCCCGCCAATACAACGGCTACATGTTAACTACCATTTGAATTAATATTATTTTATTATTAGAGTGCAACGTAAGATTCCCAAGAAACTCGTTGTTGCGTGTTGGGTATGCCATCGAGCATAGTGTCCCATTTAAAGTCATATTAATATTTTATTCACAAATATGGATAAATATGAAAATTTAATATTCATTATTTACCTGGGGTGTTACACTGCTAAAACACTCCTTTGAGACTATTATAAAAAGGACAATAAACACCTCATTTTAGAAACCTCAATAGGATTCCTTTTCAAAAAATTAAAAAATCAAACAGGTTTATTATTATATTTATTAAATCATTTTTCTAATGTGAAAAATGTCCCTTTATACATTTTATGGAAATATTGGACATGATAGTGAATGATTACTGACTGAGTATAAAACCAATGTTGATTTTTCTTACAAAATTATTTTTGTATCTTCAGTATATATAGAGATTATATTTTATGGAAATTTTAATTTATAGGAGTAAATAAGGAAGAATAAAATTAATGGTATTTATTATATAATGATCATATAATTTCTTTCTATTAAATTCAAGCATAAACAATTCTGATTAAAATGGGACATTAAAATAAACCCCAACCTCAGGTCCTATTTACATTGTATGTGTTTGAACCTACATTTAAATAAATATAGACTTATTATAAATATATTCCATAACAATAATAATATATATCTTGTGATACATTATTTAGATATTAACTTATTTTATTTTATCACCAATTTATTAACAATGTTTTGTTAACATCACTATTTCGGGTAATAACTAATTCATTTCATATATATATTTTTTACGTTGGTAGTTTTTAAAATTTTAATTTTATCATTTTTCAATAATATATAAAATATTAAAATTTATATAAATATCATATAAATTTATTATATATATATATATCTTATTCTATAAATGTTATTGATATAAAAATAACTACAACTTTCATGGAGACTGTATATTGTACGTATGCCTGAACACAATTTTCAATTCTAGATAGATGGAATGAAATAAATGTAAATAATAAATAACCTTTATATAAATATATTATATAATATATATCATGTAAAAATTATATCAAAAACGAATCACATCACTTCGTGGAGGTGATATTATACATATACACACGACTGTCGTTGTAGTTTTCCAATGGATTGCAAGGTATGAAGGTATATATGATAATATAATTATAGAATAATAATTATTCACAATTATAATATATAAAGATTATATCCATAATTATATCCATCAATGAGAGGTGGATATTGAAATTGAAATATATATGTTCGCGAGGAGGTATTCGGTTGTACACATGATCAACAATTTTGTTTCCCATTTGATGGAAGAGGTGATAAATATAGGTTATTTCGTTAACATAATAACATATCAATATATGGGTGATACTAATGTTATTATTTTATCATATTTGAATAATATTTTAAGTGGTTATAAGAATAAATAAAATTGAAAAACAAGGATAAGAACTATATCTCTTATTCATATTACCTCTTTAGGTTTGTACCTAAATCCTTCCTAGAAAGGGTTATCATTCAACCATGGATTTTTTTTGGTTTTCATGAATGTAAGGAAAGGATTTATTAGAGTTTGGAAAAAACAAAATTCTTTTTAAGAGTGGCGTGGAGAGCAGACGGTCTATCCTTTTATAATTGGGGGAGGGGTGACACTTTTAATTATTGAAAATAATAAAATATACCCATTTTTTCACAAAAAAATGAAATCAATATGGTTCATTGTAATGCCTTATATGATAAAATGTCAAAATATCTCCATCTAAAATAAATTGTACATGTTTTTATGTTATTCTAATACTTATATTTTTATTTTAACCCCCAGTAAACTCATTTTAACCATAACCGTGAACATAATTTTTAATAATTTTACTATTGATTATGATAAAAAAGCAATCATTACTTATTAAATAATATAAATTATGATTATTATAACCATGAATTAAATTTTTTAAAATTTTATTCATATAATTTTTAAAATATAATTGAAAATTAAAATTTCAAGTGTGATGAAACTTCAGTTTTTCAAAGAATGGTTTTCTTAAGAATAAATAAATTTGATACCAAAACTCAACATAAAATTTCATACAATGGCTTAAATTGGATTAATGATAATATATTTTTACTAAGTTTACATTTAAAACAACATTATATTAAAATGTAACTTTATAAATTTTTTAAATGAAAATGATGTTTTTAATAAAAATCTTTATTTTTACAATTCATTGAAAAAATATTTAGTCCATAAAACTCTGAAAAATTAAATATAATCTAATTTTGAAATTATGATTTCAAAAATTAATTTCATTTTTTAGAATAAAATTTCTAAAACATTAAAAAATTAATTTTAAATAAAGTGTAAAAAATGTGACATAACCATTTTGAAATAAAATATATTTGTTAAGCATGAAACTAGATTTATTCTTATGCCATACCTATAAAAATATAATATGAATTGTATAAAAATTTATTGAATAATATATATATTTATATATATTAATAAATTCATTCTCTATTATTGATTAATATAATATATTAAAATAAAAACATATTTTTCCCATAATTGTTTTTTAAGAAACAAATTATTGTCACTTTCAAATGATTTTTATTTTCATTTTTAATAAATTAATAGAAAAATAAATTTTGGTATACATGTTTAAAAAATATAATTTTCATAATTTATTTATTTCTATTCATACCATCTAATTTAATGACTAAGTTATAATGATATATTCTTTTATGGTTCTTTTAGTCATGGGTTTACGTGTATCAAAAGCTATGAAGAAGATTAAATTTTATTTAAAATAAAGTATATCATAAGGTTTTGGCGTGTTATAGTATTACCTCCATTAGAATATTTTATCCATGAAATTTTAAAATTTTCAAATCAGAAAAATATTTGTGTAGTTATTTATTATAATTTCTTCAGGATCCCATGCCATGATTTTATCTTATGATTTCACTATATTACCTCTACCATTTGAGTCATCTGATTCCTCAACCCTTATTATCTAGTGTCCATGATTCAGATAGGCTATTCACATTCAGAAAGAGTATGTTCCAATTATATATATTCATGGGTGATAACATGAATTGGGTTAGGCGTATACTTCCGTAACAATGATATATGGAACACATCATGTACTTTAGTGGAATTTGGTGGAATTTATAAATGATAATCCATATCTATAATTATTTACAGGATTTCAAAAGGTCCAATGTACCAGGGGATGAGTTTACCTTCCTTATTAAACTTATAACACTCTTACACAGAGATTATTTCTAGAAAACATGATCTCCTACTTGAAATTAAAAATCATTCTTTTGAATATTAGCATAAAACTTTTTCCTTATCTGACCTACTGTGATATGGGTTTGGATATTATTTTCATGTTCTGTTCTCTCCTCCACAAGTTATGGTCCTTCAAAATTCCTTTTACTAACTTTATCCCAACAAGTTAGAGTGTGAAATCTCTTTCTATATATAACTTTACATTGTGCCATATATAAACTTGATTGTACACTACAGTTATATGTGAACTCTTATAAAGGTAATTAATGATCCTACATACCATTAAAGTCATGCAAGAACAACCTCAATATGTCCTCTAATATTTGAATAATCCTTTCAAACTACCCATCTATTTGAGGGTGATAAGCGGTACTCAAATGAAGATCGGTATCAAGACCCTTCTATGAAATTTCTAGAATTTTGATGTATATTATGGATCACAATAATACATAATTGAAAGAGGGTATCCATGATGTTTTACAAATAAATTTATATATATTCAAGAAAGGGGATCCAAATTTAAATATTATCTTTTATAAATTAAATGTGCGTATGTGGTAAGGTAATAAAAAATAACCCATATTACATAATTCTTCATAGGATTCATTTGTAATATAGTTAAAATTTACATAGTAATTTCGTCTCATATCCATATAGGAAAAGTTATAGGCCTCCTGAATCCATTAAGGTGTTGTATCTCACCATACACCCATTAAAAAACTGGACATCATGAAACATAATCAACAATTTAGCACTTCATATCATCCCACCAAAAGGATTCTATCAAATATCAATCAATATTTAAGCTACCAATGATTATAGATATATTTGAACAATAAAAATCATCCAAAAAATCCAATTTCAGATTAGGTATAGATGAAACACACTATCACTTTCCTAATTTCATTACTCTATATTTATATATGGTGACTTAAAATTTACCATCATTCAAATCTTTAATCTAATTTTGAAAATTCTAATCATCAGATTGAGAGATTTTTATCTTTTCCAACAAATATTTTTTGTTAATAATTTCAAAAAATAGTGATGTTTCTCCTTCACTAATAATTCATGAATCCTTATTTTCTAGATCCATGAACACAAGATCCCTCTAGATCCTCATTTTTGTCAAAATTACATGATCTTTCCTCTTTAATGCATCATTTACATTATTTTAATTCCGTAGGTGATAATGTATTGAGAAATCCCAATCCTAGAGTAACTTGAGCCATCACCTTTTACTTTATATTACAATAATTCTTTGAAAAATATATTTATGAATTTTATGATCTATGTATATCTCACATATGTTATCATAGTGATAATTTCTTCATATATTCAAATAAAATATTACAACTAAAAACTCATGATCATGGGTTGGATTGTTTTTCCATATATCATTAATTTTTTTAATTCATATTAAATAACATTCAAATTCCTTATAAGGGCACACCCTCTATTTTTTATGCGTCAGTATATAGCAAAAATATATCATTTAATGATGGTATAGTCAAAATATAATCATTCACTAACTTGTTCTTCAATTCATCAAAACATTATTTAGATTCTTTTGTCCATAGGGACTTAACCCCTTTACGAGTAACTTGGTTAATACGTTAGAAAATCATGATTTTTGTGATAAAAATACCTATAATACCTACAAAGCCAATGAAAATATTTAACTTTGTTCGGATGGTTGGTGTAATCCAATATTAGAATACCTTTTTCCATTGGATCAACTAATATTTCATCCTGGGAGATAATATAGAAAAGAAAATAAACTTTCTAAAGCCATGATTCATAGTATCTAAATTTCCTTTATAATTATTTTCTTCTAAGAGTTTCAAGCGAGATCTAACAGTGATGCTCATTTTCCTCATAGCTCTTATATTACACCAAGATATCATCAATAAATTCCACAGAAAAATTATCAATATATTCCTCGAATGCTCTATTCATCATATAAATAAAAACAATGGGTACATTAGTCAATATAAATAGAATTATTGTAATCTTATAATGTACACACCTCATTAAAAATATTTTTATTGGGATATATTTTTTCTTTACAGACAATTGATTATACCCATATCAAAGTTCAATCATTGAAAAATACTTATCTCAATGAATTTTATCGAATAATTCATCCTTGTGAGGTAGAGGTTACTAGTTATTTATCATAATAGAATTAATTAAACTATAATAAATATTCAAACTCATATATCCATATTTATTCTTAAGGAAAAGAACATGGAATCCCAAATGTGAAACTATACAGAATATAAACTCCTTATCACACAACTCATCTAGTTTATTCTCCAACTCCACTAATTATATATTGCTCATTAAATAGGTATTCATTGATATTGATCTTTCACCATGGATTAATTCAATAGAAAACAAATTTTCATTATCTTTTGTTTGTCTAGCTAATTCTATAAAAAATACATCAATGAATTACTATATAACAGTTACATCCTCAATTTAATGGTTGAATTCTCCATCAATAGATTGAGACTTCTATTCTTCCATAAGAGTCATGTTCGTATGTTCTATTAGGGTGGATCTGGACATGAATCAAATGATAAAGTATACCCCTAAATATAAGGAATTTAATATCAACCTCACTAATTGTAATTTCCTTCTCTTTATAATAATTTTTTACATCATATTTTGAAAGATAGTCCATAAAATTTATTATATAAAAATAAAACATAGGTATAATAATGAAGTTAGAAAATATGGAATTTTTATGTGTTATAAGGGAAAATATTTGAGAAACCCTTGTTTTAGTGATACATTTACTTGAAGTCATGACCAATAATGCCATTAATAAATTTATATATAAATATATATATTTATTTTCATATTTTAAATATATAAAATAGTGTGAAGATCCAATATAAAAAATAATAAATTTCCAAACTTAAGGATATGATTAAAGTACCTTGCAGACATTATTACATACTTTAACCTCATCTGTAGTGATCACATAAACATGGCATTTACCCCTTCGACTTTTTTTATAAAATTATTTTGAAACCTGGGATAATAATTTTCATAGTTCCCTATCTCCTTAAATTTGAAGAATTTAACATTTTATGATTATTTATTTCTCTTGAAATAATGTTTCGGGTGGCCTTTCTCTCCAACTTATAGGAAACTACCCTTCCCAAAAAGTATGTTCCTTGATGTTTTTTCACATTTATTAAAGACTATAAATTTCACCAATTAAATTCATCCAGTTTGGAAATATTTTCTTTTATATAGTTCTCATCTACCCTCTTCTAATCCTTATTTCATTCGAAGTAATAAGTCATTGAGAATTATTTCTTTTTCATGATAACACATGATATTATATCCTCAAATGATGAGAATGCTTGGGAAACTACTTCTTGTTGATGGATTGACTTATGATAATATAATAAATTATAAATCTTACTCTTTTGATTATGTATATAGTCTAAAACATTTCTTGAAAACATGGTAATGCGTTCATTATACATAGAAACGTTTTCAACTTCTTTTTCCTTGGACTTAGGTTTTGTTTATCCATATCTACTCATTTATCATGAGGAAACTAACATTGAAATAAATGTATCTTAAAATCCCTTAATTCCAAAATTTATATTTCCCTCGCATCTTTATTATTTTTAATCAATGACCATGATTTATACACATCCTCTAAGATACAATAAATTTATATGACATTCTTCTCCATTTCATTACATCCCAAAGTGATAAATTTCTTCTCTCTAAAATGTATGCATTTATTAGATACAAATGGAATTGTTGTTTAATTTAATGATTAGGGGTCTCTGATGAATGAAGTGTTATAGAATTATTATACCACATTATTAACATTGGAAAACTAGAAACATAATATATTCATTGAATAAAATATTATTCACTTTAGCCTATCTCTGTATATTAAT
This sequence comes from Viscum album, assembly GCA_963277665.1. NCBI lineage: Eukaryota > Viridiplantae > Streptophyta > Magnoliopsida > Santalales > Viscaceae > Viscum > Viscum album. Next base: position 1,448,581,691 of record OY728155.1, read on the forward strand.
CATAATACACTTCCTAAAATCATGTGAAAATGAATTGTAAGAAATGGTTGATCTTAAATTCTCGATAAGGGTATGTATAAAATAGAATCTATCATGATAAAATAAAACATAACCAATATGGAAGGGTAAATAACTGAAAACTCATTTTATTTAATCCATAATTTTATCCTGATGAATAATATTTCCAGACTAAATTATGATTAAATAATTTAATATAAGAAATCAAATGATATTGAAACTTTTACCTATATAAAATGCTTAATCAAATAATCACATGTGCATTAATAACTAATTATATAATGAGGGAATGTATAATGTCAGGCATCATAAACATACTACCAAAAACTCAGGCCGAAACCTCCTACATAAATGGATAAGACCTAATTCAAATTCCCAAACTATTTTATCTCATGAGACCTACCGATGCATCAAGGGGCTATAGTGGGATCTTCTTAGTGATTACTAAGTCCAATTCGTTATTCATACTGACGGATTGAAATATTATCAATGTAAACATTCATAATTAAATAATAGAACATAAAATGTTAAAAAATACCCTAATAAATTAAAAAACTCATATACTATATAGAGTAATATGGAGAATGGTGTCATGTACTATATCCTTATTAAATAATTATTTTTACAAATTAATATTAACACTGATGAATATACTTTAAAAATATCATTGGAAAATTTAATGAGGAGAATACCCTTTCCACTTTGAAAACAATTATTTAAAGACTAAAATACTTAATCAATATCAAAGAATATATATATTTTTTAATGAAACCTATAAACATGTATTGGATTTTTAAATGAAATTAGTTGTCATAAAGGTGGTGAATTCTATACATTTGGTTACAAAAAACACATTTCACTCTATTGTAAAAGGTCAAAATGCACGTCATTTAGAAAATGAAGAGACAAATCCATATAAAACATTTTGTAAAAATTATTTTAAAAACTAATTTTTCTTATTTTAAAAACATCGTTTTATGGATTTTAAAAAAATGTAGACATATAATAAAAATATTTTCAACAGAGTAATAAAACAATGTCGATTTTCCTTAAAAACAATATTTTGGTTTCTTGAGTAATTACAGAGAGAAAAATTGAAGGTAATATTTTAATTTATAGACTTAAAAATAGGAGAATAAAATTAATTTTTTTATTATCTAATGATAATATAATTTCCTAAAACATAAATTCATGCATAGACAATCCCAATTAATATGAAATTGTTAAATAAACCCTTAACTCAGGTTGGATTTTCTTTTTATGTGTTTAAACATTCAATATAATAAATACAGTATTATTAGAAATATATTAAAGAACCATACTCAAATATATCATACCATATATGATTTATTTATACTATTTTATCACTTATTTATTAACAATTCCTCGTTAAAATCACTATTCTAGGTAATAATAGCTTCATTTTCCGTATATATTTTGGTTTAGTAGTTATTATAATTTTAATTTCATCATGATTAGATAATATCAAAAATATTATCCATGATATTAATATAATATAAATTCAATATATAATTATTATTTTATTCTATAATGGTTGGAGATATAAAAATGAATTACACCATTCATGGAGACAGTAGGACGTACATACGCATGAACATTGTTTTCGCTCGTACACAGAGGGAACGAATAAAAGGTATAGAATAATTTAACATTAAGGAATAATTATTATATCATATATATTAATCTAATATTTCCTTATTACAATCTATGTCAAAATAATATGAAAAATTAATCACATCATTTCTTGAAGGTGGTAGCCCACATGTACGCATGAGCGACGTTATCATTTTAAAAAATATTGAACGGTATGATGGTATGTAAGATATTAACACTAAATAATTGTAATTATGTCATAAATATCATATATAATCATTAAATACAACATTATATCTAGGTTTGAGAGGCGGTGATGGAAAATGGATTACATCAGTTCGTGAGGAAGTAGTCAGCAGTACACACAATCAATGGTTTTGTTTTCCATTTGATGGAATATGATATATATATATATATATATAGTTTATTAAATTGATATAATAATAGATTAGTATTTTTTAGACAATGTTTTTATTATTTAGTAATATTTGATGAATATTTTTTGAATTTATAATAATAAATAAAGTGAAATGTAGGGTTAATAATTATACATCTTCTTCGGACCACTGATTCAGGTTTATACATAAATCCTTCTTAAAATGGATTTATGAAAAAAATAGGGAATCTAGGAAGTGGTGAGGGATTTAAGGGAATTATTTGGAATTTTATTTTCCATACCAAAATTCTCTTTGAGTGTTGAGATGAGTGGTTAGGAATGTCCTTTTATAACTATTTAAGATGACACACTAGGAATTGTTAAAAATAATAAATTATACCCATGTTTTCCACACACCAAATTGCTAAATAATAGGAAATTTATAGTCCTTATATAATATATGTTTTAAATAATTCCATAAAATAAGAATTATACATGTTTTGGGATTATTTTAACACTTACCTTTTTAGTTTATCCCCTGGTACACCCATTTAAATATTAACGTTGATAAGTAATTGTTTTACAATTAATTGTCACCAAAAAATAAGGTGACCATATTAAATAATATTAATTATGATGATTAAAAGAAAATAATATATTTTTTTTAAAATTTAATTCAAATAACACTCTTAATTTAATTTAAAATTAATCCCATAAGCACGGTGAAAATGCAATTTTTTTAAAGAAATGTTTTCATAAATATAAAAAGATTTTATATCAAAAATCACTATAAAATTGAACTGAATAACCTAAATTAGAATAATTAAAATATATTTCAACTACTATAAATTTTAATAAAAATTTTAAAAAATTTAACCATTTCAATTATTATAACAAAATGGATGGTTTCAATAAAAATATTTATTTTTTCACTTTTCATGGAAAAAATTAAACATTTCATGAAATTATAAAAAAGTCACTCTTAAATTATTTTCAAGTGATGATTTCCAAAATAAATTTCATTTTTAAATTTAAGTTTTAAAGATTTGGAAAATAAATATTTTCAAATAATTCTTCCCAACATGACAAAACTTCTTTTTATAAAAATATTGTTTTTAAGAATAAAACTAGATTTATTCTTATCCCATTCCTATTAAAAAATAATAGATGAATGGTAAAAAATATAATTAAATATATAATAAGTTAAAATTCCCAAAAAAACATTCAAAAATATTTATTAATTTAATTTATTAAAATTAATACACATTTCATGCATAGAACTAGTTCTGAGAAAAAAATAATTCACTTTCAAATTTTCTTCATGATCATTTCTATTCAATTGATAACCAATGAATTTATTTATACATGTGTAAACTATACAATTTTTATAATTTTGGTATTTCTATTTGTACCCACCAATTTTATGTCTTGGTTATAACGGTATACTATTTTATGATTTATTTAGACCCAGGGTGGCATGTTTCGTTAGATAAGGAAGTCATAAATATTTTTTTCGAAAGAAATATATTTTAAAGTCTCAGGGTGTTTTAAAAATCATAGTTTTGTATTAAATTAATAAACAGATAGAGTTTATTAAAATTTAACAAATCTAATAACATAATCAAATTTGACTAATTATTCTTTTAAAAAGATATATTTTAATACACACATAACATATGTTCTGTGACAAATTGGAATCATTTTAAAACATAAAATATATATTATTAAGGATTTTTTTTACTTCTAAAATAAATTATCAGATTTTTGTGCATATAACATATATTTAATTAATATCAGAAAATAGATGATAAATTATTCAATTTAGAAACATTTCATATTCCACATGATTAATCATTTCATATAATGGTTACTTTGTGATGAAAAAGCTACATTTCCCATTTCAAAACACAATTTATTAGAAAGTAAAATATATATTTTAAATATGAAATGTATTTTTTAAAATTCATTTACAAATATAAAAAATATTATTTCACAAAGAAATGTTTTTTATTAAAAGATACATTTAAAAAAACAAAAAATATAATCTATAAATATACACAAATATTGAAACACCTATATTGATTTTGACTCAATAATTAATATTCCCTTGCTATATTATATCTCTATGAGTGAATAAAAATAACCGTCGATCACTTTCGGAATGGAATGATTGGGATACGAACTGCACTACGGGTGATTTAGTGTTAAGGAATTTTAATTGAAAATAAAATTTAATCCCTTTATCCCTTTTTCATTTTACCTGTATCACTATTAGGTGGGTGGTTCGATTGTTCATTCTTTTCTCCTATATTAATTATTACAACACAATAAAACATGCATACATAAATGGAATAATAATATAAATGGTTCACCTCTCAACATGATAAGGGTATTCCTTGGTGTGATATGAACTAATATATGATCAGAAAACCAACTAGATTCAACAAGTGATATATACAGTATAGATTCTAGAAATTGTATGACTGTGAATCCTCTCCGGGCTCCCAAATCTCATGGCTCCCAGCTCTCTACCTCCTACTCATTCCGCTAGGTTGCTGCTCCATTCATAGATTCCCCCCATCCTTATCTTCTTTATTTTTCTTTGTTCTTATAGGGTTCCCCCTGGTTCTCTCTCACAGATGGTCTTCTCTGGTTTCTCTTGGTTCCTGTTTTTATTTTTGGCACCAGTGACGACGTGTTGGTTCTTCCCCTACTGCTTCTCCTACACTCTGATGTCACGGTCAGTCGCTCCTTTCCTGGTCGGAAGGAGAGCGTTGAATTCTATGAGATGTTGGGATTTGTATGCCGACAATCGTGGATCCCCAAGTATCCCTTTCTTATTTTAGGTTTTTGATTCCCCCTTTTCCTCTTCACTTTCTTTTCCTCCTAGTTTCTCTAGGGTTTCCCAGTTTCTGTTCCATATTTAATTCCTTATTCGATGCAATGTTCAATATTTTTTCGATGTTTTTGGGTTTTTACAATGGTTTTGATCCAATTATATGTCTTGTGTCTATCAACAATGATGGTGTGGTGGCCTATAATCCAAAGATGTTGTTTCAGTTTTGAATTTGATGGTGGCGATGGTGTTGTTCTTCAGTGATGACAGTTCTAGGAGTATTGTGCCACTTTGTTGACTTAAAATTGCTCGTTACTTTCTCTTCTATGGAACTATGTTTTCCCTAATATATCTGAGGTGGAGCTGTGAGGTGCGATTCAAGGATCATTGGGATATGAGTTTGAGGAGGCAGCTTCGGGAGGAAAATGGTGTCGATAACTTAATCTTCAATGGTGATGATAAGTTCGACTCTGACGATCTCAATGATGGTGATTGGTCGTGACTTGACAACTAGTGACAGCATGATGCAAGCTGGCTCGCGGCCTGGTTATGATGGTGTTGATCTATTTATTTTTTGAATTTTTAATTTTTGAGTGGCTCTTTGTAATTTGAATATGAATTTTGAATTTCCTTAGGGGGGAACATGGTGTGGTTGAATTTGTAATGGTTTTGGAGATGTTTTGGTTCACACTTACCCTTTAAAAGTGTCATTATAAATTAAAAATATGAATTGTGGTTGTATGAGTGTTAATCCCACACAACTCAGTTTGGTGCAGCCCCACACAGGTGCATCCTCTAACATTATTATAAATTTAATGGAAAAAATGTATTTTGACACTGATTAATAATAATTTATTATTTTATATGTGTTTCTCATTCCTTATTCATCTTCCCTTATTTTCTAACAAGTTACTTCTTATAATTATATATACAACACTACATAAAACCTATTCTTCTTTACATTAGGAAAATGATATGGAAAAACCTCTTATTCCTTTTCATTCTATTTTAACTAAAATTCAGGTTCACTCTTACCCTCTTCTCTTGTTCTATGTGAATAGAGCTCCAATGATATATTATTTTTCTAGAGACCATTTATTCATATAATTCTTGTTTTTGTTCACATTTAGAGAATGAAAAACTTCAGTGGATATTCTACTTTCTCCACCAACATCAACTCACATATATTATTGAGGATAATATCAGGTTTAGGGATCCTCTCACTCTTTTTTCACACATGATATTTTTCTCAATGATAATAGTGTCAAAACACAATAAAAATATTTTTTTAACTACAATAGTATGTAATACTAATAACTACATCTATATCTGTTATCTATTATCCTTGTTTCTTTTAATTTACTACCAAAATTCCATGTGAATATATCTATTCAATTCTATAGATAATTTGTCATTTAAAAAACACCTTGAATATCATATTTTAAATTCAAACATCCCTTTATTTATATCCATCTGATAACTACATGTAATAACTAAATGTAGACATTCAAGAACTTCCTATACACTATTAATAATCAATCTATGATGTCTAATATTAAAATCCCCATGTATGAATAAATACATTCATAACATAATGAAGTTATTTTGGAATATTCTTTCTTACATTTTTTCTAATATCTTCCCATGAAATGTCACATTATTTTCAAATTATTTTAATATATGTATGGATGTAGTTGAAATCGTGACTACATCATTTGTGAGATATAATTATCTCACAAAAATCTATTCTTACTTATTTATTAGTCATCCGGAATCATGTTAATAAATCCATGAAATGTTTTCCATAATGAAAAATATATATGGAAATATTTAATTTATAATCATTAACACTACATGTTTCTCCATATTTCAAATGATAGTAAACTTAAAAAATATCACAAAGTACCCAATTAAAGTGAACCACATCATGGTATCACTTGATGCCTTTAACATGGAATTGTCCATTATACGTGCTTATTTTCATTATTTTATCACCTTTTAAAATATGTTTCCTATTATTTATAGAAGAAAACACTTAAACTAAGTCATCTTCCATTAGATATTATATTATAGTGAAGATTTAATCTCACTATTTTCTTCCTGAGCTTTGAGACCTTTAATGACATTCTATTAAAATCATTTTGTAACCCATAGTTGATCTCTCTACCTTGATATAGCCCAAAGTTGATCATCCTTCCATAACTATGGTCAATTATCCTACAATTTGTTCCCATGGTTGATCTTTATATCTTGTGACGTTTCTAATGTCCCCACGTACCATGTAAGTTCTCTAGTCACTCCACCTACCATACAAATATCATAGTCGCTCTTCCTTCAATGTGATTACAATGGAACTCTTCTTCATTACACTGCAATAAGGACTCTTACATATATGGTAATTACCTTAAAGTATCAGTTATCCAATCTATGTGTTTCTATTAACCTTCACATAATAGACTAAATGAATTTAATGTATCCACCTTGATTTTTTACATACACTTATACATAAAACATATTAAACGAAAATATTTACGTGGGATTGAATTAGGAAGTATACCATTATGTATCATCAAACATATCATTACATGGGTATAGAAACACCCTTACACATCGTATATACCTTTACACATATATCAATGTACCATTACACAATATTATGAATCTCAGATGACCTATACATACAGATCATAAATATCAATATAAATTTTTTGTAGATGGTAGTATCTTGTAATTTTCATTATGAAGATTGAGATTTTCCTATAAATAGAAGATTAAAATTACTTGATTCACCTTACAAAATATTGTCCTTGGATATCATATATATTGAAATTTATACTATATTTTCAAGAATCAAGATAATAGTATCATAATATACTTATTGTTGAATCTAAATTCACTTCGATTCATATAAAATCAAAACAAGTCAATACAATTGATCAACCAAGTGTTATAATGTTCCCACATAGCATCATTAATCCCATATAGGTAACCTAATTAGAAATTAATGTTGTCCAAAACTACATATAACTAAAAAGGCATAGAATATCGGAAGTATGGGGTCAATCCCACAGAGAGAGAGGAATGAACCTATGAATTATGACCAAATTTAGGTTCCATTTAATTTTGAATTCATTATTTAAAATAAATTAATTCAAAAAATTACATAAATAAATTCCAATGGAAAAATACAAAGACAGATAACTCTATTTCCATGAGTGATTTCTCTAAAAAAAGTCTTGATAGCACTTTTAAAATAAGATCTTCCAAAATCTAGGCAATAAATCAATTATATATATATGATAAATGGAAAATAGATATCAATTTACCCTATAATCTTAATTTATCATTATAATAGAAATTAAAAAAAAAACTAGAATTCATTAAAACAATATCATTATTACAGAAGAATAATCTAATTCAGTTTTGTGAATTAATCACCTTAATCATGTTGGGATTGATCTATTATAAAACACACTAGTTCAATGATTTAATAAATGATAGATTTATCATGAGTTGGAACAAAATACCAATTTAAAAAAATAATCATGCAAGTGAGGAAATAAATAGTACAATTCTCTACACTCTAATTCATACTAATTCTGATCTCCCCTATGGATTTTTCCATTATTCTTCAGGTTATCACCAATGAAAGATAAACCAAAACCATTATAGAGATATAATATGAAATATAATAAAGATAATAGAATATAAAAACTGTAAATCATTTAACATTATAGAAAAACATGAAAAATGAAAGAAAAAAACCTATCAATGCAGAACTCTAGGTCAGAACTATAGTGGTAGCCTCCTAGTGGTGGAATCCCTACACCTAGATTGAATATTTTTCTCTTTTCCAAAATGCCACTTTTATAAGCTAAGAATCCATATGAAGGGTTTTAGGACAAAACCATATAAAACTCCTTATAATACACAAAATGATGGAATTTTATATGTGTCTTCATGCCATATTAATATCTGTAATTTCATATCGACATTTTAAAATAAAAAATTACAAATTGAATATGTGTAAGGTAGAAAAATATGTTTTTCACTTGTATTGAACTTTTTATAGTGTAAAACATGGTATCAAACTATAAATCCCTTCTACATCAGTTTTTTGGAGTTCTTCTCCACTCCAACCATAATAAAAAAACCATGAAACAGTGTCTCCAATATTTACAATGTCAATCCCTTATTCATGACATGAATTTTAATTTTGCATATTCCTTTTATAAATTATAATCTTTGAAAACTCATTTTTCTAGTTTCATGTCATACTACTTTAGTCCAAAGTGTGAGGTGCCCAAGTGTATCAAATTTCCATGGTTTCCTTCATATTTTTCATGTTTTCTCACAAATGATGAACCTTTTATTAAATATATAACATCGAAACAGAATATCAATATAAATATATCAAAACCAATTGAAAAAATATATACAATCCCATTAAAAATATATATAAATTGATATATCAAAATAAAAAACACCAAAACCATATCTTATCCATGAGAAAAAATCTCAACATCAAAACACTATGTGTCCATACATCTATAAGGTAATTTCCAAATTATGATTCCCTTAAAAAAGTAATAACTAATGTTTATATAAATATAAATCATAAGATATAATGAATTCATTAAATCATGACTCATGTATTATTTCCAATTCAATATATTTCTCATTTTCTCATAATTATTTGAAACTCTCATCAATTTTTATGAAACCTAATTTCTACCTCATAATGAATTTTAACTATCATAAAACAAGGTAAAAATATTAATATAGTTTTGATCATACCTCAAGTACTTTTCTCAAAAAATATACTTGAACTGAAACCACTTTATACACCCTATAAAGAAAAATATCAAAATTAATCTAGCGGTATATTCAAGTATGATTAATGACAATGAGGTAGCGGTTTGGTATGGATTAATGTTAAAAAATCAGGTAAGGATAAAAAGAGAGGCTAAAATATAAATCATAATACATTATATTAAAAATACAAGTTATAATAAATGATCCTAATAAAAATATAAGGTCATATCAAAAAATATCTAAAACACAATGTAATGGATAATAAACTATATAATCATAATGAAAAAAAGATCCTCTATTATTGTATTTTTCCCCTTCACTTTTTGTTAAAAAAAATGTATCTCGGGTAAACCTCACATCTTGGACCTAACCTTATATGACTCTAAAATAATAAATATGAAAATGGTGATTTTTGACCTACCCAAATAAAAAATCCTTTTTCTATTTAAAAAACAGGGATAATAAATAAAATTAAATGAATGTATTCAGAAACCTCAAACACAAATCCCTTGGAAACAACCAAAAATATCTTCTTAAGATAGAACATTACATATCATCCTTGAATGTAACGTCCTAGAATGACTCACCACTAAAACGGTGGATGGAAGGGCGGGTCACATGGATTCATGTGCACCACACCATATCACAGAGGCTTCCAATTATACGTGATGGTATAAGGAGTTGATAGTGGGGAGACTATACCCTCTTTATTATAGTATAACATCAGTTTTTGAGATAAAAAATAACAAACAATAGCATAAGCTGTAATAAACAAAAAACAGAGCAGAAAAAGAATAATATAAAATGAATATAAAAGATGGTCAATTTCAATGTAAGATAGATGAATTCATTGATAGGTGATGAAACATAATCTAAATTATAATACATACAATAGAAAAAATGATACAGTACAATATGAGAATAAGGTAAAGAACTAAAATATTGATGGTGATATCCAAGAGCATCTTGATATCCAGCTCAGTCATATGCTCATGACTTTAAGGTACTATCAAAACAGCACAAGAAAGAATCCATGGTCCTATGAACAAAATTTTTAATAGGGTACCACCGTGTAGCGACATCTGGAGTAGGGTCTGATATATAAATCCATGTATGTTACCATCAATATTTTATAAAAATGAATCCATACCATGAGTAATAATTGATGTAGTTTGTAGGTTGTCTGAATTATAATTAGTACTGAAATAAAAAACAACAAGTTTGATCATTTTCCCAAAGGTCACTTGGTGGCTCAACCTACTTCGGATCATGGATGGAAAGAGTTTCAAAACATTAATCATATGTATATAATAATAATAATATATGCATATTATAGTTTTATATTTCATCCACCTATGTTAACCAATTACATGCAGACATATTCATATATATATATCAAGAATACTAATTACTGGCTAGACTCGGGAATAATATATCTATTTATAACCAGTCTGAAGGATCCTATAAGCTCCAAAAGAGGGTACATGTCCAATAACCCATAATGAGTGTGAGATTTCATGCTAATCACTTGATATGGTGAGCATGCTGTTATGTAAACCCTCGATTCCATGACTATTCCAACATGCCAACACTCGATTCCATGACTAGTCAACATTTCTACACTCAACAGGGGATGTGGATCATAATTATAACCATCTATCTATTATCGTAGGTGCTAGATGTAATGTTAAAAAACATGATTTATGGAAGTTGGATACCTCCATTCTCAATAGATCCCTTCGTATCGTTCCACATCCTATATCAAGGTATAATCATATTCATGATATCAATTTATCCCATATAGCATTACCTCTCATGATTTACATTTATGAATCAATTATAATCAAGGATTCACAGTTATAACAATTCACATAATCCATGTTTATTTAATTATAACAAGGGGCGTGGTCATACTGCCCAATTAAATTCCATTTCATTTAAATCATTTAATTCATTCATGGATGGAAAACCATCATGAAAATCCATTCCACTTATTACATGCCATTTAATTTAAAATAACATGGAAATTCAATTAACAGTGTTAAATAAGGCACTTATAAGGAACCTTGAACAATTGGTAATTTACTTACATGGTAAAATCCATTTATGAAACAAGATATGTACTTAAGAGATTCTTCATTATTTATTCATTTAGATAGGTGTGGTCCAATTCATTCACTTAGAAGGTTCATTTTCTCGAATATATATAAATATGAAAGGATGGTAACTCCTTTTAATATCATCAACAAAGGCCATGTCATAAGAGGTCATATCACCAAAAATAACAAAAGGCATAAGAAACCCCAAATGAAATAAACCAAGAATGATTTAAATAGATAATCATCACACTTCAACATATAATATAGAACACCTCATTCGATGTGTTTTATTATAAAAAAATAACATTGTTTATCAAACAATTCATTTATTAAATTAGGAATCATTTCAAGATTCATAACCCAATTCACCAAAATGAATGTTTAAGGGAGTTAAAAACCATGCTAAAAAATTCCATAAATTAACATGGCACTTATAAGGTTCCTTAATCAATTGGGAAACTGTGAATAAGGGTAAATTGCATTAATTATCCAATATGATCACTTATTTGGACTTTTGGGAAATAATTTGTTTAAATATAAATTGTTAAAATAAGTGGGCACACCCATGGACTGTATATAATCAATGTTAAAATCCTTAAACTACTAAACAATGATTTATGGGTGTATTACAAGGTGCGTATAATAATCTAAAATTAAAAACATAATTTTATAGAAATTTATGGTAAATGATGGTTTTTGGAACAATAATGATATTTATAATTCAATGAAAACAAGGGGAAATGCTGAAGACCACTTTCCTCATACTTAGGATATACCACTCATCCAATATCAAGGTTTGATTCTATTTGGTTTAGAATAAATTAACGAAACATAAATTTTCATGGAAAATATAGAAAATGAGCATTCACCTTGATAAATTTTTCTATAGAATAATAAATTAAGATCAGATGAAAATGAATGTACTGGTTACTGATGAGGATCCATAGAGTCTGATGGTATTTGATTAGGAAAATGAATGGAGGAGATCCACTGAATTATAGGTTAGGGATTAGAAGAACCCACGGAGGAAGAGGAGTGAAATCACCCACTAGAATAGGAATAAAGAAATAATAATGGATGAATTAAAATTCATTAATGGAATTGTGGACATTTCACCCAAAAAAATAGGTCACACGGTTTGGCAGCATAGTTTGGAAAAACCATGCACCAACCATGCAGCTCCCACTGCATAGAAAACCCACTTAGCACAGTTGTGACTCATGGTTTTGTATCCACGCACCAACAATGTGATGAATAGGGATTAGTTTATTATTAATTAGAACTAACCATGAATAATAGGCACATGTTTTGGGAAAATCATAAATGGAACATGAAACACCATATGATCCTATGAAATAGGACTCACGGTTTTCTGTTGGGGTCCTCATTATCTCTAAAAAATAGTGCACCCCCAAACATCAAATTTTCTTAGCCCGGTGCTCTAAAAATTCAACAAGAGACCTAAGGGACCCCACATGACTTTACATAATTCTAAAAATAATACTTTCTAGTGTTCCAACTCTCAAAAATTATGTTCTGAAGCTCAGTTCAATTAAGGGACCATCCACTAAATGAAAAAAATTTATTTTTAATTGGAATGTTACTTTATATAAAAAAATGGGTAATTACAACCTCAAACCATAGAGATTGTAGTCATAGAGAATTATTTGGGAACAAAAAAAAATTACCTGACCTATAATGGTGATGAGGTCTCATTAAATCAGTCGCATTGTGTTCCCAAATTCCCAAAACACCCCCAAGCATAACCATAGGCATATAGAACTTAATACACCAAGACATGAGCCAATGATCATTTCTCAAAATTGAAGAACTAAAATGGTACTTACCCAATCTCATTTATCTATACATGTGATCATGTCATAATCTCTTTATGATTTTTTCCAATAGTTTTATACCACCATGCTATTAACAACAAAAGGGGACAATTGCATATCACGACACCAACATAATTAGAATTTCCTATGAAGAATTATTAAAAGTGTTCAAACAATACACCAGTATTGATTCATTTGAAAGGGAAAACATAATTTATCCTAAGGTCCAACTACAGCCTTCATTACAAAGAAATGGTTGAATCTAGATCAACCTAACTAAAACTGGTCATGCAAGAATTCCTTTAGAGACACAACTAACCCAAAGGAATGCTTAAAATGATTCATTTAGACCATATACATCAATAAATATGGCTAACCAGTCGAGCCACCACCAATAGACCATTTACAAAAAACCTATCTTAGAGAGCTGGAATAAAAAAAAGAAGAACAATGCATTCTTCCTAGCCATATCTCATTTTTTATAAGAATAATAACTTAATCTTGTACCTAACTTCTGGTGATTTTCTATGATCAAAAATTTACTTGACCATTTAAAATGTACTTCCTTGGAATGAATAATAGTGTAACCCAGATGTATCCCACAAGAACTTGTACCCTTAAAACTACATCTCTAATCCTAAAAAGAAGTCAATGGTAACCTTGGAATAAATAAACTAGAGTCCATGGAGCTACACCATGGTAGTACATACTCCATGTTTACAAAAGATATCTTATTACAACTTTAATACATGTACATAAAAATATTTACTAATCCTAGAGAAGTATCCATCTAGAGGTCAAGTAAAATTATAACAGATGGTGTCCATGAGCCCATCAAAGGAACTCTTTCTTGGGAACCCAAGTATCACTCCTGACTAACTGTTCTCATTTAAAAACCATGAATCTAGCGTGAAACTCTTATATATATCTCCTTTCACGACAAATATCCTTTAAAACATTAGTGTAGCATAATACTGGTTCTCAATTAGTTCATAAAGGAAAACATCAGATAGGGTACATTCTCATCTCTTCATAAGAGTACACAAAGAGGAATCCAAAATATGAACAGTCTCACCACTACTAGTCGACCCCATGAAATAAAATCGGTTTCTCCAAACTAATGTATGGTCAAAATAACCATGATTATTTTACCACCTCATATATTCTGTGATCCCTTGAAATAACCACCGAAGGCTATAAAAACCAAATTTTTTTCTCAAGGGCTACACACACAGACAACCACATCCAAAAAATTCTTCTGAGAAAGTACTAACATGATTTGAAACATGCAATCCCAGAAATTCATAGGTAACACCAATGGATGTAATTTCCTATGGAAAAGAATTTTGAATGATCAGTTTAAGCATTTCTTGAAAAAAAATATCCTTTATTCTTTAAAAATAATTTCTAAAGAATAAAAATATTTGAATATATTTTTATTTGAAAATAACATGGTCAAAATTTAAATTAATATTCAAATAAAATTATTTTCATGACAACAAGAAGTTTCATTAATGCAGAAAATGATAAAAGAAATATTCATTTCACATTTATGGTAAAATACAAATAGGAATTGATTTGATAAGGAAATAAGTAATCATTTCAAAACAATTTATACAAAATCAAACATGGGTAAAAAAATTTGGTTAAACACAGTAGTATAATAAAAAAACATTTTTTAGAAAACGTGGATCTTGAGGAAAATGGATTTCCAACTGAAGAGAGAAGTAACTTATATTTTTTAAAAAAAATATTATCAATTATTTTAAGAATAAAATAAAATTAACTTGTACTATTACTTGAAGATACCATGAATAAATATAGTATAATAAAATTCAAGAGTTTATTGATATTGTATTATACGAATTTATCATCCAAACCATAGTCATAAATAATCACGATAAAATATGCAATTATAACATAAAATATTTATCACTTTGGTAACATTGAATCGTAATACCCATGAAGGAAAAATATAAAATGGAACTAAAATATCATCAGTACTTTAAAATTAAATATATTACATTTAAAAGGGTATTTATATACACCTCATGGATTGATATAGGTAAGAAACATAACATACATCTCAATGAAGGAATGTTGAGACAAAAATACCTTGTAGCTTTAGTAATATTTTTATATCATAAGACCCAATAAAAAATAACATCAAGTGAAAATTTAAATATCATGAAAATAAGTATATTAATCATATAACATGACAAAATGGTAGTATATAAACCTCATATTATAATATAGGGGCATAACATACCTTATATCCCAAAGAAGGGAAATTGGATAAAAATCCCTTACATATTTGTAAACTTTTGACCTGAAAATCCAATGAAAGATAGATCCCATAATTTATTTGTGAATAAAAATAAATTTCAGGATAATAATCATAAAATACATTAATTTTAATTTAATAACCCACATAAAATAAATATATGGTGAATATTTATTTTTCACATGGAAAATAAAAGTGAGATGAAAATCTCTTATCGTATGTCTTAAATTCCATTTTACTCATTTAAAAATCATATATAACAAATATATGTTTATTATAAATATATTAAACATTAATATTTATATATATCATAGCATATTTTATTTTATTGTGACCATTGGTTACCCATTTGTAAATATTTCATGTTAAAGTCACTTTTCTATAAATAACTGCATTGTTTTTTAAATATGTTATTTATTGGTCCTATTACATAGATAACGATTTCATCATATCACTAATTTAAATAAATATATAAATATAATATATGTTCCTTATAAATATATTTATATAAATACATAAAATTAGGTATAGTAAATTAAATACATTGTTCATGGAGACAGTTTTTCATATGTACGCATGAACACTATTACAATTTCTTATTGGATTGAAAGAATGAAAATTAATTGTTATAAATATATATTATAATTAAAGAATAAAATTTTTGTCATATATTTAACAAATTTTTATTAATTTCATATTTAAAAAATTTCATGTAAAGTGTAAACGAATCAAATTTCTTCATGATGCAGTAATCCTCCGTACAGAAGAATGACCTTATCATATTCCCAAAAAATGTAAATCATGAAGGTATATGTGATATAATAATTATATAATAATTATAAAATCTTAAATATCATATGTAAACAATAAATCCATCATTATTACCATCCTTGTTATGTGTTAATGAGAAAACTAATGTCCTCATTAAGAGCAGTGGTATTCCACCGTACACACGAACAATGATTTCATAACCCATTTAACAGAAGTAAAGATTGTTATACATAATTAAATTAACATAAAAACATATATTTATATGTTATATAATTATTCTATTATACAATGAGTATATAATAATATTTTTTTAGTTTCAGAAAGAAATAAAACAAAACGCTCATTGGTGAACATTACCTCTTCTTTAGGTATCCTCCTTAGTTTTACACCAAATCCTTCTAGGTTGAATTTCTATCAAATAAAATTACTTTTAGATGATATTACGGAATTTGGGAATTTAAATTTCCCATTATTTTAGGAACCAAATTTTTTTTATGTTGTGAATACGAGAGTATATGGGGTGGCCTTTTATAATTGAGGTGAGTGGCATACGTGAATTTGTTTTGAAAAGATTCAATCATACCAACAGTTTTATAATATAAAACCTTGAAAATTGTTTATTATAGAATATAAAATACATAATTTCAATATATGGATATCCAATGAGTTTTGGGAATGTTTTTTTGGTCACTTTTAACCACTATCATATTAGTTTAAAACCCTGCAAAATCTGTTTTTACCATAATTGCGGAAAATAAGTTTTAATGTTTTCACTATTCATTTTGGTTAAAATTAAATTTGAAATTATTAAAAAATTTATATTTTTATTATTAAAAATATAAAATCCATTTTCACAAATTACATTCACATTATTTGAGAAAATTAATTTAAAATTAATCCCATTGATGTGAGGAGAATAAGAGTTTTTAAAGTGAAAATGTTTACAAGGTTTTTATATCCATTTTCAAAAAGAAAATTGACTCCAATGATTTAAATTGGATTAATGGATGTTTAATTGATCTAATTATTTGGTAAAAAATTGAATATAATTTAATAAAATAATAAATTTATGGAAAAAGGTAGTTTTTCAATGAAAATTCATTATTTTCATCATTCATAAAAATATAAAACTTTTCAGAAAAATCCCAAAAATTAAACCTAATATAATTTTGATATGAAGAATTAAAAAAAGTTTATTTTTTCAAATAAAAATTATCAAATTGTAAAAAATTACTTTTAAAATAATTGAGGCATAAAAAGGTGACAAAAATCCTTTTTTATAAAAATACAATTTTAAGCCTTAAATTGGATTTATTCATATATCTTGTATAGAAAAAACATACGATAAATTTTAAATAGTTGATTAAATATAAAAAAATATAATTTTTATTTAAATATTTCACCAAAATTATTTTGTTCATTTTATTAAAGAATAGCCCATTTTTCGTGTAAAAAAAATTGTTTTACAGAAAAAGTAATTGATTTACTTTCAAATATTTTTTTACTATAATTTATATTTAATCGGTTTATAACAAATTAATTATATATAAATGTTTAAAACATTTTTTTATAAATTAGTTAATATATTTCATACCTTCTCTTCCAAAGACTTGGTGATTAATATCCTATTAAATAAAAGTATTTTCATTTAATGTCATGTTTCACTTAAAATCTAGGTTGCATGTAATGAAATATAAACTCAGTATTTTGTGTAACACAATACAAAATTAGTGTTACATATAACACAAGATAAACTCAGTTTTAAATGTAACAGAATAAAATATAAGTGTATTGTGTCCCAAAAAAATATAGAAAATATCACATATATTTGAAAAAAAAGAATTCCAAAAAATATCAGGGTGTTACACATGTTCTATGAACCTTTTAATGTCACCATTGGAATGTTGAGTGGTATAATGACATATATAGACACCTTCTTAATTATACATTGACTCCCTAATAATCTATTCAAGGGGGGGTTCCCTTTAATCTCTATCGACATGGGAGTGGTGGTGGAAGAGGATTTCTCTCTATTCTTGATAGTGTTATGGGAGAGGTATATCTCTAGAGATTGAGTGGGTTCTCTCTGGATCTCATTATATACAACCAAGATGAATCGGATCCCTAATAAAATATTATAATTGTGTTTATATAACACTATTATTAGAAAATAATAATTTTAGATGAAACCTTACTATTTTTGTAATCCCTGTGGAACCCCATGGCTAAACTAATATTATTATTATTATTATTTATTAACATGAATAAAACTCGAAAATTAAATTAAATGTTATTTATTCAAATAATACTCAATATATATTGTTTATCACCAAACTATTACACTGAATCTTTCTTGTATACTCAATATTTATCAATCTTTGAACAATTACTATTTATTTATTAAATAAATACACTGCATTATACTCCAATAAAAAATTTATATTAACTAAACATTAAATAAATATTTATTAAATATTATTATCACAAAATTTTATCTCAAATAACTTATGATATAGTATATAAAATAAATAAAATATTCATATTTATTGAACCATCTGTTAGAATAATGTTTTTCAACTTGTTATATAATACTATTATTTAACTGAGATTATGGATACACTTAGTGTGTACCCCTTTAGGCCTCTCTCTTCGTGTAATTAAATGAAGCAGCCTAAATTCCATGTTTTTTATCCTTAAAAAATTGAAGGTACCTATAGAGAAATAATAAAATTCCATAATGATAAAAAAATCACACATGGATTCTTATTGTGTAATATAATCCCTTTTTAGTGATATCTCTAAGAAAGAAGGTTTTGTATCGGTGGAACCAACCTTTTTCTCAATGTCTCCATCATTAAAGTTATGAAAATTGAACTTTCCTACAAAACACCGTGGTCATTAATTTATTTAGGCTACGTAATTTCTATCAAAATGCCATAGATATAAACATCCATTAAATAATAGAAGTGAAAAATCCTTTATCATGTTATTTGTTAATAAAATATTAATTTTTAAGAACCCAACATATAATTCTTCTCCATGAAAATATGTCATCAATGTTTTCACCAATACATAAAAATACCTAAAATATAAAAAACATTAACAAATTTAATGTCTAAAGATCAATACACATGTTTTTAGATAGGAAAATACAATGGTAGATTTAAATGTTGATTTCCTACTGGTAGGTCCTGTTATTTTAATATCCTACAATGGATATTATCAATGGTGTATAGCATTAGAAAGTTCCAAAAAGTCATATGAGTCTCCACCCCGGATATACTATATCATTTATTTCCAACAAATAACTTCAACTAGATATAGAACATATAATTAAGAATACGTTCATAGAATATCTTGGTTATCATCACAGTTAGGAACTTCTATGCCATTTTGTGTGAAAACTACTCTTAGGACATTATCACATACTATGTCCCAAAAAATAACAATAATTATGTTACAAGAAATTTATTAATATTCAAAACAGTGAATATATGTTATCATAATGCAAAAAAAGTCATTTCTAGTTCACCAAATCCAACATCCTTTACAAACGTGTGATTTTAAAAAAATTGTTAGGTTCAATTGGTATGATATTTGATATAATAAATTCATATCCAAATAATTTTATATTGTTTCAAAAGATCCATGAAAAACATAAAACAACCTTTAAGTTTGTAGATGACTGAAAAAAAATTACAAATCATGTCTATGGAATTTTTTTTTGGCATTACAATCATTCCATGGTTTATTAAACTATACCAATGTGAGTAGACTATAATGAAATTTACATGGCACATAGATATAAAAATTCAACATGGGAAACTTAATCACCTGGTAAACTCTTAGTAGTGGATGAAAATTTATCATGAGTGTCCTGAATTTGAAAATGTTGTGATAAAATTCAACATTAATATATCTACTTATGAATTGAGTCATATTTTTGTACAAATTAGCACTCATAATTTAAAATCATCAATTAATTATAGTATTTTTATTATACAACATTCCAAGATTATAAATTTCAATGAAAATGGGATCTTAATAGTAATTTTATTATCATCAATTAATTAGGATTTTTGAAATGGAATTTTAGTAATGAAGGGTTCTAGGATGAATTTTTCATAATGAAATCACATATAGTACACGTATTCAATTCCATGAATCCTAAAAAACAATTAATTATTCTATTATCAACTAAAACAACTTCAGGGTTGAATGAAATTTCAATTTAGGTCATCCATTTCATTGGGATATCACAATAATTTCATAGTGGTCTCGATGATGATGGTGTATTGTATGTTAGAAGGGACCAAGTGGAGGAGATTTTGATACTTAATAGAGGGTTTTAAATTCCATTAATATTTAAATCATAAAAAAGATTAATGTGGGGTTTGAATATCACTTATTAGTTTTTTATATACTATTTTTTTCATCATAGTATTTTATGTTCTCTATTGTATTTATATTGTATAATTTAAATGATTAGCTAATTATGTGTATAATGGATTATGCACCAATTGATGCTACCAATCATGCGGAATAAAATAGTGAAAATATTGATATCAATGTAATTTTAGAAGGTGAATGATATTATGAAAGTGGGAAATAGTTAGCAGGTGATAATTTATGAAAATGTGATAATATTTTTAAATTATAGGAGCGGCGTACAGTGAAAATGTTAGAAAAAATTATTAGGGTCATAAGTAAAGTTAAAGATTTCATGGTTGGATAGAATACATTTGGGAATCCTATTAATGATAACAAGTCCATTTTCTTTAGTAAAATTTTGTTTAGTATTCTAATAAACATTACAACTTACATAGATATGTGGCGTGATTCTATATATATACTGAATGTAAGAATTTAAGAAGACATTATAGAAACATTATGGTGTACATTATTTATTTTACCAAAATTCAAATAATGAAACATTGAATCTCTGTTAAACATCCCTTGTAGAGTACATTTTTTCTAAAATATTGTGGGATGAAATTATAATCAATGGTTAATGGAAATTCTCATAGATCATTTTATACAGTTCTTACAAGACATCATCATAGTGATGTTGAGGTAAAGTAAAATCAAACCAACCAGTTATGTAGACATATCATAAAATAAACTTATTAAGATGATTTTATTATTCATCAAGTGGATGAACCATTAAAGTTAAATTTTAGTGGAATTATTTTATTTTGCCTTAAAATTATTAATCACTTTCAATTCTTATTATTAATTTATTAAACAGAAAAAGGGTTTAAAAAATAAAAAAACATCGAAACAACCATAACCAAACTATATGGTATGGATGTGGTACAGTTCATGTGAAAAATGTTTGATATTTTAAATCGATATTTTTTTGTGATATGAAACAACCACATAAGTATGTTCCCATATAATGTTTTTTGGTACAATAAAAGTGTTCATGAACATGCCCAATAATATTATTCATTGAATTAAACATATAAAACTAAATAACTAGAGAGAAGAAACCCATGAATCTCCATAGATAATATTTTTCACATGTAATTTATAAAAATTTAAATCTATAAATACCTCATCTTGATAATTCATATTTTCGTTGATTATATCGGTATCATCTCACATACTATAATTTTTGTGGTAATGAATCCAAACTATAATTCCTCGAGAAAAATCTAAATGTTCTCAATGAATCATTGAACACAACCTTTTTTATTTTGTGTGTTCGTGTGGATTAATAAAACCTCTTTCATTTTTCAGAGTTGATGGAATCATTGTTTATTTTATTCTTGAAATATTTTTTTATTCTTCTTGAGAAGGAGGAGGATGATGATCTCCCATTCATGAGAGTTCTTCTAGGAATTACTCTATTGATTATATAATAATCTACCTGAAAAATCTATTATTTAAAATAATTTACATTCCCTAAATATGATTTAAATGAGGCTATATTAATAGGGTTAAACAATTAGTAATTTCATAGAGTCCATTATATAAATTGATTGTTCTTTGTAAACATTGTGTCGAATAATAATAAAAATATTATTATAATATTTCATGACATGTACTAAGTAACATATATTTAAATATGACATATTATATAACTGAATATTTTTATATTTAAATTATATTAAATAAAATATACCATTTCCATCAGGCCCTTAACTTATTTGGTTAATCCTCCTTGATATTTATTTACTATTGAATAAATATTTATTTAATATTTAACTAACATATATTTTAAACTTCAATAACTGGTGATTGATGTTATGTGATTGAGTTAACATGAATAATTATTATTATACAAGCTTTAAATGATATTTATTATTAATATTGAATTAAAATATTATTTGAATATGATTCTAGATACACTTAGTTTGTGTCCCTCTAGGATAAATTCATAGTGTAATTAATAACACTTTCTTGAAGTCTATGATTAGCATCTAGAAAGAAATCAAATTACCCATAGGTAAAGAACATAATTTCAAAAGAACAAATACTGATGTGAATGGTTATTGTGTGATATAATCCATTTTCTTGAGGATTCATAATTATTTCATGGACATATATGCTTGAGTAATTTTTCATTTACTACCTAAATTGAACTCATCTATAAACAACCATGGGTATGGATATAATCAAATAGTTACATTTCAATAAAAGGGACTGATATATCTTCTTCAATTATGTCAAAAGGTATAAATCACTTCATAACTTATTCAATTAATCTGATATCAATTATGACCCACCCAATGCATCCTACTTTATCATGGCCATATTTTATCATAGTTTTTCACAATACATTAATGTAAATAATTCTTGATATATATTAATAAATATTAAAAGTAAAAATACACATATTCAATGACAAGAATATATAATGACTCATAAAACAAATGGAATTAATTTTGGATGGTCTATTCTCCCAACCGACTATCTTATATAATACAAAGATTAAACATTTTGATAATATTAGTCAAAATATTATGAAAGTAAAGAATCAAATTGTCAGAACACCATCAGTGTTTTATTAGACGATGTCATGAAAACAACAAGAAATGTATTTAATAATATTTTCATGGACTTTCTAGGTTCTCAATATAGTGAGTAACTACAGTGACCATTCAATGAGAAAAAACTCTAAATGAATTATGAAATTAATATTATGTAAATGAATACATCATGTGATATAGTATTTATTAATATTATAACAATTGAAATTAAAAAAATTAGTTGGTTTTAGGGATCCAACTCTGATAGACACCTTTTTTCAGTATAGATAATTTATAATAAACATTAGTTCAATATATCTCACATTATATTTAGGATTATGCTGTGATAATTATGTAGTTAATGATTCTATATTCTCTTTTTCGGATAGTATTCATACCATAACCTTACTTATTTGAGAAAAACCCCTCAAGAGGTCATTTTTCTTAAGTATATTTTTCATTCGTTGATGTGGACATGGATCCTTGGATATGACCACCCTCTATAGTATAATCATAATTTCGTGTGATAACATTCATTCTACAGTGAACAACCTCAAAATCATGGATTGAGTTGTGTATAAAAACTGACTTATTAACTATAATAAGATATTTTATATAATTATACTCTACTATTGAATTGGTGGTCACTGGTTCCATAGAAATATTCTAGATCAAAACTCCTCTGATATGGAAAACCACATATCTTGACAACGATTTCAGGTCATTATGGTCTATTTGGAATCCATAATTTGTGTATCCCTTTATAAGTTGTTTCTCACCTCCTCCATATAATTTGAAAATATCCATCATACCCCTAAGATACTTTGTCTCGATCTTAATATCCATCCAGTATAGCTCTCATGTAATGACCCGACCCACCAGGGCTTACTATACTGGTGGAAGGTCGAGTCATCACAACCCTAATGCTGACTCCATAGGCTAGGGTATGGTTACAAGAAACAAGAATGAGAGATAAATGGGATCCTCATCTCTATATCCCAGCTATGAAAAATGATCCATCTTTTAGCTCCAATGGTTCTTCTATAATTCCTAACATCATGTGCCCCCATATAAGTAACCATGCGGGGGTTCACCACACCCTACACACTACATATGATGGAGAAGATATTCAGAAATATTTATCCAAAGTAACCTCTCAATAATATTAGTGTCGGGGAACGCACCATGAAATTGTTCCTCACAGCCGAAGGATGACACATCTCATGTGGAGGATCTTCACTCTGCTGGAGCTCAAACATAAGGGGGTAGAAATCCGTAGATAGAGTGATCATACCACTGTAGGGGAGTAAAATCAATATCTATGTAAAGAGTACTGGGTACACACACCCTAGTGAGTTAAGGGAGTATTTTCCCCATAGACAAAGGACTCCCACCCTGAATTGGGGAGTACAATCTCTACCAGGATAATGTGTATGGAAGATATGCACTCTTATTGGATAAGGGAGTACGGTCCCCATAGATAGAGGACCCACACCCTAAATTGGGGAGTAGCATATCAACCTATATAAATTTTATGGGGGAACTATGACTTGGTGAGACAGGTGAGTACCATCCCTATATATAGAGGACTCACACCCTAAATAGAGGAGTACCATCTCTACCAGGATATGGAGTATTGGGTACCCACACTCCACTACAATATGGGAGTACTATCCCCATAAATTGAGGGCTCCTAACCTATATATGGGAGTACCATCTCTACTTGGATTAAGAGAATAAGGGACCCCCATAATATTGTGATAGAGGGTACTTTCTACATAAATATAGGACTTGTGACCTAAATAGGGGAGTACCTTCTATACCTGCATAAAGAGTATGAGGAACATACTCCATGGTGAAAGACGGGAGTACCATCACCATAGATAAAATACTTATGACTTGAATAAGGGAGTACATTCCCTACCTAGAAAAATATTTTGGGGGACCCATACCCTGGTGTGATAGGGGATTACCACCCCCATGGATAGAGGACACATGACCTAAATAGGTGAGTAACGTGTCAAACTCGAATCACCCTGATGATATTTCATGTTCTATGCCATCATTGAGAATTTATTAAAGAACGATCATACTCATAACAACTCACCTCATATTCAAAAATCCATTGTAAAGTCCACCATCATGTTCTACATGGAAATACTCAAGATAGGATTCTCATGGAAAAAAATATAAGTAAAAAATGAGATACAATAGAAATAAGTCAAAGGATGAAATAAAAAATGTTTAAGGGGGTCCACACAGCATGTGATCCACCCCATCATTTTGATGTGTTATACTTTGGACACAAATTGGAACCCAGGTCATTATACATGGTGTGTCTGGAGACTACATGGTGTGTCAAATCCACTCAAGTCCAAATCCTGTGCTCCTAGCTATTTCAGGGTACCATTCCATGCCTATATACTCCTAGAGTACATGGATTATCCGCCCACATGGGTTCTTAGATGTGTTACATCTGGGGGACATACTTTGCACCCAATCAGGGTCAAATTGAATGTGGTCCTAGACAAAAAGTATGTTATTCTTAACTTCATCTGAAACCCTATACACTATAGATTTTGAGGAACAAGTATTGTTTTCTTTCACACTACATTAAATTTAGTTATGATCTCAAAATAATGTTATAAACTTGTATAAATCTTATTTATCCATCATCAACTCCTCAAACAATTTCTAAAGGCCACCAAAAACAATTGGGAATCTCATTCTCCATCTATTTTTTTATCTGGTGGCTAGAACTTAGAATTTGGTGGTCCCCTTGAATCTTGCAATGTCGAACACTACCCTCTGGCCTCTCACTCCCATCAGCCATCTGGATCTAGGATCCACATAGTACCACTAATATCCTATGTCATTCAATGATAATTCTACAAACTAGTAATCCATGTGTCACTCTTGCTACCATAATGTATCAAGGGGTTTGATCATGGTCAAACCCAACAGGACAAAGTTGAATCGTGACCATATTTTCCAATGATGAAAAAAAAATTATCGGATGGAGAGAACATAATAAATAAGATGAAATCATAATTTTCCATGTTGAATTCAATAAAAATAATAGATTGGTGATATTTTTTGTGAGAACCTGGTATAGAAATATATAAATTGAATAAAAAAATTAATTCATCAATGGGCTCATATAA
Organism: Viscum album; assembly: GCA_963277665.1. Taxonomy (NCBI): domain Eukaryota; kingdom Viridiplantae; phylum Streptophyta; class Magnoliopsida; order Santalales; family Viscaceae; genus Viscum; species Viscum album. The sequence goes on from OY728155.1 coordinate 1,448,608,477, forward strand.
AGGGAGTACAATTGCCAAAAATAAATAAATTAGTTCAAATACATGATTTAATATTTTCAAAAATAGGGAAGAAACCAAAATTTATGATTCATACCTCAATTTTAGATTGATATTCGTTCAAGAACATGTTCATCAATAATGTGGGGAACTGGCTGCATTTGGTTAATGTTAGTCCACTGTATTCAGATCATTGTTCATTGTCCGATTCTAATTCACCAATGAAGAATGCTCTAAATCTCCTCTCAATGTACCTTGATTTATGATAATAACCCTATAGAATTTATATAGTATCAATTATATAAAGTAAATTTTTTTTGGATATTAAATGAATTAAATTAATTATTTAGTTAATTTATCCACTTAACATACCAACCAATGATTTCATCATCCTAAAATTCATCACCGACCAACATTATATTGCATCTAGGTTTAAAAAAAATCTTTGATTCAACCTTAGTCAAGGATTTAAAAGTAATGTCTCAATTTATGAGTTATTCTAATTTTGTAGGAAAATTATGAAAGCATGATATTAATATATTTAATATTTCCATAACATCAATTTTGGGATCACTAGTACATGTACTTTTTCACTGTCTCAGCACCTGACTCCAACAAAATCTTAAAATATTTCATAGTCTTAAAAAGAAAAATCAGGGACATCACATTATTCCCCCTAAAATAATATTCAACCTAAAAAATACCAATCTAAACAAAAGGATGGGAATATAAAGCTTGCATCTGGTTATTTTACACCCAAGATCTCTCATGTATTCTCTTATTATGTCCACCAACTCACACCCAAGGGAAGCTCATAACTATTATGTGTCATACCAATATAGTTAAAAACCCCAACTAGTAACCTTGGAAGGAATCTCCACAATATACCACCATCTTATTCAGGCCAACATTGTGAAAAAATTCAATCACTCTTCTCCTTAGCTATGATAAGTGGAAAACACAAAGTACCCGGTCCAACTACAATCATGGTTCATTTGATACACCACCTCACTAACCCAACATATCAATTGAAAAATGGTAATACGATCATTTGATATTTCATGTCCTCTTAGAAAAATCCACATGATCCTTGACATGGATAGATATCATTGAATACATTATATCATCTTAAAACTCCAAAGAATGTTATCCTAAGTCCCCAAAAGACTCCTAATGTTTTTTGGGTTTTCCTCATATTCCCCTAGATGAAATATACTCCTTTTACATCTATCATTAGTACCAACCATAGGCCTATAATAAATGACTCCCACTTGCTCTGACCAGTGTAGTTGTGACCTAAAGGTTCCCCCATACATGGACCCAAAGGGTGATACATCGATGGGGGAGTGATAACTATTGTGAAACATAGATCAATGACGGTAGGTGATCCTTTTATATATGTCCCAAATATAACATGATATCTTAAAGTATATTATATAGAACGTGAGGTCCCACTCTCCCTTACCGTATGGATGGGGTAGGGACACAATTATTAATTGAAGATGAGTCCCAAATGCCTCCTACATCCTCTCCATAATCATGATGTCAAGTGAACATCATGTTCTAACCAATATTCAATTGAATTACATGAATATGGACTACCTCTTTCATATAGAGGCATACCAAAATATCTACTAAAATCCTCTCTCGGATGGGTAGAAATTGGTTCAACTATGTGATTCAGTCTATACTCAATAAAGGAGAATCATTACCTTTCATCAATCATGGAAGCCCTATCATGATAACCACCAAACACTGTTTGATTTCCACTTCCTCGTTGTACCTTGGTCTCCACCTATATGAAAGATAGATTTAGATAGTTAAACTCAAAAACAATCCACATAACCCTTGTTCGAAAAAACCAAATCTAAATGGTCTCAATATAACCACACTTCTCCTGGGTGTACACTAAGGAAAAATCCTCCTTAGTAAATTTTCCAGTAGCATGACTGGTTCCATAGAGCATCTTTTAATATGTATTTTTTACTCCCCAACATTAGGGAATCCAACAAGAATTTATCTATTGGATATATGGTGATGAAATATTTCATATTTGATGTCTCCAAGTTGTGCCTCCCTAACTCACTGATGAAGTATAGGGGTAACAACCATAGACTTGAGGTATGCTACATCATCCTCACCAATATGGGTCAACTAAAAAGTGGTCAAATTATTATTTACATAACTGTGAGATTCTTCTACCTAGATCACACATTGTATGTCCCTAACTCTCACACCAAATCAACCTTTATAGGGTTAACTACAACCCCCATATATAGAAAGACAAATCATGAGAACTGGAACATAAAATATAAAAGTGACTCCTTGAGAATTACCAAATGACTAACATTCCCATAGTATGTCTATAACCATACTCCCTTGCCTAATATTCTCCAAATCATACACCAAGGAAATGAGGGGACCATTATAGAAGACTACAATGAACAATTCCAAGAAAGGTTAAGGATCTGGATCATAAGTCTCACAAACACTACTTGGGTATTTAACACACCGAAATGTATCACCATAAACTCATGTAAACTATAATGGCCCTAGGAATCCATGAATGACACATACACCTCACAAACATAGAGCTGTTGATAACTCGTCCTAAGGTAATACTCTGAGATCCCCCTTACCTCCATCCATTGCTAAAAGAGGTCAGCGATTCTCAAGGGTGGATACTCCTTCAAGATTGCGACCTAGATCAGTTGATTCCAATCCACACCTAACCAAAATCTCTTATATGCCTCTTATGTGAACAACATAGCTCTACCAATAAAAAAACATTGGTTATTATGAATCCTTTCCTCTACTGACTACTCCTACTACATATCTATCTCTCACAACTACATGGGGTTATCTGATATGAAACGTATATATCCATTTTTCCCTTAAACATGTTTATGTAGAAAAAAAATCTTTACGGGGTGGTAAACCAAGAATTTCCTGAAGATAGATTCCCTCATACATATACGCTAACATAGGAAAATAAAATCCCATATCTTTCATTGTACCAAGGGTAATAATATCCCACTAATAAGGAATAAATTGTAACCTCTTATGAATTTGATCATCCGTCCCTGCTTTGGTATCACTTTTTATTAAAGGAGAATAACTCCATCCTAACAAACTAAATGTACTTTTACACACCCTAGATGCAATCATCAAAGAATTAATGTTAAAAATATATTTCATAACGAGGAAAACATCATAGGGTCCTGATATTTTTATGGAAGGATTTTGTGGAAGGATCCCGCTCCCTCCCTCTTTAAAGAGTCGGGTCATACCATCGTTATTAATGGGTGATCGTTGATCCTCTATCCAGGACACACAAGCACAAGGGTTGAGAAAAATTATTCCATTGGTATTTCTAGGTATCTAATAGGGACTATGTTCATAGAAATTTTCTTGTTTCCACACACAAAAACCATTAACTAGAGAAGAGAAGAAACGGGTCACACATAAAACACACCCAGAGCCTCAAGGTCACACGAATACACCAATTAATGACATATTTCCTCTTAAATACCTATTCTCATTAACTGGGATCACTCTGAACCCTTCAATAAAAACAAACTCAAACGTACATGTCAAGGAACTCGTTCACCACACCTAGACATTAACCCCTTAGGGCGGCACTAAATCTCCTTCAGTGTTTTGAATTGAATCACAAGAACACATCTAAATTGGGTAAGTTTATATATTTATTTCATGTATAAATCCACATTGAACATTACCAAAATATGGATATACCAATGCCATGTATGACCTAGGATAATTATCACCACCTAGACTACTATAAAGATGGATCCTATCCAAGTGGGAAGTTTTCACCAAAGGCTCATGTCATTTCTCCACCACATGAGATGGAGGAGTCTGTATCCCCTTGAATAATGTGGAATACCTATCTCTATAACATGCAATCTACACTCAACACAGGTGTTTCACCTTTTTGAAACCTTAGATCCAACAGATTCTCCATGGAGAAGACTGTTCACAAACCCCACAATATGATAGGTCATGTTCCACACCAGCCAGAATACACTGACCACTAGTATGAGTCAAACCTCTACTACCTATGGGTTTGTCCCATTGTGAAACATCAATGATTTCAATCATTGTAACTCATGCAACCCGATGAGCTTGTGTATACCATAATCCTATCCTACATGATTTTCCAACTCCTCAACACATGGATTTTTATATTCTTGATCCATAAAAGGATCCATGTGCCATTAAACACGTGGTATCACTATTTAGTTCCATCCTATAGAAGTTAAACTCATGAGTATGTCCCTAAATTGTGGCCTCATTACCCTCCTAATGGTTGTAATGATACTATCTTGAAATCCAGTCTGTCTATCTTTATCACGAAATCTAAAATTTTATCAATAATTAGCATGGTCAATGACAATATCTAAGGAGATAACTAAAGACGTATAGTCAAAGGACTCAATCCTATATGATGGGTATACCATTGATCCCTACAACAAATGTCTTGGTAATCCATGTTAACACAAAGATAGTTGGAGTCCGGGTGTATGGATATGTTGGCCACCACACCAACACTAATTTCACTGGAGAAAAAGATTAACTCAATACACTTGGACATTATATCCATAAATCCAATAAAATACTCACATGGGGACAACTACAAACATTTTCCCATTGAAGGAACTACTCTAATATAACTCTATAACAACCAGAACCACCAAGGCCTTCCTGTCTAGTAGAAGGATGAGTGGTCACAACCCAAATACTTACTATATAAGCCATGGGATGTCGAAAAACATCAACAAAAGCATAACTAAATTGGGATACCATTTCCGAATGTAGTTATATGCATTCATCCAACCATCTCCATGTATAAGTATAAAGAAATAATAATTAATTAATGAAATATCTATTGTAAAATAAATACATGTAAAACCCTCAAGTAAATAAGAAAAAGTATATAATAGTATAATCTGAAATGTAAAGGAATAAAATAAATGAACAACCCAAAAATATTTACCATCCTGAAAACAACTAAAATTACGTTAATATGACACTTATCCTCACCTAATATCCATGACTAACCACCGTATGTGGTCAATGCACCCAGGTATCACTATGCTCCATCATAATCACTTCCAATCTATCTATATTCTGTATAATACATGACATGTGTGGGAAAATCCCATCCAACAGTGAGTATATAAATACCCATTATGACACCCTGAAAATCAGAAGGGAGTGATAAAGAAATGAAAAAAAGTTCAACAAAACCTAATGAAGGAATTTCAATTAGAAACTATGAGAATATCCCTAAAAATACATATATTCTTATCAAGAACGATAATAAGTGTCAAACTGGATCTCAACATCCATATCTAAACTATGAAAAACAATTTTTTCTTTCAATGGTAGTGATTCATCTTCTATACTCTAAATCATGTGAAACCGTATAAGTATTCATGTGGAGGGTCTCACACCTCACCACTATGCACTAAAGACAAGGGATCCCCTATTCTAAATCATGAATCCCATGTGACCTCACATTAATATGATTTTAGGGGCCCACACCTTGAAATTATGCTCCATAACTTCGGGATAACACATCTCCTATGGAGGAACAACACACCACTAGAGCTCAAAGATGGGGGTGTACCTCTCCATATATAGAGGACCAGTGCCTATGTATGGAATTGAAATCTATATATTTTTAAATAATATGGTGTGTCATTCCCTAGTTTGATATGTGAGTATCATCATTATATATAGAGTAATTGTGCTTAAATATGGGAGTATTGTCTCCACATGGATAAAGAATATGGGGGACCTGCACCCTAGTGTTATAAGGGAGTAAAATCTCCATATATAGAGTACCAACACAGTAAATAATGGCATACAGTTTCTACCTAGATAAAAAGTATATGGGACCAGTGGGTTTTTTTGTTAGGGTAGTACCATATCTATTGATAGAGGACCCACATCCTTAATAGGGGAGTATCATCTCTAACTAAATAAAGAGTACATGGGGCCCACACCCTAGTGTGATAGATCAGTACCATCCCAATAGATAGAGGACTCATTCCTGTAATAGGGGATTACTATATCAAACTTGATAAAGAGTATGTGGCACACATTACCCTGTGTGATAGGGGATTATTGTCCCTATAGATAGAGAACCCATGCCTAAATAGGGGAGTATTGTCTCTAACTAGATAAAAAGTATTGGGGACCCATGCCCTAGTTGGATATAAGAGTAATATCCCCATAGATGGAGGACCCTCATGCTGAATATGGAAAAATTTCCTCTCCCTAAATAAATAGTCTAGGGGACCCATGCTCTGATGAGATTGGGGAGAACTGTACCCATGGATAGAGGATACATTACATAAATAGTGTATTGATTTATCTACTTGGAATCTCTCTAACGTTTTTTCCTGATCACTACCATCATTGAGTATTTCATAAAGAATATGCATTCTCTAAACATCAGACATAATATTCTAAAATACACTATGATGTACACCATCTCATTCTACATGGAAAAACACCCAGGATATGCTATTTTTTTCCAAACTTTGAGTCCAAATGAAGACATGCAAGAGAATGAATATAAAGGATGGAATACACAGCATGAATGGGGGTTTACATGGTATTGGATCCACCTAATTTATTATTGTTGTTATCATTTGTACATGTATTAAAATCCATTTCTTCTTATAGGGTGTGTAATGTTACCACACAACATCTATCATCCACCTGGGGCCTACTAGTTAGCTTTTAAACATGCCCTAATACCAGCTCATGCATGTGTACTCCCAGAGTACATGGCATGTCTTCCTAAAATGAATCCTTGGTGTGTGATAGTTCGTACATATCCATGACATTTGGGGAGGGTCACATGACATTTGGGCCTATCCACATGTCTTGTGACACTTATCTTCACCTAAAACCCTAGTTGTTGTGGAATCTAAAGAACCCATTGTGTGTTCTTCCACACTACACAACATGTAGTCACTATTTATAAAGATATATAAAATCTATAATGTGGATTCTTGATAAATCATCACCACATATAATCATGCCTAAAATCCACTTGAAACCATTTTAAGTCAAAAATTGTCATCGATTTTGATCCTCAGGTGGCCACAAATCAGAATCTAGTGATCCCCTCAAAGCCTAAAACACCATGCATTAGGCTTCTGTCACTGACCACTAAATATCATTACCCATCCAAATCATGGATCCATGGATTATCACCCATATCCCATGTATTTCCTAAATAAATTCGGAAACCATTGATCCATTTCTTCCATATTATCATAATGAATTTGTGGGGGGGGGGGGTCAATCTCAGTCAATCCCACCATGACAAATTTGACCTATGGCCCCTTATTCCAATGATGATAAATGCGATGAAAGGAGAGGGTAAAACACAAAAAAAATATTTAAAATCATCATTTAACAATAATTATTAGAAAATTATCAGAGATGAGAGATATCTAAGATCAACAGATTATAAATAAATATTTAAATTAAATAAAAAATTTAATTCATCAATGGGATCATGCGAAGTGCATGAAATCTCCAACAAGAAATAAAGAAGATATAATCTGTGTTTTAAAAATTAAATCATGAGGGATGAAACCCAAATTGATGATCCTTACCTTGATTATAGATTGAAAATTGGAGAAGAACACATTCACCGGTGATTTGAGGATCTCGCCACATATGTTTATTGTCGATCCATGTTGATATAATCATAATTCATCTTATGGTTCTTTTTCTGTAATGAAGAATACTTTGAATCCCCTCTGAAATATCCTAGGGTTATGTTCCTAATGCATGAGAATTACTATAGACACAATTATGTAGTGGAAATTTAGGTTGCATTATTAAATGAATTAAATTAATAATTTAACTAATCAGCCCATAAAACGAACCCACCAGTGACTGCCTCATCTAAACATCCATCACTCCCCAAATTTAGGTTACACCTAGATTAAAACCCTCATTTCAGATTCAACGATGGTCTCAGATTTATTATATGTTTCTCTATTTAATATTAATTTCAATTTTTTCAGAAAACTATTTACACACATTATTAATATATTTATTATTATTGTGACATTAATCCTGGGATCCATAGGCCACGAAATATCACATCATATTAGTTTCAGGATCCCAAAAAAAGCATAAAATATTCCAAATTCTTACATTGAGAAAAAATTCATTGCATTTCATTAGCCTTCAAGATATCTTCTTAGGATTCTTTATGCGTAGTTAAAAATGTTTCTAGAAGAGAGTATAGTACATTGATGTAAATATTTCATTCATATAATATCTAAATTTAATTTAATTTACTTTTTCATTTAATTTTTAATTCCTACTTATTTTTCATTGTTTTATATCATTTGTGGTGGATTCATTTAAAATAAAATTTTTTAAAAAAATGAATTCAATATATAATTATTTAAGTGACTTTTACTAAAGGACATAAATGATTCACCTGGGTGAAAAAGGTTTCCTCGAAACATTCAATGATGTACATATACATAAGGAGGCATTATGAAGAAGTATACTTCCACATCTTGGAATAGGGTTAGCATCCAGTATAGGTCATGTATCTGGAGGAGATACTAGTGTATATAGGTTCCAGGAAGATCATTGATTCCCCCCACATATATTAAGCAGAGACATCCTATAATATCTTCTTATTTGTGAATATTTCTAAGAGATAAATATTAATTTTTATGAGAACATATTCTTATAGGGTTCTAAATCAACATATTCTATTCTGGATAGAATCCTACTAACTATCATGTTTCATTCCACCCAACCATTCCATGTTGGGTACTATAATCCTATAATTTTCACAACTACAAAGCCTGATACCAGTTTTATAAAGGTGAGAACCACTATAGGAGGAGATAATAATCTTGATAAACCTATTAAGAAACCATAATTTAGATGTTGGAACCATTCATGAAGCTAATGTTTATGACATCTATCAATGGTTTACACCACATATGTGACATCATTAATATAGTTGGGGGTATTTCGTCAAGGTCAATAATGGATATGTAAGTTTCATGGGTGATTATTTTTTATAATTATTACTCTATCATGGTGAGGGTTATTAGATAAAAATATTGAAGTGGATATTAAAACCTTTTTAATATGGATCTTGACGATTATGAGCATGATGTGATAAATATGTGTGTTAGTGTTGGATAATTTTGGGTGTATGTTTTCAAATTGTTAAAACATAGTTTTAGTACTATAGGGAGGTTATAAAAAAATTTATAAATTTATAATGATCTCATGAAATATTTTTCTATGTTAATTTTGGGAGATAAGACGTATATCTATTCAGGGAGTGGGGGCCAGCATTTCATGAGGGATATGAATAATTGAATTCCAACACAAAGTGTTATAGATATATATGGGTTATATGATCCCTAATAAGAGAAATAAATTATATATATGATGAATATATCATGTAGATACTATTTTATAAAATTTTTATATTCTATATTTTATAAAATTGAATTTCTAGAGTCTTATATGGTTATAATATTTGAGTGGTTTCTACTCATAGTATTTAGGGTTTGTTCTTTTCATTTTATATGAGTTTATTTTTATTATGGATACTATGACTGGTATAGTATTTTTAATATATTTTGTGATGTAAGGGGTTGTATTTTTTAAATTAATATTATTTGATTATTTTCATTATTTTTTATCAATCTTATTCTTTTTTTGATTTCCCTTCTTTATAATTTTTTTCATTACCATTGTTTAAGGAGTGATGGAGTGTGATAAGCCTATATTTATTTATATCGGTCATTACTATTGTCCTTATTTTTTAGAGTATATTATTTATTTTGAGTTCTATATTATATCTTCTAATAATATAATTGGGTAATTTTTTACTATATTTATATAATTAATTTTATGTTACTAATTCTTTAAAGCGATATAATATACTCGGATGTGAGAAAAGGAAAGTTTAGTGAATAGATAGTGTCTACCTGGACCAATGAATTCCATATGACATTATTCCAACTACATCATGACTATATTTATTCCTTTTATACAATATTATTTTGTGATCATGATGTTGAGAATTGTGTGTACAATTATTAATTCTGTTTCTATTAGAATAAATACTTGTATTTAAATTCTTGTTTGTGCTATTTAATTTGGAATTAAAGTTCATTTTTATGCCTCATATATATTAGTTGGACCACATGGATCTCTTTATTATAATAATAAAATAAATTTTTAATTATTTTTGGTCTCATGATTTATAAATTATAAACATGATTAAGACTATAAAAGGTGATGACATATGTGTGTAATAAATGTTTTTAGTACTATTTCCCAAGAAAAGGCATACAAACACATTAAAAAAATAGTAATATAAGGATTATCCCTCCCTTATTTCTTTTGTTTCTTTATTTTTTAAAATTTTGAATTTATTTTTTTTATTTTATTATAAAGTGTTTTTAGAGAAATTTGTATGTTATAATGAACATGAAAGAACATATATACATGGTTATTCAAAATATAAATTATTCACAAAATAATTAAATACTCAAAATTAATATCCAATCCCAAAGTGGTGAGAAACAATAAAAATCAGTACCATAACCACACCCATTTTCAAAAACTTATCTCATATTATGTCTGGGAATATAATTTAAGAATTTATTGAAACTTCTGGTAATCATGGACAATGATTCTGATGAATCAAAGGAGGACCTAATTTTTCAGTTAATATTGAGGTATAACCTGTGGAAAATTATGATGTAAGTGCTAAAATAAACATTTAATCTATGTTCAAGTCTAATGATAAAGACGAATATGGAGATCCTTGAGAAATAAAATTCAAATTTTTAGTGGAAATGGAGAATCAAGAAAATAATACATTAAAGAAGATGAATAACAATAAAGATAATAGGAGGATTGGGTGCTGTCTGATGTACTCTATATGAATGTGATAAATATTAATGATGAGTTGTATAACATTGAAGATAAAATAAATAATAAAAATGATTTATATGAATTTTAGAAAGAAGCGATAGTGGATGATAAAATTTGGAAACATGGTTAGTATCTAGAAAATTATCCTAAATAAGCTAAAGGAAATTAGTACTAGTAAATCAAGACCACCCATGAACTCTTTTTCCTAATCCTTATTGTAATAAAAATTATGATTTTATCCTTAAAAATTAAAAATCTAAATTTAAAAAGGATATTAACATAAGATTACCTACATTCCCTAAAAAAAATAGATAAATCATATATGGGTATCCTTCACAATACTCTAATTACATGAGACAATGGGTCAAGGTCATGATAAGTGACCTTAAAAATGATTTTATTGTATGTATCCAAGAAAATTTATTTTTTACAAGATATTTATAATTTAATTTATGATTTATATTAGATAATTGTTTTAGGAAGTTTCTCTATTCATCTTTATAAAATTTATCTTAATTTTGAATGGAACTTATAATTTTACATGGGTGTTTTATTTTTCAGGTACATTGGGATATAATTCAAATGGGAAAATAAGAAGTTGAAGAGTATCATCATGAAAGGGGGTTTTATTTTTCCTTCTTTATCATTTTACTCCCCAATATTTTTTACAATTTTCAAATATATTTTCTATTTTTAATGGGAAATTCATGCCATAATTTGATTTGTTTCTACACTCTAATCTATAATACAACAACTATATAGAAATATCATGATTCTACATTTTATATCTCATTGTTAATAATATTAAATGAGTATCATGGTGGATATATATGTATCTTAATCATAGAGGTATTGATTTGATGAATTATAAAATAAAGATTCTAGTAAATTTATATAGATGGAATTCAACTCATTTATTCATGATTCTAATTTCCAAAAATTATGTTAATTATGTTTTTATAAGAATTAATATCATGGGTTATATATTCGATATCATATATCTATATTCATATGAGGATTCATGTAGAAAACTCTCTAGTTAATTCTTCTATATTTCTTGAGAGTTATCTGTGCATGTTAACTTACTATGACTAAAATTATATCTTGGTAAAGAAATGATTGTACAAGGATTTATTTAATTTGAGTGGGGGACTTTTTTAGGCACTTATACATCAGAAAAAAATTACATTAATCCTTATTTTAATACTATAAAATTAGTGAATTCACTTATTAGTAATTGGCACATTACAAGATGGTTATATCATTCTGAACCTACTATTTTTTCTACATGATTATCCAACTATTATGTTTAGGGGAGAGTTAATGTGTGGTTGAAAGAAATTGGTTAAAGATAATAACATGTGGTGTGTTATCATTGGTTAAATGGAATGTTCATATATTATATTGCATTATGCACTATTTTCAACCTCTATTGAAAGTAAAAAAAGAATGGAGGGGTTGTGGGTGATTCATAAATCACTCTCACACAATATTTGATCTTGTTAATGATATTAAAAATAATGTTAAGATATGATATAATAAGGTTTGGTTGAAGAGTTTGATATTTGTTTTGTATAAAACGTTTCAAATAAAATATGAAGAAGATTTTAAAATTTTTAAAATAGGAAGCATTACTAATTATATTCATTGTTTTATTCATGACCTTACTATTTGAGCTTGTAAATTGGGGTGGAATAGTTTTCATTTAGATTTTATAATTTATTATCATGTAATATTATTTAGAGATCACCCTTGTTTTTCAGCATTATATTTTTCAAATAAAATTATAATAAATGTTAATACTCAGAGTCATTAGATCCTTAATTTGATTATGTTAAGATTAATTTTGATTGTTTTTTTCTGGGGAAGATATTTTAGATCCTATGTATGTATATGGTTTGGGTGAACTAGCATTAGTTATATTAATAACTACATTCAAAATGTACATTGACTTATGATAGAAAATAATTCATGGTAAGGTATATCATAAAGTGTCATAATTATTAATAATGAATTCAGATATTTGAATGGATGTTAGGAAAAGTATCATCAACATAAAGGAAAAAGTCAATATACATGGTTTTCTTAGATTCATTGAAAAGTTAGGATTTGGGACGATATTATAATGTGACACATAAAATTTTATTTCCCCATTGATAATTATTTTATTTTGTTACCTTTGAGTTAAATATTTGTAGGAATGGTTCAATTTTTATTTATATTGATATTATATGTTTGAGGAAAACAATGTTTTAAGTGTGGAGGGATTTTATGTACATATTAAATGCATATGATTTTTAAATTTAATTCCATTATTTTAATATTTTAATCGGTAATTACTTCTTAGTTTTCATTGTTTTGTATTATTTATAGAAGTCATATTTTAAAATAATTTTCGGGTAAAATAATTAAATATATATGTTTTGATGATATTTTTATTCAAGGAAAAATCTTTTACATAATATAGGTGAAAAATGTGGACTCAAAACTATCCAATAAGGTCACACACAATGATTGGAAATAGGTAGAACCACCCATGCATAAAACAAAACATGGTTGTCACTACGTTTTTGTCAAGTGGTTGGAGGAGAGCCTGACATGTGTAGGTATTGAAGAGGAGGAGGAACCCTTGGTGAGGTTTCCTAGGTATTTCTCAAAGAATCCATTGATACAATATACAATATTATTAATTATCACTATCTGGTGATATTTTTTGATGTGGGACTCATCCATAGTGATCATTATTCATTTTTACAGAAATGATCCCATTATGGGTTCCATTTCCACATCATCTTAATAACATATAAAAATGTTATCCTTTTCTCCATGTACCAATCATCCACAATGTTTTGGTCATTAGAAATCATAAATTGTCATTATTATAGATCATGACACCAAATTTACAAAGGTTAGGATAAAAATATGAGTATAGTTAATGTTCAAGTGAAAAACTAAGAAGAAACTGTGAGAAAAAAATATTTCTATGAATGAAACAGATTTTCACTCCACATATAGATTGTTCAATCTAAATTTTAATCTTCACAACGATGGTCGAGGGGAATTTTTAAGGTTCAAAGATAGTTTCTTATGTTTCATATGGGGTATCTCGTGTTATGGTTACTCTATAATGGTGTGGGTTCAATGATACAAAAATTCTAAAGATGATATTAGAACATTCTAACCATAGTTGTAGTGGATCAATAGAGTGATGTGATGATCAAAAGTGAGTCAGCATTAGATCATATTGGAATAAATGTTTGGATAATTTTTAAACATATTAATGATATGACATATTGAATCTAAATTGTTTAAGATTAAATAAGAAGGTGGACTTATTTTTATAGGCATTTTCCCACAATGAAGGTTAGTGTAGGTGTATATATGATCAATTTTTGATGGGGATTATTCAGAGTGAAATGAAGTAATATATAATGGGTATGAAGACACTAAAAGGAAAAAATACTCTGAAACCACAAGTATCTATCTGTACCATGTGTGTGTGTGCATATATTTTGATATATTAGAGATGAAGCAAAGAACTGGGAACAATTTACCTTCTAAATCATGGATCATGAATTCCCTTTTAGAGTAAGAATGAGTGAGGTTTTCAATCATGATTTTAGATTCCATTAATGTAGTGAACTATATATATCAAATTGATAAAGATTCATCTACCTTCACTCATATTTGATAATAAATCTATCTTTTTTGGGAGTGATACACATTATTTCATGAGGTATCATATAAGTTTAAGTCCACCATAATGTGTAAAAGATATATGGGATATATGATCCATGAAATAATATAAAATGTGGAGGTATAATGAATATAACTTGGGGAAAAGTTTTAATAAAAATAGGGAAGTGGATATAGTAAACTGAGTTAAATTCCCAAGAGTCATCTTTATCTACAATCTTCAGGAGTATTTTGGGGTCTTTAGGATTGTTCTTTTCTTTTGGAACATAGTTTCTCTCTATCATAAATTTAAATAGAGGGTACGTATTTTTTTTAAAAAAAAATATTATGCAAGGGAATTTATTATTTTTTTTTTCTTTTATGGTTTTCAGTATGGTTTCTCATTCTTCTTCATTATTTTATTTCCATTATTTATTCCCTTTAGAATAACAATTATTTTAGGGGTGATGGAGTGTGATTATTCTATCTTCAATTCTACTAAGCATTACCATTGTACTTATTTTGAGATATTTCATTCTAGTGTGTTTGTTATAGTGTATCTTTCAACTCAACCACTATGTTAGTTTCTATTATATTTTTTAAAAAGGATTTTGGCTACCCATTCAAATTTGTAATATGATGTACTTTTCTATGAGAAAAGGTAATGTTAGAGAGTAGAGAGTCTCCAATAAAACCAAGGTATTATCTTGGACTTGATACCAATAAATATATGGCTCTCATTATTTCTTTTTTACTTTATGTAAATGAATTAAAAAATCCTTAGTATAGATCTTCATTTGGTTTATATTATTATAGATAGTAGTTTTACAATTATAGTTAGTTGCCTTTAATTTTAAATTAATGTGTGTTTTGGGTATTATAAATATGAATTTTACTTCATTACCTTCAATAATATACTAATCCTTTTTAGTTTTAGTGATTTTAGTCTTGTGACTAATAAATTCTAAACTTGATTAGGACTATGGGATGTGATAATTCTAGTGGATTGGAAACATAAACGGTACAACCTATTATATAAGAATACATAATTATAAAAATTCTCATTCCCCCCACTTGTGTATAAGAATAAATTTTCTAAGAGGGATATATATCATGTGGTGTGGGAAACAATCAACTCTTGGAATACTCCATACTAAATCAAACTATAAAATTTTTAATGTATATAAATTCATTTATTCCAAGCTAACTATTTTATCTATAGTGAATAATAATTATTCCTAGAATGTATGATACTTAACCAATGTTATCCATGTAGAAACATTTGTTTAACCTTGTCTTAAGTGACTGTAATTTTTTATCTCATTTACCATTATTAGTATATCATCGACATATATTACTAGGAAAACAAATGCACTCCAACTAAACCAATTGTTAACAAATTCCTCACATTTATTTTTTATGAAGTCATAATCCCTTATAGATTCATTTAAAAAATTGTTCAATGAACATGGGGATTTATTCAACCCATGAGAATATCTTTGACACATTAACATCTTTTTAAAATAAAGTAGAGTTAAGAACCCTTCTAGTTGTGTCACATATATATATATATATATATCTCTCTCTCTATTTGAAAACATTTACATTAAGGATGGAAATATTAACACTATTTTTATAAATATTCAAATCATTTTAATTAGATATGTGAATTATAAATCTTATTAATTTTAACATAGTGACTAATCAAAATGATTTTACATAGTCTATTCTTAAATATTTCTTAAACCCTTTATCAATAAGTTAGGATTTATTGAAATTAACATTTCTACAAATTTTCATACTCTTTTTGAATACAAATATTTATTCAATAGTATTTTCATAAATTAAAAAACCTAGCAAAAACTATACCATATTTTGGTACATAGAATCAATTTCATAATTCACAGACTCATTCAACTTTGAAATTATGGCGTTTGTACTGATTCATTTAAGGATAAAGGTTAATTTTATTTTTATAATAATTTTTTCCCTTCATCAATTAATAGAAAACCATATAAATCTTAGTTAAATAACCATTATAATTCTCCTAGATAGTACTTGTTTATTTACAATAACTTATTGTGTTGATAAATTTGAAATTTGTTTGTGTACCAACTTCCATGACTTTATTAAATCCTATCCTACTCTATAAATCACTTTTAGAGATATGCTCTCTTTCATGGAATGAGTAATATCTATAAACTAAAACATTTTTATATAAGGTGTTATATACATAATAGCCCTTTTTTATGGTATATCCTATAAATATACACTTGTTCTAAATAGAAACATGTTTGATTGCATATATTACCTTAAATGTGATTCACATCCCAAGACATATAGATTTAACAATAATGATATATTCATATACATCTGTTGGGGGTAGATACTAATCCACTTATCATACTTATCTAGATGCTTCTCATATATTTCAGTCAATTTTTTAGAAACTCCATCAATTAGATAGTACCCCCTTGACTTTCTAGACCATAAGATAGGAATCCCAAACCCCCGAATCACCATAGCAATTCAAATGTACACAAACACACACACTCATACAAATAAACACAAAAATTAAACTATAATAAAATATAGAAATAGGTAAAGAGAATTTTTTTATTTATATTTTTAAGAAATTAAGTTCTATATATATGGGGGGACACTGTCATTTCCATTAATATTTAAATCTATAATCCCAATCAATATTATTTTAACATTATTTCCATATTCTAAGAATATATGTAAATCACATGGATAATTTGTCTCACACTAATACTATAAGAGGCCTGACTTGTCATCTGGTTGTGCCTTTATTCAAGGTTTATGGATGACCTACAATATTCACTTTGTGACTACTGATCTCATGTATTGATCATCACCATATAGTTAATGACGGTGCACATTCTATGTTACCATTACAATTCTCATAAGAGAGAAAAGCATGTGAAATAACCAATACTTACACTCCCCATTTTCTACGAAATAAATATAAAACAAAACACCACTATAAAAAAAATTTATCTGACCAGCCTCACACCTATTGAAGGCTTGTTGCCTCTAAGCCACAATAGCATGCCAAACTATCTTTTAGAGTTCCTTATTTTAATAAACATTATATTTTTATTATAAAAACCTCTTCCAAAACATAAAAATATCTTACTTGAAGATTTCATAATGTATTTAAGGGAAACTCTCCAACAATATGTTTAAAAACAAGATCATTCCCAGCAAACATGTAGTGACACACATCCCCGTTAAGTTCACCCATGTCCAACATAGGAACAATTTTTCCCCAAGATTTCTATACATATCACCTTGGTGACAATATCCAATATATTTTTCTTCCTTGTTATCTTATATATATCCATCTTATTTTCCTATAGAAACATCTAAATGAAATAATATTTTATGCCGATGTGCTTCATCCGTTCATGGAAAATTCAATTTCAAGATAATTAAATTTCACTCTGACTATCATAGAATAACAAACTAACATCCTACTTTCAGGTATCTTCCTATAAGAGAAACATAAAATATATTAGTACCATTTCATTACATCCATGTATTTTTTTTGTTATTGTAGATAATGACACCATGATTTTAAATCTTGAAAAGAATCCCATACATGTTCCTCTATATGTGAGCACAAATCCAATTATACAATTTTTAGTATTAGAGTCACCCCAAAATTCATTGTCTATATACTCATAAAAATGATCATTAATACTGAAGTATAAAGTTGTATATTATATTCCATTGAGATACCAGATGATTCATTAATTGGATTCCATGTGTTCCTTTTGTATTTTCTACATGAAATGACTAACACTCCCATTTTTAAAAAATATCACATCGAGTAAAAACAAGGGTTTAAAGAAATATTTCCCCCAATGATTTAAATAGAACTCCATACATGTACTTCGCCTAATCTTTAATTTTAGGTGCTTTATCATTGAAATAATTTGAGTGTATTACAATAGGTGTTGAGATCCGATTTTTTCCAAATATACCAAATCTCTTAACAATATTCTGAATGTAAACCATTTATGATAGAACAAAAATTTTCCTCTATTATCCTACTCAATATGAACCCCTATTATTTTCTTATAAAATATATGATCTTTTATCTCAAAACCTTCAAAAAACACTTTAATTAGCTTTTATATCCTTATAGTTTCTATAATAACACTAATAATTTCATCCCCTTAAAATAGTAACAATATAAAACAACCATATTTGACTTCTTTCGGTTAGAAATAGTTGTCTACATTGCTCCATATGAAACCCTTTCCTAATATTAATGTGTAAACTAATGTTTCAATTTTATTGGTTAATATTTCAAGACATTAAGATATTTATTCCACATGTACCCAAATTCATTATTTTGTTGATCCATGAAACTAGTTGTTTCCCTAATTTAAATTTCCTATATAAAATTTCAATGGATAAATTACTTCTTTAATTAATATTTCTATAAATATGATTTATCTTAAATAATAAAGGATATATTTTCCTAGATTATAGTAAGCGTTAAAAATAGTGAAAATATTTCAATGAAGACACTATATTATTTCAAATGAAATTCATTCACTATTAGCCTTCCATTATACCACATCTTCCCATATACTTCATCCTTTAGACATGTAAATCTCTGAGAATTTAAAATATATTTTTATTTAAATAAACCTAATATATTCTTTAACTTGTTATGTATGAAACAAAAAAATAAAAAGAAACCAATATATTTTAAATAAAATTATTATTTATGAATGTTATAATATAGTCATTAAATTAATTATTAATTATAGAAGTAAACAAAATATCAAATATATGTAAAAAATGGATGAAATGGCATCTCTAAGTATAATTATTCCCTTTGAAGTTCATTTTTTTAGATTTTAAGTGATCTAACATCTTTACGGGTTTCCCTAGACTAAGCCAAAGACAAAATTTATCAATGGAATATTGAGTGAAATCATATTCAAGGGATGTTCAATATCATGGAAATCACTATGAGAACCATGTTAGCTAAACTGTAACCCATGTATTCCACAAGAGCTTTTCATATACATATGTCCTATGCAATGATATTGAGGGGTTATGAAAGTAGAAGATAGGATGATAAAAACGTGTAATTATTAATCAAATTTATTTTGTAAATTTATCTTTTTAATATATAAATAAAAATAATGTTCTTTTTAAATATTAATACATTGATAAAATTCAATTAGTATAGCTAAATAACTATTAAGATCATTTTATGCATAAAAAGATATTTTTTCTAAAATATTCTTTTATGTGCTATAAATTTTATTTCAAGTAACAAAATATATTATGGTAAATTGATGATAAAATATATTTATGATATTAATAATATATTAATAATAAGTTAATAATAAATTAATAAGAAATAATAATAATAGTGAATATTTGAAGAGTCCTTTTAATATAAAAGTAATTTTTCATTATTTTTCCATTTAAAAGTTACCTTATTAAATTTTATAATTCTAATTTGAATAAATTAACTTAATTATTTAACTAATAATAAAAATATTATTTTAGGATGAATGTTTTTATTTTTTCTATAATGAATGATTTTAGGAAATCATTTCAAAATAGTATTTTTACCAATATAATGACTTTTATGAAATAAATAAGATATTAGAATAGATTCAATATTTAAGAAACGTTTTTCTTGTCCAAATATGTATTTGAAGTTAAATTAAAAATTTAAAATTATTATTTTTAATTTACAAACCTATATTTGTCATATTTAATATTAAGTTGTATGTTTCTATAAAAAAATGTATGAGTTATATATTTATTATTTTATAATTAATTTTTACCCCTTTAAAAACATCAATAAAATGAAGTGGAAGTAATATTTAGAACCATATGATTCGAATTTATTAAAAATACTCATTTTATTTTTATCATAAAATTAAATTACATTAGGTAAAAATTAGATAACAAGGGTAAAATTAAAAATGGTAAAAGAGTTAATACCAAGGGTTAAATTACATAAACATGTAAAAGACTTGTATCAAGATGAGGGATTGAGGAATTTATAGACTAAAAACCATCTAATAAACACTTTTTCCAACGTTTTATCCACATTAATTAGAATGTGGTGTGCCATTATTATTAATTTATGGGTATTTACAAAAGACTCTCACTTGTACTTAAACAAAGATCTAACTTCCACCACACTAATCCACACACCACATGTCAAATACATTCTCTAAAATATACCCAAATTCCTCCCAAACACTAATAGTGGATTTTTATAGGCTTTGGTCTCCTAAGATTATCACAACTCAAAGGCCTAATCAAATTTTCAAATGATTTCCTCCAATGAGTAAGGTAAAAATTCCAAAATCACTCCATTATTATTTTTATTTCATTAATTTTTCTTTTTATAAATATATTTTTACTATTAAATACCTAAATAATAACATTATTTTAATTATTATACAAAATTTTAGTTATATTTAAGGAAAAAACATTATCATTTGTTCTCGATTCTCCTTAGAAAAATTAAAATTTTGATCACTTGTCTGTGTGGACTACCACCTCCATGAATGACTTGTTTTATTTTTCAAAAATGAATTACATGGATCGTTATAAAAAATTATTTAATTAAAAATAAATATTTATAAAATGATTAGTAATATTAAAATACACACTATTTTTTACCTTCCTCCCATTCTATGAAAATTGAACACATTGTGTGTTTGTATGTTCGGCATATAACCTCCATGGAACGACGTATTTCATATTACATCATCACCCTACATGGATGGTTTAAAAAATATTTTTAATAATTTGATAAAATATTTATTTTATTATTTTTATTATTTATATATGAATTTTTACTATATTAATTATATTTAATATATATGATCATTATAAATTTAACAACTTAAAATGTGCATATCAAGAGGATAAACGAGTTCTTTATTTTATGTTTTAAACAATAAAAAAGTATATTCATCTTATACCTCATCAAAATTAAAATTTACCACATTATTAAAACATAAATAATATAATTATACTTTTAGAGAAAATTATTTTATAACAAAATCACTATGTAATATTCCATTAATTTTTAAAATTTATTGTTTGGATCAGTAGAACCACCTATATGAACGATGTTATAAATTTATATGATTGATGACTATTAAGACCTAATTAATTGTTATTATTTATATTAATAAGTTAATTATTATTATTATTTTTTGTTTTTTAATGGTAAAAGTATTTTTTACTCGATAATTAAAATACCACATTTCAGTTATAAAAAATCATAGAAACATGCTCGTCGCTAAATTATTATTCTCAAATAATAATCAAAACAAGTATTAGATGAAATTAAAACATTATAAATCATAATAGATCATTTATTATTGTACCATGTATAATCTATTAATTATTAACAATGTATCTATGAATGTGAATCGATATCGAAATTTCAAAGTGTGTATGAAACAATCAAATCACAAGCATTATATATTTAATACAAACTATAACTAAAAAATAAATGTATATTAAATTATTATAATTAAATACTATGTTTGATTATAAATATTAATAAGGTTATGAAATATTTTATTATTGTTTTTTATGATATAATAGGTTATAGTGCTTTGGTATATGATGGGATAAAATTTTGGGGTGTTTCCAAACTCAATACCCTTTCACTGAGTTATAATTTTTATTCTTGAACTTATTTATTATATATTGGTTATGTTTTTTCAAATGGATGAATTTTATATTAATTAATATTTTTGGATTTAAATTTATATCACATAAATCCAATTTTCTAATATTTCTTACTGGATGAAATATGATGCTCATAACAGTTTCCTCAACTCGATTTCCCTTCATTGAGAAACATTTTCGTAATAAACCCTTATTTTATTTTGTGGTGTAAATACCTCCCATTGATATATTTTTATCATATTTTTCATTCAATTATAGGAGTTTATATATCCATATCATATCCTATGTATTATGATATTCCGATTTTAATGATAACAATGTTGTAAGTTGTTTTGAAAACACAAATTTATTTTTATTGAGTTGTATGATTTCTTCTTGAACTCCATTATTGTGTGCTTTATATATTATTAAAATTACCATATTATATAATAAATTGTCTTTAAATTTGTGTAAATTGAAAATTTTAATCCAAAACATCTTCATTGATGAATTTCTACCTCATAAGAGGATAATGTTGTTAAAATAATTCTCATCATTTTTAAGGATGGTTTATCCTCCAAATCATTGTTCTATATTATTACCAATGTTATACTTTACTATTTGGAAACTCAAATTTCTGTTAATTTTGAATAAATTCATATTTATCTTTAAATATTTCAAAAAGGATATTTTATTACATTTCATTGTGACGTGGATTTAAAAAATGTATTTTAAATAATAAATATTTTTATTCTTTCATGAATGTATGATTTATCTTCAACCCCACATTTCATTTTGGTAACTTTTATGTATTTTTTAAAGGATTCATTATTATTTTATCATTATAAATACTGTTTACAAAATTATTCATGTCAATTTTTTCAAAAAAGAACTTCTCCAAAGTAAATCATAACTTCACCTCTTTCTAATGATGTTAATAAATGTTTTATAAATATTCTTGTTTGTTTTTCTATATTTTCCTCTATAAATCCATAAAATATATCTACAATAGAGATTTATTTTATTAATAAACATATAAAGGTATTTATGAAATACACTTTTTGGAATATTTACATTTTCTGAATCAACCAATATAATTTTTAAATTAATTTAATTTTATACAATTTAGAAACTTTACCATATACTATAGACTTATCTTCATGAATGGGTAACTGTTGAGCAATGTCGCTTCATCAAAAGAAGGTCCCCTCAAGTCATGTTTGTTCTTTCCCAGTAAATGATATAGTCTCTAAATAAAAAAATCCATAAATCCAATGTGTTTATCAATATTAACATTGAAAAGGTGTATGATAGGCTAGAATGTGGTTTCATATTCCGAGTAATGATTTTATGTGATTCTTTATTTGGGGGAGGGATCTCTTTTTTAGGTGTTTTATCTACTCATGGATATTAGTGTTCATGATGGATAGAATATATTTTTTTCTATTTATGGTCTTAGATATGGGTACCTTTATTTCTTCTACTATATTAATTATGACTCAGGATTCTCTCCGTAGAATCATGGGAACTCATTTTTGGTATAGAACCATTCAACCCTGCAAGTGTAGACGTCACTAGAATGCGATCTCTCCTCTTATGTTCATGGATGATTTGATATTTTTCATGAATGCATAAATAAGATCCATTATGATCCTGATAAAATTCTTGGAAGAATATAGCAATTGGAGTGGGTATAAAATCAATAAAGGGAAGTGAATTATTTATACATAGAAACATTGTTCTGAATGAAGGTTATGAAATATAGATGAATCTCTAGGTATTAGTAGAAAATAGTTCCCATGGAGTACTTGGGATCCCAGATATCCTTGATAAGGATTCGTATCTACCAATTTGAGGGGTTTTATAATAAATTCAACAATTGAATTAACAATTGGGAAAATTATTTCATATCCTTTGGAGGAAGAAGCAGTATGTTCAACTATGTACTCAACTCTTTACCAATTCGTGTCCTCTCAATCATTAATGTTATAATGACTATTATGAGTAAAACTTAGGGGATAATTTCTAGAATTATTTGGGACTCGCATGGTGTGGGGAGGTTTAAATGGTATTTGTGGTATGTAATGGGAAAACTGATAAAGTATATTGGTCTTAGTCTTCAATATGGGGATGTAACTATGAATTGTCTCTACAACAAGCTAGCATGGAAGGTCCCATAAAGTTGATTCCTTTGGAATAAGTTCTTTCATGGAAAATGGTGACCTTACCTTAAGGCTCAAAGGGGTAAAGTTTCAAGATTATGCAGCATCTTCATAGGAATCTCCCAATTCATAAGTATAATTTACTATGGATTATGTTTCATGGGGATATCAATTTTTTGTCTCAAAATTTGTATGGGACTCCCCTTATATACCCATAATTTCCTACACTATAAATTTCCTTCATATAGGCAAGGTATCATCCCTCCTTCATACAATCCATTCTCAATAATCAATAACACAATATCGTTGAGACCATTTATAGATCTCCATATATGGATCATTTCATTTTCATGAACTCCTAGATGGGGGAGTTATCTTCAAAATATTATGGGAGTTTCCTTTAACTTAATATTGGGAGCCATAATGGAGGAATCACTCATTGGTGCAGTGATATTCCAGTCATGACTGACTTTTTGATCTGGAAAATTCACAGCCACTTCATTTTAATGGATGATCTCATAAAAACAGTGTTAATCATTCATATAAATGATGGAGTAGTTAGGATTCCTAAATGAATGTGGTGGAATATATATTCAATGAATGTGAATGGGGTAATGCAGTTTGTTTGGGCATTGGTGATCTCTTTTGGATTAAAATGCAACATGAATCTTTTGTGTATTTCCTTCAGAATGAGAGTCATAACACTAACTTGAGCATGCAGAAACACAATGTGAGGGGTTTCTTGATGATTGTACGATGATGATGAATCTATAATTCTAGAAACTAAAAATTTATTGAAGGAGAAGGATGCTCGAACATGGACATGAATGTACGGTCTAAGAGCCTATTAATCAAACTTGGTCTCCTAGTGAAGTGGTATAAATGAATATTATCATTAATAAGAATCATAGAAAGTATAATAACACAACAACCCTCTTGTGTTCACAAACATGGATGATTGATCTATTGGAATCCACTAGAGTGTGGCCTCCAGATCAACTTTGATAGTTCATGTAATTAGGGACTAATTCGCAGTGGTTCATGGTTTGGGATCATTTATGATGGTCTGTCTTGGAATTCAACAACTTCTATGGAATTAGAGACTCTATTGTGGCCAACATAAATACTCTTCTCAGTGGGTTAGAGTCATTCATCCATCACAAAATCCCAATTACCACCATTAAAACAGACTCAATATGGATTCATAGCTCCATGAAAGTGAAGAAGAAAATACCATGGTTTTTCACCTATCACATTTGAAGGTGCCTAAGAAGTGTAACTAATGGAATGAGATTATTGCACCCTTGGTGGGAAGGAATCAAGGTTAGATATTTTCTCTCTCGTCAAATAGATAAATATAACCCCATTTTGATCTTCACAAGCGTCGATTCCCTTTCACGTGACTTTTTTATCCTAGTTTGACCCAACACACTCAGTTTACAATACTGTAGATCCCCTTGACCCCCCTGGTCCCTTGAGTTTTTCTTAATCTTTTCTGGATTACTCCATATGTTCATATGTTGTTTCTTTTATTTTTCTCAAGCACATTTAATAAAATAAAATTAAATTGTTGTCATAAATGATATTAAAACATTTTTATTTCCATTGGTACTTTGTATTTTGAAGAAATAATGATATATTATGTAAAATATATGTATATATTTTTATAGGAGGGGTATTATATCATCCACTAATGTATTTTTTAGTTTTTACATCTCATAAGATAAATAGGGGCACATATATATGATTATAAATAAAAGCGGTGATGTAGGTTTCTGATGCCAATGCCAAGAGATGCCATAACATTTTGATGACTAAGCGATGAGTGTTTGTAGGTTTGGGATTCATAATCCACCATGAAATGTAATGATTAATTATGATTGTGTTTATTCCATAATTCATTATTATGATATAGTTATATGTATTTGACATATATTTATATTATTTTCATTTGATATACTCTATGGATAATGATTATTATATTAACTCTCACATTCTTTCTTGTATTCAATGTTGGAACCCTAAGAATTGGTGGTGGCACCCCAACCAGCCCTCATTATCTACATGGGAGTGGTTTTTTTATGTATCCCCTTATTATTACTTCTCCCATTTCATAAATTCTATTTATCTACCTCTTCTTCACTCATTTCCAATTTCATTAAAGTTCCATCAATCCCTAGAGTGGCTCCAACACTTCCACATTCACTTGATGAGTTCATCAAGGCTTCAACGCTTAATGTTCTTATAGTGTTTTGTAGAATTTTTTGGAGGCGGCCACCTATTGATCCATTTGATATATTTTACCATGAAACATGTGTCTTTAAGGGGAACTCAAATATTTATTTTATAGATCCTCAAAAAATTATGATTCTTTTTGTTGTTGAATTTGACCTTGTTGATGATTTTCTAAGGCTCCTTGTCACATTGATAGCATCGGTTTTTTTATTGTTATACTTTTGATTTTATATCAATCAACACCAATCTATAATGATGATTTGGTTGAGTACTCAATCTCTATCATTCCCTTTCCAAAATATCACTATCAATAAAATTCTATTAATTTTTTAGGCTAGTTATTATGCTTAGATAGTAGATAATAAAATTTATGTCATCACATTACCCCATGTATTAGTGTAGAAGATTATTTCTCTAAAGCCCCAATAGAATCATTGTGGATTAAAACTATTGAGGAATGTTACAGTTTTCATATAGTGTATTTAGAATCATGGTGTGATTTTCTCTCTTCATGAAGTCATCTGATCAATCTACAACCAAATTTTCATTGAGGTCTAGAGAAAAGGGAAACATTGGATGTGAATAGATTAACATTTACTAACATGGGTATTGATGGAACCTAGACTATTTTTTCTCAAACAGAATTATCGCAAGACCCTCAAGTTTTAGAGGATCATCATGGTAATTTTATCTTGATGTCCATCATTATTTTTCTTCATCCAATCATATATGAGTTCCCTTCCTTTTGTAGTAAAAAATAGTAGTTTCATCCAGTAGTGGAGACCCTAGGGATATCCTTGAAAGTACCATAATGATTATAAAAATATCATACAAATGTTGAGAATATCCCAAAAGAGTCCTAGGCTTATTCTATATAGGGTTTCTCCAGTTTGGGAGTAAGGTTCAAAATAACACAAAATAACTACATTGTTTTCTTGAGTAATAATTTTGAGAATGGTGAATGGGTGGGTGGATGAAAAGAAAAAACATCAAGGTATAAGAAGAAAGTAGAACAAACCTCTCCACAGTGATAAGCAATGGTTAACTCGATAATTGAAGTATTTATAAGCCATTCTTGATATGATAGGGTGAAATTTACCTAGTTTTCTATATATTATAAAAATTCTAATACAGATAATGGGTTTTTAAAGGATGTTTCAAAAATGAAAATAAGGGACTCTCTGATTTTGGGGATTTCCAATTATCACCATGGATGAAATCTATACCTTGAAAACACTATTCATTTTTTCCCAATCCAATTGTTTGTAGATCAGTGAGGAAGTATTTTAAATCTAGGATCCATGGAGGATCCCCTTGTGATAAGGTTGTAATCTAAGACGAAGTTCAAGATGAAAGTAATGAAGACCATGATTAGCTGATATAAAGAACTGTGGCTACAGTAGAGCATGACAACTTTACTGAAAATGATATTCTTGAGGTCATCAGCATGAATAAAATAGTGTTTTAGGGACTGTAGCCTTTATATGGTGTGTTGAGTGAGGATAGAAAAAAGGAATTAAATAAAGATAATTCCATATAGATAATGATAAACTATAATAAAGATATTTTGGAAGACGAGTTCACAATAAATGATTTACAAGAAGACGAAAATGGAATGTTTGAGAGAAAAGGTTGATTTCATCATAATAAAGAGAAAGAATATTTCACCAACAAATTAAATCATATTTTGACTCACAAATTCTGTGATGGGAAAATAAAATTGGAGGAGTGTATTCAGAAAAGGGACAATATGGCCTATCACTTTGAGGATCTCACCAAGAATAATCTAGTATAATAATAACCTCAATTGAATGGAATATATATAATATTAATGATTAAAATACTCTTAAATTTATCTAGAATGGTATTGTGATTTCTTATGTGGGTTATTGTTATATGTTGTCAACAATTTGGTGAGGGTTCCCATGTTAACTATAAAAGGTATCTTTGAAATATTTTTTTTTGAATTCTCATCCATGGATCCTATTTATTTTCTTATGTTTCAATATGGTAATGACATGGTGTTTGTTTTTTCAACTTAGATTACATGTTCTTATGTTATTATTATATAGAGGAGACTCTGGATATTAAATTTTATTTTAATTAGAAATTTCTATTGATATATATGTATTTACGGAGATTTTATCCCACTATAATGGATACCTCCTCGTTGTTGGTGATAATTATAGGATTCTCAACCTAATGCATATTTTATAATCTATATAAATCATTGTCTTTATCATAGAATCAAAATAAATTGGTCATTTTAAGATGTTTGGTGCATATTCCAAACATCCTCGAGAAAAATATGAAGATGCAGATGTGATTTTCTTTAGTACTCATTGGGATATATCTCCAGTTGTAGAGGATATAATCTCAAATCATTATCATGGTATCATATGGAAGACCTCATACTTGGGGTTTTTCAAAAAAACGGTAGATTGATGATCAATCCCATGTGCCTCCACCGGCTAGTAGGGACAGCGGGGTGACTGGCTGGTGTTGTCAGCAACCTCAATGCGGTGAAGGTGGTTGATTGAGAAATTTTTGGGTGGCGAAGGTTTAGACTCAAGGGTAATACATGGTGTTTGGTTCTCATTTTAGTTTTGGTGACTGTGCATAACATGTGGCATGACCCATGGAGGATGAGCCTGATGGTGGGGAGGAGAAGTGCTGGTGAAACGATGGCCTGGCGGTTGGGTAAAACCACTCGCAAGAAGGGTGGTAGATCTAGGGTAGGGTAGATCCTCTCCTAATAAACATGCTCTACATACAGATCTTGTGTGTGTGGGACCCAGATGGAACACCTCAGCAGTTGGGTCCTCTGATGTAGTCACTTGGCGGGTCGGAAGGCTGATGATGTCTCGGGCAGCAGGGGAGTTCTGGAATTCACCTATTTTTTCCAACAGTATAATGGGTACCAGCAATGAAAGATGGTGTTGGAATTATATCATAGGAATCTAATGAGCTTGACACAACTATGAGGTTTGTTTTCGTAATTCACATTGTATTTTGTTGTGGGGAATAGATATCCATCGATGACATTGGGATGCAGCATATCCTCATGATATGTCGATGGATGGAGACTAGGGACCTACTTCTTCAACTATCTTGGGACTTCTTTCTGTTTACTTTTTGGCTTGTTGGTCAATTCATTGATGACCACTAATGGATAAATGTATGGATAGATGACATTGGGTGGTCTTCCTGCTGATGAAGGGATATGATTCATGAACATGGGACATGATGGTCTATGGGTTGCCGCTGGGCCTACATCAGGTCTTAATTTTGGTATTTTTATGAGACTCATTTCAAATGCCATTTTATACTAGCACAATGATGGTAGTCAAATGAAGGGTGAGTTTTTTCTTTTTGTGTCATTTAACCTTCTTATTTCATGGTGGGTTTCTCCAGTTGTTGTTTTGGGTGGTATTGGTTTTTCCACTCTAATGTTTTGGTGTTGTTTGGGGTGTCACATATTTTTTCTTGGTGTCCTTTTGTTTTCATTAATAAATTTTTAGGACTAAGTATGCTCAGTTATAAATCTTTCCTCATAGATATGTCTCTGCATCTCATGCTTCTCATATAATTATAATATAACCCATGATAAAATAATGATAATTTTTTAATTACTGAGCATTTGATCTCACCCCTTCTTTTTTTCCTCTCCCATTTGTATGAGGTTGTCTATAACCTATAATAAACCTAGAATGGGTATATTGTGGATACAATTATGGAGAAATGTTCACAATATTGTAAAATGAATTATTTTTACAGCTAACCTCCAAATACACTAAACCTTTAGTACTAAAGATTACATGATTATTACGAGATATAATCATTAAATTTGGAAAATCTGTGTAAGTTTGGAAAGACTAATCTCACTTGGTATCAAATCCTATGGGAAAATAAAGTGTTTTTTCACCAGACCCGAGAGTGTGGGTCAGGTATACTTCAAGTCATAGAATCAATTTATTCTCAAGTACCTTCATCCATACAGTAAAAATGTTAGCTCACAATTTGTATTAACATTCAGAAGATATAACTTGTCCTTCATGGTTTACTTCCACAATATAAAAATTCATATAATAACTATTTCATTGGAATCTTTGTTTCCAAAATATTTAAAAGAAAAATTTAATACAAGTCCTTCCAAAATTTTCGATCTTTTCATATGATAATGGATGAACTCCACAAAGTAACATTTAGACTTATTCAATTTGGAACTTCATTATCCATTGATTTGAATTTATAGTTCCTAGCTTTTGGTTATCCCACTCTATCCTCACATTCCATATAAATTTCTAATATATCTTCTATTGGCCTATAGACTGAACTTTTAGTGATGTAATAAAAAATCTCTAGAAGCTATGTATCTTCATAGAAACCATTTAAATAAACATGGACATTCTATATTGTGGTTATAAATTCATCTTATTTCACTTTAAAGTTTATGTATTTTAACAAGAACCTCTTATTAAATAGAAAATTTTTTCTTCTAACTGTCTTTCAACTTTCATTATCAAATATCATAATGCAATGTTTTCATCTCTATATACTATCTGAAAATTTTCTTTGATTTTTTTTTGATTTTATCATGGTCTATATTGTGTATATAGACATAATAAATAATCCTATAAACATTATATAGTTGATCTCGAATAGGTTACCTGACAAAATTAATTCCAAAATTTCCTACCCCAAAGGTGATGATGGACATAGATTAACTAATTACACAACATAATTGATTGATTATACTCAAATATCATTGGACATTACAAAAATAAATTTATTCTCTCTTCGATTTATGTTAATGTATGGTTAATAATTTTAGAAATTCCATTCTTATCTTGGATCATGACATAGTCTTCTCAAAATGAATTTCTTTATTCTTTCAAAAGTACCAGAGTCTCCATTAACAATATTAAACACCATTGTCTGGTTTCAATCACATTATATTTCTTACAATCTCATTCTCAACCATCATCTAAAATTTAATAAATAATCCTAATACATTAAAAAATTTCTTGATGTATACTCATACCTTCCATATTGATTCATCAATGAATGTCACAAATTATTTTAATCCTTCCTATAAATAGATAGGGGTTGGATCCCGCACACTTGTGTGAACAATTTATATCTCTTGTAAAATAGGTGTTTGTTAATATGGTTAAAAGATACAATTAATTTCTTTCGAAGCATGAACCTCTCATATATTTTGAATTATATCTGATCTAAATTCAGCATTCCATTTACTGATAGAATTTTGATTCCCTTTTCACAGAGATTCCAAATATAGAAATTCCTTAACATTGTAATATCATATGTTATGACTCTAATAGTTGTCTCTCCATTGGACCACATGGCCATCTATAAACTAATATATTTAATTCTTATGAAAATGACCATTTAAAATCGAGTAATCATCCATAATTTTATAGTAAATGTTGATTGAAATCCTTATTTTCCATATTCCTTGTAGAAATTAAATTCCAATAGAGACTTTTTTGTACCAAATAGCCTTATGTTCACTAAAACAACTATTATTCAATTGAATTTTCATATTTTTATTCACTAATTTCTCAATATATTCATTTTCTACTGAATAAAACTTATCCAAAATCTCAAGAAGATAATTACCTATGTTTCCCTTCTATATCAGGGATTGATACGATTGTCCCGAGTCTATGATCCATGGATCCACAAAAACATGTACATTATTTTTTAAGTCACTTCTTTCTTTATCTATCATAAAATTATTAGAACATACACACTTAGATTCTTCCCATACAATGGTTACCCCTATTTCCTTCATTACATCTTGATTTTATCCCTCTTACCATAATTCCAAAATGTTAGACATGGACCCACTAATTTACCTTAGATTATTTCAAATGAATTATCTTCCAAATTTTTCTAACTTATCTTTTTATGAGTTAACCAGACAAATCCATATATAATAAGCATGATAATAGATAATACCAATGCTTCCCTTTGTCTATGTACATTTATTAAGCTCTCCCCATGAACATCCTTAGACACTAAGTTAGAATACCTTCAAGAGTTACTTATGAATATAACCATTTCTTATCATCTTTATAGAAGTGATGATAACAAAAATAGGTCTTATAAATATTCTACAAACATTACATTTTAAAATTCTAGGATAAAATCATGGAAAAATATTTGATCTGATAAATATATATATCTTCTAGCAACTGAATACTAAAATTGATTTTCATTCATGATCACTATATATTTGATCAAATATGTTATTGTTTCAGCCTATTAGATGATAAAGGACCCATTTTATGCTAGTTTCATCTGAAATATCTTTAGAATTTTTTCTATCAGAGGTATCTCATTCTTCTTTTCCCATGCTCTCTATCTTGATTACAGTTAACTAATGATTTAGGTATTTTAAATGAGATAATACAATGTAGTCATTATTTAAAATCCACTTCCCTTTTTATCAATCTCATAAACATTGATATTGTATCCCTCTGACTCTATCCATCTAATACTAATAAAGTCCCACTAAATTAAAAAAACCCAAAATAGAATATAATGTTACTGAATATTCTACTAGATATATAGTTATGAAGACTGAACATTGCATTAATAAAACTTGTTTTGGGTGCGTACATGTATCTATTGAACATGCTCATTTAGAAACTTCACATAGAATATATTCTACACACTGGATACCCCATCAATCAAACAGTACCCCTTTTCATGATGTATAAAAATATAGGATATTTTTTATGGTTAATGAAGTTAAAAATATCTCTTGTTTATATCATTTCCAAAATATAGACATTACATATCAAAAAATAATCTCATAATACCAAGAATATAATGTCTATTGTCATTGAGGTATAGTTATATTAGGATATTATTTTTCCAAAAAAGTGAAAATTACCCCTAATTGGAAAATACTAGACTCCCTTATATACTTTTCACAATATATAACCATTTGTAACCTAGTGAAGGAAAAAAATGGGTGAGATAAAAAAACTCAGTAAGGGAGATTCTATCAACATTTCACCAAAGGTATGATCATAATTGTATGATAAAAATGGCTTTTTAGGAATATTTTATTAAAAAAAATATAGTACAATAAGAGTTATCCATAAGTTATGAAGGAAGGGAATGTAATCTCAAAATAACAACATATACCATGGAAAAGAGTGAAAATTTTATATAAAAAATTATTTCGATTGATCATAAAATAAGCATATAATATTGAACTATGGCACAATAATAAGAATTGAATTACATGACATTGTGAAATTAGCTAATTTCATTGATTTTACACTCATTTTTTTGAACATAGCTAAAATGCATCATGTTTATGATTAATATTATCCACATAGAAAATATGAATAATGTTCCAGATTAAATTTATAAATGTAGATCATCCAAATTGTGTTCATGATAAATCATTTTAGTGTAACTAATCAACATCTTGGTTATTCTTAATCAAGTTAGATTTCATAATGTGAATCATGTTCAATCTCAAAATCATTACCTTCTATGGTATAGAACCTTAACCAATTAATTTGAGGGTGATATAAAAAATCATCCTTCATCATCCTTAAATATGGGTGAAAAAATACCAATATCATTCAACGTATCATGATAGCCCATTGTAAATAAAATGGGTTTCATTCATCACATTATAAATAACACATATAAAGAAAACAGGGTTTCACTGCACTTCAATATGGTGTTACTGAAATTGAACTCAATCATGTAAAAGGTTGATTCCAAAAATTAAATCACCAAAATAATTTAATAATAACATTTAGAAAGTGAATAATCAAAAATAATTTTCAATTAAATAAATCATTTACAAACAAATACAAAAGTGGTGGTGAAATAGTAAAAGTGTTTTTATAAAATTATTTTAACTGTGGAATAATAAATAAGTAAGGGTCACTTTGAAATATTATTATTATTAAATGTAAGTGAAATAATTTGAAATTTGTTTATTTTTTAAAATGAAACTTACAACAGTGTATGTATGAAAAATAAATAATGGTCTAAAAAACATGATCTAAAAACACTTTCAAAACATTTACTATTAATTAGAATCTTCAATAATCAATCCTCAAAATGGATAAAATGTTTAAAAATGGGGTAGTGAACACACGTTAAAAATATCAATTTTAAATATAATCTTTAAAAATATAGACTTCAATGGACAAAAATGTTATCAAATAGAAAATGTTTGTTGATGTTAAAACCATTGATTTTGAAAGAGTGGAAAAACCATTTTGGAACTTTTTATCAATCCTTGTTAAAAACCACATCATTTAAAGTATAACGAAACCTTTTCTTAAAATAAATTAAGTGGAATATTTTTATAATTATAGATAAAAACATGAGTTTACAATATAGAGAGTATAACATTTGCTGGAAGAAAAAACATGGATATGGATACAAATATATTAAAAATATCTGAATTATTCTTAATAAAATTACATTTTTTATGAAATAATAGATTCATCCATGAAGAATACATCATTTTAAACCAATATTTGTTTTTAAAATAATACATAAATACAACATAAATCCTTATAGGGTAGGATAATTAAATCATGAAATATTATAAATAATGAAAATGGATTATAACTCAAGAAAAATATTTTAGTCCATAAAACCCCATAAAACTTGAGGGGTATTTAAAAAATCCTATTAAAAGAGATCAATTTAAATTGGACAAAAATTCCTAGGAATAAAATTTATTTCATTATATAATACCTCTGATAGATAGTATATACATTATATAACAAAAATTAGTTGCATAATACAAAAACATATCTCAAAGAGAGGAATTTTGAGATGAAAACCCGTATATAGGTCCTGATTAATTCTACACTTAAACCAAACATCTTGAATAGTTAAATTAATTTTATTTATTAAATCTGAGAAACCTTAATTATAACTATAATAATTTATACTTCTGATTTAGAATAATTTCAAACTTATATATATTATTTAGTTTTTATTTTTTTTACAGAATAGGGTGTTTTATAACTTTAATGTTTCATACTCATTTCATAAGAGCAATGACAGTAATAGTTCTTCATCCAAATTTCATATTTATAAAATAATTAAATGTGCTACAAAAGATTATTTATTATGTTCTTTTAATTTTTAATTTCCTTTCATGATTTTCTCATTCATTATCCTATAAGATGAAATCTACAATAACATTATTTCGGTGATTCTTAACCAAATAATGGTGGTTTATTAATTATTAATTAAAATATTGACATATAATTTAGATAAAAAATAATTATTATTTAAATATTTATATTGAATGACAGCATTAATTATGTTCTCAAAGTCATTCATTATGTAATTTCATATCATTATTCAAGTATAGGGTCAAACAGTCCTAGATAAAAGCATAACATGATTAATGTATAATCATGTGGACATATAGTTACAATATCTTAACCTTAGTTGAATAATTCTGGAATACAGGATTAATGTAGTGCAACCCTATGGGTCAAGGTTGATAGTTGTAGAATTGTAACAATGTGACGTATGGTTGTCACACCATGATGCTTGTTTCTCTATCCCATATCAGAGATTTGAGGAGTGTTGGGAATGATATATAATCCCCAACCATCCCCCATCCCATTAATTGTCATTTTTAGATTATGTGTAGTAGTAACAAACCATAGTGGGTAGTGAGCCCTACTAAAGAAAAAACCCATGAGGTAGTGAATGGAATAAGACAATATTATGAGGCAAGGTCCTGCAACCCTAATTTAGATCCTAAAATTGGTATTAGTGTGGGTAGGAAAGCCTTTGATTCAAAGGGAAATCACTAGAGGGGGGGTTTATAATCCTAAATCAATGCAGTGCATCCCTGCAGGTCAAGGTTTCTGGTTGTCATGGGGTAACGATGTGTCATATAGGGTCCACACCATGAAAATTATTTCCATGTCCCACATCAATGGATGTATGGGTGTTGGAAAAGATAAATAATAGCCATAAATATCCCCTCACATTACAAGGACATTTTATTATAGGGATGGCAATGAGCCACCACAGTGGGAAGTGATCACTGCTGAAGAACAACCCCCATGATGTAGTGAACCAAAGCAGATAATATTGTGATATTGGGTCTTAAATCCCCAACTTAGACCCTAAAAATAATGATATAATTTTTTTTATTATTGTGATAAATAATAATTATAATTCATATATATGAATAAGTAGTGAATATGAAAATATAAAAAAATTTGATTAATTAATTTTGCACTTAGTATTCTTTTCTAAAATGATTTGAGTAGAAATGATCATTTTTTATCATGTAATTAATATGTTCCCCAGTTTTTCATGATATAATATTCATGATATCATAAATATAATATTTATACATTAAATACATTCTAATCATTATGAATTATATGGTAAGTATGATTATCATTTTCTGGTATTGTCTTTTTTTTGTCAAGGAAGTTTGAGAAGAAAAGAAATCACCTCACTTTGTAAAACTTGATGATTAGATTGAGCATCATATTTAGGAAATCAGACTCAAAATTCATAATAAATTAAATTCTATTAAGATAGAAATATTTTTATGGAAGACATGGATGTTTCATTACATTTCATGGTAAATCTGAAAATTTTGAATTTGATTGTTCAAAGGTTAAATATCATGATATATGGGGTTTGTTATGAATGAAATCAAGCGGTTTTGGAATGAAGTGAATTTTGTAAAAATATGGTCAAATCTTTAATGATGAATCAATTTTTTATGTTGAAAAATCCATATGACAGCAAATCAGTATGGAAATTGGTAGCGAATGATTTCTGCATAGCATTTCTATATGGACTGTAAAGCATGCTACACAGATTGTGTAGGGAAAATAGTTCACAGGAGGCTCATAGATTGCAAGAGGTTCGTAGTTCATAGTAGATGTGTTGTTTTTAGAATGAGTTGGTGATTTAGGCTACTGAAAATGGGTTTTTTATACCAAATAAATCGTTCATCATAAATGGGAAAGGCAATATGTGGAACACATAACAGTTTATGGTAAAGGCTCTACCACATCAATGTTTCAGGTTAAACATATTAGAGGGTTTTTTTATCTATTTTCCTTTATAAATACCCATAATCATATCATTGTGAAGAGGGAAATCTATTATAATAGATCATCTCTCAAAGAAAAAATCATTATTGGAAGTATTCCGTTATGTCTACAAAAGTTCACGACGTATCATTCTGAAAAGGATAAGTTCACGAGAGATAATTATATGAAAGATAGAAGTTCATGGGGAATAGGTTCCATGAAGGAGATAGTTTACAGGGATGGTGTGTATAAACGGTTTATGGGGTTCTATTTCCCTTAATGTAAAAGGGCCTACAAAGCATCAGTAGTCTGTGGGGCATCATCCATCCAAGTTGCATAGGAGGTATTTGGAAGAAGAAGGTTGTTCACAAGGCACTCGCATCATGCGGTACAAGGTATATTGCAGAGGATACATGATGGTTCATATTAAGTAAAAGGAATTATATGATGGGATAAAACAATTTTTTAACACTATTTGTGCAAAATTATAGTATATGTAAAAGATGAATTTCCATTTTGATCAATCAGACTTGGAAATCCGACTAGGAAAACAAACAGAGTAACCTTATGAAGTACAAGAAAACCATACCAACTTTTGGGTAAGAAAGTTAATATTGTTTTTGAAATATCACATTTTTTACTGTTGATTAAGAAGCATTATAATATGATTGTTACAAAAATTATATTACATCATTTTGTTATACTTGATGAACATGGACAACTGGATTTAACATAGTGCTACACAACTATAAGGGAATATCCAACTCACAGTATTCCATACATAAGGACTGTTTTATAGATGATTGTGTGGTATTGGACTGTTTCCAAACCATACGAAGTATGTAGATACTCTTGTTCAGTAGTTAACTAGGTATATTCTTATGTTCCTTTGGATGTGTGTTTGAATTATTTTTCAGGGGGAAATAAATATCTAATAGGAGGTGATGGTTGTTTCATTGTTAAGGAAACATAAGATAAAAAGATATCACTAATTCATCTCATATCCCTCTCAAATATACTTGAATCCTGGAAAGGTAATATCACTCATGAACATCCATTTAAGGATGAGATGAAAAAAAATGGAAATCAATTGTTTGATGTAGCCAGTAGTCCACACATACTTGTTGTTTACAATTTTTATTTTCTATAGAATGGGAGAATTGTATAACATGTTTTATCATTTTAGAATAAAAAATATGTTATAATTTAAAATATTATTTTTTAATTTCATCATTATTTCTAGTCAAGTATGGATGTTATGTAAAATGAAACATGGTTTTATTTAGGCGATACTACACACGCACACACTCAAATTACTTTACATGTTTTTAAGGTAAAAACGGAATTCTTGATTAATATTTATTAAAATAGTATAATAAAATTAAATATATAAAAAATAATTCTTTCATTATAAAATTATTTTATAATTTATAATTTTAAAATACAAATATAAAATAAATAAGATAAGTCAAAATGATTACTCACATTGAGCACTTTGATATTTTCTTATAAGATATGTTAGAAATGGATGGAATATGATAATCTATTATAATTGGAATCTAAAAGAGATAAATAGGATTCTAGGGGATGTAAAAAATGGTAGGTTTTGTGGAATGAAATTTGTTATAGTGGTACTTGTGAGAGGCCCCTATTGTAAGTGGTGATAAGGGAATTATTTATAAATATTTAAATATAATATAAAGAGATAACATGTTAAACATGTCAAGTAGTTGACTCTCATAGTCTATTATTTGTAATTATCATAAATAATATATTATTTTTCTACCCTATTTCATGTTTTTTTAGTGTTTCTATTGGGTAATAGTGGTAGGATTTAAACTGACCTATAAAACATTTCCAAGAAGACTTAAATGACCTATTCTTACTCTAATTTTGCATATATATATATATATACAAGAAAGTTGTTAGGATTGTACCAGGTTGACGAGAGATAAACTAGAAGACCCCTTATCCTATATGAGTCTATTATGTTTCTCATAGAGGCTCACTATCTAGCCAGTAGAGTCCATATAGTAGTAATTCTACTGCATTTCACACCAACTAGTTGGTGAAATCGGTTATCTCTCTAGTGGAGACATTCTAGAATCATACAAGGAACGATTATTATGGGTATAAGGGATTCAATTTCTTTTTAATTAATTTGATCTACCTCATAATACCATAGAAATCAATAATTCTATACATAGAGGATAATTTTGTCTTGTATCATCATCTGAATGATGTACGATACTAATGAAACTCTCTCTAGTATTAACCAATCATGAAATACTATGGGATCTTCCAAGTGGTTCAATGTACTAGTCTTTCACATCAAATTTCAAAGAAGATCATTTGGGAATTATCAATTAGAATTTCGATATCCAATGAAAACCTTTCAAAGTTGTGATTTCCATAGACATTCATCAAGTTCTATTGATTTTATTTATTCTATATTTCATTGTGACCTCATTCTTAATCATCAATTGAGAATTTTTAGTTTATTAAAAAACCTCTTGGATCTCTCTCTCAATTATAACTTATCTCTCTATCAATTTCATTCATATTATTATCTTCTAGTGAGAGTATAGTTTGGCATTGTAATAATTTTCCTAATAGGAAAACCATATTCTACCTCCATCTTTCTCATTATTGGATTCTTATTTTTTAAAATCAAAAGAAAGTGTCCTTTTTCCCATTGAAACCAATGGTTCTACACTTTTTTCATTATATTTTAAATAGAAAGGTTATATTTGTATAATAGGATCCATTAAAACAAGAGTTATTTCTCTTTTTGGTTATTGGGTTCCTATTAAATCCAAGGTGTTATTTTACCCTCTCTATCTGTCTTAGGAGTAGAATAAATAGGGGTGCATTGTGTTTTATTACTAAAATACATTACCTTTTTATTCTGATAGTTTTTTACATTATAGATTTATATTTCTAATATGAATTCAATTTTATTATTTTTCACTGCTCTTTGCTTTGATAATATTGAATTCTGGTGTAATATCTTCTTATTTTTTAAATCATTAATTAATTGGATTATATTTAAAAAAAAAGTAAATTCTCCCATGTAACACCCCATATTTTTATAATCCTTTTTTGAATAAATTAATTTTCTTTGATGTCTTGAGTAACACGATATACCATGTTATGCTTTTATTATACATGACACCCTGATAAGCTTGTTCTACATACAATGCTGACTTGGCAGATGTTACATGCAACACTGAGTTTCTATGAATTAACAATTTTATTATTATAATTATTTAAATGAGATATTTATTAAACAATTATTAAACTTAGTAATATGAATAGAAATAAGGACTTATAAATAATTAATTATAATTGTTTTATATAAATAAAACATATTAATGATAAAACATATAATTTTTGATAGAGTATATATGTTTTGAAAATTTCTATTTTCTCAAAATGAAATGATTTTAAGAAAATATGACCTTATTTCTCATTCAGTCAAAAATTAATTTTATTCAAAAACTATGATCTCAAAAAAAATCGATTTCATAAATGATATATTAATATTATTTTCAAATAAAAGGATTTCCAGAAAATTCAAAGAATTCTTTACATATTTTTAATCTTATTTTAAAATATATGGTTCTTAAAATGTTTTCAAGATTTATTATATCATTTTAATGTGTTTTCAAATAAAAAGGATTTCAAAAAAATTAAAATTTCTTTATAATTTTTCGAAGTGTTTTCTATGAAAATCGTTTTCAAAATATTTTCAATCTTTATTTATATGTTTTCAAATTATTTTTAAATAAAAAGTTTTTCAAAAAGTTTTCAATATTTCATCATATTTTTTCAAATTATTCTAAATTAAATGGTATTTAAAAATGTTTTTATGCTTCTTTTATATGTTTTCAAGTATATTTTCAAAGAAAAGTTTTTAAAACATTTCAATGTTTTAAAAGATGTTTTTTAGTGAGGAAAATATATTTTCCATAAGAAATGTATTAATGAAATTTAAAATCATTCTTTATAAGAAATTTATTTTTAAAAACGTTTTATTTATGTGATTTTTAAAGAAGCTATATTTTTCTTAAGATTGGTTTTAAGTGATCTTTAAAATTTATTCCCTATATAAGATGACATCTTTTGAAATGGTTTATGATAATCTAAGTATATGATCAAAGGACACAATTATTATTATTTATTAGAATGGTTTTTGTTTAAGATGAAAATATTTCTTTGAAACCCATATCTTTTCAATGGGTTATATTATTTTCAAACATATATCCTTTCACAGGTTATTATATAATGAAATTATTATTAAAAATGTTTGTTTTCCATGGGTTCTGATATGATAAAAAA
The DNA here is from genome assembly GCA_963277665.1 of Viscum album. Taxonomy (NCBI): domain Eukaryota; kingdom Viridiplantae; phylum Streptophyta; class Magnoliopsida; order Santalales; family Viscaceae; genus Viscum; species Viscum album. Next base: position 1,448,650,670 of record OY728155.1, read on the forward strand.
AATTGATACTCATTCCATTTCATGGGATATGATTTGATGTTTGGGAAACCCAACTATTTTCATGGGTAATGATATGAGGAATGCTTTATTATCTTGTTGAACATGTAAATTCGATTTAATTATGTTATAGTTTGGACCTATATCTCCATATAATTTATTTTGTAATGATTTATATCTCATGATATAGACATGGAGTTAATGCGGAGTGCACTTAGTTCAGTGTAGGAATGTTTTCTCTAAGATCATCTTGGGAGTGAACTGTGACTACTAATATGGTCATAACATTAACCCTTGACCTCTAAGATTGTCTTTGGAGTGATCCTTGACTAATAATATTGTATTGGCAATAAAACTTGACTACTGATATGGTCATGGGAATAAACCTGGAAAACTATGATGGTTTGGGGAGTGAACCCATTCCACTAAAATGAAAGGGTTGTGATTGGGGATAGTGGTGTTTCCAACTCAGTAGGTGTGCCCCCTATGAAGATCCCTGAATTTTTTAGAAATTATTATTTACTTATAGGGAATGATTCTACATTATTATATGTAAGGAAAAATTTCTATGTGCTATTATTATGTTATGATCTCATGGAATATTATCTTCATTCCCCTATGATTAATGTCTTATAAACTTCCAATATTTATGAAATCACTCATGTATATGATCTTTTATGTGTATGGTATGATCATTAAATATTATTATCATATTCTCATAACCTTATTCACATTTTTTGCATACATATCTTCTTTATTAAACATTATTGGTTTTCTGAGATCACACATTCTTATGTTTTCTTTCCCCAAGTTATAAAAATATATATTAAGTTGAAGTACTAATAGGAAAGATCTTTGTGGGAAACATTGAATATATTTTACCAAGTTAGCATAATTTTTCCAAGTTTCCAAACACACTAAACTATTAGGGTTTTCATGAATGTACTTTTTTATTATACTAAATATTCATCTAAATTAATGTAATATCCATGTATGTTAATCTTGGGTCACTATAGTTGGTAATAATGGAGTGGTTTAGTAAAATTTTGAAACTAGGATGAAAAAAATTTAGTGATATCCCTAGTGTTATTTCTTAGGCTATGTTTAGGGATGTATCTAAGGATTTGCCTATAGTGTAAAATATTTAAAATGAGGTTTCATAATTTAAACATATGATAAGTTATTTTCTGGATTATTTTGGTTTTATTCGATGATAAGTAATTATCATACTAAGAAATATGATTTTTGTCAAAGGTGGGAACTAGAAGGAACTGGGTTAACATTGAATGTGAAAGACAATTTTTTAATTAGTAGTCAAATACGATGATCACTAGAGTGAAGGATGTTGTGATCATTCCAAATAAGTTTTCATGCAATATTATTTACAATGTGTACCTTAAAAAACTCTCAAATTCATCAAATAATATAAGAAAATATTTGATGAGATTTTTTGTAATGTAGACCACCAAGGAAAAGAGATTAAATTTCCATTTTTTCAATAATTTTTAATGACGATCCCAAGTGAACTTCTTACGAAAACATGAAGATATTTTGAATATATAAAATACAGAAACAAACAAAGTAACATCAGATGGAAAATAAAATTCCTGGTTCATTCAATTAATGAGAATAATAGATTTCCAAAGGTTTCATCGATAATTGAATTCTTTAAATGTGGAATGAATTGGCATTCAAAAAATCGATGTCTTAAGTGGAATGATTATGAAGAGAATCAACAAGGTTATATGAGTAATGATTATATTACTGATGATGATGAGACTACTGTTTAAATGTGAAAGGAAAGAGGTATTAAGTGATAGGATAAGGTATCCCAGTTAATGTAATAAGGATGAAGTAGAATATTCTAAATGTTTAGGTATTTGGATTCAATAATTATGTTATATAAATTGTAAAATATATCAGGATTTTTTAGTTTGGGTTTTTCACTGTAGATGTACAAGAATATGTTGAATAGTAATGATGGACTACAAAAGTGACTTAATAGAATGGTTATATTCATGTTAAATACAATATTAACAGAAATATTACCCTTAATATCTTCCTAATGTTGAGAGAATGATATTTGGAAAAATATATATTGGATATGATAAAGTAAATTGGATGGTTTTGATTACCTTGTAATATATTAAAGATTCATTGAAAAAGAAGTTTATGATATCATTGATCTATTTAATTTTTTTTTTAATTTAAGTAATATATATACCAAACTTGGGAATGAGAAAACGTTCATTTTTTAATAATTATTTGTGTTAATTCAGGTTATTCCAATGTTTCAAGAGAATACATAATAAAGGAATTCATATGTTTTGTAGTTGAAAATAAAAGATATCGTATGATATATGGGGGATCAATGTTAGTTTGTTTTTTAAAAATTTAGTGACCCTCTTTATAATGTTTTGGATGTTCATATTTGAGATTTTTTACAAGTTTAACCATTTTCGGAATGGTTTTTATTAAATTTAAGATTTGGTTTTATAGAATAAAGTATTATCTCGTAACAAGAGGATTGATTCATATTGGATAACTTATTATAATAATTTTGTTGTGATAAAGATAAATGGAATCAACCATCAATATATTTATGTATCTAATGATATTCTAATGCTTTAGGAATGAAAATTCAACCCTCATTTCCAGGAATTTGAGATGAATTCAAAATCTATCAAGGCCCAAAATGGGAGATATTGTGATAAAATCAAGTAAGTGTGTCTTTTCAAGAAACTTATTTAACTGTAGGAAAAGGGTCTTGAAAAAAATCACTATTGATATTATTTTTTATGATATCAATGAACACTTTAAAGCCTCTTTGGTTTCCAGTTTTTTTACGGTAAACATCCTCTGGATCACCAAATTTCTTATGATCAGTGATCTTTATCACTCTCTATAATTATCTATGCTTTCCCCCATGACCAAATCATAACCCATGTTATCTTGTGTGGAAACCTAGTTATGAGATACATTGGGTAACCATTATGGTTACAACATTCCCTATTTAAACGAAGTTTTAGTATTTATTATTACAATGAGAATTTTTATGAATGGAAATTTAAAGTATTAAACCTTTGATAACCTAGATGAATTTTTTGGGCGATATTCTTTTTAGGGGGGGGGGAATGTAACACCGTGAGTTTTTATGAACCTTTTTTTGAAATAAATTAATTTCATTTGATTTATTTCATTTCACACTACACCAATTTATGCTTTCCTTATACACTACACCAAGATAAGGTTTTGCTACATACAACACCGACTTGGCTTGTGTTTTACACACAACACTGAGTTTCTACGGAGGAACAATTTTATTATTTTATTTATTTAAATAATATAGTTATAAAATATAAATTAGACATAGTAATACGAATATTAATAAATAATTTTGAAATATTATTGATAGATTTTTTTTATTAATAAAACATACTAATAATGAAGCATATAATCTTCGGTAAATTCTATATGTATTGAAAAATATGATTTTCTCAAAAAATATTATTTTTATGTCCATATTTGAATAACAATAAAATTAATTTTAGAAACATTTAAAATTTTAATTTTATAAAATTAACCACATTTTTTAATTCATAATTCCAAAATTATCATGGGGTGAATTTTTGGTATTTTTTAATAGTGAAAATACAAAAGTTTAATTCAAAACATCTTTTTAATCTAATTTATTTATGTAGTTGATTAATATTTTAATTTGGTAAGTGTAATTATATGTATTTTACATCAATTAATCCAATTAAATTCACTATACCTAATTTCACATTGAAATTTTATATAAAAACATATCAAACTTTTGGAATTTTAGCTTTAGAAACCTTCTTTCATAACACATTTATGGGATTAATCTTGTATTAATTTGTACCACTTATGTGATTTTAATTTCAAAAAATGGATTAAATGTTTGGAATAAAAATAAAATACAAGGATTAATATGTTCAACATTGTTTTTTGACCAAATTAATTACTGAATGTAATTAAAATTAATTATAATGGTTGAGGTAAAAATGAGTTTTCTTAGTGGTTAAACAATAATTTAAGGGGCCAAATAACCTAGAAAGATTAAAAAAATCCGTTTTATGGACATATTTAGATCAATTACCCTCTTGAATAGAAAAATAAAAATTATTGGAGGTACATGATTTAAGGGAGGCCTTTAAATAGTGTTCACCTTTTTATATTTACAAGAATGTCACTTATCCTCCACTTTAAAACGCCACTCACCCCCTTCCCCCTCAATTCTTCACCCATATCATGAAATTTGTTTTAGAAAAAAATCATCCCAAATTACCTCCCAAATTACCTCACTTCATCATACATTCCTCCTTTTGGATATAAATCCAACCAAGTGAGACCTTCGGTGCAAACCAAAGGGAGTTACCAAAAGACGAGGTAACATCGTTCCATAAGATATTTTGTTTTATTTTCATTCTCCGCCCCCTAAAATATTATTATTCCAAAATTATGTAATAATATCAGTATCATAAATAAATGGATATGTTTTTATATTAATTTGTATATCTATACTCACACACACTTCCATCAAATGGGATTCCCAGTCATCATTTGTGTGTACGGCAAACTACCACCTCATTTACAAATCTCACTTGTTCATCCATATACACCTTTAAAGGATGGAAATAATGGTTAAATGTGTGTTTATATATGATATATATTATATTTATTATGTATTTATTCTTCAATAATTATTATATAATGCATACCATCATTCTTTTAATTTTCTGGGAATATGATAGCTTTGTTTGTGGAAGTATGGACTACCGCCTCCTCAAAGTGATGTGATTCATTCACACTTACATGGAATGTATTTAAGATGGGCTTATAAAATATATATATTATATATATAATATTATAATTATAATTTAGTGTTATTATATAACTATATATATACATAAATTTCATTTAATATTTCTCTTTTCATGTGACAAGAAAATTGAAACAACTTTTATTCGTACGTACGGCCTACCGTCTCAATGAACGGTGTGTTTCATTTTATATTTATATCATTTAAATATTATTATAAATAAATATATGATTAATATATATGATAATTATCTATTTATTTAAATTCTATAAATAAATAAATCATATTATAAGTAAGATGATCTAGAATAAAAAGACAAAACACATACGAAAAACAAAGTAGATAATGTCTGAAATACAACATCAACATGGAATTGTTAATAAATAGGTAATATAAATTCATAATAAAATCATATATGGTATTATTTATAATAATTTGGCTTTGTGGTAGAGTTATTTTGTAATTATATTTATTATAAATGAGTTTTGAACCTTTATAAAGAAATTAAAGACATAAAGTAAGGTTTTCTCATCGCACTTTTATTTTCTGTGAGGCACAAGCCATATTCACCACTTATTTCTTATATGTTTTATGTGTTGGGTTCAGAAATATTTTCCAAGAGAATTGAAATTATCCCATGAATTTGGGAATGAAATAAAAATGAACCAAAGAAGAATTGAATTAAATATATCTAAAGGAAAGAAAAATAGAAAACGAAAATGTCAAGCCACAGAGTACTAACCCTTCGAAGACCGCTACTCTGCATGGTGATCTATTTCATAGGATGACCGCTAACTAAATTGTCCATTTATGAAATAGTTTGGTGACCGTTCCCTATATAAAAACTCATCTGTGAAAAGGAATCAAAAATATCTACCATGCACACAACATCCCCCTTAAAATAAAATGTTTTGCAGGAAAGGCAAAGTCAACAGACCCTTGTGAATGAAATGAAGTCATTACTAGGACCAAGGTCATGATCCTCACCTCTATTAATGATGACAGCATTACCCCACTAACCAGGTCCTTTGTAGGATAGGTTTCCCATGTGGGATTCTACAAAATATGTATCACGGCCTCATCATAGTCGTCCAACTGAAATGGTATCCAGTTCCCCTCTTCTCTCTAAATAGAGTAAGAGGGGGGAATTTAGGGGGGATCAATGATCTGATGATTGGTGGATAAACAAAGGAATAGAATAAGAGAACCATGTTAAAGGACATACGCTTTTAACGATTCCCTATAGGTAAATATTTGTCGCATGGTGTTAAAGTGGAAAAAAAACTCAAACCAATTGGCAGACCATGAACTGACAAACCACTATGAAAATATTCTCCAAAAGAAACTGAACTAATGTACTATTTGAAACAAGCCTCCCCACATAGAATATTTCTATGCGGGTGGAACCCTAATCTGTGTAGAAAATCACAATGCAGATGGAACTCAGCCCTACATAGCATCATGCTTTGGGGACGGAACATAGACTGGCATAGAAATGTGTTATGTGGATCAAGCCGAGGTCCGCATACCACAATGGTATGAAAAAAACCCTACCTGGATAGAAATATTCTATACAGAGGAAACACCATCCCATTTAAGGGCTTTTTATTCAAATTGGGGTGTCCTAAGGAGTTCTACTGTTTTGTCCTAGCCATTTCCTTCCATTTATATTGAAAAATCATCAGTCCCTCTACAATCTAGTCCAATAGAATCAATTTAAGGTATCTCCCAAAGCCATCAGGCATGAATGATGAGACCATCGGGTGCACTAGCGTTCCCCTCAAATTTTACATACCCATGGTAAGAGGAGTTACGTGTGAAATACCCACAATATGAAGGACCATCAGAATGTATATAAGCTTACACTCCCGTTGTAATGAGGGTCTTAACCATGTGATACAAACAAAAACCTCCTTGTTCAATGGATTAAGGGGAACCATTGTCCTTTCCCTTCGATGAGGGATAGTTTTGAAAATTCTTCCATTTTCCCTAGAACTAAATATAGGTCACTCCCACTGAGGTAAGCCTCTAGCCATTCTTTCTAAAGATAGATCTCATTCCCCTATATACCTCAACCTGATCTATATCTTGATAGATCTTCAAACAAAACTATCTTGGATAAGAAGACAAGAGAGGTGATAGTCTCACTCAAATCCCTCATCTCTCCCCCATTATGCTCCGGTACCATCTATCATTAGATGATGTGGGAATTGAGATCTTCAGATCCACTGCATCCTCTTGTTTCTCACACTGTGCATGACTCATGGGGGCTTAGAGGATGGAGACGATAATGACATCCACATTACCCCAAAGTACTGTGTCTCCTAGAATGTGTAAGCCCAGATCAAATTTCCTATTTGGGAAGCTCCTATGTATAAGCCTTGACCATGCTCTCCCATTAGTCCTTCTTTTGTAGATGTAATCCCATAATTCAATCCAAATGGGCCTCCTATATGGTGTAATCCCCAATAAAATACCACATGTAGTCTACTTCTTTGAATTTAAGTCCAAATTCCACCCTTTTAGAACTATGTGTACTTTTATTCCCATTCATTATGATACATTGGAAACCTCACCTATGTTCCATACTGACACCATCATATTCACATCAATTTAGTTTCTACCTTAACATCTGATGTTAAACATCATCGAATAACCAAATTATGAGGGATTTTATTCCCAACAAAATGGGATACATAGGAATTATACCTGATTTCCAAACTCATCACCCAAATCACCCTAATATTATTTGAGTTGCATCCTTGGTTGGGTCACAGGCACCCAAGAGCCCATATCCCTTTCGGGTATCAAGGGATACCTTGGTGTAAGTCCCACACGATATTTTGTAGGTAAAATTTCACCTTGATGTCCTTTCCCCATGATTATAAATTGTATGCTCAGGTCATTGTCACACAACCTTCAAAGGTGATGTGTCTAGTGATGCGACATCGAAATATTTGGGTTCTAATTCCTCTGATGAGGATACATTTTAATCCCATCTTATCGGTTTGATCTTGATGTCGAAATAGCACTCATCCCCCTTGGATGATGATAAAACTCCAGAGCGCCATCCCATATAACATAAAACCCTCATTTTCTTAGTCTACGACTAAGTAATTCCAAACTTTTCCACAAAAGGATAAAATTGATGGAGAACCACAGATACATATAGGTCCTTCCATTGATGGACAACCTCGAATACATATAGATGATTATGAACCCATGTGTGATCGTGATAAACTATTTATCTAGGGATAAATAGTGGACACATGCTTAGGAATGAACCAAGGATTCTCAAACATGTGAAAATAGCTTAAATCTATAAGAGATTCCTAGAATAGAATACAGTTCCCCACAAAATGGTGATATGAACCTGAGTTACCATCCTCTCAACTAATTTTATTTTTTTAAGTGTTGTTGGCTAAATCATAAAATGAACACCTACCATTTGAAAGAAGGTCTATAAATCCTGGATGTGAGAGAAAATGGGTGTTTTGAGCACTACAAAAAACCCATTGAAGACCATTAGATGATTTTATACTCAATTTCAATAATTGCACACAAGATAATCTCTTACAATCAACCTACTTGAACATAAACATGTAGTCTTCAGAAACTAAATGGAAACCCTGACTAAAAAGGATTGACTGTGGAAACTCTTTCAAAAGATATAGAGGATATAATGCCCAGTCCCCTTCAAATCATTCCTATCATCAAGAACAAATTTTTCATACGAAACAAAAATAGTGAACCCAACATGAATCCATAACCAAGGTGGTAGTGCTACCCCACCTCAGGACCCTTTCACATCCAAATGGAAAAGGTACAAGAATGGTCATAAATTATACATATGGTCATGAGATTCTAATTTGAGGGGGTTTCTTTGTATGTACTAGTCACATATATTACAAGCATCCTTCAGAGATTCCATCAATCTAATGGAATCCTATAAGTTCTCGTAGACACGTATGTCGACCAATGCACCGACCGAGTCCTCCACAAAGAAGAGGACTCCATCACCCACACAACCTATCCATAATTGGGTTTCAAACACACAGATATAGTTCCACTACCAGAATGATAATCTCCTAACATTAGATGTAGTGAGACAAACCCTATAGTCGATGAAATCTTTCCAACTACCCACTCAACATTGGTTAGTGATCTAGAACCAAGAAGCTCCACTAGTCATCTCTAATTATTTCGGGATCCCTTCCCCATAAAGTGACAATGAGTACCTCCCTTTTTATAGGAAGGTGGATGAAGACACCACTAATAACCTTCTCCTTGTTGCATAGGGGTTCCTCTCAAGGGACCCTGTTAGAAGACATCAGTTCCAAAAGCACACAACGCAATATTCTCATTCTGAAGAGGATATCACACTAAGGTATCCTACTAATGTTCAATGAACACAGATCCCCTAGGTTGTCCAACAAGGGAGACAAACATTTAATCAAGAATAGTTCATCACCATGGTTTCCAAGGAAGAGATTTGTCATGACAACACTGTAGAAAACTACTAGCATGTATACATTCATGCTCCATATTCTGAATCCCTACATGAAAATACCGTAGTAAATTATGAGCAAGAGAAAATTATCACCAATTCTCATGAAGGTCTCCATGAAAATTGGTGGGGAAATTATGGGCAGATGAAAATGCATGCCTATTCAAAAAAATTCCATCATCCAAATAGGTTGGAAACTAGATACGATCATATGAAAATAACTAATAATTCATATCAAGCTTGTCATCCAAAAAGGATGAAAAAACTATATCTAGACACATTTACCTCCCAAGAAGAATGAATCCCATCAGTTTAATATGATGGAAATCATTAGGCAGGTGTAATTTCATCCCCCCAATATCCTTCCCATTAGTAAAATATGATGACAATAAAATACAATTAGATTCAAATTTCATTGGATGCATATCAATCTTGTCATAAAAATATAGTGAAAAACCATCATATGCAAATACCTTCTCACAAATATTAATCCCATTAGTTAAATACGATGGAAATTTGAGAAAACAGTTAGAATAATCTAGCTATAAATCAGGGTAAGACTCGTTCCTCTTCCTCTAAATATGAGATCAACCAATACCCATTGGAAAAACATGGAGGACTAGAGAAGACACAATCTACTACCCTGGCATCAGAATGGGTATATATCCCCATTTAAAAAAAGTTGAATCTCAACAAATTCTGTAAATTATGGAGGATAACACATCCATTCCTAATCATATCCTCTAGACCTTTCAACATGTGATCCCATATGCAGTAATAGAATGGAGTCAGGCCCACAACCTCGTCTCCCCATGTGTGGTTACTCATCCACAAACTAATTTGTTCACTCTAGACCATACATGAATTTTGACTCTAGTCCAATAGGGTTTTTAGATATATTCCATGATAAATGGACAACTGGATTCGGAAAAAATTCACATTATAACTGGCAAACACTGGTCCACCATGGTGGTCATTTTAGGGAAGGCATATATCCCTTTCATAATTCAATATTCTCATTATATTATCCATATAGTATCATGGGAACCTCTCAAATAAGAACCCATATATGAAGGTAATTACCAATAGTAGGTGTCCCCAATCTCCCATAATAGAATTCCAAAAAAGACATCATGCTAAAGGAAACTGGAAAATGAAGAGTATATTCATGATCATGCTCTCTTGGAAACTACTGTTCTTGATTACATAAAACATCAATAAATAGTGGATCAAGATTCTGTCAATTTTTTACCAAATTATGGAAGTGGTAGTAGTAGTTTTAAGGGTCCTCCCCGCAATATTATTACTAGCAGCTCTGAAGTCCCTCCTCAGAGTACCCATGAAGGCATACTTAGTGCGAAATAAACGAACAATAATGAGATACTATCTCCTGATAACCATCATGATAACCCTACTCCTGAACAGAGGATTAGAAAATAAGAAGTTCCTACACTTTTTTTCGTCCACCCTTATGGTCCACCCCATATTTTACTCTATAAAAATTCTCCCTATAGTCAAACATCGAGATATGATGGTAGTCCTTTACATTATGGAAGTCACTGTGAATGTCCTTCCAATAATGATATCATGTAGTAAGAAGGTATTCCCCTTATTGAAGTCCATCCTAAAGGCCCTCATCAAGATTAAAACCATGTAAATTCTCCTCACTAATGGATATTAAGCATCAATGGTATCCCTCTCCATAACTTCATCAACCGAAAAGGTCCTCCCCATTATTATGTCTCGATTTATCTAGAAGGACCTCCCATTTGTAACATCCAACCCGATGGTTCTCCCTAGGGTATTCACTACAAAAATTCACCTGGTATTAAGATGTCAAACTATGTTGGTAGTATTCTCCATTGTAGCACCAACTATGAAGGTCCTATATATAGTCAAGTTCCTTATTGACAGGATGGTCTTCCCCTTGAAAACTCAAATTCAAGAAATCCCTCTTATGATGTGTCACATAGAAGGATGGGGTTAAGTTTGTTAAACACCCTACCAACAAAAAGTGATATCCTTTCTCAATGTGAAGAAGATAGGGGCCACACTCATCATCCAAGGAACCTTCAGACTGTTATCATGTTAATGACACTCTTAATAGCCCTACTGCATGGGAAAAAGTCATCAAGAAACGTCCAATTTTGGTAGATCAAGTAATGAAATCTCTATAAAAATAAAAAATGGATATGTTTCTTGTGAGAAGGAAATTATCCAAATATGACATACTAGTAATGTTGTAGCCCAAAAATACTTTTAAATTCCACATACCATGGGAATTTTTAGAAGAATTCATACATAACATTCACCTCAATCTCAGAACAAACCTCTACCACCTTAAATCTATATTATTTTCCAATGATCGGTACACATTCCATGTCAAAAATTTTGGAGAGAATCACCAAAAAATCAACTTGAAATCACTTATTTCTATGCACTATCCACAATCAAAGATTTTGATGGAAGATCTTGAACTCACCTTCCTCCATCTGCTGTGCAAGTTGAATTTTTTTATCAGCCACACCTCATTTAGTGTTCATATTCAGGGTTGGGGAGAGCACAGAGTTGCACTTCACCCCACTTCCAATCCAACAGAACCCACTATAAATGACATCATGTGATGTCATTATACCAAGATGGAGTTCAAATGAACTCCCTATTTAGTAAAGGCAGCATGCTCGACCATAATCGGCCTTCAGTAAGTCTCAAAAGTGCCTAGACTGATGATAAAAAGCCATCAAAACACTCTTGAACCAGATGAACTAGAACATTAAATAGGCTTCTCATATAAGGGAATCTAATCAGTAAGCATTTATCTTGTCTGAAGAGACAAGTAATTCACATACAAACCTAGTACCATATCTAGCTCACACATGAATGGGTAATCATGAGATCAAAAAATAAACAATATCAATATAAATGCCTGTAATATGGTATGATCCCCATCCCATAAGGATGATAGAATTTTAACAAAAAAAATAATCCTATAAAACCAAAAAATATACACCAAGTCATCATAAAAAGTGAATGGGAGAAACCCCATTCTCTATGGATGGGGGTATTTTTACCTTAACCACCCACCCAACGGACATCAGTATTCTCCCTATTATGAAGTAAAATGATTAGGTAAGTCTCACGTTTTTTACTATCTCATGATTCATGTCCCCCAGAATATAGGCTTATGAAAATTTCCTATCAAGGTTCCATTCAAGATACCCATCACCCATAAACATGAAGAGGACCCTAGATTGGAAGAAAGGCATCCAATAAAGGATACAGAGATCCCTCCTACAATTTAAAAGCTAGTATATCATCCATAACACATTATGAATTAATGAACATCATAGACATCAACCCTATGTACCACACCAAAAATAATGAAAATAAAGACGAAAAGGGAGAGGATGATTCTTCCCATAATCTAATCTATACAGACCCCAAAGGTGTGCATACTCGGAACCAGAGGGCCACCCAAAATTTGGGAACTTCCTCAGCTAATCCTTCATTACCTCCTCTATGAATCTATAACATATAGAAGACGAAAATGGGGTTACACATGAACTACCTCCTACTTTTCATGAGAAATATCCCCTAACACGTGAGGAGACATTCTATTGGAATGAAAACTAAATGAAGGAGTTGAGGTGAATCAATGTAAAGATTTTCTAAAGAACCCGTTATATGGGATATTTTCCTTAGGTTCCTCTAGAAGAGCCTCAGTTTACACTTATAGAAGGTGTACCTCATCCACAAAGATGTATCTCAGTGAATGAAGAAAGGCCAGAATACATGTCTAAGATAGTGTCAGGACCATCAGGTTACCTGAGTCTAATCCAGTAGGATATCAATATTTCTTCCATTGAGGAAAAAACTAGAAATTATTCAAGAAAATCCAAAAAGGTTTCCCCCATTCGGGTATCCAACTTATGTACCAACAGTTCCGGAATGAACAATGTTTCCCCCTATTACACCCAGTCATAACCAGGTTCAATAAAACAGATATCAAGGGATTACTAATACCATTGACTCACAAGAAGGTCAATTGGAATCCATGGAAGGAAGGAACTCTGCGATACAACAAGAATGGAATCCCTACCCCGACTGGGTGAGTAATATCCCACCACCACCAAATTTTGGAAACCCTATTTTCCCTATATTCAATGGATTAGGTGATCTGGAACAAAATTAGATGCATTATGCATCTTATTGTGATTCCATGAGTGTAACCCCAGTGTAACGAGAATAATTGAAACTCAGATGCATCATGTGAAATCTAACGGGTTCATCCTTTGTAAGGTATACTAGTTATAAAGCTCATGAAATAATAGGATGGGGGATATTTGGAGGTAGTTCCTTTTCCAGTTTGTCTCGACATTTCCAAAGATAGTAGTCATCAACCTCATAAACTAAAAATAGGGGGAGAATGATAGGGTTATATATTTCATTGCTAGATGGAATGTTCTAACCTACTCTTTGAACCAGCCACTACCCCAAGATGCGATTCTTGTTATGTGCATTGATAACCTGTATGAAGAGCCGTGAATGTCACTCATCATGGTGAAATATATGAGTGGGTTTTAATATATCTCTACCACTATCCAAATAATAGATGATTCCTTTCAGTGAACAATCATCATGTCCTGGGTATCCACATTGGTCCTAAGAGAAAGCATGGGAAGAGATGAAGCGGCCTCTGTTAAGATTAATCCGACCCCTATGCCTGCTCCAACTCCCAAGTCGACACCGAATCTAGTAGGTCATAATAGACGTCAACAAAAACCAACACCTTGACAAAAAGCGTGGAGGGGAGCCAGGAAAAACCTATCTATGAATGAATAAATAATGATCACTCATTCTAAGATGGATAAGTCCATGGATACATTGTATCCACTATGAACTAAAATTTTCTCCTCAAATTGGAGCCAAAGTGGGCTGATGAATTCAATCTTGATGACATGCTAGATTATTTTCCCTTCTACCAGATATTCGGACATTCCATATAAGAGTGTTTCATCTTCAAATACCTTTTTTAAATGATGATAGATTCTTGTCAAGTCAAATTGGGACCACCACCAACACAGGTGGAATATGTTTCCACCACTAACCATGATAAAGGAAAGGAGTAGAATATTGTGGTTATCAAAAGGAAAAATATGTTTTATAGTTGGATGAATTTGGAAATAGTCAACCGAGCTCATGGAATACTTCAAAAATATTTAAGAAACTGATTGTGCCCCCAATAGATCTTAATTCAATGAAGCTGACATCCTCAGCCCCACAATCCTCCAAAATTCAAATGTCTATGGATTGGTTCGACCATAAAGGCAGAGATCGAGTGCAAGAAGATGAACCCATGTCATGCTCGAAGCTGTCTTTTAGACTCCCATATTTTATGCCAGTAGATTTGAAAGCATAGGATCCACCCCCACCAAATGGCACCACCAGAAGTAGTCAATCAAGAAGACTCGTCAGAAGATGAGGAGATGATATTTGGATCTATTTACTTATTTCAATTAGTGAATCCCTTATCTGATAAAGAGTATGGATATTAAAGTGAGATCCCTATACCCAATTGGGGAACTAGAGGATGAGGATGATAATCTGGGGATACCGGTGAAGATGCAGCCATGGAAAGAAGAAAATTTTTGGATGCACCCTGACTCAAACCATCAATGTTGCAGAAACATGTGGAATAGACCTTTAGCAGACCCAATAGAAATAATAAAATTTTCATACCCTTTATGGAATCCAATCTGGCCTAATTATCCTGAAATATCCACTAACAGAAGAAAAAATTTCCAATTACTCATGGCATGCAGTCAGACCTACTTGGTAGAACCCACAAGGCACATAAGTTACACCAGCTCGTGGCTCAGTTACTAGTCCATCCTCATCCAATGCACAAGTCCCTAATGTTCCTATAAAAGGGAATAATTATACTAGGAAGTGTCAAAATTTATATTAGATGTATGATATTATAAAAAATATTGTATTAATTACTATCCAAACTATCTATCCTAGATGCACTGAATTTATCAAAAGATCATAGGGAAACACTTGTATAAGTTTTGTTAAGCCCCTAGGAGTTTGAAGCTGAAGTGGTTTACACTGAAGTATATCAGATAGATACTAATCCAATCGAATTTCACATGGTCATATCCTTTGTATAAAAAGATGATGAGTCCAATATTTAGGGGCATATCAGACCCCTATATGTGTGAGGCATGATAAATTGTATTGATGTTTGAAAAGTATTCATTGATAATGTATTTGGAGTTAATATCCTCTAATTACGAACACTAATTTGGTTGTGCTACAAAAAAGATAACCTGAAACCCTCAGATACAATCCAATTGGGTTATGATAAAAATGAGCAAAAACCACTGCGCTAAATCAATCCCAAAACTCGATTTCGAGACCTTGTAGTCGACTAAGAATTTATAGTGGTTTAGTAAAATATTTCTTTCAATGTTATACTAGGAGGTACATAGTTGCATCAGCACATAGAGACTCCTTCATCCTACCACCAGTGCACCAAATATTTCACTGATGGAAAAAATGGTATGTTATATGATGATAAAGAACCATTAAAATCATGTGAGTCACACTATATCATTGCAGGATTCTACGAGAAGGGAAGCATCCCTCGGTCGATGGTTTTGATTTTTTAACCATCAAAAATGGTTTTTAAATGGTACCCTCTAACCCCTTAAGTATATCGATGTTGAATTCATACATCCCATTGATTATGTGGAGTGTATGATCCCAAATTTGAATGTGTGTTCAATAGTTCTCTTGTTTTCAATAATAGTCATCATGCCTAACTATGTAAGAAAATCTATTGATCCCCCAGGAAGGTAACAATTACATCCCATCATCGATCACTCCATTCTTGTAACACCCCAAGCTTCCATGGTACACTTATCTTTGAATATTAAAGTAGCATGTGTTGTAAGCAACTTCGAGTCCTAACACACACCACAACCAATCAAACTAGCCATTATGAATAGTAATACCCACTTTTTGAAATTTTATAAATTTTATATTTCAAAATGGAATTCATTTTTGGATTCGGATTATCAAAATTAGCATAAGGTGAATTTTTGGTACTTTTCTGATAACTTTCATCTTTTGATTAATAGTGAAAATTAATAAATTTTAATTAAAAACAACTTTTATAATCGAAATGCTTAATAGTGATAAATTATTAATTTGACTGGTTTAAAGTATATTTAGAATATATTTTTACCATTTAATACAATTTTGGTCATTGGACGTAATTTCACATTTAAACCAGACATAAACAAGTGTCAATCTTTTGATATTTATTATTTCTTAAAAACACGCTTTTTATTTTGACAGTAGGAATTAATTTTAATTAAATTTATACCACTTCTATGTTTTGAATTTCGAAAAATGGATTCCATATTTGGAATTAGGATGTCCAGATTGTGTAAATATGTAACTCTTATTTTTAGACATTTTAAATAATTACTTCAGTAAAAAATTTATTGACCATGGTTGAAGGGTAAATCCGGTAATAAGGGTAAAAATATATATTTTAATAATATTAATTTACCCTAAAACGTGTCCTAAACCTATTTTTTGATACATTTACGACCATTGGAATATTTCGGTCGGTTTTGGGACCCCATGGAGCCACTTGTAAGTGATAGAGACACTTTATATTAATTAAGTTAAAGTAATTACAAAAATGACAAAAGCATATATCTTTTAGAAAAAAAATTGTTACATAGGGTTATATATGTTATATTTTTAACTATAAATATTAATTTGAAATATAAAAATATTTTCTACATAATGGTATTTTATCTATAATTTTTAGACATTGACTAATAAAATTTATTTATGACACAATAATGATGCATCATTTTTCTTATTTGTGAAAGAGTCAAATAATTTGTATTATAAATGTTAAAATAAATATCATTTGAAAGTTTTGATGAAATCCAAGAATTTTATTGGTTAATATGACATGTTATTATTTCTTAAATAAATTGTTTTCGAATTAATAAAGTTTTTATGACTTTAACAAAAATAAATTATTGAATAGTGTCAAAATTGACATAAATTAATATTTAAAACAAATACTATATTATTTGTTGATATAATATTCCTAAAAATCTAATGTTCGGCCAAAGGACTTATATAATGATAGGTTTATCATTAGTGGACCACTTGGGGGTATCTTGAAAGTATATAGTAAGTTTATTAACCATATAATATAAAAATACAAAGTGACAACGTAAATGTCAAACTATTTAACTAAGCGTTAAATATTAATGATAAGGTTAATATAGTGACCCAAACCTGTCTAAAATATATTGGATGAAATTATTTAGACCCATCCCTACATTATAATTTTAATAATCTACTTTTTATCTATTATAAACCGAATATTTATTTATTATAAATTAATACTTTAAGTTTTTTCTAAAGAGCCCCTCCTCCCCCTTATAAAAGGACACCACTTCTAACTAATTCTTCATACCTTCAAAGCCTTTTGGTTCAACCTACCTCTGCCTAAATACCCTCTCAACTATCCTCCCTTAATCTTAGAGGCCTTCCTATCATCATAAATCCAACATATGTATCCCTTTTGATTAAATCAAAAGGAAGAACCTGAAGAAGAGGTAATGTTTTCACCACCCTTTTTCAAGTTCCTTTCTTATTCAACTTATTATTTATTTGTTGTTTCTATTATAAAATAATAAATCCAGTATCTTATATATATTGTGATGTTATTATAAATATGCTACAATCATATTCAGTATTCTATCCATCATTTGAATGAAATGTCACCATACGTGCGTACGTACGGCCTACCGTCTCCAAGTTGTGGTGTAATTGTTATTCAATACATTATTATTTGGATGGGTATAATAATAATGAGTATTTGATTTAAATAATAAATATAACATGATAAGTATTCTGTATATATGATATAAAATCCAATTATATATTATTTTAATATAAAAAGAATGATATTTTCGCTCGTGTGTACGTACGGATTATCGTCTCCACGACGCGATGAGATTCATTTCCAGGTTCACCATTCATCGACGATTATAAAAATATATATTTCTAATAAGAATTTAATATATGACATAATAATGATACTAGATAAATATATATATATATAAGTATTTATGTACTTATATATATCTTATTCACTTACTTCCGTTCAAAACTATATGAAAACAGAAACAGCGTTTATGCGTACGTACGGACTACCGTCTCCATAAATAGTGTTTTCCATTTCATATATATGTATATTATACATATTTATATTCTAAATATATATGATATATAAATAATTTTTTTTATTATGGAAGTATTTAAATCATTATCTATGTGATACAATCAAGAGTAACATGTTAAAACAAGTACGATAAAGAAAGTGATTATTACCCAAAATTTTAATATAACATGGAAATTATTATTCAATGGGGAGTATAAAGTCATAAATGAATAATGTATGATATAATAAATATTAATATGGTTCTTGTATAGTTTAATAACATACTATATTCATCATACAGGAGGTTAAACGTACCCTCGACTAAAGGAAAGTGCAAGGTAAGGGGTTTCTTATCTCACTTTTACTTCCATGAGATTTCCATTGTTTGCCACTTATTTATTGCATGTGGTATATTGTGTACTGAAATTTGATATATATTATCATGATTATTTTTATATTCACTATATTCTGTGATTAATTTGGTTGTTATTGACTATTTTTCATATGACTTGATTGATTACAACGAGGTTAAGGGTTAATTTTACAATCTCTTTATTATCCAAGGTTGCTTTTATGTAAGTATCTACCGGTACCACTTTATCTTACACATTCATGTTTCATAAAAGAGTTTTCAAAGGGATTCTTTTTAAGGGACTTTTTCCTAAAATATAATTTTAATTTTTTTTAAATATTTATTCTTCTAAATCGTTCTCATTAAAGTCCACGTTTTCAAAATGGTTTTTAAGGATTTATTTATGTGGACATGAATGTTTCTAAAATGGTAATTCCTTTGAAAAGTTTCAAAGTGGTATGAGACACTTTGATTAAAAAATTTCTTTAAATGTATTCTTGGTTAAATTATGTGACTTTTAAATGTTTTCATGAAAAATAGATATTTCTCTAAAAGAGTATTACAAATACATTTCATCTATGTCAGCATCCTTTGATGGATTTTAAACTTGTTTGAAGTTGATTTATTATGATACAAATAATCCATAATGTATTGAAGGTTTTGTGATATGTTTGACTATGGATGTGCTATTTTTAAACCATTCATTGGTTATGGTTAAAGTATAGACATTTCTTATGCTAGTTTTAATACGAATGTTTATGTTATATTACAAACTTTTCATATGAAGAATGTATTGGACTTAGTAAGTGACGAGTGGAGCCCGCTATATTTCCTCGATGCATCGGTAGGTCTCATGAGACAACTAGACATGGAATTTGACTAGGCCCTTTCCAAAATTGATTTATGGTTTTGGCCGAGGCCTTAATCATTTTTAGACGTCCTGGTTGAGGCCTTGACAAAATGTTTCAGAATGTCCGGAATTATACATTCCCTCATTATAGAAATAATATTGATATTTCATCTGGTCATTAGACTAGTAGAATACCCATGATTATGTTCTATTATGGCTTTATTTACTCAGCTCATATTCTTGGGAAAAAAGTATTCATGTTTATTATTGGTAAAGGCATGTAGTTTCAATTATTCGCTACGCTTAATATTTATGTCATCTTCCCATGTATTGCTTACCCTTACTGATAATTTGAGCTCACCCCATTATATGTTTTATTTTTCCTAGGATCCCAAGAAGTGTATTATGATTAATATGCAGGGTTAAGCTAAATGGAATAATGTCGTTCTCAAAGAACTTTTTACGTTGTGTTTTATGTTTGAAATTGTAATGTAATGTTAATGTATGTAATCTATTTTCCAAGACTGCTAAACTGATCGGTCCTTCGGGACATGATTCCTTATAATCATGCCAGTGTATTAAAATAATGCACTTACTCTGGGTAACTAGTTTCTGGGCATTACAATTCACTTCATTAAATTCCATGTGATAATCTCGGTCAGAATAAGTTACATCATATTCTGAACTTTGAAATTATGACTCTTCTCCTAACTCTAAGGAGATCATCTCATGGATTATTTCCCCATGAAAATAAGAATATGAGGAATATATGGAAGAGGAAGAGTAATAAGACCTTAGGGATTTCCCATCTTTCATTTTATGAGGGTGTCTCTACCAATATTAATGAACTCGGAGAAATAAACTTGGGTATAAAAGAATAAATACGACCCAATATAATAATTGCAGACATGTATTCTAAAGGGAAAGAGGTATACACCTCCATCAAAATAAATAATTGAGTTGTATTTCTTGGAACTATATAAAAATTCTAGGCCTCTATCCCAAGGTGGAAACACACCACTTGCGCCCATCGGAAGACCATCATGGCTACCAAAAAGCTGAAAGAAGGATTCAACACACACATGTCATCAAAATAAAGGATAAAGTATAAAATATCACCAGAAAAAACATCATTTGAGAAGTCCAATATCCCATATGGTTAGCCAATATATTACCCATAAAATATAAGAACATGTACATTAGATTATTCATCAATTTTAGGGATCTAAATTGGCACTGCCCAACAGATGACTTCCCGGTCCCGATCATAGAAATACTAATCGATGAAACTACTAGGTATCATGATCTTGATATCGTGTAAGGTAATTCATGATATTACCAAATATGAATGGACTGAGAGATTAAAGAGTATACCACCTTCAGGGCCCCCTGGTAGTGTATTTCTACCAGTCAATTCCCTTCGATCTAAAAAACATTGGTTCCACAGATTAGTGTGACATGCATCACATCTTTGATCCCTTCCTAGTAAACTTTTTTGAATGATACATTGACGAATTGGTGTTTAGATCATGAAAATTATTTAAATTCCATTCAAATCATGAAGTCACATTCAACAAACTATAACAACATAGCCAGAAAATGAACCCCTTTAAATATGATTTTGGGATACCTCATAGAAATTCCATATATTCATCATAAACCATCATGTCATTGAAGTCGACCTCGAGAATACAAATTATATCCTTAGAATATGACCTCCTCACAACCTCACTAGGTTGAGAGTAATTCAATGACACATATCTGACATTTGGTGCTTCATATAAGTCATTGTAATTAAATATCTACCATTCACCCGGTTGATGAAAACGTAGGTCAAATATCAATGGAAAAAGGATTTTAATGAAATATTTGACATTCTCACGAAATTTCTCTTAATCCTGCTAGTGATAATGATTCTCGTCGAAGGAAGACCACTAATTATTTATGTAACTACCTTGCAGTGATACCTAGGAACCTTCATTGCATAAATGAAAGATTTCAGTAGTGAAAATATCCTTTACTATCTCAGAAAAACCATGATCGATGGTGAGACGTAGTATTCAAAAATTGAAAAGATCTATTTAGCGCTAATATTTGTAGTACATAAGTTTAGGTACTATCTTCAGCACCATGTGGTCTATTTGGTCTCATGTAAAAATCCACTCAAGTACATTCTTGGTAATCAAATGTTAACAATACATCTATCATGGTGGGAGGTCATCTTTCTGGAAAATTACATATAGTTCATGTCATAGAAAGCTGTCAAAGGCCATGCATTGTCAAATTTCCTGGAAGAATACCCCTTATACAAAATGACTCCATTCGATGCTCAACTATAAAATGAATATTTTTTCCTTGTAAAGGAAGATCCCAAAATATGGGATATGAATTTTGAGAGCACATCCATAAGCCCGATATGAAGACGTATGTAGGACGCCAAATGCAACAAAGTGGGGCTAGGAGTCATACTCATATCTATGGAAAAGGAAGTCATGCCTTACTCTTTCCTAATATTGGAAGGGTGCATAAACAATGAAGTAGAGTATCAGGATCTTATTATAGGCCTAGAGCAATAACTTCAAGCCCAAGTAGAACACTAAATGATAAAAGGTTACTTAGAACTGGTCATCAAGAAATTTAATAGTGATTAAGTTATCAAAAAGAAATATCTAATCCATTTTTGACCATTTCCAATGGATAATAGTATAATTCCCCTAACAGAAAATGTTAAATCATTCCCCTGATCACCAAATTCATAGGCCAATACATTTGATACTGTAGTCACAACCCTGGCTAACCTAGTCTGGAATGAGACATTCATCAGAATTTCCCACTGTCAGATGGTCTTATCATTCATTCATGCCAACGTGGAATAAATTCAAGATATCATCCTTGTATCTGAATCATATAGTCCTACCACAGGATGGATGGATCCAATTTGTTATTACCTTACAAAGGGAGAACTCCCGCTAGATATGTCTAGAAGGGAACAAATCTGAACACAAGATATAAATTTTGTTTTTTATGATGGAACAAATCAACAAAAGGGACTTTATAAGTGGGGCCTTGATGGGATCCTAATCAGATGTGTTAATAGAGAAGAGACCACCACTATTATGAAGGAAGTGAATATCCAATCTTGTCGGGAACATCAATCGGGATCTAATCCCTCTAATAAAATTTTATGTCTTTGACACTACTAGTCCGCAATGATGTTACATTGTGTTGAATTCACCAATAAGATTCATTATTTCATGTTCATGACAACTTCATCCACAAACCCCCTAAGTTACTCCACACAGCTAAGTACTAATAGCTATTTTTCATATAGGAAATGGATGTCCTGGGATTATATCCTCCTGCTACAGCTAGTAAATTCAATTATATCCTCACATTGATCAACTTATTTTCCAAATGGGTAGAATATGTACCCCACAAATAGGTTGGGGAAATACGAGTTGAGGGGTTTATAAAAGTCAATATCATCACTAGAGTTGGTTTCTGTCATACAATACTGACAGGAATCAGAACTAATTTCTGTTCTACTGAATTAGATAAATTATATCAAGAGTGTGGTGGTAAGACCAATTGTTCATCTTACTACCATGAAGTTTCCAACAGATAGAAATAGGGATTCAACAAGACCTTATCAAATATACTTCAAAATATGATATACAAGGTCAATAAATAATGGACGAACAATCTTCTCCATGTTCTACATGATTATCAGACCATGACCCAAAAACCACTCAAGTAACCTCGTACTAGTTAGTTTATGGGATATAGGTCGTTCTATCCATTGAAGTTCAATTACCCTCTCCATATATTTCCATATGTCATCAATAATCCACATATGAGAAATCCAAAAAATGGATCAATGAGTTGAAGAAACTGGATGAGGGAAATATTTCATACTATGCACCATTTGGATGTTTACAAAAACTGAATTGCATGAGCCTTCATAGAAAATATCCATCGGTCCTTCCTCAAATGATAATTGGTGTTGGTGTTTTGAAAAACAATGATAATCAGAATGAAACCTCCAAACATGGATCCAAATTGGGAGGGAATGAATGTTATACACAAGATCTACTCCAATTGATAATATTTTTTAATATCAATAGATGGACAACTTTTTACAGCTCCTACAAATGTGAGGTTCTTGATTAAATAATTCTTGTAGCCTAAAGGCATGTCCATATTGAATGATGTTAAACTGCAGGATGAAAAGTCCTCACTGTATGATGTTAAAATGCATAATGTGTATGTCATTACCACATGACATTAAACTATATGGAATTCATCCCCACAACTTGACATTAAACTATGCTACCAAAATTTCCTCACTACATGACATTAAACTGCATGGCCAAAATGTCCTTATTGCATATTGATAAACTACATAACACCGTTGTGCTCTAACCTAAGAGGATATTTCCCCAAAAATTGATCACCTACAATTCCATATTACAGAACTACATTTTTCTTGATTTTATCATTAATAGGGTATGTAGTGAGGCCTAGAACCTATGTACAAGGCCTAACCACCATTAAAAAAATCCCCCCTCCCCTCTTTGTGCATTGACCAAATCAATGAAAGAATCTTTCTTCATAAAACTATGTAAGTATTTATTCTCATTTCCAATGAGACATGTAGATACACTTGGATATTAAATCTTTGTCTATCCACCACGGGATGCAAAGAAAATTCATCTGATGTAACCTCAACTCCCTTTGTGTTATGATAGGAACCCTTTCTGTTCGTTGTTTCTCACACCAAGTGTATATCACGTGAGATTAAGAATTGAAATTGAGGGTTTCTCCGAAACAAACATTTAATTAATCTCCATGAAAGTCCATCATCTAAAAATAATGGTTAAACATGCCCCTTCCCTGTGCATGGGTCTGACCTATGCAAGGAACTGTCTAAAATTATGTGTTCCTTGATTCCTTCCCTCATGGGATATATAGTGACACCTGAATTAAACATCATTTACTTGCCTCTGTTACAAATAAAATTCACCCTCCTTGCGTATGGGTCTGACTTTCATGGGGAAATTCATAGAAGTTCATATGAATTAATTCTCATCCCAATGAGAAATATATTGGCATCTAGACCTCCACACCCTGGCTCGGCTATGATAAAGGATCAAAAGTAAAATTCCCCCACACCCGGCACACAAATGAAAATATATACAAGAGATTCCAAACACCATCCTGCAGGTAGGATTCGTCAAACAATAATTTACCCCCTACACATGAGTAATACCTATGCGGGGGAGTTCATATTTCACTTCTAAATATGGTCTACAAAGTTATTGCATGTCTGGGTACATTCATTATATTTATAAAACATTTTGCTTCAGTAAATCTCAGATCTTCAAAAACATTCACGTCCATCTAAAATGGAAGTTCATTATATTAAGGACACCTCTTTTTGACTATGAAAAATATACCCTAGTGGATCTACATTAGTTTCCCAAAAAAGGTCTATAAACCCATCGAAAATTAATTCTCAAGAGTGGATTTTCCTACCTCCATTCACTCAATGGCTTCTAAACCACTTACTATCTCTCCTGATCTAATGAATTCTCAGAACTGTGGTTTACACTTTCATTCCTCTTCACATCAAGATTATGTCAAAATATCCTGAAGTAATTATCCTCCACTCAGTCATGATTCCCAAGAAAATTTATCCCCACAATATGAAATTAAATTTTCTGCCAATGTCCTTTCCACATGACGGTAAACTAAATGGCCAAAATGCCATTGTTGCATGATGTTAAACTTTATAACACCATGATGTTCTCACCTGGGAGGACATTTCATTTTGAATTGGTAACCTACCATTACATGTCATATAAATACTTATAGATTGATTTATATATACACATGATACCTATAGATTTCTATGATTTTTATTTGTGACTGGACACTACCCAGAAAGTAGAAAAAAAAACTCTCCTTCCATGTGTACGAGATAGACCTACATAGGGAACATCAAGAACTATGTATAGCTTGATTCCTATCATCGTTGGATATATAGTGACCCCTAGACTCTCATCCAAATATAGCCACCCCAAGAGTGAAATATTCACCCCCTGCATATGGGCTAGATGTACACAGGATGAATTCTATATTGATCTATTTGTAGCTTGATTCCCATACCATGGAGAATATAGTGATGCCTAGATCCAATGACCCAGCCCCAATCATGAATGAAAAGAAAAACTTTCCCTCCTCTACATGAAAACTAATTTAATGAAAGGGACTCCCTAATTGGCCCTATTTGTAGGAAAATTTCATGAATACATACATTCCCCCTCTCTCTCATTGGGTCATCTGTGTCCTTTCCACACCACAAAACTATACAAAATATTTCCTAATCATATGACGTTAAACTCAACGATAAAATTTTCATATTGTATGATGTTAAACTACAAGACATCATAATTTTCTCAACTAAGGGGGTATTTCCCATAGCATCAGTCACCCACCATGTTTTTCTATTGTATTAAATCTGACTTGATTCCATCCGGTGCAGGATATAGAGTGATTCTTAGATTTTCAACCCATTCTAACCACCACATATAAAATTATCATATCCTTAGTTACGCCATCCATAAGTGGTGGGTTAAATCATTATCATCTCCTATTTCTCACACTGAGCATAGTTCATGTGTACTTAGGGAACTCGGAAGGGGATTCCCCATGGAACCATGGGAAAGGAAAAAATTACCCTCTCCCTAACCATGGGATGAACCCATGATGAATTATAATGTCAATAACAACTTATGGTGTGATTCCTATCCTCGCAGGATATGTTGTGACACCTAGATCTTAAAACATGGGTCTAGTTTCCACAAAAGAGTTAAAATATCTCTACGTATAAGTCATATCTATGTAGGGAATTCCCAACTCTATGGGTCAGCATGTCCAAAATGTTTATAATATGTCAAAACACACTCTTTCCATTTTTCAAACTCCATGCTATGGGAAATCTCGAATCTTAATAAACCTCAATGTCTATAAGAAAAAGAAGCTCAGTGTCCCAATAAAACCTTTGTTTGATTATTAAAAATATACTCTGGTGGATCTATATATGTTTCCCACAAAAACTCTTATCAACCAAATGAAAAAAATTTCTCATGAGAGGCTTTTCCTACCTCCATACGCTCAATGAATTTCAATCCCCGTACCGTCTCTCCAGATCTGAAAACCCCTAGAGCTATGGTTTATACTCTCATTCCCCCTCTTTTATTGGTAATGTCTGGGTGTCCAAGATCAATTGTCCTCTAGTTAATTAGGGATTCTATATCAACATCCTAATCATATTACATTAATAATGCATGATGATAGATGACCAACTTCCATATTTGGGCCCTACCACTATAAATATTGAAAATACCACCTCTTAATGAATGGATCCGAAATGCATGGAAAATTTCCATAAAAAGTGAAGGATCCTCCTCCCATGTTCATGTGAATGAAATAAATATACATAGGGAAGTCTAATATGAACCCTGGATCATTGGTGAGCTTGTATACATGAAAAAACATTCCCACTTCTATGTGTGAACTAGACCCACATATAGAGAAACCATAAAATAATTACATTCAGATTGATTCCTGTTATCATAGTATACATAGTGACACTTGGATTCCATACCTCAAGTCCATCCATAAAACAAAATGGTCCCTACATTTCTTATGTTTGGTTCAAACCTACATAGGGAACCTCATCACACCTATAGGTAAAGAAAATCTCTACCCATTTCTGAGAAATTTGGGCTTGAAATTCCTCTTTCACTTTATGGAAATCCATTTTCACAAGCCATACTCTATGTCTGGAACGATCTGAATCCCCATAACCATCACTAGCCATCAGAAGTGGATGTTTAGTATCTTGATGAAACCTTTGGTTGGCTATGAATAATATTCTCAGGTGGCTCTGCATAAGTTTCCCACAAAAAATTCTTGTTAACTAAAGGAAAATGCATCCTGAGGAGATTATTAATCCTAGCTCTATGTGCCCATTTGAATTTTGCATCCTTCCTCACCCCATAGTTTTAAAAAACCCTTCAACGACAGTTTACATCTTTCCCCCATTTTCATGAATGAAATGATAGAACATTCTTGGTCAAACTATGGTGAAAAAGGTAAAATATTTACCCCCTTGGTTAGAAAAAAACATCATTAAATCATAATTCATAAATTTTTTAGTTTCAGGATGTTAAAAAACCGTGATCCATCCATCCTTTACACAAGAAAAATACGTATAAGAGTGGCCTCCCATTCATAAAAAAAATACATACAAATGCCCTCATTACTTTCAGAAAACACTCTTTTGAAAAGACACCCATTGTAGCCTTGGAAAATCCAAATTACCATAAAATTACTTTTCTATTTGAAATAGAAGTTCGGTGTCCTGAGGACACATTTTTTAACTATCCACAATATTCCCTAGAGGCTCTGCAAATGTTTCCCATAAAAATCCAAAAAAGAAAAGTAAAATTAATCTTTAGGAGAGGTTTATTCTTCTTTAGTACGTGTCAATGTATCACATGCCCCTTATCATGTATCACATCCAAAAACCACAAAGTTAGGGTTATTAAAAATCCATTGTCCATACCTGAAAGGTATTGGGATATCCTTGTTCAATGAGTCCTTATTGGGTCCCTTTCCGCATAATTTATAGTTACAGTTGGTATACCTAAAACATCAAAAATGGTCAATGATGATCAACATAAAACAGTACTAATGATAGTTTGGTTTTAAAATAATTAAACTACCTATGAAAAGAAACACCAAACCTTCCATGATAAAAACCCACAAAGGGATCCTTGGATAAAAGTTGAGTACCAGCTTGCTAAACTTGTGCTTTGTACGATTTAGGAAAAATATCGAGAACTAAAAATTCTGAAGATACACATAGTCAGTTAGGTTGAAATCCCACAAAGGGAAACCTAAGAAAAATTCATGTTATACCTATTAAGCCCATTCAAAATTGGGTTTAGGGTAAAATAGTGTAATAATAGAGAAGACACAGTATTTGTAGGGTTTCCCATGTATCCCTAGAAATATTTTAACTATAATCCTTGAATACCTCGAATCAGTCTAAAAAATTAGATATTAATCTAATTATTTCAATATAACTATCATTGGTCATGATTCAAATGGGTACCTAGTGAATATCATCATTCAAAATAAAGTCAATTATAATTGACTGACATTGCAGGAAAAAATAGAGAAAAGGGGAGTGAAATAAATTTTCTATTGAATTAAAAGGGAGTGGAGGAGAATCCACACCCTATACCCTCTCCCTATCAATAAAAAAGGGGGGAGGGGTAAAAGAGTAGAATGGTATGATTTCAATAAATCAGGGCTCACTTGCCTCAGAAAATTGACCAATGTATGACATGGGTTGTTAAGGGTATATTATATGTCAACCCCCCATACTTCTTCAGCGTCAACAACTATATGAACATGTTGAATGATGACTCTGATATTCCATCCCTTCTGTTTGATGGCCTAATAATTTTCACTTGTGGATGACAGTTTCACTTTAATCCATGCCACACAAGCCTTTCAATCATGCATCTCTTCTTATTAGGAAATAATTTGTTTATAATAATTTTCTTCTTCATCCACAAGGTTATATAACTCCTTGGTAATATCTAGAAAAGTCCTTACTTTATGATGTGAGGTGTTTAATTAGAAAAGGGTTCCTTTATGAGTAGCTACATTCTCTCAATCTATACTGATTTGGTATAAAAGGAAGTTTAAGTGCTGATATTAAAATCCACCGAAGTCCAAATCAACGAACCATCGCCAAAGTGTTTCATCCACATTAGAAAATATTTCCATGGGAATTTCAATGATGATATTACAAATTTGAATCCATGTCCATCTCTTCTCATCCCAGTGTTTCCTAATGGAATTGAAAACTTTGTTCTGCCCTTCCACCATAACAAGTATATATTCAGTAAGTTCCATCACAAAAGATGGATCCACCCTAAGTTGAGTTGCCCAAGAAGGACAACCTTTTCTCTCTGTAGGTTGATCAATTTCTGAAGCTAAGCATGTAGGGTTCGATTCAATTTTAGGAATTCCTAGTGGTGTCCCACTCGATCCGACCCTAGTAGGTTTAGACTTTATCATCCAATGATATAGGGTATGAGTCACTCTCCATGCAGATACAGTTTGTAGACAATGAACATTTTGAACATAGGAAATGGTGAATAAAATTCCTTCTAACAGTAGGAATGGAGGAATATGGTGCAACTGGCATAATTGGGACAAAACTAGACGAAGGAAATGGCCTATGAACTCATAAAATTTACCATTACAATACCCCATTTGGGTATCAATCCACCAAAATTTGAGTGTATTCCCATGTTATGTAGCTTGAATTAATTTTATGGGGATAATAACCTACATACCAAAGCCTCCACACATCATAAACAGCCATAATTGGTGAAGGATTACTGGGTGAGATTCCCTCAAAACATGGGTAAAGGGGAGAAATGTGATCTGTTGTAGGCATAAAAACTACCTAGAAAACCTATAAGTGTTATATCCTTCTCAAATTTTTACTCTATATATTCAAGTGGTTAATCAAAATGTGAAATGATATAAGAACATTCTTTTGAAGAGCCTCTCCCAGTGTCTTCCACTACTCCATGGGGAAAATCATAATGAATGAATGTGAAATGAGACACATGAATAAACAATTCAACCATTCCATTAATGTTAATATATTGAGGATTAATGGTGGTGATTTTGATCAGATATGGATGGAAATTAAAATTCAGAACTGTTGTCGTATATCAATACTCACAACAAGGGAAGTGCTCGGCTTTCCAGCCGTAAAAAAATTAAATAGACCACTAAGATGATTCAGAGGCCTTCCTTCATGTATCATCCCCCAATAATTTTTAAATATGGGAAAGGGTAGGGATTCATAAATAGATAGGTTGTCCCTATGCTAATGTATCCACCGTCATTAATGTGAAAACTCTAAAACTAGTATAGCAATCACGAGTAGGGAAAAGACATTCACTCAGGATCAAGGAAAAGAGACCTTCTAATCTAATATCAAATGATACATCTGAACAAATCTTGTAACTCCATTTAGTGTATTTTCCTTCCCTGTGGGTAATATGGTTTAATCCTAGAATATGCCATTATTTTTGAGTCGGTTGTGTTCAGCTACTGTGCACTATTGTCTTCAGTCCATTCACTTGCAAGAACATCCCTATCTATTCTTCAAATGAAATGAGTGAGAGAGAGTGAAGAGGTTCACCAATAAATCCCACTACCATGAACAATAAATCTATCACTAGTTGAGACACCTATTTGACATTATCCTAGGTATTTTTTCCTAGTATGAATTTTTCATACAAGTTTTAAGGAATGGTATGTACTTCTATCTGGTGAATATCACAAAGATTTATTCCTACATCATCCTGAGATAAGTGCAAAGTGTTAGTGCTTGAACATCATTGACCGAGTTGTTCGGTCTGAATTTCACCCATTGAATAAATTTAGAATTGGGAAACCCATAATGCTAGATATAGATTAACATCTTTCAACTAATTAAGGAATTACAAGTTGTTATTGGGAACCTAGAATGCCCTAGCATGTTCATCAAAGAAGCACCCTCTAGATTTTAGGTCTCATTGGGAGCTCCACCCTCCACTGGAATTACCTCATGAATGTTTGACAATATATGGATAATCCTAGATGAATGATTAAAAATATGTATCATGTATTTTTCAATTAATCTGTGTCCACATGGATCCATTCAGAATGAACATAAACTCTTATCCCAAAGTAGTTATGATCTCCCCCATGGAAAAATCAATTTTTTTGATCAAGCTCATGATACATATCAAGACAAGTGGAATGGATGTTCTAGTCAACTGATGGAAAATGAGTTTCATATTGGAGTCTAAAGCTGTAAAGGGATAACTGAATGGACAATGGGTAGGTCTTAAGTTCTAGCGAAAGGATATATTTTAGGGTAATCTCTTGAGGAAAAGCAGAAAACCATATATTTTCTTCAACATTCTTGACCATGAACACTCTTCTTATGGTTTCATCCATTTAAGGGAGATGGAGAGCCATTGTCGTTCTTTAAATGGATCAGAAAAATTTTGTTTTTATTGAATTTATCAAAAGACTAGAAATGTTTCACATACAAAAAGTCCCATTAACTAATGTTCTATGAAGACAGTGACTGTGATCCATCGATACATGAAATAATGGCCTTCAAAGAATTGTCCAATGGATTTGCAGTTTGTGGAATGAGTGAGGTGGACATCGAACCTTATTGTGCGGCAGGCGGAACTCGCCATTAATGGATTCAAAGTTTCAAGTTGAGGTTTCAAGGTTTTGGATTGTAGGAGAAGGAATCAACAAAGGGATGGAGTTTACTGAATAAATTAGTTGATATCACTTCATAAGAGAATATTTTTCACTGAGAAATATGATTTAGGAAAAATAAGTTGGGCCGCCTTTATATAGGCGTAGTCCCCTAGTATGGTTCTACCCACATACCCCAAACTGGTTCAAGTCAGGAATTATTTCGGCTTCAGAATATCCTACTATTCATCCTAATCAAAACCCATTCTGATGGGGGAATTTTTTGGGTCCCACAAAATTTGCAATGGGAATTTAAATTATACATCGAATTTGTAAAGGATGAAAAACAAACTGAAGAAGAATTGAATTAAAAATGTCTAAATGAGAAAAAAAAATGGAAAAGGAAAAGGTCGTTCTATAGAGTACAAACCCTTTGTGGACCACTAATCCACACATAAATCCACTTCACGGGATGTCGACAATCTAAATAGTCCATGGAAGAAACTGTGTTGTGCCAGTTCCCCACAAACAAACATGTGTACAAAAAGAAAGAAAAAATATCTTCCCTACACCCGACATCCCTCACAACTAAACATAAAAATAGGAAATGCAAATTTTATGCCCCCCCACCATGAAAGAAACATAGTTGTTCACAGGGCTACGGTGATGATTCTCACCTCCTCAAATGATGACCTTGTTCCGCAACTGACAAAGTCATTCATGGGCCGTGTTTCCCCCATGGGATTTTGTGAAAGAAGGATCGTGGCTTCATCATAGCCAAACAGTGATAGGGGTATCTAGTTCCCCACTTCTCTATAAATTGAGTCAGAGTGGGGGACTTTTGGTGGGATTGATGGTCGTATTTTTGGTGGATCAACGAAGTCACGGAAGAAGAGAGCACCACAAAAGAACATACTCTTTTAATGATTCCCTATAGGTCAATCTATACCACATGGAGTTAAGGTGGAAAACAAACTAAAACAAATTGTAAGTCCACAAACTGACAAATATCTATGGGAAAATTAACCAAAAGGCACTAATCCAATTGACACTTTGAAACCAAGCACCACATGTATCAAATTGCAGCCTAGGTGGAACCCTGATTCACATATAAAATTTCTATGTGGATGGAACTAAACAATGCATAACATCATTCTACGTAAACGGAACCTGGCCCCACATAGCAGAGAACTACATAGATCCAATGATGTTCTGCATACCACCGTGGTATGTGGGTGACCCCTCTACCACATAGAAATATGCTATATGGAGGAATCCCCATCCCACATAAGGGTAGTCTATGCATAATGGGGTGTCCTGGGGACTTCTACCATTCATCCCAAACATTTTATATCCATTACTATTGCATCATCATCAGTCCCTCCATAGTCCAATCCAGTAACTTCAGGCCAACGCCTCTCCCCAAGCAACCATACATCTATAATGATACTATCGATTTCACCAACAAACCCTTCTGATTTTAAATACTCATGGTAAGTGGAGCCATGTGGGTAATCTCTGCAATATCCCTAGTGTTACAAACACATTTTAATAAGGGTCCCGACCATGGGATACTGACCAGAATATACCAATTCTAAGGATCAAGGGAAACCTCTAGCATTTCCCTTTGATGAGGGTCGGTGTTGAACATTCTTCAATTTTCCCCAAAACAAAATGCAGGGCACTCCCACTGAGGTAAGCCCCTAGCATTTCATTCGGGAGATGGAACTTTTCCCCTCTTCACCCCGTGAGAAATATCTATATAGATCACGAAATGTGGTTATCCTGGATATGAAGATAAGAGAGGAGATGGGCGCAATCAAAGACCCTCTCTCTCCCCCTTCGTTCTCTAGTACCATATATCATCAAATGAATTTGGATGTGTGATCTTTAGATCCACTACCTGCTCTTATTTCTCACACTAAGCATTACTCTCATGTTCTTAGAGGTTGGAGAAGATATTGAAATCCACATGAAGACAGAGCATTGGGCCTCCTATAATAAGTATGCACATTCAAATTTTTTATTTGGGAAGCTCCTATGTGTAAGCCCTGATCATGCTCTGTCATTGGGCCTTATCCATAGATGTAAGCCCCAACATCAATCTCAATGGGACTCCTAGAAGGTGTAATACCTATTAAAATTCCTCATCAGGGCTACCTCTCTAGGTTTAAATCCCAAATCCCCCTTTCATAACTATATGGAATTTGATTCCCAGCCACTGGGATATATAGGAAACCTCCCTATGTTATAAGCTCAACACCATCATACTCATGTTGGTTCACATTAATCCTTAACTTATGGTGTTAAACTACATGGGATAATAGAAATATTAGGTCTTTGATTCCCAATTAAATGGGAAACATAGGAAGTCTCCCTGAGGTCCAATCTCAGCACCAAAATCACCCTAATATTATTTAGGCCACATCCACGGTAGGGTCACATTCTCCCAGAAGACTATATCTCTCTCAGGTATCTTGGGTTTCCTTCACATAAATCTGACACCATGTTTTCAAGGTAACATTTTTCCTACATTTCCTTGTCATATGATGTTAAAGTGCATGGTCAGTTCATTGTCACATGACCTTAAATGGTGATGTGTTGAGAAAAGCAGTACCAAACTACATGGGTTTATATTCCTCTCATAATGATATGTAGAAGCTGATATTATGGGTTCAATATTGATAGTAAAACTACTCTCGTCCCCCTTGGGGGATGATAATACTCCAGAGGTCCATCCCATATGGCTTAAAACCATAATTGTCTTAGTAAAAGACTATGGAATTATTTTTTTCCCATAAAAGGGTAACATTGATGGAGAACCTTTGATACAAACAGATACTTCTATCAATGGAAAACCACGTATACATATACATGATTTTGATAACATGGGTAATCGTTACCAACAGCTTCTTTATCGGTAACCTTTCATGACATTCTTGGGAATTAAAAAAGGATTCATGAACATATGAACATAGCTTACTCTATAAGAGAGTCTAAAAATATGTGATAGTTCACCCCAAATGGGTGAGATGATCCCAAGTTATCAACCTATTCAACAATGTGAGTTCTTAAGTGTCTTCAGCCAAATCATACAATAAATTTATGCCTTTGGAGAGAAGGTCCATGATTCATGGATGTGAGATTATTTGGGTATTTCTGGCTCCATAATCAAACCCTTTCTTTAACATTCAGATATGTTATGCTTGATATCAGTAATTTCACAACAGATAATCACTTTCAATTGGCCCACTTAGACAAAAACCTGTGTTCATCAAAAAAAATTGTAACCCAATTGTAAATGTCTTATCTATAGAACCTCCTTCATAATATATATAGGATAAACTATGCAGTCCCCATTGGATTATTCTTATCATTGAGCACAATGTTTTTTCCATAAATAGTGTGTATATTTCCCATATACATATTTCATTGTTCTTATAAATAGAATTTTTGGTATTTAAATGTCCATTTTAGTATCTATATTTCAATGGGTTTACAGTTCAAAATATACAAAATCAATAAAGTGATATTTTATAAGATTTTCTATTTTGAGATACATGTAATATTATGGACTTATAATCTCTTACGGGGTGTATATACTTCCATTTAACATGTTATGCCATGAATATAATTATTTTCGTGATATTATAAGCTTCATTTAATATTAATATTTCATGGCCGATATGATTCAATGTTACTAAAGTGGTATAATTTTTTAGTACAATCTCATGGTTTTCCCGAATTGGATCCTATTTTTCTTCCATTGATGAGATCTTATGATACATCTCTCAAGAAATCTCATGAATATTATTCTCCCATGGTTATTTAGGATATCATCATGTAATGTTAACATTTTTCCTCTCTTTGATACATATGATAATTAATAAAATGTTTTTAACAAATCTGTTTAATTTCTCTTTTCAATGGAAAATATATTTTACTCAATAACCTTGCTTTCAAAAAATGTTTTCATTTTTTAAAATTAAATTATATTTTAGTATTATTATAAAATAAAAGGATTTATATTATTTTCAAATATTTTGTTATATGTTTTAAAAGTTAATTTCAAATATATGGTTTATCAATTTTTCTTAGGATTTTTTTATATATTTTCCAATTATTTTCAATGAAAAATGTTTTCAAAGTGTTTCCTAACATTTTTTTTAGTTTTTCAATGTTTTTCAAAGAAAAATGTTTTGAAAATGATTTTAATATTTTTTTATAAGTTTTCATATTATTTTCCGATATTTTTTTAAATTGTTTTTAATATTTATTTATATGTTTTCAAATTATTTTGAAAGAAAATGGTTTTAAAAATGTTTTCAGGATTCCTTTATAATTTTTAGAAACTATTTTAAATGAAATAATTTTTTAAAATGAATTATGTTAAAAACATGTTTTTCAAAGAGTAAAATATATATTCCTCATGAAATGTTTTGAATGAAATTTCAATTCCTTCTTTATGAGAAAAATGTTTTCGAAAATGTTTTTTGAAAGGTATTTTCAACGGAAGGATATTTTTCTTATGAAATGATTCAAGTGTTCTTTTAATGTCCTTATCTATCTATGATGAAATCCTTTGAATGGGTTTATGATTTTTGGGGGGTATAATCCAAGGAAACCATTCTTTTTGTTTTTTGGAATTATTTTTTTTGAAAATGAAAATTTGTTTATGAAACATGCTTCTCTTCCATGGGTTATATACTTTTGAAACCCACTTCCTTTAATGAGTTATTATATGATAAAATTACTATTAAAATTGTATCTTTTTCATAGGTTTTGATATGATAATATTTTTATGATACCCATTCCATTTATTGGGTTATGATATGTTTTTTTTGAAACCCTTCTATTTTTATGGGTCATGACATGATGAATATTTTATTACCTTGTGGACACATATGTGTGATTTAATTATGTGAGGGGTGGGACCAAAATATTATCATCCACTTTCATTCATGAAAATTTTCTCAATATATTAATATGCATTTAATTCATTAATTAGATAATTATTATCATTTATAACCTTAGTTTTGGTTGGGTAGTTATATTTAAATATTGTTTTTTGTCACTGTTTTTGTTGATAATTGTAGTATTTGACTAGAAAAATGATTTCATTTTAATTGAGAGTATTTAATAATTTTAATGGAATCACTTTGAGATAATAACGGCAATATGTGGAATGATTCATTGTACTTTTACACCACTAGTGTGTGAAATTTGAATTTTTATGCTTTGTACATTCTTTTATCTAATGTTTCTCAAATTTCCATGGTTTCTATCATTATTATTTGTTATAAGTTATTCCAAAACCAATCCCTATAGATTCTACCTTGGGATACCACATAATATGCTACACCTTTAGTTAGTTAGGATGTAGGTTAAGTATATAAATTTGAAACTGGTTCTCTCATAGGAAGTAATAATTACACCCTGTGATAAAATAATGAGTAAAAAATATTTATATTAACATTAGTATATTAAAAAACCATGTTAAAGTTCATTCATTTTTGTGTTTGGGTGTGTCTTGGTGTTTTTCTATATATATTTAATCCATGGGTAAACTAAATTTGGCGGATCAAGAGTGATATTTTTTCCAAAACAAAAGATGTCTAGTCCATGAGCGGATTATTTGATTGTCCAAAAAACAGTTTTCATGATGTTGGTGGGTAAATTTTCACTAGATGAAGATAAAGTGATTTGAATCAATTATTTTAATTCTTTTTTTACCATTTGTAATGATTATTCAGACTATAGAGGTGAAATGGATGATGTTACTGAAGATGATACTTCACAGTTAGAGCATATTGTTCTCTTGAGTTGGGATAGAGAAGTGGAAAATGGTCAATTTTATTGGATTATCAAAGGATGAATAAATTCATAGAAAATCAAGTATTTTTTCATGGAAGTTATTTTAAAAAAAAATAAATTTTTAAATAATGGTTCTATTTTATAAAGGGTCACAATACTGATTGGGTTAATTTTTTGATATTGATGTTATTTGATCATCTATTTTATTTATCTTAGAATTTTTGTAATATAGTTTTCGTCCACAAAGAGTGAAATTATTTCATTATTTTTTAATTTTTTTGTTGTTTAATGTATGTATATATATAAATAAATATATTTTTTAAAATATATATATTAAAATTACACAGAGGATGTGTGTGTGTGTGTGCACGCTAATGCAATGAATGGTTTCGAAATCACCACCACTAGTTTCCACTGCCACATAATTGAATGGTTTTAAAGTACATAAATTATTTATAATCCTTTGGGGATCAATATGACTCTACTTTTAAAAAAAAATATGAACAAAAAAACAATATGGACAATTAATTAGAGTCATTCAGCCTTATGGTCTCTAAAATAAAGCCTATTTAATTTTGAAAAAACACTCAACTGTAAATCCATAATCTTTATGTTGTTGTCCAGTTGGTTTTTTCCCATCATTATGATTTAATATTATATATAAAAGTGATTTATATTTCTCAAGGCTTACCAACACTATTTTATTATTCCAGTGGATGTGTAGAAATTTTTATCTCAAAAAAGAGTGAATTTATTATCAGAATAATGATGAAGATCAATTAGTGTGGAGGAATAACAACATATACCATTTTTTATCCAGATCAGATGACATTCTTATAATCCTCCATCAGGTGACTACAAATAGGTAAGTTCAATATAATAGGACTTAAATAAATCACTTTTTGAGAGGTAACGTGATTTTATTTTATTCCAACGAATTTAGGAATAAATATTTAGGACTCAGTTTATGAATCAATTTTTGAAATGGGTTCAATAACATAAATATATTTGAGACTCATTTTCATGGTCCTTTCATTTTCACATGGTTTATTTTTATTTTTTATGTTCAAGATAATTATAGGCATGATATGTTTATAGAAAATGAACAAGTGTTTCATAAGTACAGGGGAGTATTTTTTTTCTTTCTTTT
Source organism: Viscum album (assembly GCA_963277665.1). Classification (NCBI taxonomy): domain Eukaryota; kingdom Viridiplantae; phylum Streptophyta; class Magnoliopsida; order Santalales; family Viscaceae; genus Viscum; species Viscum album. Next base: position 1,448,689,817 of record OY728155.1, read on the forward strand.
GCTTTTTACACTCACTAATATTTCCACAAAAAATCTTTTTTTATTGGTTTTAAAAGAAAAATAGCATTCCACACATTGAATTTTTGCTTCATTTATGATGTATAATACAAAATATTATTAGTAATGAAATGATTTTATGTTTTAGATTTAATTATTAATGAGATTGAATGAGTAATATGGATGATGAATGATTATAGATAAGCAGAGGGGTATCAATTTGATGAGTAGTGATTTATAGGGAATAGTTGATTAATGTAAATACAATTCCTCTTTCATATTTTCATTCATTGAATTTTTTAAGGTCATATTTATTGGTTTGATATTATTAATCATTCCCAGACTGATTTTCTAGTATTATATGTTTTCCAATTCTGAGGAGGTTTTAAGAAAAATAATTAATTTCATTGCCATTCTCATTTCCTGATAGATACATGGGGAATGTGCACCTAATAGAGTTTTCATTTCCTCTTGTCAAATATTTGATTAAAAAAGTAATATTTTATATGATTGGGGAATTTTTATACAAAACCATTTATCATTGTTACCTAACTTGAAATTTTTATCCTTCTTTAAGCTTAAAGAATCCATGAATGACGTTTATAGGGAAGCACCTCATTAAAAGCCTATATTTTCCGTTTTACCCTACTCTTGGTTTAATTGAATGATATTCAGTGAAATAAGTTTGTTGGATATATATTCCATTTTGGAAAGGTATGTTCTATAATAATGAGAATATATGAGGCTATTACCTAGGTTTTCGGAGAAGGACGAGTGTATGGACCCGACCCTAGTTGATCGGAGCCAGTGTATTATTTTATTTCATTGGAATATAAACAAGGAATATTCATCCTAATGGAAATAGTAGTTTAGTCTGTTTTTAAGCAAGATACATACATAATTTCGACATTACAACTTCGCATTAAACACAACATATATGCTTTATAGGGAACATCCACAACTATAAGATTATCCATACGAGTCATTCATAATAAACGTCTTCATGTCATGTGAAAATGAAGCATAATATAGAAGTGATCTCAAATGATCATTAATGGTACAAAATACAATGGAATATATCATATACATAAACATTAGGCATGGGGAATAACTAAAAACGCATGCCTTTAAAAAAGAATTTGGACACATTATTTTATGAATAAGAGATGAATAAATAATGCCATAATAAATCATAATCATCTGTATTATACCAGACAAATAACCTCATTAAATTTCAATTAATTCTTTCAAACTGAGGTAATGCCTAATTTTGGACATCATAACTATACCGCCAAGGCCTCATTCTAAGATGATTATAATCATTTTGTTAAGTCTTTGTTCCAAGACCTTGGTTTGTCTCATGAGACCTACCGAAAGATCGAGGGGCTATAGTGGGACCCATACACCATTTAATAATTCTAATTAATTCCTCATATAAATGGTGATAAAAATAAACAACATATACATTTATATTGAATCTAACATATGAAATGTCCATAATTTTCCCCGATCATTATGCATAAACATTATCCATTTGGAGTAAATTAGTGAATGGTTTTAAGATGGAACATCCATAGTGAAACTAATAATAAACCATTTAATTAAATAAGGTATATGATATAGTAAAATATTAATCCAAAAAATACAAAATAATAAACAAGGGTGTTCAAAAAGATGAAAATACTCTTATAAAATCATTGAGTAATTCTTGAGATAAATACTCTTTTACTTTGAAAAGGAGAGTTCTTTTGGAAAATTATTTGTATAAAACCATAATTGAAGTAATATATTATTTTAATAATAAAATTATTTTTTTTAGAATGATAATTTCCACTAAAAACATATTATATAGTTCCCTTGAAAATATGTAAGAATTTGAGAAATTCCCTTGAATTGGGCTTGTATTTCGGAAAGAATTTTTAAAGTTCCATTTAAAACATGTAACACCAATCAAGGACATAATTATTATGGTTTGTAAAAAAATATAGCATTAAAAAATTATGTTTAGTAAATATGAATTGTTTAGAAATTAATTTGGTTAAAGAGAGACAAAGAGTAAACCCAATGAAAATGGATGATCGGGTAGGAAACCCTTACCTTAAGTCCAATGGTGTTCTTCAATTGATATTAGTGTATGGGATAATAAAATTAAATTCATTAATTAATATTTCCATAACCTATTACATATGTAATTTAGTTATTATAGACTTATTAATTTCATTAATGGACCTATTTATTGGTTAAAGAGGTTAACTTTTATTGTTTGGGGTGTTTGCTTCCCTGGTATTCATGACTGATTTACTTATAAATATGTAAGATTAAATATGTAAGATGAGAATGGTTGTCCAGAATTTAATTTGAATATTATTATTGAACAACCATAATATAACATGGTTATAAAAAAATTTTGGTTATTAATTGTGAAGTTAAATTATTATTTAAAACTTTAATGACAATTGTTTGGGTTAATTGGTTGTTTTTTATCACAATGAACTCATTTTGATTTATAAATTAATATCATGTGTAAAAAATGATTATAGAACCTTAGATAGGTTATAATAAATATATTATAGTGTTTTTAAACCATCAAAATGGTTTCATTATGGGAATTGAATATGGTAATAGAAATTGAAAACTCATCGTCCTTGAATGTGATAAATTAACACATCTCGAATGGTGTTTTCATTTCTAGTACAAAAGAAGGGGGAATGAGAGATAATTAAGAATTATTACTTTATCATAACAAAATTAATTAACATCTAAGGTATTGGAGTCATCATCACATTTGGATGAGATGAGGTGAGGAAATTAAAAGAAAAAAAGGAACTTGAAATAAAAGAAAAGAAAAGTGGAATTTACCTCATGAAGTAATCTTCCTTAAGAGCCTCTTTTGGGGAGAGTTTTTCGTATTTTTATAATACCAATGCCTGGTGGACGTGGTGTCTTGGGAGGATATTTTAGAATAATTTATACAAGTAAAAAATACTTGATAGGAGTGATGAGAAGAGGGGAGTGATGGGATGGGGGTTATAGTGGAGGAGAGGAGGGTTTTCCAATTATTTTACTCATTATTTTATTATTTTGTCAAAGAGAACCAATAGTATTGATTATTGTGAACAATAATAGTAATATGTTCATTTTATTTTGAACCATGCGGTATTACATCAGCCTTACATTCCCTATGACTCAATAAATCATCTATTTAGTATATATCATAAATTATCGTATTTTACTATTCACTTAAAATTGATGAATTTTAGAAAATTCCCAAAAATTAACCATAAATTTTTTTTTACTTATATAATAAAAAATGAAATCCATTTTATAAAAATAAATTAAAAAATATATGGAATTAATTTTTAAAAGAAAATCATTATTTACTTGAAAAATGATATTTTTTATTTAAAACTGATTTTATAATACGTTCAAAAATTAACTAAGGTCTCATAAAATTATCCTAAAATCATAGGACAAAAAAAATATTATTTTTGAAATAATTTTTATGAATAATAATTTTCTTAAATTATAAATTTAAAATTGTAATTAAATTTTATTACTCACAAAAAATACCAACACATAATTTTTAATTTCTAAAATACATTATTTTATTTATGAAGCATCTAAATTTTAATTATACTTTCATGGGTATGATTACTATTTCTAAGGGTTGTATTAATATTAATAAGGGTACATTACTATTCATAAGGCTCAAGTTACTATTCACCAAAAATGTAAGTTGATCTTATCAAACTCTAAATATCTTACTGAATGAAATATTTTATGTCAGTTTATTGAAATTCAAATCACAGGGGTGGAAAAAAAATTTCTGGATAGGTTATAACAAAGTGGTGTTTTTAGAGACTCATTGTTTCATTCATTAAATACTAAATTTATTTGAAAAAATATTGGGGTGTTACATTTTCCCCTCACAAAAAAATCTTTCTCGAAATTATTAAAATTTTACCTCACAAAATGAATTGGGTAGTTCTTCATCATAACCTCATCAGGAACCCATGTTGCCTCATCAATTTAAATATTTTTCCATAGTATCTGTACAGGTTGAGCCATCTGAATCCATAACACTTGTTCTTTAGTGTCCATAATCTAGATAGGCTCTTCACAATAAGATATTTCAGGTTCCAATTCTATACATTCAGAAATGAGGTCATGCATTGGGTCTGGCATGTACTTTCCCAACAATGGGAAATGGGACACATTGTGTAATTTAGAAATTATAGGTGGCGTAGACAAATGATATGAATCAACTCCAATTCTCTCTAGAATTTCAAAAGGGCCCATATACCTAGGGCTTAGTTAACCTTTCTTCCCAAATCTTAAAACACCCTTCCATGGATATACCATCAAGAAAACATGATCCTCTATTTGAAATTCCAAATACTTCCTTCAATTGTCATAATATCTCTTTTTCCTACTTTGAGATACTTTGATATGGGTTTGAATATTCTTTACCTTTTCTATTGCTTCCTCCACAAGCACTGGTCCCACAAGCTTCCTATCTCAAACTTCATCCAAATAAGTTTGTGTACGACATCTCTTTCCATATAATGCTTCATATGGTGTAATTAGAATACTTAAATGGAAACTATTATTGAAGTAAAACTCAACTAAATGTAAATAATGATCCCACATACGTTGAAAGTGATATTAAAATGATCTCAACATGTTCTCTAAGGTGTAGATCATCATTCATGATTTACCTTCAATTTATTGGAGATAAGCACTACTCAAACGATGCTCAGTATCCAAAGAATTCTGAAGACATTTCAAGAATTTTTATATAAAATGAGGATCTTGATTTGACACTTTTGAAATAGGTGCTCCTTGAAGTCTTACAAATTCATTGATATCTAGTCATGCAATTTTATCCTATGGAAAATCTTCCCTTATAACGCGGAAATGTGAGGATTTTGTAATTCGATTAACAATTACCCATATTGCAACATTATTTCTTGTAGTTTTACGTAATCCAATGAAAAAATCCATGGTGATGTCATCCCATTTCCATGTATGAATAGGTAGAGGTGGCATGACTCCTCTAGGATGTTTTCATTCTACCTTCAGTTGTTGACAGATTAAACATCTTTATACATAATCAGAAATTTCCCACTTCTTGTTTTCCCACCAAAAATGTTCCTTAAAATATTTATAAATTTTAGTGATAATCGGGTTTATAGATAAATTAGAGCTATGGTAATAATCCAATAACTCCCTTTTCAACTCGAGGATAGAGGGAACACATAGCATCTTCCCAAATTTCATAATTCCATCTTCAAATAGGAAGTTATCCAACTTCCCATCTTTCACAACATTAATTTTCCTTTGAAGGTTCTCATCATCTTGCTGAGAGCTTTTAATCCTTTAAAATAAAATAGTTGGGAACCCAACTGAAAAAAGTAATCATGTTTCACCTTCTTTGTTAATTCTCATTTCTGTCCTTATTATATCTATGAATACAAGATCCATTTCAATCCTAATTTTGTTTAAAACTCCATGATCCTTCATTTTTAATGCATCACTTACCTTCTTCTTCTTTTTTAATGCATCAGTTACCTTATTTTCCTTTTAGGGGTGGTATTATATGGAACAATCATAATCCTTGAGCAGTTGGATCCATAATCTTTTCCTTATGTTGATTTCTTTCTAGGAGAATATATACTTCAGACTCTTGTGATCCGTATATATCTCACATCTTTCACCATAGAGATTGTTTGTCCTTAATTTTAGAACAAATATCATATCAGCTAACTGAAGATCATCTGTAGGATATTTTTTGTTCACTAATTTTTAACTACCTTTATGTATAGGCAATAACTTTATCATTTTTCATAAGGACACAACCAAGTCCTTTCTTTGACACATCACTATAGATCAAAAACCCATCATTCCCTAATGGTAGAGTCAGGATTGACACATTTACTAATATCCTCATCAATTCCTCAAAACATTACCTACATTCTTCTTTATATATGAACTTAACCGCTTTACGTGTGATCTAGGTCATTGGGTAGTATAAATGGGAGTAGTTCTGAACAAAACGCCGATAATAACCTACTAAACCAATAAAACTATGTATGTATGTTATGTTTATTGGAGTAGGAAATTCTTGCAAAACCTTTTTCTTCATATGATAAATATATATTCCATCCTTAGAGACAATATGGCAAAAAAATAAAGATTTTTATCCAAAATTCACACTTTCTAAACATCTCATATAATTAATTTATTCTAAGAGTCTTCAAAATAGGGCACAAGTGATTCACAGGATCTTCATAGCTTTTGAAGTATACTAAGATATCATCAATAAATAAAACCACAAATTCATCAAGATATTCCTTGAAAACTCTATTCATGAAATCCATGAAAATAGAGGGTGCATTAGTCTCTCCAAAAGGCATTACTGTAAACTCTTAATGCCCATACCTTGTTTGAAAAGCTGTCTTTGGAATAAATTCCTTCCTCACATGGAACTGATGATATCCAGATTGGATATAAATCTTTATAAAATATTGGGCTCCATTAATTTGATAAAAAATATCATCAATCCATGGTAGGGGATACATTTTAACTCTTTTTATAGAATTAATCTCCCTATAGTCAATGAACAACCTCATAGATCCATCATTATTCTTAATAGAAAGAATAGGGTCTCCCCATGGAGAAACACTAGGGTGAATAAATCTTTTATTACCAAATTCCATTAGTTTTTTCTTAAGTTATACTAATTCCATAGTGTAAATTTTATAAGGGGCATTTGATGTGGGCCTTAAATCAAGAATTAATTCAATAGAAAACTCAATTTATTACTCTGGAGGATGTCTGTGAAAATACTCTAGAAACACATCTACATATTCTTGAACAATAGATATGCCCTATATTTGAACATTCCTTTCCTCACAAATAGTTATTGAATTACCTTCATCTACAATAATTGAATTCAAAAGATCTACTGGGGGAGGATCTATATTATAATCATATGGTGATGTTTCGGCTCTAAAGATAAGGGATTACACATCATCCTCAAAAATTTCAACATAATTCTTCTTCCAATAAATCGTCACATCATGGTTAGAAATCTAATCTTTGCCAAGGATTATATCAAAGTCAATTGTGGGTATGATAACAAAATAAGAAGATAAATAATGTTTATATGCTATAATGGGGACTTCCTATCACAACTTTGTTGTAGCGATGCTTCCCTTAGGAATTTTGATTGAAAAATACTTTATTAAATCAAATTGGAAATATCTAATTTTCATGGAAAACTAGAAAGATATGAAATAATGCAATGACCAAAAATCAAATAAATCCTTTGAAAAAAAAAGATTAATGTACCTTTCACCACATCATTTGGAACTTCATCCTCTACAGTTGTAACCACATATGCTTAGCCTTTCTCCCTTATAAATATTTATGGAACATTTCCTTGACGCCTTGGAAAATAATTTTAATAATTTCTCCTCATCTTGAAATTATAGAATTGAAAATATGTAGCTTATTTCTTCCACTTACAATCTTGGGATAGGTGGCCTTTTCCTCTACACCTGTAACAAACAACCATACCCTTTAGGAAAGTACCAGGGTGTCTCTTCACAAAAATTATCATAGGGTGTTAGGTCAACTCTTCACTTATTCACCATTTCCTTATTCCTTTTCTATAGTTTCTAGTAGTCCCCATCTTCTCTTGATTTCACTTAAATTTATTAGACGTAGAGAATTATTTTTCCATATTGATAGCACTTGAGACTGTATCTTCCTATGATGAGAAACATTGGGATACTGGATCCCTTTAGAGAAATATTTCTAAACCATCAAATAATTGATCAATATAACTCCTTGGATTACGTATGTAGTCTGCGGTATGTATTTCGAACCTTATAAAGTTAGATTCATACTTCGCAACATTCTAATCCTATTTTTATCTCAAATTCAAAAACTTCCTTTCCATATCTACTCGTTGTTCATGATGGAAATATTATTCTAATTAAATTTCTTTAAAATACCTCCATTCCATTTATTTTATTTCTTCCCCATATTTTTTTTTTGAATTAAATACCACCACTAATCTTCATCTCCTGATAGAAGATAAATCTTGATGACAACCTTCTCTCTTTCGGTACATCCCAAAGAAAGAAGTATCTTCTCTAATGAACATATCCACTTCTCCACTACAAATGGGTTTGTAGTCCCATTAAATGATGGAAGCTATTGTCACATAAAGTAATCTATGATAGCTCCTGTAAATTGTGGATCTAGATGCTCTATATGGGTATGTTTATTGTTCATAACCTGAGTAATCTATCCCAAAATAGTTATAAGTTTCTCTGCACTATCCGCAGCTCCATAGCCAACATATTTATCTTTCACAGGAGAAAAAACCATACATGAGATATGAAAATTTGTTTGGTTTCCATTCCTTCTACTAGGAACTGTCTCTAAATAATGGAATATGCTAGATTAGGTTATGAATCATAATGTATAATCTCAACTTAAAATACATAGCATAAATTAAAATCCTTTCTATGGAGAATCCCATAATCATATTCATGTTTTAAATGAGGAATAATTTACATTTAAATCCTTCATAATGGATAGTAATGAAAATGTGAATTATCCTAAGCATATCCCGTAGGAGTTTCAAACCAGGTGCACAGTAAGGCATTTTGTCATGTACAATGATACCCTGGGTTAATCTCAAAACACCTTGTCGGAGTTTTCAATCCTAGGTACATCTGTGCCAGAACCACATCCACTTGTAGTATCTAGAGAGTGACGTATTTTTTATAAATATCCACTTAATATGTTCATTACCAAAATTCTAGGATGTTCTTTTATATTAATCCTCCAACAATATCATAGGTATTTATTCTCTAATATACATTTTATAAATCTACTATCCATGTTTTCTACTAAACTTCATTTGATACAAAATATAAGGACCAGACCCAAGTTTCCCAAAGTCGGTGCCTTATTTTTATTACATTGGAATATAAAAAAGGAATATGCATCCTGAATTCTGAGTAGTTTAGTAGATTTAGAAACAATATATGTATATTAGTTCAATATTACATCTTCAAATGAGATACAACATATATGTTTTATTATGAACATCCACAACTCTAAGTTTATCATTGCAGGTCCTTCATAATAAAATTCTTCATGTCTTGAGAAAATGAAACATAATAAATGGGTGAGCTCAAATTCTCTATAAGGAAAAGAAATATAGAATAATATATCATAAACATAAACATTATCCATGGTTAATAACTAAAAAGACGTGCCTTTAAAAATATACTTGAACACATTATAGTAGGAGTAAGAGATGATTAAATAATGTCGTAATTAAGCATAATAATGGGTATTATAATAGTAGAATAACCTTGTGAATCTTAATTTACTAGTTTCATAATGATGGAATTCATAATTCTATACATCCTAACCATATTATTAAGGCCTCTTTCCAAGACCATAATAATCATTTTTCCAAGGCCTTGTGCCAAGACCATAGTTTGTCTCGTGAGACTTATCGACGCATAAAGGGGCTATAGAGGGACCCACACATCACTTACTAAGTCCAATTAATTCATAATATGAATTTAGATAAACATAAACAATATATTCATTCATATTGAAACAAACATATGAAATGTCAATATCATTCTCCGAATATTAAGAATAACAACTAACCATTCAGAGTAAATTGGTGAACAGTTTTTAGACAGCACATCCACAGTCAATCTAATAATAAACCATTAAATTAAATATTTTAGTTGTATCATAAAATAATAATCCTAAAACTACATAATAATCAACAATCATGTTGAAACAGATGAAGATACTCTTATAAAATCATCGAGTAATTCTTGAGATTAAGACTCTTTTACATTGAAAAGAAGAGTTATTTTGGAAAATTATTATATAAAACCATAAGTGAAGTAAGATATTATATTCATAATAAAAAAAAATTTAGAAATAAAATTGTTGCTAAAAATATATTATAATGTGCCCTTGAAAATATGTAAGAATTTGAGAAATTCCCTTGAATGGGGCTTGTATTTCGGAAAAAAATTTGAAAGTTCCTTTTAAAACATGTAACTCCAATAAAGGAAAGAAGGATTATGATTTTTAATCATTAATTTAAAATATACACAGAATTTATGATTATTTCTTAAGGATAGTTAATAGAATAATAGGGATAAAGAGAGACTAAGATTAACCTAAATGAAAATGGAGGTTTGGGTAGAAAACTCTTACCTTAAGTCTGATGGTGTTCTTAACTTGATCTTAGTGTCCTGAATAACCAAATTAAATTCATAAATTAATATTTAAATAACCTCTTACTTATTTAATTTATTTATTATAGACATATTAAGTTCATTCATGGCCTTATTGATGAGTTTAGGAGGTTCATTTTTATTTTTTGGGAGTATTTTCTTCCTTGGTATTCATGACTGATTTACTTATATATATGTAAGGATAAATATGTAATATGATAATGGTTATCCAGAATAGTAGTTTTATGTCATTATTGAAGAAACAATAGATTACATTGTTATAAAATTAATTTGTTTATTGGGAGTGAGGATGAATCATTATATAAATCTTTAATGAAAATTGTTTGGGTTAATTGGCAGTTTTTTATCACAACGATCTCATTTTGATTTATAAATTAATATCATGTGTAAAAAAGGATTAAATAACATAAAATAATTTATAATACATATATTATCATCTGTTTAAACCAAAAAAATGGTTTCATGTCTTGAATTGAATATGGTAAAAGAAATTGAAAACCAGTCGTCCTTGAATGTGATAAATTAACACATCTCGGATGGTGTTTTCATTTATAGTATAAAAGAAGGGGAAAGAAGAGATGATGATGAATTATTAATTTATCATAAAAAAATTACAGTACATTTATGTTACTTGATTCACCACAACATTTGGATGAATGAAGTTTGGGAAAGAAAAATAAAAGAAAGGAACTTGAAATAAAAGAAATGAAAAGGGGAATTTACACCTTGAAGTAATCTTCATTGAGAGCCTCTTTAGGGGAGAGATTTTGGTAATTTTATGAGACCAAGGTCTTATGGACGTGTGGGAGGATATTGGGAGGATATTTGAGAATAATTTAGACAAGGAACAAGGCTTTATAGGAGTGAAGATAAGAGGGAGTGATTGGGTTTTCATAGTGGAGGAGATGAGGGTTTTCCCATTATTTTATTAATTTGCCAAAGACAACCAATAGTATTGATTCTTGTGACCAAGAATAGTAATATGTTCTTGTTAGTTCAAACAAAGTGGTCTTACATTATCCTTAAATCACCTATGACTCAATAAATCGTTTATTTAGTATTTATCGTAAATTATCGTATTTTACTATTCACCTAAAATTTAATGATTTTAGAAAAATCCAAAAAATTCACCATAACCATTTTTCAACATTTAGAATCCAAAAATGAAGTCCATTTTATCAAAATAATTTTCTTATATTTTTGAAAATTAATTTTTAAATAAAATCATTATTTATTTGAAAATTTCCTATTTTAATTTTAAAACTGATTTTATAATACGTTCCACAATTAACTCAAGTCTCATCAAAGTATCAAAAAATCATAGGACAAAAAATATTTATTTCAGAATAATTTTTATGTAAAATAACTTTATTAATTTATTAATTTCAAATTATAATTAAATATTTATTACTCACAAAAATACCAACACATAATTATAAATTTCTTAAATAATCTATTTTATTTATAAAGTCTCAAAATTTTATTTATACTTTCATAGGTGTTGTTACTATTCATAAGAGTCATATTACTATTCATAATAGTATGTTACTATTCATATGGGTCAAGTTACTATTCACCCAAAATGTAAGTTGATCTTATCAGACTCTAAATATCTTACTGAATGCAACTATGTATGTCATTTTTTCGAAATTCAATTTAGAGAGGTGGAAAAATTATGTTTATTGGCTAGGTTATAACAAAGTTGTTTTTTTTAAGTATTCATTGTTTCATGCATTCAATAATAAAATTATTTGAAAAAATATTGATGTGTTACAATCAAGATTTTATTTCAATATGTTTCATTTCATACTCCCTTAATAAAAATGAAAAAATACTTGATGAAAAATAGAGAATAAAGAAAATTATTACTAGAAAATATGTGGTTGAAAATTCATGATTTGAAAATATATTATTGAAAATAGGGAAAATATAATACATTTAACTTAATTTTCATATTTTACGACTCTTTACATTGTGTTGGGTAAGGTGGGTGTTTTCACTACTTAGAGAAAGATTTTTTTTCATTGAGTTAATCTTTTTTCTATCATGAAATGTGATTTAGTGGTAAACCTTATTTTTTGAGATTTATATTATTTTAAATATCATTACATACCCACAAAAAGCCTCATATTTAGTCAATCCTTAATGTGAATTACTCATGATTAATTTTGAAATTTTTCTTTATAGGATGGATCTAACAACCCAAGATTAAAGTACATGGGCATTACATTTCTCTTGCAGAATACATAATACTTTACACAAATAGATACCCAAGGACTGTATTAGTTTAGTGTCATTGGAAATATAGAACACATTCTTATAGATTTGTGAAATATTTTCAAAATCTCCTATAAATATCTTCAAAATTATTTTTTCTACCTAAAACATGTATTTATATCCTAAGGGAAAGAAAAACATAAATTGGGTGAGATCAAATTCTCACTAAAGGAAAACATGGAAAACATAAAAAAATAATGTAAAACAAGAACATCTATTTTGAATATCAAAAATGTGAGTCATAAAATAAATCTTGGTAGTACGTATAGCATAAACCATAAAAGAACATTAACCATGATAACATATCATTAGCATAAAACATGTACTTTTTTCAATCATAAAAGCATAGAAAATCATTTCCATATTAGCCAAGGCTTATAACCAATGTAATGACCCAATGTTTTTCAATGGAAATTTCGTTCTTATGATTATGCTATATAATAACATGAAATCACAACATAATGAACAACTAATTTCTATGTGACCTTTAAAAATAATTTTGTCACTTCTGTGATTTGAATTTTGAAAATCTTATATACACAGTTGTGATTATTGAGTTATTTGGAGTCTAATATGGAAAACTTATTTTTTTTAGTTAATAGTAACATACCCTTATGAATATTAATGTTACCCTTATGAATAGTGACATACCCTAATGAATAGTAACCGTACCTATGATAGTATATACATAATATTCAAGTTAGATTATGATATACCTATATCTGTAAATAAAAAAATAAATGTTTTAAAAATGTTATTTTTTGAGTAAATTGTGATTTTAATTTAAAATTAAATTAATCATATTTAAAAAAAATATTTTCGAAAAAATAGATTCCATTTTTTTTTATTCTACTGATCAAAAAATTGGTAGGGTGAATTTTTTGTATTTTTTTAAAATACTTGAATTTTTTATGAAATGTAAAATACGATAATTTATGATAAATGAGAAGTAATGGATTTATTGAGTCATTGATGATGATCTACTAATGTAATACCAATTGTTTTGAACTCACATGCACTTATTAATATGTGTTTTCAAGGAATCATTTCTATTGGAGGTCTTGAAAGAAAATAATAAACTAAGGAATTAAATATTATGAAAACCCTCCTCTCCGCTACTACAAATACCACCCCTCCTTACATATTCTCTTCACTCATCTAAAGAATTTATCCTTACTAAATTTCTACCTAAATCAGTCCCCAATAATCTCCCCTACGTCTAAAATCCATTAATCTCTTTGAAAAACAAAATCCTCTCCCCTTAAGAGGCCCTCAAAGGAGATAAACTCAAGAGGTAAATTCTTCTTTCCAATTATTTTAAGTGGTTTTCTTTCTTATTTCTTTCCTCACCTACCGTCACCCAAATGGTATGATAACCCCAGTAACATACATGTAATTTAATTATATTATTATAATAGGATAATTCATTATCATCTCTCCTTTCCCCACCTTTTATTTGAAATAAATGAAAACACTATTTGAGATTTGTTAAGTTAGCACAATAAAGGATGACGAGTTATCAATTTCTATTACTATCATCAATTATGGTATTGAAACCATTTTTATTGTTGAACCAGACTATTATATGTTTATTTTATCTTATTTAATGTTCTTTAATCCTTATACACTCATGATGTAAAATAATAATATAGAGTAAGTTAATTGTGAGAAAAATCTCGAAAATTAATTCAAGTGTTTATCATTAATGATTTATATAATTATTTGACTTCACTCCAAGTAACAAAATAAAATTTACCAACATTTAATATATTTTATTTTCACTAATGTCATATAACCGTAATTCATTACAACAACTTTCATCTTACATATTTAACCATTCATGAAAATAAGTAAATCCATCATAAAAACTAAGAAAACAAACGGACCCAAACAATGAAATTGAACCACTTAACACATCTAAAAAAGTTCACGAATGAAGTTAAAAAGGTTATACTAAATATTTTACATATATAATAAGTTCTGGAAATACTAATTAATAAACATAATTTTTGTATTCCATTCATTAATAAAAAGTGGAGAACATAAAGGTACTTAAGGTAAGGGATCCTCTCCATTTTACTTTTATTCAAGAATTTCCTCTATGTAATGCCATTTTATGTGTAATACCTAATGATGGGGTATGATTTATCACCTCCCCCATACTTCCCTCATGATTTATAAGTGATGATAAACCTCATTCTCTCTCATGAAACCCTCTTATGTACTCCTGATACCTTGCTAATAATCTGTAAGGAATTCTACCTAAACTGACTTTATTCCTTTGGGTTGCTCTATTGTTCTTTTTACCCAAATTAAGTTGTATTTTGTTTTTATGAACATATTCTACATGTTGTTTATATTCTATAAACTCATGTTTCAATATCCATCCCTCATTCTCTTTCAGGGACATACATGCTTTTAAGTGATTCCCTCCTCTATACTTCCCAATAAGAAAACTCGTTTTAAGGGAACTTCCCAAATTTTTACCCAATGTCAAGTGCACTATATCATTTATTTTAAGCCACAATTATCTTTATAAAATCAGTCTATTTATTATAAAAACATTTTTTTTCACTTTTGGTTTTATATAAAATATATTTCTCTTTTCTATTTTAAAATCTCTATAGTATTTTCCTTAAAACCACCCAAAAATGTTTTAATGATAAAATTTCTCAAATACATTTCTTTCATGTTGTCACTTATGATTCAAATCAATTACCATGATATATTCCTATTTTAACTTATGATTATCCATGTAATTTCTAATTCCTTTATTTCATTGACATGTTCATGATATTCCCATTGGTTATGCTTTATGTTATGATTATGGTACCCAATTCATTCCATGGGTATCCCTTATGTTTTTGTAATATTGATTATGTATGATTATTTATGTGAAAAACATATTCATGAAATGTAATATGGGTTCTCTTAGATATTGGTCCAATTCATTGGGTAAATTTGAGTCTCATGAGACATTATGTGCGACAGTCTTGGCGGTTATCCTTGGCTTGTGCTACTATGTGCAACGGTCTTGGCAGTTAGTCCAGACTTGTGATACTATGGGAAATGGTCTTTGAGGTTTTCGTTGACTTTTACTAAATTCATGTTTTATGTTTCTTCTACATTTTTATGATTCCATGTTTAAATGATCCCATGTTTATATGTTATGATTCCATATGCTACATTCCTTTTTATATAATCATGCAATTCCTTCTATCCCATGTTCTGATGATTTGTTCTTATGGTTATTCCCTTACTGGTAGTTTTTCTCACCCCATTATTCATCTGATTCCTAGGGTACCTAATACAGATGTAAGGGATCTAGGGAAGTTAAGATCTATTTATTGATGTTAAAAAAATAAGTGTTTTTAAGCCCTATGTTTTATGTTTTATGTACATAGTCATCAAAGATACTAGAATTCACGATCCTCAGCTTGTACTCTGATGCATAATTATGCTAAAAATCATGTAATTATATATGTAAAAGTATAGGGTCTCTATAGTTGTTATCAATTGATGTTCTAGATATTTTTGTAGATTAGGAATAGAGCACTTTAGTAATAACCTTAAGGATGCGACAAAGTATATGAAAACATACTTAAATTTTGGTAAGTATAGAGTAGGTGGTTAATCGATAAAATATGTCCCTATCTAGATAAAAACAGGTAGAGGCAAATCTATCATAGATGTACCTAGTAGCAAAAACTCAGAAAATGAGTTTTGGGCTTGACCTGAGGTATCCTGGTACACGACAACGGGCGTTGCTCCACTCTTAGTTTGACACTCTTGGGAGATGTGATTTGGTAAATTCATTAACATAATAAAAACCATTACTAAGGGGATAAAAAATCCCATAAGATTATAGGTTATGAAATAGATAGAGGATAACCTAGATTTAAACCTAAGGAATGACAAGTTAGGATATAATTCTCCTCTAAAATTTTATCCTTTTATGTTCAAAAGATTATTTTTTATGTTCAATAATTAAGTATTCAAGCCCTATAATTGTATGTTCTTTTTCTTAGTTAGTGGCGGGAAGTATAAGAACACATTCCATCATCCAATGCGATGGGAAATGTAATGATTGGCATAATGATATGCCTTATATGATGGGGATGGGTGCTCAAAACATCAGGAAAGTACTTGAACAGTTGGATCAAGTAATTAATAATAACTTGAATCAAGTGGAATGCCCTCATCCTCCAAGGAAAAAGGAACGTTTTCATAAAATTCTTCATGTGGAAAAGGTCTTCCACATTTAGTGGATCTGCTAATTCCTAACTCGTGTAATAGTGTATTAACTCCATTGAAAATATATTCTCCATCCTCCTCTGCTTAGAAGAAGAGAAAGTTGTATTGTTGGTCTGTTGTTTTGATGGGGAAGCTAATCAGTGGTGGAAACTGATCAAGAATACAAAGTCCCAAGGGTAAATTTATTCCATGGATTGGGAGGAATTCAATAGTATGTTTTTTAATAAATATTTTCCACGAACCCTCTATCTCAAGATGTAATGAGATTTCCTCAGTCTCTAGAGGAATGAAGATGATTCCATAAGGGTGTGTGAAGAAATCATTACAGGGCTTGAAAGGTACATCTCTATCTTTGTCAAGAACACTAAAAGAATGGTGGATTGCTTCTTTAGCGGGCTAAATTCGAGTCTAAGGAAGGTGTTGGTGTTCCAAGACATTGAAAATTATGAGGAGATTTTCTGTTGTGCCTTCAAATATAAAATAGTTATTAGAGACTCTCAGTGGTCTCATAGGCCTAGTGACAAGAACTGAGAAATTGAGAACAACATGGGTCATTCAATAAACAAATACCATAATGGAAAGGAGATCGAATATCCAACTTGTAAAATTTGTGGGAATAATAATCCTAGGAACTTTCTAAAGGGAAACAAGAATTACTTCAAATGTTGAAAGCTAGGACATCTGGCCAAGAACTGCTAAAGGGATATGAAAAATCCTACTAATGTGGATGAATAAAGGAAGGGTCAAATAAATGATCAACCAATGGTGTAGTGTTACAACTGCAAGGTGCATGGGCATTATATAAACAATTTCTCTAAGACAAGGGTTGTCGAAAGAAATCAACAACAACCTCCAAGGCAACATGGAAGGGCTTATGCAACCACTACTACTGAGGTGGATCCCGACAACGATGAGGTTATAGGTACTCTAGTTATTCATTAAAGAATAGTGAATGAACTATTTGATTCTGTTTCAATGAATTCTTTCATATCTTACAAGTCTAGTAGTACTATTCAAACACCACCTCAAAATTTGGAGGACAATATGTCTGTGAGAACAGGTAATTCTAAAATAATTACATCCATGTTTTATAACTCCTCATCGGTTAATGTTTTTGAACTGAACCTACCATAATGTATTTTCATACTTTCTTTAGTGGAGTTAAATGTTATCCTGGGCATGGATTGGTTATCATTATACAAAGCCAACATCAACTATCAATAAAGGGAGATCACTCTTCAAATCCCGAATCATCATCCAATTATTTAAAAGTTTAAGGAAAAAAGACGAATCTCCTTTAGAATCATCATATCAAGTGTCGGTATTTCTTTCTTATAAACAATCATATCAAGCCTAAATTATTGAGACAAAGGAGATAATCATGATGGAATACATGTCCATAATGAGGGATTACACTAATATATTCCTTGAAGAGATGTTTGGTCTTCCTACTGAGTGAGAGGTTGAGTTCACAATTGAACATATTCTTATATCTCTACCTATATCAAATAAACATTATAGAATAGCCAATATAGTGTCAGAAGAGCTAAAGAAGTAGTTACATGAGAATCTGTATAAGGGTTTTATACGCCCGAGTGCATTAACATGGGGTGCACCAGTCCTCTTCATCCATTATAAGAATGGATCAATGTTCCTCTGCATTGATTATTGTGAGATCAATAAAATAAAGATAAGGGACATGTATCCCCTTCGTCGGATAGATGAATTGTTCAATCATCTTTGAGGGACCTATTATTTCTCTATGTTGGACCTTCAGTTGGGAAATCACCAATTAAAGGTGAGAAGGGAAGATATTAACATTACTGCCATTCGAACGAGGTATGGAAACTATAAGTTCAAAGTGATTCCCTTCAAACTCACTAATAATCTAGTAATTTTCATTGATTTAATGAATAGATACTTTAGAGACTGCCTCAAAAAATTTGTGGTAGTTATTATTGAGGATATTATGATATACTCCAAGAGAAACGGGGAACATGTGGAGAATTTCAATAAGGTGATAAATACTTTGTGAAGGGACAATGTGTGTGAAAATTATAGTAAATGAGAGTTCTAGATAGAGGAAGTATCATTCTTGTGGCATGTTGTCACCAGCAAAGGGATATTTGTGGACCCTTGCAAGATAAAGGCAATTGAAGAGTTGCCCAAGAAAATTTTTATAACAGAGATCCAAAGATTTTTGGGACTAGCTAGGTATTATAAATGATTTGTGAAGAACTTTTCAGGATTTTAAAACCCAATGAATAATATGAGAATGAAGGGAGTAATGTTTTTCTAGACTCAGGAATGTGAATGTTGTTTCAAGGATTTGAAAATTAGGCTTATCACTACATTGGTACTCACACTCTCAATAAGTGGAGAACTCTTTGTTGTGTGAAATGATTCTTTAAAGAAGGACTTAGGTTGCGTATTGATGAAAAATGATAATTTTATAGCCTATGCCTCATGGAAGATGAAAATCCATTAGCAAAATAATCCCATGCATGATCTGGAGTTGGTGGCTGTGATATTTGCATTGAAAATCTAGCGGCATTATCTCTATGGGGAGAAGTGTGAGATATATACTGATAACAAGAGTCTCAAATATATATTCACATAGAAAGAGCTTAATATGCGCTAACTAATATAGATAGATCTCATCAAATATTATGACTACTCAGTTCCCTACCATCATAGTAAGGCAAACAAGGTGGCGGATTCTCTAAGTAGAAAGGATCCTACATATTTATCAATGATTAGAATTGAAAATGGTTTAATCTTCTTAGATTTGTAGATAATGAAAATGGAAATCATTAAGGGAGGAACATCATCAATCCTTTCTCAACTGATTTATCAATAATACATCATGGAAAAAATATAGGATTCCAAAAAAAAGATGTTGAACTTTATAAAATGGTGTAAGACATTAAAAATGTAAAATCCTTTGAGTTCTTGATTTACAATGATAGATTTGTAAGATTCGGGTCACGATTATGTGTACCATTCGATCTAGATATAAAAAAGGTCCTTTTGAATGACGTATGTATCTTGACCTTGTCTATTCATCCATGTAGTACAAAGATGTATCAATATCTTTGTGAAAACCTTTTGTGGTACAATATGATGAATGAGATTGGTGAATATATATCAAAGTGACAATTATGTCAACAAGTGAAGGCTCAAAGAAGAAGTTTAAGGGGATGATCCAACCACTACCCATAACAACATGGAAGTGGGAGAATATCAACATGGACTTTGTCACTGGAATTCCAAGGACATCTATAGGAAATAATTCTATATGGGGAATTGTGGATCGTCTTACAAAGACAACACACTTTATCTTAATTCTATAAGGCTTTTAATTAGATCAAAATGCATGGATATATGTCAAAGAAGTAGTAAGGATTAATGTAGTACCACTATCTATAGTATCCAATCGAGATCTAAGATTTACCTCAAAGTTCTAGAAAAGTCTCTAACATGCTCTATGAACTGGACTAAACTTCAGTATGGCATATCATCCTCAAACTGATGGCCAACATAAGAAGACTATTCATACACTAGAAGATATTTTGACATAGTTTTTAATGGAATTTTAAAAAAGGATGGTACCAACATCTTCCACTGGTCAAATTCTCCTACAATAATAGTTTCTACATGATCATTTGAATGGCACCATATGAAGCCCTTTATAGGAAAAGGTGAAGAACACAAGCTTTTTGGGATGAAGTTGGTGAGCTTAAGCTACTAGGACTTGAAATGGTTGAAGAAAAGGTGGAGCAGGTCAAAACCATTCAGCAGCCTATCAAGGTATCCCAAAGTCAACATAAGAGTTATGAAAACAATAGTCGACGAGGCCTTGAGTTAAATTTTAGAGAAATAGTATTTCAACACATATCTCCATGGAAGAAGGTCATGAGATTTGGAAAGAATGGGAAGTTATATACCAGGTACATCTGCCCCTTAAATATTCTTGATCATGTTGTGGTTGTTTCCTATTGACTATCCCTTCCACTGACCATGTCCAAAGTATATGATGTCCTTCATGTATCCCTGTTAAAGAAGTGCGTACCATATTCTTCACATGTACTCTTTTCAGAGTAGGTACATTTAGAGGATGATCATTCTTATGAGGAGCATCCAGTGAAGATCTTAGATCATAGAGATAAAGTTATACAAGACAAGACTACTCACCTGGTCAAGGTACCATGGAGGATCCATAAGTACAAAGAGGAAACATTAGAAATATTGGATGGAGTGAAGGAATAGTACCCATACATGTTTATGGCCTAGAATGTAAAATGAAATTTCGAAGGAGAAATTTTATAAGGGGGGAAGAAAGTGACAACCCAATGTTTTTCAATGGAAATGTACTTCTCATGATTATTCCATATAATCACATGAAATCACAACATAATGAACTACTACATTCTATGTGACCTTTAAAATTAATTTGCTCACTTCTATGAATTTAATTTCTAAAATATGACGTACACGGTTGCGATCAATAAGTTATTTGGAGTCTAATATGACCAGCATAATTTTTGGTGAATACTAACATGCCCTTAGAAATAGTAATTTTACCCTTATGAATATTAACATAAACTAATGAATAGTAACATTACCTATGGTAGTATATAAATAAAATTCATGTGGGAGTATGATAAACCTATATCTGGTAATAAGAAAATAAATGTCTTAAAATTGTTATTTTTTGAGCAAATTTTGATTTTAATTAAAAATTAAATTATTCCTATTTAGAATAATATTTTTGAAAAATGGATTCCATTTTTGGATTCTAAATGTCAACAAATGTTTAGGGTTAATTTTTTGGATTTTTCTAAAATATTTGAATTTTGTATGAAAAGTAAAATACTATAATTTATGATAAATGCTATATCATAGATTTATTGAGTCATTAATGATGATCTGGTGATGAAAGACGAATCTTTTCTAACTCACAATCAATTATTACTATTTTTCGTCATGGAATCATCACTATTTCTGCTCTTGACAGAAAATAATAAACTAAGTAATTAAATATTATAATAACCATCCTCTCCTCCACAATAAATACCACCCTTCCTTACCTCTTCTATTCAATTCTCTAAATCCTTGTTCCTTACCTAATTTCAGCCCAAATCACTCCCCAAGATTCTCCCCATGTCCAACATCAAGTAGTCTCTTCAAATTACCAAATCCAATCCCCATAAGAGTCTCTCAAAGGAGATAAACTCAAGAGGTAAATTCATATTTCCAATTATTTTATGTTCTTTTCTTTATTATTTATTTCCTCATCTCCCTTTACCCAAATGGTATGATAAATGTACTAACATACATGTACTGGAATAATATTATTCTAATGGTATAATTTATTATCAACTCTTTTTTCCCCATCTTTTATTTGAAATAAATAAAAATATCGTTTGAGATGTGTTAATTTAGTACAATCAAGGACGACGAGTTAAAAATTTCTATTACTACATTCAATTATGGTCATGAAACCATTTGTATTGTTGAAAAAAACTATAATATGTATATTTTATCTTATTTAATGATATTTAATCCTTATTCACTTAGGATGAAATTAAATAATACAAAAATGGTTAATTGTGAGGAAAATTTCTAAAATTAATTCTAGTCTTTATCATTAATGTTTTATATAATGATTCGACTTCACTCAAAGTAACCAAATTAAATTTACCAACATTTAATCTCATGGATGATAAATAATTTCTTCTAAATTCAATTTTGGACAACCACTTTCATCTTATATGTCTCTCTGTTCATGAAAATATGTAAATCCATCATAAAAATCAAGAAAACAAATAGACCCGAACAATGAAATTGAACCACTTAACCCATCAAAAAATGGTCATGAATTAACATAAAAAGGTTATACTAAATATTTTACATATAGAAGTGGTTCGGGAATTATTAATTAATAAACCTAATTTGATTCTTCAGGTCATTAATAACATGTGGATAACACCAACAGACTTAAGGTAAGGGATCCTATCCATTTAACTTTTATTCAAGAATTTCCTCTATGCTAGGCCATTAATGTGTAATCCTTAATGTTGGGGTATGATTTATAACCTCCCACATACTTCCCTCATGATTCATAAGTGATGATAAACCTAGTTCTTTCTCATGAAACCCTCTTAAGTACACTCGATACTATGCCAATAATCTGTAAGGAATTCTGCCTGAACCATCTTTATTCCTTCGAATTGCTCTATCATTTTTTTACCCAAATGAAGTTTCCTTTTATTTTTATTTAAAACATCTACATACTTTTTATATGATCAAAATACATGTTTCAAGATCCATCCTTAATTATCATTCATGGATATACAAGATTTTAAGTGATTCCCTCCTCGATACTTCCCCATAAGCAAACTCGTTTTAAGGAAACTTCCCAAATTTTTACCCAATTTAAAGTGAACTCTATCCTTTATTTTTAGAAAAAATTGCCTTTATAAAGTAATTCATTTTTTATGAAAACCTTATTGGTTCACTTATAGTTTTATATAAAATATTTTTCAATTTTTTATTTTAAAATCTCTATATTATTTTACTTAAAACAGCGCAAAAATGTTTTAATGCTAAAATTTATCAAATACATTTCATACATATTTTAAATTATGATTGACCTAAATTACCATGATATATGCCTATTTTATCATATGAATATTCATTTATGTTCTAATTCCTATATTTCAGAACACTTTCATGATACACCCATTGGTTATGCTTTATGTTATGATTTTGGTACCCAATTCTTTCCATGGGTAACCCTTATGTTGGTAAAAGATTGATTATGTATGATTATTTATGTGGAAAACATATTCATGAAATATAAGATTGGTTCACCCATATATCACTCCAATTTATTGGATAAAGTTGAGTGTCATGAGACATTATGTGTGACGGCCTTGGTGGTAAGCCTTGGATTATACTGCTATGTGAAACGGTCTTGGTGGTTAGCATTTTCTTGTGCTACTATGGGAAATGGTCTTGGCATTTAGCCTTGACTCATACTAAATTCATGTTTTATTTTTCTTCCACATTTCTATGATTCCATGTTTGAATGAACCCATGTTTATATGTTATGATTCCTTGTGTTACATGCCTGTTTATATCATCATGCCATGCCTTCTATACCATGTGTTGATTCTTTGTTCTTAGGGTTATTCCCTTACTATTATTTTAGCACATCTTTTTATTCATGTTATACCCAGGGTACCCTATGAGGATCTACGGTCTTAGTAGAAGTTAGGATATCTTTATGGAGATTAAATAAAGAAGTGTTTTTTAGCCCATGTTTTATGTTTTATGTACCTTGTCTTCAAACACACAAGACATCATGATCCTTGGCTGGTACTCTGATGTATAATTGTGCTTAAAATAATGTAATTTTATATGTAAAAGTATAGTGTCACTGTATACAATACCATCATAGAGGACAAAGTACATTACTTAACCGTGTTCACTCCTCATTTCAGCCCTATATTACTTAACCAGATTTTCATGTCGTTTCATCCCTGTATTACTAAACCATATTTACTTTTCATTTCATACATGTATATATAATGAGATATAAATCTTTACTCAATGAATTTGAGGGATGTATAGGTCTCACCCATCACATAATGTAAACCATACATATGTGTTCCACAAAAACATAAATCATTGATCATAACATAACCCAAAGAATAAAATGGGTTTCTTAAACATCATTCCATCATTACATAATACATGTAAAATAGTAGGATTTCATAAATATAATTCCATAATAAACATGATCAACCATAAGAATAATATGGACAATATACCTGAAATAATATCATTAATATTAAATGGAAAATAATTTTGATGAAACAGTTGAAATTGATTATTTACTAAAATATCATTTCATCTTCAAAAACGTTTAATTTTTATAAAACACCATAAAATTTAAAAAGAAAATATTTTTTAAAAAAAAACTTTTAAAACTTGTTAGGTAAGAATAATGGAACCAAGGAGTTTTGAAATACTAAAATTCCATTCTTGTTGTATAAGTTAAAAGACAATCTCCTCAAACTTTTGTTGAAAATTTCATATATACATAAAATGGACTGTAAGGGGTTCATGTAGATATATATCCCAACATATGTAATGGAATTTATATTCATAATTCAAAGTAATTGCTTGAATGTAAATGAGGAGAAAGAAAATCCTTATGGAATTTAGGCATGGTAACAGATGTACATGGGAGGCATTAAATGAGAGTGAAAGGGGTCTCTCATAATTAAAACATAATGAGAGTAGTATGGGGGAGGTGTGAAATCATACCCCAACATTTGTAATTGAAATTAAAAGGGTATAACAACATAATTAAATTGAGACAAAAATGAGAAAAGAGGAAATCCCTTACTTGGAACTGTGATCCCAAAGGCTTGAGAGCGGCTTGAGAGAGGATTCTTGAGAGATTGGGCCATCTTGAGAGTATTATGTAGAGAGTAGGGAAAGGTTTGGTCTAACTCTAAATTCTTTCAGTAAAGAGGAAGTGGGAGCTTGGGTGGGTTTATATAGGAAAGGAGAAGGAATTCTTTATTATTTAGGTTTGGGACACCTTATATTAAACTAATCAATACCACAAACTAGCCCGTGGTTTTGAACCATGGTTTTTTCCAAAGGAGATTTGAAAACATTATTATATAATTCCAATCGCTGAAATTATTAAAATAAAATGGTTGCTTATGTGAAGGTGAGTCACACTCTCAAGGAAATTCATTTAAAAGGTGAAAATGTTTTATAACTATTGGAGGGTCCACTGATGTTTTGTAAAATAAATCCAAGAAACCAAAAATCAAATTATTTTAATGGAAAATCATATATTGGTCGAACATATCATTTGTGTTTTTTTACATCACTATTTGGTCATTATGATGTCATAAAACACATTATATATTTAAACGGTATCTAATTTTTACCCAAATGTTCGACTATCTCAGAAAATTATGAAAAATTCTCTATTGTATAATTTTGATGTCCTGATTTCAAAAATAATATTCATTTATTCTAAATAATTTTCTAAATATGTGAATATTTACTTTTAAAATAAAAAACCATCATTTATCTAAAATTCATGGGTTTTGACAAAAACTACTTTCGAACCTTAATAAAAATTACAATTGCATTCATAAAATTGTATGATAATTTATATTTAATAAAAAAATTAATAATAATAATATTATTATTTTATTAAAATATTTTATAATTCAAAAATCCATTAATTCATATAAATATATTTCTTAGTTGAATATTAACTAAAAATACTATTTACACTTTAAAAACAATTTACAAAGTAAGAATAATAAAATGAATGTATATTCATTATTATATAAAAAAATAATGCACATATTCATAGTGATAAGGTCTTGTTAAATAACCCCTTATAACACCCACATAAGGTCGAAGGGTAAGGTGTGCGATGATTTCAGGCTCTTGGGGTGGCATGAATAACATCGCTTGAGTGGTAATCTCTATCAACTTCCACTTCTCTCGTAGGCGGTTCTACTCGAGCTTAACATATTCAAGCTCAGCTTGGGCTTGGACAATAGAGAAGAATAATGATGCCACCTCTTTTCTAATCCTTGACAAATGGGCTTCATATAGAGAAAGTCTACTGGATGAGACCACCACTTCCTTTGACTGAGTAAATTGGATTTGTTAAGTCCATATATTTATACTAATCATGTGATCATTATTCAATGGAAATATCATCAATGGTAATAATTCATAATGGTATTTTAAAATCCAAAACATAGATCCAAATAAGTGCATATGTTTTACATAACCATAAGAATACATTTAAATAGACCAAGAGGAATTTTCATTAATGAACTTTTGGGTCATTACAAAAAATACATAGAAGAATAGTCAAAATTATATGAAAAAAAAATTTTAGAAAACATGGACATAAAGGATAAATATATCCCATTAAATAATTATGTATAAATAATCGCGGATAATAATGAGATTGCAAAATTATCCCTTACCAATTATAATCAGTTGAATCATATGAATCATAAAATAATAAAAAATTATATGCATATTTAAATATCATAACATTAATAATAGGAATCATAAAACAGTTATGGGATGCATAAAACCACACACCCAAAATTGGTGGTGTATAAGGCATATGTTGCACAGAAATAAAAGTGAGACAAAATAATCCATTTCCTTAGCTCGCTTATCCTTTATATGTATCTAAACATCCTTTATAATGATTTAAATGATGCCATTGACTTATTATAGAATCATATTAATTATTATGATATCATATATGATCATATTATCATCTGTTTGGTAATAATATTTCATTATTACTCGTTATTCGGGTATAAAGTGCTTTATTTTTATATGCATGTTTTTTAAAATAAGTTATTGTTCTATTTCTTATGTCATATTTATACCATTATAAAATGATATTAACATAAAAAATATCATTTTTATTAATTATATACGTTTATATAATCAATTTTTAATGGATATCTTGTAAAATGATTTGTATTTCATCGTAGAGACAGTAGTCCATACATACACGCAAACGATGATATCATTTTGATAATTATAAAGTGGTATAGAAGTGGATGGTATATATGGTTTTATATAATCTATATATTATTATAATAATAATACATAGTTAATAATTTCATCATTATATCCATTCAAGTAAGGTTGTGGTGAAAAACAAATTACACCACGACATTGAGACAGAAAGTCATACGTACATGCGCGTGGTGATTTCATTTTTTGTAGGATGGAAAGATGGTGTAATATGGTTGGTTAATAATTATAATAACATATCATTATATTCATGATAATTATTATATTACTTTATAATGAAACAACTAATATAGAGGAATTATAAAAAGAAATAAGTTTGTAATAATCGGAAGAAGAGATTACCTCTTCCTCAACATGCTTCCTCTAAATCTCCACTTAAAGGCACTAGAGTTTGTCTTTTGGAAGAAAAGAACCAATATAATGTGAATAAATAAGTTTATAATGTAAAATGTAAGTCTGTGGTCTATATTTAAGGCTCGAATTTAAGTGAATAGGTGAGAGAGGAGGTTCTCTTTTATAATTGAAGTGAGGGGAACTTTTTCAAACCTTAAAAATATTAATTTATAATGAAATAAAATCCCACTCAAAAACCTTCAAAATATCTCAATTTATATGTTTATGTGATATAGGATTTTAATATAATCAACCAATAATTTTTAGACAAGTGTTTATATCAATTTAAACATTATCGTTTTAATTAAAAATTAGTTTTTCTGTTTAATTTTAATTAAGTTAACAAATATTTCAATATTAAAAAAGTATAATATTTATTTATTAGATGTAAATTTAATGATAAATAAGTACCTTATAGCCTTTTATACAATATAAAAATTATTATATATTTCTTAAAAAAATAATGATTTTAAATAATTTATTAAAACATTGTTTTGACAAAACAACAATAATGTCAACTTTGAAACTATTCAATTCATGGATTTTTAAAAATATCAAGAGAATATTTTTTCAAAAATAAAATTATGTTCTAATATATAAATAGGTTATAGGTCATCTATAAAAAACATTTTAAATATTAATTATATCAAAATATATTTATTTTAATATTTTTAATAACATTAATTTGATATTTCTATTAATAAAATAATTAAAACATTAGTTTTGTGTATTTATTTAATTCACTTATTTTTTAAGTAAAAATTAAAAATAAAATACTATGATAAATATAAATAAAAAATATTTCATAATAATACTTTTAGTCAAATTTTTATTCTGGGAAATTCAACTTTAAAAAATGTTATACTTATTAAATTATGAATGAGACAACTTTAACATCACATTAAATGAAATAATATTAGTGTCACAATATCTTCTATATGGATCCAAATGGTAAATGACTCTGCCCTAAAATTATTATGGTCGAGATATACTCAATAAATAATAATTGGGAATGTTTTTTTGGGTCTTTTCATGGTTATTAACATTTTAATAATTATTATTTACTGATTTCTCACCAATTAATTAATTTGTACACCAGTAAAGTGTAAGTCTTTAAGGTAATTACATGTTTCCTAAAAATTATAAATAAATTACCATGATAAAGAAATATTTTATAGATCTCAAATATGTATTTATAATCTAATTTATCATCTATATTACCTTATATAAAAAATGGTTTAGTTATTAAAATTTGAGTAAGACATATTTATCTTATCTTTAAATAAAATAAATTAAATGTCTTAATCTCATCCATGTGGCTTATAAAGGACATCATTTCGACCCAAATGTGATTTAGGTAAAAATACACTCATCTAATGATATTAATACATGTGTTAGGGTAATTTTATAATAGTATTCTTACCCTTAATTACCTGTTTTACCATTTTACCGTATTAATAAAAATTACTGAAGTTACTATTCATAATACCCTAAACAAATAAATCTATTTAAATAATTTGTGCCCAATGATTCCAAAAATTGAATAAATTTTTTCAAAATTCAAAACATATAAGTTACAATAATTAATTTAAAATTATTCCCATTATCGGAAAGAGAAAACAGTTTTTTTAAAAGTTAAAACATTGCAAAAGATTGAAATGTTTTTACATATGAATTCAATGTAAAATTAATGATAATGACATACATTATATTAAATGAAAAAAATATTATATTCATAATTTATAACCATTCAATAATATAATTTAATTTCATAAATTATTTTTATGAAAAAGGTTCTTTTTAAATAAAATTTATTACACATTTACTATTAATCAAAATTTAAAACTTATTAGCAAAATATAAAACATTCATCCAAAGAAAATTTTTATATCAAGATTCCAACTAAAAAGTTTTTTTAAAATAGAATATATTAAAGTGTCAAAAAATTTATTTAAAATGGGTGTGCCATTAAAAAACAGAAATACTAATTTTTTTTTGAAAAATACTTACTTTATCCGAAAAAATGGAAATTATTCTTATATCATGTCTTGAAAACATATAAGATGAATTGTAAACATTATATTGAATCCATAAATAGTGATTTTATTATTTTATAGACTCACTTATTTTCATTTAAATAGTTTTTTTTTAAATGAATTTAATACTATTTATACCCACCCTTATAATAACTAGGTTATAATATTTAGTTGTTCACTTATACTTGGTCTTGCATGAAATGAATTATATCAAAAGAACTTGAAATTGTGTGTAAAAAAGAAATAATAGATTTGCGTATTCTGGAATCTATTAATGTGTTATGTATAGTGCAGTATAATCTTGGTGTATCATACAACACAAAACATCAAAGAAATTAAAAAAATATATCTCATAAAATCTCAGGGTGTTATATTCTACCCCCCTTGAAATGAATTTCTCCCAAAAAATTACTTTGGTTTATAAAATTTTTACTAGTTTAAATATTATTTCATAGAAACCCACATCATAAAATGGAATATGAAAAGTACATTTTAAAAAAGGAAAGTTAGAAACATAATTGTTACCCAAAGTAACTCCTCACTAGGTTTCAATATATATGAATTTAACTGGGATGAATATAGAATAAAAATATAATCATAAATTTATGATGGAGAGTGATATAGAACAAGGTTTGGATAAATTTAACAATTAGAAATCCATAAATCTATGATGAATTAAGGTACCATCTGATTCATCAGATAAGAAGGTACTAGGATAACATTTTTTGTTTTAAGGATCCTTTTCCTAAAGTTAAAGAACATGATAATAAATACTTACTTTATTTCAGTACAATATCATCTTTGGTCGTGATTTAAACAATTTCCACTCCACCTCTTTTTCAAGGAAATGAAGTTGAATTTTTCATTATTGTAGTGTTAGAAGATCATGTGATTCATAAATTGAATGATCATTCATTCCATCTGTCTTTATCACAAAAAGGTTTGCATGAGTTATCAAATATGCATAAGTTCATATATGGTGAGATAATAATTTATTCTAAAAAATTTCATCCTATTTTTAACTTAAACATTCCAAAAATTTGATAACCGTACAATCCTTCTGAAATCTAAAAATCCAAAACTATATAAAAAGGTTCACTAACTCAGCTAAAAATTTATCCCACCTATATCATATGGTATCTCTTATTGGTCACATTCCAAAAATGTGATCACCTTTATCATTTAATCTCTTGAGTCGTGGTAATAACTTTATTTATAAAATATCCTTATTGAAAACATGTGTTTTTTCTTACTCTTAATTCCAATAAGATTTAAACATCATCCAGGATACCATAACCCACATGTCAATAAATCCTTAACCAGTTCAAAGGTAACTAATATCATCCAATTTAATTATTCATATCAAACATACCTTTATCCAAATATCATTATCTCATCATCATATTTTTATTAAGGGTCATCCTTCCCAAAATCATGTGTTTTCCAAAAAAAAACCACTATATTACCTCAATCACCTTCCATGGTTACCAGTACCAATGATCATATACTTTCAAATACATGTGAAAACCCATATTGTAACACTACATAGATATTTCATTATTCTATAATACCATAAAAGTGATTCTACAAATATTTCTGGAATACCATTATATAAACACTCAATCATTCCACTACTTCATTTTCATACTCAACATCACCAACACTGATCGCATGTGATTTTATTTTCTCTTTGTACTTAAAAAGTTGTTTATGTTGATCATCATTGATAACCCTTGTATTAGGGAATTTTATATCATAATTCCCCATTTCATTGCACTTGTGTCACTAATGTTTGGGTGGTTCATTCTCTATAGAATTTTCTTTATTCGTATAATTGGATACCTTTTTCACATTACATCGGTACTCAACTTCCTGATGACCTTATTTTTCACACTTAAAACACTTACTAGTCTTCTTATGACAATCTCCACAATGGTTATTTCCACACATTGACCATAAGGAAACACTCATCTTCTTTTCACCATTGTTTTGATATTTTCTTTTGAACTCCATACATCCTTTCTTATCTAAACCATGATATACATATATAACACCAAATTTCATTTCAACATTGATACCCCAATGAAAAATATTCTCATACATAAAGTCTCTTATAGCTAATTCCCTTCGAAGACCTGGTTTTGATCCACTGAAGTTTCGATTTATCTTTACATTTAGGTTGGATAATAAATCTAGAATCATACCATTCATGTCTTTTAAAAAAAATTTGTATGTACTAATGGATTTTATTATCATTTTTCTTAATATCAAGGAAATATTTTTCTATATTTTATCAAAAAATACGAGGAAATTTCTTATTAAAAAATATGTTCTCGAACTCGTCACATTCCATGGATTCAATTTCATCTTGTTACCTTGTATTCATGATTAGAGCCCACCACTAGTCCACTTCACCTTCTATATGATAAATAACCAAAATGAAATATTCCTATTCTAAACAGTGAAGGATGGAAAATATCTTTTCAATGGTACAGATCCATTGTTTAGCAACAACTATATCAGAAGACCCAATGAAAGAAGGTGGATATTGCCTCATGAAGGACTCAGCATAATTGTTTTATGTTCTCTGCTCAGTATAGCGATAATATTTTTAATTTCATATCCCATAACATTTTTTGTAAATGAGGAGAATAATTGAATTTCCCATTACATTGATCATTAACATGGTTCATTCAGGTTCCATCCATTGTCTAAAACCCCAAAAGAATAGTGTGGGAGGAAAAAATAATACTAGGAAAACAACATAACATAGGGTGTGTATTTTCAATATCAAACAAATTAGGTTTAATCCTAGGTTATTCATGATCATTATCTTAAATCTAGGATAGTAACCTATTGTTAGACTTACCCTTTGATACATTCCTAGTCATATCCTTAGAAATATCTCTAGGGATCTCACTAAAATTTTTTGCATCCTAGGTTCCAAAGGTTAACTAAACCTTTTCTATGATACCAAATCTAACAACCCATGATTTATGTAGATGTCCATTACTGTTATTTTTCATAATATTTAATAAATTTTACAAATATATTCCCAAATACCATATTAGTGTGGTGTGTTTGGAAACTCGGAAATCATTCTTCTAGCTTGGGGAAATATCTTCAACATCTCCCATAAATATCTTCACCTTTAGTTTTCCTACGTAAAAAATGTATTTATATCCTTGGGGGAAAAATAAATAGGGTGAACTCAAATGCTCTTTAAGGTAAAACATGGAAAACATAAACATATGAATGTAAAAACATGAACATATATTTTGAATATCAAAATCTTGAGTCATAAAATTAATCTTTCCAGTACGTAAGGCCTAAATCATAAAAGAACATTAACCATGATAACATAGCATTGGAATAAAACATGAACTTGTGGAAACAACATAATAATATAAAATCATATCGATATTATCCAATTCTCATAACCAAGACCATCATAGAAGACAAATTCCATTACGTAACTGTGTTCACTCCTTGTTCTAGCCCTATATTACCAAACAGTATTTACATGTCGTTTCATCCCTATATTACTAAACCAAATTTACATATCATTTCAATCATGTCTATATAATGGGATATACATATTTACCCAATTTATTAGAGGTATATATAGGTCTCACCCATCACATAATGAAATCCATACATATGTGGGCCACAAAAACCTAAATCATTCATCATAACATAACCCAAAGAATAAAATAGATTTCTTAAACATCATTTCATAATAACATAATCTATGTAAATTAATGTATTTAAAAAATATAATTCCATCGACAAACATGTCAACCCTAAAAATAATATGGATATTATACTAGAAAAAATATCCTCAATCTTATATGAATTTGTTTTTGATAAAACGCTTGAAATTAATTCTTGAGGAAAATATCATTTCTTTTTCAAAAATGTTTTCTTATATTAAAACACCACACAATTTTAAAAGAAGACAATTTATTTTAAAATAACCTTGAAAACATGTAATGGAATATTCTTGTAAAAAAGGTGTTATGAAAGTGTAAAATTTCATCCATTCCGTATAAGTTAAAATAACATTCTCCTCTTACATTTTTCTAAAAAGTCAAAACGTACTTCGTAAGGAAATTGAAAGAAATATTCTTCGAAAACCATGTAGTAAATGTAAAAATGGGTAAAAATGAGATTTAAAATCCATAAGAGAATAGTAAAAAAAATTTGAAAACATTTTTTTTAGAAAACATGGATATAGATGATAAATATACCTCAGTAAATAATTACGTATAAACAATCTTGGATAATAATGAGATTGTGAAATTATCTCATATCAAGTATAATCGGTCGAATCATATGCCTTAAAAAATAAATAAAATTATATGCATATTTAAATATCATATATTTCATAATATAAATCTAAATACATTAATAGGAAGCATCAACACAACACAAAAGGAATAGGTGGTATATAAGGAATTTTTCCCACGGAAATAAAAGTGAGACAAAATAATCCCTTACCTTAGGTCTGATATCTTTTGTGTGTATCCTAACATCATTTATAATAATTTTTATGATGGAATTGAATTATTATAGAATCATATTCATTTTTATGATATCATATATTATCATATTATCATTCTTTTGGTAATAATATTTCATTATTACTTGTTATTCATGCATAAACAGCTTCATTTTCTTATGTATGTTTTACTAAATAAGTTCTGGTTCTTTTTCCTAGTTTGTATTTATATCATTCCATAAGGATATTAAAATAATTAATATCATATTTATTCATTATTTACAGTTATATAATCATTATTTAAAGTATATCTTATAGAATTATTTGCATCACATCGTGGAGACGGTAGGTTATACATACGCATGAGCGACGATATCATTCTGATAATTTTGAAATGGTATGGAAGTGGAAGTTCTATATGATGTTAAAAACTGATATAATATTATAAGAATCATATATAGTTATTATTTTCATCATTATATCCATCCAAGTAAGGTGGTGGTGAAAAATAGATCACACCATGGTGTGGAGGTGGTAATTTGTACGTATACACGCTTGGTGATTTTATTTTTTTTGTAGGATGAAAACAAGGTGAAATATGGTTGTTTCATAATTATAATAATAGATATGTATATGGGTAATACTTATAATATTACTTTATAATGAAATAACTAATGAATATTATGTAAAAGAAGAATGAAGTATGAAAGAATCGATAGAAGAGATTACCTCTTCCTCGGCGTGCTTCCTCTAAATCTCATTTTAATGGAACTAGAGTTGGTCTTTTGAGAAGACCAAATCCTCTATAATGTGAATAAGAAAGTTGATAATGGATAATTTTAGCATATGTCCAGGCTTGAGAGATAAATCTATGAGAAGAGGTGAGGTAGGAGGTGCCCTTTCATAATTGAGGTGAGGGGCACTATTAAAAACCTCAAAATATTAATTTATAACAAAATCAAACCCCACTCAAAAACCTCAAAACTGTACCATTTTAAAAGTTTAGATGATATGGATTTTTTATCTCATCGTCCAATAATTTTTAGACAAGTGTTTGTGTCAATTTAAATATTATCATTTTAATTAATACTTAGCTATTCTATTTACCTTAATGGCCTGAAGACCTTATTTTTTTATTTTTTTTATTGATTATCCCCCTTTTAATGGTTGAAGGGGAACCCTTACATGACCCGTAGGCCCATGTCACAAGGCCCGACATGACCCAAAGGCCAATACATGACCTGAAGGCCCAGAGGAATACTATTCCCATTACATGACTCGTAGGCCCAACCCACTAGAACATCCCCTCCTCAGCTTCTGCATCATTAATCACCTAGCTCCCCACCATGAATTGTTGATTGGCTAGCATTTCCCTATACAAAGATGCATGATGCCTGGCCTCAATGGCAGTTTTTGTACCATTTCATTCTTCCAATCTGGTTAGCTCTGCATCTAGTGACTAATACTCTTACTCTGATCCTTTTTTGGGGATTTCTATGTGTGAACTGGGCAACTCCTTGGTTTTTTTAGCCTAAAGGCCTTGAGGCCCAAAGGCCTTTAATGATCCGAAGGCCCTGATACCCGTATATAACAACCCATACTTTACATACATTGTCATTACTTTAGAATTTAAGCACACTTATTACAACATATAACAAAACCAGTAAAGGACCGTATAGGTATAGAGTCTTTAGAAACAGGGAAATATAAACAAATGGTTCATAAAGCATCTACTTTGCCTCCCATTTATTTCATCATATACAGAGTCCATTTTTGGCATATCCTACTTAATAACCTTCTTCCTGACCTGGGGAAAGAAAACATACAAAATGGTGAGCTCAAATGCTCAGTAAGGGTAAACAAAAGAAATATCAATCACATCATATACATAAGAACATAACTTTTGGAAATCTTAACCTGCAAAAGAAATCATAATTTCATAACATAGGATAAATCATAGTAGTGAAATATAATCCCAATAATCATAACATAACACATGAAACTTTTTGGCATACACACATAATCATAGAAAATCATTTCTTATTAGTCAAGACTCATTGCCAAGACTATGTTAGTGGACAAAGTCCATTTCTGAACCAAGTTCACTCCTCGTTTCAGTCCTGTTTCACTGAACCGGTTTAACCTGCCATTCCAGCCATGTCTATCTCATGAGATATAAAATATTTACCCAATGCATTGGAGGGAGATATAGGTCCCACCCATCTCATAATGATACCATTCTTATGTGTGCCACAAAATCATAAATCATACATCATTGCATAACCCATGTAATAAAAATTGGATTCTTAAACAACATGACATCATAAAACAATTCATATAAGATAAAGGAATTCATAAAAATAATTCCATCACAACATAATCAAATCAATGTAATAATAGGGATAGAAACAGAACCCTATATTATCTTAGAAGGAAAATAATTTTGATAAGACACTTGAACTCCATTCTTGAGGAAAATATCCTTTCTACTTCAAAAACACTTTTCCTTTCTTAACATGTCATACAATTCTAAACTAAAAGAATTTGATTAAAAATAAACTTGAAAAATCGTAGTGTAAGCTTCTTGGAAATAATGTTTTAAAAATCCAATTCATGCCGTATAAGTTAAAAAAAACATTCTTCTCGTACTTTTTTCGGAAAAGTCAAAAAGTACCTCGTACGAAAAACGAAAAAAGATTCCTTTCATATCTTCTACTATAAACTCACCAAAGGGTAAAAATGGATTTAAAAAATTATAGGTGGATGGAAATAATATTACATATTGAGGAAACATGGATGTGGATGATAAAATACACCCAGTAAATTCCAAAGTATAAACAATCTCTGATAAAAATGAGATTGTGATATTTCCCTTACATTAGGTCTGATTTGCTTCGTAATTGTCCGAACCTCCTGTATAATGATTTAAATAATTTTATTGACATATTCCAGAATCATATTCATTGTTATTATATCATATATGGTTCAATTATGACTTTATATTACCCGTTCTTTTTGAAAATTCATGTTAAAGTGGCGTTTTGGGTAAAATCGTCTCATCTGTCGTTCGTGTTTTAACTTGTAATTATTCATATGATTACTTAGATCATGGTTAATTAAATCCAGAATTTAAAACATTATTTATATATAATATATATTCAGAATATACATATATATAATGGATCGATAAATGGAAAGAAATACATCGTTCATGTAAACGGTAGGTCGTACGTACGCGTGAACGCTGTTTTCGTTTCCTTATTGAATTGACTGGAATTAAGTAGATGACATAAATATATATATACATAAATCCAGTAGTATTATTATGTCATATATTTAATTATTACTTATTATATAAACTTTATAATCATTCATGAATGGTTAACGTGGAGAATGAATCTGATCGCGTCGTGGAGACGGTAGTCCGTACGTACGCACGAGCGATGATATCGTTCTCATGATCGTTGAATTGTATTGGAGTGTATTTATACTATTTCAGAATCAATATAACTTTACAATAGTCATATATAGTCATTATTTACACCATTATACCCATCCAAGTAAGGTGGTTGTGGAAAATAGATTACACCATGGTATGGAGAAGGTATTCTATACGTACACACGCGCGATGATTTCATTTTCCATAGGATGGATAGATGGTGAAATAGGGTTGTTTCATAATTATAATAACATATAAGTATATTAGTGATACTTATGTTATTACTTCATAATGAAACAACTAAATAAGAAGAAGTGGAAGAAGAAATAAAGTTGAAAGAATCGGTAACGGACATTACCTCTTCTTTGAAGTGCTTCTTTGAGACCTCCTTTTAGGGCACTAAAATTGGTCTTTGAAGAAGACCAGGACTACTATGATGTTTCTAGGGAAGTGGAGAGGATAAATTGGAATGGTTTTCCTGAGCATTAATGCTCAAATTGGTGTGAGGAGGAGAGGGAGGAGGTGCCCTTTATAAGGGAGGAGAGGGTCACCTTTGGAATAACTAAAACTATTATTTTATTATAAAGTCAAATTCGGTTTTTAATCGCTCCAAATTGATATATTTCGAAGCTAAGGTGGGGATGGGTCGAAATCCTCTCATCCAATAGAATTTAGACAAGTTTAGGTTCCTATTTTAACCTTATCATTTAGATTTAATATTAAGTTAAATAATTTTACTTTTATCGTGTCTTCTTGTGTTCTTACACTATAAGGTTAATAAACTTACTATAAGCAGCCAAACGAACCCCAAATTGTTTAGTATTAATATATATAACCGTATCTAAGTCATTTTTTCAAACCTTAGATATTTAGGAATAAAATAATAATTAATAATATAATATTTGTTTTAAAAACTATTTTATGTCAATTTTGACACTATTTAGTAATTGATATTTGTGAAAATCATAACAGAATGATTAGTTCTAAAAAAGTTAATTAAATCAATAATAACAAGTCCTGTTAACCTATAAAATTAGTGTCATTCATAAAAAGTCTCAAATTATATTTATTTGGGTATTTATAACATCAATTATGTCAATATTTCATTAATAAGATAATTAATCTATCATCATTGTGTCATAAATAAATTAAATTATTTAAAGCTTAAAAATTACAAATAAAATATAATTATTTAGTAAATATTTTTATCTTTCTAATTAATATTTATAGTCGAATTTATATTATGGATAACCCTATATTAAAAATGATTTAGTTATTAAACTTTGATTTTAACTATTTTAACCCTTCTTTAAATAAATTAATAATAAATGTCCTAATCTAATCCAAGTGTGCCTAAATGGTCATATTTTATTCCTAAGGTTGTTTTTGGTCGAATTTCACTTATCCAATATAATTAGGACATGTGTTAGGGAAATAATAATAGCATTTTTACCCTTTATTACCCAATTTACTTTTAACCGTGGTAAATAAAAGTAAAAAGTTACTATTCACCAAAAATTATTTTCATCTCATTGAACCAAATTTTACTTACTGGCATCAACCGTGTCTCTCGGATATTTGAAATTCCACTCACAGAAGCGGTAAAATAAAGTTTTATGAAAAATTCAGTTTTTTAACTACCACTTAGTGGTTTCACTATTCATCAAAAATTGAAAGTTTTCCGAAAAATACCAAAATTTCACCTTAGTGTAATTTCGATATTCCAAATCCAAAAATGAAGTCAATTTGGAAAAATAAAATTTACACAATTTCACAAATTGGTTATTACTATTTATAACAGCTAGTTTTAATAATATTTTAATATAATATCGTTGTTTAGTGAAACACAGTATTGCGTACGACACAAGATATCGAGGAAGGTCATGATTGCGTGTAAAGAAAGCTAAGCATGTGTTGTGTGTAGTAAAATATTCCTTTGATGATAACATAAAAGTCTTGGGTGTTACATTCTACCCCCCTTAAAATGAATTTCACCCTCGAAATTCGTCACTTTGTAACAAACAGATGAGGATACCTCTCCCTCATCATATCCTCAAGCTCCCATGTAGCTTCTTCTAATTGGTGGTTCCTCTATAAAACTTTCAACAATCGAGTGGTATTTTTTCATAGGACTTTTTCGCTATGATCCAGAATCTCTATCGGATGTTCTTCATAAGAAAGATCTTGCTCCAGCGGTACAACTTCTGAGCTGAGTACATGTGAAGGATCAGGTATGTACTTTCTCAGGAGAGATACATGGAACACATCGTGAACTTGAGAGATATTTGGTGGAAGCGTCAATCGGTAAGCTACCTTCCCAGCACGATCCAGTATTTTGAAAGGACTGATATATCTGGGGCTCAACTTCCCCTTCTTTCCAAATCTCATGACCCTCTTCCAGGGAGATATTCATAAGAACACTTTATTGCCCACTTCAAACTCTAGGTATTTTCTTCGGTTGTCGGTATAACTTTTCTGTCGGCTCTGAGCTGCTATTATGTGTTGTTGAATAGATCGGTCCTTTTCTGCCATCTCATCAACAAGATCAGGTCCTAATATCTTTCTTTCCCCAACTTCATCCCAGCAAGTTGGAGTCCTGCATTTCTTTCCATAGAGAGCTTCATAAGGAGCCATCTAAATACTAGAGTGAAAGCTATTATTATAAGAAAATTCCACCAAAGGTAGGTGTTGATCCCAACCACCTTTGAAATCCATAGAGCAGGCTATCAACATATCTTCTAGAGTTTGAATTGTTCTCTCAGACTGATTGTCTGTCTGAGGATGATAAGCAGTGCTGAGACTCAACTCTGTATCCAGAGAATGCTGAAGACTTCGCCAGAACTTTGAGGTAAACCTCGGATCCCGATCATATATAATAGAAAGTGGTACTCCATGCAATCTTACCACTTCCTTCACAAATATCCTGGCAAGCTTATCTAGAGAGAAATCCTCTCTAATAGAAATTAAGTGTGCAAACTTTGTAAGATGATCAACTATGACCCAGATAGCATTATTGCCTTTGGATGTTTTAGGAAGTCCTGTGACAAAGTCCATATTGATGTTTTCCCATTTCCATTCGGGTATGGGTAATGGTTGTAACGTCCCCTTAGACTTCTGCCTCTCATCTTTAACTTGCTGACAAACCAAGCATCGAGAGACATATTCAGCAACATCTCTTTTCATGCCATCCCACTAGAAGTGCTCTTTCAGGTCCCTAAACATCTTCGTGCTTCTAGGATTAATAAAGAATGAAAAACTATGAGCCTCATCTAACAGCTCCTTCTTTAATTCGGGGATGGGAGGAACACAAACCCGATTCCTGAACTTTATTATCCCATCACAATCAAGGTTGAATTCAAAAACATTTCTCACCGTCTTTTTTAACTCGGCATCTTCTTTCTGTGTCTCTTTAATCTTCACATGTATAGATGTTTGAACATTCATTTGAGAAAGATACGATTTTCCCCTTTCATTATAATTCCAAGATCCATCCTTTGTAAATCCATAAATATTGGATCTTTTGTGATCCTCATCATGGATAAACTGGCATGGTCTTATCGACTTAATGCATATGCCACCTTGTTTTCATTCCCAGGGTGGAAATGAATTGAGCAGTCGTAATCCTTAATCAGCACCAACCATCTTCTTTGGCTCATATTCATCTCCTTTTTGTGAAAATATACTTTAAACTTTTATGATCAGTATAAATGTCACACCTTTCTCCATAAATATAATGCCTCCAAATCTTTAATGCAAAGATTACCGCAGCAAACTCCAAATCATGAGTTGGGTAATTTTGCTCATGTATTTTCAACTTTCGTGAGGCATAGGCTATCACCATATGATTTTTCATAAGAACACACCCCAATCCCGTCTTGGATGCATCACTGTAGATCACAAACCTTTCTCTACTACAAGGCAGTGTGAGCACAGGTGCACTGGATAACCTTCTTTTCAAATGCTTGAAATTCTCTTCACATTCCTCCGTCCAGACAAAATTAACTCCTTTCCAAGTCATCATGGTGAGTGGATTAGATAATCGTGAAAAATCTTTCACAAAACGTCGATAATATCATGCCAAACCAAGAAAATTTCGGATCTTAGTTACAGTTGTTGGTCTCGACCATCTTTTGATAACCTCTTTTTTTTATGGATCCATATATATCCCCTCTTTTGAGTTTATGTGACCCAAAAATGAAACTTTTCGAAGCCAAAATTCACACTTGGTAAATTTGGCATAAAGCTTCTCCTTTCTCAGGGTCTTCAATATAATTCTCAAGTGATCTTCATGTTCTTCCTTGCTCTTTGAATAAACAAGAATATTGTCTATAAAGACTACCATAAATTGATCAAGATAGTCTCTAAAGACTCTATTCATCAGATCCATAAAGATAGCAGGGGAATTAGTAAGACCAAATGGAATCACTATAAATTCATAGTGTCTATAACTTGTACGGAAAGTCGTCTTTGGTATATCCTCCCTTTTGACCCTTAATTGATGGTACCCTAAACAAAGATCAATCTTGGAAAAGTATTGAGCTCTACGTAGTTGGTCAAATATGTCATCAATGCATGGGAGAGGATATTTTTTCTTGATAGTGATATTGTTAAGTTCTCGATAATCAATGCAGAGTATCATTGATCCATATTTCTTCATAACAAACAGAACAGGTGCTCCCCAAGGTGACTCACTAGGGCGTATGAACCCCTTATCAAGATTCTCTTGGAGTTGCTTCTTCAATTACTACAACTCATTTGGGGACATTCTATAAGGTGTCTTTGAAATAGGCAAAGCACCTGGTACGAGTTATATTGAAAACGGAACTTCATGATTTGGTGGAAGACCTGACAATTCCTCCGGAAAGACATCGTCAAACTCCCGTACAATGGGCATATTCTTAATCGTGAGTTTCTCACCAACCATTTGAGATAAATAACCTTCATTTAGTGGAATCAAGACCCATAAGATGTAAGAAATTTCCACTGGAAGGTCATGTTCATCCTTGCATCGATAGACGATCATAGACTGATCTGGAATATGAAATGTGACTTCCCTTCTTTGGAAATTGATATGAGATCTATGTAGGGAAAGCCAATCCATGCCAAGAATCACATCAAATTCCACTATAGGAAGGATCACAAGATTTGTAGGAAGCACTTTCCCACAAACTTCAATCGGAGAAGAATTATAGACTTTTGATGCGACTGTTGTGCCATTAGGGGTTGTCATAGCTAACTCAACATCTAATTGTTGAGGTAATACGGTGATACCCTTAGAAAATTCTTCAGAAATAAAGGAGTGGGTGGATCCAGAATCAAATAAAACATTTGCTACTTTATAGTGGATGGTAAGTGTACCTTTCACCATATCATTATTGTACTCCACATCGCTGATAGAAATTTCATGTGACTTTCCTTTGTCTTTATCCTTAAGAGTTTGTTGAAGTTGACCATCATCATCAACCATTGGATTTGGGCATTGATTGGCATAATGCCCCATCTCCTTTCACTTGAAACATTGAAGTGTAGTAGGTTCATTCTGTGTATCCCTTCCTTTGTTTGCATCATTAGACATCTTCTTCCCATCATTGCAGAATTCAAATTCCCTATGACCTTCCTTTCCATATTTGAAACATTTACTTGTCCCATTAAGACAACTCTCTCCATGTTTCTTTCCACAATTTGAGCATAAGGGAAAGCTCATCTTCTTTTTAGTTTTCTCTTTAGATTTTAC
Organism: Viscum album; assembly: GCA_963277665.1. Taxonomy (NCBI): domain Eukaryota; kingdom Viridiplantae; phylum Streptophyta; class Magnoliopsida; order Santalales; family Viscaceae; genus Viscum; species Viscum album. Next base: position 1,448,733,381 of record OY728155.1, read on the forward strand.
GTTGATTTCCATTTTCCTCTTCTTATCAAACCCATATGACTGATGGGTTACTCCAATCTCCATCTCAACTTTGAGAGCACATCGAACGATTTCCTCGTAGCTATTGAAGTCCCTTATGGATAAAGCCCTTTGAAGACTTGGTTTTAAGCCACTAAAGAATCGATCAATTTTACTCTCAGGTTGGATAATAATACCAGAAGCATACCTTCAAAGTCTTGTAAAATTTGCTTCATAAGTACCAACAGATTCATCATCCTTTGGCTTCAGTTCAAGAAACTCTTTCTCCATCTTTGTTCGGAGAATACTAGGGAAGTACATGTTGAAAAATAAGTTCTTGAACTCGTCCCATTCCATGGACTCAATTTCATCTCTTTGCCTCGTATTCTTGATAATATTCCACCATTGATCAGCATCACCTTCCAAATGATACACTACTAAGATGACTTTATCATGTTCAGAACTTTTAATAACTGATAATATCTTTTTAGTAGTATTAATCTATTGTTCAGCAACTAATGGATCAGTAGACCCGCTGAATGAAGGTGGACGCTGCCTCATGAAGGATTCAACAGAATGTTGCTCCTTCCTTTTCTCATTTGGAAGTCCTGCATGATTCATAGCTTGAGAAAGTTGTGTGAGCATGGCTAGAAGATTTTTCATTCCATCTCCCATAACGTTTGGTTGCTCAGGGGGACAATCATTACATTGCTCGTCGCATTCCACATTAACACGATTCCTTAGGGTTCCAGCCATTGACGAAAACCAAGAATAATAGTGTGACCAACACTAATTATAATGGAAAAACCACATAATAAAGAATAAAATTTCACACTTAAGGTCTTATAATAGGTTATTCATGGCCATTTTTAAAACACTAATATAGTGTTCTATGCTTAGACTTATCCTTAGGTTTCTTACTAAGGCTTTCACATCCTAGTTTCCAAAGGTTGACTATACATTTCCTCTGATACCAACTATAATGACCCATACTTTACATACATTGTCATTACTTCCGAATTTAAGCACACTTATTAAAACATATAACAAAACCAGGAAAGGACCGTATAGGTATAGAGTCTTTAGAAACTGGGAAACATAAAAAACTAGTTCATAAAGCATCTACTTTGCCTCCCATTTATTTCATCATATCTAGAGTCACTTTTGGCATATCCTACTTAATAACCTTCTTCCTGACCTGGTGAAATAAAACATACAAAAGGGTGAGCTCAAATGCCCTGTAAGGGTAAACAAAATAAATATCAATCACATCATATACATAAGAACATAACTTTTGGAAATCTTAACCTACAAAAGAAATCATAATTTCATAACATAGGATCAATCATAGAAGTGAAATGTAATCCTAATAATCATAACTTAAAACATGATACTTTGTGGAATACACACATAATCATAGAGAATCATTTCTTATTATTCAAGACTCATTACGAAGACTATCTTAGTGGACAATGTCCATTTCTGAACCGAGTTCACTCCTTGTTTCAGTCCTGTTTCACTGAACTGGTTTAACCTGCCGTTCCAGCCATGTCTATCTCATGAGATATAAAATACTTACCCAATGCATTTGACGGAGATATAGGTCCCACCCATCTCATAATGATACCATTCTTATGTGTGCCACAAAATCATAAATCATAAATCATTGCATAACCCATGTAATAAAAATGGGATTCTTAAACAATATGACATCATAAAACAATTCATATAAGATAAAGGAATTCATAAAAATAATTCCATTACCACATAATCAAATCAATGTAATGATAGGGATAGAAATAGAACCCTATATTATCTTATATGGAAAATAAATTTGATAAAACACTTGAACTCCATTCTTGAGGAAAGTATCCTTTCTACTTCAAAAACACTTTTCCTTTGTTAACATGTCATGCAATTCTAAACTAAAAGAAGTTGATTAAAAATAAAAATGAAAATTTGTAAAGTAAGCTTCTTGGAAATAGTGTTTTAAAAATCCATTCATGCCGTATATGTTAAAAAAACATTCTTCTCGTACTTTTGTCGGAAAAGTCAAAAAGTACCTTGTACAAAAAACGACAAAAGATTCCTTTCATATCTTTTACTATAAACTCACCAAAGGGTAAAAATGGATTTAAAAAATTTTAGGTGGATGGAAATAATATTACATATTGAGTAAACATGGATGTGGATGATAAAATACACCCCAGTAAATACCAAAGTATAAACAATCTCGGATAAAAATGAGATTATGATATTTCTGTTACCTTAGGTCTGATTTCCTTCGTAAGTGCCCGAACCTCCTGTATAATGATTTAAATAATGTTATTAACTTATTACAGAATCATATTCATTGTTATTATATGATATATGGTTCACTTATGACTTTATATTACCTATTCTTTTGTAAATTCATGTTAAAGTAGCATTTTGGGTAAAATCGTCTCATTTTTCGTCCGTGTTTTAGCTTATAATTATTCATATGATTACTTAGAGCATGATTAATTAGATCCATAATGTAAAAAATTATTTATATGTAATATATATTCATAATATACATATATATAATGGATCGATAAATGGAAAGAAATACACAGTTCATGGAGACGGTAGGCCGTACTTACACATGAACGTTGTTTTCGTTTCCTTATTGAATTGAGTGGAATTAAGTAGATGACATAAATATATAAATACATAAATACAGTAGTATTATTATTTCACATATTTCATTATTAATTACTATATATACTTTATAATCATTCATGAATGGTTAACTTGGAGAATGAATCTCATCACGTCGTGGAGACGGTAGTCCGTAGGTACGCACGAGCGATGATATCGTTGTCATGATCGTTGAATTGTATTGGAGTGTATGCATACTATTTCAGAATCAATATCACTTTACAATAGTCATATATAGTCATTATTTACGCCAGTATACCTATCCAAGTAAGGTGGTGGTGGAAAATAGATTACACCACGGCGTGGAGACGTTATTACGTACGTACGCATGCGCGGTGATTTCATTTTCCGTAGGATGGATAGATGGTGAAATAGGGTTGTTTAAAACTTATAATAAAATATCAGTATATGATTGATACTGATGTTATTACTTCATAATTAAACAACTAAAGAAAAAGAAGTTGAAGAAGAAATAAAGTTGAAAGAATCGGTAACGGACATTACCTCTTCTTTGAATTGCTTCTTTGAGACCTCCTTTTAGGGCACTACAATTGGTATTTGAAGAAGACCAGGACCTCTAGTATGTTTCTAGAGAAGTGGAGAGGATAAAATTTCAGGGGTTTTCTGAGCTTGAAGGCTCAAATTGGTGTGAGGAGGAGAGGGAGGAGGTGCCCTTTTATAAGGGAGGAGAGGGGCACCTTTGTAATAACTAAAACTATTATTTTATTATAAAGTAAAATTTGGTTTTTAATAGATCCAAATTGATATATTTCGAAGATAATGTGGGTATGGGTATAAATAATCTCATCAAATAGAATTTAGACAAGTTTAGGTTCCTATTTTAACCTTATCATTTAAATTTAAGATTAAGTTAAATAATTTTACTTTTACTGTGTCTTCTTGTGTTCTTATACTATAAGGTTAATAAACTTACTATAAGAAGCCAAACTAACCACAAGTTGTTTATTATTAATATATATAACCTTATCTAAGTAATTTTGCAGAACCTTATATTTTTAGGAATCAAATAATAATTAATAATATAATATTTGTTTTAAAAACTATATTATGTCAATTTTGACACTATTTAGTAATTGATTTTTGTGAAAATCATAACAGAATGATTAGTTCTAAAAAAGTTAATAAAATCAATAATAACATGTCATAGTATCCTATAAAATTAGTGTAATTCATAAAAAGTCTCAAATTATATTTATTTGGGTATTTATAACATCAATTATGTCAATATTTCATTAATAAGATAATTACTACATCATCATTGTGTCATAAATAAATTAAATTATTTTAAGTATAAAAATTAAAAATAAAATATAATTATGTAGGAAATATTTTTATATTTCTAATTAATATTTATAGTCGAATTTATCTTATGTATAACCCTATATTGAAGATGATTTAGTTATTAATCTTTGATTTTAACTATTTTAATCCTTCTTTAAATAAATTAATAATAAATGTCCTAATCTAATCCAAGTGGGCCTAAATGGTCATATTTTATTCCTAAGGTTTTTTTTGGTCGAATTTCACTTATAAAATATAATTTGGACATGTGTTAGGGAAATAATAATAACATTTTTACCCTTAATTACCCTGTTTACTTTTAACCATGGTAAATAAAAGTAAAAAGTTCATATTCACTAAAAATTATTTTCATCTCATTGAACCAAATTTTACTTACTGACAACAACTGTGTCTCTCGGATTTTTGAAATTTCACTCATAGAAGTGGTAAGATTATGTTTTATGAAAAATTCAGTTTTTTAACTTCCACTTAGTGGTTTCACTATTCATCAAAAATTGATTGTTTTCAGAAAAATACCAAAATTTCACCCAAGGCTAATTTTGATATTCTGAATCCAAAAATGAAGCCAATTTTGAAAAATAAAATTTACAAAATTTCAAAAAAGTGGTTATTACTATTCATAACGGCTAGTTTTTATAATATTTTAGTAGCATGTCGTTGTTTAGTGAAACTCGGTATTGCGTACGACGCAAGCTATTGAGGAAGGTTGCAATTGCGTGTAAAGAAAGCGAAGGAAGTTTTGTGTGTAGTGAAAGATTCCTTCGATGATAACATAAAAGTCTCAAGTGTTACACTGTAGGCCCAAACCGGTGGCCCAATGGCCCAAATTAGGTAAATAGTTCTAGATGCTACTATACTGAACAGTACCCGCTATAGCACTGCTACAGTACCACAGAAATTTTCCTCCACCCAATTTCACACCTTGTTCTCTTGGATTCCAAGAAATAGCCCTTACCACTCAAGTACGGGCTCGTTGGCTAATTTATTCTATTTAATTTTAATTAAGATAACAAATACTGTAATATTAAAAGTTTGTAATATTTATTTGATAACAATTAGACCTTAAATAAGTACCTTGTAAACTTTTTGACCATATCATAACTATTCTATATTTTAAAAAAAAAATTATGATCTTTAATTAATTTAAAAAAGATTTTTTTGACAAAATAACAATAGTTTCAATTTTGAAACTATTCTATTCATAGATTTTTAAAAATATCAAGATAAGATGTTATCATCGAACCAATAAGTTTATGATATTCCTAGAGGGTCTGGGTCATCTAGAAAACTATTTAGACATATCAATTAGCTCATATTATATTTATTTAAATATTTTTAATAACATTAATTTGATATTTCCATTAATAAAATAAATTCAACATCAGTTTTGTGTAATTATTTATTATTCCTATTTGTAGAGTAAAAATTAAAAATACAATACTATAATGAAGTTAAATATACTATATTTCTTAATAATAATTGTTGTTTAATTTACATTCTGGAAAATTCATCATTAAAATTTTTAAACTTATTAAATTATGAATGTGACAAAATTAACATCACTTTAAATAAAATAATATAAGTGTCACGATGTCTTCCATATGGATCCAAATGTTCAATAACTAGACCATTGGATGATTATGGTCTAGATATACTCAAACAATAAAATTGGTTAGGTTTTGGTTCATTTATAGTTATTATCATTTTAATAATAATTGTTTTATTGATTTCTCGTCAATTAACTAATTTGTACACCATCAAAGTATATGTCTTTAAGGTAATTATATATTTTCTAAAAATTAAAAATAAACTACCAGGATAAATAAAAAAATTATTTCAAATATGTATCAATAATTGAATTTATCTTCTGTAGAACCTTATATAAAAAATGGTTTAGTTAAAAAAATTGAGTGTGACATATTTAAATTTTCATTAAATAAAATAAATTAAATATCCTAATCTCATCCAAGTGGATTCCAAAGGACTTCCTTTTGACCCAAGTATGATTTAGGTCAAAACAAACTCATTCAATGATATTAATACAATTGTTAAGATACTTTTATAATAGTATTCTTACCCTTAATTACATGTTTTACCCTTTTACTATATTAATAAAAATTACCATTGTTACTATACATAATACCCAAAAATTAAATAAAGTTATTTAACTAATTTGGACCTACTGATTCAAAATATAGAGTCAATTTTTTAAAAATTAGAAACACAGAAGTTGCAGTAACAAATTTTAAATTATTCTTATTTTTGGAAAGAGAGAATGAGTTTTTTAAAAGTTAAAACATTTCAAAAGATTGAAACGTTTTTACATCTGAATTCAATGTAAAATTAATGCTAATGATATATATTTTATTTAATGATAAAATTATATTCTATTTATACTTTAAAATAATTCCATAATATAATTTAATTACAGAATTTATTTTGATGAAGAAAGTTTTTTTCAATTAAAATTTAGTATAATTTGACTATTCATTGAAATTTAAAGCATATCAGAAAAATATCAAAAATTTATCTAAAGAAAATTTTATATCCCTCTTCCAAATGAGATGTTTTTTTAAAATAATAATATATAAAAGTGTTACAAAGTATATTTAAAATAGGTGTGCCATCTAAATGTGACAATACTTCATTTTTTGACAAATGTCTTTTATCTACAAAAATTAATTTGTTCATATACCATGTCAATAAAACTTATAAGATGAATTTTAAACAATAGATTGAATCCATAAAGTGTGATTTAATTTTTTGTAGACTTATTTATTTCATTTAAATAGTTTTTTTATAAGGATGTTAATACTATACATATCCACTGTTGTGATGAATAGGTTATAATATTTAGTTGTTCACTTATACTTGGTCTTGCGTGAAATGGATTTTATGAGAAGAACCTGAAATTGTGTGTAACACAAGACAAGAATATTGTTTCGTATACGGCAAACCAATATGGTATTGCATATTGTGCATGATAATCCTGGTGTAGCATACAACACAAGAAATTCAAGAAATTAAAAATAAGATGTCTCATAAAATCTTGGGGTGTTACAGTGGAGATTTGAGATGCCTTCAAATATTCTGGTTAAGATCAAGTACTTGAAGTATGAGCATAACTCTAGTAAAAAAAAATTCCATGAATGGCGAGTTGAAAAAAATCAAAGTGAAGTTGATAACAAAATGGAATGTATAGTAAAAATGAATTGAGAATTTTGAATGAAGGATTGCAGAAATGTGTTAAATTTTATGGGGGGATGTAAGATACATGGTTGGCGAGGTTTTTTTTAAATTGAGGATTTGAAGAGATATACTTCTGTGAAACATGAAATTTTATTTCTCCATTGATAATTATTGGATTTTTTTTATTTGACCTCCAAATGATGGTTTCGTGGATTTCATTGTGATTTACTGGAGATTCTATACTTGAGAAGAAGCAAATTTAATTATTTGGGGATTTGATGTGTCAATTTCATGCATACCTTTAATTTTAAATAAACTTCATTAATCTAATAATTTAATTGATAATTCATTCCAATTATTCATTTTTTAATCCATTTATGGGAATGGGATATTTAAAATGAATTTTGGAAATGAGAATATATTTATTAGAATATGATTTTCAAAATGGAAGGATTTAAATGTTTTTTAGATGCAAAATATCGTCAAAACAAGTCAAAAATAGGAAATCAAGACTAGATGCATGGAGAAACCAGTCAATCATCACCAAGGCCGGTAGAGAGCTGTGTATAGGGAGCATAGTGAGCCCGGTGCAGATCGATGATAGAGAGAAGTATCAAGGAACTAGTGGATAGCTTGGTGCATGTGGGCATTGAGTAGGAGAAAACCAAGGTGTTGTGACTCTGGTTGTGCTCATCAATCGATTAAAATGGTGGCATTTCAATTCTGTAGTCCATGCCTTCATCATCGAATAGTTTCTTGCCACACCCACCTATCCATGTCAGGATGGAAATCAGAAATCCACCATTGATACTAGTATAGGATCTCAGTGCTACCTTTATGAGGCCTCTCTGATGTCTATGTTAACCACAGAGCCCTGCTAGTTCTTTATTTTTCCATCTGTGAAGCCCTTATGGTGAGAAAATTCCATGGAATGCACCATTAATCTTGTCTGAAAGCCATCATGAATTTTAATACGCACTCACACTACATTTCAGAGGATTGTGCAGTGTTGTACGTTTAGGATTTTTCATAAGATTCACGCATGGAATGAAAATTTGTGGCATGAGGAGCTTGCGCCTATGATGTCTAGTTTAGTAAGTTGTGAGATTTTAAGAAAATTAGCTCATGTCATGGAAATCATATTTGTTTTGTTCTCATTGTTGTTTTGAAGTGTTGTAGTCATGAGGGGATGAGCAAGAGGGAGATAGTGTTGAAGGAATCTAGGTGATATTGTTCACACTATACACATGAAGGTTCCTCATCATTGTGCCACCAGGAAATAAAGGTAGTGGGATTTGTCCATGCCTAATAATAGTAATGTGCCATGCGGGTATGGTGTTTTGACAGCGAAGGTTGTTGCAAGTAATAACAGTGTTGTTGGGAGATCAGGAGGAAATACTTTGAGTCTGTTAGGACCATAAATGATTGGCCCATGGTGCATCAATAATCACGAGATAAAAATAAAGTGAAAATACAGAAATAAATGGGACACCAGATGTGACATGGAAAAACCCCAAAATTAAAAGGGGTAAAAAACCATGGGAAGATAGAAGGATCACTATGGGGTAAAAGTGGGTACACACTCCCTTACTATTACAAGGAGAAAACTCTCATAATATTCTATCTTAAATAAAGGGGAAACTGCCTCACAAAACCGTGCAAAATAGGATCTGCCTGTGATGAGAAACTGGACACAAAATGATAATGGGATGATTTGCTGAGGGGAGAGAGCCCTTTATATAGGCTGCCTCTCCCCTCCCTTCTCCTCCTCCCACTGGAGGTTTGATGGGGTTTGGCCACCCACCTCATCAGCCTCACCCACCCAATTTGAAAAATGGGGGGCCACTGTCCTGTGGAAAAAACTTCTTCCGACACATCTCCCACTTGGTGATTTGATTGTAAACTAATCACATCTCCACATCCTTTCTATCTGCCAAACCATGATGCTCAAGTATCTTCAAGGCCGCTCGAGGATCTGCACCATCTGAACTTATTAGAGTTAATCGCCTTCGTTAGGAAATCTTCCATATTTTCTTTATTATGAATTTTCTACATATCCACACTTCCTTCCTCCACCACATCTCGGACAAAGTGATACTGTACCCTAATGTGCTTCATCCTAGAATGAAAAGATGGATTCCATTCATGTAGAAGGCGCTCTGACTGTCACAAAATAGTGGAATCTGCATCTGTCTATGCCTGAGCTCCTCCAACAACCTTCTCATCCAAATCACCTCTTTGAAATCCTATGTAGCTGCCATGTAATCTACCTCCGTCATGGATAAAGCCACAACTGACTGTAACTTCGAAATCCATCTCACATCTCCTTCTGCAAGAGTAAACACATAACCAGTAGTGGATTTCATCCAGTCAGAATCACCTACAAAATCTGAATCAACACAGCCTCTAATAGTAAAATATGATCCTCCATAATATAATGCAGCATTTGAGGTCTCCTTGATGTATCTCAGGATCCTCTTCACTATGTTCCAATGCTCTCATCCTGGATTCGCCATGTACCGACTAACTGCTCCCACTGCATGTGCAATGTCTGGTCTAGTACAAACCATAGCAAACATCAGACATCTCACTGTTGATGCATACGGTACTCGAGACATTTCCATCCTCTCTAATTCACTTCTAGGACTCATCATTGAGGATAACTTGAAATTAACGGGAAGAGGGGTAGAGATTGGCTCACAGTCTTGAATGTTGAAACATTTCAAGACTCCCTGTAAGTAACTCTTCTGTGATAGCCAAATCTTGCCATTATTTCTGTCTTGGTAATTATGCATCCCAAGAATCGTTTTTGCGGTCCCAAGTCCTTCATATCAAACTCCCTAGCCAACTGTGTCGTCGTCTCCTGGATATGATCATTGTTGGGGCCTGCAACCAACATGTAATCCACATACAACAGAAGAACGATGAAAACATTACCATCCGAACCCTTCAAAGATGCATAAGGATTTGAATGATGTTTGTCATATCCAAGGCTCATGATATAGGAATCAAATCTCTTGTACCAACACCTCAGCACCTATTTGAGACCGTATATAGATTTATTCAACCTTCAAACCAAGTTCCCTTTTCCTTCTTCTACAAACCCTTCCGGTTGGAGGATATATATCTCTTCATCAGGATCACCATGGAGAAAAGCAGTCTTCACATCCAGCTGCTCTAGATGTAAACTGTATGTTGCACACATTGCCAGAACTATCTGAACAGTCATTATTCTAACAATAGGAGAAAATATTTCTTTGAAATAAATACCTTCCTTCTAAGAAAATCCTTTGGCCACCAATATTGCACGATATCTTTCCACCTGGTCTTTTCCATCCTGCTTGATCTTAAAGACCCATTTATTTCCGATGGCCTTCCTTCCACGAGGTAATGGAACAAGATCCCAAGTCTTGTTCCTTTGTAGGGCTTCAAGTTCCTCCTACATCACCGCAATCCATAAGAATACTTCTGGACTCTGGGTTTCCTCCACAAAAGAATATGGATCTCTATCCTCTGTCAATAAGAAATAGGCAACATTTCTCTCAGTGACATATTCAGAGTGCCACACTGGTGCTCTTTTCTCCCGAGTTGACTGTCGTGGTCCAGACTCAACCGGTACTTGATCATCATGCATTGGTAATGCCTCAGAGGAAACTGGTTCTTACTTGGATTTTTCCTCTACATTGACTATTGTAGTTTCTGTATTCTCTTTCTCCATGCCTTGATTAGTTGTCATTTTCAACTTGTCTTCTGAAAAAATGACATCTCTGCTGATGATAAATTTGTTAGCAGTGGGATCCCACAAACGATACCCCTTCACACCATCAGTATACCCCAAGAAGATACATTTCCTAGATCTCGATTCCAACTTTGATCTTTCCTGGTCATTAAACATTGCATATACAGGACTTCCAAAAGTATGTAACCGATAATATTTTTCGGGTTTACCAGTACACATCTCCATCGGTGTCTTCAGCTCAATCGCCATTGAAAGAGATCGGTTGATCACATAACAGGCGGTATTCAATGCTTCTGCCCAAAATGTTTTGGAAATACATGCAGTCTTTAGCATAGCCCTTGTTCTATCCAATAGGGTTATGTTCATCCGCTCTGCCACTCCATTCTGCTGATGAGTGTACGCCACCGTGAACTGTCTCTTGATCCCTTCTGGTAGACAAATAGTATCAAACTCTTCACTTGTAAATTCTCCACCATTTTCTGTCCTAAGACACTTGATCTTCTTTCCAGAGTCAAGATCCTTCCACGCTTTGAATGTTTTGAAGACTTCAAAAACATCTTCCTTCCTCCTGATTGGGTACATCCAACATCTCCTGGAATAATCATCAATGAATGATACAAAGTACCTTGCTCCTCCCAAGGATATAACCGGTGCTTTCCAAACATCGGAATGGATCAACTCCAAGATCTCCTAACTTCTTGTTGTCAATGTCCTGAACTTTAACCTGTGTTGCTTTCTCAAAACATAATGCTCACAAAATGGTAAGGATACCTTTGTCATCCCAGACAGCAACTTCTGATCTGCAAGAATCTTTAGGCCTCATTGTGACATATAGCCAAGCTTCTGATGCCAAAATGTGATCAACACTTCCGTTGAGGTAGTTGATTCAACAACTATCTAGGCCTCCTTGTACGTTTCACCCATAAGCACGTACAGGTTCTTTGAGATCTTCTCCGCCTTCATTACCACAAGATCACCCTTCACGATTCTCATCACTCCATTCTCGGTGTGAGTCTTCCATCCGATATCATTGAATTGTCCCAAAGACAATATGTTCTTATTCAAGCCCTTCACATGACGTACTCCTTGGACGGTCCATACTATGCCATCATGCATCTTCAGTTTGATGATACTGACTCCAACGATCTTCAGAGTGTGATTGTTCCCCATGTACACATGTCCTTCTGGGATGATTTCATATTGGTCAAACCATTCTCGTCAAGACGTCATGTGCCATGTTGCTCCTGAGTCGATAATCCAGGCATCGTCGAGATGACTCCTGCTTCCAGTAGTCGTCACCGCTTCACTAACTAGTATATCTCCACTTCTAGAAGTATTCGCCACATCCCCTGAGAGCTCTTGTCACCACTCTTCTAATTCCAACAATCCTTCTTGATGTGCCCCTTCTTGCCGCAATTGAAACATGTGACATTCTTCTTCTTACTCCTTGATTTGGACCTGCATGATTTTGGCTCCCACTGGAACCATGCTCCATCATCCTTCCTCTCTCCATTGACAGAGCATCTGCTTGGTGCGAAGTTGTCTGTCTGTCCTCCTTGTTCTTGCACCAACTTTGTTCTTCTTGAACTGCGGCTGTAACATCATTAAAGAGCAGTATATCCGTCAGGATATTATTGGTGAGGTTGATGATGAGATGGTCATAACAATCTGGAAAACTCTGGTGTAGAATCTCTGCACGATCGGCATCCACAAATTTGTAGCCCAACACCATGAGCTGAACGAACAGGGTATTGAGGTTGTTGATGTGGTCGGTCACCAAAGATGACTCCGCCATCCGAAGAGTGTACAATTTTCTCTTCAGGAAAATTTTTTTATGCAGTGACTTGGCCTCGTATAGCTTCGTCAGAGTATCCCATATTTCTTTTGCCGTCTTTTTCTCCGCAATGCTCGATAGGTTCCCGTCTGCCATATCCAAATGGATGTTGGAAATAGCATTCCCATCCATATCATTCCATTTCTCCTCCGTCACACCCTCCGGCTTTTCGCCAATTGCCAATAGGCAATTATCCTTCCGCAGCACTTCCTGCATCTTCATTTTCCACAATGAAAAATTATTCCCATTGAGTTTTTCGATCTTGATTTTTGCCACCATCTGGACACGCTGTCAGTCCAGAGCATCTTCTGTTTTACAACGGTGTATTTAATAATCTCAATAAATTTTTTCTGAATTGAATGATCAACCGGAGTCGCAATCACGGAGCATACTAAAATTTTACAATAATTATTAATACCTGTTAAAGTGAACAGCACTAGGCCAGAACCTTGCCTTTGATACCACTTGTTAAGACCGTAATTGATTGGCCCACAGTGCATTAATAATCACGAGATAAAAATAAAGTGCAAATGCGGAAATAAATGGGACACCAGATGTAATGTGGAAAAACCCCCAAAATGAAAGGGGAAAAACCACAAGAAGATAGAATGATCACTATGAGGTAAAATTGGGTACACACTCCCTCACTATTACAAGGAGAAAACTCTCGTAATATTCTATCTTAAATAATGGGGAAACTGCCTCACAAAACTGCTCAAAATATGATCTGCTGGTGATGAGAAACCAGACACAAAATGATGATGGGATGATTTGCTGAGGGGAGAGAGCCCTTTATATAGGCTGCCTCTCCCCTGTCTTCTCTTCCTCTCGCTGGAGGTTTGGTGGGGTTTGGCCACCCACCTCATCAGCCTCGCCCACCCCATTTGACTAATGGGGGGCGGCCACCGTCCTGCGGAAAAAACTTCTGCCGACAGAGTCGTGGTGGAATATCTTCACATCAAGGATGGAGTGATAAAATATTATCAAGATGATTTGGGGAAGTTTTATGCTGCAAGGAAGTTCAGTTGTGATATGGTTCATGCATGGCATCAAACATAATTTGAAAAAGGTGTTTGATCACGCTTCATTTTCCCGGCCATGGAGTCAATGGTGACTGTATGCAGTAGCAGTATCAGTTGATAATAATTGTGAAGTAATTGAATGTTGGAGAATAGTACATGACACGATCTGAAACGTAGAGTACCCTTTGTGTGGTGAAGTACAGTTCAAGATTCAAGCCAAATATTTAATAGATATTCGTGTTGTTGAATGTATCTCCCAAGTGATAATGGAGATAATATCTTTTAGATATTTGAGTGAGAATTCACTATTATAGATATTTCTTTCGAAAGTTCTGGAAATTTATTTTATCCGTTGTAAAAAGTTCTCATAATCAAAACATTATTAGAAACAGTCTCTTTTAGCATTACTAAAAAAAGAACTCATAAAAGTCAAAAATGAATTTTAAAAAAAGGTGTGTTTTTTTTAAATTTTTAGGGTGGACCAAATCCCTTTTATCACCACCCACCCTAACACCCCTCCTTTAATAGCATTAGGCCCTCATTCACCCACCCGCACATGCCTACCTCTCCTAGGTTTCAGACCTGAGACCTCTGTCTCATACTCCAGTGCCTTTTCCACTTGTATTATTTTGTTCTATATTTTATGATATATATATATATATATTTATATATATTTCATTAAATACAAACACATATATATATAGTTATATATATATATATATGTTTAAATATATATATATATATAGTATTTTTTTTGTGTGTGTATGCATGTGTGTATGTTGGTGTTTATATATATATATATACATACATATATATATATATATATATATGTGCATCTATATATATAATTATACATGTTTATATTTATTAACATATATTATTTATTAATATTTATATACATATATTACAATACATAAATATATATATATTTGTTTGTCAATACTCACACACAAATGTGTGTGTGTGTGTGTGTGTATAAACATTATATATATAATAATTTTATAGGTATATAAATATTCATACAATTGTATTTTAAACAAAATGGATATTAGTTTTTATTTAGATAAGATTTATATATTGAGAAATATATTTTTTATTTAAATATTTTTAATTATCTATTTATGAAATTAAATTTTTATACGTGAATATATAAAAAAATATGTACATATTGTTATATATTTGATTATAAGTAATAGTACATCATGAAAAATGATAAAATCTTAAATCCATAATATAATTATTAATGTAATTCCTAGCAATAAGTTCAATCTTCACTGAAAAATGGAAAACGACATCGTTAAATGAGGCTGAAAACCCATCAAATATTAAAAATTTGGGCTACCCCAACTAAAAACTCTTTTTTGATGCCTTTTGAGCTATTTTTGGCATTGTACAATGTTATGGAGAGTGTATCCTAAGTTATTGGGGAGCATATCTCATTGCATGCTTTGATTTGATATGTGGTAGAGCTCAAATGGACACTCGGATCAAATGCTATGGTCGGATGAAGTTTGAGTTGAATTTTTAACTAATTTTAGATCATTTCATTATTTTTTTATATTTTTTATATTCAAATTTTTTTTAAATGAATATTACTCAATAAAAATAAAAAAAATAATAATTAAAATTATTTTTTAAATTATTTCATAAGCATTTTTTCTAAATATCTTTTATATTAAGTTTAAATTTATATTTATCCTTATCTAAAACATATTTAAAATATGTATATTATATTTATACCAATATAAATATATTTATATATTTATATATTATTTTTAATAATTTTTTATAATATGTCATTTATCAGTGCTTTTAAAAAACTACTGATAAAAAGAGCACCTTTAACTACGCTAAAAAATCACTAATAAAGAGGTACCTTTATCAGCGCTAAAAAAATGTTACTAAAGGGGTACTTTTAACAGCATTGTTAAAAGTACCTTTTATCAAAGTCTTTTTACCGCTCTTAAGAGTACACTCTATCAGTTTTTTTATTTAGCATAGATAAAAGTAACTCCATTATCATCTCTTTTTTACTAGCACTAATAAAGGGTAGCACAGTGTAAAGCAGTTTCTATGGTAGTGATTGGAACAAGAATTTTATTACTAAATGGGGAGATGAAAGCCAATTCAAATAATGAATTGTATGAAGAAAATATTGGATAATATTTGAGATTCAATATAGAGATACGAATAGAGATATCTTAGAGGATTTTTCCTAAAAATAGATGGGGGGAAGTGCAATTCATCTTTCTGGTTTCTACTCTCAAGGGTTCTTTTATTTTCTTACACTCTCTAATGACTAGCATGAGGGGTGAGTCTTTTTTGTGTAGAACATGTAGATATAAAAGACTTTTTCTAGTGAAGTACTATTTTTATGATCAATTAAAGATGGGTTCTTTCATTTATTTTATTCTCCATAATCTTATCATCCACTTTCTTGCATGACTTTTGTGTGAAGATGTTTATATTCTTTTAAGGAATTAACTAGAAACCTGTTCTCAGGAATAATTGTAGTGTGGGTATGTGTATTTATATTTAAATATTGTTTTGGGTAAACTATTTTATTGATTAATGAAGTACTTGACCATAAGAAAATGGATGTCATTAGAATAGAGTGTTTACATGGACCAAGGAACTCACTTTGATCTCATTCCAACAGCAAGTAGAGAGATTCATTTTCATCTAATAGAACTATTGTAGAAATATTGATTTTCTGAGATTTATACGTTCTCTTATCTAAAATTTATCATATTGCCTTGGTTTCCATCCTTCTTGACTATTCAAAGTTGGTCTTAAACCATTCCATGTGGGATCTATACTTGGATATTGTTCGTTCTGAGTGCAACAGAAGCGTGCGGTGGTGGGAAATATATTATAAATTATTTTAATAATAGTTTCCAAAAACCAAGAGCATTGATCCTGGATATCAAATTTATGATTAATTTATTAATTACTTTAAGAATTAAATATATGAGCTTAGTAAATTTCAAGTCTGGTGAATGTTGATTATCTGAAAAGACCCTTTGGAATCACCTTTGTTGCATTATGAGAATCCAAGTATAAAATTCCTCTAGAATTTACCCACACATGCTCCTATGATCTCTGAGAAACACCAATCAATCTCTAGATTCTCACACGGTGAGTCGAATATCTTATGTTGTTCATTCTTGATCACTCTTTCTTCAGTCAAGAAGAAATTTATCTTGTGCTTCTTGTTATTGAGAGGGAGAGAGAAGGTGGAGTCGGGGTAGAATTTTTTATGAGCAACAATTCTCTATTATCAATTTTCTCATGCACTACACCGTAGAAAAAATTGTTTATTTATAGATTTATAATTTATGTTAAAATATTATTTAATTTCATGTCACTCATTAGATAAAATTTATTACATTTAATAAACCTCATTCCATGTAATTATAATAATATTACTATTCTTTTTGTGTTTCACGTCAACTTGCGCAATAACAAATATTATTTAATCGTCTTGTTAATTAATATTATTCACTAGACACTTTCTTGTTCCATTTGAACTCCTCTTGTATTTACTGAACACCCAAATAAAAATTTTATTCATAAATTAATATTTCATTCACATACCTGTGATTAAATATTTATCAAATATTTAATAAAATAAATAAATATATTTTTATTCACATGCCGACAAATAAATATTTATTTAATTTATGTGATCAATATAAATTGAATAAAATTATTCCTCATACTTGATATTAAGATTTATTCCATTAATTAATCTAAAATAGAATTTAAACAAGGTCAATGGAAGCACTTTGTGTGTGACCCTATGGGATTATTTTTCATTGACATTAGGTGGGCATGCCTAATGTCCAAAATTATTGTATAAAAATGGTTCAAGGCACCAAATAGAAAGAACTTAATGTTGAAAAATTGACAACCACATATGAACACGCATTTTGTAATATAATCCCATTTTCACAATATCTCATAAAGCATGTCGCACGATGGTGTCATCAACCTATTTACTCGATACATCTTTCTTGGACTATCTGAAATAAATACGTCATTACATCGTGGTCATGGAATTTAATTCAGTGGTTATATTAAATCAAAATAATTAGGTATCCTATTCCATAAAGATGTAAGGGATAAATCCTTCTTTGACTTTTCCATTAATGAAAATTCAATCATGATGAACCAAAAATACCGTACTTTTCACCAACATATGGCGTAACTATTTTTGGTTAGTAGATCAATGTGTGCGAGTCATCTCATACATTAATGATAATATTAACATCTAAGGACCATTACACATTCTCGAAGATAGGAATATCCAATGCACCAAAACTTGTGGAATTCATACTTTTCGTTCTCATAATCTCCCTTTTTGGGTATTACCAGGTGTGAAATTCAGGAGAAGAGTCATCATCCACATATAAGCACTCTCACCTAATGAACTAAATATTTTGTGTCCCATCATAGTTTTTTATTCAACTACAGAACAATATTAATATGATTTGCATATCACTTCAAGGTTCTCATCATAATGGGGAATTTATATGACCTTATCAATGCAAAAAACACTCTATAGAATTATTACATTAAATCCATGCTGAAACAATGAAAAATATGTAATAAGATGTTGAATTAATATTCAATAAATCAAATATACATGTAATCAAAGTAAAATCAGTTGGTCCAAGGACACCAACTATAACAAAATCCCACATCAACTAGAGGCAATGGCCTATGACTTTCAGTCTGCTAAACCTCACATGATAATTATATTTCTGCTGAGTCAAAGCGTTATTCAAGGGATCCACCACTTTGACCTCCATAGAAATACTTCCCACTTCAACCTCACCTCTATAAGAAAATCTTTCAATATTTGATACTTTCTAATTATGTATTTCATCCATTGATGTGACCTTAGCTCTTTTGTGAGAGTCACCATTGCATTATTTTCACAATAAATATTGATAGGATATTTACTACTAGGTGCCACATCAAACTCATGGAAAAAATTGAGCATCCATTATACTTCCCTAGCTACCTTAGAAGAATCAATATACATGGACACTACTATAAAATCATTAAACACAACCTTCTTTGAGCTCTTCTAGATTATATCACCTCCTTTCAATGTGAATATGTATCTTGTTTGTGACCTAATGTCATCTCGATCAGTTTGGAAACTATCATCCGCATATCCTATAATGAATACTTCCTCATATCCACCATTCACTAGGAATATATCCTTAGTATGCCTCGGATACTTAAGCATAGCCTTGACTACCATCCAATTGTGTCTACTTGGATCAGTTTGATATCTTCCTACTGAACTCAATGTGTAGACAACATCTAGCCTAGTATATAGCAAATCATACATGAATGTCTCAATCACTGATGTATATGTAATCCTTTCCATTATATTTCTTCCCTCTTATGTTTGAGGACACATTTTCCCAAAAAGATGACTATCAAGTGAAATTGGAAAAACCCCCTCTTGGATTTTCCTTTACTGAATCTCTTCAATATCTTGTCAATGTATGTGCTTTGACTTAAGATGAGAAGTCTCTTGGATCTATCACAATGGATCTTGATCCCAAGAATATATATTAATCTACGTAAGTCCTTTATAGAGAATCATTTATTAAACAACATCATAACTAACTATAAGATTAGTATTTCATTTCATATAAGTAATATGTCATAAATATATACTATTAAGAAAACGATTGCACTCCCACATAATTGTTTGTAGACATAAGGCTCACACTTTTTCTTCATGAAATCAAATTCTGTTATGGCTTCATCAAAATGAATATTCCATGACTGAGATTCTTTATTTAATCCATAATTGTATTTTTTTTCAATTTTCATATATTATTAACATCGTTTAGAGTCACAAACTCTTCGGGTTGTGTCATATAGACATATTCCTGGAGGTTATCATCAAGGAAGTCTGTTTTGACATCCAATTTCCAAATCTCATAGTCATGTTAAGACAAAACAGAAAGTATAATTTTTATGGATTTCATCACTGTAACAAGTGAAATGGTTTTCTCGTAGTCAATTCCTTGATAATGTTTAATCCCTATTACAAGTAGTCATAACTTATTTTTATTAAATTTTCCATCCATGTCTAGTATTTTATTGAATTACCATTTGAAACCAATGGGGTTTATATCTATTAGAGGATCTCCCAAAATCTAGGCTTGGTTTTGGTACATGCAATCCATTTTAGAGTTCACGGATTCCTTCCACGTGGAAACATCTCTGCCATTTACAGCTTCCTTGTAGATTAGAGGGTCATTATTATCAATTAATAACGAGTCAACATCCTCTATGACAAGAAAACCATAACTTCATGGTTCTCTATCCTCTCTTATACTCCTACACAATACTTGTATCTCCAAAATTATTTTATCTTCCATAGAGATTTGTGGAATCTGTTCCTATACCAACTCTTGCATACCTTAATCCTCAAATTCATCAAATTATATTTTTCTCCAACTATCTCTTTTAGATATGATCTCTCATTCCAAGAATATGGTGCTTCTTACCACTATAACCCTTTTTTCTAAGGTTTCATATAGGTAATATTCCCTTGCTTCCTTGGGGTATCCTATTAAGGTACATTTTGTGCCTTGGGGTGATATTTTATTACCCGAAGAGGAATTAACAAATGGTTTTCCTCCTAACACATGTAAATATGATAACATGGTTTTTCTTCCACACCATATTTCATATGGAATACCATTTAATGGTTTAATTGGTATTTGGTTTAGTATATGTGTTCTTGTTTGTAACATGTATCCCCAAAATGATAATGGAAGACTCGCATGACTCGTCAATCATCTAACTATTCCCAACAATGTGGGGTTCCTCCTTCTGTTTACACCATTACATTGAGGTATATAAGTATGATTGAGTTGTGTTATGATCCCAAATTCCAATAAGTAATCAATCAACTATTTATTATGTTATTCTCCACTATGGTATGAGAAGAGTTTCTTAATCTTCTTACCAAGCTAGTTCTCAACATCCTTCTTGCATTCCTTGAATTTATAAAAATAATCTAACTTGTACCACATCAAGTAGACATATCCATATCTACAAAAACATTAATAAAATTTATAAAGTATGAGTACTCGCCCGTTTCTTCATTATTAAAGGGTCCATGCAAATCGCTTTGAACTAATTCAAGAAGCTCTTTAGCCCTTTCACCTTTCCTACTAAATGCAGATTTGGTAATTTTTCCTTGTAAACATGTGTTACATAAACCAAGTGGTTTTAGTTAAAAAGAATATAAATATCCTTATTGATGTAAATTAGTCAATCAATTTTCGTTTACATGACCTAACCAGTTATGCCAATGTTGGGTGTGGTATGAGTCATGTAGTTTAATTTTGACAAAAATTTCCATTACATGGTTCATGTAATCAAACACATAAATATTTGTTTTTAAATATGCCTTACCAAAACAAATGAAATATTTATAAAATAAGAAACATTTATTTCCAATTTTGGAAAAAAATACATCCATATCATGTGTGTATACAGATCTAATGTTTTTGGTAATAGATGACACATAATAAAAACCTTTCAAAACCAAGATATTTCTGATCGACAACGTGAGGTGTTAGTCCCCGATAGCTATAGTAGCGATTTTAGATTCACTGGATACTCATAGATCTACCTCCTCTCAGTCATTATTTCTGAATGTACTTATTTTGTATATTTGAAAATATATGTGAGCACCACAAGATATATCTAATATCTAACTTTTAGAAACAGATAAATTGTACTCGATAACAAACACACCTGAAGCATACACTTTCATTATTGGATGGGTATAGTTTTTCTTCCAGTTGATCTTTTTTCCACATTTGAAACAAAAAACATTTTGTCCCCTTGATTTCCCCTTGATCTTCATATCCTTGGAGTGGTGTGAAGAATCTTTATTTATAATGTTATTCGCTTTCCCATTCCATTTTTTCACCATATATATGGAAGGATTTTCATGATTCGTATCCTTATCTACTTGCATAAGAATAGTGAGAAGATTTGGAGGAGACTTATCAATGGTATTCATATTAAAATTCATAACAAAACATGAGAATATTTGAGGGAGTGATGTTAGAATGAGGTTAGTTCTTAGTTATTTATGGATTTTAAACCCTATAACCTCTAGATGCTCAATATAGCCAATGTGATAAACTAAGTGAGATCTAGTTGGGGAACCCTCTATATGCATACTCAAAAAGAGTTGTTTAGAAATCTCAAATCACTCTTATCTATCTTTATCCTGGTAAAGACCACATATGTGCTGAAGCATGATATACACACATCCATGTCTTTAAGATACTACATGAGTTCACTAAACATATACGAAAGCATCAGCCATTGAATGTTGACTATGTCATTCATATATTTCTTGTAGACCATGAGCTCTTCATCACTCACTTCCTGATTAGGTGGGTCATACATTGTGGATTCTAGCACATAATATTTCCATTCTTGGAGTAGAATAACCCAAATGTTTCTAAACCAATCCTATAATTTACTTCCATTTATAAGATTTTATTTATTCAATATTGATCGTAAGGATAGTGTGGATGGTGAACTTTACATTTTATTCTAAAATTTAGAAAATCATATTATTAGAAATTTTCTTTATTACTAATTATGTGAGAAATGAAAATTCATTAATTTACTAATTTTTATTAAATCTCCCACTATTTTAACAATTTCAATATCCCACACCATTAAACTCAGAATGTATAGTTTTTAATACATTCTACTGGAAAAGATCCATATTCCATTTTGAATAACACCAATAATGGTTGGTCAAGCTAGTCAAAGGTATTTAGGTACGCAGTTCTTTGCTAACTATGACATGGAAACTCCTTGACCAGTTGAGTGGACTCCCCTATCCAGAAAACATGAATTGGATTTCCTCAACACTTGCCTTCAAATTACACCATGTCTAGTAAGGGTTAATATTGTTTATGTAAAATGTTTAAGTATACCCAAATCATTCTTAAGAAATTCCCATATAAAAGTAAGTTTCTAAGTAAGGGTTGGTCAAAAAATTAGTTCTATTGAGTTTCATTAATAATCATGTAATGGAAGGGCAAGTTTGAATTAATATTTAATTGATACATTTTAATTTATTATGTATAAAGTTTATCTTGTCTTATCCTTTAAATGTTTTGTTAATATTAAGTGGTTGTTTATTAATTAATTAAGTATGTTGGATAAAACATTTAAATATAATTCATTTATTTAATTTCCATAGTTTTACATTTATTCATTTATATATAAGATCAGAACCTTGTATCCATAAAATAAATAACTACATATATGGAAATAAATAAGTAAAGAAAATGACCTGACCATAAGATTTTCTAATGGTTGATTTAATTATCCAATATTAAATCAAGCTATAACATGGTGGAATAACTCTATTTTCAAGTCTTTGAATGAGGTACAACATTCCACTCATCCAGTAATATATCAGTTGTGTTGGAATTATAATGGTTCCATATTGAACTGCCCCCATAAGTCTTGGGATGCTCCATAAATTTTAAGTATTTATAACTAACACACAGGTGACTGGAATAAAAGGATTGGTTAAAAGGTATTAGATAAATATCATTGGACACACAGGTCCTACATACTAATAGAGGGAGGGATGACACCCAATCCATAATTTAATCTAATATTAAATAATTGAAGACTCATAAAATAAGTTAAATTACATAAATGTCAACACATGCATAGGTCTTTATCAATCTCATGGTCGGTCATTCATTCAACGAATACATAAAAGTAACTTTTTGACATTCATTTATTTATTCATTCTTTATTATTAATATAAACGTACATGCATTAACTATTTAAACAAATAATTAATTAATTCTATTTCATCTCAATGATCATCCTATCATAATTGGAGATACTCATTATTTATGGAATTCATGGAGAATAAATGGAATAACCAATATTTATTACAACAAATTAATTGAAAATTTAATGATCATTGAATCCATTTTTAAATTGTAAAACACATAATAGTTTTCAGTCAATAAATTATAGTTTTAATGTTTTAATTTCCAATCAAATGTAATTTAATTCTTCGATTAATTGGGAGATTACACTGTTTGATTATGATGTTCGGAATTATTAATTCTCTCATTATGAAGCTAGAAATTGATTGTCCATGTGATTATTAGACTAGTAGAAAATACGTGGTTATTTTTTATTATGGAAATATCAGTTTTTTATTCCTGACATTTTATGCTCAATATTATGTTTTAATGGCATGTTTACTTCTAGTTATTCACTATACTTTGTATTTTTTATTCTGTTGTATTACATACCCTTACTAAACATCTGATCTCACCTCATTCTTATGTTTTATTTTTCCCTAGGATGTAAAGATGTATATTATGAAGGTCTTACAAGGATAATCTATAATTTTATTGGTGTTTAAAATATAGTTACTTAGCTGTACTTTATTTCTAGTTATAATGAAACTATATATATATCTTATTTTCCAATGATACTAAACTATTCGTTCCTTCAAGATATGACTTCCTTATTTATATGGTAGGGTAATAAAATAAGAAACCAGCTCTGGAAAACTGTGTTTGAGGTCTTTACAGTTTGTATAAGAGTAAGTTTAGTAGAAACCATGGAAACTAGATTTAGAAAACATATATTATGGAATATAAACCTAAGATCGACATTGAAGATAAGAATAGGGGAATATACTAAAATTTTGGTAAATTAGAGATTATGTGAGTCTTCCTAGAAAAAAAACTCTATATGGATACTAAAAGTGGATGTGGTTCTGTCATAGATGTGCCTTGGGGGAAGAACTCTGACAATATATCCTGAGCATGACTTGAGGTAACCTAATACATGACAACATGCCTTACTGCACATCTGGTTTGAATGCCCTGGTGGATATTCTTAGGATAACTCACATTTTCTTTATAAAACATTAGGAAGGATTTAAAAGTTAATATTTCTTCAAGGAATCTATATTTATGATTATTAGATTATCTATACATAAAAAATCAATTTGTGTTAGTTGTTTATCTATTTTATGATTGTACATTATAATCCATTACCTAATCTGGTGTATTCTATTATTTAGATGTGGTGACTAGTAGAAGGAGTTGAAGCTGTATCAACACACATATCCTATATAGGGATTTCACTCATATATGTGATAATGATTTCAGTATTGGAGCTGCAACTGGTGCTGAGTAACTTATAACTATACTAGGAAAACAAACATTGGTTATGAACAATAACTTTACCCATATAGAAAATCCTAATCCATAATGTGGAGGAGAAATATTAGATTTATTTATGAGACAACAAACTTCATCCTTCAATGGGACTACAAATTCATTTGTATTTGAGTATTGTATTAGATCCATAGAGAAGATATTTCTCGCTTTGGGAAGTAATGAAATGGAGAAGGTTCTCATGGTAGTTTATCATCTATCGAGAGATGAGGATCAATGGTGGTCACTAATACAAAACTAAAAGGATGGATAAGAAATTATAAGTATGTAATAGAGGGATTTTAAGGAATATTTTCAAGAAAAATATTTTCCTCATGAACAACAAGTGGATATAGAAAGCCAAATCTATAATTTGAGGTAAAAAGAGGATGACAATGTTGCCAAATATGAAGATGATTTTATAAGGTTATCAAAGATTGTCAGGGAGTACATATATAATCCAAGGAGAAAGATTTATTTTTTCTTTGGTGGTTTAAAACAAATCGTTAAAAGGGAACTAGTATTCCAAAATTTCTTATCGTATGAAGATATAGTCTCATGTGCTATCAAGACAGAAAAATAATTCTCTAAGTCACATGATTTAAAAGTAAATTATAATAATAAGAGATATATTGGAAACTATGAAAAAAATAAATAAGGAAAAGGGGATGAATGTAAGAGTTTATTTTCCATCCTTTGATAATTTTGGGAGGAAACACCCCCACAGTTGCTTGAAGGGTATGGGTGTTTGTTACCAGTGTTGACAAAAATTCCACCACGACCATGATTTTAAGGGAAATAAATAATATACCATTGTTCAATGCTACAATTATGAAGAGATGGGAAATTATGAATATGATTTTCCTAAGTGTCAAGGAAACATTCCCCAGATAAGGCCAAGGGAGTAAGGCCAACCTTATTCAGTCACAAGTCCTATGGTTGAAGTTCCTAATGATGTGGTGGTCGGTACTTTAATCATTTCCTCAAACTTAGTCAATTCTTTATTTGATTCCAGGTCATCACATTTTTTTATATTCTCAGTTCTCCATAAAAACTAGACATTTCCAATTTATTTAATGAAGGATTTATCTGTTAAAACTCCTAAGTAAAGTATCATTGCAACAAAGATGTGTCAATAAGTTCCCTTTATGGAACATAAATGTGTTTTAGTTGATGACCTTATCATCATACCTAATATTTACATTGATATAACTCTTGGTATGGATTGGATTTCAAATTATATTTCCAAAATATAATATAATAAGAAATAAGTTGAAAAAATTTAGAATGATGTAGAGTCCCTTATCATTAAAGTGTAAACCTCTCTATCAAATTCTTATCTAGATATACCCCTAGTAGATTTTATGAATGAAATTTTTTGTGAGGAAGAGAAAACAATAACTATGGGTGAGGAAATAAATTTTTAAATAAAGTATGTACTTATTTTGTAGGAAACAATCGTAGTATTTCCATATCCTTTTCCTAGACATACTCTGGAGCGGGAAATTAAGTTTTCTATTGATTTAATTCTTGGTGAAAGGAATATATCAATGAATCCTTATAGAATGGCCATAGTGGAATTAGTGGACTGATGAAACAACTATAAGAGTTGAGTAGTAAGGGTTTTATTCTCCCTAGTGTTTCTCCCTGGGGAACTACAATTCTTTTTTAAATAAGAAAGATGGGTCCTGAGGTGGTGTATTGACTAAAGGGAAATCAATGCTATTACGATAAAGAAAAAGTAGCATCTTCCTCACATTAATGATTTATTTGATCAACTTAATAGAACCCAATATTTTTTAAAGATTGACCTTTGATCTTGATATAATTAGTTTCATGTGAGGAAAGATGATATTCCAAAGACAGATTTTTGAACTAGTTATGGGCATTATAAGTTTACAATAATACCTTTTTGTCTGACTAATTCACCCTCTATTTTCATGGATCCAATGAATAGAGTTTTCAAGGAATAACTTGATGAATTTATGTGGTATTTATTGATGATATCTTGGTATTCTCCAAAATCTATTAATATCATGATAACCACTTGAACATTGTTCTGAAGACTCTTAGAAGATACACGTTATATGGGAAGCTAAGAAATTTTGAATTATGGAACCAAAAAAAATTGCTAGGACATATTGTCTCTAAGGATGGAATATTAGTTGATTCTGTAAAGAAAAATTAAGTTTATGAATTTCCTACACCAACAAACATAACTTAGGTACATAGTTTAATTGTTTTAGTTAGTTATTATTAGTGTTTCATTCAGAACCTCACCTGATTAGCTAACTCATTAACCAAGCATACTCTTAGTTAGGTTAAGTTCATATGAACAAAAGAATGTGAAGAATGTTTTGAAAAATTAATGAGGATATTTGTGAATGCTCTGGTCAATAATCTACCATTGGGAAATGGTGGGTTTGTGATTTATAGTGATACATTAAAGAAAGGACTTGGTTGTGTCCTTATGAAGAAGGAATGAGTTATTTCTTATGCATCAAGGAAGTCAAAAACTCATCAATAGAACAATCCAACTCAATATCATTATTTATTAGCTATAATTATTTCTCTGAATATATGGGGACACTATCTATATAGAGAATGAACTGATATATATATAGATCATTAGATCATGAAATATATATTCTCATAGAGATAAATAAACATGGGGAAAATGAGATGGCTCAAACTACTCAAGGATTATTATTGTTCAACACACCAACACCTAGGAAAGGCAAATAAGGTAGCTTATGCTTTGAGTAGGAAGGATCATAGAGATATGAATAAAATGAGGATTAAAAAAGATCATATGTACATAGATCTAGAAAATATGGATATGGGAATTATAAAAGAAGGTGATACATCATTACTTTTTCAACAGGTTTCCCAACCATCTTTATTGGAAAGAATTAAAATCTTTTAGATTAATGATGGGAATATTCAAAAGAAAATTAAATCTATGAATGATGTGATGTTTACAGATGTCGTGTGTGAGGATGGAATTCTAAAATTTGGGAGGAGCCTATGTGTTCCATTTATACCTGAGCTAAAAAGGGAGTTATTGGATGATTCTATTAGCTTGAATTTTTCTATACACCTTGGTAGCACTAAGATGTATAAAGATCTAAAGGAACATTTCTGGTGGGATAATCTGAAGTGGAAAATTGTGGATTGTGTATCAAGATGTTCAGTATGTCAACAAGTGAAGACTAAAAGACAACATCTTAGTGGTGTCATGCAACCCCTTCATATTCCCGCATGGAAATAGGATGACATAACTGTGGATTTTTTCACTGTATTACAAAAAACCCCAAGAAATAATGGTGTAATATGGGTGATTGTTGATAAAATTACGAAATCTGTACATTTACTCGCTATAGGGGAGGATTTTCCACAAGATTGCCTTACACGAATCTATATTAATGAAGTTGTAAGACTTCGTGGAGAACCTTTCTCAATTTTTTCTGATTATGATCCATGATTTACATTCAAATTTGGGAAAAGTCTCGAGAAAGAATTGGATACTAAGCTTCATTTGAGTACTACATATCACCCTCAAACTGACAGGTAGTCAGAAAGGATGATCCAAACTTTACAAGACATGTTGAGATCATCCTCACTTAAAATTAAAGGTATGTGGATCATTATTTAACTTTAGTGGAGTTTTCCAACAATAATAGCTTCCATTAATGTATTAAAATGGAACCATATGAATAATTTTATAAAAAGATATGTCATACACCAACTTCATAGGATAAAGTCAGTGAAAGGGAACTTGTTGGCCTAGAGCATGTGGAGGAAACAACATCAAAGGAAAAGACTATTCAAAACCATATCAAAGCCGCTCAAAGAAGAAAAAATAGATTTGTCGATAGTTGAAGGAAGGATTTGGAATTTAAAGTGGGATATCACATTTTCATGAAAGTATCTCCATGGATGGGTGTTATAAGATTAGTGAAGAAAAGGAAACTGAGCCCTAGGTACATTGGTCCTATTGAAATTTTAGAGAGAATGAGAGTTGGGAATTATCGGTTGACAATGACTCTTAGCCTTTATAAGCTATACAATGTGTTCCACATATCCTTGTTAAGTAATTACATGTCATACCCAACACTTGTACTCACTTCTAAAGGAATAGAATTCGAACCTGATTTATCTTGTTGGGAAGAGCCTATATGAATTCTAGACACTAAAGAATAGGTGTTGAGGATTTGGATGACTCGACTGGTAAAGGTACATTGGAAAAATCATAAAATTGAATAGGTTACATGGGATCTTGATGATCGTATGATGAAGAACTACAAAAATATTTTTATGTGGTGAAAATCAGGAAATTTCGAGGATGGAATTTCTATAGGAGGGGAGAATGTAACTACCCAGAAAACTATCAATGAAATTTCTCTTCTTATGTTCATTTCATATAGAATAGAATAACTTATAAAACAGAATACTAACATCATAAATGAATAATTAATTAAATAAGTGGTATTTCTGGAAGTTAAGGAACCTACACCGATGAAATAGTAACATGTCCTAAGGAATAATAATGTGACCCTTATAAATAGTAAACCGACCAATAGAGTAGTAAACTCACCAATGAAAGTCTAAATAAAATTTGACCATCTTATAAATGAAATTATGATAAAATTATATCATAGTGTATGTAAATTAATATTTTAAAAATTAATATTTAAGTGTTGGTATTTTTATAAGTCTGAAATATTTAATTAAAATATTATAATTAATAAAATCATTTAAATGAGAAATCATTTTCATAAAAAATATTCATAAATTAGTATTTTTCTATCTTATGATTTTAGTATATTTTATGATAACTTAGTTAATTTTGGAAAGTTTTATAAAATCAGTTATAAATTTAAAACTGTATTTTCTGAGTAAATTATAATTTTAATTAAAAATAAATAAATTTCTCATGTTCAATAAATTATTTTCATAAAATGGAGTCTATTTTTTAATTATACAAATTGAAAAATGGTTAGGGAGAATTTTTGTGATTTTCCTAAAATGCGTGAATTTTTAGTGAATAGTGAAATACGTTAATTTACAGTATAAATACATTATAAGATAAATACACTATTTCTTGAGTCATAGATGATGTAAGAAACCTTGGTTTGAACTCACATTCACATATTACTGTATTTAGTCACAATATTCAATACTATTTCTTTTTTAGAAAAAAGTAATACAATAATGAATAAAATAATGAGAAATGACACCCTCCTCCACTATAAATAACACTCCTCACCCCCACTTATCCTCAAACTTGTAAGCCTTGAAGATAGTGAAAATTTTACCCAAATCCTCTTCTCTAGTCTCTCCCCATGTCATGGAGCTCTTGGAATTTACATAAGACCAAAACCCCTTCCCCTAAGGAGGTTCTCAAGGAGGATTATTCAAGAGGTATACCTTCTTCCTTTTTCTTTTAATTTCATTTCAATTTATTTTCTGTTCTTATCCTATCCTCACCTACTATGTCCAAATGATAATATTAACTCCATTATCCTATATATAATTAAACAGTGTCATGTTAGTGTTATATTAATTATCAATCTCTTTACTCCCTCCCTCTCTCTCTCTCAATTATAAAAATGAAATCATCGTCTGTGAGGTGCTGATTTACAACCTTTGTGGACAATAAATTTTCGTTATTTAATTTCTACTTAAAGGATATTCATGAAACCATCTTTATGGTTGAACAAGATTATAAAATATGTATTATATATTATATAAGGCTCTATAATAATTTTATATACATAATATTATATAATAGAACAAAACCAGTGCATTCTGATCGAAAAACCGCTAAAATTAAGCTAAACAATTATCAAAAACATGTTATCTACTAATTAATACTCATATATAGAAAATAATAGTAAATAATACGAATTAAAATTATGTTTGTTTATCAATAACATCTAATTCCAATTCTATATAATTATCCCCATTTTACATGAACTTCATTACTCATATACAAGTATACCAATCATGAAAACCAAGGAAACAAATGCTCCCAAACAATAAAATTATATCTTATAACTCCTAAAAAAGGTAATAAATGAACATAATAAAATAATAATAAATAAAATAAATGTATAGTATGTTAATGGTTTTTATTTTATTATCTAGGATGTTAAATTGAAGTGTAGAAAACATTTAGATATAATGTAAGGGTTTTCTACCTGAACCACCAATTTCTTTCGGGTTACTCTTTTTATCTCTTTACCACAATGAAATTCTTATTTATTCTTATTTACTCCTAATAAATTATGTTTTAATGTTCTATATATATTTACTAATCATAATCCCTCTTTTTTATGGGGAGTTACATTTTTTAAATGATCTTTCTAAAATTATTCCCGATAAATAAGACTGGTTCAAGGGAACTTCTCAAATTCATACCTATTTTCAAGTGCACTCTATAATATATTTTAAGACACAACTATTTTTTATAAAATAACTCATTTTATTATTAAAAAACTTTATTATTTCACTTCTGGATTTATACAAACATTTTTTCAAATGAACTCTTCTTTGCAATGTAAAAGAGTATTTCTCTTAGGTATTACTCGATGATTTTATAAGATTATTTCAATATATTTAAATGCTCTTGTTGATTAGTATATTTAATTGGGGTTAATAATTTATGATATCAACAACCATATTTTATTAAATGTTTTATGATCATTTTTACTATGTATGTGCTATCTTGATACCATTAACCATATTACATCAAATGATTAGTGTTTATGATTACTGGTTGGAGAATGTTATTTACATTTCATATGTTAGTTTCGATATGAATGTATATATTGATTATGTTTCTCCCATTTCACAAGATGAATTCACTGGACTTAGTGTGTGACGGGCAGGGGCCGATATTGCCCCTCAATGCATCGGTAGGGCTCATGAGGCAAACTAGCCTGAGTTTTTACCCATTATGTATGTTGTCTTGGATGATGCCTTGATGGTATAATTATGATGTCCATCATTATTAATTCCCTAATTATGAATCTAGTGATTTTATATCCATGTGATTATTTGAATAGTAGAATATCTATGGTTATTTTTTGTTATGGCATTATTAGTTTTTAATTATTTCCATTTTATGGTCAAGATTATGTTTTAATGGCATGTGTACATTAATTATTCACCATGCTTTATATTTTTTCTTCTACAGTATTATTTACCCTTACTGAGCATCTCATCTCACCCCTTTTTTATGTTTTATTTTCCCCCAGGATCTGAAGATGTATATTATGAATGACTTGCAAGGACAATCTAGAATTTTATTTTTGTTTCCAACATAGTTTCTATATTTTACATTATTTCAAGTTGTAATGAAATTATTTTTTATGTATATGATTTTCCAATTCTGCTAAACTATTCGTTCTTTTGGGATATGAATTCCTTGTTTTTATTCCAATGTAATAAAATACGGCACTCGCTCTAGGAAACCGGGTTCTATGTCTTTACAATGTAGATTGTTTTGTAGTTTTGTGTGGGGATGACATAATGATGCACTCAAGAAAAAGATATGAGCATGAACAACACTTATAGATAGTGATGGAAATAGTGATAGATCATCATTTGTATTCTAAATTATCAATGTGTGATTTTTTAATACAATAGGTATGATTTATTGGCCATGTAATTTCTGAAATGGGTGTTTTTATGGATCCATAAAAAATAGAAGATGATATCTCTTATCAACCACCAAATAATGTCTTCAAAATACACAATTTACTTAGTATAACTTGTTATTACCGACCCTTTGTTCATGATTTTTCATGAATATCCTCACTTATGACAACTGTTACTAAGAAGAATCTCCCATTCCAATTGACTAAGAAATGTCAGAAGAATTTTCAAGAGCTTAATGTTTTCCTTACATCATCACAAATCTTGATTTTTCTAGAATTAGGATAGGGGTATGTGGTGTATTTTGATTCTTCGATATTAGGGTTGGGATGTATTCTCATGTAGGGAGATCATGTTGTTGTTTATGACTCAAGATAGTTACAATTTCATAAGAAGAACTACCAAACACATGATTTGGAGTTAGCTATTATAGTACATTCTTTGAATACTTGGCGTCATTATCTCATTGGTTAGAAATTTATAGTGTTTACAGATCAGAATATCATGAAGCATATTTTTCAAAATGTGATTTGAACATGAGATAATGAAGAGGGATGGAGTATCTCCAAATGTTTGAATCTAACTTGATGTATACACTGGGTAAAGGAAATAAAATATCATATGCGTTAGGCAGAAAGTATTATAATCAGTTGGAAAAAGAAGCTTCAAAATAGTGGTAGTTGATGTTAGTGATAGCAGACATGAACATTGAATGTGAATACTGAGGTAATGTTTTGGGTTTATTTCCATTTTATTTAGTTCTTGATCTGTAAAATAAGGTTAAAGAAGCCTAATTGTCTAATTCATAAATCAAATTGTTGTACCTATGGAGTGTCTGTAACAACTTCTTCAAGATTACCACCATTCTAGATGGGTTATTCATCCTGGAATACAAAATTTTTATATGGTTTTTAAATCATAGTATTTTTGGGTCGGTATGAAAAATAAATTGGTTGAGTTTTTTTCAAGATGATTAACTTGTTAGCAAGTTAATTTTGGGCATCAACGACCAGAAGGTATGTTACATTATTTACGTATCCCTGATGGGAAATGGGAGTAGATAGTTGTGGATTTTGTAACAGGTCTCCCAATAATGGTTCATAAACACGATTCCATATAGTTTAATCTAGATATTCCCACAAAGTCATCTCATCTCATTCCTATTCATGAATCTCTTATGGTGAAGGACTTGTCAAAAATCTATATCTGAGAATTGGTAAAGATCCATGGTGTAACAGTTTCTATCGTGTCAATCAGAGATATGATGTTTATGTCTCGTTTTTTGGAAATCCTTATAGAAATACATTGGAACTCAATTGACTATGATTATAGCACATCATCCTCATAAGTATGAACAATATGAAATGATGATACAAAAAATGGAAGACATGTTTAAGGTTTGTGTAATGGATTTTGGTGGCTCATGGTAAGAGCTTGTACCATTAGTGGAGTTCTCGTATAACAATTATTATCAATACATGATACATATGTCTCTTTCTAAATCATTTTATGGGTTTTTTGTGTTGTCCTACACTTTGTAGTGTGGAAACATGTGAGACTTCATTGGTTGGGCAGATCCTTTTCCAAGATACAATGGATAAGATTCAGTTGATTAGGAAACAGATAAAGATGACACAAAGTCATCAAAAATCGTAAAGAGATCATCTTTAATGCCCTTTTTTCCTGGTGAGTGATCATGTGTTCTTGAGGATCTATCCAAGGCTTGGACATCGTTATTTAGGGAATTAGTTTAATTTACCTCCAAGATACATAATCCCATTAGAGATACTAGAATGGGTTGGTGAGGTGGCATATCATTTGGAATTGCCACCACAGTTTAGTGTGGTGTCTAGTGTGTTCAATGTATCTGAGTTGAAAAGGTATCAGCCTGATCCTGACCATGAAATTTAATGAGATCAAATTGACCAAGAGTCTTATTCTTCATTGGTGCACATGAAAGTGTGTATTATTGATAGGTAAGAAAAATTAATGCATGAAAAAAGCATCGGTCTAATGTGGGTTTTGTGGAAACATGGTCAGATTTAGGAAGAGACTTTAGAACCTGAGAAGAAAATTAAAGAGAAAAGGTTAGAACTCTTTTATAGAAAATTTTGTTTTCTATTTTCTAATGATTTAAAGACCGATGGTGGGGAAAATTTAGCACCCCTAGTTTCATGTAAGTAACCCTTTCAATAATATTTTTATGTATGTAAAGTTCATATGTGAATTTTGGGAGATTTTGGATAGATTTTAAAGTGTTTTTGGGATTTTATAAAGGTCATTGATTGGTGTATGGTTAGTGAAAACCATGAAACTCCTATAGGAAATTGTTCACAAAGAAATTGTGGATAGGGGGAAGGTGCATGGGTAGGCACTTGGTTTGTCCAAAACATTCATCCACCGAGGAGAAACCGAGAAAAACGAGATAGTGAGGTTTTCATGGTTGGATCATAGTTTGTCTGACTATTTGAGCCAACCACGTGAGGCCCTAATTGAGATAGAGCCCATGACATGGTTAGCACACTGTTTTCCTAACTGTGTGACTAACAACGCATGGTTTAAAAAAATATCCCTAAATTGTGGATATATTTTGGGATTAAGAATTAACCCCTCATTTATCCCCCAAAACATACCTAAATCAATATTTTGTCCTCCCAGAGGTAGTAGAGGCCTCTCCCATTGATCTGGAGGTGATCTAATGGCTTCCCTTGGTGACTTGAAGTTGGATTCTCATGGTAAGTTTTAGTTCATAGAAGTGTTTCTTTGGATTCATTAGATATATTTCTCTGACCATCTGAGTTTCTTAGATCTGCGTCCATTGTGGATGTGTCTAAGGTATTTGATGCCAAATATGATTATATTTGGATTTGTGGTTGTTAGTGGAAGAGTTCTAATGAAGGTTTTCTTTGGATATTCAACCTAGTTTCATTGGTGTTTTGGTGTCTTTCTTTATTGTCGTCATAAAAGATGAGGTATGTGGATTCACTCTAAACTCCTATTGCTAGAACTGAATGGATTTATTTCAAATTGGTTGTTTTATGTGAATTTTATTGTGAATTTTTTTTGCAATTGATTGATAGAAACCATCTTTGGTGATGGTTTGTGGAATTCTGCAAATTGGGTGTTTTGGAAAAAAGTGAATTTGCTAGCAAGATATTAAAATGGTTTTTTGACCATGATGCATGGAAAAGTGTTCTCAATAAAAAGGGTAGTTTATTGAAGTGGTTTGTTGATGTGGTTTCCAATAAAGGGTTGGTTTTATTGAATGGTATATTGTTTTGGTTTTCAATAAAAATGTGATTTTATTGAAATGCTTGAATTGGTTTGTAAATATTTAATTGCATGTGGTTGGTTTAAATGGTTAAACATGGATAGAATGGAATGGACATAGATGTGAAATTTACACCATCAAAGGAACAAGTTTGGATGTGAATGTTCCATCGTCACGAGTTTGGGTGTGAAAGTTCCACCGTTAAAGGTAACATGAAGATTGTGTGTGTGTGTGTGTGTGTGCGTGTGTGTTCTTGTTGTTGTGTGTCTGGGGGTGTGTTGTTACATGAAGAGGAATGGATTGTGCCAATTGAATTTGAGAAATGGGTAATGAATTGTTTGGTTTCATTCCTTGGTTGTGGCTTTAGTTTGGAAAACTATTTTGGTATGAAATTTTTGTTACCTTCAAATAACCTAGCTTTGATAAAATGTATTTGATTGTTTTATATAAATTATTTTATATAAATGTGTTAACATGTTCTATCCTAGTGGGGTGAGTAGAAAAGTCATTTGGGGAAAACCAACTGAGTTGGAATGTCAAGAATGTTGGAGATTTGAGTTTGTCATTGGAGTTTTGAGTTTTTTCTTCTGTTGTGTACTTTGATTTTATAGTCTTTTAATGTGGTATTTGTTATGGTTTGGTTTTGACATCAATGGTAGTACTTTCAGTTTGTTTACATTGTTATCATGCATCATCTAGTGGTTGGTTATGGTTTGTTTGGTTTTAGTTGTTTTATTTCTCAATGGAAATATCGTCACACATCTGTTAATGAAGCCCTTGACATTTATTATCAGCCTTTGGAATCTTGGGGATATCGTGTAAGGCCAAATAACGTCCTACCCCCTTCTCATTTCAATGAGGGGGGATATAACAGGGGAACTGTTATGACCTTATCAAGGTGGAATACACTGTAGGACATTATTACATTAAAGTCATGCAAAAAGAATGAACAATATGTAATAAGATGTTAAATTAATATTCAACACTTCGAATATATATGTAATCAAAGTACAATCAGTTTGTCCTAGGACACCAATTCTAACAGATACCACATACCATGCAACACCATTAGTTAGTTGGTGGGTTAAATATATAAATTCTAAAACGGTTCTCTCGTAGGAAGTAATGACACCCTTCGGGCAACCAATGAGAATATATTTCTTATATTAACATTAAGATGTTAATAAAATCATGTGAAAGTGTATTCATGTGTGGTAGTGGGTGTCTTAGTGTTTGTCTAAATATTTTTCATCCAAGCTAAACTAAAATTGGATGATGAAGAGGGATATTTGTTTACAAAACATAAGAATTCAAGTTCGCAAAAGGATTATTTGATGGTCCAGAAAACTATGGTCATGAGATCGGCATGTAGATTAGCACAAGATGAAGATAAACTAGTTTGAAAGAAATCCTATAATTCTTTTGTTGCAAATGGATGGTTTTACTGAAGATGACATTTCTCAATTATAACACATTGTTCTCTTCAACTGGGATACAGAAGTGGAACAAGCGGTCAATTTTATTGGATTGTCCAAGGACGAATAAATGCTTGGAAAATCAAGTAACTTTTCATGTAAGTTATATGGAAAGAATAATTTTTTGATTTTCAAACAAAGACACAATTTAATAAAGGTTCTCAATATTGAATGGCTTAATTTTTTGATATTTATGTCCTTTCATCACCTCTTTACTTTAGCTTGGACTTGTTGTAATATTGTTTTTTTCTTGTGTGAGTGTGTGTGTTGTTTAATGTATGTATATATGTAAATAAATATAGGTTTTAAAATATATATATTAGAATAACATGGATGATGTGTGTGTGTGCTCGCTAATGAAATGTACCGTTTTGAAAGCACCCCCACTAGATGCGACGACCGCATAATTGAATGGTTTTGGGGTACTTGAATACTTTCAAAAGCATGGGGGATTAGTATGAATCCACTGTTAAAAAAAATATGAACAAGTAAAACAAGAAGTTCAATTAATTAGGCTCATTCAGCCTTATTGTTTCTAAAAGGAATCCCATTAAAATCAGAAAAAGCGGTCAATTGTAGATCGTTACACTGCTTGATTATAAACATGGTTCTTTGGACCTTCACTCTATGTGATTCCCGATTTACCATTTTTCAATTGAAATTTGTGCTCTGTGCGATTCATAATTTACCTTGGGGACCAAGCGTTGCATTGTGGATATGTCATCAAGGGCAGGGCAATGCATGTGAGACATCATCAAACATTTCTCACACCTCCACTCGATGGTTTATAGGATGCAAGAAAACCAGGTGGACTCTTGATGCGTTCAACAATAGGCATGCTCTGTTTTCTAAGAGAGATAGCCACCGGGGACAAGAAGAAGTTTTTATACCATATTTATTCATGTTTAAAGAAGATGTTCAAGAAGGTGTGAAGAGAAAAATAAGGGATTTGAAACCTATCAAGTGAAATCCTAAAATATGGTAATATTTAAAATATTTGGGGGGGAAAACAGAGTTATTAATCTCAGTTTCCTAAGAGAGAAATCCAGGGCACTCACAGGGGGAAAGAAAACGATTTGATAATTAATCCATTCTCGTCTAAATAAGATGTGTCAAGCGAGGAGTGATTTAAAAGACGCAGGGAAAAGCCGGATCTTCAGGAAATCATTCACTTCGTCTTTGATGGTCAAAAATCCCTCGCCGCCCCAGATCTTCAGGAAATCATCCACTTCTTGGCAGGTCATCCTGCCATCTCCTTTAGTTCTTGTGATTGCAGCGGCGCCCCCACTCTGTTCTTCTCAATAAAGTAGTTGAGCTCTTTCAAGCCCACCCGATGGTCGTTGTCCGTGTCAAGACTTATGAAAATGCGCTGAGGATCGCCGGAGGTCCGAGGGGGAGACATCCCGGCGGGAATCTAATTCGGTTTTATGCATGGATGGAGGGGAGGGGGGGGACCTATCATTCATAGACACACTTCTCTCTATTAAACATCAAATTGATGACATCATCACTTGCCGCACAAAAGCCTTGAAAAATATTTATGGTTATTTGTCTTTTAATCCCTTTACACACCACATCATAGTTTCAATATTCTATAACACTTTTATAAATAAAAAATAAATGATCATCAAATAAATCATATAATATAAGCGATAACCCACTTTTTCTATTTTGGATAATCATTACAATATTAATTTTTAGATAAAACAGTGATATTTTTGAATTTTTTAAAGAAAAAATGTGAATGCACGTTCTACTCACTATTTGCTAACTCATTCTAGACAACAGTGCATTGTCATATGTCTTGGTGTAGCTGGTGTTACATTATTATACATAATTATTAATAGAAGTTCACACCCAGTAAAAGAGGATATCCCCCCTGTTCAATTGTGGTTCTTGGACAATGGAGGATAGAGGAAGCTCATCCTCTCAATCTCCTATCTTCAACTCCATGTGAGATTGCTCAATGGAAGAGGTAAGTTCTTTTTCTATTCATATTCATATTCCTCTTCTCCATATTATTCTTCATATTCGGTTCCTCCCTCTTGTTTTTCTTTATTCTACGGTTTGAATGGATTTGGTGTCTCACTATATCATGGTGAAACACCCAAAAACCTTGAGGCTCTTGCTCTCAAAAGTTAGTGAAGCCCTTTCCATGTCATCCACACCGTGTTAGACCTCGCTCAACCTATAGCTTTTTGGTAGGTGTTTACACTTCCATGAACTCGATAGATTGTCTAAATGTTGTGAAGCTGGGTTCCTAAATTAATTTCGATGTTTCTCTAGATCCATAATGTTGGAGTTAATGTCATAGAACAAACTTCTTTGTACTTTAGATTACATGTAATATTCAATGAATAAATACTAATAAATATCTTATCATATATTGTACGTTCTTCTATATGACTTTTCTGTGATAATTTCATAGTGTATCTGTTAGATTTGGTGGCCTAGGACCAATTGTTTGTACTTTGATAACATGTATATTTGATGTATTGAATATTAATAAAACTTCTTATTATATATTATTGATTGTTCTGTATGACTCTAATGTAATAATGTCCAAGAGCATAGGTTGCATTGATAAAGTCATAGCACCCCCTCCCCCCTTTGGGATAATAACCTTGAAGTGCTTGACAATATTATTAAATAATTTTTTGCAATTAGAAAATGTACTATGGCATGACATATTGTACAGAGACTCTCAGGTGCGTGTACTCTAAAGCGGATGAGGTTTCTTCATATGAAGTTTGCACCTGGTACTCTCCAAGATAAGAGATTATGAGAACAAACCCACTATTAGAAATGTGGCATGTTTTGGTGTCATCAGATATACCTATCTGTGAGCATGTATAATGATAATCTTGAAGTTTATTAGTGATCACAAAAATTAAATTAATATTTATTCGCCGATACGTGAATAAAATTTATTTATTTATTTTATTGAATATTTAATAAAAATTTAATCTCCCGTATGTGAAAAAAATATTTATTTAAGAATAAAGTGTTTATTCGGGTATTCATTGAATTCTGAGGAGTTCGAAAAGACCATGATAGTGTCCAGTGATAAATAATTATTTACAAGATGATAAATAGAATTTATCATTCATGCATATTGGCACACACCACAAAATAATAATAACATTATTATATGGAATGATGTTTTATTAAAGGTTTTAATAATTTTTATGAGAAGACGTGTAATAAACAAATATTCTAACATATACCCTACCCATATAAATACCACATTATGGTTATTGTGTAGGTAATCAAAAATAGGGAATTGTTGGGCCCAATGAATTTTCATTCAACTCCTCAATCTATCTCCTCCTCAAGAACAAGAAACGCTAGAGAGATTTCATTAAGACTAGAGAACGAGCGATCATGAACGAACAACACAAGATATTCGATTCCCCGTGATAGCACCCAAAGATTGTTTGGAGTTTCTCAAAGATCAAAGAGGCACATATGGATCACCACTAGAGGGATTCTATTCTTAAATTCTCACAGCACAACAAAGGCAACCCAAAAGGGTGTTTTCGGATAATCGACATCGACATCGAAGAAAGAATCCTACGACATGACAATTGCTTTCTTTTGATCTAAATAAATCAATTATAAATTTGACGTGTAATATCTGCACCCTCAGTTTTAGGTATAGAAATATTAAAAGAGATTTTAATATATCGTCATCCTTAGCACGCGTACGTTTCCCCTGAAACCAATAAGTGGTTTCAGAGGGGTCACATTTAAATTTATAATTATTTATTTGATTGTTGATCTATGCGCAATTATTGTTAGATTTTTATTTCATGTTATTCATTCTTTAATCCTTTTTGAATTAACATTCTTTGACATGTTAATCATGTTCGTTAAGTGTTTTCATTTTCTTAAATGTAAAAGAATGGACAAAGAATGACAGGATATGCCATCTGGAAATGCCAATTTTTTTGTTGGTTAGACAGGGTTACACGACGTGTATTCAGAAGTACACATCATGTACCATAGTGCGCTATATATGGATGTGCTGAGTGATACATGGTGCACCAAAATGTAATGACACGCAGTGTAATCCACCTGTTGACCGGCCAACCTAGAACATGATTTTCATATTATACAATGTGTATCAGAGTACATGTCATGTAGTCGACACGAGTTAGTGGTGTAATTCGTGCATTCTGTGTGGCCATTATACACAATAAACCTCATGAGACAGACAACCTCGATCATTTATGATATAAATAACATGTATGTGGTATACATGGCATCTAATTAATCAATTATCACATCCGATATACATGTTGAGTTATCTATACATGAAACATTAGAGATACACGACGTGCAGCCATAGCCCACACATCGTGTCGTCTCTCACCTAGGAACATACAAAGATTTTCTCTGGGTGGCACAAGAACACAAAATTAGGAAAACACATCATGTATCTGGCATGTACATGTCATGTAGTCCAGTCTAAGTACACGCCACAATCCCAAGCATGTACCCTAGATACACAACAACTGAGATACACAACATGTGTCTAGTTTTTACAGGCCATGCAGTCTCACATTAGAGCATAGAATTTAAGATTACATTAAACTTAAAAAATTACAGTATTCAAGTTTATTTTATTGTTTGAAACACCATTGTGTGTCAGCAATTTTAATAATGGTTTTAATGATTTTTAAACGCTCAATTAATTTACTGAAATTAATATGACATTATTAGTTCTGCCATTTATTTCTCATGAATTCCTAAAATGGTGGGTATCTCTAATTGTGTTTCGATTATCATTAAGATGAAATGAAAGTAATTAATTAATTAATGCAAGCATGTTTATATAAATTAGAATGAAAGAATAATGAAATGAATTCTAGACAAATACTTTTCACATTTGTTGCATGTATGGATGTTCATGAGCTTGAAAAATACCCGTTTATGTATTAGAAAATTTAATTTAATTTATTTCATGTGTTTTCAATTATTTATTATTAAATTAAATATGATGGCTAGTGAGTCATCCCTCCATTCATTATTATGTTGGACATGCATGTTCATGGTTATTTATGCAATCACATTTATCCAATCCTTTGGTTCCCCTCACCCGCGTGTGAGTTATTAATACATATTATTAATGGAGTTTCCCAAGGTTCATGGAGGCAGTTTAAGATAGAACCATAATGATTCCAACCCAGAAGATACACAAGTGGACAGGTGGAATATTGTAACTCATGAAAATACACAAAATATAAGTTATTTCCCCTGGGTTAAAAGATGATTTAATGCCCTCTCATTTAATCAACCATTAGATAAATCTTATGAATGATTTATTCATTAATTTATTTATATGTATACAATTATTTATTTTATGGATGCAAGACCGTAGTCACATAAATAAGTGAACTAATGTTCAAATACAAGAATTTTAAATAAATGGATTATTCATAAAGGTTTTATCCAGCAAGGTTAATGAATTAAGTAACATCCACTTAGTATTAACAATACATGTAAAGGATAAAAAAAGATAAAATGTTTTCATAATAAATCAAAATCCCTCAATTAAATATTATGTCCAGCTTGGCCTTCTATTACTTGATTATGAATGAAAGCCTTGAAGTTGAGTGTATGTCCAACCATCATTGGGACTCTTACTTTTAATGTAGAGTTTCTATGAAGGTTATTGGTTGACTTAACCATCTTATATCAAGTGAAGTGTCCCTAGATAGAATTTATGTAACTTGGAGGCAAGGGTTAAGGAAATCGAAGTTAACATTTTGGGATAGGGAAATCTACTCTATGAATCAAGGCGTTGCAAGAATGCAGTTGGAAAAGACATCGGACCTAAATACCTTCAAGGATCTTAACTAACCCTTATTGAGGTTATGTGAAGTG
This sequence comes from Viscum album, assembly GCA_963277665.1. NCBI lineage: Eukaryota > Viridiplantae > Streptophyta > Magnoliopsida > Santalales > Viscaceae > Viscum > Viscum album. The sequence goes on from OY728155.1 coordinate 1,448,776,746, forward strand.
GTATATGGATCCTTACCACTTGAATGTCCTAGAAAATAAACATTCTGAGTTCTATGGTGAGGGATATTGGGACTTCATAAAATAGTGGTTGATTTAATAAAATCAATTAATTTATTATTTCTCACATAATTTTTAATATAGAAAAATTAATAATAATATGATCTTTTAATTACAGAATAAAATGGAAGGCTCATCATCCTCACTATTCCTATGATCAATATTGGAGAAAAAAACCTTCTAATTGGAAGTAACTTCCTTGAGTGCTTTAGACGCCTTCAGTTTGTTCTATGCCATGAAAACAAATCTTACATCCTAGAATCCTCAATGCATGATATGCCTGCTATGTAGGCGAGTGATGAAGATTTACTTATCTATGAAAAAAAATTAGTGATGTGGTCGACATTCAAAATTTTATGCTTTCACTGATGTCTATTGAACTCATAAGGTCTCATGAAGGCATGGATGCGTATAAAATTCTAGAGAAAATCTATAGTCTTCACCAAGAGAGATTTATATAGGAATAGTTTAACATTTCCAAGGCCCTATTTCATAGAAATGTTTGAGAGGGCTCCCTCGTTGGGCCTTACATAGTCAAGATCATTGGATGTGTTGAGAGCCTAGAGGTTCTAGGGCTTAAAATCCCTGAAGAACTAGGAACTGATCTCATTTAGGCATCACTCCCTCAGAGAATCATCATATTTTTTTATAAATTATAATATGATAAATATTTAGAAGTTTTGACCATATCTAATTACTCTTCTTCTCTATGTATATTAGTATACGAAGTGAAAAAAATCCTTTTGTTCTTATAGTGAGAAAAAAGGACAGGGAAATAAAAGATCTCTTAGTCTTAGAATTCTTCGCAATGCCCTTCTAAGAAGAATAAGATCAAGGGGAAAGCAATGGAATAGGATCTTGATTGTTTCTCTTGTGGTAAGAACGATCAGGAGAAGAAAAATTACACCCAAAAAAATAAGAAATTAGAAGCATCAGGTGCATTTGTGATTTAGTGTAATTTTACCTGTTTCTAAAAATTTGGTATTAGATATATCTTGTGGTTTTCACCTATGTCTTCAAATACAGGAACCAAGTAGATTCAAAAGAATTGACTTAGGGTAGGTAGATCTATGAGCAGCCAACAGAGCTAAACATGCTGCTATAGATATCAGGGACTACTATCTCATGTTTCTAATTAGAATGATACTGGGTTTAAAGGGTTGTTATTATGTGACTTCGATGACCAAAAACATTTTTTCATTATCCATTCTAGATATGGATGGTTTTATTTTCAATTTTGTAATTAAATGTCCTACTTTAACAAAGATGTCACTTTAATGGTATGGAAAAATTAAATAAAGGTTCTCATGGGTTGGAATACACAAACCAAGTAATGTAAATTGATAGTGAATCCTATTCACAGGATTCATACCAAACCTAACTATGGAATCACCACATAGAACATTAAATGGAAAGTGCATGAATAAATTATAACAATATTTAAATTTATATTCTTTTTAACTAAAACCACTTGGTCTATATCATGTATGATTTCAAGGGAAAAGAACTAAATCCCCATTTAGTAGGAAAGGTGAAAGGGCTAAAGATCTTCTTTAATTAGTTCATACTGATGTGTGTGGACCATTTCCTATTGAATAAAGGGTCAGTGATCTTACATCATAATTTTTACTGATGATTTTAGTAGATATGGATATATTTACTTAATGAGGCATAACTCATATTCATTTGATAAATTCAAAGAATACAATAACTAATTACAAAACAAGATTAGTAAAAAGATTAAGAAACTCGTCTATAATCATGGTGGGGAATATATTAATCAAGACTTCATTGATTATTGATGGGATTTTGGATCCAATTGAAACTCACTAATCCGTATACACCTAAGTGGAACAATGTAAGTGAAATGTGGAATCACACTTTTTCAGATGTGGTGAGATCAATGATGAGTTATGTGAGTCTTCCATTATCCATTTGAGGATACACATTAAACATAGTAGCACAAATACTAAAACAAGTGATAACAAAAGCGGAAGATGGTATACCATACCATTTATGGAATAGAAAGAAAGTTGTGTTGTCATACATAAATGGGTGGGGTTGCAAAGAATTTCTTAAGGCCTCTTCAGGTAATAAATTTTCATCCCAAGACACAATGTGTACCTTTATAGGATACCCCAAAGAAATAGGGGGATATTACCTATAAGAACCCTCATAAAAAAGTTAATAGTGGAATGAAACACTATTTTCCTTGAGATAGTGCACATCTCTAAAAGATATAGTCGAAGAGAGGTAGACTTCGATGAAGTTAAGGCTTGAGGTATGCAAGAGTTGGCCTATGAAAATATTCCACAAAGCCCCATAGAATGGAAAACTATTCCCAAGACACAAGTACTGTGTAGGAGTGCAAGAGAGGTTAGAGAAATAGAATGGTATGGTTTTCTAGTAATTGATGACAGTGACTTATTGTTAGTTGATAATAATGATCCTTTAACCTTATAGGAGGTAGTAAGTGGTGCATAGTTTTCTAAGTAGAATGACGACTTGATTTTTGAAATATATCCTATATACAAAAACCAATTATATTTTTCAAGATCCTCTAATGGATTTACATCTTGTTGGTTGTAAATGGGTATTCTAGAATAAACTGGACTTAGAAGGACAAATTTATACCTATAATGTGGGACTAATTTAACAAGGGTTTAAACACCATCATGGAATTAACTGTGATAAAACCTTTAAACCATTTGAAATGACGAAATCCATCAAAATATTACATTCCATTACATCTTATCATGATTATGAGGTTTGAAAAATGGATGTCAAAATAGACTTCCCTAACATCAACCTTCAGATTTACGGTTGTATGACACAACCTGAAGGGTTTTGTGACTCCAAATGATACAAATAAGATATGAAAATTTCAAAAATACATTTATGGATTAAATCAATAATCTGGGTCTTGGAACATTCATTTTTGTGAATCCATAAAGAAAGTTGGTTTCATAAATAATGAGTGTGATCCTTGTGTCTAAAAACGGTTTAGTGGGAGTTCAGTTGTTTTCTTAATAGTATATGTTGATGAAATTTTACTCATTGGAAATGAAATATCAGTCTTACAGTCTGTTAAAGAATGGTTGGATCAATTATTCTCTATGAAGGACTTCAGATAAGAAACATATATTTTTTGGATCAAGATTCGTCATGATAAATCTAAGAGGTCACTCAGCCTAAGCCAATGTACATACATTGAAAAGATACTAAAAAGATTTAGTATGGAAAAATACAAGAGGGGATTATTTAAAGCATCACATGGAATTAATATTTCAAGTAAAATGAGTCCTTTGACACATGAAGAAATAAATAGGATGGAAAGGATTCCATATGCATTAGTGATTGGTTCAGTTATGTATGTGTTGGCGCCAAAGAATATGGCCCGAAAGGAAGGAACGAAAAAGGCAGCCGGCGTGCTGCCTCGCGAAGCACAGCCGCGAAGCACAGCCGCAAAGCACAGCCGCGAAGCCCGTCCGCGGAGCCCCGCCGCGTAGCGTCCCGACCTTAGCGGCCCCGCGAAGCTCCGTAGGCGGTAATCCTCCGCGAACCGGTTTGACGTTCGCGAGCCGCCGCGAAGCTCCGGAGGCGGTAATCCTCCGCGAACCAGTTTGACGTTCGCGAGCCGCCACGAAGCTCCGGAGGCGGTAATCCTCCGCGAACCGGTTTGACGTTCGCGAGCCGCCGCGAAGCCCAGAAGGCGGCGCGCGAGCCCTGCATCGCGGCGCCCCTTCCCTATAAATACTCGACTCCCCCTGAGTCCCAAGGACGGACAACCCGACCTTTCGGCTTCTCCTCTCCCGAATCGCGAAGCAAGCTTTGCCCCGGGAATCATGAGCTCCGCGAGGTATTTCTACTTCGCGAGACGACTCTGATTTGTTTCGTCCTGAGCCCCTCTTCCGAGAGGGATGCCCTTCGCGAAGCCCAAGGGCGTTCGCAAAGGAAGGGGATTCCCAAGGGAACCCGGGAAGCCGCGGAGCACTCGTGCTTCGCGAAACACCCAACCCATGCTAGTAATCCCTATGCCAAGGCAGGATAACTATGCATCACGAAGCACATTGCTTGGCAGGACCCTGCTTCGCGAACCACTCCTTCTTCGCGAGGCAGTGCTCCGCGAACACTGTTCCAAGGGCGTTCGCAAAGGAAGGGGATTCCCAAGGGAACCCGGGCAGCCGTGGAGCACTCGTGCTTCGCGAAACACCCAACCCATGCTAGTAATCCCTATGCCAAGGCAGGATAACTATGCATCGCGAAGCACATTGCTTGGCAGGACCCTGCTTCGCGAACCACTCCTTCTTCGCGAGGCAGTGCTCCGCGAACACTGTTCCACTTCGCGAAGCACCACCCACTCCCACCTATGCCCCATGCTAAGGCCAAGGCACCCCACTTCGCAAATCACACTCCTCTGCTTAGCGATTCTTCCTTCCGTGCGACCCTCCAGGTTTGCACGATGTGATTTCAAAGTCCCATGGACAACACCTCCCGTAGCGTTGCTTCGCCCATTGCTTCTTCGCATAGGCACGCTAACGGCTATTGCTTCTTCGCATAGCCACGCTAACGTGGACCCCTCGATGGTTCCTCCCTCGACCCCCCTTTACCATGGCCTTACTGGTACCTTCCCTTCCCCAAGGACCAGAGGGTATCGGTTATGTAAGCCCTAGGGGTGTGGAGTGAACCCACTTCGTCCGAGCTGCAGGACGTTAAACTGCCAAGCATCGCGCCCTCAACACATGACGTTAAACTATGACCCAACCTCGTCTCCCTCACGAAGGGTCCCCCCCCCAGCTCGAGCATTCATTACACCGCTCGTCTCCACGGGAATGGAACTCTTCCGCACGTGGAATGAGATCCTCCTTGTCGGAGTGGTGTATGTTCGCAGGGGAAGGGTCGCCTCAGAGCGTAAATCCCTAACCTTTGGTACGGATGATTGCACCCGTGCATCTCGGTACTCCCCCACTACCAAGGTCAGTGGGGAACGTGATAGGGAATGAGGCACCTCCCATTGTCGGACCAAGGTCCATCTTTCCCGCGCTTTGTCGCACCATGGGCCTCCATCCTGGAGTAAGTCCCAACACCATGGGCCGCTCAACGCGTAAGCCCCTCTTCGCTTCTCACGGACGCACCCTTCGCGACGTGATCGTCAGGTCCTTGCAACCTCTTGTTTCTCACACCGAGCATGACTCACGTGGGCTTAGAGTGAGCACCGACCCTGACAAACCCCTTTTGAACTACGAGGTCTTTGATCTATGTCAAGGCATGGTACGTAGGAAGCCTCCACGAGGTTCAAGCCCACCATCAGTGGACCAAGGTCTACTTTCATTTTGAACTACGAGGTCTTTGATCCATGTCAAGGCATGGTACGTAGGAAGCCTCCACGAGGTTCAAGCCCACCATCAGTGGACCAAGGTCTACTTTCATTTTGAACTACGAGGTCTTTGATCCATGTCAAGCCATGGTACGTAGGAAGCCTCCACGAGGTTCAAGCCCACCATCAGTGGACCAAGGTCTACTTTCATTTTGAACTACGAGGTCTTTGATCCATGTCAAGGCATGGTACGTAGGAAGCCTCCACGAGGTTCAAGCCCACCATCAGTGGACCAAGGTCTACTTTCATTCTGAACTACGAGGTCTTTGATCCATGTCAAGGAATGGTACGTAGGAAGCCTCTATGAGGTTCAAGCCCACCCGTCTTTCACATCAGGTTTCACCCCCGTCCAGCACGACGTTAAACTGCACCCCGGTCCAGCGGTAAGCCGTTGTGACCCACCTGAACTACGAGGTCTTTGATCCATGTCAAGGCATGGTACGTAGGACGCCTTTATGAGGTTCAAGCCCACCATCAGTGGACCAAGGTCTACTTTCATCTGAACTACGAGGTCTTTGATCCATGTCAAGGCATGGTATGTAGGAAACCTCCACGAGGTTCAAGCCCACCCATCACCCAATTCACGTCGTGTTCTACCTACGTCCAGTATGACGTTAAACTATATCCCGGTCCAGTGGTAAGCCATTGCGACCCAACCCTTCTGAACTACGAGGTCTTTGATCCATGTCAAGGCATGGTACGTAGGAAGCCTCCACGAGGTTCAAGCCCACCAATGGTGGACCAAGGTCTGCTTTCACGTCGGTTCACCGGCGAAACCCATTCTGAACTACGAGGTCTTTGATCCATGTCAAGGCATGGTACGTAGGAAGCCTCCATGAGGTTCAAGCCCACCATCAGTGGACCAAGGTCTACTTTCACATCGGTTCACCGACACACCCACCCGTCGCTCTTTCACGTCAGGTCTCATTCCAGTCCAGCGGTAATCCGTTGAAACCCACTTGAACTACGAGGTCTTTGATCCATGTCAAGGCATGGTACGTAGGAAGCCTCCACGAGGTTCAAGCCCACCCGTCGTTTATTCACGTCAGGGTTCATTATCGTCCCGCATGACGTTAAACTGTATCATTCGAACTACGGGGACTTTGATCCATGTCAAGGCATGGTACTTAGGAATCCTCCCAGAGGTTCAAGCCCAAGTCTCTTCGGACTAAGGTCCAGCTTCACGTCGATTTACCGGCACCATCCCGAACTACGCGGACTTTGATTCCCTGCCACGGGGATACGTAGGAAGCCTCTTCAAGGCTCAAGCCCAACTTCGTCGTCGCCCCCCTGCAATGATCCCATTTCATTCTCAATCGTCTCTGCTAGACGTTAATCTTGCAACATACCCTGTGTTGAACATGGGAAGCTGAGGAAAACCTCAGATACGTGTCTATGACATGTAATTCCCTGCGCTCGATGTGGGATGCCTCGGGCTTCCACGCCCTCGAGAAGCCGTATGATTGAGGATAACAGACAGACACGCCAGGTACCCCAGCATCCAGACACGCTACTGATGCCTCAAACGTGATTACTCCCCTGACCGAAGGTTGCTGCCCTGACTGGACCCTTTGGAATGTCCCGACAGAAGCAGTGTAATTAACCGGCGTCCATGGAAACATGACACCGGGAAGAGTTTCACGAACTACGTATTAAATCTATAAGGGAGACCCGGACTAGGTGACGAGTTCTGAGGAGGAATCCACAGGAGGAAGAACCGACATCCCATCATCCCGTTTCGATCAAGGAGTAGACGTACCTGAACAAGGAACGAATGTCGCCCGCCTTTGGAAAGCGGGAATGCGGGGCAACAAAGTCGCGCGTTCCCCTCCCCCGCGGACGGATGCGCGCGCGCCCCGGCGAAAGCGTCGGAAACCGAAATGGTGAACCAAACGTGAAATTCTTCTCCTCAGCATGGAGATTAGTAGCGTTCGAGACACCAGTAGATTGACGTGTCACCGGATTCAGATATCCGTTGCCTGGTCCCGCCAAGTAAATGGCGGGCCTGTCGTGGAACTCACCAGAGGTCGGGGTAGTAGAACGTGGGGAACTCCGCTCTGCAGCGTGTTGGCGTGGATCCTTCTCACAAACATGGAGGATGGAAGAACGCTGGGGCACTGGCTGTCAATCCTTTTCCTCTCAGTACTGATGAGTTGATCCCTTCGTTTGCCAGGAACCAGGTTGCTATTGCAGAGGTGCGGTCACCATCCGCTCCTCGCCCGCGCAGGGGCAGGGGAAACACCACTACGGCCACTCCACATGGCGCCACTACCGCCACGACGGCTGCCACGTCACGGGATGCGGGACGTCCACGCCCCCTTTCCCCATCAGAGGTCATCCAACGAAGGGTGATCAACAGCCTCGTGCGCAGGTATGAGGAACAAGGGGTCATCCCGACCAGGGATATGGCCCGTTTGGACCTGGAGGCTTCCATGCCCCGCCGTCAACGCCGCCCCAACAGGCCGCGCAGGGAGCCTCCGCTCCCCACCCAGACATTCAATCGTTTCGGGAGCCTATCCCCGGAACGCCTTGACGACTCTTCGCCTTACGCTGAAGAGGCAGGTGTTGTCCGGCTCAGCCCGCTCAGGGCCCCGACCCAGGACCCCCAGTCGAGAGCTCCCGTTCGGTCACGTCAGCGTCGCCGTCCGGCCCCGCAGGAAGAACAGGCAGACTATGTCCCTGCACCACCTGCACCGGCCCGCCTGACCCGACGTCAGCGCCGGGCCCGGGCTGAGGACGCTCGCCTAGCCACGTCCACATCGACAGCTATAGTGGCCCGAGCCACCGCCGACGTACATTATGAAGCCCCCGCCTACATTGAGCAGGGGCACCCCTTTGCCCAACCAAGATTGAGACCCCAGCCGCCCCATGGGCAGGCCGGGTTGACGCTCCGGGTTGCAGGCCCCAGTGGTGATCGTCGCGAACTGACCCGCGGTGATTCCACCCCGTACGGAGGTCCTCCCCGTACCACTACTCCACAGAGCGTGGGCCTTCCCCGCTCCGAGGTTCGTCGTGGAGGCATGCCTCGTGCTGCCCCCATCCTGTAGGAAGACCTGCCCCGGGGCAGTGATGCTCAGCACGGAAACATTTCCCGCGCCCGCTGTACAGGGTATGAAGTCCATCCTTTTGAAGGCACCGTCCATCCGGTCCTTCGACGTGGGGGCCCCCCCTACGTCCTCTCTGCGACTGGCGAAGATCCTTCTCACCCCAGCAACTCAAGGAGTGAAGGTCAGCCTCGCTCCACTCGCACCGACCATGGAGGCCTTCCCCATGCTCCTGCCGGTTCCAATAGAGGCCCCGCCCACGTGGGTACTGTTCATGGAGGTCCTCCCCATGTACCCTTTGATATTTGCCCTGGTGCCCCCGGCACCCCGGCTATCTCAAGTGGGGGCCCTCTCCGCCACGGCGCTAGTGCCGCCCCAGGGCTGCCTGATAGGGGTCAACCCTGTCCCGAAGAGCCACCCAGGGGCAGAAGAGCGGGTCGTCGCCACCACAAGAAGAATCCTGGGAAGGCCCAGGGGGGATCAAACCTGCCCGCTTCTCCGATTCGGAAGCGGAATGCGATTCAGCGATGGAACCTTCTCCCAGCTCCTCCGTATCAAGGACTGGGGCAGGAACCAGACGCGTCAGCCTCGTTCTCCCGGAATTTGAGGTCCACCGGATTCCCGTCTCTCTCTGCAGGTACATCCAAGAGGAAGAAATCCTGGGAATTCCGCAGGTTTCGACCGCGCAGTCACCGCCACCGTCACCCGAAGCGCCCTCTACCTCTACTCGGGATCACGAGGAGCTGTTTTGGGGGTCAACGGTGGTAGAGCCACGACATGACCGGACACCGGTAACGGAAATTCCCGTACCCGAAGCAGTGGCTGTTAGCCCATCCTATCGTGACATTGCGGTCAGGTCACCTCGCTCTTCAGAGGAGGGCCCAAAGTACGGTGGCCAGTCTGCTCGCTCGCCGTATTCTCCACCGCCGAGTTTGCTATCCCAGAGGTCCGTCTCGGTACCGCTACCGGTCCCTCAGCCACCCCCGGTTGATGAGTGGGGAAATGTAGGGCCGAACCCCGAGGACAAACCCAGGAGCTTCTGGAGTATTCTTGCAGCGGACTACTTCCCAGAGAAGTTCTGGCCCACGGCGGCGCTAAATTTTCGCGTACCCGAGTCGCTTGCCCCTGAAGAAGTGGGATGCTTTTGTCGGACCCTGTGGGCGACGCACTTCCGCCTCCATTGGGAACGGGTAGTGTACCCCAGGAGTCGAGAGCACTTCGAGGAGATTGGCAAACAGTGCCGTCTAATTGATGCAGCGGCGCTCCTTGCGGCCCAGCACCCCAAGTCGCCCGGTCACCAGAGTGCCCTCCAACGAAAATGCGTCCAGAGTTTCAAGGCGCTCCGCAAGATCGTTAGGGAAGCCACCCCCCATGTGCAAGTCCGTGGTTGGGGACGCTATGCCGCTCTCCTCTTCGACCCTATCCGACGACAGCCCGATTCGCTATGCGACATTGAGGATATGCCCTCAAGAGGGGTCAGAGTCCACATGGCCGACGTTGTGGATAAGGAAGATGAGCTTGAGTTCCTTGATGGGGACTTACCATCTGAGGGCGTACCGCCACTGCTCGACCCATCAGGGAGAGTCACCCGTCAGCAAAGGAACCTGCTAGGCCTCCCCGTACCCACCGAGTCACTGGCACTCGGTCGAAGCACTGGCAAGGGTAAGGAGCATGTCGGGATAGTCAAGCACTCCGATCCATCCGCCTCCGTGCAGAAAACGGATGAAGACCCTGAGAAGGCCACGTTGCGCCAGCAGCTTGCTGAGCAGAAGAGGCTGGTCGACGAACTCTTGGCTGAACGCGCCGCAGAGCGACGACCCGACTACGGTAATCCCAGGCCGGGACAGCAGGGGCAGGAACAATTTCCCCCCGGTGAGATGCCTCCGGGCAACCCTGATCATGCTACTGCCGCGGACAGGGCGGAAGCCGGAACATACGGCAAGAGGGCGCGATACGTCTCGCCAAACCCCCCTGAGCGACGGGGCAATCTGAAGAACCCAACCCGGGTTCCCCCGGTCGCCCAACAGGTCGTCCAACCAGTCAACCCGCGAGCAGCAGAAGCCGTCTACCATGTTGAAGAACCTGGCAATGCGCTTGTGGTTAGGGACCCCCGTCAAGACAGGGACCCCCACCCGGAGGACCTTATTGCGGCACTCACAGCCCGCCTCGAGGCGTTGGAGACACGACAGGTGGCGGTCCCACCGGATGGCAAGCCTTATCCCGCGTGGGTGGATGATATGCCCGCGCCTCCGGGTTTTGGGAACCCCACTTTCTCGCATTTTAACGGGACAGGGGACCCACCCCAGCACTTGGCTCATTTCTCTTCCAGGTGTGGCCCCATGCTGGGGACCCCAGCTCAGCAAGAAGCCGCCAAGTTCCGATGTTTTGTACAGACGTTGGAAGGTCCGGCATTCGTCTGGTACAGCCAGCTCCCCATCGGATCAGTGACCGGCTGGGAGGATCTTCGCCGGCAGTTCTTGTACCAGTTCAGCTCCACCACGCGGAAGACCAGCATCGCGGACCTCTTTAAGTGCAAACAGAGGCCTGATGAGCGAGTTGCAGACTTCATCGCCCGGTGGAAAGGACTTACGTATTCTCTCGATATACCGCTGACTCAGGAGCAATTACTGACGATGTGTGTGGGGAACGTAAAGACAGAGCTGGTACCCTCCTTGATTACCCAGAACTACCCTGGGGGGTTCAGAGACTTCTCGGATAAGGCCCAGCGCCTCGAGGAGGCCCTGCAACAGGCTAGTCAGGCACGTTTGCTGCCCCCTATGATCCCAACCAGGAGGGCCGCCAGGGCTGAACCCGCCGCAGTGGCTCAAATAGAAGCCCCGAGGCAGCTGGAATTGTTACCAGCGGCACCACCCCCGCAACCCCACAGAGGTCCTCCACCTCAAGCACAGGCTCCTGCCCAGCAGCGACCGCCTCAGAACCGACAGGTTCCCCCGCGCAACGCGCCACCGCCACCTAGGCGAGACAACCAGGCGTCGCCCCCTCGGCAGGCCCCTCCGGTCCCTCGACAGTATCAGGCCCCCAGGGCTCCTTACCCGGAAAGAAAGTACCATACCTATTCGTTTAACGAAAATCAGGTCCCTGGTTACTTCCGAAGTGCTCTAGAGCAAGGGATCGTGCGTCTGCCTGAGTGCAGGAGGCCGGCAGAGGCGCATCTCACTGATCACCCCAACTACTGCCCTTATCATCGGATCCTGGGGCACACCCTCAAGCGATGCTATGTGTTTAAAGACTGGCTTCAGGACCAGGTCAACAACAACATAGTCAAGTTGGGCCCAGCGCCAGCGCAGGTGGCAGGCGTCTTTGCGGGATCGGAAATCGGCAGTGACAGCGAGGGTGAGTGGCAGCAGGTCCCTAGCCGCGGGTCCCAGAAATACGACAAATGGATGGCTCGAAAAACTGTCGTCCGTGCCCAGGGTATCATCCGGGCACGCCTGAAGCATTCGGAACCTTCAGAAGAAGTAGTTGGCGCCTCAACATCATCTTCAAAGTCGACCTCTGCCCAAAAATGCAAGCAGCGGCGACGCAAGAAGAAGCAACGTGCACCGCCAGTGCCGTCGTCATCCCGCACTCTCGGCGACTTTATGCCTCCCGAAATGGGCATTCCCCCCAGAATCCGCCCAGCGGTGGATGACTCCTCGAGTGACAGTCAAGGGTACGCTTCGGTTAACACCGTGGAGCTGGTAAAGCCCTATATGACCCCCGACGAGGGGGAACCCCAGGCAGACCGCCCCAACGTTCCCAGCCGACGTCGACGTCAGCGGAATCGCAATCGCGCCGGTCACCGAGGTATGTCAGCAGGCACTTGTGACCAAGCCGTGCACGCTACCGAGACCATGCAGCAGGCTCAGCGCAGATCTCAGCACGCGCAGACCCATCCAGCGCCCTTGGCTCTACCTCCACCGCCGTTCGTGTTTCTGGATCAGGGAGAGCCGCCTCGTTCGTATCACAGCCAGTCTCGCCCGGCGACGGGCCAGCCCCCGTTGTTCGATCTTAGCCCGGCGACTACTCTCCAGGCTTCTACTAGCAGGCAGCAGGATGTACCCAGTGCTAGCCGACCGCCAGTTCAACCAGCAGGACCCGCTATGCCTCCAAATGCCGAAAAACCCCCTGTAAGCAGAGGTTCGCGTTTGGCACGCAAGTATGATGTCCTAAAACACCTAGCCGGCATTCCGGCGAGGCTTTCCATCCTTGAGGCCCTGCGCTTGTCATCCGAGATGCGTGAGGCACTTGCCGAGGCCCTAAGGAGCCCCCTCCAGTTCGAGACGGAAGTGGCAGCCGCGGAGGCCTTCCATACCGAGACGATTGAAAACGCCGAATGTCAGGCGGTTATCTCGTTCTCTGGTGAAGATGAAGACCCCCCTATACAGGGGCACATTCGCCCACTGTATATCACTGGCCACTTTAACGGTGTGGAAGTCCGTCGCTGCCTCGTTGACATGGGTTCCGGAATCAATCTAATTCCGACCCGGACGCTGCGAAAGCTGGGTTTGTCCGAAGGTGATTTGACTCCCTCTGACCTCAGGATTCAGGGGTACGACAGGACAGAGCAAACCCCGGTCGGCAAGATCCGTCTGAAGACCCAGTTCGGTGGCTTAATTGCCAGCACCGAGTTCATGGTTGTTTCTCAGGACACCGCCTACAACGCATTGATGGGCAGGCCATGGCTCCATCTGCATGCAGCGGTTCCCTCGTCGTATCACCAGTGCCTTAAGTACTCGCTCAACGGTCGAGTAGGCGTGCTCCAAGGAGACGCGTCCCCTTTCGCTTCTTGTGAGGCCCGCTATCTGGATGCGGGTTATTACAAAAGTAAGGACAAGCAGATCCTGGTCAGCGAGGATGAGCCCGCCCCAATCACAAGTGATCCCTGGGCAAGCATGGACGACGCCTACATCCTCCCGATCCACCGGTTGGAGGCCACGACCCCCGACATGGGACAATGTTTCGTTGTTTCGGGTACGCAAGGAAGGCATGTTCCCGCGTCCAAGCGACGGCGGAAAATCACCTCGTACTCCTACATCAACCAGGCTCGGGTCATCCCGGAATCTCCTACCCCTGTACGGTACCGGGATGTCAAGCTCATGACAACGGCGGTGCGCCATACGTGTCTATTTCGCCGGGCCGGAATCAACCGACTCTGGCCGACACGTCACCACTACTTTGATATCATCAAGCGTGGCCCCTTAGGCCGAAGGCCGGATGGGATAGGGTCAAATGCATTCATTTCTATGGTCTCCACGACGAGTGAGTCTCCTGATGTGATGACCGCTGCTGCCCAAGCCGACACCAGCTGCCCCTCGGGTCTTGAGAGCCCGGAAGTACCTTCCGTCACGGGAAATCCCCCCACGGCTGGGGAGGAAGACTTGGAGGATGCTCCCCCAGCCTTTGAAGAAGGCGTCTCTACCACGGTCGATGAGCTGGTACAGGTGAACCTTGGTAGCGAGGCAGATCCAAGACCCACATTAATCAGTGCGGCCATGTCCCTCGAGGAGCGGCAGCAGTATGTAGACTTCCTCAAACAGCACCGCGATGTGTTTTCCTGGAGTTACGATGAGATGCCAGGGCTGGATCCCCAAGTGGCCGTCCACCGTCTTGGCCTCCCAGTAAAACATCGTGGGTTTAAGCAGCCGCCCAGGAAAATGCACCCTTCCCATGGCGCTATGGTTGAGGCCGAAGTTGATAAGCTAATCAAGGCCAACTTCGTCAAAGAGGTCCAGTACCCCAAATGGCTCGCCAACATTGTGCCAGTCAGGAAGAAGAATGGGCAGATTAGAGTCTGCATCGACTTCCGCGATCTCAATCGCCACTGCCCGAAGGATGACTTCCCACTCCCGGTGACAGAGTTGTTGATTGACGCCACGGCCGGGTTCCAAGCCCTCTCTTTCATGGATGGGTATTCCGGGTATAACCAGATCCGGATGGCCCCCGAAGATGAGGAGTCCACTGCCTTCAGGGCTCCCCAGGGCACCTTTTTCTACCGGGTAATGCCATTCGGTTTGAAAAATGCAGGTGCCACTTATCAGAGGGCCATGCATCGCATATTCAAACCGATCCTCGGGACATTGGTGGAATGCTACGTGGATGACCTTGTAGTCAAATCATATCAGCGCCAGGACCATCTCAAAGACCTTGAGAAAGTGTTCGGTTTCCTCCGTTCCCGTCACCTGAAGATGAACCCACTGAAGTGTTCCTTCGGAGTCACCTCCGGGAAGTTTCTGGGCTTTGTTGTCAGATACCGAGGTATCGAGATCGACCCGGAGAAGATCAAGGCCATCAGCCAAATGCCTCCCCCGAGCAACATTCGGGAGCTTCGAGGCTTGCAAGGCCACTTAGCCTATATACGCCGATTCATTGCGAACCTGGCCGGCAAGTGTAAGCCCTTTTCTCGGCTCATGAAGAAAGGCGCTTCCTACGAATGGGATGAGGAGTGTCGGATCGCCTTCGAGGAAATCAAGCAGTACCTGCTCCAACCTCCGGTCTTGATGCCACCCGTCTCTGGAAAGCCGCTGGTCCTTTACGTGACCTCCCTGGAGAGATCCCTCGGCGCGCTGCTCGCCCAGAAGAATAACGAGGGCACTGAGAACAGTCTCTACTATCTCAGTCGCATGCTTCTCGATACGGAGGTCAGATATTCCCTTATCGAAAAGAGCTGCCTTGCGCTCGTCTTCGCCATGCAGAAGTTGCGACACTACCTGCAACACCACGAGGTGCAATTGATCTCTCGGGTGGATCCGCTGAAGTACATCCTGAACCGCCCCATGCTGACCGGCCGGCTAGCACGGTGGGCGGTGATTCTCCAGCAGTTTGACATCAGGTTTGTGCCTCAAAAGGCCGTCAAGGGACAGGCATTGGCAGACTTTTTAGCTGCCCATCCAACCTCCGCGGATCAATCCCTGGACCTGGATTTTCCCGACGAGACGATCCTCTCGGTCGATCACGTTGTCCCGTGTTGGCAAATGCATTTCGACGGCGCCTCCCGGAGCCCCACTGGTAGAAGGCTCAACGACCCCAAGCTCAACAGAGTGGGTCTGGGTATTGTTTTCATTACCCCGACGCAAGCCGTCCTGCCGTACTCCTTCCTGTTGTCAGAAGGTTGTACGAACAACGAGGCAGAGTACCAAGCCCTCATCATCGGCCTCGAGTTGGCCCTTGAGATCCATGTACCCCATCTACATGTGAAGGGAGATTCTGAGCTGGTAATCAAACAGGTTAATGGAGACTACGTCGTCAGGAAGCCAGAGCTTTCACCGTTGCTGGAGTACACCCTCCTCCTAATGGCCCAGTTCTCTCCTCGGCCAGAGGTTACCCATGTCCCGCGGTCGCAGAACGGCCAAGCGGACGCCCTAGCTGGCTAAGCCGCATCGCTCGCAGAACCCGAGCAAGATGATTTGGTCATACACGTGGCCCACCGTAGAGTCATTGCTCCCGTCACCCAAGAGGACCGTGATAGCCTACGGGTAAGTCATCTCACCGCCGGACCCTCTGTATCAGGAGTCCCGGGTTCGTCAGACACAGTGGTTGAAACGACCCCCGATTGGAGAGCACCTTTTGCCGATTATCTCCAAAATGGCCAGCTCCCGAACAACCGGGCCGAGCGCGAGCGAATCCGACGCCGCGCACTTCAATTTACCCTCCAGAGCGGCCCTAGTCTTGAGCAGACCCTCTACAAACGAAGTTTTGATGGTGTCCTCCTCCGTCGCATCCAAGGAGTAGAGATACCTCAAGTCATGAAAGAGGTTCACGCCGGTTCCTGTGGCGCCCATCAAGCTGGGCCGAAGCTGTCCCATCAAATCCGGAGGCTAGGGTACTTCTGGCCCTCCATGATCCACGATTGTATTGGATACGCCAAGAGATGCCACGCGTGCCAAGTGCACGCCAACTTCTTGCATCGGCCGCCAGAACCCCTCCACCCCACCAAGTACTCTTGGCCATTTGCGGTATGGGGACTCGATGTAGTGGGACCGTACCCGCCGGCAACAGCCCGCCAATGTAGGTTCATCCTGACTGCTACAAATTTCTTCTCCAAGTGGGCAGAAGCAGTTCCGCTCAAAGAGGTCAAGGCCCGTTCCGTCGTCGACTTTGTGAGCTCCAACATCATCCACCAGTTTGGGGTCCCTCACGCCGTCCTCACTGACAACGGCACCAACTTCCGAGCAGCTGAATTGAAGAAATTGTACGCTAAGTACGACATCCGGTCAAACCATACCTCCCGCTACCACGCACAGGCGAATGGACAGATCGAGGCATTCAACAAGACCCTCTCTAACATTCTGCAGAAGATGGTTGGTCAGAACAAGAAGAGTTGGCTGGACAAGCTCCCCAACGCCCTTTGGGCTTATCGGACGACGACTCGCAACTCTACCCAGGTGACCCCATATTCCCTGGTGTATGGAGCTGAGGCCGTCCTACCCATTGAGATCCAGCTGCCGTCGCTACGCACGGCAGTTTATGATCACCAGACATCAGATGAGGTAGCCGAGATCCGTCTAGCTGAGTTAGAGGCACTGGACGAGAACCGGCTTCATGCCCTGCACAATCTGGAAAGGCATCAGGACAAGATGGCAAGAGCTTTGGACAAGAAGGTTCGTCTCCGCTCTTTTCTACAGGGTGACCTGGTGCTGGCCCTGCGAGCGCCAATGATTCTCGGAAGGAAACCGCCCAAGTTAGAACCCAAATGGGAAGGGCCTTATATCATCCATAAGGTTTACCCCAATGGAGCATACTCCTTGGTGACCACAGATGGAGAGCATGTAACCCCCCCCCCCACCAATGCCAGATTCCTCAAGCGATACTTTGCCTAGGGCAAAAGATGGTCCCTCATGACATTAAACTGCACTGGTCCCGCATGACATTAAACTGCACTGGTCCCGCATGACATTAAACTGCACTGGTCCTGCATGACCCTAAACTGCGAGATGGTCCCGCATGACATTAAACTGCACTGGTCCTGCATAACCCTAAACATCGAGATGGTCCCGCATGACATTAAACTACAGTGGTCCTGCATGACCCTAAACTGCGAGATGGTCCCGCATGACATTAAACTGCAGTGGTCCTGCATGACCCTAAACTGCGAGAGGGTCCTGCATGACATTAAACTGCATTGGTCCTGCACGACCCTAAACTGCGACTTGGTCCCGCATGACCTTAAACTGTATCTCCGTCCTCACTGCAAGACGTTAAACTGCAAGTCAGTCAGTTCTTCCTGACCGAGGCTCAGCCTCAGGCCCCTCGGCCTCTTTGGGCCCCTGGCCCCGTCTCCACCGAGGTCTGGCCCCAGGCCCCCCTCGCGTCTTTCCGACTCACCCTCTTACGGGATTGTACGGTACAGTGTAGGACTACGTTCTCACGTTGGGATCATGTACCATGCCGCACACATCCCCGAACGAGATGCCCCTCGTCCCGCATGACGTTAAACTGCATGTCAAGAACTACGTACGGCTTGATTCCCATCTTCATGGGATACGTAGGAACGCTCGGACGCCTTGTCTCGAGCCCAGCCCCAAGCTTCTCTCTTCCACTATTCCCCCTGGGAATGGTCTCCTTGGAGGATCTTTGTGTAGCAGGGCGTCGGCCTTCTTGGCCCCGCTCATGCAACCCCACTCACGCAAAGATTGTAAAGGTCGCACCATGCGCCCACTCCCATTCTTCTACCCTCCCACGTCCTCACCGCATGACGCTAAACTGCATGGCCTTCAAGAACTACGTATGGCTTGATTCTCATCCTTATGAGATACGTAGGAACGCCCGGACATTTCGTCCGTTGGCCCAGCCCAAAAGCCAAAATCTTCCCCTCGGGTCAAGACACGGCAGGGTGCACACTTTTGCCCCAACCCACGTCGAGCAAGCCTCGACCCGGCTACACATTCCCCCCTGGAGGTGTTTGCCCCCTTCGTGGATGGATTCACACCTGGACGGGCCCCCAAGAACGGCCTGGATACAAAGCCCAAGGGCTCTCCTACCGATACGGGCCAACGCCCCCGAGGGTTTTTCAAGCAACAAATCGAAACAAGTCCCGCGTTGCGAATTTGGTCAGCGGTCGACGCTCATTTGTTGCCCCCATGCGGGTCACCATAGGAACGCTGTGTTTCGAATATGGTCAATAGTGATTCATTCTGCCCCATCCTGAGGTGACAAACTTCCCCAGGTGGTGCCAGTGATCGGGCCCACATCCCAGGATTCCTCACCCGGAGCGTACGGTGTGGTGTAGGACTACGTCCTCATTCACGTCGGGATCATGTACCATGTCGTACGACTCCCCTTCCGAGGCTCAGCCCCAGGCCCCTCGGCCTTTCCAGGCCGCGGCCCAGGACCTATCTTATAGGATTGTACGGCATGGCGTAGGGCTATGTCATCACGTCGGTTTTTCACCATACTGTACACCTTGCTTAGGGATATGTTATTCCCCTCCTCATCCGGTATGACGTTAAACTACATTTCAAGAACTACGTGTGGCTTGATTCCCATCCTGATGGGATACGTAGGACCACCTGGATGTCCAAGATCTGGGTCCAGCCCCATTCCTCGGGAATCCTCATCCCATCTTGGCCCCCTGGCCTATCCTTCCTCCATGAGGGGATCATATGGTGCGGTGTGGGATTACGACGGTCTCGTGATGACCACGCCATGCTCCCACCCCCTGCTGATTTGTTTCGTCGATCCCTCTTTTTCGGCGGTTCTCCAATGTGCTTAAGAGTACTCTGGTTCATTACCTGGAATGCCAAGCTTTACTCGGACACGTCCGCACCCGCTTTCCAGGCTTTGCGTATCCCCGCATCAGGGCTTTCACCATCTTTCACACCCGGAGGGACCCCCAAGAACGGCCTGGATACAAAGCCCAAGGGCTCTCCTACCAATACGGGCCAACGCCCCCCAGGGTTTCGGACGACAAATCGATAAAATCCCGTGTTGCGAATATGGTCAGCGGTCGATGCTCGTTTGTTGCTCCCACCTCAGGCTAACGCGATACAGACGTTGTGTTCCCTTCATGGATAACAGTTTTCCTCTGTCGTCACGCCAACCCATTAATCCCAAATGCCGGGTACACAATTCACACCCTTCATCACTTCATCGTGTCCAAGTAGAATTTTGGGACTCTTAGTACCTTTCCCCCGTGCACGTCTGCGCGTTTGAGGAACAAGCTACATCAAAGGTGTCCTTCGGAACTCTATGCTGACTCCCCTTTAATGGATGCCCCAAGTATTGCGATAAGGATCCCCCCCTTGTTTCCCACACCGAGTTTATCTCACGTGGGCTTAGGGATTGGGTTGACCTCTGTGCTTGCTCGGGAGTTGTCACCACCCACGGTCCGAGCTCTAAGACCATAAACTAAGACTCTCATCTGGAACTACGTTCAAGACCCCTTGTCTCCGAACCCAGCTTGAGTTCAGCAAATTTACCCCTCTAATCCTGCCTTCAGGACCCTGATCACAGGACTGCGTGGCGCAGTGTAGGACTACGTCCTCATTCACGTCGGGTACGCAACAACTGCACCACGCACGCCCCCATTCTGAGG
The DNA here is from genome assembly GCA_963277665.1 of Viscum album. Taxonomy (NCBI): domain Eukaryota; kingdom Viridiplantae; phylum Streptophyta; class Magnoliopsida; order Santalales; family Viscaceae; genus Viscum; species Viscum album. Next base: position 1,448,796,757 of record OY728155.1, read on the forward strand.
TTCAGTCCTCCTATCCCCTGTCATGCATGACATTAAAAGGAACCTTTCAAAACTACGTGTGGCTTGATTCCCATCCTAATGGGATATGTAGGACCACCTGAATGTCTAAGATTCAGGTCCAGCCCCATCTCGGGGAGATCTCTTGATTTCTCGGTCACCTAGGCCACTTGGTCCATCCCTCTCCAGCAGGTGGTGCGTAGGTATGATACAAGGTTGTGGGCATCATGCCCCCCTTCCCCTGGGAATCTGCCATCTCTCGATCGCCCTCAAGGTTGAGTCCCTTGGCTCCCTGTAGTGGTTCACCCATGTGTTGAGAGTACTCTGGTCTAGGACCAAGAGTGTCAGATTCAACTTGGTCAAGTTCCTTCCACTCGTCAAGCTTCGTGTTCCCCTCTATTCGGACTTCCATCATCTTTCACACCCGGAGGGACCCCCAAGAACGGCCTGGATACAATGCCCAAGGGCTCTCCTACCGATACGGGCCAACGCCCTCCAGGGTTTCGGACAACAAATCGATAAAATCCCGCGTTGCGAATATGGTCAGCGGTCGATGCTCGTTTTGTTAGTCCTCATTTCAGGCTAATGCGACAGGATGCTGTGTTGCGAACATGGTCAGCAGTAATCCTCTGTCGTCACGCCAGCCCCTTCAGTCCTTGAATGTTGGTTGCATGATTCACACCATTTTCCACCCCATCATGTCCAGGTGGAATCTCGACACTTTTGGCGCTATCCCTCAGTGCACCTTTGCATGTTAGGGGGACAAAGCTGCAATCTGGCGCCCTTTGGGGCTCCCATGGTCCGAGCTCTAAGACCATAAACTAAGACCCATTCGGGACTACGTTCAAATTCCCATCCTCATGGGACACGTAGGACACCCCAGACGCCCTGTCTCCGGGTACAACCCATTCAGGAAGCCAGTCTCTCTCCCTGTTTCCCCTCTGTATAGGCCCCTCGGCCTAAGGTTTCACCCTCCAAATGGCGTACAATATGATGTGGGATCATGTCTCCGTCAATTGTGTTTTATAACACTACGCACATTTCCCGCCTAGCATCGTCTCTGCTACGTCTGCGCTGCATGACGATAAAATGCATGCTTGGTCCTATCATACGACCCTAAACTGTGACATTATCGTCCTGGCCGCACGATGAAAAATGGCACCGCATTGTGGTGACCTCGCTGTAGAGGACATCACGTTGGGTACTGGCCACGCGCCATGCCATTTGTCAACGCCCATCACGGCTTGATTCTTGTGGCGACATCACGACCTACAGTTCTAGGCCTGTCGCTTCACAAAAAAAACCATTCACCTCAAAGAACAAACAAGATACATCAAATTCCGCTTCTTTTAGTGCAGGGGCCACGTCCGCACTCCCCTTTTCCCCTGGCACTGGTATCCTACCGTGCCACATTTCCAGAACTACGTATGGCTTGATTCTCATCCTTATGAGATACGTAGGAGCGCCCGGGTATTTCCCCGCGGGCCCAGCCTAACCCTGGTGTTTGGTTCCATGGTCCGAGTTCTATGACCCTAAACTAAGATCTCCCCAAGGGAAAGGAATCTGCTCCCTCTCTCTAGTACGTTTCGTTGACGTATTCAGATGTGTTTTGACAAAAAGCCCGAAGCATGGGATTTTCACAGGGACATTCCCCTCATCCCATGACCAAGCTTCATGAGCTCGCTATTTGGATCCTCATCATCTTCCACATCCAAAAGGACCCTCGGAAAACGTGGATACTAAGCTTAAGGGCTCTCCATGAATGCTGGACCTAAGGGCCCTACAATCGTTTCGGGCCAACGTCCCTGCGGATATTCGACAACATTTGTGACACGGTCCCGTGTTTCGAACATGGTCAACGGTCGACCCTCATTTGTTTGTCCCCATTTCAGGCTAACGCGATAGGATGCTGTGTTGCGAATATGGTCAGCAGTAGTCCTCCATCGCCACGCCGTCACCATCGTGATCCGAATCTCGAGCGTCATGATTCACACATTTCCACTCCCTCATGTTCAAGTGGAACTCCACCATACTCGCCTCTTTCTCTTCGCGCATCTAGATGCGCTGAATGATCGTGTTAGTGTCATTGGGCCGGTAGTCACCGAGCATCCCTTTGCCCCAACCTGCCCCTCTCTGCGTCGGGAAATTCCCACCACTACTACTTGTTTCCCACACCGAGCACGACTCACGTGGGCTTAGTAGTTTTGGCCGGATGTGTACCAACACGGTTAGGCCGCTCCTCGTCCAGTACGACATTAAACTGCGCTTCCAGAACTACGTGCGGCTTGATTCCCATCATCACGTGGGATACGTAGAGACGCCCAGGCATTTCGCCTAGGGTTCAGCCCCAGGAATCACAAAATCCTGTTCCTCCTCATTTCCAGCCCTCTGGCCTGACCCCTCGGGGAGAACTATGTAGCTACAATTTTACCCTGAACAAGTTCAGGATGCCCCAAGATCCCATTGGGAAGCGATAGATCCCCTCGCCAGAGAGGCCCTGTCCCAAGAAGGAATGATCTGTGATCAGGTCGATGCGCCCATCTGGCGTGCTCCCTCCGCGGTGGTGCAACTACCGAGGTGTTGGATTATGTTTGAACAAGCCACCACTCCATGTTCCACACTTTGCGTGTCCCTTATTCGGACTCTCGTCCTCTTTCATGTCTGGAAGGACCCCCTAACAGTATGGATGTCTGACCTATGGTCCACCAACTGTCCTGGGCCAACGCCCTGAAAGATTGATCGACAACATTTGTGACACGGTCCCGTGTTTCGAACATGGTCAACGGTCGACCCTCATTTGTTGTCCCCATTTCAGGCTAATTCAGTAAGGATACCGTTTGTCCGCCACGGTTAGCGGTTGTCCTTTATTGTCACGCCATCCCCACAGTGTTCCGAATTTGGGCATCGTGATTCACACTTCCCATTTTCACCTGTTTGAACCAGTTTCAGCGCCCCTGGTGTTGCCCCGATCGTGCATAAGAGCACGTTGGAGAAACGGTAATTCGGCTATCCTGGAAGTTCCTCCTCCGATCAAGCCTTCCCCATCTTTCGGGAATCTGGACTGGTTTGAGGGAATTGTCGTCAAACATCCCGCAAACATTGCAGGGATGCAACAAGGCAATTCAACAGTGGAAATCGTGCGTACTACGGAACTCAAAACAAAGGAGAAAGAAAGAGTTGGAGCACAACAGTGTTAATAAAAGCTTCTTTCGAGTTCGCTACAATACTCGGGGGTTGACTTCCCCCATGGACGGGTTGACTCCGTCAAAAGAGCGTTGCAGCTCCGCCACCCGTTGACTTGCGGCGTCCAGAGCCTGTTGCCGCTGATTTAACTCCCGCTCCTCTTCAGCAGCGGCGGGGCGTAATCCGTCAACCCTGGCCCGGGCCCTTTCCACCTCGGCCTGGACGACAGCCATCCTTCCAGAGGTTTGCTCCATATGCTCCTCAGCCTTTGCCAGCTGGGCCTTCAATCGTAAGACCAGCTCAGACTGTGCATCGAGAGTGGCTGAAAGCTCGTTGGCCCGGGTCTGCATCTATTGGACCTCGCCTTCAGCCTCCTGGAGCTTCCTGATGCTGGTCGCCTTCCTCCGCTGCCATCCCACGCTCAGCCCACGATCATGCTCCCGGATCTTCTCATCCATGAGGTCTCGGATGAGCGCGTGAGGGCGTTGGGCATCCACTCCCCCGGCACACAGTTCGCGCAACCGTGAGCGGAGCCTATTCATTTCGGCCAGCCATTGAACTTGGGGAGTGTCCCTGATAAAGCGCGTGATCAGCTTCCACGACCGGCGGCGGACTATGCTGTTGTCTTCCTCGTCAGAGGCTGTTTCATCCCAATCCGCGCGGTCAGCGGGCTCGTACACAGGATATGCCTGCAGGAATTCCTCAGCGGGATCCGCATCTGGTGTTGAGTCTGGTACGACACCTGACGCCGGCACAGGCACGACAGGACTGGGACTGACCGGTTGATCCTCTTCCTCGGAGTCCACCTCGATGACTTCAGGTATGACCCTGCTGGTGGTCCCGCCAGTGATGGTGTGCGCCGCAGTTGGAGGAGGTGAAGGGACTATTGTCACCATCACCGGCATGCCCCTGGGAGGGACGCCGCCAGACATCCCAACCAGCCTCGCCGCAGCAGCCCACGCCAGTCGGAGAACTGTATGACAGAAAGAGACATCAAAGTTAGTCGACATGGCCCACGTGTGGCAACGAAGAGACCGGTGGAGGAGACTTACGAAGATTGACCTCCGAGCTCTGCTCCCGGACCGGTACCGATGGGACTCCAAGACGAGGCCCCTCGTATACTGTTGGAAGGGCTGGAGAGTCCAGAGGAGCCACCTCAGACCCCCTGGTCCCACCAGATGCAGAACTGGACGCAGCCATAGGCGCGGGTTCTGAAGGTCCCGCATCGTCACCCGCCAAGGAGCGAGAACGAGGCCTACGAACAAGTTCCTCCTGCATGACCCAAACATTGGTAAGAAGTCCGTAGGGATTCAAAAAAAAAGAGATTGTAAGAAGAGAAGTTCAGAATGTTACCTCGAGAGCCTCCGCGAAGTCGTCGGATTCTGAGCTTCGGTCTCCGACCTCGCCCTCCTCCAACGGGCTCCCTCCTCCAGCCTCGTCCCCCTGAGAAGAGTCCCCTGATTCATCCGGCAAGGGGAAGCGCTCCCTCAGATCGGCAGCCGATGGCTGTGGAGGGACCGTCTGGTTCAACAGTACCCTCACCCGGTCTGTCATTGGGTGAGGGGCACCACTGGAGTGGATGTAATCCTCCAGCTCATTCAAGTATTGCTCCGCCTCCGTCGGAGACACCATGAATCCAGCCCGGACTGGGCCTATGCCCGGCAGTCTCATCCCGAGGCGATTCAGGTGGGCCCACATCTCAGATGGGCTGAGGAATTGCCGGTTGACGTCCCAGATGTCCCAAGCTTCCGGAAAGACAGCATCTTCTGCCATGTCAATGTGACGCAGCCGCTTCCCCGCAGCCTGAGCGGATACCCGACGGAATCCCCTCGGTGGCCGCCCCTCCGGATGACCTTGCTCTCCCGGAACCACCGGATCCGCCACTACTGCCATACCCTCGGCCGGTGCGGGTCTCTCTGCCATGGCAGCCCCGCTGCCACGGGCGGCCCTAGCTGCCCTCCGACCCCGACCTCGAGATAAAGGAGGCCCACCGTCACCGACCCGGATTGTTGGCTGCTTCAGCATCTCCCCAGGATAAGCGGCCTCCCAGCTAATGGCGTACTCCTTCACTAAGCCGAAGGCAGCGGTGGGTGGAGGTAATGTGATCTGCATCTTTCCATCCTCACGTGTGAACATGAGCCACAGCTACCTCATCACACACGGGTGCTCCTCGTGACGCACCTCCCAGTATACCTGCGGGGTCAGCCGCTGGAGGCACCAGAACTGCCTCGCAAAACGGTGTGGGGTGTACGGTTCACAGATCGGCTCACGATCTATCTGAGCCACCAAAACTCCACCTCGGAAGGCCAGGAGGTAAGCCCGATGCTCTTCCGTTCCCCGTCCATCATCAGTAAGCCTTCCCGTCGGCAGTGGAAAGGGATGAAAGTTGAACTCGTCCGCCCTCCACACCCTATTCAGCACCATCGGAACGACCAGTTTGAATGGGTAGCTCCCAACAGCGTTCAGGATGGAAGGGCGAAAGTATGATCCCGGCGGCGAAATGGGGTTTGGATACTCGTAAATCCCCCTGATGTGCGCCGCGATCCACCCATACAGGAGGTGGAAGGGCCCGCATATTCTTGGCGGCTTCTTGCCCTCGCTGATACGTCGCAGCATTCTGTATAGCTTGGCGAGCATCGGGATCCCCAGGTTGATCCGCTGCCCCATGGCCAGCATCGACGCCATGATGAACGAGCTGGGCCGTACCCCCATGCTTGTATCTCTCACTGGTAGGATCCACCCACATATGAGAGCCGCGATGAACGCCGCCAGCCTAACTATTGGCTGTTGTTCGGTGCTGACGCTGAAACCCCAAGTCTTCCATTGGTTGTCCTCCAAAACCCACCAATACGAGTGCCCCTTACCCCGCTGGGCTGCCCTCGGACAAGTTCGAGGCCTTGGAGGGAACTCCCGATTCTCTGGAAAGTTCAGGAAACACTTGAACCACCTCTTGAAGTGGACGTCCCTCACGGCCTCCTTGTCCTCTCCAGGGACAAGCGCCATCAGCGCTGACGCCAGCCGTGGCATTTGCTCAGCATCCCCCCACGCACTGATGACGGGGAGGAACTCGTCGTACATGGCCCCCAAGATCGGGACCCCAGAAACCTGGTGGACATCCCACAGGCTGATGCCCACCTCCCCGTGATGCAGATGAAAAGTGTTGGTCCTGGACGACCATCTACTCAGCAGTTCCGGCATCAGCTGCTTTGGCTGGTAAATGTGGAACTGGGAGGCCCATGCCGCCTCGTACAATCCCACTCTCCTCAGCTCAGCCTCGAACTCCTCGCAGGAGGCGCCTACCCAGTAGGCCCAGGCCCAGTCGTCGGTAAAATTGCCGCCCCGGCGGAGGTCCCACTCATCGGACCATCCCTTCTTCGGATCCTGCAGAGCCGCCTTCAGCACGGTGTGGTAGAGAGGAGGGGATGTCTCCGGTTGCAGTGGCCTCCCGTCAATGTCGTTCACATGATTGTAGAGACAATCGGCGGTGACGGGTGTGAAATCCTCCCACGCGTGACCATCGGCCGCCCTGAACCATTGGTGTTGGCACGGTGTGCTCCTGAACCAACAAGCTGGTTCATCCCTTCCCGCCTCAGGGATGAAGACGTCATCCCTCAGCCCGAAGCCGTACAACGGCAGCTTTTTGCACTGTGGATAATCCTTCTGACCTTCCGACAGCAGATCTGTCAGAGAAGTGTGGTCTGAATGGCTGCGAACCATTTCCCCCAAGCCTGGACGGTTGGACATCTCATCCCGGCGAGCAGCATCTGCAAGCACTCCCAGCACAGCTTCTTGATGGGCCATCTTTAATGTCGACCCTTCGAAAAGTTTTTCCCCCTGGACCGCGAAGCTCGGCCGCGAAGCTCGACCGCGAAGTCAGATCGCGGAGATCGGTCGCGAGACGAAGCCGCGAAGTCTGGCCAAGGCAGACAGAGGTTCGCTTGGCGCGGATGCGGAGTCGGAGGCTCGCGGTTCGCCGCGAAGCCCGATTCGCGGAGTGCTGTCGCGGAGTACGCAGAGCTTCGCCAAATCGAGAGCGCACAAAAAGACAAGACGCGTGAAGACAAAAGAGGGCGGACCCCCTATTTATAGGCGATGACCTCGGAGCATCGCGGTGCGCCTCACCCGCGCGAAGCATCGCGGCGCGTCCGGATCCGCGGCCCCGATGAGCATCGCGGTCCCCCTTCGCGATGACGCATCGCGAACCACCGACAGTTTTTGGCGATTGTCCCTCAGACTTCGACCCTTCGCCCTCCGCGGCTCCAAGTCTGAGGGGGGGCATTTTTTGGCGCCAAAAAATATGGCCCGAAAGGAAGGAACGAAAAAGGCAGCCGGCGCGCTGCCTCGCGAAGCACAGCCGCGAAGCACAGCCGCGAAGCACAGCCGCGGAGCCCGTCCGCGGAGCCCCGCCGCGTAGCGTCCCGACCTTAGCGGCCCCGCGAAGCTCCGGAGGCGGTAATCCTCCGCGAACCGGTTTGACGTTCGCGAGCTGCCGCGAAGCTCCGGAGGCGGTAATCCTCCGCGAACCGGTTTGACGTTCGCGAGCCGCCGCGAAGCCCAGAAGGCGGCGCGCGAGCCCTGCATCGCGGCGCCCCTTCCCTATAAATACTCCACTCCCCCTGAGTCCCAAGGACGGACAACCCGACCTTTCGGCTTCTCCTCTCCCGAATCGCGAAGCAAGCTTTGCCCCGGGAATCATGAGCTCCGCGAGGTATTTCTACTTCGCGAGACGACTCTGATTTGTTTCGTCCTGAGCCCCTCTTCCGAGAGGGATGCCCTTCGCGAAGCCCAAGGGCGTTCGCAAAGGAAGGGGATTCCCAAGGGAACCCGGGCAGCCGCGGAGCACTCGTGCTTCGCGAAACACCCAACCCATGCTAGTAATCTCTATGCCAAGGCAGGATAACTATGCATCGCGAAGCACATTGCTTGGCAGGACCCTGCTTCGCGAACCACTCCTTCTTCGCGAGGAAGTGCTCCGCGAACACTGTTCCAAGGGCGTTCGCAAAGGAAGGGGATTCCCAAGGGAACCCGGGCAGCCGCGGAGCACTCGTGCTTCGCGAAACACCCAACCCATGCTAGTAATCCCTATGCCAAGGCAGGATAACTATGCATCGCGAAGCACATTGCTTGGCAGGACCCTGCTTCACGAACCACTCCTTCTTCGCGAGGCAGTGCTCCGCGAACACTGTTCCACTTCGCGAAGCACCACCCACTCCCACCTATGCCCCATGCTAAGGCCAAGGCACCCCACTTCGCAAAGCACACTCCTCTGCTTAGCGATTCTTCCTTCCGTGCGACCCTCCAGGTTTGCACGATGTGATTTCAAAGTCCCATGGACAACACCTCCCGTAGCGTTGCTTCGCCCAATGCTTCTTCGCATAGGCACGCTAACGGCTATTTCTTCTTCGCATAGCCACGCTAACGTGGACCCCTCGATGGTTCCTCCCTCGACCCCCCTTTACCATGGCCTTACTGGTACCTTCCCTTCCCCAAGGACCAGAGGGTATCGGTTATGTAAGCCCTAGGGGTGTGGAGTGAACCCACCTCGTCCGAGCTGCAGGACGTTAAACTGCCAAGCACCGCGTCCTCAACACATGACGTTAAACTGTGACCCAACCTCGTCTCCCTCACGAAGGGTCCCCCCCAGCTCGAGCATTCATTACACCGCTCGTCTCCACGGGAATGGAACTCTTCCGCACGTGGAATGAGATCCTCCTTGTCGGAGTGGTGTATGTTCGCAGGGGAAGGGTCGCCTCAGAGCGTAAATCCCTAACCTTTGGTACGGATGATTGCACCCGTGCATCTCGGTACTCCCCCACTACCAAGGTCAGTGGGGAACGTGATAGGGAACGAGGCACCTCCCATTGTCGGACCAAGGTCCATCTTTCCCGCGCTTTGTCGCACCATGGGCCTCCATCCTGGAGTAAGTCCCAACACCATGGGCCGCTCAACGCGTAAGCCCCTCTTCGCTTCTCACGGACGCACCCTTCGCGACGTGATCGTCAGGTCCTTGCAACCTCTTGTTTCTCACACCGAGCATGACTCACGTGGGCTTAGAGTGAGCACCGACCCTGACAAACCCCTTTTGAACTACGAGGTCTTTGATCCATGTCAAGGCATGGTACGTAGGAAGCCTCCACGAGGTTCAAGCCCACCATCAGTGGACCAAGGTCTACTTTCATTTTGAACTACGAGGTCTTTGATCCATGTCAAGGCATGGTACGTAGGAAGCCTCCACGAGGTTCAAGCCCACCATCAGTGGACCAAGGTCTACTTTCATTTTGAACTACGAGGTCTTTGATCCATGTCAAGGCATGGTACGTAGGAAGCCTCCACGAGGTTCAAGCCCACCATCAGTGGACCAAGGTCTACTTTCATTTTGAACTACGAGGTCTTTGATCCATGTCAAGGCATGGTACGTAGGAAGCCTCCACGAGGTTCAAGCCCACCATCAGTGGACCAAGGTCTACTTTCATTCTGAACTACGAGGTCTTTGATCCATGTCAAGGCATGGTACGTAGGAAGCCTCTATGAGGTTCAAGCCCACCCGTCTTTCACATCGGGTTTCACCCCCGTCCAGCACGACGTTAAACTGCACCCCGGTCCAGCGGTAAGCCGTTGTGACCCACCTGAACTACGAGGTCTTTGATCCATGTCAAGGCATGGTACGTAGGACGCCTTTATGAGGTTCAAGCCCACCATCAGTGGACCAAGGTCTACTTTCATCTGAACTACGAGGTCTTTGATCCATGTCAAGGCATGGTACGTAGGAAACCTCCACGAGGTTCAAGCCCACCCATCACCCAATTCACGTCGTGTTCTACCTACGTCCAGTATGACGTTAAACTACATCCCGGTCCAGTGGTAAGCCATTGCGACCCAACCCTTCTGAACTACGAGGTCTTTGATCCATGTCAAGGCATGGTACGTAGGAAGCCTCCACGAGGTTCAAGCCCACCAATGGTGGACCAAGGTCTGCTTTCACGTCGGTTCACCGGCGAAACCCATTCTGAACTACGAGGTCTTTGATCCATGTCAAAGCATGGTACGTAGGAAGCCTCCATGAGGTTCAAGCCCACCATCAGTGGACCAAGGTCTACTTTCACGTCGGTTCACCGACACACCCACCCGTCGCTCTTTCACGTCGGGTCTCATTCCAGTCCAGCGGTAAGCCGTTGAAACCCACTTGAACTACGAGGTCTTTGATCCATGTCAAGGCATGGTACGTAGGAAGCCTCCACGAGGTTCAAGCCCACCCGTCGTTTATTCACGTCAGGGTTCATTATCGTCCCGCATGACGTTAAACTGTATCATTCGAACTACGGGGACTTTGATCCATGTCAAGGCATGGTACGTAGGAATCCTCCCAGAGGTTCAAGCCCAAGTCTCTTCGGACTAAGGTCCAGCTTCACGTCGATTTACGGCACCATCCCGAACTACGCAGACTTTGATTCCCTGCCACGGGGATACGTAGGAAGCCTCTTCAAGGCTCAAGCCCAACTTCGTCGTCGCCCCCCTGCGATGATCCCATTTCATTCTCAACCGTCTCTGCTAGACGTTAATCTTGCAACATACCCTGTGTTGAACATGGGAAGCTGAGGAAAACCTCAGATACGTGTCTATGACATGTAATTCCCTGCGCTCGATGTGGGATGCCTCGGGCTTCCACGCCCTCGAGAAGCCTTATGATTGAGGATAACAGACAGACACGCCAGGTACCCCAGCATCCAGACACGCTACTGATGGCTCAAACGTGATTACTCCCCTGACCGTAGGTTGCTGCCCTGACTGGACCCTTTGGAATGTCCCGACAGAAGCAGTGTAATTAACCGGCGTCCATGGAAACATGACACAGGGAAGAGTTTCACGAACTATGTATTAAATCTATAAGGGAGACCCGGACTAGGTGACGAGTTCTGAGGAGGAATCCACAGGAGGAAGAACCGACATCCCATCATCCCGTTTCGATCAAGGAGCAGACGTACCTGAACAAGGAACGAATGTCGCCCGCCTTTGGAAAGCGGGAATGCAGGGCAACAAAGCCGCGCGTTCCCCTCCCCCGCGGACGGATGCGCGCGCGCCCCGGCAAAAGCGTCGGAAACAGTATGTTATGCTATGTACTAGGCTAGATGTTACCAACACATTAAGGGAAGTGTCATGATATCAAGATGACCTAGGTGACCTCCAATTCATGAATGTAATGGTAATCCTTAATTATATAAGTAATACTAAGGATATGATCCTAATTTATAGAGGATATGAGGAACTAGTCATCAAAGGATATGAATATGATCATTTCCAGATAGATTAGGATGACATTATAAATTTTTGAACTTTTCTATAGATGGATCAAGATCATTTTTGGAACTATTTAACTAATTTTTAGCTTATATTGGATGGGTTTTAATTTGGGTAGTTTTGGGGGTAAATTGGTGAATCATGGAAGGAATATGGGAAGTGCATGGTTGGCACACAATTTTCCCAAACCATGCACTTATTCCAGCAAACCATGCAAACCCAGAGAGAGGGGGTTCACATAGTTGGTGTATGGTTTTTCAAATAGTGCATCCTCCAAGAAGTAATTGTGTGACCCCTAGGAGGAGGATCATAGTTAGGTGCAAAGTTAGGGAAAACAATTCTCCCTTTGAAGGAAACTGTTCACACGGAAAATTACACCATGGAAAGTTTGTTTTAAAATTTCTGAACCCCCTATAATTCACCCTAATTCAACCCAAATCGATCCTAAATGTTTTCAATAATTTTGAGGGGATTTAAAGTGGATTATAAGGGCATATAAACTCTTTTATTGATGAATCAAATGCCATATTGAAGAATTTTCACATCTACCAGTTAGAGATTCTCATCCCATGTGGTTTCATCTCACTCTTGTCTCTCTTTCTGGGTGAAGAAGTGTGTATTTTTTGTAGTTGAAAAAAGATTAGATCCTATTTATGATAGATATAACTTCATTTGATCTTTGATCTAGGTTCTATATCTAGATCATGTTCTTCATCATGGTCTTGGTTGTTCCGCTTCAATTTGCGATTTCTGTTGGCGAGCGTCTGTCAGCGATCTTGATGTAGGTAGTCTAAATTGAAAATACCATAGTATTGATTTAATTATGGGTGTATAATTATCAAGTTAACATTTCCATGATTGTTAAATTTCATTCTGACTTGAATTGATTAATTTAAATTTCTATGTGATAATGATTTGGGTGGAATTGGGGTAATTGAAATTGGTTGACTCATGATTATGAAATTGATGGGATAATGGGGTTATGGAATTAGAAAATTTATGGGATTGTGGAATTTGTTGATTCCATGAATGTTGAATAGATTAATTAATGGAAAAAGGATGTTTTTCTTAACCTTTAAGGGTTAATTAATTATATGGTTAAATGTTTTTAATTGGTTTAATAGTTTTTTGCTCATATTATTTCATGTGATTGATATAAATAATTATGATTATTTCGATAATTTGAAAAAGTGAACATAAATGCAATTATTTTAAGAGAAGGTTAGTGATACATAACCTTGAAGTACACTAAATTGTGATTTATGAAGTATTTTTATATTTTTGATATTTTTGATATATGAGATATTGAGGTGCAAGATAGGGAATGAGGCTCCAAATACCTATAAGATATAATGAGCATGTGACAGAGATTAAGGATCCAAATACCCATGTGATATTGAGGTGTGGGATAATGAAAGAGGCTTCAAATACCCATGGGGTGTTAGACAAAAAGTTTTATGCCCATGACATTGGCATTTGACTATAGTTCCCATTAGTCGTGATATGACTTGAAATGAAATAATTAAAAATAACCATGGTATTGTGATGTGTGATATACCTTGGGAATAGTTCGGACCCCAGCACAGGTCAAAGACTGTATTGATAATATGGGTGACATCGTGAACATAAGAAACTATATGGTGAATTAAATAATAATTAAATGTGATAAGTATTTACTTTATGCAATGAAAATTATACTTTATACAACTACATTCACTGTTATTGACTAGATGTTGTTTTAGATGTCGTTGGTGCTGGCCTACTGAGTTTTACTCACACCCTACATGGGTTTCCAAATTGGTACCCAAATAAAATTCATGTTTTCTGGATAGGATAAGGTAAAGTTCTCTAGGTTATACAGATATGTCGGGATGGGACATGGATAAGGGAATGAGAATGGTGTTGGTACCTTCTTTGGATTGTCAGTGTTTATTTAATTTGGTTTTTCATTTAACACTTAACACATACTTGTCATGAAATATCTACTATTTTGGTTTGGATATTGTTCCCTATTTTGATTCATCATGTGATACTATTATGTTATTGATCATAGTACGATTCAAGTTATTGGTTATTATCATTTGATTATCTTTGTTCTATTTATATTATTATATTACTCTAATAAAGAGGGTAGCGAATCCCCATGTTTTATATTACACCCTCATTTCTAGTCAGAATCCTCTGGAATATGGGGATGCATCCTTGAGGTCATGTGATTGACCGGATCAGAGCACAGGTGTGTGGCACCTAGATTAGGACGTTATAATGTAGTATTAGAGCCCAATTTTATTTTATTTTATTCTGTATTACTATTTGAGAATGGTAGAGATGTGACTAGGAAGAGTTTAGGCTTAGTCATGAGTATGTTCACTTGAGTAGCTGACCCATGTATGGGAGAAACCCCAAGTACAGAGTATGGGACTACTATTATTGGTGTTTTTTGTCACAATTGGATGTTATTTCACCATGGGTGATGCACTTATTATGTGATGTGATTATTATTTCTATGCTTTTTTGAGATTTGACTCGTGCCCCAATATAACAAGATATTTGAGTATGCATGTATCATTATAAGCACTCAGGAATTATTGTGAAAAACATCATTTTTAGTAACACACAAAAAAGAAGTTTTTGGGTATGTTTTTGAAATTTAAATATTTTTCCCTTATTGTGTAATTCAACTAAAAAATGTGCTTCATATGGAATTGAAAGTTTTATAAGGAAGAAAAAGGTGAATAATTGGGTGTCTAATGACAAACTAGAAAATGAGAATGTGTTTACCCATGTCAATCCTAAATGTAGTACATTTAAAGGTAGTGATAATGCCTTGGTTTTTACTATGTATAGGGAAATGGGGAATGAATTGTTATAGATTTTGGTGAATCACACTTGTTAACTGTGTTATTTTTTCAGAATGTAACTTAAGGTGTTTGTTAGGAATTTTAGAGATAAGCCTATATGATGATGTTTGTTGATAGGAAGACATGAGGATATGGCTGGAAATGATCCTCCAGCAATGGAACCTAAGGTATCAATAGTGCAATGTGAAGAAGCCGGAGAGAACTTCTGTGAGAACATTGAAAACTTCATGCAGTTTATGGAGAGAGACCCAGAGTGGGTTGTGAAGAGTAGGTCTAACCTAACATTGTAGTTTCAACTACAAATCCCTCTTAATTTCACTAGATAGGTTGTACCTAAGGCATAAAAGTTATGGAGTGAGTCCATACATACTATACTTGACCATTTAGAAACTCATACTAAGAAGTGTCATAAGTTGGATGCTTATATTTTATTAGGATCAACAAAATTATCCTAGAATGTTCAGGATCAGATTGGGAAGGCAGATTTTATGGTATGGAAGGACTTTCTAGAGAATTTACTAGAGAAATTTTACATTGATATGCTCAGGAAAATTATATAAGTAGGTTTTATGAGGTTAAATTAGGAGAAAATTATCATGATAAACTATCCTAGATGCTTCATGGATTTCTGCACTTTTCTTCAATGTTGGAAGGAGATGAGGCGACCACAGTGAAATGGGTCCATGAAGGGATTAAAAGTGATATTAAGTCCAAGGTGAATATCTTTCATCTGAATTTTTTTCCAAACTAGTGAATCAGGATCTCATTTTTAAGGGAACCTGACGGAGGATTTTGGTTGAGGATAAGTGGGTATTGTTTGATGAAAATGAGGTAAGTTTTCTGAGAGTAGGAAGTGTCTCTAGGATAATTCAAACCACGGTGATAATAAAAAGATTGGATAGGGGGAAGGGTCAGTCACATGAGACCTTACCCAAGTGAAGTGTCACCAGTGAAATAGGTCATCCCACCCTCATAGACATTGTCCTCAACCACTAGTAGAGTGACAAACTTATGTCAGGATGGTAAATCTACAATGGTTTTTTAGAAACCCATGATATATTGGTAGTTATAGGGCGAATTGACAAAATAATATTAGAAAAAGGGGGTCTTTTATACCATATCAGTTTAGTAGTTAGAGTTCTATAAGACATAGAGATCGCGGTAGTGGAAACGTTACTTCGGAGAAAAAACAACCATATTAGCATAATGGTGTAGATAAGGTTATTCATAATACATAATAGGGAATTGGGGAATGACAGTTTCATTCCATTTAACATACAGTGTTGGATAGTGAGGCTGGATCATTGAAATTTATAGGTACTATACTTATAGATTCCATGCTATCTAGTGCCTTATTTTATATAAGTACCGCTCATTATTTTATATCTCCAAAACATGTGAATGGTTTGAGTCTGAAAGTGGATTTTTTTAGTAGGGTTATAATGATTGATACATTTTTGGGTGTACAGTCAAGGTACATCTATTTATGCAAGGGGTGTTTTCTCAAGGTTGGGGAGTATCATTTTTTATGGGATCTGTACATCCTTGAAATTTCAGGATTTAAACTAATTATGGACTTAGACTGGTTAGTGATGTAGCAAGCCCACATAGATTGTAAACATAGGAGAGTGACTTTTATATCTCCTCAATGAGACCATTATATTCAACAAGGATAGTGGGATATCAAATTAGGCCATGCATGGGAAATTCATCAGCAACTAGGGGAGATTTCCACATCGGTTTCTAGAATGTTTCTATATGATGGGGGTGTAAATAATGATGTCTTTACACCCATATTGTTAAGTAAATAAGTATATTTATTAATTTTTCCATTCCTTTAGGTTTTTTAAAATCACAAACACATTTTCTCAAGGAAAATTAACTTTGTCTATGATTTTTTATGAAAGATTTTCATTCCTTAAGGAAATATATTTGAATATTCTTAAAATATGATTTTATATGTTATACATAATAATATTTATCCATGTATAAATCATATTTTTCATAAAGACAAAAATTTTATAAGATTAATTGAATTATTATCTAAAGTCTCAGAATCCGTCAGTTTCATAGATATTGAATATTACTATTTTCAGACTTTGAATTCTCTATTTTCTGACTCCGGATTTCCTGATTTTCAGACTCCTAATTCTATGAAATTTAGACATTTAATTTTGTGAAATTTAAACTCAAAATTCTCTAAAATTAAGACTCTAAATTCTCTAAAATTCAGATTAGAATTCTCTCAAATTCAGACTCCGAATTATCTAACAATTAGACTCCAAATTACTCATAATTCAGACTCTGGATTCCTTAGAAATAAGACTCCAAATTCTTCAGCATTTAGACTCTGAATTTCTTAGAATTAAAACTCTAAATTCATCATAAATCAAACTCTGAATTCCCCAGAACTGAAAATATAAATTCCTTAGAACTCAGACTCTGAATTTCTCATAATTCAGACTCTGATTTCCTCCGAATTCTGACTCTAAATTCTATATAATTCAAAATCTGAATTACATATAATCCAGACTCCAAATTCCTTGGAATTTAGACTCTACATTTAATAGATTTAAGGCTTTGAATATCCATTTTTTCCAAATCGTATTGTACATATTTTCAAACTCTGATTTCTAATTTTCCTAGATTCTGATTATTCATATTTATTAATTTTACTTTATATCCTTACTACATTGTTTCATGTTTATTGGATCCTATTTTTCTAAACATAATATTGTCTTCCTTACATATTAATGTTTCTTAATCAAATTTTTGTTTCTTAATATTGACATAGTTTCTCATATTTCTATATACAAAATGATGTTGTGTAATCTATTTTAAACCAACTGTTGACTAAGTGACATGGTACAGGTCCCCCAGAGATTTAAGGAAAAATATGACCACTAGAGGAGGAGTTGATTGTTAATGTTTTTGCCTATAAATAAGATATCATTATAATGATCTCAAAAGGATCAAGATATTACATGATGTGATGCTATGAAGTGATTTCTAGAGAGAGAGACTCCTATGCCCTGTGCGATCTGTGAACATCTTGTTCAGTCGTAAAAAACATGATCTGCTTTCTTAGTTCGACTATGATTGTTGCCGAGTACAACTGAGGGCTTCTAGAGACAGGAAGACAGAGGTGTCTCTTACATTAAAGTTTTAGGGCTTCAGGGGATAGGAAAATAGAGGTTCTGAATACCTTAAATTTTGATGGCTTGAGGGGATATCAAGACAGATTGTGATATTTTAAATAGAGGGATTACCCTGGTGTAGGTAAGACAGACTTTCTTGAAAGTATAATTCAAGATACCATTATCCATGGTTTTTGGGTACCATTCTCTTTGGTTTAAAATATTTCCTACTTGTTATTGTTTTGTTACATGTTTTTTATTTCTGATGTATTTTGGTAAAGAAAGAAAGTATAACTTTCATATACTTTCTTATAATTTTTAATTACCGATATAAATAATATTTTATACACTTTATGGTGGAATATTTCTCTAAGTAAAACCTACTTAAGTTTCCTTAAGTTTATCTTGGTTAATTTTATATTTCTTATAATGGGACCTAGGCCCTCACAATTATCTCTTTGAGTTATAACCAAAGGGGGTTTGTGAATTTACCTTGTTTAAAATTTTTAAACAAAGATTTAATTACAAACTTAAAAGAAAAAGTTTTTAAAACTAAAATTCACCCCTATTTTAATTGAGCATGTACATCTACATTTCAATCCTACAATTGGTATAAGAGAAGGATTCTGAGAATCATTGTATTATGTCTAAGGTACACAATTCTGAATTTTTAACCAATATTTATTTAAATGATACGTTTCCAAATAAATAATATTATGAATCATTGGATGAAGAATATTCCTCATTAGAAGATATTACCTTATCTTAATTTGAATAAGTTTCTTGATTTTATGAATTAATTAAGAGTGACAACTTTATGATAAAAAAATTAGAGAAAGAAAATTCTAGAATTTCTATTTTAACAAAACAATTATTAGATCTTAATAAATATCATGAATAGAAAACTCTTGTTCATAAAAATGTTTCTAAATACCTTAAGGAAGTTAATTCTGAAAAGGATAAACTTTCTAAGTTTCTTGAAAATTTTATTACTAAGAAAAATGTTTTAGAAGCTAACACAAAACCTAAGACTGATAACTATGAAGACAATAATTTAGTCATTATAATAAAATCTGAAATATTTTCCTTAAAGAAACTTTTATAAAACTACACTTCTGAAAGGAAATATTTTGATAAAATGTATTCACAACTTCTTCCTCTAAGGAATAGTTTTGGATTTGGTTATACTCACTCAAAACAAGTCTTTAGTCATCATTATTTTGATCCCCAAAGTGATAATTTTTTTCCTAAGTGTCAATGTGATGGGCCTTGGGAGATAAATTATTATCTGAATAAAACTCAATCCTTAGGTTTTAATAAATCTTACTTTTCTATGAATTTGTTGACACCTATGATTTTACTTTCTAAAAAATTTTGATCCAAGAATGTTTGGATTCTGAAAGTATAACTATTTTATTTTCAAAAAATTAGGGAAGTAAAAACAACAATACATGGTAAATGGATATCGGTTGTTCTCAGCACAAGACTGGTAACAAAAAATTCTTTGAAAAGATTATCAATATGAAATGAGGAAAGGTAACTTTCAGAGATAATTCTCAGAGAGAAATTGTTGGTATAAGTAACAGTGTTCTTCTTGGAATAGATTTAATTTAAAATGATATATTTTTAAAAGATATTAAGAACAACCTTATAAGAATAATACAATAATGTGATTAAGGTTACCTTGTGAATTTTAGGAATTATAAATGCTCAGTACTCAATTCCACAGAAGAATTTATTCTCTCTACCCATAGGCATGAGAATGTTTATACACTTAATGTAGAAGACCTTAGGAGCTAAGACCTACCTTGACATAGTGAAATAAAAGATCAATATTGGTTATAGACTAGAATACTAGGACACTGTAAGCTTAGGAACTTATGTAAACTCTCAAAGAAAAGACTTATTAATGATCTACCAAAGCATAGATTTGATTATTCAAAAGTATGCGAACCTTGCCAATATGAAAAGAAAAATAAGTCAACATTTAAATCAATTAGTGAAGTCTCAACATCTAATTCATTACATCTAGTTCATATTGATCTATTCAATCCAACACAAACTGGAATTATTGGAGGCAAATACTATGTATTTGTTTTAGTTGATGATTACACTATATTTACATGGGTCTATTTTATATTAAAGAAATATAAACCCTTTTCTTATTTTAAATATTTTCAGCCAAATTTAAAATTTAGAAAATCCTTTCATTGAAAACTATTCATAGTGATCATATGGGATAATTTCAAAATTCATATTTTGAAACTTTTTGTATTAAGAAAGGCATTACTAATAACTTCTCGTCTCCAAGAACTCCTTAGAAAAATGGTATTATAGAAAGAAGAAACTAAATTCTTCATGAGATAACTATAACCATGTTGAGTGAATATTCTATTACTAATAAATTTTATGATCAAGCTATTAGTTTTAATTTTTATACAATAAATCGAGTTTTAATAAGACCTTCTCTTAAAAAAACACCTCATGAATTGTGGACTGGTCAAAAACCTAAAGTTTCTTACTTAAAAGTATTTAAAAGAAAAGTATTTATATTGAATACCAAAGATAACTTATATAAAATTTCACCCAAATAAATAAAGGATTTTTTTAGGCTATTACACTACTTCTAATGATTATAAGGTTTTTAACAAAAAATTGTGTGACGTTGAAGATATTATACATGTTAAATTTGATAAAACTGATCCTTTTGTTTTTAAACAACCCAAACCTGCATCTTTAGATGTGTTTTCAAAAACCAATTATCAACATTTGATGGAATTTCCTTCTAATAATGAAAATAATCAAGAAAATGTTTCTAAAGTATTTGCCGAAAATATTTTCTGCTCTATATTGACGAACAGGTTTTCCAAAACCCAAATCTGTTGTTTCTTAAAAATCGTCCCATTGATAGTATCATTGGTGATGTAAATCACCCCGTAAGGACTAGAAGTTATTTAAGAAATAAAGTAGAACATCTTGCATTCCTTTCCAAATTAGAACTTAAAATCATTGGTGAATCTTTAGGTGATGATGATTGGATTAAATCGATGAAAGATGAACTAAATTAATTTGAAAGGGACAAAGTCTAGACCTTGGTTGAAAGACCTAAGAAAACATCTGTAATTGGTATAAAATGGGTCTTTAGAAATAAATGTGATGAAAATGGAATCATTGTTAGAATTAAATCTATATTAGTTGCTAATGGCTATAATAAATTAGAAGTAATAGACTATGAAGAAACCTATGCTCCAATATCTAGACTTGAATTCATTTGTATTCTACTTGCCTTTGCAGTATTCTTTAGTTTCAAACTTTTACAAATGTATGTGAAGTGTGCTTTCCTTAATGGATATGTTCAAGATGATGTTTTTGTCGAACAATCTCCTGGTTTTGAAGACACAGAACATCCTGAACATGTTTTCAAACCTACCAATGATTTAAATGGACTTAAACAAGCCCGTAGATCATGGTATTATAGACTTATAAGATTTTTGTTAAAAAATGATTATGTTAAGGGAATTGCTGATCCAACTAATTTTATAAAGAAAGATAAAGAAAAATTATGATTGTTAAAATTTATGTTGATGATATTTTATTCGGATCAACTCGGTAATCTACAACTAATTCATTGGAAAATATTATGAATTATGAGTTTGAAATGATAATTATGGGTGAATTAACCTTTTTCTTTGATTTTTAAATTTCTCAAAAACTAGAAGGAATTTATATATCTATACGTAAGTATATTAAGGATCTTCTTAAAAATTATTAATATGACAACACATAATGTATAAGTACTCCTATCGGTATCTCAAACTCTCTTGATCTTGATGAAACTTGGAAACCAATAGATTAACCTTCTTTTAGAGGTATGATAGAAATTTTATTATAATTAATAGCTAGTCATCCAGACTTAATGTTTTTAGTTTGTTTATGGGATAGATACCAATTTAATCCAAAGGAATCTCATTTAAAATCAGTGAAAATAATTTTTTTCTATTGAATGTAAATCATCGATTTAAGGAATTTCTATTCTTTTGGAAATTATTTTGTTTTAAATAGTTTTTTGGATGCTAATTTTGATGGATGTAGAATGGATAGAAAAAGTACATTCAGAACATGTAATTTCTTAGGAGATTGATTGGTTTCTTGGTCATGCATGAAGAAACACTTAGAAGAACTTTCCACTACTGAAGCTAAATATATAGAATCTGAATGTTATTTTATTCATGTGTTTTGGATGCAACACATACTCATAGACTTTAGTATGATTTTTACTAAGACACAGATATTGTGTGATAATACTAGTGCCATATCCCTAAGAAAAAACTATTCACACCACTCTCGTGCAAAACACACATATATTAGGCATCACTTTCTTAGAGATTACACACTCAAAAGAGATATCATTCTTTAATTTATCGTAATGCAAGATCAACGTGCTGAAATTTTTACAAAATATTTACCCTATAATAGATTTGAATACATTAAAAAAAGTTAGGAATGATAACCATAAGGTGATCCTCCATATTAAATTTTTATTGAAACCTATCTCCTTATATTAAGGAACTCATTTTCATAGGGGGGCTACATTTTTTTATAATTTCAAAAATTTATTTAACAAAATGTTTTGGAATCTAATATTTTTCCTTTCCGTAAGAAAAAAATCTAGAACCTAAAATTTTTCCTTTCACTAACAAAAATTTTCAGAACCTAATGTTTTCACAACCCTGAATAAATATTTCAGAACCTAATATCTTCAAGAAGAACCTTATCAATATTAAGAATTATTTATAAGAAGTACGGAAATTATATTTCCTTATTAAATATTCGTAATTGCATTTTTTTCTTCTTGTTTGTATTTCAATATTGTTTTATGAAAAACCTCATAGGATTCACTTTCCTAAAATATTATTTTTTTTAAGACCTCAAAAGGTTGGAAACTTCAAATACTTCTTTGGCATTGATATCAACCGTCAGATCAGATCATGCTTATATTAATTGTTGGATTGATTCATGAATTTAATCCATCACCGCAAAGCCTATATAAACACCCCCATATTCATGTCCCATGTCAATTTTTCCATAGTCTATGCATCGAATCTCTACCACCCTTTAAATTAGCCATTAATATTTTTTAGCTTCCTTACATTCCAGATGTCTCTTGATGTGTCCTCAAAAAAAATAATATGACCTCAAACAAAGAAATGAAATATTGGAAAATTGACAGAGAAACGTTGGTTGAACAAAATTTCTTTTTGAAGTAGGATTCAATGATTTCTAAAATTATAAACAATAATAGTTGATAAATTTTTTTGTAGCCAAGACGATGAATCAAGATCCGGTGTATCCTAATCTCCTTATTGAATTCAACGATTCAGTAATTTTTTATGAAGGAGGACAAGAAAATTTTTCTTTCAAAATCTATGGTAAGACTTACTCCTTAACTTTCAACAAAGTTGTATGTATTCTAGATATTCCTTAAAATGGAGAGTCTATCTTCTTATATCATAATTTTCTAGACAATAAAAGAAAGTTTTCATAAGGTTAAATAAATTGAGTTCTTATGACTTAAAGGAGTTAAGTCACCCAAAACCAATCATATTTCGACCAACTAAAGATTTATAACATTTTGTACACAAGGATTTCTCATTCTGAGAAAAAGAGATATGGATTAACTTAAGAATTGTAATATTTTTATGATGTATTTCATGGTGATTCTAAGAAAGGTAAATTTTTTCATGTATATCCTCCTAACCATCATCAATAACAAGAATGTCACCCACAAGTCTCAGATAATCATGTATCCAACTATCTTGTCAAGGATCACTATTCTTTGTCTTGAATCATTCAAAATTCCTTGAAATTTAGAACCCAAAACCATGAATATTATTATTTTTTATGTTATGATACTCTAAAGTGGATGAAAATTGGATTCAGTCTTAAGTCAGTAGAGTTCTATGATCTTTCAAAAAGTGAAATTCAAGCCTTGATAAAGAAAGGGGAAGTAGGCGAATCATTTAAGAAAACATCAAAGAAGTGAAAAGAGAAAGAATCAGAATCAAAAGAAAAGGCACCCATTCCGGAAACTCAATAAGCTCCACCCAAGTTGGAAAAGCAAAATAAATTTTCTGATGAAGTGGTAGCTAAGTGGAGTGAGCAGAAGAAGAAGAAAAATGAGTGAAATTCATGTTTTGGTTTAGACCCTACTGAGGCTAAGCCTTGAATATTTAGGTAGAAAAAGAGCTTGAGAAGCATGATAAAGAGAAAAAGATGAATAATAAAATTTCAAATGCTGAAATTTTCCAAGCCTTGATTAAAGATACAGAGAAAGAATCTGAACAAATCTAGTTATTTGAATCCTTATAACAAGAATTAGTTACCATAGAAACTCTGGGAAATAAAGTTTCAATTATAGATCCCATTGCTAAAGAATAAGTACAAAAAAAATAAGAAGAAGAAGAAGAAGAAGAATAAAAAGAAAAAGAAAATTAAGCTATAAAAAAACAATGGAGGAATTCCATGAGAAGGGAATTCCTTCAGACAAGTTTTTGATCAGAACATCCCAATTTGAATCAACCAAAATAATCTCACAAGGAAAAGATGATGATTATCAGGATGAGGTCAATAAACCTTCTTATGAAGAAATCATAAATCGTGATTTTATTCATCCAAAAGATTTTATGGAATGTGATTATAATGATTATGTTGATGATGATAAGATAATCCATGTTTCTGATAGTGAGTATGAGACTCCGAGAGTTGAGAAGGCAATCTCTAGAGATGGAAAACCAAAACAAGTGGTTGTTGATTCACCTTGAAAATATGTGGTTGTGAAACCTAATAAAGATGTTGTTGTATCATCCAAGAGGAAATATTAAGAACAAGATAATGTTTTCTCACCAGTAAAGGAATCTGATTCTGAATCTTCATCTTCCGTGGGACAAGATTTTGTTGTTCAATCTTTGAAAAAACTAGTGAACTCCATTCCCTTATTTCCTAGTATTGATTCAAGATGTCAATTTCTTCAGAATACTAAAAATTAAATGTAATATTTGATAATCATGCTCATTTAAAAGTACATCAATCTTGAAGTATAATTCAAATCTTATTCACATTTGTTATGATGCTCATATGAGATCATGCAAGGAAATAACCAAATGGTCTAAGTCAATGATTAATAATCTGAATGTCATGGATGATTTCCAAGATTCAGTAAAGGATGTGATAAAACACAATTTTATTTAATATTTTATTGATAATAAATGAAATAATTTCCTCAAATTGTTCTAAATAAGTTAATTTATATCATAATTGGGATTAGATCATTCATTTGAAAATTTGTTGGAAATTCTAGTTTTACCATTTGACAAGTCATTGTAGTATTTAGAGCATAAATATTTTTTTTGTAAAATATATTCAATTCAATTTTTTTAAATATGTTCCTGAATAAATTAGATACAAATTATATTTAGGTCATGGGAGATGAATCGTGCATTTGAGTGGAGTAAATTGGCCATGAAGACAAAGTTGGACAGAACTATCCAGATTAGACATCACATCACCATTTCGACCATATCTTCTGTATCCAGACTTGTATTGGTCCAAATTTTGGATGAAAGATCCTTAACATGATTACAAAAAAATAATTCATCTAAACATCCAACCAATTCTGGTGTTTTGGAGGTCAACTATGCGGTGAAACTTGGAGTAAAATATTTGGCCAAATTTCTCTTTCACTTTTTAAAAAGATTTGTAACCCTAACCCTCCAAAACTCTATTTAAAGGATATTTTAACTCTTTGGGAGGGCTGGTATTGGATTTGGTAAGGTGTGGCCGAAATGGTGTCTTTTGAGAACTGCTAAAACTCTTGGAGGATGTAATTCCTTCTCCAAACATCTCTTCCAAAAAAGGATCTCCTCTCCCACCTCCACTTTTTTCTCTTTGTTTTTTTCTTTTAATGTGAGTTTTATTAAATATATATTCCATGTTATTCTAATTTAATCTTATTATTTTTCTTCTTGGGCTGTAATCTAAGAGTGTAGATGAGATTGGTAGTTCTCCTTTCAATCCATTACTTATAAAAAATGTCTCCGTGATGAAAACTCCTCCCATGGAAGAGTGATTTCTTTTATAGTTGATCTAATTCATACTCCCTTAATTTATTTAATTTGAATCCATAATAATACTGTAATTCAAAAAAATTATCAATTAATTGAGTTTTAATTTCTAATTTACTCGATTGACTTTCACTTGACCGCATAATTGGGCTTGTGTAAACTGTGTGAGTGAAACCACAATCGCATAATCTAATTAACTAGGCAAATAATTTTAGGGTTAAATTTTCATATCCAACTCAATTTATTCTTAGATATAGGTAACATATATGTCCCTAATTTCCATTGACCATAAGTTGGCTTTTGGATCACATTCTAGGAAGGTTGCTACGATTGGAAGTCCCGAAGTTGACAGAAGACTCATCTTTCTAATATTTTTGGTTGTGTTAATTTCTGTAGGGTTTGGGGGCTGAAAATGTTAGGGGATTTAAATAGAATTAATTATAGTCATATGGAATAAAAATAAATTAATGATGAAGGGGAAATATTTGATCAACTATTTCTTCTCAGATAAGTGTTTTTAATGAAATTTTCTCTTGATTTTAACTTCTCATTTTTTTGTTTAGTTTACTATTCGAAAAGCCAAAAAACCCCTATCATATTTATTTTTCATTTGATTTGAACTATTTTATTACTTAATTCAAAAATATTAATAGTTGTTTAATTCACTTCCTCCTTGAGAGAAAGACCTAGGTCAGCCACTGTGATGCACTTAGTAAAATCACAAATAAATATTTTTTGAGAGCATGTGCGACAACATTCATCAAATTGGAATCGTTTCCAGGGAGGAAAATAATTATTTCATTCATTTTTAGGTATTTATTTTATTTTACATCTTATTCTATTCTTCTCTTATTTCTTCCTTCTTTACCCATTCTGAAATTTTCTTCTTCTTTGGTTTTCTTTTTCTTATTATTTTTAGACCATCAACTCAAACTTCTCATTTTTATTTTAATATGGTCCACATTTATTATTTTAATTTTTATTTTATTTATTACAAGAAATAATCTCGAGGATCATTTAGATCTTGACCCTGAGATTGAACGCAGCCATAAGGATTGAATTAGACATTCTCAGTTTATGAGAATTTTCAACATTCAACCAATGAGAGAATTCCTCCCCTCCTAAAACATTGAAATTAGAAACAATTATAAGTCAAAATTAAAACAAGATCCAATGGATGAAAATAATGGAAATGAACTTAATAGAACCATTTGAGAATTGGATGCACCTGATATTACCTATCAACCAAATTGTATTTCATACCCAAATCTCGAATCAAACTTTGAACTGAAATCTGGGTTAATTCATCTTCTTCCAAAGATTCATGGATTATCTGGTGAGGATCCAAATAAAAATTTGAATGAATTTATTGTGGTTTTCTAAAACTTGAAACCAATAAATTTTTCTGAAGATCAACTAAAATTAAGAGCATTCCCATTATCACTTGATGGAGCTTCAAAGGACATGATGTATTATTCACAACCTAAAGATATAACTTGATGGAATGATTTAAAACTTATTTTATTGAAAATATTTTTTCCAACAACAAGGACCAATTCCATTCGTAATGAGTTATATGGGATAAAGAAAGCACAAGGGGAGTCAATGTATGAGTACTGGGAGTCATTCAAGAAGTTGTGCGCCAGTTTCCCACATCACCAAATCAGTTAGAAACTCCTCATACAACACTTCCATGAAGGAATCACACTTATAGGGGGGAGCATGGTAAATTCTGTAGATGGAGGGGAATTCGTATAAATGACACCAGTCACTGCACGTGCGTTGATCGAAAATATGGAACAAAACTCCCAACAATTTGGTGATAGAGATACACCACATGTCAGGGAGTACATCAGGTAATTCCTTCCCCTCTTGAAAATCATTTGATTGATAATAATTTTAATGAATTGACCACTATGGTGTGGTAGATTTCTTTGGAACAAAAGACATCCCAACCCCCTATTTCAAGGCCTTTCCGTATTTTCACTGAGACAATCCACCCAACTAACTGTCGTCCCCAACTACAATAAATAGAAGATTGTGCCGAAGTGTTTTCTAGGAGACCATATCAACAGTAACAACCACAATATCCCCAAAATAATCTTGATTATTTTTCCCCAACATAAGACCAAGGGTGGAAGGATAAATATGACATGAGGTATGCATCTGGACAACATCAAAGGCCCCCTTTCAACAAAACTTCCAGTAGCCTCCATCTTACCAAAAGGGTTTCCAAAAACCTCAAAGGATATTTGAATCCCAAGAATCAATAAGGAAACAACAAGGGAATCTCCCATCCAAGGTAGATTTTAACACTAATGACCTTTTGAAGTAAATTGTTCTTAATCAACAGAATGATCTAAAGAGTCAAGGTTCAGATCTGAAGGAGACGAAGAATAAAATTAGCCAAATTTCCACCACCCTCCATGAACTGGTAAGCAAGACTTCTGGAAATCTACATTCCCAACCTACTTTAAATCCCAAGGGGAATATCAGTGCCATCACATTGAGAAGTGGGAAGAAAACAACTGATACATATGCACCTATCGTTCCACTGGTATTCACCTCAACTCTAGAGAAGACCCATTCAAAACTATCTGATCAGAAACCCAAGGAGAAATATATAGGCAAGAAAATTATTAATGATGTTCCTACTAAACCCCTTCCATTTCCAAACGGGGTTCTTCAAACCAAGAAGATGACTGAAGAGGTGATGCAAAAATATGTTTTGGATACATTCAAGTAGGTATAGATCAACATCCCTTTACATGAATCCATTAAACAAATACCAAGGTATGTCAAATTATTATAATAACTTTGTACCAATCGAAGAGGGATAAATGTAAAAGAGAGAATGAATATTGGAAATAATGTGTCAGCACTTATTACACCAACTCTATAGATTCCAAAAAAGTGCAAGGATCCTGATATATTCCCCATCCCATGCACCATAGGGGTGTTAAACTTTTTTGAGGCTTTATGTGATTTAGGAGCTTCCATAAATGTGATAACTCACTCTGTATTGTCTTCTTTACAGGTTGGCAAGTTGAATCCGGCAATAGTATTGGTGCAGTTGGAAAATAGATCTACAACATATCCAGCAAGAGTCCATGAGGATGTACTTGTCTGGGTAAGAGACATGATATTCCAAAAATATTTCTACATTATTAAGAATGTGGATGATCTAGAAAGTTCTCATGCCCCCATTATCTTATGTGGGCCCTTCCTCAAAACTGAAGAAATCATAAATGTAAATGAGGGTATACTTTCGGTGGAGTTTGAGGATGAAGTTGTGATATTTAATGTTATGGAATCCATGATGTACCCCTCAGGGGACCATTATGCATTATTAACTCCCATTTTGAACCAAAAAGTAAACACCCCATGGAATTTTATTGTCCTATACTTAGAGAGAGTATGATCATTGGTTCTAGTTTTATTTTTATGTGTACATCCACACCTATTTATAATTCACAAAACTATATTAGATTTTATTTTGAAATGGATTCATATTTTTATTTAGATCATGTTAAATTTGATTAGGACATGGATATGGAGTATGTTGATGGATTTGATTCTTTATTCTCTGATTTTGATGATTTATATTCTAATACTGAGGTTCATTGTGCACATTTTTCAGTTCCTTCAATTTCTCCATCCATACATCACCCACTACATTGGAACTCCATCCATTTATTCCAAATATCAAATACTCATACTTGTTAAGTGGTGAGAAATTACCTGTTATCATTGCTAACAATCTCCCTTTTGAACAAGAAGAAAAATGTTTGATTATTTTGAGGGAGAAAATTAAGGTAATCGGGTGGAGCTTAGCTGAAATATCAGGTATTAGACCCCCCCCCATTTTAATGCATAGGATTCTTTTGGAGGATGAGGCTAAAACGATTAGGCAGCCACAAAGAAGACTCAATCCAAGCCTTTTCGAAGTTGTTAAAAAAGATTTTGAAAAATGTCTTGAGTCACGTATAATTTATCCCATTTACAATTCTTGTTGGGTGAGTCCTATTCAGGTTGTTCCTAATAAAAGTGGTGTTAAATTTGTTAAAAATGAAAAAGATGAGTTAGTTCCAATGAGGTTTCAAAAAGGTTGGTGTGTGTGTATTAATTGTAGGAAAGTAAATCAGTCCACTTGCAAGGACCATTTCTCCCTCCCATTTATTGATCAAAGGTTGAGAGACTAGCTGGGAAAACACATTATTGTTTCTTGGATGGATTTTATGGATATTTTAAGGTTCCTATAGCTCTAGAGGATCAGTAGAAGACTACATTCACCTATCCGTTTATCACATTTGCCTACCTGAGGATGCCATTTGGACTTTTCAATGCCCCAGGTACCTTCTAGAGATTCATGGTGAGTATTTTTTCTGATTTTATTGAGACCTTCATGGAGGTATTTATGGATGATTTTATAGTGTATGGATCCTCATTTGATGAATGTATAAATAGTTTGGAAAGGATTTGAATTGTTGTATTGAGAAGAATCTGGTCTGGAACATTCAAAAGTGTCTTTTCATGGTAGTGCAAGGAATTTTATTAGGACTTGTGGTGAAAAACATGGGATAGAGGTTGATAGATCTAAGGCAGGTATCATTTCATCATTACCCTATCCTTAATGTGTGCACGATATTAGATCTTTCTTAGGTAATGCATGATTTTATCAATGCTTCATCAATGATTTTAGTAATATTTCTCTTCCTTTGTCATGATTACTTCAAAAGACTTCTAATTTTGTGTTTAATTATTCATGAAGGGTATCATTTGAGGAGTTGAATAAGTGTATGACCACTCCACCGATCATAAAACCCCCACAATAGGACATTCCTTTTGAGCTTATGTGTGACACTTCCAACTTTGCGGTTGGACCTGTATTATCTCAGAGGGTGGAGGGACGTTCACATGTGATTTTATATTCACCAAGAACATTGGATTCAACCCAATCAAACTACACAACCACGGGAAATGAGTTTCTTGTCATCATATTTCCTTGAGATAAATTTTGTTCATATTTATTGGACTCTAAATTAGTTTTTTTGACTATACAGCTCTGATGTACCTCTTGATGTAGCCAAATGGAAATCCCAAACTTATATAATGGATGCTCCTTCTTGAGGAATTTGATATTGAGATAATGGAAAAGAAGGGATCGAAAAACTTGGTGGAGGACCACATGAGTAGGATTACTCACACACTAGAGGATGAAAACTTGGACCAGGTAACACTTCAAGACACTTTCCCTAATGATCATATTTATTTCATCTCAGGAATGCATCCTTGGTATGTAGATTTAGTTAACTACCTTGTTGCCTCTGAAATACCTACAAATTTAAAGAAACGTCAAGTTAAAAAGTTAAAGAGTGAATCTAGATTTTATGTGTGGGATGATCCCTACTTATGGCACATTTTTAGTGACCATGTTATTATGAGGTGTGTTCCTGATCATGAGTTTGCATCTCTTCTACAATTCTTTCATACAATTGATTATGGTGAAAACTTTGAAACCAAAAAATAGCTAGGAAAGTTTTTGACTCTAGATTATATTGGCCTAGAATTTTCCATGATGCCCATGTGTTTTTTAAGTCATTCTCCCATTGCCAACACTCTGGGAAAATTTCTAGGAGACATGAGATTCCCCAAAAACCCATATTGTTCTGTGATATTTTTGATGTATAGGACATTTATTTTATGGGTCCTTTTCCTAGTTCTATTGGTTTTTTTTATTATGTGAGAAAATTTGTGGAGTCTAAGGTCCTCAGGACTGATGATTATAATGTTGTTGTGGACTTTGTCAAAGTGCAGATTTTTTGCAGGTTTGGAGTACCGAAGTTTATCATCAGTGACCAAGGGACACACTTCTGCAACTGAAATCTTTTTCCCTTATTTAGAAGTATGGGGTGACACAAATAACATAAACATCATACCACCCCCAAAAAAATGTCCAGGATGAGGTATCAAATCATGAGTTGAAACAAATTTTGGAGAAAACTGTGTAGCCGAATAGGAAAGATTAGAGAAAGTTCTTAGATGATGCACTTTGGGCTTATAGAATAACATACAAGACAACCATCGGTATGTCCCCATTTAGGATTGTTTTTGTGAAATCCTGTCATCTACCTGTGGAAGTCGAGCATCGCGATTATTGGGCTATAAAGAAATGCAACATGGACTTGGCCCAAGATGGAATTCAAAGGAAGATAAAAATTCAAGAACATGAGGAGATTCAATTGTCCTCATATGAGAACTAAAGGCTCTATAAGGAAAGATCACAGGTAGCTCAGGATAGATGGATCCAAAAAAGGGAGTTTCATGTCGGAGAGAAAGTCCTTCTATACAGTTCACTACTGAAGCTGATGCCTGGTAAGTTGCATTCCAGATGGTTGGGTCCTTATATTGTATATAATGTTTTTCAATATGGTGTATGGGAGATCATGCAAGATAACATTGGAAGGAGCATAACAATCAATGGGAAATTCTTGAAGAAAAACATTGAGGGACTTTCTACTGATGGAGTGGATTTCATCACACTACATGACCCCATTATCACTTGAGCATATCAGGCTATTTCTACCCCTTTCACTTTTATATTATTTTTCCTATATAAAATTCTACTTTTCATTTGAACATATCATATCATAGGTTCATATTGAGGTAAATTCAATATTATAAGTGGGGGGTAGGGGACCACATTTTTGGGTAGATATTTAGGATTTTCATTTGTGTGTTTTTTGTGTATTTTCAATTATGTTTTTGTTTAAATTTTTCAAAAAAAAACAAAAAAACCAAAAAAATAAAACAAAACAAAGATATCAATATCAATATCAATATATATATATCATGTAACATTCTCATGTGGAACATATGAAAAATGCATGTTTTCAAAATTCATTGATCAAAAAAATATGCATGAGTAAGATTTCATCAACAAGGGTTGATTTTTATAAAAAATTTTGTATTCGATGATATATATGGTTGTGTCATTATAAAAACTTTTAGATTTTGACATCATTATTTGTTATATTTTTCCATGGTAAATTGTGTCATTGATTTCTCCACAAAAGTTTCACTCAACTATGAATTGTGAAATATTTTCTACTCAATTGAAGTTATAATCATGTTATGTATAGAAAATTCATTGGTTCATCCATATGTTTATTTCTCTTACGATTGGTTTCATTACTATACTAAATTGACCTATGCGTGTGTACCTGTTATCCGACTGTTGTACGCCATAAAAAAGGGTTGTGTCTTGGATAGGTAAAAAACGACTTTTCCTCAACCTTTGATCTTTTTATAACTATTAAAATTAGTTTCATGAGGAGATAAAACATGGGTTGAGATTTGAGTGTGAGATTTGTTCCAAGTGAAGCTAAAAAACAAAACAAAATAATAAATGAGGGGAGTGATGAAATGTACAACATATGAGGATATCTAGTTCAAGTGATTATTCTTTGACTTTCAGGAATGCTTAAGTGAGTGGGTAGAGAAATTATATTTCAAAGTAATATAAAACATATTTGGGGAATTAAACCATGTAAGAATAATTGTTTTACATGACATGAATATACTGAATAAAGGGTGGATTTATGATCTGGGATTGGTTGACACACATACACGTGGAGAATTAGTAGCATGGTAGACACATGAATTGTTTCAATGTGATTAGTGTTATTATTATCAATTTATTTTGTTATGAAACACTTTAAGAGACATTGAAATTATTATTTATAGAAATTGACTCATGATGGGATTCTTACTTTACCTATATTTCCACTGTGGATTGAGAAATATGAACATGCATATCCTGTGACAACTTTCTCGAATACATGATATGAGGTTTTTCCCAGGAGTGAAAAAGGGTAAGTGTTGGGTAGTTGATAAAACACAATTTTATTGAATATTTAATTGATAAAAAATGAAATAATTTCCTCACATTCTGATAAATATGTTAATTTATAGAATAACTGGGATTAGGTAATTCATTTAAAAATTTGATGGAAATTCTAGTTTTACCCTTTGAAAATTCATTGTAGTATTTAGGTCATAAAATTTTTTCAATAAATTAATTTGACTTAAAAGTTTGTAACTATTTTCCCGACCCAATTACATACAAATTCTATTTAGGACATGGGAGCTAGATCGTGTATTTAAGTGGAGTAAATTGTCCATGAAGACAAAGTTGGAATGAACTATCTAGATTGGACATCACTTCACCATTTGGGCCATATCTGATTCATACGGACTTGTATTGGGGCCAAATTTAGAGGGAAGATCAGGGTCCTGATTTCTAAGAAATCATCCTTCTAGAAGTCCAACCAATTCATGCGTTTTGGAGGCCCAAATTCCGTTCAACTTGGAGTAAAATATCTGTCAAAACTTCTCTTTCACAATATAAAAAGATTTGTAACCCTAGCCCTACAAAAATCTGTTTAAAGGATATTTTTACTCTTTGGAATGGATG
This sequence comes from Viscum album, assembly GCA_963277665.1. Classification (NCBI taxonomy): domain Eukaryota; kingdom Viridiplantae; phylum Streptophyta; class Magnoliopsida; order Santalales; family Viscaceae; genus Viscum; species Viscum album. The sequence goes on from OY728155.1 coordinate 1,448,830,826, forward strand.
GTAGATTATTTGAGTAGGTGTGTCTGAAAGGGTGACTCTTGGGAACCCCTCACAACTCTTGGAAGAAGTAATGCCTTGTGAAAAAATCTCTTCCAAAAAAGGATCTCCTCTCCCACCTCCACTTTGTTTATCTTTGTTTTTATGATTGTAACATGAGTTTTATTCAATAAATATTCCATTTTAATATATTTTAATCTTCTTATTTTTCTTCTTGGGATGGAATATAAGAGTATAGAAGATATTGGGTGTCCCCCTTTCAATCCATTGCTTATGCAAAACATCTCCACGATGAAAACTCTTCCCATGGAAAAGTTATTTTTTTGTAGTTGATCTAATACCTACTACCATAATTTATTTATTTTGAATCCATAATCATACATTAATTGAAATATTGTGATCAATTAATTGAGTTTTATTTTCTAATTTAGTCGATTGACTTGCACTTGACCGCGTGGTCGAGCTTGTGTAAACCATGTGAGTGAAACTGCATTCGCAAAATGTAATCAACTTGGGATAGAATTATAGAGTTCAAGTCTCATATCCAACTCAATTGATTCTCAAATTAAAGGAGGATATAATCCCCTAATTTAACATTGACCATAAGTTGGCTTCTAGATCACAATTAAGGCAGGGTGCTACAATTGGAAGTCTCGAAGTTGACCAAAGGCTCATTTTTCCAATATTTTCGGTTTTGTTTATTTTTGTAGGGTTCTGGGGTTGACATGGACAGGGGATTACAATTTAATGAATTATAATAATATGGTATAAGGATAAATTAATGATGAAGGGGGCATATTATATCGACTAAGTCTTCTAATATAAGAGTATTTAAAGAAATTGTCTCTTGATTGTTAATTTTCATTTTATTGTTTAGTTTACTATTCAAAAAGCCACAAGACAAATCCCCATCATATTTCTTTTCATTTGTTTTGAACTATTTTATTACTTACTCCAAGCCTATTAATAGTTGTTTAATTCACTTCCTCCTTGATAGAACAACATAGGTCAGCCATTGTGTTGCACTTTGTTAAATCACAAATTATATATTTTTGAGAGCATTTGAGATAACATTCATCATAATGGTTTTGACAAGTCAGATGAAACCATCAAGAACTTTAAAATAGATATTTTTGAAAAGATAAATAATACTACTAGAAAAATGATTTTTTCCAACGCTTCTATACCAACGGTTTGTAAAAATCGTTGGTATAGGTACCCTTTCCCAACATTTTGGCCAAACCATTGGGAAAGCCCATTTTTGGCCACCTTTCACAACTGTTTGGCCAAACCGTTGGGAAAGGATGAATTCTGGACACCCTTTCCTAATGGTTTGGCCAAACCGTTGGGTAAGGTTAGCCTATCCCAACGGTTTGGCCAAACCGTTGGGGAAGGCTGAATTCTGGACCACCTTTCCCAATGGTTTGGCCAAACCATTGGGAAAGGGTAGCCTGTCCCAATGGTTTTCCCAAACCATTGGGAAAGGGTGTCCACAATTCAACCTTCATCCAGAATACCCAAAAAAAGAAAGACCTTTCCCAATGGTTTTGCAAACTGTTGGGAATGGTCCTTTGATTTTTTTTGGAATCTACCTACGGTGAACATTATATAAATCAAAATTTAAAATAATTAGAACAATACATATATATATTTATGAAATTATGTTATCAAAAGTCATGTTAGGTTAGTGGTTAAGTCATTCCGTTATAAACTAGAGGTCCTGGGATCAAATCCCACCGGATGTTTCTTTTTTGAAATACATATACCAACGGTTTTGAGAACCATTGGTATAGATTTTATAATTACTTATACCAACGGTTTTCAGAACCGTTGTTATAGACCCTATACCAATGGTTTTCCCAAAACCATTGGTATAGACCTATTTTCATGTCTTACTTGCCAACGGTCCTCCAAACCGTTGGTATAGCCTATACCAACGTTTTGGGGACCTATACCAATGGTTAAAAACCGTTGGTATAGGGTATTTTTCCAGTAGTGTAAGGAAAACATTCCCAAATACTATAATATAGAGACCTGAATGGAAATCTCAATTCAGTTTCTCTAAATTTGAAAAGGGGAAGGGATCACAGGGAAGATTTGGAATAAAAAATCAATCATAAAGAAGAGGTGATAAAGGTTCAAGTCTAATATCATAAGTCCCAATAAGAATAATTAAATTTCTTGAGAAGAAGAATCAGGATCACGATCAGTTGATCAAGAAAATTGAGGATTATCATAAAGAGATGAAGAAAATAAAAGCTACCCAGAAGAAGTGAATGCCAAAGGAAAACAAGAATGAATAATTTCATTAAATCCATTATTTTGTTTTATTCTCTTGGTCAATTGTTTTCCAATAATAATGAAATTTTACTTCCATTATTTTGTCTAGTATATTTCTTATCTTTTAGGTACATTTTTTTATCCTTTCTGTTTTGAAAATCACAAAGGGAGAGAGATGAATGGTCAAAAGAATATTAAGTCAAAATAAGAGAATTTCCTAAGAAAGGGGGTGATTAAGTAAGGGTTATTACATAAAGAAGTTATTCTTAAACAAGAAGAAGTAAATTCTCTATGAAATACAAGAATATGATCCTAACAGATTTCAAAACCTAATGGGGAGTTAGTCATATTCATCATGGTTCATAAGTATAATGATATAATTATTTATTTTAAAAAGATTATAGAAAAAACCTTATTCTTTTATTATATTTTTCAAAATGATGTTTTTTATTTCTAAAAAGGGGGTGATTGATATGTCAATAAGTATTCTTAAGACTTTTTATATTCCGTTATGTTTTTAAAAATCACAAACACATTTTCTTAATGAAAATTATCTTTCTCCAAGATTTTTTAAAGAAAGTATTATTTCTATACAGAAATATATTTTATTAACCCTAAAATATTATTTTATATGTTATACCTAATAATTTGTATCCAAGTATTAATCTTATTTTTCTTAAATACAGAATTCTCATAAGATTAATCGGATTCTTATATAAAATCTTAGAATCTTACAGTTTCTAAGATACTGAATCTTACAATTTCTAGACTCTGAATTATTTGTTTTAGACTCTGAATTCTATAATTTTCAAAGGATGAATTTTCTGAAATTTAGACTCCGAATTATCTGAAATTCAGACTCTCAATTATCTGAAATTTAGACTCCAAATTCTCTAAAATTCAAAATTTGAATTCTTTAAAAATCAGACTCTAAATTCTCTGAAATTTAAACTCATATTATTTGAAATTAATACTCTGAATTCTATGAAATTTATACTCCGAATCCCTTAGAATTTAGACACCAAATTACTCATAATTTAAATTCCAAATTCCTTAAAATTTAGACTTCGAATTTCTCAGAATTCCAACTCTGAATTCCTCATAATTTAGACTCTGAGTTCCTTACGATTTGGGCTATGAATTACTTAAAACATCAACTCTGAATTCCTTAGAATTAGTACTTGAAATTCCTTAGAATTCATACTCCAAATTCTCCAGAATTCTGACTCCAAATTCCTGAAAATTCAGACTCTAAATTCCTTAGAATTTAGACTCTCAATTCCTTAGAATTTATACTCTGAATATTCATTTTTCCTAGAATTTTATTGTATATATTTTCAAACATTGATTTCTACGATCTCATATTTCATTATAAAAAATGATTTTGTTTAATCAGTTCTAAACTAACCGTTGGTTGAGTGACACATATACAAGTCTCTCTAAGAGTTAAAGAAAATATGACTGTTGGAGGAGGATTTGACCATTTATTTTTTTTCTATAAATAAGATCTCATTTTAATGAGATCAAAAAGATCAAGAGATTACATTCTATGATGCTATGAAGTGGTTTCTAGAGATAGAGACTCTAATGCCTTGTGCGATCTGTGAATATCTTTTTCATCCATTAAAAACTTGTACAACATTCTTAGTGTGACTCCAATTATTGTTGAGTAAAATTGAGGGATTCCATGGATAGAAAGATAGAGGTGTCGACTACTATAATGCTTGAGGGATTTTGAGGATAGGAAGTCTGAGGGGCTGACTACTTTAATGTTCTAGGTCTTGTGAGGATAGTAAGACAGATTCTGATATTCTATTTAAGGTCTTTCCCTAGTGTGGGTTAGACAGACATTCTTGAAAGTATAAATCAAGAGACCTTTATCCAAGGTTGTTAGAGACCCTTCTATTTGGGTTAAAATATTTCCTACTTGTTATCGTTTTGATATAATTATTAATTTCCACTATATGTTGTCAAAGAAATAATGTAATACATTCTTATAATTTATTATACATTTTTATCTCTAATATAAATAAGATTATATACAAATTAGTGTAGAATATTTCTCTAAGTAAAACCTAGTTAAGTTTCCTTATATTTATCTTGTTATGTTTAGGTTTCTTATAATTGGACATGTGCCCTTCCAATTAATTCATTGAGTTATTTCCGAAGAAGGTTTTTGAATTTACCTTGTTTAACATTGTTAAACATAGATTTCCTTTTAGGAATAAAAGGGAATATTTTTAAAACTACAATTCACCCCCTCATGTAATTGAGAATCCGCATCTACATTTCGATCCTACACATAGTGGGTAGGTTCCAGGATGTGTTTCTTGAGGACATATTAGGGATACAATTTGTGAGAGATGAGGAATTTACAGTTTATCACATGATGGAAGTTGAGAAATTTTCCATTCCACCTTACATTATTGAACCAACAAATCTTAAAGAGTTTAAGACTCAAGTATAAGAGTTGATGGATAAGGGGGTTATCTATCTGAGTACGTTTCCTTGAGGTTATCTAGTCTTATTTTCAAAAAAAATTGATGGGACCTTACACTTGTGTTTTTTATTACAGGAAGTTTAACTAGATGACTATGAAGAACTGTTATCCTATCCAACATATTAAATATCTCATTAAACAATTGAGATAATCTTTTGTTTTCTCTAAGATTGATTTCATATCATTGTATCATCATCTGAGGCTTTGACCATCTGATATAACATGGACTTCTTTTAGAAACAAGTATGACCTTTATGAGTTTATTCTAATTTTGTTTGGGTTGATGAATTCTCCTAATGTTTTTATGGTATTAATGAATAAAATCTTACTCCTATACATAGATCATATTGTGGTATTATTTGTGTATGACATATTGGTTTACTCCAAGATTCATGAAGATCATTCCCAACATCTTGACATCATTCTGAGTGCAATGTGAGATAATTGGGTATATGATATGTTATTTAAGTGTTAGTTTTGGATTGATCAGGAACATTTCTAGGGTCACGTAATCTCATAGGAAGGTGTATTAGTGGACCCATAGAAGGTGAATGCATTTATTTCTAGAGAGTAGATCAAGAATGATTTCAATATCTATAGTTTTCTAGGATTAGCAAGCTATTTTCAGTGGTTAATCCAACACTTTTCTCACTTGTAATCACCACTTTCAGACTTGAAAAAGAATGATGTCATGTTTTAATGGTTTGGAGCATGAGATATAACTTTAAAAGAGTTGAATAAGAATTTGACTACCTCACCGTTATTGATCCTACCTGATTTAGATGAGGAGTACATGATATTTTTTGATTCTTCTGGGATCTATCTTAGAGACGTTTTGATAAAAGGAGATCAATTTGTGGGGAAACATGAAGATAACGTCCCTAATCCAGACATCAAATTAGCTAATATTTTTTATTCCTTGAAGTGTTAACATCAATATCTATTATGAAAAAAGTTCACTGTGTATATTGATCACAAGTTCATAAAGTACATATTTCTGTAATGCAATTTGAATCTCCAGTAGTGGAGATTGGTTCAGTATATGCAGTCATTAGACTTAAGTCTAGCACATTTTCCCAAGAAAGGAAACATTTTTACTGATGCTCTAAAAAGGAAAATATAGACTCTGTAAGTTTGGGAGTATAGTTATGAGTGTAAGATGATGAAATTACCGGTAGAGATTCATGTTGTGGTTCAGGAGGGTTAGGAGTAGATGACTCTTGTATTAGTTTCAGTGGATTACACATTTTGGAGTTAAATTAGGGAAATTTAGTATGAGGATCTAGAATATTTTTCCTTGAGGAAAATACTTGAAGGTGGGGAGTCACCTTAAGAGTGAACGATGGATGGGGATGAGATCATTAATGTCAGAAACCATGTCGTAGTTCATACGAGTATGTGTGAGGAGTTTCTAAAAGAATTTCATCCCACAAAGTGGGTGGTACATTTGGGTTTGACCAAAATGTAATGTTATATAAAATGACAGTATTGGTGGTTGGTAATAAAGAAGAATATGGTAGAGTTTGTGACATGATTCTAAACCTGTCAACAGGTAAAGTCCAAGAATTAACAACCTAGTGGTTTACTACATCCATTTCCTATTCTGGAATGGAAGTGGGATAATGTTACAATGAATTTTATGCTTGGTATCCAGATAAAGCTTCATAATAATTAAACTATTTTAGTGTTTGTGGACCATTTGGAAATGGTATTATATTTCTTAAAGATGTATGATAATTTCTCAATGGATTAGTTTTGAGACGTGAATGTTTAGGAGATTTTCCACCAGTATGAGGTTCCATAGAGAATTTATTTCGACCATGACACACTTTTTTACATTGTGATTCTAGTAGGGATTGCAAAAGGATCTTGGTACATAGGTATTATGGATTATGGAATTCCACCCATATATAGATGGGCAGTTAGAACATACTCTACAGGTTCTTGAGAATATGATTGGAGAGTGTGTTCTATACTTTGATGGGTCTTGGGAGAAGCACCTAGAACTTGTGTATTTTTCTTATAAAAATAGATATTAGGAAACTATGTAGATGAAACCATATGAGGCTCTTTATGGTAGGCCATGTAGATCCCCTTCATGTTAAATGGAGTTAGGTGAGTCAGAGTTATTGAGAGTGAGTCTCATGTAGGAGACATCAGAGCAAGTTCAGCTAATTGGGAAATGTGTATTTATGGATCATAGTAGATAAAATTAATATACTGATAGACATTGAATACTCCTTGAGTTTACAAAAGGTGATCATATTTTCATTTGGGTTTCAACTAGATTGGGTCACCATAGGATTCATAGGTTGGGCATGTTGGTACCCATGTTTTTTAGACCGTTTGAGGTTGTGGATAGAATTAGACCAGTGGCATACCAATTGGATATTCCACATAGGTAAACTTCTATGAATGACGCTTTTCATGTGTCACATATTTGGTGGTATCACCCAAACCCTTCTCATGGGATCATTGGGTATGATGTTGAGCTTTAGACCAATGCATCCTTTGAGGAGCATATAATATGTGTTTTGGATTGCAATGAGAAGGTGGTATAAGAAAATACCATGGAAATAGTTCAATTATTTTCGAAACATATGTATTTTCATATGAAAATATGGGAGAGATAAGAGGATATGTTGGCTCTGTGACCTGATATTTTTACATTGTAATCTTAGTGATGCCTGGGAGTACTGCACGAGGACAAACTGTAACAATTTGGGGAGATTGTAAGATCCTGACCTTTCCTGGAGACGAATCGAGCTTATATTTAGGTTCTATTTTACAATTTTTTTTATTTTATATTGGTTTGGTTTTACTTTAGGATGTTTGTTGTCAAATTGGTGACTTTTGTAGTGAATAGGTGCAGTGCATGGTTGGTACATGATTTTCCCAAATCGTGTGCCGATAACAACAAACCATGAAAACCTAGACAAAGGGGATTCATATGATTGGTTCTTGGTTTGTCAAAACATGCACCCTTCTTGTAGTAACAACATTACCCCTAATAAGTGGTGCACAGTTAGGTCTGTGGTTTGATAAAACCATGTTCCCTGTACAGGAATCCGTACACAAAGAAAATTAAACCCAATAAAATTAGTTTTAAAATTAATATACCCCCATACTTCTCCCTAATGAGACCCAACTCAAACCTAAATAATTTATCTCATTTTTAAAGGATTATGGATAGATTACAAGGTCTTATGAACTCCATTCATGATGAATCAAAATCCATAATGAAGAATTCACACCTCTCTAGGTATGAGATTCTCATCCCATGTGGTTTCCTCTCTCTCCTATATCTATTTTTAGGTTAAGAGGAGTATTTGGTTTTCCATTTTATAGGGATTAGATATAGGTTAATATATATCTAATTTCATTTGATATTGGATCTAGGTTTTTTATCTAGATCTCATTCTTCGTCATGATCGCGGTTTTTCCACTTCAATTGGGGATTTCATTTTGTGAGGGCCCTTCAACAATCTTGATATAGTTGGTCTAAATTGATATTTTATTATCTTGATTTAATTAAATGTTTGTAATTTTGAAATTTCAACTTCCATGATTGGAAAATTGCATCTATAATTGAATCGATAAATTTAAATTTCCATTTGATAATCAATAGGCTTGAACTGGGGTAATTGAAATTGGTTGACTCATGATTTTGAAGTTGATGGGATAATGGGTTTATGGAATTGGTCAATTTATGTGATTTTTTAATTGATTGTTTAATTTAATGTTTAATTTGTTGATTAGTGGGAAAAGGGTATGTTTGGATTAACCTCAAAGGGTTAATAAAAGTTATGGTTAAATGTTATTAATTGGTTTAATAGTGATTTTTTCATACTATTCCCTGTTACTAAGATAAAAAAATTATGATTCTTATGAAAATTGAAAAGGTGAACATAAATTAGAATTTTTTATGAGAAGTTTAATGATGCATAACCTCTATTTATATGAAATTGTGATTTTTGTGATATTTTGATATTTTTTATTTTTATGATATTCTTGATATATATGATGTTGAGATGTAGGACAGGGACAGAGGATCCAAATAATTATATGAGATATAAAGTATGGAAAAATAATGAGGATGAAAATTTCCATGTGATATTGAGGTGTGGGATAGGGATAGATGCTCTAAATACCAGCAGGGTGTTAGACACGTTGTTCTATTCCCATGTGATTGGAATTGGTCTATGGTTCCAATTTGTTGCGATATGATTTGAAATGAAATTATTAATGATGACCATGATATTTTAATGTGGGATATCCCTTGTGGATATTTTAGAGCCTGACATAGGCCGAAGTAGGTACGTATAATATGGGTGACATTGTGAACCCAGGAAACATTGTGGTTAATCAAAGAATAATTAAATGTTATAACTATTAAATTTACACATTGTACATTATTATTTATACAACTGTATATATTGTTATTGAATGTATATTGATTTAGACACCACTGGTGGTTGCCTACTACATTATACTCATACCCTACTTAGGTTGCCTGATCAATACTCGAATAGGCTTCATATTTGTAGTACTTGATAAGGGAATTATTCTTATGTTAGATGTCAGAGTAGGGAAGGATCATGAATGAGGGAACAATACATGGTTTAGGGAACCACTTGAGAGTGTCTCCATGTCTTTATTTTTTACTTTCATTTTACACTTGACATGTAATTATCATGACATATATACTATTTTGTTTTGGATATTGTTTCCTATTTTTTTCATCATGTTATACTACTTTGTTATTTATTATAGTATGATTCTTGTTATATGTTATTTTCATTTGGTTATTGTTGTTAGATCTTTACTATTGTTTTACTTTGATAAAGAGGGTATAGTCTCCCCATGTATTATATTAGTCCCACTATGCTTGTCTGCAGCCTCCAGCATACTGGGAGGCATGCTTGAAGTCATGTGGCTGATCGTTTGTTAGAATCACTGTATAGAACCTCTGTTACAATGTTACAGTCATCAAGTCACAAGTAGCAAACATCTCCACTTTTAAAGTAGGTTATATGAGCTATAAGAGAATAAAGAAGGCTATGGTCATAGATTATACATCAGAGTTTGAGTATATTTGGGATTTTGAGGAAACTAAATAAGTAGTATATATGTTTAAATTCATCCAATATCTTGACATGTTACATAGAAGTAAAGATCCTATCACAGTATATTATGATAATACTTTAGTGATGGGTCTCAAAAAATATCCAAGTTCACATCAACAGAAAAGAAAAAACCACATAAGTATCATATATTGAGGTATATTTTTTAGATTGGTGAGGTTATAATGAGTAGTATTATCAAGGAAGACAATGTGGAGGATGTATTTTCTACGCATAGTGGAAGCGCATGGATGGGTGTATCCAACTTAAATTTTACCATTAACAATGATCAATTTGAGAACCATCATGATGATAAAATACTCAATCTTCATAATAGAAAGATGAACAAAAAGGAAAGAGGGAAGTCCCAAAACCATATAGAGGATCATCATATGATGGTTATAATTAATTTAATTAAAATACATTAATTACCTTGATGGAATTGTCTCTCCGTTAATGCTTCCAGTCATGATCCACTGTGATCTGTCGTTGTGTCACAGAATCCAAGTGAATGCTTCCTCTAGCGGTGATCCACACGTGCTTCATGTATCTTAAGATGTCGCTGAAGGGATATCTGGGTGCTAACATGTAAGATCCTTCACTTGTGATGTCCACCTTCAATTGCCTCGAGAGACTCTTTTAAAGAGATTTCATTAATCTGGTGGGGGAGGATCTCTCTCGTAACATTAGAGTGTTCATGGACGAATGCAATTATCTCTTAGCTTGAAGGATTTCACCAGATCCATTGTGAACAACCACAGAGAATGGATAGATCTAATGAGAATAATTTAATTGGTATTTATATTACTTAGAATAATAAAATAAATTAATTACCCAAAGGCATTTGTTCATTTCATTTAATTCTTAGTAAGACCCCATGTCTAATAATAACATTTGACGATTGTTATCACTTGACATGCACCCAGAAAATTACAACTAATATAATATAATTAAATAAATAATACTATTTCTCACAAATCCCTAGAAATACTACATGGTGTCTATATTAATATACACGATGTGTACTTTTGTTTTACCATTTGGTTTATTTCTTCCACCACATTTACTAGACATTGAATAATCAATATTTTTTTATTAAATAAATATCACTATATTATTTGATGATTAATATATTATTTCACCCACTATATATTCTCTCAAATAACTAATGTTGAAATAAATGTGATTAGTAATGCTTGAATAATTATTAAACCACAATTAGGAATAATATTTATTCAACCTGTTAAATGAATACTTAACTGAGATACTTCGATATACTTCATGTGCGACCCTCTAGGCCTCTTTCTCAGTGGCATTAGGTGGAACCTTCCTAATGTCCAATGTTAGAATCTAGAAACATGCCATGGCACTCATAGACAAATAACTTAATGCCACAATGATGTGTCCCCTCCTAGGAATGCTTACCGTGTAATGTAATCCCTTTGTCGCGATATCTCCAATAAAGAAAGTTCCATGCTAGTTCCATCAACCCATGTGCTAGATTATTAATTCTTTGACTTCTCAGAATTCAACATTCCCATTCCTCACCATGTTTATTGATTTATTTAGGATATATCAATTACTTAAAAGGACCTGAGATATCAAATTTTGTTATTGAATAGAAGGGACAAATCCTTTCTCGTATTATCTATTAATGTTGTATTACTCGTGACGCCCCCAAAATATCTTAACATATTGTGACTAGTATGACATCATAGTTTTCATCAATATATCTATGTTCACGTGTTGTAATACCTATTAATAATAATCCTAAAGTCTAAGGACCAATAACCATGTTTGTATATAAGAACATCCAATGACACTATGAAATGTGGATTTTCTATTGGCGGGTCTCGTTCTCATAATATCCTCTTGGATATTACCAAGGGCACACACTATGATAAGGTGCCTTAATTTTTTTATGATTCCTATCACCAAATGGCTTTTATTATTTGTTTCCCTCGAATAACATCATCCATCCATAGAACATATATTCAAGGATAATGATATGGAACTTCTGGTTCCTCATCATAGCTAGGATCCTCTATGACCCTTTTGTGAAACAACTTTCCTTAGGACAATATAACATGCATTGTCACACAAAATAACAATCTAGATTTATAAGGTATTCATTAATATTCAAATACATGAATATATGTTTATCATAAAGTAAAAAGTAGTTAGTCCTAGGACACCAACTTCAACAGACTCCCTCTTCGACTAGAGCCAACTACTAACAACCTTTAACCCACTAGCTCTCACAAGATATTCATGAGTCTAATAAGATATCCCTTTAGTCATAGGGTTCACCACGTTCTCTTCTGTTGATACTTTTCTCACTGCAAATTCACCCCGTTGATAGAAATCCCTCAAGAGGTGATACTTATAGAGAAGGTGATTTGTCTGTTGATGTGACCTTGATTCTTTTACAGGTTCCACCAATGTAGTATTATCACAATAAAATGTCATATGGCCTCTACTTCTAGGAACCTCATAAAGCTCATAGACAACGTTCCAAATAAAAATGGCTTCCTTGGATGCATCATAAGACGCTATATATTCAGAATCCATTGTAGAATCAGAGACAACTAGATACTTTGAACTCTTCCAACTCACAGCTCATCCATTTAGATAGAAAACATATCATGATTTTGACTTCATATCATTATGATCTGTCTAAAAACAAGTATCATATACCCTTTGATGAAAAGATCCTCATCTCCTCTATACACCAAGAACATATCCTTAGTTATTCTTTGATATTTAAGGATAGTCTTAACAACTCTCCAATGTTGTTCTCCTGAATATGCTTGAGATATTCCTACCATGCTCAGTTCATAGGAAACATCAAGCCTCTTACATAACATGGAATACATGATAGATCCTATAGCCAAAGCATATAAGATCTTACTCATCCTATCTTTATCCTATTGCTTCTAAGGACACATTCTCTTAGAATGATTTAGGACATGTGACATTGGAAGTAATACACTCTTGGATTGTTCCATAATTAATATCTTTAGTATTTGGTCAATGTATGTACCATGACATAGTCCAAGTAGCCTCTTAAAACTGTCATGAATGATCTTGATCCCTAGAATGTAGGCTACTTCACCTAAGTCCTTAATGGAGAAACACTTGTTCAACGAGTCCTTAAATGACTGTAAGATTGGTTCATCGTTTCCAATAAGTAATATGTCGTCGATATATACTTCTAGGATAATGACCACATTCCCATTAAACTGATTATAAACACATGGATCACATTCATTCTTAATGAAACCAAAATTTTTTATGGCTTCATCAAATCGAATGCTCCATGACCTGAATGCATTCTTTAATTGATAAATGAATTTCTACAACTTAAAAACCCATTCGGATTTAATTGGCATCACAAAACATTCTAGTTGTGTCATATAGACATCTTCCTGAAGGTTCCCATTAAGGAATGCTATTTTGACATCCATATTTCAAATCTCATAGTCATGGTAAGAAGCAATGGAAAGTATGATTGTTATGGATTTAAACATAAAAACTGGAGAGAAGGTTTCATTATAGTCAATTCCTTGAGGTTTTAGGAATCCTTTAGCCACTATCCATGATTTATAGGTGCAAACTTGACCTTCCACATCTAGATTTATCTTGAAAATCCATTTGTATCAAACATGATTTACATCGACTGGATCATCAACCAAAACCTAGATGTGGTTCTAATACATGGAATCCATCTCTGAATTCATAACTTATATCCGTATTTTAGTTTTTGAACTCTCTACTACATTCTTATAGCAGAGAGTTTCATCATTTTCCACTAATAATGATTCACCATCCTCAATGACTATGAAACCAAATCTCTATGGTTCCCTTATCTCTCTTGAGCTCCTACGTAGTACTTGTGTTTCTGGAACCTCTTCCATGGGGACCTGTGGAACGTTTTCCTATACCAAGTCATGTGTATCTTGAGCTTCAACTTTCTCAAAGTCATTATTTCTCCCACTATAATTTTTTAGGATGTTCTCCCTCTCAAGAAAGACGGCTTTTCGGGTGACAGTCACTTTCTTATCTGAAGGGTTATATAGGTAGTATCCTTTCGTTTTATTGATATATACTATAAAGACACACCTCATGTCCTAGGGTGTTAGTTTGTTTCTTAAGAAGGCCTTAACATATTCCTTGCATCCCTATAAAAGTTTTTGTGACAAAATGGGTTTTTTCCATTCCATAACTCAGAGGGAATTACATTTTCCACCTTAGTTGGTTCTCAGTTTAATGTGTATGTTGTATTTTGTAATTCATATCCCCAAAAGGATAATGGAAGATCTGCATGACTCATCATCAACCTCACCATGTCCAACAAGGTGTGGTTCCTCCTTTCACTAACACCATTACATTGTGGTGTATAAGGAGGAGTTAGTTGGGATAGAATCCCAGACTCCCATAAAAGTTCGATGAACTCTTGTTTCATATATTATCCATCTTGATCCGATCCAAGTTTCTTTATCTTCTTACCAAGTGGATTCTCTAATTCATTCTGGAATTCCTTAAATTTCTCCTAGGACTCTGACTTATACCTCATTGAGTAGATATATATATATCTTCTAAAATCATTAGTAAAAGTAATGAAATAAGAATATCCACCTCTAGCTTCTAATAGAAATGGTAAACACATCCATGTGTACCAATCCTAGAATCTTTGTGGCCCTTTAACCCTGTCCACCGAATGACGTCTTGGTCATTTTCCCTTTTAAACAAGTGTGACATCTATCAAGTTGTTTTGTCATAGTAGAGTCTAAATAACCATCTTGGAAGAGATTTTTCAAGAGATTCTCGTTTACATGACCAAGAAGGTGATTCCAAAACTGGGTGTTGTATGAGTCATGGGAGTTTGTTTCGTTATCAATTTCGAACACTTGGTTTTTGTATTTTAATACATAAAAACTATTATTTAAACGAACCATACCATATCATGTGTTGTTCTTATATAAGAAACAAGCCTTATTTCTAAACTTCAAAATAAATCCATCCATTCCAAAAAATGATACAGAAATTATGTTCTTGGTGAAACTAGGTACATAATAACAGCTATGTAAAACCAAAATCATCCCAGTTGGAAATGACAGATGGTAATTTCCAATGGCCAAAGCAGCCAACCCCGCTCCATTGGAAGCTAAAAGATCCACCTCTCCTCTATAAATCTTTTTTAACCTACATGGTTCCTAAATTTTAATACAGATGTAAGACCCACATGTTGTATCTAACACCCATGTATAGAAGTAAAAATATTACACTTGATAAAAACACATCTTTAGAATCCCCACACTTCTGGGTGCAGTTCCTCTTCCAGTGGCCTAGCTTGCCACATGAAAAACATACTTCCTCCCATTATTTTCCCTACCTCTAGATCTTCCCCTCATTGGAGGGACAATGCTTAGGGGATTCAAGAACGTTTATAAATCCTTGTCCCCTTTTCATTGTCCTTTATCTTCTTATTCACCATAAGGACTGCAATTTTGTCATGACCCATGTCTTTATATACCTAGAGAATCAAGGTTAGAAGTTCTGATAGACTCTTTTAATTTTTTTTCACGCAGTAGTTGACAATAAATCTAGATAAGGTCTTGGGAAGTGATGATAGGATGAGATATATACATAGCTCATCTGATAACTTAATCCCTAAGATGTCCAGGAGTTCAATGTATCCAATAAGATTGACTACATGAGTCACAACTAGCACATACTATCAAAGATTAGTTGTGAACAAAGTATTGGAGATCTCATATCTTTCTTGTATCACCTTCTCTTGATAGAGATCCTTAAGGTGAGACATCATTCTATACGCATCCCTATTTTCATGTTGCTTCAAGTTCTCATTAGACATGGCCAATAGCCTGAAACATTAGAAATCTATGACATAAACCAATTATTTTATATAGAGAGATATTTCCTCATCAATGTCCTTGTTTCTTGGATCAACTAGAATAACCTCCTCCAGTACATACAATTTCATCTCATTATGAAGGATGATTCGTAAATGCCTCTGCCACTCCTAGAAATTAGTGCTGGTGACATGGTTTTTCTTATTTAGTATGGTTCGAAATGATATGTTTGATGCCATTTTTCTTTCTTTTTCTACATATTGAGATGAGAAAAGATTAGTACTTTATCTTGATAAAACTAATTCAAATAAATAAATAAATACTTATTAGTCTCCTAATATTTTATAGAAATCTGATATACCTCACCATTGACTTTAGAATATTCTTTTTCCAGTATATTCAAGTGGAAAAGATCTATATTGACCATTTAATTACCCAAAATAAAGTTAGTCAAGAAACTGAGAAGGTTTTAGGTTATCATTTCAAATTTCATCTGCATTAACTCATAGTTCCTTGATCCGTTAAGTGAAATCCCCCATCCTGAAATACTTTTATTTTGGATTTTCTCATCCTTTAACTCATGTTCACACCAAGTCCTGCTATGGTAGTCAATCCTTGATGTTATCCATTTCAATTCAACCCAAAACCTCGAATTATAATTCCCTAATAATTGAAATCACCCCAACTAGGGTTGGTCAAGCACTTTGAACTGTGGCTCAATTCTAACAAAGATAATGGAAGGCTATACCGAATTAATATTTACTTGATTGGTTTTATCCTTATACATAAATTTCCATTTATTATCTTTCATAAATGCTTGTTAATATTAATTGGGATATAAATAAGTGATTAACCATGTCTAAAATAATATTTATGTATAAGATGGTCTTATTTTAGTTACATCTTTCATGCTCGTTTAATTCATTAATTGTGTGATCGTGACAACACACCCAAAATAAAAAACCATGCAACTAAAAGAAATAAAATAATTATAATGATAAGGAGATTGTTCTATTTGTTTTTTTATCTAGATGTTGAAAAACTAACCCAAGACCTAGGGGTTAAAACACCTTGAACCTTTTGGGTTCATGTTTACAACTTTTCACCTATCCATATTTGTATTTTTATGGGTTGGTTTCACCTCAGCTCTTAACTTGAACCACCTCCACTAGATTGGGAGAACCATCCATTACATATGCTTCTATCTCATAGATAAGTGAGGGGTAAATGAGGTTTTACATAAAATAAACAATGGGTACACTGTCACAACCCATCCTCGGGGCCGGTGCCATGACTACCACTAGTAGAAAAATGATTTTTAACGTCACCAGTTTGATGTTGGTTTCTAATAAACCGACGTAAATAATTTTTCCGGTGAATTTTTGGCATCGTTTTTTTTTAAAACCGATGCCAAAAAGGGAAAAAAATTGTTTTGGCATTGGTTCTTAAAAAACCAACGCAAAAAACTAAAAAAATATATTTAGGCGTCAGTTTTTATGAAAACCGACGCCATAAAAGTTTTAAAAAAAATCTTTGGTGTCAGTTTTTTAACAAACCGACACTAAACAATTTAAAAAAACGACTTTTCACGTTAGTTTTTTTAAAAACCGACCCCAAAAAAATAAAATTATTTCTTTGGCATCGGTTTTTAAAAAAACTGACGTGAAAATTTAAAATATATTTTTGGCATCGGTTTTTATGAAAACCTATGCCAAAAAATAAAAAAAAAATTACAGTGTTTTAGATAATTTCTTAATATTTGATTTGACTGGTTGTGGAGCTAAAACGGAGTTACGGATTAAAAGTTATGGCCTTTGAAAGTTGACCTTCTTTAAGACTTCTTTTAGAGAAGGTCAACTTCAGACATCCATAACTTTTATTCCGTAACTCCGTTTTTGTTCCACGATTAGTCAAATCAAAGATTAGAGAAATATCTAAAACACTGTAATTTTTTTTAATTTTTTGGCATCGGTTTTCATAAAAACCGATGCCAAAAAAATTATTTTTTGTTTTTGGTGTCGGTTATTAAAAAAACCGACACGAAAAGTTTTTTTTAAAATTTTAGCGTCGGTTTGTTAAAAAACTGATGCCAAAGATTTTTTTTTACTTTTTGGCGTCGGTTCGTAAAAAAACTGACGCAAAAAATGTATTTTTTTTAACTTCGTAGCGTCGGTTTATTTAATAACCAATGCCAAAAAGGATATCGATTGACATTTTTGGTAACAATTTTATAAAAAAAAAACGCCAAAAGACCAATGTAAATACTATTTCGCATCGGTTTCAAACAAAACCGACGCCAAAGAGTAACGCGGGATCAGAATTTCAATTTTTTTCACAACGTGCATTTTACTTTTTAAAATCCCACCTACATTTTCGGACAATGCAATTGAAAATATTTCTCTTTACTACATATATATCCAGTTTCTCCTTTGTTCATCATTTTCAACAACTTCGATTCAATCAATATTTCAATGCGACTTCAATCGTTAATTTGAACATGGTATAGATTCTATTCATTTGTTCTCTTTATTATTATTATCCTTCATTTCTAAACAACTCGATTAGCTTTCTTATAATGATGATTCATTCTCATTTCTAAATACAAGTTATATGATGATAAAAAACATATCATTTAGATGGAAGCCCCTAAAACCATTGAAATATGTTTGATGAATTGTGATTATTTTATTTCATTTGGTGTATATGAATTTAATTTATGTTTATCATGTTTTCTTTGAAACGAGTTGTATCAATCAAAACTTTGATAGGTTCAACTTCTAACGGCAATAACTTTTGAACCGTAACTCCATTTTAGGTCCACAACCTGTCAAATCAAAGCTTAGGAAATGATCTAAAACATAGAACAAAAAATTGTTTTTTGGCATCGGTTTTTATAAAAACCAACACCAAAACTTTTTTTTAAAATTTTTCATGTCGGTTTTTATGAAAACCGACACCAAAAATGATATGAATTAATTTTTTTGGCCTCATTTTTTTACAAAACTGACGCCAAGAAACAAATTTTATTCATTTTTCACGTCGGTTTACAAAAACCGACATCGAAAATAAAAAAACCGACGTTAAAAACCATTTTTCTACTAGTGTACCCCAAGCCCATCTTCCATAGGCCAGGGGATGGCGACTCACACCAAAGGCGTAAATCCCGATAACTAGGAAGGAATTTCCTTTATAAAGGTAAACAAAACATCACAGAGTACAAGAGGAAGTAATACAATAAGTACAAAATAAAGTTCTAAAAAGTAAGTGGGACAGAATACAAACCCAACTGAAAGTATAGCTACATCTGAATTAAAGTACAACAGAAAAGAAAAAGAGCTAGAAATATGGAAGCAGCTCCTGGGTCGTCCTCCTCGGATCCTACCTGAAGGGTAGGTATAGATAGCGCAGCTCCTGGATCATCCACCACGGATCCTACCTGAATGGTAGGTATAAATAACTTTCACAACGCACTCACCCGTCAACCTCCTCCAAGTGTCGTCTCATCGTGAAGTCCACCTTCGGATACTGACTCGACATTAGGTCCACCTCTGGGTACCGTCCCATCCTCGAACACTCAACCTCTGTCAGCGCTGCCCGTCGTCTGCAACCAACACAACGAGGTGGAGGCATAGCCCGTGTAGGGGTGAGTATAATGATTCTCAGTAAGAACCCCGAGACCCTCAAGGTCTCACAAAATCCATCAAGGATAACCAAAAAGAAAGATCTCAATAGATAACCTCTACTTAGGTATATTCCCATTCATATACCTAAGTTATCAAGTAACTCATCTCAATCATGAGGAAACACAAAGGTTATTAAATCAATGGATAAACACTACCAAGGTATACGCCCATACATATACTTAAGTTATCAAGTGACCCATCTCAATCATGAGGTAAACACAAAGGTCATTAACTCATCTCAAACTAGGATTTCCATTATCGAAACTGTAACTGCTGAAGAGCCCCGTCTCTGATGAGTACAATGATCCTGTCACGACTCTGAGGTAGTGCTCACTAACCTAATACTACTGAGGTACTCCTCCCGTCGAGTACCGCGGGCCAGCCAACCAAACACAGTAGTGCTTCCCGCCAGGGTCTGCCACCCAAACACAGTAGTGCACCCCCCATAATAGCATGCAGAGGTACTCCTTCTATTGAGTACCGTAGTTATGTTGCCTGCTACCAGGAGCTCTGTCCACCGTGGGTCTGCACACAAACACAGTAGTGCTCCGTCCACTGGGCTAGTCGACTCACTCCATGTTGAGTCGGTCAAGCAGTCGTCAAGTCTCAGCCAACTGCATGGTCTCCGTACTCCGTACGCTCGTCTCTGGGGGGGTTCGCTCCACAAGCTACAGGTCGATACTCCAAGTATCAAAAATTACCATGAAAAAGTATCTCAAAGGACCGCATCATCATAGGGGTCTCAACGCAACAGACGGCGCATCAATCGGACGCCCAGTCTATGATTTATTAGCCTTTTCGTCCCAAGGGCCCGGTTGGTTTCGTGTAGGAACCAACCCGACCATATCTCAACTATACCCCAAACTCATATAGGGTATAATCATAGGGATTGTTTCTCAACGTGATCACCAATGCCACTGACAGTTCGTCAAACGGACGTTCGGTCTGAAATTTATCGGGTCTTCCATTCCAGGGGCTCGGTTGGATTTCAGGTTGAATCCAACCCAGGAACTATCCAACTACGTCCAAATCTCAGGAGAAGTATTCCATAAGTTTTGTCTTGAAAAGAGGAACTCAACGTGATAGACGATGTGTCAATTGGACGCTCGGTCTAAGAGTATTGGCCTTTACGTTCCATGGGCCCGGTTGGTTTTGTGTGCGAACCAACCCGACCGCACTCCAACTGCGTCCAAACCTCGAGCGGAGTAAGCCAAAAGGTCTGTCTCAATACTAGAAATCCAAAAAAGTTGACATAACATCAGTCAGATGTTTGGAGCTCTCGTTATAAGCGTTTCCGCTCCGAGAGCCTGGTTGGTTTCGTGTTCGAACCAACCCGTTCGTACACAAAGTTCTCCAAAACCTTGAGTGTAATATACCGAAACGACCATCTCGATCCAAGGATCACATCGCAGATGACAGTGCGTCGATCAGAGGTCTGTAACCCATGTTATGGGCGTTTGAACGGATCTATCCGGAAATAGGGTGTTCGGGCACGGTCCGACCCGGCCCGATACCCCCCCCCCCCCGGGTCGACCCGAACCAGGTCTGGGTCCGGCCCATTAGGGCGCGGCACGGCCCGGTGGGCGCGGCCTGGCCCCACTGGCGTGGCCCGACCCGACCTGGGTGGCCCGGCCCGGACCCAGTTCTGGTCGGCCCGGTTCAGGCCGACCCGGGGGGGGGGTATCGGGTCGGGTCGGACCGGGCCCGAACCCCATATTTCCGGATAGATCCGTTCAAATGCCCATAACATAGGCTACGGAACTCCGATCGACACACCGTCAGCTGAGATGCGATCCTTGGATCGAGGTGGTCGTTTCAGTATATTACACTAATGGTTTTGGAGAACTTTGGGTATGGCTGGGTTGGTTCGAACACGAAACCAACCGGGCCATCGGAGCAGAAACGCTTATAACTTGAGCTCCAGATGTCTGATTGACATGCTGTCAACTTTGTTGGATTCCTATTAGTGAGACAGACCTTTTGGCTTACTCTTCTTGAGGATTGGACATAGTTGGAGTGCGGTCAGGTTGGTTCGCACACGAAACCAACCGGGCCCCTGGAACGAAAAGGCCAATAACTCTCAGACCGGGCGTCTGATTGATGCGTCATCTGTCATGTTGAGTTCCTCTTGTCAAGATTGAACTTATGGAATACTTATCCTAAGATTTGGACACAGTTGGATAGTGCTCAGGTTGGATTCAACCTAAAATCCAACCGGGCCCCTGGAATTGAAAACTCGATAACTTTCAGACCGAACGTTCGTTTGACGAACCGTCAACGACGTTGGTGATCACATTGAGAAACAACCTCAATGATTATACCCTATGTGAGTTCGGGGTACAACTGAGATATGGTCGGGTTGGTTCGTACACAAAACCAATCGGGCCCTTGGGACAAAAATGCTAATAACTCACAGGACGGGTGTCTGATTGATGCGCCGTATGTTGCGTTGAGACCCCTATGATGAGGAGGTCCTTCGAGATACTTCTTCATGGGACTTTGTGATACGTGGAGCATCGACCTATAGCTCGGGGAGCATACCCTCCCAGAGATGAGCGTACGGGGTATAGAGACCCTGTAGCAGGATGAGACGTGACGACAGCTTGAACAACTCGACTTGGAATGAGTCGACTAGCCCAGTGGACGGAGCACTACTATGTTTGGGTGCAGACCCACGGCGGACGGAGTACCTAGTAGCAGGAATTAGACCCACAGTACTCAACAGAAGGAGTACCTCTCCAGGCTATTAGGGGGGGTGCACTACTATGTTTGAGTGGTTGGCCCGCGTTACTCGACAAGAGGAGTACCTCAGTAGTCTTAGGTTAGTGAGCATTACCTCAGAGTCGTGATAGGATCACTGTACTCATCAGAGACGGGCCTCTTCAGCAGTTACAGTTTCGATAATAAAAATACTGGTTTGAGCTGATTCAATGACCTTTGTGTTTACCTCATGATTGAGATGGGTCACTTGATAACTTAGGTATATGTATGGGCATATACCTAGGCAGTTGTTATCCATTGATTTCATAAGCTTCGTGTTTCCTCATGATTGAGATGGGTTACATGATAACTTTGGTATATGAATGGGCATATACCTAAGTAAAGGTTATCTATTGAGATCTTTCTTTATGGTTATCCTTGATTTATTTTTTGAGACCTTGAGGGTCTTAGGGTTCCTACTGAGTATCGTTATACTCAACCCTGCATGGGCTATGTCTGCACCTTGTTGTGTTGGTTGCATACGACAGGAAGCACTAACAGAGGCCGAGTGTTTGAGGATGGGACAGTACCCGGAGGTGGACCTCATGACGAGTCAGTATCCGGAGGTGGACTTCACGACAAGATGACACTTGGAGGAGGTTGACAGGAGAGAGCGTTGTGAAGGCTATCTGTACCTACCCTTCAGGTAGGATCTGTAGTGGACGATCCAGGACCTGCACTATCTGTACCTACCCTTCAGGTAGGATCCGAGGAGGATGACCCATGAGCTACTTCTATACTTCCAGTTATTTGTCTATTCTGTTGTACTTTCATTCAGTTGTAGTTATACTTTCAGTAGGGTTTGTATTCTGGCCCACTTACTTTTCAGCACTTTCTTTTACACTTAGTGTATTACTTTCGATTGTACTCTGTGATGTTTTGTTTACTTTTATAAAGGCAATTCCTTCCTAGTTATCGGGATTTACGCCTTTGGTGCTAGTCGCCTGCCCCTGGCCTATGAAAGGTGGGCATGGGGTAGTCACGACACAGGCCCCGAGGACGGGTCACGACACACACATACCCTACATATTAATGAGTATAATGCTCGCATGATAACAAATTTAATTTAAATAAATTAATTAAAATAAACCATACACAAAAAAAGGTCCTTATATAGCTCACGATCATCCATTCATGCAACGATATTTATGAATAAATAAAACTATCATTCAATTATTATATCATTATTCTTTTAGATAAATCACACTTGAATCAGTTAATTATTATATTCAAATAATCAATCCATTTATATAAAACCATTTTTGAATTTCATTACAATTCTCATCCATCATAATACTAAACAAATAAATTCATTTAAAATTATCTTTGTACATAACTAGTGCCTTGGAGGAAACCCAGTGAATTCCCATTCATAACTACCCAATGAGTAGAAATGAATATTATGTAGATATTAAATTAAACACATCTGTATAAAACACTTATCATGTTTTGTGCCCCCGCTTTACACCCACAACATGGTACATGTCTCAAGGGTGTGTATAATATAATAATAAATTTTAATTAATCTGTGTAATTTGGATGAGTACACAGTGTGTAGTTCCTACTGCACACCGTGTACTATCGTTCATCATCCATATTAAGTACATGCCTAAGGATATGACATGTAGATGTAATTAAGAAATATTTTAAGCACACAGTGTGTCTAGTGGGCGGCATTCCATGTAGTATCCACGTTACACAGTCTCTAGCCGGGAATGTTGTGTATGAGGTACACAGTCCAACCCTAACTAGAAGGGACTATACGTCGTGTCCAATGGGACACATGGCGTGTAATCTGGAGACTATGTTCCACCTATTCCTAGTAAACACATGGAGTCATAAAGACTAAGATAAACTCCAACACATGGCTTGATTTGGCAAACCAACCCCGAGGAATTGAACCTTGACTACATGGCGTGTGAGGCATAATACACGTAGTGTGGGTCCAACTACATGACGTGTGAGTCCAAATAACACATCATGTGTTCTGTTGTTGTATGTCCAGGAAGCTTTGGCACCTCTGGATAAGATATGTTATTTTATTCTAATCAAAATTAAAAGAAAAAGAACATTTCTGTAAGGTGAACCAGAAACGAAAGAGGATGAATATATCTCGTGATTCATATTTACAGACTGATTAACTTGAATTGAAACAACTAAATGAATAAATGTATAAATCATAAATAAAAAAATAAATATTTATAATCAATTATATGACCCCTATGATACCAATTGTAGGTTCTGGGCGGAATAAAAGCTTGTGGATGGGTGTACCAACCTTTAATTTTACCATTAACAATGATCAATCAGAGATCTATCATGATGATAAGATGTCAAATATTCAGAATATAAAGAAGAATGAAGAGGAAAGAGAGAAGTCCCATAACAATAGAGAGAATCATCATATGTTGGTTATAATTAATTTAATTAAAAGACAAAAATTACCTTGATGGAATTCTCTCTCTACTGATGCTTCCGGTCATGATCAAATGTGATCTGTCATTGTGTCGCAGAAGCTAAGATTAGGCTTTTTCTAGTTGTAATAAACATATTCTACACTTATCTATGGACGTCTCCAAAGGGATCTCTGAATGCTAGCACGAAGGATCCTTTTCTTGTGATGTCTACCTTCGATCGCCTTGACAACAACTTCCAAAGAACTCTCCTTGATCAAGTGGAGGAGGATCTCTCTTATAACTTGAGATATTTCATAGAAGAAAGGAATTATCTATTGGCTTGAGAGCTTTCTCCAAATCCATTGTGCACAACCACATAGAATTTCTAGATCTAATGAGAATAATGTAATTAGGATTTATATTACTTAGAATAACAAAATTAATTAATTACCCAAAGGAATTTATTCATTTAATTTAATTATTAGTAACACCCCATGTCTAATAATAAAATTTTACTATTATTATCACTTGACATACACCTAGATAATTACACTTAATATTATTATCATTTGACAATTATTTACCACACCTAACATATCATACCTCACTGCGAATACTGTGTTGTCACAATTTTCTTCAATACATCTATGTGTGTGAGTTGTTTTACAAATTAATAATAATCATAATGTCCAAGTACCAAAACAAACATCTGAATATAAGAACATCCAATGAAACTATTAAATGTGGATTTCCTACTAGCGGTTCTTGTTCTCATAATATCCTCCTAGATATTACCAAGGGTGCACACTATGAGAAGGTTCCTAAAAGTATTATGAGTCCTCACCCCTAATGAACTGTATTATTTTTGTCCCTCAAGTAACATCATCTGGTCATAGAATATATATTCAAGAATAGTGTTATGGAACTTCCGGGTTATCATCATAGTAGGGACCCATTATGACCCTTTTGTGAAACCACTATCCTTTGGACATTATCACATGCATTGTTACACAGAAGAACAATCATGATGTGATAAGCTATTCATTAATATTCAAATCCATGAATAAATGTTTATCATAAAGTAGAAAGTACTTGGTTCTAGGCTACCAACTCCAATAGGGGACCCCTTTAATAAATAATTGTCTTAGCAGAAACATGATTATCATGTGAGGTCCAGTGGACTCAAATTCGTAGGCAGTTGGCTCTAGTCCAAGTGGGATATTTTTTTGAGTTGGTGTCATTGGACCAAATTTTTATACTTTGATTACATGTATATTCTATGTATTGATTATTAATAAAACGTATTTTTACATATTTTTAATTTTTTTACATGACTCAAATGTAATAATGACCTAGAGTATATGTCTCATTGATAAGGCCATAGTAGTTCCCCACATTGATGAAAACATTAAATTTATTTGATGATATTCTTAAATAATATTATGCAGTTGGATAAATTACTATAATGGAATACATAGTACATAGAATACCAAGTATGAGTAAACATAAGCAGATAAGGCTTATGCTCATGAATTTTTCACTTGGTAATCTTCAATGTGAGTGATTATGAGAACAGACCTGCCGGTATAAACTCATCATGTTTTGGTGTAATCATATTTTATTATCTGTGAACTTTTGTAATGGTCCTTAGACTTTAATATTATCATTTATGCATGTAATGACTTGGGAACCTAGATTTGTTTCTGAAAAATGTGATGAATTTTTTTTCAATAAGGTAGAGTACATTGGGTGCGTCGTGATTGACATGTCATTAATGTTTATGCTGATGACTTATTTTTTCATTCCAACATTATGGAACATGATATCTCAGACCTTTGATTGGAATAAAACTATTTTCTATATTACAGGTCCGTGGTGTAATGATGTTTTATTTTAGAAAGGTAAATAAATAAGTATCAGGATAATAGGTTGATGATGCCATCACAAACCCTTCTTGATAAGATATTGAGATAAATGAATTATATTACATAGTGTCCATTCTTATGTGGTTGTTGACATTGAAAAATTAATTTATTTCTATTGTGTTCCTTGACCCATTAATATATATTAATGTTGGGAATCATGCAAGCCCAAATAATTATAATAAGAAAGAAACTTATAGGGTAATACACTAAGTGTCTCTATTGATCTTGATTAAATTCTCTTTTAATTTAATTAATGGATTAAGTATTATTCTCAAGAGTGAGACATATTTTTTATTCAATTTTATTATTGATAAAAAAATTAAATTAATTTTATTCACCAGTATGTAAATAAAATATATATTTTTTATATTATGGAATATTTAATATATATTTATTCACATATGTGTGAATAATATATTTATTTATGAATAAGAATTTTATTCGAGTGTTAAATAAATATCAAGGAGTTTGAACGAACCAAGATAGTGTTTGATGATTAATAATTATTTACATGATGGTAAATAATATTTATCATTAATACAACATGGCACGTGCCGTAAAATAATAATAATATTTTTATTATGTGAAATGATGTTTTTATTAAATATTTTATTTTTTTAAGGGTTGACATGAAATAAAAAAATTCTAACCTAAACCCCACCTCTATAAATATTATATTATGGCTATTGTGTAGGTAATCATAAATATGGAATTTTTGTGTACAATGAATACTCATTCAACTCCTCCATATCTCTCCCTCAAAATAATGAGAAACACTCTAGATATTTCATCAATACGGAAAAATGAGCGATCAATAACAAAGGACAGAACACATTAAATTCCCCATGCTAGCACTCGAAGATCATGTGGCATTGATAGGGGTTCAAAGAAGTACATGTGGATCACCATTAGAGGGATTATATCCCTAGACCCTCCCAGTGAAATGTAGGAAATCTGATAGGTTCTTTTCAGATTATAGACATCAACATTGAAGAAATAAATCTAAGATAAGGTAAATGGTTTCTTATTATCTAAAGAGATTAATTTTAAATTTTATGTTCAAGATCCTCACTCATGTTTTCAGGTAAATAAATATTAAAAGAAAAATCAATATATCACCCTTTTTCACACGCTTCCTTTGTGCTTGAAACTAACAACATCCATCACATCAATATAGGTTATAGTAGTTCCCCACTATGATGATGACCATAAGGTTCTATGATGATATCTCTTAAATATAATTCCTATGGTTAGGATGATATTCTATATTGGTTAACATAGTATATCAATCCTCAGGTGTGGGTAATAATATTTTTATGAAGCTTTATGACATAATGTTTTCACATGGTAATCTCTAAGAGGGAATATTATGAGGACATACCCACTAATAGGAATTCCACATGATTTGTGTCATCAGAATTTCCTATCTATGAGAGAATTGATTGGATATTAGACTTTTAGATAATTATTAATGCATATCCTGAATTTCACACATAGTTGTATTTCCAAAAACCATACTAATATAGTTTATGGTGAATTTGTGTATATTGGGTGCATCACAAATGACATATTGTTAATGAATAATTCAATGAAGGATTTATCCCATACGTCTTTATAGATGTTGATATCTCTGACATTTGATTGGCATGTAAATATAAAACTAAAATCTTTGGACATGGTGTATTGATGAGTTCATTCTAGGTAGTCAATGAAATTAATATCAATCATATATGTTTATGACATAAGTTTTGAACATACTTGATGAGAAATCGAGAAAAATATTATATTATATAGTAATAATTCATACGTGGTTGTCATTTTTGTAACATTAACTTCATCATCTGTGGGTGCATTATCCTATTACTAGACCATAATCTTAGACATTAGTAATTATTGTTTAATTCCACTAAGAAGAATCCTATAGATTCACATACTAAGTATTTTTGTTGATCTTAATTAAATTTTACTTGAATTTAATTATTATGATAAATTATTTTCTCTAGAATAAGAAGTAATATTTTTTCAGGATTTTATGATTGAAAATATTAATTATATATTTATTCTTAGGGTAATTGATCAATTACATTAATATATAAAAAATTATTTATCTATTAGTTATTAAAAATGTAATAAATAATTACTTATTTTAAGAATATTAAATATTTATTTATTTGTCAGTCTGTGAATATAATATTTATTTTATTGAATGAATAATATTTATTTGTAGAACGAAAAGACTAACTAATGTATGTGGATGATGATTGGGGACCACTAGGTTATTGTTATGTTCCCTACTAGTGGCTTGTGCATGAGAACAGATTTTACTATGGTAACGTTTCACTGAGGTATGAGGTACATGGGGCACGAGACTATCTAGTGTCTAGGGGTGTTCCCGATTTTGTTGCTCAATGTGTTTGTGGTATTTTACTATGTATTGCGGTGTTTTTCACAGTACATTACTGTATCTAACTTGTCTATTTAAATGTGTGAACATTCTGAAAACTTTATCTTGAAAAATGATTTCAACTGAAAGTTGCATTTCATGGGTTTTATCACTCCTTTTCTTTGTGTATTAAAACTGCTTGCTTTTCCACATTGTATTGAATGATATTTAAAATAATTGGGTGGTATACTATGGGGAATATGCTCACACCCTACTTACACCCCTTGGGTGTAAGTAGACTTGGTTTTGTTTGACTCAGGTAAAGGAAAGGCTAAGGGTGATGGCTGTTCAGGGTGATAGTCCCCATCCTTGGGGTGGAGTTGCAGAGACGTCTTGAGGGTGACGACCACTTGTCATGTGGAGACCATGGGGATGTTTTTTTGTTTCATTATGTGTTTGTACCTTTTATATTGCATTTTAACTTATGTATTCAGGTCTGGATTTCTGTGTAAACGTGGTTGGTAAGAATTTTTCATATTTATTTTATAAAATATTTTTGGTGCCTTATATATACATATTCGGGTAAATCATTCCCAAAGCAAGATAAATGATGCCTGGGAACTTGTGCCAGCCTGTTGGGGATAGGGAATGCCCTTCGAGCCTTGTCACGACCTTGATTTGGTGCCGGTTTTGGCAGCGACCAGATTCGGTTCGTGACAAAATGGTATTAAAGGGGGTTCGCTCTCGTTGGGTCATGTTATTTGGGGAACAGTCAGGATAGTCTGAAGTTAGGATTGTGATCTAACGTCCCGACCCCAGTTACCCAGAGCCAGTGCATTATTACATAACATTTTCTTGATTACAAAAGATCAAGTCTTGAAAGACTGATTAGTTTAGTAGTCTTGGAAACACTAGATATATTCATAAGACTTTCATTACATCATAAATTAAAAAAACTACAACAACATCTTATCTTCATATCCCCTCATACTATCCCTGTTGGTCATTCATAAATTACTTCTTCACATCCTGGGAAAAATAAAACATTAAAAGGGGTGATCTCAAATTTCCAGTAAGGATAACAATATAGTGGAAACTTTTATAAATAAGCATAAACATTTAAGGCAATGTATAACTAAAACAAAAGCCTTTTAAACATGAACTTCAACATAATATGGAAAAGATAAAATGAAATAATTCCATTTACTTTTTCATATGGATATTATACTAGTCGAATAATCACATACAATATCAATAACCACTTTCATAATGAAGGAATGCATAATGACAGACTATCATAACCACATAGTCAAGGACTTGGGCCAATACTACAAATAAGATTTTTTCAAGGCCTTGTGCCAAGACACTAGTTTGTCTCATGTACCTACCGATGCATAAAAGATCTATGGCGGGATACACCCATGACTTATTAAGTCCAATGCATTCCTCATATGAAAAGGTTTAAACATAACATAAACATTTGTATTAAAACTAGCATACAAAATGTCAATACTTTCTCCATAAACCATGAATGGTATAAAAATAACACATCCACAGTCAAACAAATCACAAAACCTTCAATACAATAAAGAAGTTTTGTATCATAATAAATAAACTTCAAATAAGTTTGAAATCCATCAAAGGATGTTGACATAGATGAAATCAAAACTATTTGAGAGAAATATCTCTTTTTTGAAATCATTTAAAGAGTAATATAATTATAAAATAAAATATTTATTTTGAAACTATCCTTATAATCTTATAAGAGAAGATTCGACAATTTCATAATGGTGGAAAATAGTCGTACTCTCTGTATGTCTTAAAAAACATTTATACCTTAAATCTGGTCGAAAAGGCTAAAAAGGAACTTGTTTGGAAAACGGTAGAAAGATTCCCTTATAAACTTCTTATAAAAAGTCAAACAAGGGTATAAATGACTTTATCCCATATTCTATAAAATAGTAAGAATGTTTTGAAATAAATTTTTAATAAACATGTATGTGGATGATAAAGAGTTCCCAATAGATAATTACATATAAACAACCTTGGATAATGAAGGGATTGTGAAATAAACCCTTACCTTGTAGTTTTCCTTGGTCGAGGGTAGGTTAACCTTTTTTAATTTGGGTAAATCCCTTTGAATTGAAACAAAAAGTACTTTTTATGTGCCTTCTACCTAAGTCAAGGCTTATAGGAGGAGCATAGGGATGTAGGGAGCTTAATTGGGTAGAGTTTCGATGATTCAAAAGTCTTGAGAGGTGTGAGGAATTGGTTAGAAGTGGTGTCCTTTTATAAGGGAGAGGAGGGGATCTTTAGGAAGGATTGAAAATATTATTTTATAATATAATTATATTCGGTTTCTAAAGGTCAAAAACTCATTAAAGATGAAGATACGATGACTCATTATTGAGATGAAATCATCCAATAAGAATTGGATTGGTTTGGGGTATTATTTTAGTCTATATAATCTTATTTATTTAAATCATTTATTAATGAGGTAAACACTACATCATTATTTTTCCATAAATAATTTAGTTTATTAGATGTCTAAAAATTTATTAAAAAAATTCCATGACGTAGTAAATCTTTTTATCTTTCTAATGATTATTTATAGTAGAAAATAAAAATATATAACCCTATGGAAAAATTGGTTTTCTAAAAGATATATTCTTATGTCATTTTTGCATTTACTTTAACTTAACTAATATAAAGTGTCATTATCAATTACATGTGCCTCCATGGGGTCCCAAAATTGACCCAAAGATAACCATGGTCGTAAATGTATCTACCAATGGGATTTGGACACGTTTTAAGGTAATTTAGTATTATTATAATATTATTTTTTACCCTTATTTACCAGATTTACCATTTAACCATGGTAAATAAAATATTTACCGAAGTAATTATTCAAAATGTCTAAAAATAAAGGTTACCTATTTACACAATGTGGACCTCCTGATTATAAATATGGTATCAATTTTTCTAAATTCAAAACACAGAAGTGGCAGATATTAATTTAAAATTAATTCCCATTTTCGAAACAAAAAACGTATTTTTAACAAATAATAACTATCAAAAGATTGACACTTTCTTATGTCCAGTTTAAATATGAAATTATGTACAATGACCAGAATTAGATTAAATGGTAAAATTATAATCTAATTATACTTAAAAATCACTCAAATGCATAATTTATCACTATTAATTATTTTAATTAAAAATGTGGTTTTTAATTAAAATTTAGTAATTTTCAATATTCATCAAAATAAGAAAGTTTTCAGAAAAGTACTAAAAGTTCACCCTTAGCTAATTTCGATATTCTGAATCCAAAAATGAAGTCTATTTTAAAAAATTCAAAACATAAATGTTTCATTTATTAATTTAAAATTAATTCCTACTATTAAAACCAAATGGAGTATTTTTAAGAAATAATAACTATCAAAAGTTTGACACTTATTTTTGTCCAATTTCAAAGTGAAATTACATAAAATGACCATAATTGGATTAAATAGTAAAAATATAATCTATTTATACTTCAATACCATTAAAATTTATAATTTAACAATATAAATTATTTTGATTAAAAATTTGTTTTCAGTTAAAATATAGTATTTTTCACTATTCATCCAAATATGAAAGTTATCAAAAAACACCAAAACATTATTGAAACTAAATTATTATGTCCAGATTCTAAAGAAGAAGATTATTTTGTAAAATTAAATATATAAAAGTTTCAAATATTGGATTTATAAAGGCTTCTCCATTAAAAGGCGGTAAAATTGCATTTTTTTGAAAAATAATTCTTTTATCTGAAAAAAATCTATTTGTTCTTACATTATGTCCTAGAAACTCATAATATGGATTATAAAATTATAAGGATTATATAAAGTTCAAAATTTAGTTAATACTATTCGTAACCTCTTTGGAACAGCTTGTTTGGTATGACATGGTGCGCTAGAACTCGGTGTTGCTTGTAGTGAAAGTTATTAAATTACTTTGAAGAAAGAACGTACTATGAAATATTGGGGTGTTATATTTTTCCCTCCTTCAATAAATTGCATCCTCGAAATTTGAAATTATTTTTCTAAAATAAAAGGTTGAAAATAGAAAATGCCTTTGGGAAAACCCACATTGGAAATTAGGTTAATGAAATTTAGTCTTAATAAGAGGAAAAGGGAAATGAAATGGTCACAACCAAATTATGATCTCGGTTAGGAGAACATTGGTACAAATTAGAGACATATAATTGGAAGAAAAATGTAAATATTTATAGGTAGTTATTGAGGTCATCAATCACAAACAAGTGGAAAATTTAGGGCCTTAAATTTATCAATATATGATGATATAAAATACCATCGGTTCAAAAAAACATATGGTATTAGGATAACACATTTTTTGTTTTAAGATCCCTTCACTAAAGTATAAGAATTAATTTCTTCATTTAATAATAGAAGAAGAAAAATATATACTTGATAATTAGAGTCCCATACTTTAACTAAGTTCTACTGCACACTTATCTTTCACTCTAAAAGATAATAGAACATAAAAATAATATTCTATTTATCCTATTAGTATAGGGTTAAAAAAATGAATTTATAATTCATCTAGAAGAAACATTAAAAAATCTACATTATTCAATCCAGTACATCACGTGGGTCAGTGGTAGGTGATACACCATTTTCTCCCTTTGGTTGTGGGTTCAAGTCTCGTAGCCTTGCCGGACACGATGAGTTGCCGCCCGACCTCCGGGTTGTCCTTTTATGGAAATCCAAAAATAATCTCAAAATAGAATTATGAAAAATAATTCTGTACAAACACATAGTCCCTGATTTATAAGGAAGGTAAACACAACGAAGATCCTTTTTTCTGTGTAATAACATGTGAACACCTTCATCATGTATTTTTTTAAAACACTGCAACATCCTGAATTACAATAAAACCTGATTGATTACATTCATGATCCATTATTCCTTATAGAATACTTGATATAATCCTTCTATCCAAAAATTTTGTAAACTCCAACAATGGTGGAATATACAAGTCGTTAATCAATTTCAAGGTAATAAAAAATATCCAATATAATTTATCCAAATCAATCATGTATTATTCCAAAATCATTGGCTCAGTATCAGAACCATATTATGGTTTATCTTTCTCTCAACCATATATTTTCCAAAAATTTAACCAGCTATTGAGTCACTTTTCTTGGTTCCACACAATCTCATGTCCTTAATGAAATAGTACTGCAGTATAATCCATATATACTCCATAATTATTATAACCAGTACATTGTTGATACAACACTCAAATGATATAATTCTCTAAAAACAATATATGAAATCTAATCATTCCTCCTCATCTTTGGTAGTATCATAACTTGATTATTATCCAATAGCATCATTTGGGGAATACTCTGATGATTTGGACATCAGTTCGTGTAGTGTCCAAACTCCTTGCAGATGAAGCATTGTTAATTTGAATCCTTTTTCTTACCCATGCAGTCATGTACTTGGTGTCCTTTTTCTCCACACTTATAACCAACTCCCATTCCCTTCAGGCAAGTTCTAGGGTGTTTCTTCCCACAGTTATCACATATGGAAAAATTCTTCTTTTCCCTCTTGCCTTTATCCA
The DNA here is from genome assembly GCA_963277665.1 of Viscum album. Taxonomy (NCBI): domain Eukaryota; kingdom Viridiplantae; phylum Streptophyta; class Magnoliopsida; order Santalales; family Viscaceae; genus Viscum; species Viscum album. Next base: position 1,448,865,380 of record OY728155.1, read on the forward strand.
TCTTTCTCTCTTCTATCCTTTTCTTCTCTTGCTTCCCTTCAAATCCATAGGACTCGGAGAATTATTTACTTATCTTATTAACACACGATACTATTTCTTCATATGTTGAGAATACATGGGAGACTATTTCCCTTCTAAACTTTGGCTTAATATTTTGAAATATATGATCCTTCTTACACTTTGGATCATACATATTGTTGGTGTTCACATTCCTTCTACTGGGAAACATTTCTATACAATAGCAAAAACTAGGTCAGTTTATGAATTGCAATGAATAATTCGAAACTTGTAAAATACCTAATGTAAATTGAATGGTTTAAGGATATAACCCATGATCATAAAGATGTTTTCATTGGGGAATTATATAATCATAAACCCTTTATAATGATTTGTAAATAAAATGAGAATTATCCTAAGCATATCCTCCGGGAGTGTCGTAACCAAGTGTGCAGCAAGGCCCATTGTCTAGCACTAGTTCCTGTTTGAGTCTAGCTCAAAGCGGTGTTTTTGAGTTTTACCCTTAGGAACATCTGTGCCAGAGCCGCCTCTACCTTCTCGTATCCATACAGGGATGTATTGCTCAAAAAACTCACAAAATCTCTACAATACCAAAATTCTAGGAAGTTCTTCTATACTCATCCTCAATGTTTATCTTAGGGCTATGTCCTCTAATAAGAGTTTATCAAAATCTATCTTCCAAGGTTTGTGCTAAACTTCCTCTAATACCAGCTGTAATGCCCCAACCGCAGTTACTCAGACTTGGTGCATTATTACATAACAATGGCATGATCACAAAAGATCATGTCTCGAAAGACTGATTAGTTTTGTAGCCTTGGAAGAACTAGATACATTCATAAAGTTTACATTACATAATAAAGTGAAAACTATTTCAACATATTGTCTTCATATACCCTTATACTAACCCTGTTGGTCATTAATCAATTACTTCTTCACATCCTGGAAAAAATAAAACATTGAAAGTGGTGAGCTAAAATGCCCAGTAAGGATAACAATATAACGGAAACTTTCATAAATAAAAATAAACATGTATGGCAGTGTATAACTAAAACAAAAGCCTTTTAAACATGAACTTCAACATAATATGGAAACGATAAAATGAAATAATACCATTTACTTGTTCACATGGATATTCTACTAGTCGAATAATCACATTCAATATCAATAACCACTTTCATAATGAAGGAATGCATAATGCCAGACTATCATAACCACATAGTCAAGGCCTTGTGCCAAGACTACAAATAAGATTTTGTCAAGGCCTTGTGCCAAGACACTAGTTTGTCTCATGATACCTACCAATGAATCGAGGAGCTATAGTCGGCTCCACCCGTCACTTTTTAATTCCAATGCATTCCTCATATGAATAGGTTTAAACATAACATAAACATTCGTATCAAAACTAGCATATGAAATGTCAATACTTTCTCTATAAAACATGAATGGTATAAAAATAACACATCCACAGTCAAACATATCACAAAACCGTCAATACAATATGAATGTTTTTTATCATAATAAATCAACTTCAAATAAGCTCGAAATCCATCAAAGGATGTTGACATAGATGAAATCAAAACTATTTGAGAGAAATATCTCTTTTTTTAAAATCATTTAGAAGTCGCATTATTATAAAATAAAATATTTACTTTGAAAATATCCTTATAAGCTTGTAAGGGAAGCTTCAACGATTTCATAATGGCAGAAAGTATCCATACTCACCGTATAAGTTAAAAAAACATTCTTACCTTAATTATCACGAAAAGGTTAAAAAGGACCTTATTTGGAAAATGACAGAATGCTTGCTTTATAAACTTCTTATAAAAAGTCAAACAAGGGTATAAATGAATTTATCCCATATTCTGTAATATAGTGTGAATGTTTTGAAATACATTTTTAAGAAACATTGATGTGGATGATAAAGAGGTCCTAGTAGATAATTACATATAAACAACCTCGGATAATGAAGAGATTTTGAAATAAACCCATACCTTGTACTTTTCCTTAGTTGAGGGTAGGATAACATCCTTTAATTTGGGTAACTCCATTTGGTTTGAACCAAAAAGGACACTTGAAGTGCCTTCTACCTAATGTATGGCTTCTAGGATGAGGAGAGAGATTTTGGGAGCTTAATTGGGAGGAGTTTGGACGAGCCAAAAGTCTTGAGAGGTGTAAGGAATTTGTTAGAAGTGGTGTCCTTTTATAAGGGGGAGGAGGGGCTCTTTAGGAAGGATTGAAAATATTATCTTATTATATAATTATATTCAGTTTCTAAAGGTCCAAAACACATTAAAGATGAAGATAAGATAACTAATGATTGAAATGAAATCATCCAATAATAATTGGACAGGTTTGGGGTATTATTTTAGTCTTTATAATCTTATTTATTTTAATCATTTATTAATTAGGTAAACACTACATCATTATTATGCATTAAATAATTTAGTTTATTAGATGTCTAAAAAATTATAAAAAAATACCATGATGTATTAAATCTTTTTAGTTTTCTAATGAATATTTATAGTAAAAAATATAACATATATAACCCTATGTAAAAATTGTTTTTAAAAGATATATGCTTATGTCAGTTATGCATTTACTTTAACTTAATTAATATAAAGTGTCATTATCACTTACAAGTGGATCCATGGGGTACCAAAATCGACAAAAATATGACCATGGTCGGACATGTATCAACCAATAGGGTAGAACATGTTTTTAGGTAATTTAGTATTATTATAATATTATTTTTTACTCTTATTTATCAGATTTACCCTTTAACCATGGTAAATAGAATATTTACTGAAGTAATTATTCAAAATGTCTAAAAATAAAGGTTACCTATTTACACAGTTAGGAACTCCTAATTCTAAATATGGAATCAATTTTTCTAAATTCAAAACACAGAAGTGGCAGATATTAATTTAAAATTAATTCTCGTTGTCGAAACAAAAAGCGTATTTTTTGCAAATAATAATTTTCAAAAGATTGACACTTTCTTATGTCCAGTTTAAATATGAAATTATGTCCAATGACCAAAATTGGATTAAATGGTAAAATTATAATCTAATTATACTTCAAAATAACTCAAATTCATAATTTATCACTATTAATTATTTCAATTAAAAAAGTTGTTTTTAATTAAAATTTAGTAATTTTCACTATTCATCAAAATATGAAAGTTATCAGAAAAGTTACAAAATTTCACCCTAATCTAATTTCGATATTCTGAATCAAAAATTGAATTCTATTTTACCAAATTCAAAAAATAAAGTTTTCATTTATTAATTTAAAATTAATTCCCGCTATTAAAACCAAATGACGTATTTTTAAGAAATAATAACTATCAAAAGTTTGACACTTGTTTATGTCCAATTTCAAAGTGAAATTACATACAATGACCATAATTTGATTAAATGGTAAAAATATAATCTATTTGAACTTACATACCATTAAAATTTATAATTTAACAATATAAATTATTTTGATTAAAAAGGGGTTTTCAGTTAAAATATAGTAGTTTTCACTATTCACCCAAATATGAAAGTTATCAGAAAAACACCAAAAAATTATTGAAAATAAATTCTTATGTGCCGATTCTAAAGAAGAAGTTTATTTTGTAAAATTTAATATATACAAGTTTCAAATATAGAATTTATAAAGGATTTTCCATTAAAAGGTGGAAAATTGCATATTTGGAAAAATACTTCTTTTATCTGAAAAAAATGTATTTGTTCTTACATTATGTCTAAGAAACTCATAATATGGATTATAAAAATTATAAGTATTATATGAAGTTCAAAATATAGTTAATACTATTCATAACCGCTTTTGAACGACTTGTTTGGTAAGACATGGTGTGCTAGAACTCAATGTTGCGTGTAGTGAAAGTTATTGAATTACTTTGATGAAATAACGTACTATGAAATCTTGGGGTGTTACATTTCGGGGATTGGAATTCTATTTATGAGTAATTTTGATGATCACCAAACCTCATGATGGGACTCAAGTCGACAGGGGATGTCGGGATTTGTATAACTCCTTTAGATTTATTGGATTGATGATTATTAGGGGAAATGAAAAGGGAGTTGGGTTACTTGTCTCAGTGGGCTCGCAGGGTCTGCCAAGCCATGTGGAGCCGGGGATATTTACCTAGAACACTCTCTGTGATTGTGAAGTGATTGGAATATGGAATTGAACCATATGTCCAAGTCACCCACTGAAACTACTTTCCTCTCGCATTGTATTGTATTCTTTAGTTTTAAAATCTTGGATCATTGGTTTTAAAGTGACTTGGTCTTAAGAAGCACAATGTTTTTATGAAATGAGTATCTAATAAAGAGGGAATGGTTATATTTTTAAAAATAGAGAACTGAATTTTCATAATTGTATTGGAATGGAAAATTGTGTGTTTGCGCCTCTTTTGAAATCATGAACCATGTCAATGTTGGTTTTGATAATGTGTTTCAATTAGAGTTTTCTAAACTATTGAAACTTGTTTTAATGGGATGAGATGTTTTGAAATTAATGTGTATGTATTCCAAGTGAGTATTCATTTAAATGATTTTTTATTTCTGAAAATCTTGGTAGTATGTTATTTGGGTTTGATTTCGGGGTTAGAGGTTTTGAGAAAAAGAATGTATTGGTTGACTATTTTGGTTTTGAAAAGTGGAAAGAATTTTTTTTATATTAACCTTTGGTATTTCCAAAAGAGACCAAATGCATGGGGTTATATGGGATGATGGATGGTTAATGGCATGGATGAATGAGTTCTGGGATGGATATGAGGAGGGTGCCCATTATGGAATGGAAACATGCATGTGTAAGGCCCATGGGGTACCATTAGTGGATACGCTAACCGCTGAATCGTTTATTTTCAAAAATATTATTTTAAATGAGAAACTTGATGTATTTATGAATAGTTTTGTATGTTGTGTATTATGTGTTTTTTTAAATGTTGATGTTGTGGGATGCTTTGATTCCAAGAACCCCTCCTATTTGAATTGTGTTTTGGGTTTGTGTTTGGTCGGTAAGCTGTATTGAAGGGCTAGTTAATGGTCTCTTCTGAGAAATGTTTTGGGATGATTTTACGGTGCTTCCTTTCATGTGTTTGGATATGGTTTGTGGTATATCTTGACCAATGGACCATCTTGGTTGGGTCCTTAGGTTTAATAATTGGATAAGGTACGCCCCATTAAGGGTTAGTGCACAACTGAAGTGCAACCCAGATTGTTTCTCCATTTGAAGACCCTCTAGTTGATCAATATAAGGAATATTTTTCTTGAGATTTTTAGATTGACTCTACACCCTTTGCTTTCTTGGTTTTGTGTATCCTGTTATAGTGGGAGAGTGTTCATGGAAGGTTTAAAGAAACCTTAGCCTCTTAAGTTTCCTGATTTTCTGAAGGTGGAATTGGTCTGGGGTTGTTAGCATGGATTAGTATCTAGATGGTTTCTAAGAGGTCCTCTCGGTCCATCGTAGTCTCTTCAAATAAAGAGTTCATAATAAACTACTAGTGTGGGAAATATGGTCACGAGAGGCTATTTTGGCCACATTCTAGAATTGTTTGTTGTTTGGGGATATTGTATAAGATCCCACTCCATGCATTGTTTATACCAGTCGCAATGGTCATGTATGGTGAAGCCTTGTAATTTCGTGCACTCGGTTGACATTAAAGGAGAATGTCGTGCAATCCTCTGAGAGTCTCTTTCGATTGGGAGAATTTCTCCCTTGTAAAAACATCAAAATCTTCCATTTTATAGGAAGTTGATTATTGGTGTTATTTACATATATAGTTTCTCACTCAAAGAAACATTGTGTGATGTGTGTTCATTTTCTAAGCCCTTGTTTTAGTGAAATATCGAGTTTGGGTTAAGTGAGTTTGGAATGTGTTATGTCTTGGAAATCTTATTGGGGATTTCAGTATATTTGTTGGTGGCACTGAAAGAAGAATTATAATTTAGGGGGTTTCCAAATCCTAACTGCGAGGTCGAAGCTGCTTCAATCATTTGAGCTCCAGCCATAGGTCTCAGAGAGAAGCTTACTCGTAGTTAGGGGAAATCCCAGGGTTGTTTAAACCCATGTGCAATGTCTTATACTTAGTATGAAAGACATTAAGAGTTTAAATCTCTAGTGTCATCTATTTAATTCCTTTGTTCCCATTCGGTGGAAATAGGTAGAGGGCCTTGTACCAATGTCATCACATAATGTAATTCCCTCCCCCTTTGGTTTGTATCGAGTCATTAGAGAATGGTTGGAAATTTGGATCGACCTTCTGAGGAAATAGTTTGTGTATGATTAGTAGTGAACATGTTCCAGGAATCCATGCGAAAAGAATGAGCTGTATAGTTAGTGCAGAATATCCCAAACTGCACGGACTGACCCTACGCCCTTCCCAAATCTTTAAAAAAATTGGGTCTTTCTTTGTCGGCCCATGCTTATCGGTTAATATGGTTGGTTCTTATGGTGGGGATACCCACTATGATTCTAATGTATGTTCCTTCATAAACTGTGAATGGAATTCTACTCTTTGTACTAGGGAGTTCGTTCATGCCTTCCCCTATTAGTGTCTTGATTATGTCTTGAAAAATAATATAGGTTTCCTTTTATGGTTGGGTGCCTATTTGTGTCCCCCATACCAATAGCTCAGATTTATCCATGGTCTTGGATTGGTGGTAGATAGTCTCATTCGTAACTATCTAGACACCAACATCTTCCTTGAGTAAACGTTGGGATTGGAGAGCTCCCAATGGTTTAGTTAATGTAAGGCAAGTGTAACCTTGTTTGAAGTTGTAGTTCGTTTGGGTGAATTGCTTGAGTCTTGTTCGGATAGCGTCCGAGGAGTTTTATTTTGGGATAAAGTGTGAATGTGATTGATAATTTCAGGAACGTGGTGTAAGTTTGGGCTGTGAGATCAATAATTCCTTAATTGATCACTGGAGGTGTTTTTTCCCTTGGGGGGGAAGCTTGGCAAAGAAGTACGTCTTGGTTTAACGGTTGGGTTTGGTTTGGGTATCAGGCCTTAATGTAGCTTTATGGGGATGGAAATTTTTCATATTTGGGATAATTTTTACATTAATAACTTATTTTAAAGTTAAATTTCATTTAATTTCAATTTATTCATTGTTTTTGGGGTTTCCCAAGCTTTTATGGTGGAACAGATGAGTTTTCGTGAATTGGTCCAAACTGTGAGCCTAATTCTAGATTTAAAAATAAATTTTGTTTCTTTTATAACTTTTTAATTTTTGAATACTTTTCACCCATTATAATTCCTAAATGGTCTCCCTTGACATATTAACACCACCATTGTAGTTTGGAGCCTCTATAAATCCATAACCACAGTGTATATGAGTTTTTATTTAAGGTATTGGGCCTTCCCAAAAGCCCAATTCCGGTTTTAAAAATAAAATTTTATTAATTAATAAAACATTCAATTTTAAATATTTTTAGTGATTCCAAGTCTCAAACACACCCACCGAAACCAAAATCAGTCCCAACCTCTCCATCCCCTATTTGGATTTTTTATTAAAATAGATTGAGTGCTTAACGTCTTAGGGTTTTTAAAATCGGAATGATTTGAGGAGGTAAGTTCATTCCATCATAACTCTCTCAATTCTTACTCGTTTTCCTCAATTCTAGTTCCTAAATGACATCCTCATATTTCCTCAAACCTCCTTTGAAGTTTTAATTGTTTTAAATTACATCTACTGGTGTAGTTGAGGCGATTATTCAAGATCTCTCAAGTAAGTGAGTCTCTTCCATTCCTCTTTCAAACTGCTTAGTGTTTCATTTTATTTGCACGGGGTTTCTTCTCTTTTCCTTGAAGTAAAAAATTACGATGTGGTAGGGTTTCGAACCTAGGGTTTATCTTTTGGTTTTCTTGGTCCAATTTTTTGGTTTTAGGTTTGTTCTAAGTCCCTCTTGGTGTGGTGGTGGTGCAGCTTGATTTTCACACATTGATTCAAGGGGTTTCATTACTTTGGTAGGTGATTCTACTTTGTATGCAATCCTTGTGACATAGATAATGTGTTTATTATATTTTAATGTTTATCCCATTGATTTGGTGCTGCAAAAATTGGTTTTAGTGGTGTTTGTAATGAAAGTGAATTTTAATGGCCAATTTAATGTGAAATTTGTGAATTTTTTTATATAAATATTGTATTGGTTGATTAAGGGATGCCTTTTAATTATTTAGTTTAACTTATTGAACTAAATTAGGGCTGAAATGTTGTTTTAAATTTTATTATTCTTTTTTTATTGCTATGAAATTGGTTTTTGATGACGTTTGTTAAGAAAATGGTTTTTGAGTACCAATTTGTTGTGGAATTGGGTGTTTTACATGGGTATTCTATACGATACGTATTGGGATTGTTTTATAAATCATTTAATGAGTTTAAAGAAATGTTAAGGGTGCGTTGGATTCTGTTTTGATATATATGAGTATGAATATGGTGTTAAAGTTGGCTTTTCAATGAGATTTGGGTGCAAAAAAAAGAAAGATTTGGAGATGTTGTTTTAGTGAAACTCAAAGTGTTTTGTTGTGTGTTTTAAATGGTATAAAATGTGTGTAGCTACTGTACTGATTTTATGTGACCATTAGTGGTTTTTTATATGAAAATGGATATATGTAGCATTCTAAAATTGTTTGATGACAAAGGGGGAAGCCTGGGTACCTAGGTGGGGCGGATGTGTACTAGTACGGATAGTGGATCAGATGGGTTTTGTACCTGTTTCACCGAGAATTTGGATAATAAAAACTCTAAATAAAATATGTGGATGATTATTGGGGACCACTAGGTTATTGGTATGTTCCCTACTAGTTTCTCGTGCTTGTGAACAGATTTTACTATGGTTACTTTTCACCGAGGTATTAGGTACATAGGGACTGAGATTATCTAGTGCCTAGGGGTGTTCTCGATTTTTTTTCTCATTGTGTTTGTGGTATTTTCCAATTTATTGGGGTGTATTTGGAAGTAATGTACAGTAGATAAAATTCCTATTTAAATGTTTTAACATTCTGAAAACTTTATCTAGAAAAATTTTTTCAATTGAAAGTTTCATTTCTTGGATTTTATCACTGCTTTTCTTTGCGTATTAAAAATAATTGCTTTTTCACATTTTATTGCATGATATTTGGAATCATTTGGTGGTATACTATTGGGAATAGGATCACACCGTACTTACACCCCTTTGGTGTAAGTATACTTGGTTATGTATTACTTAGGTAAAGGAAAGGCTAAGGGTGATGGTGGTTCATGGTGTCAGTCCCCATCCTTGGGGCGAAGTTGTGGAGACGGCTTGGGGGTGATGACCCCTTTTCATGTGGAGTACATGGGGATATTTTGTTACTATTTAATTGTGTATTTGGGCCTTTTTTATTTCATTTGAACTAATTTATTCAGTTCTATATTTTTGTATAATCCTTGTTGGTATGAATTTTTCAGATTCATTTTTAAAAATATTTTTGGTGTCTTATGTATACATATTCGAGTAAATCATTCCCAATCCAAGATAAATGATACCCGGGAACTTGTGAAAGCTCGTGGGTATAGGGAACACCCTTCAAGAATTGTCACAGGCTGGGTTTGGTGCCGGTTTTGGCGGCGACCAGATTCGGTTCGTGACAAAAATATTTCAGAGGAGGTTCGCTCTCTTTGGGTCACGTTATTTGGGTAACAGTCGGGATCGTCTAGAGTTAGGATTGTCAGGACTTGGAATTATAGTTATAAGTAATGTGGATGATCACTACACCACATGATTGGATTCAATTTTCCAGGGTATGTCAGGATTTATATGAGTCCTTTGGATTTCATGGATTGAATATTATTTGGGAAAATGAAAAGAGAGTTGGGTTACTGGTCTCAGTGAGCTCACAGGGTCTGGCAAGCCATGTGGAGCCGGGGATATTTACCTTCAACATTATTTGTGATGGTGAAGTGATTAGATTATGGATACCAACCATATGTCCAAGTCACCCGCTGAAACTAGTTTCCTCTCACATTGTCTTGTATTCTTTAGTTTTGAAATCTTGGATCATTGGTTTTAAAGTGACTTAGTTTTAAGAAGCCCAAAGTTTCTGTGAAATGATTATCTAATAAAGATGGAATGGTTAGATTTTTGAAAATAGAGAACTGAATTTTCAGAATCTTATTGTAATGGAAAATAGTGTGTTTTCACCTCTTTTGAAAGCATGAACTATGTAAATATTGGTTTTGAAAATGTGTTTCCATTAGAGTTTTCTTAACTATTGAAAGGTTTTTTAATGGGATGAGATGTTTTGAAATTAATGTCTATGAACTGAAAGTGAATATTCCTTTAAATTATTTTTCTTTCTAAAAATATTGATAAGATGTAACATGGGTTTGATTTTCTGGTTAGAGGTTTTGAGAAAAAGGAGGTATTGGTTGACTGTTTTGGTTTTGAAAAGTGGAAAGATTTTTTTTATTTAACCTTTGGTATTTCCATTAGAGACCTCATTCATGGGGTTATATGGGATGATGGATGGTTAATTGCATGGCTAGATGATTTATGGGATGGATATGAAGAGGGTTCCCATTATGGAATAGAAACATGCATGCGTAAGTCCCGTGGGGTACCATTGGTGGATATGCTAACCACTGAATCGTTTATTTTCAAAAATATGATTATAAATGAGAAACTTGATGTATTTATGACTAGTTTGGGATGGTTTATATTATGTGTTTTTTTAAATGTGGATGTTGTCGGATTTTTTGAGTCCAAGAACTCCTCGTGTTAGTATTGTGTTTTGGGTTTGTGTTTGGTCGGTAAGCTGTGTTGAAGGGTCGGTTAGTGGTCTCTTCTGAGAAATGTTTTGGGATGCTTTTACAGTGATTCCTTTATTGTTTTTGGATCTGGTTTGTGGTATATCTTGACCAGTGGACCATATCGGTTGGGTCATTAGGTTTAATCATTGGATAAGGTACGCCCCATTAAGGGTTAGTGCACAACTGAAGTGGAACCCGGATTGTTTCTCCATTCAAAGACCCTCCAGTTGATCAATATAAGGAATATTTTTCTTGATATTTTTAGATTGATTCTACACCCTTTCCTTTCTTGGTTTTTTGTATCCTCTTATAGTGGGAGAGTGATCATGGAAGGTTGAAAGAGACCTTGGGCTCTTAAGTTTCCTAATTTTTTGAAGGTGGAAGATGTCTAGGGTTGTTAGGATGGATGAGTATCTGGATGGTGTCTAAGAGGTCCTCTCTATCCATCGTAGTCTCTTCGAAGAAAGAGATCACAATAAACTCCCAGTGTGGGAAATCTGGTCATGAGTGGATATTCTGGCCATTTTCTAGAATTGTGTGTTTTTTTGGGATGTTTTATAATATCCCACTCCATGCATTGTTTATATCAGTAGAAATGGTCATGTTCAGTGAAGCCTTGTGATTTCATGTACTCAATTGACACTAAAGTTGAATGTCGTTCAATCTAATGAGAGTCTCTCTATGTTAGGAGAATTTCTCCCTAGGAAAAACATCAAATATTCCATTTTAGGGGAATGTGATTATTATTGTTATTTACTTATATAGTTTCTCACTCGAAGAAAAAAGGTGTTATGTGTGTTCATTTTCTAAGAACTTGTTTCAGTGTAATATCAAGTTAGGGTAAAGTGTGTTTGGAATGTGTTATGTATTGGAAATATTATCGGGGATTTCAGTATAGTTGTTTGTGGCACTGAAAGAAGAATTCTCATTCAAGGGGTTTCAAAGCCAAACTGTGAGGTCGAAGATGCTTCAATCATTTTTGCTCCAAACATAGGTCTCGAAGAGAAGATGACTTGTAGTTTGGGGAAATCCCAGGGTTGTTTAAACCCATATACAATGACTTATCCTCAATATGAAGGATATTAAGATTTTAAACCTCTAGTGTCATCATATTTTTTCTGTTGTTCCCATTCAGTGGAAGTAGGATGAGGGCCATGTACCCATTTCATCACCTAATGTCATTCCCTCCCCCTTTGGTTTCCATCAAGTCATTAGAGAATGGTTGGAAATTTGGATAGACATGCTGAGGAAACAGTTTGTGTATGATTAGTAGTGACCATGTCCCAGGAGGCCGTGTGAAAAGAATGATCTGCACAGTTAGTGCAGAATTTCCCAAACCGCGCGGACTGAACCTGCGCCCTTCCCAAATCATTAAAAAAATGGGTCTTTCTCTGTCGGCCCATGATGGTCAGTTAAGATTGTTGGTTCTTATGTTGGGGATACCGACTATGATTCTCATATATGTTCCTTCGTAAATTGTGAATGGAATTATCCCCTTCTTACTAGGGAGTTCGTTCAGGCCTCCCCCTGTTAGTGTCTTGATTCTGTCTCGGAAAATACTATAGGTTGCCTCTTATGGTGGTGTCCCTATTTGTGTCCCCCCATACCAATAGCTCAGATTAATCCATGGTCTTGGCTTGGTGGTAGGTAGTCTCATTCGGAACTATCTAGATACCAACATCTTCCTTGAGTAAATGTTAGGATTGGAGAGCTCCCAATGGTTTAGTTAATGTAAGGTAAGTGTAACTTTGTTTGAAGTTTTTGTTCATTTGGGTGAATTGCTTGAGTCATGTTCGGATATCGTTCGAAGAGTTTTATTTTAAGATAAAGTGTGAATATGATTGAAAATTTCAGGAAAGTGGTGCATGTTTGGGTTGTGAGATTAATCATTTCATAATTGATCACTAGAGGTGTTTTGGACCTTAGGGGCGAAGCTAGGAAAAGAATAACATCTTGGTTTATCGGTTGGGTTTAGTTTTGGAAACTGGCCTTGTTGTAGATTTATAGGGACGAAACGTTTTCATGGTGGGGATAATTGTCACATTCATGACTTATTTTAAAGTAAAATTTCATTTAAATTTTATTTATGCTTTGTTTTTGGGGTTTCTCAAGCTTTTATGGTGGAATCGGTGAGTTTTCGTGAATTGGGCCAAACCGTGATCCCAATTCCAGATTTAAAAATAAATTTTGTTTGTTTTATAACGTTTTTATTTATTAATATTTTTCACCCATTACAATTCTTAAATGGTGTCCCCTGACATATTAACACCACCATTGTACTTTGGAGCCTTTAGAAATCCATAACCATGATGTATATGGGATTTTATTTAAGAGAATGGGCCTTCCCGAAAGCCCAATTCCAGTTTTAAAAATCAAATTTTATTAGTTAATACATTCTTCAGGTTTAGAGATTTTTCAGTGATTCGAAGCCTCAAACACGCCCATTAAACCATGCCGCGCTCCCGACCTCTCTCTCCCCTCTTTGGACCTCCTATTCATCGCAATTGAGTACTGAACTTGTTAGGGTTTCTAAAATTGGGAATATTTGAGGAGGTAAGTTCTTTCGATCATAACTCTCTCAATTATTAATCTTTTACCTCCATTATAGTTCCTAAATGACCTCCTCATACTTCTTCAAAACTTCCTTAATGTTTTTACTGTTTTAAATTTCAGCTACTGGTGTAATAGGGGAGATTATTCAGGATCCCTCTAGTAAGTGAGTCTCTTCCATTCCTCTTTCAAATTTCTTAGTGTTTCATTCTATTTGTTTGGGGTTTCTTCCATTTTCCATGAAGTAAAAAATGAAAAAAATTTAGGGTTTCGAACCTTGGGTTTTATTGGTCCAATTTTTTGGTTTTATGTTTGTTCTGAGTCCCTCTTGGTGCGGTTCTGGTGCGACTAGATTTTCACACATTGATTCAACGGTTTTCATTACTTTGGTAGGTGATTCCACTTTTTATTAAATCCTTGTGACATATATAATGTGTTTATTATATTTTCATGTTTAAACCATTGATTTGGTGCTGCAAAAATTTGTTTTAGTGGTGATTTTAATGCAAGTGAATTTTAATGGCCAATTTCATGTGAAATTTGTGCTTTTTTTATATAAATATTTTATTGGTTGATTAAGGGATGCCTTTTAAATAGTTATTTGACCTTATTGAACTGTATTAGGGATTGAAATGATGTTTGAAATGTTATTATTCTTTGGTTGTTGCAGCGAAATTGGGTTTGGGTGACGTTTGTTAAGAAAATAGTCTTTGCGTACCAATTTGATGTTGAATTGGGTGTTTTACATGGGTATTCTATGTGATGCTTATTGAGACTGTTTTATAAATCATTTAATGATTTTAAAGAAATTTTTAGGGTGTATTTATTCTTTTTTGATAAATATGAGTATGAATATGGTGTTCTAGTTAGGTTTTCAAAGAGTTTTGGGTGCAAAACTAAGAAAGATTTGGAGATGTTGTTTTATTGAAACTAAAAGTGTTTTGTTGTGTGTTTTAAATGGTATAAAATGTGTGTATATACTATAATTATTTTATGTGACTATTAGTATTATTTTATATCAAAATGGATATATGTAACATTCTGAAATTGTTTGAACACAAAGGGGAAAGCCCAGGTACCTAGGTGGGGCGGATGTGTACTAGTACTGCTAATGGACAGGATGAGTTTTTCCCTATTTCACCTAGAATTTGGATAACAAAAACTCTAACTAAACTATGTGGATTATGATTAGAGAATAATAGGTTATGGGTATGTTCTGTACTAGTTTCCCATGCCTGAAAATGGAATTTACTATGGTTACATTTCACTGAGGTATGAGGTACATGGGGCCCGAGACTAACTAGTGCCTCGGGGTGTTCCAGATTTTGTTGCTCATTGTGTTTGTGGTATTTTACCATGTATTGGGGTGTTTTTGGAAGTAATTTACAGTAGATAACATGTATATTTAAATGTGTGAACATTATGAAAACATTAGCTTGAAAAATGTTTTCAATTTAAAGTTTCATTTCTTGGATATTATCACTGCTTTTCTTTGCGTATTAAAACTGCTTGCTTTTTCAGATTGTATTGTATGACATTTGGAATCATTGGGTGGTATCCTATTGGGATTAGGCTCACACCCTACTTACACCCCTTGGGTGTAAGTATACTTGGTTATGTTTTACTCAGGTAAAGGAAAGGCTAAGGGTGATGGCAGTTCAGGGTGTTAGTCCCCATCCTTGGGGCGGAGTTGTGGAGACGACTTGGGGGGTGATGACCCCTTGTAATATGGAGTCCATGGGGCTGTTTTTTGTTGTTTCATTGTGTATTTGGACCTTTTTATTGCATTTGAACTTATGTATTCAGTTATGGATTTTTGTATAAACCTTGTAGGTATGAATTTTTCAAATCCATTTTATCAAATATTTTTGGTGTTTTATGTATATATATTTTGGTAAATCTTTCCCAAACCAAGATATATGATACCTGGGCACTTGTGCCAGACCGTGGGGATAGGGAACACCCTTTGGACCTTGTCCTGGGCTCGGTTTGGTACCAGTTTTTGTGGAAACCAGATTCGGTTTGTGACAGTTTGTTTACAATCTTCTCAATAAAAAACCTATATTTAAATATCATGGTCATTACCTATTGAATTTATTTTATTTCTATATGATGAATGGTTTATTTTAACGATGCTATAAATTAATCATATAAATAAATGGATTTACATAAAAAGGAGTAATTAATATAAATTGAATATTTTGAAACCTTTTACTAACACATGGTTAATCACTTTATTAAAATACACTTTTTATTATGAAGTCATTTAAGAAGATAAAAAATGTACATTTACATATAATGAACAGAAATCCTTGAACTAAATATTATGTTATAATATGAATTCCGTCACTTGATTAAAAACAGAAATATATAAATAAGTGTTTACATGGCCATAGTCCCGAAAATCACTTCTATCAGATAATTATTATAAATGTTTTGTGTGGACATAAAAAATTTTACTGGTTGTAATGGCCACAGTCTATCCAATACAATTCTAGAGGCAGTTTTTTAGTAATCCAAGTCATCATTTTAGGATTTGGAAGTCCACTCTATAGATCAAGGATCTACCAATTTTTAGCTAGACAGAGCACCAATATAAACACCTTCTCATGATTTTCATGGTCATATTATAGGTTATAAGAAGGGAAATATAGATCCTTGTCACAAAACATTCAATGAAATGATATATTCTATGTCCAGTGGCGAGGGTTGTTGGGAATTGATAAAATAGTGAAAGACCAAAAAAAATTTAAAAATTAATTTTCATTATATATATTTGTAATAAAAAGGTACTTATAATTTTATTTTATATTATCATAGAAATGGAAAGAAATTATTTTAACCCCAAAATCTTCACTTTGTTCATTCCTTGACTTAGGGAATTTCCTCACAGGCACAAAAATCTCTCAATAGGAATAAATGTTTTATATTGAATACTATAGTATCATTTTTTTCTATGAAATAGAATCCACTATTATTGATTAGCCCATTACCTAGAAAGAAAAGGTGAAAGATATCCTGCCAATAGTTTATGTAAAATTCTTTTTTTATGATCATTGCATTAGAAAATTAGTTGTGTCTTGTAAGATGATGATAAAATATAAGGGCATGGATGTCTATATCATTATTTTTTACCTATTTTCACTAGAAAAAAATTAGAGTCTTAAGATAAATGATATTGTCATTAAACTGTATCAGTTTAAACTGAAATATAGGAACCAAGTTACTAACCCTGTCATAAAAAATATAGACTAAATTAATATTTTAGTATGTTTGAGCATCCATTTGGATAATATATTATCCATTGATCTCATATCATAATCCTTCCCACCTATTTAATCCTTATTCATCCAAGACCTAATGAATGATATAAATAATTCTCTCATAGATATTTTTACCATACTTCACTAGAAAGATAAGAAAAAAAAGGGAATTATCTTCCTCACCCCCCACAGTAAATAAACTAAAAGAAAATTTTGAAATGATCATGGATAATAAAAGTAAAATAGAGTCTTTATAACATATTACATGGAGAAAAGGGATATATAAAAATTACAATGAATAGTAGGCTATTTACTTCTCATGTGGCAAGAAAAGATTTATGGAAGAATTTAAATGAATTAAAGAATAAGAGATCTAAATATTTTATTTCAATTATATACATTATGACATATAATTTTTAGTATTATGTAAAATATGAATTCCATATATGGGTATCCTAATTCAAATACCATTAAAGTAAAAATTATTATAATAAGTGAAGTTATTTCTCCCAGACGATGATAAATGGTGATTCCTATGTCAATAGTAATAAATACATGACATAAAAAGTAAGGTGAACTCTCCCATATACCTATAAAGGGTGATTCCTATGTCAGTAGTTATAGGAAACAACTTTTTATTACCAGAATGGATTAATCAAGGCCTCTAATAACTATTTCCAATACAATGTCTCAATTTCTATACAGATACAAGGATAAATTGTTCTAAATTTGAAATTAATGTTGTTACAATACTTCATAATTATCTGTTATGCCTAATAGTACTTGAATCATTCAAATCCTAATATTTAATAAATTATTAACATAATGTAAGTCCTAATTATCAATTTATTGAAATATAATTTCTTGTTAAATTAAACTAATAATAGTTGACTTTTTTATATCTATAATAGTTTTATAGTCTATTATGTGCTAAATCAGAACGTATACTTACAAACTATGTATTGTATTTTAAATAAATAAACCTTTAGAAATAAAATTAAGCAACAGATATTCATAATTAGTAGACAAATGCCTCAAAAAAATTTCAAATGGAATCTAGGGATGAGTTCATATACTTCATGATATTCTGTGAATTCTCAGTGAAGAAATGAACAATGTTTATTAAAGATATAGGGACTTATAGGATAGTTAGTCTAAGAATATTCTAAATAAATTAATTTTAAATAATTTATATATGGATTAATGGAATTACTTAACTTGAATTATATACATTAAAAATTAAATGGTTGTAAAATATTGATGAATCGTTTATATTTATCACATATATTTTATAGATTCTTCTAAGTCATTATTCTCTAATATCAAGAGATAATATGAAATTCATATTGAAAAAGGGATATTATATGATATCATGGAATCTATTCAGTAAAAAAATTATATGTTCTAATTTGGGGTGATTGTTAAGACAAAAAAACACACATCATTAAATAACACCACTTGCACCATTGATAATTATCCAATACTGGCTATTAACATACCTGGATAGTCAAGACTGACAAAATTTATATTAGATAGAAGCATATACCATTTGAGATAGTGGGATAATACTTAAATTATATAATGTTAAGGCTATAGATGAATATGAGTTGGCATAAGAACATTATACTCCACTAATATTAGTGGAAGGTGATATTCCAGAGAAGTAGACTGCATAGAAATCTTAAAACCAATGATGTGGTTCTATTTTCACCAAGATGAGTGCTATGTTAATCATTAATAATAATTTATTCTATAAGTTAGCAATGAAATGTAATTAACTAATAATTTACAATTCCTATATCAATTGAATAAGGAATTAAATATAATAAAATTTAGCTGTTTCATATTTTAGATGTCTCTAATTTGATACAACTGGTGATTAATTAAGAGAAACTAGAAATGTATGGTTAAAGATGGTACCAATTAAGAATTATATATTATTAAAACTTTTATCATTAGAGTCTAGATAAAGCCTATGGAAAAACCTTTTTCACCAATCATCATGTCAAATCATATTGAATTATAATTTTTTATATATTCTTGAATGATTTTATATTTGGTAGATGGATTCCAAGACTAGTTTCCTTAATGAAGACCCTGTGGATCAGGTCTAAAATCCATAATGAGAATGGTAGGAGATAATAATAAATTATAATACGATTTTTAAATTTTATATTTCCGTTTATGGATAGAAGAAAACATTGTGATATTAGAATATGTTTTTTTGAATAAATTGGTTCCATGTGTCTATAATAGATTAGTGGGAGCATTCTTATTTTCCATAAAAATGTTCAGATAACACATGAAAACATGTATTCATTTTTAATAGTTTGATTAGAATAATGAAAGAATTTTTTTATAGTGACTTAAGATATCAATCAAAATTCCTGGGAACATGATATATAAACATATATTTTTTTTATTGATATATTAATTAATAGTTAATATGTTAATTATATATTAAAATATGGGAAGGAAAAATTTATACTGAGTTATTTCCATATCACATAGCATGTTATCTCTCTAATAAGAACTGATGTTATTATTATGAATTTAATTCTATGCACCTTAGTGTACTTTTTAATACATCTCACATTTCATTATATATCCTGGGGTTTTATATTAATTATGCCTCTTGTATAATTTAATTTTGAAATAGTATTAGAAGAACTATAGAGCCATAAAGTTAGAACTATTTGACTGTAATTGAGAAATTAGAATTGGACGAGTTCTTGATAAACGGTAAAATGATAATATTATTTATTAAAGGGTTATAACACTAATATGATTTAGATTTTTTGATCTTAAATATTAGTAATGTAGATAAAATATGCCGAAAAAAATATAGCCAATGATTTCTATATCGATAATAACTTAGTATGTTGTAGCTTCTGATGCATCTTAAGAATTAGTTTTTGCGATAATTTACAAGGATATACCATAAATATATTTTTTTATCATTATATGAAAAGATTTTTCTTTGGTATTATCCACCATTTCATATTTTTGATAAATAGTAAAAGGTAAATACTGGGGGATGTCACTTCGTGTCAGATTTTTCACAAAAGAGGGAATTTGTAGTAAGTATCTTCTCCATAGATAATTGTGGCAAGACAAACATTCATAAAATGAAACCATGGTAGGACCAATTACTATATCCATACTATAACTACATATATTTTTGTTTCAATTTATCATTAACTAAATACTATGTTTAATATTCTATTTCAAATGCAACTCCAAATCCAAAATGAACCAAGACACATTTTATTAAGATAAATATAACATTTGTAAAGTTCTTATTGAATTAATGGTTATAAATAGAGATAAAATCATTAATAAATAAAAGTATAAGGAAAAATAAAATTCAATTTCTATACTAATTATTTGATAAAATTCATTAGTGTGGTTAAATAACTAATAAAATCATCTTATGCATAAAAATATATTTTACTAAGAATTTCCTTAATATGTGTTATGAATTTTATTATATTACGGAAAAGTAATTATTTTAATGGAATTTATTTATAATCTAATCAATTAAATAATTTAACATCCCTATGGTAGTTATTAATATGAAAGTAATAAATTCATTTAATGATTGGATGATACATTTTGCTAAAATTATTTTTATATGTTATGGAAGCCTGTATTAATATAATTTTTATCAACTCTAGAAATAAAATTGAATAAATTTTTTTTTCATATTTTTAATCAAAACATAATTTTTTTTAATAAGTTAATTTTAATTTTTTAAAATAAAATATAAGTTACCAATGTAAACATTAGTTACCATGATAAAGAAATTATATTTTAATGAATTATTTTTATAAATAATGTGTAATTTTATCTTAATAATTTAAATTGATTAATTTTTACGACCTTAATATTTTTTAAACATATTAAAAAATATATTTACACTTATTTAATTTATAATTGATAAGAAATGGAAATAAAAACACATACTATATAAATAATTTTCTACAGAAACAACTTTTCATATATCTTATGCTATAATTTAAAATTTATTTTTTGCATATTCATAAATCTAATTTGATTAAATGGATTATGAAATATGATTCATAATGTAAAAATTTTATAATATGGTTCATATTATACTTTTATTAATAACATAATTACGACGATTAGTTTTTAATCACAGTAAAGTTAAAATGGGTAATTTCAAGAAGCACAACATTTCCCATATTAAATTGAAAAAAACTTATAAAAGAATATTGTTAGGATTTAAATCCGTAAATTCAATTCTTATAAAACATTCCTCACCAAACCCATCGAACTCCCACGAAATTATATTCCCACCGATTACATAACATTCTTTTTCAAGGAAATTTCATTCTTTTTCACCTGTAAAAGGGGATCACTTCCACCCACTTCAATTCACACTTATACTTCAAACTTACCTGGAAAATATTACCATTTAATTCTCTATAGATTCATATTACATGTTATTTATCCTAGTTTTACAGGAATATTCCCCAAATTATTATTTTCAAAGAGGTCCTCCAAGAGAGGGAATAATTTCTCAACATGAGTACTATTCAAACCTTAACGTATTGTTTTTTTATCATACTTACCCAAAACATTTCTAAATATAATATTATAATGGAATTCATAGAATTAGTATACTGAAATTATATTATATTCATTGTAAAACTATAATCTATCTCCTTCCCATCCATTCGAAAAAATTAAAATGTCTCTCATGGGTATGTGCAGTCTACCAACACCATGAAAAACACATTTGTTTCATTCACCAACTTTAAAGGATGGTTATAAAAATGGTTTTATTCATTATATATTATTCTAATTAATTTATTAATATTATTCAATGATAAATTAATTTATATATTAACAATAAGTGATCATTTTAAATATAACTGCCTAAAATGAGAATAATGAGATGATAAACGATTTATTTTTCATATGTAATGGATTATTTTTCATTTATCTTCATCTTATAGATATTACAAAATATGATTAATCACAATACTAAAATATAAATAATTTCATTTTACTTATATAATAATTATCTTGTAACTTAATAACATCATAACCATCCATTACTTATGACATGTTCTTTTTTAGGTTGGTTTAACACCAACAGGAACGATGATATAAATTTCTTTAATGAATATCTGTGGAAACAAATTACTAGTGATATTAGACATTAATAAGTAAATATTTTATGTTTTATATTCTTTTATAGGTAATAGTTTTTTAAATTTTTTTATTAATAGACCACCTTTATTCGTTAAAACTTTTAATAACAAGCTAGTCACTGATTTTATTTTCAAGAATCATAACAAAAAATATCAAGTAATTAAATTATAACATTATAAATCATTAGAAAATATATATTATTGTTCTGAAAATAATCTATAAATTTTTAAACTCGTATCAATTAAATATAACCAGTATTGACATTACGAAGCATGTGTAAAACAATCAAAATCGCTAACATCTGACAACGAAAATAAATAATAACTAATTAATACATATGTAATAAATGATTATAAATGAGGAATATAAAAAGTAATATATTTTAATTTGGTTCATAAATACTTTATTTATTATTTAATTCTTATCATATAGATGGTTAAATCACTGTTGTGGAATTTAATACTAAAGGTAAGGGTTCTTTGTATCCATTTTGGATTTCGATGAGACATGATTCATAATATACAACATGTCTTATTTTATATGGTGAAATTAGTAACTATTTTATGTATTATATAATTATTATCTGTTTATTCATTGTGGTAAATGTTTCATTTCATGTTCTCACTTTCACAAGGTTTTTATTTAAGCATTATCAAGGGACATATTTAACTCAAATTTCCTTGATGTGGGTTATGATGTTACTCCTTGATATTAGTTATTATATGTTTTATATATTCCTTTATTTCCTATTTTATATGATATTACATACTATTTTTATAGGTAAAATGAAAATTTTTGTTCAAATATTCTTCCATGATAAATTTTTTCCACATAAAAGTATAACATTGATAAGGATAATTTTTATCCTCTAAAATCAAAGTTTATACTCCATTTATGTGTTCCTTCGTTCAAAAATTGTTTTCAATTATTATTTTTAAATCCAAATATGTATTTTCCCATGTTACCTCTATATTTCTTGTTACCTCTTTTATAAAAGAAGATTTTTCCCTTTTTATGATTTGGGTTTCAAAAAAATTGTTTTAAAATATTAAAAAAGATTTTCCATTCACATTTGTATATTTTATCTTATACACAAAATTACCTTTGGGAAGACATTATTTATTCTAAAATATTCTTTATTAAGTTTTATTTTAAAATAATTTTTGAAAATTTATTCATTTAAATTTATCAAATATAATTTTTTTAAAGCAACTCGTAACTTTTTCTTTTATAATAATTTTGAAAATATTTTGTGAAATCACTTTTTGTGATCTAGACCCCACTTTACATTATATCTTCAACAGATCTAACTCATATGGAGTTATGTTTTATGAACCACCATATAAATTACTTTTTTAAATACTTATTTTTAGTCACTGAATTTGGGTTCAAGAGATCTATTTATTAATGTTATTCAATGTGATACCACTGGAGATGTTACAAAACCCATTATTATCCATTGGTTAGTTATGATATAATGAATAATTTATTTCATATGGGAAACAATTGTATAGATGTATATTATGTAATGATATTCGTACTATATTTCCCTCTAATTAATTGGTTGATGGATTATATCTCATGATCTCGAAATGGTTACACAGGTAGTATCTTGATCCCATGAGTGTACATAGGTTTTTATCCCAAACCCAAGAAGGTAATAGGATTTTTATCCCATGTTAAAGAGTGTACAAATGTTTTTATCCCAATACCAAGAGGGTACATGGGTTTTTAGCCCAATACCAAGTACATACACAATTTTGAATCCAAATACCATAAGGATGCACAAGTTTTAATCCCAATTTCAAGTGGGTAAAAGGGTTGTTATCTCAATTGCAACATGTTATGCTAGTTATTATCCAAATCCCAAGTGGGTCCATGGGTTTTAATCCAAATACCTTGGTATTAAAAGGGTTGTTAGAACAATCCCACTATTATATGGAAATCATGTATAAATTCCAACCCTATTGGGTTATGATCACCTATGCTAATAATTATGCCACATCTCATTATTATATTCATAAATTATATTAAATATCTCATGCTATTTGTTTCGTGTTTTTTTAATTTTATTACATAGAACATATTTTATAATTTTAACATCTATTATTGTTCCATTTAATTTTAATAATGTATTTTTTCAATGTTAGATTTTTCTCACACGCTTATGATATAACCCTTGATAGAATGTTGAAAATATTTTTCATTACTGAGCATTTGAGGTCACCCCATACTTATGCTATCAATTTTACCGAGTTAAATGATTATTATAACGTAGGATATTTTTACAAGGGAATATAGTATAGTGTGGTTATAGAGAAATCTTCAAAATTATATAATAATATATTTTTATGTAACTAATATCCAAAGACACTAAATAATTAGTTCTTAGGATTTTATTATTATTGTGAGATGTAATGTTTAATTTTTTTCAAAAACATGTAATTTTAAATTGACTAATCTCACTTGGTATCAAATATAAGGACATGGCCTTAAACCTTACTTAATATTGAGTTATTTGAAGAATACACATTGAGGATATTTTCAGGTTTTATGTTTTATAGAATTAAATCATAAATCATGCATTACATTCCACATTTAAACGAAGTGGTTACATAAAATATAGTATTCATTTTTTCCCATCAACAGAAACATTATTAAAATAAAACATGGATTGTTTCTTGAAACTTCCTTGACACAATCATCATACCTGGTACCTTTCACTTGACATGTAAAAAACATTTCAAAAACTTGGGATGAGCATAAAAAGCTCAGTAAGGGATATAAAAATACGGAAAGGAAACATTAGTACATGTATACATAAGGTTCAATGAAATCATGCATTACTTGTAAAATATAAGCACATTAACATACCTAATGAAATCATAAGATTTATGAATAACTCATAGAAATCATAAGACATAAAGGTAACATGAGGCATTCATAACACTTAAAACATGCATAAAAGAAACATAAAATTTCGGCATTTCAATCCCAATAGATCACATCATGATATTATCATAATTAAAAACATTTAATAAAATCATTAAAACTCTATGAGAGAAAAATCCCTATATACTTTTGAAATATTTAAATAAGTCATTTAAAAGAGATTTTAGAATCAAAGTGTCCCATACCACTTAAAAACTTTTGAAAGGGTTTGAAAACATTCATGTACATATAAATAAATCCTTAAAAACATTTTTAAAACATGGACATGAAAGATAAATGTTTCAAAGAATAAATCTTTAAAACCATATAAAACAATGTTTTAATAAAAGATTCCTTTTCCATTTTGAACATTTAAATTATAATCCACATGAATTTAGACCATTTTCAAAACATTAAAATGAATTTAATATATACATAATATGGATATGGAAAGTAAAATGGGATGTATATACACATTAAAAAAGAATAAAAGTGTATATCATTAAGAAATGTCTCAATGAGAAGAAATTGAGATGTAATCCCAATCAAGGAACATGCCATTAGAGTAAGGATAAAGAAATGAAATAATTATGTGTGACAAATATAAATACACTAAATATAAGTGGATACTCAGTTTAAAACAATTAGATGTCATCCACACATATTCATAGCACAACATGATCATGAAGCAGAGGTTTAACCTAAATAATTGGTATTGGGTTAAGAAGTTCCCTTGCAAAAATTCGATAGCTAACGGCGTCACATCAAATTTTAGAAAAAGAGTTTATGAGAGAGATAAAGGGTATCTCATCCATTGGATATAAAATTTACATCAATAAGGATATATAATAACATATCACAACATAAGAATATGTAATTTAAAAGACAAAACAAAAAGAAGTCTTTTAAAAATAGGTGGGTGAAAGGTTCCCTTACCGACTTGGGTAACTTTCGAAACGTACACCCCATGAAATAAGGACTATAAAAAATTGATGTAAATTCACATAAACAAAATTATATTATACAAACAGTAGAATAATGTGCAGTAAATACACCACTCAAAGGAAATGATGGCAAATGTAGCATAAATCTCACGGGAATAAAAGTGAGATGAAAAATCTCTTACGAAAACTCAACAGCCTAACGACGCCACTTAAAACTTCCAAAAATGGATTTATGAGATCAAAGAGGGTATCTAATAATATTGACATAAAAATTAAATAATGAGGAATATGAAATAACATCCACAAACATAATAAAGATGTGCTTAAAATAAATGACATAAAAGAGAGTACTTAAAAAGAAAGAGAGTGGTAGGATCCCTTACCTCAAGTCTGACATGCCTTGTTCATTTGTTTATATTACTAAATAATAAACATTGGTCAATTTATAATTTCTTAAGGAAATACTTTAAATTTTATTATTAAATTATTAACATATATTATCATGTTATAATATTTAGTTAATTATGTGAGTTCATATGATACGTTTCATCAATGTTTGGTAGATGAGTAAAAAATGATCTTGTTTGAAAAGCATTGTCAATGTAGTGGTATGTACGTCATATCCAGAATAGTATTAATTATGTAAATATCATATATATCCATTATATATTCGTTTTATACTTATTCCATAATATTTGGAGAGAAAAAGAATTGAAATGCACCATTCATGGAGACGGTAGGCCATACGTACGCATGAACGCTACTTTCATTGCTTTGGCACATTAATGGAATTAAAACTAGATGAGAGAGATATATATATATTATAATTACAGTATAATATATATGTTATATATGTCACATATTTTCATTAATTTTATTTTTTATACATTCCATGTATTGCATGAACGAGTCACAGCACTTGAGGGGGCGGTAGTCCACACTTCCTCGTATGAAATTATCGCATTTTCACAACATGCAAAGCATAATGGTATGTTTTAAATATAAAATAAAGAATCATATAGATAAAATAAATACCATATATATCATATATAAAATAAATTGACATCATAATGGACACCATGAAAGGTGTTAAGATAAGATTGAACAATCATCGTTTCGTGAGGCAGTAATTCACCATCTAAAGAAACAGTATGTTCTTTATCCATTAGACGGAGGTGTGTGTAAGTGTAGCTCGAATCCATCACATAACAACATAATAGTATATTGAAGATACTGGTGTTGTTACAAAAGAAAGTTATAAAAAGTGTTTAGGAGGTTGGAGAAGCAAAATAAAACAAAAGAACACAAGTGAATACATTACCTTTAAATCGGGTAACTCCTCTTGGTTTGAACCAAAAGGGTTTCTTGAAGAGCTTTCTGCAAACGTTAAGGCTCCTTGGATAAAGAGAGGGATTGGGATAGATACAATGAGTAGAGTTTGGTCGATCCAAAGGCTTGAGAGGTGTGGGTAAGGGGGTAGAGGTAGGGGTCTTTTATAAGAGGGAGGAGGGGCACTCTTGGAATGTCTTGAAAAGTTACTTTATTATAAAATGATTTTCAGATATTAAAGGTCCCACAATTATATATTTCTAGGATAAGGTGATAATGGTTCCAAATCCACCCATATAATAGGTTTTTGACAAGTGTAAGTATTATATTTTACCATATCTTCTCATTTTATTTAAATCGTTAAATAATGAGGTAATCGCTGCATCATCATGGTGTCATAAATAATTTAATTTATTTAATGTCTAAAAATAAAAAAAATATCATGATGTAGGAAATATTTTTATATTTCTAATTAATATTTATAGTGAAAAATATTACTTGTATAACCCCCTGTGAAAATTGTTTTAGTAAAATAATACATGTTTGTGACATTTTTATTTTAACTTTAAATAAAAAGATATTAATGTCATTTTCTTACCCAAGTGGCTCCATGGGTTCCCCAAGTTGACCCATGGATTTTTTTTGTTGGCCATGCCACATCCAATAAGGGTAGGACATGTGTCATGGTAATTTCATATTATTATAACATTATTTTTACCTTAAATTATACTAATTACCTTTAATCACGATTAATAAAACTTTAAAGTTACTATTCACCAAAAAATTATTTTAATCGCATTGAACAAAATTTTACATCCTAATGACAACCATGTATGTCGAATTTTTGAAAATCAAATCAAAAAAGTGGAAAATTTTCATTTAAACAAAAAATCAGTCTATTAACTACCACTTAGTGGTTTCACTATTCATCAAAAATTGAAGTTTTTCAGAAAAATACCAAAAATTCACCCTAATCTATATTTGATATTCCTAATTCAAAAATTATGTCTATTTTACAAAGATAAAAACATAAAAGATGCATTAATTAATTTAATAATTAATTCCTGTTGTCAAAACAAATAACATGTTTTTAAGAAACAATATCTATTAAAAGATTGACACTAGTTTAAGTCCAATTTCAAAGTGAAATTAATTCCAATGAACACCATTGGATTAAATGGTAAATATATATTCTAATTAAACTTTAAAACCAATTCAAAAGATGATATAATCATATAATTATATTATATTAAAAATATGTTTTTAATTAAAATACAACAATTTCACTAAAACTTATCTTTATCGGAAAAATAACAAAAATTTAAACAAAGTAAATTTTGATGTCCAGATTCTAAAGAAGGGTTTTATTTTGTCATATATAACATATAAAATATTCAAAAATATATTTAAAAAGGGTTCACCATCAAATGGCAGTTAATCAACCTTTTAAAGAATATTATAAGATTTATGCTTAAAATTGGATTCATTCGCATTTTAAGCCTCTAAAATTTATTGGAAAAAAGTAAAAATATTTGACAAACATATATAATTATTTTGTAGTTTTTTCCGTTCATTTCCACCATTACAATGGCTAGGGGTTAACTACCATTTAAAATAATATTATTTTATTATTAGAGTGCAACGTAAGATTTCAAAGAAACCCGTTGTTGCGTATTGGGTACGCCATCGAGCATAACATTCCATTTAAATTAATATTAACATTTTATTCACAAATATGGATAAATATGAAAAAATAATATTATTTATTTACCTAGGATGTTACATCCTTCCCCCCTTTTGAAAATTGCGTCCTCGCAATTTTTAAAATTGGGATTGGAAAATTCATTGTAAGCCCCACATCGGAAAAGGAGTAAATTAAATGATCACCATAAAAGAAAGAAAGGGAAGTACAAAGGTCACCTGAGTTAACCCATACTAGGATTACATGTAGGAAAACATGGATATAGGAGAAAAAAAAGGATCATGTTCTGAGGGAGAGTGATAGAAAACATGTTTAGGAGAAAGTTAACCACTACAAAATCACAAACTGGTGATGGGTTAAATGGTATTTGATTCCCCAGTAGGAAAAGTTAACATTTTTGTTTTTAAGGTACTTTTCATTGAGGAATTTATTTATGAGACTAACTAAATCATAAGGAAACATACTTACATGTTGTGTAGACTCTCATCTCCTAATAGATTTCTTACATAAACTCATATTTTCTCCAAAAGACGAGTATTTAGGAGGACTTTCTCACATTAAGATAGCTATAATAAACTTCTAGAGAATCAACTGATCCACAAAAGAGAACTATATATTTCCCATGTCTTTAGACCTTAACCAAAACCAAAATTGTTAGAACAAGAACAGATAATCCACAAATGGATAATCCTTTATAAAAAAGAAAATATATTCTTAATCTCCAAAATTTGTCCAACAAAACCCAAAGTTCAACGAAGACCATTCAATAAACAATTTGTCCATAAAATTATACAAAGTAAATCAAACTAAGATTGAAACCAGAATATTTGAAAGATTTATTCACATAGTCTTCCAAGGTAAAAATTAACATTTATCTCCAAATAACATCAGTTTCTCTTAAAGTCTCATATTGAAAAGTAATTAACCTAATCACATATCCTCCATGATAGGTTTATAATTTCCATAGATAACCCAAAATCAACATACTCTTGATTCATAAAATCATCTAACTAAAAAGAATTAGTCAAACTAACTAGGGACTTAATGTAGTCCAGTGGTAGGCGATAATTACCAGTCGCACTTTGGTTATGGGTTCGATTCCCATAGCTTTGTTCGACACGACGGGTTGTCACACGGTCTGCATGTTGTCCTTTTTCCAAAACTATATAATTCTTAAAACATTCCCCAAAATGAGATAAAATCTTCAAAAATAATCATAAAATATTTTAACCTCAATTTTATCTCATGCCTTTCATTTTCCATCATAACATACAGTGACCTATAATTACCTCAAAAGTAAGGATCATATAAACCCTAATGGTTACCTTTATAATTATCACCTGAACTTCCACATCGAGTTGGTTCTCTCGTACAAGATGTATTAGAGAACTCACCAAGGTTCAAGTGGTTGATCATGACTCATGATAGTTGGTTTAGAATAACCACGAGATTTCTCATTGAATCCCCCATTTCATCCGGTCTCTTAATCAGAGAACCACCACATTTTCTTTCAAACCCATTGTCACTTTGGGGCCTACTAGATTCATCCATTTACTAAAACCAAAAAAGTCAGTGTGAGTATACCAACAAAATCATCATATACTAAATAAGATGATAAACACTAAGATATACTTATCCAAGTTATCTCAAACTCATTCCAATAATCAAAAATAACAATGACTCTATCTAATATAATAACCGTTGTGGTTACACACAACTTGTCACTTATGCTTAAACAACACTCTAACCTCTAAAGTTATCTAAACCACTCTTTTATACCAACTATAAGGACCCAGCCTTAAACCATACTTAATCTTGAGTTATTTCAAGAATACACATTGAGGATCTTTTCAGGTTTAGAGTTTTAGATAATTAGATCATAAATCATGTGTTACATTCCACATTTAAACAAAGTTGTTACATAAAAGATAGTATTCATTTTTTCCCATTAATGGAAACATAATTAATATAAAACATGGATTCTTTCTTGACACTTCCTTGACACTATCATCATATCGAGTACCTTTCCCTTGACCTGTGAAAAACATTTCCAAAACTTGGGATGAGCATAAAAAGCTTAGTAAGGGATATAAAAATACGGAAAGGAAACATTAGTACATGTATACATATAAATAAATGAAATCATACTTTACTCATAAAATATAAGCATGTTAACATACCTCATGAAATCCTAAGATTTATTAATAACTCATAGAAATAATAAGACATAAAGGTAACTTGAGGCATTCATAACATTCTTACGTAGGGAGTAACCCTCATCGTTATGTTTGGAATACCCACCACAGTATATTCCCTAAATCTCTTTGGATAAACCTTAACGTTTAAGCCCTTCATGTTTCCCAATGAATTGGAGATCTATATCGGGCTCACCCACTCTGAGTTTATCACGGAACCACCCATCTTCATAAACAGTGCCCAAAAACCATAACATAATCATATCACTTAAAAAATGCATAAAAGAAACATAAAATTTCAACATTTCATTCACAAGAGATCACTTCATGATATTTTCATAAATAAAAACATCTAATAAAATCATTAAAACTCTATGAGAGAAAAATCCCTTTATACTTTTGAAAATATTAAAAGAATACATTTAAAAGAGATTTTAGAATCAAAGTGTCCCATACCACTTAGAATCTTTTGAAAGGGTTTTAAAACATTCATTTCCATATAAATAAATCCTTAAAACCAATTTTAAAAAATGGAAATGGAAGATAAATGTTTAAAAGAATAAATCTTTAAAACCATTTAAAACAATGTTTTAATAAAAGAGTCTTTTTCCATTTTGAACAGTTAAATTATAAGCCACATGAAATTAGACCATTTTCAAAACATTTAAATGACTTTAGTATTGACATAATATGGATATGGAAAGTCAAATGGGCTGTATATACACTTTATAAAAAAATAAAAGTGCATATCATTAAGAAATGTCTCAATGTGAAGAAATTGAGATGTAATCCCAATCAAGGATCATGCCATTAGAGCAAGGATAAAGAAATGACATAATTATGTGTGAAAAATATAAATACACTAAATATAAGTGGATACTTAGTGTAAAACAATCATATTTCATCCACACATATTCATATCATGACATGATCAAGAAGTAGAGGCTTAACCCAAAGAATTGGTATTGGGTTAAGAAGATCCCTTTCAAAAATTTGATAGCCTAACGACGTCACATAAAATTTTAGAAAAAGATTTTATGAGAGAGATAAAGGTTATCTCACCACTTGGACATATAATATACAGTAATAAGGATATATAATAACATATCCCAACACAAGAAAATGTAATTTAAAAGAAAAAACAAAAAGAAGTCTTTTAAAAATAGGAGGGTGAAAGGTTCCATTAATGACTTGGGTAACTTTCGAAACATACACACCATGAAATAAAGACTATACAACATTGATTTTATAAGGCCTCGACCTTAAACCTTACTTAATATTGAATTAAATGAATAATACACATTGAGGATCTTTTCAGGTTTAGAGTTTTAGTGAATTATGACATAACTATTACATCTCAAAAGATTACAAAGTAGACAC
Organism: Viscum album; assembly: GCA_963277665.1. Lineage (NCBI taxonomy): Eukaryota > Viridiplantae > Streptophyta > Magnoliopsida > Santalales > Viscaceae > Viscum > Viscum album. Next base: position 1,448,897,657 of record OY728155.1, read on the forward strand.
TTCTACTATGTTTCCATAAAATTAAAAAAACTCTTAAAAAGAGACATGTCTAGTTCCATGTTTTATATAGCATGACTTTCCCTTGATCCCATCCTTGACCCTATTCCACATTAAGTCCTGTGAAAAATATTTCAAAAAAACTTGGGGTGAGCATAAAAAGCTCAGTAAGGGATACACAAAGAATGAAAACTGTTAGTTTTTCAAACATCACGTAAACCATGTATACTTTATCAAAGTAATACCTTAACCTTCATGAAGTAGTAAAAACTCTTCACTGAATAAAATATCATTACTTACACTTTTGTAACCAAAGGATTACCATAAAACCCATATAAATAACAAATAACATATAAAGGTAACTTGGGACATAAACATACTTAAGTGAAATAATCATACGGTCAACTTCCACACATATCACTTAATGGAATAGCCATACGGCCAACATCCATACATACTTAATGGAATAGCTATACGGCCAACTTCCATACCCAACTCATTGGAGGTTATAACGTAACAACCCGTCCTGGTATTCACGGCACCACCCGTCATATGGTTCATCACGTAACCACCCGTCAAATGTCCAATTACCATTATAAAATCATAAGACATAAAACAAATATAATGGAAAGAAAACATTTCAACACTTTGATCACAATATATCACATAAATATATTGACATAAAAAAAATCCATTATAAAAACCATTTTCAATACCAAAATACATAAAAGAGTATATGATATTTATTGCACTTTAAAAAAAACATTACGGCTTGTTCAGGAAGCCAAATACCAAATAATACTTGCGACGGCGGAAAAGGTCGTTTCACCGCGTACGTTAAAAAAACATTCCTTTTTGTCGTTTTGTAAAATTCTTCATATAAAAAGATTCCTTTTGTATAAAAGTAAAATTCAAAGGGGTTTATACACCGTATAAAAGAATGTTGTGTATAAAATGAAATATGCCTCAATGAAAGGAGATTGAGACGAAGTCCCTTACCTCGGGTCCGACATGACTCGATCATTCTTTAACGTCCTGAATAATAAACTTGGGTTAATTTCTATTTTCTTAAGAACCTTTTTCAAGTTCATTATTCCTTTTATATCACTTATTGCCATGTTATAAACATTATGTAACCATTTAAGTTAATAATGTTTGTTTTGTCGATATTTGGTTCTTAAGTCGAAAGTGGACTTCTTACAATTACATGTTGTTCGTGTGGTCAAAGGTTCTTTATATCCATAATGAAATTCCAGATTTGGATATCATATATATCATATATATCCAGCATATACATGTATTTATAATATTACATAATCATTTAGAGGTAAGAAATGAAATGCACCATTCATGGAGACGGTAAGTCGTACGTACGCATGAACACTACATTCATTTCATTGTCATATTAATGGAATTAAAACTAAATGAGAGCTATGTATATTTTAATTCCATAATTATATTCATCATTTAGATGTATCATATATATCTATTATATACATGTACTTATAATAGTACATTACATTTGGGGATAAGAAATGAAATGCACCGTTCATGGAGACGGTAAGCCGTACGTACGCATGAACGCTACTTTCATTTCTATTTCATATTTTTATGGAATGGAATAATAATGATATAGAGGTATATTATAATTCCAGTATAACATCATATATAATAACTTTAAATCCTTCCTTCATACATCCCACATATGGAATTTAACGAATCAAATCACTTTGAGGGGGCAGTAGTCCGCACTTCCTTAAATGAAGATATCGCGTTTACCCATAATGGAAACCATAAAGGTATTCCCAAAATGAAAAATACAGAATCTTAAGGATAACATAAACATATTATATATCATATATAAATATATTTTCATCTTAATGGACACCTTTGAAGGTGTTAAAAGAATGTTGAACAATCATCGTTTCAGGAGGCAGAAATTCACCATCCACGGAAACAGTTTGTTCTTTAACCATTACATGTAGGTGTGTGTAAGTGTAGCTCGAATCCTTATTATAACAACATCCTACTATATTGAGAATACTGTAGTTATTACAAAAGAAAACAATAAAAAAGGTTTAGGGGGTTGGAGAAGCAAAATAAAACAAAAGGACTCAAAAGAAGACATTACCTTAAAATCGGGTAACTCCCTTTGGTTTGTGCTCAAAGGCTTCCTTCGGAAGACTTCGGCCCAAAGTGAGGCTTCAAGGAGTAATAGAGGGAAGTGGAGAGACAAAATGGGAAGAGTTTGGCCGAGCCAAAGGCTTTGGGAGTGTGGGTAAGGTGGTAGAGGTGGGGGCCTTTTATAAAAGGAGAGGAGGGGCACTCTTGGAAAGTAAAGGAAAGTTACTTTGTTTTAAAATGATATTCGGATTTAAGAAGTCACAAATTGATATAATTCAAGTATAAGGTGATAAGGGTTCGTAATACACTCATACAATAGGTTTTGGACATGTGTAGGTCTTAGATTTTACATTATCGTTCCATTTTATTTAAATCGTTAAATAATGAGGTCATCGCTGCATCATCATGATGTCATAAATAATTTAATTTATTTGATTTCTAAAAATTATAAAAAAATTACTATGATGTATGAAATCTTTTTATCTTTCCAATTAATATTTATAGTCAAAAATATTACTTGTATTACCCCATGTAAAAATTGTTTTAGTAAAATATTTCATGTTTGTGTCATTTTTTACTTTAACATTAAATAAAAGGTATTTATGTCATTTTCCAACCAAAGTGGCTCCATGGGGTCCCCAAGATTACCCATGGATTTTCTTGGTCGTCCATGACACATAAAATGTGGGTAGGACATGTGTCTGGGTCATTTCATTTTATTAAAACATTATTCTTACCTTGAACTACACTAATTACCTCTAATCGCGATTAAGAACTTAAGAGTTACTATTCACCAAAAAATTATTTTAATCTCATTGAACCAAATTTTAATTCTTAATGGCAACCATGTATGTCATATTTTTGAAATTCAAAACACAGAAGTGGTAAAATTTCATTTAAACGAAAAATCAGTTTTTATAAGTACCACTTAGTGGTTTCACTATTCATCAAAAATTGAAGTTTTTCAGAAAAATACCAAAAATTCACCCTAAGCTATATTTGATATTCCGAATTCAAAAATGAAGTCTATTTTAAAAAATTAAAAACATATAAGTCACATTAATTAATTTAATAATTAATTCCTGCTGTCATGACAAATAGCGTGTTTTTATGAAACAATAAGTATCAAAAGATTGACACTAGTTGAAGTCCGATTTCAAAGTGAAATTAATTCCAATGACCACTATTGGATTTAATGGTAAAAATATTTTCTAATTTCATTTTAAAACAAATTAAACTGATAATATAATCATATAAATAAGTTATATTAAAAAGAGGTTTTGAATTAAAATACAACGTTTTACACTATTCATTAAAAAATGAACTTTATCGGAAAGATACCAAAAATTTACACAAAGTGGATTTTGATGTCCCGATTCTAAAGAAGAGTTATATTTGGTCCAATAGAATTTATAAGATTGATCAAAACTATATTTAATGACGGTTCTCCATCAAAAGGTGACAAGTGAACCTTTAGTGAAAATTAGGGTATAAATGCCTAAAATTGAATTCTTTCCGTATTTTAAGCCTTTATCTTTTATTGGATAAATGTAAAAACATTTAAAAACATATATAATCATATTTTAGTTATTTGTATCCATTCCCTCCAATACAATGTCTACATGTTAACTATCATTTAAAATAATATTATTATATTACTAGTGTGTAACGTAAGTTTTCAAAGGAACTCATCGTTGCGTATCGGGTACGCTATCGAACATAACAACCCCTTTAAAGTAAAATTAATATTTAATTCGTAAATATAAATAAGTACAAAAATTTATTATTCTTTGTTTACATGGGATGTTACATCCTTCCCCCCTTTTGGGAATTGCATCCTCGCAATTTTATTCGCTTATCAAAATAAGTGGGGTATTTATCCCTCATAGCATTTTCAGATTCCCACGTTGCCTCTTCAACCATATGGTTTTTTCACAAAACCTTTATGTGGTGGATTACCTTATTTCACAACACTTTCTCTCTTCGGTCAAGAATCTAGAATGGTTGTTCTCCATAAAAGAGATTCTCTTCCATCTGAACTACCTCTGGACTGAAAACATGAGATGAATCTGGCATATACTTCCTCAATATCGAAACATGAAAAACATTGTGTACCTGAGATAAACTCGAAGGTAAATCCACTCTGTATGCAACTAATCCAACTCTCTCCAGAATTTCATATGGTCCAATAAACCTTGGACTCAGCTTTCCTTTCTTACCAAATTGCATCACACTTTTCCATGGAGAAACCTTGAGAAAACATGATCACCTACCTCGAAAGATAGATCCTTCCTCCGGTTATCCACATAACTCTTCTGCTTGCTCTGAGCTATTCTCATGTGTTTCTGAATCAATTGAACTTTTTCTACCATCTCTTCTATCAATTCAGGTCACATCATCTTCCTTTCACCCACTTCATCCCAAAATTCTGGAGTTCGACACCACTTCCCATATAATGCCTCAAATGGTGCCATCTGTATACTGGAATGAAAACTTTTATTATATGAAAACTCAACCAAAGAAAGATGATGGTCCCAACTTCCCTGATAATCCATAGAACAAGCTCGTAGCATATCCTCGAAGGTCTGAATTGTTCGTTCTGACTGCCCATCTGATTGAGGATGAAAAGCTGTACTAAAATTTAATTCAGTACCCAAGGACTTCTGAAGGACTTTCCAAAAGTTAGAAGTAAACCTATGATCACGGTCAGATACAATGGAGAGATGAAATCCATGTAACCTGACTATCTCTTTAAGATACAAACGGGAAAGTTGATCTAGGGAAAAATTATCTCGTATAGCATGGAAATGAGCAGATTTAGTCAAGCGATCAACAATAACCCAGATTGCATTATTACCTCAAGATGTCCTCGGTAATCTCACAAAAAAGTCCATGGATATATTTTCCCATTTTCACTCTGGCACTGGTAAAGGCTGAAGCATCCATTTCGGTAACATCCGCTCCACTTTAATCTACTAACAAGTCAAACACCTCACAGTAAAATCAGAAATATCCCTTTTCATTCCATCCCACCAGTAATACTCTCGCAGATCTCTGTACATCTTAGTACTGCCAGGATGAACTGAAAACGGGGAACTATGAGCCTCACATAGCAACTCATTCTTCAACTTTGAATCACAAGGCACACATAATCTCTTCCCAAACCTCAAAACACAATCATCATCAATGTTGAATTCAGGCAACATACCTTTCTGAACCAGCTCTACCTTTTTTTGCAACTCACTGTCTTGCTTCTGTGCTTGCTTGATTCTGTCTGATAGAGAAGATTTCACTAATACCTGAAACAAAACAGAAGAACATCCTACACCAACAACTTCTATGCCAAAGTTCATCAAATCCTTAACCAAAGGATCACGTTCCAAACGCAACATTTCTAATGAAGCATTTCTCTTTCGACTCAAAGCATCAGCCACTTTATTTTCTTTTCCCGAATGTTAAGGAATTGTACAATCATAATCCTTGATTAATTTCAGCCATATCCTCTATCTCATGTTCAATTCTTTCTGAGTGAATACATACTTTAAACTTTTCTGATCAGTATATATTTCACACTTTACTCCATACAAATGATGCCTCCAAATTTTTAAATCAAAAACAACAGCAGCTAATTCCAAATCATGTGTAGGATAATTTACCTCATGATTTTTCAATTGTCGTGAAACATAAGCAATTACCTGATCATTCTGCATTAGGACACAACCAAGTCCTTTCAATGAACCATCACTGTAGATAACAAACTCCCCATTCCTGGAAGGTAGTGCCAAAACTGGAGCATTCACCAATCTTCTTTTCAATTCCTGAAAACAATCATCACATTCTTTTGTCCTGATGAACTTAACCCCCTTCCGAGTTAGCTTAGTCATTAGACTAGATAACCGTGAAAAATTTTCAACAAACCTTTGGTAGTAACCTGCCAAACCATTAAAACTACAGATCTCGGTTACATTTGTGGGTCTTGGCCATTCTTCAAAAACTTTTGTTTTAGCAGGATCAACAGTTATCCCATCTTTAGAAACAATGTGACCAAGGAAAGAAATTTGTTGCAACCAAAACTCGCACTTGCTGAATTTTCCATATAGTTTCCTTTCTTTTACGGTTTGCAAGATTACCCTTAAATGACTTTCATGCTCTTCTTTACTTTTAGAAAACACCAAAATATCATCAATCTCATCACTATCCCTGATATTTTTCACCATCGACCACCACTGATCTGCTTCACCTTCAAAACGGAAAATTACAAGACAAACCTTTTAATGTTCTGAACACCCCATGACATCAAAAATCTTCTCCAGTGCTTTAATCCACCCTTCAGCTAGCACAGGGTGAGATGATCCTCTGTATGATGGGGTGATGTTGCCTCATGAAATGTTCCACCACTGACATGTTCTTCTGTGGTTGATCTAGCTGATCTCATGCATGGATACCACCACCATTAATAACCTGAGTCAACTGTGCCATCACTGTAACAAACTGTTCAGTTCCAATTCCGACCATCTCAGGTTGCTAATTTGGAAGGTTTTCTTCCTCCTGATGTCGTCCCTACATAGCTGCCTTGTTTCCTCTACGGAAAACCATTCTGAACGCAGAAATTCCTTAGGCAAAGCAACATGGCAATCCTTAAATTCTATATCATTTAAATCGTACCATAAATTAATTTATAATTTAACAATTTTCTAACTCCTTAAGTTGTCTAAACCGAACTTTGATACCAACTATAAGGACTCGTCCTTAAACCTTACTTAATATTGAATTAAATGAATAATTCACATTGAGGATCTTTTCTGGTTTAGAGTTTTAGAGAATTAGGACATAACTATTACATCTCAAAAGATTACAAAGTATACACTTTTACTATGTTTCCATAAAATAAAATAAAACCCTTAAAAAGAGACATGTCTAGTTCCCTGTTTTATATAGCATGAATTTCCCGTGATCCCGTCCTTGACCCTATTTCACATTAAGTCCTGTGAAAAACATTTCAAAAAAACTTGGGGTGAGCATAAAAAGCTCAGTAAGGGATACGCAAAGAATGAAAACTGTTAGTTTTTCAAACATCACGTAAACCATGTATACTTTATCAAAGTAATACCTTCACCTTCATGAAGCAGTAAAAACTCTTCACTGAATAAAATATCATTACTTACCCTTTTGTAACCAAAGGATTACCATAAAACCCATATAAAGAACACATAACATATAAAGGTAACTTGGGACATAAACATACTTAAGTGGAATAACCATACGGTCGACTTCCACACATATCACTTAATGGAATACTTATATGGCCAACATCCGTACAAACTTAATGGAATAGCCATACGGCCGACTTCCATACCCAATGCATTGGAGGTTATAACGTAACCACCCATCCTGGTATTGAAAGAACCACCCATCATATGGTTCATCACGTAACCACCTGTCAAATGTCCAAGTACCATTATACAACCGTAAGTCATAAAACAAATATAATGGAAAGAAAAAATTTCCACACTTTGATCACAATATATCACATAAATATATTGACATAAAAAATCCATTATAAAAACCATTTTCAATACCAAAATACATAAAAGAGTATATAGTATTTATTCTATTAAAAAACATTATGGCTTGTTCAGGAAGCTAAAGACCAAATAATACTCGCAGCGGCGGAAAAGATCGTTTTACCGCGTACGTTAAAAGAAACATTCCTTTTTGTCGTTTTATAAAACGCTTCGTAGAAAAAGATTCCTTTTGTATAAAAGTAAAAGTCAAAGGGGTTTATACACCGTATAAAATAAAGTTGTGTATAAAACGAAATATGCCTCAATGAAAGGAGATTGAGACGAAGTCCCTTACCTCGGGTCCGACTTGACTCGATCGTTCTTTAACGTCCTGAATAATAAACTTGAATTAATTTCTATTTTCATAAGAACCTTTTTCAAGTTAATTATTCCTTTTATATCACTTATTTCCATGTTATAAACATTATGTAACCATTTGAGTTAATAATGTTTGTTTTGTCGATATTTGATTCTTAAGTCGACAGTGGACTTCTTACAATTACATGTTGTTCGTGTGGTCAATGGATCTTTGTATCCAGAATGACATTCCTGATTTGGATATCATATATATCATATATATCCAGCATATACCTATATTTATAATATTACATAATCATTTAGAGGTAAGAAATGAAATGCACCATTCATGGAGATGGTAAGTCGTACGTACGCATGAACGCTACTTTCATTTCTTTGTCATATTAATGGAATTAAAACTAAATGAGTGGTATGTATATTTTAATTCCAGAATTATATTCATAATTTAGATGTATCATATATATCCATTATATACATGTACTTATAATAGTACATTACATTTGGGGATAAGAAATGAAATGCACCGTTCATGAAGACGGAAAGCCGTACGTACGCATGAACGCTACTTTCATTTCTATTTCATATTTTTATGGAGTGGAATAATAATGATATAGAGGTATGTTATAATTATAGTATAAAATAATATATAATAACTTTAAATCCATCCTTTATACGTCCCACATATGGCATTTAACGAATCAAATCACTTTGAGGGGGCAGTAGTCCACACATCCTTAAATGAAGATATCGCGTTTACCCATAATGGAAACCATAAAGGTATGCCCAAAATGAAAAATACAGAAGCTTAAAGAAAACATAAACATATTATATATCATATATATATATATATATATTATCATCTTAATGGCCACCTTTGAAGGTGTTAAAAGAATATTGAACAATTACCGTTTCGGGAGGCAGAAATTCACCATCCACAGAAACAGTATGTTCTTTAACCATTAGATGTAGGTGTGTGTAAGTGTAGCTTGAATACTTATTATAACAACATCCTAGTATATTGAGGATACTGTAGTTGTCACAAAAGAAAATAATAAAAAGAGTTTAGGGGGTTGGAGAAGAAAAATAAAACAAAAGGACTCAAAAGAAGACATTACCTTAAAATCAGGTAACTCCCTTTGGTTTGAGCTCAAAGGCTTCCTTGGGAAGACTTCTTCCCAAAGTGAGGCTTCAAAGAGTAATAGAGGGAAGTGGGGAGACAAAATGGGCAGAGGTTGGCCGAGCCAAAGGCTTTTGGAGTGTGGGTAAGGTGGTAGAGGTGGGGGCCTTTTATTATAGGAGAGGAGGGGAACTCTTTGAAAGTAAAGGAAAGTTACTTTATTTTAAAATGATATTCAGATTTAAGAGGTCCCACATTGATATAATTCTAGGATATGGTGATAAGGGTTTTAAATCCACTCATAAAATAGGTTTTGGACATGTTTAGGTCTTATATTTTACATTATCTTTCCATTTTATTTAAATCGTTAAATAATGAGGTCATCGTTGCATCATCATGATGTCATAAATAATTTAATTTATTTAATGTCTAAAAATTATAAAAAAAATTACTATGTTGTAGGAAATCGTTTTAGATTTCCAATGACTATTTATAGTCAAAAATATGACTTATATAACCCCATGTAAAAAATTGTTTTAGTAAAACATTTCATGTTTGTGTCATTTTTTACTTTAACATTAAATAAAAGGTATTTATGGCATTTTCCAACCAAAGTGGCTCCATGGGGTCCCCAAGTTGACTCATGGATTTTCTTGGTCGGTCATGACACATCCAATGAGGGTAGAACATGTTTCTAGGTCATTTCATTTTATTAAAACATTATTCTTACCTTAAACTACACTAATTACCTCTAATCGCGATTAAGAACTTAAGAGTTACTATTCACCAAAAAATATTTTAATCCCATTGAACCACATTTTACTTCTTAATGAAAACCATGTATGTCAGATTTTTTAAATTCAAAACACAAAAGTTGTAAATTTTCATTTAAACGAAAAATCATTTTTTATAAGTACCACTTAGTGGTTTCACTATTCATCAAAAATTGATGTTTTTCAGAAAAATACAAAAAAATCACCCTAAGCTATATTTGATATTCAGAATTCAAAAATGAAACCTATTTTACAAAATTCAAAATATATAAGTCACATTAATTAATTTAATAATTAATTCCTGCTGTCATGACAAATAGCGTGTTTTTATGAAACAATAAGTATCAAAAGACTAACACTAGTTTAAGTCTGATTTCATAGTGAAATTAATTCCAACGACCACTATTGGATTTAATGGTAAAAATATTTTATAATTTAACTTTAAAACCAATTAAAATTATAATCTAATCATATAAATAAATTAGATTAAAAAGAGGTTTTTAATTAAAATACAACATTTTACACTATTCATTAAAAAATGAACTTTATCGGAAAGATACCAAAAATTTACACAAAGTGAAATTTGATTTCACGATTCTAAAGAAGAGTTATATTTGGTCCAATAAAATTTATAAGATTGATCAAAACTATATTTAATGACACTTCTCCATCAAAAGGTGATAAGTGAACCATTAGTGAAAATTACGGTATAAATGCCTAAAAATGAATTCTTTCCGTATTTTAAGCCTTTATCTTTTATTGGATAAATGTAAAAACATTTAAAAACATATATAGTCATATTTTAGTTATTTCTATCCATTCCCACCAATACAACGACTACATGTTAACTACCATTTAAAATAATATTATTATATTACTAGTGTGCAACGTAAGTTTTCAAAGGAACTCATCGTTGCGTATCGGGTACGCTATCGAACATAGCAACCCCTTTAAAGTAAAATTAATATTTAATTCATAAATATTAATAAGTATGAAAATTTATTATTCTTTATTTACCTGGGATGTTACAGATTTAAATACCCATAAATGAAATTATATTACACAAATAGTATAATAATGGGTAGTACATACACTAATCAAAGGAAATGTTGGCTAATGTAGCATAAATCTCACGGGAATAAAAGTGAGATCAAAAATCCCTTATGAAAATTCGGAAGCCTAACGGCGCCACTTAAAACTTCCAAAAATTGATTTATGAGATCAAAGAGGGTCTCTCATAATATGAACATAAAAATTACATAATTATGAATATAAAATAACATCCACAAATATAATAAAGATGAGCTTAAAATAAATGACATAAAAGAGAGTATTTAAAAAGATAGAAAGTGGTAGGATCCCTTACCTCAAGTCCGACTTGTCTTGTTAATTTATTTATATTCATGAATAATAAGGTTTGGTCAATTTATAATTGCTTAAGGAAATACTTTAAAGTTTATTATTCAATTAATATCATATATTATCATGTTATAATAATTAGCCAACAATGTGAGTTCATATAATACGGTTTGTCGATGTTCGGTACATGAGTCAAAAATGATCTTGTTTGAAAATCATTGTCAATGTAGTTGTATGTACATCATATCCAGAATAGTATTAATGATTTAAATATCATATATATCTAGTATATATTCGTTTTATACTTATTCCAAAATATTTGGAGATAAAAATAAATTAAATGCACCACTCATGGAGACGGTAGGCCGTACGTACGCATGAACGCTACTTTCATTGCTTTGGCACATTAATGGAATTAAAACTAGATGAGATATATATATATATATATTATAATTCCAGTATAATATATTTGTTATATAGGTCACATATGTTAATTAACTTCATTCTTTATACATTTCATGTATTGCATGAACGAGTCACATCACTTGAGGGGGCGGTAGTCCACACTTCCTCATATGAAATTATCGCATTTTCACAACATGAAAAGAATAAAGGTATGTTTTAAATATAAAATAAAAAAGCATATAGAAAACATAAATACCATATATATCATATATAAAATATAGTGACATCATAATTGCCACCATGAAAGGTGTTAAGAGAAGATTGAACAATCATCGTTTCGTGAGGCAGTAATTCGCCATCCCTAGAAACAGTATGTTCTCTAACCATTAGACGGAGTTTTGTGTAAGTGTAGCTCGAATCCATCACATAACAACATAAAAGTATATTAAAGATACTGGGTTTTTTACAAAACAAAGGAATAAAAAGTGTTTAGGGGGTTGGAGAAGAAAAATAAAACAAAAGAACACAAGTGAAGACATTACCTTTAAATCGGGTAACTCCTCTTGGTTTGAACCAAAAGGGTTTCTTGAAAATCTTTATGCCAAAGTTAAGGCTCCTAGGATGAATAGAGGGATGTGGAGAGATAAAATGAGAAGTTTTTGGTCAAGACAAAGGCTTTAGAGGTGTGGGTAAGGGGGTAGAGGTGGGGGCCTTTTATAAGAGGGAGGAGGGGCACTCTTGGAAGGTCTTGAAAAGTTAATTTATTATAAACTTATTTTCGGATATTAAAGGTCCCAAGATTATATATTTCTTGGATAAGGTGATAATGGTTTTAAATCCACCCATCCAATAGGTTTTTGAAAATTTTATGTCTTATATTTTACCTTATCTTCTCATTTTATTTAAATTGTTAAATAATGAGGTAATCGCTGCATCATCATGGTGTCATAAATAATTTAATTTAGTTAATGTCTAAATATTATAAAAAATATATCTCAATGTAGGAAAGATTTTTTGATTTATAATTAATATTTATAGTAAAAAATATTACTTTTATAACCCCCTATAAAAATTGTTTTAGTAAAACAATACATGTTTGTGACATTTTTATTTTAACTTTAAATAAAAAGTTATTAATGTCATTTGCTTACCCAAGTGGCTCCATGGGATCCCCAAGTTGACCCATGGATTTTTTTGGTCGTCCATGACACATCTAATAAGGGTAGTACATGTGTCAAGGTAATTTCATACTATTATAACATTATTTTTACCTAAAATTACACTAATTACCTTTAATCACGATTAATAAAACTTAAAAGTTACTATTCACCAAAAAATTATTTTAATCCCATTAAACCACATTTTACATAATAATGACAACCATGTTTGTCGGATTTTGGAAAATAAAATCACAAAAGTGTAAATGTTTCATTTAAATGAAAAATCAGTTTATTAACTACCACTTAGTGGTTTCACTATTCATCAAAAATTGATGTTTTTCAGAAAAATACCAAAAATTCACCCCGAAGCTATATTTGATATTCCGAATTCAAAAATGATGTCTATTTTACAAAATTAAAAACATAAAGGTTTCATTAATAAATTTAATAATTAAGTTTTGCTGTCAAAACAAATAGCGTGTTTTTAAGAAACAATATCTTTTACAAGATTGACACTAGTTTAAGTCCAATTTCGAAGTGAAATTAATTCCAATGACCACCATTGGATTAAATGGTAAAAATATATTCTAATTTAACTTTAAAAACAATTCAAAAGATGATCTAATCATATAAATAAATTAGATTAAAAAGAGGATTTGAATTATAATACAACATTTTCACTAAAACTGATCTTTATCGGAAAAATTACAAAAATTTACACAAAGTAAATTTTGATATCCAGATTCTAAAGAAGGATTATATTTTTTAAAATATAACATATAAAATCTTCAAAAATATATTTAAAAAGGGTTCACCATCAAAATGTGGTTAATTGAACTTTTAAAGATATTAGAAGATTTATGCTTAAAATTGGATTCATTCGCATTTTATGCCTCTAACGTTTATTGGAAAAAAGTTAAAATATTTGAGAAACATATATAATCATTTTGAAGTTAGTTCTGTTCATTCCTGCCATTATAATGACTAGGTGTTAACTACGATTTAAAATAATATTATTTTATTATTAGAGTGCGATGTAAGATTTCAAAGAAACTCGTTGTTGTGTATTGGGTACGCCATCGAGCATAGCATTCCATTTAAATTAATATTAACATTTTATTCAAAAATATGGATAAATATGAAAAATTAATATTCTTTATTTACCTGGGATGTTACATCAATTCTATGAATTAAAGAATGATATTTTAGCATTAAGTAGAGGATATAGGTTTTCGGTATCTCAGTTGGTATCAGAGAAATATATAATTAGTTTTGGAGATTATTTTAGTAATTTTTGGGGATTAAAAATAGGAAACCTAAGTGAAAACACTATAAATAAGTCAAAAATTAGGAAAAATTTCTAGAATTTATGTAATTTATTGAGTATGGGGTGCCCTAGCTGTTAAATCACTATTTGGATATAAAAAAGTTGATGGAGGATCTAAGAAAAATTTTCCTATAGGTCATAAAAATGAAAAATGATGGTTGGGTATTAACTTTATCTTCACTTAATGCATGATAATAAGGATGAACTGAAAACCTTGTTTTAAACTCCCATTGGATATGAATTGGTTGATTCACAAGCACTTTTCAAACCATAATGAAGTATTTAAATAGAACTTGTGGATGTTATATATAAAAAACCCGATTAGATAATCTAATATGAATATGACAATAGAAAACCTAGGTTAAACTAAACAAGTTACAGGTTGATATAATTATATCATAGTTGAACTGATAATATTTTAGGTTTAAATAATGTTTTTATATGATAAGAAATATAAGGATAGTATTTTCATATTAATATGATAATATACTATGATTTTATTAGATATTTTTATAATTATATTGGTTTTAGTTTTTGGATGGAATAATGACCATGAAAATGAAGCTATGAAAGGTATATATTTATATAATCCCGAAACATATATCCATATAATTAGTTATACTTGACATAAATGGTTGAGGATATATTATGAAGGAAAAGTATTAGTTTTCTAGTCCAACCTGTGATAGTGAGGTTGGTATCTTAGTCAAAATATTATATCTATTCATACTTATCTGATTGATAACCTTATATATTTTTATTATAATGTGATAATTATCATTTTGAGGATTCAAATTATTTATGGGTGTGGGAATTTTAACACCAATATATTTTAGTATCAATTTCCATTTAAATTAATATGATTTTAAATAGATTGTTTCACATGAAACTCTGAACCCAAATGAGTCGTAACACATTTTATTTAGATTAATATAATAGTTGTAATTTTTTACATGAATTGGAAGGTATAAATAGATATAATTTTTTTTGAAATATATTTATAAATAAAAAATATCATTAATTTTCAATATTAGTGCATTGATAAAATTCAATTGGTGTATCAAAATAACCAATAAAATCATTTTACGTGTAGAAATATATTTTACTAATAATTGTCATTTTATGTGCATAATAATTTATCCAATTATAGTTTAATAATTATTTTAATGAAATTTATCGTAATATATGAAATAAATTAGTTTAAAATTTATGAAATTTTTATTACTAAGGAAGTAATATATTCATTTTATTCTTAGACGATGCATTTCCTACATTTATTTTTATGTGTCAAGCATGATTATATTAAAATAATTTATTTCAAATCAAGATATAAAATCTAATAAAATATATTTCATATTTTCAATCTAAATATCCAAATTTTTAAATAATTTTATTTTCATTTTTAAGAAGAAAGGCAAGTTGACAAATTAAACATTAGTTAAAACGGTAAAAATATTATTTTTCGTTTTTTTAGAATACTTTTGTTCAATTTTATCTAAATAAATTTAATTAATATTTTAATATGAATTTAATATAATTTTTAAACATATATAAAATTTATTTACACTCATTTAATTGGTAATTTATAGGAAATATTAATAAAACACTTAATGTATAAAAATAAATTCTTCTACAAAAGGAGTTTTATCTATATATAATGTTTTTATTTAAATTTTATTTTTATAATATTTAGAAATTGAATTAGATTAAATATGTTACAAATTTCTATTATTCATATATTAATATGGTAATACGATAAATATTATATTTTTTTAATAAAACAATTACCATTGTAAATATTTATTAATGGTTAATAATAGAAAATGGGTAATTTAAAGACTCTTGAATGTTCCTATAATAATATAAATCACACATTATAGAATAAATTTTTATGTTTTGAAATTATATAAACATTTCTCACCATCATTTCCTTACACAACTCACCAAACACCCATGCAATTCTATTCTTACACCTTACCAAACATTCTTTTCTAAGGAAAATACCTTTCTCACCTATTAAAGGGGATCAATTCACGCCACTTTAATCTATAGATAATGTTAGAAATTACCATGAACATATACCATTTTTTTAACATCAACTGGAGTCATATTAACATTTTATGGTCCCTTTTTCCATTAAGATTCCCTAAATCCTCCATCTCAAGGAGGTCCTCTAAGAGGATGATTAATTTCTCAATGTGAGTATTATCCACCCCTTAAAATTTATTTTCTATATTATATTTCTAGAAACCAAGTATATCCATGTTATTATAATGAAATATGTATCAGTATTATAATTAAATTTTGTTATATTCGTTGTACAATTATTATCTATCTTTTTCACATCCATTCAAAAAATTGAAAACTTCACTTATGCGTACGTGCAAACTAATCCCTTCATGAATAAAAAAATTATTTTTTCACAACTAACTTTCATGTATGGTAATAAAAAATGGTTTTTGTTATTATATATGATACTTATGAAATTATTAATTTTCTAGGAAGATAAATTAAATAATATATTCAAAATAAGTGATCTTTGTAAATATAAAAGCCTCAAATTAACATACCAAGAGGATAAAAAATTTATTATTTATATGTAATAATATATTTTAAATTTATATTATTCTTATAAATAGTAATTATTATAATTCCTCACCTTAATTATATCTAAATAATTCTATTATACTTATATAATAATGATATTATAACTAATTCATTTCATAACCGACCCTTAATTATAATATATTCTCATTTACGAAGGTTTAACCTATAAATTTAAATCCTAGATGATAATGGAAAAACAATTAATAGTAATATTAGAAATTAATGAGTAAATAGTTATTGGTTTATGGTTATATAGAGTTAATGTTATCATTTAATACCATTATTAATAAACCACCTTTTTTTGACAAAAATTATCAAAACAAGCCTATCTCTGATTTATTCTTACAGAATCATAAAAAGCTCTCATGTAATGAAATTAGAATAGTATAAATCATTAAATTATAAATATTATAGTATCTAATATAATCTACTAATTATGAATTCTTTATCAATGAATGGGTATCGATATATACATTACAAAACGTGAGGGAAATAATAAAAAACACTAACGTCTGATGATGAAAATAAATAATAACTAAATAATACATGTATAATAAATAATTATATTGGAGTGTATAAAAGGTAATAAATTTTAATAATATTTTTAAATAGGTTTTTAAGATCGTAGTTTTTCTTATACCGAAGGTTAAAATTCATTCTCAGAATTCAAGAGTAAAGGTAAGGGTTTCTTTGTCTCAATTTTTAATTTCCTTGAGACATGTTTCATAATGTGCACCAAGTTTTATTTTAAATAGTTTAATTACTACCTTTTTAATATATAATTATTTTCTATGTATTCATTGTATTTTTTTTATTTTATGTTCCCTCTTTTATGAGTTTTTGATTCACAAGTTATCAGATTCGTAAGGTATTTAGTTAACTCAAACATACTTTCTTTGTGATATAATGTGACACCTTGAGATTTATTCTTATAAGTCTTATATATTCCTTTATTTTATATTTAATATGACATATCATATTCATTGTCTTGTAAAAATTAGAAATTTAATTCAAATCATATTTCTTAAGGAATTTATTTCTCATAAAATTGTAATGCTATTAAGGATAATTATCACCATCATTAATGATGTTTTATACACTATATCCATGTTTTTTTATCCAAAAATGTTTCATTTTTTATTTTGAAATCCAAATATGTATTCTCTCTTTTTAACTCAATATTGTCCATTAATTATTTTCAATAGAGTTTTTTTTATCCTTTTTACTACATGGGTTTCAAAAAAATTATTTTAAAAAGTCAAAAATATTTTCCTTTAACATTAATAAATTTCATATACACCTAAATATGTCCTTTTGATACAATTTATATCTTTTCCAATATCCATTATTAAGAAATATTTAAAATATTTTATAAAAATATTTTAATTTTAATTTCTCAAATATATATATTTTTAAAAAAAAACTTGTAGCATTTTCTTTTATAATATTATTGAAAATGTTTTATAGAATCTATTTTTATAGATTCTCATTCATTTTATTCACTATATTCAATGGATATAACTCCCATGGAGTTATGTTTTATGAATAAACCTCTAAATTCCTTTTCAAAGTGCCTCTTTATGGTGATTTAATTTGGAATCAACTCATACATTTATTGATGTTATTCAATATGATACCGCATGGAGATGTTATAAAACCTAATTATTTGAAGTTTCTTTATTGTATAATGAATGATTAATTTCATGATTAAAAAATATGTATGGGTGAATAATATTTGATGGGTGGGGTCCTGTATTTCCCTATAATGAATTGGTTGAGGTTTTATATACCATGATCTCAAAAGGGTATATAGATAGTATTCCAAGACCAAGAGGGTACATGTATTGTCATCCCAAGACCAAGATTGTTCAAAATTTATTAACCTAAGAATAATAGTGTATACACATTGTTATCATATGCTTTGGAGTCTACATGAGTTGTTATCCCAAGCGCAAGAGGGTATATGGGTTTTTATCCTAAGATCATGAGGGTATATGGGTCATTATCCAATGCCTTATAGGGTATATGGGTTATTATCCCAAGCCTAAGGATGTACATATGTCATTATACAAAGAACAATATCCATTGGGAATAAAGTAGAAATACCTAGTACACTAGGTAATTATTTATTATTCCTATGATTATTCCTCCTTTATTTGTTATATGCTTTTGTTATGCTCCATGTATCATGTTAATTATCTCATGTTTTCACATTTTTATACCATATAACATGTTTGTTGATTTAAAAAACTATTATCATACCATGTTATTCTAGTCGTATATTTCTTCCATGATTAGGTTCTCACAATCTTATTATCTAACCCTTGACAGAATATTGAATCTTTTTCCATACAGAGTGTTTGACCTCACCCCTTTTTTTATTTTCCATTTACCCCAGTTTGAAAGATGTGTATAAACAATGACATTTTTATAAGGTTATATAATATTGTGATATTATGTTGAAATGTTCACAGTTATGTGAAATACTATTTTTATGTAGATAATCACAAAAAAACATTAAACATTCAGTTTGCAGGATGGTGTAATTGTTATGGAATGTAATGGTTATTTTCTTTAGAAATATTTGTATGTTTGTATTGATTCATATCACTTGCTATCAAATAAAAAAATTAAGGAATATTTTTTAGTACTAGACTCGTGAGTGTGGGTTTGGGGTGTCTCAGATATATCATTAATTTCTATAAACATGTTTAATATGTGAGAAAAAAACTAGACAATTAGGGGTTTGATCTAGTAAAAGTGGGAGACTTTTGGAGTTGGTTCCCCTAAAAAATTATTTATTATTTACTTTACATGTAATATTAAAATAATTTAATATTAATAAATATGTTATCAGATATTTTTCATTATTTTATGTGACATTAATTTGATAATGTCTTATATTATCTATCACATCAATATAGGGAATGTAGCTTTATGCTATAATGGGTATAATACAGTTCTATGATGATAATAATTTTATATAATTCATATGGTTTGGATGAAAATCTATGAAGGGGCACATATTATGTTGACCATTAGGTTATATTACATGTAAGAGGATGAAACTTCACCTAATGAAGTTCACACTTGTTAATCTTGAAGAGAAATGTTTATGAGGAAATACCTGCCAATAGGAATTCAGTAAGTTTACATTCCATCAGATATTCCAATCTTTGAGAGCGTGTAAAATTCCATATAATCTCGTACTATTATTAACTCATATCCCAAATTTCCCACATATATGAATTGTCAAGAAACCTAATGATATAGTTTTTAGTGAATTTGGGTACATTGTGTGTTTCATGAATTTTAGGTTATTAATGAATATGTCAAGGAATGAATTTTCCCTTCTATTATTATGAAAGTTGATATCTCATCCTTCTTATTGGAATGAATATTTTGAAAAAAAAAATATAGCCATGGTGTAGGGAAGATTTCATTATAAGTAGTCAAAGAAAGACGTATCAAGCTTATAGGTTGATGGCATGCATATGAATCCAGATTGGTGAGATTTCCATGAAAAAATAATTATATTATCCAATGAGAATTCATATATGGTTTTTATCATTGTCATATTAATGTCTTTCTATGTAAGCACCTTGACCCATTCGTAGATAGTAACATTGATATGGGGGGTGATGAATCAATGATAATATTTTTCTTCCTTATCCCAACTGTTCTCATGCTTATTTAACACTACTCTCTAGAACTCACAGAGATAATGAAATAACTAGGATCGCAATAAATTTTTTAACGAGGATTTTATATATGATGGATGAATCTGTCCCTAATGTATAATAGTTTATATCCCCGACACACACTATTCCCCTTTATATTATGAAGAAGAATCTATTTCTAAGGGAATAACCTTGAACCTATAACAATTGATGGTGACAATTAGACATGAAAAAGTACTGTATTTTCATGACCAAAATAAGAAAAACTTCTTTAATGAATGATCACTAGTGTAACATAATTACATGAAGGAAAAAATATAGGTGATCTTCTTATTTCTTATCTATAATTTTAAAATAGATGCTTATCCTTATACAACAATCCTATAAGATATTAAATTCACTCAATTTTTCTTCAGAATATTTTTCTAAAAATATTAATCTCTTTATTCTATTTATATTTGTTCTTTTATACTCATTATCTATCCCATATATTGTTTTTATACATTTAATATGAAAACTATTTTTTATTAGAAAACTAATTATCCCTCATTCTTATTTATAACAGCTCCTTGAATTGACCAAAAACATTCTTTATAATATTGTGTATTTTATTCAATATGTGAAATCTAAAAATATAACTACTTTATATTTCCATAATATCTTAATTATTAAGTCTATTTCCACATGATAACATGAAATAAGGATCATCACAATTTGAACTCTATAATCCTCACATCTTTCAAAATAAAACATGACTTACATAAGAAATATCTCACTTTTAAATATCCTATATTGTTTATTCCTTTACATACTTTCTAAAAATGGTGATTGTTATGTTAGGAATTTTTACTCTTACATTCTATATAATTTTTTACCTTTACTTAATTTTAGACTGAGTTCTAAAAAATATCTTACTTATACACTAGAAATATATTAGATATATTTATAAAGATTTTATATTTTATATATTTCATCCTAATCATCCAATAAAAATATTATATATACTAAAAAATAATATGTAGCATATTTCCTTAATTCCTTCACCATATTATAGTAGGCATTTTGAAATATCATACTTATAAAGATAAGGTTTTTTCACTGTCTATATTTATAATTCTTTGATAGTATAATATATATTACAACATATTTAATATGTTATATTTCTCAATGGAATGCTATGAAATTTAAAAATTATATATAATGAGAATATATTATATATCTCAGTGATCTTCATTAGTTAAATAAATTTTTAATTCTAAGTTTATATTATGTATCTATTTTAACTTCACCGAACATATCAGAACATCTTCAACTCCCCTTAAAAACTCTTCATCCACTCTCATCGTATCTTGATCTACTATATGTCTACTCAAATTAATTTAAAACTCATTCAAATTAAAGAAATAATTATTTTGTAACACCCCATGGTTTTAGAATATTTTTAACTAATATTGTATTTGATAGCTGGCGGAACACACAATACTGAGCTTAAATGCATTGTCATATTCTATCAGAATATTTTTATTTCAATATGACCCTTATAACATAGACGTTAGATTAGTGAAAATGAATAGAATTTAACTGCAATATAAATCATATATAGATAAGTTTTCCTTGATATAAATTTACAAATTAATATATTGGAAATAATAAATCAATTTTAAATCAGATCATATATGATAAAAAGAGGTATTTTTTTAAAAAAAATGAATAATGTGTGCAATGTATTTTTATCAATGTGAATTAAGTTAAACAATATATATGAATGATTTTAATGAAATTTTTGGATCATATATTATAGAAAATAAATCAACATTCATCTAATGGTGTTTATTATATAAATAATGAGTACAAATTTATTTTATACTTCAAAAAACATTTTCATAAAAAATGGTTTTTATTTCATTTTGTGCTTGGATATTCTGATTCATTTATACCACATTAAAATTTTTATTTTAGAAAATGGAAATTGTGTTAGATATAAAAATTTAATTATACTCTTATGATAAATTTTTTCTATTTTTATAAATATATTAATTTTTGGCTGAATAATGAGAAATTCTAATTTTGTAAAAAAAAATGTAAATCACTTTATTTTAATAAAAATAATTTCAAAGTTCAATATTAATTTTTATTTATTTTAAGTCGCATATGTTTCATTTAATTAAACATAATAAAATTAATTCCATAAGAATAATCATTATACTTGATTTTGGTATAAAATATTTTTTATGCTTAAAATGAGTTTTCATAGTATTTTAAAAAATTAAATTTAATTTAATTTCATTCAGTTATGGAAAGAGAATATTTATAAATGAATATCACATGTATAACCAAAAATTAAATATTTTTTATTGAGGAAAAATTAATTTTTGGAAATAATAACTAGTAACCATGGTGAAAGGTTGTCCACATGGTAAAGAGTAAAATGTGATAATTAATGTTAAAATATTATGATAAGGTAAAAAATCATATAAATTACTATTGGATGATATTATTGATAATATTTTTACCTTATTTTTTAAATTATTGATATTTTTTCCACTTTTTATTTATTTTGACCTTTATATTAATTTGAGATGAAAATTATTAAAAAAATATCACTCTCTTTCTTTTAATATCTCTAATATATTTTCGTAGTGATAAAAATATGTTATGGATAATTATAAATCATTATTTTTATTTTTAATATTATTTTTGATAGTAATTTATATTTATTTTTTAGTGATGTTATAATTACTTTGAATTTATATAAAACTTTGATGGAATGCTTGTGAAAGTAGTAGAAAAATAAAGAAAATGAATTTTAAAACCTTAAAAATAATATGACGTTTATGAATTATGGTGTTCCAAAAATATATTGGATAATAATAAGTTATTATTTGTGGTTAAATTATTTATATCTTAATTCCATTTTTATCTCGATTCCATTAAAGAAAAGATATGTGAGTAATATTGAAAATGACTTTAAGTGATATTTATTGTCTAACATTTATTTTTGAATCTCTATAAAATCATAAAAATACTATATTAAATTAATTTTATGGTAAATTTTTATCCTATCATGCATTTTCCATTTATGCACCACTTTTTATTTTTAAAATTTCATTCCTGACCCTTAAAGATAAAAACTTATAAAAATTCCATTGTTTTCTTACCAATAAAAATGGAATCTCTTTAACCTTTTTGAAATACAGCTCAAGTTTGTTTTTATTTAAAAACTATGAACTATTTTCTTTATAAAATTACATATCCACTTCATATATGTCCTCGTATTACCAAAGGAATAATCTTAGAAGGATTGAGGTGTAATCAAAAGGAGGTTTTCCAAAGAATATGTATAACTATTAACTGAGTGTTTTCATGCATATTACTTATTTCACCTCCTTTAAATATTATATAACAATTATTATATTAAAAAATTATTATATCCAATAAATTAAAATTCTATTATTTTTATATTAAAAACATTCTTCATCTCCTTCTCCATCCTATTATAAAATAAAACATTGTATGTGTGTACGTGTGGAGTACCTCTTCCATATAGAGATGTGTTTTTTTCATCACCGCCTCATATGTATATTTAAAATGATGGATAAAATGAATATATATGACATAAATTATATATTTATGATTATATAAAGATAATATATCCCTTAATTTTTTCCTCTTCCATCCATTAGATAATTATTATGTCACTTGTGCATACTTGTTAACTACCACCTCTATTTAACAATGTGTTCCATTTTTCAACACCATATTTCATAGATGGTTATAAAAATATATTTAATGTATAAAAATTATAATTATATACTATTTTTTATATTGTGTAAAAATTAACCAGTGGCCATGTTCTACCTACCAAAATTGTATTGGGGTTACAAACTCAACATCCTCAAAACGAGCAACAAGAAATTAACTGATTTAGTAACTATATAAGACATAGTAATAATTGAAATAAAAGAGATAATAATAATGTAATATACATGAATAATTTTATTAAGAAAATAAATAATTATTACATGTTTATTATAAAATAGTTAAATTATGTATGTGTTCAGTCAGACCCACAAAAAAGTGATTTTTCATCTCAATTCCCTTTCATTGAGACTTATTCCATTTACAACACATATTATTTTATGTGATGTATTAAATAAAAAATACATGTATATTAAAATTATTTTATTTAAATACAATTGTTTAAAAAAAAATTCATGTTCTAAAAATAAATATTCTTTTTATTGAAAATATAAGGCCCCATCCTTAGACCTTACTTAATCTTGAGTTATTACAAGATTACACATTGAGGATATTTTCGGGTTTAGAGTTTTAGAAAATTAGATCATAGAACTTGCATTACATTCCACATAAAAACAAAGTGGTTACAAAAAGATAGTATTCTTATTTCCCATCAATGGAAACAAATTTAAAATAAAACATGGATTCTTTCTTGACACTTCCTTGACACTATCATCATATCAAGTACCTTTCCCTTGACCTGTGAAAAACATTTCAAAAAAAACTTGGGATGAGCATAAAAAGCTCAGCAAGGGATATAAAAATATATGGAAAGGAAACATGGGTACATATATACATAAGAATGAAATCATACTTTACCCATAAAACATAATCACTTTAACATACCTCATCAAATCATGAATAAATCATAGAAATCATAAGACATAATGGTAACTTGAGGCATTCATAACATTCTTACATAGGGAGTAACCCTCTTGGTTACGTTTGGAATACCCATCACAATATATTCCATAAATATCTTCAGAGAAACCTTAACATTTCACTCCTTCACGTTACCCAATGCATTGGAGAGCTATATCAGGCTCACCTGCCCTTAGTTTATCACAAAACTACCCATCTTCCTAATAATTCCCATGAACCTCAACATAATCATATCACATAAAACATGCATAAAGGAAAAATAACATTTCCACCTTTTAATCACAAGATATCAATACAACACATTGATATAAAAACATTATGAAAACCATTTTCAATACCAAAATAAAAGAAAAGTAAAACATGGTATTTATTTTTCTTTTAAAAAGAATGTATGGCTTGTACAGGAAGCCGAAATTCAAATAATGGTCACGGCGGCGGAGAAGACCTTGTCGCCGCATACGTATGACAAAAAAATTCCCTTTTGTCATTTTGTAAAATGCTTCGTATAAAAAATATTCCTTTTGGATAAACGTAAAAGTCAAAGGGGTTTATACACCATATAAAAGAAAGTTGTGTATAAAATAAAATATGCCTCAATGAAAGGAGATTGAGACGAAGTCCCATACCTCGGGTCCGATGTGACTCGATCGTTCTTTAATCTCCTGAATAATAAACTTGAGTTAATTTCTACTTGTTTAAAAACCTTTTTCAAGTTCATTATTCCTTTTATATCACTTATTTCCATGCCATGAACACTATGTAATTATTTAAGTTAATAACGGTCGTTTTGACGATCGTTGGTACTTGAGTCAAAAATAAGCCCTTTATAATTACAATTTGTTCATGTATCCATTATATCCAGAATGGTATTGATGATGTAGATAGTATATATGTCATATATATCCAGTACATGTGTGCATTTATAATATTAGATAATCATTTAGAGGAAAGAAATGAAATGCACCGTTCATGGAGACTGTAAGCCGTACGTACGCATGAACGCTACTTTCATTTCTATTTCATATTTTAGGGAATGGAATCATAATTATATAAAGGTATATTATAATTCCAGTGTAATATCATATATAATATCATAAATCCATCCTTTATACGTCCCACATATGGTATTTAACGAATCAAATCACTTTGAGGGGGCGGTAGTCCGCACTTCCTTAAATTAAGAAATCACATTTACCCATAATGGAAACCATAAAGGTATGCCCAAAATGAAAAATACAGAAGCTTAAGTAAAACATAAACATATTATATATCATATATAAATATAGTGTCATCTTAATGGCCACCTTTGAAGGTTTTAAAAAAATGTTGAACAATCATCGTTTCGGGAGGCATAAATTCACGATCCACAGAAACAGTATGTTCTTTAACCATTAGATGTAGGTGTGTGTAATTGTATCTCGAATCATTATTATAACAAAATTCTAGTATATTGAAGATACTAGATTTGTTACAAAATAAATGAATAAAAATAGTTTAGGGGGTTGGAGAAGCAAAATAAAACAAAAGGACTCAAGTGAATACATTACCTTAAAATCGGGTAACTCCCTATTGTTTGTGCTAAAAGGCTTCCTTGGGAAGCCTTATGCCCAAAGTGAGGCTTCAAGGAATAAGATAGAGAAGTGGAGAGACAAATGGGCAGTGTTTGGCCGAGGCAAAGGCTTTGGGAGTGTGGGTAAGGAGGTAGAGGTGGGGGCCTTTTATAAGAGGAGAGGAGGGGCACTCTTGGAAATTAAAGAAATATTACTTTATTTGAAAATGTGTTTCGGATTTAAATTGTCCCATATTGATATAATTCGAGTCTAAGGTGATAAGGGTTCGAAATACACCCACCCAATAGGTTTTGGACATGTTTAGGTCATAGAATTTACATTATCTTTTCATTTTATTTAAATCCTTTATTAATGAGGTAATCGGTACATCATTATGATGTCATAAATACTTTTATTTATATAATGTCACAAAGTTATGAAAAAAATACTATGATGTAGGAAATCGTTTTTTCTTTCCAATTAATATTTATAGTAAAAATGCTGACTTGTATAACACCATTTAAAAATTGTTTTCGTAAAACATATTACGTTTGTGTCATTTTTACTTTTTCATTAAATAAAAAGTTATTTATGTCATTTCCCAACCAAAGTGGCTCCATGGGGTCCCCAAGTTGACCCATGGATTCTCTTGGTCGGAAATGACACATCCAATTAGGGTAGGACATGTTTCAAGCTCATCTCATACTATGAAAACATTATTTTTACCTTAAACTACATTAATTACCACTAATCACGATTAAAAACTTAATAAGTTACTATTCACCAAAAATTTATTTTAATCTCATTGGACCACATTTTACTTCTTAATGACAACCATGTATGTCGGATTTTTGAAATTCAAAACACAAAGGTGGAAATTTTTCATTTAAATGGAAAATCAGTTTTTATAAGTACCACTTAGTGGTTTCACTATTCATCAAAAATTGAAGTTTTTCAGAAAAATACCAAAACTTCACCCAAAGCTATATTTGATATTATGAATACACAAATGATGTATATTTTACAAAATTCAAATCATATATGTTACATTAATTAATTTAATAATTAATTCCCGCTGTCATGACAAATAGCGTGTTTTTATGAAACAATAAGTATCAAAAGATTGACACCAGTTTAAGTCCAATTTCAAAGTTAAATTGATTCCAATGAAGACCATTGGATTAAATGGTAAAAATATATTCTAATTTCACTTCAAAACAAATTCAAAAGATAATCTAATCATATAAATAAATTATATTAAAAAACAGTTTTGATGTAAAATGCAGTATTTTTCACTATTCATTAAAAATTGAACATTGTCAGAAAAATACCAAAAATTCAGACAAAGTAAATTTTGGTCTCCCAATCATAAAGAATAAGTTTATTTTTACAATCATAGTTTATAAATTTGTCAAAAGATAGATTCAAAAATGGTTTTCCATCAAAAGGCAGTAAAACAATCTTTTAAAAATATTAGTGTATTCAATGCTTAAGATTGGATTTATTTTCATTTTAATCCAATAAAAAACTATCTAATTCATTAATAGACATAGATAAAAATATATATTATTCATTACTTACTTGGGATGTTACACACTTCCCCCCTTTAGAAAATTGCGTCCCCGCAATTTATTTACTTATCGAATAAAAGGGGGTATTTATCCCTCATTGCATTTTCAGATTCCCATGTTGCCTATTCCATCATGTGGTTTTCCACAAAACCTTTACCTGATTGATCACCGTATTCCATAACACTTGCTCCCTGTGGTCAAGAATCTGGACCGGTTGTTCCTCATAAGATAGGTTCTCTTCCAGCTGAACTACCTCTGGACTCAAAACATGATATGGATCTGGCATGTACTTCCTTAACATTGAAAAATGAAAAACATTGTGTACCTGAGATAAACTCGGAGGTAAAGCCACTCGGTAAGAAACTGATCCAACTCTCTCCAGAATTTCATATGGTCCAATGAACCTTGGGCTCAGCTTTCCTTTCTTACCAAACCACATCACACTTTTCCATGGTGATACTTTGAGAAAAACATGATCACCTACATCAAAAGAGAGATCCTTCCTCCTATTGTCCGCATAACTCTTCTACCTACTCTGAGCTGTTCTCAGGTGTTTCTGAATCAGCTAAACTTTTTCTGCCATCTCTTCTACCAATTCTGGTCCCATCAACTTCCTTTCACCCACTTCATCCCAGAAAGCTGGAGTTCGACACCGCTTCCCATATAACGCCTCAAATGGTGCCATATGTATACTGGAATGAAAACTGTAATTATATGAAAATTCAACCAAAGAAAGATGTTGGTCCCAACTTCCCTGATAATCCATCAAACAAGAACGTATCATATCCTCCAAAGTCTGGATTTTTTGTTCTGACTGCCCATCTGATTGAGGATAAAAAGCTATACTAAAATTTAATTCAGTACCCAATGACTTCTGAAGGCCTTTCCAAAAGTTAGAAGTGAACCTGGGATCCCGGTCAGATACAATGGATAGAGGAAATCCATGTAACCTTACTATCTCTTTAAGATACAAACGGGAACATTGATCTAGGGAAAAAGTATCTCGTATAGTAAGGAAATGAGCAGATTTGGTCAAGCGATCAACAATAACCCAGATTGCATTATTACCTCGAGATGCCTTCTGTAATCCCATAACAATGTCCATGGATATATTCTCCCATTTCCACTCTGGCACTGGTAATGGCTGAAGCATCCCTTTCGGTAACTACCACTTTTCTTTAACCTGTTGACATGTCAAATAGTTCACAGTAAAATCAGCAATATCCCTTTTCATTCCATCCCACCAGTAATACTCCCGAAGATCTCTATACATCTTAGTACTGCCTGGATGAACTGAAAACAGAGAACTATGAGCTTCACATAACAAATCTCTCTTCAACTGTGAATCACAAGGCACACACAATCTCTACACAAATCTCAAAACCCAATCATTATCAGTGTTGAATTCAGACAACTTACCTTTCTGAACTAGCTCTACCTTTTTCTGCAACTCGCTATCTTGCTTCTGTGCTTGCTTGATTCTGTCTGATAGAGAAGATTTCACAGATACCTGAAACAAAACAGAAGAACATCCTACACCAAAAACTTCTATTGCAAATTTCATCAAATCCTTAACCAAAGGATCATGTTCCAAACATAACATTGCTAATGAAGCATTACTTTTTCAACTCAAAGCATCGGCCACTTTATTTGCTTTTCCCGGATGGTAATGAATTGTAAAATCATAATCCTTGATTAATTATATCCATATCCTCTCTCTCATGTTCAATTCTTTCTGAGTGAATATTTACTTTAAACTTTTCTGATCGGTATATATTTCACACTTTACTCCATACAAATGATGCCTCTAATTTTTTAAAATGAAAACAACAGTAGCTAATTCCAAATCATGTGTAGGGTAATTTACCTCATGAGTTTTCAACTATCTTGAAGCATAATCAATTACCTGATCATTCTACATTAGGACACAACCAAGTCCTTTCAATGAATAATCATTGTAGATAACAGACTCCTCATTCCTGGAAGGTAGTGCCAAAATTGGAGCATTCACCAATCTTCTTTTCAACTCCTGAAAACAATCATCACATTCTTTTATCTAGATAAACTTAACACCCTTCCGAGTTAGCTTAGTCATTGGACTGGATAATCGTGAAAATTTTTTAACAAACCTTCGGTAATAGCCTGCCAAACCAAATAAGCTACAAATCTCGGTTACATTTGTGGGTCTTGGCCATTCTTCCACAACTTTTGGTTTTGTAGGATCAACAGTTATTCTATCTTTAGAAACAATATGACCAAGGAAAGAAATTTGTTGCAACAAAAACTCACACTTGATGAATTTTCCATACAGTTTATTTTCTTTTAAGGTTTTCAAGATAACCCTTAAATGTCTTTCAGGCTCTTCGTTACTTTTAGAAAACACCAAAATATCATCAATGAAAACCACCACAAACTTATCCAAAACTCAGGTAAAATTCTATTCATTAAGTCCATGAATACAGCAGGTGCATTGGTTAGCCCAAAAGGCATTAATACAAATTCATAATGGCCATATCTTGTATAGAACGTGGTCTTGGAATATCTTCCTCCTTTACCTTCAGCTGATGGTACCCCGATCTCAGGTCAATCTTTGAAAAAAACTGAGCTCCCTGGAACTGATCAAACAAATCATTGATACGAGGAAAAGGATATTTGTTCTTAACAGTGATGTTATTGAAGGCTCTATAATCAATGCAAAGTCTCATAGAACCATCTTTATTTTAAACAAATAAAACAGGATCACCCCATAGTGACGTGCAAGGTTGAATGAAAACTTTGTCTAATAAATCTTGAAATTTCTCCTTCAACTCTAAAAGTTCAATTTGAGCCATTCGATAAGGGGGTTTTGAAATTGTCTTAGCATTAGGAACTAAGTCAACAGTAAATTTAACTTGCTGATCTGGTATTATTCCAGGAAACTCATCAGGAAAAACATCAGGATACTCATTTACCACTGGAAAATCATTAATTTGAACAGTTCCTTTATTTTCAACAATGTGTGCAAGGTAACATTCATTTCCATCTTTTACAAGTTTCTTGGCCTCTTGATAAGTTATCAACAGTAAGGGTTCATTCTTGTACACAAACTGAAAGTATTTCTGAAAAGAAACTTCTTTAGCTCAACAGTCAATCTTAGCATCGTAAATAGAGAGCCAATCCATACCCAGGATAACATCAAACTCTAATAGAGGTAAAACAATAAGGTTTGCAAGTAGGTTCTTTCCACAGATAAGGATAGGAAGATTCTTATAAATTATTTTTGCCTCAACATTTCCCCCAGGTGTTTTTACCACAAGGGCAGGAGTCATTTCTTTATATGGTATTCCCATTTTACTAGAAAAGGTTTCAGAGATGAAAGAATGTGTAGACCCCAAATCAAACAACACACTGGCATAATCTGAAAAAACAAAGTACCTGATACAACTTCATTTGACGGCCCGACATCTGCGGAATTAGTTGAAAAGGATTTCACCACCCCTTTCTTCTTGTAGTCTAACTGCTTCACATCACTCAAGGTCTTTTTCGGACACTCATTTGCATAGTGACCCATCTCATTGCATTTAAAACATTTCACTAACTGTAAATCAAATTTGGTCTTACCATCACCCTGATCTTTTTCAGTGAAATCACGAGCCTTATGTCCCATATTACCACATCAGTAGCACTTTCCAAAATTCAGAAGACATTCCCCAGCATGCCTTTTGCCACATTTATCACAAACTGGAAACTTAGTTTTCTTACCATCATACTTTTTTGAAGAATTCTTACCTTTCTCATGCCACCTCGGTCTCTTCTTCTATTGGTTGTTATAGAACATTTGATCATCGGAAAACTCCATTTCTACCTTCTCAGCACATCGAACAAGATTTTCATAACTTTTAAACTCACAAGAAGCTAATTCCCTTCTATATTTTGGCTTTAATCCTGAGTAAAAACGATTGATTTTACTATCAAGGTCTCAGATAAAATTTGGAGCATACCTTGCCAATCGAGTGAACCTTTCTTCATAGGCAGCCACTGAGTCTTCCTCTTGCCTCAATTCCAATAATTTCTTTTCCATCCTAAGTCGAACAACCTTAGGAAAATACTTCTCAAGAAACATACCTTTGAATTCATCCCAGTCAAGAGCATAAATCTCATCGGTGTCCCTGATATTTTTAACCATTGACCACCACAGATCTGCTTAACCCTCCAAACGGTAAATAGCAAGACTAACCTTTTGATTGTCTGAACACCCCATGACATCGAAAATCTTCTCCAGTGCTTTAATCCACCCTTCAGCTAGCACATGGTCAGATGATCCTCTGAATGATGGGGGATGTTTCCTCATGAAATGTTCCACCACTAACATGTTCCTCTGTAGTTGATCTGGCTGATCTCGTGCAAGGATACCACCACCATATATCACTTGAGTCAACTGCGCCATTACAGCAACAAACTATTCAGTTCTAATTCCGACCATCTCAAGATGCTGATTCGGAAGGTTATTTCCTTATGTATGCCTTCTTAGCACTGCTTCCCTGTTTCCTCTGCGGAATACCATTCTGAACAAACATGTCTTAGATGAAGCAACATGGTAATCTTCAAATGCTATATCATTTCAAAAAAAAATATTTTTGGATACTCATTTAATAGAATTCTAACTCATAATGTTATCTAAACCAACCTCTAATACCAACTATAAGGCCCCAGCCATAAACCTTACTTAATATTGAGTTATTACAAGATTACACATTGAGGATCTTTTCGGGATTAGAGTTTTATAGAATTAGATCATAGAACTTGCATTACATTCCACATAAAAACAAATTGGTTACATAAAGATAGTATTCTTCTTTCCCATCAATGGAAACATATTTAAAATAAAACATGGATTCTTTCTTGACACTTCCTTGACACTATCATCATATCATGTACCTTTCCCTTGACCTGTGAAAAACATTTCAAAAAAAACTTGGGATGAGCATAAAAAGCTCAGTAAGGGATATAAAAATATATGGAAAGGAAACATGGGTACATATATACATAAGAATGAAATCATACTTTACCCATAAAACATAAGCACTTTAACATACCTTATCAAATCATGAATAAATCATAGAAATCATAAGACATAAAGGTAACTTGAGGCATTCATAACATTCTTACGTAGGGAGTAACCCTCTTGGTTACGTTTGGAATACCCATCACAGTATATTCCCAAAATCTCTTCGAAGAAACCTTAAAGTTTCACTCCTTCTCATTACCCAATACATTGGAGAGCTATATCGGGCTCACCCACCCTTAGTTTATCATGGAACTACCCGTCTTCATAATAATGACCATGAACCTCAACATAATCGTATCACATAAAACATGCATAAAGGAAACATAACATTTACACCTTTCAATCACAAGATATCAATACAACACATTGATATAAAAACATTATGAAAACCATTTTCAATACCAAAATAAAAGAAAAGTAAAACATGGAATTTATTTTTCTTTTAAAAAGAAGGTATGTCTTGTAGAGGAAGCCAATACTCAAATAATGGTCACAGCTGGGGAGAAGTCATTGTCGCCGCATACGTACGACAAAAACATTCCCTTTTTTCATTTTTTAAAATGATTTCTATAAAAATGATTCCTTTTGGATAAATGTAAAAGTCAAAGGGGTTTATACATCGTATAAAAGAAAGTTGTGTATAAAATAAAATATGCCTCAATGAAAGGAGATTGAGACGAAGTCCCATACCTCGGGTCCGACATGACTCGGTTGTTCTTTAATCTCCTGAATAATAAACTTGAGTTAATTTATACTTGTTTAAGAACTTCTTTCTAGTTCATTATTCCTTTTATATCACTTATTTCCATGTCATGAACACTATGTAATTATTTAAGTTAATAATGATCGTTTTAACGATCATTGGTAATTGAGTCAAAAATAAGCCCTTTATAATTACAAGTTGTTCATGTATCCATTATATCCAGAATGGTATTCATGATGTAGATATTATATATGTCATTTATTTCCAGTACATTCAAGCATTTATAATATTACATAATCATTTAGAGGTAAGAAATGAAATGCACCGTTCATGGAGACTGTAAGCCGTACGTACGCATGAATGTTACTTTCATTTCTATTTCGTATTTTATAGAATTGAATCATAATTATATAAAGGTATATTATAATTCCAGTGTAATATCATATATAATATCATAAATCCATCCTTTATACGTCCCACATATGGTATTTAACGAATCAAAACACTTTGAGGGCGCGGTAGTCCGCACTTCCTTAAATGAAGATATCGCATTTACCTATAATGGAAACCATAAAGGTATGCCAAAAATGAAAAATACAGAAGCTTAAGGAAAACATAAACATTTTATATATCATATATAAATATAGTGTCATCTTAATGTACACCTTTGAAGGTGTTAAAATAATGCTGAACAGTCATCGTTTCGGGAGCTATAATTTCACCATAAACGGAAACAGTATGTTCTTCAACCATTAGATGTAGGTGTGTGTAAGGGTATCTCGAATAATTCTTATAACAACATCCTAGTATATTGAATATACTGGAGTTGTTACAAAAGAAATGAATAAAAAGAGTTTACGGGGTTGGAGAAGCAAAGTAAAACAAAAGGACTCAAGTGAATACATTACCTTAAAATCGGGTAACTCCTTTTTGTTTGAGCTCAAAGGCTTACTTGGGAAGACTTCTGCCCAAATTGAGGCTTCAAGGAGTAAGAGAGGGATGTGGAGAGACAAAATGGGCAGGGGTTGGCCGAGCCAAAGGCTTTGGGAGTGTGGGTAAGGAGGTAGAGGTGGGGGCCTTTTATAAGAGGAGAGGAGGGGTACTCTTGGAATGTAAAGAAATATTACTTTATTTGAAAATGAGTTTCAGATTTAAATGGTACCACATTGATATAATTCGAGGCTAAGGTGATAAGGGTTAGACATATATCCACCCAATAGGTTTTGGACATGTTTAGGTCATAGAATTTACATTATCTTTTCATTTTATTTAAATCCTTTATTAATGAGGTAATTGCTACATCATTATGATGTCAAAAATACTTTTATTTATTAAATGTCCAAAAATTATAAAAAAAATACTATTATGTAGGAAATATTTTTATCTTTCCAATGAATATTTATAGTCAAAAATATGACTTGTATTACCCAATTTAAAAATTGTTTTCGTAAAACATATTATGTTTGTGTCATTTTTACTTTTTCATCAAAAAAAAGTTATTTATGTCATTTCCCAACCGAAGTGGCTCCATGGGGTCCCCAAGTTGACCCATGTATTTTCTTGGTCGGACATGACACATCCAATGAGGGTAGGACATGTGTCAAGCTCATCTCATACTATTAAAACATTATTTTTACCTTAAACTACACTAATTACCACAAATCGCGATTAAAAACTTAATAAGTTACTATTCATCAAAAATTTATTTTAATCCCATTGGAGCACATTTTACTTCTTAATGACAACCATGTATGTCAGATTTTTGAAATTCAAAACACAAAGGTGGATAAATTTCATTTAAATGGAAAATCAGTTTTTATAAGTACCACTTAGTGGTTTCACTATTCATCAAAAAATTGAAGTTTTTCAGAAAAATACCAAAACATCACCCAAAGCTATATTTGATATTCTGAATTCAAAAATGATGTATATTTTACAAAATTCAAATCATATAAGTTACATTAATTAATTTAATAATTAATTTCCACTGTCATGACAAATAGCATGTTTTTATGAAACAATAAGTACCAAAAGATTGACACCAGTTTAAGTCCAATTTCAAAGTGAAATTGATTCCAATGACCACCATTTGATTAAATGGTAAAAATATATTCTAATTTCACTTCAAAACCAATTCAAAAGATTATCTAATCATAAAAATAAATTAGATTAAAAAGCAGTTTTGATGTAAAATGCAGTATTTTTCACTATTCACTAAAAATGAACATTGTCAGAAAAATACCAAAAATTCACACAAAGTAAATTTTGATGTCCCAATCATAAAGAATAAGTTTATTTTTAAAAACATAGTTTATAAAATTTTCAAAAGATTGATTCAAAAATGGTTTGCCATCAAAAGGCAGTAAAACAATCTTTTAAAAATATTAGTGTATTTCATGCTTAAGATTGGATTTATTTTCATTTTAAGCCTCTAAAACACTATCTAATTCATTAATAGACATAGATAAAAATATCTATTATTCGTTACATACTTGGGATGTTACAGAAAAGTAACTAAGGACATGATGGATTTTCTTTTAAAAATTAATTAAAATAGTTTAATTTTTTTCCAATATATTTTCATCTATATCAAGGTTTCTTAAAATAATTAAATAATATCATTATTATACTCAAATTTATTTTTAAATTCATTTTAAAATATATTTTACACTATTGAGGTTGGTTTAGAAAGGCATCTTTTTAATGTCTTCTATCAGGTTATTTTTAAAAAAGTGTGAAAGGAATATTGTTTTTAACATATAAAGAATGAGAATAATTTACAGCCATTATGGCCATTAAATTGAAGAATATTTCTATAATTTTTTTAATTTTTTTCAAATAAAATATTTTTTCACATTATTTTTGAAAATTTTTATTTAAATATTTTTTTAAAGAAAAAGTATTTTTATCCATATTTTTACATGAATGCCAAAAGTGTTTTTACATATTTGTTAAATATAATATTTATGATATTTTTTGATGAAAATGAATGATTATATGTGTTTTATTTCTTTTATTATCATTATAAAATTTTCATTAAGATGGGTAAGGCTTATATTTATCTCTCATGAATTTGGTAATGATTTTTTTCTCCAGGGAATTATTTTAAAATTAACCATGTAGGTTATTCCATTTATAAGAGTGCATGTATAAGTGATTGTAAGAGTTATATAAAGATTATGTCCATAGGTTACTAAATGAATGTTATATTCTTTAAAATGAGATTTCATGGAATTGTTATTACTTGATAAGTTAATATAATGATATTATGTTAAAAGGAAACTGTATGGCCCTTTTAAGGATGAAAATCACGTTTTTTGAAAAATATATTCTCATGAGTAACCTTGTTTTAAAAGAGACCCTCATGATTGTGATTTTATAAGTTATATTTCTTATGATATGTTTTATGAAATTATTTTCAATGTTAATTTATTTTACATGAGTAAGTGAATATTTTGATCTAAATGTTAATTATATAAAATGAAAATTTTATATAAGATCACTTGTTTTTCAAAATAGTACCATTATTTTATATCTCTTACTAAGCTTATTATAGTCATCCAATGTCTTAAAATACTTTTCACAAATCTTAATAATGAGTATGAGCTTGATCAAGTTCAATCTTTCTTCCATAGGGATTCATCGTAATATTAGAAAACATTTTTTTAATGAAAATTGAGTATAAATTTAAGATTCTTATTTTAATGGGAAAAATGGATATTAAGTGGATGTTTACTCATTGTTATATCAAGGTTTGATATGTAATGGGTTTTTTAATTCTTTATAACTCATAACCTTTAATATAATGAGAATATAATAAAATTAAATTATTTTTATTAAATATATAATTATAGGTTTATTAAGGTACAAACTATTATAGTTGGTATCAAAGAAAGAGGTTATATAACTTTATAGGTACGGATTCCATTTGATGAGAAATGATTATAGGTTCATATGTTAGTTTGGGATGATAAGTTGAAAGTTTTATATATCCTTAATGATTAGTATGTTAAGTATAATTTTGGTTTTTTTACAGAATCAAAATATTTGAATAAAAGATTACATTTTTAATCAAATCATAGTATTTATACTTTTCAAAAGATAGTGTATTATGATTTTATTTTTTAACTAACAGAAACAATTTATGTTTTAATAAATTGTTGGAACCAACAAAAACCAAGTTAACAATGTATTTGAGGGATAATTCATTGATTTCCTTGAAAGAGAAACTATACTAGATAATATTTTGAGTAAAAATAACATGGTTATGCCTAAACATATACCTAGATATATTATTAATAACATGAACCTAGGATAGTTTCCTGAGAAACTAAATAAAAGAAAAATGCAGTTTCATGGAATTTTAGGGGATAAAGAACATACATGTAAAATTATTCAACTTTCTACATGTCATGAATCTGGGAATAACAACCTATAGAAATTTCTTAATAGAACAGAAATATGCTTAAAATTTGGGGAGTATAGGTATTATAATAATAATTTCCCTAGGCGGAAATTATAGGATGGTAATAAAAAATACATAAAAATAATGGTTTAGTATAGTCCTATACTTCATATAAAGAAATTATGAATAACATATAATGGGTTTGTGTTATTTTTAATAGTTTTTATTATGTTTAAATTAGGAAACATGATTTGATTGAGGTTGGTAAATCTTATGAAATAATTCTTATTTTAAATTATAAAAAGTAATGTGTTAAGGACTAATATGAAAAATCATTTTTAGAGGTTTATATACAATATTTAATGATTGAGGGATCAATATATATATTTTAAAGGTTTATTATATTATTTTATTTTATTTAAAGTTTGATAAGATTTAAATATGATAATAGGTTTAAATTAATTACATACATTTTTATGTTTTATGGGATGGGAAACATTTATTTAGTTTCTGAGGTATATATAATAGTTATTTTTAATATGTATTTTATGAAAAAAGTCATTTGATGAATAATTATTTCATATTTCATTGATATAAGCTAAAAGTATTGATAAAGTTTAGTGTTAATATGATGTTGAGTTAATTATTGTTAATTGGTATAAAATGATTATTATATTTTGGGAATATATGTTGTATCATATATATAACCATGGGATTGAAAAATAATTTGGTGACTATGTGATTAGAGTTATTATAGAAAAATTTCACTTTATTTTGAACATTATATGATTAAGGTAAATAGAACTCTTTTTATCTAAGATTATATATTTTTTTGAGGAATAAATGATAAATTATCTTTCATAAGAAAGTATGATTTTGTTTTGGTTTTATAGTGATTTGGATTATTTATATAAAATATTTACATTTTTTTGAAATTATATAATTTGGACATATAAATTTTTGGTTTGTGACTCTATGAATAATTATTGAAGTTTATAGGTAAATGTTCAATTGATCTTAGAAAAATATGTGATCAAATGTTTCTTTTTTTGTTGCAATTTTCAAAGGTAATATTTCAAAGATTTTGAAGGTTAGTTATTTATAAAATGATTTTATTTGAACTTTGGTTATAATTATTAATGTCTTTTAGATTGATGCATAAAGGATAATTCATATTGTATATTATCTTAACTTATTCCAACCATTTTAGTTTGGTTTAATGTCTAAATATATTAGAAATAACTTGTCACTAGTGAAAAAAGGTCTTTCACATTAGTTTTTTGGGTTTTTAACATTGGTTACCTCATGATGTTATTGCAACCGATGTTGTAAATCTGTTTTTCACATTGGTTATAGTTAAACAAATAAAATAATTAATGTCAATTTTCTAAAAATATTCATAGAATCCATCCTAAAACTACATAGTTGGAAGGTTTTGTTTATGTCCATTATAAAAAAACCCAAATTAAAAACACTTTATCATGTTTATTATTTAAAACAAATTATTTGAGCATAGTTTGTAACATCAGTTATGTAAAAACATATGAGAAAATGCAATTCTTGAAAATTTTCATGTCTGTTATTGTATAAATGACATGAAAAATACTTTCTTTAAAAAAAATTCATTCACATATAGCCACATAGATATAAAAAAATAGAACTAGAAATAAAAAAATCAGAATCACACTAACCAAAAAACAACATCAAAAAATAAAATCATTTTAACATTATAGTTTTAAATTTAAACATTACAATAGATATTAAAAATAAAATAAATCACAATCAAACCTATGAAATACTCTACCCATTCTATTTTTATGTGATTTAACTATTATATATTATAAGTTCAAGTGTCATCAAAATGATACAAATTAAAAAGAAATCAATTAAGATTTATTTTAAATATAATTATTGTATAAATTAAATGAAATTTAATAATAGAGTCTATCCTTCTGTAATTTTGTAACTATCCCAGTTGAAATTATTTCAAACACAAATCATAGAACATAATATCCAAATTTCTTTACTTTTTTCTCATGAACCAACCAGGATACCTGGATACCTTGGTACCCTGATACTTGAGATGACTTTGAAAAATCTTGAAGTACATTCTCAATACTCACGGGTTAGAGATTAGCACCTAGCATCAAAAAATAACAAGAGTGAACAAATTTTCCACAAAAAATTGAAGATAACATATACAATTAAGTATGGTAAAAATTTTAAAAGAAGAAAGTTCCTGAATAAAATAGGTAAAAAAATACCTAATACAATTCCAAAAGTAACATTATCCCAATATTCCAACATCAAAGAGATACAAGTCTCAAAATCTTACCTAAAAAATGTAAAATATATTCATCTATCACCATAATCACTCCATGATATAAATAATCAATAACATACACCACCTCTAAGTGGTGCTTTCCCTTTGCTCAGACCTAGACTAAGAAAGTCTACAAAATCCCATAGTAAAAGGTAGTGTGTGAGATATAAATCCTAGTAGGGTCTCACCAAGTGTTCTATAATATATGTCATCATAATACATGAATCACGATTTAAAGTTAAATAAAATAATGCATGGAATAACATTTCATTTGAATATTTAAAAAAATGTTTTCTTTTCAATAGATGGAAGACATTGAATAATTAATTAAATAAAATTATTATATTAAATCATTTATGAAAATAATTTGGAATGAGTAAAAGAGTTATATAATAAATAACATATAATCAAATGAAACATCACAATAACCACTATGGTCATCATCCTTGAAGTACATTAGTTTTTGGCTATTGGATCCACACACTTCTCAAATCAAAGATCATGACTAAATAAGTGTGCACACATCCCTTGTTCTGAGGTTGAACAGGACTCATCAACATCCCATGAAGGATAATTATGAAAGACTAGGTTTTCATTATAGTTTTCATCATCAATCCATTTCTAATGGATTAAGATCCAAGGATCCTTGTCCTAAAACCCACTAACAACACTGGATTTCATGTGCTCAACCAATCAATAAAAAAATTTGGACATCATTTCATTTAAAATAAATTTATCATTTACCATTCAATTGCCCAAATATCTATTTCAATATGCCAATTAAATACCCAAAAAATGGGTTTTTTATCAATTCATACCTTTCCAATACAAAACAAATAATAGGTTTTCATCATTTTATTTTAAAACATTTTCTCAAAAAAATATCAAATAATTTTACCAATTCCATCATCAAATGATTTTCTAAAAAATAAATCCATCATTTTCAGAATTCATCATAAAATTCCAATTCAATTGGAATTTTGGTTTTTTCACAAAAATCCATGCCATTTTAATTTTAATTCCAAATCATATAAAATTGAGTTTTTATAAATCAATTGAAATCTATTTCAAAAAAATCAATCAATTGAAGGTTTTAATATCATGTAAATCTCAAATGGAACCACCTATCTTTGAATCACAGAATCAAATGATCAACACCTCCACCAGGAATTCCCATGACGATTGAAGGAAAAGAGAATCTACGATTCAAGACTAGAATCAAGATCTGTTAAGACAAGAATTATATCCATTGAAATTATGTTTAGATCCATCAATAATGTGACGACATAACACTCTCTATGGATTATAAGAAGGAATATCTTTTGGTAACACCCAAGAGGAGAACCAATTACCGATAAGGGAATAGATCTTTCACCAACACATTGATTCTCCAAAGAAGAAGGTTAGAGGAGAAATAATTTCTTTTTGAGAGATTATAATGAAGAAAAATAATTATTTCTTTATGAATGGCAGTAACTAGCATCTTAAAACATGGTTTTTTTAATTTTAAAATAAAAATTATGGGAATTAAAAACCACAGACATGGTTTCCTATGGATTGTTGTGGGATTAAACAACCACACACAGTAATCGTACACCCTTACTGGACTTCTAAATGGGGTGTATGGTTAGGCGGAATTGCTTATTTGACCATGGACCAACTGTGAAAATCTTCACTATCTCAGGGTACATGGTTTTTTAGGGGACGTTTGCATGGTTGTAAAAACTATTTTCCGCTTCTAGAGTCTTATAATAGGGTACACAATTTTTTGGGAAAAGCTGAACGGTTTTCCCTAACCATTCACAAACCAAGAATAGAAAAAGTTTCGACCAAAATTCTAATAATTTTAATAAAAACACCCTAAAATAAAACCCCATCAAAATATTATAAAGAATAAGGTCAAGAAATACCCACAAAAAGGTAACAAGATATCACAACCTACCCAACATAATGAAGTAATATCCAGAGAATTCCAATCAATAAAGATCCATATAAAAGATGTGATGAAAATTATCTCTCATCAATGCCTCATGATCTAAAGTATTATTTTAATTTGAACCATGTTTCCCTAGAAAATGGACCTGAGATAGGATAGAAAGATACTTACAATGTTGTGATACATGTGACATATTATGTATCAATGTCAACTATGGTGGAAGTTCTAAACTGCAAGACACTTTCCCCACCCGCTCAACAAACTCAAAAGGTCCAACAAATCATGGTGAAAGCATTCAATATTTTGAATATTCTATTGACCCAACTGAGGTGAAGCTCTCATGAGCACCTGATCACCAACAAAAAATTATTGTGACCATAGATGACGATCAACATAATATTTATATCAGATATGTATCTTAAAAACTCTCTAAATAATTAACTAAATATTTACCATCGTCTCTTGGACCAAACATGGTCTAACTAAAGATTTTCCACGAACCAAATACCTACACAATATAGATTTAAAAAGGTGGGCATAGTATGCCTCAAATGGATCCATAAGAATGTTTAAAAAGTAACT
This sequence comes from Viscum album, assembly GCA_963277665.1. NCBI lineage: Eukaryota > Viridiplantae > Streptophyta > Magnoliopsida > Santalales > Viscaceae > Viscum > Viscum album. The sequence goes on from OY728155.1 coordinate 1,448,940,885, forward strand.
ATTATTATAAGTAAACTCAACCAGTCCCAAGTGGCTATTCTAAGGTCCTCTAAAATCAAGGATATGAGAACAGATAATGTATTCCAAAATCTATATAGCTCATTCTATCTGGCCATCCATCTATGGATGATAAGTCATGATCAAGGCCACTTGAGATCCCATTAACTCTTGGATAACTCTCTAAAAATGAGAAATGAACTTGGAATACATATAAAAACTATCATAGAAAGAACACCATGTAACCTAAAAATCTCATGTATGTACATGTTTCCTAATACCTCTAATTTTTTATGTCATTGATGGTTATAAATTGATCCAATTTGGCAAAATTATCAATCACAACCCATATCGTGTTATTTTTATGAGGGTTATGAGGAAAACCTAGCATGAAGTCCGTAGAAATCTTATCCCACTTCCAATCTGGAACTGAAAGGTGGTGGAGAAACCCTAAAGGTTATTGATGACCATCCTTAACCTATTGGAAATTATAACAATGTGGAACAACGTCATAGATTTCCAATTTCATACCACGACACAATAATCATCATCACATATCATATAACATCTTTGTGTTACCTTGGTGTATTACCCATTGAGAAATATGAAAGTCTCTCATCACAGTCTTCCTTACGAAATAAGACACAACGTACCGATTATGAAAATATTGAATACCCTCCATGTGGAACGACCACTTTGAAACATTCTTAATACCATAAAGAGAGTCCCTAATTCCAAAAAACTCATCAAAATGTTATTAATCCCAATGAATAATCTTGATAAGAGAGTAGTTCAACCTCACACTAGTCATAACAGCATAAACCAATATCCTAGGATCCCAAATGAAACAAAGCAATGAGAGACATAAAATTAAACTTTTCTGATGATTCTTTCATTGTCTGGGTAAGAATTTTTCTTCTCAAGACATCAGGGAAAACATTCCCATTTCCTAGGATATAAGAAATTTCAAAATCAAAAAAAATATAGTTACACTACCCAATACCTCTGAAAGAGATTAAAATCTTTTTGGGAGAAGATATAACATAGTATTTTGTGATCCGAAAAAATGTTAAAACATTCTCAAAAAAGGTAATGGTACCAAACCTTAAGATAATGCATCATAGATATATGTTTGAGATCATAGCATAGATAATTATTCTTGTGTGATCTAATATATCTAGATCCACACAAAATGATGTGATCACCCTGTATAAGAACATAGGAGAAACCAGAACCTGATGCATCATACAAGACCACATACACCTGCCTGACCTTTGGAAAAGTCAACACTAGTAAAAAAGTCAAAATACATTTTATCTCAATGAAATAACTCTGATACTTATCATCCAAAAAAACTTCACTCCTTTCCAAGTGAGATAATTAATTGGAGAAGATGAATTTTAGAAATCATTGAAAAACCAATTATAATACCCCACTAAACACAAAAATATTCTAATCTCAAAAATGTTTCATGGATGGTTTCATTTATTAACAACCTTCATCTTCTAAGGATCAACTAAAATTCCATGTCCAATAACATCACTTCCTCAATACAAAATCAAAATTTCAATATTCTTCCATAAATTCAGTGATCTCTCATAATTTCTATCAATGTCCACAAATAACACAAATGGTCCACCTCAGTTTTAGATTAAACTATGATGTCATCCAAAAAGACTAAAATGAGTGTGTCGAGGTACTCATAGAATATACTATTCATCAGTTCCATAAAAAATGTAGGATAATTGGTTATACTAAAAGGCACAACATTATACTCATAGTGGTCATACCAATCCTAAAGGTAGTTTCTAGGATGTCATATTATTTAATTCTCAGCTGGTGATAGCCATACCGAAGATCAAAATTTGAGAACCACTTAGACCCTTTAAAATTTTCAAAAATATAATCTATTTGAGAAAATATATACTTTTTCCTTACCATAAATTAGTTGAGACATAGTTATTCAACACACAAGTTACGACTAAAATAATTTTTATTTGCAAAGATAACTGGAACCACCCAAGGTAACACACTCAGGAAAATAACTCTTTTCTCAAAAAGTCAACCAACCGAGTCATCAAATCTTTCAACTATTACAGTTCCATATAGTAATAAAGAATATAAATTGGTCAAGTACCATGTAATAAATCAATAGTTAACAATACCTTTATTACCAGTGGAAGGAAAAAAGAAATCTAAATGGAAAATATCTAGAAACTCGATGACAATAAGAGGTAGATAATCACTCAAAGATTAATGTTCCATGTAAATATAAAACACATATATTATATTTCCCAACTCAAAAAATAAGGTCAAATTCTACTAAATATAAAGTTATATTCCACCTGAGATACACAACAGACCCCATTGGGTGTAGAAAAAGATACCCACTGAAGATAAAAATCAATCTGATCATGAAATAAAATTAGGAAATCCATCCCAAGAATGACATCAAGAGACTTCATTTTAAGAACTATAAAATTCTTGGTAATCTTATTCCATGAAAGAGAGAAAAAAAAGTAGGACACTAAATACCCCACTCTTTATTCATTAATAGAGGAATAGTAATATCTATCAATTAAGATAAAATGTCCCTATAAAGGGTTGAAAGTAAACAACATAAGTCAATATAAACCAGTGATATTCACTAGTATAAAATAAAATATTTAATAAGGAGGAATCTATAGTGATGGTAACTCTCATATTCACTAGACCCATATCAACGTCTTCTAGAGATTCTTCCACTACATGAAGAAGCTTTATTCTAGATGTTTGTGGCCTAAACCCCTTTATTTTGGAAGCATCTGATCTCACCAAAGTAATTTTTAGTGATGATGATACCATTACACTATGTGGCTTAGAAAATAAATAATATTATTTATGAAAATGACATGATCATACAAAGTAACTATATGTCTTGGGTGCCTCAGTGAAAACTTGTTTTAAATACCCAACCACACCACACTAGAAACAAGTCAAAGGGCCTCTAACAAGAATGGTAGGATATCTGGAAAAACTGTTATATAGATATCCACAATAAGGCTCATTACGCTTTCTCTTTACTTTAAAGGAAATCATATAACTACCACTGGGAGAAAAAGGAACACCTTTAAACCTTGACTTACCAACTAGTTCAAGATCATCCATCGATTCTCTATCCAGTAAACTGGTATAACAATTCAGAATTATCATGAAAACCTATGATTAAATAACATCTCAAAGTCCCATCTCAAATCTTCTCACCTTTAACATCTTATTGTTCATAATATCAAGTTAAAAGTGAACGATCTAAATAATTTGGTTTGAATATTGAGTCATGGTCTTGTATCATAACTGGAGACTAAGAAACTTCATTGAATTTTCTAATAACATGGACTCAGGATAGAAGATATCAGTAAAAAAGACCTTTAATTCTTTCCACACCAAGACTTAATTCATTTTTTCTATCACCATAGAATCCCAACACCTAATGTTAGCCCCTCAATCATGAATTTATAAATCATAAAATTAATTAAATCAAAAGTTTACAATAACTCAAAAAGATACTCAACTACTTTTAACCAATCCTCAAATTCTAGCGGATCATTAGTTCCTTGGAATAATGATGTCTTCTGGAGAAGAGACTCATGAAATAGATATCTAGAGTCTTCCCTTCAAGGATCTATGATTAGACCCAAAAAATGAATCGGTGTGGAAACTAGTCCTAGATCTTGTATAGAATACACCACTATCTCATCGAGATTCTGTTCATCTAGAGGGTTTTTATTCCATGGTTCATAAATGGGTCCCTCCTCAGTTTGGTTCAAATGTCTTCTCAGATGAATGATTCTACACACCATAAACAGTCAACAATAAAAAAACATTAAAAAGACACTCGAATCAGAAACTCAAACAAGAGTAATGGGAATATCAATTCCAATATATAATTTTTTATTATTTGGATTTTAGGATACCCAAATCAAAGGTAGTGAAAAGATTAGAATCAGATATAAAAATTCCTCAAATAAAAGTTTCCCAAACACCCATGGTGACTTAAGGCTCATTAAGATTAGATCTAGCTAGGAAATTACCCATTAAACCTCATAAGTCCTAAAACTTCTACCTCCAATATACCAAGACAACCCAAAATACATACTAACATTAATGAAATATGATTAAATTTCACCTAAAATTTCTACCTTTAATCTACCAAGACAACCCAAAATACATACTAACATTAATGAAATATGATTAAATTTCACCTTAGATACCACTTTGTCATGTACCATATCGTATAACCTAGTACCCTAATACCCAAGCTGACTTTGTAATATCCCAAATGGTGTTCCATGTCCCCATGGTTTTCCAACTAGCACCTGGTATCGTAAAAGAACAACATGGAACAAATTTTACACAAAATAATGGAATATAAAAGATAAAATTAAGTATTATCTATACTAAAAAAATAAGAAAGTACCAAAATAAAATAGATAATATAGTACTTGATAAACTTCCCAAAGGAACATAATCATGATATGATAACATAAACCATAAAAGGTCTCAAAATCTTATGTAACAAGTGGAAAACAGCTCCACCAGTCACTATCATAACTCCACGACACCAAGGATCATGAAAATCCACCAACTCAAATTGTATCTTTCCCTTTTCTCAGAATTGGTATAAGAAAGTCTACAAAATCCAAAATCTAGAGGTTGGGTGTGAGATATAAATCTTATTAGGGCCTCACCAAGTTCTCAATAATATATACCATAATAATAAAACAGTCGTTCTTTTAATTTAAATAAAATTGGTCATGGTATAACATATTGAATATTTAAAACAAAACATTATTTATTTTCAAGAGATACAAATCCTTTATGACATGGATTAAATAACCATTTTTTATAAATGCATTTATATAAATCATTTTCCATGAGTAAAAAAGTTTTATAACCAATGAAATATAATCAAATCAAACATCATGAAAAGAACCATGGTCATCCACCTTGAGTACGTTAGTTTTTAGCTATTGAATCCTCACCCTTTGAAAATCAATGATCATAGCTAAACAAGTGTGCAAACATCCATTATGATTAGGAATAATATGATTCATCAACATCACATTTGGGATAACCATGACCAAATAGGTTTTTGTTAGTGTTTTCATTTTCAATATATTATAAGGGGATCATGATCCTTGTGTGATTATCCCAAATAACCCACTAACTACCCAAGTTCACATGTGCCCAATAATGAATCAACAATGGAAAAATCATTTCATTTAAAATCAAATCATCATTTACCATTCAATTTCCCAAATTGTAGTTTCAATATGACAATTCAACTTTTAAACCAAAAATATGCGTTTTTAATCATTTCATTCCTTTCCAATATAAAACCAATAATAGGTTTTCATCATTTTAATTTAATCCATTTACTAAAAAAATATCACGTAATTTTATCAATTACATTATCAAAAAAATTTCATAAAATATCATCATTTTCAATATTCATCCCACAATATTAGTTCCATTATAATAGTATTTTTTCCCAAAATCCATGACATTTCAATTTCAATTCTAAATCATATCAAATTAGGGTTTTATAAAATAGTGAAAATATATTTAAAATAAATCAACAAATTAAATGTTTAAATTTCATGAAACATATTAAATGAAACCAAATAACTTTATATCACCTAAAAAATGACCAAAACCTACATCAGGGACACCAATGATAACTGAAAGTGAGGAGGATCTATGATTCAAACCTAGAATCAAGATTTCTCTATACAAAGTTTAGATCCATAAATATTGATTTTAGATCCCTCAAGAAAATTATAATATAATAATCTATAAAAGGGATAGGAAAAAAGATAATAACAGAACACCCAAGTGGAGAACCACTGACCAGAGGGGGATCAAATATTCCATCGACACATTTATGTTTCAAACGAAGAGGTTGGAGGATCCAAAATCACTTCTTGAGAGCCTCTAAGGGAGAAAAATCATATTTATTTGGGGTAATTATCCACTTAAACTACCAGTTCAATATTTATAAAATAATATTATAGTGAATAAAAACTACTTACATGGTTTATTGGGGATGGACACATGGTTAGAAAAACCACATGTCCTAATAATGCACCCCCATTGGACTTATAGATGTGGTATATGGTTTGGATGCACATTTTATTTAAACATGTGCCAACCATAAAAACACTCACTATCTAAGGGTGAAAGGAATAGAGGGGCTAGGGACAATGTTCTATAAATCATGTTCCCCCTTCCAATGACTTATAAAAGGGCACATAGTTTTCTAGGTCCAATAGAATGGTTTTCCCTAACTATTCTCCAACCCTACACAACCCAAATGGATTCCAAAATTCTCTAAATTTCATTCAAACCACCATGAAATATACCCTATGTAAATGAGATCAAAATGTTTGTTAATGAATACTTTAATGAAAGTAAATTTATGTTACATTCCTTATAACACCCTAATATTTTGTGATTTTTTTCAAATTAAATCAATCTTTTTGATATTCTTCATTTTACACAACACAGAATTGGATTGCGTTACACACAACATTGATTTTCTATGAAAAAACATAATATTATTGTTATTATTGAAATTATATAATTATAAAGTATCCATTAAAAGTATAAAAATTAATAGTGATATCTTATTTTTAAATATTATTTATAATTATTCTGAAAATATAGAATATATGTTTTTCTAAAGTATTTATATGTTTGAAAATACTATTCTCTCATGTAAAACTCTTTTTATGACCTTTTGTGAATAATAATAAATTTAATTATGGAAAATTATATATATTGAATCGGATAAAATAAAAATCATATTTTAATTTATACTTTCAAAATTATTCTAGGATTTTTTTGAGATTATTAAAAAATATTTCATTTTTGAATGAATAGTGAAAATTCTTGAATTTTAATTGAAAATTGTTTTTTCCCTAATTTATTTATATAGTTAAATCATATTATAATTTGAATGTAATGTTTAATTAGATCAATTTTACATCAATTAATCCAATGTAGTTCATTGGAACCAATTACACATTAAAATTAGACATAAAATTAATTCAAACTTTTAAATATTTTTAATTAAAAACTATATGTATCGTAGTGTCTGTGGGATTAATTTTAAATTTTTTTTATCCACTTCTGTGAATTGAATTTGTAAAATTGGATATAATTATTTTTAATCAGTATGAAATTTATGGTCTAATAATATCAACATTTTTTTGACTTAAATGATTAGTGAAAATAGTTAAAATTAATTACAGTGATTAAGGTAAGAAGAAGCTTACTTAATGATTAATCATAGAATATAAAGTGTATGAATGACACAAAACATGTCTAAAACAACTTTTATAGACATTTTTATATAATAATTCCTTGAGATATGGTTAAAAAGCAAAATTATTTTGGTTATACAAATTATTTTTAAAAGTAAATGAGTTTTTTAATCATGTTAATTTATATTTAATTTTTAAAAAGATTTATTTTGATAATAATCTCATGGAATGCGAAATGTGGTAAATTTTTAGTTAATAATTAATGATAATAAATGATATTTTATTAAAATATTTAAATTTAATAAAAATACTATATTATAAAAATGATTTTTAAATATTAATAAATATAAAATATTGTCTATTAATGGACCAATTTATTTTTTATAATGAGTATATTAACCTTTTAAGAGTAAAAACATTTTTAGCACAATTCAGGTTAAAGTAATGTTTTTTCACATTACATGCTCTTGTTTTATAATTAATTTCCAAAAAAAATTATTTTTAAAAATAATTGATATTATATTTATAATAAATTTGTGTATTTATCATATAATAAATATCACATTAATTTATTATTAATGGTAAAATTACTTAGGATAGAAAAATGGTTACCTTAATGAAAAAAATGACAAAAGTGGTGAAACTTAGATGTAAAGGAACAAAATTATTAAAATATACTTATTTTTTGTGTGGTGGAGGTTTGGATCAATCATACATAACCTTTAATACATTATTATTCTATTTTGTAATCACATTATGTAATGGATACATACCAATAGTGTTTACTTTTTGGTATTTATAAGAATGCCACTCCTCCACTATAAAAAGGCATTCAAACTCCCCCTTCCTTACACCTATAAAGCCACTTAGGATCATCCAGAACCTACCCGAATAATATATCAACATCCATACTCTCAAACTATAAGCCTCACCATTAGAATAAATTCAACCAAAAACACTTTGGTGCAAACCAAAAGGAGTTACTAAAAGAAGTGGTAACATCCTTAGACAAGATCTTATCTTATTTTCATTATCAACCACATAAATTTTTATTATTACCTTATTATATGATAAAATAAGTATGAAAAAAATACAGATATGTTTTTATTCTAATGTTTCAACCACACCTACACACACTTCCATCAAATAGGAAATGAACTTACCATTCATGTGTATGATGAACTACCACCTCGTTAAACGATATTGATCATTTTTCCTTGATCTCCTATCATGGTGTTAATTATGATGGAAAAAATATTTTTATATGTAATATATTATTTTTTTTATGTATTTCTTCATGAATTTCATTTTTTGTAAATACGATAACTTCATTTGTGGAAGTGTGGAATACCGCCTCCTCAAAATGATGTGATACATTAAAACTTTACATGGAATTTATAAGGATGGGTTTAGTGAAATTATATTATATATAGAAAATATTAATTATAATGTAATTATAATATATTTATATAAATGTATTTAATTTACTTTATTTCTTTCAATGTGATAAAAAAAATAGAAAGAATGTCCACACGTACGTACGACCTACAATCTCCGTGAATGATTTATTCTATTTGATATCTATATATTTTATAGACTATTATAAATATTTGTACAAATAATATTTATGATATTTAAATAATATTTTAAATTATTTAAATAATTAAATAATTATCTAAGTAATAGGATCTAGAATAACAATTCACAACATATACAAAAAACAAATAAAATTTTACTCTAAATGTAACATTAACTTGAAATTGTTAATATAATAGTAATATTAACACATAATAAAATAATATATGGTATGATAAATTTGAGTAATTTTATATTTTATAGTTATAATAATACTATACTTTTTATACATGAGAATTGAATCTGTACGAAGGAAGTCAAGAATTTAGATAAGGGTTTCGTCGTCTCACTTTTATTTCTGTGAGACTTATGCCTTATTCACCACTCATTTCTTCTGTGTAGGGTATAAAATGACCATAAATGTATTATATAATTATTATAAATTTATTTATTTTTATTTAAAAATCCATTTTATGATCTTACTTTTATGGGGATTATGGTTGAAAAGTTACAAAATCTGTAAAGTACTTTTTGTCTCAATTTTTCTTTCTTTGAGATTTATCCATGTAATGCACCTTTATTTTTTATATGGTGTGTATATACTACGCTTTGATATTTTATACCAAGAATATAATTATATAATTATATTTTAATCTTTATTAAATATTATTCTCTCATTCTTATTAAGATTTAATGTTACCATAGTAGAAATAGTTTATTGTTATAATATCATTGTTTATCAGGATTATTTACGATTATGATACCATTGATGAAATATTGTCATACATATCTCAAGAAAAATCCTTAATTTTATTATACTTTTTATATTAATTATTTATTCATGTATTGTAACCATTTCCACACTTTTTTTACTTAAGATAATTAATAATGTTTTTTAGGAAAATATGACATTATCTATCTCTTTGGTCAAAGAATCTATGTTCTATCAATACCTAGATTTCTAAATAGGTTTTCAAAAATGTTTTATGTTTGAAAAGTGTTTTAAAATTTTCCAATATTTTATTATATTTTTCTAGGGAAAAATGTTCTAAAAAAGGCTTCAATCGTTGTTTATATGTTTTCAATGTTTTTTTCAATGGAAAAACGTTTTCAAAATGACTTATGTATTAAAAAGAGATTTTAAAAGTGGAAAGGATATTTTCATCAAGATATGTTTTAAATTATTTTTAATTATTATTTTTTATGTTTAAAAATATGTTTTAAAAGAAAATGATTTTGAAAATTTTTTATGTTTTAAAAAGTGATTTTTAAAGAAAAATTATTACGTAAGTGATATTTTAAAAATCCTTCTCAATCTAAGATAATATCCTCTGTTATATATTATGATTTACTCGGGATATATTATTTTTATGAATGTTTTATGTTTTGATGGTATAATTTTTATAGAACCCATTTCTTTTTCATGGGTAAAACATGATTTAATTATTTTTTTATTAAACTCATTTCTTTTCCACAAGCTAACCATGTTTCAAAGAGATCAATAAGAAACACATTTATTTTCCATGGGTTAAACAAGTTATGAGAGAATAATTGTTTCTAATTTGTTTTTATGATGATTTGATTTACTTTATGCTTTATTCATGTTGGGTTTAGTAGACATGGATTATACGATTGGGTGGCCCAGATAGCAGATGTTGAGCTCGTTATAGCTTATACAATTGGGTGGTCCAGATAGTGTCAGGTAAACCTATTAAAAATAATACTATGGGGTGACCTATATAGTGTTGAATAATCCCCTTAAAATTTATACAATTAGGTGGCACATATATCACCTGGTAAACTCGTTATAATTTTTATGATGGGTTGGCCCATATAGTATCGGGTAAGCCCGTTATTGCATATATAATGGTGTGGCCCAGATAGCATTAGTAAAGACATTTACAACTTATATGATGGGGTGGGCCAGATAGGACTAGGTGATACTGTAATAGATTACATGACGAATGTGGCATATATATCCTTCCAATGCATTGGGTAATGATTTATATGTCATGGGATAATGATGGGAAACAAGTTGACGAGAATGATCCACTATTGGAAGAAGGGGAAACACAATACACTATGGGAAGAAGTGGAGACATGATCCACTATGGTAATAAGGGGAAACTTGATCCCTTATAAGCAAATTAATACGATTATGGATGTTGGTGTGTCTCACCCAGTAGTTGTTGTCCCCATAATATATCCTGATAAGTTTTAGCAATGATACATGGATTAGGGAATTTTTTTACATATATATACTTTAGCCAAAAATTACATGTATTGCTACTATGTTATGTCTCATGGATTATTCGATTTATTTCCTTATGATTCATTCCTTATTAAATTCCAATATTAATTCCATGATTCATGTTTATGATGTTTGATACAGAGGTTATTATCTTCTAATGTTATGATGGCATTGTCATACCCTTATTCTCATGTATATGGTTACATATCTTCCTTGTTTACCCTTACTGAGTATCTGATATCACCCCATTCTTAACATTCCTTTCCCGAGATGTGTCGAGGTCATTTCATATTATTATAACATTATCTTTACCTTAAATTACACTAATTGCCTTTAATCGCGATTAATAAAACTTAAAAGTTACTATTCACCAAAAAATTATTTTAATCCCATTGAACAAAATTTTACCTCTTAATGAAAACCATGTATAAAGGATTTTTGAAATTCAAATCATAGAAGTGGTAAATTTTCATTTAAATAAAAAATCAGTTTTTTAACTACCACTTAGTGGTTTCACTATTCATCAAAAAATGAAGTTTTTCAGAAAATACCAAAAATTATACCTAAGCTATATTTGATATTCTGAATTCAAAAATGATGTATATTTTACAAAATTCAAAACATATAAGTTTCACTAATTAATTTAATAATAAATTCGTGTTGTCAGAACAAATAGCGTGTTTTTATGAAACAATATATATCAAAAGATTCACACTAGTTTAAGTCCAATTTCAAAGTGAAATTAATTCTAATGACTACTATTGGATTAAATGGTAAAAATATATTATAATTGGACTTTAAAACTAATTTAAAAGATAATCTAATAATATAAATATATTAGATTAAAAAGAGGTTTTGAATTAAAATACATCATTTTTCACTACTCATTAAAAAATGAACTTTATCAGAAAAATACCAAAAATTTACACAATGTAAATTCTGATGTCCCGATTCTAAAGAAGATTTTTATTTGGTCCAATAGAATGTATAAGAGTGACCTAAACTATATTAAAGAGGGTTCACCGTCAAAAGGTGATAAATCGACCTTTTAGTGAATTTTAGAGTATTTATGCTAAAAATTAAATTATTCTCTTTTTTAAGCCTTTATAATTTATTGGATAGATTTAAAAACATTTAACAAACATATAAAATCATATTATAGTTATTTCTATTCATTCCTTCCAATAATATGGCTAGGATATAACTACCATTTAAAATAATATTATTTTATTATTAGACTACAACGTAAGATTTCAAAGAAGCTCGTTGTTTCGTATTGGGTACGCCATCGAGAAGAGTGTTCCATTTAAAATAATATTAATATTTTATTAACAAATATTAATAAATATAAAAAGGTAATATTCTTTATTTACCTGGGATGTTACATCCTTCCCCCCTTTTGGAAATTGCATCCTCGCAATTTTAAAATTGGGCTTAGAAACTTCCTTGAAATCCCTACACCGAAAAAGGTGTTAGTAAAACTATCGCTTTAAAATAAAGAAATAGAAGTACAAAGGTCACACGGGTTAACCCATACTAGGATTCCATGTAAGAAAACATGGATATGGAAGAGAAAAAAAAGGGTCATGTATTTATGGAGAGTGATACAAAACATGATTAGGAGAAAGTTAACCACAAGAAAATCACAAACTTGTGATGGGTTAAACAGAATTTGATAACCAGTAGGAAAAGTTAATGAACAACATTTTTTTAACTTACTTTTCATGGAGGAATTTATTTATGAGCTTAAATAAATAATAAGGGAATATACTTACTTGTCGTTTAGACATTCATCTTTTACTAGATTTCTAACACAAACTGATACTTTCTCCAAATGATGAGTATTTAGGATTACTTGTTCACATTAAGAGAGCTATAATCAACATCTAGAGAATCACTTAATCCAGAAAAGAGAACTATATATTTCCCATGTCTTTAAAAAAAACCAAAACCAAAACTATTAGTACGAGATCAGAAAATACCCAAAAGGATAATCCTTTATAAAAATAAAATCTATTCTTAATCTCCAAAATTTGTCCAAAAAACCCCAATGTTCAACGAAGACCATTAGATAAACAATTTGTCCATAAAACTAATCAAAGTAAACCAAACTAAGATTGAGACCCAAATATTTGTAGGATTCAATCATATAGTCTTCCAAGGTAAAATTAACATTTATCTCCAAATAACATCAGTTTCTCTTAAAGTCTCCTATTGAAAAGTAATTAACCTAATCTATATCCTCCATGATAGGTCAATAGTTTCCTAGATAACCTTAAATCAACTTATTCTTGATTCATAAAATTATATTACTAAAAATAATAAGTCATACTAACCAGGTACTTCACATAGTCCAGTGGTAGGCGATGTGCCCTTGTCACCCTTCAGTTGTGGGTTTGATTCATGTGGCCTTACCAGATGTGACGGGTTGTCACCCATCCTATAGGTTGTCCTTTTTATAAAACTCCAGAAATAAACCTAACATGTTTTAACCTCAATGGTTTCCTTATTCCTCCCATTTTTATCCAAATTCATTACGATCTCAACATATTAATCCTTGAAGTCTTATTTAACCACCATAAGATAAAATAAAATGATTCCCAAAAATGAAGAACATAATACCTTGATCATGGTGTCCATTTGGTTTCATCATTACCCTACTCACGTATGTAGAAGGTACCTGCATTGCATTAATGATTTAGAGATCCTTTAAAATCATTTTCTTCCTCCATCCAAATACACCTTGTACAACATGGGTCATATGGGTGTTCACAGAAAAATAGTTTTTGAAAATAATCATGTATGACATATAATTTCAAGACATCTTATAAGACATGATTTCTATAAAATAGTCTGACTGAATTTGAGTTGAAACTTTCAATTAATGGTCCTTTTAAAATACCATAGTTATGTGCTGAGAGAATATATTTTAAAAGAAAATATAAATAAGTTGCAAAAGTGTCATGACCCGTCCTCGGGGCCCGTGACGTGACTACCCCAAGCCCACCTTCCATAGGCCAGGGGCTGGAGACTAGTACCAAAGGCGTAAATCCCGATAACTGGGAAGGCATTGCCTTCATAAAAGTAAACAAAACACCACAGAGTACAAGCGGAAGTAAAACAATAAGTACAAAGAGAAGTGATGAAAATTAAATGGGCCAGAATACAAACCCAACTGAAATTACAACAACAAATGAAAAAAGAACAACAGAAAAAGACAACAGCTGGAAGAATGGAAGTGGCTCCTGGGACGTCCTCCTCGGATCCTACCTGAAGGGTAGGTATAGATGGCACATCTCCGGGATCGTCAACCATGGGTCCTACCAGAAGGGTAGGTATAGATAGCGCAGCTCCACAATGCTCTATGTCGTCAACCCCCTCCGAGTGTCGTCTCACCATGAAGTCCACCTCCAGATACTGACTCGTCGGGTGGTCCACCTCCGGGTACCGTCCAGTCCTCGAACACTCGGACCCCATCAGCACTGCCCATCATCTGTAACCAACACAACGAGGTGTGGGTATATCCCGTGTATGGGTGAGTATAACGATACTCAGTAGCGACCCCAAGACCCTCAAGGTCTCACTAAAACCAACAAGGTTAACCACAAAGAAGATCTCAACAGATAACCTATACATAGGTATATGCCCATATATATACCTAAGTTATCAAGTAACTCATCTAAATCATAAAGAAACACTAGATTATGAAATCCTCGGATAACCACTACCCAGGTATATGCCCATACATATACCTAAGTTATCCAGTGACCCTTCTCAATCATGAGGTAAACACAAAGGTCAAAGATTCAGCTCAAACCAAGATTTTCATTATCGAAACCATAACTGCTGAAGAGCCCCATCTCTGGAGTGTACAGTGGTCATGTCACGACTCCGAGGTACTACTCACTAACCTAAGACTGCTGAGGTACTCCTCCTATCGAGTACTGCGGGTCTGCCACCTCACACAGTAGTGCTCCTCCACCATGGGTCTGGCACCTCACACAGTAGTGCTCCCCCTCATAGCCTACAGAGGTACTCCTCCTATCGAGTATCGTGGGTCTGCCACCTCACACAGTAGTGCTCCTCTGTCATGGGTCTGCCACCTCACAAAGTAGTGCTCCCCACTGGGCTATGCTAGTCACTCTGAATCGAATCGGACCAGCAGTCATCGGTCACAGCCAGCAACACGGTCTCCGTACTCTGTATGCTTGCCTCTGGGAGGGTCCGCTCCATGAGCTACAGGTCGATACTCCAAGTATCATAAGTCCCATGAAGAAGTATCTCAAAGGACTGCCTCATCATAGGGGTATCAATGCAACAGACGGCGCGTCAATCGGACACACTGTCTATGAATTATTAGCTTTTCGTCCCAAGGGCTCGGTTGGTTTCGTGTGCAAACCAACCTGGCCATATCTCAACTGTACCCCGAACTCTCATAGGGTATCCTCATAGGGACCGTTTCTCAATGGGATCACCAACGCCGCTGACAGTTCATCAAAGGGACGCCCAGTCTGAAAGTTACTAGCCTTTTCGTTCTAGGGGCCCGGTTGGATTCGTTTGAAATCCAACCCGGCCACTATCCAACTATATCCAAACCTCAGGAGAAGTATTCCAAAATTTCTGTCTCATCAAGAGGAATTCAACGAGATAGACGGTGCGGCAATCAGACGCCCGGTCTGTGAGTTATTGCCTTTTTCCTTCCAGGGGCCTAGTTGGTTTCGTGAGCGAACCAACCCGACCGCACTCTGACGGCATCCAAACCTCGAGCAGAGTAAGCCAAAAGTTCCATCTCATCAAGATGAATCCAACAAAGTCTACGGCACGTCAATCAGATGTCCGGAGATCACGATATAAGTGTTTCCACTCTGAGGGCCCGGTTGATTTCGTATCCGAACCAACCCGGACGAACACAAAGATCTCCGAAACCTTGAGTGTAATATAATGAAATTATCGTATCAATCCATGGATTGCATCACAACTGACAGTGCGTCGATCAGAGGCTCGTAGCTCAAGTTATGGGCAAAAGACCGAAAAGGTTCGGTAATAGCGGGTTCGGGCCCGGTCCGACCCGGCCCGATACCCCCAGGGTCGGCCCGAAATGGGACGACCCGAACTGGTTCCGTGTCCGGCCCGCTTGGGCGCTGCCAGACCCGGCCTGGGCGTGGCCTGGCGCGCTGGCGCTGGCGGGGTGGCCAGGCGACCGGCTCGGCCGTTATGGCCGAGCGCTGCTGGCGGGGGGCACGCTGCCCCCGCGTGAGGAAACCGCAGCCCCTTAATGGGGCCGCTCACGTCCGGCCAGCCAGGGGTCTCGGACCCCCGGTTCTTCCACGGTCCGGCCAGCCTACTTTGGTTGGCCGGCTTCTGCCGCCACGGGACCGGCAAAGCTGGTCCCCTTGCTCCGACGCTGGCGGCCCGGTACCGGCCGCCGGCTCCCCTGCATTGCCGCGGCCCAGAACCGTCCATGGCCTTGGTACGTCCGGAGTGGCACGACGGCGCTGCGCCCTTCTTCCGCGGCCGCACTCTGGCCGCGGTGCTTCTGAGGTCCTCCAGCGTGGCACGACGGTGCCACTTCCTTTGTTCATATTCTACATTGTGGCGCGACGACGTCGCGGATTAGTTTGTTTCCAACGACACTGTGCGACGGCGCCGCGCTTCTCTGCCCTTCCTTTAACAATTTCTGCACGGTGCTTCGGCACCGCATTGCCTTGCTCGTGCCGCATCAATATCAACAACCAAAAAGGGGAGGAGTATCGGCCGTGTTCGTGCGGTTCGACCTCCTCCCGTTATTACGATAACAGGCGGTTCCATTTGAAAGGAAGAAAATGACATAAGTAATCAAGAAATAGAACCGCATAAAACCCCTACCTCGTGATGTGATCCCTCAATGGATCTGTGGAGAGGTAGCGTCGTTCATTGAAGTCGGAAGGTGACGTCGTCGTTTGCGATTTTCCCATGGCGGTGTCTCCTCCTTTGATGGAGACAGGGAAGCATTCTTCATCGAAGGTCTTGGAAGGCCCGACGTCACCCAAGTGTACTCAAGATGTGACGTATCCCCTCTTGTCACAGAAAAGGAAGAAAGGGGTACGTCGCCGCTCTTTGGTGTCGGCGTTCTTCGTTGCAGAGTTGTGTTCTTCCAGTTCTTCAAGAAGGAAGATGTTCTTCAAAGCTTAGAGATTTCTCTTCAAATCCTTTCGCACTATCAACTATTCCCCCATGAAATAAGACTTAGCCTTATTTAATTAACACACAATCCAAAGGAAATCATTTAAAATTCAGACGAATCCAATAATTAATTACTTGAAAAACCTACACAATTAAGGAGTTGACTCTATTTTAAAAGGGGGGTTTCTTTTTTAGAGTTACAAAATTAAAGTGGGAGGTGAGCTATGGAAGGTCAAGGGGGTTATGGGAAGATCAAGGGGGGTTAGGGTCTCGTGTGGGCCCCACCACCCTATTAACCTCTCATGGGTAGTTCCCTAACTTCCACCAAAGGATATAACCCCTTTTAAAGAAATAATATTGTAGCTCAATTTTATTTTTACTTTCCACAATTTTTAACATCTCTTCCCAAGCAAACGCAACCCCGGAAAAAGTAATCTTAAGCAATTATCGGTGTTGTGGTTTCATCGGTGCCCTCGAATTTAAATTTTGAGCACCGGTTCAAAAGATAGGAAAACCCTCTCATTCGTTCACTGAACGTACCTGAGCTAAACTTCAGAAATTAATTCCGGGCACACTGGGCCTCGGAATTAGGCACTGTCAGAAACTGCGTTCTTGTAAAATCCCAGAGAAAATTTAGAAAAAATTTCCCTTGAATTTTACGGGTCTTTACATTACTCCCACCTCAGGGATTTATGTCCTCGTAAAGATTTAACACAGACTAGGGATACAAAAGTGGTATTTAGCACGCATCTGAGCCTTCCGCTCCCATGTGATTACATTGAGGTTTCTGTACTGCCAAAGAAAGTGCACCCGAGGAATCAACCATCCTCGTAGGATCCGCTCCTGTCGATCCTCGATCCCCACTAGAACCTCTGCGTATGTCACCCTATCATCGACGTCCAACTCCCTGAGGTCTATGATGTGCGAAGGATCATGCACGTATCTCCTCAGTTGAGATACGTGGAAGTCGTCGTGCACCTGGTGCAACTAAGTTGGATGGGTCAAGTGGTAAACTACATCGCCTACCAAGTCGAGGACCTAGAAAGGTCCATTGAACCTCGGAGATAACTTGTCGCCTCGACCATATCCCCGTAAACCACATTAAGGTGAGACCTGTATAAGGATGTGATCATCATCCTTGAACTCTAGAGGTCTCCAATTCCGGTTAGAATAGAAACTAAAAACGACTGCTGCCACGAGGGTAAGGTTGACCGACTCAAGAGTGATCGATCGCACCCTCCTATGCATGATTTTATCCTGTGCTGCCTGGGATTTCCTTTTTGCTGACCAAGGAAAACCCATACCGACGCCGTATTTAAACCACAACCTTTTTGCCTAAAACCGTCAATTTGTATATCAACTGTGATTGCCCAATCCATACTCAAACCAACGTCATAAGGCCTCAACACTACCACCAAGAGATTCCAACCGAAACTCTCACCTCGAGGGTCTGACCACACTGTCAGCGTAAGTGTGATTATCGAGTCTTCTCCCAATGTATCTCCAGACGTGAGGGTAAAGTCTATGGATTACCGGAAACTCTAAGTCTAGGACAAGATTTGTGGAATTCAGGAATGATTCATATCAACGTCTATTACTACGGTAGCTAGTAGTGGACACAGACTGTCCCTTGAATCATTTTGGAAGCCATTGGGTCACACTCTTTGACCGCATGCAGCCGCACTCTTCCTCCGCCCTCCAGCTCCCTGAGCCTGGTGGGGAAAACTAATGCAGGTGTTTGTAGCATGTTAAAATGTAAACCACCTCATGTTGCTCTCCTAGATTTGCCTCCACGTCCGCTACTTCACAGACTCATCTCTTCTTAAAGCTTCCATTTCTTGAAACATTTAACATGCCCGAGTCTCTAAGACTAGCACCGGTTTCCTGTTTCTTACTATACTATGCAGTCTTCATCCCCCCCTGGATGATCTGCACCTTATTTTCCTACGATCTAAAAGAGATTCTAAAATTCCTCTTTTTCCGAAAAGAGAAACTCAGTCTCATCCCCTAGATGAACCATGCCCATTTCTTAATACAGACAATCCTGACATGAATGATGCATTCATGCCATGGATGACGTCGTAAGGCCTCGACGTAACTACCAAAGGATCCAACTGTCACTCTCGCCTCCAAGGGTCAAGTCACACTGTCGGCATCAGTGTGAGGTCACTGGGTCTCCTCGAGTAGAAATATCTAAAGTGAGGGTCAAGTTAACAGTTTTAACCAGGGCCACTCAGTATCAACCAAACAAAAGGACAGGAATGAAAACATCACAAAGATAAGTGTCTTTTTATTATTGCAGCTCATAGTACAAAGACACGAATATAACAAAAATATGGAACTAGAAGTACAAGGGACGTATCCACTAGTTCCACTCCTGTCCACCAGCTCCCGGAGCTCTACTGCCTTGTCCACTGCCCGGCCGTTGCTCAAGCACCTGCTGCTGCTTCTGCCTCGATGGCTCCTCCAAAGACTTCGGATCAACTGTGCGAGGAGTCAGACAGTCACATTCCAGGTGACCCTTCCTACCACATTCATAACACCTCCTGCTCCTCGTACGGCTGGCTCTGGTCTTCTTGGACCTCTGTATCATCTGTCTACTACCCACAGATTACTCGGCTACTGATCGACAATCTTACGGCAAAGGCAGCAGCTCTGGTACACACTCGGGGTGTAGATCTACTAGCACAAACTCCACCCAGAAGAAGGTCTCGATGTCTTCCCATGTGAAGGTCATACCATCACAAAAATGGAACAAGTGGCTCCACCACCTACCTGCTGCTGTCTGAAGAAGGCTGGCAGCCAAGATCACCATGAAGTCTGCAGGCATCTCCACTAGCCTAAAGACTCTCACCAAACCTCCAGCCAATCCTCAGCCACCTGAGAGTCCGTCTCTCCCCGGAACCTGGGTGGCCTTTGGTGCTGGAACTCGTGCAGCACGCTCAAGTGGTGTGCATCGCCTACTACTGGGGCTAGTGGCATTAGTGGCCCAACATATGGTAGTATCGCTGGTGCCTCCGCTGGTGCCTCAACTGCAAGAGGGCCCTGTACCAAAGCCTCATCGCTCGGCAGGCTGTCAGTACGCACGTCCCTCTGGGCTCTAGCTGGTCGTCCATGGAAAGGCATCCTAAAAGAAACAAAGTGACACGGTCAAATGACTTATACCTGGTGAGCTGAGCTGGTTTAAGCTATCTATTAAAAACTTTTGGAAACACACACGCAATCAGTGTTTTCATGCACAAAGTCGGAAATCAGTTGTCAGGGTCTTGGTGTATGGATACGTCGGCCTCCCGCACCAACACTGGACTCCCTGATCAGAAAACCACACTCGGTACTCTTAACACTATCACTTCACAGAAAGAAAATATCAGAGTTATAAGTTCTACGGTAGAACCGACTCCTCTGATACCAATTTGTCAGGACCCATCCTTGGGGCCCGTGTCGTGACTACCCCAAGCCCGCCTTCCATAGGCCAGGGGCTGGCGACTAGCACCAAAGGCATAAATACCGATAACTGAGAAGGCATTCCCTTCATAAAAGTAAACAAAACACCACGGAGTACAAGTGGAAGTAAAACAGTAAGTATAAAGAGAAGTGCTGAAAAGTAAATGGGACAGAATACAAACCCAACTGAAAGTACAACTACAACTGAACAAAAGTACAATAGAAAAAGACAACAACTGGAAGAACGGAAACGGCTCCTGGGACGTCCTCCTCGGATCCTACCTGAATGGTAGGTACAGATGGCGCAGCTCCTGGATCGTCCACCACAGATCCTACCTAAAGGGTAGGTACAGATAGCGCAGCTCCTCAATGCTCTCGCTCATCAATCCCCTCCGAGTGTCTTCTCTCCTTGAAGTCCACCTCTGGATACTGACTCGTCGGGTGGTCCACCTCCGGGTATCATCCAGTCCTCGAACACTCGGCCTCCGTCAGCACTTCCCGTCATCTGCAACCAACACAATGAGGAGCGGGCATAGCCCGTGCAGCAGTGAGTATAACGATACTCAGTAGGGACCCCAAGACCCTCAAGGTCTCACTAAAACCAACATGGATAACCACAAATAAGATCTCATCAGAAAACCTCTACTTAGGTATATGCCCATACATATACCTAAGTTATCAAGTAACTCATCTCAATCATGAGGAAACATAAGATTATGAAATTATTGGATAACCACTACCTTGTTATATGCCCATACTTATACCTAATTTATCAAGTGACCCTTCTCAATCATGAGGTAAACACAAAGGTCAAAGATTCAGCTCAAACCAGGATATTCATTATCGAAACTGTAACTACTGAAGAGCCCCATATCTGGAGTGTACAGTTGTCCTGTCACGACTCCGAGGTACTGCTCACTAACCTAAGACTGCTGAGGTACTCCTCCTGTCGAGTACCGCGGGTCTGCCACCTCACACAGTAGTGCTCCTCTGCCATGGGTCTGCCACCGCACACAGTAGTGCTCCCCCTCATAGCCTACAGAGGTACTACTCCTGTCGAGTATCGCGGGTCTTCCCCCTCACACAGTAGTGCTCCTCTTCCATGGCTCTGCCACCTCACAAAGTAGTGCTCCCCACTAGGCTATGCTAGTCACTCCGAATCAAATCGGATAAGCAGTCATCGGTCACAACCAGCTACACGGTCTCCATACTCTGTATGCTTGCCTCCGGGATGGTCCGCTCCATGATCTACAGGTCTATACTCCAAGTATCACAAGTCCCACGAAGAAGTATCTCAATGGACCGACTCGTCATAGGGGTCTCAACGCAACAGATGGAGAGTCAATCGGACGCTCGGTCTATGAGTTATTAGCCTTTTCGTCCTAGGGGCCCGGTTGGTTTCGTGTGTGAACCAACCCGTCCATAGCTCAACTATACCCCGAACTCGCATAGGGTATGCTCATAGGGACCGTTTCCCAACGTGATCACCAACACCGCTGACAGTTCATCAAACAGACGTCCAGTCTGAAAGTTACTCGCCTTTTCATTCTAGGGGCCCGGTTGGACTCGTATACAATCCAACCCGGGAAATATCCAAATACATCCAAACCTCAGGAGAAGTATTCCAAAAGTTCCGTCTCATCAAGAGGAATTCAACGAGACAGATGGCGCGTCAATCGGACGCCCGATCTGTGAGTTATTGGCCTTTTCGTTCCAGGGGCCCGGTTGTTTTCGTGAGCGAACTAACCCGACCATACTCTGACAGCATCCAAACCTCGAGCGGAGTAAGACAAAAGTTCCTTCTCATCAAAAGGAATCCAAAAAAGTCAACGGCACGTCAATCGGACGTCCGGAGCTCAAGATATAAGCGTTTCCGCTACAAGGGCCCGGTTGGTTTCGTATCTGATCCAACCTGACTGAAGACAAAGTTCTCTGAAACCATGAGTCTAATATACCGAAACAACCGTCTTGATCCAAGGATCACATCTCAACTGACGGTGCATCGATTGGAGGACTGTAGCTCATGTTATGGGCAACATACCGAAAAGGTTCGGTAATAGGGGGTTCGGGCCCGGTCCGACCCAGCCCGATAGCCCCAGGGTCGGCCCGAACCGGGTCGACTCGAACTGGGTCTGGTTCCGGCCCACTTGGGCGCGGCCCGACTTGGTCGGTGCGGCCCGGCCTGGCCTGGGTGCGGCCTGGCCCGGCCTGGGCGGCTCGGCCCGGCATGGTAGCTCGGCCCGGCGCGCTGGGCGCACTGGCGCTGGCCGGGTGGCCAGGCGACCGGCCTGGCCGTTATGGCCGAGCGCTGCTAGCGGGGGGCGCGCTGCCCCCGTGTGAGGAAACTGCGGCCCCTTAATGGGGCCGCTCACCTCCGGTCAGCCGGGGGTCTCGGACCCCCAGTTCTTCCACGGTCCGGTCGGCCCGCTTCGGTCGGCCGGCTTCTGCCGCCACGGGACCGGCAAGGCAGGTCCCATTTCTCCGATGTCGGTGGCTAGGTACCGGCCACCGGTTCCCCTGCATCATCGTGGCCCGGAACCAGCAGCGGACTTGGTTCGTTTGGCGCGGCGCGACGGTGCCGCGACCCCGCTCCGGCCGCGGTGCTTCTGAGGTCCTCTGGCGCGGCGCGACGGCGCCGCATACTTTGTTCATCTTCTATGGCGGGGTGCGACGGCACCGTGGATTAGTTTTTTTCCAACAGCACGGTTCGAAGGTGCCGCGCTTCTCCGCCCTTCCTTTAACAATTTCCGCGCGGTGCCTCGGCACCGCGTTGCCTTGCTCGTGCTGCATCAATGTCAACAACCAAAAAGGGGAGGAGTGTTGGCCGTGTTCGTGTGGTCCGACCTCCTACCGTTATTACGATAATAGGCGGTTCAATTTGAAAGGAAGAAAATGACGGATGTAATCATGAAATAGAAACGTATAAATCCCCTACCTCGTGACGTGAACCCTCGATGGATCTGCAGAGAGGTAGCGTCGTTCGTTGACGTTAGAAGGTGACGTCGTCGTTTGTGATTTTCCCACGGCGGTGTCTCCTCCTTTGATGGAGACAGGGAAGCGTTCTTCGTCGAAGTTCTTGGAAGGCCCGATGTCGCCCAAGTGTACTCAAGATGTGACGTATCCCCTCTTGTCGCAGAGAAGGAAGAAAGGGTTATTTCGCAGCTGTTTGGTGTCGGCGTTCTTCATCGAAGAGTTGCGTTCTTCGCGTTCTTCAAGAAGGAAGGAGTTCTTCAAAGCTTAGAGCATTCTCTTCAAATCCTTTTGCACCATCAACTATTCTCCCACGAAATAAGACTTAGCCTTATTTAATTAACACACAAGCCAAAGGAAATCATTTAAAATTCAAACAAATCCAATAATTAATTACTTGAAAAACCTACACAATTAAGGAGTTGACTTTTTTTAAAAAGGGGGGGTTTCTTTTTGAGAGTTACAAAAATAAAGTGGGTGGTGAGTTATGGAAGGTCAAGGGGGTTATGGGAAGATCAAGGGGGTTAGGGTCTCGTGTAGGCCCACCACCCTCTTAACCTCTCATGGGTAGTTCCCTAACTTCCACCAAAGGATAGAACATCTTTTAAAGAAATAAAATTGTAACTCAATTTTGTTTTTACTTTCCAAAATTTTTAACATCTCCTCCTGATTAAACGCAACCCCAGAAAAAGTGATCTTAAGAAATTAACGGTGCTGCGGTTTCATCGGTGCCCTTAGATTTCAATTTCTAGCACCGGTTCAAAAGATAGGAAAACCCACTCATTCGTTCACTAAACGTACCCGAGCTAAACTTCAGAAATTAATTCCGGGCACACCGGGCCTCAGAATCAGGCGCCGTCAGAAACTGCGTTCTTGTAAAATCCAAAATGAAATTTAGAAAAATTTCCATTGAATTTTATGGGTCTTTACAAAAAGGGACTCCTTCTTCAGCACCTTCATTAAAATCATAATATGCTTCAAAATCTTGTGATAAGGTAAAATATTTGAAAATGCCTTGATAATATCTACCTTTCTTGAAAATATGAGAATATTGTGAAAGTAGGATTTTTCTAAATACAACCCATGATCCATGATGATAACGAGGTATAGTGGAGGTGTTTGATATCTCAAACAGCTTCTTGCAAGTGTGTTGTATGCTAAAAAAAGTTTCAAAATCATCTGAACATGACTTTGAAATAATTATTGCAAGCAAGTCCTCAGGAATAGATTAGAATGTCATTTGAGATCCTCCTCCTTCCATTTACTTGATCTGAAAAAAGTTATAAAACAAGAATTTAACTAAGATAATAAACATAGGGACTAATCATGTGTTTAAAGAAAACTCATAATCCCTAAAGTTTTCTAAACCGACCTCTGATACCATCTATAAGGACCTGTCCTTAAAACATTACTTAATCTTGAATTAAATTGAATAATTCACAATGAGGATCTTTTCAGGTTTAGAGTTTTAGAGAAGTTAGGACATAACTATTACATCTCAAAAATTACAAAGTAAACACATCTACTTAGTTTCCATTTTTTCACAAAATAAAAATTCGTGAACAAAATATTCATGTCTAGTTCTTGTTTTAGACAGCATGACATTTCCTTGATCCCATCCTTGACCCTATTCCACTTTATGTCCTGTGAAAAACATTTCAAAAAAAACATGGGACAAGCATAAAAAGCTCAGTAAGGGTCATAATAGTATGGAAAGAAAAAATTAGTCCATGTATACAAAAGAATCAATGAAATTATACTTTACTCATAAAACCTAATCAATTTAAAATACCTCATGAAATCATAAGATTTATGCATAAGTCAATAGAAATCATAAGACATAAAGGTAACTTGAGGCATTCATAACATTATTACATAGGGAGTAACCCTCGTGGTTACGTTTGGAATACCCATCACATTATATTCCCTAAATCTCTTTGGAGAAAACTTAACGTTTAACCCCTTCATGTTACCTAATGCATTGGAGAGCTATATCACGCTCACCCACCCTTAGTTTATCACAGAACCACCCGATTTCATAAACATTGACCAAGAAACATAACATAATAATGACACATAACTTATGAATAAAGGAAAGATATCATTCCTATATTTCAATAACAATATAACATTTTAAGATATTGAAATAAGTAATCCATTCTAAAAACCAATTTCAGAACCATTTAAAACATTTAATAAAGAGATTTTTTAATCAAAGTGTCCCATACCACTTTGAAACTTTTATCATTTAAAACTATTAATATCTATATAAATAAATCCTTAAAACCATTTTGAAAAAATGGATATTAATGAGAAATATTTATAAGAATAAATCATTAAAACATTTAAAATGATATTTTAGTTAAATGGTTTTTAACAAAATGAGAGACACCTGAATACAATAATTGAGAAATAACATTTAATCAAAACTGTATAATATCATGAGAATAAAGGTATTCATGATATAATATTACAAAGGACAGTATATACACCATATAAGAGTGAATTGGTGCATAACAACAATGAAGTCTCAATAGAAATGTCAAATGAGATGAAATCCCTTATAATGAAGGTATCCTTAAATTAAGGAGAAATCAATCTCATAAATATGTGTGAAAAATATAAATACACCCAATATAAGTGGATATAAAGGGTAAAACAATCAAACTACATTCACACATATTCAAAGGATGACATATTCAATAACTACATGTTGAACCCAAAGAAATCGAAATTGGGTTAAGAAGTTCCCTTAGTAAAATTCGGCAGCCTAACGACGTCACTTTAAAATTCATAAAATTTGTTGATGAGAGAGAAAATGGTATCTCATAACTTGGACATAAAATTTAAATCAATAAGGATATAGAAGAACATATCCCAACATAAAAATATGTAAATTTAAAGACATAACAAAATTAATCTTTTAAAAAGAGGAGTGTGAAAGGTTCCCATACCGATTTGGGAAACCTTCAAAACGTACACCCCATGAAAGAAGGGTCATAAAATGAAGATTTAAATACCAAAATATGAGATTATATTATAAAAATATTAAAATATTTTTCAGTACACACACCACAAAAAAGGAAATAGTGGAAAATGTAGCATGAATCTCATGGGAATAAAAAGTGAGATGAAAATCCCCTTATGAAAATTCGGCAGCCTAACAACGCCACATAAAACATCCAAATATGGATTGATGAGATAAAATAGGGTCTCTAATCATATTAACATAAAAATTAAAGTATATTAATATATAAGAACATCCCATAACATAAGAAATAGGAGCTTCAAAGAAATGACATAAAAGAGAGTACTTAAAAGGAAGGAGAGAGGTTGGATCCCTTACCTTAAGTCCGACTTGTCTTGTTCGTATCTTTATATTCCTGAATAACAAACTAGAGTTAATTTTTACTTGATTAAAAACCTTTTTCAAGTTAATTATTCCTTTTATATCACTTATTACCATGTTATTAACATTATGTAACTATTTATGTTTATAACGGTCGTTTTGTCGATCATTGGTACATGAGTCAAAAATAAACATCTTATAATTACAAGTCATTCATGTGTTAAAATATCCATTATATATAGAATTATATTCATGATTTAGATATCATATATATCATATATATCATGTATATACTTTCATTTATAATATTACATAACATTTAATGGTAAGAAATGAAATGCACCGTTCATGGAGACGGTAAGCGGTACGTACGCATGAACACTACTTTCATTTCTATTTCGTATTTAATGGAATTAAAACTAAATGAGATATATATATTATAATTCCAGTATAATAGTTATGTTATATAGGTCACATATTTTCATTAATTTCATTCTTTATACATTCCATGTATTGCCTGAACGTGTCACATCACTTGAGGGGGTGGTAGTCCACACTTCCTCAAATGAAATTATCGTATTTGCACAACATGAAAAGCATAAAGGTATGTTTTAAGTGTAAAATACAGAATAATAGAGAGTAAATAAATATAATATATATCATAAATAAATATAGTGCCATAATAATGGCCACAATGACAGGTGGTAGGAGAAGATAGAACAATCATCGTTTCATGATGCAGTAATTCACCATCCACAGAAATAGTATGTTCTTTAACAATTAGACGGATGTGTGTGTAAGTGTAGCTAGAATCCTTCTCATAACAACATCCTAGTATATTTAATATACTGTTTTTGTCACAAAAAAAAGAATAAAAAGATTTTAGGGGGTTGGAGAAGCAAAATAAAACAAAGAACATAAGAGAGAACATTACCTTTAAATCGTGTAACTCCTCTTGGTTTGAACCAAAATGGTTTCTTGAAGAGATTTCTGCCTAAGGTAAGGATTCTAGGATGAGGAGAGGGATATGGAGAGAAAAAATGGGTAGATCTTGGCCATTCCAATGGATTGAGAGGTGTGGGTATGATGGTAGAGGTGGGGGCCTTTTATAAGAGAAGAGGAGGGTCACTCTTGGAAAGTTATAAAATATTACTTTATTATAAAATGCTTTTCGGATTTTAAAGGTCCCAAAAGGATATATTTCGAGGCTAAGGTGATAAGGTTTTGAAATAAACCCATAAAATAGGTTTTTTACAAGTGTAAGACGTATATTTTACCCTATATTCTTAATTTTATTTAAATCGTTCATTTATGAGGTAATCACTGCATCATCACAGTGTCAAAAATAAATTAATTTATTTAATGTATAAAAATTATAGAAATACTATCATGATGTAGAAAATCTTTTTGTCTTCCTAATTAACTTTTATTGTAAAAAAATACGACTTGTATAACCCCATGTAAAAAATATTTTAGTAAAACAATACATGTTTGTGACATTTTAATTTTAACTTCAAATAAAATGGTATTAATGTCATTTTCATACCAAAGTTGCTTCATGGGGTCCCTAAGTTGACCCATGGATTTTATTGGTCGGCCATGAATCATCCAATAATGGTAGGACATGTTTCAAGGTCATTTTATATTATTATAAAATTATCATTACCTTAAATTACACTAATTACCTTTAATCGCGATTAATAAAACTTAAAAGTTACTATTCCCAAAAAATTATTTTAATCCCATTGAACCACATTTTACATTCTAATGAAAAACATGTATGTCGGATTTTTTAAATTCAAATCACAGAAGTGGTAATGTTTCATTTAAACGAAAAATCGGTTTTTTAACTACCACTTAGTGGTTTCACTATTCATAAAAAATTGAAATTTTTCAGAAGAACTCCAAAACATCACCCTAAGCTATATTTGATATTCCAAATTCAAAAATGATGTCTATTTTACAAAATTCAAAACATATAAGTTTAATTAATTAATTTAATAATTAATTACCGTTGTCAGAACAAATAGCGTGTTTTTATGAAACAATATATATCAAAAGATTCACACTAGTTTAAGTCCGATTTCAAAGTGAAATTAATTCCATTGACCACTATTGTATTAAACGGTAAAAGTATATTATAATTAGACTTTAAAACCAATTCAAAAGATAATATAATCATATAAATATATTATATTAAAAAGAGGTTTTGAATTAAAATACAACATTTTTCACTATTCATTAAAAAATGACCTTTATCGGAAAAATACCAAAAATTTACACCAAGTAAATTTTGATGTCCCGATTATAAAGAAGAATTTTATTTAGTCCAATAGAATTTATAAGAGTGACCAAAACTATATTAAAGAGGGTTCACCATCAAAAGAAGATAAATCAACCTTTTAGTGAATTTTAGAGTATTTATGCTTAAAATTGAATTCTTTTCTTATTTTAAGACATTATCATTTATTGGATAAATGTAAAAACATTTAACAAACATATAAAATCATATTTTAGTTATTTCTATTCATTCCCGCCAATACAACGGCTAGGTGTTAACTACCATTTAAAATAAAATTATTTTATTATTAGAGTGCAATGTAAGATTTCAAAGAAGCTCGTTGTTGCGTATTGGGTACGCCATCGAGTATAGCGTTCCCATTAAAGTAATATTAATATTTTATTCACAAATATTAATAAATATGAAATATTAATATTTTTTATTTACCTGGGATGTTACATATAATGTTTTTTATTTTCAACTTTTTGAATGATTATAAGGACAACCATTTATGGGAAGTTTAAGTAAAACTTCATATGATGTTTGTTAGATTAAAGTATTATCTCACTATATGAGGATTTCGGTATGTTGAATAACTTGTTCTAACAATTTTTATTTGATGATAAATAAATAATGATGGAATAAATTTTCATTCTATTTTTGGATCTTATGACCTGCTAGTGCTTTATGAATACAAATTCACCTAAATTTCATGGAATAAGAGATGAAGTGGAAATTTATCAAGACACAAAAGAGGGTGATTTTTTGTAGAAATAAAGTAAGAATATCTTCTCATGGAAATTATTCATCTTTAGAAAAAGGGTATTGAAATAAAATGTTGTCACATTATCATCATTTTTAATGCTATCAATGAGCTTTTTCATACCTATTTAGTTTATGTCTTTGTGATCATTAACATTATCCTAAAAAATTTTCTATCACTCTTCATCAGAACTTGGTAGTTATATTTTTATTCCATGTACAAGTTTTCAATTGTGGCCTATGTTATCTTATATGGATAACTGGTTATGATTTACTTTTAGTAACCATTATTGTTCTAAATTTCCCATTTAAAAAGATATTTTAGTATTCATTTTTATAATTTGGTTTTCTATGAATGGAACTTTAAAGTATTAAACCTTTGATAAACATACTGATTTTTGAGATATAAATTTATTTTAAGGGGTTAGACTATAAAAAATACAATTTTTGTGAAAATTATCAAAATTAATTTACATTTTTTTGATATATTTCATTTTAAGCAGTACTGACTTGGCTTACATTACACCAACACTGAGTTTCTATAAAACAAAACTTTATTATTAAAATTATTTAAACAATATAGCTATAACAAATACATTAAAATTAGTAGAATCTATATTAATATATTCTTTTAAAATGTTATTTATACTTTTTTGATAATAAAACATATAATTTTTTATAAATTCTTTACATGTTTAAAAAAACTATTTTCTCAAGTGAAGTGATTTTTATGTCCTTCTATGAATAATAAAAAAATTTATATATAGACACTTATAAAAATTTAGTTAGATAAAATAAACATCATATTTAAATTTCTAATGTCAAATTTATCTTAGGATGAAATTTTTGGATTTTTATGAAGTATTTAATTTTTTGATGAATAATAAAAAAATGAATTTCAATTTTAAATCGTTCTTTCATATAATTTATTTTTACAGTTAAAGATAATTTTAATTTTACATTATAATGTAACATGATCAATTTTACATCAATTAATATAATTTAGTTAATTGGAACCAATTTTACATTGAAAGTGGATATTAAAACAATTTAAACTTTTGAAATTTTCTCCTTAAAAACTCGTTGTCTCGCAGCGTGTGCTTGATTAATTTTAAATTAATTTTTTCCACTTCAAAAAATTGAATTTAAAAAATATATTTATTTATTTTTAATAATTATGAATTTCTTTTTTAATAATATCAACTTATTTTTTTGACCGAAATGATTAGTGAAAATAGTTAAAATTAATTTTTGTTGTCAAGGTAAGAACAAACTTATTTAATAATTAAACATATAATATAAGGAGTATCAATGACCTAAAAAATTTCCAAAACCGTTTTTTATGGAAATATTTATACCCTAAACACCTTATTCTATATTTTTATGAGTTATTAGGATATTATTACATGAATATGACCAATAAAAAAAGTTAAGTAATGAAAATAAAAAAAATGAACCTTCCTTGCCTTTAGCATTTCAAAATCCTTGCTACATGGACAAAAAACCCATATTAGTTTCGTTGTACACATTATTTTAAAAATTATAATATTTTTTGTCATCTTGTTAATTTATATTTAATTTTTAATGTAATTACTTATATAAACTGCTTATGTAATTCCAATTGTGGTAATTATTTAGTCAATAATTAACAAAAAAATGATATTTTACTAATTGATTTAAAATTTACAAAAAATATTATATATCTGAAAATGGTATTTAAATAATAATAAATATCATATGTGGTCAATTAATGGGATAATTCATCCTTTATAATGAACACATTGACTATTAAAGATTAAAAACATTGT
Organism: Viscum album; assembly: GCA_963277665.1. Taxonomy (NCBI): domain Eukaryota; kingdom Viridiplantae; phylum Streptophyta; class Magnoliopsida; order Santalales; family Viscaceae; genus Viscum; species Viscum album. Next base: position 1,448,972,788 of record OY728155.1, read on the forward strand.
CTGCATAGATCCGGTTAAAGTAGTGTTTTTGCAAGTTACATATGCTTGTTTTACAATGAATTTCCAAAACACATGAGATTTTTTGAAAAAATATATATATATAATATTTATATTTTATATTTTATTTATTATCTACAAATTTTAACTTTAATTTATTCTTAACGGTTGAATTACTTATGTTAGAAAACTAGTTACCTAAATAAAAAACAAAATGATAAATGTGGGGAAACATAGAAGTGAAGGAATTTTTTTTAAAATAAACTTATTTTTATGTGGTGGAGGTTTTTCTGAAACATATTTCCCTATAATACATTGTTTTTATTTTTTTGAATCACATTAGGTAAGGGATACCTCCCAATTGTGTTTACCTTTTCGTATTTACAAGAATGCCACTCCTCCTTTTCTATAAAAATGAATTAAACATTCTATTTCCTTACACCTCTCAAGAAAATTTGGCTAGTCCAACCACTAACCAAATAATATCCCAAAATATTTATTCTCAACATATAATAATAACGTTTTGAAGAAATTTTACCAAGTAATCCCTTTGGTGAAAACTATAAGGAGTTACTCAAAGTAGTGGTAACATCCTTCCATAAGCTCTTTTGTTTTATTTTCATTCTCCTCCAACTAAATTATTATTATTAGATGATTATATAATAACATCATTATCCTAAATTTATTGAGATGTTATTAATATAAGTTTTCTTTCTACAACAACCCACACATCCATCAAATAGTTAACAAACTTCCAATCTGTGTGTACGGCGAACTACCGCCTCTTGAAATGATGTAGTTCGTTTTTTCCTTTACCGCCTCTAATGTTGGGAATTATGAAGGAAATGATATGTTTATATAGTATATATTATATGTATTATTTTTTTATGATTCTTTAACTTTTACATAAAACACACCTTCATGCATTTCATTTTGTGTAAATATGATAACTTCATTTGTTGATGTGTAAACTACTGCCTCTTCAAAGTGATGTGATTCATTCACACTTTACATGGAATGTATTAAGGATGTGTTGAGTAAAATTATATAATATATATGAAATAATAATTCTAATGGAATTATAATATAAATATATACATATATGTTATATAATTTATTTATTTCAATAGGATAATAAAATAGAAACAATTTTCGTGCCTATGCACGACCTATTATCTCCAAGAATAGTGTTTTACATTTCATATTTCAATATTTTATAGATTATTATAAATAATTATATAATAAATTTTTATAAAATTTAAATCAGGTTATACATTATTTAAATAATTAAATAATTATCTATGTAATAGGATCAAGAATAAAAAGTAAAAACATATATGAAAAACAAATCAGATATTGCCTGAAACGTAATATTAACATGAAATTCTTAATATAAGGGAAATATAAAGACATAATAAAATAATAAAAGGTATTATATACAACAATATGGTCATTTTGTAGATTTTTATTAAAATTACACGTTTTATACAGAATGTTTGAATGATTACAAGAAAATTCAAGACTTAAGGTAAGAATTTTCCCATCTCACTTTTATTTTTATGGGAATTATGACTTATTCACCAGTAATTTATTGTTTGTGGTGTATATAATGAACATGAATGTATTATATGATTATTATAATTAAAAATTTTGGTGTATACATATCCATATTAAAATATTTATTACATGGGGTTTATGGTTCAAAAGTTACCAAATCGGAAAAGTAATTTTTTCCTAAGTTTTCGTTCTTTGAGATACATGCCATTTTATGAACTAATATTTTTATATGAGGTGTAAATACTATCCTTTGAATTTTTATATAATTAATATACTTATTTAATTATATTTTAACCTTCTTGTAATGTTATTATCTCATTTTTACTATGATTTAAAGTTACCAAATTAGTAATTGTTTATTTTAATCATCTCAATATTTATTAGGATTGTTTACGATTATGCTACCATTGAAGAAATATTACGATCAATATCTCAAGAACACTCAAGAATCTTCTTATCATATAGATATTATTCATATCTTCATTTATTAGAACCATTTTCCACTATTTGGTACTTAAGATAATTAAGAAAGGTCTTCTAAGAAAATATGACTTTATAACCATATTTGGTCGAAACTTTGTGTTCTTTCAAAACCGTGTTTTCAAAAAAAAAATCAAAAATGATTTATGTTTAAAAATTATTTTATGTATTTTCAAGATTATTTTATATGTTTTCATGGAAAAAAAATTTCAATTTTTTTTCAATCATTCTTAATATGTTTTCAAGATTATTTTCAAAGAAAAAATGTTTTCAAAATGTTTTATATTTTAAAAATAGTTTTTCAAAGCATAAAGTATATTTTCATCAAGAAATGTTTTTAATAATTTTTAATGTTTCATTTATATGTTTTGAAATTGGTTTTCAAATAAAATTATTTTGAAAAATTTATATGTTTTTTAAAATGTTTCTTTTAAGGAAAAGTTATGTTCTATGTGATCTTTTAAAAATAAATCTCCATCTAAGATAACATCCTTTGATATGGATTATGATTTACTAGGGGTATTATCCAATGATACCATTAATATTATTTATATTAATGGTTTGTTTTTTAATGGTATAATGTTTATATAAACCATTTCTCTTCCATGGGTAAAACATGCTTCAAATATATTGTTATTAACCCATATCTTTTACCCAGTCTAATCGTGTTTCAAAGAGATAAACATGAAATCCCTTTATTTTCCATATTTTAATAATTTTATGTAAGAATAATTATTTTTGATGTGTTTTTATGATAATATTAAAGATATTTGGTATTTATTCGTGTTTTTTTCAAGGACATTGTTTATATGATGGGGTGGACGAGATAATACTTGATAAACTCATTAGAGCTTATACGATGGGGTGGAAAAGATAGTGTTGGGTAAGAGTATTACAGCTTATATCATCAAGAAGAATCGATAGTGTCGATTAATCATTTGATAGCTTATATGATGGGGTTGACCAGATAGCACCAGGTAATCCCATTACAGCTTATAGTATGGGGTGGCCAGATAGCACTAGGTAAGCCTGTTGTATTTATATGATGGGGTGGCACAAATAGTGTCAGGTAAGACTATTAAAACTTATATGATGAGGTGTCCAAAATATAATTGAGTGACCCCGTTATAGCTTATATGATGGGTGGGACCTAAATCTCCCACTAATGAATTTGTTAAAGATTTGTATCTCATGAGATAATGATGAAAAAAAAGTCGATGGGTTTGATTCACAATGGGAATAAGGGGTAACCCAATCAACTACATAAAGAAGGGGAAACCCAATTCACTATTGGAAGATGAGGAAACCCAATCCCTTATAAGGAAATGACTGCAACTAGGGATGGTGGTATGTCCTGCCCAGTAGCTGTAGTTCCCATGAGTTTTCCAAATATGTTTTGGAAATGAGCCTTGGATTAAGGATGGTTTTTTTACATGTTTATGATTATTCCAAAAATTACATAGCTTAATCCTATGTTATTCTACCATATATTATGATCTTTATTTCCTTATGATTCATGTCTTATGAAATTTCAATATTTTTGTACTGATTCATCTTTATGATATTTAATATCCAGGGTATGATCTTCTAATGTTATGATCATGTTCTCATACCCTTATGATCATGTTTATTCTTACATATCTCTCTTATTTACCCTTAATAATCATTTTAGATCACCACTTTCTTATGTTTCATTTCCCCAGTTTATGAAAAAAGGTTTTAAATAGAAGTATTAAAGGGGATTCCATTGAAGGGAGATGTTAAAGATCTTTCCCAAAGTTAGAAGATTTTGTTTCCATGTTTTTGAAGATGAAAAACTACTATGGTCATCATACATTTATTTTTGTAATGTGGTGAATATTCATCTAAAATGATATAATATACTTGTATATTAAGCTTAGGTTTCTATACTTCTTGATGATGAGAATTATATTTCAAAATTATTTTTCAATTAAAGATAACATTTTAAGTAATTGCACAAAAAATGTAGTAATTATAAATGAGAAGTCGCCTTTTATTTTACATATTTTATTTTTCTGGTCTTATTTGATTTTTTATTTATAAATTAATCCCATTACCTATTTGAGAATTATATGTAAAAAATAAAATTTAAAATTTTTATAATATTCAAGTATTCAAATAATCAAACTTACATGTTGAACACTTTTTTGAAATTTTCTCATACGTCATTATGAATAGAGTATAACTAGTAATTTGTCTTATCTCTTGGAAAAAACAAAATATCCAATGTACACTAATATAAAAAAAATATAATGTGAGTTTTTATTAAATTAATAGAAATACAAATTTAATAAATACATGTTTCAAACCCTTCAAAATAAAGAAGTATCCAACACCTAACTGCTTTATTTTGAAATATTTTATCAATATATATTATTATTTATATATATTTCATTATCTTAACTAATTTTTAAATACATTTTGAGTTTAAAAATACATATAATGACATCTCATTATAATGAATAAAAACATTTATGTATAACTAATATAAAAAACATTAGTGTTAAATATAAATAAATTAAAATAACTTAAATATGTATGCTAATAGAATTAATTGGAAATTAATTTTATTGTGTTCATACCAAAAAAATAACTAGTTATATGCACTAGGATATCCCTTTTTAAAATCATTATAGTCGGCTAATTTCCCACATAGGTTAGTATCGATTGGAACCTTCTAAACATACAACAATAAAGATGAATATGTTAAAAATCTATCAATTCCTAAAGAAGTAGTATTCTAAGTCCTAGAATCTCATAATTGTTGTTGCCTATAAATCAAGTCATTAAATTTAATGTATTCCTGTAAAAAAATAGATAAATATATAAATTTTAAAATGTTAAAATTAATTTAAAACAAATATAAAATAATGGATATAATATATACATACATAAGTGGTAATTTTTATTAAAATAATATATGGATAAAATAAAAAATGGTTGATACTTTGTCCAACTATAGTAAACACATCTATCGTAAATTGTAATATTGATGATCTATCAATATCTTTTTCATACCCTAAAATACTCTTTATCTATCTGTTGATTATGAAAAGTATCCCCAATATAATATATAATACCATATGAAATAGTATGATGTTGGGGACCCCCAACATAAAAATCCAAATAAACAAAAAGTTATAGAGGAGGAGGAGTAGGACTTGGATAAGAATGAGGTTGTGGAAGAGTGTGATCTACTAGAGGAGGCGGAGGATTGGGATCTTTAAGTGGAGGTAGTGGAGTGGCATATGCATCATAAATATGTTTTTACATGTATGAAAATATCAAAAAAATTAAGCTTCGATCTTTTCCTCTATCATCTCACCCATAGCATGGAAATTAGCTTCTAAATATTTTATTTTCCATTTATATAAATCCTCATTTAAAAAATATCCAGAAGAACCAGACACTTTTTTATTGATGCACCTACCATGGGTACTTATACATAACCTCAGTGTTCAGACTTTCCCATTGCAGCAACAGAAATATCCTTCCTACCATCAGGTTTAAATATCCCCTAAGTTCCCTTCTCCACAAGGGATTCCAATATATAATATTTGAAAAATTTATTAGTGAATCACAATATATCATGAATTAAATTAACTCAAATATCATAAATAAATTAAATAAATTCATTAAATCCCTTTAATTGTAACCCTTTAATCTTTAATAAGATATTTTCCCTTTTTTCCCAATTAGGCACTTTTGCATTTTTCATGTCTATTTGTGGTAAAAGGAGAGACAACCTTTACAAATCCTAAATAATCATCTCTCATTTTCTAATTTTTTTTTACTATTATTTGTTTTCCAATAATGTATGCCTCGTACAAGATAAAGTATGAGTGTATACATTTTTGGATTGGATCTCATGAAGTGATATCATCAGTTGCTATAAATTAATAATAAAAAAACATTAATATGATCATTAATATAAAAAAATATTCTAATATATAACATTTCAGATACAAAAAATGATTCCTTTCATCGAAATTCCAAAAACAACTTCTATGTATATTCATCTAGATAAGGATATATATCACTTGGATTTTTATGTTGTCTTTCCCAAAAAAATAAAATATTTTGTGTAGTTTTATTTAAAATACCTCCATGTACAAGTACTCAAAGCTAAAAATTTATTCCTAACTTTTCTAGTTCTAAGTATATAATATTTATTCTAAAAATAAAGGTAAAAACCAATATTAGGAAAAACATTTCATGATAACAAAAAGTATAATGAACAATATTACAAAAATATTCTCCCCCAAATGAGTTATTACTTCTTTGTAAACACTTCCAATTAGAAATCAAAATTTATATTATGAATGATCTTTCATTGAAACAAAAATATTAATTTTTTTAAATATAGAACCTTCATAATATAATTATCATAAAAATCTACTAATCTCCTCTTGTCTTGGAAACATACAACTGATAATTTTGGTAAATGTGTGTATCCTTGTTTACCAATATTGTAAGTCTTTTACGCCCCTCGTAGAAGTATATGGATACTTTGTATAATCATGAGGAGGCGCTTCAACAAAATTATGTGTACAGTACTCCCCAGATTTTCGAGGTGACTTAAATGTTTGATTTTACATTATCCTAAAAATAAAATTTACAATAAATTAGTATAAAAATATAAAAATCCAAATATTACATATAAAATTAAAAAAATTATCCAACAAAAATTAAACCAAAATAAACAAATTTTTAATCATTTTTTTATATTATTTAACAAAAGTTCTAAAAACATCAATGATAGCTAAAATCCAATAAAATAAGGAAAACATATCCACATTTTACATAGAAATATTAATAACAATTTAAAACATATATAAAAATAAACACACCACACTTTATCATATTTGTTAGATAATATCCAATCTAATACACTATTTTGGAGTTGATATACTCAAAAATAGTGTGTGAATAATTAAATTGATTCCACATATTAAACTATTTTTATACTAAAAATAATATTCTATGGATATACTCTTATAATTGTTTTTAAAAAAAATATGTATTTAACAAATAAAATAAAAAATAATTTTTCTTCCATGAAATATGGAAATAAAAATGTTATATAAGGGTAAACACAAGTTAAGAATGTTTAATCTAATTTTATGTATAGTTAATTATAAATCAAATAGTTATGTTTATACTTACATAAATTTAGTTTACCCATACTTAATTTCTATTTACCCTTATTTAACTTTTATTTACCCTTGTATAACATTATTTTACCCATACATAACTTTTTTTTAACGTACATAACTTATTTTTACACTTATATAACATCTTATTACCCTTATAGAATTTTTTTTACCATTTTATAACTTTATTTTACCCTTAACTTATTTTACCCATACATAAATTCAGTTTACCATTACATTACATTGTGTTTCTCTTATATTACTTCTTTTTACTGGTATATAAAATTCATTTACATATAAATAACTATTTCTTACCCTTAACTTATTTTTACCCTTATATAACTTTATTTTACACTTACTTATCATTTTTATCCTTACTTGGATTTATTTTACCATTAATTAACCACTTTTTACTCTTATATAACATCGTTTTACCCTTACAAAACTTAATTTTAACATTATATATATATATATATATATATATTACACTTAAATAACTTTTTTAACCCTTACATAACATAAGTTCATCATTACATAACATTTTTATCCCCACATAACATTAGTTTACTCTTAAATATTCTATTAGAGTCTCGATTTACCCATATATAACTTTTTTTACCATTAAATAACTTCTATTTATGTTTACATAACATTATTTTACCCGTATATAACTTTATTTTACCTTTAATTAAATTCTGTTAACCCTAAAATTACTTTAGTTTACCCAAAAATAACTGTTTCTACCTATATATAACATTATTTTACCCATAAAGAACTTTTTTTACCCTTACTGAACTTATATTTACTCTTACATAACTTTAGTTTACCCTTACATAGCTTTTTTTACCCATAATTAACTTCTTATTAACATTATATTACTTTAGTTTTCTCTTACTTGATTTTTTACCCTTACATGACTTTATTTTACGATTAATTATCCTATAAATGTTTTGGTTTACACTTATATAACATTGTTTGACCCTTAATTAACTTATTTTTACCCATATATAACATTATTTTACAATTACATTAATTTTTATTACCTAACATAAATTTAGTTTACACTTAATTAACTTTTTTTTAACATTATATAAATTTAGTTTACCCTAAATTAATTTTTTTACACTTAATTAACTTCTTCTTACCCTTACATAACTTTATTTTACCCTTATATAACATTTTTACCCTTAAATAATTTTTTTATCCTTACATAACATTATTTTACACTTAAATAACATTATTTTAACCTCACTTAACTTATGTTTAGCCATGTATAACATTAGTTTACCATTACATAACTCTTTTACCCTTATGTAAATTTAGATTACACTTACATATCTTTTTTACCATTACGTAACTTCTATTTACCCTTGTATAACTTTATTTTACCCTTAAATAACTTTTTTACCCTTAATTGACTTTTATTCACCCTAACATAATTTAGTTTATCATTAATTAAAAATTTTTCCTCTTTATTAACATTAGTTTACCCTTAACTAGTAAAAGTTTTTTTACCTTTATTTAACATTGGCTTACCCTTAAATAACTTTATTTTACCCTTACATAATTTTTTTACCCTTAATTAACATTTATTTACCCTCATATAACTTTTTTTACCCTTAAATATCTATTTTACACCTACTATACATTATTTTACCCTAACATTAATTATTTTAACCTTAATTATCTTATTTTTACCCTTAAATAATGTTAATTTACCCTTACATAACATTTTTTTACCATTACTTACAATATTTACCCTTATGTAACTTTAGTTTACCCTTACTTTATATTTTTTACCCTTAAGTTAGTTTTTTTACCCTTACATAACATAATCATGTTTTTACCCCTACATGACTTCATATTAAACTTAATTTTTTTTAGCCTTACATAACATCATTTTACCCTTACGTAAATTTTATTACCATTAATTAACTTATTTTTACATTTACATATAATTAGTTTACCCTTAACGTTTTTACACTTAATTAACTTCAGTTTACCTTACATAACATAGGTTTTTTCTTACATAACTTTTTTTACTCTTACATTACATATGTTTACCCTTACATAACATTATTTTACCATTATATAAGTTTTTTTACCATTAATTAATTTTTTTACCCTTATATAACTTCAATTAACCATTACCTAAATTTTTTTAGAGGGTTTTTGAATTATTTTCTGTGATTTTTTCCATGAGATCCATAGAATCGAGATGCATTTCAACATCTATAATCCATGACATGTAATTGCTTCTGGTAATATCAAGAGCGGAGAATTTGAGTTTCGTGTGGTTTGACTTGATGGTAACTATGAGTGATAGAGAGAGAGAAAACGTTATTATTATTCAAAATAAGAATACAATGATAATTTAAATTTGGTTTAAAACAAAAAAAATGGTGTCAAAACAATTAAAATCAGGTTTATATTATCATATAATATATTTTTTTTATATATCCCACCATAATCAGTTACTAAATATTTTACCTGGGGGTTTGAAATAAATAAATAAATACATCACATTAATCTTTTAAAACATTTTTTCATATATTGATATTTTAATTATACTATCCAAGTAGGCATTTAAAAATAAATAAATCAAAACTGTCCGAGTAGCTGAAAGCCCAAACTTTATGGTGGTAATTAAATAAATATTATAAACTATCCAATCTGGTGTGAAATAAATAATATTATATAAATATTTAGAACCATCCAACTAGGCAGTGAAAAAATGTTTTAAGATGAAAAGTATTTCTAGAAAGGTGGTGAGAATAAATATATAAACATACCTTTATCCCTTTTTCAGAATTTTTGTTGATAACATGTTGTGAAAACAAAAAATTAAAATGTGTAAAATTAAAATAGTGGAGAAAATGAAAAAAAAAATTAAGATAGAATTATTATTGAATATTCTGGTTCCTCCCTTCTATTTATAGTCTATATATAGGGGGGTGGAATTCCCTTTTATAGGCAGTGAAGGAGGGTGGGTGGGGGTGGGGGGGACCCACCCCCAATGATGATTGCAGCAACCTTACAATGGCTACCTAATAAAATATACATTTCACAATTTTATTATCATTTTAAAATATATAATTGATCAATTAATAATTATTTATTTAATAGGGACAAACCAGATAATTTATTTAAAAATATAATATGAATTGAACTCAAAAAATAAACCTATTCTATAATTATGCATTTCATTAAAACTTATTTATATAATAAACTAGTAATTATTATTTTAATTGGATTTTGGTATCCTAAATCTAGTACTTTATCTCTTCCCATATATTAATTAGGATTTAAATTTAAAACTCTAATCATATGAAAACTAAATAAAGTACTATTATAACTCTTCATAATAAAGTCAGTGAGTGTTGAGTACCCATGTAATGGGTACCCATTTTCTTTCATAATATGCCTTATATAATAAAGTAACATTCTTATTATAAAACATTCAACATCAAAATAACTTTAAATGGTTACCATGGATTTTTAATCAAACAACCATCACAAAATGTTTTGTAAAAAAATAATGACTATTTAGTAAAAGAACATAAAAATATTTGAATATCCCTTCAATACTAGTAGAACGTCACACCAAATTCCAAAAATGAATGGATTAACAAAAGTACACTTCTCCATCACCAAAATATTGATTAAATTCTAATTACGAAATGTTTTTTGAGACACAAAATTTTTTTGGTATAATTAAAACAATGTAAACATATATTATATGAAACTCCCCCTGTTCTCCATTTTTGATAATCCTGAAAATAATAATTTGAAGTTAAAATTGTGGTATTTTTTCATATTTTCAATAAAAATTATAAAACGTACGGTCAATGTAATATTTTGTAACTCATGAAAGACAACATTGAAGTGTTATATATGTGGATATAATTAGTGTCCCGTGAATATACATATTTTTTATGAAACTAATAATATTATTATTAATATAAGCTCACACATAGTAATAAAGGATATCTCTCCCACTACATTTCAGTTGTTGTTTTGTCTAAGGGAGGAGAGGAAGATCATCCTCTCAACCTCTTATCTTCAACTCCATGGGAGATTGGTCAAGAGAAGAGGTAAGTTCTTCTTCTATTCGTATTCATCTTCCTCTTATCAATCTTCTTCTTCCACATTTATTTTTTCCAATTGTTTTTATCTATTCTATGGTTTGAATGGATTTGGTGTCTCACCATATCACAGTGAAAAAAAAGAAACCGATGGGGCATTTTCTCTCAGATTTTAGAGAAGACCATTTTTTCATCCACACTTGGTTAGAGATTCCTCACTTAAGCTATAACTTGTTGGTAAGTGTTTAAACTTCCATAAACATAGTATATTGTCATAATATTGTGTTACTAGGTTCTTAAATTAGTTTATATGTTTCCCTAGATCTATAATGTTAGATTCAATTCCCTAAAACCAACTTCTATGTACTTTAAATTACATGTACTATTGAAATAATGAATATTAATAAATATATTATCATATATTTTTCTTTATTTTACTAGAATTTATGTTCATAATGTCGTATAGTTTCCATAAAATCAATCTAGGTCATATAATTTCTCCACTATGATGAGGACCTTGAGGCACTATGATGAAATCTCTTAACTATAAGTCCAATACTCATGATTACATTCTATAAAGGGACACATAGTATGTAAGCAATCAGGTGTGAGTACACTTAAGTGGATGAGACATCAAATAATAAAAATTGAACTGTTTAAACTCTAAGAGAGGAGGTTATGAGGATATTACGACTAATAGGAATTCCACATGTTTAGTGTCCTTAGATATTCCAATCTATGAGCGTGTGGACTGGTCATTAGACTTTTAGATAATTATTTATGCATATCATGACTTACCAACTTAAATTTATTTTTATAAACCATGATGATATGGTTTTTTGTGATGTTGGGTACATTGGGTGCATCATTAATTACATATTATTAATGATTAATTCAATAAAGGATTTGTCGATTCCATCATTATATAAGTTGATATCTCATCCTTCTTTGACATCGTGACATTAACTTATTCTTATGTGGGTGACTTTACCTATAGCAATATCCTAATCATATACTTTAGGAAGGTATGCATAATGCTAGAGAGAAAAAGTCCTAGAGGGTCACACATTAATAGTTTTCATTATTCTCAATTAAATTTTACTTTAATTTATTTATTAGAATAAATAATTTCCCCCAAATTAACAAGTAATATTTATTCAGGATTTACTGATTGAAAATATTTATTAAATATTTATTATTTTTGGTAATGTTTTAATTAAATGGATATATAAATATTTATCTATCTATTAATTATTATTAATTTAATAAATAATTACCGATTATAATAATATTAAATAAATATTTATTCATTATATAATGAATCTAATATTTATTTTATTGAATGAATTATATTCATTCAGGAATTCAATAAATCTAGAGGATAATGATAATAACTAGTTTTAAGTCTAGTAAAAAAATATTAATTTATCAAAATATAAAATAATACTTGTCATTGTGTGGGATAGAAAAATCCATGACATAACAAAATATTATTATTTCTATATAGCATTGGGTATTTTATTGGTTTAATATATTATTAGGATAATTTTTGTAATAATTTAAAATCTAACCCTAGACCTAGGTAAATATATAGACATTTACGTCATTTCAGAGAAGTTTATACATTTTTCACTTCACCTCCCACCCCTTAGAGAGTACTCTCCATAGAGAATGTCTTTAGGTTTTTCTCTCAAGAACTAGAGAAGTGACATTATTCCTCCTCCTTCCCCTAAAGACAAAGAGACCAAGATCCAATTCTTCTATAATTAAGGGACCATGGTATCAATCAAGTGAGTGATACATGAAGATTATTACTTTTATGCCTTTACCAGATGTAGAATTAGTGATGATCATAGATCAAAGGAGAACATGTGGATTACCACTAGGGGATCTACATTGGGTCCTCATCAACACAAAAGAGGTACACTTTGAATGGGATTCTAATATACGATACGAAACAAACAAGGTTTAGATGATAAACTCCTGTAATGAATAAAGAACTCAAAATCAAGGTATTTATTCTTTCTTATAAATTTATTATAAATTTAATACGAAAAGATCCCCTCATGGCTGAGACGTTCTTTATCAATTTACATTGAAAATATTCATCAGTCATGACATATTTTTGGTCATGTACACTATGGATTATTCATTTGATCAGAAAAAAGAAGAGTTTGGTTCATCTCAAATAGGCGCTTATTCTACATCTAGAACCATCAAGTGGTATCAGAATGATCTTGTTCAAATTTTTTAACTATTTATTGATTTTTGATCATTTCATGCATTTAATGTTACTTTTTCATTCTATAAATCCATTTATTTAATATGATTTTATTGATATCTTACTATTCTTCATTTTTTAGCTATAAAAACAGGAACCAACTTAAAATAAAGGAAAGATGTAAAAAGAATCCAACAGGTGGAGTTGAGGATTCTGGTTGGATTGTACATGATTTCACATCGTGTAGCATTACAGTACTTGTCGTGTACCTATGTGCACTACAACAGGACAACCGATGTAGATTCTAGGTAATCATGTAGTAACTATATGTAGAGTGCATTAAATGAGCACCAAATATTAACTAAAAAACTAGAACACATTTTATTAGACTAAATTCCATGTTACTCACTTACATGTCATGTAGTACAAAATTTTTTACAACAGAAAACACTGAGTCAAGACATGTTATGCATATATTACGTGATGAATATAGACTAGTTTTCAGGCTATATGGAGGTCACACAGTGTGTACTGGTTGTACATATCTTTTACCTCATAAATATATGTGGTGAAGTACACACCCAATCCCTAGGTCTGTACTACATACATATGACAAAGCAACACACATGGCATGTGGTTGGCGTGTACATTCTGTTTATCCTACCTATTTACATGAAAAATAAAATTAATTAATTACTTCATTAAACCCCATTATTATGTGTTCATGTGTCATTTATTGATAGTGCACCCCATAGAATAGGTTCTATATTAGAATAAATTCCTAATGAATTTCCATGTAAAATTCGATACTAAAAGTCGTGCATGGTCATTACATACTGTATACACTATGTATATTAAATCAGACCATTCAATATAATTTTGATGTGTCCCAAGTGTCATTTGTTAATAGTACATGGTGATAAATTATATCATTTTCTATGTGCATGATATTTCATGTGATTGCATTGTATACAATAAGGACCATGTCAGGTAATTAGAATAGGTACTCACTATGTAATTTTCATGCATAATATGTGTAATTATTTTATTTTTATATAAAAATAAAATATTTAATTTATTTAAAATCACAGTTCATGGGGGATCTCCATACCATATTAAATGGTGATTAAGATAAAATGAATTAGATGATTAATTAGATAATTAATTGGGTTAATTCCCATATGTTTTATCTTAATGAATAATGAATTAAAATGAATAATGATTTATTTTTTTAAATACATATTCATTTCATGAATGGATATTCATGAACATATATCGACCTACATATGTGTTGGGTTTCTTTAAGTTTTTTTATGTAAGGGTATTTTATAATAATAATTATTAAACTAAAATAATGATTTTTGTATCATCCCTCCCTCATTAGGTATGTGCCAACATTCCCACAAATTCTTTTATGAAAAAACCCATTAACCAATCATTTGGTTCCCCTCACTTGAGTGTGAGTAAAATCATATAGAAGGATGGAGCTCCTAAGTGAATGGATTTAGTTCAAGACAGATCTGAGTTACCAAGGTGAAACTATCCCAGGTGATACATATGAGGGCCGGAGGAATGTTGAAAATAAATTCTATCCTAAATCAAGGAGTTATTACCTTATATTAAAAGGGTATTTTTACTTTCTTCTCAATAAAAAATCATATAGTTAAAGCTCATGAACATAAAACATTGTATTTAGTTTATTTCAATCTGATGCATAGTTTATTTTATAGATATTAGGAAATAATCATATAAATAAATGGATAGACATGCAAAGATGTAATTAAAATAAATATAATATGAGTAACCATTTTATCAACACATGGTCAACAACTTTAATAGAATCCACATATTTTTTAGAATAAATTTAAGAGGATAAAACATGTAAATTTAAATATAATAAAAAAATCCATTAACTAAATATTATGTAAGACTTCACCATCCCTCAATTGATTAAAAACATAGACATATAAATAACTTTTTTCATTGCCATAATCACGACACTTACTTTTATCAGATAGTTATTATGATTGTTTTGGGTTGAATTAACCAAATTTTATTGGTTGAAATGGATAAAGTATATACAATCCAATTATAGTGAAAAGTGTTGAGGAAAACCGAGTCAAAATTTCAAGATTGGGAATTCATCCAACAGATCAAGGATTTCTAATTTGTAGCTGGAAATACCACTTATTGAAATACATTCTCCCGATTTACATGATTAATGTTTGGGATATTAGAAGGGGAATATAGATACTTGACAAAAAAAATTCAAATAGATGATAAATTCCATATACAATGGTGAATGT
Source organism: Viscum album (assembly GCA_963277665.1). Taxonomy (NCBI): domain Eukaryota; kingdom Viridiplantae; phylum Streptophyta; class Magnoliopsida; order Santalales; family Viscaceae; genus Viscum; species Viscum album. The sequence continues at coordinate 1,448,988,608 of OY728155.1, forward strand.
TGTTGGGACATGATAAAATAGTGAAAGCCCATGTATAATTTAAAAATAATTTTCCTTGTATATCATATTAAAAAAACAAAGTACTTATACTATGATTTTATATTATTATATAAATTTAAATAAAATATTTCATCCTCAAAATTATCATTTTGTTCATTCCTTGGCTCCGGGGATTTCCTCACATACACAAATATCTTTCAAAAGACATAAATTCCTTACATTGACTTATATAATATAATTTTTTCAATGTGCTAGAATCCCCTATTCTTGATTAACCAAATTACCTAACAGGAAAAGGTGAAAAAAATCCTACCATAGGTTCTTGTAACATTATTTTTAAATTCATTGTGTTAGGAAATCAGATGTGTCTAGTAATATGATGATACAACATAAGGGAACATATGTTTACATAATGATTCTTTTATCTTTTATTACTAGAAAAGGAGAATAATAGTGTTTAAGAAAAATGATAATTTCACTATAATTTAATATTCTATATTGAAATATGGGAACCTAATACTAATCGTGTTTTAAAAATTTTGGAGTATATTGATTTTTTAGTATGTTTTGGTATAAATTTGGATAATAAATTATCCATGGATCTCATTTTTTTCATCCCTTACCCATATATAATCCTTAATCAAATAAGAATGAATTAATGGTATGGATAATTCACTCAGATATCTCCATACTATACTTCATTGGGAAGATAATAAGAAATGGGTATTAGCTTCCTCACCCTATATTTTGAAGAGAATATGAGACAAGATTGAAATGATCCTGGCCAATCTAAGTCCAATAGATCCTTTATAACATATTTCTAGTAGGAAAAAGATATAGAGGTTGTATAATACATACTAGGATATTTTATTCTCATGTGGCATGAAATAATTGTTGAAATAATTACAATGAATTAAAGAATAAGTGATTAGAATATTATAATTTAATTATATTCATCCTTACATGAACTTATTGGAATTAAATACAATGTTTATTTTTTATATTTTTATCCTTATTCAATGAAAATGAAAGTAAAAGTTATTATAATTAGTGAATGGATTTCTCTCGAAAGATGAGAAAGGGTGATTTATATGTCAGTAGTGAGAAATAAATGACTTCATAAGTAATTAGAATTCCTCGAGAGGTTGAGAAAGGGTGATTACTATGTCGACAGTGAGAGGAAACAAATTCTAATTTTCTGAATGGATTAATTCACATTTGAATAGACTGTTACAAAAACAATGTCTCAATGTCTATTTAGATAAAAGGAGACATTGTTTCATATTTTAAATGACAATTTTTATAGTACTTAATACTAGGAAATATGTTAAGTCAAACTTGAATCATTTAAATCCTTATATGTAATTAATGATCAATAAAATATAAGTCTCAATTACCTATTTATGGAAAGATAATTTTTTTGCTAAATAAATTTTATAATAGTTGACTTGTTTATATTTAGAATAGTGTTATAATATCTTTTGAGCTAAATCATTAGGTATACTAACAAATTAAATGTCTATATTTAAATAAATAAACAATAATGAATAATGGTAATCCAAAAATCCATACAATTAGTATAGAAATAACGTATAAAATTTTAAAATTAAGTTAAAGGTTAGTTCATATACTTTAAAATATTCTAGTAATTCCTAGTGAAGAAACGAATAATATTTAGTAAAAGACATAAAATCCTCTAGGATAGTTAGTCTAAGAATATCTTAAATTAAGTAATTATAAATCATTTATATATGGACTAATGTTATTCCTTAACTCACATTATATACCTTAAAAATGCAATGGTGGAAAAAGATATATGTTGAGTTTTTTATTTAGTATATATCTTCCGTAGACACTAATAAGGCATAACTCTCAAATAACAGTATATCATACGAAAATCATATTGAAAAAGAAATATAATATGATATAATGGAATATATTAGGGCATAAATTTATGTGTTCTGATTTAGGGTGTTTGTTAAGACCAAAAAACACATATAAAAAGAAACAACACTATGTAAATAACTAGTAATTGTCTTATACAGGATATTAACAAACCTGGATAATCAAGACTGAATATATTTATATCAGAAAAAAGAACATATCATTTGAGATAGTTTTAGAATACTCAAATTCTATGATGTTATGTCTATGGATGCACATGAGTTTTCATAGGAACATTATACTCTACTAATATTAGTAGGATGTGATATTCCAGAGACACAGACTGCGTAGAAATAATAAAACCAAATATGTTGTTTTATATTCAATAAGATGGGTGATATGTTATTTGTTATAAATAATTTATTCTACATGTTAAATATATAATTGAATATAACTAAGAATTAAAAATTATGTACAAATTCAATAATTAATTAAATGTACTAAAATTCATTGGTTCCGTATTTTAGATATCTCTAACTTAATACTATTATTGAGTATTTAAGATAAACTATAAATGAATGGTATAAGTTGGTACCAATTAATCGTAAGTAATTATAAAAGGTTTTATCAGTGGTCTCTAGATAAATTCTAAAAACATATTTCACTAATCATCGTAAGAAATACAATTGAATTATACATTGTTATAGCTTCTTGTATGATTATATATTGGGAATTTGGATGTCAAGGCCATTTTCTTAATGGAAACCCTATGGGAAAGGTCTAAATGACCAAACCAAAAGGTTTGGTGATGCTAATGAATTCAAATAAGATATTGAAATTGAATAAATTGGTTTATGGATAGTTGAAAACATAGTGATATTATATTATTTATATGGAAAAAATGGATCCATTTGTTGATTAGAGGTTAGAGGGATAATTATTTGTTTTGAGAAAATGTGTTTATAAGAGATGAAAACAAGTCTTCATTATTAATAGTTTTTTATACAAATGAATGAAATTATTTGAGAGTGACTTAACATATAAATAAAAATTCTAGTGAAAAAGATCTATAAGCATATATTTTTGGGTTGATATATTTATTAACAGTAGTTATGTTAACCGTATATTAAAATACGAAAAGGAACAGATCAAGATTGAGTTATTTCCATGCCACATGGCATGTTATCTCTTCAATAAGGTAGGACATTTTTATGTTTAATCTAATTCCATATTCCTAGGTGTACTTTGTGATCCCTATCACATTTCATGATATGTATTGAGGTTTGATATAACTTATGAATATTGTATAATTTAAATGTGAAATAGTATTAGAATAACTACAAAGACATACAGTTAGAACTATATGACAATATTTGAGAATGTAGAACTGGATGAGTTCTTGATAAATAGTTAAATGGGAATAATTGTACTAGTGGTTAATGGTTTTAAACAATAGTATTATTTATATTTTGTTATCTTACGTAGTAGTAACATGAATACATATATGATGGGAAAAATATTATAGACAATGATTTCTATATCTATAATATCTAAGTATGCTACAGCTTCGGATTCAACTGAAGAATCCGTTTAATTATTGATTTATAAGGATATACCCTAAAAAATCTTTTATCATCGCATGATTAAAAATTTTATTGGGTAGAATTCACCATGTATTATTTATTACTAAGGTAAAAAGGTAAATACATGGGGATATAACTTATTGAGGTATTTTCACAGAGGAGGGAAATTATATTAAGGAGTATAACCATAGATAATTGTGGAAAGACCAAAAGTTATCACATGATAACATGGTAGGCCTAACAAATATATCCATACTATAAAACCCCTATATTTTAGTGTCAATTTATATATAAATAAATACTATATTGAATATCCTATATCACATTTAACTCCAAACAAAATTAAATCCCGACACTTTTTTTAAGATAAATATAACTGTTGTAAAGTACTCATTGGATTTATGGGTATAAATATAAGTAAACACATTATAAAATATATGTATAAAGAAAAATAAAATTAAATTTTAATAATAATTCATTCATAAAATTCAATTAGTGTGGTTAAATAACTAATTACATTATTATATACAAAAAATATTTAGTAAAAAAATATTTTTTATCTGTTATGAATTTTATTATATTATGGTTAAATAATTATTTTAAAGGATTTTATTTATAATATATACAATGAAATAAGTTAAATTAAATCTAACAGTTATTTTTAGTCATTTGAAAATATCATTTTATTCTTAGAAGATACATTTCCATAAAATTATTTTTATAAGTTGTGAATGCTTATATTAAAATAAATTTTATCAACATTAAAAATAAAATATAATAATTTTTTTATATTTTTAATAAAAGAATAATTTTTTTTAAATAAGTTAATTTTCATTTTTTTAACAGAAAATATAAGTTTCCAAATTTAACAATAGTTACCACTGTAAAATAGTAATTTTCCAAGAATTATATTTTTTAACATTGTGTAATATTATCCTAATAAATTAAATAGATCAATTTTTATGGATCTAATATAATTTTTAGACATATAAAAAAATATTTTTGACTCATTTAATTTTTAATCTGTAGAAAATAATAATAAAATCTCTTATTATATAAAAAAAATTCTATGATTGGAATTTTCTTATATCTTACGCTTTAATTTAAAAGTAAAATTTCTCATATTTATAAATTTAATTAGATTAAATCTATTGTAAATTAAGATTCATAATGCATATTTTATATTAATGTTTATCATATATTTTTATTAATAAAATAATTAGCACGATTAATTTTTAATCACGGTCTACAAGGGTGAAAAAGGGTAATTTGAAGAGGCTAAAATTTTTCTATATTAACTTGAGACAAACACCTTATAAAATAACTTTTTTATTTTATAAATTCATTCATAAATTTATCACAATATATTTTTCACTTATCCAACCAAACTCTTTTGAAATTATATTCCTACCACTGACATAACATTATTTCCAAGGAAGAAGTCCTTTTTTCTTCTGTTAATGAGGATAAATTCCACCCACATCAAGTCACACTTATACTTAAAAATGACATTTAAAATATACCTATTTTACCTCCCTAGAGTCTTCTTCCATTTTTTTATCCCCTTATTCAATGAATATTCCCCAAATTCGTGTTTTCCAACAGGTCCTCTAAGATAAGTTTTAGTTTTTCAACATGTTTATTATTCACCCCTTAATTTATTGTTTTTTATATCTTACTTATCCAAACCTATTCCGAACATATTATTATAATGGAATTTTTATGATTAGTATATAAAAATTCTATTGTATTCATGTTAAAATCATTATCTATCTCCTTTACATCCATTCAAAAAAACGAAAGTGTCGCTTATGCATATGTGTGAACCACCAACCCTATGAACAACATGTTTCAATTTTCATCCCCACCTTTCAGGGACGGTTATAAAAATATTTTACTTATTATATATGATTTTTAAGACTCTATTAATATTATTTAATGATATATTATGTAAAATATTAATAATAAGTGACCATTGTAAATATAACCCCCTAAAAAGCATACTAAGAGGATAAATGATTTATTCTATATATGTAATGGATTATTTTTCTTTTATATTAATCTTCTATCTCTTCAAAATTTTGATTAATTTAATTACTAAAATTTATGTAAGTTAATTATACTTTGGTAATAATTATATTATAACTAAATCACAACATAACCATCAATTAATGATACCATGTTATTGTTTAGGTCGGTTTAACCACCAACATGAACAGTGCTATAAATTTCTATCATGAATGAATATGGAAACATAATTATGTGTAATATTAGTCATTAATGATTATATACTATCTTTTTTATGGTTCTATCAATATATTATTAGTATTTAAAATCTTTATTAATAACAAAAAAAATTAGTTAAAAATTATAAAAACCATCTTCTCACCGATTTTGTTTTCAAGAATCATAAAAAAAGTCTCATATAATGAACTTTGTACATTATAAATCATTAAGTAACATATATTATAGTACCTAAAATAATCCTGTAATGTTGAACTTGGTATCAAATAAATATTATCGGTATTGACATTACAAATCATGTGTCAAACAGTTAAAGTTGTTAATGTCCAACAATGAAAATAAAAAATAACTTTCTAATACATGTATAATAAATTATTAATATTGAGGAGTATAAAAATTAATAGATTTTAATAAGGTTTTAAAAATACTACTAAGATGGTCATGTTTATTATATAATATTTTAAATAATTTTTTTGGAAGTCTGGAGTAAAGGTAAGGGTTCTTTGTCTCAGTTTTTTATTTCCTTGAGACATGTTTCTTAATATGCACAATGTTTTCTTTTATATGGTTTAATTACTACCTATTTTAAGTAATATATAATTATTATATATTTATTCATGTTATTAAATCATTCATTTCATGTTCCCTCTTTGATGAGGTTTTTATTTAAGAATTATCAAATTCGTAAGGTACATGGTTAACTCAAAGATCCGTTATTTGGGTTTTAATGTTACTAATTGAGATTCATTATTATAAGTTTTATATATTCCTATATTTTCTAATTGATATGATATTCTTTATTCTTTTTATGGGGAAAATTCTATTTTTAATTCAAATATTCTTCTTTCATTAATTTTTTCCTCATAAAAGTATAACATTATTAAGGATAATTCTCATCTTCTTGAATAGAATTTTATCCTCTATATCTATGTTATTTCTTTCCACAAATTTTTTCCATTATTATTTTGAAATCCAAATAATTATTTTCTCATGTTACCTTTATATTTTTCATTACCTTTTTTTTTGAAAATAAGTTTTTTCACCCTTTTTATGATGTGGGTTTCAAAAAAAGTGTTTTAAAATATTAAAAATGTTTTCTCATTCACATTTTTATAATTTATATTATATTAATAATTAAATTTGTATATAATTTATTTATTTTCAAATATCCTTTATTATGTATTTTTTCTAAATAATTTTTGAAAATTTCTTCTTTTCAATTTCTCAAAAATTATTTTTAAAAGTAACTCAAAAATTTTTATTTTATGATATTATTGAAAATGTTTTAAAAAATCTATTTTTATATTTTAGATTCCATTTTTATTTATATATTCAAAAAATCTAACTCATATGGAGTTATTTATTGTGAATCGCTACCTAAATTCCTTTTGGAAATACTTTTTCTGGGTGATTGAATTTGGAATCAATAAATTTATTTCTTGATTTTATTCATGGTGATACCACTTAGAGATGTTATAAAACCATTTTTTATCCATGCGATATTTATTATAGAATAAATAATTTATTTAATATGGCAAAAAAATTTATGTAATAATATTATTTTATACATAGAGTAATATATTTTCCTTTAATTCATTGGTTGATGTTTTATATATCGTTAGCTCAAAAGGTTACACTATTAGTATCCTAATCCCAAGAGAATACACATTTTTGTATCACAATCCCAAGAAGGTACCAGGGTGGTTAACCCAATACCAAGAGTGTAAAATGGTTTTTATACCAATCCCAAGAGGGTACATAGGTTTTTAAAAAAATTCCCAAGTGGGTACATAGTTTTTAGCCAAATCCTAGTAGGATACATGAGTGTTTATCCAAAGACAAGGTGGATACAATGGTTGTTATCCCAAGCCTAAGAGGGTGTGCAATTTTTTATCCCATCCCCAAGAGGGTACATGGATTGTTATCCTATGACCAATTTGGAGCATAGGCCGTTAGCCCAAGACCACTATATTATGGGAATTATGTAGCAATTCCTACTCTATTTGGATATGATTTTTTATGTTTATAATTATGCTACTTTTTTATATTTATATATTATTTTCTATAGATAATGTTTATTGTATCATGTTTCTTAAATTTTATTTTATGGTACATATTTTATCATTTTACCATATCTTATTATTTCATTTACCGTTAAACATATATTTTTTCCATTCTTGATTTTTCTTATATGCTTATGACAAGACCCTTAATGTAATGTTGAGTTTTTCCCTTAGAAAGCATTTGAGTTCACCACTTTCTCATGTTCTTTATTTTATCAGGTTATAAATACGTGTTTAACCAAAAAGATATCTATAAGGGGATCTATAAATGTGCAGTTATAGAGAAATGTTCAGAATTATATGAAAAAATATTTTTATGTAACAAATATCCAAATACAAAAAACATTTTGTTCTTGTGATTTTGCAATTATTTTGAGATTTAATGTTTAAATTTTTTTGGAAAATTATGTAAGATTATATTGATTTATATCACTTGGTATCAAATACTAAAATTAAATAATCTGTTTTTTGCACCAAATCTAGGAGTGCAGATCTGGAATGTCTCTATTTTTATTAGAGACGGATATAATTATATCTGGGGGTTATTTTAGATATTTTTGAGGATTTGAATGAGGTAACATGAGTGAAATACCTAGGAATAAGTTTAATTGTAGGAAAAATTGTAATTTTGTTTATAAATTATATATTATATGGTTATCTAGCAATAAAATCCTTGTTAGATACAAACAACTAGATGTATGATCTGACACAAATTCACTTATGTGTAATAACCTTGAAGAATGATGGTTAGGTATTATCTTGATCTTCACTTGATTCAAGATAATGATTACTAACTTAAACCTTTTTTGACCCTCCCATGGGATATGTGTTGGTTGATTCACATGCTCTTTAAAACCCATTATTAATTATTTAAATGGAATTTGAGGATGTAATACATAACTAATCAGGTTAGAAACTCTAATAATAATATTACCATGGACAACCTAGGTCACACTAAATTAGTCATAGGTTGATACAATCATATCATAGTTAAACCGATGGATTCATAGGTTAAAATTATGGTGTCATATGATAAGATATATTAGGATTGATCTTTCATATTCATATAATCATTTTCAATGTTTTTATTATTTTTTATTATAATAATTTTGGTCTTAGTTTTTTAGATGGAATCATGACCATCGAAATGAATATATGAAAGGTTTATATTTAGAAAATACTAAGACCTTTTTCCATTTAAGTATGAATACTTGACATAAATGGTTGATGATCTACTATGAAAGAAAAAAAGATGACTTTTACAATCTTACATAAGATTATGAGGTTGGTATCTTAGTCAAAATATTACCATGGGTCGTGCTTATTGTATGGATACCCTTAGTTATTTGTATTGGTATGTGATAAATACGATTTTGAGTATTTAAATTATTTTGTGGGTGTTGGGATTGTAACACACTGATATTTTAGTATAAATTTCCTTTTAAATAAATAGTTTGTTGAATAGATTGTTTCGCATGCAACTCTGAACCAAAATTAACTGTGACACATTTTCTTAAGATAAATATAATTGTTATAGATTTGTCCTTGAATTGGAATGTATAAATAGAGGTAACCTCATTATGAAATACTTGCATAAATAAAAAACATGCTTCACTTTTTATATTAATGCATTGATAAAATTCAATTGGTGTGCCTAAATAACTAATGAAATCATTTTACACATAGAATTATATTACAATAAAAAATTTCATTTTATTCCCACATTATTATATTATATTATGTTTAAATAAGGATTTAAATAAAATGTATCATAATATATTCAATAAATTAGGTCCACATACATCCAGTATTTATTACCGGGGGTGTAATAAATTCATTTTATACTTAGACGATGCATTTTCCTTGAATTTGTTAATATGTTATATAGAATGGCCATGAAATTTAATGAGAAAGTTGTGTTCAGTCAATGGGCTGAGATATTAGCTTCTATAAAGATAGAAGTTAAATATCCTTCATCAACTTATCCATTAATGACATGACAATCATGACGTGCCCAACGTACCCTACTTCTCACCAACGTATGACGCGATTTTTTTCAGTTAATCTAAGTGCTCAAGTCATGAAATACATTAATGGTAATCTTAAAGTCTAAGGATCATTACACATGATCATAGATAATATAAATCTGATGACACTAAACCATTCAGAATTCTTAGTGGCGGGTCTGTTCTCATAATCTCCCATCTCGGAGATTTCCAAATGTTAACTTCAGGAGAAGAATCATCATTCTCTTATGAGCACTCGCACCTGACGGTCTAAATACTATGTGTCCATTTAAAGTACATTATCCAACCATCAAACTCTATTAATAATGTTGTTATAGAAATTCAATACTATCATTATGAATTTGTCAATAAAAAAATTACTCTTCGAAATTATTACATAAAAGACATGTTGAAACAATGAACAATATGATATAAGTCATTAAATTAATATTCAGTACATCAAATATACATGTAATCAAATTAAAATTAGTGGGTCCTAAGACACCAACTCTAATATATACCACATTTGATGAAACACCTTTATTAATTTAGTAGGTAGGATAATTATATAAATTCAATGATGGTTCTCTTATAGGAAGTAATGGTACCATGTGGGAGACCAATGAGTATATATTATTTATATTAAAATTAAGATATTAAGATATTAATAAAAATCATGTAGAATTGTATTAATGTGTGTGTGTGGGTGTCTCACTGTTTGTCTAAATATTTTTCATACAAGGTAAACTAAAACTAGATGATGAAGAGAGATATTTGTTTCCAAAATATAAAAATTCTAGGCCACAAAAAGATTATTTGATGGTCCAAAAAACTATGGTCACAAGATCGGTGTGTAGAGTAGAAAAAGATGAAGATAAAGTGATCTAAGAAAAATTAATTATTTTTTTCAAATGGATGATTTTAATGAAGATGATATTTCAAAATTATAAAATATTATTCACTTCAATAGGAATAGAGAAGTGGAACAAGCAGTCAATTTTATTGGATTTTCCCAGGATGAATAAATTCTTGTAAAATCAAGTAAGTTATAGGAAAAGAATGTTTTTTTGATTTTCATATCATTTCATCATCTCTTTTATTTAGATTGAACTTGTTGTAATATAGTTTTCTTCCATGAAGAGTGATAATGTTATATTATTTTCTTGTTTGTGAGTTGATTAATGTATGTATGTACGTAAATAAATATAGGTTTTAAAGAATATATTAGAATAACATGGAGTATTTTCTCGCTAATGCAATGAATGGTTTTGAATTCACCCCCACTATAGTTGCTACAAACACATAATTAAATAGTTTTTGGGTACTTAAATGCTTTATAAATCTTGGTGGATCAATATGAATCCAATGTCAAAAAAATTTGAAAATTTAAAACAATATAGTCAACTAATTAGGCATATTCAGCCTTATTGTTCCTAAAATAAAGCCCAATTAATTCTGAATAAGCACTCAACAATAAATCCTTACAATTAAATACACTGTCCAGGATGGTTTCATCCAACATCATGGATGAATATTATATCTACTCGTATTATATATTTTTTAAAAATGATAAATTCATTTTAAGGTTCACTTTAAACCCAATAACCTTCGGCCGCCCTCTTTGTTTGGTACACTGCTTGATTCTAAACAAGGTTCTTTGGCCCTTCACTCTGTGTGATTCAGGATTTACCATTGTTATTTTGAGTATTATGCTCTGTACAATTCTTGATTTACCATGGGGACCAAGAATTGCATTGGGGATATTTCATCAAGGGATGGTAAATGCATGTGAGAGATCATCAAACAATTTCTCACACCTCCACTCGATGGCTTATAGGATGCATGAAAACCAGGTGGACTCTTGATGCGTTCAACAACAAGTATGCTCTTTTTTCTAAGGGAGAGAGCCACCCAGGACAAGAAGATGTATGTATACCTTATTTATGAATTTTTAATGAATATGTTAACGAACTTGTGAAGAGAAAAAATATGGATCTGAAACTAGTATAGTGGAATCCTAAAATCTAGAAAAATTTAAGACTTGGGGGGAACAGAGATAATCAAGAACTAGTAAGCTCAATTTCCTAAGAGAGTGTTGTGGAAGCATAGAATTTTACCAAGAAAGACACAAATTAAACACATAAAGGTAGATAATTATTTATTAACAATGTCTAATAATCTAAAACAAAACTTGAAAGAAAGTAAAATGGACTACAAGATTTACGTGGTTCAGACCTTATGGTCCTACTCTACAGCAAGAACACCACCATAGTTTCTTTATTATTATGAAAAATGAAAACAGAGAAAATACAAGAAGAGAAGAAGAAAAGAAAAACCACAATCATGGATCCTGAAAACTATCCAAGAATGATATCCTCTCCACCCCAATAGCTAGTGACGAATCATGGCTCGGAGTTAGAGGAGTTCTCTTTTGAACTAGATGGACTCAGGCACGCAACCTCGACTCAACTAAATAGACCAGTATAGAAACCAAGAACAAACAATGAAAAGATCATACAAGAAAATAAATAATGGCCTCAAAAATACATAAGCCCTGAGAAACATGGATCTATGTCATGGTTTCCTCACTAAGTTCTAAAGGATTCTCCACCAGAAAACCATCGGAAAAGTCATTGAGATGGCAGCGTTCAAGCGGCAAGTCTCTAAACAAGCAAGGGTTCTTCTTCTCAAATAGCTTTCAGGATAGGAATGCTGATGACGACGAACCACCAGAAAGAAAAACCAATGTGCCCCATAATAATGGTGACTGAAAACTGAAGTGATGCCACTAACAAGCATAACAAACAAGGTCTATGCGGCAGCAACCCATCGAATAGAATAATCGTCAAACAACGGTGGTTCAAACAAATCCCACAGAGGCTAGGACCCACAGACGACCATAGATTCATGGGTGGCACTGATCAGAACACCAAAGAAGCACAATCCAATGAATCAAGACCGTCATATTATGAGGCATCAAGGGCTTGGGTGAAGTGGGGAAAAAGGATCGCCACGGTGGCATCACACAGGTAAAGTGGGCTATTAATCCAAGCCACCCAAAAGACCCACATAATAGAATTCAATAAATCCCATCCAATTAAGAAGCCCCACACAACAAATTGGCCATAATCCAGAAGTCTAGAAAACATAAATGAAAAATAATTAAAGAAAAAAACTAAATATTTCATGGAAAAAAAAATAAAACAAACATTTTTTGCATGAAAAATAAATCCACTATTTTAATATTGGAAAATCGCATTTCACAAATCTCCACATTTTCAATATTTAAACAAAAAACTATATTGATGGTGTTCTTGAAAACAACTAACTCCCAATAAAACATATTACCAGTGAGGGAATATTCCCTATAAAATAAAAACATAAGTCTGTAAATATTTATTCAGTATGAACATCACCTAGAATGTACTGGTAGTGGCACATGTCCTACCCACACTAACTTTATACTACTAAACAGAATAAACATGCTCTGATATTTAAACATAGTAATTGGATTTAACAAACATACCCAACATTTACCCTTGATTAATGCTAGAAGAGTCGGTCCCAGATTCACCAATGACCTGAAATTCAAACAACCTATCCCAAGGGTAAAATACAATGGGAAAAATGAATACAAAAAAAGATTTAAAATAATGCATCATTAATCAAAAAAGTAGAAAACTAAACACAGTAATCACATAACAGAAAACCTTCAAGATAAGAACTTCCCCACCTAACCCTGAAAAACGTAGATCGACCCACATAAAACATTTTTCCTAACCGTGATTTCTCCACAAAGACAAGTGGAGCCACATCTAGGAATGCAAGAAAAAACTACACAGAACCTATGTCAAGTTCTAACAAAGGGGATTCAAGACTATAGAACATCGACAGACTCATAATCAAGACATATCACATGAGATTGGTCAATACTATCTTTTCCTTTTAGATTAGGATAGTAATGTTCAATGTGGCCAATATTACCGCACTCAAAACACTAAAATCCTTTAAACTAATTCTTATCCTTCCTACCCTTATTTTTCATAGGAACCATAGTATATAACAATTGAGGTTCACTCTTAACCAAACCCAACTCTTCCTCCAAATTATGAATTTAAAGATCATGAGAGAGGACATGGGACTTAACCTCTTCTAGCGTAATGGAATCTGAACTATATATCATAAAATGTCTTAATGAATTAAAATAATCATCAAGATAGGTTAACAAAATTAAAGGTTGCTCCTTGTCCTTAACATAAATGTCTATATTTGATAAGTCTAATAGGATCCAATTAAACTCATATATATGATCATGAACAGAAAAAAAAAGCAACATTTTAAAATTATGTAGACGCATTTTTTTATACAGACACCCAAAAAAAGATTTAGGCATATACAAATGCTTGAGTTTAACCCAGAACGATTTAGCAATGGTTTCATGTGCTACTTCACACAAAACCTTATCACCTAATGTTAATCATAGAGTTCAGTGAGCCTTTTCTAATATACCAGGACCAACATCGACAAAGGTAGTGGTGGACTGACCATCGGTAGTGGGAGTCACAACATATTTCTTACTACCGTGAAAAGCATGAGCAAGACCATTATGAATAAGTAAGGAACCCATTTTAACTCTCCAAAAATTAAAATCATTTTCTCCATCAAATTTATCAATTAAAACAAGACATAAATTGTTAATAAAATGAGTAACATGATCTGACACCACCATTGCATAATCATTGCAGTTTACAGAGATAAACACCAAGTAAACACATCCAGATATAAAATGTTTTATTTACAATATTGAATAACAAAAAAACAAAACTTGAAAGAAAGTAAAATGGTCAAAAATATTTACGTGGTTTGTACTTTATGGTCCAACTCCACAACAAGAACACCACCACAATTTATTTATTATTATGAAAAATGGAAATAGAGCAAATATAGGAAAATAAGAAGCAAAGATAGACCATCCACATAGACCACGAAAACTATCTGAGAATGAAGACCTCTCCACCCCAAGAGCCAGTGATGAATCATGGCTCAGAGTTAGTAGAGTACTCTTCTGAACAAGTTGGACTCATGCACGCAACCCCAACTCAACTAAACAGGTCAATATAGAAACTTATAACATACAATTTAATGATTAGACATGAAAAAATGGGGTTAAAAATACATAAGCACTGATAAGCACATATATCTGTTGTGGTTCTCCCTGATTTATGAAGGATTATCCACTGGAAAACCATCGGAACAGTCATCAAGTTGGCAGTGTACAAACAATGGGTCTCTAAACCAGCAAGGGTTCCTCTTCTCACATAGCTCTCGGGATTGAAATGCTAAAGACAATGAACCACATGAATGAAAAACCAACGCACCCCAAAATAATGGTGACTGAAAACTAAAGCGACACCATATACATGTGTAACTGACGAGGTCCACACAGCAGCAACCCAACGAATAGATGAATCATGAAACAACAACAGTTCAAACAAATCCGGCAAAGGCTAGGACACACGGACGACCATATTTGCATGGGAAACACTAATCATAACACCGAAGAAGCACAATCCAGCGAATCAAGATGATCAAACTATGTGGAATCAATAACGAGGGTGAATCGGGGAAACATTATTGCCACAGTGGCATCACACAGGTAAAGCGGGTCAGTGATCCAGGCCACCCAAAACACCCATGGAATAGAAGACAAGGAATCCCAATAATTTAGGAATCCCCTCACAACAAATGGGCCATGATCCAGAAGTCCATCAAACAAAAAATGAAAAATAATAAAAGAAACAAACTGAATTTTTTCTGGAAAAAAATAAAACAAACATTTTTTGCATGAAAAATAAAACCGAAATTTTAATATTTGAAAACCAAATTTCACAGAGAGAAATCCAGGGGGCTCACAAGGGGGCTAGAAAATGATTTGATAATTAATCTATTCTCCTCTAAAAAGATTCCTCAAGAGAGAAGAGATTTAAAAGACTCCGGGTAAAACTAGATAACTTCATGAAACTAGCACACCTATCATGCTCTTCAATTCCTCCAATTCAACGAAGCCGTCAGATTTGTTATCGAACACCGGCAGTATTCTCTGGCTATTTTCCCCGTCTTTCCGAACCACCAGTCTTTTCATCATGCATTCTAGCTCATCAGAAGAGATCATCCCATCCCCATTTATATCAAAATCACATAATACCTCCTCCACATGTTCGTCTTCATTGTACAAAAATTCCTTGGTGCCACAGATCTTTAATAAATAATCCACTTCGAGATAGGTCCTCCCTTCCATCTGTTGGGCGCCTTCCTGGTTGATGCACCACGTAAAGCCTCCTCAAATGGAGATCATGTGGTTTCTCTTTTAATGGGATATTTAATGCAGGCCAAGACCATGTGAATTAATTCACGTGGTGACAATCTTTTGACATGGATACATTATTTGACGTTGATTATTTTTCTTATATATGGAGGCATAAGCAAGGCATTTCAACATCACCGGCATCAACAACACTGAGAGAAAATCCCTTTTGGTGATCACCTTTCTTCGATGATCATATTTCTTTCTCTCCACCTTTTTATCCAAACATTTATTCTTGATTATTACTTTTGAGATACCTTCCATTTAGGGGAGTCTCTATTGTGTACCTATTGATTTTAGTGGATCCCTCTTTCTAGACTATGTCCCATGCTTTTTCCCATTCGGGTTTTCCATGTAAAAATTTTTGGTGTCAACATTATTTTTCTGCACATTTAATTTTGTTGATGCGCATCCGCTTCTATTTGGGGGGGGAGATTTTATTTCTACTTCGCATTCACCTTTTTCTATTGTTTGTGCATTTGTTACATTCCCACCTTTCCCAAGATTTGGTATCATAGGTTTTCATTCCTTTTTGTCATATTTATTATGGAGGCCAATTACAGTCAGATGATTTTGCTGAATGGTACCAACTACCATATGTGGTGACTTAAAATGATAGATCTACTTTTTTTCAAGTAAATGAATCTTCTAGTGTTTAGTACCCAGAAGCCAGAGAGGATATGAGACAAAGAATGGGAGCTCAAGCATGAGATGGTTTGTGGCTTTATTATCCAATGGGTATAATACAACGTGATGAACCACATTGTCAACATCTCTAACTCTAGAACTTTTTGGTAAAATCTTGAGACGACCTATGCTTCCAAGATGAGAAACAACAAACTATTTCTTCTCAAACAAATGTTAAACTTGAGATATAAAGATGGTATGACTATTTATGATTATTTATGTGAATATCAAGGATGTTTTGATCAGTTTTCTGGTATGAGTATCAATTTTGAAGATGATGTTTTAGCTCTTTTGTTGATTAACAATTTACCCAATGCATGGGAGAATTTACATGTCACTCTAACTAGTTCTTCTCCTAATAGTGTTGTGAAATTTAGTTTTGTCAAGTCTTCTATTTTAAATGAAGAGGTTAGGAGACACACTCAGGTAAAATTTTCTTCAGAACTTTTAGTCATAGAGAACAAGGGGAGAAGCCAGGACCATGGGCAGAGCAATCAGGTTAAGAGCAGAGGCAGAAGAAAATCCTGACCAAGGTAGAGATATTTCGAATGTCATCATTGTGGTAAGAAGGGCATGTTAAGAAATTTTATTATCAGCTGAAAAGAGAGAACAGATTGAAGGAAAATCCACAGAATACAAATGAATATGGAGATGATCATGTTGCTGCTGCTACAGGGGGTGATCTTGTTATTGTTTATGACTCCATTAACATTTCTTCTGATGATTCTTGCTTGGTTGTAGACAGTGGTGCCTATTTTCACATGACATCGAAGAAGGAGTTCTTTAAATAATACACCCTAGGTAATTTTGGGATTTTGAAGATGGTCAATGATGGTCATCTTGACGTTGTAGGCATCAGGACTGTTTTTTAGAGACCAGTATAAGAAGTAAGCTGATTTTGAAGAATGTTTGACATGCACTTGAGGTTCGTTTGAATCTTATTTATACCGGTGTTCTTGATGATGAAGGGTTTATCAGTACTTTTGGTGATTGACAATGGAGTCTTTCCAAGGGATCTTTGATTGTGGCTCGAGGGAAGAAAAAATCAGGTTTGTACAGGACTATAGCTTCTATTTCTTGCGATACTGCTTGCGTTGTTGAGTGCAGTGTTTCATCCAAGTTGTGGCATAAGATGCTCAGTCACATTAGCGAGAAAGGTCTTGGTTGTTTGGCCAAGAGAAATCTTATTCCATATTTTAAGAGTGTCAAATTGGACACATGTGATCATTGCATGGCTGGAAAATTGAGTAGAGTGATTTTTAGCAGTCATTCTCCACATAGGAAGCCACATGTACTTGAATTGGTACATTCTGACATTTATGGTTCTTTGAAATCTAAGACCTTTAGTGGCGGTCTTTATCTTGATACATTTATTTATGACTACTCACGAAAGCTCTGGGTTAATGTTTTGAATGCCAAAAGGCAGGTGCTCAGTGTTTTTAAGCAATTTCTTGTTTCTGTAGAGAGGGAATCAAGCAGGAAATTGAAATGTATTCACACTGACAATGGAGGAGAGTATTGTGGTCCTTTTGATCAGTATTTTGGGAAGGAAGGTATTCGGCATCAGAAGACACCGCCCAAGACACCTCATATGAATGGTGCTGCTGAGAGTATGAACATGACTTTGCTGGAAAGACTTCATTGTTTGCCTTCAGAAGAAAAGTTGCCTAGAAATTTTTGGGGTGAGGATTTACTTACTGCTACTTATATTATCAATTTATCTCCTGTGGTTTCTTTTCAGAAAGACACTCCCAAAATATTTTGGTATGGAAAAGAGATCAAGTATGATCACTTGCATGTTTTTGGTTACAAGGCTTTTGTTCATGTGCCTAGAGATGAGAGATCCAAGCTGGATGGTAAAACACGCCATTGTATTTTTATTGGATATGGACACGATGAGTTTGGGTACAGGGTTTATGATCCTGTTTTGAATAATCTTTTTAGAAGCTTCGATGCAGTGTTTAAGGTGGATTAGACTATTTCAGACATTGATAAGGGATAAAAAGATTCTTTTTCTACTTTTGATTGTTTTTTCAGTCTTGATCCATGTTTTGATTTAAATTTACTTCATATTGTTGATTCTGATGATCATGTTGATGTACAAAATGATTCTCAAGGTGAATAGGTTGGAGTTGATGTTTCTAATGCACCTTTCGTTTTTGATGATCTGGTTCTATGGGTTATTAATGAACCCACAGTTCCACTCTGGAGGTCATCTCGACATCGCATAGCTTCTACTCGATATTAATCGGATGAGTATGTGGTCCTTGCTGAAGGGGGAGATCTAGAATCATTTGATGAGGAATTTGAGAGTGAACAGAAGGACAGATGGGTTGTGGAAATGGATAACGTGATGACATCATTACAGCACAACCACAATTTTGAGCGGGTGAAGTTACCAATAGGGAAGAGAGCTTTGCAAAATCAGTGGATTTGTCATATTAAAAATGAAGAATCCAATTCCCTTTTACGATACAAGGCAAGGTTAGTTTTCAAAGGCTTCACTACTACAAATTAGCCCTTTATTAGCACTAAAAACTGACATTAACAGTGCTAGAAAAGAGATGTAAATTCTAGTGAAGATAAAGGGGGGGTCCCCTTTATCAGCGCTTGGAAACGTGCTGGTAAAGGCTACCTTTATCAGTTCTAAAAAAAGCAATGATAAAGGACACCCGTTTTCTACACTTTTTGGTGCGGTGATAAAGGGGACCCCCCATTTATCTTCACTGGCATTTACAGCGCTTTTTTAATGCTGATAAAGGGGTTCATTTATCAGCGCTCTCTTGAGCACTGATAAAGGGCCGTATTATCAGCACTAAAGATAGCACTGATAAAGGGCCATATTATCAGTGCTCAAGATAGCGCTGATAAAGGGCCCTATTATCAACGCTCAAGATAGTGCAGATAAAGGTGTCCTTTATCAGCGCTCAATATAGCGCTGATAAAGGCACCTTCTCCTACACCTGCAGAACCAGCACCTGCACAAACCTACACAAACCAACACCCACACACCTGTACAAAACAACACCTTTACACTTGTACAAAATAGCACTCGTACATAATATTTTGACAAACAATTCTATATACATTTACTTCACATCATGAATAAAAAAACACACTACTATATACATTTCAAACAATGTTTTACATTGTTACAATTACAATTACCCAACAATAGTTATAAACATTAATGTTTCATCCTTTGATATTCGTGATCCTCTCTCAAAAATTGTCGTCCATGGTATTTGTTGCCAAACAAAGAATCCGAACTCAAGGAAAAAAATTCACCTATATAAGAAAACAAATATTATGTTAATAATACAATAATGAAATAAATTAAAACATTAATATGAAAGAATACATTAATATGGAAATGTGAAACTAAAATATTCAAACGATAAACTCACAATTTTTCATTCTAATAACAATGAAAGGGAATAATGTAAAATTAATATGTTTTTAGATAATTTATCTCATTTAATAAATACTAATTCTTTATCTATTAAAAAGATTTACCGGTCACACTGTGCATCGGATTGAGGTGCAGTTGATTCTTACACCACAAAAACGACTCATGGATCATTTTCCTAAAGTATCAAAACAATCCAAATGTGTTTTCTCAGTTTTCTGTATGTCAATAGGGTTGTTTTCTAAAGTTAATGTTAATTTCAAACTGATATCAGACACTTTTATCCATACCTGTCACACCGTGCATTGGATTGAGGTGTGATCAATTCATACACGTCAAAAATGACTCATGGATCATTTTCCTAAAGTATCAAAACAATATGAATGTGTTTTCTCAGTATTTCGTATGTCAGTATTGTTGTTTTCTAATTTTAATGTCAATTTGAAAATGATATTAGACACTTTTATCCATACCGGTCACACCATGCGTCGGATTGAGGTGCGGTCAATTTGTTCACATCAAAAATGACTCATGTAACTTTTTACTAAAGTATCAAAACAATCCAAACGTGTTTGCATGGCTTTCCATATGTCACTTGTGTTGTTTTCTAAAGTTAATATCAATTTGAAACTGATATTAGACACTTTTAGCCATATCAGTCACATCGTGCGTCGGATTGAGGTGAGGTAGATTCGTACATGTCAAAAATGACTCATGGATCATTTTCCTAAAGTATAAAAACAATTTTAATGTATTTTCTCAGTTTTCTGTATGTCATTTGTGTTGTTTTCTAATGTTAGTGTCAATTTCAAACTAGTATCAGACACTTTTAGCCATACCGGTCACACTGTGCATCAGATTAAGGTGTAGTCAATTCTTACACCTCAAAAAGTACTCATGGATCATTTTCCTAAAGTATCAAAACAATCTGAATGTGTTTTCTCAGTTTTCTGTATGTTAGTAGTGTTGTTTTCTAAAGTTAATGTCAATTTGAAACTTGTATCAGACACTTTTATCCATACCGGTCACACCGTGCGTCAGATAGAGGTGCGGTCAATTCATACACGTCAAAAATGACTCATGGATAGTTCTCATAAATTATCAAAACAATAAGAATGCGTTTTCTTGGTTTTCCTTATGTAACATGTGTTGTTTTCTAAAGTTAATGTCAATTTGAAACTGATATCAGACACTTTTAGTCATACCGTTCACACCCTGCATCAGATTGAGATGTGGTTGATTCATACACCTCACAAATGACTCATGTATTGTTTTCCTAATGTATCAAAACAATCAAAATGCATTTTCTTGGTATTCTGTATGTCATTGGTGTTGTTTACTAAAGTTAATGTCAATTTGAAACTTATATCAGACACTTTTAGCCATATCGGTCGCACTGTGCATCAGATTGAGGTTCGGTTGATTCATACACCTCACAAATGACTCATGGATCATTGTCCTAATGTATAAAAACAATCCAAATGTGTTTACTCAGTATTCCGTATGTCAGTAGTGTTGTTTTCTGAAGTTAATGTCAATTTCAAACTGGTATCAGACACTTTACCCATACCGGTCACACCGTGTGTTAGATTGAGGTGAAGTCAATTCGTACACCTCACAAACGACTCATGGATCATTTTCCTAAATTATCAAAAAAATACAAATGCATTTTCTAGGTATTACGTATGTCAGTAGTGTTGTTTTTTAAAGTTACTGTCAATTTCAAACTGATATGAGACACTTTTAGCCATACCTATCACATCGTGCATAATATTGAGGTACGGTCGATTCGTACACCTCAAAAATGACTCATCGATAGTTTTCCTAAAGTATAAAAACAATCCGAACACTTTTTCTCAGTATTCCGTATGTCATTATTGTTGTTTTCTAAAGTTAATGTCAATTTGAAACTGGTATCAGACACTTTTAGCCATACTGGTCACACTGTGAGTCGGATTGAGGTACGGTTGATTCATACAACTCAAAAATGACTCAGGGATCATTTTCCTAAGGTATCAAAACTATAAAAATGTGTTTTCTCAGTTTTTTGTATGTCATTTCTGTTGTTTTCTAGTGTTAATGCCAATTTCAAACTGGTATCAGACACTTTTAGCCATACCGTCCACACCGTGTGTCAGATTGAGGTACAGTCATTTTTTACCCCTCAAAAATGACTCATGGATCATTGTCCTAAAGTATCAAAACAATCTGAATTCATTTTCTTAGTTTTCTGTATGTTAGTAGTGTTTTTTTCTAATGTTAATGTCAATTTGAAACTGGTATCAGACACTTTTATCCATACTGGTTACACCGTGTGTTGGATTGAGGTGAGTTTGATTCTTACACATCAAAAATGACTCATGGATCATTTTCCTAAAGTATTAAAACTATCCAAACATGTTTTCTTAGTTTTCCATTTGTTTCTTGTGTTGTTTTCTAAAGTTAATGTCAATTTGAAACTAGTACAGGAAACATTTAGCCATACCGGTCACACCGTGCGTCGGATTGAGGTGTGGTCAATTTTTACACCTCAAAAATGACTCATAAATATTTTTTCAAAAGTATCAAAACAATACGAATGCATTTTCTTAGTATTCCGTATGTCATTGGTGTTGTTTTCTAATGTTAATGTCAATTTAAAACTGATATCAGACACTTTTTTCAATACTGGTAACACTGTGCATCGGATTAAGGTGAGGTTGATTAGTACACCTCAAAAATGACTCATGGATCATTTTTCTAAAGTATCAAAACAATCCAAATGCTTTTTCTTGGTATTTCGTATCTCAGTAGTGTTGTTTTCTAAAGTTAATGTCAATTTCAAACGGGTATCAGATACTTTTGGTCATACCGGTCACACCATGCATCTTATTGAGGTGCGGTCAATTCTTACACCTCACAAATGAGTCATGGATTGTTGTCCTAAATTATCAAAATAATCCAAAAGCGTTTGCTCAGTATTCCGTATGTCAGCAGTGTTGTTTTCTAAAGTTAATGCCAATTTCAAACTGATATCAGACACTTTTAGCCATACTGATCACACCATGCATTGGATTGAGGTGCGGTGGATTATTACTCCTCAAAAATGACTCATGGATCATTTTCCTAAAGTATAAAAACAATCCGAATATGTTTTCTTGGTATTCCGTTTTTCAGTAGTGTTTTTTTCTAAAGTTAATAAAAATCTGAAACTGGTATCAGACAATTTTAGCCATACCGGTCACACAGTGTATCGAATTGAGGTGTGGTTGATTCGTACACCTAAAAAATGACTCATGGATCATTTTAATAAAGTATCAAAACAGTCAGAACACATTTTCTCGGTATTCCATATGTCTGTTTCGCGCGGAATCCGGGGATGACCTCCTGGACGGGAGATTCAAACGTTCCGATCGGTTTCTAACGGGTTTGTTCGTAGAACCGGAAACATCCAATGATTCCACATCCGTTTTGACCTACTTTCCAAAGGCAGACGCTCATTAGCTTGTGGGCTAATGAGGCTTAGGAATTTTCATTGGTCGAGAGGATGGGAGGTCGGACTCATCACACCTTTTTGAGGGGAATTATTGTCTACTCCGGGACTCTCTTTATAGATTTAAGTTAAGTTCGTGAATCCTTATTACATTACCAAGTATAAAATGATCTTTCCTTTAGTTTTAACAATCAATGATTAAATATGCAAGAAATTTAGAGAATCTTTTATATGTATTCGAGGTTCTTCATCAATACAGAATCATCTATATTTGTTTAGAGATTCTTGGTCAATGGTATCCTTCAAAACATTTATATAAAAGTCTCTTGGTCATTTTTATGACCAGGCTGGTTTTAAAGCCACTCAGTGGGGCACTTGAAGTTTATCGTCATTCAGAAGGACAGAGATTATTTCAATGTTGGGATCGAACCCATAAATGGGATACCTACGTATCCTTTGTTTTGAAAAAGGAATCAGAACCCACGTAGTTCGAGGAATGGGATACGATGTTTTATGATTGATGGCTCAAAGATGAATGTCATAATTACTTTTACACTCTAAGCTCACGTGAGTCATGCTCGGTGTGAGAAACAAGAGGTATTGGTAAAATTCAGACAATTGTGCCATAAAAGATGCAATCATAAGAATTTGTTTTGGGGCTTATGTATAGATGACTGCCCAGATAGACGAAAGTTTAGGATTTACTTTTAAGGAGAAAATCCAAGAACAGGGTCCACAAAGTTATATGTGCTTCATGGAGATTTGAATACTCTAATCTTGGGGCTTAATCCTAAGGAGGATGCCCAAGTTAGGAGGGGACTTATGATTGGGTTTTATTCCTGAAAAGGAAACCCAAATAAAAGGTAATTTATGACTGGTTAAGAGAAATTTTAAGAGACTTGGGGCTTACTCCTAAGAAGGATGCCCAAGATTTATGACTAGGACTTATTCTTGAGAAGGAAGCCTAGGTTAAGGGACTTGGGGCTTACTCCTGAAAAGGAAGCCCAAGGTTATGACTGAGTCTTATTCCTGAAAAGGAGACCCAGGTTAGGGATTAAGGTTTGGGGCCTACTCCTGAGGAGGATGCCCAAGATTAAAGGACTTGATTGGGGCTTATTCTTAAGAAAGATGCCCAAGTTAGGTTTTTATAACTGGGGATTTATTCCTGAAAAGGAGACCCAGGTTAGGATTCTCTCATCTTAAAGGATGAGGTTGAAATGAATGAACTCTCAATCTTTGGTGATATAAAGATGTTTAAATCACTAGGTTTTGAGAGATATTTCATAGAATTCCTTTCAGATAAGGATGTCAAATCAAGAAATCATGCCATAAATGGCTTTGAAGAGTATCTTGAAGACTTAATCTTGAATAGGAAAGGTGAAATGGCTTAAGAGTGGTAAAATGGGCAAGATGGGCACCCAAAAAGATAGGGGCGCGCAAGTCCTGAAAGGCGCGCAAGTCCTGCGGTGGCGCGCAAGTATTGGTCGCGCAAGTATACTTGCGGGACATTAGGGGTACTTGCGCGATTTTCAACTAGAGTTGAAATACTTGAGCGACTCTTTATTAAACCCTTTACCATTCTCTTGAGGTTCTTCCAGAAGAGGGACGCGCAAGTTATATTGGAGGAATTAAGTCGGCGCGCAAGTGTTTGATAAGTTTCAACACTTAGGCCTTCCTTTTTCTCTTTAGATCTTCCGTTCTAGGTAAGAAATTACCTTAGAAGTGTTCCGGAAGCTTTGAGAAGAGACTTGGGCGTCGGGAGCTTCAATCCGTGTTTCTGGAAAAAGATCCCCCCTGAATGGGGGGCCCACAGGGTCTATTTATAGGCAAAAGAAGACCCCGGGCGGTTACTGGGCGGTTACCAGATATGTCGCGCAAGTCCCTTGCACGACCATGAGGGGTCGCGCAAGTGTTGAGGCGGCGCGCAAGTGTACTTGCGCGACCAAGAGGGAACTTGCGCGACCTATGGGCAATGTTCTCCTTTTCCATCCCTTTGTCGATTTTTTGATGTTTCTTCAAAGGATTTAATCACTTTGAGCTCAGATATTCCCTTTTCCGAACTTTAGATTCCGTGACGAAAGGAGCATCAACAAAAGTCCCCCCTCAGAGTTGGATCCGGAGAGAAAATGAGGATTTTACTCTGAGGAAATCGAATCCCTCTAAAGGAAAAGGGCGGCGTGCAAGTCTTCAATGCACAGAAGTCGGCGCGCAAGTCTTCGTCGCGCAGGCATTGAGCACTCTAGATGCGGCGCGCAGATAGGCCCCCTGGCCTATAAATACACGGCTTCCGGCCGTAGATGGCATCTGAAGTTCCGGATTTCTCGAGCTCTCGCCGCGCAAGTCTTCCTCGCCGCGCAAGTCTCTTGTTTTCGATGTTTCTTCGCTGCCGCGCTACTCTCAAGGTAATAGGGCTTGCGCGGTAATACTTGCGCGACCAAAACTTGCGCGGCACATGTACCACTTGCGCGACATCTCCATACTTGCGCGCCTTAATGCCTTAGCCATTTTTTTCAAATTCTTTCACAAATTTTATGAAAAATAAAACCCATTTAAGAGTTTAATTTATTCAACTCCTGTGCAGATTCAATGGCTCTTAGACCTGGATTACTTGATGAACTGGCTAGCAAGCGGATAGATGATATGATGAATATCATTGGCCCTGATTACTATACTATCAAAAACAGCACTCTTCCAGATTTGCCTAAGTATCTGAAGAAATATCATCACGACTTTCCTCACTGCACTTACCTACCTTTGTATGGTCATGGTCATCTGCAAGAAGTCATTATTCCAGAAGTACAGAATTATCTTCCATTTTCTTGGTTTCAGAATTATACCAATTTTGCTTCAGCAAATATCTCAGGCGGAGGAACATTTCAAACTGCTGGAACAGTGGAGAAGGCTTATGTGATGCATCATAGCCCTTGCACACCAGATCTGAAAAAACATACACCTGAGCTTCAACCACATTGTCATCCTTCAATCTTCCGAAATGCTCAGATGGATCAATCCAAAGGCTGGAAGAAAAGTTGGGATTTCCGTCCTGGGGGAGGTGTGAAACCAACTTGGATGTGGGTATACTGGGTGCGACAGACTTGCGCAGAGTTTATTGAGGATCTGAAGAGAGCTGCAATATATGAGGCTGTTTGGGTTGGGCAAACATATATTTACAGACATGATATCTTCGTGCCAGAGATACTCAGCCATTGGAGTCCAGCGACTAATTCTTTCCACTTGACTCATGGAGAAGTAGGTATCAGTTTGTGGGATGTCCACAAGATTTCAGGAGCTCCAATCTTGGGCGATATGTATGATGAATTCATTCCTACCAAGGTGACTTGGAATGATCCAGAGAAGACTCCTGCTTTGGCTCGAGAATTATTCAAAATCTTTCACAAGATCAAGAGTTCAGAGACCTCATTAACTCATTTCAGAAAAGATATCCATCCGGAAGAATGGATGAATGTGTTTCTTACTGAGAAGAAAGGGATGGAGCCAAAGGAAAAAGGATCCAAGAAAAAGAAATCCAAGGATACCCGGCCCAGACGTCCTACCACTTGTCCAAAACCTGAGAAGAGAGGAGCTCCTGGAACATTCTGGCCAACTCTAGAAGCAGGAGAGTTTGAAAAATGGGGCTATGAAGTGAATCAAAGAATTCCAAAGAAAACTCGTCTGGCGGGTTTCTTGGCAATGTGGCTCAGTATCTATCTCTTGCCGGTCAGGGATTCGAAGGGAGGCGTTAGGCCAGGGACCTTCGTCATTGCGGCCAAGTTGGCTGAGGGAAAAATGGTTGGGTTAGCTACCCCCATTTTAGCAAAGATCCACAGGAGTTTACTTCACGTCTTCCAGGGTAAATCTCCTTTAAGAATAGTGGGACCATTCCAGGTTTTGTGGGGATGGATCGCCACTCACTTCAGGACTTACAATGTACAGAATGGGTTACAAATTTCTGGAAGCTCTTTCAGACCGTCAGTGCAAGCATTCTCTGGAATTGCTCCATTAGATGTCAATGGTTATGACATAAAAGTAAGACTAAGCATGTATAAGGAATTCAACTTCTTTCCTTATGGAAGTCCGCCATCTGGGCGGTTTGTTGATGATGGGAAAGCCCCTTTGGATTTGAGGGCATACATGCTAGCTTGCAGGGATGGCATGTTAGTAGCCAGGATTGATGGAGAAATCATATGCGAGACCTATGCTCCATATAGATTTTCACGCCAATTCAAATGTTTGCAACAGATTGTTGTATCCCCTCCAGTACATGTTAGGTTAGAGCAACATCCGATGGTTGCTCGACAACTATGGTTGCTGACATCAAGAGAGAAGACTGGGGCAGTATTTGATCTACCAGTTGAAAAAGCGGCACATTATCTGACTACTTTTTATGCCGAACACTGGATAGCATCATACCCCAAAGGGATATTGAATCATCCTGTATATCAAGTGGGAAAGAGGAAGAGGACTGTAGAGAAAGAAACTCTTCCTCATGAAGGTGATGCTTCTCCTCCTGAAATAGGTTCAACAGACTCCTCCTCTAGAACTGATTCCTCAGATCATCATGATGGGGA
This sequence comes from Viscum album, assembly GCA_963277665.1. Classification (NCBI taxonomy): domain Eukaryota; kingdom Viridiplantae; phylum Streptophyta; class Magnoliopsida; order Santalales; family Viscaceae; genus Viscum; species Viscum album. The sequence continues at coordinate 1,449,016,888 of OY728155.1, forward strand.
TGATGAAGCACAACCGGCAGCAAAGCGGTTTCGTGCCCGATATAATCCTCCGGCCAGAGTTAAAAGACCCACTCCATCAGCTCCTGGTGAGTTATTTGATTGTAATAACTTCAATCACTGCTACTTTATAAAGTAATAAGTCTCACTTTCTTATTCTCTATCTGTAGTTGCAGGAGTTGGGAAGAAATTAAAATCAAAAATTGTAGGACCTTCCTCACAGCCTTTATATCTAAGACCAGAGGCTGTTCAGCTATGGCAGAGCTTATACTGTGATACTGAAACCGCCTGGCTGGATTTGTGTGAGGGCCTACAACTTCCTGGGATAGGATATCTTCTAGCTTCCAAAGACCTTCAATACGGAGATAACCCCAATGAAGTGCGGGCTTACATTAGAGAGCTGGAAATGCTCATATATGCCACTGATAATTCGGTTCCTATCACCAGGCGGGTGAAGGAAATGATTGATCGTGGCACCACTAAGGGGGCTGGTGGTTCTGGAGATGAGGAGTGGCAAGAGTACGTGGCTCCTGAAGATGTAAGTTTTCCTTCCTTATTTTCTTTGCAACTTGATTTCAGTCGAAGCATTGTTACTTAAGGAAGTTATTTTCTTCATCTTGCAGCTTGCAAAGAAAGGGACCGGGGTTCCTTCACCACAATATAGCCCTGGTGGTACCGCTGTTGGGGCTGCTGCTGATTCTCCTCGCGAACCAGGCGAGATATCTCCAGGCCAGCAGGCCATGAATGAGGCACTGGACATAGCCTTTCATTCGCCAATCCAAGTGCCAATAAAGGAGACAGCTGAAACTCCAAAAAAGAAAAAGAAGCCAAGGCAACGAAGGAGGAAATCCTTAGCTAAACGTTTCATTAGCAGTGGTAAGTCCTTCGAACAATCATGATTTTATACCCATAATCATATGGTTACTCATATTTCTGAGGATTGCAGGGGCTTCTTCAATTTCCCCCTTGAGGGAAGGGACTGATCCTTCTTCAAAGGTCGTGGAGGGTGCTGTAGAACAACCACAGACTCAAGCTAACTTGGTTGCTCCTAGAGAAGAGCTACCATCCATTCCCAGTATCCCTCCCACTACTGAAGATGTTGTCCAGGGTCAGGGGTTGCAGGACATAAGTCAGCAAGAAGACGTAGCAAATGCTCCCACTGGTGAGACTAACAAAGATTCTGAAGTATCATTAGATGAAATGATGAATCAAGGAATGACTTTTGAAGAATTTTATGATCATGCTAGATTGTCATGTGATTTAGAAGACCTTGGGCGTGAGTGTTACCCTTCGCCCAAATTTTTCTTTTAAAAACAAAACATATTTCTAATCATGATGTAAAATAATATGCAGTTTCTTCCGTAGAAGCTGCTGAACTGCCAATGCCCGAAGAGGGTGTGGACACTGATGTCAACCCTATTATTGCAGAAACATTAGCTCAAGTAGAGCTAAATCCAATAAACTCTCCTGAGACCCATCTTGAAAATCCTGTTGAAACCGGGAAAGATGGGGAGAAGTCTTCTCATGTTGCTGAACCACCATTGGGTAAGGGATAACAATATTTGTGATTGTACTTTATTTGCAAGACAATCCATTCTTTTGTTATCCTTTAAGATTCAACTAAAATCTTTCAATTGATCATGTAGGGCCATCAACTGTAATGGCTAGATCCGGAGATGAGGCTTCAGCCTCTGCCCCAACGGGAATTGAAAGTGAAGAAGCCCAAGTCAGAGGGGAAAGAGCAGGACGAGGCACTTCCTTAAGCATGTTAATTCCAGATTACATACCCCCTTCTGACGAAGATGTTGAATCAGATCCAGAGATGCTCAAAGCGTTCAGCTTTTCACGACGTAAGGCATGGAACAACATATGGAACATCATATCGGGGGTGCCTTTAGAAGAGCTACCATCAAAAATTTCCCGATTGTCATCCCAATTTGTTATAATGGGACTTGGTGGTTTTGGGTATGAAAAGATCCATGCTGCGGTGAAACAGATTATTTTCAGGAGGGAGCAAATGCATACAAGTCGCGAAGATTTGACCAGAGTGAAATTGTCAGTCAACATAGGCGAATTTGAGGCTGCGATATCCCAGGCTGAAGCTGATTATGCTGTCAAGATGAAGGATCTGAAGCAAAAAATCAAAGAAAAGGTCGTCCAGCAGGTGCAGCTCCAGCAACAGTTAGATGCTGTTACTGGGGAACTTGATCAGCTTAATAAATCATTGGATGAAACTCATATGAATGGCATGAAAGCCATTGCAGATGCTAAGAAGGCACTTCAGCAAGCTGAGAAGAGTGAAGCTGGTCAAGTGCACGAGCTTCAAGTAACTGTTGATAAGGCTTAGGATGCTATACATCAAATGAAGACTTATGTTGACAATCTTCTGTAATTCTTGAAAAAGAGAAGAGATTCCAGTCTGTGGATGTCCTTCTAACTCTTGTGTATCAATGAAAAACACTTTTGTCTTCAATCATTTGTACTTGCATTCTTCCATTACCTGCTTCAAATTTACTTAAGCCAATGGGCTTAGTAAGCATAGTTTGATTTTTACTAGGATTATTACAAATAACCCTACAAACTTTGAATCTTTTAACTGCTCAATATTACCTAAATCATACAAAAAATGTATATTTAGTGAGCTGGAACTTGACTTTTATTCATAGTTCCTCTGTCTTTTGTGTGGGCAGTTTAAAGTCATGCAAGCCGGACATAAAGGGGCTAATGTTTAAGGTCGAAATAGCTTTGACCGGAAATTAAAAAAAAAATGGATTAAATTCCTTGACAATTTATCTGAAAACATATTACCATACTCAAGTATGAGGGAAAAAATGTAAATTATGGCTTAAGAATATTTGAATCTGAGGAATGACATGAAAAAGAGCTAAAAGGCATTAGAAGAAGTAGTTTCCAAGAATGAAGTTACTATTATTTAACAAAACCCGTTAGGGGGTTGAAATATGCAGGGCCACCTATGGGCATTGGCTGCATAGTCAAATAAAATAGCATCTTTTGGCTGACAAGTCTGTTATGTGGACTGTTTATGCAAGGCCACCTATGGGCACGTGCTGCATAGTCAGGCAAAAGAACTCCCAGAAATTTTACTTTCCTAGTGCTAAAAGCTAGTGAAAGTTTATGGAGATTCAAATTTTCTAAAGCATAGAGTTTGTTGTATGGAAAGAGGTACTTGAATATGGAGAAGATATTTCCAAACAAGAATATCAAAGAACTGGATGAATATCACTCCTACGAAGGTCTGACCCAAACGTAGGGAAGAAGAATAAACCATAGACTTGAATACTTTTAGATCATGAAAAAAATATATGGGACAAATACGTTAAGGATGGCTATTTTTGCGGATCCCTACATACTGTCGTTTAAGACAAATAAGGACAAAAGAGGCATTCTTCCCAAGAATGAAGTTACTATTATTTAACAAACCCGTTAGGGGGTTGAAAACATGCAGGGCCACCTATGGGCATTGGCTGCATGGTCAAATAAATAGCATCTCTTGGCTGACAAGTCTGTTATGTGGACTGTTTATGCAAGGCCACCTATGGGCACGTGCTGCATAGTCAGGCAAAAGAATTCTCAGAAGTTTGACATTTTTGTGACTAGAAGTCATGAAAAAGGGTTATGAAGATCTGAAAATATTTAAGGTTAGGATTATAATACATAAAGATGGGTATTTTCCAATGTATATAGAGATACATAGGTCAATGAAAACCATAATCATGTTGTGGCTGGGTCCTAAACTTGGATTTCACTACGTATCTCATAAGAATGAGAATCAAGCCATACGTAGTTCTTGGAATGCAGTTTAACGTCGTGCAGGACGAAAGTATGAGTGATCTTAGTTTAGGGTCATAGAATTCGGACCATAATAATGAATACACAGTGTGTGTTTTCATGAAGACTTTTCAGCCAAGGGACTGAAAGTGAAATTTGGGGTTAGGCCCAAAAGACTTGGGACTGGATTCGAGGGACACTCGAATGTTCCTACGTATCCCATAAGGATGGGAATCAAGTCCAAGTAGTTCTAGATCTACCCTTTGTACAAATTTGGTTCGTACATGTGAAGGGTGAAAAGGGGACTTTAGTGCAATGATGGTTTTAACCTAAGATAAAAAGTTTAGGCATTACCATGTATGTACGTAGTCTTTTGAAAAAATGAAAACCTTGATTGAAAAAAGAATCAATGTTAATAATGGTTCCTTCTCAAATGAGGAAATCAAAGAATATTGTAGTTTATTGTCGTACCGGACAAAAGTGTTGTATAGTTTAACGTCATATAACAAGGACGAAAGTGAATCAATGTAAAGATATTGATTCCAGGGGTGGTTTCACAAATCATCATCATATGAGATGGTGGTGAACCAATGTGAAGAGATTGTTTTTGGGCTTGAACCTTTGGGAGGTTGCCTACATACCCAGCCTGGAGGGCATGGATCAAAGTCCGTGTAGTTCAATTAAAGAATGAATTAATGATCAAGTTGTTCTTGTGGACAATGATCTAAAAAATGTTGTTGGGACTTACACATGGTTAGTGGCCCAAAGGGAGTGTTATGGTTGATGTTCGCTCTAAGCTCACGTGAGTCATACTCGGTGTGAGAAACAAGAGGTAATAACAACCTTAACGATGCACAGTTTAATGTCATGTAGGACATATCAAGGACTTTCTGTACAGTTTAGCGTCATGTAGTTAGGACGATGGGGACAATACAGTTTAACGTCATATTGGACGAAAGGGGGATTGTGCAGTTTTAATGTCATGCTGGACTTTTGATGATTATATAGTTTAACGTCTTTCCGGACGTGAGGGACTTTTATACAGTTTAGCGTCATGTAGTTAGGACGTCACAGTTTAACGTCTTGCTGGACATATTTGCAAATAGTTTATGGTCGTATACATGGACCAGGAATGATGCAGTTTAAAGTCATACGGGACCATTGTTGTATAGTTTAACGTCATATAGCAAGGACGAACTGGTGTTGTACAGTTTAAAGTCATGTAGCTAAGACTAAGGTGAATCAATATGAGGATATCAGTTCTGATCTTTTTACAGTTTATCGTCATGCTGGACGTTGGAAGTGCCACACAGTTTAATGTCATGTTGCTAGGACACAATATAGTTTAATGTCATCTCGGACAGAATACAGTTTAGTTTCATGTAGGACAATAAGGGACTTAACACAGTTTAACGTCATGCTGGACGATGAAAGTGCCACACAGTTTAATGTCATGTCGCTAGGACAAAATATAGTTTAATGTCATCTCGGACAAAATATAGGAACTTCTATACAGTTTATTGTCATGTAGGACAAAATCAGGGACTATGCAGTTTAAAGTCTTGTAGTTAGGACTATTGGTGCTGCACAGTTTAGTGTCATGTTGCAGGGACATAAGTGCGAATAGTTTAAGGTCATATGCATGGACCGTACAGTTTATCGTCATGCTGGACGTATTATAGTTTAATGTCATCTCGGACAGAATATGTGACACAGTTTAATGTCATGTTGGACGAAGTTGTAGTTTAAGGTCATACTGGACCATGGTGTAGTTTAAGGTCATACCGGACCTTTTCTGTATGAACCAATTGTAAGTCTTGGTTCTGGGAACAATATTTTGTGTTTATACAAAATACTTCTTCAGAAATCTGGCATTAGTTGGAGTCGTGATGTGTTCTCCATCCATTGAAATCAGAGAATACGCTCCATTGGAGTAGACCTTATGTACTGAATAAGGTCCTTCCCATTTTGGTTCAAGCTTGGGAGGCTTCTTTCCTGGTATCATTGGTGTTCTGAGAACCAATACCAATTCTCCCTGAATGAATGAACGAAGACGAACTTTTTTGTTAAAAGCTCGTGCTATTCGATTCTGATAGATTTCCAAGTGGTGCAAAGTGCACAATCTTTTCTCATCTAACTGTTCCAATTCATTCAACCGCTTTTGGGATTGCTCATCTGTTGATAACTGATCACAAATGGCTATTCTGAGTGAGGGCAATTGAACTTCAATTGGCAAGACTGCTTCTGTTCCATATACCAATGAATATGGAGTAGACCGCGTTGCATTGCGAGTGGTAGTCCGATAAGCCCATAAAGCATAATAGAGTTTATCAGGCCATGACCTCTTATCTTTATCCACCATCTTTTGTAGTATATTTGAAAGAGTCTTGTTGAAGGCCTCTATCTGGCCATTAGCCGCTGCATGATATCGAGATGAATGGTTGGACTTAATGTTGTATTCTTGATACAATCTCTTTACCTCAGAAGAACAGAAGTTGGTGCCGTTGTCTGTCAATATGGTATGAGGGACACCAAATCTAGTAATGATGTTAGACTTGATAAAGCTAACAATGCATTTAGAACTGACTTCTTTGAGAGGTACTGCCTCTGCCCATTTGGAAAAGAAATCAGTAGCAGTAAGAATGTACTTAAACTGCTTGGCCGTAGCTGAAGGGTAAGGTCCTACCACATCCATTCCCCATGTGGAAAATGGCCATGAGTATTTAGCTGTATGAAGCAACTCTGGAGGTTGATGAATGAAATTGGCATATACTTGGCATGAATGACACTTCTTTGTGAAATTAACACAATCTTGTATCATTGAAGGCCAGAAGTATCCAAGTCTTCGAATTTGATCAGACAATCTATGTCCAGACTGGTGGGCACCACAGACTCCTGCATGCACTTCTTTTATGACAGCCATTGTCTCTTCACCATCAATACATCTGAAGAGAACTCCATCAAAACCACGTTTGTAGAGAATTTTCTCGAGGTGGTTTGGACCATCATAAAGAGTAAAATTGACCACACGTCGCCGAATTTGTTCTCTCTCGGCTCTATCAGGTGGAAGTGTTCCATTTTGAAGGTATTCCCTGATAGGTGACATACATCCTGTAGTATGACCATATGGTTCAGGAATGGGACTAATTTCATTAATTTCCTCTGTTCTGACTTGAACATAAGGTGAAATTGCACGACGGTGGGCAATACCGATGGTTGTCTCGTCCCGATTTGGATCTGCTAAAGCTGTGGCTATATTAGCCAGTGCATCAGCTTGAGCATTTTGTGATCTTGGGACATAAGAAAATGTCGGTTCTGAAGGGAATTCCGACATTAACTCTCTGACGTAATCATACAAAGGGATTAATTCTTCTTTTCTGATGGCATAATCCCCATTGACTTGTTTGATTACCAGGTCTGAATCACCTTTCACCTTTAAGTGATTCACTTGTGCTTGAAGCGCTAACTCCAAGCCTGCAATGAGAGCTTGGTATTCAGCTTCATTATTGGTACCACCTTCCCACAACAAAAAGGAATAAGGTAACACTGCCTTATCTGGAGAAATGAGCACAATTCCTAAACCAACTTTGTTGAATTTAGGATTTTCCATTTTCTTCCCTGTTGGACTTCTAGAAGCACCATCAAAATACATTTCCCATGTTTGAGGATTCTCTTGAATAGAAAAAACTTCCTCATCAGGGAGTTCGATATCTGAATACGTGTCTTCCACTGAAGGGTGTTCAGCCAGGAAATCAGCCAGATCTTGGCCCTTAATTGCCTTTTGAGACACATACTGAATGTCGAACTGCTGTAGAATAACCGCCCACCTTGCCAGACGTCCTGTAAGCATTGGACGACTAAGGATGAATTTGAGTGGATTATTACGAGATACCAATTGGACCTCGTGATGTTGCAGGTAGTGTCTCAGTTTCTGAACTGCAAAGATTAATGCTAGGCAGCACTTTTCAATACTCGAATACCGGGTTTCTGCTTCAAGCATAGTTCTACTGAGATAGTAGAGACTATTTTCATTCCCAGCATCATTCTTTTGAGCGAGAAAGGCACCCAATGATCGCTCTAAAGGTGTCACATAGAGGATAAGAGGTCTACCCTCAACAGGTGCCATGAGTACTGGTGGACTTAAGAGGTATTTCTTGAGAACATCAAATGCTTCTTGACATTCTTTAGTCCACTGGTAAGTGACTCCTTTCTTCAATAATTTGGTAAAAGGTAAACTTTTGCCTGCCAAATTGGCGATGAAACGCCGAATATAGGCTAAGTGTCCTTGAAGTCCTCTTAATTCTTTCAAATTCTGAGGAGGTGACATACCAAGGATTGATTTGGTCTTCTCAGGATCGACTTCAATACCACGATGGCGTACAACAAAGCTGAGGAATTTTCCTGAGGTTACCCCAAAAGCACATTTTAAGGGGTTCATCTTCAAATTATGTTGTCGAAGCTTGTGGAATATGATTTCCAAATCAGCCAAGTGATCAAAACATTGTTTGGATTTAACCACCAAATCATCTACATAGCATTCAACAAATTTCCCTAGAAAAGGTTTGAAGATATGATGCATGGCGCGTTGATATGTTGCACCTGCATTCTTTAAACCAAAGGGCATCACCCGGTAACAAAACACACCTTGAGGAGCTCTGAAGGCTGTATATTCCTCATCTTCTGGGGCCATTCGGATCTGATTATATCCAGAATATCCATCCATGAAAGAAAGTACTTCATAGCCAGCCGTCGCATCAATTAAGAGTTCTGTAATCGGAACTGGAAAATCATCTTTGGGACAATACCGATTAAGATCTCTGAAATCGATGCAAACCCTAATTTTTCCGTTCTTTTTCTTTACTGGGACAATATTAGCCAACCACTTGGGATATTGAACTTCTCTGACGAAGTTAGCTTTGATAAGCTTATCCACTTCAGCCTCGATTTTGGAAGCATAGGTTGGGTGTGTTCTTCTCGCGGCTTGCTTGAATCCTCGATGTTCTTTTGGCAAACCCAAATGATGGGTGGCAACATCAGGATCAAGGCCAGGCATCTCTGTATAATTCCAAGCAAAAATATCTTTATTTTGCTTTAGAAAAGAAATATACATCTCTTGTTCTTCAAGGGTCATGGCCGCACTAATTAAAGTGGGGCGTGGATCTTTCTCTGTACCCAGATTTACTTCTCTGAGTTCATCCACAGTGGTAGAGATACCCTCTTCAAATGCTGGAGGAGCATCTCTAAGATCTTCCTCTTCCTCTTCATCATGTGTTATATCTTCCGTTTCTACTTGCAAAGTAGATGAAAAAACGAAATTCTCATGATCATAAGAGATGTCAAAATTTTCACATTTTGAAGAAGAAGCTTCCATTTCCGACCCTATTGATGAAAAAGGGTCTTCTTTGGGAAATAAAGAGGAGATGATGGATTGAGAATCGACATCAACATTCACCTCTGGTGTTGCTATAACTTCTTCTGGCCTGATTAGCGAAGTATAGACTTGTTGGATTTCAGCAGACGAAATGAAAACGTCACCACTTATGCTTTCATCACTGCTTGGTAAGTTACCAATTTCTCCCATGTTGTCTGGCTCGATTGCCGTAATTGACATTATGGATCTTTCCATAAGAGTATTTTGATTTGGGCCTATTTTGTCAATTTGACTGATAGGTAACACATAATCTGTACTCACATGTGAAAATGGATTTATTGGAATTTTTTCCAAACCATATGGAGCATTAACTTTGGTAATTTCCTTCATTGTAGATTTTTCTCTTCCCTTCATGTGATAAAATTCCGCCTCAATGTATTGAGACTCACATGTTTTGAACGGGGCCTTATCACCATACAATGTTCCAACTTGACCATCGAAACAGTATTTGAGACATTGATGGTATGATGACGGAATAGCTGCATGCTGATGTAACCAGGGTCTTCCAAGCAAGATATTGAAAGCTGAGTCTTGATCAACAATCATGAAATCTGAATTGGAAACAAGATCTCCAAACTGAGTTCTGAGCGTAACTTCTCCCAGTGGTTCTTGTTCATTTTTATCATATCCTTGCAACATCATGGTAGAAGGAGATAAATCAGATTCCGTGAGGCCCAATCGACGAAGTGTGTGAATGGGCATGAGGTTGACTCCTGAACCATTGTCAATAAAAGCTCTTCGAACATCTATACCATTGACTTTGCCAGATAGGTACAAAGGTTTTATGTGCCCATGCACAACATCATCTTCATCTTTATCAGTAAAAGATATCACTGCATGGCATTCTACAGGATTATTCTCTATGTGATAAATTTCAGCTGCAGCAATTTCAGCTTCAAACTCCTGAGGACTTGACAAAGCTTCGATGAGTGCTTCCCGAAGATCTTTTGATAGATTCAAAGCATCCAAAATTGATAATTTGGCTGGTACTTGGGCCAAGTGTTTCAATATATCATACTTTTGATCTAGAGGCCTGCGTTTCCCAATAGGAATATGCGGTTTAGCAGGTACCTTGGAAGCAGATGCTTTGGAAGCTGATGCCTCTTGTATTGAAGTTGGCAACATCTTTGGTTTTGGAAAATTAGACTGATTAGATCCATTTACTTGCTGAGATAAAGAAGATGGAACATTTAATCGGTCTTCCAAAATAACTGTGCCGAAGCTGAGTTGGCCATTGGCAGAAGAACTTGCTTGTTAATTTTGAGCTCGCTGAAGGGCTCTACCACGAGTTTCTGCTGCATATACGGTGCTAGCAGGGGTAGAATTAGAGTAGTGGCTTCGGAAAGATCCACGTCTTCCCCTATATCCTGAACCTCTAGAACTTCCTCGGGTTCCTTTATTTGATACAGGGAATTCAGGCTCATCAAGACTGGAATATGAATCTGTTAATTGAATCATATTAATAGAACCAAAGATCAATTCTTCGTCTGATAAAGACTCTGCCAAGTTAGCCTGTTTAGGCTGTGCCGTTTGGTGGGATGGTGCCCGTTGCTTTGAAGTAGATGGCATGAAATCTGCCAGAGTTAAAGACAATTTAGGCTTTGATACATACTCATCTTCTTCTGATTCCTCTTTCTTCTTTGAATTTCTCTGCCCTTTTGAGGATTTGTCTTTTGATGGAGGCTTTACTGCAGCTTTTGTAGGAGACACAATTGGCTTCTTCAATTGTGTTCGCAAAATGGAATGGGTCCGATTGATTGTCTTTCTGACCATCCAATCATCATATTTTTTCACAGTTTTGCTTTTGACTTCCTGCCACTCGCCTCCTTCCTCTGGATCTGTAGCGGTAATACACGCTACATGAGCTGAAGAACCCTTCAATTTGACTTGTCCCAAGTCAACCATCTTTTGTAGGAGGTCTTTAAAAACAAAACACTCCTGGATGGGATGTCCCTACATTTGATGAAAGGGACAATAATTGGGACGGTCTTCATCTCCTTCCTTGTTTGGTCTCTTCGGCACTGGTAATTGAACCAAATTATTTTCCAGAGCTGAAATGAAGTAACCAGGAACTTGCTCACTTCGGAAAGAGTATGTTTTACTATTCATATCCTCAAATTGTTTTCGTCGTTGATCTTTTTGATCATTTGGACGAAATAGCCTTTGTTGTTGGTGTTCAGGAGGTGGAGCCCTTCGAGAAGATGAAGGTTTTGAAGTAGAAATAGGTACAGGTGCCTGTTTAAGCATAACTGTAGCAGTTTCTGCTTTACCCATTCTTCTTCCTGGAGCTGATGGAATTACACGAGATTTAACCTTAGCCTGCATAAGGGAATCTTCAATCTGTTGAGCGATTGATGTAAGGTCTCGAAACCCTCCTGTGTATTTCACAGGGATCAATGGCGTGCGTAATTCGTCACACAAATTTGCCACACAGATTGGCAACAATTCCTCCTGAGGGAGTGATAAACTCAAGGAATACGTTAATCCCTTCCAACGAGCAATGAAATCAGAGACTCTTTCATTCTCCCTTTGCTTGCAGTTTGTAAGATCGAAAACTGTCGTTTTTGGCAAAGTTGAGTTGAACTGAAGAAGGAATTTTTGACGAAGATCCTCCCATCCGATGACTGACCGGGATTTCAAGCTTGTATACCAGACAAAAGCTGGTCCTTGCAAGGTTCGCACGAAGCATCTGAGTTTCACTGCTTCTTGTTGCTCTGGAGTTCCCATCATAGGATCACAACAAGACACGTAATGCGTCAAATGTTGTTCAGGGTCACCTGATCCATTGAAAGTAGGGAAAATAGGGTTTCCAAAACTGGATGGAGGAGAAATTGAATCTACCCATTCAGGGTAAACTTTCTTTTCAGGTTGAACTTGCGCCCGTTTCCCTTCCATAGTTTCTAACCGAGCTGTTAATGACTCAATAGTAGTTATTAACTTTTTAGAAACGTCAGGTTGAACTTGGTTTTGGGTAGGTGCAATGAATGGAGCTTGGACAGACGTGGTGGTCGGTGCTGCAACTGATGGTAGTGCTGCCAACCGTTGTTGCGTTTGACCCGTAGGATTAGACCTCTGCGGGTGTACTGACAAAGGAGGATATTCTTGATCAATCTCAGTAGTTACAACAAATTCCTTCGGCTGTCGGACTTCATCATTCTTAAGAAGAAGACTACTCTGAAGTAGTTCTGCATTCAACCTTTTTAATTCTTTCATTTCTTCCTCCTGTTGTGCAAACCTTTGCTCTAATGAGAGCGATTGACCTCCTTCAGAGGAAGGGTGAGAAGTAACCTGATTCTTTCCTTTCCCCTTATTGGATCCTTTTCGGAGAGGGGGAAGTGGGTTACTTGAAGGAATACCCAGATTTTGGGTAAGCCTTTGATTACGTGTGCGCACACCTTCTTCATTTAGGTCTGTGTGCGCAACTTCTTGAGCAGGAACCTCTTCATCTGATCCCTCTGATTGAGCCTCATCTGGTGAATCAGCAGCAACGGCAGTGATGACATTAATGGATGCATATTTCATGGAATCCTTTCTATCAGCATTTCTGTGATATTGTCTCCTTTTATGTCCATGATAAGGCATGGCATTCCGTTGACTTGATCCCTCAGGAATTTCTTGGAGAACCGTCACTTGGAGAGAATCTCCTGACATCTTGGCTCTTCGTTCCTCTTGAGGCTTATTCCCTAATCGAGAGAATACTGACTTTATCTGAGGGAGGGATTGAAGATTTGAAAAAGTCCCCAGTCCGGTGGACTGGGGGTGTTCCTGTTGCTTCTGCTCAGCTCCTCGAATCCCATTCGTTGATTCTGAGGGTTGGGTTAGAGAAGTCCCCAGTCTGGCAAGCTGGGGTGTCTCTTGACATGCTATGTCTGAGATCTTTTTAAAATCTCTCTTGATCTTGCGAATCTTAGTTCGGAAATTAGCTGGATGCATTAACCTGTATCCACTTTTATCACCTGGTTCAACAGACCGTTGGATGATTTCCGAAACTTCTGTCATTTGATGACGTGTTTGCTCCAGACGAGAGGCTTGCGCAATATTCTCGCCTGCTTGATGTAGGAGAAATTCAACAACCTGTTCTCTATATACTTCATTTTGAGAGGAACTAGTTGAAGCTTGATCTCGAGCAAGATTTTGATTATGAACAAAGCCCATTGACTGTGGCCGGCCATGGGCAATAAAATTGCATGAGACCATTTTCGGCGGGCTTTGCTGACCGGAAAGCACTGTGAAATGTAGTGCTCCGTGAATACCCCATCCTCTGATATGAAAATTAGATGGAGCATTGCAAATTAACTGACGCAATCTTCTTAGTGCGCCAAGGCATGAACGTTGAAGGGTTCTCTGTTGCTTTTCAGCCTTCGGATACAGAGAGACTGATAGAGATGCCAAATCAATCTGGCGTTGTAACCCTTCTATTATCTTAAGATGATTTTCATATTCATCGTAAGATAATACCTTCTTCTTTAATTGACAAAGAGTTTTCCATATGTTAAGACGAATATCATTGATTCCATCATCCGTCAACATCTTTGGAATGTCATACTGTGAATCAGCCAAAGGCCAAAACATGACTGGTACTTCACCTTTTGCCAGTTTTTTCCTCATGTTCAGCATTTCCTCTTTATCATTAAATGAAGATTCTTCTACCTGTTTGGACCAGAGTTGTTGTTTCCTTGTTGCTTCATCGGATTCAACAAGATTGGTAGAGGAATCACTATTCATGCTGGAAGATGAATGACCCAGGGAAGGTTCGGAGAATAACCTGAACCCCAAGCTATCTTCTGATGGAGAAAGAGTTTCACCTGCCGATAGTAAAACTTCAGACATGACTGGTTTTACGTTTGCAAGTGCCTCGAGATAGGAGGGCTTTCTCGTCACTACATTGCCTTCTGAAGAATTTTCGAGACAATGTGAATCACTACTGCGGAGAGGACTTTCGCAGCGAAGTTCATCACCATGAGGAGGACCTTCATGATGGGTTACAGCAAAAGATGAGATCTCTTTCTCCTTGGTCTTCTGACCACACAGAGGGTTCCTGTGGTTCTCATCTGAAGAAGAAACTTCAAGATTGACCGAATTTTCATGAAGCAAGTCTTCATGAGGAAGTGTCTGTTGAAGACCTTCGGGATTAATGTTCCTGTTATTGGGAACTGATGGAGTAGAATCTTGAATTCCGACAGATAAATGTCTGAGGGCTTCAAGAACTCCAGCATCGAGCAAGGCCTTGTTGCAGATTGGCCTTTGATCTTTTGACTGTGCTGGGCGGATCTTTTTCTTAGATGCCTTCTTACTCGCTTTAGAAATCACTTGATGACGAAAGTGATTGCTCTGAGCAGGTGTATGTGCCTGATCAGGAAAGATGGTCAGGTTAGGCTGACGATCATCGCTCAAATCAGGTGTATGTGCCTGACTTGGTTGTCCATATGATATGGGGGAGTAGGCCCCACAACCCTCTTGGACTGGAACAGATGTGTGTGTCTGTTCCGGAGTGAATTGTTGATGTGTCACTCCACTGCTAGGGATAGATTTATGTGTCTGTCCCTGAGATGATGCTGAAGCTGTTATGATATCCTGGCAAGCATCCAGAATATGAGCAGGAATTTGCTTCTGCTCTTTCACCATTGACAAAATATGTTTGGTGACTTCAGCCGCCGGAACCGGGATATACGTCCATTCCGGGCTTGGAGTAGGTGTATGTGCCTGCTCCTGTCCTCCTTTTCCTGTCAGTGAATCCTGACAGTACTCAAGTGTGGAGGCAGAGAGTTTAGTCTGCCTCCTGTTTGTCGTCGGGGCTTTCCGACTGACTTCTCCGTGCGCTACCAAGCGAGACTGTTGGTAGGCTTGATTAGTATTAGCAGGTGTATGTGCCTGCTGATTACACTTCGCCAAACGCGGTTGACGAGATCCACCATATGTAGTCAGACGAGCCTGCTGACTAACTGCTGATGTATAAGCAGGTGTATGTTCCTGCCTATGGTACTCCGCCGGAATTGTCTGGCGGGATCGGCTTGATGCTGCCAGACGAGTCTGCTGGACAGCGGGATTAAAACGGGCAGGTGTGTATGCCTGCTCGTTGTTTGCCACCAAGTTAGGTTGGTGGACTTCTCCGGAGATGGCAGGGATGACAACCTGCCTATTGTTAACCGGATTCCGTCTCTGGCGATTCATCTTGCCCGCTCGGGTTCGAGGAACCTGAGCTGAACGCCTGGAGTCGGTACCCTCATCATGTTGAGGGCGCACTACCGCACGAGTCTGGCAGCGATTGTTGATGGGAGCCCTTGAGAAGGACTCCTGTCTTTTTGAATTAAGGTCCTGCGGGACCTGCTCATTCACTTCCTCGGAGTAAGGGAGTGAATGGAAATTGTGTTCCGGGGATAACGACCCGAAACGGTTGGAGACGGTAGTCAGCACCGTCTGCTTCTTGATTGCTGGTCGCCGTTGTCCGGACGACCAGGTAGAATTGTTAACTTGGAGGGCTTGACAAGCGGCCTCCAGAGTTGGGATAGTACTGTTGCGACGGTACTCCTTAACCAGTGCATTAGAAACACAGCGTTGAAGACGCTGAGTTGGTGATGTCATCCTCAGAGCGGATGACGTTCCAGCAGGAGTAGCAGCATTGGTTTTCACAGCAGTAGACCTCACAGTAGAGGTGTTCCCAGCAGCAGTATTCACAGGGGTGAATTTAAGAAAATCCATTTTTGTAGAAGATCTTGAAAAAAGAGTGCCTGTTCCATGTAACAGACATAATCAAGATGAATCTGGCTACTGCATCTTTTGGATGATCATATGTCAATGATTGTCTTGTTGGCCCAAAGGGACTAACAGATAAGAAGAACATCACTTTAACATGGTTAAGGATTTCACGTCGGGTTCACCATTTTTGTTTCGCGCGGAATCCGGGGATGACCTCCTGGACGGGAGATTCAAACGTTCCGATCGGTTTCTAACGGGTTTGTTCGTAGAACCGGAAACATCCAATGATTCCACATCTGTTTGGACCTACTTTCCAAAGGCAGGCGCTCATTAGCTTGTGGGCTAATGAGGCTTAGGAATTTGCATTGGTCGAGAGGATGGGAGGTCGGACTCATCACACCTTTTTGAGGGGAATTATTGTCTACTCCGGGACTCTCTTTATAGATTTAAGTTAAGTTCGTGAATCCTTATTACATTACCAAGTATAAAATGAGCTTTCCTTTAGTTTTAACAATCAATGATTAAATATGCAAGAAATTTAGAGAATCTTTTATATGTATTCGAGGTTCTTCATCAATACAGAATCATCTATATTTGTTTAGAGATTCTTGGTCAATGGTATCCTTCAAAACATTTATATAAAAGTCTCTTGGTCATTTTGATGACCAGGCTGGTTTTAAAGCCACTCAGTGGGGCACTTGAAGTTTATCGTCATTCAGAAGGACAGAGATTATTTCAATGTTGGGATCGAACCCATAAATGGGCTACCTACGTATCCTTTGTTTTGAAAAAGGAATCAGAACCCACGTAGTTCGAGGAATGGGATATGATGTTTTATGATTGATGGCTCAAAGATGAATGTCATAATTACTTTTACACTCTAAGCTCACGTGAGTCATGCTCGGTGTGAGAAACAAGAGGTATTGGTAAAATTCAGACAATTGTGCCATAAAAGATGCAATCATAAGAATTTGTTTTAGGGCTTATGTATAGATGACTGCCCAGATAGACGAAAGTTTAGGATTTACTTTTAGGGAGAAAATCCAAGAACAGGGTCCACAAAGTTATATGTGCTTCATGGAGATTTGAATACTCTAATCTTGGGGCTTAATCCTAAGGAGGATGCCCAAGTTAGGAGGGGACTTATGATTGGGTTTTATTCCTGAAAAGGAAACCCAAATCAAAGGTAATTTATGACTGGTTAAGAGAAATTTTAAGAGACTTGGGGCTTACTCCTAAGAAGGATGCCCAAGATTTATGACTAGGACTTATTCTTGAGAAGGAAGCCTAGGTTAAGGGACTTGGGGCTTACTCCTGAAAAGGAAGCCCAAGGTTATGACTGAGTCTTATTCCTGAAAAGGAGACCCAGGTTAGGGATTAAGGTTTGGGGCCTACTCCTGAGGAGGATGCCCAAGATTAAAGGACTTGATTGGGGCTTATTCTTAAGAAAGATGCCCAAGTTAGGTTTTTATAACTGGGGATTTATTCCTGAAAAGGAGACCCAGGTTAGGATTCTCTCATCTTAAAGGATGAGGTTGAAATGAATGAACTCTCAATCTTTGGTGATAGAAAGATGTTTAAATCACTAGGTTTTGAGAGATATTTCACAGAATTCCTTTCAGATAAGGATGTCAAATCAAGAAATCATGCCATAAATGGCTTTGAAGAGTATCTTGAAGACTTAATCTTGAATAGGAAAGGTGAAATGGCTTAAGAGGGGTAAAATGGGCAAGATGGTCACCCAAAAAGATAGGGGCGCGCAAGTCCTGAAAGGCGCGCAAGTCCTGCGGCGGCGCGCAAGTATTGGTCGCGCAAGTATACTTGCGCGACATTAGGGGTACTTGCGCGATTTTCAACCAGAGTTGAAATACTTGAGCGACTCTTTATTAAACCCTTTACCATTCTCTTGAGGTTCTTCCAGAAGAGGGACGCACAAGTTATATTGGAGGAATTAAGTCGGCGCGCAAGTGTTTGATAAGTTTCAACACTTAGTCCTTCCTTTTTCTCTTTAGATCTTCCGTTCTAGGTAAGAAATTACCTTAGAAGTGTTCCGGAAGCTTTGAGAAGAGACTTGGGCGTCGGGAGCTTCAATCCGTGTTTCTAGAAAAAGATCCCCCCTGAATGGGGGGCCCACAGGGTCTATTTATAGGCAAAAGAAGACCCCGGGCGGTTACTGGGCGGTTACCAGATATGTCGCGCAAGTCCCTTGCATGACCATGAGGGGTCGCGCAAGTGTTGAGGCGGCGCGCAAGTGTACTTGCGCGACCAAGAGGGAACTTGCGCGACCTATGGGAAATGTTCTCCTTTTCCATCCCTTTGTCAGTTTTTTGATGTTTCTTCAAAGGATTTAATCACTTTGAGCTCAGATATTCCCTTTTCCGAACTTTAGATTCCGTGACGAAAGGAGTGTCAACAATGTCAGTAGTTTTTTTTTCTAACGTTAATGTCAATTTCAAACTGGTATCAGAAACTTTTAGCCATAATGGTCACACCGTGCGTCAGATTGAGGTGCGGTCAATTTGTACACCTCAAAAATGACTCATAGATCGTTTTCCTAAAGTATCAAATCAATACGAATGCATTTTCTCAGTTTTATGTATATCATTTGTGTTGTTTTCTAAAGTAAATGTCAATTTGAAATTGGTATAAGACACTTTTAGACATACCTGTCACACAGTGCGTCAGATTGAGGTGCGGTCAATTTGTACACGTCACAAATGAATCATGGACCATTGTCCTAAAGTTTCAAAACAATCAGAATGTGTTTGCTCATTTTTCCGTATGACACTTGTGTTGTTTTCTAATTTTAATGTCAATTTGAAACTTGTATCAGACACTTTTATCCATACGGGTCACACCATGCGTTAGATTGAGGTGCGGTCAATTCGTACACCACAAAAATGACTCATGGATCATTTTCCTAAAGTTTAAAAACAATCCGAATGTGTTTTCTTGGTTTTCCATATGTCACTTGTGTTGTTTTATAATGTTTATGTCAATTTGAAACTGATATCAGACACTTTTTGCCATACTGGTCACACCGTGCATCGGATTGAGGTGCGGTCGATTCATACACATCACATCTGGACACCCCCTACCTCTTGGACACACCCCCTCCTAGACACCCCCCACTCCTGGACACCCCCTCCCTCCTGGACAACCCCCACCCACATATAAGGGAAAATAAAATTAGAAAATTAAAAATCCAAGATATTGGTTCCCATCAAGATTTTACGATGCTCATGAGTGGGCTGAATGACTATGCATCGTTCGACTTCCACACTATCGACTAGTGTAGTCCAATGATTTATGCTTTACTAGAAAGACAAATCATATCTAAAACCATTCTTTATAACCTATGGATATAAAACATAATAAAGAGTGATCATATATGCTCAATAAGTGTAAACAAGGGAGATGTCAATGATCATATATGGATAACATTAGTAGGAATTCACCTTCATCATATTTCTGTAAAATCTTCCATTAGGTATGTTTCCCATTCGTTTCTAAACACATCTATATCATCTTTTGACTATGAGTTTTTGCGACAGTCATGGTAGTACTGAAAAAATATAAATACACAAAGGATTAATAAATATTTTAAATGAACTCATAATTATTTTTGAAAATACCTCATCAGGGATGGTAGTTTGTTGATGAAATATGATCTCTTTCATAAATTTAAAAACATAATAACCACGGTCCTTTCCATTTGTTTTTTTGGACACTATAGAAACATCGACAATAATAAGTAATTTTTTAATATCTGTTTTGATAGTTCAATGTTATTATATATACCCGGTTACTTTTCCAGTTGTGGATCTTTTAGGATTTCTCATCCTTATGCCTTGGATTCATTCTATGTATTAGACGATATTGATGCACCACCCTATCATAATAGAATCCTCATTAAAATATAACATAAATTACATAACTAGATGTTTAGTTTTAAAATGTTGGATCCAGTTTATTACAAATTAACAAACACCATCTTGCATGGTCAGTTTGTTGGATATCCATGCATTGAATCCAGAAAATAAATCTTTGGAGTATCCAAATTGACTTAAATATACATCCAATGCTCCCTAAAAATAAAAAAAGGAATAAGTAAAGAAAGAAATGAAAATGTAGTTGATATGATTAAATTGTAGAGTTTTACCCCTGTATCGTTGGTATTAAAAAGAGTCTGTCATCAGTAATTTTGTTTTCAAATGATTTGAGTAGGGATGACATTATTGCAGCATATTTATCAGAATCTATTTCTTCTTTTGAAGAGGTGGTGTGAGGACTAACAAGTCCAAATTTTTGTTCATGTGTAAATCCCATCAATTGTTTTTCATATATATGCCAGTGAAAAATATAAAATGTATTTAGTCATTATTATCATAGTATATTAGCTTTTGTAAAATCAAATCATGAAAGCATACCTCATGTATATATTTACAACTGAGGCGCCTAGCCATTCATACTTGAGGATTTAATTTACATTTTCAGCACTAATGAAATTCGATGTTTCCTCTCTGTACATATTTTTCTCAAAAACAACTGTGTGAGCATTGTTGTCTATCAACTTTGTATCCACATGAGCCTGAAATGATACTAATTGTTGATATAGAGCGGGCGGGGTGAAGGTGCTCTCAGTAGACCATTTCAATCGGTTGGTTGATCCTTGAGATAGTTTTGAGCTGATATTTCGTTTCACCCCCTTATCATTGTTGTTCTATAATAACATTCATCGGTTCAGGCCTTTTTTCATTAAATGTTAAAGGTCCAGCTTGAAAAATAACTTGTAAACGGATACCTCCTTGTTGACATGTTTTTTACAAGAACTGACAGTTATGCGATGAATGTTCCAATAGCTTGTTCAACCGTATGAATGTCGTCATCATCATTTGGAATAGGTAGCTCAGCACTCAGCTCATTAGCTACGTTAATTGACACTTTGAAATGATCTTTTGGAAGCGGTCTGTTGTGTAGCATGTCGTTCTGTGTATTGAACATCGTATCCCTCTCTACAAGGCAATAGATGGGAGTTTCTAGATATAAATCATAGTCATTTTTACACTGTAGAATATTAGTACAAGAAAGGTATCAGTGTCTATGTGAATCAAATTTCACAGAAACAGTTATTAAAACATTGATTACCTCAACTAAGTCAGGTTTTATATGGGAATATCTTGCCTCAAAGCTGGTGGGGGGTGGGGCGGGATCGTCACAAACGGGTTATTGTTGATTTGTTTCTTCTCTTTACCTCTCCCCCTTCAATGTTTCTATCATCTCTCTCTGGTATTGTAATTATTCATGAAAAATAGCTAATTTTTCTTGCAACTTTTCCATTTTTCAATTTTCATTGTCCTCATATTTTTGTTTTTGAAAATATGTTTGGGGTGTCACCCCAAAACTCACACCTCTTACGTGGACATACTGGTCTGGCCGCTTCAAGGCTACTGAAAGTATGTCTGCCACTGGTGTGGGTGTTTTTGATTCCAGGGACTATGTCAGACAGAAAATATAGAAAAATAAGTAGTCATTGTAATTTAATAGGGATTTAAAATAAATCAAATCTATATTATGTCATAATTACACATGTTTCCAACACTTTTTGTGTGTTTTCATCTATCAGTATACCCTCTTTATTTACAGGAGCCTCCTTCCATAGCACATGGTGTGGGATGGATTTGAATTTTGATTTCGATTCATCAATCTGCATATAAACAGAGAAACATGGTTACGGTGTTTTTTTATATCACATATAAGTATAATGGTAGATTTAAAAGGCGTACCAATTTTTTCTCAAGTGAAGTGTACCCCATCCATGATTTATGGTAAGGGTATGCTGGTTCTGCTATGCGTATTTTATTTTCTGCACTCAGTTGCTATTTAATAAATAAAAAACTGTCAATCAAAGTAATGAATATAAGCAACATCAAACCACATATTACCCCACACAATGTACCTTAAAAGTCTGCTCCCCACGATGGTTCATAAATGTGTCTCACGCTCCTTGGGATATCAAGTGTGCATAAAGAGGAGGTGGGTGCAGCTTGATTTTTCATTCAGCATATTTAAGATGATAATTCATTAAAATTGTGCGGAAACCTCTTTGAATCCTTCCTGTAACTCTTAATACATATTCCTTGTGTGAGGAATATACTATAAATGTTCTTGGAAATGGATGATGAAGATTAAGTCAATGTTTTGTTATTTTGTTTTAATAAATTAAAAAAATGATATCATAATGTTACCATAATCTCTTCCCACATTGGTGTCTCAAGACCGGTGACAACATGGTGCCACAATTGTACATCAATCGGCACACATTTCCAAGTGACGATTCCAATATATCTACTAAATATGGCTTTGTTGGGGTTAACATGTTGGCATTTCTTATTCTATCCCACCTCAAATTTTATGCCTTTTTCTTTTTCCTTAAGGATTTTGGCTAACATTGTCCAACTACGGCGTTCTTGTTTTTTTGCGCTTTCAGGGTTTCATTTCCTACCATTTCCTCAAAAGTATCATCGATATCTTTCTCCGGAGCACTAGCATCAGCACTAGGACCAGCAGCAACAGGTTGAGAAACTTGTTGTTGTTCTGCACTAGGACCAGCAAAAACAAGTTGTGAAACTTTTTGTTGCTCTACACTGAGATCACCAGCAGCTGGTTGATAAACCGTTTGTTGATCTGCACTGGGACCAATAGTAGGTGGTTGAGAGACCTTTAGTGCCTCGGGATTGGGCGCATCAGCAGGTGAAGAAGTCATTATCTTCATATGTGGTTTAACATTTAATTTAGATTACATAAAAGCAGCAGTGAACAAATAATAACATAACGTAACACAATATATATTATAATAAACAAATAACCTGATTATTTTACTCTATTTTTTTTTCTATAAAGGCTGAGGAGATTTGAAACTTCTATCGACTATGTAAATCCCTTCATTGTGGTCTCCTCTGACATACAAAATGTCATCTATATTGGGACCACTGCAAAATGAGTGTGGTTTCCCTATAAAAGGGTCATCCTCTATTGAACTTTCATCTAACCCTTCAGTTGTTTTGGTCGATAATAAAACAATTGACCAATTTCGGTTTGCGGGGTCTAGAACATAATATACTTGTACTGCCTATGATTCCATTATAAATGGTTCATCTTTCTCCCCTTCCTTACTGAAATCAACTTTCACGAATCCTAATTCATCTATTTTAATAGCACTCCTATTATCAACCCACTTGTGTTGAAAAATAGACACTTTGAATTTCATATAATCCAACTCCCATATTCGTTTGATGATTCCAAAGTATGACATATTCACATAAATTGGATTTTTGTCCTTAGCACCGGAAACATGCATTGCCTTAGCCACATGTGTAACCCCACTATTCTGCATGGTACTGTCTTCTTCATGTTCATTAGTATATAATGTATAACCATTAACTATATAAGCATTGTAATATAATACATACACACTTGCTCCTCCGGCTAGCCATCGAAGTCATTCTGAAATTGATTTTGGATTTTCATGTAACTGCTTACAAATATGGTCGTAAAACCATCCTATAAAGTGTCAATTATGTGTATCTGATATCCATTTTTTATCCTTATATGGATTCAAATGCCTAAGAATTTCTTTGTGGGTTTGAACATATGGTTCAACGTCGAAAATATTATGCAAAACCTAAAGGTGAACCTACTCTCGATCTGTAATATTGATTGTAACAACCTCTCTTCTAGAAATTCCTTCACCCTTAAGTCACTCAGTGTGACGAGATTTTGGTAGGCCAATGTTTTCCACACCAGATAGGTATTCAGTACAAAATTCAACCACTTCCTCAACAATATATTGCTCCGCAATACAACCCTCTGGCCGAATTCGATTTTTGACATACCCTTTCAAAATATTCAAATATCGTTCAATGGGTTACATCCATCAATAATGTATAGGACCACATAGTCGAATCTCTCTCACCAAATGAACCATAAAATGAACCCTCATATCAAAAAATGTCGGTGGGAAGAACATTTCTAATTCACAAAATATGGCAGCAATTTATCTTTCCATAGTTGGAAATTTCACCGGGTCTATAACTTTGTTGTATATAGATTTGAAGAAGAAACAGAGCTTCGTTAATGTATGGAGGGTATTCTTGGAAAAAATGCAATGTAAAGCTATAGGAATTAGATCATGCATCAAAACATGGAAGTCATGTGATTTCAGACCCTTTAATTTTAAATCTCTCATAGACATGATGTTCTTGATATTTGATAATTACCCCTCTGGAACCTTTACATCATTCAAGAAGCTGCAAAACTGAAATCTCTCCTGCCTAGAAAGAGTGTAAGAAGCAGGAGGAAGAAAATTTATTTTTTCACCCTTCACTAGTTCCAACTCTTCTCATATTCTCATCTCAACCATGTCCAATCTAGCCTTAATTCCATCCATTGTTTTTTCGGGTGTATTTAGAAACATATCGATGACACTATCACAAACATTGTTTTCAATATGCATAACATCAAGAAAATGTCTGACCTACAGAAAATTCTAGTATGGTAATTCAAAAAAAACTGATCTCTTTTTCCGACCAATTTTTGTAAGTTTTTTCGAAAATGGTTTACCAAAAGTAGTGTTCAATTCTTTTACCTTCTCAAACAATTGATGACCTGTTAGTGGAGACGGTGTTGTACATTCTTCTGAACTTTAATCGAATGATGTCATCTAAGATCTGTACTTATGTCATCGGGGTAGAAATCTATGATGTCCTAAAAACACAGTTCTCGATGAATGTTTCAACCTAATTGACTGTGTACCTTTTTCGTAAACAGGACAGCCTTGAGTTCCTCTAATTATATATCCTGACAAATTTCCATAAGCATGAAAGTCATTTATCATCCTGTACAACATGGATTTCAATGTGAAATCTTCTTTTTTGTAAGCATCATACAACGTAACACCTGAATCCCACAATATTTTCAAATCCTTGATCAATGGAGCCAAATAAACATCAATATCATTACCCAGTTGTTTTGGTCCTAATATAAGCATAGATAACATGATGTATTTTATTTTCATGCAAAACCACGGTGATAAGTTATAATTTACCAACATAACCGGCCATGTACTATGACTGCTGCTTTGAAAGCCAAAAGCATTCACCCAATCTGTAGATAACGCCAGACGAATGTTTCTCGGCTCGTTTCCAAATTCAGGATACTCGTGATCAATTATCTTCCACTGAGGAGAGTCTGTCGGGTGACGTAGTTTCCCATCATTAATTCTTGTACCTTCATGCCATGTCAATTGTCCTATAGTCTCCTCACATACATATAGGCACCTAAACCTTGGAATGATTGGAAAGTACCACAAAAATTTGTAGGACTATAATAATCTTTCTTTTATCGAGAAGAACCACACTTTGGGAATTCTTTAAGTGATTTGTGGTCCTTGTGAAAAAATATACAATCATTCGGGTAGGCGTTTATTCTTTCAGAGATCATACCCATTGATTGTAGCATTCGTTTGGCATCGTACGTTTGGCTTGGGAGTTCATTATCTTCTAGGAGCATGTCATTCAGAAGAGTAAGTAGATCCGTAAAACTGGCATCACTCCACCTGTTTCCTGCTTTCAAATTATACAGCTTCAGTATGGCTGACAATACTGTATATTTAGTGCAACCAGCATACAATGGCATTTTTTTACAACTCTTTAACATCTCAAACAATTTTTGGAAATCATGAAGTTCATCTTTAACTAACCTTTTCATTTCCTCAATACGATCTTCATCATCATTCACATCTGTAATTACACCGTCCATATGATCTTCTTCACTGTTCATGCATGTATTCATATCAGATCTTCCATAAAATGTCGTGTTATCTGAGCCACTACCTACATTCATTTTTTCTCCGTTTTTATTCCAACATGTATAACATCGATCTTTTCCGTAAAAAATAAGATGTTCTTTCAACTCCTCTGGACTAATTTGTCTTTAATAACAACAGTGTAAACACAGACAGAGGATTTGATAAGGGTCACGTGCATGATCTCCTGCAAACGTGATAAACTCTTTCACGACATCTTCATACTCTTTTGTCAACTAATTGGCATTCATCCATTATTTATTCAAATTCATCGTTTTTATGGGTTCGATCACAATCTTGCCTAATATTATGTTTTAAATAATCAAGTAGCATTGTTTGGGTTTTATAAAAAAAAATCTTGGTACAAATGCCGATACAATGAAATAGAGGAACCAACCGCAAAATATGTGAAAGTACTTGAACTGTATCTATATATAAGGGATTGTACCCTATCTTTTGTATATCTCCATGGAGTACTTAAAACCTATACATGGAGGACTCTTCACTGAAACATGGGGGAGTATCATACTCCATATTTTCTCCAAACATCTCACTTATCACTTGCCAACTCTCAACCAGAGTGAAGATAATTAAAAAATACAAACAACATCGTGTTCAATTTCAAATGAATGAGGGAATCATAATATTGTGATCTACATGAGTAGATAATTATAATGGGCTACTCATACATGAAATATTATCATCTAAGTGAAAAATAAATAATATTGGTGAAATTAAAATAGCACACAATTTGTTCGATGGATAAACAATGTGTAGGGTTCTCATTCAAGGTTGGTTGTATACTACTATTTCTAAACTCATGTGAAATCCATATACATGGTGTGTCCAGTTGGGTGAACATTTTCTATGGATAAGATACCCAATTTAATCTGACATATATCAAATTAATTCCAAGTTAGTCTTAAAAAGACTGCATGATGCCTTTGAAAATACATAACATATAGAACAACTTGAGCTAAAGGAGTGTCCTTTATATACAAAATGAGTCACTTCACCAGCTATGCATCACATTTTTTTGGAATACACAGTGTGTAGTCCTTACATGACCACTAGGGGTGTATAGTCTATACACATCAAGTTTCTATGGTATCTATACATGGTGTGAGTGAAGTAAAACACATATCATATGGTTCTACCATTATTTCATGTCATGTACAAGGTTTCATGATGAAGTATATGTCTTGAAAATACATTGTGTGTGACCTATGTTCACATGACATGTAACATTTAAAATAAAACTTATTCCAAGTTTGAGTCATAAGATGAGTCATGTGGTGTAAATTTTGGAGATAACTGTTGTCCGGCATTAAAATCTATATGAAATCCATGTATGGTGAAGCATGTTCCATTTAACAAGACTACATATCATATATTTTAAAAATATATAGAATCTAAAAAACATCATCTTTACACCCTAAAGTGTAACACCCCAAGCTTCCACGGTACGCTTCTCTTTGAATAATGTGATAGTGTGTGTTGTACGCAACACCGAGTTCTAATTCACCATAACCAATCAAACTAGCCGTTATGAATAGTAATACCTACTTTTTGAAATTATATATATTTTATATTTCAAAATGGAATTAATTTTTGGATTCAGATTATTGAATTTAGCCTAAGGTGAAATTTTGGTACTTTTCGGATAACTTTAATATTTTGATTAATAGTGAAAATTACTAAATTTTAATTAAAAACAACTTTTTTAATCAAAATAACTAATACTGATAAATTATGAATTTGAGTGGTTTTAAAGTATATTTAGAATATATTTTTACCATTTAATATAATGTTGGTCATTGGACATAATTTGACAATTAAACCAGACATAAACAAGTGTCAATCTTTTGATAGTTATTATCTCTTAAAAACACGCTTTTTGTTTAAACAACGGGAATTAATTTTAAATTAATTTTTTCCACTTATGTGTTTTGAATTTGGAAAAATGGATTCGATATTTGGAATCAGGATGTTCAAATTGTGTAAATAGGTAACTTTTATTTTTATACATTTTGAATAATTACTTCGGTAAATATTTTATTTACCATGGTTAAGGGTAAATCCGATAAATAAGAGTTAAAAAATAATATTATAATAATACTAAATTACCATAAAACGTGTCCTAGACTTATTTTTTGATACATGTTCGACGATAGTCTTCTTTGGGTCGATTTTGGGACCCCATGGAGCCACTTTTAGGTGATAGGGACACTTTATTTTAATTAAGTTAAAATAAGTACAAAAATGACATAAGTATATAACTTTTAGAAAAAGAATTTTTACATAGGGTTCTATATGTTGTATTTTAGACTATAATTATTAATTAGAAAGATAAAAATATTTCCTACATAATGATATTTTATTTATAATTTTTAGACATTAAATAATTAAATTTATTTATGACACAATGATGATGCATTAATTACAATAATAGTGAAAAATTAAAATAATTGATATTATAAATACCCAAATAAATATAATTTGAGACTTTTAATGAATTACACTAATTTTCTAGGATAATATGACAAATTAGGATTGACTTAATTAACTTTTTTCGAAGTAATCATTCTGTTATGAGTTTCACAAAAATCAACTATTGAATAGTGTCAAAATTGACATAAAAGAGTTTTTAAAACAAATATTATATTATTAATTGATATTAAATACCTAAAAATATAAGGTTCGGCCAAGAGACTTATATCATGATATTTGTAACATTAATGGACAACTTGGGGGTCGATTGGATGTATATAGTAATTTTATTAACTATATAATATAAAAATACAAAGTGACATGGTAAATGTCAAACTAATTAACTAAGAGTTAATACTTAAAGATAAGGTTAATATAGTAACCTGTCTAAATTCTATTGGTTGAATGGTTTTCGACCTATCCCCAAATTACCATTTAAATAATCAACTTAGGAGCCATTAGAAACCGAATATGAATTTATTATAAATCAATATTTCTAGCTTTTCCAAAGGTGCCCCTCACCCCTCTTATAAAAGGGCACTCCTCCTTCTCATTTCTTCACACCTTAAAAGCCTTTTTGTTCAGCCAAACTCTGCCCAAATACTCTCCCAACTTCCCTCACTGCAACCTAGAGGCCTTAGTTTGATCCTAAAACCAATCTATGGAGCCCTTTTGATCAAATCAAAAGGATGAGCCCGGATAAGAGGTAATAATTTCACCACCCTTTTCCAAGTTCCTTTCTTCTTCCACTTATTCTTCATTTGTTATTACCATTCTAAAATAATAACTCCAGTATCATATATATACTGTTATTTTTTTTATAAATATGGTACAACCATATTCAGTATTCTATCCATCCTTTGAATAACATGTCACCATACCTGTGTACGTACGACTTACCGTCTCCACGTCGTGGTGTAATTGTTATTCAATAAATTATTATTTGGATGGGTATAATAATGATGTGTAATTCATGTAAATAATAAATGTAATATGATAATGATTCTGTATATATGATATACCATCAATTTATATATTATTTTAATATCAAAAGAATGATATTGTCGCTCGTGCGTACGTACGGACTACCGTCTCCACGAACGCGATGAGATTCATTCTCCATCATATCCATTCAAGTATAATTATCATTTGATGATTTAAAAATGATGTTTAAGGACTTGATATCATTCTGGATTTGATTAAGATACAACCTATCCATTACAAACATGTCTTACGTAATAAAACATATAAAATAAAATGAGTATGTTAACACCCGAAACAACGAAAATATTGAGATATTATTAACAAATCAATGTTAAAAGATCATATATGATATCATATTAATGTATATGATTATTTTATAATTTAATAACAATTATTTCACCATTATACAGGAGGTTAACTTACCCAAACCAAGTAAAAGTACAAGGTAAGGGTTATTTCACAATCTCTTCATTATCCGAGGTTGTTTATATGTAATAATCTACTGGGATCTCTTTATCATCCACATCCATGTTTCTTGAAAATGTATTTCAAAACATTTTTACTATTTACAATAATATGGGTTAAAGTCATTTATACCCTTGTTTGACTTTTTATAATCGGTTTATAAAGGAATCTTTCCGTCGTTTTCCTAACAATGTTCTTTTTAACCTTTTCGACAAAATTAAGGTAAGAATGTTTTTTTAACTTATACGGTGGGTGCAGCTATTTTTCGCCGTTATAAAATCTTTGAAGCTTCCCTTACAAGCTTATAAGAATATTTTAAAAGAAAATGTTTTATTTTATAAATATATGACTCTTAAATGATTTCAAAATAGAAAGAGATATTTCATTAAAAAGAATTTTGATTTCATCTATGTCAACATCCTTTGATGGATTTTACGCTTATTTAAAGTTGATTTATTATGATACAAAACTTCTATATTGTATTGAAGGTTTTGTGATATGTTTGACTATGGATGTGCTATTTTTATACCATTCATGGTTTATGGTGAAAGTATTGACATTTCGTATGCTAGTTTTAATACGAATGTTTATGTTATGTTTAAACCTTTTCATATGGGAATGCATTGGACTTAATATGTGATGGGTGGAGCCTGCTATAGCTCCTCGATGCATCGGTAGGTCTCATGAGACAAACTAGTGTCTTGGCACTAGGCCTTTGAAAAATCTTATTTGTAGTCTTGGCACGAGGCCTTGGCTATGTGGTTATGATAGTCTGGAATTATGCATTCCATCATTATGAAAGTGGTTATTGATATTGCATGTGATTATTCAATTAGTAGAATATCCATGTGAATAAGTAAATGGCATTATTTCATTTTATTTTTGCCATACAATGTTTAGTTCAATTTTAAAAGGCTTTTGTTTTAGTTATACATTTCCTTAAATGTTTATTCTTATTTATGAAAGTTTCCGCTATATTTTTATCCTTACTGGGCATTTGAGCTCTCCCCTTTTCTATGTTTTATTTTTCCCAGGAAGTGAAGAAGTAAATTATGAATGACCTGCAGGGATATTATGTGGGGATATGAGTGTGGAATATGGATACAATATGTTGTTGTAGTAGTTTTTCACTTTATGATGTAATGTAAGACTTATGAATATATCTAGTGTTTCCAAGGCTACTAAACCAATCGGTCTTTCGAGATTTGATCTTTCTTGTGATCATGCCAATGTTATGTAATAATGCATCGACTCTAGGTAACTGGGGTCGGGGCGTTACAGTTGGTATCAGAGGAAGTTTAGTAGAAACCTTGGAAGCTAGATTTAGATAAACTCTGATTAGAGCACGTAGACCTAAGATGATCTTTGAGGATTAGTATAGAATAAATTCCTAGAATTTTGGTATTGTAGAGATTTTGCGAGTTTTCCGAGCAATACATCCTTGTCTGGATACGAGTAGGTAGAGGTGGCTCTGGCACAGATGTACCTAGGGGTAAAACCCAAAAACACCACTTTGAGCTAGACTCGAACGGGAACTGGTGCACGACAATGGGCCTTGCTGCACTCTTGGTTATGACACTCCTGGGGGATATGCTTAGGAAAACTCTCATTTTATTTACAAATCATTATGAAGGGTTTATGAGTATATACTTCCTCAAAGAAAACATTCTTATGATTATGGATTATATCCATAAATAGTTCACTTTATGTTAAGTGTTTGGTAAGTATGGGATTATGTATTTTGATTCATAAACTGATCTAGTTTATACCATTGTTTAGAAATGGCACCTAGTGGAAGAAATGGAAACTGTGTCAATGCACGCACTCCATGTAGGGATTGCCCTCCGGATCAAGATAATTATAGTGGAGCTGGTGATGCAACTGGTGCCGATCAGCTAATCACCATACTGGGACAACTTACTTAGGTTATGTATAATAACCTTACCCGTATGGAGAACCCTGATCCACAGCGTGGATACTCAATGTTAGATCGATTCATGAGGCAACAACCACCAACGTTCAATGGGAGTACAAATCCCTTAGTAGCTGAGCAATGGATAAATTCCCTAGTGAAAATATTTCAGGCTTTGGGGAGTAGTGAAAGGGAAAAAGTTATCATGGCAGTTTACCGACTCACTGGAGATGCTGATCAATGGTGGTCATTGATTAGAAACACAAAGTATGATGATGAAGTATCAAATATAGAATGGAGGGAGTTCAAAGATCTGTTTTTAGAAAAATACTTTCCTCGCGACCATCGAGCAGATATTGAAAGGCAATTTCTGAGTCTGAGACAGAAGGAGGATGAGAATGTCTCAAAGTATGAGGCTAACTTTACAAGGTTAGAAAGGTATGCTGTAGATTATATACGTAACCTAAGAAGTAATATTTATCGTTTCTTTGATGGGTTAAAACCATTTCTCCATCGAGCATTATTTTCAAAATCCTTTTCATCGTACGAAGACATTGCCTCATATGCTATCAAGACCGAAAAGGAATTCTCTATGTCTTATGACTTTATAGCAAAGCAAGAGAAGAGGAGACCTGCTACTCAATCTGGGAATGGAAATAAGGGGAAGAAGGGAAAGGTTGAATATCCATCCTGTGGTAAATGTGGGAAGAAACACCCCGATACTTGCTTGAAGGGAATGGGAGTCTGTTACAAGTGTGGTGAAAAAGGCCACCAAGCTCGTGGTTGCAAGGGGAAGAAGGAAGCTACCAATGTTCAGTGCTACAATTACAGGGAGATGGGACATTATGCAAATGAATGTCCTAAGCGTCAGGAGAACTTACCTCAGAAAAGGCCAAGGGATCAAGGCCAAGCTTATGTTATCACTACTGCTGAGGTAGAAGCTCCGAAAGACGTGGTGGCAGGTAATTTAATGGTTTCCTCAAGTTTATCAAATGCATTATTTGATTCTGGATCATCGCATTGTTTCATATCTTCCTAGTTTGCTAAGAAAATTGGATATTTCCAATTTGATTTAACAAGAGAGTTGTCAGTTTAAACTCCTAAGGGAAGTATCATTGCAACAATGTTTTGTGAATCAGTCCCCATTAGAGCACATAAATGTTCTTTATCTACTGATCTCATCGTCATACCTATGATTGAGTTCGATATAATTCTTGGTATGGACTGTCTTTCATACTATGATGTGAAGATTTATTGTAAGAATAAAGAGGTTATGATTCTTGATGATGATGATAAAGAACACCTTATCATTAGAGCAGAATCGTTACCACCTAATTCTTATCTAGATTCACCCCTAGTAGCTCAACTAAATTCAATTATTGGGGAGTAAGAGAATGAAATAACTATGGGTGAGGAATGAAATGTTCAAATAGAGGATGTACCTATTGTGAAAGAATATGTAGATGTATTTCCGGACGATTTACCTGGACATCCTCTAGAACGAGAAGTTGAGTTTTCCATTGATTTAATTCCTGGATCAAGGCCTTTATCGAAGACCCCTTATAGAATGGCCACTATAGAATTAGTTTAACTAAAGAAACAACTAGAGGAATTGAGTAATAAGGGATTTATTCTCCCTAGTGTTTCTCTATGGGGAGCCCCTGTTCTTGTTGTTAAAAATAAAGACGAATCTATGAGGTTATGTGTAGACTACAGGGAGATCAATGCTATAACAATAAAAAAAAAGTATCCCCTACCTCGAATTGATGATTTATTTGACCAACTGCATGGAGATAAATACTTTTCAAAGATTGAACTTCGATCTGGATACCATCAGTTGTGTGTGAAGAAGGAAGACATTCTGAAGACAGCATTTCGAACCAGGTACGTGCATTACGAGTTTACTGTAATTCCTTTTGGATTGACTAATGCACCCTCTGTATTCACGGATATGATGAATAAAATTTTCAAGGAGTATCTCAATGAATTTGTGGTGGTATTTATTGATGATATCTTGGTATACTCAAAAAGCTACGAAGATCATTAAAATCACTTGTGCATTGTCCTGAAGACTCTGAGAAGACATGAATTATATGGGAAGTTTAGCAAGTTTGAATTCTGGCTTCAGGAGATTTCTTTTCTTGGCCATATTGTCTCTAAAGATAGAATCTCTATTGATCCTCCTAAGACTAAGGCAATCCAAGATTGGCCAGCACCGATGAGTATAACTGAGGTATGTAGTTTTATTGGTTTAGCAGGTTATTATCGACGTTTCATCCAGAATTACTCCCGATTGGCTAACCCATTAACAAAGCTCACACGTAAAGGGATTAAATTTGTTTGGACAAAAGAGTGTGAAGAATGTTTCGAAGAACTGAAGAGAAGATTAGTCAATGCTCCTATATTGACTCTACCATCGAGGAATGATGGGTTTGTTATTTATAGTGATGCATCAAAGAAAGGACTTGGTTGTGTCCTTATGCAGAATGATAGGGTTATTGCCTATGCATCACGACAGTTGAAAATTAATGAACAAAACTATCCTACTCATGATCTCAAGTTAGCATCTGTGATCATTCCTTTGAAGATATGGAGGCACTACCTCTATGGTGAAAAATGTGAGATTTATACTGATCACAAGAGTTTGAAGTATATTTTCTCACAGAAATAACTCAACATGAGGAAAAGGAGATGGCTTGAATTAATCAAGGATTATGATTACACGATACACTACCACCCGAGGAAGGAAAACAAGGTGGCAGATGCTTTGAGCAGAGAATATCATGGAGTTTTGGGCAATATGATAATTGAAAGGGATCCAATTTTCATGGATCTAGTGAAGATGGACATGGGAATAACCAGGGAAGGTGAAACATCAATGCTTTTTAAAATGGTTGCCAAACCATATTTACTAGAAACGATTAAGAGTTCTCAGACAGATGATGAAGAATTTCAAAAGAAGATTAAAGCTGTGAATGATGGGAGATTGAGAGACTTTGTGTATGAAGATGGAATTTTGAAATTAGGGATGAGACTTTGTGTTCCCGATATACCTGATCTAAAAAGGGAATTGCTGGATGATGCTCATAGTTCCAATTTCTTTATACATCCTAGGAGCACCAAAATGTATTGAGATTTGAAGGAACATTTTTGGTGGGACAACATGAAGAGGGATATTGCTGATTTTGTGTCAAGATGTATGGTTTGTCAACAAGTGAAAGCTAGAAGGCAACAGCCTGGAGGAGTCATGCAACGTCTTCCCATACCGGAGTGGAAATGGGACAATATTACGATGGACTTTGTCATGGGACTACCAAAGACTCCTAGAAGGAACGATACAATATAGGTTATTGTTGATCGTCTTACCAAGTCAGCACATTTTCTTGCTATAAGAGAAGATCTACCTCTGGAACGTCTAGCAAGACTATATATTAATGAAGTTGTGAGACTTCATGGAGTACCCCTATCGATTGTTTCTGATCGTGATCCCCATTTTACTTCAAGATTCTGGAAAAGTCTTTAGAAATCCCTGGATATTAAAATTCATTTGAGCACTGCTTACCACCCTCAAACAGATGGAAAAACAGAACGGACTGTTCAAACCTTAGAAGACATGTTGATATCTTGCTCACTTGACTTTCAGGGTATGTGGGATCAGTATTTACCTCCAGTATAATTTTCCAATAACAATATCTTCCATTCGAGTATTCGGATGGCACCATATGAAGTGTTATACGGAAAGAGATGTCACACACCAACCTGTTGGGATGACGTTGGTGAAAGAAAACTTGTAGGTCTAGAACTAGTCTAGGAAACGATGGAAAAGGTGAAGGTAATCCAAAATCACATCAAAGGAGCTCAAAGTTGGCAGAAGAGCTATGCCGATAATCGAAGGAAGGATTTGGAATTTTAAGTCGGTGATCATGTTCTCCTGAAGGTATCTCCATGTAAGGGAGTCATACGTTTTGGTAAGAAAGGTAAATTGAGTCCCAGGTACATCGGACCTTTCGAAATTCTAGAACGAATTGGGGCTGTAGCTTACCGATTGGCAATGCCGCAAAGTCTCTCCAAAGTTCACGATGTGTTCCATGTATCTCTGTTAAGGAAATACATGCCTGAACCAACGCATGTACTCACTTACAAGGAATTATAATTGGAACCTGATCTATCTTATTGTGAAGATCCCATCAGTATTCTTGATACGATAGAACAAGTACTGAGAAACCGGACAACGCGTCTGGTAAAAGTTTTGTGGAGAAACCATAAGATGGAAGAGGCAACGTGGGAACCCGAGGAACTTATGATGAAGAACCACCCGAGTCTTTTCATGTTATAAGTATTCTTGAAATTTTGAAGATGAAATTATTTGAAGGAGGGGAGAATGTAACACCCCAAGCTTCCATGGCACGCTTCTCTTTGAATAATGTGATAGCATGTGTTGTACGCAACACCGAGTTCTAACACACCATAACCATTCAAACTAGCCGTTATGAATAGTAATACCTAATTTTCGAAATTATATATATTTTATATTTCCAAATGGACTTCATTTTTGGATTCTGAATATCGAATTTAGCCTAAGGTGAAATTTTGGTACTTTTCGGATAACTTTAATATTTTGATGAATAGTGAAAATTACTAAATTTTAATTAAAAACAACTTTTTTAATCAAAATAATTAATAGTGATAAATTATGAATTTGAGTGGTTTTAAAGTATATTTAGAATATATTTTACCATTTAATATAATGTTGGTCATTGGATATAATTTTACAATTAAAGCGGACATAAACAAGTGTCAATCTTTTGATAGTTATTATCTCTTAAAAACACACTTTTTGTTTTAACAACGGGAATTAATTTTAAATTAATTTCTGCCACTTCTGTGTTTTGAATTTGGAAAAATGGATTCCATATTTGGAATCAGGATGTCCAAATTGTGTAAATAAGTAACTTTTATTTTTAGACATTTTGAATAATTACTTCGGTAAATATTTTATTTACCATGGTTAAAGGTAAATCTGATAAATAAGGGTTAAAAAATAATATTATAATAATAATAAATTACCCTAAAACGTGTCCTAGACTTATTTGTTAATACATGTTCGACCATAGGCATCTTTGGGTCGATTTTGGGACCCCATGGAGCCACTTGTAGGTGATAGGGACACTTTATTTTAATTAAGTTAAAATAAGTACAAAAATGACATAAGTATAAATCTTTTAGAAAAACAATTTTTACATAGTGTTATATATGTTGGAGTTTCGACTATAAATATTCATTATAAATATACAAAGATTTCCTAAATAATCATATTTTATTTATAATTTTTAGACATTAAATAATTTAATTTATTTATGACACAATGATGATGCAGTAATTACCATAATAGTGAAAAATTATAATAATTGATATTATAAATACCCAAAGAAATATAATTTGAGAATTTTAATTAATTAAACTAATTTTCTAGGATAATATGACATATTATAATTGATTTAATTAAAATTTTTCGAATTAATCATTATGTTATGAGTTTCACGAAAATCAATTATTGAATAGTGTCAAAATTGACAAAAAAGAGTTTTTAAAACAAATATTATATTATTAATTGATATTAAATACCTAAAAATCTAAGGGTCAGACAAGAGACTTATATCATGATAGTTGTGTCATAAATGGACCACTTGGGGTCGATTGGATGTATATATTAATTTTAGTAACTATATAATATAAAAATACAAAGTGACATGGTAAATGTCAAACTAATTAACTAAGAGTTAATACTTAAAGATAAGGTTAATATAGTAACCCAAACCTATCTAAATTCTTTTTTTTGGATGGATTTCGACCTATCCCCACCTTAAAATTTAAATAATCAACTTTGGAGCCATTAGAAACCGAATATTAAATTATTATTAATTAATATTTCTAGATTTTCAAAAGGTGCCCCTCACCCCTCTTATAAAAGGGCACTCCTCCTTCTCATTTATTCACACCTTCAAAGCCTTTTGGTTCGGACAAACTCTGCCCAAATACTCTCCCAACTTCCATCACTACAACCTAGAGGCCTTAGTTTGATCATAAATCCAACCTATGGAGCCTGTTTGATCAAATCAAAAGGAAGAGCCCGAAGAAGAGGTAATAATTTCACCATTCCAATTTCCTTCCTTCTTCCACTTCTTCTTCCTTTGTTATTACCAATCTAAAATAATATATCCAGTATCATATATATAATTTGATGTTATTATAAATATGATACAACCATATTCAGTATTCTATCCATCCTTTGAATAACATGTCACCATACGTGCATACGTACGGCTTACCGTCTCCACGTCGTGGTGTAATTGTTATTCAATAAATTTTTATTTGGATGGGTATAATAATGATGTGTAATTCATGTAAAAAATAAATTTAACATGATAATTATTCTGTATATATGATATACCATCCATTTATATATTATTTTAATATCAAAATAATGATATTGTCGCTCGTGCGTACGTACGGACTACCGTCTCCACGAACGCAATGAGATTCATTCTCCATCGTATCCATTCAAGTATAATTATCATTTGATGATTTAAAAATGATGTTTAAGGACTTGATATCATTCTGGATATGATTAAGATACAACCTATCCATTAAAAACATGGCTTACGTAACCAAACATATAAAATAAAATGAGTAAGTTAACACCCGAAACAACGATAATACTAAGATATTATTAACAAATCGATGTTAAAAGATCATATATGATATCATATTAATTTATATGATTATTGTATAATTTAATAACAATTATTTCACCATTATACAGGATTTTAACCTACCCCAACCATGGAAAAGTACAAGGTAAGGGTTATTTCACAATCTCTTCATTATCAGAGGTTGTTTATACATAATAATCTACTGGGATCTCTTTATCATCCACATCCATGTTTCTTAAAATTGTATTTCAAAACATTTTTACTATTTACAATAATATGGGTTAAAGTCATTTATACCCTTGTTTGACTTTTTATAAGAGGTTTATAAAGGAATCTTTCTGTCGTTTTCCAAATAAGGTTCTTTTTAACCTTTTCGACAAAATTAAGGTAAGAATGTTTTTTTTAACTTATACGGCGGGTGTGGCTATTTTTCACCGTTATAAAATCTTCGAAGCTTCCCTTACAATATTATAAGAATATTTTCAAAGAAAATGTTTTATTTTATAAATATATGACTCTTAAATTATTTCAAAATAGAAAGTGATATTTCTTTAAAAAGAATTTTGATTTCATCTATGTCAACATCCTTTGATGGATTTTACGCTTATTTAAAGTTGATTTATTATGATACAAAACTTCTATATTGTATTGAAGGTTTTGTGATATGTTTGACTGTGTATGTGCTATTTTTATACCATTCATGGTTTATGGTGAAAGTATTGAAATTTCATATGCTAGTTTTAATACAAATGTTTATGTTATGTTTAAACCTTTTCATATGGGAATGCATTGGACTTAATATGTGACTGGTGGAGCCCACTATAGCTCCTCGATGCATCAGTAGGTCTCATGAGACAAACTAGTGTCTTGGCACAAGGCCTTGGCAAAATCTTATTTGTAGTACTGGCACGAGGCCTTGGCTATGTGGTTATGATAGTCTGACATTATGAATTCCATCATTATGAAAGTGGTTAATGATATGGCATGTGGTTATTTGATTAGTAGAATATCCATGTGAATAAGTAAATTTCATTATTTCATTTTATTTTTTCCATACAATGTTTAAGTTCAAGTTTAAAAGGCTTTTGTTTTAGTTATACATTGCCTTAAAGGTTTATTCTTATTTATGAAAGTTTCCGCTATATTTTTATCCTTACTGGGCATTTGATCTCACCCCTTTTATATGTTTTATTTTTTCCAGGAAGTGAAGAAGTAAATTATGAATGACCTTTAGGGATATTATGGGGGGATATGAGTGTGGAATAAGGATAAAATATGTTGTTGTAGTAGTTTTTCACTTTATGATGTAATGTAAGACTTATGAATATATCTATTGTTTCCAATGCTACTAAACCAATCGGTCTTTCGAGATTTGATCTTTCTTGTGATCATGCCAATGTTATGTAATAATGCACTGAATCTAGGTAATTGGGGTTGGGGCGTTACATTAAGTGTCTCATAGAGTCCTCTAGAAGTGGTTTTTTAGGAATCAGTGGAATTGCACTAGTAAAAAAGTGGTGGTGCCACTGAAATGGGTAAAGTTTGGATTGATATTCAAGGGTGGAAGAACTAAAACATGGAAAACAAATGGCATATAAATCATGCTGACAACTGCAACACCATACAAAAACACCATTGTGCTCACAATCGCAACACCATACAAGCCAAACAATCACAATTTTAGATTTTACAAAGCATCCCTTATTAAATTTTGTTTGTTAATTAAGGGGTTATCACAGAAGTTTTATCATCCTGGGAAATTCATTCATAAGTCATGTATATGTAAATTACCAATTTTTATATTCAAATGTTCAACAAGAACCAACCAACATGCAATTCATTTAGTGCACAAATAAGGACCACCAACTGCCACGATTTTCAGCAGGGCGTTTAGCCCATACATTTCACATTATAACCATCAATATCAAACAATAATAACATTCGAACAAGAGGAAACCAATGAGTAATAGGAGAAAACTCACCACGAAGGTGTCGTTAAGCACACGACAGAGGTGCATTCGTGTTAGAGGAGAGGCGCACGACAGAGGAGATTTCCAACTGAACAGAAAACATAAAATAGGGGAAACTCATGAGAATAAAATAATCTGAAACCTAGTACACCATTTACCACATACCACAAACCCCAATAACACACTAAAACCGAAATCAACCCACTCCATGGTTAAACACACCTTAAGATAACAAGAAATTGTAGAACCCACCATCGATAGAATGAGTTCAACAGACTTTTTAAAATATAAAAGATGAACATGCAATGGGTAAGCCCTGACCAATAGGTCCGGGTTACTAGGTATAATCCCCAAGTTTATTTGAGATAGAATATCCCAAATGAGTAAGACCTAATCAATCCTCTTTAATCAAACCTTTCATGACATATACATCCTAATCGCATGACTTTAAACTTCATGGTACAATATTTTCAACACAACATGTGGTATCTAGTGAGTGTGATCATATCCCTATTCAAACTCAATGAGCCTACCCGTACATATTGACAATAATTAGGGGGAATGCACATATTTCCAATGGAACACCCGTGGTACTCTTTTCCAATCTTAACATCTCACTATGCCAAAACTCACCACACGATCACCAGTTACCCAACATTATTCCAAAACCAAAGGAATATAACCATGCTTCATTACCCTAAAACCATCCATCTAGGTTCAATATTGATGGTCACATTAAAATAATGATATAAATTAATAAGGTTAGGAATCCAAATGATCATGTCCCTCAGCTTAGTCATAACACCAAAATTCAAGAATAGAGAGTGCTTCCCTTATACAAATCCAAGCCATGACCATTCCCTCACTATCAACTTGATAGCATCTAATATGAATCAATACCTCATGTCAAAGAATCTACCCTGGATTTATGTATCTAAGGTATTCATAACACTAAAATAACCCCACTCATCAGTCTCCCACAACCACCAAAACTCACTAACTCACTACCATCCTTAGTCACATGCTAACGACCACTGGGATCTCACACAAACCCCTTACATCAATTCCTACACAATCCTTAGCCCGGGGGTTCCACTCTTATCCCCACCTCAAAACACACATCATCTAGTGAACCAAACCAACCACTTACTGTAGGTTCTCACACACCCGCTATCTAAAATAACCTACAATACAAGGGTCTCACCACCTGGGCTCTCACTCTTGACCTAACTACCCATACATATGTTCAAATAACTTATAAAAAACTATAAGTCATCATAATCATTCAAGGATCATCATTTCTCATTTATATTATCCCAAGAGAAGGAAAAATACTCCTACAATTACCAGCGGAAGTGGCGGCGGAGGCAGTGGTGGTCGCGGCGGCGGAGGCAGCGGCGGAGGCAGTGGCGGTTGCGGCGGCGGAGGCAGTGGCGGTCACAGAGGAGAAAAACACAATGGTGTGGAGGCAGCGGCAGAGGAGTAAAACCAAACGATGGTGGCAGAGGAAGAGGAAGAGGATGAAGAAGAAGATGAGTACATGGTGCGGACAGGGATGAGAAGTCACGGTGGAAGAGGGTCCTGGTTTAGCTTCCGCGAAATATTTACCACGTGTGAGAGCGGAGGGCCTATTAGGGTTATTAAATGGAATCCTATGGAACCATTATCAGTGCTCGCTGAAAGCACTGACAAAGGTATGTTTTATCATCACTAAAATAAAAGCGCTGAAAAACATATATTTTTCAGCGCTGGTAAATATATGTTTTATCAGCTACATTATTTTACAGCTGATAAATATTATAATTTTATATAAATTAAGAATAAAAACTTTTATCAGCTCTAAAATAAGTGCTGATAAATGTACCCTTTTATCCACGCTAAAAAAGGTGCTGATAAAGGGTATACCTTTATCAGTGCTTATTTTAGCTCTGATAAAGATTATATTTATCAGTGCTTTTAACTAGCACTGATAAAGGCATACCCCTATATCAGAGATTTCTGTTTAGCACTGATAAAGGGCAGTGATTCCCTTTCCCTGTTTTTTGGTAGTGCTTCCGTCAGAGGAAAGGTATTTATTTTGATGATATTTTCTCACCTTTTGTCAAAACATCTTATATTCGGGATGTTCTTGGTTTGGCTTCAAGTTTGGATATGCATATTGAGCAGATGGATTTAAATACTTCTTTCCTCCATGGAGATTTAGAAGAGGAGATTTATATGGAACAACCAGAGGGTTTTATTGAAATAGGTAAAGAAAATCATGTCTTCAGGTTGAAGAAGAGTTTGTATGGTTTGATGCAAGCTCCGAGCTAGTGGTATAAGAAGTTTTAATCTGTCATTTCTCATCAGGGTTTCATGAAGACATCTTCTGATAATTGTGTTTTTGTTTAGATATTTACTGATGATGATTTTATTATACTATTTCTTTATGTTGATGATATGCTGATTGTTGGCCATGATACTTCTAGAATTGATATATTGAAGAAGGATCTTTGTCAGTCTTTTGCGATGAAAGACTTGGGGCCAGCACGACAGATTCATGGCATAATGATCTCCTGTGACAGGAAGGCCAAGAAATTATTGTTATCTCAGGAGAGATACATTGAGAAGTTTCTTCAAAGATTTTCTATAGATAGAGCTAATGTTTTTAGTACTCCTATTGCTTTACATTTTAAGCTCAGCACCATTCAGTAACCTTCTACTAATGAAGAGAGAGAGTATATATTGCACATACCTTCTTCATCAATTGTTGGCTATTTGATGTATTCAATGGTATGTACTAGACCTGATATAGCTCATGCAGTTTGAGTGGTCAGTCATTTCCTATCAAATCCAGGTAGAGAGAATTAGAGAGAAGTGAAGTACATTTTTTGTTATATTTATGGTACTTTTGATCTGAGATTCTATTTTTGCAAAGGGAAACTTATGATTTTTGGCTTTACAGATTCAGATATGGCAGGAGATTTTGATTCGAGGAAGTCTACTTTAGGCTATTTGATAACTTTTGCAGGGGGAGCTGTATCATGGAAGTCTAGATTGAAAAGATTTGTCGCTTTATCTACCACATAGTTAGGATTTATTGCAACTACTGAGGTGTACAAAAAAAAATTTGGATGGAAAATGTTTATTCGAGAGATAAATTTAAATCAAGATAGGTATATTTTTTTATGATAGTCAGAGTTCTATTTGTTTGGGAAAGAATTATACTTTTCATGGCAGGTTGAAACATATCAATTTTCGATATCATTCGATTCGTAACATCCTTGATTCGAGATAGTTAGAGCTTGATAAGATCCACATAGATGACAACGAGTCAAACATGTTGATCAAGAGTTTACCCAGAGGAAAGTTTGAGACTCGTTGACTGATTGCAGGGTTGGCGGTGATCCCCACTTGATTTGGAGGGGGAGTTTGTTGGGCGCCTTCCTGGTTGGTGCACCATTTAGCGCCTCCTCAAATGGTGCTCATGAAGTTTCTATTTTAATGGGAGTTTAATGCAGGCCAAGACAGCGTGAATTAATTCACGCCGTGACACTCTTTTGAAGTGGTGACATTATTTTATGATGATTTGGTTCCTATATAAGCAGGCAGAAGCAAGGAATTTCAACATCACCAGTAGCAATGACACTGAGAGAAAATTCCTTTTGGTGATCACCTTTCTTCGATGATAATCTTTCTTTCTATCCACCTTTTGATCCACACTTTTATTCTTGAGTATTAATTTTGAGATCCCTTCCATTTTGGGGAGTCTCTATCGTGTACCTCTTGATTTTAGTGGATCCCTCTTTCTGTACTAGGTCTCATGATTTTTCCCTTTTGGGTTTTCCATGTAAAAATTTCAGTTGTCAACTTTATTTTTCGGCACACTTAATTTTTTTTTCTGCGCATCCGCTTCTATTTG
Organism: Viscum album; assembly: GCA_963277665.1. Taxonomy (NCBI): domain Eukaryota; kingdom Viridiplantae; phylum Streptophyta; class Magnoliopsida; order Santalales; family Viscaceae; genus Viscum; species Viscum album. The sequence continues at coordinate 1,449,061,101 of OY728155.1, forward strand.
GGGGGGAGATTTTATTTCCACTACACGTTCGCCATTTTGTATTGTTTGTGTGTTTGTCGCTTTCTCATCTTTCCCAACACCATCTTCTTTAGTTATTGATATTTCATCTGCACCCCCACTTCGGTCTTCTCAATAATCTAGTTGAGCTCTTTCAAGCCCACCTGATCATCCTTGTCCATGTCGAGACTCTTGAAAATGCACCGGAGGTCCCCAGAGGTCAGAGGGGGAGACATCTCGGCAGGGAATCTACTTCGGGCCTATGGATGGATGGAGGGGAGGGTGTACCTATCATTTATACACACACACTGCACTCTTCTAAAATGAAAATGGATCACATCATCACTTGTTACATGAACTCATTGAAAAATATTTATGGTTATTTGTCTTTTAAAACATTTACATACCATATCATAATTTCAATATAATTTTGAATTTTTTATAAATCTAAAATGAATGATCATCAAGTTAAACATATAATATATATGACACCCCACTTTTTCTATTTTGGATAGTCATTACAGTATTAGATTTCAAATAAAACAGTGGTATTTTTTATTTTTAATAAACAAAAACAACAAATTCACATTCTACACACAGTTTCGAAACTCAAGCCAGACAACAGTGCAATGTCATATGTCTTGATGTTGCTGGTGTTATGTGATTATACAAAATTTATAGTAGATGTTCATTCCAAGTAAAAGAGGATATCTACCTCCCCCATCCCATTTTGGTTGTGGTTCTTGGAAAACATAAGAGAGGAAGCTCATCCTCTCAACCTTCTATCTTCAACTCCATACGAGATTACACAATGGAAGGAGAAAGTTCTTTTTTCAATTCCTATCCTTCTTCCTCTTCTCCATATTCTTCTTAATATTCGATTCCTCCATCTTTTTTTCCTTTATTCTAGGGTTTGAAGGGATTTGGTGTCTCTCCATATCATGGTGACACACCCTAAACCCATGAAGCATTTTCTCACAAATTTTAGAGAAGCCCCTTTTTGTGTCATCCACACCTGGTTAGAGATTTCTCGCTCAACCTATAACCTGTTGGTAAGTTTTTACACTTCCATTAATATGGTAGTTTGTCTAAATGTTGTGCAACTAGGTTCCTAAATTAATTTTGATGTTTCTCTAGATCAATAATATTGGAGTTAATGCCTTTGAACCAACTTTTGTGTACGTTAGATTACATGTAATATTCAAAAAATTACTACTAAAAAATATTTTATCTTATATTGTTCATTCTTCTACACGAATTTACTATGATAATGTCATAGAGTATCTGTTGAAGTTGGTGTCCTAGGACCAACTCTTTTTATTTTGATTACATGTACATTCAATGTGTTGAATATTAATAAAACTTCTTATTACATATTATTCATTATTATATATGACTCTAATGTAATAATTTCCTAGAGCATAAGTCAAATTGATAATGTTTTAGCAATATCTCGCTATCATAAGAACCATTAATTGCTTTGATAGTATTCTTAAATATTGTTTTGTAGTTGGAAAATGTACTATGACATTACATATATACATAGATTCTTAGGTGCGTGTACTCATAAGCGGATGAGGTTTTTTCATATGAAGTTCGCACTTGTTCCTCTCTAAGATGAGAGATAATAAGAATAGACCCGCCAGTAAGAATTCAGCATGTTTTGGTGTCCTCAGATATTCCTATCTAAAGGCATGTATAATGGTAATCTTCATGTTTAATATTGATCACAAAAATTAAAATATTATTTATTTTCTGGTATGTGAATAAAATTATTTGTTTGTTTTATTAAATATTTATTCTTTGATATGTGAATAAAATATTTGTTTATGAATAAAATTTTTATTCGGACATTCAATAAATATTGAAGTGTTTGAACATATCAAGATCATGTCTGGGGATAAATAATTATTTACAATCCAGAAAATAATATTTATTGTTTGCGCATGTTGGGGAACACCACAAAATAATAATTATAATAATATTAACTGGCATGAGATTTTATTAAAGTTTTTAATATTTTTTATGTGTCTACATGAAATAAAAAACATTCTAAAAAAAACCTACATCTACAAATACCCCATTATGGGTATTGTTTAGGTAATAAAAAATATATAATTGTTGCATATAATGAATTTTTGTTGAACTCATTGTTTCCCTCGGAATCTGGGGATGACCGCCTTTGTTGGGAGAATCAAACATTCCGATCGGTTTCTAATGGGTTTGTTCGTAGAACCGGAAACATCCAATGATTCCACATCCATTCAGACCTACTTTCCAAAGGTAGGTTCTCATTAGTTTGTGGATTGTTGAGGCATTGGAATTTGCATTGGTCGAGAGGATGGGAGGTCGGACTCATCACACCTTTTTTAGGGGAATTATTGTTTATTCTCGGACTCTCTTTATATATTTAAGTTATGTTCATGAATCCTTATTAAATTACCAAGTATAGAATAAGATTTCCTTTAGATTTGACAATTAATGATTGATATGTAGGAAATTTAGAGAATCTTTTATATGTATTCAAGGTTCTTCATCGATAGAGAATCATCTGTATTTATTAGAGATTCTTGGTCAATGGTACACTTCGACACATTTATATAGAAGTCTCTTGGTCATTATGATGAACATGCTGGTTTTAAATCCACTCAGTGGGGCACTTGAAGTTTATTGTCATTCAGAAGGAAATGGATTATTTTAGAGTTGGGATCAAACCCGCAGATGGGCTACCTACGTATCCTTTGTTTAGAAAAGGAATCAGAACCCACGTAGTTTGAGTAAGGGAGTATGATTATTATGATTGATGGCTCAAAGAAGGATGTCATAATCACTTTTACACTCTAAGCTCACATGAGTCATGTTCGGTGTGAGAATCAAGAGGTATTGGTAAAACTTAGACAATTGTGCCATGAAAGATGCAATCATAAGAAATAATGTGGGGCTTATGTATGTATGACTTCCTAGATAAATGAAGGTTAGGATTTACTTCAGGGAATAAATCCAGGAACAGGGTCCATAAAGGTATATGTGCTTCATGGAGATTTGAATTCTCTAACTTGGGACTTACTTCTGAAAAGGACGCCAAAATTAGGAGAGGACTTATGATTGGGTTTTTACTACTCAGAAGGAATCCCAGATCAAAGGTAAATTAGGACTGGTTAAGAGGAATTAAGACTGGGGCTTACTCCTGAAAAGGAGGCCCAGGTTAATGAGGACATGGGGCTTAATCCTGAAGATGATGCCCAAATTAGGGGACTGGGGCTTATTCCTGAAAAGGAGGCCCAGGTTAATGAGGACATGGGGCTTACTCCTAAGGAGGATGCCCAGATTTTAGAATTATGATTGGGGCTTATTCCTAAAAAGGAGACCTAGGTTAAGGGACTTAAGTATTGGGGATTACTCCTGAGGATGATGCCCAAATTTTGGGACTTTAAGAATTGGGGCTTACTCTTAAGGAGGATGCCCATGTTAAGAATTATAACTGGGGCTTACTCCTAAAAAGGATTCCCATATTTGAGACTGGGGATTACTCTTGAAAAGGAAGCCCGGGTTAGGGGATCTGGGGCTTACTCCTAAATAGGATGCCCAGGTTATAGGACTTATGACTGGGGATTATTCCTGAAAAGGAGACCCAGGTTAAGGATTCTCTCATCTTAAAGGATGAGGTTGAATGAATGAAATCTCAATCTTTAGTGACATAGAGATGTGTAAATAACTAGGTTTTGAGAGATATTCCACAGAATTCCTTTCAGATAAGGAAGTCAAATCAAGAAATCATGCTATAAATGGATTTGAAGAGTGTCTTGAAGACTGAATCTTGAATAGGAAAGGTATAATGGCTTAAGAGAGGTAAAATGGGCAAGAAAGGCACCCAAAAAGGAAGGGGCACGCAAGTCCTAGCAGGCGCACAGGTATTGCGTGGGCGCGCAAGTCCTGGTCGCGCAGGTATGTCTGCACGACACATGGTGTACTTGCATGACGGTTAACCAGCAGGGTAATACTTGAGCGACTATTCATTAAAGCCTTTATAATTTTCTTGAGGTTCTTCCAGAAGAGGGGCGCGCAAGATCTATTGAAGGAGTAAGGTGGCGCGCAAGTGTCGTTCTTTTCCCTTAAGGGATGGCCACTCAGGCGCGCAAGTTTTGATGAGTTTCAACACATAGGTCTTCCTCACCCTCTTTAGATCTTCCATTCTAGGTATTAAATTACCTTATAATTGTTTCGGAAGCTTTGAGAAGAGACTAGGGCGTCGGGAGCTCAAATCTGAGTTTCTGGAAAAAAAAATACTCCGCGAATGGGGGGCCCACAGGGTCTATTTATAGGCAGGAGAAGACCCCGGGAGGTTATCACTTAGGTCGCGCAAGTCACTAGCACGACCATAATGTGTCGCGCAAGTGGACTTGCGCGCCTATGAGGAAACTTGCGAGACTTATGGGAAATCTTCTCCTTGTTCATCCCTCTGTCGATTTTTTATATTTTCTTCAAAGGATGAATCAATTTGTGCTAAGTCATTTCCCTTTTCCAATCTTTAGATTCTATGATGAAAGTAGCTTCAACAAAAGTCCCACCTCATAGTTGGATCCAGAGAGAATAGAGGATTTGAATCTGAGGAAATCGATAACCACAAGGAAATTGGGGCATGCAAGGTAGGGCGAGCAAATGAGCTTTGGGGGTGCAAGGCCTGACGTGCAGGGATATGGCCCTTGATCATGCAGGGTATGGCGCGCAGGGTCCCGGACGCGTCTATAAATAGAGGGCCTTACATCTGTACAAGCATCCGGATTTCCGGACTTCATACCTTCGAGTTCTCGCTGCGCATGTCACCTTAACTGCATAGGTTGCTCTGTTTTCCGGTGTTTCTTTACTGTCGCGCTGATCTATAGGTATTTGTACTTGTGCGGTGTACACTTGCGCGTCAAAAACTAGCGCGGAATACTAACACTTGCACGCCAAGTTTAGACTTGCGCGCCTTAATGCCTTTTCCATTTTTCTGAATTCCTTCACAAATTTTATGAAAAATAAACCCATTTAAGTGTTAGTTTATTCAAGTTTTGTGCAGATTCAATGGATCTTATCAGAATTGAAACGGCTGATGAACTGGCTAGCAAGTGGATTGATGACATGATGAACATTGTTTTCCATGATTACTATGATATCTGCGACAGCACTTTCCCAGATATGGCTAAGTACTTGAAGAAATATCATCTTAATTTCCCATAGGGAATCTATCTGTCTCTGTATGGTCATGGTCATCTGTAAGGAGTCAATGTTCCAAATGAAAAGAACTATACACCTGAAATGCAGTTGCACTGCTACTCCTCTATTTCGGTTATGCTGTGAATTAAGAGCAACAACAATGGTGTAAACTTTCAAATTCTTCCTCCATGTCATTTCCTTGCAGATAAGAAAATGGAAAACCCATGGGATGAAATGTTTTCTGCTGTAGGTTGGTGGAGAGAAGATAAACATGGAACTAGAGCAATATCTAAAAAGGGTACTCTCTCCAAATGCCTATTTACTTCCAATGCTCCATTCTCAATTCCATGTATCCATCTTCCAAGTCTCTTGGACAGAAACAAAGTCACTGTTTGAATAGCAGAAAATTTTCTCAAACCGCACTCAAGAACATTATTTTACAATTGTTCCCAGAAGAGCTGGTATCATTGTATCTCTTATGGTATCCATTTGAATGAATGAATTCCAGGTGGTTGCTGATGAAGCTCGGGATGCCGTAACTCAAATGAAGAGTTATTTGAAAGTCTCTTATAATTCTTGAAAACGAGAAGAGACTCCAGTCTATGGATGTCCTTCTAACTCTTGTGCATCAATGAAAAACACTTTCACCTTCACTCATTTGTACCTGCATTCTTTTTATGCTTTAGATTTTACTTAATCCAGTGGGCCTAGTAAGCATAGTTTGATTTTTACTAGGATTAATGTAAATAACCCTATAAACATCAGACCTTTTAATTGCTCAATGTTACCTAAATCATACAAAATGTATGTTTAGTGAGCAGGGAACTTGAATTTTATTCAGATTTCCTTTGTCTTTTGTGGGCAGTTTAAAGTCATGCACATCGGACATAAAAAAGTATAATGTTTAAGGTCGAAATAGATTTGACCTAAATGGATTAGAATTGACTCAATTCCTTGAAAATTCATCTGAAAACATATTACCATACTCAAGTATGAGAGAAAAAATGTAAACTATGGCTTAAGAATATTTGAATATGAGGAATGATATGAAAAATAGTAAAAGGCATTAGAAGAAGTAGTTTCCAAGAATGAAGTTACTATTATTTAACAAACCCATTAGGGGGTTGAATTATGCAGGGCCACCTAAGGGCATTGGCTGCATAGTCAAATAAAATAGTATCTTTTGGCTAACAAGTCTGATATGTAGACTGTTTATGCAAGGCCGCCTATGGGCACGTGCTGCATAGTCAGGCAAAAGAACTCTCGGAAATTTACTTTCCTAGTGCTAAAATCTAGTGAAAGTTTATGGAGATTCAAATCTTCCAAATTATAGAGTTTGTTGTATGGAAAAAGGTACTTGAATATGGAGAAGATATTTCCAAACAATATTATCAAAGAACTGGATGAATATTACTCCAACGAAGGTTTGAACCAAACGTAGGGAAAGAGAATATAAACCATAGACTTTAATACTTTTATATAATGAAAAAGGATATGGGACAAATATGTTAAGGATGGCTATTTTTGCGGATCCCTACATACTGTCATTTAAGACAAATAAGGACAAAAGAGTCATTCTTCCCAATAATGAAGTTACCACTATCTGAAAAACCCATTAGGGGGTTGAATTATGCAGGGCCACCTAAGGGCATTGGCTGCATAGTCAAATAATAGTATCTTATGGATAACAAGTCTATTATGTAGACTGTTTATACAAGGCCGCCTATGGGCACGTACTGCATAGTCAGGCAAAAGAACTCTCAGAAGTTTGACATTTTTTTGACTAGAAGTCATGAAAATGGTTATGAGGATCTGAAAATGTTTAAGGTTATGATTACAACTCATAAAGATGGGTATTGTTCAATGTATACCGAGATACATAGATCAATGCTAACCATAATCATGTTGTGGCTGGGTGCTGAATTAAAATGTTGGAATTCACTACGTATCCCATAAGAATGAGAATCAAGCCATACGTAGTTCTTAAACTACAGTTTAACATCGTGTGGGACAAAAGGATTAGAGATCTTAGTTTAGGGTTATAGAGCTTGGACCATTGTAAGAAATAAACAGTGTGTGTTTTCATGGGGACTTTTCAACCAAGGGACTGAAAATGGAATTTGGGGTTAGGCCCAAAGACATGGGCCTGGATTCGAGGGACACTAGAACGTTCCTACGTATCCGATAAGGATGGGAATCAAGCCCACATAGTTCTAGAAATACCCTCTGTACAAATTTGGTTCGTACATGTGAAGGGTGAAAGGGGACTTTAGTGCAATGATGGTTTAACCCAAGATAAATGGTTCGGGCACTGTCATGTATGCACGTAGTCTTTGAAATGAAACATGATTGAAAAATCAATGAAAATAATGGTTCCCTCTCAGGTGACGGTATCAACGAAATTTGTAGTTTACTGTCATACTGGACAAAAGTGTTGTATATTTTAACGTCGTATAACAAGGATGAAAGTGAACCAATGTAAAGATATTGATTCTAAGGGAGGTTTCACAAATCAACATCGTATGAGATGGTGGTGAACCGATGTGAGGAGATTGGTTTTGGGCTTGAACCTTGGGTGGTTTCCTATATACCCAGCCTAGAAGGCAGGGATCAAAGTCCGTGTAGTTCAATTAAGACATGAATTAATGATCAAGTTGTTCTTGGGGAAAACGACCTAAAAATAATGATGTTGGGACTTACACATGGTTAGTAGCCCAGAGAGAGTGTTATGGTTTAGGTTTTCTCTAAGCTCACGTGATTCATACTCGTTGTGAGAAACAAGAGGTAGCAACAACCTTAACAATACATAGTTTAACGTCATGTAGGACGTATGAAGGGACTAGGTAGTTTAAAATCTTGTAGTTAAGACTATTGGTGTTGCACAGTTTAGTGTCATGTAGGAAGTATCACATACTTTCTGTACAGTTTAGTGTCATGTAGTTAGGACGATGGGGACAATAGATTTTAACCTCATGTTGGACGAAAGGGGGACTGTGTATTTTAATGTCATGCAGTGAGGACAAAAGAGTACACCATTTAACGTCATGTTGGACGCATTGGGGATTTTTTCCACAGCTTAGAATCATGTTGGACAAAAGTGCGAATAGTTTAAGGTCATATGCATGGACCGTGGATGGTGCATTTTAATGTCATGCAAGAAAAAAGTGTAGTTTAAGGTCATACAGGACCTTTGATGCTTATGTAGTTTAACATCTTTCCGGACGTAAGGGACTTCTATACAGTTTAGTGTCATGTAGTTAGGACATTACAGTTTAATGTCTTGCTGGACGTAAGGGACTCCTATACAGTTTAGTGTCATGTAGTTAGGACATTACAGTTTAACGTCTTGTTGGACATAAGGGACTCCTATACAGTTTAGTGTCATGTAGTTAGGAAATTAAAGTTTAACGTCTTGCTGGACGTAAGGGACTCCTATTCAGTTTAGTGTCATGTAGTTAAGACATTATAGTTTAACATCTTGCTGGACGTAAGGGACTCGCAAATAGTTTAGGCTCATATTCATGGACCGTTGATGATGCAGTTTAAGGTCATACAGGACCTAGTTGCAGTTTAAGGTCATACTAGACCATTTAGGGAATTTTTTCACAGTTTAACATCATGTGGGAAGAAGTTGTAGTTTAAGGTCATACGAGACCATTGCTGTATAGTTTAGCGTCATATAGCAAGGACGAACTGGTGCTGCACAGTTTAGTGTCATGTTGTAGGGACATCTCGCAAATAGTTTAGGGTCATCTTCATGGACCGTTGATTATGCAGTTTAAGGTGATACATGACCTAGTTGTAGTTTAAGGTCATACTGGACTATTTAGGGAATTTTTTCACCGTTTAATGTCGTGTGGGACGAATTTGTAGTTTAGAGTCATACTGGACGAATTGATGTATAATTTAACGTCATATAGAAAGGACGAACTGGTATTGCACAGTTTAGTGTCATGTTGTAGGTACATCTCGCAAATAGTTTAGGGTTATATGCATGGACCATTGATGATGCAGTTTAAGGTCATACAGGACATAGTTGCAGTTTAAGGTCATACTGGACCATTTAGGGAATTTTTTCACATTTTAACGTCATGTGGGACAAAGTTGCAGTTTAAGGTCATACTGGACCATTACTATATAGTTTAACGTCATATAGCAAGGAAGAACTGGTGCTGCATAGTTTAGTGTCATGTTGCAGGGACATGAAAGGTACTTTGCAGTTTATACAAAATACTTCTTCAAAAATCTGGCATTGGTTGGAGTAGTGATGAGTTCTCCATCCATCGAGATTAATGAATACTCTCCATTGGAGTAGACCCTATGTATTGAATAAGGTCCTTCCAATTTTGGCTGAAGCTTGGGAGGTTTCTTTCCTAGTATCATTGGAGTTCTGAGAACTAATACCAATTCTCCTGAAGTGAATGAACGAAGATGAACTTTTTTGTTAAAAGCTTATGCTATTCGATTCTGATAGATTTCCAAGTGGTGAAAAGTGCAAAATCTTTTCTCATCTAACCATTCCAATTCATTCAATCACTTTTTAGATTTCTCGTCTTTAGATGACTGATCTCAAATGGCTACTCTGAGCGAGGTTAATTGAACTTCAATGGGCAAGACGGCTTCCGTTCCATATACCAATGAATATGGAGTTGACTGAGTTGTAGTGCGGGTGGTAGTCTAATAAGCCCATAAAACATGAAAGAGTTTATCAGTCCATGACCTCTTATCTTTATCCACCATCTTTTGCATTATATTTGAAAGAGTCTTGTTAAAGGCTTCTATCTGTCCGTTGTCCACTGCATGATACTGATATGAATGGTTGGATTTGATGTTGTATTCTTGATACAACTTCTTCACCTCGGATGAAAAGAAGATGGTGCCATTGTCCGTTAATATGGTATGAGGGACACCAAATCTAGTAATGATGTTAGACTTGATGAAGCTAACAATACATTTGGAACTGACTTCCTTGAGAGGTATTGCCTCTGCCCATTTGGAAAAGAAGTCAGTAGTAGTAAGAATGTACTTAAACTGCTTGGTCTTAGCCAAAGGGTAAGGTCCCACCACATCCATCCCCCATGTGACAAATGTCCACGAGTATTTAGCTGTATGAAGAAACTCGGGAGGTTGATGAATGAAGTTGGCATGTACTTGGAATGAATTTCATCTCTTTCTGAAATCAACACAATCTTGTATCATTGAAGGCCAATAGTATCCAAGCCTTCGAATTTGATCAGACAATCTATGTCCAGACTGGTGGGCACCACAGACTCTGACATGCACTTCTTTCATGACATCCATTGTCTCATCACCATCGATGCATCTAAAGATAACTCCATAAAAACCACGTTTGTAGAGAATTTTTTCTAGGTGATCTCGACTATCATGAAGAGTAAAATTAACCACATGTCACCGGATTTGTTCTTTCTCGGCTCTATTAGGTGGAAGTGTTCCATTTTGAAGGTATTCCCTGATAGGTGAAATCCATCCTATAGTATGACCATATGGTTCAGGGATGGGACAAATTTCATTAATTTCCTCTGCTCTGATTCGAACATAAGGTGAAATTGTATGACGGTGGGCAATACTGATGGTTGTCTCGTCCTGATTTGGATCTGCCAGAGTTGTGGCTATATTATCCAGCGCATCAGCTTGAGCATTTTGTGATCTTGGGACATAAGAAAATGTCAGTTCTGAAGGAAATTCCGCCATTAGCTCTCTGACGTAATCATATAAAGGGATTAGTTCTTCTTTTCTGATGGCATAATCCCCATTGACTTGTTTGATTTCCAGGTCTGAATCACCCTTCACCTTTAAGTGATTCACTTGTGCTTGAAGCCCTAATTCCAAGCCTACGATAAGAGCTTAGTATTCGGATTCATTATTGGTACCACCATCCCACAATAAGAAGGAATAAGGTAACAATGCCTTTTCTGGAGAAATGAGCACAATTCCTAAGCCAACTTTGTTGAATTTAGGATTTTCCATCTTCTTCCCTGTTGGACTTCTGGAAGCACCATCAAAATACATTTCCAATGCTTGAGGACTTTCTTGAATAGAGAAGACTTCCTCATTAGGGAGTTCAATATCTGAAGACGTGTCTTCCACTGAAGGGTGTTCAGCCAGGAAATCAGCCAGATCTTGGCCCTTTATCGCCTTTTGAGACACATATTAAATGTCGAATTGCTGCAAAATAACTACCCACCTTTCTAGACGTCCTGTAAGCATTGGACGACTAAGGATGAATTTGAGCGGTTTATTGCGAGATACCAATTGGACCTCGTGATGTTGCAGGTAGTGTATCAACTTCTAAACTGCAAAGATTAATGCCATGCAGCATTTCTCAATACTTGAATACTAGGTTTCTGCTTCAAGCATAGTTCAACTGAGATAGTAAAGGATGTTTTCATTCCCAGCATCATTCTTTTGAACAATAAAGGCACCCAATGATCGCTCTAGAGATGTTACATAGAGGATAAGTGGTCTTCCTTCAACAGGTGGCATCAGTACCAATTGACTCAAGAGGTATTTCTTGAGAATATAGAATGCTTCTTGACATTCTTTAGTCCACTGGTAAGTGACTCCCTTCTTCATCAATTTGGTGAAGGGTAAACTTTTTCTTGATAAATTGGCGATGAAACGCCGAATATAGGCTAAGTTTCCTTGAAGTCCTCTTAATTCATTCAAATTTTGAGGAGGTGACATACCAAGGATTGATTTGGCCTTCTTAGGATCGACTTCAATACCACGATGGCGTACAACAAAGCCGAGAAATTTTCCTGAGGTTACCCCAAAAGCACATTTTAAGGGGTTCATCTTCAAATTATGTTGTCGAAGATAGCAGAATATGACTTCCAAATCAGCCAAGTGATTAGAACGTTGTTCGGATTTAACCACAAAATCATCTACATACCATTCAAAAAACTTTCCTAAGAAGGGTTTGAATATATGATGCATGGCACACTGATATGTTTCACCTGCATTCTTTAAGCCAAAGGGCATTACCCGGTAGCAAAACACACCCTGAGGGGCTCTGAAGGCTGTTGATTCCTCATCTTCTGGGGCCATTCGGATCTGATTATATCCAGAATATCCATCCATGAAGGAAAGTGATTCATAGACAGCTGTTGCATCAATTAAAAGTTCTGTAATCGGAACTGGGAACATCTTTAGGACAATGCCGATTAAGATCTCTGAAATCAATGCAAACTCTAATTTGTCTTTTCTTCTTATTTACAGGGACAATATTATCCAACCACTTGGGATACTGAAATTGTCTGAAGAAGTTAGCTTTGATAAGCTTATCCACTTCTACTTCAATTTTAGAAGCATAATTTGGATGTGTTCTTCTCGTGGCTTGTTTAAATCCTCGATGTTCTTCTGGTAAACCCAAATGATGAGTAGCAACATCAGGATCAAGCCCAGGAATTTCTGTGTAGTTCCATGAAAAAATATCTCTATTTTTCTTTAGAAAAGAAATATACATCTCTTGATCTTCAAGAGTAATGGCCGCACTGATTAAAGTGGGGTGTGGATATTCCTTTATACCCAGATTTATTTCTCTGAGTTCATCCACAATGGTAGAGATACCCTCTTCAAATGCTGGAGGATCATCTTTGAGATCTTCCTCTTCTTCTTCATCATGTGTTATTTCTTCCATTTCTACTTGCATAGTATATGAAAAAGAAGAATTTTCATGATCGGAAGAGATGTCAAAATTTGCACATTTTGAAGAGGAAGCATCCATTTTTGACCCTATTGATGATGAAGGGTATTCTTTGGGTAATAAAGAGGAGATGATGGATTGAGAATCGACATCATTGTTCACCTCTGATGTTGCTATAACTTCTTCTGGCCTAATTGGTGAAGCATATACTTGTTGGATTTTAGCAGATGAAATGAAGACGTCACCATTTGTGCTTTCATCACTGCTTGATAGATTACCAATTTATCCCATGTTGTCTGGATCAATTTCCATAATTGACATTATGGATCTTTCCATAAGAGTATTTTGATTTGGGTCGATCTTGTCAATTTGACTGATAGGCAACACATAATCTGTACTCACATGTGTAAATGGATTTACTGGAATTTTTTCCAAACCATATGGAGCATTAACTTTGTTAATTTCCATTGTTGTGGATTTCTCCTTTCCCTTCATGTGATAGAATTCCGCCTCAATGTATTGAGACTCACATGTCTTGAATGTGGCCTTATCACCAAATAATGTTCCAACTTGACCATCGAAACAGTATTTGATACATTGATGGTATGATGAAGGGATAGTCGCATGCTGATGTAGCCAAGGTCTTCTAAGCAAGACATTGAAAGCTGAGTCTTGATCAACAATCATGAAATCCGAATTGGATACAAGATCTCCAAACTAAGTTCTGAGTGTAACTTCACCCAGTGGTTCTTGTTCATTTTTATCATATCCTTGTAACATCATGGTAGAAGGAGATAAATCAGATTCCGTGAGGCCCAATCGACGAAGTGTATGAATGGGCATGAGGTTGACTCCTGAACCATTTTCAATGAAAGCTCTTCGGATGTCTACACCATTGACCTTTCTAGATAAATACAAAGGTCTGATATACCGATGCACAACATCATCTTCATCTTTATCAGTAAAAGATATTATTGCATTGAATTCTGTAGGATTATTCTCTATGTGATAGACTTCAGCTGCAGCAATTTCAGTTTCATACTCCTGAGGACTTGACAAAGCCTCGATGAGTGCTTCTCGAAGATCTTTTGACGGATTTAAAGCATCCAGAATTGATAACTTGGCTGGTACTTGGGCCAAGTGTTTCAATAAATCATACTTTTGATCCAGAGGTCTGCGTTTCCCAATAGGAATATGTGGTTTAGCAGGTACCTTGGAAGTAGATGCTTTGGAAGTTGATGCATCTTGTATTGGGATAGGAGTTGGAAAAATCTTTGGTTTTGGAAGATTAGACCGATTAGATCCATTTACTTGCTGAGAGGAATAAGATGGAACCTTCAATCGATCTTCCAAAATAACTATTCCAAGACTGAATTTGATATTAGTAGAAGAACTTTCTTGTTCTTGCGGAGCTCACTGAAGAGATCTACCATGAGTTTCTGCTGCGTATACAGTTCTAGCAGGGGTAGAATTAGAATAGTGGCTTATGAAAGATCTACGTCTTCCCCTGTATCCTGAGCCCCTGGAACTTCCACTGATTCCTCTATTTGATATAGGGAATTCAGGCTCATTGAAATCGAAACTTCGACTGGCATATGGATCTGTTAATTTAATCATATTAACAGAACCAAATATTAACTCTTCGTCTGATGAAGACTCTGCCTGATTAGCCTGTTTAGGTTGTGCCGTTTGGTGGGGCGGTGCCCGTGGCTTTGAATTAGATGGCATGAAGTCCACCAAAGTCAAAGACGACTTAGGCTTTGACACATACTCATCCTCTTCTGATTCTTTTTCTTTCTTTGAATCATGTCGTTTCTTTGAGGACTTTCCCTCAGAAGAAGAGGGTTTTGCCGCAACATTCATGGCAGAAGACACAATCGGTTTCTTTAATTTTGTTCACAAAATAGCATGAGTTCGATTGATTGTATTTCTGATCATCCAATCATTATATTTCTGTGAATTTTTTCTTTTGACTTCCTGCCATTCATTTTCCTCCTCTGGAACTGTAGTAGTGACACATGCTACCTGGGATGAGGATCCTTTCAATGTGACCTATCCCGAGTCGACCATATTTTGCAGGAGGTCTTTGAAGACAAAACACTCTTGTATGGGATGCCCCAACATTTGATGAAAAGGTAAATAATTAAGACGGTCTTCATCTCCTTTATTGTTTGGCCTCATGGGTATTGGAAAATAAACCAAATTGTTTTCCAGAGCCGAAATGAAATAACCAGGAACTTGTTCATTTCGGAAAGAGTATGTTTTGCTCTTCAGATTCTCAAATTGTTTTCATCTTTGATCTTTATGATTGTCTGGATGAAAAGGCCTTTGTTTTTGGCGCTCAGAAGGTGGATCCCTTCGAGAAGATGAAGGTTTTGATGTAGAAATAGGTACAGGTGCTTGTTTAAGCATAACTATAGCAGTTTCTGCTTTACCCATTCTCCTTCCTAGAGCTGATGGAATTACACGAGATTTAGCCTTAGCCTGTATAAGGGGATATTCAATCTGCTGAGCGATTGTAGTAAGGTATCGAAACCCTCCTGTGTATTTCATAGGGATTAATGGCATGCGTAATTATTCACGCAGATTTTCCACACATATTGGCAACAATTCTTCTTGAGGGAGTGCCAAACTCACAGAATATGTCAATCCCTTCCAGCGAGCAATGAAATCAGAGACTCTTTTATTCTCCCTTTGCTTACAGTTTGTAAGATCAAAAACTGTTGTCTTTGGCAAAGTTGAGATGGACTAATGGAGGAATTTTTGGTGAAGATCCTCCCATCCGGTAATTGACCGAGATTGCAAGCTTGTATACCAAACAAAATCTAGTCCTTGTAAGGTTCGCACGAAGCATCGGAGTTTCACTACTTCTTGCTGCTCCGGAGTTCCCATCATAGGATCACAACAAGACACATAATGTGTCAAATCTTGCTCAGGATCGCCTGATCCATTGAAAATATAGAATACAGGATTCCCAAAACTGGATGGATGAGAAATTGAATCTACCCATTCAGGGTAAACTTTCTTTTCTGGTTGAACTTGCACACATTTCCCTTCCATAGTTTCTAACCGAACTATTAATGACTCAATAGTAGTTATTAACTTTTGCGAAACATCTGGTTGAACTTGGACTTGGGTAGGTGCAATGAATGGAGCTTGGACAGATGTGTCGATTGGCGCTGCAACTGATGGTAGAAAAACCAATTGTTGTTGCACTTGACCTGAAGGATTAGACCTGTGAGGGTGTAATGATAGAGGAGGATATTATTGATCCATCTCAGTAGCTGCAACAAATTTCTTTGGCTGACTGACTCCAGCATGCTTAAGAAAAAGACTACTCTGAAGTAGTTCTGCATTCAACCTTCTTAATTACTTTATTTCTTCCTCCTATTGTGCAAACCTTTTCTCTAGTGAGAGCGATTGGCCTTCTCCAGAGGAAGGATATGTAACTTGATTCTTTCCCCTCCCTTTGTTGGACACTTTTCGGATAGGGGGAAGTGGGTTACTCGATGGATTACCAAGGTTCTGAGTAATCCTTTGGTTTCGTGTACGCACACCTTCTTCATTTATATCGATGCGTATATATTCTTGAGCAGGAACCCCTTCATCTGAGTCCCCTGAGTGAGCCTCATCTGGTGGATCAGAAACAACGAAATTGATGACATTGATTGATGCATAACGCATCACATCCCTTCTATCAGCATTTCTGTGATATTGTCTTCTTCCATGTCTTTGATGAGACATTACCTTTTGTTGATTCAATCCCTCAGGAACTTCTTGACGAACAGTAATTTGGAGGGAATCTCCTGATAATTTGGCTCTTCGTTCCTCTTGAGGTTTCTTCCCCAATCGAGAAAAGACCAAATTTCTCTGAGGAGGGGATTGATGATTTGAAAAAGTCCCTAGTCCAGTGGACTGGGGTTGTTCCTGCTATTCTCGCTCAACTCCTCGAATCCTATTTGTTGATTCTGAGGGTTGGTTTAAAAGAGTCCCCGGTCTGGTGAGCCGGGGTGGCTCTTGACATACTATGTCTGAGACTTTCTTGAAATTCCTCTTGATCTTGCGAACCTTAGTCTATAAATTAGCTGGATTCATTAATATGTATCCGCTTTTATCACCCGGTTCAAAAGACCATTGGATTATTTCCGACACTTATGTCACATGATAATGTGCTTGTTCCATATGAGAGGCCTGTTAAATATTCTTGTTTGCTTGATGTAGAAGTAATTCAACAACTTTCTCTCTGTATGCTTGATTTTGAGAGGAACTAGTTGAACCCTGTTCTTGAGCAAGGTTTTGATTACAAACAAAGCCCATTGATTGTGGCTGACCATGGGCAATAACATTGCATGAGGCCATTTTCGGCGGGCTTTGCTGACTGGAGAGCACCTTAAAATGCAGTGCTCCATGAACACCCCATCCTCTGACATGAATATCAGATGGGGCATTGGCAATTAACTGACGCAATCTTCTTAGTGTGCTAAAGCATGAACGTTGAAGGGCTCTCTGCTGCTTTTCAGCCTTCGGATATCGAGAGACTGATAGAGATGTCAAATCAATCTGACATTGTAACCCTTCAATTATCTTAAGATGATTTTCATATTCTTCATAAGATAATACTTTATTTTTTAACTAACAAAGAGTTTTCCATATGTCGAGACAAATATCATGAATTTTATCTTCCGTCAACATTTCTGGAATATTATACTAAGAGTCATCCAAAAGCCAAAACATGACTGGCACTTCACCTTTTTCCAGTTGTTTTCTCATATTCAGCATTTCCTCTTTATCATTTGATGATGATTATTCAACCTGATTTGACCAGATTTGGTGTTTCCTTGTTTCTTCACTAGATTCAACAGGATTGGTAGAGAAATCATTGATCAAACTAGAAGATGCATGACTTAAGGGTGGTTTGGAGAATGACCTACACCCTGGGCTATCTTCTGATTGAGAAATTATTTCACCTACTAGCGATGAAGCTTCAGACATGACTGGTTTTGCATTTTCAAGTGCCTCAAGATAAGAGGGCTTTCTCAGCACTACATTTTCCACTAGAGTATTTTCCGGTCAATGTGCATCACTACTGCAGAGAGGACTTTCACAGAGAAATTCATCATCATGGGGACGACCACCATAATGGGTTACAGCAAAAGATGAGATCTCTTGCTCCTTGGTCTTCTGACCACACAGAGGGTTCAGGTGGCTCTCATCTGAAGATGAAACTTTGAGATCGACCGAATTGTTATGAAGAAAGCCTTCATGAGGAATTGTCTGTTGAAGACCTTCGGAATTAATGTTCCCACTATTGGGAACTGAGGGAGTATAATCTTGAATTCCAACAGATAATTGTCTGAGGGCTTCAAAAACTCCAGCATCGAGCAAGGCCTTGTTACAGATTGGCACTTGATCTCCTGACTGTGCTGGGCGGGTCTTTTTCTTAGACGCCTTCTTACTTGCCTTGGAAACCACTTGTTGACGAAAGTGGCTGCTCTGAGTAGGTATATGTGCCTTCTTAGGAAAGATGGTCAGGTTAGGCTGGCGATCTCCTCTCAAATCAGGTGTATGTGCCTGACTTGGTTGTCCGTATGATATGGGGTAGTATGCCCCACAACCCTCTTGGACTGGAACAGGTGTGTGTGTCTATTCCAGAGTGAATTTTTGATGTATCACTCTATTGGTAGGGATAGATTTATGTGTCTTTCCCTGATATGCCGTTGAAGTTGTTATAATATCCTAGCAGGAATCCAGAATATGAGCAGGTATTTGCTTCTGCTCTTTCACCATTTATAGAATATGCTTGGTGACTTCAGTTGCCGGAACGGGAATATACGTCCATTCTAGGCTGGGAGCAGGTGTATGTGCCGGCTCCTGTCCTCCTTTTCCTGTCAGTGAATCCTGACAGTACTCAAGTGTGGGGGCAGAGAGTTGAGTCTTCCTCCTATTTGTTGTTGGGGATTTCCGACTAACTTCTCTGAATGATACTAAGAGAGACTGTTGGTAGTCTTGATTAATACCAGCAGGTGTATGTGCCTGCTGATTGCACTTCGCCAAACGTGGTTGACGAGATCCATCATATGTAGTCCGACGAGCCTGCTGACTAGCCAATGATGTATAAATAGGTGAATGTTCCTGCCTATAGTACTTCGCCGGAATTCTCAGGCGGGATTGGCGTGATGCTTCTAGATGAGTCTGTTAGACAGCAGGTTTAAAATAGGCACGTATATGTGCCTGCTCATTTCTTGCCACCAAGTTAGGTTGGTGGACTTCTCTGGAGATGGCAGAGATTAGAACCTGCTCACTGTTGACAGGATTCCACCTCTGGTGGTTCATCTTTCTTTCTCGGGTTCAAGGAACCTAAGTCGAATGCCTGGAGTAGGTACCCTCATCACGTTGAGGGCGAACTGCTGCACGAGTCTGGCGGCGATTGTTGGTGGGAGCCCTCAGGAAGGACTCCTGTCTGTTTAAATTAAGGTTCTGAGGGACCTGCTCATTCTCCTCCCCAGAATAAGGGAGTGAATGTTGATTGCATTCCGGGGATAACGATCCAAAACGGTTGGAGATGGTAGTCAGCACCACCTGCTTCTTGATCACTGGTCATCGTTGTTCGGACGACCGATGTGAGTTGTTTACTTCGAGGGCTTGTCGGGCAGCCTCCAAAGTTGGGATGGTATCGTGTTGACAGTACTCTTTAACCAGTGTGTTTGATACCCAGCATTGAAGATGCTGAGTAGGTGATATCGTCCTAAGAACGGACGACGATCCAGTAGGAGTAGTAGTAGTGGCATTTGTAGCAGCAGTATTCACAGGTGTGAACATGAGAGCAACCATTCTAGAAATGCAGAAGATCTTGGGAAAAGAGTGCATGTTTGATATAACAGATGTAATCAAGATAAATTCAGCCACTACATCTTTTGGATGAGCACATATGTCAATGATTGTTTTTGTTGGCCATCTCATTGAGTTTTAAAAAGGGTCCTAACAAATGGGTAAAACATTATTTTAACTTGGTTAAGGATTCACGTCGGGTTCACCCTTTTTTGTTTCCATCGGAATCCGGGGATGACCGCCTTTGATGGGAGATTCAAACATTCCGATCAGTTTCTAACAGGTTTGTTCGTAGAACCGAAAACATCCAATGATTCTACATCCATTCATACCTACTTTCCAATGGTAGGTGCTCATTAGTTTGTGGATTTATGAGGCTTAGGAATTTGAATTGGTCGAGAGGATGGGAGGTCGGACTCATCACACCTTTTTTAGGGGAAATATTGTCTATTCTGGGACTCTCTTTATAGATTTAAGTTATGTTCGTGAATCCTTATTACATTACCAAGTATAAAATAAGCTTTCCCTCAGATTTGAAAATCAATGATCGATATGTAGGAAATTTAGAGAATCTTTTATATGTATTCGAGGTTCTTTATTGATAGAGAATCATCTGTATTTATTAGAGATTGTTGGTCAATGGTACCCTTTGACACATTTATATAGAAGTCTCTTGGTCATTATGATGACCATGCTGGTTTTAAAGCCACTCAGTGGGGCACTTGATGTTTGTTGTCATTCAGAAGGACATAGATTATTTCAGAGTTGGGATCGAACCCGCAGATGGGCTACCTATGTATCCTTTTTTTAGAAAAGGAATCAGAACCCACATAGTTCGAGTAAGGGAGTATGATGTTTATGATTGATGGCTCAAAGAAGGATGTCATGATTACTTTTACACTCTAAGCTCACGTGAGTCATGCTCGTTGTGAGAAACCAGAGGTATTGGTAAAAATTAGACAATTGTGCCATGAAAGATGCAATCATAAGAAATAATGTGGGGCTTATGTATGTATGGCTGCCCAGATAAATGAAGGTTAGGATTTACTTCATGGAAGAAATCCAGGAACAGGGTCCATAAAGGTATATGTGCTTCACGGATATTTGAATACTCTAACTTGGGACTTACTTCTGAAAAGGAGGCCCAAATTAGGAGAGGACTTATGATTGGGTTTTTACTCCTGAGAAGAAATCCCAGATCAAAGGTAAATTAGGAGTGGTTAAGAGGAATTAAGACTGGGGCTTACTCCTGAAAAGGAGGCCCTGGTTAATTAGGACTTGGGGCGTACTCCTGAAGAGGATGCCCAAATTAGGGGACTGGGGCTTCTTCCTGAAAAGGAGACCCAGGTTAATGAGGACTTGGGGCTTACTCCTAAGGAGGATGCCCAGATTTGAGAATTATGACTGGGGCTTATTCCTGAAAAGGAGGCCTAGGTTAAGGGACTTAAGGTATGGGGCTTACTCCTGAGGAGGATGCCCTAATTTTGGGACTTTAAGAATTAGGTATTACTCCTAAGGAGGATGCCCAAGTTAAGAATTATGACTGGGGATTACTCCTAAAAAGGAGGCCCATATTTGAGACTAGGGCTTACTACTGAAAAGGAAGCCCAGGTTAGGGGATCTGGGGATTACTCCTAAAGAGGATGCCCAAGTTAGAGGACTTATGACTGGGGATTATTCCTGAAAAGGAGACCCAGGTTAAGGATTCTCTCATCTTAAAGGATGAGGTTTAATGAATGAAATCTCAATCTTTAGTGACATAAAGATGTGTAAATTCCGATGTTTTGAGAGATATTCCACAGAATTCCTTTCAGATAAGGAATTCAAATAAAGAAATCATGCCATAAATAGCTTTCAACAGTGTCTTGAAGACTGAATCTTGAATAGGAAAGGTGTAATGGCTTAAGAGGGGTAAAATGGTCAAGAAAGGCACCCAAAAAGGTAGGGGCGCACGAGTCCTGGCAGGTGCGTAGGTACTGCGTGGGTGCGCAAGTCCTGGTCGCACAGGTATATCTGCGTGACACATGGTGTACTTGCGTGACGGTTAACCCATAGGGTAATACTTGAGCAACTATTCATTAAAGCCTTTAGAATCCTCTTGAGGTTCTTCCAGAAGAGGGGTGTGCAAGATCTATTGAAGGAGTAAGGCGGCGCACAAGTGTGGTCCTTTTCCCTTAAGGGTTGGCCACTCAGGCACGCATGTGTTGATGAGTTTCAACACTTAGGCCTTCCTCCCCCTCTTTAGATCTTCCGTTCAAGGTAAGAAATTACCTTAGAAGTGTTTCAGAAGCTTTGAGAAGAGACTAGGGCGCCGGGAGCTCAAATATGAGTTTCTGGAAAAAATCCTCCCCAAATGGGGGGCCCACATGGTCTATTTATAGGCAGGAGAAGACCCCGGGCGGTTATCACTTAGGTCACGCAAGTCACTTGCACGACCATAATGTGTCGCGCAAGTGGACTTGCGCGCCTATGAGGAAACTTGCACGACTTATGGGAAATATTCTCCTTGTTCATCCCTTTGTCTATTTTTGATATTTTCTTTAAAGGATGAATCAATTTGTGCTATGTCATTTCCCTTTTCCAATATTTTGATTCTGTGATGAAAGGAGCGTCAACACTCGTCAATATCTCCCCGTCAATAATGAGATACGCTAGAGGGATTTCATCAAAACCAAAGAATGTGCGATCATGAATTAAAAAGGCAAGACATTTGATTCTCTATGATAGCACATATAGAATGTTTGAAATTTCTTAAAGTTCAAAGAAGCGTGTGTGGATCACCGCTAGTGGTATTTTATCCTTGGATCGTCACAACAAAATGTAGTCAATCCAAAAGGGTCGTTTTGAATGATCGACATCAATGTCGAAGAAAGAAACCCAAGGCAAGGTAAATGATTTCAATTGATCTAAATAAATCATTTATAAATTTGATGTGTAAGATCCCCGCTCATCGTTTTGGGTATAGAAATATTAAAGGAGATTTTAATATTTCGTCCTCTGCTGCACACTTCTACTACGCCTGAAACCAACACGTGGTATCAAAGGTGTCATATTTAAATTTATAATTATTTATTTGATTGTTGATTTATTCACAATTATTGTTATATTTTTATTTCATTTTATCCGATCATTAATTTGATTTTAATTAACATTCTTCGGAATGTTAATCATGTTCATTATGTGTTTTCATTTTCATAAATATCTAAGAACAAATGAAGAATGACTAAAGATTCCCTCGGGAACTACCAGATTTTTTTTCATTAAGACAGGGTTACATAACGTGTACTTGGTAGTACACATCGTGTATCATAGTACACTACATTTGGATGCGCTGAGGGATAGGCAGTGCACCAAGAAGTAATGACATGTGGTGTACAATGCATGTTGACCAGACAACCTGGCACACAATTGTTGGATTACTTGAGGTGAATCAGAGTACATGTCATGTACTTGACATGAGTTAGCAGTGTAAATCTTGCAATCAGTGTAGTTATTATACACGATAAACCTCATGATAGTGTCAACCTGGATCATTTATTATAAACATGATGTGTTTGCAGTATACATGACATGCAGCTCATCAATTATCACATCTGAGATACATGTTGAGTTATCTAGACATGTGACATTTGAGATGCACGGTGTGTAGTCGAAGCCCACACATCGTGTCTTCTCTCACCCAAGAACACGCTAATTTTTTCTATGGGTTTCAAAAGCACACAACATTTATACAACACGGCATGTAGCAAGCCTGTACATGTCATGTAGTCCGGCCTAAGTACACATCGTAGACCCAAGAGTGTACCCTGGATAGAAGACAACTGAGATACATGACGTGTAGCTGGTTTGTACATGCTATGTAGTCTCTCATTAAAGGATGAAATTTAAAATAAAATTAAATTGAAAAAAATCCACATTAAACCTTATTTTATTGATTGTCACATTATTGTGTGTTTGAAAATTTAATAGTGTTTTTAATAATTTTTAAATGCTTAATTAATTTACTATAAAAAATATGTCATTATTGGTTCTGTCATTTATTTTTATGAATGTAATAAATTATTGGTATCTCCAATTATGTTTGGATTACAATTAAGATAAAAAATAATAATAATTAATTAATTAATTAATTAATTAAAGTATGTTTATATAAATAATAAATAACGAGTAAATAAATGAATGTTAGCTAACTAATTTTGCGTATTTGTTGAATGTGTGGTCATTCATGAGCTTGAAAAAGACTTGTGTATGTGTTAGATGTTTTAATTTAATTTATTTCATCAGCTTTAAATTATTTATTATTAAACTAAATATGATGGAATGTGAGTCATTCCTCCCTCTATTATAATGTAGGACTTGTGTGTCCGTATTTAATTATGCAATCCCCTCTGACTAATCCTTTGGTTCCCCCCACATACGTGTGATATATTAATACTTGTTATTAATGGATTTTCCAAGGTGCTTGGAGGTAGTTTAAGATGGAACCATAAGGATTCCAACCCAGATGATACACAACTGGACGTGTGGAATGTCGTAACTCATGGTAAGACCAATAATATGAGTTATTTCCCCTTAGTCAAAGGATAAATTACTATCTTCTCAATAAATCGTCCATTAGATAAAGATTTTGAATGAGTCATTTATTTATTTAAATATTTATTTTAATACAATTATTTATTTTTTGGATGCAAGACTGAAATCACATAAATAATTGAATTAATGTTCAAAGATGGAAATTTATATAAATGGACTATTCATAAATGTTTTATCTGACATGGTTAATTAATTAAGTAACATATACATAATATTAACAAATCATGTAATGGATTAAACAAGAAAATTTTTATTAATAGTAAATAAAAATATCTCCATTAAATATTAAGACAGACTTGGCCTTCCAATATTGGATTATATATGAAAGCCTAAAAACTATGTGTTTGACCAACCATTATTAGGACACTTACATTTAATGAGGAGTTTTTATGAAAGTTATTGGTTGACTTAACCATCATTCATCAAGAGAATTATCCCTCACTAGAAATGATGTAACTTGGAGGAAATTGTTGAGGAAATCAAAGTCCTCATTTCAGTATAGGGGATTTTACTCAATGGGTCAAGGAGTAGAAAACCTATAGTTGGAAAAAACCTTCCTACTTAAATACCTTCATGTAGCTTAACCAACCATCGTTGGGGTTGTGTGAAGGGGTATATAGATCATTGCACTTGAATTTACTAAAAACTTGACATTTTGAATTTAATGGAGAGGGTTATTGGGGCTTGATAAAATATTGGTAGATTTAATAAAATAAATTAATTTATTATTTCTTACATAATTTGTAATCTAAACAAGTTCTAATAATATAATCTTTTAAGTGTAGAATAAAATGTAAATATCATCATGCACACTATCCCCATGATCAATATTGGGGAAATACAACATCTTAATTGGACATAATGGCCATGAGTGCTTTATATGCCTTTAGGTTGTTCTATTCCATGAACAAAAAACATATGGGTCTGATATTCCTACTAAATAAGAGAGTGTTGAAGGTTCCTCATATATTAAAAAAAATTGACTGATGTGGTCGACATTGAATGTTTGATGCTTTAATCTATGTCTAGTGAACTCATAAAGTCTCATGAAGACATAGATGCATATAGCATGCTTGAGAACCTCTGTAGTCTTTACTTGGAGAGAGATATACATAAACGATTTGATATTTAAAAGGAACACTTTTAGATAAACATTTGAGAGGGTTCCTTTTTTGGGCCCCACATAGTCAAGATCATTGACTATATTGAGATCCTAATGGTTCTAGGGTTTAAACTCCCTGATGAATGGGGTACCTATGTCATTCTTGCATCACTCTATCAAATAACCTCTAGATTTTCTAAAAATTTAATATGATCAACATTAAGAGGTCTCGACCATATCTTATTACTCTCCTTCTTCATATAGATTAGGATGAGAAGTGACAAAATCCTTACAACCTTATGGTGAAGAAATAGAAAGAGAAAGAAAAGATCTCTAAGTTTAAGGATTCTTCATAACACCCTTTAAAAAAGAGGATAATCAAGGGTAAATCAATGAAGTAGGATGTATTATATTTCACATGTGGCAAGAATGATCACTAGAAGAAAAATTGAACCCAATAAAAGAAGAAATTGGAAGAATCAGGTGAATTTTTGATCGAGTGAAATTTAAACTATTTCTACAAATTGGGTATTAGATATAGCTTATGGTGCACACATATATATATTAAAATATAGGAACCAAGTAGATTCAGAAGAATTGAAAGATGGTAGGTATATCTACGAGCATCCAATGAAGTAAAACTTGTTGGTGTAGCTATGGGGAACTACCAAATCATGTTTCCAATTGGAATTATCTTGGTTTTAAAAGGTTATTATTATGTTAATTCAAAGACCAAAAACATTATTTATTTATCCATTCTGGATACGAATGGTTTTATTTTCAATTTTTTAATTACATATTCTGTTTTTATAAATATAGCATTGTTTATGGTATTTCACAATTAAATAAAGGTCTTCATGTGTTAGAATACACCAACCAAGTAATAAAAATCGATAATGAAACATATTCACATGATTCATAACACACCCAACTATGGAATCACCTCATAGGTCATTTAAATGAAAAGCACATGAATAAATTATACCAATATAGATATTTGTATAATTTTGAACTAAAACCACTCAGTCTATGTCACACAGGTTTACAAGGATGAATGATTGGATCCCAATTTAATGGGAAAGGTGAAAGATACAAAGAGATTCTTAAATTAGTTCATATTGATGTGTGTGGGCTATTTCCTATCTAATTAATTGGTTAGTGCTCATATATCATAAATTTTACTAATGATTTTAGTATATATGGATATATCTAACTAATGTGGTATAACTCGGATTCATTTGATAAATTCAATGAATAAAAGGATTAAGTAGAAAACCATATTGGTAAGAAGATTAAGAATCTCATCTTCAATAATGATAGAGAATATCTTAATCAATACTTCATTTAATACTTATGAGATTTCGGGATCCTTTTTCTACTCACTCCTCTTAATTTGTTTAAGTAGAATAGTGTATGTGAAATGAAGAACCACACCTTGTTGGACATAGTGAGATCAATGATGAATTATCTATGTCTTACATTATCCTTTTATGGATACACACTACAAACAACATCGAAAATACTAAATCGAGTGATAATGATAGAGGAAAATGGTATACCATACCATTTATGGAATGGAAAGAAACTATTTCGGTCATACTTACATGGGTGGGGTTTTGAAACATTTGTTAAGGCCTCTTCAGGTAACAAATTTTCAACCCATGGACGAAAGTGTAACTTTATATGATACCCCAAATAAATAAGGGAATATTACCTATATAACCCCTAAAACGGTAATAGTGGAAAGTGAGGGATCTGGATGCAACAAAAGTGAGGCATTGTGTGGGGACCAGATTTTATTTTGCCATAATCGATGAAAAATCCGGTATCAATATGACGACGAACTCCAGTATCCATGGGTTTAAATCAAATATTTAGATAAAGAGAAGAAAATTGCCAGATCTGAGAAAGATGATCTTCCACATCATGTTTATAATTAATTTATTAATTTTGAAGAAATAAAATACCTGGGTCTTCGGTAAATTCTTCATTGATGATCTTTGATCGTCCAGAATGACCATTCCAAATTTCATTCATTGCTATCCCAAGGATCCAAGGTAGAATCCCTCTAGCAGTGACACATGATCCAATTTTCTTTGATCAATGCAACTCATTCTACGGGTGCTATCATAGAGAAATGAATATCTTGCATTGATCGTTCTTGATCACTCATTCTTCAATCTAGGAGAACTTATCTAATTATTGAGAGGGAGAGAGGAGAGGAGTCGAGAGAGAAAAGTTTGCCTCAACAATTATCTAGTGTCATCAGTTCTTGGCATAATAGATGCACCTATCTACTAATCGACATGGGGTTTTAGTTTTAATATTTAATTTCATAATAGTTATTAAATTCAATTATAAGAATTATAGAAAACCCATGTCACTTAATAACAATTACAACACCATTATTTTTGGTGAGCCAACTTGTGCAAAACTAAAAAATAAATAAAGCCTCATGAAACATAATGATAACTATATTATTGTTATTTTTTCACCACCTGGATAAATATTTATTTATAGACTTGTAAATAATTAATTTATCATCAGATACAGCCTTGGTCTGTTCATACTCCACTACCATTTATTGAACACCCAAATAATATTTTTATTCTCTTAAATAAATATTTTCTTTTAAAAATACTAAATCAATATTTATTAAATACTCAATAAAATATATAAATATATTTTATTCAAAGTCTTGTGAATAAATATTTATTTAATTTATCAGATCATTTAAAATTGATTAAAATTATTCCCCAGTCTTTAGAATAATATTTATTCCATTAATTAAATTCAAATATAATTTAATTGAGACCACCAAAAACACTTAGTGTATGACCCTCTATGATTTTTTCTTGTTGAAATTAGGTGGGATTTTCTAAAGTCCAAAATTATTTTCTAACACTAGGTTAAGGCACCCAATAAAAATAATTGTAAGTCTCAACAACAATAACCACATATGAATGCTCATTATGTAATATAATCTCTTTTTTCTCAATATCTCATCAAGAGGGTTTCATGATAGTGTTATCAACCTTTATGCTTGATACGTTATTCTTTGACTAGCTGAAATAAACTCATCATTACACTATGGTCTTGGAATTTAGGGTGATGGTTTTATTTAAATCAAAGGGATGAGATATCAACTTCCATAAATGGAAGGAACAAATCCTTCAATTACTTATCCATTAATAACTGGTCACTTGTGACGCACCCAACGTCCCCTACATCCCGCCAACATATGGAATGATTATTTTCATCAGAAAATCAATGTACATGAGTTGTGATATGTATTAATGATAATCTTACAGTCGAAGGACCATTACACACACTCACAGATATGAATATCCAATGACACCAAAACATGAGAAATTTCTTCTGGTAGTTTTGTACTTATAATCTCCCATCATGGAGAGTACTAAGTGTGAACTTTAAGAAAATAAGTATCATTTAATTATGAGTAATTTCACCTGACAGATTGTATACTATTTGTCCCATTATAGTTTTTCATCCAACCACAGAACCATATTTAAGAATACAGTCATAGCACTTCAAGTTTCTCATTATAGCGGGGAACTGGTATGTCCTTATTAATGAAACAAATACTCTAGGAAATTATTATATTATAATCATGAAAAACATTTAAAAATATTTAATAAGATGTTTAATTTTTAAATACATTATATATTCACGTAATAAAAGTACAAAAAGTTGGTTTTAGGACACCAAATCCAACAAAGTCTCCCTTGGACAAGGGCCAACTGACTACGACTTTCAGACTGCTAGACCTCACATTATGATCTTGTTTCTGATGAGTCAAGGATTTAGTCAAGTGGTATGTGATGTTTTCTTCCGTTTAAATACTACTCATTACAGCTTCAACTCTCTGATAAAAACCCTTCATTATATGATACTTCTAAAGTATGTGCTTCATCCTATTATGTGACCTTAATTATTTTATGAGATCCACCAATACAATATTATCACAATAGAGTGTGATGGGATTTTTATTGTTGGAAACCACATCCATCTCTTGGAAAAATATCTTCATCCAAACTACTTCTTTAACTACCTCAGAAGTTGTGATGTACTCAGAATCGACTATAGAATTTGTGACCACACCTTTCTTTGAGATCTTCTTACTCACATAACCTCCATTCAAAATAAAGATGTATCCCGTTTAAGACTTCATGTCATCTTGATCAGTTTGGAAACTAGCATCTTCGTATCCTGTTATGACTAGTTCCTTATCTCCTCCATAAACTAGGAACAAATCCTTAGTACTCCTTAGATACTTAAGGATAGTATTTACTACCATCTAGTAATAGTCACCTAGATCGGCTTGATATCTTACTACCACACTCAATTCATAGGAAACATCTATCCTAGTACATATTATATCATACATGATCGGAACAATCATTGATGCATATGGAATCATTTCCATTCAATTTCATTCCTCACACATCTGAGGAAACATTTTCTTCGAAAGATGAATGTCATGTGAGAGTGGGATTAATCCCCTCTTGGATTGTTCCATGCTGAATATCTTCAATATCTTGTCAATGTATGTACTTTGACATGGGCCCAATAATCTCATGGATCTATCACGATGTATCTAGATCCCAAGAATATATGAAACCTCACCCAAGTCTTTCATGGAGAAACATTTATTCATCCATGCCTTAACTGACTGTATAACTAATATTCCATTTCCAATAAGTAATATTTCCTTAGAATATACTATTAGAAAGATAACTGCACTCCAACTAAACTTCTTGTAGACACAGGGCTCACATTCAATCTTTATAGAACTAAATTTTGTTATGGCTTCATCAAAATAGATTTTCCAGTACCTAGATGCTTTCTTTAATCCATAAATTTATTTTTTCAACTTTCTTATTTTATTGGAATCCTCTTGAGTAACAAACCCTTCTGGTTGTTTCATATAGACATATTCCTAAAGGTTCCCGTTAAGGAATGTTGTTTTGAAATCCATCTTCCAAATCTCATAGTCATGGTAAACAGAAATGGACAATAGAATTATGATGGATTTCATCATTGAAATTGGTGAAAGGGTTTTTTCTTAGTAAATTACTCAATGCTATTAAAACCCTTTTGAAACCATTCATTCCTTATAGGTATTGACTTGTAATTCCATGTCTAGTTTCTTCTTGAATACCCATTTTCAACCAACAATCTTTACATCAATTTGTGGATCTATCAAACTCCAAACATGGTTTTGGTACATGGAATCCATTTTAGAATTCATGGATTCTTTCCACTTAGAAAAATTTGTACCACTTATTACTTCCTTATTGGTTAGAGGATCATTATTATAAACTAATAATGAGTTTCCATCCTTGGTAACTAGAATAACGTGCTCTTCTGGTTCTCTAACCTATCTTGTACTCTTACGAAGTAATTGAGTCTATGGAATAGATTTTTCTTCCATGGGTCTTTGTGGAATTTTCTCCTGTACCAACTCTTGTGTACCATGATCCTCAACTTCATCGAAGTCTATCTCGACCCCACTATCTCTTTTGTAGATTTTATCCCTATAAAAGAATATGGAATGGCTATCAACTATAACTTTTTTTCTAAGGGGTCATATAGGTAATATTCCATTATTTCCTTAGGGTATCCTATAAAAGTACAATTTGTTCCTTGGGGTGCGAGTTTGTTACCTAAAGAGGCCTTAACAAATGCTTCGCTTCCCCACACATGTAAATTATATAACATGGATTTTCTTCCACACTAAAGCTCTTATGAAATACCAATTACTAATTTAGTTGGTATTTGGTTTAGTATGTATGCCACTATTTATAACTCATATCCCCAAAAGTATAATGGAAGACTTTAATGAATCATCATTGATCTCACAATGTTCAGTAAGGTGTGGTTCCTTCTACCGTTTACACCATTCCACTAGGGTGTGTAAGGAGGAGTGAGTTTGGATAGGATATCATGCTCCCATAAGTAATAAATGAAGTCTTTATTAATATATTCTCTGCCTTGATATTAGCATAGTTTTTAATCTTATTACTAAGATGGTTCTCAACTTCATCCTTGTATTCCTTGAACATATAAAAAGAATCTGACTTATACCTCATTAAGTAGATATATCCATATCTAAAAAAATAATCAGTAAATGTTATGAAGTATGAGTACCAACCTCTTGCTTCAACTAGATATGGTCCACACACATTGATATGAACCAATTCATGAATCTCTTTAGAGCTTTCAACTTTCCCACTAAATAGGGATTTATCCATTTTTCCTTGTAAACATGTGTGACATACACCTAGTAGTTTTAGTTCACAAAAATTATAAAATATCCATCTTGAGGTAAATTTTCCAAGAGTATCTCATTTATACTACCTAGCCAGTGATTCCAAATTTGGGTGTTGTATGATTCATGTGAAGAAGCATAATTATCGATTATCATTACTTGGTTTGTGTAATCAAACATGTAAAGACCACTATATAAATGTGTCTTACCAAAACAAATACCAAAATTATAAAATAAGCAACATTATTTTCCTAATTGAAAAAAAAAATTGATCTATATATAGTCTGGATTCATAATTTTTTTGGTTATATAAGGCACATAATACCAACATTTTAATACCCAGATCATCCCAGTCGACAACGTGAGGAGGTAGTCCCCAAAAGCTACAACATCATGTTTAGATCTGTTGGATGCTCATATATTTACCTCCCCTCAGTCAATTTTCTTGAATCTAATTGGTTCCTATATTTGGATATATATATATATATATATATATATGTGTGTGTGTGTGTGAGCACCATAAGCTATATTTAATACCTAATTTGTAGAAACAGATAAATTTCACTCGATAAAAAATACACCTGAAGCTTCCCATTACTTCTTTAGTTGGGTGCAGTTTTTTCTTCTAGTGTCCCTTCTTAACACATGTGAAACAAACAACTTCTTGTTACCACTTGATATTCCTTTTCTTGGAAGGGTGTGAAGAATATTTGGTCTTAAAACTCTTTTCCTTCCTTTTACTCTTATTCACCATAAGGACAGAAGGTTTTTCATACTTCAAGTCTTTGTCCACTTGGCGAAGGAGAATAAGATGATCTGGTATAGACATATCAATGTTGTTCATATTGAAATTCCCAACAAAACTAGAGAATCTCTAAGGGAGTGATGATATAATGAGATCGGTACCCAGTTATTCAGGGAGTTTAAACACTAGTTCCTCTCAACCCTCAGTGTATCCAATGATCTTGACTACGTGAGGCCCAGTTGGGGAAACCTCTCCAAGCTTACTAATAAAGAGTGCCTTGGATATCTCAAATTATTCTTGTCTTTCTGTCTTCTAATAAAGACCACAGTGGTTCTCAATCATGCTATATGAATCCATGTTTTCATGAGACTTCATGAGTTCACTGGATATTGATGATAACATCAAACATTGAATGTTGATTGCATCATTCATATGTTTCTCATAGACTATGAACTCTTCATCACTCACCTTATGGGCATGAGGATCAGGTAATGAGGACTCCAGAATGTAAGATTTTCATTTATGGTGTAGAATTACCCAAAGGCATCTAAACCATTCCTGGAAGTTAGTGCTGGTGAGGATGTTGTCTTTATCCCACATTGATCGTAGGGATATTTTGGTTAATGAGATTGTAATTTTTATTTTACAATTAAAAGAGAAGGTAATTAGTAATTTCTTCATTACATTTTATGAGAAATAAAAAATTAATTTTATTAAGTGTCCCACTATTTTATCAAGACCCAATGTCCCTCACTATTGAACTTGGAATGTTTAATCATTTGAACATTCTAGTGGAAAGGATCCATATTCCCAATTGTATAACCCCAACAAGGGTTGGTCAAGATATTTGAATGTATTTAGGTAGGCAGTTCTTTTTTAACTATGGGCTAGAGGCTCCTTGATCCATTGAGTGAACTACCCAACCCTGAAATCCTGAATTGTATTTCCGCAACACTTGCCTCAAAATTTACACCATGCCTAGCAAGGGATACTCCTCTTGATGTAAAATGGTTAAGTCAACCCAAAACATTCAAAATAGATTCTTATATAATAGTAAGTGTCCCAAAAGGATTGGTCAAACATAATGTTTCATTAAGTATTTCCCTTAATTGAGAAATAGATGCCTTAGTATGATTTAATATTTTATTGATGGATTTTTATCTCATATGCGTAAATTCTTGTATTATCTTTATCACATGATTTTTAATGTTAAGTGGAACTTACATTAGTTATTAAACATGTCTTGATAATATATACTCATAAGTCTTGTTTATTTTAGTTTCATCTTGCATGCTTGTTAATTCATTAACTATATAGTCACGACAATTCATCCCTAATAAAAAACCATGCAACTGATAGAAATAAAATAATATAAAGGGCATGATCTTGAGATCTTCTAATGGTTATTTTATCTATCAGTTGATAAACTAACTGTAGACATATGGCGGAAATGCCTTGAGCCATTTATGGTTCATGTCTACAACATTACACCTATACACCTTTGTATCTCCTTGGATTGGTTTCTCCTTGTATCCTTACTTAAACCACCTCCACGAGCTTGGCAGCTCCATCCATTACATATACTTTTTAACTCATAGACATGTGAGTGGTAAAAAGGGGGTTTACATAAAAGAAACCATGGGCACACATGCCCTACATATTAATGAGTAGAGATGTAATGTAAAACAACTATTTAATTTAAAATAAATAAAAAGGAAACCAATCACATAAAAAGGACTGGTCTAGCTCATGATCATCCACATAAATGAAATTAATTTCACATTTAATAAAACAAACATTAAATTATTTAGCCATTATTATTAATATAAATCATTCTTGAATTGATTAATTATTATCTTTAATTAATCAATCTTTTTATCTTAATCATTTTATGAATTTCACTAAGATTATGTAACGCCCCAACCCTAGTTACCCAGAGTTAGTGTATTATTACATAACATTGTCATGATCACAAGGGATAAAATCCCGAAATACTAATCAGTTTAGTAGACTATGAAGTACTAGATACATACATAAGTTTTACATTACATTATAAAATGAATAAAAACAACAACATTTTCTTCTTTTAACACCTTAATATTCCTTATATTATCCCTAAAGGACAGTCATAATACACTTATTCACATACTGGGAAAAATAAAACATAGAAATGGGTGATCTCAGATGCTCAGTAAGGATAATAATATAGCAGAAACATTCATAAATAATCATCAAAATTTAAGGCTCTGTATAAGAATAAAACAAAAGCCTTTTAAAATTAAACTTAAGTTTAGTATGGCAATGATTAATCAAATAATTCCATTTACTTATTCACATGGATATTCTACTAGTCGAATAATCAGATGTAATATCAAATAGCCAATTTCATAATGATGGAATGCATAATGCCTGACTTCATAACCACGTAGTCAAGGGCTCGTCCCAAGTATACAAATAAGATTTTGTCAAGGCCTTGTCCCAAGTTACTAGTTTGTCTCATGAGACCTACCAATGCATCGAGGAGTTATAGCTGGATCCACCCATCATTTACTAAGTCCAATGCATTCCTCATATGAAAAGGTTTAAACATAACATAAAAATCATATTAAAACTGGAAAACTAAATGTCAATACTTTTTCCATAAACCTTTAATGGTATAAAAATAAAACATCCACAAAAAAAATATCACAAAACCATCAATACAATATTGATGATTTTTATAATAATAAATCAACTTCAAACAAGTTTAAAATCTATCAAAGGATG
This sequence comes from Viscum album, assembly GCA_963277665.1. Lineage (NCBI taxonomy): Eukaryota > Viridiplantae > Streptophyta > Magnoliopsida > Santalales > Viscaceae > Viscum > Viscum album. The sequence goes on from OY728155.1 coordinate 1,449,096,286, forward strand.
TTGACATAGATGAAATGAAAACTATTTGAAAGAAATACCTCTTTCTATTTTGAAATAATTTAAAAGTAACGTAATTATAAAAGAAAAAATTTATTTTGAAAATGTTATAATAATCTTGTAAGGTAAGCTTCAAAGGTGTTATAACAGTGGAAAATAGCCCCCCCACTGTATAAGTTTAAAAAACTTATTTCCTTAGTTTTGTCAAAAAGGTTTTAAAGGACCTTGTTTGGAAAACGACAAAAATATTCCTTTATAAACATCTTATAAAAATTCAAAAAAGCATATAAATGAATTTAAACCATATTATAGTAAATATTAAAAATATTTTTAAATACATTTTAAAGAAACTTGGATGTGGATAATAAAGAGGTCCCAGTAGATACACATGTATAAACAACCACGGATAATGAAGAGATTGTAGAATTAAACGTTACCTTGAACTTTTCCTTGATCAGGAGTATTTTAAACTCCTGTATAATAGTTAAATGACTGTTATTAAATTATTCAAGAACCAAATACATAAATATGATATCATATATGATCTTATAATATTGCTTTGTTAATAATATTTCAGTAGTATCATTGTTTCAGGTGTTAACTGATTCATTTTACTTTATATGTATTTTTACATAAGTCATGTTTGTTATGAAAAGGATATATTTAATTCACATACCAAATGATATTATGTAATTAAAAATTATTTTTAATAATAAAATGAAAATTAATCTTGAATAGTTAAGATGGGGAATGAATCTCATCGCTTTCAGGGAGACGGTAATCTGTACGTACGTACGAGCGATAATACAATTCTATTAATAGTGTAATTGTATGTAATTGGATGTTATATCATATATAAAGAATAATTAACATTTTATATTTATTATTTACATCATTTATACTCATTATTATACCCATCCAAATAATGTTGTATTGAATAACAAACAACACCACGACGTGGAGACGGTAAGTCGTACGTATGCATGTATGGTGACTATGTCATTCATAGGATTGATATAATAAGGAATATGGTTGTAAAATATATATAACAACATCATATTATGTATAAGGTACTGGATTTATTATTTTAGTATCGAAACAACAAAGAAATAGGAAGTGAGAGAAGAAAAGAACTTCGAAAGAGGTGGTGAAATTATAACCTCTTCTTCAGGTGTTTCCTTCTGAGTTGATCAGAAGGGATCCTTAGGTTGGCTTTCGGATCAAATTATGGAATCTTGGTCGAAGTGAGGGTGGTTTGGAGGATATTTTAATTGGGTTTGGTCGACACAAATGACTTTTTTGGTGTTATTTTGAGAGAAGGGGAAGTACCCTTTTATAAGATAGGTGAGGGTCACTTTATGAAAATCTTGAAATATTATTTTATTATACAATCATATTAATTTTATAATGGCTCCAAAATGTTTTATTTCGAGGATAAGGTGGTGATGTGTTGAAGACCTCTCAACCAATAGGTTTTAGACAGGTTTAGGTCTCTATATTAACATTATCTTTTAGATTTAACTCTTAGTTAAATAGTTTAACTTTTACCATGTATTCTTGTATTATTATAATAAATGGTTAATAAACTTACTATATAAATCCAAGATAAGACCAAGTGGTTAATTATTGATATATATAACCATATCTATGTTCTTTGGCCAAACATTAGATCTTCGGTAATATTATATCAATTAATAATATAGTATATGTTTTAAAAACTCATTTATGTCAATTTTGACACTATTTGTTATTATTATTTTTGTTAAAGTCATAACAACTTTATCACCCCGAAAAATTTATTTAATAAACCCTAACATTTCATATTAACCTATATAATTATTTTAATTCCTCATAAGTCTCAATTTAAATTTATTTGGTTATTTATAATATAAATTATTTTAATCTTTCATGAATAAGGTAATTACCACGTCATCATTGTGTCATAAATAAATTTAAATATTTAATGTATAAAAATTAAAAAAATACCATTATGTAAGAAATATTTTTAACTTTATAATTAATATTTATAGTTGAATTTATCTTATGTATTACTCTATATTAATAGTGGTTTAGTTATTAAACTTTGAATTTAACACTTTTAACTCTTCTATAAATAAAATAATAATAAATGTCCTAATATAATCCAAGTAGACCTAAAGGATCATATTTTATTCCTAAGGTTGTGTTTGGTCGAAAAACACATATCTAAGAGAAATAGGACATGTGTTAGGGTAATAATAATATCATTTTTACCTTTAATTAACCTATTTACATTTAACCGTGGTAAATAAAAGTCAAAAGTTACTAATCACCAATTTTTTCATCATATTAGACCACATTTTACTTAATGATGTTGACCTTGTATCTAGGATTTTTGAAATTTGATTCACAGAAGTGGTAAAATTATGTTTTAGGAAAATTTGTAAATGCTCTTAAAAGGTGGGTAAAAGACGGTAAAAAGTTCTATAAAATTTTGTATATCTAATACTATTATAAAATTACTTCAATGAATTACATTGAACATATATAGGTATTATGTATCAATTTTTAACTAATATAAATTTAATTAAAATAACAAATTATTTCAATAAAATGTCAGTTTTAATCAACAACGAGGTGTTTTTTCACTATTCATCAAAAATTGAATGTTTTCAGAAAAATACCAAAAATTCACCCCAAACTAATTTTTATATTCCGAATCCAAAAATGAAGTCCATTTTAAAAAATTCAATTTATAAAATTTTAAAAAGTGTGTATTACTATTCATAATGGCTAGTTTGATTGGTCGTGGTTTGTTAAAACTACAAGTTGTATACAACGCAAGATATTGTATTATTCGAAGGGAAACCTATCATAGAAGCTTGGGGTGTTACATTATCCCCTCCTTAAAACATTTTCTTCCTAAAAATTTCTAGAGTATTACTACATAAAAAGATTTATGGTTCTTCATCATAAGTTCCTCGGGTTCCCACATTACCTCTTCCATATTTTGATTTATCCATAGAACTTTTACCAGATGAGTCATCCGGTTTCTCAACACTTGTCATCTTGTATCAAGAATATTGACAGGATCTTCATAATAATACAGATCAAGTTCCAGTTCAATTTCCTCATAGGTGAGTACATGTGTTGGTTCAAGCATGTATTTTCTCAATAGTGATATGTGTAACACATCATGAACTTTGGAGAGACTTGGAATCATTGTCAAACGATAAGTTACAACTCCAATTCGTTCTAGAATTTTTATAGGTTCGATGTACCTAGGGATCAATTTACCCTTCTTACCGAAACATATAACAACATTCCAGGGAGATACCTTCATGAAAACATAATCTTCTACATGAAATTCCAAATCCTTACTTCAGTTATTGGCATAGCTCTTTTCCATACTTTGAGCTACAATGATGTGGGTTTTGTTAATCTTCAACTTTTCCATTGTTTCCTCAACATGTTTTGGGCCTATGAGTTTTCTTTAATTAACATCATCCCACCAAGCCGGTATGTGACATATCTTTCCATATAACGTTTCATATGGTGCCATCTGAATACTTGAATAGAAGTTATTGTTATAGGAAAATTCTGCATAAGGTAAATACTGATCCCACATACCTTGAAAGTAAAGTGGGAAATATATCAACATGACTTATAATGTTTGAATATTATGTTCTGATTGTCCATTAGTTTGAGGATGGCAGGCAGTGCTCAAATGAAGTTCAGTAACTAGGGTCTTCTGAAGACTCTTCCAGAACCTTTATGTAAAATGGGGATCACAATCAGGAACAATCTATTGGGGTACACCATGAAGTCTTAATACTTCATTAATATATAGTCTTGCTAAATTTTCAAGTGATAAATCTTCTCTTATAGCAATAAAATGTTCTGACATGGTAAGATGATCAACAATGACCCATATTGCATCATTCCTTCTGGGAGTCTTTGGTAGCCCCATGACAAAGTCTATCATAATATCATCCCATTTCCACTCAGGTATAGGAAGAGGTTTCAAGACTCCTCCAGGATTTTGTATTCCAGACATAACCTGTTGAAAAACCATACATCTTAAAACATAATCAGCAATATCCCTCTTCATGTTGTCCCACCAAAAATGTTCCTTCAAATCTCTATACATCTTAGTACTACCAGGGTGTATAGAGAAATTGGAGCTATGAGCATCATCCAACAATCCCCTTTTTAGATTAGGTATATCGGGAACACAAAGTATCTTCACAAACTTCAAAATCCCATCATCATATATGAATTTGATCAATCTCCCATCATTCAAAGCTTTAATTATCTTTAAAAACTCCCCATCATCAATCTGAGAACTTTTTTTCCTTTCTATTAAAGATGGTTTGTCAACCATTTGAAAAAGTATTGATTTTTCAACTTCCATAATTATTCTCATATCCATATTTACTAGATCCATGAACATAGGATCCCTTTCAACTCTCATCTTATCCAAAACTCCATGATCCTTTCGGCTCAAAGCATTTACCACCTTATTTTCCTCATCCGGTGGTAGTGTATAGTGAAATCATAATCTTTGAGTAGTTCAATCCATCATGTTTTCCTCATGTTGACTTCTTTCTGTGAGAAAATATACCTTAAAATCTTGTGATCGGTATATATCTCAAATTTTTCACCATATAGATAGTATTTCTATATCTTCAAAGTAATGATTACAGCTTCTAACTCAATATCATGAGTGGTATAGCTTTTTTCATGATTTTTTAGCTATCATGATGCATAGGCAATAACCTAATCATTCTGCATACGGACAAAACCAAGTCCTTTCATCGAGGCATCACTATAAATAACAAACTCATCATTCCCCGATGGTTGATTCAAGATAGTAGAATTGAAAAATCTTCTCTTTAGTTCTTCAAAACAATCTTCACACTCATTTTTTCAAACAAATTTTACCCCTTTACATGTGATCTTGGTTGATGGGTTATCCAATCGGGTAAAATTCTAGACAAAATGCCGATAATAACCTGCTAAACCAATAAAACTTTGTACCTCATGAATACTTGACAGTGCTAGCCATTATTGGATTGCCTTGGTGTTTGAAGGATCAAAAAAGATTACATCCGTAGAGACTATATGTCCAAGAAAAGATATTTTCTGAATCTAGAATTCACCCTTGCCAAACTTCCCATATAATTCATTTATTCTGAGCATTTTTAGAATAGTACGCATGTGATTTTCATGATCATTGTAGCATTTTTATTATACCAAGATATCATCAATAAATACCACTAAAAAGTAAACAATATATTCCTTTAAAACTTTGTTCATTAGATCCCTTAAAATAGAGGGTGCATTAGTCAGTCCAAAGGTAATTACTATAAAATCGTAATTCTAGTACCTGGTTCGAAATGTTGTTTTTGGAATGTCTTCCTTATTCACACACAACTAATGATATCTAGATCGAAGGTAAATATTTGAAAAATATTGAGATCCATGAAGTTGATCGAATAAATCATCAATGCGAGGTATGAGATACTTGTTCTTTATTGTTATATCATTGATCTCCCTGTAGTCAATGCACAAACTCATATATACATATTTCTTAACAAAAAGAATAGGGGATACCCATGGAGAAACACTAGGGTGAATAAATACTTTATTAATCAATTTTTCAAGTTGTTTCTTTAGTTCAACTATTTCCACAGTGGCCATTCTATAAGAGGTCTTCGATATAGGCCTTGAATGAGGAATTAAATCAATGGAAAACATAATTTATCATTCTAGAGGATGTACACCTAAATCATCTAGAAACACATCAACATAGTCTTGTACAATATGTATGTCCTCTATTTGAACATTATTTTCCTCACCCATAGTTATTTAACTCTCTTCCTCCCCAATAATTTAATTTAGTAGAGATACTAAGGTGGATCTATATAAGAATAAGGTGGTGACGTTTCTACTCTAAATATAAGGTACTCCTTATCATCATTGAAAATTGTAACAAAATTATTCTTATAATAAATTTTCACATCATGGTCTTAAAGAAAATCCATTTAGAGGATTATATCAAATTCAATCATGTTTATGGCAATGAGATCAGCATATAAAGAATACTTAAATGCCCTAATGATGAATGATTCACAAAAATTTGATGCAATGATACTTCCCTTAGGAGTTTTGACTGTCAAATCCTTTGTTAAATAAAATTGGAAATATCTAATTTTCTTAGAAAACTAGGAAGATAAGAAATAATGTAATGATCTATAATAAAATAAAGCATTTTATAAACTTGAGGAAACCATTAAATTACCTACCCCCATCTCCTTCGGAGATTCAACTTCAGTAGTAGTGATCTCCTAAGATTTCCCTTTCTCCCTTGGCCTATTCTAAGGTATGTTTCTTTGGATCTTAGAACATTCATTTGCATGATGCCCCATTTCTCTACAATTATAGCACCCAACATTGAAATCCTCTTTTTTCCCTTGCAATCATGATCTTGGTGACCTTTTTCACCACACTTGTAACATACTCTCATTGTTTTCAGGAAAGTACCAGGGTGTTTCTTCCCAAATTTACCATAGGATGGATATTTCACATTTCCCTTCTTCCCATTATTTCCATTTCTAGAGTGTTCATATAATCTAAACTTTTGTTTCTTTTCTTTAAATTCGTAAGACTTAGAGATTTCTTTTTCTATCTTGAAAGCACATGAGACTATATCTCCGTACGATGAGAAGGATTGTGAGAATAATTCTCGATGGAGAAATGGTTTTAACCCATAAAATAATTGATCAATATTACTCCTTCATTTATGTATATAATATGTTTCATGCCTTTCTAACCTTGTAAAGTTATCCTCATACTTTGAGACATTCTCATCCTCATTTTTCATCAGACTCAGAAATTGTCTTTCCATATCCACTCGATGGTCATGAAAAATGTATTTTTAAAAAAAATCTATTTAAACTCCCTCCATTCCATATTTTATACTTATTCATCCGCCTTTTTGTTTTGAATTAATGACCACCATTGTTCTGCATCTTCTATGAGGTGATAAACTTCCATGACAAATTTTTCCCTTTCGCTACTCCCCTATGCATGAAATATTTTCACAAAGGAACTTATCCTTTTATCAGCTACAAATGGATTTTTAGTCCCATCGAACATTGGAGGTTGTTTCCTCATGAATATTTCTAACATTTATCCTCTGTGTTGTGGATCACGGTGCCCTATATGGGTAATGTTATTATTCATAACCTAAGTGAGTTGTCCTCGTATGGTGATAAGTTGATCAGCACTAATTGCATCACCAGTTCCACTATAATTATCTTTAGTTAGAGGAAAATCCCTACATGGATCATGTGCATTGATAAAGTTTCCATTACTTCCACTAGGAACCATTTCTAAACATAGGCATACATTAGATTAGTTTTATGAATCACAATACATAATTCCAAAAATGTAAAACACTAAACATAAATTGAACAGTTTATTGATATAATCCATTATCATAAAAATGTTTTCTTTGAAGAGGTATAGACTCATAAATAATTCAGATTGTTATGTAAGTAAAATGTAATTTATCCTAATAATATCCCCTCGGGAGTGTCGTAACCAAGAGTGCAGCAAGGCCCGTTGTCGTGTACCAGGATACCCTAGGTCAAGCTCGAAACTCCTTGTCGGAGTTTTCCTCCTAGGTATATCTATGTCAGAGTTGCCTCTACCTGCTCATATCTTGACAGGGGTGTATTTCTTATAAAATTCATAAAATCTCTAAATTACCAAAATTCAATGAAGTTATTCTATAATAATCTTCAAAGTATATCTTAGTGTAATGTTCTCTAATCATAGTTTTTTTAAATCTAGCTTTCACGGTTTGTAATAAAATTCCTCTGATACCAACTGTAATTCCCCGACCCTAGTTACCGAGAGTTGGTGCCTTATTACATAACATTTTCATGATCATAAGGGATCAAATCTAGAAATACTGATCAGTTTAGTATCCCTTGAAGTACTAGAAACATATATAAGTTTTACATTACATTATAAAATGAAAACAACAAAAACACTATCTATTTTGAACATATTCATATTCTTTTGACTATCCCTATAGGTCAGTCATAATATACTTCTTCTCATCCTGGGAAAAATAAAACATAGAAAGGGGTGAGCTTAGATTCTCCGTAAGGATAATAATATATCAGAAACTTTCATAAATAATCATAAACATTTTAGGCAATGTATATGACTAAAACACGAGCCTTTTAAACTTAAACTTTAGCATAATATGGAAATGATAAATCAAATAATTCCATTTATATATTCACATGGATGTTCTACTATTCGAATAATCACTTGTAATATCAAATAGCCAATTTCATAATGATGGAATGAAAAATGCCAAACATCATAACCACATATTCAAGACCTTGTTCCAGGACTAAAAATAAGTCCTTATTCCAAGACAATAGATTGTCTCATAAGACCTAATAATGCATCGTGGAGCTACAGTGGGCTTCACCCGTCACTTATTAAGTCAAATTCATTATTCATATAAAAAGTTTTAAACATAACATAAAGATTCATATTAAAACTAGCAAAAAAATGTCAATACTATATCCATAAACCATGAATGGTATATAAACAACACATCCAAATTAAATCATATCACAAAACCTTCAATACAATATGGATGATTTGAATCATAATAAATAAAATTCAACCAAGTTTAAAATCCATCAAAGGATGTTGACATAGATGAAATGAAACATATTTGAAAGAAATACCTCTTTCTATTTTAAAATCATTTGAAAATCATATAATTATAAAATAAAACATTTATTTTGAAAATATTCTTATAATATTGTAGGGAAATCATTTAAAGTGTTATAATGGTGTAAAATAGCCACACCCAAAATATAAGTTAAAAAACATTCTTTCTTTAATTCTGTTGAAAATGTCGTAAAGGATCTTATTTTGAAAATAACTGAAAGATTATTTTATAAACATCTTATAAAAATTAAAAAAAAGGAATAAATGAATTTAACCCATAGTCTAGGAAATATTAAAAATATTTTAAAATGCATTTTTAAGAAACACGGATGTGGTTGATAATGAGGTCCCAGTAGATACTCACGTATAAACAACCTTGGATAAAGAAGAGATTGTAGAATTAAACCTTACATTGTACTTTTCCTTGATTTAGAGTTTTTTAACCTCCTGTATAATTGTTAAATAATTTTTATTAAATTATGCAAGAACCAAATACATAAATATGATATTATATATTACCTTTTAATATTTCTTTGTTAATAATATTTCAGTAGCATCTTTGTTTCGGGTGTTAATTGATTCATTTTCATTTATATGTCTTGTTACATAAGAAATGTTTGTTATGGAAAGGATGTATTTGAATGATATTATGTTCTAAAGCCTTATTTTTAATCTTTAAAGGAAAATTATTCTTGAATGGTTACGATGGGGAATGAATCTCATCGCGTTCGTGGAGACGACAATTTGTACGTATGCACGAGCGATAATACCATTATATTGATGGGGAATTGTATGTAATTGGATGGTATATCATATATAAGTAATAATTAACATGTTATATTTATTATTTACATCTGTTATACTCGTTATTTTATACATCCAAATAATGATGTGTTGAACAACAAACTACACCACGACGTGGAGATAGTAAGCCGTACATACGCACGTACGGTAACTTTGTCATTAATAAGATGGATGGAATAAATAATATGGTTGTAACATATCTATAATAACATAAAATTATGTAGAAGTTACTGGAGTTATTATTTTGTTATGTAAACAACAAAAAAAGAGGAATTGAGGGAAGAAAAGAACTTTAAAAGAGGTGGTGAAATTATTACCTCTTCTTCGTTTGTTTCCTTTTGAGTTGATCAAAAGGGATCCTTAGGTTGGATTTCTGATCAAAGTAAGGCTTCTTGGTCTAACTTAGGGTAGTTGGGAGGATACATGAGAAGGTTTTGGCTAATCCAAATGGATTTCGAGGTGTTATTTTGAGAGAAGGGGAAGTACCCTTTTATAAGAGAGGTGATGGTCACTTTCAGAAAAGCATGAAATATTATTTTATTATAAAATCATATTCGGTTTATAATGTCTCAAAAATGATTTATTTCTAGTATATGGAGGGGATGTGTCAAAAAAATCTCAACCAATAGGTTCTAGATAGGTTTAGGTTACCATATTAACCTTATATTTTAGATTTAACTCTTGGTTAAATAGTTTAACTTTTACCATGTATTCTTTTATTATTATAATAATTGGTTAATAAACATACTATAAAATTCCAAGAGATCCCCAAGTGGTTCATTATTTATATATCTAACCTTATATAAGTCCTTTTTCCTAACATTAGATCTTTAAGAATATTATATCAATTAATAATATAGTATTTGTTTTAAAAACTGATTTATCTCAATTTTGAAACTATTTGGTATTTTGTTTTTGCGGAAGTCATAAAAAATTTATCACTTAGAAAAAAAATTATTTAATAAACCCTAACATGTCATATTAACCTATAAAATTATTGGAATTAATCAGAAGTCTCAATTTACATTTATTTGGATATTTATAATATCAATTATTTTAATCTTTCATGAATAAGGTAATTACTGCATCATCACTGTGTCATAAATAAATTTACTTATCTAAAGTTTAAAAATTATAAATAAAATACCATTATGTAGGAAATATTTTTACCTTTCTAATTAATATTTATAGTCTAATTTATCTTATGTATAACCCTATATAAAAAATGGTTTATGTATTAAATATTGAATCTAACACTTTTAACTCTTCTTTAAATAAAATAATAATTAATCTCCAAATCTAATCCAAGTGGACCTAAAGGATCATATTTTATTACTAAGTTTGGTTTTTATATAAAAACACATATCCAATAGAATTAGGACATGTGTTATGGTAATTGTAATATCATTTTTACGTCTAATTATCGGATTTACTTTTAACCGTGGTAAATAAAAGTCAAAAGTTACTATTCACCAAAAATTATTTTCCTCTTATTGAACCACATTTTACTTACTTATGTCAACTGTGTCACTCAGATATTTGAAATTCAATTAACATAAGAAATAAAATTATGTTTTATGCAAATTTACAAATGCTCCTAGAAGGTGGGTAAACGACGATAAAAAGTTCAATAAAATTTTATATATTTAATATTGTTATAAAATTACCCCAATGAATTACATTTAAAATATATAGGTATTATGTATATATTTTTACCTAATAAAAATTTAAAAAAAATAAATAATTATTTAAATCCAAAGTTGGTTTTAAACAACAATAAAGTGTTTTTTCACTATTAATCAAAAATTAAGAATTTTCAGAAAAATACCAAAAATTCACCCTAACCTAATTTTGATATTCCAAATCAAAAAATGAAGACCATTTTAAGAAATAGAATTTATAAAATTTTAAAAATTGGTTATTACTGTACATAAAGGCTAGTTTGATTGGTCATGGTGTGTTAAAACCCCAATTTTCATACAATGAAAGATATTGTATTATTCAAATGGAAATGTACCGTAGAAGCTTGGGGTGTCACAGATTATCATCCATAAAATTAGAGGTAACTCAGTGAACACCCATTCAAATCTACATGATATATAATTCTTAACATTAAACAAACATTAAAGTTTAAATTATTTATATTTTGGTAAAGTACATGGCGTGTAGTTTTGACTACACGGTGTGCACAAAGTTCACCATATTATCTGAAGCACACACCAAGGGACTCGGCATGTGAGTTGAAATTCATAAATCTTGGAGTATAGAGAATGTCTTGTGGGACACACATAGTGTTGTCTCTAGGTTATGTGGTTATTGGTTGGATTAGACGTGTATGGGATACATGGTTTGTCCCTTGACCTGAAGGGACTACACAACGTGTAATCTAGATGAGCATGTACCAGTTTGTCCGGGTCAACATGTGGTGTAAGAATTAACTACTCTGCTTGTCATTAATTCACAAAGCTTGAATAAATTCCAAATTACTCTTGATGCACTGAATACAACTATAAAGTGTGTAATCTGGATTACATGATGTGTATGGAATATTACATGACATATAACTACGAATACATGGCATGTACTATCATGTTACTTGGACAGAATCATTGGCACCTTCTGATGAGATACTCAATTTAAATTTAATCAAAAAATTATTCATTTCTGGTAGAATTGTGAGAAACAAAAAGAGGAAGAACAATTGTTGAAATTCAAATTACAAGAACGATTAAAAATTAATTAACAAACTAAATTATTAAAGCGTAAATCAAAAATTAATTATTTAAATAATTATAAATGATGATGAGCCTGCTCTGATACCAATTGAAGGATCTGGATACAGAAGTTTTGTGGCATTGATTGAGGCACAACTTTTCTTTTTCTATAATCAATGAAAAATTTGGGATCAATACAATGATGAATGAAAGTATCCATTGGTTTAAATCAAGGATTTATAAAGAGAGTGAAAAAATTCCTGATCAAAGAAAGAGGATTTTTCACATCATGTTTATAATTAATGCATTAATTTCTGAAGAAATTAAATAATTGGGGTTTTGGTACTTTCTTAGTGGATGATTGTTGATCATCCAGAATAACCCTTTCGAATTTTCTTCATTGCACTTGTAAGGATTCAAAGTAGAATCCCTCTGGTGGTGATCCACAAATTCTCTAGTGGTCTCTAATCAATGTCACTCATTCTCTAGGTGCTAGTGCGGTGGAATGAATGTCTTGCATTGATTGTTCTTGATTGATTGTTTTGGTTCTTGGAGACCTTCTCCTGTTATTGAGAGTGAGAGAGGAGTGGTGTCAAGAGAGAAAAAGTTTGGATCAACAATTCTCTATTGTCACCAATTCATGGAACAATAAAGGTACCTGTATATTAATCAACATTGAGTTTCAGTTACATTATATAATTACATAACAATAATTAAATTAAATTATAACCATTAGAGAAAACTCATGACTCTTAATAACAATAACAACACCATTATTTATGGTGTGCAAATATGCGCAAAATAGAACCATAAATAAAATCTCATGCCACATAATGATAATAGTATTATTATTATTTTTTCATCACCTGGATAAATATTTTTTTACAGACTTTTAAATAATTAATTTATCACCAGACACAGTCTTGGTCTGTTCGTACTCCACTTCTATTTATTGAACTCCTGAATAAAATCTTTATTATCTTAAATAAATATTTTCATTTACAAATGAGTAAAAAAATATTTATTAAATGTTCAATAAAATAAATAAATAAATTCTATTTAAAATCTAAAAAATAAATATTTATTTAATTTATGCTATCATTTTGACTTGAATAAAATTATTTCTCATTTTTGAGAATAATATCTATTCCATTAATAAAATTCAAATAGAATTTAATCATGAACACCAAAAATACATTGTGTGTGACCCTATAGGATTCATTCACATTGGCATTAGGTGGGTTTTCCTGAAGTCCAAGATTACTATCTAGAAATGGGTCATGGTACCCAATAGAAATCACTTTATGTCACAACAACGACAAAAACATACAAACACTCAATTTGTAATATAATCCCTTTAGTCTCAATATCTCATCAATGGGGTATCATGATAGTGTCATCAACCATTATTCTTGATACTTCATTCTTTGACTACATGAAATAAACTCATTGGTAGACCATGACCATGGAATTTAAGGGTAAGGTTCTGTTATAATCAAAGGGCTGAGATATAAACTTCCATATATGGAAGGGAAAAATCCTTCCTAAACTTATACATTTATAACATGTCACTCGTGATGCACCCAACATACCCTACTTCGCGCCAACATATGGTGTGATGATTTTTATTAGTAAATCAAAATGCATGAGTCGTGACATGTATTAATAGTAACCTTAAAATATAAATACCATTTTACATTTTCATAGATAGGAATATCTGATGACATCAAAACATGAGGAATTCCTACTAGTGGGTCTATTCTCATAATCTTCCATCTTGGAGATTACCAAGTTAAAACTTCATGAGAAGAAACTTAATCTGCTTACAAGTACTCACACCTGACAGTCTGAATACTATGTGTCCCATCATAGTATGTCATCCACCCACAGAACTACATTTAAGAATATTTTCATAGCACTTCAAGGTTATCATCATAATGGGGAACTGCTATGACCTTATTAATGCGACGAATACTATAGGACATTATTACATTTTAGTCATGAAAAACAATGAACAATGTGTAATAAGGTATTTAATATTTAAATACATTAAATTTTTGTATAATCAAAGTACAAACAGTTAGTTCTAGGACACCCACTCCAATATAAATACACTCCATTTTCCTTGAGAGGGAGCAAATCTCTAAAACAAATTTTTAGAGAGAGGTAGACTTCGATGAATTTGAGGCTCAAGGTATGAAAGAGTTGGTCTAAGAACATATTCCATAAATCCCCATGGAAAAAAACTATTACAGAGACACAAGTACTGTGTAAGAGTACAAGAGAGGTCAGAGAACCAAAATGGTATAGTTTTTTACTCACTGAGGATTGTGACTCATTATTAATTGATAATAATGAGCCTTTAATCTTAAATTAGTATGTGACATGGAGCTTACTATGTGGAAGGAAGACGTGAATTTTAAATTGGATTCTATGTACCCAAACCAAGTCTCTGTTTTGGTAGATCTTCCAGTAGATGTAAATCATGTTGGTTGTAAATGGGTATTCAAGAAGAAATTAGACATGGAAAGGCAATTATGTACCTATAAGGTGAGACTGGTTTCCAAAGTGTTGAAACAGAATTATGGAATTGACTACGATGAAACCTTTTCACCAATTTCAATACAAAAATCCATCATAATTCTACTATCCATTATTTCTTATCATGATTATGATATTTAGAAAATATATGTAAAAATATACTTCCATAACATACACATTTATGAAGATGTATATATGACAAAACCCAAAGGGTTTGTGACTCCAAAGGATGCCAATAAGATATGAAAATTGGAAAAATACATTTATGGATTAAATGAAGAAACTAGGTCAAGGAACATTAATTTTTAGGAAACCAATAAAAAATTTGGTTTCATAAAGAATGAGGGTGGGCCTTGTGTCTACAAATAGTTTAGTGGGAGTTTAGACCTTTTCTTAATATTATATATTGATGGAATTTTACTCATTGGAAATGAAATACTAGTCTTATAGTCTATTAAGTAACGATTGAATAAATTATTCTCTATAATGGACTTGGGAGAGGTGACATATATTCTCTGGATCAAGATCCGTTAGGATAAATCTAAGAGATCTCATGGCCTAAGTCAATGTACATACATCGAAAAGATACTGAATAGTTTTAGTATAGAAAAATCCAAGATGGGATTGTTTTAAGCATCACAAGGAATTCATATTTCAAGGAAAATGATTCCTTAGACAAGTGAAGAAATAAATAGGAATGAAATGATTCAATACACATCAGTGATTGAGTCAGTTATGTATTCTATTTTGTGTACTAGGCTAGATGTTACCTATAAATTATGTGTAGTAACATGGTATCATATTATCCCATGCGATCAACATTGGATGGAATTAATTTTGATCCTTAAGTATTTGAGGAATACATAGGATATGTTCCTAGTTGATGGAGGATATGAGTAACTAGTCATCAAAGAAAATGTAGATTATAGTTTCCAAATAGAAGAGGATGACATTGTATGATACTAACCTTTTCTGGAGATGGATCATGATCATTTTCAGGTACTATTTTATTATTTTATTATTTTATCTTGGTTTGGTTTTACTTTGGGGAGTTTTGGAGTTAAATAGGTGAATTTTGGGATAAAGAGCGGTAGTGCACAATTGGTGCATTATTTTCCCTAACTGTGCACCTAGTCTAGTAAACCGTGCAAACCGAGACAAAGGGGATTCACAAAGTTGGTGCATGGATTTTCAAATAGTGAACCATCCTAGTAGTAACCACGTGACCCCTGAAAGGAGGTGTATAGTTAGGTACACAATTAGGGAAAATCGTGCAATCTGTAAAGGAAATCGTGTGCATAGAAAATTAAACCCCTGAAAATTAGTTTAAAATTTCCGAACCCCCAAAACTTCACCCATTTTCAACCCAATATAACCTGAAATAGTTTTTCTCATTTTTGGAGGCTTACAAATCAATTCAAATGGTTTTTCAACTCTAGTATTGATGAATTAAAGGACATATTGAATAATTTTGACCTCTCCCAGTAAGAGATTCTCATCCCTTGTCGTTTCCTCTCTCTCTCTTGTCTCTCCTTCTAGAATAAGATGTGTGTTTTTTCCTTGGAAAAAGATTAGATCTTTCTTATTATAGATATAACTTTGTTTGATCTTGGATGTGGGTTTTGTATCTATATCTATCTCTTCATTGTGATCTTGGTTGTTTTGCTTTAATTAGGGATTTCTATTGGCAAGCGTCTATCAACGATCTTGAGGTAGGCTATCTGAATACAAAATCCCATAGTCACAATTTAATTATGTTTGCATAATTTTGAAATTTCTATTTCCATGATTTGGAAATTACATCAGAAATTTAATTTATTAAATTTAATTTTTATATGATAATGAATATGGATGATTTAGAGTAATTGAAATTGGTTGACACATGATTATGATATTTATGTGATTATAGGGTTATGGAATTTGTAAATTGATGGGATTGTGGAATTTATTAACTAATTTAATGTTTATTTGGTGGATTAATTAGAAAACAGATGTTTGGATTAGCCTAGAAGGATTAATGAATTATATGTTTAAATGTTGTTAATTGGTTTAATAGTGATTTGTTCATATTATTCCATGTGATTGAGATAAATAATTATGATTGTTGTGATAAATTGAAAAGGTAAGATTAAATGATAATGTTTTATGATAAGGTTAATGATCATAACCTTGATATATTTGAAATTTTGATTTGATGTGATATTGTGGTATTTGTGATATTTGTGATATATGTGATATTGAGGTGTGTGATAGGGATTGAGGCTCAAAATACCCATATGAGATAGTGAGTGTGGGGTAGGGACCGAGACTCCAAATACCCATGTGATATTGACGTGTGGGACCAGGACAGAGGCTCCAAATATCCATGGGGTGTTCAACACGACGTTCTATTCCCATGAGATTAGCATTGGACTGTGGTTATAATAGGTCATGATATGATTTTAAATGATGTGATTAATTATATACATTATATTTTGATGTGTGATATCCCTTGGGGATAGTTCAGACCCCAACATGAGCCAAATATGGTATTGATAATATGGATGACATCATGAACCCAAGAAACTATGTGGTTAATTAAAGAATAATGTAATATAATAACTATTTAATTTATGCATTGTAATTTATTCTTTATACAACTTCATGCACTATTATTGATTGGATATCATTTTAGATGACATTGGTGGTGGCCTACTGAGTTGTACTCACACTTTACTAAGGTTTCCTAATCGATACCCGAATAAGCTTTATGTTTGTAAGATATGATAAGGGATGGATCCCTGTGTTTGATGGATGATTTGAGATGGAACATGGATGAGGGAACTAGACATGGTTTCGGTAACCACTTGGGAGGTTCAGTGTGTCTTTATTCTGTTTTTTCATTTGACACTTCACACATACTTGGAATGACATATCTACTTTTTTGGTTTGGATATTACTTCCTGTTTTGGTTCATCATGTAATACTAGTATGTTATTGATTATAGTATGATTCTAGTTATTGGTTATTATAATTTGTTTATTAATGTTCTATTTACTTTCTTGTATTATTCTGATAAAGAGTCTATAGTATCCCAATGTTTTATATTAGGCCCTTGATTCTAGTCAACAACCTCTCGCATACATGGATTAATGCTTGAGGTCATGTGATCGACCGAATCGGGGAACCAGTGTGTGGAACCCAGGCCGGGATGTTAAAAAGCGGTATTATATAATATTTTTCTTTTCATTTATTCTGTGTTTCTATTTGGGAATGGTGGACAAGATATTAGGAGGAGTTGACCCTTCGTCATGAGCTCATGCATTGGAGTAGCCAACCAATGTATGGTGAAAAATCCAAGTACCAAGGGTGGGATTGTTGTTATTGGCATTTACTGTTATAGTTGGATTTTATTTCACCATGGGTGATGCACTTTTGTAATTGAACTGAAAATGGTGCTGGATATAGAATTGAAAGATTTAAAATGATGAAAAATGTGAACTATTAGGTGTACAATGAAAAAAATGGGAAATTATAATGTATTTACCCTTGACAACCATGACCTAGATGTAGGATGGTTAAGGGTATTGATAGTGCCTTGATTTTGACCATACGGTGGGAAAGGGGGAATAACTTTTTATTGATTTATGTTAACCCATCTTGTTAATTGTGTTAATATTGTGAAATGTGTCCTAAGGTGTGTTTTTAATTATAGAGATATACCTCCATGACAATGTTTTTTGATAGGAAGCCAATAGGATTTGGCTAGAAATGATCCTCCAGAAGTGGAACTAGAGGAACTGATAATACCAAGTCATGGAGCAGGTGATAAATTCTGTGATAAAATTTCTAGATTCATATAGTTTATGGAGAGAGACCCAGAGTGGGTTGTGAATAGTATGTTTGACCTGGCTTGGGAGTTTCAGCTACAACACCCATCGAATTTCTTTGGAGATAGTAGACCTGAGACTTCAAAATTTTGGATTGATTCCATCCAAAATATACTTGACCATTTAGAGACACCTACTAAAAAGAGGGTAATATTAGATTCATTTATTTTATGATGACCAATAAAGTGTTTGTGGGAAGTTCAAGCTCAAACCGGGTAGGAAGATTATAACGTATAGAAGTAATTTTTAGAGAAGTTGTTGGAGCATATTTACCCTAAGGCACTCAGGTAAGAGATGTAAGTAGAGTTTATTAGGTTGAATTAAGAGATCATGTTCATGATGTACTTTGTTGGAAACTTCATAAATTTGAAACACTTTTCTCTTTCATTGGAAGCTGATGAGGTGACCACATTGAAATGGTTTTAGGATGGGATTAAATGTTATATTAAGTACCAAGTGAATATCTTTTGACGAAAAATGTATTATAAAGTGCTGAATCAACATCTCATTTTTTAGGGGAACCTGAAGGAGGTTTCAAGTGAACAATAGGTGGTTATTTTTAGATGATAAAGAGGTATGTATTATGAGAGTATTAAGTTTCTCTATGATAATTCCAGTCATGGTGTCAGTAAGAAGAGTGGCCAGTGGGAAGGGTTAGTCACACATGACCTTACCCGAGTGACCTATCACCAGTGCAGTAGGTCGGGCCACATTTGTAGATATTTCTATGACCATCAGTAGAGTGCCGATCTTACGTTAGGATGGGTCATCTACAATGGTTCTATAGGAACCCATGATATATGGGTAGTGATGGAGTGTCTAGACAGAACCAGAGTATGACGAGGTAATTTTGGGAAAGTGTGACTGTATCCAAAGAATGGTGAAGTTTACGGGACTTGGACTACATCACAGGGAAGTATGGTAGGAACTTTTCATGTTGTTCAACCTACACTAGTGGATTTCTAGGCTGGACTGTTGATAATTAAATGTACTATTATTTTTTCTTTTATTTTAACTAGTTCCGTATTTGATATTGGTTACTCTAATTATTTTATATCTAAACTACTTGTAAATGGGTTGATTCTGGGCATGGAGTTTGGGAGTGGAGTTATGATGAATGATACACTATTGTAAGAATGGTCGAGGGACATATTTTTATGAATGGGGTGCTCACTAGAGGTTGGGGAGTATCATTTTATAGGGGATTCATACATCCATGACATATCAGGATTTCGCCTAATTGTGGGCATCGATTTCTTAGTGTTGTTCCAATATCAAATAAATTTTTACCACAGGAGAGTGATTTTTTGTCTCTTGAGGGTGACAATTATATTCAACATAAATAGTGGGATATATAGGTGGTCGAATTAGGGAAAATTCATCAACATCTAGGGGAGCTCACCACCTAGGTTTCCAATCTATTACTAGATGATGGGGGTGTAATGAATGATGGATTTACACCTATAGTGGACATGTTCTAGGATTTGTTTCATGAGGATATCTCAGGGATACCACTTGAGAGATATGTAGAATTAACAATTAATCATGTCGGGGGATCATCCATTTTCCATAAACCTTACAGAATGGCACCAAGAAATATTCATGAGATTAAGACTCAACTACAAGAGTTGATGGATAAGGGGTTTATCAATCCAGGTATGTCTCTTTAGGGTTCTCTGGTCTTGTTTTCAAAGAAGTTTGATGGGACCTTTCACATGGATTTTGATTACCAAAATATGAACCAGATGACTATGGAGAACTAGTATCCACTCCCGTGTATCAACGATCTCAATGTCCAATTGGGAGGAGCATGTTTTTCTGTAAGACTAACTTGAGATT
Source organism: Viscum album (assembly GCA_963277665.1). Lineage (NCBI taxonomy): Eukaryota > Viridiplantae > Streptophyta > Magnoliopsida > Santalales > Viscaceae > Viscum > Viscum album. The sequence goes on from OY728155.1 coordinate 1,449,116,795, forward strand.
AGGGCATCATCTGCTAAGAGTTAGACCTTATAATATACCAAAGACTTATTTTAAAATCAGGTATGACCTTTATTAGTTCATTTTAATGTTGTTTGGGATGATGAATTATCATTCTATATTTTTGTACTTGATGAATAAAATCTTCCACCCATACCCTGATCAGATTATTTTATTGTTTGTGGATGGAATCTTGGTGTAATCCAAGACTTGTGATGATCATTTCAAACATATTGACATCATTATGAGTTCACTGGGAGAGCATAAAATATTTTCCATGAAATCTAAGTGTCAGTATTGGATTGATTTGGTACATTTCATGGGTCAAATCATCATAGATGAAGGTTTGTTAGCAAACCTAGAGAATGTGTAGTAATTTTTTTCTTGGGAGAAGACCAACAATGCTTTTGATATCAGTAGTTTTCTAGGACTATAAGGAAACTATGGTAGGTTCATCTAAACAAAATTTCACTTGGAAGCACCACTTTCAAGCATGAAAAATAAGGGAGTTAATTTTGAATGGTTTGGAGAATGTAAGAGTCGTTTATAAGAGTTAAATAAGAGTTTGACTGCCTCACTGGTCTTGATCATACCTAATTCGGGTGATGAGTGCATGGTGTTTTGTGATGCTTCTAGGTTTGGTCTTAGAGCAGTGTTGATGTAGGGATATCAAGTTGTGTAGTACAGGTCATGGGATTTGATGCCACATGAATAGAATTATGCTACCCTACACACAACCCTGAATCAACTGATATGGTTTATGATTGGAAGTTTTGGCATCATTCTCTTTTGGGAGAAAAGTTCATTATGTATGTTGATCACAAGATCTTAAAGCAAATCTTTTCACAATGAGCTTGAAAAAGGTTACACAGGTAGTATCTTGACCCCAAGGGAAGATAAAAGTTTTTAACCCAATACCAAGAAGTTACAATGGTTTTTATCCAAATCCCAACAGTATAAAAGTGGTATTTGACCAATCCCAATAGGTTACATAGGTTATTTGAAAAATACCATGTGATTACATAGGTTTTTATCCAAATCTTAGGAGGAAAAATGATTTTTTATCAAAAGAACTAGTGGATATAATGGTTGTTAGCCCTAGGATGAGAGGGTATGAATGTGTTTATTCCAATCCCAAGAGGGTACATGGGTTGTTTTCCAATGATCATGGTGTTACATAGGTTATTAGCCTAAGCCCACAATGTTATGGGAATTAGGTAGAAATGCCTACTCATTTTGGATATGATTTCCTCTGATTATTATTATTCCACATTTCTATTTTATATTTCTATATTATTTTCCCTAGCTCATGTTTATTGTCTTATGTTTCTTCTCTTTAATCCATGGTAAATATTGAATCATTTAAACTTCTCTTATTTTTCCATATACTTTTAATCATATATTTTTTCCATGATTGGGATTTCACATATTCTTATGATATGAGCCTTGATGGAATATTTACTTTTTTCTCCTTATTATGAATTTTATCTCACCCCTTTCACATGTTATCCATTTTACCATGATACAAAGATTTGTATAACCTAGGAGATATCCATAGGGTGATTATGAATGGTAATGTTATATAGAAATGTTAACAATTATGCGAAAGAATATTTTTATGTAACTAATCTCCAAAGACACTAAACTTTTAGTTCATTGGATTTTGCTATTATTTTGAGATGTAATGTTTAATTTTTTAGAAAAACATGTAATTTTATCTTCATTCATATCACTTGGTATCAAACCAAAGTGTTTTAAAAATTTATTTTTATCACTAAATATAAGAGTGTGGATTTGAGTTTTCTTTGTCTACATTTGACGGAGATATAATTATATTTGGGGATTAGTTTCAGTTTTTTTTAGGATATGAATTATTTAAATTGAGTAAAATCCATAGGAATAACTCTTTAGTGAAGGAAAAAATCCTAAAATTTTAATAAAGTACAGAGTCTGAGGTTCTCTAGTAATGACATCCATGTTTGGATACAAACAACTGGATGTAGGATCTAACACAAATTCACCTATGGCTAATAACTATGAAGAATGATGGTTGAAATTAACATGATATTCACTTCATGTAAGACATAGATTCCTAACTTATCATAATGTTTGATCCTCCCATGGGATATGAATTTGCTGATTCACATGATTTTTACAAACCATTATGAAGGATTTGAATGGAATTTCATGATGCAATACATAACTAATCAGGTTATAAATCCTAATAGGAATATGACCTTGGACAACTTAGGTCGGACTGAAGAATTTATAGGTTGATACAATTATATCATAGTTGAACGGATAATATCATAGGTTAAAATGATTGTGGCATAGGATAAGAGACCTTAGTATTGATTTTTCATATTAATATGATAATTTTATATGATAATAGATATTATTATAATACTTTTTGGGTTTAGTTTTTGGATGGAATCATTACCATAAAAATGAGGCTATGAAATGTATGTATTTAGAAAATCCTATGACTTATTTCCATCTACGTAATAATACATGACATAAATGGTTGATGATATACTATAAAGGAAAAAATATAACTTTACCAGTCTTACCAAATATAGTGATATTGGTATCTTAGTTGAAATATTATCTTGAGTCATTCTTATCTTATGGACACCCTTAAATATTTGTATTGGTTTTTAATAATTAAAAATTTTAGGATTTGAAATATATATGGGGTGTGTGGAATGTAACTCTCAGATATTTTTGTAACAATTCCCCTTTAAATAAATACTATGTTGAATAGATTGTTTCACAAGAAACTCTAATCCAAAATGAACTGTGACACATTTTATTAAGATAAATATTGTTGGTCGGAGTGGACACTCAAGAGGGGGGGGAATTGAGTTCCAATTAAAATTTCTGTTAAAAACAATTTCTATTAAAATCCCCCAATTTCAAAAACAAATTAAACTGTAGTGAATTTATATAGATTATAAAGGTTCAATTAGTTTCTCAAAGATTGATTAGTTCTCAGTTAACTTAATCTTATGATTAAAGTAACTTTTGAAACTAACTTACTGATTTATAATAAATATAAACACTTGCGAGTTTAATTATCAAAAGTATCTTTGAAGATAGATTATATTTCAAAGTAATAGCAGCGGAATATGAACTAAATATGTATAGTATGGATATAGAGTATAATCAACAAACATAGAGAATTAACCAAGAGGTTCAGTCTCAAGCCGAGACTTAGTCCTCTCAAAAGATTATATAAAAATGATCCACACCCTGGATCAGGGTTAACAACAGTGAACACACTGTCCAGGTCACAAGACCTCTACCACAGTTCTACGTGGGAAAACAAACAACAGCAGCCAGCTGTCCAGGTCACAAGACCTCTACCACTATCCACAGTGGGAAAACAAACAACAGCAGCCAGCTGTCCAGGTCACAAGACCTCTACCACTATCCACAGTGGGAAATGAAGTGTAAAAGGTTTGCTGAGGATTTACAGATCCTCCAGTGAAAGTACAGGAGTCAGTGTGTGTGTTTAATAAGGAAGATAACACACACTGCTCAAAATGTAGAATAAATAAATCACAGAGCAGAGATGTAGAGTTTAGAAATGGCTCTAGTGATTTCAGTGTAGCACTGGACTCGTTTTGGAATTGATCAGAAGTGATTCTGAGTCCTCTTCTCGATTTTGTTTGAGAAGCAGAGTTTCGTATGCTTCAGGTTCACAGGCAGTGAAATGTGGTCGATGAAGCTCTTTGATATTCTTTTGTATGCATAGAACTCTTCTTGAGTAGGCTTGATTGTGTATCTGATTCTGTCTTGCTTGGTTTTTCTTGTATGCACAGAGCTCTTCTTGAGTATGTCGTATATCTTCCTTGTCTCTGTGTGTGTTGTCTCACTCCTCTCTTCAGCAGAGTATTCTTGTATTTATGTCATGTGCTCCGTAGGACAGAAAAGGTTTCCTTTCCGCAGGTACGAGGTACGGTTTCCTGACATCCGACAACCTTTATTAATTAATCGTCAGGGTATTAAAATATAACTAATATGACCGTTGGTTAGAATAAATAAAGATAAAGATAAAGAAATTCAAACAGCTGTTTATGAATGTTCAAGTGATCGGTAGGTCATCAGCATTAGAGTAATGATCGGTGACTCAGATAGATCAGCATCGGTCTGTCGTCTGATCGGTGAGTCATTTTGATCAGCATCGGTCTGTCATCTGATCGGTGAGTCATTTGTATCGGTGACTCATTTGCATCGGTGACTCATTTGCATCGGTGACTCATTTGCATTGGTGACTCATTTGCATCGGTGACTCATTTGCATCGGTGACTCATTTTCATCGGTGAGTCTGATGGATCGGTGAGTCTGATGGATCGATGCGTCTGATGGATCGGTGCGTCTGATGGATCGGTGAGTCTGATGGATCGGTGAGTCTGTTGGATCGGTGCGTCTGATGGATCGGTGCGTCTGATGGATCGGTGCGTCTGATGGATCGGTGCGTCTGATGGATCGGTGAGTCTGATGGATCGGTGAGTCCAGAAGACTTCCAACATACTTTGTAAGTCAATAAGCATAGACAAAATCATGGTAACAGATCCACTTACAGATTGTAATTAAGTTTATGAGAAAACAAACCAGATTAAGCACTAATGGTATGTGATGATTTGTGATTATTAAAACATCAAACATAGACATGAAATCAAAAATCTTCCAGAGGGCTCAACAATCTCCCCTTTTTTGATAATCACAAATCTTCATATATATATAAAAAAAATCAATCAATAATAAAAACAAAATGAGAATAAGAGTAAAGAGATATAAATCTCCTTCTTAATTTAACATTCCCATATATATATAATATTCTGATTTCTCCCCCTAAGATATTGATCTCCCTCTGAGATATTCACATCTCTCATATATATAGATCGTTCTCCCCCTTAGATATATATTTCCCCCATTATATATATCTTTCTCCCATTATATATATCTTTCTCCCATTATATATATCTTTCTCCCATTATATATATCTTTCTCCCATTATATATATCTTTCTCCCATTATATATATCTTTCTCCCATTATATATATCTTTCTCCCATTATATATATCTTTCTCCCCCTTTGGGATAATCAAAAAGGAGGGAAAACAGATAAGGGAAAGGAGAAGCATGTTGCATAGAGTATAGAGGTAAAACAAGGAAAAGAAAAAAAATATATGAAGTCACAGAAGAGGATAAGAAATACAGAGAGCAGCCTATCAAAAACAATACATGGCTATTTGTTGGGATGAAAAGGGGCTTTCCCTTTGTCTTTTGGATCAATAGTAGGTAAGGTGGAAGGCGTGGAGGCAGGCTGTGGTTCACGGAGCTGAAGTGGCGGTAGGACAACTCTGGCAGGTGCAGTTGGAGGTGCCACAGAGAGTTGGTGAGAAGGAGCAGGAGATGGTTGAGAAGATTTTGGAGAGACTGGTCGCAACTGAGATAGAGCTTGGGCAACAGACAGCTGATTTGGAGCGACATCAGAAGCATTGAGAGGTTCAGAAGTAGGGAGTACAATTGCAGTGGCCTGGGCATCCAAGTACGGCTTCAACAGATGAATTAAGTCCTGAATGACTTCTGCTTCATACTTCATAGCTTTTTCAAAATCATCCTTGTTCTCCATGAACTGTGCCAAGGTTGGGGTAAAATCTTGTAATTGGCGAACTTGAGTTTTGAAGGCCTGAGTGACAAGAGGTAATTTCAGATTCTCTGTCAAGACTTTGAAGTTTACAGCCATCTCATGCTTTGTATAAATCTTGGAAAAGTAAGTATCAACTTTTTCCTTGATCTCATGCAGGGCTTTCTTAGCATCTGCTGAATATACCAAGGCCATCTTAATACTGTTATCACAGAGATCTTTCATCTTCCTCAAAGATTCTAAATCAAGAATTTTTCTGACAGCAGCTAACTCTTCATGCACAACTTCTCTTAGAGCTTCTATCTCACGGGTAGTGATTTTGGTTACCTTGCCTGCACTGACTTGGCCGACTATGTGAGTTAGTTCAGCTTTCAACTTCCTCAGGTCAGACATGTTGAGATGTTCAATCAGATTTCTCAAAACTTCCATCATACCAGAGATGGTTGATCGGAATTCGCATGATAGAGATACCAGGACGGTGTGATGATCCTTCATAGTCTGATTCAAAAAGGCTATTTGCCTGCCAATAAGTTCACCAGTATTGGCTAGGTCTGGCTTCACAGCATTAGATACTCTCTGTGAGAAGGCTTCCAAAGAGTTTTCAGAAACTTGTAGAGACACTTGAGTAAGAGCATTAGAAACTTCTTCTCTAACTATGGTTCTCACAGCAGTTATCAATTCAAATTTAAACTTATCAAGATCAGCTTGAGAGATTCCTAAACTAGGGAAATTATTATTGGTAGGATCAACAGTAGGAACAGACCTTGCTTCTCATGGAAGGTTCCTTTTCATAGCTGCAGCAGATTCTGGCAATTCTTCTTCTTCTTCAAAATATTCTAAGCCCAACACAGCATAACCAGGGTAGTCATCCCAAACAGCAGCACACAGGGTGTATTTGGGTTTTTCATAGCTTGTTGTTCCACTGATTTTTGGTGAGTCAGCCTTGCCACTGATATGGATTTCTTGTACTGACTGAGGTTGTTCTACTTGATCTTCAGCAAGACCATCCACCGGTCTGTTAACACCATCAGCAGCATCTTCAACATCATCAGCATCATCATGATCATCATGATTGTCATCATCATCACCTTGCTCATTATGACTCTGCTCAGAAGCTTCACTGTGATATTCTTCAGTATCAGAATCTTCTTCATCATCAAGAATAGGTTCTGACTCTGGTAGGGTTAAGGCTGGACTAGCAGGTCCAAATTCTATTCTTTTCTTGGGACTAGCAGTGTCAGGATCACTCCTATCATCAGGAGAAGACACACTTCCTTTTTCAGTCGCAGCTTCTTCTTGCTCATCATCATCAGAATAAACTGGTTCCTCATCTGGTTTTAATCCAGGATCTCTCAAATCCTTTGGCCTCTTGCCATGATCTATGGGATTTTAGGCTTCATACAATTTATCTTCATCTGCAACCCATCACTTCTTCCAAGGATTCCAATTTATTTTCATCCTCTTACAGATTTCTTTGTTAAGACAGAAGGTACGCTCTGTTTCAACAACTTCATCATCTTCATCAACACATTCCAGATTCTTGAGCATAGTAGATATCATTTTTGAATAAAACAACGTTGTGGCTTTCTTGGAAGGTTTTACCATACCAGCTATGTGGACCATCACATATCTACACAGGTTAATCTTTTCATGGGTTTTGAGCAGAAACAACAGAAAAACATCTTGAAACTTAACAGCAGCAAAATCTCCTCTTCGAGGGCAAAGTTGGTGCTGAATAAACTTGAATAGGAGTCTGCTTTCACCATCTAATTCTGAAGCTGTGATTCTTCTCGATTCTCTGTTTCCTGTTAGAAGCTCCGGAGCTAGCTCATAAGAAAAATAGTCAGTGATTGGAGGTATATTACCAGCATAGTCCTCGTATCGACCTTCATGAGGTACATTTAAACATTCAGCCCACTGCTTAGATGAGAAAGATATTTTCTTTCCTTTTACAACAGACGACATCCTAGCAGCTTCCACACCATCAAGAGTGATTTTCAGGTTCATGTAGAACTCATGTACTAGCTTTGGATAATCTATTCGGGCGTTGTCTAAAAACCAGTCTATCCATCCTTGCGATTCAAGAACTTGTAGCAACAATGACTTACTTGACAGAAGCCACGCAGAGTTTACTTCTTTCTCTACGGCAACAATCCGAGTTTCCAGGTTCGGATTTACTGATCGTTGATAGGTACTGCTCGACTCGCCTCGAGCACGCTTTGAAGGTACAGGGATTTCTGGTCCTTTTCTCGGTCTCTTTTGCTTAGTCATTTGAAGATTTTGGGAAGGCAGAAGTTCGAAGGTTCGAAGGTTCGAAGTAGAGGGGAAGAGATGTTGAGAGGTTCGGCGGGAAATGAAAGGTCAAAGGTTTAGGGAAGATAAATAGCCGCGTATCATTTATTTTATCATTTAGGGTTTCCATAAAAATTAATTTACTAATTAATAAAAAGTAATTGAAAATAGATCGGTTTGACGGAACAGTGTGACAGATCGGTTCCACAAATCGGTTTCACAGATCGGTTTCACAGATCAGTTTCACAGATCAGTTTCACAGATCGGTTTCACAGATCGGTTTCACAGATCAGTTTCACAGATCAGTTTCACAGATCAGTTTCACAGATCAGTTTCACAGATCGGTTTCACAGATCAGTTTCACAGATCGGTTTCACAGATCGGTTTCACAGATCGGTTTCACAGATCAGTTTCACAGATCAGTTTCACAGATCAGTTTCACAGATCAGTTTCACAGATCAGTTTCACAGATCAGTTTCACAGATCGGTTTCACAGATCAGTTTCACAGATCGGTTTCACAGATCGGTTTCACAGATCAATCATACACAACTCTTGTTTAATACATTTCATTCTTTCAGAGCATAAGGGCTTTGTGAAGATATCAGCTAATTGATTTTCAGAACTAACAAATTCTAGAGAAATATCACCTTTCTGATAATGATCTCTTAGAAAGTGATGTCTGACATCAATGTGCTTAGTTCTAGAGTGATACACAGGGTTCTTGGATATGTTTATTTCACTAGTGTTGTCACAGTTAATTGAAACATGTTTAAAAACAAATCCATAATCCAATAAAGTGTGTTTCATCCACAGAATTTGTGCACAGCAACTACCAGTAGCTATGTATTCTGCCTCGGCAGTAGACAATGAAACTGAATTCTGTTTCTTACTAGACCATGATACTAGGGATTTTCCAAGCAAATGACATGTTCCAGATGTGCTCTTCCTATCTAACTTGCATCCTGAAAGTCAGCATCTGAATAGCTAGTTAGATTAAATGATTGTCCTTTTGGATAAAACAAACCTAAATTTACAGTATACTTAAGATACTTAAAAATTCGTTTAACATCTAGTAAGTGAGATTCTTTAGGATTAGCTTGAAATCTAGCACACATACATACACTAAACATAATATCTGGTCGACTAGCAGTAAGATAAAGTAAGCATGCAATCATACCTCTATAATTGGTTTGATCAACTGGTTTCCCAGTCTCATCAACATCCAATTTATAGGTAGTACTCATAGGTGTATCACTTTCCTTAATACTATCCAGACCAAAATGTTTTAAAAGATCCTTTGTATATTTACTTTGATTCAAAATAATACCATTTTCATTTTTAAAGATTTGAAATCCAAGAAAATACTTAAGCTCTCCCATTAAGCTCATTTCAAATTCATTTTGCATAACCTTTGAAAAATCAGTACATAAAGAGTGTTTAGAAGATCCAAAAATAATATCATCAACATAGATTTGCACTATTAATACATCTTTTGAAATCCTTTTTATAAAAAGAGTGGGATCAGCTACTCCTTTTGTAAATCCTTTGGAGATAAGAAAGTTTGAAAGCCTTTCATACCAAGATCTTGGAGCTTGTTTTAAACCATACAAAGCTTTAGAAAGTTTAAAAACTTGATTTGGAAAATGGGGGTTAGTAAATCCAGGTGGTTGTTCTACAAAAACATCTTCAATTATAAAACCATTTAGAAATGCACTTTTCACATCCATTTGATATAACTTGAAATTCAGATGTGATGCATATGCAAGTAAGATTCTAATAGCTTCTAATATAGCTACTGGTGCAAAGGTTTCCTCATAGTCAATTCCTTCTTCTTGATTGTAACCTTGTGCAACTAGTCTAGCTTTATTTCTAATTATGTTTCCAGATTCATCTACTTTATTTCTGAACACCCATTTTGTGCCTATTGTCAAAGTGTCCTTAGGTCTGTCAACTAATTCCCAGACTTTGTTTCTTTCAAACTGATTTAATTCTTCTTGCATAGCCATCACCCAAAACTCATCATTGATAGCATCATTGATATTTTTAGGTTCTGACTGTGAAAGAAAGGCTTGATGTTCAACCTGATTTCTTAGAGAAGCTCTAGTCTGTGTTCCTCTATCTAGATTTCCTACAACAGCATCTAAAGGATGATTTTTTAGAGTCCTAGATGGTCTTGAAAAGATAGGGCTAGAAATTTCAGATTCATCTACAGATTGAGGTTCAACAGAAGAAGGTTCTGGAGAATTTCCAGAGCTGGATGTTTTAACTATAGGTCCATTGTATTTATCATTGAGATTCAAACCAGAGAGATCATCTTCAAGAGAAATTTTAGGTTCATGTGGATCAGTTTCATCAAATTTGATGTGAACAGATTCTTCCACGCATTTGGTTCTTTTATTGAAAACTCTATAGGCTTTACTAGAGATAGAGTAACCTAGGAAAATTCCTTCATCACTCTTGGATGCAAATTTGTCAAGATTGTCTCTAGTATTGAGAATGAAGACTTTGCAGCCAAAACTTTGAAGTAGTTAACCTTGGGTTTCCTATGGTTCCACAACTCATAAGGGGTCCTCTTAAGAACAGGTCTAATTAAGACTCTATTAATGACATAACAAGCTGTATTAACAGCTTCAGCCCAAAAGTAAATAGGCAGCTCATATTCATTGAGCATGGTTCTAGCTATTTCTTGCAGGGTTCTATTCCTTCTTTCTACTACACCATTCTGTTGGGGTGTCCTAGGGGCAGAAAAGTTATGAGAATAGCCGTTGAGTGAGCAATTAGATTCAAAATCTTGATTTTCAAACTCACGACCATGATCACTCCTCAAGGTTTTAATCTTAAGTCCGCTAAGGTTCTCTACAGACTTGGAATATTTAATAAAGTAAGAACAAGCTTCACTTTTGTGAGCTAGAAAGTATACCCAAGTATATCTAGAAAAATCATCTACGAGAACATAGACATAGAGCTTCCCATTTAGACTAGAAACTCTTGATGGTCCAAACAAATCCATGTGAACCAACTCAAGTGGTTGAGAAGTTGAGACTTCTTTCTTTGATTTAAAAGAAACTTTATGTTGCTTTCCCTTTTGACAGGGATTACAAACTTTGTCTGCTGGAAATTCAAGTTTGGGTAAGTCTCTAACTAAGTTCTTCCTAGAAAGTTTTCTAAGTGAGTGCACATTGCAGTGTCCTAATCTTCTATGCCAAAGCCAAGACTCTTTATGAAAAGCATTTAAGCAAGGAATGTTCTGTTTAGCTAAAGAATCTAAATCAACAGCATAAACATTTTCATTTCTTAAAGCAGAAAATACTAAAACATTTTTAGAGTTAAAAACACTACAAGAATAATTTTTAAATTTCACATAAAAACCATCATCACACAACTGAGAAATGCTTAACAGGTTATATTTAAGTCCATCGACAAATAAAACTTTAGAAATTAATACTGAGTCAGTGTTACCAATCTAGCCTAAGCCGATGATTTTTCCTTTTGAATTATCACCAAAAGTGACAAAGCCTCCATCAAATTTTACTAAACTCTTAAAACAAGAGAAGTCTCCTGACATATGTCTTGAACATCCACTGTCTAAGTACCATATCTTCTTGTGACAGCTCTTCAGGCAGGTCTCCTACAAAACAGATTTAGATGGAAGATGATTTTGGTACCCAGATCTTCTTGGGTCCAGACATGTTAGCCAATAATACTTTAGGTACCCATATTTGTCTAATGGGTCTCATATAACTTGTAGAAATAACATTCTTTGAAAGATAAACCTTATTAGATTCATAACTATGAATATAACTGGTTGAGGCATAAGAAGTTCCAGAATTAACTGTCTTCTGTCCAGATTTAGGAATGAATCTAGTTTTGGCAACTTTTCTCTGTCCAGGTTGGTATCCTATACCAGTAGTGTATCTAGGTGCAACTTGCTTTCCTAGCATTTGTGTTAGAGTATTCTTGCCATTGGTGAACTTCTCTAAGTCTTTTCTGAGTTGTTCATTAGACAATTTTAGTTCAGTATTCTCTTTAAGCAACTGAGCATTCTTTTCTACTACTATATCCAGATTAGATTTATGCTTAACACTTAAAGCATACTGTTTCTTTAAACCTTTATATTTATCCTTAAGCTCATTACAAGTTTCTTCTAACATGTCACAGTATTCAAACAATTCAGATTTTGACATGTTTTCTGAGTCAGAATCTTCTCCAGAATAGTATGAATTAAAAACAGGAGTCTCTGATGTTACCTCAGAAGTGTTTGTCATGAAACACATGTTGGCCCGATTCTTTTCAGAGTCTGAAGATTCAGCTTCACTTGTGTTGTCTTCTGAAGCACTCCAAGTAGCCTTCATGGCTTTCTTGTACTTTTTATCCTTGTATTCATACTTCTTTCTGTATTTCAGCTTTGGACAGTCTGTTTTTATGTGTCCTTTTCTTTTGCATTCATAACAGACAACTTCATCAGTTCTGTCAGCCTTCTTCCAATCCTTTTTCCATTTGCCTTGTTGGTCATACTTTCCCTTGTAATTTGGTTTCCTAAAGAATTTCTTTTTCCTATAAAACTTTTTGAATCTCCTGGCTATTTGAGCCATCTCAGCATCACTGTCAGAATCATTCTCACTTTCCTCACTGCCTGAACTTTCATTGATAGCTTGAGGCTTTTCCTTATCCTGATTCTTTGAGGTTGTAGTCTTGAAGGCAATAGACTTCCTTTTAGGTTCATCATCTTCTTCTTTATTTACTTTAAGCTCTTCTTCATACATCATCAGCTTACCAATTAATTCCTTGACATGCAGTGTTCCAATGTCACAGGATTCTCTAATGGAGACAGAGGTTCCTCTCCATCTTTCAGGTAGACATCTCAAAATTCTCATGATTTGCTCCTTTGCTGGAATATCCTTTCCAAGAGAATTCATTGTGTTGACAATTTCATTGAACCTGAGATACATATCAGAAATGGGTTCATCAGGCTTCATCTTAAAATTATCATACTTAATAGTATAGGTATTCAATATCATCTCCTTAACATTAGTTGTTCCTTCATGAGAAACAGCTAAGGTATCCCAAATTTCATATGCAGTTTTACATGCAGAAATTCTATTAAATTCTTCATCTCCTAGAGCACAGTACAGAGCATTCATAGCTTTGTAGTTGTTATTGTAAGCAGTCTTTGTAGGTTCATCCCAAGTAGATCTAGCAGTAGTGGGAATTTTGTATTCTGATTCAATAGCAGTCCAAATATCAAAACCTATGCTTTCTAGATGAATTTTCATTTTCAGTTTCCACTGAGCATAATTAGTTCCATTGAAGAAAGGTGGCCGGTTAGTAGCAGCACCCTCAAGTCTATTGTCCATGATGAGAGAATTTTAAAGAGATAACAATTTAGATATAACAGAAATTTTAAGACCTTTAAAATACAACTAAAATCACAGCTCAAAAGCAGAGTACTTTTAGAAAGTATTTTCAAACCTCTAATACCAAGTGTTGTTCGGAGTGGACACTCAAGAGGGGGGGAATTGAGTTCCTATTAAAATTTCTATTAAAAACAATTTCTATTAAAATCCCCCAATTTCAAAAACAATTTAAACTGTAGTGAATTTATATAGATTATAAAGGTTCAATTAGTTTCTCAAAGATTGATTAGTTCTCAGTTAACTTAATCTTATGATTAAAGTAACTTTTGAAACTAACTTACTGATTTATAATAAATATAAACACTTGCGAGTTTAATTATCAAAGTAGCTTTGAAGATAGATTATATTTCAAAGTAATAGCAGCGGAATATGAACTAAATATGTATAGTATGGATATAGAGTATAATCAACAAACACAGAGAATTAACCAAAAGATTCAGTCTCAAGCCGAGACTTAGTCCTCTCAAAAGTTTATATAAAAATGTTCCACACCTTGGATCGGGGTTAACAACAGTGAACAAACTGTCCAGGTCACAAGACCTCTACCACAGTTCTACGTGGGAAAACAAACAACAGCAGCCAGCTGTCCAGGTCACAAGACCTCTACCACTATCCACAGTGGGAAAACAAACAACAGCAGCCAGCTGTCCAGGTCACAAGACCTCTACCACTACCCACAGTGTGAAATGAAGTGTAAAAGGTTTGCTGAGGATTTACAGATCCTCCAGTGAAAGTACAGGAGTCAGTGTGTGTGTTTAATAAGGCAGATAACACACACTGCTCAAAATGTAGAATAAATAAATCACATAGCAGAGATGTAGAGTTTAGAAATGGCTCTAGTGATTTCAGTGTAGCACTGGACTCGTTTTGGAATTGATCAGAAGTGATTCTGAGTCCTCTTCTCGATTTTGTTTGAGAAGCAGAGTGTCGTATGCTTCAGGTTCACAGGCAGTGAAATGTGGTCGATGAAGCTCTTTGATATTCTTTTGTATGCACAGAACTCTTCTTGAGTAGGCTTGATTGTGTATCTGATTCTGTCTTGCTTGGTTTTTCTTGTATACAGAGAGCTCTTCTTGAGTATGTCGTATATCTTCCTTGTCTCTGTGTGTGTTGTCTCACTCCTCTCTTCAGCAGAGTCTTCTTGTATTTATGTCACGTGCTCCGTAGGACAGAAAAGGTTTCCTTTCCGCAGGTATGAGGTACGGTTTCCTGACATCCGACAACCTTTATTAATTAATCGTCAGGGTATTAAAATATAACTAATATGACCGTTGGTTAGAATAAATAAAGATAAAGATAAAGAAATTCAAACAGTTGTTTATGACTGTTCAAGTGATCGGTAGGTCATCAGCATTAGAGTAATGATCGGTGACTCAGATAGATCAGCATCGGTCTGTCATCTGATCGGTGAGTCATTTTGATCAGCATCGGTCTGTCATCTGATCGGTGAGTCATTTGTATCGGTGACTCATTTGCATCGGTGACTCATTTGCATCGGTGACTCATTTGCATTGGTGACTCATTTGCATCGGTGACTCGTTTGCATCGGTGACTCATTTGAATTGGTGACTCATTTGCATCGGTGACTCATTTGCATCGGTGACTCATTTGCATCGGTGAGTTTGATGGATCAGTGAGTCTGATGGATCGGTGCGTCTGATGGATCGGTGCGTCTGATGGATCGGTGAGTCTGATGGATCGGTGAGTCTGATGGATCGGTGCGTCTGATGGATCGGTGCGTCTGATGGATCGGTGCGTCTGATGGATCAGTGCGTCTGATGGATCGGTGAGTCTGATGGATCAGTGAGTCCAGAAGACTTCCAACATACTTTGTAAGTCAATAAGCATAGACAAAATCATGATAACAGATCCACTTACAGATTGTAATTAAGTTTATGAGAAAACAAACCAGATTAAGCACTAATGGTATGTGATGATTTGTGATTATTAAAACATCAAACATAGACATGAAATCAACAATATTCCAGAGGGATCAACAAATATAATTATAGTAAATTAGTCGATGAATTATAAGGTATAAATAAAGGTAACATCATTATGAAATAAATTCATAAATAAAAATAAGGTTCAATTTTTATATAATGCATTGATAATACTCAATTGGTGTAGCTAAATAACTAATGAAATCATTTTATGCATAAAAATATATTTTACTAAAATTCTCTATTTTATGTGCACAATATTTTATTATATTTTTCTTAAATAAGGATTTTAATTAAATTTATCATAATATATTCAATAAATTAGGTTAGCATCCATCCAACTGTTTTTACTAGGAAAGTAATAAATTCATTTTATACTTACATGATTCATTTTCCTAGAATTGTTTTTATATGTTATACACCATGGTCATGCAATTTAGTGTGACATTTCTATTCAAGATATGATATTTCATTAGGATGGAAGGGAAAAATACTTCCTAAACTTATCTGTTAATGGCATGTCAATCATGATGTGCCCAACATACACTACTTTCTCCCAACATATGGCATGATAGTCTTGGTTAGTAAATCTATGTGTGTGAATCATGAAATACATTAATGATAATCTTAATCTCTAAGGAATATTAAACACACTCGCTGATAGGAACTTCTGATGACACCAAAACATGTAGAATTCCTACTTTTGAGTCTATTATCTTAATATCTCATCATGGAGATTAACAAGTGTGAACTTCATGAGAAGAAGTCCCATTTACTTATGAGCACTCTCACTTTTCGGTCTAAATACTATGTGTCCCATCATAGTATATTATCTAATCACAAAACTATATTAATAATATTATCATCGAACTTCAAGTTTCTCATTATATAAGAGACCTATTATTGCCTTATCAATGAGATAATTACTCTAAGACATTATACAATTAAAGTCATGAAAAAACAATGAACAATATATAATACGATTATAAATTAATATTCAATACATCGAATATACATGTAATAAAAGCCCAATAAGTTGGTCAAAGGAAACTAACTCTAAAATATACCACATACAATGTCACACCTTTAGTTAATTAGTTAATAGGTAGGATAAATATATAAATTCTAAATCGGTTCTCTTGTAGGAAGTAATGACACCCTGCATGCAACCAATGAGTATATATTACTTATATTAACATGTTGATATTAATAAAAATCTTGTGAAATTGTATTCATGTGTGTTTTTTTGTGTCTCAGTGTTTCTATAAATATTTTTCATCCAAGTTGAACTAAAACTGGATAATGAAGATTGATATTTGTTTCCAAAACAACAAAAATCTAGGCCACCAAAGTATTATTTGATGATCTGAAAAATGATGGTCACAAGATTGGCGTGTAGATTAGGACAAGATAAATATAAAGTGATCTAAAAAATATTTAATTCTTTGGTTTCAAATGGATTATTTACTGAATATGATATTTCACAATTATAACATATTGGTCTCTTCAGTTGGGATAAAGATGTGGAACTAAAGAAATATTTTATTGGATTATCCATAGATGAATAAATTCTTGGAAAATCTATTAATTTTTCAGGTAAGCTATCTGAAAAACATAATTTTTGGATTCTCAAACCAAGACACCATTTAATAAAGTATTTCAATTTTGAATGGCTTAATTTTGGGAAACTGCACCTATATCAGAAGAATGGTGTAGCTTAGGGGACTCAGACTACATCACAAGGAAGGGGTTAAGGATAGTTCCGTTCCATTCATCCTACACTGGTGGATAGAGAGGCTATATCATCGATAGTTAGAGGTAGTTTTCTTGTAACTTCTATGCTATCTAGTTCCATATTTGGTACTACTGACTCTCATTCTTTTATATTTTCCCAACATGTGAATGGGTTAAGTCTAGTTGTGGAGTTTGGGAGTGTGGTTATGATGATTGATACACAGTTGGAATTATGATTGAGGGAAATATATTTATGCAAGGGGGTTCACTCATGGTTGGGGAGTATAATTTCCTATGGGATACATATATCCATGATATATTAGGATTTGGCCTAATTATATCCATGGATTGGTTAGTGGTGTACCAATCCCACATAGTTTTTTACCGTAGGGGAGTGGCTTTTATTGATCCTGATGGTAAAAATTATATTCACCATAGATAGTGGGTATCTAGGCAGGCCATATAGGAAAAATTCATTAGAAACAAAGGGATTTCACCAACTAGGATTCCAGTATATTACTAGATTATGGGGTTGTAAAGAGTCATGTATTTCCACCCATAGTGAATAAGTTCCATGAAATTCTTCTTGAGGACATATCTATGTTGCCACCTGAGAGATATGTGGAATTTAGGACATATCTCATGTTAGTAGATAATCCATTTTCCATTCCACCTTATAGAATGGAACCAATAGAGCTTCCAGAGATTAAGGCTCAACTGGAAGAGTTGATGGATAAGTGGTTTATCCATCCATGTATCTCTCATTGTGGTTCTACATTCTTATTTGCAAAAAAGAATGATAAGAAATTGCAATTGTGTTTTGATTACCAGAAGGTGAACTGGATGACTGTGAAGAACCAGTATCCACTCCCATGTATTGACGAATTGATTAACCATTTGAGAGGATCTTGTTTTTTCTCTAAGATCGACTTGAGATCAGGATATCATCCATCGAGAGTTTGACCTTATAATATATTGTGGACTACTTTCATGGTTAGGTATTACCTTTATGTGTTCATTATAATGATGTTCGGGCTAATTAATGACCATTCTATGTTTATGGACATGATGAATGATATATTCCACCCATACGTATATTAGATTGTTGTAATGCTTTTGGATGAAATCTTGGTGTACTCTAAGACTCGTGAATATCATGACCAACATCTTAACATCATTTTGTGTACACTAAGGGATAATAGACTATATGATAAGTAATATAAGTGTCTTTTATGGATTGATCAAGTACATTTCTTAGGTCACATCATCTTAGGGAAAGGTGAATCAGTGGAACTAGAGAACATGCAGGCAGTTGTTTCTGGGGAGATACCCTAGAATGTTTTTGATATCCATAGATTTATGGGATTATTGGGATATTATCAGTGGTTAATAAATAAATTTACCCACATAGAAGCACCACTTTATGGATTTAAAAATAATGGATTTAATTTTGAATGGTTTGGAGAATGTCAGAGAACTTTATAGGAGTCAAAGAATCATTTGGCTACCTCAATGTTCATGATATTACCCAAGCCGGGTGAGGAGCACATAGTGTATTGTGATGCTTCTAGGATTGGTATTTGAGCAGAGTTGACGTAGGTATATCGAGTTGTTTCATACAGGTCATGGAATTTGAGGCCACATGAATAGAACTACCCTACGCATAAACTTGAATCAGATGTTATGGTTTATGATTTGAAGTGTTGGCCTGATTATTTCTTGGGTGAAAAGGTCAATGTGTATACTGATTACATGATCTTAAAGTGCATATTTTCACAATGATATTTGAATCTCTGGTAGTGGAAATTGATTTATTATATAAATTCATTATATTTTGATCAATCATATATGCTCGAGAAAGGAAATAGTGTTGTTGATGCTCTAAGCAGCAAAACGCAGTGTCAATAAGTTCAAGATCCTAGTTTTGAGTGTAAGATGATGATTTTACTCGCATAGATGCATTTAATATTTTAGGAGGTTTAGCATAAGATGAATAACATATTAGTTTTAGTGTATTATACAATTTTGATTTGGATTGGGGAAAGACAATATGATTATTTGGAATGTTTTCCCTTGAGGGAAATACTTGAAGATGGGGAGTCACATTTAGAGTGAACCATAGATGAGGATGAGATCATATATGTCAAGAATCAGTTCATTGTTCCTATGAGTTTACGAGATAATCTAATGCATGATTTTCATTCCTCAAAGTGGGTGGTACATTCAGGTTTGAACAAAATGTACCATGAACTATGATGACAGTATTGGTGTTTGGGCATGAAAAAGAAGATATCAGAGTTCATAGCACAATGCTACACTTTTCAACAGTTGAAGTTCAAGAATCAATGGCTTGGTGGTTTACTAAAATTGTTTGCCATTTTAGAATGGATGTGGGATGAAGTTACAATGTATTTTGTGGTGGTTCTATCAATGACACATTGGAATAATGACTCTATTTCGGTGGTTTTGTACTATTTGATAAATGAAGCATATTTCTTACTGATATAGGAGACTTTATTTGTGAACTATTTGAGAGACTTGTATGTTTATGAGATAGGAAACCTGTGAAAGGTTCCATAGAGTATAGATTTTTACTTTGAAACAATTTTTACTTCTCACTTCTAACAGGGATTATATAAGGTTCATGGTACAAATGTATTATTGTGTACGACATTCCACCCATAGACATATGGGATGTTAGAATATAATATATAGGTTCTTGAGGAAATTCTACGAGAATGTGTTATATAATTCTATGGGTCTTAGTAGAAGCACTTATGACTTGTGGAGTTTTACTATAACAATCTTTATTAGGAAACAATTCAGATGAAACCATATGAGGCTCTTTATGGTAGTACATGCATATCCCATCTATGTTTCATGGAGGTAGGTGAGTCAGAGTTGTTGGGACCAAGTCTCATGCAGGAGGTATCATAGTAGGTTTATCTGACTTAGAAATGTATGGATACAACTCAAATTAGAAATAATTTATATGCTGATAGATATCTAAGACCCCTTGAGTTTACATAGGGTGATCGTGTGTCCCTTAGGGTGTTTCCTATATTTGTTCACCATAGGTTCGGAGGCTGGGAAAGATGGTTCCCTAGTTTGTTGGAATATTTGTGGTTGTGGAGAGAATCACACCAGTGGAATACCAATTATATCTTCCACATAATTACATTGTTATTCATGACATTTTTCATGTGTCACATCTTCGACAGTATCACCCTGACCATTCTCATGTGATATTTATGGATAATTTTGATCTTGAGACCAATTCATACTTTGAGAAGCATCTGATATGTGTTTTTCATCATAGTGAGAATTTTTTGCAGGGAAAGAACATGATGATAGTTCAAGTATTATGGAGACCTGGGTGTGTTTAGGTAGAAACATGGGAAAGAGAAGTAGATATGCAGGCTGAGTGGCCTAATCTTTTTTCCTCATAATTTTAGGGATAATTTGGAGTATAACTCAAGGATGATTTGTTTTAATTAGGGGAGATTGTAAGATATCATCCTTTTCAGGAGATGGATCCATATTTTTTTAGTTACACTTTAACCCTTGTTTTATTGTATATTGGTTGGTTTATTATTTAGTGGTGTTAAGGTGAATTTGGTGAATTTGGTAAGGAAGAGGGGAAATGAACAATTGGTGCATAGTCTTTCTAATCAGTTTGCCCAGGCCAAAAAACCATGTGAACCTTGATATAGGGGATTCGCATGGTTGGAACATAGTTATATGCATAGTTAGAAAAAACTATGTTCCCTATATAAGAAAGTGTGTGCAAAAAAACTTAAACCCCTGAAATTTTGTTTTAAAATTCCTGAACCCCCCATAATTCACCCTAATTTGAACCAAATATACTGTAAATGATTTCTATCATTTTGGAAATATTATAGATGAATTATAGGGGATTTTTAACTCTATTCATGATGAATTGAAGGTCATATTGAAGAATTTTCACCTCTCCCAATAATATATTCTCATCTCGTGTGGTTTCCTCTCTCCCCTCTTTCTCATTTAGGGGAAAGTGGAGTGTTTTGTTTTCTATTGGAAAGGGATTATATCAAGGTTGTGAAATATCTATCATTTTTTATCATTGATCTAGGTTTTAGATCTCAATCCCTTTCATAGTCGTGATCTTGGTTGTTTCTCTTCGATTGGGGATTTATGTTGGCGAGCATCTGTCAATGGTCTTGAAGTAAGTGGTCTAAATTGTAAATCCCATAGTATTGATTTAATTATGTGTGTGTGATTGTGAAATTTAAATTTCCATGATTTGGAAATTACATATAGAAATGAATTGATTAAATTAAAATACTATGTGATAATGAATAGGGTTGAATTGGGGTAATTGAAATTGTTTGACTCGTGATTATGAAATTTATGCGATAATGGGGTCATAAAATTTGTCAATTGACGGCATTGTGGAATTGATTGGTTAATTGAATGTTGAATTGTTTGATTAATGGAAAAAGATATGTTTGGATTAACCTTGATGGGTTATTGAATTATATGGTTAAATTTTGTTAATTGGTTTAATAGTGATTTGTTCATATTATTCCATGTGATTGAGATAATGAATTATGATTTTTTAATAAATTGAAATGGTTCACTTAAATTAGAATTTTTGATGAAAAGGTTAATGATGCATAACCTTGATGTAAAATGTTCAATTAAATTATGATTTTAATAAGGCATTTAATATCTAAGGGTGAGACCTACAATGGGATGTCCCCATATTATAAGCATAATCATTTAACCAACCTCTAGGTAACGTAAAACAAATTTCACTAGGTCTAACACTGATCATTTAAGACATTTCTAAAAGGAGAAATCCTATAGAAAAAACCCATTCTTCCATTCAAAGGAAACTAAAAAATAAGAGTTTAAACTACCCTTACATGAGGGTTTAAGTAATGTACACTACTACAGGTACCATTTTAATCCATTTCACTTATTCACATTTAACCTTTTAAAGGTTAAAAATTTCTAAAACAAAACACCAAGGCATAAATGATACTATTAACAAACATCCTTTTCAAAAATTATTATTCATTGAAATCCCATCATAATTAGGAAATTTATCATATAAATTTCATCTTAAAAGATAAGGAGACCTATAAGAGTCCCATTAAGACAACTTGGGTTTATCAAAATTCAACCTAATAATAGGTTCTTAGTTTATTGATGTTTAAAACACCTATACCAGTATTTCACATAAGAAACATGTCCCCACCAGACCTATTTGGGTCTATTTGTTCATTAAGTAGGTTCACCAACACACATGTGTTGAAAATTTATATAAAATTATACATTTTATGACAATTTAAGAGTACCACATGGTCATACAAATAATGGTTTAGTCCCATGGGTGGCCATATACCAATATATAAAGCACCCATACACTTTAAAGTTTAGAATTTAGATCCCATTAATTGAAACCAATTCAATTTACAAGATTAAAATTAAGCATATTTTAATTTTATTATCACTTAAAATTAAAACATGATTATATACATAATGATTCAATTATATGGTTCACTATTCCACAACCTATAAAGCTCTCATATACTTTATATATCAAATCCTGGATCCCATCTAACTAGAACTACTCTATTTTAAAATAAATCTTTAGAAACCTTTAACATTTTAACAAAGGTCTCTAAACATATAAATCTCAAGGATGTTTCGATCACACCAGTTACCTTTTCCCATTTATAAGACACCCATACACCTTACAAATTAAAACTAGTTCCCATCATTATTTCAACCATTTAATTTAACCAATTCACCTATTTTTATAACATCATAACTAGGAATGTTATAACAGATAGTAACATAGATAACCAATCTATTAAGCACATAATCATGACATATAGACAAGGCATGCTAAATAAATCAGACGTCATGGAAGATAAACAAGAAAGTCCTACTAATAAATACCTAAAAATGGTAAAAAAACTAATCATGGAATTAAAATACCAAACATGGAATATAACCTGCATTAAAATGAACAAAATCATGGTATAACACTGAATAACACAATCAAAACTATCATACAACCTACTAATGAAACTACATGTCTTGAAATATGCATGGAATGTGAATTTATATTTTCCCAATATGATGCCTATAAGGCTTCATCCTTTCCATAATAGGACAGGGGTAAAATACCCTAAATATCATACATAAATAAATAGTGAAAAGTACACCATTCTCTCAAGGAGAAATAATAATGAACTATAACTTCAAATTTCATGAACATCGATCCTAGCCCAGGCCACTGGGTTATTTTCCCAAGGGTGGGGTGATAAGTCCTAGACATGGATATTTACCAAATGCTCACACATTCATTGTCTCCAGTCTACTATCCTAAAATAGTAAGACAATGGAAAAATAATTTCTATGATACCACTTTCTAACATCCCAAATTGACTGACCACTAAGATGTTCATCGGACCAATGGGTCACATGGCCTCAAGCTCACCTCCCCAAATGCTAGAGGCTTCCAACTAGTAGTGAGGGTCTCAGAAAGTAATAGTAAGGAGACTATAACCTCATATCATAGTAGCACAATAGTATAAAATATATTAAATAACATAAAATAGCAGAATTAGTAAATTAATTAATTAACAAGTAGTATAATAATAATATAAAACTTTATACAAAGGATGGTCAATACCAATGTACAACTGATGCATATATGTCCTGATGATGATACATAACTAAATAAAACTACATACAAAAATAGTGATGTAGTATAATACATGAATAGATAAAATAAATAAAAGCCTCAAAGGAAACTCTACGAGTATCCTGATCTTGATCTCGGTCCTATGATCCTAACTTCCAAGTACTATAAAAATAGCACAAGAAATAATTAATGGCCATGGGAATATGAAAGTCTACTCAGGTACCCCAGTGCAATGCAAGCCCGAGTAGGGTGTCATGTATAAATCTTAGTAGGTTTCCACCCATGGAGTCTATGTCTGAATGCAGTCTATGTACATAAATTAATATAGTGTAGGTGATAGAAATAATTAAACAATACTGAATAAATAAACAGCCGCCCGCCCAGGTTCCAAAGGGATACCTGGCGGCTATACCTGCTTTGGCTCATTATCAAGATAAGTGTATTATTAATAACTATATATATTTTTTAGTAATTAAACTATATTTTAGTTATGCATTACATCAACTTATATGAACTAAAAATGTAAAGACGCCTAATGACCATATACCTGGAATAGTAGTTGCTGGATGGATTGGGGCATAACTCAGAAATCCATAACCAGTATAAACAAGCCTAAAATATCAAGAAACATGGTATATTCCCTGCATACCAATAGAGTGTGAGATTCCATGAACTAAACAATCGGGATGATGAGTGTGTCATCATGTCAACACTTTAATCACAGAACATGGTGCCTCAGCCCAAAACCCATATAGTATCCCTAGTGTGAGACACCATGAACTCAACACCCAATGTAAGGGAGTCTGATTATCTACCATTCTCAACGACCCTTACCATCATACACAACATATGTATATGTTGTAATCATATAACAATAATTTTAGTTGTGAATCAATACCTCTCATGCTCTGTATTTATCAAGCCCTCTATATAATAAAGGGCATCATATAAACAATAACATATGATAAGCATGACATGATCTACATTGACTTTCCACCTGTTATAATTCATTCACGGTATGTAAAACATAATAAATCATACCATTCAATCATATCAAGTCACATCCGTTAATTATAAAATTTTATATAATCCTTGATTACTTAATTATAACAAGAGGTGTGGTCATACCACCCATTTTATTCCCATTTTAGTTAAACAATCTAACAAAACAATTAAATAAAACCATCATGTTCATGATAATCTATTCAAAAAATATCATTCAAAATATTTAAGGAAGTTAATCTATTCCATTCACTTCATGCCATTTAATTCAACAATTCAAGGAAATTCATTTAACTAGATTCAAGGGGCACTTTGAAGGTGCATTAGTCAACTAGGAAATAACCTACATAGATAATTTCCCTTTTTTATAAAAAAATAAATCCCTTTATAGGATCTTGGGTCATAAAACATTTAGGTAATAGTGGCCAAGCCATTCTCTTAAATGGTGTGATGGTTTAGTGAATATCTATATGGTGAAAAATCTATTTAATAGCATCCAAATAGGAAATGTACTAGACATGCCATAATTCTAACAATAACCAATGAATATGTAACAACAATTCCCTAAAGGACAAGCATTACTTAAATCAATGTCCATTATTTTATAATTTCAAAGATAGTGCACCTCATATAAGGGGTTTTATTATAAGAACACAATATTGTCTATCAGAAATTAATTTCCTCATTTTCCTATTCATTTATAAATAGCATCGTCGTGACAAATATCGACCTTCACCTCACATGTTTTTCCATCACAGTTAGCCAGACCTTGCAAAAACTATGCGGTGAATAGTGATTAGGTACTTATAAATTGAAACTAACCATGTGGGATAGGTTCACAGTTTAGAAAAACCATTAATATCCCATGTGGAGAATTTATACACACCCTCTACTACTAAAAAATTCTCTGATGGGGGTGCATGGTTTTAGAAAAACCATGTGCTCTCTAATACCCTTCAAACTTGGGATTTCTAGCCCCCAGTGCTCCTCAAACTCGATGAGACCTCTGAGGGATCTCTCGGGCCTTCAAAGAACTCTAAAAACAACACTTAGAAGTGTTTCAACTCTATAAATTACATTTTGAAGGTTGGTTAAAGTAATATCCCATCCATTAATCCTCTAAATTCAAATTCCCATGGAATTTTACCTTAGCATAAAACACGGGTCGTTACAACTAACAAAGAATTAAGGGGAGAAAAGAAAAAGAACAGTAAAGGGAAACATACATCATTTGATGTTTGTGTTGAGATCAATTCTTTGACACGATAATAACAATGAATTATCAAAAATAAAAAAGTAATTCTCTTGATAAAATCCCTGTAAATAATCCATTCCCGAGGATGACCAATCCATGAATAAATATGATGGTCAATTGATTCTTATTATTCATATAAATTAAGAATGGGGAAATAATCCAAGATAAATAAACATACTACCTCCCTTTTGATTGATCACTAATGAAGAACGAAGCTGTGTCGTGATTGTTGGAAAGATTCTTCGATTCCATCCCGCACCGGTCACTGATCTCTGATTCGGTCATCATCCACCAACGGGATATCCTCCAACGACTCCAATGGATCTGGTCCATTAATAGGGTTATGTGGATAACCATGTTAATTTTCCATATGCATGTATTTAAAGAAGGTGTTAGGTAACTGTGTCAATTAAACAAATAAAATAATTACTTTATTCATTTTATTCATTTTATTCATTTTACGCCCATGATGACTTTTCCAAAAATGCCTTGAGATGACCATGGTTCTATCATGACTATGGTAAAACCCACATTTTTAACTCAAATGTCCATTAAATATCTTATTCGGGATATCATTTTGGAGTTACACTACTATTTTATGAAAACTGCTTGCGTGTTCTATTTATTATATTTCAAACATTTATTTTGGGCACACTGGGCCTCAGAATCGCATGTCATCTCAACAACTAGTCTCAATATTAATCTTTACACTATCCAAAAATAATACCTAGAAAATCCTTGAAATTTTATTTTCCCCATATTTGGGATTAATATCCCTAAAAACTAAAACTATGGCTACAAAAAGATAAGTTTCTACTGATCATGTATCTAAGCCTCCCACTCACATGTTCTCTCCTAAATATTCTCTTGCTACCACCATACACGCACTACAGGAATCAATCACCCATGAAGGATCCTATCTTATTGATCCTCCATCTCTAATATGTAGTTAGAAAAGTTATCTCCATCCATGATGTCTAGATCACCCGATTCAATAGCATGAAATGGGTCATACACATTCCTCCTCAGTTATGACACATGAAAAATTTAGTGTACCCATTATAACTGTGGATATAGAGCTAAACAGTACACAACCTAGCCAAATCCATAGAGTATCTAGAAAGGGACAATTCACCTTAGAGATATATTACCACCCCATAAAAATCTCTATAATTCATATTGTATAGAAATCGTCATAAACAGGTGGTATCCCTCCTAGAACTCCAAAGGCCTCTATCATCAGTTAACATAAGACTTCTGACAACTCTGTTCCAACTTCATTTTCTCATGGATGATGTGAACCTTCTCATTATTTTCTCATACCAACTATAGGGTCATGACTACCGAATCATCTGGGTCAGTCCAGAAAAGTGGTGACCTTTAGGTTCACCCATACAAAGCCTCAAATAGTTCCCTACCGATAGTGTAATAGTATTTTTTGTTGTATAAAAACTATACCAATAGTAGGTGATCCTTCCAACTATAGGAAAAGTCCAACATTAAAGCTTGAAAAAATCCTCCAGAACTTGAATGGTCCCCTCATTTTAGCCATCAGTTTATGGGTGAAACATTGTGCAAAAGTGTAAATGAGTCCCACATGCCTCCTATAATCCCTTCCACAACTAGGATGTGAGGTTAGAATCATGGTAAAAATGATCCTTGATATAACTCTAGGGATTAGGACCATCTACTGAAGAGATATGTGTCTCAATCCTTTTATAGAACTCTTCTATTGAATTTCTAAGAAGTTGGTCGACTTGGTGAGTCAGTCTACAATCACCCAGATGGCATGTTTCCCCCTAGACATACGTGGTAAGCCTATCAAAAATTCCATGGATATCCCATACCAATTCATTATGGAACCTGAAGAGGTTGAGATAAACCCATAAGAACTTGGTTCTCAGCCTTCACTTGTTGATTAGTAAGGCATTGAGAGACAAACTCTGCAACTACCTCCATCATCCACAACCAACAACATTTATATCATAGGTCTTTGTACATCATTTCCACACCTAGATGTAACTCTAAATGAGATGTATCAAAATATATCAAAACATCCTCCTGCAACATCATTGGTTCTATCATGCATCCTCTGAAAAAATGATGTGTTCCCCACCTTTAGATAATGCATTAAGAGCATTTCTAGTAGTTATCTGAGTACATAAGATCTCACAGTCAGCATTCCCAAGCTGTGCCTCCCTAACTCAATGCTTGAGAGGAGGGTTGACAACCATCGACCATAGGTAAGATGCACTATCTCCATCCAGAAAGGATAAATATCATGAGGACAAATTCTATGATTCCTCAATCAATAACTTGGATTACAATATCCTTTTGAGAGAATCCACTACCACATTCCCCTACCCAAGAGTATAGACAATTTTTAAGTCATAATCCTTGAGAAACTCTAGACATCACCTCTTTCTCAAGTTAAGATCCTTCTGATAGAATATGTACTTTGCACTCTTTTGATAAAAATAGAAAATAAACCACTCAACCATCATGTTGTGTCACCACATATTTAGTGTGAAGACTTCCACTACTAACTCAAGATCATGAGTTGCATAGTTCTTCTCATATAGTCTCAACTGGTGTGAACCATAGGCAATCACAAACTGCATCTATATTAGAACACAACCATGATTGGTTCCTAATGAATTTCCAAAAACTACATACTCAACATGGTCGTACTGAAATCTCAAGATGGGATCACTCTTAAAACTTTACCTCAACTGCTAAAAATCCTACTGGCTCTTTTTAATACACATGAAATGCTTCCCCTTTCTGGTCAAAGCTTTCATGGGTGATGATATCTTGAAGAATTTATATATGAATATCCAGTAATAGCCTATGAACCCAATTAACCTCTACAGTTATTTCATTCTCTTGGGTGTCTCCCAAGCTTAAAATGCCTCGAACTTGGTCATGTTTACTTTCACTCCATTCACTAAGATAACAAGTTCTTGAACGTAAACCACCAGAATCCAGAACTGGAATATCGAGATCTTTTTGTAATGTATGTACTCCCTGAGTATGTGTAGAACCATAATCAGGTATCTAGAATTCACCTCATTGGAAGTAAAGTACACAAGTATATCCTCAATGAATACTACCATGAAATAGTATGACAAAGGATGAAAGATCGGATTCAAGAGTCCAATGAACACGGCTATGGAGTTATTCATGACAAAGGAAATCAATGAGTACTCAAATGACCATATAATACATCTAAATTCTATATTCGATATATCCTTACCAGATACACACAATTAGTGATACATTCACCAGAGGTCAAAATTCAAGCACCATCGTACCCTCTCAACTAATCAAAGAGTTCATCGATCCACTGTAGTTGATACTTTTTCTTCATGATCACCTAGTTCAAGTGCCGATAGAACACACAAAACATAAAGATATCATCCACCTTCCAAGAAAATAAAATAGGGGCTACCCAGGGTGAAACATAGGGTCTAACAAATCCCTTTCTCTCCAAGTCATCTAATTTCACCCTCATCTCGTGAATCTCTACAGAAGCCATTTGATATGATGGCATAAATATTGGTGCCGTCATGGGGTGTAGATCAATGCAGAAATATATTTCTAAGGGGGGAGGTAAACTTGGAATATCCTTAGGGAATACATCTTGGTACTATGCCACCACTACAAGAAACCGGGAAATCACAACATCCATTGTACTAAGGGTTAGTCAATCTAGTTATTGTGTAATTAGATACACCCTCCAATTCATGAGTCTATCTTGAATGGCTTTGGTTCCCTTTTCACTTAAAAAGGAAAACCAGGTTCTATCACAATGGACACACCACATCATCCACCTGAGACAATCAAATTGGGCATGAAATGTGGATAGCTATTATATACCTAATATGATGTTGTAAGGGCTCATTTATACTACAAAATATCACAATAGAAAATATAGCCTCCAAGATTCAGGTCACACCATCAACACTAATGAGTGATCACTGAGTCTTCTTTGGTAGGAGTCTCCAAGCATAAGGGTTGAGCCAGGGGCACAACCAGAATCTCTAATTCCCATACAAGGTATGTGGAAATAATTTAATTCCAATAATCGGTGTCTATCCATATAGAAGATAAGGTAGAAAAGACACTTATTATACCCCAAATAATTCTTAGATCCTTTTGGTTGTAACCTAGGACCGCCTGCTACTATCCCTACCCCTATCCTAGAGCTCCATGAGCCTAATGTGCACCACCTAGAGGTGGTGGTAGTAGTAAGTAGTAGTTTCTAGAAACTCTTTATATTCTACTATCTCCATTGCCACATCTTCCACCCTTCAAACCTATCTACTCTTAACACTAACTCTACCACAGCAGCACATCCATAATATCTTTTTCATTTGTACATCAGGTTTAACAATCTTGGGTGAGATGTACCCTATTATTACATATGGCATCCCGCCTTTTTATTACATAACATTTCATTACATTTTACATATAGAGGATCTTTAAAGTCTAGTGTCTTGGAAATCAGGAACATAATATATGAAAAAAACATAAAACATTGTTCTAAACCACTTGTAAGGCTTCATCATAGGTTCATCCTATGTATATTTACTTCATCTCATATCTTGAAGATAGACATCAAAGGAAAGGGTGAGCAGAAGGCCCAGTAAGGGTAAACAAGGGAGTCAATGTACATGTGATATCAATAAGAACTTGAATAAAAACATGAAGACATGAGAAATGGAAGAATAGAAATATCACAAAGAAAAGAACTTGGAATATAAATTGAATATGTGGCTAAAACATTTCATTTAGAAATTCATGAACATATCACCAAGGTCCATCCCCAAGGTGTCATAAAAAATTACCAAGGTTATTCAACAAGGTATCATAAAACTTGTCATCTCTAGAGATTAATTCTTTACCCAATACATTGGAGCGCTATCAGGGTGCACCCTTAATATGTCTTTACTTTCATGTGAGACACATATATATTAGTCAAACATTTCATAAATAACCCAAATGGAATCAATGAAATCGGTTTCATGTCAAAATCGCGACATTTTAAAAAAAATCTTAAAAATAAGATCGGTATGTCATTTATAACCCATGGAAAGGGAGTGAGGGTTATATGTATGTCAATTACAAAATAACATATATCATTTTTATATATTTATAAACACCCATATAAACGAAATGGTTCTGGGTATTCACATAAATAAACAATATAATTTCTTGAGAGAAAGAGATAGAAATTTTCAGATGAAATTTCTGCAGCATAACGGCCATATAACATGGTTTTATAAAACATTGAAAAGATTGGGTAAAAGAGTAACCCACAAATAAATAACTTATAAAATAGTATAAATACATAATAACATGGAGATAAGAACATGGTATGGAAATTTTAATAACCTACCACATGAAAAAAAAACATTAAAGAAAAGAGAAGACATGATTCCTTTTACGAAAAATTCAGCAGCCTAACGGCATCTCAAACAAATTCAGAAAACAAATTGATGAGAGAAGAAAGAGTATCTCAACAATTATACATGAAATGGAAAGAAATGAGATCATATAAGAACATACTCTAAACATAAAGAGATGGAAATTATAAGACACAACATAAAGGAAGTCATGACTTAAAAGAGGAGGATGAAAAGATCCCTTACCTTGAAGAGTAACTTCAAAAGCATGAAGGTCGGGACCTTGGGAGGCTTTAAGGCACCTTGGTAGGACTCTTTGGGAGGTAAAGATTCCAGAACTTAGTTGGGGAGGATTTGGAAATGAAATTAATGAGGGAATAACTTGGTATTTATAGTAGAAGTGAGGGGACAATGCATTATTTGCCAAGGGACACCTCATCGGTGGTATTGGCAAAACCATGGGCTTGCCCGTGGTATTTGCCCATGGTATTGGCCACGTGGGACACCTCATAACGTATCATACTATTAATAGGTCGAAAATAATTATTTCATAATTATTAAATCCTTAATGATGTCATTAAACACCTGAAACTCAAAAACTGTATTTTCACTATTCACCGAAAATTCAACTTTCTCAGAAAAATCCCAAAAAATCACCTTAACCCAATATCGATGCTCTGATTTCAAAAATGAACTCCATTTTATGAAAATAATTTTATAAATATTTTATATTTGATTTTTAAATAAAATCATTGTTCTCTAAAAATTCAAGTGTTTCAAAAAAATCCCAAAAATTCACCTTAACCAAATAACAATGCTCTGATTTCGAAAATGAACTCCATTTTATGAAAATAATTTTCTAGATATTGTTAATTTAATTTTTAAATAAAAAAAACTATTAATAAAAAAACTAATACTTAACCAATAATTTCTGAAAATTTTATTAACTTATTTTATTTGTAACACCCCAAGCTTCCACGGTACGCTTCTCTTTGAATAATGTGATAGCGTGTGTTGTACACAACACCGAGTTCTAACACACCATAACCAATCAAACTAGCCGTTATGAATAGTAATACCTACTTTTTGAAATTATATCTATTTTATTTCTTAAAATGGACTTCATTTTTGGATTCGGAATATTGAATTTAGCCAAAGGTGAAATTTTTGTCCTTTTCGGATAATTTTACATTTTGATGAATAGTGAAAATTACTAAATTTTAATTAAAAACAACTTTTTTAATCAAAATAATTAATAGTGATAAATTATGAATTTGAGTGGTTTTAAATTATATTTAGAATATATTTTTACCATTTAATATAATTTTGGTCATTGGACATAATTTTACAATTAAACCGGACATAAACAAGTGTTAATCTTTTGATAGTTATTATCTCTTAAAAACACGCTTTTTGTTTTAACAACGGGAATTAATTTTAAATTAATTTCTGCCACTTCTGTGTTTTAAATTTGGAAAAATTGATTCCATATTTGAAATCAGGATGTTCAAATTGTGTAAATAGGTAACTTTTATTTTTAGGCATTTTGAATAATTACTTCGGTAAATATTTTATTTACCATGGTTAAGGGTAAATCTGGTAAATAAGGGTTAAACAAATAATATTATAATAATACTAAATTACCCTAAAACGTGTCCTAGAATTATTGGTTGATACATGTTCGACCATAGGCGTCTTTGGGTTGATTTTGAGACCCCATGGAGCCACTTGTAGGTGATAGGGACACTTTATTTTAATTAAGTTAAAATGAATACAGAAATGACACAAGCATATATATTTTAGAAAAACAATTTTTACATAGGGTTATATATGTTGGATTTTCGACTATAAATATTCATTATAAAGATAAACTTATTTCCTACATAATTATATTTTATTTATAATTTTTAGAGATTACATAATTTAATTTATTTTTGACACAATGATGATGCAGTAATTAACATAATAGTGAAAATTTAAAATAATTGATATTATAAATACCCAAATAAATATAATTTGAGACTTTTAATGAATTAAAATAATTTTATAGGATAATATGACATATTAGTATTGATTTAATTAACTTTTTTCGAAGTAATCATTCTATTATAAGTTTTGCAAAAATCAACTATTGAATAGTGTCAAAATTGACATAAAAGAGTTTTTAAAACAAATATTGTATTATTAATTGATATTAAATGCCTAAAAAATATAAGGTTCGGCCAAGAGACTTATATCATGATATTTATATCATTAATGGACCACTTGGGGGTTTCTTGGATGTATATAGTACGTTTATTAACTATATAATATAAAAATAAAAAGTGACATGGTAAATGTCAAACAAATTAACTAAGAGTTAATACTTAACGATAAGGTTAATATAGTAACCCAAACCTGTCTAAATTCTATTGGTTGAATGTTTTTCGACCTACCCCCACATTAAAATTTAAATAATAAACTTTGGAGCCATTAGAAACTGAATATGAATTTATTATAAATTAATATTTCTAGCTTTTCCAAAGGTGCCCCTCACCCCTCTTATAAAAGGGCACTCCTCCTTCTCATTTATTCACACCATCAAAGCCTTTTGGTTCGGCCAAACTCTGCCCAAATAATCTCCAAAATTCCCTAAATACAACCTAGAGTCCTTAGTTTGATCAGAAAGCCAACCTAAGGAGCCCTTTTGATCAAATCAAAAGGAAGAACCCGAAGAAGAGGTAATGATTTCACCACCCTTTTCCAAGTTCCTTTCTTCTTCCACTTCTTCTTCCTTTGTTATTACCATTCTGAAATAATAACTCTAGTATCATGTATATATTGTGATGTTATTATAAATATGGTACAACCATATTCAGTATTCTATCCACCCTTTGAATAACATGTCACCATACGTGCGTACGTACGACTTACCGTCTCCACGTCGTGGTGTAATTGTTATTCAATATATTATTATTTGGATGGGTATAATAATGATGTGTAACTCATGTAAATAATAAATATAACATTTCAATTATTCTTTATATATGATATACCATCCATTTATATATTATTTTAATATCAAAATAATGATATTGTCGCTCGTGCATACGTACGGACTACCGTCTCCACGAACGCGATGAGATTCATTCTCCATCGTATCCATTCAAGTATAATTATCATTTCATGATTTAAAAATAATATTTAAGGACTTGATATCATTTTGTATATGAATAATATACAACCTATCCATGACAAACATGGATTATGTTACAAAACATATAAAATAAAACAAGTAAGTTAACACCAGAAACGACGATAATACTAAGATATTATTAACAAAGCAATATTAAAAGATCATATATGATATCATATGAATGTATATGATTCTTGTATAATTTTATAACAATTATTTCACTATTATACAAGAGTTTAACCTACCCCAACCAAGGAAAAGTACAAGGTAAGGGTTATTTCACAATCTCTTCATTATCTGAGGTTGTTTATACGTAATAATCTACTGGGATCTCTTTATCATCCGCATCCATGTTTCTTAAAAATGAATTTCAAAACATTTTTACTATTCACTAGAATATGGTGTAAATTAATTTATAGCCTTTTTTGACTTTTTATAAGAGGTTTATAAAGGAATATTTCCATCATTTTCCAAACAAAGTGTTTTTTAACCTTTTCGACAAAATTAAGGTAAGAATGTTTTTTTAACTTATACGGCGGGTGCAGCTATTTTCTTCCATTATAAAATCGTTGAAGCTTCCCTTACAAGATTATAAGAATATTTTAAAATAAAATGTTTTATTTCATAAATATATGACTCTTAAATGATTTCAAAATAGAAAGAGATATTTCTCTAAAAAGAGTTTTTATTTCATCTATGTCAACATCCTTTGATGGATTTTATGCTTATTTGATGTTTATTTATTATGATACAAAACTTCTATATTGTATTGAAGGTTTTGTGATATTTTGACTGTGGATGTGCTATTTTTATACCGTTCATAGTTTATGGTGAAAGTATTGACATTTAATATGCTATTTTTAATATGGATGTTTATGTTATGTTTAAACCTTTTCATATGGGAATGCATTGGACTTAATATGTGACGGGTGGAGCCCGCTATAGCTCCTTGATGCATCGGTAGGTCTCATGAGACAAACTAGTGTCTTGGGACAAGGCCTTGGAAAAATCTTATTTGTAGTCTTGGCACGAGGCCTTGGCTATGTGGTTATGATAGTCTGGAATTATGCATTCCATCATTATGAAAAGGGTTATTGATATTGTATTT
The DNA here is from genome assembly GCA_963277665.1 of Viscum album. Classification (NCBI taxonomy): domain Eukaryota; kingdom Viridiplantae; phylum Streptophyta; class Magnoliopsida; order Santalales; family Viscaceae; genus Viscum; species Viscum album. Next base: position 1,449,152,480 of record OY728155.1, read on the forward strand.
GATTATTCAATTAGTAGAATATCCATGTGAATAAGTAAATGGCATTATTTCATTTTACGTTGTCCATACTATGTTGAAGTTCAAGTTTAAAAGGCGTTTGTTTTAGTTATACATTGCCTTAAATGTTTATTCTTATTTATGAAATTTTCCGCTATATTGTTATCCTTACTGGGCATTTGAGCTCACCCCTTTTCTATGTTTTGTTTTTCCTAGGAAGTGAAAAAGTAAATTATTAATGACCAGTAGGGATATTATGTGGGGATATGAGTGTGGAATATGGAGACAATATGTTTTTGTAGTAGTTTTTCACTTTATGATGTAATGTAAGACTTATGAATATTTCTACTGTTTCTAAGGCTACTAAATCAATCGGTCATTCGAGATTTGATCTTTCTTGTGATCATACCAATGTTATGTAATAATTCACCGCCTCTAGGTAACTAGGGTCGGGGCGTTACAGTTGGTATCATAGGATGTTTAGTACAAACCTTGGAAGCAAGATTTAGATAAACTCTGATTAGAGCACGTAGACCTAAGATGAACTTCGAGGATTAATATAGAAGAACATCCTAGAATTTTGGTATTGTAGAGATTTTTTGAGCTTTCTAAGCAATACATCCCTGTTTGTATACGAGCAGGTAGAGGCGGCTCTGGCATAGATGTACCTTGGGGTAAAACCCAAAAACACTGCTTTGAGCTAGACTCAAACGGGAACTGGTGCACGACAACGGGCCTTGCTGCACTCTTGGTTACGAAACTCCCTGGGGATATGCTTAGGATAACATTCATTTTCTTTAAAAACCATTATGAAGGGTTTATGAGTATATACTTCCTCAAAGAAAACATTCTTATGATTATATATTATATCCATAAATAGTTTAATTTATGTTAAGTGTTTTATAAGTATGGGATTATGTATTTTGATTCATAAACTGATCTAGTTTATGTCAGTGTTTAGAAATGGTGCCTAGTGGAAGAAATGGAAACCATATCAATGCACACACTCCATGTAGGGATTTCCTTCCTGCTCAAGATAATTATAGTGGAGCTGGTGATGCAACTGGTGTCGATCAGTTAATCACCATACTGGGACAACTCACTCAGGTTATGAATAATAACCTTACTCGTATGGAGCACCCTGATCTGCAGCATGGAGGATCAATGTTAGATCACTTCATGAGGCAGTAACCACCAACGTTCAATGGGAGTACAAATCCCTTAGTATCTGAGTAGTGTATAAATTCCCTAGAGAAAATATTTCAGGCTTTAGGGAGTAGTGAAATGGAAAAGGTTATCATGGCAGTTTACCGACTCATTGGAGATGTTGATCAATGGTGGTCATTGATTCAAAACATGAAGGAAGATGATGAAGTATCAAATATGGAATGGAGGGAGTTCAAAGATCTATTTTTAGAAAAATATTTTCTTCACGACCATCGTGCAGATATGGAAAGGCAATTTCTGAGTCTTAGACAGAAGGAGGATGAGAATGTCGCAAAGTATGAGGCTAACTTTACAAGGCTAGCAAGGTATGTTGGAGATTATATACGTAACCCAAGAAGTATGATTGATCGTTTCTTTGATGGGTTAAAACCATTTCTCCGTCGAGCATTAGTCTCACAATCCTTTTCATCGTACGAAGACATTGTCTCATTTGCTATCAAGACAGAAAAGGAATTCTCTAAGTCTTATGACTTTAAAGAAAAGCAAGGGAAGAAGAGACCTGCTGATCAATCTGGGAATGGAAATAAGGGGAAGAAGGGAAAGGTTGAATATCCATCCTATGGTAAATGTGGTAAGAAACACCCCGGTACTTGCTTGAAGGGAACAGGAGTCTGTTACAAGTGTGGTGAAAAAGGCCACCAAGCTCGTGATTGCAAGGGGAAGAAGGAAGCTACCAATGTTCAGTTCTACAATTGCAGGAAGATGGGGCATTATATGTCCTAAGCATCAAGAGAACTTACCTCAGAAAAGGTCAAGGGATCAAGGCCAAGCTTACTCTATCATTACTGCTAAGGTAGAAGCTCCAAAAGACGTGGTGGAAGGTAATTTAATGGTTTCCTCAAGTTTAGAAAATGCATTATTTGATTCTGGATCATCTCATTGTTTCATATCTTCCCAGTTTGCTAAGAAAATTAGATATTTTAAATTTGATTTAATAAGAGATTTGTCAGTTAAAACTCCTAAGGGATGTATCATTGCAACAAAGTTTTGTGAATCAGTCCCCATTAGAGCACATAAATGTTCCTTATCTGCTGATCTCATCGTCATACCTATGACTGAGTTTGATATAATCCTCGGTATGGACTGGCTTTCGGACTATGATGCGAATATTTATTGTAAGAAGAAAGAGGTTACGATTCTTGATGATGATGATAAGGAACACCTTATCTTTAGATGAGAATCGTCACCACCTAATTCTTATCTAGATCCACCCCCAGTAGCTCAACTAAATTCAATTATTGGGGAGTAAGAGAATGAAATAACTATGGGTGAGGAAAGTAATGTTCAAATAGAGGATGTACCTGTTGTGAAAGAATTTGTAGATGTATTTCTGGAAGATTTACCGGGACGTCCTCCAGAATGAGAAGTTTAGTTTTCCATTGATTTAATTCCTGGATCAAGGCCTATATCGAAGACCCCTTATAGAATGGACACTGTAGAATTAGTCGAACTAAAGAAACAACTAGAGGAATTGAGTAATAAAGGATTTATTCTCCCTAGTGATTCTCCATGGGGAGCCCCTGTTCTTTTTGATAAAAAGAAAGATGGATCTATGAGTTTATGTATTGACTATAGGGAGATCAATGCTATAATGATAAAGAACAAGTATCCCCTACCTCGCATTGATGATTTATTTTACCAACTACATGGAGCTCAATACTTTTCAAAGATTGACCTTCGATCTGGATACCATCAGTTGTGTGTGAAGAAGGAAGACATTCCGAAGATAGCATTTCAGACCAGGTACGGGCATTATAAGTTTACAGTAATGCCTTCTGGATTGACTAATGCACCCTCTGTATTCATGGATCTGATGAATAGATTTTTCAAGGAATATCTCTATGAATTTGTGGTGTTATTTATTGATGATATCTTGGTATACTCAAAAAGCTACGAAGATCATGAAAATCACTTGCGGATTATCTTGAAGACTCTGAGAAGACATGAATTATATGGGAAGTTTAGCAAGTGTGGATTCTGGCTTCAGGAGATTTCTTTTCTTGGCCATATTGTCTCTAAATATGGAATCTCTGTTGATCCTTCTAAGACCAAGGCACTCCAAGAATGGCCAGCACCGATGAGTATAGCTGAGGTAAATAGTTTTATTGGTTTAGTAGGTTATTATCGACATTTCGTCCAGAATGTTTCCCGATTGGGTAACCCATTAATGAAGCGCACACGTAAAGGAGTTAAATTTTTTTGGACAAAAGAGTGTGAAGAATGTTTCGAAGAAATGAAGATAAGATTAGTCAATGCTCCTATATTAACTCTACCATCGGGGAATGATGGGTTTGTTATTTATAGTGATGCAACAAAGAAAGGACTTGGTTGTGTCCTTATCTAGAATGATAGAGTTATTGCCTATGGATCACGACAGTTTAAAATTCATGAACAAAACTATCCTACTCATGATCTCAAGTTAGCAGTTGTGATATTTTCTTTGAAAATATAGAGGCACTACCTCTATGGTGAAAAATGTGAGATTTATACTGATCACAAGAGTTTGAAGTATATTTTCTCACAAAAAGAACTCAACATAAAGTAAAGGAGATGGCTTGAATTACTCAAGGATTATGATTGCACGATACACTACCACCCAAGGAAGGAAAACAAGGTGGAAGATGCTTTGAGCAGAAAATATCATGGAGTTTTGAACAATATGAGAGTTGAAATGGATCCAATTTTCATGGATCTAGTGAAGATGGACATGGGAATAACCAGGGAAGGAGAAACATCAATGCTTTTTCAAATCGATGCCAAACCATCTTTACTAAAAAGGATTAAGATTTCTCAGACTAATGATGGAGAATTTCAAAAGAAGATTAAAGCTGTGAATGATGGGAGATTGAGAGATTTTGTGTATGAAAATGGAATTTTGAAATTCGGGAAGAGGCTTTGTGTTCCCGATATACCTGATATAAAAAGGGAATTGTTGGATGATGCTCATAGTTCCAATTTCTCTATACACCCTAGGAGCACCAAAATGTATAGAGATTTGAAGGAACACTTTTGGTGGGACAATATGAAGAGGGAGATTGCTGATTTTGTGTCAAGATGTATTGTTTGTCAACAAGTGAAAGCTGGAAGGCAACACCCTGTAGGAGTCATGCAACCTCTTCCCATACCGGAGTGGAAATGGGACAATATTACGATGGACTTTGTTATGGGGCTACCAAAGACTCCTAGAAGGAACAATGCAATATGGGTTATTGTTGATCGTCTTACCAAGTCAGCACATTTTCTTGCTATAAGAGAAGATCTACCACTGGAACGTCTAGCAAGACTATATATTAATGAAGTTGTGAGACTTCATGGAGTACCCCTATCGATTGTTTCTGATTGTGATCCCCGTTTTACTTCAAGATTCTGGAAGAGTCTTCGGAAATCCCCGGATACTGAACTTCATTTGAGGACTGCCTACCACCCTCAGATAGACGGACAATCAGAATGGACTATTCAAACCTTAGAAGACATGCTGAGATCCTTCTCACTTGACTTTCAGGGTACGTGGGATCAGTATTTACCTCTGGTAGAATTTTCCTATAACAATAGCTTCCGTTCGAGTATTCAGATGGCACCATATGAAGCGTTATATGGAAAGAGATGTTGCATGGAAACCTATTGGGATGACGTTGGTGAAAGAAAACTTGTAGGTCTAGAACTGCTGGAGGAAATGATAGAAAAGGTGAAGGTAATCCAAAATCACATCAAAGCAGCTCAAAGTAGGCAGAAGTGCTATGCCGATAATTGAAGGAAGGATTTGGAATTTCAAGTCGATGATCATGTTTTTATGAAGGTATCTCCATGGAAGGGAGTCATACATTTTGGTAAGAAAGGTAAATTGAGTCCCAGGAACATCGGACCTTTCGAAATTCTAGAATGAATTGGGGTTGTAGCTTACCGATTGGTAATGCCGCCAAGTCTCTCCAAAGTTCACGATGTGCTCCACGTATCTCTGTTGAGGAAATACATGCCTGACCCAACGCATGTACTCGCCTATGAGGATTTAGAACTGGAACCCGATCTATCTTATTGTGAAGAGCCCGTTAGGATTCTTGATATGAGAGAACAAGTACTGAGAAACCGAATGACGCGTCTGGTAAAGGTTTTGTGGAAAAACCATAAGATGGAAGAGGCAATGTGGAAACCCGAGGAACTTATGATGAAGAACCACCCGATTATTTTCATGTGATAATATTCTAGAAATTTTGAGGAAGAAATTATTTGAATGAGGGTAGAATGTAACACCCCAAGCTTCCATGGTACGCTTCTCTTTGAATAATGTGATAGCGTTTGTTGTACGCAACACCGAGTTCTAACACACCATAACCAATCAAACTAGCCGTTATGAATAGTAATACCTACTTTTTGAAATTATATATATTTTATTTTTTAAAATGGAAATCATTTTTGGATTCAGAAAATCGATTTTATCCAAAGGTGAAATTTTGGTACTTTTCGGATAACTTTTATATTTTGATGAATAGTGAAAATTACTAAATTTTAATTAAAAAAACTTTTTTAATCAAAATAATTAATAGTGATAAATTATGAATTTGAGTGGTTTTAAAGTATATTTAGAATATATTTTTACCATTTAATATAATTTTGGTCATTGAACATAATTTTACAATTAAACTAGACATAAACAAGTGTCAATCTTTTGATAGTTATTATCTCTTAAAAACACGCTTTTTGTTTTAACAACGGGAATTAATTTTAAATTAATTTCTTCCACTTATGTGTTTTGAATTTGGAAAAATGGATTCCATATTTGGAATCAGGATGTTCAAATTGTGTAAATAGGTAACTTTTATTTTTAGACATTTTGAATAATTACTTCGGTAAATATTTTACTTACCATGGTTAAGGGTAAATCCGGTAAATAAGGGTTAAAACAATAATATTATAATAATACTAAATTACCCTAAAACGTGTCCTAGACTTATTGGTTGATACATGTTCACCATAGGCATCTTTGGGTCGATTTGGGGACCCCATGGAGCCACTTGTAGGTGATAGGGACACTTTATTTTAATTAAGTTAAAATGAATACAAAAATGACACAAGCATATATCTTTTAGAAAAACAATTATTACATAGGGTTATATATGTTTTATTTTCAACTATAAATATTAATTACAAAGATAAAAATATTTCCTACATAATTATATTTTATTTATAATTTTTAGAGATTACATAATTTAATTTATTTATGACACAATGATGATGCAGTAATTAACATAATAGTGAAAATTTAAAATAATTGATATTATAAATACCCAAATAAATATAATTTGAGACTTTTAATGAATTACAATAATTTTCTAGGTTAATATTACATATTAGGATTTATTTAATTAACTTTTTTTGAATTAATCATTCTGTTATGAGTTTCAAAAAAATCAACATTTGAATAGTGTCAAAATTGACATAAAAGAGTTTTAAAACAAATATTATATTATTAATTGATATTAAATTCCTAAAAAATATAAGGTTAGGACAAGAGACTTATATATTGATATTTTTATCATTTATGGACCACTTGGGGGTCTCTTGGATTTATATAGTATGTTTATTAACTATATAATATAAAAATACAAAGTGACATGGTAAATGTCAAACTAATTAACTAAGAGTTAATAGTTAATGATGAGGTTAATATAGTAACCCAAACCTATCTAAATTCTATTAGTTGAATGGTTTTCGACATACCCCCACCATAACATTTAAATAATCAACTTTTTATCCATTAGAAACCGAATATTAATTTATTATAAATTAATATTTCTAGCTTTTCCAAAGGTGCCCCTCACCCCTCTTATAAAAGGGCACTCCTCCTTCTCATTTCTTCACTCCTTCAAAACCTTTTGGTTCGACCAAACTCTGCCCAAATACTCTCCCAACTTTTCTCACTACAACCTAGAGTCCTTAGTTTGACCAGAAATCCAACCTAAGGATCCCTTTTGATCAAATTAAAAGGAAGAACCCGAAGAAGAGGTAATGATTTCACCACCCTTTTCTAAGTTCCTTTCTTCTTCCACTTCTTCTTCCTTTGTTTTTACCATTCTAAAATAATAACTCCAGTATCATATATATATTGTGATGTTATTATAAATATGGTACAACCATATTCAGTATTCTATCCACTCTTTGAATAACATGTCACCATACGTGCGTACGTACGGCTTACCGTCTCCACGTCGTGGTGTAATTGTTATTCAATATATTATAATTTGGATAAGTATAATAATGATGTGTAACTCATGTAAATAATAAATATAACATTTTAATGATTCGGTATATATGATATACCATCCATTTATATATTATTTTAATATCAAAAGAATGATATTGTCGCTCGTGCGTACGTACGGACTACCGTCTCCACGAACGCGATGAGATTCTTTCTCCATCGTATCCATTCAAGTATAATTATCATTTGATTATTTAAAAATAATTTTTAAGGACTTGATATAATTCTGTATATGAATAATATACAACCTATCCATGAAAAACATGGCTTATGTAACAAAACATATAAAAGAAAACGAGTAAGTTAACACCCGAAACGACGATAATACTAAGATATTATTAACAAAGCAATGTTAAAAGATCATATATGATATCATATGAATGTATATGATTCTTGTATAATTTAATAACAATTATTTCACTATTATATAGGAGGTTAACCTACCCCAACCAAGGAAAAGTACAAGGTAAGGGTCATTTCACAATCTCTTCATTATCCGAGGTTGTTTATACGTAATAATCTACTGGGATCTCATTATCATCCACATCCATGTTTCTTAAAAATGAATTTCAAAACATTTTTACTATTTACTAGAATATGGGATAAAGTCATTTATACCCTTGTTTGACTTTTTATAATAGGTTTATAATGGAATCTTTCCGTCTTTTTCCAAACAAGGTGCTTTTTAACCTTTTCATCAAAATTAAGGTAAGAATTTTTTTTAACTTATATAGCGGGTGTGGCTATTTTCCGCCGTTATAAAATTGTCGAAGCTTCCCTTACAAAATTACAAGAATATTTTCAAAGAAAATGTTTTATTTCATAAATATAAGACTCTTAAATGATTTCAAAATAGAAAGAGATATTTCTCTAAAAAGAGTTTTGATTTCATCTATGTCAACATCCTTTGATGGATTTTACGCTTATTTGAAGTTGATTTATTATGATAAAAAATTTCTATGTTGTATTTAAGGTTTTTTGATATGTTTGACTATGGATGTGCTATTTTTATACCGTTCATAGTTTATGGTGAAAGTATTGACATTTCGTATTCTAGTTTTAATACGAATTTTTATGTTATGTTTAAACCTTTTCATATAGGAATGCATTGGACTTAATATGTGGTGGGTGGAGCCCACTATAACTCCTCGATGCATTGGTAGGTCTCATGAGACAAACTAGTGTCTTGGCACAAGGCCTTGGAAAAATCTTATTTGTAGTCTTGGAACGAGGCCTTGGATATGTGGTTATGATAGTCTGGCATTATGCATTCCATCATTATGAAAATGGTTATTCATATTTCATGTGATTATTCGATTAGTAGAATATCCATGTGAATAAGTAAATGGAATTATTTCATTTTACATTTGCCATACTATGTTGAAGTTCAAGTTTAAAAGACTTTTGTTTTAGTTATACATTGCCTTAAATGTTTATTCTTATTTATGAAAGTTTCTGCTATATTGTTATCCTTACTGGGCATTTGAGCTCACCCCTTTTCTATGTTTTATTTTCCCCAGGAAGTGAAGAAGTAAATTATGAATGACCTGCAGGGATATTATGTGGGGATATGAGTGTGGAATATGGAGACAATATTTTGTTGTAGTAGTTTTTCACTTTATGGTGTAATGTAAGACTTATGAATATATCTAGTGTTTCCAAGGCTAATAAACCAATCGGTCTTTTGAGATTTGATCTTTCTTGTGATGATGCCAATGTTATGTAATAATGCACCGACTCTAGGTAACTGGGGTCGGGGCATTACATTATTGAATCACATTACTTAATCAAGGTTCCTAAATTATATTAATACATTCTTAAGTGAAGTTACGTAATCCATTTGGTCAAATTACTAATCATAAGTGTAAAATCACTATTCATAATTTACTATTCATCAAAAATTAAGTTGATCTTATTAGACTCTAAATTTCTTTCTGAACATAACTATAGAAGAAAAATTTTTGAAAATCATTACACATTATTAATTATTTAAGGTTTACATAAATATTTTAAAATATCTTTTTTCTAAAATTCACCAATAATATGCATACTATGTTTATCCAAACATTTGAAAATTCACAAACTTCACCATAAAAAGAAATCAAAATTTTTATTTAAATCAAAGTATTACACAAGGCAGTTATGGTCTCGTTACATAGCCCCTTATAACACCAGTATAGGAACTAAGAGTATGGTTTTCTAGGGTGATAGAATCTTCGGGCAGCTTGGCCAACGTTGCCCAAGTAGTGATTTCTATCAGCTTGAACTTCTCATGAAGGTGATTCCATTACATCTTCACACGATGATGTTCGGATTGGGTTTGGTCTAGAGCAAATCCCAAAGGTGCTACCTCTTTCCCAAGTTCCGTCAGATCGGCTTCGATCGGCCCAAGACTAATGGATGGGGCTATCAAATCTTCTTTCTATATTAACCAAGATCATTTGTATTTATAAAAAATAATTGCAACATTTAGTTTCCAACATTCATGTTGACCAACAGTCATATAAAAGTTGAAACCCAACGGTCTCATTTTAATTATACAAATTTTATTAAATGAAATAGTTTTACTGAGTATAAAATAAAATGACACACAAAGATAGGAAACAAAATTTATTCAAAATTCTGGGTCATTACAATCTTCCCCCCTTAATAAATTGTGTCCTCATAATTTTAAAATTGGGAATGGAAATTTCATTGAATTTCCCTCATCGAAAAAAGAGTCAGTAAAACTATTACTTTAAAAGAATGAAAGGGAAGTACAAAGGTCACCCGAGTTAACCCATACTAGGATTCAACGTAAGAAAACATGGATATGGAAGAGAAAACGAAGGGTCAAGTTCTGATGGAGAGTGATAGAAAACATGATTAGGATAAAATAAACCACAAAAAGATCACAAACTTATGATGTGCTAAACAATCATTGATTACTCGGTAGGAAACATAAAACAACAACATTTTTGTTTTACGTTCCTTTTCATAATTTTGAGGAATTCATTTACTACATAGAATAAAAACATAAGGAAATATACTTACCTTCAATTAGAGTTTCATCCCTTAATAATTTTCCACCAAGACTAATCTTTTCTCCAAAAGAATGAGCATTCAAAAAGACTTGGTCTCATCAAAAGCAAAAGAATCATCTTCTAGAGAATCACATAATCCACAAAAATAATAACTACATATTTCCCTTGTCTTTAGTAATCAACTAAAACTAAAATGGATAGTATGAGATCATATAATTCCCAAAAAGGATAATCCTATAAAAATAGAAATATGGATACAAATCTCCAAAATTCACCAAAAGTACCCAAAGTTCTAGAAAGACCATTCAATACACAATCATCCTTAAAATTCTTCAAAAAAATCCTAACTGAGATTGGAACCCAAAACTCAAAAGGATTTAATAACACAATCTTCCCCAATAAAGCTTAACATTTATCTCCAAATAACATCGAATACTATTAAATTCTCATACTAAAGTGTAATTAACCCAATAACATATTCTCTATATTAGGTTCATCATTTTCCAAAAATAACCCAAATCACCATATGCCCACAATAAATACCTAAATTCTTACAAGAAAAATCAACCATTCCTCCTCAATTTAAATTCTGTAGTATTTTATTTCCCTTAGGCTTATATTACTCAAAAAGAGAAAACATTTTCCAAAAATAACCTTTATCATTTAATCACCAAATCATTTAACTATAAAAAGGATATCTATTTGATAAAACATAAGTTTTGAAAAGTAAATTATTCTTGATCCATAAAAAATAGCAGGTGCATTAGTTAGTCAGAAGGGTATAACAACAAACTCATAATGCCCATATCCTGATTGGAAGGTAGTTTTTTGGAATATCATCATTCTTCACCCTTAATTTATGATAAACAGAACAATGATAAATCTTAGAGAAGAATTGATCCCCATGAAGTTGGTCAAATAAGTCATCAATTCTTGGAAGGGAGTATTTGTTCTTCACTATGATCCCATTCAGTTCTCTATAATAAATGCATAGCTACATCCATCCATCCTTCTTCTTCACAAAGAGAACTGGTGCTCCCCAAGGAGACACACTTGGTCAGATAAACCCATTCCCCAAAATATCTTTGAGTTGTTTCTTTAATTCCTCTAGATCCACATTTTCAATCCTATAGGGTGTCTTTGACATCGGATGAGATCTAGGTATGAGTTCAATGGAGAACTCTACCTCCCTTTTTCGGGGAAGTCCAGGTAACCCCTCAGGAAATACGTTAATGTATTAAAAGATGATAGGGACATTTTCTAAATGAAAAAAATCTTTTGTGAGAATATTATTTCATTTACGAATCTTTTAACTAAAAGGATTTTATGTCTTAAAACTTCATGCTTAGACAATTATATTTTTTTATAATTCCTTCATAATGATTCATAAAAATCTTTCAATTAACCAAACATATCCCTCAAGAGTTTCGTAACCAAGAGTGCAGCAAGGCATTTTGTCGTGTACTAGTTCCCATTCGAGTCTAGCTCAAAGCGGTGTTTTCAGGTTTTACCCCTATGTACATCTGTGCCAGAGCCACCTCTACCTACTCATATCCAGACAGAGATGTTTTTTCTTGATAAACAACTTACTCAATACTCACCAAAATACCAGGAAGATTTCCTATATCACCAAGGTCCATCCCCAAGGTGTCATATAAAATTACCAAGGTTATTCACCAACTTATTGTAAAAGTGTCATCTCTAGAGATTAATTATTTACCCAATGCATTGGAGTGCTATCAGGGTGAACCCTTAATATGTCTTTAATTTCATATGAGCCACATAGATCATAATAAAACATTTCATAAATAACTCAAATGGAATCAAAGAAATTGGTTTCATGTCAAAATCGTGATGTTTTAAAAAAAACATAAAAATAAGATTGTTATGTCATTTATAACCCATGGAAAGGGAGTGAGGGTTATATGTATGTCAAATCCAGAATCAAATATATCATTTTTATATATTTATTAACACCCATAGAAATGAAATATGTCTGGGTATTCACATAAATAAAAAATATAATTTCTTGAGAGAAAGAGATATACATTTTGAGACGAAATTTCTGCATCTTAACGGCCATATAACATGGTTTTAAGAAACATTGAAAAGATAGGGTACAAGAGTAACCCCTCATTAATAAATTATAATATAGTATAAATGCAGAATAACATGAATATATGAACATGGTGTGGAAATTTGAATAACATACCACATGATAAGGAAACATGAAAGAAAATAGAAGACATGATTCCTTTTACGAAAAATTCTGCAGCCTAACGGCGTCACATAAAAATTCAGAAAACAAATTAATGAGAGAGGAAAGGGTATCTCAACAATTATATGTGAAATTAAAATAAATGAGAACATATAAGAACATACCCTCAACATAAATAGATGGAGATTATAATACACAACATAAAGGAAGTCATGACTTAAAAGAGGAGGGTGAAAGGATCCTCTTACCTTGAAGAGTAACTTCAAAATCTTGAAGGTCGGGACCTTGGGATACTTGAGGGAACATTAGGAGGACTCCTTGGGAGGTAAAGATACCATAACTTCATTGTGGAGGATTTGAAAATGAAATGAATGAGGGAATGTCTTGGTATTTATTGGGTAATTGAGGGGACAAAGCATTAATTTCCAAGGGACACCTCATCGGTGGTATTGGAAAAACCATGGGATTGCCCATGGTATTTTCCCATGGTATTGGCCACTTGGGACATCTCATAACTTATCTTACTATTCATAATTCAACCAGTATTATTTCATAATTATTACATCCTTAATGATGCCATTAAACACCTGAAACTCAAAAACTGTAAATTCACTATTCACCAAAAATTTAACTTTCTCAGAAAAATCCAAAAAATTCACCTTAACCTAATATCGATGCTTTGATTTCAAATATGAACTCCATTTTTTGAAAATAATTTTCTAAATATTTTTAATTTAATTTTTATATAAAAGTACTATTCACCAAAAAATCAATTGTTTTAGAAAATTCCAAGAAATTCACCTTAAAAAATAATGATGCTCTGATTTTGAAAATGAACTCCATTTTATGAAAATAATTTTCTAAATATTTTTAATTTAATTTTTAAATAAAAAACACTATTCACCCAAAAAAACTAATACTTAAACAATAATTTTTGAAAAAGTTATTTACCTATTTTATTGAATCACATTACTTAATCAGGGTGCCTAAATTATATTAATACTTTCTTAAGTGAAGTTACATAATCCATTTGGTCACATTACTAATCGTAAGCATAAAATAACTATTCATAATTTACTGTTCATCAAAAATTAAGTTGATCTTATTAGACTCTAAATCTCTTACGGAACATAACTATAGAAGACCATTTTTTGAAAATAATTACACATTATTAATTATTAAAGGTTAACATAAATATTTTAGAATACCCTTTTTCTAAATTTCATCAATAATATGCATACTATATTTATCTGGATATTTGAAAATTTACAAACTTCACCATAAGAAGAAATCACAATTTTTATTTAAGTCAAAGGATTACACAAGGGAGTTATAGTCTCGTTACATATCCCCTTATAACACCAGCATAGGACCTAAGAGTAAGGTGTGCTAGGGTGATAGAATCTTGGGGCGGCTCAGCCAATAGTTCTCAAGTAGTGATTTATATCATCTTGAACTTCTCGCGAAGGCGATTCTGTTCCAACTTCACACAATGAATTTCAGCTTGGTTTTGGTCCAGAACAAAGCCTAAAGGTGCTACCTTCTTCCCAAGTACCGTCAGATGGTCTTCGATCAGCCCGATACAACTGGATGGGGCCATCGAATCTTCTTTCTATATTAACCAAGATCATTTGTATTTATAAAAAATAATTGCAACATTTAGTTTCCAACGGTCATTTTGACCAACAGTCATATATCATTCAAAACCCAACGGTCTCATTTTAATTATACTCATTTTATTAAATGAAATAGTGTTACAGAGTATAAAATAAAATAACACACAAAGTTAGGAAACAATATTTATTCAAAATTTTGGGTCATTACATTACATGAGTAGAATCACCTCTCCCTAGGCTTACTAGACCCATCATGTGATCCCTGAATAGTAGAACCTCTATATCGGGACCTTCTCTTAAAAAATCTCACGTGTATTTTCCCCTAATACTAATTTCGGCTCCCTGATACCGAGGCCTCTACTCTTATATGCCAACTACTAGAAACCACTGGCTATGTTTCCACATCCAATAAATTCTCAACCATAAAAGTTCTCTCTATAACCCGGGTATAGGTATTAATACATTGAGGTATAACATTGGCTCAAATGTCTCTATGCATACCTTGCTTGAATGTTTGAACCCTGAATAACCAATCATGAACCATATCCATCGAGTACCTAAATAGGATGGTAAACCTATATTAATACTAATATATTGTCATGCTACTCTATTGTAGTAGAATAAACTCTTGGATATACACAACCCTTAATATATATGGTCAGAAAAACTATATGAAAAGGAACTCAAAATATGTACATGCAAGAGTCACCTCTTCGTAAGACAATGTCACTTACCTTACTATCTCATGGTTGGGCAGTGGATAAGGCTCAAACCTAAGAACAACTTATGATTTGTTGGTTTACTAACAATATGAAAAAATTTGGCCACTTTCTCAAGACAATCCTCATCCACCTGTGGGTCAGGTTTGCCTTAGAACATGAGGGGTCTCTATTGATGAAAATCATGAAGTGTGATTATCTGGAACACCTCCTCCATTGGTATTATGGGTACCATGTGCTACTCCAAGCATGGTGGTATAGCTGTTGAATCACCTAGAGGTAGCATCTTAGGAACTGCTCTATGTATCGACCCCTCATCACTGAGGGGAGTATCCTCATGATCATGAGGCTAAACTCTCACTGGTATATATCACAGTGGAATCCTGAAATAAACAATATGTACCAAAATCCATTATTATATCGAAAAAAATAACTTAAGAAGGACATGGAAACCAAAATCCATTCTAATATGATCCATGTACTACTGTTTTCCATGAAACCATTGTCTCATGCATTGAGTCAAAAAGTATGTGATCAAAGTCTTGTTGTATAGATTCGTTAGCAGCCGCACCAACACTGGAGTCCCTAACTTGAAAGATAAACTAGAAACACTTAACAATGTTTCCTCAATCCAATCTCATAGACTCTAGTTCTAATGTATAATTGACCACTCCGATACAAATTTATCACAACCTGTCCCAAAGGAGCCCATTCTATGACTCCCCAAGCCTAACTACAATAGGCCAGGGGTTGGAAAATAGTGTCGAGTAGTCATATCACTTACATGGGATTCCTTAACCTAAGTACATATACCCACACACACATCTCCAAGACAATAAAATAAGGAAATGTAAAAAAACTAAATAACCAAGAATGCATACATCTGAATACCACAACCAAAGTACAATAAGAATAAAATGAAAGTAAACTGGTCCAAACACAAGCCCAATAAAATGAGTCTGAAATAAGATGAACCTAAAAGTGATACAATGAATTCTATCAGAATACCAAAGGAACACACCTTAGTCTATTCAATCTCAATGTGAACCATCTAGTCCTGTTATGTCAAGGACTATGTCAAAAGTTTGATCGTCTACACAAGACTCAACACGTACAGGTAAAGCCATGTAGGGGTGATAATAAATTACTAAATAGGACACCACAAAACCAAAAATCACACAACAAAAGAAAAACAAAATTATCTCTACATAGGTATATGTCTCCAACACATATAACAATAATATCTAATTACATTCCACAAAGACAAATAGTTTAAAGGTATGCCACAACCATAGTTTATTACGCTAGGATTCAATATTAATGATTGAAAAAAATGGTCATCTAAGAGAAAACACTCCTCAGTCTGATAGAAATCATGACATCTATCCAAGATGTAGTTCACATCAGTTATCTTTATTATAAGTACACACTAATATTCCCAAGAGAATATGATACTTAGATGAGGATCACACCAAAGTCCATGGGGGTATAAAAAAAATCAATCTCGACTAACCTTATAAGTATAGGATCTAAGCCCGCGTAGTATTGGTGAAAAATATTTGAAGAACTACACATAATGAATGAAGATTAATAGAGTATTTCACTATAGACCTTATGGATTAATTCCAGCAACACTATCCTTGTAGTACTATAGAAGGGATCATTGTCTTTGGAGTATGACACAATTCCAAGTAATGATTTATAAAGTACATGACATGTATAAGGGTTACACACCATGTCTTTTGATAGTAGTTCCTACCCATGTAACGGGCTAATGTCTCATGCACATGTCTATGTATAACTACACAACAAGTTTTATACCCATTAACTTACTAATATTATAGTACAAGGATTAGCCTATGTACTTGTCCTAACCATGTCCATGTAAGGGATTACACAGCCTAATCCAACCCGTGTGCCTCAAACCATGTTTGTGTACCCTTTGAGGTACACCCCAAGTCACTGGGGAGAGACCACACATTATGTGATAGGGGTCACACACTGTGTGATACTTAACATTCTATAAAACCCTAGAAACTGCATTGGGTGTCCCATGCGGCTTTTTACTATGCATTACATATCGTTTCTTGTGGATTTTTATAGAAAAACATATCTAGAATTCATGTTGTATTCCATTCAACCAAACTTCCATCCGGTGAATGAAAACATGATTAGACCCTTCGATTCATTCAGAAATTGGCCTCGTTCATCATTATTCATTGTGCATCAAAGAACATGAAATCGGGTATCCAAAACCATTTGATTTGCCACTGCTTAAATCATGACACCATCATCATGTCCTTCTGATCCCATATCCATTATATCAAATCATTATTCCAAGAAATGGGTTCACGAAAATTGATTCATCAGGATATGTTAAACCTTGAGCCAATTAAATAATTCATATTGTGAATGAAGAATTGAGGGGAAAAATAACATAAAAAATCAAGTAGAATGAACCTTTTTCAATGTTTGTGACGACCTCGATTTGATTCCATTATAATAAAAATGAATAATAAACAATCATAATGTAATTCAAACTATAAAATTCCCACAAATAATCCCATCTCACAAGATGACTGATCCGCAAATCAATCCATCAGTCGACTGATTCAGGTTAGAGACATTAAGAACGGGGAATGAATCCCACCAAATCAAACATCCAGCCTCAATTTCCATTGATCACTAATGAAGAATAATGTAAAATAATTATTTTTTGTGAGGTCCTTTTATTTAGTCCTGCACGAGTCACCAATCATTCAACTGGTCATCATCTGCCAATAGGATATTCTCCAACAGCTCCAATGGATCTCGCCAATTCACAGGGTTATGTAGATAACCCTAAAAATTATCCACAAGTGATTATTTAAATAAATGGTTAGGTCATTACATCAATAAAACAAATAATATAATATATTTTATTATTTTATTCATTTTACACCCATGGTTAATTTTCCATAAACTCCCTTCACTGACCAAGGTTATATCACACCTTGGGTAAACCCCATCTTTTGAACTCAATGATGCCCTTGGATTTCAAATCTGGGCCCCCATTTAGGAGTTACTACAATTTTATAAGATAAAAGTGTGACCATTCTATTTAATATATTTAATATATTTCAAACATTTATTCTGGGTACATCCTTCCTTGGAATCGCACGCCATCTCAAAGATTTGTTTTAAAATTAATCCGTATAATTTCTAAAAATAATACAATGGAAATATGAGTCATTAAAAAAACAAAATCCACTTATTTTTATCTATAGATAAATGCCTTTATTCGAACATCATACAATATTTATTTTTCCAAAATATTGAAAAGTTATGAAAAACAATTCTTTAATTTGAAATCCTTTTTGGAAGATAATTTTGAAGTTAAATATGAAAAAAAATGAATATTTCAAAGTGATTAAGAGATAATAATCACAAGTAAATCATACAAAAATCTTCTTTCATGAATTCAAAGAGATTAGGAGGAAGTGTTTTAGTGAAGATATCAACAATTTGAAGTTTGGTTCATGGTCTTGAACGGTGTCACTTTTTTGGATGTTATCTCAAATAAAGTAGTGTCTCAAGTTAATGTTCTTAGTATAAGAGTGTTGGATAGGGGTTTTAGAGATATTTATCACACTATTGATTTCAAAACATTATAGGGGTAGAAGTTTATGTTACCCCAAAGTACAAGAGATTATGTTTCGTCCATATTACTTGGGCCCAACAACTCCCAATTTCTATGTATTATACTTTTACAGTAGAGAGAGAAACTAGATTTTTCTTCTCATTACTATAATAGATAAGGAATTACCATAGTAGATGAAAAGTTCTGCTAGTAGTTTTCTTATATAGTTGGAATCCTCCAAAATTAGTATCAAAAAAACAAGAATGTTTTAATGACTTTTCTTTTGAAAAAAAATAATCTCATGTTTTTAATTCCTCTAAAATAATGAAAAATTAATTTGATAGATTTTAAATGAGAATCCGTTAGATTAGATTAAAATAGATCATGTAGGAATAAAATGAATATGAAGTCTGAAAAGGTCAAAGAAGGATAAATTAGACATCTAGTTATACTTCAATAAAGCATGGTGTTGATCGAATGACTAGATTTATCCATCGTTTTCTTACAAGTTGTACCGATGGGCGTTCTTATTTCCTTATCATAGTCCATTCCAAACATTATTAGAAGTTCATTAACATATTTACTTTTTCTTAAAGGTTCCCTTATAATTTTTGGAAATTGGATAACCAAGAAAGAATTTATGTTCTCCCATAAAAATATTTTCAAACACATTATTAATTAAATTAAAAAATTAAATGTTAAGAGTTTCATTATTTGAGCTGATAAAACATCGTCAATATAAATTTTAATGATTAATAAATAATTTTGAATTTTTTTCAGGATAATGGTGGAATTTTATTTTCCCATTTTAAAATAGTTTGATTAATAAAACTTATGTAACATCTCATATGAAGCCCAAATGTTTGGTTTTAAACCTTTATAGATCATTTGTTAACATAAAGAAAATAATTTTTATATTCATGAATATCAAAACTAAATGGTTAGAAAAAAAATTTCAAAAATAAAACCATTTATAAAATCACTTTTGACATCCATTTGAAAAATTTTGAAATTAAAATTAGAGTTGAATTCAAATAAGATTCAAATGGGTTCGAGCCAAGTGGTTGGATAAGATTTTTCACCAAAATGAATATCTTGTTCTTCATTATAACATTTAACAAAAATCTTATTTTTTTATAGGTATCCTTTCTTTGTTCATTAAGTATGTTTTGAAAAACCAACTTTATGATAATAATAGGTTGATTATTGGGACATTATTTGAGATTCCATATTTTTTCACTTTGAAATTTGTTCAACTCCTCTTGAATGTAGTGTAAATAATTCTAATAATTAATATATTAATCATGGGAAAAATGTTCAAGGTGAGTAAGGAAACCTTTATATTCAACCTCGTTTAATACTTTCCTTCGTATGATGTCTAAATTATAATCCAATAATAAAATTCACAAGATTATGGAATTTGGATTAAATATAAGATGTGGGTAAAGGATGGGATAGGGATTCTAGAGAAACTTTAATTAAATTTGAAAATTGATATTTATGAAGTGTTAAACTAGGCTAGTTAACACCATCAATAGTTTTTGGATGTGTTTTAGGAACATTATCATCTAAATTGATGTGAATTGACTCTTATTACGTCTTGATCCTCTTATTTAAGAAATGAAAGGATTTACATGAGTTCAAGTACCCATGGAGGATTCTTTCATTGGATTTTGGGTGAAATGTTCCTAAATTGTCCTCGATATTAAGGATAAAGAATTTACAACAAGAGACTTTATAGAAGCCAACTATTGTAATTTTACCATTGTAAAGTTCATAATGGTTTTTTTCTAATATAGTACTTATAAATACACATTTAAGGATAAAGTAAGTGGTATTGGACACCTCAACCCATAAATATTAAGGAAGGGAAATCCAATTTAGGGTATTCCTGGACATTTATTGGAGTTTCCTATTTTATCTTTTGATAAACCCATTTTGTTGAGGTGTTTTCAAAGAGGAAAAAGTGTGATGATAACATTGAGAAGTCCAAAAGTCCTCAAAGTATTTTTATTAAATTCAATTACGTGGTTAATTATTATGGATAATTGTTTGTATCATTTTATTCATTTTTTAATTTCCATGAAAAGTAGATGAATAAATTATAAGACTCGTTATTATGACCTAAGGATAAAACCCATTAAAATATAATAAATTTATCAATAATTACAAAGGTTTAATTTTTTCCTCTAATATTAGAAATAAGAGTTTGTCCAAAAATATCATGTTGGACTAAATATAAGGTTTTAAAATAGGAAAGAATATTTTTATGTTTGAAATAAGACTTTTGTTTCTTGCATAGTTGGAAAGGTTAAAAATTAATTTATATTTAAAATAAAATTTTGTCAAATCTAGTACATGTCAGATATGGTGGAGTTTGATAGGAGAATGAATATTAGAATTACCTTGGCACTGATGCTAAATCCAAGAATCAATATCATTAGAACATAAAAACTTAACATTTTTAATTAATGGATATTTTAAATCTATAATATAAACACCTTGAAAATGGTATTTCGTATATAAATGTTTTCCTTTAGAATTAAAAACATTACGAAAATCATTTTTAAAATTAATTATGAAACTGCTACCACATAATTGATTAACACATAAAAATTTATTCTTCAATCCATTAACAAATAAAACATATTTATTTATATTAGATTTAGAGAAAAAAATCATTATTGTACCAATTATTTTTCATTTTGAATCATCTCTAAATGTTTCATGTCCTCCATCAAAATCTTCGAGATGTTTGAATTCAAAAGTATCACCACACATGTTCCTCGAGAACCATGTACCAAGTAGCTTCTTGGGTTTTTCTCTTATTATATAAAATATTAAGAAACTATAGGTTGTGATACCCATATCTTTGATCTAATTAAGTTATCCAATAAATATTATGAATACAAGTTTGTTTAGTGCACATTTATCCATTATAAATATGAGAATAAAGACGGATTCCTTTTGGTCTACCATATTTTCAATTTTTATATTTGTATTCATAAACTAGATAACAAACTTTTTTACAATAATTGAAAAATTTATTTTCATAAATTAACATTATATAATTATCCTTTTTAGAGTTATTGGGAAAACTAAAATGTTTTAAAAAATCCATATCCACAGTAATTTTGAATTAGTTTTTTAGAACATAAAATATTATTTAAATTTACTCTCCTTTAAGTAAAATGATAAATATATTTTTTAATATATTTAATTTTAAATTGTAAATTTTTAATAATTGTTTTTAATTTTTATTTTAAAAAAATACTCTTTTCCTTTTAAAATTTGATATTTTTCATTAAAAAGGTGATTTTTTATTTTAAATTTCTATTAAAGATTAGAAAACCATTTTAAAGTTCATTTTTAGCATTGATATGATATTCATAACTAAAAGAAGTAGTATATGAAGTATAATAGTATAAAGAGTAATGATATGGAGATATAGAAGTTTTCGAACAAAACTCAATTCCACCATAAACATGTGTCATGATACACTTGGTATATTTTTTGTTTAATTAAAATATTAAAATTAACACCTCACTGGTGCTCAAAGTTGAGACCTTTATAGGTTTCTTAGCTTTCTTTCGATATTTCCCTTTTCTTTGTTCAATGGATAATATATATTTATATGGGACTTCTTTTTGCAACCTTAACAAGTTACATAAAATTTTTCATTTATCTTTTTAAAGTACTGAGAGGATATTTTCATTTTCATTTAATTTTCCATCATCTTGGTAAAGTTGGAAGTGTTGATTTCACTACCGGATTAGTGGTCATCGTTTTCTTTAAAAGTGATTTTCTTTAAGTTTCCTTGAACTCCATATCCTTCTTTTTCTCTTGTATCTTCATGGTTATCTCATACATAATGATAAAACCTATGATTTCCTCAACCAACATATTCTTAACATCATTATCTTCTTGGATCACAATCACTTTTACTTCCCAACTACTTGATAAAACCCAACGGATTTTCTTTACAAGTGTTTATATAGAAATAGAGTCACAAAGAACTTTTTTTCCATTATAAATATTAGTAAATATTGTAATCATATTAGAGATAGACTCGTCAGGATTTATAGATAAAATATAAATTTTTTCCAATAAATTTATAACCCTTTATCCTTAACTTTATTTATACCATCATGCATAACTTTTAATAATTTTTAGATTTCATGTGTGGTATTACATGAATAAAATATGTAATGACCGATGTATTTATTAAATTATGCATTTTCATATCTAATAATATTTGTGAATAAGATATTAATTTTACATTAAATGGAAGACTTGGTTAGATAGCGTACTCAACACGTAACAACGGGTTTTTCCTAAATCTTACGTTGCATACAACATTGGGTTATACAGAAAAATAATACAATAATATTATTATTATTTTAAATGGTAGTTAATGCATAACCATTGTATAAAGTTAATGAATAGTATCAAAGAAATTATAAAAATATGGTTTAAAAATGTTTAAATAATGAATCATTGGTTACCAAATTTATTAAAAATGAAAATAAAAAATAATTGAATATAAAGGATTTGTTTTTATGAAAACCTTTTTAAAAAGAATAATTGTGTTTATAAAATCATATCACTCATTATGGATTTTTTAATGGAAAAATATATGTTATATATTCAATGTAAATTTTTAAATTCATCTTATATGTTTTATAGATATGATATAAGAACAAATTCATTTTTTTGGATAAAAGAAGTACTTTTCTAAAAATGCAGTTTTACAACCTTTTGATGGAGAACCATTTTTAAATTTATTTTTTGACACCATTAGATGTTATATTTGATAAATTAAAATTTTAATTTACAATCATGGCATCAAGGTTTACTTTGGATAAATTTTTAATATTTTTCTGATAACTATCATGTTTTGTTGAATAGTAAAATTAGGCGAAATGTTAATTAAAAACAACTTTTTCCATCGAGAAAATTTATTTGGTTAAATATTATTATTTAATGGTTTAGATGTATAAATGGAATATATTTTTATCATTTAATTCAATTATGGTCATTGTAACTAATTTCACATTTAAATTGGATATAAACATGTGTCAATCTTTTGTTAGTCTTTACTTCTTAAAAACCCACTTTCTGGTTTTGACAACGATAATTAATTTTAAATTATTTTCTTCCAATTAAATGTTTTTAATTTTGAAAAATGGATTTCATATTTTTAATATTAAGGTTTAAATTTTTTAAATAGGTACCTTTTATTTTTGGACATTATAAATAGTAACTTTGGTTGTTTTTATTTATCATAGTTAAAGGTAAATTGAGTAAATTATGGTAACAAACAATATGATAAGGATAATAAAATTACCCCAACACCTAAAAAATCCTATTAGATGAATAAAAGTCGACCTATATCACCTATGGATCTAGATGGATTCATTTAATGGACTTTTATCCATGAAAGCCATGAAATTATTATTAAAACAAAAGAAAGTGATAATATGTCACTCTCTTATCTCTTATAAGTATAGTAATTTTTATGCACTGATAAAATTGATTAAACTTAAGAAATAAATATTATAAACAAATCTAATAAAATTATATAAAATATTTGAATTTATTTATAATTTTTAGAGATTATATAATTATCATAAATATTGACACGATAGTGATACAGTAATTATTTTATTAAAAGAAATATCATATAAATGATATTATAATTACTAAAATAAATTCAATTTTATAGAATTTATGGAATATAATAATTTTATCGATGAATATGACTTGTGTTTTATGATTTAATGAATGTTTTTAGAACATATCTTTCTTCTATGATATTTTTACAAAGTCAAATAATGAATAGTGTAAAAATTGAAACTACGAGTTTTTTAAAATATAAAATATTTTATTAAATGATATTAAATTCCTAAAAATATAATATTCCAAAAAATGGTGAATATAAGACCAATTATGTCATAAATGACTTTTTTGTTGTTTAACATGATATAATAATAACATTACCATATGTTGTGTAAATAACATGATATCACTATAAGATTAAAAATGGTATAATAAGAGTTGAACCAAAAAGATAATGATAAAAAAATATTCAAAACATGTCTAAAAATTCTTGGATGATAATTATTCGAATAATATCATCTTATATTCGAATTAAATTAGTTTTGGAGAATTTTCAATCAAAATTGAATTTATAATAAAATAATATTTCAAGACTTTCCTAAAGTGCCCCTCCTCCCTCTTATAAAAGTCCACCTACTTTACCCACTTAATCACACCTCTAAATACCATTAGATCATCCAAAATATGCTCAAATTATCTCCCAAAATCCATAAATTACTCTGATAATCTTTACCTTGGTTAAAATGCAATTCAAAGAATCCTTTTTCTACAAATCAAAAGGAGTTATCCAATTTTGAGGTATTGTCTTCTCTCATGATCATTTCCTTTATTTTCCTTATCCATCCCTATGATCTTCTTATTCTATTATTACATAACAAAAATATAATCCTAAATATACAAGGATGTTTTTATGGGAATTATTCAAAAAACACTTACACACAACTCAATCTAATGGATACAAATATATTGTTTCTGTGTACGGTGAATTACTGACTCACGAAATGATGATTTTTTAATTCTCTCCTACCACCTCTCATAGTGTCCATTACGCTGGCACTATATTTATATATGATATATATTATATTTATATTTTCTTTATTCTTCTGAAATTTTTATTTAGAATATATTTTTATGCTTTCCATAATGCATAAATACAATAATTTCATTTGAGGAAGTGCAGACTACCGCCCTCCAAAGTGATATGAATCGTTCATTCTATACATGGAAAATATAAAGGATGGTCTTATTAAACCTATGATACATACATTACATAGATATAATACTTGTATTATAATATAAATTTATATCAATTATTTTTCATTCTTTTAATATGAAAAAGAAATGAAAGTAGCTTTCCTGGGTACGTACGGCCTACTGTCTCCATGAATGGTTCATTTCATTTCTTATCTCCAAATGTTATGGAATATTATAAATACATAAAATGAGGATATATATATTATATTTAAATCATGAATATCATTCTAGATGTGATGTAATTTTTACCACATGCACAATTTACAGCAAAAAATTTCATTTTCGACGCAAGTATTGAATATCGACAAACTGAATGATATGATATTAAATAATTATTTAATTTTTTTAACATTATAATAAGTAAAATAAATTGATAATAAATTTTAATAATTCTCTAAAGAAATTTTAAATTAAATTAATTTTATTATTCAATAATATAAAGATTGAATGAGATAAGTCGGGCTAAAGGTAAGGGACTTCGTCTCAATCTCCTTTCATTGAGTAATATTTTGAATTATATATGACTTTCTTTCATATGTTTTATAAGAAACCCCATTTAATTTTAATTTCATTCAAAGGGAATATTTTTTCTAAGAATCATTTTTCTAAATGACAAAAAGTAATGTTTTTAACTTTTATGGTGTCATCGAATTCTCCTCCACCATAACCGTTATTTAATATTTGGCTTCCTCTATAATCCCTAATGTCTTTTAAAATGAAAATAAATCCCCAATTCCTTTATTTGGGTATCTTGGTTTTAAAAATGAATTCTTAAATGAAAATCGTATTTTTATATGATTTTTTTCATATGGGATTAGAAGAAGACTTCAAAAAGGGGTTTTGTGATGAACGTGTTTTATTTATACAATGGTGCATTAGAATTATAATAAACCGGTGAGCCCAATATAGCTTATACAAAGGGTTGAGCCATATTATAGTTCATGAGTGATCCCGATATAGCTTATAAAAAGGATGATCGCAATTATAGATCTCCAATTTGGAATTTAGCCATATGGTTATTCAAATTAGAATATGTTTGAAAGGGTTTTATTTATATGATGCTCTAAGTCACCAAAAAGAGTTTTAAGTACTTGTTATTAGTTTTAGTGTTTTTCAATGAGCAAAAAGTATGAGTGTTATTCATGTGAAAATGTTTTTATTCATTCAATCAAAAATAATTGAATGGGTTATCATGTTTTAACTAGATTAATGGTTTTCTTTATTTTTATGTCTATTAATGACCTTTTTATTCTCATCCCATGTTTCTAAAATGTTTTTCATAGTGTATAAGGAAGGATAAGAGAAACAAAGAATTCAATAAGATTTTAATCAAGAATATAATTCTTGTTTTATTTAAGTATTTTTATTATTTTGAAAAAATTTGATAGAGTATAAGTGTCTACATTGTTATTTTTTGAGATGTAATGTATTAGTTATGGCCTAATTCTCTAAAAATATATACCTGAAAATATTCTCAATGTGAAATAAAGAAAATTATTGATCAAAAATCATGATTATGTAAAGATTAAGGATAGGTCCTTATAGTTGGTATCATGGGTTGGTTTAGACAACTTTGGGGATTATGATGTTTTCTTAAGATTGAGGGATATCATCATGGGTTTATAATTTTAAGTTATATTATATGTTCAATGACTTAGAAACCCCTTTTGAGTCATATATTATGAAATTTAAAGGTGATGAATGGTATTTTTAGACGCATTCACCATTGATGAAATTATGGGTTATTAGTTTTTGGGATGAAAAATGTGAATTATGAAATAACCATTGAGGTTAAAACATGTTACAGTTATTTTTGAATATTTTATCTCATTTTTTTTAATTTTAATATAATTATACAGTTTTTCAAAAAGGAAAAATGTGGACTGTGTTACAACCCATCATGTTGGACAAATAAATGGGAATAGAACTCACAACCAAATTGTGACTGATATTTATCACCTACCACTGGCCTACGTGAAGTCCCTGGTGAGTACGACTTATTCTCTTGATCATGTTTTCTATCACTCCCCATCAGAAATTTATGGTTAGTTTTCTCTTCCATATCCATGTTTTCTTACATGGAATCATATTGTGTGCTATCTCAAGTGACCTTTTTACTTCTCATTATTTCTTTTAAAGTGATTGTTTTATTGAATATTTTTCTGATGTAGGATTTTCAATGAAGTTTCTGAGCCGAATTTTAAAATTGTAAGGACGCAATTTCCAAAAGGTGGGAATGATGTAACAACCTAGGTATTTATAAAATAATACATTTTCATATATAATAATATGTATGAATAAGATATTAATTTTAATTTAAAGGGGATATTTTTTCGGATGGCTTACCCGACATGCAACAATATGTTTCTCTAGAATCTTACGTTGCACACAACATTGGGTTATACCAAAAAATAATACAATAATATTATTATTTTTTAAAATGGAAGTTAATGCCTAGATGTTGTATGTATGGAATGAATAGTATCAACTGAATTATAAAAATATGGTTTACACATGTTTAAATAATGAATCATTGGTTACCAAATTTATTATAAATGGAAATAAAAACTAATTTAATATAAAGGATGTGCTTTTATGAAAACCTTTTTAAAAATAATTATTATTTTTCTAAAATCATATCACTCTTTATGGATTTTTATTTAATTGAAAAATATATTTTATATATTCAATATATTTTTTTAAATTCATCTTATATGTTTTCCAAATATGATATAAGAACAAATCCAATTTTTTAGATAAAAGAATTATTTTTCTAAAAATGTATTTTTACCGCCTTTTGATGGTGATCCCTTTTTAAATTTAGTTTGGACACTTTTATATGTTCTATTTTACAAATTAAACTACATATTTAGAATTGGTCATCAAGATTTACTTTGGATGAATTTTTGATATTTTTCTAATAACTATTATGTTTTGATTAATAGTAAATATATGCTAAATTTTAATTAAAAATGACATTTTCCATCGAGACAATTTATATGGTTAAATCATATTATTTAATGGTTTTAAAGTATAACTGGAATATATTTTTATCATTTAATCCAATTATGGTCATTGTAAATAATTTCACATTTAAATTGGATGTAAACACATGTCAATCTTTTGATAGTTTTTACTTCTTAAAACCTCGATTTTGGTTTTGACAATAAGATTTAATTTTAAATTAATTTCTACTAATTCTGTGTTTTGAATTTAAAAAAATAGAATCCATATTTTTAATAATATGTTCCAAATTTTTTATGTAGGTACCTTTTATTATTGGATATTATGAATAGTAAATTTGATTATTTTTATTTATCACAGTTAAAGGTAAATCTGGTAAATTATGGTAATAAACAAGATGATAAGGATAATAAAATTATCATAACACGTGAAAAAATCATATTGGATGAATACAATCTACCCATATCACCTAAGGGTTTCAATTTATTCATTTAATGGACTTTTTACAATAAAATTAATGTAATTATTGTTAAAACAAAAGATAGTGACAATATGTCACTCTGTTATCTCTTATAAGTATAATAATTTTAATATACTGATAACATTGATGAAACTTAGAACATAAATAGAATAAAGAAATATAATTAAATTATCTACAACATGGGAATTTATTTATAATTTTTAGAGATTATATAATTACCATAAATATTGACACAATAGTGCTAGAATAATTATTTTATTAAAAGAAATATCAAATAAATAATATTATAATTTCTAAAATAAATAAAATTTCCTAGAATTTATGGAATCTACATATTTTATGGATGAATTTGACATGTTAGTGATTATTTAAAGAAGTTTTTTCATACATATATTTCTGTTATGATATTTTTAGATAGTCAACTAATGAATAGTGTCAAAATTAATACTATTGGTATTTTAAAATATAAAATATTTTATTAAATGATATTAACTTTCTAAATATATATGATTTGGAAACATTGTTATGATAAGTCTAATTATTTCATAAATTAATTTTTTGTGGTTAATTTGACATGATATAGTAATTAAATTAACCCATAATATGTAAATAACATGATATCAATGTAAGATTAAAAAGGGTAAAATAACGGTTAAAGCAAAAAAGATAAGGATACAAAAATATTCAAAACTTGTCTAAAAAATTTTGGATGAGGGGTATTCAAACAAAAATCTTCCTAAATTTGAATTAAATGAGTTTTGGACCATTTTTAATAGAAATTAAATTTATAATAATATAATATTTCAAGACTTTCCTAAAGTGCCCCTCCTCCCTCTTATAAAAGGCCACCACCTCAACCCACTGACTCACACCTCTAAAACCCCTTTTATCATCCAAATTCGGCTCATAAAAGATCTCAAAATCCTTCAATTCCTTATAGAAGCCTTACCTTGAGCAGAATTCAATTCAATAAAGCCTTTTGGCTCAAATCAAAAAGAGTTATACAATTTTTAGGAAACATCTTCTCTCAAGCTCATTTCCATTATTTTCCTTTTCCACTCCCTATGTTATTATTATTTTATGATTACATAAAAAAAATTATACTCAATATACTAGGATATTTTTATGGGAATTATTCTAAATAAACTTATAGTCACCTCCATCTAATGGATACGAACATATTGTTACACTGTATGAAAAACTAATACCTCCTGAAACGATGATTATTCAATTTTCTCTTACCACCTCTCATGGTAGACATCATAATATAAATATATTTATATAGGATATATATTATATTTAAATTTTCTTTATTCTTTTTAAATTTTGTTGGGCGAAAATCCCTCAAGGTAACATTGCATCATTTTTGGGTTGATTGTGTTTGTTGAAAACGTAGGTTTCCATGGTGAATTGTCGAGTTCTAGAGATGTTGTTAACAATCCATGTTGACAAAGAACCATGAAAAAGGGACAAAAGATCTAGAGGTAGTACAAAAATAATAGATACAAGGTGGTGCTGTTTCCAAGGGATTTCCAAATTTTTGGGGTCCAAAATTTGGAGTTTGGTGAGCATCGTGAAAAGTGGATATCCTTGAAGAGCTAATTTAAATATGGTAAAGTCATGAGTTTCGTGAAGATATGCTTCATGGATTGGATTTCATGAAGACCAGAAGAGTGTTGATGGTGATTCTTCGCGATTACGATGAGCTTCGCGAATGGAAGTGGTTGAAGTGCATCACGGTGGTGAAGGGTTTTGCGAGGGAGCTTCACGGTGAATGTGCGAAAGAATTGACGGGTTGCTATGTGATTATGACGAGCTCCATGATCGGAAAATGGTCATGGTGCTTCACGATTTTGAGATAATTTTGGTGGGAACTTTGGAGATTCGCGATTTGAGATGACGAGGCATTGACTTTAATTAGAAGGTTCGAGGGTCAGTGGAATCGCCTATAAATATACCTCAACCCCCTTGGTAGAAGTAGAGAGAGTTTTTGAAGAAAATATTTTTCTCTTAGTTTACAAAGGTGGTTCGCAAAGGCAGTGGATTTGTGAAAGGAAAGAGCTCTGCAGTGGCTATTCTAGCTCTGCGAACGTTTCAAGATCCGTGTTGGCTCAGTGAGCTTCGTGAGGGATGTCGCTCTATGATGACTTGAGCTTCGCGAGATTTATTTGTGAGAGTGCTTCGCGAGAGTGCTTTGCGAAAAGGCAGGAGATTCTCGAAGTCTTGTTTGATCTTTCTAAAATTGGGAGCCTCGTGAAGTAGGGTGTTTTGCGAAGGTTTTTCCAAAGGAATTTCCCAGTGTTGAGGGGAAAAGGAGTTTTCATTAGTGGATGAAAGTGAAATGTTATTAGAGAATCTATCAATAGTTGAGGATGCATGTTTTTAGGGTAATAAATAGACCTACAGGTCTATAAACTTTGAGTGTATCCCTTCCAAGTGCATTGAGAAAAAGAAGTGGAAGAATATTATCCTTTCTACCAGCAAAGAGCCTCAGAGAGAGGAACAGGGAGTGACCCTTGGGAAGGAAGTGAGATAACCCTAAACATTGTAAAGGCAGTGAGTCTGGGCATAGAAGTGATCTAGCCTGAACATTATTGGAACTGAGCTTTAGTGGATTTTGTACAGTGTCACATCACCGTTGTATTCTCCTTGGACGTAGCCCAGTGAGGGTGAACCAAGTAAAAATCTCTATCTCTACCTGGTTGCTTCCCTACACTACATTTAAAGCATCAATATCAGATAAAGATAAAAATAAGTGATCAACATAAACACCCTAGAGAAAACAAAGTGACCCTAATAATAATGAGGTCAAGATCCAGTGGGGTTGGAAGAATTTTGAAGTCGAATATCAATACGCCGATTCACCACCCCCCCCAGAGTATCTAGGCCCCTTTTGGTCCTAACAATTGGTATTAGAGGGAATGTTTCTTTTATCAGATTTGTTTTCTCTGACATGGTGTAGTCAATTTGTGTGGTTAAATCTGTATGCTCTTATCTCGGTGTGCCATAGTAAAGGGAAAAACATCAAATAAGAATCAGAAGTTAGGTGATATCTCTCAGTGTTGAAGTGTCAATGGAAAGAGTGTGATTCAGTTAAAAGAATCGTGTAGGGAACAAAAGAATGTGTTTTATGAATCATATAGTGAAAATACTTACTCATTCAATGATTCTGAAGGAATGAGTGTAGAACCTGACATTCCAAGTGATGTTGGAACTACTAATGATGAAGAAACTCCCAGAAGTCGAAAAGTGAAATTTTTCCACAAAGAGAAGGAGTTGGATTAGAAATTCACTAATGAAATTAAATCTAAAGATATTTGGTTCCAAGCACTGAAAAATATGATCAACAAGCTAAGAGGTTTGAATCAAAGGCTTATTGACGTAGCTACTCATCTGAGGGAGAAAAATGATTCTCAAGATGAAGAATTGAGAAAGAGATCTGGAAAGGTAGACAAATAAAAAGTTGGTTTCAAGGGGAAGAATTTGAACTTAGATGAGATTCAAAATTTTAAATGTAAAAATGATGATCTTGCTACACAGCTATCTCAACATGATTAGAAGAATCAAAGGCTACAACAGGAGAATGTATCTATCTTTGAATCTATCTCTCAAGAAAATTTGAATGTAAATGAGAAAAGTGATATGGTAGAAAAGCTCATATGAGAACTGGAATATGAGATGAGTTATGGAAAGAATCTCAATACCCAACTTGAATCAAGTGATATAAAGATTCAAGAGTGGGAAGAAGAGACAGAATTAGTAAAGAAGGATGTGGATAAATCCAATGCTAGAGGAAATCCTAAAATGAAGGATACCTTGCACTTACTATTTGATTATCCTTCGGCAGGTGATGATGGAATGAAAAGAAAATTTGTTATTTCTGAGAAGAGGAAGGAACAAATTTTCTCAGATCAAAGACCATACAGTTTGGGAAAAACT
This sequence comes from Viscum album, assembly GCA_963277665.1. NCBI lineage: Eukaryota > Viridiplantae > Streptophyta > Magnoliopsida > Santalales > Viscaceae > Viscum > Viscum album. The sequence goes on from OY728155.1 coordinate 1,449,185,412, forward strand.
AGTATTGTATTTAATGAATCACCTCCCATGCATGATAGAAAGAGAGGTTCAAATAGTTCTTGATGTGGAAAAATCCTATTGGTGCTGGAGATAAGCCTAAGAGGACAGTTACAAGAAGTAGTGACGATATTTACTATTTCTTCAGGATTCGTGGCCACACATCAAGATTTTGTTCAGAGGATTAGGAATACATTTCAATATATGAAAATAGAGACATTACTAGATCTGAGAATAAGAATAATTGTTATGAGAAATTTGAAAGAAGATTCTCTCAGAGGAAAGAATTTATTGGACGCTATTACTGTGGAAGAATGGGACACGCCATGAGTATGAGTAAGGAAGCTCAGGAGCTCAATTTTAGAGGAAGAACTCCATATGCATCAACATATCGATAGAGAAATGTTGAAATGAGGTATGACTTTGATGGAAATGTTTTATATGTTATGATTATGGGAATTTGGAGAGACATTGTAGCAAGAAGAAAGAAGGAAAGGGAAAGGAACTTGAATGGAGATTCATGACACCAGTGGTGTATAATGAGAAATCGTACACTGGAAGACAATGTGGTAAATTGGAAAATAGTCTTAGAGACTCAAGGGAATCACATGGATCTGAATGAAAGGTTTATCAGTCACCTCCTCTGTCACACTCACAACCGCTCTCTAAGAAAGAACATGAACAAATCTAGATGAAAAAGGGAGGAAATTCTACAGGTGTGAGTAAGAAGAATGTACATTTAGTGGAGGACCTACCACCAATGAATAATAGCGTGGTGACTTGGATATCTGATAAAAAAAGATTAAAAAAGAATGAATTGAAAAAAATTACATGTAGTGTTCTGTTGCGAGAAGTAGAGGAAAGAGAAATACCCCTACAATGGTGGAAGAAGAAAGGGAACGTGACAAGTAGAAGGATTCCTACCCAGAGAAGGAATCAAGGGAAATTGAATTTTGGTGGAAAATCAATGAAGGAAATGTGTACCGGTTGGATTAAACCCCAAAATGTGAGAAAGTCTAAGCCTACAAAGTCTACATATTAGAAAAAGACTCAGAATGTGGGTAAAGAATGCTTAATTATATGGCTAGATTAGTTAAAATTGGCTAGTCATCTAGAATAAGAAATAAAAGTGTGTGATTATCTAAAAGAAAAAATCAAAGGGTTGACCCATCAGGATCAACCGCAATCCTCATCCTAAGGATTCCAGAAGTTCCCCTATCCCTATATATTTAAATCCTATTAACTGATGATTCAAATGTTTCAAGTTTAAGGGAGATATGATCCAAGGGGAAGTGGCATATAAATATACAAAGTGGAGAAGTGATATGATTCAAAGTTTCAATTGACTCAAATCAGTTACCAAAGTTGAATATGAAAGGGAGAAACAGAGCGCAATAAATATTTATTGTGTTATTAACTTTATCTCTCATCTCCTACACCAAGTTCCAACTCAGTAGGCTTAGAGATTTTGTTAATGGTTCAATGCCAAGTGGAAGATGAGAATAAATGATGCAGGAGAAGAAGAATGTTTGTGGGTCTAAATAGTGGCCTAACCCCAGGAAGTGTTTCATAACATAGGGGGATCATTAAATAGAAAAATTAGATTCAAGATCCATCAAAGCAATAATTGGATGAATCAGCTCAAGAGTTGTCTATCGATGGAATACATATTGTCGGAAAAGTATCAATAATCACGAAACTCATGCTTATCTATTTTTTTCTAAAAATGTTGTATCAGATAACTATTTTCAGGATACCAAGAAGCTACAAGAGAGTATCAATAATGTTTCAACAGTAAGATCAAAAAACTAGTTGAAATAAATGATGCCAATAAACAATGACACAATAAATATTTGTCTATTGAAAGTGATGAAGTGGTAAGAGACTCGGGGGGAGAAGAAGTGGAAAAATATAATTCATAAGAATATACTAATAATGAACCTGGGGAATTTAATTCTATATCAGCATAAAAGTTGAAGAGTAGAGCTACAACTGAACATGAAAGTTATAATTGGTAATTAGACATGGGAGATTGTTTCAAGGCGTGCAGATAAGAATGTCATCGGGACTAAATGGGTCTATCACAAAAAAATGAATGAATATGGCCTAGTGATTCAAAACAAAGCACGACTAGTGTGCAAGGGATACTCCCAAATAAATGGAATAGATGTTGATGAGACTTTTCCACCAGTTGTGAGACTAGAGACAATCAGATTATTTCTTTCCATTAGAGTGCAATGGATGTTCATAGTTTTCCATATGGACGTCAAATCTGCATTTTTGAATGGGTTTCTGGAGTAAGAGGTGTATTTTGAGAAGCCAGATGGTTTTCTCATTCATAAGGATGCGAACAAGGTTTGCAGACTGAAGAAGGCATTTTATGGGCTGAAACAAGCACCAAGATCATGGTACTCAAGGCTTGATCAGTACTTGAAGAAGCATGGTTTCTAGCGTGGAAGAGTTGATTACATTATTTATTTCAACAACAATATTAATCAAAGGATGATGGTCTTGGTTTATGTTGATGACAAAATATTTGGTAGATCAAATGAAGCTCAGTGCAGACAGTTCTTCGAATTCATTAAAAGTGAGTTCCAAATGTTAATGATTAGAGAGCTAATGTTTTTTTTGGACTATAGGTGACACAAGGAAGGAATCAAACATTATTTTCTCAATACAAACATACCAAGGAGGTTTTGAGGAGATTTGGAATGGAATATTCCAAGGATATGGAGACTTTGGTTGCTACCTGGATGAAACTGTCCAAATATGAGGATGGAAAGGCTGTTAATATCACAGAATACAGGCAAATCATTGGAAGTCTCTAATAATTGACTGCAACAAGGCCTAACATTGTATTTTCCACTTTCCAAGCAGTGATATATTAGAGTAATCCCAAGGAAATCCACATGATTTCAGTGAAAAGAATACCTCATTATATCAAGGGAACATTGGATTTCAGCTTGATATATAATGACAAATCTCAGTCAGAGTTATTGGGATACAAAGATATGGATTGGTCTGGTTCTGTAGATGATAAGAAATCAACATCTGGAGGTCCATTCTATCATGATGGACTATGTATTTATTGGTTAATAAAGAAGCAGGATTTCATTACATTAAGCACCGCATAATCTGAGTATATTGCGACCACTCATGAATGAACATGGTTATTGTGGATGAAGCAGCAGCTTGATGGTATGGGAGTTGAAGTGATGCATCTGATCAGAATTCAGTGCGATAACTCAAGTGATATAAATCTCAGCAAAAATCTCATCCATCAATCACGGAAAAATAACATTGAGATAAACTATTATTTTATTAAGGAGATGTTTGAGAAAGGAATTGTGAAGTTGGAGTATGTGCCTATAGAACTATAGGTTGTATACATTCTGACAAAGGCCTTACCCATGGAAGAATTTTAAAGGCATCGAATGGCTCTGGGAGTTCAGTCGACTCCCTGCACTTAAACAAGTGTGGATATGGGACACCCCCCCTCCTCGAGGTATGTTGTGTTTTTCTCTACTACACTAATCTGTGTTCTTTCCAACGTTGCAGGCTGCAAAGGGGTGACCTTTGGGTTCGTTGAAAAAGGGGGATAAATAGTGACTCCTAAAGGGGGAGAAACAATGGCTAATGAAGGGAGAAATTTTCTTTATCGAATACAAGGGGAGAAGCTGATAGGTGGAGCAGCGATATTGGGGGAGAGCAATGAGATAGGGGGAGCATTTTAAATCTGATGATGCTAGAAGTGGTCGATCAAAGAATATATATCACGATAGTTGAGGATTGTGATAAAAGCAGAACAGTGATGATGGAATGGTGTGAGAGATGGTTACTAGCTATCACCAATTTTTATCAGTGTGGTATCAACAATTGGGATTAGTTTGGAAATTGGTATCAGTTGGGTGCCAATAGTCAGTGGTAGAAATGAGTTGATTCATTGATGATCTTTTCATTTACTCTTGTTTCTCACGATGAGCATTGCTCATGTGGGCTTAGAGTATGTGGTGAGTGAATCATTGGTTTCTATCTAACTCGTAAGATGCAAAGGGTGGTTGATGATGGAAGGAGCATCATAGAGGTATCAAAGTGCATAAAATCATTCTGAGAAGAGTTGTCAACAAACCCAAAGGGAGAGATCGTTGGGAAAAAATCCCTCAAGGTTACATTGAATATTTTTTGGGTTAATTGTGTTTGTTGAAAAAGAAGGTTTCCATGGTGAATTATTGAGTTCTAGAGATGTTGTTGACAATCCATATTGACAAAGAACCATGATATAGGAAGGGAAGATCTGGAGGCGGTACAAAAAGAACAGATATAAGGTGGCGTAGTTTCCCAGAGTTTTCCAAATTTTTGGGGTCCAAAATTTGGAGTTTGGTGAGCATCGTGAAAAGTGGATATCCTTGAAGAGCTAATTTAATTATGGAAAAGGTATGAGTTTTGTGAAGATAGGCTTTATGGATTGGATTTCACGAAGACCAAAATAATTTTTACAGTGATTCTTCACGATTACGACGAGCTTTACGAATGGTAGAGGTTGAAGCACATCACAATGGTGAAGGGCTTTGCGAGGGAGCTTCACGGAAAAGGCGCAAAGGAATTGAAGGGATGCTCAATGATTACGATGAGCTCCGCGATCGGAAAATTTCTGTGGTGCTTTGTGATTTTGAGAGAATTTCAGTGGGAACTTCGGAGCTTCACAGTTTGAGATGAAGTGGTGTTGACTTTGCATGGAAGGTTCGAGGATCGATGGAATTTCCTATAAATAGACCTCGACCCCCTCAGGAGAAGTAGGGAGAGTTTTCAGAGAAAATATTTTTCTCTCGGTTTGCGAAGGTGGTTTGCGAAGGCAGTGTTCTTCATGAAAGGAAGGAGCTTCATAGTGGCAATTCTAGCTTTTAGAATATTTCAAGCTCTGCGTTGGCTCAGTGAGCTTCACGAGGGAAGTCACTCTGCGATGACTAGTGCTTCGCAAGAGTGCTTCATGAGATTTCATCACGAGAGTGATTTTAGAAAAGGCAGGAGCTTCGCGAAGTCTTGTTTGAGCATCATGAAATTGAGAGCCTCGCGAAGTAGGGTTCTTTGCGAAGGTTTTTACAAAGGAATTACCCAGTGTTTAGGGGAAAAGGAGAATTCATTGGTGGATGAAAGTGGAATGTTAATAGAGCATCTATAAATAGTTGAGGGTGCATGTTTTCGTGGTAATGAAGAAACCTACAGGTCTATAAACTGTGAGTGGATCCCTTCCAAGTGCAGTGAGTAAAGGAAGAGGAAGAAGGTTATCCTTTCTACCGGCAGTGAGCCTGAGAGAGAGGAACTGGGAGTGACCCTTTGGAAAGTAGTGAGATGACCCTAAACATTGTAAAGGCAGTGATCCTGGGCATATAAGTGATCTAACCCAAACATTATTGGTAGTTAGCTTTAGTGGATTTTGTACAGTGGAACATCACTGTTGTATGCTCCTTGGACGTAGCCCAGTGAGGGTGAACCAAGTAAAAATCTCTATGTCTATCTGGTTTCATCCCCGTACTACATCTAAAGCATCACCATCAGATAAATATAAAAATAAGTGATCAACATAATCACACAAGAGAAAACAAAGTGACTCTAATAATAATGAGGTCAAGATCTAGTGGGGCAGGAATAATTTTGAAGTCGAATATCCATACCCTGATTCACCCCCCCCCCTCCCCTCTTAGGGTATCTAGGCCCCTTTTGGTCTTAAAATATTTTTATATATAACATGCCATTATGCATTCCATAATGTGTAAATATGATAATTTATTTTGAGGAAATGAGGACTACCGCCCCTTCAAAGTGATATGACTCATTCATGTTATGCATGGAATGTATAAAAGATGGTTTTATTAAACCTATGATAAATAGATGACCTAAATAAAATTCAGTTACTATAATATACATTTATATCATTTAGTTTTCATTCAATTAATATGAAAAAGAAATTAAAGTATCGTTCATGCGTACGTACGACTTACCATCTCCATGAATGGTACATTTCATTTCTTATCTCCATATGTTATCGATTATTATAAATACATATATACTGAATGTATATGATATTTAAATCATGAATATCATTCTGTAGGTGATTGGAATTTGAATACATGGACAATTTACATCAAACAAGTTCAATTTCGACTCATGTATCGAATATCAACAAACCGTCCAATATGAACTTAAATAATTAGGTAATTTTTTCAACATGAAAATAAGTAATATAAAATGAATAATTAATATGAAAATCGTTCTGTAGTAAGTATAAATTAGCCTATGTTTATTATTCTGGAATACAAATAATGAACAAGACAAGTCGGACTCAAGGTAAGGGACTTCATCTCAATCTCCTTTCATTGAGGAATATTTTTATTTATATATGGCTTTCTTTAATACACTATATAATAAATCCCTTTGAATTTTAATGTCATTCAAAGGGAATCTCTTTTCTACTAATTGTTTTATCAAACGAAAAAAAAGAATATTTTTAACATTTACATCAACAATGACTTCTCCACCACCATAACTATTATTTAATATTTGTATTCCTCTATAATCTTTAATATCTATTAAAATGAAAATAAATCCCTTATTCCATTATGTGGGTATCTTTTTCTTGAAAATGAATTCTTAAATGAAAAAGGTATTTTTATACGGAAATGTTTTTCATATGATATTAGAAAACTTACATGCCACACATATACTTTTTTCCTCATTATTAATCTATAATACAAAATATTTTTATCAATAAAATTATTCTATGTTTTATATTTCATTGTTAATGATATGAGGTATGAGTGATAAGAGATAAACATAAGGGTATCGATTTGATGAGTCATGATTTATAGGGAGTAGTTTATTAATATAAATGGAATACCTCCTTTACATTTTAATTTATTGAATTTATTATATTCATATTGATTGGTTTATTATTATTAATCATGAAAAAAAATGTTTGTCTGGTATTATATGTTTCCCATGCCGAATAGTATTTTAAGATAAAAATTTACACTTCTTTCTAATACTCATTTCTTGAGATATACTTGGAAGATGTTCACCTACTATAATTTTCATTTCATCTTGTAAAATATAGGAATTAAAAAATTCACATTTAATATGATTGGGTAATTTTTATGTATAACACTTTATCCTTTAGACCTACCAGGACATTTGTATCCTTTACTAATGTCATATAATACATGAATGAACTTGATAGGTAGGTGTCACATTATAATCCTATCTTATTCTTTCAACCATACTCTTGTTATAATTGTTTTATATTCAATGGAATAAGTTTGGTGGATATGTGTTCAATTGTGGAAAGGGATTTTCTATGATAAAGAGAAGATGTGAGGTGATTCCGTGGGTATTGAGAGAAGGATCATGAATTTATTTCATTATGTTTCATTTCTTACTCCCTCAAGAAAATTGAAAATATATTATCTTAAAAGAAAAAATAAAATTAAAAGAGTCATTGTTAGAAAATATACGGTTAAAAATTCATGATTTGAAAAAAATGATTATTAAAATAGGGTAAATATCATTCATTTATTATTCTTTTCAAATTTTATGACCCATTACTTTTAATAGGGGAAAGTGGATGTTCTCACTACTAGGAGAAGTATTTATTTTCACTAATCATATATTTTTTGTATCACACAATATGATTTAGAGTTAGATGTTCTTTTTATATTTATATTATTTTACTCATCATTATCTACCAACCCAAAGCCTCAGAGTCATTGAATCCTTAATATGAATTCCTCATGATTAATTTTGTTGTTTTTTTAGGGTGTGGATATTTTAGATTCCTTAAAATATTATAGTTAAGATAATGTACCTGAGGTATGGTCATAAATCTAGTAAATTTTTACCAAGAATGATGAGAATAAGAAAATTCATGGTGAGTTATATCACAAAATGGAATGTTTATTAATAATGAATTGATAATTTTGAATAAAATATTGGAGAAATTTTTTAAATTTTCATTTTCAAAATTAATAAACATGGTTGGAATGGTTTCATTCCAAAATATGGATTTGAATAGATATACTTCTGTGAAACATCAAATTTTATTTCTCTATTGATAATTATTTTTTTCATTCAAATATTGGTTGAATGGATTTTATTTATGATTGAGTTGAGACATTATTCTTGATGGTAAAAAAGCTTAATTTTGGGTGGATTTGATGTGTCTATTTCATGAACACATTTATTTTTAAATGAACTTCATTAATTTTGTAATTTGATTGATAATTCATTCAAATTATTCATTTTTTTAATCCATTTATGAGAAGGGAATATTTAAAATTAACTTTAGAATATATATATATATATATATATATATATTACAAGATGATTGTCACAAAGGAAAATATTATATGTTTTTTAATATAAAATGGTGTCGACACCATCCAACTATAAGAGATCAAGACTAGTTGTTGGGATAATATAGTCAATCATCACAAAGGCATTCTGAGAGGTATTTAGAGGATGTTTGTGAGATTGGTGAAGATCAATGCCACGGAGTATCAAGTAGCTTGAGGATAGCCTGGTGCATGGCATTGGGTATGATAAACCCAAGGTGTACTGGATCGTTCTGTGCTCATATATTGATTAATACATGAATACAAGTGTATTAAGTAATAAAATTTCATATATTTTTTCAATATAAGATCACATCACACTCAAAAAATATACATTTCAACTAAAATGATGGAATTTCATTTCTGTAGACCATGACTTCATCATCGGACAAATTCTTGTGTCACACCTACATAACCATGTCATGATGGAAATAAAAAATCTTCAATTGATTGTAGTATGGGATCTCACTATTGCCTCTTTGAGGTATATGTAATGTCTTTGTTAACCATGGGAGCACCACTAGAGCTTGATCTCTCTATCTGTGAATCCCTTAGAAGGATAAAATTCCATGATATCCACCATAAATCATGTATGAAAGCCTTAGTGAATGTTAATATGCACTCATAGTAAATTTGAGAGGAATTTCTACTGTTTCTTAACTATGTAAGAATTTTGGTAGTTTTTATAAGATTCAAAAATGGCCTGAAAATGTTTTTCATGAGAAACTTTCACCTATGATGTATAGTATAGGTCGTTTTGAGATTTTAAGAAATTGATCTCACATCATATAAATCATCTTCATGTCATTCATGTTTTTGTTGTGAGTGATGTATAATCAAGGAATATTGTTGGGCTGTATCTTTGATGTGTTGTTGTCATGAGAGGTTGAGGAAGTGGGAGATAGTTTTAAAATAATCTAGGTGACATTGTTTGTACAACACACATGATGGTTTCACATTATGGTGGTTCTATGAAATATAGGTAGTGGGTTTTTCCATGCCTAAAGATAGTAACGTGCCACGCAGGTATGGTGTTGTGATAGAGAAGGTTGTTTCAAGTAATAATAGCGTTGTTGGGATATGGAGAGAAAATTATTTGAGCACTACTACACATATTCCCTTTAACATCATGAAAATCGACTTTTAAAGGTTCTAAAAAAACTTTGTTAATCATAGAGATGATAAGACAGTCCCCTTTATCAGCACTAAAAAAGCAGTGATAAAGGGGGTACTTGATCCATGATAAAAAAAGTAAAAATAAAGTACGCCATTTATCAGTGCTAAAAATAGAGCCGATGAAGGCCTATCTTCCTGCAATGTTCTACTAATATAACAACACACCCATAAGTAAAAAACCTACAATTTCAAATGCTAAATATAGATTATAATTTCAAAAAATTATATAATTTCAAAAAAAACTATATACATTTAATCAACATCATGAATATAAAAATGTACACTTATAGTATATAGAAAAAAACGCTTTTATTTACATATTACACAAAACATTTTATAAAATTACATTTCTAATTATCCTAAAAAGCAATATAAAACATTAATATTGTATCTTTTTATTCCCATGATCCACTGTCAAAAATTTCCACCCATGGAATCAGTTTCTGAACATATCATGTCAACCCGAGCAAAAGATAAATCCTATATAAGAAAACAAATATTATTTTAGTAATACTATAAATAAATAAATTAAACAATAATATAAATGATTACATCAATATAATGTCAATATTTAATCAAAATGATTCATTTAGAGTTAAAATGGTCACACCATGTGTTCTATTGATGTTGGGTTTATTACTACACGTCAAAAATGAGTTATGTATTGTTGTACTAAAATATCAAAACAATCCAAATGTGTTTTCTCAGTTTTGAGTATGTCACTTTTTCTTTTGCTAAAATTAATGTCAATTTTAAATAATGAAACATTTGGAGTTATACCAGTCAGACTGTGAAATGGATTAAGGTGAGGATGATTCTTACCTATCAAAAATTAATGATGGATCATTGTACTAACATATAAAAAAAATATGAATACTTTTCCTCAGTTTTCAGTATGTCACTTCTGTTTTTTACTAAAATTTCATTTCAAACTAGCAACACACATTCTGAGTCATATTGACTGCATCATTTGTTGGTTTGATTTGAGAGTACTTCATACACAATACAAATTACATGTGAATCATTGTCCTAAACTATCAATACAATTAGATCATGTTTTCTTGGTTTTTAGTGAGTGACACATTGTTAACTAAAATGTCTATTTTAAACTAATAACAGACACTTTTAGTTATACGGGTCACACCATGCATCATATTGAAGTTTTATTGACTCATACACGTCACAAAGGACTCATGCGTTATTCTCCTAAAGTATCAAAACAATCTGAATGTTTTTTTAGTTTTTAGTATGTCACTTGTTGTTTTTACTTAAATTAATGTCAATTTTAAATAAAAAGGTACACTTTGAGTTATACCAGACACAATATGCATATTATTGATGTGGGGATGACTCTTACATGTTAAAAATGTCTAATATATCATTTTTCCTAAAATATAAAAACAATACAAATGTGTTTTCTCAGTTTTCAATATTTCACCTATTGTTTTTAATTTAATTAATGTCAATTTTAAATAAAAAGAGACACTGTGAGTTATATCATCCACATCATGTGTCATATCGAGTTGTGGCAGATTTTTACATGTCAAGAATGACTAATAGATCATTTTCCTGAAATATCAAAACAATATGAATGTATTTTATTGGTTTTAAATATGTCACTTGTTATTTTACTAAAATTAATGTCAATATTAAATAATGAAACATTTTGAGTTATAATGGACACATTGTACGTTGTATTTAAGTACAGATGATTCTTAACAAACAAAAATGAGTAATAAATAATTTTCCTATAATTTCAAAACAATCGGAATGTGTTTTATCATTTTTCAGAATGCCAATTTTGTTTTTTACTAAAATGTCATTTCAAACATGAAACATGTTTTATGAGTCATACCGGTAACATCGTGCATCAATTTTACATGATATCACTTCATACATGTCACAAATGTCTTATTTATCATTTTTCTAAAATATCAAGACACCCATAGTGTGTTTTGTTGGTTTTCAGTGAGTGACAAATTTTGAACTAAAATTTCAATTTTAAACTAATAATGTAAACTTATAGTCATAACGGTCACAATATGCACTAAATTGTGGTGTGGTTGACTCCAACACATAAAAAATGACTCATGGATCATTCTCCTTAAGTATCAAAAAAATCAGAATATGTTTGGTCAGTTTTTAGTATGTCACTTGTTGTTTTTATATAAATTAATGTTAATTTTCAATAAAAATAGACACTTTGAGTTACACCATCCACATCATGCATCGCATTGAGTTGCGAATAATTTCTACACATCAAAAATTACTAATAGATCACTTTACTAAAATGTCATCACAATCTAAATGCATTTTCTTAGTTTTTAGTATGTCACTTATTGTTTTTACTTAAATTAATGTTCGTTTTAAATAAAAAGAGACATTTTGTGTTATATCAGGAACACCATGCATTAGATTTAGGTGTGGTTGGTTCCTATTTTTCAAGAATGACAAATAGATCATTTTCATAAAATATCAAAACAATATGAATTTGTTTTCTCTGTTTTCATTATGTCACTTGTTCTTTTACTAAAAATAATGTCAATTTTATATAATGGCACATTTGGAGCTATACTCGCCACACCTTGCATCGTATGCAGGTGAGGATAATTAATAACTATAAAAAATTAACAATATATTATTGTACTAAAATATCAAAACAATCAGAAAGAGTTTTCTTGGTTTTCTGTATGATAATTGTGTTTTTTTAAAAAACTTTAATTTTAAATTGGAAAAACATATTTTGAGTAATACTAGTCGCATCGTCTGTCAGTTTGATGTGAGACTACTTCATACACATCAAAAATGACTTATGAATCACTATACTAAATTATCAAGACAATTAGAGTGTGAGTTTTTGGTTTTCAGTGAGTGACATGTTTTAAACTAAAATGTAAATTTTAAATTCATAACGAACACTTTTAGTCACACCGGTCACATTGTGAGTTGGATTTAGGTTTGGTTGACTCTTAACCCTCAAAAATGACTCATGGAACATTTTCCTAAATTATCAAAACAATCCAAATTCATTTTCTCAGTTTTCAATACGTCACTTGTTTTTTACTTAAATTAGTGTCAATTTTAAATAAAAAATACACTTTGAGTCATAATGGCCACACCGTACATCTTATTGAGGTGAGGTTGATTCCTAAACATAAAAATTGACTTATGGATCATTTAACAAAAGTATCAAAACAATATTAATTCATTTTTTCAATTTGTATCATGTCATCTGTTTTTTTACTTAAACTAATGTCAATTTTAAATAAAAAAGATACACTTTGAGTGAAACCAATCACTTGTTATTTTTTCTTGATTTTGAGTAGGTGAAATGAAGAAAGAAAATAATTAATTACATAACTAGTATGAATTTACCTTTATTAATTCTTGACCCATTTCCTTGTTTTCAATATCATAGTTGCAGCCTCGAAGTCCAATCTCTCACGAGCATGATCAGTTTCGATCAAACCGCCCCAACTCGAACATAGGAATCCAACTGTATAAAAAACTTTTCTTATGTGAGTAATACTAAAGATATTTAAATTAAAAATAAATATGAAAAATTCCATTACTTCTACAGAAGTCGTATATTCATACTATTTTTTACATTCTTCCATCAGTTATGATTCTAATTTCTCTTTTGATGACAATTATATCATCTTGTGAATATGAGTCTTTTTGACAGTCAACGATGTACTAGATAAATATAAATATATAAAGGATTAATAAATATTTTAAATTAAATAGTAATTTTCTTCTAAAATACCTCTTCAGGGATAATAGTTTTTTCATGGAATATGATCTCTCCCATAAATTTACAAACATAATAACCATGGTATTTTCCATTGGTATATTTCAGACACTATAGAAACATTGAAGATAATTAGTACTTTTTTTATATGTGTTTAGATAGTGAAATATTATTATATATACCCTGATACTTGTCTATTCGTAGAACTTTTGTTGGTCCTCTTGCTTAGCCCCTAGCCTCATTCCTTTTTTCATTATATTGATGCACCACCCTATCATAACGAAATCCTCATCAAAAGATAATATAAATTAAATAACATTATGTTTTGTTCTAAAAAATTGGAAGTATTGTATTAAAAATTGAAAAAATCTATCATGTATGGATGGTTTGTTGGATATCCATGCATTTAATTTAAGAAATAAATCTTTGGAGTATCCAAATATAACACAATGAGCATAAATTGCTTCATAAGAAAACAAAATGGAATATGTAATGAAAGAAATGAAAATATATTGGATATGATTAAATTGTATATTTTTACCCCATGCATCATTGGTATTAAATAGAGTCTGTCGTCTGAACTTTTTCAATCAAACGATTTGATAAAACCTAACATTATTTCTCCTTTTTTATTGGTATCTATTTTCATTTGTTCTATAGAGGAGATGGGAGGACTAATGAGTCCAAATTTTATTTCATGGGAAAATTACACCAATTGTTTTTCATATATATGCCTTCAAAAAATATGAAATGTATTTAGTCATAATTATCACAATATATCATCTTTTGGAAAATCAAATCATGAAAACATACATCATGTATACATTTACAACTGAGCAGCCTGGCCATTCATAGTTGAGGATTTCACATACACTCTCAACCCCAATGAAGTCTTTATATTTCTCTTCATACATATTTTCTTCAAAATAAACTATGTGATTATGACTATATTGTAACTTGGTATCCACATGATCCTTCAATGATACTAAATGTGGATATACAATGGGTGGGGTAATGGTGATTTCAGAAGATCATTTGGATCGGTTATTCGATCTTTTAGATAGTTTTGAGTCACTCTTTCATTTTCTCTCCTTCCCTTGGTCTATCTATAATAACATTCATCGATTGATTCCTTTTTTCATTAATTGTTAAAGTTTTAGATTGATAAATAAATTGGAAATGAATACCTTCATGTCAACATATTTTTTTTGAAAGATGCGACGATCATGCAATTAATGTTCCAAAATCTTTTTCAACCATATGAATATCTTCGTCAAGAATTGGAATTGGTATCTCGATACTTGACTCATGGGCTATGCTAATCGACACTCAGACATGCCCTATTGGAAGTGGTGTACTGTGTATCTTATCATTTTGGATATTTAGAATCATAGAACTCACAATAAGAAGATGAGTGGGTGTTGACAGATATAAATCATAATCATTATCACCCTATAGAATATTAGTACAAGAGAGGTATCAGTGAGGGGAATTTCTATCCTCATAGCTGGTGGGGTTGGGGTGTGATCTCTACGTGGTGGTTTTTCTTGAGTTTCTTCTTCTCCCCCACCCATAAAAGTTTTCATCATCTCTCTCTTCCATTGGAATTGTTCTTAAAGGGTAGATATTCTTTCTTTCATCAATTTTATTAATTCACATTGATCATCCTTTTGTTTTTATCCTCAAAATATGTTTGGGGTGTCACCCCAAAACCCGAACCTCTTATGCGGCCATACTGTTCGAGCCACTTCAAGGCCACCGATAGTATGTGTTCATCTAGTATAGGTGTTTTTGATTCTTTAACTACGTTAGATTTAAAATATAGGAAAATAATTTATCATTGTTATGTAATAATGATTTAAAGAATTTTATTATTATTATTTAATACTTACACATGTTTCCCACACTTTTTGTGTGTTTTCATCTATTAGTATCTTGTATTTATTAACACATTCCTCTTTCCATAGAACATGGCGTGGGATGGAAGTGAATTTGGATTTAGAGTCATCAATCAAAATATAAATAGAGGAACATAATTATGGTGTTGTTTCATGTCACATAAAATTATTACAGTGGATTTAAAATACATACCAATTTTATTCAAGTGAATTTTACCCCATCCTTGCTTTAAGGTAGGGGAATGATAGTTTTTCTACTCATTACTTATTTCCACAACTCAGTTGTGGTTTCATAAATAAAAAAGTGTCAATCAATGTGCTGGATACACGTATCGTCAAAAAATGTATTAATAGCCACAATGTACCTGAAAATACACATATGCACGATGGCCAGTAAATGTATCCCATGATTCATAGTTTATCAGGTGTACATTGTGAGGTGATGGGTGTGGGTTTATTTTCCCTTCAGAATCTTTAAGATGATTTCTTATTATGATTGTGAAATATCGTTTGTGTATCCTTCCAGTAAGAATAAATACATAGTTTTTATGGGATTCATCTATTATAAATGCACTCTGCAATGGTTGATGAAGAGTAATTATATGTTTCATTATTTTATTTTTTATTAATAGAAATAAATGATATCACAATGTTACCATAATCTCATCCCACATCAATGTATTAAGCTTAGGCACAACATGGTACCTCAAACCTACATCAATTGGCATGCATTGTCGAGTGACGATACCAATATAACTGCTGAAAATGGACTTATAGGGGTTAATAATCTAGCATCGTGCATTCCATCTGACCTCAAATTTGATGCCTTTTACTTTCACCTTAATGATTTTTTCTAACACTATCAAACTACAATGCTCCTATTTTTTCTATATCATTAGTCCTTCATTTTCTACCATTTCAGCGGAATCAAATTCATTAGTATGTTTCTCTAGAGTGGTAGCATCGGCTTGTGCATATGGTCATTGTACCTCTGCAATGGGAGCAACATCATGTTGAGAAACTTTTTTTCCTTTGGAATGGGAGCACCGACACTTGTAAAAGGTCATTCCTATGAAATGCGAGTAACTATAGGTTGAGAGACCTATTGTTCCTCAGGATTGGGAGCACCAACACATGGTAAATTCATTATTTATAGAAGTGGGTAACATTTAATTTAGAGTACATAAATTTATAAGAAAACAAATAATAACATGAGGTAACATGATGTATATTAAAAAAAATGTAGCTTTATTATTGAACATTCTTTTTCTTTTTTAAAGGATGAAGAAATTTTACACCTCTATCAAAAATACAAATCCATTCATTGTGGTCTCATATGAAATAAAAAAATGTCGTCTAAATTGGGACCACTATGAAATGATTACGAATTCTAAATGAAAGGGTCATCCTTAGTTGAATTTTCTTCTTACCCTTCAGTAGTTTTAGTTGATAAAAGAATAATATACCACATTCTATTTTTTGTATCTAGAACATAAAATACTTGTACTGCTTGTGATTCCATTATGAAAAGTTCGTCTCAGTACCCTACCTTACTAAAATCAACTTTCATGAATCTCAATTCATCTATTTTAATAGTAATCCTTATGTCAACCCACTTTTATTTAAAAATCAGGACTTCGAATGTTGTATAATCCAACTCCCGTATTTTTTTGATTATTCTAAAGTATGATTTATTCACATAAATTGTATTACTATCCTTAGTACCAAAATATTCATCACTTTAGGAATGAGTGTAAATCCACTATATTTCATGGTACTGTCTTCATCATGATCATTTGTAAAGAATGTATAACCATTAATTACATAACCATTGTAAGACAATACATACACACTTGGTCCTATAGCTATCCATTGAAGTCATTCTAAAATTGAATCTATATTTTCACTAGAATCCTTTAAAATATGGTCATGATACTATCCTATAAACTATTGATTATGTGTATTTGATATCCATATTTTA
Organism: Viscum album; assembly: GCA_963277665.1. Classification (NCBI taxonomy): domain Eukaryota; kingdom Viridiplantae; phylum Streptophyta; class Magnoliopsida; order Santalales; family Viscaceae; genus Viscum; species Viscum album. The sequence continues at coordinate 1,449,202,599 of OY728155.1, forward strand.
GCCCTTGATGGATTCAAATGTCTAAGAATTTCTTTGTGGGTTTCAATATATGGGGAAACCACCAAACTGTTATTTAAAACATAAAGGTGGGACTGATCCCATTCTGTAATATTGATTGTGACAACATCTCTTCCAAATATTCTTTTACTCGCAAGCCTCCTTGTGTGATGAGATTTCAGTAGACCAATGATTTCATCACTGGATAGTTATTCAGTACGGAATTCAACAGCTTCCTCAATAATATATCACTCTGAAATACAACCATATGTACGACTTCAATTTTTGGCATACCATTTAAAAATATACATATACCGTTCAATGGGGTACATCAATCTATAGTGTACATGACCACATATTTGAATCTCTCTCACAAAGTGAACCATCATATCATTGAATTTTGGCTGGAAGAATATTTCTAATTCACATAATATGATGAGAATTTCTGTTTCCATATTCAGAAATATTGTTGGGTCTATAATATTATTGCATATAGATTTCAATAATAAATAGATATTGGTTAATGTATGACATGCATTCTTGGAAAAAAATGCAACATAAATCAATAGGCATTAGATCCTTCATAAAATCATTGAATTTATGTGATTTCATACCCTTTATCTTTAAATAAGTCATTGACATGATGTTCTTGATTTTCTATGGACACCCCTCTAGATCCTTTACGTCATTCAAGAAGTAGAAAAACTAATATCTACCCTGCTTGGAAAGATTGTAAGTAGCAGGAGGAATAAATGTTTTTTTCACCCCTCACTAGCACCAACTCTTCTCATATTCTCATCTAAAAAATGTCCAACATAGCCTTAATTATATCCTTTGTTTTTCTAGGTGCATTTAACAACGTGTTGATGACACTATCACATACATTTTTTTCAACATTCATAACATCAAAAAACTGTCTGACATGCAAAAACTTCTAGTATGGTAATTCAAAAAAAAATTGATTTCTTTTTTAAACCATTTTTTCGTAAGGTTTTTCAAAAATAGTTTAACAAAAGTAGTGTCCACATATTTTACTTTCTCAAAGATTTGATCACTTGTTAGTGGATACGATGTTGTACATTCTAATAAGCTTCCATCGAATTATGTCATCCAAGACCAGTACTTAAGTAATTGGGGTATAAATCTGTGATGTACTAGAAACACGATTTTAAATGAATGTTTCATCCTAATTGACTATGTACCTTGTTTACAAAAGATACACCCTTGAGTTCCTTTAATTCTATATCCTGAAAATTTTCCATAAGAAGGAAATTCATTTATCATCTCGTACAACATGGCTCTCAATGTGAAATCATTATTTCTCTAAGTAGCATACAACATAACACTGGAATCCCATAATAATTTCAAACTCTTGATCAATATAGAAAAATAAACATCAATGTCATTACCTAGTTTTTTAGTCTTGATATAAGCATAGATAACATGGTGTATTTTCATTTCATGCATAACCAAGGTGGAAAGTTATAATTTACCAACATAACTAGCCATGTACTGTGAAAGCTTATTTGAAAACCAAAAGGATTCACTCCATCTATAGATAACACAAGATTAAGTTTTATTAGATCATTTCAAAATTTAGGATTTTTATGATCAATTCTATTCCACTAAGGAGAGTCTTCATAGTGACAAAGCTTCCCATATTTATTTCATTTATTTTAATGCCACATTAATTCCCCCAAAGTTTCCTCACTTTCATATAGGTGCAGAAACCATGGAATGATTGGAAAGTACCATACAACATTCATATGAATGGATTCATCTTTCTTGTATCGAGAATCAACACACTTTGGGCATTCTCTAAGTGATTTTTAGTCCTTGTGAAATAGTATATAGTCATCCGGGCATGTATGTATTATTTTAGAGATCATACCCATCGAGCATAGCATTCTATTATCATTGTATTTTTATCTTAGGGTCTTATTATCTTCTAGGATCATGTCATTAAAGAGAGAAAGTAATTCTAGATAACTAGAGTCACTCCATTCGTTGCCCGCTTTAAAATTATATAACTTCATTATGGGTGGAAATGTTGTATATTTTGTGAAATGACCATACAATGGTGTCTTTTAACAACTCTTCAACTTCTCAAACAATTTTGGGAAATCACAAAGTTCATCTTCAACAATACTTTTCATTTACTCAATACGATATTCATCATCATTCGCATCTATAATGACATCCTCGATATAGTCTTGTTCATTGTCCATACTTATAATCATATCATATGATCAATAAAACATAGTGGTATCCCAACCAATAGCTAAATTTTCATTTTCCCCATGTTTATTCCAATATTTATAACTTTGATCTATTACTTGATAGATAAAGTGTTCTTCCAATTTCTATGGACTACGTTTTTTGAATAAAACATCATAAACATAGACAAACGATTTAAGATGGTTTATATTCATGATCATTTGAAAACTTGATGAACTCTTTCATTCCATCTTCATACTCTTTTGTCAGAAGATTTACATTCATACATTATTTATTAATATCCATCTTAATTTATTCTACAATATTAATATTTAACAAAATAAATACCCAAAAGTTGATATAAAAATTTACCAAGGATAAAAAATACTTAAATACCTTAATTCTCCTTCAATATTTATCCCCAATATCCACTTTGCAGAACCAAGTTCCTTTAATTAGGATCTTCTAGATAAATCAATATATAGAACTTCCAATCTATCCTTCATTGGTCCATCTAAGAAAAATTCATCCAAATAAAGAAGTAAAATGAAAAAACTCCTTTTATAACACACCTTCAAATAGTAGCAATTATTTAAATTAAACTTCATAAACATTAATTATACCATGAAATAATTGAAATTATGGTTACACTGCCTTGGTTCCTACTTAATCCCAAAAAAACTCCATTTTAGGATGGAATCAAAGCTTCTATTCCATTTAGCATGAAACCTTCCAATTGATCTATGTACAATTCTTTCTCTGAATCTATATGAAGAAATATAATCATGAAAACTATTTGTTCTATAAATAAACCTTCAATGGAAACCAAGTTGAGAACCATCTAAATTATTATATTCTTTACAACAGGAGAGAAAATCTAACTGAAATATAATCCTTATAATTATTGAAATACATTTACCATTTCTATGGTATTATTATCGATCTACTTATCTTCCCTATATTATGAAATGGTTTTCCTAATTCATTAAAAATATAAACTTAAAAGATTATGGAAAAACTAAATTTAATATGTCATTTGAAAAATATTTATAAAATCATAGTTGAAATCCAATTAAAAAAGACAACCATTTACACAAATTCCTCTTTAAAATGAGATACCCTTTTTAAAATAAACCAATTAGTCCCAGACACTATTTCACAAAACCCCAATTCATTTTTGAAATAATTCAAGTAAACTTCATGACCCAACAATCTTAATCATTTAAAATGAGTGAAAACCCTCTATATTTTAAAAATTTTCCTTTTAAACTTCACACACCCCTTGCTAAAATGGAACCAACATTACATACGCTTTCAAAACATTCAGATCCCTTTTATGACATCTAATCAGGTGATTTGACAAACACTTAGCATGAAACCTAAGTCCATTCCAAGTGATTAAATAATTTTAAATCTATTTAAAACTAATAAACGGTATGTTGAAAACATATTATTGTTTAATAAACATTTCAAAACACTTTAATCATTTTAAAATATCCACTTTGGTATTTTCAAAAAGACATAAATCCCAAGAGAGGCACCTTATAAAGGATACATGAATAAAAAATAACCAACATTTTATAAAATATAATTTTATAAAAGATTTATCATGTTTCTCATGAATAAATAGTATTAATCGTATTGTTTACTCCCTTAATACTACTATAGAGTGAATAAGTGATAGATAAAGACATATGTGTCACTTGGCCATGATACCTTTTAATATAAAGTCACATCTCTTCAAATTGGGAAACTATATTCCACTAGATTCTTGAATCATCTACAACATAAGCATGATCCTTTCAATATATTACATTCAAAAAATTGTTCACCTTTTTGAGGTTATACATTAGGTAAAAGTTAAAGGACTATAGTAAATCATACCAACTACGCTATCAATAGTTCATTTCACTTTGGGATTAAATATATTTCAAAAACTTTTTTAGTGTATTCCAAAAATATCTCACCCTCAAGTTAATACCAATAACACCTCATGGTAAGCACCACTATTTTGAAAATATAGGAAAGTATTTAGGAAGTTTCTCTTATATTTAATTAACTATCTGGACCCATAAGCAACCACATGAAAATCATGGACTTGAACTATTCAAATAATGACTCTTGATACATCAAAATATAAGTTTTACTCATTACCCAGCTCATTTATGGTTAAGATTTGTGTTTTCATCAATATCCAATTAAGATATAAAAAAGGATATCTCATGAACATCTAGGAAAAGGAACTATACCACATTCCACGTTAAGGCCTTCTTAGTGCTTCCAATCAGGAATAATCCTGGTTGACCCTCTGTTAATAACTAGAAATTCCCAAAAAACATTGGATATCAAAAACAAATCTTTTGACTCTCAAAATAAACTATAACATAGAACTTATCAGTTTCTAAAAATATTTTATCCACTAATATCATTTTCCCCATGAATTGAACTTCTTAGGTTCTAAAAAATATGTTATCTACTAATATCATTTTCCCCATGAAGTTTACGTTATCAATCCAAAACATACACTTTGATATCATGAAATATAGTTTATGCTACCTATGATTTCTCAAAATGGTCTCCAGATATCGAGCATATTCCTCCCTCAACTGTGAATTCATGTTGATATGATTGAAAAATATGGCTACAAATTTATCTAAATAAGGATGGAAAACCCAATGCTTCTCATCCAAGAACACCACCATTGTATTTTTTAAATTGAATGACATCACTAGATACCAATACAATACATATGTACTTGTGGTATATCAAAATACCTCACTATAAACTAATGTTAACTTGATATCAAATTGATCTTAGAGAACACTTTAGCACCTCTAAGTTGATCAAATAGTCCATCAATACATATAAGTGGATATAAGTTCATTTATATCAATTAGAATAACCTCTAATATTCCAAAAATATTCTCAATGATCCATTTGAATTATTATGTAAAAAACTAAGGAACCCCAAGAGGACATAATCATTCATATGAACTCATTCACCTCAAAGTCGTTCAATTGAGCCTTCTTCTCTCATAGCTCTACATGATTAATCTTATATAGTGGAATAGATATATGATTCACACCTAGTAATAGAATAATAATAAACTCATCCTATCCCTTGGTAACCAATATAAGTCCATGGGAAATACATCTAGGAACTTGTCAATGATAGTAGGACATACTAACTATTATTTCTCTCTATTATCCAAAATTACTCTAGAAAAATGGGCTATGATTCTACCCAGTTATAGAAATATTGGTCCTATATATCTAGTTTTCATATCCAACTCTCCAATATAGACATAATCATCACCCTTGAAAAATATAATCCCACCCATCATGAAAACAATTGATATAGTAAGAGCATTGCTACATGAGGGGGTTAATTGTAGTCACAAACTAGACTCACAGTTTTCATGTCACTCAATTTTATTATTTACCAGTTATTATGATTGTTTATTAATAAAAGTATATCAATCTAAAATTTACTTATGTAGTTCATCTTTAATGTAAATAAAAATCAATCAAATGAAAATCACTATCCGATATAAATAAGAACATTGTGGAAATAAAGATTCAATGTAATTTTTTTTAGAAGTCAGCAATGAGAATATTCAAGACTCTAAAAAGATATATATTATCAATTAAATTTCAATCAAATGAATATGTTTCTTTCACCCAATTTATTTATAGGATCTATAGAGTTGATCCTAAGTATCCCAAATCCACATTGAAAATATACTTGACTATATACTAGTTGTAATCAAGTTATAATCTGAATATTCATTGATTATTATCTCATTGGTAGAAATAGGTTTCTAATGAACTAAGATCCACTTCAATATGATGATCAGTGACAAATCTCCACCAGATATTCATCAAACAAGATGAGTTGGGCAATACATATTTTATACCTATAATCACATCAATATCCTTGATCAGAAATAGAAAAGTTATAGACACAGAATTGATCACAGAAAACTTTTCAATGAGAAAATACAAAGAAAATATTAAGATAATTATAAAAATACTCACAGTGGTAGCACCTAAGGATTTCAGTTCATAGAAGATAAGGGATTCGCATCAGAGGTGTGGTTTGACAGCAAATGTTGGGTGTACTAAGGAGGTGGGTTCACGACAAAGGAAGGGTTTAGGGAAGAGGTGGGGTTCAGTTCACTATGGAGGAGGGCTTCACAAAAGCGTATGAGGGCATCACGGTAGTGGCGAATGGATTCACGGTGGTGGAGTAGGAGGAGGAGTTGGAAGCAGTGGAGGAGGAGGAGGAGTCAAGGGTGGCAGAGAAGGAGGAGGGGGGGAGGAGGTGGTAGGGTTTGGCTTTCATAAGAGCTTGAGGCATGTGAGAGAATGAGGAGATTGTTAAAGTTTATTTATAAAAGCTAGAAAACCTTTTATCAGTGCTAACTAAAGAGCGTCGATAAAGGTATATTTTATCAGCGTTAAAATAGAAAGCGCTGATAAAACATGTTTTTATCATCATTTTTTAGCACTGATAAAAGCCTATATTTATCAACACTAAAAACGCTTATAAAACAATAATGTTAATAAATTATTTATATTTTGATATATATTTCTAAAATTATATGTATAATAAATAAATATATATATATATAATAATAAATATAAATAAATATATTTTTTTATATTTATAAATATAATAAACATATATTTATTTATAATTATAAATTTATAATTAATATCTTTATTATAATTTTATAATTATTTAAATATATATATATATATATATATTTAGAATTATAATTGTAAATATTTGTATATATTTATTATAATTTTATAATTATTTTATGACTATAAACTTATTTATATTTATTTATAGTTATAATAAATATATATTTATTTATAGTTGTAATTGTATATATATATATATATATATATTTATTAAATTTAAAATTTTATAAATATATATAATTAATATATTTATTATAATTTAATAATTATTTAAATATATCGGTATTATTTAGAATTCTAATTATAAATATTTTTATTTATTTATAAATATTTGTATATATATTTATAAATATATTTATTTAATATATATATTTATAACTTTATAAGTATAATAAATATATTTATTATAATTTAATAATTATATATATATATATATATATATTTATAATTATTTATAGTTATAACTATAAATATATATATTTATATACATATCTTTTTATATATAAAAAATATATATTTATTTGCAATTATAAATTTATAATAAATATATTTATTATACTTATAATTATACATATTTACATATCTTTATTATAATTTTATAATTATTTAAATATATCTATATTTATTTAAATATACCATTGAAAAGTCCAATTAGTGATTAAACACTTTTGAAAAACAAAATGAGGATTCATGCTTTAATGAAAGTAAGAAAAAACATATATTTATAAATAGACTTATTTAATTATATATATTTATAACTTTATAAGTAAAATAAATATATTTATTATAATTTTATAATTATACATATATATGTATTTATAATTATAAATATCCATATAAATAATTTTATATAATTATAAATATATATAGATATATACCTAGTAAAGTATATATCATAAGAAATTAGTCATCACATATATATGGATAACATGAATAGTAATGAGGGTATAATGTGTAAATGAACATTCATGAGGAATACATAACATATGAACATCAATTATATTCACACATAAATATATTTATTGACCAAATTCATTTGAAACATATATTTATTTAAATAAATATATATGTAATTATATAAATATATATATATATATATTTAAAAATTCTTTATATATAATTATCAATATATAATTATAAATATAATAAATATGATAAATATATTTACTATTTAATAAAATTTATTATAATATTATAATTATTTAAATATATATTTATTTAATTATAATCTTACAAATACTTTTTTAAACATTATATATATATTTGAATTATCTAAAAATATATATTAATGATAAACATACATTTTTTATTTAATGTATTGAATATAAATATAATAATTTTATATAAATTAATAACATTTTTTATTCAAAATGTTTATCAATGCTTTTAGATAATGCTAATAAAGGCCTCCCCTTTTATCAGTTCTTTCTTGTTAGCGTTGATATAAGTCGGCGCATCCCTTGCCCGAATCTGTGGTAGTGGAGTCATGGTGAATTATTTTCGCATCATAGATGTGGAGATATAAAATTCTAGAGAAGAATTATGGAAGTGTTATGTCACAAGGAAGTTCGGGTGCGCCATGGTTCATGCATGGAATGCAACAACAATTTGAAGGAGTTGTTCCCTCACGATGCATTTTTCATTCCACGCCATGAATGGTGAATGCATGCCGTAGTAGTTGATAATATGGTTGAAGTTAAGGAATGAATGAGAAGAGCACATGACACGATCTATTCATATATATGAAATGTAGAGTACCTTCATGTCGTGAAGTATAATTCATGTTGTGATCCATAGATTTAATAGAAATGTGGTGTTGCTATCTCCTAAGTGAAAATGGAGATATATCTTTGGGAGACTCATGTGAGAATTGGAACATGGATTTTATTACTAAATGGGGAGATGGAGGCCAATTAAAATTATGAATGGTATATAGAAAATATAGGAGAATATATGAGATACAAAGTAGAGATATGGATAGAGATATCCTGGAAGAGTTTACCTATAAGAGAAAGGGGCCTATGCAATTCATCTTTTATTTAGTAATAGAAAAGTGTTGGTGCAAGAGTACTCTTATGTGGTTGCTGCTATCAAAGGTTGTTTTATATTCTACACTCTCTAATGACTGGCATGAGGTGGTGAGTCTTTTTAGCATCAAACTAGTAGAGATAAGGGGTTGTTTATAGTGAATTACTCTCTTTATGATCAATTTAAGATTGGTTTTTCATTTATTTTTATCTCCTTAATCTTATCAACCTCTTTCATGCACGACTATTTTTTAGATGTTGATATGCTTTTAGTGCATTAAATACCTACTTATTCTCATGCATAAATGTAGAGTGGGTGGGTAGTTATATTTAAATATGGTTTTGGGTCTCTTATATTATTGATTACTAAGGAACTTGACCTTATGAAAATGGATGCCTTGAGAATAGAGGGTGTTTACTTAGATAAAGGGACTTATTTTGATCTAATTCTAACAACATCTGGAGAGATTCATTATCCTTTTACAACACTATTGTGTGAACAATGATTTGTTATGCTTGGTGTGTTCTCTTATCTGAAGTTTCTCAAATTTACTTGTTTTCCATCCTTCTTAATTGTTCTATGTTGTTCCTAGACCATTCCTTGTGGGTTCCACCTGGGGATACCCCATACTGTGCAACACCTTTAGTTAGTAGGTAAGTTAAGTAAATAAATTCAAAATTGGTTCTCTCGTTGGAAGTAATGACTATCTGCAGGCAACTAATGAGTGTATATTATTTATATTCACCTTAAGATGTTAATAAAAATCATGTGAAAGTGTATTCTTGTGTGTGTGGGTGTCTTAGTGTTTGTCTAATTATTTTTCATCCAAGTGTAAACTAAAACTAGATGATGAAGAGGGATATTTGTTTCCTAAACATAAGAGGTCTATGCCATAAAAGGATTATTTGATGGAACAAAAAACTATGGTCACAAGGTCAACGTGTAAATTAGCACACGATGAAGATAAAGTGATGTGAAACAATTCTTTTAATTCTTTGGTTGCAAGCTATAATGATTACCATTGGTGCAAAGGTGAAATGGTTGATTTTCCTAAAGATGATATTTCACAATTAGAGCATATTGTTTTCTTGAGCTGGGATGGGGAAGCGGAACGAACAATCAATTTTATTGGATTATCCAAGGACGAATAAATGCTTCGAAAACGAAGAATGTTTTCATGTATGTTATTTGAAAAACATAATTTTTTGGATTTTCAAACAAATACCCCATTTTATAAAAGTTGTCAATGCTGAATGGCTTAATTTTTTGATATTGATGTCTTTTGATAATCTCTTTTCTTTACCCTGGACTTGTGGTAATATAGTTTTCCTCCACGACGAGTGATGGTGTTCTGTTATTTTCTTATGCGCTTGTGTTATTTAATGTATGTATATATGTAAATAAATATAGGTTTTAAAATATATATATTAAATTAACTTGGAGGATTTGTGTGTGTGCTCGCTAATGCAATGAAAGGTTTTGAAAGCACCCCCACTAGTTGCTACTGCCGCATAATTGAATGGTTTTGGAGTACATGAATTCTTTATAATCCTTCGGGATCAATATGAGTCCACTAAAAAAAAGATGATTAACTAAAGAAAGAATGCCAATTAATTGGGCTCATTCAGCCGTATTGTTTCTAAAATGATGCCCATTTAATTCGGAAAAAGCACTCAACTTCTTTACCACTGCCCAGGTTGGTACACTGCTTCATTCAAAACAGGGTTCTTTGGCACTTCACTCAGTGCGATTCCTGATGTACCATGTTTCTTTTGAATCATGTTCTCTGGGCCATTCCAGGTTTACCATGGCGACCAAGCGTTGCCTTGTACATATGTCACCTAGGGCCGGGCAATGCATGTGAGATATCGTCAAACATTTCTCACACCTCCAATCGATGGCTTACAAGATGCATGCAAACCAGGTGGAATCTTGATGCGTTCAACAACATGCATGCTCTGTTTTCTAAGAGAGAAAGCCTCCGGGGACAATAAGAGGCATTTACACCATATTTAATCAAGTTCAAAGAAGATGGTCAAGAAATCGGGAAGAGACAAATCTGGGATGTGAAACCAGTACAGTGAAATCCTAAAATCTCGTAAAATTTAACACTTGGGTGGAAAACAGAGATTATCATGAACCAGTATGCTCTGTTTTCTAAAGAAGATGCGTCAAGCGAGCCGAGATTTAAAGGACTCCGGGCAAAAACAGCGAACTTCAAGAAACTGGCATACCCATCATGCTCTTGAATTCCTCCAAATCAATGTAGCCGTCAGAGTTCTTGTCGAACGCCGCCAACATTCTCCGGCTATCGGCCCCGTCTTTCCAAACCCGAAGTCTTTTCAGCACAAACTCGAGCTCTTCGGAAGAGATCAGCCCATCCCCGTTTATATCAAAAACACTGAATGCCTTCTCCACAACTTCGTCCTCGTTGCCAGCACTTTCATCGCCGCCCAAGATCTTCAGGAAATCATCCTCTTCGAGGCAGGTCTTCCCAGCCATCTCCATTAGTTCTTGAGATTGCAGCGGCGCCCCCAAACCCGTCTTCTCAATAAGCCAATTGATCTCTTCCAAGCTCACCCGATCGTCGTTGTCCCGATCAAGGCTCTTGAAAACGCGCCGGAGGTCGCCGGAGGTCAGAGGGGTAGACATCCCAGCGGGAATCTAATTCGAGCTTTATGGATGGATGGAGGCGAGGGGTATAATATACACACACTGCGCTCTTCTTAACGGCAAAGGAGAGACGTCATCACTTGCCCAACGGACTTATTAAAAAATAACATGAAACGGTTACTATGGATTTTTAATCCCACAACAAACCCAATTTGATTAGTACCCTAATCATGACTAAAATAATAGGACATAAAAATATCTGAATATCCCTCCGATACTTGTAAAACATCATAACACATTCAAAAAATGAATGACTTAACAAAGTTACATGACTCCCTCATCAAATTATTGATAAAACCCCACTAATAAAATTTGTTATGACACACAAATCTGCTCTACTATAATTGAAACAATGTAAACACATAACATATGCACCACCCAACCTTTTCTATTTTGGATAATTATTAAAATATTAATTTTTAGATAAAATAGTTGAATTTTTGAAATTTTTCCAAAAAAAATAGTGAATGCACGATCTACACGCCTTACGAAAATCAATGCAAGACAACTATGTCATGTCACATGTCTTGATGCGGTTGGTGTCACATGGTTGGTGCACAATTTGAATAACCATATGCACCAACCGTGCCCATAAGGGTTGGCCCCAACATTGTCTCAACTTTCCTAGGCCCCCCATGATGAAATTATAGATTATTATTATGTTATTTATGAGTGTCTTGTGTTGCTATCTAAATTATTAAATGTCATTTCAATATTAAAGGTATATTTTAGTGAAATGGGTGTCGTGGATTTATATGTTTATTTAATATTATTAATATTACAAGGTCAGTTGAGAGTTGATGAACGCGTGGTGGGGGGGGGGGGGGGGGGTTGACCTTGTTGGCCATCAGGTGGATGTGTATTTGTTGCTTTGTAACCCCCTTTAAATAATATACATATATTACTATAGAATCATTACTATTAAATTCTCACTAGCATTGGAAAACATATTAATGTATTTATCAACTATTTAAAATTTGTGGAGAGAAACATATAACATATGTTGCAGGGGTTTTCGAGATATATTCATTCATGACTATCCATATTTATTAATAAATTTTAAAAAATTATTATTAATAAAAGTCATGACCCAATGAAAGAAAAGAACCCCCACCCACCCCATCCCCACCATTTTTGTCATGGCGCTATAAGAGGGGAGGAAGGACCACCTATCACCCCTCTCTTCAACTCCATGGGAGATTTGACACTTTTTGTTGATTATTTAAAACATAGAGTCAGATATATAACATATGTTTAAGGGGATCTCTAGATATATATATTTATGATTATACATATTTTTTATTGAATTAAAAATATTATTATTAATAGAACTCCATGCCCAGTAAAAGAGGACCCCCCCCCCCATTTCAATTATGGCTCTTGGACTCGGGGGGCATATGAAGCTCTTCCTCTCAACCACCCCTCTTCAACTCCATGGGAGATTTCTTAATAGAGCATGTAAGTTCTTATTCTCCTCCTATTTATCTTCATATTCTTCATCTTCTTCTTCTCCTTCTTCGTCTTCTTTGATTTCATCATCTTGTTTTTCTTTAATCTAGGGTTCGAATGGATTTGGGGTTTCACCATATCATTGTGAAAACACCTAAAACCCTAGGGGGAGGGGGTTGCTCTCAAATTTTAGAGTATCCCTTATTGTGTAATCCACACCATGTTAGAGATTCATCGCTCAACCTATAACATACTATTAAGTGTTTACAATTCCATGAACCTGGTATATCTTATGAATGTTATGTTATTGGGTTCCTAACTTAATTTAAATGTTTCCCTAGATCCATATTATTGGAGTTAATGCCCAAGAACCATTTTCTTTGTACTTTAAATTACATGTAATATTCAAAGAAGTGAATATTAATGAATATCTCATCATATGCTATTTGTTTTTCTATGTGAATTTAATGTGATAATGTTCTAGAGTATCCATCACATCGATATAGGTCATAGCCATTGCCCACTATGATGAGGAACTTATAGTGATATGATGATATCTCTTAAATATAAGTTATACGGTCAAAATGACATTCTATAAAGGGACACATAGTATATTGACCATCAGGTGCAAGTACATGTAAGCATATGATCTTTTACCCCTTTAAGTTCGCACATGGTAATCTCTATGAGAGGAGGTTATGAGGGATGACTCACTAATGGGAATTCTACTTGTTTAGTGTTATTAGATATTCCTATCCATGAGCATGTGTAATGATCCTAATACTATCATATTATTATTAATGAATATCTGGACTCACACACATAGATTTATTTCCATAAATCATAATGATATAGTTCAAGAAGAAGTTGGGTATATTCAGTGCGTCACAAATGACATTTACTACTAAATAAGACCAGGAAATATTTTCCCTTTCATATTTATAGAAGTTGATATCTCAACCATTTGATTGTAATAGAACTATCAGATTGAATTCTATGGCCATATTGTATTGAAAAGTTCATTCCAAGTAGTTAACAAAAGGCGTATCTATCATATAAGATGATGAAATGAGTATGCAACATACTTGATGAGTTATCCAGAAAAATCGATTATATTATATTGTGAGCATTAATATGTGATCTTCGTCATTGTGACATTAATTATTTCTCTATGGGTTCCTTAACCTATGGCTCGACTGTAATTTTGGACTTTAGGCAAGCTCGTCTAATGCCACTGAGAAAGAAGTCTAGAGGGTCACAGAGTATGTGTTTATATTTATCTCAGTTAAATTCAACTTGAATTTAATTATTGTACCAACTAATTTTCTCAAGACTAAGAAGTAATATTTAATAAGGATTTACTAATTGAAAATGTTAAATGAATATTTATTCTCAATGTAATAATTTAATTACATAGATATATAAATAATTATTTATCTCTTCTTTATTCACAAGGTAATAAATAATTATTCATTACAAGAATATTAAATAACTATTTATTAATTAGATTGTGAATATAATATTAATTTTATTTAATGAATAATATTTATTTAAATAATTATTCGACCATTCAATAAATCCCAAGGATGAAGAGCAGACCCAGTTTTAGATTTGTTGATAAATATTAATTTACCAAACCATAAAATAATATTTATCAGTGTGTGGGTTAACATTTTCCATGAGATAAAATAATATTATTATTAAATTACATGGCATGAGGAATTTTATGGGTTTAATACATTATAAATGAAATTTTTACAATTTATTAATATTTAACCCCATCCCTAGGTCTGTATATAGATTGTAGTGTCATTTGAGAGAATCCTAGACGTTGTGCACAACACCACTCATCCCTATTGTGAGTTCTCCCCACCAAAAATGTCTTTTGGGTTTCCTATCAATAACGAGAGAAGTGACATTATTCCTCCTCCTCCTTCTCATGCTGGAAAGACTAAGAGACAATCCTTGAAGAATGATTTTATCGTGGTAGTGATTAAGGGAGCGGTGCTTGATAATCGGAACTGCCATGATAACACTTAGTGTACCATCAACGACACCTAGAGATCAATGGAGAAAATGGGGATTTATACAAGAGAGGCTCTATTTTGCATTCCCATCGACACAATGCTAGTACAACTTGAACGAGATTCTAATAGATTGTACCAAACAAACAATGATTAGGATATCAATACCTACAATGAAGAAAGAACTCAAGACTGAGGTATTTCTTCTTATATATAAATTAATTACAAATTTAATATAAATAGATCCACACTTGGTTTCCATGTTCTTTATCTATTTCCATCCAAAAAATTCATTGTTCATAAACTATTTTTTCATGTACACTGTTGATTATTCATCAGATATGAAAAAATGTGAGTTTGGTTGTGACCAAATATGTGCTTCCATTGGGTCTGAAAACATCATGTGGTATTAGAGTAGCCACTTTTAAATTTATAATTATCTATTGATTTTTGATCATTTTACACGTTTAAAGTTAGTTTGTTATTCCATTAATACATTTAATTAATTTGATTGACTAGATCTCTTCTTCTTCTTCTTCTTCATTCTATCTCATAAAGCTGAAAACCATTTTAAAAGAAAGAAAAGATATCTGGAGAACCCATTGAATAGTGTTGAGGATTCTTTATAGATATTACAAGACTACATGGTGTGTATCATGATGGTAAATGTCATGTACCAGTGTGCACTACACTAGGATAACCCACATGGATTCCATACCATCCTGTAGTAATGATATGTGGATTGTATTTAATGCACACCATGTGTTGACTAGACTAAACAGGAACACAATTTGTTATACTACCCGCCATTTAACTCCCTCACAAATAATGTAGTCTTCAAGTTTTCATAGTGTAAAACACAAAGTCAATACACATCATGCATTTATTATATGATGTGTATAGACTACCATCCACGCAATAGGAGGTGGCCTAAAGTGTACCAGCTACACACGTTGTGTACCTCATATATCTATGTGGCGAATTCCATGCCCAATCCCTAGGTATGTACTTTAGATATACGCTGAAGAAACATACATGGCATGTAGATGTCATGTACATTCAATGTGTCCTACCTATTTATATGGAAAATGAAAGTAATTAATTACTGTATTAAACCTCTTAATTATGTTTTCATGTGTCATTTATTGACAATACAAACCATATGATAGGTTTTATATGATAGTAAATTCTTAATGAACATCCTTGTAAAGTTTGGAACTAAAATTTGTGTATGATCATTATATAATATATACTCCTTGTGTTTTAAATCGAAATAGACAACATAATTTTCATGTGTCCCATGTGTCATTTTTTAACCGTACAGGTTGTGAAATTAAATCATTTTCCATGTGCATGATCTATCGTGTGAGTGCATTGTCTATAATAATAAAAATGTTGTGTATTTTGAATTTGTACTCATTGTATCACTTCCTAGTATAGGTTGTGTACTTATTAATATTTTTAAATATAACTAATATATTTAATTTATCTAAAATCATAGTGGATGGGGAATATCTAGGAAAGATTGAATGGGGATTATGATATAATTAAGTAATTTATTAATTAGACAATTAGTTGTACAAATTAATGCATGTTTTACATTAATGAAAATTGAATCAAAATGAATTAAAGGAAGTAATTTTAAATGAATATTCACTACATGGATATATTGTCATGAGCTTAGAGCGACTTATGTATGAGTTATGTTTATTTTAATTTTCTAATGTCATGGTTTTTTTCAACTATTTTTATTAAATTAAAATAATAACTTATATGAAATATCCATCTCGTTATGTAGGGGTGTGCATGCCCATAATTTCATTTATGAAACACCCCTTAACCAATCCTTTGGTTACCCTTACACTCTTGTTAGTAAAATCATATGTAAGGATTGAGTGCCTAGGAGAATAGAGCTTGTAACAACCCAAACCCAACACTGAGTCCAATCTGAAGTGCTACATGAAATCATGAACACCTCCTCGTACACAACATGCTTCCAATTAGCAGTGAGGGCCTGAGTCCCTCAATGGGAAGTTTATACCCTTTGTGTCATGTCATATGATCGATAATAACTATAAATAAAATACCAAAAACATCAGAGTAAGCAAGCCTAAAAAAATAAATGGCATACATGACATATAGGAAAACAACTCCCAATGTGGAAAGCCTATCTAAAATAAGAAATATAGATAACAGAACAAAATAAAAATCGGGTAAAATTGAGTCCATCTCGGTCCACTTCCAGCTTCAACCTCCTCTTATTAGTTGTCCACCACATGGCCCTTTCCCTCTAATGTATCCCTAATTAAATCTATAAGAACATCGAAATGCCCAAGTAGGATGTGAGTAAAAGACCTAGTTGAACACAACTAATACATCCTAAACCTGATGTGACCTTGTATAAATATTTCTTCCATAATAATCATAAATTCGTATCAAAATAAACATATAATCCATAACTGAGTAATCGTGCACTAGCCTGGCCACTATGAGCCCACGACTGTACCTACATTGAATCCATACCAGAAGATAACAGAATAATTTGGTAGTAACCAAATCAGCACCTGTACATCATCATCACAATGTTATGTGAACCTGAAACTTGACATAATTTTTAAATAAAGAGGACTCTATCACTGAACATATTCTAGTCAAAAATATTTAGTACTCACATCAATACGCTATCTCGCAGTGAGTGGTAATTGTAAAATCAATGCTACCTCGAGTGTATCCTCAACATAAAACCATGGATACCTCATACCCCATCCAGTGGTCAAGTCTCACATCCTGATATATGACACTTGACACACTCTCCTAAAAAGGTATAAATATGTCACGACGGTCCACCTGTCCCAAGTACCACTCACAACCACAAAGGAATGGTAACATACATACATGGTGAGCACACAAGAAGGGACAACATAACATCATGATTATATAGAAGCACACATAACATCTTGCAATTACAATCAAACATGGTATCAATTAATCCAACACATTAATCATAATATAGAATCATGTGTAAACGAGATCCTATGAGCTAAGTAACTTCCTACCACTTGTCATTTTCCACATTAGTGATAAGGTTTGTCAAAGGTGTTGACACCTGAACCACACTTGTACACCAACTAGAGTCTAATTTCAATCAGCAATCTCTTAGAATTTTTCTAATCAAAATTTTCACAGGTTTAAGATAAAGTAAAAGGAGGATAATGAAAAAAATTTCAAACTAGAATTACCTTAGTCCGATCACCATTAAAAGGATTCCATAAGGATGGTGCTAAAAAGGAAGGATGATGGGGTTCTAAAAAATTGGGCATCTCCACGGTGTAAAGAAGAAGCTGCATCTTGGTGGTGTATAAGAGACCACCTCTATAGAATTGGAAAATAGGAAATGAAGTAATTTTAACACCTCCATATGTATAAGGTGATTTACACTATTAAGAATGGTGTGCTTTAGTGTAGGACCCGACTGGGGTGTGAACCATCATGAAAAGAAGGGGTTTCCAGTGGTGAGGAGTTACCTTTCCATACCATCATTTTGCATTGAATACCATTCAATAGAGGATAAGGGTTAGTATTTGTAGGAGGTTCTTCTATTTGAGATACCTCATCAAAATTTCATAAAAATGAAACAAATTCACCTCATAACTCCCTTATTCAAAACAGAAATAGTTCCACCATTTTAAAACCATAAATTAATTTTGGAGAAGTAATAATACTCTAAGACCAACAACTAGTCTTACTATATATAACTGACATAGATAATGTAATGTGGTGTGTTAGAATCCACCACAATATAGCCACCTCGAGCTAGCCATCCATGGACTAGGCTACGGTGTAATCTCACCTAGAAAGACCGCACTATAACACAGTCCTTCTTGTTCTAGCATGGTCTTAGTTATTTTTTATACCATGACATAACCCAATACCACTATAGCGTAGGCATAAAATCTATGGTGTGGTCCCTAACATTATGGTAAAACAACCTTAATTTTGGATTCCATCTTTCCAAAACACCCATTAAGCCTCAAGTTATTTTGAAAACATGGACTAACATCATAAAAATTTGAAAAAATAATTTTATTAATGGATATGAATTTTAGGTATTTAAATTCTCCTCTTCTACGGACTTATAATCCTTGAAAAGCATCTCTATGGGTCCTACTCAAACAAATCAGGCCAGTAAGCTCAATGATCAGACTCTTTCTCCTAAGTCTCCTCCTGAATTCTCCCATGATACCGGAGAATTCAGACCATTAGTAGAATATTCCCTAAAAGCAATTTCTTTCTCAGTTATACTATCTTTGACAAACAGTCCTCATAAGATGCATCCAACTCTAGGTCAAAATCCTCATAATCAATAACATGCACAAAGTTGGTTATGTACCCATAAAGCTGTGACGGATGAAACAAATCATGCATACCTTAGTAGTGAGTAGGGAGGTGATGAAGAAAAGCCACTACCTCTATCAACTCAATGATCTCAAAGGTTATAACAAGACAAGGTGCCAGATTTCTCAGGTTCATCAGACTTATATTCCCTAACTGGGTAGTCACTCTCAAGAAAACTCATTCACTCATAGTGAACTTCAATGGTCACCTCCTTTGGTTGGCATAAGATCTTTTCCGACTCCGAGTAGTGATAAACTTATTTTGAATTAGCTTCACTCTATCGGAGGTCTCCTAAACCATACCGAGCCACAAAAATGTTTCCTCACAAGTCTCATTCCAATAGATAAGTAAACGGTATGAACTTTTGTAAATATATTCATAAGGTTTCATCTAATTCAATGTCTGGTAACTATTATTATACAAAAAATCAACCAGGGAGGGGTGATCATACCACACTCCACTAAAGTATAGGACTCAATATTAAAGAATATCCTCTAATATGTATATATTACATTGGGAAAATTCAATTGTCTATGGATGGAATGCTGTGATCAAACTCAAATGAGCCCCTAGAGCCTTCTGTAAGCCCTTCCAAAACTAAAATTTATTATGTGAATCTTTATACCAAACAATTTTCAAGGGAATTCCATACATGTGTATGATCTCATGGATATATATATATTTCCTAGATTCTTTGATGTGTGTTTTTCTCTGATCATTAAAAAGTGTGAAACTTTCATCATCAAATCAGAAAACACACAAACCGAATCATGGCTCCTTAGGGTCCTGGGAAACCCAATATTAAAGTCCATAATGACTTCCTCAAAATTTGCATATGGGAAGTACAAGTGGATAGACAAACCCACTAGGATATTGGTACTCGACCTTTTTCCTATGATAGGTAAGACATTGAGATATGAACCTACAATGTCTCTCTTCATCCCTGCCGGCCAAAACCGCTACTAGAAGTCATGGTATATATTCTTTACATCTGGATGCACTATCCATATAGAGGTATGGTAATATCACACCATGTTAACTCTGATAGAATTTGGGACTACTAATCTACCATTTCCATGATCACATCATCATCACTCAATGACATCCCGGGTATCGAATCACCTCCAGCTAGTTGATCCCTCATGACAATACACTCTAGGTTTGACTCATGTCTAACCTTTACCCAGTTCACAAGAGATGATGTGACTAACAGGGGATTACAAATCAAATAACCCTAGTTATTTGAGGCATTCATCCTTCAATTATCCAAAATGTCATCAAGTTCCATTGTTACTGGATGGCTACTCACCAAGATCCTTCTTTGACCACATCTTATGGATGATGGTATCATTAATGGAATTAACATTCCCATGAGTATACACCATCCCAAAACTACACGTCTACATATAATCAACCTAGGGACTCTATCTCAGGTTTAAGACCCACTATGTGAATATGTTGTAAAGGCTCTTATGGTCCGTGTATACAAATAGTATCTAACCGAAGAGATAGTGTCGCCCACACTTCAGAGTGTGAACCAAAACTGCCAGTTCTAAGTCTTGTGTAGGGTAGTTTATCTCATGGGTACGTAGATTATAACTCCCTTAGGCAATTAACTTATCTCCATGCATCAATGTCTCTCCCAAATGAGCACATGATGCAACATAGTACATTGCACAACCAATCCTAGGCTCAGGGAGTGCCAATAATAGAACTATTTTCAACCTTTTATTTTGCTCATGAAACGTCTCTTAAACTGGTCCAACCACAATAACTCCACTTCCTTATTCATTATCACTAAAATTGATATTGATAGTTAGGATAATTCTTTAATAAACCATTGGTAATATCATACCAATACCAAAAGGCTTTTTATTTCAAACACATTTAGATGATGTGTCCAAGGCAATATTACCTAAACCGTCTCTGGGTATACAGATATACCCATCTCAGATGCTATAATTCCAAATAAATCAATATATAGAATCAATAATTTACACCTTAATGTCTTAGTGTAAAATCTATGAGCTCTAAGTCTACTCAGAACTATCACTAGGTGCTTATCGGGCTACCCTTTTGTTAGTGAGTTGATGCAGATGTCGTCAATGAACACTAAGATGAAAGATTCCAAATATGGGTGAAAGACCATGTTCATGAAGTCCATGAATAATTAAAGTGTGTTTTTCCACCTAACCAACATCAATAATTACCCATAAAACCCATACCTACTCCGAAACACTGTCTTTTTTAATTTCCTCATCTCTAACTCACAACATATGGTAGACCGATCAAAGATCAATCTTAGAGAACCAATATGATCCCAGTTTTAGATTGAACAGATCATCAATCCTGGGTAAGGGATATATATTCATTACCATCACCTGGTTTAGCATATCTTAATCAACATAGATTCAAAAACTACCATCCACCTACTTGGAGTAAAACACATTTTCCCCATAGTGAATTAATTTTCCTGATAAATCCATTATACTCCAAGTCATACAAATATACCTTGAGCACATTCATCTAAATCATCTCCATTTGATATAGGGGTTTCAAAACTGTTAGTGCACCCATTAATGTCTCAATATCAATGTCCACTAATCTATATGGATCAATTCCTATGAATTTATTTAGGAATACGTCCTAATAGAGGTCTACGCCTAGAGGAAAATATTATAGGTCAATCCATGATCCAAATAAACGATCCAAGCCCACTATCTATGATGTGATCAACCCATGTTAACTCATGTCTGGTCAAACTCTTCCTACTCCTAGTTCCCACTCTCTAGTTATAATGTATCTCTCACCCTTTGGTGAAGTGAATGAAACACTCCTCCGGTAGCAGTCTATGTGAGCTCAAAATATAGTCAGCTAATTCATGCCAAGAATCTCATCAAAGGTAATTATCTTCAAAATCATGAACTCTCATAGATTCTTATAGTCAGTGAGAACTATATGAATTTCTGAGAATTTCCAGATATGGTCCACTTCTAATCCCAATGGTGTATCAAGGGAGACTAATTTATAGGATAACTTGAACAGTAGGTCATGTCCAAAAACAACTTGAGACTAAATGTATAAAAAGAACCATTAATGAAAAAAGTAATAGAAAGAGTGTATTTGATCAAGACCGTACCTCAAACCACATATACAACTCTATGTTTGCATTCACATAGATTTGATGTCAGTAATAGAAAGAGTGTATTTGATCATGTCCCGAATACCTTAGAACTTTTCTATTCAGTAAAATTTGTCCAATGTCAAAATAATTCCAAGATCACATGCACATATACAACTCTATGTTTGCATTCACATCATTGTGAGGCAAAGTAGACAAATCTCTGAATTGTGGTGGATCTCCAATTTTTTTTAGATTAAATGAACAAAACTACCATCGCATTGGTAGTTTATGTCCTTCTGATGGACAACCGCCCAAGTTTGCTCAACTCTATGTATATGAAACTGCGAATGAAGCTCAAAATAGAGTACGAGCAATCAGGTATGTAATGTCGTAGCTGGGAATACATAAACATTTTCTCTTTCAATTCTCACCACTACTTCACACTTTCTTATGCAGTTTTGATGACAGAAACAAAGACTCTATTATTGATGTCAGTATTGTTGAAAATCTACAGAATATGCTTCGTGAACAAAATAGATTATCACACCATTTCAGAACAGCAAGGGATGTTATTGAGACGTGGGGGCATTACAAATTTAAAACTGTGACTTCTTAGTAGATGAGGAAGGGATGCACAGACATAAAACTTACAAACTACTTTTGAGATTGCAATGCTCATTGTCGGCGACATTGAAGATCTAAATAATGAGAGAGATATCATCATTCAAGACAAAGATGGTGGCTATCAACGCATTGATGAGCTTCACCCGCTATACCTTCCTCTTCAATATCCATTTGTTTTCACGGGTGGAGAGGACATATATGTTGACAACATATCCCATCGCACTACACCATTTAATGACAATGAAAAAGTCAGGAATGTTACAATGCGAGAATATTTCTCCTTTCACCTTCAATCCCGTTCCAATGATTTTTCCAGCCTTCTTTTTTCTAGGAGGCTTCTTCAATAGTTTATTGTAGATGCATACACAATGATTGAGTCTCAGAGATTATGTTTTATTCGCTATAACTAGAAGCACTTAAGGGATGAACTATGCAATGGGTTGTAAGATACATTCCTTAGGGTTGATCGGGATGGTTCCTTATGTGGGAAGCGTATCATTTTACCTTTGACATTTACAGGCGGCCCCAAATATATGATTCATAATTACCAAGATGCAAT
Organism: Viscum album; assembly: GCA_963277665.1. NCBI lineage: Eukaryota > Viridiplantae > Streptophyta > Magnoliopsida > Santalales > Viscaceae > Viscum > Viscum album. Next base: position 1,449,226,399 of record OY728155.1, read on the forward strand.
GTCAATCTGTAATTGGGCAGGGTATCCCGATCTTTTTTTAACATTTACATGAAATCCAATGTGGCCTGAAGTTTCTCGATATGTTAATGTAAACAACCTGCGCCCATCGGACTGTCCTCAAATACTGTCGTGAATTTTCAACATAAAGGTCCAACAAATCATGAAATATTTACGAGAAGGATCCTTCTTCATAAATTCTCGAGCAGGTTTGTAACTACATCGCTAAGCTCTTCGTGTTTCTTAATGACTACCTCAACCAGAATTTGTTAAATTTTTTTGAAATTTTCTTCTTCTGTTAAATTTCCAATGTAGTTGTTCGTACGGTGGAGTTTCAAAAAAGAGGACTGCCGCATTTTCACTTTCTATTATTTCTTAGTCAAGAAAGAAAGTTGGTCACTCCATCAAACATTAACAGAATTGTTTCTACTGAAATTCCAAACAGAGGTGCCTTCCCTAAACTACATGCAGCGATCGACAATTTTGTGATCCATGGACCTTATGGTAAATCCAACCATTGCTCACCTTGTATGAGGAGTGGCAAATGCTCAAAGTATTATCCAATGAAATTTGTTCCCCAAACATCGGATGATGACAGTTATGTCGTCTATCCGAGATGAAATACAGGTTGTACTGTTCTCAAGAATGATTTAGCATTGGACAATCGGTTTGTTGTGCCGTACAATCCTACTTTGCAGTTAGAATATGAATCTCATCTCAATATTGAAGTTTGAAATCAGTCATCCTCTATCAAATACCTTTTTAAATATATTAGCAAGGTGCACCACTATGGGAAAAATGACTATTTGCGACGAGTTATTTGCTACGGGAAGAAAGCCCGTCGCAAATAACCCGTCCAGGAATGTATTTGCGACGGGGAAAAGTGCCCGTCGCAAATAACCAATTATTTGCGATGAGATTTCACCCCCCATCGCAAATGGTTAGGCGCGACTTGCGCGCCAAACTGCACGGATATCATTTGCGACGGAGAGATGTCCCCCCATCGCAAATAGTTTGGCTCAACTTGCGCGCCAAACCACACGGCTTCCGCGCCAAACCGCGCAGTGGTATTTGCGACGGGTCCCATCGCAAATACCCGGCGGCGGTCAATAACTTTTTGCGACAGGACGACATCCCGTCGCAAAAAGACTGTTGGCAGGTATGATTTGTGACGGGACACGTCGCAAATATCCTTTTAACTGCCGACAATAATTAATGCGGGTGAGGTTAATTGCGACCTGCCTCATCGCAATTACCACCATTTGCGACGGGAAGCCCGTCGCTAATAACTCTGTCGCAACTAATCTAACCTATATATACCCCCCATCCATTTTTTCTCCAAATCATTCAGATCTTGGCCTCTCTCTCTCTCTCTCTCTCTTTATTCTTCAGTTTTAAAGAAAAATTTTCCTTTAGTTGATGTTTTTTATACAAGAGCAGTCAGAGAGCGTCAATATCTTCAGAATATCAAAGTTCAAGGTATTTATATTTTAATTTTTTTATATTTATTTTATTTTTTTAAGTTAATTTTAATTGTTGTTTATTAGTTCTAATTTAATTAGATTTCAATTGATTTTTATTTATATTTAGTTTTACTAAGAAATTGATATTGTTTGTTATAATTATAAATAATTAGTTATAATTAATATTAATTAGATACAATTAGGAATAATTAGGAATAATTAATTTTAATTAGATATAATTAGTAATAAATAGTTATAATTAGCAATAAATAGTTATAAATAGCAATAAATAGTTATAATTAGCAATAAATAGTTATAATTAACAATAAATAGTTATAATTACCAATAAGTACATATAATTAGCAATAAGTACATATAATTAGCAATAAGTACATATAATTAGGAATAAATAGATATAATTATGAATAACTAGATATAATTAGGAATAACTAGATACAATTAGGAATAACTAGATATAATTAGGAATAACTAGATATAACTAGATATAACTAGATATAATTAGGAATAAATAGATATAATTTGGAATAAATAGATATAATTAGTAATAATTAGTAATAATTCGATATAATTAGTAACAATTACTAATAATTAGATATAATTAGTAATAATTAGTAATAATTAGTAATAATTAGATATAATTAGTAATAATTAAATATAATTAGTAATAATTAGATATAATTAGTAATAATTAATAATTAGATATAATTAGTAATAATTAGAAATAATTAGTAATAATTAGTAATAATTAGTAATAATTAGTAATAATTAGATATAATTAGATATAATTAGTAATGATTAGATATAATTAGTAATGATTAGATATAATTAGTAATAATTAGATATAATTAGATATAATTAGATATAATTAGATATAATTAGATATAATTAGATATAAATAGATATAACTAGTAATAATTAGTAATAATTAGTAATAATTAGTAATAATTAGTAATAATTAGGTATAATTAGGAATAATTAGTAATAATTAGTAATAATTAGGTATAATTAGAAATTATTAGGAATTATTAGGAATAATTAGGAATAATTAGTAATAATTAGTAATAATTAGTAATAATTATATATAGTTAGTAATAATTAGTAATAATTAGATATAATTAGTAATAATTAGTAATAATTAGTAATAATTAGTAATAATTAGTAATAATTAGTAATAATTAGTAATAATTAGCTATAATTAGTAATAATTAGATATAATTAGTAATAATTAGTAATAATTAGTAATAATTAGTAATAATTAGATATAATTAGTTATAATTAGCAATAATTAGCAATAATAAGCAACAATTAGCAATAATTAGGAATAATTAGCAATACTTAAGAATACTTAGGAATACCTAGGAATACTTAGGAATAATTAGGAATAATTAGTAATAATTAGTAATAATTAGTAATAATTAGATATAATTAGTAATAATTAGATATAATTAGTAATAATTTGTAATAATTAGTAATAATTAGTAATAATTAGTAATAATTAGTAATAATTAGTAATAATTAGATATAATTAGTAATAATTATATATAATTAGTAATAATTAGTAATAATTAGTAATAATTAGTTATAATTAGTACGAATTGGATATAGTTAGTAATAATTAGTAATAATTAGCAAAAATTAGAAAAAATTAGCAAAAATTAGCAATAATTAGGAATAATTAGCAATACTTAGGAATACTTAGGAATACTTAGGAATACTTAGGAATAGTTAGGAATACTTTGGAATACTTAGGAATACTTAGGAATACTTAGGAATACTTAGGAATACTTAGGAATACTTAGAAAGAGTTAGAAAAACCTAGCTATAGTTAACAACACTTAGCAAGAGTTAGCAACACTTAGGAACACTTAAAAACACTTAGGAACAGTTAGGAACACTTAGGAACACTTAATAACACTTAACAACACTTAGGAACCGTTAGGAATAGTTAGGAATAGTTAGCAACAGTTAGCAATAGTTAGAAACAGTTAGGAACAGTTTGCAACAGTTAGCAATAGTTAGCAACAGTTAGCAACAATTAGTAATAGTTAGCAATAGTTAGCAACACTTAGCAACACTTGGCAACACTTAGTAACACATAGAAACACATAGCAACACATAGAAACAATTAGCAACAATTAGCAACAATTAGCAACAATTAGCAACAATTAGCAAGAATTAGAAACAATTAGCAACAATTAGAAATAAAAAAATTATATTATTAATATTTAAGAAAAAAAAATATTAATATTTTTAAAATAATAAAAAATTTATAAAATATTAAAATTATCAATATTCGCAACAGACTTTGCTCTATTCTTAACATGTTCAAATCTCAAATGGACGCCAATTGTTAGGTCATGCACAATAAAAAGTTTGTGTCAGTCATGTCCAATGCAAAATCTATAATTTTCCTTGCATGAATGATCACCTCGAAAGTAGTGCTGCAATCGGGCAAATCAAGTCATGCCTTTCTTATCTATAAGAATTATCTCACATGAACCTTTACATAGACCATTCTTCCTTGAAAATTTAAGGGAAAAATAATGATATCCCCTCAAATTTTTAAGGAAGAATGATCTATGTAAAGTGTCATGTGAGATGATTCTTAGAGATGATAATGCCATTACTTTGGTCGTCCTATTGCCACACTACTTGCGAGGTGATCAACCATGAAAGTACAATTATAGAGTTTACATTGGACATGACAGACACAAACTTTTTATTACGCATAACTTGACAATTGATGACCCTTTGAGATTTGAACATGTTAAGAATAAAACAAAGTCTGTTGTGAATATTGATAATTTTAATATTTTATAATTTTTTTTTATTTAAATAATATTAATATTGTTTTTTTATAAATATGGATAATATAGTCATTTTTATTACTAATAATTAGTAAACAAAATCTGCTTGGATAATGAAGGTAAAATTTGTAATCATCTCCACAACGATGATTACCAAATTTCCTTTCATTATTCAAGCAGTTTTACTTTTGCTAAGTATTGCTAAGTATTGCTAAATTAGTAATAATTAGTAATAAATTGTAATAATTAGTAATAAATTGTACTAATTAGTAACAATTAGTAATAATTTTTAATAATTTGTAATAATTAGCAATAATTAAGAATAATTATGAATAATTAGGAATAATTATAAATAATTAACAATAATAAGTGTGAGAAAGATGCAATTAAATGAGCTGTCGGACAAAAGAGTAGCCGTCAATCCACTGGAAATTGTGTCACCCTAAATTAATGATAATTATAAAGTAGTTGTAATTATTTATCTTTTTTTTTTCTTCAGATAGTGTTTTTATAATTTTAAACTATTCAAAAAAATGATGATTTTATAATTTATGTAAAAAAATATGGAACAAGGACGTCGACATGAGTCATTATTAGATGATCGAGCTTGGATAAATCAGTATAGAAATCCAAATGGTTCTGGTTTAAATCCTGTCTATATTGAGGGTGTTGAAGCTTTCTTAGCATTTGCATCATCAAAACCAGAATATGTTTCCGGAGGCACAATTAAGTGTCCTTGTAAAAAATGTGCTCTAAGAATGTTTAACACATTTGATAAAATTGGGGGACATCTCTTGCGGTTTGGTTTTCAACCAGAATATGTTTTTTGGTATCAACACGGTGAACGTAGTTCCAGAGAAGATTCTAATAACTTGATTTCGGATCCATCACGGTTTCAAAATTTAGTACATGATGTTGCAGGTCCATCTGTGCAACAAATATAAACTCACGATGATATTGATTTAATTCCTGAGTTGACACCATAAAAATTTTATGAGTTGTTGAGCTCTGCTGAGGATGCATTATATCCTGGTTGCAAGAGAAGCAATTTAGAAGCGGTTGAAAAATTTATGGCTATTAAATAAGATAATGCAATTTCAAACAAATATTTTGATCAGATATTTTCTTTGGTTAGAACACTGTTACCTGAAGGAAATGTGTTGCCTGCAAATTACTATGAGAGCAAGAGGCTGATTCGTAATTTGGGCCTTAGTTATCAGAATATTCATGCATTTCCAAATGATTGCATCTTATATTCTGGTGAAAATGAGTTAGTGGATATTTTTCCAACATGTGGACAATCTAGGTATAAAGAATCTCAACCAGGGAAGTCTAGATCGATTCCAGTAAAAAAGTTGAGATATTACCCCCTTACACCCATGTTGCAGCATTTATTTATGGCATTTTGGATGAAATTATTGAGATGTGTTATCTAGGACAGAATTACATAACAATGTTTTAATGTCGGTGGATGGATACTGAAAGAGGTTTGCATATTCATACGACTCATGGAATCGTCGATATTAAATATAAAAGTATTCTTGCAGTAAATGAACCATTTTTACTAGCTCAATAGGCACATCAAATTTATTATGCAAAGTACTATGCTACTTCAAGAGACTAGGGCGATTAGTGGAGCATAATAAAAATGAAATCTTGGGAAAATCAGTTTACTCAAACTGAACGTGGTTCTACTGAAGTGGAAGGTAGTGAAATTTTTCAATAGACTACTCAAAATCCATCTGATTCACAAAGACACATGAATATCGACGATGACACCCCATAATTAAGGATCGATGATGATGAAGATGTTAATGATGTTACAAATGAATTTGAAATGACAAAAGATGATGAAAATGAAACTCATATGGATATTGATGATGCTGAGGAGGAAGATGAAGACATTTACATTGACAGCTATGGAGAAGAGGATGAAGATGCACATTGAAATAGTTAAATGATGGTTATAATCATAACTAATATATATCTATATATAATAGTTATTTTAAACTATCTGCTAACAACAATCATTTTGTGTTTCAGATGGATGTTGATTTATTTTGTGAGTTACAAGAGGCTGAGCTATCTTTGGATGATGAGGATGTAGGATTAGCTGACCCTCAGCCTACTGGTGGTTTAGGAGTTACGCGGAGGGGGCACGGTCTTGCGCGACTAATGATTCCTGACCCTATCCCAGAGTGACGTCCACATCTTGGTTTCGATCTACTCACAAAGAGGTATGGTAACCTGTATATTTTAGTTAGATTTCATTAATTTATTTATATATATACTAATTGTTTGATTATTTATTCTTTTTTTCATAGTTTTTATCATGTAGCTATTGGACAGGGGAGCGCTATATTGCGCAATTATTTTTCTCAGCCATGGATCACATGGGAACAGATTCCTGTTGATGTGTGACGCGATATGTTCCATCATTGGATGGTACGTAAATAAATAACATTTATTTTGAAACTTATTTTATTAACAACATGATATTATAAATTATTTGTAGGGTTTATGTCATCCTATCGATGATAGCATGCGCGACGCTATCCACACGGCATGGAATGTTTCTATACGTGACCGTTTTCGCCAGTTTTTGCACAATTTGAGAAGGTAATCCATTAAAAAAGAAGGGGTGACAGAATTCGATGAGTCGTGCAGAGCCCACCAACCATAGTACATTTCATCTCACGTTTGGGATGGATTATATTTACACTGGTTGGGTGGTGGATTTTAGAGGAGATCTTTAGTGGGACTACAGAACTAGGGGATACAGGAGGTGACACATCAAGCTGGTAGTCGTACATTCTCTTCGCATAAAGAGCATCTGGTAAGTATATTTTTAAAATATTTTATATAAATATAAATATAAACATTTTATTTTATATTTCTGTAGGCAGTCGAGCATCCCGATATTACGGAGTTTGACGTTTATCTGAGGATGTATAGTGATCCAGCCACAGGAGAGATTAGAGGTGATCGCTAGCGTCAGATTGTGATTAGTATTATTTTTTCAGTTTAACAATTAATTGCATATAATATTTTTAAAATTTTAATTTGAAATTGGAATTGAAGGAGTCATATGTGGCTGCGACCTCTCAGACACAGGCTGAGGGTCAGGACGAGACGACTGAGTAGACCAGTGCTCACCATTTCGATGAGACGACATGGATGTAGGTGACTCAGTATGGATTTGAGAAGGGAAGAGTAGTTGGAATCGGCTCTCATTTGACTCCTGGTAGTTATTATGGTACTACTATGATTTCAGCATCCATCTTGAGAGGAGCTCATGGAGGGGCATCATCTTCTGGCTCATAGTATCAGGAGCAGTTGTGAGAACAGGCTAAGCATATAGAGATTCTGTAGAAGCAACAAGAAGAGATGTGTCGGAAACAGCAGTAGCACAAGGAGGAGATGCTTTGATGGCAGCAGCAGCATCACGAGCAGATGGAGTACATGCGTCGTCTGACTCGTAGTTTAGGGATGAAGTTTCCTCCACTAGCTCCTTCAGCTCCTCTACCTCCTCCAGAAAACGACCCCTCAGTGATTTTTTTATGTTACAAACATTTGAATTTAACATTGTAATATGAATTATTTATATTTTCTTTCTTTTATATTAGTGCAAATATTACATAATTTAATTCGTAATATTTTATTTGTCACGACCCGTCCTCGGGGCCCGTGCCGTGACTACCCCAAGCCCGCCTTCCATAGGCCAGGGGCTGGCGACTAGCACCAAAGGCGTAAAATCCCGATAACTGGGAAGGCATTGCCTTTATAAAGAAAACAAGCACCACAGAGTACAAGCGGAAGTAAAACACTAAGTACAAAAAGAAGAGCTGAAAAGTAAAAAGGGGCCAGAAATACAAGCCCAACTGTAAAGTACAACTCGAAAGGGAAAACAACGACTGAAAAGTAAAGCTGCTATGCTGAGATGTCCACTGGAAATCCCACCTGAAGGGTGGGTACAGATAGCTCCTCTGCTCCTCGGGTCCTGCCATCCGCTCCGAGTATGTCCCGCCCAGTGGTCCACCTCCGGGTACCGCCTCGTCGTATAGTCCACCTCCAGGTACCGTCCAGTCCTCGAACCTTCGGCTTCCGTCAGCACTGTCCGTCGTCTGCAACCAACACAACGAGGTGCGGGCATAGCTCGTGCATGGGTGAGTATAACGATACTCAGTAGGGACCCCGAGACCCTCAAGGTCTCACTAAAACCAACAAGGATAAACACAAGAAGATCTCAACAGATAAACTCTACTTAGGTATATGCCCATACATATACCTAAGTTATCAAGTAACCCATCTCAATCATGAGGAAACACAAGGATCATGAGATCAACGGATAACCACTACCCAGGTATATGCCCATACATATACCTAAGTTTTCAAGTAACCCATCTCAATCATGAGGAAACACAAGGGTCAAAAGTCTCAGCTCAAACCAGGATTTTTCATTATCGAAACCGTAACTGCTGAAGAGCTCCGTCTCTAGAGTGTACAGTGGTCCTGTCACGACTCCGAGGCCGCCGCTCACTAACCTAAGACTGCTGAGGTACTCCTCCTGTCGAGTACTGCGGGTTTGCGGCCAACTACCTGGCGCTCCGTCCGCTGAGGGTCTGTCGCCAAATACCGGGCGCTCGCCCAAATAGCCTACTGAGGTACTCCTCCTGTCGAGTACCGCGGGTTTGCTGCCAACTAACAGGCGCTCCGTCCGCCGTGGGTCTGCTACCAACTACTGGGCGCTCTGTCCACTGGGCTAGTCGACTCACTCCAAGTCGAGTCGGTCAAGCAGTCGTCAGGTCTCAGCCGGCTACACGGTCTCCGTACTCTGCACGCTCGTCTCCAGGAGGGTCCGCTCCACGAGCTACTGGTCGATACTCCAAGTATCACAAAGTCCCACAAAGAAGTGTCTCAAAGAACCGTCTCGTCACAGGGGTCTCAACGCAACAGACGGCGCGTCGATCGGACGCCCGGTCTGTGAGTTATTAGCCTTTTCGTCCCAGGGGCCCGGTTGGTTTCGTGAGCGAAACCAATCCCGGCCGTATCTCAACTGTACCCCGAACTCCCATAGGGTATACTCAAGGAACCGTTACTCAACGTAACCACCAACGCCGCTGACGGCTCGTCAAGCGGACGTCCTGTCTGTAAGATATCAGCTTTCCCGTTCCAGGGGCCCGGTTGGATTTTGGGTACAATCCAACCCGGCCATACTCCGACTGTATCCAAAACTCGGGCGGAGTATGTCAAATGTTCCGTCTCATCAAGAGGAAGTCAACGAAACAGACGGCGCGTCAATCAGACGCCCGGTCTGTGAGCCAAAAACTAATTCTGGTTCGAAACGGGGGGGTCCGGGTCCGGGCCGACCCGGCCCGACCCCCCCTGGGTGGCGCGGTGGACGGCGGCGGGCCGCGGTGTGGCGGCGCACGCGGGGGCTAAGCCCCGCGGTTCCTGGGTGTCGGCGCGGCATATAGCCGCGCCCCTTTATTTTTACAAACCGCCCCCCCCCCCCACGTGGGGGGCTTGATTGAAAGGGAACGGGGGGCAAAGCCCCCCCCCCCGCTTGTTAATGGTGGCGCGGCCTTTGTGCCGCGCCTGGGTATCAAATCGGCCCCACGTGGGGGCCGGTTTTGGAGGATCAAACCGGGGGGCTGCTGCCCCCCTTTCATGGACCGCCCCCCCCTCTTAAAGAGGGGGGTTTTACAGGCTGGCCGGGGAATTAATTCCCCGGTTTAACGGCGTCCGGCCGGCCAGCTGGCCGGCCGGTTTTCTCCAACGGGACCGGAATTTTCCGGTCCCCTCTTCGGCTTCCGACGCCGGCGGCCCGGCCGCCGGTCTTCTCTTCCGCCGCGTCCCGGAACCGGCCGCGGTCTCCTCGTCTTGCCGCGGCCCGGAACCGGCCGCGGCGTTCGTCAACCGGCGCGGTGCGACGGCACCGCGCCCCTTCGCCGTGCATTGATAATCATTCAACGCGGCGCGACGGCGTCGCGTTCTTGTTGTTTCTTCATGGTGCGCGCGACGACATCGCGTAATCTTAAACGTATATTTATCCGCGTGGTGCGACGGCACCACGCCACCTTGCTTCCGCCCGCAAGAATAAACAAGAAACGATGGAGGGGGGTTCGGCCGTGTTCGTGCGGTCCGGCCCCCCTCACGTTAAATTAATAACGCAACTTAAACATTCAAGCATCAAGTTAGACATGCGAGATCCACGTTCAAGAAAAAGAATAAAGAAATAATGAACCAACAACCCCTACCTCGGGTTTAAGATTTGAAGATTCGTCTACGATCCGCGGAAGACGGCGTCGCGGAGGTCGGGCGTCGCGGTCGTCGTTCGTCAAATCCGTTGACGAAGAGATACGTCCGATGCGACACGTCGTTGTCGGATCTTCGTTTGCCGACGAAGAAGGCCCGAGGAGGATGCGGCGTTCCCTCTTGTTGACACCGAGGACGAAGAGGAGAGGCGTCGTTCTTCGTCGGAGTTTGGGCGTTCTTCGTTCTTCGTCAGAGCTTGAAGATGAAGAGGAAGCTCTCCAAAAGACAAACAAAGAACCCAAAATAAAATAAGACTACCTCTTATTTTATTAACACATAACACACAAGAATTTCAATGTTTGAAATTCAAAAAGACTTAACTCCAAAAATTAATTAAGTAACTCAAGTTATTAAAATAAGGAAGAGTTACATAATTAAGAGGGGGTTTAGAGGGGTTAGGGAATTTGAAAAGAAAAAGGGGTTTGTGTGGGCCCCACCACACTTAATCCTCCCAAGGGAGGTTAAGTGGGTGTGGGTCCCACTTCCAACCACCTTTGGTAGGTTTTTAAAAGTTAAAAATAAAATTTGTCTTACACAATTTTATTTAACTTAACTGAAAAAAACCCCAAAGCTAACTTTCAACTCGCAACAAACGCAACTCCCGAAAAGGTCTCTTTAAGTGAATATCGGTACTGCGAGTTCATCGGTGCCCTCGGATTTCAATTCCGAGCACCGGATCAAAAGTTAGGAATTCCCGCTCGTTCGTTCACTGAACGTACCCGAGCCAAACTTCGGAAATTAATTCCGGGCACTCCGGGCCTCGGAATCAGGTGCCGTCTGAAACCGCGCTCTTGTAAAATTCTAAAGAAAATTAAGAAAAAATTTCCCTTGAATTTTACGGGTCTTTACATTACTCCCACCTCAGGGCTTTACGTCCCCGTAAAGATACAACAAAAACTAGGGAAACAAAAGAGGGTACTGAGCACGCATCTGAGCCTCCCGCTCCCATGTGCTCTCCTGGAGATTCCCGTGCCGCCATCTGTTGCGCACAAGAGGAATCGATCGTCCATGTAGGACCCGCTCCTGTCGATCCTCTATCTCCACCGGAACCTCCGTAAAAGTCGCCCCATTGTCAACGTCAAGCTCCCCATGGTCAAGGATGTGCGTTGGGTCGTGCACGTATCTCCTCAGCTGAGATACGTGGAAGACGTCGTGCACCCGGTGCAACTGAGGTGGTAGAGCCAGGCAGTAAGCCACCTCGCCAATCCTGCTGAGAACCTGAAAGGGTCCGATGAAGCGCGGAGATAACTTGTCGCCTCGGCCAAAACTCCGAATACCACGTCGAGGTGAGACCCGCAAGAAGACAAGGTCACCATCCTCGAACTCTAGTGGCCTCCGCCTCCTGTCAGCGTATGACTTCTGCCGGCTCTGTGCTGTCCTCATCCGCTCCTGGATGACATGGACCTCTTCTGACATGGCACGGACCATCTCTGGTCCCACAAGAGCTGCAAGATTTCTTCTTTGCCGATAAGAGAAACCTGGTCTCATCCCCTGGATGAACCACATTCTTTTCCTAAAACAGTCAATCCTAACATGGATGATACTAATCCATACCAAGGATGACGTCGTAAGGCCTCGACGCTACTACTAAGAGAACCAACCGTTACTCTCGCCTCCAAGGGTTGAGTCACACTGTCGGCATCAGTGTGTGGTAACTGGTCTCCTCCAATAGATGTCTCACAAGTGAGGGTCAAGTCAACAGTCAACTGGAACCTCTTAGTAACATCACAAAAGAGGACAGGAATGAAAACATCACAAAAGTATGCGTCTTTTATTATTGCAGCTCATAATACAAGACGCTACACAAAAGCAACATCAACATGGAACTAGAAGTACAAAAGACGTATCCACTAGTTCCTCCCCTGTCCACCTGCTCCCAGAGCTCCAGCATTTGTCGCTGCCTCAACCTCGGTGGCTCCCTCCAAGCCTGCAGATCGAGGAGTCGGACAGTCACGTGCCAGGTGACCCTTTCCGCGGCATAAGTAACACAACCTGCTCCTTGCACGGCTAGCTCTGTTACCACTCCGGGTGCCCTGCACCACTGGTCCTAAAACCCGAGATCGCCCAACTGCTGGTCTGGTCCTCCTGGACCTCTGCATCATCTGTCTACTGCCCACAGATGACTCGGCTTCTGATCGAAAAACACGCGGTAAAGGCAGAATCTCCTGTACACGCTCGGGGTGTAGAGATACTGGCACAAACTCCACCCTGAAGAAGGTCTCGAAGTCTTCCCATGCGAAGTTCATCTCATCGCAAAACTGAAACAAGTGGCTCCACCACCTACCTGCTGCTGCGTGTAGTAGGCTCGCAGCGAGGATCACCATGAGGTCTGCTGGTGTCCTCACTAGCCTAAACACTCGTACCACTGCCTCCAGCCAGTCCTCTGCAGCCTGGGGATCCATCTCCCCGCGAAACCTGGGCGGTCGCTGGCGCTGAAACTCATGCAGTGCGCTGAGGCGACGTGCATCGTCAGTGGCTGCTGCTGGAAGCATCAGGGGCTCGGCGGGTAGAGCTACCGCCGGTGCCACTGCTGACAAAGGGCCCTGCACCGAGGCCTCGTCGCTCGGTGGGCTGTCGTCATGTTTGATTCTCGGAACCCTAGCTGGCTGCCGTCGTGGGGCCATCCTGAAAGAAACAACGTAACACGATCAAACGATTATACCTGGTGAGCTGACCTGGTTTGAGCTGTTTTAAGGGAAAAACCTTTGAAAACACACACGCAATCAGTGTTTTCGTGCACAATGTCGGAAATCAGTTGTCAGGGTCCTGGTGTATGGATACGTCGGCCGCCCGCACCAACACTGGACTCCCTGAACTGAAAACCACACTCGGTACTCTTAACACTATTGCTTCACAGAAAGAAAGATCAGAGTCTGCGGTAGAACCGACCACCTCTGATACCAATTTGTCACGACCCGTCCTCGGGGCCCGTGCCGTGACTACCCCAAGCCCGCCTTCCATAGGCCAGGGGCTGGCGACTAGCACCAAAGGCGTAAAATCCCGATAACTGGGAAGGCATTGCCTTTATAAAGAAAACAAGCACCACAGAGTACAAGCGGAAGTAAAACACTAAGTACAAAAAGAAGAGCTGAAAAGTAAAAAGGGGCCGGAAATACAAGCCCAACTGTAAAGTACAACTCGAAAGGGAAAACAACGACTGAAAAGTAAAGCTGCTACGCTGAGATGTCCACTGGAAATCCCACCTGAAGGGTGGGTACAGATAGCTCCTCTCCTCCTCGGGTCCTGCCATCCGCTCCGAGTATGTACCGCCCAGTGGTCCACCTCCGGGTACCGCCTCGTCGTATAGTCCACCTCCAGGTACCGTCCAGTCCTCGAACCTTCGGCTTCCGTCAGCACTGTCCATCGTCTGCAACCAACACAACGAGGTGCGGGCATAGCCCGTGCAGGGGTGAGTATAACGATACTCAGTAGGGACCCCGAGACCCTCAAGGTCTCACTAAAACCAACAAGGATAAACACAAGAAGATCTCAATAGATAAAAACTACTTAGGTATATGCCCATACATATACCTAAGTTATCAAGTAACCCATCTCAATCATGAGGAAACACAAGGATCATGAGATCAACGGATAACCACTACCCAGGTATATGCCCATACATATACCTAAGTTATCAAGTAACCCATCTCAATCATGAGGAAACACAAGGGTCAAAAGTCTCAGCTCAAACCAGGATTTTTCATTATCGAAACCGTAACTGCTGAAGAGCTCCGTCTCTAGAGTGTACAGTGGTCCTGTCACGACTCCGAGGCCGCCGCTCACTAACCTAAGACTGCTGAGGTACTCCTCCTGTCGAGTACTGCGGGTTTGCGGCCAACTACCTGGCGCTCCGTCCGCTGAGGGTCTGTCGCCAAATACCGGGCGCTCGCCCAAATAGCCTACTGAGGTACTCCTCCTGTCGAGTACCGCGGGTTTGCTGCCAACTAACAGGCGCTCCGTCCGCCGTGGGTCTGCTACCAACTACTGGGCGCTCCGTCCACTGGGCTAGTAGACTCACTCCAAGTCGAGTCGGTCAAGCAGTCGTCAGGTCTCAGCCGGCTACACGGTCTCCGTACTCTGCACGCTCGTCTCCGGGAGGGTCCGCTCCACGAGCTACTGGTCGATACTCCAAGTATCACAAAGTCCCGCAAAGAAGTGTCTCAAAGAACCGTCTCGTCACAGGGGTCTCAACGCAACAGACGGCGCGTCGATCGGACGCCCGGTCTGTGAGTTATTAGCCTTTTCGTCCCAGGGGCCCGGTTGGTTTCGTGAGCGAAACCAATCCCGGCCGTATCTCAACTGTACCCCGAACTCCCATAGGGTATACTCAAGGAACCGTTACTCAACGTAACCACCAACGCCGCTGACGGCTCGTCATGCGGACGTCCTGTCTGTAAGATATCAGCTTTCCCGTTCCAGGGGCCCGGTTGGATTTCGGGTACAATCCAACCCGGCCATACTCCGACTGTATCCAAAACTCGGGCGGAGTATGTCAAAAGTTCCGTCTCATCAAGAGGAAGTCAACGAAACAGACGGCGCGTCAATCGGACGCCCGGTCTGTGAGCCAAAAACTAATTCTGGTTCGAAACGGGGGGGTCCGGGTCCGGGCCGACCCGGCCCGACCCCACCTGGGTGGCGCGGCGGCGGCGGCGGCGGGCCGCGGCGGCGGCGGGCCGCGGTGGGGCGGCTCACGCGGGGGCTAAGCCCCGCGGTTCCTGGGTGTCGGCGCGGCATATAGCCGCGCCCCTTTATTTTTACAAACCGCCCCCCCACGTGGGGGGCTTGATTGAAAGGGAACGGGGGGCAAAGCCCCCCCCCCCCGCTTGTTAATGGTGGCGCGACCTTTGTGCCGCGCCTGGGTATCAAATCGGCCCCACGTGGGGGCCGGTTTTGGAGGATCAAACCGGGGGGCTGCTGCCCCCCTTTCATGGACCGCACCCCCCTCTTAAAGAGGGGGGTTTTACAGGCTGGCCGGGGAATTAATTCCCCGGTTTAACGGCGTCCGGCCGGCCAGCTGGCCGGCCGGTTTTCTCCAACGGGACCGGAATTTTCCGGTCCCCTCTTCGGCTTCCGATGCCGGCGGCCCGGCCGCCGGTCTTCTCTTCCGCCGCGGCCCGGAACCGGCCGCGGTCTCCTCGTCTTGCCGCGGCCCGGAACCGGCCGCGGCGTTCGTCAACCGGCGCGGTGCGACGGCACCGCGCCCCTTCGCCGTGCTTTGATAATCATTCAACGCGGCGCGACGGCGTCGCGTTCTTGTTGTTTCTTCATGGTGCGTGCGACGACATCGCGTAATCTTAAACGTATATTTATCCGCGTGGTGCGACGGCACCACGCCACCTTGCTTCCGCCCGCAAGAATAAACAAGAAACGATGGAGGGGGGTTCGGCCGTGTTCGTGCGGTCCGGCCCCCCTCACGTTAAATTAATAACGCAACTTAAACATTCAAGCATCAAGTTAGACATGCGATATCCACGTTCAAGAAAAAGAATAAAGAAATAATGAACCAACAACCCCTACCTCGGGTTTAAGATTTGAAGATTCGTCTACGATCCGCGGAAGACGGCGTCGCGGAGGTCGGGCGTCGCGGTCGTCGTTCGTCAAATCCGTTGACGAAGAGATACGTCCGATGCGACACGTCGTTGTCGGATCTTCGTTTGCCGACGAAGAAGGCCAGAGGAGGATGCGGCGTTCCCTCTTGTTGACACCGAGGACGAAGAGGAGAGGCGTCGTTCTTCGTCGGAGTTTGGGCGTTCTTCGTTCTTCGTCAGAGCTTGAAGATGAAGAGGAAGCTCTCCAAAAGACAAACAAAGAACCCAAAATAAAATAAGACTACCTCTTATTTTATTAACACATAACACAAAAGAATTTCAATGTTTGAAATTCAAAAAGACTTAACTCCAAAAATTAATTAAGTAACTCAAGTTATTGAAATAAGGAAGAGTTACATAATTAAGAGGGGGTTTAGAGGGGTTAGGGAATTTGAAAAGAAAAAGGGGTTCGTGTGGGCCCCACCACACTTAATCCTCCCAAGGGAGGTTAAGTGGGTGTGGGTCCCACTTCCAACCACCTTTGGTAGGTTTTTAAAAGTTAAAAATAAAATTTGTCTTACACAATTTTATTTAACTTAACTGAAAAAAACCCCAAAGCTAACTTTCAACTCGCAACAAACGCAACTCCCGAAAAGGTCTCTTTAAGCGAATATCGGTACTGCGAGTTCATCGGTGCCCTCGGATTTCAATTCCGAGCACCGGATCAAAAGTTAGGAATTCCCGCTCGTTCGTTCACTGAACGTACCCGAGCCAAACTTCGGAAATTAATTCCGGGCACTCCGGGCCTCGGAATCAGGTGCCGTCTGAAACCGCGCTCTTGTAAAATTCTAAAGAAAATTAAGAAAAAATTTCCCTTGAATTTTACGGGTCTTTACATTATTATCTTTTTAATTTTTTTGTGAATATCTAGAATTTTAATATTTTTTATTTTTTTATTGTTTTAATAATAGTAATATTATTTTTTCATTAATCGTAATATTATTATTATTTTTTAAAATAAGTTATTATTTGTGATGGTACCTTTTGCGACGGGACTCCATCGCAAATAGTCTAACTAAATATTTTTAAAACCTATTTGCGATAGGCAAGTAGTCCCGTCACAAATCATTTTTTGCGACGGGCCCATCGCATAAAGTTTTTTATATATATTTTTTTGTGATGGGACAAGAGCACGTCGAAAATAGTTGTTGTGACGGTCCCATAGCAAAAACGTTTATGTATATATAATACATATAATTGGAGGCTTATTTGTGACACAGATGTTTCCCATCGCAAATACAATTTGCGATGAGCCCGTCGTAAAAACATTTATGTATATATAATACATATAATCGGAGGCTTATTTGCGACGGAGTTTTCTATAACGGGTCATTTGCGATGGGGCCCCGTCGCTAAAGTCTATTTGCGACGGGATCCTATCGCAAATAGATCGTCGCAATTACCAAGAATTCTAGTAGTGCACGATCGTGTTACCACAACACTCTTTGACAGCAGCAATAAAGATCTTCATGACAAGGGTGTCGATGGGATTAAAATGTATTAAGAATGCCGGTACATCTCACCTTATGAAGCTTCTTGGAGGATTTTCTCTTATGATATCCACTATAGATATCCTCCAGTTGATAGACTGCAATTTCATTTACCAAGAGAAAAAAATGTCACATATGCAGACTGTGATAAAATTGAAGATATATTGAATAAGAGAAACATTTCTTATACCATGTTCATGGCATGGTTTAATGCAAATAAAATGTATCCAGAGGGCTGAAATCATACTTATGAAGAATTTCCAATAGGGTTTGTCTACCACTGTCGTGAAAAGAAATGGTACCCGCGCAAATAGGGTTTTAGTATTGGCAGACTATTCTCTATGGCACCCTCTTCTAGAGAACAACATTACTTGCGTATTCTATTAACAAAGGTCAGAGGATCAACATCATATGAATCTATCAGAACAGTGAACAACATTACTCATCTTACATTCAGAGAAACATGGTTAGCCATGGGACTTCTATCTGAAGACAATGAATTCATACAAGCACTATAATATGCATCTTCTTGGGGAATGGGATATTCTTTACGAAGACTATTCACCGAAATGTTATTCTCAAATTCCATTTCTTAACCTGAAATTGTTTGGTTTGCACCCTAGAAAATCCTAACAGATGACATTTTATATGCCCAACAACAGCGACTTCAATTAAAAGGTACAAACATCTTACTTTCTTGACTGGAATATATCGAAATTATTATATTTCTTTCTAATACTGATACAATATCTTTTAAACTTTACATTGACAGATCAACAAAAACAAATGTATGAATTGTCTGAAATAGACAACATTCTTCGCATCAATGGAAAATCTCTACAGGGTTATCCTCCAATTCCCCTTCTAGAGTATACAATGTCTACTCAACCGAATTGACTGATTGCAGAAGAGCTTAATTACAATAGGAAAAAGCTGCATCTTGAATACACAACATTACACAATATGCTTACTGATGAATAGAAAAATGTAATCTAGGAAATTATGTCTGCGTTATCTTCTCCTAAGGGTGGATTCTTTTTCTTGCATGGATTTGGAGGTACGGGTAAGACTTTCATCTTGAGAGTTTTAACATGTCTACTAAGGTTCGAAGGAAAAATTGTTCTAGTAGTTGCTTCGTGTGGAATAGCATCATTACTCTTACCTAGAGGGAGAATAGCTCATTCAAAATTTTGAATACCAATTTCTATAAACGACCAGTCAGTCCGTAACATTCAACAGGGGAGTGGTGTTGCACAACTACTACCACAAAACAAATTGATTATCTTGGATGATGCTCCAATGATTCATAAACACTATTTTGAAGCTCTTGATCGTACATTAAGAGATATTATGTCATTAAATAATGAAAAATCTTCTAATTTAACTTTTGGTGTTCTAACAGTGGTCCTAGGTAGAGATTTTAGACAAATACTACAAGTGATCCCTGGAGGAGAGAGAAGTGACATTGTCTTTACAAGTATAAGATCATCATATCTATGGTAGCACTGACAGGTTTTAACATTGACTCAGAACATGAGGTTGAAATCACCCGATACAGTTGACGATCCAAACGAAGTTCGAGATTTTGCAAAGTGGATTTTGGACATTGGTGAGGGTCGCATTGGGGAGCTTAGTGATGGGGGTGCCTGCATTGAAATACCATCCACCTATCTTCTTGCAACAAATAAATCCTCTCTAACAGCATCTGTTGAATTTTCTTACCCATATTTCATTGAAACCTATTTAGATGTTTCATATTTGAAAGGTCGTGATATATTAGCACCAAATCGTGAAGTTGTGCAGGAAGTCAATGGCTACATGTTAACTCTTAATACTTCTGAAGGAGAAGATTATTTCGTCTCTGATTCTGTTTGCAATGCCAGTTTTGATACAGATCAGCCAGAGAACATATATACAATTGATGTTTTAAATGGTATCACTATCTCTGGGCTACCTGCATATAAAATTACTTTGAAAATAGGAGTACCCATTATGTTGCTTTGAAATGTTGACCAATCAGTGGGGCTATGCAATGGTACATGTCTTATCGTTAGAAATTTGGGTAACCATTTCATTGGAGTATAGATTTTAACTGTTTTTCATTCTGGATATCTTTCATTCATCCCAAGAATAAATACGACACACAATGACATAAGATGGCCTTTCAAATTACAAAGAAGATAATATCCTTTGTTTGTTTCTTATGCAATGATTATTAATAAAAGTCAAGGCCAGTCTCTATCTTCTGTATGTTTATATCTTCGCAAGCCTATGTTTTGTAATGGAAAAATTTATGTTTTCATATCTAGAGTGATTTCACCAGGTGGTTTAAAAATTGTAGTTGATGATAGAAAAAAACCCACCACTAACTGTACAGAAAATATTGTCTATAGGGAAATTGTTGATAACCTATTATAGGTATATTTTCATTTTAAATTTATACAATTATATGCTATTATTATTTGCTTATATATAGGCAAAACACATTATAATGGATGCTTCATCTGTCATATCTGTATAATATTTGTAAACAGGTAGAACTGTAAGCATGTCACGCAGAATCTGTCCTCTGAATGAGATTACTGTTGATGCTGACGAAACATTGAAAATAGAAGTGCATGTATTGAATTTGTAGTTGAACTCCTCACCCAACTATGGTGTTGCTACTATCGATCTGATTATATGTGATGCCCAAGTGAGTTTATCCATTCCATAAAATACAGTTCATGTACTATTTCCATAACACCAATAATATTTATTTATTCTATAGTAATATTTTTCATATCTATTAAATGTGACAGCTGGTTTTTAAATATTTACTTTGAAAATTTAATATTTCATGCAGGAGACAAAAATACAGTGTAAAATTAACAAACGCCATGAAATCAACAAGTACAAACCACTCCTGCGTGAAGGACTTTTCTACATTATAGAAAACATCCAGATTTCTCCTAATCAAGGAAGTTACTTTGGGGAAAGACATGATTACATATTGTTTTTCACAATAACAACATTTGTTCGACAAACGGATGCTCAGTTACCAGTCTTCTATTTTGAATTCATTACTTTTGATGACATCATTAACAAAACCGTTCCAGAACAACATCTTATAGGTACATTAAATAGCACTAATTTTGTATTAAAGTATATGATTCAGAAAATATTAGTTACTGCATGTTCAAATTATTTAGTTACTACAAAAACAGTTATTTCCAATTCTATTCAGTTTCTTTAAATCCTATAGTCTTCATACAATAGTTAACAGTAATTCTCTCTTCTTGAAAAACTACTCCTTCCACATCATTCATACCTATTTTAGAAATTATTGGACATCTACGACAATCATACCCCACACAGTCTGCTGGTACTACAAAACAAAAGCTTCAAGTCATTTTAGAGGACGATAGGTCAACATCCTGCTCTTCGCACTACATTTTACAAGTATTATTGTTATTACAAAAACATCTACTATGATTTATTCTTGAGGATTGCAAATAATCTTTAGCTTGTGTGGGGAGTTTGCGAACATCTTGTCAGAGTACTTGGAGAACAGCATGGAATCCTCTACAGTAGTGATCTTACAGTTGGTCAGGGAAAGGATGTTGACCTGTAAGAAATCTATCTATGCGTTAAAAAATAATTGTTACATAATATCAATAGAATTGAATATCATATAAGTTATACGGTGTTCTATTCCTTATATATATCTTCAATCTGTATTGTTCCTGAAATTTTAAATTTCCAAAAACTGTGATGTTCCATAATATCCTATTCTATACTGCAAACTGTATTGTTATGCGTTATTGTAACATGTATCATTTACAATTTCTACAAATGAAAATCAACATGTCTAACTGGAATCACTGTATTTTTTTTAATTTTAATACTTGAATTTCGTCTCATTCTGTTCTACATGTCCCATCATCTGTTATTATCACCACTTAAATTAATGCTTCAAAAATACTACTCAACCTTGACATCCCAGTAGTCCATGAGTTTAGAAGTAGGTAAAGTATCAACTGCCATTTTTTTTAAACTTATTCTACCTTTAAATACCTATGATATGTCTAAAATTAACATTATTTCTGTTCTTGAATAATTGTTTTACTTCATTAATCAGAACTGGCTTCATAAGTCATTCCCAGTTCAAAGTCCTCCATCAACACGTTCAAACAGATGCATTACATCGATTCCTTATTGGAATAACAAAAAATGCATTTCTGATGTTAAACAGTTGCTGCGGGTAAGTATAGTATCCAGTTTCAATTATTTCAGGTTTTGAACTATAATAAACTACATGTAATACATTCTTTGATAACTGTATTAATATTACTAATTATTTCATAGCTGGCAAGGTGTCTGATTTAATGCAACAATAGTAAAACTTCAAATCACTCATCACTGGTATTTTGAATCATGCAACTCTTGCAAAAAAAAATACAAGTTGCTGATTAAAAATTTTGTTGCCAAAATTGTATGAAAACACCATCCTTCACTACTCCAAGGTATTCATCTAATTTCTACCATCTTTGCTAACTATTTATTCATTAGTATTCTTCTTATACGACATATGTTGTAAAGAAAGTACACAAATATAAATATATCAGGTTTAGAGTACAACTGCTGGTTAAAGATGACATAGACTCGCTATCTGTTGTTCTATTTGATAAGCAAGTCATGCAGTTTATAATTAAATCAGCTTCACAGTTGAGAGATGATATGATACAAGTAAGATTCTTCACCTATGTGTTTTTTGTTATGTAAATTATGTTTTTAACTCACTTTCCCATTTTATTATAACATAGGACCATGATGAGTTTTGTTTCCCCCCTAAGCTAAATGTTTTCAAATCAAAGAAAGTTTTGATGTCACTTGACGTGACAGAGTACAACGTTCAAAATCAAAAACGCAGTTCAGAACATAACACATACACATTTATCTTCATCAATGATAATGAATATTATATCAGTAACTATAATTAGAGTTCTGTAGATAGCCATGTATGCAGTCTCAAACTTCCACGGGAATTTCAAGCCAGCATGATGAAGATTACATAAAAACAATATTTTTAAAGTGCATTCTTTACAATTCGATTTAGTAACAAAACATAGACCACATACTTGATCTGTTATAACATCTTTTAACCATCTTTATTAGAAACATCAAAGCACTGCTTCTTCATGACTCATCTTGAACAATTGTTCTGATGTTGATAAAAGTACTACTACTGTCTCTTCAACCCAGGTATAAATTTTCAAAATTCATACTCTGTTACACTAATGCTGTACATGTTTAATACAGTAATGTATCTTTCTTCATTTTTGTTTCCCATTACCTAAAATTTAAATAACACTCTATTTATGGTGATTTTCCATCTGTTAAAAAGTAATTTCATGTTTAATTGGTATTACTAATAAGTACTAACTGCTTCTCATTCGTTATAATTGAACCTTCATGTAGAAAAATTTGATGACTGACTTCGATGCTGAAGCTACTGTGGAAGGCTCCCTATCTCCAGACCCGAATCCAACATCATCTTTTTCCAATGAACATCATTTCCAAATAGTGGAAATGAGAAACAAAAAAATATCCAAAGTAGACTAAATGTATCTATGCTAGACACAAGGTAGTTTTTCAACTAACTCTATCTAATTGTTTCAAATTTCCATTACAAATTTAACTCCATACATAATTGATGTGAAATCTCTTTACTGGATTAAGGTTGTGTTTGTGAACCTTCTTTCAGTAAGTGTTCCTTCTAGGTTTGTTTACTTTTCATATGTCAAAATTTTGATGACTACTGCATTCTGTACTATATAATTTGTTTAGTTATGTTTAATTTGTCTCCTTTATTAGCATTGTTGTGTGATGTACCATGCTGTTTTCTATATTTCTTAGGTTTTCATCATTTTAAAAAATGATGAATGTCAATCAATATATTACTTTTGTTTCATTTCCAGCTATCTTTATTTAATTATATTGCAATGCTTGCTTTTTTGTCTTTGGTGATTAATTGGGTCTGTGCATTGTAGTGTGGATTTTCCTCTTCATATGGATGTCTACCAATGCCATTCGACAACTTCTCCCTAAATCCACTTCGAGGAATTTTCTGTTCAGCATATTAAGTTGAAAAATTACGATCTGGTCGTTTCCTTTTTTGATACATGACTGTTATGTAATCTAGATACATTATCGTATCAGTTTTTAAGGATTTTTTATGGATATGTTTCCCTATTTATGATTTTAACCGTTGTTTGGTTGATAGTCAAAAATTATAATGGTTTTTTAGTTTTCACGGTGAATTCCATCATATTCTTCTAAGGTCAAAACATGTTATATGAATACTAAATCATTTGGAGACCATGTCATTTGCCATTTTTTTCACAGGGATTCTGCATTGAGGTACCAAAATCAACTGTCTTTAGAGACAGCTGTAATTTTTTTGGGCGAATAGTATGATGACTCTTAAAATTTTGGATACATATGGTTGTTTCACTTTGATAAATCAGTAGTATTTAGTTCCCTTTGGTTAGATTCACATTGTATATTTAAACCTTCTAACCTTCTGGTTTTGAACACAAACATTCTGAAGCAAGCAACATTCAAGGTTGGGTGTTTTCGATACTGAAATGAAACGGTACTATTTACATTTCCTTATTTTAATTTACACTGAATTTCTAAATAGATTAATTTTTTTTCGGATCTTCATTTTACTATGAGTATCACTATTTAGACACATAATTAAGGGCACCTTTGTGGTTCCCATTTATAGTTATCATTTAAACTTTAATAGTTTAAAGACTTTCTCCTAAATGGTTTTTTATAATATCAATGTTTATAGTTTCTAAGGCTGCTATGTACTAAAAGCTTCATTCATAGAGGCTCAAGGAACAACGAGAACACCGAACTGACAGCATCGCCAAGATAAGATCCATGCTTCCTGTGGCTTAAAATCCAACTACTACTGCATCTGCTAAAGTCGATGGTGAGCCATTTCTTCTGTGCTTGAACTCTATATTGGTTAAGTTCAGTTTTCTTTTCACGATTTTCATGGTGGAATGTTACTGATTCATTGAATTTCATGGTGGAATGTTAGGACTGTTTGAATTTCAGACCACTACTGGAGGGATTTACTAACATATGGTTGTATGCTAGTAATATTTCTCCCAAGAACACATGAGAGATTATGTAAACCAATTTATCTTACATAACTATAACAACGGATGTGAGACATGGCTATGTCCACCGCATCGATGGTAACATTATTTTACAATGTCCAATGCATTAAAATTTCCTTTCATTATGAAAACCAATTTATCATACATAACGGTTGGAATCCTCATGTGTTAATCATGTTTTAATGATCACAAATCCTTTTACTGTTAATTAATCTCAATCTTCATTGCATATCTTTCTAATGCTCTTCAATCTCAACAATAACTACTCATCATGGTTTAATGATAACAAATCTTATAGATGTTAATTACTCTATTTATTATTTACAAGTCTTATGCATGATCACAAAGCTCTCATATATTATCAAGCCTTTATGTTTATGATTCAAGTTCTCTTACTCTCTAATGATTAAGCATAATCCATATTCTGCATATTCTGTCTAAGTCCAAATATAGATATTTGCCTAAGTATGGACTCACCGTGACCCATACACCGTGACCTAGACACCGTGACCCAGACACCGTGACCCAGACACCGTGACCCAGACACCGTGACCCAGACACCGTGACCCAGACACCGTGATCCAGACACCGTAACCCAGACACCGTGAAGGAAACACCGTGAGCTAGACACCGTGACATGAACATACCATGAGGCTCATACCGTACTGCTCATACCGTGAACCACATACCGTGAAGAAGACACCATTTACATAATCACTGTGACACCATTCCTTAACTTTTTGTCAATATTATTTAAATAATACTAACAGTCATATTTGTTGTTTTTAATGCAATTAATGTTATTTAATGATAGTTGTTGGAATGTCAGGAAACCGTATCTCGTACCTATGAAAAGGGAATCATTCCTATTGTCAGAACTTTTGGAATATAAGGAAGATTAAGATGCAGTACACTACATAGAAGGGAAGCGGTGCACAAGTGTGAATATACAATGAGAATAACTTACATACACCGAGAGCACTACAAGAAGAACAATCCTGATCAATAAAGAGATTGCCAGACCTTCAAATAATTCTCATGAATGCAATCCAACACCACCGAAGAACACACGATGAATCAAGAGATCTTTTTCATTTCTGTAAAAGACAAGCTGACTACGACACTCTGTTTTACAACAGAAAAAACAGAGAAGGACTCAAAAGCATTCCTGATGAATCCAACGAGTCCAGAGCTTCATTAATAATCACTAGAGCTTTCTAAACTCTTATATCCTCCCTCTAAGTGATTTATTTATTAACTTTCGACCAGTGTGGTGTACTCTATATTTATTATACACACACTATCTCTTGCACTGAACTAGAGGCTATCAAAATACTCAAACAAAATTTTTTTACTCTTGTTTACCCACGTCAATTGTGGAAGAGGTCCTTGTGTGGCTTGGTCTTTGTTTTTTTTCCCACAAAGAACAGTGGTAGAGGTCCCTACGTGGCCTGTACAGTTTTGTAAACTATTGTTAACCCTGATCGAGGGTGTGGATCAAATTTATATAAATTTGAGAGGACTAAGTCTCAGCTTGAGACTGAACCTCTTGTTATATCTGTTGTGCATCCTTAGTTTAAGTTTATAGTATACTACATATATCTTATTTATTCCGCTACTATTACTTTGAAATAAAAAACTATTTTATAGATACTTTGATAGTTAAATTAGCAAGTGTTTACACTTATTGTAAATCAGTAGGTTAGTTTCAAAAGTTAGTTTAATCTTGTGGTTAAAATTAACTGAGACCTAATCAATCTTTGAGAAGCTAAGTGAACATTTACAGTCTGTATAAATTCACTACAGTTTAACTTGTTTTATAAATTGGGGGTTTTTAAAATAGACAATATTTTAACAGAAATTTTAATTGGAACTCAATTCACCCCCCTCTTGAGTATCCACTCCAACCAAAATTTGGTATCAAAGGATTTAAAATATTTTCTAAAATAATCTGTTTGCTCAACTGTGATTTTAGTTGTATTTTAAAGTTCTTAAAAATTCTGATATTTCTAAATTTTTATCTCTTTCAAATTTTTATCTCAACCTAGTTATCATGGATAACAGACTTGAGGGTGCTGCTACTAACATGCCACCTTTCTTCAATGGTACAATCTATGCTCAGTGGAAACATAAAATGAAAATTCATTTAGAAAGCATGGGTTTTGATATCTGGACTGATATAGAATCTCAATATAAAATTCCAGAAACTGAAAGAATAACTTGGGATGAACCTACAAATATAGCTTACAATAATAATTGTAATGCGATGAATGCCCTGTACTGTGATCTAGGAGATGAGGAGTTTAACAGATTTTCTATTTTCAAAACTGCTTTTGAAATTTGGGATACTTTTGGTGTTTCTCATGAAGGAACAACCAATTTTAAATAAATGAGATTAAAAATTTATACTATTAAATATGATAATTGTAAGATGAGGACTGATGAACCTATTTATGATATGTATCTTAGGTTCAATGAGATAGTCAATACAATGAATTCACTTGGTAAAGCTATTCTAGCAAAGGAACATATTATGAGAATCTTGAGATGTCTACCAGACCGATGGAAGGGCACTTCTGTTTCAATCAGAGAATCTTGTGATATTGGTAAACTGCCAGTCAAGGAACTTATTGGTAAGTTAATGATGTATGAAGAAGAACTTAAGGTAAACAAAGAAGAATAAGATCAACCAAAAAGGAAGTCAGTGGCTTTCAAGACTACTACTTCAAAGAATATAGATAAGGAGAAGCTTCATGTAAGTGATAGCTCAAGCTATGAAGAAAGAGAAAGTGCATCTGACAGTGATGTAGAAATGGCTCACATAGCCAGAAGATTTAAGAAGTTTTATAGGAAGAAGAAATTTTTCATAAAATCAAACTACAAAGGAAAGTATGATAATAAGGGACACTGGAAAAAGGATTGGAAGAAATCTGACAAATCTGATGAAGTTGTCTGCTATGAGTGAAAAAGAAAAGGACATATAAAAGCAGGTTGTCCAAAGATGAAATACAAGAAGAAATATGAGTATAAGGATAATAATTATAAGAAATCCATGAAGGCTACGTGGAGTGCTTATGAGGATAGCTCCAGTGAATATGAAGCTTCTGAGACTGAAAGCAGAAATAAGGCAAACATGTGTTTTATGACAAACACTTCTGAGGTAACATCTGAAACTTCTGCTTTAAATTATTATTATTCTAGAGATGATTCTGATTCTGAAAATATGTCAAAATCTGAACTGTTTGAATACTGTGATATGTTGGAGGAAACCTGTAATGAGCTTAAATACAAATACAAAGGTATTAAGAAACAGTATTCTATAACTGTTAAACATAAATCTGATGTTGACATAGAAATGGAAAATAATGCTTGGTTGCTTGAAGAAAACACTAAACTGAAATTTTCAAATGAGAAACTTAGAAAGGACTTAGAGAAATTCACAAATGGAAAAGATAATCTTACTCAACTACTAGGTAAGAAGATTGAACCTAGATATACTACTGGTATCGGATACCAACCTGGACAAAGACAGATTACCAAGAATAGATTTATTCCTAAATCTGGTCAGAATACTGCAAGTTCTAAATATGGACATTTGTATGCTTCAACTAGTTATTCACTTAGTTATAAATCTAATAGAGTTTATCTTTCAAAATATTTTGATTTTTTGAATTATATGAGACCCATAAGACAAATTTGGGTACTGAAAGCTTTGATTGCTAACATATCTGGACCCAAGAAGATTTGGGTACCAAAATCATTTCCTATATAAACTTGTTTTGTAGGAAACCTGCTTGAAGAGTTCCCACAAGAAGACATGGTATCTAGACAGTGGATGTTCAAGACATATGTCTGGGGATTACTCGTGTTTCAAAAGTTTAATAAAGGTTGATGGAGGACATGTCACCTTTGGTGACAATTCTAAAGGAAAGATCATCGGCCCAGGCCAAATTGGTAACACTGACTCAGTATTAATTTCTAATGTTTTATTTGTTGATGGACTGAAATATAATCTGTTAAGTATTTCTCAATTATGTGCTGATGGTTTTAATGTCATATTTGAAAATGATTCTTGTAATGTTTTTAATTCTAAAAACTTTTTAGTTTTTTCTACTCTAAGAAATGAAAATGTTTATGTTGTTGATTTAAATTCCTTAGCTAAGCAAAATTTTACCTATCTAAATGCTTTTCATAAAGAGTCCTGGTTATGGCATAGAAGATTAGGACACTACAATGTACACACACTTAGAAAACTTACTAGGAAGAACATAGTTAGAGACCTACCTAAACTTGAGTTTCCAAATGAAAAAGTTTGTAATCCCTGTCAAAAGGGAAAGCAACATAAGGTTTCTTTTAAATCAAAGAAAGAAGTTTCAACTTCTCAACCACTCGAGTTTGTTCACATGGATTTGTTTGGACAATCTAGAGTTTCTAGCTTAAATTGGAAGCACTATGTCTATGTCCGAGTAGATTACTTTTCCATATATACATGGGTATGCTTCTTAGCTCACAAAAGTGAAGCTTGTTCTTACTTTGTCAAATACTCAAAATCTGTAGAAAATATTAGTGGACTTAAGATTAAAACCCTAATAAGTGATCATGGCCGTGAGTTTGAGAATCATGAGTTTGAATCCTATTCATCACACAATGGCTATAGTCATAACTTTTCTGCTCCTAGGACACCTCAGCAGAATGGTGTAGTAGAAAGAAGAAATAAAACCCTGCAAGAAATTTCTAGAACTATGCTTAATGAATATGACCTGCCTATTTACTTTTGGGCTGAAGCTGTTAATATAGCTTGTTATTTCATCAATAGATTCTTGATCAGACCTATTCTTAAGAAGACCCCTTATGAGTTGTGGAAGAATAGAAAACCTAAAGTTAGTTACTTTAGAGTTTTTGGATGTAAAGTATTTATTCTTAATACAAATTATAATCTTGATAAGTTTGCTTCTAAAAGTGATGAAGGAATTTTCCTTGGTTATTCTTTAACTATAAATGCCTATAGAGTCTTTAATAAGAGAACCAAATGTGTGGAAGAATCTGTTCACATCAATTTTGATGAAACTAATCTACATGAGCCTAAAACCTCTCTTGAAAATCTTGAAAAAGATTTATCTATTCTGGACCTTAATGACAAATCCAATGAACCTGCTATAAAGACAACCGGTTCTGGACTTATTCCAGAATCTGTTCCTAATGAACCCTAACCTAGGGAAGAACCTGAAATTTCTAGTCCTACCTTTACTAGATCAACTAGAATTCTAAAGAATCATCCTTTAGACGCTGTTGTAGGAAATCTTGATAGAGGGACACAGACTAGAGCTTCTCTTAGAAATCCGGTTGAACATCAAGCCTTCTTTTCACAGCTTGAACCTAAAAACATTGATGATGCTATTAATGATGAATTTTGGGTAATTTCCATGAAAGAAGAACTCAATCAATTTGAAAGAAATAAAGTTTGGACCCTTGTTGAAATACCTAAGAACACTTTCACAATAGGAACTAAATGGGTGTTTAGAAATAAAGTAGATGAATCTAGAAATATAGTTAGAAATAATGCTAGGCCAGTTGAACA
This sequence comes from Viscum album, assembly GCA_963277665.1. Taxonomy (NCBI): domain Eukaryota; kingdom Viridiplantae; phylum Streptophyta; class Magnoliopsida; order Santalales; family Viscaceae; genus Viscum; species Viscum album. The sequence continues at coordinate 1,449,256,839 of OY728155.1, forward strand.
AGGCTATAGTCAAGAAGAAGGTATAGACTATGAGGAGAATTTTGTTCCAGTAGTCAGATTAGAAGCTATTAGGATTTTACTTGCTTATGCTGCACATCTAAATTTCAAACTATATCAAATGGATGTCAAGAGTGAATTCTTGAATGGGTTTATTGATGAGGATGTTTTTGTCGAACAACCACCTGGATTTTCGAACCCTCATTTTCCAAATCATATTTTCAAATTATCAAAAGATTTATATGGTTTAAAGTAAGCTCCAAGAGCTTGGTATGATAGATTAATTATTTTTCTAATTTCTAAAGGTTTTACAAAAGGAATAGCTGATCCTACTCTGTTTATAAAACGAATTTCTAAAGATGTTTTAGTTGTACAAATTTATGTAGATGATATTATTTTTAGATCATCAAAAACTACATTATGTACTGATTTTTCTAAAATGATGCAAAATGAATTTGAAATGAGTTTAATGGGTGAAATTAAATTCTTTCTTGGATTTCAAATCTTTCAAAACGATAATCAAATTATTTTAACTCAAAGTAAATATACTAGAGATATTTTAAAAAATTTTGGATTGGATAGAACAAAACGTAGTGACACTCCCATGAGTACTATAACGACCCATACTTTACATACATTATTATCACTTCAGAATTGAAGCACACTTATTACAACATATAACAAAACCAGGAAAGGACCGTATAGGTATAGAGTCTTTAGAAGCTGGGAAACATAAACAAAAGGTTCATAAAGCATCTACTTTGCCTCCCATTTATTTCATCATATCTAGAGTCCATTTTGGAATATCCTACTTAAATAACCTTCTTCCTGACCTGGGGAAATAAAACATACAAAAGGGTGAGCTCAAATGCTCAGTAAGGGTAAACAAAATAAATATCAATCACATCATATACATAAGAACATAACATTTGGAAATCTTAACATGCAAAAGAGATCATAATTTCATAACATGGGATAAATCATAGTAGTGAAATGTAATTCCAATAATCATAACTTAAAACATGAAACATTGTGTCATACACACATAATCATAGATAATCATTTCTTATTAGTCAAGACTCATTTCCAAGACTATCTTAGTGGACAAAGTCCATTTCTGAACCGAGTTTACTCCTCGTTTTAGTCCTGTTTCACTGAACCGGTTGAACCTGCCGTTCCAGCCATGTCTATCTCATGAGATATAAAATCTTTACCCAATGCATTGGAGGGAGATATAGGTCCCACCCATCTCATAATGAAACCATTCTTATGTGTTCCAAAAAATCATAAATCATACATCATTGCATAACCCATGTAATAAAAATGGGATTCTTAAACAACATGACATCATAAAACAATTAATATAAGATAAAGGAATTCATAAAAATAATTCCATCACAACATAATCCAATCAATGTAATAATAGGGATATAAACATAACCCTATATTATCTTATATGGAAAATAATTTTGATTTAACACTTGAACTCCATTCTTGAGGAAAATATCCTTTCTACTTCAAAAACATTTTCCGTTCTTAACATGTTATACAATTTTAAACTAAAATAAGTTGATTAAAAATAAACTTTAAAACTTGTAAAGGAAGTTTCTTGGAAATAATGTTTTAGAAATCCAATCATTCCTTATAAGTTAAAAAAACATTCTTCTCGTACTTTTGTTGGAAAAGTCAAAAAGTACCTCGTACGAAAAACGACATAAGATTCCTTTCATATCTTTTACTAAAAACTCAGCGAAGGGTAAAATTGGATTTAAAAAATTTTTTTTGGATGTAAACAATATTAAATATTGAAGAAACATGGATGAGGATGATAAAATACACCCCAGTAAATACCAAAGTATAAACAATCTCCGATAAAATGAGATTGTGATATTTTCCCTTACCTTAGGTCCGATTTGCTTCATAAGTGTCCGGACCTACTGTATAATCATTTAAATAATGTTATTGACTTATTCTAGAATCATAATTATTTTTATGATATCATATATGGTCATATTCTTAGCATCGTATTAGTAATATTTCATTACTACTTGTTATTCGGGTGTTTATTACTTTTTGTTATTATGCGTGTTTTGTCAAATAAATTCTTATTTTTCTTTTTAGGTTATAGATACCTCATTTCCAGAATGGTATTAGTGTAATATATATCATATTCATCCATTCAATTTATTTATATAATCATTATGCAATGAAGATCATGTAGAACGAGTCGCATCACATCGTGGAGACGGTATTTCGTACGTACGCACGAGCGATGATATCGTTCCCATGATCGTGGAATTGTATTGGAGTGTATGTATACTATTTCATAATCAATATCACCTTAAAATAATCATATATAGTCACTATTTACACCATTATACCCATCCAAGTAAGGTGGTGGTGGAAAATAGATTACACCACGACGTGGAGACGGTATTCCGTACGTACGCACGCGCGGTGATTTCGTTTTCCATAGGATGGATAGATGGTGAAATAGGGTTGTTTGATAATTATAATAAAATATTCGTATATTAGTGATACTGATGTTATTACTTCATAATGAAACAACTAAAGAATAAGAAGAAGTGGAAGAAGAAATAAAGTTGAAATAATCGGTAACAGACATTACCTCTTCTTTGAAGCGCCTCTTTGAGACCTCCTCTTAGGGAACTAAAATAGGTATTTGAAGAAGACCAGGACCTCTAGGATGTTTCTAGGGAATTGGATAATACAATTTTTCAGGGGTTGGCCGAGCTTGAAGGTTCAAAGTGGTGTGAGGAAAAGAGGGAGGAGGTTCCCTTTTATAAGGGAGGAGAGGGTCACCTTTGGAATAACTAAAAATATTATTTTATTATAAAGTAAAATTCGGTTTTTAATAGCTCCAAATTGATATATTTAGAAGCTAAGGTGGGATTGGTTTTAAATACTCTCATCCAATAGAATTTAGACAAGTTTAGGTCATTATATTAACCTTATCTTATAGTTTTAACTCTTAGTTAATTAGATTGACATTTACAATGTCACTTTGTATTTTTATATTATATAGTTAATAAACATACCATATACATACACGAGACCCCCAAGTGGTCCATTAATGATACACCTATCATGATATAAGTAACTTGGCCTAAACTTAGATTTTTAGGAATACAATAACAATTAATAATATAATATTTGTTTTAAAAACTATTTTATGTCAATTTTGACACTATTTGGTAATTGATTTTTTTGAAAATAATAACAGAATGATTAGTTCTAAAAAAATTAATTAAATCAATAATAACATGTCATATTAACATAGAAAATTATTTGAATTCTTAAAAAGTCTCAAATTAAATTTATTTGGGTATTTATAACATCAATTATGTCAATATTTCATTAATAAGATAATTACTGCATCATCATTGTGTCATAAATAAATTAAATTATAAGTCTAAAAATTACAAATAAAATACCATTATGTAGGAATTTTTTTTATATTTCTAATGAATATTTATAGTCGAATTTATCTTATGTATAACCTTTTATTAAAAATTATTTAATTATTAAACATTGATTTTAACTATTTTAACCCTCCTTTAAATAAATTAATAATAAATGTCCTAATCTACTCCAACTGGGCCTAAATGGTCATATTTTATTACTATGGTTGTTTTTGGTCGAATTAAACTTATACAATAGAATTAGGACATGTGTTAGGGTAATAATAATAACAATTTTACCCTTAATTACCCTATTTACTTTTAACCGTGGTAAAAAAAGTAAAAAGTTACTATTCACCAAAAATTATTTTCATCTCATTGAACCACATTTTAGTCCTTGATATTAACTGTGTCTCTCGGATTTTTGTAATTCCACTCACAGAAGTGGTAAAATTATGTTTTATGAAAAATTCAGTATTTTTAACTACCACATAGTGGTTTCACTATTCGTCAAAAAATGAAAGTTTCCAGAAAAATACCAAAAATTAGGCCTAAGATATATTTGATATTATGAATTCAAAAATGATGTCTATTTTATCAAATTCAAAACATATCAGTTACATTAACTAATTTAAAAATTAATTCCTGTCGTCAAAACAAATAGCGTGTTTTTAAGAGATAATAACTATCAAAAGATTGACAGTTGTTTATATCTGGTTTAAATGTGAAATTACATCCAATGACCAAAATTGTATTAAATTGTAAAAATAAATTCTAAATATACTTTAAAACCACTCAAATTAATAATTTATCACTATTAATTATTTCGATTAAAAAAGTTGTTTTTAATTAAAATTTAGTAATTTTCACTATTCATTAGAATATGAAAGTTATCCAAAAAGTACCAAAATTTTACCCTAAGCTAATTTCGATATTCTGAATCCAAAAATGAAGTCTATTTTGAAAAATAAAAATTTACAAAATTTCAAAAAGTGTTTATTACTATTCATAACGGCTAGTTTTAAAAATATTTTAATAGCATATCGTTGTTTAGTGAAACTCGGTATTGCGTACGACGCAAGCTATCGATGAAGGCCGAGGTTGCGTGTAAAGCAAGCCAAGCTAGTGTTGTGTGTAGTGAAATATTCCTTTGATGATTTATATAACATAAAAACAAAATATTTATCATAAAAGTCTCGGGTGTTACATTCTACCCCCCTTAAAATGAATTTCGCCCTCGAAATTCGTCACTTTGTAACAAAAAGATGAGGATACCTCTCCCTCATCATATCCTCAAGCTCCCATGTCGCTTCTTCTAATTGGTGGTTCCTCCATAAAACTTTCACCAAGCGAGTGGTCTTGTTCCGTAGGACTTTTTCGCTATGATCCAGAATCTCTATTGGCTGTTCTTCATAAGAAAGATCTTGCTCCAGCGGTACAACATCTGAGCTGAGTACATGTGAAGGATCAGGTATGTACTTTCTCAGGAGAGATACATGGAACACATCGTGAACTTGAGAGAGATTCGGTGGAAGCACCAATCGGTAAGCTACCTTCCCAACACGATCCGGTATTTTGAAAGAACCGATATATCTAGGGATCATCTTTCCCTTCTTTCAAGATCTCATTACTCTCTTCCAAGGAGATATTTGTAAGAACACTTTATCACCCACTTCAAACTCTAGGTCTTTTCTTCGGTTGTCGGCATAACTTTTCTATCGACTCTGAGCTGCTCTTATGTGTTGTTGAATAGATCGTACCTTTTCTGCCATCTCATCAACAAGATTAGGTCCTAATAGCTTTCTTTCCCCAACTTCATCCCATCAAGTTGGATTCCTGCATTTCATTCCATAGAGAGCTTCATAAGGATCCATCTGAATACTGGAGTGAAAGCTATTATTATAAGAAAATTCCACCAAAGGTAGGTGTTGATCCCAACCACCTTTGAAATCCATAGAGCATGCTCTCAACATATCTTCTAGAGTTTGAATTGTTCTCTCAGACTGACCGTCTATCTGAGGATGATAAGCAGTGCTGAAACTCAACTCTATATCCAGAGTATGCTGAAGACTTCGCCAGAACTTCGAGGTAAATCTCGGATCCCGATCATATATAATAGAAAGTAATACTCCATGCAATCTTACCACTTCCTTTACATATATCCTGGAAATCTGATCCAGAGAGAAATCCTCTCTAATAGAAATGAAGTGTGCAGACTTTGCAAGACGATCAACTATGACCCAGATAGCATTATTGCCTTTGGATGTTTTAGGAAGTCCTGTGACAAAGTCCATAGTGATGGTTTCCCATTTCCATTCAGGTATGGGTAATGGTTGTAACATCCCCTTAGACTTCTGTCTCTCAGCTTTAACTTGCTGACAAACCAAGCATCGAGAGACATATTCAGCAACATCTCTTTTCATGACATCCCACCAGAAGTACTCGTTCAGGTCCCTATAAATATTTGTGCTTCCAGGATGAATAGAGAATGAAGAACTATGATCCACATCCAGCATCTCCTTCTTTAATTCGGGGATGGGAGGAACACAAACCCGATTCCTGAAGTTTATTATCCCATCACAATCAAGGTTGAATTTAGGAACATTTCTCACCTACTTTTGTAACTCGACATCTTCTTTCTGTGCCTCTTTAATCTTCACATGTATAGATGGTTGAAAATTCAATTGAGAAAGATACGATTTCCCCTTTCATTATAATTCCACGATCCATCCTTTATAAATCCATAAATATTGGATCTTTTGTGATCCTTATCATGGATAAGCTAGCATGGTCTTGTTGACTTAATGCATATGCCACCTTGTTTGCTTTCCCAGGGTGGTAATGAATTGAGCAGTCGTAATCCTTAATCAGTTCCAACCATCTTCTTTGGCACATATTCAACTTCTTTTGTGTGAAAATATACTTTAAACTTTTATGATCAGTATAAATATCATAACTTTCACCATAAAGGTAATTCCTCCAAATCTTTAATTCAATGATTACTGCAGCTAACTCCAAATCATGTGTTGGGTAATTTTGCTCATGGATTTTCAACTGTCGTGAGGCATAAGCTATCACCATATCATTTTGCATAAGAACACACCCCAATCCCTTCTTGGATGCATCACTGTAGATCACAAATCTTTCTCCACTACAAGGCAGTGTGAGCATAGGTGCACTGGATAACCTTCTTTTCAACTCCTTGAAATTCTCTTCACATTCCTCCGTCCAAACAAACTTAACTCCTTTCCGAGTCAACCTGGTGAGTGGATTAGATAATCGTGAAAAATCTTTCACAAAATGTCGATAATATACAGCCAAACCAAGAAAACTTCGGATCTCAGTTACTGTTGTTGGTCTCGACCATCTTTCGATAACCTTTTTTTGTTGGATCCACATATATCCCCTCTTTTGAGATTATGTGACCCAAAAATGAAACTTTTTGAAGCCAAAATTCACACTTGGTAAATTTGGCATAAAGCTTCTCCTTTCTCAGGGACTTCAATATAATTCTCAAGTGATCTCCATGTTCTTCCTTGCTCTTTGAATAGACAAGAATATCGTCTATAAAGACTACCACAAACTGATCAAGATATTCTCTAAAGAATATATTCATCAGATCCATGAAGATAGCAGGGGCATTAGTAAGACCAAATGGAATCACTATAAATTCATAGTGTCCATACCTTGTACGGAAAGCCATATTTGGTATATCCTCCCTTTTTACCCTTAATTGATGATACCCTGAATGAAGAACAATCTTGGAAAAGTATTGAGCTCCTCATAGTTGGTCAAATAATTCATCAATGCGCGGGAGAGGATATTTGTTCTTGATAGTGAGCTTGTTATGTTCTTGATAATCATTGTGGAGTCTCATTGATCCATCTTTCTTCTTAACAAACAGAATTAGTGCTCCCCAAGGTGACACACCAGGGCATATGAATCCCTTATCATGATTCTCTTGGAGTTGCTTCTTCAATTCCTGCTACTCAATTGGGGCTATTCTATAAGGTGTCTTGAAAATAGGCAAAGCACCCGGTACAAGTTCTATTGAAAACTCAGCTTCACGATTTGGTGGAAGACCCAGCAATTCCTCTGGAAAGACATCGTCAAAATCCCGTACAATGGGCATATTTTTAATCGTGAGTTTCTCACTAGCCATTTGAGACAAATAACCCTCATTTAGTGGAATCAAGACCCATAAGATGGAAGAAATTTCCATTGGAAGGTTATGTTCATCCTTGCATCGATAGACAATCATAGATTGATATGGAATATGAAATGTGACTTCCCTTCTTTGGCAATTGATATGAGATCCATATAAAGAAAGCCAATCCATGCCAAGAATCACATCAAATTCCACTATAGGAAGGATCAAAAGATTTGCAGGAAGCACTTTCCCACAAACTTCAATTGGGGAATAATTATAAACTTTTTATGCGACTGTTGTGCCATTAGGGGTTGTCACAGCTAAATCAATATCTAATTGTTGAGGTAATATGATGATACTCTTAGAAAATTATTCAGAAATAAAAGAGTGGGTGGATCCAGAATCAAATAAAACATTTGCTACTTTAGAATGGTTGGTAAGTGTACCTTTCACCACATCGTTATCGTACTCCACATCGCTGATAGAAATTGCATGTGACTTTCCTTTGTCTTTAGCCTTAATAGTTTGTTGACGTCGACCATCATCATCAACCCTTGGATTTGGGCATTGATTGGGATAATGCCCCATCTCCTTGCACTTGAAACATTGAAGTGTAGTAGGTTCATTCTATGTATCCCTTCCTTTTTTTTGCATCAGTAGACATATTCTTCCTATCATTGCGGCATTCAAATGCCCGATGACCTTCCTTTCCACATTTGAAACATTTACTTGTCCCTTTAAGACAACTCCCTCCATGTTTCTTTCCACACTTTGAGCATAAGGGAAATCTCATCTTCTTTTCAGTGTGCTCTTTATATTTTCCTTTGAATTCCATTTTCCTCTTCTTATAAAACCCATATGACTGATGGGTTACTCTAATCTCCATCTCAACTTTGAGAGCACATCGAAAGATTTCCTCATAGCTATTGAAGTCCCTTATGGCTAAGTCCCTTCAAAGACTTGGTTTTAAGCCACTAAAGAATCGATCGATCTTACTCTCAGGTTGTATAATAATACCAGAAGCGTACCTTTCATGTCTTGTAAAATTTTCTTCATAGGAACCAATAGATTCATCATCCTTTTGCTTTAGTTCAAGAAACTCCTTCTCAATCTTTGTTCGGAGAATATGAGGGAAGTAATTATTGAAAAATAAGTTCTTGAACTCGTCCCATTCCATGGACTCAATTTCATCCCTTTGCCTCATATTCTTAATAAGATTCCACCATTGATCTGCATGTCCTTCCAAACGATACACTGCTAGGATGACTTTATCATGTTCAAAACATTAAAGAACTGAAAATATCTTTTCAGTAGTACTAATCCATTGTTCAGCAACTAATGGATCAGTAGACCCGCTGAATGAAGGTGGACGCTGCCTCATGAAGGATTCAACAGAATGTTGCTCCTTCCTTTTCTCGTTTGGAAGTAATGAATGATTCATAGCTTGAGAAAGTTGTGTGATCATGGTTACAAGATTTTGCATTCCATCTCCCATAACGTTTGGTTGCTCAGGGGGACAATCATTGCATTGCCCGTCACATTCCGCATTAACACGGTTCCTTCAGGTTCCCTCCATTGACTACAACCAAGAAGAATAGTGTGAGAAACACTAATTATAATAGGAAAACCACATAATCAAGAATAAAATTTCACACTTAAGGTCTTATCCTAGGTTATTCATGGTCATTTCTAAAACACTAAAATTGTGTTCTATGCTTAGACTTATCCTTAGGGTTCTTACTAAGGCTTTCACATCCTAGTTTCCAAAGGTTGACTATACCATTCCTTTGAAACCAACTATAACGACCTATACATTACATACATTGTAATTACTTTAGAATTGAAGCACACTTATTACAACATATAACAAAACTAGGAAAGGACCGTAGAGGTATAGAGTCTTTAGAAACTGGGATAACATAAACAAATGGTTCATAAAGAATCTAATTTGCCTCCCATTTATTTCATCATATCTAGAGTCCCTTTTGGCATATCATACTTAATAACCTTCTTCCTGACCAGGGGAAATAAAACATACAAAAGGGTGAGCTCAAATGCTCAGTAAGGGTAAACAAAAGAAATATCAATCACATCATATACATAATAACATAACTTTTGGAAATCTTAACCTGAAAAAGAGATCATAATTTCATAACATGTGATAAATAATAGTAGTGAAATGTAATACCAATAATAATAACTTAAAACATGAAACTTTGTGGAATACGTGCATAATATTAGAGAATAGTTTCTTATTAGTCAAGACTCATTGCCAAGACTATCTTAGTGGACAAAGTCCATTTCTGAACCGAGTTTACTCCTCGTTTCAGTCCTGTTTCACTGAACCGGTTTAACCTGCCGTTCCCGCCATATCTATCTCATGAGATATAAAATCTTTACCCAATGCATTGGAGGGAGATATAGGTCCCACCCATCTCATAATGAAACCATTCTTATGTGTGCCACAAAATCATAAATCATACATCATTGCATAAACCATGTAATAAAAATGGGATTCTTAAACAACATGACATCATAAAACAATTCATATAAGATAAAGGAATTCATAAAAATAATTCCATCACAACATAATCAAATCAATTTAAAAATAGGGATAGAAACAGAACCCTATATTAACTTAGATGGAAAATAATTTTGATAAAACACTTGAACTCCATTCTTGAGGAAAATATCCTTTCTACTTCAAAAACATTTTCCTTTCTTAACATTTCATACAATTTGAAACTAAAGGAAGTTGATTAAAAATAAACTTGAAAACTTGTAAAGTAAGTTTCTTGGAAATAATGTTTTAAAAATCCATTCATGTCGTATAATTTAAAAAAACATTCTTCTCGTACTTTTTTCAGAAAAGTAAAAAAGTACCTCGTACGAAAAATGACAAAAGATTCATTTCATATCTTTTACTAAAAACTCACTGAAGGGTAAAATTGGATTTAAACAATTGTATGAGTATGGAAACAATATTAAATATTGAGGAAACATGGATTTGGATGATAAAATACACCCCAGTAAATACCAAAGTATAAACAATCTCGAATAAAATGAGATTGTGATATTTTCCCTTACCTTAGGTACGATTTTCTTCGTAAGTGTCCGAACCTCCTGTATAATGATTTAAATAATGTTATTGACTTATTCAGGAATCATAATTATTTTTATTATATCATATATGGTCATATTCTTAGCTTCTTATTAGTAATATTTCATTACTACTTGTTATTCAGGTGTTTATTACTTTTTGTTCTTATGCGTGTTTTGTCGAATAAATTCTTATTTTTATTTTTAGGTTATAGATACCTCATTTATAGAATGGTATTAGTGTAATATATATCATATTAATTCATTGAATTAATTTATATAATCATTATGCAATGAAGATCATGTAGAATGAGTCGCAACACATCGTGGAGATGGTATTCCGTACGTACGCACGAGCGATGATATCATTCCCATGATCGTGGAATTGTATTGGAGTGTATGTATAATATTTCAGAATCAATATCACTTTACAATAATCATATATAGTCATTATTTACACCATTATACCCATCCAAGTAAGGTAGTGGTGGAAAATAGATTACACCACGGCGTGAAGACGGTATTCCGTACGTATGCATGCGCGGTGATTTAATTTTCCGTAGGATGGATAGATGGTGAAATAGGGTTGTTTCATACTTATAATAACATATATGTATATGAGTGATATTGATGTTATTACTTCATAATGCAACAACTAACGAAGAAGAATTGGAAGAATAAATAAAGTTGAAAGAATCGGTAACGGACATTACCTCTTCTTTGAAGCACCTCTTTGAGACCTCCTCTTAGGGAACTAAAATTGGTCTTTGAAGAAGCTAAGGACCTCTAGGATGTTTCTAGGGAAGTGGAGAAGAGAATTTGTCAGGGTATGGACGAGATTTAAGGCTCAAATTGGTGTGAGGAAAAGAGGGAGGATGTGCCCTTTTATAAGGGAGGAGAGGGGCACCTTTGGAATAAATAAAAATATTATTTTATTATAAAGTAAAATTCGATTTTTAATAGCTCCAAATTGATATATTTCGAAGATAAGGTGGGGATGGTTCGAAATACTCTCATCCAATCGAATTTAGACAAGTTTAGGTCATTATATTAACCTTATCTTTTAGTTTTAATTCTTAGTTAATTTGATTGACATTTACCATGACACTTTGTATTTTTATATTATATAGTTAATAAACTTACCATATACATCCAAGAGACCCCAAAGTGGTCCATTAATGATACAAATATCATAATATAAGTATCTTGGCAGAACCTTAGATTTTTAGGAATATAATAACAATTAATAATATAATATTTGTTTTAAAAACTATTTTATGTTAATTTTGACACTATTTGGTAATTGATTTTTGTGAAAATCATAACAGAATGATTAGTTCGAAAAAAATTAATTAAATCAATAATGACATGTAATATTAACATATAAAATTATTGTAATTCATAAAAAGTCTCAAATTACATTTATTTGGGTATTTAACATCAATTATGTCAATATTTCATTAATAAGACAATTACTGGATCACCATTGTGTCATAAATAAATTAAATTATTTTAAGTCTAAAAATTACAAATAAAATACCATTATGTGGGAAATCTTGGTATATTTATAATGAATATTTATAGTCAAATTTATCTTATGTATAACCCTATATTAAAAATTCATTAGTTATTAAACTATGATTTTAACTATTTTAACCCTTCTTTAAATAAATTAATAATAAATGTCCTAATCTAATGCAAGTGGGCCTAAATGGTCATATTTTATTCCTAAGGTTGTTTTTGGTCGAATTACACTTATCCAATATAATTAGGACATGTGTTAGTGTAATAATAATAACACTTTTACTCTTAATTACCCTATTTACTTTTAACCGTGGTAAAAAAAAGTAAAAAGTTAATATTCACAAAAAATTATTTTGGTCTCATTGAACCACATTTTAGTCCTTGATATTAACCGTGTCTCTCGGATTTTTTAAATTCCACTCACAGAAGCGGTAAAAATATGTTTTATGAAAAATTCAGTTTTTTGAACTACCACTTAGTGGTTTCACTATTCATCAAAAAAATGAAAGTTTCCAGAAAAATACCAAAAATTAGGACTAAGATATATTTGATATTATGAATTCAAAAATGATGTCTATTTTATCAAATTCAAAACATATCAGTTACAATAACTAATTTAAAAATTAATTCCCGTCGTCAAAACAAATAGCGTGTTTTTTAGAGATAATAACTATCAAAAGATTGACACTTGTTTATATCTGGTTTAAATGTGAAATTACATCCAATGACCAACATTGTATTAAATTGTAAAAATATATTCTAAATATACTTTAAAACCACTGAAATTAATAATTTATCACTATTAATTATTTCAATTAAAAAAGTTTTTTTAATTAAAATTTAGTAATTTTCACTATTCATCAGAATATGAAAGTTATCCGAAAAGTACCAAAATTTCACCCTAAGATAATTTCGATATTCCGAATCCAAAAATGATGTCCATTTTGAAAAATAAAAATTTACAAAATTTCAAAAAGTGGTTATTACTATTCATAATAGCTAGTTTTAATAATATTTTAATAGCATATCGTTGTTTAGTGAAACTCGGTATTGCGTACGACGCAAGCTATCGTGGAAGGATGCAGTTGCATGTAAAGAAAGACAAGCTAGTGTTGTGTTTAGTGAATGATTCTTTTGATGATTTATATAACATAAAAACAAAATATTTCTCATAAAAGTCTCGGGTGTTACAAGTACCACCTATAAGATGGATCTTGATGAAAATGGTAAATCTGTTGATCAAACCACTTATAGAGGAATGATTGGAAGTCTACTCTACCCAACTGCTAGTCATCCTGATATTATGTTTAGTGTGTGTATGTGTGCTCGTTTTCAAGCAATTCCTAAAGAGTCACATTTAAATGCTGTAAATAGAATTTTAAAATACCTCAAGCATACTCCCAATTTATGACTGTTCTATCCCAAAGGGAAATCATTTGAATTAGTTAGTTATTCTGATGCTGATTTTGCTGGATGTAAGTTAGATATAAAAAGCACATCTGGAACGTGTCACATTTTAGGCAAGTCACTAGTATCACGGTGTAGTAGGAAACAAAATTCTGTTGCATTATCTACTGCAGAAGTTGAATACATAGCTGCTGGCAGTTGTTGTGCACAAATTTTGTGGATGAAACACACATTACTAGACTATGAATATCAATTTAGACATGTCCCAATAAATTGTGACAACACAAGTGCTATTAACATTTCTAAGAATCCTGTTTCTCATTCTAGGACAAAACATATTGATGTAAGACATCACTTTTTGAGGGATTATTATCAAAAAGGTGATATCACTTTGGAATTCATTAGTACTGAATATAAACTTGTTGATATATTCAATAAACCATTAAATTATGAGAGATTAGACTACATCATACATGATCTTGGTATGATTAATCATAAGTGAATATCTTACTGATCTTAACGTTTAATAATGTACTGCATTTTACTTTACGGTTTCATAGTCACTGTTTCTAAGTTACTGTTTTATGTTCATGGTCTCACCGTCAAGTTTTTATATTCACAGTCTATCACCTTACTATCTCACCGTGACTGCACAGAATGATCACTATCTCACAGTGAAGACTATAAACTGTCTCACCGTGATGCCTAGTTTTCATCACCCTGTAAGCCTGCTCACGGTCTCACCGTGAAGGTTTTTTTTTATTTTATTTCACCGCTATTTGACTTCCCGCATTTTTGTTTTTATGACATTTGACATTCCCAAATGAGAAAACTTAAGGGTTTGATTCGATTCCTTACCCAAACTCTCTCCTGAACCTTCTCTTACCTCTCGCCTGAACCTTCAGTGGATGCCAAGGATGAAGCGTACTTCTTCACCCTCGTCTGAGAAGCGCCGCACTAAGAAATAGAAAAGGATACCGAGGATAGCTCCCGAAGGACCTCTAAACCCACATCTGGTAAGCCGTAATGTAGTACCAGAAAAAGAGGTTTGTCCAGAGTAGTTGCTATCTAGCAGATCTTTAGTTTTGAAAGTTTTAATAGATCAAGGATGGCTTGGATGGTTTACTGGACTGGATAGACTGATCTACCCGAGATTGGTATCTCAATTTTATCAGTATGTAAAGTTTTCTTTTGAGTTTGGAGAAATCTTTATGGTGAAAAGCTGGATAAATGGTAAAAAGTGTTCTTTCTCTTCGAGGCTGTGGGCTGTATGCCTAGGGATTCCCCACGAAGAAGTTTGTGAGGATTACCAGAGAGACCCTCCTCCAACAACCGACATATTTGACTTAGAGACTGCTTTGGAACACCTGACTGGAAATGGCACCAAGAGAAGGGCCATAGCTACTGAATTAGATGGGGAGACTAGACTTCTGTTCAAGTTTGTTCAAAATTAGATTAGTCCAAAAAAGTAGATTTTGCTGTGATGATGTATCAGGATGTGTTCCTGATTCATCTATTGAAGAATGTCCATAAGATCAACCTATTCAAGTATGTTATCAATCATATCTATGAGCTGATCAATGTCACTTCGAAATCCACCTCCCTGTTTTACTCAAGGATGATTTCGGCTATGTTAGTTTCCAAAGGGATGGTTGGACTGAATGAAGAAAAGCTAGAGGACCTTGATTTCTTCCTATCCATGCCTATCATTAGAAGAATGAAGATTATCTAGAACCCCTGGAAGAAGCAGTGGGTTGAGGATAATGATCAAGTGTATAAAAAGTTTAATCCTGATGACTATCCACGAAGGCCTAAAAATCTATCTGATCCTAGTTTGGAACCAGATGAAGTGGATGACTATTCATAAGAAGAAGAAGAGGAAGTAACTGCTGAAGTATCTTCAAGAGAAGAAGCTGGAAGACCTCAAATGGAAATATCTCCTATTGAAAAAGAAAGGACTGTTTTCCCTACTATTATCCCTAATGAAATACCTCAAGAAGAGGAAGTTGGTGCTAGTTTGAGAGAAGAGGAAGCTCATGCTTCTAGTGCCGATATAAATCCAGAAGCTCATCCTAATGCTGCAAGGAAGTTGGTTTTTCCTGATTCAGAACAGCAAGTAACCTTTGAGGCAGATCCTGTTGAAGAGGATCTTTCAATTGAAAAAGAAGTAAGTCTGGAAGTTCAACCAGTGGAATAGTCGGTTCCTGAGATAATTCCCTCCGCTGAAGAGAGGATGGAAATTGCCTTCCAGTTGGCAAGGCAAGAATTTTCTGAAGAGATCATGGATGATCCTGTGTATCTTTTCCATGTTCCTGAGCCTCAAGAATCTGAAAGGGAGGCACAATTTGAGGGGGAGGAACCTCAAAATCTTGAGATTACAGAAACTGGATCTGCTGAAGCTTCTCAACCTACTGTCTCATACTCTGTGCATACCCATTTTGGTTTCCCAAGCTTTTATGATGTGAATGAGTCAAAGCAAGTGTCTACAACTAGAATGGATCTCTATTCTCTGTTTCAACTAAAGTCTGTAGCTCATACAGAACCAGAACCAGATCCCCAACCTCAATTCGAATCAGAATCTAAGTCTGAATATGACTCTGAACCTCAACCAGCATCTGAACCACTACCTTTACCTGCACCCTTACCCGAGCATCACTGCTTTGTGACCAAAGAGGTTCTGAAAGTTTTTGGAGAAACATTGTTAGCTGGAGTTGAGAAAATTTTCTCCACTCAACCTCGTCTAGTAACTCAGTTAAGTCAAGAAGATGCATCAATTATCTTGGAAAATATTATCATGCATATTCAACCAAGGATGATCCGAGAAATTCAAGAAGTCAGAGTATATAATAAGCTTCTGAGCGTTGATGTTGCAAATATGAAAAATATGATAGCAAGTTTGCAGAATGAGTTATCCTTGAGATCAGAACCTGCTCCTGTTTCTGCTCCTGCACCTGTTGCTGCTTCTCTTGAGCCATCTGATTCCCTCCTTTCTAGGGAAATTGTGTATGAAGTTCATCCATACCTCCTTTCTTTTGATGAAAAGATTGAAAAAATACACACCAAGATGATAGAATGCATGGGAGAGCTTGTGGAAACTCTGAATAAGCTTACAGATGAATACACTGGATGCCTGCAAATTTTTTTGAAACAACTCAAAGTTCTAACCGAAGATGTCAAGGATTTACCTGCTTCTGGTCAGACCTCCACATCTTCTTTGGATGATTCTATGATGAGATCTATAATCATGGAAGAAATTCAGAGTGCCTTCAGTGGCTTGGATCTTTCTTCTTAGACAGAAGTGGTTAAAAATAGTGATAGAGCATTTGACATGGTTAGGATTCATTCTAAGATATCCAATGATGCTCAACAAGAGATCACAAAGAAAATAGATCTGTATCTCTCCCGGATTTTCTCTAAAAGTGATATGACAGATCACTTTAGATATCTTGTGGAAAATATGAGAATCCCTCCAGTGACTCAAGCTTTAAAAACTCAAGTTCAGAAACTTACAGAGTTCACCAGATTGTTGGACAAGTTTATAGAAAATAAGGCTGATTTTGAAAAGGCTATGCAATATGGTGGTGAAATAGTTACTGATTTCATCAATCTTTTGAAGCCATATCTTCATGTGAAGAGTACTGCTATAGTTGCTCCAGCTGCTGCACCCTTAGACCTGCTCTACCTGCCTTAGACTCAACTGCCATGTCAGTCAGCCAAGCTCTTTCCCAGATCCAGCCAGTCATTCTTGACCAAACTACACCTAGATATTCGTCTACTCCCACATTGGCTCCATCTGTTTTTGAAGGTCTACCCTTACCCTCTTTATCTATTGCATCTATGCCTTCTTCTACTTTAGCACCAATTACTTCTACTGATAAAGTCAAGGAAAAGATGGATCCCTGAAGAGTCACGAGAATATTTTCTTTTTTATGGGATGTCATTTCTTGTTTACTGTTTGTATTTCTCCTGTGTGTTGTATTTTGAACCCTTTGTTTAATGAAAACTGTCGAAGTTTCATTTTCTCTACTTTTTGATAATCCCAAAAGGGGGAGAAATCTCTACAAGTATCAATGGGGGAGAAAAGCAACAAGTGTCAGTTCTAAAATGTTTTTTTGTTATGCTAGGATCTTTAATGTTACATTTCATTTATATTCTGCCTATATCTGATTTGTGATCATCAAAAAGGGGGAGATTTTTGGACTCCTCATGTTTTAATCATGTTTTAATGATCAAAAATCCGTTTACTATTAATTAATCTCAATATTCATTTCATATCTTGATAATGCTCTTCAATCTCAATAATAACTACTCATCATGGTTTAATGATAAAAAATCTTATGGATGTTAATTACTCTCTTTATTATTTACAAGTCTTATGCATGATCAAAAATCTCTCATATATTATCAACTCTTTATGTTTATGATTCAAGTTCTCTTACTCTCTAATGATTAAGCTTAATCCATATTCTGCATATTTTGTCTAAGTCCAAATACAGATATTTGTCTAAGTATGGACTCACTGTGACCCAGACACCGTGACCCAGACATCGTGACCCAGACATCGTGACCCCGAAACCGTGACCCAGACACCGTGACCCAGACACCGTGACCCAGACACCGTGACCCATACACCGTAAAGGAAAGACCGTGAGCTAGACACCGTGACATGAACATACCGTGAGGCTCATACCGTGAAGCTCATACCGTGAACCTCATACCGTGAAGAAGACACCGTTTACATAATCACTATGACACTGTTCCTTAACTTTTTTTCAATATTATTAAAATAATACTAACGGTCATATTTGTTGTTTTTAATGCAATTAATGTTATTTAATGATAGTTGTTGGCATGTCAGGAAACCGTATCTCATACCTATGAAAAGGGAATCATTCCTACTGTCAGAAATTGTAGAATATAAGGAATATTAAGATACAATACACTACATAGAAGGGAAGCAGTGCACAAGTGTGAATATACAATGAGAAGAACTTACATACACCAAGATCACTACAAGAAGAACAATCCTGATAAAGAAATAGATTTCCAGAATTTCAAAGAATTCTCATGAATGAAATCCAACACCACTGAAGAACACATGACGAATCAAGAGATCTTTTTCATATCTGTAAAAGAAAAGCTGACTATGACACTCTGTTTTTCAATAGAAAAACCAGAGAAGGACTCAGAAGCATTCCTGCTGAATCCAACGAGTCTAGAGCTTCATTAATAATCACTCGAGCTTTCTAAACTCTTATCTCCTCTCTCTAAGTGATTTATTTATTAACTTTCGAGCAGTGTGGTGTACTCTATATTTATTATACACACACTGTCTCCTGCACTGAACTGGAGGATATCAAAATCCTCGAACCAAAATTGTTTACTCTTGTTTACCCACGTCAATTGTGGAAGAGGTCCTTCTGTGGCTTGGTCTTTGTTTTGTTTCCCACGAAGAATAGTGGTAGATGTCCCTGCATGGCCTGGACAGTTTTGTAAACTATTGTTAACCCCAATCCAGGGTGTGGATCAAATTTATATAAATTTGAGAGGACTAAGTATTGTCTTGAGACTGAACCTCTTGTTATATCTGTTGTGCATCCTTAGTTTAAGTTTATAGTATACTACATATATCTTATTTATTCTGCTGCTATTACTTTGAAATACAAAACTATTTTAAAGCTACTTTGATAGTTAAATTAGTAAGTGTTTACACTTATTGTAAATCAGTAGGTTAGTTTCAAAAGTTAGTTTAATCTTGTGGTTAAAATTAACTGATACCTAATCAATCTTTGAGAAGCTAATTGAACATTTACAATCTATATAAATTCACTACAGTTTAACTTGTTTTATAAATTAGGGGTTTTTTTAAAATAGACAATATTTTAACAGAAATATTAATTAGAACTCAATTCACCCCCTCTTGAGTATCCACTCCGACCAACAACAACTATATATATCATCTCCCTTTCTGACATGATACATGTTTCCTTTTTTAATATTTTACTGGATCAATTACTTTTGACAATTATTCAATAGCTGAACCTGTGACACCCGTTAACAGCGCACAATGTCGAAGAAGCATGTCGCTATCACTATTATTCATAATTGGTAAGTACTTTTTCATATGGTCTTACAAATTACTTCAGCTTTATAATGCATAACATCTGACCATATGTTGGTAAAAAAATAACTTATCTTACTTTGTCAGTCTATGAATATTTTTCTAATCTGTTTACCTTGACTGCTAGATGAAATAAGAGAAGTCACCGAATTGATAGCCTCCTATGTGCAGTATTCCATTCTGTCAGCATCCTATCTTTTTTATATAAATAATATTACGTTTATTATCTTATCATTTATAATAACAAATTACATCAAGAGATTTAATGTTTGATGGTCTTCAAAAGAATGTTTGTACTTCACATTTCAATATTAATTCATATGGATTTCAGTTCTACAATCAACATATCACCTTTTACTACAACTGCAAACTACAATTCGTGTTCAACCACAGGTACATCATATATTCCAACTGAAATATGACCATTAAGTTGTCAATATATCTATAATTATATGAAGATTAAACTATTTCATAAAATTTTACAGTTTGTTGTCATTCTGAAAATGTTCTAAACAAATTCATTAAACTATTTAATAAACAGTATGTAGTTTCTTCTGTTTCATCATATTTTATGTTATAAACATATTATACTATTTAAACAGATAGTATAGTATCTGTTGTATTCTGTTGGGTTTCAACAGACACATTATACTGTTTGAACACACAGTATAAACGATGAACAGAAAACTAACACATTATACTATTTAAACATACAGTTTAAACAAATTATACTATTTAAAAAACATTATAACACACTAAAGGGATAGCCTCATATGTGCAGTTTTCCAGTTGTTTATAACTTCAGAAACAAGTATAATGTTTTTGAATATTACATTTGTATCTTTTATGTTTATGAAAACCAACATCATCCATGAACTCGCCTAAAGGGATTTCTTGTAATGATATGTCTTCTACATTGGACAGGTCTTGGTTGATTACTCCCTCACAACTTCATATTCCTCCTTCAACACGGTCAAATACTTATACTATCCCTTTTCATTATTGAAAAAAAAATGAAATTCCAGATGTTAAGAAGCTCTCGGAGGTAATAAACATATTCGGATTTTGTAATTTCATAATTTAAACTTCATTTTTATACAACTATGTTTTTCTACATAATGTAACAGCCTTTTCCATGGGTTTCTACATAATGTAATAGCCTTTGTTTATGTCTATTTCTATTAACTGCAATACAGTATCTAAAATAATTTTTTTCAAAAATTACATTGGATTTCTGTATTCATCTGGGATTATGTTTTCTCCTGTACTGATTACAGTGGTTCTGTTTTCTTTTCCTTTAACAGTGGTTGGATGTCATTTTTGATTTAATGTGCAGGTGTCTCTAAAAGTCATTAAATGTGTAGGTTTTATGTCACTGTTATCCAAGATTTGATTTACTCATCTCTGAAATGGACCTTTGAGAGACTATATATGTAAATATCTTTTTTATTGGCTCACTCCATTACTGATTTTTCATTATTGAAGAACATATTTAAAGATAACAGAACATGTGTTCTATACCCCCCACCCACATGCATGTCACCATGTTACTATCAATAAATTGACATCCTCTTGTATGGAATGATTTTAGTATGCCAAATTTAATAATTCCCATGAAAAATTCATTGTTAATATGTAAAATAGGAACTACATTTAGGAAGACACACTAATGTGTTTATTTTCTTGAGTTCTGATTTGATCATGTGAAATTATATTATAGCAAATATTTGTGTTTTGAAATAATATTTTTCAGTTTCTCATTATTTCAGTGCATGTGAAGAGGGTGTATACCTGGATGTGGTGGTTCCTACTCTAAAGACCACACCCACTAATGGACCGGGGTTGACCTGTAGGAACTGTCCAGCTGCTGACAGGTTAACTACAACACCCTTTTGGGATTATAAAACAAAAAATTCTTCTCCCTTTCATTTAATTATATTTCCTTCAGTTAATTTTCTACTTAATAACAGTTTTTTACTATTTTATCGGCTGGAAAAAAACTGAACAACACCTCATGCAGCGGTTGAAGATCGATTCATTAAAGATCGATTCATACTGTTAGAAGCTGAAACAAGCATCCAGGTTCATGTTTTTACTTTGATTTCAATGCAGTTTATGGTTGACACATTCCTCTTTAAATTATATGTGAGTCATTGCCCATTAATTGTGATGGTTTCTCTATAATACATTTAATGTGCAGGTATAGGGGAGGGGAGAGGGGGATGAGGGCAGGGGAGAGGGGGCTGGGTAGGTTGGAGGGGAGGGGAGGGGAGGGTGGATGAGGGAAGGGGGGAGGGGTTGAGCAGTTTGGAGGGGAGGGGAGGGGAGGGGAGGGGAGAATGAGGGCAGGGGGGGGGGGCTACCGGGGGAAGAGCTTGGGCACGAGGGGGAGTGTTTGGGGAAGGGGCTGGGTAGGGGGAGGCTGAGGTGGGAGGGGGAGCTGCTAGGATTGGGTGGGAGACAATCATAGGTGGGGGAAGGGGCTGGGCGGGGGGATTCAATGCATCATAAGAAAGAGGACATCCATGTAGCATCTAAGTATATGGAGTGTAGCTGGGCCATGAAGAAATCCATGTAGTAGCACGCTAGTTTTCATTACATGCTTTAAAAGGTAAATTTTGACTTCTTTTATTTTGCTTTCAAATTAATACTTTTATGTTATCATTTTTTTATTCTAAAAATTCAGCTGTTCTTATTGTAAACATTTTTTCCTATGCAGAAATGTTTTTCAGGGATTTGAAGTTGGATATTTGTACACTTTGACATAATTTCTTGGTGACATAAAGACTTATGATGTATGTTTTTAAATGTAAATGTCCATTTTAATGTTCTTTTCATTCATGTTCTTTTTATACACCACAATTACATTTTTTTTTAAAAAAGTTGTTTTTCTTTTCAATTGAATGTTATCCACTATATTCTTCTATATGTTTTATATGTTTTCAAATAATTTTACTTTCTTCTATATTCTCCTATATGTTTTCCTTATATTCTACATCATGCATTTGTATGGTTTATTTTGTACAGTGATGGTATACTTATGTTTACCTTATATATTATCATATATTCTCCAATATGTTTTCAATATTATCCTACATATTCTTCTATGTTATTTTCATTTTCTTATTTCCTTATGTTTTAAATTCTATATATTTTATCCTATTATAGTTCAATATTAAGTATCACTATTTTTTTTTCAAAATATACAATATTGATGTTCTTTATTAATATTGATGTATAGTTTTGTCTTCTTGAAAGTAAGCATTAAACCTATTGTCGTGTGAATGCATAGGTAAGTACTAGTTGTTTCTAAAATGAAGCCCATTTATTTCTGAAAAAGATCTCAACTTTTATACCACTGTCCAGGTTGGTTGCACCCAACATCTCCATTGAATATGATATCTATGAGTAATATATTTTTTTAAAAATGTTCTATGTATTTTATGGTTTTCTGAATACCCAATCACCTTCGTCCTCCATCCATGTTTGGTACACTGCTTTATTCTAAACAGGTTTGTTTGGCACTTCACTCTATGCGATTCCTGATGTACCATGTTTATTTTGAATCTTGTGCTCTATGCCATTCCAGATTTACCATGGAGACCAAGCGTTGCCTTGTACATATGTCATCTAGGGCCGGGCAATGCATATGAGATATCGTCTAATATTTCTCTCACCTCCACTCGATGGCGTACAAGATGCATGTAAACCAGGTGGAATCTTGATGCGTTCAACAACATGCATTCTCTGTTTTCTAAGAGAGAAAGACTCCGGGGACAATAAGATGCATTTACACTATATTTAATCATGTTTAAAGAAGATGGTCAAGAAATAATGAAGAGACAAATCTGGGATGTGAAACCAGTACAGTGAGATCCAAAAATCTCGTAAAATATAAATGACTTGGGGGAAAAACAGAGATAATCATGAACCAGTATGCTCAGTTTTCTAAAGAAGATGCATCAAGCGAGCCGAGATTTAAATGACTCCGGGAAAAAACAATGAACTTCAAGAAACTGGCATACCCATCATTCTCTTGAATTCCTCTAAATCAATGTAGCCGTCAGAGTTCTTGTTGAACGCTGCCAACATTCTCCGGCTATCTTCCACGTCTTTCCAAACCCGAAGTATTTTCAGCACAAAATCGAGCTCTTCGGAAGAGATCAATGCGTTGGGGGGGGGGGGGGGGTTGACCTTATTGGCCATCAGGTGGTTGTGTAATTGTTTCTTTGTAACCCCCTTTAAATAATATAAATATATTACTATAGAATCATTAATATTAAATTCTCACTAGCATTAGAAAACCTGTTAATGTATTTACCAACTATTTAAAATATGTGGAGAGAAACATATAACATATGTGTCATGGGTTTTTGGGATATATTCATTCATGAATATCCATATTTATTAATAAATTTTAAAAAATTATTATTAATAAAAGTCATGACCCAATAAAAGAAAAGACCCCACCCACCCCATACCCACCATTTTGGTCATGGCTATATAAGAGAGGGGAAGAAGGACCACCTATCACCCCCTCTCTTCAACTCCATAGGAGATTTGACACTTTTTGTTGATTATTTAAAACATAGAGTCATATATACAACATATGTTTAAGGGGATCTCTAGATATATATATTTATGATTATTCATATTTGTTATTGAATTAAAAATATTATTATTAATAGAACTCCATGCCCAGTAAAAGAGGACCCCCCCCATTTCAACTATGGTTCTTAGACTAGGGGAATAGGAAGCTCTTCCTCTCAACCTCCAATCTTCAACTCCATGAGAGATTTCTTAATAGAGCATGTAAGTTTTTATTCTCCTCCTATTTATCTTTATATTCTTCATCATCATCTTCTTCTTCTTCTTCATTGATTTCATCATCTTGTTTTTCTTTAATCTAGGGTTCGAATGGATTTGGGGTTTCACCATATCATTGTGAAAACACCCGAAACCCTTGGGGGAGGGGGTTGCTCTAAAATTTTAGAGTATCCCTTATTGTGTAATCCACACCATGTTAGAGATTCATCGCTCAACCTATAACATACTATTAAGTGTTTACAATTCCATGAACCTAGTATATCTTATGAATGTTGTGTTATTGGGTTCCCAACTTAATTTAAATGTTTCCCCAGATCCATATTATTGGAGTTAATGCCCAAGAACCATTTTATTTGTACTTTAAATTACATGAAATATTCAAAGAAGTGAATATTATTGAATATCTCATCATATGATATTTGTTTTTCTATGTGAATTTAATGTGATAATGTTCTAGAGTATCCATCACATCAATATAGGTCATAGTCATTGCCCACTATGATGAGGAACTTACAGTGCTATGATGATATCTCTTAAATATAAGTTATACGGTCAAAATGACATTCTATAAAGGGAGACATAGTATGTTGACCATCATGTTCAAGTACTTGTAAGCATATGAGCCTTTACCCATTGAAGTTCGCCCTTGGTAATCTCTATGAGAGGACGTTATGAGGGATGACTCACTAATGGGAATTATACTTGTTTAGTGTTATTAGATATTCCTATCCATGAGAATGCATAATGATCCTAATACAATAATATTATTATTAATGAATATCTAGACTCACACACAAAGCTTTATTTCCATAAATCATAATGATATAGTTCATGAAGAAGTTGGGTATATTCCGTGCATCACAAATGGCATTTACTAATGAATAAGACCAGGAAAGTTTTTCCCTTTCATATTTATAGAAGTTGATATATCAACCATTTGATTGGAATAGAACTATCAGATTGAATTCTATGGCCATATTGTATTGACAAGTTCATTCCAAGTAGTTAACGAAAGGCGTATCTATCATATAATATGATGAAATGAGTTTGCAACATAGTTGATGAGTTATCCAGAAAAATTGATTATATTATATTGTGAGCATTAATATGTGATCTTTGTCATTGTGACATTAATTCTTCCTCTATGAGTTCCTTGACCTGTGGCTCGACTGTAATTTTGGACTTTAGGCAAGCTCGTCTAATGCCATTGAGAAATAAGTCTAGAGGGTTACACACTATGTGTTTATATTAATCTCAGTTAAATTCTACTTAAATTTAATTATTGTACCAACTAATTTTCTCAAGACTAAGAAGTAATATTCAATAATGATTTACTTATTGACAATATTAAATGAGTATTTATTCTCAATGTAATTATTTAATTACATAGATATATAAATAATTATTTATCTCTTCTTTATTCACAAGGTAATAAATAATTATTCATTACAAGAATATTAAATAAATATTTATTAATTATATTGTGAATGTAATATTAATTTTATTGAATGAATAATATTTATTTAAATAATTATTCGATCATTCAATAAATCCCAAGGATAAATAGGAGACCCAGTTTAAGATTTATTGATAAATATTAATTTACCAAACCATAAAATAATATTTATCAGTGTGTGGGTTAGCATTTTCCATGATATAAAATAATAATATTATAAATTTAGATGGCATGGAAAATTTTATGGGTTTAATACATTATAAATGAAATTTTTACAATTTATTAATATTTAACCCCATCCCTAGGTCTATATATAGACTGTAGAGTCATTTGAGAGAAGCCTAGATGTTGTGCACAACACCACTCATCCCTATTGTGAGTTCTTCCCACAAAAAATGACTTTTGGGTTTTCTATCAATAATGAGAGAAGTGACATTATTCCTCCTCCTCCTTCTCATGCTAGAAAGACTAAGAGACGATCCTTTAAGAATGATATTACCGTGGTAGTGATTAAGGGAGTGATTCTTGATAATCGGAACTACCATGATAACACTTAGTGTACCATCGGCGACACCCAGAGATCAATGGAGAACATGGGGATTTATACGAGAGAGGCTCTATTTTGCATTCCCATCAACACAATGCTGGTACAACTTGAATGGGATTATAATATATCATACCAAACAAACAATGATTAGGATATCAAAACCTACAATAAAGAATGAACTCAAGACTGATGTATTTCTTCTTATATATAAATTAATTACAAATTTAATATAAATAGATCCAAACCTGGTTTCCATGTTCTTTATCTATTTCCATCCAAAAAATTCATTGTTCATAAACTATTTTTTCATGTACACTGTTGATTATTCATCAGATATGAAAAAAATGTGAGTTTGGTTGAGGCCAAATATGTGCTTCCATTGGGTATGAAAACATAATGTGGTATTAGAGTAGCCACTTTTAAATTTATAATTATCTATTTATTTTTGATCATTTTACATGTTTAAAGTTAGTTTGTTATTCCATAAATACATTTCATTAAATTGATTGACTAGATCTCTTCTTCTTCTTCATCATTCTATCTCATAAAGTAGAAATCCATTTTAAAAGAAAGAAAAGATATATGGAGAACCCATTGAGTAGTGTTAAGGATTCTTTATAGATATTAAAAGACTACATGGTGTGTATCATGATGGTAAATGTCATGTACCAGTGTGCACTACACCATGATAACCCACATGGATTCCAGACCATCCTGTAGTAATGATATGTGGATTGTATTTAATTCACACCATGTGTTGACCAGACCAAACTAGAACATAGTTTGTTATACTACCCGCCATTTAACTCCCTCACAAATAATGTAGTATTCAAGTTTTCATAGGTGAAAACACAAAGTCAATACACATCATGCATTTATTATATGATGTGTATAGACTACCATACATGCAATAGGAGGTGGCATAAAGTGTACCAGCTACACACGTTGTGTACCTCATATATCTATGTGGCGAATTACATGCCCAATCCCTAGGTATGTACTTTAGATATACATTGAAGAAACATACATGCCATGTAGATGTCATGTACATTCAATGTATCCAACCTATTTATATGGAAAATAAAAGTAATTAATTACTGTATTAAACCTCTTCATTATGTTTTCATGTGCCATTTATTGACAATAAAAACCATATGATTGGTTTTATATGATATTAAATTCTTAATGAACTTCCTTGTAATGTTTGGAACTAAAATTTGTGTATGATCATTAGACAATATATACTCCATGTGTTTTAAATCGAAACAGACAAAATAATTTTCATGTGTCCCATGTGTCTTTTTTTAACCGTACATGTTGTGAAATTAAATAATTTTCCATGTGCATGATCTATCGTGTTAGTGCATTGTCTATAATAATAAAAATGTTGTGTATTTTGAATTGGTAATCATTGTGTCACTTCCTAGTATAAGATGTGTACTTATTAATATTTTTAAATATAACTAATATATTTAATTTATTTAAAATCATAGTGGATGGGGAATATCTAGGAAAGATTGAATGGGGATTATGATATAATTAATTAATTTATTATTTAGACAATTACTTGTACAAATTAATGTACGTTTTACATTAATGAAAATTGAATCAAAATGAATTAAAGGAATTCATTTTAAATGAATATTCACTGCATGGATATATTTTCATGAGCTTAGAGCGACTTATGCATGAGTTATGTTTATTTTAATTTTTTAATGTCATGGTTTTTTCAACTAATTTTATCAAATTAAAGTAATTACTTATTTTCAATATCCATCTCGTTATGTAGGGGTGTGCATGACCATAATTTCATTTATGAAACACCCCTTAACCAATCCTTTGGTTACCCTTACACTCTTGTTAGTAAAATAATATGTAAGGATTTAGTGCCTAGGAGCATAGAGCTTGTAACAAACCAAACCCAACACTGTGTCCGATCTGAAGTGATACATGAAATCAGGAACACCTCCCCGTACAAAATATTCTTCCAACTAGCAGTGAGGGCCTGAGTCCCTCAATGGGAAGTTTATACCCTTATTTTCATGTCATATGATCGATAATAACTATAAATGAAATACCAAAAACATCAGAGTAAACATGCCAAACTAAATAAATGGAATACGTGACATATAAGAAAACAACTCCCAATGTGGAAAGCCTATCCTAAATAAGAAATATAGATAACAGAACAAAATAAAAATGGGGTAAAATTGAGCCCATCCCAGTCCACTTACAACATCATCCTCCTATTATTAGTTGTCCACCAAATGTCCCTTTCCCTCCAACGGATCCCTAATGAAATCTATAAGAACATAAAAATGACCAAGTAGGATGTGAGTAAAAGACTCAATTGAACACAACTAATACATCCTAAACCTGATGTGACCATGTATAAATATTTCTTCAATAATAATGATAAATTCATTTCAACATAAACATATAATCCATAACTGAGTAATCGTGCACTAGCCTGGACACCATGAGCCCACGACTGTACCTACTTCGAATCCATACCTGAAGATAACGGAATAATTTGGTAGTAACCAAATCAGCACCTGTACATCATCATCACAATGTTATGTGAACTTGAAACTCGACATAATTTGTAAATAAAGAGGACTCTATCACTGAACATATTATGGTCAAGAATATTTAGTACTCACATCAATACGATATCTCACAGTGAATGGTACTTGTAAAATCAATGCTACCTCGAGTGTATCCTCAACATGAAACCATGGATACCTCATACCCCACCCAGTGGTCAAGTCTCACATCCCGATATATTCCACATGACACACTCCCCTAAAAAGGTAAAAATATGTCATGATGGTCCACCTGTCCCAAGTACGACTCACAACCACAAAGGAATGGTAACATACATACATGGTGAGCACAGAAGAAGGGACAACATAACATCATGATTATATAGAAGCACACATAACATCATGCAATTACAATCAAACATGGTATCAATTAATCCAACACATAAATAATAATTTAGAATCATGCGTAAATGAGAGCCTACGAGCTAAGTAAATTCCTACCACTTTTCATTGTCCACGTTAGTGATAAGATTTTTCAAAGGTCTTGACACCTGAACCACACTTGCACACCAACTAGAGTCCAATTGCAATCAGCAATCTCTTAGAATTTTTCCAATAAAACTTTTCACAGGTTTAAGATAAAGTAAAATGAGGATAATGAAAAAAGTTTCAAAATAGAATTACCTTAGGCCGATCACCATTAAAAGGATTCCCTAAGGATGGTGCTAAAAAGTAAGGATGATGGGGTTCTAAAAAATTGGGCATCTCCATGGTGTTAAAAAGAAGCTGCAGTGTGGAGGTGTATTAGAGACCACCTCTATAGAATACGAAAATTGGAAATGAAATAATTTTAACACCTACATATGTATAAGGTGATTTACAATATTAAGAATGGCATGATTTAGTGTAGGACCTAACGGGGGTGTTCACCATCATGAAAAAGGGGTTTCCAGCGGTGATGAGTTACCTTTCTATACCATCATTTTTCATTTAATACCATTCAATAGAGGATAAGGGTTAGTATTTGTAGGAGGTTCTTCTATGTGAGATACCTCATCAAAATTTCATAAAACCAAAACAAAGTCACCTCATAACTCTGTTATTCAAAATAGAAATAGTTCCACCATTTTAAAACCATAAATTAATTTTTGAGAAGAAATAATACTCTAAGACCAACAACTATTCTTACTATCTATAACTGACATAGAGAATGTAATGTGGTTTGGTAGAATCCACCACAACATAGCCACCTCCAACTATCCGCCCATGGACTACGCTACGGTGTAATCTCTCCTAGAAAGACCGCACTATGACACAGTCCTTCCTGTTGTAGCATGGTCTTAGTTATTTTTTATACCATGACATGACGCAATACCACTACAACATAGGCATGAAATCTATGGTGTGGTCCCTAACGTTATGGTAAAACAACCCTAATTTTGGATGCCATCTTTCCAAAACAGCCATTAAGCCTCAAGATATTTTGAAAACATGGACTAACATCATAAAAAGTTGAAAAAATACTTTTATTAATAGATATGAATTTTAGGTATTTAAATTCTCCTCTTCTATGTACTTATAATCCTTGAAAATCATCTATAGGGGTCCTACTCAAACAAATCAGGCTAGTAAGCTCAAAGATCAGTCTCTTTCTCCCAAGTCTCCTCCGGAATTTTCCCATGATACTGGAGAATTCAAACCATTAGTAGAATATTCCCTCAAATCACTTTCTTTCTCTAATATACTATCTTCGACGAACAGTCCTCATAAGATGCATCCAACTCTAGTTCAAATTCCTCATAATCAGTAACATGCACAAAGTTGGTTATGTACGCATAATGTTGTGACAGATGAAAAAAATCATGCATACCTTAGTAGTGAGTAGAGAGGTGATGAAGACAAGCCACTACCTCTATCAACTCAATGATCTCAATGTGTATAACAAAATGAGGTGCCAGATTTATCAGCTTCATCAGACTTATATTCCTTAACTGGGTAGTCACTCTTAAGAAAACTCATTCACTCATAGTGAACTTCAATGGTCACCTCCTTTGGTTGGCATAAGATCATTTCCTACTCCAGGTAGTGATAAACTTATTTTGAATTATCTTCACTCTATCGGAGGTCTCCTAAACCATAACGAGCCCCAAAAATGTTTCCTCACAAGTATCATTAAAATAGATAAGTAAACGGTATGACCTTTTGTAAATATATTCATAAGGTTTCATCTAAATCAATGTCTCGTAACTATTATTATATAAAAATTCAACCAAGGAGGGGTAATAATACCACACTCCACTGAATTCTAGGACTCAATATTAAATAATACCCTCTAATATGTATATAATACATTGGGACAATTCAATTGTCTATGGATGGAATGTTGTGATCAACCTAAAATGAGCCCCTAGAGCCTTCTGTAAGCGCTTCCAAAACTAAAATTTAATATGTGAATATTTATCCCATACAATTTTCAAGGTAACTCCATACATGTGTATGATCTCATGGATATATATATCTTTCCTAGATTCTTTGATGCATGTTTTTCTCTGATCAGTAAAAAGTGTGAAACTTTCATCATCAAATCAGAAAACACACAAACTGAATGATGGCTCCTTGGGGTCCTCGGAAACCCAATCATAAAGTCCATAATGACATACTCAAAATTTCCACATGGGAAGTAGAAGTGGATAGACAAAACCACTAGTTTATTGGTACTCGACCTTTTTCCTATGATAGGTAAGACATTGAGATATAAACCTTACAATGTCTCTCTTCATCCCTGCCGGCCAAAACCTCTACCAGAACTCATGGTACATATTCTCTACATCAGGATGCACTATCCATCTAGAGGTATGGTAATATCACACCATGTTCACTCTGATAGAATTTGGGACTACTACTCTCCCATTTCCATGATCACATTATCATTACTCAATGACCACTACTGGAAAACTAACCTTTACCAATGGTTTGGAACCATTGGTATAGGCCTCCAAACCGTTGGTATAGCCTATACCAACGGTTTGGAGAACCGTAGCCAAGTTAGCCGTTGGGATAGGTCAAAATTAGATCTTTCCCAACGCTTCTATACCAACAGTTTGCAAAAACCGTTGGTATAGGTCCCCTTTCCCAACGGTTTGGCCAAACCGTTGGGAAAAGTGGTATATTTGGGGGGCCTTTCCCAACGGTTTGGCAAAACCGTTGGGAAAGGGGACCTATACCAACGTTTTTTGCAAGCCGTTGGTATACAAGCGTTGGGAAAGATCTAATTTCCAGTAGTGGACATCACGTGTATCGAATCACCTCTAGCTAGTTGTTCCCTCATCACAATACACTCTAGGTTTGACTCATGTCCAACCTTTACTCAGTTCACAAGAGATGATGTGACTAAAAAGGGAGTAAAAATTAAAGAACCCTAGTTCTTTGAGGCATTCATCCTTAAATCATCCAAAATGTCATCAAGTTCCATTGTTACTGGATGGCTGCTCACCAAGATCTTTCTTGGACCACATCTTATGGATGATGATATCTTCAATGGAATTAACATTCCCAGGAGTATACACCGTCCCAAAACTACACATCTACATATAATCAACCTAGGGACTCTATCTCAGGTTTAGGTCCCACTATGTGAATATTTTGTAAAGGCTCTTGGGGTCCATGTATACAAATAATATCTAACCGAAGAGATAGTGTCGCCCAAACTTCAGAGTGTGAACCAAAACTGCCAGTTCTAAGTCTTGTGTAGGGTAGTTTCTCTCATGGGTACATAGATTATTACTCCCATAGTCTATTAACTTATCTCCCTACATCAGTGTCTCTCCCAGATGAGCACATGATGCAGTATAGTACACTGCACAACCAATCCCATGTTCAGTGAGTGCCAATAATAGAACTATTTTCAACCTTCTATTTTGCTCATGAAAAGTCTCTTAAACTGGTCTAACCACAATAATTCCACTTCTTTATTCATTAGCACTAAAATTGATATTGATAGTTAGAATAAGTCCTTAATAAACCATTGGTAATATCCTACTAATACCAAAAGGCTTCTTATTTCAAACACATTCAGATGATGTGTCCAAGGCAATATTGCCTCAACCGTCTCTGGGTATATAGATATACCCATATCAGATGCTATAATTCCAAATAAGTCAATATATCAAATCAATAATTTACAAATTAATGTCTTAGTATAAAATTTATGAGCTTTAAGTGTACTCAAAACTATCACTAGGTGCTTATCGGGTTAACCTTTTGTTAGTGAGTTGATGCAGATGTCGTCAATGAACACTAAAATGAAAGATTCCAAATATGGGTGAAAGACCATGTTCATGAAGTCCATGAATAATTAAAGTGTGTTTTTCAACCTAAAAAACATCAATAATTACCCATACAACCCATACCTACTCCGAAACACTGTCGTTTTTAATTTACTCATCTCTAACTCACAACATATGGTAGACCGATCAAAGATCAATATTAGAGAACCACTAGGATCCCAATTTTAGATTGAAAAGATCATCAATCCTAGGTAAGGGATATATATTCTTTACCATCACCTGGTTTAACATATCTTAATCAAAATAGATTCAAATACTACCATCCACCTTCTTGGAGTAAAACCCATTTTCCCCATAGTGAATTAATTTTCCTGATAAATCCACTATACACCAAGTCATCCAAAGATACCTTGAGCACCTTTATCTCAATCATCTACATTTGATATAGGGGTTTCAAAACTGGCAGTGCACCCATTAATGTCTCAATATCAATTTCTACTAATCTATATAGAGCAATTCCTATGAATTTCATTAGGAATACATCCTGATAGAGGTCTACGCCAATAGGAAAATATTATAGGTCAATCCGTGATCCAAATAAACGATCCAAGACCACCATCTATGATGTGATCAACCCATGTTAACTCAAGTCTGGTCAAACTCTTCCTATTCCTAGTTCCCACTCTCTAGTTATAATGTATCTCTCACCCTTTGGTGAAGTGAATGAAACACTCCTCCGGTAGAAGTCTATATGAGCTCCAAATATAGTCAGCTAATTCATGCCAAGAATCTCATCAAAGGTAATTATCTTCAAAATCATAAACTACCATATATTCTTATAGTCAGTGAGAACTGTATGAATTTCTAGGAATTTTCGGATATGGTCCACTTCTAATCCCAATGGTGTATCAAGGGAGACCAATTCGTAGGATAACTTTAACATTAGGTCATGTCCAAAAATAACTTGTGACTAAATGAATAAGAAGAATCATTAATGAAAAAAGTAATAGAAAGGCTGTATTTGATCATGACCATAACTCAAACCATATATTCCCAATCTCCACCATATTATGGATTCTGGTCTACAACATAAACATGAATTGCCTCATCACAATGACCCTGTACATGAGTGAAAGTCAGGTATGGGTATTTCTCTAAGAACCTTTCCTTATCTTATGGTTCCCTAGTAATGGTTTCCTGCATATTTTAGCAGAAATTTTGGTTAAAAACTATTAAAGACGCACTGTTTGGACATAATGTTGGAATTGAATATGAGGTTCTAGACATAACTGACTATAGTGTCCAAAATTACCATAATTAAATTACTAAGGGTCACCTCTAGATAGAACCAAAGAGATAGAACTTTATTGAACTTGAATGCCACTGATCTTATATATTTCCATAGATTTCCTCTTCCTACCATCGCATGAGTCACTCCCAGTAGTAGTAGGAGGTCTACTTGTCTGAGTAAAGAAGGGTATGAAAAGGCCATCTTCTCATTGTTCCTAGAAAATCCCCTAAATAGTTAGGTCCTTCCTCCAAACCACTAAGTAAAAAGAAATATCAAAACTCCAAAATAGCTATCTATGGTTGGGATGAAGTCCAATTTTAACCTTTCCGGACTTTTGGTCCACATTAACTACATGAAGTGGTGAGAAATGGAGGATCCTAGTAAAGAGAGTAGAGTATGTTGATATTATCATAGAGGCATGCTATGGTTCCATGAACCCCTATGCTCATTTGATCTTCATCATGTCAAGGAAGAACTATTTGAAAATCATTACATAAAGGCCTCCTATGAGAGACCATATCATCGACTGTCCTGTATCATAACTCTCCTAACACATAGTGGATACCTATAACATAAACCCTACCACATTTACCTATCAATATGAAAGTGTCTCGATGAGGTCAATGATTCTCTATATGGTTTCCATCCAATCCTCTGCATCCTATGGTCTACCAAATCCCTAAAAGGTAGGGGGATGCTGTAGTGGGAAATCCTTAGTGTAGTATACCATTTAATTCGATGGAGATTGGTAAGGAACCACTTTTGATAGTATTGGTGTAGGTGTAGGAAGGGGCTCTGGAATATCCTGATCAGCTGGTGGTCCCACTAGAAATTTGTGAGGTGTTATCTTCAACAACATAAGAAACATTAGAAGTATAACCATTTCTTAATTAGTCTATGGGATCACCCAATGTTATCCTAAGAGTATACCATCAACTAATGTTATAACCCTCCTAAAAATAACCATGGTTTCCATCTCTATATGCTAGTTACAATAATTATACATATAATGACATAAACAACATACTCAGTTCAACGAATTAATTCCAATAGGGATAAAATAGTACAACTAAAGTTATATATCACACTATAGATAATCTATTCCAAAATAACAGCACAATTCACAGAATTACATTAATGAATTACTATGAATCACAGCAACATGTATATCTTTGGCACATGAATCAATGTTCCTAGTCATTATTCATGAATGTACATTAAATAATATAAATTAAATATCAATATCATGTGTATCATCCAACGTATATTAAATTAATGGTAACAAAAAAACTTAATTTCCCCTATTGTATGGAAACTTGGAAGTCCACTATATAGGGCTATCTAGGAATTATTATGGTTCTCCTACCCGAGTATCAACTATCATATCTCTTGTATACTCTGTCTCAAAACAAGATAAGATAAGAAAAAAATCAGTGAATCTTAGTGGCTCTAACACCACTTTGTATCATCCCACCTGACCACAGGGTCTGATCAAAAGTTCTACGTGACCTCATAAGAACCTCCCCGTATACAAGAGGATTACGACTAACACTGAGGGTTTGATTTCATCAATGTGAAGAATATACCCTTCGTATCATGTAATAGGATTGAAAATAACAATAAAGTAAATAATAAAAACATTTGAGTAAACATGTCGATCTAAATAAATGGAATACATGATATAAACTAAAACAACTCCCAGTGGGTTAGCATTTTCATAATAAAAAAAAATAGATAAAAAAAACAAAAAAAACTAAGGGTTCTACTAGAGTTCATCCTAGTTTACCTCTATATCCATCTTCTTACATTCAAATGTCTACTATAAGGTCATTTCCCTTTACTTAATCCCATCGAAAATCTATAAGTTCATCAAAATTCCCGAGTAAGGTGTGAGTATAAGACTCACCAGGACACCACCAATATTCCCTCAACATGAAGTGTTCAGGTATAACAAGTACATTACATAATAAATATAAATTTGTAATCTCATAAACATAAAATCCAAAACTGAGTGATCACGACCTAGCCTATCTAGCATGAACCCCAACCATACATGTTTTGGCTATATTATGGAAGATAATGGAATATGTCGATTGTAACAAAACCATACCATGCATGACATCCTCACAATGTCATATGAACATGTAACCCAACATCATCTATCCATAAAGAGGACATTATCACCCATAGTCTTCTAGTAGATAATATCAATTACTCAAATCAACAAGCTACATTGTAGTGAGTGGTACTTGGAAAATCATGAAATCAACCAATGCATCCTCAACAAAACACCAAGGATACCTCGTACCTACTCCATGTGCTCAAGCCTCATGTTTCAATAGATGAAACTCTGTGAAATCCCCCACAAAGGGATACATATATCATGATATACTGCTTTCCTCAAGTTCTACTCACAACCAACAAGGCATTGTAATATACAAAAAGGGTGAACACACAGGAAATCATAACATAACATCATTAGTATATAAATAACACATTAAATTATGTGATAAAAATTAAACATGGTATCAAATAATCCAAAACAAAAAACCATTTCATGGAAACATGCATAAAAAATACCCCAATAGGTAAGGATATTCCAACCACAAGTCATTGTAACACCCCGAGCTTCCACGATACACCTCTCTTTCAATAATGCAATAGCTTGCATTGTACGCAAGTTCGAGTTCTAAAACACCGCGACTAATCAAAGTAGCCGTTATGAATAGTAATAACCACCTTTTAAAATTATAGAAATTTTATATTTCAAAATGGACTTCATTTTTGTATTCGTAATATCGAAATTAGCCTATGTTGAATTTTTGGTATTTTTCTGAGAAGTTCTAATTTTTTATGAATAGTGTAAATTACTTAAAAACAACTTTTTTAATCAAAATAATTTATAGTGATAAATTATACTATTTAGTGGTTTTAAAGTATAATTAGAATATATTTTTACCATTTTATCCAATGGTGGTCATTAGAATTAATTTAACATTGAAATTGGACATAAACAATTGCCAATCTTTTGATATAAATTGTTTCTTAAAAACACACTATTTGTTGTCACAGCGGGAATTAATTATAAAATTAATTAATGCAACTTATATGTTAGGAATTTTGTAAAATAGACATCATTTTTGAATTCGGAATATCAATTATAGCTTAGGGTGAAATTTTGGCATTGTTCTGAAAAACTTCAATTTTTGATGAATAGTGAAACCACTAAGTGGTAGTTAAATAACTGATTTTTCGTTTAAATAAAATATTACCACTTCTGTGATTTGATTTTCAAAAATCCGACATACATGGTTGTCATTAAGAAGTAAAATGTGGTTCAATGAGATTAAAATAATTTTTTTGGTGAATAGTAACTGTTAAGTTCTTAATCGCGATTAGAGGTAATTAGTGTAGTTTAAGGTAAAAATAATGTTATAATAATATGAGATGAGCATGACACTTTTCCTACTCCTATTGGATGAGTCATGGCCGACCAAGACAACCCATGGGTCAACTTGGGGACCCCATGGAGCCACTTTAGTTGGAAAATGACATTAATATATATTTATTTAATGTTAAAATTAAATTGACACAAACATGAGTTGTTTTACTAAAACAGTTTTTAAGTGGGGTTACAAAAGTCCAAATTTTGATTATAAATATTCATTAGAAAGATAAAACGATTTCCTACATCATTGTATTTTTTTTTATAATTTTTAGACATTAAATAAATTAAATTATTTATGAAATCATGATGATGCAGCGATGACCTCATTATTTAACAATTTAAATAAAATGGGAAGATAATGCAAAATCCAAGGCTTACACTTGTCCAAAGCCAATTGGATGAGGAGCTTTCGAACCCTTATCACCTTATCCTCGAATTATATAAGTGTGGGACCTTTATAATCCGAAAATCATTGTGTAATAATTTAACATTTCAATCTTTCCAAAAGAGCCCCTCCTCTCCTCTTATAAAAGGCCCCCACCTCTCCCACCTCATTTACACTTTCAAGCCATTTGGCTCGGCCAACCTCTGCCCAAATACTCTCCCAACTTCCCCCTCTTACTCCTAGAAGCCTCACTTTGGGCATAACTCTTCCCAAGGAAGCCTTTGGCTCAAATCAAAAAGAGTTACCCGATTTTGAGGTAATGTCTTCTCTAATGTTGTTTTGTTTCATTTTTCTTCTCCAACCCCCTAAACTATTTTTATTAATTTATTTTGTAACAAAACCAGTATCCTCAATATACTAGGATGTTGTTATAATAAGGATTCGAGCTACACTTACACACACCTACATCTAATGGTTAAAGGACATACGGTTTCTGTGGATGGAGAATCTCTGCCCCACGAAACGATGATTGTTCAACACTCATATAACACCTTCAAAGGTGGCCATTAAGATGTCACTATTATTATATATGATATATAATATGTTTATGTTTTAATTATGCTTCTGTATTTCTCATTTATGGAATACTTTATGATTTCCATTATGGGTAAACGCGATAATTTCATTTTAGGAAGTGCGGACTACCGCCCCCTCAAAGTGATTTGAATCGTTAATGCCATATGTGGGATGTATAAAGGATGGAGTAAATGGTATTATACACTATATTATACTGGAATTATATTATACATTTATATAATTATGATTTCATTCCATTAAATATGAAATAGAAATGAAAGTAGCGTTCATGCGTACGTACGGCTTACCGTCTCCATGAATGGTGCATTTCATTTCATACCTCTAAATGTTACGTAATGTTATAAATGAATGTATATACTGGATATATATGATATATATGACATCTAAATCGTGAATATAATTCTGGATATAATGGATATTCTACCACATAAACAACTTGTAATTATAAGAAGTTTATTGTTGACTCAAGTACCAAAGATCGACAAAACAACCGTTATTAACTTAAATAATTACATAATGTTCATAACATTGTAATAAGTGATATATAAAGGATAATGAAATTAAAAATTGTTCTTAATAAGGTATATATTAACTCTAGTTTATTATTCAGGAGGTTAAAGAACGGTTGAGTCAAGTCAGACACGAGGTAAGGGAACTTCTTAACCCAACTTCCATTCTTTGGGTTAATCTCCTACTTTCAAATTATGTCATGATATTATTATGTCATATCTTGTATTTTTAAATTATTTATGTGTACTTATAGTGAATACACATTATAGATGTACTTTATTTAAAAAAATTATCTTTTTAAGGACTTCGTCTCAATCCCCTTTCGTTGAGGCATATTTGGTTTTATACACAACTTTCTTTTATACAGTGTATAAACTACATTGACTTTTACTTTTATACAAAATGAATCTTTTTTATACGAAGCGTTTTACTAAACGACAAAAGGGAATGTTTTTATTTCCGTACTTATGCAGCGACAATGACTTCTCCGCCGCCGTGACCATTATTTGAGTTTCGGCTTCCTCTACAAGCCATCATTTTTTTTGAAAAATAAATACAAAGTTTTAACTTTCTTTTATTTTGGTATTGAAAATGGTTTTGAAAGCGTTTTTATTATATCAATGTGTTGTATTGATATCTTGTGATTGAAACGTGGAAATGTTATGTTTCCTTTATGCATGTTTTATGTGATACGATTATGTTATGGTTTATGATATGTTTAAACCTATTCATATGAGGAATGTATTGGACTTAATAAGTGACGGGTGGAGCCCGCTATAGCTCCTCGATGCATCGGTAGGTCTCATGAGACAACTAAACGTGGAATTGGCCGAGGCCCTTTCCCAATTTGATTTATGGTTTTGGCCGAGGCCTTAATCATTTTAGACGTCTTGGCCGAGGCCTTGACAAAATGTTTCAGAATGTCCGGCATTATACATTCCCTCATTATGAAAGTGGTTATTGTTATTGCATGTGATTATTCGACCAGTAGAATATCCATGTGAAGAAGTGAATGGCATTATCTCATTTTACTTTTTCCATATTATGTTGAAGTTCATGTTTAAAAGGCTTTTGTTTTATTTATACATTGCCTTAATTGTTAATGATTATTTATGAAAGCTTCCGCATTATTGTTATCCTTACTGAGCATCTGAGCTCACCCCTTTCAATGTTTTAATATTTTCCAGGATGTGAAGAAGTATTTTATGAGTGACCTGCAGGGGTAGTCAGAAAGGGATATGATTGTGGACTATGAAGACCATGTTATTGTAGTTTGTTTACTTTTTGATGTAATGAAAGACTTATGAATGTATCTAGTGTTTCCAAGGCTACTAAACTAATCGGTCTTTCGAGACTTGATCTTTTGTGATCATTCCAATGTTACGAAGTAATGCACCGACTCTGGGTAGATAGGGTCGGGGCGTTACAGTTGGTATCAGAGGCAGTTTAGTACTAACCTTGGAAGCTAGATGTAGATAAACTCTGATTAGAACACATAGCCCAAAGATAGACATTGAGGATTAGTATAGAAGAACATCCTAGAATTTTGGTATTATAGAGATGTTATGAGTTTTCCGAGCAATACATCTCTGTCTGGATACGAGCAGGTAGAGGTGGATCTGGCACAGATGTACCTAGGGGTAAAACCCGAAAACACCGCTTTGAGCTAGACTCGAACGGGAACTGGTGCACGACAACAGGCCTTGCTGCACTCTTGGTTACGACACTCCCGGGGGATATGCTTAGGATAATTCTCATTTTCTTTACAAACCACTATGAAGGGTTATGAGTATATACTTCCTCGAAGAAATCATTTTTATGGTTATGGATTATATCCATAAATAGTTCAATTAGTGTTAAGTGTTTTACAAGTATGGAATTATGTATTTTATTTCATAAACTAATATAGTTTATGCCATTGTTTAGAAATGGCGCCTAGTGGAAGGAATGGAAACCGTATCAATGCACGCACTCCGTGTAGGGATTGCCCTCCTACTCAAGATAATTATTGTGGAGCTGGAGATACAACTGGTGCTGATCAACTTATTACCATACTGGGAAAAATCACTCAGGTTATGAATAATAACCTTACTCATATGGAGCACCCTGATCCGCAACGTGGAGGATCAATGTTAGACCGCTTCATGAGGCAACAACCACCAACATTTAATGGGGGTACAAATCCGTTAGTTGCTGAGCAATGGATAAACACCTTAGAGAAAATATTCCATGCCTTGGGGAGTAGCGAAAGGGAGAAGGTTATCATGGCAGTTTACCGCCTCACTGGAGATGCCGATCAATGGTGGTCATTGATTCAAAATACGAAGGAAGATGATGACTTATCGAATATGGAATGGAGGGAGTTTAAAGAGATTTTCCTAGAAAAATACTTTCCTCGTGACCATAGAGCAGATATGGAAAGGCAATTTCTGAGTCTCAGGCAGAAGGAGGATGAGAATGTTGCAAAGTATGAGGCTAACTTTACAAGGTTAGTGAGGCATACTGCAGATTATATACGTAACCCAAGAAGTAAGATTGATCGTTTATTTGATGGGTTAAAACCATTTCTCCGTCGAGCTTTAGTATCACAATCCTTCTCATCATACGAAGATATTGTCTCGTGTGCTATCAAGACAGAAAAGGAATTCACTAAGTCTTATGACAACAAAGTAAAGAAAGAGAAGAAGAGAACGGTGGAACAAGAGACAGATAAAGGGAAAAAGGGAAAGAATGATTTTCCATTATGTGATAATTGTGGGAAGAATCACCCTGGTACTTGCCTAAAAGGAATGAGAGTTTGTTATAAATGTGGAGAAAAGGGTCACCAGGCTCGTGATTGCAAGGGAAATAAAGAGGTTGTCAAAGTTGAATGCTACAATTGTAGGGAAACAGGGAATTATGCAAATGAATGTCCTAAGCGTCAAAGAAACTTACCTCAGAAAATTCCAAGGGATCAAGGCCAATCTTATGCTATGACTATAGTTGAAGCGGAATAATTAATGTATTGGTGCTTTTGGAATCCAGGATTATATTCTGGTTATAAGAATAATGTGATATATATAAAGATTGTACTGCAGTAATATTTGATTTCAGTAAGGTTTTAATATGATTAAGGTAATCATATTTTTAGTGTGTGACAATAAGAGAAACTTTTCTTTGTTTGGGGAATCTGATGTTACAATTGATTTTGGAATTTAGAGACCTTTTTGAGAGAGTCTGGACGGAGGTATTTTGGATAACTATTAAGGTTGGAATGGATTAAGATGAACCATGGATAGTATTGTTTAAGGTTAAAACATTTATGAAGATTATTTTTGGAATAGTATAGTACTATATTT
Organism: Viscum album; assembly: GCA_963277665.1. NCBI lineage: Eukaryota > Viridiplantae > Streptophyta > Magnoliopsida > Santalales > Viscaceae > Viscum > Viscum album. Next base: position 1,449,299,790 of record OY728155.1, read on the forward strand.
TTAGGAAAAGGACAACCTGCAGGGTAGGGCATAACCCATCGCGTCCGAAAAAGCTGCAGGAATCGAACCCACAACCATAGTGTGACAGGCCTTTATTTCCTACCACTAGCCTACAGGAAGTCCCTGGTTATTAGAAAATAATTTTACTAATCTAAATTGTATGTGTTAACATTTGGAACCTTATACAATTAGGAAAAGTATAATATTTTTGGGTTCTATTATCTTTTGAGTGAAAGGTGAGTTGAAGGTTGAAACTCTAATTGTCAGGCATAAATATATATATACCTATCTGTTATTCAATGAATAAATTAATTCTTAAACATTACTAAAGGGATATTAAAACAAAAAATGCGTTATCCTAATACCTTATGTCTTGTTGAACTGATGATATTTTAAATTAACATAGATTGAAGGCTTTGAGGCCCTCAATTTGACAGTTGATTTTGATTGATGACCTCAATCACTCCCTACGAATATTTACATTTTTCCTCCAATTATATGTCTCTAATTGCCACCAATGTTCTCCTAATCAAGATCATAATTGGGTGGTGACTTTTTCATTTCCCTTTCCCTCTTATTAAGGCTAAATTTTATTAACCTTATTTCCGATGTGGGTTTTCCACAAAGGTATTTTCTATTTTCAACCTTTTATTTTCAAAGAAAAATATCAAATTGCGAGGACGCAATTTATTGAATGAGGGGAGAATGTAACACCCCGAGCTTCCACGATACGCCTCTCTTTCAATAATGCTATAGCTTGCATTGTACGCAAGTTCGAGTTCTAAAACACCGCGACTAATCAAAATAGCCGTTATGAATAGTAATAACCACCTCTTAAAATTATAGAAATTTTATATTTCAAAATGGACTTCATTTTTGTATTCGTAATATCGAAATTAGCCTATGTTGAATTTTTGGTATTTTTCTGAGAAGTTCTAATTTTTTATGAATAGTGTAAATTACTTAAAAACAACTTTTTTAATCAAAATAATTTATAGTGATAAATTATACTATTTAGTGGTTTTAAAGAATAATTAGAATATATTTTTACCATTTTATCCAATGGTGGTCATTAGAATTAATTTAACATTGAAATTGGACATAAACAATTGCCAATCTTTTGATATAAATTGTTTCTTAAAAACACATTATTTGTTGTGACAGCGAGAATTAATTATAAAATTAATTAATGCAACTTATATGTTTGGAATTTTGTAAAATAGACATCATTTTTGAATTCGGAATATCAATTATAGCTTAGGGTGAAATTTTGGCATTGTTCTGAAAAACTTCAATTTTTGATGAATAGTGAAACCACTAAGTGGTAGTTAAATAACTGATTTTTCGTTTAAATGAAATATTACCACTTCTGTGATTTGATTTTCAAAAATCCGACATACATGGTTGTCATTAAGAAGTAAAATGTGGTTCAATGAGATTAAAATAATTTTTTGGTGAATAGTAACTGTTAAGTTCTTAATCGCGATTAGAGGTAATTAGTGTAGTTTAAGGTAAAAATAATGTTATAATAATATGAGATGAGCATGAAACTTGTCCTACTCCTATTTGATGAGTCATGGCCGACCAAGACAACCCATGGGTCAACTTGGGGACCCCATGGAGCCACTTTAGTTGGAAAATGACATTAATATATATTTATTTAATGTTAAAATTAAATTGACACAAACATGAGTTGTTTTACTAAAACAGTTTTTAAGTGGGGTTACACAAGTCCAAATTTTGATTATAAATATTCATTAGAAATCTAAAACGATTTCCTACATCATAGTATTTTTTTTATAATTTTTAGACATTAAATAAAGTAAATTATTTATGAAATCATGATGATGCAGCGATGACCTCATTATTTAACGATTTAAATAAAATGGGAAGATAATGCAAAATCTAATACTTACACTTTTCCAAAGCCAATTGGATGAGGAGATTTCGAACCCTTATCACCTTAGACTCGAATTATATAAGTGTGGGACCTTTAGAATCCGAAAATCATTGTGTAATAATTTAACATTTCAATCTTTCCAAAAGAGCCCCTCCTCTCCTCTTATAAAAGGCCCCCACCTCTCCCACCTCATTTACACTTTCAAGCCATTTGGCTCGGCCAACCTCTGCCCAAATACTCTCCCAACTTCCCCCTATTACTCCTAGAAGCCTCACTTTGGGCATAACTCTTCCCAAGGAATCCTTTGGCTCAAATCAAAAAGAGTTACCCGATTTTGAGGTAATGTCTTCTCTAATGTTGTTTTGTTTCATTTTTCTTCTCCAACCCCCTAAACTATTTTTATTCATTTATTTTGTAACAACACCAGTATCCTCAATATACAAGGATGTTGTTATAATAAGGATTCGAGCTACACTTACACACACCTACATCTAATGGTTAAAGGACATACGGTTTCTGTGGATGGAGAATCTCTGCCTCGCGAAACGATGATTGTTCAACACTCATATAACACCTTCAAAGGTGGCCATTAAGATGTCACTATTTTTATATATGATATATAATATGTTTATGTTTTACTTATGCTTCTGTATTTATCATTTATGGAATACTTTATGATTTCCATTATGGGTAAACGCGATAATTTCATTTTAGGAAGTGAGGACTACCGCCCCCTCAAAGTGATTTGAATCGTTAATGCCATATGTGGGATGTATAAAGGATGGAGTAAATGGTATTATACACTATATTATACTGGAATTATATTATACATTTATATAATTATGATTTCATTCCATTAAATATGAAATAGAAATGAAAGTAGCGTTCATGCGTACGTACGGCTTACCGTCTCCATGAATGGTGCATTTCATTTCATACCTCTAAATGTTACGTAATGTTATAAATGAATGTATATACTGGATATATATGATATATATGACATATAAATCATGAATATAATTCTGGATATAATGGATATTATACCACATAAACAACTTGTAATTATAAGAAGTTTATTGTTGACTCAAGTACCAAAGATCGACAAAACAACCGTTATTAACTTAAATAATTACATAATGTCCATAACATTGTAATAAGTGATATATAAAGGATAATGAAATTAAAAATGGTTCTTAATAAGGTATATATTAACTCTAGTTTATTATTCAGGAGGTTAAAGAACGGTTGAGTCAAGTCAGACACGAGGTAAGGGAACTTCTTAACCCAACTTCCATTCTTTGGGTTAATCTCCTAGTTTCAAATTATGTCATGATATTATTATGTCATATCTTGTATTTTTACATTATTTATGTGTACTTATAGTGAATACACATTATATATGTACTTTATTTAAAAAAATTATCTTTTTAAGGACTTCGTCTCAATCCCCTTTCATTGAGGCATATTTGGTTTTATACACAACTTTCTTTTATACAGTGTATAAACTACATTGACTTTTACTTTTATACAAAAGGAATCTTTTTTATACGAAGCGTTTTACTAAACGACAAAAGGGAATGTTTTTATTTCCGTACTTATGCAGCGACAATGACTTCTCCGCCGCCATGACCATTATTTGAGTTTCGGCTTCCTCTACAAGCCATCATTTTTTTGAAAAATAAATACAAAGTTTTAACTTTCTTTTATTTTGGTATTGAAAATGGTTTTGAAAGCGTTTTTATTATATCAATGTGTTGTATTGATATCTTGTGATTGAAATGTGGAAATGTTATGTTTCCTTTATGCATGTTTTATGTGATACGATTATGTTATGGTTTATGATATGTTTAGACCTATTCATATGAGGAATGTATTGGACTTAATAAGTGACGGGTGGAGCCCTCTATAGCTCCTCGATGCATCGGTAGGTCTCATGAGACAACTAGACGTGGAATTGGCCGAGGTCCTTTCCCAATTTTATTTATGGTTTTGGCCGACGCCTTAATCATTTTAGATGTCTTGGCCAAGGCCTTGACAAAATGTTTCAGAATGTCCGGCATTATACATTCCCTCATTATGAAAGTGGTTATTGTTATTGCATGTGCTTATTCGACCAGTAGAATATCCATGTGAAGAAGTGAATGGCATTATCTCATTTTACTTTTTCCATATTATGTTGAAGTTCATGTTTAAAAGGCTTTTGTTTTATTTATACATTGCCTTAATTGTTAATGATTATTTATGAAAGCTTCCGCATTATTGTTATCCTTACTGAGCATCTGAGCACACCCCTTTCAATGTTTTAATATTTTCCAGGATGTGAAGAAGTATTTTATGAGTGACCTGCAGGGGTAGTCAGAAAGGGATATGATTGTGGACTATGAAGACCATGTTATTGTAGTTTGTTTACTTTTTGATGTAATGAAAGACTTATGAATGTATCTAGTGTTTCCAAGGCTACTAAACTAATCGGTCTTTCGAGACTTGATCTTTTGTGATCATGACAATGTTACGAAGTAATGCACCGACTCTGGGTAGATAGGGTCGAGGCATTACATCATTGTAAACATTATCACTAAGGTCCATTGAATGTTTCATTAACCGAAATGCACTTGCACACCAAATGGAGTGTGATAAAACACTGATATTTTCTAGAATTGGTCTAACCAAACATGTCATGGGTTCCAGAGCAAGGAAAATTTAGAATAAGATCAAATTGTAGAACCAAAATTATCTGATCATTTTTAAAATGAATCCACAAGGCTGTTGCTAAAAATGGAGGATAAAAGGGTTCTAGAAAATCAGGGATCTCTTTGATAGAAGGCATAGGTTGCAGCATGAAGGTTCACTAGAGACTAGCTCTATTGTGTAGGACAAGAGGTTTTAGTGTAAGGTGCACACCTCTATAGGCATAGAGATATTTCTATAATGTAGAAAGATGTGATGCTGTATAAGAGAAGACTGTGGAATACACCACTATGCTGTAAAGGTGTTGTCTACGACATTGACTTATGTTTGTAGCCCTTCAGTGTTCTTAGAATTCCATTCAAATGTAGAGAATGATATGTATTTATAGGGGATTATTTCCCATGAAAGAACTCATTAAAATCTAAAAAAACAGAAATAAAGGCCCCTCATAAATTTCTTCTTTAAAATCAAAACAGTTTTCCCATTTTAAAATAGAAACATCATTTTGAAGAAGATAGAAAATCCAAATATTGACAACTAGAATCACTAGTTTTCATTGACATAGAGAAGGTCCTATGTCATGGTATAATCCACAATGACATTGTCTCCTTGAGCTGGCCTCCCAAATCCTAGGATATGATGTGATATCAACCAGAAAACCCACACTAAGGTGTGGTCCTTACTACTTTGGCATGGTCTCAGTTCCCTTTCATACCACAAAAAAACCCAATACCACTAAAATGTAGGCATTACCACTATGAAATGTTCATTGGTGTTACAACGTAATAACCCATGTTTTGGCCAAAGACTTTCCAAACCTCCCATTAAGCGTCAATGTCTCTTTTAAACATGGTCTAATAGAAAACAAATAGGGAAAGCGACATTTATTAAAGGATAATAATTCTTGAACATTATAAATGCAGACCATAATGAATCTGAGGTACTGAGGTAAAACTAACCCATTTGATAAATTCTTGGACATGTAGAATGTTTTTACTTGACTACTTCCCAACTGAAGTAGTTATTCTCCTAGAGTGAAAGGGTTTGTTTATTGTCTACTCAATAAACAAACCTATAATTAAATATCAAGATCATTCCAAATTTTATTTATTTTATTTCTATATAATGCAAGGTTTTTTATTTATTCTAGACAACAACCACATAAATAAATTCACTAACAGGAAATGATGAAATTAAAATACATGGATCATATGTAAGAATTTTATCGATACATGATTAATCACTTTATAAAAATCCACTTATTACTAACAAGAAATTAAAAAGGATAAAAGAAGTAAATTTACACACAAAGAATAAAAATTCCTCAACTTAAAATTATTTCAAAATATTCCTTCCATTATGTAATTAAGAATTAAATAATAAAACTAAGTATTGGCATGGGCATAGTGAGGACAATTACTTTTATCGAGGACTTAATATGAAGTTTTTAGGTTGACTTAACCAAATTTGATTGGTTTTAAAGACCATAGTCTATCCAATACAATTATAGTTGTAATTTTTGAGGAAATCCATGTAATAATTTCATGATTGGGAAGTCCACTAAAATGATCAAGGAGATGGAAATTTGTAGTTGGAAATACCAATTACCTAAACATATTCTCAAGATTTACCTGTCCATATTCTAGGTGATGAGAAGGGGAATACTGATCGTTGAAACAAAGCTATTACTATGATGAGATATTTTAATTCCAATGGTGAGGGTTGATAGGAAATTTTAAAATAGTATAATGTTAAATAAAATATAAAAAATATTTTTCCATGTATATATTTATAATCAGAAAAATTATTAATAATTTGCTTTTATATTATTGTATAAATGGTAAAAAATTGTTTCAACGTTAAAATTATCACCATGTTCATATGTTAACATTATAAATTTCCCAACAGAAATAAATATCACACAATAGGAATATATGTTTTACATGGAATATTATGGAATATTTATTTCTATGTTAGATAATCTCATAAAATAATTATCTATCCATAAAATGTGAAAGAAAAACCACCAGTGGTTTATGGAAGATTCATTTTATGTTTGTTGCATCCTGGAATTAGTTGGGTGTAGATAGTTGATGATACACCATAATCATATAGATTTTTACATCATTATTTTTCACCATCTATAATTATAAAATAATAATAAGAGGATTAAGGTAAATAAGATTGAAATGACATTGTATTAGTGTACACTAGAAGTGAAGAACCTGTAACTAATCATGTCTTCACAATATTGGAGTACATTGATATGTTATCAATTTTCGGATTTGATTTAGATAATAAATTATACAATGATATTAATATTTCATCCCTACCAACTTTTACTTCTTATTTATCCAAGACTAGATGAGTTTTATGGATAAGTTTGAAAAAAGATATTTTGAATTTATTTCACTAAGAAGATAAGAAAAAGTGGGAATTAATTTCCACACAACTTGTAGTGAACAAAATACAAGATAATATTGAAATGATCATGTCCAATCCTAGGAAAATAGTGTCTTTATAACATATTTCAAATAGGCAAATGATACAAATAAAATATAATGAATATGTGGAAATTTGCATCTCATGATAAGAAATGATTGTTGAAAGAATTGCATTGAATTGAAGAAGGAGTGATAAAAAGATTCTACTTCATTTATATTCATCATAACATGTAATTATTGGTATTAAATACAATATGTCTTCAATATATTTCTATTTTCATTTATAGACGAATGACTTAGAGGTTTATTATAATAAGTGGAGTGATTTATCACAAAATGTTATAAATGGAGATTCATAAGTTAGTAGTGAGAAATACATGCCTTTATAAGTAAGGTTAATTATAATAGAGGATGAGAAATGGTGATTCATTTATTATTAGTGAGTGGAAGAAGCTTTTTATTTCCAGAATGGATTGAGTAACATTTTTATTAAGTGCTAACAATACAGTGTGTCAATTTTGATTTAGATACAAGGAGAAATTATTTTTTTTTGAAATGAATGTGTTGGAACCTCCTTATTTTAATTTTTACAAATCATGTTTATTATGATTATAATGACTTTACTCTTTTGTGATAAAAATTATAATATGAGTCAATCTAATGAAAATTTGGCTAAGTGTTGGTATGAGTCACCATTATAATAAAATGACTCATCGCCACCCATGACACACCACAAGACTTAACCTTCCGCCAAAATGATTCACCATCACTCTTGAGTTTCTTCTAGATTTTGTAACAACTAGATTTGAGCTATCTCCAAATCAAGACACCACCACAAATGATCTACCAGCAGACTAAGTCACTGATAAAGTTGAGCTACATATTGACTTGAGTGATTTCTAGAATGACACACATTTAATTCAAACGATTAAATTCTAGAATAACTCTCTGTTAGTTCAAACAAGTCACCACTAGGCTGAATCCCCACTAGGATAATTCACTTCTAGAGTTTTGTTACTTCCAGAGATGTCTTTGCACAAAATGAGCCACCTTCACCATTCAACATATTTTAATCTAAATGATTCAACAAATAAATTATTTCATTTAATGTAGAATTATTATTTAATGATTATTCTCTTAACCATTTTAGGGATGGATTAAATAAAATGTTATAATTAGTTTAATGATCAAGAATATTTGGATGAATATTATTGAATGGGTGAATACAATGATTTATATTCTCAGAAGACTCTCCCATGTGTGTGTTCTGAAAGTGAACAAATGATCATGAAGTGTATGAATTGCTAAATCTAAGATAGATCATCACATGAGATATTAAACACTACATTACTAATTAATTTTATATGTGAAATTGTGAAACATTTTGAAGATCATGAACCTTTCCTACAGTGAGAAAAGAGAACCCTTGCTATATTTTGTTTTATAGTAACTATTTGAGAAACAGTTCGAGATCCTTATCAATCCACATTTGAGGACACTCAAGCATCTGAATCACTACAAACCAAGTAGAATTACTTTTTCTATATCTTATTTCTTACCCTTTATATTATTTTATTTTACATTTTAGAGGTGTTTTGATTTATCTATTTATAAACACACATTATATCTTGTGATATAATTGGAGAATACTAGACATTCTCTTCTATCTATTTTTTTCTTATTAACCACAATGTTTGGGGAAGAGTTCCATATGTGTTATGTGTTAGTTTTTCTTCCCACGTATAATTATGGAAGAGGCATATGATCTTGGATAGCTTGTATGTTCTTGATTTAATTCATGATCCTAGTTTTGGATCATATTATTTTTATATAATGTAATTGGTAATATGTGATTTTGAAGTGGAGGGGATTAGGCCTCAACTTGAGAATGAACTCCTTGTTTATTGTATTGTGTTCTTTTGTTTTATTTTCTCAATTTAAAATATTTAAATTGATTTTGATTTAAATTGTTAAAAAACATGTACTTTTATAGTTACCCTTAACTAGATTTTATATTAATATTTTTTTGAGTAAATTGATTTCACAATTTAATGTAATTTTCTATATTGTTTTAACTGATCTCAAAACAATATTTGATAAATATTTTAAATGATTTTTTTATCAAAATACTATTTTGATTAACTTAGTGAATTTATTTTAAATTAGGGGATTTTATTTTAAATTTTTTTAATAGATTTTTTATTGGGTACTCAATCCACCCCCCTTTGTTGTTACTTACTATAACGATCATTTGGTATCAAAGGATTTCAAATATATTTTCAACTATGATTTTGGTTGTGTTTTAAAGATCACAAATTTCTGTTAGATCTAAATTTAGTTCATTATAAATTATAGACAACATGGTTATTCTACCAACAAACCTCCCTTATTTAATGGAAATAACTATGTTTAGTGGAAAATAATGACGATAATGCATATTGATATCATCGGTTTTGAAATATGGACTACTATTGTACACAAATATGAAATACCTAAGTCTGTTAAGAATACCTGGAATGATGCTACCAAAACTTCTTATAAAAATAATTATAAATCTATAAATTCCTTGTATTGAAGTTTGGGTGATGAATAACCCGATAGAATATCTACATACACAACTACTTTTGAAATTTGTGACAATTTAGCTATTTCTAATAAAGGAACAACTAACGTCAAAGAAATGTGTTTAAATACCTATACTCTCTAATATGATAATGTTAAGATGAAACATAATGAGATTATATGAAAATTATATTAGGTTCAATGGGATTGTGATTATAATGCACTCTTCAAGGAATCCTATTTTTGATAAATATCAAGTGAATTGAGTATTAATATGCTTACCAGAATGATGGAAATGAACTTTTATATCAGTAAGTGAGTCATGTGATATTGGTAGGTTAAATATTGAGGATATAATTAGAAAATTAATGATGTTTTAGGAACAACATAAGGTTAAAAGTAAAGAGGAAGATGAACCAAAAAGCAAGACTATAGCCTTCAAGGCCACTGCCTCAAAACCGAAGGAGAAAGTTCAAGTTTAAAGTTCAAGTAATGAAGAGTAACCAGCGGAATGTGACCAAGATATGACTTATATGAATAGAAGACTCTATAAGTTTTATAAGAAGAGAAAATTAATTAGGAACCCAATCTAAAAAACAAAATATGATAATAGACTAAATTCTAAGAAGTATTGTAAGTGATATGAAACTTAAAATGAAATAGTGTGCTATTAATGTAAAAGGAAAGGAAATGTCAAAGATAAAAATATTATGATTAAATATAAAAGTAAATTTGATTACAAGGATAGTAAATATAAGAATGAAATGAAAGAAACTTGGAGTGCTTATGATGATAGCTCAATTGATTCAGATACTACCCAATAGAAAAATCATGATAGAGCTATTATGCATTTCATGATAAATACATATGAGGAATCAAATGTCATTCTTACTTCTCCATTTCATATTTCAAATCATTCTGGAGATGTGGATAATATGAGAACATCACAATTGAGGAGATTTTCTAGTACTGTAACATTTTATAAGATATATTCAATTAGTTTAAGGATAATTAAAAATTATAAATAAACAAGATTCTTTAAGTTTTTGTTTTAAATATGAACATTATGTTGGAAAATAGAAAAATTACCAACTATTAAAATAAAACAATAAATTAAAATTATATAATGAAAAACTAATGAAATAATAAGAGATATTTACCAATGGAAAAAATACTCTCACCCAAATAAATGGAAAACATTCAACACCTAAATACATTACAGGTTTAGGGTATCAACCTAAACATAGGAGAATTAAAAACAATATTTTCATTACCAGTTATAGTTTTGTAAAATATTATACTATTTTTTATTCAACTGGACCCAACAAATCTTTTCCTTCCGCAAGTTTAAAATAAGCTTACATGAAATATATTAAGTAATTATTGTTTCCTAAATATTTAATTACTGACATTTCTAGACCCAAGAATAATTGGGTACCAAAATACTTTTTCATTTACAACTTGTTTTATAGGGAAACTTCTTGAAAAGTTATATTAAGAACATATGGTATATTGATTGTGGGTATTCAAGACGCATGACTGGATATTATTCATTTTTTAAAAATTTGATAAATCATGATGGTGGACATGTTAATTTTAGTTATAATTCCAAAGGGAAAGTAATTGGCCTTGTCCAAATCGTAAATTCTAACTCAGATTAAATTTCCAAAGTATTATATGTAGATTGTTTAATGTAAAATATTCTGAGAATCTCACAATCATATAATGGTTGTTTTTATGTGAAATTTGAAAATAATTCTTGAAATGTTCTTAATTCTAAAAATGATTTTTGTAACGCCCCGACCCCAGCTGCCCAGAGTCGGTGCATTACTTCGTAACATTGGCATGATCACAAGAAAGATCAAATCTCGAAAGACCGATTGGTTTAGTAGCCTTGGAAACACTAGATATATTCATAAGTTTTACATTACATCATAAAATGAAAAACTACTACAACAACATAATGTTTCCACAATCCACACTATTAACCCCTCATAAAATCCCTGCAGGTCATTCATAACTTACTTCTTCACATCCTGGGAAAAATAAAACATAGAAAAGGGGTGAGCTCAAATGCCCAGTAAGGATAACAATATAGCGGAAACTTTCATAAATAAGAATAAACATTTAAGGCAATGTATAACTAAAACAAAAGCCTTTTAAATATGAACTTTCAACATGGTATGGCATAAATAAAATGAAATAATGCCATTTACTTATTCACATGGATATTCTACTAATCGAATAATCACATGCAAAAATCAATAACCACTTTCATAATGTTGGAATGCATAATGCCAGACTATCATAACCACATAGCCAAGGCCTCGTGCCAAGACTACAAATAAGATTTTGTCAAGGCCTTGTGCCAAGACACTAGTTTGTCTCATGAGACCTACCGATGCATCGAGGAGCTGTAGCGGGCTCCACCCGTCACATATTAAGTCCAATGCATTCCCATATGAAAAGGTTTAAACATAACATAAACATTCGTATTAAAACTAGCATACGAAATGTCAATACTTTCACCATAAACTATGAATGGTATAAAAATAGCACATCCACAGTCAAACATATCACAAAACCTTCAATACAATATAGAAGTTTTGTATCATAATAAATCAACTTCAAATAATCTTAAAATCCATCAAAGGATGTTGACATAGATGAAATCAAAATTCTTTTTAAATAAATATCTCCTTTTATTTTGAAATCATTTAAGATCCATATAAAATAAAACATTTTCTTTGAAAATATTCTAATAATCTTGTAAGGAAAACTTTGAAGATTTTATAACGGCGTAAAATAACTGCACCCTCCGTATAAGTTAAAAAAAAACATTCTTACCTCAATTCTGTCGAAAAGGTTAAAAAGGACCTAGTTTTGAAAACGACGAAAAGAATCCTTTATAAACCTCTTATAAAAAGTCAAACAAGGGTATAAATGACTTTAACCCATATTCTTGTAAATAGTAAAAATGTATTGAAATACATTTTTAAGAAACATGGATGTGGATGATAAAGAGATCCCAGTAGATTATTACATATAAACAACCTCGGATAATGAAGAGATTGTGAAATAACCCTTACCTTGTACTTTTCCTTGGTTGGGGTAGGTTAACCTCATGTATAATGGTGAAATAGTTGTTATTAAATTATACAAGAATCATATATATTAATATGATATCATATATGATCTTTTAACATTGATTTGTTAATAATATCTTAGAATTATCGTCGTTTCGGGAGTTAACTTACTCATTTTCTTTTATATGTTTTGTTACATAAGCCATGGTTGTTGTATCTTATTCATATCCAGAATGATATCCAGTCCTTAAACATCATTTTTAAATCATCAAATGATAATTATACTTGAATAGATACGATGGAGAATGAATCTCATCGCGTTCGTGGAGACGGTAGTCCGTACGTACGCACGAGCGACAATATCATTCTTTTGAAATTAAAATAATATATAAATGGATGTTATATAATATATAAAGAATCATTAACATGTTATATTTATTATTTACATGAGTTACACATCATTATTATACCCATCCAAATAATATTATGTTGAATAACAATTACACCACGACGTGGAGACGGTAAGCCGTACGTACGCACGTATGGTGACATGTTATTCAAAGGGTGGATAGAATACTGAATATGATTGTACCATATTTATAATAACATCACAGTATATGTGAGATACTGGTGTTATTATTTTAGAATGGTAAGAACAAAGGAAGAAGAAGTGGAAGAAGAAATGAACTTGGAGAAGGGTGGTGAAATCATTACCTCTTCTTCGGGTTCTTCCTTTTGATTTGATCAAAAGGGCTCCTTAGGTTGGCTTTCTGATCAAACTAAGGCCTCTAGGTTGTAGTGAGGGATGTTGGGAGAGTATTTGGGCAGAGTTTGGCCGAGAAAAAAGGCTTTGAAGGTGTGAAGAAATGAGAAGGAGGAGTGCCCTTTTATAAGAGGGGTGAGGGGCACCTTTGGAAAAGTTAGAAATATTAATTCATAATAAATTCATATTCGGTTTCTAAAGGCTACAAAGTTTATTATTCAAAGGTTAAGGTGGGGATAGGTCTAAAACCACTCAACCAATAGAATTTAGACAGGTTTGGGTACTTATATTAACCTTATCTTTAAGTATTAACTCTAAGTTAATTAGTTTCACTTTTACAATGTCTCTTTGTATTTTTATATAATATGGTTAATAAACTTACTATATACATCCAAGAGACCCCAAAGTGGTCCATTAATGATGAACCTATCCTTATATAAGTCTCTTGGACGAACCTTAGATTTTTAGGAATTTAATATCATTTAATAATATAATATTTGTTTTAAAAACCCTTTTATGTCAATTTTGACACTATTCAATAGTTGATTTTTGTGAAACTCATAACAGATTGATTACTTCGAACAAAGTCAATTAAATAAATCCTAATATATCATATTATCCTATAAAATTAGTTTAATTCATTAAAAGTTTCATATTATATTTTTTTGGGTATTTATAATATCAATTATTTTAATTTTTCACTATTATAGTAATTACTGCATCATCTTTGTGTCATAACTAAAATAAATTATTTAATGTCTAAAAATTATAAATAAAATATTATTATGTAGGAAATCGTTTTATCTTTCTAATGAATATTTATAATCTAAAATCCAACTTATATAACCCTATGTAACAATTGTTTTTCTAAAAGATATATGCTTGTGTCATTTTTGTATTCATTTTGACTTAATTAAAATAAAGTGTCATTATCACTTACAAGTGGATCCATGGGGTCCCAAAATTGACACAAAGATGCCCATGGTCGACCATGTATCAAACAATAGGGTTAAGACACGTTTTAGGGTAATTTAGTATTATTATAATATTATTTTTTAACCCTTATTTACCGGATTTACCCTTAACCATGGTAAATAAAATATTTACCGCAGTAATTATTCAAAATGTCTAAAAATAAAAGATACCTATTTACACAATTTGAACATCCTGATTCCAAATATGGAATCCATTTTCCTAAATTCAAAACACAGAAGTGGCAGAAATTAATTTAAAATTAATTCCCGCTGTCAAAACAAAAAGCGTGTTTTTAAGAGATAATAACTATCAAAAGATTGACACTTGTTTATGTTCGGTTTAATTGTAAAATTATGTCCAATGACCAACATTATATTAAATAGTAAAAATATATTCTAAATATACTTTAAAACCACTCAAATTCATAATTTATTACTATTAATTATTTTGATTAAAAAAGTTGTTTTTAATTAAAATTTAGTAATTTTCACTATTCATCAAAATATGAAAGTTATCCGAAAAGTACCAAAATTTCACCTTAGGCTAAATTTGATATTACGAATCCAAAAATGAAGTCCATTTTAAAATATAAAATATATATAACTTCAAAAAGTAGGTATTACTATTCATAACAGCTAGTTTGATTGGTTACGGTGTGTTAGAACTCGAAGTTGCGTACAACACACGCTACTGTTTTATTCAAAGGAAAGCGTACCGTGGAAGCTTGGGATGTTTCATTTTAAATTTTTTGATGTCTCCATTTAGTCAAAAAGTTTAAAATATTCTATTTAAAAAGGTTTCACTATCAAAAGTTGATAAAAGTGCAATACTGAAAATGAATCTGTTCTTGCATTATGACTAAGAAACTCATAATACGGATTCTAAAATTATAAGGATTATATAAAGTTTAAAATTTAGTTAATACTATTCATGACCTCTTTTAAGGGATTTTTTTTTGGTAAGTCATGGTGCAATTGAACTCAGTGTTGCGTGTAGTGCAAGTTATTGAATTATTTTGAAGAAATAACACACTATGAAATCTTGGGGTGTTACATTCTCCCCTCCTTCAATAAATTGCGTCCTCGCAATTTGAAATTTTTCTTCAAAAATAAAAGGTTAAAATTAGAAAATATATTTGTGGGAAAACCCACATCGGAAATTGGGTTACTAAAATTTAGTCTTAATATGAGGAAAAGAGAAATCAAAGGGTCACCACCAAATTATGATCTCGATTAGGAGAACATTGGTGGAAATTAGAGACATATAATCGGAGGAAAAACGTAAATATTTATAGGTAGTGATTGAGGTCATCAATCACAAACAAGTGTATAATTGAGGTCCTTAAATTCATCAATCTATGATGATTTGAAATACCATCGGTTCAACAAAACATAGGGTATTAGGATAACACATTTTTGACGTTTCAAAATATCTTAGTTGAAATCCCACATCGAAAAATGAATTAATGAGGCCTCTATTTAAAATAAACAGTGGAAAGTATGAAGATTACCGAAAATAACACATACTAGGGTTCCATGTGAGAAAATATGGATATGGAAGAAAAATATAGCCATCAATTATCTGATGGAGAGTGGTAGAGAACATGGCTATGAAAAGGCCAACAATCCCAAAGCCATAAATTAGTGATGATTTAAGGTACCAGCTAGGACAACATTTTTGTTCTAAGTTCCTTTTATTAATGATGAGGAATTTATTTATGAGATTGGCTAAGATCATAACGAGATATACTTAGTTTATAATTAGAGTTTTATCCATTAATAAATTTCTACCAAAACTCATCATTCACTCGTAAAAAAAATTCTATTTATACTATTCATAGAGGGTTCCAAAATAAACGAATTTATAATTCATCTACCAGATCTTTTAAAAAACTACTTTATTTTAATCCAGGACATCTCGTGGGATAGTGGTAGGTGATACACCCTTGTCGCCCTTTGGTTGCGGGTTCAAGTCTCGCAGCCTTGCCGGACGCGACGGGTTGCCGCCCGACCTCTGGGTTGTCCTTTTATGGCAATCCAAAATAATCCAAACTAGAACTATCCAAAATACTTCTGTCCAAACTCACAGTCCAACATTCATAAGGAAGGTAAACATAATATAGATCCTTTTTACCCCGTAATAGCATATTAATACCTTCATCATGTATTACCATATTCCTTATTGATTACATTCATGCTCCCTTATTCCATATAGAATGCTGGATATACTTCATTAATCCAAAAATGTTTTAAACCCCAACAATGATGGAATATACAAATCATTAATCAGTTCCAAGGTATTCAAGAATATCCAATATAATTTATCCAAAACAATCACATATTATTCCAAAATCACTACCTCAGTATCAGAACTATATTATGGGTTATCATTCTCTCAACCATATATTTTCCAAAAATCTATCCTGCTAATGAGTCACTTTTCTTTGTTCCACACAATCTCAAGTCCTTAATGAAATAGTACTGCAGTACAATCCTTATATACTCCATAATTATTATAACAAGTACATTGTTGATACAACACTCAATTGACATAATCAACATAAGAACTCTAATCATTCCTCTTCATCTGTGGTAGTATCATAACTTGATTATTATCCAATAGCATCATTTGTGGCATAGTCTGATGACTGGGACATAGGTTCGCGTAGTGTCCAAACTCCTTGCAAATGAAGAATTGTACATTTAAAACCATTTTCTTACCCTTGCAGTCACGTACTTTGTTCCCTTTTCCTCCACACTTATAACAAACTCCCATTCCTTTCAGGCAAGTTCCAGGGTGTTTCTTTCCACAGTTACCACATATGGGAAAATTATTCTTTTCCCACTTACTTTTATCCATCTTTCTCTCTTCCATCCTTTTCTTCTCTTTCTTCCCTTCAAAGCCATAAGACTCAGTAAACTCTTTACTTATCTTATCAACACATGCTATTATTTCTTCATATGATGATAACACATGGGAGACTATTTCTCTTATAAATTCTAGCTTAAGACCATGAAAGATATGATCCTTTTTTCTCTTTGGATCATGTGCATTTCTGGGGTTCTCATTCCTTCTACTGGGCACCATTTCTAAACAATGGCATACACTAGATCAGTTTATGAATCAAAATACATAATCCCATACTTATAAAACACTTAACATAAATTGAACTATTTATGGATATAATCCATAATAATAAGAATGTTTTCTTTGAGGAAGTATATACTCATAATCCCTTCAAAATGAATTGTAAAGAAAATGAGAGTTATCCTAAGCATATCCCCCGGGAGTGTCGTAACCAAGAGTGCAGCAAGGCCCATTGTCGTGCACCAGTTCCCGTTCGAGTCTAGCTCAAAGCGGTGTTTTCGGGTTTTACCCCTAGGTACATCTGTGCCAGAGCCGCCTCTACCTGCTCGTATCCAGACAGGGATGTATTGCTCGGAAAACTCACAAAATCTCTACAATACCAAAATTCTAGGAAGTTCTCCTATACTAATCCTCAAAGTTAATCTTAGTTCTACGTGCTCTAATCAGAGTTTATCTAAATCTAGCTTCCAAGGTTTGTACTAAACTTCCTCTGATACCAACTGTAACGCCCCGACCCCAGCTGCCCAGAGTCGGTGCATTACTTCGTAACATTGGCATGATCACAAGAAAGATCAAATCTCGAAAGACCGATTGGTTTAGTAGCCTTGGAAACACTAGATATATTCATAAGTTTTACATTACATCATAAAATGAAAAACTACTACAACAACATAATGTTTCCACAATCCACACTATTAACCCCTCATAAAATCCCTGCAGGTCATTCATAACTTACTTCTTCACATCCTGGGAAAAATAAAACATAGAAAAGGGGTGAGCTCAAATGCCCAGTAAGGATAACAATATAGCGGAAACTTTCATAAATAAGAATAAACATTTAAGGCAATGTATAACTAAAACAAAAGCCTTTTAAATATGAACTTTCAACATGGTATGGCATAAATAAAATGAAATAATGCCATTTACTTATTCACATGGATATTCTACTAATCGAATAATCACATGCAAAAATCAATAACCACTTTCATAATGTTGGAATGCATAATGCCAGACTATCATAACCACATAGCCAAGGCCTCGTGCCAAGACTACAAATAATATTTTTTCAAGGCCTTGTGCCAAGACACTAGTTTGTCTCATGAGACCTACCGATGCATCGAGGAGCTATAGCGGGCTCCACCCGTCACATATTAAGTCCAATGCATTCCCATATGAAAAGGTTTAAACATAACATAAACATTCGTATTAAAACTAGCATACGAAATGTCAATACTTTCACCATAAACTATTAATGGTATAAAAATAGCACATCCACAGTCAAACATATCACAAAACCTTCAATACAATATAGAAGTTTTGTATCATAATAAATCAACTTCAAATAATCTTAAAATCCATCAAAGGATGTTGACATAGATGAAATCAAAATTCTTTTTAAATAAATATCTCCTTTTATTTTGAAATCATTTAAGATCCATATAAAATAAAACATTTTCTTTGAAAATATTCTTATAATCTTGTAAGGAAAACTTTTAAGATTTTATAACGGCGTAAAATAACTGCACCCGCCGTATAAGTTAAAAAAAACATTCTTACCTCAATTCTGTCGAAAAGGTTAAAAAGGACCTAGTTTTGAAAACGACGAAAAGAATCCTTTATAAACCTCTTATAAAAAGTCAAACAAGGGTATAAATGACTTTAACCCATATTCTTGTAAATAGTAAAAATGTCTTGAAATACATTTTTAAGAAACATGGATGTGGATGATAAAGAGATCCCAGTAGATTATTACATATAAACAACCTCGGATAATGAAGAGATTGTGAAATAACCCTTACCTTGTACTTTTCCTTGGTTGGGGTAGGTTAACCTCCTGTATAATGATGAAATAGTTGTTATTAAATTATACAAGAATCATATATATTAATATGATATCATATATGATCTTTTAACATTGATTTGTTAATAATATCGTAGAATTATCGTCGTTTCGGGAGTTAACTTACTCATTTTCTTTTATATGTTTTGTTACATAAGCCATGTTTGTTGTATCTTATTCATATCCAGAATGATATCCAGTCCTTAAACATCATTTTTAAATCATCAAATGATAATTATACTTGAATGGATACGATGGAGAATGAATCGCATCGCGTTCGTGGAGACGGTAGTCCGTACGTACGCACGAGTGACAATATCATTCTTTTGATATTAAAATAATATATAAATGGATGTTATATAATATATAAAGAATCATTAACATGTTATATTTATTATTTACATGAGTTACACATCATTATTATACCCATCCAAATAATATTATGTTGAATAACAATTACACCACGACGTGGAGACGGTAAGCCGTACGTACGCACGTATGGTGACATGTTATTCAAAGGGTGGATAGAATACTGAATATGATTGTACCATATTTATAATAACATCACAGTATATGTGAGATACTGGTGTTATTATTTTAGAATGGTAAGAACAAAGGAAGAAGAAGTGGAAGAAGAAATGAACTTGGAGAAGGGTGGTGAAATCATTACCTCTTCTTCGGGTTCTTCCTTTTGATTTGATCAAAAGGGATCCTTAGGTTGGCTTTCTGATCAAACTAAGGCCTCTAGGTTGTAGTGAGGGATGTTGGGAGAGTATTTGGGAAGAGTTTGGCTGAGAAAAAAGGCTTTGAAGGTGTGAAGAAATGAGAAGGAGGAGTGCCCTTTTATAAGAGGGGTGAGGGGCACCTTTGGAAAAGTTAGAAATATTAATTCATAATAAATTCATATTCGGTTTCTAAAGGATAAAAAGTTTATTATTCAAAGGTTAAGGTGGGGATAGGTCGAAAACCACTCAACCAATAGAATTTAGACAGGTTTGGGTACTTATATTAACCTTATCTTTAAGTATTAACTCTAAGTTAATTAGTTTCACTTTTACAATGTCTCTTTGTATTTTTATATAATATGGTTAATAAACTTACTATATACATCCAAGAGACCCCCAAGTGGTCCATTAATGATGAACCTATCCTTATATAAGTCTCTTGGCCGAACCTTAGATTTTTAGGAATTTAATATCATTTAATAATATAATATTTGTTTTAAAAACCCTTTTATGTCAATTTTGACACTATTCAATAGTTGATTTTTGTGAAACTCATAACAGATTGATTACTTCGAACAAAGTCAATTAAATAAATCCTAATATATCATATTATCCTATAAAATTAGTTTAATTCATTAAAAGTTTCATATTATATTTTTTTGGGTATTTATAATATCAATTATTTTAATTTTTCAATATTATAGTAATTACTGCATCATCTTTGTGTCATAACTAAAATAAATTATTTAATGTCTAAAAATTATAAATAAAATATTATTATGTAGGAAATCGTTTTATCTTTCTAATGAATATTTATAATCTAAAATCCAACTTATATAACCCTATGTAACAATTGTTTTTCTAAAAGATATATGCTTGTGTCATTTTTGTATTCATTTTGACTTAATTAAAATAAAGTGTCATTATCACTTACAAGTGGATCCATGGGGTCCCAAAATTGACACAAAGATGCCCATGGTCGACCATGTATCAAACAATAGGGTTAAGACACGTTTTAGGGTAATTTAGTATTATTATAATATTATTTTTTTAACCCTTATTTACCGGATTTACCCTTAACCATGGTCAATAAAATATTTACCGCAGTAATTATTCAAAATGTCTAAAAATAAAAGATACCTATTTACACAATTTGAACATCCTGATTCCAAATATGGAATCCATTTTCCTAAATTCAAAACACAGAAGTGGCAGAAATTAATTTAAAATTAATTCCCGCTGTCAAAACAAAAAGCGTGTTTTTAAGAGATAATAACTATCAAAAGATTGACACTTGTTTATGTTCGGTTTAATTGTAAAATTATGTCCAATGACCAACATTATATTAAATAGTAAAAATATATTCTAAATATACTTTAAAACCACTCAAATTCATAATTTATTACTATTAATTATTTTGATTAAAAAAGTTGTTTTTAATTAAAATTTAGTAATTTTCACTATTCATCAAAATATGAAAGTTATCCGAAAAGTACCAAAATTTCACCTTAGGCTAAATTTGATATTACGAATCCAAAAATGAAGTCCATTTTAAAATATAAAATATATATAACTTCAAAAAGTAGGTATTACTATTCATAATAGCTAGTTTGATTGGTTACGGTGTGTTAGAACTCGAAGTTGCGTACAACACACGCTACTGTTTTATTCAAAGGAAAGCGTACCGTGGAAGCTTGGGATGTTTCATTTTAAATTTTTTGATGTCTCCATTTAGTCAAAAAGTTTAAAATATTGTATTTAAAAAGGTTTCACTATCAAAAGTTGATAAAAGTGCAATACTGAAAATGAATCTGTTCTTGCATTATGACTAAGAAACTCATAATACGGATTCTAAAATTATAAGGATTATATAAAGTTTAAAATTTAGTTAATACTATTCATGACCTCTTTTAAGGGATTTTTTTTGGTAAGTCATGGTGCAATTGAACTCAGTGTTGCGTGTAGTGCAAGTTATTGAATTATTTTGAAGAAATAACACACTATGAAATCTTGGGGTGTTACATTCTCCCCTCCTTCAATAAATTGCGTCCTCGCAATTTGAAATTTTTCTTCAAAAATAAAAGGTTAAAATTAGAAAATATATTTGTGGGAAAACCCACATCAGAAATTGGGTTACTAAAATTTAGTCTTAATATGAGGAAAAGAGAAATCAAAGGGTCACCACCAAATTATGATCTCGATTAGGAGAACATTGGTGGAAATTAGAGACATATAATCGGAGGAAAAACGTAAATATTTATAGGTAGTGATTGAGGTCATCAATCACAAACAAGTGTATAATTGAGGTCCTTAAATTCATCAATCTATGATGATTTGAAATACCATCGGTTCAACAAAACATAGGGTATTAGGATAACACATTTTTGACGTTTCAAAATATCTTAGTTGAAATCCCACATCGAAAAATGAATTAATGAGGCCTCTATTTAAAATAAAGAGTGGAAAGTATGAAGATTACCGAAAATAACACATACTAGGGTTCCATGTAAGAAAATATGGATATGGAAGAAAATTATAGCCATCAATTATCTGATGGAGAGTGGTAGAGAACATGGCTATGAAAAGGCCAACAATCCCAAAGCCATAAATTAGTGATGATTTAAGGTACCAGCTAGGACAACATTTTTGTTCTAAGTTCCTTTTATTAATGATGAGGAATTTATTTATGAGATTGGCTAAGATCATAACGAGATATACTTAGTTTATAATTAGAGTTTTATCCATTAATAAATTTCTACCAAAACTCATCATTCACTCGTAAAAAAAATTCTATTTATACTATTCATAGAGGGTTCCAAAATAAACGAATTTATAATTCATCTACCAGATCTTTTAAAAAACTACTTTATTTTAATCCAGGACATCTCGTGGGATAGTGGTAGGTGATACACCCTTGTCGCCCTTTGGTTGCGGGTTCAAGTCTCGCAGCCTTGCCGGACGCGACGGGTTGCCGCCCGACCTCTGGGTTGTCCTTTTATGGCAATCCAAAATAATCCAAACTAGAACTATCCAAAATACTTCTGTCCAAACTCACAGTCCAACATTCATAAGGAAGGTAAACATAATATAGATCCTTTTTACCCCGTAATAGCATATGAATACCTTCATCATGTATTACCATATTCCTTATTGATTACATTCATGCTCCCTTATTCCATATAGAATGCTGGATATACTTCATTAATCCAAAAATGTTTTAAACCCCAACAATGATGGAATATACAAATCATTAATCAGTTCCAAGGTATTCAAGAATATCCAATATAATTTATCCAAAACAATCACATATTATTCCAAAATCACTACCTCAGTATCAGAACTATATTATGGGTTATCATTCTCTCAACCATATATTTTCCAAAAATCTATCCTGCTAATGAGTCACTTTTCTTTGTTCCACACAATCTCAAGTCCTTAATGAAATAGTACTGCAGTACAATCCTTATATACTCCATAATTATTATAACAAGTACATTGTTGATACAACACTCAATTGACATAATCAACATAAGAACTCTAATCATTCCTCTTCATCTGTGGTAGTATCATAACTTGATTATTATCCAATAGCATCATTTGTGGCATAGTCTGATGACTGGGACATAGGTTCGCGTAGTGTCCAAACTCCTTGCAAATGAAGAATTGTACATTTAAAACCATTTTCTTACCCTTGCAGTCACGTACTTTGTGCCCTTTTCCTCCACACTTATAACAAACTCCCATTCCTTTCAGGCAAGTTCCAGGGTGTTTCTTTCCACAGTTACCACATATGGGAAAATTATTCTTTTCCCACTTACTTTTATCCATCTTTCTCTCTTCCATCCTTTTCTTCTCTTTCTTCCCTTCAAAGCCATAAGACTCAGTAAACTCTTTACTTATCTTATCAACACATGCTATTATTTCTTCATATGATGATAATACATGGTAGACTATTTCTCTTATAAATTCTAGCTTAAGACCATGAAAGATATGATCCTTCTTTCTCTTTGGATCATGTGCATTTCTGGAGTTCTCATTCCTTCTACTGGGCACCATTTCTAAACAATGGCATACACTAGATCAGTTTATGAATCAAAATACATAATCCCATACTTATAAAACACTTAACATAAATTGAACTATTTATGGATATAATCCATAATAATAAGAATGTTTTCTTTGAGGAAGTATATACTCATAATCCCTTCAAAATGAATTGTAAAGAAAATGAGAGTTATCCTAAGCATATCCCCCGGGAGTGTCGTAACCAAGAGTGCAGCAAGGCCCATTGTCGTGCACCAGTTCCCGTTCGAGTCTAGCTCAAAGCGGTGTTTTCGGGTTTTACCCCTAGGTACATCTGTGCCAGAGCCGCCTCTACCTGCTCGTATCCAGACAGGGATGTATTGCTCGGAAAACTCACAAAATCTCTACAATACCAAAATTCTAGGAAGTTCTCCTATACTAATCCTCAAAGTTAATCTTAGTTCTACGTGCTCTAATCAGAGTTTATCTAAATCTAGCTTCCAAGGTTTGTACTAAACTTCCTCTGATACCAACTGTAACGCCCCGACCCCAGCTGCCCAGAGTCGATGCATTACTTCGTAACATTGGCATGATCACAAGAAAGATCAAATCTCGAAAGACCGATTGGTTTAGTAGCCTTGGAAACACTAGATATATTCATAAGTTTTACATTACATCATAAAATGAAAAACTACTACAACAACATAATGTTTCCACAATCCACACTATTAACCCCTCATAAAATCCCTGCAGGTCATTCATAACTTACTTCTTCACATCCTGGGAAAAATAAAACATAGAAAAGGGGTGAGCTCAAATGCCCAGTAAGGATAACAATATAGCGGAAACTTTCATAAATAAGAATAAACATTTAAGGCAATGTATAACTAAAACAAAAGCCTTTTAAATATGAACTTTCAACATGGTATGGCATAAATAAAATGAAATAATGCCATTTACTTATTCACATGGATATTCTACTAATCGAATAATCACATGCAAAAATCAATAACCACTTTCATAATGTTGGAATGCATAATGCCAGACTATCATAACCACATAGCCAAGGCCTCGTGCCAAGACTACAAATAATATTTTTTCAAGGCCTTGTGCCAAGACACTAGTTTGTCTCATGAGACCTACCGATGCATTGAGGAGCTATAGCGGGCTCCACCCGTCACATATTAAGTCCAATGCATTCCCATATGAAAAGGTTTAAACATAACATAAACATTCGTATTAAAACTAGCATACGAAATGTCAATACTTTCACCATAAACTATGAATGGTATAAAAATAGCACATCCACAGTCAAACATATCACAAAACCTTCAATACAATATAGATGTTTTGTATCATAATAAATCAACTTCAAATAATCTTAAAATCCATCAAAGGATGTTGACATAGATGAAATCAAAATTCTTTTTAAATAAATATCTCCTTTTATTTTGAAATCATTTAAGATCCATATAAAATAAAACATTTTCTTTGAAAATATTCTTATAATCTTGTAAGGAAAACTTTTAAGATTTTATAACGGCGTAAAATAACTGCACCCGCCGTATAAGTTAAAAAAAACATTCTTACCTCAATTCTGTCGAAAAGGTTAAAAAGGACCTAGTTTTGAAAACGACGAAAAGAATCCTTTATAAACCTCTTATAAAAAGTCAAACAAGGGTATAAATGACTTTAACCCATA
The DNA here is from genome assembly GCA_963277665.1 of Viscum album. Classification (NCBI taxonomy): domain Eukaryota; kingdom Viridiplantae; phylum Streptophyta; class Magnoliopsida; order Santalales; family Viscaceae; genus Viscum; species Viscum album. Next base: position 1,449,325,585 of record OY728155.1, read on the forward strand.
TTCTTGTAAATAGTAAAAATGTCTTGAAATACATTTTTAAGAAACATGGATGTGGATGATAAAGAGATCCCAGTAGATTATTACATATAAACAACCTCGGATAATGAAGAGATTGTGAAATAACCCTTACCTTGTACTTTTCCTTGGTTGGGGTAGGTTAACCTCCTGTATAATGATGAAATAGTTGTTATTAAATTATACAAGAATCATATATATTAATATGATATCATATATGATCTTTTAACATTGATTTGTTAATAATATCGTAGAATTATCGTCGTTTCGGGAGTTAACTTACTCATTTTCTTTTATATGTTTTGTTACATAAGCCATGTTTGTTGTATCTTATTCATATCCAGAATGATATCCAGTCCTTAAACATCATTTTTAAATCATCAAATGATAATTATACTTGAATGGATACGATGGAGAATGAATCGCATCGCGTTCGTGGAGACGGTAGTCCGTACGTACGCACGAGCGACAATATCATTCTTTTGATATTAAAATAATATATAAATGGATGTTATATAATATATAAAGAATCATTAACATGTTATATTTATTATTTACATGAGTTACACATCATTATTATACCCATCCAAATAATATTATGTTGAATAACAATTACACCACGACGTGGAGACGGTAAGCCGTACGTACGCACGTATGGTGACATGTTATTCAAAGGGTGGATAGAATACTGAATATGATTGTACCATATTTATAATAACATCACAGTATATGTGAGATACTGGTGTTATTATTTTATAATGGTAAGAACAAAGGAAGAAGAAGTGGAAGAAGAAATGAACTTGGAGAAGGGTGGTGAAATCATTACCTCTTCTTCGGGTTCTTCCTTTTGATTTGATCAAAAGGGATCCTTAGGTTGGCTTTCTGATCAAACTAAGGCCTCTAGGTTATAGTGAGGGATGTTGGGAGAGTATTTGGGCAGAGTTTGGCTGAGAAAAAAGGCTTTGAAGGTGTGAAGAAATGAGAAGGAGGAGTGCCCTTTTATAAGAGGGGTGAGGGGCACCTTTGGAAAAGTTAGAAATATTAATTCATAATAAATTCATATTCGGTTTCTAAAGGATAAAAAGTTTATTATTCAAAGGTTAAGGTGGGGATAGGTCGAAAACCACTCAACCAATAGAATTTAGACAGGTTTGGGTACTTATATTAACCTTATCTTTAAGTATTAACTCTAAGTTAATTAGTTTCACTTTTACAATGTCTCTTTGTATTTTTATATAATATGGTTAATAAACTTACTATATACATCCAAGAGACCCCCAAGTTGTCCATTAATGATGAACCTATCCTTATATAAGTCTCTTGTCCGAACCTTAGATTTTTAGGAATTTAATATCAATTAATAATATAATATTTGTTTTAAAAACTCTTTTATGTCAATTTTGACACTATTCAATAGTTGATTTTTGTGAAACTCATAACAGATTGATTACTTCGAACAAAGTCAATTAAATCAATCCTAATATATCATATTATCCTATAAAATTAGTTTAATTCATTAAAAGTTTCATATTATATTTTTTTGGGTATTTATAATATCAATTATTTTAATTTTTCACTATTATAGTAATTACTGCATCATCTTTGTGTCATAACTAAAATAAATTATTTAATGTATAAAAATTATAAATAAAATATCATTATGTAGGAAATCGTTTTATCTTTCTAATGAATATTTATAATCTAAAATCCAACTTATATAACCCTATGTAACAATTGTTTTTCTAAAAGATATATGCTTGTGTCATTTTTGTATTCATTTTGACTTAATTAAAATAAAGTGTCATTATCACTTACAAGTGGATCCATGGGGTCCCAAAATTGACACAAATATGCCCATGGTCGACCATGTATCAACCAATAGGGTTAAGACACGTTTTAGGGTAATTTAGTATTATTATAATATTATTTTTTAACCCTTATTTACCGGAATTACCCTTAACCATGGTAAATAAAATATTTACCGCAGTAATTATTCAAAATGTCTAAAAATAAAAGATACCTATTTACAAAATTTGAACATCCTGATTCCAAATATGGAATCCATTTTCCTAAATTCAAAACACAGAAGTGGCAGAAATTAATTTAAAATTAATTCCCGCTGTCAAAACAAAAAGCGTGTTTTTAAGAGATAATAACTATCAAAAGATTGACACTTGTTTATGTTCGGTTTAATTGTAAAATTATGTCCAATGACCAAAATTATATTAAATAGTAAAAATATATTCTAAATATACTTTAAAACCACTCAAATTCATAATTTATTACTATTAATTATTTTGATTAAAAAAGTTGTTTTTAATTAAAATTTAGTAATTTTCACTATTCATCAAAATATGAAAGTTATCCGAAAAGTACCAAAATTTCACCTTAGGCTAAATTTGATATTCCGAATCCAAAAATGAAGTCCATTTTAAAATATAAAATATATATAACTTCAAAAAGTAGGTATTACTATTCATAACAGCTAGTTTGATTGGTTACGGTGTGTTAGAACTCGAAGTTGCGTACAACACACGCTACTGTTTTATTCAAAGGAAAGCGTACCGTGGAAGCTTGGGATGTTTCATTTTAAATTTTTTGATGTCTCCATTTAGTCAAAAAGTTTAAAATATTGTATTTAAAAAGGTTTCACTATCAAAAGTTGATAAAAGTGCAATACTGAAAATGAATCTGTTCTTGCATTATGACTAAGAAACTCATAATACGGATTCTAAAATTATAAGGATTATATAAAGTTTAAAATTTAGTTAATACTATTCATGACCTCTTTTAAGGGATTTTTTTTGGTAAGTCATGGTGCAATTGAACTCAGTGTTGCGTGTAGTGCAAGTTATTGAATTATTTTGAAGAAATAACACACTATGAAATCTTGGGGTGTTACAATTTTATTTTTATTTATTTAATAAATATTAATGTTTATGATCTCAATTAAGATTCTTTATTCTCTAAAAATAATTCATTTCTAAGTGTCTAATCATTCCACAATTCAATTCATTATTTCACCCTTATACCACCATTTTAAACTGGTTTTTTTATTTTAAATTGAAAATTTAATAAAAAAATTCACTTTCTATTTGATTAAATAATTTAATTTTTATAAATTTTAAAAAGGTAAATTATACTTGTTTTGGTTATTTTTTTTAATGAAGAGGTGATTTTGAATGTCGAAGATGATCCATAAGGAAAATGGGCCAAACAAAATGGATTCCCAAGGACACTTCTCCACTATTTTTCCCATTTCATAAAATTTGTGCATCCAAATGGGTTGAAATTTTGTGGCTGGATCCATAACTTCATGGGATAAAAATCATCTCATGGAACCAAATCCCAATTCATCCATATGGGGTCCAATGGACGAAAAATGTTACATGGAGATAGGTAAGAGGTCGTTCCACAACTCTCCCCTTTTTTTCAAGTCATGATATGATCGTTTGCTTGTCCAAAACTGAGATATAACTGGTATAACCAAAACTAGGTGACAAAAAACACTTCCCATTTTGGATCTAAAAAGGAACCATGGGATCCACATTTGCATGTTACACCAAGGGATTGAATTTCTTCCAAATTTTAGTTCCATTGGTGTCCTCTAATCCCCTTGGAGGTTCTCGATCTCCCTATCCTCATAGGTAGATCTGAAATGAAGAAGGAGATCTACCTATGATACCTCCTCCTCATAATGCTGATCTAAATGATGAGTGATCATTTTGAGGGAGATATACAATTAAATATGGAGTTCTAGAACATATTTATGTACTGGATCGGTGTATATTTTGGTTTTTAATTGTTCTTTTTATATGTATCATAACTTGTTTTGATACATTTAATTGAGACACTTTTTATTTCACAACCGATTAGTGTGAAATTTTAAGTGTGAGACCTGTGATTTTATGATTGGAAAACATAATAATCCTATTATTTTCCAAACATTTGAGATTTCGGTGTTCCTTTACAATATTTAATGCATGATAAGGGGATTGAACTTTACTAAATGATTTTTATGTAAATGTTTTGTTCTATTTGCATCATTTTAAGAGGCTTGTGGGTGCCCAAGATCTTGGTTAACCCTCAACCAAATAATTACCTAAAAACCTAATAATAAATTAACAATAAAGAACTTTTTAAGTGGTGTAGTAACATAGCAATTATCTAATACACATCGCATATTTTTCCAAATCCACTTCTTTTTTAACTATTAAACTCTTCAAATTATGTCAATTTTATTTTAAAATTGATTTCAAAACCCCCCCTCTTTTAATAATTTTTATTAAAAATAAACACTATAACCCACCAATGCTTATTCAAAGACTATATGTGGTATTCTTTAAAATATAAAATCATCTTTAAATCATAATAAATTTTATCTGTCATAACAATATGTTCAAATTTTGGAGTTGTTTCTAGGTAGAGCTTTGGTTTTTAGTGCATTTTTTTGATAAGTTTTATGTTCATTTTGTGAATATTTATTTTTTTATCTTCTACATTTACATATATATTTTTGTTCTATTTTAATTCTTGTGTAGGTTTTGTGCATAAAGAGTTCTACTATGATAGATTTACCACCTTTTAAAACCTAATTGGGGAGGATCCTACGTTAGCGACACCAGGACACACAGGATAACCCTTTCAAGGAGGACACCTGAAACATTGAAACATTATCTCGATCCTCCTTCTTATTCTTCTAGATCCCATGTTAAAAAAGATCATAACTTGTATAAAATGCATTAAAATAATAGAATTTTAAAATATTTAACTTCATCTGATCTAGATATCTAACCCACATATATTCAAATATAAGGCGAGGACCCCAATTTTGAACTAAAATCCGATTTAATCACTTATTGCCAGGATTTCATGGACTCATTGGAGAATACCCACATTAGAATTTAAAATTATTTCACATTAGGTGTTCAACCTTAAAATATACTGATGTAGATGCAAAACAAGTAAAGATTAGGGAATTTCTTATTTTCATTATAAGATCCTGAAAAACATTAGATTTACAATGTTAATTCACCAATTAGAGGATGGGAGGACATGAAATGACTTTTTATTGAAAAATACTTTCCAGTATCTATAACTGAAACTATAGGGAAAGAAATATCTGGTATAATGAAATTTCAAGGGGAAACACTTCATGAATATAGGGAATTATTTAAAAGCCTTTTTTCAGGTTTCCCACACTACCAAATAAATTATAAAATTTTAATTTAGTATTTTTATGAAGGTTCAATTACAATTAAACAAAATATGTTTGATGATGCTGTTGGTGGTGCAATAGTTGATAAGACCCCAATTTCTGAAATAACCCCAATTGAGAAAACGGTTCAAAACACTGAACAATTTAGTTCAAAGTCCAAGGTACCCATTCGATGTGTCTATGGGGTACAAAGCACTAAATTTGAGAAGAATGTGTACACGAAGTTGGAAGAGGTAAGTACCCTTCTCCGAAAAGATTCTCTTTTCAAAGGGATATCCCAATCTCCTCATCCCATCGATTTTGGTATCTATTCTTATGACTCCCACAATTCTAACTAATACCCCAAACTGATAGAATCTTATGAGATTTTTGAGGAAATATTTCTAGGCGTCCCCAATAATCAACCCATTAGGTAATAACCTTAATATCCATCCAATTCTAGGTGTAAAGATAACCAAAACTATAGGCAAGGGGTATTCAATTAAACCTCATTAATAATGGAACCAACTGGGGAAGAGTATTCATCCACCACCATTACCCTGAAATACCAAACCACCAGAATGGACCTCCCAACAACCCCCTCCAAAACCTATGCCAAGCCTAGAATAGATGATGAAAAATCAGTTATAAAAAATCACCAATTCCATAAAATGACCCATGCATCCATATAAGACCTAAAACCCTAATTAACACAAATTCCTAACTTAGTGGGGGGGGATCCAAAGTTAGTGGGTCAAGTAAAATACCCTCTCAACCACTAGTCAACCCTTGGGATAAGGGAAATGTTAGTTCCACCACCCATCAGAATGGGTATGAAATTAAAATCCAAATGACTACACTAATAGAGCTATACCCTCTCGAGGAAACTTCTATTCCAATCATCCAAAATGACCCAAATAAGAAAAATCCTTATCATGATAGAAGAACTAACAAAGAATAGTGATATAGTCACAATGTCAACTAAACTCAAACCACCTAAATGTTGTTAAAAATGAGGTAACAAAATTATTGGATAATAGAATCATTAACCCCATATATTATAGCCAATGAGTCAGTCTAGTTAAAGAAGATCCTAAAAAAACCAGTCTTACTATAATTAAAAATGAAAAAAATGAATTGATTCCATCCCATGTGTAGAATAGTAGATTTATCTACATAGACTATCGTTAACTAAACCAATACATTAGGAAGGACCATTTCCCATTTCCATTCATTAACTAGATTCTAGAGAGGCTAGTCAGGAAGTACCACTACTCTTTCCTGAATGGGTATTCTAGATATTTTCATACCCATATTTCCCCTCAGGATTAGGAAAAGACAATATTCACTTTCCCCTTTGAGACATTTTCATATAGGAGGATTCCATTTGGTCTATGAAATTATTTAGGTACTTTCCAACAATGCATGGTTAGCATTTTTTTGTATTACTTGTAAAATTTCAAGAAAGTTTTCATGGATGATTTCACAATTTATGGATCCTTTTTTGATGAATGACTTAGTTATCTTGGTTCATTCATACATCACTATATTGAAAAGAACCACATATTAAATTATGAGAAATTTCATTTCATAGTGTGACAAGGTATATTATTGGGACATGTCATGTCTGGGGATGGTATCCAAGTAGATAAATCAAGAGTGTATCTCATTTATTCATTACCATTACCTAAAAATTTTCGGGATGTGTGGCCATTCCTATGTTATGCTAGATTTTACTATCGTTTCATCCATTAGTTTATTAAAATTTCAATACCCTCTCATGCTTACTCCAAAAATAATGACAATTTGTTTTTGATAAATAATATTAGGAAACCATTATTAAATTGAAAAGAAGTCTCACATCACCCCCAATAATACAACCACCTCAGTGGGATTTACCATTTTATATTAGGTTTGAAGCCACTAACTTTGCAGTTGGGGAGGTCTTATTATAAAGGGTTGATCAACCTCCAAATTTCATTGCTTATGCCTCATGTAATTTGGTGTAAGACCAATAAAACTACACCAAAACTAAAAAAGTATTCCCTAAAATTGTGTTTTCCTTATATAAATTCAGGTTATACCTTTTAGATTCCAAATTCATTATGTTCTCAGACCATGAAACCCTCTGATATCTCCTTAAGAATTCATAATCCAAACCACATATTATTCGTTAGATTCAATTCTTTTAGGAATTAAATCTAGAAATTAGAGATAATAAAGGAGTTGAGAATGTGGTGGATGACAATATTAGAAGGATCCTCCCATCCTCATACATTTACTGATGTACTTTTATTCCCATAAATGACATGTTTCCTGATGAGTAACTATATTGTGTGCAAGATGTTATTCCTTGGTATGATGAAATTGTAAATTATTTGGTAGCATCTTGAATTTTTCTGATTTCAACAAATAAAAATCTTACCATCTAAAACACGAGTCTCATTGGTATATTTTGGATTACCCCTAACTTTAGAGAACATATAGTGATCAGTTCTTTAGGAATTTTGTTACTTACAGTGAGTTTCATTCTTCCCTTAGGTTTTTCCACATGCTTGATTCTGGGGGCCACTTCGGTCCCCAACGTATTGATCATAAGGTCCTTGAATGTTATCTCTTTTGACCAAAATTATTTCATAGTTCTCATGATTTCTATAAATCGTTTCCTCACTGTCAAAGAATGGGGAATGTATATAAAAGAAATTAAATTCCACAAAAAACCTTACTCTTCCATGACATCTTTAATGTTTGATGCATTGATATTATGAGGCCATTTACCAATTCCTATGGAAACTTGTACATTCTTATGGCAGTTGATTATTTTTCAAAATGGTCAGAGGAATGAGCCAAAATGATATATGATTCCACGAAAGTTATGGAATTTTTGTGAACCAAAATATTCTATAGGTTTGAATTACCTATGTTCATTATCAGTGACTAGGGTTCGCAATTCTAAAACCGAATGATGTAATCTCTTTTGAGTTGGTATGGGTTCCGACAAAGAAAGTCTACTACATATAACCTACAAACCAATGGTAAAGTTGAGGTGTCAAATAGATAGTTAAAAAATTTATTGAACAAACCAATTATCTCAATAGTTTTGATTGGTGTCTTAAACTAATTAATTCATTATAGGACAACCATACACCTTTCAAAACTCCCATTAGCATGTCACCATATCAGCTAGTTTTTGGAAAGTGTTGTCACCATTATACTGAGATAGAGAACCAGGTCTACTGGGCCATCAAACAATTAAATTCTAATCTTACAGGTGTAGGTGATAAAAAGAAGTTGTATATTTTATAGTTATATGAAAGTCATATAGATTCATATGAGAACCCAATGATTTATAAGAAGATAACCAAGGATTCCCACGATCATATCACCCTTTATCATCAATTCCACATTGGGAAGAAGGTCCTCCTTTATAATACATGTCTAAAGTTGCATCTAGGTAAGATTAATTAAAACTATTTTGGACCATAAACTATTATTAATTTTTATAAATTTAGTCTTTTTCAGGTTCAATATGAAGGAAAAAAACAAACATTCACTATTAATGGGAATCAGTTGAAGCACTTTCATGAATCTATTCCGGAGTCCATGATGGAGGAACTCGATGTTCATGAAGAAAACTACCAATGAAACCCAACAGGTTTTATCCTTCCTTACTACATTCTATTTCATTACAGTGAGGACACTGCATACTCTAGGTGTGGGGAGATGGCTACAATATTTTATTATTTAGGAATTTTTATTATATTTATTCTTTTTCTCTTTTTAGATTTCAGAATAGTACTGAAAATTTCCCTCTCTTTCCACTCATTTTTCTGCCAGAATATTATTTTTTATGCCCACTCAATAATGGAAAATTATTTTTTTAATCATGGAAATTATTTAACATTCATGATTAATTTACCTATTTCATGTTGTTTTAACATTCAACAAAAAATTCTACTGATGAAATGTGCATTTCATCATGAATTCAACATTTTGTTGTGAATTTATCTTGAAAATTGGTTGTTTTTATGATATAAATAGTTGCATTATATTGAATACTTTGAGAATAATGGCAACCTTTGTGGAAGTTGTTGAAGGTAAAATTGTTTCACTTAATTTCTTCACACACCTTTTCACCCAACCATGAAGTGTGAAAATTTCGTACTTAATATAAGGTAAATATAAGCATGGTTAATTTTTCTCTACTTTCAAATATTATTTTTCCCATAAGTTTTTTCCTTATATGATCTATTTCATCACTCTACTAGATTTAACTATGAATGTGTACCTATTATTTGACTTTTGTACGCCCTAAAAAAACAAATAAACATTGAGGGGAGTTATGAAATGTACAACATATGAGGATATCTAGGTCAGGATCTTATGGTATGAATTTTGGGAATGCTTAAATGAGTGGGAAATTAACTTTTATTGTAAAGGATGTAGGTCATGTTTGGTGGAATGGATCATTTAATAAGACAAATTTTAAAATAACTGATATTTACTCAATAAAAAGTGGAAATAATAGCATGAAAGGGTTTTCACACAAACATGTGGAGAATTAGTGACATGATTAAATATTGAATTATTTGTTGATATTTTTATAATGAATATCTTGTAATTTCATTATGTTACAATTTTTTAGATTCTTTTTTTTCAAGATTACCGAGAATAACTCCTTGGTGTGATTTTTTATTTCATCACATTTTTATCAGGGATTAAATTTTAATTGAATTTTCATTCTTCATGAAGTTGATAATATCTCCTTGCATAATTTTTGGAATTGTCACTTTTACAATGAGTACAAATTTTTAGGTGTGGGGGAATGACATCATCATGATTTACTACTTTATTTCACTCTTACACCACTATTTTAAACTAGTTTTGTATTTGAAATTAGTAATTTGAAAACAATTTTCACTTCCCATTTGATTAAATAATTTAATGTTTATCACTATAAAAAAGATAAATTCAACTACTGTTTTGGTGATTTTATTCTAGGAGGAGGATATTTGGATGGCTGGATATGATCCCAAAGGAAAATGGGTCATATTTTATTGAATCCCAAGTACAACTATCCATTTTGTTTCACATTCCACAAAATCTGTGTGTCCAAAGGGGATGAAATTTTGTGGCCTGATGCATAAATTCATGGGAAACAACTTATCTCAAGAAACCAAATCCAAATTATTCCATCTGGTGTCCAATGGACCCCAAATTTTAGATTAAGACACTCAAGAGGCCGATCAACAACTCTCCTCTTTTATCCAAGTTGGGATATGTCTATTTACTTGTCCAAAACTGAGATACAAGTGGTATAACCAATACTGGGTTCCCAAAACCACTTCCAATTTTGGTTATAAAAAACCCCATGGGAACCCCCTTTGCAAGTTAGAAAACGTTATTTAAGTTCTACCAATTTGGAGTTCTAGAGGAGCCCTCTAATCACCTTGGTGGTTTTGGAGCTCCTTATCATCAGAGAGAGAGTAGAAATGAAGAAGAAGATCCACCCAAGCTTCCTCCTCCCCTAATGTCGAGCTAAACAATGGATGATCATAGAGAGGGATCTACACACTTGAATGGGGGGGGGGGGTTATTAAACATACTTATCTATTTTTTTCTATATATTTTGGATTTTAATTGTTCTTTTATATTTATCTTAACTTTTTTTGATACATTTAATTGAAACACTTTTTATTTCACAACTAATCGATGTGAAATATTAAGTCTGCGACATGCATTGTTCTGACTGGACAACATAATAATTCTCTTCTTTCCAAAACATTTGATATTTTAGTGTTCCTTTATAAATATTAATGCATGATAAGTGTCTGTAATAAGACTACATGATTTTTATGTGATGGTTTAGTGTTATTTTTATCATTTTAAGAGGCTTGTGGGTACCCAAGATCTTGGTTAAACCTCAACCAAAGGATTACATTAAAACCTAATAATAAATTCAGAATAAAGAAAAATTTAAGTGTTGTGTTAAAATATCTATGATCACATCCTTATCATAAATTTTTCAAAATCCACTTATTTTTCAACTATTAAACTCTTTAAATTAAGTCATTTTTTAAAAATATTTTCAAAACCACCCCTTATTTTAATCCTTTTTATTAAAAATAAAAACATCATGTAGTACCCCCAGTTTTTAGTATGTAACACTTACTTGATGATTTTTATGGTTATAAATTGTAAGGGTGATTTATGGAAGAGTTGGGAGAACTCTGGAAGAGTTTTTGGGGCTAAGTGAAGGTCGCACGGATAGCGCACAGTTTTCTTAACCGTGCTGCCAAACTGTGCGCAGTGGTCTTATTGAGGTAGTAGCTATTACATAGTTGGAACAAAGTATGAGAGACCATGAAAGGGAAATATGTGAGGGTAGTTTCTACCACAATATTAGTGCATGGTTTGCCTAACCGTGCGGCCAAACTGTGCGCAAAGCCAAAGTGAGATCCTTAAAAATAAGATCTCACTCTTTTTTGCCATAACTCCGTCGTTTTTTCCTCAAACCTGCCCTAACTCAGAATTTTTCTTCTCCTAAGGCTAAATAATGTTCTCCCATCAATCTGGAGGCGATATGAAGTCTTCCCTTGGTGAATCAAATCCATATTTTTGAGGTATGTGATCATTCCCCATCGTTCTTGATCAAGTTATTAGATCTACTTAGATATACTTCTCCCTTTCTCTTGGTTTCTTATATCTATTCCAGTTATGGGTAGATCTATGTGGTTGAATGTCAAATCTAATGAGATTTGGTCTTTATCCTTCTAGGAGAAGATATCTAAGGTAGGTTCTTTGAGAATTTACACAGTTTTCTCGTGTGTTCTTCATTCGTTGGGGTTTTCGTTAAAAACTTTGAGGTAGGAGGCTTCTTTCTCGACTCCACTTAATAGAACTGATTGGATATATTTCAAATTGAATGCTTTTTGTTGAATTTAATTTTATTTTGTTTTTTAACACTTTTTGGGAACCCTTTTTAGTGATGGTTGTGAAATCTGGAAAATTGGGTGTTTGAGTAAAATGCTTTTGCTCTTGGTTTTAAAATATTGATTTTGAAAAGGGGATTTTTCTCAATTGTTGTAACATGAATTGGATTGGATGTTTCCAATAAAAGGGAATTTTTTATTGAAATTAAATGTTTCTTAGAAATTTGTTTGTTCTCTGGTTTTCAATAAAAGTTCAGTTTTATCAGAATTGTTTGTTTTGCAAATGGAAATATTTGGCATAAATGGTGTTGGTGTGAGTTTAGGCTTAATGAGCCCTTAATAAGGGACTAATACCATTCGAGTACAAGGTACCTGACCCTGGATTGGGGGAATGTGTCATTGGGATAGGAAGTAATTGGACGAGATACCACACATGAGTATGGAACTGTCAAACGAAGCATGCATATGTGGGTGTATTGTGAACTATGGAATGTGTATGCCAAATGATAATAAGAATGGGTTTAAGCTTTGATTAGTTATTTTTATAGAAAAAAAACTTTCTGTAAATTGGTTTCATTTAGTTTTGTTTTCACTTTGTTGTAAATGATTTTTGGAACTTATTTATATTTGGTTATAAACTGTTTTGGTAAATTGTTTTATATAAAATATTTTATATAAATGTGGATAACTTTTATATCCTAGTGGAGTGAGTAGGGAAATCATTGGGAAACAACCTACATGTTTTATACTCACCCATGCTTTTTCACTTTGGTGCTTTTGCATATTCTTTCTTCCGGGATATGGGAAAAGGTAATGTTCCCCATGTTTTTAGAACTACCTCATGATACTTGGGATGTTCGATTATTGTGGAGATTGGATCTCCTGGATCATGGAGTCTGATGGTCTCTTTAGAGTCTTTATTTATACCTGTTGTGTAATTTAATACTTGTTTGGTCTTCTACTATATCACATTTTGATGTGGTTCTGAGATACATGAATTGTTTAGTTGTCTTTCTTTTGGTGACGCATCACTTAGTGAATGGTTTGGTTATGGGTTGTTGGTTTATTAGTTCATTAATTATAGGGTAAATCATCACCCAATTTTATTTGAAACCCTTTGACATTTATTTATATCATTTGGTGTCTTGGGGATGTTTCTTAAGGCCATGTAATGACTCGTTGTGCTCTCAATCCAGTGGGAATGAGTGGGTCATTACAAATGGTATCAGTCTGGTCCTTCTTTTGTGGTGAAAATTGTATCATCTTGTTTGGTCCTTTTTCTTATAAGTGTTCATTAGTGTTCTTGGTCTTTGAGATGAAATTCCTTCTTGTATATCGTTTGGGATGAAGTCTTAGACCGGATTAGGATTATCGAAACATGAAATATATAGCATAAAAGGATGTCACTAACCCTTTTATGCTGAACTTCATGTTACCTGGGAGTTGGGTAAACGAGTGTTTGAATACACTTCTAGGATCTTGGAATCTCATTATCATGGGTTCATCCAATGAGAAGAGCTTGAAATGCATTGTAGAGGAATGAATTCCCACTAGCAGTGCATACATCACTTCGAGGAATGATTCATATTGTGAAAAAATTGTTGGTTTTTGAAAAAGTATGAAATTGTTTTTCAAAATGAAAGATTTTGAAAAAGGGAATGCTTATGGTATTTTCAAAATGGTTTAATTTTCAAAAATCAGGTTAAATGTTTTCAGAAAATGGTTAAACATGGGAAAAAGTATCATTTAGAAAAAAAATTTGTTATAGTTGATGTGATAGAATTTGAAATTCAAAGCCATCAGTTGCTAGAGAGTGATATTGACGGAGTTTATTGTTTTTTTATAAAATGGAACCTATTAGACATCATCAAAACCAACATAAAGAAGCTATGGAAAATGTGGTTGCATCTGAACAACAAGTGAACCAAGAGTTGGTTCATAGTATTTTCAAAGCTTTTCAAGCTGTGGATATGGGGAACTAGAGGAATTGTCCATGACATGTGGATCATACCATTCAGTTCATGAAGCAGAATACACCTAACTTTTGGGGTGATTCTAAACCTGAGAAGGCGGAGGTGTGGCTGAGTAGGATGAATCGTATCTTTAACCTCATTGGAACACTTGTAGAGATAAAGTTCAAGTAGGCGATATATATTCTCTCGGATCTTGCACGCCAGTAGTAGTATTTAGCAGTGCAGGATAAATTGTATAAAAACCTTACATGGGAGGATTTTGAGGTATTGTTCAAAAAAAATTATATCCTCACACGTTCAAGATCTAAAAAATGGTGGAATTCTTTAGCCTGAAACAAGAGAGTCTCTCTATCACAAATTATGCAGCTAGATTCAAGAATTTAGTCCATTTTGCATTTGTGGTTGCTCCAAGTGAATCTTTGAAGGAACACATCATTGAATCGGGGATACAACATGATATTCGATAAAAGATTACGATGCTCTATATTATAGATTATACAGAGATGGAAAAAAAAGTGACTATAGCTGAACATGATATCTCGCGATCTATGGGAGGAGGTATGATGCTACCCACTCGGAAGGGTGGGAACTGAAATTCTAGGAGTAAGTAGAAAATGGACTCCTATTTCCAAGGTGGGAGTGGAAATAAGAACCAGACGGTTGGATGAATGAACCTTCCTCTATGACCCCAGAACAAAGCAGATTGCTTTCAATGTGGTTCGGTTGACCACATAAAGTGAGAGTGTATGAAACAAACTAGAGAATTTCATAATTGAAACAATATGGGATATCATAAGTGGTATTATCACAATGATCCAATGTTATGTGTCCAAGAAACTTCTCAAGAATCACAAGCATAATATGCTTCAACAGGGTGAGGACAACTGAACCAGTCTCGTCTATAGAGTAGAGCTAGCCATGACAATTCTAGAAATACCACGACCCCTCAACCAGGTACATATAAGCAAGGAAACAAGGAGAAAATTCAGTGATGAAGCAATTTTAGGGAGTTGAGAATATGATTGTCAATGATCAAGCTGGACCATCTACAGTGAGAGGTACAATTCTGTTGAATTCTACCCTTCTGCAAGTGATCTTCAATACTACTGCATCACATTATTTCATTGCTTCTCATGATGTATATTTGATATGTTTTAAGTTGGAAATGTTTCCTTCTATTTTAAAACACCAAACTCCACTTGGGAAAAGAAAATGTCAAGCCTTTGTGTGTAGAGAATATACTATAACTATTGATGAAGTTGAGCTGAAATGGGAATTATTGATGTTGGACATGGATTCTTATGATGTAATCCTAGGTATGGATTGGTTGAAAATTTTTAAGTCTCACATTGACTGTTATAGGAGAATAGTTAGTTTGATGACTAAGGACGAAATAGAGCATCTCTTTATAGAAGAGTGGATGGTAAAGAAAGGTGAAAAGAGCTTGTTGGAACCAATGGTGAGAATGATCTCTTACCAGTTGAAGGCATTTAATTCGGAATTAATAGAAGAGATCGAGGGAAATATTTTTCCAGTAGTTGTGGATCACTTTCTAGATGTCATTCCCAAGAACTTATCAGCTTGACCACCTCTAAGGGAAGTATATATTATGATTGAACTCCTTCTAGGGACCAATTCTAGTTCCCTTCCATATTATAGTATGATATTAATATAGTTAATGGGATTGAAAGTGCAGTTGGAGGAGTTGAAAAACAAGGGTTTCATTCAACCAAGCACGTCTCTGTGGGTAGCACTGGTCTTGTTCATGAAGAAATCAGATGAAAATATTTGGTTGTGTGTTGATCAACATAATATTAACCATGTTACGATAAAGAATATATATCCACTTCATGCATTGATGATATGTTCAATCAATTAAGGGGAGATCAGTGGTTCCCCAAAATTGACATTCTATTAGGATATCATCAATTGCGAGTTCGGATAGAGGATATTCCACATAAATCTTTCAGAAGAAGATATGGCCACTACGAATATGTAGTCATGCCATTCGGTGTAACGAATGTACCAATGGTCTTCACAGCATTGATGGATCAGATATTCCAACAATATCTTGATTCTATTATTGTGGTGTTTATGGACGACATCTTGGTGTATTGAAAGACAAGGGTTGACCATGAGGATCATCTAGAAATAGTTTTACAAATCTTTAGTGATCACTGGTTGTATTCCAAATTATCAAAGTGTGATTTTTGGATACAATAAGTACGTTTCCTAGGCCATGTAATTTCTGAAAAAGGTGTTTTTATTGATTATGAAAAGATAGAAGCTATTATCTTGTGAAAACCAGTGAGTAATTTCTTCAAAATATAATTTGTTCTTGGTCTATATTGTTTCTACCGATTCTTTGTGAATGATTTATCATCACTAGTTTTTCCAATGACAGATTAGAATAAGAAGAATGCTCCATTCCAATGGAAAGAGGAATGCCAGAAATAATTATAAGAAATAAAAGTTTATCTAACATTGACACCTATATTGATATTTCCAGAATTATGATAGGGGTAAATGGTGTACTGTGACACTTCAGGATAAGGGTTGCACTAGATTCTCCTACAAGGAGACCATGTGGTTACTTATGGTTCAAGCCAACTAAGGATTCATGAGAAGAATTAACCATCACATGATTTGGAGTTAGCGTATGTCATCCAAGATTTGAAAACATAGAGACATTATCTCTTTGATGAGAAATTTACAGTGTTCACGTACCTAAAATGTTTGAAACACATTAAATCATAACGAGATTTGAATCTAAAGCAAAGGATATGGGTGGATTATCTCCAGATGTTTAACATTGACTTTATGTATACACCAGGAAAATGGAATTTGGTGGCATATGCATAGAGAATAAATTCATATGCTAAGTTGGACAAAGAAGCTTCAAAGGAATTGTGGTTGATGTTAGTACTAGAGGAAATGCTTGTGGAATGTGAAGACCAAGGTGATGTTGCAGTTTTCTTTTTAGCTAGCTTGTTCCTGTTTTGGTAAAAATGGTCAAAGAGGGACAAACATCTGATGCATAATGTCTGGTGATGAGTTCAAAACTCATTGGTGGGGAGACCAATGAAGGCTGTAAACTTGATGGGTGTTAAATTATTTTATTTAGAGATCATATGGTTGTACCTAGGGATTATTAGAAACAACTACTTCATTATTACTACCATTCGAGTAGGGAAATACATCTAGGTACATAGAATATGTACAAGGAATTTAAGGCACAATTTTGGTGGTGAAGCATGAAATGAAAAGTGGTCGAGTCTGTCTCGCGATGCTAAACTTGTCAGCAGGTTAAAGTAAAGCATCAGAGAATTACAGGTATATTACAATCTTTACCTATCCTAGTGTGGAAATGGGAGTAGATAACGATGGATTTTGTTACAGGTCTTCCAAGAATAGTTTGGAAACACGATTCTATATGAATTATAATGGATCAGCTTACCAGGTCAGATCATTTCATCCCTATTTGTGAAACTCATATGGTAAAGGATCTGTCAACAATCTATATTTGAGAAGTGGTAAAGTGACATGGAATACAAGTTTTAATCATCTCAGACTGAGATCTAAGGTTCACGACTCATTTTTGGAAATCCTTATAGAAAGCCCTTGGGACTCTGTTGACTATGAGAACGACGTATCTTCCTAAGATAGAAGACCATTTTGAGAGGATGATACAAACATTGGAAGATATGTTGTGGGATTGTGTAATGGATTTTGGCATCTCAAGGGAAGATCATATACCCTTAGTGGAGTTATCATATAATTACATTTATCAAGCCTCAATACATATGGATCTATTTGATGCATTGTATGGGTGGCCTTATTATTCTCCACTATGTTGGGTGGAAACAGGTGAGACTTCCCTAGTTGGTCCGAGCCTTTTCCAAGATACAATAGAGAAGATCAAGTTCATTAGAAAGCGGATGAAGATGGCTCAAAGTGGTCATAAATATTATTCATATCACTATCAAAGATCGTTGTCATTTTCCGTGGGTGATTATGTGTTCTTGAGGATATCTCCAAGGCTTGGAATTCATCATTTTTGGAAATAGGGAAGGTTATCTCCTTGATAAAGTATCCCTTTCAAGATAATATAATGATTTGGAGAGGTGTCATATCAGTTGGCATTACCACCATGGTTCAATTCTGTGCATAATGTGTTCTATGTATCTCACTTGAAAAGGTATCATCCAAATCCCGACCATGTGATCAGATGAGATCATGTTGGCCTTGAGCCGGATGCTTCATCGATTCATATCCCAGTACTGATTTTAGATAGGCAATAGAAAGTCTTGTGAGGTAAAAGTATCAGTCTAATGTGGGTTTTATTGCAGCATGGTAAAATTTAAGAAGATACTTGGGAACATGAGAAGGAGATGAAAGATTAGTGGTCGGAACTCTTTTAGATCAGTGAGGGTTTTATACTTTATGAGGATAGAAATATGAATGGTGGGGAGAATATAGTACCCTCGGTTTCAGGTATGTAACCCTTACTTGATTCTTTTTATGGTTATTAAGTTTAAGGGTGATTGATGTAAGAGTTGGGGGAACATTGGAATAGTTTTTAGGGAAAAGTGAAGGTCGCATGGGCGACACACGGTTTGCCTAACCATGCTGCCAAACCGCACATAGTGGTCTTATTTAGGTAGTATCTCTATCATGGTCGGAGCATGGTTTGGGAGACCATGTAGGGGGAAGCTGTGCACGTAGTGGATACTACATGGTTAGTGCACAATTTTCCTAACCGTGTAGCCAAACTATGCGTAGATTCAATGTGAGATGCTTAAAAATAGGATCTCACTCGTCTCTTCCACAACTCCCACATTTTTGCACCAAATAAGCCCTAACTCAAGATTTTTCTTCTCATAAGGATAAATAAGTTTCTCTCATATATCCGGAGGTGATATGATGGCTTCCCTTAGTGAATCGAAGATGAATTCTAGAGGTATGTTATCGTTCTCCATCGTTCTTGATCAGTTTCATAGATCTGCTTAATATACTTATGCTCTTCTCTTGGTTTCTTATATCTATGCATGTTATGGGTAGATCTTGGTTTTTATATGAAAAATATGATAATATTTAGTCTTGATATTTCTATAAGAAGATATCTAAGGTGGGTTCTTGGAGAATCGACCCGGTTTTCTTGTGCGTTCTTCGTTCGTTCGGGTTTTCATAAAACCTTCATGGTAGGAGACTTATTTATCAACTCCAATTTTTAGAACTGGTTGTGTTGCTTTAAAATTGAATGTGTGGTGTTTAATTTATTGTGATTTGGGTTTTTAACACTTTTTGGAATCCCTTTTTAGTGATGGTTGTGAAATTGTGAAAATTGGGTGTTTGTGTAAAATGATTTTACTCTTGGTTTTAAATTATAGATTTTAAAAAGGGTATTTTTATGGATACAAGGAACATGAATTGGATTGTATGTTTTAAATAAAAGGGAAGGTTTTATTGGAATAAAATATTTATTTTAAATTTATTTTGTGCTTTGGTTTTCAATAAAAGTTCAGTTTTATTGGAATGGTTTGTTTTGGAAATGGAAGTATTTGGAATAAATGGTGTCAGTGTGAGTTCAGGATTAACGGTCCCTTAATAAGGTATGAGTACCATTAGGGTACAAGGGACATGACCCTGGATCGGGGGTGTGTATCGTTGGGAAAAATGCAATTGGACGAGAGGCCACTCATGAGTATGGAACTATTAAACAAAGCATACATGTGTGGGTGTGTTGTGAACTATGGGATGGGTATGCCAAATTATAAGAAGAATTGGTTTTAAGATATGATTAGTTATTTTTTTGGAAACTTAACTTGATGGAAATTGGTTTCATTTAGTTCTATTTTTACATGGTCTAAAATTATTTTTGGAACTTGTTTATATTTGGTTATAAACTATTTTGGTAAATTGTTTTAGATATTCTGTTTTATATAAATGTGGATAAATTTTCTAACCTAGTGGAATGAGTAGGGAATTCATTGGGGGGAAACCTATAGATTTTTTTACTCAACCCTACTTTGGAACTTTGGGGATTTTTAATAAACTATCTTCTAGGACATAGGAAAAGGTAACATTTCCTACATTTTTGGCACTACCTTGTGATACTTGGAATTTTCAATGATTTTGGAGATTGTATATCATGGAGGAAGGAGTCTCATGTTATCTTGAGAGTCTTAATTTTTTTTATCTTCTGTGTACTTTGATACTTGTTTGGTCTTCTTATGTATCACACTTTGATGTGGTTTTGAGATACATGAAGTTTTTTAGTTGTATTTCCTTTGTTCATGCATCATTTAGTGAATGGTTTGGTTATGGGTTGTTGGTTTATTGGTTTATTTAATAAATGGTAAATCATCCCCCACTTGTATTTAAAACCCTTCGACATTTATTTCCAGCATTTGGCTTCTTGGGGATGTCGCTTAAGGTCAAGTGATGACTCGTTGTGCTCTCAACCCAGTGGGAATGAGCAAGTCATTACACTATAAACCTCCAATTCTCCTTGAGAGACAACCTAGGGTCTTTACTAGACTATAAAATCATCTTTAAATCATTATCAATTGGATGTGTCAAGAAAACATGTTCAGTGCCATTCCAAAAGAGTCTTGGATTTGAAATAAAAGACTAGGCCATTATAATATTCACTCATTTAAAAAGATCACTAGAAAAGTTTTAGTCAAGCATCTAACTAAAATTGAATTCTCAAATGAAATGTTCTATAACCCATTTAAAAAAGAGAAACCACAAGCGATATCTCTCAAATCGAAGAAATATTTTTCAACATCTCAACCCCTAGAGTAGGTTCACAAGGATTTTTTTGGACCACCAAGAGTTTCTAGTATAAATGGTAAGTAATAAGTGTATGTGTTTCTAGATTAATTTTCTAGGTATACATGATTGTTATTTATAGATAAAAAGTTAATTTTGGTTCTTTCTTTACAATGTATTCTAAATCAGTAGAAAATATTAGTTGATTTAAGATTAAGACCCTAAGAAGTGATCATGGCCAGGAGTATGAAAATAAAGACTTTGGATCCTTTTTTATCAAAAAATGGATATAATCATAACTTTTATTTCTCTTGGACCCCACAACATAACATTTTTATAGAAATGATAAATATAACACTTCAAGAAATTGAATAAACTATGCTTAATGAATAGAACTTCCTATTAATTTTTTGGATCGAATATGCAAATACAGCCTATAATATAATTAATAGAGTTTTAATTAGACCTCTCTAAATGAAATAACCTTAAAAAATATAGAATAATATGGATCCAAAGTTTAACTACTTTAGAGTTTTGTGGTTTCAAAGTATTTATTCTTAACACTAAGGATAATTTTGAAAAATTTATTCCAAAAGTTATGAAGAAAATTTCCTGGGTTATTCAACTTCTAGTAAGCCATATAGAGTGTTTAAAAAAAGAACCAAGACTATAGAGGAGTCTGTTCATGTCAATTTTGATGAGACGGATCCATATGAGATAAATACCCATTTATAAAACCTTGAGGATGATTTTTCAATTCTAAATTTAAATTATAAACCTTCTGAAACATATATCAAGTAAGCATAAAAATCCTTCATTTACAAGGAACATTCACAACCCGAACCTGAATCTATAGAAAACCATGAAATGACCATTCCTTCTTTTTATAAAGATGTTAGTACTCTTAAATACCATCCTCAAGATACTATACTTAGATACCTAGATATAGGTATAAATACTAGAGTTTCTGTTAGAAATCAGGTTGAATATCAAGCATTCTTTTCCCATGTTGAACATAAGAACACCATTTATGCAATTAATGATGAATTATGATTAATTTCTAGGAAATAATTAGTGTATCAGTTTGAAGGAAATAAATTTTGGGATATTTAAGGCAGATCTAAAGACACTCTCACTAGTAAAACTAAATGGGTGTTTAGAAACAAGGTTGAAGAATTTGGAATTATAGTAATAAATAAAGCTAGGTTGGTTGTAGATGGGTATAGTAAATAAAAAGTTATTGACTATGAGTAGTCCATTATACCAACAGATAGACATGAATTCATTATAATACAACTTTCCAATAAAACAAATTTGGATTTTAATCTATATATAATGTACGAAAAAAGTTAATTATTAAATGGTTACATAGTTGGGAATGTTTTTAATGAACAAACCCTTTTTTTCAAAATTTTAATTTTCCAAATCATGTTTTCAAAATAAAAAAGATTTTTATGGTTGAAAACAAGCCCCTAGAGCATGGTAAGACATGATCAACTATTTTATGATTTCTATTGGATTTTTAAATGGTATAGTTGATCCTACTCTTTTTATAAAAATAATTTACTAAGATGATTTAGTTGATAAAATCTATGTTGATGATATTTTATTTGGATCTTGTAAAAAATATTTGTGTAATAATTTTTATAAAATGATTCAAAATGAATTTGAATTGAGTTTTTTGGTTGAACATATATTCTTTTTTGGGTTTATAATTTTTCCAAAATAATGAAGTAATTATATAAAATCAAATAATGTAGACTATAATAATTTTAAAATATTATGGTTTGGATAACAAAAAAAGTAACAAAAATCCCATCAGTACTACCTATAAGTTGGATTTTGATAAAGCTGTAATGTCAATGGATCAAACTAGTTATAGACGTATGGATGGATGTTTTCTATATTCAACTGCTATCCAATTTGATATTATGTTTAGTGTATGTATGTGTTCCCATTTTCAAGAAAATAATAAGGAATCTAATTTACTTTGTGTTAAAAGTATTTTTAAATACCTTAAATGTGCAATCATTTTAGGAATATTCTATCCTAGAGGATAAGAATTTGAATTAGTGAGTTATTCAAATGATGATTTTGGTAGTTTCAAGTTAGATATAAAAATAACCTCTAGAACATGTCATATTTTTGGAATGTGTCTAGTTATTTGGTATAGTAAGAATAAAATTTTTGTTGCATTGTCTACTATTGAAGATGAATACATAGCTACATGTAGTTTCTATGATCAATTTTTTAGGATGAAACACATTCTTCTAGACTATGGATATCGATTCATACATATACACATAAATTTTGACAACACAAGTGTGATACATATATATAAGAATCCCATGAAATATTCTAGGATACAACATACAGATGTAAGAAATCACATTTTGAGGTATCATTTTCAAATGTGTTATGTAAATCCTGAATTTATAGGAAATAAACATCATATTGATGATATTTTCCTAAAACCCTTTAACTATGAGATACTGACACTACGCCAAAAACCGGCAAGGGAAGCGCTACCCCTTTATCAGTGCTAATAAAAAGCGATGATAAAGGGGGCCTTTATCAGTGCTCAAAAAAGCACTGATAAAGGGTAACCTTTATCAGTGCTAAAAAAAGCGCTGATAAATGGGGTCCTTTATCAGAACTTTTTTTAGCGTTGATAAACGCCCCCCTTTATCAGTGCTTTTTTTGAGTGCTGATAAAGGGGACCCCTTTATTAGCGCTTCTTTTAGTAGCACTGATAAAGGGGGGATTTATCTGCTCTTTTCCCGAGTGCTAATAAATGTGGAGTTTCAAAAAAAAAATTCATGAAAAATAATATTTTGTTATATAAGTATATTTATATTGATATAAATACAATATATATTTTTTAAATATGTTATAGATATGTATAAATATACTATTACATTTAATATATAAGAAATTTTGTGAAAATGCTTTCAAAATATTTTAAGAAATTATTATTAATTAATAATTTTCTAATTATTATCAATTAAAAATCATTTAATAACAATTTGAGGACACAAAAAATCAAAACAATTAATAAAAGATCTAAAATACGTTGAAAATGGAACTCAAACTTCAAATGGCCATAAATTTTGATCCGGGTGTCCGTTTGAGGTCTACAACATATCAAATCGAAGCCTGCAACGAGATCTACATGATTATCACCCAAGAAAAGCCTTTGTCACATTTTGAGAGCCCAAAAAAGGCCCAGAAGGCCTCCAAAACTGAGTTTTTAGTCGGGATACCCCGATTTTTTAACATTCAAACCAGTATAACTTCTGATCCGGATGTCCGTTAGGCCTATACCACATATCATATCAAAAATTGATTCATTTTATTCAATTTTACTGGTTGTCGTGTTGAAACGGTATTCTATATTATAAGTTATGGTCGTTTTAACATTTTATGGCTTTTCAAATACACATATATATGTATTTATTCATAAATATATATGTGTCTGTGTGCGTGGGTGTCTATGTGTGTGTCTGTGTGTTGTATATATGTATATATGTATGTATTTATTTATTTACTTACTTATAAACACACATAAAAAATATATTTTTTCATAAATGTATTTAAAACTAATATTATATGTACATTCTATGGCTTTTCAAATACACATATATATGTATTTATTCGTAAATATAAATGTGTTTGTGTGTGAGTGTGTCTCTGTGTGTGTCTATGTGTTGTATATATCTATGTATGTGTGTTGTATATATCTATGTATGTATTTATGTATGTATTTATTTATTTACAAACACACATAAAAAACATATTTTTTTCATAAATGTATTTAAAATTAATCTTATATGTATATATTAATATTCAAATAAATATACGTATAAAAAATTATAAATAAATATATATATATAAATATATTAATATACGAATTAATATATATACTAATATATGAATAAATATATTTATATTAATATGAATGTATATAAATATATGAATAAATATAACTATATATAGATATATCATTAAATAGAGAACAAAACGAAATGGCTTATTGGTAAAGGTGCAGCTGCAAAAGGGGGGAGGTCCCGGGTTCGAGTTCGGGTGTAAGCGAATGGGGTGCACGTGTATGTGGATGAGCGGCAAGGGCTGCCCGCGGGAGACATCCTAGCACTGATAAAAGGGGGTGTGAAGTGCTGACAAAAGCACTCCCCGCATTATTTTAAATTTTTGTTATTTTTGTTATTTTTTTGACCTTTATGAGCGCTAAAAAAAGCGCTGATAAAGGCCCCTTTTATCAGCGCTAAAAAAAGAACTGATAGAGGGGTCTTTTATCAGCACATTTTTTAGCGCTGATAAAAGGGGCCTTTATCAGCGCTTTTTGGAGCGCTGATAAAAGGGACCCCCCTATATCAGTGTTGAGCTTTACAGTGCTTTTTTAGCACTATTAAAGCTCTTTTTAGCACTGATATAGGCCGTTTTGTAGTAGTGTAAAATACATCAAACATGAATTTGGAATAATAGACTTGGGTTAATCATTAATGTTATATTTTTCACTATTGGGAGCGTCACTGTTGAAGACTCACCATTGGCGAGTCACCATTGGATGAGTCACTGTTGATGAGTCAACTTCAGTGGGTCACCACTAAAGATTTTCCATTGGATAAGTCACTAATTATGATTCAGAGTTAGCGATTCACTATTGGGATAGTCCCAATTGGTGCGTAATCGTTGATGATCCACCATTGGTGAGTAACCTTTAGAGAGTCACCATTGGATGAGTCACTGTTGGATGAATTACTATTGGAAGAGTCATGGGTCTATGTTTCAAGTGTTGTTGTGATTTATAAATTTTAGGATTAGATTTTTATTCAATTTAAGTAATTTATTTTTATTAAAATTTATTATTTTAAATCCTTAAATAGTAAATCATGATTTATATTTTTAATCTGAGTCACTCTCACCCGTGATTTCTTCCCTCAATCCATTTTACTTTTTCATCTCTTTACATTTATCCTTCTCCCTCTCTTGATTCTCCTTCATTCCCTTGAAATGTTGTGAGTCACGTGTGTTGTAATTTCATCTCCGGAGGAATCGTGACCTACTAAAAGATCAAAAGGGGAATCGAGACAACCTATTATCGAGTTGAGGAACTCAAATCTTGAAAATCATATAATGGTTACTGAAAAAAGGGGAGGGAGAGTGGTTTATTTTTAGCATGTTGGGTGGGATGATGGTGATCTAAGACCAAGGATGGGTGGATTGGTTCTTTATAAATGGTTGACCTTTCTATCCTAGAAGGGTTCATCATTTATATCTGTATGACATGTTCAGTTTTGGAAGGAAGAAATATCTTATCTGAAGTATTATTGATGGAATTTTTTTTAACTTTTCATCAATTGAATTATAAAAGTGTTTAAAAGTACTTCATAAATGAGTATTTGAGGAATATTATGGTATAATACCCAGTGTTAGTGAAATTTTTAGTTATGAAAATGCCTTGCGGGATCTGACTTGTGATGGTTCTATGAGAAGGGATACTTTTAATGATTTAGATGGAGAATGTAATCTTCTCATTAAATATATATTTCCTTTGTTGTGTCCATGTAAAGTATAATTAGACACCACAATATATTATTAGGTTTACTAGTTATTTATTATGAAAATATGGGATAGGTTCAAACTATATAGATGTCTCATGATACACATGAAATAGACGTGTAATTAATCCTCTAGATCCAATTATCTATTTTATCCAAATTTAATTTCTTTTATGATGGAAAAAATGTTTTTTATTAATAAATAGGAGGAACATCATGTTAAATTTTGTGGTTTATGAATTTATAATCTTTTTTTATAAGGATGAGGGTGGGATAAAACCCTTGGATGAAGAAGTTAGTTGTGGATAATGACAAGATCTATGAGGATTTTAATACCATAGATCATCTTATTATACCTAAGAACATTAATAATACTTTCATGGATCCATAAGAGATAATAGAGTATTATAATGAGTAATAATTTTATGCAGATGTTGATGAATAGGTGGTCACCTCAATGGAGGAGGGTAGTGACCCTGACATTCCAAAGATCCCAGTTATGACTTTTGGTCCTTCTCGTCCTCTAGACTCTCTCCCTACCAGAGATAGGTTGTTATGTAAGAGAGAAGATGATGATTATGAGACAAAGATTTCTAGTTATGTGTAGATTAGAATGTCTAGTTATAAATTTTCAAAATAGGTTGTACAAGTTTATGATGATGAGAATGGAAATGTAAATGGTGAAGATGATAAAGATGACGATGAGGATAGTGATGTTGATGTTCATGATCCTGATACTGATGCTATTAGGAACCAGTCACATGTTCCTTCCCCTATTGTTTCATCTATTTCTGTTTTCTCATTGGGGATACCATATTTGAAAAAATCTATGTCTATTGAGAGATCAGTTCTAAAGAGGTCTGTTGGAGATGTTTTATCTAATGGAGAAGATACTCGAGAATTTTCTATCGGGGGATAATCCCCGAGTTATTTCATATTTCTTTCTACTCATGCTGAATGGGATAAATTTCTAGGATATATTTATCTTGTTTTGAATGATTTAGTGACCAATTGGGTATAATAAGTTTTTTAAGATCCTAGATATTCTTAGGCCTAGGGTGATGTATCCTCTAAGGGGGAGCCTTCCCCAGGTTCAAAGTTTCTTGGATTAGAATATGATGATTCAGATGATGACCAAGGTAGTCCACCAAAGGTTGGGGGAACTGCTATCTATGTTGTTTTTTTGGAATATTACAATGGGTATTTGGTGAAGAATATATATCATAATGGTGAGATTCAAGCTTTTTTTTAGATTCTCCTGCTGCTAGACTATATCTTGTAGAGTTTCATACTCCCAGTGTTGAGAAACTTACTATACTACCACCTTTATATACTATTTCTAGGGTAGACTTGGAGTCTTTTAAAGGGATTCTCTTTTCTTATTTTAGTATGATATTGAGATATTAGTAACCTAAAATCACACAACTCAATGATATTGTTGTTATACACCATTTTTATATTTTTTTATTCCATATCTTTCTAAAGATGAGCATTCACATTCCAGATGTGGAAATTGGGAACTATAGAGACCCATATCTTGAAGTACATGGAAATTACATTACTTTTGCGGATTAAATAATACATAACAAACACAAACACCCAAGGACTGTAATAGTTTAGTGTCTTTGGAAACTCAGAACATAATCTTCTAATCAGGGTGAAAGATCTTCAACATCTCCCATAAGGATCTTCCCCTTTTTTGTACATAAAATGTTTCTTTATATCCTGGGGAAAAGAAAACATAAAAAGGGTGAGCTCAAATGCTCAGTAAGGGTAAGTATAAATAACATAAAACTATCCATAAATATTTTAATGTAAAAACATGAACATAAAACTTCAAAATCATGAGTAATGACATAAATCTTGGCAGTACATAAGGTATAGATCATAATGGAACATTAATAAAGATAAAATAGAATGGGAATAAAACATGTAATTTTTTAAACCATTTAGCTCATGATATGATTTCCATAGTAGCCAAGGCATTGTTTCCAAGACCATCATAGTGGACAAAGTCCATTATTGAATCGTGTTTACTTGCCGTTCCTAACCTGAATTACTGAACTGGATTCACTTTCCATTCCAACCATGTCTATATCATTAGATATAAATCTTTACCCAATGTATTTAAGGGAGATGTAGGTCCCAACCATCTCATAATGAAACCATTCTTATATATGCCACAAAATCATAAATCATACATCATAGCATAACCCATGTAACAAAATTAGGATTTTTAAACATCATGCCATCATAACATAATCCATATAAGGTAAAGGACTTCATAAAAATAATTCCATGATAACATAATCAAATAAATGTAATGATAGGGATAGAAACCAATCCCTCTATAATCTTAGATGGAAAATAATTTTGATAAAGCACATGAAATCAGTTCTTGAGGAAAATATCGTTCTTTAAAATAATTTTCTTTATTCAAAATAAAATACAATTTTAAAGAAATTAATTTTTGTTGAAAATAATCATGAAATATTACATAGGAAGCTTCATGGAAATAAGGTGTTATGAAACTGTAAAAATCCGTTCATACCATATAAGTTAAAAAAACATTATTCTCGTACTTTGGCCAGAAAAGTCAAAAAGTATCTCGTACTAAAAACGACAAAATATTCCATTCATATATTCTACTAAAATTTTCACCAATAAGTAAAATTGAATTTTAAAAACTGTAGGTGGATATAAATAATATTACATATTGAGGAAACATGGATGTGGATGATAAATATTCCCCAGTAAATACCGAAGTATAAACAATCCCGGAAAAAATGAAGATTGCGAGATTTTCCCTTACTTTAGGTCCAATTTCTTCCATACGTGTTCAAAACTACTATATATTGGGTTTAAACATATTATTAACTTATAATAGAACCATAACAATATTTATTATATCACATATTACTCACTTATGACTTTATATTACCCGTTCTTTTGTCAATTCCATGTTAAAGCAGTGTTTTGGTTAAAACCGTTTCATTTATCATACGTGTTTGGACTTGTTGTTCTTGATATTATTACTTATATCCTGATTTAATTAATTACAGAATGTAAAACATTATTTATATATAATATATATTTAGAATATAAATATATATTATAGATCGATAAAGGGAATGAAATACACCGTTCATGGAGACGGTAGGTCGTACGTACGCATGAATGCTGTTTTCGATTCCTTATTGAATTGAATGAAATTAAGTAAATGAAACAAATATGTACATAGAAAAAGTATAAATATTATGTCATATCATTCATTATTATTTATTATATATACTTTATAATCATTCTTGAATGGTTAATATGATGAATGAATCTCATCGCGTCGTGGAGACGGTAATCCGTACGTACGCACGAGCGACGATGTCATTCCCGCAATTATTAAAGTGTAATATATAATATCTCAGAATTATTATCATGTTATAATAAACATATATAGTTATTCATTACACTATTATACCAATCCAAGTAAGGTGGTGGTGGAAAAATAGATTACCCCACGACGTGGAGACAATATTCCGTACGTATGCACGCGCGGTGATTTCATTTTCCGTAGGATGGATAAAAAGTGAAATGAGGTTGTTTCATATTTATTATATCATATTAGTATATTATTGGTACTTATTTTATTAATTTATAATGAAACAACTAAATAAGAATAATTTGAAGAAGAAAGAAACTTGAAAGAATCAGTAGAAGAGATTACCTCTTCTTCGACGCAACTCCTTTAAACTTCCTCTTATGGCACTAGAGTTGGTCTTTTGAGAAGACCAAAACCTCTATAATGTAACTATAGAGGTTGAGAAGAGGAATTTTCAGGGGTTGGTCATGATTTAAGGCTCAAAATTGAATGAAGAGGAGAAGGAAGGAGGTGCCCTCATATAGGAGAGGAGAGGGGCACCTTTGGAAACATAAAAACAATAATTTTTAAAAAATTAAAAACCCTCCTAAAACCTCCAAAAATGACTAAATTAGAAGATGAGATAATATAAGGTTGTAATATCATCAAAAAATAAAATTCATAAATATTGGGATTTTATTTTAATCCTTATCAAGTTGATATATCCTTATTTAATCTATTTAATTTTATTTTTGGTAATAATATTCAAAATTTTAAATTGTTATAAATAATTACTTATGTGTTGTGAATTTTCCATAATTAGATACATTATTAAATTTTAGACCATATAATTTTAAATTTATAATTTTTAAATATTTTTGTGATTTTTAAACAATTTAATAATATTTTATTTTTATAAAATATCAATAGTATCAATTTTGACACTATTCAATTATTTGAATTTAAATAAAATCCAAACCGAAGATATATTCGAAAAAAATATTTAATAGATTCCTAACATGTCATATTAATCAAAAGAATTTCATGGATCACATTAATTTGTTCATATAATATTTATTTTAATATTTTTAAAACCATTTATTTTATATTTATCTTAATAAAATAATTACTACAACATTTTGTATAATTGTTTAATATATTTATTTGTGTAATAAAAATTAAAAATAAAATACTATAATGAATATAAATCTAATATATTTCATAATAAAACTTTTATTAGAATTTATCAACTTAAAATAACATAATTTAAATTGTTATATGTATTCAATTATGAAGGTGACAACTTTGACATCATTTAAAATAAAATATTATAAATGTCATAATCTGTTTTATAAGGCTCCAAATGGTCCACAAGTCACCCCTTGGATGATTAGGATATATATATACTCGACTAATAATATTTTTTCAGGTGTTTGGACCTTTTGATGGGTAATATAATTTTAATAAAAACTATATTATTGATTTCTTACTAAATAAATAATTTCGGTATCATTAATGTATAAGCTATTAAGGTAATTAAATATTTCTTAAAAATTACAAATAAGTTACCATAAGAAAGAAAAACATTTTAGCTTTCAAATTATTAATTATAATTGAATTTATATTCTGTATAACCTTATTTTATAAATACAGTAATTATTAAAGCTTGAGTGAGACATATTTCACTTTCTTTAAATAAAATAAATTAAGGGTATTAATCACATCCAAGTGGGTTACAATAGATTCCATTTCGACCCAAGTGTGATTTAGGGAAAAATATAATCATCCAATTATATTAAGACACGTATTCGGGTAATTTTATAATATTATATTTACCCTTAATTACCCGATTTACCTTTAACTATGGTAAATAAAATTTACCGTAGTTACTATTCATAATGCCTAAAAATAAAAAGTATCATATTAACATTATTTGGACCAACTGATTACAAATATAGAATCCATTTTTCCAAATTCAAAACACATAAGTTTTAGTATTTAATTTAAAATTAATCCCACTGTTGAGAAAATACGTTTTAAAAGTTAAAACGTTACGAAAGATTGAAATGATTTTACCCATGAATTCAGTGTAAAATTAATGATAATGACTTAAGTTATATTAAATAGTAAAAATATATTCTATTTATACTTTAAAACTATTAAATATTATAATTTAACCATATATATTATCTCGATGAAAAAAGTTGTTTTTAATTAAAATTTAGCGTATTTTTACTATTCATCAAAATAAGAAACTTATCAAAAAAATATAAAACATTTATCTAAAGTAAAGTATTATATCCTGATTCCAAATTCGAATTTTATTTTGTCAAATTGAAGTTATTAACATGTCAAAAACTATATTTTAAGTGGGTGCACCATCAAAAGGCGGAAAAACTGCATTTTTTGAAAATTACTTATTTTATCCGAAAAATATATTCTGTTCTCATACCGTGTAATATAAAATGTGTAAGATGAATTATAATGTCATAAAATTCAGAATTTAGTTACTAATATTCATAATTTCTTGTTCATAATAATATTATAACAATATATCATTGTTTAGTGAAACTCAGTATTGCGTACAACACACGCTGTTGAGGAAGGTTCCTCTTGCGTGCAACACAAGCCAAGAATAGTGTCTGCGTATAATAAAATATAATATTGTGTTGCGTATAGAACAAGATAATTTTGGTGTGGCATACAACACAAGACATCAATGAAATTAGAATAATATTTTCCATAAAATCTCGGGGTGTTACAAGAACCATGGTTAGCTAGTAAGTTGGAGATCATAAGGTCTATGAAGGATTATACGAGATCATCAATTTCTTCCATTTGGGATGCTATGATGGAGATGTTGGAGTATTTTAATTTTTTTGCATCAATATCAAGTGCACATACTCCCCCTGTTTTGGTTTATACAATGTTAATACTGTCTATAGTCCTAGAAGAGATTCATTCTATTTTGGGGTATGTTCATTCTACTCCTCTAAAGGATTTATTGAAGAGTCATCAACATGGTTAGAATAGATAAAAATAGGTAAAGAGCTATTTAAATGAGCTTATGGTGATAGGAAAACCATCACTATGTCCATTAAATATTATCTTTCCAAGGTGTATGACAAAGACGAGCTAAATTCACATTTCATGTTTTTTGGATGAAAACCAAATAATGCCTTCTATCACTAGGTCTTTAGGAACATGTCAACTAGTTGATGGTGATGAATACTTTGATTATGTTATTTTTAGAGTAAAATAATTTGTTATTCAATTACATGGGGCGAAGAAGAAATATTATCATCTACGTTTTCAACAATACGATGGAATTCCTTTATGTCTCTAACACCGCAATGGTTAATCCAGAGACCACTGTTGTGTCTGCATTCACCTCTTCATCTTCTTCATAGCATATACCTTATCAGTACTGGTGTTTTATAATTTCTCTAGTATAAGTAGTATGACATATCAGGCTAGTGATTATTAGAGATCCACCTAATTCATTCTCATCATCATCAAGCACTACCTCAACCCTAATAGCTTCTCCATCCATTCCTCCCACATCTTATAACGGAAAATGAGATGCTTATCCTATATCTAGGGATGAGAGTGACTCTGATTTTATAAAGTCTTTAACTGGGATTTTTTTTATTTTCCCTGTATCTATTTTTTGACTGTAATATCTAACTTATTGACCTTAATTAAAGGTCTATCTATTATTCTTGTTCATATTTTTTTTATTTCCAATTTCTTGTTTTACCTTTTTGATAAACTGAAAAAAGAAGAAAATTTGAATGGAATTTACCTTGAATAGAATTTATATGTGAACTCTAACTCTTTATTTGATACCTCAGTTATATATCCTCTGATATGTTACTTTTCATACCAATTTAATTTTTAATATTTATTTTTTTACTTTCATTCTTTCCTTTGATATCATACTTATTTGAATGTTACTTCTTTGATACAATTTATTTATATTCTTTCTATCTTTAATATCATATTTATTTTGACTCATCCTTTGATACCATCCTTACTTGTCCTTTAATACTATCTCTATTTAAGTGCGATTTAATATACCTTTGAAAACCTTAATTACCCTTATCTTTGACTTTTACTTGATACCATATCTCTCTATCTTTGATACCATTTTTTAATCTCAAATTTGACATTTAAAATGTTATGTAGACTATTATCCTTCAAAATCATCTATGTATATCTAAATTTATTTTATACATGGTTTATAAAAATTCCATGATTTTTGATCTTTAGGAATGGGTATATTTCTAGAAACCCTTTATTTAATTCTCACAAACTAGGATTATTATGTTTTTAATGAATTTATTGTTTTATGACAATATTTTATAATATAGGGAAATTTGATGAAAATTTGTCAATGTGTAGGGTGGAGTCACCATTAGGTAAAAATTAAACACCACCATACATGAATCACCGCTAGACTTGAGTTACTATCAGACCAAGTCACCACCATAGTTGAGCTTTCACCAAATTGAGTCACCGTTAGAGTTGAGATACCACTAGACTGATTCCCTGAAACAATTGAGATGCCACCATATTGAGTTATTTGTAAAGTAAAGTTGTCACCAAAGTGACTCATCATCAGTTCAAATGAGTCACCATTAGAATGAGTCACTATTAGTTCATATTAGTCAATGATAGACTGACTCACCACCAAGATCAGTCACCACCAGATATGTCTTTCCACTAAAAGATCCACTGTCCCTATTCTTCCCATTTTGAACTAAATTCATCAATGACTATATTAATGCAATTAATGTAGAGGTATTGTTTAATGATTATTATCTTAACCAATGTAGAGATGAATTAATTAAAATGTTAGAATTATTACACAGATCCAGAAGATCTTATTTATTATTCCTCAATAGGTGCACACAATGCATTATATTCTTAGAATACTCCCTCATGCATGTGTTCTGAAATTGAACAAATGATCAATTAGTGCATGATTTTTTGAATTCTAGACAGATTATCACATGAGATCTTACAAACTGCATTGCTACTAGATTTTATCTATGAAATAGTGAAACAAATTGATGATCACAATACATTCCTAAATATATAAAAGGTAACCTTTATGATGCACTATTTTAAAATTTTTAGACAAATAGTTTTACCTCCTCATAAAACCACATTTGAGGAAACATAATTATCTGAAGTACTATAGACTGAGAAACATTACCTTATCTATATATTTTTTCTTTATCTTTATGTTGTTGTTTTCTATCAAGTAGTTTATTGTTTTCTCTATTTATCAACACACACTACCTCTTATTCTTAAACTATAGAATACTTGATAATCTATTCTATCTCTTTTCATTCACTTACCCACGTTGTTTTTAGAAGAGGTCCTTGTGTGGATTTTTCTGGTTTTTATTTCCAAGTATAATATTGGAAGAGTCCTATGAGAATGGACATCTTATAATGCATTATTTATATACACAATATAGGTTTTAGATCAGATTCTAGTTGTATAATCTTCTTGGTAGTGGGTGATTTCCAAGTGGAGGATATTAGGTCTCGTCTTGATATTGAACCCCTTATTTTTTCGTTCTATGCTTTGGTTTTTTTCCCTCAAGGTCAAATACTTAAAATGATTTTTAGTTATACTCTAATCAAAACATGTACTTTGATTGTTAGTCTTAACTTGTTTTTATATTTATATTTTTTAGAGTAAATTGATTTCATATTTTAATGTAATTTTCAATATTGTTTTAACTTATCTCTAATCAACACTTGAGAAATATGTTCAAAGCACAATCTTTTATCATACTACTATTTTGATTAGTTAGGAGAATTTATTTTATATTGGGGGATTTTATTTAAACTTATTTTAACAGAAATTTTATTAGGTACCCAATTCATCCCCTTATTTAGTTACTCACTCCGACCAATAGAAATTTATTATAGTACATTATACTTAGATGATATTCTCATTAATACTTGAATAAATTAAATCTTACTTAGTAATGGATTATTAATAGTATACAAGAACCAATAACCTATTTTTTGAAATTAAATTCATTATTAAATAAAATTTAAAATAATTGACTTTTTTATATATTGAATAGTTTCATAGTATATTTTGAACTAAATTACTTTGTATACTAAAAAAATACATATCATGTTTTTAAAAATAAACCTTTAAAACTAATAGTGTTCCAGAAATCCTTATTATTTTCATAAAAATATCACATGAGGTTTTTAAAAGGAAGATATATGTGAGTACATATACTAATGAGATTCCTGAATGCTCATTGAATAAATGAATAATATTTAAAAAAGGATATAGGATCCTTTGGGGTAGTTAGTCAGTGAATACCTTAAATCAAGTAATATAAATTAGTTATATATGGAATAAAGGTATTCATTAACTCGCATTATATTGATTAAAAACAATATGGTGGTAATATATTTATGACGAGTCTTATATTTATTTCATACCTTACATAGTTTCTTCAATGTTGTGATTCTAAAATTTCCACAAATCATATGAAAACCATGTTGACTAAAGGATATCATATGATATAATGAAATATATCAGATCATAACTTTTTGTTTTTTTATGTGCGATGTTTTCAATGACCATCAAACTTATAGTAAGAGAATGAACGATATGATAATTTTTGGTAATTATTTTATGCAAGATATTAACATTCCTAGATATTCAGGTACAACTAAACTTATATTATATAGAACCACATCACTTTTGAGATAGTGAGAGTAGAATTAAATTTTAAAAGTTGAAGGCTCTGAATGCACTTGAGTTGTCATAGGAACACTATACTTCAGACTAAGATTAGTGGGAGGTTATATTCTAGAGACACAGACTGCATAGAAATCATAAAATTGATGAAGTGGTTTTATATTCACCAAGATGGGTGATATGTTATTCATTAATAATAATGTATTCTATAAGGTAACAATTAAATGGAATCTAAATTAGAATTAATAATGTTTTTATAAATTCAATAATAAATTCCATTTACCAAAATTCATGGGTTTCATATTTTAGATGTCTTGAGACTTGATACTACTAGATAATATTTAAGATAAAATAGACATGGATAGTATAAACAAGTAAAAATAAATCATGATATATTATTAAATATTTTGTTATCAATATCTATATAGAGTCTGAGATTTTTTTACCAATCATCAATATAAATAAAATTTAATTACACTTTATTTGAACTTATTGTATGATTATATATTGGTTGGTTGGATTTCAAGGTGAGTTTCTTTAATAGAGACACTATGGATGAGTATTAAATGACATAACCAAAAGGGTTGGAAATGAAAATTAATTCCAATAAGATATTCAAATTTTATATATCCACACATGAATATATATTTAAAAAAGAATAATTATCTTCAAATAATTATTTTGAACAAATTGGGTCCATGTGTCTACAAGAGTTTAGTTGGAGAATTATTATTTTCAAGATAAATGTTGTGATAACACATGGAAATAACTGTTTAGGTTTACCGGTTTCTTAATACCAAGGAATAAATTTCATTGAGAGTGAATTAAGTTTTTAATTAAAATTCAAGGTAACATAATCTACAAACATATATTTATAGGTTTATATATTTAGTCATATTGCATATTTTGACCATATATTAAAATATATAAGGAACAATTCAAGGCTGTTACATGGAATGATATCTCTCCCTGAAGGGAGGATATTATTGTGAGGAATTTAATTCAATGTTCCTAAGAATACTTTGGAATCCATATCACATTACATGATTTTTTTGTTGAGGTTTTATATAACTTATTCATCTTTAATGATTTAAATATCAAACAGTATTAGAAGAACTGTATAGACTTGCAGTTATAATTATTTGACAGTTCTTGAGAAAGAAAGTTTTGATGAGTTTTTAATAAATGGAGAAATGGGAATACTAGTGGTTAAGGGGTTTTAATAATATTCTGGTCTAGATTATTGTATCTTAATTTTTTAAATATTAAGATAGGCAAAATTATTATAGCCATTTTTTTCATATCTATAGTAAATAAGTACGTTGCGAATTTTTATGGAGCTTAAGAAGAAATATTATCAATGATTCAAAAATATTTACTAGAATAATAAAGTTATTATCATCAAATTATAAAAATTTTCCTTGTTAGTATTAATAGTATCTTATTGATGAAAAAGTGTAAAAGGTAAACACTTGGGGATTCTATTTATTGAGGTATTTTCTTAGAGGAGTGAAGTTGTAATAAAAAACATAGCCCCGAATGATTGTGGAAATACCAACATTTATCACCTGAAAACAAAGTTGAACCAAAAACTATATCTATATTGTATCACCCTAAAATTTTTGTTTGAATTTCTCTTTAAATCAATACTATGTTGAATATCCTGTTTCACATGCAAATCTAAACAAAATCAAACCCTGTCACATTTTATTACTATAAATATAACTGTTGTTAAGTACTAATTGAATTGAATGGTATACAAAGAGGTAATAGAATCAGTAAATATATATATAAATACAAATAAATTTCATTTTTAATACTAATTCATTGATAAAATTTCATTAGTGTAGTACAATAACTAATGAAATAATTGTATGCATAAAAATACATTATATGAAAAATTATGTTTTATGCATTATGTAGTTTATTTTATTATAGTAACATAATTATTGTAATGAAATTTATTGAAAATATATAAAATAAAATAAGAAAAAAATTCAAATTATAATTATTATTATGAAATTAATAAATTCATTTTTTATAAGAAGATATATTTTCCTAAAATTAAGTTTATGTGTTATGTACACTAATATTAAAATAATTTCTATGGACTCTAGAAATAAAATCTAAAAAATGGTTTTAATATTTTTAATCATCACATGAAAATTCCATAATAAGGTAATTTTCATTATTATAACATTAAATATATTTTAACAAAGTAAAAATTAGTTACCACTGTAGATTAGTTATTTTTTAAAGAATTTTTTTTATAAAAATTACATAATTTTATTTAAATAATTCAAATTTATCTATATTTATGGCTCCAATATTTCTTATAAATGTTTAAAAATATATTTACACTATTTAATTTGAATTTTAAGTGAAATATTTTAAAAAATTAATGTATAAAAATAGATTTTTCTATTGGAACACTTTTTGTATATATAATGTTTTAATTTGAAAGTTAATTTTATCATATTTATCATATTTAATTATATTAAATGGAGTCTAAAATCATATTTAACATGTATAAATATTTTAATAGGGGGTATATTATATTTTTATTAATAACTTTATTTCCATGGTTAATTTTTAATCACGGTTAAGAGGGGGTAAAAATGAGTAATTTCAAGAGGCTTGAATTTTCCAAAATTAACATGTCAAAAAAACTTATAAAAAACATTTATTTGGTTTAAAATTTAAAACTAAATGTCTCAAAAAAAACTTCCTCAGCTAACACTCATTAAATTATATTCATAACCCTTATGTAACATTCATTTCCATGGAAAATTTCTTCTTTTTCACTTAAATAGGTTCATTTCCACCCACATCAAATCACACCTAAACTTCAAAATTCCCTTGAAAATATTCCATTATTATACTCATAGAGACCTATTCTATGTTTATTATCCTCCTTTCCATGAATAATATCTAAATACCCCTTTCCCAATAGGTTCTCCAAGAGAATGTATAATTTTCAATATGAGTATTATCCAACCATTATCATTTTCTTTTATATGTCATACTTTTACAAACCTATTAAAAATATATTATTACAATGGAATTAGTATAATTAGTATTAAAATTTTTGTTTTATTCATGGTACAACCTTTATCTATATCATTCACATCTATTTGGAAAAATAAAGACGCTTCTCGTGTGTATGTACGGACTACCGCCTCCATAAACGACACATTTCATTTTTAGTCACGATATTTCATGGATGGTTATAAAAATGGGTTTATTGAATTGATATTATAATTATGACATGATTAATATTATGTGAATTTAAATTAACTACTATATTAGAAATAAGTGGTCATTGTAAAAATAACTTCTTAAAACTACCATACATAGAGGATAAACATGTTATACTTTATATGTAATATGTTATTTTTCATTTACTATCTTATTATAGATTTTAGAAATTAGGATTAAGAACCTAATAAAATATAAATAATTCCATTATAATTCTATAAAAATGATATTATACCTAAATAACATCATAACAATCTATTAATTACTACATGTTCTTGTTTAGGTTATTTTAGCCACTAACGTGAACAATATTATATATCTATTTCATGGATGTCTATGGAAACTTAATTATTCATAATATTAGAAATTAATGAGTAAATATTTAACAGTTTATATATATATAAATATAATATTATTATATAAAACCATTATTAATAAACCACCTTTATTCATTAAAAATTAACAAAACAAGCTAGTCACTGATTTTCTTTTCAAGAATCGTAACCAAAACATTCATGGAATGAAATTATAAAATTTTAAATCATTAAGAAAAATATATTTTAGTAACTAAAATAATATATTAATTATGGAATTGGTATCAAATAATGAGGATCAATATTGACATTAAAAGTCTTGTGTGAAATAATCAGAACTTATAATATCCAATGATGAAAATAAACAATAGATAACTAATAAAACCATAATAATAAAAGATTATAAATGAAAATAATAAAAGTTAATAATTTTTAATAAGCTCTTGAAAAGGATTATTAAGATTTTGATTATTATTAAATAGGATTTTTAAATTTATTTCATGTAATTATAGAGTAAAGGTAAGGTTTCTTTGTCTCAATTTTTTATTTCCATGAGATATGTTTTATATTGTAAACCATGTTTTCAAGTATATGGTTTAATTATTACCTATATGATATAAGATATAATTATTATATATTTATTCATGGGTTAAAATGTTTCATTTAATGTTATTTCTTTCATGAGGTTTTCATTCGGGAATTATCAAAGTCACAAGGGACTTGGTTAACTCAAACATCTTTTGTTTGTGTTATAATGTTACTCATTGAGCTTTATTATTAAAATTATGTTCTGATAATAATAGAAGAGCCTTGAATTAATATCATAATCAAGTCATATCCCACTAGGTTCCACTATTTTCCTCATAGATACCAATTATTCCCTCTTTAGGTTCCACCCACATGCCAATATAGATCATCTGGCCAATAACAATACACATAGGCCAACACATGTTCCTTCAGTATTCATTGTCCTCACTCACACACACCCGAAGAAAAATCCTTGGTGATCACCTATATTGACACAACTCCATGCCAATATTTTCTTATCTATGGTTTTTTAATATGTTTAGCTCCAAAAAATTACAACCTTTATAATGAAACATTGGTGGTGTCGTAATGGGTTCTATTACTCATTCCCTAGAAGGAAATTTCAATGCTCAAATAGACTTCACGTATAGGAATACATGAAAGTATTGGGGACCATGGTAGTTGGTTGAGTTTATTATCATAGATATGGGACTGGTACCATGATCAAGTATGGAGGATATTGTAGTTAATTTATTTACATACCCACCAACACATTTACTCTGGTTTGGCTCTCCGAATTGGGGTCCCGTTCTTTTATTTGACATTTATTCCATATAGTAATATTTTTATTCCAATTTTATTACATTGAGTTTTTTATATTATTATTATCATTATTATTATTATTACAAGGAAAAGATACTATAGGTATTTTATCCCCATCGATGTACTTATACCTTCACTTCTAGTTAGAAAACTCTTGCATATGGGGAGTCACACAAGAGGTCATGTGGATATTTAGATCGAACCATGTGGTTCAGATCTGGTAATTAAAAAATGGTATCATAGCATAATTTTATTCTTTTCTTTTTTACTAACTCGAGATAAGGTATAAAGGAGAAAATTGTATTGGACTCTGGTAATGGAGTTTCCATATTCCTAAACATCACATTTTTAACATACCTCTTAGTTATTACAGATGGTAATATTGTTATTGTTTTTATGATATTTTGGATATGTTCATGCTCCCCAACTGGGAACATAGGATCTCATTGCATTAATTATAGTAATTTAATTTAATTCCTTTATTATTCTATCTAAACAAGATAAAATTATATTCTTTATTGTGCGATATATATTTTTCCCTTGATATTATGATATATGCCTCAATATTAATTATATAAACTTGATATTTCTATAATGTTTTGTATATATATATTAATTTGAATAATGTGTTGGGGTGGAGACCTTGGTTAGTGATTTTTAAGATATACCTTGGGTTATGGGTAGAATATTAGGAGAATGTTTTTTGATCACTTACCCTGATTAGGGTTTATACTAATGAATCACTTTTTTTCTAAATGATTCTTTCTAGTTACAGTACATGTCTCCATAAAGAGGATTGATGGGACCACCTACTAACGTGGGTCAGGATTATCCATCTAAGGAGGATTCCATTATTCCATCACCTAATTTGTTGGAAAGGTGCACCAGAGCACGTTCTTGCACCTACTCCTGTGGTGAATATAGTGGTCCAACCTCAGCTAGGATTCCTTCCACCTGTTCCTATCCAGGGAGAAGGGGAAGAAATGTTTAAGGTTTTATGCCAAAAACATACAGTTCCATCACCCTCCTTCCATCTATATAATTATAAGACCTTAGGATGAATAGGAATAGATACAAATCATCAAGAGGAACTTTGATCTAGTAGAGACCCCAAACAAACAATGTGTAAGAATAGACTCCCTAAAACTTCGAGGACCCACCTGGAGGTGGTGGGATATTTTGAACTGTGAAATAATATATTAAGGTATTACTTGGATGAATTTCAATGAACTTTTCCTAAAAGATTTATTTCCTGATATAATGAATCTGGACCATTCATAGGGGTTTATAAAGCTTTAATAAATCTTGATGATGATGTCTAATAATGCAGCATGAATTATGAAGCTGCTTCATAAAGGCCACATAATCAATAAGGGTATGTAGGAGGATGGAGTTTGGGATCGTATTTATAATGACCTAAGGTTTTCATAGATATATAAATTTTTTTAGATGAATATTCAATAAATGTCATAAATAGATTCCCAAGGACCACAATGGTTTAGTGACTTTATAGAGTACACTCATAATATTCTTATTTAATGAAACATCTTCTACACCTCCCATAAAGATATTCCTCTTTTTTTACATCTCATTAACATACCATGCATAAATTATTTCTTTAAAACTAGGAGAAAGGAAACATAAGAAATGGTTTTCTCAGATTAAAAGGAACAAACATTAAAAATTATATATTTTAGAGACTTTAAACTATAATTCAGTTTCTTACTTTACCATTGATATTTTAGGTTTAAAGTTTTATATAATTAGGTCATCACACTTACATAACAAAACCATAGTTTATAAAGTTGAAATATCTGACCAGTAATAATTTTTATCACAATATAAAAACTGTAAATTGAATAATGATTTATTTTCAAAATAAATCTTCATGAATTTTAACTTTACTTCTTAATTTAACATACCCATCCTTAAACTAAGTGAAAAACCTTTTTAAATATAGGATGTGAAAAATGAACAACAAGGGACATAAAAGATATAAATCAATTAGACTAGTGAAAAACATGAAAAATCATAAAATAGTTACCTTTATCACATGAATATTTGGTGTTATGAAATAAATCATTTTCACATGAAAAATACAATATTTTTTTCTCAATGTAAACTTTTAAAACCCATAGAAAGAATAAAATAAAACATGTAGAAAACATAGAGAATTATTTTTATATCAATTATACAAATGGGGTAACATTCATAATTTAATGAAATATAACCATTTCAGATACTTAAAAAATAACCATCACAGTTACAATTAGAATAACCATCATATTATATTCCTAGAATATCATAGGATAAACCAAATTGGTTAACTCTATCCCATTACCCAATGCATTGGAGAGATATAATGGTCTAAAACTCTATTAGTTTATAAAAAATTCACCCATCATCATAAATTTTTACCAATAACCATTATATAGCCATAACAAATAAATTATTGAAAATTTCAAAACATTTTTTACACCCATAAGGATACATTTCTGGATATTAAAATATACATTACTTTTAAAAACAAAATTTCAAAGCATAAATCTCCCATAACAAGGGAAAGAGGGGATTAAATATAATAAAAATGAATTTTTATAAGATAATATAGACATAAAATAATGGTTAGTGTGCTAAGAAAAGTATTAATCACCACATATGTTAAAATGAAGTATTTCTTTCAGAACATGATTAACTCATGGAAATGAAATGGGTTCCTTGACAATATATCTTATTAAATAATAATCTATCTAGAGAAATAATTAGGATGATATAATTACATAATATCCCCAAATAAATCACAAGTAACATCAAGGTTTTTTGGAGTTAATGAATGTAAATACCATTAAAATATTTGAGAAACTATTTTGGAAGAAAATACACCTTTTCCATATTGTAATCACTTAATTAAAAGAAAAGTGAAATTATAAGGGAATGGATTTTCTTGAAAAGAAACCCATAAAATTGTAATGGAATCTTCAAATAAAATATTATTCATAACATAGGTAAAATCCAATCTTCTTTTATAAGTTAATAAAACATTCATTCCATAATTATATCGGAAAAGACACAAAGTACCTCATTTAGAAAATTACAAGAAAATTCATTTCATACCATTTTATAAAAAGTAAAACAAGGATAAACCTGAAATTAAAAATTTATAGGATAATAATAAATTCATTTTTTATTTTTTTTAAAATATGTATAT
Source organism: Viscum album (assembly GCA_963277665.1). NCBI lineage: Eukaryota > Viridiplantae > Streptophyta > Magnoliopsida > Santalales > Viscaceae > Viscum > Viscum album. The sequence continues at coordinate 1,449,370,288 of OY728155.1, forward strand.
GGAAGAAAAGGAGAGTTTTAAGGGAAACATTAAACTAGTATGTTTAAAAAAATCCTACACCTTGAATCCAATTCGCCATGTACATTAGTTATCTTCATGAATATTAAACCTAGGTAAATTATTTAATTTCTCAATAACATTCTAATGTTTATTATTACTTTTAATTTATCTCTTAACTCATTATATTTATTTTCCTAATAATTTAAATCCATGTAAGTTGTTTTCATGATATTCGATTCATAATTCCAAAATGACTTAGGTATGTTGACTATGGTCAAAGCCATCATTACTTAAACATCTACAAAATAAAAATTCTGAAATAATTATAACTTTTATACATCAAATACACTTTTATATCAAACCATTAAATATAGTTATTAGAAATGAACTAAGTTACAATGATTAAGGCGTTAGGTTGTATGTACACATGTGAAACATTTCAATTTTGCAATGATCCATATTGGTTATAATATTATAAATATTAGATTACTTATTTAAAGATACTAATATATATTGAATATAAGGATTTTATAATGATTAAATGGTGGGGGGGGGGTTGAATTGTAGTTTAAAAAATAAACGAAAAAAAGGTTTGAATCTTTTAGTAAAAAATTGATTGGACCCAAAGATCGTCCGATTAACAGAGTTACAAAATAAGAATAAAAAACTCTTTGAATAACAAAGTAAATTGTATTGTTATTATAGTTGAATTGGTAAAACATTTAATTATAAATATTTTTAAAATAATCTTTCAATCACAATATGCATAGTGGAAACCATATTTAAAAAATAAGCAACACAAAATATGATAACAGTAAGAATGACCAAAATTATTATTAAAATATTTCACTCTTTAACCATAATAGTTTAGGTAGTCAGAAAATCCTGACCAAAGTATTCAAAATTTTATACCTATTGTAAGGTATATCATTCCTTGTCGTGAAATCTCTCAACGTGATTATCGTAAACGATCTGTCTTCCTATCCTCAGAAACCCTCAATAAGATGATCAATATCTATATTCCTATCCCTAGAAGCCCGTGATATTACGGATTGGAATTATAAAATTCCTATCCTTGGTAACCCTCTACCAATACAACAATTAAATGTTGAATAAAAAATAATTTTTTTCTAAAGGTAACCACACTGACATTTATTTATTAGAAATTCAACTCTATATAGTACTAAAATGAATAAGAAAAAGTTGATAATTCATAGAAATATTTATAATAATTGAGTTGAAAAGTGAATATTAGCTCCCAATTCGTTGAATGACCTGATATTTAAAGTTGATATCCCAACAATAATATTTGAATGTTAATTGCAAGGACCTCAGATAGTCCACTCTTTGACAACCCACAATGATCTAGATTAACTGAATGTCTAATATTATTTTTTTAGTAAAATTAAAATGATAAAAGTATTCCATATGATAAATATAATATCTAATAAAATAATTTTAAACATTGTATAGTACGATGGACCTCCTTATTGATTTTAAAACCAATAAATTGAATAAGAGTAACTTTGATGAATCAGTACCAGGGTTAGTATGATTGTCATGAATTTTTTCAGAAGACATATTTTTAACCATTGATCAAACCACTAGAAAATATGATGCATCAGACACTCTAACTATTTGATGCACCAGAATAAATAAGAATAAGTGTATATGTGTTTTTATTGTAACTATTTATATTTCCAGAAAATGTAATGTTTTCTACAAAAACAAACTAAAATAATTGGCATATGAAATTTTAGTAAAAATAGTTTTAAGGTGGTGTTTTTGATTTAAAAAACTAATGGAATGGGAAATTAATAAGTAAAATTTACGACCCAAAAATCTCCCCCCTTTTGGAAATCACAAAACATAAACCTTAAATGAAAAAATAAATAACTTTAAAAACTCACAACATATTATTATTTTAAAAACATGATGTTTCTATTTATCTATTGACTCCCCTGAGTTTTTTTAACTCTTTTATAACACGATGTAAAGTATTATAACATCTCCCCTTATATATATACTTCTCCCCCTTAATTAAATACTTCATTTAGAAACTTCACCCTTAAAAATATCACCCCTAATTATAACCTCCTAAAATATATCCCATTTTTTATATTAAAAATTATCTTAGAAAGTACATAGCTTGAAATTTTATAAGAGTAATAATATAATAAACAATCATTTGTGAACTAACTAATGATCTAATAAATAATAGAAAGAATATACATAAAAAATTATTAGAATATATTTATACATAAGTATTTCTATAAAACGATCATTCAAATTCAATCAACTATTCAAATGTTTAAAAAAAACACACCGGGAGTTCAAAAGTAATAGTGTTCATTCTTTATTTATTTTATTTTTCACAATGGACGTTATATTTTTTAAATCAAACTAATACTTCTCAAGATTCATTATTTTTTCTTCCATCACTCTTTTATTTTAGACTTCAATCTTCAAGTATTCCACTTCCTCCGAATTATTTTTATTCAATTAATTAATAAGGATAAATTCATCTTCACATGACCTAAGATGACTATTCTCCAACTATAATTAGTGAACCTTTTCTTTAAGGACTTTCACTTCATTAGTGTGTTCATCTGTTGTGTCTCTTAACTCTTCCATGAACTTTAATCGATTTGATAAATCAACAGATAACTTTTCAATGGAATATGAAATTTATAATAAATGTTTATTTACTTATATGAACTAGTCATCATGATATCTAATAAAACTTTAAATTTGAGAACTTCACCATATTATTGTCCGAAATATTCTGAGTTCTAGATTTTTTTTGGATGGATTTCAATTCTTCAGAAAGATGGTTAACTGGTTCAATTATAACTTTTAGAGATTTTTATTTTTCATTGAGACTCCGTGAATGAGTTTAAACATGGACTGAAGATTAGGAAAATATGAAATAGTATCAATTATCCTTATCAGATTTTGGAAAATAAAATCAAAACCATTCAATGAAACTATAGCCTCTGAGTCTAATTAACCTGATAATAGTTTTGGAGGGTTCTTTCATGTGGATTCAGCATTAGTTATTACTTCAAATTAATATATTACTTTCTTTGAAACATTCACTTCTTCAGAAATTTCAATAACGTTCACAACCTTATCATATTCCACTTTTTTTCTGACACTTTGGTGTTTTATTATTGCTCTTCTTCCTCAGCCTTTGAGGATAATTATTGTTCCAGTTTTGTTGAAAATTTTTGTTCTTCGTATGATGATGATTTTTCTTTTGACCCTTATACATTTGCATCTTTATTTGGATTAGAAGGTAAAACTATTGATGATGAAGATTATTATGATGATTTCGTTTCCTTTATCTTCTTATTAGGCTCTATTTCTTCTTTTTTAGCTTCATTTTCTTCTTCATATTCTTCTTTTTATGTTTATTATTATTTCTTCATCTTGTTATCCATTTAATTTTTCTCCTTAATCTTGTTCCCCTTAAACTTGTTCTCCTCATCCATATTCTGTAACTTTCTCATGTTCTCTCTCTAATTGTCTTGTTTTTTCAGAGAATTCCCTTTCCAATTATTTTAAAGACCAATTATTTTCTTTTTTCAACTTTATTTTGAAGTAATTATGGAATTTATTATTCAATAATTTCATCCCCCTTTCCCTTATATCCAACCGAAGGAGCTACTAATGGAATTTATGAAGTATCAGTAAACACTAACCCACCATCAGGAATACACTAATCCGTATAGGAAACTGGTAGAACATGATTCTCAAAATCTATTTTAACACCTTTCAACAAACTTTACAAACTCTTAACCCATCAAAACATTTTTTATTCTTTTCATTATTTTTTAAATCTTTATAATCATGAAATTTTAAGGCTATGAATTCAACTGTATCTAACCCAAATTATTCATTGCTGGTCTCTTTTTAGCCTTCTAATCCATGGATTATTTGAAATATTTATCTATCATTCTATTTTCTTTCTTTTTTTCTTCTACAGAGGGGAAGAATGTGGATTTATTTTATTATTTTGAATAAACTCATCTTTATTTGAAGGTTGGGATTCAAACACAACATCATCATCCTTATCAGCAAGATTCTTTGACATTATATCAAATACCATCTTCATTCTTGAGATTGAATATTCACCAATCAAATAAATCTTTTATCTCATCATATAGGTTTTATTTTTAAGTTTGAAAAGTTTCATAACCATCAAAAGAAAATAATTGATGAATTAATTGACCATAATAATATTATACTTTATTGAAGCATTCTTAATAGCCTCCACCATGATAAAAACAAACTCAAATAAGTTAGATTGCCTCATGTTGATCCTGAAATCCAAAGAAAATATATTTGATTCCTTTAAGGTGTCCCAATTATACTTCCATGGTATTAGATTCCCATGAATCTATAATTCTAAAACCCCATTGTCTAGTTTAATATGATATACATTCATGAATTTCTCATAAGTTGTGAAAAGGTATCTTCTGCCTTCAATTTTGTAAATGATCCATGCTTTTCCAATAACCCATGCAAGGGTAAATAAACTTCTACAATAAGAAAATAAATATTTCTTCACCTAATATTTAAAAAGGTTTTATTATTACACCTTATTTATCTCATTATTGAGAGAGCTAGAGGTGATAATTTAAGACACAAGGTATAATTTTAGTGATAAAGGGAAGAGGAAAAATAAAAATGTTACCACTATGGAATCACCTAGAGTACCATAAAAAATTCCTTGAGATTAAATGATAATGTGTGGATAATAGCTATAGAGTTTATAATTTTGGTCCTAATTGGATAAATTATGGTATAAATTAATTTTGTTTCAAATAATCGTTACTAAACATACAGGGTTGAGTAGATAAAAACCTACCAAGTAGAAAGATCTTAAGGACAAGGTATTTCTTTTTATTTTAAATTAATTATAAATTTTAAAAAGATCATATATTTATATTTGAAATTGTTTTTAATGTCTTATTAGATTAATTAAATGGTTATAAAAATTTGCCAACTATATTTTGGGATATTTATTCAATAAAAAAAGCCATAGATTATCGAGAAGAAAATTGGTGCTTCTGTTGTATCTTAAACATTTGGTTATACTATCCTTATAAATATTTTGATATCTTTTTAAATATTATATGAAATACCTGATTAATTATTATTCATTCCATATTTTTCATGGCAAATTTATTCCATCATTTCTTCCACCGTACGATACATGGTACTTATAATATTGGCTTACCCATTCACATTTTTTCTATTCACCATCAAACCATAAGGTGTGCTCTAAATAATTTGATTGATATTCTAGAAGGAATAATAATTTTATAACTGATAGTTTATGTGGTATTTTATGTTTTTAAATTTCATTTAAGAATCATACTTGTATCCAATCTCCTAATAAAATAAATCAATTAGGTCATTTTCATGTGATATATTATAATCTCTACCAATGAAGTGAAGTATCTATTGGCTATGAGATTCCAGATTTGGGGTTGTTAATGTTTGTATAAAACAATTTCTTGAAGATATATTGAATCTATATTTAGAAAAATGTTGTTAGATAAAACCCATTTTATATTTATCCCATAGGATACTCAAAAAATGGCATGAAATGACTTAGTTATAATTAAATATTATAATATGATTAAAAATTAATAATTTAATGGGATAATCAAGTGTATGATTTTTTTAAATGATTCTTATTATAAGGAAAGATAACCATAAAATACCCATAATCCATATAGGGATTTCCCTCCTTATAAAGTCAACGAGGATAGAACTGGTCTGAGAAGATTATAATTACATTAGTTAATTTAACATAGGTTATAACCAATATCCTTCCATGTATGGTTCTTCCTGTTAAACTAAAACATTAAAAATTTCTTTCACCACTTTATAAAATAACTTCATTATTTAATGACAGAACTAGTAAATTGTTAGTTTAAAAATGGATGAACACCCTAGAAAATATATTCCTCACCTTGTGATATTGTTAAATGAAGATGGTTATCTTTGCATTATATCTTCTAAAGGTATGTGATGATAAGTTGTGTTTAATGATTAAAAACACTAAAGAGTTAGTGGATATAGAGAGTATATAATAGATTAATTTTAAGGATACATTTTTTAAAAATACTTAATTCTTGGGAAACAAAGTGATACAGAAAGGAAATTGTTAAATCTATACTAAAATGAATAAGGAAAAGTTTCTAATTATGAGGTTAAAATTAGAAGGTTATCAAGACAAGCTACAATCTATATACATAAATTGAAAAATTATATTAACTATTAATTAAGGGAATTATTCCTAGGAAACATTAAGAATTAGTTTCTATAAAATATCTAACATGTGATTAGCTATTATTAGGTGACATATATACTGGGAAATAACTAAAAAATTATTATATTTTAAAATGGATGTATGAGAATAAGTAGAAAAATCAGATCCATGAAAATAGGAATGTAGAAAAGGAGAAATAATGGAAGGGTGGTATTTTTAACATATAATAAATATAGAAATAAACATTATGGGATATTCCTAAAGGTAATGAGAGTTTCATACAATTATACTGATAATGTCCATAATTATCATGAATGAAAAATAGAATTCACTAAATTATAATGATTAAAATATAAGTATATTTGTTACATTTCAAACTAATGCCATAAGAATATAGGGAATTCTATTATGAAAATAATAGGGGTTTAAAGATGACCATATAACATTACTACAACGAAGTCTGAATCCACAAAGGCATGATATAAAGTTCTTTTATCATAAAAATAATACTAGTAAATGAAATATATGATTAATTAAATATACAATTTTATATCGCTATTGTTTTCTAGGAATATTAAATCTTATCTTAAAACACCATGGAAAGAGATGTCAATCAGGACTCCTAATCAAATTCCTGTTATAATGAGGATAAATAGAGTAGTATCCTTTAAGATGCACATATATTACTTATTTAAAGGATTTAATATTATACTTATAGAATTCATTAATATATTATTTTTATAGAATGTATCTAAAATTATAATATATGAAATTATAGTTGAGACATCGAGATTACAATTTTGATGGAGGAATAGAATCCCATATCTTAGGAGGAGTGAATATAGAATATGAGTCATGTCTATATCTACCACAAAAATAGAATGTTAATGATATATTGGGGTAATTGGATGTGTAAGAAAACTATGTTGATGGAAAAAACATACAATGAATTGATGTTTTATCTTTTTTTATAAAAATAAATTAATTTATTTAAAAAATGTTTTCCATTATATATACCAAATCATGATTTTATATTTTCTATTGAATACATACATGATAAAAAACCTATATCATGGAATACCTATAAAATTTTCATAAAGGAATTTGTATATTTAAAGAGAAAATTATACATGTAGCGTGATTAAGGATTCATACACCATACTTCAACTTAAAGACCGCCTATCTAATTTTTAAGAAAACATAGATGGTTATATAATTTTTTTTATTAATTAATGAGAAATAAATTCCACTACTATTAAAAATGTGTATTCTTTACAACACAATTAGAATTTATTCAACACGACTCCAGTAGTACAATACATTTGAATGACCAATATTCATTCTGGTTATCTTAAATTACAATTAATGGATGATGATATACTAAAAAATACATTTTTACAATGTATTGAAATTAGTTTTTATAGCTATAAAATTTTAATTAAATAATTTCCCCTAGATATTAATGGATTTCATGAATTGATTACTCATGGATTACCATAATGAATTAATTATGGTATTTATTGTTGATATCTCCATAATATCTAAAATGTATAAATTACACAACATTAATTTACAGATCCTTGTTGATATTCAACGAGTTATGATGTTAAATATGAAGTTCAATAATTGTGAATTTGGATACTAGATTTTTATTTCTTTTATTCATATTATCTCCCATGATGGTATTTCCAATGATCCTTTATAGAAAATGGTAGTTAATGAATATAAAAGACGAATGAATATAAAAAATGTTTACACTTTTCATGGATTATCAGTTTACTATCAATGATTTTTTTTATAATTAACTAACCCTTTATCCAAGTTGACACAAAGAAAATTCAAACTCACATGGTAAAAGGAATGTGAGTAAATTATAGTGGTGCTAAATTAAAAATTGGTTAAGATTCTAGTATTTAGTTCAATATTAGATAATGAAGTATTCATTATATATATATGTATCAGTGAATATAAAATGTTTTTTCATATAAAAAATTATAGTGTTTTTTAATATGAATGAAAGTAATTATGAATCCATAAATAAAACTACCCAGATCATGATATTGAGTTGGAAGCTGAAATCATCATGTTAAAAAAAATTATGACACAATCAATATAGTGAGTTATGGAATATATATGGACAAAAATGATTAAAAATATATATTTTCATATAAATTTATTAAAATGAAATAGTTTATATGGATTTAATAACTCATGGATTATGATTTCTCAATAAACAACAACCCTAGGGAGGTAAAGAAGGTGATTGGTGCAACGGATATGATGGATTATGGAGTTATAAACAAGATGTGTATAGATGATGATATTGTATTCATGTATTGAGTATAGATAGAAAGATATATTGTTAAATATGGGGAATAAACATTATTTTTTCAATCAATTTCCAAACAATATTTATAAGTGAATATGAAATTTCCTATTAGATGATAAGGGTTTACAAAGAAAAAGATTATGATTACCAATATTGGAAAATTAAAGGAAATTATTTATGTAATTGATGTATTATTGATTTAAAAAATTCCTTTTTCATCATTAATTATATATCAAAATGGATAACTACTAGATAATGATAATTGATCAAATATCTCTATGAACACTAGTGGTTCCAAGATTTATAATGAATTAAGAGAACATTTTTTGGCAGGGTAACATGAAGTGAAAAATTCATAATAACATGTCTATATGATTGGTATGAAAACATGTAATATCTAAGAGACAATATACATTGGGTTCATGGAACTTAATTCAATACCCATGTGGAACTGGGAAAATGATACGATAAACCATTTTATGAGAATTACAAAAAATAATAGGAGTAATTACATTATATAGATCATTATGGATCACTTTTTCGATCATAAAATTTTATTTTTAATAAGGGCAGATCTACACCTTGTACCCCTCACTTATAATTATGGAAATTAAGTAGCGATACTTTATAGTGTGACCCTATCAATTTTAGAAGATTAGGACCTTCTTTGCAAATAGAAAATTTTTATGAGACTTTGGAATACCTTCAACACTACGATATATTTGAGAATACTCAGTCATCCTCAAACTGAAGGGATGCGTGAAAGGAATATTGAAAATTAATAATACATGATGAGATCATGGTCACTTGATTTTCCAGGAAAATGTGAATATTGTCTACCTTTGGTGCAACTTTTATAACATAGTAGATTTCATTCAAGAATTCAGATGGAACCACACGAAGAATTGTTTAGGAAGAGATTCCATACTCCAACGTGTTGGTATGATTCTATGGAGAGGAATCCTACATGTCCAGAAACATTCATGGAGACAAATGTGAAAGTTCAAGAAATAAAAATAATATCAAGATAGATTAATGTAGATATAAGGTCTAATAGGATAATAAGATAAGGACTTGGAATTTCAATTAGGGAATTATTTATTGTTAAAGGTATATATATGTAATGGAGTTATACTGTTTTCTATGAAGGGAATGTAGAGTCATATGTTTATCTAGGCCTTGGAAATTTTTGAGAGAATTGGAGGCTGGAATAACCAATTAGCAATATCACCCATCCTCTATAATGTTCATAACAACGTTCATGTATTGTTATAAAGGAAATATAATCCCGATCCAATAAACATAAAAAATAGGAAAAATGTTGGAACCTAAATTTTCATATAATGTAGAGTTTATACAAATTATAAACATTTGAGACAATGTAATGTATAATTGTACAAATTTATAGGTGAATGTACTTTCGAGAAACCACATATTGGAGGAAATATTATAAGAACTTGGGGTGGAAATTGATATGAATTACCCCCGTAGTTTTTTGGATTGAAATATACTGAATTTATAGGATAAAATTATTTAGGGGGGGTAACGTAACACCAAAGAAACTACAATTGTAATAAAATAGATCATAACAAAAATAATATTTTATAATGTTTCTAATAAAAAATTCAGTTTCTATTCATTATTATGAATTTTCTATATTTTTATCTAAATTTTTAATTTATAATTTAATGAAATCTACTTTAAATATATATAAAAATTATTAAAAACTAATATATTTATTATAAATAAGTTTTAAAATAATGATAAAAATAATTTTATAGAAGAATGTGGAGTTTTTTCAAAGAAATTGGTTTTGTGTAATGGATATATTTTTTCTGTGAATTAAATTATTAATTTGCAGCGAATATTTTTATTTTAATATATTAAAATATATAAAATTAATTAAATTAACAAAAAACTTCTTGTTATTTTTTATAATGTAATAAAAATAAATTTTTTAGTCTTGGAAAAACATTTCTTTTGAATTTTTTTTTCACTTAATGTGTTTTTATATTAAAAGTTATCTTAAACAAATTTATTAGTTTTATAAAATAATGTGAATTTAAAATTATGATCCATAATGTTAAAATTAATTAATATTGTAAATTTAATTTTAAGTAATAAAAAACAAATTACCAATATAAATTTTAGTTACCATCAAAGGCTAAAATATGGTAAAAGGGATAAATTAAGTGATAAGTTCAAAATTTGTTCAAAAACATCATCTTCATATGGGATAATGAGGATTTTATTAACATACCATAATCTCATCTTCAGTAATTTTTAATCATGGAACACTAAGCCATGAATATACATTTTCTATTATTTATTAAATGTTTATTTTAAAAACTTCCACTTGTCACATCTATAAAATTAAATATTCTCTACCCTCATGAACCAGAAATTTTTACCTAAAAAATGTCCTAAATTTCTACATAAATAATATCTAATGTTTAGAATTATTTGGTAACATGAATGAATCTAAAACTATTTATTTCCAGGAGACACTCTAAGGGGAATTCCAAGTTCTAAATGTAGGTAAAATATCCTTCTCAGTAATTATAAAATGTATTATTCATCCCCTAGTTCATGAAAATGATTTATCACATTAATAACAAGTTCTATAAATAATTTTCTTTCATGAAAGTTATAGTATTATAGTGTAATAACATTTTCTTATTTATTCAATCTATTATAACATGTTACATTTTCGGTTAGTTTTACCACATAAATTAATGATCTTATAAAGTTTAATGCATGAATGAAAATCATTATTTAAATATCTGAAGTATAATGTAAAAAATGTTAAATTTTAGATATTTTTTATGCACATGTAAATATAATATTCTAAATTATATTATCCAAAATAATTTAAATCCTTTGTTAAATCTATAATTATAGGGAAATGATATTTTTGGGTTTCTACTATACAAAATTAACATTGTTATGAGGAAATGACCATGGTAATCATGAAGTATATCAAAAAACATATTGAATCATAATAAATATGATGGAGAGGAAAAATTATGACAATGAAGTTAGGATTACAACTTCCAAATAGAAAAAATAATGGAAACATAATATTTAATAGTTGAATATTCATTTTAAAAATAATAAAATATTGTATGGTTAATAAATAATTATGAATGAATAATATAAAGTAAAATAAATATGTAAAATGATTTTATTTATTTAAATTTAATCATACATTCATTATAGAGGGTGTATGAACACATCTGTGAAGTGAAATATCTAGTTAAGGGTCTCTTTTCCAATATCACCGTGAAATCAATTTTTTATCCCTAAATTCCCATTGGAGGAAGTTATATGTTATTTTATAAAAACCCATATATATCATTTTAATCTATCAATTTATGGGACATAAATATCTATTTAACAACTAAAATGTCATTGGTTCACCACTCAACTGAAGGGATTCCTATTAGTGGAACCGAACTTATATCATATTTTTAGTTGGAAATCATTATCTTTCATGTAAAAAGTATTTATTTTTTTTAAAATATTATTCATTTTACATATATAATTTAGTCTTTTCTATTAGTTAATATTTTTTTTAATTTCTCTAAAATTTTAAATTAAAACATTTTAAAATATTTAGTATGGTTTTTTACTTTTATTGAAAAAGAATGGGGAAAATATTTTTAAGGGATTATCAAGTGAATATTTTTTTCTTCCTCCATGAATTTTTATAATGAAATTGATTCAATTCCATATTTACATGTATTTTCTATGTAAATTATACTTCTCTAATTTTTCAAATTGTTTATTTTAATTAATTAACTAAAGAAAAGTGAAATTGTTCTTATTTTTTTCAATTAAAATTTTGAATTATCTTATAAAGGTGTTTTCAAGTAGGTCAACATCTCTTAATTTTTATTATACTTTATTATGGATATACTATATTGATACTACCAACACTCTTTCATTGGATAGATTATGATAACTTGTTAATTTTATTTTTTATGAAAACTATTTAATTCCCCTGAGTCAGTTAAGCTATGATGAAGTTATATATTTTTTATGTTCTTGGAAGTCACTATACTATTCTAATTTCATTTATAATGAATTGGTGGTTCTCTATTCCCCCTTATGAATTTATATTGTATTATTTACTTTATTCGAATGTGTTTTTTCCCTACTGTTTCACTTTATTTAATTGTAGAAATATTAATATTTTGTATAATTTTATTCGGAAATTTTTTTTTATATTATCAAGGAATGATCAAATAGATATTTTATTTTTTATTAATTATTTAATATGATAAATTCCATAGACATTTTATGTGATGGGTGGGGCCTATAATTATATATCCCCTCGAGGAATCTGTTGGTCTTATGTGGAATACTATCTTGGGTATTTGGGTTACATTGTGCCTATTTATGTATGATGTATTAGAATGATGCCTTTATAATAAGAGTATTATTTTAGGAGTTACTTATTCCATTACTATTAAATTAGTGGTTAATTTCTAGGTAAATACATAATTTGGTATGTCATCCATATGAATATTTGATGATATTATCATTGTATATATGGAATATAAGATTATTATTAATTATTTATTTATTTATAATGAATTTTAATTCCACGATATCTATTTCTTTTTTCCAACACTTAATATAAATCAGATCCCGCCCCAATACATTTTTTTAATTTAAAAAGTAACCAGGAAGAGTGTACTCTAAATTATATCAAGGATAATATATAAGAAAAAAAATAATTTAATCATTATTTTTTTGGTTTTATTTTGTCACGACCCGTCCTTGCGGCCCGTGCCGTGACTACCCCAAGCCCGCCTTCCATAGGCCAGTGGCTGGCGACTAGCACCAAGGCATAAATCCTGGAAAAAGGGAAGGCATTGCTTTTGAAAAGTAAACAAGCACCACAGAGTAATCAAACGGAAAAGTAAACACTAAGTAAAAACTATAACAAGCTGTACTGAAAGTAAAAGGGGCCGGAAATACAAGCCCAACTGTAAAGTACAACTGAAAGGGGAAAACAGAAACTGAAAGAAAAGCCGCAGCATCGAGCCGTCCTCTGGAAGTCCCACCTAAAGGGTGGGTACAGATAACCTCCACTGCTCCTCGGGTCCACCTGACCGTTCCGAGTACGTCCCGCCCAGTGGTCCACCTTGAGGTACCATCCCGCTCCGCAAGCCTCCGCCACGATCAGCGCTGTCCTTCGTCTGCAACCAACACAACGTAGTGCGGGCATAGCCCGTGCAGGGGTGAGTATAAGCTACTCAGTAGGGACCCCGAGACCCCCGAAGGTATCCCAGAATCCACAAGTGATAATCCAAAAAGGAAATATACAATCACGAAGTAACATCTGACGCTGCTTAGGTATATTCCCATACATATACCTAAGTCATTAATTCCTGTTCGGCTCCAACATCCGAGCCCAAGCACAACCCAGTCCACACAGGAAAGAAAATGTATACCCACACAGGATAGCTCAACACAATCCACAAAGCAAAGTAACATAGGTTTCAGCTCGCAAAGGTATATTTCTTTAAATGATGATAGAGATGATCAGATATAGCCACTGATTCATCTAATCCGTTGGACCCACAAAGGATCGGAAGGTACTAACCCCCGCAATGTCCCACATAGGATCAATCATGAAGTTGGACCCAAAGCTATTGGGGAACTCCTTCTCCATCAAGTACAGTGGTTATGCCGCTACAACCAAGCGCTTCCCTCATACCTTGGACTGATGTAGTACTCCACCTATCGGGTACTATGGGCCTGCTACTACAACCAAGCGCTCCCCCGTGCCGCTATAACCAAGCTCTCCTCCGTCGTGGGTCTGCCGCTACAACCAAGCGCTCCCATGTGCCACTACAACCAAGCGCACCTCTGTCGTGGGTGTGCCGCTACAACCAAGCGCTCCCTTGTGCCGCTACAACCAAGCGCACCTCTGTCGTGGGTCTGCCGCTACAACCAACCGCTCCCCTATGCCGCTACAACCAAGCACACCTCTGTCGTGGGTCTGCCGCTACAACCAAGCGCTCCCCTGTGCCGCTACAACCAAGCGCACCTCTCTCGTGGGTCTTCCACTACAACCAAGCGCTCCCCTGTGCCGCTACAACCAAGCGCACCTCCGCTGTGGATCTGCCGCTACAACCAAGCGCTCCCCACTAGGCTATCCGTAACACACCGAGTCGTTCGATCAGCAGTCTTCAAGTCTCAACCCTCTCTAGGGTTTCCGCCCATGGCATGCTCGTTCCGGGAGGGTCCACTCCACGAGCTAAGATGTCGATGCATCAACTGACATGTAGTCTGGAGTTAACGTATCCCAAGATGTACCGTAGTAGTCACTGCAAAAACACAGAGGATTCCCGTACGGTTTTCATCATCATCGCAGTCGAATCCACTGAGGATCTCTGTACAGTCATCGTCGTCACAGCAGCAATAACAGCCAGCTCTAGGGTTCCCGCACACAACAAGCTCGTTCGGGAGGGTCCGCTCCACGAGCTGAGAGGCTGATACATCAACTGACTCAAAGTCCAGAGTTGATGTATCCAAAAGTTCCGTATCGTCAACAGGAACTCAACGTCGCAGACGGCGCGTCAATCGGACGCCCGGTCTGAGAGTTATTGCCTTTTTCGTCCCAGGGGCCCGGTTGGTTTTTAAGGAAAACCAACCCGACCGTACTCCACCTACGTCCAAACCTCGGGCGGAGTATGCGAAAAGATCTGTCTCACTTAGAGGAATCCACCAAAGTCGACGGCACATCAATTGGACGTCCGGAGCTCAAGATATGAGCGTTTACGCTCCGAGGGCCCGGTTGGTTTCGTGTACGAACCAACTCGGCCGAACCCAAAGTATTTTGAAACCTTGAGTGCGATATACCGAAACAATCGCTTCGATCCCAGGATCGCGTTGCCGCTGACGACATGTCGTTCGGAGGCCTGTAGATCAAGTTATGGAAAAAAGACCGAAAACAGTCCGAGGATGGGTGGTCTGGGCCCGGGCCGACCCGGCCCGACCCCCCTAGGTCGGCCGAACCGGGACGACCCGAACCGGGTCGACCCAACCCGGTCTGACCCGGCTGGACCCGGTCCAGTCCGGCCAGGGTACAGCTCGGCCCGGCTTGGCTCGGCCGAGCGGTCGAGCAAACACGGGGGGCATGTTGCCCCCGCGTGACAACCCCGCGGGCCCCACGGGGGGCCGCCCTAGTCAACGGACGCGGCGATGCCACGTCCCGAGTGCGCTGGACCTGCGCGGCCGCAGGTCCTCTAGCACTGCTGCCGCCGCCGCCGGTGACTTCCGCGGGCCACCAGAGTTGCTCCGGTGGTCCGATTCCCTTCCCGCCTGCGCTACTGTTCATCCCGGGATCCGTTCTTCACTGCAGACTCATCAAAACGCATCTGCGGCACACTTTGTCATCACCAGCCAAATCTGCACAGCAATGAAGAACGGCGGAGGGTTGTCAGGCCATGTTTGTTGGGCGCGCACCCTCCATGTTAGATGATAACAGTTGGGAGAAATAATCAACATATCAAATAACAATTTTAATAAATTACAATTGTTTTAATGAATCCGGGTACTTTATTTTAAAAGAAACGATCACGGGAAATATTAATTATTTCACAACAAACCCCTACCTCGTCAAGTCGTCGCACATGCGTTCTTTACTGAGTTGATCGCCGCGGAAGGAGGCGATCGTCGCATCGTGGAAGGGCGTCTCGTCGTCGCAGATAGGCGTCACGTCGTCACGGAAGGGCGTCGTGTCGTCACAGAAGGGCGTCACGTCGTCGTGGAATACGGTGATGCGTCGATGAACTCTGAGGTTCAAGAACAACAGATATAATTAATAATAATTAAATCCATATTGTTGTTTTAATCCACAAAGTAAAATTAAAGAACCGCAATCTCTCACCTCAACGGGTGATCGAAGATTTTCCTTGCGAATGAAGGAACGTTGCAGAAGACTGTCGCGGGAGAGGAAACGTCGGCATCGCGGCACACGGCGTCGCGTCGTCGATTTCCACGGGTTCGGCATTCTTCGTCAGAGACCGGCGTTCTTTGCGTTCTTCGCGTTCTTCGCATTCTTCGCGAAGGAGGATGAAGAACTCTTGGTTTCTGTCAAATCCTCTCAACGAACAATTTTCCCGAAGTCGTGCGTTGGTCTTATTTTATTATTACGCCAACAGATTGAAAAATAGGTTAAGAAATGATTAAATTAATTCATAGAATTAATTCAATGAATAAAACCTCCCAATTAAATGGTGCGTTAATAATTTAAGAAAACACATCAGTTGACTTTCATAATGATGGGTTTTCGCAGGTGCGTTACTTAGCAGAAAAGAAACAGTGGGGCTCGTGCGGGCCCCACCTCACAAATATCCTACCAGGAGGGTAGGATATTTTTGGATAGCACCTTATCCACATCAACTCAGCTTAAGCAGCTTTAAGTGGATTTTAAGTGGCTTAAGAGAAACAAAAATAAAATTGTCGCACAACTTTATTTTATTTCAAAACATTAAACCCAAAAATTAAAAACCACAACCGAGAAAACGCAACTCCGGAAGAGGCGTTTCTAAGCAAATACTGGCGCTGCGATTCCATCGGTGCCCTCAGAATTCGATTTCGGGCACTGGTTAAAAAGTTAGAAAAACCCGCTCGTCCGTTCACTGAATGTACCCGAGCCAAACTTCGAAACATGATTCTGGGCACACTGGGCCTCGAAATCAGGTGCCGTCAGAAACTGCGCTGTTGTAAAATTCCAAAGAAAATTAAGGAAAAAAAATTCCTTGAAATTTCTGGGTATTTACATATTTTCTCTTTTAAAAGATAATCCATGAAACATATATTTATCTTATCTATTAATACATTTAAACTATGAGATCCTGTGATATATTTTATTCTATAAAAAATTAGAAATGTATCTATTTCATTTTGGATACCTAATAAGAGGTAGTCACAAAGCTCAGGTGAATATAGAACCTATATATAATTTACATCTATCATAATCCCCCTCATATTTTTAAATAGATATTATCCCCTAGTATATAAATAGAGTTGATCATGAATAATTACTTCTTTCCTTAGAGATGTTATTATCTGGATTTTCATTCAAATAATTAACCGCGATACCCTTCTTATTCAGATTGATTTACATTTTCTACAAAATCGATATTTAAAAAATGTTTCCCATCAACACCTGAGGTTGTGAAGAACTGTATTTCCTTTATATCATAAAATACATAATTATAATAATAATTATTCCATGGAGTTAGCATATGGGAAAAATTTATGCTGTTAATTTTAAATAATATACTGAAATGATTTTGTAATATTAGAAACACAAATATGATTCCACATCAATCCTTATTTTAAAACCATCACCTATTTTTATGTGTATAAGGGTATCTAAATTTATGTAAAACTTCAATCTATATTTTAATGATGTTTAGAAAAATTGGTAATATAATATCTGACTATCCCAACTAAAAGATTCTATATATTTTACATTGAGTATTTATTAAATCCATTTTATATTCTTAATATTTCATAAATCATTCCAATAAAGTATAAGAACATACCTAATATCTTTAATTTTAATAGATTAAATTTTCTAGATGAACTATCTCTAGTTGTATTTTGTAATTCCTGTAACACACTCAAATTTTTTGAAATATATTTTTTTCAATTAATTTAATCTTTTCGATATATTGTTTTTTACAAAACATAGAATATATCTTTTTTTAGATAAAATAAATATTTTTGGATTGATTTAAATGTAACACCAAGTCAATATTTAACTACATGAAACACATATATTATATTTTGGTATAAGAAACACTATTATTGGCTCATGTTACAAAAAACTGAGTACTTTTGATATCATTCATTACAAGCAATTCTATGTTTTACCAAATAATACTATATTACTATAATATTATTTTTTAATAAAATAAAATTTAACCTATACATTAAATTAGTGGCTATGAATGGTATTATCTAACATATAAGGATTATAATATGAAATCATTGGTTACCAAATAATTAGTAATGAAAATATATAACAATTAATTATAATGAAAATAGTTTTATTTTTATTAGAAAGTAGTTTTCCATTAATAATAAAATTATTAAAAATTAGTAAATAATATTAATAAAATATATATTTCATATATTAAATAAATTATTTTTGATCTCCATCCAAAATATTTTATAGGCATAATATAAGAACCAACCCAGTCTTATGCATAAAAATCAATATTTTTCAAAATTATAATTTTATCACCTTTTAATAGAGAACTAATTTTAAATAAAAATCAAAACACTTTCATATAATATATTTGAAAAAATTAACTTCTTATTTTGAAACAGAACATAAAAACATACTTTGGTTTATTTTTTCATATATTTCATAAAAGTTTTATGTTTGGATGAATAATTAGAAAAATATAAAATTTTAATTTAAAGAATATTTTTTCACAAAATTATTTGTAGTGTAAAATTATATTTGTGATTGGATATAAATGGTAATTGAATTAATTTTTTATAATTAAATATAATATTGATCATTAGAATTAATTTTTCCTTGAATTTAGATATAAAAATATTTCATTGATTTGTAAGTTTAAACATTAATAACATGTTTTATAACCCCGTCAAAGGGACTAATTTTAAATCAATTACTGAAGAATATATATTTTGAATTTTTAAAAATGTATTACATATTTTTAATCAGTGATTACCAATTATGTAAACATGTTTCTTTTATTTTTGTTTATTATGAATAGGAACTTTAGTAATTCTTATTGCAACGGTAAAAGGTAAATCAGGTAATTAAGGGTAAAAATTAAATATTATAAATAATGAAAAATTACCCTAAAACTTGTAAAAATTTAATTGGTTGAGAACATTTTGACCAAAATAATTTTTTGAGATGAAATTATAACATTTTAAGCCACATGGTTGTGATTAATACATTTATTATATTTTATTTAATGAAATGTTAAAGATCCCATTCTCATATTTTCAATAATTATAACATTTTTAATATAGGATTATATAGACGATAAACTCAACTATAAAGATTAATTTGAAATTTAAAATGCTTTTCTTTATCATGATATTTTATTTATAATTTTTATGAACTAAATAAACTCATTAATGGATTCTATAATGATGATGCAATAATTGTTTAATAAATGGGAATACTAAATAAATGATATTTAAAATTTTAAAATAAAAATAATATAATATAATTAATGTCATACAATAATTTTAAGGATTTCTATAACATGGTAGGGAAGATTTAATATAGTTGTTTTTAAGACAACTTTTTGTTATGATATTTTTAAAAAGACAATTAATGAATAGTGTGAAAATTGACACAAATGGTATTGTATGAAAGTAATATATTATTAAATTTTTTTTAAACAATAAAATATTAAATACTGAAAAGGGGATTATATATGATCTAAAATATAATTAATTTAATATTTAAATTCTAATTGACACTTTTTATACAAAAATTACATTCTATTAAAATTAAAAACATTGTTAGCATAGTTAAAATTAAAATGGGTTAATTAAGGGTTAATCAAAATAATAACAACTAACATAAAGCCAAAACATCTAAAAAATAAATAGGATGAAGATATTTCAAAAATATCTAATATTATATTCGAATAAATTTAATGTTGGAGGTGTTTTTAAATATTTTTAATTTATTTTAAATTAATCTTCTGATAAATTTCAAAAGTGTCCCACACCTTCATTATAATAGGAAAACTACTCCCTCATCTCATTTCACCACATTGATTTATATAAATCAACTAAAATCTAAAAAATATATTCTCCACTTCCTTAAAAACTTTATATACTTTTTTTATTCCCAAAGGACTAACTCTAGTGTCCTATAGAGGATATCTAAAGGATTTGTTTCATTGAAAAGGTAATCACTCTAACTAATCACTCTCTTTTTCTACACTTCTATACCTGCTCTAAATAATTGATATATAAAATAAAATAATAAATTAATAATCTTAAATATTCTTAAATGTTATTATTATTATAAACACACTATTACACAACCCATTTCCCATCAAATAAAAGGTTAATGGTTTTCTCGTGAGTACGTACGACTTACCATCTCCACGTAGAGATACAATTAATATCCCATAACCATATTTTATGAGTGTGAAATATGATGGTTTTAATATTTATATATGATATTTATGACATAATTACTCTTCTATAATGATAATAAAATATCTACCTTTTTTCCATATAATATTTTGGGAAATGATAACGTCGCTCAATTGTATGTCTAACATACCATCTCCATGATACAATGTGATTTTTTTTCATATTTATTTTACATGGTGGGAAATAAAGATGAGTTTTATGAATAAATATGATTTATATAATATAAAAATGATTCATTAATTATAATATAATATATTATTTTCTTAACTTTAATATAATAAGAAAATGAAAATAGAGTTCATGAGTACGTATGACCTACCATCTCTATGAATGATGTATTTTATTTTCCAAATCTTAATTTTTGTATCACAGTTAAAAAATATGTGGTGAATATATATATATATATATATATATATATATGATATTAATATCATGGTCATCTTTATTTATTTCATGTAATCATAATCTATGTAAAAGGACCAATGATAACATGTCAAAACATATACAAAAAACAAAGTTGTTATAACTCGAAACCTAACTTTTACATGAAATTGTTAACAATTGAGTAATATGGATTAATTTTTAATCATATATGGTATTATATAAATGTATATTTTTCTATGGTAAATTTATAATAATCATATATTTCTGATAAATGATGTTTGAACTTATAGGAATGAATTAATGTCTTGTAGAAAAGGAACATTATCTCATTTTTTATTTCCAAGAGATACATTCCATATTAACCACTCTCTTATTTTTTGTGGTGTAAATAGTGACCTATTAAATTATATAACATTAATTTAAATTATTTAATGATATTATAATATTTAATTTATGTTATTATTTTTATGGGGTTCAGGATTATAAATTTACTCAAGTAATAAGGGGTTTTTGATTTACTTTTTATTTCAGTTGGACACATGCATTATACACCACGTATTTCTTATGAATGGTATATATACAGACCATTAATGCATTTTATTAGTAATATCCTGAATAATTTTGGGTATTCAGATATCCATTTTATGATCACACTATTTCATGGGGTTTACAGATCAAAAGTTAGCAATTCGGTAAAGTAATATTGTCTTTATTTACCCTTTTGAGAAAAATGTTATGTTATGCACCAATATTCTTTTAAATGGTGTATATACTTCCATTATACATGTTTTGTCAAGAATATACTTATTTTAATGATATTTTAGGCTTTATATAATGTTATTATATCTTTGGTAAATATATCATCTTTAAAATCAATGTTTTCAAAAAATATTTTAAATCTGTTTTAAATGATATTTTAATCATTATCTAGAAAATAGATTTAAAATATATTTAAAATGGTTTCAAATCACACTTTATAAGTTTTAAAGGTTATTTTAAATGAAAAATTTATGATAAAAATTTTATTATTTTAGAATCTTTTTTCAATGTGGAAATGATATTTTCATTATTAAATGTTTTAAAAAGATATTTCAAAATAATTTCCATCTAACATGACATAAATTTTCATAGTTTATGATTTCCATAGGATATCATCCAATAATATAATTAATATTTTTTATTTAATGATTTATTTTTTTGATGGGATGATATTTATGAAATCCATTTCTTTTCCATGGTTATTTTATGATTGAATGATGTTTATGATACCCAATTCATTCCAGGATTAAGATATGACGAATGATTTATATTATTGTGAAATAAATATGTATGGTATTAATTTTGTGATGGGTGGAACCTATATCTCCCTCTAATAAATTTGGTAAATATTTATATCTCATGATATGGACATGGATGGAATGTAGAGTGAACTCAGTTCAGTAAAGGACTTTGTCCGCTGAGATGGTATTGAGAGTGAACCTTGAATACTAATATGGTCAGGAGAGTGAACCATAACTACCAATATTGTATGAGGAGTTAACTCATACTACTAATATAGCCTTGGAATGACTCCTTAAAAAATATTGAAATCAGTTTATATGATTATGTGTTTTCCACCATTACATGTCATATGTTATACACTCATAGATTATGCTCCTTGATTCATTATGAACTTCTATGATTTATTCCATGACATTGTATTAACATCTTTGATACAATTCATATTATTTTCAAATGGTTTGTATATGTATATATACTATTTGATTATGTTATTATTGATCTCTTCCTTGTTTACCTTACTGAGCATCTGAAGTCACCCTTTATTATTTTACTTTCCCCCAAGTTATGAAGAAAGGAATTATTTTTGATATGTCAAAAAGGGTTCTAGTTAGGAAAAAATGGGTAGTAGAAGTAATATATGTGTAATGAACTATTTTTTTATGTTTCCATGTTTTTAAAGGAACTAAACTAATATGGTCTGTTGGAATGTGTTTGTGTAATATATGAAATGTTCCAAAAAATGATGTAATGTCCATGTTTGGAAAGACTGGGTTAATATAATTCCCTTATTCACAAAACATAATATTTATGTATTTTGATAATACCTATGGGTTTTAAGTCAAAATAGTCCTAACACCCTTCTCAGTAAATAATTTTCTTAAAATTTTATTTTTAATTTATATATAATTTTATTTTCACAACTTTTTATGAGTAATATAGTTTATATCAAGCATAAATTTCTGAAATCCAATATCTATGCTTCAAGTATTTTTGAACTCTTAATTATGATGTACCATAGAAATATTTATAAAATAATTATTGTCATATTTTTTTAACATGTTACTAAGATAAATTTTGTATCATCACTCAATTAATAAAATAGTTTCAAGAGATCAAATCCCCTATTCTATCTAATGTAATGTGCATATATTTTTTGACATGGTCAACACACATTCTCAGTTATATGGAAGCATTACCTTAAATATTGTAATTTTTTGAAAATACTTCATTTTGTTTGTCTAAATACAATTACTAAACTTGATATTACTAAATTAAGATAGAAATATTATACAAAATTATTAATATACATGATGTAGAATATTGTTTTAATTCATTATGAAATAATAATAGTTACTCTTCTAATTACATTTCATGCCACAAGAGAATCAAACAGACTCGTATTCACTAATATGATTGTAAAAAATTTTCTTATTTGAAACATTTTATATAAACCACTCAACATTTTCAACACCTCATTTCTAATCTCGCATAAGTGGAGGGCGGGGGGGGGGGGGGGGGGTTATTAAGGATTTCAATTATTCATTTTTCTTACCTAGTCTTGATCACTTATTATTTTGGAAAATATGAACCTGTCTACCTCCAAATAAATAATTGACATACAAATATTGAAATTAATATATGGACACACATATTTTACTTGTTTCAACACAAGTTCTAGTCCATGGGGTATAGTATATTTTTTTTTGACATAACATGGGTTAAATATATGTAATATTGATTTTAAAAATACATCATAAGGGGGAACTGGAAATCTAGGGCCACTCCATTTTCATATTCATTATTCACTACTCAGAGAAAAAGAATTAAAATATACTATATATAATTTTATTAAAAATATTGTTTAATAAAAAATACTTTTACTAGTCTACTAATGGTTTCATCATTATTTATCTTGTTATTATTATCAATTTGATCTTCAAGAATGTTTTTTTTATTATTTCAATATTCTCCAAATTGTCAATATTGGACTCTTAGTAGTTTTTTTATCTCTCCATCTCCATATATTAAAAAAAATCCTTAGCTACCATATTGTTTTTTTTGAATCCTGTTATTAAAATAGGAGAGTCAAAATCCAAAAATGTGTCTGATTTAGTTTTATCCTATAGACCCTTAATGGGTCTTTAAAGTAATTCCCTAACCACCCATAACATTGATTGGTTCCATTCCCTAGGACTATTTTAACAATTCAATGTGGTATTCCTATATTATATAATAGGATAACCATGTCATGTTTCATATTTTAAATGGTATAGGTATTTCATATAGAGAAAAAAATTTCAGCATAATTTTCATTACATTCACTTGTTTTAATTTTATTATCTTTATAAAACAACATAGTTGTCGAAAGGTATTCCTACATCGCATGGTTCTATTATATTTCACATTTTGGAATCTATATATTTACAAGATTTTAATGAATTTATTAATTTTGAGTAAAAACATTTTACATTGTTTTGATTATTAAATTCTCATCATGAATTTTTCAAATTTAAATTACAAGGGAGATGTTACTTGGAACAACTTTTTTCATTACCATAAATTCCACAACAACACTATTGGGATTACCATTTTTAGATAGGTAAAATACCAGTGAATATATATATATATATAATGGTAAAAATATTAATTCTATTTTAAAACCAGTATTGTCATACCCCAACAATTTGGATATTATTTTATTTTATTATTTTAATGGATTTGGATATTCTTGTGGGGGTTTGGGTTGATCTCAGATATGTTTTTTTTGTGTTTTTATTGAAAATTGTGTGTTTTGGGAAGGAAAAAATCCCACACATGGGAAGAGAAAGGTTTGGATATTATGAAACCAACCCGTATTAAAAAAATGAAATAAAATTGAATTAAATTAAAGATGAAATAAAATAAACAATGTAGAATAACATTAAAAGAATTCTATTAATAATATTAATAATGATATTATTATTTTGAGATTATTATTTTTATTATTATTATTTGTGTTAAGAATATTATTATTATTATTAATATTATTAAGATTAATATTATTATTATTATGAATATTATCAACATTATTAAGAATATTATTATTATTAAGATTATTTTTATTAATATTAATATTATTTAAATTATTAAATTATTATAATTTTTTATTGGTTAGGGTTTCACCCGTATCCTGTTTCACCTATCCCTCATATACCCCTACCCCAATCCTCTACCTCCCTGTGCGCAGGTAGTGCCCCTATCCGGATGCTCCCTCTGGTGAGCCCACCTCTGCCCTTCTCTCCCTCAAGCGACGCCGCTGGAGCCCCTCTCTCCCTCGTGCGACCCCTCCGACGCCCCAGTCTCCCTCACACAACCCCACCAATTCGCTCCTTCCTCTGGTGAACCACGTACCTCTTGTGGCCGCACCCTCTTACCCTCTAGGTAAGTCCCCACTTCATGTTTAGTATTTTCTTCATATTTTCTTTGGGGTTTATTTTTCTAGTGGTGAGAGTTTTGTTTTGGGGGTTCGTTTTTGAGTATTTGGGTTTTATATTCATGTTTACAATTCCTTATTGACCCTCAAAGGCGAGGTTGAGGTAAAAATGTAGTTCTACACCATTTTATATTGGATTATTTATATGTTGTTGGTGGTTTCATGCCTTAACATTATTATATGAATTTAAAATGCTTGTTTGAATTTATTAATGTGTTATTTGGTTTAATTAGGTGATTAGAATAATGTTTTCGAAGTGGTTGGTGTGCATATATATTAGAAATGGGTTTTAATAAATAAAGTAACTATGTTGTGTGTGTTGTATAAAGTATTTCTTAATAAAAAGGGTTCTTGGGGTTATTTAAAAGGTGTGAATCTTGTTATTAAGGAAACTAGTTGCGTAGATGAGTTGGGGTACAATTTTCCAAAAGAAAACGAAACACTTGGGAATGTTTGGTTTTTTTTGAATTTATAAATATTAGTTAGAAATGATTAAAATAATGAAAGTAATTTTTTAGAAATGGGCTTGGTTTATGTTTTAAATTAAAAATGGTCTTAGCCCATGGACTCTCTATTTATTCTTTATTTATCCCTTATGGGTAATATATTATGTGAGAAATGAGTTTTTTAAAAGATTCAATATACTTTGGTTCTGAAAAATGTATTTTTTAGAGTAAATGGGTGGAAATCCATTTGTGTCATATATGTGCCTTTTTGTTGTATTACTTTAATGTGTTTTATAACATGTGTAGGTTGTGTGAAACCCTTTTTGAAATTGTTTTTAAATGCTTATAGATTAAACCAGTTTTTCAAAAAATGAACCAGGTGGTCTCCTTGTGTAAAATCTTGTGTTGAATGTCAAAAGTGTTTTATATATTATAAAACATGCTTATTAAATTGTAAAAGTGGGGAAGATCATGTTTTGAAGTAGTTTTGGTGTGAATTTGGTTTCAAAAGTGGTATTGGGTTTGAAAAGTGGGGGTATATTGTGTGTGTTGCATTTTTTGGCTCAAACAGTGTGATGATGATGTGTTGTAATGCCCCGAACCCAATTACCGAGAGTCGGTGCATTATTACATAACATTGGAATGATCATAAGGGACCAAATACCGAATGACCAATTAGTTTAGTATCCTTGGATGTACTGGACACCAACATAAGTTTAACATTACTTCATGAGATAAAAACAACAAAAACATATTGTACCCTTTGAACACACTTATACCCATTAACCTATCCCTTCAGGTCAACCATAAAATACTTCTTCACATCCTAGGAAAAAATAAAACATATAAAGGCGTGAGCATAAATACTCAGCAAGGATAACAATATAGTAGAAACATTCATAAATAAGCATAAAAATTTAAGGAAAAGTATAAGACTAAAACATAAGCCTTTTAAAATTAAACATCAGCATAATACGGAAAATATAAATCAAATAATTCCATTTACATATTCACATGGATATAATACTAGTCTATTAATCACATGAGATATCAATAGAGAATTTCATAATGATGGAATGCATAATGACAGAATTCATAACAACATAGTAAAGGCCTCATGCCAAGACTACAAATAATATTTTGTTATGTACTTGTGCCAAGAAACTATTATTTTCTTATGAGACCTACCGATGCATCGAAGAGCTATAGAGGGCTCCACCTGTCACCTACTTAGTCCAATGCATTCCTCATTTGAAAAGGTTGAAACATAACATAGACATTTGTATTAAAACTAGCTTACAAAATGTTAATACATTAACCATAAAAAATGAATGGTATAAAAATAACACATCCATTTTCAAACATATCACAAAATATTAAATACAATATATAATATTGTATCATAATAAATCACCTTCAAACAAGTGTAAAATCCATCAAAGGATGTTGACATAGATGAAATCAAAAATATTTGAGAGAAATAAATATTTCTATTTTTAAATCTTTTAAAAGTAACTTAATTATAAAATAAAACACTTATTCTAAAAAAATTATTATAAGCTTTTAATGGA
Source organism: Viscum album (assembly GCA_963277665.1). NCBI lineage: Eukaryota > Viridiplantae > Streptophyta > Magnoliopsida > Santalales > Viscaceae > Viscum > Viscum album. The sequence continues at coordinate 1,449,398,249 of OY728155.1, forward strand.
AGCTTCAAAGGTGTTATAATGGCGGAAAATATCCGCACTTGCTGTATAAGTTAAAAAAATATTCTTTCCTTAATTTTGTCGAAATGGTCGTAAAGGACCTTATTTGAAAAAAAACGTAAAGATTACTTTATAAACATTTTATAAAAATTAAATCAAGGGTATAAATGACTTTAACACATAGTCTAGGAAATAATAAATTTTTTTTGAAATACATTTTTAATAAACACGGATGCGGATGATAAAGAAGTCCCAGTAGATACTCACATATAAACAACCACAGATAATGAAGAGATTGTAGAATTAACCCTTAAATTGTACTTTTCCATGGTCGAGGGTACTTTAACATCCTGTATAATAGTTAAGTAATTTTTATTAAATTATACAAGAACCATATACATAAATATGATATCATATATGATCTTCTGATTTTTATTTGATAATAATATTTCAGTAGTATCATTTTTTTAGGTGTTAACTGATTCTTGTTACTTTATATGCTTGGTTACATAAGACATGTTTTCTATGGATGGGATGTATTTAATTCATATCCATAATTATATTAAGTTCTTAATCATTATTTGTAATCATAAAATGAAAATTATTTTTGAATGGTTACGATGGGGTATGAATCTTATCACGTTTGTGGAGATGGTAATCCGTTCATATGCACGAGTGACAATATCATTCTATTGATGGTAAAATTGTATGTAATTTGATGGTATATAATATATAAAAAATTATTAACATGTTATATTTTTTATTTATATCAGTTATACTCATTATTATACCCATCCAAATAATGAAGTGTTTGAGTAACAAACTACACCACGACGTGGAGACAGTAAGTTATCTGTATGCACGTATTGTGACTTGTCATTCATAAGATGGATAGAATAATGAATATGGTTGTAACATATTTATAATAAAATCATAGTATGTATAAGGTACTGGACTTATTATTTTGGGTATGTAAGTAACAAAAAAAGAGTAAGTGGAAGAAGAAAATAACATTGAAAGAGGTGGTGAAATTATTAGCTCTTCTTCGAGTGTTTCCTTTTGAGTTGATCAAAAGGGATCCTTATGTTGGATTTATGATCAACATAAGGCCTCTAGGTCGAAGGGTTGGTAGTTTGGAGGATATTTGAGTTGGGTTTGGCTGAGACAAATGGATTTGGAGGTGTGATTTGGAGAGAAGGGAAAGTACCAATTTATAAGAGATGTGAGGGTCACTTTAGGAAAAGATTGAAATATTATTTTATTATACAAATATACTCAGTTTATAATCGCACCGAAATGATTTTTTTAAAAAATAAGGTAGGTATGAGTCCAAAAACTCTCAACCAATAGGTGTGATACTGGTTTTGGTCACTATATTAACCTTATCTTTTTGATTTAACTCTTAGTTAAATAGCTTAACTTTTTCCATGCATTCTTTATTATTATAATAAATGGTTAATAATATTACTATAAAAAGACAAGATAATTAAATGTGTTTCATTATTGATATATATAACCTTATCTATGTTCTTTGGATGATCCATATATTTTTATGAATATTATATCTATTAATATTATAGTATTTGTTTTAAAAACTTATTTATGTCAATTTTGATAGTATTTGGTATTTTGTTTTTGTGAAAGTCATAGAAACTTTATAAATTCGAAAAATAATTATGTAATCAACCATAACATGTCATATTATCCTATAAAATTAGTGGAATTTATCAAAAGTCTCAATTTACATTTATTTTGATATTTATAATATCAATTATTTTGATCTTTCATTAATAAGGTAATTACTGCATCATTATTGTATCATAAATAAATTTTATTATTTAATGTCAAAAAATTCTAAATAAAATTCCATTATGTAGGAAATAATTTTATATATCTAATTAATAGTTATAGTTGAATTTATCTTATGTATAACCCTGTATTAAAAATGGTTTAGTTATTAAACTTTGAATTTAACACTTTTAACTCTTCTAGAAATAAAATAATAATTAATGTCCTAATCTCATCCAAGTGGACCAAAAGGTTCATATTTTATTACTAGGGTTAATTTTGGTAGAAAAAAACTTATCCAATAGAATTATGACATGTGTTAGAGTAATTATAATATGATTTTTACTTTTAATTATCCTATTTACTTTTAACTGTGGTAAATAAAAGTCAAACAGTTACTATTGACCAAAAATTATTTTCATCTTATTGAACTAAATTTTACTTACTAATGTCAACTTTGTATTTTGGAATTTTGAAATTAAACTCATAGAAGCGGTAAAATTATGTTTTATTGAAATTTTCAAATGCTGCTAAAGGGTGGGTAAAAGACGTTAATAAGTTTAATAAAAGTTTATATATATAATATTATTATAAAATCAAATCAATGAATTACATTGAACATATATAGTTAATATGTATATATTTTTACCTAATATAAATTTAAATAAAATAACACTACTGGAAAGATGATCTTTCCCAACACTTCTATACCAACGGTTTGTAAAAACCGTTGGTATAGCTACCATTTCCCAACGGTTCACCAAAACCGTTGGGAAAGGGTCCTATATCCCTCCTCTTTCCCAACGGTTCATCAAAACCGTTGGGAAAGAGTCCTCTTTCCCAACGGTTCACCAAAACCATTGGGAAAGAGTCTTATTTCCCTCCTCTTTCCCAACGGTTCATCAAAACCGTTGGGAAAGAGGCCTCTTTCCCAACGGTTCACCAAAACCGTTGGGAAAGAGTCTTATTTCCCTCCTCTTTCCCAACGGTTCATCAAAACCGTTGGGAAAGAGGCCTCTTTCCCAACGGTTCACCATAACCGTTGGGAAAGAGCAGGAAGAATTCAACCTTCGGCAAACATAAAATTCAAGCCACCCAAACCTATCCCAACGGTTTTTAAAACCGTTGGGAAAGGGCTATCCCACCCAAACCTATCCCAACGGTTTTTAAAACCATTGGGAAAGGGCTATCCCAACGGTTTTGAAAACCGTTGGGATAGGTTCTTTAATTTTTTTCCAGCTCTACTAACCGAGAACATTATATGAATCAAAATTTTAAATAATTATGATAATACATATATATATTTGTGAAATTATGTTTACAAAGTGATGTTAGCTTAGTGGCTAAGTCGTTCGATTATAAACGAGGGGTCCTGGGATCAAATCCCAGCGGATGTTTTATTTTTGGAATTTATATACCAACGGTTCCATTACCGTTGGTATAGATTTCATATTACCTATACCAACGGTTTCCAAAACCGTTGGTATAGGTCTATACCAACGGTTTTCGGAAAACCGTTGGTATAGACCTATCCCAACGGCTTACTTGGCTACGGTTCTACAAACCGTTGGTATAGGCTATACCAACGGTTTGGAGGCCTATACCAACGGTTCCAAACCGTTGGTAAAGGTTAGTTTTCCAGTAGTGTAACTAATTATTTAAATAAAAATTTGGTTTTAAACAATAACACAGTTTTTTTTTCTATTCATGAAAAATTGAATGTTTCCAGAAAAATACAAAAAATTCACCCTAAGATAATTTTGATATTACGAATCAAATAATGAAGTCCATTTTTGGAAATTAAAATTTATAAAATTTAAAAAAGTGGGTATTACTATTCATAATGGTTAGTTTGATTGGTTGTGGTGTGTTAAAACTCCCAGTTGCGTACAACACAAACTATTTAATTATTCAAATGGAAACGTACCATGGAAGCTTGGGGTGTTACATTCTCCCCTCATTCAAATAATTCCATCCCCAAAATTTCTAGAATATTACTACATAAAAAGATTCAGGTGGTTGTTCATCATATGTTCCTTGGGTTCCCACGTTACCTCATACATCTTATGGTTTCTCAATAGAACTTTTACCAGATGAGTCACCCGGTTTCTCAACTCTTGTTCTCTGGAATCAATACTTCTGATAGGCTCTTCATAATAAGATTGGTGGGGTTCCAGTTCTATTTCATCATATGTGAGTACACGCATTGGGTCGGGAATGTATTTTCTCAATAGTGATATGTGGAACACCTCATGAACTTTGGAGAGACTTGGCGGCATTGCCAAACAGTAAGCTACAGCCCAAATTCCTTCTAGAATTTTGAAAGGTCCAATGTTCCTGGAACTTAATTTACCCTTGTTACAGAATCATATAACTCCTTTCCAAGGTGACACCTTCAATAAAACATGATCTCCTACTTGAAATTCCAAATCCTTCCTTCGGTTATCGGCATAACTATTTTTCCTACGTTGAGAAACATTGAGGTGGGTTTGAATATCCCTCACCTTTTTCATTGTTTCCTCAACAAGTTCTAGGCCTACGAGTTTCTTTCACCAATATCATCCCAAAATGTTGGTGTATAACATCTCCATCTATATAACGCTTCATATGGTGCTATCTGAATACTTGAATGAAATCTATTATTGTTGGAAAATTCCACCGGAGGTAGATACTGATCCCACATACCTTGAAAGTCATGTGATCAACATCTCAACATGTCTTCTATGGTTTGAATTGTCCGTTTTGATTGTCCATAAACTTAAGTATGGTGGGAAGTTCTCAAAAAATGTTCAGTATCCAAGGCCTTCTGAATAGTTTTCCAGAATCTTGATGTAAAATGAGGATCACAATCAGAAAAAAATCAATAGGGGTACTCCATTAAGTCATACAACTTCATTAATATATAGTCTTGATAGACGTTCAAGTGGTAAATCTTCTCCTATAGAATGAAATTGTGATGACATGGTAAGATGATTATTGGCCTCACCTGTTTTAATAATCTCAATTATGTTTTAATATGTTTTGATAATCCTTTCAATATGTTAAATTATGTCATCCTACAATTATGTTGACAAAAATATCAAAATAATTTTTGGAATATGTTAATAAATGTTTTTAGATGTTTTGAAATAATACTAACTCAATATGGATATGATTTGCATAGAACAAATAAAGTATTAAGTTTTTTGAGTCACTGATACAGACGTAGCCTACCAATAAGCACAGATCACTGATAGATAGAGTCAACTGTTACATCAACAGCTACCGATAAAGATAGACAAACCTACAAATATAAGTCTACCGATACAAACAAACATCTACTGATATGAAGTCTACTAATATACAGAGAGATCCACCGCTACATGCAGCTACCGATATAGGTGAGTTGCCAATGGAGAGAGATCCACCGATACAAGAATGTTACCTTTACAGAAGAGCTACTAATAAGAGAAACTACCGATACAAAATCACTGTCACTGATACAGAGTCTACTGTTATAAAGAGTAATAGCTACTGATACAGACCTACCAAATCAAGTCTACCGATATAAGATCAGTGATACTAAGAGATACCGATAAAAACTAGTCACTATATATCTAAACCCTACTTATATTTTCTTATTAACAATGTTCATATTTGGTGATTTTAATGCTAATTCTATTAATTAATGATAGTTGTTTCCATTTCAGGAACCGTACCTTGTACCTATAAAAAGGTAATCATTCCCATTTCCGGAGCTAATGGTATATAAGAGAACCTTGATCTACTAAATAAAAAATGGGAGATCAGTCTTTCCACGCATATATGAGACAATCTTCTGGAGATACACAACGACTTACATGCATAGAAGAAGAAAGAATAATACATACTAATTCTGTAGAACCTGAACATTCAAGGACTAAAGATCTTCATTGATTTCACCTACATTCAAGCTGATCAGGCTGATCAACCTAGACCTAGAAATAAAATAAAAAAACGACACTCTGTTTTTGGACTAAAACCAGAAAAGGACCCAGAGCATCATCTGCATCAATCCATGGAGTCTAGAGCTTCACTCAAAACACAAGGAACATTCTAAACTCATATCTATTTGTTTAGCTATATTGTGTTTCATTTATTTACATTTTGAGCAGTGTGTGTGCTTTGTATTTTTAGACACACACTATCTCCTATGATGAACTGGAGGATTTCTAAATCCTCACTCAATCATTCCCTTACACTCTTGTATCCCACTGTAGATAGTGGTAGAGGTCAGAGGACCTGGACAACCTGTGAGCTGTTGTTATTATTGCTTTCCCACGAAGAACTGTGGTACAGGTATGAGGACCTATACAATCTGAGTACTGTTATAAACCCCGATCCCAGGTGTGGATTATTTGTTTATATAAAAATGTTTGAGAGGACTAAGTGTCGTCTTGAGACTGAACATCTTTGTTAAACTTGTTGTGAATCCTATTTCATTTTAAACTATATCTTATATTCCACTTCTAAGTACTTTGGAATTCAAATATGTTTTAAAGTAACTATGATAATTAAACTAGAAAGCGTTTATAATTTTTGTTATCCAATAAATTAGTTTCAAAAGAAAACTTAATCATCAGAGTAAGTTTATAGAGAAATAATCATTCTTTGAGAAACTAATTGTCACCTTTCAAGATTTACAAATTCACTATAGTTTTTCTTGTTATTTAAATTGGGGGATTTTAATAGAAATCTTTTAAATAGAAATTTTTAATTGTAACTTGATTCACCCCACCCCCTCTTGATTATCCACTCCGACCAACATTTGGTATCAGAGAATTTTTATTAATAAAGGATTTGCAAATACTCTATCTTTTAACTGTGATTTTAGTTGTATCTTAAGGATATTAAATTTCTATTAGTTCTAAATTTTATCTCTTTAAATATATTTTCTAAAATCTAATTATGGATAATAGATTAGAAGGTATTGCTACGAATATTCCACCGTTATTTAATGGTTTTAATTATTCCCAATGGAAAATCAAAATGAAAATTCATTTAGAAATTATAGGATTTGATATTTGGACTACTATTGAATCTAAGTATGAGATTCCAAATACTGCTATAACTACTTGGGATGATGATACAAAATCTGATTACAAAAATAATTGTAAATCCATGAATTCCCTTTACTACTCTCTAGGATATGAAGAGTTTAACAAAATTTCTTCTTGTAAAACAGCACATGAAATCTGGGATACATTGGCTGTTTCTCATGAAGGAACAACCAATGTGAAAGAAATGAGATTAAAAACTTACACTATTAAATATGAAAATTTTAAAATGAGGCCTGATTAACATATTTCTAACATGTATCTGATGTTCAAAGATACTGTTAATACTATGATCTCACTCGGAAAAGCTGTTCCAGAAAAGGAGAAAATCATGAGGATACCCAGATGTCTTCTAGAAAGATGGAGAGGCATATCAGTTTCAATTAGAGAATCTTGTGATATTGGTACTTTTCCCATCAAGGAACTCATTGGTATATTAATGATGTATGAAGAATAATTTAAAGTAAACAAGGAAGAAGATGATGAACCAAGGAAGAAGTATGTAGCTTTCAAGACTTCTACTTCAAAACTTATGGACAAAGGGAAAATTCAATGTGAAAGTGATAGATCAAGCTGTGATGAAATTGCATCAGACAGCAATGCTGAAATGGCTCAAATAGCCATGAGATTTAAGAAGTTTTATATAAAGAAATAGTTTTTCAAAAAATCCAATTACAAGGGAAAGTATGACAATAAAGGTCATTGGAAGAAGTATAAGAAAATGACTGATAAAAGTGATGACATAATATGCCAAGAATGAAAGAGGAAAGGACATGTGAAAGTTGAATGTCCAAAGTTAAAATACAAGAAGAATTATGAGTACAAGAAAAAAATATAAGAAAGATATGAAAGAAACCAAAAGTCATTCAGAAGATAGTTCAAGTGATTCTGATTCCACTCAGGATGAAAAATCTCAAAAATCTAATATGTGTTTCATGAAAAACACATCTGAGGTAACATTGGATACTCCTACTTTAAATTCTTATTATTCCGGAGATGATTCTGATTCTGAAAACATGTCTAGTGAAGAGTTTTTTGAATAATATAATATGTTAAAAGATACTTTTAATGAGCTAAAAGATAAGTACAAGTCATTAAAGAAATAGTATTCCTTGACTAGTACTGTTAAATCTGATCTTAGTATAGAAAAGGAAAAGAATTATCAATTGTTAAAGGAGAATCATCACCTTTAATTGTCCAATGAGAAACTTAGAATAGACTTAGAGATGTTCAAAAATGGAAAGAATACTCTAACTCAAATGCTAGGAAAACAATTAGCACCAAAATATATTACTTGTTTAGGATCTCTGCCTGGACTGAGATAGATTACAAAGAATAGATTTATTCCTAAATTTGGGTAGTATGCTACTAGTTACAGTTTTGGAAATTCTTATGTATCAAACAACTGTTCACATAGTTATAAATCAAAAAAAGTTTATCTTTTAAAATTATTTTAATCTATTGATTATATGAAACCCATTAGAAAAATCTGGGTACTAAATGTCTTGCTTGCTAACCTGTCGGGACCCAATAAAATATGGGTACCAAAATCATTTTCCATTTAAACCTGTTTTTTAGGATACATGCTTGAAGAGTTCTTATAAGAAGATATGGTACTTGGATAGTGGATTTTCGAGGCATATGACTGGAGATTACTCATTTTTCAAAAGTTTAATCAAGGTTGATGGAGGAAATGTCACCTTTGGTGATAATTCAAAAAGGAAAAATCATCGACCTAGGCCAAATTGGTAACACTGATTCAATTTAAATTTCTCAAGTATTATTTTTTGATGGATTAAAATACAACCTGTTAAGAATTTCATAGTTGTGTGATAATGGTTTCAATGTTAAATTTGAAAATTATTCTTGCAATGTATTTCATTATAAAAATTATTTGGTATTTACTACCTTGAGAAATGAAAATGTATATGTTGTAGATTTAAATTCTTTATCCAAACCAAAGGTTACCTATTTAAATGCTTTTCATAAAGAGTCTTGGCTATGAAACAGAAGATTAGGACACTAAAATGTTCATTCACTTAGAAAACTAACTAGGAAGAACATGTTTAGAGACCTACCTAAACTTGAATTCCCAGCTGATAAAGTTTGTAATCCCTATCAAAAGGGAAAGAAACATAAAATTTCTTTCAAATTAAAGATAGAGGTTTCAACCTCTCAACTTCTCGAGTTGGTTCACATGGACTTGTTTGGACCTGAAAGGGTTTCTAGTTTAAATGGGACGCACTATGTTTATGTCTTAGTAGATTAATTTTCTAGATATACTTGGGTATATTTTCTAGCTCACAAATGTGAGTCTTTCTCTTACATTTTTAAATACTCCAAGTATGTAGAAAACAATAGTGGTCTTATGATTAAAACCTTGAGAAGTGATCTGGGTCGGGAGTTTGAAAATTAAGAGTTTGAATGTTACTACTCACATAATGGCTATAATCACAACTTTTATGCCCCTAGGACTCCTCAACAGAATGGTGTAGTTGAGAGAAAGAATAGAACCCTTCAAGAAATTTTATGAACTATGATAAATGTGTATGACATACCTGTTTATTTTTGGGCTAAAGGTGTCAATAAAACATGCTATATTATAAATAGAGTCTTGATTAGGCCTGTTCTTAAAAGGACCCCTTATGAAATGTGGAATAATAGGAAGCCTAAAGTTAGTTATATCAGTGTTTTTGGTTGCGGTGTCTTTATTCTAAATACTAAGGATAATCTTGACAGTTTTTCTTCTAAAAGTGATGAGGGAATCTTTCTAGGTTACTCTATAAATAGTAAATCTTATAGTTTCTTTAACAAAAGAACCAAATGTGTAACATAACAAGTAAGTAATTAATAATAGATATTTTTATCAATGTATATTAATGAATTAGATAGTGTTTTAGAGGCTTAAAATGAAAATAAATCCAATCTTAAGCATGGAATACACTAATATTTTTAAAAGATTGTTTTACTGCCTTTTGATGGAAAACCATTTTGAAATCTATATTTTGACAATTTTATAAGCTATTTTTGTCAAAATAAACTTATTATTTATGATTGGGACATCAAAATTTACTTTGTGTGAATTTTTGGTATTTTTCCGATAAAGTTTATTTTTTAATGAATAGTGAAAATGTTGTATTTTAATTCAAAACCTCTTTTTAATCTAATTTATTTATATTATTATATTATCTTTTGAATTTGTTTTAATGTTAAATTAGAATATAGTATTCTATTTAATCCAATGGTAGTCATTGGAATCAATTTCACTTTGAAATTGTACTTAAACTAGTGTCAATCTTTTAATACTTATTGTTTCATAAAAACACGCTATTTGTCATGACAACAGGAATTAACTATTAAATTAATTAATGTAACATATATGATTTGAATTTTGTAAAATATACATCATTTTTTAATTCAGAATTTCAAATATAGCTTAGGGTTAAGTTTTGGTATTTTTCTGAAAAACATCAAATTTTGATTAATAGTGAAACCACTAAGTGGTAGTTAAAGAAACTGATTTTTTCATTTAAATGAATCTTTGCAACTTCTGTGATTTGATTTTCAAAAATCTGACATACATGGTTGTAATTAATAAGTAAAATGTTTTTCAATGAGATTAAAATAATTTTTTGGTGAATAGTAACTTTTAAGTTTTTAATCGCGATTAGAGGTAATTAGTGCAATTTAAGGAAAAAATGATATTATAATAAAATGAAAATACCTAGAAACATGTCCTACCCTTATTGGATGTGTCATGGCCGACCGAGAAAACCCATGGGTTGATTTTTGGGACCCCATGGAGCCACTTGTGTAAGATAAAGACATTAATGACTTTTATTTAAAGTAAAAGTAAAAATGACACAAACATGAGTTTTTTTACTAAAACACTTTTTAAATGGGGTTATACAAGTAATATTTTTGACTATAATTATTCATTAGAAATATAAAACAATTTCCTACCTCATGATATTTTTTTTATAATTTTTAGACACTAAATAAAGTAAATTATTTGTGACACCATGATGATGCAGCGATTACCTCATTATTTTAGGATTTAAATAAAATGAAAATATAATGTAAAATCTAAGACCTAAAATTGTAAAAAACCTATTGGAAGGGTGGATTTAGAAACCTTGTCACCTTATCCTCAATCTTTATAATTTTGGGACCTTTTTTATCCGAAAATAATTTTATAACAAAGTATATTTTCTTAACTTTCAAAGAGTGCCCCTCCTCTCCTCTTATAAAAGGCCCCCACCTCTACCACCTTACCCACACTTCAAAAGCCTTTGTCTCATCCAACCCCTGCCCATTTTGTCTCTAAGCATCCCTCTTTTACTACTATAAGCCTCACTTTGTGCAGAAGTCTTCCCAAGGAAGCCTTTTAGCTAAAACCAAAGGGAGTTACCCGATTTTAAGGTAATGTCTTCACTTGAGTCCTTTTGTTTTATTTTCCTTCTCCAACCCACTAAACTCTTTTTATTCATTTCTTTTGTAACCAAACCAGTATCTACCATATACTAGGATGTTTTTATAAGAAGTATTCAAGTTACACTAACACACACCTACATCTAATGGTTAAAGAACATACTATTTCCGTGGATGGCGAATTTCTGCCTCCCGAAACGATGATTGTTCAACATTATTTTAACACCTTAAAAGGTTTCCATTAAGATGTCACTATATTTATATATGATATATAATATGATTATTTTTTCCTTAATCTTATGTATTTTTCATTTTGGGCATACCTTTATGGATTACATTATGGGTAAACGCGATATCTTCATTTAAGGAAGTGCGGACTACCGCCCCCTCAAAGTGATTTGATTTGTTAATACCATATGTGGGACGTATAAAGGACGGAGTTATGATATTATATATGATATTATACTGGAATTATAATATACCTTTATATCATTATGATTCCATTCCATAAAATACAAAATAGAAATGAAAGCAGCGTTCATGCGTACGTACGACTTACCGTCTCCATGAACGGTGTATTTCATTTCTTACCTCTAAATGATTATGTAATATTATAAATTCATGTATATACTGTATATATATTAAATATATGGCATATACATCATGAATATCATTCTTGAGGTAATTGATATTTGACTACGTGAACAACTTGTAAATAAAAGAAGTTCACTTTTGACTCAAGTACCAAATAACGACAAAACGACCTTTATTAACTTAAATGACTAAATAGTATTCATAAAATGGTTATAAGTGATATAAAAGGAATAATGAACTTGAAAACGGTTCTTAAGAAAGTAGAAATTAACTCAAGTTTATTATTCAGGACATTAAAGAACGATCCAGTCAAGTCAGACCCGAGGTATGGGACTTCGTCTCAATATCCTTTCATTGAGGAATATTTTGTTTTATACACAACCTTATTTTAGACGGTGTATAAACACCTTTTAATTTTAATTTTATCCAAAAGGAATCTTTTTTATATGAAGCATTTTACAAAATGACAAAAGGGAATGTTTTTGTCGTACGTAAGCGGCGACAACGAAATCTCCGCCGCCGTGACAATTATTTGAGTTTCGACTTCCTCTACAAGCCATAATTTTTTTAAAAGAAAAATAAATACCATGTTTTACTTTTCTTTTATTTTGGTATTGAAAATGGTTTTCATAATGTTTTCATATCAAGGTGTTGTATTTATATCTTGTGATTGAAATGTGTAAATGTTATGTTTCCTTTATGTATGTTTTATGTGATACGATTATGTTATGGTTCTTGGGCATTATTATGAGGACGGGTGGTTCTGTGCTAATCTAAGGGCGGGTGAGCCCGATATAGCTCTCCAATGCATTGGGTAACGCGAAGGAGGGAAACGTTAAAGAGATTTAGGGAATATACTGTGATGGGTATTGAAAACGTAACCAAGAGGGTTACTCCCTACATAAGAATGTTATAAATGCCTCAAGTTACCTTTATGTCTTGCGATTTTTATGTTTTATTCATGATTTGATGAGGTATGTTAAAGTGCTTATGTTTATGGGTAAAGTATGATTTCATTCTTATGTATATATGTACTCATGTTTCCTTTCCATATTTTTATATCCCTTACTGAGCTTTTTTATGCTCATCCCAAGTTTTTGAAATGTTTTTCACAGGTCAAGGGAAAGGTACATGATATGATGATAGTGTCAAGGAAGTGTTAAGAAATAATCCATGTTTTATTTTAAATATGCTTCCATTGATGGGAAAAAATAAATACTATCTTGTAACCACTTTGTTTAAATGTGGGATGTAATGCATGTTTTATGATCTAATTCTCTAAAACTCTAAACCTGAAAAGATCCTCAATGTGTAATATTGTAATAACTCACGATTAAGTAAGGTTTAAGGCTGGGGCCTTATAGTTGGTTTCAGAGGTCGATTTAGATAAAATTAGGAGTTAGAATTTTATTAAATGATTATCCAAAAATATTTTGTTTATGGTAAAATTGAAATGATATAGAATTTAAATATTACCATGTTGCTTCATCTGAGACATGTTTGTTCAGAATGGTTTTCAGTAGGGGAAACAGGGAAGCAGTGCTAGGAAGGCTTACAGAAGGAAATAACCTTCCGAATCAGCATCCTGAGATGGTCGGAATTGGAACTGAATAGTTTGTTGCAGTAATGGTGTAGTTGACTCAAGCGATAAATGGTGGTGGTATCCATGCACGAGATCAGCCAGATCAACCACAGAGGAACATGTCAGTGGTGGAACATTTCATGAGGCAGCATCCCCCATCATTCAGAGGATCATCTGACCCTGTGCTAGCTGAAGGGTGGATTAAGGAACTGGAGAAGATTTTTGATGTCATGGGGTTTTCAGACAATCAAAAGGTTAGTCTTGCTATTTACCGTTTGGTGGGTGAAGCAGATCAGTGGTGGTCGATGGTTAAAAATATCAGGGACACTGATGAGATTGATGCTCTCGACTGGGATGAATTTAAAGGTATGTTTCTTGAGAAGTATTATCTTAAGGCTATTAGACTTAGGATGGAAAATAAATTCTTGGAATTGAGGCAAGAGGAAGACTTAGTGGCTGCCTATGAAGAAAGGTTCACTCGTTTTTCAAGGTATGCTCCAAATTTTATTCGAGACCTTGATAGTAAAATCAATCGTTTTTACAAAGGATTAAAGCCAAAATATCAAAGGGCTTTAGCTTCTCGTGAGTTCAAAAGTTATGAAAAGCTTGTTCGATGTGCAGAGAAGGTGGAAATGGAGTTTGCCGATGATCAAGTGTTCTATAACATCCAACAGAAGAAGAGACCGAGGTGGCAGGAGAAAGGAAAGAATTCTTCAAAAAAGTCAGATGGTAAGAAAACTAAGTTTACAGTTTGTGATAAATGTGGTAAAAGGAATGCTGGGGGATGTCTTCTGAATTCTAGAATATGCTACCGATGTGGTAAGATGGGACATAAGGCTCATGATTGCACTGAAAAAGATCAAGGTGAAGGTAAGACCAAATTTGATTTACAGTTTGTGAAATATTTTAAGTGCAATGAGATGGGTCACTATGCAAACGAGTGTCTGACAAAGAGCTTGAGTGATGAGAAGCAGTTAGAATACAGGAAGAAAGGGGTGGTGAAATCCTTTGCAACTACTTCAGCAGATGTCGGGCCATCAAATGATGTTGTATCAGGTACTTTGTTTGTTTTTTCAGATTATGCCAGTGTGTTGTTTGATTCGGGGTCTACACATTCTTTCATCTCTGAAAACATTTATAGTAAAATGGGAATACCATCTCAAAAAATGAATCCTGAACTTTTGGTAATAACACCTGGGTGAAATGTTGAGGCAAAAATAATTTATAAGAACATTCCTATCCTTATATGTGGAAAGAACCTACTTGCGAACCTTATTGTTTTACCTCTAGTAGAGTTTGATGTTATCCTGGGTATGGATTGGCTCTCTATTTACCATACTAAGATTGAATGTAGATATAAAGAAGTTTCTTTTCAGAAAGACTTTTAGTTTGTGTACAATAATGAACCCTTACTGTTGATAACTTATCAAGAGGCTGAGAAACTTGTAAAAGATGGAAATAAAATGTTACCTTGCACACATCGTTGAAAACAATGGAACTGTTCAGATTAATGATGTGTCAGTGGTAAATGAGTATCTTGATGTCTTTCCGAATGAGTTGCCTGGAATAATACCAGATCGGGAAGTTGAGTTTTCTGTTGACTTAATTACTGATCCTAATCCAATTTCAAAACACCCTTATCGAATGGATCAAATTGAACTTTTAGAGTTGAAGGAGAAATTACAAGATTTATTGGAGAAAGGTTTCATTCGACCTAGAACATCACCATGGGGTGCTCCTATTTTATTTGTAAAGAAGAAATATGGTTCTATGAGACTTTTCATTGATTATAGAGTCTTGAATAACATCACTATTATGAACAAATATCCTTTTCCTCATATCGATGATTTGTTTGATCAGCTCCAGGGAGCTCAGTATTTTTCAAAGATTGACCTATGATCGGGGTACCATCAGCTGAAGGTAAAGGAAGAAGATGTTCATAAGACTACGTTTCGTACAAGATATGGCCATTATGAATTTTTAGTAATGCCTTTTGGGCTAACCAATGCACCTACTGTATTCATGGTCTTAATGAATATAATTTTCCATGAGTTCTTAGATAAGTTTGTGGTGGTTTTCATTGATGATATTTTGGTGTTTTCTAAAAGTAAAGAGGAGCATGAAAGACATTTAAGGGTTATTTTTCAAACCTTAAAAAAAAGAAATTGTATGGGAAATTCAGAAAGTGTGAGTTTTGGTTGCAACAAATTTCTTTCCTTGGTCACATTGTTTCTAAATATGGGATAACTGTTGATCCTGCAAAAATAAAGGTTGTTGAAGAATGGCCAAGACCCACAAATGTAACAGAGATTCATAGTTTCCATGGTTTGGCAGGCTATTACTGAAGGTTTGTTAGAAATTTTTTACGGTTATCTAGTCCAATGACTAAGCTAACTCAGAAGGGTGTTAAGTTTATCTGGACAAAAGAATGTGATGATTGTTTTCGGGAGTTGAAAAGAAGATTGGTGAATACTCCAATTTTGGCACTACCTTACTGGAATGGTGAGTTTGTTATATACAGCGATGCTTCATTGAAAGGAATTGGTTGTTTCCTAATGCAGAATGATCAGGTAATTTCTTATGCTTCACGACATTTGAAAACTCATGAGGTAAATTACCCTACACATGATTTGGAATTAGTTGCTGTAGTTTTCGCTCTAAAAATTTGGATGCATCATTTGTATGGAGTAAAATGTGAAATATATACCGATAACAAAAGTATAATGTATATATTCACTCAGAAAGAATTGAACATGAGACAGAGGAGATGGCTAGAATTAATCAAGGATTATGATTGTACAATTCATTACCATCCGGGAAAAGCAAATAAAGTGGCTGATGCTTTGAGTCGAAAAAGTAATGCTTCATTAATAATGTTGCATTTGGAACATGATCCTTTGGTTAAGGATTTGATGAAATTTGGCATAGAAGTTGTTTGTGCATGATGTTATTCTGTTTTGTTTCAGGTATCAGTGAAATCTTCACTATCATACAGAATCAAGCAAGCACAGAAGCAAGACAGTGAGTTGCAGAAAAAGGTAGAGCTGGTTCATAAAGGTAAGTTGCCTGAATTCAACATTGATAATGATTGAGTTTTGAGATTTGGGAAGAGATTGTGTGTGCCTTGTGATTCACAGTTGAAGAGAGAGTTGTTATATGAAGCTCATAGTTCTCCGTTTTCAGTTCATCCTGGCAGTAGTAAGATGTACAGAGATCTGCGGGAGTATTACTGGTGGGATGGAATGAAAAGAGATATTGCTGATTTTACTGTGAAGTGTTTGACATGTCAACAGGTTAAAGCAGAGCGGCAGTTACTGAAAGGGATGCTTCAGCCTTTACTAGTGCCAGAGTGGAAATGGGAGAATATATCCATGGACCTTGTTGTGGGATTGCCGAAGACACCTCGAGGTAATAATGCAATCTGGGTTATTGTTGATCGCTTGACTAAATCTGCTCATTTCCTTGCTATATGAGATACCTTTTCCCTAGATCAACATTCCCATTTGTACCTTAAATATATAGTCAGGTTGCATGGAGTTCCTCTCTCCATTGTATCTGATCGTGATCCCAGGTTTACTTCTAACTTTTGGAAAGGCCTTCAGAAGTCGTTGGGTACTGAATTAAATTTTATTACAGCTTTTCATCCTCAATCAGATGGGCAGTCAGAACGAACAATTCAGACTTTGGAAGATATGATACGTGCTTGTTCGATGGATTATCAGGGAAGTTGGGACCAACATCTTTCTTTGGTTGAATTTTCATATAATAATAGTTTTCATTCCAGTATACAGAGGGCACCATTTGAGGCATTATATGGGAAGCGGTGTCGAACTCCAGCTTTCTGGGATGATGTGGGTGAAAGGAAGCTGATGGGACCAGAATTGGTAGAAGAGATGGCAGAAAAAGTTCATCTGATACAGAAACACATGAGAACAGCTCAGAGCAGGCAGAAGAGTTATGCGGACAATATGAGGAAGGATCTCTATTTTGAGGTAGGTGATCATGTTTTTCTCAAAGTATCACCATGGAAAAGTGTGATGCGATATGGTAAGAAAGGAAATATGAGTACAAGGATCATTGGACCATATGAAATTCTGGAGAGAGTTGGATCAGTTGCTTACTGAGTGTCTTTATCTCCGAGTTTATCTGAGGTGCACAATGTTTTTAATGTTTCGATGTTGAGAAAGTATATACCAGATCCATCTCATGTTTTGAGTCCAGAGGTAGTTCAGCTGGAAGAGAACCTATCTTATGAGGAACAACTAGTCCAGATTCTTGACCACAGGGAGCAAGTGTTGTGGAATAAGATGATTCATCAGGTAAAGGTTTTGTGGAAAACCACATGATTGAAGAGGCAACATGGGAATATGAAAATGCAATGAGGGAAAAATACCACAACTTATTCGATAAGTAAATAAATTGTGGGGACGCAATTTTCTAAAGGGGGGAAGGATGTAACATCCCAAGTAAGTAATGAATAATAGATATTTTTATCTATGTCTATTAATGAATTATATAGTGTTTTAGAGGCTTAAAATGAAAATAAATCCAATCTTAAGCATGGAATACACTAATATTTTTAAAAGATTGTTTTACTTCCTTTTGATGGAAAACCATTTTTAAATCTATCTTTTGACAATTTTATAAGCTATTTTTGTGAAAATAAACTTATTTTTTATGATTGGGGCATCAAAATTTACATTGTGTGAATTTTTGGTATTTTTCCGATAAAGTTCATTTTTTAATGAATAGTGAAAAATGTTGTATTTTAATTCAAAACTTCTTTTTAATATAATTTATTTATATTATTAGATTATATTTTTAATTGGTTTTAATGTGAAATTAGAATATATTTTTACCATTTAATCCAATGGTGGTCATTGGAATCAATTTCACTTTGAAATTGGACTTAAACTAGTGTCAATCTTTTGATACTTATTATTTCATAAAAACACGCTATTTGTCATGACAGTGGGATTTAACTATTAAATTAATTAATGTAACTTATATGATTTGAATTTTGTAAAATAGAAATCATTTTTAAATTCAGAATATCAAATATAGCTTAGGGTGATGTTTTGGTATTTTTTAGAAAAAACTTCAATTTTTGATGAATAGTGAAACCACTAAGTGGTAGTTAAAGAAACTGATTTTTTCGTTTAAATGAAACTTTTCCACTTCTGTGATTTGATTTTCAAAAATACGACATACATGGTTTTCATTAATAAGTAAAATGTGGTTCAATGAGATTAAAATAATTTTGTGGTGAATAGTAACTTTTAGGTTTTTAATCGTGATTAGAGGTAATTAGTGCAATTTAAGGAAAAAATGACATTATAATAAAATTAAATTACCTATACACGTGTCCTAACCTTATTGGATGTGTCATGGCCGACCAAGAAAACCCATGGGTCGATTATTGGGACCCCATGGAGCCACTTGGGTAAGATAAATACATTAATTCCTTTTATTTAAAGAAAAAGTAAAAATGACACAAACATGAGTTGTTTTACTAAAATAATTTTGAAATGGTGTTATACAAGTTATATTTTTGACTATAAATATTAATTAGAAAGATAAAAAGATTCCCTACCTCAGGATAGTTTTTTTATAATTTTTAGACACTAAATAAAGTAAATTATTTATGACACCATGATGATGTAGCGATTACATCATTATTTAATGATTTAAATAAAATGAAAATATAATGTAAAATATAAGACCTAAACTTGTCAAAAACCTATTGGATGAGGGGATTTAGAACCCTTATCACCTTATCCTCAAATTTTATAACTGTGGGTCGTTTTGTATTCGAAAATAATTTTATAACAAAGTATCTTTTCTTAACATTCCAAGAGTGCCCCTCCTCTCCTCTTATAAAAGGCCCTCACCTATACCACCTTAACCACACTTCCAAAGCCATTGGCTTGGCCAAAACCTGCCCATTTTGTCTCTAAACATCCCTCTCTTACTCCTAGAAGCCTCACCTTGGGCATAAGTCTTCCCAAGAAATCTTTTCAGCTCAAACCAAAGGGAGTTACCCGATTTTAAGGTAATGTCTTCACTTGAGTCCTTTTGTTTTATTTGGCTTCTCCAACCCCCTAAAATATTTTTATTCATTTCTTTTGTAACAACAACATTATATCCCATATACTAGGATGTTTTTATAAGAAGTATTCTAGCTACACTTACACACACCTACATCTAATGGTTAAAGAACATACTGTTTCCGTGGATGGCAAATTTCTGCCTCCCGAAACAATGATTGTTCAAAATTCTTTTAACACCTTAAAAGGTGGCCATTAAGATGTCACTATATTTATATATGATATATAATATGTTTTTTTTCATAATATTATGTATTTTTTATTTTGGGCATACCTTTATGGTTTCCATTATGGGTAAACGCGATATCTTCATTTAAGGAAGTGCAGACTACCACCCCCTCAAAGTGATTTGATTCGTTAATACCATATGTGGGATGTATAAAGGATGGAGTTATGATATTATATATGATATTATACTAGAATTATAATATACCTTTATATCATTATGATTCCATTTCATAAAATACTAAATAGAAATGAAAGCTGCGTTCATGCGTACGTACGGCTTACCGTCTCCATGAATGGTGCATTTCATTTCTTACCTCTAAATGATTATGTAATATTATAAATGCATGTATATACTGAATATATATTAAATATATGGTATATACATCATGAATATCATTCTTGAGATAAGGGATATTTGACTACGTGAACAACTTGTAAATATAAGAAGTTCACTTTCAACTCAAGTACCAAATAACGACAAAACGACTGTTATTAACTTAAATGACTACATAATGTTTATAACATGGTAATAAGTGATATAAAAGGAATAATGAACATGAAAAAGGTTCTTAAGCAAGTATAAATTAACTCAAGTTTATTATTCAGTACATTAATGAACGATCGAGTCAAGTCGGACCCGAGCTATGGGACTTCGTCTCAATCTCCTTTCATTGAGGTGTATTTTGTTTTATTCACAACCATCTTTTATACGGTGTATAAACCCCTTTGACTTTTATGTTTATCCAAATGGAATCTTTTTTATACGAATAATTTTACTAAACGACAAAAGGGAATTTTTTTGTCATAAGTATGCGGCGACAACGACTTCTCTGCCACCGTGACAATTATTTGAGTTTCGGCTTCCTCTACAAGCAATACCTTTTTTTTAAAAGAAAAATAAATACCATGTTTTAATTTTCTTTTATTTTGGTATTGAATATAGTTTTCATAATGTTTTCATATCAATGTGTTGTATTGATATCTTGTGATTGAAATGTGGAAATGTTATGTTTACTTTATGTATGTTTTATGAGATACGATTATGTTATGGTTTGTGGGAATTATTATGAAGACAGGTGGTTCTATGATAAACTAAGGGCGGGTGAGCCTGATATAGCTCTCCAATGCATTGGGTAACGCGAAGGAGTGAAACATTAAATAGATTTAGGTAATATACTATGATGGGTATTCCAAACGTAACCAAGAGGGTTACTCCCTACGTAAGAATGTTATGACTGCCTCAAGTTTCCTTTATGTCTTGAGATTTTTATGTTTTATTCATGATTTGATGAGGTATGTTAATGTGCTTATGTTTATGGGTAAATTATGATTTCATTCTTATTTATATATGTACTCATTTTCCTTTCCATATTTTTATATCCCTTACTGAGATTTTTATGCTCATCCCATGTTTTTGAAATGTTTTTCACAGGTCAAGGGAAAGGTACATGATATGATGATAGTGTCAAGGAAGTGTCAAGAAAGAATCCATGTTTTATTTTAAATATGTTTCCGTTGATGGGAAAAAATAAATACTATCTTGTAACCACTTTGTTTAAATGTGGGATGTAATGCATGTTTTATTATCTAATTCTCGAAAACTCTAAACCTGAAAAGATCCTCAATGTGTAATATTGTAATAACTCAAGATTAAGTAAGGTTTAAGGCTGGGTCCTTATAAAATGTGTGGAAGAATATGTTCACATTAAATTTGATGAAACTGATCCACATTAATCCAAACCCACTCTTGAAAATCTTGAATAAGATTTTTCTATTCTGGATCATAATGATAAAAGTAGGGAACATGCTGTAAAATCAAGTAATTCTAGGAATTTTCCAGAACCCGATTCTATTGGAACCAAACCTACAGAAGAACCTGAACACTCTAGTCCTACTTTGACAAGACCAAATAGGATTATAAATAACCATCCTTTAGATGCTTTTGTGGGAGATTTAGATAGAGGAATCCAAACTAGAGCTTCTCTAATAAACTAGGTTGAACATCAAGACTTTGTTTCACAGTTAGAACCTAAAAATATAAATTATGCAATCAATGATGAATTTTGGGTAATATCTATGTAAGAAGAATTAAATCAATTTGAATGAAACAAAGTCTGGGAATTAGTTGACAGACTTAAGGACAATTTGACCATAGGAACTAAATGGGTTTTTAGAAATAAATTTGATAAATCATGAAATATCATTAGAAATAAGGCAAGACTAGTTGCACAAGGATATAGTCAAGTAAAAGGAATAGACTATGAGGAAAACATTGTGCCTGTAGCTATATTAGAAGCTATTAATATTCTACTAGACTATGTTGCTCATCAAAATTTCATGTTATATCAAATGGATGTCAAAAGTTCTTTTCTAAAAGGTTTTATAATTGAAGATGTTTTTGTTGAACAACCACCTGGATTTAATAATCCTCATTTTCCAAATCGAGTTTTTAAGATTTCTAAAGCTTTATATGTTTTAAAACAAGCCCCATGAGCTTAGTATGATAGACTTAGTAGTTTTATTATTTCAAAAGTTTTTTCTAAAGGGATTGCTGATCCAAATATCTTTATTAAAAGAGTTTTCGAAGATGTTTTGATAGAAAAAATCTATGTTGACGATATTATTTTTGGATCTTCTAAAAATTCTTTGTGAATTGAATTTTCAAGAAGTATGAAAAATGAATTTTAAATGAGTTTAATGGGAGAACTAAAATATTTTCTTGGATTTCATGTTTTTCAAAATGAAAATGGTATTATCTTAAATCAAAGTAAATATACAAAGGATATTTTAAAACTTTTTGGTTTGGATAGTAGTAAGGGTAATGACACATCCATGAGTATCACTTGTAAGTTAGATGCTGATAAAACTAGAAAACCAGTGGATCAAACCAACTACAGAGGTATGATAGATATTCTTCTCTATTTTACTGCTAGTCGACCATATATTATGTTTAGTGTGTGTATGTGTGAAATATTTCAAGCTAAAAAAAAAGAGTCACACTTTCTTACTGTTAAAATAATTTTCAAATATCTTAAATATACCGCCAACATTGGATTATTTTATCCAAAAGGAAAATCATTCGATTTAATAGGTTATTCAGATGATGACTTTTCTGGTTGCAAATTAGACAGAAAGAGCACTTATGGAACATGTCATATTCTAGTTAAGTCCCTGATATCATGGTGTAGTAAAAAGTAGAACTCTGTTGCATTGTCTACTGCTGAAGCAAAATATGTTGCTGCTGGTAGTTTCTATGCACAAATTCTGTGGATGAAACATGCATTATTGGACTACGGATACCAGTTTAGACATGTATCTATAAACTGTTATAACACTAGTGCGATCAATATCTTTAAGAATCATATATCTCACTCTAGGACCACACACTTTGATGTAAGGCACCACCTTTTGAGAGATCATTACCAAAAGGGTGATATTACTCTTCAATTTATAGGTACTGAACTTCAATTAGATGAAATATTCACCAAACCTTTAAGTTCAGATAGGTTAAGTTACATTAGAAATGAGCAAGGAATGATAGAATTTATAGAACCAAATCCTCACCGTTAGCCAAATCCTCACAGTTATCCAAATCCTCACCGTTAGGTAAATCCTCACTATTAGCCAAATACTCACCATTATCCAAATCGTCACTGTTAGCCAAATCCTCACCTCTAGAAAACCTCACCACTAGAAAACCTCACTGCTAGAAAACCTCACCGCTAGAGACACCTCATCTCTAGAGACCTCACTGTTAGATAAACCTCACCATCATGGATCTCACCGGTAACTGTCACTGATATGTCATGCGCTATCTCTTTTTAGTTTTCTTTCTCCAAAACTCTTATTGTTTTCAGTATAATTATTTTTATTAAAATCCTATTCCTAAATGATAAAAACTAAGCCTTAGTCACATTTCAATCCACAGAAAACTCTCCTCTCTTCAATCCTCAATTCTCGAACCCCCACATTACGTGTAACCCTAAGTTCTTTGATTGGAGATGGAAAGAACAAAACTCCCGATTTTTAAGGATGATAGAGATGCACCAAGTGTGAAGAAGTTGAAAATAGGACCTGAATATAGTGGCAGTGATAGTAGAACAAGGTCGGGGAAGCGTGCAGTAAACCTGCATTTGCAGAATAGAGAAGTAGTAATCGAAAATGAACTCAGTGAGTAATGGCTCTTGCCTAGTAAGTCATTGGATCTAAGAGTATTGGAGGAACAAGTATGGATATAATGATTTTCAAACAATAATGGACCTCATTATCTAAAGTTGTTTAAAGAGTTTTATGATTTTTTTTCGTTTTGAGATGTCTGAAGAAGGAAACAGAATGGTTTCATTAGTGAATGGTGAGGAAATTTCTTTTTCTTCTGTTGAATGGGATGAATATCTAAAAGTCCCACATGAAGCTGTGTTTGGGTATACCTCGAAGACAATACCTCCTACCAATGACATTTTTGACTATGAGATTGCTTTGTAAGAACTCACCGGTAGTGGAAAACCAAGAAAGGTAGTGGTTGCTGAGATGGATGGAGAAAACATGCCATTATTCAAATTCATTCAACATGCACTAAGTCCAATAGAGAGGACTTTGCAAATTTGAGATACCAAGATATTTATTTGATGCATTTTCTGAGTCATGGTGTCAAGGTAAATATGTGTAGGCTATTGATGATCCTAATTTAGGATATGATCAGGCCTAAGTCAAAATCCAATGCTTTATTATTTGTAAAGTTGATTTAGGTGATGATCAAGGTGAAAGGAGTAGCTGAGTCTCAGGAAGAGACAGTAGTTGTGAGGAACAATTTTTACATCACAAGCACAATATGTAAGTATATAAAGATTGGCTGGAACCCATGGAGAAGGTAATGGGTTATTGATGATGAGAAGGTTTATGATATGTTCAACCCTATTGATCACTCCAATAGGCCAAGAGACAGAAGAGATCCAGGTCTAGTACCTGATGAAGAGTAACCACAGTATAGTGATGATACTAATGAGGAAGATACCTCTGTAGCTAATGGAGGGGATCCAGACTTACGTCCAAGTCCAGTTTCTAAAGTTGTATCATCTGGAAAGGAAACTGTGTTGGGAGTAAGCAATGAAGAAGCCCCTATTGATGAGGGAGACTAGCCTACTCCAGAGAATGAATATGAAGTTTATGAAAATAGAGAACATTTTTCGGATAGTTCAGATGAGAGTATTTTGAGCATAAGTCCACTGATTGGGAATTTTGATATGCCTGAAGAGGTTGTTTTGGTTGAAATTCCAGAACCTGCACTTATTCTTAATGAGCCTCCTGTTGTTGGAATGGAGATGGTTGTGGAGGATTATTCTAAGGAAGACCTGCCTGATCAAGCTGTTGTTGATATACATGTTCAGGTGAATGCACGGATTGAGGTGGAGCATCTCATCGGGCATGGTACTGTTTCAGTAGCTCATGAGATTGAAGACTGGCCCAAAGACCCAGGTTTTGTAGTTTTTGGGTTGGACTATCCTGATTCAAAATATGAGACACCCATCAGTAGACCTCCTGTAACTTATAATCTCTTTTCTGAAACTTTACCTGAGGATAGAGTAAGATAATCTGATTTAAAGCAGTTGAAGTCTGATCTCAATACCTGTTTTATGGAAGATATGAGAAGAATGAAAACCTCCTTAATATCATCTATTCAATCTATGATGAATGAATCAGTATCTAGTGTTTAGGATGAAGTCAAGACCTTCCAGAATTAATTTTCAAGCTTGGCAGAGGATGTTGAATCTCTAAAGAAATCAGTTGTCTCTCTGGAATCTTATATGACCTCTAAATTTCATGCAAACAAGTATTTGGCATTTTTAAAAACTGTGGTTATTCGGATGGTATTAGTTTTTTAGGAATTTAAAAATTCCATGGCGCAGCATGTCAGAACCCAGGACTCTGTTGTGAAAAATCTCATAAGTGGACTGACTAAATCTTTTAAGGAAACAGTAGCCCTTACTATTGCACCTCTGAGTTCTACCAAGCCTTATTTGTATATTGATCAGATTCGAGCTGTGATGAGAGAAGAGATTGGGTAGTCTACCACCAGTGGCTCTGTAGACTCTGTTGCCTTGACCCAAGTGGTGACTACCACTAGGGATATAGGAAAAATTGTTCAGAATTTTATGAGAGAGGCCACTGCTTTTTATAAAGAGGTAAAAGACAAAGTGGATTACTATTTACAAAGGGTCTACACTAAACATAAGTTGAACAATCATTTCAAGCTTATGTTAGAGAACATGAAACTACCTCCAGTCACTCAAGATTTCAGAGAACAAGTAAGTAAGCTCAGGGAGTTGACTCCTGCTCTAGACAAGTTTATGGAGGACAAGGATGGCTTTATCTATACTATGGAAAGAGGAGGAGGAATCATTATGGAATTTAGGAATCTGTTGCTTCCATTTTTTCATGTAGATAGTGCTCCTATCATTGTACCTCCAGCTCTGCCTACCTCTACTCAGTCTGCCTCCCTTCCTCAGATGACACCATCTCAAGAAATCATAAGTCTCTCTCCAATGATCACCCAGAGGGATCCCCATTATAGGCCAGACACTGTATCAGTAGCTCAGCCTCCTCTGATTATCACTAGTGTTCCCAAGCCTCTACCTGTATCTACCCAGCCTAAATCCTCTTCTAATTCCAAGGGCAAATCCAAATAACATGTTGAGGAGCTGGATTGAATAGTGTCTAGGACATTTGATAGGAATCACTTGTACTCTTTTTGCCTCAATTTTGTATTTCTCTATATTTTTTTCCCTAAGAAATATATATATGATCTTATTCTCTTTTACCTTCTCTTAATTATCTCACCCATTGTTTACTACTTTTTTCTAATCAAAATGGGGGTGAAATATGAGCATGAGCATAATCTATATGGGCATAATAAATTCTACCTCTGGTACATTTGTTTTATCATTCTACCACTGCTATAGTTCTTTCATACCTCTAATACATTTTCATGTAATACTCTATTCTCTGATACATTTGAAAATGTCCTTAATCACACTGAGAAGTGACACCCAATGTATTTTATTCTGATATATTAATGATTATTTTTTATTATAATACCATAATTTGTGATTATAAAAAAGGGGGAGATTGTTGACATCACCTGTTTTGATAATCTCAATTATGTTTCAATATGTTTTGATAATCCTTTCTATATGTTAAATTATGTCATCAAACAATTATGTTGAAAAAAATATCAAAATAATCATTGGAATATGTTAATCAATGTTTATCTATTTTTTCACATGTTTTGAAATAATACTAACTCAATCTGGATTTGATTTGTATAGAACAGATAAAGTATTATGTTTTTGAGTCACTGATACAGACCTACCGACAGAGTAAGTCCACCGGTATGCACATAGTCACCAGTGTAGACGTAGTCTACCGATAAGTAAAGATCACTGATAGACAGATTCAACTGTTACATCAAGAGATACTGATACAGATAGATAGACCTACCGATATAACTCTATCGATACAAACAAACAACTACTGATATGAAGTCTACTGATATACATAGAGAGCCACCGCTACAAGCAGCTACCGATATAGGTGAGTTACCTATGGAGAGAGATCCACCGATACAAGAATACTACCTATACAGAAGAGCTACTGATAAGAGGAGCTACCGATATAGAGTCACTGTCACTAATACATAGTCTACCGTTATAAAGAGTAAGAGCTACTGATACAGATCGACTGAATCAAGTCTACCAATATAAGCTCATTGATACTAAGAGCTACTGATAAAAACCAGTCACTATATATCTAAACCCTAATTATATTTCCTTATTAACAACGGTCATATTTGGTGCTTTTAATGCAACTGCTATTAATTAATGATAGTTGTTGGAATTTCAGGAATAGTACCTCGTACCTGTAAAAAGGTAATCATTCTCATTTCAAGAGATGAAGGTATATAATAGAACCTTGATCTACTAAAGACAAAAAGGGAGATCAGTCTTTCCATGCATATACGAGAAAATCTTCTGCATACACACAAGGAATTACATGCATAGAAGAAGAAATAAGAATACATACTGAATCTATAGAACTTGAACATTCAAGGACTAACGAGCTTCAATGATTTCACCTACATTCAAGCTGATCAAGATGATCAACCTGGACCTGGAAGTCAAATACAAAAATAACACTCTATTTTTTTTGACTAAAACCAGAAAAGGACTCAGAGCTTCATCTGCATCAATCCAAGGAGTCCAGATTTTCACTCAAAACACATAGAGCATTCTAAACTCATCTGTATTTGTTTAAATCTATTGAGTTTAAGTTATTTACATTTAGAGTAGTGTGTGTGCTCTGTATTTTTAGAGACACACTGTCTCTTGCGCTGAACTAGAGGATTTCTAAATCCTCACTCAATCATTCCCTTACACTTTTGTATCCCACTGTGGACAGTGGTAGAGGTAAGAGGACCTGGATAGCCTATGAGCTATTGTTATTTTTCCTTTCCCACCTAGAGCTATGGTAGAGGTCTCAGGACCTAGACAGTCTAAGTACTATTGTAAACCCCAAACCAGGTTGTTGATCATAGTTTATATAAAACTGTTTTAGAGTACTAAGTCTCGACTTGATACTGAACCTCTTGGTAAACCTGTTTTGTATCATATTTCATTTTAAACTATATCTTATATTCCACTGCTAAGTACTTTAAAATTCAAATCTGTTTTAAAGTAACTCAGATAGTTAAACTAAAAAGTGTTTGTAATTTTTGTTATCCATTAAATTAGTTTCAAAAGCTAAATTAATCTTTAGATTAAGTTAACTGAGAAATGATCAATATTTAAAAAACTAATTGAAACCTTTCAAGCTTTAAAAATTCACTACAGTTTAGCTTGTTATTTAAATTGGGGGATTTTAATATAAATATTTTAAATAGAAATCTTTAATTGGAACTCAATTCACCCCCCTCTTGAGTATCCACTTCGACCAACAACGATCAAGAATGAAACATATTGCATCCTTTCTTGTAGGATTCTTTGGTAGTACCCTGAGAAAGTCCATCGTAATTTCATCCCATTTCCACTCAGGTATGGGAAGAGGCTGCATGACTCCTCTAGGATGTTTTCTTCTAGATTTCACTTGTTGAAAAACCATACATCTTGACACATAATCAACAATCTCTCTCTTCATGTTGTCCCACCAAAAATGTTCCTTCAAATATCTATACATATTAGTGCTACCAGGGTTTATAGAGAAATTGGAGCTATAAGGATCATCCAACAATTACCTTTTTAGATCAGGTTTGGCAGGAACACAAAGTCTCTTCCCAAATTTCAAAATCTCATCTTCATATAAGAAGTTGATCAATCTCCCATTGTTCACAATATTAATTTTCTTTTGAAACTCCTCATCATTAATATGATAACTTTTTATCTTTTCTAGTAAATATGGTTTGGAAACCATTTGAAAATGTATTGATGTTTCACCTTCCATGATTATCCCCTTATCCATAATTACTAGATCCATGAACATATGATCCCTTTCAACTCTCATATTGTACAAAACTCCATGATCCATTCTTCTCAAAGCATATAACTCCTTATTTTCCTTTCTCGGGTTGTAGTGTATTGTAAAATCATAATCCTTGAGATGTTCAAGCCATCATCTTTACCTTATGTTGAGTTCTTTTTGTGAGAAAATATACTTCAATCTCTCGTGATCTGTATATATCTCAATTTTCAGAATAGATATAATGTCTCCATATCTTCAAAGAAAATAGTACATCTGCAAACTCAAGATCAAGAGTGGGATAGTTTTGTTCATGATTTTTTTGCCATCATGATGAATATGAAATAACTCTATCATTCTACATAAGGAAATAGCCATGTCATTTCTTTGAAGCATTACTTTAAATATCAAACCCATCATTCCCCAATGGTAGAATCAAGATTGGATCATTGGATAATATTCTCTTCAGTTCTTCAAAAACATTATTCACACTCTTTGTTCCAAAAAAAATTTAACCCTTTTACATGTGATATTGGTTAATGGGTTATCCAATCGGGAAAAATTTTGGAAGAAACATTAATATTAACCTGCTAAACCAATAAAACTATGTACCTCAGTTATACTCATTAGTGCTATCCATTCTTGGATTGCCTTAGTCCTTGAAGGATCACGAAGATTCCATCCATAGAGACAATATGGCCAAGAAAATGAATCTCCTGATGCCAGAAATCACATTTTCTAAACATCACAAATAATTCATTTCTTCTCGAGGTTTTCCAAATAGTGTGCAAGTGATTTTCATGATCTTCATATATTTTTTAGTATACCACGATATTATCAATAAATAACACTACAAAGTCATCACGACATTAATTGAAAACTCTATTCATTAGATCCATGAAAATAGAGGGTGCATTAGTTAGTCCAAAAGGCATTTCTGTAAACTCGTAATGCCCGTACATGTATTGAAATGCCGTTTTTGGAATTTCTTCCTTCTTCACACACAACTGATGATATCCAGATTGGAGTTCAATGTTTCAAAAATATTGAGATCCTTGAAGTTGGTCAAATAAATCATCAATGTGAGGTAGGGGATACTTTTTCATTATTTTTATAGCAATAATCTCCTTGTTGTCAATGCACAACCTCATAGATCCATCTTTCTTCACAACAAAAAGAATAGGGGATCCCCATGGAGAAACACTAGAGGGAATATATCCTTTATTACTAAATTCCTCTAGTTGTTTCTTTAGTTATAATAATTACACAGTCTAAATTCTATAAGGGGTATTCGATATGGGCCTTGAACCAGAAATTAATTCAATGGAAATCTCAATATCTCATTCTAGAGGATGTTAAGGCAAATCTTCTAGAAACACATCAACATATTCTTGTACAATTGGTACATCTTCTATTTGAACATTATTTTCCTCACACATAGTTATTTCATTCACTTCCTCCCCAAAAATTGAATTTAATAGAGCTATTAAGGGTGGATCTAGATAAAAAATTAGGTTGCAACATTTCTACTATAAAGATAAGGTATTCCTTATCATCATCGAAAATTTTAACCTTATTAATCTTACAATAAATTTTTGCATCATAGTCTGAAATCCAGTCCATTATGAGGATTATATCAAATTGAATCATGCGTATGATGATGTGATCAATATATAAAGAACATTTATATGCCCTAATGGGAACTAATTCACAAAACATTGTTGTAATGATACTTCCCTTAATATTTTTTTACTAGAAACTCCCATGTTAAATCAAATTGGAAATATCTAATTTTATTAGAAAAATGGGAAGATATGAAACAATTAAATGATCCAAAATAAAATAAATCAATGGATAAACTTGAAGGAAACCATTAAATTACCTTCCACTATGTCTTTCGGAGCATCAAACTCAGTATTAGTGGTCACATATGCTTTTACTTGCTCCCTTGGCCTTATCTAAGGCAAGTTTCCTTGGTGCATAGGACATTAATTTGCGTAATGCCCACTTTCTCAACAATTGTAGCATTGAACATTGACAGCCTCTTTCTTTCCCTTGAAATCACGAGTTTGGTGTCCATTTTCACCACACTTGTAATAGACTCCAATTCCCTTCAAGAAAAGTACCAGGGTGTCTATTTCCACATTTACTGTAGGATAGATATTAAAATTTTCCCTTATTCCCCTTATTTCCATTTCCAGAGTGTTCATAATATCTCTTCTTCCCTTTATTTGCATTAAAGTCATAAGACATAGAGAATTACTTTTCTGTTTTGATAGCACATAAGATTATATCTTCCTATGTTGAGAAGTATTATGAGACTAATGCTCGATGGAGAAATGGTTTTAACCCATCAAATAATTGATGAATCTTACTTATTTTGTTATGTATATAATCTATAGAATGCCTTAGTAACCTTGTAAAGATATCCCAATACATTGTAACATTCTCATCCTCCTTTTCCCTCAAACTCAAAAATTGTCTTTCCATATCCTTTCGATGGTCACGAAGAAAGTATTTTTCTAATAAAATATATTTAAACTCCCTCCATTCCATATTTGATACTTCTTCATCATTATTTGTGTTTTTAATTAATGACCACCATTGATCAGCATCTTTTGTGAGGCGATAAACATCCATGACATCGTTTTCCCATTCCCTACCCCAAAAACATGAAATATTTTTTCTCTTTGGAAGTTATCCATTACTATTCTACAAATGGATTTGTAGTCTCATTGAATGTTTGTGGTTGTTGCCTCATGAAGCGGTCTAACGTTGACCCTCCATGTTTTGGATTAGGGTGCTCCATACACGTAAGGTTATTATTCATAACCAGAGTGAGTTGTTTCAGAATGATAATAAGCTGATCAGCACAAATTGCCTCACCAGCTCCACTATAATTATCTTGAGTAGGAGGGAAATCACTACATGGATGTTGTGCATTGATACGGTTTCCATTCCATCCACTAGGTTCCATTTATAAACAATGTCATATAGTAGATTAGTTTATGTATCGAAATATATAATTCTAAACATGTGAAACACATAACATAAATTGAAAAATTTATGGATATAATCCATAATCATAAAAATATTTTCAATGAGGAGGTATATACTCATAAATCCTTCATAATGGTTTGTAAAGAAAAAGTGAATTATCCTAAGCATATCCCCCAGGTGTGTCGTAACCAAGAGTTCAGCAAGGCCCATTGTCATGTACCAAGATACCTCGGGTCAAGCCTGAAACTACTTATCAAAGTTTTTACTCTTAGGTACATCTGTGCCAGAGTTGCATCTACCTGCTCCTATCAAAAATGAGATTTATTTCTTGGAAAACTCACAAATTCTCCACATTAAAAAAATTCTAGAAAGTTGTTTTATATTAACCCTCAAATTCTATCTTAAGGTAATGTTCTATAATAATAGTTTTCTAAATCTAGCTTCCAATTTCTGTACTAAACATCCACTGATACCAACTGTAATGCCCCGACCCTAGTTACTTAGAATCGATTCAGTATTATATAACATTGTCTTGATCACATGGTATCAAATCCAGAAAGACTGATTAGTTTAGTATCCTTGGATTTACTATATACAAATATAAGTTTTACATTACATCATGATATAAAAACAACAACATTTTTTCCCCTTTTAAAACAATTATATCCTTTAGCCTATCCCTAAAAGACAACCATATAATACTTCTACATGTGCTAAGAAAAATAAAACATATAAAGGGGTGAGCTCAAATGCTCAGTAAGGATAACAATATAGAAGAAACATTCATAAATAAGCATTAGCATTTAAGGTAATGTATAAGACTAATACATAAATATTTTATACATAAACTTCAGAATAATATAGAAAATATAAATCAAATAACTACATTTATGTATTTACATGGATATTGTATTAGTTGAATAATCACATGTAATATCAATATCCAATTTCATAAAGATGGATTACATAAGTCCGAACTTTATAACTATATAGTCAAGGCCTCGTGCCAAGACTACAAATAATATTTTTTCAAGGCATTGTGCCTAGAAACTATTTTTCCTCATGAGACCTAAAGATTCATTGAGGAGATATTGCTGGAACCACCCGTCACTTACTATGTCCAATGCATTCCTCATATGAAAAGGTTGAAATATAGCAAAACATTCGTATTAAAACCAGCATACGAAATGTTAATACTATAACCATAAATCATGAATCATATAAAAAACACATCCAAATTAAAACATATCACAAAACCTACAATACAATATCGAATATTTTATCATAATAAATCAACTTCAAAAAAGTGTAAAATCCATCAAAGGATGTTGACATAGATGAAATCAAAAAATTTTAAGTGAAATATCTATTTCAAATTTGAAATCATTTAAAAGTAACATAATTATAAAAGAAAACATTTATTCTGAAAATATTCTTATAAACATGTAAGGGATGCGTTGACGGTGTTATAACAGTGTAAAATAGTTACACTCGTCGAATAAGTTAGAAAAACATTCTTTCCTTAATTTTGTCGAAAAGGTCGTAAATGACCTTGTTTAGAAAATGAAGGAAATATTACTTTATAAATTTTTTTGAAAAAGTCAAAAAGGGGTATAAATTACTTTAAACCAAAGTCTAGGATATAATAAAAGTGTTTTAAAATATATTTTTAAGAAACATTGATGTGGATGATAAATAGGTCCCAGTAGATATTCACGTGTAAACAACCCCGGATAATGAAGAGATTATAGAATTAACCCTTACCTTATACTTTTCCTTGGTTGAGGGTACATTGAAATCATGTATAATAGTTAAATCATTGTTATTAAATTATAAAATAACCACATACATAAATATGATATCATATATGATATTCTAATATAACTTTGTTAATTATATTTCAATAGTATCATCGTTTTGGGTGTTAACTGATTCGTTTTACTTTATATGATTGATTACAAAAGCCATGATTGTTTTGGATTGGATGTATTTGATTAATATCCAGAATGATATTAAGTTCTTTAACATAATTTTTAATCTTAAAATCCATATTATTCTTTAATGGTTATGATGGGGTATGAATCTTATCACGTTCGTGGAGACAGTAATCTGTACGTACACATGAGTGATAATATCATTCTATTGTTAGTGAAATAGTATATAATTGGATGATATATTATATATACAGAATTATTAATATGTTTTATTTCTTATTTAAATCAGTTATACTCATTATTATACCCATCAAAATAATGATGTGTTTGAGTAACAAAGTAAACCAAGACATGGAGATGGTAAGCCGTATGTACACATGTATGGTAACTTTCCATTCATAGGATGGATAGAATAATTAATATGGTTGTACCATATTTATGATAAATAATATTATTTATAAGGTACTGGAGTTAATATATTGGTATGGAAACAACAAATAAAGAGGACGTGGAATAAGAAAAGATCATTGAAAGAGGTGGTGAAATTATAACCTCTTCTTCGGGTGTTTCCTTTTGAGTTGATCGAAAGGGGTCATTAGGATGGATTTATGAACAAATTAAGGACATTATATTTAATTGAGAGCTGTTGGGAGGATATTTGAGTAGTTTTTGTCCAATCCAAATGGCTTTGGAGGTGTTATTTTGAGATAAGAGGACTTACCCTTCTATAAGATAGGTGGGGGTCACTTTAGGAAAATCATGAAATATTATTTTATTATAGAATAATATTCAGTTTATAATGGACCAAAAATGATTTATTTCCATTATAAGGTGGGTATGTGTCGAAAACCTCTGAAATAATAGGTTTTAGACAAGTTTAGGTCACAATATTAACATTATCATTTAGATTTAACTCTTAGTTAAATAGCTTATCTTTTACCATGTATTCTTGTATTATTATAATAAATGGTTAATGATCTTATTATAAAATTCAAAGAGAACCCCATTAGGTTAATTATTGATATATCTGACCTTATCTAAGTTCAATAGCTATAACTTATAGTTTTAGTAATATTATATCAATAAATAATATAGTATTTGTTTTAATAACTTATTTATGTCAATTTTGACACTATTTGGTATCTTGTTTTTGTGAAATTCATAACAACTTTTTCACTTCTAATTTTTTTTAATCAACCCTAAAATGTCATATTAACCTATAAAATTAGGTTAATTTATCAAAAGTACCAATTTCCATTTATTTGGATATTTATAATATCAATTATTTTAATCTTTCATTGGTAAGGTAATCACTTTATCATCATTATATCATAAATAAATTTAATTATTTAATGTCTAAAAAATATAAATAAAATACCATTATGTAGGAAATATTTTTATATTTCTAATAAATATTTATAGTTGAATTTATCTTATGTATAACCCTATATTAAAAATGGATTAGTTATTAAACATTGAATTTAACACTTTTAACTCTTCTTGAAATAAAATAATAATAAATGTCATAATATAATAAAAGTGGACCAAAATGACCATATTTTATTCCTAGGGTTTATTTTGTTCAAAAAAATTTATACAATTGAATTAGGACACGTGTTAGGGTAATTATAATATCATTTTTACCTTTAATTACCCTATTTACTTTTAATCGTGATAAATAATAGTCAAAAGTTACGATTTACCAAAAATTATTTTAATCTTATTAAGCTAAATTTTACTTACTGATTTCAACCATGTCTCTAATATTTTTTAAATTCAACTTACAAAAGTGGTAAAATTATGTTTTATGCAAATTTTCAAATGCTCCTAAAAGGTGGGTTCAAGATGGTAAAAAGTTCAATAAAGATTTATATATCTAATCTTATTATAAAATTACTCCAATAAACTACATTTAACATATATAGGTATTATTTATCTAATTTTAAATAATATAAATTTAAATAAAATAGCTAATTATTTAAATAAAAAGACGGTTTTAAAAAATAACGTAGTGTTTTATTACTATTCATAAAAAATTGAACGTTTTCAGAAAAATACAACAAATTCACCTTAAGTTAATTTTGATATTAAAAAAAAATGAATCCCATTTTCAAAAATAAAATTTATAAAATTTCAAAAAGTGGGTATTAGTATTCATAATGGATAGTTTTATTGGTCGTGGTGTGTTAAAATTCCAAGTTGTGTACAACGCAAGATATTGCATTATTCAAAAATAAACATACCGTGGAAGATTGAGGTGTTACATGTGTTGTGTGATATGTGGAACATAATTGTGAACAAGGTAATACTAGGTAACTAGGTGGATGAACTAGGACTAGATGGCTTGTGATTAAAAAGTTCATATGGCCTAGTTTCACTTAACGAGATTGATGATGAAAACTCTAACCAAACATGGATGATGATTGGAGGCCATTAAGATTTGGGGGTGTCGTATATTAGTGGATTATGATAAAAAATTCTGATTGTTGTGGTTTCTATACCACATTTTTATAGAGATGTGAGTTTCCTAGAATCCCACATGAGCTAGTTTGACCCTTGGGATCTACATATGGTGCTTTACCTATCTTGATGATAATGTAGAACATTTCCATGCATTAGTATACAAAGGACCTCTTGTGTGTGTGTGTGTTATTTTTAAATTTCCTTACCCTTTAATGAAAGTAATTATGAAATATTTCCCTTAAAAACACTTTTTTAATGTGTTTACTCATTAAAGTTTTTCCTAAAATTGTTTTAAATGATTTTACTTGAATATGAATGTCATATTGTCTTTTAAATTCCATGGCATGAAATATTTTTATCTGAGTGGAATCCTACTAGGATATGGATCACATAGTACATCCACCTTTGGGTTTTTATAGAACTTGTTCTATGTTTGTTTTAGGTTAAGGAATGGAATGTAGTGATGAAATATTGGGTTTCTAGTGCCACATATTGTGGATCATGATGGTGGCAGCTTGATGATATTTCTCTTATTATTACATCGAGATTTGGAATGTTGTTTTATTTTACTTTTTTTCATAGAATTTTTTAGTTTTTGTTTTTGGTTATAAACATAAAATATAGAAAACATTAAAGGCTAGTTTGGTTTTAGTTTTTAGATTATTTTTTATTTATATTGTTGGTGGTACTGGTTTTTTCTATTCAGGTAAATCATTATCTCATGTTGTTTTGATAACTTGGAACTTGTTATAAGCTTGTGGGGATTGGTAATTCCCTTTGAGCCTTGTTGACAATCAAATCGGGTGACCAGTTTAAGATCAAACCGGGTTGGTTCGGAAAATAATTGTATCACATGAGGGAACTCTTTTTTAGTATTTCTATATGGGGAAGATTCTATGTAGATAAAATCTTGGATTTTTGGGACATGATGTTCTATCTACGAGTGTGGGGCCTGACCTACATACCTCGTGATGGGACCCAAGTCACCAGTGGAAGGAAGGTTTCATCTGAGTCTTTATGTCCTTGTGGTCGTTCTCTATTTGGGAAATGAAATTGGAGTTTGAACAATTGTCATAGTGATCTCTTAGGGCCAGGTAAGCCATGTGGAGTCAGGGATATTTTTTTACAACATTCTCTGTGGCAATGGTATGACTAGCATATGGCTGCCATCAATATTTCAGAGTCACCCATTGACACTAGTTTCTCCTTGATTTGTTTGGTATCTTTATGTGTTTGGAATTATGGTTTAAATTGGATTTTCTAAAATATAGAAATATGTATTTAATGGAATTTAATGTTTTTGAATTTATGAATGTGGTTTGGAAATTGATTTTGATTTTGTAATTAGTGGGATTTAAAAAAAATTTATGAATTTTTGGACAATTGTTTTAAATGATGATAAATGAGTTTATTTAAATGAGTGGGTGTGGGTGAAATGGAGTTTGTTGTGAAACTGAGAGTGTATTCAAGTGTAATGATATGTTTTAAAATTGATATGTAAGATTTTAAAGTTAATTATTATTAAGATTATTATAAAAATGTATAGTGACATTTGGAATGTGTTTTTATATTGTGATTATAAATGTTGATAATGTTAAGGATGTGGTTCGAATGATTGTTACAAAAAGTGAAAAGGGTTTTTATTGTCCTTTGGTACTCTCATGAGTGACCACATGCATAGGATATGATCAAGAAGTGTATGAGTTCTCTGTTGGAATAAGAACACACATATATGGAACTCCATGAGATTCCATAGGTGAGACTAAAACCCACCAACCATGTTTTATTTTCAAAAATACATTTTAAGGAAAATTGGGTGTTTTGATAATTGGTGATTGTGTAGCATGTCTTTCATACTTTTGGGAATGTTGTTGTGTGGTGTTTTGAGTTCGAAAACTCCTCATGTTTTAATGATGTTTCAGGTTTTTATTTCATCAATAAGTTATGTTTAAGTGGTGGTTAGTAGTCTCTTTTGAGTAGTGATTTGGGAAGAATTTTTAGTGGTTATAATCATGAGTTCGGTGTTTGTTCATGCTATGTTTAGTCTAATGGACCGGTTTTCTTGGCTCCTTGGGATATTCCCTAACTGGCTAGTGTATACCCCCATAATGTTTTAAGGCATGGCTGAAGTGTGGATATGAGTGATTTTCCTTTGTATGATCCTCTAGTTGATCAATGTAAGAAATTTCTTCTACAGTTTAAGGTTGAATCCATATCTATTCTTCTTTGGATAAGAAAGTCAGTAGGGGAACATACGAGGGAGGAGTTGAAGGAATATTTGGTTTTCTTAAGTCTTTTGATGGTCAAAGGTGATGTTTTGCATCAATAAGTGTAAATTTACCATCTGAAAGTAGTAAAGATAATTCAATTTGGAAAAGAAAAAAGTGTTCTGGGTTTTTGGTGTTGACCACAGACTTAAAATGGTATTTGGATATTTCATCAGTTTTCTTCTAAGATAGAGTTCATGCTAGGCTTCCATTGTGGAAAGTCTATATATAAAAGTATTTCATGGATGTTTGTAGGAATCATTTTCTATTTGGGACTTCGTTTAAGGCCCCTCTCTTGGAAATGATTCTATTAGTTTCAGTGTTCATGTTCGGTGATGCTTTTCGGTGTCGTGTTCTTGCTCGACTTTCGGGGTGAAGGTTGTGAAATCTTCTAAGAACCTCAATTTTGATAGAAGTGTGTTTCCGTTGAGAAATTCCAAATTCCTCAATTTAGGGGAAGGTGTCTTCAATGTTTCTTTCCTACAAATTTTTCTCATTCAAAGTTGAAAATGATGATGCATAGGAATATTCTATTCCTCT
This sequence comes from Viscum album, assembly GCA_963277665.1. Taxonomy (NCBI): domain Eukaryota; kingdom Viridiplantae; phylum Streptophyta; class Magnoliopsida; order Santalales; family Viscaceae; genus Viscum; species Viscum album. Next base: position 1,449,437,759 of record OY728155.1, read on the forward strand.
GTCATGGTGAAGGTTCCATGTTGAGGTAAGAGGATTTTGGGGTGTGTTGTGTTCTATTAATGTGGTTGGATTGTGGCACCAGTAGGGAGGAGTTATGTTCTAGATTTTAATTTCTGACCGCATGGTAGGATATGCTTAAACCATAATAATTCCCTACCTAGGTCCCAGAGTGAAGTTGGAGCACAGTTAGGAACTCTCATTGGTGTAGAGGATCTTGGTTTAACTTCTTGTTTTTGTGTGGGAGCCATGGGTGGTTTGAGGTTTCAATGTGGTTATTTTGTTTCAAGAGGGATCATGTGTTGGAAAGGTACATGGGGACCCTATTCCACAATTTTGTGATCTATGATGTTGGAAGAGTCCTTACTTGTTAATTAGTAGGTGGGGGTGGTTTTGTTTTCTTGAACCCCAATGCATGATCCCTTGTAGGCGCAACTCTTCATGTGGTTGTTTACGTATGAACAACATTATAAGTCCGTTTTGATTTAGGTTCTGGTTAGGATCATCCATGGATTGTAATTCCCATTAGATGGATGAACATCATGATGTATTCTGTTTAGTTTGGAGATTCTTTGGTAAGGCCCCTTGCACTAGGGTATTATTTTGTGTGGAAATAATCCAGGTTAGCTCATGTTGGGCTTTCTATGTTTTTCACTACTTGTTTGTTAAGATAGTTGGTCAAAATGTTGGGGAGACCCACCATGGGTCTCAATGATATTACCAATTATTAAATCAATGTTATCGTATTTGTTATGGTGTGTAGTTAATTCAGGGATCCCCTTATTAGTGTTCTGATTCCATCTTAGGAGTTAGGTTGTTATTCCTTAAGGTAGGAAGTTCATTCAAGCCTCCCCGTGTCAGTATTTCAGTTATGTTCTTTGTATTTTCTTGAAATTAGGTCATCTCATTCACACCTATATATCCCAAAGAATCACTCATGAATTAACATTGGGATTGGGGAATTCCAAATGGTATCGTTAAATTAAATTGTGAGGGTATTTATTGAAATTTATTTGGACTTGTTTTGAAATTTTAGGAATGCGGTGTGGGTTATGTTTAGTGATGTATGAGATGTTTTGGTTTGAGAGGTTGGATTATACATTGAGGTAAGTTTCTTTTTCTTTGATCGATCAACTGGAGGGGTCTTAGCTTTTAGGGGTGGGTGAATCATAGCGGGTAGTTCAATTTGGGTCTCATGAGTTCAATTTTTATGTCTTTTTCTTAGTTGGTAGTTTTATTTCTTCACACATTTGTTGTTTTATGGGAATCTCCTTGAGATGAGAAGGAGTACTGGTTATTATTTTCTAAAAGATATTGGGATGGATTTCCAGGGGAGGAAAGTGTTACGGTGGGGAGAATTTTCACACCATGACTTTTGAAAATTGTTTTATTTTATATTTTTCTTTGCTTTGGATATTCTTTTTAGGGATAAAGTTGAGTCTCTATTTGAATTTTTGTGTTTTTATTGAAAATTGTGTGTTTTGGGATTGGTAGCATCTGGTCCATGGACATACCATGATTGGTAAACCATGCGGCCTACCCGTATTCAAAAAAATTAAATAAAAAGAAATAAAATGAAAGATGAAATAAAATAATAAAATTAAAATAAAATTAAAAGAATTGGTATAATAATATTAATAATGATTATATTATTACTGATAATAATAATAATAATATTAGTGTTATGGATATAAATTTTAAAATTAATAATAATAGTATTATTATTATTATTATTATGAATATTATCATAATTATTAAGAATATTATAATTATTATTAAGGTTATTAATATTATTAATTTATTATAATTATTTTTAAGGGACATGGTTTCACCATTATACACTTTCCTCTCTCCCTCATTCACCCCTCCACCCCACCACTCTCCCTCCATACGTGCATGCAACACCCCCTTCGACAGATCCTTCTTGCGAGAACAACTCTGCCCTACTCCCCCTCACACAACCCCATTGGCGCCCCGCTCTCCCTCACATGATCCCACTAGATCCCTCCTTCCTCCAGTGTGCCGCCTACCACCAGTGGTCACACCCTCTTCCCTTATAGGTAAGGTTCCCTCTTCATGTTTATGGTTTTGTTTTGGTTTCATTTTAGGTTTATTTTTCTATAAGTAAGGGTTTTGTTTTGGGGGTTCAGTTTCAATTATTTAGGTTCAACATTCATGTTTAGTATTCCTTCTTAACCCTAGAAGCAGAGGTTGAGGTGAATATGCAGTTACACACCTTTTTCCTAATGATTATTCATATGAGGTAGGTTATTACATACCATAACATTATTAGATGAATTTAATATGCTCGTTTGTATTTATAAATGTGTTCTTTAGTTTAATTATGTGCTTTGAATGATGTTTTTTAAGTGGTTGGTGTGTTAATATGATAGAAATTGGTTTTATTAAAGAAAGTGACTATGTGGTGGGTTTTATAAATTATTTATTCTTAAAAAGGGATTTGGGTTTTTTTGAAAGGTGTGAATCATGTTTTTAAGAAAACATGCATGGTGGATGAGTTTGGGTTCTAGGTTTAAAAATGAAATGAAGCGCTTTTGAATTTTTGACTTATTGCGCATTTTTTAATATGAGTTCTAAATGCATTAAATTATTAATGAATTGTTTTATAAATGAACTTGGAATATGTTTAAATTTAAAAAGAGGATAGGACCATGTCCTTTCTTGGTTTATTCTTTATTTATTCTCTATGTGTATTATATGATGTGATAATTGAGTTTTTGAAAATATTCAAAGTGATTTGTTATTGAAAAATGTATTTTTATTGAAAAATGGGTGATAATACATGTGATTTGTACATGTGACTTTGTTTTTTATTCCTTGAATAAGTTTGATAAAATGTATAGTATATAGAAAACCCTTTCTAAAATGGATTTTATATTCTTTTGTATTAAAAATGGGTTTACAAAAAAATATCGGGTGGTTTCCTAGTGTAAACTCTTATGGTGAATGTAAAAAGTTTTTTTTATAAATTATGAACTATGTTTATTAAATTTTAAAAGTGAGGTCGATCATATTTTGATGTTTTTTTGGTGTGCATTTTGTTTCATAATAGGTTTTGGGTTAGAAAAGTTGTGGTATAAGTTGTGTGTTACATTATTTGGATCAGGAAGTGTGATAATGATGTGCTATGTGATATGTGGAACATAATTGAGAAAAGGGGAATCCCAGGTAACTAGGTGGATGTATTAGGACAAGATTTCTAGTGATTTCGAAGTGGATATAGCCCAATATTACTTAATGGAATTTATGATGACAACTCTATCTAAACATTGATTATGATTAGAGACCATTGAGTTGTGGGGGTGTTCTTTACTAGTGGATCTTGAATGGGAATGAGGATGGTCATGGTTTATGTACCTCATTTTCACAAAGATTTGAGGTTCCAAGAATCCAACATGATCTATTTTGACCCTATGGATATACACATAGTGCTATACCTATCGTGATGCTTTTGTAGAATGATGCCTCTAATCAGTATATGAAGGACTTATTATGTGTGTGTTATTTGTAAATTCACTTTCCCTTTTGGGAAAGTATTTATGAAATATTTTTCCCATGAAATTTCACTTTTTAAAGTGTTTACTCATTAAATATTTTTCCAAAAAAGTTTAGAAATGATTTTAATCAAATAATAATTTTATATTATCTTTTAAATGTAATTTCATGTAATGTTTTTATCTAGTTGGCATCCTACTGGGCTTTGGGTCACACCCTGCATACACCTTTAGGGGTATTTAGACCTTGTTCCATGTTTTTTAGGTTAATAAAACCTATGTAGTGAAGGAATATTGGGTTTCTAGTGGCCCATGTTGTGGATATTGATGGTGGATGGTTGAGTATATTTCTTATCTTATTGCATGGCAGTTTTAGATAATGTTTTAGTTTCCATTTTTGTCATAGTCCTTTTATGGGTTTTTATTTTAGGTGGTAAACATAGAATCTAGAATACAATAATGGCCTATTTGTTTTTAGTTTTTAGTTTCTATTTATTTATATTTTTGTTTGTACCATATTTTTAAATTTGGGTAAATCACTCCTGATTGTCGTTTTTAGACCTGAGCACTTTTCTCTAGCCATTGGGGATCAGGAATTCCCTTTGGTCCTTGTCATGGATTTACTCGAGTGACTGGTTCAAGGTTGAACTAGGTATTATTGTGACAACTATAGTCATGGTTGAGTTCCATATGCTGTTTTTTCTTCTCCATGCTCCTGTATCAACATACATAAATAATCCATGGTGATCATCATAGTTTATTCTATATCATTTCCCCATGTTATGTCCTTGAAAAATTCTAATAAAATGGAAAAAATAAACCTAAATCCCACATCCATCATCCCAATAATATGGAACATATAAATTAATAAAGGTATTATATCTATAGCTTCAAAATATCCCAAGGATCTTCCTGAGGCAACCTAAGACCCATACACCAGAATCTGGTTCTCAAAACCAATTATTTAGATAATTTATTTTATACCAACCAATGTTAGACAAATTTATATTTTCATAATTTAAAAACAGATATCCAAAAAATGAGTCACATGCATAAACAATACATTTCGGGTCAACAGTATTAGATAATTAAATTTTTTTTTTGAAACAAAACCCATGTCATTCTCATCAAATGGATATTTTTATTATTATACTCATATTTCATTTATCTATAATAATACATCAATGACTACCACAAATTACAGCACACATAATACCATTTTAGAAATAACTTACATAATAAGATTCCTCAAAACCTAAAAAAATTGAAACATAACAAAGGGTGGAATCAAATTCTTAGTAATGGAAAAAATAAGAGACATCAATTAATGATAAAATATAATCCTAAGATAAAAATATAGGAATTATAGAATGATCATAACTTAAAAAATTAGTACACTATCATTAATTGATAATGAATCATGAGTTACAATATATAAATTTTTCAAAAAAATATACATGAGTTTTAAGAGTGTGGAATCATCAATAATCAATCAGGATCTATTATGGAATATCATATGTATAAGATATATTATTGTAGCATAAATATAAGTATAGAAAATTCTTTTCTTAGTGAAGGATCACTACCATTAAAATAATAGTGGACATATTACCATAGTGGATATGTTTCAATCCCCATTACATCATTTCCTTATGCAAGTCTCACTAGAGATACTATCATAGTGGACATAGTCCCTTACTATACTGTATTCACTCCCCATTCTAGTTTATATCCTCACATTAAATATCTATTTTTACCAAATGAATTGGATGAAAATAAAATTACAAGGCCCCTAATAACATAATTTAATCCACACATAAGTGTGTTATAAGTTCATAATAACATTCTTAATATCATAACCTATGGAAAATAAATTAGTTTCATACATATTTAATCATAATATAATTAACACACGAGAAAGAAATATAGTTCATGGAATCAACTATAAAACATCCTCATAATTGGACATCCCAAATAAGAAAGAAGACAAAACAAAAAGCCATATCCGCATTGAATTTTAAGAACCTATAATGGATTATTACATAGATGTAAAATACCATTACAAGGAAATTTAAAAATTTTGATAATGATATTTAAATGTTACTTTTATTTTGATATATTTAAATACTAAAATTTTCAATAATATTAATAAAAATATTTTATTTGTAAGTAAAAATGAAATATTTTAAAGGAATCCAGATTTAAATGAATTTTTATGATGGTTGTAAAATCCATTTATCCTATATACGTTAGAAGGAAATATAATATTCACACTTTTGTAAAAAATAAAAAATAACTTATTCAGAAAACCATTTAAAAGATTCCATTTAAAAATCATTTTTGATAAATAAATATTTTTTGAAAATGAACTTTTTAAAATAATAAAACTATAGGAATTAAATTCCATAAAACCATTTTAAGAACATTTACATGATAGATAAATATTATCAACCAAAAAAACATATAAGGTGGAATAATCATAAAAATATTTTCTTGATCATTTTAAGTAAAAAGGAGTTAAAAATGATTGGAAAACATGAGAACACTCTAAATAACCAAATACGAATAAAATATATGGGGTTATAAATATGAGGTTCATATAAGATCCCTCAATGGAAATTTGACATTGATAAATCAAAAAAATTAATGGGATTGTGGCATAAACCATTACATATTTGGTAACCTTTGAATCATAACCCACATAAAGGAAAAAAATTGAAATGAAACATTAAATATTACAAATATAAATACATATATTTTGTAATATATCATTATGATATAATTTGAACCATATAAATACAAATCAGTGCATGTCATGAAACATGACTCAGCCACAAAATATTCGGATGAAGATCCCTTACCTCAAAACCTATAATTATTTATAAGTGTTTGTAGCCTCATGTATAATAAATTTATATTAATTATTAATCTATAAATAAACCAAATTCCATATTATCATTCTATACATCATTAAATTATAATTTCAATTTATTAATTTATTAACAACCTGTTATAAAAATCAATATTCAGCTGTTAACAATTTTGTTTCCCAAGAATGTTTTAGTTTGACAATTTTTTTCCATGAACATATTCCATGGTTTCATCATCTATAAAATATTATTTATGTGATAATTATCATACATATTCATTATATACACATTTAATACTATTCATATAATTTATAGGTGAAAAATTATTTAAATCACTTTATAGAGATGGTAGTCCATACGTACACAAAAGTTATGTTTTCATTTTCAAAAGAATAAAAAGAAATAAAGATAAAAAATAATGTCATAAATAACATGTAAAAATAAATAAATTCGTGCGAATGACTATCAATAGATAGAGGACATGAAAATAAAATCACATTTCTTTATGGTGGTGGTATTCCACACATGAATAAATGACATTATCATTACTCATAGAATTTAATAGATGAATAAAATTAATTTATCATCAACATAAAAAAATTTCCATATAGAAATTATACTAATTTCATAATGTTAATAGGATTATATCATATTTTTTTAGTTTAATTAAGAAGGTAACTTGAAATAGACCGATAAAGACAATTACCTATTTTTTATATATCTTCCTTAGTATTACAACTATTCTTTCTTGATATGGTCACTATATGAGATAATTTCATATAAGTATTTTTTATAATTGTTGACAAGGTATTTGGTCGGATAATGTTCAATATAAGAGGCCTAAATTGATTTGCATCAATTGAAAAAATGATTTTCCATTTTTAAGTGAGGTGAGTTATAAACCTATAAATACATGATATATTTATTACATATTAAGTGTAGGTAAAAATAAAACTAGTCAATTTGATTTAATTATCTGTTTTGTGTTATTTTAATCATCATCTCTTTGGATAACCCACTTTTTTATCCTTTCTATGGTTATATGTACTAAATCATTAATGGGCAAAAAAATTCTTCCAAAAGGATCATTGTATGATAATTAGAGAATTGATTTTATTATTGAAAATTTTTCAATACATTGAAAAAATATGAATTTTATGATTTTATAAGGATTTATAAATTTTATTTGAACATTAAATATCATTTAATGACCTTTCCAAGAATATTTATATATATTAAATTTAGAGGCATCATGATATGTGGGTAATTTCGGAAATAATAACTCTCATCATCTTGGATACATTATAATTTTTAATGAAACTCATGTAACACCTAAATTATTCCATAAAATATTTCATTTATTGTTTTTTAATTAATTTAATTCATTATTCTACAACATTCATGTCCACTTCATCTGATGAGGATAAAATTGGTATTTATAATAATAATTATTAAACATTTATATGATATTTTTATTCATATAAAAAAAATTAATTGAGATATTAAAATACAGAGACTGATATTTTTTCAATTATTATTTTCATAAAATAATAAAAATTTCATTATCATAGTAAAATGGAATAAAAATTAAATATTTATGAATATATTGTTATTTTTGTGTAAATACACTAGTAAAATTAAATAATGACATGTTTTACATATATTTTTGAGACACTGTCTTTGATATTTAACACTGTTTAACAAATTTTACCTTTTCTAGAGAGGATAATCATTTACCATGATTCATGTTCAATATTAATAAAAATGAAATATACCTCTTTAGATAATTAGAACATGATTATCCCAAAAAGGAAATAAATTTTCAATTTCCAAAATTGGTAAAATTAACATTGAATATATATTTTCTAAACGCACCAAAAATCGATTTTTAAAAACAATGCCAGTTTTAAGAATAAAAATGATTATATTAAAAATATCATATAATTTTAATTATCATGTAATTAATTTCATAATGTGTAATAAAATTATACTCTTTTTAATTAAATTACTTATCCAAATAAAAATATATATTTGTGAAACATAATCAAAATGTATGTTCCAAAAATTGGTTTTTTTAAATAAAACATTATACAGATTTAATAAATTTCAAACATTGATTTCCAATGTAAAAACTTTATTACTAAATTCATTATATTACCTCTTAAATACATATTTTTATATTAAAATGGTTTAATATAATTTAATTTCATTCTTATATAATGATATTTTCTTAAAAGTTAAAGTATCTTTAAAATCTGTATTTTTCACAATTCACCCAAAAAACATCTATTTTTGAAACATTCAAAAAAATTACCCTAAGATAATTTTTATATGATGAATAAAAATATACACATAATTTTAGTAAATTATACTGTAAAACTCAATTTATTATATTTAAAAACTAAATAAAATATATAATGGAAGTCCAATTTTATTAAAAATTAATATTTTATACTTTTAATGTTCATAACCTAGGATGACTAAATTAATATATTTCAAAACAGAATACTTATATAATATTAAATAATAAATAAATTTAATGAAATAAAAATATTCATAATATATTTCATATTGTAGATAATCTAATTCATACCATGTAAACTAACAACTAGGTTATAATAGTTATATTCAAATAATAATATTGCCATACTATAACATGGTTTGTTTAATCCTGATGTTGTGCGTGGTACTTTATATTGAAGATTTTTTTTAGAAAAATATTCTAAAATATCAGGGTTTTATACCAACTTGCATTTTTGGAATTATCCATGGTGTAACCCCTTATTTTGGTAGTTCCTTAGCTCCACCCTATGATCCTTGTGTCATCATTTAACATTTTATAGCATTGTTACTCCTTCGTCAACCATGCATGGAGCTATGGTGGAGTTGTGTGCATCCTTAAAGATATTATTTTAATGGAGAGTCTGGTTAGGGTTAGAATATATATCTTTTTTATTACATAATTTTTATTTACTTTTTCAAATTCTAATCCCCAAAAAATACCAAGAAAATAGACACAGTTTCCTAGGAAGAATAATAAAGAAGATGTAATAGCCAATATTCATCAAATGTAGGACTAACATTGTAGTCTCATAAAGAACCTACCACATGCCAACATGATATCATGAGTGTCTCCTGACAAGCCATCTGGACCACTTTAAGGACCCCATACAAGTCACATTCAATCAAACAAAATCCATTCCATGGGAATCCATATCTCATGAAGGCTCATAGAACTAGTAGATTGATATTTTAGTGGACATTTTATAGTTAATAAGATCTTGATAAATTCCCTTTGAAAGCCAGGTACCAATTATATGGAAATAATGGGATGATATTGCGATCACTATTTTTCATGAGACACATATAAGTCGTCATGAATGGCCCATGATTGGGTCATGTGAAGCACATGATGTAGAACTCCCTCCATCAACACCATATGATATCCTAAACGTATGTTATATAGAATGAGAAATATAATCAGATATGATAGGATTATAAATCCTTCCCCAACTATACAAAAATAATAAAAATTATGAAAATATGACAATGACTGCTTAACAGGAGAGTAAAAGTGGACTTCTCATAGCAGAAGGTTATCTGATCTAAAAAGGATTCCTCTAGGTTAATTATGTGTAATAACCTAATTGATAACGCACCATTAATATGTGATTCATATGACAAATCTATTAATCATGATAAGGACTTCATATGTTTCAACTAGATTATGGAATAGATTTTATACATGCCAACTTTGTCACAATAATCAAAAAATATACTAATTCTTAATGAAACACGTTGCACATATGCATTAAAAGGACTAGACAAATACTAAAATGTGGGAGTATTATGTGAATAAATATATTCTTATATTCAGTAATTTATGATGACCGGCTCAGAACATAAAATTGTACAAATTCATATCCCAAATTTTATGCGAACTCCCCTGGTCCTCCAAACCCTCTCTCACGACATCTTCTAGAAATGTCACTAATGTAATGTAGAAGTATCCTGGAATGTCCCAAAAGTATTTTGGAGTCCCTGAGACTTGTCACCCATGACTATGACCTCTTACATAAACGTATCCCAATACATGAGGTCGCATCATGGCATGTCACCCAAGTATCATAGTGTCCCATTGGCATGTACTCTATGTCTTGGGAAACCTTACAGACATGTCATTCATGTATTGTGATGTCCTCCAATCATGTAATCCAGGTCAGGAAATTTCCTCCAAACATGTCACCTAAATTATGCTACATCCTCCAAAAAATCTATCCAAATCATGATACATCCTTCGATGGCACTATCAAAATCATTTGACATCCTCTTGAAACACTATCTGAATCATGATACGTCATCCGGTTAAGTAAACTGGATCCTGAGAAATATTTATACATGTGATCTAGGTACATTCGGAACAGAACTCCCAGGATAGAATAACTGTGTCTATTGTTCATATTTACTCAAACCCCCAAATGAACATTTAGGAATAAGATTCCTTTCCAAGAGTGATATGTAAGATGCATTCCAAAATCTTAGTCTCCGATAAAAAACCACTTCAGTGTATGTCTCTCCTTGGATCTGACATTCACACCCATGGGACCCAATCATCCCCATGGTTATACCATTCTATCTTATCCATCAAAAAATTTAGAAATGAAATGAAAAATAAATACCCTGATTTATTATATAAATATGACACATATTATTCATTTCTATAGTATGATCATTATATCAAACATCCCATGGGGGCCACCTAGTACATATGTCATGAATGAATATGAAGTGTGCCAGGTCAGTTTTTGTCCATTTTTTCTATCATTTTATTGAGATAACATGGGCATAGGGGTTTTAAATGATCATATCAATCACATTATTAATTCCCCCATATAAGGGAAACCTTAGGGTGTAATCCTAATTCATTGAAATGACATGAATTCCCCCATACAAGGTCTTTCTTAGTGTATAATCCCTTTTAGTGTAATGATATGAGTTGCCCCATACAAGGGAAACCTCAGTTTCAATACCCCACATAGTGGCATGATATGAGTACCAATAAAATTTATAACTCCGAGCACAATCCATGCTTAGTGTAATGATATGAATTGTACCCAGCATAAGGGTATCCACCTCAGGGTATGTATCCTTGGAATATCAAACTATGAAGACTCTAAATCCTAGTAAAATTAGTACACTTATGAGGCCTTCTTAAGGATCATGCATCGTATCAAGTTCCTAAGTGACCTAAAAAAAATTCTTTCCATCGGAGGTTTAGATGCAAGGGTTATATGAAATATGTGGGTTTTTATTCTTTCTATAAATAGTATATGTTGGATGCCTCGTAGAATATTAATTGCAGCCTTAACATATTATTCCACCCCTAGATAGTAGTGACCTCTATATTTCCTTGTTATATGGATTCAAAATATATGAATATACTCATTTTTAAGTATTAATGGGGAAATAGATGAATAACCTTGGATACATGAAGATTTAATCATTTATAAAACACCCATTATAGATAAAATGGAGTCAAGACATGATCATTTTTTAGGGTAACCAGTATTGTATTAGGATTAATAAGATATTGGTGAACATATCATAAATTTTTAAGAGAATTATAGAGTATGTAATACTTCAAAAAAAATGTTTTTGATGAGATTGATCTCTCATCCTCTCCACTAATGTGTTTCCCTACACATTGTTGGGTATAAAACCCTGAATGAACACCTTCCATTTCAATGGAGGTCTATAATAATTTATAGATGTGTGAAACATAGGGAGATTCTATAATAGACAACAATGTTGTGACCAATGTGAAAAATTGTGCAACACCTCCATCCCAAAAACCAATTTTTGGAAAATCCCAATGTAAAAAATTATTTGGAAACAAAAATGGTGAACTTAATGTGAATCTCTCAAATGAATAAATTTATTGGATGACCCAATGTAATTTGGTTTCTCATAAAATAAGAAAATTTTCACTATGATAAGTACACATGAGAAAAATTCCCAAAATAGGAATAAACAAAAATAGAATTTGGTTACATAGGTATATCTTATTGAGCATGTGTCATACTTGTGAAGACGCACTGATTGGAGGCCATTTTCCTTGTTGTCTTTGTGATTTTAGATACTACTATCACAAAAAACTCCATGACCTAAGATCATGTCTTCATTTAATGATTTGTTAGAGAAATTAGCTAAGACTGTATCCCATGAGAGTTTCATGATGGCCTCACACACTATAATATTTATCTTCAGGTTGGGAATGAAATAGTTTAGTTATAACGCTGGCAGGGTAGAATCCTAACCCTTGAGAATTTACAAAAGGGTCTCAAAATGATAAAGATGAAATCATTTTCTTCTTTAGATAATGTTATAGTAAAGAAAATGGTTATCTTTTCCACCACCAGTTACATTAGATGATTATCCATAGATATGGAAAGTCACTACCTTCCATATATGAGAAATGAAGATCATGGAGTCAACTACGACAACATCGTGGTTCAAGAGTTGCTAAGGAGGTCTCCTATCAACCACCATCTCCAAAAACATCCTACTAGCACCCCAAAATCCTCAACTGAGGGAACTAACCAACACATTTCCACATTGCCTTTTCATAAATGTGAACTATAGAATTCATGACAGGCATAGAAAGACATGAATACTCATGAATTGTATAATATCTCTGTTTCCAAAGACAATTCATGTTAGTACATTATAGTCGTAGCAAGTTCGTAGGCTCATAACCCCACCCACTCAGAAGATGTCTGTACACATATTCCTATAGTATGTAGTGGATAGGCTCATATACCATCCCATATGGATGAAAAAATTATAATATTTTCATTGAACAAGGAGAAATGGAGTGGTACTATTTACCTTATTAAATAAAATGTATATTTCAATAAATATAAGGAATTAAAATGTGTAGGCCTAAATTAAGTTGAAAACCGAAATGATGTTTTATTAAATTCAAGAAATATCTAATTAACTGGGACATCATATTCTAGAACTGGAAGAAAATAGGGACATGTATATATTTCAATCCTAAGGGAAGATCACCATATCATCCATTTTTTTTAAGTATAGAGAACACAGAGAAATTTCACATTCTTGATCATGTCCAGGAGGATTTTTTTATATCTCGTTAATAGATGACTCATAGGACCCAATCCATATCACCTTTCCAACCATGGATCACCAAAAGAATTTTGAACATGTCTTGGGAAAAGTGATCCTTCCTATCAATGAAGACCATCAGTATATTCCAATGGCACTGAAATCATATCATATCCCCATTCAGACATATACTCACTAGGTGAGAGTGTCACATTCTCTGAGATATGTCAATATTCCTATCGAAGAAGACTAAAAAATACTCCAAAGTTTTAGGTTCCACCTATATCCCTATTCCATTTGAATCCCACCAACTTATAGTGGAACATGCCTCAGGATTGGATCATATCTCTATAAAAAATACATACAATATGCTTAAAAGGAATAGGAACAGGCCCATATCAATGTTCCAATTTTGGATTACTAACTTAAAGTGATGAATATCATAAGAAATTATCATATCCCTATCATAAAAGATCAGTGAAATAATCGAAGGTTAGATGACCGAGCCTATATCCTTGATCCATCTAGTGCTCACCAACTCAATTTGAAATATAGCTGAGGACACAGACAAATTCCTATCAAAGAAGACCAAATGTATACTAAAATTTCACAGGAGTAGTCTTTTACACATATTATAATTCCTAATGTATAACATGATATTCTCATCGGGGATAAATATTAAGATCGTGCATAGACCACCGATTTAGTCAGGATTGACTGACATTTTTCAGAAACCACCCATAGGCAGGGCCATAAACCTACTGATAATATTTAAATTCACTAAAAAACTATCAAAAAACCATTATAATCTCATAAGGGGAATCATATCCCCACAACACTAGAAAATTATATATATGTTATCGAATCCATATTGCAATACGATCATGTCCCAACTTAACGCTAAAATGTAGGTCAACGTATTCCTTCCATGATGCATAATCAGGCTCACATCCCTGACCTGCTCAATACTATATTCCTGGAGACTATTTTGTGCATATTTAAAATACCTCAAGGTTTTTTCAACTATTCTTCTAAAGTAAAGGGAGATCAACACTCCAATAATTCTCCTTAGGGTACTGCAGAGGTGGATTCCCAGGAATATACTCCTAACACCCTCTGTGTTCAACTTCCCCATGGTGATATCTCTATTAAATTGGGTAATCCTAAAATTTACTAAACACATCCTTATAGATTGGTTCTCAAGAAATTTACACCTTAGTATAGATATGTTCAAAATACACCATGTTTTACTACATATAGTTCCCCATCATCTGGTATAAGCCCTTTATCATGGTTAGTAGGTGACCCATAAGATAAAACATTTTTCCTGACCAGGTGGATGTGTAAAACACTGATTAAGAAGAGGCTGAAGTAGATATAAGGAATGAGTTATCCCAAATAAACAACCCAACCATGTTCTAAACCATCACCACTACCAAAAATGAGATCAAATACGATAAAGATAAGGAGTTATTGCATTACTTATGACAGAATATGTAGGAGACTCATCAAATATTGAAGAAACGAATCCTCCATTATCATAGAAATAAAGATGATCTTCAGATCACAAATACACTCAGTTGTAAGTTGGACATATCTGCATTCTCTGTAGCCCAAAACCCATGTATAGAAGAGTATAAAATGTTCCTATTAAGTGTTTTCTATGAATTATAACATCTCTCGGCATAATTATTTCTATATCCCTTTAAAATATAATTTTCTTCATATGGGAAAAGTTTGATGCATTATAGTTTAACTAATATTACGAATAGAATAAATCCATAGATACTACATCATGTAATGTAATAGCCTCTGAAAAATGAGAGGACTAGGTATCAAATGGTCTAGTTAGTAAGTACAGAAAAATCCACCCTATTTAATTATTATATGATGTAATAAACATAGAGAGAGGTTCACTAATAAGATGTTAGTCCAGGCCCCTCATATGATTCCATTGCACCCAACTCATATGTGAGAACAGTTTTACCAAATCCAACAGATTACAGTAGTAGCTTCCATAAAAACAATCCATGATAGAACCCATCCCACCAATATGGGGGGATATTTACCACCACCTCCACCCATTAGATAATCAATCCCTATGGGGATTTAGGGAATATCAATAGTAAATAAAAATAAAACACATCTAACTCAATTGGGGGTAATTTTATCTCAATTTCTATCACAATGTTCACAACATCTAGATAGGGTCTTAGAGGAATCCAAAGTGGTTCTATATCAACCCCCTCTTATATGAATGAGGGAATTTATATATTAATTACTGAACCAAGAGTCATCAAATCCCCATCTTAAATCACCAAATACTCAACTAAAGGATCATAAAAAACTAATTGCATCACCAAATATTACATTGATGGAAAGTCATAGGGAGTTTTCATCATTTTCATCACAACATAGGGACTCCATTTTCTCCCAGATAAGAGGTAAATATCGATGATAAGGATCTAATCAGTACCTCTAATCAGAATATGATCCCTTTAAATTTAGGGACCATTCATCAAACACGAACGAAAACTCTATCATAGTTACTATCCAAAAACCAAAATATGAGAATTGTATTGTGATGGAAATTAAACCTTTTGGAGTTGTAATGAAAAAAATTGTCCAATATGGATTGGTTTAGAGAAATGACCTTGATACAAGTAGTGTAGAATCAACCCAGTTAATAATAAATTATTGTATAACAACTATTAACCAATACACCTCAATGAATGTTTTCTTCATTAACACAACAGATGTCGTGAATCAAGATGAAAATATATAGGGATGTTGTGTATAAAACATACCCTGAGAAGTGGTTTATTTTGTGGAACATACATAGGTGACCTGTATACATAATCAAAGGATAAACCTATACCTACCAACCCAACCCCAAATAATGAGTTTCCCATGCTACGGTGGAAAACAACCATGGAAATAGGTAATTGGGTGTCTACATCCCAATAACCCCCTAATAGAGTTGGAATTCTTTCCATAGTGTAATGGTAGGCATTTCACGAGAATTATATCCAAAATATGAGAAATCAAAAAAGGGAACTAGTCATGGAAGACATTCAATCTGGGTATCTCCTTAAAAAATGAAAATAATGTCACTCCTACCACATAACAATAAATATATAATCTATACAAAGGAATGGAATTTTAGAAGTAGGATTTATAAGGGCCCATGATGTATATATATTTAAATGAAGAATTTGATGATGATAATGACATTTCACCATTTGAATAAAGCCCGTCCATAATTAGGGTGATCATTCAGTCCCAGAAAAAATTGATATTGAATAATATATTAAAATAGGACAATAAATTCAATTATTAATGAATCTATGTAAAAGGGTGGAGGCCCAGATAGAGGTACCCTAATAGACCCTCAATGATATTGAATTATCGGATGCCCGAATGGAAGAAATGGATGGGCTAGAAATACCTCTGTGGCATCAAATGAATCTATAACCCTGATGAGATGACGAAAATCCTCCCTCAAATTTTTTTTCATGTCAGAACTTCAGAATATTTTATGGTGCGGGAGATCTAGAACAACTTCTCACACACTTCATGTCTTGGTAGGGCCCGATGATGGGCTCTCAATAGTAATAAGAGTTGACCAAGAGGAGATGCTTTATACATAAACACATAGGGTGGACCATTATTTAGTACTACAGCCTGCTATAAGGATTCCTTGTAATATGGGAAGTCCTTCACCAATTACTATATCAGTTAAGTAATAAATAAAGGATAATAATAAATATTGACCAACATAATGATATTTATTTATCATTTTAGGAAATTTTCAATGATTATAAAGGATTTTTTAATATATTTAACCACAAAATTGATTGTTTTTATAAATTATAGAAAATTATAAATTGATCTTTATAATTGATTCAAATATTGGTGCTTAATGAATTATTTTTAAAATAGTGTTTTATGAAACATAGAATGATATTTAATATGTGTGAAATATTACTATGTTTTAATTTTTCTCATATATGAAAAATAATTAACATTGATGGTAGAACTCAACTAGTTGAAAACCAATTAATAAATAGGCTCTAGGGCTCTCCGACTAGTCCACACAACTAGAAGACTCCACATCATGATAGAAATTGATCAGAGATGGGATGATTCCCATTCTTGAAGGGGTATAGTGGTCCTGGACACACAATTGTGGGAGGATATATTGACCAAGATAGATTAGTCCAATGGCTATAGTCGGATCCCTTTGGCTCTAGTATGATACAACTAACCTATTGGAGTTATAGATTCAAATTTAAGGAAGCAAAAAATTCAGAAAAATTTATGATGTGGGACAAAATAAAACATGAAAACATTCCACATTAAGAAAAATTATGTCAATACACTTCAGTTGTTCACACATTCTCTTGGACACAATGCTCCACTACTCACTACTCTACTCGGAAGCTCTACGATAGTCGTCCAACTTCGACATCATTGTGAAATGAAATTGACACACATTGAAAGTTTAGTCTCACAATTATATTTCACAAACTCCACCTATGGCCACCTTTGGTTTCTAAAAAATACCTCATAATAGCATTTCAAGGATTCATCCAATGACTAAGAATGCCAGTTTAAGGAGGATTCACCGCTATTACCACATCCTTCAAAACCTTCACTAAAACCATGTACTCCATGCATGGTAGTATCCATGCACCCCATGGAATTTTAAGTAATTCCCCTATATCCCTACTAAAATTAATATGGGTTTTTAACACGAAACAAGTTTGTTCTTCCCATAATTAAACCCATTAATATCTCAGATGAAATTTAAGAAAACACATGTGATGTTACTCATTGAACATAGGAGATACCAAGAATTTAACAGTATATAAAATTATGATGAACTCCATTAACCTATAAATTGATATTATTTTCCCTACTTTGAGAAAATCATCCATTTCTTAAGAGGAATCTAAAAAATTAAATTTTTTATTTATTTTTTTATTATGTTTTTTTTCATTCTAATCTTATGAATTTTGATTAATTAAATTCATACCTTATTTTTGTAAAATATTTCCACACACTTATTTGTCTATTATTCATCATCACATTCTTCTAATTTCTTCAACTTGTCTATCATTAATTTTTTTTATTTTACTTTATTTTATTTTATTATTCTCTCTGTCTCTCTCTAATTATTTTAATTTGTTTTGGTGTTTCATGTATTTATTTTCAACTTATTTTATAATTATCATTTTTTTAAATTTTATTATTATTCTTATTTTTTATTCTCATTATCACAACCATTACCTATTATCTAAAAAATTAAGGCATAAATAAATTCTTTTACTGAGGGAGGTATGTGGTTTTTCAATTCATTCTACACTTCAACTAATATGTTTTCTTTATGTTTTCACCGATAAAGAGTTAATTATATAGGTTTTGTGATTTACTACCATTAAACCAAGTTCAAACTAAATTTTATTATATATTTTTAATATTTCCATTCCATACATTGAACACCGGATCTTGACATGATGGATTTTATCCATTTATGTAATGAAATGGCATATATTGGAGCAAGGTCCTAGATGGTGTCACACTATTGATTGAGTTGTTCCATCAAACATGATTAAAGGTGTTAGTGGAAAATAATTTTCTATTTGATTTAAATATTTCAAAATAACTAAGTAGAATAATAAAATTTTAAGAGTGATACTTAAATATTAACATATAAAAATAAATATTTACAGTAATAAGAAGAATGATGGAACCCATATATGAAAACAAAAAATGAAATATTCTTTCTTTACTAATCACATTAATTCATTAAATGGTAGCTTAATTGTTAGCATATCAATTATTTTTCAAAATTTCATGGTTTTCATAAAATAATAAAAAAACATACTTTGGTGAATTAGAATCAGTATGTAAAAACAATGATAAATATCCCCATGTGAGAATAACCTAGTTATCTACCAAACATTACTAGGAATAAAATTAGAAATATTATTTTTCCACACCCAATAATCATTGTTCTTTCATCGATATCATGAATTATATGAAACCTGAAAATGATTATGTTTTTGATGTCATCACCAGATAGAAACAATTAACTGACTCTCTCAACATTCCTATCTCACAAGAACAACTGCTGAAGAAATGTGCTAAAAATAATCAAGATGAGGTGAAAACAACCTTGATTCTAATGACGTATCCAGGAAAATTCCATGATTTTGAAGAAAATGCATATTCCCTCAAGGATTCCATTAATTTGACCCAAACCAAATCTCATCCCATTCCCTCAATATATGGATTTTTTTGGTAAGGAAATAATGGATTCTTTTCTCTTAAACAATAAGAAGCGGCCATTCAAGCACCCATGCAGGACCAGAATTGTTTAGTTAATCCCATATAGAAGTGGAAAAAACAAAACCAAATATTTATGGAAGTAAGAAGATATAATCTCCTATAATTTTACGATCAAATTACTAATGATTATTTCTTACGAAATGATAATTTACCAAGTAATTTTTTACCCATGAAAAATAAACTCTTCAATCTATTTGGATAGATGAATCCCATTTTGGATAACCTCACGAATCACTATAATTAATTCCCTTTCCACATGAGACAAAGCCACACTATACATGAATTACATTTATTAAAAGACATTATGAATGGAATGGTTCATTTTGGATAGGTGATATTAGGGAATTACATAACTATGGTGACCCATGTAACCATCATCACAATAATAGAAGAAGGAGATTGGTAGGAAGTTCAAGCAAGGTTTTCAAAAATGTTTGATAATTGGATAACATGAAATAATATTGATAGAGATTATTCAATATTGAGTGAACAATACAACATACCAATAAAAATTTTATAACCTCTTGAAGAATCAATAAATAAACCTCATAGGGGTAGATGTATGTGTCAGATATAAGGAATGACAAAATAGAAATAATAGTCATACTAAAATCCCACAAAATCTAAAACACTCGTAGAATTATTTCATTCCACATCTAAAAAATGGATGCATCCCCACAGAATGGAACCTTCATTAGATGAGGAGATCATATTTAGTTCTTTAATATATTTCACATAGAATATCCCTTCTTTGGTGATGAATATGAAACTGAGTATGAGTTCTCCACACATGATGAGGAATATGGATTCTAAGAACATATAATTTGATGATTCATAGGATGACACATGCATTGTCGATCATAATATTTTGGTGACATCACTAAAGAATCAATATATGCATCGAAAACAAATGAGTAATAACATAGTAAATCCCAACATAATCATGGATATTAATTATAACAATCAAACATTTACTCAATCCCATTCTTTTTATATGAATGATTGTTAGGGGTAGGATGGTTTGATCAACACAAAAAAAGGAATTCTGGTTAGACCAAAACCATTGGTAGTATATTCTCCCTTGACTGTTTATCAAGAACCAGTCCCATATACCTTAAATACCTCATATCTTGACCCATATAAATATGAGAAACACAACCATTTTGATCATATACCTCTGGAAAAAAATGAAGACATCCTAAAATAATAAGTAGTTTCTCTCACAAGAATCCATATCCTAACACTCTCCTCCTTTCATGGGAACACATGGAGGCACACATCAAGGCCATTTAAAGTCCAAAATAATTTAAGATAGAATTGGTTGTATCTAAGGATAATCTAGTGGATAAAATTCCCACAAAATTTCATGTAACCATCTCATTCATAGCATAGGATATGTATGAAGTCATAAATGGACATATTAGACCCCTCTATGATTTGGTAAGGATTGTTGGTGTCAATATCTAAAGGGATCTTATTAATAATGGTTTTGATATCAACCATATCATGATTCATACCACTCAATGTATGGGATATAGAAAGGGGGTTTTCTCCTACAAATCTACCCATTCCTTGGTATGAAAAGAGTGAGAAAATACCTCAAGGTAAGATAAATATCAAGGATTATTATTGTGATATCACTTCTAATAATTTTTTTCGTGGTTATCAATTAATACACAACATATAATGTTCTAATTAGATGAGCATGGCTTCATATGAACAGGGTGGTACCTCTAACATTTCACCATTGTTCAAAAATACCCGATCAATGTGAAATTCAACAAACTATATGGTTAAAAAATCCACTTGAAATATTGTGACTCCATTTATGCTGAGTAAGGTTTCTATAACAGGGAAGGAAAAAAATACAATGGTGGATGATGATATATAGGTTGTAGCCCACATGTTTTTGTTTACTACCCCTTCAAATTGTGTGAGAATTATCAATAGTGATTCTGTGCTACCCATAAACTAATGTTAGTACATTGAAATGATAATATATGTCAAATATCCTAATTTCAACTCTGTCAATATAATTGATTATAAAAATCCCCCAAATCTCTCTACATAAACCCTAACAATGTAAGATTATAATGTATCCTCATGGCCCCCCTCTTACTATGACAATGAGAGAGATTCTCTCAGATCATGAAAAATTTCGGAATATTTATCCACAGAATCATAGGTGGATGATAAAGAGAATGAAATCATGAACTCCCCACCTGAATTTCAATAAATAATCATTACCAAAATCTATGTTGTTTAGAAGGTGAATCTAAAAAAGAATAATACACATGAAACATTTGATTAGTGTATCCACACCTCTCGGGGAAAAATATATGTATATCACTTTTCTAAAGAATCAAAGATATGTGTTTACTTAGAATTACACATAAATAACCAAGATAAACCCTAAAGTATTCACACACTATCTATTCTTACTCGATGATCATCAACATTTCATGTGGGAAACCAGTAGGATGATCCCTTATCCTATTAAATATGTATATTACCAAGATGAAAAGTTTATCAAATAAAACATTATGTGGGAAGTGAAATATCCATAATGTCTTACCAACATTGTCCCCATCAAGAAAAAGAAGTACAAAATTTGGGGTTTTATTGATTTCCAAGACATTAAAAGACAATTATTGAAGGGTAATTTCCAATCAATGATAAAAACTCTTGATTTATAAATTTTTTGGATTCAAGTAACATTCCATTTTTATGGGTACTTTGTATATAATAATATAGATATATCCCCTGATGATGAGGAATCCACCACTTTCAGATAATCTCATGGGATATTCTTCTATCAGATCATTTCCTTTGGAATAGTGAATGATGATTTTACATAACAGCATGACATGTATGAAATAATTATGAACTTCTTGGTATTGATTTGATAATTTTATGTTGATTACATAGTGATGAAATTTCAATAATGATATGATCACCTCATAGACCAGATAATAATCATCAACACATTGCAGCATCACATTTTTAAGAGGAATCCCTTGAAGTGTTCTATCAGAGTGATATTAGAGATATTCATTTTTATTGTGGTTCACCACCATGGTATCGAGGCCGATCTAGAAATTACTAGTGCAATCATATCTATATCAACTCATCATAACCATAATTAAATTTGAGTGTTTTAAGATAACCTTTCTTATATTGGATGTTTCATTGATGACATGGTCATAAAGTCTATTACCTTCACCAAATTAATGTATTAGGGGGTTACATAACATTGTGATGAGGACACAAAGGAAGCCATTGAGAATATCAATAAGTACCTTCTGCACCCACTATTCTTGACGTGACAAGTGAATGAGAAGATTAACATTGTATCTACGGTCACCATGATCAATCACTTGTTTCTGACATCATGTATAAAAATGATGTGAAGAATGAAAAAAATCTCTATTACCTTAGTCGAATGATTCTAAATACTAAGACCTCATACTCTGATATCAAATAGGGTTTTATCACACTCATCTATACTGTGAAAACTAGATACATCACTTATAGAATCCTGAAGACCACTTGGTCTCTCATATAAACCAACTCAAGTGCATCCATGTATTCTATATGTTAACTGGGAATTTGGCATAATGGGTGTTCATTATATAGTAACACATCATCCAATTTGTTTCATAGAAATCTATACAAGATAAATACATATGTAATTTCCTTGTGGAACATCCCATTATGTAATGCACATCGATGGACACTAGTCTCCTAGAAGAAGAGGTTTCTATCCTCATGGCACTATCAAAATGTAGGAGATATATTTTGATGTAGCCTTCCAAATACTTTTTGGAAGGAGGATGGGAGATTAAAATATTAACCATGATGGTTTTGGTATTGTGTTTATTTTTCGATAAAAATAAAGCATCCCTACTTTTTCTAAATACCTGAATGATACACTCATAATGTGGTAGAATAAGAATCCCTCATTGTTGGTTTGGAGATGGCCCTACAACTACAAATAACCCACCTAAACATAAAAGGTTATTTAGTGATAGTGATCTAGAAATTCAATAGTTATTTTTAAAAAAATCTGGAAAAATTATCCCCTATAATTGATTATGATAGATAATTGATGGAATAAGTTTCTATTGAACCAACATTTCATTATGTGACACGATCATTAAATGATCATGAAAAACCACTTGCTAATACAACCACTATTCTAGATTACCCCAATCAGGATGAGGTGGTGTTCTTAATTAAAAAACACAATATGGTTTTATCAATCATAATGTGTGTCATGGATTAAATCAAATATATAAACAACACTCTAGGGAATGAGGAACTGTTATCCACTCCTAGATGGATGGAGACCATACCTGATTCACTTCCAAATGGGAAGATTCATAAGTTTTGATATATAAGGGAGAATATTCGACACAAAGTAGCGAACATCAACCTTCATGATGGGATGAATGAGAAAAAATACCTCTAAAAATGAAGAATTTATGGAATCCTCCTCAGATTCATAACAAGAGGAGAGATTGCAGACATAATGGAAGAAGTCCATGCAAGCATATGTTGGGATAAACATTTTGGTACTAGACTCTCCCATAAAATTAATAGGTATGAATACTACTGGAAAACAATTATATGACTAGTTGGAATTCACTAAGAAATTTCATTCATTTAATATTAATGAAAACTTCATCCATTAAAAACCACAATTCCTATATATAGCTAAATATTCCTGGCATATTATGATATGGAGAATGTATATTTTGTGTCCATATCCCCCAGCCATATTCAAGCTATTTAAGTACATAATTGCTACTATAAAAGTCTACTATAAATTGGATCAGGAAATACACCTAATGTAATTTAGGAAAAATAAAATTATTAACATTGAACAGTCAAATATCATCACTAGATTTGGAGTCTTTCAAATGATATTGATGGAAAATGACACCAAGTTATTCTATATTGAGTTTAAGAAATTGTACCTGGAGTCCAATGTCATGTATAATAACTTATCATGATATCAAGAAATAAGTAATGGAAAAATATTTTCCTCTAATAAGAATTAGTCAATTATACTCTTGGAAATTGATGAAAAAGGCATGAAGTCCTGGATGGACAAGATCAATTATGATTTATGGGACTACTGTACTACCCTATAGACTAATACACAAACAAATTAGTATAAACTACTGTATGGAACCAATTTAACATTTCTCATAGATGTATAGTTACCCTTGATTCAAATAGATATCTATATATAGATATTAGATGTTTATTATTCATAAAATTAGTTGGATGAATTGCAATGACTCGATGATAAAATACTGTATACACTTCACAAACTTGAATTCCATCAGAATCAGATCACATGATTATTCAATAAAAAGGTTTTACCTATATAAATATCTTCATGGAGAATACATATTGGATCCTAAAAACCTTATGATACAATAAAATAAACAATACCATATAGAAACCAAATCTAAAGGGACATATATCATACCCAAGATAAATTCCAATTATGGGTACTCATTAACCGCAATGTATGGGGAGCATGTCATTCCCCCACATAAATGAGAGGTTTCTAAAGGAATATATTTAACAGATTCCAAAAAAAATACATCATATCTATCATAAAATTATATGCAATATAATAAAGTGCTTATGTCTTGATGTTAAACTTCATGGGAAAATTCATCACTGCATTATGATAAACTGCATGGGAAGGATCTTCTCCCCAACAATCCACCACACATGAGCTGGATCTATGTGAAATAAAAATTTATTTCTCATGTTACTATGTGATATTCAAATATACATAGGTAATCTCCCCATCCATGAATTACATGTGGCATGATTCTTGTCACCAAATGATATGAAGAGAAGCCTAGATCCCAAATCCCAGTCACATTCATAATATGTCTATCCCAATCACAAGATAGTAGAATATGATAAAATGTTCAATAATTATTTTTCATGTTAGTTATCCTACATCCTTACCAAGTTATTTAAACTTCACGTAGAACATCTTTACCATATAATTCTAAACTTGACAAGAAACATCCTAGTTAAATGACATTAAACTAAATGACACATTCTCATCACAAAATGTTAAAATATTTAGTCACTCAATTTAATGTATATAGGATAAAATATAAAATATATATGGAATTATTCAATGTCTTCATTAAATTGGACACCATCCTCCAGACATCGGTCTTCTAATATTCCTTTCTCTAAAACAATGTATGGATTGATTCCCTATATCGAAGGGATATATAGTGATGCCCAAATCCATATTCCAAGACTATTCTCAACACCATCCTAGTTTTGGGACTCTCTATGGTCCAAGAATCATGATTTTAAGACTATGTGAAGTAAATCTTAGTATTCCTTTCCATAGAGTAGGGCCTCATAGGATTCTCTTTTTTATATCATATTTTAAATCATTTACAATACTTGGGAATACTCAATGTTCTTAGTCTAATTTAGGTCCAAGAATTATGACCATAATAAAGATTAATATAGACCCATGTGGCCTCTTATATAATATTTTTTCTTCAACTCTAGTGTTTTGGTAAAATAACCCCCCCTTATCTTCTCATTGCATCCTCAGTTAAGAATATTTTACCCTTGTAGTGATGCTCTCCTACCATGATGTTTTCTAGAAACATATGAGGCTTGATTCATGATATCAAAGGATAGGTGGAGACACCTAAATATCCAATCCTTAGTCCATCCACAATTTTAATGGAAGAAAACCATATTTACTTATGGTTAAGACCTGAATAGAAATTTTTTTATTCCTTAACTATGTGTTTTTTGATTCTGGATATCATAGAGTACATAGTGTCACCCAGATCTTGAATACTAGGTCAGGCCACAATATCAACTTGAAAAATACCCTATAAGTGTATGGTTTAGACCATTTTATAGTGTTTCCCATCACAAAACAACATATTACATGCTTTTTCATGTAACGAGATATGAAGTGATAGCCAGAACTTCAATACATTATCAAACACAACATCAAATCGAAAAAATTCCCCCAATGTGTATCAGTCAAACATACATATAGTGTTTCCCATTCCATGACTATGAGTGGATGGATTCCTGATATCACCTTACACATAGTGAAATTTATATACTCAATCATGGGTCTATCCACAACAACAACAACAAGAAATATTCCTCTCCTATGTGTATTAGTCAGACCTGGATATAGCATTTCACATTACAGGTCTACATTTGGATTTTTTCATATATCACATGACATATAGTGACACCAGGATATCCAATCCTTGGCCTAAACACAACATAAAAAATGATAAAAATTCACCCCTAACTGCACATGTCTCAGAGCTATACAGGGATACATCGAAGACCTATTCTCTCATAATGTAATCAATTGTCAAATTATCCCCTCTTTATCACAACATACATGGATAAAGTGACAATAAGGAACATGTAAAGACTCTTTGGATGATTTAATAGAGACATGTCCTGGAAAGGGGGTAACATCCTAGTTTGAAGAAGTTGAACTAGATAAAAAATACACCAAATATTTCTTCGAGTGGTCTATTTTATAAAGAAATATACCATATACAATTACCCTATCCTCTACATATATATCATGTCTATATAGAAGGAACTCATCAAGGTGTCTGATTATGGAATGATTAATACCCTTATAATATAAATGAATAAATCCTAGGTAATCCCACCTATACCAATTTTCTATACCAGTGATTAGAGAGAGTCTAGTCATGAAAACTAATTATTCCTATACACGATTAAGATCAATATATGGATTCATTCTACATGACATACGTCTAGGCAAGAAGGGACACATCATATGGCTACCCACCAATTATCTTATGCATGGATAGAGGATGTACCCTACATATTAATGCCTCTGACTAGTGACATGTGTCTCTAATAATGTCTTCCAGAATTTCACATCATCTTAATCACCCCTTCCCTATGAAAATAAATTGTAATTGAAATGTCATTATCACATGAAATTAAATTGAATGATAGAAATGTCCATGATACATGTTGTTAAATATAAATTTTTTCATCTATCTTCACTCATTATCGAAGGACCACAAGGGCCAAACCCTGGTCAACCAATGAAAGGGTTATTCCATAATATATGAAATCCCCACAATCCATAAATCACACTTCATGTCTTTAGTGCCTCAAGTTGATGAAAATCATCCATGGATATTAGAAAGAAAAATATATCTTTATATTTTACATTTCATTCATGTTCATTAGAACCATTAATAAGATCATAAATATATGGAACAGAGGAATCATGGACTTATTTAAAGAGCCTTCATATCCTTGTGAGCCCTGGTATGATTAAAATAGAGCACATCACCTTAGAGTGATTCACAATCATTTTTTGTATAAATGAACCATGCCATTGCTCAGACCTTGAGATCCTTTATCCATGATTTATAGCACTTTAATCTCCTAAACAATAATATCCTAGAGTGCTCTTGAATATTAGAGTCCTAATTAAGATATTTGGTAGAAATTACCTCAAACTAGGTCCATGTTCATCATGAAAATAAACTACATGCACTTTGGACAAAGTTGGATGAACATAATATATAGACTTGTATGGTCCAAATTGCTAGACACTAAACTACTAGTGAAAGAGGTATAAATTTTTTTAGGATAAATACCTATAAAGGGTGTCCTGAGAAAAAGTTGAGTATCCACTCTCTAAACAATTAATATTTTTATTTTAGAAAAAAATTAGAACATAAATGAATAAGGAGTAAAGATCAGGTGGTCCAATTTGTATCCTATGTAAAATATGATGCAAGATCATTATACTCCCCAGTCTAGGAGAATGTTAGAGTAATTATTTGTCTCATAACCTGTCCATGATAACATGTACACTAAGAAATGAAAAAACATTAGGGTTCTCTATCGCTTATTGTATATTAAATTATACAGATTCAACCTTCATGACATTGTAGTTAGAGTTGAAAAAAACAACCCATGGACCTTGTGATAAATTTCCACTAGTTCTCCTTTATAGTAGACCGATGAAAGAGAATTTCTAGTGCACAAACGAACCCACTAGGATTCATTGAATAATTTATAACCATTTTAATGAGAATTTTTCTAGGGGATTATCATTCACTGAGATGTTAATCTCCTTAATCGTAGTTTTTGTTGTCCTAATTTTGAGGAATATGGACTTAATCTATTGGCAACAGTGGAACTATAAAAACCATTTTGACCTCCATTTGACTCAGATGTTCTTAGACCATGATTCAGAATGCCCATAACATGGATATTCAAGTGCATTAAACATAATATACTTTATTTCATCATATATTGTACCCTATATCAATGAATAAATGTGATATTAAATTCAAAAAAAAATTATGTTCCTCACAATATTAATAAAACCAACCTAGAATAGGGCCCATGCTTCCTAATTGAGAACTAAAATTATGTAGGGTTCTAGAAACCTCATTGGATAGCTCATTTATCCACTCCCCCATTCATCACTAAAGTAATTGGATCTTAAAAAATTACTCATGGCCTATTAAAATTTGTAGAGATGCCCATTTTATTAGACACACATATATAATATCTCTGACCTCATGCATAAGGTATTTGACCAAACCACTTAAGGCATATCCTCCTTGTTGAAAAAGAACTATAATCCTATTAAACCATAATAACACCATGGAAAACTTAGAATTTCATAGGTTTTTGGGTCATCCTTAACGTGTCATCCCCATTTCATATATCCTAATTCAATATTTTGGTTCATGTCTTACATAACCATTATTCAAAATATTAGTGTGATCACATATCCCCTAATGTTTACAATCCACAAACACTCTTTTATGTATAGATTTCATGGGATATGATCCATCATGGTCATGAATCCTTTCTGTTTTTCACAAGAATGGATGGCGATAAAACACTTCATGAACATAAATTATTTATAAAATAAATTACCAATGTAGGGTGTCAAGAATCTTCTTGGAAACTTATTCCAAAAAACATGTCAATGATAATGGGTACTCAAACCCCTCACGTACTCTTATCATTCATCTACACAATATAATATAATGGTAGATTAAATTTAAAGTTCATTGTTTCAGATGTATGGTCATGAATAACCTAAAATACAACATCATAAGGACCATGATAGAATACATTAAACAAAAACCCTAGATTATCTAATTTAGTAGAAAATAAACTACAAAACCAAATGATTTGTGCTAGAAGACCATATTTTATAGCACTAGATGATCCATGTTAGATGAAATTAAACTAGCAAAACAAAACATATAAGATATAAGACCGTAAACTACAAAATTATAATGGTTTGTTTGGTGAGACCTTATGATAATCTAATTAAAATATAAATAATGATTTCTAGAATGAAATCTTGAAATAGGAATCCTAGGAAAATGGTGAATATCTACTCAGAACACGTGAACATCATGTTCTCTGAGAAATATCGAGTACTAATATATTGTAAGAGGAATAAAACATTTCAAATCAAAAAAACATAAAGACGGTGGCCTAAGAAAAAGCTTAGTCTATCCTGATATGCTATCCCCATATGAGGCATTAGAAAAATATATGGAAATATAAATAAAAAATATAATTTTTTTAGGGGTCATCATTTTTTCATAGAAAAAATAAATCTTTTTCCATAATTCTAGTGAATTAAAAAAAAGTTAGAGAAATATACCTTCAAGGTATATATTCTACCCAAATTATCTATATAAATCATGTGATCTCATGACAGCTGTTGGACTTACATTATTGATGAATCTCATGTTAGTGGGAAATCATAAGCATTTAAATAGAAAAATATATTATTATTCAGACATTCAAATATTATAAATTAGGTTTACATGATATTTTACAAAGGATGGGTATGGTCGATGATTCATGTGACATCAGATCAATAAATTTCAGGTAAATCATGATGGAAGGAAAACTGGACAATGACATATAAATTTTGGATGATTTTTTTTAAATTGAATGAAACTGAAGGAATCTAAACAATTCAAAGCTATCTAAATATTCTATAAAAATAAAATAATTGGTTATAAGACTAAAATAAGATTTGATCATCTAAATTTTTTAAATCTAATAGGGTTTTATGATATCTATCAATGGATTTCACAAGTGTTGTTCTCTCTTCCTCCTTGTCCACCTCATTAGGAAAAAGAGTCTCAATAATAGTGGACAAATCTTATAATAATTTAAAAATATTCAAAAATTGTTATTATTACAACCTTATATTAGATATGGAGATAGATTTATGTGCTTCATGTTCACCTATTTATTATGTTAAGAGGTCCATTTGGCCACGTAACTGAGATAATGTGTAGAGCTCAACTCTTGTGCAACTGATGCTTCCCTTAGTGACTGGATCATGGAACACTCATCATTAAAACTATATAGTGATTTTTAAATATTATACAATTATTCATAGTATAGTATTATTTGTATAATGGTATATTATAATGGTTGGAATATAATGCCTCCTATACTTAAATCATGTCCAAGATGGTAATGGAACCCCTCCTGGTCACAAAATATTTGTAGTGGAGTCTCAGTGATCAAGGTGTGAATCTAATACTATATTATCCCATTTCAATCCTGGTTGTTTATAACTGTTAGGGTAGATATGTTAGTAGAGGGAACAATTGGCTGATCTGATGAAGAATCAAGAGTGGAATTCCTTAATGATTATCCATCAATTGATGCATCATCGATCACTCATATTGAAAGGAAATATACTTAATAAATTCATATAGTCTAATGGGATGTTCATCCCTAATATTAGGATGATTCATTGAAGTATCTCCCAAATAGTGAATCAACTTCATTGTTGCTATATACAAGGGGTTTTAGGAATCCTATGGCCTGTCCACCTGATAGAACAACCAACCTAGCACACCAATATGGAAGGCTTCCACCCACGTTTGGGTATAATTATCAAATAATAAGACTTGGGATCCCATAAGATTAAGTATAATGTTGGTTTTTGTGGCTTATCAAGGAAATAAAAGCCATCATTTATAGCTATTACGGTGATTTCATTCTCCCCATATGCGATATAAAGGGAGTGGGGAAACCATTTGGATATAACCAAAATAGTAAGATAAACAATATTGTTTATATTTATTTTCATACATTAGATTTTCTATATTAGTCATTTATAACCCATTAGAAATATATATTTTGTATGATCTATCTTCAAGATACCCATCACCATTATCAACAATCAGACCAGTCAGTGTCAGATTAGACATAATGTTGAAATTATTAGATAAGTGTAGCATGGAAATGACCTCATTAGGGCCTAGAGGCATCACATCATCCTTTAAAATATTGAACAAATGAGGTTAGAATGAGGCATCATGGATCCTAGTATTTATATTGTATTTGTAATAGATGAAATGATCCCCTATCCAAGCAAATAAGAATTGTAAAGCACTTCCAAACCTATAAGGTATATATCCATCCTAAATATATTCCAATAGATGTAAATGGGGAGAAATAGCTGATACAGTAGGATTGAGATGTCTTCCCCTCTTCTAATCAATATTCCATCACTAGAGTGTTCACTAAAATTCTTGGGCATAGATCCCCATCTAGAAAAATACATTTATTCAGAAACATGGATAAAAATCCCACCAATAGAAGAATTTGTGATACCACTAGTATCACTCTATAGCTCCACATGTTATTCTCTCCACCATTATAAATTTACCAATATGAGTTTGTGATGTCAAATAATTATCAAAAAGGGTACTTATGGGAGAATATGGAAGTTTTTCGGGTCCTACCACAACAGAGAAAGATCATGATATGGTCCCTAAATGAAATAGTTCAATGTAGATTCAAATCATTTCATAACATCTATTTCACATTGGTATGAATGTCCCTTTCCATGGATGGAATTTTTGCGGGGTCATTCCAAACACTATCTATAAGATGAAAGTATTAATACATATCCCCATGTGGATATATACATAATAGAAGGTAAACATACTCGAGGCAGAATCCATTATTCACCATGGTACAAGTGAATGAAATTACTGATGGGTAATAAAAACTAATCAATTCTTTAAGAAGTTTTGATTAATTATAAATGATGAATTAAGCAATCTAGGATACCACATAATGGTGAAATGAATCATGATGGTAAGAAATTTCTACGTAGCTTTGTATATCCTAGAACCATTATTCCCATTCATCATAAAATATATGATCAGGATTTATGTCCAATTTTGAGCTCCAACTACTTCTTGGGTTATTTAATGTAAAGAAAATTATTATTTAATAGATTAGTTGGTGGAAAAAATTACAATTGACTAGATATATAGGGTAGTTTATTAGCATATAGGAAAACCCCTATGACCATGATACAACCATTCAACTATCTTAAAATATTATCCTAGAAATAAAATCATGGGAATATTACAACCCTAATGAAGTAATATTGTATTAATATGAATGTTTGAAACAATATTCGAGAGGATGAACCCAAATAGAGGAAGATGATCTATCGTTGGATAGCTCTGAGTTTTAGGAGGGAGAATCCATGAAATGTCCTTATTGTCATGAACACATCATACCAAGGGTTTACATTTTGAACTTCATAAAATGGATCCCTCTGGATATCTATGTAGGAATCTAATAGATAACAAGAATCCATTTTTATAATATTAGAAAAAATGTTTGATAAGAAAGGGGAAACACATAAATGAGATACATGACTAGTATTGAATCATAAAATCACATGAACTACATAATAATTTCTAGTATAATGACCCAATACAGATCTCACGCCTCACGTAACACCTAGAGAATCTCATGATCAAATGTCCCAATAAATTTTTGGAGATAAGTATGACTTGTGAAGAATTTAATTTTCATGATTGATTGATGGAATTCGTAAGAACCCGGTTCTGATTTTTGAGGTACGAGTTTCTTATTTTCTCTTTTCCTTAAGTGTTCTTGAGAAAATAAGGAAAACGGGGAAAATCCTAAACTTTGGGACTAAACGCCATGTACTTTGGCCGTGTGGGATGAGTACACAGGGTGTGTAGCCATGTCGGCGACGAAGGGTGTAAAAACCGACTACACACCATGTAGTAATTCTGTAGGAAAATAGTAAGGCGGTTGAAGTAGCCGCCAGCTGCATGATAGTACACGCTGTGTAATCAGGAATACATGCCGTGTACTCATGTCGACAGATAAACAGTGCAGCGGTGCTGCCAGAGGAACAGTTAAATGAGAAAATTACACGTCATGTAGTCAATAGTACATGCCGTGTAGTTTGTTTTTTTCACTTAAAATGGGAAATATCCAACCCTGTTAATAGTATTGGCATAGAACCGGAGGAAGGTGTCGGGAGAGGAGGCCAGACATTAGGGGATCTCCAGATCAAGTGTCGGGAATCCATTTTCGCCTCTGACAATCTTGTTGGAACCGTACGGGTAAGACCTCTACTCTCCTTAAGCCATTCTTGACAATTCTTCCTCAAAGGGAATTTATTTAGGTTTGAACGAGGTTTTATTCCATGTCATATCTACGTCATTCTTGGACGATTCGAGGATCGTCGTTCACGTATACCGTTCAGGGGCGTTAAAGGTAGGTGGCTTGGTGTTTAATTTCCAACTATTGTGCATTTGTGTAAATTTTTGAGCTATGAACCCATGTTTGGGTGTCGTGTGGCTGAGGCCTTGGCTGTTTTAAAAACCTAGATTTGTATAGGTAATTGAATGTGATAATCAATTGTTGTTTGGATCGCTGCTTGGATCCAGGACACCCCGGGGGGTGCGTTCCTCTGTTAAGCCGTTTGGCCTGGATACCTGAGGGTATGCCTTTGTAATAATGATTATAGAATTGACTTGAGAGTAATTTCATGTGTATTTCTTGTTTACCTGTTGGTCATGGCCTGGCTACTTGTTTAGCCCAAGGGCAGTGTTTTTCGAAGCTTGAGGGCAGTGCTTCTTTTAGCCTGAGGGAAATATCCGTTATGCCTGTGGGCGATAGACTCTGTGCCTTAGGGTGAAACTTTGTACACCTGAAGGCAATATCTGTTATGCCTGTGGGCAATTACCTACGGGTTACAGTTCTGATTACCTGAGGGTAAGGGTTTGCGTGTTTGAGGAAACTGACTGTTTACATAGAAAATTCACTATGGTGGTTTCCTTATATTAAATGATTAAATGAATAATAAAATGTCAATATAACTGGTAAAGTTGGTTACTTTTGAGTAACACTTAGTTTATTGCATTCTACTACAGCACACTGTTGTTGCATATTTTCACAGAGTTGGGCACGGGCCTTTGGTGGGTGGCTACTGGGATTTCTTTCTCACACCGTATTTGGGCCATGTCTACGGCCCAAACAGATTACATTTCTACAGGTGTGGATAAAGAAAAGGGTCCCTATATAGGTACATGATTGTTGCTGAGGATTACGGGAGCATAGGACTGAGATTAGGCTCGCAATGCTGTCGGCTGTCTCATTTTGTTTTGTTTTACTGTACCTGGTACTTGAGCTATATTGTATTGTACCATATTACTGTGTAACATGTTTTGGTTGTTTTCTTAGAACTTGAGACACGTTGCATCATTATCTTTATAACTGTTGGTTATCTTTTACTATAGTTGTTTATTTTAAATGTGTATGGTTTATTGATTCCGTTGTTGGTGTATTCTTTTAATTTTATTCCACTGCGCTACAATTTGACACATGAGGGAATAATTTCACCACTATCATACCTAGGCCCTCACTGCTAGTCGGCAGTCTCTGGCGTTCGAGGAAACATGATTGAGGTCATGTGGCGAACTGGGTTCGGGGCACCCATTGAGTGGCACCTGGAACCGAGACGTTACAAAGTGGTATCAGAGGGACTTCTTTTATTTGACTTACTATTTAGAGCCTTAGTCAGGGATAGGATGGAAATGGTAGTTGGTAATAAGTTGTGACTAGTATTAGCTTACCCGTGTATAGGGAAAAGCCAATTTACCTCGTATTGCATTTTTATTGAATTTTCAATTTAAAGTTGATTTGATTTTCACCGATTGGTGACGCACTTGTGATTGTACTGTTTATATTTTATACATGGGTTCTATTTAGTTTCAACCTGATGAGATGATGGTATGACATCTCATGCATCATTTAGGCACATGCTAGAAATCACATGCCATGGATAGTTCTATGCCATGTAGGTGCATTAGAAATTGCATGTTATTGTGATAGTTGTTCTGATAGAAAAGAATGTTGTTGTGATAGCTGCTTTGATAAATACTTGCTATGTGATAGGGTATTTTTTTGTGAGCCGGTTTATAGAAGGAACGCCAAACATTGGTTTTTGGGGATTATGGGCCCTCATTGACTGAAATTTGGTGGATCATTGACTGTTAATCATTGTATAACACAGATAAGAAGCCAAACTATGATTCACGGGGAGTATGGGCCCTCACGAATCGTAATTGGGCACTTATGTGTTGTTTTGAAGTATTTCATGGGTCCCTGAATAGTATCTAAGCCTTACTGTCTGGAAAACCCAATATACATGTCGTGTAGTTCATTAGGAACGCTCTGTGTGTTCTTCCGTTCAGGAAGAAAAGAAAACTTTTTAAGTACACACAGTGTACCCTAAGTACACACCGTATACTCTCTTCCCGTGTCATAGACTGTGTGGGCAGGGACCCGGGGAAGGTAATTGCTTGGGGCAAACATGTCGTGTACCGAATGTACACGCCGTGTAGTTTTGACCTAGAGTCCACCCTTGTAATTAACAACACGGATGGAGGAGACCATAAGACATACACGCCGTGTCCTCTATGGAACATGTCGTGTAGTCTGACCTGGGATCCGGCCGTGTAACTAACAACACGGGTCGGTGTAATCCTTTCGTGTACACGTCGTGTGTATATGGAACATGCCGTGTAGTTTGAGCCGTGTATTAGGCCGTGTAACTAACAACATGGGTCAGAGAAGCTCGTTTAGTACACGCCGTGTACCTATGGGACACGCTGTGTAGCCTTTTCTGAGGACAGACCGTGTGGTTTTAGCTGTGTGGCTGGGAAACGAGGTGGTGTACACGCTGTGTACGGGTGTAACATGCCGTGTAGTGTCAAGACGAGTAGTCAGCCGTGTCACAGACGACACGGGCAGTTGAAAAATTACACCATACACGCTGTGTAGTTTTGTTCAATGAGAGCCATGTGTCTTAATCATGTAAAAGGAACCGGTCAGGGGAAGATTATTCAGGTACATACCGTGTAGTCAATATACCCACCGTGTAGTCTTGTTTTGCAAAATCTTGAAATGCCTTCTTCCTCCTGTCCCCTTTTTTGGTCCCTTCATTTTCAGTCTTTGATAATCTTGATCTAAGGTGTGCGTTTGACCTTGTAGAGTCATGCCACCAAGATGACCACGCGTTGTTCGCCAGGAGAGAGGCAATGATTATACTCCAGAGATGGTGGGCCATGGGCTTCTAGTGGATCCTCTAGCAGAGCCAGATGCGGCGCCAGCCGTTATACCAAACACAGGAACAAAGGCATATTTCTGTGAAGGCTTTATGCGGTTCATGCAGACCTTTCAGGGACCACCCCCAGCTACCACATCTATGGCTGAGCTGACTCGTATATTCCAGCAGCAGCATCCACCTACGTTTTTCGGGGATGGAGGACCACAGGCTCCAGAATCTCGGCTATATTCTATGAAGACTATTTTTGAGCATCTTGAGATGCCTCCAGGGAGGAGGGTCAAGATCGCGACTTATATGCTGCGTGATTCCGCCAAGAGGTGGTGGGATGTTACCACCCAGACATAGCTTCATAGAGACATGGTGTGGGAATATTTTCAGGTAGTCTTCTATGAATTCTTATTTCCAGAGACGCTGAGGGCTGATAGAGCTCAAGAGTTCATGAACCTGTAGCAGGGCGCTATGTCGGTGATGGACTATTCTGCTCGTTTCACCGAGATTCAGCGTTTTTTACCCATACTGGTTGGTGATGAGACGTTGAGGGCCAGACGTTTTGAGGATGGTCTTCACTATGACATCCGAGCGCTGGTGAATGTTTTCAGGTTTCCTTCACTACATGCTATTGTGAATCAGGCGATTATTACAAAGAGAAACCTTCGGGAAGCTAGTGGTGTGGGCCAGGTCGGTTCATCACCAGTTTCTGGTACAATTTCTACTGCCAAGAGAAAGAGACAAATGGACATCTCTTAGTGTGGTAGTACCATCCAGAAGAATGTTTTAGGAGGCCTGGTCATGTGCTACCACTGTGGTAAGGAGGGGCACAAGAGACCTTAGTGTCCACGAGACCGAGTGGAGTGCCGATCTTGCAGCATGATGGGTCATCTACAGCACTTTTGCCGGACATTTCCACCAGTGGCTAGTGAGAGGGGTTTTGTGAAAACTCTGCATGCGGGAGTGGGACCAACAGCTTCTCACCAGTTGGGATACTGGAATACGTCAGGGCGTGTAGGCAGGGATGGTGGTCGTGGCCATGGTAGCCAGACACCGGGATCTGAGAGGCAATAGGGCGGGATAGCTCAAGGTATCCATGCTATGTCATAGGGCCGCACCACTGGGCAGACATATGCAGTGCAACATACCCAGAAAGAACAGGATCCTGAACCTTCTATTGTTAGAGGTACTATTCTAGTAGCTTCTGTCTTATCTTCAGTGCTTTTTGATATGGGTGCTACACATAGTTTCATATATGTGCTCGTTGTGGAGAGCCTTGGGCTCTGTGTTTCCTTTTCCTCTACTGTTATGACTCTAGACACTCTGTTGGGGATGAGAACGACATGTGTGCATCATTGCAAGGAGTGCCCCCTAGAGTTTGGTGGGTGTCACTTTCTATGGGACCTCTATGTATTAGAGATGACGAGCTATGATGCCATTCTCGAGATGGAATGGTAAGTTCCCTTTCGAGCCTTTGTAGATTGCTATCACCGCAAGGTGAGTTTCACTTCACCGGAGGGCAGAGAGTTTCTATACAAAGGTGAATGGGATGTTCAGGAAAGTCGAGCTGGACCAGAGAATCATGGGCGAGGTGGAGTCATAGACTAGATTATGAGTTTATATCTGGATGATCAGAGGACTTGTTAGAAGGATTTCCTTATAGTGGTTGATCATTTCAGGGATGTCTTCCTGGATGACTTTTCAGGTCTACCTACAGAGCGTGAGGTGGATTTCTCTATTAATCTTGTGCCAGGAGCAGCACCGGTGTCCATTCCTCCTTATAGGATGGCCACGCCTGAGTTGCAGGAGCTCAAGAGGCAGTTAGAGGAGTTACATGCAAAGGGTTTCAGCCGACCTAGTACTTCTCCTTGGGGTTCTCCGGTCCTCTTTGTGAAGAAGGTGGACGGTACCCTCAGAATGTATGTGGATTATTGAAATTTGAATCAGTTGATGGTCAAGAACTAATATCCCTTACCAAGGATTGATGATCTTTTTGATCAACTTCATAGGGCACGAGTGTTCTCGAAGATTGACTTGAGATCAGGATATCATCAGCTGCGCGTGAGACCATCAGATATATCGCTTATAGCTTTTCAGAGTAGATATGGTCTGTATGAGTACTTGGTTCTGCCGTTTGGACTCACAAATGCGCCAACGGTTTTTATGGCTCTGATGAACCTTGTGTTCCATCCATACCTAGATTCTTTCGTGGTAGTATCCGTGGATGACATCTTAGTGTAATATCACACTCAACATGACCATGAATCCCATCCTGAGATCATATTGAGTACACTGAGAGATCATAAGCTATATGCTAAGCTCTCAAAGTGCCACTTTTGGATGGACTAGATTCACATCCTAGGTCATATCATCTCAGAGGCAGGAGTTTCAGTAGACCTAGAGAAGGTGAGAGTAGTAGTTTCCTGGGAGCAGCCCAAGAACGTGTTTGAGATACGGAGTTTCTTGGGGATGGCTGGTTACTACAGACACTTCATATAGGACTTATCCTTCATAGCAGTGTCGTTTATGGGTTTGACTAAGAAGGGTGTGAAGTTAGTTTGGTCGGAAGCTTGTGAGGAAGCCTTTCATGATCTGAAAAGAAGGTTGGCATCATCACCAGTCCTGATACTTCCAAAGAAAAGGAAGAGCTATACAGTTTATTTTGATGCATCAGGTATTGGGATAAAAGCAATGTTGATGCAGGGCGATCGAGTAGTTGCGTACGGGTCTCGGCAGTTGAGGCCACATGAGATAAATTACCCGACACATGATCTCGAGTTGACTGTAGTTGTACATGCGTTACGCTGTTGGAGAAATTATCTCTTGGGAGATCTTTTTGTGGTTTTCACCTACCAAAAAAGTCTCATGTATATTTTTACTCAGTATGAATTGAATCTGAGGTAGCGGAGGTGGGTCGAATACCTTCAGTCCTTCGATTTTGAGCTTGCCTATAGACCTGGTAAGGGTAATGCAGTTGCTGAAGCACTGAGCAGGAAGACTCAGATACATACAGTTCATGAGGCCATTGGTGAATGAAAGATTATGGCTTTGTTCTTAGAGATGCATTTTGAGGTGCACAACAGTCAGGGGAAGACCTATCCTTCATCTTTAGCTATGAACTCTACCCTCCTAGATAGAGTAATGATGAGACAACTATCTAATTCATAAAGCCTAGTTCTACGGGAGTCGGTGGAAAGTGAGGACCCTCCTCTTGGGTGGACGATAGGTGATGATGAGGTACTGTGTTTCCATGGAAGAGTATGGGTTATAGTGGATATATGTGAGGAGGTGATGCGGGAGTTTCATACTTCAGATTGGGCAGTTCATCCAGGAGTTACCAAGATGTACCGTGACTTGAGAAATCAGTACTGGTGGCCGGGTATGAAGAGGGAGATAGCTGGTTTTGTTTCTAGATGTTCCACCTGTCAGCAGGTGAAGGAAGAGCATTAGAGGCCAGCCGAACAGTTACATTAGTTACCCATTCCAGAGTGGAAAAGGGATGATGTCGCGATGGACTTCTTGACTGGGTTGTCGAGGTCACCTCAAGAAAATGATGTTGTGTGGGTTGTTGTCGAAAGACTCACAAAGGTAGCTCACCTTTTTTCGATCAAGGAGACCTTCAGAGTTGATGATCTCAGAAAGTTGTATATCCAAGAGGTCGTAAGACTTCATGGGGTCCCTCGTTCTATCGTTTCAGAGAGGGATTCCAGTTTTAAATCTTGTTTCTGGAAGAGTTTTCAGAGGGCACTGGGTACACAGGTGCTTCTAAGCACAGATTACCACACTCAGACCGATGGCCAGTCAGAGCGTACGATACATGTGCTTGTGGACATGTTGCGTTCATGAATCCTAGACTTTGGGGGATCTTGGGAGAAGCACATACCCTTTGTAGAGTTTTCCTATAATAATAGTTTTTAGGAAGCTATTGAGATGACACCTTACGAGGCTTTATATGGAAGGCCATGCTGATCACCCTTGTGCTGGTTAAAGGCAGGTGAGGCAGATTTACCGGGACCATGTCTCGTGTAGGAGACTTCTGAGAAGGTCCATTTGATTCAGAAGAGGATGGCTACCGCAAAGTCTCGTCATAAATCTTATGTTGATTTCCGCAGACGACCATTAGATTTCATGGTCGGGGAACAATTTTTCTTGTGTGTTTCACCGCGGTTGTGACAGAGCCGGATCAGGAGACAGGGTAAACTTTCACAGAGGTTTTTGGGGCCATTTGAGTTTCTGGAGAGATTCAGGTTGATTGCATATCAGTTGCAGTTACCGCAGAGGTACCAGGCCATGCATGACGTCTTCCATGTGTCTCTGTTGCGCTGTTATCATTTAGACCGATCTCATGTTTTTCAGCCCGAGGAGGTTGAGCTTGAGTTAGATGCGTCCTTTGAGGATCATCTAATTCATATCATTGATAAGAGCACAAAGGTTCTCCAAGGCCGGTCAGTTCCTCTCATACGGGTGCTATGGAAGCATGGCCTAGTGCAGGACGAAACCTGGGAGTGGGAGACTGATTTACGTGCTCAATGGCCAGAGCTGTTCTGAGCTTTATCTTCACCAGCCTTGAAAGGGAAATTCATGGATGAATTACTTTAAGGGGGGAAGTTTTTAAGAACCTGGTTCTGATTTTTTATGTACGAGTTTCATCTTTTCTCTTTTCTTTAAGTGTTTTTGAGAAAATAATCAAAATGGGGAAAAATCATAAATTTTGGGACTAAATTTCGTGTACTATTCCACACGCCATGTACTTTGGCCGTGTGGGATGAGTACACAGGGTGTGTATCCATGTCGGTGACGAAGGGTGTAAAAACCGACTACACGCCGTGTAGTGGATATTTACATGTCATGTAGTCAGTCGGTAGGTAAATAGTAAGGTGGTGGAAGTAGCTGCCAATTGTGTGATAGTACACACCGTGTAATCAAGAATACACACCGTGTACTCATGTCGACAAATGAATAGTGTGGCGGTGCTGCCAAAGTAATAGTTAAATGAGAAAAGTATACACCATGTAGTCAATAGTATACACCGTGTAGTTCGTTTTTTTCTCTTAAAATGGGTTGTAGAAAACCCTGTTCACAGGATTGACTTAGAACCGGAGAAAGGAGTCGGGAGAGGAGGCCATACCTTTGGGGTTCTCCAGATCAAGCATCAGGAATCTGTTTTCGCCTCTGATGATCTTGTTGGAACCGTACGGGTAAGCCCTCCACTCTCCTTAAGCTGTTCATGCCATTTCTTCCTCAAAGGTAAGTTATTTAGGTTTTAACGAGGTTTTATTACACCTCAAATCTATGTTGTTCATGGATGATTTGGGGATCATCTTTCATGTATACCATTCAGGGTCGTTAAAGGTAGGTGGCTTCGTGTTTAATTTCCAATTGTTATGTGTTTCTGTAAATTGTTGAACTACAAACCCATGTTGGGGTGTCATGTGGCTGAGTCCTTGGCTATTTTAAAAACCTAGATTTGTATAGGTAATTAAATGTGATAATAAATTTTTGTTGGGATCGATGCTTGGATCCAGGACTACCCCGGGGGGTGCGTTCCTCTGTTTAGCCATTTGGCCAGGATACCCGAGGGTATGCCTTTGTTATAATGATTATATAATTTCTTTGAGAGGAATTGCATGTGTATTGCTTGTGTACATGTTGGGCATGGCCCAATTACTTGTTTAGCCTGAGGGAAATGTTTTACTTAGCCTGAGGGAAGTGCTTATTTTATCCGGAGGGAAATATTAGTTATGCCTATGGGCGATAGACTTTGTGCTTGAGGGCGACACTTTGTACGCCTGAGGGAAATATCTGTTATGCTTGTGGGCAATTACCTGCAGGTTACAGTTATGATTACCTGAGGGTAAGGGTTTGTGTGTCTGAGGACACTGACTATTTATATAGAAAATTCACCAGGGTGGTTTCCTTATATTGAATGATTAAATGAATAATAAAATGGCAATAAAACTAGTAAAGTTGGT
Source organism: Viscum album (assembly GCA_963277665.1). NCBI lineage: Eukaryota > Viridiplantae > Streptophyta > Magnoliopsida > Santalales > Viscaceae > Viscum > Viscum album. The sequence continues at coordinate 1,449,481,101 of OY728155.1, forward strand.
TACTTTTTAGAACTGCTTAGTTTATTGAATTTTACTACTGCACACTGTTGTTGCATATTTTCACACAGTTGGGCACAAGCCTTTGGTGGGTGCCTACTGGGATTTCTTTCTCACACCCACTTTGGGTCATGTCTTCGGCCCAAAAAGAATACATTTCTGCAGGTGTGGATAAGGTAAATGGTCCCTATATAGGCAATTGATTGTTGCTTAGGAGTAGGGGAGCATGGGACCGATCTTAGGCTCGCGATGCTGCTGGATATCTCATTTTGTTTTGTTTTAGTATACCTAGGACTTGTGCTATATTGTATTGTACCGAATTGCTGTGTAACATGTTCTGGCTGCTTCCTTAGAACTTGAGACATGTTTCAACATTATCTATATAACTGTTGGTTATCTTTTACTGTAGTTTTTTATTTTAAATGTGTATGGTTTATTGCTTCCGCTGTTGTTGTATGCTTTTAATTTTATTCTGCTACGCTACATATTGATGGACGAGGGCATAGTTTCCCCACTATTAGACCTGGTCCCTAACTACTAGTCGATAGCCTCTAGCGATTGGGGAAACGCGCTTGAGGTCATGTGGTGAACCGGGTTCGGGGCACCCGTTGAGTGGCACCTGGAACATGGATGTTATAGAATTTATATTTCATGAACCTAATATGGCCATGAAAACTATATAATATTCAAGTCCTCATAATATAGATTCAACATATCATACATAGCTCACAAGATGATCAGGCAGCTAAAGGCATGTGCAACATCATTTTAAAATTACAAAGAGTTGATTCAATAAAACAGAGAACATAATAAGTTATCATAGAGAAGACATGAAAAAATTCTTATGAAAATAGTCTCATTATTAGTTTTCTTGGAGTGGTAGTGAGAAATAGATCTTATGACGTGGTCATGTAAAATGATCATGCAACAGAATCATTCATGACAACTATATAAGTTCAAAATTTGAGTAGCCGGTGAAATCAGCGAACCCATGATCCACTATTTATAAGATGCTCCCCAAAATAACGAATGCCACCTAAAAGACCAAACATATTCCTAGACACCAGTCCAGAGAAGCCCCAATTACTTTTGTCCAGCACTCTTAACAAGCTTCTGGCTGATCATCTGGATTCTTGGATGAATCCTGAACAACACAGATTTATCAGAGGGAGGTCGATTCAGGGGGAGATAGGAGTGGCCCAAGATATGATCGATGGAATAAACAATAAAACCTTTGGGGGTAATTTAGTGGTCAGACTAGACATGAGCAAAGCCTATGACAGGTTGGAGTGGGGATTTATCTAAAAATTTCTGGTGAGTAAGGGGTTCTCTAATTGGTCCAGGGATCTCCTCTTCCACTGCTTCAGTTCGACTTGGATATCTACTTCCTTCATGGGCAAGTAGTTTGGCTTCTTTAAGGCCTGTTGGGGCCTCAGGCAGGGTGATCCTTTATCCCCCACTTTATTCATTATTGCCCAGAATACTTTCAGCCTGTATATTAACCAGGGTCTTAGTAGGGGTACAATCCTGCCTTTTCACCTCCGTCATGTCATAAGGGGGATCACCCACTTGATGTTCATGGATGACATTTTTATTTTCACTAATAGTAGTAGGTGGTTAGTGCGGGGGTTGAATGGAATCATAGGGGAATACTGAAAGTGGAGTGGTCAGGTGGTGAATAAAGAGAAGAGCCACTTCTTTTCCTCCAGAACAATCAACGACCGAAGGGCTAGGGCCTTGGGTGTCAGTCTGGGCATGAGCAGGGGGTCATTCCCTATGTAGTATCTAGGGGCACCAGTCAGTCCCTTTTCCCTTCGGTTTCCCCATTTTGATATACTCGTAGGAAAAATCACAGGCCGCATCTTTAACTAGAAAAAAAGGTTCTTATCCTTCATAGGTCACGTCACTTTGGTGAAAAGTGTGCTGGTTTCCATCACTATGAATATCCTCTCAACTCTCAATGTTCCCAAAGGTGTGGTGGTCAGCCTAGAGATTATTATGGTGTCATTCATATGGGACGGGCAACTGGAAGGTAGGCATCACTGGACCTCAGGAAATCAGATGGCGAGGCCTTAATTGGAAGGGGGTATCAATATGAGAAGTGTGTCCTCGACTATTCAAGGGTTACATGCGAAGCTGGCTTGGGAAACTATGGATGGAAGCTCTCTTTGGGGAAGAATAATTCAGGGGATCTAAGGGTTGAATGTGAATACTCAAAAGAGTAGGCCATCTATAATTTAGAAGATGACCCACCCATACCTGGAGGATGTACAACACCACTCTCGTTGGATAGTGGGAAAGAGAAACATTGGCTTTTGGCATAAAGAGTGGAGGGTGGGTAAGCTGTGGTTCTCGGGCTGCCCTACCCCAGAAATAACCTTTAGGGAGGCAATTAGGCATCCCAGGATTGTACAGGCTATTTTGGATGTGGGCAAATAGGAGGTTTTCAACAACATTGTTTGTAATGATGAGGATGACACTCTTGTGTTCAACGATTTTGTGACGGGTGCTTTTTTCCATCATGGATTATGTCCGGGATGCAAGGGTCTCCTTGGGTAATGATATCTGGGGGGAGGTATTGTGGTATAAGGAAGTACCCTCCAAATTTAATTTTCTTTTATGGCGCATGAGGTACAGGGCCTTACATACAGATGATAACTTGTAGTGCATGGAAATTTTTTTTAGCATCTAGATGCTGGTGCTGCAGGGCTCCCAATCAAGAGTCAGTGAGACATCTCTTTTATGAGAGTGAATGGGATAAGGGTATATGGAAATCCATTGGGTCCTCCTTCGGATGAGGAGGGTTTGATGGGAGGACTGGGGACTTTTCTAGTGATTTGTTTAGGGGAGCTTTGAGTCATGGAGCGGAAAGGAAAGCTCGGTCCATCTTTCTACTAGCAGGGTGCTGGATGCTTTGGAAAGCTAGGAATGATCGCTACCACAAAAATGGCTCAGGATAGTTGGTCACTATTCTATTCAAGCTGAAGAACACTTTTCTGGACTTGATCAGGCTGTGCCTGGAGTGCTGTGATGCGCCGTCTGTGCACGCCTTCAATTCCCATCTCACTGTGCCATTTCAGAATAGCTCTCCAAGGCAGGGTCGATGGGTTTGTTGGAATCCGCTGAGCTTGGGGTTAAAGCTCAACACGGATGGGTCAGTGCTTCATGGGGAGATGCGCGGTGGGGGGGTCGACCGTGACCATTCAGGATCTGTACTTGCTGCTTTTGCTAGGTGGCTCGGGAGAGGAGACACACATCAGGATAAAGCCCTAGCTCTCGCTATGGGTCTGCATATGTGTGTTCTCAAGCGTCTTCATTTGGAGTGGGCAGAGATTGACTCCCAGGTGATGTGTAATGCAATACATGGTAAGGGAAGAATTGCACGGGCAATTTTTTACACGGTGAGGTGATGTCATCTGCTATTGGAGGCTCATACGGTGGTCTCTCACACTTGGAGGGAAGGTAATATGGTGGCTGATTTTTTGGCATCCATGGAAACTCCAGATTGTAGTATTCTCCTTTTTTATGACTTGGGTTCCTTTCCTACCGTGGGGTTGAGCTTCGTAGTCAATGATGTGGTGGGCCTATATTACTTTAGGCCACCTTAATTTGGTCTGTTATTTGTGACTTGTGTTTCATTTTAAATAAAATGGTAATTTTCAGTCACAAGTATTATTTTTTCAACAAATCAAAATAAGAAAAGGTATTTAAATAACATGGATCATATAAGCTTTATAAGGAAATGTGACAACATGAACATCATACAGGACTCTGAATAGATCATATAACATCCATGATCTACTTCTGCTGATGTGATTCCCCCTTTAAAAAACCCTCATGTTATTATAAAGGATTCTGAGAAAATCGTAGATGATCATAAATTGGATTCCATGTGTGTACCTTAGATCTTAGGAATTTTAAAACAATAGGAAAATGAATATCATATAAAAACGATTATAAAATAAAGGTGGAGGAAGGTGGAATCCTCAGTTGAAGGAGAGCTATGATTAATATTCATCTAATGTAGTCATATGACCATAAATATTTAGTGAAGTCGCTGATGATATGTTGACATTGTCATGTGAGGGAATGATAAAATTTATCCTCCATTATGAAAAGGTACTCAGAAATATCTATTCAATCAAGTGATTTTCCTTTGACTCCATTATAGCATCCCGCCATTTTATAACATAAACATTCATTACATTACACAAAACTGAGGATCTTTAAGGTCTAGTGTCTTGGAAACCAGGAACATAATACATGAAAACAACATAAAACATTCTTCTTAAACACTTGAAAGGCGTCTCCTTAAGTTCATTCTAGGTTCATTACTGCATCTCATAACATGGGGACATACATCAAAAGAAAGGGTGAGCAGAAGGCCCAGTAAGGGAAACAAGAGGAACATTTTACATGTGAACATGAGATACTTCAATAAGGACATGAAAAGAACTTTAAGGCATGAGAAAGAAATCATGAGACATTTCATAATAAAAATAACATTTTTCATAACTTGAAGATGTGGCTACATCATTTAACATAGACAATCATGAACATATCCCCAAGGTCCATCCCCAAGGTGTCATTTGAAAATTACCAAGGTTATTCACCAAGCTATCGTGAAAATTGTAATCTCTAGTGGTTACATCATTACCCAATGCATTGGAGCGCTATCAGGGCGCACCCTTAAATTTGCCTTTATTATCATGTGAGCCACATATATCATCATAAAAAATTTCATAAATAACCCACATAGCATAAAATAAATGGGTTTCATTTCATAATCACAACGTTTTAAAAACTGCTTTAAATACGTGATCTTTACGTCACTTTAAACCCACGGAAAGGGAAAGAGGGTTTCATGTATGTAAATCCCAGAATTTAAAATAGAACATTTTGATATATATGTGAATACCCCTGTAGAAATAAGAGCTTTGTGTATTCACTTTATAACATAAAATAATTTTTAGAAGAGAGAGAGAGACACTTTGAGACGAAAATTCTGCAGCATAACGACTATGTTACAAGGTTTTAGAAAATATTGAGAAGAGAGGGGACATGGGTCAAACATTCATAAATGACCCATAAAACAGTACAGGGACAAAATATAAGGGATTTAAGAACATGGTACTGAAATTTGAAAATATACCATATGAAATGAAGTACATGAAATGAAGAAAAAAAACAAGATTTCTCTTGTGAAAATTCGGCAGCCTAACGGCGTCACTTAAACTTCAACAAAATTGAATTGACAAGGTCAAATAGGGTCTCTAATCATATGAACATAAGAGTACAGTATGATAGATATAGAGATCATACCCCAACATAATAGAAAAGAACTTTAAAGAATTGACATGAAAGTGGAACTTCAAAACGAGAAGGGTGAAGAACCACTTAAAAATTCGGCAGCCTAACGACGCCACTTAAAACTTCAAAATACTGAATTGAAGAGATCAAATGGGGTCTCTCATCATATGAACATAAGAGTCAAGTATGATATATATAGAGATCATACCCCAACATAATAGAAAGGAACTTGAAAAAATTGACATGAAAGTAGAACTTCAAAACGAGAAGGGTGAAGAACCACTTAAAAATTCGGCAGCCTAACGACGCCACTTAAAAATTCAAAATACTGAATTGAAGAGATCAAATGGGGTCTCTCATAATATGATCATAAAAGATCAGTGTGATAAATATAGAGATCATACCCCAACATAATTAAAATGAACTTGAAAGACTTGACATTAAAGTAGAACTTTGAAAAAGAGAAAGGTGAATGAATCCCTTGAAAATTCGGCAGCCTAACGGCGCCACTTAAACATTCTTAAAACGAAATGATGAGAGTAAGAGGGGGTCTTTCATCATATGAACATAAAAAGGGCATTAAGAGGAGTATAAAAGAACATCCTCCAAAATAAGAACATGGAGCACAAAAGGAATGACATAAAAGAGATCACTTGAAAAGAAAGAGAGGGTTCAGATCCCTTACCTTAAAACGTGACTCTTGAAACTCAATGGATTGGACCTTGAGGGCTTGGGGGCATCTTGGGAGGACTCCTTGGAAGGTAAGAAGACCAGAACTTCGTTGGGGGAGAGTTGGGAGTGAAAACTAAAGGAGGAAAGGGTGGGTATTTATAGGGAAAGTGAGGGGACAAAGCATTAATGGCCAAGGGACACCTCACTAGTGGTTTTGGCAAAACCATGGGCTTGCCCATGGTATTTGCCCATGGTATTGGCCACTTGGGACACCTCACACCTTATCTTACTATTCATAATTCGACCATATTGAATATATACTTAATACATCATTTAATGACGTCATTAAACACCCGTAACTTAAAAACTATACTTTCACTATTCACCGAAAATTCAACTTTCTCAGAATAATCCCAAAATTTCACCTTAACCAAATATCAATGCTATGATTTCAAAAATGAACTCCATTTTATATGAATAATTTTCTAAATATTTTTAATTTTATTTTTAAATAAATACACTATTCATCGAAAATTCATTTTTTCAGAAAAATCCCCAAAAATTACCATAACATAATATCGATGCTCTGAGTTAAAAAATAAAGTCATTTTTATAAAAATAATTTTATAATTATTTTTAATTAAATTTTTAATTAAAAAACACTATTCACCCGAAAAAACTAATACTTGAATAATAATTTATGAAACCGTTATTTAACTATTTTATTGAATCACATTACTTAATCAAGGTGCCTAGATTATTTTAAAACTTTCTTTAAGTGAGATTACTAATCCATTTGGTCATATTACTAATTCTAGTCCTAAAATCACTATTCATAATTTACTATTCATCAAAAATCATGTTGATCTTATTAGACTCTAAATTTCGTACTGAACATAATTGTAGAAGACCATTTTTTGAGAATCATTACACATTTTATGTTATTTAAGTTTTACACAAACATTTTTTTTTAAAATATCCTTTTGAAAATTCATCAAAAATATGCATACCATTTTTATCCAGTCATTTGAAAATTCATAAACTTCATCATAAGAAGAAATCCCAATTTTTATTTAAAACAAGGATTACACAAGGCAATTACGGTCTCGTTACATAACCCCTTATAATACCAGCATAGGACCTAAGAGTAAGGTGTGCTAGGGTGATAGAATTTTGGGGTGGCTCAGTCAACATTGCCCGAGTAGTAATTTCTATCAGTTTGAACTTCTCGCGAAGGCGATTCCGTTCTAGCTTCACATGATGAAGTTCGGCTTGGATTTGGTCCAGAGCAAAGCCCAATGGTTCTACCTCCTTCCCAAGCTCTGTTAGATGGGCTTCGATCGGCCCAAGGCTACTAGGTGAGGCCATCAAATCTTCTTTCTATAATAATTAACCAAGATTACTTAAATTTAGAGACAATAATCAAAACATTTTGTTCACGGAGGTCATATTGACCGATGGTCATATAACACTCAAAAACCAATGGTCTCATTTTATTTATAATCATGTTTATCAAATAAAACATTTTTTTTGAGTATAAAAAAAATAACACATGAAATTAGGAAACAAGATTTATTCAAAATTTCGGGTCGTTACAATCTTCCCCCCTTAAGAAATTGCATCCTCGCAATTTTTTAAATTGGGTTTTGAAATTTCATTGAAAGTCCCACATCGGAAAAAGAGTCAGTAACACTATTACTTTAAAAGAAAGAAAAGGAAGTACAAAGGCCACCCGAGTTTACTCATACTAGGATTCCATGTAGGAAACATGGACATGGAGGAAAAAACAAAGGGTAACGTTCTAAAGGAGAGTGATAGAAAAAATGATTAGGAGGAATTTAACCACCAGAAAATCCCAAAATTATGATGTGTGTAAGTAGTCTTTGATTACCTAGTAGGAAACGTAAACCAACAACGTTTTTGTTTTACGTTCCTTTTCATAATTTTGAGGAATTCATTTACAACGTAGAACAAAAACATAAGGAAATATATCTACCTTCATGTAGAGTTTCACCCTTTAATAAGTTTTTACCAAAACTAATCCTTTTCCCAAACGATGAGCATTCAAAACTACTTGGTCTCATCAAAACACAAGAATCATCTTCTAGAGAATCACATAATCCATAAAAGATTAACTATCTATTTCTTCTATCTTTAAACATTATCCCAAAACAGAAAGGGTAAGGTTAAACAACTCTTCAAAAAGGAAAAATCCCATAGGAATGGAAACTAATTTTAAATCTTTAATGTTCCATGGTAATACCCAAAGTTCATCATAGACCATTCCATAAATAATAGTCCTTAAAATTCCTCGAAATAAACCAAACTAAGATTGAAACCCAAATACAAGAAGGACTTGATAACATAGTCTTCCAAAATAAACTTCATTGTTCATCACCAAACAACATCAACCACTCCTAACATCTTATAACAAAAATAGCTAACCTAAACATATTTTTCCCAAGATAGGTTAATCATTCCCGTAAATAACCTAAATTACTATAAGTCCACCTTAAATTCATTGATTAATCAAAATATAAATCAACCATACTCCTCAATGAAAATACCGTAGTAATCTATTTACCTTGATCATATATGGTCCTCAAAATAGTGAACGTCTTCCAAAATAATAATCATCTTTTAATCCCTTAATCATCTCGGTCGTATTAATACGGAAATCATAGCATTTCCTATCACATTGGTTGTTGGGACATGTTCTTCCATTTCCCGCCATTAACTAAGAAAAGAAGCTATAGTTAGGGGCTTAAATACATAGCCAATAATCATGAAAAGAAACTTAAAGCATCTAAGGATAACATGTAGAAGTAAAGTATACCCTAACTTGTGATCCCCTAGGTTCCCTTCTAGGTTATCCATGATCATATATTCTTATGTAAACCTTTATTTTATTTTATCTTTGTTCCTTTAACAATGGTTCATACTAAGCTTATGAATTTACCAAAGCATATCCCCCGGGAGTGTCGTAACCAAGAGTGAAGCAAGGCCCGTTGTCGTGTACCAGTTCCCGTTCGAGTCTAGCTCAAATCGGTGTTTTCGGGTTTTACCCCTATGTACATCTGTGCCAGAGCCACCTCTACCTGCTTGTATCCAGACAGAGATGTATTTGCTTGGAAACCCCTTACTCAATACTCACCAAAATACCAGGTAGATTTCCTATATTTAAACTCTTATATAGGGTTCTTCCTAAAGTTTTTATATCCTAATTTCCACAAGTAACTAAACCATCCTTTGATACCAACTATAGCATCCCGCCATTTTATAACATAAACATTCATTACATTACACAAAACTGAGGATCTTTAAGGTCTAGTGTCTTGGAAACCAGGAACATAATACATGAAAACAACATAAAACATTCTTCTTAAACACTTGAAAGGCGTCTCCTTAAGTTCATTCTAGGTTCATTACTGCATCTCATAACCTGGGGACATACATCAAAAGAAAGGGTGAGCAGAAGGCCCAGTAAGGGAAACAAGAGGAACATTTTACATGTGAACTTGAGATACTTCAATAAGGACATGAAAAGAACTTTAAGGCATGAGAAAGAAATCATGAGACATTTCATAATAAAAATAACATTTTTCATAACTTGAAGAAGTGGCTACATCATTTAACATAGACAATCATGAACATATCACCAAGGTCCATCCCCAAGGTGTCATTTGAACATTACCAAGGTTATTCACCAAGGTATCGTGAAAATTGTAATCTCTAGTGGTTACATCATTACCCAATGCATTGGAGCGCTATCAGGGCGCACCCTTAAATTTGCCTTTATTATCATGTGAGCCACATATATCATCATAAAAAATTTCATAAATAGCCCACATAGCATAAAATAAATGGGTTTCATTTCATAATCACAACGTTTTAAAAACTGCTTTAAATACGTGATCTTTACGTCACTTTAAACCCACGGAAAGGGAAAGAGGGTTTCATGTATGTAAATACCAGAATTTAAAATAGACCATTTTGATATATATGTGAATACCCCTGTAGAAATAAGAGTTTTGAGTATTCACTTTATAACATAAAATAATTTTTAGAAGAGAGAGAGAGACACTTTGAGACGAAAATTCTGCAGCATAACGACTATGTTACATGGTTTTAGAAAATATTGAGAAGAGAGGGGACATGGGTCAAACATTCATAAATGACCCATAAAACAGTAGAGGGACAAAATATAATGGATTTAAGAACATTTTACTGAAATTTGAAAATATACCATATGAAATGTAGAACATGAAAGGAAGAAAAAAAACAAGATTTCTCTTGTGAAAATTCGGCAGCCTAACGGCGTCACTTAAACTTCAACAAAATTGAATTGACAAGTTCAAATAGGGTCTCTCATCATATGAACATAAGAGTCCAGTATGATAGATATAGAGATCATACCCCAAGATAATAGAAAGGAACTTGAAAGAATTGACATGAAAGTAGAACTTCAAAACGAGAAGGGTGAAGAACCACTTAAAAATTCGGCAGCCTAACGGCGCCACTTAAAACTTCAAAATACTGAATTGAAGAGATCAAATGGGGTCTCTCATCATATGAACATAAGAGTACAGTATGATATATATAGAGATCATACCCCAACATAATAGAAAGGAACTTGAAAAAATTGACATGAAAGTAGAACTTCAAAACGAGAAGGGTGAAGAACCACTTAAAAATTCGGCAGCCTAACGGCGCCACTTAAAACATCAAAATACTGAATTGAAGAGATCAAATGGGGTCTCTCATCATATGATAATAAAAGATCAGTATGATAAATATAGAGATCATACCCCAACATAATTAAAATGAACTTGAAAGACATGACATGAAAGTAGAACTTTGAAAAAGAGAAAGGTGAATGAATCCCTTGAAAATTCGGCAGCCTAACGGCGCCACTTAAACATTCTTAAAACGAAATGATGAGAGTAAGAGGGGGTCTTTCATAATATGAACATAAAAAGGGAAGTAAGAGGAGTATAAAAGAACATCCTCCAAAATAAGAACATGGAGCATAAAAGGAATGACATAAAAGAGATCACTTGAAAAGAAAGAGAGGGTTCGGATCCCTTACCTTAAAACGTGACTCTTGAAACTCAAAGGATTGGACCTTGAGGGATTGGGGGCATCTTGGGAGGACTCCTTGGAAGGTAAGAAGACCAGAACTTCGTTGGGGGAGAGTTGGGAGTGAAAACTAAAGGAGGAAAGGGTGGGTATTTATAGGGAAAGTGAGGGGTCAAAGCATTAATGGCCAAGGGACACCTCACTAGTGGTTTTGGCAAAACCATGGGCTTGCCCATGGTATTTGCCCATGGTATTGGCCACTTGGGACACCTCACACCTTATCTTACTATTCATAATTCGACCATATTGAATATATACTTAATACATCATTTAATGATGTCATTAAACACCCGTAACATAAAAACTATACTTTCACTATTCACCGAAAATTCAACTTTCTCAGAATAATCCCAAAATTTCACCTTAACAAAATATCAATGCTATGATTTCAAAAATGAACTCCATTTTATAAAAATAATTTTCTAAATATTTTTAATTTTATTTTTAAATAAATACACTATTCATCGAAAATTCATTTTTTCAGAAAAATCCCCAAAAATTACCATAACATAATATCGATGCTCTGAGTTAAAAAAATAAAGTCATTTTTATAAAAATAATTTTCTAATTTTTTTTAATTAAATTTTTAATTAAAAAACACTATTCACCCGAAAAAACTAATACTTGAATAATAATTTATGAAACCGTTATTTAACCATTTTATTGAATCACATTACTTAAACAAGGTGCCTAGATTATTTTAAAACTTTCTTTAAGTGAGATTACTAATCCATTTGGTCATATTACTAATCCTAATCATAAAATCACTATTCATAATTTACTATTCATCAAAAATCATGTTGATATTATTAGACTCTAAATTTCGTACTGAACATAATTGTAGAAGACCATTTTTTGAGAATCATTACACATTTTATGTTATTTAAGTTTTACACAAACATTTTTTTTAAAATATCCTTTTGAAAATTCATCAAAAATATGCATACTATTTTTATCCAGTCATTGGAAAATTCATAAACTTCATCATAAGAAGAAATCCCAATTTTTATTTAAAACAAGGATTACACAAGGCAATTACGGTCTCGTTACATAACCCCTTATAATACCAGCATAGGACCTAAGAGTAAGGTGTGCTAGGGTGATAGAATTTTGGGGTGGCTCAGTCAACATTGCCCGAGTAGTAATTTCTATCAGTTTGAAATTCTCGCGAAGGCGATTCCGTTCTAGCTTCACATGATGAAGTTCGGCTTGGATTTGGTCCAGAGCAAAGCCCAATGGTGCTACCTCCTTCCCAAGCTCTGTTAGATGGGCTTCGATCGGCCCAAGGCTACTAGGTGAGGCCATCAAATCTTCTTTCTATAATAATTATCCAAGATTACTTAAATTTAGAGACAATAATCAAAAACATTTTGTTCACAGAGGTCATATTGACCGATGGTCATATAACACTCAAAAACCAATGGTCTCATTTTATTTATAATCATGTTTATCAAATAAAACATTTTTTTTGAGTATAAAAAAAAATAACACATGAAATTAGGAAACAAGATTTATTCAAAATTTCTGGTCGTTACAATCTTCCCCCCTTAAGAAATTGCGTCCTCGCAATTTTTTAAATTGGGTTTTGAAATTTCATTGAATGTCCCACATCGGAAAAAGAGTCAGTAACACTATTACTTTAAAAGAAAGAAAACGAAGTACAAAGGCCACCCGAGTTTACTCATACTAGGATTCCACGTAGGAAACATGGACATGGAGGAAAAAACAAAGGGTAATGTTCTAAAGGAGAGTGATAGAAAACATGATTAGGAGGAATTTAACCACCAGAAAATCCCAAAATTATGATGTGTGTAAGCAGTCTTTGATTACCTAGTAGGAAACGTAAACCAACAACGTTTTTGTTTTACGTTCCTTTTCATAATTTTGAGGAATTCATTTACAACGTAGAACAAAAACATAAGGAAATATATCTACCTTCATGTAGAGTTTCACCCTTTAATAAGTTTTTACCAAAACTAATCCTTTTCCCCAAACGATGAGCATTCAAAACTACTTGGTCTCATCAAAACACAAGAATCATCTTCTAGAGAATCACATAATCCATAAAAGATTAACTATCTATTTCTTCTATCTTTAAACATTATCCCAAAACAGAAAGGGTAAGGTTAAACAACTCTTCAAAAAGGAAAAATCCCATAGGAATGGAAACTAATTTTAAATCTTCAATGTTCCATGGTAATACCCAAAGTTCATCAAAGACCATTCCATAAATAACAGTCCTTAAAATTCCTCGAAATAAACCAAACTAAGATTGAAACCCAAATACAAGAAGGACTTGATAACATAGTCTTCCAAAATAAACTTCATTGTTCATCACCAAACAACATCAACCACTCCTAACATCTTATAACAAAAATAGCTAACCTAAACATATTTTACCCAAGATAGGTTAATCATTCCCGTAAATAACCTAAATTACTATAAGTCCACCTTAAATTCATTGATTAATCAAAATATAAATCAACCATACTCCTCAATGAAAATACCGTAGTAATCTATTTACCTTGATCATATATGGTCCTCAAAATAGTGAACGTCTTCCAAAATAATAATCATCTTTTAATCCCCTAATCATCTCGGTCGTATTAATACGGCAATCATAGCATTTCCATCACATTGGTTGTTGGGACATGTTCTTCCATTTCCCGCCATTAACTAAGAAAAGAAACTATAGTTAGGGGCTTAAATACATAGCCAATAATCATGAAAAGAAACTTAAAGCATCTAAGGATAACATGTAGAAGTAAAGTATACCCTAACTTGTGATCCCCTAGGTTCCCTTCTAGGTTATCCATGATCATATATTCTTATGTAAACCTTTATTTTATTTTATCTTTGTTCCTTTAACAATGGTTCATACTAAGCTTATGAATTTACCAAAGCATATCCCCCGGGAGTGTCGTAACCAAGAGTGCAGCAAGGCCCGTTGTCGTGTACCAGTTCCCGTTCGAGTCTAGCTCAAATCGGTGTTTTCGGGTTTTACCCCTATGTACATCTGTGCCAGAGCCACCTCTACCTGCTCGTATCCAGACAGAGATGTATTTCCTTGGAAACCCCTTACTCAATACTCACCAAAATACCAGGAAGATTTCCTATATTTAAACTCTTATATAGGGTTATTCCTAAAGTTTTTATATCCTAATTTCCACAAATAACTAAACCATCCTTTGATACCAACTATAGCATCCCGCCATTTTATAACATAATCATTCATTACATTACACAAAACTGAGGATCTTTAAGGTCTAGTGTCTTGGAAACCAGGAACATAATACATGAAAACAACATAAAACATTCTTCTTAAACACTTGAAAGGCGTATCCTTAAGTTCATTCTAGGTTCATTACAACATCTCATAACCTGGGGACATACATCAAAAGAAAGGGTGAGCAGAAGGCCCAGTAAGGGAAACAAGAGGAACATTTTACATGTGAACTTGAGATACTTCAATAAGGACATGAAAAGAACTTTAAGGCATGAGAAAGAAATCATGAGACATTTCATAATAAAAATAAAATTTTTCATAACTTGAAGATGTGGCTACATCATTTAACATAGACAATCATGAACATATCACCAAGGTCTATCCCCAAGGTGTCATTTGAAAATTACCAAGGTTATTCACCAAGGTATCGTGAAAATTGTAATCTCTAGTGGTTACATCATTACCCAATGCATTGGAGCGCTATCAGGGCGCACCCTTAAATTTGCCTTTATTATCATGTGAGCCACATATATCATCATAAAAAATTTCATAAATAACCCACATAGCATAAAATAAATGGGTTTCATTTCATAATCACAACGTTTTAAAAACTTCTTTAAATACGTGATCTTTACGTCACTTTAAACCCACAGAAAGGGAAAGAGGGTTTCATGTATGTAAATCCCAGAATTTAAAATAGACCATTTTGATATATATGTGAATAACCCTGTAGAAATAAGAGTTTTGAGTATTCACTTTATAACATAAAATAATTTTTAGAAGAGAGAGAGAGACACTTTGAGACGAAAATTCTGCAGCATAACGACTATGTTACAAGGTTTTAGAAAATATTGAGAAGAGAGGGGACATGGGTCAAACATTCATAAATGACCCATAAAACAGTAGAGGGACAAAATATAAGGGATTTAAGAACATGTTACTGAAATTTGAAAATATAACATATGAAATGAAGAACATGAAAGGAAGAAAAAAAACAAGATTTCTCTTGTGAAAATTCGGCAGCCTAACGGCGTCACTTAAACTTCAACAAAATTGAATTGACAAGTTCAAATAGGGTCTCTCATCATATGAACATAAGAGTCCAGTATGATAGATATAGAGATCATACCCCAACATAATAGAAAGGAACTTGAAAGAATTGACATGAAAGTAGAACTTCAAAACGAGAAGGGTGAAGAACCACTTAAAAATTCGGCAGCCTAACGGCGCCCCTTAAAACATCAAAATACTGAATTGAAGAGATCAAATGGGGTCTCTCATCATATGAACATAAGAGTCCAGTATGATATATATAGAGATCATACCCCAACATAATAGAAAGGAACTTGAAAAAATTGACATGAAAGTAGAACTTCAAAACGAGAAGGGTGAAGAACCACTTAAAAATTCGGCAGCCTAACGACGCCACTTAAAACTTCAAAATACTGAATTGAAGAGATCAAATGGGTTCTCTAATCATATGATCATAAAATATCAGTATGATAAATATAGAGATCATACCCCAACATAATTAAAATGAACTTGAAAGACATGACATGAAAGTAGAACTTTGAAAAAGAGAAAGGTGAATGAATCCCTTGAAAATTCGGCAGCCTAACGGCGCCACTTAAACATTCTTAAAACGAAATGATGAGAGTAAGAGGGGGTCTTTCATCATATGAACATAAAAAGGGCAGTAAGAGGAGTATAAAAGAACATCCTCCAAAATAAGAACATGGAGCATAAAAGGAATGACATAAAAGAGATCACTTGAAAAGAAAGAGAGGGTTCGGATCCCTTACCTTAAAACGTGACTCTTGAAACTCAAAGGATTGGACCTTGAGGGCTTGGGGGAATCTTGGGAGGACTCCTTGGAAGGTAAGAAGACCAGAAATTTGTTGGGGGAGAGTTGGGAGTGAAAACTAAAGGAGGAAAGGGTGGGTATTTATAGGGAAAGTGAGGGGTCAAAGCATTAATGGCCAAGGGACACCTCACTAGTGGTTTTGGCAAAACCATGGGCTTGCCCATGGTATTTTCCCATGGTATTGGCCACTTGGGACACCTCACACCTTATCTTACTATTCATAATTCAACCATATTGAATATATACTTAATACATCATTTAATGATGTCATTAAACACCCGTAACTTAAAAACTATACTTTCACTATTCACCGAAAATTCAACTTTCTCAGAATAATCCCAAAATTTCACCTTAACCAAATATCAATGCTATAATTTCAAAAATGAACTCCATTTTATAAAAATAATTTTCTAAATATTTTTAATTTTATTTTTAAATAAATACACTATTAATCGAAAATTCATTTTTTCAGAAAAATCCCCAAAAATTACCATAACATAATATCGATGCTCTGAGTTAAAAAAATAAAGTCATTTTTATAAAAATAATTTTCTAATTTTTTTTAATTAAATTTTTAATTAAAAAACACTATTCACCCGAAAAAACTAATACTTGAATAATAATTTATGAAACCGTTATTTAACCATTTTATTGAATCACATTACTTAATCAAGGTGCCTAGATTATTTTAAAACTTTCTTTAAGTGAGATTATTAATCCATTTGGTCATATTACTAATCCTAATCATAAAATCACTATTCATAATTTACTATTCATCAAAAATCATGTTGATCTTATTAGACTCTAAATTTCGTACTGAACATAATTGTAGAAGACCATTTTTTGAGAATCATTACACATTTTATGTTATTTAAGTTTTACACAAACATTTTTTTTTAAAATATCCTTTTGAAAATTCATCAAAAATATGCATACTATTTTTATCCAGTCATTTGAAAATTCATAAACTTCATCATAAGAAGAAATCCCAATTTTTATTTAAAACAAGGATTACACAAGGCAATTACGGTCTCGTTACATAACCCCTTATAATACCAGCATAGGACCTAAGAGTAAGGTGTGCTAGGGTGATAGAATTTTGGGGTGGCTCAGTCAACATTGCCCGAGTAGTAATTTCTATCAGTTTGAACTTCTCGCGAAGGTGATTCCATTCTAGCTTCACATGATGAAGTTCGGCTTGGATTTGGTCCAGAGCAAAGCCCAATGGTGCTACCTCCTTCCCAAGCTCTGTTAGATGGGCTTCGATCGGCCCAAGGCTACTAGGTGAGGCCATCAAATCTTCTTTCTATAATAATTAACCAAGATTACTTAAATTTAGAGACAATAATCAAAACATTTTGTTCACGGAGGTCATATTGACCGATGGTCATATAACACTCAAAAACCAATGGTCTCATTTTTTTTATAATCATGTTTATCAAATAAAACATTTTTTTTGAGTATAAAAAAAATAACACATGAAATTAGGAAACAAGATTTATTCAAAATTTCTGGTCGTTACAATCTTCCCCCTTTAATAAATTGCGTCCTCGCAATTTTTTAAATTGGGTTTTGAAATTTCATTGAAAGTCCCACATCGGAAAAAGAGTCAGTAACACTATTACTTTAAAAGAAAGAAAAGGAAGTACAAAGGCCACCCGAGTTTACTCATACTAGGATTCCATGTAGGAAACATGGACATGGAGGAAAAAACAAAGGGTAATGTTCTAAAGGAGAGTGATAGAAAACATGATTAGGAGGAATTTAACCACCAGAAAATCCCAAAATTATGATGTGTGTAAGCAGTCTTTGATTACCTAGTAGGAAACGTAAACCAACAACATTTTTGTTTTACGTTCCTTTTCATAATTTTGAGGAATTCATTTACAACGTAGAACAAAAACATAAGGAAATATATCTACCTTCATGTAGAGTTTCACCCTTTAATAAGTTTTTACCAAACCTAATCCTTTTCCCCAAACGATGAGCATTCAAAACTACTTGGTCTCATCAAAACACAAGAATCATCTTCTAGAGAATCACATAATCCATAAAAGATTAACTATCTATTTCTTCTATCTTTAAACATTATCCCAAAACAGAAAGGGTAAGGTTAAACAACTCTTCAAAAATGAAAAATCCCATAGGAATGGAAACTAATTTTAAATCTTCAATGTTCCATGGTAATACCCAAAGTTCATCATAGACCATTCCATAAATAACAGTCCTTAAAATTCCTCGAAATAAACCAAACTAAGATTGAAACCCAAATACAAGAAGGACTTGATAACATAGTCTTCCAAAATAAACTTCATTGTTCATCACCAAACAACATCAACCACTCCTAACATCTTATAACAAAAATAGCTAACCTAAACATATTTTACCCAAGATAGGTTAATCATTCCCGTAAATAACCTAAATTACTATAAGTCCACCTTAAATTCATTGATTAACCAAAATATAAATCAACCATACTCCTCAATGAAAATACCGTAGTAATCTATTTACCTTGATCATATATGGTCCTCAAAATAGTGAACGTCTTCCAAAATAATAATCATCTTTTAATCCCCTAATCATCTCGGTCGTATTAATACGGCAATCATAGCATTTCCTATCACATTGGTTGTTGGGACATGTTCTTCCATTTCCCGCCATTAACTAAGAAAAGAAGCTATAGTTAGGGGCTTAAATACATAGCCAATAATCATGAAAAGAAACTTAAAGCATCTAAGGATAACATGTAGAAGTAAAGTATACCCTAACTTGTGATCCCCTAGGTTCCCTTCTAGGTTATCCATGATCATATATTCTTATGCAAACCTTTATTTTATTTTATCTTCACTACTGGAAAATAGAGCTATACCCACGGTTTTGGGAAAAACCGTGGGTATAGGGGTACCCTATACCAACGGTTTAAGAAAACCGTGGGTATATGTATAGTGTCGGAACCTATACCCACGGTTCTGGAAAACCGTGGGTATTGGTCACCTATACCCACGGTTCTTATAAAACCGTGGGGATAGAGTTTTTTTCGAAGGCCTATACCCACGGTTTGGTAAAACCGTGGGTATAGGTATTTTTTTCAAGGCCTATCCCCACGGTTTTTCAAAAACCGTGGGGATAAAAAAAATTAGAAGGGCTATACCCACGGTTTTTTAAAACCGTGGGGATAGCCTATGGCGGCAAAAAAAAATAGACGCGGGAAAATAGAAACAATTTGGCGGGAAAATTTATTCCCACAATTTGAATTATTATTTATAAGCTGATATATTTTAGTTAACAAATTATATTGACAGCTTGGTTGGGGAATTACTTCGGTTCGTATGCCCCAGATCCCCGGTTCAAACCTCCACGGGCGTATAATTTTAATATGCACCGCGTTGATAATATTAATATAAATAGGAAAATATATAATTATATAACAGTTGCCAATAACGGCTCAGTTGGTACGAAACGCGGTGCATTCGCGATTTGTGAGTACAGTCGCGGGTTCGAAACCCGCGTGAGTTTTTTAAAAATTAAACACGCTTTATTAATATATATACCATGATATATATATATATACCGTAATGATTTATTGGCTCAGTTGGTCTCACAAGAAGGCAGATTCGCGCGGAGGGGGTGCGGGATCTGGGTTCGAAACCCAGCGCTGGGGATTTTTTTGGATGATTAAGTCCCCACGGTTTGAGAACCGTGGGGTAAATCCTTTGACAGCGTGGCCACGCACTTGCCACGCTGTGTCAAACTTATGCCCACGGTTTCTCCAAACCGTGGGTATAGGGTGACCCCCCTATCCCGACGCCATTGCAGCCCACGGTTCCCAAAACCGTGGGTATAGCCTATACCCACGGTTTTGGGGGCTATACCCACGGTTTTGAACCGTGGGTATAGGGCAGTTTTCCAGTAGTGCTTTGTTCCTTTAACAATGGTTCATACTAAGCTTATGAATTTACCAAAGCATATCCCCCAGGAGTGTCGTAACCAAGAGTGCAGCAAGGCCCGTTGTCGTGTACCAGTTCCCGTTCGAGTCTAGCTCAAATCGGTGTTTTCGGGTTTTACCCCTATGTACATTTGTGCCAGAGCCACCTCTACCTGCTCGTATCCAGACAGAGATGTATTTGCTTGGAAACCCCTTACTCAATACTCACCAAAATACCAGAAAGATTTCCTATATTTAAACTCTTATATAGGGTTCTTCCTAAAGTTTTTATATCCTAATTTCCACAAATAACTAAACCATCCTTTGATACCAACTATAGCATCCCGCCATTTTATAACATAAACATTCATTACATTACACAAAACTGAGGATCTTTAAGGTCTAGTGTCTTGGAAACCAGGAACATAATACATGAAAACAACATAAAACATTCTTCTTAAACACTTGAAAGGCGTCTCCTTAAGTTCATTCTAGGTTCATTACTGCATCTCATAACCTGGGGACATACATCAAAAGAAAGGGTGAGCAGAAGGCCCAGTAAGTGAAACAAGAGGAACATTTTACATGTGAACTTGAGATACTTCAATAAGGACATGAAAAGAACTTTAAGGCATGAGAAAGAAATCATGAGACATTTCATAATAAAAATAACATTTTTCATAACTTGAAGATGTGGCTACATCATTTAACATAGACAATCATGAAAATATCACCAAGGTCCATCCCCAAGGTGTCATTTGAAAATTACCAAGGTTATTCACCAAGGTATCGTGAAAATTGTAATCTCTAGTGGTTACATCATTACCCAATGCATTGGAGCGCTATCAGCGCGCACCCTTAAATTTGCCTTTATTATCATGTGAGCCACATATATCATCATAAAAAATTTCATAAATAACCCACATAGCATAAAATAAATGGGTTTCATTTCATAATCACAACGTTTTAAAAACTGCTTTAAATACGTGATCTTTACGTCACTTTAAACCCACGGAAAGGGAAAGAGGGTTTCATGTATGTAAATCCCAGAATTTAAAATATAACATTTTGATATATATGTGAATACCCCTGTAGAAATAAGAGCTTTGAGTATTCAATTTAAAACATAAAATAATTTTTAGAAGAGAGAGAGAGACACTTTGAGACGAAAATTCTGCAGCATAACGACTATGTTACAAGGTTTTAGAAAATATTGACAAGAGAGGGGACATGGGTCAAACATTCATAAATGACCCATAAAACAGTAGAGGGACAAAATATAAGGGATTTAAGGACATGGTACTGAAATTTGAAAATATACCATATGAAATGAAGAACATGAAAGGAAGAAAAAAAACAAGATTTCTCTAGTGAAAATTCCGCAGCCTAACGGCGTCACTTAAACTTCAACAAAATTGAATTGACAAGGTCAAATAGAGTCTCTCATCATATGAACATACGAGTCCAGTATGATAGATATAGATATCATACCCCAACATAATATAAAGGAACTTGAAAGAATTGACATGAAAGTAGAACTTCAAAACGAGAAGGGTGAAGAACCACTTAAAAATTCTGCAGCCTAACGGCGCCACTTAAAACTTCAAAATACTGAATTGAAGAGATCAAATGGGGTCTCTCATCATATGAAAATAAGAGTCCAGTATGATATATATAGAGATCATACCCCAACATAATAGAAAGGAACTTGAAAAAATTGACATGAAAGTAGAACTTCAAAACGAGAAGGGTGAAGAACCACTTAAAAATTCGGCAGCCTAACGGCGCCACTTAAAACTTCAAAATACTGAATTGAAGAGATCAAATGGGGTCACTCATAATATGATCATAAAAGATCAGTATGATAAATATAGAGATCATACCCCAACATAATTAAAATGAACTTGAAAGACTTGACATGAAAGTAGAACTTTGAAAAAGAGAATGGTGAATGAATCCCTTGAAAATTCGGCAGCCTAACGGCGCCACTTAAACATTCTTAAAACGAAATGATGAGAGTAAGAGGGGGTCTTTCATCATATGAACATAAAAAGGGCAGTAAGAGGAGTATAAAAGAACATCCTCCAAAATAAGAACATGGAGCATAAAAGGAATGACATAAAAGAGATCACTTGAAAAGAAAGAGAGGGTTCAGATCCCTTACCTTAAAACGTGACTCTTGA
The DNA here is from genome assembly GCA_963277665.1 of Viscum album. Lineage (NCBI taxonomy): Eukaryota > Viridiplantae > Streptophyta > Magnoliopsida > Santalales > Viscaceae > Viscum > Viscum album. Next base: position 1,449,503,417 of record OY728155.1, read on the forward strand.
AACTCAAAGGATTGGACCTTGAGGGCTTGGGGGCATCTTGGGAGGACTCCTTGGAAGGTAAGAAGACCAGAACTTCGTTGGGGGAGAGTTGGGAGTGAAAACTAAAGGAGGAAAGGGTGGGTATTTATAGGGAAAGTGAGGGGACAAAGCATTAATGGCCAAGGGACACCTCACTAGTGGTTTTGGCAAAACCATGGGCTTGCCCATGGTATTTGCCCATGGTATTGGCCACTTGGGACATCTCACACCTTATCTTACTATTAATAATTCGACCATATTGAATATATACTTAATACATCATTTAATGATGTCATTAAACACCCGTAACTTAAAAACTATACTTTCACTATTCACCGAAAATTCAACTTTCTCAGAATAATCCCAAAATTTCACCTTAACCAAATATCAATGCTATGATTTCAAAAATGAACTCCATTTTATAAAAATAATTTTCTAAATATTTTTAATTTTATTTTTAAATAAATACACTATTCATCGAAAATTCATTTTTTCAGAAAAATCCCCAAAAATTACCATAACATAATATCGATGATCTGAGTTAAAAAAATAAAGTCATTTTTATAAAAATGATTTTCTAATTTTTTTAATTAAATTTTTAATTAAAAAACACTATTCACCCGAAAATACTAATACTTGAATAATAATTTATGAAACCGTTATTTAACCATTTTATTGAATCACATTACTTAATCAAGGTGCCTAGATTATTTTAAAACTTTCTTTAAGTGAGATTACTAATCCATTTGGTCATATTACTAATCCTAATCATAAAATCACTATTCATAATTTACTATTCATCAAAAATCATGTTGATCTTATTAGACTCTAAATTTCGTACTGAACATAATTGTAGAAGACCATTTTTTGAGAATCATTACACATTTTATGTTATTTAAGTTTTACACAAACACTTTTTTTGAAAATATCCTTTTTAAAATTCATCAAAAATATGCATACTATTTTTATCCAGTCATTTGAAAATTCATAAACTTCATCATAAGAAGAAATCCCAATTTTTATTTGAAACAAGGATTACACAAGGCAATTACGGTCTCGTTACATAACCCCTTATAATACCAGCATAGGACCTAAGAGTAAGGTGTGCTAGGGTGATAGAATTTTGGGGTGGCTCAGTCAACATTGCCCGAGTAGTAATTTCTATCAGTTTGAACTTCTCGCGAAGGCGATTCCGTTCTAGCTTCACATGATGAAGTTCGGCTTGGATTTGGTCCAGAGCAAAGCCCAATGGTGCTACCTCCTTCCCAAGCTCTGTTAGATGGGATTCGATCGGCCCAAGGCTACTATGTGAGCCCATCAAATCTTCTTTCTATAATAATTAACCAAGATTACTTAAATTTAGAGACAATAATCAAAACATTTTGTTCACGGAGGTCATATTGACCGATGGTCATATAACACTCAAAAACCAATGGTCTCATTTTATTTATAATCATGTTTATCAAATAAAACATTTTTTTGAGTATAAAAAAAATAACACATGAAATTAGGAAACAAGATTTATTCAAAATTTCGGGTCGTTACATCCATTGTCCAGAATAAGGGATTCCCATGGAAATGTTTTCATGTTATTACGATGATCCATCACTAATTATGTGATTCATCGCAGAAAAGGAAATTTATTTTCCATGATAATTCTTAGATTACATCGCAATATCTAATATGCTTGTAAAATAAATAAGGAAAAAAGGAAAATTAGAGATATTTTTATGAAGATAATATATGCTGATTTTATTTTTAAAGGGTATATGCACCCCAAGAAATCACTATAGATCATGTGAAGTCTCTTTGATGAGGCATCCCAATCTGGAGAAGACCCCTCCACAAGAAAACAAGATCATTCAAGAGGACCTTGAAAACCCATCTTCTTCAGGTTAAGGACCATAGAATATTTTTCTTTGATCATGCTAAATTCATTCCATGAGTTTCATGTTCTCAGAAAGACTCCTAGATATGCTGGATCACTATTTTTAAGGCCATTTAAAATGTCTATATGATATTGAAAAATCCATTTGACATGATGAGGTCTAATTAAATGGAAATACTAGGATGATATTGTAGTCTCTATTTATTATTTGAAACTTAAATGAATTCATGGATAAACCATAACTAGATCATACAATGTACGTAATGAAAAACTCCCACTAAAAACACCAACTCTTATCTTCTTGATACAAAATTTTAATGGTAGAATATAACTGAGGTGATGGGTCCAATAAATCCATAACCCATGGAAAAATATATAGAGTAGATAAATGATTGATATTTTTACCTGAGATATCATGATAGGATTAATCGAAGAAAAATGTATCATGATAAGAAGGTATTCTAGTAGGTAAAATCAAGGTAAAGGCATAAGGGATCATGGGGAATGAATATGTGCTTCACATAATCACAATAAATATATAGTGGAATATATCCAATGTTTCATCCAAATTATGTAAACCAGTTATATCATGTCTATGGGGTCATGAAAATCCTAAAATAAGATATTGAATGATGAACCATGATCAACATACAAAAAAAAGACTTGAAAAAGATTAAAAATATGAGAGGAATATATTAATATGGATACACATAGATTAATGTTCTTCTAATGACCTAATCAGATCATTTGAAAGTACCAGGAAATGTCACCCATGTCTTTCAAAATCATATGGTTTTTCAAGATAGTTCCCACGACTTCATACATACATGTCACCCGAGTATTTTTGGTAGCATTTTGGAATTTCTCCAAAGTCTCATGTAGTTCCTTAAAAATGTCTCATTGGTCTTGATATATCTTCAATAAGTTTCTCCCTTGTCCTGTGGAATCATCAGTTCATGTCACCAGTGTCTCAAGGAGTACCATTGACTTTTCTCCTAGGCCTTATAACATCTTCCAGACATGCCATCCATGAATTTCAATGTCCTAAAGAAATGTCATCCAAGTCATGAAATTTCTTCCAAAATTATTATCTAGATCATGATTTTCCCTCTAGACATTCTATCTAATTCTTGTGACATCCTCCGTAAATGCTATCCAAATCAAGAAATTCCTCTCAGACATGTTCTTCAAATCCCTCAATGTCCTCCAAAAATTTTATCTAGAACATTTGATGTCTTATATAATTTTATATTGTATCATGTGATTATCTTTATACATTTCCATTATACATCATTTTAAATGTTATACATCCCAAGACATTTCCAAAAATCCTCATACATTTCAAACATGCCTTCCATGTAGGTCAGGCAAGAAATCAGGACATGCTATGCAGTTCTTGGGAAACATAATAACCTTTTCTAGTGAATGTATTTGGTAATAACCCAAAAATTAATGTTTAAGACTCGAATTATTGTACAATAAGTATCCGTAGAATGAATTCATAAGGTTTGATCTGTAATAGGTATCCACTATGGTGTATGTCCCTCCATGTCTCCAACATTCACACCTACATTACCCAAACCTCCCCATGCATATACCATTCTATATCATCCATAAGCAGATTAATAAGTAAAATTAACTTTGAATAATCTGATTCATAATATAAAAAAAATATGCAGGATGCCTTCATAAGGTCATATATCTATATAATACATCCCATAAGGTCCTCCCTAGTTCATAAGTCACATATCCATATGTAGTGTGCCTAGGAACTTGTTGTCCCTTATTTCTCATAGTGGTCATTACTCATGTGGTATTGGATATATTATATGATCATATCACACACTTTTATAATGAACCAATATATGGGAAACCACAATGTGTAAGCCCCATTCATGGTCATGAAATGAATTCCCCCACACAAGGAAAACATCACTATGCAAGCCTATTCCAGTGGAAGGATATGAACCCCTCATACAAGGGAAACCACAATTCATAATCCATACTCTTTTGGATGATATGAATAACCCCATACTATGGAATATATAGTTTATAATCCTTGATATGTGGAATGATAAGGATGCTCCCCCATATAAGGGAATACACATCGGGGTATGTTCCAAATTAATAGAGAACTATAAATACTCTAATTCATGGTAAAATAAAAAAAATTTAGGACACCTTCTTAAGGATCGATCTCTATATTAGGTTTCTATGTTCCCTCATATATTTACTTCTAATATAATGTTCAAATAAATAGTTTAAATGGACTTTCTGGGGTTTTATTCCTTTTATAGACATGATACGTATGACACATCCAAAAGGATCAATCCCATCTTCGACATATCAATAACCTCCCTATATGGAAATGAAATCTAGAGTGAATGGTTATATAGATTCGAAATGTAGGAAGATTCCAATTACTAATAAAGAACTGTGAAAATATGATGAAAATAGGATAATAAATATGGAATCATCTATAGAACCACTAATTATATCTAAAAGGAAGTCAACACCTAATCATTTGTGAGGGTAACTAGTTCTATATCAGGATAACAAAAAGAGTTTAAAACATATGTTATATTGATAAAATAGTCCCATAGTAATTATTAATTCACCCCAAATGGTGTGATTATCCCGACATCACATTACCTCTCCCAATGCGAGTTCCTAAGAATTGTCGATTCTAAAACCCTGAATGACTGCCTTCCTTTATAATATTGGTCCGTACTTAGTTTTGGGTGTGGGAATTATTTAGTTTTTCAATGAATTAAAACAATTTTGAACCTAGTGTGAGGAATTCTCAACTCATTAAAACCCCCAAAATCAATTGAAAAAATACCAAAAAGGAATACTTTCATATGAAATTGTGATAGTGGTTATGTTATAACCATGTATGGTGGTTACATTATATCAAAATATTGTTGGTACATATATCTAACTCCAATTAATAGGTATATTATTTCACATCTTATTAAATAAATAATAAAAGAATGGGTCTTGAAATTGGTTTAGTAATGGAATTTTCCAACTATGATTGTCTTAGGAGGGAAACATGACTACTATGATTGTCTGGAGAATGAATCTGTTCTACTAAAAGGAATGAAATCCCAATGGAGATTGTGGTGTGTCAAACCAAAGAGGTTTATCCACCCTTGGAGAGTCTTGATAAGTTTCTTTAATGATCCATGAATACTTGGGAAATGATTTTTCATGCTTATGTGTATTCCAAAATTCCATGTCTTTTGTTAATTTTATGCGGTCACGACTTATGTTCTACGATTCTTATAAAGTTATAGTCTTATGAACATAAATGATTTATAAAAGGTCTTAATATTATTAACTATCTTTTAGAGGCTATGTATATTTTAATTTTTATCTCATGTTTTTATACCCTTATAATCATTTCATGCTTATGTGATCATTGATATCCCATATTCCTACAATTAACAAGCGGATTTTATCACCGTTTCTTATATTTCATTTTCATAGGTTGTGAGGAGTGGTTTTATATATGTTATGTTGGGGAATAATACTAAAATGGAAGATCATTATTATATATAATGAATATCCTTGACCAAATTAGAAGATTTTGTACCTTGTATTCAGTGAGACTAAACTATTATGGTCCTCAGGTGTGTATTTATGAAATATTTTTAATATTAATCAAAAATTATGTTATATGTATGAATATAAATCATAGTTCATTAATGTTGGAATCAGAGAGAATCGTTAGTTAACCATTTGGAACTATAATGATAAAACATTTATTAAATACCTTGGGATATTTTGTAGGATAAATATAAGGAAATTTATATTCAACGGTCTATAAATGATTCAAAGTATAGTAAAATGTCCTAAAATTTTGGTAAAGTATATATAAAGTGGTTTAAATGAAATTACATCTCCATATAGATATAAAAATTGGATGTGGATCTAGAATAGAGGTACCTAATGTTAATGACATTGAAAAAGACAAGTTTTAATTTACTTGAGTATTACCTGATACATAAAAACTAGCCTTACAATATTCCCCGCTTGAAACTCAAGGGGTAAATTCTTCTAAAATTCCAAAAATCATTATATACAATCAAGAAGGATTTAAATAAGTGATTACTTTGAATAAACTGGAATAAAACTATTGTTTTATATATTAAAATTAATTATTAATTATTTATACATCTAATAAGTTGTTTTTCGTGATCATACGGATCCCCACTATGAATATTGTTTCCTATAATATTATATTAGTTTTAGTAAATGGTGGGAACTCAAAGGAACTACGATAAAACATAAAATGTTGGAAAGAGTTATAATTATTATCTAAATGGTTTATGAATATAGTGAAGGATATTGTGATTCTCACTAATCAGTTATCACATAACATGATTAACTACATGCACCTTAACCAACTTTGGACTTACCAAAAGAAGAGAAAAAAATAGTTTTACAAGAGTTCGGGTGGTGGAGAACATGAAGTATAATAGGTATATATTTCTATATGGTTGGAATTTGGGATGAAGAACTCAATGGAATTTAACAAAATGGATGAAAATATGTTTTGGGTGTTGAAATAAGAGCACAAATTTGATAATTGCAAAGAGAAAATGTAAAATTCAGTTAAATAAGTGGATAGGAATAATGTTCTCGTTATGGTATCATAGACTACTGAATGTTTTAAATTAGAAATTTCATGGAATTATATAAATTTTTATCCTAAGTGGACTGATGAAAATGATATTTAGAAAGGTTTTTGTAGTATTGGTTTTGTTGATGATGATGAATATACTATGGATGAAATATGAAAGGAATTAAGTGTTACTGAATAAGACTATGAATCCTAATTAATGGATTAATGATGTGGTGGTGTAATTGAAGTGTGTATGTATTTAAATTTAAGAGTTATGTCATATGAATCATGAAATACATATGAACTATTCAATATATATTTTTAATTAATGATTTTCTAGAATATGTTGAATGGTAATGATAAAATAGACAATTCGAATAATATCATGATGATGTTTTAAAAAAACCCATGATTTAGGAAAGGTAACCCTTAATATGTTATACATTTTAAGATAATGATATTGAAATAATTATATTCTTGATATAGATAAATTAAACTGGATAGTACTGATTAATATGTAAATGATTAATGATTTTTGGAAATAGTAGTTTATTATATCATTGATGGTGTTTATATCATTTTTGGATTTAACTAATATATAAAATAATTTGTTTTTTATTAAAAAATATGGAATAATATATGCTTTCAATAATTATTTATGATATAATAGGATATTACGATTTCTAAAGAGAGTACATGATTAAGTTATTCACATGTTTTGAATGTGACAATTATGAGCTACTTCATGTTATTTGTGGAAGTAATGATAAATTCATATTTGAAATTTAGTGACATTATTTATAATGTTTTTGTTTTTATTTAATGGATGTCTCATAAGGTTAAATATTTATGAAATCATTTAGGTTGAACATTAAAAATGTTTTTAAAGATGAATGTATTACATTATCATATGTAGATTTATTCAAATTGGAATACAAATGATAACCTTTTTTTATAACTAGATATATAAGGAATAGATTATAATTTTATTATGGATCTTTTGACGTGATATTTAATCAGGTATAAAATTTTGTTTCTTAATTTAGTAGAGTAATATTTTAAGTAAAATTTTATTAAATAATAACCAAACGATGAAATTGTGCATACTAAACAAAGGAATACTAATCCCTTTGTGTATTAGTCCCTTTTAAACCTATAAATAAATTAGGATTGTAGCCTATAGATTAGATCTTCTATTATATCTCTATTAGGTTGATAATGTTACACATGAATCTATATAGAGGAAGTATAAACCTAAACCATTATATGTATTGAACTAAATGTTCATAGAACAAGAGCTTAATATTTCTTTTGTGGAATTACTAATAGATATTTTTTTATCTAATAGATAAATTTATATGAAAGAAGAATAATCACTTGGTAAATGTTTTTTGGAGAAACCAATAGCTTTATAATTCTATGTGGGAACCTAAGGATTTAATTCAACTGAAGTATCCTAAGTCACTGGTGCCAAAGTTATGAATTTCAAGGGATAAATTCATTGGTGAGGGTGGGAGGGACACACCTAGATTTTGTGATTTGTTGATATAAATTTAATATTTTTATATTTTTTGTTACATAAAACACCATGTTTATAAATAATTAAATTACAAAATTGTTCAAAAAACATGAAATAATATTAAAATATTATAATTTTAAAAAATAGTAAAAATTATTTACCACAGTTATTGAAAAAATTAGTTTACTAGCGGTTAAACAAAAACTATAAAGAAAAAATTACCCAAATATTTCTAAGACCTAGTTTCTATCCATATTTAACCTTATATATTATAGGTTCTATAATGGATTATTTTTGATCCTTTGGCATGAGAAAAATGTGGGAGCACCTTTTAATTCTAAAAATTACCAGTATGCCACTCACCTCACAGATAAAAAGCCAGACACTCTCCTCTCCACATCACAAAATTAAAACCCATTTTAATAGAAAAAACCTTACCAAATAAATTCCTCACAACCCTAATATAATCTTATATGATATTGTTTTGAAAAAAATCCATCATATATTGGATTTTGGTTTAATCCTAATGGGGATACCTGAATAATAAGTAATGCTGATTAACAAGCATTTTTATTTTATTTCATCCCCAAATTCCATAAATCATAGTTATACAGTGAAGATATATTATCCTTAGTATTTTAAATATACAAATATGTTTTCATGTTAAGGGAGTAAACTATATCTATATCCACTTCTATCAAATTGGTTACGAAATCATCATTCTTGTATACAATGTTCTACAACCTTTCCATTTAATGTCATTTATTTCACCATTACCACCTATCAAGGATGGACAGAATGAAGTTTTTATTATTTAAATAATATATTTAAGTTTTTATTTTGCATCTTCAATCATGATATAAGATGTTCATTATTACATTCGATTTCTTGGGAATATGATAACATCGTTTATGTGTACGAAGGACAACCGCCTCACAAAGCGATGGGATTCATTCTTCATGAATGATTTACATTACAAGGTAATAAGGATGGGTTTATTGAAAATGTTATATATATATAATACTATATTTTTATTAATTGATAATATATCATTTATAATAATTTATTTCAATCCACTGAGAAAATTGAAATGATTTTCATGAGTATATACAACCTATCATATCCATATATGGGGTATTTCATTTTAATCCTATAAATTTTATGGATTAATATAAATATAAATATTATGAAGTATATGATATTTATTTAATGTTTTAAATTTTCGTGGTTATTTAAACAGGATTAAATTAATATGATAAAAAAGACAAATTAAAACATACACATAACACAAAGTGGTTATTACCTGAAATGTTATTCTGACAGATAATTATTAATAACTCGATAATAAATGGATATATGTAAATAGTATATATTATGATATATATATATATATTAATGTTATTTAATACATGTATAATAAACATATATCTATTATATAGGATGTTTTAGGTTGTCCATCAATAGTGTAGATTTTTGGTAAGGTATTTCCATCTCACTTTTTTCTACTATGAGACACATGGAATAATCACAACCTATTTATTTTATGTGGTTTATATAAAAGCCATGACTGTATTTTATGATTAATAATATTATAAATATTTTTATTTTAAATATCCATTATATTAAATATACTTCATTGTGGTTATAGTTAAAAAGACAAAATAGGAGTAAGGTATTTTTTCTCAATTTTCCTTCATTAAGAAATAAATTATGTTATGAACATATGTTATCCTATATGAAGTATATACTTTATATTTTCAATGTTATATTATTAATATATTTATATTTATGATATATTATTTTTCATTTAATTTTATTCCTTTAGGGGAGTTACTATAAATGTTTCCACGTTCGTAAGAGTTTTATATTATAATCTCATGTTTTATCATGACTCCTCAAGCTTATGCTTCCAATGATGAAATATTAAGATCTACATCTAAAGAAAAATAATTTTTTATCCTTGATTAATTTTGGTTGAATACAGTTTTCCCATAACTTTCCTCTTTTATATACTTAAGATTTCAAATAATTATTTTTTAAAAAGATCATCTTTATTTTCTTCTTCGGTGGAAATATGATTTTCTTCATAAAGCACATTTTAAAGAATGGTATTAAAAATGGTTTTTAACATTATCAAAATTATTTGTTAAATATATTTTTACTCATGTTTGTTTTTTATAATTTTTTGAGAGTAATATTCATATATTTTTAAAAAATAATGCATGATTTGATTTTTCCGAAAATGCGAAAGGAGTCACTGTATTACATGAGAATAAGTTATTCCTTCACGAACATTACTTTATCAAAATATTCCTTTATATGTTATATAGTTAATAATTAAAGATAATGGTTTTCAAAATTATTTAGGTTTAAAAGATGATTATTTAAATCATAATAGGCATTTTCCATAAGATATATTCTAAATAAACTTTATATATTTTTGTTGTTTTTGACTGTTATTTTCAAAGAAAATTATTTTCCAAAGTGGAAAGGATTTTTTCACCAAGAAATTTTTTAAATTAATTTTAATGGTTCATTATATTTTTTTCATGCGTATTTTCAATAAAAATGATTTTCAATAAGTTTTATGTTTTAAAAAATGATTTTAAAATAATATGTTTTTTTCCAGAAGAATGTTCTAATAAATATTTCAAAATCATTTTACATATAGGAAGATATAATATGATGTTACATATTATTTTCTGGGGATATAGTCCTTGGATACCATTATTATCGTTCATCGTAATTGTTTATGTTTTGTTGGAATGTTGTTTATGGAATCCATATGTTTTAAAAGGTTATTCAATGATGAAATGAGGAAATTATTATCAAATCGTTCTATTTTCCATAGGTTATGATATGATTTAATGTTTATGACACCATTAATTTTAATGGGTTCTAGTATGATTATTGTTTTATGACCTTGTGACACATATATGTATGATTTTCCATATATGATAATGGTCATGTTATAAAAAAAGATGTTGGTTATATTCGAACCAAGTGAGGTTGTTATATAATAACAAATAATGGTGGGTATATTTTAAAAAAAGATAGGTGATACCTATGTCCCCATCATTTTAATTAGGTAAATATTTTTGTCTCGTGAGATATATATTACTAGAACATGGAGTGAACCCAATTTATTAAGGGTATTTGTCCATTACAATGGTCTTGTGTGTGAACCATGACTGCTTAGATGGTTTTGGGAGTAAATTCATTCCACTACTATGAAATCCTACAAATGGGGATGGTGGCATTTCATGACCAGGAGGTATAGACACCCATAGAGTTCCTTTATATATATTTTTTCAATGATCCTTGATATATGTGGAAATGATTTTATATGCTCATGTGTATTCCACAATTCTATGTCTTATGTTAATGTTTTTCACTCACAAATAATGTTCTTTTATTCCTTTATTACTAATGTCTTATGAAATTCCATACTCGATTCCATGTCTAAATATTATGAACTTTTTTTATAGGGTTTGGGTTTAATATTTTTATTTCATGTTTTCAAACACATATAATATTTTCATGCTTATGTGATCATTGATATCACACATTCTTACCATTTTTGATCACATGATCTCATTGTTTCTTATGTTTCCATTCCCTAGTTTATGAATAAAGGTTATAAATATTGTATGTTTATGAAGTGTACTAAATGGAATGATCATTATAGGAAATGATGAACATATTTCCAAAAATTTGATGATTTTTTACCTAGTATCTGAAGACACTAAAATATTATGGTCTTTAAGAATGTATTTATAGAATGTATTAAATATTCATAAAAAATATTTAATATATAAATATATATATATATGTGAAGTTTGGGTACATACAAAGGTGGTTGATCAAGATTATGACACACCATTGTATAGTTAAAGATTTCTTGTTATAATGCTATATATAAATGATTTTACCACACTTGTAAATTTTTATTTTTAAGGAAATGAGTTTTTCAATAAATTATTATGGGTTTTCATCTCTTTTTCTTTCCCCATTCAACATTAATGGAAATAAATTTTTATCACATTACCTTTATTAATAATTATAATGTAAAAAATTTATTTATTAGTATGCCACTATTTTATAAAATCCATATATCAATTATAATTTGATACAAAATATCCTACTACATGGATATTCTAGTGGAAAGTATTAATATTACCCTTTCAATAACCCAAACATGGGACAAAAAAATTAGTAAAAAATATTTTGGTATGTGTACATGCCAACTATGTTAATAAAAAGTTCCTTAATATTTTATAAGGAAAAAAAATCGTGAAATTCTAGTCATTGACATCCATAACATTTTACAAAAATTCAAAAAATGTCTTAATTAAGAAATAAAAAATTTATTCTAAGTAGGAAAAAATACCATAAAATTATTTCGAACTCATTTATAAATGAAAGAACCCTTTCATGTGTCATAAAAGATCTATGGAATATAGTTTCATTTTAACTTATGTAATGGAACGTTTTAATGACATAATATTTTCTTATGGTAAAATAGAATATAATCTATAAATATTATTTATTTTTCCATTTTATTTTGTAATTTTTAATATTATTATTTTATATAATTAATTAACTATGTTTTGATAACAGAATTTGTATACAATCCATTTGTAATATTCTAATTGGAATCCATGTTAATTTTTTTAATTATGTCATTAGATATAATCATGAAATAATTAATAATATCATAACATATTAATTAAACATGAAATGGGGAAAACATAATTAAGTTTAATGATCAATAAATTTTATTATTGGTTGTTTTTTATAGAGTATGATAGACCATTCTGTGAACCTAGTAAAACAACAACTTGATCTAGGGTTAGATTGAGTAAACAAATTCAACAATCAACTTACGTATCTCCGTTGTTGGTTGCACCTAAAATTAATATTGTACTAACCCCTCTCACGTGACACTTTTTTTTGTCACTAGTATGTCTATTTTTTAGATTTAATTTATATATTAGTTCATTCTAGAGTTTATGGGAACCAGGATAGAAATTGGGGTTTTTTAGTGGGGTTATGGGGATCAAGGAACATGGATATTGAGAATTTTGTTGAACCATATGGGTAACTATGTGAGGTGTATAGGTGGGGGTATATAGAATTTTTTTATGGTTTGAGAATGGTTTTACAAATAGTGAATTTCCTAGGAGAAACCACATGAATTATTTTTGGGTATGAAGTAATACACACATGATTGGCTCATGGTTTTTCAAACCGTGCAGTGAAACAATGAGGTCTTCAATGCATATTAATTTTTTTATTTTCTACCAAAATTTACCCAAAAAATAATATATATTTGGCTCTACTTTCTTATCCCATTCTTGCATGGAATCTCCTACATGACATGGAATATTATATTCTTCTTTTTTGGTGGAACCACCTTGGATTAGAGGTGTTTTTTATTAAAATAAGCCCCTTTCATCAATGTTTAATCCACTTCCCCCGATATATTTTTATTTATATTCCATTTATATTGAAAGTGATAACCCTGTATTGTGGGATGGTTGAACCTAGTGTCTGTAATGTTGTTTTTTATTTTGATTTCTTACAGATTAATTGTCTGAGACCTTATCATTCCTATTCATAGTGGTTGTCGTCAGAGGTAATGAGGTTGTAACCATTTATGAGGTAGGTGTATCTATTTAAAGAGGTCTACCATGAATTATCATTAAATTATAAATTTATTTTTGTTTATGTTAGTTTCATTTCTGTTCTAATGAATTATGTTCGATGTTTATACCATGTTTTTTCTATTCAATGTTTTGTATTAGAAATTGGATTATTAAAGTTAATTTTCTAAATGGGGGTGGCCGATGGGAACACTAAATGTTAGATAAAATGTATCAAAGTGTTTTTTGGATTCTTGGTAGATTTAAAAATGGATTTTAGAAAACCATTAAATTTATATAGTGGTATTTAAGAAAATATGAATATTTTTTATTAAACATTCTTATCCAATTTGTTAGGATGTATGGAAATTGTGATGTGATTTCTATTAGAATTTTGTAGCATATAGGAGATACATGTTGTGTTAGAGAGGGTTATCCTAGGGGCATTGAGAGCCATTTTATTGAAGGATGAGAGAGATTTTATTAAATCTCAAAGGGACCATGAAAGATTTTTTCAGGGTGGATTATAGTGATTCATTTGGTCATGCAAGGGAACATGAGAGAAATTTGTAACAATTCCATGAGATATTCCAATTTTTTTCTAGAATTCCATGAATGGTTTTGATGATATTCCCAAGGAAGACTGTGAGATATTTCACACTGAAAAGACAAAAATTAAACTTTTTCTTATTATCAGTCACATTATAAACTTAGTGTCAGACCCTTGTGTTAACATTAATAATTCTAGGTTTATATTTATGTTTTTATATATTATGATAGCCCCTTGTACGATGTGATAACAAGTGTTATTACCATTTAAAATAATATGGTTATATGATGATGTTGTAGTTTGTGCTTACCCTCATGATGCATTACTGGGTAAGTGAGAATGTTGTTCTATAAGGCCATGTTTTTATATTTTAGCAATGTTACTAATTATTTTGGAATTCCTATTTTTTTGGAAGAAAAACAAATATATTTTAAATGAATTTTTAAAACAGAATGTTTATACAGATGTTTGTTTTTGAAATTTATTTTTATACACCTTTATTGGTTTTTTATTTTTTTAAATCAAGAATTATATTACTGGATGTGTCATATTTTTACCTTTTCAAGAATCCTTACAAATTTCTTTGAGTATATTTATATTTTATTATAATACATATGTAATTGATATGATACAATGTACTTTGGTGGATCTTTATCCCCTAAAAATATGGATCCATTTCATAATTTATCATTTGAGATAAATTTTTAGGCTATATTTTCCCATCCACATATTTTGAGTTTTAAATTTTGATTCTTGTTACCATGAATATGTATTATCTGGTAACATTTTGTATGTGATTTTTGTGGTTTCTTATAGAAGCTTCATAGTCCTTATTGTTTTTCTCAAGATGGATATTTTTTTCAAACTTCATTTATGATATAAGAGTGTTTATACCATTTCATGGATGGTTCAACGCATTTTAAATGGGTGAATCAATTATTGAGTTGATTTATTATATGCCTGGTTCCTGTTTCCATCTTGTGGCGATCGAGAATTCCCTTCCGGATTTATGTTGTGACGACTTGGGTGGTGGGTCTAGTTAAACGTGAACTGATAATTATAAAAACGGAATCATGGATATTTATATTATAAAAGTGATATATTAGAGATAGGACTATAATAATACAATATTTTTGGGACAATGGGTTCCTAGAAAGATCTTCTTCATGGTAAATAACGAGTTTTCATGGGTGTTTAGTAATTTACATTATGTTTTGAGCATAGTAATGGGTTTTTATATTATGTTTTGTGTTATTTATGGGATTTTTTAAAATCATGAGATGATCCCAAGGACCCTTTTGATTATTTGGGTGAAAATGAGAGAGTCTGGGGGAGTCATATCATTTTATCATATGACTAGTAGTTACTGTGAATAGATCATGCCACATTTCCCGCCAGATCTCGTAACTCCTGTATGTTTGGCACATAGTTTGAATAATAATGTGGAGAAACCATTCATAATGAGATATGCTATTATTTTTTTATGTATACCCAATATTATTTTATAGTTTCTTATAAATATTATACTTCTTCTTGAGACCTATATTGATTTTTTCTTTCTATTCACATAATTTGGGATTAAATTGAATTGCTTATTAATTTATCTTCTGTTATTGTTATGTAGATAATGCCTTCCAAAATAATTTCTTCTAGTTTTAGTTAGTATTATATGGAGAAATAACCTTATACAAAGCATACTATTGATATAAATCTAGTATAGTTAGTGATTTGGGAAATAAGATCCTTGTTTTAGGTGGGTGGTTTAGAGTAGACCCAAATAGTTAAATGTGCCTATGATTTTGTTTTGTTTAATCACCTTGTTTTTTAGGGTTATCAAGGAACTAATGAGCCTAAGTAGATGTTTTTTTGGACAGAGAAGATATTTTAGATATAGATGAACCCTAAGGCCTCTATGTTTAAATTTTCAACTACTGTGTTGGAAGGAAATGGTTGAAAGTAGTTGGAAATAATGGATCCTGAATGAAAATACCACGATCTCACATGTGGAAATTTTAAATAAATAAATAATTGATAACTATAATAAAATACCTAGGGATATAAAAAGTATGCTGAATTCAAGATGTTGTGAGGAATACTTTTTTATGTAATAGAGTGCACCACTCTGTTTAGCGAGTTGGTTCATGTTTCACTAGATCACCTTATAAATGATTTCTCATGGTTATGAATTTCGAGATGGGATTGAATCATGACTAAAGTTCAGTGATTATTCTTCTATATTTAAAAAACTTGTAAGATGTGGTTGAAAATGAGGCTATATAAGATACTAATATAACTAGAAATACTAGTTTTATTATTGATCATTAGCATGAAGTAGACAATGATCATTTTTAGGTTTGAGGTAGATTCTTGAAGTGTATTGTCCTGAAAGTAACATGAGTGGAACAAAAAACTCATGTATCATTAAGTGGATTAAATTAGAGATAATTAGACGTTTTTATGTTAGTTTAATATGGGTATTCATACTTGTATGAACTTCCCAAAGACTCTAAGGACCCACCACCAATGTGGATTACCGATCCATCTTCATGACTTCTATAATCTTTTCTATGGGGAGGTAGAGTAGGTTACACATTCATGAAGGGTACCTAGGTGTAAACTGATTCCTTTAAAGAAGAAGTATATCAACCTTAGAAAATAAGGGATTATCAATAGTTGAAGAATTATTGGGGTTGTAAATATTATACAAATCTTCATTCTAACTAACCATGCATAAAAGGATTTTCATTTTTGACATGCCACTATAAGGGGTACGATGTTTATTAATTTTTCCATAGAATCATTAATTTTTTTAATCATGATCATAACATTAATTTATCTCTCTAAATTTTATTAACACCTTAGTTATATGAAGGGATTTGATTCCATTTTTGATGATATACTTGAACTATTTTTTATAATGAAGGATAAAGTGTTCAAGTGAATTGATTTAATTTTTTTAGTTGATAATGGGGATAATATTTGGGATTTCATCATTTTTGAAAATTATTATTTTTATATTTTCATCTACATAGATTGGTTGATCATATTTAAGGAACATATTAACTCTTATCATTGTATGGTATAGTTTCTTACTCATGATGGGATCACTCATGACTTTTTGGATGATTGGGAACCACAGTTAGGAACAATAGAACCATTTTATTTGGGATTGGGTTTAATATCATTCATATTGTATTGTTTTTTATTTGAATCATTAGAGGAAAACTCAATTGGTATAATTGAATTGTTTTTGGAAAGGTACCCTAATGTATTTTAATAGGGTTTTTAGGGTTTTCACCTTAGTGAGAGGTTGATTTTTTCATCAGTCTACTCCAAAGTACTATCCACTTCTCCTTACAATCATAGTGTATGCTTCTAATTGAGAAAAAAGTGATGAATGTTTAGTGAGAGGATATAAAAGGAATGTGAATTATCAATATCTGTGTGTCTCCATGGTCTTGGCTGGTTCTGTCATCAAATTACAAGGATAGAATTATTGTACATTAAAAAGACTATTTTTTCATAATCCAATGATTGTAAATAATAAATATCAATTTCCACGAATTAATGATATCTATGAATTACTAAAAAGTTATAATTTAATTTCAAATATTGAATTGATTTTTAGGTACCACAGTTTGAGGGTTCAAGAATATGATTTTTTAAGATCACCATTCGATGAATTTTTTAGAATTTTGAGTAATTGGTTTTACTTTTTTGGTTTACCATATATCATAAAGTATCTATGACATTAATGAATGAGATCATCCAATTCTATTTTTACTAATTCATGGAAATGTTTTATGATGACATCTTGGGATCATTGAATACAAATATAGATCATTCTAGACACATTGAGGTTGTTTTGGGTGTTTTAAAATAAAAATTTTATATTATATTCATTTAAAATATTAGTTTGTCATATAACAAGTTATGTTCATCAGAAATTTGATTTAAAAGGTGTTCTTAGTTAGATTTTTTTTTGGTTTGGATGGGTATAATAATTATGTTTTCAAGAACTTGTCATGGATGGCTTCTCCTTCGATGGATTTTACTAGGAAATTGGTGAATATAACATGGGATAAGAATTTATAAGATTATATTGAATAGCTACTTGTCTATTTGAAATATTTACATGATTTAGTTTTTTACAAGAATATGTATAAAAATAAGATCATCTGTCATGAATATGGATTAGGTTTGGGGTTTGTGATGATTTTGTATAACCATTTGGTGTTCTCTATCTCATAGATTCCATGAAGACATAAAATAAATTTTCCACCCATGGAATATAATTTTCTTTCATGATTCATGTATTGAAGATGAGGAAACATTATAAAAGAAATGATTTTTTATGGTTTAATAATATCAAAATATCCTTATGTATATTATTTACAAGAGGTAATTGAAAATAAGATTGAGACGATGGGTTAAATATCTTAATACATTGGATTTAAATATTGATTATATGTTTAGGAAGGGAAATGTTGTTGTCGATGCATTTAGTTGGAAGTATCCAGTGAATGTTGTTTCAATGGAGTAGATTATAGGGGTGTAATGAATATTGTTACTGATAAGAGTATATAGGTGTAGTAGGATTGAGAGAAGGTTTTATTGGATTGTGTTTAGGTCACACCTTCTCTTATTGATTGGGTTAGGAGTGATTAGTTATCACACCCTGATCACTAGTATATTGGATGTATTCTTTATGATGGTGAGAACTAAGGTGATTAATCATAGTCTCTTGATGGATCCTTAATTTTCATGAAATATCATCTAGTTCATTTTAGATTGAGGAATTAGGTGATGTAAGGGGTGAAAAATTCGTATTGGGTAATGCATATAAGGGATACCAAAATGCTTTATACCGTGATAGGTTTGTATGGGCGGTCCAGGATGAGACATGAAGTGGTATATTTTGTTTCCCACTGTTTACATTATCAGAGGATTAATGTAGATAATCATAGACCAATTGGGTTATTACAACCTCTTCCATTCCAAGTATAGAAGTGGAAAGTTATCTCAATGAATTTCATCATTAGTGAACCTCATAATCATAGTAAAAAATAATCTATATGGGTGATTAATGATTATTTGATGAATTTATTCCACTTAATTCTCATCATTATTTAATAATGGTTATGGTTATATGAACTTAGTATTTCTGGGAGCATGTCTGGATCCATGTAGTTCCATGGGTAATAGTTTTAGATTAAGAATCATGTTTCACTTCTATAATTTTGGAGGACACAACGAGGATTTGGGAACCTAGATGAAGTTGAGCACAACATATCATTTTCAGATGGATTGTTAGTTTAAGATCTCCATACTTTCACTTGATGATGTATTATGAGAATTTTTACATGACTACAAAGGGTTTCTGGTAAAGGAACTAGTCATTTGTCAAGTTTTAATACGATAACATTTATCAAACCGTGATTATGATTGACCAATTTTAGGTTTTATACATACAAACATGTCAGTCTTCAGTGTTTTGGGTTGAGGGGGATTAGCATTCCCTATTTGGACCGAGTCTCATATAGAATATGAAATAGAATGTAGGACTAAATCTATAATGGTTAGAAACCCTTTAGAGTTTCAAAAAGACACATGATGGTATAGGCCATCACATGTTAGAGTTTTAGTTTCACGGTGATGGGTTTATTCGTGTATCTATTCGACGAGGACACCATATCATTGTGAATATGAGAATATTGGAACCACTACATGTTAGGATGGTTCCAGTTATTGATTATATTGGGATAGAAGCTGATCAGTTGAGGTTTTCTACATGGATGACCTTGTCCGATGGCATTTTTTATTTTTCATATTCAATGATATAACTTTCCAAACTATCTCATGTGATATAGTGGGAAGGCACAGTGGTTGATCATGATGCCATAGTTTTGGAGCATCTTTTTTGTATCTGGGAATATCAAAATAATGTGATTTTTTGGAAATTCCATACCATTTTTCTATGTAATCTATTATTTTAGTGGTGATATTAAAGATAAATGAATGCATTATGATTTAGTTATGGAACACTATGCTCAAATGGTTTCATTTTATAATTATTAAGGATAATTTAATGGAAGAAAGTGTCATATTGGAGAGTTTTTCAAACCCTTCATATTAATGATATGTCTATTTCATGAGATTTCATGTAAATTTTGGTTCATTTTAGATTATCCAGTTATTAAGGATCATAATTATAGTTTCTAGGGAATAAAAAACAAGGAACAAAATTAGATCATGGGTTTCATTACGGAGCAACTAACCATGCAAGTGGTGTTGATGTTGTAATTTTTTCATGGTTTGATAATGTTTCTTTAAACTATTTGAATCATAAGAGAATTTTGAATCCAGTTTTTTGTGAATATAGTAGATTCTGCTCAGTTGGATCAGATTTTTCCTAACCATGTGACTAATCCGTGTGGGGATTCCTACATATTAATTTTTTTCTTTTCAAAAAATGACCCTATCAAATTTCAAAAAATCTGGAATTGTTTTCTCCTCACATTCACATGAGGTCTCTCCTAATTGTCTTATAACCCATTAATATTTCATTTTTTTAGAATCTACTTGGATTCAATGTGTTTTGGATTGAGGTAAGTCCATTTCTTCATGAGTTCTTCTTCTTTACCTCTTTTATTTCTATGTTTTTTGATTTTGATGGAAGGTGATAACCTAGAGGGTAGGTTTACTAAACCCATGGGTCGTAATGTGTGATTTTTTATTTATTACTTATGTAATAACTATGTGAGTTCTTATCCTTCCAATCATTTATTTTTATCATCAGAGTTGATGTGGTTGGAACAATTTCCAAGGCAGGTGTCCCTATATAAGGGAATTTTATTTGGATTTCCATTAAATTATAAATTTCATTTGGGTAATGTTACTTAAATTAGGATTTAGTTACTAATGGTTTATTTTTATACAATAATAGATGGGTTCGATGGTTCATCATTTAAATTTACTCTTTAATGTGTGTTTTCATAATGGGGGAGGCTTGAGTGCACTCTAAATTATTGATTAAATGGATTTTATGATTTCATGTTGATTTCCAAAGTGATTTTTAAATATTTTTTTGGAAAGTTTATATTATAAAATAGAAGTGTTGTTTTATTTATGTGTCTTGTGAAATGAATTTGGATGTGTGTCACATGTGATGAGATTGGGATTAGAATTTAGTAGCCCATGGGGATGAATTACGATTTGATGGGTGGTTCTCCATGGGACTATGTAACCCTTCAGTAAAATGACAGAGAGATCTTCCATTTTTGTTCAATGGGGTCATGAGAGACTTTTTTAGGATTAATGAGGGATAATTTATTGGTTTTCCAAGAGTTATTTAGATCCTTTTTAGGGGGACCATTAGAGCTTCCACTTTTTATTCCTAAAGACCATGAGAAATATTTGATTTGTCCCTAAGGACAAATTCAAGTGCTTCAACATTTCTTATATGGCTAGAAAAATATATTTTATTCTTACACACATTATAACTTTTTGGTTAGATCTTTTGGTGAAAATTTATTATTATAGGTATATCTTTATGTTTTTATGCATTATGTTTGTGCCTTTTATTTAATTTGACATATTGTTTTATTTTAATTTCCATTTACATGGTTATATGGTGATGGTGCTTTTCCTTACCGTCAAATTTATTTCCGGGGATATGATAATGTTTTGTCTTATGGTTTTGTTTATATATTTGAACCATGCTATCAATTTTTTTGGGAAACATGTATTTTTTTAGAAGGAAGGAAAATAGATTTCAAATAGAATTTTATGGTGGAATGATTTTCTTATTCAGTTTTTTGGTTTTTGAAAATGAGTTTTCAAATTGGTTTGTCTTATTTTCACGGTTTTAAAATCCATAAATAGTTTCATCATTATATATTATTTGGATTTTTCCCTCACTCCCTGAATATTCCATTTGGTGTACATAGGCTTTTTTTGCAGGGCACAATTAAAGGAAATTGTACTGTATACAATGGTGGATCATTATGATTAACGCCCTACATTGTTTTAATGAACGTGATGTGGTCTCACTGAGTTAGCACATTTTTATCCATTTTAGTTTTAATATTTTTGGATATATGTTTAGTTTATTTATTTATATTCCATTATTATTATTTTTGATGTTTTAATATAAAAACCTTGTATATTTACTATCATATAATGTATTGTATATGATGAATGTTGTTACTTATAGTATCTACATATTCATTGATGCATGTCTTTGGATGTTAATTTTTCTTCAGATTCCATTGATGATATTTATGTTGTCATTGGGTTTCATGGATGGTCTATGCCATATTACCAAGGTAAAATATATTCCTATACATGTCATTTTAATTCCTAGTTCTTGTCACCAGCCTGTGGAAATCGAGGATGTGCTCCAGGAATTGCTACTCCCCAACTTAGTTGGAGTGTCGGGTTGACCTAGGTAAATTCATTACATATCACATATGAGATCCTTCATTTATATATTATTATCAACATATAGTTATTAGGAACCAAGGGTTTTGGGATACATATAATAAACCATGGAAATGTTGGTCTGTACAAAAAAGGATGAAGATATGATTAATCGATCATTAAATTATATTTAGTAATAAATTAAAAAAAAATACATATAATAATTAATAAATTAATTAGTATATAAATGAATACATAGGTTGGTAAATCTCATGATCTTCCATAAATTCAATGAATGAATATTTTAAACTTGTTAATAGATAGTCCAATTTTTTGAAATTAAAATGTTTCAATATTGACAAATTAATTATCATATTAGTTAATCAATTCATTTATCTTAATAGTATAGAAAAATTTTCCTTGATTTTCCCATAAATTTAATTTAAAATAAATTAATTTCAAATTAAAATTAATCATTACAAGATGTATATTTACATCGAATATATCAAGTACGCATTTTTTTATTATTATATTTAGTATATAACTTAATATACCGAACTTGTATTGGAGGATGAAGAATTTTTACTCTTCTAATTTACATGACATGTACTATCACTCACATGGAATTCTACATAATATATATATTGTCACTGTCATGAATGTTTTACTTGAACTAAATTTAGACCTTTGTAACACATCATGATACATATGAGATATTTTTTTGGGTTAAACAATATAGTCTAGATGGGATGATTAACCCCTTAAGAAGCTTCAATACTCATGGAGTGAAAATATTTTCAATTCATGTGGGTTAAATTGATTGTAAAAAAACCATTCAAATAGTCTAGTTCAAAAATAATGTGGAAAATAATTAATTTAAGCCTTATATTCAAAATTACATACTAAAAATCAATTAATAAAAAATTCATTGGGAAAGTCCATATCATATCAATAACATTCTAGCTGCACTCCATTTAGTTACTATTTTCTGAAAATTAGTTTTCCTTTAAGTGCTTAACTCCCAAAACATCCAATTATTGGAATAAACCATGCATGATTACGAACATGTCAAATGACACGTACAAAAAGATACAATATGTGTACTTCTTTTAAAGTCGCCCATAATACATACCTAAGAACACTATGCATTTTCTGGAATTTATATTATATGCTACATAAAATTTATACCCTCTATTTTCAATCAAATCACTAATGGATAGTTTTTCATTGATGGAATTCAATCCACAAAATTCATCAATTAGACGAAACATTAATAGAATGATGACTTCCCCAATTCTAATAGGGTTTACTGTGGGGGGTGTTATAAGAAATTTATATTGTTCATTGACTTTGTAACCCTCTAACGATACATTTCTAATAGGGACCAATAAATGGAATATAATAATACATGATTCATAATTATACCCATATAACATGATATAATTTTCATAACTCATCTAACGTGTTTGACCATGGGTATACAACAAATATTTTTCATTAGATGCTATGTATTTGTGTCATTCGGCCAAAATATATGAATCATTAAGTTGTGATCTTTTAAAATTTCACACCTATTCCTAGAAAAACGAATATGAATGATCATATAATCTTGATTTATAATTTATAATATAAAATATAGATAATTTATGAAAAAAATATACAGTGACCTATACTTCTCATTCATAAATATTTCATCTGAATAGATGGACATTATTTATATAAATTAATAACCCATTCCTTAATCGTATATTTCTAGTATCATTGGAACCCTTTAAACATTAAATAATGGATCAGAAAATATATACATCATCTCCCACTCATTTCTAAATAACTATTAACCTTCCTATAAGTATCTTACATAAAACAATTCATCAACGATGGCAAAGGAAACATAAGGAAGGGTGAGCTGTGAAACTTTGTAAAGGTAGAAAAGGGAGATATGAATTATAAAATTATCATAAAATGAGAATCATTATATCATAAAATGATCATAATTTTTTAATAAGATTAATATAAAAATCACAGGCCATAATGACATGTCATGAAATATATCATGGATGTTTATAAAACATGAATCACAATATAATCAATAAACATGAGCTATTAAATCATAAAATTGGAAAACGTCCTGGAATTGTGGCATAAAAATAAAAATAGAATATAATTTTCTTAAAAGTCGTGGATTTGAATCTATATTATCATTTGGGAATGAGTTTACTCTAAAAAAAACCATATTATTTAAGGTTCACTACCAAGACTATCCTATTGGAACTGTTTATATCATGAGACATCAATCATTACCCAATTCAATAGAGAATAATATGGGTCCCACATATCACATAATGAAATACATAAAAATATATTCTAAAATATGGTACATAATTAATCATATTAGAACCCATGAAAAGAAAAAAAATCATAAATAATTTATCATATTAGAACCAATGAAATGAAAAGGATTTCATAAATATTTCATCATAGAGTAACCTATGGAAAAAGAATTTAATTAAATAAAATATTAGAATCGTAATCATAAAACATTAATATAAATAATAAGGATTATATCATTCGATCATATTTTTTGTGAACAATTAGCACTATTAATGGTTCTTGTCATTGATAATTCAAAATATATTTAAGACCTTATTTGGAAAAATAAATTTTCGATTTGGAAATTAATTATTTAATATATAAAAATTTAAAAAAAAATTAGAAATAATTACCATTGAAAATAAAAATATGAACTCGTAAAGGATGATTCAAAACATTAAATGTCCATAAAGGTGAGAAATTTTGTTCATGATTAAAATCAAATTTTTTTTATATTAAAATTCAAAAAGTACCTTATTCAAAAAGAGGACTAAATATTCATTTAGAAAAAAAATTGAAAAGAAAAAAAAATGAAATTAAACAGTTATAATAGAATATTAAAATCATTCATTATAACATTTTAAAAAAAATGAATATATAAGATGATGTTTTTTTATCGAAGAGAGAAATAATGTAAGTATTCTTTAAAAATATAATTTCTATTTCATGAGTACATATCATGTGGGAAATTATGAGAAACATGTATTGTAATGAAAGAAGTAGATTATAAGAAAATATATATGTATTTATAGAAGTATATCATAATAATTAATCACTAAATTCATATCCATAATCAATTATGATAAAAATGAGATTCTGAAATAAAACCCTTACCTCAGATTCAAAAATCCTCAAAATAACTCCAACTTATTATTATTTGAAATGAATTTTTAAAATATCCTAACTAATCTCCAGTGTTTGTCTTTAGGAAATTTAAAAACAACTGAAACATGGCTAGTGAAGTTGATAAGATTAATCTGTAGAGGCTGGTCTTGTTAGAAGTCTCAATGCGGAATAAATAATTGAGGGAGGAGGTGAATGTTGTTAATGGAGATTATGGGACCTTTTTGTAGTTTTGAATACAAAAAAATAAAAAAATTAAATCATAACTGAAAACCCTCCAAATGTATAAGTATTCAATTTAATAGTATGATAGGGTTTTAATCCCATCAGCAAATATAATTTTAAAAAATTTTGTTTTTATTTTAAACCATATAATTATTATTATCTATAATAACCCAAGATTATATGGTATGTTTCTATTAATTTAAACATCTTTGATAACTTATGTTACACATGACATCGAGTTAAAAATAATGATTTACTATTAAATATTTTTAATTAAAATGTGACAGTTATAACCCAGATGTTGAATTGGCATGAATAAATAGTAATAACAACATTATGAATTTTATATATTATATTTTCTATAAAATATGTTAAAATTCATCCAATTAATTTCTATAGGTATAATATAAGAATAAATCAAATTTGACACATAAAAAGGTAATATTTTTCTAATGGAATATATACTATCTTTTAATGGAACAAATGTTTTAAGAATAAATTTTTAGGAATTAATAAATTCCATGATAAAAATAAACATCATTTTTAAAATCATAAAGTCAAAATTAGCTTATGGTTATTTTTAGTATTTTTCTAAAAATATTTGTTTTATTGTGAATAGTGAAAATACTGATTTTTATAAATATTTAAATTTTATTGTATAAAAATTATATTAAATATTTTAATTTTGTCTCAATGTTACAAAAATAACATTTATCTATAAGAAATATAAATTATTTCAAAATTATACCTTAATTTGGTATAATTATATTATTGGGATTAAAAATACATTTTTCAATAAAATTGTTTTTAGGTGCATTTTTTGGGATTAATTTAAAATCAAATGATGAAAGTTTTGTGTTTTGAATTTTGAAAAATCTATTCAATATTTGTATTAATAAGATCCAAATTTATTTAATATGTCTATTTTTTTGGCCAATATAAATAGTATCTTGGTAATTTTTGTTACCACAGTGAAGGGTAAATTGAGTAATTTTGGTTAAAAATTAAATGACAAGGGTGCTAAAATAACTCTAAAACCATCCCAAATATTATTGGATGATTTATATTTAACCCTTAATACCTATGGTTTAATTTTTAGTTATTTAATGTACTCCTTCATTTAAAAGGAGTTTGATATTATTTAAATTAATGAAAATCAAAAAATATCACTTTCTTGGTATTAAAAACATCATATGTATCAAAATGAGAAAAAATATAGGTTTTTAATGGATTAAAGATTTATTTTGGAACATATTAAATTTAATTCTATGATATAAATTAATTTATGATTTTTTTGGGACCATTATGATGAGGCTAAGATATTTATAATATTTTATTTAAAGAAAAGACATAGATATTGTACTAATATTTTATAACCTATATTTTTTAATATGTGTTTATTAAGAATATATATTTGAATATATATATTATTTTTAAATATAACATTTTTATCAATATTGTGGTTTTTATTTTTTATTTTTAAGCTTGAAATAATTACCTTCAATAATAAAAAATGATGATGTAGTAATTATTTTATTAATTAAGGAATCAAATAAATGATATTAAAACATTAAAATATTAAAATAAATATAATTTTAAATAATTAATGTGCTCCATGATTTTCTTCATGATGATGATATATTGGGGGTATATTAAATATTGTGTTTTGAAGTTATATTTTTGTCTTGTTTTACATGAAGTCAATGTAATGAGAAATGCCAAAATTGACACCAATGATATTTTATCAAAATAATATTTTATTAAATTATCTAAAAAAAAATATTCCGATATGTAATTTTTTTATAAATTATTAAATTATGTTGTAATTTACTTTTTATTAGTAAAAATTAAAACATTTTAATATTAAATAAAATTTGACAATTATTTAAATTAAAATATGTTAACTAAAGTCAATCAAAATTATAAAGGTTAAAGTAAAACCAAAACATGTCAATATTTTATTGGATGATGATATTACAACCTTATATCAGATTATATTAGAACCCTTTACCATTTATTTCTATGTGGACAGAAAATGGGTTCATTATAATTTAATATTTTAAGGATTACGAAGGGTGCCCCTCACCTTAATTATATAAGGGAACTCCTTCCATTATTTATTTTTACCCCCTTGAACCTTATATCTTGACTTAAATCATCAAATATATCCTCCTAACATCACTATATATGTTATATAGGTCATTGTACTCCAAAAATACCAACTCTAGATCCCTTGAGAAGTGATTTAAAGGAAGTCCGTCGAAGAAGAGGTAATATTGTTTACCAACTCATTCACATAAAATTTTTATTTTAAATCATATTCATGTGTTTTTCAATTATAAAATAATAAATCCAATATAATATATATAATAAGACTTTATAATTTTTATGAACCAACCATTTACTACATATTGTCCATCCTATGATATATGAAAGCACCACACATGCGTGTGTACGTCTTACCATCTTCGCATAGTGGTGTAATTAATTTTCTTTGATAAACATTCAGAAATGGTTGTAAAATGTATTTAATTATTAAATATGATATTTAATACATTAATGTTATTCTGAAAATGTTGGACTTACACAATAGGTAAGATAACTAGGTCTTTTATGACAAAACAATCATGATAAACAGTGTAAAAAATGCCCAAAATATTGAAATGAATAAATATTATTAATAAATGTGTGGTAAAGCGATATAAAGGGATAATATATGATATTATAAATTATAATATTATTATAGTATGAGTAACAAATATTTTCTAATCCATTATATAGGAGGTTCAGACACGTACAATGGAAATCTGACCTAAGGTAAGTGTTTTCTCAAGTCAGTTTTATTTCTATGAGATATGTCGTATCCACAACTTATTACTTTTGTGTGATGTTGGTATACTACCCTTTGACATATCATATCATGAATTTATTTATTCCCATGTTATGTAATGTTTTTATTAATTTTTATTATTTAATGGGGGTTATTATTTAAATGATCAAAGTGGTATGAGACACTTTGAATGTTTAAAGATTTAATTACAAATTTTTTTCTCTAGGAAAATATTATTGATATTAGTTATATGGATATAAAAGGATTAAAAAGGATAGTTTTATTTATGTTTTTAATTTCATTTAAAGGATTATGATAGGAGTCTTTTTTCCCTGGTATATGATGTTTTCCAAAAAAATTAAAATAATTTTATTTATTAAATGGAATGAGAAAGTTTTTTTCTATTTTAATTATTCTTTAGTTTTTGAAGATTCCTTCAGAAAATCACATGGAAACTTTCAAAGAAACTTTTCACATTTATGATTGAACAAAATTTTATTAATAAGTGATTTTATAGTTAAGAAGTGTATTTCCCTCACGATTTTTCGGTGTTCTTTTCTATGTCAGAATTCTTTTTTGAATCCTAGGATTCATTGAGGTTCATCTCTTATGATACTATTCGCCATATTTTATTGAATTTATTATGTTCATCTGGACTGGGGATGTGCTATTCTAACATGAATTAACATATTTCTCTAGATAGTTTATGATTTTGTTACATGTATGGGAATAGTATTTATATTTCATATTCCAGTTTAAATTAGATTTTTTTTGTTGATTATGTTTCACCGTTTGAAAATTGGAAGAAATTAGACTTAGTAAGTGTCATTAAAAGAACCTCTATATTGTAACACCCCAGGTAAATAATGAATATGACATTTTCATATTTATCCATATTTGGGAATAAAATATTAATATTACTTTGAAGGGGATTCTATGCTCGATGGTGTACCCAATACGCAACAACGAGTTTCTTAGGAATCGTACGTTGCACTCTAATATAAAATAATATTATTTTAAATGGTAGTTAAATCCTAGCTGTTGTAATTGCAGGAATGAACAGACCGAACTAAAAAATTATTATATTTTTTTTTCAAATATTTTTACTTTTTACAATAAATTTTAGAGGATTAAAAATGTGAATGAATCCAATTTTAAGCGTAAACATTCTAATATTCTTTAAAAGGTCGATTAACCGCCTTTTGATGAAGAACCTCTTTTAAATCCACTTTTGAAAAATTTATGTTTTATATTTGACAAAATAAAATTCATCTTTATAATCTGGACTTCAAAATTTACTTTGTGTAAATTTTTGGTATTTTTCCGATAAAGTTCATTTTTTAATGAATAGTGAAAAATGTTGTATTTTAATTCAAAACCTCTTTTTAATATAATTTATTTATATTATTAGATTATATTTTTAATTGGATTTAAAGATAAATTAGAATATATTTTTACCATTTAATCTAATAGTGGTCGTTGGAATTAATTTCATCTTGAAATTGGACTTAAACTAGTGTCAATCTTTTGATAATTATTGTTTCATAAAAACACGCTATTTGCTCTGACAGCGGGAATTAATTATTTACATAATTAATGTTACTTATATATTTTTAATTTTTTAAAATAGACATAATTTTTGAATTCAGAATATCAAATATAGCTTACGGTGAATTTTTGGTATTTTTCTGGAAAACTTTAATTTTTGATGAATAGTGAAACAACTAAGTAGTACTTAAAAAACTGATTTTTTGTTTAAATGAAATTTTACCACCTCTGTGTTTTGAATTTAAAAAATCCAACATACTTGGTTGTCATTAATAAGTAAAATTTGGTTCAATGGGAGTAAAATAATTTTTTTTGGTGAATAGTAACTTTTAAGTTTTAATCACGATTAGAGGTAGTTAGTGTAGTTTAAGGTAAAAATAATGCTTTAATAATATGAAATGACCTAGACACATGTCCTACCCTCATTGGATGAGTCATGGACGACCAAAACAATCCATGGGTCAACTTGGGGACCCCATGGAGCCACTTTGAATGGAAAATGACATAAATACCTTTTTATTTAACGTTAAAATTAAAATGTCACAAACATGTGTTGTTTTACAAAAATAATTTTTACATAGGGTTATATATGTCATATCATTAACTATAAATATTAATTAGAAATATAAAAATATTTCCTACATAATGATATTTGTTTTATAATTTTTATACATTAAATAAATTAATTTATTTATGACACCGTGATGATGTAGTGATTACCTCATAAATGAACGATTTAAATAAAATGAGAAGATAGGGTGAAATATAAGTCTTCCACTTGTAAAAAACTCATTGTATGGGTGGATTTCAAAACCTTATCACCTTATACTTGAAATATATCCTTTTGGGACCTTTTAAATCTGAAAATCATTTTATAATAAAGTAATATTTTATAAGTTTCCAAGAGTGTCCCTCCTCTCCTCCTATAAAAGGACCCCACCAATACCATATTAATAACACCTCTCAAGCCTTTTGATCAGCCAAACTCTGCCCATTTCATCTCTCCACATCCCTCTATTCATCATTGAAGCCTCACTTTTGGAAGAATCCTTTCTAAGGAAGCCTTTGAGCTTATATCAAAGAGAGTTACCCGATTTAAAGGTAATGACTTCCCTTCTGTTCTTTTGTTTTATTTTGCTTCTCCAAACCCCTAAACTCTTTTTATTACTTTTTTTTGTAACAACATAAGTATATTAAATATACTAGGATGTTTTTATAATAATTATTTGAGCTATACATTCACACACCTCTGTCTAATGGTTAAAGAACATACTGTTTCTGGGGACGGAGAATTACTGCCTCACGAAACTATGACTGTTCAATATTCTTTTAACACCTTCAAAGGTGGCCATTAAGATGTCACTATATTTATATATTATATGTAAAATGTTTATGTTTTCCTTAAGTTTCTGTATTTTTCCTTTATGGCATACCTTTATGGTTTCCATTATGGGTAAACGTGATATCTTCATTTTAGGAAGTGCGGACTACCGCCCCTAAAAGTGATTTGATTCGTTAATGCCATATGTGGGACATATAAAGGATGGAATTAATGGTATTACGTATGATATCCTACTTTAATTATAATATACCTTTATATCATTAATATTTCCTTGAATACAAAAAAAAGAAATGAAAGTAGCGTTCATGCGTACGTACGGCTTACCGTCTCCATGAACGATACATTTAATTTCTTATCTCCAAATGATATGTACTATTATTAGTACATATATATAATGGATATATATTTAATATATTACATCTAAATTATTGATATCATTCTGTAATTATAATATATATATATATCTCATTTTGTTTTAATTCCATTAATATGACAAAAAATGAAAGTAGCGTTCATGCGTACGTACGACCTACTGTCTCCATGAATTGTGCTTTTAATTTTTTATCTCCAAATGTTATGGAATAGTCTAAAATGAATATATACCGGATATATATGATATTATAAACATAAATACTATTCTATATGTGATGTAACTATAACTACATGGAAAATTCTTTTCCCACAAGTTCGATTTTTACTCATGTACCGAACATCGACAAAAACGTCTGATATGAACTCACTTTATTAACCAATTATTATAACCTTATAATATGTGATATTAAATGAATAATAATATTTAATGTAGGTACTTAAGAAATTATAAATTGACCAAATTTTATTATTCAAGATATTAAAGAACGATCGAGTCATGTCGGAAACGAGGTAAGGGATCCTACCCCTCTCTTTCTTTTTAAGTACACTCTTTTATGTCATTCCTTTTAAGCTCATATTTTTTATGATATGGATGTTCTTTTATATTACTACTACTGTAATTTTTATTTTCATATGATGAGATAACCTATATTCTCTCATCAATCCATTTTGGAAGTTTTGAGTGGCGCCGTTAGGCTGCCGAATTTTCGTAAGAGATTCAACCTCTCTCTTTCTTTTTAAGTACTCTCTTTTATGTAATTTCTTTTAAGCTCATATTTATTATGTTTGGGGATGTTCTTTTTTATTCCACATAATGTATTTTTTATTTTCATATTATGAGAGGCCCTATTTGATCTCATAAATCCATTTTTTGGAAGTTTTAAGTGGCGCCGTTAGGCTGCCGAGTTTTCGTAAGGGATTTTTCATCTCACTTTTATTCCCGTGACATCTATTCTACATTTTCCACTATTTCCTTTGAGTGGTGTATGTACTTCCCATTATTATATACTTTTTTTAGTATAATTTCATTTATGGATATTTACATCTTCATTGTATGACCCTTCTTCCATGGGGTGTACGTTTTGCATGTTACCCAACTCGGTAAGGGGACCTTTCACCCTCCCTTTTTTAAAAGATTTATTTTGTTATGACTTTTAATTCAAATAATATTATGTCAGGATATGTTCATCTATATCCTTATTTATGTAAATTTTATTTCCAAGTGATGAGATACCCTTTTTATCTCTCATCAACCCTTTTTCTGAATTTTGAAGTGACGCCATTAGGCTGTCAAATTTTTGCAAGGGAACTTCTTAATCCACTTTTTATTCTTTGGGATAAACTTATACTCCTTGAATATGTCATTATATGTATATGTGTGAATGTACTATGATTGTTTTACACTTAATATCCACTTATATTTGGTGTATACATTTGTCACACATAATTATGTAATTGATTTATCCTTAATCCAAGGATACCGTCTTTGTAAGGGACATCGTCCCAATCTCCTTTCATTGAGTCATATTTTGTTTTATGCAAAAATTTCTTTTATACGGTGTATAAACCCCTTTTAATTTTAGTTTATTCAAAAGGAATGTTTTTATACGAAGCATTTTACTAAACCAAAAAAAGGAATGTTTTTCTCGTCGTACGTATGCAGCGATATTGAATTCTCCGCCGCCGTGACCATTATTTGAGTTTAGGCTTCCTCTACAAGCCATAACTTTTTTTAATGAAAAATAAATACCATATTTTACTCTTCTTTTATTTTGGTATTGAAAATGGTTTTCATAATGTTTTTATATCAATGTGTTTTATTGATATCATGTGATTGAAAAGTGGAAATGTTATGTTTCCTTTATACATGTTTTATGTGATACAATTATGTTATGGTTCTTGGGAATTGTTTTGAATAAGGGTGGTTCCGTGATAAAATAAGGACGGGTGATCCCGATATAGCTCTCTAATGCATTGGGTAATGCGAAGGGGTTAAACTCTAAGGTTTCTCCGAAGAGATTTAGGGAATATACTGTGATGGTTATTCCAAACGTAACCATGAGGGTTACTCCCTACGTAAGAATGTTATGAATGACTCAAGTTAACTTTATGTCTTATGATTTCTATGAGTTATTCATAAATATTATGATTTCATGAGGTATGTTAAGGTGCTTATGTTTTATGAGTAATGTATGATTTCATTGATTCTTATGTACACATGGACTAATGTATTTTTCCGTATTGTTATAACCTTTACTGAGCTTTTTATGCTCATCCAAAGTTTTTTTGAAATGTTTTTCACAGGACATAAAGTTGAATAGGGTGAAGGATGGGATCAAGGAAATGTAAGGCTGTCTAAAACAAGAATCTAGACATGAATCCTTTGTTCAAGAGTTTTTATTTTGTGAAAAAAAGAAAGCTGAGTAGATGTGTCTACTTTGTAATCTTTGAGATGTAATAGTTTTGTCCTAATTCTCTAAAACTCTAAACCTAAAAATATCCTCAATTTGAATTATTCATTTAATTCAATAATAAGTAATGTTTAAGGGTGGGTACTTATATTTGGTATCAGAGGTCGGTTAGATAACTTTAGAGGTTAGGCAATTCTCTAGGCATAAGTGACATTACCATAATGGTTAGGATTTCAGAAAGAGTCCCAATTTTAGATAAAGTGAATGAGTATGTATATCTTAGTGTTTATCTTCCTCATTAGTACGTGATGGTTTTGTTGATATACTCACACTGACATTTATATTTTTAGTGAATGGATGGATCTAGCAGGCACCAAAGTGATAATAGGTTTGAAGGAAACTGTGGTGGTTCTCTTATTAAGAGACTGGATGAAATGGGGGATTCAATGAGGAAACTCATGGTTGTTCTAAACCAACTATCAAGGAGTCATGATCAACCACTTGTACCTTGGTATGTTCGGTAATGCATCATGTACGAGATGACCAATCAATGTGGAAGTTCAGGTAATAATTATAAAGGTGACTATTAGGGTTTATATGATCTTTACATTTGAGGTAATTATGGGTTATTATATATTATGATGGAAAATGAAAGGCATGAGTTAAACATGATGTTAAAATATGTTATGTTTATTTTTGAAGATTTTATCTCGTTTTGGGGAATGTTTTAAGAATTATATATTTTTGGAAAATGGAAAACATGCAGACTGTGTGACAACCCGTTGCATCGGACAAAGCTACGAGAATCAAACCCACAACCAAAGTGCGACTGATATTTATCGCCTACCACTGGACTACGTGAAGTCCCTGGTTAGTTTGACTAATTCTCTTTAGTTAGATGATTTTAGGAATCAAGAGTATGTTTATTTTGGG
Organism: Viscum album; assembly: GCA_963277665.1. NCBI lineage: Eukaryota > Viridiplantae > Streptophyta > Magnoliopsida > Santalales > Viscaceae > Viscum > Viscum album. Next base: position 1,449,538,962 of record OY728155.1, read on the forward strand.
TTATCTATGGAAATGATTAACCTATCATGGAGGATATGTGATTAGGATAATTACTTTTCAATATGATAATTTAAGAGCAACTGATGTTATTTGGAGATAAAAGTTAATTTGTACCTTTGAAGACTATGTGATTAAATCCTTCATATATATGGGTTTCAATCTTAGTTTGGTATACTTTGAAGAATTTTATGGACAATTGTTTATCGAATAGTCTTCATTGAAATTTGGGTTTTTTTGGACAAATTTTGGAGATTAAGAATAGATTTTCTTTTTATAAAGGATTTTACTTTTGTGGATTATCTGATCTCATACAAACAATTTTGGTTTTGGATTTTTTCTAAAGACATGGGAAATATATAGTTCTCTTTTTTGGATTAGGTGATTCTCAATAATTTTATTATAGTACTCTTAATGCGAACAAGTCTTCCTAAATACTCGTCTTTTGGAGAAAATATGAGTTTGATTAAGGAATCTAGTAAAAGATGAAAGTCTATGTGACAAGTAAGTATGTTTCATTATGATTTAGTTAAGATCAAAAATAAATTCCTCAATTAAGAGTAACTTAAAACAAAAATGTTGTCTGTTATCTTTTCCTAGTGGGGAATTGAATGCCGTTTAACCCATCACAAGTTTGTAATTTTCTTATGGTTAACTTTCTCCTAGACATGTTTACTATCACTCTCCATCAGAACATGACCCTTTGTTTTTTCCTCCATATCCATATTTTCATACTTGTAATCCTATTATGGGTTAACTCGGGTGACCTTTGTACTTATCTTTCTTTATTTTAAAGTGATTGTTTTTTTGACTCTTGTTCCGATGTTGGATTTTCAATGAAGTTACCAAGCCCAATTTTAAAATTGTGAGGACGCAATTCCCAAAAGGGGAGAAGTATGTAACACCCCAGGTTAATAAAGAATATGAAATTTTCACATTTATCCATATTTGTGAATAAAATATTAATATTAATTTAAAGGGGATTCTATGCTGTATGGCATACCCAATAGGAAACAACGAGTTTCTTGGGAATCGTACGTTTCCCTCTAATAATAAAATAATATTATTTTAAATGGTATTTAACGCATAACTTTTGTAATGGTGGGAATGAACCGAACTAACTACAAAATTATTATATATGTTTGTCAAATATTTTTACCTTTAACAATAAATGTTAGAGGATTAAAAATGTGAATTAATCCAATTTTAAGCGTAAAAATTCTAATATTCTTTAAAAGGTCGATTAATCGCCTTTTGATGACGAACCTCTTTTAAATCCACTTTTTGAAAAATTTATGTGTTATATTTGACAAAATAATATTCTTCTTTAGAATCAGGACATCAAAATTTACTTTGTGTAAATTTTTTGTATTTTTCCGGTAAAGTTCATTTTTTTAATGAATAGTGAAAATGTTGTATTTTAATTCAAAACATCTTTTTAATATAATTTATTTATATGATGATATTATCTTTTGAATTGGTTTTAAGGTGAAATTAGAATATATTTTTACCAATTAATTTAATATTGGTCATTGGAATTAATTTCATCTTGAAATTGGACTTAAACTAGTGTCAATCTTTTGATACTTATTGTTTCATAAAAACAAGTTATTTGCTCTGACAGCGGGAATTAATTATTAAATTAATTAATGTAACTAATATGTTTTGAATTTTTTAAAATATACATCATTTTTGAATTCGGAATATCAAATATAGGTTACGGTTAATTTTTTGTATTTTTCTGGAAAACATCAATTTTTGATGAATAGTGAAACTACTAAGTGGTACTTAAAAAACTGATTTTTCGTTTAAATGAAATTTTAACACCTCTTTGTTTTGAATTTCAAAAATATGACATAAATGATTGTCATTAAGAATTAAAATGTTGTTCAATGGGATTAAAATAATTTTTTTTGTGAATAGTAACTTTTAAGTTTTAATCGCGATTAGAGGTAATTAGTGTAGTATAAGGTAAAAATAATGTTTTAATATAATGAAATGACCTAGAAACATATCCTACCCTCATTGGATGAGTCAAGGACGACCTATAAAATCCATGATTCAACTTGGGGACCCCATTGAGCCACTTTGGTTGGAAAATGACATAAATACCTTTTTATTTAAAGTTAAAATTAAAATGTCACAAACATGTGTTGTTTTACTAAAACAATATTTATATAAGGTTATATAAGTAATATATTTGACTATAAATATTAATTAGAAAGATAAAAATATTTCCTACATCATGATATTTGTTTTATAATTTTTAGAGATTAAATAAATTAATTTATTTATGACACTGTGGTGATGTAGTGATTACCTCATAATTGAACAATTTAAATAAAATGACAAGATAGGGTGAAATCTAATTCTTAAACTTGTCACAAACCTATTGGATGGGTGGAATTAGAAACTTTATCACCTTATAATTGAAATATATCCTTTTTGGACCATTTGAATCCGAAAATCATTTTATAATAAAGTAATATTTTATAACTTTCCAAGAGTGCCCCTCCTCTCCTCCTATAAAAGGCCCCCACCTCTACCACATTACTAACACCTCTAAAGCCTTTGTATTGGAAAACCTCTACCCATTTCATCTCTCCAAATCCTTCTATTCATCATTGAAGCCTCGCTTTGGGCAGAATCCTTTCTAAGGAATCCTTTGAGCTTAAATCATAGAGAGTTACCCGATTTAAAGGTAATGACTTCCCTTATGTTCTTTTGATTTATTTTGCTTCTCCAAACCCCTAATCTCTTTTTATTACTTTTTATTGTAACAACACCATTATATTAAATATACTAGGATGTTTTTATAAGAATTATTTGAGCTACACATTCACACACCTCCGTCTAATGGTTAAAGAACATATTGTTTCTGGGGATGGCGAATTACAGCCTCACGAAACGATGATTGTTCAATATTCTTTTAACACATTCAAATGTGGACATTAAGATGTCACTATATTTATATATGATATGTAATATGTTTATGTTTTCCTTAAGATTATTTATTTTTCATTTATGGCATACCTTTAGGGTTTCCATTATGGGTAAACGCGGTATCTTCATTTTAGGAAGTGCGGACTACCGCCCCCTCAAAGTGATATGATTCGTTAATTCCATATGTGAGACGTATAAAGTATGTAATTAATGGTATTACATATTATTTCCTAATAAAACTATAATATACCTTTATATCATTAATATTTCAATGAATACAAAAAAAATGAAATGAAAGTAGCGTTCATGCGTACGTACGGCTTACCGTCTCCATGAACGGTACATTTCATTTCTTATCTCCAAATGTTATGTACTATTATAAGTACATATATATAATGGATATATATGTAATATATTACATCTAAATGATGTATATAATTCTGGAATTATAATATATATATCTCTCATTTTTTTTAATTCCATTAATATGAAAAAAATGAAAGTACTGTTCATGTGTACGTACGACCTACCATCTCCATGAACGTTGCTTTTAATTTTTTATCTCCAAATGCTATGGAATAGTATAAAATGAATATATAATGTATATATATGATATTTAAAACATAAATACTATTCTGGATATGATGTACCTATAACTACATGGAAAATTATTTTCCAACAAGTTCGATTTTTACTCATGTACCGAACATCGACAAAAACGTCTGATATGAACTCACTTTATTAACCAATTATTATAACCTTATAATATGTGATATTAACTGAATAATAATATTTAAATTATGTCCTTACGAAATTATAAATTGACCAAATTTTATAATTTAGGAGATTAAAGAACGATCGAGTCATGTCGGACACAAGGTAAGGGATCCAACCCCTATCTTTCTTTTTAAGTAAACTCTTTTTTGTCATTCTTTTTAAGATCATATTTTTTATAATTTGGATGTTATTTTATATTAATAATACTTTAATTTTTATGTTCATATGATGAGAGACCCAATTTTCTCCCATCAATCCATTTTGAAAGTTTTGAGCGGTGCCGTTAGGCTGCCGAATTTTTGTAAGAGATACAACCTCTCTATTTCCTTTTAAGTACTCTCTTTTATGTAATATCTTTTATGCACATCTTTATTATGTTTGGGGATGTTATTTTATATTCCTCATACTGTAATTTTTATTTTCATATTATGAGAGGCCCTATTTGGTCTGATAAATCCATTTTTAGAAGTTTTAAGTGGCGCCGTTAGGCTGCCGAGTTTTCATAAGGTATTTTTCATCTTACTTTTATTCCCGTGACATCTATGCTAAATTTGCCACTATTTCCTTTGAGTGGTGTATGTACTGGCCATTACTATACACTTTTGTAGTATAATTTCATTTATGGGTATTTACATCTTCATTGTATGACCCTTCTTCCATGGGGTGTACGTTTTGAATGTTACCCAACTCGGTAAGGGGACCTTTCACCCTCCTCTTTTTAAAAGACTTCTTTTGTTATGTATTTTAATTCACATACTATTATGTTTGGATATGTTATTCTATATCCTTATTTATGTAAATTTTATGTCCAAGTGATGGTATACCCTTTTTATATCTCATCAACACTTTTTCTAAATTTTGAAGTGACGCCGTTAGGCTGTCTAATTTTTTCAAGGGAACTTCTTAACCCAATTTTGAATCTTTGGGATAAACTTATACTCCTTGAATATGTCATTATAGGAATATTTGTGCATGTCCTCTGATTTATTTACCCTTAATATCAACTTATATTTGTTGTATTCGTTTGTCACACATAATTATGTAATTGATTTATCCTTAATCCAAGGATATCATCTTTTTAAGGGACATCGTCTCAATCTCCTTTCATTGAGGCATATATTGTTTTATACACAAATTTCTTTTATACGGTTTATAAACCCCTTTTACTTTTCATTTATTCAAAAGGAATCTTTTTATATGAATATATTTACTAAACCACAAAAAGGAATGTTTTTCTTGTCGTACGTATGCGGCGACAACGACTTCTCCCCCGCCGTGACCATTATTTGAGTTTCGGCTTCCTCTATAAGCCATAACTTTTTTTAATGAAAAATAAATACCATGTTTTACTCTTCTTTTATTTTGGTATTGAAAATGGTTTTCATAATGTTTTTATGTCAATGTGTTTTGTTGATATCTTGTGATTGAAAAGTGGAAATGTTATGTTTCCTTTATACATGTTTTATGTGATACGATTATGTTATGGTTCTTGGGAATTGTTATGAAGACGAGTGGTTTCGTGATAAAATAAGGGTGGGTGAGCCCGATATAGCTCTCTGATTCATTGGGTTACACGAAGGGGTTAAATGCTAAGGTTTCTCCGAAGAGATTTAGGGAATATACTGTGATGGTTATTCCAAACATAACCATGAGGGTTAATCCCTACGTAAGAATGTTATGAATGCCTCAAGTTACCTTTATGTCTTCTGATTTCTATGAGTTATTCATAAATATTATGATTTCATGAGGTATTTTATCGTTCTTATGTTTTAATAGTAATGTACGATTTCATTGATTCTTATGTATACATGGACTATTGTTTTATTTCCGTATTGTTATAACCTTTACTGAGCTTTTTATAATCATCCCAAGTTTTTTTGAAATGTTTTTCACAGGACATAATGTTGAATAGGGTCAAGGATGAAATCAAGGAAATGTTAGGCTGTCTAAAACAAGGAACAAGACATGAATCCTTTCTTCAAGAGTGTTTATTTTTTGAAAAATAAGAAGCTGAGTAGATGTGTCCACTTTGTAATCATTGAGATGTAATAGTTATGTCCTAATTCTCTAAAACTCTAAACCTGAAAAGATCCTCAATGTGAATTATTCATTTAATTCATTAATAAGTAATGTTTAAGGGCGTTTCCTTATATATATTCCCTTGATTCATTGATAGTTATCATGAGACAAAATATACTAGGTTTTGGCCAAACCCTTACCCATTTATATAGACTTTATGGATTATTCCTTGATGTTATGTTTTAGAGATCTCACATTATGTATTCTCTCATTATGTAATTAATAGTTGATAAGATATATGATTATTTGACTATAAGAATATCCATGCTTATGTTACATTATCTTGTGATTATTTATATGGAATTATTTGACTATTTTTTATTCATAACAAATGATGCTTAAGATTATGTTTTAATTGAATATATTTTTAGTTATTCCATTTTTCTTATTTTTTAGGTTTATTAATGATACCTTCCACTAAATACTTACCCTACTGAACATTTAAGATCACTACTTTCTTGTGATTAATATTTCTCCAGGATTATACGATGTATATTATGATTGATATTTAGTGTTAAATATAGGAGAATAACGGTGTTTTCAATGTATTTACACTGTTTTAATTTGTAATGTAAATTCCATGTCTTTATCTAGTTTTCCAGATCTACTAAACAATTCGATCCTATGAGATGTTATTTCTTGAATGTATTAACAATATAATAATTTAATGACTGGCTCGGGGATACTGTGATTAGGATCATTAAAATTGGTATTAGAGAAGGTTTTTTAGAAACATTGGAAAATATATTTATGAAATCGTAGATTAGGCATAACAACCATAAGATATAATTTGAGTATAGATATTGAATAACATGAAAAAACCATGTTTTTGAGATTAATTATGTATTAAATCTAAATTTTTTGTTACTAATTTAACTAATTTTTTATTATATATGATGTTTCATAATGATATGATCTAATCTATTGTATTTCATCATTAAGAAATGGAACCTCACAGAAGGAATGAAAATCTCACCAATGCACATGATCCAAAGAGTAAGAAGTATAAAATATTTTATTTTATTATTCCAATTTTTCAAATAGAATAAGTCTCTAATAGATTCTCATCATATGATTTTATGGTATCATGTTCTAACAAGAAAATAAAAGAATTCTATAACTGTTATGGATTCAGGGGGAATCATGAGAACACAAGTACATCTTGGAAGAATTAAGCTAAAAGAATAAATAGAAATACTTATTTTATAACATGTGATACTTATGGAAGGACACAGCTTGGTACAAGAATTGATGGAAAATGAGTTTGATTTAGGTTTAGGGAAAATTCCACCATTCCCAAAATTGAACGGTAAAGGAATAATTTTATAATGTTCAATGATTAAATTTTAAGGACAATTGAGTGCCCTACGCTCCAAGGTAAATTACACTACAATAAGCTGAGGGGTAAAAGTCAAGATTATTTCATTACTACTGAGGAAGTGGAATGATTAATGTTCACGTGTTTGGTGTATTTTCTAGGATTGTTCCATGTATTTTTTATATATATTATAGGTAATTAATATAAGACTAGGTGCTGAGAAAACGTGTGATTTCAAGGACCAGTGTGATAGGAATAAATGTTTGAAATATGTTAAATATATTTAAATAGAACATGTAATAAATTTTCCTATAAAAGTGGAATAACATCTTAATGGGTTCCTTGATCTGAAAGTCGTGGGCATGGTTGCATCCAATGTAGTGGATTTACCTTAAGCGAGGCCTAACATCAACCAAAATGAGTGGGATGTGAAAGATAGTTTTTGGATGTTTCAAGAATAAAATAAATTGACTAATTTTTTATTTTGACATTATGGAAACACAATGGTGAATTTTTTTTAATAAATAGCATGGTAGTGACCTAGGGTTAGAATTCATAACCCTAAATAAATCTCTAGAAGATCTGGAAAATTATCTTGGAGAAACCTATCATCAGATGATAATGAGATGACAGATCATGATTGTTCTTGATAAATCGTTATTGGAAACAAATCTTGAACATCTAATGATCCTATCCCTAGGTAGGGTGTGTGATCTCAATTCCTTCTTTCAAAATTTCAAGAATTGATGATGAACGTGGATCAACCCATGAATATTTTGACCCATAGTCCAATTATTCTTTTAGGAGGGGTTGATTGTGGGAATTTGGGGATGATTATACTATTTGATATTATTTTTATCATTATTACGAAATATATCGAGGCCAGAACAAACAACAGGTGAGGTTTGTTCATTAGATTGTTTTGTATGCCTTTTCTCCCCTTAACATCATCGTGTTCTTCACGTTCATCATGGTTTACGAACATACAATCATTGTGCCTTCATTTAGAGGTGAAATGATATTAAATTGAAGATCTTTAATCGTTTTTACATGACATAGGTGTGAATATGGTTGTATTAGTGGATTGAACGGTGGTGGGTTATTATTTCTCATTCTTCATCAGAAACGAAGAATAATGAAAATATAAATTTCTTGAGTTGATTTAAGGCTCAGATCTTACCTATTAGGTGATGGAGGGAGTATACAACCATATATATCATGTTTACCAACTATGAATGGCTGGGAATTATGGTCAGAGTAATGGAGGAGATGAAAGAGCAAGATATAGGATTTCTAGAAAATTCCAGAGAACACTGTTTGTAGTCTGGACTTCACAGCGTGTGGCACCCACCCAGTGGAGACTAATGGATTCGATAGGCAATAAAGTGTCACCGGACATGTTACCCCTATCACATGGTGTGTAAGACCTTTCTTGAGGCTCGAAATATATCTCAAGAGTTATAAAAACATAGGGTGTAATACAAAAAAATCATACGCATCATGTACCCCACCTCATGGAAAGACCCTGAACGGATACATGGGTTACCCCATGTGCTGTTACATGGGCATGAAAATAAGGGTTGAAACCGTGTACTGGAACATATCTAGAGTATATGGGTGGACCCCGAAAGGTTGGACATGGTGTGTGAGTGATTCTACATGCCATGTATACCTCTTATACATGAAAAGTTCTGATGACACGGGCCGTTGAACATGGGAAGTACCCCGAATCAAGGGACATAGTGTGTGACACTACTACATGTCGTGTACCCATTCCTACATGTATTTAATCTCTTTCCCACTGTATCTCAGACAAGTTTCATTGGGTTCATTCCCTTTCTTTTTCCTTTGATGGTTTGTTGGTATCATTTTCTACTCATAGGAGTATGTTCACTTCAATATGATTTTACTGGATATATTCAAGAATACACTATGAGAGGCCTGAAGTAGGATCCTATATCCATTATTATTATCTATGTAGAGTCTTGGTATTATCATGACAATTCCTACTAGACATTGATCCCCTACTTAGCAGGTCAATCTAGATGAGTCAGGTTATCACCCCATGGCCTTTGTAGTGATCCTCATCTTTGTATCATGATCTTCCTCACTCATGGAGCAAGTACTCTCAGAGAAAGTGTATCATATCTCTCTTCAGATCAAAAAATTTATTTCTCTCATGACTGTTCCCAGAATAACAATACATCTTGGGGGTGTTTCATTAGTGTTATCAAACTCAAGAGTGTGTGCTCCTGGATGAGTTTCTTTTATGGAATCTTCATACTGAATCTCTAGTGCTGGTATGTGGTAGTTGTGACTTACATCTAGACTACGAGTCAGTGGTTGAATATATCTAGATATGTTCATGTTATATATTATAGATATATACTATGAAGAGTTGAATATAGATTTAATTTTTGTATTGCTTTGGGAATTAGGGGTGTACTTATGAGTATTGTTATACTCACCCTTCCATGGTATTTTCCCACACAGTTGTTTCTTGTGATGATGAGTGATATTTTTCCAGAGTCCAGGGAGGACCAAGACTGGAATTAGCTTTGTGATTTTAGACAAGCTGAGGTGTTCCTACATAATTGAGCAGTAATCCTAGTACATTTAGTTTTATATGTTAGACTTTATAGTTTTCAGGCTCTTACATTTGGTGGTCTTGTATTCTTACCCAGCTAACTTTAATGCAATTTACTGTCCTATCGTACTCTATTTGTTTGTTTTAGTAGTATGAATGCATTTTTTCCTTAGTGGTTTTTACTTTTTAGAATTTGTAGCTTGGATACGTGTGTGTACAAGTACAAAAGAAAATTCCTCCCATGTTAGTGATATACCTAATTGATGCTAGTAACTATTTCATGGCCTATTGAAGGCTAACTTGGGGAGTTGTGATAGGGGCCATACTAGTATGGGTTGTGAAAGGGTGGTATTATAGCTTGTCAGTTCTACCTTAGGACTAGAAGTACGAGATATTGATTTTGGGAAATAATGTTAAGTGTTTCGAGTTTGGATTTTAGGTCTGTGGATCTAGTGTTGTTATGGGCAGTAAACATATCCATTCACCAGGACAATGATAACCTTATTTCGACTCAGTACATGAGAAAACTATTTGAACATAAAATAATGGTACATGAATCATATTGGAATGATTTGTGTTTCCATATTCTTCTTGATTATTCTCTCCAGATAATCTCATTGACTGTGGCACATCTTGTTGTCTTAAAGGATACCTATAAGATGCATACCATCTTGGATTTAGAATTCTGATACTGAGGATGACCCCTTAGTGATGAGGCTTATGTATAAGGATCAATTTCCCATATGAGGCGTCCCGGTGGTGCACCGGCCATACCCCAACATGTGAAGAAAAACATAATACATATAATACTAGATGACGAGGATAGTTGAACTCCATGAGTTTCAAAGACCTAAACCCCTCATATTCCATGGAGATCCTGAACCTCCATCAACTAAGGTCTATCTTGAGGTAGTGAACAAAGTTTTCCATCTAGTGAGGACACTAGTGGAAAAGATGGTGATCCTAGAGGTGAGCCTTCTCTAGGGGTCGGTAGGGGTGATGGTGGAGTTTAATCACATAGAATCATGTTGAGGAGACTCTTTCATGAATGGAGTTTGAGAATCTCTTACGAGGGGAGTTATCTCTGGTTATGTAGAGAGTAGTTCATATACAGGAGCATCTTCAACTCTAGTAGGGTAGCTTGACAGTGGCTGACTATACATAAATGTTCACCAACCTCTCCAAGTACTTGATGGATAAGGGAAGGGATTAGTAAATTAAGGCTTGTACCGTCGAGCAAATTTTACATTGTGACATTCGATAAATCATTATATATCTATGAATTTCGAATTATGCTTGAGTTCTTGAGAGAGCTTTGGTGGTCGAGAGCCTCTTGGATGGGTAGATCCATATGGTGATAGTCAAAAATTGGTAGACAGGTGAAGAGGCCTCAGAAGAAGGCATCCAACATCATAAATAGTGATATAGGTGTGGGAGACATTATAGGATGTACCAGGATAGAAGATCTGTATGTTAGGGATCTCAGGCTGGATCTAGTCATCCTAAAGAGAGGTGATGCTACACATGAGGAGACATGATAGATCATTGAAGATATTTCCCAACCTGTTGTGATTTTGACAGGGAGACGATGGATGGACCATCGAGGTAGATGAATAAAGTGGAGAAAAAAGATCCTCTAGAATTTGGATGTGGTTAAGGAGCAAGGAGAGTAGTTAGATGTGGTATACTTTTTGAAAAAATACCACCACTACCCCAAGGAGGTCCACACCTGGATGAAGGTGATAGAGGAAAGGGATGGAGTCAACTACATGCTGCCACTGCATATGACCCAGTGACTCCAGGGATGATACAAGGTATGATATATGTATTATCAAACATATCTACCATACTTATAGAAATTGGTTCCAGTCATTCTTTTCTCACCACTTACCTTGTACGAGACCTTTATATTCTGGTAGAACACTTGAATCAAACCTTACTCTCAAATAAACCTACGAGAGGATAAACGATGATCACATACTTGTGCCGATAGTTCGATATGACACTTAGAAGAAAGAGTTTCAGTTGGAACCCAATGGTGGGTACATAGAGGCATTAAAACGTCATTCTCTGTATGCATTGGATATCTTCTATTATTTCCAAGACAGTTTTAGGTGAAATGGTTGGTTTGTCTGCAGTGATGGGACAAGGTTTTCCTTTTTTGGAGAAAGAAAAACCTAGAAAGAACAATATGAGATCATGCATAGGAGGGTTTATCCTATCACTCATGAATTGGATAGCCTTACCCTTAGAGTATAAAATTTTAGGTTATTTTAATTCATAGTAGTAGTGTTGGAGTAGGAGGATTTATTTTTTGAAAATGTTCAAGGGTTACCTCCCCATTGGGAGATAAAATTCTACATCTACTTACACCCCTAGGTGACCCCGATATCCTCACCAACATATCAGATGGATTCAAAAGAGCATTGTGAGATGAGGGTGAAGTTTTAGGACTTATATAAGAAGGGATTCATGTGGCCCAATGATTCACCTTGGATGACCCCTATTTTTTTCCAAGAAGTAAGATGTTATCTTGAGGTTGTGTGTGGAAATCCGATGCTTGAACCATGTGACAATAGAAAATAAGTATCCAATTCTGAGGATCAATGACTTATTTTATTAGTTGAGATGGGAAAGATATTTTTCTATGTTTTAACTTTGATCTTAGTATCACCAACTATGGGTACGAGATGAGCATATACCGAAGGAGGCTATTAGATGTCACTATGGTAATTATGAGTACTTGGTTATTCCCTTTGGTGTCTAGAATTCTATATTAGTTTTCATGGGACTTATAAACTAGACCATTCATCCTTACATAGACTGGTTCAAATTAGTCTTCATTGATGATATCCTTGTGTACATGACATCCCAGGAAGAACACATGAGACACCTACTGATGGTTCTGGATGCACTCCAAGATCACTGGCTTTATGGGAAACTATCGGCGTGCCAGTTATAGATTCAGGAGGTTGACATTCTGGGACATTTTATATCATCATATAGAGTGGCAGTGGACCAGACCAAGGTGGAGGCTATATTATCATGGGAACCGCCTAGGAGCACGACAGAGGTACAGAGCTTCCATGGACTGGCAGACTATTACAAATGATTAATACATAATCTCTCTAGTATATCAACATCAATGATATCTTTTACATGAAAATGGAATCCTTCAATATGGATAGATATGTTCTAGCATGATTTTTAGATTTTTTGGAAGATTTTCAATAGCACTATGATCTTGAAAATTCCATTGGAGGGTGTTTAGTATGTAGTATTCTACGATGCATCTGGGGGCCGGACTAGGCTGTGTCATGATGCAGAGGCAAGTGGTGGTTTCCTATGGTTCTCACTAGTTGAGACCACATGAGAATAACTACATGACCCATGATCTTGGGTTAACAGTAGTCGTCTTCTCATTGAAGACGTGGAGACACTAACTGATGGAAAAGTGATTGGTCATCTACATCGTCCACATGCGGATCAAGTATATCTTCTCATAGAAGGATCTAAACTTGATATAGAAGATATTCCAAGAGATCCTCTAAGACTATGAGTTTGATATTGTATATAATCTTGGGAGGGAATGTGGTGGAATATTCTCTTAGTATGAGATATAGTTCAATGTTTCTAAACAAGGCGTCAGAGCAGGTGTCCTTATTATAGTGATCCTTCAGCGATGGAGATGGATAATCTTACCTCCAATCGATGGTTGTCTCCCCTCCACTCTTACAGCATGTTAGGGGAGGCCAACATGGGGATACCAACTTCACCACCAGATGTGCATAGATATCCATAGGTAATGAGCATGATGGGTATTCACAAGGTGGGGAAAACTTCATCATTTTCACAGGATGCATAGTTATACCAGTGGCATTGAGATAAGAGGTTTTGTGGGAGTTTCATAAAACACATTTGGTGGTACACCCTAGTGTGGAGATGATTTACTAGGACCTCTAATGTCATTTTTGATGGACATGGATAAAAAAGGTAGTTGCATAGTTTGTTCTCAATGCCATACATGCCAACAGGTGAGGGATGGGCACTAGGTTCTAGCGGGTTTGACTCAACCCATTGTGGGGATGGAAGGGATGAGGGATATGATATTTATGGAATTTGTTATGGGTTTACAATGTACATATAGAAAACACAATAACATTTCTATGATCATTGACGAAATCACCAAGTAGGAAAACATTATACCTATCAGGAGAAGAGTTTAATAGAGATCTTGGGAAGCCTCTATGTCCAAAATATTGTTCGACTCCATCGAGTCCCGTTGATGATAGCTTTTGACCAAGATGATAATTTCACATACCCATTGTGGAAAAGATTACATGAGGTTCTTAGGACTCAGTTACGCTTGAGCATGACAATTCATCCCTAGACGGATGTCCAGATGGAATGGACCATTCAGGTTTTGTAGGACATGCTGCAGGTTTGCATCTATGATTTATTTCATATTTGGGAGGACCACCTACCACTAGTAAATTATGTGTGAAATAATAAAAACCACTCCACCATAAATATGGAAAAATTCAAGGATCTTTACTGGAAACCCTGAAAGTCACCACTATGTTGGATAGGCCCAAGAGAGTCAGCACTCATGGGCCCAAAAGTGGTGTGTCCTACTACCAAGAAGGTCCAGATCATCCAGGAGTAGATGAAGACTACAAAAATCCATTATAAATATTATGTCAACTGACGGCGGAGACCGTTGGAGTTAGAGGATGGAGGCCATGTCTTATTTCAGTTCTCACCTCGACAATGGTTACAAAAATTTGGTTGCATTGACCGGCTGTCTTTAGGGGTTTAATGACCTTTTTTTCAGATACTGCATAGAGATTTTGAGGTGGTGTATCACTTATCTCTACACCTGTTGTTGGACAGGTTACATGATGTCTTCCATGTTTCGTAGCTAAGGATGTACATTCCAGACCCATCACAGATCATCGAATGGGGTGAGATAGAAATTGAAGATGGAGTGACTATTGTTGAGTATGCAGTAGAGATCAATGATTGGTAAGAAAGGATCCATTTTGGGTGATCATTTCCTTTTGTGCATGTCCTCTGGCAGCATAGAAATCTCTAATAGAACACAATGGTAAATGAGGTTCAAATTCATGCACATTAGACACTTATTTTTGTATAGATTATTTTTTGATTTTTAGGGACATAAATCCACATGGTGGGGGGAATAGAATCTCTTAGATTTTTCCATGTATTATTTTTAAGTATTGTAAATAATTAATTCGATAACAGGCATTGATACAACGTGTGATTTTAAGGCCTGATGTTCCTATAATAAATGATTGAAATATATTAAATATATTTAAGTAGTGCACACAAGTAGTTTTACAAAGAGAGTAGAATTACTTATAAAAGGGTGACTAGATCAGAAATCCAAGGGAACCTTTGCGTTTAGAGTAGTGAATTGACCTTAGGCAAGGCCTAATATCGTCCAGTTTGGGTTGACTATAAATGTTTGATTTTTAACGTTTAAAAAATAAAATAAATTAACAATATATTTTATTTCAATGTTACGGTGATGCTGTGAAAAGTTTCTTTTTAATAATCAGATTGGCAGGGACCTAGGGTTAGAATTCATAACCCTAGAGAAATAATTGGAAGATCATGGGAAATGTCTTGGAGAAAAATCTCGATGGACGACGATGAGATAACAGATCATGATCATTCTTGAAGGATATCCATTGAAAATGAATCCTCAAAAGTGAATGATCCAACCCCTAGGTAGGATATGTGATTTGAATTCCTTATTTCCCTATTTTTAGAATTGATGATGAATGCGGATCAACCCCCAAACAAGTTAAACTATGGTTCGATCCCTCTTGGGGGAGGTTTTGATTGTGGACATTTTTTGATGATTATACTATTTTTTATTATATTGATCATTCTTACATAATGTATTGAGGCCAAAATAAACAAAATCTAAGGTTTATTTCATGGTTTTTTCCTTGTTTTACCCCCAAAATGATTCACATTCTTCAAATTTTTCGATGATTCTGAACTAATGATCAATGTGCTTTTATTTTATAGTACAATGATCTGAAATTGAAGATACTACATCAATATGACTCAACAGAGGTTCATTTATGGTATTAGTAGTGGATTGAATGATAGTGGGTAATAATTTCTTGTTATTAAACAAAAATGAAGAATGAATAAAGTATTTTTTTTGAAGTTGATTCAATGATCGAATCTTACCGATTTGGGGATAGTGGGATTCGATGACCCCAAATATCAAGATTGATTACAATTTATGGATGGAAATGATGGTCAGAGTATTGGAGGATAAAATGGAGTGTGAACCATGGTTTATTTTGGAAAATTCTACAGAAAACGACATGTAGTCCGGACTACACGACCTGTAGCTCACTCTCAGTGGGGACTATTGTTTCAGGAGGCTGTAAAGGGTCACATGGGGCGTGACTTTTGTCACACGACATATGGTCCCTTTCATGAGTATCAACTGTTGTCTCAGAAGGCACACAGAGTTGGGGTATAGTACATGACTTTCTTTCACAACGTGTGCCCCACCACTTGGCCATACCCAGATAGAATAAACATGTTACCTTGTGTACTGGTACATAGGTAGGCGAACATGGTTTGACACCATGTACAATAACATGACCAGAGAACATGGGTGGACCTTGGATTATAGGACACACCATGTGAGACTTTCTGCATTCCATGCATACCTATTATACATGACATGTTTTGATGAAATTGGATGTTGAACACAAGTAGTACCTGGGGTCAAGGGATACAACATGTGACCCTACTACACACCATGTGCCCATTTATGCATGTATTGAATCTCTTTCCCATCATATCTCTGACATGTTTTGTTAGGGATGGTTCCCTTTATTGTTCCACTAAATATTTGTTGGTATCATTTCCTATTAACAAAATTATGGTCCCTTTAGTTGGATTTTATTGGTTATAGTCTAGAGTCCCCTCCTAGAGGCCCAGAGCAAGATCCTATATTCATTATTTTTCCCTAAGTAGAGTCTTGGTATTAGCGTGACCAATCCTAATGGATGTCGATCCTCTACTTAACAAGTGATTCATGGTATCACCCCATGGACCTGACAGTGATACCCATCTGTGTATATTCATCTTACCCACTCATGGAGTGAGTAATCTTTGAGTGAGTGTATCATATCACTATTCAGATCAAACAATGTATATCTCTCAAGATATTTCCCAATTAATAGTACTTATCAGGAAGACATCATTAGTTCTATCAAACTCAAGAGTGTGTACTCGCAGATGAGTTTATTTTTGGAATCCTCAGACTGAATATTTAGTGTTGGTATATAGTAGTCATGACTTACCTATAGACTATAGGTTGAGTTCTGAGTATATGTTGATATATTCTTGTTATATATAATATAGACATATACTGTGTAGAGATGACTGTAAATTTAATTTTCGTATTTCATTTTTGTTTTGGGGATTCCTATTAGGTATTGTTATACTCACACCTCCATGGGAATTTCACACATGGGTCGTGTATTTTATAGAAGAGGTTCTTTTTGATGAATTCTAGGGTATACCAGGTCCAGAGAGATCTTTGTGAGTTCATATAGGTTGAGGTCTTCCTACAATTTTGAGCCGCATTCCCAATACCTTTTTGTTTACATTTTAGACATTGTAGTTTTCTAACTCTTTCTTTTGGTGGGTTTGTATTATGTCCCAATTTACATTGCCAAGTTTACATTCTTATCATACTGTGTTGGTTGGGTTTAGTTGTATGCATTCATTTTGTTCCATAGTGCTTTTTACCTTTCATCATTTGTGTCATGGATATGTGTATGTTTGTACATGTACATAGGTAATACCTCCCATGTTAGTGATATAACTACTCAGTGCTATTCACCAGCCCTTGGCCTATTGGACGCGAGCTTGGGGAGTTGTGGTATGATCCCCATTATGACAAGTCATTCCATTTAGATTCAAAAATTACATTAATTAATGATATTCTGGTTTTATGAATTATGAAATACATGTTTAGGGCACTGTAATACTTCTTCATTATGTAATTGAAACCATGAATTGAATGTTACAAATAAAAATGATATAGTGAAATATTGATATTTTTGAAAAGAAAACATTATTGAGGGATGATAACCATTAATATTTACTTTCTTTTGTGATAATAATGATAAATATATGATTATGTGATAGTATTGATGACCATGAATGAGGTTATTGATTTGATGGTTAGTATTATATTTACTGGGATTATTAGATGTTTAGATTCAAGGAATATATTCAACAATTTGAGATTATACTTATATAATCATTCCTGTTTTCATTAAGGTTAATAGTGATCTAGGTATTCATATATTTAGTATGTGACAATAAGAGATACATTATGTTGTTTTGGGGAAAATCATATTTTAAGAAAACCACCCTCAAAATATTAAGTCTTTGAATTTGGGGAGACTTATTTTGGATGAGACTTAAGGTTAACATTTTATAGAATGGATTAATGATATAATTAATTAACACTAAAGTATGATTTAAAATATTAGACAACCTATTATAACCTATCTGGTTTTATTAACATTTTATAGGTTTAAGGAATGAATTTTGGATGACTTAATGAATGTTATTTAGGAATACAAACTCATATTGAATTTATTGTATTTGGATTATGAAATGAAATATAAATAGATCAATGCACAACCAATTTAGGATATTTTGATTATGAAATTGGAAGAAATTAATTAGTTTTATTTTAGCAAAGGAATCTCTAGATTAAAAATAACCATTTAACACTAGGTAAAATACATTAGAATAAAAAAATTATTTGTTTACTTTTCTTTTTGATAAATCAATGTTATTTTAACCAATAACATATTTATGATCTTGTGATAGTTAACATTCTAATGACCATGTATTATATCATACTCATTCAAAACATGATTTTTATATTTTATTCTATGTTAAAATTTTCACATCAAAATTATATTATCATATTTGAATGCTAATATTATAGTTACCTTCACCTTTCCCTTTCCCATTTTTAAGAGGATGTTTTTAGGAATTCTTTATAATATTTGATTTATATAAGGTTAATTTCAAATAAAAAATCCATGATTACAAATAAAAATATTTTATTGAGAGGATGAATTTTTTTTATGGTTTAGAGAACGTAACACCCAGAAATTGTTTTTTTATGTATCTTTTACATTTAAAATCATTGATAACTTATATTTCATGGAACACCGAGTTTAAAACCATGATATATAATTAAATAATTTGATTTAATATGTGGCTGTTATGTCCAAGATTTTAAATCTGTAGGAATAAAAAGTATTAACCAAATTATGAAATTAATAAAATATATTTTCAATCAAATATTTTGAAATTTATCCAAATAATTTTTAGAGGCATAAGATAAGATCAAATCCAATTTTACGCATAAAAATGCTATATGTTTCTAACATCATTTATACTTCCATTAAATGGAATAGTTTTTTTAAACCCGAATTTTTAACATTAATAAATTTTATAGAACAAAAATTTAATCCATTTTTTAAATAGAAATTTAAAAATTAGCATATGGTGATCTTATGATATTTTTTAGGAAAATATTTTATTATAGTGAATAGTGAAAAATACTTATTTTTTTAAAACTATCAATTTCATTATATTAAAATTATATTTATGATTTTTATTTTATATCAATTTAACATAAATAATAAATAAATATAAATAATTTAATTTATTTAATTATTATACATTATTTTGGTATAAGTATAATTTTGGGAAAAATATACATTTTTCAACAAAATAGTTTCTCATTGCATTTTATTGGATTAGTTTTAAATGAAATTATTAATCTTCTATGTTTTTAATTTTGAAAAATATATGAAATATTTCGATTTAAATGTTCTAAATTTATTAAATAGTTATCTTTTATTTTTTGGCCAATATAAATAGTAACCTTGGTAGTTTTTGTTACCATATTAAAGATTAATTGAGTAATTTTGGTTAAAAATAAAATAAAAATGATTAAAAAAGAACCCAAAACCACCCCAAATATTATTTTATGATTTATATTCCAGTAGTAATAGCTCTGGTTCAAATTTGAGTTATTTAATGTACACTTTTCCATTAAATTGTCTTTATTATTATTCAAATTAAGCAAAATCATAAAATGCAACTTTCTTTTTCTTAAACAAATGTTATGTGTAAAAATGGGGACCAAGGAAGGTTTTGAATGGATATAATTGTCTATTATAAACCTAATAAACTTATATTCATGATATATATTTTTTATGATTTTTTGGGGAAAATTTAGATGATGTCAAGAGAAGTATAATATTTAATTTAATGACTATAAAAATATGTCTCATGCATATGTTAATAACTATATTATTTTTTAATGTAGTTTTATTTAGAAGAATCATTTGAAAATAAATAATTTTTTAGAATATTAAATATTTTTCTACAACATTAAATTTTATTTTTAATTCTTAAAAAATAAAAAATTACCATAAAATGATTATAAAATAATGATGAAATAATTATTTTACTAATGAAGGAATCAAATAAATGAAATTAAAAATATTAAAATAAATATAAATTTACTTATTTATGGTTCTAAATAAATTTTATGCATGATTATGACCTATTAGTTTTGTATTAAATAAATTTTTTATGTTATCTTGTTGCTATGTTTTACTTAAAGACAATATAATGAATAGTGAAAAATTGAAAATAATGATACTTTATGAAAATAATAATTTATTAAATTATTTGAAAGATATAAAATATGGAAAATAAGTAATTATTACATTCTCTAAAGATTCATAAATAAATAATTTGTGGTTTAATTGATATTTTAATTGTAAAAATTACCACATTTTAATATTAAATAAAATTTTACTATAATTAAAATTAAAATATGTTAACAAAAGTAAATCAAAATAAAAAAGTCTAAATTGAAACAAAAACATGTTAAAGTTTTATAGGCTTATGATATTACAACCTTATCTCATCTTATTTTTGATTCCTTGTCCATTTGGTTGTATTTTGAACGAAACTTTGTATATTGTATTTTAATATTTTAAGCATTACCAGGGGAACCCCTCACCTCTATTATAAATCAGAACTTATTCCTTCATTTCATTTCACCACATTGAGCCTTATAGTGTGACCAAACACTACAAATTTATTCAACTAAAATACTTATCCATGTCCTGGTAGTCCTTGAAGTATAAAAATACCAACTATAGATCCCTTGAGAAGATATCCAAAGGTAGTCCTCCAAAAAAGAGGTAATCATTTTTATCAACTCATTAAAATTGAATTATTAGTTTACATCCTCTTATTTTTTATTACCTTATAAAATAATAAATCCAATATAAAATATATACTAGTATTTTATTATGATTATTAAGAAACCATATTCTGCCTTTTACACATCCAATGAGAAATGTAATCACTGCATGTGCATGCGTACAACTTATTATCCCCATATAATGGTGTGTTAATTTTATATGATAAACATTAATAAATGGTTCTAAAAATTTATTTAATGACTAAATATGATATATATTAACTTAATTGTATTCTGGAAGTGTTGGATCAATACACTATGTAATAAAACCAAGACATCTATGTCAAAACAGGCATGAAAAAAACTAATTAACACTAGAAATAAAGAAATGATTAAATTTTATTAATAAATGAGTTTTAAAACATTATAAGGAGATTATATATGATATAATATATACTAATAAGATTCTATCATTAATTAGTAATATGTTTGAAAACGTGATACAAGAGGTTTGGACTGGTACAGTGTATATCGAACCTAACTTAAGGGTTTTCTAATCTCAACTTTATTTCTCTGAGATTTGCATTGAACATCAATTATTCCTTGTGTGTGGTGTATGTATAATATACTTTAAATTTCAATATCCTTAATTTATTTATTCTCATGTTTTTTATGGTTTTTTTACATTTTATTATTTTATGGTGTTTATGAATAAAATTTTTAAAGTGGAATTTGACACTTTGAATGTTTAAATATTTAATTTCAAATTAATTTCCTCAAGGTAGAAATTTCTGATATTATTTATATGGATATAAAAGGATAAATGAAGTCATTTTATCCAATTTTTAATTTCATTAAAATATTATTTTAATGTTTCTTTTTTACATGTTTCATAAGGTTCATTTTTTAAAATTTAAAATGAATATTATTTTTAAATGGATTGAGCATAATTTTCTACTTTTATAATGCCTTAATTTCTAAATATTCCTTTACATGATTTACAATTTATTTTCAAATAAAATATTTTATTTTATAAGTTCACTTTTTTTAAAAAATTAGTGATTTCAAATTTAATAATGGTATTTTCCTAAAGAATTTTCAATGATATTATTTATGTCAACATCCTATATTGAATCCTATACATCATTGAGGTTTATCTCTTATGATACTACTTAAAATATTTTATTGAATTTTTTATGATCACATTGAATGAGGATCTACTATTTTGAAACCATTCCACATATTTTTTATTGGTGGATTGCGATTATATTTATTGAATTATATAATTATTAACATTTCTTAGTCTATTTTAAATAACAATGTTTACTTTGATTATGTTTCACCCTTTCATAAGATAATTGTATTGAAAATATTAAGTGCCGGTTTGTGATTGATATATACCCTCTATGCATCAGTAGGTCTCATTAGACAAACTAGACTGGGTTTTGGCCAAGGTCTTAACCATTAATGTACATTTCTTTATAATGGCCTTGATAAAAAAATTTATGTGTCCCACATTATTAATTCCCCAATTATGATATCAGAAATTGATAATACTAATTATTTAAGACTATTATAACATAATTGGAAACGTTTCATTATAATTTGACTATGTATATACAATTATTTGATCAGCATTTATTCTTACCATATTTTACTCTAGAGTAAGTTTTAATGGAATGTATATTTTTTCACCTTTACTTATTA
Source organism: Viscum album (assembly GCA_963277665.1). Classification (NCBI taxonomy): domain Eukaryota; kingdom Viridiplantae; phylum Streptophyta; class Magnoliopsida; order Santalales; family Viscaceae; genus Viscum; species Viscum album. The sequence continues at coordinate 1,449,561,690 of OY728155.1, forward strand.
TTTATGTTTAATTATGATAACATTTGCTGCATGATTACCCTTACTGAACATAAAATCTCACCACATTATTATGTTTAATTTATCTATTGGATTCCATGATATATATTATGATTTATTTTCTAGGTTAATCTAGGATAACAATGGTGTTCTCAAAGGATTCACTATTTTATATTTTATGTTGTAATTTTGAATGTAAAATTCATGTTTTTTTGTTTTAAAAAGATAAAAAAATATTTGGTATATTGGGGTGCAATTTCTAGTTCCACATACCAATGCATTATGGTATTCCACTGGCTATGAGCTATTAGGGTCATGGTCTTTACATTATCCCTTAGTCAACTAATTTTAATTACAACTAATGTAAAAACATTTTCAATATTAAAGGGTTATAATCTAATCTTATGAGCTGTGCATTAGGACATAAAAGGATAATTTTTGAAGATTTTCTCCATATCATATCCACCTTTTATTATTTCAATATTTTATTATTTTTTAAATAATTTAATATAATATTATTTTAATAAATTTATTATTATCAATTTTGAAACATCTCACATATTTTGACAAAAAATAGTTGAAGAATTTTTTTGATTTAAAATATTATTATTTTAACTATAAATTAATTAGTCATATTCACCTAAAATATGAATAGAAATTTTTTAATTTGTCAATATATATAACTTTTTATATTTTTAGAAAGAATTATTTTTTCTCGTTAATTGACATAATATTATTATGGTGTTATGAATGATTTTGAGGTTATTATATAATACCTAAAAATAATAAATAAATTAAAATCAATAATATAATTTAATTATACAAAAAAATACTAACACTATTCATTCATAAATTTTTTTGTGCCTTTTTGAATAGATAAATAATATTTAAAACATAGACGGTGTCATTTTTTAACATTCTTTGTCTTGAATAATATATAAATTATTATCATGGATAAGTGTCCATTAAATTATTCAATATGTTGTATAAGGTTATAAGGCTTGAAATAATTTAGTATAATAAGTAATAAGATGAAATATTATGGCATTATCATATATATATAATCCAAATTAAGATGATTTACCTTTGAAAATGGTGACAAATGTTTCCATAGTTATGATTCCTATCGACCAAAAATGGAATATTTAACAAATTAAAACCTTTTGATTCAAAATATTGAATTCATTTTATCTAATTTCATAACATGAAAATAATGAAATTAATTTTTATGTATGTGGAAAAAATGTGACAAAAAGTATTTAAAAAAAATAAATTTTAGGGATAAAAATCAAATTATCCAATTACTATGCCTCAAAAATTTATATTTTATGTTTAAGTAATTTAATCAAATAACTACTATATGAATATTATTTACAAAATTTACCAACAATAATTAATATTACTAATTAAAATAGAAATATTTTGCGCGTATAATGTTTTACAAAAAATACATCAAATTTATTTCAAAATACGTTTTTTTGAAAATTTTAATCTCTTTATATATATTAATAATTCATTTTATGGATTTTTGGACCATATATGTATCATAATATACTTATTACTACTTATACCTAGAAAAACAATGACTATGAGATAACATACACAATATATGTTAATAATATTACACAGTTTATTTAAATACATTGTGCATGCAACAAAAGGTTTTGTATAAATAAAATTATTTAAATAGAAATATTTCAGAGAAAATGTGGAAATTACTAAAATTAAATTATTATAATAAAAATAAATATATAAAAATTATTATATAAACACTTTGAAAAAACTTATTTCTATTGTAATGAATAGAGATAGTTGGCTTCATTACAAATAATGTATTTCATTGATATCATTGGATTAAATCCTCAATAAATGACATATAAAACAATGGATTATTTTAAAAGGGAATATCTTCACATTATGTTTATAATTAACTTATATATAAAAGGATTACCATCACATGATATTTTATTTATTTATATTCAAATCAGTTGGCTTCACATTTGGTATTAGAAATGTGTTTCAGGTTCTGAAGTTAAATATCTCATATGGTATCCATTTATATTCCATAAACCTCATAATATCTCTAGAACTATAGGGTATAGAATAAAATAACTGAACAAAATATATCATTTAACTCTGAGAGAAAAAACAATCCCTTACGTTGTGAGGGATTCAATCAGGTTGCCTCAATCATGAGATGGAGGAGGAAGATCATTACTCTCCATTCTTGGGTTCCATCAAGAGAATACCTCCATTTTTCTTGACAAAATTATACAAAAATGACGTTTTATGTAAGTACCGCTTATCCAAATAAAAATTAGAAGTCATATATATATGGTAAGATATTTTTTATTCAATAAAGTCCCTTAGATAATATCTTTATTACATATAAATACCACATCAAATTTTAGACACCTAACTCTTCCCCCAATTTATCCTCGGAAATTGTTAAACCTAGTATAATATATATATATATACATAAACATGTATAACGTTATTTTTAATTGAATAAGTTATTTAATATTATATTTACTAATTAATAAATTATTATTCATTTAATATTCATCCCATAAGTACATTCATTTAAAAAACAGGTGATTGAATCAATGTGGTAATCAAAACCCAAATGATTATTATTCCTTAGACTTGAGAAACCTATTGATCTAATATAATATTAATATATATTTTAACATTGGTTTTGGGTGAAATTAGTTTGGGACTCTCGTGAACCAATTAAATATTCTATAAAGTGGAATTGATTAATTTCAATAATCAATTTCCATTAAAACTTCAGTTCACCCATAGAGAAAGACATTTTTGTTTTAATGATAAAATCATAACACAATTTCTTATTTTGTAATATAATACCCATCTATTGAAATCTCATTAAACATGTAGTATACTTGTTCTATATAAATTTATTCTTTTTGTATCCTTATTTAACTTTTTAAAATAAACTCACTAATAAACTGCCTTGTACATAGTATTAATCAAAAAGTATTATTTCCATAAATTGATAACAATATCAAATTCCATTAAAATTAACAGGGAAATAATTTATTGACTTATTCAATTATTTCATATCACTTATGACACACCCAACATAGTCTACAATAATGCACACTAATGTCATAAAATTTGTTATCAATACATAAATTTATATTATTAAGTGGATACAATAAAATCTATATCAATTACAAGGATTAATAAAAATATCCACAAATAGGAATCTCCCATGAAAAATAAACATATATAATTCTTATTGGTATATTTTATATTATATCCTCTTCTCATGGTGATTACCATTAGGGAACTTCTAGTTATTTTATCTCACATTTGTATAATCCTCAAACACATGATATTATATATATATGTATATATATTATCAAATAGATTTAATCTTTCTTGAGGACATATATTTAATAATATTTTCAAATCAATTCTAGGTTCTCATTATAATGGATGAGGTCTAAGATCTTTTAATTTAAAAAACACGCTAATAAAAATATCCTAATTTTTTTTATAGAAAATAACAATGTACATGTCATTAGATATTTAATAACATTAAAATATTCTACTATAAAGGTAATAAAATGTAAAAAATAAATTTGATCTAGGGAAAGAACACTAACAATTAAATTCAATTTATTAATAAATCATTGTCATGAGGCTTGATATGTTCTCATGGTGTGATTACAGTGTGAATGTTGTGTAAACCCCCACAGTTTTTCCAAATGGGTAGCATGGAAATTGTGTTATTAAAGTAAATGGCATGTAATTAATAAATGAATAACATTTTCTACCATATAACTAACATGCATAAGATGTGACTACACAATGATTTTCTTGCATACATGAAATCTTACACATACTTCCTTATGTAGAATACATGATAATTACTTAAGCATGTTTCTTGGGAGACCAAAAATGGATTACACAATTTGTGGATAACTTTAATTTTTATGAAATTCATACCCACTCATAGAATGTGCACTCTTTGATAAGGGTAGCATGTGATTCAAAATTATGTAATTATTTTTTTATAAAATATTTTAGATACCTAACTTATATGTATTTTTACACACTATATAAAATTGGTTTTCTCATAAATTACATGTCTGGGGATTTTCAAAAAATCATATATAATTGAATTATTAAATTAACCATTTTATATATTATTATATCAAGAAATTAAGTGTATATACCTCACACACATTGATTAGATAATCGTTACTAAAAGCAGTTCACATTTAATATATTTATGATTATTATGTGGTCAGTCATTCTTTGTAGAATACACATTCTAACCCATGGAAGCACACACTATGTAATATTGTGACATATCATGTAGGAATAAAATCCACATAATTATAAAGAATAAAAAAATGATCATATAATGTGTAATTTAAAATCCAATAAGCTAAAAATATACATCATGTATATTTGAGTGGTACCAATAATGTTTCTTCAAGTACATGAATCATTTTTTAATTAACTAATAAATTTAAATATTACTATGTGGATACACATTATATTCTCAATTTGTTAATTCTACATACAAATTAATTTTAAATTAAAAGAAAATAATTTAATTTATTTGAGTTTAATTATTATAGGAATCTCAAGGGATGTTTATATAGACAATTCAGATAAATATTAATAATTAATTAATAAGGTAGTGATTTTATTAATTTTAAAAGTTTATCATGACAAAAAATATTGATATGGATTTTATTCATTTTTAAATAATATTTATTTCATGTTATAGATGATCAAGAAATTGGTAAAAATATTTTGTGTTGGTTTTATATTTAAACTATTTATTTAATATATGGGTTATTGTGATTAATTTATTCAGAAATTAAATATGAGGATCTATTTATTATAACTAATTCATTTTATATAAGGGATTACTTAGTGATAGTTTATTTATGTAACCCTAAACACCTGGTTTCCCTCACCAATGTATGAATATGTATATAGAAATGTTGGATTTCCCATCTAATACATATGGTTCTAGAATAGTATAAGGTGAAAACATACAAGGATATTCATTGGTTAATTATGGAATGATAATCCTCAATCTAAGGATGAATGAAAGAGTTTTATCATTTGGTTCAAGGGTTGGTTTTTAATCTTCATGAATAACTAACTACCAGTTTAAATGTTTATGAAAACATCATTTGTTTATTTTATTCTATATAATACTTCATGAGTAATTCTAGTTAATATTATCAATAGATCAATATATTTCCTTTTAAAATTTCACTAATTATATTTCATTTATCTATAATCACTATAATAATGATAAGTAAACTGTTAGTCATAATGAAAATAGTTATATTCTAACTAAATTGATTTTCATTAATTCTGTGCTTTTATTCAAAATAATAATATCAGTATTATCAACTTTAAATTTTCTGAAAAATGATATGACATGTGATATGAACATGTAAAATTTATTTTTGAGGAAATTATGGAAAATGTTTAAAAAAGACGATTTTTGGATGAATAATAGAAAATAACGTTAGTAAAAAAATATTTTCATTAAAATTATTTAAAAATATTAATATTTTTGATTGGTTTTAAAATTTAATTAGTTCTTTTTCATGAAAATATAGCATAATTAATTCCATTGTTATCAATGTTACTCTTTATTTTTGTATAGAAAATTTTTATACATGAAAGGAACTTTAATGGAAAACCTTTTTTCATGACATTTTAAAATATTTTTATTAAATTATTTTATCCCAATTATATAAATTAAATTTGATAAAATGGAATCCATATTTTCAATAATAATTAATTTTTTTTATAGGGACACATTAATTTTTTTCATTGGGAATAGTATATTTGGTTAAAAATGTTGGTTACTGTGGTAAGAGTTAAAAAAGGTTAAAAGGGATAAAAATTAGATGATAATGGTTAAAATGAAATTCCCACCTATTTAATCATAATTTATTTTAATATTTAGTTTTTATATAATATTCAATTTCATTATGAGCCATTTTTACCCATATTGGTTGAGTTATAGAGTAATATGTTTTAATATTTTGAAAAATTCTAGTTTTGTCTTCCCCAACATTTAAAATGATACCACCTTTACTCTCATATCCACCCTTAAAAAAATATTTAGCTCATCCAATACCTATATAAATATTTTCTAACATCACCAATAATGCATTATATGTCATAGTTTGTTTTTCAAAATACTATCCTATGATGGAAATATGTATAAATATAAGGAGGTTATCCGAATAATAGGTATAATTCATCATGAAGTGTTTTATGTTTATGTAAATATTTAACTTATTCAATAATATCCAAGTAATTTTAATTAAATGTAATCAATTCCACCAATATAATGTAATTGTTTTACATTTTTTATATATACCATTTTAATCTAATTATACCTATAATGGTAAATGAAAACATCTTTTGTATGTTCCTATATATTACCACCTCACATGATGATTTATTTCATTTTTAGTTTCCAACTCTTTGGGGAAGGATTGACAGAAATACGTTTTCTCCTCCTCTAATAGTGTCAGATGTTATTATATGTATAGATTGGGTTTCTATTTTCAATGATAAGATATACTGTAGATCTAAATAATTATTTTCAAATTGAATTTTAGTTTATAATACGAATTATTTATAACGAATAAAATATTTCATGATTCTAAGAATTTGATTAATAATGGAAAGGAATATTACGTTGAATATATTTTTGAGAAGTAAACACATCTAGATGGTGATTTTCCTATAGTAAATTAATATATAATAGTATTTATATATGAATATCTTGGTATTTTACCTAATTGAAAGTTTGAATTTATTATTGTCTCCAAACCTAATATTTATCCAATATCAATACCATTTTATAAAATGTATCATATATAATATTTGGAATTGAAAATGAAGATAAAATAATTAATTCATAATTGATTTAATAATCACAGTACTATAGCATGGGGTTCTGTTATTTAGATTTTAAATAAAGAAACTGGTTTCATGGGTATTTGTATTTATATTAGATAATTAAATCACCAAAAGTTTATAAATATTTATCAACTATATCACATAGTTTCGTTGTTTCATCATCTCCTAAAATATCACGTTGTGACTTGAGTTTTTATTTATTATAATTTGATATATTTTAATATATATTTAAAGATATATGCACTGAGATGACTTGTGATTCTAAGGCATGGTGTGCATATAATTAATTTTAAAATGATACTAAATATATATTATATTGTGCATGAAAAATCATAAATAAAATGGGTTAAATATTAAATGTTTAATTAGATTAGAAATATGATTATGAGGTTATTTCTAAAACGTGGTGTTTACCCCAGGTGTCACAAAAAATTGGTCGGGTTGGGATGATTGGAGCCCTTGCTCGATGGTGGTGTGTTATGTGAATTTAATTATTTAATTAATTATCTAATTTTATTTCTTTAACCTAAATCTAAATTATTATAAATAAATCATTATAACTATATATCTAGGGTTGGCCTAACAATTATATAATCACTAGTGAAGCTCTCTCCCTCCTTTGATGAAAAATCCTTTGGCAAATGATGAAGAAACTCAAGGATCGAGTGGATTAGGATAAAATGAACATAACAACTCTTTACAATCATTGTACGGAAGTATTATTAGCCATAGATTGATCAAAATAAAAGTTATATCTCGTCAATTGGTGTGTTTAAACCCTTTATTAAATGTTTTAGTTGATCTATAGTTGTTCTTCGATCTATGCCCCTATTGCAAAACCAATCCATGCACCCAAGATCTGAAATACTACTTTTATTCAATTGTAATCTAATCTGAACGGACAATTCTAGATTTATTGGTCATTAATGCTTGGCCTCTATCAATTGAACATTTTTTTGGTTCCTCTATCCCTAACTTCTATTCACGTTTTTCACCCATTTGACCCCTTGGTCCAAGTACAACCATGCTGGGATATACAATGTTTGATCAGACCCCCAGATATGCATTGAATTGCTTAAATGAGAATGGATTAGTGAGTAAATTATAGATCTATAATATTTGTGGTATAATGATGTTCGATTTAATGATTTGAGGAAAGATATTTAAGAGTTGAACATTCGTGTGTGTGTGTGTGGAATGTGCGATGAAATTATCATCGATGATGAAAGACGATTCACGATGAGAAATGGCTGAGATCTGAAATCCATGGCCTAATATGGGAGTTTCAGATTGATTCATGGAGGAATAAAAGGTGGCATGGATAGATTCAAAACACAAATACCAGAACTAGAAAACCGGTGAATACATGATTACATACATTGTACAAGGATGATCAAACAATGTGTATCCCCCTCAGTGGAAGAAATAATGTTATGGGATTTTTTAAGGCTAACACAACATTTGGTACTACATTACATGCCATGAAATATACCTTGGTTGGATAGTCAATGTGGTGGACCATACAGGTGGGATTTTGTGAAGAAGTACACAAACACAGGTTGACCACACGAGCAACATTCCATGTTTCCCAACATTCTATGTACCGAAGTACTTGTACTTGGGGTCTGGTTCATGGATACAACCCGTAGACATGGATCGAGTCCTACTTATCCTTGACACGCCAAATTGTCCACCTACAAGGAGTGAACAACTACATGAAAATAAACCTGTGTGAAGAACACAAACATGATCAGGTTATGAAGAGAGGCCACATGTAGTGTTGTTCCCCTCACAGGTTGTGTACTCATTGAGATCTTTTGATAGAACATTGAATTACTGTATTCCATTCATTTGAACTCATTTTTATCCCATGAGTAGCCTATATTGAGTGTTTTTACATATAGAATGTGATGGTTCCATCACTAGATTCTTTCTAGATAGTATATGAAATTTTTCAAGTGATATCCTCTAATTGATATTGGTAGTGGTGTTCCTAGATGGGTTCTTTTGGGAATTACCCTCTTATAGGGTTGGATAGTAGATATCCTAATAATATTTATTGAGAAGTTACCTTCTAGCTAGGATGGGTAGTGAATTTCTCCAATGGTATCTTCAAGGCATTACCCTCGAGAAGGGTTGAGCAGTTGAGTTCCCAGAATACTTCTTATTGCCTTTACCCTCCAACATGGCTGGTTAGTGTAGTTCCCTGATATATTATTCTTTGTGTTACCCCCAATAAAGGCTAGGTAATCATGTTACCTAATGGATTATTTTAGGCATTAAACTTTAGTAGATATGGGCATCGATGTTCAATGATGACATTCCCAAGTGTTACCCTTGAGTGGTACTGGTCAGTGGCGTTCTTGAGGGACTACAAGAGTGGAACCCTACTATTATAATAGGGGCATGTGTCCTCATACCTAAATATGTGGCCACTCAACTATGCATCACGATGAATAGACATGGTTTTACATTGCTTTGGACTCATGGGGAAGAAGGACTCTTTCCCCACTGAGACATGTTTTAGTAACACCACCTAAAACCATACAAGTGAGTCAGTTTTTCCCAAAGAGGATAGTATCGAGGTGTGGTGATGTAGTTCCTCAGACATGTCTATTCTAGAAAGATGTGTCAGATGCTGGGAATCATTGATTGACTTTTGGAAGTGTTCTCTACTCTTCCTAATGGGTTGATTTGTGAGATGGAGATACCCTACTTTCTCGTTTTGGTTTCTTTGATAGAGCATATATATATATCCCTATTATATATCCACTTATTGTATTTGTTTAATATACTTTAAAAATATGTGAAGACACATAGGGTATGACACATGATTTATGGGTCTAGCTTCTTGTGATTTAATAAGAATACTCTCTAGTTATAGGTGGTGAATACCCAATGGGTAGTTCATCTACTCAAAGTTTTTTCCCTTGGGTTTGGAGAATCTAACTTCTAGTCATGGTTTGGGTTGATCTATACTCTTTCATTGTATCCTATAATTTCTACTACTTTCTTCTTCTATTGAATATCTTAAAAATCCACTTCATCTATCGTGGTTTTCTACTAGGTATTCTTAAAATCACCCCTAAAATAAATTTTTATCGACACGTTGTGTCTTATGAAGCTGATGGATAGGTCGAACAATACTTTATAGTACCTTCTGGGTACATGGTGCATATAATTATTAGGGTTCTCATAACTTGGGATTCAAAAGATGGGATATCCCATTTATTTAATTTTCTAGTTTTCTATGAGATTGGGACACATTTGTCTTTCAAGAATGTCTTCCCCCCCTATACTTATCAGTATACACTACTACAATTTTATATTGTGTAGAGGTTCATGAATGATTGGATTAAATTATAGAAGTGTTTCATATTTTATTATATCCCAATGCTTATTTTCATTGATTGGGATATGTGTTGTTACAGGTTATTAGGAAAAGGGATCATCGAGTTAGTTATGCCTTCGGTGCATGTTGCCACCCCTCTCTTATAGAGGTGGGATTGGGATAGTTGTTGCTCGAGCTTTGTATGGGTAAGGTCATGACAGTTTGGTATTAGAGAAAGTTCATTCATTGGGACGTTGTTCAAATGTTTCCCCTTGAAAAATAATTGGTTTGGTTTAAGGAAATATTTTCAACGTGTATCGATTGTCGTTATCATTATTGGGAATCTAGTGGTGGTCCAGCAATCGATGTAGCCATTAACTAGGACTTTTACTCCATGATTGTTGACTAAGCATGATGATAAATTTATTTTAGGGTTAAATTTTACATGAAGAAAATATTATTGAGACTTTGAATATCTTTCTTGAGTGAACTACACATTATATATATATGCTCATCTGACTGTGTCACTCCTTAATATCTATCAAGATGTATATGTGATGAAAATTAGTTAGGATAGTAGTTTTGGTTTGGGATGAATTCCCTATTAGTGATGGCGTCTCAGTTCAGAGTCCATCTAATTATCCTCTTCATATAGATCAGTAGGTAGTAACTCCCCCACCTTTTGAGTTGATGATCATCCTAATAGAGAAGGCCGAAGATTTTTCCAGGCTAAGCAAACTCCATGAGTTCCAATATCAAAGATCACCGAGGTACCATGGAGAGCCTGATCCTCAAGAGGAATAGGATAGGCTAGAGTTAGTGCTCTACATCTTTAGGCGTATCTAGACAATGAATGATAGGGAGGTGTTACAAGAAGCTATAATTTTTCACGGAACAATTGGGCGTTTTTGGAGTATGATTATGTAGATACACGATGAGTTGACACTCTTAGTGGATGAATTCCAATAGCTATTTTGCAGGGAGTACTACCCCTCATGCATATGATCAATCCTTATCCAATAGCATATAGATATTTAACATTGAGGGATAAAGGTTGACAGGTATGCGGTGAGGTTCACAGAAATTATGTGGTACTCCATTAACATGATTCAGGATGACTACTTCCAATCATGAATGATTAAGTAAGGACTACGTATAGATATATGATATTTCTTAGTGTCCTCATGAATCCCCAAATATGATGAGGTGTTGGAGTGAGAATAGGTTCTAGAGAAATTTCTATCAGAGGGATTCCGTATGGCGGGAGCTGGCAGTGGGCACGACAAAGGTGAGTCATTAAATGCAACTAGCATACACCAATCGATGAGATCTCATGGTTGGAGATCCTTTCATGAGAAATCTCTGGCATGTAATAGTATAAGGATGAGGTATCATAGATTGTTAGGTAATCCAAGAGAGGGTTGTTTTTTACCTATGATGGGAGAGGTTACATGGAATGACACTACCTCAATAGTGTTACTAATAATGTAACGCCCCGACCCCCAAAGCCCGGATCCAGTGCATTATTTTAATACATTGGTATGATTACAAGGATTCTTGTTACGAAAGACTGATCAATTTAGTAGTCTTGTAAAATATATTACATATATGAAAGTTAAATTTTACATTCAAACATAAAATAAAACATAAATAATTCATTGATAATGCCGCTATTCCCCTATCTTAACACTACATATCAAACATAATACACTTCTTGGAATCATGGGAAAACAAAACATAAGAAAGGGGTGAGGTCAGATGCTCATTAATGGTAAATAATTTAGTGGAAGCTATAAACATTTAAAGAAATATGTATAAAAAACAACAGCCTTATATAAAAAAAACATGAACATTATATGGAGGAAATAAATCAAACATTACCATATAAACATGCACATGTATATTCTACTAGTAAAATAATAACATGTAATAATTAATTTCATAATGAGGGAATGCCTAATGCCGAACATCATTACCACATAGTCAAGGCCTTGTGCCAAGAATAAATTTTTTTTTTCAGGGCCTTATTCCAAGACACTAATTTGTCTCACGATACCTACCAATGCATCAAGGAGCTATAGCGGGCTTCGCCCATCACTTACTATGTCCAATGCATTCCTCATATGAAAATGTTAAAACATAACATAAACATTTGTATTAAAAATAGAATATGAAATCTGAATACATTAGCTATAAACCATGAATGGTATAAAAATATCACATATATAGTAAAACATATCATAACACATTCAATAAAATATGGAAGATTTTATTATAATATATCAACTTCAATCAAGAATAATCTTCAGTAGTGGATGTTGATATAGTTGAAAATGATCATTAAAACTTTTTGAGTGAAATAACCCATTTTCATGAAATCATTTAAAAGTCACACAATTTTTAAGGGAAGAAATTTATAAGATATTTTTTAATCAAATTTTCACATTCCGCTTTGAAACATTTAAAAGAAATTAACATTTTAAAACAATAATGTCTATATAAATATATCCTTAAAACCATTTTGAAAACATGGACATTAATGAGAATGATTTAGAAGAATAAATATTTAAAAAATTTAAAAGGATGTTTTAGTTAAAGAGTGCCTTTAAAATAATACTTTTGAAATCTCTTTTATGAAACATGGACATAGATAATAAATATGTCCCAGTAAAAACATACACATAAACAATCTCAGATAAAAATGAGATTGGGAAATTAAACCTTACCTTACACATTCCTTTGGTTGAGGGTGTGTTTAACTTACTTTATAATGACCCAAGTATGCTATTAAATTATCATAGAACCATATTCATATTTATTATATCTATATGAATCATTTATGACTTTATACTACACATTTAATAATGATTTTCATGTTAAATTAACATTATGGGTAATAATCACTTTCTTTATCGTACATGTTTTAACTTTTTATTCTTGATTGTATCATTTAGATCACGATTTAAATAATTCATGAATATAAAACATGATTTATATATAATATATATTTATAATTTTAATTTGTATAATAGATAGATATATGAAATGGAAAACACCGTTTATGGAGATGGTAGGTTGTACGTACGCATAAATGATGTTTCCATTTTCATATCATATTGAACGGAAGTAAGTGAATAAGATATATGTAAGTAAATACATTCAAATATATATCTCTAGTAGCATTATTTTTTCATATATTACATAATTATTAATAATATATATTTTTATAATCATCATTGAATGGTGAACCTAGAAATGAATCTCATCATGTTGTGGAGATGGTAAGTCGTACGTAAACACGAGCGATGATATCATTTACTTGATGATTAAAAGGTGTGTTATTGGATGGTATATTAATTTTATAGAGAAATTAGAATTTTATTTTTATTATTTATATACATATTACTCATCATTATATCCCTCCAAATAACATAGTGTTGAATAACAAATTACACCACAATGTGGGGACATTAAGCCGTACGTACACACACATGGTGACTTTATCGTTCATTGGATGGATAGAATAATGAGTATGGTTGTAAAAAATTTATAATAACATCACCATATGTATAATGTACTGGAGTTATTATTTTGGTTTGTAAATAACAAATAAAGAGAATGTGTAAGAAGAAAAGAACTTTGAAAGAGGTGATAAAATAATTACCTATTCATTGGGTGTTTCCTTTAGATTTGAACAAAAGGGCTCCTTAGGTAGGATTTTGGCTCAAGGGAATGCCTTTAGGTTGAATTTAAGGATGTTGGGAGGAGTTTTGGGTACGTTTTGGTGGAGACAAATGGCATTGTAGGTGTGATTATGAGAGAAGGGGAAGTACCCTTTTATACTAGATGTGAGGGTAACGTAATGAAAAGCTTAAAATATTATTTTATTATAAAATATTTTTCGTTTTCTAATGGCTCAAAATTGATTTAATTAGAAGATAAGGTGGGTATGGGTTGGAATCCTCTCAACCAATATGTTTTAGAAAAGTTTAGGTTACCATATAAACCCTATATTTTATAGTAAACTCTTAGTTAAATAGTTTAACATTTACGATGTCCTTTTGTATTATTATAATAAATAACTAGTAAAATAACTATAAAAAAGACAAGATAACACCAAGAGGTTAATTATTCATATATAAAACCTTATCTAAGTTATTTTGCCAGATCGTATATTTTTTTAAAAATTATATCAATTAATAATGTAGTATTTATTTTAAAAACTCATTTATGTCAATTTTGATACTATTTGGTATTTTGTTTTTGTTAAAGTAATAAAAACTTTATCACTTTAAACAAAATTTATTTAATCTACCCTAACAGGTAATTTTAACCTATAATATTCTTGTATTCCATCAAAATCATCAATTTACATTTATTTTTATATTTATAATATCAATTATTTAAATCATTCATTGATAAAGTAATTATGATATCATCATTGTGTCAAAAATAAATTTACTTATTTAGTCTCTAAAAATTATAAATAAAATACCATTATGTATGAAATTTATTTAGATTTATAATGTATATTTATAGTCTAATTTATATTATGTATAACCCTATATTAAAAATGGTTTAGTTATTAGACTTTGAATTTAACACTTTTAACACTTCTTTAAATAAAATAATAATAAATTTCCTAATCTATTCCAAGTGGAACAAAAGGATCATATTTTATTCATAAGGATGGTTTTGGTCGAAATAAATTTATCCAATAGAATTAGGACATGTGTTAGGGTAATTATAATATCATTTTTATCTTTAACTACCCTATTTATTTATAACTGTGATAAATAAAAGTCAGAATTTACTATTCACCAAAAATTATTTTAATCTTATTGAACCAAATTTTACTTACTACTATCAATTGTGTTACTAGGATTTTTTAAATTCAATTCATAGGAGTCGTAAAATTATGTTTTATTCAAATTTGAAAATGTACCTAGTATGTGGGTAAAAGACGTTAAAAAGTTCAATAAAATTTTATACATTTAATTTCATTATAAAATGACTACAATTAATTACATTGAACTTATATAGGTATTATATATCTATTATTACATAAAATAAATTTAAATAAAATAAATAGTTATTTAAATAAAAAGTCGGTTTTAACCAATAATGCAGTGTTTTTTCACTATTCATCGAAAATTGAAATTTTTCAGAAAAAAATTCTCCTGAAGATAATTTTGATATTATGAATCCAAAAATTAATTCTATTTTACCCAATTCAAAACAAATATGTTTTATTAATTAATTTAAAATTAATTCCCATTATCAAAACCAAAAAGCAGGGTTTTAAAAAGTAAAAATTATCAAAATATTGACATGCGTTTATGTCAAATTTAAATGTGAAATTACATATAATTACATAAATTGTATTAAATGATAAAAATATAATTATAATTCTAAACAATTAAAATTCATAATTTAACACTATAAATTATTTCTATTAAAAAAGTTGTTTTCAATTAAAATTTTGTATTTTTCAATATTCATCAAAATATGAAAGTTATTAGAAAAGTAGCTAAAATTTATCCAAAATAAGTTTTTATGTCCTCCTTCTAAAGAAGAATTTAATTTCATTAAATTGAATATATAAAAGGGTCAAATATTGGTTTTAAAAAGGGTTCACCCTTAATAGGTGGTAAAATTGCATTTGTTGAAAAATACTTCTTTTATGTGAAAAAAATGAATTTGTTCTTATATTATGTCTATGAAACACATTATATGGATTCTAAAATTACATGAAGTATATAAAATTCAAAATTTAGTTAATACTATTCATAGCCGCTTTTTGAACAGTTAGTTTAATAAGTTGTGGTGCGCTTGAACTTAGTGTTTCATGTACAACATGTTATTGAATTAATTTGAACAGATAAAGTACTGTGAAATCTTGGTGTGTTACATTCTACCATACTTGAATAAATTTCTTACTTGAAATTTTAAAATGCTCTTCGAAAATTAAAAGTTAAAATTAGAAAAACACCATTGTGGAAAACCCACATCAGAAATTGGGTTAATAAAATTTAGTTTCAATAAGATGGAAAGGGAAATGAAAAAGTCACCAAAAAATTAAGATATTGTTTAGGAGAACATTGGTAGAAATTATAGAAACATAAAGGGAGTTAAAACATAAATATTTATAGGGAGAGATTTAGGTCATCAATCACAAACAAGTGTAATATTGGAGGCCACAAAGCCATCAATCTATGATGATTTGAAGTATCATCGGTTCAACAAAACATAAGGTATTAGGATAACTCATTTTTGGTTTTAAGTTACCTTCCCTAAAGTTTACGAATTAATTTATTCATATAAAAGGGGAAACATATACTTGACAATTAGAGTTTCATCCTTTAAAGAATCCCTACAAAAAACTCATATTTAACTCCAAAAGATAATAGAATTAAAAAATATTTCATTTATCTTAATCATAGGGTTCCAAAAATAATGAATTTATAATTCATTTTTAAGACTATTTAAAAAAACTACATTATAAAAACTATGAAATTACATAGGCCAATGGTAGGTGACACACCCTTGTCGCCCTTCGGTTGCGGGTTTAAGTCTCATGGCCTTGCCGGACGCGGCAAGTTGTCGCCCAACCTCCAGGTTTTTCTTTTTATAACTATCCAAAAATAATCTTAAGAAACTCTTTAACATTATAAATAGTATCCAATGTCAAACATAATCCATTCCAATGATTATAATTATCCAAAATACTTATATCCAAACTCAAAGTCCAGAATTTATAAGTAAGGTCAACATAATGAAGATATTTTTTCCATGTAAGAACATGTGAATACCTTCATCATGTATTCTTTTAAAACACGATAACACCCTGAATTTCCATAAAACCTTATTGATTACTGTTATTCTCCCTTATTTCTTATAGAGTGCTGGATATACTCTTTATATCCAAAAAATGTTGTACCCTCCAACAATAATGTAATAAACAAAAAATAATTAGTTTCAAAGTAGTCAAGAATATTGAATATAATTTATCCAGATCAATAACCAGTAACTCGTTGATACAACACTCAAATGAAATAATTTTTTAATAACAACATAAGATCACTAGTCATTCCACTTAATCTGTGGTAATATCAAAACATGATTATTTTCAAATTACATTATTTGGGGGATACTCTGATGATTTGGACATTTATTTGCATAGTGTTCCAACTCCTTACAGATGAAGCATTGTACTTTTGAAACCTTTTTATTGCCCTTGGAATCATGTACTTGGGGTCCTTCTTCTCTACACTTTTAAAAAACTCTCATACCCTTCAATAATTTACCAAGGTTATTCTATGAATAGTTATCACATCTGTGAAAATCCTTCTTTCTCCTCTTCACATTATCCATCTTGGTCTCTAACGTCCTTTTCGTCTCTTGCATCCCTTCAAATCCAAAGGAAATAGATAATTATTTACTTATCTTATTAAGAAATGATACTATTTATTCATATGATGAGAATACATGGGGGATTATTTCCCTTCTAAATATTGTCTTAATACCATGAAATATATGATCCTTCTTACTCTTTGGATCCCGCGTATTGTAGGAGTTTTTATTCCTTCTACTAGGCGCCATTTCTAAACAATATAATACACTAGGTTTGTTTATGAATCAAAATGCATAATTACAAACTTGTAAAATACCTAATGATAATTGAAAAAAAGTTTCATAAAATATGTTATCCTAAATTTTTTTTCTTTGAGGAAGTATTTACTCCCAAATTCTTCATATTATCTTGTTAAAAATTGTGAATTATCCTAAGCATATCCCCCATGAGTTTCGTAACCAAGAGTGCAGCAAGGCCCGTTATCATGTACCAGAATACCATGGGTCAAGCCCGAAATTCCTTTTCAGAGTTTTCAATCATAGGTAAATATATTCCAGAGCCACCTCTACCTGATCGTATCCAAAAAAGGATGTATTTCATGGAAAATACACAAAATCCCTAAATTACTAAAATTCTATGAATTGTTTCTTTACCAATACTCAAATTATATCTTAGGGAAATTTTCTATTATCAGAGTTTTTCAAAATCTAGTTTCCATGGTTTTCAGTAAACTTCCTCTGATACCAACTATAACGCCTCGGCCCTAGAAAGCCAGAGCTGGTGCATTATTTTAATATATTTCCATGATTACAAGGAATCAAGTCCCAACAGACCAATTAGTTTATTATTCTTGTAAAATAGATTACATACATGAACGTTACATTTCATATTAAAACATAGAACACAACATAAATAATCCGTTGATAATTCCATTATTCCCATAGCTTAACCCTACATATCAAACATAATACATTTCTTGGAATCTCGGGAAAAAAACATAAGAAAGGGGAAAGCTCAGATTCTTAGTAAGGGTAAATAATTTTGCAGAATTTATAAACATTTAAAGAAAGACATGTAATAGAAAAACATTTTTAAACATAAACATGAACATAATATGGAGAAAATAAATCAATCATTACAATATAAACATGAACATGGATATTATATAAGTCAAATAATCACATGTAATAATAAATTTCATAATAAGGGAATGCCTACCACCAAACATCATTACCACATGGTCAAGGCCTCATGACAAGACTACAAATAAATATTTTTTCAAGGCCTTGTCCCAAGACACTAATTTTTCTCATGAGACCTACCGATGCATCGAGGAGCTATAACAGGCTCCACCCATCACTTACAAATTCAAATGCATTGCTAATATGAAAATGCTAAAACATAACATAAATATTTGTATTAAAACTATCATATGAAATTTCAATACATCATCCATAAACCATAAATGGAATAAAAATATTACATCCATTGTAAAACATACCATAACTCATTCAATACAATATGGAAGATCGTATTATAACAAATCAACCTCAATCAAAAATAATATCCAGTAAAGGATGTTGATGTAGTTGAAAATGATCATTATAACTCTTTGAGTGAAATCCCCTATTTCATGAAATCATTTAGAAGACACACAATTTATAAAGGAAGAAATTTCTAATATATTTTTGAATCAAATTGTCCCATACTAAATTGAATCATTTACAAGTAATAAACATTTTAAAACAATCATGTCCATGTAAATAAATCCTTAAAAATATTTTGAAAACATGGACATTAATGAGAAAGATTTAGAAGAAAAAATATTTAAAACATTTAAAATGATGTTTTAGTTAAAGATTCACTTAAAAATAATCCTTTTGAAAACACTTTTATGAAACATGGACATGGATAATAAATATTTTCCAATAAAAACATACACATAAACAATCTCGAATAATAATGAGATTGGGGAATTAACCCTTACCTTGCACTTTCCTATGGTCGAGGGTACATTTAACCTTCTGTATAATGACCATAGTATGTTATTTACTTATACCAGAACCATATTCATATTTATTATATCCTAAATGATTCATTTATTACTTTATACTACCCATTTAATAATGATTTCTCTGTTAAAGTATCATTTCAGTTAATAATCGCTTTATTTATCGTACTTGTTTTAACATGTTATTCTAATTTAGACCATGATTTAAATTATACCAGAATATAAAACATTATTTATATACAATATATATTTAGAATATAAATATGTATAATAGATAGAAATATGACATGGAAAACATCATTTATGGAGATAGTAGACCATACGTACACATACATGTCGTTTCCGTTTTCATATCGTATTGAACAAAAGTAAGTGAATAATATATATGTAAGTACAAACAAACAAACACACACAAACACACACACACATATATATCTTTAGTAGAATTATTATGTCATATATTATATATTTATTAATAATATATATTTTTATAATCATCATTTAATGGTGAACCTGGAAAGGAATCTCAACGCATCGTGGAGACGAAAAGCTGTACATACACACGAGCGACGATATCATTTTGTTAATGATTAAAAGGGGTTGAATTGGATGGTATATTAATTTTACCGCGAAATAATCATGTTATAATCCTTATTTATATACATATTACTCATCATTATATCCATCCAAATAACATAGTGTTGAATAACAAAATACACCACAGCGTGGAGACGGTAAGTCGTACGTAGGCACGCATTATGGAATTATAATACATAGGATGGATCAAATAATGAGTATTATTTTATCATATTTATAATAACATCAATTTATGTGCAATTTACTGGAGTTTTTATTTGGGTATGGAAAAAACAATGAAAGAGAAAGTGGAAAAAGAAAAGAACTTTGGAAAGAGGTGATAAAATAATTACCAATTCCTTGGGTGTTTTCTTTTGATTTCAACAAAAGGGATCGTTATGTTGGATTTATGCTCATTTTAAGTCCTCTAGTTTTAAGTTAAAAAAGTTTGGAAGAGATTTGGGAAGGGGTTTTCCGAGCCAAATGGCTTTGGAAGTGTGTTTTTGAGAGAACGGGAAGTACCCTTTTATAAGAGAGGTTAGGGTCACATTACAAAATATTTGAAATATTATTTTATTATATATTAATTTTCGGTTTATAATGGATACAAATTTATTTCAATAGAATATATGGTAGTTATGGGTTAAAATACTCTAAACTAATAGGTTTTAAACAAATTTAGGTCACCATATAGACCCTATCATTTATATTTAACTCTTAGTTAAATAGTTTAACTTTTACTAAGTCCTCTTGTATTATTATAATAAATAGTTAATAAAATTACTCTAAAAATCCCTGAGAACCCCATGTGGTTCATTATTGATATATCTAATCCTATTTAAGTCCTTTTTCCAGAGACTATATTTTTAGAAATATTATATCAATTAATAATATAGTATTTGTTTTTAAAACTCATTTATGTCAATTTTGACACTATTTGGTATTTTGTTTTTGTTAAAGTCATAAAAATTTTATAACTACAAAAAAATAGTTAATCAACCCTAACATGTCATATTAACCTAGAAAATTAGTGGATGGAAAAAAAATCCTCAATTTACATTTATTATTATATTTATAATATCAATTATTTTAATCATTCCTTGATAATGTAATTAATGCATCATAATTTTTCATAAATAAATTTCATTATTTAATTTATAAAAATTATATTTAAAATACTTTTATGTAGGAAATATATTTTGATTTATAATTAATATTTATAGTTTAAATTATCTTATGTATAACCCTATATTAAAAATGGTTTAGTTATTAAACATTCAATTTAACACTTTAAACTATTCTTTAAATAAAATAATAATAAATTTTAGAATCTAATTCAGTTGGATCAAAAGTATCTTATTTTATTCATAAGGTTGGTTTTTTTCGAAATAAATATATTCAATAGAATTAGGACATTTGTTAGGGAAATTATTGCATAATTTTGACCTTTAATTACGCTATTTACTTTTAACCATGTTAAATAAATGTCAAAAGTAACTATTCACAAAAAAATTATTTTCTTCTTATTAAACCACATTTTAATTACTGATTTCAATCATGTCTCTAGGATTTTTTTAATTAAATTCAGATAATTGGTAAAATTTCATTTTAGGAAAATTAGAAAATGTTCCTAGAAGGTGGGTAAAAGACGTTAAAAAGTTCAATTAAATTTTCTACATCTAATTTTATTATAAAATGACTCCAATTATTTACATTGAACTTATATAGGTATTATATATCTATTTTTTCTGAAAATAAATTTAAATAAAATTAATAATTATTTAAATATAAAGTCGTTTTTAAACAATAACGATGTGTTTTTCACTATTCATCAAAAATAGAAAGTTTTTAGAAAAATACCAAAAATTCACCCTAAGACAATTTTGATATTCTGAATTCAAAAATGAATTCTATTATACCAAATTAAAAATATATAAGTTTTATTAATTAATTTAAAATTAATTCCCGTTGTCAAAAGCAAAAAGAGGGGTTTTTAAAAGTAATAACTATCAAAAGATTGACAAGCGTTTTTGTCAAATTTAAATGTGAAATTACTTATAATGACCTAAATTGTATTAAATGATAAAAATATGATATAATTATACTTCCAAACCATTCAAATTCATAATTTAACACTATAATTTATTTATATTAAAAACGTTGATTTCAATTAAAATTTGGTATGTTTCACTATTCATCAAAATATGAAAGTTATCAGAAAAGTATCAAAAATATATACAAACTAAAAATTTATTTCCCACTTCTAAAGAAGAATTTAATGTAATTAAATTGAATTTATAAAAGTGTCAAATATTTTTTTTAAAGGGGTTCTCCATTAAACGACGTTAAAATTGCATTTTTTGAAAAATACTTCTGTTATTTGAAAAAAATTAATCTGTTCTTTTATTATGTCTAAAAAACACATAATATGGATTTTGAAATTATAGAGTATATTAAATTCAAAATTTAGTAAATACAATTCATAACCGCCTTTTTAACGACTAGTTTAATAAGTCGTGGTGCGCTCGAACTCGGTGTTGCGTGTAGTGAATGATATTAAATTACTTTGATGAGATAACATACTATGACATCATGGGGTTTTACAAAAAAGTACATAAACATAGATGATGGACTGCCATGAAAGAGGGATCATCGTTATTAGGGATCTCTTAAACCAAGACAATCTGTCCCATTGGGTGGAAGGGCTAGCATAGGATCATGAGGTGCTACATGTTGAGGGTGGAACTTTAATATCCTTCAACCAACCCCCCAAGGAAACACGTGTTAGGATTAGAAATCTAGAGGCCAAATCCATAGATAGCTACATGATTTAGACGTTAATGATCCCACAATACAAGAGATTAAAGGAGTTACGATATTTGTTTATTATACTCTTGATTTTGTTCTAGTAGAAACTATATATAGTCATTTATTTATCTCCGTACTATTGTTGTGAGAGTTAGGGATACAAATTGAGGTGCTATCACATCTACATCATCATGTGGTTCCTATAGGGAATACTTATTCTTTTTTTTATTCTCTCGGCAGTGTGATCTATCACTTTGGGGGTAAAGGTTCATGTGGGTCCTCTTGGTCATCATGATATAACCCTATGACATCACCTTGTGTATGGATTGTCTATACATGGTCCATGTGTTGACTGACTTTCGAAGAAAACAGGTCAGGTGCCCAAGTAATGGTTGGACGATAATCACTTTTTTTAGCAAGAGATATCCCATTTCTAGGAAAGTGGGATCTACAACTAGGAGGATATATCCCATTACCCATCATCAAGTGAGTATCAACCAGGGTGTTTCATGCTCTCTAAGAACCTATGTTCCTTTAGTTTTTGAGGATTACGTAATTGTATTCCATATGGATCTTGTGGGACTTCCACTGAGGTGGGAAATGGAGTTTATCATTTACTTTCAATTTAATACTACTCCAATATCCTAGGATGTTTATCATATTACACCTACTAAGATTCAAAAGCTACGGTTGCAATTGAAATACATTTGTGTGAATGTTTTCCTCATACACAATGTTCCCCCTAGGAATCTTCAATACTGTTCATGAAAAAGGCATATGGGAGCTTAACAACTTTCATGGATTATCGTCGCCTGAACCAGTCCATGATAAAGAACAAGTACACCATGACGAGGATTGGAAGCCTCTTAAAATAGCTGAGAGGAATGAAATGATTCTCAAATATTGATCTCTGGTACGTCTACCACCAGTCTTGGTTTTGGAAGGATGATATTACAAAGTTCAAATTCAAATGTCTCTATGGACATTATGAGTTCCTGGTGATTCCCATTGCTGTGATAGATTCCCCTAATAATTTTATAGCATTGATGAACCTATTATTCGATCCATACATGGATAAGTTAATTTTTGTTTTCATCGATGAAAAACTAATATAATCTGCCATAGTGGAGGACCATGCTGAGAACATGAGGATGGTACTGGAATTAAACTACGAGCTCTATCATTATGGGAAACTCTCTATGTGCTAGTTTTGGGTAAATGAGTTTCACATTCTAAGAAATGTGAATAATAAGTGTGGTTCAATCATGGATCTATTGATGATCAAAGAAGTGAATTCTTGAGATCCACCCAAGAATGTGTCATAGGTTCATAACATTAAGGGATTGGTTGAGTAATACATGATATTTCAGGATTACTTCTCCAGAATCACATCCCCTATGGCCTCCCTAATGTGAAAAAGGAAGATTTATACATGGTATGAGCAGTTCCAGATGGCCTCTAAGGAGATAATGTAGAGGATGATGAGTACTCCATTGTAGAGACTAGCATTGGAAGGTGTTGAGTTTGTATTGTGTTCTGATGCATTATGGGATGATCTTGGGTTTATGTTGATGAAACTCCAGGCAGTTATCACGTAAGAGTTGTGGAAGCTGAGACCGCAAAAGTTGAGTTACCAAAATCATGACCTATATCTAGCAGCAGGTGCCTTCTCTCTAAGGATACAAAGACAATATCTTCTGGGAGAGCACTTTGTGGTTTACATAGACCCCCAAAGTATCAGGTACGTCATCACCCAGAGAGAAATGAATGTGAGACAACATTGATAATTGGAGTTCCTACAATATTATGAATTTGAGATATTTTATACTCCTAGGATGCGAAAATTGTAACAAATTCCATTCATAGGAATACTTGGGATCATTTTTTATAGGAATCATCAGAGGAATTAACTTTCGTATAGATTACCCCAGTGGAGTAGGTGGTATAACATTTCCTCAATCGATGGTTCTGACTCCATCACCCCCCGAGTGTGTGAGAGAGTCCCTGCTACGAGACATCATGTTTAAGGTCTTATCTGATCATATATCCATAGGATATTCACTAGATGGATATCCAAATGGAGGGAATCACCCCAACATGTTGTAGGGGTGAACAGTGGTTCCATTCAAATTGTTGGAGGAGGTGATGTGTGAGTGCCACACATTACCCATAATAGTACAATCCAACATAGTGAAGATGTACACAAACTATGATTGATAGTTTAGGTGGTTCGACGTGAGATGAAGCATAACTGGGTTTGTCTCTCAGTTCATCACTTGTTAGTAGGTGACGGTAGAGCACCATGTTCTGGAAATCTTGTCATAGCCCCCTGATATCTCGAAGTGGAAATAGGAAAACATGTTCATAGACTTCGTCACATGTCTTATTCACACTACAAATATCCAAGACACCGTCTAGGTGATTGTAGACCAAATCATGAAATCAGTGCACTTCGATTCCATCAAGGAGAAGAGTTCAGTAGAGACACTCTAATAAAATAGTAAATTAGAGACATTTTCTTAGAGAGGGTAATAATAAAACCCCTCTAAGTTTTTTGAATTATTTTTAATATTTGGTTGGTTTTTAGTTGCAGTTGTTTCAAAACAATCACCAATTTAATAATATTTGGCCTTATATGTAAAGTTTTATTTTAGAGGCTATATATATATATATATTATTAATTCAGATATTAGATGATATATATATAACTTGGATTCTATTTAACTAAATACTGGGGTGTCACAACCCCCTATAATCTCTTTAATTAGAGGGGGTTCAGGGACAGTTTTTAACCCCTTAGATTAGAGGGTGTTTGAACCCAATCTAATTTATGAAATTAGAGGGGGTTGTCAACCCCCTATAATATATGACATTATAGGGGGTTTTAAAAAACCTGTATTTTATTAAATTAGTGTTGTTTTTGAACTCCATCTAATTCAAGAAATTAGTGGGGGTTCATGAACGACAACAAATCCCTTTGATTAAAGGGGGGTTTTAACCCCTCTAATTATGTAAATTTTTTTATAAAATATCATATAAATTAATAGATAAAAATATATAAGTGTGGGTGCACATGTGTGTTTATATTTATACATTTCATACATAAACACATTATATAAATGAATTTAAATGCATTGAAAACATGTAAATATATATGTATATATAAATACATTATATAAATAATTTAAATAAATTCTTATACATATAAACATAAATGTATACATATATAAATATTGGTACACATTATATAAAAGTAATTATAATTATATTTATTCAAATATATAAAATTTATATATGGTTTTATAAATACTACACACTTTTATTTTGATTTAAATTATACATATATTATATTAAATAAATTTTTACTATATATTTATGTATATATACATTTATATTATATTGTGTATAAAAAAAATATAATATAGAGAAAATTAATTATAAAAATATATATAATATTTAAATGATATATATTATATATTAATATTTTATATATCATATTATATATATTTAATTATCTATAAATTTATATACATTATGTATATATTTTATAGATATTTCAGTATACAATAATAATGATTAATTAAATGGGAATATATATATATATCTCATTTAAATATATTATATTTTTATAATTATATGATTTTATTTAATGGTATTTACATGTATAAATAAATATAATTGTATGATTTTATATACATTTATATATATATATTTATTTGTATAAATTCTATTTCATAAAATATTAATTTAATATAATATAAATCAAAAACATATTATATAAACACATGCCGAAATATAATTTAATTTAAAATATATCATATAATCACTCAAGATTTCTGTTTTTATAATTAATAGTATAATAATAATAAATATTTTTTAAAATAATATTTCAATGCTTTTATATTATATATAATTAATGTTATATGAAATAAAATTTACTAATATATATATATATATATATTAATGTACACAATATTATAAAACTATATTTATTGAAATAAATATATATTATTGCACAAAATATTATACAATTATATTTTTTTTGAAAAAAATTATACAATTATATTTATTAAAATACATATATATTAATGTGTATATCAATAAATATATGTATTGAAATACATCACATAAACTTCTCTATAAATTGTATTTCATATAATATTTATTATATATTTGTATAAATTTTATTTCATATAATATACATATTATATATTATATAATTTTTTACATCATATAACATTATATAAATAACTGTATAAATTTTATGTCCTATAGAATATTATTATTTATTATAATATTAATTATATAATACATAATTATTTGTATAAATTTTATTTCATATATACTTATTTCTTATAATATTATTTATATATTAATTATATATAATATTATACAATTCATACCAATAAATATATGTTAATGTAAAAAATAATAAAAATATCTCTAGAAATACATTTTATAAATGTATATTTTAATGAAATTATATAAATATAGTAATTATATACTTATATATATATATTATATAAATAAACTTATACATAAGATATAAATATGAATTTATGTATATAAATAATTTACAAAAATATAATTATAAATATTAAAATAATTATGTTTATGAATAACATTAATATAATTATAAAATATGTTTAGTCAATTGTATGTAAATACACTTATAAAATATAGAGTTCATAAAAATGTTTTAATTGAATATAATATAAATTTATTATAATACAAATACATAAACACATAGTATGAAAAAAAAATTAATTTATATAAATATATATATGAAGATTATTTATTTATATGTATTTAAATAATAATTAAAATATTTTTTAATTAGAATAATCACACATATATATATATACATATAATAATGTGTAATTATAACATCACAATAAACCGTCCATGGTGGTATAGCCACAAGATTGTATTATTGAGGTGAGGGGTTCGAAATCTACTAGGCGTATATTTTAGAAACAAGAAGGGGCATTGAATGGTGACAAAACAACACTAGATTGGTGATGGCGAAAACAAGTATGGGTGAGGAATGAGGAACTTGATGGATGGGTGAGGTGGCAAACAAGTGTGGCGGGGGGTGTCAAAGGGGGGAACTAGAGGGAGGACGAGGATCATACGTATGAACTAGAGGAAGGACGAGGGTCACATAATAACATGATATAGATGGAAAAGTATTTTAATAAAAAAACAAAATAAATAATTAGAGGTGGTTGTTTGAAATCATATATAATATATTTCTATTATAGATGGTTAAAAGCTCCTCTATTTTTGGTTTAAAGAAAGGTGGTTTCCATAACCACCCATAATATGTGACATATAAATCACTTAACATTAGTCTCAAATGACCTATAATTTGGATTTTAAATTATAGTGGGCTAAAACCCCTCTAAATTGAGATTCTACAATGAAATTGGAGGGGGTTTTAACTTCCTATAATCTAATTGCCCCTAAATTTGACATCAATTTACAAACAATTTCTCAGGACCTCCTCTATGAACAGTATGTGGGATCATTAGTAGTGGTTCCTCATAACTATCGATGATGCATATAGATTGGGTTATAACCCCTTCTAAACTAATAAATATCCCCTATAATCGGGTAATTTTTTGTAGTGAGAGTTTGGGGTTGTTGTACATATGGGGGATTATTCGTCATCCCAGGGTTCCTTTGACGATTGTCTCCAATCGTGACACATGGTTCATGTCATTATTGTGGGGAGGAATGTAGGAGACATATTTTACCCAATTTTGGATGAGTACAATCATTCACCCCTTGACCAATGGGAAGTCCAAGGGAACTATCAAACTATTGGAGGATATGTTGAGATCTTGCAGGTTGAACTTTTTCCAGAGATGGGAGGATCACATTCTTTTGGTAGAGTGTGCATAAAAAATAGCTACAATTTACCATTATCATGGAACCTTTTGAGGCCTTGTATGGTAGACCCTATAGGTCACCCTTTTACTTGATAGAGATTTGAAATTCATCTAATTTTGGGATATAAATAATGGAAGAGAAAACAAAGAATTTCCAGGTCATCTGTGAGTGGATGTGGAAGGCCTATATAAGATATAATTCTTCTACCAATCACTATCATTGGACCATATATATTGATAAGAGAAACAATTTCTTATTTAGAATCTCCCCATGATAACGATTGTGGGGGTTTGGTTGGGGTGGAAAAAATCATTAAGGTTCATCGAGCTATTTGAGACATTGCATAGTGTTGGAAAGGTTTCTTACTGCCTTTCCCAACCCCACAGCTGTAGTGGGTTCATGAAGTGCCACATGTGTCATATATGAGGAGATATTTTCAAAATCCTACACATGTCATTTTTAAAGGTGAGTTAGAAATCAAGGATGGATCCACCTTTGCGAGGAACCAAGTGGCATTCAAGGACCAGTAGGAGAGCTACAAAGAAGGTGTATGTGCCTAGTCAGTGTATAGTATCCCAGAGAGGGGGAGGGGGTGAATTAGTGATACTATTTTTCATTTATTTTTTTTTTCAATAGAAACAACCTTCACCACCTGTTTAAGATTCAATTCCATAATAAGTCAATTCAATCCACACATCCACAGAAATAGAAATATTTAAAAAGTTATCTATTCCATAAGAATTGCTACATCTTTGTTATGGTTTAGAAATCATCCAATACTATACAATCAAAAAGAGAAAAAAATCCTTGGATTCCACAAGTAAGATATACCCTTACATTCACGTATCACTATGAAACAATCTGACTAGTGTGTGTTCACCCTCTTATCACAATAGGGCAACACAATTGTTTTGTAACAACTCATGTTACCTACTCACCTTTTCAAATCAACAAGTGTATTTAATTGAAATAAAATTCTTTAATTACATACCTAGATGAAAGGAAATAACTTCCTAGACATTATTGTAGAAATATTTGTCTAATTTTCTGGGTCTGATTATCCCATTTCGATTCCTCCATGTCCGATTCTCGTTGATTCAGTTCTCTATATCTAATTTTCAAACAAAATAGAATAGAAATGAATCAGAAATACTTCTATCTCGGAGTTCAATAAATGATGTTCAATACTTACTCAGTCCGAGAAAATCAATAACGAAATGCCGAAGCCAATTAATCTAGCAATATATTATGATCATGTGAATAAAACATTCTTCCTGTCAGAATGTATTCAATACAAAACTAAACAATGTTACTTTCTCTCACTGAAAACATGGAGCTTCTCTGTCTAATGCAGTGAATGTTACCAGTGATTAGAAAGTAAAATAAACTTCTCCTTTTATAGGTTACCCTCATAATATTTGGGTAGGAATCCAAAAAAAAATTCCCACTCACACAAATTCAACAGCATTTCAATTTCCCCTAAAACCTCAAAAGAATTTTTAATTCGTCGATCCTTATCAAAACGTAATTATTATTATCTAAACATCATCTACTTAATATGAAATTAATTTGGATAGTAAGTATGATTTCAATGCATGATATTTATTTTTCACAATGCCATTTCTTTAATAGAATGATCTGTAAAAATTGAAAACAAATGTATGAAGAACTGGACAACATTATCATTTTCTGAAAAAAATTCTTAGAACCAATTTAAATCAAAATATTTCATTTTAATGTACACCCCCATTGAAAATTAACTAATTAATCTCCCTATCTTTTATTTTCTCTTGAACCACCTGAGATTCAAAAATTCATTTTTAATCTTGTGATTGTATGATGACTTCATGAGTTTAAATTCATTTCAGAACACCATTAGAATCCTCGGACACGAATTTGAAAGTATCATAACATTCCATTCATTCTATCTTATTTATTTTATTTCAAAAAATAGTATGATCTTTTCTTAATAAAATTGGTCTATATACGATCATCATGGGTATGTTCATTCTTAACATGATTGCAATGGATATGATTTTCCAGAATATGATCTTGTTTGGGAACTCCCATTCTAGGTAAGATCATTCTCGTTATGATTGGTCTCGATACGATTGTCCATAATAAAATATTTTCTAGGTATGAACATTCTGTAAAAAATTGGCACTATCTCAAAATATTCTATCAGCACCTCTTCTTCAATCAGTACTGCCTCTTCAATAATCACCACCGTTTTAATTTTAACAACCTTTTCAATCAGTACCACATTTTAAAAAAACACCACCTCTTAAAATGGTATCATATTGTACTTTTCTTTCACCCATATATGCTTTTCTTTAAAAATGAATAATTATCACTTCATTCTATCTTTCTCCTAGATATGATAAATTTGGATACATTCCTTTTTAATCAAAATCTTCTCTTCCACTCCATATTCAATCCAATAATCTTGAATAATAAGTTCTCAATTTAACTTATGATTTTTATGAAATAAAAACTATCAATTAATAATCATAAATAATTCATCGTAGTCACAAAGACTCCTATTCAATAAATTCACTTTATTTACATCGTTTCCAAAGAGAATCTGATGAAAGTTACTTCCAGATAGATGTATTCACTTTCATTATGGACCTGAGTTGGGTAAAATAAAAACCATTTCTTCCAGAATAGTTTCTTCTCCTTATGTTTCACTTTCACAATGAGTTTGATTCTTTTGAAAACTCAAGTGTGTTTCATTTCAAAACATTGATCAAATTATTTTGAAAAAATGGATCTGATTCTTTTGAAAATGTGTATTTGATTCTATTGGAAACATGGATCTCATTTTTTCAATAAAATCATTATTGTAATTGTTTCAATAAATAAAGTTATGTGATTCCCAAAAATATTCCTTAACAATATTTGACAATACTTGAATGCAGAACACCTTTATTATCAGCTTAGTCCCAATAATCTCTCCCTTAGGATATTTTTTTCAACCAAGTTTCATATATCCCTAAACAATGTATCCTCAATAAATGGATCACTTATCAACAATTCTAAGCCTATGGGATCTATATATTTGTAGGAAAAAATAACCAATAATAGAAAAAAAATTCTATCTAGAAGAAGTAATTATGATAACAATTTCATCTTTCTTTCATATATCTTATTCAACATCCTTGTAATAGAAAAAATTTCTTTCTTAAAACCAATCAAATAACTAGTTAGAATTGTTCGGTCCCAAAACAATGATGAATCGACATCTTACCCATAACTCTCTATTTTATTCAATTGATTTATGAAATAATAAAATTACCCCCATGATAATATAATCCAAAGGTAAGATTAGAGAGGGGAATGAAAGACACACCACATCCATGAAGAGACGGAGTTTGGACACCCGTGTTTAACCACAATTTTGAGAATGATTCATTCAGCAAAGGTTTTCTAAAAATGTCAGCCACTTGTTCCAATGTTGGAACATAATCCAAAATTAATTCACTCTTCTCCAAATTCTCTTTGATTAAATGATATTTTATATCAATATTCTTTGAATAAGAATGTTTAACCAGATTCTTAGTGAGATTGATTGTGCTTTAATTTTCGAAACCCAAGAGAAAGGGTAATTTCACTTCAATAAGTAAATCTTCCAATTCTGTTTTCATGCACATACATTGAGTAGTTTCTTGAGTCTCAGAAACATAATAAACATCTATTGTACTAAGAGTTATTTAATTTTTTTTCTTATAATTCTTCCTAACACAATTCTTTCCTATAATTAATAATCCACTACATGTGGATCTTCTATCATCAACATTACAAGCCCAATACCTATTAGAATACCCAAACAAATCCAAAAAATATGAGCTGCGATAACTGATTCCAAATTCTATTACACATTTTATGTATCTAATAATTCTTTTTCCAGTAATAAGACATGAATATTTTTGATAACTCTGAAATATTTAATATAAGGTAACAACATAACCAATGTCCGGTCTTTAGGTAGTCAAAAATAATAGACTTACAATCAGCTTTTGATACTCTATCTAATCCACTTATTTTCATTCTCCATCATTACTCAAATTGGTTCCCACTGAAATATTTGTGGAAGTAGGTTTGGAGTTTTCCTTACCGAACCACTTGAGACATTCTTTAACATAAATTTCTTGGGAGAGAAAAATGTTTTTTTTCTTTAACAATACTTATAACCCTAGAAAGTATTTCATTTTACCCAACGTGGACATTTAAAATACATTATTCATCACTTCAGAAAATCTTTAAAAAAATATTTCATAATTCCAAAAAAAGATAATAATATAAACATATACAATCAAAATGAGGGAATAATTCTAAAATTCTTGGATATATAGATTGTTATCCACTCTTCCTTTCATGAAATTCATCTTCTACAAGCAGGTATCCAATTTGGAATACCACACGCTAAGATCCTATTTTAGACCATTCAAGGATTTCATCAATCTGCAAACATAACTCTCATCTTTCCCAACAAAAAATCTAAATGGTTTTTTATATATACATTCTCTTCAAAATCACCATTTTGGAATGTACATTTAACAATGATTTGAACGATCTTGCAGCCTCATTGTATAGTAATAGAATGAAATATTCGAATTGGTTTCAGTATGGTCAACGAAGAAAAGGTTTCATCAAAATAGATTCAATCAATATGTGAATACCCTTTTCATATTAATAATGCTTTATTTATAATGACTTCACCATATTTATTCGGAATGTTCCTAAAAACCATTTTATTCCAATGATGTTTTTTTTCAATATTGGGTATGATTTCGCATGTATTATTCTATTCAATCTGATCCAATTCATCATTCATGGATGGAACCCATTCTAGATGCTCAAATATTCTTACAAATCATTCAGTTCTACATTTGAATACATGAAGTATGTGTGATAACAAATATTTTTTTATGGTTTAAACCTTTTGATGTTTATAACCAATTATATTATGAGATTCCACTTGATTCCCAAAACTGCGATGAGTTTTTTCAGAATCATGTTCATCACATAAAATGGATGAGTTAGATTCGTCTTCTTCAAATGGAATACTATTGTCTGTATCCTTATCATAATTGTTTAATTAAACTTTCTCAACTTCTTTGTTTTTTTGAGCATGTTTATCTTCATATTAATTATCAATTACTTTCACATCAACTGAATAAATAATTATATTCATTTCTTTGTTAAAGAATCTATATCCTCTTCCTTTTGGAGTATATCCAAGAAAGATTCCATCTCGACCTTTTGGATCAAATTTTCATTAGCTTACACCTTTCTTCTTTATAATACATGGACTCCCAAAAACTATATAGTGCATCAGACTAGGAGTTATTCTATAAAAAAAATTCATATGGAGACATATCTGAGTAAGTCCTATAGAAACAATGGTTTTTAATATAAATAGTAGTTCCCAATGCTTTCCTCGAAAAGTAATGAGAGAGGCCATGTTCATGTAACATTGTTCTTCCCATTTCTACAAAGTTTCTATTAATTATTTCCATAACCCCATTTTGTTGGGAAGTTTATGGGGAACAATACTCATACTTAAATCCACACTTCTCAAGATAGTCTTCAAACTCTTCACTTATATATTAACAACTATTATCTTTTTGCAACTTTGTCACAGAATTCTCACATTTCTTTTCTACTTTCCTTATAAAAATTTTAAACATTTTCAAATAATATGACTTATGTTTTATATACATGGAACAAGTAATGTGATTAAAATCATCAATTATTATAAGGATGTACCTATCTACATTTTTTGTTGTTTTCTCATTGGACTAGATATATCAGATTGTATTAGTTCTTGGGGTTGTTTAGAACAAATTGAATATATCTTATTCACAACATTTGTAATCTTTTATTTCTGGAATATATTAAAACACCAATATCTTTATAATGGAAAATCAGAAATGTCTTTAACCCTTTCACTTTTAGATAACTTTCTCATATTTATCTGACACATACACCCATGCCTTTTAGGCCACAACTGATTCTCTTCAACCATGCTCAGGTGACAAGAGTTTTTTGAATGACCAAACTGAAACAAATTCCATTTTGTATGTTGGACTCTAGTAACAATTTTTACATCTTCTTCACTCTTCAAAAAAAAAACCCATATTTCATCAAGATATCTTCATTATCATTATCACATAATTGTGAAACACTTTTCAGATTGTGTTTCATCCCATCAACATATTATTTTTTCTTATATTTCATATTTTCTTTTCCAATGATGGTTACAAGACCTTTGATTTTCAATGATTCATCAATTACAAATGTAATTGTACCTTCTTTAAAATATTTCACATCCTTCAACAATTTCATGTCTCTTTTCATGTATGAGTATCACCAGTTATCAAATATCCATGGTCATTTGGATTTTGTGGCTTTCAAATAAGTATCAATAAAAAGAGTGGTTTCTCCTTTATTTACCTTATTTTCCTTTGGATTATAAGAATTAAGAATGTTTCATTGAGTAAGTAACAAAACAAGAAATCCTTTTTCACAGTGTCTATTTTGTTCACATATTTAACTAATATATTCAAGGGTCTATAACCTATTTTCAATCTTTACTCCAACCATCTCTAATTTCTTCACAACTACTTTCTCAGTCCCTTTTCTTTGAGGCGATTTAACCACCCTAAATCATTTCCTTTCACAACATGTGGGATTATATTAAGATTCTTTGTTGAACTAACACATACTTACCATGTATTTGAATCTCCCAAAATACCAAAAATATACATCGAATGATTATTTGCCTCTAAAACATCAATAATGATTAGAGTTGTCAATACATTTCTTATCAACTTCCTCATCTCTCTATTTCGAGCCACAAAAAATTATTCTATAAATTGGATTCTTATTCTTCATTCCATCTTTTTTGGATCCAGATTGTTTCAAAACAATTTTAGCCTACGTTTTCTTTGAAAATTTATAATTCCCATCATTGTTGGTTATGGAAACATACCTGAATTTCCGAGATTTCTTCTTTTTTGAAATGATTATATCTTTCTATTCACTTGTTGATTGTAAATTTTGTTGAAACCAATATTGTTTCTAATTTTGAGAACAATCACTAACCATAGTGATATAGTTTTTTTAACTTGTGCTTCTCAGTTCAGATTTTGATTGTTTTTGTTAGACAAGTTCTAAATCATATTATTTTTCCTTCAACATAATCTAAAGAGGATAATTAAAATTATTTTTTCTTTATGATATTTATTCAAATCATCAATATATATCACTATATTTTCTCAATCATCAGCATAATATTCTTCATTGTTTGAGTATTCATATTCCAACTTTTGTTTTGTAATGTATTCTAATCTTTCTCAGACATTATTTCAAAATTTATTTAAAATTGATTATAAATTTAGTTTCTTCTTATTCATAAATATTTCTTCTATATTCTTCATCATTCACAGTTGCAATGAATATATTTTCAATACCATACTAAACTGATATTTCATATTCAGAATCACTTTTATATTCTTCTTCATCTTTAGATAAAAACCCACTTCTTTTGGATTTCATGAATTTCTTTTCATTCCCTGTGGAATACAACTTTCCTTTATCACCTGTCTTCATCCATGATATTCTTGGAATTATTTTTTCTTTTTCACTATCCTCTTAATTATTTATCCATGTAAAGTTATCTGAAATGTGAACAACTCCTTAATATTCAAAACATTTCAATGGAAGCTTCCCTTTGTATTTTCTTGTACATTATTTCACATTTCTAGAAAACAAGGATAATATATCATTGTGATTTTTACCAACGTCATTTTCAGAGTTATAATTAACATATTATTATTCAATAAAAATGTTCTTCAAATTTTATTTCATTACAGCCTTGATAGAAATTTTCTTATCAGTATTTGTTTTTATACTCATAGAATTCCCTCTTTTCATTTCATTAGTTATGAGAGTTCTATTAAAATCATCAAGACACAGTGTCTTAAAAACTATGTCTTTTAATGAAGAAACTTTTCAATATATTTTTTCTGGTTGTATTCTCAAAATATTTTCAACAACTATAGAGTCATCCATCTTTTCACCATGAAATCTTTTAGTACTCACAATATCATTCACCCTGATAAAGAAATCTCAAATATATTCATGATTACCCATCTTCAAGTCATCAAACATAAATATCTGAATATAAAGTTTTTCGTTCTTGAATTTTGTATTTCCTTCATATATGTTTTTTAATTTTATCCATAAACATTTTTTACGGGAAAACCTTTCACTCTCAATAATAAAATTTCAAAATGTGATGAAAATATAGCATTCTTATCCCTACAATCACTATAAAGATTCTTCTTATTAACAGGTGTAAGTAGAGATCTATCATGAATGGGTAGAAAACCAACTGTTTTAGCTTCAAGAACATCATAAACGATAGACATAAGATAAGGAAACATTCTATCCTTTAATATATGAGAATTCATTTAGTCAATTACTACAATACAATTATTGTTCACACAGTTCAAATTTTCCATCAAGAAAGAATAGAAAATGGAACCTTTGCTCTGATACCACTTGTAAGTCCCAAGTTAGTGTATTGTATCACTTAAAAGGGGATGGAATGAATCATTGATTGTATTTTTCTTTTATTGTTCTATTTAATTAAAAAAAAATTCATCTTTTTAATGAGTCAATTCCCTGCTGAAAAGAATTCAATCTACGCATCCACCAGAACAAAATGATTTACAAATTTCACTATTCAATAAGAATAGATACGTCCTTGATATGGTTTAGAAATGATCCAATACCATAAAAAACACTAGAAAAAATCCTTGGATTGCAAAAATTAGGATATACCATTACACTAAGGTAAAACTATGATACAATCCCACTAGTTCATGTGCACCCTATTAGCACAATAGAGAAATACAATTGTTTTGTAACAATGTATATTACCTATGATTTTTAAAAAATCAACAAGTGTATTCAACTGAAATAAAATTATTCAATTCCTTACCTAGAAGAACTGTAAGATCCTTATAGAATTTTTGGCATAAATCTTTGTCTGATTTTCTGGGTCCAATTTCCATATTTTGATTCCTCCGAGTCCAATTCCCCTTGATACAGTTCTATCAGTATGATTTTCTGACAGAATACAACAAAAATGGATCAGAACCACTTCAATCTCTAATTATGATATACTAATTAGGATACTTCCTAAGTCTTGGAAGCCCAATATAGAAATCATGAAGTCGATTAATCCATCTTGATATGATGATTATCCGAATACATCATTCTTCCCATTGAAATTTACTCAATTCCAAACAAAATGTTTCCAACTTATCAAATTGAAATCTTTTAGCTTATATCTCTAATAAGATGAACATTTGAATCAGTCAGAAAGTAAAATGTAATTATCCTTTTATAAGTGGTTCTAAATAAGGATTGGGTGGAAATCCAAAAAATTCACCTGCTCACACAAATTCAACAACATTTTAATTTTACCTAATATATAAAAAGTATTTTAAAATTTTCAACACTTTTTAAATATTCTCGATTCTTATTCAAATATAATATCCTTCATCAAACATTCATGTATATCATATGTATGATTTCAATACATGATCTTTTTTTTATCAATCTGATTTCTTCAAAAACAAGTTGTTCATCAATTGAAAACAAATGTATGGAGAAAGGGATACCATTTGGATTTGCTGAAAATGATTATCAGAACTGTTTTGAATCAAAATCTTTCATTTGAATGTACATATTCCCCATGATAATTAATTCAAAAATATCCTTCAATTTTCTTCTCTCTTTACCCACTTGAGATTCAAATCTTTATTCATAATCTTGTGCTTGTATCGTGACTTCAAGACATTAAATTAATTTGAGAACAACTTTAGAATCATGAGAATTGGATTGGAAAGTACCATAATATTCTATTCATTCCAGATTAATTCTTTTTTCTCAACCTGAGTGTGATATTTTTTGAATAAAATTGATCTACATAAAATCATCCTAGGTATGATAATTTTGGATATGATTGGTCTTGATATGATTTTTTAGAATACAATTTTTCTTGGTAAAATAATTCTAGGTATGATCATTTTGGATATGATCTTACTAGATAATATTTTATAGAATATGATATTTTCTATGTACAATAATTCTGGAAAACAATCGACACTATCTCTTACTATTCTATTGACACCTCTTATCCAATCGGTGTTGCCTCTTCAATTAGCACCACATTTTTAATCGTCACAACCTTTTAAATCGGAACCACCTTACAAATCAAAACCACCTATTCAATTGGAAACATATCTTGCATTTCTTTCAACCAGATATGATTGTTTTGAAAAAAATAGTATCACTTCTTTCTCCCTGCCACCAGGATATAATAAATCTAGATACAATATTTTTTTGACTGAAATCAACCATTTCACACCCCATTTGTTCCATAATGATTTCATCACAAGCTATTAATTCAAATTATGATTTGTATGAAATAAAAATTGGAAAATCATCTTCCAAATTAATTAATAGTAGTTACATAGATACATATTCAAAACATCCACTTCATTTATATAGGATCTAGAGGAAATTTGATGAAATTTACTTCCAGAAATATGTATTCACTATCATTCTATAACTATTTCGAGTTTGATCAAAATATTTTCTCCTAGAATAAACATCTTCTCATTAAATTGAACATTCACAATGAGTACGATTCTTCTGAAAATATGAGTCTGGTTCTTTTCATAACATTAAACCGATTCTTTTGAAAACATTAATCTGATTATTTTGAAAACATGGATCCGATTATTTGGAAAACATGGATCCGATTATTTTGAAAAAATGGATCTGATTTGTAAAAAAATCCTTATAACAATTTTTGTAATAAACAAAGTGATGTGATTTCCAAAAACGCTCCTTGACAACAAAAGACAAAACTTGAACGCAAAAAAACCTTCATCATTAGATTGGTCCCAACTGATGGATAATACATTTGGTTGACATGTTATGGTAGAAAAAAAATTACAAGAGTGTACAAGGTATTTTTAGAGTTGATTATGGGATTAGTATCTCGAGTTTTTTTCATAATTTTTCTTTTTAGGTATGAAAATAATGGAGTTAATGATTTAGAGACCCAGGTTTTTCTTTGTAATAAGCAGAAATATTAATATATATGTTTCCAGAGTTAGGAACTAAGAAATTTTGTGATTATGAGGCCTGATGTGAGAAGAATTAATTTTATAAAATTATTATATATAATTTATATTTCATGCACATAGATTATTAAATAAAATAGGATAACTATTAAAAAGATGATCAGATATGAAATCATAGACCATGACTGTGTTTGGAACATGGGGTTTACCCTAGGTGCAACATAAAATGGGCGAGAATGGAATGTTCATACCCCTGACTCATTGGTAGTGTGTTAAGGGTATTTATATAGTACTCTGATCACCAACAAAGCTCTCTCCATCATCTGATGATGAATCCTTTGGAAAAAAATAATGAAACTCTAGGATTAAGTGGATTAGGATGAAATGAACAAAACAACTCCTTCCAATCATTGTGGGAATTCATTCTTCACAAACAATTGATCAAATCTAGATGTAAGACTCTAAAATTTGTGGTTTTATGTCGTTTATTAAATTTTCTAACAGATATATAGTTGTTCTACAAATTTCTCCCATGTTTCAAACCTTTTTATGTACCCTATAGCATAAATATTACATTGTTTCAAATTATTTATAATTTGAACTGGCTGTTATCAATCGATTGGACAAAAAATCATGGCCTCGATCAGTTAACCATTGTTTTTGTGCATTTATCCCTAATTTATATTCATGTTCTCCATTTATTGGACCCATTGGTTCTTGTTAGACCCTTTCGGGAGGTACCGAGTTCTATCAGACCCAAGGATATGTGAAGAATCTATGAAATGAGAATAGATATGCAAGATAAGTACATATTTGGAATAGTTGTGGAATAGGGATGTTCAATTCATTGATTTGAGGATGAATCATCATTATTTTAATCATTGGGTGCATGTAGAATGTTTGATGAAACCCTCATCAATGATAAGAGATGATTCGTGGTGAGAAATGAATGAGATATAGAATCCATAGCCAAATCATGGAGTTTGAGATTATTCCTAAATGAACTAATGAAGATGGGGATAAATTCAAGGAGTGGAGATCAGATCTAGAAAATTTGTGAAAAGCTAACTACACACCATGTAGGGGGATGAACACATGTCATATAACCCCAGAAGTGGAGAAGCTAGTGGTTTGGAATTTTTTACAATTACATGACATGTGGTACAACATTACATGACATGTACCCTATCCCGGTGGGACAAGCCATGCGGTGTAACATAGATGAGAGAGTCTTTATAGAAGTTCACAAACCCATGTTGATGACATGGGTGGAATTCCGTTTTTACAAACACAATGTACATGGACATGATGTCTCGTACATGGACACACCCAAAAGATATGGATAGAGTCCCAATTATTATTGATACATCATGAGGTATACCAACACGGCATGTAATGCTACATGTACATGAACCCTTGTGCCGAAAAAAGACACGACCAGATAGTGACATGGGGCCACACGCCATGTGGGTCCCCTCGAACAACGTGTCCTCCTTAAGATCTTTTGAACAAACATAGAACAACCATATATAAATTGTTTGAACTTAGATTTTGGCCTGCTGGAAGCCTATCATAGGTGTTATTACATATAGAACGTGATGGTACCTTTAGTGGTAGATTTTCAGATATGATGTGAAATGATTCAGGTAATAACCTCTAGAAAAGATTGGTAGGGGATTTCCTTGATAGATTCTTCCAGGAGTTACCCTCTAGTGGGGCTTTGTAGTGGAGTTCTCTGATGAATTCTACCAAGTGTTACCCTCCAGCAGAGCTGGGTACTGGAGTTATTCAATGGTTTCGGGAATTACCCTCTAGTAGGTACTGGTAGTGGAGTTCTCTGACAGCTTCTTCTAGGCATTACCCTCTATAAGGGATGGGCAGTGGATTTCCCCAATGGATACTTCCAAGTATTATCCACCAGATGGGATGGGTAGGGGTGTTTTTTGACGGCTTCTTTTAGGCGTCACTCTCTATAAGGGATATGTAGTGGAGTTCATTGATGGATTCTTTGAGGTGTTACCCTCCATTAGGGATGATAAGTGGAGTTCCATGAAAGCTTCTTCCATCTATTACGCTCTAGTAGGGATGGGCATTGGAGCTCCTAAATGACATTATTGAGCATCACCCTCCAATTAGAATGGGTAGTGGAGTTTTTTGGTGGACACAAAAGTGGATCCCTTCTTTTGTAATAGGTTTTGGGTTTTCAATATATATATTCTGTCCCCTCGACTGTCCGACATAGTGTTGAGACTTGTTTTGAGGTAGCTATGGACTCCGGATCAAGAGGGATTGTTTCCCCACCAAGACAATTTTTTGTGACATGGCCTAAAATCATATGGTTGAGTTAGTTCCGGCCCAAGGGGATAGTACCAAGGTGTTGTTATTGAGTTCCTTAGACATATGTGTTTATGTAATATATGTGGGATGATTTTCATCATTTTTGGAATTTGGAAACATTTGGATACTCTTCTTTTGTGATGATCTATGAGATGGAGATCCCCATCTCTCTAATTTGGTTTTCTTTTACAGATCATGTATATATATATATACATTTTCTGTTTCCACTCATTAGATTTGGTTACTATTCTTTCAAGAGAGGTGATACAAGATGCGTATTAAATTTTACTTCCTTGTCTAGATTCTCATGGTTGGATGAGTATACTCTCTAACTATAGGGGGATAATAATCCATGAGTATTTCATCAACTCACCATGTTTATCCCCTTGATTATGGATGACCTTAAATTCACTCATGGTTTGGGTTGAGATGTACTATTTCACAATAATTTTTTATATAAACTTCTTTTTTATTCTATTG
Organism: Viscum album; assembly: GCA_963277665.1. Taxonomy (NCBI): domain Eukaryota; kingdom Viridiplantae; phylum Streptophyta; class Magnoliopsida; order Santalales; family Viscaceae; genus Viscum; species Viscum album. The sequence goes on from OY728155.1 coordinate 1,449,604,592, forward strand.
TACCACTTACTACTCCCCCTTCGGCTTTTGGGGGGTCATACTGGGTATGCTTATACTTACCCTTACATGGACTTTTCCCACACACATTGTGTCTTATGCGGACAACATACATGTCACTATTGACATAATATTATCTTATGGATAATTGGTTATTAGATCATATATGGTGGTCATAAATTGGGATTCATAATTTTGGATCTCTCAGCGATTTCCTTTTATAGTTTTTAGTTAGGTTGGGATTAATTTATAGCTTGGGTGTGAAATTTTACACATTACTTTTCAGTATACACTACCTTAATATTGAACTATGTAGAGGGGAGTTCATGTATGGTTTACTCTATATAATTGATTAATATTTTATTATTTAGATATTCACTAAATTATTGAGTTCGTTATGTGTGTGTGTGTGTACATTTTCATATAAAAAGGACTCCCCATGTTAGTTATGCATTTCGTGCTTGTCACCACCCCTGGCCTATAGAGGTGATTTTGGGGTAAGTCATGTCTTGATCCCAACCTAGGATTAATCATGAAAAATCATGGATTTATAATGGTTGTTATAATGTCAAGGTATTATCAGTTGAAGGTGAAGGATACTGAAAATAAATAGTCAACATTTAGAAATAGGTATGGGCATTATAAGTGTGTGGTTATTTCATTTTGCTGAAAAATGGATCAACTATATCTATGGACATTATAAATAGAGTTTTCCATATGTTCATGGATATATTTTTTATTATATTTATTAATATCATACTTATATATTATACAATTTATTATGATCAACATAACTTTATGAGGTATGTTCTAAAAACCATAATAGAAATAATTTTTATTGAGAGTTTATTAAATTTAAATTCTATCATGAAATTTTTAAATACTTGGACATATTTTAAATAAATATAAATAAATATAAAAACATAAATATATAAATTATTTTATGATATTTAAATAAATAAAAATATTAGAAATATTAATATTTTTCTTTTAATATTGGTTTAATGTAGATGTATTTTGAATACATTTCTCGGATATGAACCCTTATAACTATGTTAATTTGAAAGGGATTTAAATTCTAATGGATGTAATAATGTCTTGAATGATTCTAAGAATTGAAAAATAGATTACTGAATACTCCAATATTAGACCAACCATCTTGAAATGTTGAGTTTTTAAATATATAATGATACTTCATTGAATATAATTTGATGTATTTTGTTGAAAAATGACCAGGTAATGTCATAAGATTTAAAAAAACAAAATATATAAATTATTCTACACATAACCTTGAGTGGAATGATATAGTGTGTTCTTTAAAAATATACATAAATCATTTATACATAGTAAAATGTGAAATATATCTTCGACATAAATAATTAAAGTATATATTCACGCAAAAGCAATTAAACCTGAGATGAAGATATTGGATGAAACTAATTAAGTATTTTGACTTCACAAATCATTATCATTTATAAAAATAAAATTGATTAGCTAATACTTTACATCATAATGAAAATTAATCCTTAAATATGCTATGAATGGAGGATAATCATTTTATTAAGGAAATAATTAAGGTATGAAAAGATGTTATGAATACATAAAATTCATATATTGTGTTTCACGTTTTAGTGAAGTCATAATTTTCTAACATAATCGATCAAGCTCTGAAGGAGGAGTGTGATTTACTTGAAATGGATAAACTGTTCTTGAAATATTAGTTTTCTAAAGATGACATTCACAAGGAATGTGTCATTGATATTTATAAAAATATAATGTGTTCCTTGTGTTTACCTATTCAAAAATGATTTTATCAGTGAATCTCATATCGATATTTTTACTTATCTTCCTAACTACATTAATATTTACAGATACAATCATGAAAATTTATAATAGGACTTAATGAAGTGAGATATCGATGGATTAACCATGAAATTTTTGACTTGTCAATACACTAATGATTAATGACAAATACCAAAGGGATGCTTCATACTTTTATAGTTCCTTAAAGGAAATGAGGGAATATATCCATGGATTTCATCACATCCTTTTCCCTTAACCATGAGCAGGACGACAACCATACCCAGAACAACAAAACCTCGATCCACTATAAGACTCAGTTGTTCTCTATTTCATCTGCCATCAAGGAAAACCACCTAGTTTCATTTAATTTACCCTTCATCAAGAAAATTCATCATGTACCTTCAAACTAATTTCCCTACCAGTCCACAATGTGCATACCAATCTATGCCTACCTTGTTGATTACCAGGTCCCCTCGCTGTGTCACCCACATCAAATGGTACGGGATAAACCAGATATTGGAATAATGTGGAACCATAACAAAACCAACCCAAAATCATTATAATAAATTATTATGGTGGATTTTGAGCCACTAATCACTGAAACATGGTTCCTATATTCAAACCAATCAGTTAAACCTCTAGAAAAAAATCATGTATATATATAAAAAGTATTTTTTTTGGAAAATTATTTTTCATTATGTTTTGTTGGATTGTTTATAAATTAATTTCTTACACATATATAAATTGAATTTAATAACATGACTACATATTTTTAAGTATAATATAATTTTTTTATATAAGGACACATTAAATACATTTACTAAAAATTGTATCAATGGTGAAATTTTATAATTATCACGATAAGATTCATAATGATTTAAAGGGGATAAATCTGAAATGATATGGGTTAAAATCTATAATTTTTTTATTTTAAATCTTATTTAATGGTAATATTTAGAAATTGTATCATATTATTTCCAATGATGATTTATTTTTAATACATTTGGTTTGATTAACCTAGAAACATATAATAATACTTTGAGAAAATCTATTTTTGTTCGGTCCCTCACTTATAAAAGGAAACAAACTCTTGTATATTTCGTATACTTTAGGGTACTTTTTTCTTCACTAAGACCTACTAAAATCAACTCCTAAAATATATTCTTATGGTTTATAGGTACTGTTTTGACCATAATTCTATGTAGGGATGCATTATGTATAATCCTTGGGATGTTTCCTAAAAAAGAGTTATAGTTCATAATATAGTGTTTTCATTTAATTTCATCCTTTGCCTCCTTCAGAATTACCATAAATATTTTCATATGAACAACTAATTATAACATACACATATGAATTTTTATATTTTTATGGTATAACCAATTTTTATCTTCTTATCAATCTAATGGGAACTGAAAACATTTACATGTGTACATACAAACTTATTCATCATGGGACTATGTATTTCATTTTTCATCATTGAATCATATGAATATTAATAATGTTGGATAAAAATAAAATTATATGACATATGTTAAATATTTTTCATTATTTAATGGTATATAAATATTATAAATTTTTCATTATCATTCAATAAAAAATGAAAACATTTCTCTTGTGTACATGTAGACTATTGCCTCACAAACCAATTTATTTTGTTTTTAAATCACCACCTCACATAGATGGTATATATAGAAGTATATAATGATTTGATATAATATTTAGGATATAAATTTCATTATAGAAAATTCAAGTAATATTTATTATTATTACCTCATGATAATTGAATGATAGAAATGATACTCATGTGTACTTATGGAATACCATCTACACGTGGTAACATAATTCATTTTTCATAACCACATTATATACGTTACAATAAAAGTAAAATAAATTTATAAAAATTATAATTATAAAATAATTTGTTTTCTATAAATTATATATTCTTGATTCATTTTACAATAGTCAACATAATAATGTTATTTTGACTTATGAACCAATCATTTTAAAGACATGATAACTATATTTAATCAATTAGGCGATTACATAATTCTTGGTAATATGTGATCTAAAATGAGTAATTGATATAAAATAAATTTAAAAAATATTCATAAAAAATGTAATAATTATAATAACTTTATTATTTAGGATAATGATGATCTTATGAGACATGTAAGACTCAGGGTAAGGTATTTTTAATCATAATACCTAGTTTTAATATATTTTAAAGATTTATATTAAATATTGTTCTTTAATGTCCATAATGACTGATAAATGTGTCAATATTCAATTAACGGAAGTAAAAAAGGTATTTTTACCAATATAATTTATTTTTTACAATGTTATTTGAATAAATTGTGTTTATTTTATATAGAATGTTTGACTGTATTTATAATTTATAAAATGAATCTTTTAATGTTCAAGATGTCATGGAAATTCCAACTACAACAATGGCTATTTGATATTTGGATTTATTTATAGTGTAATTTGTTTTCTTTTTAGATAATACCTTCCTACATTTGTTATGGCTATTTTAGTTGTGAAAATATGGTTTTAATGGAATGATATATATTAATATATGAAAATGTTTTTCTTATCGGTTGAAAAGTAAATTTTTATGATTTTTATGATGGATAATTTATGTTTTTTGTGTTTGTTATATACCTTATAAATATTTATGATGATAGGTGAGCCAAATATATCTCTCTATTCCATTGATTAATAATTTTTTCTCATGATAATTAATTTTTAATAAACCTAGTATGTTATTACAATTTTAATGGTCTTGTATGGTTTTTAGGTAGATGACTTCCTAATGAACCTACATGATATTTATTTTATTTCAAAAGAACATTCATAAAAATATATTTATTAATAATCCAGTATAATGATATTTTTTAATGTAATTATTATGATTTTAGGGGAAACATTTAGGTTTTTAAGAAATTTATTTTCACTGGTTCTCATGTTTTAATAGAAATCCTCATTAGTATTTTATAGAATTTATGTTTTTTTGTAATTTTTCCTCCTAATTGTTTTTATGTAAATAAAATATAATATGTATGTAAACTATTATTTGATCTCAATTTTTAATATATTAAAGGAAAACTCCCTTATATGGTCTCATTTGTTTTGTAATAGACTAATGAATTCTTCCCTTTCTTTGTTTATGTACCTTACTGATATTTTTGTTCTCATTCAATATTTTAAAATCAATTTTATAGGTTTTATAGAAGAGTGGAAATAATGATGATGTCAAGTTGAAAATAATGATACTTTTTCATTAAAGGAAAATGTGTTTCAGTTTTAAAGTATTGTATTGTGAAAAATGGACACCCGGTGGAAGTGCCAACATTTATATATATGGGTATGTTGTGTAAGAGTTATCAACTAAAATTCTAAATCAGTAAACATGAAATTTACTTTATGAATGAAAGAAAACAAAATCTTATTCATGAATTAAATTATGAGTAAAATAATGATTGATTACTTAAATATGGTTATTTATGTATTCATAGAATGTTATTTCCATTTATTATTTCAAATTTACCACAATATGTAAATTATTTAAAAAAATATCACGAAACAAAATAAATAGATTATGTGTATAATGTCATAGAATTAAATGTATTTGTTTTTAATTACATAGGATTATTTTTATACCATATGCTCAGAAGACACTTGATTCCAAGGCCTGGTGATCCCGAACTAGTCATTTGATCTTTTTTTAAGCTAATTATAATTACATGTGAGTGCAGTTTTGGAAACGTCTAAATGGGTGCGTAGATTAAAACCATGAGGGCACAATTGCATCTTGAACGATGACATTACCTAAGAATGGGCCTAACCTATACCAATGTGGGTCGAGGGAAAATGTTAGTTTGCTGAAATTTTATTAAAAAAATATAAAACACCTGAAAAGTTTATTTTATTCAAATTTATTTCACTTAAACATATTGACAAGCCCACTGCTTCATTTCATAAATAAAGACATGTAATAACAATACAACACAATGTAACAAAAATACTATTTCATAAATAAAACAATGTAATGGCGGTTAATCAGTGTAAGAGGAATGCTGCAACAAGTTCCCCCATTTAATGGGATAATATGAATTGGAGATGAGATCTAGATCTATAAAATCACTCTGAATTTATGTAAGATCACTATTGACAAATGATGAATGAAAAAAAAATGATCACCATAAACATTGAGCATTCCACCTCTCCTTTGAGAGATCTAATCCTCGGTGATGGATTATGGACTTTCACGGAAAGATCACCTTTGGTGACGAATCCTTACTGCAATCAAACTTATTCTCTAGGCAAGGGTTGTTTCATTGTGAATATATTTTCCATTCCTTATTTCTAAAACAATGAGGGAAGATCAAGACACCTACATGAAGATCCATCGTTCGTTTGTTCTTATGGGATGGGTTTTATTTTAGGATAGAAATTTGGAAAATATATCCATGTTGAATTTTTCTTTTGATTTAAATCTTTGTTTAGACTCCCTTAATGTTCTTACATGGATGATTCAAGCCCAACAAAAATAGGACCCATTCTATCCACATTGGATGTTCATGTGAGAATCTTCTTCCCTATGTTATTTGTTCCTCCAATCCTTGTCTTTGAAACAACTCAATGACCACAAAATGGTGGTGGATTGCAATACAAGGTGAAGGATACTATAGAAGGAGGCTGCATCCACATAGGGCTACTAGCTCAAATGGCCAACAGCAGAGGTGGTATATGGAAGCACGTACTAGCGGTGCACTGCAGTGGAGGAGACCACGAGAATTGGGTCACGGTGGTGCAGGACCCCAGTGATATCATGTCATTGTGTCAGGTGTAGGAGGTTGCAGACATTAGGCTGTGCCAGTGTAGAGGGTGGCACACCACGGTGGCAGAGAACCATGCGGAAACTGTCGTAGGGAGGCGACATGCACCGCCAGAAACTACCATCGTTGTGGCTTTGGAAGACACAGAACTGAGCCATGTCTTCTAGCCAGATGGTTGTGTTCCAACAAGATCGTGGTAGGAGGGCCCCATATCAAACAATGGGCTGGTCACAATTAAAAACTGCCACACTGACCAGGGGTGGACGTGGTGACCACTGTTGCGTTCTGGAGAGTTGATCTGACCTGCTCACAGTAGGCGGGACACGTATCCTAGTCGGTTTGAGCCAGACCTAGAATGGGTTGGGTCAGACACAGGTCGGGTATGTCCGACCGGGTCAGATTAGACCTGGACCCAACTACCCCATTTTTAGTAAAACAGGAATAAAATCCAAACTTTAGGTTCGGTTGATGAGACATTTGCGGTGTTAGTACTCTCATGATGAGGCGGTTGGTTAGGTATACACTAAGTGGACATTAGAGGAATTATATATGAGACCTATGGATTAAGGAGTAGACTCTCCTAGAATCCGGAACACTATGAGTGAGAATCCAATAGTTGGCTGTATCGAGAAGACTATGATGAGAGGGTATAAGTTATCTAGTTGTCCCAAGATAATAGAGGTTCTAAGTGATATAGCTGTCCAAAGAGATGAGTGGTTTAATGTGATCCAGTTAGATCTAGAGACAAGCGGGTCTATGTTATCTAGTTGTATCAGGAGATGAGTGAGTCTATGTGATCCCACTGGCCCAAGAGATGTGTAGGTTTATGCAGTCCAGCTAGCCCATGTGAAGAGCGGGTCTAGGTGATCAGTAGCCCCAAGAACTCATCACAGATGAGTGCTTCAGCAGTAAAAGGAGTTAATTGTTATGACTGTTGGTCTTTCATTACTTCTTTTACATTATACTTGTGTGATTTGTTTATTGATTCATGTTTAATTTTCCTTTATGGTCATTCCTTGTGGTTTGGGGTCCCTACTGAGAATTGTTTTAATTACCCTTTGACGGGATTTTCCTACACGTGTTGTGTCATGTGCAGATGGTTGATGCTTCGATGGATACCTTGGAGGCATAGGACCAAGAAGTGCCTGAGGAGATTATACAGGAGAGGGGTACTACTACAGCTTTAAATAGTCACTCTACACATACTTTTCAGGAAGGGTTCTCAGTGGACGTATTTTCATAGACCATTGAAGTTTCTTGTTTTCTTCTTGCCTTTGTTGGGCTTGTATTCTATCCCCTTTAATTTCATCTTGTAATGTTATACTCTATGTGGCTATCATAGTGGAATACTCATTTTTCTTTTCAATATTGTGGAATGGGTTTGTGAGTGTGAATGTGTGTAGGTAGTCAGAAAATTAATCCTGGTGGTTGGATGATACCATCGATGCAAGTCTCCATCCACTTGAATTTGGGAGGAGGGCTTGGGGTAGTCCCGACACGGTCTCTGGGGGACGAGTCATGAAAAATTGATATCATAGGTTGTAGGTTATACCTAAAAGACTAGGAGTCTGTGCTTTTGTTTTGGGGAAACCATATTGAATGTTTCGAGATCGACCGTCAGACTCAGAGAGTCCATTATTGGTGTGGAAACCTACATATCCATAAAGGGACCTTGAATTATAATTTTTGACTCGGTACATGAAAACACTGGTTGAATGTATCATATATAAGTTGAAAGTGTTCTCATGTCTTTTTGAGTCAGAGTCATTTCACCAGGTATAATAATTTTACTATGTTTTATATTGACCTATTTTAGGATGCCTCCCAGTGTACATCCATCTAGGATTCTGGTATGTGACCACAAGGATGGTACAACCAGTGATGATGCATTTGTTCAAGGACCTGTACTAGAGATGGCCCCGATAGGTGGTGCAACAGAGTTCTGACCACCTACTGATTAGTATTTCTTAACAACGTTACCTGTAGAGGATGTGTGGAAGATCAGTGCATGAAATGAGTCCTAGAGGTAGATACCTCATAAGTTTAGGGGTGATACTAACCCCCAGGTGGTCGAGGATTGGCTCGAGGGAGTTACACGAGTCATCCGTTTAGTGAGGAAACCTTTTGACCAGATGATGATCTTAACCACGATCCTTCTTCAGGGCCCTGTGGGGAGGTGGTATATCTTGACGATCAAGACACAAAATTAGGCAACCCACAACTAGAGAGACTTTGAGTGCATCTTCATATAGGTGCTCTTCCCAGAAACATTGCGATCAGTGTGTGTATATAGAAGATACTGCACCTACAACAGGGTTTCTTGACAGTGATATATTACAAAATGAGATTCACTGAGCTCTATCTCTACTATACAGATATGGTATGAGACTCATTATTCCCAACTCAGGATTATTATATGGTACTATACCAAAAGATCATTGGTTCCATGGAATCCTTTAGAATCCATACTCAGGATGGGGTGGTAGAGATATCCCTTCTTATTGACAGCTTCTTGGCCGAGTAGGCGCCAATAGTACAATCTAGTAGTAAACACCAGGTAGTATAGTCATCATGATTTGGTAGCATGCAGCTAACATAGAGACCCAAATGGGTCAAGGATTTCAGATGATGACACTATGACATAGGGTTAGTGGTACGAGGCCACTAGGGAAGCATGAGTCCGTAGAGGAGCAGGGTGTGCTACTCATGTGGTGGGTTGGGACACATGTTTCCTGACTGTTAAAATCGCTGTGTAGACAATCGGTGAATCGTAGAGGGACCGAAGAGGCAGAGGTAGAGGGTCAATCATGGTGGTCTGTTGGGAGGATAATATGGAAGGGGAGTGGTAAGAGTGTAAGGTGTTTGGTGGATGTTCGAGGTGCTCCAACCACCACCCCCATGTATTAAACCGCGGTCTCTTGGAGTCAGTGGATAGTGGCGATGCCAAATTACAATAAAAAATTCTTATGACCACGGTTCTCAAGAGACGATTAGAGTTACGATCTATTTCTTCTCCAACTTAGATACAGTTCTTATAAACATAGGTCCCAATCACACTTTCCTTGCCACAGACCTTGTTCGGAGCTCGATGATTCCAGTGGAGTCGTTGGCTCGATGCTTACCATTAGAGACTCCTACAGGAGGGGATGGTGCAATTACACACTGGTGTCGATAGATTGAGTTTACTCCAGGAGGCAAGAACCTTGGCTGGGATCTTCTAGTATTGGCATCAATGTCGTACGATGTCATCATGTGTATGGACTAGTTATCTACAGTCCATCCTCAGATCAAATGTCTTAGGTTCAGAGTGCGGTGTGTTCGTGGGGAAGGACCAGGTTTTCCTTTACTGGTGAGAAGGTAGCTCTTACATCACATTACTGATTTTCTCTGGAGGAGGGTGTAGCTAATCACTAAATAGTTGTCTATCCTCACCCTTGGTGTGGTAAATGAGATGACTCCTCACATTCCTATGGTGGTGGAAGACCACGAAGACATATTTCGTGAGGATGTCCTAGGATTACCTCCTCATATAGAAGTAGAATTCTGCATTTAACTATATTGTAAGACAAAACCGATATCCACACCATCATATCAGATAGACCCTACATAGATTCATGAGTTAAGGGTACAACTATATTATTTGTCGGAGAAGGTCTTCACAAGACCTAGTGTTTCATTGTGGGAAGACCTAGTTTTGTTTTCCAAGAAGGCAGATGGGAGGTTGAGGTTGTGCTTGGACTTATAGTGCTTGAACCATATGACCATGAGAAATATGTATCTAATAACAAGGATTAATGTCCTTTTTACCATCTAAAGGGAGAGAGGTGGTTCTCAATGATAGAACTCATATTAGGGTATCATCATATGTGTTTAGTTGATAAGGATGTTCCAAAGACATCATTTAGATTTTGGTATGGTCACTACGTGTTTTGGTGATGCCCTTTGGTGTAACATATTTCCATAGAGTGTTCATGGTACTCATGAACAGGATCTTACAGCAAAACCTTGACCATTTTTTTTGGTATTCATTGATGACATCCTGGTGTACTTGGCATCTGAGCAGGAGCACGCTACACACCTGTGGATAGTCCTGGATATACTACGAGAGAACCAGATTTTTGGGAAGATATTGAAGTAGATATTTTGGATTCTGGAGGTCCACTTTATGGGATAGGTTATATCATAAGCTGGAGTCACTGTGGATAAAGCAATGATAGAGGTGTTTCTTTCTTAGGATCCACCCAGGATATTGATTGATGTGGGGAGTTTATTGGTTTTGGCTAGATTCTACAAGGGGTTCCTGCCAAACTTTTTCAGGGTATCACTAAACTTCTCAGCTTTGACATGTAAGGTACAAATCTTCCATTGGATAGATTAGTTCCAGCATAGTTTTTAGGTACTGAGACAATGACTGATGAGTGCCCCATCTTGTGAATTCCAAAGGAGGGTGATGGGTATGTAGTTTTCTACGACACATCAGGAAACAGGCTTGGTCGTGTCGTGATGCTGGAGTAGGCAGCGATCACCTACGTTTTGCAGAAGTTGAGACCACATGAGAAGAAATATGTGACCCATGACTTGGATATACAATCAATGGTCTTTTCATTGAAGATGTGGAGACACTACATGATGGGTTGGCCGTTTTCTGTCTACTCCAATCACAAAAGTCTCTAGTATATCTTCTCACTAAAAGACCATAAATTTAGGCATCACTGATGGATGGAGTTCCTCTAGGTCTATGACTCTGAGATAGTCTTTACTCATGGGAAACTAAACATTTTACTAGACATACTCAATAAGAGAATCGGGTTGCAGTTTCTAGGTGAGTCATCAGATTAGTTTTCCATGATGTAGATATCAATTATGGATGATGATGGATGAGCTTACCTTCAGTTTATTACTATCACTCACCCCTCTTATAATAATTTATGAAGGCATTGATTGTGGATGTTGATTGTGAGGACCGATTCACTCAGTTTCCCTCACGACAAGCTCCTGATGGGTATTCAATAGGTGGGGAGCATGATGTCCATTTCAGAGGTAACACCATTGTTATAGAGGAATTTCATGAGGGGGTTCATAGGGAGTTCTACACATCCTCTTTGGCGGTGAATCCAGGATTTTAAAAGATGCACCTGGAACTCTGATGCCAATATTGGTGGCTCAGGTTGAAGAAAGTAGTGGAAGAGTTCGTTTCACGGTGGCACACTTGTCAGCAAGTGAAGATAGAGGACCATGTTCTACCAGGATTGACCCATCCACTTGATGTTCTAGAGTAGAAGTTGTATGACATCTCTTTAGACTTCATGATAGGATTATCATTCACATCCAGTTGATATGATACTATTTGGGTGATCTTTAAATGGATCACTATGTCGACCCACTTCCTATCCATCTGGGAGAAGTGATTGGTAGAGGTCATGGGAAGCCTGTACATGAAGGGGATAGTCAGAATCCATGGGGTACCATCGACGATATATTAAGACACATGAATTAAATCCTACTTTTAAAAGAGATTGTGTGAGGAATTCGGGACTAAGCTTCGCTTGAGCACAACATTCCACCCTAAAAAAGGTGTTCAGATGGAGAGGACCATCTAGGTTTTAGAGGACATGCTTCACACTTGTATGATGACCTTTGGGTGAATTTGGGAGTTTCACCTAACACCAGTGTAGTTCATGTACAAAAAATATACCACTACACAATTGGTATTAGACTGTTCGAGGTGCTTTACGAGTGACCATGCAGATCACCATTATGCTAGACATACCTAGGGGAGTCAGCACTCATGGGTCTAGAGTTTGTATGAGCTACCACTCAGAAATTTCAGGTCTTATAGGAGTAGATGAGTAATACACAGAGTAGGAAGAAATTATTATCCAAGAAGGATATGGGGACCGTTTCAGTTTGAGGATGGAGATAATGTGTTTCTTTGAGCCTCACCTTGACGGGGAATGCAGAGATTTGGCTGGGAAGAAAAATTTTATCTAAGATTCATCTGTCCATTTAAAATTCTATGTATAGTTGGAAACATGGAATACAACCTATCTCTCCCCCCATAGATGAACTGGGTGTATGATGTCTTCCATGTTTCACAGCTTAGGAGGTACGTGAATGATCCATCACATGTCATTGACCAGGGAGAGCTGGACATAGTGAAATGTTTTCGGAGTACTTTGTAGAGATTTATGATCAAAAGGAGAAGGTCGTTCAAGGATGATTAATTCCTATGATGTTCTATCGATGCAATTATGGGAATATCTAAAAGATCACATAGTAGCGGGAGGCTGAGATCCATGCTCAGTACCCCCATTTATTAGTTTAGTACTTGTTTTGGATTATGAGGATGTGAAGCCATAAATGTGGGGGGAATTTAATGTACCATATTTCAATGATTTTGTTTTCAAATTATATGGAATTATTTCAAGACTATACACCCCAAAAAAAAATAATTTTGAGGCCTGATGATCCTTGAATAAATGTTTTACCTTTTTTGAAGCTAATTAAAATGGGATTATTGTGCGGTTTTGGAAACTTCTAAATGGGTGCTCGGATTAAAAATCTGAGGGAACCATTACATCAAGAACAATGACATTAACTATTAATGGCCCTAACCTCGACCAGTGCAGGTTAAGGGAAAATGTTAATTTTGAAACATTTTAAGTAAAAAATTATAATAATGTTAAGAAGTTTATTTTTTTGCAATTGTTTCACCACAATGCAGCAAAGAGAAGATTCATTCTTTCCAATAATGACGCCATGTAATGACGCCACAACAAAAATTAACAAAAAAATTGTTTTAGAAATGAATCAGCATAATGGAGGAGAACCAGAATAAGAGGAATGCTGCAACACGTTTCCTAATTTAATTGGATAATAGGAATTTGAGATCATATATGGATCTTGAAAATCACTTTAAATCTCAGGAGGATCAACGTTGAAGAACAACGAATGACAAACGATGATCACCAAAAACATTGAGAACCCCCTCCTCTTCAAGAGATCTCATCCTTGATGATGGATTGAGGAATATCGGGGATAGATCACCTTCGATGAATAATCCTCACTATGATCAAACATGTTATTTAGGTAGGGTTTTATTCTTTGGGAATTTATTTTTTATTCCATCATTATAATACAACAAGTTTGGATAAACCCATAAATAGATTGATCTGTGGGTCACTTGTTATTGAAATATGGGTTTGATTTTGGGATAAACAATTGGAAAATAGATCCATGTTGAATCAGTGTTTTGATTTAAATCTTATTTTAGTTTCCATTAAATTTCTTATGTTGACGGATCAATGCCGATATGGACAAGTCCCGATCCATCCACCATGGGTGGTCATGTGAACCTCTTCTTACACTGTTATTTGATTCACTAATCTCTATTGATGTAACAAATCAATGAAAACAACATTTTAGAGGATCACAATGACATCAGATGGATACTATAGCTGGAGACCATAATGTCATGGAGCTGTAAGCTCGAAGGACCGGTGGCGGAGGCAACATGTGGCAGCATGTGCCGGTGGAACACTACAGTGGAGGAGGTCATGACCATTGGTCCTTGGAGGTGCAGGACCTTGACATGAGTGGGCAGTCACATTGGCTAGAAGTGGCTGCAACCATTGGGCCACTACAGTGCTGAGGGCGGCGTACCGACGATTGTGGAGAACACCACAACAACTGCCGCATAGCAGTGACAAGGAATTCCATCAACTATCCGTGGTGAGGCTTTTGCGGTCATGACACTAGGATGATTCATGTGACCAGAGGGTCGCGGTCCAATGGGATTGTGGTAGGAGGGCCCCGTGGTGAACTGGCGGGCGGTCACACGGTGAAATTTCTATTCTAAAAAGGGGCGGACATAGTGATCGCCACCAGGTCCAAGTGAGACAAGCTGGCTAGATGGGTAGCGGGATGAGCCGTACCCATGGCCTAGTTGATCGCCACCAGCCCTTTTTTCAGTGAAATAGGTATACACATCAAAATCGTACGTCCGATTGAAAATCTGTTTGTGGTGTTGTGACCCTCGCGACGAGGTGGTCCCTTTAGTATAAACTATGTTGAATTTAATGGATGCCTAGATGTAAAAAAACATGAGGAGTTGATTCTACCATAATCAATCATGAAACAAGGGTGAATCCTGCATTTGCCTTTATCGAGGGGAATATGATGAGTGGGTCTAAGTGATTCAGCTGGACCAGGAGACGAGTGGGTTTAAGTGATCCAGATGGCCCAAGATAGGAGTTTTTCCATGTGATCCAGCTATCCTATGAGACGAGCAACTCTATGTGATCGAGATGGCCTAAGATAACAACAAGTCTAATTGATCCAGCTATCCCAAGAGATGAGTGGGTCTATGTGATCTAGTTAGCACAAGAGATGGGAGATTCTATGTTATCCAACTAGCCCATATAAAGAGCTAGTCTAGGTGATCCAGCAGTCCCAAGCACTCATCAGGTATGAGTTCTTCAGTAGTACAAGGTGTTAATCATTATGACTATTAGTCTTTATTTCCCTCTATTATATTATACATGGGTGAGTTGTCCATTTTGTCATGTGTACTTTTCCTTTGTGGTATTTATTTGTGGTTTGGGGTACCTACTAATTATTGTGATACTCACCCCTACACGGGCTTCTCTCTCACACGTGTCCTGTCTTTTAGATATGATTGATGCTTCAATGGAGACCTTGGTGGCCTTAGACCAGGCGGTGTCTGGTGAGATCATACAAGTGTGGAATACACCAATAGCTTCCAGAAGCCACTCTACACATAGCCTTTAGGAAGGGTTCTTAGTGAACAGATTTTCAGGGACCTTTGAACTTTCTTGATTTTTTCTTGTATTTGTGGGGCTAGTATTCTAGCCCCCATAATTTTAGCAGGTACTGTTATACACTATGTCTTTGTATTATTGGCATACTCATTTTCCATTTCAGTAAAGTGGGTTGGGGTTGTGAGTGTGAATGTGTACAATTACATAGAAAATTCCTCCCACATGCAGGTTTATGACATTGGTGCTAGTCGCCAGCCCCCAGATTTTGGGTGCCGGACTTGGGGTAGTTGTGGAACGGGCCCCGGGGGATGGGTCATGACAATGTTTAAACAATTTTATAATACATGGTTAACTGATAGTATAAAATAAATATAATAATATAACATTTTTTGAAATTCTAAAATAAAAAATATTTATAATTAAAATATAACACATTATATAAGAAAATATTAATTCATAGAAAGCGTTCAATATTATGAGTTATAATAAAAACATAATTCAATGTTATTTTAGGTCTAGGTTACATTCAATTATCATGTTTTTCTAACTAATAATTATTTTTACATAGTCATTGTTAATATAAATTGTTTATTTAAAAAAAAAGTTAGTGTATCTTAGATAAAGGGTGGAGGAAATCATATCCCATGATTTTAAGATTAGGGAGCCCACTAAATAGAACAATTAACTATGATTTAATGCATTTATCCTGAAAACATACATAAATACCATGGAATTATTTTTAAGGACTATATTTGATTATGAGAAATTAAATATGAATTATTTAAAATATAATTTCAATATGATATAATATTACATTTCCAATAAAAATGGGTATTAGGATTTAATAGAATTTTGAGATGCTAATGAAATAAAATATGTTATATCACATCGGGTAATAAATTAAAGTACTAATATATTTTTTCAATACAATAGAAAATGGAATGTATAAACATGATATCTATGTGAAATATTATACAAAAATACCATGGCCCCATGAAAACATATATTTTCATATTTTACAGTCATTTATACAATTTAATTTAATAAAAAAAATTTAGGTTTGGGAGTCATGGATTCCATATTTTCTTCATTACTAAGAATGTTGCGGTCAAAATGATTCCTATAATCGATATATGTAGGATTCATATTATATCTATTGTATCATTCATTTAGTAATGTCTATATAGGTTATGATGAAACATAATGATCTGGATTTATACACTTTGAAAACTAACCACCTTGAACTTTAAAGGAGAACAATTAAAATAAGATAAATGAAAATTTTAATACAATATACCAGTGTGAACTAGAATAAAACTACCTAACTAGTGGAATTTTCTTCAAAGTGATGAATTTTATTTATTTATTAGTAATTTTATATTTGAATTTGGATAATATATTACCCATTAATGTAATTATTTCATCCTTACCAACCATATTTTCTATATATATAATTAATTATAGTAAAAATAGTATAGATAAGAATATTAGGAATCATTTTGTAATGAATTTTCAGGTATATAAGGGTTAGTGATAAAATAGAACCAATCCACTAAGGATTATTGTTGTGAATAATTATTCTGAAGATCCCATGATTTATTAAAAATAAATTTTTTACATTATAATTTCATTCCATGAGACAGAAGATTTTGAGGGAGAGAAATAAACAAAATAATAAATTCTTCTGTTTAGGATAAAATAATCATTGGATGAATAATTACATTTAATTAAATAAGATGAATATAATATCTTCTATATCATGTGTTTTCTTCATTTCATGTTATATTTATGTTTTATATCTAGGATATTTTATTTTCAAATAAAATTTATATATTTTATTACAAAATAAAAAAATAAAGGTTGTGAAAAATCAATAAATAAAGCAAATTGAATTATCCACGTAATTGTTAAAGTGTTATTCCAATTAAGGAGAATAGAAATACATGAAATTAGTTTTAAGGTGGATTTATTATAGTAAAATTATTATTTTTAATGAGTATTACAAAGAATTAATCTCAGTGTCCATCTTGAAACTATAAAACATTGTTTCACGTTTTAAATTAATGTTGTTAATATATGTCATACTTAATAAATTGTTTAGTAATAAAAAAATCCAAGATATTAAATATCGTCAATGTGTGGGGAATATATAATATATGATTCATACATTTCTTTGGAATTATTATTCATTGTTAATATTAAGAAAAGATACCATTAAAAAATAATGTCAATCCACATAACATATATAACTAGTTTAATAATACCACATGAACTATTATACAGTTAAACTAGAGGTAAATTCATATACATTTCGAGATTAAATTATGAAAATTTAATAATTCATTGTGTAAATTTGAGTATAATGGATAAAACATATAATAACGACTAGATAATATTATCAATGTATATCATACATAATTATTCATAAATCATATAATTTTATAGTGGTGTTACTCTGGAACAAATAAAAATGAATTACATTATGGTCGTATATGGGTGATTTTGAAAATGTATTATAAATATTACATTACCTCATTATTACAATTAATGATAAGTCTGAAAATTAATAGTCTAAAAAATAATCTTATGCTAACTAAATTGAGTAATGGATATCATATAAGTCACAGTATAATGAAAATCCATTATTTTGTACCCTGGTGTTTTTATGAGAACTGTTTATTAAACATAAATTAGGATAAGAATTTACATTAGGGATAAACTAAGGGCATATTTTTTGCATCGTATATATAACAAGGATATAACAAAATATATGATATAATTATATATGTCAAGACTAAAAATATTTCTATAGGATAGAATCCCATCAATTTCAATATAGTAGGAGAATGATAGAATTTGATGAAATCTGGGCTCTAGACACACAAGATTTATTCATCGTAATACTAGACTGTACAAGGCATAAGGGGGAGTTTGATCATTATTCACATATAATGTAGGAATGTAATAATTAAAGAGGTGGGATAATTTTTACCATGGAATGTGAAATAATATTTGAAAAGAATAATGAATCCTATAATGAAGTATTAAGTGGTTGCATTATATTAATGTGAAGTTAAAATGAATTTATAGATATATTCAAGAATTGTGATCCATATTTATTTACTTTATCTAGTTAATCAATATCCATTTATGAGTATTCTACTGAAAGAAAAATTTTTTGGTATAATTTGGTTTCGGTAAGGATCAATTGGTTATTGATAGTTCATGAAATGTCTAGATGTATTCTATCACCAAACCATAATCCAACCATCATTATAAAATAAATTACCCACCTACTTTCCATACCAAAATTCAATGACCATTATATTGTACATTAGATGTCAAAACAACCATACTAGCAGGAAACATTATCGATTTTTTCTATATGACATGACCTGAGGGGTTAGGGACAAAAAAGAAATCCAATAAGGAATGAAAATTTTAGGGATCCCTTATAGATTAAAGAAATAAACACAATCATAGAATATTTTTTTAATTAATCCACATGATAGTTTTATTCTATATTAATAATGATTATTTACCATATGTCGATATGTGTTTAGTGGGATTTTAATAGTTTTCCATGATAAATATGTTTATAATATGTGGATGTAAATGTTTAGTCTTATATTTTATTAAAACTATTTATATTGGAATGAATTATTTAGAATCCCATTCTATTGGAATTAGATATATAGAACTAGATATATGGGATTAACTAGTTCTGTTAAATGAATATAAATTTACAATGTACACAAAAACATGATATGGATCACTTCAATTAACTATTTTTTCTAAATTATATAGCTGGATATATCTATATCTTGATGTGCTTAAAAAAAATAGTGGATTATTTATGAATATAATATCATAATAATTAGTGTTTTTTTAATATATCTCATTTGAAATAAATATAATGCCTTTTGATATTTCTTAGATGGGAAATAATTAAATAAAACCAAGATAACTACACATTCCTTCATTATAAACTATCTAAGTGTACCCAAGAAATAACTAATTGATGATTTCCTGGTCTTTTTATAAGTGATAATACTTGTTAAAAAAAATTTATAGGACTTTTTTTTATTTTAGATATATTTTATCTATTATCAAAGAAGTTTTTTTAATATGATTTAAAATATTATTTTGTTTTGTTTTATCTATATCTTGAAAGATCTGATTATGTTACAACTTCTGATTTATCTATTGTTGTAGGTTAGAATTTTTTAAGGATATTGTTTTAACCAATATGGTATATCTATGATAGATGAAAAATGTAATGAATTTGCGATATCACCACTATATGTCATTTATCATTGGAGTGAAGTTTTTATTTCCAACCTATTAGTTTACAATGTTAGAGATAACATGTTATAAAAATGATATCCATATATCTTTAAAACCATGGTTATCATATTAGAGATATCTGGTTAGTTAGTATATGAATATAATGTAGGTGTGAGTGAGTTGGAGTTGGTTATATATAACCAAATTATTTTTTTTACTCTTAATTACATGTAGAATCAAAGTACTAAATATAAATAAATATCTTATTAAAAAATGGTACTTCATCTGTTTATATTTAATGTGAATATTTATTAGGATTATTTATTACATCAAATGTATAAAAATTTTCTCGATATAATTATAACGTTGATGTAATTTGATAATATTCATATTCATATGTCTTATGGATAGGTGTAATTTATCTAAAAAATATAGATTATGATTGAATATTAGGTTCTGGAGGCCCATAATATATTAAGATCACTTACCATGATATTAAAATTTGATTATCTCTATTATTGTAGATTATGAAATAAATCATGCCAATATGAATTCTACATGTTATATATGTCATGGGATATTCCAATATTTATAAATTATGTTGGCCCTAAGACTGGAAATAATTAAGAATGAATATCATGAATTTAGTACATAATTAACTATTTAAATCCCTAAAAATATTATTTTTTTCACAAATAAGGATATGTTAGGCGAGTCATAAGTGATATGAATTTAATTAAGTAATTAATGAATGGATTTTTTACTTCTATGACTAAATGAAAAAATTTAGGTCCCTTTGATTGAAATGGGATGATCTGAATACGTGAATGGAAATCATGGTTTTTCAATGAGTTCATTTCATTTAGTCAAATAATGTTATATATATCATATTTTTTATGACACATGAGTGAAACCTACTTGAAGAGTTATCAAGAAAATGACATTACATTACATAGTAAGATTCTATATAATTTTTCTTTCATTATAATATTAAAATTATTTTTTGGGTGTCTTAACTTGTTTCTAGACTAAAATCATGTTCATTATGAAATCTCAACAAATGAAACTGTGAACGAGGGCTACATGGTTACAAATTTGGTTTATATAAAATTTAAATAAAATTTTAATTGAATTTAAAATTAGAATAAATATTATGGTCATTAATAAGTAATAAAAAATATTTATTTTATGTTGATGACATAAATTTGACCACAATATATTTTGTTTTCTATATAAAAGAGTATAATCTTAGATAAATATTTATTAATTTTTTTAAATGTTAATGTATATTTATTTTTTAGATTAATTATATGATTATACTTTCTATAAAAATATATACTTAATTTTTAGGGTTTGATAAATATAAAGGTGGATTGATAGATCGAGTTTAGTGTAAAAATAAAATGAGTTGGTTTAAATAATGTCATTTAGATAATTATTGATTTTTTACATATGAATTTATATTTAAAAGTATGTGAGATATCACAAGTCATGGAATATATTGTTATTATTATTATTATTCATGGGGATTTAGTTATTGAACAATTTGATAATGTAATCTTCATAATTATTAATTATATATCGCTAAGTATATGTACCAAATTATATCATTTTGAGAGATGATGAAAATTGTGGGGGAAAATGAAATTCTCCTAAGATAATTTAATCGAAGCCCCCTAGAGAATGACTCATGGAATATATAAATAATAAGAGGTGAACCTCCTCTACCTTCCCCTCAAGTCCATTCTAACAAAAGAGAATAATTTATGATCAATAAGATTCATATTCTGTTCAATTGTAAATGATGAAATACATTGGTTTTCTCAATACAAGTAACTGGCTTAAAAAAATATGTTATCATATATATGTTGCATGCATAGATACTGTCGAATGGATTTTTCATTGAATTCATTATTAAAATGATTATACAACAATAGGGTCAACTAAAATAATAAATAATGAAATAATTAGCATGGAATGTTAATTTGTATTTATTAATTCATTATATATTATATGATAAAATATATTCTCTATGAATATTCTATGGTTTCTCTTTTATTGTTTCGAGTATTATATCCTTTGAAATTAATGGATACATGGTTGTGAAAATGTGACAGATCTATTTTTTCGCTCATGAGAATCATAAAAAAACATATAGAGAATTTTTGTATTAGGGTCCATGTGATATATATGCATCCAAACTATTTAAGAAATTTTTTCCACATAACTAGACCTAATGAAATCAATAATCACGATTTTCTCTCTATAATAATTATATTCATAATTTCTAATTATTAATCAGTTTAATGCATTTAATAATAAATAATTCAAAAACTATATTTAAACATATTAATTTAAACTCAGTTCATGAAAAATAATTAATTGATGTAACTAATTTATGTCTAAAATTGAAATCAATCAATCAATATGAAAATGATCCTATTTTTAAAGGAGTGAGTTCATATATAACAATAATTGATTGAAAAACCAATAGAAATTAATATTTAAAACAAATTAATTTCAATCCACTATCAAACATAATTATTTATATTAGAACAATGGGACTAAAAACATAGTTTATCATTTTAACCAAAGAATTGAACCATTTTGAAAAAATGAGAGACTCCTAAAATCAGATCTATGTCAAACTAGATGACCTTTAGACTAATAGGATGTTCAAAAAATTACAACAGTGAATGATTGTATGATTAATTTATTATAATCCATCAAAACAGAATCCTTATTTTATATAGAAAAATCCTCCCATATAAATTCTTATATTTATCCCATCATATTTCCTATTATTTATCATTAAAATAACTATTTTTTATGTCGAGTAGGATATACTAAATGTGACCAATATGTTTGTATTATAATTTATAATTATTTTTCATATCATTATACATTATATAGTTAATGCAGGTAAAAAATGTCATGTTATATGAACACAATTTTTATATGGATTTATTTATTATAAAATATTAATATTTTTTTAATAATGTATGAGGAATATGAATAGAAAATTGATTAATAAAAATACTATGATAAATAAAATGAGAATTGTGTTAATGTGTTCATCAATATTTTAACATTGCATGAAAATAGCCCATATATTATCATTTATAAATATTTATGTTTTATTTACATAAAATGAATATATGAAGATGACATAAAATATCACATGATCTATAATATACTATATCAAGGATATAAATGTTTGGAATGGAATGAGGATGAACAGTAAGTATCAAGTTTCTAGGATAACTGTATGGTTAATTGATCATTTGATATGAGTATAATAATAAATGATATTCTTTTCAGAAGATAATGATAATATTATTCAAACATATGATGCTAAATAAATGTTATGGTCAATTGGTAAGACCTAAAAAATTAATGAAGGCCTATCCAAAGGGTTATAGATTTTTTAGAGTCTACTAATCATATAAAAATTACCTACGTAAGATTTGGATTGGTAAAAGAAATATTACTCAAGTAATTCAAAATTTTTATTGAAATTTATCATAATACAATGGTTTATATGGACAAATGTAGATGACGATACTACATGAAAATTTCCAGGTTATTCAGATACAATATTTCAAGATGAGAAACTTCATCACCAGATAGACTCTCCTTTGTGAATAAAAATTGATCATGAGAATCCAAAATATGAATCCAGCTGAGAAACCACTTCCCTTCCCCATCTGGTAAGATAATAAATCCTTTTATTGCATAGAGTATAAGTAAAAGTACATGATTATTTATTTTTAGATTAAAAACCAACAATATTCTATTTATGAACCAAAAATATATTATTTTTTTGTCTTCATATATTTAGTTCAAACAAATGGTAATGATATTAATTTTTTTCATATACATTGATCAATAATTTACAGCTAATATGGGATTTATGAATTAAGTTGAATTATTCTCATAGAAATGAAGAGTTCATGTTGAGATCAATATTTTTTTGATAATAAATGATTTTCTTACTTTTAGAAATTTTAAATGTATAACATCAAAGGAAATTCAATGTGTAACATATTTGAATAAGTTTCATAGTCACTTATGTTGAATGATTCCATGAAGAAAATGTTTCTAATTAATTAATTTTTTACCCCCATATTATAAATATCAATCATAGATAACATAATTTGATGGGGATTGTGAAGAATCTACAACACCAGCTCTATTAATAGATGGTTTAATGTCTGAGAATATAACTTATATTGTAACCATTTTTGTAAAACCATTTTAAAATATATAAAAAAATTACTACAAAAAAGGAATTAATTTTTCTAAAAAACCATATTAATTTTTTTGCAATTCAGAAATTACCTCGATATCACATATCTATAAAACATTGTATATAATAACTTCATTATAATGTTACTAAAAAACATTTAAAAAAAATATGATAATATTTCTGGGCTATCCATTATTGATATGATGGTAATGTAATAATTGGTAGTAGTAAACGGTGGAATATTGATTTTTCTTTGTCCAACGACATGCACTCTATATATACATGGGATATTTTATTTTTTTTAACATATTTACCAGTGTAATTGATCCAGCGTGATATCGAGAATAGTTTGTGGATGAAATATTTGATAATAAATGGATTTAAATCATGAATATCATGATTTTATGAATGATTTAATTCCTTATAATTGATTTTTCATCTTTCCAAAAAAAATTCTAACAAACATTAACAATTATTTCCTTAATTTTCAATGATATATATAGTAGATTAAACAACATGATGTAGTCTCCAACTATGAATATGAAAAATGATATAATATCATATTAATTAATCTTTTTTACAATAATTATTCATGTATAAAATGGTTTACATTGATAGATATATCTAATTTTATGGTTCGATGCATTACATACTTATTCCCCCCATAGACTGAGGTCTGCATATTTTGAAACTGAATATGAAAAAAATTTATTGTTCAGAAGTTTATATTTTAGAGTTATATATTTTTGACGAATCCATTGAATTCAATATTTTCTACATATCTGATGTGGATATAATTTTTCAACCAAAAAAATATCACAATGGGAACCTATTGGGTAAATTATTTTGAAGATGATATATTTTTAAAATAACCATCAAAAGGGGAAGTATAATTACTTATAAATTTTAAATTATATTATTAAGGGTGAATTTTTTTTAAACTCAATTGGTAAATTTTTTTATCCATTAAGTGCATAAAAATTGATATAATACATTTATAATAAATATTTTAAATGAAATTTTTGATAATTATTTTTTATGAGTTATTTTAAAATAAACTAATTCTATTTCTGAATTACATTGTTAGATAGTCGAAGGATCATTAATACATGTATTATCTTGCGTGGGTTATGATATTAATAGTTATATATTCTAAAAAAATGATGAACAAAAAAATAATATGATTAAAAATTGTTGAGTAAATGTTTTTTTAAATTGATGATTATGTTTGATACCAAGTATAAAATCCTATTAACATGAATATGAATTAAGATTACATAATTAAAAAATATGTGGGTTTGATTATACAACATTATATGTAATTTTTTTAATGAAAATGGATAAATAATACTAGTGTCATTAAAATTTATTAGTTGGGATTTATAAATTTGAATTTTAGTAAGGTTTTGTATAAGGATGATTAATTTATAATGGAATTGTAGCCTATATAGAAATGATATTCCTATATTAATGATAACAAAACATGTTAATTTTTCGTTTTTGATTAAAACAAGTTCAATGTCAAATGAATATTCCATTGAGTATATCCCTTTCATTTTTTCATCAAAACAATTTAATGGTAATAAAAATATAAACAATGTCATGTATGAAATAGGGGACTATATAGATGGGTTTTGGACACTATATAGAGGGGAAAATTCATTCAAACAATTGTTTTAAAAAATCAATAAAAATGACAAATACATTAGATTATATTGTAGTGTATAATGTTTTATTCATAATATTATGAGTTCATTATATTGATTTTATAATATAAATAATATTCATAACTAGTTGTAAATATAATTTATTTTTCACATACTGATGCATCCACTTTTGAAATAATTAGTGGTAATGTTGAAATTGTTAAAAAGATAGTAGTAAAACCAAATTTTGGATGTGAATAAAAAATAAAGGTGATAATGTTAGAAAATTTTATATTTTAAAAAAGGTAAGTGAATCATATCTTGATTTTGTTATTAATAATTTTTATCAGGAGATGTACAAGTAATTTATTAAAGATGACTATTATTCAAGTGGTCAACATATTAACCCCAATAATTCCATTTTAAATCATTATATTTCGGCTAGTAATTGTTTAAAATTGCCAATTGATATGAATACATGGAACAATATTGTTCCAAGATTATGGGAAAAAATTTATATATATATATATAATGGTTATATTAATATATACTTTCATACTTTTATATAATAATAAATTTATGTAATACCAATATACACTTCGTTATCCCCTACAGAGAACATTTATAGTATGACATTATCATATGGAACTGATAATAATGGTCATCAGAAAATATCACATATCATTTAATACAATTTTTATAAAGCCCAGTCTTGTGGATTTTGATGGGAGAGTAAAATCCCAACCACCAAATATATACCCCCCATCATAAATCAAGCGACATTATATGATTTCATTATCCATTAAGAGGATGGATAATTTAAGGTACCTTGTAAGTGGTATTAATTCATTTCATAATATTTATATTAGTAAATTTTATATAATGTTTTAAAATTAGGAAATAACAATAGTGTGTAGAAAATAAATAATATGCATCCAAACCACTATACAATTATAGTTATGTATGGATGGGTCATGCTTTAGAGGTAAAGAAATGTGATGTATTTTATATCTATAATAAAATATTATTATGATTTGAAAAGAACAATTATCATCTTATTTTCATTATATTTATATTTATAAATAAAATTAATAATACACTTCCATCACATGAATTGTTCTATAGATGGAGTCTCATGTAAATTAAAATAAAAAAAATAGTATATGAAAAATGATGAACCCCTCTCAATAAGAAGTCGTGCTAGGATGGTGGTGAAGGAGGGACTGACCCCTAAATACCACCATTATTATCCCATGGTTTGGTGACTATCACCAATAGTATTAAACTATTAAATAAGTGTCATTACAATTATAACCAAGAAAATAAAAAAAATTAAACCAACCATGGACACCATATAATTGTTTTTCAAAAAATAAATTCCAACAAAAAATTGTTACCATTATATCAATGTATATAAACATTATGAGGGAATATTCATGACTAGTCACATAAAAATCTATAAAATATGTTGATATATATTTAGGATATATAAAAAAACCCAATACCCCTTGAAATTTCCTAGAATAGAACCCAGAAATCAATGCAGAGATGATAACTTTGGAGGACATTATAAGATTATGCTTCTATGACAATCAAAATCCCAATGAAATATATATTTAAGAATTAATAGGAGGAATATTATACAATATAAATATTAAAAAACTATAAACAATATATGGATAAGGAATATAAGCCCAAAACTCTATGTTCCACCATGAATACCAAAATTTCCTCTATTTTATATAACATCCCCATCAACATACCTTGGAAAAGATTCCTATAAAATTACAAGTCCCAACATGGATTCAACAATTGTAACAATAATAATGAAAATAAATATATGAAAAAAATATTAAAAAAATTATAAATCAACGAATTAAATTTCTAGGGAAACATATCATAAATAAAACATATAATTTCATAGCCCATTTACCTCATATGAGAATAAATTCAACAGAACATACTCTCATAATATGATTACAAATAGAATAATGAAATAACAATTCAAAAACATCAACAACATCTTCACCCCACAACCAACCAATATACTAAATATCAATATCTCCCTAATTCCAAAAAATAACTATAGATTTGTCTTTAAAAAAAATACCACTGTATATCATCAGTATACTACTACACATATATAATTCATAACCAAACATTGGTATAATAATATACACTTGATATACGTAAACAACATTCACTCCACCTTCATTAGCATCCCCCCCACCCAAATATAATAGTAATCCAATCCACGCCATCATAGTTGGGTATATTAAATTTAACAGATGTCAACATAATTGCCTCCACCAGTTGTACATAACCACCACTATGCATACAAATCACTTATACAGAATCATATTAGCAGGAAAAAACATACCCCAAACACTACTAATTACAACCCATATGTATATTTATTCATTGATCAATCATAATCCATAAATCAAAACCATGATCCATTTTATACCATATAATTCAATGCGACATCCTCTTTTACCGAATTATATTTACAAATAAACATTAATCATATCAGAAATAACAAAATTAAAAATATACCCCAAAATACCACATCCTACCAAAAATCATTACCACTATTATGAGAGGAATTTTATGTAAAATTAATTCACTTGATTAATAAATTCATATTTCTATACCATTTAAAAAAAAAAAATTTACCGTTTTCTGACCAGATTATAATTATTACATTTTCTATAAACTCATATTTAATTTCATACCTTTCATAAAACCACTTATCATTTTTTTGGTATTCATTTTTCATTAATAAAATTTAACCAATCCATTATAATTTCACAAAAATAGTCTATTCCATTCATTTAGGGTCTATTTGTTCAAAATCCATTAATAATTGTATTAATAAAAAATTCATTTAGTTCTCACTTATAATTTTAACTTATTATTTTTATATTTATCCCCTCTACTCTATCTATAATCAAGTCATACATGAATCATTCCCCACTCATTTTTATAGAAAAAACCTTCTTCATGATGTTTTCCATTAAAATGAACATGAGATATTCTGTTATAGTTTTTTAATTTTATCTATTTTAGGAGGATGAGCATAAATTATATGGAATATTTAAGGATGTATTGTGAGGACTGATTTAGGAAAAAATGTTATATCTGCTGTGAAATAATTAATATATGTAGGTAATATCCCGATACAATTAACATTACTTTCATAGGACTATATGATTATTTTTAGATATAAATTTTATGTTTTTTCAAAATAAATAATTTTTTATTGAGTCCTCTCATTTTCTATCAAATAATCAAAATAAATTTTATGTTTTTAGCACCAGAACTAGTTATGTGGGTCCACATAATCCAAGGTGTTTGACTTACGAACACACAACCCTTTTAGTTGAAATACAAAAGAGTAAATCCCAATAATAGTTGAATTTTCACACATGGAATATGGGAATTATTTTTAAATATGATTGATATGACTTATGTGTATATGTTCCACCATGAATGGAGTTGCTTCATGTGGAATATGGAATCATGAGGATGCATATGGAGGACTAAGAGGAAATTTAGCACAGTGAGGAACAATTTTGAGACTTATGGGGGATAAAAATTGGGGAGGATGAATATATATGTTTGTGAAAATATTTTGTATCATGAAAGGGGAATCATACGTATACTACATTTTTGAACAAGGAAATATAATATTAATGTTGAATATCAGTGGTCATACATAAGTAGAGCCAAGAAGGGAAATTGTCCAGCCATAGTTGGTTGACATCGAAGGGGCCTGAGGCCTCCAACTGATGGGTCACATTGTTTCCTTCCCTTTTGGTAAAGGAGAAGGTGTACCAAGAGAAGGTTTGGCATAGCGAGCGGATTCTCTTGAAGATAAAGCCAAAGGCATGGAGTCCAGCATCACCGTGGTTAATAGAATTGATAATAGAAAGGCAGTCAGACTCGATGATGATATCAGACCATCCCCATTCCACAGTGAGAATCATCCCTACCAGTATGGCATGGGCCTCAGCAACTGCAGGTTCCCAGAAGGCATGATGTGGTTCACATTTTGCTGAAATGATCTGCCCCAGATGATTTTGAGCCAGGAGGACGAGAGTGAAAGGACCATCCTTGGGTAGAGAAGAATCCACATTAAGCTTAAGACACTATTCCTTTGGGGGTGGGGTCCAATGAGGGGAACGAGTTTGGGGGGGAACGCTTGGCATAACGTTTCATTTGTGGTCCATCCATCCCTCAATCCATGAAGTGGCTCGTTCAATCCAGAACTCGGGAGGCTGATGAACATGGTGGAAAACCGAATCATTACACCGAACCCAAATGATCCAGGCCAAGGTGCAATGATAGCTTGCATTAGACGATGAAAGAGAGGAACACCAGCGCATCAGAAGATCAGGGAGGTCAGAGGCAATGTCTAGTGAAGAATTCGAAGCAGAGCCCCATTTATTCCACATTTCCATGGCTCCCGGGTAGTGAATGGTGGCATTACAAGGAGTTTAAGGAATATTTGGGCAGAAAGGGTAGGATTCAGCACTAGCCATATGTTGGTAAACAAGGAGTCTCATGGTACGGAGGGTGCCCGTGAACACCTGCCACAAAAATTGGCATATTTTTGGGGTGACGTTGAGCTTCTAAAGCACTTTCCATAGTCCCTCATCACGGTCGCGAGAGTGAATTCCAAGAGCCAGTCTGTACCTGGATCTCACCTTTTACTCCCCTGAAGAATCATTGGTCCAAAAAAGATGGTTGGGGACGACATTAGGGACCTAGGGGATGCTCAAAATAATTCTTTGGTCTCTTTCATTAAACCATTCCTGGATCTTTTCCACACATCATCTCGGGCCCTGGTCTGAAAAGAGGTAGTTGACAGTAGCGTCTTCAAGACCTGGTTGGGCGGGGGATGTGGCCCGCACACCATTACTATCGATAATCCAGGGATCGGTCCATATGTTGACAGATGATCCATTTCAAATCCTCCAGTCGAGTCCTTTTTCCAGGGGATTTTGGGCCCACCAAATACTTCTCCAGAGGAAGCTAGGGTGGGGGCCAAGAAAGGAGCCACAAGAGTCCATGTGGGGAAAGTACTTGGCACGAAGAACCCGCGCACATAAAGATGATGGATGGTTAAGAAGGTTCCATCCTTTCTTCTCCAATAGTGCATCATTGAACAGAAGATGATTCTGGAATCTCATCCCCCCCTCCGACTTGGGTTTCGAGAGTTTATCCTAGGCCAACCAGTGGGGTCGATTTCAGCCATCATTTTCCCCCCACCAGAAGTTGGAAGTATGTGAATAGATCAAGTTGACGATGGCTATCAGGATCATAAGCATCGACATAAAGTAGCTGGGGATAGACTGAATGACAGTTTTAATGAGGTTTCCTTTTCCAGCATTAGAGATGCTTTTTGGGGTCGAGCCTTGAATTTTTTTCTCAATCCTGTCCACCAGAGCTGCGAATATTTATTTTTTGGACCGGCCAATCACCGTAGGGATTCTGAGATACTTTTGTTATTTATCGACTAAATGGATGCCTATAGATTCACAAAGATCAGCTCTCTTGGTAAGAGGAACCCCTGTACTGAAAGAGATTTCTGATTTGCCGTGATTTACAGACTATCCAGATGCCCGTTCATATTGCTGGATCACTTGGCTGATCACCTAGCATTAATTAACGGTGGCTCTGGAGAAGAGGAGAAAATTTTTAGCGAAGAAGATATGTGACAGTTGTGGGCTCTCACAGCAGACCATTGAACCATGAATAGACTTAGAGGTTGAAGCCCTGAAAATAAGGTTAGGGAAAACATCAGCCACTAAAATGAAGATAATAAGGGAGAGATGATCTCCCTGGCGCAGGCCTCAGGTTGGGGTGAATCCTCTAGTAATCTCCCCATTGACCTTGATTCTGAAATAGATGGTCGAGATGCAGTGCATGGCAATTTCTATCCATTTAGTGCAGAAGCCCATTCTCAGCATCACAGCTCTAAGGACCTTCCATTCCACTTTATCATAGGCTTTGGTCATATCCAGTTTCTAGGACATGGTTCCTCTTTTCGCATTGGAGAACATTTTCATAGAGTGGAACACTTCATGGGCCACAATTGCATTATCAGTAATTTGCCTCTTGGCCACAAAGGCACTTTGGATTTTTGTGATA
Source organism: Viscum album (assembly GCA_963277665.1). Classification (NCBI taxonomy): domain Eukaryota; kingdom Viridiplantae; phylum Streptophyta; class Magnoliopsida; order Santalales; family Viscaceae; genus Viscum; species Viscum album. The sequence goes on from OY728155.1 coordinate 1,449,636,348, forward strand.
ATATCAGGAAGCTAAGGATGAAGCTTATTGACAATGATTTTTGAGAAGATATAATATGAAACATTGCAGAGGCTAATAGGTCTAGAGTCAGGGATCAAGTGAGGTTTCGTGATTTTGGGGATGAGGACATGAACCGTTTTGTTGATGGCGGAAATGCTTGTATTCCTTGCCCATATGTTTTTTTTATCATTTTTCAGATGTCGGGACCGATAATGTGCCAGTATTTTTTAAAAAATAGGGCTTGAAAACCATCCGGTCCTGGGGCCTTAGTGGGGTGGATATGCTTCAAAGCCAGGTGTACCTATCATTTGTCACATTATTTGTAAGCTTCCAGTTAATCTCCTCAGTGATCACAGGTCTGATGCATTCATCCACTTCAGCAGATCTGAAAGGAGTCCCCATGGAGAAGAGGATCTGGAAATATCCTACCAAAGCATCGTGAATGACACAGTTGTTAGAAACTTTGCTTCTATCAGGTTTTGAAAGGCTCCTGATAGAGTTTTTTCATCACCTAGAAGACGCTTTCAGGTGGAAATACCTTGTATTAGCATCAACCTCTTTAATATGAATGTCATGCGTCCGCATAGCCCAAAATCATTCCTTAACATGAAGGGCCCCATCTAGCTCTCTTTGAGTGGCACCAAGCCTAGAGATGTTTCCATTTGATGGGGGTTACCTGAGTAGGTTGTGAAACTTCTTTTCAAGGACATCACAATTCGTATGAGGTTGGTGGAATTTCTTGTTGCTCTAAGATCTCAGACTGAATGAAACCTATTGGAGATTGAGGCCAACATCTTCATGGAAACTCGTCCAACTTGATCGGACCACCTCTTCGCATTCCTGGTCTTTTTTCCAAAAGCTCTCAAATCATAAGGTTCTGTTGAGTTGACGATTTCATTCACCTTGCAAATAGTCAATGGGAATTGGGCAGTGATCCGAACAGTTAAGGGCCATGTGGCCAACATCAAACATATTGAACTGGTTGATCCAATTAGTAGAACCCATAAATCTATCAATATGCTCAGCGATGTGGGTACATTTAGTATTGCAGCAGAACCAAGTAAAAGGATTACCTGTGAACCCTAGATCAACCAGGTTTGCCTTAGTTATCGCATCTTTGAAGTTAGACATCGAGGATGGGTGTCGAAAACTTCTGCCTCTCTTTTCCTTATGGAACATGATCTCATTTAAATCACCTCTAAAAATAATAGGTCTAGGTAAATCATGTCGTAGCTTGCATAGATGGTCCCATGACTACCCCTTATAAGAATGGGATGGCCAGCCATAGAATCCCACAAAGGACCAGGGTGGGTGCAAGTCAGTTTGAATATTCGCATCCATGTGGTGCATGGAGAAAGACAAAATTTTAACGTCAATATTGTCCTTCCAGAGGAGACATAGGCCCCCAGAATGGCCTTGTATAGGCACCGGAAAGTAGCCCTAGAAGCCACACTTCAGATCAATACCATTGATGTCCTTGTTTTCCAGTATGGTTTCAGACATGAAACCCATATCGGGGCGACTTTGTGCGCAATTGTGCTGAAGCATTCGAACCGTTCGTGGGTTTCCAATCCCACGACAGTTACAGCATAACACAATCATTGCTCTAGGCGGGGCTGGGTCTCACCCGCCGCCGCCTTTGGTTCCTCCAGACTCATTTTTCAACTTCTCATTTTCCATCTTTTGGTGGTATTCCTCCCAGATTGGCATGTTTCAGTTTGTCATTTCCTGATCCTGGGGTTAGGGTCTTCCGTGTGACCATTACTTCCTCCATGTTTCACTTTTTTCCACGTGCGACGGGTGATTGGGCCCAGCATTGGATTTCTCGTCATTCTATGGGCCTCCATTGGTGTTTAATCAATTACGGATGATTGTGGATCTGGATCCGGATCTGGTGGCTCGAAGTGCATCTGCATTGCTGTTGAGCATTTCCTTGGTGGTTCTTTTTGCATCGTCTTCGACCTTGTGGATGGTTGAGTTTTTTCCTTCATGTGGTTAGTATGAACTCTAGCTTCCCTCTGAGTGGGATAGTCAGTGCTGGAGAAGTCCGGAGGTCCTAGAATAATGCCGTGTCCATGTGTAGGTTCCACCAGACTAGTATGTGCCAACATGAGACAGTCACGATCCTTTTGTTTTTTTATATGAGGGATGAAATCATATTTATTAATTTTTGCACGAATCCAAGGGCCATATTTGAGGGTGATGTCACATGATCCACCCTTGGGTTTTGTGGTAGATGTTCTTTCCTGGTGGCCATGATGGCCACAAAAAAATAGAAGAGTGGGAGTTTCTTAAATTCAAATGATATCCAGGTGTTGGCATCATTGATTTTCAGAAACATTCCCCTCATCAAGGGATTTGACACCTCAATTTCCGCCTTGATCCGAACCTCAGGGCCCCATTGTATTGGGTCTGAGCCATCCCATTAAAGAAAGTGGCCTATACTTTCCCCAATTTACCTCATTATGCATTCCATTCTAACATGGAAGGGGATTCCTTTAACTCATATCCAGTAGGGGGAGCAGGTTAAATTCACTCGCAGGATATCATCTCCCCCTTTAAATTCTTCCACGAGAAGGAGTTGATTATCGGAGGACCACAGTCTGCCACTAAAGATTTTGTCCCTATCGATCTCATTAAAAAATTCGAAGACGATTTGATTGGTCCCCGCCTATCGAATATCCACTCCTGCATCAAGTTTCCAGATGGACTGAAGAGTGTTTTTGAGAGCCCCTGGATTATCCAAAATGATTTCAACGAACTTTCCAACCACGATCAGAGACATGAGTTTTTCCAAGTGTGGGTCTTCATTTCTATGTGCCTTGATTGCCTCATTTTCTTTGTCTGTTAGGGACATCCCCTTCCACTTCATAACTAAGTCGGCTTCCATAGTGCAAGTCACGGGATAAGTGCACAATCCTCCTAAAGGGCCAACACCCATGTGGATCCCAAACCACCCTCACATAAAAAGACCACGTCCAACAAAAGGGTCTCTGGACTGGAACCTATTTTCGGCCGCTTATGTGTTCCACCCACCTGACACCACCTCCCTAGCCATTGCAATCAAAAAAACCATAAAAATGGTCACACCCAAGACCTGTGTAATGCACCCCCCGTCTTCGCGGAGAAACTCTCCACGGAAGGCCTTCATGGCTTTACCAGGTCTCAGGCCTTCTCAAGAAAACAATGCCTCAGATCCTCGTGGTAAGAATGTCGTGGACTAATCACCGAGCGATCTCGCGACTCCTACGACCGAATTTATAGATGTTTCACGAATCGGCCTCTTCGCGACCTCAATTCGCAAACCAGAAACTTTGCGCACCGAGCACCACAGCCCATCACGGTTGGTGCTTCGCAAAGCAATCACAGTGCGATCACAAAAACAACGCGAAGCTCCACGGCTGATGATTCTCGAATCAAATTCATCACGAATCGACCACTTCACCGCAGGTTCTTCTCGAATCCTCCTCTTCACGAGCGGTCAAACTTAGGGAACCAACGTGGAGTGTGCTGCGTGGATAAAACCCCAAATCTGCGAAAACTTCGCACCACCGTGGAATTGAAACCCGCCCCAAATCTTTCCCCTGTCTTCGCGAAGCAGGAACGAAGTCCAAAAGTGTGAGGGAAGCCACAAACAGATCTGTCATCGACAGGGATGACAGTGTCAGGAATGATTACAAGGTTCCCTGGAAGGTAGGAACTGTGCCAGGAGGCGAAAACGAATAGAGAGAGAAGTCTGACTCCCTTTGAGGACCAAGGGGTGGCTCCAGGAACAGGCAGAGACTCCCAGAGGCAGACAGAAGTAGTGAATTCTCCACAAAGGATTGAGGAGAGGCGTAGAAGAAGGGTAAAAAAATGAGCCGCAAAAACGCCGCTGATCCACCGCTCCAACATGGGCGTAGAAGAGGAAATGCGTCGCCGCAGAACCAGAACTCCAAGGAAGGAGATGCCGGCCCTAGGAAAACCCTAGGAGGGAAACTCTTAGCCATGGTCAGAGACTCTTTTTGTTGTTACATATTCAACTTAATATGAATAAAACAATACATAATTAAAGTGAAATAGGTTTATGTTCTTTTATTATACCACAACACACAGTAAAACATTATGTGTTAAATGTATTATTGTGTAGTTTTACATTATGAGATGTGGATTTCTATATTGTGGAATAGGAAATAATAGATTTTTGATTTGGTCATACAGATTTAATCTTCCCTTGAGATCCATCATGTGGAATATTTCCATTTTAAGGTTGTATTATATTGTAGAAATACAGTGGACCTTATAGATATATATCTATAATAATGATGGAATAACTATCCAAAATCACCATGAACAAATGTGTCTTTCTCGGGTTGAGAGAAAAGGGATAAGTGAAAAATGGACACATTTCATGGGAATATATAATATAATTGGGATTATGCAATGGATCATCCTTCATGTGGATGCACACATAGCTATGATTAAATAATAAAGGGTTACTAGACTCATCATGAAAAAAAGATCATTAGAAGAAAATTTTGTCTTACACCAAGTAGAAGTACCATATACCATTGGTAAGATAAGATATATTGATTAGGGATTAAATACTATTATGTTCTCCCAAAAATTATGGAACATGTATTTTTGATCACTCAATGTGATGAAATAGTCAATGAATGCTTGTTTGGAATGCGCTCATTGAAATGATTTCTTTATTGAAGAGTTGAGTAAAGAATATGATATAATAATTATCCCTTTACCAATTAAATATATTATTCTAATTTTTTTTTAAAGTGTGGTAACATTATATCTGAGTAAGGGGAACTATTAATGGGACAATAAAGACATTTATAATAGAAAACATCACATGTGAAGAGTAATATAAAAAGAATGTGAGCCCATGTAACCATAAGAGGGATTTACAAAGGGATTTTTGTGAACAAAACTATCAGAAATCAGTTCACTGGGAAATGCTACCTAGGGGATCCATGAGGTATTTTTATACGAATATTAATGAAGGAATTTATTTATAAATAAAATGATATGATTTTTACTATATTTGGGTTTGTACCCACAAATTTATTTTAAGATTCATTAAATGTTAATCCTTTTATTAGAATAGTCCTCTACTGGTTCACTATGTATCCCTTAATCATATATTTTTATCTGTGAATGGTGTATTTATACGCCACCCTATGTATCCACTTACTCTAAATTGGATTCCAAGGGGGTGGTATCTAATGGTTAAGAAATAACTATTTATATATTGAAAATAATATATGATCTATGACGCATTATATTGTAATGCACATAATTTTTATAGATTTATATATTATTTAAAATTTAGTTAGACAACTTTTTTAGTTTTATTACTAGCATTAAACCCTAGTGAATTGGTATGTAGGCTTTTCATTTTTCCTCTAGGATGAATGAACAGTTTTGATGGAGTCTGTATAGAGAGGAAATACATGGAATATAATGAATACACGACATCTATTCAAATATATGAAGGGTTTTTGGGTTTTCTAAACACCCCCTTACATGTGATGAATGTGTTTTCCCTAGATAGGAAAAACCAGTTCTTTATGCGTCATGTAAATGAAACATGCTATGTAAATGGTCTTTGTGTGTTTTTTAATAAAGGAGGTAGGGACTATTATTTTGGAAAGATGCCTCATTTCTCAACCCAATAATAGAAGGATTCATGCATGTGATCCCCTCCATGCATCCACATTAGTTCCAGTGCATCATTTTCATCCAATATCATTTTCCCCACCATTGAGTGCACTATATTCCCAATTGAATTCTGTATAATCAGAGTGCTTCCTTTATTCATATTTTTTTTTTGATTTGGTTTAATCATATTGCAAGTTAATATTCACAATTTTCAAGGTTTTCATCAATTATTTCAATTACTCCCTTTCAACATTGATTCTTGGGCCAATACTAGTCAAGGAAGGTACTACAAGCTTAAGGTTGATTGTTAAGTTCTTTTCTATCAAGTTCTTATTGTATTTTTATGCATCATTGTTCCATGAACCATAAATTTCAAGTGATGCCTCATAAATGTTTAATTAATTAAATATGATAAATTTTCAATGTGTAATGGGACCCTAAATACACGTACATCATTGTAGATGGGTGTTTACCTTTGTATAAGACACCCTATGGGTCTTCTCTTCCTTAATTTCAAAAATCCGTATGATGTATAATATAATCAAATCACCAAATGAGGAATTTTTTTACCTTGAAATAAATGAATTAGAATGTATAATTGTCTAATGAATATGATTGGACATGTATTAGTCCCTTTTTTTTATTTCATAAATTGTTTTATTTAAATTAATTGAATTTTCTAAATTGATTAAAGTATTATGATTATAATTAATTTGTAAAATGATATGAGATCATGATATCAAAACTATACCATCATAGCATGATGATGAAAATAAAATGGTCTAAACAGGAGGATTCCTTGTATGGGCTAATCATGCTTTATAAATAGAATTTATTATTCTTTTTAAATATGTTAGGAAAAACACATGGATCCCCTTGAAAGATTCAATGGGTAGATTATTTACCTCCATATAAGTGACACTGTTTCCCTAGGGTAGTCACCATAGATGGGATCTGTTTCTTGATGGATATAACAAAACATGATTAATAATTGGTTCCCTCTATAGGATACCTGGGATGGGATCAGAGGGAAATTTCCTTGGACCATGTCGATAGAGATACTTGGGATTCAATTTAAGGATCTATTTGGATATAATCTTAAGGTATTGGGTATTTAGTATAATTTGGATGAGATACATGGGTTCAATGATATGGTTCTCCATGGATGAGACCAGGTTGATGTTTTATTTTATTATATGAATCTTATATTGTTAAATCAAAAGACACATCCTCCAAGACAATTAACATGATTCTCCTTGGTCCATTCATGTTGGATGATTTTTAATATAAAAATTTATTATACCCATATCATATTTTAAGACATTGAATTTTTTTTCAGAGAGGTATATCATTGGATGAATTAGGAAATGTCGGTCGGGTGTCACTTGAGAATCCCAATCTGATGTCTTTATTTATTAGAATCCATACTTTTATATGTACATCAACACTTTTGATTATATATACATATACTAGTTTGTTATAGTTGTAGTTGGGGGTGGGTTAAAGAGTTTATCTCACACATTAATTTGGACATATATGGTACCAAATAAGAATTCATGAATATATAAGCATTGATAAGAGGAAGCCCCTAGATTCGGTTGCGTGGTTTCTTATGCATTGAAGGAGTATAATAGCAGATTATTGATCCTAAACTCATGATGATAGTAGTGAAAAGTTTTGATCTTTTTTCCTTTTTATTATCATGTTGTATATGAATGTGCCCCTATATATCATGTACATCATGTTTTGTATACATATATGAAATGAACATCATTTTTTACTAATATAGATATATCTTTAACATGTTTTTGCGTGTGGATGATTTATTATTATTCTGCAGATTATTCATTTCTAATTATACTACATATCAATATTTATATTACCATTTTTTAATGCTTTGACCACGTGGGAATAGTATCCCAATGGACTCACCCTAGGATGTCACTACTATTTATCTTCCTATGGAATATGAGGGGGCACACACAAGGATTTTTGGTCTACCATCTTGGAGAACTTCATAGTGGATTATAGTTTGGGATGTTAGAAAGTGGTATTATATATATTTTCATTATTTCTTAATGGTTGGGTATTATTCATGACACTTGGAATGTGTAAGAATTTATTAATGAGACTTTTCCTAGGAGTGTCTAACCCATATACAATGGAAACTCAATTTACATTGGATGAGATATTGTTGTTATTTTTTTCATCTATTATATATGTACTAATTTTACCATTCAGTGAGACCCATGTTTTGTGATGATTAGTGTTGATATTATTATTATGTACTTATTTTTCAATTTCATGGTATGATAAATATGTATCATGATAGGAATGATCATAGGGTCTATAAGAAATATATGCCATTATTTTTCGCCTAACACCTTTACATTCTTCATGCATTGTCTAATGTATATAGTAAGTCCCTAGATTATTATATAATGGTATGTGATAACGTTTATTATAGAGAGGAAATAATCTGATTAATTAAATTTATTAAATAATATAATTTTCTTCCTTCATAGATTGATAATGAAGTCATAATAAAAAAATGCACACTTGAACCATGAACCATTGGTTCTATGTACTAAAATATTAGATGATATTGTTACATGAATTGCAACTATAATTTATCAATCATGTGAATTTATAAATTGGAAATGTTGAATCATTTAATAAAATATTTTTTATGAATTATTATATATTTTTACTAGATATAAAGGTCATGTTGCAGTTATTTTATATACAAATTTAAATTTATAGGGTTATATATTTAATAAATATTTAAATGGTGACAAAAATAATTGGAATGTGATCTCTATATGAATATAAATTAATATAGAGTAAAATTAAATTTTACTATTAAATAAAATAGTTATCATTAAATAGGGATACAAATTCCAAACTAAGAGATTTTTTCCTCTAAAAAATGAAAAATAATATCAATATTGTGGAACCTCTATGGTATTATGTGAGACATTGACCCTAACCCAGGTTTAGTAGTGGGTATTATTTGTAGTCTCCTTTGATCTGTTCTGACTTTTTTCATCACATTTTAATGGATTGAGGTGTATATAGAGATGCGTGAATTGTTTATAGGATGATTTTTTACTTGTAATCTTATGTTTTTTATGTTTTCTATATGTTATAAAATCTTATCAGAGGAATGAATTTGGAAATTGTATATATATACCACTACATATTCCATATGTCGTATTCCAGGAACGTGGAAGGGAAAATGAACTGGGGTTGGTGGTCCCTAAGACACCAGTATTACCTCATGCATTAAAACTAGGGTCACCTCATATTCGTACTCCATTGGGTGTCAATGATCCGTTTCAAGAGAGATTATTGAACTTTATGTCGTTAATATAGAGAACTCCATGTGATTCCCCAACTAAGGAAGAGTTAACATGGGAGTTCAAGCACTAGTATTCCCCCTCATTTTAGGTGTATGGTTTTCCTCCTGATGTATAGTCATTGATGGAGTCCATACTATTGATCTTAGAGAATCTTGAGATTCCTCCAAAGTATAGGGTCAATTTTACTAACAATATCAACTGTGATTCTACTAAAAATTGGTATGATTTAATTACATAGGATAGAAATTACTGGGGTATGGTGTGGTTGTACATACACACAACCTTTTAAGATTACATTCTTCTATAAACGTGGAGAATAGGCCACACATGTGTTTTTATACACTATATAATGTTACTATTTTAGTGAAGGAGTATTAATCTCATTTCACCTAGATTAAAAATTTTAGGCCAACACTAATAGGTGGTGAGTTGATGACTATGAGATGATTTGAGGATTGGACTGTGAATACCATATGATGGTTGGTGAATGTTTTCCAGTAGACCACTATTTCAAATAAAGTGATCCAGATCCTCATCACTAAGCGGAATGTGAGTAAAGATTCTAGTGTGAGTTAAGGAATTTCAATATCTAGGATGGAAGGATGTTTACCTACTAATAGGAAATTACACTTCATTTCATTTCATAGTCACATCATGAGTCATATGAAATTCACCCACAACTATTTTTTGTGCAACTAGTGTGTAGGGGAGGACCTAAAGGGGGCCGAGTATATATGGGACCCAATCAAGTGTTGATATTGAGGCATAATGTGTCCCCATTATTATTTTTGTAAATCATTTATTTTAGATTCTAGTGACAAGGTATATGTGATAACATATTATTTGAGTATGAGATTAGTAGCACCTTGTTAGAATGATAGATGGAGTACTTTCCTCTGATCAAGGTGAGGAGGTGTTTGTTATTGATATACATAGGCTCCAGACAAATAAATCCATTATAAAATAAAATCATTGGTAGCCAATATATATATTATAAATGTGGACTAGATCATATCTATGCAGTGAAACCCATTCCTAAGGAGAAGAGTCCCTTGTTTTTTACATTTTGAGGCACTATTATACTAGCGTCAACTGTATATGATTCCTTATTTTACATAGGTTTCTCAATCTTTTATATATGTTACATTTATTTAATGTTGGTGCATATAAATTTATTGCTTATGTGGAATGATGACTACTGAACAGCTGTTAGGGGTTCGAATAAAGCTTATGATCTAGTGCAAGGGGTGCACCTTAATATTTTCAAGTCTCTATTCTTGTGGAATTTATTTTTTTCGAGAATAGATGTGTCGACTTCATACTCTTAATTGACTAGATAGATAACTATTATGATTGTTTTGATTTAAATCTTTTAAAATATTCATTTACTTCACCTGAGGACAATATCTGTATTCTTAAGGTTGAATGTGATGTCCTACGAAGTTGAACTTGACCAACTCATCATAGGATAGGTGGAGTGATATCCAAAATTAGGTGTGTATTTATGAATGAAAAGGAAATGTGATGTATGTAATTTCAACCTATGGTGGATCATTTCAAGGACCTATTCCCTAATGAATTCTCTAGATAGACTCCTATGAGGTTTATGGAGTTCACCCTTGAGATAGTGGTATGGGTAGCACCGGTTTCCATTAATCCGTATAGGAAAGAACCTATACAGCTCTAGGAACTCAAGAAGTAGTTAAAAGGAACGGATGGTAAGGGTTTTATATGACCCTTTACTTCCCCATGGGTATCTACTATCATTTGTTTCCATGAAGGTAGAAGGTAACAATTTACTTTGTGTGGATTACCACTAGATTAATGTTCTTATGGTTATGAACCTGTAACCACAACAAGACATCAACTTCCTCTTCACCTATAATTGAGGATAAATTGTTTCTTATAATATAAATTTGGGGTCGGTGATGGTGCTATATTTTACATAGTTTTTTCACTTCTTTTTACTAAATTTTGATGTTTTAATTAATTACTATTACAGTTTTTGCTAAATAAATGAACATTTGTATTTTTATAATTAAATTTGTTAATTATTCAATTTTTGAAGTTAAAATTCCATTTTTAGCCTTTAAATAGTTACTATATATACCTTTAATTTTATAATCTAATAAATTTTATTTAGTTTGGTGATTTTTTCTACATATATAATAATTTAACGTTAATTAATTAATTATGCTTTTAAATAATGTAGTTGTTGATATAAAATTTCAGTTAATGTATATTAATTATTTTCAAGTAACATAATCTAAATATTAGTTGTCTTTTAATAATTAATTAATTTTGAAATTAATATTATTAAATCTCATTAACCTTTAATTATTTGATTTCTAAACTTTAGTTTATAAATTTAGATATGTAGTATAATTTAAAAAAGTTATATAACCCTTATAAATAATTTTTATTTTGATTTTAATCCTTTCTTATTTAATTTAATTGGTTTGACTAATAATTTAATTAATTATTAATTTAAGTTAACTAATTAGTATTTGAAAGAATAGTTAATTATTTTAATTATTTTATATTTATTTAATTTGATATGTTGTATTTTTTAATTTTTTAATTTTTTAGTTAACTCACTGATAGTTCACTGTTTATATTTGCACTAATGGTGAGTCAACTCACCAATAACATTGTAACAACATCGGTCTCTCCTACGCATCCGCATGAATATCTTGTTTTAACTATCTGTGAATCATTTTTATTTGTGTCTGAAAACTCTTCCTCACAGTGATGTACAATGGATCTTCTCATATATTTGTCTCACAAATCTCTCACTGATGACCAAAACACCTCGCCACCGATCCTCTCTAGCCCTACAAACTGACACATTCCCTTCACACAGATACAACATCAATTTATTCTCTCTAGACTCCCTCATACCAATGCACCATTACCAATGTCTTCCCAATACCATGTCCCCCCATCTCATCAACAACATATCAACCCCAGAAATCTTCAGATATTTGTAGCCAAGTCACCATCTGAACTGCCTTCGGCGAGAAGAGATTTCTGATCTTAAGCCCCATTATTGACGTCAAGTTGGGGAGTGCTTCTGCGAGTAGTGCTGCACTAGAGTCGAACCAGGGGAGGAATACCATGTATTTGAAGCTCAACATGCAGCCACTGTGGACCTCCGCTGAGGGAGGAGTCATCAAGCCGCTTGATCAGAAGCTGGGGAAGCCTCACAAATCCTTTCGAGCCACACCCATAGCTGTTGAGAAATTCTTTAGATCAGTGGATGGAGAAAACCGACATCCAATGAGAGATGAGAAGACTTTCACCATCATTGAAGATCTTAATTTACTCATATATGAGGAGAAGTCACCTTTTAGAACCTTAAACCGCCTGGATTTCAAGTACTTCACCTAAGGACCTATGCGTACCATTGCTGAAAGATCAGAAGGATCCGTCTGGAGATTGAGCAGCAGCACTGCTTGTATGAACCAGATCCCACGGATGAATCCATGCAACTTGAGGAGGACAGTGAGCCACTGAAGCCTGTAATTAAGTTGTCTAGATCTTAAATTTGGTCCTCGTCTGTCACCCCATGCGCCGCTATTGTAGAAACCCCAAGCAGCATGAACCCTTCCGAATCGATGAGCCGTGTTGAAGGAGAGTGGCGCCTGTTCTTCTAGAGAAAGATATGGTCGCATTGGTTTCACCTTCCAGGAGATGAAATCAAAGACCCCCTCTATGAGCCGAATTTGGGGGGAGGTGGAAGAAGAATCTTAAAGAAATAGAAATAAAAAAAACTAAAATAAATTAAAAATTAAATCAAAATAAAATTATAAACGTATAATAAATATAATATAATTAATATTTATAAAAAAGAATTATTACTTTAAATAACTTTAATAAAAACTGAACTAAATAAAAATTACTTCTAAATTAAATTTAAATAAATTATAAATTTATGTGTTTTATATTAAATATTTAATAATAAAATATATATAATAAAAATTTAATAATTAATTTATTAACAAATTAATAAATTAATTTATAATTGTAAATAATTTTAAATTTCAAAATAATAATTAAATTAATGTTTATAATTGACATTAATATTGTAAATTAATAAAAATAAACAACATAATAACAATTTAACATTAAAATTAATAATTAATAAAATATTTTATACTTAAATAATAATAATGTCTTTATTATTAACTAATTCAATCAACTTATAATAATTAAATAATTATAACTTAACTTATATAATTAATTAATAATGATTTTAATAATTTATTTTAATCAATAATAATCTATGTTTGAAAATGAATTTATAATAATCTATTATCAATAATATTAATAAAAAAACTTAATAATTAAAATTAATTAAACACCATTTAAATCTAATTAAAGACTTTATAATAAATTAATTACTTTAATAATTAATATTTAATTTATTTTTCTACATGTTTTTAACTGTTCTGTTTTTTCTTTCTTGTATAGGTTCACACCAGATTCAATAACATGTCGAGGTACATTTAACTAACATGCGAGGAGTTAGTTTCTGGGGTTCCAAAAAAATAATGTGGTATTCACCAAAAAGTGCACATGTGCGGTACACAACAAGAAGTCAAAGTTATGTTGGGGGAAGACATACATTGACATGCAGTATATGACTGCAATATTGAAAATATAGTAACAACAGATTTTTGGGGGGACTCTCATTCATTTTATGACCATACTTTTTGAGAGCGAAGACACTGCCAAGAGACAGAAAGGGTGTAGCTAGATACTAGAGTAGTCGGAGAAAGATAGCTAATCATAATCATCATTCGAATTGGAATGATTCACATTCCTTGGTTCTATTTTATTTACAATTTATTTTATAATTTTGAATTGAAAATGATCTTAGCATAATTTCTTGTTCATGAAATTGGAATTTCTATTGCTTAATATTTTCTTCATCTTCATTAAATTTCTTCCAATGAGAATCTAAATATATCAGTGGAATTGAATCCGATTCTCAAATATAAAATTGAATCTGCAATATTATGCAATTAAAAATTAAATCCTTGATCTGCTGGTGACATTTATCTTGGATTATTTTTATCAATGCTTTAAATTTCAAACTATAGAAAATATCTGCGAGATAGTTTTCTGTTGACATCGTTAAGTCAATATGTTGTATGTGGTTTTTGAAGTGGTGAACCTCAAGAACTATAATAAAGATTGTTAATTCTTATAGAGATGAAGAATGAAACACACATTTTTCTCATGCAGATTTAATCATATAAAGAGTCATTATGTCCCACCCGTCTTTTTTTATATTATTTATTTTATTATTTTCTATTGGGAATCAGATAGTTCGGGTCAAGGCCCGACTTAAAATTTCTAAGCTCTTACTTAGAAACAAATGTTTATCTCTTGGTTGCGTCCAGCGCACTGCGGTCGAAGCCGCGTGGCCTCACCCGGGTCACCGCACGACCTCGCTTAGCTCGCCGCACGACCGGCCCGATGTTTAAGGGAGATGAAAAATATGTGTGACGAATAATAAAATGAGAACACAAAGAAATTTTAGACCGCACGGCCTTGGGCGAGGCACGACTTGGGCGAGTCACGTTTTTGAAATCGCGCAGCCTCACCTAGTCTACCTGGTGACCTTATACTGTCTAATTAATTAAATGAAAGGACTTGATGATAAATAAATAAAATTAAATTTGATAAAAAAAAATAAAAAATTATTTTAATGATAATAATAATAATAATATTTGAGGATGTTGTTATTAAAATTATTTTTATCACTATTGTTATAATTGTTTTAACTCTTATTTTACTACCATCAATTTGTTACTATTATTTTTATTATTAGATTTAGTTTATTGTTATTTGTTTATTTATTTTATTTTATTGTATTTATTATTTTCTTTTTATTTTTCTTTTCTGTCTCTTTTGTGTAGGGTTCCCTTAACCCGTCGCCCTCCCCCCCTTTCACGCCGCAAAACCTCCCCCTGCTCTATTCCCTTCCCGACACACCCTGGCTGCTCGGACCCACTCGAAGACTCCCGACCTGCCTCCCCCATACGCCACGACCTTCTTCCTTGGCCGGATTCCTTCCAGTGCGTTTTAGCCGATGTAAATATTAAAAAGCCCTTACCAGCTTAATGTTCCTCTCAACAGAAATGATCATGTTCAGGTGATGATTTTTGGTGTCGTGTTCTCATCCAGTGTGACAAAGGGTGATGCACATGCACCATTTCAACTCTGTTGTTGGTGAATGTTCTTCGTATGATCAGTCAGATGTTGTAATGTGTCGTGTTTGTTGGTGTTGCCTCTGTTGCAGTGTGGTTGCATGTGACACAAAAAGGAGAAGCTCCATTCTGGAGTCTTCAATTCCTGACTGCGAAGCAGGAGATGCTTCAAACATTAGGTCTCCAGCCATAGGCCTCAGAGTGAAGCTGGTGCGTGGTCAAGAACCCCAGGATTGTATAAAACCCCGATTTCATTTCTATCATCGGTGTTGAAAGTGAAAGAAGCTTATATTGTTTTCTACGGTTGTTCTGTTCGAATGAGCCGTCTGGTTACATAAGGTTTTCATGACCAAGTGGAGGAGTGTTCACCTCATGCATTAAAGTCTTGGGGGTCGCGTTCCACTGGGTGTAATTGCTTTAGTGGCCTTATGGGATTTTTTGAGTAAATATGTCTCAAATCTAAATAATTCTCAATCCAGGAATGTTGAAATGCTGGTTTGTTTGGGGTCATGTTTTTGACGCCTCGGTAGTCGCCCCCCCTCCCCGCCCCTTGGGGTGGGGTGTTCGTCACCATCGAGAATCTTTTTTCTAAAGTTTTGTACCTGCTGTTAGTTTTAATGGTGGGGAGACCCACATCGGATCTCGCACAAAGGTCTCTGGAATAAATCGGTGCTGGCCTTTCCTTAATGTTGGGGAGTCCACCTGGACCTCCCCATGTTGGTTTTCTAGTCTCGTCTTGAGCGTTGGTAGGTTCCTAATGGTGGGGAGACCCACATTGGGTCTCGTACGAATGTCTCTGGAATGAATTAGTGCTGGACTTTTCTTTAATGGCGGGGAGTCTGCTCGAACCTCCCCGTGTTGGTTTTCCAGTCTTGTTTCGAGCGTCAGTGAGTTCCTTATGGTGGGGAGCCCCTCGGGCCTCCCCATGTTGATATTTTTCTTCTGTTTTTAAATGTGGCTTGGTGATAATTGATAGGAGTGTTCCGTGGACGTGGTTTAACTTTGTTTGTTCATTCTAGCCAAACGGTGTGGTTTCGATTTAATAGTGCTTGTGGTGTTTCGTCTTGTGAAGTTGGTTTCTATGGGTGCGAGAGTTCTCTTCCTTGATCAGTCAACTGGAGGCGTTCTAGCTCTTCATGGCGGGGGACACATATCAGAAAGTCTTTATATGAGTTTCTTGAAGTTGAATTTGAGTCACTTTCTCTGAGCACGATACTTTTGCCTCTCTTTTCTTGGTGTTTGTGAGAATCCCCTTTGAACCTTAAACGAGTGTGGTTTTCTGCTTTGGGGTTTGGTTTTGGTTGTGGCTTTCCGGGGAAGGAAAGTTTTATGGTGGGGAGAATTGTCACACCCATCTTTTTTTATATTATTTATTTTATTATTTTCTATTGGGAATCAGATAGTTCGGGTCAAGGCCCGACTTAAAATTTCTAAGCTCTTACTTAGAAACAAATGTTTCTCTCTTGGTTGCGTCTAGCGCACCGCGGTCGAAGCCGCGTGGCCTCGCCTGGGTCATCGCGTGACCTCGCTTAGCTCGCCGTACGACTGGCCCGATGTTTAAGGGAGATGAAAAATATATGTGACGAATAATAAAATGAGAACACAATGAAATTTTAGACCGCGCGGGCTTGGGTGAGGCACGACTTAGGCGAGTCACGTTTTTGAAATCGCGCAGCCTCACCTGGTCCACCAGGTGACCTTCTAGTGTCTAATTAATTAAATGAAAGGACGTGATGATAAATAAATAAAATTAAATTTGATAAAAAATATTTAATAAATTATTTTAATGATAATAATAATAATAATATTTGAGGACGTTGTTATTAAAATTATTTTTATCACTATTGTTATAATTGTTTTAAATCTTATTTTACTACCATCAATTTATTACTATTATTTTTATTATTAGATTTAGATTATTGTTATTTTTTTATTTATTTTATTTTATTTTCTTTTTATTTTCTTTTTATTTTTCTTTTCTATCTCTTTTCGGTGGGGTTCCCTTAACTCTTCACCCTCCCCCCCTTTCACGCCGCAAAACCTCCCCCCTACTCTATTCTCTTCCCGACGCACCTCGGCCGTCCAGACCTGTTCGAAGACCCCCGACCTGCCTCCCCCATGCGCCGCGACCTTCCTCCTTGGCCGGATTCCTTCCAACACACTACGGTTCACCGTCACCGGCTTAATTCCGTCGCACCACTAGCTCGCCTCTTCCAGGTACCTTCGTCACGCCGCACCTCCCTCCCTACCCTTCTCCTTGCCACTGTCGTCCGTCGGACCAGCACCTTCTAGAGCCCCGCACTCCTCCAGCGTTGCTCACTTTCGGCGCCCCGCACCCCTTCCGCTCCCAACCGGCCTTCCAGCTCGCCCCAAGGACCCCCCCCTTGGCTAACCACAGTTGCCCCCTCCCGGATGGCCGTCGCACAGCCGCTAACCCCATTGCCGAATTTTTTTTTCCTTTCCGGTGAAGTCTCAGTCCGGTGACCGCTACCCCCCCCCTCAGGCCGATTTTCTTTTATTTCATCTTGAGTATTGGTTGTTTCAGTTGGTTGGATATTTTAGGGTTCCATTTTAATTAATTTTGTTTTTAATTCTTGTTTTAGGGTATTAATTGAGTTGGTTGTGATGCGAAGTGGTTGCAATTGGTGTTTTGCACACAAGCTTGGATATCTCTGCGTCAAAGGAAGGTGATTTCGTATTTAACCATGTTTTGATGAGTTATTTTTTCTTCTTAAATTAATTTAGCATATTATTTAATTCGTTTATTTGATGTGAATAATGTTTGTAGTTGAAGTTGATATGTGCATGCGATATAAGTGTGTTTTACGTGAAAAATTAATGTTGAACTGGTTATTTGTAGTTTATAAATTATACAAATTGTGCTCTAGTTTAGCGTCATTTTGCGTTGAGTCACAAAGGAATGTTTGAATACATTTTTAGTATTTTCGAGTCTTGCGGAACACCATCGTTTTTGTTTATTAATTTTTAGGGGTTTTCAGGTTAGATTTTTAGGGTGAAGTTGGTTTAATTTTGATGCATTTGTCGATACTTGTTTCTAAGGTTCTTTTGCATTTGTTGTGGTGCGTTGGATGACCAATTGGAGCCGTGCCCTAAATGTTGTGGAGTCTCCAACACCTGAGGTAGGTGGTTCCATGACTTTGTATCATTTAGATAATTTAATTTGTTTGTTTAGTTTAATTTAATATGTTCTATGGTTTAGTTTCATGATGTGAAATATGTTTATAATTTTTTGGTAGTGCTATAGAGGTTTTGCGAAATGCGTTTTAAAAATGGTGTAACTTGCGTGCATGATGAAAATTGCATTTGTCTTTAGAAATTGTCATGTTTTTCCTTTCTATCCAGTTGTAGTAAATTTTAGAAGTATTTAATAATTTTTTATAGAGTGCCAAAGAGGTTTTGAAAGGGTTGATTTGTGAAATTGATTTTGTAATGGTTTATTTTACATGTGATATGTTTTATAAATTGAGGAATTGTATATTTATGTGGCAATTTGACTGAGAAACATGGTTGAAAGGTTTTTGAGGGTTGTTCGGAAGGTGCGAAAGGTGTTTTCACGTCACTTTAGGTGTTTGTGTTTTTTGTTAATAGCCATTTTCAAAGTATATGAACCACTTTTGGTGTGTTTTCCTTCTTGTGTACTTTTGAAGTTGAAATGAAAAATTGTTTGAATAATGGAAAACAAGTTTTGTCATGGTTACCTCGTGTATCAAGTTTTAAAATGACGTCTCTATATAAAATCAAGCTGTTTTCAGTGTAAAGTCTTCTTGGTTTTTCTTGAAATGATTTCAATAATAACTCAAATGATTTATTGGAACATTTATATGACGCTAAAATGGTTCTTTGTAGGAGTTGAATACTCGTTCATTTTTAAAGTGGTGTATGTTTATAAAATGAGACATGTTGTGTGCGTGTGTCCTTGAAATAGTTCTTTGGTATGAAAATGGTGACTTTTTTGTGCAATATCTTGTATGGTCTGCGAAATGAGAATGAAATATACTATGTGAATATGAAACTTGTTTGAGCACATGGGAAAACCCTGGGTATCTAGGTGGGCGGACTAGAACTAGTGCGCTAGTGACCCGGATGGGTATCGTCCCTGTTTCACCTAGCTAGATTGACGATTGCAACACTTACTAAACATATGATATCTGAGGGTCATGGCCTTCTAAGCCATGTGTTCTGAGTTTTGTGGCCTTCTACGCCACGTGTTCTGAGGGTTGTGGCCTTCTAAGCCACGTTTTCTGAGGGTCGTGGCCTTTTAAGCCACGTTTCACTGAGACACGAGGTTCTAGGGTCCCACTCGTGCTAGGTGAACCTTAGGGGATTTACCTATAGTGCTCTACCATCTTGGCGTGGTGCCTTCCGTCGACAAATGGAGGACCACTTGGGTGTGAGTGTGTGTGTGTGTGTGTGTGAGTATGTGTGTGTGTGTGTGAGTGTGTGTGTGTGTGACCATAATGAACTTTTCTCTTCATATTTTAAAATCGTGTCTGTGAAATGAGTTCTTTTTTAGTGTTTTACTTTAGCATTTGGGTTGTAAATGTTTTCTTTAAAATCATTTTGAAAGTATAATTTTGAATAATCACTTTAAATTGTCTTTTTATGTTGTGGCATAGAACTTTTTCTCGGTGGCATCCTACTGGGCTTTTAGCTCACACCCTACATACACAATTGGGTGTATGTAGATTCTTGTTTCTTTTGTATCCCAGGTTGTGTGTCGTGCTCAGCGATGGTGGCTCTGGTTGCTGTTTGTCTTCGTGTGCAGGATGGTGTTGGTAGCTTGGGGATGCAACTTCTCGTGTCGCACGAGGTTGGTTTTGGAGCCTAGTTCTCTATTTCTGTTGTTGTTTATTTTGGGTTTTTAGCTGAATTGTAGACCAAACATGTTTATAGTCTAGAAGTGTGTTTTTTGTCTTTTTCCAGTTTTAGTTATTTATCTGGTTGGTTGTTTTTCTGTCTTGTATTTCTGGTAAAACCGTTTCCACTTGTTAAACATGATACCCGGGCACTTGTGCCAGCCCGTGGGGATCGGGAACGCCCTTCGGGCCTTGCTGCGGACCGGGTCGGGCGCTGGGTCAGATGGTGACCCAGCCTGGTTCGTGACACATTATTTTTAATAGTAGATTTTACATCTCCTGAGCTCATTCTATGATCAATTATCAGCACTCCTATTTACATTTTCTGTTATATTCAGTCTATACAGTTACTTTTAGCTATTTCATTTTTCAGTTAAGTAAATAAGATATTTACATGATTTTTGTATTTTGTTTTCAATTCATCATGAAACATAATAAAAAAAGTAAACAGTTGAAAAGTCAAAAAATTTTCCCCACTTCTGACAACAGTGGGGTTTTAAAGAAAAAAAACCATAGAGCACTCATCTGCCTTCTCTTTAGACTGACCCTACACCAATGTTCTAGTGTAGGAGTAATAAATGTGATTTTGAGGTTCGTGAGGACATTTGACCACATCAAAATTTTGTGGCAGTTTAAGGGGAACACACACACTGAGAGTCTAATGTTTTAATAATAAAACATAAAAAACAAACAAAAAATCTATTTTAAAAAATCTTTGAACTGTATCTAATGCTTGTGCTGTTTTTTAAAAATCTGATTCACTGTGAACTATTGTGTGTCTAATCTATTTCGATAAAGTAAATGTATGTTCATGAGAAGTAGAATCAATTTGGGCCTCACTGTGTATGTTATGGCTATTTGGGGTATACTACTTGGTAGTGTGTCAACAACCAACTACCAAAATATGTTTACATTGAAGAAAATAGAAAATATGAGTCTAATTTTGAATTACAAACTAAACATGAATTGATTAAAACTAAATTGGATGCTATGGAGAATGTTTGAAATTTTTAATTTAATCAATCCCAAGAAATTTAAATTAGAGATTCTAAAGATCAAGATAAAGAAATGAAAAAATATGCTATTAGAATTACAAAATAGGTTTATAGAGAAAGAAGAAGTTGAAATGAATGAAAACGAAAGTGTTTATAAAATATTTGAAAATCAAATTGCAGAGGAAAGTGAATATGAACTTGGGAAACAAGCTTTATACAATGAAGAATCTGAATCTGTTGAAAAACATGGAAATAACTAACTCATTGAATCAAGAAAAAAACATAGTAGATCCCAAAAATAATTGACATGAAGATGGGTTAGAAAATTTTGAAAATTAATCAAAACTGATTAAAAATACATTCCAGTTATTTTCATTGTTCCTACTTTTGAACAGGCTTGTTGGTTTAAATATTTTTAAAATTAAATCACTTGTGTTGAAGTGAAACTAGAAAATGATAACTTTGATGTCAAAAAATATTCACCAAACATTTCTAAATCATTAAATAATGAATCTGAACATGAACTGGGGAATTGTTTGAAAGAAAACATTTAGATGGAGATCAAAAAATCTGAAACGATTGAACCAAAACTAAAAACTCATCTTCCCTGTTTTTAAAAAATAAACCAAAATATAATTGAAATTATATCTGATGAAGTCTATAATGGAATGATTTTTGAAGAAAGGATGACAGTTGAGCTTTCATTTCCATATTCTCACATTTATCAATTATCTAAAACTTTGTTTGATGAAATGGAAAGTAGTTATAACAAAAATGAAGATAATTTTCTTAATTTCAACATTCTGGAAACTATTCTTATTGAATTTGAATTGTTCAATTATTCTCCTAAAATTGAATGGAAACATTCAATTTTCATGGTTTTAGAAAGTGATCTTTTTGAATTAGAACATAAAATGGAGGTCGACCACATAGTTGATGATGGTATCAAAATTGATTTATTAGAAGATGTAGATGAAGCGTGTAAATTAACTAATGGTGATATTTTTTATGAGATTTATATAATTGTAAAATCTAAATCTGGTAGTGATAAAATTTATTCTCTTCCTTCTTTGTCAATCCAATCTTCAATTGAGTTTGGTGTTGAATCTTCTCATGATACTGAGAGTAGTTTAGAGGGGTATTTATGCTAATGTTCCATTTTACATGATTCTTTTCAACACTTTAATTAATCACCTATTGAAACAACTATTTAGTATTTACACACAATCACCCTTGAATTTGAATATGTTAATGTTGAGGTTGAGATATAGAGCAGTGAGGACAATTTTATGTCCATTAAAGAACCCAATCCATTATTGTCTATAACTAAAAATGTTAATTTTGTAAAATTTAAAAATAATTATAGAAGTTCAAAGCACTATGTTTATAAATGTTAATGGGTGATACATAGGGATTTTTGCAGCTTATGATAATTTTGATTTAGTTTAATATGCTTTGGATCCCACAATTTTCATTATTCTATTAAATACATTTGCGCCAAACACATGTGGTGGTTCCTATTAAGGAAACCAAAGCCACCTAGTGACTATGATTAGTTTCTAGGTGAGTCTAGCTGGGGACTATAAACCCAGCGTTGTATGAGAGGAAGGCAATGGTTTGGTTTGTTTTCAATAAAACATAGAAAAAATTGTACTTAAATAAAGTCTATCTGAATACTTTAAACTCAGTTATTCATGGGAGTCAACCAATTATCTTTCAGTGTTTTCAATTGTGTACTTTTTTGTGTTGAATAAAGTGTTGTTGTCCTGCCTTCCTTATCTTTTTCTTTGATGGATATTTTTTCGTGGATGTCATGCTCTAATTTTTTAGGACGCTACTTCAAGTGTCAACAAATGGGTGAAATTACCATGATCATAGATGGACAAGTACATTTTCAAGGAAGTACTTCAATTTTATGCATTTATTTATGCTCTTTTTTATTTCTCATAAAATGTAGCTCACATAATAAATTATTCTTACTAAAAAATTCTTCAGCAAGATTGTTGCCGCTAGAAAAGTCTTCTTGCATAAAAAATTTGCATCTACATGATGATTTGAATTGGAATTCATTAATTTATTAAAATCTCTATAATGCCTGAAACTAATTAAGGGGGGGGGGGGGGTACATATAGGTAGGAAATTTATTGAATCTAATTTAGGATGGGGTATTTAGCATAAAATTTCTCTACTATATTGAACATCCAACTAAATCATAGTTTCAGAACTTTCTTACACCCTTTAAACTGTGAACCGGAAAATTACATGATAATTTTTGAACTTTAATGGAAAATCATTCTCACTAGAATTAAATGTTAATGTGTGTACATGCTAATAAACATGCTGTCAATTTATTCATCGTGGAAAACTATGTTTTTGAACATCAAAGATACCCTTAAAACATGTCCTTAAATCAACTTAATTGGTAATGATTGTAAACTTTATTTGTTAAATTGCTTTTCTACACCTTTGAATTCAAATTTGGGGACAATTATGGGTTTTACGTTTGGGGTAGTGGGTCAATTATTGCCTTTTTTGAACCGTGCTTTAATGTGAGACTGCCAATTCCCACTTCCACTTACAATATTTGTTAAAAAATGGCTATTTTTTTCAAAATTCTTTCATAATTTTAGGTTTTACACTGTACCCAATTGGGTCTTTCCTTAGGATGTTTCTTGATGTGTAGTGAAGTACATATTTGAATCTATAATGACGAGGATGGATGATTGCTGAGTGATCTTACATAGTGATATTATGAAATTTGGTTTAGGGACTATTTTATAGAGTGATATGGGTCACCTATTAGTGGTGTTATGATCATAACCCTTGGAACTTGAAGTATGATCTTGATCCTATGGGACTCGTTTTTCTTTTAATTATTAATGTAACCACCATAATGAGCTAATGTAAATGGGTTTATATAAATCTTTTGAAATGGGATTAGTTTGGGAATCTGGGATCCCACAGTGAAACTGTGAGACCCTAGATGCTGGGTGCATTTCAATTTACTACAATCCCTCTATACACTATGAGAAAGTGCATTGCACAGTGCTTAGCATATGATACATGGCTTGGGGAATATAAAATAATGTGTCAGGGTCAAAAACGAGTTCATTAATGTGAGGGGAATGATGATCGCCGAATGAAGAAGGGGATAAATTATTAATATTTGAATCATTTTGGTTGTATTAATAAGGTGATTCAGAAAAAAATATATTTATTGCTGGAACCTAGGTGATGAGTCAAAGTACAAAGTTCCTTCAGTTAAGTTCTTTATTCAACATAATTTTACCTGTTGTTACTCTTAGATTTAGCTCTTAAGCATGATTTGAAATAAATCACTAAGAAGTATTATATATGTGTCAAGACATTTACATTAGTAAATTGTTCTTTTCTATCTTGATTTCCAATAAAAAATTGTTTAAGGAATGATATGTTTTGAACATAATTTTTTTTCCAAATATATAATTTATAGTTTCTGTCCTCTGTTTCAAATTGTTGGTCATGTTATTATATGAGTTGAATTATTAAACACATCTATTTTTTCAAAGGTAATAAACCATGTGAATTTTTGATGAAAAAAAATGTTTAATTGTGGGGGAATTTGATGTGGCTTTATTTTACATACTTTTGCCACATAATTTTATTTAATTTTAAATGTTTTAATTAATTATTATTACACTTTACTAAATAAATCCAAATTTGTATTTTTAGAATTAAATTTGTTAATTAAGCAATTTTTTAGTTAAAATTTTATTTATATCCTATAAATAGTTAATTTATATATAAATTTAATTTTATATTATAATAATTTTTTATTTAGTTTGGTGATTTTTTGTCTGCATATTTAATAATTAAACATTAATTAATTAGTTAATTCTGCTTTGAAATAATGTAGTTGTTAATATATCATTTTATTTAATGTATATTAATTAATTTAAAATAAAATAATCTAAATATTAGTTGTCTTTTAATAATTCATTAATTATGAATTTAATATTATTAAATCTCGTTAACCATTAATTATTTGTTTGATTAACCGTAGATTATCAATTTAGATGTCCATTTTAATTACAATAGTTAATTTAACCCTTTTAATTTTTTAAATTCAATTTTATTCCTAGATTATTTGTTTTAATTGGTTTGACTACTAATTTATTTAATTTTTAATTTGAGTTAACTAATTGGTCTTTAAAAGACTGGTTAATTGTTTTAAAGAATTTTAGTTTTATTTAATTTGATAATTTTATAATATTAATTTTTCATGTTTTTTCAGTTAACTCCTGGATAGTTCACTATTTATATTTCACTAATGGTGAGTAGACTCACCAATCACTTTGAAACATCATCGATCTCTATAACACATCGACATTAGTCTCTTGTTTTAACTACCAGTGACTCATTTTAATTGGTGCCTCTCAACTCAGTTTTTTTTATCTACATTTTTTCAAACTTTTTTTTTTGAAAATACATCTAGGTTATAAAAATTTATTTTTTTACCCCCCAAAGGTGGCACCTGGTGTGCTGCCTTTGGGGAATTTTTCGCCCAGGGCAAGGCGACACTAGGTGTGCCGCCTTTTCCCAAAAAATAACCGAAAAGGCGGCACACCAGGTGCAGCCTTTGCCTAAATAAATTTTTTTAAAATATTTATTTTTATTTTTATTTATTTTTGTTTGGTTTTGTTTTATATATATATATATATATAACAAAACTTTTCAGCATAATTTTTCTGTTATTTAATATCCAGCGGTTCTGCCATTACAGCAGTCTGGATTCTGACTGATACCGTCACCCAGGACTCCCTTTTATAAGGGGGTTTTCCCTGAAAATAATACTGCATTTCCGATGTGGGATTCTTGTTCTCCTTTTCCTACACAGTACATTCTGCGTTTCTGATGTGTGATTCTGTTTCAAGTACGTGACTTTGAAAGACTATAAAAGTTAAACTATAAGACCAATACAAATGAAACTTTAAACACTGATTAAACATATAAGAAATAGTTGAAAACAAAAATAATTTCATAAAAAATAATGATACAGATTAATTTATAAGCTTTCAAAACCACCTACTTGAAACTTAAACATATTTGAAGTACATGACTTTGAAATCTTATAAAAGGTAAATTATAAGACCAATTCAAATGAAACTTTAAACATTGATTAAAGATATAAGAAATAGTTGAAAACAAAAATAATATCACAAAAAATGTACACCAAAAACAATTTATAATCTTTCAAAACCATCAACATGAAACTTAAAAATGTTTCAAATTTCCGACTTTGAAAGACTATAAAACATAAACTATAAGACCAATAGAAATGAAACATTAAACATTGATTAAACATATAATAAATAGTTGAAAACAACAAAAACTTCCTAAAATTTTTTCATAAAAATTAATTTATAATCTTTCAAAACACTCTACTTGAATAGGGAATCTGATCCATCAGTTTTAGGGATACCAGGGCTTAGTAGATAGATAATCTGATCGTTTTATCTATGGATTTTTTGGATAGGAAGACAGATTCATTTCATTCATTATATCGAGGTATTTCCTTTTTAAGAGAATATAAACTTTCTTATAATTATAAAATAAGGGACACCTTTATTTTTTGGTTATAGAATACAATTCTCTTAAGGTTAAAAGACATTATTATTTTAATGGCTTTGAAAGTCATTATTTTTTTTGTATGAAATTGTATTTCTTTTTTGTAAAAAGTTTTTATATTTCCACCACACATATAATTGAATGAAAAACATCATATTAGTATTTTTATTATGATTTTATCCATATTAATATAATTTTGATAATAAAAAAACTTTTGAATTAATAAAATCTATCATGATTATGATTCTTGTACTCTGATTACTCGGATTCACATAGACTCGGATATTTTACATTCTGATTTAATCAAATTGTTTCTATTTATGACTATTTGATTGGACTGAGAACCATGTCCAATAAAAAATGTAAGAGTTTTTTTATTTTTTAGTTTATTTCTTTTAAACTACATTTTTTAATACTAAAATATTCCCACTTTTAACTTATCTATTAGAATAATATTCTTATGATACTAATAAAAATTATAGGTATAATGATACAACATTGTGTGGTTTTCTCAAGAGAATATTCCAACTCATCTTTTAATAACCATTTAATATATTTTCTAGCTTTACCATTATCATTACTATATGAATAAATTGAAAATTTCTCAACTTGATTAATGAAACTAAATTCCTATTTTTAAGAACTACTAGTTGATGAATTATCTTTTAAATAATTTCTTATCCAATTATTATGTCTATTACTAGAATGATACATCTTCTTCATATCGATTTTCTATTTTAGGGGATTCTAACTTCTTTTATCAAATTATAAATTATCCATTTTCATTATAAAATTCATGGAAAAGATTCCAATGAAATTATAGATTCATCACCATAGTGGTTTATTTAGTTTTAAATTAATTTACCCTATATAATCCATCTTTAAATAGGTGAATAAATTTCATTAATGTATTCATCAAATTCGTTATCATCAGAATCAATTGATTCCCCAGTTTTGAATTATTTGAACATATTTTTTCTTATAGCCTCAAAGGATATATAATCTATATCTTCTTTTTGAAACTCATTTCCTTTATCATTTCATAATCTATGAGAATAAAATATAACTCCTATAATGAAATATATTCCCTATCTTCCATGTCTAAAACCATGGCATCAAATCCTATAGGGAAATTTATCAAAAGCGTTTTCAAATTTTTTGAATCTTATATCTTCTAACCAAATCCATAGATTTTACATACCATCTCATTGAACCTAATTAAATAGTCATCAATGATTTCATCATTGACCATTTTAATATTCTCAAACTTTATTCTTAGGATTTTCATATTATCTCTCTTAACATTAATATTTCCTTCATAAGTACTTCCTAGTTTTTCTGAAATATCCTTGGTAGTTTCAACAACCATCACTTTAGTGTATAACATTTTTGATAAATCCATTAGGGTATAATTTTGATATTTTCCATCAACATCAAGATTAATCATATTAAATTTAGTACAATAATGATACTTAATAATAGGTGGTAATCTAATGGTCGATGCGTCTTTCATTTATAAGAAAAGAGATTGATGGAAAAGAGTATAGTATTCCTCTATTTATGGTAGTTATTTCCCTAAAATTAGGTATTCCATGGTTTCTCACTGAATTACGATCCTTCATTTCTCATAATGTTTTCTTATCATGAGAGGGGAGCTTTCTATGATACCATTTGATTTAACCAAGGATCAGTTGGGTTCTAATGAGGGGGGGGGGGTGAATCTATAGTACATTGCTTTGAAAATTCACTATTCTGTAATCTAAAATATGCGACTGATTAAACTATCTATCCCTTATCTAAAATTCTGAAAATCCACCTGAATGAAAAAATAAAATCAATGAAAAACACAGGGATCTTATTAGGTTCATTAAAAATACCTACTCCTTACTACAACCATTTATTACACCTTGATAAAGGTTATTCACTTTTTTTAGTCGGTTACAACAAGGGAATGTTGTATTCCCATAAAAAATAAGTCCAATAGTGATTTGTATCTAGAGTCCCACTAGAAATTACAAGCTCCCACCTTCACTAACAACTCTTAACTCCCATAGGTGGATCTTTATACTATATCCATGGTGATTCTAAAATATCATAATCCTACTCGAGAGTCCCACTGGTGACCTCTTCTACATCTGAGTCCCAAAAAAGACTTCAAAAATCCTAAGTCACACAATATATGAACTTTTTTCTAAATATATCTATCAAATTTTTATATTTCTGGACAACCTTCATATATAGTCTTTCTCAAAAAACAAACCAAAGCACCTGATCTACCCATGTACAATATTAATGAAATTATGCAACTGTTTTTCAATGACCTTATCTTTATCACTATCCATTGAACATAAAATTGCCTGGACTAATCTCAAAAAACTCATAACGTGGGTATATATCTTCTGAAACACTACCTAGATCGGTCTCAATATTTATGTATATAAAATTAATGGAATATCAATTCAATTTTATTTAAAAAAGACAAATATAAAATATTCCATAATAATTTTATGCAAGTGTTATTTAATTTTCATGAAAATATTTTATAATTCATGCACACCTACAATACCTCTTTCCTTCTCACTTTAGTGCTTCCAATTCATGGTACTCTCACATAACATCTTGGGAATATTTTCAAAACCTGGGCCCATATACTTCATATACATTGGGCCTTTTCACATTTCTTCATGTATCGTAACTCAATGATATTGATCAATGAATAATATCTCATGAAACTATATCAAACATATTATTATAATAGAATATGATGTATATAATAATAGTTGACATAACAATATATGCATTATTTTTTCATCATGAAGCTTTTATTATTGAAAAATAATCATAGTTTCTTTTATATGTGGCAACATAATATTCTATTACCATAGGTGAAGGTTCACATAACTATAGTCTTCATCATGCAATCATGAAGTAAAATTCACAACAAGATGATATGGAATCTCTTCATGAAAATAGAGGGCCTCCTCAGCTCTATTCCACTCTAATAAACTCTCCCTCATACTCTGATTAAGAACTCACCAAAAATTAAAGTGGGTAGGGTATTTATAGGGAATAATCTACTAACATAACTCCATTGACTTAACTAATATGTGCACCACCTTTCATCTATGCGCACCACCTTTTTTATTTACAATATAATGACAAATCATTCTCTTTTCTCACCCACATATATTTACCTTAGATTAAAAATATCTCTTTCACAAATATAAAATTTCATGTATATAACAATATTATTTGATCCTTCCTATCACCAACTCAAACTCAGTTTGATCACAATAGGAAGGCAATGAAGGCACAATGAACTTTAACACATGAAACAACCATATACTTATTTGAGAGGAATAAGAATATACTTATTGATTGATTTAGTTATGTTGATCATACAGAAATTTTATTCAAATTTTTACCCATAAATTTTAATGAGGATGAATATTACACAAAATTCAGGATCACATGTCAGATTTTGAACCATCTTGGCACTGCTTAATAAGTAAACACATTCTGTGGAATTGGAATATGTGTGTATTAGGGTCCTCTCTATAATACAATATAGCACTAAACCATGGAAACTTTCTTTGCAGGCACTCCACCATAAAAGATGGATCCACTATTCTCTCATGTGTCTCTATTTTCACAACCACCCTTTCTCATCTAGGAGCACATCTGACAACTTATTGTCTGGCTAAGGTTTAATTACTTTCCCACCTAAGTAGTGGTAGACTCTTCCATTGGCTAGCTAGTGGTAGGATAATTTTTTTTTGAGTAAAATCAAACAAATAGTTATCCGTTTCATCTCCTAAATTATTATTTACGTAAAATATAAATTCATCTCACATTAACATATTTTAATCCCTCATGAAATAATAAAATATTATATTTCCTTCACTTCCTTTTCTATTATTGTAAACAACGTGTCACCATTTCCACAATTTTTTTAACATAATATCACATCAAAAGTCATCAAAATTATGCCTCACATATCAAAATAATCTACTAACAAGTCATTCATCCTTATTGGAAAAAAATTCAAATCAATGGGATCTTTATATATCATCTTCCTTATTGTTTTGAATTAGTGACTTCCATTGTTCCACATATCCATTCATATGGTGAACCACCATGATGACTTTTTCCTTTTAACTAATTCCTAAATTGAATTTTTTTTATAGGGACATTATGCATTTTTCATCTACAAATGGATTAGAAATTTCACTGAATGTTAGAGGTTATTACTGCATGAAGATATCCATTATAGTTACACAATGTTGTAGATCAATAGGTCTCTCTATATAGGTGGGTTTATTTTTCATAACAAGGGTTAAAATCCCTAATATAGTTATGAATAGGTTTTTCTGCAAAATATATTTGTTAAATTGTTTATGGGGAATATCCCTACATTGACTAAGAATGTTTATATGGTTCCCATTCCTCCACTTGGTATCCATATTTTTATAATGACATATATATTATTATCTAATAAAATCTAAATGTAAAATATATTTATAATTATGAATTATAGAGTGTTTTCTAAAAATCTTGAGTGTTTTTCATTGAAATATTTATATCTATATTGGTTCCACTAAATCAATTTCTAAATGTTACTAATAATGTTACTCAAATACCAACTATAACATCTTATAATCCATAAACCTATAGTCAATAGTTATATTACATTATTGGTATAAATTAAAAGAGTCCCCAATGGAAAGAACAATTTAGTAGTCTTGGAAGACCATATATAGATATACAATACATATCAAAATAGAAGATACAAAATGAACATATTATGAGATCATGAAAATCCCTTCAATCATATCGTAGAAAATATCACATATTCCTCCTCAATGATTCCTGAGAAAGGAAAAAATTCAATGTGTGATCAAAAACTCATTACAGAGTAGCATATATGGGAACCTTACATAACATAAACATAGAATAAGTGATATGTAATGTATAAATTAAAAAATGAAGTCATAATATGCTAAAATTGAGGGAATTATATGGTCATGATTATAAACGATAACATGGAATAAAATAATCAATTATCTCATACTGATGGAATGTATATTTCTAGAAATGATATTCTTGTTGTTAAGGCCTAACGCTAGGCCACATTAGTATTATTAGAAGAATAATACACCAAATACCAACATATTATTTCATATGATATCTACTGATGAATTGATGGGAAACATAGTTATATGCCAGACCCATCACCCGATTAAGACTAATCAATTCACTCTACGAGTCATAATGACCTTTGTAAAAGTTCCCTATGAATCCTATTTTTGAATTAATCATGGGTATCCATATACATATAAATTTATACATAATATACTTCCCATTCTTTATAATAATGTAAATTTCTTCTCGAAAAACCCTTATTGAACTTGGAATACATGTGTTACCATCCATGTAATTGGAATTACCCTAATCATAAAAATATAGTGGTGAGGGTACCTTTAATGTGTTGTATATCCATGGAAGATAGTAATTGAGTACAATAGATTTCATTGGTATGAGACCAAGGAAAAAATGACAACGCATATATTCAATGCCCCCTATTTCATGAATTCTTACAAAAATTATAAACTTAATATAATCACAAAATAAAATTATTCCATGTGTCCTTAGGTAATTAGTTACATATAATAATAAACTAAAATAAGAATACAAAAAAATTATTTAAAACTCCATAACATGCCCTTAAAATCCATTGATCTTATAATACTGCATAGGATAACCTGGGGATGTACATAAGAAAGGGGTGAATTATAAATCCTAGTAAAGAAATAATCAAAGAATAAAATTATGAAATTAATACATGTGAGTCGAGAGACATAACAAGGTGATATAAAATTGATGTGATTCATAAAAATAAACCTCAAATTATTATATAATATAATAATATCAAGGCATCATTGGGATGCAATAAAAAATAAAACATGGAATCACAATTCTAAGTCAAGGATAACCACTAAAAAAATATAACATTGAGTACTTAGGATAACCTCCCATGCACTGTAAGTGATTTCTCATGAGGTAAAAACATTACCCATTTTTATAAAGTGGAATATAATTTAAGGCCACCCATCATACTCATATCATGTACATGATTTTTTTTAAGTTTCAAGTAGATTGTTTTGAAAGATTGTAAATTAATTTTTATGGAACTTTTTTAGGAAGTTTTTGTTGTTTTCAACTATTTCTTATATTTTTAATCAATTTTTAATGTTTCATTTCTATTGGTCTTATAGTTTATGTTTTATAGTCTTTCAAAGTCGGGAATTTGAAACATTTTTAAGTTTCATGTTGATGGATTTGAAATCTTATAAATTTTTTTTGGTGAACATTTTTTATGAAATTATTTTTGTTTTCAACTACTTCTTATATGTTTAATCAATGTTTAATGTTTAATTTATATTGGTCTTATAATTTATCTTTTATAAGCTTTCAACGTCACATACTTCAAATATGTTTCAGTTTCAAGTAGGTGGTTTTGAAAGCTTATAAATTAATCTCTATCAACATTTTTTATGAAATTATTTTTGTTTTCAACTATTTCTTATATGTTTAATCAGTGTTTAAAGTTTCATTTGTATTTGTCTTATATTTTAACTTTTATAGTCTTTCGAAGTCGCGTACTTGAAATAGAATCACACATCGGAAACGCAGAATGTACTGTGCAGGAAAAGGAGAACCAGAATCCCACATCGGAAATGCAGTATTGTTTTCAGGGAAACCCCCTTATAAAAGGGAGTCCTGGGTGAGGGTATCATTCAGAATCCAGACTTTTGTATTGGTAGAACCGCTGGATATTAAATTCTCAGAACTCCTATTTACATTTTGTGTTATCTTTAGTATAATCTGTTACTTTTAGATGTTTCATTTACCTATTAAGTAAATAGTATATTTACAAAAATAGTATCATTAGTTTTCATTTCTACATAAAACATAATAAAAAAATTAAAAATGTGAAAAATAAAAAACATTTCCTCTCTGCTGACAACAGTGGGGGTTGTAAAGAAAAAAACCTAAGAATAGTCACTTGCCTTCTCTGGGGATCAACCCTACAACACTGTGCTAGTGTAAGAGTATTAAATGTAATTTTTAGGGACATGATGACCACCGACCACATCATCCATGATACTATAATATTAATGTTATTCCTTCCAACTTACAACATATAATGTTCAAAAGTAGAAATGTAACACCCCGAGCTTCCACGATACGCTTCTCATTCAATAATGCAATAGCTTGCATTGTACGCAACATCGAGTCCTAAAACACCGCGACTAATCAAAGTAGCCATTATGAATAGTAATAACCACTTTTTAAAATTATAGAAATTTTATATTTCAAAATGGACTTCATTTTTGGATTCAGAATATCAATTATAGCTTAGGGTGAAATTTTGGCCTTGTTCTGAAAAACTTCAATTTTTGATGAATAGTGAAACCACTAAGTGGTAGTTAAATAACAGATTTTTCGTTTAAATGAAATATTACCACTTCTGTGATTTGATTTTCAAAAATCCGACATACATGGTTGTCATTAAGAAGTAAAATGTGGTTCAATGAGATTAAAATAATTTTTTGGTGAATAGTAACT
Source organism: Viscum album (assembly GCA_963277665.1). Classification (NCBI taxonomy): domain Eukaryota; kingdom Viridiplantae; phylum Streptophyta; class Magnoliopsida; order Santalales; family Viscaceae; genus Viscum; species Viscum album. The sequence goes on from OY728155.1 coordinate 1,449,670,691, forward strand.
TTTAAGTTCTTAATCGCGATTAGAGGTAATTAGTGTAGTTTAATGTACAAATAATGTTTTAATAATATGAGATGAGCATTACACTTGTCCTACTCCTATTGGATGAGTCATGGCCGACCAAGAAAACCCATGGGTCAACTTGGGGACCCCATGGAGCCACTTTAGTTGAAAATGACATTAATATATATTTATTTAATGTTAAAATTAAATTGACACAAACATGAGTAATTTTACTCAAACAGTTTTTAAGTGGGGTTAAACAAGTCCAAATTTTGATTATAAATATTCATTAGAAAGCTAAAAAGATTTCCTACATCATAGTATTTTTTTTATAATTTTTATACATTAAATAAATTAAATTATTTATGACAACATTATGATACAGCGATGACCTCATTATTTAACGATTTAAATAAAATGAGAAGATAATGCAAAATACAAGGCTTACACTTGTCCAAAGCCTATTGGATGAGGATATTTCGAAACCTTATCACCTTGGCCTCGAATTATATAAGTGTGGGACCTTTAGAATCCGAAAAGCATTGTGAAATAATGTAACATTTCAATCATTCCAAAAGTGCCCCTCCTCTCCACTTATAAAAGGCCCCCACCTCTCCCACCTCATTTACACTTTCAGGACATTTGGCTCAGCCAACCTCGGCCCAAATACTCTCCCAACTTCCCCCTCTTACTCCTAGAAGCCTCACTTTGGTCAGAACTCTTCCCAAGGAAGCCTTTGGCTCGAATCAAAAAGAGTTACCCGATTTTGAGGTAATGTCTTTTCTAATGTTGTTTTGTTTTATTTTTGTTCTCCAACCCCCTGAAATCTTTTTATTCATTTCTTTTGTAACAACACCAGTATCCTCAATATACTAGGATGTTGTTTTAATAAGGATTCAAGCTACACTTACACACACCTACATCTAATGGTTAAAGAACATACGGTTTCTGTGGATGGCGAATTTCTGCCTCACGAAACGATGATTGTTCAACACTCATACAACACCTTCAAAGGTGGCCATTAAGATGTCACTATTTTTATATATGATATATAATATGTTTATGTTTTACTTATGCTTCTGTATTTCTCATTTATGGCATACTTTATGATTTCCATTATGGGTAAAACGCGATAATTTCATTTTAGGAAGTGCTGACTACCGCCCCCTCAAAGTGATTTGAATCGTTAATGCCATATGTGGGATGTATAAATGATGAAGAAAATGGTATTATACACTATATTATACTGTAATTATATTATAAATTTATATCATTATGATTTAGTTCCATTAAATATGAAATTGAAATGAAAGTAGCGTTCATGCGTACGTACGGCTTACCGTCTCCATGAACGGTGCATTTCATTTCTTACCTATAAATGTTACGTAATATTATAAATGAATGTATATAATGGATATATATGATATATATGACATCTAAATCATGAATATAATTCTGAATATAATGGATATTCTACCACATGAACAACTTGTAATTATAAGAAGTTTATTGTTGACTCAAGTTACCAAAGATCGACAAAACGACCGTTATTAACTTAAATAATTACATAATGTTCATAACATTGTAATAAGTGATATAAAAAGGATAATGAAATTTAAAATGATTCTTAATAAGGTAGATATTAACTCTAGTTTATTATTCAGGAGGTTAAAGAACGGTTGAGTCAAGTCGGAGACAAGGTAAGGGAATTTCCTAACCCAACTTCCATTCTTTGGGTTAATCTCCTACATTCAAATTATGTCATGATATTATTATATCCTATTTTGTATTTTTACTTTCTTTATGTGTACCTATAGTGAATACACATAATAGATCTATTTTATTTTAAAAATGATCTTTTTAAGGACTTCGTCTCAATCCCCTTTCATTGAGGCATATTTGGCTTTATACACAACTTTCTTTTTTTACGGTGTATAAAACCCTTTGACTTTTACGTTTATTCAAAAGGAATCTTTTTATACGAAGAGTTTTTCTAAATGACAAAAGGGAATGTTTTTCATTCTGTACTTATGCGGCGACAACGACTTCTCCGCCGTCGTGACCATTATTTGAGTTCCGGCTTCCTCTACAAGCCATCTTTTTTTTAATGAAAAATAATACAAAGTTTTAACTTTCTTTTATTTTGGTATTGAAAATGGTTTTGAAAGCGTTTTTATTATATCAATGTGTTGTATTGATTTCTTGTGATTGAAATGTGGAAATTTTATGTTTCCTTTATGCATGTTTTATGTGATACGATTATGTTATGGTTTATGATATGTTTAAACCTATTCATATGAGGAATGTATTGGACTTAATAAGTGACGGGTGGAGCCCGCTATAGCTCCTCGATGCATCGGTAAGTCTCATGAGACAACTAGACGTGGAATTGGCCGAGGCCCTTTCCCAATTTGATTTGTGATTTTGGCCGAGGCCTTAATCATTTTAGACGTCTTGGTCGAGGCCTTGAAAAAATGTTTCAGAATGTCTGGCATTATACATTCCCTCATTATGAAAGTGGTTATTGATATTGCATGTGATTATTTGACCAGTAGAATATCCATGTGAATAAGTGAATGGCATTATCTCATTTTACTTTTGACATGTTATGTTGATGTTCAAGTTTAAAAGGCTTTTGTTTTAGTTATACAATGACTTAAATGTTTATGTTTATTTATGAAAGCTTCTGCAATATTGTTATCCTTACTGAGCATCTGAGCTCACCCCTTTAAATGTTTTAATATTTTCCATGATGTGAAGAAGTATTTTATGAATGACCTGCAGGGATAGTCAGAAGAGGATATGAGTGTGGACTATGGATACTTTGTTATTGCAGTTTTTCACTTTATGATGTAATGTAACGTTTACGAATGTATCTAGTGTTTCCAAGGCTACTAAACTAATCGGTCTTCCGAGACTTGATCTTTTGTGATCATTCCAATGTTACGAAGTAATGCACCGACTCTGGGTAGCTGGGGTCGTGGCGTTACAGTTGGTATCAGAGGAAGTTTAGTACAAACCTTGGAAGCTAGATTTAGATAAACTCTGATTAGAGCACATAACCCAAAGATAGACTTTGAGGATTAGTATAGAAGAACATCCTAGAATTTTGGTATTATAGAGATGTTATGAGTTTTCCGAGAAATACATCCCTGTCTGGATACGAGCAGGTAGAGGCGGCTCTGGCACAGATGTACCTAGGGGTAAAACCCGAAAACACCGCTTTGAGATAGACTCGAACGGGAACTGGTGCACGACAACGGGCCTTGCTGCACTCTTGGTTACGACACTCCCGGGGGATATGCTTAGGAGAATTGTCATTTTATTTACAAACCACTATAAAGGGTTATGAGTACATACTTCCTCAAAGAAAATGTTTCTTTTTATGATTATGGATTATATCCATAAATAGTTCAATTTATGTAAAGTGTTTAACAAGTATGGAATTATGTATTTTGATTCATAAACTAATCTAGTTTATGCCATTGTTTAGAAATGGCGCCTAGTGGAAGGAATGGAAACCGTATCAATGCACGAACTCCGTGTAGGGATTTCCCTCCTGCTCATTATAATTATTGTGGATCTGGAGATACAACTGGTGCTGATCAGCTTCTCACCGTACTGGGACAACTCACGCAGGTTATGAATAATAACCTTACTCGTATGGAGCACCCTGATCCGCAACGTGGAGGATCAATGCTAGACCATTTCATGAGGCAACAACCACCAACCTTCAATGGTAGTACAAATCCTACAGTAGCTAAGCAATGGATAAATTCCTTAGAGAAAATATTCCATGCCATGGGGAGTAGTGAAAGGGAGAAGGTTGTCATGGCAGTTTACCGCCTCACTGGAGATGCCGATCAGTGGTGGTCGCTTATTCAAAACAAAAAGGAAGATGATGACATATCAAATATGGAATGGAGGGAGTTCAAAGAGCTTTTCTTAGAAAAATATTTTCCTCGTGACCATCGAGCAGATATGGAAAGGCAATTTCTGAGTTTGAGGCAGAAGGAGGATGAGAATGTCACAAAGTATGAGGCTAACTTTACAAGGATAGCGAGGCATGCTGCCGATTATATACGTAACCCAAGGAGTAAGATTGATCGTTTCTTTGATGGGTTAAAACCATTTCTCCGTCGAGCTTTAGTATCACAATCCTTCTCATCATACGAAGATATTGTCTCGTGTGCTATCAAGACAGAAAAGGAATTCTCTAAGTCTTATGACAAAAAAGTAAAGCAAGAGAAGAAGGGAACGGTGGAACAAGAGACAGATAAGGGGAAAAAGGGAAAGAAGGATTTTCCATTATGTGATAATTGTGGGAAGAATCACCCTGGTACTTGCCTAAAAGGAATGAGAGTTTGTTATAAATGTGGAGAAAAGGGTCACCAGGCTCGTGATTGAAAGGGAAAAAAAGAGGCTATCAATGTTGAATGCTACAATTTTAGGGAAATGGGGCATTATGCAAATGAATGTCCTAAGCGTCAAGGAAACATACCTCAGAAAAGGCCAAGGGATCAAGGCCAATCTTATGCGGTGACTACAGTTGAAGTGGAATAATTAATGTATTGGTGCGTTTGGACTCAAGGATTATATTCTGGTTATAAGAATAATGTGATATATATAAGGATTGTACTGCAGTACTTTTTGATTTCAGTAAGGTTTTAATATGATTAAGGTAATCATATTTTTAGTATGTGACAATAAGAGAAACATTTCTTTGTTTGGGGAATCTGATGTTACAATTGATTTTGGAATTTAGAGACCTTTTAGAGAAAGTCTGGACGGAGGTATTTTAGATAACTGTAAAGGTTGGGATGGATTAAGTTGATATTTGGATAGTATTGTTTAAGGTAAAAACATTTCTGAAGATTATTTTTTGGAATATTATAATACAATAGTTTTAGGAAAAAGGACAACCTACAGGGTGGGGAATAACCCGTCGTGTCGGACAAAGCTGCAGGAATCGAACCCACAACCATAGTGCGACAAGACTTTATTTCCTACCACTGGCCTACAGGAAGTCCCTGGTTATTACAAAGTAATTTTACTAATCTAAATAGTATGTGTTAACATTTGGAACCTTATACAATTAGGATAAGTATAATATTTTTTAGTTCTATTATCTTTTTGAGTGAAAGATGAGTTGATGGTTGAAACTCTAATTGTCAAGCATAAATATATATATACCTATCTCTTATTCAATGAATAAATTAATTCTTAAACTTTAGTAAAGGGATATTAAAACAAAAAATGTGTTATCCTAATACCTTATGTCTTGTTGAACTGATGATATTTTAAATCAACATAGATTGAAGGCTTTGAGGCCCTCAATTTGACAGTTGATTGTGATTGATCACCTCAATCACTCCCTACAAATATTTACGTTTTTCCTCCAATTATATGTCTCTAATTGCCACCAATGTTCTCCTTATCGAGATCATAATTTGGTGGTGACTTTCTTATTTCCATTTCCCTCTTATTAAGGCTAAATTTTATTAACCTTATTTCCAATGTAGGTTTTCCTCAAAGGTATTGTCTCTTTTCAACCTTTTATTTTCAAAGAAAAATTTCAAATTGCGAGGACGCAATTTATTGAAGGATGGGAGAATGTAACACCCCATGCTTCCACGATACGCTTCTCATTCAATAATGCAATAGCTTGCATTGTACGCAACTTCGAGTCCTAAAACACCGCGACTAATCAAAGTAGCCGTTATGAATAGTAATAACCACTTTTTAAAATTATATAAATTTTATATTTCAATATGGACTTCATTTTTGGATTCGGAATATCAATTATAGCTTAGGGTGAAATTTTGGCCTTGTTCTGAAAAACTTCAATTTTTGATGAATAGTGAAACCACTAAGTGGTAGTTAAATAACAGATTTTTCGTTTAAATGAAATATTACCACTTCTGTGATTTGATTTTCAAAAATCCGACATACATGGTTGTCATTAAGAAGTAAAATGTGGTTCAATGTGATTAAAATAATTTTTTGGTGAATAGTAACTTTTAAGTTCTTAATCGCGATTAGAGGTAATTAGTGTAGTTTAAGGTACAAATAATGTTTTAATAATATGAGATGAGCATGAAACTTGTCCTACTCCTATTGGATGAGTCATGGCCGACCAAGACAACCCATGGGTCAAATTGGGGACCCCATGGAGCCACTTTAGTTGGAAAATGACATTAATATATATTTATTTAATGTTAAAATTAAATTGACACAAACATGAGTTATTTTACTAAAACAGTTTTTAAGTGGGGTTACACAAGTCCATATTTTGACTATAAATATTCATTAGAAATCTAAAAAGATTTCCTACATCATAGTATTTTTTTTATAATTTTTATACATTAAATAAATTAAATTATTTATGACAACATTATGATACAGCGATGACATCATTATTTAACGATTTAAATAAAATTAGAAGATAATGCAAAATACAAGGAATACACTTGTCCAAAGCCTATTGGATGAGGATATTTCGAAACCTTATCACCTTTTCCTCTAATTATATAAGTGTGGGACCTTTATAATCCGAAAAGCATTGTGAAATAATGTAACATTTCAATCTTTCCAAAAGTGCCCCTCCTCTCCACTTATAAAAGGCCCCCACCTCTCCCACCTCATTTACACTTTCAAGCCATTTGGCTCGGCCAACCTCTTCCCAAATACTCTCCCAACTTCCCCCTCTTACTCCTAGAAGCCTCACTTTGTTCAGAACTCTTTCCAAGGAAGCCTTTGGCTCGAATCAAAAAGAGTTACCCGATTTTGAGGTAATGTCTTTTCTAATGTTGTTTTGTTTTATTTTTCTTCTCCCCCCCCCTAAAATCTTTTTATTTATTTCTTTTGTAACAACACCAGTATCCGCAATATACTAGGATGTTGTTATAAGAAGTATTCAAGCTAAAATTACACACACCTACATCTAATGGTTAAAGAACATACGGTTTCTGTGGATGGCGAATTTCTGCCTCACGAAACGATGATTGTTCAACACTCATATAACACCTTCAAAGGTGGCCATTAAGATGTCACTACTTTTATATATGATATATAATATGTTTATGTTTTACTTATGCTTCTGTATATCTCATTTATGGCATACTTTATGATTTCCATTATGGGTAAAACGCGATAATTTCATTTTAGGAAGTGCGGACTACCGCCCCCTCAACGTGATTTGAATCGTTAATGCCATATGTGGGATGTATAAAGGATGAAGAAAATGGTATTATACACTATATTATACTGGAATTATATTATAAATTTATATCATTATGATTTAGTTCCATTAAATATGAAATTGAAATGAAAGTAGCGTTCATGCGTACGTACGGCTTACCGTCTCCATGAACGATGCATTTCATTTCTTACCTCTAAATGTTACGTAATATTATAAATGAATGTATATACTGGATATATATGATATATATGACATATAAATCATGAATATAATTCTGAATATAATGGATATTCTACTACATGAACAACTTGTAATTATAAGAAGTTTATTGTTGACTCATGTTACCAAAGATCGACAAAACGACCGTTATTAACTTAAATAATTACATAATGTTCATAACATTGTAATAAGTGATATAAAAAGGATAATGAAATTTAAAATGATTCTTAATAAGGTAGATATTAACTCTAGTTTATTATTCAGGAGGTTAAAGAATGGTTGAGTCAAGTCGGACACAAGGTAAGGGAATTTCTTAACCCAACTTCCATTCTTTGGGTTAATCTCCTACTTTCAAATTATGTCATGATATTATTATATCCTATTTTGTATTTTTACTTTCTTTATGTGTACCTATAGTGAATACACAGAATAGATCTATTTTATTTTAAAAATGATCTTTTTAAGGACTTCGTCTCAATCCCCTTTCATTGAGGCATATTTGGCTTTATACACAACTTTCTTTTTTTACGGTGTATAAAACCCTTTGACTTTTACGTTTATTCAAAAGGAATCTTTTTATACGAAGAGTTTTTCTAAACGACAAAAGGGAATGGTTTTCGTTCCGTACATATGCGGCGACAATGACTTCTCCGCCACCGTGACCATTATTTGAGTTCCGGCTTCCTCTACAAGCCATCTTTTTTTTAATGAAAAATAATACAAAGTTTTAACTTTCTTTTATTTTGGTATTGAAAATGGTTTTGAAAGCATTTTTATTATATCAATGTGTTGTATTGATATCTTGTGATTGAATTGTGGAAATTTTATGTTTCCTTTATGCATGTTTTATGTGATACGATTATGTTATGGTTTATGATATGTTTAAACCTATTCATATGAGGAATGTATTGGACTTAATAAGTGACTGGTGGAGCCCGCTATAGCTCCTCGATGCATCGGTAGGTCTCATGAGACAACTAGACGTGGAATTGGCCGAGGCCCTTTCCCAATTTGATTTGTGATTTTGGCCGAGGCCTTAATCATTTTAGACGTCTTGGTCGAGGCTTGACAAAATGTTTCAGAATGTCTGGCATTATACATTCCCTCATTATGAAAGTGGTTATTGATATTGCATGTGATTATTTGACCAGTAGAATATCCATGTGAAGAAGTGAATGGCATTATCTCATTTTACTTTTTCCATGTTATGTTGATGTTCAAGTTTAAAAGGCTTTTGTTTTAGTTATACAATGACTTAAATGTTTATGTTTATTTATGAAAGCTTCTGCAATATTGTTATCCTTACTGAGCATCTGAGCTCACCCCTTTAAATGTTTTAATATTTTCCATGATGTGAAGAAGTATTTTATGAATGACCTGCAGGGATAGTCAGAAGAGGATATGAGTGTGGACTATGGAGACTTTGTTATTGCAGTTTTTCACTTTATGATGTAATGTAACGTTTACGAATGTATCTAGTGTTTCCAAGGCTACTAAACTAATCGGTCTTTCGAGACTTGATCTTTTGTGATCATTCCAATGTTACGAAGTAATGCACCGACTCTGGGTAGCTGGGGTCGGGGCGTTACAAGAAACATATTTTATAAAAATCTACATACACATTTCAGTCTTACGAATGGGAATCAATTTTAATGGATTTGATTAATCACAGATTTCACTTGTATTCCGATTCTTCAATGGTAGTATTTGTGGATGCAATTTTATTGTATTCTCTTACCCAACACAACCATGTAAAACTTATTATGATATTTTTAAATAATCCTGGAGATAATTAGAATTATGCTAATCTAAATAAATTCCCCTTTTAGATCAATACAGTTTAATTCATATTTAAAATTTTATAAGAAGATGGAGTATCATATGACCTAAAGAAGGCGAGAGATGTGATTTCCTAGGAGAAACCCAAGAATAACATCAATATATTCAATTTCATGGGGCTAAATAGATATTAAAGTAATCTTATTGATGGGTTATCATGCCTATTAGTGCCTCCCACTAGCTTGACTAAAATGAGGACGAAATTATCATGGTCAGAAGCATGGGTTTATAACATTCAAGAGGTTAAAGGATGATTGGTATCAATGAAAAGCATTATTCTTCATGATTTGGGAACAAAATATAATGTTCATTTTGATACAATACGAATCGAGGTTATAGTATTTTTGATATAGTGAGATAGTTTTTTTGGATATGGGTAAAAAATATAGGTCCTCAGAAGAAGAATTACCTCACACATGACCTTGGGCTAGCATCAATGGTTCATGCATTGTGTTGATGAAGGAATTATCTATCAGGGTAGTGATTCATGGTTCACACGGTTCATGAAAGTCTCAAATATATTTCAATGCATCATGATTAGAATCTTAGATAGTGAAAATCAGTATAATGCCATCAATAATTTGACTTTATTCTTTGTTATACATCTAAAAAGTTGAATAGAGTAGCTGATGTGATAAGCTAGATGTATGATACATATGTTGTCATAGAGGCCAGTTGTAATAGGAATTTGATGGTTTTTTTACTAAGATGAAATTGGATGTTTAAGAATAAGATGATATGATATATTAGAAGCTTTGGAAATGAAATATTCCATTCTATAATGGATTAGGATGGGATAGATTTCTAATGCAGAGGGATTAATCCATAAACGGAGTGACCCACAATCTAATTGGTTTGTTGATGAGAATGAAATCCTGCACTTTTGTGGATGTGTTTGGGAACTTGCATACATAATGTAATAGTTGATTCTCATACATTTATTTGGGAAATAAATCCAGCGCTTAACAAGATATACCGAGATGTACAAAGTCAGTTTTTTGGTAATAAGGGTATGATTGTAGGTTTTATCACATGGTGTTCAACTTTTCATTTGGTGATGTTTTAGTACTTCAAACCATCCAGTGTTCCTCAGCCACAATCCAATCCATAGTTGAAATTGGACAACATAACCTTCAATTTTTTGAATTATTCTCCAACCTATCATCAATGTAGTGATGTAGTATGGTTGATTATTGACATATTGACTATGGTAACAAACTTTATATCTATATTTTAGATTTTCTCAGTTGATGATATTGGAAGGTTTTAATTTTTTATATTTGTAAACCATCGTGGTGTTCCTTATAATATCGTATCATACAAAGAAGATCATTATACCACAATTTTCATATAGGGGTTATAGAAATTGATGGTTTCCTAGATGATTTTGAGTATATCATATTAGACACCTAGTGATTGACAATATGAGTGTCTGATATTTGAGTTATAGGAAATTTTTTGGGAATGAATCCTTGATTTTGGAGGTTCATTGGAAAACAACATACATCTCATTGATTTTTCCCTATTATATAATTTTTCAAGAAATTATTCACATGGATCCATATGAATTCCTTTATGGTAGTTCATTTAATTCACCCCTCTCTAGGTTAGATGTTAGTGAGGTAGCATTATTGGGCCCTCATATATTTATTTAGAGGAATTCCAAGCTGTTACCACATTTCATTACGCTATTCGAGATTATGGTGACGTTCAAGATAGTAGCCTATATGTGGCGTTTACCTTAGTGGTATTCTCCAATAAACGATGTATTCCATGTTCCATAACTTCAACATTATCACCATGACCAATCTTATTCATTTTATTCGGATTATATTTAGTTTTAGGTAGATAAATCCTATGAGGATAATCTAATAAGTATTGTTAATAAGATCATGAAGGCTACCTGAGATTGGTTTGTTTTTATTGTTTGGGTGTTATGGAAGCATGGATGTGTATTGGAAAAAACCTAGGATAGAGACGATGATGTACATGCTCAGTGGATGAAACTATTCTTAGATGATGGTTCACTCTCCTAAAAATGGAAACTCGATGATGATTTGTTTAAGGAGGTTAAGTTGTAACATACCTGGTTATTAGAGAGGTATAAATAATTTTAAATTTGACTAGACATCACATTTATTTTTCATACTTTCCTTAGACCCTAGTGATAGGTCCTTTAGGATGGCTCTTTTGCATCTGAGAGGATAGTAGAAGGTATAACGGAGTCTGTATTTAGAAAAAATATAAAAAATTTACATGTTACATTTTTTAAAATGAATACATGATGTCTATTTGGGTTGGACATTCCCCTCTTTAATTTCCATGAATGTGTCTTCCCTAAAGTGGAGAAAAATTATCATTTCATCGAATATAAATCTTACATGTCATGTAAATTCTATGGTACTGTTTTATAAAATAATGTGTAGCCTCTTATTTTTGATATAAGAGTCATTTCTCCTCCCACAGATAGAAGGAGACACTCATTGGATCTCAACCCAAGACACCACCATGGTCTTAGTAGAACTTCTTTGTTCATGTTCTTTTTTTCTTCATCATCAAGAGAATTGGATATGCAAAGGTATTATTTTCATTTCTCTTCCTTCCTTTTCTTAATTTGTCTTCTCTTATTTGGTTCTATCATGGTACGAGGTAATATGACCTATTCTGAGGGTTCTCAACTCTTCTAATGATTTCTCTTCCTGTAGCACAATTAATGTATTGATACTTGATGAGGAGGGTACTACACGATTAAATTAGGTGGTCTAGTTATTTTACAATAATTTTTCATCCTATTTAATATGTTTATTTTTACCATAAAACCTAAATTTCTTGTGATTCATTGTAAATGATGATGTATTTAAACTATATATTATTCCCATCTATAACAATCCCATAGCTACTCGCACATCATTTCCGTTGGGTATTTACATTTATTTGAGACAACCTATGGGTGTTATGTTCTTTAAATGTTTAAAGTCACATGTTGGGTAATATAGTTAAACCACAAATTGAGGTGTATTTTATCCTTTAAATAAATTTCTTAGAATGAAAAATGATATAATGAAAAATGATTTTCCATGTTTTAGGCCTTTTCACATTATTCCATAGATTAAATTATATAAATTTAATGAATTAAATATTATGATAAAGTATTATTATTGTAATATATTGATTTAATGATAAGATATCTTGGTATATAAACCCCAAAATTATATCATAACAATGTCGATACATGGGAAATTACATGATGATGACATATATGATCACATCATTATTTATAATTAGAATTTGTTGGGAATTGTAAATATGTTGGAATAATTATAAGGAATGCATGTAAGAGGCTCAAATAATGGATTCTTTAACACTTTATGAGAAATAATAGTCAACTAAGGGTGTATCTGTGGGTGATATTAGTGGTGGGATGGTTACACCTGGCCATGAGAGATACATGATCCCATATATGAGATACTATAGGATTTATCATAGGGACATTTTCATGAACCATGCCAAGAGTGAAACATGGATTTCTATTTACTGATCATATTTGATAGTATATTATGATATTTGGTATTTATCACAATCATGGTGTGAGAATTGGGATCCAGGATATGGTTCACCTTGGAACGAACTAGGAGGGAATTTTATATATTTTTATGAATTCAATTTTATTAAATCTATGGGTGCATCCACCAAGAAAAATAACTGGATAAGGATTGGTTATTCTTGATGATTCATTTAGGATGACGATTTTCGTTACACCCATATTATATCATCATAAGTTGAATTTTGTTTGGAGATATTCATCATTGGCTAAATCAGGTAGTGTTAATCAAGTGTCCCATGAAGAACCTGGTTTGAGGTGTTTATTTATCAGCTACCATAGATTTAAATGTACTTTCACAGACCTCATTTTATAAACATACACAAAAACTACTGTAGATTCCACTGGTGGTCGAAAAATCATTTTATCTGAAATTTATCTTGGTCTATATATGGTACCTAATTGAACTTCATGATTTTATTTACTAGTATGGGGAAGCACCTAGTTTTTATTTCATGATTTGTTATGATTATATGGAGTAGAATCACAAGACCGAGCCAATGAGCATGATTATATTAGTGAAAACATTGGTATTTTGTCCTTTTTATTAGAATGTGTTATATACATGTTCCCATTTATCCCATGTAATTCCCTTTTTATAGCTTCAATATATGAGATTCATTTTTTTACTGATATTGATTGTTCTTTCACCTAGGTATTTTTATAGATGATATGATATTATGCTACTAATTATTCATTTCTGATTATTTTAAATATCATTATTTATGTTACCATTGTGTTACACTCTGATCATGAGAGAACATTTTCCCAATGGACCACACACCAGTCCCTCACTAATAGTTTGCTTCCTCTGGAATACAGGGACGTGAACTTGAGGAAATTTGTCATATTATCATTAAGTAAATCTCAATATATTTATTTTTTTGAAACTACATGTATTTTCATATTGGATACTTTTTCAATTTAATCATTAATATTATGGTGCTATTTATTTCACCCAAATGAACAAACCTCCTCTAAAAATGAATTTATTTGATGAATGGAGAAGTGATATGCGATCATTAAAAACCCTTCAGAAACTACTACATTATGAGTATATTTATTCTTTATGTATCATTGTAATATATTCAAAAAGCATCAAGTTGGATTCATGTATCATTGTGATTTCTATAATGAGTTCCTATGTTTTCCAATTTAAATATATTATCATTCATTTTTTTTATTTCATAGATAATTTTGATTTAAAAAGGGATAAAAAAATCACCCTCTTAATCTAGATTTTGATTTTCCTGAAGTGCAGTTCACACAAAGGAATCATTGTTTCCCATCAAATCTCTATGTGGTCCATCATAAAGAAGTAACCCTAATATAATCCAACTGGGGATCATTATTCAATACTCTCTATTGAAGGGTTTATTTTGAGAGTTGGGGAGATCATGATCAATATGTCATTACACAAAAAATCTTTCATGTGTGAACATAATACTTTATAAACTATTATTCTTGGAACTTGTGCTGGTGTTTCATGGATCATTTTCTTATAAATAAATTAAAAATTTCGTATAATGACCATGTCGATCTTGTGTGTCCTGTTCAGCTCATATGATACATGGGTAAGATATATACATAATTATAGAAATTATTTTTTTTTAAATTGAAATTTCTATAAACTTCTCAAAACATAAATATTTATCAAAAAAATACTCTATCATAGGATCTTCATGTGGAATAATAGATGAGAAGTCACATGATAAAATTAGTGAAAAAATGAATTATAAAACATTTAATATGAGAAATATATATTCTCAAGACACATGGTTGTGAACCTTTTTGATTACCTATTATCAGATATGACACATACAAATGGTATTGGGATGTATATTGATACTCCCATTTGTAAAAGATGTTCATGGAATCAAGAAATATTTTCGATTATGCGTTGTGGAGAGGTTATTCATGAAAACTTCTCAAAAATTGATAATTATATTTCTGAGGAGTATCGTGATGAATAATATGTCATAGGTGAAAATACATTGAAATTCAAATAGTTATGGAAGGGGATAAACTCTAATGTTCATTACTATATGTTAATTATAAATGGAGACACAAAAGATCACATGTCATGATGGTCACTGAATTGTGACCTTCTTCATGGCCATTATTTTAGAATGAACAATAGATTGACATTCTATGTAAGATCGAGCTATGAAGAATTAATTTAGTTTTTAAAATATATTATTAATTATGAATCTATTAGGGTAAAATATTCATTCTAAAATATATATAACAACATCCTTCCAGACCTACTTTGTAGATAGATCCCATATACCAAAATGTTTCACTTATTTCATAGAGAATATGATTTATTACATACTGTAAGAACCTAGATCTTCTTTTCAAGTATGTTTTCCTTTTCTGGTCATTTTTGAGAAAAAGAGGAATTTCTTGAAATTTATGAAGTACACGTCGTGTACTTAATGAGTACACAACATGTACTTTATGAGTACACACCGTGTACTCAGTTACCGTAGGTAGCCGTGTGCTGGCCGTGTAATGGCCATGCATGTAGACATGTGGGGGTTCCTCAGTTTCTATTTCTTGATTTGTTATGATTTGATGGAGTAGAAGCACAAGACCGAGCCAATGAGCATGATTATATTAGTGAAAAACATTGGTATTTTTTTTATTAGAATGTGTTATATGCATGATCTCATTTATCCCATGTAATTCCTTTTTTATAACATCAAGATATGAGAATAATTTTTTACTGATATTGATTGATCTTTTACATATGTATTTTTATAGATGATATGTTATTATGACACTAATTATTAATTTCTGATTATTTTAATTATCATTATTTATGTAACCATTTTAGTTACACTATGATCATGAGAGAACAATCTTCCAATGGACCACACACTAGTCCCTCACTAATAGTTTGCATCCTCTAGAATACAGGGATGTGAACCTATGAAAATTTGGCCTAATATCATAGAGTAACTCTCAATTTATTTATTTTTATGAAACTACACATATTGTCATATCAGATAATTTTTGTATTTAATATTTAACATTATGGTGATATTTATTTCACCAAAATGAACTACCCTTCTCTAAAAATGATTTTATTTGATGAATAGAGAAGTTATCTACTGTCATTCAAAATACTTCAAAAACTACTTCATTCTTAGTATGTTTATTCTTCATGTATCATTGTAATATATTCAAAAAGAATCAATTTGGATTCATGTATCATTGTGATTTCTATGAGAAGTTCTTGTGTTTTACAATGTCAATATCTTATCATTCATTTTAGTTATTTCATAGATAATTTTCATTAAAAAATAGATTAAAAAATCACCCCCTTAAAGTGGATTTTGATTTCCTTGAAGTACGGTTCACACAAAGGAATCATTGTTTCCCATAAAATCTTTATGTGATACATCATAAAGAAGTAACCCCAATATAATCCAGGTGGGGATAATTATTCAATACTCTACATTGAAGGGTCTATTTTGAGGGTTGGAGAGATCATGATCAATATGTCATTACACAAAAAATCTTTCAAGTGTGAACATAATACTTTATGAACTATAATTCTTGGAACTTGTACTGGTTTTTCAAGGAACATTTTCTTATAAGGAAATTGAAATTTTCATATAATGACCATGTAAATCTTGTGAGTTCTATTCAGCTCGTATGATACCTGGGTAAAATATATACATAATTATGGACATTATTATTTTTTTGAAATTGAAATTTCTATAAACTTCTCAATATTTTAAAATTTATCAAAAAAATACTCTGTCATAGGATCTTCATGTGGATTAATAGATGATAAGTCACAGTTAAAAATCAGGGTAAAAATGCATTATAACACATTAAACATGAGAAATATATATTCTTAAGACACATGGTTGTGAGCCTATTAGATTACCTATTATCAGATATAACACAGACAAATGGTATTGGGATGTTTATTGATACTCCCATTCATAAAACATGTTCATGGAATCAAACAATATATTGGATTATCCATTGTGGAGAGTTATTCATGAAAAATTCTCAAAAATACGGAATTATATTTCTGAGGATTATCGTGATGAATAATATGTCTTAGGTGAAAATACATAGAAATTCAAATAGTTATGGTAGGGGATAAACCCAAATGTTCATTAATATATGTTAATTATAAATAGAGACAAAAAAAGATCACATGTCATGATGGTCACTGAATTGTGACCTTATTCATGGTCATTATTTTAGAATGAACAACATATTGACATTCTATTTATGACCGAGTAATGAAGAATTAATTTAGGTTTTAAAATATATTATTAATTATGAATCTATTAGGGTGAACCATTCATTCTAAAATCTCTTCAAAAATATCAGTGTAGACCTACTTTGTAGATAGATCCCATATATCAAAATGATTCAGTTATTTTATATAGAACATGATTTATTGCATGCTATAAGAACCCAGATCTTATTTTCAGGTATGTTTTCATTTTCTGGTGGTTTTTGAGAAAAAGAGGAATTTCTGGAAATTTCTGATGTACACACCATGTACATAATGAGAACACGCCGTATACATTATGATTACAGTCCGTGTACTCGGTTACTGCAGGTATCCGTGTGCTGGCCATGTAGTGGCCATGCATACAGACTTGGGGGGTGACCTGGTGGCTACCTGAAGAGTACAGAAACATAAAGTACACGCCACGTACATCAAAAGTACAGGACATGTATTTTGTTTTTTTCATTAAATGTACTGGGGTAACATCTAATTTCCATAAACTTCTTATTCTAGGTTTTGTTAGGCCAAGAGCTCCCATATGGCTGTGATATTCCTCTGAGCCCCCGACTAAGCATCTGAACACTGATTCGACCGTCATCAATTGTGTTGGGATCACCTTGGTAAGCTCTCTCTTCTTCTTCAGCTTCGTTTCATGATTCATTCTCTTCCACAAGTTATCGCTTGTAGAATGTTTAAGATGTTTTTGTAGATCTTAGACGTTATAAGGTGATTCATGCCCCGAGACTCAAGTATATTGATCTCCCAACGCCGAAATAGTGGCTTGTGCCTTTCCATCAAAAGTATTTGAGTTATATGTGCAATATTGGCCAATACCCTTAATCGGGGTAATGTGTGTTTACCATTTAACCTTTTTGATTTTATACTATGCTTGTAGGCTTGAATAGAGATTAATTGGTTGTGAATAGGATGATTTTCTATGATTTGGAGGTGTTTCCCATCCATGTTTTTCTTTGACCCTTGTGTTCTGTTTATCCTGTTAGGATTCCTTGATGTTTTCCCATGCCTAGTATTGTAGGATGGAGTGATTAATATTATCTAAAATGCTTGATATGTTTTATACTGATTTTACAAGTAGTTCTTGAGGTTTACTTTGGTTGTGTTGCATTTCTATGCTTGTGTGACTTACAGAGGGCCGTCAGAACCTGGTGTAGTAGGCTATAAATGGAATTGACCATGTGAGCATCCTCAAAGATTCATTGAACCACTTGGGGATATAAGGGGAATTGATCGTGTGAGATTCTTCAGAGAGTCCTTGACCACTTTAGACTATATGGGTAATTGACCGTGTGAGCTTCCTTAGATATTCTTCAATAACTTTTGACTGTAAGTGGAATTGACTGTGAGTGATTCCTCGGAGTGTCTTTGTATATTATTATAACTAAACCAAAGGGGATAGGCAATGTGTAATTCCCAGAGGTTTATTTTCTTGATTAGCTACTTGCATGATATGTGGAATTGAATGGTTTGAAACTCTAGATTTGTATACGGCTTAGTACTTATTTGTTTACAGTATATTTACTTATTACCTTCCATATATTTTCACTGAATATTAGGCACAAAGCTTTGGGTGGTTGCCTATTGGGATTTATTCTCACACCTAGTATTGGTCATGTTTTTGGGCCCAAAAAATTATATTTCAAAATATATAGGTAAGGGATAACGCCCTTCTACTTCAGTTACATGATTTTCTATAGAGCTAGAGAGTATGAGAACAAGATAAGGCTTATGATACTGAGGAGATATTTATCTATTTTCATTCATACTTGGTTTAACACTGTTGGTATTCTTTAATTGTGATATGTTTGGATAATTTCCTATACATATGTATCATGAATCATTATATATATGTTCTTGCTTTTTATTTCTTCTTATTTTCTATTATTCACTTTTTTCTGGATTATTATTATTTCTGATATTGATATTTTTTTTCTTCCGATGAGTTACTCTTCCAATGAGGGAATAGCTTCCCCACAATCACATCCAAGGCCCTCGCTACTAGTCAGCATCCTATGGCATTTGGGGAAATGTGCTTGAAGCCATGTGACCAACCGGGTATGGGGCACCTCTGGGTGACTTCTAGAACCAGGACATTACAAAGTCGTATCAGAGGAATTATTTTTTTATTGACTTACTTTTTGGATCCAATAGATAGGGATAGTGAAGAATATGTACTTGGTAATAACTTGGGCCTATGAGTAGCTAACCATTGTATAGGGAAAATCCAATCTACCTCGTTTATTGTAATTTTTCTGGTTTTTCAATTTTACAATTGATTTGATTTCACCATTGGGTGATTCACATATTTTTTTCTTTTATTGTTGATGTTATTGAGGTTTTATTTCTATCTCAACCCAATAAGATGAGGTTATTCCATCTCATGCATTATATAGGGACTTTCTAGAAATCACATGTCATGAATTCTTTCCATGACATTTAGGGTGAATTATAGATTGCATGTTGTTGTGATAGATGTGGTGTAGAGTATGCATGATGTTGTGATAGTTGCCTTGATAAAATACATATTGTTGATAGGGTATTTTTTGTGTAAGGTTTTGTTGAATGAATACCAAAATTTGTTTCCTGAGGTGTTATTGGCCCTCTTGTACCGAAATTTGGCAGATCATTTCCTTGTTTTCCTTATTGTAACGTGTATAAGATGCCAATAATGGAATCACGGGGAGTATGGGCCCTCACATATTGGAATTTGGCACTTTAAATGTTGGTTTAACTGTTTTTTTGGGTCCTAGAGTAGTTTCTGAGGCTTACTATCTGGAAAAACCCAGAATACACGGCGTGTAATATTAAATACATGCCCTTCGTTCTTCTGTTCGGGAATAAACTTTTTTCCTTAAGTACATTCCATGTATCATATGTACACACCATGTAGTTTCTAACTGTGTCGTGGGTCATGTGGGTAAAGACACGGGATAGGTAAATTCTTGAGGGAACACGCCGTGTACCGGTTGTACAAGTCGTTTGGTGTTGACCCTATGTCTGCCCATGTGACTAGAAACATGGACAAATAAATCTTATGATATACAGGCCGTGTCTGGTTTGAACACGCTCTGTGGAGTAACCCTAGAATCCAGCTGTGTAACGAACAAAACAGGTCAGAAAAATCTTCCTAGTACACGCCGTGTCCATCTGGAACACGCCGTGATGTGTAAGACATGTATCCAGTTGTTTCACTAACAACACGGGTCAGTGAAGATCATCTAGTACACTCCATGTTTGAAACAAAAACACCGTGTAGTCTTGTATTAGGATAGACATGTGGATTAACCATGTATAAAGGCTCCGCCAGAGGAAGAGAAGTCATGCACACACCGTGTGTTAGGAAAACAAGCTGTGTGTGGGGGTATTACATGACCAGTCTTGGCAGGAGTACACTCCCATGTAAAATACTTAAGGGAACATGCCATGCAGTCATGTTATGTGAACGTTGAGTGTTTTACTTCTCCTGCCCCTCCACGATTTTCTAGTTTTCAGTCCTTGTTAATCTTGATCTAAGGTATGTGCTTGACCTTTCAGAGTCATTCCACCAAGACGTCCTTTGATTGTACGCTGTTATAAGGCGGTGACCAGACACTGGACATGGCTGACCAAGGACTTCTAATAGATCCTCCAGTTTTCCCAGTATTGGAACAAACTGTTATACCTGACACAGGTGCTGATGCACAGTCCAAAGAAGATGACACAGAACTTTTAGGGAGTACCATATCCTGCCATGTCAATGGAACAATTGATGTGGGTCTTTCAGTAGTAGAATCCTCCCAATTTCTCAGGGGATGGAGGACCCCATGCGGTATAGTAAGGGATAAAATCCATGTTGACGATTTTGGAGCATCTGAAGATACCTCTAGAGAAGAGGGTTAATCTTGCTACGTATATTCTTTGGGACTCTTCCAAGAGGTGGTGGGGTATCATCTCACAGGTGGGATGCCCGAAGAATATGTCTTGGGATGAGTTTTGGTGCATCTTCTAAGATTTCTTCTATTTGGTGACCTTGAGTTCTGATTGAGCCCGAGAGTACATGATTCTGGAGCAGTGTACTCTTTCTGTTATGGATTATTCTTCTCATTTCACCGATCTAAAATTCTTTGTACCCTTTCTAGGGAGAGATGAGTTGTTACATTCATGGATGTTTGTGGACAGTCTCAGGCAGGATTTCCGATCCCACGTGAACATCTCTAGGATGACTTTGATATCCTCTATCATCAACCAGGCGCTGATCACAGAGTGTAATTTGAGGGATTCTGGAGCTGTGAGCCAGGGTAGTTCAGCATCCAGGGTTAGTGATTCTCTGGACAATAGCTGGAATCACCGTAGGGAGACTACACGAGGAGATCAAAGTAGGTGGAATGCATCTTCTGGTATCCAAGTGGTGTGCTACCAATGCGGGAAGAGCAGACATACGAGGCCACATTGCCTGAGAGACCAAGTGGAGTGCCGATCTTATGTCAAGATATGCCACCTTCCATGCTTCTGTCAGATCTTCTCACTAGCAGTTGGTGATAGGGGTTCTTCTATGACTCCATGTTCAGAAGCAACACCACCAGTTTCCCACTAGTGTTGGAAATGGAGTTCTTATAGCCATTCAGGGCAGGGTGTAGGTCGTGGCCGTGGTGGTCAGTCAACAGTCATTCAGCGACACCACGGTGGATCATCTTAGAGTGGTCAGGCAGGGTCATAAGGCCATGGTGTAGGCCAGTCTTTTGCAATGCAGCATGCCAAGAAAGTGAAGGATCCCAGATCCTCTACAGTTCAAGGTACGATTCTAGTTGCCTCTATTTTAGCTTCTGCTCCTTTCGATACAGGGGATTCCCATATCTTTATATTTTTTGTTGTTGTGGAGAGCCTTGGGCTCTGTATCTTATCTTCTACTATAATATCATGATTCTAGAGACTCCATTGGGGACTAGAATGGCTACTGTAAGTTAGTGCTAGGGGTTCCCTCTTGAGGTTGGTGGGTGTCACATTTTTTGGGTACCTATACGTCCTAGTGATGACATGCTATGATGCCATTCTCTGAATGGACTGGTTAGTTCCCTTCCAGGCTGTTTTCCATTTCTATCAATGTAGGGTGAGTTTTACATCACTAGAGGGAAGATCGTTTCTTCATAATGGGGAATGGGATGTCCAGGCGAGCAGAGCGAGTCCCGAGCATCATGGGTTAGGACGAGTCACAACCCAGATTTCCAGACTAAGTCTAGATTACCAGAGGAATTCCCAAATGGAATTTCCTCCAGGGGTGGATCGTTTCAAAGATATCATTCAAGATGAATTTACAGGATTGCCTCTCGAGCAAGTGGTATACTTTTCTATTGAGCTTGTTCCAAGATTGGCCCCAGTCTCCATCCCTCCTTATAGAATGACGACACCCGAGTTGAAATATCTCAAGAAGCAGTTGGAGTAGTTGCAAGAAAAGGGTTTCATCTGACCCAGTACTTCTCCTTGGGGTTCGCATGTCCTTTTTGCGAAGAAGGTGGATGATACCCTCAGACATTGTGTGGATTATCTGAAGTTGAACCAGTTGATAGTCAAGAACAGATATCCCTTACCGAGGATTTATGATATCTTTGATCAACTTCAAGTTTCCTGGGTGTTCTCGAAGATTTACTTGAGATCCGGTTACCATCAGTTGTGCGTTATACCATCTGATATAAATCTTATAGCCTTCTAGAGTAGGTATGGTATATACGAGTATCTGGTTATGCTGTTCAGTCTCAAGAACGCGCCTGCAGTTTTCATGGCACTGATGAACCGAGTGTTCCATCCATACTTGTATTCATTCATGGCTATCTTTGTGGACGATATCTTAGTGTACCCTCACATTCGACACAACCATGCCACACATCTTGAGATCATTTTGAGTATACTAAGAGAGCATGAGTTATATGTAATCTCTCAAAACGCCAATTTTAGATGGATAAAATTCACTTCTTGGGTCATGTTATCTAAGAGACTGGAGTGTCAGTAGAACTAGAGCAAGTGAGAGCAGTGGTTTCCTTGGTGAAAATGATGAACGTCTTTGAGGTACAGAGTTTTCTAGGGATATCTAGACACTAAAGACGTTTCATATAGGAATTTTTGGGATTTTCAGCACCACTAACGAGTCTGAGTAAGAAGGTTGCAATGTTCTTGTGGTAATATTATTGTGAGTCAGCCTTTCAGGAGCTGAAATTAAGGTTGACGTCAGCACCGATACTAGTATTGTTAGATTCAGGAAAGAGATATACTGTATACTGCGATGCTTCAGGTATCGGGCTAGGAGTTGTACTTATGCAGGGAGAAGGAGTTTTTGTGTACAGGTCTCGATAGTTGAGGCCACATGAGAGAAATTTCCCGACCCATGATCTTGAGTTGGATGCAGTTGTTCATACCTTACACTGTTGGATACATTATCTGTTGGGTGAGCATTTTTCGGTATTCAATGACCACAAAAGACTCAATTACATCTTCACTCAGTGTGATTTGAATTTGAGACAACAATGGTGGGTAGAGTACCTTAAGTCCATTGATTTTGAGCTTTCTTATATGCTGGGGAAAGGCAACAAAGTGGATGATGCATTGAGAAGGAGGACTCAGATAAAGGTAGTTCAGGAAGCCATCATTGAGTGGAATCTTATGACTCGGTTCTCTGAGATGCATTTGCAGGTGCATGATAGACATGGGTAGATGTCTCTATCTTCTATATCATTTACCTCTACCCTTCTTGATCATGTACGAATGAGAAATCTATCATATTGTGAAGGCCTAGTCCTACGGGAAAGCGTGTCAGGAGAGGACCTTAGTCCTAGATGGACCATAGGTGAGGATGAGATTGTGATTTTCAGGGATGCATTTGGGTACCAGCAGACATACATGAGGAGATGATGCAGAACTTCCATTCCTCCATTTGGGCAGTTCATCCTGGTGTCACCAAGATGTATCATGACCTACACACTTAGTATTGTTGGCTGGGTATAAAGTGAGTTTTTTCTAGTTTTGTCATGAGGTGTTCTACTTGTCATCAAGTGAAGGTGGAGCATCAGCGACCAACAAGGCTTTTGAAATAGTTACCAATTCTCGAGTGTAAGTGGAATGATGTCACGATATATTTCATGACTGGTTTACCGAGGTCACCTCAATGGAATTATGTAGTATAGGGTTTTTATTGAATAACTAATGATGGTTGCTTACTTTTTTCCAATCAAGGAGACCTTCAGTGTTGATGAGATGGGAAGGTTGTACATCTAAGAGATTGTACATCTACATGGCATCCCACACTCCATTGTTTTAGATAAGGTTGCACGTTTTACTTCTTGGGTATGGCAGGGGGTTTCAGAAGGCTTTTGGTACACATGTGCTTTTGAGTATAGCTAACCATCCCAAGATAGATGGCCAGTTCAAGCGTATGATTCAGGTGTTTGAGGACATGATATGAGCATGAATTCTATATTTTGTAGGTTCTTAAGAGATACACAGACCTATTGTGGAGTTTTCATACAATAATAGTTTCTAAGTGACTATTATGATAGCACCTTAAGAGGATTTGTACGGTAGACCATGCCGATCAACCTTATGTTGGATAGAGGCAGGATAGATAGCTATGCTGGGACCTCGTCTTGTACAGGAGACCACCGAGCAGATAGACTTGATTCGGAGGAGGATGGATACAACATATTATCAACAGAATGCTTATGCGGATCAGTGGAGATGACCACTAGAGTTCTAGGTTAGAGATCAGGTTTTCCTGTGTGTCACACCGAGGTTGGGACACAAAAGGATTAGGAGATAGGGTATGCTTTCACTAAGGTATGACGGTCCATTTAAGGTGTTGGAGAGAGTTGGGTCGGTGGCCTATCAGTTGTCGTTACCTCAGAGGTACCGGTCTATGCATGACGTTTTCCACGTTTCTCAGCTTCGACGTTGCTTTTTAGACCCATCTAATGTCTTTCAACCCAAAGAGGTTGTGTTGGAAGTGGATGCATCGTTCGAGGAGCATTCTATTGAAATAGTTGATTGTAGTTCAAAGGTTCTCCATGGCCAATTTTTCCCTCTAGTACGAGTGTTATGTATTAATGTGAATGTACATGATGAGACTTGGGACAGGGAGGTTGATGTACGAGAATAGTGGCTGGAGATGTTTAGGGTTTTATCTTCTACGCTGCCTTAATAAAGAAATTTGGTGATGAATTTCTTTAAAGGGGGAAGTTTTTAAGAACCCAGATCTTCTCTTTAGGTATGTTTTCATTTTCTTGTCATTTTTGAGAAAAAGATGAATTTCAAGAAATTTCTAAATTACACATTGTGTACTTTATGAGTACACACCGTGTACTTGGTTACCATGGGTAGCTGTGTGCTGGCCATGTAACGGCCATGCACACAACCATGTGGGGGTGGCCTAGAGGCTACCTAAAGTGGAGTACAGAAACCGAAAGTACACGCCCTGTACATAAAAAGTACATGTCGTTTATTTTTTTTCATTAAATGTAACAGGGTTTCATCTAATCACTAGAAGAGTCTTCTTCTAGGTTTAATTCGTCAGAGATCTCCCGTATGGCCACAATCTTCATCTAAGCCCCCAACCAAGCATCCAAACTCTGATTTGACCACCGTCGATTGCGTTGGGATCACCTCGGTAAGATCTCTCTTTTTCTTGATCTCCATTTCATGATTCCTCCTCTTTCTCAAGTTATCATCTATTTAAATTTTTTTATTTTTTCATAAATATACAACATTCTAAGGTGATTCAATCCCTAAGACTCAAGTATATTGATATCCCAATGCCGAGGTAGGTGGTTTTTTCCTTTTTGTTGAAAGTGTTGGAGTTATATGTGCAGTTTTGGTCAATACCCTTAATAGGGGTATTGTGTGTTTACCGTATTACCCTATTTGATTGCCAGATTTGAAATTAGGTTTGAATAGAGGTTAATTGGGTTTTAATAGAGTGATTTTCCATGATTTAGAGGTGATTCTCATACATGTTTTTCTTTGACCCATGTGTTATGTTTAGCCTGTTAGGCTTCCTTAATGTTTTTACGATGCCTAGTATTGTAGGCGGTAGTGATTAATGTTATCTGGCATAATTGATATGATATAGAATGATTAGCCAAGTAGTTATTGGGGTTTACTTTGGACGTGTTACATTGCTATGGTTGTTTGACTTACACAACGCCGTGAGAACCTGGTGTAGTAGGCAATAAGGGGAATTGATCAGGTGAGCTTCCTCAGAGAGTCTTTGAACCACTTGGGGATGTAAGGGGAATTGACCATGTGAGCTTATTTAGTGTTTCCTTGTCCAAATTAGACTGTAAGGGTAATTGACCATGTGAGCTTCCTCAGACAGTCTTGAATTACTTTTGACTATAATGGGAATTTACTGTGAGTGCTTACTCAGAGATTCATTGTATATTATTATAACTAAACTAGAGGGGATAGGCTATGTGTACTTCCTAGAGGGTTAACTACTTGATTATATGCTTTCTAGATATGTGTAATTGAATGCTTTGAAACTATGGATTTCTATACTGCCGAGTACTTCCTTGTTTACTGCATCTTTCCTTATTACCTTCCATATATATTAACTGACTGTGAGGCACAGATATTCATGGGGTTTCCCACTAGAATTTAGTCTCACACCCTGTTTGCATTAATCTTTTAGGCTTAAACAGATTATATTGTTGTAGGTATAGATAAGGGCAAGAGACCTTCTACTTCATGTACTTGATTTTCTGTGGAGCTGGAGAGCATGGGACCAAGCTGAGGCTTGTGATACTGAAGAGTTGTTTATATGTTTTCATTCATACTTAGTTTAGTACTATTTGTATTCTCGCATTGTGATATGTTTGACTGATTTCCAAGACATATGTATCATGAATCAATATATATATGTTTCAGTTGTTTATTTCTACTAGTTTTCCATTGTTCACTTTTTATGGATTATTTTTGTTTTCATCCTTTCTATTTTTTTCTTCTACATTGTTACTCTTCCAATGAGGGAATAACTTCCCCACTATCACACCCATGACCCTCGCCATTAGTCACCAGCCTCTGGAATTTGGGGAAATGAGCTTGAGGCCATGTGACCAACTAGGTACGGGGCCTCTCTGGGTGGCTTCCAGAATTGGGACTTCACACATGCGATTATTGAATGGTTACAAGATCAATGATCCCGAGAGAAATGTTTGATGAGGTCATTAACCTTATTCAATATTGTATATGTTTTAGAGGAATCATCCCCTAGTCTTAGAGATTCTTTATATATAATGTATAATCATAGTTTAAGATCCCTAATCAGGGAAAGAAATATAATTCATTAAATTGGATCAGATAATTATTACACTTAATTAGGATAGAGAGACACATGTGAGGAGGATAACGAATTTTTGAATTCCCAGGAATTTTTACCTTCCAAAAATGTATCGTTTGATGATGGAGAAGGGGGAATAGATCACAAGGAGATGTAATTTTTTTCCTAGAGAAATTATATTATAAGGTAGGAATGTCTTTTGGTCATATTATTGTGTTTTTATATACTAATTGTATGTGATCCCCAAAAAGGGGTTATAGTTGAGAATCTCATTAAGATAGTGTATCTAGAGGCCAAAAAGTGAATCATCCTAGTTGTTTTAACATTGGTAGAGTTATAGTGGACTCTTATACACATTTGTAAATGGAATACCCCATCTAGACTAGTTGGTTCCTTTCAAGTTATATAGGGTAATATCGTAGTTCACATGGGTTAATTTGATCCTATTATGGGGAAAGCCATCCCATAATCCTGATTTTAATGATATATCCATTTTATAGGTAGAGTATTACTATCGAATATTGATAACTAATACATATAGAGTATATTGAATCAAAAAACATATTATTTATATACACATTTTATGCCATATACTAATGTTATAATTGATAATTTGTCAGTCAACCTTGTAAAGTGAGGGGATGTAATATCACACAGAGAAGGCTCGTTGGATGTAAGGATTATCAGAACATTAATTTGTTATATATTCACCATACTGATATGGATGGAAATTAATGTGAATAATAATGAGATTCCCTACTACCATTAATAACATAAAGATATAAAAACATTTCGTAGTTGAAAATAGGTACTAGATTGTTGTTTCCTAAGAAGAGATAATTATATGGGTGGTAATTCCTTTTTCCGAGGTTGTGATGAGACTTAAAATAAAAATCACTAAACCATGGACCCCATGATAGAAATAAAAGAAATTATATATGTTTGTGACTTTGGATGAGTATACCTAGATTATGGAAGAGGATAATTAATCATAAATATGGTTTGAAAGGATGGGCAAAGGATCCCCTACAAGGAAGAAATCACTTTCTTAGAAACTGAGGAATTTTGTTGGAAATTTTACATTTATCCATGGAAAAGTATATTATATCCTTTTAATTGGGAGGTTCCAGATCCTCATCCATTTATTTCACTTGATTAATCCTTCCATATTTCATGTATAAAATATAACACATTCAGGACAATGATAATTATAGTATTGGTAAGGGTTATTCTTCAAACTAAAAATATTTTACTAATATATTTTATGAAATTAATACTATGGTCAATATTTACTATCTAGTCTATCCTGAAGAGGTGAAATCCTATATTACTGAAATCTAGTCCATGTTATATTATTATCATCATAAGGTTTAATAGACAAATTTTGTACTAGAGATGCTAAATTAATAAGGGAATACAACCAATGATGATGTGATCAGTTCTTGGGGTGGGTGGGGATGGGGGAGATAATATTCTTCCTATTTCATTTCTTTTACAGTTTTTATTATATTTATAACATTTTATGCAATCTTTTTATTAATTTATTATTAATAATATGAGGATAATAGGAAAAAATATAATATTTATCTCTAAAATATATGGATGGAGTGATGAAAATCAACACGAGTACTAATCTAGAAATGTTTTTTGATGAAAAATGTCATCCATTAATGATTTAACCCATGAAGGAAGTAATTACTAGACCTAATGTTCCATTTACAACATCAAAACTTACATTTGTTTCTTTTTCATCTTAATTTCTATAATGGTATGCAACTAAGTGATGTAGATCAAAATCACATAAAATACTAATCCATTCAGTGTTGTAACATGATCAGTATACCTATTTTTATATTCATAAATTCATTAATACACATTACTTAATACATATTAGTTTGTATGGAAGTTTGAATGAGGCCCACATTTATAAGGGAACTAAATACTCAGAAGCATAAAACTACCGTACAAACCAAACATACATCCATAAGAGTGGTGTTGGTGGATGATTGAAGAAAATGGAGTCCTTTTGATAATTTGACTATAACATCCATCTATCCTCTTGATTCATGGATCAAACATGTGAACACAAGAGATCCAGATTTAGGAATATCATATACATGAGAATTATTAATATTTATGCCATAGATGGTTCCTCCTTGAGAGAAATGATAGGTAAAGAACCTGAGAAACCAAATTTATTTTATTCACACCATACCAATAATATTCTTATAGAGTTAGAAGAGGATACAATAAGGGAACTAGATTAAGAAGTATCAAAGACAAAATGAAATGTTTTTCCATCCATTTAAAGGGGATAATCATAAAAATATAAGTATATGGGGATGATATAAAATATAATTTTTTTCAATACAATGAATTTAGCACCAGCATATCACCTTATAGAAATATATGATATTATATAATTAATTTTAACCCATCATACTGTTATTTTATATTTCATTCAAGAAGGTTAGTGAATCTAAAATTAAAATTTTCCTATAATGAATGCACTGGACTCTTTCCAATTTACACCAGAGCCTTCAATAGTAGAGTTTTTGAAAGATACAAGTCAAAGTGGACTTCTTGGCCTTCTATTTTGCTCAAGGACATAACACCCTTTGATGTTTATGGAACATAAAAAATCCTTGTTTATGATTCAAAACCATTGAACCAACCCATTGTGCCTACTAATGTGAAGACAACAATCGAGGTTATTTATTCCATATTGATGATAGTGAGAACACAATTTATTGATCATATGATTTTTTTCATATACCTACTAACATACATATTCCTAATGTTAATATCATTAAACTAGTAACATGATACTGAATTTAAATATTTTACATCTTATGTTCCATATTCGATTGAGGTTTCAGGGTGAATTGATCGACATAGGTTTAGAAAATTGAATAAGTACTGATACAAGGTACTCCATGAATGAGTTTTGTTCTTAAATATATCCCATACACTAAGGGGAATTTTAATCCTGATTAAGAGACACTAAATGGATTGTGTGTTTCCAAAAAATTGTGTGGACAATTATATGGATGAAAATCTCAACCACTCATTTGGATGACCATTTAATGAATCTACAAAATCATCGTTGTATGTTAAAAATTCGTATTTTTTCCTTTTTTGATGATATTTTGATCTAGAATGACACAAATTAGGTTCATTGTAGATCTATGGAAGAAATGGAATCACATAAACTCATTATTATATGAAAATGAATTGCATGATGTAATATCATTAGATAATCAATACTACTATAATATTCCCATTATAATGATATGTCAATAGTGATGTTATGCCAAAATGGTGATGTATCCATATGGGTGGCGAACCTATATTTGGAATTAAAACCTACTATTAGGTAGAATGGAAAAAACAATTGATTATTTTATGAATATTAATATAATGAGTGTTTTTAAAAATATAGGGATGAAGATCATTTTTTTACTGAAGAAGTTAATGGTTTAGAGATTTCAAAGATTAAACACATTATTTTAAAATTCTAATAGCTAATAACTAATCTATAATATGGTATTAAGTGGATAATGTTAATATATCATCACTATGAATATAGGCTCCAACTGATGAATAATAATATTCTCGAATATGAGGTCCACATTTATAAGGGAACTAAATACTAGGAAGCGTAAAACTACCATACAAACCAAACATAAGGTCCACATTAATGATATCATAGTGAGCATCATGCATGATGATTTATAATTAATGATATCAAATGAATTGAATAGTAAAATTAATGATTTTTAAAATAATAATATAACATATGTTAATTACAAATAATGGGATGTGGAATGTGCACATGGGATGACCATTGAACAATGTGGAATGATGGGTTCCACCATGATGGTATCATGGAATAAATATATTTGGGGAAGTTTTCTTGGGGAAGGAAGATGTATCAACTTTATATGGCCATGCATGGAAACTTTTTCCATGTATAGATAACTTTTGGTGTCATTTAATACAATTATTAATTGATGGGAAATGTTATTGAGGATTCCAATATTGGTGAAATGATGTGGGTTTATGGAAATGTGGGTATTAAAATAGGGTTTTGGATTTATATAGGGGTCTCCACAATTCATGAAACATATTATTAGGGTTAAATTATATTAAATTATATTCATCTAGGTTTTTCATGGACTAGTGGATTCTATAACATGTTTGAACATTTAATTGGGTGATATTAATGGACACAAAATAATTGTACCATTTTTTAATTTTTATACTATAACTTTTTATAAATCCTTAAATGTAATAAATATAGAAATAAGTGACTCAACTTTTTCTAAAATGACATTCACATGTGTTTTAAAAGAATATTTTCCATATATTTCACGTATATATTAGGTTCAAGTCATTAAGATATGTTGCGACCATGAATTTAAGGGATTAAAGATATGACCAAATGGGATGGTGTGTTTAACGTCATATATATTTTTAAATGGTGACAGTAATATTAATTTGATAAATATTTGGTAACAAATGATGATGATTTTATGGTCAAATAACTTTTACCAAAATGTGGGGGTTGTCTATAGAGCATAGGGGTGTTACAAACCTAATAGGAATAAGAAACTCTATTCATCTATAGAAAACCCTAATGTAGACCCAAATTGTTTATGGTCTTAGTTCATGAATTGAAAATTGCTATATATGATATTGGCTAGACCAAGGTCATGTAAATCATACATCACTTGGTATCATCAACTATTTGAAATCTAGTCACACATAATACCTAGAAATTTATCACAAATATAGATTAGGATCATATTTATGGTTAATTTATAATTTGGTATGTGTAGAATAGAATCTCATGAGTATTTTAGGATCATGCATGGTGGAATTAATATTATATAGTTTGACATCAAGGATATTGGGGAAAAGGAATCATACATCGATTTATAAGAATGGGTATAATACATTGTTGTTAAATGGGGAAGGTGTTTTAATCAATTAGAATAATGAAGATACTAACCATGCAAATAACAACATGATGTTTTAGAACAAGGGGGTGATTATATGGGACACATATACCAAGGATTAATATTGAACACATTTTAAGGAATGATTAAAATATAATTTTATTAGGGTTTATAGATATTATATGACCTCGTCCTTAGGATTGAAAATGTATATACATGGTTTGGAAATGTATAGTTGCAGGAAAATATTTCTGAGAAATGTATCCATTGGAGTATGGTGCACCTTATCAATATAAATGAAAGGATTTTGTATATTCAATCAGTCAAGGAAAAAATTATGTAATATAAAATAAGGATACCCAAATAATATTTAAAACCCTTAAAATATGCACCATTTTTTACAAAAATATAAAAAAGAGGCATATAATGTGAAACTGAGGTCATGGTCATAACAATAAGTAATTTATGTGTCCTTCTACTTAAAAAAATTGAGAAAATACATATGTCAAGTAACCATATATGTATATAATTATCCTGTAGGTATGTCAGGTCATATAGGATGTGCCACTCTTCAAATATTTTATTAATTCACTAACAATCATAATTATTATCTTTCAATGACATGTGATAAGAAATCTAATACCATACAATTTAAGGTTATATGGAGAGAAACATTATATGAAAAACTTTTTATAGACTTGGATCATTCATAAAATGTGTTGAAATTTTCTAAATGGAAAATAAAGACAATCTTCAAAAGATGGGAATTATGATAACACATGGGTGGGCCTGAGAAACATGATTCATGAATAACCACATATCCTATTTTTTTAGGTTTAATTAATATGTATCTCTTTAAATATGGTATAATTTTGACAATGTGTTGGTCGATAAATATTTAAATCTACAATCTATGAAATATTTTACCTGAATATAGATAACTTGTAAAATAATCAATCCATATATGGTAATATTCTCATAGAATTTTATTATCCTGAAGAAATTACTATACGTCAAAGAGTTAAATTTTATGCAGAAAATATGTATTTTGATAAATATATAATCAAAATAATTATATGTACATATTGTTAAATTCAATTTCTTTTAACTATGGTTATAACATTATAAATTTTATTTTTCTATGTATATGACTTATTTCATATAGTTTAACTATAATCAATGTATCTATTGAAAATATACTTTAATGTTATAAAGTGGGGATGATAGTGCTATGTATTTTAACATTGTAAAAGTTGTATTTTTTCCATACATCATTTATTTATTTGACTAGTACATATTTATAAATCATTACATGTTATGATAAGGATGTTTTGACCAGTGAAAATGTAATGAAAAGTAATTTACGAGAAACCATTAATTTCTTAGTTTAATAATGCTAAAACTAGCCATGGTGACCATGAAATTTTCACCATTGGAGTAGAACTTATGAATGAAAAGGGAACTCCCATTTGTGTTCCAACATCAAATGTTTCTTCCTTGGTGAAAATATTTTGATGAGTCACTCAATCTATTAATGTATACAATAAGTATTCATCAATATTATCTAGTTAAATGAATTTACTTTTAGAGAAAATCTTAATTAATGAGAATATTATAGATGGATATATGAAGTTATGATACCCAAATCTAAATGGGTAGGACAACCTTCATTACACACGTAAGAAAATATTTAGTCAAATATTTGTTTTGAGATTTTTAGTGTATTTTTCTCAAAAATCTAGTAAAAGCATATTTGAATAGTATTTTATATCCATATCCACAATATATTACATAATATTTTGAAACTATTTGTAAAATATACTACCTATCAATTTACCACCAAATTTTAGCGATAAGACCAGTTAGACTATTTTTATATCTGATAAAAATCCCTTCCCTTTAGAGTTATATATATTTAACTCATTTCCTATTAATATTTCAAGAGGGACAAGAAATATAATAATTATATTGGACCAACAAAAATTTATGATGGAATTTTTAATTAAATCCTTTTGTGGTATAACCTCTACCCACATATTGAAGAATTTAGTTGTTGTATGTATGTTCATGAATTTCCTAACAATAAATGGGAGATAAGACACCGTTAAAACAATTACATAGTCAATGAATGTCACTAACTATTTTACCATGTTAAATAAAATCCTGGGATGATGAATGATATAGAATATTATCTAGAAGTTGAAGTACCTACTTTTAAATTCCACACTATATTACTTCATTATTGGATATAAATATCCAAGTCTTATTCTCTAATTTGATTGATTGGTCCCTTAATTTTATGTGTTACTTATTCTGATGTAGAATTAATTAATTATGGTGAATAATTATTATACTTAAAATTATTTGAGAATAATTCCATTACAATCTCATTTGTAGATGTCATTCTATAAATTTATCCAATCATAGAGGGATAAGTTCACTTCATGATGGTATACCTGTTCTTTATTTTTTCACCCCACTGAAAGAAATTTATTTTTAAGATAATATACTATAAGAAAAATCCTTTAAATTTAAGTGTTGGTTGTAAAATACATGGGCGTATCTTTTTCTAGGGAATTGTTCATTTCATTGATATCATCTATATTATGCTTTATTATTGGAGATATGATCATATAATGAAAAATATTAATTATCAACTTATATAAGATCATTTCATAAAAATATGAGGATATATTACAAAATATGTCATCTAAATTAGTATACATGTGCACAAAATGAGTCATAGTTATATCTAAAGTAAATTATACCATTATTTCCATGATGTAATAATTTAATGGGAGGCATTATTAATTTTTATTGTGTAATCACAAATGGTTTTCTTGTTATCCATTTTGTAATCACCATTGACATACAGGCTATTATATGATACCTAATGATACAATTAAGATCAAACAATATTGAAATTGTAATCTTCTCCATTATTTTTGGACCATTTATATAATTTGAAATAATATGGGGAAACAACATTGTATAAAAAAACAAGAAAAACATTGAGAATAAGTAAAGTATTTTATAAATATCTTTTTAATTAGGCTTTTGGATCACCATAAAAATAAATTTCCATGAATTATGTTTTACAATATATGGAAAACACCCAACATGTATGTTATGTGATCACTAGTGAATGCTTTGGAAATGCTTGTAATGAGAGAATGTCTTCCAAACCATTCCATTTGACATAATTTAGTAACATGGAACCAATGTTGAAATTTTATAGAATAATTTCCCATAACTCCAATTATACATTCATCATTGGATGATAGATGATTTGTTTGGATTGATCAATTGGGGGACAGGATTACAATCATGGTCCTGTGATTAGTTCATAATTGTTTTGGACTATATATATTATCCAGAGATTGATCTTATTTTCCTTTTATTATTATGTGTCTTCATTAAGAATATCCCTATAAATATAATTGAAGATGTTTAAATTCCTTGAATAATTTCACTACATGAGTAGGGTGATAAGAGATAGCTATAATGTTTCCACATAAAGGATGAGGGGCTTCCTATTAAATATGGGAATCATGCCTCATGGGTGTAATTTTTATTATTTAAGGAGATTAAATTCTTTTTGGAATTACTCATCCCACATTTAAAAGACTCCTTTCATAAATTCTTTTGAAAGGGAAGACAATTCATAGAAAGATTAGTAATGAAATGAGAGATATTAATGAGATTTCCCGTGAATGGTTTCAGGACTATGAAATTTATATGCTGGGTAATATCCATGATTTATATAATATTTTTTTCTTTACATTGAAATCATGAATTGGTAAAACAAATCAAATAAAATTTATCGATTTAACCATGGAGGTTAATCTTAAAGGATTTATATTTAAATAGTGTTGTTGGTTCTTATAAAAAATGGATTCAGGATCACAAAGATAATTTTAACATTGATGATACTTGAATTATCAATCTTATACATTGAAATCAATATTTATATTAAAGAAGGCATTGAAGATATGATGTATATAATTCTGAAATGTTGTGTGGATATTCATTTTTAAAAAATTAATTTCAATGTAATCATAAAACACTTGGGTATCTCGAAAGGATTTGGATTAATCATCACATGGGTCCATCTATAATAGTTGTAACTTGAGTACCCATCCATAAAGTAATGGGCTTCCAATATATATATTTCATCAACCATCAATTATGTTATTCGGAAGGGAAATTCAACTTTTATATAGTCTTGGTTGATAACCTAGAAATTAATCCACTCTATAATTTACCAATTTTATTTCATAACCAATAAAATATTGGAGTGAAATCTCATACACTACACATAGTTGATTAGCATGGACTTCATAAGCTTATCTACATTATCATCGAGCAGAATAGAAAGAATCAAATACATCATACTTTTTCCTTCTCTTAAACTACAGTGGTCTATTGATTATTCAAAATGATGAATTACTAAATTTGGGTCTAAACTAGAAATTTCCATAAATTTGTAGGTGAAGAAAAACAAGCTCTATTTTTAGATGGATATATATTCACTATCTTTATTGTGGGATGTGGAAGTAATGATGAACAAGAGATGTTGGTCTAACTCTATATATATATTCACATATTTTATCATGTCGATTATATCCAATAAACCTTCCATGAATTATAAAGGGACACCCCTGTGATCTTATTACATTGATACCATTGATAATTCATCATACTGATCAACACCATTGAAGATATCTAACCAAATGGGAGTGTAATAATTGATGTAAATATCACTTCCCATGTTAGAGGAAGTTGATTCATTACTGAAATATAATGATAAAGAATGATCATCTTCAACAGCCATGTATAATTCAATAACCATCGAGGATTATAATTAATATGGGGGTACATGTATATTAGGTGGTCTTTATTAAAATGGATGAATGAAAAAGTATCATCCTAATGGTTTATGCATGATATGATGGTGTTATTATAATTAGGGGTATCTTAAGTATTTTATGATTTATACAACTATTTTAGTTATCTAAATATATGAGGTAAAATACATATCCTAATACCATGTTTGAACAAAACTAATTCATACAAAATTCATGAAACATGATGGATTAATTGATCTAGAGTAATTACTTAAACCTATTTATTAGGATGTAGAATTTAGTCTCCAAGTTCACTATAGGGATTTGTGGAGGTGATTACGAAATCATATTATATTGAGATCTACAAAGAATCAATCATCCATGAGTGATTATATTATATTTTATAAGAGAATGAATTTCTATATTGGGCCACACATTAGTCTAATGGAGATATATCACCATACAACACCCCAACATTCTCCTTGTTTTTTTATTTTCGGTATTATGGTTACGATGAGGGAATGACTATATGAATGTTGATCCATATAAATCCATGATGGATATTGAATATTGTTTCTCTCTAGAATATTATGAATTTAGATTTTAAAGGAATTATTAATACTAGGCCTTCATCTTGATATGTTGGAGGGGCTTTTGTTCACACTTGTTATACCTAAAGTTGGTAATCATAGAAAGGGACAAATTGGGATTTATTTATCCCATGAGTCAAAGTGATTAGACTCTAATAAGATTTATTCCAAAAAAAATTGTCTGTTGTAGATCAATGGATGAAAATTTCATCATGTTTTTATATAGATACATAGGTTTTATATGTCCTCGTATTTAATCCTCCTAGTTTTTTCTATCAATTATATTCTATTATGGTATTCTGTAGAGTTATTCTCTATGAAGTGAAATTCTTCAATATTGACCTCAACCTAAAATTCTTGTGTACATGAAAGAACATTACAAAAGGATTTGTAGAGCTCCAATTAATAATAAAGGAAATCAAGGATTGTGATATTATTTTAATATGTGGAAAATTTATTTATAATATCTTATTTTTCTTTATATTTATATTCCTTGAAATGTGGAATTTTTCATTATAATTTAATTTTAGGACTGTAATTATTTGTAGTGATGATATCAGTTC
The DNA here is from genome assembly GCA_963277665.1 of Viscum album. Taxonomy (NCBI): domain Eukaryota; kingdom Viridiplantae; phylum Streptophyta; class Magnoliopsida; order Santalales; family Viscaceae; genus Viscum; species Viscum album. The sequence goes on from OY728155.1 coordinate 1,449,709,091, forward strand.
CTAATTTTGATATCAGTGTCCTTGATACATATAAACTAAACTAATTTTCCAAAAGATTCACTCCAAAATTAGGTTCTTTAAACAAAATTGATAAATGATATCTTTTATAAAAATTTATATGAATTATATTTATTTTAAAAAATATCAATGTGTTTAATATTATTTCAAAAAATAATAACAAATTACAATAAATAAAGGGTTTAATATATTTGAGTATTAACTATATTAGATTAATATTTTATGATTATTTTGACTAGTAATTCCTAACTAATACTAGAATGGACCCCATTTTACATGTTTCATTAGATATACTCATATTATTATCTTAGGAAAATGGAATATAAGAATTGGGTGAGATTATATGATGATAAAGGGTAATTTTAATTGATAACAATAAAAAATATTTAGTGAGTATTAGGTGGGAATACAAGTTTAATTACGATACATAATAATGTTCTATAAATAAACCATTGATCAAAAATTGTGTAAAAATGCATGAAATAACATAAGAATACATCATGAATATAATTCATATCATAGAAACAGGGTATTCAAAGATATATGTGGAAGTAAAATAAAAATAATGAAATTATAAAATTTTGAACAAACCAAATTTCCATAATTCATGGTGTGTACAAAGAAAATGGCTACCCATTTTGTTGTGAATGAAATTTTTTTTAAATATTCATGTTGTGAAAAAACAAAATATTCGCATTCCATGTTATAAAATAGAACAATGAATCCACTTAATGTTTTGATCAAACAAAATTTTGATTCAAAACATGTTTATATCAATAAATATAAATAGTAAATCAATAAATTTGAGGGTAATTTCATTCCCCACCAATCACATAATATTAGTACTGAAGAAAATTCCGAGATTAAAAATCACATAATTTACCGTTAGAAATTAAATGTCACTCTGGAAAATCTATCCTAGATTATTCAATAATACAACAAGACAGGGGAGTAGGATGGTGGATTAAAAATACTTTAGTGTAAAATAAAGACAATTAATAATTATGTCATTCTTGAAAAATAAATTGTTATTATCTTCGTCTAAATGACCTAAAATAAAAGGGGATACCCATTTTGAAATGCTTGAAAATTGATTAAAATTATATTGATATAATTAAATATCTAGGATTGAAAAAAATTAAAAAATTATTATTTTAAAAAAACCTCTTTTTTAGGAAAAAAATAAAAGATAATATTGTATCATGAACATTACTTGAGAATTTATTAAAGACATGATACACAATTATTCTTATGAATGTTTAAAATCCATTAAAAATAAAGCATAATTTTAATTTTTTTATATTTCAATGGTATATGAATATTTCATTTCTATTAAAAATAATAAAGTGTATAAATCATTTTGTAAAACTATTGTAAATCATGGAATTTAAGAAGAAAAGATTCTTCAAAGGATATGAATCATTACTACAATGTGATGCAATTGTAGGTAAAAAATTATTAAAGGTTTAATATTTGAAAAAATATCAATTTTTCAAAATATAAATATTAATTATAATATAAAATCAAAGGGAAGAATAAACAAATCATATATGAAATATGTTTATCAGGAATCATTGTAACACAATGAATTGTGTGTAGTTAACAAAACCCCTCTCTAAATTTGTATCCTTTGAATCAAAATACATTTCAATAGAGAGAATGATACATATATAAAAACCCCTTGAATTAAATTTATATGTTATATGATATTTTTTGGGAGTAATCACACCATATTAAGGATATCATTGTACACAATAATAAATTTGTCTCAACAAATTCATTTTTACATAAAAAAGAGTTACATTAAATCATTATTAGTAATATATTTTCTAAAATTATATAGAACAAAAATAGATTTCATGATTTGTGATTTAAAATCCTTATTCAAATATTTTTTACATTATATAGATATTATTGTTAAATGATGGTGAAAGATATATTACCAATTTTTCATTTATTTTCATCATCGATTATTAGGATTTTTTAATTGTTTTTTCATACAAGTTTCATAGTGATGGGGTTGAATATCACTTTTTTTCAAATTTCTCAATTTATATATAATTAAAGATAGAATAACTTTTTTTTTTCAAATAAATCCTTATATCTTATTTCATTTGGTAAATGTCATGGATATAGATTGTGAAAAGAAAATAAACTTTTATAAAGTAGTTTCGATGAGTTTTATGTTCGAAAGGTTTTATATTAATAAAAAAATTAAATATTAACAAAAAAATTGAATAAATATTAAAATATATTAAATAATTTATTATTAAATGACTTTTTGTATTGTAAAATTAATTAATAAGTCATTATATATACATAATAACATCATCTATGTTGGTGGTAAAACATACCCAAATTAGAGTAAGATATAATTATTTATCACATAAATGATTTTAAATAATGATAACATAAACTTTAAAAAATATAGAATATTTCATAAATATAATATAAAAATTCCTAATTCATTCTCAAAACTATCCATGTAGGTTGGGGTTGAAAAATGTAATACATCATTCATGGAGGCGCTTGTCCGTAATTATTCCCTATTAAAGATTGCATTGATCAAAAAGTGGGGTGAGATGAAGTTATAAGATAAATTATCATTTTTTAATCATAATTATGAAATATTTAACATATTAAATACTCAAAAATATCCTTTTTAATAATCATGAACATTGTTGATAAAATTAACAACATCTCTTCGTGGTGGTAGTAGTACGCACATACAAACATGTGATGTTGTATGTTTTTCATAAAGGATATAATGGATTATTAATAAAAAATAATAATGATTTTTTATATAAATAAATAATATGTGTTATTTAATGTTTTATTTAATTGGTTTCTTTTTGTAATAGTAATAAAATAATATTAAACGGTAAGAAATACTCACTTTGGGAACATGAGATTTTACAAGGAAATATTCAAGGAAATATCAGCCTCAAGATAACAAATTTTCAATAGAGGATTATTAAAATGAGATAGTATTATAGGTGGATAAAAATAGTAGAGTTTTCAGATAAATTTTGATTGGTTAGGTGAATCATGAATAGGTGGTATTGATCCAATTTTATATGTGATGAAAAGAACCATTTTTAATAGCTATTATTTGTCAACAATTGAATGAAACTATTAAAGGGTAAATTGATCCAAAAGTAGAAAACTAATGGTTTTTTGGGTTATATATGGATATTATATCCTGTAAATATCATTTTAAAACATGTTTGAAATATGTTTCAATCCTTTTATCAATTTATTTTCAAATGTTTCCATTTCTATTTTTATATCAATCAATATTTTTTACCACTGTAATTTAAATTTTATTAAAAAATTTAAGGTAAACCCTTATAGAAATGTTGGGTTTCCTACAAATAATTTTTTCATCCATATAAGAAAATTCAATTTATAATTGTTAATATCTTTTTTGGGACAAAGTTGGCTGGAATTTGTTTTTGTAAGATTAATGATGTTTGTGTTACCTTTTGTTGTAAGAGAAAAGAATTAAATTAAAATTTTAAAATATGAAAACAAATTAACCATTGTAATTATGTAACCAGACTCAAACCTCTTAATCATTTCTATTGTATTGAGAAGAAATATTTTTTAAGAAAAGTTTAATCAAGATCACCTTAGGATCAATGTTAAAGAAATATCATAATGGGAAACTATTCTGGAACCTGAATGGATCTGATAAAAATATGGTGATGATATATAGATCATGGAGTTCTAATAAACCATATGTTTTCTGATGAAACATTTGTTGTAATCCATATTAAATAAAGGAGGACAAGAAGTGATGACAATCATATTAAAGATATAAATTGAAATAAAGAAGTTATTGGAAGAATGGAACATTATAATACATTCCAATATAATTAAAAATATGATACGAGAATATTAAATGTATTCAAAGACATGAGGATATAATGATAAAAACTGAATAATATAGAAGATTTTTTTGACAATCCTTTCTAATCAATAGTTTTCAGTGTGAGAACACCAGACACGTAATTGTATGATGGACATAATGGTTTGTTGGAAACATTAGTTAGGAAAATAGTCCATAAGAAATAAATCATCTTAGAAAGATAATTACTGGATGCTAAAATTTTGTATCATAATCAAAAGATGAATTAATATATTGAAGTCAAATATGCTGACACTGGTCCATCGAAAATAGTGTTCCATTAATCATAAGAGTGACCCAAACCCCAATCATTGAACATAATGATTATTAAAAAAGGTAATAGGAGGACAATATAGATTCTTTTGGGAGTTTTTGTGACCAATGAGAATGAAATGAAACAATAGTTTTGATGGCCAATGAAAAAATGATTATGTGATCAATCAATAGTGTTGTCAACCATTTTGATTAAGATGATTTATTTGGGATCAATTGGTCCATTAATGAAAGAAAAACTATAATTTGTTTTCAATGAGATTAGAGGAAAAAATGTTTTATTTTCTTAAAATTTTTTTTAATAGTTATAATACTGACTCTAAAATTGATCCATTAGAGTGAATTAAAGACCGATGAATCTAGTGATGACACTGATAAATTCCTCTAATGCAGTATCATCATTCTGAGGAAAATAAAAATAGAATGTTTTTCTACAAACTGTTTTGAAAAAATATTATTAAGGGTAAATCAAATTTTTAAGAGTTTATAGAGAATTTTAGTAAACAAAGTTATGAATATTATATTTTAGTACTATAAATATGTTTATGTATCATTAGATGTTGGGACCATGTGAATTTAATAATTATTTCAATGATTTTATTTTAATAATTTGTACAGATCATCGGACTGGGTAATTTATTGTTAGAATCGTTTTCAGAGTCTAAATGATGAAATTTTTTTTTTCTTATACTTGCATATATTTGAATTGGTGTGGAGAATCATAGAGAAGAATTTTATTCTGAAATAATGCCTTCATTGTAATGATAAATTTAGAATAAAAATTAGAATTAGGAGGAATAGTGTTAGAAATTATAAGGAAAACTAATGTTTTAAAAATACTTCAGAAGCTTTTATAATAAAAATAAGAGTTAAGAGGAACTGAATAATTCAACTATAGACCCAAAATATTATGGTAAATCCGGGTTATGAAAATTTGGTAGAGTGGTACATGTTTTCAATGCCCTCCTAAACATTATTTAAAGGACCTATAAATAGTTGAAGTACTTTGTAATTTACTGACGCTAGTATTATGCGTTGGTGAATAAGAGGTAAGTTGGATCAATAATTTTTTTATATGGATGCTATTTATATATTGAGAATAATTGATGACTTATTCTTGATAAAAGTAGAATATTCATGATCATATTATGAATTTTCAGATGAAATCAATAATTCAGACTAGGATTTACAGACTCTGACTAAATCAATTCTGAATTGTTTCAGTGATATTCTAGTAATGTAACATTATTGAATTGAGGAGTTAGACTAGGAAGATCAGACTAGGGAAATAAGTTAGAGTATTGTTATAATTTCTAGGAAGTTTTTACATGATGTTGGGTAGGAAAGTGTATAATTATTTTAATGATCATATTTTTTATGGTTTATAAGTAGCAAAGTAACATGTTTTGAAGAATCCGGTGAATATTTATTAACCTTTTCCCCAATTTGTTTACTTCATTTCATACTACATGAACAAAATTCACTATTTTATTGAACATAGTGATACATGAGTTCAAGGTAATATCACACTCATTGTATCCAAGGAAAAAGTTTTTTTCTAGTCAATAGTGTTGTATCAGAATGCTTCTATACAATTTTAAGGATGTAGCCAATCTTGTTTTGTAGTTAACCTTGTAAATTCTTATGATCTAGTGGATTTAGGATTGTTTTTTTTCATCATGTTCATAAATATGTAACTAGAGGTGAAAGATATTCTAAAATACAAAACTGTAAATAAAAAATATTAATGATTGACCCCCTTCTTAGTGATACAATGATCAATCTTTGAACATATCAATTGTTATCAAAGCTAGGGTTCCCATAATTTTATATTTTATGATGTTTTAAAGATATTTTTTGACAGAGGATCAAAATTGTGGTAATATTAAGGGGATTCTAGTATTCAATGGTAAGACCAATGATATCTAGAAATGTATAATGTCCCCTTATTTTTAGCATCTTGGGAATGATGATCATTAAAATTAATCACAAATATTTCCTTATATTAATAAATAAGTGAATCTTAAACCTATTGACTAGAAGAATGTAGATAATTATGTAAGGTCCAAGAATTATTTACTTGCATCACATTATAAATGTTATATTTTAAGAGTAAAAGGTGTGGCCACTACCAAATTAATCTTAGATTAGGTGAAGAAATTTTTTAAATAATATAAAAAAGTAAAATAGAAAAATTAAAAATAAATATATTAAAATTTTAATATCTCAGGATTGATGATTATAAATCCATTTATCATTTCTTCAATGTGGTGAATGAAATTATTTCCACTATCAGAAGTCTTGGTGAAAAATTATAAGCTTCTACTGTAGTTTATTTTTTTGAGATTTCATCATGACATGTTTGAAATTCAAGTTTCTTTGTTGGAATATAGGAATACAAGAAGATTTGATCTTGATGATTTTTATATCACTATCATTACCTATGAAATGATAAGGAATAATTTTATAAAGGGAAAGGAAAAAGTCTATAATGACATATATTTGAATACTGGATATAGAGAAAATATTAAGAATACCCTTTAAGAAGAAACTGGAGATTATGATTCTGAAAATGGGTATGTAAAAATAAATATGAATTTTTATCCCTATTTTCCGAAAATGTGAAAATTGGTCCATGTAAATAAAATGGGAATATTATAATAAAATTTATTAAATTTGTAACTTTTGGAAACTTTATGGATAATATTCCTCAAATAATGAATGAAGAGGATAGTGATGAAGATCATATTAGGCACAAAAAATCATAAAATAACCTTGATGATGATGCTAAATATTATTCAAATGGTAATAATATAAATTTATAAAACTTTAAAACGATAAAGTCCTTATTTTAAGATATTGAAAAAGATTAAGGTTGTGATGTTGAATCCAATGATTCTATAAGAAATGCCAGAGAAATTTATTTCATTACAATAGTTAAAAATGATGAATTTGGAAGTAGTAGTCCTGAAAAATAATAAATTATAGTATAATTTAATTATAAAGAAAAAAATGAAAGAATTTATGAGAATTTTTGGGAGACATGAAAAATAAATCAGGATATTGAAAAATGAATATTCTTCAACAAAAAACCAAGGATTTTTCCTAATGAAAAGTTATTCTTCTAATGTAGATTGATATTATGCAGTTATCTCTTTATAAATCAAAATTATGATGATAACAATTAAGTGATGTTGAAATCAAAACTAAAAGAATTGTGACTAGTCCAAAAAAATTCTAAATATGAACAGTAGGTTACAATTTTCAAGAATTCAGTCTTTGAAGATAGTTGAACAACTGGAAGTGATAAACTTGAGAAGGATAAAAATGTACCTTCAAAGGTTAAAAATAATGTAAAAATTATTTTTGAGTAGAAGAATTCTTGAAAAGTTATGTACCTGGCCTAATAAAAAAATAGAAGAATATAAAATTTTCAAAAATATAAGAGTCAGAAAAATATTCTATTTTTTTAGGTCTAGATTGGTCTAAAATGAAAATAAATTTGAAAAAATATATTCCATCTAATAGAAAAATGGCTTTTGGTCAAGAAATCATTGAGAATAATATTAATGATATTCTTGAGAAACATGTTCATAACTCTATATATTATAGATGATTCAAATGAAAATATCCGTTCTATGGTTACTAATAGTATTGTGGATGATTCATGCATATAAATAATATTGGTTAGTTAAATCTACAATATTTAAACTATTCGATGAATTGTAGATCGAAATGTTTTAGGGGAATTCAATCCTCCCAAAGGAAGAATTATGAGAATGATATTTCAAAGAAAACTAAGATGATTTGTGAGAAAATTAAAAATATGTTTCAACCTTTGGAAACAATATTTGAAATCTGTTAAAATGCTTTGAATCTTCATAATGGTTTTCTTGTTTTGTTATTGGGAAAACAAAATTTTGTAAACAATTATTATAATTTATTTTTTAAAGAATATTAAGGTAAGGAAGGACTCTAGTTTTAAAAATTTCACTCAATGCTACAAAAGGATAATGACCAGGGATATTAGATAGTGGATTTTCTTATCATATAATAGGGGAGCTAAATTTTTTGAAGAATGTGAATGATTCAAAGAAGAATCATTGGAATTATAAAATGAATAATCTCTTATAATAAAAGGTATTTGATATTCCATCATTGGGGAAGAAAAGTTTAAATCCAAGAAAGATTTCTTTTTTGATGGGATGAAACACAACTTTATATGTGTTTCACAACACTATTACAATTTCAATGAATTTAATTAAGAAAATAAATATTTTTATAAAAATGGATAAGGTAGATAGGTATTTAGAAGAGGCCAATATAAAAAAGAAATATTTTTCTATGTTAGGGCAGTTGAAATATCTTGTTTCATGAGTATGATATAAGAAAATAAGTTATGGAATAAAAGGTTGGGAAACATGTGTTAGTGAAATAGAAGAATGTTTTTTAAGTGAGATAATATATTTAGACTTCCTAATATGTCAAAAATAAGAGATTAGTGCTTCAAAATTTTATAGAAAGGAATGATTAAAAATTATATGCATACAAATGTTGACATTTGTTCAAAATGACCCATGGATCATTTTTATTTTAATAAATATTTTCGAATGAGTAAACAATAAACTCATTGATATTATTAATCCATTACTTTTAATGATGAATTTTATCATATTACATCTGTCATGTGTAGGAAATATAATTCAGATGCTCTGAAAATGTTTAAATTTTTTAGAAGGAAATATGAAGAAGAATTTGATTATTTAATAAACAGTTTGAGAACTAACATTAGTGGTGAATATATAATTGAAAAATTTTAATTTTATATTGATAAACATTGGATTAATAATTAGTTCAATTCAAAATACACTCCTCAATAAAATGGTGTTACTGAAATAATGAATAGATGTCTAGTTGAAATGGGAAGGGCTATGTTATTGAACATGGTATCTATCATTACTTTCATAGGAATGTAATGAGAAGTAATATTTTTATTAAGAATTGATGTTTCTATAGTCAATGTTCTGATATGAATTCATATGAATAGTTTTATGACAACACTCCATATTTGTAACACGTATGTTTTTTTGGATTCTATGCATCATAAAAATGATAGGTGGAAATAATTTTGATTTTGACCACATAAGTGAATATTGAATTTTTCTTGGCCATGATCCATACTGATGATGTTATAGATGATTCAACAAAGAGTTAGGAATATTAGTGGATAACGTTTATGTGAAATTTGTCAAAAATGTAGGGGAAGATATATATATAATCATGAAAATAAAGAAGATGAACAAGATGATAGAATTTTTGATGAAGATTTTGATAAGGATGAATAGAATTGGTATAATACCCACGAAGAATATGACTATGTAGTTTCTATTGATTAGGGATAATATCAAAAATATCATCTGAGGATGAGGAAGTAAATGGATGCTCAAAACATTATTGGTGATCAAAAAAATTATTTAAATAAGTAGAACAGAAAATGTTATCAAACATACTTCTTTTTATTCAAAAGTTGAGTCAGATGATGTAAATGGAGCGTTTGAGAATCTAGAATGGGTTTATTCAATGAATGAAGAGATGGATTAGTTAGAAGAGAATGACACTTGGGAACTCATACCCAAACTAAATAACAAAAATATTATCAATAAAAACAGGGTTTTGTAAAAGATGAAGAATAAAGATGGTGAATTAATAAGAAACAAAGCTAGATTCGTATGCAAATGGTACTCATAGGTTAAATGTATTGATTTAAATGAGACATTTCTATAGTTTCATGGTTAAAATATATCAAAATAATTCTACCTATTACTAATAAATAAAGTTAGTTTTTTAGATGGATGTTAAATAAGAATTTTCGAAAAGGGTCTTGATGAAGAAGTGTACACTGAACTACCTTGTGGATTTTTTGTTTGTAAAGATATAAGTTTTGAATTAATGTTGATGAATGACTTGTATGGTATACAGATAGATAAAAAGGCATTGTCTTCCAAGTTGGATATTTTTTTGAGGAATATGATTTTTAATAATAGAAGGGTTGATATAAATATGGATTACTAAGAATATTAGTATATTCAAATCATTGTTATTTTTAATTTGGATGACATTGTTATTTATGGGAATACTGAAATATCATTTAAAATATTTTCCCGAGGAGATGGAATAGTTTAATGATATTTACATGATGGGTGAAATGAAATAATTTCTTAGGATTCAAATATCATAGGAGAAGAAACACATATACAAAAATTATTCTAATGAACTTCTTATGAAATTCTGCATATAAAATTTAAAACATGGTTCAATAATAATTTCAATGGGAACCAAGTTGAAAATATATGTTGATGGTAAAGAATTTGAATCTTAATAAATTCAAAAGATGATTGCATTTATTTTTATTCAAATGACTCCAAACTCGACATTGATTATGATGTTACATTATCTTACAGATTTCAGAATGCTCCAAAATAATTAAATTTAATGGAATGAATTTTTTTTATCAAATACATAAAAAGAAAAAAAACATTTGTAGTCTAGTATGACACCTTAGAAAGTTTTTTCTTATTTGTGTATTTAGATACTGATTGGAAAGAAAATTTTTATTATTGAAAATCAACATCTAGTGGATTTTTTTTCTAGAAAATAGTAATGTTAGATGGAATACAAAAAAAAATAAGGTAACACTTTTTATTACCAATGTTGAGTATTTTTCTTCAAAAAAAGCTACAAATAAAATTTTCTGTATCAAGTCCCAGTTGAAATTTGTACCTATTGAAGTGAATTTTCTTTTTTTTGGTTTTGATACTCAACATTTCATCAAAATTAACGAAATTATGGTAAAATATTATTAATAAAAGAATATTGATACAAATATTATTTCATAAAATATCTTATCTAGAAGAATTAATTGAAGCAGGAGTGTTTATAAATCAGAAGATGTTTCTGAGTTTTCCAAAAAACCATTACTAATAAATACATTTCACAGACTAATGTCGAATATGGGAATAAAAACTATTTCTCATCAAGGATAAGGTATGTGTTTCTATCCAATAAATCATATTTTCATTGGATAGTGTTTTCAAAGGGATATAATTGTTTCATAATTCAATCCCTTGATATGTAATAAATTTTTTATAGAATCATGTCTATAGGGGTTTTATGGGTAAGCTATGAACTCAACATTTAAATGTTTGATGTGTTATAACAATTTTTTGGATTGGTTATAGGTTTATTTTATTTATAGGAATATGGAATATGTATAGAAATATGTAATGAATATTTGAGGCGATTCATGAGTCACAACTTTTGGACGACATTGATTTGTGGTGAATAATTGATGTTTTATACAATGAGTTAGCTAACATAGGCCTATAATTGATTATATGTAATATATATATTGACATAAAATAGTTCATTAATTTATGAACCTTGGTTGATAGGAAAATACAATGGGGTAGATTGTTGGGACCATGTTAGAGGAATGTTTTTTTTGGAATCATGAAGAAGTTTGTCTGGTCCTTTTTTGTCAAGGTGAAATTAAATAAATTCAATTTGTAAAAGAAGAAAATCATTTTTACTATCGTAATTCAATAATATGACTCAAATGTCTTACGAATTTCCATTGTACTATGTATGTTTTTAGGAATAAATGTTTCATCAGAATCACCTCGTTTATGGTGTGAAATAATGATCATAATGAGGATGTTTCATGAAGTATGAATGGATCTGATAAAAATATGATGATGCTAATCTAATAATGAAGTTATAATAAATCATATTTTTTATGAAGAAACATGTTATTCAAGACTTATGAAGGAAAGGGGGAGATGAAGTGATGCTAAATATATTAAGGATTAGATAAGACCGGATAAAATCGTAGGATGAATGAGAAGATACAATAAATTCCAATATAAGTAAAATGTTTTTTTTAAATTGAAAACATATTAAAATTTATGAGTATTTCATGATATAAGATTATGTTTTTATAATATGGAACCAAGTGATGATAAACCATTCAGGTATCATGTTTTCATTGTGAGATTATAAGGAACTTTCCTTAAAACATTAGATAATCATGAATTAATTGAATAATTCACATTGGGGATCTTTTCAGGTTTAGAGTATTAGAGAGTTAGGCCATAACTATTACATTTAAAAATATTAGAAAGTAGACACTTCTACCTAGTATCCATTATTTTACAAAACATGAACTCTTGAAAAAAAAAGTCATGTCTAGTTCCATGTTTAAGACATTATTAGTTTTTCCTGATCTCATCCTTTACCCTATTCCACATTATGTCCTATGAAAAACATTTCAAAAACTTGGGATGAGAATAAAAAGTTCAGTACGGTATACACAAAGAATTGAAACTGTTAGTTTTTCAAAACAACAAGTAAACCATGAATACTTTAACATAAGTAATACTTTTCACCTTTATGATGTTGTAAATACTCTTCACTAAATAAAAGATCATCACGTAACCTTTTGTAACCAAAATATTACCATAAAACCCATATAAAGAACACCTAACTTATAAAGGTAACTTGGGACATAAACATACTTAAATGGAATAACCATACGGTCGACATCCACACATACCAATAAATGGAATAGCCATACGACCAACTTCCATACCCAATGCATTGGAGGTTATAACGTAACCACCCTTCCTGGTATTCACGACACCACCCGTCATATGGATTATCACGTAACCACCCATCAAATGTCCAAGTACCATCATAACACATAAAATATTTCAAATATAAATATTTCACCAAAAACATTTCATATTCAATCACAAGAAGTAATTTCAAGATATTGAAATAATCAATCCATTTTTAAAAACCATTTAAAAATGGATTTTTGAATCAATGTGTCCCATACCACTTTGAAGGTTTTAATGGAATTATAATTTTAAAACATTAATGTCCATATAAATAAATACTTAAAACCATTTTTAAAACATGAACATTAAAGATAAATATTTTGAATAATAAATCTTCAAAACATTTAAAAATGATATTTTTGTTAAAGAGTTTTTAACAAAATGAGAGACTCTTGAATACAAATAATTTCAGAATAACATTTAATTAGAACATTATAATATCATGAGAATAAAGGTATTCATGATATAATATTTCAAAAGATATTATATAAACTATATGAGAGCTAATTGGTGCATAACAATAATGAAGTCTCAATAGAAATGTAAATTGAGATGAAATCCATTATAAAGATGGTATCCTTAAATTAAGGATAAATCAATCTCATAATTTTGTGTGACAATTATAAATACACCCACTATAAGTGGATATTAAGTGTAAATCAATCATAGGTCATTCACACATCTTTATAGGATTACATATTCAATAACTACAAGGTGAACCCAAAGAAATTGAAATTGGGTTAAGAAGTTCCCCTGTAAAAATTTGACAGCCTAACAACGTCACTTTAAAATTCACAAAATGATTTGATGAGACAAAAAGGGTATCTCATCATTTGGAAATATATTTTACATCAATAAGGATATAGAACAACATATCCCAACATTATAAGTTGTAAATTAAACGACATAACAAAAATAAGTCTTTTTAAAAGTGGAGGGTGAAAGGTTCCCTTACCGATTTGGTAACTTACAAAACATATGCCACATAAAAGAAAGGATCATAAAATGAAGATGTAAATACCCAAAAATTAAATTATCTTAAACAAATAATACATTCATGGGAAGTATATACACCACACAAAAGGAAGTAGTGGAAAATATAGCATGAATCTCACGGGGATAAAATGTGAGTAGAAAACCCCTTACCACGTTGTAATCAATCAAGTTGTATGAACAAAAGTTAATAACCACAAAATGAATAACATAATACCATAAATAAAATTATAATCATTATAATATATATCAAAAGGTAGTACACAATACACCACATGCAATAAATAAGTGGCGAACAATGGAAATCTCACGGAATTAAAAGTGAGATAAGAAATCCCTTACAAAAATTCGGCAGCCTAATGGAGCCACTTAATAATTATCAAAATGAATTTATGAGATTAAGAGGGGTTCTATAATCATATGAAAATAAAAATTACAGTATGTTAAATATAAAATAACATCCTCCAACATAAGAACATGGAGCATAAAAGAAATGACACAAAAGAGAGTACTTGAAAAGAATGAGAGAGGTCAGATCCCTTACCTCGTGTCCGACTTGACTCGATCATTATTTAATATCCTGAATAATAAACTAAATCTAATTTATACTTTCTTAATAACCCTTTTAATGTTTATTATTCCTTTTATATCACTTATTACCATGTTATTATGTAATCATTTAAGTTAATAACGTCCATTTTGTCCATATTTGGTACTCGAGTAAAAAATGGACTTCTTATAATCACATGTTGTACATGTGGTCAATGGTTCATTATATCCAAAATGATATTCATGATTTGGATATCATATATAGCATATATATCCAGTGTATACATGTATTTTTAATATTTCACAACATTTATAGGTAAGAAATGAAATGCACCATTCATGGAGACGGTAAGCTGTACGTACGCATGAAGGATACTTTCATTTCTATTTATTATATTAATGGAAATAAAAAATAATTATACATAGGTATATTATAATTCCAGTATAATATTATATATAATATCATTAACTCAATCCTTTATACATCCCACATATGGCATTACTGAATCAAATCACTTTAAGGGGGCGGTAGTCCGCACTTCCTCAAATGCGATTATCGTATTTACCCACTATGGAAAACATAAAGGCACGCTATAAACGGAAAATAGAGAAGAATAAAGAAAATATAAACATAATATATATCATATATAAATAAATTCTCATCATAATGGCCACTATGAGAGGCGGTTGGAGATATTTGAACAATCATCGTTTCGTGAGGCATTAGTTTTCCATCCACTGAAACATTATGTTCTTCATCCATTAGATGGAGGTGTGTGTATGTTTAGCTCAAATCCTTCTCATAAAAATATCCTAGTATATTTAGGATACTTATTTTGTCACAAAAGAATGGAATAAAAAGAGTTTAGAGGTTGGATAACTAAAATAAAAGAAAATAATTTAAGAGAAACTGTAACCTTTAATTTGGGTAACTCCTTTTGTTTGAACCAAAAGGTCTTCTTGAAGTGCCTTATTCCTAAGGTAAGGATTCTACGGGGGATTATATGGATGTATGGAGCTTAATTGGGTAGATTTTGAACGATCCAAATTGCTTTATAGGTGTGAGGAATTGGTTAGAAGTGGTCTCCTTTTATAAGGGAGAGGAGGGGCTCTTTAGGAAAGTGTGAAACTATTATTTTATTATATAATTATATTCATTTTCTAGTGGTACAAAAATCATTAAAGATGAATATAAGATGACTAATGGTCAAACGAAAATCATTCAATCATAATTTGACATGTTTTGGATATTATTGTAATCATTATAATCTTATTTATTTAAATGATTTACTAATGAGGTAAATACTGCATCATTATTATGTCATATATAATTTAATTTATTTGTTGTCTAAAAATTATAAAAAAATACCATGATGTAGGAACTCATTTTAGATTTCCAATGAATATTTATAGTCTAAAATATGAATTATATAACTGCATATAAAAATTAATTAATAAAAGATTTTTGTTAATGTCAATTGTTTCTTTACATTAAATTAATTAATCTAAATTGTCCTTATCACACCCAAGTGGCTTAATGATGTCCCAAAATTGACCCAAATATTCCCATGGTTGTTAATGACTCATCAAATAAGGTTTGGACAATTTTTAAGGAAATTTTGAATTATTATAATATTCGTTTCACCTTGAATTAACCTATTTACCTTTAATAGCAGTAAATAAAAGTCAAAAGTTACTATTCAACAAAATATATTTTCATCTTAATGATCCACATTTTACTTCTTGATAAAAACCATGTTTGTCGGATTTCTGAAATTCAATTCACAGAAGTGGTAAACTTTCATTTAAATGAATACGTCAGTTTTTTTAACTACCACTAAGTAGTTTCACAATTCTTCAAAAATTGAAGTTTTTCAAAAAAATACAAAAAATTCAGCCTAAGTTATATTTGATATTTTGAATTAAAAAATGATATCTATATTTCCAAATTCAAAACATATAAGTGGAATTAATTAATTTTAATATTAATTCCCATTATCAAAACAAATAGCGTGTTTTTAAGAAACAATAACTATCAAAAGATTGATACTTGTTTATGTCCAATTTCAAAGTGAAATTAATTCCAATGACCAAAATTGGATTAAATGGTAAAAATATATTCTAATTACACTTTAAAACGAATTTAAAAGATAATCTAACAATATAATAAATTATATTAAAACACAGTTTTGAATTAAAATACAATATTTTCACTATTCATTAGAAAATGAACTTTATCAGAAAAATTCCAAAAATTTACAAAAAGTAAATTTTGATGTCCACATTATAAAGAAAGATTTTATTTGGTCAAATAAAATGTATTAAAGTGACCAAAATTATATTTAATGAGGGTTCTCCATTAAAAGGCAGTAAATCGTTCTTTTAATGTAAATTATGCTTAAAATTAGATGCAATCACATTTTTAGCCTCTAAATTTAATTGGATAAATGTAAATACTTTTAAAAAACATTTATAATAATATTGTAGTTTGTTTTATTCATTACCTTTAATACAATAGTTAAGAGTCAACTACCATTTAAAATAATAATATTATATTATTAGTGTGCAACGTAAGATTTCAAAGAAATCCATTGTTGCGTATCGGGTACGCTAACGAACATAGAAAACCATTTAAAGTAAAATTAATATCTAATACAAAAATATTAATAAATATAAAAATTTCATATTCTATATTTTCTTGGGATGTTACATCCTTCCCCCCTTTTTTGAATTGCGACCTCACATTTTTAAAAATTTGGCTCGGGAACTTCATTGAAAGCCCCAAATCGAAAAAAAGAGTCAATAAAACTATCACTTTAAAATAAATTAAGAGATGTAAAATGGATAACCTAGACAAAAAATACTAGGATTCAAAGAAAACATGGATATGGAGGAGAAAAAAACCATCAAGTTCGGATGGAGAGTGATAGAAAACCTGTTTAGGAGAAAGTTAATCACCAGAAATTCACAAACTTGTGATGGTTAAACAGTCTTTGATTCCCCAGTAGGAAAAGTTAACAGAAAATCTTTTTGTTTTAAGTTAGTTTTTGTTGAGGAATTTATTTATGAGATTAACTAAAAACATAAGGAAACACAATTACTTTTCTTGTAGACTTTTATCCTTCACTATATTTCAAACACAAACTCATATTTCATCCATATGATGAGTATTCAGTATAACTTGTTTACATTAAAAGTGGTATATCAATTTTTAGAAAATCAAATAAAATATAAACTATATATTTCCCTTGTCTTTAGATATTAACAAAAATGAAAACTTCTAATACAAGATCAGATAATCCCCCAAAAGGATAAAATTTTACATAATGAAAAACTACTCTTAATCTCCAGAATTTGTCTAACAAAACCCAAAGTTCAACAAAGACTATTCAATAAAAAGTTGTCCTTAAAATTCTTTAATATAATCCAAAATAAGATGGAAACCAAAATCTCCGAAGGATTTAATCATATAGTCTTCCAAGATAAATCATAACATTTTTCTCCAAATAACATTAGTTACTCATAAAGTCTCATATTGAAAAGTAATTTACTTAATCACATATTCTCAATGATAGGTTAATCATTTTCATAAATAAATCAAATCATCATGTGTCCATAATAAAAACCTAGATTCTTCAAAACTAAAATTCTAATCATTATTCCACAATTTAAATCCCATATTATTATATGTTCCTTAGGCATATAGTGTTTCCTCAAAATAGAGAACGAATTCCACAAAAACCTTTTATCACTTAATCACTAAATCATTTTTCAATACTAATAATATCCATTTGATAAAACATAAGTTCAAAAAATAAACATATTCTTGTTCCATAATTTTTTTACTAAAGTAATAATTCATTCTAACTAGGGACTTTAAGTAGACTAGTGGTAGGCGATGCGCCCTTGTCACCCTTCAGTTGTGGGTTTGATTCCTGCAGCCTTGCCGGATGTGGCGGGTTGTCACCCATCCTTCGGGTTGCCCTTTTTATAAAACTCAAAAATAAACCTAACATGTTTTAACCTCAATGGTTTCCTTATACCTCTCATTTTCATCCAAATTCATTATGATCTCAACATATTATTTCTTGATGTACTATTTAACCACTATATGATAAAATAATACAATCCCCAAAATGAAGAACATCATACCTTGATCATGGTGTCAATTCAGTTTCATCGTCATCTTGTTCATGTAGGTAGAAGGTCCATGCATTGCAAGAATGATTTATAGATCCTTCAAAATAATTTTCTTCCTCCATCCAAATACACATTGTACAACATGGGTCATATGGGTGTTCACAGAAAAACAGTTTTGGAAAATAATCATGTATGGCATATAATTTCAAAACATCTGGTAAAACACGATTTCTATAAAACAGTCGAATGGAATTTGAGTTGAAACTTTCAATTAACAGTCCTTTTAAAATAACATAAGTATGTGTTGAGAGACTATATTTTAAAATCAAATATAAATAGGTTGTGCAAGGGTCTCCATATTCAGCACCTTTTTTAAAATCATAATATGCATCAAAATCTTTTGATAAGGTAAAATATTTGAAAATGCCTGGATAATATTTACCTTTCTTGAAAATATTGGAATATAGTGAAAATAAGATTTTTCTAAATGCAACCCATGACCCACGATGATAATAAGGAATAGTGGAGGTTTTTGATATCTCAAACAACTACTTGCAAGTGAGTTGTATGCTAGAAAAAGTTTCACAATAATCAGAACATGACTTTGCAATAATTATTGCAAGCATGTCATCGGGAAGTCATAAGAATTTCATTTGAGATCCTCCTCCTTCCATTTGCAACTGAATATAATTGATCTAAAAAATTTATAAAACAATTATTTAACTGAAATATTAGATAGGGACTAACCACAAGTCTAACAAAAATTCCTAATCCCTAAAGTTGTCTAAACCTCTCTTTGATACCAATAATATGGACCCGACTTTAAAAAATTACATAATCTTGAATTAAATTAATAATTCACATTGGGGATCATTTCAGGTTTAGAGTTTTAGAGATTTAGGCCATTACTATTACATTTAAAAATATTAAAATGTAGACACTTCTACCCAGTATCCATTTTTTTACAAAACATGAAATCTTGAAAAAAAGTCATGTCTAGTTCCATGTTTAAGACAACATGAATTTTCCTTGATCCCATCCTTGACCCTATTCCACATTATGTCCTGTGAAAAAAATTTCAAAAACATGGGATGAGCATAAAAATCTCAGTAAGGGATACACAAAGATGTAAGATGGTTAGTTTTTCAAAACAACAATTAAACCATGAATACATTAGCATATGTAATACTTTTCATCTTTATAAAGTAGTAAATAATCTTCACTGAATAAAAGATCATTACTTAACCAAAATATTACCATAAAACCCTTATAAAGAACACATAACTTATGAAGGTAACTTGGGACATAAACATACTTAAATGGAATAACCATACGATTGACTTACAAACATATCACTAAATGGAATAGTCATATGGCCGACTTCCATACCCAATTCATTTGAGGTTATAACATAACCACCCGTCCTGGAATTCACAACACCACCCGTCATATGGTTTATCACGTAACCCCCCGTAAAATGTCCAAGTACCATCATAACACATAATATATTTTAAATATAAACATTTCACCAATAACATTTCATTTTCAATCACAAGAAGTAATTTCAAGATATTGAAATAATCAATCCATTTTCAAAAACCATTTAAAAAGGATTTTTGAATCAAAGTGTACCATACCACTTTGATGATTTTAATGGAATTATAATTTAAAAACATTAATGTCAATATAAATAAATACTCAAAACCATTTTTAAAACATGGACATTAAAGATAATGATTTATAATAATAAAATTTTAAAACATTTAAAAATGATATTTTTGTTAATGAGTTTTTAACAAAATGAGAGACTATTGAATACAAATAATTGCGGAATAACAATTAATAATAACTTTATAATATCATGAGAATAATGGGATTCATGATATAATATGTCTAAATATAGTATATACACCATATAAGAGTGAATTGGTGCATAACAACAATGAAGTCTCAATGGAAATGTAAATTGAGATGAAATCCATTATAAAGATTGTATCCTTAAATTAAGGATAAATCAATCTCATAATTATGTGTGAAAAATATAAATACACCCAATATAAGTGGATATTAAGTGTAAAGTGATCAGATTTCATTCAAAAATATTCATAGAATGACATATTCAATAACTACAAGTTGAACAAAACGAAATTGAAATTGGGTTAAGAAGTTCCCTTGTAAAAATTCAACAGCCTAATGGCGTCACTTTAAAATTTAGAAAATGATTTGATGAGAAGAAAATGGTATCTCATCACTTGGAAATATATTTTACATCAATAATGACATATATGAACATATCCCATCATAATAATATGTAAATTAAAGGACATAACAAAAATAAGTCTTTTAAAAAGAGGAGGGTGAAAGGTTCCCTTACCGATTTCGTAACTTACAAAACATATAGCACATGAAATAAAGGATCATACAATGAAGATTCAAATACCCATAAATTAAATTATCTTACACAAATAATGCATTCATGGTCAGTACATACACCACACAAGAGGAATTAGTGGAAAATATAGCAAGAATCTCACATGGATAAAAAGTGAGCTGAAAACCCCTTACCACGTTGTAATCAATAGAGTCGTATGACCCAAAGTTAATAACCACCAAATAAATCACAGAATACCATGAATATAGTGATAATAATGATAATATATATCAAAATTCAGTATAAAATACACCATATGAAATAAATAAGTGGAAAACAATGGAAATCTCATGGAATTAAAAGTAAGATAAGAAATCCCTTACAAAAATTCAGAAGCTTAATGGCGCCACATAAAAAATTCTTCAAATTAATTGATGAGAGTAAGAGGGGGTCTTTCATCATATGAAAATAAAAATTAAAATATGGTTAATATAAATTAACATCCTCTAACATATGAACATGGATCATAAAAGAAATGACATAAAAGAGAGCACGTGAAAAGAAAGAGAGAGGTCGGATCCCTTACCTCATGTCCGACTTGACTAGATCATTATTTAATCTTCTGAATAATAAACTAATGTTAATTTATACTTTATTACGAACCTATTTCATGTTTATTATTCCTTTTATATCACTTATTTAAAAGTTATTATGTAATCATTTAAGTTAATAACGTCCATTTTGTCGATATTTGGGACTGGAGTCAAAAATGGACTTCTTATAATCAAATGTTGTTCATGTGGTCAATGGTTCATTATATCCAGAATGATATTCATGATTTGGATTTAATATATATCATATATATCCAGTATATACATGTATTTATAATAGTACATAACATTTATAGGTAAGAAATGAAATGCACCGTTCATGGAGACGGTAAGCCGTACGTACGCATGAACACTACTTTCATTTCTATTTCTTATTTTAATGGAAATAAAACATAATTATACATAGGGATATTATAATTATAGTATAATATCATATATAATATCATTAACTCCATCCTTTATACATCCCACATAAGGCATTAATGAATCAAATCACTTTAAGGGGGCGGTAGTCAGCACTTCCTAAAATGAGATTATCGTATTTACCCACTATGGAAACCATAAAGGCATGTTATAAATGGAAAATACGGATGAATAAAGAAAAAATAATCATAATATATATCATATATAAATAAATTTCCATCATAATGACCACCATGAGAGGCGGTTGGATATATTTGAACAATCATCATTTCGTGAGGTGTTAGTTTTCCATCCACAGAAACATTATGTTCTTCATCCATTGGATGGAGGTGTGTGTAAGTGTAGCTTGAATAATTATCATAACAACATCCTATTATATTGAGGATACTGATGATGTTACAAAAGAAAGGAATAAAAAGAGTTTAGGGGTTGGATAAGTAAAATAAAATAATACAATTTAAGGGAAACCATTACCTTTCATTTGGGTAACTCCTTGGGTTTGAACCAAAAGGTCTTCTTGATGTGCCTTCTGCCTAAGGTAAGGATTCTAGGGGGAGGAGAGGGATGTAGGGAGATTAATTGGGTAGAGTTTAGAAGATCCAAATGGCTTGAGAGGTGTGAGGAATTGGTTATAAGTGGTCTCCTTTTATAAGGGAGAGGAGGGGCTCTTTATGAAAGTGTGAAACTATTATTTTATTATATAATTATATTCGGTTTTAATGGTCCAAAAATCATTAAAGATGAATATAAGATGACTCATGGTCGAACTAAAATCATCCAATCATATTTTTACATGTTTTGGATATTATTTTAATCATTATAATCTTATTTATTTAAAGGATTTATTAATGTGGTAAATACTGCATCATTATTATGTCATAAATAATGTAATTTATTTCTTGTCTAAAATTATAAAAAAATTCCATGATGTAGGAAATATTTTTATAATTACAATGAATATTTATAGTCGAAAATATGATTTATATAAAACCATATAAAAATTAATTACTAAAAGATTTTTGTTAATAACAATTTTATCTTTACATTAAATTAATTAATCTAAATTGTCATTATCATACCCAAGTGTCTCAATGGAGTCCCAAAATCAACCCAAAGATGACCATGGTCGTTAATGACTCAACCAATAATGTTTGGACAAGTGTTTAAGTGATTTTTAATTATTATAATATTCTTTTTACCTTGAATTAACCCATTTACCTTTAACCGCTGTAAATAAAAGTCAAAAGATACTACTCACCAAAAATTATTTTCATCTTAATGAACCAAATTTAACTTCTTGATAACAACCATGTATGTCAGATTTTTAAAATTCAATTCACAGAAGTGGTAAAATTTCATTTAAATGAAAACGTCAGTTTTTTTAACTACAACTATGTGGTTTCACTATTCATAAAAAATTGATGTTTTTCAGAAAAATACCAAAAATTAAGCCTAATCTATATTTGATATTCTGAATTCAAAAATGATGTCTATTTTTCCAAATTAAAAACATAGAAGTATTATTAATTAATTTTAAAATTAATTCCCGTTATCAAATCAAAT
The DNA here is from genome assembly GCA_963277665.1 of Viscum album. Classification (NCBI taxonomy): domain Eukaryota; kingdom Viridiplantae; phylum Streptophyta; class Magnoliopsida; order Santalales; family Viscaceae; genus Viscum; species Viscum album. The sequence continues at coordinate 1,449,732,620 of OY728155.1, forward strand.
AACGTGTTTTTAAGAAACAATAACTATCAAAAGATTGATATTTGTTTACGTCCAATTTCAAAGTGAAATTAATTCCAATGACCAAAATTGGATTAAATGTTAAAAATATATTCTAATTACACTTTAAAACTAATTAAAAATATAATCTAACCATATAAATAAATTAGATTAAAACACAGTTTTGAATTAAAATACAATATTTGTCACTATACATTAGAAAATGAACTTTATCAGAAAAATTCCAAAAATTTACACAAAGTAAATTTTGATGTCCCCATTCTAAATAAAGATTTTATTTGGTCAAATAGAATGTATTAAAGTGACCAAAATTAGATTTAATGAGTGTTATCCATTAAAAGGTGGTAAATTGGCCTTTTAATGTAAATTATGCTTAAAATTAGATTCATTCACATTTTTAGCCTCTGAATTATATTGGATAGATGTAAATACTTTTAAAAAACATGTATAATCATATTGTAGTTAATTTTATTCATTCTCTCCAATACAACAGCTAGGAGTCAACTACCATTTAAACTAATAATATTATATTATTGGTGTACAACGTAAGATTTCAAAAAAATCCATTGTTACGTCTCGGGTACACTTCGAACATAGATACCCCTTTAAAGTAAAATTAATATTTAATTCAAAAATATTAATAAATATGAAAATTTCAAATTCTTTATTTTCCTGGGATGTTACAAAGATAACCAGACATATTATTTTATGAAATAAGTAAAATTTTTTGAAAATGTGAAAATTTGAAGGGGATGGATTTCAATGAGATAATTAAGACAAAAATATATAAATAATTATATAAATAATGATTTCATATTTCTAAAATTGTATCATTATCAAAAAAGGAATGATGTTTATGTAGTTAAAGCTACTAACACTATTCCATCAGATGTAATGTGAAACTAATAATCCGAGTGACCCTAACACCATTCATCAGATACAGGGATGAATGAAAAATGGAATTATAAGAAGAAAATATAGTTCATATTGGGAGTTGTAGTAACCAATTAAATTTAAAATAAATAATAAGTTTTTTTGATTGATGGAAAATAAAACCAGAGATCAATAAAAAATTTAGTAAACCAGTTTCAACAAGATTATTTATTCTGAATCAATTGGGTCTTGTGTGAAAGAATAAGTATGAGTTTTTTCAATGGGAAAAGTTAAAAAGGATTTTTATTTCATTTAAAATTTTGCCAAGAGTCATCGGGCTGACTATGACACCAATCCATAAGAGTGAAGTAGAGAAACTCAATCGGGCGCTGACACTAATAACTTTGTTACATACAGTATCATTGATCCGAGTAAACGTGGAACAAAAGTTTTTGTTTGAAGTGTTTTTCAAAAAAACAATTCAAATCAAACTTGATATTTGAATATTTTATATAATATTTTTTTGAAATAAGTTATATAGCTAATGGTTATGTTTTGTCGAGATGTTTCGGTATCTTGAGAAGATGAAATATTTTTTTTATGGTATATTTTTTTCAAAAAAAATTATTTTAATAATTCACAAAAAGAATCAGAATAAGATATATTTTTTCAAAATGGTTTTGAGAATTTTAATGGGGAGAGAATTGTTTTAATGTTCTTCCATATGTTTGAATTTGTGTAGAAAAATATTATGCAGAAATTTTTACTCAATATATTCCATTATCATAATAAGAAATCCTGAATATTAATATGCAGAGGATTGAACAATTTTAAAAATTATTATGTGATTTCAGGTTTTAAGAAGACTTGATAAGGTTTGAGATGAAACTAAAAGAGTCGATAAGAAGTGAATAAATAAAATATGCACCTTAAATTTAAGGGAAGTTTGATTTTTGGGAAATTTGGTTGAGTGGGAAACATTTTCCTAATCCCGCATAAACATTATTTGTCTTGCATATAAATAGTTAAAGAACTTTGTACATTACTGACACAAATACTGTACAAGGATGAGAAATAAAGAAGGTAGTTCACTGATTGTTTTTAGAGAGGATGAGTTTTTTGGATTGAGAATACATGTGTATGTTTTATGGATATAAGAAGAAGAGACAATATAAAATTCAGAGTTTCAAGATTAGATTGAGAAATCATATTGGGATTTGTGGGCACAGAACAATGCAATTCAGAAGTATTTTCATGGTATTATAGAAGAGTTATATTATTGAATAGAGAAATTAGACATGGAAGATCGAACTGAGGAAATCACATATATTATCATTAAAAAATCTAGGTAGTTCTTAGCTATGTTCGGGTTGGAATGTGAAGAGTTTCGTTAAATTTCATATTTGTGAAAGTTGAAAATTGAATAATAACATGTTTTGAATCATGTAGTGAATGATTAATAACTTGTTAGACTAATTTTATTTCATTATTTCATGATACTTTAAGTATATTCACTATTGTATTGAACATAGTTCTACATGAGTGTAATGGAATATCCTACCCATTGAATCCAAACTAAAGGATTATTTTCTAGTAGATTATCCCGCTCCGCCTTCCAGTGATACATTTATCCTTCATGGGAAATGTGAAAATTGACTTTTAAATTTAAACATTTATAATATTAAAAATATGTTATGTAATTTTTTCCCATTAAGTGATCTTAATAATCCTTAATGTCCTGAAGGCCATATTTTTTATTCAGTTTTTATTTTCCACATTTTATGTGCTAAATTATAACCCATACATGGCCTATAGGATTTGTGAAATTACACGACCTTATGGTCTTTGAGGAATACATCCCTGAAAATTACTTACTTAACTACCACACCCTAGTATCTATATCATAATGTCAGCACTCTACCTTTACATGGTTGTTCAATAAGCAATCATATGTAAAGATGAACACGACTGGAAATGAAGGAAATTTTGAAACCCTATTTTTTCATATTATATTAGCTCTGATCTGGGGAATGTTCCTTCTCTTAATCATTATCTATAGCCTAGTCCGTGTAGAGTCTATCATGGCCTTTTCTTGATTTTCATGTGGTTAAATGGAGTGTCAAACATGTTCCATGATTCTTCATGGTTTTCTAATGGTTTAAAAAATATTTGAAACTTGTACCATGGTTTTCATGTGGATTTTAAAAGTTTTAAACAATGTGTGGAGCCTAATGCATTATTTTAACATGGTTTTTCATGGTTTAAACAATGTGTACAACCTATTTCATGGTTTATCCATTGTTATTACTAACTAAGAAAATTTTCCATGAAAACTGTGCACATGATAATTAAATTTATGGAAATTGTAATTAAAATCCCTATTCCCATCAAAATAAACCCAATCTCCACCACTCAATCAAAATATAATCCATAGGGTTTTTGGATCCCAAGTGAGACATTTTTCTCCCAAAACATCATCTCTTATAGGATCAAAGCACCAATTGAAGTGTAGATATTCCCTTTCACTGATTTATTTTCATCTTAAGCTCGGATCTACCTTATAATCCCGATTCATTCCTCTTAAAGGTTGTGAATTCCTTTATTTTTTGGATCTTGGGTGATTTATGTGGATTTATAGATCTTGGATGTCTTATATATTCTTTCAAGATCTATCTTCTAAGATCTGATGGTCACCATCAAAGGTGACAAATCTAATATTCATTGTGGATGGATTACTTAATTTCCCAACATATTTTTCTATGAATTTTCTTCATTTTTTGATTCATTTTTTCATGATAATTTATCGATATATGTTTCATAATTTCAAACACATGTTTTATGGTTTTTATTTAATTTCTTGTAAAAGCTTCCTAGACAATGTTGTATTTGAATTGAATATGGAAATAATTTAATAGATATAATCATGATCTTTCTTGCCATTTTTTTTTGAATTACACAATTTCATTTTTGTTATGATTTTTTTTTCAAATTACATTTAAAGGATATTTTAATGAAATTAATAGATTTTTCCTTTTTTAGTTACTAAATGGGCATTGGGAAGGGTTTTGATTTTTCAATTGAACATCATTGATATTAAATAAATGAATTGATCTATTTAATTTCTCTAAATAGTATATAAATCATTATTTTATTAAATGAACAAGAACCCCATTTAAATGATTTAACCCAAATTTTTGAATTGGTGTTCTTGGGTTTTTGAAATAATTGATTTTTCTTCAGGGAAAGAGGGTGTAAACCCATGTTTTTAATGTATTAAATACTTTTGAAATTGTAATACATCCATTAAATTATTTAGGGATGTTTTGAAAAAAATGATTGTTTTAAAGGGATGTATAGAATTTTTAGGCTGAATTTTGAATAGAATCCAAAATTACTACACTTTTGAATATTGAATTATATAAATGTTTTTGAATTTAAATTGGATGGAATGTGAAATTGGATAAAATTTGGTTGAAATTAAATTTTTGAATTTAATTTGTCAAAATTGATTTTTTTATATTGATTTCAAAGTTGTATTTGATAAAAATAGATTAAATTAGTTATCATATAATCCATTGGGGTTTAACATCGAAATAGGATTATTTGGATTAAAAACCCATATTATGATATTTAAATTGAAAATTGGAATATTTGAAATGGATAATGGGATGAGTATCATTTTTTAAGATGATTTCCCCATCATTGATTTTTTTATTTGAGAGTAAGAAATGCTTAAGTATTTAGTTTATTAATTGGACAATATTACATGATTCAAAAATGGTCTAAAAAATACTAAAACATGTCATATTCTGTATAGGATGGTGATGAATTCAAAATTTTATATACGAAAGGGACATGTGTATACACATATTGTTGTGTCACCTTGAGTGTGTGGATTTACTTAACATATAACTATCATTCATTATTCAAAATATGAACATGTTGATTTTTTATTTTGTTTGAAATATATACCATTATTTTTTAGAATGATTTTACATTACATGTAAATTTAAATAAATATATAGTACCTAAGACATCCATATACATGATCTCAATACATAATAGTATTGGTTTTCACAATTTGGTACCATAGTTTCCATGCTCCATTTATTTTTATTATTCACCATGACTATATTGTATTTATTATTATTAATATTTACATATATGGTGGATATTATCATCTATTATAGATTAATTTAATTTATATTGTGAAATAGTGTTCAATTATTTTCTAGAAAATGTTTAGTTTATAAAAGGTGAAATGGCTTGTTTTTCAGTTGTAGTTTAATAAGTGTTTCTTAAAATTCTATAATAGTTTTTTAAATAAAATCCTCAAACTCTCCCATTATACGCCTACATAAAAATATATTAATTTCATTATGATGTAATTAAATAGAATATTTGGTGGAATTCTACTAGGATCTTTATCTCACACCCTGTATTAACCTTTTGGTGTCAACATGAATTTATTATCTTATATAAAGTGTTGTTTCTCTCTCATTCATTTGTTTTTTTTTCTTGGGTGACCATGGATGGGTTATATAGTACATATTTTTTGGTTGTGGGCCACTAAAAGATAGGTTTTAGTGGTTATTTTGTGATTTTAGTTTTCTAAGTATCTAATTGTTATAAATATGTATGTATTGATTGATATATATAATTTTTTTCCATAATGTACAGTATTATTATAATAATTTGAGAGAAAAATCATTCCCAATTTTCATTTTATGATACCTAGGTGCTTTCTTCTAGCCCCTGGAGATCAGGAACGCTCTTCAGGTTAGTGGAAAATTAGTTCGGGTACATGTTTATATGGTATTCCGGGTTTGTTCATTGTAAATGTCATACGAACAGGACTATCCTAAAATAAAATACTTGAAATTGAAATAATTAAGTTTTATTAAGATGATTAACTGTATAAATGAGATTCATAAGGTGTCAGTACTCAAGGGGTAGTCTATGAGAAGGTTCTCGATCACCTCCCCTTCACGGTGAGGCTTGAGTTACCAGGGATATTGGCACTTAAGTATTTTTTTTGAGTTATTGGTTTACTAATGATAAATCAATTTGATTTCCAATTATACTATAATTTATTTGGGTAATATCTTATGGGTTTATGAACTATTATGGAAGATAACCACTATGGTGCCATGTTTTCATGGAATGATAAACAGTATAGAATTTTAGTGGGTGATTTGGAAATTCCTCCTTGAATAGTTTTGTTGTTGGACTATGTCTTTCCAGCCCATATTAACATTATTTTTTTCAATTATGACATGGTAATAAATAATAATTATTATCAATTTTCTTACATATGACTTCACTTATGTGAGGTTTTTTATCTTGGTTATGGATCTGGCGTGTTTCATGATATCATTTTTTTTCAAATTTATTCTCTCTTTAATAATTTTAAATCCATTTTGAAAACTAAATTGTTTATTAAAACAAGTATTGGTATGATCTTTGAGAAATTTTTTCAATTAAAAAACAGTGATTTTTATGATTTTTTTGTAAATCTAGTTATTGAAGACTATACGTTGATGTGGTAAACATTGTTTTAAGAAGAAATTTTGGTTTTAAATGGATTAAAATGAAAATGGTTTTTTTAATTAGAGAAGTGGGTGAACAGATTAGAAAAAATGGAGTAATTTAAATTCTAATGGTTAATGGTTTTTGAAAATTTTATTGATTTATAACAAGATTTATAATTTTCAAAGGATAGATAAATGTTTTATAAATAGTGAAATATTGTTCCTTTTGAAATCAATACAGTTTTGATTAAAATGGGGTTTAACTTTGTTTAAAATAATATTCTCTATTTTAGTGTTATTTATTTTCAATTGATATGCTTATGCATTTTGTTGTTATAAATGTATCTCATAATGTCATTAAAAAAGATAGAATATTGGTCAAATGGTCAAGTACTCAGGATAGTTCTTCACATTTTCAGAAGTAGATTCCCTTATCAGTAAATATACCCTGATTTAATAATGAGTGGTAGAGGTAGAAACATTCACTCTTTGAACCCCATTGTTGAAAATTCATCCACCTTCGTATAAAGGTGAACAAGGTTATTTTGAGGCTGTGCAGTGGCATGAAGATGATGATGTGATATTTGTTACTCTCAAGACTCCTATACCTCTAAACACCATTTCATTCCATACCTTATTTAATGGACTTGGACAAGAGTGGTGGGAGGATTTGATTACCTATAGTATGTATGATATCATGTCTTGGGAATTCTACAAATCAATATTCATTCAATGGATGTATCCTAAGGTAGTGAAGAAGGATAAATTTTCTATTTTCTTGAGTTTCAATAGAGACGATATATCGATTATAATGTATGCTATTAACATTTAATGTCTGGAATGTTTCATACATGGAAATATTGGTAATGGATTTATATTGAATATATATTTTAGAAAATTACTTCCACAAGAAATTTTAACTGCAATTTTGACAGAGTGGTTGATCTCTTTTCCAGTTATGCTTGAAAGGGCCTTTTCAGTTGAAGTGGAGCTAGAAATACAACATGAATCTCTATATTTCACATTTCCAATTGATAAATTTATGTCTTATTGGGAAAATAATAGAACTAATATGTGTTTCTAATGTGGGTAACCTGGTCATTCTATAAAGTTATGTTCGAAAGCTTCAATAACGTGAAATATTTGCATCCATTTGGGTTACCATAAGAGGTATTTTATGTTTTTAGGCCAAAAAAAGATGTTTCAGACCAGAAAATAAGATCCTTACTATAGTGAAGCAGATTATTCATGATAATAGCACACCATCCATAGGCTATAGAGTGAATATTTTCCCATAGTAGAGGATATTATCATCCCAGACATGTTGTTTCCAATATCATAGTGGAAACTATTTGAGTTTTCTTTCTTATGGCTTGTATATTTTGAAAGCCTTGTGTTTTGGGATCATTGTGATGATATCTTGTGGAACATTATTTGAGTAATTTGTGAACTAGTGATGTAATAATGGGTTTAATATATTGACATCTTATATGTTGTTCCTTGGTTTTCTCCTTTTTAAATTGAAGGATAGTGATCAAATTTGATGTGTTGCTTGATATCCGTTGTGAGAGTCTACTACCTTGTTGGGAACTAACCTTGATTTTTGAGACCTTTCCATTTAGACATTGATAGTCCATGGTAATGTACATGGGTGAGTATGATGATGCAGATCATGAGTTACCATGAACCTGGTTGTGTTGGTGTTTGATTTGAGGAGCTCATAGAGGTATGCGGTTAGGTTTCAAAAGTCCATTCTTAAAGTTGTGTAATTATACATGGTAGAAATACTTTTTTGTTCATTACATTTTTAGTTTTTTTATATAAGATTTTTCTCCTTAGTGAGTGGTTGATGTCTCATTATTGTGTTCATGGGGCGTTTTTTTCCTCTGTTACACTATTATGGTGAATCTTTAAATATTAGTGAGACATATGCTAGGTCTCCATTTTTTATATTCATTGGAGATGTGTGATCATCATGGTTTATTGATCATGGAGTTTTTTTGTGATTTTTAATCCTTTGAGTGAGTCACTATTATGGACCATGGACCATTCACCGTACATGATATGTGATAATGTTCTTGTTAGGTCATCATGTTCTATCGTTCAGACTGGATACTTTCATAGGAGACAAAGTCCTATGGTGGGGATGATGTAACATTCCCTTATATATTTTTATCTGTTTTTAACCATTGATTTCAGAACCAAATTTTTGGTTCTCATTGTGGGTTGTTTTGGGTATTTTTCCAAATGACTTTTGAAGGCTTATGGGGCTTTTCATGGTTTGATCATGGTTAAATAATGTGTTCCATATGTTGCATAGTTTGGGAATGGTTTTCAAATTCTCAAAACAATGTGTGAAACCTATATCATTGTTTGAGAATGTGGTTCACATGGTTTTAACAAATTCTGAAACATGTTTGATAGTTTTTACATCATTTACTCATGGTTTGAACCAACTACGTAACATGTTCCATGGTTTGCACTAGGCTAGTACTGACTATGTGTCTCTTCCATGAAAACCATTGAGGTGATAATTAATATTCATAAAACTATAATAAATATCCCAAAACCACCATTAATAACCCCAAACTCTACTTACTCTATCATAATCCAATAATTAGGGTTTTGGGAGCCCTCTAAATCAATTTTTTACTCCCCAAACACTATCACATGGTGGATCGAAGTTCCAATTCAAGTAGAGAACATCCTTTTCGTTTAGTTCTTCTCTTAATAATATTGGTTATCCCTTATCGTCTTGGATCCCTATTCTTAAATGTTGTGAAATCATATTTTTTGCATCTTAATTGATTGATGAGTAATTTTAGAAGTAATATCTCCTCTATTATCTTTCAAGATCTATCTTCTTAGATCCATTGATCACCATAGATAGAGACACATCTCAGATTCATTGTAGCAGATTCCCAATTTTCCCAGTAGGTGTTTCATTGCTATTTCTTCATTTTGTGTTTTATTGTTGCTTGATAATTTATATATACATATTCCCTAATATATAACACATGTTCTATGATTTTTTTCATTTAATTCCTTAAAAAATATTCTTTGACCCTATTTTATTCTAATTGAATATGTTATTAATTAAATTGTGTTAATAATGATATTTATCACTTTTTTTGAATTATATAATTACATGTTGTTTTTTATTTCTTTATAATGAACTTTTAATGGTTGTTTTGGTGAAATTGATATATTTGGAATGCATTTTGATGTATTTAATGGTATTTAGCCTAGGTTTTGATTTATTAAATAAATTTCCTTGATTTTAATTAAATGAATTGAACTATTAGATGTTTTCTCATTATTTTAAAATGATTTAATATATTAAATGTCCAGGAACTCAATTTAAATGATCTTACCCTTATTTTGGAATTGGTGTTCTTGGTTTATTTTAAATAAATGAATTATCTTCTGGGAAATATGTTTTAAAACCATATTTTGAAATTTATTCAATCCTTTGAAAATTGTTATACTTCTATTAAATGATTTTGGGATGATTTGAAATAAATTATTTTTTTAAATGACCGTTGTAATTTTTATAATTAATTGTTAAAGTAAGTTGGGATTAATACCCTTTTGAATATTGAATTGTATAAATGGTTTTAAATTGAAATTTATTGGATTTTAAAATTGGATGGAATTTTTTTAAAAAAAATGTGTAATTTAATTTGTTGAAAATTATATAATGAAATTGATTTCAATGTTTTACTTGATAAATATGGATTAAATATATTTTTATAGAAACCATTAGGATTTTCCATGGGAAATGCATATATGGATTAAAAACCCCGGTCATGGTTTTTAGATCGAAAATGGGAATATTTGAAATGTCTAATGGGATGAATTACATGTTTGTTTTAAAATAAATTTTCAATAATTATTTTTTACAAGATAACATGAAATAATTAGGTATTTATATTGTTAATTGTACAATTCTCTATGATTCTATAAGGTTTTAGAACAATAATGCAGCATGTAACATCCCAATTAGAATTGTGATGAAGTCTCCCTTGTCTGTACCAAAGAGACATGCGTATACACATACAATCATGTCACCTTGAGAGTATAGATTCCTTTATCCTGGAACTATCACAACTTCTTTGGAAAATGACAATGTTTATCTCTTCTTGGTATTTTAAATATACTCCTTTTTTTAGAACAGTTTTAAATGATGTTTCAATTAATATAAAATTCTTGTACCCATGACAACCGTATACTAGATCATGATACATGACAGTGTTGAATGTCACCATTTAGAACCAAATTTTTCTTGGTTGATTAATTTATATTTATTTTTAACATTTAATCAATTGTATTGATTATTATTGAATATTATATATTAGGTTCATATACTCTTTTTCTCTTGATTATCTGACTTTATATTGTAAAATAGTATTCAAATAATTTCAAGAAAATCTTTAGTATTTAAGGGGTTATATGAAATGTTTTACTAGTTTCATTTAATAAATGATATATAAATATTTTAAGCTCTATTTTTATAATAATCCTCATAATATTCTATTGTGTAACACTATCATTTTGAATTTTTTAATGAAGTAATTGCATAGAATATTTGGTGGAATACAACTAGGCTCTTTAAATCACTCCATATATATATATATTTTGGTGTATACACCACTTTATTAACTTATAGAAGGTGTTCATTCTCTCTCAATCCTTTTTGGGTTCATTCTTGGGTAACCATGGGTGGGTGAAATTGGACATGGTGGGTGGTTGTGGACTAATAAGATACCAGTTTTAGTGGTTATGTTTTGATTTTAGTTTTATTGGTGTCTACTTGTAATACATATGTATTTATTGATTGATATAAATATATATAAATATATCATATGTTTCCACAATATAATCTATTAATATAATACTTTGAAGGTGAAATCATTATCAATAGTTATTTGTTAATGCCCTGGTGATTTTCACCAACCCATGGTGATCGTGAATGCTCTACATCTCACCGATGAAATTGTTCGAGTACCTTTAGAGATTTTATTCCCGATTAGTTTGTTACATTTATACATGAGAAATAAAATATATTATAAATTTTATAAATTATATCATTTTACTGATTAGATAGAATAATAAAACATTAATAAAATTATTCATTTAAAATAACCCTTTAAATATTATCATGTACCTTAAAATTATTCTTAGTAATCAATATTTTACATATAAAATAAAATTTAACATAATAAATAATAATAACATGATGATATATAATATTAAATGATATGCTATTTTTTCAAGATGTTCGGAAAAATAAATTTTAATACAAGGAAATATGAAATATATAGTATAATGTTACTTAAGATTAAATATTGTTAAATAATGTTTTCTTAAATTCAATCTAATGTTTCAAATGATTTATAATAATTTATATATATATATTCTTATATAATTTTTTAATTTTATTTAATTCATTCTTTTATAATGATATTTTCATACAAGTGACAATATTAGAAATATTGATATTTTTTGTAATCACCAAAAAATATTTTTTTTTAAATATATAAAATTTTTATCTTAGGGTTCATATAATATGTATAATAGAAACATGATATTAATTTACCAAAATGAAAATTATAAAATTTTTAATTGATTTTTTAAATATGTTTTTTTGATATATAATTTTGAGTTCAGGTTTTTTTTTAATAATGTTTAAAACAATAATTTTTCTTAATCATTATATTTTCAATTTTTTGATTAATTTTTTTATACACCATAGTTTGCTTTAATTTTAAATTTTTTGATTAAAATATATTTCATGACTCTTTTGTTTTTTTACATGTGTTTCAAGATGAAAAAAATAATTTTTACTTAAAAAAAATATTTATAAATTTCAAAAATAAAAGGGTGTAATATTTCTCACATCAATAAATTATATCATCACAATTATAATTATGACATAGTAATTAATATATCTAATGATATATAAGTGTTATTTCTAACCAAGTATATAATTTTTAGAGATATAAAAAAATTACAGTCATAGGAAATATATCTTATTCCCATGGAATTGGTAAATAATAATATTGGGGATTTCTCATCACATTTTAGATAAACATACTCATGAATATTTGTGGGAAGTATAATAATATAATTATATTTTAAATAGATCTCAACGTCAGAATTTCAATAATATATTATCATTGTTTGGTTATGAATTTTATTTCCATATTTTGGTAATTAATATAGAGTTTATGTGGATATGGTTATTACAATCCCAAAACCACTTCAAAATACTATGAACCACATTTTTACAAAGAAAAACATTAAAAAAATAACCATACATGTTGAATTGTCATCTTATAATTTTATACCAAATCACCATATTGCTGATTTGATGCACTTAGAAGACACCCTAGGTATAATAGAGTTACTAAAACTAGAATCTAATTGGATATAAAAAATTATAGATTTTTGGTGAGTATACCTTTTACAATTATTTTTCAAGACCTACATTGAGTAGTAGGGTTATCATATGAATTCCATATTTCTATTGGAATTGTATTTTGAAATTGTTTATTTTTTATCTAAATGAATAGAAATTTCTTTATAAAGTCCAAACTCTTAGAAATTGAAATAATAGTAATTCTTCCCCTTTACTTGGTTGATCTTCCTCAATTCCCCAACTCGAAAATTGTGAGATTGATAACCAATACCTCCACACATGAAACACATTATTGTAACAATAATAAATTACATTGTGTAAATTTTAAAACATTTTGGACATGTACAGTGACATGCCTTCCCCGACCATTGTCCGAAAAATAGATGACGAGCCACTAACCTCAGGTGACATCCAACCGATTTTGACAATGGAAATAAAAGTCAAGGGGTTACACAACAATTGGTGATTATTTTCACTTTAAAAAAATACATATCAATAAATTAAGATGAACAGAAAAAAAACTATAACGTTCATTAAATGTAAAAAAATAAAACTCATAGTTATTTTCATTGACCTACAATGTCATAATAGAAGATACATATAGAAAAATAAATCCTTTCAAAAAATAAATGACAACATTATAGTGTAAAACTGATGTGGAATCACTCTCTGTACTCTATAAGAAAATATACAAGCTCTAAATATCCTACAATAAATTTATAATCATAATGTTACATGAGGAAAATAATATATTTTAATTCACCTGAGTCATGAATAATAATTTATACTAAAAAAGGTTTATATGGAAGGAGTGAGTAATAGACCCAGTTGGAAATACCCAAGATACTTCCTAACTCACACAATTTGGACAACAACAACAAACATCATAGTTTAAAATAATACTATAACAAATGAGAATAACATTAATGAAGATTACAAATAAATATAATAAATATATACAAATAAAGGATATATTTCAATCAAATAGCATACACAATTCAACAACACAACCACACATTCTGAATCCTAATATAAGTAGTCCTATATTTTGAGAAAAATTCTTTCTAACTATTCAATTCACCACATATCTTGTATTCCAAGGAACCCTAATAAAATCAACCCTTTTTCTAAACAACATAATTTTACCTTCTAATTTTTTATAAACCTAATAAATTCCATGTGTATGGTTACATCTCATGAAATTTAATTTATTTACACAATTTAATGTATTTAAATAATTGATGAAACATATTTTATAAATTAAAAAATTTAAAACCATGTAACAAATAAGGGGTTTCAAAAAACTATTGAAATTCCCTAATTTCTAATGCATAAACAAAAAATATATTTTCCAAAAGAAATAATCAATTTTTTTTTCTGAAATATAATAAAACATTATATGAAAAATCAAGATTTTGTGTTCAAGAACAAGTGATGAAAATGATGGTGATATTCCCTGAATAATTTTTTGTATATGATAAAAAAAGGAATGTTCTGTGGGATTTAGACATACATGTGACACATGAACTACCCATGGTATGTTTGGAATCTAAATGTAAAACATTAAAATTTGTTTTGATCATCAATATATTTATTGTTAATGAAACATCCTATATGTTTAAACACATTGGATTAAAATATATTAATTTACATTGAGGGCCAATTAGTCGAGTCACCAACTCAATTATTTTCAATATAGTTGTTAATGTATGAATTACCAATGTACGTCCATGTGATTATTTATAATATTATTCAAATCAATGGAAGGAATGTTCTATTTCAAAATACCCATATCATGAAGCTGTCATATTCTACCTCATTTACAATATAAGTTCTAACACATCATAGAGTATTGAGAATCATGCACATGAGATGTGAAATCCGGCTCAAATTGTGGATACCTTCGGATAATGGATGTCTTTTAGATGAAATTATTAATTTCTCTAAAATAGATAAACTAGTGATTTGTATTATATAGAAACTATAAGGTGTAATCTATTCATTTATAGTGTTCTTCATTTACTATATTTATCATAGGTTTCTTATCTCTTGAATAATGATACTTATACATGATATTTAACCACATCCACTTGATTTGAAAATTGCTACATGACACTTAAACTAACTTTCAACGGTATTAGAACAAAAAAAAGATTTATATTTTTGAATATTATAATTAAATTATGATGAAATCAATAATAGAGTGTAGTTTTTTATATTTTTTATGAATCTATACAATTAATTTATCAATACATAAATGGACTATGTAATAATAACCAATGTATTAGTTATACATTGAATTAGATTCTTGCTTAAATAAAACTGAGGATTTACCAATGGAAATTGTGGAAATGCAACATTTTACATAATTTTAATGGTTCACATAAATTTAGTCTAGATGTTAACCCTTGTAGAGACCATATGGATTATAAATGAACACTAATAGGGGTTGAAAATTAGTATACACAACATTTCACTATGTTTATAATTTTTTTCAATTACACCCTCTTACTCTTGAACCTATGGAACAATTATAAAAAATTGATTTGATATTAAATATCAACAACTACATACACTTGTAATAAAAATAATAAATAATAAAAAAACAAACAATAATTTTTATAAGTGTCATGCTCAATGAGAACTCCCAATCATTATCATGTTCTACCTAAGATAGTTTCATTGAATTTATTACCACTATAATTTGTAGTGATTATAAGTACAGTTGAATTTTCACACCTGTTTGGTAGGTAATATAATAGACCTATAAAGGATAGATGCTTTTATTTATACTAAAAAAACCAATCCCAAATGGTGCTATTTATACACGCACCCAAAATTTCTAAATAATAATCCAACAAATTTTCTGAACAACATATCTCTAATTCAGTTGGTTTTTCTACATAAACTGAATATCCTTATTCCTTAACTATAATTCTTTGACTACAAATATATCAATAATATTGATTATATTAGGTATTCCTATTAATCTTTAAAATTTTGATGACACAACTTTAACTATTTTCCAATGTAATATCAAAACTAAAATGAAAGGCATCTTAATAAACTATAAATTTTTTTCTCCCTCAAATATCATATGAATGGAAGATAATCATTCAGGTTTGCACCACCCGTCTTTCACCTCCTGATTCCCTAGGTGATGGTCACTTTGGCGCCTCCCATTCTTGGCCACTCCGGGAAAGAGGGGAGGAGTTTCTTCCTCCTCCTCCCTCACCCTGTCACCCCTCAACTTTCAAGCCTTTCATGGATCCTTCCTCTCTTCCCATTTCCCCTCCATCCATATTTGACCAAAAGTTCACTCGCTAGTTGATGTCATCCTAATGGTTCCTCTCCCTTCTCTAGAGTTGACTAACACCTTCGCGATGATGAATCTTTCTTTGGTAGATTTCTTCGGCAAGAGATGACCCGAAATTGATGCCTTCGACCGATTTATCTCCAACTAGTGAAGCTTCAGGACTGGTTGATTATTGGGATCATAGAATCAAGACACATCCTAATTCAATTCTCTTAGAAAGAAGATCTTATCCATAATTGGGAAAACTCTCCGCGTGTTACCTCAGGTTTGTGTTTATTTATTTTTCGGTGGTCGTTTAATTTCCACCTGAAATGAGACCCTCATGTTGTAAGAATCAAGATATTCTTTTTTAGTTATGTTTCTCTTTTCTGGTATTTTTTATGAGAAAAAGAGGAATTTCTGGGAAAAACCATTAAAGTTGTGAAGGTTGTGCAAGGGCACACGGTTGGCGCACAGTCTGAACAAACCATGCGGCCAGCCCAAGAAACCGTGCACCCTTGACAGTAGGCTCCACACGGTCGGTGTACGGTTTGTTAGAACGTGCGGGAATGCCCTACGAAGTCCCTGGGTGAGACATTGGGCTCTGCACAGGCAGCACACCATTTTCCCAAACTGTGTGCCGACTGTGTGATTCCCACTACATCACCCAGGAACATCGCACGACTTGCCCGCACAGTGTGGGAAAACCATGTGCCACCCATGCGGAGCCCACTTTCTCACCTAGGGACTTCTCAAGGCTTTCTCGCATGGTCTGACAAACTGTGCACCACATGTGTGAAGCCTACTATCAAGGGTGCATAGTTTCTTGGGCTGGCCACACTGTTTGTTCAGACTATGCGCCAACCGTGCGCCCCTGCACAACCTTCACAAGATTAAAGTTTTTTCCCAAAAAATCCTTTTTTTTCTCAAAAAAAAAGACCAGAAAAGGGAAAAATACCTGAAAAGAATATCTGGGTTCTTACAAACACCCCCCTTAACGAAATCTGTCCCTGAATTTCCCTAGCACGACATAAAAGAAGAAACCCAGAACAACTCTGGACACTACACACGTACATTGGCATCCCTCTCCAAAGTCTCATCCTACACCCGTATATGCTGCCATAGCACTTGTTCCAAAAATAGAATACTGGACACAAAGGACCTTTGTAATGTGATCAAAAATCCAGATAGGTTGCTCCTCGAATGAGGAATCCACCTCTAACTCAACCTCCTCGGGTTTCAAGAAAAGAGACAGGTCTGAAAAGTAATGTCGAAGCTGTGAAACGTGGAAGACGTAGTGCATAGCCTGGTACCTTTGAGGTAACTGCAACCGATAAGAAACTAGACCAACTCTCTCCAACACCTCAAATGGCCCGACGTACCTCGACGAGAGCTTACCATGTCTCCTGACCCTTCTGCGCCCCAACCTCAGTGCGACACATAGAAAAACCTGATCTCAAACCTCGAACTCCAGAGGTCATCTACGCTGATCAGCATAAGACTTCTGACAAGACTGCGCAGTAGCCATCCTATTCCGAATCAACTATATATGTTTCGTGGCTCCTGGACAAGACGAGGTCCCAGCATAGCTGCCTCTCCTACCTCCAGCCAACCCAAGGGTGATCGGCATGACCCACCATACAACACCTTATAGGGTTCCATCTGAATAGTTCCTTGAAAACTATTGTTGTAGAAAAACTCCACTAGTGGTATATGTCTCTCCCAAGAACCTCCAAAATCCAGAATACATGCTCGAAGCATGTACTCAAGCAACTGAATCATACACTTGGACATGGCATCTGTCTGGGGATGGTATGCTGTAAATAAAAGTACTTATGTATCTAAAGCCTTGTGAAGCACCTGGTAGACCCAATAAGTAAAACCTGCATCTCTGTCAGAAACAATGGAGAACATAACTCCATGCAGACGTAAAATCTATCGGATGTACAAAAGTTTCAATTCATCAACAGTGAAGGTCTCTTTGATCAATAAGAAGTGAGAAACCTTCGTAAGCCTGTCAATGACAACCCATACTACGTTGTTCCCTCAAGGAGACCTCAGAAACCCTGTCATGAAATCCATCGCAACATCATTACACTTACACTCGGGGATGGGTAACAATTGTAGAAGCTCTACTGGTCGCTGATGCCCCACCTTCACCTACTGACAGGTGGAACACCTCATGACAAACCCAATAACTTCTCTCTTCATAACAGGCCACCAATACTGATGGTGTAGATCACAATACATCTTGGTGACACCAGGATGAACTTCCCAAACTGAGGAATGAAAGTTCTGCATCAACTCCTCGTGTAAGTCTGCTGGAACCCATATACGCCCCTGGAAACACAAGATCTCATCATCACCTATAGTCCATCCAGGAATAGGGAGTATTGGGCCAGTTTCCTATTGGTTGCAGTTACCTCAGAGGTACCAGGCTCTGCACAACATCTTCCACATTTCACAGCTTCAATGCTACTTTTCAGACCCATAACATGTCTTGAAACCCGAGGAGGTTGAGTTAGAGGTGGATTCCTCGTTCTAAGAGCATCCTATACAGATTTTTGATCACAATACTAAGGTTCTCCGTGGCCGGTCTGTTCCTCTGGTACGAGTTCTATGGATGAATGGACAGGTGCAGGACAAGACTTGGGGGAGGGAGGCTGATGTACACATGTAGTGGCTGGAGTTGTTGGGTGTTTCTTCTTATACTCCGTGTTGGGGAAATTTGAGGACGAATTTCATTAAGGGGGGATGTTTGTAAGAACCCAGATCTTCTTTTTAGGTATGTTTCTATTTTCTTTTTTTTTTTGAGAAAAAGAGGAATTTCTGGGAAAAACCATTAAAGTTATGAAGGTTGTGCAGGGGCACACAGTTGGTTCACGGTCTGGAAAAACCATGCATCCATCCCATGAAACGGTGAACCCTTGATTGTAGGCACTGCATAGGCGGCGCACAGTTTGTCAGACCGTGTAGGAAAGACGGGCGAAGTCCCTGGGTGAGACAGTGGGCTCCGCACGAGAGGCTCACGGTTTTCCCAAACCTTGCGAGAAAGATGTGCAATGTTCTTGGGTAAGATAGTGGAAACTGCACGGTTGGTGCTCGGTTTTCCAAACCGTGTGGGGTAACTATACAGCCACTTAAAGTTATTGTTTTTAAGTCTCGGGCCACATGGTATTTCCCTTTATTCCACCATTCTTCCTCCTACTCCTGGATCATGTAGGAGTTGTGATTTTCAGAGGATAGAGGAGCTCCTTGGCTCGTTTTTGAGGAAAATCGAAAGGGTTTCTTAGCAGATTGATGGAGGTTATCCTTGGGTAAGTCCCTCTTCTTGTTATTTTAGGTTTTTGTTAGGGTTATAACTCTTATTATCTTAGTTTCCTAGATCTATAAGGGTTGCAGGTAGATCTAGGGTTTTGTTGCCTTTGTGTGTTAAAGGTTGGCCTTGTTGATGTTATGGAAGAGTTTTTGAGGTTTTTTCGAGGAGGCGTTCACCCGGTTTAGAGAATGTTTGGGCGAAGAGGTCGATTTCAACAAACCCCAAGAGGTAGGTGGTTTGTGCCTTTCCATTCAAAGTCTTTGAGTATTATTTTCAATTTCCACCAATACCCTTGAACGGGGTATTGCGTGTTTACCGTTTTACCCCTGTTGTTTTCCTGCCATGCTTGTATATCTATATAGAGGTAAATTGAACATGTTTTGGGTTGATTGTAATACCTTAGATGTTTTGCTCATGCTTTGTACTGTTTATGACCATTTTCTCCTACTTAGCCTGTTGGTCGTTTACCTGTTTTCCATGCCTTGTAATCTTAGGATGGAGTGTTGTTTTCTTGAATGCTTGAGATACTGTAGATTAGTTAGCCAAGTAGTTTCATAGGTTTAATTTGGCCATATAGAATTACTAATCATTAAATTATATGGGGTCGTTGGAACATTGTGTTATAGAATATAAGATGATAGACCGAGTGACTTTACTCAGAGAGTCTTTGGACATTATAGACTATAAGATTATAGGCCGAGTGAGCTTCTTCAGAGAGTATTTTGACATTATAGACTATAAGAGGATAGACCGAGTGAGCTCCCTCATAGAGTCTCTGAGCTTTATATACTATAAGGGGATAGACTAAGTGAGCTTCCTCAGAGAGTCTTTGTTTTACTTGAATTAATGTGAACCACTCCAGGCTATAAGAGGAATTGATGCGGTGAGCTTCCTCATATATTCTGTGAATGACTTGATTCTATAAGAGGAATTGACCGAGTGAGCATCCTCAGAGAGTCTCTTGACCGTGGGGCTATAAGGATAATCGACTTTGTGATCTTCCTCAGAGAGTCCCTAAATTACTTAGAATATAAGAGGAATTGACCTAGTGAGCTTCCTCAAAGAGTTTTATATTTTTTTGTATGACCAAACAAAAGGGGTTAGGCTGAGTGTAGTTCCCAGAGGGTTGTCGGTACTTCGTAGGTAAAACCATAGGGTATAGATGTGAGTACTTCCCTGGGGGTTACTTGTTGTGGTTAGATGTTTACTTCACTGTTTCTTGTTTGATCTGTGGATTGTTTACTACTGAGTACTTTTTTGTTTACTATTTATTGTTTACTATTTACTGTAATTTTACCTGCCATATACTCCCTGACTGTTAGGCACAAAGCTTCGAGTGGTTTCCTACTGGGATTTAGTCTCACACCCTATTTAGGTCATGCTTTTGGGCCCAAACAGATTATGTTATTATAGGTATAGATAAGGGAAATTTCCCTTCTAATTCAGGTACTTGATTGCATTAGAGATGGAGAGCATGGGACCAATCCGAGGCTTGCGATGCTGAGGAGTTGCTCATTTGTTTTTATTTTTTACTTTGTTTTGGTACTGTATTCAGCATTATGACTTGTTTGGATGCTTTCCTAGAAATATGTAACATGCATCATTTCATATATATATGTTCTCCAGTTGTTTATTATCCTAGTCTTCTGTTGTTATTGTTGTTGGATATTTACTGCTTCCTCTATTGTATGTATTGTTACTTCCATTGTGTACTCTTCCAATGAGGGAATTGTTTCCCCACTATCACACCCATGGCCCTCGCTGCTAGTTAGGAGCCTCTGACATTCTGGGAAATGCGCTTGAGTCCATGTGACCAACCGGGTATGGGGAACCTCTGGGTGGCTTCCAGAACCGGGACGTTAAAAAGTGATATCAGAGGAATTATTTTCTCTTGATTTAATTTTTGGAGCCTTTAGCTAGTGATAGGAAAAAATCGGTACTTGGTAATAAGCTGTGACCGGTAGTATCTAACCCGTGTACAAGGAAAAGCCAATCTACCTCGTATATTGCAAGTTTATTCTGGTTTTCAATTTTACAATTGATTTGATTTCACCATTTGGTGGTTCACATGTTTTGTTCTATTATCATTGAATTTATTGAGGTTCTATTTCTGTCTCAACCTGATGATATGAGGGTCTTCCATCTCATGCATCCTATAGGAACTTGCTAAAAATCACATGTCATGCATTTTTTCCATGCCATCTATGATTTATTAGTGATTTAATGTTGTTGTGAAAGATGTTGTGTAATATATGAATGCTATTGTGATAATTTCCTCGATAAAATACATAATTTCTATAGGTTTTTGTTTGTGTGAGGTTTTGATTGAATGAATGCCAAACTTTGGTTCATGAGGTGTTATGGGCCCTCATGTACCGAAATTTGGTGGATCATTGACTTCTTAAATTTTTTATAACATGTATAAGATACCAAGCCTTGATTCGTGGTGAGTATGGCCCCTCAAAAATCAGAAATTGGCACTTAAATGTTTGTTTTCAGTATTTTCTAGGTTCCAGAGTAGTTTCAGAGGCTTACTATTCAGAAAAACCCAGACTACCCACTATGTCACTGACTTTCTGGGTAGAGACACGGGGTTGTGAAAATATTAATAGAACACGTCGTGCACCGGATGTGCACTCCGTGTGTAGGGACCTTGTATCCGACCGTGCAACTAAAAACACGGGTCACTGAAGTTTTTTTTGTACACGCTGTGTCTGGGAATAACACACCATGTAGTTTTGTTTTGAGGGAACCGTGTGGGTTAGTCAGGTTGAAGGACTCGGGCAGGGGAAGATAATTCATGTACATGCCTTGTAGCCATGTTTTGAAAAACTTCATTGCTTTATTTCTCATGTTCCCTTCTTACAATCCATGTTTTCAATCCTTTATGATCATAATATAAGGTGTGCACTTGACCTTGGAGAGTCATGCCACCAAGACATCCTTTTGTTGTGCCATTCATGGCACCATCCGTCATTCCGGACACAGGTGCTGATGCACAGTTCAGAGGGAGTTTTATAAGGTTCATGTAGACCTCATGAAGAGATCATAGCAGGCATGATGCATCTTCTGGAAGCCAGGTGGTGTGCTAACAGTGTGGGAAAAGTGGAAATACGAGGCCACATTGCCCAAGGGACCTAGTGGAGTGCCGATCTTGCATCAAGATGAGTAATCTTCAGTGCTTTTGTCTGTTCTTCTCAACAAAAACTAGTGACAGGGGTTCGTCTATGACTCCTCGTACAGAAGAAACCCCACTAGTTTCTCAATAGTCTGGGAACATGACTTCTTCCTAGCATTCAGACCGAGGTGGAGGTCGTGGACGTGGCAGCCAGTTGCCAGGATAACAGTGACAACAGGTTGGATCAGCTCAATGCGGTCAAGCAGGGTCACAAGGCCATGGAGCATGCCAAACTTTTGTGGTAGAGCAGACCCTGTAGGAGCAGGATCCCGGAACCTCTACCGTTCGAGGTACCATTATAGTTGCCTTAGTTTTATCTTCTGCTCTTTTTGACATAAGGATTTCCCATAGCTTTATATCAGTTTCTCTCTTGGAGAGCCTTGGGCTCTGTATATTTTCCTAAACCAATTTCTTGATGTTAGACACTCCGTTAGGGATGAGGAAATCTAGTGTATGTCAGTGCAAGGAGTGCCCCCTAGAGGTTGGTGGGTGTCACTTCATTTGGGACCTCATGGTCCTAGAGATGACAGGCTATGATGTGATTCTTGAAATGGACTGACTAGTTCTCTTCCACGCAGTCGTCGACTATTATCACCGCAAGGTGAGTTACAAATCACCAGAGGGTAGATATTTCCTTCATAAGTGTGAATGGGATGTCTAGACAAGAAGAGCGGGTCCAGAGCATCATGGATTAGGAGCAGTTACAGCCCAGATTGCCAGTCTATATCTGGAAAACCAGGGGAATTCACTGTTAGACTTTCTTCTAGTGGTGGATCCTTTAAGATATTTCTTTCCAGAGGACTTTTCAGGTTTTCCTCCAGAGCGTGAGGTAGAATTTTTGATTGATCTTGTGCTAGGAGCAACACCTATGTCCATTCCTCTTTATAGGATGGCTACACCTGAGTTGCAGGAGCTCAAGAAGTAGCTAAAGGATTTGCAGGAAAAGGGTTTCATCTGACCCAGTACTTCTCCATGGGGTTCCCCTGTCATGCTTGTGAAGAAGGCAGACGACACCCTCAGGATTTGTGTGGACAATTGGAATTTGAACCAGTTAATAGTCAAGAACCGACATCCCTTTCCTAGGATTTATGATCACTTTGATCAGCTTTGAGGAGCCCATGTGTTCTCAAAGATTGACTTGAGGTCCAATTACCATCAGTTGCACATTAGATCATCTGATATACCTCTTACAGCCTTCTGGAGCTGGTACGATCTATACGAGTTCTTGGTTTTTCCGTTCGGTCTCACGAACGCACCTGAAGTTTTCAGGTCACTGATGAACTGAGTATTCCATCCAAACATGGATGCTTTCGTGGTTATTTTTGTGGATGATATCTTGGTGTACTCTTACACTAGAAAATACCATGCCACACATATTGAGATCGTTCTGAGTACACTGAGAGAGAACCAGTTATAGGATAAGCTCTCAAAATGCCTCTTCTGGATGAATCAGATTCACATTAGGGGTCATGTTATCTCAGAGGAAGGAGTGTCCATAGACCCAGAAAAAGTGAGAGATGTAGTTTCCTGAGAGAATCTGAAGAATATCTTTGAGGTGCGCAGTTTTCTAGGGTTGGATGGATATTAAATACGTTTCATACATGACTTTTCACGCCTATAAGCACCATTGATAGGTTTGAGTAAGAAAGGGTCGATGTTCTTATGGTCAGATTCTTGTGAGTCTGCCTTTTTGGAGCTGAAAGGGAGGCTGACTTCAGCATTTATACTAGCCTTTCCAGAGCCAGGAAAGACCTATATCATTTACTATGATGCATTAGGGATCAGGCTCGGAGCTGTGCTTATGAAGGGAGATGGAGTCATTGCTTACGGGTCTCGGAAGTTAAGGCCACATGAGAGGAATTACCTGACATGTGATCTAGAGTTTGTAGCTATTGTTCATACCCTATGTTGTTGGAGACATTATCTTCTGGGAGAGAACATTGTGGTGTTCACTGACCACAAGAGTCTTAAGTACATCTTCACTCAGGGTGATTTGAATTTGAGACAGCGAAGGTGGGTTCATTACCTTCAGTCTTTTGACATTGAGCTTGCCTACATGCATGGGAAAGGTAATGCTGTGGTGGATGCACTGAGCCAGAGGACACAGATATAGATAGTTCAAGAGTCCAGTAGTGAGTGGTAGCATATGGATCTATTCTCTGAGATGCATTTGGAGGTGTATGATATATAGGGGCAGACTTTTCTATCTTCTGTAACTATTACCTCTACCCTTCTTGATCAAGTATGAATGAGGAATCTCTTAGATTCTGAATGAATCGTCATATGGGAAAACGTACTAGTAGAAGAACGTTTTTCTAGAAAGGCCATAGGCGATGATGATATCATGCATTTCCAGGGGTGCGTATGTATGCCAGCAGACATACATGAGGAGCTGATGCAGGACTTTCATTACTCATTTTGGCCAGTTCATCCTGGGGTCACCAAGATGTATCGTGATCTACACCGTCATTATTGGTGTCCAGGTATTAAGAGAGATGTTTCTAGGGTTTTCATGAGGTTTTCCACCTATTAGAAGGTGAATGGAGAGAATCAGTGACCATCAGGGCTTCTGCAATAGTTACCCATTCCCGAGTGGAAGTGGAACGACGTTGCGATGGATTTTGTGATAGGGTTTCCGAGGTCTCCTCAAGGGAACGACACAGTATGAGTTGTCATTGATAGGCTTACAAAGGTTTATCACTTCTTACTGATCAAGGATAACTTTAGTGTTGATGATCTGGGAAGATTGTACATCTGATAGATTGTACTTCTACATGGAGTTCCTCACTCCATTGTTTCTGACAGGCACGCACATTTTACTTCTTGGGTAGGGCAGGGGATTCAAAAGGCTTTGGTTAAAAATGTAATTTTGAGTACAGTATACCATCCCTAGACCGATGGCTAGTCTGAGCGTACAATTTATGTGCTTGATGACATGATTAGAGAATTTATTCTGGATTTTGGAGGTTCTAGGGAGAGACATATATCTCTATTGGTGTCTTCCTACAACAATAGTTCTCAAGAAACTATTTAGATTGAACCATATGAATTGTTGTATGGTAGGCCATGATGATCACCCTTATATTGGCTGGAGGTAGGAGAGGCAGCTATGCTAGGACCTCGTCTTGTCCAGGAGACCACATAACCTATAGAGTTGATTCAGAAGAGGATGGCTACTGCGTAGTCTCTTCAGATGTCTAATGCTGATCAGCGGAGATGACCTCTAGAGTTCAAGGTCAGAGATCAGGTTTTTCAATGTGTCGCACTGAGGTTGGGGCACAGGAGGTTCAGGAGATAGGGTAAGCTCTCACCGATGTATGTCGGGCCATTTGAGGTGTTGGAGAGAGTTGGTTCGGTTGCCTATAGGTTGTAGTTACCTTAGAGGTACCAGGATATGCACAACGTCTTCCATGTTTCACAGCATTGACGTTACATTTCAGACTCGTCTTATGTCTTGCAACCCGAGGAGGTTGAGTTAGAGGGGGATGCCTCATTTGAGGAGCATACTATCAGGATTGTCGATCACAATACGAAGGATCTCTGTGGCTGGTCTTTTCCTCTGGTATGAGTGCTATGGCCGCACTGACTGGTGCATGACGAGACTTGGGAGAGGGAGGCCAATGTATGTGCATAGTGGCCAGAGTTGTTCAAGGTTTCTTCTTCTATGCCGCACTAGGGAAATTCAGGGATGAATAAATTTAAAGGGGGATGTTTGTAAGAACACAGATCTTCTTTTCATGTATGTTTCTCTTTTTTGGTATTTTTTTTGAGAGAAAGTGGAGAAAAACCCTTAAAGTTTTGAAGGTTGTGCAGTGGCGCATGGTTGGCACATGGTCTGAACAAACAGTGTGGCTATCCCAGGAAACCGTGCACCCTTGACAGTAGGCTCTGCACGGGCGGCTCATGGTTTTTCAGATCGTGCGGGCAAGCCATGAGAAGTCCCTGGGTGAGACAGTGGGCTCTGCATGGGCAGCGAATTGTTTTACCAAACCATGCGGGCAAGCCGTGTTAAGTTCTTGGGTAAGATAGTGGCGACCGCATGATTGCCACATGGTTTTCCAAACTGTGCGGGGTAACCGTGTGACCACTTAAAGATAGAGTTTCTAAGTCTCGGGCCAATCGGTATTTACCTTTCCTCTACCATTCTTCCTCCTACTTGTGGCTCACACGGGAATTGCGATTTTTAGAGGTTGGGGGAGCTCCTTGGCTAGTTTTAGAGACAAATAAAAGGGGTTTCTTAGTGGATCTAAGGCAGTTCTCCTCGAGTAAGTCCCTCTTTTTTTATTTGATGTTTTGGTTAGGGTTATCCCTCTTCCTATCTTATTTTCCTAGATCTAAAAGGGTTGCATGTAGATCTAGGGTTGTGATGAATTTTTGTGTTAGGGGTTGACCTTGTTGATGTTAGGGAAGAGTTTTTGAGGTGGTTTTGAGGAGGATTTCAACCGTTTTGGAGCACGTTTGGGCGAAGAGGTTGATTTCACCATACCCTAAGAGGTAGGTGGTTTGTGACTTTCCTTTCAAAGT
The DNA here is from genome assembly GCA_963277665.1 of Viscum album. NCBI lineage: Eukaryota > Viridiplantae > Streptophyta > Magnoliopsida > Santalales > Viscaceae > Viscum > Viscum album. The sequence continues at coordinate 1,449,759,779 of OY728155.1, forward strand.
CTTTGAGTATTATGTGCAAATTCCACCAATACCCTTGAATGGGGTATTGCGTGTTTATGGTTTTACCCCTATTGTTTTTTTGCCATGATTGTATACCTGTGTAGAGGTAAATTGAACATGTTTTAGGTTGATTGTTATACCTTGGATGTTCTGCTCGTGCTTCGTACTATTTACAACTATTTGGTCATGTTTAGCCTATTGGTCGTTTACCTATTTTCCATGCCTTGTGATCGTATGATGGAGTGCTGTTTTTAGACATGCTTGAGATGCTGTAGATTGGTTAGCCAAGTAGTTCTTTAGGTTTACATTGGCCATATATAATTATTATGCACTGACGTACATGGGGCCATGGGAACCTGGTGTTATAGACTATAATAGGATAGACTGAGTGAGCTTCCTCAGAGAGTCTTTGGACATTATAAACTATAAGACGATAGACTGACTGAGCTTCCTCAGAGAGTCTTTGGACATTATAGACTATAGGAGGATAGACCAAGTGAGCTTCCTCATAGAGTCTTTGAGATTTATAGACTATAATGGGATATACTGAGTGAGCTTCCTCAGAGAGTCTTTGTTTTACTTGAATTACCGTGAACCACTCCAGGCTATAAGAGGAATTGACTAGGTGAGCTTCCTCAGAGAGTCTGTGAATGAACTAAGGCTATAAGAGGAATTTACCAAGTGAGCTTCCTCCGAGATTCTCTTGACCTTGGGTCTATAAGGGTAATTGACCGTGTGATCTTCCATAGAGAGTCACCGACTTCTTTAGACTATAAGTGGAATTGACCAAGAGAGCTTCCTCATAGAGTCTTATAAATTTTCTTATGGCCAAACTAGAGGGGTTAGGCTAAGTGTACTTCCTAGAGAGTTGTTGGTACTTCTTAGGTAGGAACATAGGGGATGGATGTGAGTACTTTCCAGAGGGTTACCAGTTGTGGTTAGTTGTTTGCTTCACTATTTATTGTTTGATCTATGGATTATTTACTATAGAGTACATTCCTCTTTACTGTTTATTGTTTACTATACTTTTACCTTCCATATACTAACTAACTCTTAGGCATAGATCATCAGGTGGTTGCCTACTGGGATTCAGTCTTACACCCTGTCTGGGTCATGCTTTTGGGGCCAAACAGATTATGTTGTTGTAGGTGTAGATAAGGGAAGGCGTCCTTCTACTTCAGGTACTTTATTGCATTGGAGCTAGAGAGCATGAGACCAAGCTGAGGCTTGTGATGCTGTGGAGTTTATCATCTATTTTTCTTTTGTACATTGGTTTGGTACTGTATTCAGCATTGTGACTTGTTTGGATACTTTCCTAGACATGTGTATCATATATAATTTCATATTTATATATGTGCTATAGTGGCTTATTATTCTAGTATTCTCTTGTTACTATTATTGGATATTTACTACTTCCACTATTGTATATATTGTTACTTCCATTGTGTACTCTACCAATGATGGAATAGTTTCCCACTATCAATACCATGGGCCTCACTGCTAGTCTACAACCTCTGGAATTCGGGGAAATGCGCTTGTGGCCAAGTGACCAACAGGGTACGGGGCACCTCAGGGTGGCTTCTAGAACCGGGACATTACAAAGTGGTATCAGAGGAATTATTTTCTCTTGATTTGATGTTTGGATCCTTTAACCAGGGAAAAGACAGAATCAGTACTTGGTATTAAGCTGTGCCTGGGAGTATCTAACCCCTGTACAGGGAAAATCCAATCAACCTCATCTATTGCAAGTTTTTTATGGTTTTCAATTTTACAATTGATTTGATTTCACCATTTGGTGGTTCACAAGATTTGTGTTGTTATTTTTGATGTTATTAAGGTTCTATTTCTATTGCAACATGATGCGATGAGGGTCTTCCATCTCATGCATCATATAAGAACTTGCTAGAAATCACATATCATTCATTTTTTCTATGCCATCTAGGATGAATTAGTGATTTCATGTTGTTGTGTTAGATGTTGTGTAAAATATAAATGCTGTTGTGATAGTTTCCTTGATAGAATACCCACTCTCTGATCTGGTACTGTTTGTGTGAGGTTTTTTTTTGAATGAACACCAATCTATGGTTCTTGAGGTGTTATGGGTCCTCATGGACTAGAATTTTGTGGATCATTGACTTTTTCACTTTGTTATAACATGTATAAGATACCAAGATTTTATTTGTAGGGAGTATGGGCCCTCATGGATTGTAAATTGGAACTTAAATTTTTGTTTTATGTATTTTTTGGGTTTCGGAGTAGTTTTTGAGGCTTACTATTTGGAAAAACCCAGAATACCCACCGTGTTACTGACTTTATGGGAAGAGACACGTGGTTGTGAAAATATTGGTAGAACACGCCGTGTACCAGATTGGCACACCATATGTAGGGACCTTGTATTCGGCCATGTTACTAACAATACGGGTCGCTGAAGTTTGTTTGGTACACGCCGTTTCTGGAAAGAACACACTGTGTATTTTTGTTTTAAGGGAACCGTGTGGGTTAGTCATGTATAAGTACTCGTGCAGGGGAAGAGAATTCAAGTACACACCTTGTAGTCGTGTATTGAAAACATGATTGCTCTCTTTATCCTGTTCTCTTCTTACACTCCCTGTTTTCAGTCCTTGATGATCTTGATCTAAGGTGTGCACTTGACCTTGGAGAGTCATTTCATTTAGACGTCCTCCTGTTGTGCCAGTCTTGGCACCAGTCTTCATTCTGTACACAAGTGCTGATGTATAGTTCTGAGAGAGTTTTATAAGGTTCATACAGACCTCCTGAGGAGATTAGAGTAGGCAGAATGCATCTTCTGGTAGCCAGGTGGTGTGCTACCAGTATGGTAGAAGTGGTCATATGAGGCCACATTGCTCGAGGGACCCAGTGGAGTGTCAATCTTGTGGCAAGATGGGTCATCTTAAGCGCTTTTGTCAGTTATTATCACTAGCAACTGGTGATAGGGGTTATTCTATAACTACTCATACATGAGCAACCCCAACAGTTTCTCACCAGTTTGGAAACTAGAGTTCTTCCAAGAATTCAGGCCGAGGTAGAGATCGCGGTCGTGGCGGCCAGTTGCCAGGCTATCAACGATAGTCGTGTGGATTAGCATAGAGCGGTCAGGAAGGGTTAGAGGGCCATGGAGCAGGCCGAGCTTTTGTGGTAGAGAAGTCCCAGTAGGAGTAGGATCCCGGACCCTAAATAGTTCGAGTTACCATTCTAGTTGCCTTAGTTTTATCTTCTTCTATTTTCAACACAAGGGATTCCCATTACATTATATTTGTTTCTGTAGTGGAGAGACTTGTGATCTGCATCTTTTCCTCTACAGATATATTTATGTTAAAGACTCCGTTGTGGATGTGGACATCTAGTGTACGATAGTGCAAGGAGTTCCCTCTTGAGGTTGTTGGGTGTCACTTCCTTTGGGACCTTTATGTCCTAGAGATGACATTCTATGATGTCATTCTCAAAATGGACTGACTAGTTCTATTCCAGACAGTCATTGAATGTTACCGCCATAGGGTGAGTTTCATATCAACAGAGGGTTCATCTTTTCTTCATAAGGGAGAATGAGATGTCTAGGAAAGCAGAGGGGGTCCAGAGCATCATGGGTTGGGAGCAGGTACAGCCTCGATTTCCAATATATATCTGGATTACTAGGGGACTTAAGTGTTATAATTTCTTCCAGTGATGGATCATATTATAGATGTATTTCTAGATGAATTTTCAGGTTTTCCTCTGGATCATGAGGTATACTTTTTGATTGAGCTCGTTCCAGGAGTAGAACCTATGTCCATTACTCCTCATAGGACGACTACACTTAAGTTGTAGGAGATCAAGAAGCAGCTGGATGAGTTCTAGGCAAAGGGTTTCATCCGACCCAGTACTTCACATTGGGGTTTGCCTGTCCTGTTTGTGAAGAAGGCAGACGACACCCTCAGACTTTGTGTGGAATATCGGAAGTTGAACAAGTTAACGGTCAAGAACCGATATACCTTGCCTAGGATTGATGATCTCTTTGATCAGCTTCGAGGAGCCCGAGTGATCTTGAAGATTGACTTGATGTCCGGTTACCATAAGTTGCGCGTTAGACCATCTGATATACCTCTTACAGTCTTCTAGAGTAGGTATGGTCTATACGAGTACTTGGTTATTCCATTCGGTCTCACGAACGTACCTGAAGTTTTCATGAAACTGATGAACCGAGTATTACATCCATAATTGGATGCTTTCATGGTTGTTTTTGTGGACGATATCTTGGTGTACTGTCACAATATACATGTCAATACCACACTTCTTGAGATCGTTCTGAGTACACTGATAGAGCACCAATTATATGATAAGATCTCGAAATGCCACTTTTGGATGAATCAGATTCACTTTCTGGGTCATGTTATCTCAGAGACATGAGTGCCTATAGACCCAGAAAAAGTGAGATCTGTAGTTTCCTGGGAGCAGACAAAGAATGTCTTTGAGGTGTAGAGTTTTCTAGGGCTGTATAGATACTAATGGCATTTCATACATGACTATTCATGCCTATCAGCACCACTGAAAGGTTTTACCAAGAATGTGGTGATGTTCTTATGGTCAGATTATTATGAGTCAGCCTTTCAGAAGCTGAAAGAGAGGTTGACTTCAGCACAGATACTAGTCTTGTTAGAGCGAGGAAAAAGATATACCATTTACTGCGATGTATCAGGGATCAGACTGGGAGCTGTGCTTATGCAGGGAGATGGATTAATTGCTTACGGTCCTCAAAAGTTAAGGCTATATGAGAGGAATTACCCAACACACGATCCAGATTTGGCAGATGTTTTTCATAACCTACGATGTTGAAGACATTATCATTTGGGAGAAAACTTTTTGGTGTTCACCGACCACAAGAGTCTCAGGTAAATATTCACTCAGCGTGATTTGAAATGGAGATAGTGAAGGTGGGTTGAGTACCTTCAGTCTATTGACTTTGATCATGCCTATACGCCTGGGAAAGGCAATACTGTGGTGGATGCGCTGAGAAGGAGGACTCAGATACAGGTAGTTCAGGAGGCCAGTGGTGAGTGGAAGCTTATGTCTATGTTCTCTGAGATGCATTTGGAGGTGCACAATAGACAGGGGCAGACTTTTCTATCTTCTGTATCTGTTACCTCTACACTTATTGATCGAGTACGAATGTGGAAATAATCAGATTCTGAAGGCCTGGTCCTATGGGAAGTCATGCCATGAGAGGAACCTATTCCTATATAGACCATAGGTGAGGATGAGATCTTTCATTTATAGGGGTGCGTATGTGTGCCAGCAGACATACGCGATGAGATGATGTAGGACTTTCATTCCCCAGTTTGGGTAGTTCATACTGGTGTCACCATGATGTATCGTGATCTACACCATTAGTATTGGTGCTAGGAATGAAGAGTGATGTTTCTGGGTTTGTCTTGAGGTGTTCCACATGTCAGCAGGTGAAGACGGAGCATTAGCGACCAACAAGACTTCTTCCACAGTTACCCATTCCCGAGTGGAAGTGGAATGACATTTTGATGGATTTCGTGACAGGGTTGCCGAGGTCTCCTTGATGGAACAATGCAGTATGGGTTGTTATTGACAAGCATACAAAGGGTTCTCACTTCTTGCTGATCAAGGATACCTTCAGTGTGGATGAGCTGGGATGGTTGTACATCCGAGAGATTGTACATCTGTATGGAGTTCCTCACTCCATTATTTCTTACAGGGATGCATGTTTTACTTCTCGGGTCTGGCAGGGGCTTCAGAAGGATTTGGGTACACATGTACTTCTGAGTACAACATACCATCACCAGATAGATGGCCAGTCTGAGCGTATGATCCAGGTGCTTGAGGGAATGATTCGAGCATGTATTCTGGATTTTATAGGCTCTTGAGAGAGACATATACCTCTAGTAGAGTTTTCCAACAACAATAGTTTTCAAAAAACTATTCAGATGACACTATATGGGGCATTGTATGGTAGGCCATACTGATCACACTTTTTGGATGAAGGTGAGGTAGCTATGTTGGGACATCATCTTTTCAAGGAGACCACATAACATATATAGTTGATTCAGAAGAGAATGGATACTACATAGTATCATCAGAAGTTTTATGCTGATCAGCAGAAACGAACTCTGAAGTTCAAGGCCAGAGAGCAGGTTTTTCTACGTGTCGCACTGAGGTTGAGGCACATGTGGACCATGAGACAGGGTAAGCTCTCACCGAGGTACGTCAGGCCGTTTGACGTGTTGGAGAGAGTTGGGCCTGTTTCCTATTGGTTTTAGTTACCTCATAGGTACTAGGCTATGCACGATGTCTTCCACATTTCATATCTTAGATGTTAATTTTCAGACCCGTCTCAAGTCTTGCAACCCGAGGAGGTTGAGTTAGAGGTGGATTCCTCATTGAAGGAGTATCCTATCCAGATTTTCAATCACAGTACAAAGGTTCTCTGTGGCCGGTCTATTCCTTTTTTACGAGTGCTATAGTAGTACAGACGGGTGTGGGATGATACTTGGGAGAGGGAGGCCGATGTACGTGCATAGTGGCCGGAGTTGTTTGGGGTTTCTTCTTCTACGCCGCACTAGGGAAATTCAAGGATGAAATTATTTATGTGGGGATTTTTTAAAAAACTCAGATATTATTTTATGGTATGTTTCTCTTTTATAGTATTTTTCGGAGAAAAAGAGGAATTTTTGGGAAAAACCTTTAAAGTTTTGAAGGTTATGCAGGGGCGCACGGTTGGCGCATGACCCGAACAAACCATGCAGATAGCCCTGGAAACCATACACCCTTGATAGTAGGCTCCACACGGGCGGCACACAGTTTTTTAGACCATGCAAGCAAGCCGTACGACATCCATGGGGGAGACAGTGGGCTCCGCACGGGAGGCGCACGATTTTCCCAAACCGTGCAGGCAAGCCATGTGAAGTTTCAGGGTAAGACAGTGGAAACCACATGGTTGGCGCACGGTATTCCAAACCATGCGGGGTAATCGTACGACCACTTAATGTTAGGGTTTTTATGTCTCGATCCACTCGGAATTTCCCTTTCCTCTACCATTCTTCCTCCTACTCGTGGTGCACATGGGAGTTGTAATTTTCAGAGGTTGGGGGAGCTCCTTGGATCGTTTTGGAGGAAAATAGAATGGGTTTCTTGGCGGATCGAAGGTAGTTCTCCTTGGTTATGTTTTTCTTTTGGTTATTTGCAGTTTTGGTCAGGGTTATGCATCTTCCTCTCTTGTTTTCCAAGATCTACATGGGTTTCATGTAGATCTAGGGTTGTCTTGCCTTTTTGTGTTAATGGTTGACCTTGTTTACGTTAGGGAAGAGTTTTGGGGTGGTTTTCAGGACGCGTTCACCCAGTTTGGAGCACATTTGGGAGAAGAGGTGGATTTCGCAAAACCCTAAGAGGTAGGTGGTTGGTGCCTTTCCATTCGAAGTCTTTGAGTATTATGTGCAAATTCCCCCATTACCCTAGAACATGGTATTGCGTGTTTACCGTTTTACCACTGTTGTTTTCCTACCATGATTGTATACCTATGTATAGGTAAATTGAACATGTTTTGGGTTGATTGATATACCTTGGATGTTATGATCATGATTTGTACTATTTACGACCGTTTGATCTTGTTTAGCCTATTGGTTGTTTACCTGTTTTACATGCCTTGTGATAGTAGGATGGAGCCTAGTTTATTAAGATGCTTGATATGCTGTAGATTGTTTAGCCAAGTATTTATGAAGGTTTACATTGGCTATATATCATTATTATTCATTGACATACACGAGGCAGTGGGAAGCTGGTGTTATAGACTATAAGGGGATAGACCGAGTGAGCTTCCTCTGAAAGTTTTTGGACATTATAGACTATAAGAGGATAGACTGAGTGAGCTTCCTAAGAGATTCATTAGACATTATAGACTATAGGAGGATAGACCAAGTGACCTTCCTTAGAGAGTCTTTGAGCTTTGTAGACTATAAGGGGATAGACTGAGTGAGCTTCCTTTGAGAGTCTTTGTTTTACATGAATTACCATGAACCACTCCAGACTATAAGAGAAATTAACTAGGTGAGCTTCCTTAGAGAGTCTGTGAATGACCTGAGGCTATAAGAGGAATTGACCGAGTGATCTTCCTCATAGTGTCTCTTGACCTTGGGGCTATAAGGGGAATTGACCATGGGATCTTCCTCAGAGAGTCCCTGACTTCCTTAGCCTATAAGAGGAATTAACCGAGTGAGCTTCCTCAGAGATTCTTATAAATTTTTGTATGACCAAACCAGAGGGGTTTGGCTGAGTGTACTTCCCAAATGGTTGTTGGTACTTCTTAGGTTGGACAAGAGGGGATGGCTGTGAGTACTTCCCAGAGGGTTACGTGTTGTGGTTAGCTGTTTGCTTCACTATTACTTGTTTGATCGATGGATTGTTTACTGTAGAGTACTTTCCTTTTTAATGTTTACTGTACTTTCAATTGCCATATACTCACTAAATGTTAGGAACAGATCATTGGGTGGTTTTCTACTGGGATTTAGTTTCACACCCTGTTTGGGTCATGATTTTGGGCCCAAACAGATTATGTTATTATAGGTATAGATAAGGGAAAGTCCCCTTCTACATCAAGTACTTGATTGCAATGGATATCGAGAACATGGGACCAAGTCGAGGCTTGCGATGCTAAGGAGTTGCTCATCTATTTTCCTTTTTTACTTTGTTTTGGTACTGTATTCAGCATTATGACTTGTTTGGATACTTTTCTAGACATATGTATCATGCATCATTTCATATATATAATGTGCTCCAGTTGATTATTATTCTAGTATTCCATTGTTACTGTTGTTGGATATTTAATTCTTCCTCTATTGTATGTATTGTTACTTCAGCTGTGTACTCTTCCAATGAGGGCATAGTTTTCCCACTATCACAACCAGGGACCTCGCTGCTAGTTGGAAGCCTATGGAATTCAGGGAAATGTGTTTGAGGCCATGTGACCAACCGAGTACGGGGTGCCTCTGGGTGGTTTTTGGAACTAGGACATGACACATGTCATGGAAATTTGGATCTCGCTCTCTGGAATCCCTCTAAAATTTTAGAATCCAGCGATTCTTCGTTTGATTGAAAATCTGTTTAGACAAATTCTTATGATCAGACCAGCGATTGAATTTCATAATCCAAATGATTTTCCCAATAACATGTGTTGAAGTGAACGTATCCAAGTATCCTTTGAATACCATCAGCATGAAGATGTATGGTGATATTCGGTGGTATCAAAAGGTAATCTATGAATCCTAGGTCCCCTTTTATTCGTCCTGCAACCTCCTCGGCCAAGATGAATCCATTTGCTGGAACCGATTGATGGGAGACTCTCAAAAGACCCTTACTTCTACTTCATTAGATGGGGGTCTATATATGTTGTCCATGGGGGTTTGTGAAAAGTCCATTTCAGTTGCTAAATCACCAGGTAACTGCTTTGAGGAGGCTAGTCCAGTAGCCAGTGTGGTTTTGAGGGCCCCCTTGGTTGCTGATAAAGGTTCAGTGGGGAAGAGGCTTCCAAAATCGGACTTATCACTAATTAAGAATGTTAAAAATGATCCTTCAGAGACTAATTCCTTGGTTTCTGAAGTTTCCAACTGTTTTAGGAGATATTTGGGAATTCCCACACTGGTTGTGCAAAATCCTTTGGGACATGTTGATGCTTGTTGGGCTAATCCCGTTGTTGCAATTGTTTTGGAACATGTTTATGTTTCTAGTCTAGTTGTGGAAACATGAATGGACACTAAATAAGGTCCATAGGCCCCCAAATATTCTTCTTATATAGAGGATGTGCTAATAGGACATGATAAAAATAGATGTGATGGTCTACAGAATGATCCATTTCCAGTGATCAGGTCAAGGCTGAGTAGAGTGCTGCTAACCATTCAGTAATTTAATCACTTTAGGAGCTTGGAGAATGTAAGGCATGACCAGGATATATACATGACATAAATTATCTTTGAGGAGATATTTACTTTGAGGGAGAAGTATAGTGATGACTCTTCTGGCCCGTTGGTAGGTTTCAGTGCTCATAAACTTTACTAAAGCAACATATGCAGTCCGAGAAGGAGGAATGACTGATTTGGAGACAAGAATGGATGCAACGATTATTCTAATCTTCTAGCACCAATGGAGACATTATCTTCCCGTAAGGTGAAGTCCCATGTGAGGAAGGGTGTTCTCAACATAAATGGAAAGGATGTTCGAGAAGAGGCTTCAGATGATGGGGATGATCCCATCCAGAATGTCCTGTAGCATACAGGCTTGGATGTTGAGCAGTGTTTGGAGTTACTTCTAAATTATGGAGAAGAAACGAGGGAGGTATCCCTTGTGATCAATGATCCAATATAATATCATGATAAAATGATTTAAAGAGGCATTAATGTGCACCCCAATAGAGAATAGAGGGATTGTATTGATAAGAATAACCAGATCCTAGTATGAGATTTCAATGTTGGATAAATCACCCAAGAGGAATACATGAAAGCGTGGGATAGACTGGTGTGTTGGCATGATGACCTTATAAAGGATGATCCAAAAACATCCGTAAATTCGTTTTCCTTGAAAATTCTTAAAGATAAAAATGCCAATAGGCTTAAGTTGTCCTTTAATAACTTTTTCCCCTTGGGGTTTATCACTTTTTCCCATAAAAGTGATTCTGGAAAAATAGGGGGATGGATGATAATCCTTAAATTAATGAATTTCCTAGAATATTATATTTGTTTACATGTGATTCATATAATTCCTTAAATAATTTTTATGTATGAAAAAACTTTTACAAACTCAATATAATCTATCCACAAATTCTCAACACGATTAAATTAATTGAATTTGATTCATGGAATTTTAATACAATGTGCCTAGAGTATAAATCCCTTTCACATTCAGTTTCATCAATATAATTTCATGTGATTTCCTAATTATATAAATTTTGGTATTTTCTCAAATGATTATTTATTCACATGGTAATTTATTCACATACAAATGAATGCTCTCTTTTTTATTCCTCATGCAATCCCCCCCTTCACAAATGTAATGTGGGCGGGTTAACCTCAAAAACTACACTTATATCACATATGTTCTTGTATTGGGATTCATCAAATTAATGGTTTTTATAAACAAACATATTACAAATGGAAACTTTTTATTCATGAATATAATGATATTCATGGTAATAGAAATTAGCTTCATGTAACACAGGGTGTATGCATGAATTTTTTCTTCATGTAAATTGAAACAGTTTCATGAATGTCTAATAACTTTGTGAAATTTTATATATGCTTATATGATCTCTTATCCATTGTGATTTCATGTAATACTCATAGGAGTATTTTGTACTTTACACAAAATTAAAGAGAAAATCATATGATTTTCATTGAGGAAAATGATAGATATCTATCATAATCGGTATTTTTACTCATCTTGCTGAAGGTATCAATATTTGTATAACCACATTCAATCTATGTTTGAAGTCTCAATCAGAACCTAGATAATAATTTTGCTTCGTTTCATTTTTGATTTCCAAAATCTATCTACATTTATATTTTAGGAACATGGGTTACATGAAATGATAAAATTTGGAGCCTTTTCTTATACAAGAAATCATCATGTTCACTTTAAAATAATCTCATGAGACATCGTTTAAATAATCTTGACCTCGTGAATTTTTCTCTTATAAATTAAGCACTTACATCAAATATGTGTTCATTTTTCACACTACATATTCATATTATTATTAATAGTTGTCATACTGATCAAAATATTTCATGAATGCAAGATGTTGATTGAATTCATGATCTTGGGATGTTCAATAGAGTGACATTCACTAGGCATGATCACAAGAGAATGATGAAAAAATAATTGTCATATCCATTGGGGTTGAGTGAAAATACCATATTTATTGAGAAGTTTAAAATAATATGCATGGATTATTTGGAAGATGTGGTGTAGCAGATCATATGGATGATAAAATATTAGTATATTTTAACATGGGGTAAATACCCATGCATGCGATGATCCCACATCAATCATTAGGTTGTTTTACAACTGTTTATAATAGATTCAATTTAAAATTCTCCATCAACATAATAATGTATTCAAAATTCAGATTCACTATACACGCACACTACATGGGTCGTGCTAAATACCTTTTAGGGCCATTGGGCACACCTACATTCCCTATGTGCACCTCTCTTCACGTACTCCATATGGGTGCTATGAAATGTCAAAATTATTTTATTGAATTGGATAGAAATGTCGATACAGTCAAACATATTTTATTCTTGTGTTGCACATGTGTTTTTTATGGGATAGTCATATATCTACTATTTGCTATATTTTTCACCCTATATACTTAGTATTTTCTAGTAAAAACATTTACATCCAACTCAAATATCTTGTTAAAAATATTCATTCAAATAATCATATAAACAATTTCATTTTTTTGTTGGACTTCAACAATTTTCATCATTGAAATAAATTTATGCATTATATTATTAATAACACATTATCTAATAATGAAATATTTCAGGAAATTAATTTAAATTCATCATTTGTTATCTATTCTAAAATTATATTGGGTAAAAATTCTTCACTCATATCATATTATTCTTTTATTTCATATTTAAATAAGAATTTTTCTTCATTTCCAATTCATCAGAAATTTCTCATGAAAAAGATATTTTATGTTTCCTTGTAAATATAAATCTCAAAATTATCTATTAAATATTTTGGGTATTTCATGACTTCATTTTAAAATGGTGTTTATGAAAATATGTATTTCAATTATAAACACATTGTTTAATGATGTCGACAATGTGCACTCACCAAATATAATTATATTGAACCTATGATATTATGAATTGTTTAATTATTTTTTGATTTAAAAGGTTAATTAGTGACTCATTAATTATAAATCCCTTAAATGAGTCCGTAACAAATATATTAGAATCACCACTAAACTTTTTAAATGTTTCTAAAGTTCATTCTATCATTATATTTCCATGATTAATCACTGATTATAAAGGGTGTAAACTTATTTTGTTAAGACTCCTTATTTTATTATAACATCATATAAAACCACAATGATCAAATATCCACATTGGATTTTGAACCCCTATTTGGGTTTTTTTTCAATCCCATTTCGGTAAATATGGACAATGTTTCTTCTACTCCTTATTGAAAAATATGAAAAGCAGAAATATAGGGGGTTTTATATTGTCTTTTTTTCCTTTTAATGTTTTTTGGATGATTGTGGATTTTTTGATAGAGAGATGATACCATATTTTTTTCTTTTAAAATATCCTTTAGTCCATTTACTCTATATATAGGGTGGATAAATGATTTGGAAAATACTAAATATTCAAATAAGACATTATATGTTGTTCATTGACTAACATGCATGTGATATAAATCTAAGGACTCAGTTATTTCTCAAAAGGGTACTATATTAAATTGTTTTTTAAGAACCATATATGCCTATGCACATTAAAATTTATATTAGAAATTATATATGGAAAAATATTTTAAACCCCTTTTTACGAGCTTACAAATCAACAAAAAATACCCCTTCCTAAACATATTTAATATGATAATGGTTATAGAAACGACTGTAATTGGGTTGCCTCTATTTTCAATTTTTTTAAAGGCGACCTGAACTACCGTATATTAATAGAAAAATATTTATATAATCACCTTAAAACACCCCCATATTTGGTATATTCAATTCATTAAACATGCTGGATACATTAATTAGTGTGTTTCAATATGTTAATGTTGGTGATCGAGTAATGTGAAACTATTTGTTTTTCTATCAAATATAAAATAAACAATCAATAATTTTTTCTTCCACAATGTTCATTCATTTAACTTCTTGAGAATGATCTTCGATGTCATTTAACTATAATAAAATCTCAAACATAATGAAGACAAATTTGGTGAAAGGTGGAAAACTTATGAGATTATTATTTATTGAAAAGAGATGATTATTTTATGCTAACTAAGAAAATCATTCCTATGAAACTATAATTTGTCTAATACATTTTGTTCCTGGTAATACTCTATATTTTACTTTCAAAAATTACACTGAAATCATGTAATGTTTACATTTATTCACCTCCATTTTGTCGATTATTTATAATTACATCCTCTATAGTGTAATCACTTTTTGAAAGACTATATAACCACCATAAACATTTATTCATATGTCGGTAGTGGGGAATTATTTTTTCGATAATTTGAAGATTTATTTCACATTCCACACAACATTTTTTTGAAAAAACATTTGTTTTCTTTTGTTGACAACCTATCATGAAATTCATGTTTTTATATATATGTAATAAATAGTTTTCCATTTTCAAATTTATATTTCATGTACATAATCCTTAGTTTTTTTCTTCAATTTCCCTTAATGTTTTCACCCAACTTGGTATTTTATTTAGGAATTTATTATTCCTGTATTTTATTTTGAATCTTACACCTATTTGTTTATAGTATTTTTGTTATGGCCCATGTATTTATAGAATAGTTACTTTTGATTTATATTAATACTTATGAATAAGAAAATAATATTATGTTAGATATGACACATTGTTCGATAGTATACACAACACACTACAACAGGTTTATTTGAAATCATATGTTTCACACTACATTGATTTATACTAAAAAATAATATAATAATAATATTTTTTAAATGGTAATTAATTCATATCTATTGTATTCTTCAGAATGAAAATAAGTAAATATATTATGATTAAAAATGTCTGTTAATTTTTTTAAATTTATCCAATTAAATTTTAGAGTCTTAAAATAAGAATGAATCTAATTTTAACCATGAAAAACTCCAATATTTTTATAAGGTTGTTTTACCACATTTTGATGGAGAACCATTTGTCTATATAGTTTTTTTCACTTTTATATTTTATATTTGAAATAAAATTTATTTAGAATAGTGAAATCATAATTTTATTTTAATGAAATTTTTATATATTTCAAATAATGTTCATTTTTTAATGAATAGTTAAAAATACTTCATTTTAATTCAAGACTATATTTTAATATAATTTATAAATATAGTTAGATTATACTTTTAATAGTTTCTAAAATATAATTGGATTATAATTTTATCATTTAATCAAATATTGGTCATTTTAAATAATTTCTCATTGAAATTGCACATAAACAAATGTCAATATTTTGGTAGTTTTAATTTCTTAAAAATATGATTTTTGGTTCTGACTGTAACAGCCCAAGATTTTATAAAGAAATATTCTTTTTAATTTTATTAATGTCTTGTGTTGTACGCTACACCAAAAGGAGCTTGCACAACACGCATCCTTGTCTTGCCTTGCATTACACGCAATCGCGACCTTCCTCGATAGCGTGTGTAATACGCAATACCGAGTTTCACTAAACAACGATATGCTATTAAAATATTATTAAAACTAGCCGTTATGAATAGTAATAACCATTTTTTTAAAATTCTGTAAATCTTATTTTTCAAAATGAACTTCATTCTTGGATTCGGAGTATCGAATTTAGCCTAAGGTGAAATTTTGGTACTTTTCGGATAACTTTCATATTCTGATGAATAGTGAAAATTACTAAATTATAATTAAAAACAACCTTTTTTAATCGAAATAATTAATAGTGATAAATTATTAATTTGAGTGGTTTTAAAGTATATTTAGAATATATTTTTACAATTTAATACAATGTTAGTCATTGGTTGTAATTTCACATTTAAACCAGACATAATCAAGTGTCAATCTTTTGATATATATTGTTTCCTAAAAACACGCTATTTATTTTAACAGCAGAATTTAATTATAAAATTAATTAATGCAACTTCTATGTTATGAATTTGGTAAAATAGATTTCATTTTTGAATTCGGAATATGAAATATAGCTTAGGATGAAATTTTGGCATTGTTCTGAAAAACATCAATTTTTGATGAATAGTGAAACTACTAAGTGGTAGTTAAAAAAACTGAATTTTTCATAAAACTTAATTTTGCCGCTTCTGTGAATGGAATTTCGAAAATCCGAGAGACACGGTTAATATCAAGGACTAAAATGTGGTTCAATGAGATGAAAATAATTTTTTGGTGAATAGTAACTTTTTACTTTTTCTTACCGCGGTTAATAGTAAATAGGGTAACTAAGGGTAAATATGATATTACTATTACCCTAACACATGTCCTAATTCTATTGGACAAGTGTAATTCGACCAAAAACAAACTTAGGAATAAAATATGAAAATTTAGGCCCAATTGGATTAGATTAGGACATTTATTATTAATTTATTTAAAGAAAGGTTAAAATAGTTAAAATCAATGTTTAATAAGTAAATCATTTTTAATATGGGGTTATACATAAGATAAATTCGATTGTAAATATTTATTAGAAAGATAAAAATATTTCCTACATGATGGTATTTTATTTGTAATTTTTAGACATAAAATAATTTATTTTATTTATGACACAACGATGATGCAGTAATTATCTTATTAATGAAATATTGACATAATTGATGTTATAAACACCAAAATAAATGTAATTTGAGATTTTTTATGAATTGCACTAATTTTCTAGGTTACTATGATATATTAATGTTGATTTAATCAACTTGGTTCGAACATTTAATTCTGTTATGACTTTCACAAAAATCATATATCAAATAGTGTCAAAGTTGACACAAAATAGTTTTTAAATAAAATATTATATTATTAATTGTTATTGTATTCCTAAAAATCTAAGGTTCGGCCAAATGACTTAGATAAAGATATATATATTAATAATAAACAATTTGGGGTTCGTTTGGCATGTTATAGTAAGTTTATTAACCATATAGTGGAAGAAAACAAAAAGACATGGTAAAAGTTAAATTATTTAACTTAGAGTTAAATTTAATTGATAAGGTTAAAATAAAATCCTAAACTTGTCTAAATTCTATTGGTTGATAGGATTTCGACCCCTCCCCACTTTAGCTTCGAAATAAGACCCTTTGGAACCATTATAAACCGATTTTGACTTTAATATAAAATAATATTTTGAGATATTCCTAAGGTGCCCCTCTCCTCCCTTATAAAAGGACACCTCCTCCCCCTCATCCTCACACCAATTTGAGCACTCAAGCTCGGCCAACCACTGCCAAAATCTCTTCTCCACTTCCCTAGCAACATCATAGAGGTTCTGGTCTTCCTCAAAGACCAATTTTAGTGCCCTAAGAGGAGGTCTCAAAGAGGCGCTTCAAAGAAGAGGAGGTTCGGACACTTACAAAGCAAGTCGGACCTAAGGTAAGGGAAATATCACAATCTCATTTTTATCCGAGATTGTTTATTCGTAAGTATTTACTGGGGTGTATTTTATCATCCACATCCATGTTCCCTCAATATGTAATATTATTTCCATCCACCTACAATTGTTTAAATCCAATTTTACCCTTCTATGAATTTTTAGTAAAGGATATGAAAAGAATCTTTTTTCGTTTTTCGTACGAGGTACTTTTTTTGACTTTTCCGACAAAAGTACGAAAGAATATTTTTTTTACCTTATACGGCATGAATGGATTTTTAAAACATTATTTCCAAGAAGCTTCCTTTACAAGTTTTCAAGTTTATTTTTAATCAACTTCTTTTATTTTAAAGTTATATGACATGTTATGAAAGGAAAAATGTTTTTGAAGAAGAAAGGATATTTTCCTCAAGAATGGAGTTCAAGTGATTTTCTAAATTATTTTCCATCTAAGATAATAAAGGGTTCTGTTTTTATCCCTATTATTACATTGATTTGATCATGTTGTGATGGAATTATTTTTATGAATTCCTTTATCTTATATGAATTGTTTTATGATGTCATGTTGTTTAAGAATCCCATTTTTTATTACATGGGTTATGCGATGATGTATGATTTATGATTATGTGGCACACATAAGAAAGGATTCATAATAAGATGGGTGGGACCTATATCTCCCTCCAATGCATTGGGTAAAGATTTTATATCTCATGAGATAGACAGGGCTGGAACGGTAGGTTATACTGGTTCAGTGAAACAGGACTGAAACGAGGGTTACTCGATTCAGAAAGGGACTTTGTCCACTAAGACAGTCTTGGCAATGAGTCATGACTAACAAGAAATGATTTTCCATGATTATGTGTGCATTCCACAAAGTTTCAAGTTTCATGTTATGATTATGGTGATCTCATTTTCACTTCTATGATTTGTTCCATGTTAAGATATTATGATCTCTTTTGCAGGTTATGATTTTCAAAAAGATATGATATGATTTTTATTTCTTTTGTATACCCTTACTGAGCATTTGAGCTCACCCTTTTATGTTTTCTTTTCCCCAGGATATAAATAAAGGTTTTAGGTAAAAAAAAAGGGAGATCTTTATGGGAGATATTGAAGATCTTTCACCACGATTAGAAGATTACGTTCCGAGTTTCCGAAGACACTAAACAATTACGATCCTTTAGTGTGTGTTTTTGTTATGTACTAAGTATTCCGCAAAAGTAATGTAATGTCCATGTACGATAAGCTTCGGGTCTCTACAGTTGGTATCAGAGGAATGGTTTAGTCAACCTTTGGAAACTAGGATGCGAAAACGTTAGTGAGATCCCTAGAGATATTTCTATGGTATGTCTAGGGATGTCCTTAGGGATAAGTATACGTATAGGTTATAGTCCTAGAATTGCGCTAACGATCTTAGAATTTAACCTAAGATGTTAGATATTGAGGGTACTACCCCTTTATTATATTGTTTTCCCTAGCATGATTTTTGCCTCTCACACTATTCTTTTTGGGTTTTAGACGATGGTTGAAACCCGAAGGAACCGTGTTGATCAATGCAATGGACAATGTAATGATTGCCCTCCTGAACAAACAAATGTTATGGGAGATGGAGTGCAAAATCTTATTGCTATACTTACACAAGCTATGAATCATTCTGGACTTCCAAATGAGCAGAGAAGGGAACAATATTCTATTGAGTCCTTCATGAGGCAACACCCACCTTCTTTCAGTGGGACTTCCGATCCACTTGTTGCTGAACAATGGATTAGTACCACTGAAAAGATATTTTCAGTTCTTCAATGTTCTGAACATGATAAAGTCATCTTAGCAGTATATCGTTTGGAAGGTGAAGCTGATCAATGGTGGAATCTTATCAAGAATACGAGGCCAAGAGATGAAATTGAGTCCATGGAATGGGACGAGTTCAAGAACTTATTTTTCAATAAGTACATCCCTCGTATTCTTCGAACAAAGATGGAGAAGGAGTTTCTTGAACTAAAGCAAAAGGATGATGAAACTGTTGGTATATACGAAGCGAATTTTACATGACTTGCAAGGTATGCATCTGGCATTATCATCCAACCCGAAAGTAAAGTTGATCGATTTTTCAGTGGCTTAAAACCAAGTCTTCGAAGGGCATTAGCTATAAGAGACTTCAGTAGCTATGAAGAAATTGTGCGTTGTGCTATCAAGGTAGAAATGGAAGTTGGTGTTACATATCCATCTCATGGTTTTGACAAAAAACGAAAGATGGAGTTCAAGGAGAAATCTCAGAATAATGGTGAAAAGAAGATGAATGTTTCCTTATGCACAAAGTGTGGAAAGAAGCATGGTGTAGATTGTCTTAAAGGGACTAGAAAATGTTTTAAGTGTGGAAAAGAAGGTCATCGAGCAGCTGAGTGTCGAAGTAATGGAAAAAGGGTTTCTAAAGATGTGAATAAAGCAAACACTGCAGAGAACGCACCACCAACACTTCAATGCTTCAAGTCCAAGGAAATGGGGCATTATGCTAATAATTGCCCTAATCCAAGGGTTAGTGATGATCAACATGAGCAACCACTGAAGGCAAAGGACAAAGGGAAGTCACATGCGATCACTATTGGCAATGTTGAATATGACAACGATGTGGTGGTATGACTAAGTGTTTATGTAATGGGATTCCAAAATAATGTTGTATCATGGAATATTGGAATATTTATGTATTGGTCTAATGTGGTATTCAAAGTGATTGAGATATTATGCGCATAATGAAGGGAAAAAGAGAAAATGAAATGTTTAACAGTATTCATGAGCTCATGATTGATATAAGGACTAAGTGATATCATGGTTTGAGTATATAGAATTTTGAGGATTTTGGTATGTGGAAAGTGTTAACTTTTAACTGCATTCATGTTTTCACTAAGGTATTCAAGAGAATACACGATTAAGGACTTTGAATGTTTGGAATGTGACCAACAAGACATATCTTATGATATGTGGGGATCAACGACAGTATTAAATCTCTGGTAATCGTTGTCACTATATTATGAGAGTGGACTGCAGTATTATATATAAGCCTAAAGATTAGACTGGATTATGTTGGAATAAGTTAGTATTGTTTAAGGATAGAAGTTTTTTTTTGAAATTATTGATGGGATGTTATAGTAATGTAGTTTTAGAAAAAGGACAACCTGCAGGACGGGCGACAGCCCATCGCTTCGGACAATGCTAGGGGAATCGAACCCACAACCGAAGTGCGACTGGCCTTTATCGCCTACCACTAGCCTACAAGAAGTCCCTGTTTAGTAGATACTAGTTTTATTATATTAAGCAGTATGATATATGAAGTATAAGTCCATTTTAGGAACCATATGTGATTAATCTCACTATAGATCGACTTATGTATATAATTTTTGCTAACCTTTTGTGATGGAATGACCCGTCATTCTATCACATGATCTGCTAACACTTCACGAATAACAAATTCAACTTCATATATTTAAGAGATGATGTGGAAATTGTTCAAGGCATGAACAACAGTGAGATTGTACCAAAATAATGAAAGTATTTATTCTAATTCAAATTTTCAACTTTAGGGAAATGATCTTGAAAACCAAAAATATTGTCCTAGTGATCTTATACCTGATGAATCGGATGGTACCTTAGATCGTCACAAATTTATGGATTTGTGATTGTTGGCTTTTCCATATCCATGTTCTCTACCACTCTCCATCGGAACATGATGGTTAGATTTTTCTTCCATATCCATATTTTTACCTATGTGGAAACCCAGCGATTAGTTTATTTGGGTAATCGTTACATTTCATACTTTAGTTTTTAAAGCCAAGTTTTGGTATTCCTTTTTACGATGTGGGTTTCTATTAAAGAAACTTTCGAATAGTAAACCATTTATAACCCCGACGAATTTCGAGGGCGAAATTCATTTTAAGGGGGGTAGAATGTAACAGCCCAAGATTTTATAAAGAAATATTCTTTTTAATTTTATTAATGTCTTGTGTTGTACGCTACACCAAAAGGAGCTTGCACAACACACATCCTTGTCTTGCCTTGCATTACACGCAATCGCGACCTTCCTCGATAGCGTGTGTAATACGCAATACCGAGTTTCACTAAACAACGATATGCTATTAAAATATTATTAAAACTAGCCGTTATGAATAGTAATAACCATTTTTTTAAAATTCTGTAAATCTTATTTTTCAAAATGAACTTCATTATTGGATTTGGAGTATCGAATTTAGCCTAAGGTGAAATTTTGGTACTTTTCGGATAACTTTCATATTCTGATGAATAGTGAAAATTACTAAATTATAATTAAAAACAACTTTTTTTAATTGAAATAATTAATAGTGATAAATTATTAATTTGAGTGGTTTTAAAGTATATTTAGAATATATTTTTACAATTTAATACAATGTTGGTCATTGGTTGTAATTTCACATTTAAACCAGACATAATCAAGTGTCAATCTTTTGATATATATTGTTTCCTAAAAACACGCTATTTATTTTAACAGCAGAATTTAATTATAAAATTAATTAATGCAACTTCTATGTTATGAATTTGGTAAAATAGATTTCATTTTTTAATTCGGAATATGAAATATAGCTTAGGATGAAATTTTGGCATTGTTCTGAAAAACATCAATTTTTGATGAATAGTGAAACTACTAAGTGGTAGTTAAAAAAACTGAATTTTTCATAAAACTTAATTTTGCCACTTCTGTGAATGGAATTTCGAAAATCCGAGAGACACGGTTAATATCAAGGACTAAAATGTGGTTCAATGAGATGAAAATAATTTTTTGGTGAATAGTAACTTTTTACTTTTTTTTACCGCGGTTAATAGTAAATAGGGTAACTAAGGGTAAATATGATATTACTATTACCCTAACACATGTCCTAATTCTATTGGACAAGTGTAATTCGACCAAAAACAAACTTAGGAATAAAATATGACCATTTAGGCCCACTTGGATTAGATTAGGACATTTATTATTAATTTATTTAAAGAAAGGTTAAAATAGTTAAAATCAAAGTTTAATAAGTAAATCATTTTTAATATGGGGTTATACATAAGATAAATTCGATTGTAAATATTTATTAGAAAGCTAAAAAGATTTCCTACATGATGGTATTTTATTTGTAATTTTTAGAGACAAAATAATTTATTTTATTTATGACACAACGATGATGCAGTAATTTTCTTATTAATGAAATATTGACATAATTGTTGTTATAAACACCAAAATAAATGTAATTTGAGATTTTTTATGAATTAAACTAATTTTCTAGGTTACTATGATATATTAATGTTGATTTAAGCAACTTGGTTCGAACATTTAATTCTGTTATGACTTTCACAAAAATCATATATCAAATAGTGTCAAAGTTGACACAAAATAGTTTTTAAATCAAATATTATATTATTAATTGTTATTGTATTCCTAAAAATCTAAGGTTCGGCCAAATGACTTAGATAAAGATATATATATTAATAATAAACAATTTGGGGTTCGTTTGGCATGTTATAGTAAGTTTATTAACCATATAGTGGAAGAAAACAAAAAGACGTGGTAAAAGTTAAATTATTTAACTTAGAGTTAAATTTAATTGATAAGGTTAAAATAATATCCTAAACTTGTCTAAATTCTATTGGTTGATAGGATTTCGACCCCTCCCCACTTTAGCTTCGAAATAAGACCCTTTGGAACCATTATAAACCGATTTTGACTTTAATATAAAATAATATTTTGAGATATTCCTAAGGTGCCCCTCTCCTCCCTTATAAAAGGACACCTCCTCCCCCTCATCCTCACACCAATTTGAGCACTCAAGCTCGGCCAACCACTGCCAAAATCTCTTCTCCACTTCCCTAGCAACATCATAGAGGTTCTGGTCTTCCCCAAAGACCAATTTTAGTGCCCTAAGAGGAGGTCTCAAAGAGGCGCTTCAAAGAAGAGGAGGTTCGGACACTTACAAAGCAAGTCGGACCTAAGGTAAGGGAAATATCACAATCTCATTTTTATCCGAGATTGTTTATTCGTAAGTATTTACTGGGGTGTATTTTATCATCCACATCCATGTTCCCTCAATATGTAATATTATTTCCATTCACCTACAATTGTTTAAATCCAATTTTACCCTTCTATGAATTTTTAGTAAAGGATATGAAAGGAATCTTTTTTCGTTTTTCGTACGAGGTACTTTTTTTGACTTTTCCGACAAAAGTACGAAAGAATGTTTTTTTTAACTTATACGGCATGAATGGATTTTTAAAACATTATTTCCAAGAAGCTTCCTTTACAAGTTTTCAAGTTTATTTTTAATCAACTTCTTTTATTTTAAAGTTATATGACATGTTATGAAAGGAAAAATGTTTTTGAAGAAGAAAGGATATTTTCCTCAAGAATGGAGTTCAAGTGATTTTCTAAATTATTTTCCATCTAAGATAATAAAGGGTTCTGTTTTTATCCCTATTATTACATTGATTTGATCATGTTGTGATGGAATTATTTTTATGAATTCCTTTATCTTATATGAATTGTTTTATGATGTCATGTTGTTTAAGAATCCCATTTTTTATTACATGGGTTATGCGATGATGTATGATTTATGATTATGTGGCACACATAAGAAAGGATTCATTATAAGATGGGTGGGACCTATATCTCCCTCCAATGCATTGGGTAAAGATTTTATATCTCATGAGATAGACAGGGCTGGAACGGTAGGTTATACTGGTTCAGTGAAACAGGACTGAAACAAGGGTTACTCGATTCAGAAAGGGACTTTGTCCACTAAGATAGTCTTGGCAATGAGTCATGACTAACAAGAAATGATTTTCCATGATTATGTGTGCATGCCACAAAGTTTCAAGTTTCATGTTATGATTATGGTGATCTCAATTTCACTTCTATGATTTGTTCCATGTTAAGATATTATGATCTCTTTTGCAGGTTATGATTTTCAAAAAGATATGATATGATTTTTATTTCTTTTGTATACCCTTACTGAGCATTTGAGCTCACCCTTTTATGTTTTCTTTTCCCCAGGATATAAATAAAGGTTTTAGGTAAAAAAAAGGGAGATCTTTATGGGAGATATTGAAGATCTTTCACCACGATTAGAAGATTACGTTCCGAGTTTCCGAAGACACTAAACTATTACGATCCTTTAGTGTGTGTTTTTGTTATGTACTAAGTATTCCGCAAAAGTAATGTAATGTCCATGTACGATAAGCTTCGGGTCTCTACACTGACAATGGGAATTAATTTTAAATTAATTTATGAAAATTCTTAGTTTTGAATTTGGAATAACGGATTCCATATTTTGAATTAGGAGTTTCAAATTGTGTAAATACGTATCTATTATTTTTAGACATTATGAATATTAACTTCAGAAAATATTTTATTTACCATGGTTAAAGGGTAAATCTGGTAAATAATGGTAAAAAATATTATAATAATATTAAATTAACCTAACGTGTGTCCTAATTATATTGGATGATACATGTATGGCCATGACCATCATTGGTTAGATTATGGGACCCTATGAAGCCACATGGATGTGAAAATTAAATTATATAAGAATTAATTTAATGTAGTGAAACATTTAACATAAACATGTATCGTTGAGTAAAAAAAATTATATGTTGTTATATAAGGGATCTCTTCGACTATAAATATTCATTAGAAAGATAAATATATTTACTACATCAAAATATTTTATTTATAATTTTTAGAAACCAAATAAATAAATTTGTTTATGACACAATGATTATGGAGTGATTAACTTATAAATGAATGATTTATATAAATGATATTATAAATATTAAAATAAATTTATTTTTAAACATTTTATGCCATACAATAATTTTAAGGATGATTTTGACATATTATCTTTTAATTAATGAAGGATTTTTGAAATAATCATGTGTGTTTCGATTTTATAAAAAGTATTGATATGAATTGTATAAAAATTGACATAAATGAGTTTTTGAAACAAATACTATTTTATGAAATGATATAACAGTCATATAAATTTATTATTTGACTAAATTACTTATATAATGTTGAAAATGTCATTAATTAACCACTTGAGGTTCAATTGTCATTTTATGGAAACTATATTTACAATATATTATGAATATACAAGAATACATAGTAAGAGTTAAATTAGTTAACTAAGGGTTAAAGATAAATGATAAGGTTAAAGTTGAAACCAAAAACAAGTATAAGACCTATTATTTGAGATTATTTCAAAAAAAGTCATATTATATTTTAAATAAATGAGTTGTGGACCTTTTTAAAATTGAAATTCCGTTTATAATAAAATAATCATCAAAGACATTCCGAATGTACCTCTCCTCCCTCTTATAAACAACCACCACCTATAACCCTTAATAACACATATCAAGACCCCTTTACTGAACCAAAATATGACCAAATAAGGTCCAAAAATACCTATCTTACTCCTTGAGGCATTACCCTTGGTGGAAAGAAATTCATGAAGGCCTTTTAGCTGAAATCAAAATGAGTTGCCCGATTTGAGGTAATGTCTTCTCTCAATCTTCTTCCATTTATTTTCCTTCTCCACAACTAGTAAAAACTATTTATTCCATTATTTTATAGAAAAAAAACTATCTTAAATATAATAGGATGTTTTTATGAGAATTATTAGACCTACACTCACACACACCACCATCAAATGGATTTAGAACATACTGTTTCTGTGGACGGAGAACTATTGTCTCACAAAATGATGATTATTCAATTATATCCTACCACATCTCATGGCTGCCATTATGATGGTACTAAATTGATACATGATATATTTTTTTATATTTACTCTATTAATCTATTTTTTTATTTATATCATACCTTAATTCTTTCCATGATGTGTAAATACAATAATTTTATTTGAGTAAGTGCAGAGTTCCGCCCCCTCAAAGTGATATTACTCATTTAAGCCATATTATAAATGATGGAATTAATGGAAATATGTAACGTATATAAAATATGAAAATATAATGGGATTATAATATATATATTTATAATTTAGTTTTCATACATTTTAATATGAAAAAGAAATGAAAGTAGCATTCATGCGTACGTACGGTTTACCGTCTCCATGAACGGTGCCTCTAATTTCATATCTCCAAATGTTATGGACTATTATAAATACCTATATAATGAATATATAGGATATTAAAATCCTGTATAACATTTTTTATATAATGTAATTTTTTACATATGGATAATTTGAAATTATAATATATTCATTTTTTACTCATGTACCGAATATCTATAAAACATACAATAGGAACATAAATAAAAATGTAATTTTTTAACATGATAATAATTTTTATAAAAGGAATAATAAACATGAAAATGTTTCTAAGGAAATTATATATTATCTTTTGTTTATTATTAAGGAAATTAAAGAAGTAACTAGTCATGTCAGACACGAGGTAAGAGAACCTTTCACCCACATATTTTACTAAAAGACACCTTTTATGTCATGTCTTTTAATTACAATTTTATAATGTTGTGATATATTCTTAAATATACTTATTTCTTTAAATTTTATTGGAAAGTGATGAGAGACCCATTTCTATCCAATCAACACATTTTCTTAATTTTTAAGTGACATCATTAGGTTGTCGAATTTTCATAAGGGACTATGTCTCAATCTCCTTTCATTGAGGAGTATCTTGATATTGTGAAATTTTATTATCCTATAAGGTTTATATACTACCCTTTAAAATATTGTATCATGAGTCACTTTCTTCTCAAGAAATTATAGGTTTTTTTAATGTTATTCTGTAATTATTTTTATTCAAGTGTTTCTCATGTGGTACAAGACTCTTTAACTAAAACATAATTTTAAATTTTGAAATGATTTATATTTCTCATTAATTTCCATGTCTTCAAATGGTTTTAATAATTTATTAATATGGACATTAATATTTTAAAATGATAAATTATTTGAAAAGTTTCAATGTATTATGGGAAACTTTATTTCAAAAATCTATTTATTGAACGTTTTAAATAGTTTTGGAAATGGATTGAATATTTCAATATCCTGAATTAATTTAATGTGATTGATGAGTTAAATGTTGATAATTTCAATATTTTATGTGTTATGATTATGTAATGGTACTTGTAAATTTGATGGGTGGTTATTTAATAAACCAAATATGGGTAGATCTACGATAAATCTAGGTCAGGCGAGCCCGAGATAGCTCTCGAATGCATTGGGTAACGTAATGGATGTAAAATTTAATGTTTATCCAAATATATTTAGGTAATATAATATGATGGTTATTCTAAATGTAACTCCCTATGTAGATTGAAATAACAACGTAAGTATATTACGGATGCTAAAAGTTACCTTTATGATTTATGATTTCTAGGTTTTATTCAAAAAAACTTATGATTTCAGGTTGTATGTTAAAGAACATATGATTTATGATTCAAAAGTATGGTTTCATTTGTTTGTATGTATTGTTAAAATAATATTTTGTTTACTTATTTTATATCCATTACTGAGATTTTTATTCACATCCCATGTTTTTGAAATGTCTTTCAAAGGGTATAAGGATGGGTAAAAGAAAGGAATAATTCAAGAAGATTTATTTCAAGAAAATAATTCTTGTTTTATTTAATATGTTTTATTGTTGTGAAAACATTGGATAGATTAGAAGTGTATAATTTGTAATATTTTAGATATAATGTAATAGTTATGGAATATTTCTCTAAAACTCGAGACCCGAAAATATGCTCAATTTAAAATTATTGTCTTAACACACAATTATGTAATATTTAAGGTTGGGGCCTTACAGTTGGTATCAGAGGTCAGTTTTGATAACTTTAGAGGTTAGGGTGTTATTTATGAATTAGTGATACAACCATAATGGTTTTCATATTATAAAGAGTCATTTTTATTTTTAGATAAATTGACTAAGTTTAAGAAAACATGAATATGTAGATATTATTATTTTCCCTCTTTATAATATGGTACATGATTATTTTAATGATATACTCACAATGACCTTTTTGGTTATAGTAAATGGATGGATCTAATAGGCACCAAAGTACCAATGGATGTGATGGAAACTGTGGTGGTTTTTTGAATAAGAAACTGAATGAAATTGGAGCTATAATAAGAACTATTGTGTTTATTCGTAACAAACTATATGGAGTCATGATTGACCACTTGAAACATGGTGATTTTTCTAAGGCATCATATATATGAGAATCAAATCCCTATGAAAGTTCAGGTTATAATCATAAAGGTATGTATATTAAAAAATATATGTATCAATGATGTGGAAATAAACACATAGGAAAATGTTTCAAAGGCATGGGAAGTTGTTTTATATGTGGTAATTATGTTTATAAAGCAATTACCTAACATGGAAAAATGAAGTGTCTAGTTGACTCTAGAAATGGAAAAGAGGTTTTTTTTGAAGGATCAATTGAAAGTTTTAAATGTGTTGTGCATGGTCATTATGAAAATAAATGTCCTACGAAGAAGGTTCAATAATGGGACCAGGAAGATCGTACAAATATATGTGTACCAAGACCTAATTCCAATCCAATTGTGGATTAAAAAATCATAATGACCTATTAAAGGTATGGATTATTTCTTAGCTGATGTTTTTGACATTATTGAATCATAGGATATGATTCATGATTTTGTTTGTAAGAAAGAATAATTATGAAAGAAGTTGTAAAAAAATGTTAAGGGATCGTGGAGAATATTGCTTGATTAAGATATCTACATATTAGAAATTCTAAATTTATGTTAGATATATGGGTGATGAATTGTTTAAAATTATTAATTCTTGTTTCTTGATTGGATTTATTTGGAAGAAGTTTGTTTTCTATGTGTAACCTCTAAGTCTGTTATGTGAAAACGTTAATTGAGGAAGAATTATCTTTTCTTCTGTTGATATAGTTATAAATAACCCTTAGAGATTATATGATCCCTGCATTTGATGCGATTATGGGTGATTAGTTTTTGGGATGCAAAATGTGTGGTATGAAATAAACTTTTAGGTTAATACATGTTATGGATATTTTTAAGGATTTTAAATCATTTTTTTAAAATTATTATAATTATCCTTTTTTAAAGGATAACACCCAGACCATGTGATAACTCATAATGTCAGACAAAGCTACGGGAATCGAACCCACAACCAATCAGTGACTCAGATTTATCCCCTACTACTAGAATAGCTAAAGTCCCTCATTAATATGATTTATTAGTTTTAGTATAACGATTTTATGGATCAATAATAAGATGATTTTGGGAACTTATGTTTTATAAAATGGATATCCTTAGTATAAGAAAATTATTTAGTGATTATGTGATAAATGTTATTGTGGAAGACCTAGGATCCTCTGGGAAAATATATTATTAAGGAAAATAAAATAGTTTGGGATTTAATTTGAGGAATAATGGTTGAATTTTATTTTGTAAGAATCTATGTTTTTATTGTTGACATATAGGGATTTAGGTTAGTTATGGAAATGATTAACATATCATAGATATTTTGTGATTATGTTAATTACTTTTCAGTATGGGTCTTTAAGAGTAGTCGATGTTATTTGGAGATAATTTTAAAGAATTTTCATGGAAGATTAAGTGATCAAATTCTTCTATGTTTTGGTTTTCAATCATAGTTTGGATTATATTGAATAACGTTAATGACAATTGTGTATTTAATGGTATTTGATGAAATTTGGGTAATATTTGATGAATTTTGGAGATTAAGAGTAATAGTTCTTTTTATAAAGGATTATCCTTTTGGGGATTTTTAATGAATCGGATTTTTGCATGTAATTTTTTTAATTATATGGGAATATTATGAGTCCTCGAAAATTAACGACACAAGATTCCATGGCTTGGTGTGCACAAAATGTGTTTTTGAACTATTTTTAGCTACATTTAGTGAATGTGCGAGTAATTTTTTGTAACTTTTGAACTGGTTCTTGGAATTGAAATCTGAGGACACCATTGGACTCACAGCGCCGTTATTCTCTTAAGGAGAACTCCACCTCAACCACAGTAGGTCAAGGGTAGAAATTATTTTTGTAGACTTTTCATGTGAGAAAATAAAATAGACATTATTTATTTTATTTTTGAAATTTAAACCTCCCATTTTGAATTTGGTGGTGGGGGCCACCAGAACCACTCTAAATATGAAGATAACCCTTGGAATCCCCCAAGTTAATGTGCCAGATTCAATTTAATTAATGTTCCAACATTAATTAAATCAATAAACTTAATTTATTAAGATTGGAACCACACCACTCATGGGAGAAAAGGATTGGAAAATGAGAGGATATTTAGGAGATCCTGGGAGAGTTGGAAGGAACATCCTCTCCAAATAATAACATCCTCCGGCTCAAGAAGAAGGACGCCACACGACCCCAGATTGAAAACGTGTAGTGGGAGAAACGAACGCCGACACCCCCTTCACCGACTTCATCCCATTCCTTACACCATTTCCATAGAAAGAGGAAAGGATTTGAGTGTAATTTCTTGGTGGTTTTATGTTGGTTTTAATCTCTTGAACTGCTTCTTACCGATTTAATGCAAAGGGTGAGAGCCATTTGAACACAACCCAATCCCTCTGCAATCCTTTCTAACATGTTCTTCATGGGCAGTGGGTAGAATATCATCAGACACGATTATAAGGACCCATACTTAAAAAATTACATAATATTGAATTAAACTAATAATTCACATTGATGATCTTTTCAGGTTTAGAGTTTTAGATAATTAGGACATAACTATTACATCTCAAAAGATTACAAATTAGACACTTCTAATCAGTTTATTTTTTTCATAAAATAAAAAATCTAGAAAAAAGAGAGTCATGTCTAGTTCCATGTTTTAGATATCATGAATTTTCCTTGGTCTCATCCTCGAGCCTCTTTATCTTTATGTCATGTGAAAATATTTCAAAACATAAGATGAACATAAAAAGCTCAGTAAGGGCTATAAAACAAATAAATTAAACATTAGTTCATAAATACATACCAAACATGAAATCTTTTACTTAACTCATGAAATCATTAAATTTGTTAATAACATATAGAAATCATAATTCATAAAGGTAACTTGTGGAATCCATAACATACTTACATTGTAGCTATCACAACTATATTGAGAGTTACTTCAGAATTTCCATCATAGTATATTCCCTAAATATCTTAAGAGAAACATTCACGTTTACCTCTGTCATGTTACCCAATGCATTGGAGAGCTATCTCGGGCTCACCCGCCCTAGTTTTATTATGTAACCACCCGTATACGTAAATAAATCCCAAGAATGATAAAATGATCATAACACATAACATAAGCATAAAGGAAAGATAACATGTCCACATTGAAATAAAAATATAACATTTCAGTACATTAACATATCAAAACCATTATAAAAACCATTTTTAATAAAAAAATACACAAAATAGTATATGGTATTTATTTTCCTTTTAAAAATATTATGGCTTGTTAAGGAAGCCAATGATCAAATAATACTCGTGGCGTCGGAAAGGTCGTTGTCACCGATTACGTTAAAAAGAAATATTTTTTTTTTCATTTAGTAATATTATTCATAGAAATGTATTCCATTTGAATTAAATGAAAATCCAAATGTGTTTATATAGTGTATAAAAGAAAGTCGTGTATTAGAACTAAATATGCCTCAATAAAAGGAGATTGAGATAAAATCCCTTACCTCGTGTCTGACATTACTCGATCATTCTTTAATATCCTTAATAATAAACTAAAGATAATTTATAATTTATTAATAACTCTTTTCAAGTTTATTATTTCTTTTATATCATTTATTACAATGTTATAAACATTATGCAATCATTTAAGTTAATAATGTTCATTTTTTCGATATTTGGTACATGATTTAAAAATGAACACCTTATATTTACATGTTTTCCATGTGGTCAATAGTTTACAATATCTAGAATGATATTAAATATTTATATATTATATTAATATTATATATCAAGTATATATATGGATTTATAATAGTACATAACATTTTGGAGATAAAAAATGAAATGCACTGTTCATGGAGATGGTAAGTCGTACGTACGCATGAACACTACTTTAATTACTATTTCAAAATTTAATGTAATTAAAACATAATTATAAATATGTAGATTATAATTCCAGTATAATATCATATATAATATCAATAAATATATCCTTTATATGTCCCACATAGGGAATTAACAAGTAATATCACTTTGAGGGGGCAGTAGTCCACACTTCCTCAAATGAAATTATCGTGTTTACACATAATGAAACCCATAAAGGTATGATATAAATAAAAATAAAGAAGAATAAAGAAAAAATAAACATAATATATATCATATATAAATATATTTTCATCTTAATGGCCACCATGATAGGCAGTAGGAGATAATCAAACAATCATCGTTTCATGAGGAGTTAGTTTTCCATCCACAGAAACAGTATGTTCATCACCCATTTGATGAAGGTGTGTGTAAGGGTAGTTCAAATAATTATCATAAACACATAATAGTTTATTTAGGATACTTTGTTTTGATAAAATAAATTAATAAAAAGAGTTTATGGGTTAGAGAAGTAAAATTAAAGAAAAGAAGTTAAGAGAAATCGTTACCTTTAATTTGGGTAACTCCCTTTGGTATGAACCAAAAGGGTTTCTTGAAGTGCCTTATGCAGAAGGTAAGGCTTCTAGGAGGAGTATAGAGATTTAGGGAGCTTAATTTATCAGAGTATGGATTAGTCAAAAAGATTTAGAGGTGTGAGGAATTGGTTATATGTGATGGCTTTTTATATGGGGGAGGAGGGGCACTTTTGGAAGGTGTGATAATATTATTTTATTATATAATGATATTTAGTTTATAAAAATCCAAAAATAATTAAAGTAGAAGATAAGAAGACTTATGGTCGAAATAAATTCATCCAATAAAAATTGGACAGGTTTTGGATGTTTTTTTAATATTTATAATTTCATTTATTTAAATCATTTATTAAAGAGGTAAACACTGCATCACAATTTTGTCATAAATAATTTAATTTATTTTATGTCTAAATATTATAAAAAAATACCATGATGTAGGAAATCTTTTTATCATTTCAATTAATATTTATAGTCGAAAATATAACTTATATAACACCATGTAAAAATTAATTTACAAAGAGATATTTGTTTATGTCCATTTTTCCTTTACTTCATGTTAATTAAAACAAAGTGTCATTATCATTCATAAGTGGCTCCATGGGGTGTCAAAATCGACCCTAGGATGATAATGGTCGGTCATTACTCATCCAATAAGGTTAGGACAAGTGTTAAGGTAATTGGGAATTATTATAATATTCTTTTTACATTAAATTACTCTATTTACCTTTAACCGTGGTAAATACAAGTCAATAGTTACTATTTACCAAAAATTATTTTCTTCTTATTGAACCAAATTTTACATACTAATAAAAACCATGTATTTTGAATTTTCGAAATTCAATTAATGTAAGTACTAAAATTTCATTTATATGAAAATGTCTATTTTTAACTACTACGAAGTGGATTCACTATTCATCAAAATTAAAGTTTTACAGAAAAATTCAAAAAATTCAGCCAAAGCTATATTTGATATTCCGAATTCAAAAGTGAGGTATATTTGACCAAATTATAAACACAGAATCTGCATTAATTAATTTAAAATTAATTCTCGTTATCAAAAAAATTGCTTGTATTTAAGAAACAATAACTATCAAAAGATTGATACTTGTTTATGTCCAATTTCAAAGTGAAATTAATTCCAATAAACAACATTGGATTAAATTGTATAAATATATTCTAATTAAACTTTAAATACAATTAAAAATATAATCTATCTATATAAATAAATTATATTAAATCATAATTTTGAATTAAAATACAATATTTTGCACTATTCATTAAAAATGAACTTTATCAGAAAAATTACAAAAAATTTATACAAAGTAAATTTTGATGTCCCTATTCTAATGAAGAATTTTATTTGGTCATATAGAACATATAAAAGTTACCAAAACAAGATTTAATGAGGATTATCTATTAAAAGGTGTTAAATCAACCTTTTAATGTAAATTATGCTTAAAATTAGATTCATTCACATTTTAAGCCTATAACTTTTATTGGATAAATGTAAATACATTTAACAAACATATATAATCACATTGTATTTATTTTTTTTCATTCCTGCCAATATAATGAATAAGAGTTTACTACAATTTAAAATAATAATATTTTATTATTAGGGTGCAACGTAAAATTTCAAAGAAACCTGTTGTTGCATATCGGGAACGCTATCAAACATAGAATACCCTTTAAAATAAAATTAATATTTAATTCACAATTATTAATAAATATGAAAATGTAATATTTATTTATTTACCTGGGATGTCACTTCCTTCCCCCTTAGGGAAATTGTGTCCTCGCAGTTTTTACTCACTTATCAATTATGTGGGGGGTATTTATCCCTCATAGAATTTTCAGATTCCCACGTTTCGTCTTCAAGAATATGGTTTTTCCAGAAAACCATTACCTGGTGAATTAAATTATTCCACAACACTTGTTCTCTATGGTCAAGAATCTGGACTGGTTGTTCTTCATAAAAGAGATTATCTTCCAATTGAACTACCTCTAGGCTCAATACATGAGATGGATCTGGCATATATTTTCTCAACATCGAAACATGAAAAAAATTGTGTACCTAGGATAAACATGGACATAAATTCACTATGTATGCAACTGATCCAACTTTCCCCAGGATTTCATATGGTCCAATGATCCTCAAACTCAACTTTCCTTTCTTACCAAAACACATCACAATTTTCCATGGAGAAACTTTTAGAAAAGCATTATCACCTTACTCAAAAGAGAGATCCTTCCTCTGGTTATCTGCATAACTTTTCTATCAACTCTGAGATGTTTTCATGTGTTTCTGAATCAACTAAACCTTTTCTACCATCTCTTGTACCAGTTATGGTCCCATCAGCTTCCTTTCACCTACTTCATCCAAAAAATATGGAGTTCGACAAAGCTTTCCATATAATGCCTCAAATGGAACCATTTGTATACTAGAATGAAAACTATTATTATATGAAAATTCAACCAAAGAATGATGTCAGTCCCAACATCCCTGGTAATCTAGTGAACAAGCACGTAGCATATCCTCCAGGGTCTGAATTGATCGTTCTGATTGACCATCTGATTGAGGATGAAAAGTTGTACTAATATTTAATTCAGTACCCAATGACTTCTGAAGGCCTTTTCAAATGATAGAAGTAATCTTGGGATCATGATCAGATACAATGGAGAGGGTAAATCCATGCAACCTTACTATCTCTTTAACATAAAATCGAGAAAGTTGATCTAGAGACAACGTACCTCTAATAGGAAGGAAATGAGCAGATTTAGTCAATCGATCAACAATATCACAGATTTTAATATTACCTCGAGATGTCTTTGATAATCCCACATGAATTCCATGGATATATTTTCCCATTTCCACTCTAGCACCGGTAAAGTATGAAGCATCCCTTTAGGAAACTACCAATCTACTTTAACCTACTAACAAGTCAAACACTTCACAGTAAATTTAACAATATCTCTTTTCATTCCATCCCACTAGTAATACTCCCGAAGATCTCTGTACATCTTAGTACTGCCAGGATGAACTGAAAATGGGGAACTATGAGCTTCACATAACAACTCATTATTCAACTGTGAATCACATGGCACACATAATCTCTTTCCAAATATCAAAACACAATCATTATCAATGTTAAATTCAGGAAACATACCCTTCTGAAACAGCACTACGTTTTTCTACAACGCACTGTCTTCTTTGTTTGCTTTCATTATTCTATCTGATAGAGATGATTTCACTGATACCTGAAACAAAACAGAATAATCTCTACACAAACAACCTCTATGCTAAAGTTCATGAAATAAAAAACCAAAGGATCTCATTCCAAACGTATCATGGATAATGAGCATTACATTTTTGACTCAAATCATCAACCACTTTATTTTCCTTTCCTGGATGGTATAGAATCATGCATTCATAATCCTTGATTAATTCCAACCATATCCTCTATATCATGTTCTATTCTTTCTGCATGAATATATACTTAAAATTATTGCGGTCAGTATATATTTCACATTTTACTCCATACAAATGATGCCTCCAAATTTTTAAAGAAAGAACAACAGAAGCTAATTCCAAATAATGTGTGGGGTAATTTAACTCATGTGGTTTCAACTGACATGAATCATGCACAATTACCTGATCATTCTGCATTAGGACACATCCAAGTCCCTTTAATGAAGAATCACTGTAAATAAAAAACTTACCATTTATGGAAGGTAGTGAAAAAACTAGAGCATTCATAAATAGTCTATTCAATTCCTGAAAACAATCATCACATTCTTTTTTATAGATGAACATAACACCATTTTGAGTTAACATAGTCATTGGACTAGATAACCATGCAAAATTTTCAACAAACCTCTGGTAATGACCTTCGAAACCCAAACAACTATAGATCTCAGTTATATTTGTGGGTCTTGTCCATTCTTCAACAACTTTTTTAGAAGGATAAACCGTTATGCCATTTGTTGAAACAATGTGACCAGGGAATGAAATTTGGTGTAACCAATACTCACACATTTTAAATTTCCCAAATCGTTTATTTTCTATTTATGTTTTCAAGACAACCCTTATATGAGTTTCATGTTTCTCTTTACTTTTGGAATAATCCAAAATATCATCAATGAACAAAACCACATAATTATCCAATAACTCACGGAAAATTGTATTCATAATATCCATGAATACAGTAGGTGCATTGGTTAAACCAATAGGCATAATTAAAAATTCATAATGGCCATATCTAGTATGAAATCCAGTCTTCAGAATGTCTTCTTCTTTCACATTAAACTGATGGTACCCCAATCTCAAGTCAATATTTGAAAAACACTGAGCACCCTAGATCTAATAAAACAAATCATCGATATAAGAAAAATGATACTTGTTCATAACAATGATGTTATTCAATGCTCTATAATCAATACAAAGTTTCATTGACACTATTTTTAAAAAAAAACAAGACATGAGCACCACAAGGTGATGTTATAGGTTGAATGAAACCTTTATCTAATAACTCCTACAATTGATTCTTTAACTATAAAAGTTCAATTTGATCTATTCGATAAGTGGGTTTTGAAATTGGTTTAGCATCAGGAACTAAGTCAATAGTAAATTCAACTTCCTAGTCAGGTATACTACCAGGAAACTCATCAGGAAAAACATTGAGGTACACATTTACCACTAGCACATCAGTAATCTTAACACTTTCTTTATTTTCAACAATATGAGCTATGTAAAATTAATTTCCATATTTTACTAGTTTCTCAGATTCGTAATATGTTATCAAAAGAAAGGGTTAATTCATGTATACAAACTGAAAATCATTTTGAAAAGAAACCTCTTTAGCTCTATAGTCAATCTTATCATGATAAACAGAAAGCCAATCCATACCCAAAATAACATCAAACTCTACTAGAGGCAAAACAATAAGGTTGTTAGGTAGATTCTTCCTGCACACAAGGACATTACGGTTCTTATAATTTCTTTTTGTCTCAACATTTCCTCCAGGTGTTTTTATCGTTTGTTTTCAAGAAAAATTCTCATAAATTAAAGAGTGTGTATACCTTGAATCAAATAACACATTTGCATATTATGAACAAAAACAGTGTACCTGCTACTACTTCATTAGATATACCAACATCTGTTGAAGTAGTAGCGAAGGATTTCACCACCCCATTCTGCTAGTAGTCTGGATGCTTTCCCTCAGTTGAGTTCTTGGTTGGAAACTCATTTTCATAATGACCCATTTCATTTCACTTAAAACATTTTACTGATTGTAAATCATATTTTTTCTTACCATTACCTCGATCTTTTTCAGTGCAATTACAAGCCTTATGTCCCATTTTACCACATTGTTATAACTTACCTGAATTCAAAAGACATTCCCCATCATGCTATCTACCACAATTTTCAGAAACTATAAACTTAAGTTTCTTACCATCATATTTTTTTGAAGAGTTCTTCCCTTTTTTCAGCCACCTTGACCACTTATTCTGTTGTTTTTCACAGAACACCTGATCATCAAAAAACACCATTTCCTCCTTCTCTATACAACAAACAAGTTTTTCATAACTTTTAAACTCATTAGAAGATAAATCCTTTCAATAAATTTACCTTAATCCTGAGTAAAATCATTTTATTTTACTATCAATATCTCATATGAAATTTGGAGCATACCTTGCCGGTCGAGTGAATTTTTCTTCATAAGAAGCCACTAAGTCACCATACTACCTCAATTCTAGGAACTATTTTTCCATACTTAGATGAACCACCTTAGGAAAATATTTTTCAAGAAACATGCCTTTGAATTAATCCCAATTAAGAGCATCAATCACTTCACTATCCCTATTATTTTTAACCATCTACCACCACTGATCATCTCCACCTTCAAAATGGTAAATATAAAGAATAACCTTTTGATTTTTTGAACAACCCATGACATCAAAAATTTTCTCCTGTGCTTTCATCCACCCTTCTGATGGCATAGTGTTATATGATCCTTTGAATGATGGGGGATGTTGCCTCATGAAATGCTTTACTACTGACATGTTCATCTGTGGTTGATCTGGATGATCTCATTCATGTATACCACCACTATTAATAGAATGAGTCAATTGTGCCATCTCTACAACAAACTGTCCAGTTCTGATTCTGACCATCTCAGGTTGCTGATTTAGAAGGTTGTCTTCCTCCTGATGTCATCCCAACACAGCTGCCCTGTTTCCACTGCGGAAAACCATTCTAAACACATAAATATTTTAGGTGAAGCAACATGTTAATATGTAAATTCTATATGATTTCAATATTAACAAAAATTACTTTATGGATATTAATTTATCAATACCCTAACCCCTAAAGTTATCTAAACTGTCCTTTGATACCAACTATAAGGACTTGTCCTTAAAACATTACATAATATTGAATTAAATGAATAATTCACATTGAGGATCTTTTTATGTTTAATGATTTAGAGAATTATGACATACCTATTACATCACAAAATATTACAAAGTAGAAACTTGTACTCAGTTTCCATTATTTCATAAAATAAAAACTCTTGAAAAAAAGTATCATGTCTAGTTTCATGTTTTAGACATCAGGACTTTTCCAAGATCACATCCTTGACCCTATTCATCATTATGTCTTATGAAAACATTTCAAAACGTGGGATGAGCATAAAAAGCTCAGTAAGGGTTATAAATCAATGAAAGAAAACATTAGCTCATAAATACATACAAAACATTAATTTTATTTCTTAACTCATGAAATCATAAGATTTATGAATAAAAAATTGAAATCATAAACCATAAATGTGAGTTGTGGCATCTATAACATACGCACATTGTAGCAATCACAGCTACAAAGGGAGTTACATTGGAATACCCATCATGGTATATTACCTAAATCAATTAGGATAAACATTCACGTTTACCTCTGTGAAGTTAGCCAATGCATTGGTGAGAAATCTCAGGCTCACCCTCCCTAGGATTATTACCGAACCACCCATATACGTATATAATTCCCAAGAACCATAACATGATCATAACACATAACATAAGCATTCAAAAATATAACATTTCCACATTGCAATAAAAATATAAAATTTCAATATATTAACTTATCCAAACTATTTTCAAAACCATTTTTATTACCACAAATACATAAAATATTATATGGTATTTATTTCTCTTTTAAAAGCATTACAACTTGTTAAGGAAGCCAATGTTCAAATAATACTCACAGCGGCGGAAAGGTCGTTGTCAAATTTTATGTTAAAAAGAAACATTCTTAATTTTTTTAGTAAAAAACATCATATAAAATGACTCACTTTGAATGAATTGAAACGTCAAAGGTCTTTATTCAGCATATAAAAGAAATTCATGTATTATATCAAAATATGCCTCAATGAAAGGAGATTGAGATAAAGTCCCTTACCTCGTGTCCGACTTGACTCAGTCATTCATTAATCTCCTGAATAATAAACTAAAGTTAATTTATACTTTCATAAGATCCTTTTTAATGTTTATTATTCCTTTTATATCACATATTACCATGTTATAAACATTATTCAATCATATAAGTTAATAACGTTCGTTTTGTCAATATTTGGTACTTGAGTCAAAAATGAACACCTTATATTTAAAAGTTGTCCATGTGGTCAATAGTCCATTATCTCAAGATTGATATTCACTATTTAGATATTATATAAATCATATATATCCAGTATATATATTTATTTATTACAGTATGCAACATTTTTGAGATAAGAAATTAAATACACCGTTCATGGAGACGGTATGTCGTACGTACACATGAAAGCAAATTTCATTTCTATTTTGTACTTTAATTTAATGAAAACACAATGATAAATAGGTATATTATAATTAAATAATAATATCATATATAATATCATTAACTCCATCCTTTATACATCCCACATATGGGATTAACGAGTCATATCAGTTTGAGGGGGCGGTAGTCCGCACTTCCTCAAATGAAATTATCGCGTTTACCCATAATGTAAACCATAATGTTATGCTATAAAAGAAAAATAAAAAATCATAAAGAAAACATAAACATAATATATATCATATATAAATATATTTTCATCTTAATGGACTCCATGATAGTTGGTAGGAGATAATCGAACAATCATCATTTCGTGAGGAATTATTTTGTCATCCACAGAAATAATATGTTCTTCACCCATTAGATGGAGGTGTGTGTAATTCTATTTCTAAATCTTCTCATAAAAACATCATAGTATATTGAGTATAATTTTTCGTTATAAAATAAAGGAATAAAAATAGTTTAGGGGTTGGAGAAGTAAAATAAACGAAAACAAGTTAAGAGAAACTGTTACCTTTAATTTTTGTAACTCCCTTTGGTATGAACCAAAAGGGTTTCTTGGAGTGCCTTATGCCTAAGGTAAAGATTCTTGTAGGAGGAGAGGGATGTAGGGAGATATATTGGCAGAGGTTGGATGAGAGAAAATGCTTTAGAGGTGTGAGTAATTGGATAGAAGTGAGGGCTTTTTATAAGGGGGATGAGGGGCTCTTTATGAAAGTGTGATAATATTATTTTATTATATAATCATATTTGGTTTATAAAGGTCCAAAAATTATTAAAGTCAAATATAATATGACTCATGGTACAAATAAATTCATAAAATAATAATTGGATAGGTTTTGGATGTTATTTTAATATTTATTATCCTATTTATTTAAATCATTAATTAATGATGTAAACATTGCACCATTATTGTGTCAAAATAATTTAATTTATTTTATGTATAAAAATTATAAAAAATACCATGATGTAGGAAGTATTTTTATATTTCAAAATATAGATATAGTTGAAAAGATAACTTATATAACACCATGTAAAAATTAATTTACAAAGAGATATTTGTTTTTGTCATTTTGGCCTATACTTAAAGTTAATTAAAATAAAGTGTAATTATCATTCATAAGTGGATCCATGGGGTCCCAAAATCGACCCTAGGGTGCCCATGGTCGGCCATTACTCATCCAATATGGTTAGGACAAGTGTTAAGGAAATTTTGAATTATTATAATTTTCATTTTACCTTGAATTACCCAATTTACCTTTAATCACGGTAAATAAATGTCAAAAGTTACTATTCAGAAAAAATTATTTTCATCTTATTGAACCAAATTTTACTAACTAATAATGACAATTATGTCATATTTTCTAAATTAAATTCAAATAATTGGAAAATTTTCATTTAAATGAAAAATTCAGTTTTTTAACTACTACTAAGTGGATTCATTATTCATCAAAAATTGAAGTGTTTTGAAAAATATCAAAAATTCATCCTAATATATATTTGATATTATAAATTAAAATATGATTTCTATTTTACCAAATTATAAACACATAATTTTCATTAATTAAATTAAAATTAATTCCCAATATCAAAAAAATAGCGGGTTTTTAAGAAACAATAACTATCAAAATATTGAAACTTGTTTATGTCTTATTTCAAAGTGAAATTAATTCCAATAAACAAAATTGGATTAAATGGTAAAAATATATTATATATAAACTTTAAAACTAATTAAATAGATAATCAAACCATATAAATACATATATTAAAGCGCATTTTTGAATTAAAATACAATATTTTTCACTATTCATTAAAAATGAACTTTATCAGAAAAACTCCAAAAATTTACAAAAAGTAAATTTTGATGTCCCAATTCAAAATAAGAATTTTATTTGGTAAAATAGAACATATAAAAGTGTCCATACAGGATTTAAACATGGTTTACCATTAAAAGGTGGTAAATCGACATTTTAATGTAAATTATGCTTAAAATTAGATTCATTCACATTTAAAGCCTCTAACTTTTATTGGATAAATGTAAATACATTTAACAAACATGTATAATCATATTTTAGTTAGTTTTCTTCATTCCTGCCAATACAATAGCTAGGAGTTAACTACCATTTAAAATAATAATAATATATTATTAGTGTGCAACGTAAGACTTCAAAGAAACCTGTTGTTGCGTATCGAGTACACTATCAAACATAGAATCACCTTTAGAGTATAATTAATATTTAATTAAAAAATATTAATAAATATGAAAATTTCATATTTCTTTATTTTCCTGGGATGTTAGAGCGATGATGGCAGAGGCGCAACCGCGCCACCGAAGGAGGCCGCGACACGACAACCACTGCAGAGAAAGGTGGTGGCCCACACTCGGCCATCCAGGTGGAAATAGGGATGTGTGTGTTAGTGTTGCTAGTTGCAAGGGAGGTCGTGACCCGTCGGCTATGTTTGTGGGAGGACGGCGGCCGACAACCGGCCGGCCGAATAGAGATGAGGCGGTGGGCGTCTGCACCGCCGGTTGAGTAAAAGACTACGGTAGAGGTTGGACGGTGTCTGACATCTGACCGACTTTAGAGGACAACAACACCGTTGCACTTCTAGGAGGAGGAACGACCGATGATCGGACCGGCCGTGGTGCACCGAGTAGGACCCACTCTGGGGGGTTCTGCTTCCAAAAACTGAATGTCCCATTGGACCATTTAGGTGACCTTAGCGATAACTCCCCTTTAGGGCATCGGATATGGTGGACCCCACCACGATGGTCTGCCTGACCGCGGGCCGCACCACCAGGCCGTGCCACCGGGCCACCCCAACAGTGTGTAGTAGCATTCCACTCCAGCAGACCATGCCAGTGGGCAACGCTGAGCCATTCCCTTCACGGGCTGGGTCGGACCATGGCCCTGCAGGCCGGGCGGCTGAGGATGAGGCCATCCAGGTCTGATCCGGATGGGTCGGGCTGGGTAGGTCAGACCGGGTTAGACCGGACCCAGGCCCATCCAGATCCGGTTTCAGCTTTTTTACCATATCATGCGAACCAAACATCCATTTAACGAACCGTCTATATCCCGATAATCCTGGTATTAATATGGTCCTTTTGGTATAATCCAATTGAGTTTTAAATGAAGTTGGTGTATGACCGGGTTGGATCGAACCCGAATCCAACCGGGCCCTCAGAACGGAAAAACTAATAACATACAGACCAGATGTCCAATTGACGCACCATTAGTTGCGTTGGATCCCTTTTAACATGATAGATATTAGGGCTAAAACTTAGTGGGACATTATGGTAGTTGAAGTATCGAATTATGGCCTGAGGATCGGAACCTCCCGGAATCAATCATGATTAGTGCGGGAACCTAGTGGCTGGCTATACATGAAGAATCTTCAGATCCTGTGTGGGTAATCTTCATATCCTGTGTGGGTCATCTTTAGTTCCTATGTGGGTCAGCGCTCAGCGATACTCTGTGGGTCAACGTATACCGACCCTGTGTGGTTCATCACTCAACGATCCTATGTGGGTCAGCATATACTAGTCCTGTGTGGGTCAGATCTTGTGTGGGTCAGCGGTGGTTAGTTACCTATTGATCCTCTATGGGTCAATGGTGGTTAGTTACCTATCTATCCTGTGTTGGTCAGTGGAGTTAGTTACCTATCGATCCTATGTGGGTCATAAGAACTTCTACTTAATATAATAAGCTGATCTAGCCTTTCGACTAATAATATGTACTTTGGTAGTTATGTTATACCTTGTGTGAGCTGAGTATTTACCTTTGTAGTACTTACATTTGTTGCGTTACCGTTGTGGAATAGTTGGGATTTTGGCTATGGATTTGGGCATTGTTTTTCATCATGAATGAGATGTGTATACTTGATAACTTAGGTATATTTATGGTCATATACCTATGTAGGTTTACTGTTGTTTCCATGCTTTGTGGTTTATCCATTGTGGATTTTGAAAGAATTTTGGGAGTCTCGAGGTCCCTACTACGTATTTTTATACTCACCCCTACACAGGATTTCCCCACACATTATTGTGTCTTTTGCAGATGACCGACAATGCTGACCGAGGACGAGGGTACCCGAACTGGAG
The DNA here is from genome assembly GCA_963277665.1 of Viscum album. NCBI lineage: Eukaryota > Viridiplantae > Streptophyta > Magnoliopsida > Santalales > Viscaceae > Viscum > Viscum album. The sequence continues at coordinate 1,449,804,769 of OY728155.1, forward strand.
GCTACTCGGAGGTGGACATTATACGAGGCGTGCCACAGAGACAACAATTTGAGAGATGTACCCACCCTTCTGGTAGGATCCTCGGAGGGTGTTCATAGGAGTTGGTATTAGTTTTACTTGTACTTTCTAGTTTTACTTGTACATTCTAGTTGGGCTTGTATTCTGGCCCCCTTTACATACGGTACACACTCTTTTTACTATATAGTTTACTTGGTGCTTGTATCCTGCTTTAGGTTGGGTTGGGTGAGTTTACAAGTTATAAAGGAAATGCCTTCTCAGTTTTTGGGAATACACCTTTCGGTGCTAGTCACCACCCCCTGTCCTATGGATGGTGGGCATGGGGTAGTCATGGCACCAGCCCCAGGGGATGGGTCATGACCAATTGGTATAAGAGGAGTTCAATTCTACCAATGAACTAGAACTCTGATATTTTCAATGTAGCATGTGTGTTATTAAAATGTTTTCGTTGTGATCTCTTTGAGTCAGCTCACCAGGTATAGCTTATTCACTGTGGGACACCTATTTCTTTCAGGATGCCTCCACATAGACAGGTAGCCAGGGATTCAGTTAGAGTATGCGATTATAGCCCACTGCACGACGAGGCTATGGTTTAGGCCCCCCTTTCGGCAGTTGTACCATCAGGTGGTGTACCAGAAGCACCACTACCCGTTGGGCAGCTGATTCCCCCAGCCCCAACACTAGATGGTGCACACCGTTTGAGCATGTTGCGTGAGTTCTAGCCCTATAGGCCCCTAAGGTTCTCGGGTGAGACAGATCCACATGCAGTTGAGGATGAGGGGGAGGATGTGGTTAGAGTTCTTCAACTGGTAGGGACACCAGCTGCTCTCATGGTGATCCTTGCCTCCATTCTCCTTCATGAAGAAGTAGGAAGATGTTGGATCTTGACGCTCCAAGTTACCATAGAGGTCACTCTCATCTGGGCAGACTTTGATATCCTTTTCAAGTCAGAGTTCATCCTAGTGAGCTTTTGCTCGGTGTGTATATAGAAGCATCTCCACTTGCATAAGGGTAACATGACTGTAGCTCGGTATTCAGCAAGGTTCAAAAACCGCTCACACTACTCCATTGACATGGTTCAACAACCTCACATCGGGGCTTAGACCTTCGATTAGGGTCATAGATAGAATATTAGAGCATCAATGATTTCTATCAGAATCCTCACTCTGGCGGGGGTGTTAGAGCGAACACTCTTAGCAGAGAGCTTCCATGCTGAGCAGTCACTGATAGAGAGACCCACCATCAGACTCTATGTGGCATAGACATCTACAAGTGACAGTAGAAAGATGATTCAAAGGTCTAAGCGGACCATAACTACAGGTGGATGACTGCATGATACAAGTTAGGTGGTGCAGGTCTCTCAAGACATAGTAGGATATGCGAGGAATAGGAATTGCTACACATGTGGCGGGCAGGGTCACATGGCTCGTGACTGCCTGACCCGCCATGCAGACGACCAACATACTATCGAAGGACCACCTGGAAATAGGTGAATATTCGACTGAGGAGGTCCACAAGAAGGAGGTAGATGTGGCAAAGGAGTAGTCCTTGTAGCAGGCGGTGGACGGTGATTCGAGGTTCTACCACCACCACCACCAGGTGGTCCACCCCAACCAAAGGGATCATGTGGACAGGGGCGACCTCAGATTCAGGCAGCCGAGTCTTATGAGCACGATGCTCCGAAGATTATATTAGGTATGATCTGTGTCTACTCCACCTTAGCTAAAATACTTATAGACACCTGTGCCTGTCCTTATTTTATTACCACGTCCCTTGTTTGGAGATTAGAGATTCTGGTGGAGCTGTTGGCTCGATCCTTATAGCTAGAGACTCCTACGAGAGAAGATTTGACGATTACACACTAGTTCTGAAAATGTGAGCTTACTCTAGGAGGCGAGATCTTTGGCTGGGATCTTCTAGTAGTGGTGTCAAGGCCTTACAACGTCATCATGTGTATGGACTGGTTATCCACAGTCTATGCTTAGATCGACTGTATTAGGTGCAAAGTGTGGTGTGTCCGCATGGATTGGACCAGGTTTTACTTCATTAGAGAGAAGGGATCTTTTACAGCACTGAATGGATATACTCAGAGAAGGGTTCATCCGATAACACATCAGTTGGCTAGCCTTACCCTAAGAGAGGTTGAAGTTGAGAGTCCGAACTATCCTGTAGTGGTGGACCAGTACACTGATGTTTTCCTTGATGATGTTCTGGGTCTACCTCGTTGTAGAGAGGTAGAATTTTACATCATCTTGTACATCTGGATATCACCAATACCTACAATAGCATATCATATAGCTCTTTCGAAGCTTTGAGAGATGCAAGTATAGTTGGAGGACTTGAAGAGAAAGGGGTTCCTTAGACCCTGTGTTTCTCCTTGGGCGGCCCTGATTTTGTTCACCAAGAAGGCAGATGGGAGTTTGAGACTCTGTGTATACTATCAGCGCGTGAACTAGGTGACTGTGAAGAACAAGTACCCAACCTCATGAATTGACGGTCTCTTTGATCACCTTAAGGGAGCACAATGGTTTTCGAAGATAGACCTCAGATCAAGCTATCACCAGCTCAGGGTACGAGACAAGGATGTGTAGAAGATGGATTTCAGATGTCGTTATGGCCATTATGAGTTCTTGGTTATGCCATTCGGCATAAAAAACACCACATAAGTGTTCATGGGACTCATGAAAATGATCTTCTTGCCATACCTCGATCGCTTTGTGGTAGTCTTCATCGATGACATCCTGATATACTCAGAGACAGAAGAGGAGCATGCCTATCATCTGCAGACTACTCTGGACACACATCAAGAGCACCAACTTTATGGTAAACTCTCGAAGTGCCTGTTCTAGATCCGAGAGGTTCAGTTTCTGGGACACTTCCTCTCGGAGGCTGGAGTTGCAATGGATCTAGTAAATATTGATTTTGTGCTATCTTGGGAGCCACCTAAAAGTGTGACAGAGGTTCAGAGTTTTTTGGGAATGTCTGGTTACTATTGGAGGTTTCTGCCTAACTTTTCCAGAGTTGTGCCTCCCTTATTAGAATTGACGATGAAGGGTAAACCCTTCGTGTGGTCAGAAAGATTCCAATTGAGGTTGCAGGAGCTGCAGTAGAGACTGATGAGTGCACCCATCTTGAGGCTACTAGAGGAGGGCATTGGGTATGTTTTCTACTATTACACATCAGGGAATAGACATGGATGTGTATTGATGCAGGAGCGAGAAATGATCACATATGTGTCTCGACAGCTAAGAAATCATGAATAGAACTATGCTTCCCAAGACTAAGAGTTAGCAGTAGTGGTATTTTCCTTGAATATGTGGCAACATTATTTGATGGGCGAACATTTACAGTCTAGTATGATCACAAGAGTCTCAGGAATATCTTCTCTCAGAAGGACCTGAACCTGAGACAATGGAATTGGAAAGAGTTCCACGTGGACTATGACCTCGAGATAGTCTATACTCCTTGTAAAGAAAACATAGTATCATATTCACTCAGTAGGAGATCTGGTATAAAGTTGTTCGGTGAGGAAATGGATTATCTAGCAGATTTTTGGATATCCTACGTGGACCGAGATGGAGAATCTTATATTTATTATATGGCAATTACTCCCCACTCTTTCAATGAGTCAGGGAGGCACAACTTGGGGACATTGAATGCAAGGCTCGACGTGCTCTAATATCCACAGGACATGCACCTGATAAATTTTCTAAAGGCGGGGAGCACGTAATCCTCTTCAGAGGTCATACTATGGTATTAGTGACATTACAAGAGGAAGTGTTGATGGTGTTCTATAAATACCCTCTAGCAGTACAACCAGAAGTGGAAAAGATGTACAAAGTCCTTCAGCGTCACAACTAGTGGCCGGGAATAAAGAAATAAGTAGTAGATTTTGTCTCTCAGGGTCTCACTTATCAGCAAGTGAAGGCAGAGAATTATGTTCAAGCAGGATTAGTTCAGCCACTAGAGGTTCCACAGTGGAAGTGGTATGTAATTTCCATGGATATCGTGATAGGACTTCCACACACACCTAGGGGTCATGATTATATCTGTGTGAACATTGAACGACTCACCAAGTCAACGCACTTCCTACTGATCAGAGATCATGGATCAATAGAGTGCTTGGGATGCCACTACGTGCATGAGATTGTATGGTATCATGGAGTTTCATCTACGATTGTCTCCGATCGTGATGAAAATTACACTTCCCATCTATGGAAGGGGTTGGAGGAGGCATTCAGAACACAGATTTGGTTGAAAACCACCTTCTATCCTTAGACAGATGGCCAGATGGAGCGGACAATTTAGACGCTCGAGGATATGCTACGTGCTTGGATCCTTGATTTCAGTCGCAACTGGGAGGATCACTTTCCCTTATTGGAGTTTGCATACAACTATAGTAATCACTAAACTATCTATATGGTACAATTTGAGGCACTGTATGGATGACCCTATAGATCAACACTTTTCTGGTCTGATCTAGGGGAGTCATCACTCATGGGACGGGAGATGGTACGGGCTACCACAGAGATGGTGCAGGTCATCCAGGAGCGGATGAAGATTGCACAGAGCAAGAAGAAATTCTATGCTGACAGGAGATGGAGACATTTAGAGTTTGAGGATGGTGTCCATGTATTTTATAGGTCTCACCGTGACGAGGTTTGCAGAGATTTGGCCGAGGAAGCAAGTTATCTCCGAGGATTATAGGACCCTTTCATGTCCTCAACAGAGTTGGTGAGGTGGCTTACCGCTTATCTCTTCCACCTTAGTTGCACCCGGTGCACGAAATTTTTCATGTATTATTAGTTGAGGAGATACGTACATGATTCTTCACACATCATAGACTTTGAAGAGATGGACATCGATGATGGGGTGATGTTTTCGGAGGTTTCTGTAGAGATTGAGGATCGATAGGAGAGAGTCCTTCATGGGTGATCGATACCTCTGCTGCGGATACGCTGGTAGCACGAGAACCTCCAGGAGAGAACATGAGAGTCGGAGGCTCAGATTAGTGCTTAGTACCCCCACTTGTTACCCTAGACTATGTTGTAGATTTCATGGATGCAAATCCCTAAGGTGGAGAGAATGTAAAGACCCAGATTTTTCTATGTAATTTGTTTTTAATTGTATGGGAATATTATGAGTCCATGAAAATTTATAGTTAATGATTTCGAGGCCCAGTGATCCTAGAATGAATTTCTGAACTTTTTAGGTACCTTCAGTAAACGTGCGAGTGAGTTTTTGTATTTTTGAACTAGTGCTTAGAATTGAAATATGAGGATACCATTGAACTCACAGTACCAATATTATCTTAAGGATACCTTCACCTTGACCGTAGTAGGTTGAGGGTGGAAATTAGTTTTTTGGACTTCTCATGTGAGAAAATAAAATAAACATGCTTTATTTTATTTTTGAAATTGAAACATCCCATTTTGAATTTGGTGTTGGGGACCACCTAAACCCCTCTTGATATGAAGTTAACCCTTGGAATCCCCCATAGTTAATGTACCAACTTCAATTTAATTAATGAGACAACCTTAATTAAATTAATAAACTTAATTAATTATCATTGGCACCAGAACTATCACTATAGAAAATGATTAGAAAAGGAGAGGAGATTTAAGAGATCCTTGGAGAGCTAGAAAAAAAATCCTCTCCAACAAAGAACATCCTCTGGATAAAAAATGAGGACGACACCCAAGACCAGATCAGAAATGTGTAGAGGGAGAGACGAACGCCAGAACCCCCTTCACCGAATTCATCCTCTTACTCACACCATTTACATTGAAAAAGGTAGGAATTATCTTTTAATTTAATCATGGTTTCAGGTTGGGTTGATTCCCCTGAACCTCCTCCTTCTGATTTTACACGGAGGGTGTGGGCCCCATGAACACAACCCGATCCTTCTGAAATCCTTTCTAACATGTTCTTCATGGGCATCAGCTGACATACCATTAGCAATAATGATGGTGGTGGCACAACTATGCCGATGAAGGAGGATATAGAACGACGACCATAGCGGAAAAATGTGGTGGCCGACACCCGGGTAACCCCATGGAACTGGGGCAGCGCGCACCCATGATGCTGGTAGTAAGGGAGGACACGACTAGTCGGCTGCAGCAGTGGGAGGATGGTGGTCAGAAACTAGCTGGATACGTGAATACTGGGTGGAGTGCGTCCGTGTCGCCAGTTGAGCAGAAGACCGCGACCGTTGGCAGTGGTGGAGGCCGGAGGGCGGCCGACATCATGCCGGCCGCATAGGAAAGCGGTGCCGTTGTGCTGCTTGGAGGAGGACCGGACCTCGATCCATCCAGCCGTGGCACACCAAGCAGGACCCGCTTAAAAAAATGAATAGTCCATTGGACCATTTGGGTGACCTAGGAGGAACCTCCCCTCCCGGGCGTCGGCTGGGCGGACCCCTCCATGGTGGTCTACCAGACCATGGGCCGCCCCAGTGAGCCGCGCCACTGGGCTGCACCCAGCGGGGTGGGACGCCAAGGCCCATGCCATCTGGGCTCGACCTAGACAAGGTTAGGTTGACCTGCACCGGGTTATGTCATCCCGAGCCAGTTCAGGCCGGGTCCATCTGACTGAGTCAGACCGGACCCGGGCCCATCCAAACCCAGTTTCGCCTTTTTGGCCGTATCTTGAGAACCAGACGTCCATTTGATGAACCATCTACAACACCAGAATCATTGGATATATAAGGTACTTTTTATATACTCCACTTGATTTTTTGATAAATTTGGAGTACAAATGGGTTGGATTGAACCGGATAACAACCAGGCCCTCGGAACAGAAACACTAATAACTTACAGACCATGCATCCGATTGATGCGTCTTCAGTTGCGTTGGGTTCGTTTCGATGTGATAGACCTTTGTAATACTACTTAATGTGACCTTGTGGAAGTTAAAGTACCTAATGATGGATTTTGGAGTAGAACCTCCCGGAATCAAGCATGATTAGTGCTGGAACCCAATGACTGGATGTACTTGAAGTTTCTTCAGACCCTATGTGGGTCATCTTAAGATAATTTGTGGGTAATCTTTAGATCCTATGTGGATCAATGCTCAGCGATCCTATGTTGGTCTGTGCATACTGATCCTATGTGGGTTAGATCTTGTGTGGGTCAGCGCTCAGCGATCCGGTGTGGGTCAGCGCATACCGATCCTATGTGGGTATGATCCTGTGGGGGTCAGTGGGGGTTAGTTACTTATCGATTCTATGTGGGTTAGTGGGGATTAGTTACCCATTGATCCTGTGTGGGTTAGTGTGGGTTAGTTACCCCTCGATCCTGTGTGGGTCGTAAGTAGTGCTACTTTATAGAATAAGATGATCTAGCCCTACGAATAATCATATATACTTGTGTACATAAGTTATACCTGGTTTGGGTTGAGTCTTTAACTTTGTGGTAATTACCATTATAGTTTTAACTTCTTGGTATTCTATCCTTCATGGAACTGTTGGGATTTTGGCTATGGATTTGGGCCTTGTGTTTCCACATGAATGAGATTGGTGTACTTGATAACATAGGTATTTGTATGGGTATATACCTAATTATGGTTGATTCATGATTCCATGCTTTGTGGTTTATCCTTTGTTTCTTTTGAGAGACCTTTGGGGGTCTCGGGGTCCCTATTGAGTATTGTTATACTCACCCCTGCACGGACTTTTCCCACACCTTACTGTGTCTGGTGCTGACGATGGACAACGCTGACTGAGGATGAGGGTACTCGGACTCGTGTCTTCTCGGAGGTGTAAATTAGACGAGTTGTACAACCGAGACGACCATTTGAGAGCTGTACCTACCCTTCACGTAGGATCCATGGCGGGTGTTCATATGAGCTATTTTCAGTTTTACTAGTACTTTTCAGTTGGGGTTTTATTTCGCACCCCTTTACTTATTGTACACACTCTTTTTACAATAAAATTTACTCTGTGATCCTATCCTAATTTGTCCTGGGCTGTGTGAGTTTTCATGTTATAAGGGAAACGCCTTCCCAGTTTTAGAGAATACACCTTTCAGTGCAAGTCGCCAACCCCTGGCCTATGGAAGGCGGACTTGGGGTAGTCATGGCACGGGCCCCAGGGGACGGACCGTGACAGTATTATCTTTTCTTGTTCTAATTGTTTTAGTGTTTGTTAATATCTAAAGATAGGGGAAATATATTGTTCATCTTTATTCGACTATGTGATTATATAGATGTTGATTCTTTCACTTTTTATATAACCAAGTCATCTTGAATACTCATAGTTTGGAGAGAAGATGAGTTTGTGGTAGACATTTAGTAAAGTATGAAATTCTACATAACAATTAAGTATGTTTTTTCTTAGTTAATATCCTTAAAAAATTCATCAACTTTATGAAATGGATATTAAAATAAAAAACATTGTTCATTTACTTTTATTACTACGAATTCAAAAATCATTTAACCCATCATATGTTTGTTGTTTTATGGTGGTTAACTTTCTTATGATCATGTTTTCTATCACTCTCCATAAAACCATAACACTTAGTTTCTCTTACATATCCATGTTTTCCTAAATGGAATCCTAGTATGAGTTATCTCGGATGACCGGTGTTCTTCTATTGATTTTTTTAATGCGAAAAGTTTAACCCCTTTTTTGATGTGGGGTTTTCAATGATGTTTCTGAGCCCAATTTTAAAACTGCGAGGACACAATTTTATAAAGGGGGAAGGATGTAACAACCCAGGTATTTATAGAATAATAATTTTTTATTAAAATTAGTAATTATGAATAAGATAAAAAATTTATGTTAATGATGACACTTTTACTGATAGCATACTCAACACAGAACAATGAGTTTCTTTGAAATCTTACGTTTCACACAACATTGAGTTATACTAAAAAATAAAATAATAATAATATTATTTTAAGTGGAAGTTAATGAATATCCGTTGTATTTCCAGTAATGAAAATAAAAAAATAGATTATGATTACAAATGTTTGGTAAATGTTTTTACAATTATCCAATAAATGTTATAGGAATAAAATAATAATGAACTTGAAATTAATAATTAAAAACTCTAATATTTTTAAATGGTTTTTTTAATGTCTTATTATGGAGATCCATATTTAAATCTAGTTTTTGTAACTTTAATATGTTTTATTTGACAAAAAAAATTCCTCTTTAGCAGAGATTCATCAAAATTTACATTTGATGAATTTTTTTTATTTTTCCAATAATGTTCTTTTTAATGAATAGTGAAAAATACTACATTTTAATTCAAAACTACCTTTTAATATAATTTATTTATATAGTTAGATGGTACTTTTAATTGGTTTTAAAGTTCAACTGGATTATATTTTTATAATTTAATGAAATTTTGGTCATTTTAACTAATTTCACTTTCTAAATAGATATAAACACATGTCAATATCTTGGTAGCTTTTACTTCTTGAAAACAAAATTTTTTTGTTTTGACAACAAGAATTAATTTTAAATTAATTTCTGAAACATTGATGTTTTGAATTTGGGAAAATGAATTTCATATTTAGAATCATGAGGTCCAAATTTTTAAATAGGTAACTTTTATTTTTAGACATTATGAATATTAACTTCAGTAAATATTTTATTTTCCATGTTTATATCTTAATCTTGTAAATAAGGGTAAAAATAATGTTATAATAATATTAAATTACACTAACACATGTCCTAGTCCTATTGGATGATAGATGTCTGACCATGGGCATCCATGTGTCGATTGTGTGACCCCATGGACCCATTTGGATGTGAAATTGATATTTTATAAGAATTAATTTAATGTAATGAAAAATGTAAGATAAGCATGAATAATTTAGTAAAATATTTTCTATATGAGGTTATATAAGTGATGTCTTCAAATATAAAGTGTCATTAGACAGATAAAATATTTCCTACATCAGGATTTTTTTATAATTTATAGACATAATATAAATAAATTTATTTATGACATAATGATGATGTAGTGATTACCTTATTAATTAATGATGTAAATAAATGAGATTATAAATATAAAATAAATTTATTTTGAAACTTTTAATACCATACACGAATTTTAGGTGTTATTTTGACTTGTTATATTTGATGTAATGATGGGTTTTCAAAATAATCTAGCAGGTATGGATTTTTTAAAAAGTCATGATATGAATAGTATAAAAATTTCCACAAATGAGTTCTTAAAACAAATACTATTTTATGAAATGATATAACAGTCGTAAAAATATAAGATTCAAAGAAATGATTTAAATAATGTTGAAAATTTCATTAACTAACTAATTGAGGTTCTATTGTCATTTTATGGTAAATATATTAAGAATATAGTATGAATATAAAAGAATTCATAGTAAAAGTTAAATTAGTTAACTAAGGGTTAAAGATAAATGATAAGGTTAAAGTTAAAACCAAAACATTTCGAAAAACTATTGGTTGATATTATTTAGAACAAAAATCGTCTTATATTCAAATTAAATGAGTTTTTGACCTTTTGGAAATAGAAATTACCTTTATCATAAAATAATATTTCAAGACATTCCTAATGTACCGCTTCTCCCTCTTATAAAAGGCCACAATCTCTAACCCTTAATCACACCTCTCAAGCCCCCATGCCTCATCCAACCTCTACCCAAATAAGATCCCAAAATTCTTATCATCTTCTTGAAATCCTTAACTTGGTTAGAAATAAATTAATGAAGGCCTTTTAGCTTAAATTAAAAGGAATTAACCGATTTGAGGTAATGCCTTCTCTCAAGATTCTTTCATTTATTTTCCTTCTCTACCCCATATAAACACGCATTCTTCCATTATTTAATAACAAAAATATTTTATTATATATACTTGTCCGTTTTTATGATATTTATTAGACCTACAATAACACAAAACTCCATCTAATATATTTAGAACATACTATTTCTTTGGATGGCAATCTAATATCTCAAAAAATGATGATTGTTCAATTATATCCTACCACCTCTCATGGTGGCAATAATGATGGTACTATATTGATATATGATATATATTATATTCATATTGTCTCTATTATTATGTTTTTTTAATGTTTACCTTTATTCTTTCCATGATGTGTAAATATGATAATTTCATTTGAGGAAGTGAAGACTACCAACCCCTCAAAGTGATATGACTCGTTTATTCCATAAATGGAATGTATACAGGATGGTGTAAATGAAAATATGTAACATATATAAAATATTATATTATAATTTCATTATAATATACCTATGTATAATTTATTTGTCATTGTTTAGAATATGAAAAAGAAATTAAATTAGCGTTCATGTGTACGTACGACTTACTATCTCCATGAACAATGCATCTCATTTCTTATCTCCAAATGTTATAGACTATTATAAATACATATATACTGAATATATATAATATTTAAATCATTTATACTTTTTTTGAGATAATTTAATTTTGAACACATGTTTAATTTTTAATTATAACAAGTTCATTTTTGACTAAAGTACCAAATATCGACAAAACATTCGATATGCACAAAAATAATTATGTAATTTTTTTACTTATTAATAAGTGATATAAAAGAAAAAATAAAATTGAAAAAGTTACTAAATATAGTAGAAATCATCTTACATTTATTATTCCCATAATTAAAAAACGAATGAGTCAAGTTAAACATGAGGTAAGGGAACTATTCACCCTTATCTTTTAGTAAAAGACTCCTTTTATGTAATGTATTTTAATTTCCATTTTATTATTCTGGGGTATGTTATTATATATCCTTATTACTATAAATTTTATGTAAAAGTGATGAGGGACCCTTTTCATTCACATAAACTCATTTTATAAATTTTGAAATAACATCATTAGGCTTCTGAATTTTCGTAAGGGAATTCATCTCAATCTCTTTTCACTGAGGCATATCATGATATTGCAAACCTTTATTATCCTATAAGGATTATATTCGTAGCTTTGACATATTATATCATTAATATCTTTATTTTCATGATATTATAGGTTTCTTTTGATATTATTCTTTAATTATTTTAATCCAAGTGTTTCTCAAGTGGTACAAGACTAGTTAAATAAAACATCATTTTAAATGTTTTAAAGATTTATATTTATCATTAATGTCCATGTTTTCAAATGGATTTATGAATTTATTAATATGAGCATTAATATTTTAAAATGATAGTTTATTTTAAATGTTTTAATGTAGTATGGGAATCTTTGATTAAAAAATCAATTTATTAAATGTTTCAAATGGTTTTAGAAATGGATTGAATATATCAATATATTGAATTGATTTATTGTGATTGATGAGTGAAATGTCTATAGTTTCGATCTTTTATGTGTTATGATTCTATTATGGTACTTGGAAATTTAACAGGTTCCTACAGCATAAAACAAATACAGGTGATCCCAAGATAGCTCTCAAAGGAATTATGTAACATAATAGAGGTAAAAGTTAATGTTTATCCTAATAGATTTAGGTAATATACTGTGATGGTTATTCCAAATGTAACTCTCTATGTAGCTATGAAAGATACAATGTAAGTATATTGTTGATGCCATAATTTACCTTTCAGATTTATGATTTCTATTTTTTATTCATTAATCATATAATTTCATGAGGTATTTTAAAGAAACTATGATTTATGATTGAAAATTATGGTTTCATTGATTTGTATGTATTGATAGACTAATGTTTTCTTTATTTATTTTCTATCCCTTAAAAATATTTTTATGCTCATTCCACATCTTTAAAAAAAATTCATAGGGTAAAAGGATGGGTTAGAGAAAGGAATATTTCATGAATATTTATATCAAGAAAATAATTATTATATTATTTAAGAAGTTTCACTATTGTGAAAAAATTGGATAGAGTAGAAGTGTCTACATTGTAGTATTTGAGATGAAATGTAATAGTTATGGGATAATTATCTAAACCTCTAAAAATGAAAATATCATCAATTTTAAATTATTGACTAAACTCATGATTATGTAATTTTTATGTTTGGGGGCCTTATAGTTGGTATGAGAGGTCTTTTTAGTTAACTTTAGATGTTAGGGTTTTATTTAAGCATTAGTGACACAACCATAATGGTTGGAATATTATAAAAAGTAGTATTTATTTTTACATAAATTGAATAAGTTTAAGATAACTTGAATAAGTATATCTTAGTTTTTAACCTCTTCATATGATAGTACATGATTATTTTTAATGATATACTCACACTGACAATTTTGGATTTAGTAAATGGATGGATCTTGCAGGTACCGAAGTAAAAATGGATTTGATAGAAACTGTGGTTGTTTTCTGAATAAGATACAAAATGAAATGGGAGCTGTAATGAGAAATATTTTGGTTATTTTTAACATACTATATGGAGTCATGATTGACCACTTTATCCATGGTTATTTTTGAAGGCATCATATATGCTAGAAACGATTCCTTATGGATGCTCATGTAATAATCGTAAAGGTATGTATATTCAAAAACCTATGTGTCAAGGATGTTGAATGAAAAACCTAGGAAAATGTTTCAAAGGGATAGAAATATGTTTTATATGTGGTAATTATGTTCATAAAGAAATAACCTACAATGGAAAAAGGATGTGTCTAGTTGACTCTTGGAATGGGAGAGAAGTTTTTTCCAAACAATCAATTAAATGTTTTAAATGTGGTGTGCATGGTCATTATGAAAATAGATGTCCTAAGAAGAAGGTTTGGGAATGGGATAATAAAGGCCGTACAAATAAATTTGTACCAATATCTAATTCTACTACAATTGAGGATGATGAAACTCAAAATGACCTATTAAAGGCATGGATTGTTTCTTAGATGATGTTTTGACATTATTAAATCATAGGATATTATTCATGGTTTTGTTGGTTGGAAATAAGTATTTAAAAATAAGTTGTAAAAAATGTTTAATGGATCCTGGAGAATAATACATGATTAAGATATCTAAATTATAGAAATTCAAGGGTTATAGTAGATATTAGGGTGATAAAATGATTAAATGTATTAATGCTAATTTCTTGATTTTATTCCTTTGGAAGAATTTTATCTTCTATGTGAAACCCTAATGTTTGTTACGTGAAAATTTTAATTGAGGATGAATTATATTTTATGTTGTTTATATAGTTATAAATAACCATTAGGGTTTATATGAACCCTGAATTTGAGGTGATTGTGGGTTATTAGTTATTGTGATGGAAAATGTGAGGTATGAAATAACCTTTGAGGTTAAATCATGTTATGATAATTTTTAAGGATTTTATATAATTTGTTTTTCAAAATGGACAACACATAGACCGTGTGATAGCCCGTCGCGCCAGACAATGCTATGGGAATCAAAACAATAACCAATGTACGACTATGATTTATCTCCTACCAATAGACTAGGTGAAGTCCCTCGTTATTAAGATTTATTATTTTTAGTTAAATGTTTTTATAGATCAAGAATAAGTTGATTTTTAGAAATTCTGTTTTATCAAATGGATATCCTTATTATAGGAAAATGATTTGGCTATTAAGTGATATATGTTATTTTGGAAGACCTTTTCTCTTTTATGGAAAATGTGTGCCTAAGGAAAATAGAATACTTTGGGATTTCATTTGAGGAGTAATGGTCGAATTTTTTTTGTAATAATATATATTTTTATAGTGTAATTATAGATATTTGGGTTAGTTATGTTATTTATTAACTTATCATAGAGATTATGTGACTAGGATAATTTATTTTCAGTATGAGACATTAAGAGTATTCGATGTTATTTTGAGATAAATGTAATGATTTTTCGTGGAAGATTAAGTGATAAAATTCTTTTGAGTTTTTCGTTTAAATATGTATTTTTATTATATTGAATAATATTATGGAAAATTGTGTATTGAATGGTCTTTGTAGAAATTTGGGTATTGTTTTTTTGAATAATGGAGATTAAGAGTATTATTTCTTGTTATAAAGGACTATGCTTTTGGGGATTATCTTATCTTGTACTAACTATTTTAGATTTTTTTATATATAAAGATAGGGAAAATATATAGTTCATATTTTTTGGATTATGTGATTCTATATAAGTTGATTTTAGAACTTTTTATGTGACCAATAACCATGAATACTCATCGTTTGGAGAAAAGAAGAGTTTGTGGTAGAAATTTTGTAAAGGATGAAAGTATACATAACAAGTAAGAATGTTTCCATATTTTCTTAGTTGATATCATTAATAAATTACTCAAAATTATGAAAAGGATATTAAAACCAAAATGTTTTTAGTTTACATTTCCTACTATGAAATCAAAAATCGCTTAACCCATCATAAGTTTGTGGTTTCTGGTGATTAACTTTCTCATGATCATGTTTTCTATAACTCTCCATTAAAACATGAAACTTAAATTCTCTTACATATCAATGTTTTACTACATGAAATCCTAGTATGAGTTATCTTGGGTGACCTTTTTTATTCACTTTCATTCTTTTATTGTGATATTTGACTCCTTTTTTGATGTGGAATTTTCAGTGATGTTTCCGAGCCCAATTTTAAAACTATGTGGCCAAAATTTACCAAAGGTGGAAGGCTGTAATGACCCATGTATTTATAGAATATTTCAATTAATACAAATGAATAATATAATAATTTTATGTTAAAGAGTACAGTTTTTACGACAACATACTCAACACGCCACAATGGGTTCCATTGAAATCTTACACCGCACACAACATCTATTTATACCGAAAAATAATATAATAATATTATTATTTTAAATTTTAGTTAATGAATAGTTGTTTTATTTGTGGGAAAGAACATAAAAAAATAGAATATAATTAAAAATGGTTGTTAAAGGATTTTACATTTATCAAATAAATTTTAGAGGATTAAAATAAGAATGAATCTGATTTTAAGCATGAAAAACTCTAATATTTTTAAAAGGTTGTTTTAGAGCCTTTTGATGGAGAACCATTTTTAAATATAGTTTTTTTAATTAAATATATTTTATTTGACAAAAGAAAATTCTTATTTAGAATTGGGACACCACTATTAACTTTGTATGAAATTATGGTATTTTTCTGATAAAGTACATTATTAATGATTAGTGAAAAATACTCCATTTTATTCAAAACTGCCATTTAATCTAATTTATTAATATAGTTATATTGTAATTTTAATTGGTTTTAAAGTGTAATTGGATTATATTGTTATAATTTAATTCATTTTTTGTCATTGTAAGTAATTTCACATTCAAATCTGACATAAACACATGTGAATCTTTTATTATTTTTAATTTCTTAAAAACACACCTTTTGTTTTTGACAACGAGAATTAATTTTAAATTAATTTCTGCAATATATATGTTTTGAATTTGGAAAAATAGATTCCTTATTTTGAATCATTAGGTATAATTTTTTCAAATAGGTTACTTTTATTTATATAAATTATTATCAGTAACTTCAAAAAATATTTTATTTACAATGGTTAAAGGGTAAATATGGTAAATAAGGGTAAAAATAATATTATAATAATATTAAATTACCCTAACACATGTACTAGTTCTATTATATGATGCATTTACGACCATGTGAATCCATTGGTTGATTTTGGGACCCCATGGACCTAGTTGGATGTGAAATTGGAATTTTATAAGAATTAGTTTAAGGTAATGAAAAATGTAACATAAACATGTATCTTTTAGTAATACAATTTTTATATGGGGTTATATAATTAATATCTTTGAATATAAATATTAATTAGAAAGGTAAAAGTATTTGATACATCATGATATTTGATTTATAATTTTTATACATCATTTAAATAAATTTATTTATAACACGATGATGATATAGTTATTACCTTATTAACTAAAGATTTAAATAAATTTCATTATAAATATTAAAATAAAATTATTTTGAAACTTTTTATGACACCCACTAATTTTAGGGATTATTATGACTTATTAAATTTTATTTAAGGATATTTTTTGGAAATAATAAAGCTATTATGGGTTTTTTAAAAGTCTTGATATGAATAGTATAAAAATTGACATAAATGAGTTTAAAAATATACTATTTTATTAAATGATATAATAGTCCTAAAAAATAAATTATTACGAAAAATGACATAGATAATGTTGAAAATGTCATTACTGAACCACGTTAGGTGAGATTGGAATTTTATGGTAACTATATTAACAATATAATATGAATATAAAAGAAGACAGGGTCAGAGTTAAATTAGTTAACTAAGGGTTAAAACTAAATGATAAGGTTAAATTTGAAATCAAAAGATTTCTAAAAATTATTGTTTGGGAGGATTTAGAAAAATAATCATCTTATCTTAGAATTAATTTAGCTTTTCACCTTTTAGAAATCTAAATTCAGTTTATAATAAAATAATCATTCAAGACATTCCTAAAGTACCCCTCTTACCTCTAATAAAAGGCCACCACCTCTAACCCATAATATCTCCTCTAAATCATTCTTGTATATTCCCAAATCTTACCAAATAATCACCCAACATTCCTCTCATCCTCATAGAATCATTACCCCGTGAAGAAGGCAATTCAACCTGGCCTTTTAGCTTAAATCCACATGGGTTTCCCTGTTTGAGGTAATGTCTTCTCTAAAGCTTCAATCAATTATTTTCCTTCTCTAACCCCATATACTCTCTTTATTCCATTATTTTATAACAACAACAATGTATTTAGTATAATAGTTTTTTTATGAGAAGGATTCTAACTACACTAACATACACTAATATCTAATGGATTTAGAGCACACAGTTTTTGTGGACGGTGAACTACTGCCTCACAAAACGATGATTGTTCAATTATATCATACCACCTCTCATGTAACACGCCAAGCTTTCATGGTAAATTTTCTGTTGAATAATGTAATAGATTGTGTTGTACACAACTTGGAGTTTTAACACACCATGACCAATCAAACTACCCGTTATGAATATTAATAACAATTTTATGAAATTTTATAAATTTTAATTTTCAAAATGGACTTAATTTTTTAATTCAGAATATCAAAATTAGGTTATGGTGAATTGTTGGTATTTTTTCTGAAAACTTTCAATTTTTGATGAATAGTGAAAAACACTGCATTATTGTTTAAAACCAACTTTTTATTTAAATAATTATTTTGTTATATAAATTTATATTAGGTAAAAATAGATACATAAGAACTATATATGTTCAATTTAATTCATTGGAGTTATTTTATAAAAATATTTGATATATAATTTTTTTTGAACTTTTTACCATCTTTTACACACCTTCTATGAGAAATTACAAATTTGAATAAATCTTAAATTTACCTCTTATGTGATTTTAATTTCAAAAATCTAAGAGAAACAGTTGAAATCAGTAAGTAAAATGTGGTTCAATAAGATGAAAACAATTTTTGGTGAAAAGTAACTTTTGACTTTTTTTTACCAAGGTTAAAAGTAAGTAGGACAATTAAAGGTAAAAATGATATTATAGTTATCATAGCACAAATCCTAATTCTATTGGATATGTGTTTTTTGATAAAAATAATCCCTAGGAATAAAATATGATCCTTTTGGTCCACTTGGATTACATTAGGACATTTATTATTATTTTATTTCAATAAGATTTAAAAGTGTTAAATTCAATGTTTTATAACTAAACCATTTTTAATATAGGGTTATACATAATATAAATTATAATATAAATACTAAATATAAATATAAAAATATTTCCTACACAATGGTGTTTTATTTATAATTCATAGACATTAAATAATTAAATTTATTTATGATACAATGATGATGCAATAATTTCCTTATTAATGAAAGATTAAAATAATGATATTATAAATATCCAAATAAATGTAAACTAAAACTTTTGATGAATTAAAATAATTTTCTAGGTTAATATGACATTTTAGGGTTTATTTTATAAATAATTTTGGATGTTAGAAATTTTTATGACTTTCACAAAAACAAAATACCAAATATTGTCAAAATTGACATAAATGAGTTTTTAAATAAAATACTATATTATTAATTAATATAATATCACTAAAAATCTATGGTTCATCTAAAGTACATAGATAAGGTTATATATATTAATAGTTAACCACTT
Source organism: Viscum album (assembly GCA_963277665.1). Taxonomy (NCBI): domain Eukaryota; kingdom Viridiplantae; phylum Streptophyta; class Magnoliopsida; order Santalales; family Viscaceae; genus Viscum; species Viscum album. The sequence continues at coordinate 1,449,823,883 of OY728155.1, forward strand.
GAGGTTCACTTGGCTGTTTATAGTATGTTTATTAACCATTTATTATAATAACACAAGAATACATGTAAAAGGTAAACTTTGTAACCAAGAGTTAAATTTAATAGATAAGGTTAATAAGGTGACCTAAAACTGTCTAAAACCTATTGGTTGAAATTTTTTAGGCCCATACCCACCTCATCGTAGAAATAAATCATTTTGGAGCCATTATAAACCGAATATGACTGTATAGTAAATTAATATTCTTGGCTTTTCCTAATGTGACCCTCACCACTCTTATAAAAGGGTACTTCCCCTTCTCTTAAAATCACACCTCCAAATCCATTTGTCTAGGCCAAAACAGGCTCAAATATCCTCCCAAATACCCTCACTTCGATCTAAAGTACTTAATTTGATCATAATGACAACCTGTGGAGCCCTTTTGATCAACTCAAAAGGAAAGACCCGGAGAAGAGGTAATAATTTCACCACCTCTTTCAAGGTTTTTTTCTTCTTCCACTTCCTCTTTTTTTGTTGTTTCCCTAAAAAATAATATATCCAATATATTATACATAATATGATGTTATTATAATTTTTTTACTACCTGATTCATTGTTATATCCATCCTATAAATGACAGGTCACCATAGGTGCATACGTACGGCTTACCGTCTCCACGTCGTGGTGTAGTTTGTTATTCAAACACATAATTATTTGGATGGGTATAATAATGAGTATAAATAATGTAAATAATAAATATAACATGTTAAATATTATGTATATGTGATATAAAATCTAATTACATATGATTTCACCATCAATAGAATGGTATTGTCGCTCGTGCGTACATACGGATTACCGTCTCCACGAACGCTATGAGATTCATTCCCCATCATAACCATTCAAGAATAATTTTTATTTTATGATTAAATATTTTGTTTAAGAACATAATATAATTCTGTATAAGAATCAAATACATCCAATCCATAATAAACATATCTTATCTAATGAATCTTCTAAAGGAAAACAAATCAGTTAACACCCGAAATAATGATACTACTGAAATATTATTAACAAATAAATATTAAAAGATCATATATGATATCATATTTTTTATGTGGAGATTTTATAATTTAATAAAAATTAATTAAATATTATATAGGAGGTTAATGTACCCTAGATCAAGTAATATTACTAGGTAAGTGTTAATTCTAAAATCTCTTCCTTATCTGAGGTTGTTTATACGTGACCATCTACTGGGACCTATTTATCATCCATATCCGTGTTTCTTAAAAATTTATTTCAAAATATTTTTACTATTTCGCAGACTATGTGATAAAGTCATTTATACACTTTTTAAACTTTTATAAGCTGTTTAAAAAAGGAATCTTTTTGTTGTTTTCCAAAAAAGGTCCTTTATGACCTTTTCGACAAAATTTGGGAAAGAATTTTTTTAAAACTTATACGGTGGGTGTGGATATTTTCTATAGTTATAACACATTATAATCCTCCCTTTCAAGCTTATAATAATATTTCAAAAATAAATTTATACTTTTATAATTATATGACTTTTAAATGATTTCAAAATAGAAAGAGATATTTCTCTCAAATAGTTTTGATTTCACCTATATCAACATCCTTGGTTGGATTTCATAATTTTTAAAGTTGATTTATTATGATATAATATTCCATATTGTATTGAAGGTTTTGTGATATGTTTTACTGTGGATGTGTCATTTTTATACCATTCATGGTTTATGGTTAATGTATTGATATTTTTTATGATAGTTTTAATACGAATGTTTAAGTTAGGTTTCATCATTTTCATATGAGGAATTAATTGGACTTAGTAAGTGATAGGTGGAGTCCACAATAGCTCCTCGATGAATCGATATGTCTCAAGAGATAGACTATTGTCTTGTCACAAGGCCTTGAAAAAATAATATTTGTAGTCTTGTCACGGGGCCTTGACTATGTGGTTATGTTATTCAGTATTATGCATTCTATCATTATGAAATTGACTATTGATATTGCATGTGATTATTTTAGTAGTACAATATCCATGTAAATAAGTAAATTTCATTAATTGATTTATATTTTCCATATTATGCTAATGATTAATTTTAAATGGATTATTTTTTAGTCTTATATATTTCCTTAAATGTTTATGTTTAATGTGAATGTTCCCGCTATATTGTTATCATTACTGAGCATCTGAGCTCACCCCTTTCTTATGTTTTATTTTTCCTAGTATGTGATGAATTATTTTACTGTTAACCTAAAATAATAGGATAAGAGGTATAAGAGTGTTCAAAGAGGACACAATGTTGTTGTTTTTTATTTAAGGATGTATTGTAATACTTATGTATGTATCTAGTACTTCCAAGGAAACTAAATTGATATGTCTTTAGGGACATGATTCCTTGTATCATGCTAATGTTATGTAATATTGCACCGAATATGGGTAACTAGGGTCAAGGCATTATAATTGGTATCAGGGGAAGCTTAGTACAAACATTGGAAGCTAGATTTAAAAAAATTCTTATTAGAGAACATTACCCTAAGATAGAATTTGTGGAGCTGTATAGAAGAACATCATAGAATTTAGGTAATGTATAGATTTTGTGAGTTTTACAGGAAATACATCCCTATCTGGATACGAGTAGGTAGAGGGCGCTCAGGCATAGATGTACTTAAGAGTTAAAACTCCAACAAGGAGTTTCGGGATTGACCCACGGTATCATAGTACATGACAATGGGCCTTTATTCACTATTGGTTACGACACTCCCGAGGGATATGCTATGGATAATTCATATTTTATTTACAAACCATTTTGATGGATTTTTGATTATATACCTACTGAAAGAATTTTTTATTCTGATTATCAATCATATCCAAAAACAGTTCAATTTATGCTGAGTGTTTTACAAGTTTGGAATATTGTATTGCGATTCATAAACTAATCTAGTGTATTCCATTTTTTAGAAATGGAACCTTATGGAAGAAATGGAAACCGTATCCATGTACGTAATACATGTTGGGATTTCCATCCTTCTCAAGATAACAATAGTATATCTAGTGATGTAACTGGTGCTGATCATCTTATCACCATACTAGGAAAACATACACAGGTAATGAATAATAACCATACCTATATGGGGAACCCTGATCCCCAACATAGAGGAACAATGCTAGACCACTTTATGGGGAAACAACCACAAATATTTAATAAGACTACAAATACATTTGTATATAAGAATTGGATAAGTTCCTTAGAGAAAATATTTTATGCTTTGGGGAGTAGGGAAAGGGAAAATGTTTTCATGGAAGTTTATCGACTCATGGGAGATGCAGATCAATGGTGGTCATTAATTAAAAATACAAAGTAAGATGAAGAAGAATCAAACATGGAATTAAGAGAGTTTAAATAGATTTTCTTAGAAAAACACTTTCCTTGTTACTAGCGAGTGGATATAGAAAGACAATTTCTGAGTCTGAGGAAAAAGAAGGATTAGAATGTTGCAATGTTTGAAGCAAACTTTACAAGGTTATACAGGCATGCTGCTGATTATATACGTAACACATGGAGTATGATTGATTGATTCTTTGATGTGTTAGAACCATTTCTCCATAGAGAATTAGTCTAAAAATCATTCTCATCGTATGAAGATGTTGCCTCATGTGCTATCAATAAAGGAATTCTCTAAGTCTTACGACATAAAAGGAATCCAAGAGAAGAAGGGACATTCAGAACATTGTGGAAATTGAAATAAGCGTAAGAAGGGAAATGTTTAATATCTATCCTGAGGTAAATTTGGGAGGAAACACCCTGTTACTTTCCTAAAGGGAATGTTAGTTTTTTAAAAGTATGGTGAAAAAGGCCACCATGAGTATAAGGCCCCGGCCTTAAACCTTACTTAATATTGAATTAAATGAATAATTCACATTGAGTATATTTTCAGGTTTAGAGATTTAGAGAATTAGAACATAACTATTACATCTCAAAAGAATACAAGGTAGACACTTCTACTATGTTTGCATAGAATAAAAAAACTCTTAAAAAGAAACATGTCTAGTTCCATGTTTTATATAGCATGAAATTCCCTTGATCCCATCCTTGACCCTATTCCACATTAAGTCCTGTGAAAAACATTTCAAAGAAACTTTGGGTGAGCATAAAAAGCTCAGTAAGGGATACACAAAGAATAAAAGTTGTTAGTTTATCAAAACAAAAAGTAAACCATGTATACTTTATCAAAGTAATACTTTTCACCTTTATGAACTAGTAAAAACTATTCAATGAATAAAAGATCATTACATACCCTTTTGTAACCAAAATATTACCATAAAACCCATAAAAATATCACATAACCTATATAGGTAACTTGGGACATAAACAAACTTATGTGGAATAACCAAACGGTCGACTTCCACACATATCACTTAATGGAATAGCCATTTGGCCAACTTCCATACATAATTAATGGAATATCCATACGACCGACTTCCATACCCAATGAATTGGAGGTTATAATGTAACCAACCGTCCTGGTATTCACGGCACCACCCGTCATATGGTTTATCACGTAACCACCCGTTAAAATGTCCAAGTACCAATATAAAATCATAAAACATAAAACCAATATAAAGGAATGATAACATTTCCACTTTTCAATCACAATATATCATAAATATATTGACATAATAGAATCCTTTATCAAAACAATTTTCAATACCAAAATACATAAAAGAGTATATGGTATTTATTTTATTTTAAAAACATTACGGCTTGTTGAGGAAGCCAAAGACCAAATAATACTCACGGCGGCGGAAAAGGTCATTGTCACCGCGTACGTTAAAAGAAACATTCCTTTTTGTCGTTTGGTAAAACGCTTCATAGAAAAATATTTCTTTTGTATAAAAGTAAAAGTCAAAGGGGTTTATACACCGTTATAAAAGAAAGTTGTGTATAAAACGAAATATGCCTCAATGAAAGGAGATTGAGATGAAGTCCCTTACCTCGGGTCCGACATGACTCGATCGTTCTTTAACGTCCTGAATAATAAACTTGAGTTAATTTCTATTTTCTTACGAACATTTTTTGAGTTCATTATTCCTTTTATATCACTTATTTCCATGTTATAAACAATATTTAATAATTTAAGTTAATAATGTTTGTTTTGTCGATATTTGGTTCTTAAGTCGAAAGTGAACTTTTTACGATTACTTGTTGTTCGTGTGGTCAATGGTTCTATATATCTAGAATGACATTACTGATTTGGATATCATATATATCATATATATCCAGCATATACATGTATTTATAATATTACATAATCATTTAGAGGTAAGAAATGAAATGCACCGCGCATGAACGCTACATTCATTTCTTTGTCATATTAATGGAATTAAAAATAAATGAGAGGTATTTATATTTTAATTCCAGAATAATATTCATCATTTATATGTATCATTCATAATATATATCGATTATATACATGTACTTATAATAGTACATTACATTTGGGGGTATGAAATGAAATGCACCGTTTATGGAGACGGTAAGCCGTACGTACGCATGAACGCTACTTTCATTTCTATCTCATAATTTAATGGAATGAAATAATAATTATATAGAGGTATATTATAATTCTGGTATAACATCATATTTAATAACTTTAAATACATCTTTTATACATCCCACATATGGCATTAATGAATCAAATCACTTTGAGGGGGCGGTAGTCCGCACTTCCTTAAATGAAGATATCGCATTTACCCATAATGGAAACCATAAAGGTATGCCAAAAATGAAAAATACAGAAGCTTAAGGAAAACATAAACATATCATATATCATATATAAATATAGGTACATCTTAATGGACACCTTTTAATGTGTTAGAAGAATATCAAACAATCATCGTTTCGTGAGGCAGAAATTCTCCATCCACGGAAACAGTATGTTCTTTAACCATTAGATGTAGGTGTGTGTAAGTGTAGCTCGAATACTTCTTATAACAACATCCTAGTATATAGAAGATACTGGAGTTGTTACAAAAGAAATTAATAAAAAGAGTTTAGGGGGTTGATAAAATAAAAGGACTCAAGTGAAGACATTACCTTATAATCGGGTAACTCCCCTTGGTTTGAGCTCAAAGGCTTCCTTGGGAAGACTTCTACCCAAAGTGAGGCTTCAAGGAGTAAGAGAGGTATGTGGAGAGACAAAATGAGCAGGGTTTGGTCCATCCAAAGGCTTTGGAAGTGTGGGTAATGAGGTAGAGGTGGGGGCCTTTTATAAGAGGAGAGGAGGGGCACTCTTGGAAAGTAAGGAAATGTTATTTTATTTTTGAATGAGTTTCGGTTATTAATGGTCCCAAATTGATGTGTTTAGAGGATAAGGTGATAAGGTTTCGAATCTACCCATACAATAGGCTTTGGACATGTGTAGGTCTTAGATTTTACATTATCTTTCCATTTTATTTAAATCGTTAAATAATGAGGTAATCGCTGCATCATCATGGTGTCATAGATATTTTAATTTATTTAATGTCTAAAAATTATAAAAATATATCATGATGTAGGAAATCTTTGTATATTTCTAATTAATTTTTATATTAAGAAATATGACTTTTATAACCCCATGTAAAAATTGTTTTAGTAAAACATCTCATGTTTGTGTCATTTTTACTTTAACTTTAAATAAAAGGCATAAATGTCATTATCAAACCCAAGTGGCTCAATAGGGTACCAAAAATCGACCCATGGGTGGTCTTGGCCGGCCATAAATCATCCAATAGGGTTAGGACAAGTTTCAAGATATTTTAATTTTATTATAATATCATTTTTACCTTAAATTACACTAATTACCTTTGATCGTGATTAATAAAACATAAAAGTTACTATTCACCAAAATTTATTTTAATCCCATTGAACAACATTTTACTTAATAATGACAAACATTTAAATTGGATTTTTTGAGATTCAAAACACAGAAGTGGTAAAGTCATATTTAAATGAAAAATCAAATTCTGTAACCACCACTTTGCGGTTTCACTATTCATCAAAAATTGAAGTTTTTCCGAAAAAAAAACAAAACATCACCCTATGCTATATTTGATATTCCGAATTCAAAAATGAATTCCATTTTACAAAATTGAAAACATATAAGTTTAATTAATTAATTTAATAATTAATTCCCATTGTCAAAACAAATAGCGTGTTTTTATGAAACAATAAGTATCAAAAGATTGACACTAGTTTAAGTCCAATTTCAAAGTGAAATTGATTCCAATGACCACCATTGGATTAAAAGGTAAAAATATATTCTAATTTCACTTTAACACCAATTCAAAAGATAATCTAATCATCTTAATAAATTAGATTAAAAAGAGGTTTTGAATTAAAATACAACATTTTACACTATTCATTAAAAAATGAACTTTATCGGAAAAATACCAAAAAATTACAAAAAGTAATATTTGATGTCCTGATTCTAAAGAAGAGTTTTATTTGGTCCAATAGAATGTATAAGAGTGACCAAAACTATATTTAATGACGGTTCACCAACAAATGTTGATAAGTGGACCTTTCGTGAAAATTACAGTATATAGGCCTAACATTGAATTATTTTCGTATTTTAAGACTTTATCTTTTATTAGATAAATGTAAAAACATTTAACAAACAAATATAATCATATTTTAGTTATTTCTATCCATTACCTCTAGTACAACAGCTACGTGCTAACTAACATTTAAAATAATATTATTTTATTACTAGTGTGCAATGTACAATTTCAAAGAAACTCTTTGTTGCGTATCGGGTATGCTATCGAACATAGAAACCCCTTTAAAGTAAAATTAATATTTAATTCCCAAATATTAATAAATATGAAAATGTATTATTCTTTATTTACCTGGGATGTTACATCCTTCCCCCCTTTTGGGAATTGCGTCCTCACAATTTTATTCACTTATCAAAATAAGTGGGGGTAGTTATCTCTCATAGAATTTTCAGATTCCCATGTTGCCTCTTCAATCATATGGTTTTTCTGCAAAACCTTTACCTGATGAATCACCTTATTCCGTAACACCTACTCCCTGTGGTCAAGAATATGGACTTGTTGTTCCTCATAAGATAGGTTCTCTTCCAGCTGAACTATCTTTGGACTCAAAAATGAGATGGATCTGGCATATACTTTCTCAGCATCGGAACATGAAAAACATTGTGTTCCTGAGATAAACTCGGAGGTAATGCCACTCTATATGCAACTGATCCAACTCTCTTTAGAATTTCATATGGTCCAATGAACCTTGGACATAGCTTTCCTTTCTTACCAAATCTCATCACACTTTTCCAGGGAGAAACCATGAGAAAAACATGATCACCTACCTCGAAAGATAGTTCCTTCTTCCGGTTATCCGCAAAACTCTTCTGCCTACTCTGAGCTATTCTCATGTGTTTCTGAATCAACTGAATTTTTTCTACAATTTTTTCTACCAATTCTGGTCCCATCATCTCCCATTCACCCACTTCATCCCAAAATGCTGGAGTTCGACATCGCTTCCCATATAATGCCTCAAATGGTGCCATCTGTATACTGGAATGAAAACTGTTATTATATGAAAATTCAACCAAAGAAAGATGTTGGTCCCAACTTCCCTGATAATCCATCGAACAATCTCGTAGCATATCCTCCAAGGTCTTAATTGTTCTTTCTGACTGCTCATCTGATTGAGGATGAAAAGATGTACTAAAATTTAATTCAGTACCCAACAAATTCTGAAGGACTTTCCAAAAGTTAGAAGTAATCCTGGGATCACGGTCAGATACAATGGAGAGAGGAACTACATGTAACCTGGCTATCTCTTTAAGATACAGACTGGAAAGTTGATCTAGGGAAAAAGTATCTCATATAGAAAGGAAATGAGCAAATTTAGTCAAGAGATCAACAATAACCCTGATTGCATTATTTCCTTGAGATGTCCTCGGTAATCCCACAACGAAGTCCATGGATATATTCTCCCATTTCCACTCTGGAACTGGTAAAGGCTGAAGCACCCCTTTCGGTAACTGCCACTCTTCATTAACCTGTTGACAAGTCAAACACTTCACTGTAAAATCAGAAATATCTCTTTTCATTCCATCCCACCAGTAATACTCCCGCAGATCTCTGTACATCTTAGTACTGCCAGGATGAACTGAAAACGAGGAACTATGAGCCTCACATACAACTCATTCTTCAACTGTGAATCACAAGGCACACATAATCTCTTCCCAAATCTCAAAACACAATCACTATCAATGTTGTATTCAGGCAACTTACCCTTCTAAACCAACTATACCTTTTTCTGCAACTCACTGTCTTCCCTCTGTGCTTGCTTAATTCTGTCTGATAGGGATGATCTCACTGATACCTGAAACAAAACAGAAGAACTTCCTACACCAACAACTTCTATGCCAAATTTCATCAAATCAAAAACCAAAGGATCTCATTCCAAATGTAGCAAGGTTAATGAAGCTTTACTTTTTCGACTCAAAGCATCGACCACTTTATTTTCTTTTCCCAGATGGTAGTGAATTGTACAATCATTATCCTTGATTAATTCCAGCCATCTCCTCTGTCTCAAGTTCAATTCTTTCTGACTGAATATATACTTTAAACTTTTGTGATCAGTATATATTTCACACTTTACTCCATACAAATGATGCCTCAAAATTTTTAAAGAAAAAACAACAGCAGCTAATTCCAAATCTTGTGTAGGGTAATTTACATCATGAGTTTTCAACTGACGTGAAGCATAATCAATAACCTGATCATTCTGCATAAGGACACAACCAAGTCCCTTCAACGAAGCATCACTATATATAAAAAAGTCACCATTCCTGGAAGGAAGTGCCAAAACTGGAGCATTCACCAATCTTCATTTCAACTCCTGAAAACAATCATCACATTCTTTTGTCCAGATGAACATAACACCCTTACGAGTTAGCTTAGTCATTGGACTAGATAATCGTGAAAAATTTCCAACAAACATTTGTTAGTAACTTACCAAACCAAGAAAACTACAGATCTCGGTTAAATTTGTGGGTCTTGGCCTTTCTTCAACAAATTTTGTTTTAGCAGGATCAACAGTTATGTCATCTTTTGAAACAATGTGACCCAGGAAAGAAATTTTTTGTAAACAAAACTCACACTTGCTGAATTTTCCATATAGTTTATTTTCTTTTAAGGTTTGAATGATAACCCTTAAATGACTTTCATGCTCCTCTTTACTTTTAGAAAACACAAAAATATCATCAATGAATACAACCACAAACTTATCCAAGAACTCATGGAAAATTATATTCATAAGGTCCATGAATACAACAGGTTCATTGGTTAACCCAAAAGGCAAAACTACAAATTCATAATGGCCATATCTAGTACGAAATGTAGTATTCGGAACGTCTGCTTATTTTACTTTCAACTGATGGTACCCCGACCTCAAGTCAATCTTCGAAAAATACTGAGCTCCCTGGAGTTAATCAAACAAATCATCGATATGAGGCAAAGGATACTTGTTCTTAACAGTAATATTATTCAAGGCTCTATAATCACTGAAAAGTCTCATTGAGCCATCTTTCTTTTTAACAAACAAGACAGGAGCACCCCGTGGTGATGTGCTAGGTCGAACGAAACCTTTATCTAATAACTCCCACAATTACTTCTTTAACCTTAAAAGTTCAACTTGAGCCATTTGATAAGGGATTTTGAAATTGGCTTAGAATCAGGAAATAAGTCAACAATAAATTCAACTTTCCGATCATGAATAATACCAGGCAACTAATCAGGAAAAACATCAAGATACTCATTTAACACTGGCACATCATTAATCTGAACAGTTCCTTTATTTTCAACAATATGTTCAAGGTAACATTCATTTCCATCTTTTACTAGTTTCTCAACTTCCTAATATGTTATCAAAATCAAGGGTTCATTCTTGTACACAAACTAAAAATATTTCTTAAAAGAAACCATTTTAGCTCAGAATTCAATCTTAGCATGATAAACAGAAAGCCAATCCATGCCCAAAATAACACCAAACTCTACAAGAGGAAAAACAATAAGGTTTGCTGGTAGATTCTTTCCACACAAAAGGATATGAAGCTTCTTATAATTCCTTTTTGTCTCAAAGTTCCCTCCAGGAGTTTTTACTATAATTTCATGATTCATATCTTGAGATGGAATTTCCATTTTACTAGAAAACTTCTCAGAAATGAAAGTGTGTGTAGCCCCTGAATCAAAAAACACATTGGCATAATCTGAACAAACAAACAGTGTACCTAATACCGCTTCATTCAATGGCCCAACATCTATTGAGGTTGTTGCAAAGGATTTCACCACCCCTTTCTTCTTGTAGTCTGGCTGCTTTCCCCCAGTCGAGTTCTTAATTAGACACTCATTTGCATAATGACCCATTTCATTACACATAAAACTTCTTACCCCTGGCTTTTCATTGCCTGCTTGATCATCTTCCTTAAAGTTACGAGCAACATGACCAGAATTACCACACCGAAAGCACTTACCAGACTTGGATAAACATTTTCCAGGATGCATTTTACCACACTTCTCACAGGATGGATATTTGGTTTTCTTACCTCCTTGCTTCTTTGGTGAATTCTTCCCCTTATCCTGCCAACTGGACCTCTTATTCTGTTTTTTTTCATAGAACACATGATCATCAGCCAACTCAATTTCCACCTTCTCCGCACATCGAACAAGTTTTTCATAACTTTTGAACTCACGAGAAGCTAAATCCCTTCGATACTTTGGCTTTAACCCTGAGTAAAAACGGTTTATTTTACTATCAAGATATCGTATGAAGTTTGGAGCATACCTTGCCAATCGAGTGAACTTTGCTTCATAGGCATCCACTGAGTCTTCCTCTTGCCTCAATTCAAAGAATTTCTTTTCCATCCTAAGTCGAAAAACCTTAGGAAAATACTTCTCAGGAAACAGACCTTTGAATTCATCCCAGTGAAGATCCTCAATCTCATCACTATCCCTGATATTTTTTACCATTGACCACCACTGATCAGCTTCACCTTCAAAATGATAAACAGCAAAACCAACCTTTTTATGTTCTGAACACACCTTGACATCAAAAATCTTCTCCAGTGCTTTAATCCACCCTTCAACTTGTACGGGGTTATATGATCCTCTGAATGATGGGGGATGTTACCTCATGAAATGTTCCACCACTGACATGTTCCTCTAAGGTTGATATGACTAATCTCGTGCATGGATACCACCACCATTTATAGCCTGAGTCAACTGTACCATCACTGCAACAAACTGTTCAGTTCCAATTCCGACCATCTCACGTTGCTGATCTGGAAGGTTGTCTTCATCCTGATGTCGTCCCAACATAGCTGCTTTGTTTCCTCTGCGGAAAACCATTCTGAACACAGAAATATCTTATGCGAAGCAACATGGTAATCTTAAAATTCGATATAATTCCAGTCATACCATAAATTAGCTTATAATTTTATAATTTTCTAACTCCTAAAGTTGTCTAAACCGACCTCTGATACCAACTATAAGGCCCGGCCTTAAAAATTAATTAATATTGAATTAAATGAATAATTCACATTGAGGATCTTTTCAGGTTTAGAGTTTTAGAGAATTAGAACATAACTATTACATCTCAAAAGATTACAAAGTAGACACTTATACTAAGTTTCCATAGAATAAAAAAACTCTTAAAAAAAACATGTCTAGTTCCATGTTTTATATAACATGACATTCCCTTGATCCCATCCGTGACCCTATTCCACATTAAGTCCTGTGAAAAACATTTCAATGAAACTTGGGGTGAGCATAAAAAGCTCAGTAAGGGATACACAAAGAATAAAAACAGTTAGTTTATCAAAACAAAAAGTAAACCATGTATACTTTATCAAAGTAATACTTTTCACCTTTATGAAGTAGTAAAAACTCTTCACTAAATAAAAGATCATTACTTACCCTTTTGTAACAAAAATATTACCATAATACCCATAAAAAGATCGCATAACCTATATAGGTAACTTGGGACATAAACATACTTAAGTGGAATAACCAAACGGTCGACTTCCACACATATCACTTAATGGAATAGCCATTCGGCCAACTTTCATACATACTTAATGGAATATCCATACAGCCGACTTCCATACCCAATGCATTGGAGGTTATAACGTAACCACCCATCCTGGTATTCACGGCACCACCCGTCATATGCTTTATCACGTAACCACCCGTTAGAATGTCCAAGTACCAATATAAAATCATAAAACATAAAACCAATATAAAGGAATGATAACATTTCCACATTTCAATCACAATATATCATAAATATGTTGACATAATAGAATCCTTTATCAAAACCATTTTCAATACCAAAATACATAAAAGAGTAAATGGTATTTATTTTATTTTAAAAACATTACAGCTTTTTGAGGAAGCCAAAGACCAAATAATACTCGCGGTAGCGGAAAAGGTCGTTGTCACCGTGTACGTTAAAAGAAACATTCATTTTTGTCGTTTTGTAAAACGCTTCATAGAAAAAGATTCATTTTGTATAAAAGAAAAAGTCAAAGGGGTTTATACACCGTTATAAAAGAAAGTTGTGTATAAATCTAAATATGCCTCAATGAAAGGAGATTGAGACGAAGTCCCTTACCTCGGGTCCGACTTGACTCGATCGTTCTTTAACGTACTGAATAATAAACTTGAGTTAATTTCTATTTTCTTAAGAACCCTTTTCAAGTTCATTATTCCTTTTATATCACTTATTTCCATGTTATAAACATTATTTAATCATTTATGTTAATAATTTTTGTTTTCTCGATATTTGGATCTTAAGTCAAAAGTGGACTTCTTACGATTACATGTTGTTCGTGTGGTCAAGGATCTTTATATCCAGAATGATATTCATGATTTGGATATCATATATATCATATATATCCAGCATATACATGTATTTATAATATTACATAATCATTTATTGGTAATAAATGAAATACACCGTTCATGGATACGGTAAGCCGTACGTACGCATGAACGCTACTTTCATTTCTTTTGTAGGATCGAAATAGTGATGTAGATGCTCAATATACAAGAGGGGGGTGAATTGTATACTTTAAAAATTACTTTGGAACCATTAAAGTTAGTTACATATAGCTATGTTCTCCTTAAGCAAAGAAAAAAACTAAGTTTAACAATGTTAAACTAAGAAAATTCAGAACACCTCTAATACCGAATGAAAACATGGAAAGAGATTCTGAATGTAGGTTCCAGAAATATGGTTCCGGAAAGTGAAACGTAACAAAAGATTACAATATGTGATTCTACCTTAAAGCGTAAAGAATCTAAATGAAACAGAGTACAAATAAGGAAGTATAAGAATGTTATACTTTCCTTATAATACAAAATGCAGCGGAATATAAACAAGTAGTAATACTACAAGTAACAAGATATAAGTCTTTTAACCCAAAGAGAAGGGTATCCAACAACCTTGGATAAATGTCCCTTGATTTACAATTTCATGCAAGTCTATCTTACCCACACCAGGGTAAGACCTCGATACAAAGATCAGAGTCTCTGTCTTGCTATCCCCGCAAGCCCTCAACTTCAAGGTAGTTGGCAACCTCTGTCTTCCTCAGCAAGGAAGCCCTCAAACTTCAAGGTAGTCGGCGCCTTTGTCTTCCTATCCCCGGAAGCCCTCGAATGTAATCACCAACATTCGGAGTTGCACGAAGCTTTAAGAGTTAATAAGATCCTCTCTCTCTAGAAATCACATCAACAACATGTACACACAAAACAGGTTGTTCATCTATCATCAGTATCGAGCTCTTTCAAGTGAGCTCCTATTTATAGGTAAGGTCGGCTCCTTCTCCAACGGTCATATTTTCCTTAAAGATCAGAGGGACCTATACATGTGTCACTTAGACAACGGTTAGTTTATAACAAAATAGATGACATCATTTTATAACAAAACAAGTGTAACAGAATGTACGACATCGTTTTAAAATCTTACAAAAAAATTCGGAATGAAAGCTTCGAAGTGAAAGTTCGGAGTCTGAATAAATCAGAGTATAAAAAACAGAGATGATCAGGTTCTATTTAATAGATGAATTCAGAATGGGAATTCGGAATGATAATTCTTCATCGGAATTCGTACTCATAATTCGTCATCAGAATTTGTAATGAGAATTCATCATCAGAATTCGTAATGAGAATTCCTCATCAGAATTTGTAATGAGAATTCCTCATCAGAATTCGTAATGAGAATTCCTCATCAGAATTCGTAATATGAATTCCTCATCAGAATTCGTAATGAGAATTCTTCATTAGAATTCGTAATCCTGAATCTGGATTAGAACTTAATCAGAGTTTGTATCCGGAATTCGGAATGAAACTTTATTGCAGTTCTCATCTAGAATTCGAAGTGAAACTTCCCTACAGTTCTTATCCAGAATTCGGATCCTAAAACAGAATACTTCATATCAAAGTTTCAAGTAATTCCGAGAAAATAGAAATGAATCCGAATCTCATACTTAAGAAAAATCTAGATAAAAATATGATAAGGATAGTTTTTCTTGTAAAAGCGATTTTCCTTATAAAAGCAATTTTCCTTAAGAAAGCAATTTTTCTTATAAAAGTAATTTTTCTTAAGAAAGCAATTTTTCTTATAAAAGCAATTTTTCTTATAAAATCAATTTTCCATAAGGTAAGGCGTTTGTTATTTTCAAAACAAGAAGGAATGGAAAAGTCATAAGGAAAACCTTATTGACTCAACAATCTCCCCCTTTTTGGAAAGCACAATCATCCTAACGAAAAAGAAATTCTAAGAAGAAAAAAAAATTAAGGCTTATCTCCCTTTTCTTTAAGGATATTGATGAATACAACTAACTCCCCCTTAGGCTTTGAACCTCTAAGGATCATATTCTAGATTTCGAGAGTGACATTTCATTATGAATAAGAATGTCTTCTTAAATGAAAAACTCCCCTTTAATCAAACTCTTATTAGAGTTCCTTTTCCTTAGGGATCTTTTCCTTCTCCTCCTTTGATAAACTCTCAATGGAGTTCTTCTTTTTCTTTAGGATATTTTGCCTTCTCCCCTTTGTGATTTTCAAAAATAAATTGAGGGAATGAAAAAAAACGAAGTACCTGAAACATTAGTTAAAACAGAAAAAGAAACGACAAGCACAAATTTCATTACGTTTGAAATCTCTGCAACAAAGAAAATTAGATACAACAAAAAGATCGGATTTGGTTATTTCAGATCTTTTTCCTTCGAAATGAGCCCTTTAAGAATAGTCTTGATCTTCTTCAGGTCTTTATGATCTTCTTCAGCTTGCTTCTCTAAGACAGTTATTCTTGCAGATTGAGCTTCAATATTTTCTTCCTCGGCTTTCAGCTTTTCTTCCTGAGCTTTGATCTTTTCTTCCCGAGCCTTCATCTTCTGATCAAACTCAATCCGATGATCCCTTTCAAATTTCCAGTTTTGAGAAACGGAATTCAACTTCCCGTTCAGATCTCTGACTTCATGAATCCGGAAGTTCTTTTCATCTGTCAGCTTTTCTTCAAAGGAGGAAGTCATCTCATTTATCTTCCTGTCCTCAGTCTCGAAAGCATCTTTAGCATTGTCTTGGAAGTCATCGAATAACCTCGTCTCTTCAACAGTCTTCTTCGACCAATTTGTAATCCTCTTGCAAGATTTTCTATGAGCTTCGTAGCCAACAAAGAAGGTTTTGAACTGAGCCTCAATCTCAACGCACTTATCCATAACCATAGATACAGAGTCAGTTTTCTGATTCAAGGCATGTTGGAGTATCTGGAATCTTGAGTCAATACTTGAGAAGGTCGGAATGGTTCCTACCAACTTCTTCAAAGACTGAACAACAAAATCATGCCCCACCTAAGATGACTCTTAATCCAAAACCTTTCTTGGAGAAATTTTTCTTCAACAAGGTCAAGCTTTCTCTTCGAATAACTATTAACTTCCTTCCTCTTCCTCACTTCTGAGCTCGGAGTATCAGCACGAATTTGCTTTCCCTTGTCTTTTTCCAGAATTAAATCCTGTTCCGGAGTTTTCTTCTCACTAACAGAAACTTGAACAACAAAATCTTCCTCAACAGCAACTTCCTGAACACGAACCCCTACGTTTTCCTTCGGATCAACATCATGTAAAAGTTGTTCTTCTTCTCCATGATAAGTAACTTCTTCTTCTCCTTTCTCTTCTTCCATTACTGGAGTAACTAGCTTCAAAGATTCAGCTTCGGAAGTTCGGAGTGATAAGTGTTCCGAAGGTGCCCCCTTGTAATCATCTACTTGTTTCAACACATCTCTAGTTTCACCACTTCCTTCAGCAACATCTTCTTCTTGTTCCACTTGCTCAAATTGCTCTACTTCCTCAGTAGTCTTAGAATCACCTTCTTCCTGATTGACGAAATTTCTTCTTAGATTATCAGGTAGAGATTCCAAGGAGAAAGATCTCAGAACAGGAATAGTTGCTGAAACCATCTCATTGAATTTCAACAAGGCATGAGCTACCTCAGCCTCAGACATCTACTTCTTGAGCTTCTTTTCTTTTTCTTGTTTTTCACGCTCATCAACAGTTCTCTCCTTCAGGGCCTTAGCCTCCGCAGGGTCCAATCCGAACTGCGGATCACCTTCTTTCCTTCTCTCTTTATCTGCTCTCCACTTCGTAACAACTTCATCAGGATAGGCTTTCTTTTTCTTTGGTTTTGGAGGTGTGGAATGGACTTCCTTAGACTTGGGATTCTCTGCTTCTACTTCCACTTATTTCAGCTTCCTCTTCCTTACTGGCTTAGATGATTCCGGATCAGAAACTTTCGGAACGACTTCTTCTTGATTAGGCAAATCGAAGAACTCACCAGTTTCCTTGTTGAAAGCCACATCCATCCTCTTAAGAGTACCATCGCTAACCAGAATAATCTTGAAAACTCTTGTCTTAGATTTGCAAGCCTCCTTGAAAGACTCAAGGCACCGAACTATCAACTTTGATAAAATTGCTGGGTACATAATAATCTGAGCTCTCAGATTTCCTTTCTTCAAATTATCAAGAGTGATTAGAATATGCTTCATCAAGTTAAAATACCTTAGATTTATCAGAAAATCTAATATATAGATCTCACTTTTCTTCAAACTTTCTTTATCACCTTTCCTTGGTATGATAATTCCTTGCACCCACAACTCTAGAATCCGGAAATTTGTGGATAAACTTGCAATCTTCGGAGCCATGTCATCAGCCAGTTCGAGAGTTTCTAAAGCTTTTTCGTTGTCGAAGCTACCCTTAGAGTCCGGATACACATACAAAATAAATTCGGCTTCTCCTTCATAAGTCAGCCCTACCAAGCTTGCAGCCTTGGTGTAAGAAAGTTTGTAAGTCTTGGAATAAGACTTAAAAGATAATTTGTCCTATCCATCTTCCTAAAGAAAAGAAACTGTCTCATAGAATTCAACAAGTAAGTCTGAATACACTTCATCTTGGTTCCCGGGTTTGGATACAGTAACATCTTCCCAGCCATTCAACTTGATTTTCTTTGAAATAAGAGAATCATAGTTGTTGAAAAAACCGGTTGGACTAGCCTTTCTCTGTAGACTAACCACTGAGAAATTGTCTTAGTGGATGACATATCTTGAGACGCTAATTCCGCAGACATTCGGATCTGAAGTCCTCTGAGAAGTTCGGAACGGAGACAACTGTAGTTCGGAACGACCTTAAAACAGAGGGGCAGAGCTTCGGGACGCGAGAGCTTAAAATCGATGTGGGACGAGTATTTGGGTCCCCTTTATATAGGCAATGAGATGACGGTTCAACTTCCACAGTTGATCTAACGGTTGGGATGAACTAAGATTAGATCTGACGGTTGAAAAACTTGAATCTGATCTTTTTGAAGTTTTTATTAAAACAAGGAATTAAGAAAACTATAATCTGAAAACATAATACAAGAAAATGTCAGCAAGTAAAATATGATTACGAAAACTTGAGTATGGAAATCATATCTTTCATATTGGTTTAGGAGGATTATTCGTAATGGGTAAAACAAATAATAACTACGAAAGAAATCTTTATGAAAAGACAGAATTTGCAAAAACATTACTACGGAAAACAAACTCAGTACGGAAAACACATTACAGAAATCTCAGTACGAAAAACAAATTCAGTACAAACACACACTTGACAAGGAAAAAAACATAGTACGGAAGTTTCATAAAAAAATGAAGGATTCAGTACGAAAGTCCTGTTATGAAAATACCAGTACGAAATTTTCCATTCCGGATGTTTTTAATACGAACACTTCCATTTCAGAAGTATTCTGTACGAATATATCCATTCTAGAAAACATATAGTTCCTGAAATCTCCATTCCAGAAATCTTCGTTCCGAAATGTTTGAAAACAAAATTTTTTAAAAAACTTTTCTATTCTATCAAGCAGATGTACTCCCCCTATGAAAAGGAGTTTATTGCTGTAAGGATATTTTTTCAACAGAAAGTTAATTAAGAAAGATTACCTTAAGGTTATCATCCCTAACTTCTGTTTAATGTATTCAACTCTATCTGAAGGCAATGATTTTGTGAAAATATCAGCAAGTTGATCTTGCGTTCCAATAAACTGAAGAATAATATCTCCTTTAAGTGTGTGATCCATAAGAAAGTGATGCATAATATCTTTGTGTTTTTCACGGGAGTGATGTGCAGGGTTCTTACTAAGGGCAATGAAACTTGTGTTATCACACAAAATTTTAGTTTTAGTAAATCTCAAGCCATAGTCCGTGAGTGTGTGTTGCATCCACAACACTTGAGCACAACAACTTCCAGCTGCTACATATTCAGCATCAGCAGTGGATAGTGCTACAGAATGTTGCTTCTTGCAGGACCAAGAAACTAGTGAATCTCCTAAGAAATGACAAGTTCCGGATATACTTTTTCTATCCATTCTACATCCACCAAAGTCAGCATCAGAAAATCTTTTTAGAACAAAATCATTTCTAGAAGTATAAAATAATCCTAGATCCATGGTTCCCTTAAGGTAGCGAAATTTTTTTTTTACTTCCTTTAAGTGAGATTCCTTAGGATTGGATTGATATCTTGCACATAAGCATACTGAAAACATTAAGTCTGGTTGACTAGCTTTTAAGTATAGTAGACTTCCTATCATACCTCTAAAAGATGTTTGATCTACTGGTTTCCTAGCTTCATCAAGATCTAAAGAGTTTGAGGTACCAATAGGAGTAATTAAACTCTTAGTGTTGTCATAACCATACTTTTTAAGAAGATCTTTAATATACTTATGTTGAGATATGTAAGTTCCTTCTGGTTTTTGAGAAATTTGAAAACCAAGGAAAAAAGTTAACTCACCCATCATACTCATTTCAAACTCAGATTCCATTATACTTGCGATAGAGTCAGTCAAAGATTGCAGAGTTGAACCAAATATGATTTCATCGACATAAATTTGAACAATAAAAACATGTTTCTTATCTTTATTTATAAAAAGGGTTGGATATGCATTTCCCTTAAAATAGTTATTTTGAAGCAAAAATCTAGTGAGTCTATCATACCATGCTCGTGGGGCTTGTTTAAGTCCATAAAAAGCTTTGGTAAGTCTATAAACATGATCCGGATGTTTTGTATGTTCAAAGCCAGAAGGTTGTTCAAAAAAATTCCTCTTGAACATAACCGTTAAGAAAAGCACATTTCACATCCATTTGGTAATGTTTGAAATTAAAGAATGCTGCAAAGGCAAGTAGAATACGGATAGATTCAAGTCTAGCTACTAGAGCATAGGTTTCTTCATAGTCTATTCCCTCTTGCTGATTATAGCCTCAAGCAACAAGTCTAGCTTTATTTCTAACTATGACTCCATTTTCAGCACATTTATTTCTGAAAACCCATTTCACTCCAATAACACAAGTTTCCTTAGGTCTTTCAACCAAGGACCGGACTTTATTCCTTTCGAATTCATTTAGTTCATCTTGCATGTCTTTAATCCAATATTCATCACCTAAAGCTTCATCAGTGCTTTTAGGTTCTAATTGGGAAAGAAATGCTAGGTGTTCTACTTCATTTCATAAGGAACTTTTTGTCCTTACAGGTTGATTTACATCACCAATGATACTATCACTGGGATGATTCTTAAGAAACACCTGATTTGGGTTTTGTAAAACCTATTCATCAACATAGGGTAGAAAGTCTTCTGAGGTAAATGTTTCTGAAGTATCTTCTAGAACATTATCCTTATCAGAAGGTTCTTCTATCAAAGGTTAATAATCAGTTTTTGAAAACACATCCGAGGATGTAGGAAGAGATGGTTTTAAAACAAAAGGATCTGACTCATCAAATTTTACATGTATTGTTTCTTCAACAGTACAAGTGTTTTTATTAGAAACTCTATAAGCCTTAGATGTTGAGGAAGAACCTAAGAAAATTCCTTCATCAGATTTTTGTGTGAATTTATGTAAGTTATCTTTAGTATTCGAAATGAATAATTTGCAACCAAAAACCTTGAAGTAGGAATGTCTTGGTTTTCTACCATTCCATAACTCATAAGGAGTTTTATTAAGAAAAGGTCTAATCAAAACTCGATTTATAGTATAACAAGCAGTACTTACAGCTTCAGCCCAGAAATTTCTAGCAATAGAATATTCACTCAACATGGTTCTAGTTATCTATTGAAGAATTCTATTTCTTCTTTCAACTACACCATTCTGTTGAGGAGTTCTAGGTGCTGAAAAATTGTGAGTAATACCTTTCTTACTACAAAAAGTTTCAAAATCAGAATTTTGAAATTCTCCTCCATGATCACTATGAATAGTTTTCAGTGGAAGGTTTTTCTCATTTTTAACTTGAGCTCTAAAACTTTTTAAATAATAAAAAGCTTCAGATTTCTTTTCTAGAAAATAGACCTAAGTAAATCTATTGTAATCATCAACTAGAACAAACACATAGTATTTGCCTCCAATAATTCCAGTTTGTGTTGGACTAAAAAGATCCATGTGCACTAACTGTAATGCCTCGGTTGTTGAGACTTCACCGATTTATTTAAAACTAGATTTATGTTGCTTTCCATATTGACAAGGATCACAAACTTTAGAAGAATCAAATCTAAGCCCTGGTAGATCCTTAACTAGTTTCTTCTTAGAGAGTTTACATAGGTTCCTAAGATTACAGTGACCTAGTATTCTATGCCATAACCAAGAATGATCTTCCATTGCACTTAGGTAAGGTATGTTCTGGCTCCTGAGTTCTTTTAAATTCAGAGTGTAAACATTCTCTTGCCTATTGGCTGAGAGAATAAATTCTTCCTTGGAATTGTGAACTAAGCACTTATCATTCCTAAAATTCACAAGGTAACCTTCATCATATAACTGAATTATGCTAATGAGGTTGTTCTTATGACCCTTTACAAAAAGAACATTTGAAATCAATGTTTTACAAAGAAGAATAATATTACCAATACCAAGAATCTCTCCCTTAGCATTATCTCGGAAAGTTACCTTTCCTCCTTTCGTTTTGATAATCTTTTCAAAATAGCTTTTGTTACCAGTCATGTGCCGGGAACATCCACTATCCATGTACCATGTATTGTTTCCGGTACTTTCTTTATTTTCCATAAATCAAGAAGAAAATTAGACTTTCAGAATCAAAACTTGTTTGGATCCGATATTTCCATATAATAATATTTTAGGAACCCACATCTTCTTAGAAAAGTAAGCATTGTGAAATCCTAGAGATTGGGTTTTGTTTAAGGAACAATTATTTTCCCAGTGACCACCACATTGACACTTGGTACAAAATGGGGCACTTTGAGGAAAAAAATAATTGTTACTAAAAATTGGTTTTGCATGGGTATAACCAAATCCAGATTTATTTCTTAAAGGTCGTATTTGGGAATACATTTTATCAAAATTTTCCTTACCATGGGTAATGTTTGATAAACACTTATTTAAGGAAAAAATTTCGGACTTGTGTTTTACAACCAAGTTTTTATCCTCAAAATCATCAGTTTTAGATCTAGAGTTAGGCTCGAAAACATTTTTATTAGAAGTTACTTTTTCTAATTATTTATAAAGTTTGTTCTTTTCAGAATTTAATTCCTTAAGATTCTTTGAAATACTTTCAAAATCAACATTTTTCTTATCAAGATCTTTAGAATGATCTGATATCTCTTTTATAAGAATAGAATTCTTAGAGTTTTCCTTATCATGTTTCTTATTGAGTTTGGAATTCTCAATCTCAAAAGTTCAGCAAACCTAGAGACGTCTTCATAAGTAGGTAAAGTATTTTCCTCATCAGAAGATGATTCTTCATCATAAGAGTTATAATACTTACTATCATTATAATTTAAAGAAACATTGGTCAATGATTCAGAATTTCGTACCTTATCCATGAAACAATGATTGTCAATAGGTAATCTGGCTATAAGACCATGATTCTTCTGTCCTGAAGATTCATAACTAGAAGATTCATCTGAAGAGTCACCACCACTGGCACTCCATGTGTCATTAGCTTTCAGAACTTTCTTAGCTTTAGCTTTATAAAATCTTTTTCTTTTCTTGTCTGAATGTCTTTCTTTTCATTCATTATTTTTGATCATAGGGAAATCTGGTCTAATATGTCCAGCTCTCTTGCATTCATAACATGTAACTTATCCATCTTTCTTATCTTTCCTGTCCTTTTTCTTATACTTGGATTGCAAATTTCTCTTTCCAGTTATCTTGTTCATCCTTCGAGCAAGACTGGCTAATTCATTTTTTATGACTTCACTCTCACTAGATTCGGTTGGGAAAATAACTTCTTAGACGTGGAGATGGTTACTCTCTCAGGAGTCTTAGCATTCATTTGATTTGAAGTTGTAGTAAAAGCAACAATACCATTTCCATTCTTCTTCTTGATGTTGTCATCATCTCTCTTCATTCTAGTTTCATGTTTTAGTAGAGTTCCGAAAAGCTCATCAAGAGTAATTTTAGTAACCTTCCTGTTTTCATTTATAGCTGTTCTTTTGGATTCCCACTCATTGGGCATAATATCAATTATCTTGTCCACAAGAGCTTCATCATCTAAACCTTTTTCTCCCATAGATTGTAGACTGTTGACTATAGTCATAAATCTATGTTGAACTTTACAGATTGGTTCACCATAAGGAAAGTTGAAGCCATGATATTCAGCTCTAATCATAGCTCTTCTAGTCTCAATCACCTTAGAAGTTCCAAAGTGTGTAACCTCTAACTTCTTCCAGATACAGTTAGCTGCTTCACAAGAAAAAATTTGGCTATATATATTCCTAGTCATTGAACAAATAAAAGTATTGCGTACCTTATAATTGAGTTTATATTCTTGCTTTTCCTGGTTAGTGAAACTTCTAACTTCCTTGTCAGGAATTTTATTATCACCAGTAAGCATAACAAAGTTGTCCAATCCAGTGTTGATAACAAAAGTCTTCATAAGATCTCTCCAGTATTCATAATCATTTCCATTCCTTCTTGTTTTGAAAATCACAAACACCTTACCTTAAGGAAAATTTATTTTATAAGAAAAATTTCTTTTATAAGAAAAATTGCTTTCTTAAGAAAAATTGCTTTTATAAGAAAAATTTCTTTCTTAAGGAAAATTGCTTTTATAAGGAAAATCGCTTTTATAAGAAAAACTATCCTTATCATATTTTCATCTAGATTTTTCTTAAGTATGAGATTCAAGTTCATTTCTATTTTCTCGGAATTACTTGAAACTTTGATATGAAGTATTCTGTTTTAGGATCCGAATTCTGGATAAGAACTGTAAGGATGTTTCACTCCGAATTCCAGATGAGAACTGCAAGAATGTTTCATTCCGAATTCCGGATACAAACTCTGATTAAGTTCTACTCCAGATTTAGGATAATGAATTCTAATGATGGATTCTCATTACGAATTCTGATGAGGAATTCTGATTACGAATTCTTATGAAGAATTCTCATTATGAATTCTGATGACAAATTCTCATTACGAATTCTGATGAGGAATTGTTATTACAAATTCTGATGAGGAATTCTCATTACGAATTCTGATGAGGAATTCTCATTACGAATTATGATGAGGAATTTTCATTACGAATTCTGATGAGGAATTCTCATTACGAATTCTGATGAGGAATTCTCATTACGAATTCTGATGATGAATTCTCATTATGAATTCCGATGACGAATTCTCATTCCGAATTCCCATTCTGAGTTCATCTATTAAACAGAATCTGATCATCTCTATTTTGTACACTCTAATTTATTCAGACTCAGAACTTTCACTCCGAAGATTTCATTTCGAATTTTTTTGTTAAATTTTAAAACGATGTCGTACATTTTGTTACACTTGTTTTGTTATAAAACGATGTCATCTATTTTGTTATAAACTAACCCTTTTCTAAGTGACACGTGTACATGTCCCTCCAATATGTAAGGAAAATATGACCGTTGGAGAAGGAGCCGACCTTACCTATAAATACGAGCTCATATAAAAGAACTCAATACTGATGACATATGAACAACCTGGTTTGTGTGTACATGCTGTTGATGTGATTTCTAGAGAGTGAGTCTCTTATTAAATCTTAAAGTTTCATGCGACTCCGAATGTTGGTGATTACATTCGAGGGCTTCCGGGGATAGGAAGGAAGAGGTGCCGACTACCTTGATGTTCGAGGGCTTCCTTGCTGAGGAAGACAGAGGTTGCCAACTACCTTGAAGTTGAGGGCTTGCGGGGATAGCAAGACAGAGACTCCGATCTTTGTATCGAGGGCTTACCCTGGTGTGGGTAAGATAGACTTTCTTGAAAGTATAAATCAAGGGACCTTTATCCAAGGTTGTTGGATACCCTTCTCTTTGGGTTAAAAGACTTATATCTTGTTACATGTAGTTTTACTAATTTTTTATATTCCGCTGCATTTTGTATTATAAGGAGTGTATAACTTTCTTATACTTCCTTATTTGTACTCTATTTCATTTAGATTCTATACGCTTTAAGGTATAATCTCATATTGAAATCTTTTGTTAAGTTTCACTTTCCAGAACCATATTTCCGGAACCTACCTTCGGAATTTCTTTCCATGTTTTCATTCGGTATTAGAGGTGTTGTGAATTTTCTTAGTTTAACATTGTTAAACTTAGTGCTTTCCTTTGCTTAAGGAGAACATAGCTATTTGTAACTAACTTTAAAGGTTCCAAAGGAATTTTTAAAGTATACAATTCACCCCCCTCTTGTATATTGAGCATCTACATCACTATTTCAATCCTACATCTTTGTCATATTAATGGAATTAAAACTAAATGAGAGGTATGTATATTTTAATTACAGAATTATATTCATTATTTAGATGTATCATTCAACATATATATCAATTATGTACATGTACTTATAATAGTACATTACATTTGGGGATAAGAAATGAAATGCACCGTTCATGGAGACGGTAAGCCGTACGTATGCATGAACGCTACTTTCATTTCTATCTCATAATTTAATGGAATGAAATAATAATGATATAGAGGTATATTATAATTCTAGTATAAAATCATATATAATAACTTTAAATACATCCTTTATACATCCCACATATGTCATTAACAAATCAAATCACTTTGAGGGGGAGGTAGTCCGCACTTCCCTAAAATGAGATATCGCATTCACCCATAATGGAGACCATAAAGGTATGCCCAAAATGAAAAATACAGAATCTTAAGGAAAAAATAAACATATCATATATCATATATAAATATAGTGACATCTTAATTACCACCTTTGAATGAGTTAGAATAATATCGAACAATCATCGTTTCGTGAGGCAGAAATTCACCATCCACGGAAACAGTATGTTCTTTAACCATTAGACGTAGGTGTGTGTAAGTGTAGCTCGAATCCTTCTTATAAAAACATCCTAGTATATTGAAGATACTTATGTTGTTACAAAAGAAATTAATAAAAAGAGTTTAGGGGGTTGGAGAAGAAAAATAAAACAAAAGGACTCAAGTGAAGACATTACCTTATAATCGGGTAACTCCCTTTGGTTTGAGCTCAAAGGATTCCTTGGGAAGACTTCTTCCCAAAGTGAGGCTTCAAGGAGTACGATAGGGATGTGGAGAGGAAAAATGAGTAGGGTTTGGTCGAGACAAAGGCTTTGGAAGTGTGGGTAATGAGGTAGAGGTGGGGGCCTTTTATAAGAGGAGAGGAGGGGTACTCTTGGAAAGTAAGGAAATGTTATTTTATTTTAGAATGATGTTCGGTTATTAATGGTCCCAAATTGATTTGTTTCAAGTATAAGGTGATTAGTGTTCTAAATCTACCCATACAATAGGTTTTGGAAATGTGTAGGTCTTAGATTTTACATTATCGTTCCATTTTATTTAAATCGTTAAATAATGAGGTAATCGCTGCACCATCATGGTGTCATATATAATTTAATTTATTTAATGTCTAAAAATTATAAAACAAATATCATGATGTAGGAAATTTTTTTATCTTTCTAATGAATATTTATAGTAAGAAATATGACTTGTATAACTCCATGTAAAAATTGTTTTAGTAAAACATCTCATGTTTGTGTCATTTTTACTTTAACTTTAAATAAAAGGCATAAATGTCATTATCAAACCCAAGTGGCTCCATGGGGTACCAAAAATAGACCCATGGGTTGTTTTGGTCTGCCATAACTCATCCAATAGGGTTAGGACAAGTGTCAAGATATTTTCATTTTATTATAATATCATTTTTATCTTAAATTACACTAATTACCTTTAATCGTGATTAATAAAACATAAAAGTAACTATTCACCAAAATTTATTTTAATCCCATTGAACCACATTTTACTTAATAATGAAAAAAATATAAATTGGATTTTTGAGATTCGAAACACAGAAGTGGTAAAGTCTCATTTAAACGAAAAATCAAATTTTGTAACCACCACATTGCGGTTTCACTAATCATAAAAAATTGATGTTTTTCAGAAAAAAACAAAACATCACCCTAAGCTATATTTGATATTCCGAATTCAAAAAAGAAGTCCATATTACAAAATTAAAAACATATAAGTTGAATTAATTAATTTAAAATTTAATTCCCACTGTCAAAACAAATAGCGTGTTTTTATGAAACAATAAGTATCAAAAGATTGACACCAGTTTAAGTCCAATTTCAAAGTGAAATTGATTCCAATGACCACCATTGGATTAAAAGGTAAAAATATATTCTAATTTCACTTTAAAAACAATTCAATAGATAATATAATCATCTTAATAAATTAGATTAAAAAGAGGTTTTGAGTTAAAATACAACATTTTACACTATTCATTAAAAAATGAACTTTATCGGAAAAATACCAAAAAATTACACAAAGTAATATTTGATTTCCTGATTGTAAAGAAGAGTTTTATTTGATCCAATAGAATTTATAAGAGTGACCAAAACTATATTTAATGATGGTTCGCCATCAAATTTTGATCTGTGGACCTTTCGTGAAAATTAGAGTATATAGGCCTAAAATTGAATTATTTTCGTATTTTAAGCCTTTATCCTTTATTAGATAAATGTAAAAACATTTAACAAACATATATAATCATATTTTAGTTATTTCTAACCATTGCTGCCAGTACAACGGCTACATGTCAACTAACATTTAAAATAATATTATTTTATTACTAGTGTGCAACGTACGATTTCAAAGAAACTCTTTGTTGCGTATCGGGTACGCTATCAAACATAGCAACCCCTTTAAAGTAAAATTAATATTTAATTTGAAAATATTAAAAAATATGAAAATGTATTATTCTTTATTTACCTGGGATGTTACAAAGAGCGTGATTTCAAGGGAATGAAAGAGAATGTCAATGTTTAATGCTACAATTGTAGAGAAAAGGGAATTATGAAAATGAATTTCCTAATCTCTAAAAAAACATACCTCAGGAAAAGGCAATGGAGTAAGGCCAAGCTTATACGATGACTACTACTGAGGTTGAAGCTCTAAAAGATGTGAAGGCAGGTTGTTTAATGGTTTCCACAAGTTTATCCAATGCTTCATTTGATTTTGGATCATCCCATTGTTTCATATCTACCTAGTTTGGTAAGAAAATTAGATATTTACAATTTGATTTATCAAGGGAGTTCTCTGTCAGAACTCCTAAGGAAAGTATCATAGCAACAAATCTTAGTGAATCAGTCACTATTAGGGCATATAAATGTTCTCTATATTCTGATCTTATCCTCATACCCAGGATTTATTTTGATATAATCCTCAGTATAGATTGGATTTAAGACCATGATGTGAAAATTTATTTTAAGATGAAGGAGGTTACAGTTTTCGATGATGATAAGGAGTACCTTATCTTTAGGGAAAACACATCACCACCTAATTCTTATCTATCTCTACCCCCAGTAGCTCAACTAAATTAAATTATTTGGGAGGAAGAGAATGAAATAACTATGGGTGAGGAAAAGAATGTTCAAATATAGGATGTACCTATTATACAAGAATATGTTGATGTGTTTCCATAGTATTTACCCGGACATCCTTCTGAATGATAAATTGAGTTTTCCATTGATTTAATTCTGGGTTCAAGGCCTATATCGAAGAACCCTTATAGAATGGCCACTGTGGAATTAGTTTAACTAGAGGAAAAACTAGAGTAATTGAGTAATAATGGATTTATTCACCCTTGTATTTATCAATGGGGAGCCCTAGTTATTTTTGTTATGAATAAAGATGAATCTATGATGTTGTTCATTGACTACATGTAGATCAATGCTATAACAATAAAGATAATGTATCTCTTACCTCACATTGATGATTTATTCGATCAACTTCAGGGAGCTCAATATTTTTCAATGATTTTCCATCAATCTAGATATCATCAGTTGTGGGTGAAGAATGATAAAATTATGAATAAAATATTTCATACTATGTACGAGCATTACGAGTTTACAGTAATGCCTTTTGGACTGACAAATCCACTCACTGTTTTCATAGATCAAATGAATAGAGTTTTCAAGGAATATCCAGATGAAATTGTAGCAGTATTTATTGATGATATCTTGGTATAATCAAAAATCTATAAAGACTATTAAAATCATTTGCGCACTATTATGAAAACCCACATAAGAAATGAATTATATGGGATGTTTATTAAGTGTGAATTTTGGCTTTAAATTTTTTGTTCATGGCCATATTGTCTCTAAAGATGGAATATTTTTTGATCTTTCTTTGACCATGGAAATCCAAAAATGTCCAGCACCGAAGAGTATAAATGAGGTACAAATTATTATTGGTTTATCTAGTTATTATCAACGTTTCATCCAGAATTTTTCCCGATTGGCTATCCCATTAACCATGATCACACATAAAGGGGTTAAATTTGTTTAGACAAAAGACAGTGATGAATGTTTTGAAGAACTAAAGATAATAGTAGTCAATGATCATATCTTGAATCTGCCATAGAGGAATGATGGGTTTGTTATATATAGTGATGCTTCAATGAAAGAACATCGTTGTGTCCTTATACAGAATGATAGAGTTATTTCATATGCATCACGATAGCTAAAAAATCATGAACCAAATAATCCCACTCATTATCTTGATTTAGCAGCTATAATATTTTCTTTGTAGATATAGATACACTATCTCTATGGTGAAAAATATGGGATTTATACGAATCACCAGAGATTGAAGTATATTTTATCATAGAAAGAACTCAACATGAGGTAAATACGATGGCTTGAACTACTAAAAGATTATGATTTCACTATACACTACCACCCGGGGAAGGAAAATAATGTGTAAGATGCTTTTAGTAGAAAGGATCATGGAGTTTTTTACAAGATGAGAGTTGAAAGGGATCCTATTTTCATGTATCTAGTAAAGATAGATATAGGAATATACATTAAAGGTGAGACATTAATACTTGTTCCAATGTTTTCCAAACCATATTTACTAGAAAGGACAAAGAGTTATTAGAATGATGATGAGGAGTTTCAAAAGAAGATTAAAGATGTGAGTTATGGGAGATTGAGTGACTTTGTATATGAAGATGGAATTATGAAATTTGTGAAGAGACATTGTGTTCCCAAAATACCTGATCTAAAAAGAGAATTGTTGGATGATTCTCATAGCACCGATTTCTCTATACACCCTGGTAGCACTAGGATGCATAGATATGCAAAGGAAAATTTTTTGGTGGGACAACATGAAGAGATAGGTTGCTGATTATGTGTCAAGATGTATGGTTTGTAAATAAGTGCATGCAAGAAGACTACATCCTATAGGAGTCATGTAACATTTTACCATACTTTAGTGGAAATGGGATGATATTACGAAAGACTTTGTCATGGGACTACGAAAGATTTTTAGAAGGAGTGATTCCATATGGTTCATTGTTGATCGTCTTTCAAAGTCACCACATTTTATTTATATAAGAGAAGGTTTACCACTTGAACGTCTTGAAAGAAAATATATTAATTAAGTTTTAAGACATCATGGAGTACCCCTATCAATTGATTTCTGATCATGATCCCTGTTTTACATCAAGATTATAGAAAATTTTTCAGAACAACGTGGATACTGAACTTCATTTGAGCACTTCCTACTACCATCAAACTGATGGACAATCAGAAAGGACTATTAAAACCATAGAAGTCCTGTTGAGATCTTGATCACTTGACTTTCAAGGTATGTGGGATCAGCATTTACCTCGGGTAGAATTTTCCTATAACAATAACTTCCATTCAAGTATCCTGATGTCACCATATGAAGCGTTATATTGAAAGAGATGTCGCACACCAACTTTTTGGGATAATGTTTGTGAAAGAGAACTTGTAGGACAAAAACTTGTTGAGGAAACAATGAAAAAGTTAAAGATTATCCAAACACACATAAACGCAGCTCAAAGAACGAAAAAGAGCTATGCCGATAATAGAAGAAAAGATTTTGAATTTCAAGTAGGAGATCATGTTTTCTTTATTGTATATCCATAGAAGGGTCTTAAACATTTCGATAATAAGGGTAAATTATGTCCCATGTACATCTGACTTTTTGAAATTCTAGAACTAATTGGAGTTGTAGCATATCATTTGGCAATGCTGCCAAGTCTCTCCAATGTTCATGACGTGTTCCATGTATCACTATTGAGAACATACATGCCTGACCCAACGAACGTACTCACCTATGAGGAAATTGAAAATGAACCTAATATATCTTATTATGAAGAGCCTATCAAGATTATTGATACCAGAGAACAAGTGCTGAGAAACCAGACAACTTTTCTGGTGAAATTTATATGGAGAAATCATAATATGGAAGAGGAAACATGGGAACATGAGGAACATATGATGAAGAACCACCATAATATTTTTATGCAGTCATAATCTAGAAATTATGAAGAAAAAATTATTTTATGGAGGAGAGAATTTAACACCCCAATATTCCACGATACGTTTTCCTTTGAATAATGCAATAGCTTGCGTTGTACATAACATTGAGTTTTAACACACCTCGACCAATCATACTAGCCGTTATGAATAGTTATTCCCACTTTTTGAAATTTCATAATTTTTATTTTTCAAAATGGACTTAATTTATGAATTTAGAATATCATAATTAGCTTAGGGTGATTTTTTAGAATTTTTCTGAAAACATTCAGTTTTTGATGAATAGTGAAAAACACTGCGTTATTGTTTAAAACCGACTATTTATTTAAATAATTAGTTATTTTATTTAAATTTATATTAGGTAAAAATTTATACATAATACTAATATATGTTTAATGAAATTCATTGGAGTAATTTTATAATAATAGTAGATATATAAAATTTTATTCCACTTTTTTCCGTCTTTTACCCACCTTCTAGGAGCATTTACAAATTTGCATAAAACATAATCTTACAACTTATGTGAGTTGAATTTATAAAATAATAGAGACATGTTTGAAATTAGTAATTAAAATTTAGTTCAATAAGATGAAAATAATTTTTGGTAAATAGTAACTTTTGCCCTTTATTTACCATGATTAAAAGTAAATTGGGTAATTAAAGGTAAAAATTATATTATTATTACCCTAACACATGTCCTAATTCTATTGGATAAGTATTTTTCAACTGAAATCAACCATAGGAATAAAATATGATCCTTTTTTCTACATGGCTTAGATAAGGACATTTATTATTATTTTATTTCAAAACGAGTTAAAAGTGATAAATTCAAAGACTAATAACTAAAACATTATTAATATAGGGTTATACATAATATACATTCAACTATAAGTATTCATTAGAAATATAAAAATATTTCCTACATAATGGTGTTTAATTTTTAATTTTTATACATTAAATAATTAAATTTATTTATGATAGAATGATGATATAGTAATTACCATATTAATGAATGATTAAAATACTTGATATTGTAAATATCTAAATAATTGTAAATTGAGAGTTCTGATGAATTAAACTAATTTTATAGCTTAATATGACATGTTAGGGTTGATTAAAATATTTTTTTAAGTGATAAAGTTGTTATGTCTTTCACAAAAATAAAATACCAAATAGTATCAAAATTGACATAAATGAGTTGTTAAAACAAATACTATATTATTAATTGATATAATATTTCTAAAAATCTAATGATCAGTGATAGGACTTATATAAGGTTATATATATTAATAATGAACTACTTGGGATTCACTTGGATTTTTATAGTATGTTTATTAACCATTTATTATAATAATACAAGAATACATGGTAAATGATAAACTATTTAACTAAGAGTGAAATATAAAAGAAAAGGTTAATATGGTAACCTCAAGCTATATAAAACAAATTGGATTAGTGTTTTTGAACACATATCCACATTATCATCTAAATAAATCATTTTGGAGCCATTATAAACCGAATATGATTATTAAATAAAATAATATTGGAATATTTTCCTAAAGTGACCCTAACCTCTCTTATAAAAGGGTACATCCCCTTCTCTCTTAATCACACCTCCAAAGCCATTTGCCTTCACCCAAAACTGCTCAAATATCCTCCAAACTACCCTCACTTAGTTATAGAGGCCTTACATTGAACATAAAGTCAACCTAATGAGACGTTTTGATCAACGCAAAAGTAAACACCTGAAGATGAGGTAATAATTTCACCACCTCTTTAAATGTTCTTTTCTTCTTCCTCTTCCGCTTTCTTTGTTGTTTAAATAACAAAATAATAAATCTAGTACCTTATACATACACTGATGTTATTATAAATATGGTACAACCATATTCATTATTCTATCTATCTTAATAATGAAATGTCACCGTACGTGCGTATGTACAGCTTACGGTCTCCACGTCGTGGTGTAGCTTGTTATTTATACACTTCATTATTTGGATGGGTATAATAATTAGTATAACTAATGTATATAATAAATATAACATCTTAATTATTATTTATATTTGATACACCATCATATTACATACAATATAACCATCAATAGAATTGTATTGTCGCTCATACGTACATACGGATTACCGTCTCCACGAACGCGATGAGATTCATTCCCCATCGTAACCATTAAAGAATAATTTTCATTTTATGATTACAAATAATTTTTAAGAACATAAAATAATTCTGTATATGAATCAAATACATCCTATCCATAACAAACATGGCTTACATAACCAAGCATATAAAGGAAAATGAACCAGTTAATACCCAAAACAGTGATAATACTGAAATATTATTAACAAATCAATATTAAAAGATCATATATGATATAATATTTATATATATGGTTCTTGTATAATTTAATAAAAATTATTTAACTATTATACATGAGGTTAACATACCCTCAATCAAGTAAAATTACAAATTAATGGTTAAGTATACTATCTCTTCATTATTCGATGTTGTTTATACATAAGTATCTACTGGGACCTCTTTATCACCCACATCCGTATATCATAAAAATGTTCAAATCAATTTTCCTATTTCCTAGACTATGGGTTAATTTAATTTATAAAAAAAATTTGTGAATTTTTATTATATTTTTATAATTTAATCTTTCCATCATCTTCCTAACAAGGTCAATTAGGACCTTTTCGACAAAATTATGGAATGAATGTTTTTTAACCTATACAATGGGTGCTGCTATTTTCATCCATTATAACACCTTCAAAGATTTCCTTACAAGATTATAAGAATATTTTGAAAATAAATGTTTTCTTTTCTATTTATGTGATGTTTAAGTGATTTCAAAATAGAATGATATATTTCTCTCAAATAGTATTGATTTCATCTATGTCAACAGCCTTTGATGGATTTTACAATTGATTGAAGTTGATTTATTATGATACAATCTTTCATATTGCATTGAAGGTTTTGTGAAAATTTTGACTGTGGATGTGTCATTTTTATACAATTCATGGTTTATGGTTAAAGTATTGACATTTCATAAGCCATTTTTAATACGAATATTAATGTTATGTTTCATCCTTTTCATATGAGGAATGCATTAGACTTAGTAAGTGACGGGTGGAGCCTACTAAAGCTCCTCGATGCATATGTGGGTCTCATGATAAAAACTACTGTGTTAGAACAAGGCCTTGAAAAAATATTATTTATAGTCTTGGAACGAGGCCATGACTATGTTGTTATGATGTACGACATTATGCTTTCCATAATTATGAAATTGGTTATTGATAATTCGTGTGATTATTCGACCAGTAGAATATCCATGTGAATAAGTAAATGATATTATTTGATATATATTTTCCATATTATGCTGAATTTTATGTTTAAAAGTCTTATTTTTTTTCTTATACATTTCCTTTAATATTTATGATTATTTTTGAATGTTTCTGCCATATTGTTATCCTTACGGAGCATCTGATTTTACCGAATTATTATGTATTATTTTTCCCAAGATGCGAAGAAGTATTTTACAATTAACCTAAAAAAATAAGATATAGGGTATAAGAGTGTTCAAAGGGGACACAATGTAGTTTTTTATTTCATGATGTAATGTAAAACTTACGTATGTATCTAGTAATTACAAGGATACTAAACTGGTCAGTCTTTTGGGACATGATTCCTTGTATCATCTCAGTGTAATGTATTAATGCACAAACTCTGGGAAATAGCGGTCAGGGCGTTACATCTCTTGGTGGCCATTATGATGGAACTAAATTTATATATGATATATATATTATATTTATACTGTCTATATACATATATTTTTATTTAAATCATACCTTTATGGTTTCCATGATGTCTAAATACGTTGATTTCATTTGAGGAAGTGCGGACTATGGCCCCCTGAAAGTGATATGACTCGTTCATGCCATACATGAAATGTATAAAGGATGGAAATAATGAACTTATGTAACTTATATAAAATATTATATAATAATAGAATTATAATATAACTATGTATCATTTATTTTTCATTATATTAAATATGAAAAAGAAATGAATGTAGAATTCATTAGTATGTACAACTTACCATCTCCATGAACGATGCATCTAATTTCTTATCTCCAAATTTAATAGACTATTATAAATACATATATACTGGATATTCATTATATTTAAATCATTAATAATATTATAGAGGTAAATAAATTTTGACCACATCCACAATTTTAATTATAATTGTAACATCCCAGGTAAATAAAGAATAAGTCATATTTCATATTTGTTAATATTTTTGAATTAAATATTAATTTTACATTAAAGTGGTTGCTATATTTGATAGCATACCCTATATTCAACAATGGGTTTCTTAGAAAATCTTACATTTCACACTAACAATATAATATTATTATTTTAAATGTTAGCTAACACATAGCTGTTGTATTGGATAGAATGGAAAAAACTAAATAAAATATTATTATACGTGTTTTCTAAATGTTTTTAATTTTATCTAATAATTTTTTGTGACAGAAGATAAGAATGAATCTGATTTTAAGCATATATACTCTAATATTTTCTAAAAGGATGACATACCGCCTTTGGATGGAGAACCTTTTTTGATCTAGTTTTTCCACTATTATATGTTTTATTTGACTAAATGAAATCCTTCTTTAGAATTGGGACATCAAATTTTACTTTGTGTAATTTTTTGGTATTTTTTTGATAAAATTCATTTTTAATGAATAGTAAAAAATAGTGTATTTGAATTCAAATCTGTTGTTTGATATAATTTATTTATATGGTCATACTTTCTTTTTAAAATTTTAAAGTGTAATTATCTTATATTTTTACCATTTAATCCAATGGTGGTCATTGGAAATAATTTCACTTTGAAATAGGACATAAACAAGTTTCAAACTTTTAATAGATATGGTTTCTTTAAAACACGCTATTTATTTTGACAACGGGAATTAAATTTAAATTAATTATTTCACCTTATATGTTTTTAATTTTTTATAATATACATCATTTTTGAATTTGGAATATCAAATTTTTCTTTGGGTGAATTTTTGGAATTTTTCTGAAAACCTTCAATTATTGATGAATAGTGAAACCACTAAGTAGTAGTTAAAAAAAACAGACATTTTCATTTAAATTAAAATTTACTACTTCTATGAATTGAATTTAAAAATACTACATACATGGTTTCATTATAATGTAAAATTTTGTTCAATGGGTTGAAAATAATTTTTAGTGAATAATAATTTTGACATTTATTAACCGCAATTAAAGGTAATTAGAAAAATTAAGTTAGAAATAATGTAATAAAAATATAATATTACCTTGAAAACTGTCCTAAACTTATTGTTTGAGTCATTTTAGACCATGAAAATTCATGGGTCAATTTTGGGACCCCATGGAGCCACTTGTGCAAGATAATGACATAAATAACTTTTTAGTTAAAGTAAAAATAAAAATGTCCTAAACATGTATTATTTACAAAAACAATTTTAATGTGGGGTTATATAATTATTATATTTTTCTAAAAATATTCAATAGAAAGTTAAATATATTTCCTAAATCATGGAAATTTTTTATAAAATTTATAGATCCTATAAATAAAATTATTTATGACACAATGGTGATGAAGTGTTTATGTCATTTATGAATGATTTAAATAAATAAGAAGATAAAAATTAAAAAAATATTAAAAACATGTCCAATTATTATTGGATAATTTTATTTTGAACATGGAAAATCTTATCTTCAAATTTAATGTTTTTGGAAACTTTATAAACCGAAAATCATTTTATAATAAAATAATATTTTTAATCTTTCCAAAAGAGACCCTCCTCTCACTTATAAAAAGCTCTCATTTCCTACCAATTTCTCACACTTATAAATAAATTGGATCATCCAACCTCTAATCCAATAAGTTCCCAAGATACCTATATTCATCTTAGAAGCCTTACCTTAGGCATAAAGAACTTTGAGAAACCCCTTTGGTTCAAACCAAAGGGAGTTGCCCGATTTAAAGGTAACGTCTTCTCTTATGTTCTTTTGTTTGATTTTTCTTTTCCAACCCCTTAAACTATTTTTATTCCATTATTTTATAACAAAAACAATATCATAAATATACTAGTCTGTTTTTATAAAAATCATTCTAACTAAACTTACACAGACCACCATCTAATGGGTAATGAACATAATGTTTCTATGGATGGCAAACTAATGCCTCATGAAATGAAGATTGGTCAATTATCTTCTACCACCTATCAAGGTGGCCATTATAATGGAACTATATTTATATATTATATATAATATGTTTATGTTTTCTTTATGCTTCTGTATTTTTCATTTATAGCATACCTTTATGGTTTCCATAATAGGTAAACACAATAATTTCATTTTAGGAAGTGCAGACTACCGCCCCCAAAAAGTGATATGACCCATTAATGCCTTATGTGAGATGTACAAAGGATGGATTTAATGTTATTATATATATGATATTATACTAGAATTATATTATAAATTTGTGTCATTATGTTCTCATTCCATCAAAATACGAAATGTAAATGAAAGGAGCATTCATGCGTATGTACGACTTACCATCTCTATGAACGGTGCATTTCATTTATTACCTCCAAATGTTATGTACTAATATAAATAAATGTATATAATGTATATATATGATATAAATGATATGTAAATAATGAATATAATTTTGTATATAATGAAATTTTGACTACATGAACAACTTGTAATGATAGAAAGTCCATTTTTACTCAAGTACCAAATATCGACAAAACGACCATTATTAAAATAAATGATTAAATAATGTTTATGACATGGTAATAAGTGATATAAAATGAATAATAAACATTCAAAAAGTTCTTAAGAAATTATAAATTAATTTAGTTTATTATTCAAGATATTAAAGAATGAACGGGTCAAGTCAGACATGAGGTAAGGGACTTCATCTTAATCATCTTTCATTGAGGCATATTTTGTTTCAATACACGAATTTATTTTATATATTGTATAAACAACTTTGAAATTTCATTTCATTCAAAGGTAATATCTTTATACAAGGCCTTTTACTAAAAGACAAAAAAGAATGTTTCTTTTTAACGTAAGCAGTGAAAATGACCTTTCCACCGCCGCGAGTATTATCTGACAAATGTCTTCCTTAACAGGTCATAATTTTTTTAAAAGGAAAATAAATACCATATTCTATTTTTATGTATTTTGGTATTGAATTTTTTTTGAGAAATTGATTTATTATTTCAATATCTTGAAATGATATATTGTTACTACATTGTGAGAATGTTATCTTTCCTTTATGATTATGTATGTTATGATTCTTGGGTATTGTTTACATATACAGGTGGTTCCATGATAAACCTAGGGCAGGTGAGCCCGAGATAGGTCTCCAATGCATTGAGTAATGTGATGGAGGTAAATGTGAATGTTTCTCCTAATAGATTTAGGGAATATACATTGATGGGTATTCCAAATTTAACTCCCCACATAGCTGTGATAGCTATAATATATGTATGATATGGTTGGCATAAGTTACCTTTATGATTTATGTTTTCTATGTGTTATTCATAAATCTTACGATTTCCTGAGGTATGTTAAGGAGCTTATGTTATGTATGTAATGATGAACTAATGTTTTCATTCTTTTTTTATAACCCTTAGTGATTATTTTAATCTCATCCCAAGTTTTGAAATATTTTTCACAAGACTTAAAGTTGATTAGGGTCAAGGATGGGATGAAGGAAAAATAATGCCTTCTAAAACATGTAACTAGACAAGAGTCTTTTTTTCAAGAGTTTTTATTTTGTGAAAAAACTAGAAACTGAGTAGAAGTGTCTATCTTGTAATCTTCTGAGATGTAATAGTTATGTCATAATTCTCTAAATCTCTAAACCATAAAATATCCTCAATGTAAATTATTCATTTAATTCAATATTATGTAATTTTTTAAGGTAGGGTCCTTATAATAACAAGTCCATTTTTTGACTCAAGTACCGAATATCGACAAAACGTCTGATATGAACATAAATAATTAAGTAATATTTATTACATGGTAATAAGTGGTAGAAAAGTAATAATAATCTTGAAAATGGTTATTAAGAAATTATAAATTAACTTATGTTTATTATTCAGGATATTAAAGAAAGAAGGAGTCAAGTTAGACATGCGATAAGAGAACCTTTCACCCTCATCTTATTGTAAAATATTATTTTTATTTTATGTCTTTTAATTTCCATTTTTTTATGTTGGGATATTTTATTCTATATAATTATTTCATTATATTTTATTTCCAAGTGATGAGAGACCCTTTTCTCTCCCATCAAATGATTTTCTGAATTTTGAAGTGATGTTATTAGTTTACCAAATTTTCGTACGTGACTTTGTCTCAATCTCATTTTATTGAGGAATATCTTGATATTGTGCAACTTTATTATCCTATAAGGTCTTTATCCTACCATTTGAAATATTATATCTTTGATAACTTTATTCTCATGATATTATAGGTTTATTTTAAGGTTATTCATTAATTATTTTTTGATCAAACGTTTCTCAAGTGGCACAAGAATCTTTAATTAAAACTTAATTTTACATTTTTTGAAGTTTTACACATATAATTAATGTCCATCTTTTAAATAGATTTTATGGATTTATATATATCAGCATTAATGCTTAAAAATGATAAATTATTTCAAAAGCTTCGAAGTTGTATGGGACACTTTAATAAAAAAATATCTTTATTAAATGTTTTAAATGGTTTTGGAACTTGATTGAATATTTCAATATCTTGAATTGATTTATTGTGATCGATGAGTGAAATCTTGATAATTTAAATCTTTTATGTCTTATTACTAGGTGATGGTATATATAAATCTGATGGGTGGTTAGGTGATATATCAAATGCTGGTGGTTCCATGATAATCCTCGGGCTTGTGAGTCTTAGATAGCTCCCCAATGCATTGGGTGACATGAAGAAGGTAAACATTAATTTTTCTCCTAAGAGGTTTGGGGAATATACTGTGTTGCATATTCCAAACGTAACTCCCTATGTAGATTTGAAAGCTAAAATGTATTTATGTTATGGATGACACAAGTTTTTCTTTATTATTTATGATTTCTATGTGATATTCAAAAAACGTATGATTTCAGGAGGTATGTTATTGAACTTATGATTTATGATAGAAAATTATGGTTTCATTTATTTGTATGTATTGATAGAATAATGATTTCATTCTTTATTTTATATCCCTTTCTGAGATTTTTATGATCATACCATTTTTTGGAAATAATTTTCCTAGGGTATAAGGATGGCTATGTAAATGGAATAATTCAGGAATATTTAAATCAAGAAAATAATTATTGTTTTATTTAAAGTCTTTTATTGTTGTGAAAAAATTGGATAGAGTAGAATTTTCTACTTTGTAATATAAGATATTTAAAGTAATAGTTATGGACTAATTCTCTAAAACTATAAAACCTAAAATATCCTTAATGTCAAATTCAAGTTATAACTGAAGATTATGTAATGATTAAGGATGGGGACAAACAATTTAGTTACCCTATGCGGTAAACTTATAAAAATAATATGTTGGTATATCATCAGTTAATAAAATATGTTTATCATTATCTAGAATTTATTCTCTTTAGGATTTCATATTTATTTTACTCATTTTCATATCCATAGACAATTTATAGTGGTTAATGTAGTGGCCTTGCTTACTATAGTAGAATCATCATTTCATGCTTGATATGGCATTATTTGAATCCATATTTTCATTCTTCTTAGGAGTTGTATATTTATTTTCATTTATTCATCAGATATCATCAATAGTATGATTATTTCAAAATCTATATTGTTTTCCTTTCTTTCTAACATTCTTCATTCAGGGTTTTGTTCTTCAATTCATATTACTATATAAGATATACCTATCTAGTTCATACTATAACTATAATTCATTATTAACTTATATATTATATTAATCACAAAAATATTTAGGAAAACTTTTTTTTTCTAGTTTATAAACTAATTCAATATTTTATAATCTTACTTTATTTAGATTTTTTTATCTTCACAAAATATCTTCCCCCCTTAATATAATCCTTCTATAATTTTAATGCATTAAAAATGTATCCCCATAGTCAATTTCATAATTTTCAAACTTCTAACATCACCAATATTTTCAAAATAATATTTACTTCTACTTATATGGTACTATTTTACTGGCTTCAACCTCTTTCTATTATTGGATAATATGATTCATCTTTTGTTATTTCTACATGGAACAATAATTAATACCCTTTTTCATGTACAACATTGAATATATGGTGGGTCTATCATCCATATTCACCCCCAATATCTTTCAGAATTATTTTTCATTCATATACTTGATTATTAACAAATATTATTACCAACATAATAATCTAGGTCAAAGGTTACATGTTCCCATTAGAATGCAACAAATTTATCAATAGATAATCCCAAACTCTTATTTCCAATGAAATGAGTATTTTAAGAAATATGAATCTTATGAGATGCATTTTTTCTATTCTTATTCATCTCAGAAACTTGTGAAGATTCATCATGGTTGTTATCTATAAATATAAAATTTATCACTAACTCAATGAATTTTAGATTTAGTGACTTTTTCTCATTTTAAAGTGATTTCACCATATCTTCACATTAATTTTTTTGTAATTTTTCTTTTTATTCACATTTATATTTTTCAATTTTACATACATTTCAATACAATTCACATTGATAATATTTTTCTCATCCTAAAATACATTTATAATGTCTTCCCATTGACTCTAAAATTATGTAATTTAATCATTATTAATTTTATTTCCATCTATAATACATTTATTCAACTCTTTAATTCTCTTCCATATAACTTGTCACTAGGATTCAATGAAATTCATTGAGTTTTTTAATAGTGTCACTGATGCATGGAATACATTTATAAAAACATTCTTAATCACTTCTTTCTCACAAACAAATGATTTTAATTAATCATCAACAAGAATGGATATTTTACTGTAGTGTGATGCAAGCTATTATATTAATTATTCAACTCTAGAGAATGTACCATCCTTGGATATGATATCCAGTTGAAAGCCACTAACATTCATGGAATATTTATTGTATTTTTCAATCTAGTGGATCATCTAATTATGGGATCTTTTAGTCTGTAAATTCTCAAACACATTAAATTCAAACTCTTCTCTAGTATACGAGAGATTTTCAACACACTCTCATACAGATTTTTATTACCATTTAAGAAGTAATGTTAG
Organism: Viscum album; assembly: GCA_963277665.1. Lineage (NCBI taxonomy): Eukaryota > Viridiplantae > Streptophyta > Magnoliopsida > Santalales > Viscaceae > Viscum > Viscum album. The sequence goes on from OY728155.1 coordinate 1,449,867,642, forward strand.
AAATTAGTTTATATGAAAATTATTATCCAAGGTATTCTTCATAACCTTAACTTCCCCGTCAAGCAATAATTTTTTGTTACATATTCCATTGATGTATTGAATCATGAAAGTGAAAATTTTGATATGATATTTCATTAGATAATATTTTACTTCTATGTCATAATATCTAAGTGACCTAATATGATCACCCTCATCAATACATGATATGTAATCCTTATAAGGGTTATTATCAAATAATTTTGCAGATACTATTGATAGACTAAAACATTGACTATATCTAGTTTTTGGTGTATAATAAATCATCTTAAAACATTTTTTTATACTTTTTGTCCTATTTCTTATATTTTTCAACATTTTTTTATAGAAACCACATTTTGTTCACTGATAGATATTTGACCAGGATTTTCTATATTAGGTAATTTATCTTTTCCCCTAAATCAAAATATATACTCCATATATGTTTTGAATAAAAAAATAATTCAATTATAGAAATACACAACCCTTACTACCACTAGTACATAATAGATAGATTTTGTGGGGACACTAAGAGGGGTGCGAATTAGTGCACCAGAATTTTTACTGACATTATTATTTATTATCAATTAATTACTATTACACTTGAATCTTGTTCATAGTTATAATGAATTTATTTATATACTATTACAATAATCAAATAAACATTTAATTATTATAATAAATATGATGGATTTATAGAATAATTTGTACAAGTATCAACCTTAATGAAAAATCATACTACTTGACGAGTTCAACGTATGTTTGTATCATTTATTTTATCGGAAATATATGTTCTACTAATTACATGTGTAGATCAATTCTCCCACATGACATGTGATATTGATATAAAATAATGGATACATAGAATTATTTCACCAACACCACATATCATTAATTTCATTGTTTATAATACATGGAGTGGTTCTTCATGAATATTGAAACCCAATTTATGATCAAGAACTCTCTACATAATTGGATAAAATTTCATCAAATAAATAAAGATTTTCCTAATAAAAAGGTCACCAACTACTATTTTATAAAAATATAGATTATATCCATGTTTAATAATTAATCAACAATAAGTGGAAAATGAAACTTTCTCTACATCTCACAATAATATCATAATGAAGAACCTAATGTTTATCAACACATTTCATGTTTCTTTATTCCAAAATAATAATTTTTTTTTCAAATACTCATAATTTATTCATGATATTCCTTGCCTCATAATGACTAGTTCATGTGATGAATGAAATTGCATCAATAATATTTTATACAAGGTAAAATTTCATAAACTAAACATAATATGTTTATAATTTCATAACCAGATTAGAAGAAATAAACATCATTCATAGAATTGGAATTCATGGTTCTTGTCTTGTGAAACCCTTGGGAATTAATTTTTTTCATTATTAAACTTTATTATTTATCAAATTATATCAATTTGGGTATTTTATCAAATGATTATGTATTCACGTGGCCACACATTCATGTACGCAAACATGCTCTCTTCTCCCATCCTTATTAAATTTTATCCTTGGTTCAAGTGATGATGATGGGTTATCATCCAATGGTATTTTTATATTGCACATGTTCTTGAATCTATATTCTACATCATTTTGGTATTGATTCTTGAATATATGTTAAATATGATCTTTTTCATCATGAAATAAAAGATCATCATACTAACAAAATGAGCATCACATAACACAATGTCTATAAAAGATCATTATTCTTCATGAAAATGTAAATAATTTCATAGATATTTATTATGTTCAATAAATATATAATATAATTATGAAAAATCATCTTCTTTATGATCCCATGTGATATTCATGGTAAGATTATTTTCATGTGCATAAAATTAATGTTTATATAATCTATTTTTATCATGGAAAATGAGATCACACTATACAAATCGCAAACATAATCCATATATCTCAATGTATATATATTTATAGATCTCGATCACCATAATGAATATATGTTTCTTGTCATGTTTATATCCCCAATAATAAATTTGTGTAACTACATTTTTTTATTCATGAACAGTTAGACATTTATATTTTCTGAAAACAGGGAATATGATGAAGAAAAAATGGGATCTTTTTTTATGAGGAGAAGACTCAAATGCATATGAAAAAAATATCATATACAATAAATTTAAAAATCTTGATCTCATGTCTGGCCTCCCATAAATTTTTTTTATTACAACACATAGTATCTATATAATTTCCTCAGTAGCATTCACATTCTTCAAAATAATTTCTCTAATGATCAACCAAGTTTAATTCTCTAGATGTGATCATTAGATATAGCAAAAATGATAATTATTGGATCATTGAAGGTATTTAAGGAAATACATATTCATTAGGTGGTTGAAGGCAACCCACTGGTATAATCAAATAATTAAGGATTATTATATTGGTTAAATGATGAAATGTATTTATATTTTTTAACATGGTAACTGTACCCAAATATTTTAGGATTCCAAAATGGATTTCAACTCACCTAGCTGCAACAATATAAAATATTCCACCCTCACTTAAAAATCTAAATTGAACATTGGCCAAGACCTAGATACACCGAACCCACACCCTATATGACACGCCTATGTACCTTCTATTAGGAACACATGCACATCGATTCAAACCACTCTTCACACGGTCCCTTTAGAAATCATTAAATATCAAATCCATTTACAGCCATAGCTAACTTATTTAACAAACTTATGTGTGGTTTCCATTAGAACTAACATGTTTGTCTAATGGTTTACCTAGTTGGTAATTGGATGAACAATATTTCCATCCCATATACATAACAAGTATCAAGTTTAACATTGAAAACCAACTCAAATACCTTATTAAAAATACTACATCATGAATACATATAAATATATTTTTCTTTTTCCAGGGATATCATTAATCTTCCTCATGAATGTTTTTCATGATCGTATTCAAATTCAAATTTTTCAACAATGAAATTTTTCAAGGCATTCATTTAACATCCCTAAACATAATCCAATCCAAAATAATGTTGGACAGATGATAATCACTGAATTTATATTCTTGATTTATTTTAAGATTTATTTTCAATATAATTTATCTCTAGATAATCAATAATTCATAATCCAAAATATATTTTTTTAATTTCCTTGTTCAACCACCTCTTTATATTATCCAGGAAATAATAAATGTATTATTTGTACCCATTAAAACATGTTCATTATGAAAATAAGTTTTTACATCATAATAAACTTACTAAATGTTTTATATTATATGATCTCTTTCAGAGAAAATGGTACATCACATCAAACATTATAACATCTCAATAACAATAATAACAATAATTTAATTTATCGATAATGATATCCAATTCCATTAAATGAATCTATAAAAATTCTATATACATAATAACAAAACCATCTTAAATATTTTACTATTTCATTAATTTTTCTCTTTCTATGATTTTTCACTAGTCCGTGAGGGATTCATCATACATTGACATTTATTAATTCTTATATAATGAAAACAAATACAACCATACTCATAAAACATCAACATGGAATTTTAACCACTTACATAAGTTTTTTATGAAAAGGTTCCAGATAATGGTAACTATATTTTTATAATTATTATTTACTGTAGATAAGCCTTTACCCTTACATGATACCCTTAATCAAAATGTTTGATTAAATGTATGTTATATTTAACCTTTATGTAAATAGTTTTCATAAATATTACAATCATACACAATATTATCAAGAGTATGTTTGAATGTAAATTCAGACCAACCCTTACCTAAACGCTTCACATAAGTGTAAAATAATTTACACCCTTATGTGTATTGAGATTCATAAAGGAAATATTTGTATTTATATTACACGTTTCATTATACTTAAGATATATAATGGTATACAGTAAATTAATTTTATGAAAGGGCTTACATATAGTTGGTGTAAGGGTAAATGGATTTTTTTCTTTATTCAGGAAAACCACTATGTGTTAGTGTAATCAAAATTATTTTTAAATATTTAATTTTTTTAACATTTAACAAGATAAGGATGGTTTATAAAATATTTTAAAATAATTAAAAATAATAATTTTTGATATTTTATGTTATAAACAATTTATATGTTATTTAAGTATACAATATTTATAATTAATTAAAATTTCATGAATCATTTCTTGTAAAATTGTAAATGATAATATTTTAGTTACCTTTTAACATATTATATAGAAATTATAACGATTTATAAATAAATAAATTGATTTTGATATAATTAGAAAATAATTTATAAAGTTTATAAAATTATGTAATATGGATAAATATATAATGTATATATTAAAATTACAAAATTATAATAATTAATAATTTCTAATTATTCAAAATAAAAGGAGGCCTTATTTTTATATTATATTAGATAGATAAAAATATTTTTGGAGGGTTTATATGATCAATGTATTAATAATGATAAACAATATGGTATTTGGATCATGTAATATGTTTAAATCTTATAATTTGGATAGTAAATAGATTATAATTCATTTAATATCTTATCTATGAAATTAAAATTCCATATAATGAATAATGTGAATGATGTCATATTGAAAATGTATATAAAATTTATTTATTCAAAATAACGAAATATATATGATTTCAAAGATAATAAATCATTAATTTATATAATATTTTTTATTTATGAATATTCCATATATATTTTTCTCATGTTTAATTATTTTAATTGTTCATGTATTTAAAGAAATTTCCATGATTTATCCTATATAGTTAAATTATTATGAAATTTAATAATTATTTATGCATAATTTAAATATTTTTATCTCTTTCTAAGAATAGACCCACATAATACTTTATTGGTATGATAATGAATTTACTTTTTCATCTACCCTGTCCTTGGCTTGTAAGAAAAATTTATGAAGATAAAATTATTTCCATTATATTTTTTGTTCATATTGAGATTTAGAGTTATAATTAAATTTATTGTCTCTTGATTTTTGTATCCCATCATGGAGGTCATAGGGTTCAGACTACCTACCTAACTGAAATCTGATGCATTTTCTTGGATGGTGAATGAGGTTGGATATATGTATCTCTAGTTATACTCATGTAGACAACTATATACATTTACAATAAATTTTCTTATACATTATATGTATGAAGCATCTAGTTATAGAAGAACATGAATGTCTTCTATTATAGTTATGTAACTCAAACTTTTTAGGTGTGTAAATAGATACACAAAAATAAAGTTTAGACATATTATATTGTTGAATAGAATTTAATTGAAACAAATACTATAAGAAAGCATCCATAAAAACAAATAACCATAGATTTTCCAGTGATATGAAAATCCCCATAAAATACTATGTGTGATATACCAATTATAGAGTAATTTTTCATGATATAAATCATCTATAAATTAATGTTTTTTCATATAAATTATCACAAAAATTTTCTTCTATATGTAATGAATGTATTGGGTTATACTACATCATCATTGGGTATGTTTTTCTATACTAGGGTGTTCATGGGTTGTTAAATATTAATGTTTTTAGGTATTACTTAGTTTAAACACAATTATGTTTTGTATATCCATATGATGAATCAAAAAAATGTTTGTCTAAACGGATATAAATGAGTTTTATATGTTATTATTTGAATGTGTACCTATCTAAATAATTATGTGATTTTAATAATGTTCTAATGTCACATATATTTGTCAACTACGGATCTTATATACTAAATTGATTTGATTAATATTTAAAGGGGTTCACTATTTTAGTGGGACACCATTTAATAAAATTTCTTATCAAATTGTTGATAATTCACAATAGACATTAGATAATAGCTTATGTTGTAAATAATATCTTAAAAGTAATCATGAATATATAATTTTTGATCAATTTTAGATAAGGAGGATCATAATGTAAATATATCTTAATAATGGTAACAAATAAATTGTTCTTATGAAATATTAGTAATTAATGAAAAAGTAATAGAAAAAAATCATTATGCCATAAAATTTCCATCCATAGTAACCAAGTGTTTATGTAATTAAAAATTTATTCCATGTGTGTATAAAAGAATTTGTTGATTCATTTATGGTTTTAGAAGCACTAGATATAAAAATTTTCCATGAAAGATTAGTATCCACTAATTTACTAAAGAATTATTGGGTATATCAATGATTTTTTGTATTTTAGTATCAAATAATCGTTATGATTGGGTACGAAAATGGTAATCAATATGATTGAATATTTTAAAGGTATTTGTGATAATAAATGTTTCCTAAATGAAATTTGGTTATTAAAATAAATTCTATTATTATAACATATATTTTATAACCACTCCATCATTTTCACAATGATATAAATATATAAAAGTTTTGAAAATGAGCATGAATATTATATTGAAGGTTTCAATCATGTAATTGTGAAAAGATTATTAACATTTATTAACATAGTTGATTTAATTATGGATGTAATTTTGATTAGTTGAGTAATATCACATTTTTCACTTGCGATGAGCATGAATGAAATTGTTCTTCAATTAAATGAGAATAGGTGGCTTTGATATGAATGTATAGTATTTGATCAGTTTTGTAACATTATTTATAGTGATAATAAAATTTATTGATATTATTTGAGAATTTATCCTATATCCATTTATGTCATTTTTCAGACAGTGTGAATGAAATCAATAAGATTTTACCTAATATTCTTAATATTTTATGAATAGATGAACGTGGCATATGATGTCAGCATTCTGGTACTATATAGATAGTATATGAAGGAAAAATTTAACATTATAAAAATAAAATTTGGCTAAAATTTTCAACAGTTTTTAATCAAGAACCCAATCAAGCTCATGAAATAATTTGTTTTTTTGGAAGGAAGAGTAAAAATACCATATGATGGGATTGAGTAATACACCACAAAAGGAATTTTTAAAACTCTACGGAATATCTTTTTAAGGTATAAGGGTTTTATAAAATAATTCTTTTTTGAAAGGTGACACATAATGTATATTTTATGTGTTCTTAAAATATATTGGAGTTCAAAACCTAATGAAATTTTAATGAGATTATAGTTTACATTTATAAATAAATGGGTTTATATATTTAAAAATATATGAGACTGTTGATATTAAAGGAATCTATGTAAAATATATATATATTCATATCACTATTTGTATTTTATATGGAAATATGTTTGATAATATATTTTTTTTAATTTAATATAAAATCATGGATTATAATTTATCTATTTTATAATATTTGTTTAGAAAAATATTCGGGTAAAAGTTATTTATCCAAAATAAATTGTTTATCTATGTATTTGGTAAAATATTTTTGAAGAATCAAACACCTCGTACATTAATATTAATTTTTATTATAAAAAATATTCATTAAATAATACAATGATACACAATTATAGAATAATTTAGGGCTAGGGCCTCTAGAAACATGGAAACAATAAAAACTTTTTCATAGGTGAGATACAACATCTCCCATTGGCTTCTTTTTATCTAGATCCATTTATAATAAAATGGATCATTATTCATATATTTATAACATGTGGAATGGAAACATAAGAAATAGTGTGATTAGATTCACATTAATTTTTAAGTGTGGAGATATGTAATCCTAAAATTAATATTTAGGTATGCGAACGTGAGAATAATAAATGAAAAACAGAAACTACATTCCCAATATAAGAATATTTAGTGATGGGATAAAGGAAAGAAGTCATATGACCTTAATAATATGAAGGATAATGAACATGATCCATGAGAGAATGAAATTTTCCTAAGAAATATATTTGTTGAATAAAGATATAATTATATAATCATTTCCATGTTATTTAGGATCACTTATATGGATATCATATTATAATATGTTCACTCCACAAACCATAATAATAGTCAATGATTAACCTAATACTGTCATATAAGAAAACATACTATACAGAATTGAGATCACTCCCATTCTAGTCCGTCCAATCCAATGATATATAAATCTTTACTTAATACACCAGAGGGAGATATAAGTCCTACCCATATCATCAAAAAATCTATATCTATATGGAAATAATATAATAAAATGTTAGTATATCATATCCAATGAAATAAAATGGGTTTCATATTAATTTCATTATAACCTAACCTGTGGATAATAGAGAGGGCTCAAAATAATTTCCTCATAGCATAACCCATGAAAAGATGAACGTTTAATAAAAATTTCTTCATGGTACAAACCATTGAAGAGAATCATTTTCACAAAATAATTCCCCAAAACATAAACTAGTTATACAATGAATATGAATGGAATGCTTAGATAATATCCCTAATAAGTTATAACAAACATCAACAATTGTGATCATTGATAGAAAATAATTTTGAATGATTGTTTAAAAAATTTCATGAGGAAAATACCATTTAAACATTGAAAATATATTTTGAATGTTACTATGGAATATCCTATGCAATGGTTTTTGAGGACACCACAAAATTCCAATCATATTGTAAAAATTAAAACCTATATTCCGTTCATATTTTAGTACAATAAGAATATTAATTTTTGAAAAATTTCATTAATATTACTCTAAAAGGGTTCTATAAAAAAGTTTATACATAAATAAAAATTTATTTTAAATATCATAATAAAATATTTTTTGAAAATATTTTTAGAAGATATGGTTTTGGATGAATACATATTTCTGACCGAAGAGAAAAATAATGTTGAATGGTCTTTCAAACACATTAAAAATTATTTTAAGTGATAAAGTGTTGAAAATTTCTCCATATCACCTCAAAATATCATGAGTAACAAAAATAGAATAAAATTAATGACTATAATGAGAGATTGATCAGATGTTTTTTCATTGGAATCATAATCATAAACAACCATGATAAATAATGGGATTGTTAAATAAAAACATTACCATATTGGAAAAATTGAATCATAATAACCATTAATAAGTAAAATAAAATAGAAAATAATATGTAATGAGGATAAATTAAAGATGTTACATGTAATAGGGGATGTATATTCTTGTTGTAATGTAATATCAGGGCGTAATATAACATATATCTAAAAGAAGGTTAGTTGAGATAAAAATCCATTACCTAATGTATTGATATTTGTAAAACATATTAAAAAATCCTTTATAGTAAGTATAATTTTATTATAAATATATTAAAAACCCATAAATTATTTTATATAATACAATACATGATTCACTTATGTAATTTTAATAACCTTTTATTATGAATTTCATGTTGAAATCAAGTTTCATGCATTAAATCATTTGTTTTTTTGGTATGTTTTAACTTGTTATTTTCTTGTCCTTCTTATTATATCATTGTTCCACAAACCCTATAATGTAAAAATATATGTAAAAAACAATTATAATATGTATATATTATTTTATAGGAGTCCATATAATTTTGTGACAGTAAATGAAATACACCATTCATGGAGACAGTAGGTTGTACATACCCATGAAAAATGTTACCATATTATTGAAGAATTGAGTAGAATAAAATAAAATGATATATTATCATTTTTGAGACAATTTATATGTGAAATTTTCATATAATTTACTTAAAATCATCCTTACAATTTTTCATTAAATGGTGAATGTATCAGATTGCTTTACGAGGTGGTAGCCTTCCATAAAAATGAGAAACATTATTTTATTCCCAAAAAATATATAGAATGGTGTTATGTGTGATATAATGATTATAAAATAATAATAAAATAAAATTTATTAATAATATATTCCAAATTAATCATTTTGACCAACCTTGTTTTGTTTAAATGGAAAAAATTATGACATTGGTTTGTGATTAGGTCATTCACCATACACTAAAATAAAGATTTCATAACCCATTTGAAGGATGTTGGGATGGTTTTAGGTCATAATTTTAAAAAAATAAAATAAAATTATATGAAATACACTGAAAATATTATTTCATCATGGTATAATAATATTTGAAGGAGGAGGAGGATGAAATAAAAAATAGTCTTTGATTAATGTTACCACTTCTCTTGGTATCCTCATTAGGATTTAAGAAAAATGAATCACAGGTTCACTTTTTGTAGAAATAAAGGATTCTATGATGGGATGAGGGAAGTGGGTAAATTAATTGGGTAGGTACTGGATGAATCTTAAAAGTATAATGTTTTGATGTAGAGTGGTGAATGTGAAGCCTTTATAAGCAAGGTCATGAGAGCACTTGAAATTTTTTGAAAAAAATTGTACCCACCTTCCTATTAATTTAAAAGGACCAAAAAACGATAAAAAAAAATAAATGATAAAGTTGATATATTTCCAAAAATATATATTTTATAAAATTTGTCATAAAATTTTAACCCTAATTCTTTTAGTTTAACCCATTGTAAAATAATTTTTACCCAAAAGATAGTAAATAATTATATAGTTTTTACAATAAATTTTACAAAAAAAATTAATTATAACTTATTATACATTGGAATTTGTGAATATTAAAATGATGGAATATATATTTCCAAATTCCATACAAAAAATTGGAAAATTTTAATATAACATCAATCACCTTGACAAATTTGAAAATGTGAGTTTTTAAGGAGAAAATGTTCAAAAGAATGAAATGTTTTTATAAAAAAATTAAATATAGAATTAGTTAAAGTGGACTACATTTGATTAAAATATGTTTTTTTAACTATTGGTACTTTAATAAAAATTTAAAATGTAACATATCTTTATATATAATTTTTAATGAAATGTTATTTTTCAATTAAAATTATGAAATTTTAACTATTCAACAAAAAATGACTCTCTTTAAAACAATTTCTAAAACTAACCCTAAGATAAATGTTACTTTTATAATTAAAACATTATGTTTATTTATTCAAGTTAACATTCAAAAAATGAGAAAAAATAATTTTTTTGTTATTCAAAAAAATGCATAAAAACTATTTTTCGGGAAAATTGTATTTTTAAAACATGTAAAGACATTTCTAAAAATTACTTTCTTTTTTATAAATATTTTTAACTTATATATGAAAATTATACATAATATTTTAATCATAGTTATGAATATAAATATTTATCTATCAATTCCCCAAGTAATAACATTTAATTTTATAAATATTTATTAATAATATATTAGGGTTTTACAAAACTCAATGTTGCATCAAACACATGTTTAACATTGTGTTCAAAATAATGTAAGATATCAATGAAATATAATTCAAAAAAAATAATTCAGAAAAAAATTGGTGTAAAATTATACCCCCTTTAATATTATTTTCTCCCCCAAAGTTCATTACTCTAAAACAACCAAATGATGCTACTTTTGCCTCATATTATCTTCAAGTTCCCACTTTTCTTCCCCTGAGTACTGGTTTCTCAACAAAAAAATTAATTATGCGAGTAGTGTTATTTGATATAAAATTATATATATGGTCTAGAATCTAAAAAAATTGTTCCTTGTAAGATATATCCTACTCCACTGTTACATCCTCCGAGCTCAGTATATCTGAAGGATAATGAGTGTACTTCTGTAGGATAGATACGTGGAACACATAAAAAACATGAGAGAGTTTGGGTTGAAGGTAAAATTGTTAGATAGAATCCCAATATGATAAATATTATCAGTGTGACTAATATGCCTAGGGATTGGATTCCCTTTATTATGAAATATATTAATCTTCAACCATGAAAAAATACTTTGAAAAACCTTATCACCAGCTTCAAACACTAGATCATGTCGATAATGATTATAATAAGTTTTCTACCGAGTTTGAGTTTCCTTGATGCGTTGAAAAATGTATATGGAATTATATGAAATTTATTATACTATCTTATCCACTAATATATATTCTCTCCAACATCAATCCATCATTTTGGAGTACTACATTTATATCCATCGTAGTCTTTGTATGGAGCCATCTAAATACTTGAGTGAATGGAATTATGGTAAGGTAACTCAACCAGTTGAAGGATTTTATACCAAACACCATGGAAATCCATAGAATAACATAAAAAAATACCTTCTTGGGTATGAAATATTATATTAGACTAAAAATCTATTTGGGAGGATACACATTGTTGAAACTCAACTCCATACCAATAGCATTCTGGAGACTAAAATGGTACATTGAGGTAATCCTATGATCCCTATGAGACAAAATGGAATATAGTACTCCATCAAATTGTGCCACTTCCTTGATGTATATTTTGGGATTTTGATTAATTGATAAGTATTATCTAATAGTGATTAATTTTTATTAATTTATATATAAATTGATTACGAACCACATTGCATTATTCCCTTTTATGTTTTGTGAAGTACAAAAACAAAAAACTCGAGGATATATTTGTATTTCTAATTTGATATGTGTAATGGAAATAGAATAAACAATCTTTATTATATTTTAGACCAAAAAATTTGGATTACTAGGAATAGAGTTTGAAATTTTTTGATATCTATCATAATTTAAACCCACCATAAAAATCATTCAAATGTATATACATATTCATACCTCCGGAATTAATTGAGAATGAAGAACTATGAGAATCGTCTAATAATTACTTCATCAAATTTGATGTTGATGAACACAAAAACTATTTCAGAAATATTACATTCTACCTTGATCAAGGGTAAACTCAAGAATATTTCTATCCTTTTTTGAAGTTGTATATTTGCATTATGAACCTCTTAAATCTACACTTGGATAAAAGGTTTTTAAAATTAATTGAAAATGAAAATTTTCCCTTTATTTTAGGATTTCCACATATATGCTTATAAAATTGGGAAATATTGGATCCTTTGGGATCCAAATTATAGATAATATACCATATTACTTTCAAGTCAATGCATCGAAAACTCTGTTCACATTCCTAGGGTGGTATTGTATTATGCAGTCATAATAATTAATCATATATAATAGTCTTATATAACATATATTTAACTATTTCGTTGTTAATATATAATTTAAACTTTTATGATCAGTATATATTCATACATTCATTGATATATATATATATATCATCATTTCAAATAAATATATTTCCTCTATATCATTATTTAAAAAATTACAAAATAGTATCCTGAAATCATGAGTTGGGTAATTTTTTAATGAAGCAACAATTTTCACAGCTCATGACATATAACCATTTAAAAATACATATGAACACAAATAAATCACTTATTGGATTCACCATTATATATTATAATTCCTTCTCCACTATAGTATAAGCTAGAAACAAGTTCAATGATGAATCATCACTTTAGTTACTTAATGTTTTCTTCATATTATCATTTCATGAAGAACCATTCTACATTTAGAGTTAAAATGTGAATTGCATTAGATATTTATGATAAATTCTCAGACTACCATAGATAATATCCATCTAAACCAAGAAATCCATGGGTCTCATCATTTTGGTTGGTCGGGGACAATATTCAATATGCTCTATCATTAATGGATATGTAGATATACCTTCTATTGAGATTATATGTCCCAAAAAATGAAACCTTTTATAGCCAAAATTCACATTTAGAAAATTTATCACATAATTTCTTATTTCTTAGGGTATCTTATAAAATTCATGTATGGACATCATGCACTTCCATTATCTTTGAATAGTTAATAATATCATCAATAAATGCGCCAAAAAACTAACATAAAAATAATATATAATGTTTCTATTAATTAAATTGAGAATTATAATTGGGGAATTAGTAAGACTGAATAACATAACTAAATATTCATAGTGTCTGTTACTTGCATTAAATAAATTATTCATCATATCCTCCTTCTTGACCATGAATTGATGGTATCTAAAATTAATTTCATTCTTAAAAATGTATTATTATCTCCATAGTTGATTAAATATTATATCCATATTTTTTAAAGGATACATGTTCAAGATTGTGAAATTTTTCATCTCTAAATAATCAATACAATGTTGCATTGATCCATCATTATATTTAATAAATATAATAGTTTCACCCCACGATGACACACATGGAAAAATAAATCCCTCATCATGGTTATATGAGAGTTTAATCTTTAATTCCAAAATCCCAATTGACTCAATACTATAGGACATCTATAAAATTGTTTTGGGAGGAGGTATGAGTTATATTTAGTACTATAAGTCACATTTTTGTGTGAAACTATGAAACTCTTCTATAAAGACACCCAAAAATTTTCCACACAATATAATGATAAAAGATGTTAATTATGATCATAACAATTTTAGATAAACACAACATTTGAATTAGAATTAAGACCCTTAAAGTGAGTGTGATATCCATTGGATATCTCTTCTTGTGATAACATTAATAGAGAATCATAGGTTGGTTTGGAAAATGAAACATGATATCTAATACTTAAAAAATTATTTGGGATTTTTATAGATAAATCCAATCCATTCCTAATATGACAAAAATCCAATAAAAGGAATAATGATAATATTTGATGGTTGACCATTCCCAAAAATGTCAATTTGATATGAATTCTATATTTGATATGTAATCATGATACCTTTGGGGGTTTTCAGATCTGTTTATATATCTAATCATATGGGTGGATTCTTAATACCATTAAAAAAATTCATCATATATGAAATAATGGTTACATTTAGAGACAAGGAAGATATTATTTGTTCTATATTGGATGATAACCGTACCTTTTCCTAACATGTTATCACACCCTTTATTAAAATTAAAAACACTTTATCCCATAGATTAGGTGGTTACTAACATCTATTAAAATCATTAACCATATAATTTTGGAACTGTTTGGCATTGTTACTATTTTTCTTACATTTGAAACCCTAGAGCATGTGTGGTTCAATTTTTGAATCCTTCACATCCTAAGATTCCTTCATCACATAACATCGAAAATAAATTCCATGATTAACCAACCGTTAAAAAATGAAAAACATACTAGTAACCATAATATAATTACATCCATTATTGTAAACACTTTTAAAATAATAGAATGATCATCTTATTTTCTCTATGGTTTTTAGATTATTATTTTTATTACCACATACTTTTCTTTTCAATCCAATGAGATTGATACATAAATCCCACCTCAAAATCCACCATGATATAAAGTATAAAAATATCATCATAGTTATTGAATTATATTACATTCAATTTTAATTTTATACTTGGATTTAAGCCACTGAATAATCGGTTAGACCTACATTTGGGTTGGATGATAATACAAGAAGTATACTTAAATGTTTTGTACAATTTTACTCAAAGGTACAAACTGATTCATTATAATTTTTCTCTATCTCAAGGGCCTCTTTTTCAATCTTCATATTGTGAATAAAAAGAAATTAATTATTTAATAATACATTAATAAAGAACAACCAGTCCATGTAATTGATTTAATCATGTTTCCACATATTCAAGATTTGTAAACTCCATTGATCCACTTCACCTTTCCAATAGCTATCTGGAGAAAAGAATTTTTCATATTCTGAGAATAGAGGAATTGTGAATATATTTTTTATTGGTACTGATCAATTGTTTATCAATTATAAGATCATAAAACCAAATGAATGAATTTAGAAATTGTCTAGTGATGGACCAAATAGAA
Organism: Viscum album; assembly: GCA_963277665.1. Classification (NCBI taxonomy): domain Eukaryota; kingdom Viridiplantae; phylum Streptophyta; class Magnoliopsida; order Santalales; family Viscaceae; genus Viscum; species Viscum album. Next base: position 1,449,883,288 of record OY728155.1, read on the forward strand.
TATTGTACCATCATCTTTCAATTTGTAATTCTATCATGATTAATATCTTCGAAAATATCTTTGATTATTGTAATGAGGTTTTCCATTTTAGCTGCCAAAATTTCTGGATCCCCATGGGGGAAATCATTGTATTTTCTATCACACTCAACACACACATAGTTCTATAATGTTCCAATAATTGACTAAAACAAAAAATAATAGAAAATGGAACAATAATAATATTAGGGGACCACATAATCATTAAAAATAACTTATACAACATGTAAATAATGATACATTATTTTAAATACATGATATCATAGGTCTATCCTAATTCATCCAAGATATTCCACCTTTTAAATAATTTATAGTTGTTTTTATGAAAATTTTGAATTTTAAAAATCATATCTCTTGGGAGTTTCAAACTAGGTGTACTATATGGCCCTGTTGTGGTGCACCGGTTCCCAATCGATTCTACCTCAATATAGTGTTTTAGGGGTTATTACCCCATAAAACATATATGACATATCCACACAAACATTTAGTATCAATAAAGGGATATATTATGAGATTAACCATATAATCTGTTACTTGAAAAAACATTAGGATTTTATTCTACACAGAGTCATATAATATGAATTTTCACTAAATATTTCTCATCCTTGTTTCCAATGTTTTATACATTATTATATGGTACAAATTATGAGTATCCAAACATACCAAACATAAATATTACATATTTTTAGAAATATATTCATTTCATAACAAAACGATCCATACATAAATCGTTTAGTTTTTTTCATTTGGATACATGAATTAATTAAAAACTATTTCATAGTGAAGCTACATCATCTCCCACAAAGTCAATATTATATAGAACCCTTATAAATTAAATCGTACATAAAAAATATCTTTATAATATGGGAAAAGGAAACATAATAAATGGTGAGATCAGGTTATTATTAAGGAAAAACAGAGGATTTATGAATGAATAACATAAAAAAATGGTATGATAATATGAGAATAACACATGAAAACCATACATTTCATACCAATGATCAGAATATTTATTCATGGAATATAAATTAGATGTTCAAAATACATTATTATTAATGAAATCAATGAACATTATCCATGAGATCATAATATGGGAATAATAAATAGATTTGTTTAAAAAACATAAGAATAGAAAATCATTTCTATATTAGTCAAGGATCACTACCAAGGCTATTGTATTGGAATGTGTCCACTCCCCAAACGATACTAGTAGAAAAGGATCCCACCCAATGAAATCATATCAAAAAACATCCCTTACTAAAATCTAGTTCACTCCCCATTCGAGTCCTATCCATCTCATTAGATATAAATCACTACCCATTGCATTTGAGGGATATATAGATCCCATCCATCTCATTTTATAAAAAATATTTATGTGTTTTACAAGATCATAAAACAATTATCTTATCAAAAACGTGAAATTAAATTGGAATCATAGACATTTTATCTTATCTTATCATATGGAAAAGAGTAAGGTTTCATAATCATTTCATCATATCATAGGCTATGAAAATAAGTTGGATTCATAAGATTTTTGTAATGGTATAATGCGTAGAAGTGAAACAGGTTTCATAAACAACAAATCAATCATGGAATAAACCATTCATTGAAAAAATATAAATGGAATATTTGGATTATATCCACAGTAAAGAATATGTAACATCAATAGTTTCAATCTTAAATAAACAATAATTTTTAAATATTATTTAAAAAAATTATCGAGTAAAATATCCTTTAAAATTTTGAATCACATTATAAAAAAATGAAAACACATAAAATATAATTCATTGGACATTTAAATATTATAATATTAAGGAATCATATGATAAATTATTCTCTATGATTTCAAATAATTCCCTTAATGATGTATATATTAAAATGATGTTTAGGTTAACATTTTCATTAAAATTCAAATGTGCACTGTTTGGAAAAAGAGTGATTATCACATTAAAAAACTTTTTTAAGAAAAATCAAATAGGATAAGAAATGTTTTTAATTATCATAGTAATTTTTTTTGATATTATTTTTAAAAAATATTGTTTTTGGAAAAAAAATATTCCTTACCGAAGAGAGAAACAATTCCAAATTTTCTTAAAACATATATTTTTTTATTTTTTAAATAAATTGTTATTAAATGAAATTTATTACATTGAAATATCATGTTTTACAATGGGATAATAAAATTAATTAGTTTCTTCAGTGATGAAAAATAATATTTTTTCCTCTAAAACATAATCATAAAAAATCCCTGATTTTTTTTAAAAAGATGGTGCCTGGCCAGAAAACCAAGGCACTAAATATATAAAGAAGAAGAGCTAAAAAAGTATAAAAGATGGGAACATATTACAATCATTATTATGAAAATGAAGTAAGTCAACAAGAATTTCATCAATCCATGTGATGCCTTTATTGACTCCCTTGTTTTCAAGATCATCAGCAACCAGGTTAGCTTCATGATAAATATGAGTGATGATGTAGTTGATGTTGTAAAGAGCACTGATGCAATCCATCCAATGAGCGGTGATCAGCCACACAAGATGTATCACACCATTCCAAATGGCTTTCACAAGAGTGGTAGAATAACTCTCAATCCAGAGTTTGTTCCATCCATGTTGTTTGGAAAAAGAGACGGCATGAATCATTCCCATCATTTCAGCTTCTAGAGAGGGAGAAATGCCATAGATCCCATAGAGGAAACCAACGATCTGATCATCATGATTCCTAAAGATGGCCCCTCACCCCACATGACCAGGATTTCCTTTGGAAGTGTCATCCACATCAACCTTAATCCATCCTGGTAGAGGGGTACGCCAGAAGACTTAAAAAGTATTTCAAGGTTGGAAATAGTTGTTGGCAATACGCAAACATCTAAGGATGCTATCGTCTTGCTCCGTGTTGTTGCAATGACCCTTTTGGATTGAAGCAGCTTCACAAATGGCGATGATAATCCATGTTTTTCCTTCATTAGGATTGGGTAAAAATTTATTATGAATAAAATCATTTCTATCATACCAAATCACGTGATGAAACTCAGAGATAGTAGAAAGAAAGATGTTTTTAATTTATTGATAACTATTCAGATCCACACGTCTCTTTCATTGAGTTTTGACAGAGTCATGTATCCTCTATCTACAATAAAAAATGCCAAAAATATAATTCCAAAGTGCAGAAGCAGTGTCACAAGAAAGAAAAAGATGATTCACATCATCTCTGTGTTGATTGTAGAGGTTGCATTTAAAACAGAGTTGAAAACCAGACAATTGCAGATGGTCATCAGTGGGAAGTTTTTTATGAGCAAGTCGCCATTAAGAGTAAATCTTGAGGGTTTTATCCAAGGTTTGTCAAAAAAATTTAACCACCCAAAATCACTTTCAGAGTTACAAAAGTAATGGTTGTACAAGTTTTTAGAATCAAGCATACCATTGTGTGAAGGATCCGAAACTAAGAATTCATCAATTATTGAGAAGGGGTAGGTTTCAATGATAGTCATAATGTTATTAGGAATAAATTCATTACTAGCATTAAGAACATCTCTAATTGAGAGTTTGGTGTCCTCAGGGCTTTGGTCAGGGGTGACCCTTGAAATTAAAGGAGTGCCAGCCCAGTTATCTAACTAGAAGTTCATGGTGGAGTTTCTAGAGACCATCCATCTGAAGTTACTCATGATGGAGGAAAAGGAATGCTTTATGGATTGCCAGATAGATGAGGTAAGAAATTTAGAGTTTCCATTCTTGAGTTTCTGAATAAATCTATTTTTAAGAAATTTGATAGAATCAGAGTTATTGTAGAATAAGTTCCAAGTGAGCCTTTCTTGCAAAGCCTCATTAAAATGTTTAATATTTTTTAATTTCATTACCTCCCTTCTCAATTTTTTGACAACATTTAGACTATGGAATGGTGACAAGTTTCCCCTCCACCATGCTACCAGTCCATACAAAATTTCTGATTGAGGTGTTCATTTTTTTAATAACACTAGCAGGACAATTGTAAACCATCATCGAATAAACCATTTTAGAGACAATATTAAATTTTACAGGGTAGATTCTACCCTCCATAAAGAGGTACTGGAGTTTCCAGGAGGAATGTTGATTTGTAACTTGATTGGAAATTTCAAGGATGTAACAGTAGTTGGGTCTTCCCCAAAATATGGGGACACCCATGTACTTAAAATGTTGAGAACCCAATTTTATACCTAAGTCATTTATAATACTACATTTTCTATTTTAGGGGAAAATATTTCCAAAGTAAATAGAGGATTTGTTCCAGCTAATAATTTGACCAAAGATTTCCTCATAGTGTGCAAGGGTATTTTTAAGGGTAAAAATATTTCTTTTATCACCATGTAGAAAGAGAATGATATCATCATCGTACAATTAGTGAGTATGGGAAATTAGATTTCACAAAACATGTATGGGTTTTAGTTTGTTTTGATTAACCAGACAAGTGAGGAGTCGGCTAAGATAGTCCTTCACAATGGAGAAAAGGATGGAAGAAAGAGGGTCCCCCTTTCTAACACCTTTAGTACATTTGAAGTAACCCCTGGGAGAACCATTAATAAGAATAGAGATGGAGGCCGAGTTGAATAAAGTTGGATAGTAGTGATAAAAGTATCACTAAAGCCCCAATATTTAAGAACCTTAAAAATATAACTCCAATTTGTAGTATAGAATGATTTTTTAATGTGAAGTTTGAAGGAAATATTACCACCTATGTCACTTTTGTTTAAAGTGTTAAAGCATTCCAAAGTAAGAAAAATGATGTTTTGGATGGATCTAACTTTGATAAATTAAAATTGATTATAGGAAACTAATTTCCCAGTGATAGAAGAGATTCTGCTAGAAATTATTTTCATGACGATTTTATAGAGAGTGTTGATGAGGGAAATTGGTCTAAAAGAGTGGATCGCAGAGGTATTGTCATCCTTTGGAATTAGATATAGAAATTGGGCATTTAGACAATGAGGGAGGACACTGTTGGCGAAGAATGATTTGACAAGCCTGAAAACATTGAAGTTAATAATATCCCAACAGTTTTGAAAGAAACCATTACTAAAACCATCCGGACCAAGGGAACTATCAATGTTTAGAAAGAAGACAATGTCTTTAATTTAACGATCAAGCGGGATGCTAAGAAGAAAGTTGTTTTCTTCATCGCTAACCACCACTGGAATTATCTCAGGTAAGAGGTCTTTGTTTCTATCAGGGACATTAAATATTGATTCAAAGTAAGACATAATATGTTTGGAAATATCATTTTCATTATCTAAAATGTTGTCACCATCTTTTAAAGAGGAAACAGGTCTACAAGATTTCCGAGCTCTTTGAAGGGAATTATAGAACATAGTGTTTCTATCCCTATTGGATAAACATTTTACCTTAAAGACTTGTTTTATCATCCTCTCCTTAAGGACGATCAACGAATAGATCTTTATCAAAGTGTTGATTTCATGGTTTAGATCTGTGATAAATTTAGAATTTGTGTTATGGTTTTGAAGCTGGTTCAGCTGATTCTCAAGGAGGAGAATATCCTTGTCTATTTGTTTGACATGAGAGCTACACCAAAATTTGAGCATCTGTTTAAGGGACTTTAATTTGGAAGGGCAAGAAAAAGCATCATTAAAATGAGTCATGGAACGCCAAATGTTCTGAACTAAGTTAGTGTATTCAGTGTTAGAGAACCAAGAAATATTAAATCTAAAAGAGAGAGGACGTTTAATAGTATTAGTGGAGATATTGACCAAAAATATGGTGGTGAACAGAATGAAGCTTATACCCAGGTAAATGATGTAATTGTAACCTAAACTCTTTACCAATTTGGTAACATTGTAAAATAATCCCTGTGAAAGATTAAAAAAATGTAACATAAAATATATTTTATATTAATTCATTAAATAAAATTACAAATGGGCTGTATATGATACTTGTAAATGAATACAGGTCCACAACTTAACTTACATCTCAAAGAAGAAAAATTGATAAAAAAATCATTCACCTTAAGTATTGACTTATGTTGTAAACATTCAATAATTTACTAAAATGAATATAAGTTTATTATAATTGTATTAAATATACATAAATAGTAATATAATAGCCTAAATGAATCATTTATGTCCTTTTATTATTCTTTTATTAACAATTTTTTTTAGTTTCATGTTTTTGGCAATAACGGGATATTTTTTCATGTATGTTTTGATTTGTTATTTTTTATTCCCCTTAAAGTGATAATGGATTCATCATATCAAAAATTAATTAAATGATTTAAATATTATATATATATATATATATATTATAATCCCTAAAATTTAGTTGTAGGAAATAAAACACATCGTCAAAGAGGAGTTAGGTCTACGTACTCATGAACACTATTTTATCTCCTTGATATATTAAACGAATAAAATTAAAAATAAATATTTTCATTATATAATAATATCATAATTATCAAATATAAATAATAAACAAATCATTATTTCATTCTTTTATAGGTGGTAATAGAAGAACGAGTGGCATCAGTTCGCAAGATAGTTTTCCAACGTACTCATAAACTATGATTTCATGACCCATTCAACAGAAGTGGAGATGGTTGTAGTTAATTAACTTATAATAAATACTTTAAATAATAATTTATATTTTGAGGACATTATTTCATATTTTTATCATTTAAATTGATGTATGGGGGGGAGAGTAAATAAAACAAAAACATATTTTCATGAACATTATATCTTCTTCGGGAATCCTCATTATTATTGCACCAAGATCCTTTCTAGTTTTGCTCAATGTTTAGAAGAAGTATTTTATAACGGGAGTAGGAAAGAGGAAAAGATATTTACATTTATCTTTGTGAAAAAATATGTTAAACATTGTGAAGAAGATAGGATAATAAAGATCATATTATAAGTGAGGTGAGTGGAACACTTGTAAATTTCTGAATGAAAAAGTTGTACCCATGTTTTTCTCACGAAAAAATGATAAAAAATTGATAAAATTCAATCCTTCTACTAGATATTTTCTAAAAATTTCTAGGTAATATATTTTAGTGTGTTTATCGAGAACTTTATTCATTATCCATTTTTTAAACCCCGATAAAACCATTTTTTCATTAACCATCGTTAATAAATTTTACTCTTATTTATATTCATTTTTGTCAAGAATTTAGTTGGTTGTATAAGATATAATAAATTATTAAAATTCAGAATATGGAATAATTTATTTTTCAAATTCCATTCATATATGTAAAAAATTTTAATTTAAAATAAATCCCAGAGGCGTGATGTGTAATCCAGATTATAAAGAGAAAAAGTTCAAATGTATAAAAAGTTACAAAAAAATAAATATAAATATAAAATTTATTTAAATTTAAAAAAATTATTTATATATGTATAATTTAACATATTTTACATTCAAAATAATTTGAAAAATAATTCAATGTTATATGTAATATGAATAAAATTCAGTTTTCAAATAAAATTCACTATTTCTAACTAATCACCAAAAAATTATACCTTGCAAATAAACCTCAGAAATTCATAGTTGTCTAATTTTGACAGATATATTCAAAAAATTATTTTTATTTAATAAAATCCATATGATACAACTTTCCAAAATTATATTTAATATTATTAAAAAAAGGAAATAAAAAACAGTTTTTTGAGAAACTATTATTATTCGAACATATAAATACATTTCTAGAAATTAAAAACTTTCCTATGAATATGTTTTATTTATGTAAATCCACTATACATAATTCTTAAAAATTATTTATTTCTATTCATAATTCTATGTTTAATGACTAAGTAATAATGGTTTATTTAATTAAATTATTGTAATAATATAACTCGGTTTTTAAAACATGTAGTTGTGTGTAATGAAAGATTAAATTGGTGTTGGGTGTAACAAAATCTATCCAATAAATTTAATTTATTAGAAAAATAATTTATTAAAAATTATGCTATTATAATATGAGGGTTTTTTTTCAAGCACCCATCTATGGAATATTTTTAATCTACTATCCTTTCCAAATGAAATAGTTACAGACACACATAATAACATATGAAAATAATTGTATATTAAATTAAAATAATTGAAAAAATTAATAATTTTTTTTCTTAAAAATGAGTTATTTATTATAGTGATATGTTTATAAAGGAATATAATGTCTATGAGTCTAATTTTACTATGTATGTACTTAAAAAATATAAAAATTATCAAATAATCGATAACACCACTCATATGTTTATTTATTTTCACATAGTATTTGATTTTTTTTTATGATAAATGTTGTTAAATAAAAATGTAATGTGTTACAAGTAGTAACATTTAACAAAATATATCACTATTATTTCAGTTTAGGATAATGTAGTTTACATAAAACTTTTAAATAAAATTTATAATATGTAATAATAATGAAATATATGTAGGGTTACATATAGTTATCTGAAAAAAGGAAATAAACTATTTCATTATGTCTTATACCAACAAAAATGAAAATTAAATTATACTTGATATATTAAAATATTATAGGGTATAAAGATAAAGAAAAATGAAATGAGTTACAATAACACTATACCCCAAAAATATATAGTATGTGACTGTAATGAGAAATGTAAGATTTATATTTAGGTAGTATAATAAATTTATTGTTAATTTATCTTATAATACTTTAGGATTATTAGTAAATAATTATGTATGTATTTATATTATTTAATGGAAATTGTTTAATATAATACAGTTTCATGGGTTAGGATGTTGATGATAAAAAGTGTTCCATGTAGATAATAGAATTTGACATAACAACATTTGTTGTTTTGATTGTAATATATTTTAATTTTGTTAATAAGTTTAAAAGTTTCTAATATTATTCTTGTGTAACACTATAATTTAAACTAACGATTCTCATAGAAGAGTTTTGTGATTATTATAAAAAAAAATTCACATAGAGATGTGAAGTCGATTACATATGATGTGATGTGTTAAAAAAATATATATAGTGTAGAAAACCTTAGGATAAAATAGAAAAATACATAATATGATATAATAAATGAGTGATTTTGAGTGTTGTTTAAAATATTCTCATAGAGTTTATTATTATAAATATGTATCGTATTTAAGGAAACATTAATTTTATCATTCATTCACATTATCTACAAATATATATATATATATATAATGAGGTCTAGTTATAATTTATCTTTAAATGAATGAATTTGATTTTATCTATAATTGATGGTGGTTATATTGATTTATAGGTTATAATTAAATATTAATATTTTCATGTGTAGAATTATTGTATAGTTAAAATGAATATTCTCATTAGGAAGGAAAAAATTATATGATTATTTTTGTGTGTTGGATGACCTAAAATATATACCATGTGAAGTGTGATATTATAATATCATTGGTATACTATGGGTGTATGGATAAAATTTGAGTACCCACTACCTGATATTGGCAATATAACTAGAATTAAAATCATCATAATTATAACCCTAACATACAAACTACTACATATTGACATTATAACGACCCAAAAATTCATTAATGAAAATTCTTCTTGGTCTATTTAAATGACTTCTTGTGGTTATGTAAAATGTATGAACTTATTTGGTTTTATGTTTTGGATTTTAAAATACTGTTAAGAATTATGACCATTTCTAATATAGTCATTAACAATGATCACATGATTAATATATATATAGATATTTAAAAAATTTAATTTACTCAGAAAAAGGAAGCGATGGACTCTTCCATTAGACTATCCCCATACGAAGCCCATTTGTCAGAGCTTGGAAAGTAGGTGGCTTCATTGGGCTTCACTCCAGACAAATCCCAATCTGAGTTTGAATACGTTAATCTTGAGTAGAACTACCTAATATAGAAGTGGATGTTGATAGAGATTACCACTCGAGAGATGTTATCCGAGCCACCCCAAGAGTCTTTCACCATCTCACACCTTACCCTAAGGTCTTATGTGGGTGTTTTAAGGGGTTATGTTATAATACCCTAACATTACGATTATGTACATTATTTTCGTATATAATAAAGAATATACTTTCATTTTATAACTGTTACTTTGTTAATAGTTTTTAATGTAGAAGTAGTAGTTTTTTAATTCATGTTAAACTAAAGAATCTATTTTGATAAATTAATATATTTTTTAATTAACTAATATTTTAATAAAATATTATTATTAAATTATTTTTTATTAAATATAAATGATTGTTTAATTTTTATGATTACAATTGAAATATTTATTAGGGTTTGAAAGATGTCTTTGTCAAAACCCATGAATTTTTGATAGTTGTCAGTTTCTATTATAAACTTTATAATTAAAATATTTAGAAAATTATTTGGGTAAAATTTATATTATTTTTGGAATCAGGACGTCAAAATTATCCAACGATGAATTTTTCATAATTTTCTGAGACAGTTGAATTTGGGGGTAAAAATTAAATATCGTTTAAATATATAATGTGTTTTATGACATCATAATGACACAATAGCGATGTAATAAAATACTATATTCTGCCAATAAATGTTTAACCATTAAAATAATGTGATTTTTGGTTTGTTTTATTTATTTTACAATGCCTTAGTGGACCCTTCAAGACTTATAAAACATTTTATCTTTTTAAATTATTTTCCTTATGTTGGTGACCCTCCTCCACATATGAAACCATATTATTTTATGAAGTTACTCCATTGTCCTTATAAATTAACATTTTACACTCCCCTTTGGAAAAAAACAGAGGTAAAAACCATGGGCTGGTTTGTGGTTTTGATTAGATTAATATGTGGTGTCCCAAACCTAAATAATAAATAATTTCCTCTCTTTTCCTATATAAGCCCACCCAAGATCCGACTTTCTCTTCCCTCAAATACCTTGGAGTTCATCCAACCTATGATTTCCTCTCCTTATAATCCTCTCATAGTGCCCCATGCTCCCAAGAAGTCTCTCTCAAGCCTCACCCAACCCTTTGGGATCACATTTCCAAGTAACAGATTCTTTCCTTTTTCATTTTATTCAAGTTTCTTAATATTGTTATGCACTATTATTTTCAATTATAAATGTTGGGGTATGATTTTCCTCCTCCCCTATACTCTCCACTTTATGTTTTAATGATGATAGATCCCTTTCTCTCTCATCAATTCCTTCTATTTATACCTGTTACCATGCCAAAATTCTGTAAGGGATTTCACTCTCCTCATTTAAATTTATTAAATTCCGTTTTATTATGAATCCAAATTCTATTAAATATGTTAGGACATGTATATATATGACCCCCTTGATTTCCATTTCATGTACATATGGTTATACACTTCTTTATCTCTCATAAACCATTTTTATGAATTCTTATTTCATGCTGTTTTGCTGTAGAAATTACACCGCGTTTTTCCGAGCCATGTCATTGTGTAGTAAATACCATCCCCATTTATCTATCATGGGTATTCAGATTTATTCAGATTTAGTTATTTATTATAGAGTTTCATGTATTAATTTCACATTTCATTATCACAGAATAAATGATGATGTTTAATGAATCCATGTTTTATGATCCATGTGTCACACTTATGCATGAAATGAATTACTTAAGAATGGTGCACCCTGATACCACTCCAATGCATTGGGTAATGTTTAGTTTCATGATACGTCAAGTTAAATGAGGTTTTAATCGTTATAATTCAGGTAAAATGAGGTTTTACTCATGATTCATGTGCAATCATCCTTGGTTCATGCTAATACCATGTTAAGTGTTGTTGCCACATTTCCATCTTATGATAATCATGATTTATCATGCCTTTATGTTTAGGATTGTCTTTTGCTTCCTTGATATTATTATTGACTAAAATGTATTGTATGATTCATGTTATTCTTTGTTTAACCCCTTATTAGGCTTTATAGCTCAACCTTTTCTTATACATGACCTCAGGTTATCCCATGCAATGATATGCATGAGGGAATGTAGTGTTTATGTAAAGGAAGTTTTTAATAGGATGTTGAATTTTATGTTTTAATTTGTCATGTAATGTTCCTAATCCTCAAACACACTTGACCTCTCGATCTTATATATTGTATCATGTGAAGGTTTTATGTAATAAATTATGTTAATTGTGTAATTAAGATCATGGATGTAATAGATTGTTTCAGAGGATAGGTTTAGTTATTTTTGTGATTAGGATTTGAAAACCATAGTGAAGCCATTGAGACAAGACTTAGTATAATAAAAACATCCAAAAATTTTGGTGAGTATTGGGTATTTGGTTTATCAAGAAAATACATCCCTATCTTGATACGAGCAGGTTGAGGTGGCTTGGGCACATATATACATTAGAGTGAAAACTCCTACAAAGAGTTTCGGGCTTGACCCAAGTTGTTCTGGTACATGAAAATGGGCCTTGATTCACTCTAGGTTACGACACTCCCAGGGGATATGCTAAGGTAAATTCACAAGATTAGTATGAACCATTATTAAAAAAATTAAAAAATACCACTAAGAATATATGTTAGAATGTAGATCATGGATAACATTGATTGAAGAATATAGATTCAAAAGTTTATGAAATAAAATTAATTTATATGTCACCTATTTTTCCATTGTTTTACCCTTTATTTGTTAACCCTAACTTTCCTTTTATTCCTGCCAATGGACAATAATAAGAGGAATCATGCTAAAAACTGATATGAAGATCAATGTAATGACTATTATAATGTGATTCCCAAACCAATGGGAGCATGAGTCATGAACTTTTTCACGATACTCTATCAGTTTACTCAAGATTTGAATAGAAACATGGGTCAAGAGAATGTTCACCCCCCCACCACCCAAGAAACAACAATTCACAATTGAGTTATTTATCATAGAAAGGCCTCCTAATTTTAATGGATCATCTGATCCCTCAATCTCCGAACAATGGGTCAAATCCATTGAAACAATCTTCTCCACCCTTCAGTATTTCGAACAAGAGAAGGTTCTTCTTCCAACATATCATATAGAGGATGAATCCAATCAATGGTGGAAATTGATCAAAATTTTGAAGCCTGAGAAGGAGATCAAGGCATTGAAATAGAAGGATTTATAGAAGATGTTTTTTGATAAATATTTTTCAAGAACCCTCCTACTAAAGATTGAAAGGGACTTCTTTCCCTCAAACAAAAAGATGATGAATCCATGGGGGTGTATGAAGAAAAAATCACAAGGCTTGCATGATATGCCTCCGACTTTTCCATTACCCCAAAATGTAAGGTTGATTGCTTCGTTGGTGGGTTTAAACCTCACCTTTGGAAATCCCTAGTGATCCATGACTTCAACAGCTATGAGAAAATTGTTTGATGTACCCTCAAGGTCGCAATGGAGATCATAGAATCTCAGAGGTATCATGGGGATAAGAAATGTAAGGTGGACTTCAATTCAAGAAGTCCGATGGATAAATCCAATGGTGCTAGGAAAATCCATCACCCCACTTGACAATGATGTGGAATGAAGAACCTCATAAATTTCTTAAAGTGGATGAGGAAAGTCTTTGTGTGTGGAAGAGAAGGTAAAATAGCTGTTTACTGCCGATAAGAAAAACCCGCAGCTTCAACAGAGGAGAGGAGCACACTATTAAAATCTCAACACATTGTTTATTGCTTCAACTTCATAGAACCAGAGAACCTTACAATTCAATGCCCTATGCCAAGGGTTTCCGGAGGCAATAAATAAACTCCAATGCAGAAATGGAGTGATTTTTTCATCAATACAGCTGAAGTTAACCCCGAAAACGAAGTAGTGATAGGTACACTCGTTATTCAATAAATTATAGTGAATGTACATTTTGATTCTGGTTTGATTCATTCATTTATATCCCAATAGTTTTGTAGAACAATCCCCATGTGACCACAAATCATATAAGTAAAGATGTTGGTGAGTATGGAAATTGGGGAAATCATTGTATCCCATGAATATAACTCCTCCCCTATCATAATTTGTGAATTGAACTTCCTAGAAAAACTCTTCATACTCTCTCTAGTGTAATATGATTCATGTCTCAGCATGGATTAAATTTCCTTATATAGAGTCCATATAAATTACTGTGAGAGGGAAATCACTCTCCATGTGGAGAAATGACCCCCGATTCCATAAAAGTGCAATGAGGTGTATGAATCTTCTTTAGTTCCATCATCTTATGAACACATATTACTACCTTATGAGCAAGAATATTTGGATCAGATGATTTAGTATAAGGAAGAAACCATCCTTGAAGACATTCCTATTGTGAGGGAATTTGATAAAGTGTTTCCTGAGGAATTGCCTGGTCTCCCTCTTAGAAGAGATGTTGAATTCTCAATTGACCTTATTCTTGGGGCATTGCCAATATAGATAAATTTGTATAGAATGGATACTGTGGAGAATGAGGAGCTAAAGAAACAACTATAGGAGAATATAGATAAAGGGTTTATATGACCAAGTGATTCCTCATGGGGTCCACCAGTCCTCTTCATCAATAATAAAGATTGTTCAATTCACCTTTGAATCAATTATTGGGAGCCCAAAAAATCACGATAAATAACTAGTTTCCACTTCCACAAATTGATGATTTGTTCAAGCATTTGCGTGGAGAAAAATACTTTTCCAAGGTGGATTTGTGGTCGGGATATTACCATGTAAGGGTGAAGAAGGATGACATCCCTAAGGCTGCTTTTTGTATAAGTTACGGGCACTATGAATTCATTGTAATGCCTTTTGGACTCACTAATGCTCCAAAAATCTTCATGGACCTGATGTATAGAATATTTAGAGATTACCTCAACAAATTTGTGGTTGACTATATAGATGATATTCTAATATATTCCAATACTAAGGAGGATCATGAGGGATATCTATGAACTGTACTAGAGACCTTTTGAAAGGAGAATCTCTATGAAAAGCACTACAACTGTGAGTTATTGTTGAAGGACATCTCATTCTTGGGTCATCTAATCATAAACAATAGGATATCACTAGATCCCTCCAAGAAAACTATAATTGAGGTATGTGTGAGGCCATCATCGGTATTGGATATCCGTAGCTTCTTGGGGTAAACTAGATATTATCACCGATTTGTGAGAAACTCCTTATGATTGTCTAACCCTCTTACCAAGAAAACTCTAAAGGGAGTAATGTTTTCTTGGAGTGATTACTGCCAAGAAAGCTTCAAGGTGTTGAAAATGAGGCTTATCACTGCGCCCATGCTCACATTACCCACGAGTGGAGAATTTTTTTTGGTATTTAGTGATTATTAGAAGAAGGGACTAGATAGTGTGTTTGTGAATAATGATATAGTGATGGCCTACGCCTCCTGGAAACACAAAATACATGAGAATAACTATCCCACACATGACTTGGAGTTGGCGGTTGTGATATTTTCATTGAAAATATGGTGGCATTATATCTATGGGGAGAAGTGTGAGATATATTATAATCACAAAAGCCTAAAATATATATTCCCACTTAAAGATATTAGTATGCACCAATGAAGATGGATAGAACTCATCAATGACTATTAATGCTCAATCAATTAGCAACTTGGGAAAGCGAACAAGGTGACAGATTCTCTATGTAGAAATGATCCAGTGATTCTGTCATTCATGAGAATTAAGAAGGATCAAATATTCTTATATTTATATAATATAGACATAGAAATTGGTAAGGGAAGAAAATCATCAATCCTTTATCAAATGATTGTTCAACCATCCCCCTGGGAGAAGATAAAGGATCCTCAAAGAAAGGATGTGGAAATTATGAAAAAGGTCAAAGCTATCAGAAATGGGAAATCACCAGTGTTCATGGTTGAAAAGGATGGAATTGTGAGATTTGGGTCATGATTATGTCTACCACCCGATCTAGAGATAAAGAAAGTGCTTCTGAATGACGCACATAGATCAACCTTCTCTATTCTCTTGAGGTGCACAAAGATGCATCGAGATCTCCGAGAAAACTTTTGTTGGGAAAATATGAGAAGGGAGATTGCTAAATATTCATCAGTGTTCTTGGTATGTCAGTATGTGATAGATGGGAGGAAAAAGTCAAAGGGGATGATGCAACCACTACCCATACAAACATTGAATTGGGACAATATTACCATGGAATTTGCAAGTGGACTTCCAAGGACATCCAGAGGAAACAATGATATATGGGTTGTTGTGGATCATCTTACGAATATGTCTCACATTATCGTGATTTCAGAGGACTTATCATTGGAACTAATTGAACATATATACATCAAATAAGTGGTATGTATTCATGGAGTGTAACTATGTATTCTGTTTGATTGTGATCCAAGATTCACCTCAAATTTCTGGAAAAGTCTCTAACATGTTCTAAGAACTAAAATGAACTTTAGTATGACCTATAATCCTCAAACAAATGGAAAATATGAATGAATTATTTAGAAACTAGAAGATATTTTAAGATCATGTTTTATGGACTTCAAAGGAAGATGAGACCATCATCTTCCACTAGTTAAATTCTCCTACAATAACAATTTCCACTCAAGCATCTGAATGGAACCATATGAAGCCCTCTTTGGGAAAAGGTGAAGAACACGGATGTATTAGGATGAAGCTGATGAGCATAAGATGATAGGACCTAAAATGATAGAAGAAATGGTAGAGAAGGTTAAAACCCTTTAGTAGCAGATCAAGGAATCTCAAAGACGATGACCGATTAATGCAGACAACCATCAATGAGACCTTGAATTTAATGTTGGAGAAACAATATTTATATGCATATCTCTGTGGAATAAGTTCATGAGGTTTATAAATAAAGTGATTTTATGTCCTAGGTTCATCATCCCCTTCATGATTATTGATCGTTTCGGGGCTGTCGCTTATCGACTAGAACTTCCACCTTCAATGGAAAAAGTACATGATGTCTTTCATGTATCCCTCATAAGGAAGTACATACTATACCCTTCACATGTACTATCTTCAGTGATAGTACAACAAGTTGATAATATTTCTTATGAGGAGAAACCAGTGGTGATCTTAGATTTTAGAGAAAAATTTTCTAAAAAATAAGACAATGAACCTCATCAAGGTGTTGTGGCACAACCACACATTTGAAGAAGTGACATGGGATTCAGAAGAAGTGAGGAAGCAATGTTACCCACATATATTTTAGTGTGGGAATATTAAATTTTTAGGAAGAAATTTCTTAAGGAGAAAAGATTGTGACGACCCAAAAATTCATTAACGAAAATTAATCTTGGACTATTTAAATGTCTTCTTATGGGCATGTAAAATGTATGCAATTATTTGGTTTTATGTTTTGGATTTTAAAATACTATTATGAATTGTGACCATTTCTAATATAGCTGTTGAAATGTGATGACATGATTAGTAAAAGTATAGGGCTTTAAAAAATCCAATTTACTCAGAAAGAGGATGCTACGGCCTCATCCAGTAGACATTACCCTTACGAAGCGCATTTTTCGGTGCTCGGAAAGGAGGCGGTGTCATTGGGATTCGCTCTTGACCTATCCCAAGCTGAGATTGAATAAGTTACGCTTGAGCAGAACTTCTTATGGGAGAAGTGGAAGTTGATAGAGATTACCAATAGAGTTATGTTATCCGAGCCACCCCAAGAGTCTCTCACCATCACGCACCTTACCCTAAGATCATATGTGGGTGTTCTAAGGGGCTATGTTACAAGACCCTAGCATTAGGATTATGTACATTATTTTTTTAAATAATAAATAATATCCTTTCATTTTATTATTGTTACATTGTAAATAGTTTTTAACATACAAATAGTATTTTTTTTATTTAATGTTCATCTAAGGAATCCATTTTGATAAATTAATGGATTTTTGAATTATATAATATATATATATAATATTATTAGTAAATTAATTTTTATTAAGTATAAATGTTCCTATAATTTTTATGAATACTGTTGTAAGTTTTATGATGGTTTTAAAGATGTCTTTTTCAAAACCCATTAATTTCTGATAAGTGTATGTTTTTATTTTAAACGTGAAAACTCACACCATTAAAAGATTATTTAGAAAAAATATATATTATTTTTGGAATCAGGATGTATAAATTATCCAATGGTGAATGTTTCATAATTTTCAGAGAAAGTTGAATTTTTGGGTAAAAATTAAATACTATTTAAATATATTGTATTTTATGAAATCATCATGACCCAAAAGTGATGTAATAAAATACAATGTTTGGATAATATTTGTAAAACATTAAAATAATGTGATTTTATCTTTGTTTTATTTATTTTACAAATCCTTAGTGTACCCTTCAAGGCTTATAAAACATTTTAGCTTTTTAAATTTCTTTTTTTGAGAGTCCGACTCACCTCCACATAAGAAACCCTATTATTTTCATAAGTTCAGAAATTTTCCATAATAAATATTTTTTTCAACTCCCCTTTGAAAAAAACCATGGGCCAAAACCATGTTATGGGTTTTTGTTTTGCTTTGTTTAAAGTGTGGTGTCCCAATCCTAAATAGTAATGAATTCCCTCTCCTTTCCTATATAAACCCACCCAACCTCCCACTTCCTCTTCACTAAAAGCCCATGGAGTTAGTACAACGTCTTCCCTCATCTCTCTAGAATCTTCCAAAGGTTCTCCATGCTCCCATGAAGTCTCTATCAAGCCCCTACTAAGTCTTTGGGATCACACATCCAATTAAGGGATTCCTTCATTTCTCATTTTATCTAAATTTCTTAATATTGATGTTCCCTTTTATTTTCAATTATAAATGTTGGGGTATGATTTAAAACCTACCCTATACTGTTCTAATTATGTTTTAATGATTAGATACCCATTTCTATATCATAGATGCCTTCCATGTATACACGTTACCATGCTGAAATTCCATAAAGGTTTTCTCTCTCCTCATTTACATACAAGAAATTATTTTGTATTATTAATCCAAATTTCTTACTTATGATTGGACATGTAACTATATGAACCCCTTAATTTAAATTTCATGTATCTATGATGAGACAATCATTTCTGTCTCATCAACCATTTTTATTAATTCTTATGAAACACCATTATGTTGCCGAAATTGCAACACGTTTTTCCGAGCCAAAGTAATTTTGTAGTGAATACCATTCCCATTTATCTATCAAGGGTATTCAACTTTATGCACATTTAATGATTTATTATAGATATTCATGTATTAATTTCACATTACTTTATCATGTAATATATTATTATGTTTAATGTTTCCATGATTTATGATCCATGTGACCCACTTATGCATTAAATGAAATGTTTAAGAAGGGTGCGCCCAGATATTGCTCCAATGAATTGGGTAAAGTTTATTATCATAATACATAAAGGGAAATGAGGGATTACCCATGATAATTTATGTTCAATAATGTTTTACTCATGATATATGTTCAATGATCCTTGGCTGATGCTAATACCATGTTAAGTGTTCTCACCACAATTCCATGTTATGATAATCATGCTATATGATGTCGTCATGTTTATGATTTTATTAAGCTCCATTGATATGACTATTGACAATCATGTATTTTATTATTCATGTTATGATTTTTTTAATTCCATTACTAGTCTTTATAGATAACCTTTTTCTTATGCATGTCCTCAAGTTATCCCATGCAATGCTAAGTACGAGGGAATGTAGTGGTCCTGTAAAGGATGTTTTCAATAGGATGTTGCATTTTATGTTTAAATTTTTTATGTGATGTTTCTAATACCAAAAGACACTAGACCTATAAATATTATATGTTGTATCATGTTAAGGTTTTATGTAATAAATTGTGTTAAGTGTGTAATAAAGAGTAGGGATGAAATAGACATTGCTTACACAATGGTGGTCTGTCATGATTCTGATCAGGTTATTGGTTTGATATTAACTAGGATGGGTTTTTACATCATTTTTTATGTGTATAACATTAGGGTCCTTGATTTTGATATACCATAAGTGGTATAATGTTAACCTATATATAATTTATCTAGTTAGATGATGGGTGTTTGATGTGTTTATATTAAAACATGAATGTCTTTTAATGTATTCATCGATAAATTCACACTATAATCTAGGATATAAAATAGATAATTTTTGATACTTGATAATTACATGTTTAATTTCCTAAAATATCTTGATGTATTCAACATATTGAATGTTTGATAATGAATTTTTTTATATGATGCAGACTAGTAGACATAGGTATAGGGACACATGTGTTTGATAGAGATCATTCTAGATTGCTTAATAGATTGCATAACATTGACTATTTTATATAGGATTATCTTTTCCTACATATATAGATATGGAAAATAATATCTATTTATAATGAGTTAAAGTGATATAGGGTCATAATTATTGGTTTACTGAATGAATATTGTGTTCAACATAGAGTGGTTCTCAAAGAGTATTTTAGATATTACCCAAAAGTGTATTGTATTGGTATTCACATAGTTATACAGATTATGTGATACAATTTTATGTTATTTATTTCTTCCCAATTGTATTTTAGATGATATCAAAATGGTTATTTGTATATGGTTTCACAATTTATTCTATACAATATATTTTAAATATAAAAGGGAAAACGTCTATTATGAATTATTTTATGTGGGGGAATGATGATTATATAAACTAATTTTTATTCTATATGATATAAATGGATACTTTTGTGGATTTATATAATTAATGTGGTGATTCCAATGCATATGATTTGTGTTGTAATGGAATGATGAATTATATCTTTTGTTTAAATCATCCATGCATGAATGATTATTTAAATGAATCATAAGTCAAAAAAATTTGGAGTGAAATTCATTTATGAAACTAAAGAATGAAGTGGATAACACATAAACTTATGCTTTATGAATACATGAGGTCACTAGTGAATTACCAAAGAGAATCCCTCGAATAATTTATTGACCAATTACATTGGATGTAAGGGGGTGTACTCAGTCAGAAGACCCTTAGTTTGAAGATCTTTTCTAAAACAACAATTACAAAAGTGATTCAAGCACATTGTGTGGGATGAAGGATCCCACATGAGCGATTTTCTATTATTCTCGACCTATGGAAGAATTTAGAGAGAATTTATATTTTGGATTCTATTACTGATTTCTATCACACCCCTGTGGTGTTAACAGATATCATTCAGATAATCTTCAGTGTAATGTATTAATTTACAGTTATATTCATTTCTAGTATTTATCATATGTTTTAAATAACATACTTATTGATACTAAGAATAATATTTTAGACACAAACAAATTATATAATAATTGTTATTAGATGTAACTAATAACTTCATAAATTTGATATTTTTTCTACCATACAACATAACATGATGAACACAAAGAATAAATATGTGATCATACTAATCTGTACCCCCTTTCCAATTCCATCAACAAAATCCCATAGAGTAATATTCAATGAATAAATGATACAATAGATTTTGAAATGACAACCCTAATATTAATGTTTCATTAAAAAGGAATCATTTAGTAAATAAAAGAGATATGATTGGGGATCATGACTTATTTTTGCTACGTCTTATGCTCAATGATTTGATTAAATCAGTTTCTTGAGGTTAATAATCACATAAAATCACCAAAAGTCACAAAAGAAATAGAAATCCTATATTAGAGGATAACACATGGAACATTTTGGATGTGAATTTTGATATAAAAATAGGTTTTAGGTTTTATTAATCCCATAAAATAATAATTCCATATAGTTTATAATACAATGAATGAACCATGTTAGTGTTATTAATGAAAATACATTGCCACATGGTTTTGATTAACATGTTCCAACAGTGCAAGCCAAACATATCCCCAAAATTTAAATATCACATATTTTGGTGCATGATTTAGTTCAATAGTGCATCAACCCTGAATATACAAAATAACTATCATATTTCCCTACATAGTTTCTTTGATAAGGTACATAATTTCTTTGATGAAAATATCACCAATACTAATAGGTAAATAATGGAACATAGTAAGAGATGATTTAAATTGATATTCCATGAAATGGTTCCACTATATTAATGTAGATCATTTCCAAATTGTTTACTGAATTAAATTTAATGTTTAAAACTAATTAGGATCATCGTTCGAGTCATCCCTTGATAGTGCAATGTTTATAATTAAATGTAACTATAAGTCCTGAGTTTCAGATTTGACTCACACTGAGGATATTAAAAAGTAGGCCATCCACTTAAAGGACATCATTTTCCATTATCACTCTATTAGATAGTTCATTACATCCACTGACTTTGATTTTTAGAGCTCCATCATTACGAAATCGTACTATTCCATCAACCCTACTCTTTAAATCCATTAACAAGACTGCATTACCTATCATATGAGATAAAAAACTAATATCTATAGTTTATGTGTTTTTGATTTTTGTATCTTTATGGTCTACCTCTACATGGTTTTATTTCTCAAATTTCTTCTTTTCTATCCATGAGACATTGTATCGAGTGTAGTACACTGATGGCCTTTCAATTCTCCCTTTTGTGTACATGGGTTCATCATAGTCAAAATCTTATTCCAGAGGAGAAAACCTATTTGTCAGATCAACACTATCTTTTTGATGAGCATTGAATTGTATTAGACTCTGGTATGAGGTGTCCATGTCCATCCTCTGCCTGTAATCAGTGGCCTTATGACCATAGTTAGAACAAAAAACCTATACCCATAGAAATATTTTCATCTAAAAGAATTATTATATGAATTTGTTATTTTTTGTTGAACTTCTATCTCTTCCACATTAGAATACCTTCTTTTCTCTTAATAATAAGACACATTATGGCCCATATATCTACATAACTAAAACTTCATGAGAGTAAATTTCTTCTCACTTCTGTATATCCTCATTCCTTTTTCTATGGGATAATAGTTTGACTGTATCTTATTCCTGGAGGATCAAGGATAGTCTTCTAGTCTTATTTTAGATTGAATTTGGGATTTATTTTTCATCACTTAATATGACATTTCCACATTACCACTTCCAGATTGCCTCGATTTTTTTCACCTTTTTTTGTAGCATCTAACGATTCAGCCACACAACCGATTTGACTATTTATCATGTAAGCGGGTCACTGATCATTCAAAATCTTTTCAACTCCAATAAAACCTCATATTTCCCTCTACACTAGCTCATCATATGAGAACCATCCAAACTTTATTCTCTACCTTGATTCTTTGGACACCATTTCACTCTGAAAATTACTCCTAAGAGTAACAAATTCTTTTTCAAGACCCTCAATAGTTTTTTACTTTTATTCCACTATCTAGGTGAGATCATTGATGAAATTTTCCTTATATTCAATTCTTAGCTTCAAATACACTACATCATAAGTGATTTTAATGATTTTAGACTGTATATTCACACATTCTTCCTGTCATTAAATTTCAGCTTCCAGATGATCAAGATATTCACATGATTCTTTTACAATAGATTCCAATTTAATACAACTCTTACATTTAAACATAATATAACTAACAACATCCATATGTTACAAATCGGGGTTGGAATAAGTTTTCAACTAATTTACTCAACCATTATCCACTGATTTTTCTTATTTTTCAATAGTGGCCATCATTGATCAATGGTTTCTAGTTTTAAAATTTTGTTATTATTCTTCACAGAATTCATTATCATCATCTTCCTCTTCACAAAAACACTCTTATTAGGTACTTTATTTCTATATTTGATGCCTCCCTTTTTGAAAAACCTTTTCTGAGGCTTCTCAATGTTTTTAGATTTTCTATCTTAATCATCGATCTTTCTTAAGAACTGTGAAGAAATTTTCCCAAATTTTCCACAACGAAAGAAAGATAGGGGTAACTTCTCATTCAATTTCCCTTTTCCCATATAAAACTTCTTGGCATTGAGAGAAAGAATTATTTTTCCTCATCATCTTCACAACTAATGTCTTTTTTAATTTTCATTTTCTCCATGGCTTTGAAATCCATTTACTTTATCACTCGTGTCATTGTATCTTTTGGTTTGATTTTTATTTCATATTCAACCAGGCTACTCAGTAGATCATCCAGAGAGAGTTTGAAAAGATCTATTTAATCTAGGCCAGAAACCTTTACATTGTAAAGGGGTGTATGTATTCTTAATATTTTCTTTACATTATCAACATCTTTTATTTCTTCACCTAGACCACTAATTTCTCCAACAACTTTTGTAATTCAATTTAATAAAGAGTATTAATTCATATCGGGATGAATATTTAGAACATCAAACCTATTGTGTAGGACTTTTAGTTTCTCCTATTTCAGTTTTCTATCAATTTAGAAAATGTTTTTAATTTTATCCCACGTGTACATTGATGATGAAAAAATCATAACATTTAGATAGATATTATTAGAAAGAGTTATGATGAGAGCTGTCACGACCCATCCTCGGGGCCCGTGCCGTGACTACCCCAAGCCCGCCTTCCATAGGCCAGGGGCTGGCGACTAGCACCAAGTCGTAAATCCCGGTAAAAAGGGGAGGCATTGCCTTTGTAATTAAACAAACACCATAGAGCATGAAAGCAGTAGAAGTAAACACTAAGTAAAAACTGAGTACAACAGTAACTGTGGAAAAGTAAGTGGGCCAGTATAAAAACCCAAACTGAAAGTAAAGTACAACTAGAAGGGAAAACAGCAACTGAAAAGTAAAGCCGCAACGCCGAGCTGTCCACTGGTAATCCCACCATAAGGGTTGGTACAGATAGCCTCCACTGCTCCTCGGGTCCTTCCAACTGCTCCGAGTACGTCCTGCCCAGTGGTCCACCTCCAGGTACCGTCCTACTCTGCAAGGCTCAACCACGATCAGCGCTGTCCGTCGTCTGCAACCAACACAACAAAGTGCGGGCATAACCCGTGTAGGGGTGAGTATAAGCTACTCAGTAGGGACCCCGAGACCCCCGAGGGTCTCCTATAATCCACAAGGGATAATCCACAAAGGAAAGATACAATCACGAAGTAACATCCGACACACAGGATTGATCATGAAGTTGAAACCATAGATATTGGGAAACTCCTTCTCTATCAAGTACAGTGGTTGTACCGCTACAACCAAGTGCTTCCCTCTAACCTTGGACTGGTGTAGTACTCCACCTATCGAGTACTGTGGTCCTGCTGCTACAATCATGTGCTTCCCACCATAGGTCTGCCACTACAACCAAGCACTCCCCCTCATATCCTCTAGAGGAACTACTTCTGTTGAGTACCACGGGTCAACCACTACAACCAAGCGCTCCTCTGTTGTGGGTCTGCTACTACAACAAAGCTCTCCCCCGTGCTGCTACATCCAAGCGCTCCTCCATCATGGGTCTGCCGCTACAACCAAGTGCTCCCCCTCATAAGCTCCAGAGGTAATCCTTCTATTGAGTACCACAGGTCTGCTACTAAAACCTAGCGCTCCTCCGCCGTGGGTCTGATGCTACAACCAAGTGCTTCCCACTCGACTATCTGTAACACACCGAGTCATTCGATCAGCAACCGTCAAGTCTCAACCGGCTCTAGGGTTTCCGCACACAACATGCTCATTCCAGGAGGGTCCACTCCATGAGACAATAGGTCGATTAATCAACTGACATGTATTCCGGAGTTGATGTATACCAAAAGTACTGTAGTGGTCACTACCGAACCCACGGAGGATTCTCGTACTGTCTTCATTGTCATCGCAGACGCAGCCAGCTCTAGGGTTCCCGCACACAGCAAGCTCGTTTGGGAGGGTCCGCTCCATGAGCCAAGAGGCTGAAACATCTACTGACACATAGTTTAGAGTTGATATATCCAAATGTTCCGTATCGTCAATAGGAATTCAACGTTGCAGACGGCGCGTTAATCAGACGTCTGGTCTGAGAGTTATCAGCCTTTTCCGTTCCAGGGGCCCGGTTCGATTTTGGGTTCAATCCTACCCAGAAACTATCCAACTGCATCCACAACTCAAGGGAATGATGCCAAAAGATCCGTCTCATCATGAAGAAATCAACGAGACAGACGGAACGTCAATCAGACACCTGGTCGGTGAGTTATTGACTTTTTCGTTCCAGGGGCCCGGTTGGTTTCGTGAGTGAACCAACCCGACCGCACTCCAATGACATCCAAACCTCGAGCGGAGTAAGAAAAAAGTTCCTTCTCATCAAGAGGATTCCAACAATGTCTACAACACGTCAATCGGATGTCCTGAGCTCAAGTTATGAACGTTTCCGCTCCGAGGGCCCGGTTGGTTTCGTGTACGAACCAACCTCGACGAACCCAAAGTACTCCGAAACATTGAGTGAGATATACCGAAACGACTGTCTCGATCCAAGGATTACATCTCCGCTGATGGTGCATCGATCGGAGGACTGAAGCTCATGTTATGAGAAAAAGTCCAAAAAGGTCCGAAAACGGGGGGTCTGGGCCCGGACCGACCCGGCCGGGTGCGACCCGGCCCGGCCGGCGGGTCAGCTTGGCCAGTTATGGCCAAGCAGAGCATGGGGCGTTCTGCCCCCGCGTGAGGAACCGCAACCCCGTGTAGGGCCGCCCTTGCCAGTGGACGTGGCCGGGCCGCCGCGTCTCGTGCTCCTCCGGTCCCGCGCAGTCGCGGGACCGCGCTGCTGCCGCCGCGGCTTCAGTTGCGGCGGTTCTCCACAGCGGTGTGCCGGGTGCCACCGCCTTCCACTGCCGGCACCGCCGTGCCGGCGTGGCGCGCCGGCGGGTTGTTCCACGGACCACCGGACGAGTTCCGGTGGTCGGAAATTCACGTCGTCTTCGCCAAAGGTCCTCCCGGGGTCCGTCCTTCACTGCGAAGACCCCGCGTCGCCTGTGCGGCCTACGTTGTCGACGTCCGCCGTTTCTCACACCATGAACGAAAGGTGAGGTGGGTTCGGACTTGTTCGTTAGTCCGCACCCAACAGGTTAGCGGTTTTAAAAGTCTCACAACAAAAAAATAGTTTAATAAAAGGCCGCGGGTAAAATCACAAAGATTACATAATCAAACGCCTACCTCGTCGTAGACGTCGAACGTGAGTACTTCGCAAAATTGACCATCGCGGAAGAAGACGATCGTCGCATCGCGGAAGGGGTGTCACGTCGTCATGGTACACGGCCTCGCGTCGACGATCTCAGTCAGGTGTTGATCGATGATTGTCGTGGGGAAGGATTGTCATGGAAGAAACGTCGCAGAAGGAGATTCGTCGGCGTCGCGGTACACGGTGTTGCGTCGTCAATCTCCGAGGGTTCGGCGTTCTTCGCGTTCTTCGCCAAGGAGGATACAGAACTTAAAGTTTCTCCAAATCCTCTCAACAAGCCACCCATCGGCAAAACATGCATTGGTCTTATTTTATTCCATGCCAACAAATGAAAAACAAGGTTAAGAAATGAACCATTAATTCGGTGAATTAATGGTAACGACTTAACTGCCCAATTAATAGGGGCGTTAAGAATTTAAGAAAATGCACCAGTTGACTTTCATTTAAAAGGTGTTTTCACGGGTGCGTTACTTAGAGGAAAAGAAACAGTGGGGCTCGTGTGGGACCCACCTCACAAATATCCTACCAAGTGGGTAGTATATTTTGGGTTCCCCCCTATCTGCTTCAACTCAGCTTAAATGGATTTAAGTGGCTTTAAGTGAAATAAAATAAAGTTGTTGCACCACTTTATTTTATTTCTAAACTTAACCGAAAAAACTAAAAACCACACCCGAGCAAACGCAACTCCGGAAAAGGCGTTTCTAAGCAAATACCGGCGCTGCGATTCCATCAGTTCCCTCAGAATTCGATTCCGAGCAACGATTCAAAAGTTATTAAAACCTGCTCGTTCGTTCACTGAACGTACCCAAGCCAAACTTAGGAAAATGATTACGGGCACACCGAGTCTCGGAATCAGGTGCCGTTAGAAACTACGTTCTTGTAAAATTCCAAAGAAAATTAATAAAAAAAAATTCATTGAATTTTACGGGTCTTTACATCACTCCAACCTCATGGATTTATGTAACACCCCAGGTAAATAAAGAATATGACATTTTCAAATTTTTCCATATTTGTGAATAAAATATTCATATAACTTTAAAGGGGACTCTATGCTCGATGGTGTACCCAACACGCAACAACGAGTTTCTTGGGAGTCTTACATTGCACTCTAGTAATAAAATAATATTATTTTAAATGGTAGTTAACGCCTAGCTGTTGTGATGGCGGGAATGAATAGAACTAACTACAAAATTATTATATATGTTTGTCAAATATTTTTACTTTTTACAATAAATTTAATAGGATTAAAAATGCGAATGAATCCAATTTTAAGCGTAAACATTCTAATATTATTTAAAAGGTCGATTAACCGCCTTTTGATGGAGAACCTTTTTTAAATCCACTTTTTGATAATTTTATGTGCAATATTTGACAAAATAAGATTCTTATTTAGAATCGGGACATCAAAATTTACTTTTTGTACATTTTGGGTATTTTTCCGATAAAGTACATTTTTTAATGAATAGTGAAAAATGTTGTATTTTAATTCAAAACCTCTTTTTAATCTAATTTATGTATATTATTAGATTATCATTTAAATTGGTTTTAATGTGAAATTAGAATATATTTTTATAATTAAATCCAATGGTGCTCATTGGAATTAATTTCACTTTGAAATTGGACTTAAACTAGTGTCAATCTTTTAATAGATATTGTTTCTTAAAAACACGCTATTTGATTTGACAACGGGAATTAATTATTAAATTAATTAAAGAAACTTATATGTTTTGAATTTTGTAAAATAGAAATCATTTTTGAATTTGAAATATCAAATATAGAATAGGGTGAATTTTTTGTAATTTTCTGAAAAACTTCAATTTTTGATGAATAGTGAAACCACTAAGTGGTAATTATAAAAACAGATTTTCCGTTTAAATGAAAATTTTCCACCTTTGTGTTTTGAATTTCAAAAATAAAACATACATTGTTGTCATTAATAAGTTATATGTGGTTCAATGGGATTAAATTAATTTTTGGTGAATAGTAACTTATTATGTTTTTAATCGCGATTAGAGTTAATTAGTGTAGTTTTAAGTTAAAAATAATGTTTTAATAATATGAGATGAGCTTGAAACATGTACTACCCTCCTTGGATGTGTCATGGAAGACCAATAAAATCCATGTTTCAACTTGGTGACCCCATGGAGCCACTTTGGTAGGGAAATGACATAAATAACTTTTTATTCAATGTTAAAGTAAAAATGACACAAACATGAGATGTTTTACTAAAACAATTTTTACATGGGGTTATAAAGGTCCGATTTTTGACTATAAATATTCATTATAAATATATAAAGATTTCCTACATCTTGATATTTTTTTTTTATTTTTAGACATTAAATATATTAAATTATTTATGACATCATGATGATGCAGCGATTACCTCATTAATAAAGGATTTAAATAAAATGAAAAGATAATGTAACATTTATGACCTAAAATGTCCAAAAACTATTGGATGGGTATATTTATAACCCTTATCACCTTAACCTTGACTTATATCAGTGTGGGACCTTTTAAATCCGAAACTCATTTTAAAATAAAGGAACATTTCTTTACCTTCCAAGAGTGCCCCTCCTCTTTTCTTATAAAAGGCCCAAACCTAAACCTCCTTACCCACACTTCCAAAGCCTTTGTCTTGGCCAAACCCTGCCCATTTTGTCTCTCCAAATCCCTCTATGAGTCTTATAAGCCTCAATTTGGTCAGAAGTCTTCCCACGGAAGCCTTTGAGCTCAAACCAAAGGGAGTTACCCAATTTTAGGGTAATGTCTTCACTTGAGTCCTTTTGTTTTATTTTGCTTCTCCACCCCCTAAACTCTTTTTATTCCATTATTTTGAAACAAAACCAGTAGATTAATTATAGTATGCTGTTGTTATGTTAAGGATTCAAACTACACTTAGACACACCTTCGTTTAATGGTTAAAGAACATACTCTTTCTGTGGATGGCGAATTACTACCTCACGAAAAGATGATTGTTCAATATTCTCATAACACCCTTCATGGTGGCCATTATGATGTCACTACATTTATATATGTAATATAATATGTTTATGTTTTCCTTAATCTTCTGTATTCTTCCTTTATGGCATACCTTTATGGCTTCCACTATGGGTATACGTGATATCTTCATTTTAGGAAGTGCGGACTACCGCCCCCACAAAGTGACTTAATTCGTTAATACCATATGTGGTATGTATAAAGGATATATTTAATGATATTATATATGATACCATACTAGAATTAAAATAGTATTATTATGTTTTAATTCCATTAAATATGAAATAGAAATGGAAGTAGCGTTCATTCGTACGTACGGCTTATCATCTCCATGAATGGTGCATTTAATTTCTTAACTCTAAATGTTATGTAATATTATAAATTCATGAATATACTGGATATATATGATATATATGATATCTACATCATTAATACAATTCTGGATATAAAGGATATTTTACCACATGAACAACTGGTAATTATAAAGAGTTTATTTTTTTGACTCAAGTACCAATGATCGTTAAAACAACCATTATTAACATAAATAATAACATAGTATTCATGAAATATTAATAAGTGATATAAAAGGAATAATTAACTTGAAAAAAGTTCTTAAGGAAGTAGAAATTAACTCAAGTTTATTATTCAGGATATTAAAGAACAATCGAGTTAAGTCGAACCTGAGGTAAGGGATCCTACGCCTCTCTTTCTTTTTAAGAACACTCTTTTATGTCATTTCTTTTAAGATCATCTTTCATTTGATTGGGATGTTATTTTATATTACTCTTACTGTACATTTTATGTTAATATTATGAGATACCCTATTTTCTCTCATCAATCCATTTTGGAAGTTTTAGGTGGCACCGTTAGGCGACCGAGATTTCGTAAGGGATTTTTCATCTCACTTTTAGTCTCGTGAGATTTATGCTACATTTGCCACAATTTACTTTGAGTGGTGTATGTACTTCCCATTATTATACTCTTTCTGTAATAAAATTTCATTTATGGGTATTTACATATTTATTATATGACCCTTCTTCAATGGGGTGTACGTTTCGAAAGTTACCCAAGTCGGTAAGGGAACCTTTCACCCTCCTGTTTTTAAAAGATTTATTTTGTTATGTCTTTTAATTCACATACTATTATTATGGGATATGTTCTTATATATACTTATTGATGTAAATTTTATGACCATGTGATGAGATTCCCTTTTTATCTCTCATCAACTATTTTTCTGAATTTGGAAGTGATGCCGTTAGGCTGTCGAATTTTTGCAAGGGAACTTCTTAACCCAATTTTGACTCATTGGGATAAACTTGAACACCTTGAATATGTCGTTCTATGATTATGTGTGAATGTCCTCTGATTGTTTTACACTTAATACCCACTTATATTTTGTGTATTTTTTTGTCACACTTCCTTATGTAACTGATTTATCCTTAATCCAAGGATAACATCTTTGTATGGGACTTTGTCTCAATCTCCTTTCATTGAGCAATATTTTATTTTATACACAACCTTCTTTTATACGGTGTATAAACCCCTTTGACTTTTACGTTTATCCAAAAGGAATATTTTTTTATATGAAGCATTTTACAAAACGACAAAAGGGAATGTTTTTGTCATACGTATGCAGCGACAACGACTTCTCTGCCACTGTGACCATTATTTGAGTTTCGGATTCCTCTACAAGCCATACCTTCTTTTTAAAAGAAAAATAAATAACATGTTATACTTTTCTTTTATTTTTTTTATTGAAAATGGTTTTCATAATGTTTTTATATCAATGTGTTGTATTGATATCTTGTTATTTAAAGGTGGAAATGTTATTTTTCCTTTATGCATGTTTTATGTGATAATATTATATTATGGTTCTTGGGAATTTTTATGAATACAGGTGGTTTCGTGATAAACTAAGGGCGGGTGAGCCCGATATAGCTCTCCAATGCATTGGGTAACGTGAAGGAGTGAAACGTTAAGGTTTCTTCGAAGAGATTTAGGGAATTTACTGTGATGGGTATTCCAAACGTAACCAAGAGGGTTACTCCCTACGTAAGAATGTTATGAATGTCTCAAGTTACCTTTGATGTATTATGATTTCTATGATTTATTCATGATTTGATATGCCTATGTTTTTATGGGTAATGTATGATTTCATTCTTATGTATATATGAACTCATGTTTCCTTTCCATATTCTTATATCCATTACTGAGCTTTTTATGCTCATCCCAAGTTTTTTAAATGTTTTTCACAGGTAAAAGGAAAGGTATATGATATGATGATAGTGTCAAGGAAGTGTCAAGAAAGTATCCATGTTTTATTTTAAATATGTTTCCATTGATGGGAAAAAATGAATACTATCTTTATGTAACCACTTTGTTTAAATGTGGAATGTACATCAAGTTTTATGATCTAATTATCTAAAACTCTAAAACTAAAAATATCCTCAATGTGTAATCTTGTAATAAATCAAGATTAATTAAGGTTTAAGGCTGGGGCCTTATAGTTGGTATCCAAGGTCGGTTTAGATTACTTTAGAGTTTAGGGTATTCTTTAAGCATAAGTGACATTACCATAATGGTTAGGATTTCAGAAAGAGTCCTAGTTTTAGATAAATTGAATGAGTAAGTATATCTTAGTGTTTATCTTCCTCATTAGTGAATGATGGTTTTCTTGATATACTCACACTGACCCTTTTGGTTTTAGTAAATGGATGGATCTAGAAGGAACCAAAGTAACAGTGGATGTGAAGGAAACTATGACAGTTTTTTGAGCAAGCAACTGAATGATATTGGAGCTGCAATGAGAACTCTTGTATTTATCCTCAACCAACTATCTGGAGTCATGATTGACCACCTAAACCTTGGTGATTTCTCTAAGGAATCATATATGCGAGAAACAAATCCCTACGGAGCTACAGGTAATAATCATAAAGGTATGTGTGTTCAAAAACCTATGTGTCAAAGATATGGAATGAAACACCTAGGAAAATGTTTCAAAGGGACAGAAATATGCTACAGATGTCGAAATTAAGGTCATAAACCAAGAAACTTCCATGGAAAAAGGAAGCATCCAGTTGACTCGAGGAAAGGGAAATAATTTCTTTCTGAGGGATCAATTGAATGTTTTAAATGTGGTGTTCATGGTCATTATGCAAACACATGTCCTAGGAAGATGTTTCGTGAATGGGATCACCAAGATCGTACAAATATTCATTTTCCAATACCTAATTTCATTCCGACTGAGGATGAAGAAACTAACAATGACCAATCAAAGGTATGGATTATTTCATAACTTTTGTTTTCCTATTTTGGAATCTTAGGATATGATTCATGATTTTGTTTGTAGGAAAGAAGTATTTCAGAATAAGTTGGAAAGGAATGGTTAATGGATCATGAAGAATGTTGAATGAGTAAGAAGTCAACATATAAGGGCTTAAAGAGTTATGGTGAAATTATTAAGAGTATTAAGTCTTTTTTGATGATGGGGTTATATTAGAAGACTTTTTATAGTATGTCTAACCCTGATGCTTAATATATGAAAATTTTATTCAAGGAATAGTTATCTGTTCTTTTGTTGACATAGTTATAAAGAACCATTTGGGTTTATATGATCCTTACTTTTGAGGTAATTATGGGTTACTATATGTTATGATGGAAGTGAAAGGCATGAGATAAAATTGATGTTAAATTATGTTATGGTTATTTTTGATGATTTTATCTCTTTTTGGTGAATGATTTGAGAATTATATGGTTTTGGAAAAAGGACAACACGCAGACTGTGTGACAACCCATCACGCCAGACAAAGCTGTGTGAATCGAACCCACAACCAAAGTGCAACTGGTATTTATCACCTACCACTGGACTACGTGAAGTCCCTGGTTAGGGTGACTTATTATTTTTAGTTAGGTGACTTTATGAATTAATATTAAGTTGATTTTGGGTTATTTATGAAAATGATTAACCTATCATGGAGGATATGTGATTAGGTTAATTACTTTTCAATACGAGACTTTAGGAGCAACTGATGTTGTTTGGAGATAAATGTTACGATTTAACATGGAAGACTATGTGACTAAATCCATCAAATATTTGGGTTTCAATCTTAGTTTGGTTTACTTTGAAGATTTTTTTGGACAAATTTTTTATCGAATAGTCCGCGTTGAACTCTGGGTTTTGTTGGACAAATTTTGGAGATTAAGAATAGATTTTCATTTTATAAAGGGTTATCCTTTTTTGGATTATATGATCTTGTAATAACCTTTTTGTTTTGGTTTTGGTTAAGGTCTAAAGATATGGGAAGTATATAGTTCTCTTTTGGGGATTAGGTGATTCTCTAGAAGTTGATTATAGTACTCTTAATGTGAACAAGTCTCCCTAAATACTCATCTTTTGGGGAAAGTATTTGTCTGTTTAAGAAATATAGTAAAAGTTGAAAGTCAACATGACAAGTAAGTATATTTCCTTAAGATCAAAAATAAATTCCTCAATGAATAGTAACTTAAAACAGAAGTGTTGTCTGTTAACTTTTCCTACTGGGGAATCGAATATCGTTTAACCCATCACAAGTTTGTGATTTCATTATGGTTAAATTTCTTCTAGACATGTTTACTATCACTCTCCATCAAGAACATGACCCTTTGTTTTTTCCTCCATTTCCATATTTTCACATTTGGAATCCTAATATGGGTTAACTCGGGTGACCTTTGTACTTACCTTTCTTTATTTTAAAGTGATTGTTTTATTGACTCTTGTTCTTATGTGGGATTTTCAATGAAGTTTCCAATCCCAATTTTAAAATGGCGAGGATGCAATTCCCAAAAGGGGGGGGGAGGATGTAACACCCCAGGTAAATAAAGAGTATGAGATTTTTAAATGTATCCATATTTGTGAATAAAATATTAATATAACTTTAAAGGGGACGCTATGCTCGATGGTGTACCCAGCGCACAACAACGAGTTTCTTGGGAATCTAATGTTGCACTCGAGTAATAAAATAATATTATTTTAAATGGTAGTTAACGCCTAGCTGTTGTGATGGAGAGAATGAATAGAACTAACCACAAAATTATTATATATGTTTGTCAAATATTTTTACTTTTTACAATAAATTTTAGATAATTAAGAATGAAAATTAATCCAATTTTAAGCGTAAACATTATAATATTCTTTAAAAGGTCGATTAACCGCCTTTTGATGGAGAACCTATTTTAAATCCACTTTTTGATAATTTTATGTGTTATATTTGACAAAATAAAATTCTTATTTATAATCGGGACATCAGAAGTTACTTTGTGTAAATTTTTGGTATTTTTCCAATAAAGTACATTTTTTAATGAATAGTGAAAAATGTTGTATTTTAATTCAAAACCTCTTTTTAATATAATTTATTTGTATGATTAGATTATCTTTTAAATTGGTTTTAATGTGAAATTAGAATATATTTTTACAACTAAATCCAATGTTGGTAATTGGAATTAATTTCACTTTGAAATTGGACTTAAACTAGTGTCAATCTTTTAATAGATATTGTTTCGTAAAAACACGCTATTTGTTTTGACAGCTGGAATTAATTATGAAATTAATTAATGAAAATTATATGTTTTTAATTTTGTAAAATAGACATCATTTTTGAATTCGGAATATCAAATATATCATAAGGTAAATTTTTGGTAATTTTCTTAAAAACTTCAATTTTTTATAAATAGTGAAACCACTAAGTGGAACTTATAAAAACTGATTATCCGTTTAAATGATAATTTTCCACCTTTGTGATTTGAATTTCAAAAATCTGACATACTTGGTTGTCATTAAGAAGTAAAATTTGGTTCAATGGGATTAAAATAATTTTTTGGTGAATAGTAACTTATTAAGTTTTTAATCGCGATTAGAGGTAATTAGTGTAGTTTAAGGTAAAAATAATGTTTTAATAATATGAGATGAGCATGAAACATGTCTTACCCTCACTGGATGTGTCATGGATGACCATGAAAATCCATGGGTCAACTTGGGGACCCCATGGAGCCACTTTGGTAGGGAAATGACATAAATAACTTTTTATTTAATGTTAAAGTAAAAATGACACAAACATGAGATGTTTTACTAAAACAAATTTTACATGGGGTTATACATGTCAGATTTTTGACAATAAATATTAATTATAAATCTAAAAATAGTTCCTACATCATGATACTTTTTTTATAATTTTTAGTCATTAAATATATTAAATTATTTATGACATCATGATGATGTGGCGATTACCTCATTAATGAAGGATTTAAATAAAATGAAACGATAATGTAACATCTATGACCTAAACATGTCCAAAACCTATTGGATGGGTATATTTAGAACCCTTATCACCTTATACTTGAATTATATCAATGTGGGACCTTTTAAATCCGAAACTCATTTTAAAATAAAGGAACATTTCTTTACGTTCCAAGAGTACCCCTCCTCTCCTCTTATAAAAGGCCCCCAGCTCAACCTCCTTACCCACATATCCAAAGCCTTTGGATCGGCTAAACCCTACACATTTTGTCTCTCAACATCCATATATAACTCTTAAAAGCCTCACTTTGGTGAGAAGTCTTCCCAAGGAAGCCTTTGAGCTCAAACCAAAGGGAGTTACCCGATTTTAAGGCAATGTCTTCACTTGAGTCCTTTTGTTTTATTTTTCTTCTCCACACCCTAAACTCTTTTTATTCCCTTATTTTGTAAAAAACCAGTATCATAAATATACTAGGATGTTGTTATGTTAAGGATTTTAGTTACACTTACTCACACCTTTGTCTAATGGTTAAAGAACATACTGTTTCTGTGGATGACGAATTACAGCCTCACGAAACAGTGATTGTTAAATCTTCTCTTAACACCATTCATGGTGACATTATGATGTCACTAAATTTATATATGATATATAATATGTTTATTTTTTCCTTACGATTATTTATTTTTCATTTATGGAATACCTTTATGGCTTCCACTATGGGTATACGCGATATCTTCATTTTAGGAAGTGCGGACTACCACCCCCTCAAAGTGATTTGACTCGTTAATACCAAATGTGGTACGTATAAAGGATATAATTAATGATATTATATATGATACCATACTGTAATTAAAATACTCTTATTATGTTTTAATTCGATTAAATATGATATATAAATGGAAGTAGTGTTCATGCGTACATACGGCTTACTGTCTCCATGAACGGTGCATTTCATTTCTTAACTCTAAATGTTATGTAATATTATAAATTCATGAATAT
This sequence comes from Viscum album, assembly GCA_963277665.1. Lineage (NCBI taxonomy): Eukaryota > Viridiplantae > Streptophyta > Magnoliopsida > Santalales > Viscaceae > Viscum > Viscum album. The sequence continues at coordinate 1,449,920,598 of OY728155.1, forward strand.
ACTGGATATATATGATATATATGATATCTACATCAGGAATAAAATTCTGGATATAATCGATATTTTACCACATGAACAACTTGTAATTATAAAGAGTTTATTTTTTTGACTCAAGTACCAATGATCGTTAAAACAACCATTATTAACTTAAATAATAACATAGTGTTCATGACCGGGTAATAAATGATATAAAAGGAATAATGAACATGAAAAATGTTCTTAAGGATGTAGAAATTAAGTCATGTTTATTATTCAGGAGATTAAAGAATGATCGAGTCAAGTCGGACCCGAGGTAAGGGATCCTACCCCTCTCTTTCTTTTTAAGTACACTCTTTTATGTAATTCCTTTTAAGATCATCTTTCTTATGATTGGGATGTTTATTTAAATTACTCTTACTGTAATTTTTATGTTCATATGCTGAGAGACCTTATTTTATCTCATCAATCCATTTTGGATGTTTTACGTGGCGCAGTTAGGCTGTCGAGTTTTCGTAAGAAATTTTTCATCTCACTTTTAGTCCTGTGAGATTTATGCCACATTTGACACCATTTCCTTTGATTGGTGTATGTACTTCCCATTATTATACTATTTGTGTAATATAATTTAATTTATGGGTATTTACATATTTATTGTATGACCCTTCTTCAATGGGGTGTACATTTTGAAAGTTACCCATGTCGGTAAGGGAACCTTTCACCCTCCTCTTTTTACAAGACTTATTTGGTTATGTATTTTAATTCACATACTATTATATTGGGATATGTTATTATATATCCTTATTGACGTAAATTTTTTGAACAAGTGATGAGATACCCTTTTTATCTCTCATCAACTCTTTTTCTGAATTTGGAAGTGACACCGTTAGGCTGTCGAATTTTTGCAAGGGAACTTCTTAACTCAATTTTGATTCTTTGCGATAAACTTGTACACATTGAATATGTCATTCTATGATTATGTGTGAATGTCCTCTGATTGTTTTACACTTAATACCCACTTATATTTTGTGTATTCATTTGTCACACATAATTATTTAACTGATTTATCCTTAATCCAAGGATAACATCTTTGTATGGGACATCATCTCAATATCCTTTCATTGAGACCTATTTTATTTTATACAAAACCTTATTTTATACGGTGTATAAACCCCTTTTACTTTTACATTTATCCAAAAGGAATATTTTTTTATATGAAGCGTTTTAAAAAACGACAAAAGGGAAAGTTTTTTTCATACGTAGGCGGCGACAACAAATTCTCCGCCGCCATGACCATTATTTGAGTTTCGGCTTCCTCTACAAGCCATACATTCTCTTTAAAAGAAAAATAAATACCATGTTTTACTTTTATTTTATTTTGGTATTGAAAATGGTTTTCATAATGTTTTTATATCAATGTGTTGTATTGATATCTTGTTATTGAAAGGTGGAAATGTTATGTTTCCTTTATGCATGTTTTATGTGATAAGATTATATTATGGTTCTTGGGAATTGTTACGAAGACGGTTGGTTTCGTGATAAACTAAGGGCGGGTGATCCCGATATAGCTCCCCAATGCATTGGGTAACACGAAGGAGTGAAACGTTAAGGTTTCTCCGAAGAGATTTAGGGAATATATTGTGATGGGTATTCCAAACGTAACCAAGAGGGTTACTCCCTACGTAATAATGTTATGAATGCCCCATGTTACCTTTTATGTCTTATGATTTCTATGATTTATTCATGATTTGATATTCCTATGTTTTTAGGGGTAATGTATGATTTCATTCTTATGTATATATGAACTCATGTTTCCTTTCCATATTCTTAGAACCCTTACTGAGATTTTTATGCTCATCCCAAGTTTTTTTTTGAATTGTTTTTCACAGGTCAAGGGAAAGGTACATGATATGGTGATAGTGTCAAGGATGTTTCAAGAAAGAATCCATGTTTTATTTTAAATATGTTTTCATTGATGGGAAAAAATTAATACTATCTTTATGTAACCACTTTGTTTAAATGTGGAATGTAATGCATGTTTTATGATCTAATTCTCTAAAACTCTAAACTTGAAAAGATCCTCAATGTGTAATATTGTAATAACTCTAGATTAATTAAGTTTTAAGGATGAGGCCTTATACTTTACGTCCCCATAAATATACATCATAAACTAGGGAATCAAAAGTGGGTATTGAGCATGCATCTGAGCCTCCTGCTCCCAAGTGCTCTCCTGGAGGTTCCCGTGCTACCATCTGATTCGCACAAGAGGGATCGATCACCCACGTAGGACTCGCTCCTGTTGATCCTCGATCTCCACTGAAACCTCCGAAAAAGTATCCCCATCATCAACGTCTAGCTCCCCATGTTCAATGATATGTGTCGGGTCGTGCAAGTATCTTCTCAGCTAAGATACGTGGATGACATCGTGCAACCGGTGCAACTGAGGTGGTAGAGCCAGGCGATAAGACACCTCGCCAATCCTGCTGAGGACCTGGAATGGTCCGATGAAGCGCAGAGACAATTTTCTGCCTCAGACAAATCTCTGTAATCCACATCGAGGTGAGACACGCCAGAAGACGTTGTCGCCATCCTCGAACACTAGTGGCCTCCACCTTCTGTCAGCACAAGAGTTTTGCCGACTCTGAGCTGTCTTCATCCGCTCTTCGATGACTTGGACATTCTGGTCCTACACGAGCTGCTGAGATTTATTCTTTTCCAAGAATAGAAATCTAGTCTCATCCCCTGGATGAACCACGTTATTCGCCTAATAAAATCAATCCCGTCATGGATGATACTAACCCATACCAATTATGAGGTCGTAAGGCGTCGACGCTACTACCAAGAGATCCAACCGTTACTCTCGCCTCCAAGGGTTGAGTCACACTGTCGGAATCAGTGTGTGGTCACTGGGTCTCCTCCAGTAGCTATCTCAATGTTAGGTTCAAGTCAAAGGTTATTAAACCGGAACCTCTTAGTAACAACATAAAGAGAGGACAAGAAGGTAAACGCCAAAAGAAAGGCGTCTTTTATTACTGCAGCTCAAAGTACAATGACACACAACGTCTATAGACAAACATCCACAATGCTATAACTAGAATAAACAAAAGTCTCCAGGCCTGGAGCTAGTACCGCTCCTGTCCATATGCTCCTGGAGCTCCATGATCATAGGCCTCAGCTGCCTAAAGCTGAGATCTCCCTCGTCCACCAGCTCCCTGCGGTCGGGGTGGACCTCCTGGTGGTGGTGGTGTCAACACCTCGAATTGTCGTCCACCTCCAGCTGCATGGCCAGCTCCCCTACCATAGTCTCCGGCTCCATGTGGTCCGCCTGGATCGAACCTCTGCCTCTTCCTGGGAGGACCTTCATTCATCTACTTCTCATCCGTATGGCGGGTCAGACAGTCACGAGCCATGTGACCAACTCTGCCGCGTGAGTAACACTGTCCGCTCATGGTAAGTCGTTGTCCACCCCGGGTTCCTCGCACAAATGATCCCGTGTCACGCGGTTGACCACCTGTAGGTCTAGTCCTCTTGGACCCCTGCGTCATCTGTCTACTGCCCACTGCAGAAGACTCTGCTGCATGCTGGCTAGTGGTGGGTCCTACTGCTGGAGACTGCTCAGCAAGGAAACTCTCCACTAAGAGGGCTCGCTCCAACACCACTGTCTATGACGGAATGCTATGAGAAAGAACTGAAGCTATGATCTCTCGCCTGAGCCCCTGCTCGAAGGTTATGGCCCTGAAGAATGGGTCTCGTACCATGTATGTCATGTAGAGCGAGAGATCGGTAAACCTTGCCGCGTACTGGGCTATTGTCATGCTACCCTGCTGTAGCTGTAGAATCTCCTGGATGCGCACCCCACGGAGGGTGGCTCGGATGAACTCTGAGCGGAAGAGGCTCTCAAAGTCCATCCAGAGAAGATATGACTCATCGTGCACATGGAGCATCAAGCTCCACCATCTGCCTACTGCCGCGTGCAGTAGGCTCGCTGCGTGGATCACCATGAGGTATGTTGGTTTCCTCACAAACCTGAAAACAAGTACAACTGCCTCCAGCCAATCCTTAGCTGCCTGGGGGTCCGTCTCCCCACGGAACATCGGCGGTAGCTAGCGCTGAAACTCCTGCAGTGCACTAAGGCGACGTGCATCGTCAGCGGCTAGGGCTGGTATCATCGGTGGCTCAGTGGGTAGTGGTACCGCCGGTGCCCCAACTGTCAAAGGGCCCTGTACCGAGGCCTTGTCGCTCGGCGGGCTGTCATCATGTACAACTCTCGGAACCCTAGCTGGCTACCATCGTGGGGCCATCCTGAAAAGAAACAGGTGTGCCACGGTCAACAGTATACCTGGTGAGCTGAAAACAATTAATCACAAAGAAAACATGAAACACACATGAAATCAATGTTTTCACGCATTAAGTCGGAAATCAGAAGTCAGGGTTCGGGTGTACGGATATGTCGGCCGCCACACCAACACCAGACTCCCTGAATAGATAACCACACCCAATACGCTTGAAATTATTGCTTCACATAGAAAAGATCAGAGTTCCATGTTCTGCAGTAGAACCGAAGTACTATGATACCAATTTGTAATGACCCGTCCTCGGGGCCCGTGCCGTGACTACCCCAAGCCCTCCTTCCATAGGCCAGGGGCTGGCGACTAGAACCATGTCGTAAATCCCGGTAAAAAGGGAAATCATTGCCTTTTTAAGTAAACAAACACCACCGAGCAAGAAAGCAGTAGAAGTAAACACTAAGTAAAAATTGAGTACAACAGTAAGTGTAGAAAAGTAAGTGGGCTAGTATACAAACCCAAACTGAAAGTAAAGTACAGCTGGAAGGGGAAACAGAAACTGAAAAGTAAAGCTGCAATGTTGAGATGTCCACTGGAAATCCCACCTGAAGGGTGGGTACAGATAGCCTCCACTACTCCTCGGGTCCTGCCGACCGCTCCGAGTACGTCCTTCCCAGTGGTCCACCTCCAGGTACCGTCCTACTCTGCAAGCCTCAACCACGATCAGCATTGTCCGTTGTCTGCAACCAACACAATGTAGTGAAGGCATAGCCAATGCAGGGGTGAGTATAAGCTACTCAGTAGGGACCCCGAGACCCCCGAGTGTCTCCCAGAATCCACAAGGGATAATATACAAAGGAAAGATACAATCACGAAGTAACATCCGACACTGCTTAAATATATTCCCATATATATATAAGTCATCAATTCCATTACGCTCCAACCTCTGAGCCTAAGCACAACCCAGTCCACACAGGAAAGCAAAACTTAATCCACACAGGATAGCACAACACAATCCACAAAGGAAAACAAAATAGGATTCAGGTCACACATGTATACTTCTTCAAATGACGATAGAGATGATCGGATGTATCCACTGATTCATCTATGCCGTCAGACCCACAAAGGGTCGATAGGTACTAACCCCCGCAATGACCCACACAGGATCAATCATGAAGTTGAAACTATAGCTATTGGGAAACTCCTTCTCTATCAAGTTCAGTGGTTATACCGATACAACCAAGCGCTTCCCTCTAACCATGGACTGTTGTAGTACTCCACCTATCGAGTACTATGGTCCTGCTGCTACAATCAAGTGCTTCCCACCATGGGTCCGCCGCTACAACCAAGAGCTCCCCCTCATAGCCTCTAGAGGTACTCCTTCTATTGAGTACCACGGGTCAGCCGCTACAACCAAGCGCTCCTATGTCGTGGGTCTGCCGCTACAACCAAGCGCTCCCCCGTGCTGCTACAACCAAGCGCTCCTCCATCATGGGTCTTCCTCTACAACCAAGCGCTCCCCCTCATAGCCTCCAGAGGTACTCCTTCTGTTGAGTACCGCGAGTCTGCCGCTACAACCAAGCGCTCCTCCACCGTGGGTCTGCTACTACAACCAAGCGCTTCCCATTGGGCTATCCGTAACACACCGTGTCATTCGATCAGCAGTCGTCAAGTCTCAACCGGCTCTAGGGTTTCCGCACACAACATGCTCATTCCGGGAGGGTCCACTCCATGAGCCAAGAGGTCGATGCATCAACTGACATGTAGTCCGGAGTTGATGTATCCCAAAAGTACTGTAGTGGTCACTACCGAACCCACAGAGGATTCCCGTACGGTCTTCATTGTCGTCGCAGATGCAGCCATCTCTAGGGTTCCGGCACACAGCAAGCTCGTTCGGGAGGGTCCGCTCTACGAGCCGAGAGGCTGATACATCAACTGACACATAGTCTAGAGTTGATATATCCCAAAGTTATGTATCATCAACAGGAACTCAACATTGCAGACAACGCGTCAATAGGACGTCTGGTCTAAGAGTTATCATCCTTTTTCCGTTCCAGGGGCCCGGTTGGATTTTGGGTGCAATCCAACCCGGACACTATCAAACTGCATCCACAACTCAAGAGAAGGATGCCAAAAGTACCGTCTCATCAATAAGAAATCAACGAGATAGAAGGCACATCATTCGGACGCCCGGTCCGTGAGTTATTGGCTTTTTCGTTCCAGGGGCCCGGTTGGTTTCGTGAGCGAACCAACCAAACCGCACTCCGACGGCATCCAAAACTCACGTGGAGTAAGCAAATAGTTCCTTCTCATCAAGAGGAATCCAAAAAAGTTGATGGCATGTCCATCGGACGTCCGGAGCACAAGTTATGAGTGTTTCCGCTCTGAGGGCCCCGTTGGTTTCGTGTACGAACCAACCCTGACGAACCCCATGTTCTTTGAAAACTTGAGTGCGATATACCGAAACGACCGTCTCGATCCAAGGATCGCATCTCCCCTTACAGTGCATTGATCAGAGGCTCGTAGCTCATTTTATGAGAAAAATACCTAAAATGTTCGAAAACGGGGGGTCTGGGCCCGGACCGACCCGGCCCAACCCCCCCTGGGTCAGCCCGAACCGGGTCAACACGACCCGGGTCCGGGTCCGACCCGGCCCGGCCACGGTGGCCCGACCTAGCCTGGGCGCGACCCGGCCCGGCCAGCGGGTCGGCTCTGCCGGTTACAGCCGAGCGGAGCGGGGGCCGTGCTGCCCCCCACGTGAGGAACCGCTGCCCCACGTGGGGCCACCCTTTCCAGCGGACGCGGCTGGGCCGCCGCGTCCCGTGCTCCTCCGGATTTGCGCGGTCGCGGGACTGCGCTGCTGCCACCGTGCCCCGTGCGCCTCTGGTCCCACGCGCCGGCGGGTTGTTCTGTGGACCATTGGACGAGTTCCGGTGGTCAGAAATTCACAACGTCTTCACCAAAGTTCCACCCGGGGTTCGTCCTTCACTACGGGGACTCTGCATCACCCGTGCGGCCTGCTTTGTCGACGTCTGCCATTTCGCACACCTAGATCGAAAGGGGCGGTGGGTTCGGACTTGTTTGTTAGTCCGCACCCACAGCGTTAGCGGTTTTAAAAGTATCACACCAAAAATAATAGATTAATCAAACGCCATGGGTATAAGTCAAAAAGATTTAAATAATCAGACCCCTACCTCGTCGTAGTCGTCGAACGTGAGTTCTTCGCGGAATTGACCGTTGCAGAAGAAGAGGATCGTCGTGTCGCGGAAGGGGCGTCGCGTCGTCACGGTACACGGCGTTGCGTCGTCGCGGTACACGACGTCGCGTCAACGATATCAATCGGGTGTTGATTGAAGATTGTCACGGAGAAGGATTGTCGCGGAAGGAGATTCGTCGGCGTCGCGGTACACGGCGTCGCGTCGTCGATCTCCGAGGGTTCGACATTCTTCGCGTTCTTCGCAAAGGAGGATGAAGAATTTAGAGTTTCTCCAAATCCTCTCAACAAGCCGCCCACCGGCAAAACATGCATTGGTATTATTTTATTCCATGCCAACAAATGAAAAAAACGGTTAAGAAACGAACCATTAATTTGGTGAATTAATGGTAACGACTTAACAGCCCAATTAATAGGGGCGTTATGAATTTAAGAAAACACACCAGTTGACTTTCATTTAAAGGGGTTTTTGCAGGTGCGTTACTTAGAGGAGAAGAAACGATGGGGCTCATGCGAGCCCCACCTCACAAATATCCTACCAAGTTGGAAGGATATTCTGGGTTCCACCCTATCTGCTTCAACTCAGCTTAAGTGTCTTTAAGTGGCTTTAAGTGAAATAAAATAAAGTTGTCACACCACTTTATTTTATTTCTTAACATAACCCCAAATACTAAAAACCACACCCGAGGAAACACAACTCCATAAAAGGAATTTCTAAGCAAATACTGGCACTGCGATTCCATCGGTGCACTTGGAATTCGAATTCGAGCACCGGTTCAAAAGTTAGGAAAACCCGCTCGTTCGTTCACTGAATGTACCCGAGCCAAACTTCGGAAGATGATTTCGGGCACACCGGGCCTCAGAATCAGGTGTCGTCAGGAACTACGTTCTTGTAAAATTCCAAAGAAAATTTAGAAAAAAAATTTCCTTGAATTTTACGGGTCTTTACAAGAGAATTCTGTGCTTTAGAATTTGAATCAAGAGTTTTTCTATCTACATGAGTCATAGCCAACCATGTTGAACTAGTAACTTGTATTCCTTGCACAATGGAAAATATGACATCAATTTTAAGGTATCATAGATGATATCTCATTCTATTATTCCAAATCTGAAAATTACTTCCATCAAAGAGAGGTACTCCACTAACACTGGCTAAATTCTCCATGACGGTATATAAGAGATCAAACACCAGCAACCTCCCTCTGATTACACTTGAAGGACCCCAGAACACCTTGAGAGGGGTGGGGTGAATTAGGCTATCAAGTTTTTCTTTTTAAAGTTGTGGATATTGTTCTCATGTAGGTAGTAACTTGTTAATCCTATCAACCAAATTAATATTGAGAGATGACACAACACTTTTACTGGGTTCCCCACAAAGGGCTATGTTGAAGCCTTATGTGCATGCTTCTATAATACCAACAATTTTTCTCTAAAATTTATTTTCCAAACACAATTTTCTACTGTTTATAATTATTAGGCCCAGAAATATGGAAAACACTAGAAAAAGATGCCACATTCATTACTATTTTACACTCGAACAGTATGATCCCATTCCTTGTAGAAATTGTCAACTTCCAATGAGGATTGACCACAAACACAAACCAAAAAACATTTCTTTTAATGAACGATCATTGTTCCAACATGTGTTTGAATACATGATGATTCAATATTATGGTAATTTTTATGATGTTTTGTATATACACCATCCTTACATAATTCCGTATGTGGAAACATTTTGGGTTAGAATCTTTACATTATGCTCCTCTATATTGGTATCGAGACCCATAACCTATACCATATTAATAGTTATGAAGCACTTCAAATAACACCAACTAGATATAGTAATGTCATTATGCATCACAAGGTAATAGGGAGACTAGTCCCTCTAAAAATATCCCCTAAGAGATAACCTAAAGAATTTTTTAATATTTTTATACAGATATTTGTTTCTATTTTTTCCAAATTATCAAGGGTTAACATTAAAACAAATAGTTTTACTTATAGTGAAAATAAAATGGTTATATGGAGGGAATATCCATTATATTTCATATATTATAATCCTAATCGGTTAGTAGAATGTAATATTAGGGGAAACAGAAGGGTTTTTTCTTAAGAAAATGGTCCTAGTTTTTAGAACACAAATATAATTATCAGATAAGAGGTAAATAATTACATTATCTCAATGGTATGTGGATGAAATTATTCATCAATAATTAAATCCAAAGAATGAGTAGGATTTGATAATTCCTTGGAAATTTGTAAGCGAATGACTGATAAAAATTCCTCCATTACAAAGGGTCGTGGAAAATCACAAATTTCATCATTTTCTACACCCTTTGCTACAATAATTTATTTTTATACATATCTCAATACTGATACACTTTTAAGGAATTTAATATGTTTAACCTACCCACCATTAAGTATTTTTCTACTGCTTAGGGTTTCATTTTCAGAAGTTTTCGGTTTTAACAAAATATTTTAATGATTGATTGTCGAGACCCAAGCTTGAGTAACATGGGAATTACATTACTTTTGTGGAATACATAATACATAACAAAAACCAACACTCTTGGACTGTAATCGTTTAGTGTCTTTGGAAACTCGGAACCTAATCTTCTAATCATAGTGAAAGATCATCAACATCTCCCACAAAGATCATCCCCATTTGTTTTCTTAATTAAAACCATTATTTATAACCTGGGGAAAAGAAAACATATAAAGGGTGAGCTCAAATGATCAATAAGGTTAATCATGGAGAAAATAAAATAAACCACATACATTTGAACTTAAAAATATGAACATAATGTTTAAACATCAGAATCTTGAGTGGTGAAATAAATCTAGGCAGTACGTAAGGAATAGATCATAATGTAACATTAATAATGATATAATAACATGGGAATAAAACATGTAATTGTGGAAAACCATTAAGCACATGTTATGATTTCCATAGTAGACAAGGCATTGCTTCCAAGACTATCATAGTTGTCAAAGTCCATTACTGAATCGGGTTTACTTGCCGTTCCAGCCCTGTATTACTAAACCAGATTTTACATGCCATTCCAACTATGTCTATCTCATGAGATATAAATATTTACCCAATGCATTGGTGGGAGATATAGGTCCCACCCATCTCATAATGAAATTATTCTTACGTGTGCCACAAAATAAACATAAATCATTCATCACAACCCAATGAATAAAATGTGTTTAATAAACATCATCCTATTAAAAAATAATCAATATAAAACAAATGGATATCATTTAATCATAATAAAAACCACACCATGTAAATAATTTAGACATTATACTTGAATAATAATATTACTATATAATGTCATCTTAGATGGAAAATAGTTTAGACAAAACACTTGAAATGAATTCTTGAAGAAAATATCCTTTCATCTTCAAAATCATTTTCTTTTCACAAAATGCCATTAAATTTTAAAATAAAAGGATATTGTTAAAAATAATCATGAAATATTGTAGAGTAATCATCATGAAAATAAGGTGTTATTAATCCGTAAAAATACGTTCAAGCCGTATAAGTTAAAAAAACATTCACCTCGTACTTTTGTCGGAAAACTCAAAAAGTTCCTCGTATGGTAAACAAAAGAAATATTCCTTGCATAAAACAAAGTCAAAGAGGGGTAAACATGAATTTAAAAATATATGGAACAATATTAAAAACTTAATGGAAAACATTTTTATGGACATGGATGAAAAATATAACCCTAGTAAATACTTACATATATGCAATCTTGTATAAAAATGAGATTTGAAAAATTATCCCTTACCATATGTCCAATTTCATCCGTAAGTGTCTGAATCTACTATACAGTGGGTTTAAACATATTATTAACTTTTAAAATAACCATAATAATATTCATGATATCATATATGATTCACTTATGACTTTATATTACCTATTCTTTTGTTAATTTCAAGTTAAAGCAGCGTTTTGGGAAAAATCGTTTCATTTATCGTACCTGTTTCGACTTGTTGTTCTTAAAATTATTAATTATATCCTAATTTACTTAATCCCAGAATGTAAAACATGAATTATATAATTGATATTCAGAATATAAATATATATTATATATCGATAAATGGAATGGAATACACCGTTCCTGGAGACGGTAGGCCGTACGTACGCATGAACACTGCTTTCGTTTCCTTATTGAATTGAATAGAAATAAGTAAATGAAACATATATATAAATAAATAAAGTATAATTATTATGTATTATATTTCATGATTATTTATTATATATACTTTATAATCATACTTTAATGGATACTTGAATGGTTAACCATGGAAAATGAATCTCATCGCGTTCGTGGAGACGGTAGTCCGTACGTACGCACGAGCGACAATATCATTATTTTGATATTAAAATCATATATAATTGGATATTATATCATATATAAAGAATAATAATAATTTTATATCAATTATTTATATCATTTATAGTCATTATTATACCCATCAAAATGATGAAATGTTTGAATGACAATCTACTCCACGACGTGGAGACAGTAACCCGTACGTACGCTGGCGTGGTGACTTTTTTATTAACAGGATTTATAAAATAACTAGTATTTTTGTACAATTTTTATAATAACATCAATTTATACTGAAGATAATGGAGTTATTATTTAATAATGTAAATAACAAAGAAGGAGGAAGTGGATGAATAAAGGAACTTGGAATAGGTGGTGAGACATTTACCTCTTCTTCAGGTTCTTCCTTTTGATTTGATTAAAAGAGATCCTTAGGTTGGATTTCTGACTAAAGTAAGGCCTCTAGGATGAAGGGAGGATAGTTTAGAGGGTATTTTGGACGATGTTTCCCAATCCAAATTACTTAAAAGGTGTGAATTCGAGTGAAGGGGGAGTTCCCTTTTATAAGAGGGGTGAGGGGCACCTTTGAAAAAATTTAATATATTATTTTATAATAAATTCATTTTTGGTTTCTAATGGATAAAAAGTTACTTATATATAGGATATGGTAGGTATGGGTAGAAATCATTTCAACCAATAGGTTTTAGACAAGTTTAGGTTAACATTTTAACATTATCATTTAGATTTAATTCTAAGTTAAATAATTTTACTTTTACCGTGTCTTCTATTATTCTTACACTGTATGGTTAATAAACTTACTATAAACTGCCAATAAAACACCAATTGGTTAATTAATGTCATATATAATATTATATAAGTCCTTTTGACGGACCTTATATTTTTAGGACCATTATATCAATTAATAATATAAAATTTGTTTTAAAAACACTTTTTTGTCAATTTTTACACTCGTTGATATTTTGTTTTTTCTAAATTCATAACAGAATTATTACTTTGAAATAAAATCATCTAACCAACCCGAATATGTTATATTTACCTAGAAAATTGTTTTAAGACATAAAAAGACTCAAATTACATTTATTTTGTTATTTATAATATCAATAATGCTAATATTTCATTAATAAGGTAATTACTGCATCATCATTGTGTTATAAATAAATTAAATTATTTAATGTATAAAAAATATAAATAAAATTAAAATATTTAGGAAATTGTTTTAGATTTATAATGAATATATATATTCTAACTTATTATATGTAATAACCATTATTAAAAATGTTTTAGTTCTTAAAATTTGATTTTAACTCTTTTAACTCTTCTTTGAATTAAATAATAATAAATGTCCTAATCTAATCCATGTGAACCTAAAGGGGAATATTTTTTTCCTAAGGGGTTTTTGGTAAAATTAATCATATCCGATATAATTAGTACTTGTGTTAGGGTAATAATAATATCATTTTACCCTTAATTACCCTATTTATTTTTAACCTTGGTAAAAAAAGCAAAAAGTTACTATTCACCAAAAATTTCTTTTATCTTATTGAAACACATTTGACTTACTGATATCAACCATGTCTCTCAGATTTTTTAAATTACACTCATAGAAGAGGTAAAATTAAGTTTTATTTAAATTTTCAAATTCTCTAAGGAGGTGGGTAAAAGACGTTGAAAAGTTTAATAAAATTTTTATATATCTAAAATTATTATAAAATGACTCCAATGAATTACATTGAAATTATATAGGTATTATGTATATATTTTGACTTAAAATAAATTAAAATAAAATTAATAATTATTTAAATAAGAATTCGGTTTTAAACTATAACTTAGTGTTTTTCACTATTCATAAAAAATTGAATGTTTTCAGAAAAATACCAAAAATTCACCCTATGCTAATTTTGATATTCCAAATCCAAAAATGAAGTCCATTTTAAAAGATAAAATTTATAAAATTTCAAAAAGTGGGTTTTACTATTCATAATGGCTAGTTTATATAATATTTTAATAACATATCATTGTTTTATAAAACTTGGTATTGCATACAACGCAATCTATTGAGGAAGGTTGCTCTTATATGTAACTCAAACCATGAATAGTTTTTGCCTATAATACAAGTTAATATGTTATTGCATATATCACAAGATTATTTTGGTGTAGCGAACAACACAAGACATCAATGAAATTAAAAAAATATTTTTCATAAAATCTCACGGTGTTACATTCTACCCCCTTAAAATGAATTCCGACCTCGAAATTAATCAGGGATATAGATGGTTTACTACTTGAAAGTTTCTTTAATAGAAACCCACATCATAAAAAGGAATACCAAAACTTAACATTAAAAAACTAAAGTATGAAATGTAACGGTTACCCAAAGTAACTAATCACTGGTTTTCCACATAGAAGAACTTAGGTGAAAATATGGATATGGAAGAGAAATATAACCATCAAGTTATAATGGAGAGTGGTAGAGAACATGGCTATGAAAAATCCAACAATCACAAAGCCATAAATTTGTGATGATCTAAAGTACCATCTGATTAATTAGATATGAGGGAAATTGGACAACATTTTTGGTTTTCAAGATCATTTCCCTAATGTTGAAGAATTTTTGAATTGAAATAAATACTTACATGATTTTGGTAGAATCTCACTGTTGTTCATTCCTTTAACAATTTCCACTTCATCTCTTAAAGAAATGAAGTTGCATTTGTCTTTTTTGAAGTGATAGCGAATCATGTGATAGAATGATAGGTTATTCCATCTGTCTCAAACATAGGGTTAAAAATAGTTATATACATGTCCATATATGGTGAGATTAATCATATATGGTTCCCAAAATGAACTCATACTTAATCTATCATACCACTTAATAAAATAAAACTAATTTCTACAATCCATGGACATCCTGTAGGCCAATGGTAGGTGATAAAGGCATGTCACACTTCAGTTGTGGGTTTGATTCCCGCAACCTTTTCTGACGCGATGGGTTGCCGCCCATCCTATGGGATGTCCTTTTTATAAAACTCTACTATTATAAAATTTCATAAAATGAAAAAAAAATTATAGCATTAATAAATACTATATGATGTCTAAATTAATCCATTCCAACCTTTAGGCTTATCAATAATACTTCTATCTGATTACTAGAAATTTCATCTCCTGAGCATGTGAATTACTTAATTTTTCCCCCATATATCATAAGATATATATTGTTGTTGGTCACATTCCATTCATGGGAATACCTTAATCATGTATTCTCTTGAAATATAAATATCAATAGAACATTAGTGAAAACATGAATGCTGTGAAAAGTTAACTCTTTCCACATACCAAAATTCCAAAAATTCTATACACTCAAACCATGACATCAATTTTTTCTTATATCAGTCATGAGATCATTAATAATATAAAACATATTATTTTCACTTTATCCCTTCATTATGCGCATATCAACTACTCTCTAAAAAAATATTTCAATCACTTTTCATGGTTACCGGTACCATTAATCATATACTTTCAAATACTGAAGGAAAAACAATAGTGTAACAATCCTTATATTTTTCTTTATTCCATAGTACTATAAATTATTCTTGATAAACAATAAATCATTATACTCCCTTTTTAAACCATTGTCTGAGCTTCATAATTTTATTTCTCAACACTTCTTTCATCACATATATCATTTGTAGTCTCTTCATCATCATCAACATAAATACTACCCATATGACCATACATATTCTCTTAATGATATTTTACCTTAGGGAATTAGTTTTCATAATGCTCGTGCATTCCACATTCAAAACATTTAACTATTGTTGATGTCTTAGAAAAACCATATTCCTTGTCCATAGTGTTAACTGAACATTTTCCTTTGCAATTACTTGATTTGTGTCCTTCTTTTCCACACCCAAATAATCTTCCAGTTCCTTTGAAAAATTCTCCATGATTCCTCTTACCACAACACTTACATGATGGAAATTTAACTTTCTTTCCTCTATGATCATCATGAAACTCCTTCTTTCATTGATTAGCTGAGTTAGGAAACTTACCAAATTTGAGATTATTGATCATATAATGAAATTTCTGGTTAGGCATAATAATAATGTTTGGACTTCCAAATCCCATTTCATTTGGTTGCTCATGAATAACATCATTCCATTGTCCATCTTATCCTCCATTATCGTGAATATTCATGTTTCTAGCCATTTTCTAAAACCCAAGAAAAAATAATACTTTGAGAGGAAAAAATCATGCTAGGAAAACAACATAATAATGGGGGAGTACCTTCAATATCTAACATATTAGGATTAATTATAGGATCGTTAATGTAATTCTAGTACTATATCCTATACTTATAATTAAACATAGGGACATCCCTAGACATAACATATGAATATCTCTAGTGATTTCACTAATGTTTTCAGATCCTAGCTTCCAAAGGATAACTAAACCTTTTCTCTGATACCAACTGTAGAGACCCAAGATTGATGTACATGGAAATTACATTAATTTTTCGGAATACTTAATACATAACAAAAACCAACACTCAAGGACCGTAATAGTTTAGTGTCTTTGGAAACAAAGAACATAATATTCTAATCATGGTGACAGATCTTCAACATCTCCCATAAAGATCTTCCCCTTTTGTTTTCTTACCTAAAACCTTTCTTTATATCCTAGGTAAATGAAAAAATATAAAGGTTGAGCTCAAATTCTCATAAATTTTAAACATGGAGAAAATAAAAATAACCATTTACATTTGATCTTAAAAACATGAACATAATGTTTAAACATCAAACTCTTGAGTGGTGAAATAAATCTTGGTAGTACGTAAGGCATAAATCATAAAGTAACATTAATCATGATAAAATACCATGGTAATAAAACATGAAATTTTGTAAAACCATTAAGAACATGTTATTATTTCCATTGTAGTCAAGGCATTGCTGACAAGACCATCACAGTGGACAAATTCCATTACTGAACCGGGTTTACATGTCGTTCCAGCCCTGTATTACTAAACCAGATTTTACTTTCCATTCTAGCCATGTATATATCATGAGATATTAATGTTTACCCAATTAATTTTAGGGAGATATAGGTACCACCCATCTCATAAGGAAATCATTCTTACATGTGCCACAAAATAAACATAAATCATTCATCACAACCCAACGAATAAAATGGGTTTCATAAACATCATCCTATCATAACATAATCAATATAAAACTAATGAAATTCATTTAATCATAAGAAAAATCACACCATGTAAATAATATAGAATTTATACTGGAAACATAATCATCCTAAATAATTTCATCTTATATGGAAAATAGTTTTGACAAAACACTTGAAATGAATTCTTGAGGAAAATATCCTTTCTTCTTCAAAATAATTTTCTTTTCACAAAATTCCATTAAATTTTAAAATAAAATGATATTTTTGAAAATAATAATGAAATCCTATAGAGTAATAATCATAAAAATAAGGTGTTAAGAACCCATAAAAATCCTTTCACCCTGTATAAGTTAAAAAAACATTCTCCTCGTACTTTTGCTGGAAAAGTCAAAAAGTTCCTTGTATGGTAAACAAAAGAATGATTCCTTCCATAACACAATGTAAAAGTAAAATAAGGGTAAACATGACTTTAAAAATACATGAATGAATATTAAACACTTTATGAAAAACATTTTTATCGACATGGACAAAAAATATATCCCCAGTAAATACTTACGTATAAGCAATCTCAGATAAAAATGAGATTTTATAAATTATCCCTTACCTTATGTCAAATTTCTTCCATATGTGTCTTAAACTCCTGTATAGTGGGTTTAAAAATAATATTAACCTGTAACATAACCATAATAATATTTATGACATCATATATGATTCACTTATGACTTTATATTACATGTTCTGTTGTAAATTTCATGTTAAAGCAGCGTTTTGGGTAAAATCATTTCATTTATCATACGTGTTTTGACTTGTTGTTATTGATATTATTACTTATATCCAGATTTACATAATTAAATAATGTAAAAAATTATTTATATAATGTATATTAATCATATTAATATATATTATAGATCGATTAATGGAATAAAATACACCGTTCATGGAGACGGTTGGTCGTACGTACGCATGAACACTGTTTTCGTTTCCTTATTGAATTGAATGGAATTAAGTAAATTAAATAAATATGAAGATAAATATAGTATCATTATTATGTAATACATTTCATTATTATTTATTATATATACTTTATAATCATACTTGAATGAATACATTAATGGTTAACCATGGAAAATGAATCTAATCGTGTTCGTGGAGACGGTAGTCCGTTTGTACGCATGAGCCACAATATCATTTTTATGATGTTAAAATCATATATGATTGGATGGAATATTATATATAAAGAATAATAATAATGATATATCTATTATTTATACAATTTATACTCATTATTTTACCCATCCAAATGATGAAATGATTGAAAAAAAACTACCCCATGACGTGGAGACGGTAAGCCATACGTACGGAGGTGTGGTGAAATTTTTATTCATATGATGGATAAAATAACTAATATGGTTGTAAAATTTTTGTCATTACATCACAGCATATATAATATATTATAGTTATTATTTTATATTGGAAACAACAAAGAATGAGGAAGTGGAAGAAGAAAGGAACCTGAAATAGGTTGTGAGACATTTACCTCTTCTTCGGGTTCTTCCTTTTGATTTGATAAAGAGGGCTCTTTAAGTTGGTTTTCTGACTAAAGTAATGCCTCTAGGATAAATGGATGATAGTTCAGAGGGTATTTGGGTAGAGATTGGCCGATCCAAATATCTTAGAAGGTGTGAAATATTGTGAAGGGGGAGTGCCCTTTTATAAGAGGCATAATGGGCACCTTTGGAAAATCATAAATTATTATTTTATAATAAATTGATTTTATATTTTTAATGGCTCAAAAGTAACTTATTTAGAGTATAGGGTGGGTATGGGTCTAAATATTCTCATCCAATTGGTTTTATACAAGTTTAGGTTACCATTATAACTTTACCATTTAGATTTAACTCTCAGTTAAATAATTTAACTTTTACAGTGTCTTCTTTTATTATTACACTATATGGTTAATAAACATACCATAAACTACAAATATCACTAAATTTGGTTCAATAATGTCATATATATTTTTATATAAGTCTTTTGACCAAACCTTAGATTTTTAGGACCAATATATCAATTAATAATATAATATTTGTTTTAAAAACACTTTTGTGTCAATTTTGACACTATTTGGTATTTTATTTATTATAAATTCATAATAGCATTATTACATCGAAAAAAACTCATATAACCATCCCTAATATGATATATGAACCTATAAAATTAGTGTAAGTCATAAAAATACTCAAATTACATTTATTTGGGTATTTATAATATCAATTATGTTTATATTTCATTAATAAGGTAATTATTTCATCATCATTGTGTCATAAATAAATTAAATTATTTAATTTTAAATATATATATATATATATATAATACCATTATGTAGGAAATCATGTTATCTTTATAATGAATATTTATAGTCGAATTTATCTTATGTATAACCCTATATTAAAAATGTTTTAGTTATTAAAATTTGATTTTTACTCTTTTAACTATTCTTTGAATTAAATAATAATAAATGTCCTAATCTAATCCAAGGGGACCTAATGGGTAATATTTTATTCCTAAGGTTGTTTTTGGTTTAATTAAACTTATATAATTGAATTAGGACAAGTTTTAGGGTAATAATAATATCATTTTTACCCTTAATTACCTTATTTACTTTTAACCGTGGTAAATAAAAGTAAGAAATTAATAATCTCCAAAAATTATTTTTTATCTTATTGAATCATATTTTACTCACTGATATCAATTGTGTCTCTCGGAATTTTGAAATTCCACTCACAAAAATGGTAAAATTATGTTTTATTTAAATTTTCAAATTCTCCTAGGAGGTGGGTAAAAGACGGTGAAAAGTTCAATAAACTTTTTATATATCTAAAATTATTATTAAATGACTCCAATGAATTAAATTGAACATATATAGGTATTATGTATATATTTTGATTTAAAATAAATTTAAATAAAATAAATAATTATTTAAATAAAAATTCTGTTTTAAACTATAACTCAGTGTTTTTCACTATTCATCAAAAATTGAAAGTTTTCAAAAAAATACCAAAACTTCTCCCCAAGAAAATTTCGATATTCTGAATCCAAAAATGAACTCCATTTTTAAAGATAAAATTTATAAAATTTTAATAAGTGGTTATTACTGTTCATAATGGCTAGTTTATATAATATTTTAATAACATATCGTTGTTTAGTGAAACTTAGTATTGCGTACAATGCAAGATATCGGGGAAGGTTGATATTGCATGTAATGCAAACCATGAATAGTGTTTGTGTATAATACACTCCAATATGGTGTTGGATATAGCACAATATTATTTTGGTGTAGCGTACAACACAAGACATCAATGAAATTAAAATAACATTTTTCATAAAATCTCATGGTGTTACATTGATTATAAAAGTTTTTATAGTCTATTACATTTATTCTATCCACTTATAAATCAAAGGAGTATTGGGATCCTACAATATCATCTTATATATATATATACACACAAATTATGGCCCCAAAGCATTTCATATAGGGATAACATTTCATAAGGCTATATTAATAGGTCACTACTGGTAGGGTAGTGTTGTAAAATACAATGAACCAAAATGACCCCAACCTTGAATGATAACATAATAAGGGGCATCAATGGTTAATTAATTTTGGGTAATTATATAGTTATGGAAATTTAATTTGAGATGATTCAGTTAATTTTAAATATTCAGGATTGTGTAACAAAGAATAATGAAACTTCTTGTAGAAAAAAATCTCATTTAACACATTAACATGTTTATTACAACCAATTTTAAAGAAAATATCATTCTATTAGATGATGGAGGGTCATCCCTAGAGTTTGGAATAATTAAAATATGGATTTTTATTTTAAGGTCCATGGAATATTAAACTGAGTAATAACTCAAGGGGAAGCATAACTTATTTGTTAACTTCAAGAAGTTCATTCTATATATCTATTTAATAATCTCTATTTATTGAAAGAGATCATTAATCGTAATAAAACCATAGATATTATTATGTTCTATATAGTTCAAGACCATTTCAGACATCCTTTTTTGAATAATATGTTGTGTGGTATGACGGAGATAAAATGATGATTGTTGTCTTGGATCACCTGTTACTAGTAAAAACGAATTTTCATTTAGAAATAATGTTTTATATATCACTGTGAATTTATTTTTAGGTGGATAAATAATTAATGTTCCTTATTGAGAAATTCAAAAGGGGGGATCCTTTATAGGATGAGATATGAATTTTGATTTGGTTTAAAAATTTATACTATATATTTCCCTTTGGATGATCTCTATAATGATTATTTCCATCTCTAGATGGAAATTTATAAATAATTATGTTTTATTGATAGAAAATTGATAGCCTAAAATAACCGTACATTGATTAGTGAAGGAATTATAACATGATATTGAAATATATGTTCTCTATTGTAAGCTTAACATCATATGTTCTATATTGAAACGAAAGTGATCATATTATTGGAATGAACCTTTTGGAGTCGTTTTCAAACTAGATGATCTTTTAATTTATATTTTTATATACTAAATCAATGTTTGAGACCGAGTTAGAATATAAGCTTACCTCTTGGTTTTCACTAGAGTATGTTGTTTATCATTAATTATTACATGGCTTTGTTCCCACAATTATGAGATAACTGGAAACTTCTATCTAATAACTATAAATTTGGAAGGTATATGGTCATACCTGCAATAATCTATTAAAATATGTAGAAAAATATAGAATTAGAATATTTTCCCAAATTGGAACATTATTAATTATCTTGATATGTTCGTGATACTCTATAATGGGATGGGGAATACGTGTCATCTCTTGAATATCCTCTAAATTATTAATGTAATTTTTTCTATTAGAGAGGTGATAATTATATACTGAATCCTATAAGCCGATAAAATTTGGTAATGATAGTCCTAAAATACAATATCCAGAATATATATGTATCTTTGTAATACATGAGCTGGGATGTAATAAATATATTCTATCCCAATATCAAAATGTTGACGGGATTCAATATTAGTGTGTTTAATATGATCTAACTAATACCTTTATTTATCAATGGGAGAATTCTTATGGAATTCTTTTATGATCATGGTAGGAATATGAACATTCCCATAATCCATTATCCTAATATTCCAATTATGTTATTTTGGAATGATAAATGTATCCCGATACCCTTCTTAATTCATCACCAGAATATACTGATGATCCAATTAACTGTGAGTAGGAATATATAAGTCCCCATTTGTAGTTATTTTAATATATTGATGATATGCTCTTTGAGTGGGAGTAATTATATGATAAATTCACTAGATGGATGTTGTAATATGATTATATATGTACTTATTTGTTGTTAGTATATATTTATCGTTATGGATGTTTTTACTAATAATATGATCCTTTTAGATGATTAATGAAAATGTGGGAAAATATATTCAGGTTTTCTAGGATTATGGGTCTACCCTGATTTTCATTTATCTTTTTGGGTATGATGGTAGACATTAATTTAGAAATCATGAATATTCAGCTAATCATAGGCTATATACAAATGTAATTGATTATTTGTAGTAATGGTTTTAATATGCTTCAATCCCTTAAAAATTATCTAGATTTAGGTAATGGACTACTTTTAGGGAATATCAATATATACATGTTCCATAATTTATGGGGCTCTTTTACCTAATGATCCGTCATTAGAAACAGTATTTGATTATCTGGGATAAGTTCTTGAAGTTTTATTTCCACAAAAACATGTTGAGGGATGGGAGGAACATAGAATAGGTAGTTTTGGAAACGATTATAAAGATCCCATACAAAAAACACTGAGTTGTAATGTGGTTCCCAACAGTCACCTAAATCACTATTTCCCATTGTCAAGGGATATTAGAATGATCATGATTGTTGGAGAGGATCTCAAAATAGATGGGGGTTATGGGATGTTCTATTATATTGGATTCAACTTTCTCCTGATAATATTTGATATAGGAGTTCATTGACTGAATAATTTCTTATGCCACCAGCAGAGTGTGAATTGAACTATTTAGATGGTACTCATTGACCATTCTATTTACCAAAAACTATTGATTATTTTGGGTGACTGATAACTCTTCCATTAAAACCAATACAACTAATTTATTACTTGATAAGGAATATTTTTCACTAGATAATAAGAGGTATTTATTAGGGTAGCTTCATTTTATTTATAGATATTCCCTGATGTATTGTCTTGTGATGTTTTTTATAATGATACCATGCATATATTACAGAGATAACTAGAATAGGTATTATCTATGGAAGAGACCATAAAAAACAAGAGACCCATCATTGAATCGTCACAATAAGAGTATTTATGAATATTTATTTTCATAGTCAGACATAGGTAACTTAGTTTTTAGTTTATCAAAGAATTCATGTTGTGTTTCTAATTTTTTTAGCTCTAATGTTAATTCAGAAACTGTGGAATCATTTTCCAACCATGGAATTTTGTGTTGGTATAAACCAAATTTTAATAGCTAGGTAGTTTCTTGGAATTTACATGTGACCCATTGGAATGGTGTTTATATCGACAAAGTGGGAGGTTGTCTCCAAATAATCCATTTGTGGAAATTGTTTCCAAATCTTATACACTTTTATATATTTAATTCATAATTTTTAATCTTTCCCATGTCTTAGAGTGAGACTATTTACCTTGAGATAACAATTTGTTTGAAAATATAAAATTATTTGGATATTTTTTATTTCATATTATTAAGTTAAGAATTTTTGATTTAGGGGTTTCATGGTTTAATATCACATATTTTGGGTAATATGGAATCTAATTCCCTCTACGGTTTTAGTTAATGTTTTGGTGTTATTATCATGACCATATAAAATGCTTCCAATTCATCAATATAAGACGAATTAGAATCTATGTAGTTTAGTTCCACCTAATGGGAGACACTAACAATTTATTGTAACATAATTAGAACCATTGTGTTGCCTTTTGTGTACGTGCATATATGACCATGTTAATTACTAGATGGACAATTCACAATAATGTCTTGAGTGATACATACACATGAGAATCCCTTTTTGGGTGGCCTAAAATTTAATACAGAAAACTGAGGGTATATTCCATAGACTTGGAGTATGTATCTCTCTATGATATAATGTTAATAGGACTCATGGGATAATATACCACAATGTAGGGTATAAATTCAATAGTATGGATTAATGAGGGTGTGAAAATAGGTCATAGAGGAAATGTATCATAGTTATGGAAGGTTTATTGGACTCATTATGACATATAATTGAGAAAATTGATGAATATGTTTTTTTATGATGGGTTAGAATCTAATAGAAGAATCATATATATATCTTTATTACTTGGAATTAAATACCATATTGTTTATGTGACAAAGATTATGGTCATATAATAAGAAAACAACATATAATATAATGTCATGATGTAATGATAGTTTCATGTAGTTTTTTATAATGAATATAGGAAAAATGTGATGTCATAGGGGAGACACCATATGATTGGGTGGGGATTATATAAATTAGATATTCAATTGGTTATTAATCATATGTAATATGTCCCTTTGAATGATTTTTTGGGTTATACACTTTAGGAGGATATAATGGATACATCTATATAGTACATATTTCTTGATCATTCTAAATATCGAATCCCCTTGATTAATTTACTATTTGAGAAATAAGAGATAAGATATGACCAATCACATTGAATGAGATAATGAAACTATTTGTGTTTTCTATATTGGAATTGACAACATGTGAGTTATCCCTTCCTAAAAATTACATGAAGAAGGATGACTAGTCAAATACAGAATATATATTCTAAGGATAAGGTTATGGATTACAATTAGTAAGATGCACAAACACTATTAGGTTAATGGGAGAGAATGAGTTTGGATTACATAGTGATATGACCTTACTGAATTTTAGATCCTTAGAAGATTAATTTATCTTATGAATAAATAATTAATGAAATCATTTTTTGTGAATACATATTTAATGGAGGAACATATAGAATTTATTTGAAAAGGATTGATATAATAGGTATCCCTTTACATATCTTTTTATTCTTTATGTTTTTTTTATGTTTGTAGAAATTCTATAAGTGTTTGTAGACATATGGATAGGCCAGTATATGCCTTGATATCCAAATATTTTGTGTAGAATTATTGGTACGATATGAAGGTGGTACCATATGGGCCTAAGAAGGATTCACGATGGGATTTTGGTGGGCCTCCCTACATGAAATCAGTTCAGCAAGATATACCACATATAGACTGCATGCGGAATTTTAATAGAAAACATCAAAATAGAAATTTTTGAAAATGGAAATACTTTGTGATCGATGTTTTTAATGAATATTCCACTATCTTGTGGATTAAATATTGATTTTTATGTGGTTATTTCCATGTTTCTTGAAATTATATTTCTTTTCTTGGGAAACTACTCCACTAGTTCCTTGTGTTCCCCTATATCATCTATTTTGACCATATTATAGTGTATATATAGGCCACCATAGGATTATAATTCTATAAATTGGGTGTCCTTTTTGTATTACATGAACACCGAAAAATATATGTTTGGTTAATGAAAATAGAATTGGTTGTGTGATGTGTTATACAGTCACAAGGGAGTCCACCTATCCAGTATAAACATAGTCATTTTCTATATGGGTTGTCGAAATTGATGTGCCCCCTCCACAAATGACTTCTGTTTAGGAACAGTCAAGGGGACACATAAGATATTTGACCCCTTATTGAACTCCTTACTTATGGGGATAGTGCTCTTTTTATTGGATTTAAATAGATATATGAAACATTGATATTTTAATATGGTGATTATGCCTCAGATACCATTCAAGAATATTTCCATCCCTTTGTATTTAACAGATTGTATATTTTTTTTGAAATCAAGCCATCTTTAATACCTTTCCATCCACATTACAAAAATATTATCACGCCCTACATTATTGATCAATAGTGAATAACTATAGGAATGTTCTACCACATTAATAATCCCTCTAAATACACCATACTACACTAAAAATAAACATACTAGGACCCCAATAAGAAATATCACCAACATTTCCATCAAAACATAAATGATCACATTTCATAGATTTTAATAAAATAACCTGAAAAACCTGGCCTAAATTTTATTATAGAACAAAAAAATTACTTATTTTTAATATTATAAATTTAATTTTAATAAGACAGTTTATTATGAAAAAACATTCTTAATTATGTGGGAAAAATAATAAAATGGTACATCATGAACAACACTCAATTTTCATGACATAAGTTTTTGATCATGACTAATAATATTATAATAACATTACCTTAACAGATTTTAAATGATTGAATGAAATTTTACAAATTATTTGTTTTTCAAACTTCATTATTGATAATTTCAAAATACATTTTATTTAAAAAATTTATTATGAATAAAATATATTTTAAAATTATATAAGAGGCTTCGTTATTTTACATTCATATTTTAGTCATATTAATCCAAAGAAGATGTTATTGGGGGAATACATATTAGTTATTGAAACTAAATAACTAAAATATGACATACAATACATTATACAATGGTTACAAAATAATTTATGTACACATTCATTAATTTAATGAAATTTTCTATACATTATGTTTTCCATATGTAATCTTTATTCACTAAATGTATTCTAATTATGAATAATTTGAACTTTACCATGCAAATTATTATTTTATCAAACTACATATAGAATATTTATTATTATTAAATGTGTTATATATGAATATTCTAGTATCACAATACATTAATCATGATTGAAAAGAAATTAATGTGGTTTATTCTTATAAGAATTACCTAAATTCAATATGAAATCATTTAAAATTATTTTCATCTTCTAATAAGTTAGAAAATTACTAAAGTCTATTTAATAATTTTAAAAATTTCCATCACATTCATACAATATATCATGAGTTGAAGTTATAATATGTTAAAACAATTCATATGGGAATTGAAAAAGTAACTCGAGTAAACTAATCATTCATTATACAAATATAACATTTATTGTGGGAAATAAATATTTAATTAAGATATTAGAAATTTTCTATTAAATATAATATGATATATGTAAACATGTTATCTGAAAAAAATATATTAATTATGGAAGTTTATTTACATGTAATACAATTTATAAATTATAGTTTAATAAATTTATTTGAGGAATATTTTTTAGCAATCAGGTGAACACTATATTCCAGATTAAAGAATGATTAAATTTAACAATATATTTTAGTTACGTAATATTGTAAATAACATTTGATTATGTGATCAAATCATTAATAGAAATATAACATATAAACAACATTAACAGAAAATCAAAATAATATTACTCACATATGATATAGTCATAAATTACAATATGGAAAATGATAATGATGCGTGAAACTCCATATAATTTCTTTGATGAAATGATCATGCATTCCATAAATGACTTTCAATAAGTTTTATTTCCCACCACCTAGGGAAGACCTCATGGGATATTAGTAAATGTGAGGGTAACCTCTAAAATTGGTCAAGAGTTTGACACTGAAATCATGGTTATATAACTCATTAATTATAATCATTAACCATATAAATGAAAATAATAAAATAAAACCAAAATTCAAGTGCAACGATTTTATAAAAACCATTAGATTTTTTTAAATTCACAATGAACCTATAACAACACCTAAGAGGGATGTGGGTGAATTAGCTTCCATAAACTTTTAAATTATTAACAAATTCTATTATGAATATTTATCAATAATATTCAATTCATCATTTTTCGAGGTAGTGAAAAAGGATCAATTAATTATTTACCTATTAATAATAAAAATAATGCATTTAAATAATAAAAGATGTAGACACACTATATTTTTACATGGTTTAATAGAAATACCCCCCTCATTCATTTAATGGTTGTTCTCCACAATTATGTATTCTACATTATACATTGTTTTTGATATTATTTTGAGATGCTCTAAAGAAAAGAATTTATTTCAAAAGTGTATAAATATGACAATGTTTCATAATAATTTTTGTGATAGAATCACACAAGACTTATCTATCCAGCTTCAAAATATTTTAACAGCATAATGAAAAACCTCATAGTATACCATGAGAAATATATGTTTTATATAGTCCCATAAAATAAAATCATTTGTTTATTTTATGTTCTCCATAAAAGTTGATATATATTTTTATAAACAATTATTCTATACCAATTTAGTATACCTCTTTAAAATCAAGATAATTTTTTTAAATTTAAAATAATTTCATCAATAATACAATGAATCATGTTGAATTATTGAATCATATATTATATGTATACCCCAATATTCTTAATGTTATTAAACACCAATAAATGAAACCATAAAGAACATATCGACCTTGATCCATCATTATTTTTTTCAAACTCATATTACAATATATTTCATAAAAACATAATATTTTTTCATTTATCATTGATAAAAAAATAAATCCCTACAAAAATATCAAATCTATCTTCTTTTCATATTTGAGAGAGTCCCTTAAAATATCACACAATACTACACCACAATTCTCTATTCTAGAAGTGGCCAAACCAATGAACACTCGCAATATTTTCTTTTTATTTTACATCACTAAGAATTAATATTTGTTATTTGGGAATACCATATATTCCTATAAAACAATTTCTGACTCAATATTGTAAATTTATATTTTAATTGAATCATAAACAACTATCCCATTTAATATGAGAACATTTTGTTATATGTGGGATAACACATGATCTTCATATTCATTTCCAAAAACATCCATATTTTCATTTAAATTTGCTGTAGATAAATTATATTTTAATTCTCATCAATTTAAAATATTGCGAATATTAAAAATTCACAATCCATCAGGATTCAAAGTATTATAATCCATTTAAATATCTTTAATAACTATCAATGTCTTTATCATTTAAATACACCATGACTCATGATTTATTCATCCTGGAATTCATCATTAATAACCAATGTGAATACATAATGATTCATGTCTTCTTGAATCACTGTTTTAATAAATAAGCACATTCACACTTTTAAATGATTATAAATATTCCATTATTTTATTTATGTAGCATAACATCCTACAAATTGTTCAAGAATCATTAAAAATTTACACGGATTATCTCTGGATTTACATTATTAGGATGCATGAATTTTTCTACAAAAAATTTAAATCGAGTAAAAAAATATGAATCTTTCTTTTAATATATGTTTCAAATTAATATATAAATCGCACATTTGAATCATCTCATAAAAAAAACTACTCATGGAATAAATACAAATATAATCATGAGAAATACTCCATCAAAAATACCATCATGGAACTTATAATCTCTATAGTCCTCATATATTTATATCATTCTCTTATGATTTCAATAGTGACCATGAAAAACACTACGGAATGGTCCTATCAATTTCATCACATTTCACAGATCACATGATGTCATTATAAACATTGTATGTCAAACATCTTTTGGTTATTGAAAATCATCAAATCTCATGAATTTACTAAGTATGATCATGAAAGAGACCCATATTCTATGGCTGAGATGCTTGATATGGTAAGTTGATCACCCCCTAACCACCCATTATCTGATAGTTCCATCTAACATGTGGAAATATATTCATGTGTTATGATATAGTGACTCCATTTTATAATTATATTATTCTTAATCTCACTCATTGATAATGATATATTAGAATATCATGGTCAATTTTCTCAGTGGATTAAAACTCATTTATCCATGCAGTGAGTAAAACATTGGCAGATCCAAGTTGGTAGAGCAGTTGGTCCAAAGAGATGACAAGTTGATCATGACATTCAAGAAATATATCTAGTCCTAGGTAGAAGATGGGACATGTGGCAATGTTTGATTAAAAATATATATCATTTATCGAGATGAATATTGTTCATATAATAGGAACACAACATTGATTATCCCTTCATCAAAGACTCCCATAATAAATCTTGACCCCATATTAGTCTATAAAACATGGAATAGAGGTTAGCTCCTAGATACCCTCACATTGGTTAATCATGGTTAATCCCTCTACATGTTAATTGTGCCTCATATGTCTACCACATGTACACTGTGTATGTGTGCCTATATAAAGGAATTATTTATCATGCACATGATACATCCAAATTTATATTTCATAGTATTAAAGGTTGAGTCAGGCATTAATATTTTCAAAGTAACATCATTGGCTACTTAAATATCCAATTTTTTTCATGGACTATATTTTTTTCAATATATTAAATATATATTTTCCCATATCCACAAGATAAGAACTATAAAAATAACAAAATTTATCTATATCAAAATTCCTCATGAAATATATTATTTCATGTACATGTATACTTAATAAATTATTCTATTTCATTATTTATCATTTTTTATATAATTTTTTTATACTGAACCTCATTAATAAAATTATGGAAAGGGATGTTTAATGAAACAAATCAGATATATAGTCTATAACCTAGATCTATCTAACTAGAATAATAAATATTTTCAACCTCAATTCATTTACCCAACATTTATGGAAAAAATCTTATTTATACACTACGTGGATAATTCAACCCTTCACCCATGTATCCTTATAACTATTTACATGATCATTGACAAAAAAAGAGAAAAAATGTAAAAAAAGATTAATATATCTCTTGGGTTTTGTTATATATTTTTTGAAGAAATATATTCAAATGCGGTCGGATAAAATTTACCTAATAAACCTTCTCATTAACTAATTAAATAAATAAATTAAAATGGAGGAATATTATTTTCTCCCCCTTAAGGTAATGTTCCACTAAATTATTTCAAATAAAAAATATTCTACCAATGTTTTTCAACTATATATAGTTTAAAAATAGACAATATAATCCCTATAGATGTGTTAATAATTAATAAAAATTAGCATTATTGAGAAATAATATCTTTTAAAATAAGAGTTTATAGCCAAGACTTGTCTAAAACATTCATCAATGTTATTCTAACTCATGTTTTCAATTCCTGGGAACTAAAAGAATCATAATTTAAAAAAACAAATATGAAGTGGTAATCACCATTACAAAACACATGAGAGATTTCTTGTGAAATTTAGAATCATCAAATGTATTCTATAAAAAACACATGAAATGTAAAATAATTATTCACCATAACTAGGAAGTAAGAGTGAGTATCATACCTCATACATTAACAATGATGGCGATGTGAGTATTTCACCAGTTTAAGAATATATGAAATATATATAATCCTTCACATCAAAAATGGTCCCACATTAAATTATACTTCAACACATCATCACCATGGGTGTATATTTCCACAAATATACTTTGTGAAATTATGATACAAGATGAAAAAATTATAATAATTTAAAATGAATTCCAAATGATGTTTTAGATCAAAGTAGACTGATTTTCTTATAACATTGACATTCATATTCTCTTTAATGAATAATCATCACAATTTTGAAAATATTTGTACTAAATAATAACCATAGAAGAATCTGTATTGATGAGAGTCCTTATCATCCCAATTTTAATTTTATTTTTAAATTTGAAATTTTTAACTTCCTTCATTCTTTCTTTATTCATCACATTGTCCAATTATACATATTTAGGTAACATGAAATTATTTTAATTATTACCGTTCATGTGAACCAATATTTATTTTTTTCATTGATCAAGAAATATATATTAATATTTTAATGAGTTATCTACCCTCCTTGAATCTTACAAATTATATGTCCATATGATCAAAATAACAATTATCACATGCACCATCATCAATTTCAAGGTTGAAATTATCTTTTTAGAGAATGAATGGGGATTAAGAATCACCATTTTAGTCACATTATCATTTCCACTATTTTTTGACAAAGAATCTATATCCCTTAATTGGTATTAATGTGGTCAACCTTGTTACACATTCAACAAAAACCTTTATAATCTTATTAAAATGCCTATTTGGGATTTATCTCAATATCATTATTTATGATTCCTTACACAATGAAATCATTATTTTTCTCATGTTTATTAACATAATTTTGGCCTTAAAATAAATACTACTATCATTAAATTCAATGGATTTATAACAATATTCCATGTTGGGGATTTTCTAAGCCTAGTAGAAGCACAATTTTCATATTTAATTTACATCTTTGTAATTGTTTTTCATTCTTCTTAGTAGTAAAGATCTTATATAAATTCTTCATTTGTATAAGGCTCATAGAAATAATTCAATAAAATATTTTTTTCAACTCCATATAATATTGTGGGATCATTATAACATGTATATAAGTGTTTTATCTTGATAGAAATACTATCGATCATCATATGTGAGTCCATGTATTTTTTTATAATCAAAATATCTTATTATATTTTTAAATATGTCACTCTATAACAGATTACTCAGTTTTCATGATATCTATTTCTCTTATAACGTATATTTTTCATCTATTTCATCTATAATACCATTTTATACTGGGCATCAATTAATTTGATATATTGAAATGTTATTACAAAAATATATTGGTATATTTACAATCCTCCAACAACACCAACAATAGCCAACAAACATATTTCTTCAACATATTAATGAAATCATCACTAATTTATTTACTTTGAAACATATTAATTTTTTAGTGGTTTTAAAACTTTTTTTGGTTCAGTTAATTGATGTTTTCTTCATATATCTTCTCACATATACCCTTGAGGGAAGTTTACACTTATAAAGAAATTTGGAAATACTGTTATTTTTATTTCGTTGAGAAAATATATCATGAACTAATTCATTAATTTTATACATTATCTTATTATCTATACACATCAGGTTAAGTGTGTAATTTTCCAACATCTACTGATCTTAACATGAATTCTCAATAACTCTTCACATTTTGAATATTATCCTTTTTCGATTTTCTTATTTCCTCTAAAAAACATTCAATTTATTTTACAACCTTTTATTTCCCATACTAGAGGGAATATTTGAAATTCATTTAAATATAATTACTTTTATCAATTTTATAGAATACTAAAGTAATAGAAATTTACATTAATTCAACCTAAAAAATATTCTTTTAATAATTATCATCAATCAGAGATATATTTTCATTCAAAATTGTTCAAAATTTTCCTATATATAGAACTAGATTTGAGAGGGTGTTTCATCTTCTAACCTTTTTTTTCAATCCTGTTTCCATGAAATCAGATTCTTTTTCTAGATGTGTCATTTCTTCCAATAGTTACATGAGAAAACAAAGTAAATAAGAAACCATATCACTAAAAGAAATAATTGTTTAACAATTTCTAATAGAATAAAATTATTTCAATGTTTTTATTAGTCCATGCTCTAAAAAACATAAAATATATTTGTCTAAATGACCTCTATTAAAAAAACACACAATATGAGAACAAACTACATAGTTTACCTTCATGTAGTTGTTAATCCCATTACATCATAATATTATTTTGGACCAAAATATAATCCGTTATTATCATGTTATTTAATTCCATGTATGACGTACATGATTCTAATACTATATGTATTAACAATAATTATTCAACTCATGTCTCATTACTATAAATATCATGAAATTAACACTTCATTAAGTTATAATAATTATAACATGGAAAATAAAATCTAAAACAAATTTCTATGGAACATAGGATCTGATATCAAATGAATTTCCTAGTGGGACCAGTGAATACACCTTTTGGGGAATCAGATGTTGAATATTTTTTACCCATAAAAAAATTATCCAATAAATATTTAGAAAACATGGGTAATTTATCTTCTATTTTTAGTAATTTAAAATGAATACTATTTTTGAATTTTCAAGAATAAATATATTACATGCCTAAAAATAATCCATTAATGACTTATAGGATAGTTTGTTATTGTTTGGTACAATGTCTAACTCATTTCCTTGATTTATCATTCAACATGAAAAATAATTCTACACCATTATTTGACTTTGAATACAATCTGAAGAGTTTTTCACACTAGCATTCATATTGATAGTGTATAAATATGTTTTATGTTTCATAGGAAATCATATTATAGAATAAAAATTTACTAATATAATAATAAACACACCATTTTCATAAATTTACACCATTGTCTCCCAACAAACCTCAAGTCACCCATGATCCATTGAGTCCCACAATATATATCAAAGTATTAATTTTTTTAAAGTAGTTATTTAATTCAATACTAGATGTTTCTATGCCAAAGTTTTTTATATCTTTAAACATACTAGAATCCACTATGAAAGTTATATCATCTTAATGGTTAATCTGGAACATAGATAATATTTTAATCCAGGTTAAATATCTTTCCCACTATTCTTAATTCTCTTGAAAACCAATAAATGATACCGTTAATAGAGGTTATACATTAAATTCTTTCTTTCTTTTAAAACTAAAAAAATTATAGCCTTCATCGGAACATATTCTTATTCGTAATCATTGATACAAAACAAATGAAAATACACAGAACACACTCTAATCATTCATTTTCACACTCTTTAACAAGGTACAATAAATAACCATAGTACCCATAAACAGAAATCAAGATTCTCAAAAAGTATTTTTTAAAATAACAGTCACTATATTTATCTATTTATTAATTTTCCTCCATGAATATTGATTTCTTGTTTTTGATTATCATATTTCCCCAGGATATCAATTTCCATCTCAATATTCTTGATTCATCACTCAATTGAAGTGTACACCATGATCACATTTAATTCATCAACAATTTTATAATTTTGATCTATACATGACCTCTATATTCATTTAACATCCTCAAATTTATCTCCATTAAATTTATAGTTGTACCATTACCTTCAATGTTTTATTATTTTAAATTTACATGACTTTGATAAAGTAAAAAATCAATCATTAATCTTATTATAAATGTCCATTTTTATGACCATCAGAACTATCCATGTCAAAAAAAATTAAATATATTATGTCTTTAGATTTATTTTTATTTTAAATCCTCATTCAATATTATTTTAAATATATTAGTGGATGAGGACTTAATAACTCAAATAGTTAATATATAACCATAGTCAAATTTTATAGTAAATAAATTTAATCCATTAATTTCATCATGAAGAATAAATTTACATGAATTTTTAAAGAATCATTACACTTGTTGTTAGTGAATATTCTACTATTCATGTAAAAAACACATGAGTATCACATAAACCATAATTTCTCTTTAGAGACATATATAAGTATTTTATGGTGTATCCAGTTCATATGAATCTATCAATCACACATACAGATCATCTAATTTAATTCGATAAAACCACTCATTCCTGAATAACTCATGGATGCATAACATAAAATCAATCATGAAGTATTTATATTTAGTTAAGTATTTTGTAACCCATCCCAATCATTTCATATTATAATATTATATTTATAAATACCACCATAAATAATTTGGTGTGGTCATATATATTTTTTTATTCATCAAAGTGCACGTGAGCTCACTATAAACTACACAATACAGATTTAGTATTAATAATATCTCATAACAGATCCAAGAATGTTTGTGATAAAAATCTATCTACTAATCATAGTGACACATCCTGCTGTCGTTTTAGATATTATAATATAATACACTATTTTATTGTTAACAGTTCATGAAATAAGACATTCATATATTCAAATATTTACTTATAAAATATGGTATATTGGATGATCTTGGAAAATATATTTTAATTGGTAGATATAATTCACTTAATAAATAATGCACCAATTGATATTATATAATGCTCATGAAGTTAATTTTAAGATATTCTTGGCTGATCATGATATTTATTAAATCAACCTAACTGATGGTTTAGGATGGGACTTGTAGAGCTATGGCATTCGATCAATATATTTTTAACATGGAGGGAATTTTTTTAAAGATTCCATCACACATAAATGAAACTTTCATCATTTAATCTCTTATTTAATCATGAACCCACATTACCATATTAACCATCACAATTTGGATGGATCTTGGAAGCAATCAAGAACACTAATCATGTGTAATGCCTCCCCACAATAACCATGCCACCAATCTATGTCTTTTGTACCCTATTAGAGAAGGCACATACACTAATGATTTAATATCCATATGGAATATAATATATGAAATTTTTTAATAAATTATGACTAGGGTACCCTCATGCTTGGATTGGGCTTTTCTTGGGTTGCAAGGGAATCAGGTTATTTTCATGGAGGATGTTTTTGGGACACTCTAGTAAAAATTGTACCCAATTTTTTATAATCCTAATATATTTAATAATAATAATTTTTCATAAATCCCACAGTTCAGTTGAATATTCCATTATCATCTCAACATTATTAAATTAGAATTCTCATCATATCATATTTTTCATGTGGTAAAAACTGTCTTGTACAAAACCCCATTTTGTAGACATCATGGAAATTATGAATATTTCACAACCTATAGTCATATATCAATGAAACTAACCAATGTTTCATAACTAGATCATTATTCAGGTGTGACTAAAAGATCAGTAATCAACATGTATGTACAACAATGTTTTATTGTAGTGAGTGGAATCTTTATTCTATAAAAGTTGTACGCTTGACAATAGTTGAAAAGAACATGTAAAATTAAAAAATATAATGTAAATGGAACATCAATTTAAAAAATTTATATTTCAAATATATTTAATATTTTAAATACGTCATTAAAGAGAATTTTAGAATGATAAATTATGTGATAAAATAAACCAATAATTCTATCCAGGCAACCAAAAATAGAAACTCCCATCTCCATTGGAAAATCCTGAAAATCAACAAATAAAAAAATGTTTGGGAGAGAAATTTTGGTGAAATTATTATTGTATTACATAATTATAAATGATAATATGTGTTTTCAGATTCCAATTTAAAATTATTTTTTCCCTATTATGATGGATTTTTTAATAAATGAGGTTCATCTTATATATATGAAGGCAGTGAAGATCCAAATGGGATGTAGGAAACTTAATGATGTCGTAAATTAGTTTTTTTAAATATTTCACCAAATAATAATATAAAATTCAAACATATAGTCCTTTTTATAATAATTCAAGTTATCTATTTGAATATGGTTTAATATAATTGTGATATACTAAAAAATACACAATAACATGAATTATAGAATATAAAAAAGAGACCAGTACACAATTTTTTATCAAGGTTCATCCCTAATTTTGGAAAACTACTACACATAAAGTTCAACTACGACCAAGTAAAATATTCTATATTAATAAAAGTATAACTAAATTATACTTGGATAGATAGGTATTATCCTGAAACCATAATTTTCCTAATACAATATTTGTGGGTTTTCACAATTTTACTGATAAGAATATATACATCCATTATATATTCTTTACACCCACTATCATGAGTTCAATAAACATCAAATTCCTAAAAAACAATTCTTCATTGAGAACATGGTGTCACCACTCCACATAGATATCATATACAATTTCTAATAACTACAATATTTGATTAGATTTGAATCATAAAAATGTATTATTTTAAAATTTATCCTAGTTTTCTTGTATGATCATATTTCTTGTTTGAAATCAACTATCCAGATTGTTCAACATAATAAATCTTTGAAAAACTCTTTTTTCACAAAAAAATATTCAAGCCTATATTGAATCGTATTCATCATTGATAACCATGTTGTAAATCATGGACAACATTTCATATAGTTTTTTTCATCATCACAGAAAATGGTTCATTGGTTCCCTAAATTCCTTATCCTCAAATAAATCCAGAAATGGACTATTATTCCCCTTATCAGAGGCAAGTTTCATGGATTATTATGAACAAATAATATCATCAAATATATTAATACATCTAAAATAATAGAGAATTATTTTGAAATAATCTCAAAATATCATTTCTATTTTTAAAACATTATCATGATTTTATTATATAGGAAAAATTGTCGCAACCCTTCCCCCAAGAAAATTCTGTGACTACCCAAACACATATTCCATAGGCCAAAGGCTCATGACTGGCACCAAATAGGTGTTTGGTCCAAAAGGGGCCTAGATACTCTGAGCGGGGGGGGGGGGGGGGGTTAATCAGAGTATGTATATTATTTTGTTTCTTATTCTTCGTACCCCATTGAATCTTTCCTCTTTTGTAATAAGGGTCACATTGTTTGGAATTTTGTGTCTATACATAACATATTCATTATTTCTTTATATAATTAGGATGATTTCAATGAAATATAGGGAAACAAGTAGGAAAAACCATAGATGTTAACTTGGTTCACCCTCACCGGGCTACATCTATGTAGCATAAAACAATGATGTGTCGATGTAAAAAATCCACTAAATCTCACTTCCAATTTACAATATTCAGGCTAGATCCATTCTATTCCCATGCGTGATGTCTTAACAACATTTAGGGTTACCTCACTACTTTCCCATGGGTCACTCCCTATTTATCACTCTATGGATCACTACCAGTTGAAAGGATCACCTTATTCCGCTTCCTTTTCTCACTGCTTTGGAAAGGATCCAATCATAATTTGATGACTTTCGGTCACTTCATTATCACAAATGAATTCATCCTCCTCTATATGTAGATACTATATTGATGTCCAACTTTCACCTGTAGATGAATCAAATTTTTCACCAGGTGTACCGAGAAATCGTTGAACATTCGCGCAAACATAGAATTAATGGCGTGATTATCTATGCCTAGAACACTTCTCTATGACTTTCATGTATGTTTCTCTTAATTAGTTATGAAAAAATAACTTATCCAACTCATAACTTAGTCAAATCTCACTCTTTTATTCCCAAACCAACATTGGTGCACATCTATCCACTGGGGCACAACTTCTGAATATCATTGTACTTGTGTTCCTAAACCACCAATTGCATGGAAAAACCTACTTGGACTACTATAGCATTAATTCTTTGTAATTTTTGAGATTCTTGGAAAATATTGAGGGGTATTCCTGTATTTATAGGAATTTTTGGCACAATGAGCATCGCACACAAGTCTACTCCCGGCAAGTAAGTCCAGCTGCCTAAGCCTGTAGAGCACGACGCCTCCTTGTATCTTCCCTTTTTTAATGCCTCCAGATCATCC
Source organism: Viscum album (assembly GCA_963277665.1). NCBI lineage: Eukaryota > Viridiplantae > Streptophyta > Magnoliopsida > Santalales > Viscaceae > Viscum > Viscum album. The sequence continues at coordinate 1,449,959,892 of OY728155.1, forward strand.
CTTAATTTTTTGAGTTTATTATATTAATAATGGATTATCTGAAACATATCTAGAACTCAACAACTCTCCATTTAAACCCCCCTTTTCAACAAATTGTACATCATGGTCTTCTTTTTCAACAAACAAAACATGGAGGCCCTCTTTTTCACCAAAAACAATCACCAAAAAATGATTCAATTGTAACATGACATATTTTTACCATCAATAGGAGAATCACAAAAAGGGAATACAATTTCCTTTAAAACTGTAATCATGAACTAAGCTCAAATTGAGGAATGTAAACATCAAATATCACTGATAAAACTATATATAGTACATTACGAAATGAAAGTAAAAAGGGGCAAGAATAAAATCCGAAAACCGTAATTAAATGTACAACTACGACTGTCTGTCCACTCAAGACCCAACCTGAAGGTTTGGTAAAGGGTAAATACCTATAGCCATAGAAGTGCACTCATCTGTCCCATCTCACTTATCACTACCTGGTTCGGGACCACCATGGTCTCCATAAAAGCGTCCTCCTGTCATGTCTCATTGATAACCACATGGTCCTAGAGCACCATGGTCTACATCAATGTGTCAATCACCTGTATGGTACATGACACATGTAGGTGAATCCCGTGTAGGGTGTAGTAACACAATACTCAGTAGGGACCCCAAACCACAATAGGAATACCACAAAGGAATGTATACACAAGGTACTGTCCTCTCACACAAGTATAATCTAATGTATATAAATAAAGTCTATTAGTTGTATTATTAACCACCTTGGACTACTGGGAAACTCATCCCAGATGAGTACAATGGGTATGATGGGTTAAATAGAGACGCTCCCCACCGTGGGCCTACCAGGTCACAGAGAGATTCTTCCCACCTTGGCCATCATACTGAGTTTCTCTTCCTTAATTATTACTTTGGTTATATCAGGTCACCCAGAGACTCTCCCCATTGTGGGCATGCTGGGTCACATAGAGGCTCTTCTAATTGGGTTGTCGAAGCTGATCTTTAGAGGGTCTCTTGTAGCTAATACACATTGGTTTTCTTGTTTGTAGTCTTCAGATCTTAGTCATCCAAAGGATTCCCACATGTAATGCACTTGATTCCGAGAGAAACTGATCCTCAAGCCAATAATTGCATTTAAAGTTCCATTAAAACCTTTTTAGGGTATTCCAAAAGAACAATATTGTTTTAAGGGTTCCAATAAAGCAAACATCTCAGTAATCGGACATTGTGTCTGAAAGAAATTGGCTTTTTACTAACCTGGGGCTGGTTGTGTCTAGGCATAGTCTGATCATGTCAGACCATTCCGTCCATCCTGACCAACCACATCTGGGGTCCCCACATGCCCCAAAAAGATTTGGCTTCGGGTCCATCCCACCAGGTCCCCCAATGACTTGGTTTCATCTGGCTCAGTCGGAAACTAGTGGGCCTCTTCGTTAACATCCCTGGCCACCCAATGGCCCGATTTTATCCCGTTGTCCTGGACCACAATATTGGTCCGACATTACTTCTAGACCAGGCCGCATCACTGCCTCGTTTTCACGCCTTGGTATGGCCTTCTCGTAGGGCCGGTCCCCTTTGAGCCGGAATCCATGTGGTGTCCAGTTCAGTGATTATTGACCTGCTAATATAGATATGTCTGTTGATCTCTCACACATTCATTGGACCACATGCTAGTGGGAAACTATGGCCAATGTGGTGTGGCATGCTCCACCAAATCGGCCAGACATCCGCTTCACTGTCCTCCAGTCATCGGCCTACTGCCATCAGCCCACTACCAGCGGATCCTACCGGATTTCTACAACCCGAGTCAGCCACAACGACGTAATGGTTCGCCACCACCCACCTGCGACCACTACCTCGGGCCACCACCAGCAGTGCCACCAGCAGGCCAACAGGTCTTCTTCGGTGGTCCATTCCTCATGTAATCTACTCCTCCAACCTCAAGGGGGTTCCACCTTCTCATTAAAATCCTTAAAACCAGTTCACCATCATCTTGGAGGTTCATCCACGAAGAACACACATATTAAAGGGGATCAGAACATGTTTTTGTCTGCCCGCACCTTCTAAATTATAGTTTAAAACAAGGGGGTTTAAGATTACGATTCCATTAAGAAATAAATATTCCTAATGAAAAACCCCAAGAAACGAACCCTCCCAAATGATCACGTGATCCGCGGATCAACCTATTTGTGGGTTGATCTACATTCATTGTTGAGACTGATAAATAGTGAATGTCTAAACAAAAAAGTAAACCACTTCCTAGAGAAGGGATGTCATTGGTGATGATCCGTTTTAAGATCTTGGAGTTCATCGATCTTCTATCTGGGATCTATTCTCCAATCTATCATCACTTCTTTCTGATTCATTGGATTTCCTCATTGGAGATAAATCCTTCACCATCCGTGAGAGAAATTAGATATCTGATTTTACAACTAATTAACTCATTAAAAGAGAAATGTGTGACAAGATTTATATTTCACTACATCATTGTGTCGTTACGGTGATTAATGTATGAAACACAGTTGATGTTACATTTATTTTAAAGAGTCATTAGGCTATTTCATTTATTAAATTAAATACTATACTCATCACTGCATTTCGGTGAAAAACATTTTTTTTACATAATATACTTTTTAGGTTTATTTTATTTTCTTAAAATGATAAAAATTATCTTTTTTCCTCCTCCTTCAATAGTCGATGTTACGTCCTAACATAGGTAATATCACTATTCTAGATGCAACAGTACCCTCATATTATCAATCTAAGAACCGGTTTAGAAGTCTCTAAAACTGCACACACACACACCATTTTAATTCTTTTAAATGATGTTCCAAAAACAATCATTCACCCTCAACCCACAACAGTCGAGGTTATGCTCTGACTAAGGGAAAACACCCTAGTATGATCATAAGTACTCCCTAATTTCCAATCCATGTTACCGTTTATGAGTTATACTGATTTTATAACAAAATAATTGTTATATAATTATTATATTTACGGCCAAAACTAACTTCCAATGTTGGCCCATGCCAGCCAATGTTTGTCTGTTCCTAATGAAAGAATACCCTCTCGAGCTCAACGGTGGTCCTTGATTTTCAATCCAAGTCACTATTCATGAGTTATTAGCATATGAAAAATATAATAATTTTTTTAATAATTTTATTTAGTGTTATACCACTTTCAGTTATTTTCATTGGAATCATGCATCGACTAAACATTAGTCACGCCAAGGATAAACCTACCATCCTGAACACAATGATGCCCTAATATTTCTAATATGGGAATCTGTTTAAGAGTTATTACACCTTATTAGGAATATTTATCATATGCACTCCTTAAAAAATAAATTTTTTCAACAGATCATTCAGGGAACTCTGGGCCCTAGAATCACACATCGTATCAATGACTGGTCATAAAATTATCCCATTTATTTTTCAAAAAAAAAACACAGAATTATGGGAAATTACATTACTCTTCCCATTTTGGTATTTACATCCTCAAAAACCCAAACTAGGTCTAATAAAACAAAATGGGGGTACTGATCAGGAATCTGATCCTTCCCCTCCAACATGTTGTCTTGGAGATTCCTGATATTAGAACGAATAAAAAGTGACCTCCCACGAAGGATCCTCTATCGTTTATTCTATATCTTCTCCAGGTACTCCATAAAGGTTTCCCCATATTAAATATCCATCTCTCCATGGTCGATGACATGATAAGAGTTGTGCATGTATCTATTCAACTGGGATACATGGAAGATGTCATGAACCATCTCTAATTATGGCAGTAGAGCTGAGAGGTACACCATCTCACCCACTCTACCCAAATTTAATAAGGTTCAAATAAACCTCAGAGATGAATTTCTACCCCGACAAAATCATTGTATCCTTTGTTTAGGATAGACCCATAGGAATACATGGACCCCCTCTTCGAACCCCAATTGTCTCTTTCACCTATCAACATAAGACTTATATCAGCTATGTATAGTCTTCATCTACTATCAGATGACCTAAATCTTCTTAGTGGAAACCTGTACCATCTATGGACCAATGAGTGCTGACTGCCCTTGGTCTATCAAGCATAATAGTGACCTGCATGGTCGTCCATATAGTCTCTTGAATGGTGCAATATCGGCGGTGGAGTGATAGCTGTTGTTGTATGTAAACTCAATCGGTGGTAAGTGGCCCTCCCAACTACGACCAAAATCACGAATGAAAGAATGAATCATTTCCTAAAAGGTTAGTATTATAAGGAACCCACTATAAAATTTACATAACAGAGGACCTTTTTACTGGTCTAGGTAATGGAATGTAAGAAACCAACATACAAATTATCAGAGATTCAACAAAATAAAATAAAACCAAAAAAACATGACCATGAAAAAATATTAAACAAGGGAGAGTAATAAATATTCCCAGTAAGGGGATCAATAACCATTGATAAATCCTATTTAAAAACTTCTTTGAAAATTATTTAATAAATTCATAAAGAGATAAATTTTTTAAAATACTATGTGAAATTATATACGTCATAAAATACATGTCCATTTTGGAAAATAATTACGTTTAAAATTTCTTAAAACATAATCCATTGTTTTTATGAAAATAATTTGCAAGATTCTGAAAACAAAACACTATTCTAAGGTCACTAGAAATCGTTGAAGGCTGTTTGGCCCAACCCACATAGTGAAGGAAGGTTTCACTCCCAAATGACATTTGGTATTTAAAAAGATCAAGCGCCATATTTTATAAAAACATTTAAATATTTGTTTACTTATATATATATATATATATATTTTCTTTGATGTTTTCAATTTTAAATATATGTCGCTGGATTGAAATTAACTTTCATGATTATATATATGTATATATTTAATTATATGTATATAAATACATGGATTTATATTGCATCACTTACAGGTTTGGTTATAACCAAAACATCTACAAAATAGGTTTTATATATACTATCTATGTATTTAATCCTTTCTCTGCGAAATACATTTTCCATAATTGATTGTAATAAATAATTGTAAAATTATAAAGGAAACATTTAATATATAATATATTCAATGATATCCATTTTCTTGTTATTATTTTTGGACTTAATCCATTAAATTTAGATTGTAACTATGAACACATTACAAATTCAATGGGTGTCGATGATATTCATAACACATAGCCACGTATATGTGCAAATTGGATGCCCATAATGTGGATAAATTGTGATGACATGTTTTCAACACTATTTAGAAACATGTCGAAAAAAATATAATGGAAATAACAGTATCTATTTTATCCACACACACAAAAAAACACAAACATAGACAACCACCCACTCACCCACCCATATATATATATATATATTTCATATTTAATTTTCATCACTCGTTATCACTGAAAAAATTTCACATTTGAGAAAAATGTCGATAAATTGGATTATTCATTGGAAGATTTCATATGATATCAATTTAATACAAAAATATTATTATATATAAATTTATGAGTTTAGAAAATTAAAAAAACATTAGTAAACCTTTTCAAGTGTAATATGCATAAAAACATCTATTAAATACAGATAACCACCATTTGAGAAATATAAAATTTATTAGGATTTGAAGCTATGAAAATTCATATATACACATATGTTTATATGTGGGTTTTTCATATCAAAACTGAATCTAAATTAACCCTTACACAAAACAATAAAATTAAATCCATAATTTTGGAATGAGTAAATAAAATAACATTTACATTAGATTTCCATAATATGATTTAGATGAACATAAACCATATATAAATAAAAATATCCTTACACAACCTTAAATATATATATCTTGTAAAATAAAAAGAATCCTTATAGTAGAACAAAACATTGATAAAATCATCTGATTTCTAATATGAAAATCATTAACCATAATTGAATGTATAACTTTCACCCTTTACAAATAAGTTTTAAAATAGCATCATTGTGTTTAAAGGTTTTAAAAAAAGAAATATATTACCAATTTTAGTAGAAGAAAATAATTGAAAGGGATGGAATTATAAAATTTGAGAATAAATTATGCATACACAATAACAAATTAACATTCCCTTAGAAGAATATTTACATAACCTATCTTCTTTGTGTTGTGCCTAAAATTGGGCTTACATCGCCTTAAATAGGGTTTGCAGAGTGGGGTTTGGGACTTCCATCCATGGGGGAGGTATTATCCTTTGTATCACTTACTTATAACAAAAAACATTAGTTCCACATAATTTTAAGAGAAGTTGGGTTATTTCTATTATTTGTTTTTTTCTTTTTAAAGAATCACGTGTAACTGAATTTCAAAGATTAATTTTTTGAGCTGTGAAGAATAAAAGTGTGTGAGTCACTCTTTTATTCATCCAAGGATTCCCTAGTACTCATACCCATTGTTTTAATTTATTTTTATTTTATAACAATAATTTTTTCAAAAAATCATTACTCCATATTTCCTTTACCAGTCAATCATGTCTCATTCTTTAATCCTACCATTTGTTCTTTTCATTACTGTATTTCCATAATTGTGGTTTTATTAAAAATATATATTTTTTATAATACATTTTCATATATTAATATAAAAAGATTAAATCATTTTTATATGTATATAATCATTTTTCAATATATATATATATATATCATTATTTCTCTTTTTAATATATATATATATTTAATTTTTTAAAAGAATATCTTATTTAAATAAATTAATAATTAATAAAAATAAAATATTCATAATAAAAAAATATAAAATATTATAATAATAATTATTATTATTTATCAATAATTTATAAATATATATAATATGAATAAAAAAATTCTAATATAACAAAACAAAATGTAATAAAATAGACATTGCTTTTAATAAAAAAATTTAATTATTTTCGTTAAATATATATATATATATATAAATTATATTAATTTTAATAAAACAAATCATAATTATCATTTTTAAGTTAAAATATTTTTTATATACTAATTAAAAAATTATAATAAAGTATTATTTAACAGAAATAATTTCACATATTAAAAATCATTATTTATGGTTTTAGTGTATTAATTAGAACTTAAATATTATTGTAATAATTTATATAATAATATTAAAAATATAAATATGTACACATATATATAATTATAAAATCACAAATAATTTTTATTAATCATGAATTATTTTTTTAAACAAAATAACATCATTGAAAAATAAAAAAAAATAAAAAAAAAATTAAATAAAATCACATAGTTTCTATAAAATACATAACATAACATTATTTATTTAAAATAAAATCCATTTATTAAGTACATAAATATTTTTGTGTGTTAAATTCTCCCCCCTTAAAATAATTGGGTCCCCTTAATCATTTCATTTGACTGAAACAAATTCTGGATTTCTATCTTTAGAATTAAGAAAACTAAGACACCAAGAATTAAAAACTCTACTGCTTGTATAACAAAATCCAATATCTATAGTTTTTTAGATCATTCCTCTGATACCAATTATAAGGATCCATCCTTAATCATTAGATAACAGATGACCTTTTCACCAGTCTTGGTTTTGGAGAGTTAGATACAAAAAAAAATATCAGAGTATCATCAAAATAAAAGAAAATTAACAAAAAAAACATAGAATGTGCTAACTTCATAAGTGAAGCGAATGCCTTCAAAAAAATACACCGAACCAATGAAATTTATTTAAACAGGGGGTTAGAATTAAATATTCCTAGTAAGGGGTTTAAAAACCTTCGATATATCCTCTTTAAAATATTCATCGAAAATAATTTAATAAATACATAAAGAGATACCATTTTTAAAATACTAGGTCATTTTAGAAAATACGTACGTTCAAAATTGATTTAAACATAATCCTATGTTTTTATGAAAACAATACACATGCTTTTAAAAAAAATACAATATTTTGAGGTCACTTTAAATCATTGAAGGTTGTTTGGGCCTACCTACTTAGAGAAGGATGAGTTCACTCCCCAATGACCTTCCCTATTTATAATTATCAAGCGCCAGATTTTCTGAAGATGTTTATTGATTTCATTAATTATATATATATATATATATTAACTGAAGATTTCAATTTTGAATACATTTTGATGCTTTTAAAATGCCCATTCATGAATATATATATATATATAATTATATTTATATGAATTGATGGATTTCCATTGCATCACTTAGAAGTTTTGTTATAACCAAAACTTCTACCACATAGTTTTTATATGCACTATCCAGGTATTTAATCCATTTTCTGTGAAATAAATTTTCCACAATTGATCATATTAAATTATTTTAAAATGATAAAGGAAGCATTTAATATAAAATATAATCAATGATATAAATGTGCTTATTATTTTTTTGGACATAAACCATAAAATTTAAATTTTTACTATGAACACATTACAAATGCAATGGGTGTTGATGACATGCATAACACATGGCCATATATATTTGCAAATGTGATGCCCATATTGTGAACAAAACGTGATGACATGTTTTTTACAGTTTTTAAAAACATGGACATAAAATTTTAAATGCAATAACAATATCTATTTCATCCACAAAAACACACACACACAGATATATATATATATATATATATATATATATATATATGAAAAAGAATTTTCAACACTCATCATCATGGAAAAAAATGTATGTTTGAGAAAAATGTCGATAAATGGGATTATTCATTGGAAGATTTCAAATTATATCAATTTAAAACAAAAACATGGTTATAAACATTTTTATGAGTTAATGAAATTTCAAAACAAATCTTTTTAAACCTTTGGAAGTGTTATATTCATAAAAAAACATCTGTTAAATACTTGATAAACACCATTTGAAGAATCCAAAAATATTGGGATTGGAAGCTGTGAGAATTCTTATATACACATAAGTGTATATATCGGGTTCTCATATGAAAACCAACTCTAAATAAAACCTTACACAAAACTATAAAAGTAAATACATAATTTAGGAATGAATAAATAAAATAACATTTCAATTAGATTTACGTAATATAATTTATATAAACACAAACCATATAAAACTCAAACGATCGTTACACAACCTTAAATAAACATGAATTTTAATATAAAAATAAATCATTACAACATAAAAAACATTGATAAACTCTTCTAATTTCTAATTGGAAAATCAATTACCATAATTGAAGTTAAAACTTCCACCCTTTCTAAATAAGTTAGAAAATAACATCATTGTGTTGAAAGGTTTTAATCAACGAAATATCCAAAATATTTTTGTAGATGAAAATAATGAAATGATTGGGATTATAAAATTTGAAAATAACTTATGCATACAACATAACTAATAAACAATCACTTACAAGAATATTTATAGAACCCATCTTCATCGTGTTGTTCTTAAAATTAGTCATGCATCACCTTAAGTAGAGTGGGATGAGTGGGGTTTGGGTCTTCCATCAATGGAAGAGGTATTCCCCCATATATCACTTACGGAAAACAAAAAACATTGGTTTATCATGATTCTGAGAGAAGGTGGGTTATTTCTATTATTGTACCTTTTCTTTTTAAAGAATCATAAGTAGCTACTTTTCAAAGATTTTTTTTGTATGTGAAGAAGAAAAGGGTGTGAGTCACCCTTTTATCCATCCAAGGATGCCCTAACACTCATACCCATTCGTTTTAATTTATTATTATTTTATAACAATAATTTTTTCCCTCAATCATTACTCAATATTTCATTTACAAGTCAATCACGTCTCATTTTTTTAATCCTACTGTTTGTCATTTTATTTGTTTCCTTTCCATAATTGCGATTTTATATATTAATACAACTTCATATATTAAAATAAAATGTGTAACAATTTTTAATTATTATATATTCATTTTTAAATACATATATCGTTATTGCATTTTTAATATATATATATATATATCATTTTGTAAAGTATATATTATTTAAATACATTAATAATAAAAAATAAATAAATTATTCAAAATCCAAAAATTAGAAATAAAATTTTATTATTGTTATTATTATTATTATTATTTATCAACCACACACACACACAGACATAAATATATATATAATGAATAAAACAAAACTTATTAATATAATAAAACAAAATGTAATAAAACACACATTACATTTAATAAAACTAAATTTAATTGTTTTGGTTAAATGTGTATATATATATACATATATAATGTAACACACTTTACTTTTAATAGAAAAACATAATAATTATTTTTCAAATTAATATAATTTTTGTTTTATACAATAATTAATACTTTACAATAGAGTATTATTTAACCAATATAATATCACATATTAATAATAATTATTTATAATTTTTGTGTATTAATCAGAACTTTAAACTTATTGTAATTATTTATTAAACGATATTAGAAATATAAATAATTATATATATATATATAAGTTATACTAATTTTTATTAATAATGTATTATTTTTTTAATCAAAATAACATATTTGAAAAATAAATCTAAATAAAATAATTAAAAAATTATTTTAATAAAAAAAATCACATAGTTTATATATAATATATTTAATAACACTATTTATTTAAACTAAAATCTATGTATTAATTAAATAAATTTTTTGGGATGTTACATGTATGTTCTGCTCGGTCTTACCATCAGTCTATGGGTGAAAAGATGTGCCCAAGCACAACTGACTCTTGAATGCCTCCTTTAATACCTTACATAACTGGGATGTGCAACGAGTATCATGGTATGATACAATCATTGAGGGATCCAAGTGGGGCCTCACTATCTCATGTATGTAGAGGTTTTCCAAGCCCTCCATAGATCTCTGATACCTGATTGGTAGGAAGTGATCCAACATGGTGAATTGATCAACGATCTCCCAAATAGAATCATGGCCCTTGGATGTGAGTGGTAATCCTCTCACGATGTCCATTGAGATAACATTCCACTTCAACTAAGGTACATCCAGTGGTTGTGCCAAGACTGCTGGAACATGATGCTGAGTCTTGACTTGCTGAGAAATGAGGCATTGTAAAAAGAACTCAGCCCCCGCTCTCTTCATCCTTGTCCACCAGTAATGACGTAGAAGATACTGGTACATCATCACCACTTGATGTTTTACCACCAGGTGGTATGTAACTCCATTATAATCTCCTCTCAAAATTCCACTGGTACTATAGTGTATCCTCTGAAAATTATGAAATTCTCCCCACAAATCCAAAATACACCAGGAGCCTGTCTGGAAGATAACTGAGTGTGTTGTGCCTTATAGTCAACATCCAAAAGCTATACTTCCCTAACTACCTATAAAATTGGGGGAGTGATAATCATTTACTAAAGATAAGTGACTTCATCATCATCCATGAAGGATATATGAATGATAGTTATATTCTCTCTCACCTCACTAATCAGCTACAAACAAGACATCTTGCTGAGTGAAACATCCTCCGCATTCTTCATCACAAGAGTATATAATATCTATAAATCAAATTTCTGGAAGAACTCTAGCCATATTTGTTGCCTTACATTCAGGTCCTTCTAAGATAAGTTATTATTGAGACTTTTGTGGTTAGAGTATATGATAAACCACTCACCCATCATGTAGCGATGCTACATCATCAAAGCGAAGACCACTACTACTAACTCTTGTTCACGTGTCACATAGTTATGTTCTTGGTGCCTCAACATCCGTGAAACATAGGTGGTCAATGTTCACTCTTATATTATGAAAAAACATGGTCTGGTCCCTGATGTGTCGCAGAAAACTATAGATCCAATGGCCTCCATTGGTAGCTGTAAGATAAGGGAACTCGTCAATGTCCGCCTCTACTCCTGGAAACTCTGCTAGCACCTCTCTGTCAACATGATGGGTTTTCCATTTAGTGTTAAATCCAATACAGGGATTGCACTCTGAAAAAGTTGGGCACAAACCTTTTTTATTATCCAGCTAGTACCAAAATATTCCCACCATAATCATTCTTTTGGGTGGATCCCAAGAAATCAATGACTGTCTCTTCATCGGATCCACTACAAATCCATTTTCCAAGATGATATGTCCTAGAAAGTGGAACTCCCGAATCCATAAATGTTAACTCTAGATATTTCTATAAATATAGTTCTCTCGTATTGTATTTAGGACTATCAGTAGGTGTGTTTCATGCTTCTCCTCTTACACCGGGTCCACCAAGATGTCATCAATGAGGACCACTACAAACCGGACTAATTATGGCTGGATGATCCTGTTCATGAGTTTCACGTACACTACTAGGGAATTAGTGACACCAAACGAAATCACTATATACATTTAGTGGTTGTAGAGACATTTTAACTTCATCTATGAGTTTCCCACATCTCGCACTCAAAGATGGTGATAGCCTGATTCGAGGTCTATGTTTGAGAACAACCTCGCTCCCTTCAGCTAATCGAAGAGGTCATCAGTCCTTGGTAAAGGATACTTGCTCTTCACAATCACCTAGTTTAGGCACCAATATTCCATGCATAACCTCACAATTACATTTTCCTTTTTGAAAAAAACACTGGGATTTAACTATGGTGAAACACTGGGATTTTCAAAGCCCTTTATATACAAGTCTTCCTATGGTACTATTATCTCCCAAAGCTCTATAGAATCCATCCGATATGCAGGTGTAGATATTGATGTCATCCCCACGTACAGATCAATGCATAAATCTACCTCTCTATGAAAAAGTAATCTTGGAACATCCTATGGAAAGACTTACTCATACTCGTCCGAGTCTCGCAATCAGTCATTAGACCACGTACTAGTAAGAGTCCATGGCCCACATGGTGCTGGCCTCTTTGCCGAAGCGGCGGGACAACTGTGTCCCTATCCACCAGTCGCCGACCCACTCCTGCTGGCCCACTGCCACTATCCCATTGTCTTCAGCCCACCGACGGTGGCTCCTTCTGGACTACTGTATCTCGAGTTAGCCACGATGACATCATGTTGTGCCGCCACTAGGCCTTGACCACCACCACGGTCCACTACCGACAATGACTTCAATGGATCACTGGTTCCTCTTCGGTGGTTCATCCCTCATGTCTTCTATGGCTGTGTCCTCCAGGGGGTTCTACCATCTCTATTAAGGCATCAAAATCAGTTCACTGTCAACTTGCAGTTGTTTCCACGAAGAATGCACACGGTAGAGGGGATTGAGACATGTTCATGTCGGCCAAAAGCATCTGTATTATAGTTTAAAACAAGATGGTGGGGTTTATGTTTATGACTCCATCAGAAAATAAATAATCCTAATGCAAAAACCCAAGAAAAGTACCCTCCCATAAAATCTTGTGATCCGCATATGAACCTATTTATTGGTTTATCGTCATTAGTTGTTTTAGAATGAAGAATGAGAAAAATCATAACACTAAAAGTTAACCCCTACCTTGAGAAGGTTCATCATTGATGTGGATGATTTCGAAGGTATTGGTGTTCTTTAATATCATGTCACAGATCCATTATCCAAGGCTTTATCAACACTTTTGGATTCGATAGAGATATTTGTTTGACATAAATCCTTCACCATCCATCAGGTAAATTATAGCTCTGATTCCCCAACTCGTTATCTCATTAGCAGATAAATGTGTCACTGCATTTCTATTACACTATATCATCAGGTCGTTACACTATATAATTTATGAAATATTGTTTAAGTTAAACTTCAGTTGAAGAGTCCATATGAAATTTAATTTATAAAACGAAACAGTAGGCTCATCACTGTGTTGTGGTGAAACCCATTTTTTTGAATAAAATATAATTTTAATGTTAATATTATTTTCATAAAACGACCAAAATTTATCGTTTTCCCTCCACCCACATAAGTCGATGTTAATAATATTATATGAAATTGTCTTTATTCCAGACACAACGGTTCCCTCATATTATCAATCCATTCACCTATTTAATAGTTCTAAAACCGCGCATGCGAGCCATTTTAATTCACTTAATAAAAGTTTCAAAAACTATCTTACACCCTCAACCATCGTCAGTCGACGTGAAGCTCTGCCTATTGGGAAAACACACTAATAAGCTAAAAAGTACTCTCAGATTTGAAATTCATGTTATTGTTTTTGAGTTATAGTGAATTTTTAATAAAATAATTGTTACTTGATTATTTTATTTATGGCCAAAAAATAGCTTCCACTATTGGATCTCACTAGCTAATTTTAGGAACTACCTATGTAAATAATACCCTCACAAGCTCAACTGTGATCTATGATTTTCCATTCAAGTCATAGTTCATGAGTTATAATCGTTTTAAAAATAAAATAATTTTATTTAGAAATTTTATTTATGGTTATGAAATTTTCAGGTTTTCTCACTAGGGCCTCCACAGACTAAACTTAATTCACGCCTAAAGTATACCTATCATCATGAACACATCATTTCCATCGGATTTATGATATGGGTGTCTATTTAAGAGTAATTACACTCATTTAGGAAAATTTCTAACAATTCCTCTTTAAAATATAAAATTTTTCGACGGCTCATTATAGGCACTCCGGGCCCTGGGATCACACGTCATCTCAACACCTGGTATTGTAATAATCCCATTTATTTTTTAAAAAAAATTGTGGAATTATGGGGTATTACATTACTCCACCTTTAGGTATTTAAGTAATTATAATCCAAAAACAGTTATAATCAAAGAAAACATGGGTTATGAGCATGAATCTGAGCCTACCACTCATTCATGCTTTCTTGGAGATTTATGTGCTTCAAATGAACATTAACTATAAGAATCAACCATCCACGATGGATCCTCTCAAGTCAATCCTCCATCTTCACTGGGTACTCTATGAATGTATCCACATCATAAATCTCTAGCTAAACGTGGTTGATGACGTGAGAAGAGGTGTACACATATCTCCTCAGCTGGGATATGTGGAAAATGTTGTTCACCCTCTCTAACTATGGAGGTAGAGCCGAGAATAATGCCACTTCTCCCACTCTAAACAAGGATAGGAATGGTCCAATGAACCTCAAAGTTAGCATTCCACCCCAAAAAAATCTTTGAATCCCTTATTGAGGAGATACCCATAGGAATACGTGGCCCACTCTTCGAACTCCAAAAGTCTCTATCACCTAACATCATAAGACTTCTATCAGCTATGGGCAGTCTTCATTCTCTCTTAGATGACCTACAACTTCTTAGTGGTAGCTTGACCAATATATCGACCAATGAGTACTGAATCCCCTGGGCATGTCCTGCATAACTGTGACCATCATGGTCATCCATACAATGCCTTGAATGGTTCCATACCAATGGTGGAGTGGTAGGTGTTGTTGCATGTAAACTCAATCATGAGTAGCTGGTCCACCCAAATATGACCAAAATCAAGAATTCAAGCACAAAGCATGTCTTCCATGTTCTATATTGTCCACTCTGTCTGACCATTATTCTATGGGTGAAAATATGTGATCAAGTGCAGATGACACCCAAACATCTCTTGTAATCCCCTGCATAGTGAAGAAGTGAATCGAGTATCATGGTTTGAGAAGAACATTGAGGGCACCCTATGAAATCACACTACACCCATGATGTATAGGAGTCCCATGACCTCAAATTATCCCTCGTCTCATATGGGTAAGAAGTGATCTGACTTGGTTTGTCCGTCAACGATCACCCAAATAGATTCATGGACTGTGGACAGCTGGGGTAATCCTATCATGAAGTCCACTGAGATAACATTACACTTCCACTATGGTAAATCAAGTGGTTGTCCAAAGACTTCTAGAACATGATTCTAAGCCTTGACATGATGAGAAATGAGGCACTGTGAAATGAACTCAGCCACTACTCTCTTTATATCTGACCACTAGTACTGACATCATAGATCCTAGAATATCTTCCCCACTCTAGGAATTACCACCAAGGGGGATGTATGGAAATCTCTCAAAATATACTCTCATAACACCACTTTTACTAATTATATTCCTCTAAAAAGGATGACGTGCACCCAATTTATCAAAAATCCACCAGTAGCCTCTCTGGAGGATATCTGAGTGTGTTGGGCCCCCCAGTCAACATCCGCAAGCTATTCCTATCTAACTCCATATAAGTTTTGATGAGTGACATTCATTGACTGAAGGTATGTGACCCAATCATCATCCATGAAGGATATCTACATCACATCTAGTTACTCTGTCTCCTCCCTCACCTAATACAAACAAGACATCTTGTTGATCTCATCTGCCATCATGTTCTCTTTCCCATGATTATAGACTATCTATAAGTCATAGTTCTAGAGGAACTGTAGACATCGTCGCTGGCTTAGGTTTAGGATCTTCTTGGATATGATGTACCTTAGACTTTTTTGGTCGGTGTATATGACAAACTGCTCACCCATCAAGTAGTAAAGCTACATCCTCAAAGAAAATACCACTACTACTAACTCCAAGTCATTGGTCGTGTAGTTCTGCTCATGCTGATGTAACTTCTATGAAATGTAGGTGATCACTATGCCCCCCTACATCAAGAAACAACCCTATCCGGTCCCTATTGCATCGTAGAAAACTACATAGTAAATTTCATCCTCTGTTAGCCACAAGATAGCGGTATTCGTCAATCTCCACCATAGATCGTGGAATCTCTGATAGCACTTCTCTATACATATGAAGGGTAGTCCCTTCTTTGTCAAATCCGATAAGGGGATTCCAATCTGAAGACTTTAGGCAAGAACCTCAAGTAGTATCCATTTTTCCCCAAGACACTTCCCACCTTAATCATACACCTTTTTGGTTACCAAGAAAGCACTAAATATATCTTCATCTGATCCACTAAAACTCTAGTATACAAGGTAAAATGTCCTAGAAAGTAGACCTCCTGAATCCATAACTGGAACCTCTAGAGGATCCCAAAAATCTAGTGCTCTTAGAGTGTATCTAGGACTATCCACATGCATGTAGCGTGCTCCTCCTTAGACACAGAGTACACCAAGATGTGATCAATGAAGATCAATACAAACCAGTATAATTATGGATAGAAGATCCGATTCATGAGTCCCATGAACACAACTGGGGAATTAGTCATGAAAAATGACATCAATATGTATTCAAAGTGGTCTTAGAAACATCTGAAAGTGGTATTGTAGTTTTTGACATCTCATACACGAAGATTGTGACAGCCTAATCTGTGGTGTAATGTAGAAACCCATCTCTCTCTTTTTAGTTGATCGAAGAGGTCATCAATCCACAATAGAAAATACTTGTTCTTCACCGTCACCTAGTTTAGGCCCCGATATTCCATGAATAACTTCATGGTTCTGTTTTACTTCTTGGATAAAAAACACAGGGGATTCCTTATGGTGAAACGATGATCCTTACGAACCCCTTCTTCTACAAGCATTCCAACTATACACTCAGCTCCATGAACTCTGCAAAGGCCATCTGATATGATTGTGTAGATATCATTTCCATCCTTGGGTATAGATCCATTCATAATTCTACCACTCTATGAGTAAGTAGTCTTGGAACATACTCTTGAAATACGTACTCATGCTAGTCCAAGTCTTTGAGACTAACGTCTATTTCCAGCTTTCCCATTGCTGAATTATAGTGGCTGTATCTCCTCATCTGAATAAATTTCAGCCACAATGGTTATCTCTAGAAACCTAAAATAAATTGGAATGTTTAAAGGAATAGTGCTGGATTAGATTTCCAAAAACACATTTTTCTCAGCGGTCTGATCCTTGAAGTAATAGTTTCATATTATTCATCGAGTACCATTAAGGGTTGGTACGCCTCAATTAATACTGAAATACCGACAATTCGTACTGTCGATGATGTAGAAGCTCTTGGGCATGCAGAACCCTTTGTTTTTATGGAATGTTCCCTTTACCAGAGAGAGGTTCTCATGATATTTCTATATAAAGGACACCTCATCATTAGATCAGGTGATCTAAACCCTGCCATCACCCTACTAATTTACATAGAAGTCTCACTCCCAGGACTACCATTATATCTAATTGTACCTTGACTTGACAGAAATCTCAGTCACCACCTCAAGACAAACCTTAGATACATGTGAGTCATGATCACATCAGAACACTATTGATATCGATATCTAAAAATCATGTAAGGCATTGAGACTACATGTGTCCTCTACCGTTAGAGCTGGTAGTAACTAAAAACCAACATGCTGTGGAAAAGCAGGGACACCTCCCAAATCATCCATCATGGGAAACAGTCCCTATACTGAAGTCTCATATATCTGGGGAATATCCTCATGGTAAAACATTAGAATACTAGATGGATTTTTGTGTGGATACATCTTGAATGAGATCAAGCTGTATCATGATTAATAGATTATACCATATGAGCTGACTCTGACTCATAAATATCACAAGAAAACATTTTAATACACATGCAACTTGGGTTGTCTTGTACCGAGTTGGAAATCAGAATTCATGGTCCTGGTGAATGGATCTGTCAGCCTTTAAACCAACACTTGACTCCCTATCCTAAATGTCAAACTCGAGACGCATAACACTGTTTCCACATAAAATATTTTATATACTTTATGTTCTTCTTTTAGAACCAACCTTATTTGATATCAATGTGTCACGACCTGTCCCCCAGGGCCCGTGACGGGACTACCACAGGCCCTCCAACCATTGTATTGGGACTTGGGACAAGAAACCAATAGGAATATCCAAAAAGGAAAGGAATTTGACTTTAAACTTACACACACACACACACACAAAGATCAAACTGCAGAAAGTAAACATGATGTGAACCACAACTGTCACTGAGATCACTATAGATATTACCATACAAAATGAATGTACAAAGGGGCCATAATACAAGCCTAAAACCAAAAAGGAATGTAAAACATCCAAAATCTGTCCGATTGAGACCCCACCTAATGAGTAGGTGAAGGGTAGCTTTCTGTAGCTATTGAAGTAAGCCCATTTTTCACATCTCACTGTGAACTACCTTGTTTAGGACCACCAAGTTCTCCGTCAAAAAGTTCGCTCATCCTGTCTCACTGAGTACCACCTAGTCCCAGACCACCAAGTTCTCCGTCGAAGCATCGATCACCTAGATGGGATATAACCCATACAGGGATGCCCATGTAACGGTGAGTAACACAATACTCAGTAGGGACTCCAATCCACATTGTAATCACCACAAAGTAATCTATACATAAGGTACAATCATCTCACACAGGTATAATATAATGTATAGAAAGAAAAACTATTAGTTGTAGCATTGAACATGTTGGACTGCTAGGGTACAAATCCTGAATGCATACCGTGGGTATGTTGGGTCCCACAGAGTTGCTCCCCACCGTTGTCTTACCATGTTGTATTGTCCCGGTTCCAAAAGCCACCCAAAGGTGCCCCGTACCTAGTTGGTCACATGGCCTCAAGTGAATATCCCCAAACACCAGAGGATTCCGACTAAAAGTGAGGGACTTGGGTGTGATAGTGGGGAAACCATGCCCTCATTGGCAGAGTAAACAATGGAAGTAAACCACACATACAATAGCAGAAGCAGTAACTACGCAACAGTAGTAAAAACTAGATGTCTAGAATACTAAACAACTCGAGCACAAATATATATATAATGATGCATGATTCATTATCTTGGAAATAATCAAAACAATTCACAATGCTAGAATATATATGTGCTAAATCAAAGTGAAAAAATAGAGAAACTCCTCAGCATCGCAAGCCATAGCTTGGTCCCATGCTCTCCAGCTCCACAACAAGTTAGGTACCAGAAGTAGAAGGGTGCATTCACTTATCTATAAATAAAAAAATATAATCTGTTTGGGCCCAAAAGCATGACCCAAACATGCCGTGACACTAAATCCCAGTAGGAAACCTCCTAAAGATCTTTTCCTAACAGTCTGTGAGTATATGGAAGGTAACAGTACAGAAAGAAGTAAACATAAAAGCACTAAGCATTAAACAATCCACAATTTAAAGCATTCAGATCACCAGACATCATAGAACAGCTAAACAAAACATATAACACAATAGGTAACCCTCTGGGAATTACCCACAACTTATCCTCTTTGGTCGTACCTAACAACTGAAGCAAGCAGCTAAAAACATGGTAGCCCTCTACGATGGACTCAAAACCGATTCCCTATGGTCCTACTTAAAAAGTACAAGCAACCCCCCAAACAGTACACTCAGTCTAACCCTGGTTCAGAGTAAGCATAGACTCTCTGAGGAAGCACTCACCGTCAATTCCCCATATAGTCTCGTATCAGTACTGAAGGCACTCTGGGGAATCACTCAATGTCTCATTCCCCCTGTGGCCAACATCTAGAAACTATAGACACTCTGGGAAGCACTCATCATTAATTCCCCCTATGGCCTCACATCGTAAATTATAAAGACACTATGAAGAAGCCCTCATCATCCCTTCTCCCTATAGTCTACACACTAGGTTCTCTCGGCCCTATGTAATTCAAGAAAGTGTAGCAGCCCGTAATGACCAAAGTAAAACTCATGAACTACTTTGCTAACATTCTACAACACAATAGTATAACAGTATAATAGTAACAACATCCTATAACACTAGGCATGGGAAAGGAAACATCAGTTTAACAGGAAAAAAGACCCCAAGGTCAAAAAAAGCATAACATGAATGGGAAATACATACAAAGATCAAAAATTCACCCTATTCACAATCAATAATCATCTATTCAGGCATAACAGCATACCAGAGAAACAATAGGGTCAAAACGGTAAACATGAAATACCACGTTCAATGGTATTGGTGGAATTTGCACATGAAACTCAAAGACTGTCAAAATAAAGGCACAAACAACCTACCTCAGGGTTAAAATATCAATATACATGAACCAAGAAGCTTTAATATTCTTAGAACACTATATATCTAATATGTACAAGGCGTGTACTTATTAAGTACATTACTTGTACACAAAATGTTTTAGAATTTCCTGTTTTCTCCAAAAACAACTAGAATGGAAAAAATACCTAAAAATAATGTCCGGGTTCTTAAATAATTCCCCCCTTAAAAAAATTCATCCTTGAATTTCCCTAGCACAGCATAGAAGAAGATTCCACAAAAGGTTCCGTCCATTGTGCTCATACATCAGCTTCCCTCTCCCAATTCTCATCCTTTACTCACCCGTGCTACCATAAAACTCACACCAGAAGAATATACAAGCCATAAAGAACCTTTGTACTGTGATTCACAATCCCGATAGGATGCTCCTCAAACGACACATCCACTTTGAGCTCAACCTCCTCAGGTTGAAAGACATCAGGCGAGTCTGAAAAGAAATTCCATAGCTAAGAAACGTGGAAACCGTCATGCATATCTCGGTACCTCTGAGGTAATTGCAACCGATAGGCAACTGGCCAAACTCTCTCTAACACCTCAAATGGCCTGAAACACCTTGATGAAAGTTTACCCTGTCTCCTAATCCCCTTGTGTCCCAACCTCGGTGTGACATGTAGGAAAACCTGATCCCCGACCTCAAACTCCAAAGGTCATCTCCGCTGATCATCATAAGACTTCTGTCGAGACTGTGCAGTATCCATCCTCTTCTGAATCAACTCTATCATCTATGAGGTCTATGGAACAAGACGAGGTGCCAACAAAGCTTCCTCTTAAACCTCTAGCCAATATAAGGGTGATCGGCATGGCCGACTATACAAAGCCTCATAAGGTTACATCTGAATAGTTTCTTGATTACTATTATTTTAGGAAAACTCCACAAGAGCTATATGCTTCTCCCAAAAACCTCAAAATTCTAGAATTCATGTTGGAAGAATATTCTCAAGCACCTAAATCGTACGCTCGGACTGGCCATCTGTTTACGGGTTGTAAGTTGTACTCAAATGTACTTGTATTCCCAAAGCCTTCTAAAGCCTCTTCCAGACCTGAGAAGTAAGACGATCATACATATATGAAACAATGGAGTGTGGAACTCCATGTAGATGTACAATTTCTCAGATTTATAATCGTCCAAGATCATCAACACTGATGGTCTCCTTGATCATTAAGAAGTAGGAAACCTTCGTGAGTCTATCAATGACAACCCAAACTGCGTCATTCCCTCAAGGCGACCTCGGAAAGTCGGTCACGAAGTCCATCGCTATGTCATTCCACTTTCACTTGGGAATGGGTAACCACTTCAAAAGCCCTATTGGTTGCGGATGCTCCTCCATCACCAGCTGACATGTAGAACACCTCATGATGAAACCAGAAACGTCCATCTTTATACCTGGACACCAATACTGATGGTGTAGATCATGATACATCTAGGTGATGCTAGGATGATCTACCGAAATTGAGGAATGAAAATCCCATATCAGCTCCTCGCGTAAATCTGCTGGCACCCATACGTGCTGGTTGAAACGTAAGATCTCATCCTCGCCTATGGTCCATCCAGAAATAGGGTCCTCTTCTGGCATGCTTTCCCTTAGGACCAGGCCTTTAGAATCTGATAGATTCCTCATTCAAACTCTATCAAGAAGAGTAGAGGTAATATCTATAGAAGTGAGAAAAGTCTACCCTTGACTATGATGCACCTCCAAATGAATCTCAGAGAATAGATCCATAAGCTACCACTCACTTCTGGCCTCCTGACCTGCCTGTATCTGAGTCCTCCTGCTCTATGCATTAGCCATTACGTTGCCTTTTCCAGCCGTATAGGCATGATCATAGTCAATGGAATGTAGGTCATCAACCCACCTGTGCTATATCAAATTTAGATCATGCTGAGTGAAGAACTACTTGAGACTCTTGTGGTTGGTGAAAACCACCAAGTGATATCCAAGAAGATAATTTCCCCAACAGCGTAGGGAATGAACAATAACTGCCAGCTCCAAATCGTGCATCGGGTAATCCCTCTCATGTAGCCACAACTACCGAGACCCATACACAACGACTCCATCAACCTGTATAAGAACAACTCCCATCACAATACCTGATGCATCACAGTAGATAGTATAGCACTTTCCTGGCTCTGGAAAGACTAGTGTTAGTTTTGAATTCAACCTCCCTTTCAGCTCCTGAAAGGCTGACTCATAGGAATATGACCATAAGAACTTTTCCCCCTTCTTGGTCAGACCAGTCAGTGGTGCTGCTATGTGTTAATGGTCTATTATGAAATGTAACACCCTGAGATTTTATGAAAAATATTCTTTTATTTTATTTGATTTCTTCTGTTGTACACTACACCAAGATTATCTTCTGTTATACGCAACAACGTATTAGCTTGCAGTATACGCAATACTATTCTTGGATCGTGATACACAAAATTTCACGTTCGTTTGATAATATTTATTATATGCAACATTGAGTGTTTATATATATATATATATTCAATGTATAAATGAAATATGGTTGGATTCTGTTATACGCAACAAAAAAGGAGTCTTTCATTACACGCATCCCTGACTTGGCTTGCATTACACGCAATTGCGACCTTCCACGATAGCGTGTGTTGTACGCAGTACCGAGTTTCACTAAATAGCGATATGTTATTAAAATATTATATAAACTATCCATTATGAATTTTAATACCCACTTTTTGAAATATTATAAATTTTATCTTTCAAAATGTACTTCATTTTTGGATTCGGAATATCAAAAATATCCTAGGGTGAAATTTTGGTATCTTTCTAAAAACATTCATTTTTTTATGAATAGTGAAAACACAGAGTTATTTGTTAAAACCGAATTTCTTTTATATAATCATTTATTTTATTTAAATTTATATTATGTCAAAATATATACATAATACATATATATGTTCAATGTAATTCATTGGAGTCATTTTATAATAATTTTAGATATATAAAATGTTTATTGATCTTTTCACCGTCTTTTACCCACCTCCTAATAGCATTTGCAATTGTATAGAAAACTTCATTTTACCATTTCTGTGAGTTGAATTTCAAAATTCAGAGAGACAAAGTTAATATCAAGAGGTAAAATGTGGTTCAATAGGATAAAAATAATTTTTCTTGAATAATAACTTTTTACTTTTATTTACCACAGTTAAAAGTAAATAGGGTAATGAAGGGTAAAAATGGTATTATTGTTACCCTAACACATGTACTAATTCTATTGGATAAGTTTAATTCAACTAAAAATGGATTTATGAATAAAATATTACCCTTTAGGTCCACTTGGATTAGATTAGGACATTTATTATTATTTAATTGAAAGAAGAGTTAAAATAGGTAAAATCAATGTTTAATAACAAAAAAAATTTTAATATAGGGTTATAAATTAGATAAATTCTACTATAAATATTAATTATAAATATGAAAATATTTCCTACATATTCATATTTTATTTATAATTTTTCGACATTAAATAATGTAATTTATTTATGAAACAATGATGATGCAGCAATTACGTTATTAATGAAATATTAACATAATTGATGTTGTAAATACCCAAATAAATGAAATTTGAGACTTTTTATAAATTACACTAAATTTTTAGGTTAATATTACATGTTAGTATTGATTCATGTAACTTTTTTAACTAATAATGCTGTTATAATTTTTTCAAAAATCAATTACCAAATAGTGTCAAAATTGACATAAATTTGTTTTTAAAACAAATATTATATTATTAATTGTTATTTTATTCCTAAAAATATAAGGTTAGTCAAAATGACTTATATGAGGTTATATATATGAATAATGAACCACTTGGTATTCGTTTGTCTTGTTATAGTAATTTTATTAACCATATAGTGTATGAAAACAAGAAGACACTGTAAAAGTTAAATTATTTAACTTAGAGTTAAATCTAAATGATAAGGTTAAATAGTAACCTAAACTTTTATAAAACATAATGGTTGAGAGGATTTCAACCCCTCCCCTCTTTAACTTCTAAATAAATCAATTTGGAGCAATTATAAACCGAATATGAGTTTATTAGAAAATAATATTTTATGTTTTTCCTAAGGTGCCCCTCTCATCCCTTATAAAAGGGCACCTCATCCCTCTTCTCTTTACACAATTTTGAGCCTTCAAGATCGGCCCACCCCAGAAAATTTCTATTCTCAACATTCCTATAAACATTATAGAGGTTAAGCTCTCCTCAAAAGACTAACTCTAGTGCCTTAATAGGAATCTTAAAAGAGGTGCGTCGAAGAAAATGTAATCTCCTATACCAATTATTTCAAGTTTCTTTCTTCTTAAGCATCTTCTTCATTATTTGTTTCATCATATATTAATAACATTAGTATCACTCATATAATTATATGTTATTATAGATATGAAACAACCCTATTTCACCTTCTATCCATCCTACAAAAAATGAAATCATTGCACATGCGTACGTACGGAATACCGTCTCCACGCCATGGTGTAATATGTTTTTCCACCACCACCTTACTTGGATGGGTATAATGGTATAAGTAATATCTATATATATTTATTATAAAATCATACTGATTCTGAGATATTATATCATCCACTCAAATTCAATTTAATAATTATTGGAATGATATCATCGCTCGTGCGTACGTACGGATTACCACCTCCACGACGCGATGAGATTTATTCTCCATGTTAACCACTCAAGAATGATTATAATGTATATATAATGAATAATATTGAAATATATGACATGATAAAGATACTGGATTTATTTATATATATATATTTCATCTACATACGTCCATTCAAGTTAATAAGGAAAAGGATACAACGTTCATGCGTACATACGGACTACCATCTCCATGAACGGTGTATTTCATTTAATGAATCTATATATTATATATATATACTGAATATATATGATATATAAATCATGATTTATATTTTGGAAGTAATTAAATCATGATATATGTAATAATAATATCATGAACAACAATTCCAAACAAGTATGATAAATAAAACGATTTTACCAAAAACGTTTCTTTAACATGGAATTTACAAAAGAACGGGTAATATAAAGTCATAAGTGAACCATATATGATATCATAACAATGAATATGATTCTGTAATAAGTCAATGAAATTATTTAAATCATTATATAGTAGATTCAGATACGTACGAAGCATATTGGACCTAAGGTAAGGGATAACTTTTCCAATCTCATTTTTATCCTAGATTGTTTATTCGTAAGTATTTACTGGGGTTATATTTATCATCCATGTCCCTGTTTTCTAATAAAATGGTTTCATGTATGTTTAATGTCCTTTTACCCATTTTTGACTTTTACTACATGGTATGTAAGGAATCTTTATTTTTTTTACTATACGAGGTACTTTTTGACTTTTCCAAAAAAAGAATGAGAAGAATGTTTTTTTGACTTATACAGAATGAACAGATTTTTACAGTTTTATAACTCCTTATTTTCATGAAGCATAATCTACAAGATTTCAATACAATTTTCAAAAAATCCTTTTTTTAAAATTTCATGTCATTTTGTGAAAAGAAAATGATTTTGAAGAAGAAATGATATTTTCCCCAAGAATTAATTTCAAGTGTTTTATCAAAACCATTTTCCATCTAAGATGACATTATTTCATATGTTTATGTTTCAAATATAATGTATCTATGATTTAAAAGGTTTCACTTTTCTTATGATGAAATGATATCATTTTTTATATGGATTATGTTTTGATGGGATGATGTTTATGAAACCCATTTTAATCTTTGGGTTATGATGAATGATTAATGTTTATGTTGTGGCACATGTAAGAATGATTTCATTATGAGATGGGTGAGACCTATATCTACCTACAATGCATTAGGTAAAGATTTATATCTCATGATATAGACATGGCTGGAATGGAATGTTAATCTGGTTCATTGATACAGGACTGGAACGAGGAGTGAACTCAATTTAGAAAGAGACTTTGACCACTAAGATGGTCTTGGCCATAATGCCTTGGCTACTATGGAAATCCTAAAATGTGCTTAATTGTTGAAACAATTACATATTTTATTCCCATGATATTTTATCATGATTAATGTTTCTTTATGATCTATGCCTTATGTACTGCCATGCTTTATGTCATTGCTCAAGATTTTTATGTTTAAACATTATGTTCATGTTTTTTTAATTTCAAATGTATATGATTTGTTTTATTTTCTCCATGCATACCCTTACTGAGCATTTGAGCTCACCCTTTATATTTTTTCTTTCCCCCAGGATTTAAAGAATGGTTTTAGGTAAGAATACAAAAGGGGAAGATCTTTATGGGAGATGTTGAAGATCTTTCACCTCGAATAGAAGATTATATTCAGAGTTTCCAAAGACACTAAACTATTACGGTCCTTGTGTGTCTGTTTTTGTTATGTATTAAGTTTTTCTCAAAAAGTAATGTAATGTACATGTATGTCAAGGTTTGGGTCTCTTCATAAAACGTTTGTAGTATACAACCATCCCTAGAAAACTCCACACCTTAAAGATGTTCTTTTATTGCTCCCATGAAACTACAGATCTCTCTTTCTCTGGATCTACTGAAACTACTTCATCTGAGATAACATGACCCATGAAGTGAATCTGATCCCTCCAAAAGTGGCACTTTGAGAGCATATCATATAACTGATTCTCCCTCAGTGTATTCAATATAATCTCAAGATGGGTAGCATGGTCGTGTCGAGTGTGAGAGTACACCAAGATATAGTCCACGAAGACCACCTCGAAGGAATACAAGTATGGATGGAACACTTGGTTCATCAGTTCCATTAAAACTACATGTGCTTTCATGAGACCGAAAGGCATAACCAAGTAATCATATAGACCATACCTGATCCTGAAAGTTGTAAGATGTATATCTGATGGTCTAACATGCAATTGATGATAACCGGATCTCAGGTCAATCTTTGAGAACACCCGGGCTCCTCTAAGATGATCGTAGAGATCATTGATCCTGGGCAAGGGATATTTGTTCTTAACCATCAACTGGTTCAACATCGGAGAGTCCACAAAAAGTTTGATGGAAGCATCTACCTTTTACGCAAACAGGACTGGTGAACCCAAAGGAGAAGTACTAGGTTGGATGAAACCCCTTGCCTGCAACTCCTCCAACTACTTATTGAGCACCTAAAGCTCTGGTGTAGGCATCCTATAAGGAGTAATTGAAACCGATGCCACCCCTTGAACAAGCTCAATCGAGAATTCTACCTTACGATCTAGAGGAAAACTTGAAAAGTCCTCAGGGAAGAAATCATTGAAATGATCTACCACTAAAGGAAAGACTAACTATGAAGTCCACTAGTCATCCAGATATAGACTATTATTTTGGGATATAAATCCTCCCAAACCATGATGCTCTGGACCCACTCTGCTCTCCTGGACATCCCATTCTCCTCCATGAAGAAAGGATCCGCCCTTTGGTGATACGAAACTCACCCTGTAATGATAACAGTCGACGAATGCATGAAATGAAACTAACCATTCCATACTCATAATAAAATAATAGCCTGTCATATCTAGGATATATAGGTCCCACAGAAAGTGAAATTCACCAACCTCTATTGGGAACTCTCTGCACTGACGTACACTAGCCATTCTAGTCCCCAACAAAGTCTCTAGCGTCAAGATGTCAACAAAAGAAAAGATACAAAGCCCAAGTGTCTCAATGATAGAAACAGATAAAAAGCTATAGGAAGACACATTATCAAAAAGATAAGAAGCTAAAATTGAGGCTACTAAAATTGTACCTCGAACGGTAAATGGTCAGGGATTCTGCTCCTGCTGGGTCTTCTGCATAGTAAAAGTCTAGCCTGTACAGTGTCCCTATGACCCTGCCTGACCACCCTGAGCTGATCCACCCTGATGTCGCTTGAAACCGGGTGACTGGATACCACAACCACGACCTCCACCTCAGCCTAAAAGGATGGAAGAACCCCAATCCCTAGACTTTTGAGAAACTAGTGGTGCTACTCCTAAATGATGAGTCATATAAAAACCCATGTCACCAGCTGCCGGGGAGAAGAAATGACAGAAGCACTGAAAATGACCCATCTTGCCACATGATTTGGAATCCACTAGCTATTCTGGGCAATGTATCCTCATATGCCCACTCTTTTTGCACAGGTAACACACAACCAGGCTACCAGAAGAATTGTCTCACCTCCTCGGATCATCGTGCGATGACTCCCTGCGGAACATCCTACTGTCAGTAGGAGGAATACTAACTCCAACTGTCGTGTCGCCCTAGCTCACAACTCCAGAATCCCTCAAATTATTCTATGTGAAAAATTCTTGGTTGACTATAGAAGTGATAGAAGTCAACCGGAAGATGTTCACCTGTGATTGGATGTCGTGCCTCAAACCATCCTTGAACTTCCTTACATTGAACAACTGACCAACTCTCAGAATAGGCCTGAA
This sequence comes from Viscum album, assembly GCA_963277665.1. Taxonomy (NCBI): domain Eukaryota; kingdom Viridiplantae; phylum Streptophyta; class Magnoliopsida; order Santalales; family Viscaceae; genus Viscum; species Viscum album. The sequence goes on from OY728155.1 coordinate 1,449,989,234, forward strand.
GCACTGTAGCTCGGTAAAAAGGGAGGAATAGTCCATGACAGAACTAGTACACAAATCTAGACTCATAAACGCTTTGGCTCGATCAACCTTTAGGGTCTCCAGGTAGAAGTAAGAAAAGAAGATGCATTGAAACTCAACCCACGCCATAACATTCTAGCATCCCGCCTGTGAGATCACATCCCACCACCTCTTGGCAGAGTCCCAAAAAATATAGGTAGCGAGCATGACCATTATCTCTGGAGGAGTATCCAGATGCTCAAGGATCGTCAGCATGGCTTCTAGGCATGACTCTACAGACTGTGGTCCTACCTCCTCTGAGAAAGTGGTAGTATGCGTCTGCTGGAAGACCTGTGTCAAATCAACGATCGAAGTGGCAGGAGGAGGTGCTCCCTGAATGGTATACACCATCCTCAGAAATACCTCCCTGATCTGTGCATCATCACTAGTAATAGGTATAACTGCTGGTGCCAATACTGTCACAATTGGAGGATCTGCAGGTGGTCACTGATATTCCATGTCTGGTGTCTAATCATCGCCTAGAAACTGGAGAACAACAGGAGGAAGTCTTGGTGGAATGACCCTCTTAGGTCAATAACACACCTTAGATCGAGATTATCAAGGACTTAAAACAAGGATTGTAATAAGGGAACATGAGAAATAAATCACTCAAATTTTAAAAAACGTGACTACACAGCGTGTACATTTACTACACGACGTGATCCCTAAATTCATTTACATGGGTGTGTACTTCTGTACTGACTGGTCATGTAACACCCCAGACACACGGTGTGATGTATCCACATACGGTGTGTACTTGAGTCCCCATTTCCTATCTGAGTCCTTCTACATGGTTAAGAAACATGGCTCTCCAAAGGCAAAACTACACGGTAAGTAAAATTCCTACATAGAGTGTACTAAAGAAGTCTCACCTGGCCCGTGTTATTAGTGACACGGCCTGACACATAGATCAAACTACACAGTGTGTTCTATATGGTCACGATGTGTATGAGAAAGGATTTCACCAGCCCGTGTTTTTCATGACACAGACGGGTACTTGGTTTAGACTACACAACATGTTCAAGGTAGACACAGTGTGTACGAGAAAGGGTAACACCATCCCGTTTTGTTCATGACATGACCGGTAATCTAGGTAAGACTACATGACATGTTTAGATGATACACATAATGTATTAGACATGACTCAGCCAATATTTGTTGTTAGTGACATGGGTGGGAATAGGGTTAACACTACACGATGTGTAAGGACAATACACAACATGTTCACTCAATGTATTTTCCATCTCGTGTATATTCCCACATGGCCTATGAGATGTTTAAAGACTACACGACGTGTACATAAGGTACACGGTGTGTACATAAGAAAAACAATTTCTTCTAGAACAGAATAACACACGGGGTGTACATAACACTACACGACGTGTATTATGGGGTTTTACGGATAGTATGCCTTCGAAACTACTGTGGGACCCAGAAAACACTGAAACAAGTAATGAAGGTGCCAAATTCCGATCCGTGACGACCCACAATCCACATGAATCAATGCTTGGCATATTATACAAGTTATATAAAGCAAAACAATAAATGTTCCACTAAATTATGGTCCATGAGGGCCCATAACTCCTCCAGAACCAATATTTGGTGTTCATTCAAGACAATCTCTACACTAACAATACTCTATCAAACAATAGGTATTTCTATCAAGGAAACTATCACAACAGCATGCATATTTTACACATCATCTATCACAACAACATGCAATCACTAATGCATCCTAGATGGAATGGTAAAAGTGTATGACATGTGATTTCTAGCAAGTTCCTATATGATGCATGAGATGGCATACCCTCATCTCCTCGGTTTGCAACATAAATAAAACCTCAATAATATCAACAACAATATCCCATATCATGTGAATCCCTCTAGGTGAAATCAAATCATCTATAATAATTACCAAACTAGAAAAATGCATTTACGCGAGGTAGATTGGCTTTTTCCTATACATGGGTTAGCTACTCCTGGGAACAACTTATTACCAAGTACCTATTCCGTCCTATCCCTATCTAAGGCTCCAAAAAGTAAGTCAAGAGAAATGAAACCCTCTGATACCCTATTTAACATCCCAGTTATGGAAGACACCCAGAGGCGTCCCGTACCCGATTGGTCACATGGCCTCAAACGCATTTTCCCGAATTCCAGTGGTTGTCGACTAGCAGCGAGGGAATTGGGTGTGATAGTGGAGAAACTATACCCTCATTGGAAGAGTACAAAGTGGAACTAAACAACACATAAAATTGTGGAATTTGTAAATATCCTAAAACAGCAAACAACAGCATATTGGAATACTAAACAACTAGAGCACAAATATATATGTAATGATGCATGATAGATATGTCTAGGAAAATAGCCAAACAAGTCAAAATGCTGGAATACATCTGTGCTAAACCCAAGTGCAAAAGAAAATAGATAAACTCCTTATCATCACAAGCCATAGCTTGGTCCCATGCTCTCTATCTCCACAGCATGTCTGATACCTAAATTAGAAGGGATCTGGGCCTTATCTATACCTGCAACAATATATTATGTTTGGGCCCAAAAGCATGACCCAAAATGGCTGTGAGACTAAATCCCAGTAGGATACCACCTGAAGATCTATGCCTAATAGTCAGTGAGTATATGGAAGATAAATTTATAGAAAGCAGTAGACTGGAAATCTCTATGCAATAAACAATCCATTGTTTAAAGCATTCAAACCACCACACAGAATGCAACAACTAAACAAAACAGATAACACAACAGGTAACCCTCAAGGAATTACCAATAGCCTATCCCCTATGGTCCAACCTAGAAACTCAAGAAAGAAGCTAAAAGCAAGGTAACACTTTGAGAAGTACACACATCCTATCCCCTATGGTCATACCTTACAAGTACAGGAAACCCTTTGGGCAATACACTCAGTCTGACCCCTCTGGTTCAGCTTAATCATAGACCCTCTGAGGAAGAACTCACCGTTAATTCCCCTTATAGTCTTGTATCGTTATTAAATGTGATTTGGGGAAGTACTCAACATCTCATTCCCCAGGTGGCCTATTTTTAAGAACTACAGACACTCTGGGGAAGCACTCATTATCAATTCCCCCAAAGTTCATGCATCGTAAATAATAAAGACAATTTAGAGAAGCCCTCATAATCTATTCTCCCTATGATCTACACACCAAGTTCTCTCAGCCCAGTGTATTTCAAGAAAGTTTAGAAGCGTGTAACAACCAAAGTAAACCTCATGAAATACTTTTCTAACAATATACAACACAACAATATAACAATTTAATATTCACACCATCCTATAACACTAGTCATGGGAATGTAAACAACAGCCTAATCGGATAACAAGACGCCAAGGTCAAAACAAGCATAACATGCATGGAAAATACACCCAAATTACAACAATTCACCCTAATCACAATCATTAATCATCTAATCAGAAATACCAACATAGTAGAGAAACCATAGGGTCAAAACGGTAAAAACGAAATACGCCATTCAAGGGTATTGGTGGATTTTCCACATGAAACTCAAAGACTTTCAATAGAAATGAACAAAACAACTACCTCAGTGTTAGGATATCAATATACTTGACCCACGAAGCTTGAATGTCCTTAGAACAGTGTATATCTAAGAAAATGTGTAAAACATTTAACCCACGATAACATGGAAAAAAAGAGAAATTGGAAAAAAAGGCTCAAACAGAAGAGAGAACTCACCAATTCTATTCCAATGCAATCAAAGGTGTTAAAATCAGAGGATGAATGAAGGATCTGGGGCTTGAAGATGATCCATAGTTGTACAGGTTCTCTTGGATGATGACTCCCTAGAAGGAGTGAGTTATGGTGATTATAAGCATCCATTATACGTTTAATGAAAAAAAATAAAGTACATGGTGTTTAATTTTGAATTACACGGTGTGTACTCTCCTTTTCCGTACTCTGCCTTAAGTGGATTCTAAGTCACTACCATATGGCCATGAGTGTTGATACTACATGACCAGTACACAGTCTGCTATGTTAATGAAGTACATGGCGTATACTTGGAAAATTTCCAGAATTTCCTCTTTTATCCAAAAACAAACAGAAAGGAAAAACATACCTGAAAAGAAGGTCCGAGTTCTCACACATGTCATAGTGAGACACTTCCCACATTTTCCCTCAAACTGAGCTACTCATCACAGATGAGTAATATGGGTCTATGAGGTCACATAGAGATACTCCACATTGTGGGTCTGTCTGGTCACACAAAGCCATTTCCCACTAGGCTATCATAGGTGATCCACACAAGGTCTCTTGTAGCTAATCCACATAGGGTAACTTGTCAGAAGTCATTTGATTTGAGTCAGCTGCAGTATTCCTAGATGTAGTGTGCCTGATTATGGTAGAAACCAATCCTCAATAAATTAATTTCATTTCAAAAAAAATAAAAAACTTCTTAGAGTATTCCAAAACAATTATCAGGTTCCAAGGTTCCCAATATGGAAGACGACTTGTCAATCAAATTGTCAGTCTAAAAGATTTTAGAGTTTTAGTAATTGGGGTCCGGTCGTATTTGGGACCAGTCCAACCCGGTCATACTGACCCGAATAACTTGGATCGGGGCCCAGAGTTCCACAGCCCTATTCGACCTACCCATCCAGACACAGTTTGGGTCGGGGCCAGCCCAGTCCGACTTGGCCATTGGTCTAGGACTATTAGGCCTTTCTAAACCCGTCCCGATTTGGATGGGGGTTTGGCGTCCTGAGTAGCTCAGTGGCCAGGTTCCATCCCTGCCCAACCCAAAAATGGTGGACGAGTTCGTTCTCACCCCGGGCCGCCCAGCGGCCCAATTTTATCTCACTGGCCCAACAAGTAATGGTGGACCAACTTTATCCCACAATATAAGTATGGTATCCTCCAAATCAGATGCCATGTGAACTCCAGTTCACTGCCCCTTGGCCGGATATGTTGGTTATTCCTGTTGGTCCCACACGTGGTGACTGGGCTGCGTGCCCGCAAGAATCTACAACCCACTCCACCGATGGGGTTAGAATGCCGCACCCCTTCCTTCCCACTTCCGGGCCCTAGCCTGTAGCTCCTGCAGCACTGAAACAGCCTGACCCCGCCGTGATGACCCCTTTGTCACGCCGTCATGGCACACTGTCACCCACCCACGACCACCACCACAAGCCACTACAGGCAGTCCATTCCTTGTGTCTTCAATGCCTCCATCCTATCAGAGGATATTCCTTCTCTACAATGGCCTCGATACTGGTTCACTGTCAACGTGGTGGTTCTTCCACGATGAAAAACCAAGGCGGAGGGGCTCTGGCCTAGTTCTTGTCGCCCCATGCCCTCTGTATTAGTGTTTAAGGGGGGGGGGGGGTTTGAGATTATGATTCAATAACAAAATAAATAATCTCATTGAAAGACCCCAAGAAAATAACCCTCCAAAAATATCAATAGATCTTCCAATGATCCTGTTCATGAGTTGATCTTTGTTCATTGTTTTGGAATGAAGAATGGGGGAACTAAAATAACAAGAATTAAACCCCTACCTGGATATGGTTCATCATTGGGGTCGATCTGTTTGAATCCCTCCGTGTTCATTGATTTATTGTTCTGAATTTGTTCTCTAAGGTGTTTTCACCATTTTTTGATTCACCGACTCTCTTCATTAGAGAGAAATCATTCACTGTATGTCAGAGATACACAAGTTTTTATTTTCTAACCCATTATCACATTAAAAGAGATACACATCACAACATTTCTATTACACTGCATCGTCAAATCATTACACCGATTCATTTGTGAAATAACATTTCTGTTATGATTCATTTAATGTGTCATTATTCTATTTCATTTATGGAATGAAATATTCGGCTCATCGATACGCTGCGACGAAATACATTTATTTTAAATAAAATAAAATTTTTAAGTTTATATTAATTTCATAAATATGATGAAAGAAACTTTTTTCCTCGACCCATGTCGGTCAAGGTTAGGTCCATTCATTGATAATGTCATCATTATGGATGCAACGAGGCACTCATATTTTCAATCTGAGTATTTGTTTAGAAGTTTCCAAAACCACACATGCACGCCTTTTTAGTTCACTTAAAAAAGTTAAAAAACCATCTTTAACCCTCGTCCCATGCCGGTTGAGGTTAATCATTACCTAAGGGGCACACACCCTACCATGCTCAATGGTACTCTTATATTTCCCATCTGAGTTATATTGTATGAGTTATAATGATTTGAAAATAAATTAATTCTTACATAATCTTTTAATGTATGGAAAAAAACTAACTTTTATAGTTTGCCCACGTCGGCCAACATGAGGCTCTTCCTAAGGAATGAATACCCTTAGAAGATCAATGGTCATTTATGGTTTTCAATAAGATTCACCATTCAAGAGTTATAAAAATTTGAAAAATAAAATAATTTTATTTAATAAATTTATTTACGTTTTTTTCCATTTTTTGGTTTCCTCGTCGGAGTCATGAATTGTACAATCTTTTGTTATGTCTAGGGTAAAACCACCATCCATAATACAACAGTGACATCAGATATTTGATCTAGGTACCCATTTTAGAGTTATTTCACTTTTTCATGAAAACTAATCATGTGTTCTGTTTAAAAAATAATATTTTTCAATTGACCATTCTGGGCACTCCAAGCCTCGGAATCACATGTTGTCTCAACGCCTAGTCTAGAAAGAATCCCATTTAATTTTCAGAAAAAAAATCAAGGAATTTAGGGGTATTACAAAAAACATGAAGATCAGTTCCAAAATTATATTTTCGTTATTTATAATTGTTTTATATTTAATTCTTTTATATCCTGATAGGGATAACTATTCAATGAGGAATGTGTATTAACTTTATTACTATATTTCATCTATTTGTTCCATATATGGGATGTTTAGTTATTCACTTGGCCAATGATGTATTGATTAAAAAACAATGTGATTCCATTTTTAAATTAATAAACCCCTCCATCAACAAAAATACGATATAATAAATTGAATATTTACACTCTTATACCACTATATTAGGGGTGGCATATTTGTTCGATGCAATTATACAAAAATTATTCTAATTCAATACTGTTGTGGTGTTGGTGATGTTCCTTTAACTATTGATGGATGCACCTATATATGGCAAGGTTATTTGATGATTTTTATTTCTATTGGTGATGATATTCTTCGAAAAAATACCTTCCAATCCATTTCCAAATTTTTATTAGTAAATATAATTTTAAATTATTCTCAATTGAAACTAAGATGTATTTAAATTTGTAATATTTTCATACACATCTCACTCATTATTCGTCAATCAAAATCAATAATAATGCATAAACATAGATTCATGATGTTTTTAACTCTTTTGAATAACTAATGAATAATCCAAACAAATACTTTGTTTGAATATATATTATAGAATTTAAATTTTCATCCTATAAAAAAATTAAAATTTATAATGGGCATGATACATACAAATACTATAATCTTTCTTATATTGATAGTATAATGATTCCATAGATATAAGTTATCATTATATTGTTATGAACAACCATATCATTGAATTGAATGATTCATACACATATCCAGTTAATTCATTTTAGAAACCATATTTCATTATAGTGATGTTTACATAACCATACAAGTTCCTTTCAAAAGATCCCAGAATCCTTATACTGTTTTGAGGTATCCATAAAATCTCTTTTATAAGCCATATAATGTTAAATTATGTCACTAAATTCTCAAAATTTATCCCTATTCATATTTTATTCCTCTATACCCAAATTAATTTCATGCTAATGTAGCCATATATCATCATTTAAAAATGTATATTATAATTGTACACTTATGGATATTCCTTATAATTTGAGGAATCATCATTAGGTATGTCATGAAAATCAACCTCATGGTTTGGAATTTTTTATATTAAAATCTATTTATTGAAAATTAATATTTCCTTAAATTAATTTTTAAAATAATATAATCACATAAAATAAGTCTTCTAAAAAATTAAAATATTTAGTATTTATAAAAAACCCATATAGAGTTTAATATATTCCAATGATTTTATTTTTATAAAATTATTAAGATATAAAATGTAAACATATTTCGACTACATTAATTCTCTAACACTATTTCAAGTACATGCAATCATATTTCTATAAATATAATTGATATAAAAAATTATAGATCACCAAGGGATTGTTTATCCAAATGTATGCTAGCTTCAACAATTCATTTAAACTATTAGTCCATCTACCCAAGTGGGATAGATTCACATCATTCATGAAACCATTATAGATATAACTTATCATATTATAAATTTTATTTTACATTTGGATTATCTATAAAATAATTTTATGTCACTAATGATAGAAATGGGAAATTATATCTTTTTCATCACACAAACATTTTTGGGTATAAACATAAAATTATTTATTGGATGTATTTTCACTTCATCACCAATATCATTAATATTGTATTTCATAATCTCATCGAAAATAATAATTGAAAAAATATTATTAATAATAAATACAACATTATCTTAAATGTCACTTCAATATACCCCTTTAGATTTTATGTTAATTATAAAGTCACTACAAAACAATTCTCTAGTAAATTTAATTATTTTCTAATAGTTTAAACTAAATATAATTGGAATAATATTTTTCCCCCAAATTGAAAATTATAATTTGATAGTATAAATTTAGTGGAAGGGAATTTTATCATCCCATGTAAAAAAAATCTTCCAATATACTTCCCCATTTTCTTTATATTTTATTACAACATATTATTAGGGATTCTAATTGAGTAAAATATAAATTAATTTTAGTTGAGATAAGGGGGGAATCAAAAGTAAAAATTTATTTTAGTAGAGTAAATTAAAAATTAATGTTAGATAATTAATTTATCTTAAATAACCATAATGGGATACCCATGAATAAATTAAATTATTTGAAAATCAGTAAATATTTTTTTTGGAAAATTTTTTATGTTGTACTAAACATCATAAAACATATGAAAAATTTCAATTTATATGGAAATTCCTCTCCAATTTGGTTATATAGTCGCTCCTCCAATAAAAAATGATATACTATAACTCAAAAACATAATTACGATTGTGAAAATCATATCATAACCATTACATTACTTAAATATGGATAAAATTTTAGATTTATGTAATATGATTTATTTCTACAATATTGTTCATTTAATATCCCACTTATAGAATGCCATTCGTAAATCATTATTATGGATGATTTTCTCCTTCATGAAGATAATTCACAATCTTATACATTTGGTAGAAATTACATCTTTGAGATAATTATCCTCCCTGGTTATATCACCTTCAATTCCAAAACATCAATAATAAGTAAATTGATATGGGAATATAGTGAGATTATATAGTCTCGTTAGTTGATTCAATAATGATGATAATTATTTCATGACTCAAACACCTTTTTATTTATTACATAAATTTTTTTGAAACTCTTACTATCTAATTATTTATTTTATATATCTAAACCAGTTTAGGATGAACTTATTTATTATTTATTTCATATTTTTTCATATTAATAAATATTATTTACATTAAAATATACCTATTGTTCTTTATTTTATGTGTACTTAATATTTTTATAATTTTAAAATAAATTTGAAGGAATGTTTTTGAAAATTGTATTGAAACTGCCTAAATTTTTGTTTGATATAGAACCGAATTTCACATCAGTACTTTTAGCACAAAGAGTCAATAGTTCCTTCCCATTATCATTCAATATAATCTATTTACCTAGAAACAATGTCATGGAATCGATAGATATTATTTTAATATGTTCAAACCTTATAATCCCATTTTCATTTAACTTTTATTTTCCCTTCTAGGGAATCTACCCAAATTCTTCATGAGATGTCTCAATAATAAATTAAATCCTACTATCCCACTCATTGGTTGACTATTTATTTTTTTATTCCATGTTTTTTACATTACCTTAGGGTCAATATCCATTTTATAATGGTCCTTGATGTTTCCCTATTATAACATATTATAATCAAATATTTCTAAATGGAATGACACCCTAGTTACCTTCCATCGTAAACATATTTGGTGTTATTGATCAAGAGTTTTTTAATCCTCAACGAAGAGCAATGTTCTTGTTTAATATAATTTTTTTATATTTCGGTATTTTTATTATATGAACATAAATATTTCAATGATTTCTATAATAATGAAACTATACAATATTGTAATTTATAATTCCATATTACTCAGTAAAGTATAATTTTAATAAAATTGTTTAAGATATATTTTATTATTATATGAATTATACTCAAAACTAATAGTTTGACTTTTTTATTAATTACCCCCTAAATCTAGCCCATCAATAATTTTCATTGACTGTGATATAATTCCGGAACTCTATTGGCATAGGTCCAAACACCCAACAAGACCAGAAACGTAAAAAAAACATTCTCCTTCTCTATTTAGTATCATTATGTACTATTTTTAATTTAGTGGGTATTTATAAATTCTTCCACTCTATTGGATTTTTGGGGAGATTCTCTTATAGGACACGACCATATCAACCATAGATTTATAGGTGAATTTATTATCAAATTTTTCCATCTGTATTTTTATGGATTTTGACCTTGGTAATGCAGTTTTAATTAAAATAGATTCTGTTCAAATAGATTTACCATAAATAGTGACTCCTTGATCCATTATCTAGTAGGGTTCTGAAAAATATATTAATCCTATATCTTCTTTATTCATTCTAAAAATAATTTAGACATTCTACTAATATTAATTTTTTTGGTAAAATATTTCTTCTCACAAGATTGGAAAGTTATAGAAATAGAATCTTCAAAATTTTATAGATTCACATATACCTAAAGAAACATTTTTAATAAAGTATTCATCATACTATAAATAGGATCAACCATTATTTTCATTCCATCTTCACTTTATGAATTTTATAATAAATTATTTTATTTTAATAATGTAAAATGATTAAATATATTTAACCATCTTTTATATAACATCAAACTATATAAAATACCATTCAAGGATAAAGTTACAAATATATAAATTTCTTGGTTCTATTAAATTATTACATTCCCAAACATATCCATCTCATAAATTGACATTTTCAACTCTTAATGAGTCATAAAAAAACCATTATAATAGAATAAAATTGCATCCATTTCTTACAAAAAATTGGATGGTTTAATAGTTGTTGAATATATTATCTAATTAATCTTATATTACGTTAGGTTTTTAAACCATATGTGACTAATAAACATATAATCCCTCGGTATATAAAAATATTTGTGTATGAATGTCAATAAGAACCTTATTCAAGTATTATTGGGCTTCCAAAAATAAATTAACATGTTCTTCATTAAGTACATCCACATCATAACATGAGACTAAATCTACCTAAGATGAAATTTTCAAAGCAATTTTTTCAACAATTATTACATGATATTTTCCTCTATAATTACATTAAGATTTTTTTTCTTCATTAATAGTGAATAAATATTCTTTACAGTATTAACGACATTGTTTTTACTATTCCAAATTGTCTTCACTGAATTTTTTTAACCCGCAGTAATATAGTTATAAATAAATAAATTTTTGGATATTAAAATTTAATTATCTACTTTTTACCTTATGACAATAAAAATTATTCTCTTTGTATATCCATCATTTGGAAACCTTATAATTGGTTCTAATTGATGTGTAGATTAAGTGGTCTTTAGAAACCTGGGTGTTGGTGTCCATGAATAATTTGTTTTTTAAATATTTTCCCAAATATAAAGTGATATTTATTACTAACCCTCATTTGGTCTGAAACCCTATTATCATGTAATATATTAATGATCCACTTATTCAATACCATACATGTCACAAACCTATTCCATGGACAATGTGAACATGAAATTAGTACACAATATTTATTTTAGGTTATATTCTAAAATTGGAAAAATATTCCTTAAATTGCTCGACACATCTTCAATTCATATATTATTTAATAAAAATTATAAAATTAAATCATTATGTATTTTTTATTGATCATCATGAAACCATAGTTCTCACTATATTACACATACTCGTGTTCACTATATTACACACGTGAGAAAATAATACTCATGATGGTGCCTTATATAATCTATTATAGTTTATAAATTATTCCACATATAATATAAATATTAATTGATCACTTTTTGTCATTAATTCACTATAATATCATATCTACACCCTCATAACCAATATAGTAAACTAACTTTAATTCATCAGAGAAAATACCATTCAAATTTAACTCAATTTTAATCAATTCTCTGTGTTCTTATTATAAATATTATAAATTTTTTAATTTATCATAAAAATACATGAATAAAAAGTACTACAAAAAAGAATATAGAAAAAAATACATATTCAAAATTTTTGTAAAAAAATAATTTTCAGCAATATAATAGGACATATTCATCTCTTTGATATCATATCATGTTCTATTTCTTCCTTCAATTTTTCTGTAGAAAATAATAGTTCACGGTCCTCAATATCAAAGACAGATTCTAACATTAAATTATTTATGATAATTTATTTTGATATCATCAATACTCCAAAATAAATGTGAAATAATAATGAAACAGTGTGAAGAGATATTTTATATTTTAGTAACATGTTTTATTCCCCACGATCCACAATATTATTTACACAATGATTCATATGGTTGTATCTATAATAATACCATAAATATATTTATTTCATTTCATTTATAAATTTTATTCCTATAAAATATATATTCATATGATTCTATCAAACTTCTTTTCATCACCTTCTCTAAATAATCCTTATAGATATTGAGGGTATCCCATCATTATCAATTTGAAAAATCATACAAGAACTACATATCTAAAAATGGAGGATGTATTCCCTGCATGAGAGATTTAACAAAAAACTAATATTAATAATATATGAATATGTAACTTTTGGATAATATATCAAATCATTCATCATTATTCATTATACATGAATCATAACTCAGTCTTTGATGTTAAATTCACTAATATTTAAAAAAATATTCATATGATTTGGCTTTATTTGGAATAAGATATTATAACAAATCACTACCAACCTCAATATATATCTTCAAATTCATTATTCATGGTGATATTTACAACAACCCGATGTATCCAATTATCAATTCACTTCACATGGATCATAAATTTTGTATTTATTCTTAATTTTTTTATATAATATATCAATAATCATCTATATTATTTTTCAAATTTTATAATAAAAACTATATTTATTATATTCCCATTTTAAAATGACAAATAATTAATTAAATGATCATATAAAACTCATATCACCAATATAATCCTTCAAATAAATATGTAATCATTCGTTAAATAAGAGTCATATTATTGAGAACACATATTAAAAGTGTTTTCATCATACAAAATAAATGCAACATTATAAAACCAATTCCACAAATTGAATTTTCATCGTATAGATAAATCTACACTTCACTAATTAATGATCCTTATAAAGTCTATAATAATTCATAAATAGAATATATAATGAATATAAATATGTAATAAATTAATACATTTGTATCATTCATCCATAAATTGTTTCATGCAATCTTCATATTGACCCCTTTCATTCTCATGCATCAAAAAATGTTCTATATAGGGATACTTATATTTCTATAGATAGTCTATATGGTAGTTCATATAATAATTATACAGTCTGAATGTATCCTTATAGAGTCATGCATGCCAATTTTTTTTCATAATTCAACATTAAGAACTCTTAAAAAATCATACTCGTCTTGAGATTCATTATTACATAGATTGATTTTGTGCTTAAGAAATAATAATTGATCCTTATATATATAAAATTATTTATTAAGTAGTTAATAATTATCCTTATTTTGTTAGGAATCAAAATTAAATAGGTTTTGTAAATCATTGTCAGGATTTAAATAATTTCTAATTCATATCCATATTATAAAATTCAATATTTTCTAAAATTAATTTGGAATGGCTTCCAATCAAATAAAATCACTTCAAAATCGCTCTAAATAATTTTATAATTAGTATGAAATGAGAAATAAATTTTATAAGTTCTAATGTATTTTAATATTTAAATTAGCCAATATGAAGTATTTAAATATATTTCTACTATGTTAATTTTAAAAATCAATTTAGACCATCAACCAATTGATTTTTTTCACATATATTAGTATCCAAAATAATAGTTCACGCAAGGATGTCCCTATTGAAATTAAGTCAGAATCACCTCTTTATTTTTTTTAATATCTCAATATGATTTGGCTTCTCTATATAAAGAAACTATTTTATAAATTATATCAAAGAATAGATCTTTTATTTTTAATTATGATCAAAATTTATATTTTTTAACGTATGGTTTGATCACCAAGAAATATTGTCTTTCTTCATTACACAAAAATGTGTGGGTAACATTCTATTCTTATTTTGTGGGTGGATTTAAACTCTATCAAAATTATTATTAACATTCATTTATATAATTAAATATAAATCATTTTTTATATATAATATTATTGATAAAAAATACAACATAAAAAAATATATCTTTAAGATGGAAAATTTTGAAGAAATTTTTTTTGTATATGGTTTCATGCTTGGGAGTTGTTATGAGTAATTGGGTTCATATCAGTGAATGGTTGGGGTTACCTATTTTTCAATTTTTTCCATGAATAGTGCATCACAAAATAATATTGAATGGTTACACTGAAATAGTTTCTCAATGTATGGTTTCACTATGAAATGTTTTCATATTTGGGAAGAACTCTATGGCCATATGTTTCATGTGTCCACCATGGCTCCAATTTGTAGGACTAAAGACTCATACATTTCACCTTTATGGATTTCCATATATTGAGTAATGTCACACCATGAACACATTAGTCAATTAATGATATAATTTCATAAGGGGTCTTGTTTAATGGAGGATATTTCATATATAAGATAAGATAATATAATACGTGTCATGAATATTTAGGATATTCTTATGATTTATGTGTCCCATTGTGACCTATATGGGTCATGATTATATTGTGGGGTTCATAGGATCGAGGCACCTACATAGGGATGAATCATCATGAACCATGAGGGTGTTTTCCTGATGGGGTATTACATTGTTTTTTGGTATTATTCATTGTGGTCATAACACCAAAAAATAGAGGGATCGCATCATTTATTTATTCATTCCCACTTTTTTAGAGGAGGAGAATTTTAATTTTTTATTCACCACTTTAAATTGTTTGGGGATTTGAGGTGTTAGTGAATTCAAATTTAAAAAACAATTCAACACTTTAATCAACCATTATATCTCTTTATGATTGGGAATATGTTTTATGACGTTATGTGGGATTCAAGTAATGATATTAACCATTCATCGAATCTACATTGAAATTTAAATTTCACTAATATGTGAGAATAATAGCATAGGGTTTTCATAAATTCTACAATATCATAGTGAAACTACAAGGGAGTGATAAGGATTTTTTTGTGAATTGGGTATTATTCCATAAATAAAGGATGATGAAAACCATCACTCACTATGTCAAAAAATTTATGAAAGTATCTGTACTTATTTTTTATTTTTATTAAATGAGGTAAAACACTTGAGTGACTAGTTTTTGGATGATAATTCATTCTCTCAAGGGTGTTTCATGATCATTACATGGATTATTGACACCCTGTTTCTCCTGGGTCCAACGTTTTCATATTTTTTGAAGAGTTTTTTTTGAAATAATGACCCTTTTCCAAAAATAGAATAATTAAATCTAAATTTTTTATATTAATTATTTTCATTTAATTAATTTACATATTAGCTTAGATGATGGTATGATGTTAAAAGAGGCCTGAAAGGTTTTGGGTGAGGATGTTCCGGGCATCACGATGATGTTAACTCCATGATTCTTATATGTTGTCCCATAATATCACAAAATATTTTATTCATATCTTCTGATCATCTAATATGTGGTCTCTTTTGTTTTTGTGGGATATATAATATATTATAAAATACTTGCTACAAAAAACACTCTCACGTAGAACACATGTGTCTTTGGATATGATGGACCCATACACCCAATCATGATTTCTTGGATAAAAATGGATAATGTCTTGGTTATTAACTTGTGATATGGAAAATATATACCCCAAAAATATTGTAATTTAATTATTTTTTTGAGTCATAGTGGATCATTAAATTGATTGGGTTGATACTCCGACAATCATATAAAGAACATAAATGGTGTTTATATCAATAATACTCTACTAATGTTTGTGTTTCCATGGGGGTAAATACGTCATTTGATGTCTTGAGATACCAAAGATGAGACCTTATTATTGAGATAAGATATTCATATAAAAGGTTACTTTAATTAATATAGTTGGGAAGGTATTGGATTATTTGTCCTATTAGAGAGCTATGGGGTGATGTTATATATCACAGATGATAAGAAATACCCTATTGAGTTTGGAATAGAGTCTTAGTGATGGATATGAATTGGATGATTCTTCTAGGACGTGATGTGTTTTGTATAGAGTGTTTCTTATAGGATATGGATTGATTGATCTCTTATGTGTCAAATATGATCTGTCTTGAATGAGAAATATCATGATGATTTGATACATTAAAATAGGATTACCAAGGTGCATTGTGATTAATGAACATATAGAGTATATGTTGGGAGAAAATAAATTGTGATTTGTGATTTTGATGTTGTTATGATTGATCAATAGATTAAATTCGCAGGGAATAAAATTAAAGAGTTTAAAAAATAATGTGGTGTTATTTGTTGTATTGTATAATTGAGTGGGAACTAGAATGTGTTAGAAGGACCATAGGGTATAAAATTTTATATGATATGATGATATATATAGGATTGACATTAATTTATTATACAACCAAGATTCTCATGTGGAGAATATATCATTTTGAAAGATAAAATCTTATGCATTATATGAGATACAGATCACAGTACAAGAGACTATTGATTTGGTGATGTGATAGTCACATTGTGGAGTGGGTTATGACTCCCTACTCATGTAAGCTATTTGTTGTTACTAATAGTTGAGTGAAAAAAATGGGATGTATTTATCTAATATATAATTATAGGTAGTGGTAATGCGGTATCCTAGATAATATTATATATGTTACTTGATCGGGTAATTATTTACCTTTATTATATTCGTTCTATTCTAAAAGTGTCATATTCTATGATATTTTATGATATATAACACAAGGGAGGGGGTTATTTCAAAAAATTAAATGATATTTTAATATACGGAGGGTGTTTACCCTAGATTATTTTGATATAACATCTGGGTGTGGTTCATATCATACATGTGATAAATATGTTATATCATATGTGGGTAATTATCCTCTGATTATTGTGAATGTATATCATGGGATACTTCTTATCCCCCTCATGATTGTTATATAATTTTTGGAGTTCATTCTCTTCCACTAAATTATTATCATGGTATATCTGGGAAAGGTTCATATCACCTGAATAATAAGGATGGTATCTTAGGGGGAAGATAATATCACCCTAATGAATTTATATTGTGGTATCCATGGTGCTATTTTATTAACAAGATTTTTTTGAATTTATATGTTTCCAGGGAATATATCTCATTGATGAGTATAATATATAATGAAGCATTATGTGGAAAATATCCAATGAATTCAATTTATTTAATTGAAAAACATTTTAATTTAATGAAAATTTTGGTCAAAATTTTGGTATGTCTATTGTTTTCTTAGATACATCCAACACTGGATGAAGTAGGTATGGTAGACCATGGAATTATCATTATAACATAAGAATAATTGGTGATTTATTTATTATTTTTTATATTTTGTTTATTATTTTAATCATGTAAAATGTACATGAACTTATTTTCATGTTTTTCTTAAAAAAGTATTAGTTATGGATTACAGATTCTTACTCACACCCGGAATGGGTGACATTGAAAGATTTTTCCCACACTGACTTCTAGTTTATTGATACATGTTGGGAAGAGGATAGTGTTACATGGTTAATCAAAATAGCTTATAGAGAGTAAAATTACAAGTATGATATATTGTAAAAGTACTTCTATTTAGGTGTTTATTTATTTTTTATTTTTTATGTTACCAATATAATGAATGATATCTTGATGAATAAAAATATTCTTATATGTATAATTTTTATAGAAACAATTTATGTATTGAGTTATAAATACTATCATAATTTTATTTTATGTCAATTGGTTATTTTCATTTTTTACTCATTAATGAGTATATATTCTTATTTAAATAATACATCCGACCCAAAAAACAGGTTTATATTATATGATGTATGGGGTTTTTCACCTGAGGTTTTGTGGTACACTTGTAGAGAAATTGGGTATTGGGCCCATGATGAGTAATTAAAATTCTATAACAATGAATAAATTATTTTTTTACTATTTTTGATATGTTATAAATGAAAAAAAATGTTTCAGATATTTTGATTGACCTATTAATGGTGGTTCCTTATTAATTTTCCAGTGGTATGTCTAGGTTACATGGGTAATGGGAATTTTTTCTATGTTTACATAGTTACCATTATGATGATTATTCAAATTTGTTGTGTGTACATTATATTTGTATCTATTGTTTTGGATTGCTTCACATACTTTAAAAATAATCATGTACATGTATCAATAAACACATTTAGTATCATCAATTATTTTGTATTCTTTATTGAGATTAATTTAACCAATGATAAGGGTTTATTTTTTAAATGTTTAACAAAATCATATATATTTTTTTAGTACATACTATGTTTGTAAAATTATACTATTTTTTACAATCATATTTTTTCCAAGGACATTACATTTGGATCACATCATGGGTTGTTGTATGATGATTTTCATATAATCCCTCTATGCATGGGACGTATTGTGACCCATGGGGGATTAGTTTAAGAATAAAAAATTTATAGAAGTCATATATTATCAATGAAAATTAAATTAAATGTTCCAAATGATTATTATTTTCTAAATTCATATCAGCATAGGGGGATATAATTATGTTAATGGTGATACAAACATAATCATAGGGCATTTTTTCTAGTATGAAGATGTTTAGTGAGTGTAATTTTCCAAGACATTGTTATTATATTGGGGTTGTGATTCCTACTATGTATATGTGATATCTATAAAGTGGGAGTTTTACATGGTGAAATGCCTTGGATATGTTTTAGTGTAGGATATGTAAAAATAGGATATGTGGTTTGGATTGCAAATGAGTTTCCCTGAGGATTTTAATATCCTAATATTGACACTATGAGTTGGTTTAGTCATAGAGGTTAATATTAAATGGTATCATATCCAGGTGATGGTGAGTTTCATTCCATGTGATATAATTATATTTGATCATCAATAATTTCATTTAGGGTGAATATATTATAGTCCAATCCTTCCGTTTTTTAATGATTTTTTATTGGCGGGTGATTATGTAGTTTATAGTGGTATAAGTGATATGAACTGAGCATGTTACAATGAAAATCATAATAGGATTTTTTTAGGATGATATATAAATTCAAGTCTATATGTTCAATAATTAAGCATGTGATAGTAGGATAAATGGGACATGAATCACTTGAGTTTTATCTTTGTTATGTTGTTCTATAACATGAGATTATACCCCTATAGGGTTTTGTTGAGAACGGATATGATCATGGGATAAATCTAAGTAGATTAACAAATTTCATTATGGAAGAGATTTAGTGTTACTATAGATCAATAGAAATAATTTTCTATGTGATTAAATGACAAAATTGGTTAGAGGTGGTTACTATTGGGTAATAGATTAGTTAGTGGTTTTGTGAATGTCATGGACAAATTTATTTTATGAGATTATTAATATCATGGTGGATCATGTTATTGATGAGAATTAGAGATGTTTCTCATTGATTTTTGGGGAAAATAGAGTGTATTGAATAAACATAGAACATTTGATTAATCATTATGCTATGAATGGCGTTTCAATGATCGATGATTATTTGTTGGTAGTAGATAAATTCATGGAAATGAATATTGTTGGACGATTTTCTCATGGAGTGGTGAAAAAAATCCATATAATAGGGAGCAAAACATTATCTAACGCTAGGTGTGACCCACATTATAGATGTAATTTTGATTGATGTTAGGTATGAAATTCTTGGTGATCTGACAATGGGTTGTTATCAGTGTTACCCATTTATTCTCTAGTTTGATTTGAATAATAATGAACATCTTCTAAAATTATCAATATATGGAGAATAGAACATGGAAATATGATTGTTTTTCATATTCTGAAAATAAGGATACAACTAGATTAAGAACCATCAGATTTATAATTAACATGTGACTCTCATGTTCTTAAGAATTCTGATTTAGTGAGACATGTTTTTGGACGGATTGGATAGAACCCTCATTATTGTATGAAAGTATATCCAATTTTATATGGTTCCATGGAAAAACTACATTTTGAATTCAAATATTGTATTTTATGGTGGAATCATCCATTGTATGGAATTGTTTTATATGTGAGAGTGAGTTTGCTAATCGGTTAATTAGTAATCATTGTTAGAGTATGATGGATAGTGTGAGTAATTGGGGAATATTTTATAGATTAAAATATAGTTTTAGATGTATAAATTTCTTATAGTGTTGAATAGTTTTTGAATTCTTATATTAGGATACCTTATATGTCATAAATTTTTATTGAAATAGTTTCACAGTATGATACCTATATAATTCAAAAAAATAGTTTTATGATAGATTTTATTATAATGACATGGAATATACAAAAAAAATAACGATGAACCAATGGTAGTATATTTTTTTGGGATCTTACTATTATACAGAGAAAAAATAGCATATAATTTCTTTAAAAGTTGAGTCTTTGGGTGTGTAGGGAGAAGACAATGGATATGAATAATTTTACATAATCATAGTGTCGTAGAAAAGAGGTTTCAATGGAGTGTCCTTTTTCTGTAAATGATGGTGATAAGATGGTTTCACATATTTATGTTCATTGTATGATTTCTATTTAGAGGTGTGTAATAGTATATCATTTGATATTTTGGTATATAAGATGATGAGTTAGTGGTTAATTTATGATTTAGGTATGTTAAAAAATGGGTTAGAGTGTCATCATGGATTCTTGGGGATGATAAGTATTATGATGGTGAGTTTTTAAGGCCTTTCATTATTACAAGTTTTTAAATTCAGTGAAAATAATATTATTTTTGTCCAGTAGTGTGGGAAATTTTAGGAATTTGAAAAGCAATTGTTTTTTTAAATGGAAAACCATCATTGATATATTTCATTATATTATATTTTTTCATTGGAATGTTGGGAAACAAGGAGTACTAATTTTTTTTTCAACTCCCCATATTCTCTAATTATTCTATATCCCTTGGAGAGAGAGTGTTTTCAATGAATTTTTATTGTGTGATTGGTATTCTATTTATTTTTTACCATTCATTTTTCTTTATAATCACTATATTCATAGTCTTAATAATTTGAGCTAGGTATTATAAGAAATTCCACCAGAGAATGGTGGAATCAAACATGAGTGATGATATTTTTGAATGGGAGGGGTATTGAACAACCAAATATGATAAAAACATGAACTCAAAAACCCTCATTATATACGTATTACACATCTATTATTTATTTTGGTATTAAACTAAAAGGTATAAAATTATAGAGTAAAAATTTTCCAAATGAGAGGAATTTTATTCAGTGTTGTTTGTAAAGTGTGTCATGACTAATTAACATGCCATTAGAAATGGTCTTTGATTTGTGTTATTTATTAGAGAATTTTATTTTTATTATTAATCCATTGTATAAATCTAATATGATGTTTTACATAATAGTATTTTTGTATAATGAAATTATCTTAGTTTATTATATAGAATTTAATCTCATAAGGAATATCAAGCCAATATTTTGAAAACAGATTGATTGTAACTATTGTTTATGTAAAAAAAGAACTCAATGAGGTATAAAATGCCATATTTTTATGGTGTATACCATAGCTTGATATATTATTTCTTGAGAAACCTAGTATAATAAAAAGTGCTCTTTTGAATCGTGAACGTGGTAGAGATTCCCAATGATATTTTCATCCCAAATAACATGTGTAAAAGATTACAACTACAATTACAAGGTAACCAATAAGTGTCACCTGGATTTATATGACATGTGTATCATACCATGTAAATAAAGAATATGGAATTTTCATATTTTTTAATATTTTTAAATTAACTATTAGTTTTAGTTTAAAGGAGATAATATGTCCGATGCATACCCGATACACAACAATGAGTTCCATTGTAATATTAAATTGCACAAAACGTTGAGTTACACTGAAAAATAATCTAATAAAATTATTATTTAAAATTGAAGTTAACACATTGTCATTTTATTGGTGGGAATTAAAAAAACTAACTACAACATGATTACACAAGTTTGTTAAATGTTTTTTTATTTATTCAAAAAGAATTAGATGCTTAAAATTTTAATGAACCAAATTTTATATATAAATAATATAAAATATACATTGAAACTTCAATTTACCACCTTTCGATGGAAAACACTTTTTAAATGTATTTTTTTGTATTATTTATATGTTCAATTTTACAAATTAAAATTTTTCTTTAGAATTGGGACATAAAAAATTACTATGGATGAAATTTTGTTATTTTTATGATAATGCTCATTTTTAATGTATAGTGAGAAATAAGTCATTTTAATTCAAAACTGCATTTTAATATAATTAATTTATACGGTCAGATTATATTTTTAATTTGTCTTAATGTGTAATTATTATATATTTTTATATTTTAATACAATTTTTGTCAGTGGAAGTAATTTAACATTGATGTGGGTGATAAACAAATGCCAATCTTTGGATATTTAAAATTTCATAAAAAGATGATTTTTGGTTTTTAAAATCATAATTAATTTTAAATTAACTTTTTCAACTTCTATGTTTTGAATTCGGAAAAATGGTTTCCATATTTTGTTAATCAGGAGTTCTAAATTGTTTAAATAGATAACTTTTATTTTTAGACATTATGAATAGCAGCATTAGTAAATATTTTATTTAACATAGTTAAATAGTAAATATGTTAAATAAGGGTAATAAAATAATATTTTAATAATATTTAATTACTCTAACACGTTTCTTAATCCTATTGGTTGATTCAAGTCTGACCATGGGCATCCTTGAGTCGATTGTGGGACTCCATAGAGCCACATGTAAGTGAAAATGACACTTTATAATAATTAATTTAATGTTAAGGAAATTGTAACATAGAAATATATATCTTAGTAAAACAATATTTATAATAGGTTATATAAGTGATATTTTTTACAATAAATATTCATTTAAAAGTCATACATTCATGGACAATACTATATCCCTGATGATCTAGAGTTAGCAGCTATAATATTTACATCGAAGATATGGAGACATTATCTTTTTAGTAAAAAATTTGTGATATATACTGATCATAAGAGTTTGATGTACATTTTTTCACAAAAAGAAGTCAAAATGAGCGAAATACGGTAGCAACAACCACTCAATGATTGTGATTGAACTACACAATACCACTCGGGGAAGGAAGATAATGTGGTAGATGCTTTGAGAACAATGGATCAGGGAGTTTTGAACAAGATGAAAGTTGAAATGGATCCTATGTTCATGGATCTAGTAAATACGGATCTAAGAATAATCATGGAACATGAAACATCAATACTTTTTAAAATGGCAGCTAAAAAATCATGAATACAAATGAAAAAAAGTTCTCAGACTGATGATGAGGCTTCAAAATAAAATTAATGTAGTGAATGATGGGAGATTGATTAAATTCGTATTTGAAAATGGAATTTAGAAATTTGGGAATAGATTTGGTGTTACTGAAATACCTGATCTAAAAAAGGAATTGTTGGATGATGGTCATCACTCCCATTTCTATATACACCCTGGTGGAACTAATATGTATACTGATTTTAAAGAACATTTTTGGTGGGGCGATATAAAGAGAGAGATTTATGATTATGTGTCACGATGTTTGGTTTGTCAACAAGTGAAAGCTGGATTAAAACATCCTAGAGGAGTCATGCAACCTCTTCCCATAGGTGAGTGTAAATTAGATGATACTACGATTGAAATTTTCCTGAAATTAGCAAAGACTCCTAGAAGGAATGATGGAATATGGGTCATTGTTGATCGTTTTATCATGCCTGAAAATTTTCTTTCTATAAGATAAGATTTTCCACTTGAACATCTAGAAAGACTATACATTAATGATGTTGTGCGACATCATAGAGTTCCCATATTGATTGTTTCTGATTGCGATCCCCATTTTACATCATGATTCTTAAAAAGTATTCAAAAGGCATTGGATACTGGACTTCATTTGAGCACTTCCTACCACCCTCAAACCGATGGAAAATCAGAATAGACAATTCAAATCATATAATACATGTTCAAATCTTACTCGCATGACTTTAAAGGTATGTGGGATCAATATTTACCTTTGGTAGAATTTTCATATAACAATTGCTTCCATTCAAGTATTCAGATGGCACCATATGAAGCATTATATAGAAAGAGATGTGTCACACCATCTTGTTGAGATGATGTTGGTGAAAGAAAACTCATAGGCCCAGAACTTGTTGAGGAATCAATGGAAAAGGTGAAGGTTATCCATACCCACATCATGAATCTCAATGTAAGAAATATAGAAATATCGATAACAGAAGGAAGGATATGGAATTTCAAGTAGGAGATCATGTTTTCATGAAGGTATATACATGGAAAAAAGTTATAAGATTCAGTACGAAGGGTAAATTATGTCTCAGGTACAACATACCTTTCGAAATTCTAGAACGAATTTGAGTTGTATCTTATTATTGGGAAATGCCACCAAGTCTCTTCAATGTTCATGATGTGTCCCACATACCACTATTGAGAAAATACATGCTTGACCCAATGATTGTACTCACCTATGAGGAAATCGATCTGGAACATTATTTGTCTTATTGTGAATAGCTTGTCATGATTATTGATAAAAGAGAACAAGTGTTGAAAAACCGAATGACTCATCTGGTAAATGTTCTATTGAGAAATCATAAGAAGGAAGAGGCAATGTGAGAACCTAAGGAACTTATGATGAAGCACTATATTAATGATTATATGTAGTAATATTCTAGAAATTTTGAGGATGAAATTATTTGAAGGAGGAGAGAATGTAACACCATAATATACAGTGGTACGTTTCCCATTGAATAATTCAATAGCTTGCATTGTACAAAACATGGAGTTTTAATACACCATGAACGATCAGACATTCTGTTATGAATAGTAATACCCACTTTTTGTAATTTTATAAATTTTATTTTTCAAAATGGCCTTCATTTTTGGATTTTGAATATCAAAATAAGCTTAGGGTTAATTTTTTGGTATTTTTCTAAAAACATTCAATTTTTGATGAATAGTAAATAACATTGCATTATTGTTTAAAACTGATATTTTATTTAAATAATTTGTTATTTTATTTAAATTTATGTTAGGTAAAAATAGATACATTATACCTATATATGTTTAATTAATTTATTGGAGTAATTTTATAATAATATTAGATATAAATTTTTTTATTGAACTTTTTACCATCTTTTACCCACCTTCTTGGCGCATTTACAAATTTGCATAAAACGTAAATTTACCACCTCTATAAATTTAATTTCAATAATCTAAGAGACACGGTTGAAATTATTAGGTAAAATTTTGTCCAATAAGATGAAAATAATTATTGGTGAATAGTAACTTTGGACTTTTATTTACCACGGTTAAAGGTCAATAAGTTAATTAAAGGTAAAAATGATATTACAATTACCTTAACACATGTACTAATTCTATTAGATAAGTTTTTTTCGACCAAAATAAACTTGAGTAATAAAATATCAAGCTTTTTTTCCACATGGAATATATTAGGACATTTATTATTATTTTATTTCAAAATGACTTAAAAGTGTTAAATTCAATATTTAATAACTAAATAATTTTTAATATATAGTTATACACAAAATAAATTGGACTATAAATATTAATTATAAAAATAAAAATATTTCTTACATAAAGGTATTTTATTTAAAGTTTTTAGTCATTATGAAATTAAATTTATTTATGATACAATGATGATGTAGTAATTACCTTATTAATGTATGATTAAAATAATTGATATTATAAATATCCAAATAAATTTAAACTGAGAATTTTGAAAAATTAAACTAATTTTATAGGTTAATATGACTTTTTAGAGTTAATTAAATAATATTTTTTGAAGTGTTAAAGGTGTTATGACTTTCAAGAAAACAAAATACCAAATAGTGTCAAAATTGACAAAAATAAGTATTTCAAACAAATTCAATATTATTAATTAATATAAAATTTGTCACGACCGGCCCTCGGGGTCCGTGCCGTGACTACCCCAAGCCCGCCTTCCATAGGCCAGGGGCTGGCGACTAGCACCAAGGCGTAAATCCCGGTAAAAAGGGAAGGCATTGCCTTTGTAAAGTAAACAAACACCACAGAGTAAGCAAGCGGAAAGTAAACACTAAACAAAAGCAGAGTACAACTGAAAGTGCGGAAAAGTAAATGGGCCAGAATACAAACCCAAACTGAAAGTAAAGTACAACTCGAAAGGGAAAACAACAACTGAAAAGTAAATGCCGCTACACCGAGCTGTCCACTGGAAATCCCACCTGAAGGGTGGGTACAGATAGCTCCTCTGCTCCACAGGTCCCGCCGTCTGCTCCGTGCACGTCCTGCCCAGTGGTCCACCTCCGGGTACCGTCCCGCTCTGCAAGCCTCAGCTAAGGTCAACGCTGTCCGTCTTCTGCAACCAACACAACGTAGTGCGGGCATATCCCGTGCAGGGGTGAGTATAAGCTACTCAGTAGGGACCCCGAGACCCCTGAAGGTCTCTCAAATCCACAAAGGATAAACCACGAAGAAAGGTACAATCACGAAGTAACAACCGACACTGCTTAGGTATATGCCCATACATATACCTAAGTCATCAATTTCAAATACGCTCTAACCTCCGAGCCCAAGTACAACTCAGTCCACACAGGAAAGTAAACGTATTCCACACAGGAAAGCAAAACGTAATCCACACAGGATTGCACAACACAATCCACACAGGAAAACAACATGATTCAGCTCATACAGGTATACTTCTTCAAAGGACGATAAAGATGATCACTGATCCATCTAAGTCGTCGGATCCACGAAGGATCGATAGGTAACTAACCCCCGCAAAGACCCACACAGAATCGGGCCCACACAGGACCTGTAGGCGCTGGTTCACACAGGACCGCAGAGCGCAAGGACCCACACAGGATCGGACCCACACAGGAACGGGCCCACACAGGACCTGTAGCACTGACCCACGTAGGATCGCTAAGTGCTGTAGTCGTCGTCGTCGAATCCACACAGGATCTCTGTACTGTCGTCGTCGCAGTCACAGTAGCAGTAGTAGCAGTAGTAGCAGTCGCAGCCAGCAGTAGGGTTCCCGCACACAGCAAGCTCGTTTGGAGGATCCGCTCCACGAGCCGAGAGGCTGATACATCAACTGTCACAAAGTCCAGAGTTGATGTATCCAAAAGTTCCATATCGTCAACAGGAACTCAACGCAACAGACGGTGCGTCGATCGGACGCCCGGTCTGAGAGTTATTGGCATTTTCGTCCCCGGGGCCCGGTTGGTTTTTAAGGCAAAACCAACCCGACTGTACTCCACCTGCGTCCAAACCTCGGGCGGAGTATGCCAAAAGATCTGTCTCACTAAGAGAAACACAACAAAGCTGACGGCACGTCAATCGGACGTTCGTAGCTCAAGATATGAGCGTTTCCGCTCCGAAGGCCCGGTTGGTTTCGTGAACGAACCGACCCGGCCGAACTCAAAGTAATCTGAAACCTTGAGTGCGATATACCGAAACGACGGTCTCGATCCAAGGATCGCGTTTCCGTAGACGGTTCGTCAATCGGAGGTCTGAGGCTCATGTTATGGCCAAAAGACCGTAAAAGATTCGAAACGGGGGGGTCCGGGTCCGGGCCGACCCGGCCCGACCTCCCCTGGGTCGTCCCGAACCGGGGCGACCCGGCCCGGCCGGCCGGCCGGCCGGCGGCGCGGCGGCGTGGCGGCGCGGCGGCCGCGGCGGCCTGGCGCCGCACGGGGGCAGCGCGGGGGGAGTCAATCCCCCGCGGATTGAAAAAACGGCGCGGCATATAGCCGCACCCCTTTTTGCAAAACCGCCCCCCCCCCCACGTGGGGGGCTTGATTGGCAGAAAACGGGGGGCTTTTCCCCCCACAAGGAAACCGCCCCCTCATAAAGAGGGGGGTTTTGTGAGCTGGTCGGGGGATTAATTCCCCTGGTTTATTGGCATCCGGCCGGCCAGCTGGTCGGCCGGTTTTCTCCAACGGGACCGGAAAATCCGGTCCCCTCTTCGGCTTCCGACGCCGGCGGCCCGGCCGCCGGTCTTCTCATTCCGCCGCGGCCCGGAACCGGCCGCGGTCTCCTCGTCCTGCCGCGGCCCGGAACCGGCCGCAGTGTTCGTCGTCCGGCGCGGTGCGACGGCACCGCGCCCCTTCGTCGCGCATTTGATTCCCTTCGACGTGGCGCGACGGCGTCGCGTTCTTTATGATTCTTCCATGGCGCGGCGCGACGGCGCCGCGAAATTTAATCATATTATTATCCGCGTGGTGCGACGGCACCACGCCACTTTGCTTCCACCCTCAAGATAGAACAATAAGAACGATGGAGGGGGTTCGACCGTGTTCATGCGGTCCGGCCCCCTCACGTTAAATAATAACTCAACTTAAACATTCAAAAGCCTCATGTTAGACATGCGAGATCCACGATAAAGAAATAAATAATTAAACAATAAATTAACAACCCCTACCTCGGGTATAAGTTCGAAGATTTGACATCGTCCGTGGAAGACAACGTCGCGGAGGTCGGGCGTCGCGGTCGTCGTTCGTCAAATCCGTTGACGAAGAGATACACCCGAAGAGATACGTCGTTGGCGAAACCTTGTACGCCGACGAAGGTTGTCCGAGGATGAAGCGGTGTTCCCTCTCGTTGACACGGAAGACGAAGAAGAGCGGAGCGGCGTTCTTCGTCGGAGCTTGAGCGTTCTTCGTCGGAGCTTGAGCGTTCTTCGTGTTCTTCGTCAGAACTTGAAGAAGATGAAAAATCTCTCAACCTCTCAAGAAGACAAACTATTAACCAAAATATAATAAGACACTATCTTATTTTATTTACACACCAACACACTAGAATTTCAAAAGTTTGAAATTCAAAAGGATTAACTCCAAAATTAAATAACTCATGTCATTTAATGAGGCGTTAAGGAAGTTGGGAGAAGATGAAAGGTTTAGGGGTTCATGTGGGCCCCACCACACTTAATCCTCCCAAGGGAGGTTAAGTGGATGTGGGTCCCACTTCCAACCCCCTTTGGTAGGATTTATCAAGTTAAAATAAAATTTGTTCTTCACAAATTTTATTTAACTCAAACTAAAAACCCAAAAACTAACTTTCAACCCGCAACAAACGCAACTTCCGAAAAGGTCTCTTTAAGCGAAAATCGGCGTTGTGAGTTCATCGGTGACCTCGGATTTCAATTCCGAGCACCGTATCAAAAGTTATTAATTCCCGCTCGTTCGTTCACTGAACGTACCCGAGCCAAACTTCGGAAATTGATTCCGGGCACTCCGGGCCTCAGAATCAGGTGCCGTCTGAAACCGCTCTCTTGTAAAATTCTAAAGAAAAATAAGAAAAAAATTCCCTTGAATTTTACAGGTCTTTACATTACTCCCACCTCAGGGCTTTACGTCCCCGTAAAGATACATCAAAAACTAGGGAAACAAATGAGGGTACTGAGCACGCATCTGAGCCTCCCGCTCCCATGTGCTATCCTGGAGATTTCCTTGCTGCCATCTAATGCGTACAAGAGGAATCGATCGCCCACACAGGACCCGCTCCTGTCGATCCTCTATCTCTACTGGAACCTCCGTGAAAGTCTCCCCATCGTCAACGTCAATCTCCCCATGGTCAATGATGTGCGTCGGGTCGTGCATGTATCTCCTCAGCTGGGATACGTGGAAGACGTCGTGCACCCGGTGCAACTGAGGTGGCAGAGCCAGGCGATAAGCCACCTCGCCAATCCTGCTGAGGACCTGGAAGGTCCGATGAAGCGCGGAGATAACATGCCGCCTCGGCTAAATCTCCGAATACCACGTCGATGTGAGACCCGCAAGAAGACGTGGTCGTCACCCTCGAACTTTACTGGCCTCCGCCTCCTGTCAGCGTAAGGCTTCTGCCGGCTCTGAGCTGTACTCATCCGCTCCTGGATGACCTGGACCTTCTCTATCGTGGCATGGACCATCTCCGGTCCCACCAGAGCTGCAATATTTCTTCTTTTCCGATAAGAGAAATCTGGTCCCATCCCCTGGATGAACCACATTCTTCGCCTAAAACAGTCAATCCTAACATGGATGATACTAATCCATACCAAGGATGACGTCGTAAGGCCTCGACGCTACTACTAAGAGATTCAACCGTTACTCTCGCCTCCAAGGGTTGAGTCACACTGTCGGCATCAGTGTGTGGTAACTGGGTCTCCTCCAGTAGATGTCTCACAAGTGGGGGTCAAGTCAATAGCCAAAACTGGAACCTCTTAGTAACATCACGAAAGAGGACAGGAACGAAAATATCACAAAGGTATGCGTCTTTTATTATTGCAGCTCATAATACAAGATGTTACACAAAAGCAACAAGGAACCAGAAATACAAAGGATGTATCCACTAGTTCTGCTCCTGTCCATCGGCTCCCAGAGCTCCATGATCGTAAGCTTTAGCTGCCTGAAGCTATGCTCTCCCCTGAGGTCGGGGTGGACCTCCTGGTAGTGGTGGTGGTAGAGCCTCAAAGCGTCACCCACCACCGGCTGCTCGTCCAGCTCCTCTGCCTCGTCCGCCTCCTCCCTGCGGACCACCACGGTCGAACCTCTGCCTCTGCCTAGGTGGTTCCTCAACCGTCTGCTGCTCCTCTGCATGGCGGGTCGGGCAGTCACGAGCCATGTGGCCTTGCCCACCGCATGCATAACACTGTCTTCCACTCGAAAGACTGGCTCCGCGCTGTGTGCCCTGCACTGCTGATCCAGTGCCCTGAGGTCGTCTGCCCGAAGGTCTGGTCTGCCTGGACCCCTGAGTCATCCGTTGACTGCCTGCTGCAGATGACTCTGCCACGTGCCGCCCTGTGGAGTGTCTCGGCACTGGTGTAGACTCACCAAGGAAGCTCTCGATCAGAAGAGCCCGCTCCAGTACTCCTGTCTGAGTCGGTATGATGAGGGAGATCAGCGATGCCCTGATCTCGTGTCTCAAACCCTGCTCGAAGGTCCGGGGCCGGAAGAATGGGTCCCGTACCATGTCGGTCGAGTAGCGCGAGAGATCAGTAAATCTCGCCGAGTACTGAGCGACCGTCATGTTGCCCTGCTGCAGCTGAAGAAGCTCCTGGATACGCACCGCACGAAGGGTGGCTGGGACGAACTCCGAGCGGAAGAGGCTCTCAAAGTCCGTCCAAAGTAGAGATGCCTCATCGTGCACCTGGAGCATCATGCTCCACCATCGTCCTGCTGCTGCGTGTAGTAGGCTCGCAGCGAGGATCACCATGAGGTCTGCTGGTGTCCTCACTAGCCTAAACACTCGGACGACCGCCTCCAGCCAGTCCTCGGCTGCCTGGGGGTCCGACTCCCCACAGAACCTGGGTGGTCGCTGGCACTGGAACTCGTGCAGAGCTCCGAGGCATCGTGCGTCGTCAGCTGCCAGTGCTGGAAGCATCGGGGGCTCGGCGGGTAAAGGTACCGCCGGTGCCTCTGCTGTCAACGGGCCCTGTACTGAGGCCTCGTCGCTCGGCGGGCTGTCGTCGCGCACTACTCTAGGAACCCTAGCTGGCTGCTATCGTCGTGCCATCCTGAAAAGGAAACAAGTGTACCATGGTCAAAACAGTATACCTGGTGAGATGACACAAGTAATCACAATGAAAACTTGAAACACACATGCAATCAATGTTTTGGTGCATTAAGTCGGAAATCAGAAGTCAGGGTCCCAGTGTATGGATACGTCGGTCGCCGCACCAACACTGGACTCCCTGGACTAATAACCACACTCAATACGCTAAACACTATTGCTTCACTTAGAAGAAAGATCAGAGTCTGCGGTAGAACCGACCACCCTCTGATACCAATTTGTCACGACCCGCCCTCGGGGTCCGTGCCGTGACTACCCCAAGCCCGCCTTCCATAGGCCAGGGGCTGGCGACTAGCACCAAGGCGTAAATCCCGGTAAAAAGGGAAGGCATTGCCTTTGTAAAGTAAACAAACACCATAGAGTAAGCAAGCGGAAAGTAAACACTAAACAAAAGCAGAGTACAACTGAAAGTGCGGAAAAGTAATTGGGCCAGAATACAAACCCAAACTGAAAGTAAAGTACAACTCGAAAGGGAAAACAGCAACTGAAAAGTAAATGCCGCTACACCGAGCTGTCCACTGGAAATCCCACCTGAAGGGTGGGTACAGATAGCTCCTATGCTCCACAGGTCCCGCCGTCTGCTCCGTGCACGTCCCGCCCAGTGGTCCACCTCTCGGTACCGTCCCGCTCTGCAAGCCTCAGCTAAGGTCAACGCTGTCCGTCGTCTGCAACCAACACAACGTAGTGCGGGCATAGCCCGTGCAGGGGTGAGTATAAGCTACTCAGTAGGGACCCCGAGACCCCTGAAGGACTCTCAAATCCACAAAGGATAAACCACGAAGAAAGGTACAATCATGAAGTAACAACCGACACTGCTTAGGTATATGCCCATACATATACCTAAGTCATCAATTTCAAATACGCTCTATCCTCCGAGCCCAAGTACAACTCAGTCCACACAGGAAAGTAAACGTATTCCACTCAGGAAAGCAAAACGTAATCCACACAGGATTGCACAACACAATCCACACAGGAAAACAACAAGATTCAGCTCATACAGGTATACTTCTTCAAAGGACGATAAAGATGATCACTGATCCATCTAAGTCGTCAGACCCACGAAGGATCGATAGGTAACTAACCCCCGCAAAGACCCACACAGGATCGGGCCCACACAGGACCTGTAGGCGCTGGTTCACACAGGACCGCTGAGCGCAAGGACCCACACAGGATCGGGCCCACACAGGACCTGTAGAACTGACCCACGTAGGATCGCTGAGTGCTGTAGTCGTCGTCGTCGAATCCACACAGGATCTCTGTACTGTCTTCGTCGCAGTCACAGTAGCAGTAGTAGCAGTAGTAGCAATCGCAGCCAGCACTAGGGTTCCCGCACACAGCAAGCTCGTTCGGAGGATCCACTCCACGAGCCGAGAGGCTGATACATCAACTGTCACAAAGTCCAGAGTTGATGTATCCAAAAGTTCCGTATCGTCAACAGGAACTCAACGCAACAGACGGTGTGTCGATCGGACGCCCGGTCTGAGAGTTATTGGCATTTTCGTCCCCGGGGCCCGGTTGGTTTTTAAGGCAAAACCAACCCGACCGTACTCCACCTGCATCCAAACCTCGGGCGGAGTATGCCAAAAGATCCGTCTCACTAAGAGGAACACAAAAAAGCTGACGGCACGTCAATCGGACGTTCGTAGCTCAAGATATGAGCGTCTCCGCTCCGAAGGCCCGGTTGGTTTCGTGAACGAACCGACCCATCCGAACTCAAAGTAATCTGAAACCTTGAGTGCGATATACCTCAACGACGGTCTCAATCCAAGGATCGCGTTGCCGCAGACGGTTCGTCAATCGGAGGTCCGAGGCTCAAGTTATGGCCAAAAGACCGTAAAAGATTCGAAACGGGGGGGTCCGGGTCCGGGTCGCCCCGAACCGGGTCGGCCCGAACCGGGGCGACCCGACCCGGCCCAGCCGGCCGGCCGGCCGGAGGCGCGGCGGCGCGGCCGCCTGGCGCCGCACGGAGGCAGCGCGGGGGGAGTCAATCCCCCGCGGATTGAAAAAACGGCGCGGTATATAGTCGCGCCCCTTTTTGCAAACCCCCCCCCCCCACATGGGGGGCTTGATTGGCAGGAAACGGGGGGCTTTGCCCCCCACAAGGAAACCGCCCCCTCATTAGATTTTATTATCATTTCTAATTAATTGGAAACGAATGAATTAACATTATAAACATGAGTAAAATATATATTTTAAATTATTCAATCTCTTTCATTCATTCAACTCAAATGGATTAGTGATAATGGTTGTGTTAAAATAATTACAATAATAATTTCATTAAAGCATGATATTCTATGAAATAAAAGCCAATGGATAATAAATTTATTTATAAAAAGTTACATATCCTAACATCATTGTGTGTTAAATTATTCCCCCCTTATAAACTAAATTTATCAGTTTAAATTTAGTACACATATATAATAAAAAAAGTATACCTCTTCCTCGTCACATGTATGGGTTCCCACATAGCTTCCTCAAATTTGGATATTTTCCACAAAACATTTACCAGGGGAGTTGTATTATTTTATAGATATTTATATATAAAAAACAAAATCTCTTACAGTTGTTACATATAAGAATTTTTTTACTCTAGTAGTATTACATATTATTTTAGTGCATGTTATAGATCAGGTATTTACTTAATCATGGGTGATAAATTGATGAAATCATAAACATGAGAGGTATTTGGTGGAATATAAAACTGATAAGAACCATCATGATTCGATCAATAATTTCAACATTTTTAATTTCTAATTAATTATAAAGTTATCTTTAAAATCTAATATGGGTGTCAGAAAATTTTATTTCGTGGAAACCCAAAAATTAATAAGGGGTTAATAAAACATCTTAAAAATTGATAAATTAATTGGCTTTGATCACCACATAACGATGATTCCTATTAGAATAAAATAAGAAAAAATTGAAAACATGGAAATGAATTAAAATTATATCTATCATTTTCATATTGAAGAAGATAGATAATGTGTTCATTAAATGGATAATGACAACAAAACCATAGAACAAATATGTCTAAAAATGTTTATTGATATCATCTAAATGATTTTAATATGGTAATATTGTATTAATTGTTCATTTGAGATAAAATAGTTACATGATTTCATATCATGAATTTAATCTCACTAAATAGTTATTCCTTGAAAAATTTATTATTCATTTCTCAATCCATTTGATGAAGTTGAATTTTTAGTCCATAAAGTACAAGAGGATCATAAGTTATTTAATGGGATTACAAATCAATCATTCTTCCTCTAGTTATAATCATAAAAAATTTATAACATAGGTTATCTAATATGGATAAATATTTATATAGTTGTGTAATATATTAATCAATATATCCTTACACAACATTTATCATAAATGTCATCATCAATTGTTACCCGTATAAACCATCCAAAATATTGAAAACCAAAACACCCAAATTGACATCAATTTTTTTTCAAAATCAACTAATCAGTATTCCCCCAAACAACCTGATATAGCTTTTAATTTTCACACACAATTTATGTGGAGTTCGCTATAATGTGTTCTCTTAAAACATTATATTATTTTTAATTACCATAATGCAATTTTTAAAACATGCATTGTTTAAGAAATTAACTCCCTCATAATACAATAAATCTATAAGTTCTATAAAATCATTACATAAATAAACTTTTCAACATATTAATTAATTAGTCTGACAAGCATAAATATTATCCCATTTATTTTCTCCCAAAAAACCCCCTTTTGTCTCATTATTATCCCAAAATAATGCACATATTAATGGCAGTCTTCCAATTAATAATTTGTTCTAGAATATATAACATTATTAATAAATCACTTTTCCATTCCATTTACATTATTCAACATATCCTTTCAAATACTTACGGAAACAATAAAATATATAAATAATTTTTTGTTCTGTTATTCCATATTACCAAAACTCTGATCAAGATGTATAATATAGTAAGAGTTAATAATTCAACTACACTATTATAATACATAATATTTCAATTATTTATCACATGCGATTTTCCTATCTCTTTATCATTAAGAGTATTCTATTGCTTATCCTAATTATTATGCCTTTATTTTGGAATTTTAAATTCATTACTATTATGTAGAAACATGAATAATTAGGTTTTTATGGGGACATCCATGAAAATTTATCTCTATTAGCATCACTACCATACATCTTCTCATCAATCCATCACTCAATTTAAAAAGGTATTTCTTTCTAAAATTTAAAATATTCATCATTAACCTTAATTCAATTTCCTCATGTTCCCTTCCAAACATTGAGAATAAAGTAAATATAATCTTCTTCACTCAATAGTTATTATAGTCTCCAATTATTTTTACACATCTTATTAAGATATGATTAGATTACGGTTAAACTTCAAAATTAATTTTGGAATGAAGATTAATATGAAGTACATACAAAAAAACAAGATCTTAAACTCATCCCAATCCATGGGGTTAGTTTTATCTCATTTACTTATATTCTGGATAATTTTCCACAACAGACTCACTTATTTATCCAAGTGATAAGTTCCCACCAAATTTTTTTAGCAATATGAACCAATAAAAATAAATAATATCATTTTGGTTGTATAGATCAATTTTCAATAATCTAGAGGTTAATTCATTCCACTAAAACACATTGGATATTTCCTCATGAAGGATGAAGAAAATGATATTCCTTACTTTAATAATTTGGAATCATATCATGATTTATGACATTATATGGCTTTATAGTCATAGAAATATATATTTTTCATTTTTCATTTGATAAAATTACATTGTCGAGAGGTCCATTCTTGCATCTTCCATTGCATTTCTTATTTATATGGTTCCGTTGGGTGCCATAAATTAACCAACACTAGAATTTGGTGCATGAGAAAAAATATTAATATTCATAAAACCTAATAAAAAATATAAATTTCTTATTAAATATTAGTCTATTACATCATAGGATTAGATTATGCTATTCATGATCACTTCAAAAAATCATGAATTGTAATCGAGACATATTATTAGCATTCATTCAAATGTTTTCTCATACTTGATTCAAAAATTCATATATGCATTTATGTGATACCAACATTAATGTCCCCTTATTTTCATAGTATGATATTATATTTAAATAGATTAATATTAATATTACCCCAATACTAATACATAATGGTATGAGTCTAACATCTTTGGAAAAATTGTATAAAAATTTACTATATCATAAAATGTGTATATTTTAACACTCTTTTTCCTCCGTAACAAGAAACATATTTATCATATTAAATCTAATAAGATCCAGTACATAGTATGGAAAATAAAAAAAATAAATGGGTGATGTCATAATCTCAACAAGGTTAAACATGGGAAATAGGAATAATAACATATATATAAGGGTGTAATAAAATGAACAAAAAAATATAAGAATCATACACAACACTTGTAATATAAAATTATTGATTCATATAATAAATGATAAATTTTAATAAGTCTTGGATCAAAAAATAATAATCATTCCCAAAAAAAATGGATTTAAGGAAAAAAATAAGCACATAAAATAATTTAAATAGTGGTCAACGATCCTTGACAAGACTATTAAAGTGTAATGGGTTAACTCCATGAACATAATTTTAGTCTAAATTCACTCCAAAAGACTAAAATGGTAGAAAAATTTATTTATTTATGTATTTTCACATCCCGTTCTATTATTATTTGAACCACATTCAATCCCCTTTCAATTCATGTATATCTAATGATTTATAAAATCAGTAACCAATGAGTTGAAGTGAAAGATTGGCTATAATGACATGTATTTAAATTAATATAAAAATATATTAGTTTTAGTTAAAATAAATTTATAACGTTCTAATAAATTTTCCTAATTGAGTCAAGGAGGTCTCAGGATAGTCTAGGCGTTGTCTGGAGTTGGGACACCAAAATGGAAAGTAAATACTATGCCACACGGTTAGGAGCAACCATGCATTTTCAAACAATGGAGAACATGGGGAAGCACTATTTATATGATAATATTTTTTCATGTGTTCCAAACCACATTATGCTGATGAAATTTTAGAAATACTAATTTCTCAGAGTTTACATAGAGTTAGATAAACAATGCACCCGAGCATGAGAGGATCCCTTTTAAAGAATAAATTGGGACACTGTTTGTTCATTGTTTGGCTATCCATGTGGCCAAAATGATCGACCTTATTTTTATTGAGAAATTCACAAAATTCCAATAATAATCCTTTTAATATGTTTTCTAAAATTCCATTATCCCATTCCAATAGATTATCCTTGTTCACATATTTGATGCATGTCATCTCACTCATCCAAGGATTTGAGATAGCTTATTTGTCCATAATACAAATCATGATTCGTCCATATAATTAGATCTGTCTATATAGGCTCTAATGTTCCCTTACCTTCGATCTAAATTTATCTTCTAATCCATTATTCTATTTATTTTTAATATATTTTTACATATTTTTTATGTGTTGCATAGTTTCTTTAATTTATTCCACCCTACATCTAATCATCGGCCAATATCAAGTGAGGTGTCATCCATGACCTTGAGGTAGGATGAATCATAATTTTACCTATGAGTTTTGGTGTTTCATAGGTTGTTTAGTGCGCTTAAAAGATTGTTTTTGTATATTATAGTGATTACAGAGTTCTTCAAATAAAATTGATAGACAGACCTTGACACATGCCTATTAATCAATGTTTAGTATATTAATGAATGCTGATTTTAGTTGTGGACACCTGTTGAGTGTGGATTGTTGATTTCATGACCATAGTTAATTTTTTGATTGACTAGAACTTCTTCTAAATATTAAAATTGGGTGTTAATTAAAT
The DNA here is from genome assembly GCA_963277665.1 of Viscum album. Taxonomy (NCBI): domain Eukaryota; kingdom Viridiplantae; phylum Streptophyta; class Magnoliopsida; order Santalales; family Viscaceae; genus Viscum; species Viscum album. Next base: position 1,450,028,349 of record OY728155.1, read on the forward strand.
TTTCACACACTTCATAAATATTTGATAATGTTAGGAATCTCTATGTATCTAGACCAACAAATAAATGGAATTTCACATGTAAGAAATTTCTATATCAAGTATGGAACCTTCTAGGTGTCTCTATTAACCATATAAATTTAATTTCAAAGACTTCGTAAATTTTGTAGATAAAATTAATTTAATGAAATTTATAATTATGTCTTCCCCATCCTTAATAAAAAAATGGATTATATACAATGTTTTTACATAATAGTTTTCCCATATAGTAATCAATTTAACATATAAATGGTATAATTTTTAAAGGGTTGTAAGGCCACAACATTTGTGCATTATTCCATAAATACTCTTTCTGAAATGTAATATCTAGTATAAATATGATATTTTTAATTATGATGCATTAGAGGAAATGACTAATTTTTATAATAATAAATATTATTTCACCTGGATATAGTATTTGGTATTATGGTAAGGGTTTTTTTGATCATGATGATATCAAACTCCCTTATATCAGGTTTTCAAACTGTTTTCTCACACCACAGAAACAATTTGGACTGTGATCATAACACATGATGTATCTCATTTTGAGTGATGGAATGATGGAACACTCATCATATCAAGTGATGAGAATGATTTATCTCCCAAACTAAAAGATGTATTCCATGTATCCTATTTCTTGGGCTTATAGGCTCATTAAAATAGGTTAGAGATGCATAAGTTAATCCTCAATTCTTACAACACCAGTTATTATAGGGATATGGCCCCTTATATATACATGTACTTGGTTCATCTAGAGGGATTAATTATATAGTAATACTATATATATAATCTATTAACATATTTATATATATAGTTACTAAATAGACATCTATTCCACCCATGAGCTAATGCATGTACAACCACCAGGTGTCCTTTAGGAACCGATGTGATAAGTTATTTAAATATTTATCATTATCAGTTAATTAATTATAGTTGTACACAATTTAGTTATGAGAACAACAATAATTACATGTAGGCATAGTTCTTGGAGGCCTGGTAATATTTTATCTCACACCATACTTGGGATGCCACTGGTATCCGAGAAGATTATTTTACTACATGTTCTAAAAAACCGTGTTTCCCATTAATGTACTTTGATATGAGAAAATATAGATATAGAATAGTTGAAGATGAATGATAATATTTTTGAGATGTTGTTGGGGAATTATTTTGTACTTTTTGTACATTTTTTAACATGATTGTATTCATTTCCCCTTTTCCCCTAGTCTATATCAACATGTCTTATATCCACGTGTATTACACTACTATAATGGCCTTTGAAATTATTATTCATTTCACAAGTTGATTTGTTATTTCTAATATATATGATTTCACTATTGTATGTATACTTTTTTATTTATAATTTTACTTTGAAAATTGGTTATATTCTACCCCTATAAAACACTCACACAGTTTCTACTAGTTTGTAGCCTCTAGAAAATATGGAGGAACTCTTATGGATATGCGACCCATCATATTGAAATGTGTGTTTAGTGGACCCCAGGTTGGGATATTGCAATGTGTTATTAAAGATTGTTTTTATTTTGGTTACTATTTGGGTATTAGAAAGGAGAGAAGGTGAAAAATGAATTTTAAAGTTGCATTATGGATGGATGTAGATAACCCATGTATAAGGGGAACCCAAATTACTTAGGATATGAAATTACTTTTATTTATTGTGACATAGACATTTGATACTACTTCACAATTTGGTTAAACACATGTATTATTATGTTACAGATATTATTATTATTGAAATGATAATTTACTTTACATAGGAAAAATAAAATGATGTAATCAAATTTCAAGTAACATTATAATCACAATAAAAATAACACATCATGAAATTTTCCATGTTACATATACATTTAGCATTGATTTTCTTGTTACATAATATTTTTCTAGATAACCATTGGTTGAGTGACACGTGGACATGTCCCTCCTGGATTCCATGAATAATATGACTGATAGAGGTGGAATCTAACCATTAAGGGGTTTCCTATAAGTAGAAGCTCATTCGAATGAGATCACAATCTATAAAATCATTCCAATATCCTATAGATTACATGATGATGTAATTTATATTGAGAGATATACTCTTATGACTTATGCATTTAATGAACATTGTATTCAAGATTTATCATCTTGATCATATTACATTGTGGTACTCTGATTGTTACTGAGTCCAATTGAGGGAATCTGGGGATATGAAGTAAGAGGTGTCGAAAATCGTAATTTTTCAGGGCTTTCAGGGATATGAAGAAAGAGGTTCTGACTACGTTAATGTTCTAGGGCTTATTGGGATATCAATATAGACTCTGATATTCTTATTGGGGGCTTACCATGATGGGGTTAAGACAAACATTCAAGAAAGTATAAATCAAGGGACCTTTATCCATGGTTGTTGAATACCCTACTCTTTAGGTTAAAATATTTCCTACATGTTTACTTCAATGTTGTTTAATGTTTTATTGAAATTGTTTTTTTTGAAAAATAATGATAATATAATTTTATATTATATATATACACTGATAAATAAGATTCTATATGCTTTAAGGTAAAATATTATCCTAAGTTAAACCAAATTAGGTTTCCTTATGGTTAAATTCATTAATATTAGGTTACTTAAAATTGGACCTAGGAACATCCAATTATCTCATTACGAAAGAACCAAAGATATTTGTGAATTTACCTTGTTTAACATTATTAAACATATATTTATTTATGTTTAAAAAAGAATTATTCTAAACCTAAAATTCACCCCCCTCTTTTAAATGACCATCTATATATACTGTTTCAATCTTACAATTGGTATCAAAGGAAGGAGTCTGAAATAATTATACTCACATATAAGTTTTCTTCCTCTTCTTTTTTTAATCATTTTTCAAATTTTTTTCTTTAACTTTTCATTTTCAAGTTTTTATTGATTATTTTTTACAAACTTTTACTATTAAAAAATCTTGTGGAAAAATATTTTCTTATAGAGTGATAGGTATGAATATTGGTTTTATTGAAAACCTTAATCTTATGAGACCACCAAATGTATATTGTAATGATTACAAGTATTGGGGAGATATGATGACGACATTTTTCATCCATACTAAAGTAGAAAACATATTTATGCTCATTGTGGACTAAACAAAGCCTAACAAGGATGTATAAACGTTCACCAATCAATATAAATTAGAATATCAACAAAATTACAAGGTATGAAATACTTTGTTCTATTATTTAACTATGACTCTATACAGTAAGATATCTTCTTGTAAAAATGCTAACTGAATTTGGAAGAAACATTAAGATAAACATTTTTCAACTTCTAAAGTTATAGAATCTAAGCGAGATATGTTAAGAGTTTAGTATCCAGGATTTTTATTTTCTTATAGAGAACATATTTGCAATGTTCAACATTGATTTATGACCATTTTTAAAATTATTCATTCTATGGGAGAGAATAGTCTTCCAGATGAATTTCTTGTGGATAAGATAATTGATACCATTCACAATGATAGGGAATCCAAACATATAACTATTGATGAGAATACGAAAGTATCTATTATTACTCTTAATGAATTATTTGGAACACTATTTCATCATGAAACATGAATTAAGAGAGATTTATATTTCAGAAAAATGAAGATTGGTAATGGAAGTGTAGATTTCACTACTACATATAAATTCATCACTCTGAAAAGGGTAATTATATCTAAAGATAATAATGTTGCTTTAATATCCAAATCAAGTGACAGAGATCAATATGAGAATGAATTATCTAATCTAGCTTGACGGATGAACAAGATTGTGGGAAGTAAATACATTCATTATAGATATATGAAAAAAGATATGAAGGATAATAAATATTATGACGTAACCTGTTATGAATATAAAATAGCTGGACATATCAGACCTGATTGTCCTATGTTTAAGAGATAATATATGATGGAAAAACATTCGGAATTAAATTGAATGAAGTATTATAAATATAATTCTAAGAATATCATAAAAGAAAATGACCCATGGAGTGCCAATGGTGGTGAATCTTCATATGAATCTTCATAATATGAATCTTCTAGTCAGAAGAATATTGGTCTTATAGCCTGAGTACACATTGGAAATCATTGACTAATGGGTAATATACACAATTCTATATTTTAACTAATATTCCATTTAATGAATATTTTCAAAATAATGAATATTTTATATATTTATATGATTAATATTCCTCATCAGAAGATAATAAATTTACACCATTTAATGAAGTTTCTAGATTTTCTATACTACGTGAGAATGAAAAATATATGAGAAAAAGGAAGTTAGTCAAATAAAATTCTAGAATATGTGTTTTATCAAAATAAGTATCAGATCATTCTAAGGGTCTTGATCATAAAACTCTTGATTTTAATGGAATTATAAAAACCTCAAGGTATTTAATTTTGATATGGGTAAACATTATAAGGATGTTGAAAATGTTATTTCTATGAAAAATATTTTAGACAATAACTCATGGTCTAAAACTAATGACATTGAGTAAAAAAATTTAGTCATTAGACTAAAATCCACAATTTTTTCCTAAATGAAAAATTTATCAAACATAACTTCAGGAAGTAAACAAGTTGAAAATATTTATTCTCAAATTTTTTAATTAAGGAATAGTTCATGAATATGTTATACTCACAAAAAACCAGTATTTAGTAACAACTATTTTATATCCCAATGTTCTCTCTTTTAAAATAAGTGTAAATCTGGTGGACATTGGGAAATAAATTTTTCTTTAAATAAAACGAAAACCATATGTTTTCATAGATCTTACATTTATAGAAAAATGCGGATTCCAATTATTTTAATTTAAAAAATTCATGGATCCATGTAGATTTAAATTCTAAAAGTCTCAGTAATTTATTTTATGAAATATAAAGAAAGTAACAACAACAATACATGGTACATTGATAATGGATGTTCCCAAAATATAACATGTAAAAAAACTTATATGAAAAAAGTATGAAGGAAAAAGGAGGAAAAGTAACTTTAGAAGATAATAATTAGGGAGAAATTATTTTCATATATAACATTGTTCTTATTGAAAAACCATTGATTTAAAATGTTTTATTTGTTAAGGGTATTAAGTGAACCCTCCTTAGAATAGGCCAATTATGTGATAATGCTTATGTTGTGAATTTTAGGAATGATAAATGATTAGTACACAATTCCAATAATGATTTTACTCTTTCTACCCATAGGCATGAGAATGTTCATACACTTAACATAGATGACCTTAGGAGAAAATATCTACCTTGACTTAGAGAAATGGAAGACCTATCATGGTTATGAAATAAAAAACTAGTAAACTTTAACCTTAGTATCCTATAAAAACACTCAATGAAAAGAGTTTTTATGGATCTAATAGAGCCTATATTTGATTATTCAATTTTTTGGCCCTTTTCAATATAGAAAAAAACCGTAGTACAGATCTAAATTAATAGGTAAAGTCTCTATATCTAATTCATTAAATCTATTGAATAAGGATATTTTTGGTCCAACACAAACTGGATGTATTGGAGGAAAATATTGTCTATTTTTCCGTGTTTATGTTTACACCTGATTTACATGGTTTTATTTTCTAGCAATAAAATATAAATCCTTTTCTTATTTTAATATTTTTTGTTCCCCTGTTAGAAATGATAAAAACCTTCCATTGATAACTATTCGTAGTGATCATGGGGGAGAGTTTCAAAATTCATATTTTTGGAAATTCTTTTAGTAAAAAAAGAAATTTCTCATAACTTTTAAGCCCCATTAACTCCTAAAAAGAATTGGGTTTATGAAATAAGAAATTTCATTACTCAAAAATTTACTAGTACCATATTGAGTGAATATTCTATTACAAAATATATTTGGGATGAATCTTTTAGTATGTCTTGTTATATTATAAATTGAGTTTCAATTAGACCCTCTCTTAACAAAACGCCTTATGAATTGTGGATTAGTCAGAAACAATGACATCCTTACATAAAAGTATTTGGATGAAAATAATTCATTCTGAATACAAAAAGATAACTTATATAAATTAACACTAAAATATGATGAAGTAATTTTCTTAGGATATTCCACTACTTCTAATGCATATAGGGTTTCTGACAAAAATACATGCACTTTTGAAGAAACAGTGCATGTTAAATTTAGTGAAAATGATCATTTTGTTTTTAGACAACTCTAACAATCATCATCATGTGTGTTTAAAAAAAGATTATAAAACTTTTATATAATATTCTTCTAAAAATAAAATTACTCAAGAAAATGTATCTTGGGTTTTTACACCAAAATATATTCTACCACATGCTGATGAACATGTCTTACAAAACCCATATTAGTTGTTTCTTATGAATAATCTGAGTGACAATATTATTGGTGATATAAATCAACTTATAAGGACGAGATGTAATTTAATAAATGAAGTAGAAAATCTAGCATGACTTTTCCAAATTAGAATAAAAAATCATTTATGAATCTTTAAGCGATGACCAATAGAATAAAGCTATACGAGAAGGTACAATTAAAAATGAAAGGAACAATGTCTGGAACATCGTTGAAAGACCCAAGGAAACATCTGTAATTGGAGTAAAACAGTTCTACTGAAATAAATGTTATTAAAATGGAATCATAGTATGAAATAATGCTAGATCAGTTTATAAATGATATAATAAATAAGAAACAATAGACAATGAAGAAACCTATGATCCATTAAAAATACATGAATCTATTTATAATTTATTTTCCTTTCAAAGCATTCATTAATTTCAAAAAATTTCAAATGGATATGAATTGTCTTTCCATAACAGTTACGTTCAAGGGGAAGAAAATGTTGATAATCCTACAAGATTTAAAGACACAAAACTTATTGAACCTTTTTTCAAACATACCAAAGCATTATATGGACTTAAACAATCCTTTAGAGCATGGTATGATATACTTACAAAATTTTTGTTAAAAAAAATATGATAAGGGAACAGCTGGTCCAAATCATTTTATAAAAAAAGATTATAAAACCTTTTTCATTTCTTATATTTTTGTTGATGAAATTATATTCAGATTAAATCAACAATATTTAATAGATTCATTTGTAAATCTCATGAAATCTAATTTTGAGATGAATATGATGGATGAGTTATAATTTTTCCTAGGTTTTCATATATCCCAAAAACTAAAAGGAAATTATATATCTCAATATAAATATATTAATTATCTTCGTAAAAAGTATTGATAGGACAATACTAAAAATATAAGTACTCTAATTTTTACCATGAATTCTTTTGATCTTGATGAAGCTGGGAAACCATTAGATCAAACATATTTTAGAGGTATGATAGGATATGTATTATACTTTATAAACTATCATCCAGACATATTGTTTTATGTATGATTATGGAAAATATGTCAATATAATACAATGGAATCTCATTTAATATAAGTGAAAAGAATTTTTTTATATTTAAAGGTATACATGGAATTATGATTTTTTTATTCTTATTAAAATTATTTAGTTTTAAAAATATTTTCAAATGTTGATTTTTTGATGAAAAAAGGATAAAAAAGTACAATCATAACTTTTTATTTATTAGGATATTCATTAGATTATTGGTCATGCATGAAGCAACACTCAGCTGCACCTTCCAATGCTGAAGGTGAATATATAACAGTTGGATGTTGTTATGATCAGGTGTTGTGGATACAATAGACACTCATAGACTATGGAATGCATTTTACCAACACATATATTTCGTGTCACCACACAAGTTCCATTTCCATATGAAAAACTATGCACATCACTCTCATGAAAAACACATAGATATTAGGCATCAGTTTCTTGGGGGAACACACGTTAAAAAGAGATATCATTCATCAATTTATCAAAGCACAATATCAGATTGCTGATTTGTTTTAGATAATATTTATCCCATGATTGATATTATTAAATTAAACAAAAATTTAGGAATGATAATCGTATGGTAATCTTCTGTATTAAATTTTTTTGGAACTTATCTATTTACATTAAGAAAATTCCGTTAATAGGGGAGTACATTTTTTTATTTTTTTCCAAAAAATATCTTTGATTACAAATTTTATCTGGAACCCCAATTTTTTTTCTTAATAAATTTTTATTCGGAATAAAAAATTCTAGAATAAAAAATTTCCATTCCTTAAAATTTCCAGAATCTAAGAAGAATATTTTTATATCTAAAAATTCTTTATTTGAAATATCAAAGTTATGTTTCCATAATTTAATCTTCGCAATTGTATTATTTACTTACCGGTAACATTTATCTTGTTTTAATAAAACATCATCAGATGAATTTTTTTTAAAACATCAGGATGTTAGACTTATGGGTACAAGGATTTATTATTCCAAGAAAGGGACATAATAACTCTATAAGGAAAGGGTATATATTTATATTGGAAATTTTGTTTAACCAGAGAATGGTAAACCTGTAAAGTAAATCCTTTTAATAATAACCAAAATTATGAATGTATCTTCCAAGTCTCAGAGAACTAGGTATTCGGTGATATTATCAAAGATTAGAGTGCATTTCATAGAATCTTTTATAAATCCATATAGTTCAAAACCAAGAACCCTAAAGATCATGTAATTAAGTGATGGTAATTTTAGGAGAATAAACATTATATTCTATGTGAAATAAGGAAAATTTTCTCATCATTTTGAGAGTGAAATTCAAGCTGTAGTCAAGAATGGAGAAATATGATAAACATCCAATAAATCCCAGAATAAGAGAAAAATAGATGGAACTAGAAACCAAAGAAAAATATACATTTCATGAAACATAGTCAACTCCAAAAAATTTATAAAAGAAACAAATATATAATGAATTGGTAGAGAATTAGAGGAAGCCAAAGAAAAATAAAAGAGGGGGGAGATGCATTCTTCATATTCGAACCTGCTATGGCAATGACCTTGAAAATCCAAACTTATGAATAAATTGAATGAAAAAAAAGAGAATAAGAAAATAAAGAACATTTCAAAAGATCATATTATATGATCCATACTCAAATATACATTGAAGTCCTATGAATAGATATAGTTAACAGAATCAATCCTCTAATAAATAGTTCCTTTATAATCTCTGGGAATGAAAATGTTAATTCCAGAATCTGTTATGGAAGAATAGATATTTCAGAATGTGGATGAAGAAAGAGAACAATAAGAGGAATAATGTGAAAGTGATGATGTTATTAATAAAGTTTAAGAATACCATGATAATTACATTATTTTAGATATTCTTTCAATCCAAAACTTTTAGGGTTATTTAAAAAAAATTATTTCTCAGCAAAAATATGATGATGGACTCGATGAGGATGAAGAATAATAATTATTATTATATTAGAAACCATGATTTTACCCTTCCTTATGATGTTAAGGTTGATGTTGAGAACAAAGAGGTTATTTAATATTAGAGATTCAAACTCTCTGATAGTGATCATGAGTCTCCTAGGGATGAGAAGGTTATTTACAAAGTTGATAAAGGAATGAATGTGGATAATTATACACCTAAAAATGATGTGGTTTTAAAAGATAAGAAATATGTTAGCAGAATATCTAATATGAATATAGAAGAGTTAGATAATTTTTTTTCACCAACAAAAGAATCAACATCCAAATCGTTGTCTTTGATGGATAAGGATTTCAATGTTTAGACATTGAAAACGTTAGTGAACAAAATACCATTTCATCCCAGTATTGATTCGAGATGTTAGTTGATTAGACATTTTTTCAATCAAAAGTCATATTCGATATGCATTCTCATCGAACTTTTTATCATTCTTGATGTATATTTAAAATCATATCATATTGGTTATGATCCTATTAGGTTATCTTTTACGTAAGTTATATAATGGTCTAAAAGAATGATTGAATAAATGAACTTCATTGATGACATCCAAGATTTAGTAAAAGATTCTTTTGATAAGTCAGATGATTGAATAAAAAACCATTTAACATTTTTTTTCAATTAATGTCAAATCATGACTATGTTTCTCGGAATCGAGAGGATATAAACTGCCATGGGATGTTAAATTCAGTTTCCTTAAATTTAATGTGGGAATGAGAGATCATGGGTGAGTTGGAAGTAATTTTCAAGCAATAAGATAAGGTAGTAAGTCTCAGGAAAGAATTCTAAAATCCCAAGAAGGAATAATCAAGGCTCTAGAAGAGATTAATTAGCATCAGGATCAGTTTCTCAAGATGTATGAGGATGATGACAATGATCTCACGAAGATAAATACTACCCTGAGAAATCTTGTTCTGACGGAAAAGAAGGATGAATGATTTTAATTGAAATATAATCTTTTTTTGTAGTTTAATCAATGTAAAAAAAACATCCATGTCATAATGAAAATTTTTCTATCCTTACAAAGATTTGTATTGGATATCACAATCATTTCATGTAAATTTTTTCCCTCCACTCCTTTTTGAAATTTACAAAGGTGGAGAAAAAAATTATCGAAATAATACATTGTATATTGAAAATAATTACCTAATAAAGGGTGGACTATGTAAGGGGGGTCTATTTAAAGATGATTTCCTTAATTAAGAAAAATTCACTTCCCTATGAATGAAAAAAATATGATCCTTAGGGGTTTCAAAACCTATGGGCGAGTAAGTCATATTCATCATGGATCATATATAGAGGGAGATAAGTTTTTACTTTATATTTCAAAAAAGAAAAATCATTATTCCTTATATTTTTTTCAAAAGTTTGTTTATGATTTACAAAAATGGGGATATTGTTGAGTCAATAATGTCTTTAAGACATATTCAACCCTCTATGTTCAGAAAATCACCAAATCATTCATATGGAATATTATCATTATCTATGAATTATTTTCATAAGGAAAATTTTCTTTTTATATAAAAAAATGTATATTTACATTGTTTTTCAATTTTTTATTCAATGTTTTCTCATAACCATGTCTAATATTATTTATTATGTCAAAAATTGGGATCATTAACCAAAACATGAGAATATTTTATAATGACTCATTCAATTTTTAGATTTTAAATTTTTTGAAATTCAGATTTCGAATTCTCTGAAATTTGAACATGTAATTCTCTGAAATCTATACTCCAAATTTGTTGATATTCTGACTCCAAATTCTCTGAAATTCAGAATCAAATTCAATGAAATTCATACTCATAATTTTTGAGCATTTATAATATATATTCCTCACAATTCATATTAAAAATTCATTATAATTCAGACTATAATTTACTCAGAATTCAGACTCTGAATTTATAAGAATTTATACTATGTATTATTTGAAAAACATAATCTGAATATCCATGTTTCTAGAATTAGATTAATTATATGTTTATACTCAGAATTATATTTTTTCCTAGATTCTAATTATTTTGTTTTGGTAAAGATAATATATTTTCATATCATTTAATTTAATCATAAGCATGATAATTCTTCCGATGATTTTCCTATATAAAATGATTTTGTACAATTTGATTATAACTACCCATTAATTGAGTTAAATGTGGACATGTTACTTTGAGATTCATGAAAAAATATGACCATTGGAGGAGGGAGAAAAACTTTGAAATTTTTCATATAAATAGGATTTCATTAAATAAAGATCATATTCTAAAAAATTAATCCAAGATCCTAGATATTACATGAAGATGTAATTTATATAGAGAGAAAGAATCTCATGCCTTGTGCATCCAACGAGCATCTTGTTCATCCGTGAACATCTTCATCTACATTATTTTTTCGACACCGATTATTACTGAGTATAATCGAGGGAATCAAGGTATAGGAAGGTAAATGTTTTGACTAGATTAATGTTTAAATGATTTTGGTGATATCATGGAAATATATGATATTCTTATCGAAGGATTACCCTTGTCTGGGTAAAACAGACTTTCATGAAATTATAAATCAAAGGACCTTCATCCATGGTTTTTGGATACCATACTCTTTGGGATAAAATATTTATTACTTGTATTCCAGATTTTAGTTTCAAGGTTTATCTCTGCTGTATTTTGTAAAATAAATATAGTATAATTATCTTTTACGTGTATCCTAGATAAATAATATTATATACACTCTAATGTAGAATATTCTCTTAAGATAAACCTTCTTGGGTTTCCTTATAATAATCTTGTTCACGTATAGGTTACTTAAAATTAGAATTATGCCATTCCAATTATCTCATTATGAATGAACCAAAGAGGTTTAGTAAATATTCCTTATTTAACATTGTTAAACATAGATTTCTCTAAGGATAAATGTGGATAATTTTTAATATACAATTAACACCCTCGTGTAATTTAGAATCTAAATGTACTATTTCGATCCTCCAATTGGTATCGAAGGAAGGTCTTAGAAATACCTATAATCACATATATGTTTTATTTCACATGTTTTATTTTTATTCGTCCTCAAAATTCTCTTACTTAACATTTCTTATTCATCTTATTCTAAAATATTTTTTATAAACATTTACTATTAAAAATTCTTGTGAAAAAGTATTTCTTATAGAATTGAAGGTATAAATATTGGTTCCATTGAAAACCTTAGTCCTACTAGACCCCAAACATTTAATGGTAATGATTATGATTTCTAAAGAGATAAGATTAAGGCTTTTGGCATTAAAACTGGAGTAGAAAACATCTTTATACTCACTGGGTATTACAAAATTCAAGACATGGACGTCAAAACATTATGAAATCATGATAATTTAGAATATAAAAAAATTAAAAGAGATGGAATACATTGTTCTGTTATATGACCCGTATTACATATAGTTAGACATGTTATTTTGAAGCTTCCAACAACATTTGGAAGAAACATGAAGTTACACATTTTGGAACTTATTCAGTGATAGAAACTAGAAGAGATATGTTTAGAGCTGAAAATCAAGGATTCTTATTTCTTTATGAATAACCTATTTTCCATGGACAACAATTATTTATGAACATTTTCAACAGTCTTCAGTCTATGGTAGAAGAAGGATTTTCTGATGAAGTTATTGTGGATAATATAATTGATATAATGCCCAATGAATGTGAATATAAAAGGAATGCTATTGATGAAAATAAAAATGTATCTAACATTACTCTAGATGAATTAATTAGAAAACTCCTTTATCATGAAATAAGAATGAAGAGAGATGATGATTTAAACTAAACTAAAAATGTTAATGGAATTTTAGAATTCACTAATATGCCTAATGTTAGGAATCCAAAAATGGTAAATAGATCGAAATCTAAGAAATTGGTCGTTAAATCTAAATCAAGTAACGTTGATCAATCTGAGAATTAATTTTCCAATCATGCTCGATATATGAAAAAGATTGTGGAAAAGGATAATTTTCAGTATAGATATAGGAAGAAAGGTAGAAATGACAAGAAAAAAATCTGAATTAACCTATTATGAATACAAAAGTGATGTATATATCACCCCGATTGTCCTATTATTATGAGAAAAAACAGCAAGGAAAACCAATATAAAAGAAACAAAATAATGAATTACAAATATAAGGCTAAGATAGTCCTAAATGAAAATGAAACATGTTTTTTAGTGGTTGTGACCCTTCAGATGAATCTTTAGAATTTAAATCTTTTGGTTAGACAAATATAGGTCTTATAGCAAGATTTCCCATTGAAAATCATTGTTTTATTTCTAAGGTACATAAAGATGAATCCTTATGTAATATTACTTTAAATAAAAATATTCCAAATGAAAAATATTACGAATCTATAGATAAGTGTCTTATTCATAAAATGATAATATGTTAGAGAAAGATATTCTAGACGATCTGTTTTTAAAAAATAATTATCTTATCATTCTAAGGATCTTCATAAAAAACTCTTCATTTTTATAGTGATTATAATAACCTTAATGAAGTTAATTATGAGAAGTTTATTCATTCTAAGGATCTTAAAAATGTTATTTCTATGAATGTCTTTTTAGAAAACAACACATGTACTAAAACTAATCGCATTGAGGATAAGAACATAGTCATCAGACTAAAATAATAAATTGTTTTCTTAAAGAAAAATTTATCAAATTTTACATTAGAAAATAAGGAATTTGATAAAATATATTCTGAAATTTCATCTATAATGAATAGTTCAAGAATTGTTTATATTCACTCAAAACCAGTTCTTAGTAAAAACTATTTTATCCCCAAAAGTGCTACCTTTTTTACTAAGTGTCAATGTGATGGAAATTTGGAATTAAATTGATCTTTATATAAAACCCAATCATTACTTTTTAATATTCGAACGTCTCTATGAAAAATTGGATTCATACTATTTTACTTTTTAACATTTCTAGATCCTTGAAATTTTTTATTCTGAAAGTATAAATAATTCATTTTCAAGAAAATAAAGAATATACCATAAATAATACATGGTACATGGATAGTGGTTGTTCCCAGTATATTACTAGTAACAAAAACTTCATTGAGAATATTATCATGACCAAAGGAAAAAAAAATAAATTTCAGATATAATTCTCAGGGAGAATGTTTTTTTATAGGTAACAATGTTCATGGAATTACATTTATTTTTAATGTTTTTTGTTAAGTTTATTAAAAATAACCTCATTAACCTATGTGAATTATGAGATCAGGTTTACCTTGTGAATTTTAGTAATGATAAATGCATTGTACACAATTACATGGAAGATATTATTCATTTTTTCCATAGGAATGAGAATGATTATATATTAAACATAATAGAACATTGGACCTAGATATAACATGCCTTAGTGAAATTAAAAATCAATAATGTTTAATCTATAGAAAAAAAGAAAATTGTAATCTTAGGATCCTATGAAAACACTCATGGAAAATACTTATTATGGACATATCGGAGGATAAATTTGATTCTTAAAATTTTTTAACCCTTGTTAATATATAAAGGAACATAAGTCAAGATTTAAATCAATCAGTGAATTCTAAACTTATGATTAATTACAGCTACTGAATATGGATATTTTGGGTCCATAAAAAAATTGAAATATTAGTGTAATATATTGTATATTTTTTCTATTTTATGATTACACCAGATTTATGTGGGTCTATTTTCTAGAAAATAAATCTGATGACTTTTATTATTAAATTATTTTTAGATCCCATGTTAAAAATTAGATAATCATTCCATTGATAACTATTCATAGTGATCAGGGGGGAAAATTTCAAAATTCATATTTTTTATTTTTTATAGTATAAAAAGGAATTACTAGTAAGATTTCATTCCCAAGATCACCTAAATTTAATGGTGTTGTTGAATGGAGAAATTAAATTCTTCTAGAAATAGCTATAATCATGGTGAGTGAAAATTATTTTACTAAAATCCATTGGGATTAATCTATTAGTACTCTTTCTCATATTATAAATCAATTTTTAATTATAATATCTCTTAATAAAACACTTTATGGATTGTGGATTAGTAAAAAAACTATACGTTTTTAATTCAGTGTATTTGGATGCAAATTATTATCATATAATACTATAGATAACATACATAAATTCACACAAAAATATGATGAAATACGTTTCTTATGCTATTCCATTGCATCTAAGAATTATAATGTTTTTAACAAAAATACATGTACTATTGATGATATCGTGCATGTTAAATTTGGTGAAACTAATCCCTTTGTTTTTAAACAACCGCTTCCTACATCCTCAGATGTATTTTCAAAATATAATTATCTAACACTGATATAAAATTATTCTATAAATTAAAATTCCCAAAAAATGCTTCTTATGTTTTCACCCTGAATGATTATCTACCATATGTTGATGAATATGTCATACACAAACCAAAATAAGTCGTTTAATTAGAATCATTCTAGTGATAGTATAATTGGTGATGTAAATAAACCTATACAAATGATAAGTTATTTTAGAAATAATTTAGAACAATTAGCATTCCATTACAAATTAGAACTAAAAAGCACTAATGATGCTTTAGGTGACGATGATTGGATTAAATATATGCAATATGAGCTAAATGAAATCAAAAGTAACAAAATCTTAAACATGGTTAAAAGATATAAGGAAATATATTTAATTGGAGTAAAATAGTTCCTGATAAATAATTGTGATGAAAATGAAATCATAGTACGAAATAAATCTAAATTAGTTTCTAAAGTCTATAATCAACAATAAGAAGTTGACTATTAAGAAACCTATTCAGAATTATCTAGACATGAATCTATCCTCCTTTTAATTTCCTTTACATCATTGATTAATTTAAAAAAATTTCAAATTTACGTGAAATTTTCATTCTATAATATATATGTTCAATAAGATTTTTATTTGAACAAAATCTTGAATATGATGACAAAAAACATTCTGAACTTGTTTTCAAAATTACCAAATATTCATATGGACTTAAACAAGTCCCCAGAGCCAGGGATTATAGAATTACAATATTTTTGTAACAAAAAATTATGTTAAGGGAATTGCTGATGAATCACTTTTTATAAATAAAGATAAGAATATTTTTTTCTGATTTCTCAAATTTATGTTGATGAAATTGTATTTGGATCAACTGAGCAATATTTAACTTATTCATTTTCAAATATCATGAAATATGAGTTTGAGATTAGTATTCTGAGTGATTTAAAAGTTTTCCTAGGTTTTATATTATATCAAAATACAGAAGGAACTTATATATCTCAACATAATTATATTAAATATATTATTAAATTGTTTGGGTGTGAAAATAAAAAACATATAAGTAATCGAATTCGTACCTTAAATTCACTTGATCTTGATAGACCTGTGAAAACAGAAGAGAAAATACATTTTAGACGTTTGATATGAATTTTCTTATACTTAATATCTGGTCATCTAGACTTAATTTTTTTCTTATTCTTATGTGTAAGATATAAATCTAATCCAAAAGAATATCATTCAAAAAAAGTGATAAAAACTTTTATCTATTTAAAAGGAACTATGGATTTATGACATTATAAATCATCTAGAAATGATTTATTTTAAAAAAAATTTACATACATATTTTGTTGGATATAGAATGGATTGAAAAAGTATGTCCAAAATATTTCATTTCTTAGGAGATTCATTGGTTTCTTGGTTATGGAAGAAGTAACACACAGTAATACCTTCCACTGCTGAAACTGAATTTGCAGGTGTTTGAAGTGGTTCTGATCATTTGTTGTGGATTCAACACACACTCACAGACAATGGAATATGTTTTACCAAAACACAAATATTTTGTGACAGCATAAGTGCCATTTCTATAAGCAAATACCCTTCCATCATTATCGTTCAAAACACATAAATATTTGGAATCCTTTTCTTAGGGATCACACACTAAAATGAGATATCATTCTATAACTTATTAGAAAAAAAATCATTAGCTACAGATATTTCTACAAAATAATTATCCTATGATAGATTTGAATATATTTTAAGAAACCTTGGAATTATAATCGTATGGTAGTCGTCCCTATTAACTTTTGGTTGAAACATACCACCATATATAAATAAACTAATTTTAAAAGGGGGTGTACATTTTTTTATTGTATTCGAAAACTTTTCATTATTAATAATTATATTTAGTACCAAATTTTTTCTTTCTTAATAAATTTTTATTTTGAAATCCAAAATTCGAGAATCTGAAATTCCCTTTCCTTATAATTACTGGAATATAAGATGAACATTTTCATATCTGAAAATTAATTCTAAAAAATCCCAAAGGTATGTTTGCTTACATAAATCTTCATAATTGTATGTTTTAATTGTTGGTATTTTTATCTTGTTTTATGAAAAAATTATTGGATTCACATTCATTAAATTTGAAATTTCATTATAACCTCAAAATATCTTAACATACCAAATCCTTTTTCAATACTAATATGAACCTGTTAAATTAGATCATGATTATTTCAACCAGTGGATCAAATCGGGAAATGAAACCTTCTTCTCAAAGCCTATATATATCCCCAATAATCCTTGTCCCACATTGGGTTTTCATGTCTTTGAGTGCTAATGTTATTATCCTCTTAAAACAGTTCTTTCAATTTTCCAAATTTTCTTACATACCACATGTCATTTGAATCTTCCCCATATAGTCACATATTCATGAAAAAGGATATCCTGGATTTGAAATATTTTAGGGAATGTTTGGTAGACTAAAATTTATTTTATAAGTATAATTCATTGATTACGAAGAATATCAAGATGAATAGATGTGGTAATTTTTTTGTTGCTAAACCGAAGATTCATGATTTGGTTTATTCTAACCATCTCATAGAGGTTTATGATACTATTAGTTTATATGATTAAGTGGGAAGGGGATAGTATTCATTAAAGGGGAAGGGTAAAAACAATTCTTTATCATTTAATATGGTAGAAAACAACCCAGGAATGCCATATATAGGTGAGGCATTGTTTTTGTCTCACATGTTGGACAATAATTTTAGAATCTTGGAAAAGGAAATGTCAATTGAGTGCCTTCAACTAAAGAATATTAAATCACCGAAGATCAACCACATTTCAAAGAAATTTAGTGTGTCAGACTTGTGGGTACGTTGTTTTTTTATTCCAAGAAAGGGATAAATGAAGTCTCTAAAGAAAAGTGATTTCTTAATATAAAACTATTCGATTATCCTTATAAAGTTAAACCTAGTAATGTACATCATCTTAAGAATCTCCAAGATTAATAATGGAACTCTAATGTCATATATAATCATATATATAGTTATATTTTTAAATATCATAGTTCTATTCATAGAATACATTAAAATTTATTGCATTTTTAAACCTATATCATTCATAATCCAGTAGTTGAGTGATGATACATTGAGGATAATAATTGTTTCCTTCAGGGACAAATAAATTTAATTTTTTATATTTCTATGAGTGAAGTTCTATATTTTTTCATGAAAGTTGAATTAGGAGATACTTTTATGAAATCCTAGAAGAATATTAAAGATAATTACCCAAAAACCCAAGATAAAATCTACAGTTTTGGAAACTCGCTCAACTCCACAAAAGACAAAAAATTAAAAAAAATTATCTGATGAAGTGGTAGCAAAGTGGAGGGAGAAAATGAAAAAGAAGAATGTGGGAAATCCATTATTCGTATTAGAGTGTACTGAGGCAATGGCCATGAAAATCCAAAATATTGACGAACCTGAAATGTAATAAAAAGAGAAAAATCTAAAAAATAAAATGTCAGAAGATAAAATTGTCAAACCCTTACTCAATGATATAGAGAAGTCCCCTGGATAGAATTAGGTAACATAATCCTTCCTCTAAGAAATAGTTTCTCTAGAAACTCCATGAATGAAAATGTCAATTTTGGATCCAATTGTGGAGGAAGAGATAATATTTAAATTTGAAGAAGATGAATGTGATGATGTGATTAACATGTTGAATAATACAATGAAATGGAATTTCCTTCAGATAAGATATCAATATGAACTTCTTCTGTTGAGTCAACCAAAATTATTTCTCATGGAAAGATGATGATGGATAGGATGAGGTTGAAAAAAACTACTAATGATGATTGTAGAAACCATGATTTCATCCATTCTGATGATGTTAATAGTGATAAATAGAAATAAGAGGTTGATGAAGATAAGATATTCTAACTCTCTTGGAGTGATCATGAGTCTCTAAGGGATGATATGTTTATTTAAAATGTTGAGAAAGCAGGTAGCTGTGGATAGAATTAATAATATTATGGTTGTAAAATCTTGGAATGATGTTGGTGGAACATCTAATATAAAATCTAATGAGTTGGATAAATATTCTTCTCCATAAAAAGAATCACCTTCCAAATCATCGTCTTCAATGAGCCATCCTCTCATTGAACTCTATTTGTAATAGTTAGTGAACATAATACATTTTCTCTTGAGTATCGATTCAATATGTCAATTTTATCAACATTATTTTTTTCAGAATACAATTTCGATAAGAATTATCATGGAAAATTTTATCAATCTTGAGTAAGTTTTTCAAACTTTTCATATTGGTTATGATTCTCATATATGATCATGTAAGGAAATAATTAAATTATATAAAAGAATGATTGAAGACATGATAATCCTTAATAATGATAAAAATTCTATAAATGATTATTTTGATAAATGGATAATATAATCAAAAAACATTCAAAAAGTATTTCAGAAAATCTGAATCTTGAGAATGTTTCCTTTAAAAAAGATGTTTTATATCTGAATGGGAAGTCAAATTTAGTTGCCTTAAATTTAAATACATAAAGGGAACTTAGGGATTATTTTGTAGAAATTTTCAATCAAAAAGAAGAAGTTGTAAATTCATAGGAATAAATTATGAAGTCTTACGAAGAAAATATCATGGCTCTGGAAAAGAAAAATCAGGATCAGGATGAGTTGCTCAAGGGCTTCGAGGAAGATCACAAAGGGCTGAAGAAGTTAAAGGCTACCCTGATAAAGCTCCTACCGAAGGAAAATAAGGGAGAATGATAGTCATTCAAATCCAATAATTTGTTTTATTTTAACCCTTTAATAATTTTTTCCCTATCATAGAGAAAATTTTTCAATCCTTAAATTGATTGTTCTTTTTTATCAGTAACCATTCTGGTACAATTTTCCACCTCTATTCCTTTATTAAAATAAAAAAATTTGGGAAATGATTGAGAAAATGAATACTATGTATAACAAAAATAATTCCCTGTTAAGTTGGGGATTATGTATGGGGGAGTCTTCCTAAATAATATTTCCTTAAGCTAGGAAATGTCAATTCTCTATGAAAGACATGAATATGATCCTCAAGGATTTTAAAAGATAAGTGGGGTTAGTCATATTAATCATATTTCATAATAAAAGGGAAATAATTTTTTATTTTATAGTTCAAAAAGGAAATATTTTTATTCTGTATATTCATTTTCAAAATGTTTACTACTCTTTAAAAAAGGGATATTGTTGTGTTAATAAGGATTCATTTTAAATTTTCTATTCCACTATTTTATGAAAATACAAACACATTTTTTTTAATGAAAATAGTTTTTCTCTAATAATTATTTTCTTAATGAAAATTTTCAGTCTCTAAAAAAAGTTTTATCCATACATTGTTTTCCAATACCTTATTCTATGTCTTATCAAAGGTGTGGCTAATTTTTTACTAAGTAAAAATATCAGATGCTTATCCAAAACATCAAGATCATGTATATCAAGTCTTTATGTTTTTAAAATCCAAATTTATTGAAATTCAGACTCCAAATTCTCCGAAATTTAGATTCTAAATTCTATGAATTTAAGACTCCCAAATCCATAAAACAAAGAATCTGAATTCTTTGAAATTAATACTTTAAATTCATTAGTAATAAAATAATTAATTCCTTAGAATTTAGATTATGAATTCTTCATAATTCATACTCTAAATTCCTCATAATTTACTCTCAAGAATTATTTGAAAAATAGAATCTTAATATCTGTGTTACTAGAATTGGAATGTTTATATGATTAGTCTCTTAATTCTATTTTTTCCTAGATTTTGATTATTCAGTTTTTATTAAGCTATATTATTTTCATAAAATTTTATTTATTCTTAAGCATGATAATGATTCCCAAGGTTATCCAATATAAAATGATGTCCTACATTTTTTTCTAGCTAACCATTGGTAGAGTGACACGTAGAGAGGTCCCTCTATTATTGAAGAAAAAATATGTCCATTAGAGGAGGGAGCTGACTGTAGAATCTTTTCCAATAAATAGGATATCATTCGAATGATCCCATAATCTAAGAAATCATTCAACGATCCTAGATATTACATACTGATGTAATTTCTAAATATATAAATACTCTCATGCCTTGTATGTTTAATGAACATCTTGTTCAACCTTGAACATCTTGTTTATATTTATTTGTGCAATTCTTATTATTGATGAGTATAATCGAGGGCCTCCGGGATTTAAAGGCAGAGGTGTCGAATGCCTTAAAGATCAAGGCCTTACAGGGATAGGAAGTTAGATGTGTTGACCACCTTAATGTTCAAGGGCTTGTGGGGATTGAAAGGAATTCTGTGATATTATTCTTAAATACATATCATGGTGTGGGTATGACTGACTTTCATGAATGTATAAATCAAGGGACCTTTATCAAAAAAATTTGGATACCATACACTTTGTGATAAAATATTTCTTACTTTTTTATATGATTTTTTTTCAAGTTTTATTTCCACAATAAATTTTAAAATAAATATAGTATAATTAACTTTTACATGTATAGTATAATAAATAAGATTCTATAAGATTTAATGTAGAATCTTATCATAAGATTAATATGCTCGAGTTTTATTATGTTTAACTTATTTAAGATTAGGTTACTTAAATTTTGGCATTGGCCCTTCCAATTATCTCATTATGAAAGAACCAAATATGGTTTGTGAATTTACCTTATTTAACATTGTAAAAAATAGTATTTTGTATGTTTAAAATAAGATAATTTTAAACCTACAATTCACCACCGCTTGTAATTGAGAATCTACATATACTATTTAGATCCTTCAAATGAAATACTTATAGACTATCTTCTTTGACAATTTCATTCCCCAGAGTATGTGGGATGGTAGATCTAGAAAATTCATTATCCTGCACAAGGTAGGATTGTATTTGATGGAATAATCAGACCTTTTAACGGATTTATAATGATTTACTTTTGATATAGAAGGCGATGAACTTATGAATGCTAGGAGATTCAAGGATATAATAGTATACACCAACTGGTTATAGGTCAATGTATTCTGGTTAACTACATTTTATAAATCCTTAACTAGGTAATTATTACAAAGAGAAACATGGGGGACGATAATAGTGTGATTTAGGCTGGTTCAAATCCTATAGTGATCAATGGTTATTATTTTGGGTGAAATTGACTATTTGAGTCTTCTCATTGAGGTAGAAACAGTCTGGCTCCTCATAATGATTTGATTATCATATTTGAAAAGCTTAAGAACCCATGAAACATGAAGCCTCAGTGAATACACGATCTAGTCATGTGGAGAAGGTACTATAGGATGGGACATATCTAGCTCTTCATTATGACTTTCTCTAAAATTCATAGTGAATAGTGATCTACTCCTACTCCATGGTCAGAGGTGGGGCTAGTAGAATCATGTAAGGAACAAAGATGGAATACCACCTACTGCTCAATATAGGGTGGATGTCATGGTAGATGCCTTCAAAATTAATATTATTAGTTCCAACATAGGGGGAATTCTCATGGATGTTTTGTAGTGAATCTGGGCCAAGGTACATGGCAGTTACATACAGTCCATCTTTTGAAGGAGGATAATAGTACCAGACCTTCTAAATATTGAGGTAGAATTCTTGATGCCTCCACATTAATGTGTTCTCTATTTTAAATATGAGTATCTCACTCATTTATACCTGAGGCTATCTCATGGAGTCTGAGCCTCAAGATAAAAAACATTCATGTAGTAATGACTTTCGATACCACATTAGGTAGTCAATCAGAGGTTTATAATATGTTTATTGAAATTCACCTTATGATAGAAATATATATCTTTATATGGAATATATTCAATATCAAAATTTTATACTTTGATATATTCATCGGGATGGGGTGGTTAGGTCCCTTCAGATCCAACATTGAATGCTATTGTCAAAGGGTAGAATTTATATCTTTATAAGGAGTTAGGTAAATAAATATTGGAGAACATGATGTTAGTTAGTCAAGATTAGGGCCTGAGTAGAAGAGGCTCGGTAGTTTGAATGTGGAAATCACAAATCTTTTCACTGATGGTTTGGGGTTAAAACATACAATTTACCCTCTTATAGTTTAGTTTTTAAGGGAAGACATTCAATGGGACTTATATGCTATACCTTATATGCAATAGGCAGAGTTTACCACTGATATTATTCAACGTGTATCACCAATGACCATTCATTGTTATAGTATGCCACCTATGGATGTTTTTGAACTCAAGATGTAGTAGAAGGATCTAGAGGATAATGACTACATAAAAACCTATATTTCCCCTAGGGGTAAACTAGTCCATTTTTCACATGTAGGAAATCATTAACCTTATGAATTTAATGTATTAACATCGATTTATCTATCTCATTAGAATAAATCAATATCCACTACCATGAATAAAAAAACAATTTGACCATCTTTGAAGGGTCTGAGTGCTTCCAAAATTGACTTGAGGTCTAGCGAGGATATGGTCCATGTCAATTATTTAGACATAACTCACACAAAATTGAGGAAAAATTATTGTCTTAAAATTAGAGAGGAATTATTTTTTGACTAATGAAATTACCTACAATATTTATTATTCTTATGAATTTGGTTTTCCACTAATATTTTGGTTAATTCATGGAAGTATTTTTTTGAGGATATCTTTGTCTAGTCACGCTCCATACAAGACCAATCAAACTATCACAATATGATTCTAAATACACCATTATAAAATTATATATATATATATATTCTTTTCCTATTAAATTAATATTATTGATTGAAAACATACACTTCTTCAATCGCATTATCTCAGTGTTAGCCGTATCAGTGGAAAAAGAAATAGTGAGAGCTGTATTTTCTTTAGAGAAGCACAAGAACATAAATTCCATTCAGATTTTTATTGGGACTAGATGTATATTAATGATGGTTTATATTGGAATTAAAAAAATATTAATTATCTACTTTTGATATTGATAATGATATGAGGGAAATTCATATAGTCAAAAGATTATGATGTATTTTTTTAGATTTGAGGGGTAGATTTACTTTAGCACCGATACATATTCATCTAGAGCTTGGTATAATATATATTGGATAATTTGAAACAATAGGTATCATTATTGGGGAAATTATAATGTAAGATGATTAAGCAATCTTGTAGAAGCCTCATCAGTTAAGGCCTCACGTACATAATTTATTGATACTCTACTTTGAGCTACCTATAGTAGTTCATGCTTTATAATGATTAAGACACTGTCTACTTGGAGAGATTATTGTAGTATTCACTAAGTATAAAACTTTCAGGGGAATTATTAAATAGTGGGATCTAAATCTTAGTCATCTTAGGTTGGTTGATTACTTATAGTAATTTTATTTCAAGCTTTCCAACATTAATGGAATGTTAAATGAGGTAGCCGATGCTTTGTTCTGAAAGTCTTAAACACTCATGGTTCAGAAGTCAAGTGGAAAATGGATTATCAAGGACCAATTCTAAGGTATTCCCATAGATATTCAAAATTACTATGTATTGATTTTCCTCATAGTAATAATAGTTACCTTTCATCTTTTTGAACATCTACGAACGAGGCATCTAACTGATCTCGAGGGTTTTTAATAAGAGAATGTTTCTTGGATGATGATACATATTAATGTTAGACCATGTTCGGGGATGATACATTACTATTACATAGGAATATATTGATCATATTAGTCATTAGAGATAACCGGATGTTGGAATTCCATGACTGATCATGGGAAGTTCCTCCTCAAAAAATCTAACATGTATCAAGATCTATAAACCTAGTTTTATTGGAATTATATGAAATGTGAGATTTTTGAATTCATTATATGAGATTTCCAACTATCAGTAAGTGAATAATATACATTAGATTCTAGTAGGGATTTTATACTCATTGTCTATTCCCAAGTTTAAATGGGATGATTATTATGTGGATTCTGTGAGTAGTTTATATAGATAACACCATAGAAAGTATAGATTGCGGGATTTAATTCAGAATTTTGTGAAGTTATCACATTTCATATATGTGTGAGAGAACCTCGTGATAGATGAGCTAGGATGGATGCATGTGAACGAGGTTGTTCATATTCGTGATGATACATGTTATATCATTTCTGATAGAGATTCCCACTTTACATCATGATTATGGAAAGGGCTACCGAAGGCCTTGCATATAGTGTCTCTTCTATGCATGACCTATCAACCATAGATGAGTGGACATTAATAGATAAATTTTCAGGTCTAGATGATATGCTATCTGTATGTGTCCTTGAAATCTATTGATCCAAGTGAATCACATTCCACGATGTTGATATCTCTTATAATATCTTCTTTCATGCTATTATATCTAGTTGAATCATTGTGAAATCATATAATGTAGACCTTGTCATCCACCTTTGTGCTAGATAGAGAATGGATAGGTATCTATGCTTGACCATGTCTCATGAAGAAGACTATGGAGTAGGTCCAGCTGATCAAAATGCACATGATCATAGCTCATTCAAGACAATAGTCGTATGCCTATAGTCTCCTGTGAACTATCATGTATGATGTCGTAGACTAGATTTTATAGATACTTTCACACATGTTGGTATATAAACATATTTGGAGATGAGATAACAAATCCTATTGGTTCATTGGTCCCTTCAAGGCTATGAAACGTATCTAAAAACTTACCTACCAGTTGGTGCTTCCCCATAGATAATTGTCGATGCATTATGTCTTTCAAGTATCATAGATTCACTAATATTATCTGGACCAATAAAATTTCATTGATATTTATGTGTTTTATTGGGATTTGGATCCTTCCAATAAAGAGTTTATAGTTATTTATTATTTATTATAGTATAAAGAACATTCTATGTCAGGTTAGTTCCTTTGGTATGGGTGTTATGTAAGCACATCATGGCACATATCAGGACATCAGAACATGAATTTAATATAAAATCATAGAATCAAAAACGCTTCATTGATGATACCAATATACCCTCATAAGGCCAAATCTATAATTATTTTTTTAATTAGGGGGGATTTAATAATGAATAATTCAATGAAGGAACCTATAATTTTTTCGGTTTGAATTCTTTTAAATGGCCATAAAAAATTTTCCTAACAGATTCAAGGTGGTCTTTTGTGAGTACGTGGATTCTTCACATCCCAGATCCCAAAATTGGGATGAAGATAATGATAAAAAAGATTGCAATAAACCTTGACGTCCATTCAACATCATCTCACCAAACATTGGGGTTATAGACAGTAGAGAAATGAGGTCTGCCTTATTTTTATGAAGTCATACGACCCCAGTCGCATGGTTGTGCAGTGTTGCATGACATTGTGACAACATGATTTTTCATGGTTTGCATACAGTAAAATAACTCTTTCACCTAATCATGATGAGGTCCTCTTGGAATTAGAAAATGGTTCATGTTTTGTCCAATCGTGAACCCAAATCATCTGACACTGTTTTTAGGCTGAATTTCCAAAAATACCCTTTTTGATCTATTTAATCTCATTTGTTATTCCCTATTTTAAAATTTCACGAGGATCTATATTATTAATTTTTTACATGGATCTTATCTCATTCATACTAGAATGTTATATAACTTCTTCATCCTGAATCAAAATCACTATCCCTAAAAGGAATTAGATCCATATTGGTATGATCTCAATATATCTTACCTTCGATCTCACTTTACCTTCATATCCATTACTAAATTTTTCTAAAATATTTAGTTCCATATATTTAGGTCATGTACTATTTATTTAATTTCTTCAATAATTATTTAAATATAACACATATATCGAGAGAAGAATTATCCATGACCTTGAAGTGGGTGGTCTCAGCATATTTCATTTTTGTTTTGCTGATTTATGATAATCCATTGAGTTACATATATGATTTGGTATAACATTTCTGAATAATTGAATTCCTCATATTAAATTGATCAATTAAAATTTATACACACCTACCAATCCTTATTATTATAGTATATAATGATGATCTCAACTACAGACACACCTTAGTTATTCGACATTGATATGGCCTCTTATATTATTTTTATCAATCCATCAGAATGCCTCTTAATCATTTAAAATGGGATATAATTTATTTTTCATACTCATTCATAAAAGATGGACTATATAAGGAACCACCTAGGTATCATTCCCAACATATAATTAGAATTTCATATATCGGTAATATTTGAAATTAATGAACCATCCATGTTCCTCTATAAAATTTATAACATGAATTTACATGAATTGATTTATTGAATAGAGTGAATTATATTAAATGGATTGGGCATGTGGGATTGACCATCCATTGTTAAATTAAATTGATTATATGTAATGGTTTTAAATATGGTTTGATGTTTCAAAAATGAATTACTTGGATTAAATGGAGTGATTTATTTATGGTGGTTTGTTCACACCATTTATGTATTCTTTATTAACTTATCTTTATGAATTGTAATATATATTTAAATTTTATCATGATAAATTTGTTTCATGATAGGTAATTAATCATTCCTATTATAATAATTATGTTTATTACCTGATATAGGTTGTGGTACGATAGTAAGGATTATTTTGAGATTGACATTATCACAATACATTACATTGGGTGTTATGCAGGACGTCTTACACCATTTACACTATTTGGGCATAGGGAATGACTAACCACATCAAATATTTTTAATGATGATAGGATAGATAGATCAATATCTCTAGTGGCGAGCATGATGTATCATAATCATTATGATATTTTGTGCATGAATCCTATTACTGAAAATTATAAAATCTTTTATAGATGTAATATATTTATGATTTATTCCATAGTTCAGAGTTATTTAAAAATCATAGTGTTAGTACCATTTAAAATAACTATTCAACATAATCAAAAATCATATTTAAAATAATTCAATTTCATAATTTGCTATATAATTTTTTCCGTCAAACCTATATAATGTATTAGTGAACATCTACCAAACAAATATCATTTTTTAAAAAATCTTATCACCTCATCCCATTCTAAAATAATATATTTCGATGAATTTTTTTCGAAAACTTATACTATAGAGTCCTAGGAAATAATTAGACTACTATTTTTCATATTTATTAGTTTTTATGAATTAAATTTAAATTTCACATTAAAAGGGACTATATTTCCAATATAATACATGAAACACAACAATGTGTTTCAGAAAAATCTTGTGTTTCATGCAAGATTGAGTTATATCAAAAAATAATATATTGTTAATGTTATTATTTAATATCGATGTTATAGCATATTCATTGTATTAAAAGTAATTGAGATGACTAAATATATTATGTTTACTCCTATTTATAATTTTTTAAAAATTATACTATTGATTTTATATGCATAAGATAAGTGTAAATCTATTTTTATGATTAAAGGCATTTTTTTATAAAAACAAATTTTAAAAACATTATATGGAAAACCAATTTTAAATAATTTTTAACACATTTAATATTATTATAAGATAAAATAAAAATCATTTTGTATTAATAAATACAAAAACTAACATTTGGAGAATTTATTATATTTTTCTAATAACATTTGTATTTCAATGAATAGCAAAAAATACAGAATTCTTGTTCAAAAATTCAATTTAATCCAATTTAATAGTATATAAAAAATATATTTTCAGTTGAATTTTAATTATTATTAGATAATATTTATTTAATTTAAACCTATTTATCTCATTAGAAGTAATATTAACTGGAAGTTAGATATAAAACTTAGGGAATGTTTGAACATTTTTGTTAAAAGAACAATCTTTGTCGTCTCCTCAGTGGGATTAATTTTAAATATATTATTTCACATTAATTATTGGAATTTAAGAAAATGGATTATTTATATTGAATCATCTAAATATTCAATTTCTAATTATTAAATTTTGTTAGACCAAAATGGTTAATTATTATAATTAAAATTAACTATAGTGATTAATGATAAACAAACATAGTTATTAACAAAATTTTGTAAAGTAAGTTGTATGAATAACCCTATAGATATAAAAGACTATTTTATGGAAATATAATGATAAATAAACCTATATGGATCTGTACTGGTTAATATTAAAACCTTGGGGGGAAATTAAAACATGGGTAGAACTCAAATATTTTCAAGAATACCCAATGTGTCATTTAAACCACTTATAAAATGCCTCCTCTCCTCCTCACATATTCAAAAATATCAAGGCATATTAATTTTAAAATAACCTCCTAAATAATATCCCTTAATCCCTCACTTCACTCTAGATTTCCCACTTTGGGAATAAATCCTTCCAAGGAATCACTTTGGTGAAATCTAAAATGAGTTACGAGAAAATGAGGTAACATTGTTCAATATAAAATTATGATATATTTTCGTTTGCATCTCTTAATTTATTATTATTCCATTATTATATAATAAAATATATTTCATTAGTATACAAAATTTTTTATAATTTTAACAGTTCTACCTTTATAAAGACACTGATCCATTAAATGTTTAAATAAATTACCATTCGTGTATGGTGAACTGCCACCTCATGGAATGATGAAATTAGTTTTTAATTTACCACCTCTCATTGATGAAAATTACAAAGGAAAAAATATTGTAATATTATATTTATAATATTTATGTTGTATATAGAGTTATTTAACTATTATATAACACATATTATCAAACAATACATTTTGTGTAAACATGTTTTCATTATTTGTAGACATGTGGACTATAACTTCATCAATGTGATGTGATACATTCAGTCATTTTGTTGTAGGTACTGAAAATAAGTTAAATTAATGATACCAAGAACACATAAAATTTGTATGTTATTCATGACATAATTTTTTTTTAAAATATAATTTGTATTTTTCATTATTACACTGTCACACAAAGAAATAGTGACAATGTCTTTCATGGATGTGTGGACTACAACCTCCTCAACGCGATGTGATTCCTTTTACATCACAATATATATATAAATATATGATTATATATAAATAAGTAATATTTTATATATAATATATTGATCATTATGGAATTATAAATGTTAATTACCTTGATTATATAATGACCATGGAAAAATGGGAATTGTACTAATGCGTACGTACGTCATACCGCTTCTATGGTTTTAATGTTGGTTCATGTTTTATAATCATCATTCATGAAATGTTTTAAAAGTTTATATTATGTATAAATATGAATATTTTGAAATAATAATTATTTATTAGATGTTTATATAATGGCATATTTGAAATTAGTCAACCTACCAAAGTATTTTTTGAGACATAATCCAAGTAGGGTAAAGACACACTACATGAAGTACATTATTTACGTAGTTTGATAACATAATGTAATTAGAGAAATTAATATAATAATTAACTTTATTAATGTTATGAATCATGTAAATAATTAATATAATATAATAATTCATTGAGTAAAATACACACGTGACAAATCAGTCTCATGGAAATATATTTCATCTCAATATCCTTTCTTTGGGGAATTTCATGATGATATACACCTTTATTAAATTATAAGGTGTACATAGAGACCATTTTAAATTACATATCCATATTTGGTCTATTATAATATTATTTAATATTTTATTAAATATTATTCTTTCATGGTTCGAGTGATTTAAATGTTCAATGTGGAATGAGATGCTTTGAATGATTAAATATTAAACCCTTTCCACCATTTCAATATTATTGATATTATATTAAATATTTATTTTAATGAATATAAAAGGATTATAGAAAAAATATAATTTTATTTTCATTTTTGATTTCATCTGTATGAATTCATTCATTTAAAATATAAAAATAACAATCTTTCCCTTTATTTAGATATTTTTTATTTAAAATTGGCTTTTAAATTGGATTGATTATACCAATATTTTGAAATATTCACTTACTATTTAAATTCAAATTTTATGAGTGAAATGATAGAAATTAGAATTTTTTATGTAATGATTATATAATGGAACTTGGTCATATGACATGTTATTCTTTGATAAACCAATGACATGCGGTTCCATTATAAACCAATGGCTGGTAATTCAGTGATAGCCCTCCAATGCAGTAGGTATGGAATTTAGTCAAATGGAACATCTATTTGTAAGAGTGACATGTATGACATTCAACCACATTGATATTACATTTATAAGAGTGAAAAGTATAATGAAGTCACAAGATACGTTTAGGTATTTTTTTCATTCTATAGGTTCTATGGTAATCATGTCATTACAAAAAGTAATTAATTTAGATTACATTATATAAAATGTATTTTATAATTATTATGGGTGAAAATAATTAATGTATGATAAATTTGTTATTGATTTTGTTGTTTCTAAATGGAATTAAAATTTTCTTCATTTTGGATCCCTTACGAAGAATTTTTATACTCATCCAACAATTTTTTATCTTTTTTCAGATGACATATTGTTGACTTTTGGGAATTAAGAAATTCTTTTTTTAATATTGTAAGTGTTCCATTGAAGAGATAATTACTTATATTAAATGTTTTAAATGATGTCAAAAATGGATACAATTCAAAAGTGTCTACTTCGTATTTTATGGTTTTGTTATGTATGAGTTATTAATTTTTTTTATAAAACAATAAAGCTGAAAATATCCCAAATGTGAATGAATATAAAATTATTGACTTCAATCAAGATTAAGTATTATTTCGGTATTAGAGCCATATAGTTTTTATCAAATAAAGTATTATATAACTTTAATGACTTTTGATGTTTAATATCATGGTCTTAGATGATTTTACTTTACGGTTTTCATAGAATGATATTAAATCAAATTATTACACTATTGCTTCATCTAATGTATGATTTTTCACAATGTGTTTCCAAAGAGTAATCAAAGATGCATTAGTGGTAAGGTACTGAGAGGAAAACATCAATCCAAATCAAAACACATTGGTGGTTGGAAATGAAATTGAATTTTGTTTTACAGTAATTAAACAGTTTAAACAAGCAATAATAGAGGATTTAACCATTCAAAAGAGAAACAATATATACTATAGATGAACGTGAATAAAGGTGTGAATTTTATAAGACAACATTTCCTATCATTCAGTTGATCATCAGACCCTGTGATAGTGTAATGATTAATTAAATACTTAGAAAGGATATGTGAGGTTATGGGTAGTTTGCATCACCAAAAGGTAACACTCTCAAATTATAATTTTTGGTGATGCAGATTAGTTGTTGTAAATGGTTAAGAATATTAGAGGTAGTGAAATTATTTCTGCCTTCAAATGGGATAAATATAATAATGTGTCCTTAAGGATGGCCAAATTAGGATATTTGTTTTCAGATAAGTGTGTCATTGAGTTTATAAATGATATTTGTTTTATATTCAAAAATCCAAGAGGAATATTAATGGAACATAAGGATTGATATGAAAACCATAAAATAAAATAAACTATATGTGAAATTTATCATTTGTGATTTTCAATTGTAAAAAATTTATTTCATTGGTCATATTGATTCTAAAATGGAATAACATTTGATCCTCATCAAATAATTATTTTTATGAATTGAAATGATCCAAAAATATGACTCAGATTCATAGTTCTCTCTGATTAATGTTTTACTACATGTAGGTTCTTAATAACCATGTTTGCTTCTCAATCAAACTAACTATGTAAAATTGAAAAGGGTTTAAATTCAAATTGAAAAAAATAATTTTATGAATGTTTTTAAGAATTGAATTTAAGGGTGCTGAATTAATCTATTTTAAACTAGTTGTCCCTAAATGGTGAATTCATCATCTATAGTGATACTTCATTGAGTGGACATTATTATTTCCTAATGAAAATGACTATTTATTTGGATCAGATAGATGTTAGTTTAAACCTAATTTATTTAATTACCCTATAAAAGATTTGGAATTAGCTGATGTTTATATTTTATTTAAAATTGTTTGACATCATTTGTATAGTGTAATGTGTAAAATATATTCTCATAAACAATATTTAAAGTATATATTCATTAAAAATGAGTTGAACATGATATAAAGAATATTTTTATAACTAGAAATTTATTATTATTGCATGATTATTTATCATCATAGAAATGAAAAAAGTGGTTGATTCTTTGATTTGAAAATGTAATGCTAAAATAACCATGCTATGTTTGCAATGTGACCCTTTGGTTAATAACGTGATGAATTTTCCATAATTTTTATTGATTCATGTTTTATTGTAGTCTCTAGTTTTAGAAATAATTCTGATGGATTAGAATGTTGATCATTGTTTTCTAGAAAATATAGAATAATTTATTAATGATATTTTTTTGTTGATATTAATATTGACAAAGAAGATTTTTTAGAAGTTTAAAAAAATATTATTTGTTATCTGGGACTCACATTTGAGGAATGCGTTTATAACTAAACCTTATTGTTTGATGTTTTCATTAAACCAGAAATCACTATAGTTATATATACCAACTAGAGTATTACTGATTGGATGGAATGAAAATAGTTATTGGTAAATATACAGTAAAGTGTTTAACTTTCAAATATGATAATATATTGATACAGTTACCAAATGAGATGGTTAAATAATTGATTGTTCTTAAGTGTAAGAGAGAAAATATATCAATGGATTTAATGGTATGATTCCCATAAAAATCTCAATGTCACTAAATATTCACATTCCCTTCCCATTTGAGATAAAATGTATCTATATCATCTTTATAGATTATAATAAAAATATATTTTCAGTATATATAGAGTGCCTATATCCATCATATCTAACCATGATCCATGGTTTCCAGTAATTTTTTATAAAGGAATTCAGATGTTTTTTTGATAAATTCAATTTCACTCTATAATTTCATCCTCAAAGTGATGCACAATATGAAAAAATGATTCACACCAAGAAAGAAATGCATCATTATTTTTCTATGTAATTAAAATGAATTGGTGGAAACATACTTTTTTGTTGGTATTTTTTATATTAACTATTTTCATTCTAGTATACTTACAAAACCCTTCATGGAATTATATGTTATGTGGTGTTAGACACATGATTTTTATGAAAATATAGGAGAAATGAAGTCAATGGTTCAAAATTTAGAAGAGGAAACCTTAGATAAAGTTCAATTGATTTAGTGACATGAATATAGTTTAGAGAAGGATGAAATGTTTTGAGGATAAATACAGAAGACATATTTCTTTTGAGGTAGGTGATCATGTCTTTTTAAGAATTTCACTATGGAAAATAATATTTTTTTGGTAAAATATTAAAGTTAATACCACAGTCCACAGATTCATGTGAAATCTAGCGAAAAGTTGGATTAGTTTACTAATGAGTGTATTTACCCCTGATGTTGTCCCATGTACACAACACATTTAATGTTTCATTTTTAATAATGTATTTTCCATATTTTTCTCATTTTTTTTAACCGTACTGTAGTTCATTAGAAAAATAATCTTTTATATGAAGAGAAACAAGTCCAAGTTATTCATTATAGAGAGAATGTTTTGTGGAATATAGTAAATCATCAGGTAATAGATTTATGGAAAATTAATATAGTCAGAGAGAAAATATGGGAATATCAATATCTTATAAGGGAAATATTTACTATCTTATTTGATATGTGAATAGAATTAAAAGAAGAAATTTCCAAAAGGGGGAGTGATGTAATGTTCCATGTAATGGTAGAAAAAAATATTTTTCATATTTTATAATAATTATCAAATTAATTGTAATTTTATCGTAAATTTTACAGTATTTCTAATTGTGTATTTGAATCATAATAATGATTTTCTCGAAAATCTTATATTTCACTCATGACTGAGTTGTACCGAACAATAATATATTGTTAATATTATTTTTAGTTTGGAAGTTATCACTGAGCCATAATAACTGTGAGAATGAATTTGGAAAACTATACTATGCTTAATCATGTTTATAATTTTTTTTAATTCAATCCGATATATTTTATAATAATAATATAAGAAGATATCCAGTTTTTACTTAAAATTTCATTTTTATTAAAAATAAAATTTTATCATCTTTGAATGGAAGACATATTTTAAATATAATAATTATCTCATATATAATTTTTATTTCATGAAATAGAATAATTATTAAAAATATGACTATCGAATTTTACTTTGGGATAATGTTTGGTATTTTTTTGAGAACATGAATATTTTTGCGAATAATGATTAATACTGATTTTTTTGTTCAAAACTATATTTTTATCAAATTTATTAATATTTTTTTATTAATTTTTAATAATTTATAACTAGATCACATTTATATCCAATTAATTAAATTAGGTCATTTGAAAAAAATTTCACATTTATTTAAGATATTCATGTTTAGAAAACATTAAAATGATTATATAAAAACCCTAATTTCTTTCAGGTTTGTGGGGTTAATTTAAAATTATTTACTATCCCCACTATGATTGAAATTTGTAAATATGAATTAAATATTTGTTATAATTATAATTTATAATTTATAATTGGTTCATATTATTTTTTACCAAATTTATTAGAGAATATAATTAATATTTATTTCATTGATTATAGAAAACATGATTAATAAAATATTAAACCAGAAAAATAACTAGTAAAAATAACCATTCACTTGGATAAAAAAATATATTATTTCCATATGTAGAAAATTAAACCTTAAAATATATATTATCGTATAATTTTAAATTTTTTTGGAAAAGTAAATTGTTTGGAGAAATCAAATATTTCATGAATCACCAATGTTCTTATTTACCCTTTTATAAAAGGACTCTTCTCCTATTCACTTCTTCACACCTATCAATACATTTAACTCATCTAGACCAGATCATATAATCTCCCAACATACCTTCCATTACCATAGAGTCCTTATTTTTTGATGATACCTAACTAAGAAAGCCCATTGGCGCAAAAAATGTGTTTCTCGAAAAAGTGGTCACATTCTTCAATGTGAATTTCTATTTTTATCTTTCACGAACCATAATTTATTATTTTTACAATATTATAAAATATAAATAGTATAATAAATATAATAATAATATTTTCTGTTAAACTTATGAACAAAACATCACACATATCAATCAAATGGGTAATAAAATTACAATTCTTTTACACCAAACTACCACCTCATGAAATGATTTCATTTGTTTTTTCCTTTAAAAGATCTAATGGTTGATTATTATGATGGATTTTTTTCTATCTAATATTGATGATATTTATTTTTTATTCATAATTAAATTACATCTATACAATCCATACCAACATGACTTCTTGTATAAATACAATAACATCTTTTTTGGGTATGTGCGCTACTACCTCCTCAAAGAAGTGTGATATGTTCACACATTACATTCAATGTATTAAGCATATTATTAATTAAACATATGAAAAATAAATTACATATATATATATATATGATATTAATGATTTAATTACCTTTCATAAAATATAATATATCTTCTTCATTATTACCCTTTCACGCACTAAAAACGTGATAATGACGTTCGGGAACACGTAGTCGACCACCTCCTCAACACGATTTCATGTAGTGACTCTAGGATACAGAACATGATAGTTAAATTTAGTCTATCCTATGTGGGTGGAGAAGATTAATCAACCATCTAGAGTTTTAGGTAATATTTTCTTTTCCTCTATATTAATTTCTTTTCCATTTTATATAGGAGTATCTGACTCATTTATATTTGAGATCATCTTTAGGAATCTGGCCCCAAGATAAAAAAAATGAAATTATGACTCTTGATATTACATTTTGTATACATTTAGAAGGTGATTATTGTTTTATGGAGTTTAACGTCAATATAGATAAATATCTATTCATATTTAATCTATTCATTCTCAAAATTTCAGTGTTTGATATATTCAGCGAGATGGACTGGATAGGTCACATTCGAGCCACCATTGACTACTATCATCTGAGGGTGGAATTTATATCCTGATATGGTGTTAGTTAAATAAATTTTAGAGTAACATACTTTAGTTTGACTAAATAATTCATTGAGTAGAAGAGGATCGGTAGTGTGAAAACACAAAACACAAATCATTTATTTTATAGTTAGGGGTTAAAACCTACAATTTCCACTCTAATAGTTGAGGATTTTTGGAATGTCTTTCTAGGGAACCTATCTACTCAAGCATCAATACAATAGGTTGAGTTTACCATTGATATTATTCCAGGTGTAGCACTAATGAGCATTCAATGTTTTAGTATTACACCTATAAAGATTTTGGAACTCATGATGTAGTCGAAGGATATGGAGGATATTGACTACATCAAACAAAATATTTCCCCTTGGGGTTCACAAGTACTTTTTCATAAGATGGAAAATATTTATTTATATTTTAGAAATAAAGATACAGTTGGTGGATCTAGAGGATAGAGACTACATCAACCATATCATTTCCCCTTGGGGGTCACCAGTCCTTTTTCACAAGTTGTAAAATATTACCCTCATCAATTTCCTGTAGTACCTTCGATTGAACTTGGTTATGATAAGGAATCGACATACACTACCATGAATAATAGAAAAATTTGATCACATGTGAGGAGGGTGAGTTTTTTTGATGGTTAGTTATGGTTGAGTTATCAAATGGTTTATGACAGGAACATGTTCATATCTCACACAAAATTTTGGATAAATTATGGTCTTTAAAATTACATAGTAATTCTGTTTATACAAAAAAAATTACCTATAGTCTTTATTGGTCTTAGGAATTGGGGTTTCCCCCAATATGTGTATTAATTTATGGATGTTTTGTGGATGATATCTTGGTGTATTCCTACACCAGACATGACCAAAAAACCATCTTGGGATCATTATAAATACAATTTTATAGAATTTTCTTGATTCTATTTCAGTAAATGACAATTATTGATTGAAAACATACACATATTCGGTCAAATTATCTCAGAGTTAGTAGATTCAATTGACCAATTGATAGTGAGAAAAGTATTTTCTTGATTGAAGAAAATGAAAATCATTTTCATTCATAATTTATTGGGACAAGATGGATATTAATGATGGTTTATATTGGAATTAACACATATTACCAAGCTAATTCTGGGATTGAAAAATAAATTAGATAAATTTATACTGTCAGAATCTTGTGAAGTAGACTATTATGAGCTTAGGGTATATTTTCGTCTCCACCGATTCATATTCTTCTGCAGAATTGTGAAATATATAATGGATTATTTGAAACATAAGGTATCATTCCTAGAGAAATTCCTATATATGACTAGTGATTCATCATGAACATTTCTCATGAGCTTTGGCCTAATGTGTATAATTAGATGATTCCCCACCACAAGCATCGTGTAGTAGTTCATCCTCTTGTATGAGTGATACACTAACTACAAGGAATGATTTCTGTGGTATTCACTAAATAAAAATGGTTCAAGGTAAGAATTACGTAGTTAGATATAAATATCAACCATTTTAGGTGGGTTGATTACCTAAAATCATTTTATTTAGAGATTTCCTATTTTCCTAGTAAGAGAAATGGTGTAATCGATGATCTAATTCACAATAATTATACACAGTTGGTTCATGAGTCTGTTGTAAAATTGATGCTCATATAATTATTCTAATGGTTGAACATAAATATTTATGAGGAACATGGATAGACTATCCTCACAGCCATAATAGTTACCATTAAACTTTTAGAACATGTACGAATGAGGCAGCTAAGAGATCTCGAGTGTCTTTTCCTATGAGAATGTGTCTTGGATGACAATATATATTCATACTGGTCCATGGATGGGGATGATAGTTTACAATTATTTGGGAATGTATTGATCTTATATGTCATTATATATAACATTATATGAGAATTCCACACATCAACATGGGATGTTTTTTCTCATTTATCAAACATATATCAGGATCTATAAAGCTAGTTTTAATGTCATTTTATAAAATTTGAGATTTATAGCTTCATTATATGGTGTTCAACCAATCATTAAGTGAAGGAGGAACAACATATTATGGTAGAGATTTTATTTTCATTGTCTATTTCCATGTGGAAATGGGATAATAATTATATGGATTCGGTGATTTGTTTATAAAGATAACCTCATAGAAATAATAGAGTGGGTTTTCTTTCCTCATATCATGACGGTATCACATTTATTATGTGTATTAGAGAGCTTTATTATAGAGGATCTTATATGGATATATGATAAGACGGTTGTATATATTCATGATGACACATGTTATATCATTTCTGACAGAGATTCCCACTTTATATAACTATTATGGAAAGGGTTACCTAAAGACTTGGGTACAGAGGTTCTCGTGAGAATGACACATCATTCATAAATTGATAAACATTTATAGTTCTAGAAGACATGCTCTATGCATGTGTCCTTGAATTCGATTGTTCTAGGTGAAACACATCCCCCTTTTTGAGTTTTCTTATAAGAACATCATTTATGCTATTATTTCAATTTGGATCCTTTTGAATACTTATATGGTAGGACTTGAAATTCATGATTTTGTTGGATAGAGGATAGGGAGGTGGCTATTATTGGAAAATGTCAAATGCTGAAGACTACAGAGTTGGTCCAAACGATCAGAGAGAACATGAAAATAGCTCAATAAATACAAAAGTCAAATTCCAACATCTTATAGTGAACTATCGAGTTTGATGTCATAGAATATATTTTCTAGATACTCTCACACATATTGGTCCATAAGCATATTTTTATGTGGGATAACATATCACATTGAATCGTTGGTCCCTTCGAGGTTGTGAAACAGATCTGAAAATTGGCTTATGAGTTGGCACTTCCTCATAGATACTGGTCTATGCCTTGTGTCATTCATGTATAATTTATTTTCCAATATTATGTGGACCCATCACATGTATTTCATCATGAAGAGGATGAATTTGATGTTTACTCTTCGTTTAAAGAGTATATAGTTCTTATTATTGATCATAGTAACAAAAAAACCGAGGAAGGTTAGTTTCGTTGGTATGGGTGTTATAGAAGAACTTCAGGGTACAGGTCGAGACCTGGGAACATGAATTTGATGTATAATCTCAGAATTTTAAAGTCATAACTGATTATACCTATTTACCCTCATATGGCCAAATATGCAATGAGTTTCCTTAATTAGGAAAGGTTTCAATTATTCATCTTTCAATGATGGTACATATTAATATTTTGGGTTTAAATTCTTTTAAACTGCCATAATAATGATTCATAATAGTACAGATGTGGTTTTTGATGAGTCTAGTACTTATTAAGAGACAAAGTCATAGAATTGGGAACAAAGTAATGGGCCACACAATTGGAATAAACATTCCTTCATAGCCCACACAGTCGCCCTAAACATTGTGGTTACATACGGTGGAGACATGGAGTCTATATGGTTTATCTAAAATCATTTGATCTTAGTCGCATGGGTGTGCAGTGTTACATGGCATTGATATAGATAAATTTAACATGGTTTTTGGACATTTAGATACACCATTTACCTAACCATGGAGGGGTCCCCATTTAAATAGTAACTGGTTCATGGTTTTCCAATTGTGAACACAAATTGTGTTCCCTTGTTTTTAGGGTGAATTACCCAAAATACCCTTAGCGACCCATTTAATCTCATTTCTTCTTCCCTCTAATCCAACATCAAGAGGATCCTAATTATTATCCTATTATATGTATCTAATATTCCTCATAATATATTGTTATATAACGTCATTAGCTAGACTCAAAATCCATATATTGTAAAGGAATTAGATCTATATGGGTAAGATCTCAATATCTCTTTACATTGATCTCACTTTATCTTCAGATCCATTAAAAAATTTCGGTGAAATTACTTTTTTAATATGATTAGGGTGTTAGACTATTTCTTATGTTTTTCCACAATTATTTGATAATGATGCTTATATCAAGGGAGGAGTCATCTACGACCTTAAGTTGGGTTGTTTCATAATTTTCCTTATTAATTTCGGTGTTTTGAAGATAATACATTATGTTTCTTGCTGTATTTTAGAAAGCATTTCCTTATAATTTACATCTTAATATAATTTATATCAACGCACATTAATAATCACATATTGATCCTTGTTTATATATTAGAGAATGACTATCTAGGTAATGGAAACCCCTTGGTCGTTCATAGATGATAACCCCTCTTATATTAATTTTTAAATTCATCAGAAGGATTCTTAATCGTTCAACATTGGATGTAATTGAGTTTTATTACTTTTTTTATAAATAATCGATTATTAATGGAATGTCTTAAGTATATATCCCAACATATAATAGCAATTTCATATGTAGATAATTTTATTAATAAGTAAAGAATCTTCCATATTCCTCTATCATCCTTATAACATGAATTTACATG
Source organism: Viscum album (assembly GCA_963277665.1). Classification (NCBI taxonomy): domain Eukaryota; kingdom Viridiplantae; phylum Streptophyta; class Magnoliopsida; order Santalales; family Viscaceae; genus Viscum; species Viscum album. The sequence goes on from OY728155.1 coordinate 1,450,070,553, forward strand.
CATTGATGAATTTAATGGAGTGAATTAAAATTATTGTATTGGTCATGAATGATTTACTATCCATATTTAAATTAAAATGATTTTATAAAATGATTTTTACAATATGGTTTCATATTATATAAACTAATTACATGGATTTAATGGAGTGATTTATTATGTGTGGTTTGTTTACCCCATTTGTGTATAATTTAGTAACTTTTATTTTTTGAATAGCAATATCTTGTATAAAATTTATCTTGATAAATGTGATTCATGAAAAATAATTACTCATGTTTATAATAATAAATATTATTATTCATTGATATAAGTTATGGTATGATGGTAAGGGTTATGTTGAGAATGACAGTATCACCCTCCCTTACATTGGGTGTTGAGCATTCTGGGTCACACCATTTACACTATTTATGAATTTGACATGACTAACCAAATCAAATATGTTGAGTGTTTACATGATGGAATAATAAATATTTCAATTGATGAGAATGACATATCTAAATCATTATGATATATAGAGAATGGAATCTATTTCATAAGAATATTAAATTATTTGTAGTTGTAATAGATGTTTGAGTTGGAACCTATTTAATTGTAAATTTGAAATCATAGTTTTAGTATCATTTAAAATTAACTGTTAAAAAAATAAAAAATAAAATTTCAGATAATTAAATTTCTAAATTAAAATTTTAATTTATTTCCATCAAACCTATCCCATGTATTAGTGAAAAAATACTAATTTTATTTTCACTTGTTAGAAAATATTGTCACCTCTACCCATTTTAAAATAAATGTTTTAGAAGAATGAAATTTTTAGAAACATATATTATAAGATCCCATGTATTGATAGAACAAGTATTTTTTCAAATTTATTAGTTTTTATGAATTAAATAGAAATTTTACATTTAATGGAAATATTTATCCAATAGAATACATGACACACAATATGTGTTCCTCAGAAATCTCGTGTTTCATGCAAGACTAAGTTATACCAAATAAATAATATATTGTTAATGTTATTTTTTAATATGGTAGTTATATATGAGAAATTGTATAAAAAGAAATTAATATGTCTAAATATATTATGTTTACACATGTTTATAATTTTTTTACTTTCACCCTATTGATTTTATAGGCAAAAGAAAAGAGTAAATCTAGTTTTATGCTTGAATGCACTTTTTTCTAAAAACCAATTTTCAACTTATTATGGAACACCTATCTTAAATAATATTTATACAAAATTTATAAATTTTATATGAGAAAATAAACATAAATTTTTAATAATAAATTAGAATATTAACATTAGAAGAATTTAAGTTATTTTTCTGAGAACTTTGATATTTTGATGAATAATGAATAATAATTAATTTTAGTTCAAAAATGCATTTTTATCGAATTTATTTACAGCTATATAATATGTTTTTAATTTATTTTGAAACATAAATAGAGAATTTTTATTTTTCTTAAACCTGTGATTGTAATTGAAAAAAAAAATTTACATTGAATTCAGATATAAACCCTAAAAAAGGATTGATCAATTTTCTTAAAAGAACATGCCTTGTCATCCCATCTACTCGAATAATTTTAAATATATTATGCCAATTATATGAATAGAACATAGTAAAATGGATTTAACATTTTGAATAATAATTATTTATCATGTCTAATAAAGTAACTTAATTATTTTACAAACTGTTTAGTCATTATAATTAATTATAATCGAAGTGAATAATGAAACACAATAATAGTTAATTCTAATATTAAAAAATAATGATTAAGAATAACCCTATATATTTTATAATGTTATTTTATGGATATATAATTATCATTACACCTATATGGATCTACACTGGTCAATATTAAACCCTTGTAGGATAATTAAAACGTTTTTAGAACTCAAATATTGTCATGAATGACCAATGTGTCATATAAACAAATTAGAAAAGGCCTCCTATTATCCTCTCTTATTAAAAAATATCAAGTGATGTTAATCTTCAAATACCTTAAAAAATAATCTCCCAAAATCCCTCCCTTCACCCTAGAGTTCTCACTTTTGTAATAAATCCATCCATGTAATCCCTTTGTTGCAATCCAAAAGGAGTTACCTGAAAATGAGGTAACATTCTTCAATAAGAATTTATGTTTTATTTCCATCTCCACCAGTTAACATATTATTATTACATTATTATATAATAAAATACATATCCTCTTTATAATATGATTTTTTTTTAACATTAACAGGTCAACCTTCCCCTAGACACATATTCAAAAAATGGTTAAATAAATTATTGTTCATTTACGGTGAACTACTACCTCGCGAAATGATGTCATTCATGTTTCATATACCACCTCTAAAGGATGGAAATTATGATGGAAAACTATTATAATTTTAAATTTATAATATTTATGTTGTATCAATTCTTATATAGATATTATACAACACAATCCATCAAACATTACATTTTTTAAAATATGATATCTTCATTTGTTGAAGTGTGAACTATCACATACTCATTGTGATGTGATAAATTGAGACATTTTATGGTATTTAATGAAGATAAGTTTAATTAATGATATTTAAAATACAGAAAATCTATATGATATTAATTACATAATTATAATTTTGTAAATATAATATGTCTTTTTCATTATTACCCTTTGACACATTGAAATGGGTACAATATCGTTCATGGACGTGCTGACTACCATCTCCTCAATGCCATGTGATTCCTTTTACATCAAAATAATTATAAATATGAGTACATGTGAATAAAAAATATTTTATATATCATATACTAATCATTTTAGAATTATAAATGTTAATCACATTCTTTCCATAAGGACCATTGAAAAATTGAATATTTACTAATGCGTATGTATGGCTTACTATAACCATGATAGTATTATTGGTTCATTTTTTATGACTATCATTAATAAATTTTAAAAAAAAATTAAATGAGGTATAAATATGAATATTATTTCAATATAATTATTCATTAGATGTTTATACAATTATATATTCGATATTATTCGACCTATCAAATTTATGTTTTCGACACAGACCAAATCAGGTTAAGGCGCATTATGTAAACCAAATTGTTTATGTAGTTATATATCATAATGTAATTAGATAAATTAATGTAATCATAAAGATTAATAATGTTATGAATTATGTAAATAATTAACATAAGATTATTATTCAGAGAGTCAAATACACACGTAACAAGTCGAACTCAAAAGATGGTATTTCGTCCAAATCTCCTTTCATTGAGGTATTTCTTGATGATAGGTACCTTTATTCATTTATAAGATGTACATACATACCCTTTGAAATTACATACACATAATTTAGCTATTATAATGTTATTAACTATTTTATTAAATTTTATTCATTCATTGGTTTTGTGATTTGTATGTGCGTTGTGGTATGGGATTCTTTGAATGTTTAAGTCTAATTCCTATCCTCAATTGAATATTATTTATATTATATTACGAATTTATTTATATAGACATAAAAGGTTTATAATGGAAATTTTATTTTCATTTTCATTTTTGGTTTGGGCTACATGAATGCATTTTTTATAATATAAAGATAACCCTCTTTACTTTTATGGTTATTTTGTTATTGAATACTTTTTTGGGAAACATATTTTTTATTACTATATTTTGAAAATTTTCCTTTTGATTGAAAATGAATTTTTATTGAGTGAAATGTTATAAATTTAAATATTTAATCTGTTATGATTATTTGGAAATTTAATGGGTGGTTCTGTGATATACTAATGACAGGTGGTTCGATGATAAACCAATGGTTGGTGGGTCCTTGATAGCTCTTCAATGAAAGAGTTATAGAAGTTTTATATATGGTGATTTAATTTTTAAGTGTGAAAATCATTGAATTTTATGACATGGTTTTTATAATGATAATAGTGAAAAGTATAATGATTTCCCAATAAACCTTTATGTGTTTTATTTTTTCCCTATATGATTCATGTTAGTAATGTGATTACTAAGAAGGAATGAAATGAGATTATTTTCAATGGAATTTATTTTCTAATTATTATGGGTTGAAATTATTACATTGTGATAAATATTTCATTTGTTTTAAGTTTTATCAATAAACTAACATTTTTATTCTTTTTCATCCACTAAGAAACATAATACTCATTCGTCATTTTTTAATATTTTTCACATGAATTATGGATGAGTAAGCGATTTGAATAATTCATGTTTATTATTGTTAAGAGATTCATCAAAGAGATCATTATTTATTTTAAAATTGTTAGATGATGGAAAAAAGGATACTATTCCAAATTGTTTGCTTTTTATTTTATGGTTATATTATATATGATTTAAGGAATAATTACCTAAAATAATAAACCTGAAAATATCCCCATTGTTAAAGAAAGTTAAATTATTTAAATTACTCAAGATTATGTATTGTCTCATTTTCAGGGCCATATAATTGTTATCAAATAGTAGTTTAGACGAAATTAGTGATATTTTTATAGTTAATAGCATGGTCTTAGAAGATTTTAATTTTTGGTTTTGTTAGAATGATATTGAATTTAACAATGACCTCGTTGATTCATCTAAATCATGGGCTTTCATAATGGTTTTCAATAGTGTAATAGAAGATGCATTAGTGGGGATCCAATGAGAGGAAAATATCATTCTGAATAAAAAAACTAGGATTCAAGGAATTGAATTTGAACTATATTTTATAGTAATTACATAGTTGAAACAAGATATAATGGGGGATGTATCCATTATAGAGAGAAAATATATATATCATAGATGAACATGAAAAATAGTGTGGATCTTATGAGACATCTTCTCTCATCATTCATATGATTATAAAAACCTCTTGGAGATGAATGATGGACTAAAAACATGGAAAGGGAATTTAATGCCAATAGTTGGTTGGATCACCAAATGAAAACATGTTAAAATTGTGATTTTGAAGGTGATACCATTTAGTTGTGGTAAATGGTTATGAATATTTGATTTAGTGAAATTATTAATGCCTTGGAATATGATAAATTTAAGAATTCATTCTTATGGATGTTCAAAATAGGATAAAAAAAGTCATGGATTAGTGATTTGTTATGTTTAGATATAATATTTTTTTATATCATAAAATCCAATATGAGCAAAAAAGAATGTTAAGGATTGTTGTGGAAACCTTTAAATAAAATAATATATATGGAATATTTACGATGTCTGAATTTTTCTTGTAAAAAAAATCATTCCCTGGTCAAGTTGATTTTAAAGATGGAATAATATTTGATCCTCCTAAAATATATGTTTTGGATGAATAGAAATGATGAAATAATATGACTTTACTCTCTAGTTTTCTTGGATTAAGGTTTTAATATATGTGGTTTTTTAAAAACAATGTTTCCTTGTCTACCCTACTAAATATTTGAATTGAAAAGGCATGAAGTTCAAATTGACGAAAGCATGTGATGATTTATTATGAATTGAAATTAAGACTATTTAATGCATCTATTTTTTTTTCTTCCTATATAGAAATATTGAAATCATCTTCTACACTAAAGATTCTTTGGATGTACATGATTATGTTCTATAGAAAATGATCAAGTAATTGTATAGGATACATATTAGTTGAAACCTCATAAGTTAAATTACCCTAAACATGATTTGGAATTAGATTTTTTTCATTAAAAACCTTTAGTCATCATTTGTATGGATTAATGTGTGAAATATATAATGATAAAAAAGTTCAATTTATATATTCACTCAAAATGAGTTGAACATGATATAAATAAGATGTGTAGAACAAATCAAGTATTATGAGTACATGATTCATTATCATTCTATATATGAAATCAAAGTGGTAGATTCTTTTATTGGAAAAGTTAATGCTACATTAACCATGTTACATTTGGAATGTGACACTTTGGTTAATAATGTGATGTATTATCTTCAAGATGTAATGGATAGTAAGATATAATTTTTATTGTTTTATGTTATAGCATAGTATAATTTTTTAGAAATTTTTTTTTGATGGAATAGAAGGATGATTATTTATTCCAGAAAATGTAGAATATATTAAGAATGATTAGTTTCGGAAAATTAATACTTAAAAAGTATGTATTTTAGAATTTGAAAAAATATTATATTCTCTTTATGATTCAAAGTTGAGGAAAGAGTTTATATCTAAATATAATAGTTCCAGTTTTTTCATTCATCTTGGTAGAACTATGGTTATAGATACCTACTTGTGTATTAATGGTAGGATGGAATGAAAAAAGATATTTCTTAATTTATAGTAAAGTGTTTGACTTTTCAATTGGTTAATATGGTGAAACAATTACCAAATGCGATGTTTAAACCATTGATAGTTCTAGAGTGAATGTGAGAAAATATATCAATGGATTTAATGGTAGGATTGAAAAAAATATCTCAAAGTAACAAAAGATTCAAATTTCATTTCCATTTGAGATACAATGTCTCTAGATCATCTTTCTAAACTCAAATTAAAAGAGATTTTCAACATAAAAAGAGTTACTCAATCCACTTAATAAAATCATGATCATAAGTTCACATAAATTTTTTTAAAATGAATTCAGAATTCATTTTTTTTAAATTAAATTTCACACTAAATTTTCATCCTTAGTCTGATGGGAAGTCTGATCGGATGATTTAGACCCTAAAATATATGCATTGTTATTTTTCAATGGACCTATAGGAAAGTTGGTGTCAAAATAATTTTTTGTTTATATTTTTTTAATAAATATTTTTATTCTAGTATACTGATCGAACCGTTTGATGTCACTGTATGGTATGTGGTGTTAGAAAATGGATTTTTAGGATGATGTTGGAAAAATAGAGTCAATGTGATAATATTTTGTATAGGAAACATTATAGAATGATCACCTGATTCAATGAAACATTAAGATAGATTAAAGAAGGATTAGATTTTATGAGGATAACTAGATAATAGATATTTATTATAAGGTAGGTGATCATGTCTTTCTAAAAGTTTCTCTATGAAAAATTATGATTCTTTTGGTAAAATGGGGAAGCTAAGACCACAGTTCACCGAATCATATGAAATCTAGTAGAAAGTTGGATAAATTTACAACTGAGTGGATTTACCTTCATGTTTATCCAATGTACACAAAAGATTTACTATTTCATTTTTAAGAAAGTATTTAACAGATTCATCACATATTTTTAGCCTTATAGGAGTTCATCTATAAGAGAATATTTCTTAAGTTGAACAATCGGTCCATGTACTTAATTATATAGGGACTATTTAGTGGAATATGGTAAATCTATAGGTTAAGGATTTATTGAAAACCCATATGGTTGATGAGTAATCATGGGAATATGAAAATGTTATGAGGGAAAAATTTCCCAACTTACTTGATATATGAATAAAATTTTGAAAAAGAAATTTCTAAAAGGTGGAATGATGTAACATCCCATGTAATGGTAGAAGAAATATTTTTTATATTTAATAATATTTATGAATTAAATTGTAATTTTAACATAAAATGAAGAATATTCATAATTTTTTATATGAAACATAATTATGAGATTCTCTGAAATCTTCTATTACACTCAGGATTGAGTTGTACCGAACATTAATAGACTATCAATATTATTTTCAATTTTGATGTTATCGGCTAACCATTGCATCTATGAGAATTAATTGGAATAACTATATAATGATTAAAAATATTTATAAATGATTTTATATCTATCCAATATATTTTATAGGAATAATATATGAATATATCTAGTTTTTCAGTTAAAATCTATTTTTTATTAAAAAATAAATGTTTTCCCATTTTAATGACACACCTTTTTAAAATATAATTTCAGAATAATTTAAAAATTTTATATGAAATAATATAAAAATACATTAAATTAAAATTACCAAAATTTACTTTTGGATAATTTTTTGTTGTTTTTGGAGATCATGTATATTTTGACAAATAATGTATAATACTGATTTTTTGTTCAAAACTACAGCTTTATCTAATTTATTATTATAAATAATTTTTCATATTAATTGGCCATAATGTATAATTAGATCAATTCTATATCAGTTAAATTAATTTTGGTCATGGGAATCGATTTCATATTTATATTAGATATACAAACATAGATAAATTTTAATCATTTAAATAAAAAACCGAATTTTTCATCATGTTTGCGGGGTTATGTAAAATTAATTACTGCCACCAATGTGACTAAAATTTGGGAAAATGGATTAAATATTTCTAATAAAAATAATTTATAATGTATCATAGGTTAATACTACTTTTTACCAAAATTATTATTGATTGTAATTAAAATTTATTACATTGATTATAAAAAACATGCTTAATAAAATACTAAATAAGAAAAATATGTTGTAAAAATTACTATTCAGTTGTTTAAAAAAATATTTTATATACATACGTAGAAAATTAAACCACATAATTTCTATAATGGTTGATTTTTTAATACTTATGGGAAATGTTAATTGTTGGGTGTAATCGAATATTTTTAAGAATTACCAATGGGTTCATTATCCATATTAAAAAATGTAATTCTCCCCTTATCACTTCTTCAAAAATCTCAATACCTTTGGCTCAAACATACTAGATCATATAAACTCCCACCATCCCTAAATTCACCATAGGGTCCTTAATTTGTGATGATATCTAACCAAGGAATCTCATTTGAATAAAAAAGTGGAGTTTCCCAATAATATGGTCACATTATTCAATATGAATTTCTATTTTCTTATTTTACGAAACCTTAATTTATTATTTTTAGAAGATTATATAATAAAATCAGTATCCTAAACTAACTGATATGATTTTATTTTAATGGTTTTGCCTATAAAATCACATATATCAATCAAATGGTTAATAAAATTTCCATTCATTTACAACAATGAACTCCCTCACGAAATGAAGTCTTTAATTTTTTCTTTTAACACAACTCATGGTTGAGTAATATGATGTAAAAAATGTTTCTATATAATATATATAATATTTATGTTTTATTAATAATTATAAAGAATTTATATAATACATACCCTCATGATTTCAATATTGTCTAAATAAGATAAAATTGTTTGTGGGTGTGTAGACTACCGCCTCCTCAAAGTGATGTGATATGTTTAAAGATTACATGGAATTTATTAACGATATGTTCCATTACAAATATATATAATAAATTACATATATATTATAATTTTTTTGTAAATAATTTTCATAAAATACAATATATCATTTTCATTATTACCTTTTCACAGTTTAGAAAAGTGATAACGTCATTTGTTACTGTGTAGTCTACTACCTCCTCAATGTGATGTGATTACTTTTACATCACAAGAAATAAATAAATAATTATTTTTGAATAAATAATATTTATATATGATATAATAATAATTTTAAATTTTAAATGTTACTTATCATATTCCCATTATTATTATGGAAAAATTGGAATGTTACTCATACATACATATGACCTACCATCTACATGATTATATTGTTATGTCAATTTTCATAGAAATTATTAATTATTGGTTTACAATGAATAAATTATGATTAAAAATGATAATTATTTCACAATTATTATTCTGGTGAGGATATATATTGACCTATTTCACATTTGGGGACATACCAAATTCATTTTTTGATACATAAACCGAATATGGTTAAAACACCGGATGAAAAATGAACTTTTTAATCAGTTTGATAAAATTATTTAATAGGTGAAATAAAATTAATTATGAAATTGAAAATAATTTTGAATCAATTAAATAATTACCATTATTTTCATAAACCATATGATAAAAAAACATATAAAAAGTCAAACTCAACGGGATTTCTTCTCAATATCATTTTATTGAGGCATTTTATAATGATATACACCATTATTCAATCATTAAGAGTATATATAGCCCATTATACATTCCATATCAATATTGTACCTACTATAACGTAATTTATTATATTTTTAAATGTTATTCTTTCATGGGTATTATGATTTAAATGCTTAATGTGGTATGGGAAGCTTTGAATGTTTAATGAATTATTATTTTCCCATATTTCAATATTCTTGTTATTATTTTTCATATATATTTATATTTAACTAATAATAATTGTAAAGGAAATTTTATATCTATATTGGTTTTTTCTTCCTTTAACTGAATCCATTTTTTTAATTGAAAAATAAACCCCACATTCCCTTTTTTCAGGGTATTTAATATTGAAACTGAGTTTTGAAAAAATGAATTATTTTTTCATTATATTGAATTGATTCATTCTAATATAAAATGAAATATAATGTGTGAACTATTGAACATTTTAATATTTATGTGTTATTATTATATAATATTACTTGGACATTTGAGGAGTGGTTCCATGATAAACAAATGGAGTGTGGGTTAATTAATGACTTCCAATGCATTGGTTATGGGATTCTGTCATATATATATTCCATTTCTATGAGTGACATGTAAGGAAGTAAACCACATAATTATTCAATTTATAAGAGTGAATTTTATAATTTTTACCCAAGATAACACTATGTAATTTCTATGCTTTAAATGGATTTTGTAGTCATCTTCTGATTAGAAAAAATTTATAAAATGATATTATTTTTCATGTAACGTATTTAATACATATTAAGGGTAAAAATTATTATTTTATGATAATTTTTTCATTGGGTTTAATATTTATAAATGTACAAACAATTTATTTTTTTTTGTATCCTCCACTGACCTTTTTTTATCTAGGGAAAATTTTTAAGTTTTTTATTGGTTATAAATTTGATTACGGAATTGAAAGAATTCATGATGGTTGTTGTGAAGTGTTTTCTAAAAATGTTCATGAGTTATTTTAAAAGATTTAAATTATGGTTTAAATTAATACTATAAGTAAGTGTTCACATTTTATTTTATGGGTTTCTATGTATGTGTAATGGTCAACTTCTCTAAAATTCTGAAATAGAAAAGATCCACAATTTTAGAGAAAGTAAATTTTTTATCTTACTCAATATTATATTTTTTTTACAAGGGGTGACTTATATATACGAATTTTTAAAATTCTATCCCTTCTCAAAACATATAAAAAGTTATTTTTTCATTTCTTGGACTTCTTTCCATTCGATCAATTAAATGAGACATAATAACATATTTCTATTTTTTTTTGTAAAAAAGGTAAAAAAAATTAACAATATTGAATATTTATTATATACAAACATTAATAAATAAAATTGGATTTTCACTATACATTTTTTATTTTACAATGAATATATATGTCATTTTTACAAAAATAAAAGTAATTAAGAAATATATTTTTTATAATTTGTAAAAAATTAAAATTTAGAATATAACATCTCCGACTAAATTATTATAGTGATTAAAGTTAAAGAACTATATTTATTCAAAAAATAAATCAATTTATATAATATCCTATAATATATTATTCAAAAGAGACTAGATATATATATGGATCATGCCTTAATTTTTTTTAAATAAAAACAAATATCCTTTGGGATATTTAATTTTACATCTATATTAACATTGAAATTAAATGGAGTACACATTTTATATCCCTAGGGAATTAAAAACAATGTCATGTGGAGAGCATGAAAACATTAAATCTAGTTTCTTATTATAGAATCCAAAAATATAATAAAAAAGGCACATTAATATATCTTGAATTAAAAACAATAAAATACAACATATAATGAAAAAAATGTTGTGGAATTTTCTCATGGATAGAATAAAAAAATCACATGGATAAATATAAACACATTAATAGTTATGGAACTTCGATTAGAAGACAACTTAATTATAACATCTTATCATGGGACTATGAAATCATATATATATATAGCTAAATCATTTTCTTGATACAAAATATTTTATTTTCTCCAGTTAACTACCTATGAATAAAAGGGATATATAATTATTTTTATAAACAAAGTGATGATATTTTCATGTTATTAATCATATTTATCAGGTATTTAACAATAAAATATATAATCAATCATTCCCAAATAATTAGAAAACATTAATATTTTCTGAAATATGAATAATAAATATTAAAATTTCACTAGGAAATGAATGAGAATGTGTAGAAAATAAAACATATAATAAATTTAATTTATGGTTTATAATTTCAAAAAGGATAAAATATGATCATCAATTATAAATAATTAATTAATAAAAGAATTACAGTTACTCTAAAAATAAGAATATATATATATACATATCATAGTATACCTGACTATTAAATGAAATATGTTTCCCAATATTTTAATTAAGACATTATGATAAGATATCCATAGAAATATGGTGGATTTTATTATTAAATCTTAACCCTATAGAATAAAAATTATTTTTTTGGATGTTTACATGGATGAAAATGAAAAGTTATTTATGTTTATGAAACTTTTTAAAATGAAAACAATATACCCATTACATTTTTCACTTCTAAAAAAACTAAATTTCATAGAATAATAGTAAATGATTTTAATTTGAAAATACTAGTAAACAAGGAAAGTAAGATTCATCCTCAATGATGATAACAATGATTTTAAAATGGTTTGTAATGGAAATCCATAGAAACTATGTTAACACTTATATTAATAAATTAAAAAATGACCAGTGTCGAGAACACAAATACAATTTCATTAAAAATTTAAAAAATCATTTCAATTAAACTAAAAAACGATCTAAATAAATCATTGTTAGATATATAATGATATTTATAAAATAAAATAGAGAATATTTATATAAAGATAAATACTCACAACTAAAAAAATAGATACGGTATGTTCCACTAACTGTTATCACATAAGCTGAATGTTTGAATTGTTCTATTTTCCTAATGGCTTATGTTATATAATATCCCATCTTCTCTCATTAGTCATGGGTTAATTACATCCATAATAATTATAATTATAATTTATTTTTCTTAATTTGATATATTTATAGAGTTCGAGATTCATTTCATGGACGTTATGTAAATGGTTTGTAGTGAACAATCGTGAAATATTTTTTTATAAATATAGAATTAGAAAAAAAGACTGAATTAATGCGGATAATAATAATTAAAATACTAAAAATTATGTTCTATAAAAAATTAATAAATTAATAATTATTAGATGATATTAAAATATATAATATTTTATCATAATTCAATAGGTAAATATTATAACATATGTAATGTATATAGTAATACTAAAGAAATGATGAAAAAAATATGCTAACTAAATAAAAAAGAATTTTTTGTTATATATTGATAATATCTATTTCAAATAACAGAAATGATGCAATAATTAATTTATCAATGTAACGAATCAAAATTACCAATTTTATGATCAAATATATTTTGTATATTAATTAATAAAAAATTGTTACTAACATTGAAGACATGAATACCCCCTAAGTGTGCCTCTTATAAATATGTTTCTTGGGACCCTTGGAACTAAATGTTCCAAAACACGACATATTCTTGTGAGATAGTAATTTTTTTGTAGATATTTTATATAATTATTATGCAATGTTTTTCTTTGATCTTGGTAGAGCATAGGTTAGATTATATATGAGTACTGTGATATATTTTTTAAAAGCATCGTTATTAAAATAAAAAAATATTCCAATTCCACTAATATAGCTTAACAATTTACTAATAGTGATTAGAATAGGAATAATTGTCAATTATACCCAAATCAACAAATATAATGTCACCTTATATATATATTGGCCTTATCCCATAATATAATCATTTACCATAGTTTATCCATTACAGTGGTGGCTGAATATTACCTTGGTAACTTATTTTTATCCCTTTAAAAATATGGAACTCATTACTTAATTTTAAAATTATGATTTACAATATATTATAAAATTAACTATTAATGTTGTTACACATTATGTTTAATATAAAAACACATAACATATAAATGTGGATTTTATTTGAAATAAATTCTAAAGTATTAAAATTAATTTATTTTTTATTAATGTGATTAACTAACCATTAGATGATTTTACTTTACATAATAATATATATTTACAATTTTTTTCACTAAAATAAATAATTTTTTATTATTCAATTAAAGTACTAAAATAATATTTAATTACACATAATAACAATTTATTAAATGTTAAATAAATCTTTTTACTATTACATTTATCTATCAAAATTTATAATGAATTAATAAATAATTTATTATTGTTTACTAAACTCATAATATACTAAAATTAAATTTTATTAATTTGTATAAATAATAATGATTAATTTAACATTTATTAAAAAATATAAAAACAATATTTTACCATTAAAACCATTCTGGTTAAATGTTGACAATTAAATAATAGTTTTCTTTTAATGATGTGTGTACAAAGATGAGTTGAATAACATTTCTTATATTCTTTCCCATTTAATATTTTTATCGTCAAAATTAAATACATTTTAGTGTATACCAATTTTAATTTAATTAATTACCATATCTTCTTTTGGTTCATGTGTTTCATATTCTTATATTCGATTACTCTAATGTACTTTTACCATCTTTATAATCCAAATTCAAAAAAATTTCACACCTATGTTAGGAATTTATAAAGATGATTCATTTAGAGAGATTTTAGGAATGGAAACTATTTCCTCATTGGTGTGTACATTTTTTATTTTGGGAATATACTTCATAATTTTAAAAAAATGGAATATTTCATCCACATTAGTGAGGATAGGTCTAATAATTGATTAAATTTCTACATATCAAATTATAAATAAAATTTAAAAATGACGTAAGAACATAGGAGTCAACTTCCCCCTCTTAATAATCCGGATAAAACACTTCCATGGAGATATATTGATGAAAACATAGTCGCACACTTAACATTATTGGCTCTTCCTCTGATTATGAAAATATATACTTTATATACATGGAGTTTTCTTGATATGTAACTAAATAACTCAGTCATTAACAATTATATATTTTTTATATTTTAAAATAATCAATTTCATAATTTGACTATATCCTAATTGGTAATATAATGAGATCTCTTCCAAAATCATTCATTAGAATATTTCATTTTAATTATATGATTCAAATCTATTATTGGATGAAGATTCCATAAAACGGTAACACTAGTGCCTTATTTCTAGGAAAAAAATCATCATGATCTCAACATTTTTTCTGATGTTTAGATGTCCCATTTAGATTTCAAAATAGTTTTAATATGGTAGGGGTTATCATATATATAATTAATTTAAAATAATTATAATGACTCTCATATTATTATGTGAAACTAGTTTCTTTAACAATATAATTGATATTGGTGGACCATAATGTCTCAATCCATCATTGATTTGTATCTTTGAACCATGCTCAGAGGGATTATCGTCCATTATTTCAATTAAATGTGCAGAATTTGTAAAATTACCAAAAATATAGTGGTATGAATCATTACCCATAGATATCTTCTGATGTCTTCAAACAAAGTCTAATGTTAAAATATCATACATAATCAATATTATTCTTAGAGATTGTATTACCCCATTAAGGATTTATTTCTCAGTAGTTAAAAATTAGGACTTCATCCCTAAAGATTTATAATACAAAAAATTCATTCTTCACATTATAAAAAAATAAATATACTCATAGATCCATATATATCGTGTTACTATGAAGGATTATGGGGATGTATTAGCTATTATAATTTCATTGTTATTCAATATTCACCTATGGTAAATATTTGATTCATGTATTTTTTCAAAAATAAATACACAGTTTTCCTAAATTAATTCCATAGATAACATTGTCTTCACAAATTTATTTTTTCATTGACCCATATAATCTCTCTAAGACTTCCAATACTATGAGGTATAATTTAAATTTTAATAGAAAATGAATATTGTATTTCCTTCCCTAATAATCCACAAGAATTAAATTCATAAACCTATGAATGTAGGATCATGTTTACCCACCTAATAATTATAACTCCATGATCATTAAAACTCAAACCCTCAAGCAAAGTGTTCATTGTTACAAGATGGTGGTGTTTAAAAAAATATTTATTCTAGACTGGATACATCCATCTATTTTTTCACATGTAGATTACTTCTATCAAAATATATAATTCATATTTTCTTCATGTTTATATGTCACATCCATAACCACAATGATAGTGTTTCTGTAAAATTAAGTAATATAATAAAAATTCTAACTAATGATGAAGAGTTTGAAAATTTTATTCAAGTATTTCAAATTTTTGTGTTGTATATTAAAAAATACAATCATTTTTCATAAGGACACAATATTTTTGTTGCATCAATGTATTAATATAAATCATTTACCATTCTTTCCAAAATTGGATTATTATTTTAGTTCATTAACTTATTTCTTCTATAGTTCCTTAAATGAGTAATAAAATTTTACTAATCCAGTAATTCCAACCACATTTCTTGAAAACAATGATATCCTATTTGATAATCCATGAAATTTAAATATGTCATCTACATTAACATGTGAGGATAAAGAAACTATATACTTCATTTATTTTCTATGGTGGTTATTATTCACTGACTTACATTTTATGTGATGTAAAAATAAATATAAAATCATTTGATGACATTATTCCATAGAAATAAATTACATATAGTGAAAATTAATAATCTATTAATTTATAATATAGATATATTTTTAATTAGGAGTACCACAAAATTTATATTAATGATTTATTTTCTCTGGATACATTTTATAGTATATGAATAATTCATCAATAAATTCCCCCAATGATGCTTCCAAAGTTTAACATGATTACTAAACTCATTATATTTAAAAAATATTGGTGATATTTTTTAATTAAAATGAAATATGTATAATCTCATAATGTCCATACCTAGTTTCAAATTTAATATTTTAGATTTCCTATTTAATTGGACTTATTTGATATAAAAATATATAAAGACTGGTCTTTGATTTATATTAACATATTGTTAATGATAAAATAATCCAATAATTTCAAGAAAATGACACTAATTCATTATAATAATGGAATTGATTTCCATATCAAAAATGAATATCCTTATAGATCCGTCCATTATTTTTTAGAAATAGAATATAATATACCCACAATGTATGAATCCCTTATCAATGAACTCTAATATTTGTTTGATAACACCTCAGATCGAGTATCGCATAACTAGTCAATATCTTACTACATTGGAAAAAGATAAAATAAAACTCATCATAATGGAATGAATAGTTTATCGAATTAGGGTAGCAAGATATATGCATGAATTTCCAAAATAACATTCTTCAAAATTAAAAATAAATACACAATATTTTATATAGGAAACCAAAAAAATATTCAAATTTTAAAATACTGTAAATATTATCTAATAAAGTTGAACATGAACTTATTTAATCAATGAATCATAAAAAATAATAATATTTTATGATTTTTAGGAAACATATAAATGGAAGAACAATTTTACCAACCAAATAATATTTTACTTAGAATTTTCTTAAACAAATTTTCACAATCATACATAACAATAAAAAGTTGAAAATAAAATAAAAAATGGAATATCCATATATTCCAATAAAATAATAAATTAAAAATTGATTAAAAAATAAAGATATTATAATTTTCATCAATTTTAATTTACACATAAAAAATAACGAATAAAAATGAGATTTTTTAATAATACCATACCTATAATATATGTTTTGAATCATATCCCCATTGAATGATATAATATAAAATGAAATTTTAAATACAATTAATTTAAATGTATTCATGATATAAAATATAAGGTAGTATTTATAAACCCCAAATAAAATAAACAAGTGGTGAATGTATCATGTGTCTCCATGTAAAAAAGTCATATGTGAAACCCTAAAAATAAATATAGAATCAATACAGGAATTAATCAGGATGTTATTTGTTGTAAATAATTTAATCCCACATAAATAAGTTGAAATTAAAAATAAAATAATAATATATAAGTGCACACTCAATATTGGTAGAAAAAATAGAATTAATTAGTAATATAATCAAATTAAAATAAATTAAATAAACATTCCACTTACATTGCGGCCTACTCACTTTGTAAGAACATTAATTCCTTTAAAAAGAATTATATTAAATTTTTATATGGTTAATGAATTTTTATTTGATCTGTTATTTTTATCCATTTTATTATATTTAATTCCCTAAATAATTTTTTTATTAGTTTTTTAGGTTCATGTCATATGTTTTTGGGATGTTTAGTTCAAAATCCCAAAAATAACTTTAGTAGCTTTGCCATTGTCAAATGATTCATTGTTAATTCTTCAATAGAATATTAATCCTAAAATAATTAAATTATTTATATATTAAATATAATTTTATGATCATCCCTTAGAGGTGTAAGGGTAACATGGTAATTAATGTATTATCTATATATAATCATAACAATGTGAGGAATATTATTTATATTCATCCAATAAAACATAATAATTTTTTTTTTCGATGTGGTGACAGAAAAATGATGTTAATCGCTTTATTGAGTTGGTCACCCACTAGAAATCATGAGTGATTATTTTATTTCCCATGACATGGTGATGAAGGTAACTATGTGTTTTAAAATAAACATAATTAAATATTATTAAAGTTTACATACTTAATTTATTATATATACTTCATTATTACTTATTTTAGGGAGGAACAAGAGGAAATAAAAATAATGATCATGGTTAAGAGTAATATATATTATTCAAAATTCCTCCATTATCATAGACATTAATCTATATTAGGATGGTATTAGGGGACTAACGTAATATATAAGAAGAAATAAAGTAATTGTGGTACTTATTATGGTAGGAAATAGTTTATATAGATGGAAAAAACATTGTGCATAATATTTGAGAGGGTGTTCCATTTTTTAAGTGAGAAAAATGACGCACATGGAATTACATAAATGATTAAAATTTACTATTTATCATAACAATGTGAAGAAGTATCAAATAAATAAATTATTTTTTTGACATTAAAATTTCAAGAATTCTTGAAACAAAATATGTTGATATATCAATGTTATATTTTATCCCTTATATTTAGGTTTACCCCCCCCCCACAAATGTGAACACATTTTATCCTTAACTCTCTTAACCAATTTTACAGCAATTAATAGTCAAAAATTTACTTGTAATCTGACAAGTGCATAAAAAATTTTCCACCAATGAAATTTTAGATGCTTTTTTATCCCACTTTTCCTCTTTTAGTATTTTCTTTTTAAGAAATCAAAAGAAGTATTGTCATAAAATTTCTTTAATTACATTTTTTTGGACTATTAATTTAATATCATTTTATATAAAACAAAAAAATAATGGAGTTAATTTATAAAAAATATAATATATTTTATGCACAATATATAACTATTAAATTTATGAATTACCACAAATAATTTAAATGAAATTAAATTTCATAATTTTAAAAAAAATTAACTTAATTTTTATTCTTCTTGCCCAAAAAATATACCCATGTTACATAAGAGATAATGTATTTATAATATCATAAAAAACGTAATCATAATTCAAATAAAAATAATAATTCATCCATCTTAAAAATAATTATTTATAACCAAACATAACTTCTTTTTTATCCATATAAAAAAATTTGTGTTATTATGAGAAAGAGAATGAAAATGTTTATTTATTATTTTCTAAATAATATGATATATGTAATTATATAAGAAAAATAGAATAATGTGGCCATAAATTCAAATAAAAGATGAGTTTTATCATAATAAAATCATGGTTTAGAATTAATATATGTGTTATTGATATCCTTTGGCTGAAACCAATAGTTCTAACCTCATCTTACATGTTTTACCAATCATGACGTGACAAATATTTACCATGGTTATTGAACATAACTATTTACAAAATTCAATCCTCCTAATAAATAATATGAAATCCATTAACTTATTAAAATTTTAAAATTGTTTTATTAAAATTTATAGAAAATTTATAAAATACAATGAGAACTCAATTTTTGAAAATTTCATTTTTAAGTATAAAATGATCATATAAAAAAATCAAGTTAAATGTTTCTTATTATGAAATTATTTATATTACATTCAATAAAATGTTTATTATTTTACTTTAAATAAAAATTAAAAATATAATTAAACTTTAAAATTAATATATTTAGTCAATGTAAATGAATTTATGAAAAAAATTATTATTTTTCATAATTCATTGACATGAAGATATGTGAAAAAATATGAAAAATCCACCCAATAATAAAATTTACCTAATGATTTAATTAAATGGTACTAATTCAAATAAATTAAATTCTAAACAATTCATTATATATAATATTTATTACAATTAAAAAAATTAAAATAAAACATTATTTGAGGAAAAAATATACTTGAAAGATAAAATGACTTTACAAGAAATTGAGAAAATTTTTATAATGAACTAATAAATAAATAAATATTATATAATCCTTCATTAATATATATAAAAGTTTTGTTATTTATATTCAATCCCCTAAATTAACAACTAGGATATTATTTTAACAATTAAATTATAACATTTTACTATTATTCTGTAGTTTGATTAATTCTTGGTGTTGCTTGTTAAGAAAACTATCAACCAATTATTCTTCTGAAATAAATTGTTGGAGTTCTAAATTATAACCCATTAAATAAATTTATTTCTCTATATTTTTTTTATTCGTAACCAATGTATCAATATTGGAAAATACATTTTAAAATACTCAAATCATAAAAATGTATAATAAAAAATATCTTGCTAATGGAATGTGGGAAACATAAACACTTCATTAAATAATTCATATTTGGGTAACTAGAATAGAAAAAAATTTGACCGAATTGAAAATATGGACTTGGAGGGTAAAAGTAAAGTTATTAGAATAATAGATGGTGATATAGAATACATTCATGTGAAAATTAATAACCACAAAACCGTGAATCATTAGTTGATAAATAATAAATTAAATCTAGTAGATTTGTTATCCATAGTATAACATTTTTCATGATCCTTTTCTAAGAGTAAACTAGTTTTTTACCTTCATGATTGGTTATATAAAGTCATATACATTCGTCATTTCTTTTCATTATATTTTTCAACATTAATTAATTTTTTCTCTTTAATCAATATACAATTAAAAAAAATTTATACTCCGTGAAATAAAATTTAAGATTAATTTTTTATGACTTATTAACTAAACATAACTTTTTATAATTTGTAATATCCCTAAATGATTGACAATTCCTTACTTTTATCTCTAGATATTTAAATAATATGAAATGTTTTTCACATGTTTTCAAATAATTATATTTTTCTCGAATGAATGAATAATGCATTAATCTGAAAACCCGAAAAAACAAAACCCAATGTTATTATTATATCATACCATGAATAATTCGACTTAATAATCCTATATAATATGTCTCTCTAAATTAGAAACACAACATGTATATAATATATGATCATATTGTTTTTCCAACATCAAATAATTGTAATCCCAAAATAATATCAACTAGCAAAAAATATTTTATACATACTATTTGAACACATATATCATACTTTATAAAAAAATATTATTATACATTTCCAAAATGACATTAATCACTATAAAACAACAAAAATGTTATATATACATTATCAAATTAAGTCAATATTAAATATAAAAAATAATTTTACTTTAATCATATAATTTTTCTAAATATATAACTTCAAAAAAATTATTATTAATCACTTATTAACAAACCAATTTTTTTCACAATTGTGTCTATATGTGAAAATGTATATTCAAAAAATATGATAACCCTTCAACCGAATTGAAAATATTAATTTCATATATAATAAAAACCCTAAATGTTATCATGACCAATTAAATAAATTCCAAAAAAAATATCAATTGATCCTTTTTAAAATTAAATTTTTAATAAAACCCATATTAAACAAAATGGTTTCATTGCTACAACTGGCTATGAAAATATTAATTTTCATCCTAATCAAAAATCACAAAAATAACTAAAAATTGGTATCTATGATTTTAAAATAATAAGAAACCAAATACTTATAAAACCAAGAAAATATAGTTTTATAAAATATAACTAAGTAATTTAATAAGTTCACATAGGTTCTATCCACTTATTCATAATAATGGTTCAGAAATAAATTGTAAATTAAAGAATGAATAATCCCAATGATGGTCCTTCATGGTTTGCGGTCCTTTTCCCCCTCATCATATACATATGAGGATTGAGTAAATACCAAATACTAATCTATCAATACTTTTTAACCACTAGGTGAATATGTGACACAACTAAATCCACCAGTAATTGTTAAAAAAATAATATATTTTATTATAAAACCACTCAAAATATACATTACCAATGCTTTATGATATTGTTCAATAGGAATAATTTTCCTTAGAATATATAATATAGTTTTTTATAGTCTATTTATTCATAAATATTATTTCCATGGGACCAACTACAATTCCATTGATTCCAAATATATAATCATGAATACAATAACATGGAGTTTGTGGTTATTGTATACATTTTCAATATTCCTCGAATGATTGATTGTCAAAGGATTGAATAGTTTATTATTATGGTGAAAAAAGATACATTCTAGACTCTCAATTTATAATTTATGTTAAAAATAAAACACAGTATGGTTTGGGAAAATATTATTATTTTTCAATCATATCCTTGAATTCAAATCTTTGTATGCTACCTAACATCTCATCGAAAAGAAACTAAATAAAATTGTGTTCTTAATTTCCCTATAAGGTAATGTGTAATACAAAATCTATTAAAAAATAATTAAATCATGAATAATGAATTAATGATTAAAAATAATAAAATAATCAATTTAACAATTATTATAAATGGGAAATATAAATATTTACAACAAAAAAATGAAAATAATTCCCAGGACAATAATAACATTTATCATAATTATGGAATAAAATTTTATATAAAACATAATCATAACACCAAAGACATATTCAAAGACTCATAATCATTTCATCAAGGCCTCATAATAAGAAATCAATAGTAATTAGGTAGTAATGAACCAAATTTTTATTCATGTTTTCCTTAATATAAATATTTATTTCTCGAGAGGATATATAATTCTAGGCCTCACCAAAAACTATATATATCAAATGATTTCAATATATTAGTAAACGGTATAACATATTCAATATTACCTAACGTTAGGAGATTATCTATACTATAAGAACTAATGCTTGGAATTTCAATAATTTCCCCAATCAAAATTATCAGAATACTTCAAGAGAAATTTTTTTATTGAATCATTAGTGTATATCATTAATATATCATATGATTCAAGAAGGTATTTGAAATAGATGATAAATTTTTTAAAAGATCACTAGAAAATGTTTTGTGGAAATTTCAATTTTTTATATTTAAATCTCTAATTGAATTTCTAATAATGTATAGAATAATTTTAAAAATCTTTTCTATTAAAATAAAATATAAAATTGTAATTAAATGTTAAAATATCATAATATCTGTCACATTAGTGAGTGGTTTTCAATAGGTATACATTAAAAAAATAATATTTAACTTTGGAAACATTAAAAATATTAATTTTTAATATTTTTTTAATAAGTTAATATAATTTTTCTAATGACCTTTAAAACCCATTGAATTATAAATAATTACATTTTAAAAAATTGAAAAAATCATGTACATAAAATAATAATTTTTTACCATAGAATAAATAAGGTCAAATTATATTTAAAACATTATTGATGATATTAACTACATAATATGGAAAAATGAATGTATAACTTGTAATATTAATATATAAACATATTAGAATAAATAAAATGTTTTTTAAAATGTAATGTTCATCTAATTTCACTCAATTGAAATTTAAACATAAAATATTTTAAAAAATTGACACACTTCAATAACTGTGTACCACATGTCTTTGAATCATAACACTATTGAATGAAATATATAAAATAAAATGATAAATTTCATAAATATGAACATATTAATTATATAAAATATAAATGTAATTTTATCAAAAAACTCAGAATAATAAATTGGTGGATATGGAATATGTCTCTAATAAACACAAGTGAGATGAAAAACAATTAAAATATAATATCATTTATCTGGAAATTAATAAATGAAGGAATCGTGTGTAATTATTTTTAATACATATACAAGAAGTTTAAATATATTATAAATATTTATTATTCATTACTAACATAATTATGGCATAGTATAGATAATTAAAATGTAATAAATCTCAATTAAATGAAATTGAGTCATGAAAACCCTTACATCTTGTTTGAATTTCTATGTAGGTATATTATCTACTATATAATATAAAAATATAAATTTTATAATTTTATAATAATATCATTAGGATATATTACATTATTATTATCCCTTTTATATCATTCATTACATTTCTTTAATCAATTATTTAATTAGTTATGCAATTGTCAGTCTTTTTGATGATTTAAGATTCATAGTCATGGAACAACTTATCTTGGTTGAACATTGTCAAATGGGAAATGGTTTCATCATCAAAATAAAATTATATCTATTAGTTTTAATATATATAGAATAATAGAAATTGTTTTTTCTTATATATATGGAGGAAATGAAAAACAAATCACAATGATTCATGTAGGTGGTAGTCTACACGCACACACAAGTGGAATTGACATTTTTTAAGAGGTGAATGGGGAAGAAGGAAAGATATATATTATCTTAATATATTAATAATTATTACAATAATATCATACACATTTATATATTAATAAATCCAACATGATTATAGGCATTGTAAGATGTTTATTATAAAAAAGAACATCTTTTTATGGTGGTGGTTGTCCACACATACAGACAAGTGATGTTTTCAATACCAATTAGACAGAGATAGAGAAACATATGTGTAATAACATATATATATATATAATAACATAGTAGTCTTGTTTAGATAAATATGTTATTATATCAACATTATAATGATATAATAAAAATATTTATAAGAATAAATATAAGGTAAAAATTCGGTTAAGTGTTATACCATTTCTTTCAAAACATTCTTTTGGATTACACATTAATAATTAATAGGCTGACCTTATTGGTAGAAATTAATATCTAAAATGATAATATTGATTCTAAAAATGTATTAGTGTAGGTTTTGGTTGATATGTAATGCTCAAACATTGAAAATAAAGGAGGATAAGAGGTTCTCTTTTATAAGTGGCTAAAAAGGCAACCATATGATTATAAAAATGATTAGAATATATATATATATATATATTAATCATATAAAGTTAAAAAAAATGAAACATTTTATATGTATGAAAAAGGTATTGTCTAAATCCATTAGTCTAGTAAAATCTATAAAATTTTAGGTTACATTTTGATCCTTATATCTTATATTTACACCATTATTAACTATTTTTAACCATAATAGTGAATTTTTCAAAACTTTCAATGTTATAAATTTACATATATGGTACATAGTAAATCAAAAATCTTCCCTAGATGTAATTTGGTACAACTATAAAAATACCATTTTCATATTTAAATTTTATTTTGTTTTCAAATAAATTATTAAATATCTTAAATCATAAAATATCATCAAACTCATTTTGGGAGTACACAATTATTTTAACAGCAATCACTTAATGAAAAAAATATAATAAGAATATAAACATCATTAAAATCATGTTTACTTTATCAGTACAGATTAAATTTATTTAATACTATAATTCATCGATAACATATTTCATTTTTTTGTAAAATCATTTACCTTGATTTTTTTAATGCATGCAAAAGAATTATATCGACATTGCATAAATGTTCAAGGTAAATGGTCGACACTAAAAGTAAAAAATAATTATAAACTAAAAAATAATTTATTCCCCAAAAAAATTAAATTTAATACAAAAATATAAATTCTTTTTATCCCTATGACAAAATATTTAAGTTAATAAAAGAAAGAATGTAAAATTTTTTACTCATTTAATACAAAAAATAATACATAAATTTATGCGAATGGGAAATAAATCTATGTTACTAAAACATAAAATCATGATAAGGATTTTATGGTTATAGAAATCCAATTAAATTTCGATAGTTTTTAGGAATATTTCATTATATCACATAGTTTAAACCTAATTTCACCCATTTTAACATTTTAAAGTTGAAGAATAATTTCCAAAATTACAATGAATAATGAATATAAATAAAAAATGATAATATATAACAATTTTTTCCATATAGATGAAAAATATGGAATTTATTTTTTCAAATTCAATTTCGCAATGTAGATGAAATTGTTTTTAATATAATAGAATAAAATGAAAAGAATAATTTTTTTATAATATTTAATTTTAAGAATATAAATAATTCCACACAAAAATAATCTTTTATTATTATTTTATAATTATTTTTATTATTATCTATATAATTTCTCTATGTTACATTAAATCATAATATTTAAAAGTATGATGCTATTAAATTACATGATTTAATAAGGATAAATTATAACAATACAAAGGTTGACACTTTTCACATTTATTGTGAAAAAAATATATTTAGTATTAATTTTAATTATTTTCCCAAATATTATATTGAAATTATTATTATTAAAATATCATTAATTTTAATAAATAAAATTTTGAATAATTTCATAAATAAATTAAAATTTCTAGGCATAGAGTAAAAAAATAAAAAAATTCAGATAATATATTTTTGAAGCATATAAATATTTTTCTAAAAATATAATACATATTTAATATGAATTAATACATATATATTAATTATATAATTCCTTTATATATAGTTTTTTAAAATGTGGTAATTCCAATTCATAGAAAAAATTTGAAGACTATGTTATAATGGTCACATTTATTTTATAATATGTCTGTAGTATACACCATTTTTCTAAATATCAGGGTTTCATTTCAATAAAACAATTGAGCACAATATTATATTTTACAATATTTTCATTGTGTTTTTATGTTTCATTAAATATACTTATACCAAAATATTTAATCTATAGAGTGGTTTATATTAATGGTTCTCATCAGGAATGAGTACAATAGAAAAATAATCTTCTTCTCATATAGTTGTCCATATAATTCTTCCAGAAACACAATATTATATTTATATATGATAGGAATATCCAAAATTCATCATATTTAATTCCCATAAATTGATTATTTTATCTCTTTTATAACTCTTTCATTTTTAATGACAATCTATAAGAAGTCAATCAATATATAACATAGACAATAAAATCTCTCATCTAACAACACAAGATTACAGGCTTTTGTAGAGAATTGAATTTTAATTTTATTATTAATACCTTCATGACTAATAAAATTTAATTTAATAAATACCAAGTATTTTTTCGATGTCAATCATATGGAAAATTAAATTTACTGAAACTATTGAATATATATCTATATTAATAGAGACTGGTCGTTGTGTCCACATTGGAATATGATTCCCACTAGTTTACCAACTTAAAAATATATTAATAAGGGTTTATGGAATGATTAGATATTATTATCCTTCCTTAACTAGATAATGTATTTCATTGATCTATAATAAAATGTATTATTAGCTAATACTGTGTTTATAAACAATGTGTAGGAGTTAGTTCCCTGAACTAACTTTTATGTACTAAATGATTACCCTTATTATTTTATATAAATATTAATAAATTTTTCTTGACAACAGTAATTTTTTATTTGTGTAATTTTACGTTATGATATCATAAGGGATATTGAAACACTGAATGTTCATTACAGTTTACCTCTATGTTGAGGACATAAAAGTTATATGATTGTAATCATAAACATCTGATGAATAGCCAAAAATGACGTTTGAACCAATAGAAATGATATAGTATCTTAGGGGTAAATAATAGTAGTAAATTAGAAAATTTTATCATAGTGTATTCCATTAGTAATATTCAGAATATAAAATTTTGAGAAAAAAACTCACCACTAGAAAATCCCCAATTTTTGTGTCATTGGATGATTCTATAATCGTACATCTGTATATATATTTACACATTAATATTTTTATTTATTAATTTCATGAGTCATATACTTTTATGTATATAACAATATGTTTAATTATATGTTTATAGGAGGAAGGATATATTGCATGCATCATGAGTGATAATACATTAATGGAAAATGTGAGAATAGATTTTAAATTCCCGATTATGTGGAAGTTGATATATTAATATCATTGATTGGATTATAACAATGTAATAAATAACAAGGATATGAATTTCTATTTCAATTTTTATATATTGAATGTAAAATAACCATCAATCGAATATATAGGCTAATAAAACTAGCATGAAACATTTTTCATTAGAAATATTTAGATAATGATATTATATTACACAAATATTGTTGATATGTGATTTCATGTCGTTGATACATTAACATCATTCTTTATGGAAACAATGCCATATTTCTGGACACTAAACAAGTACTTTAAGTGGTTTATCATAATTACACTCTTAAATAGGCCTTAAATGTCATAAATTTAGGGTATTTTGAGGCTCGATTAGATTCTATTTTAGTTTCTCCTGTCATATATGTATAACTTCCATAAGTGGTTTAATAATTTTTTTAGGATTATTTGGTCATAAGTATTCAATCAGTAGTTATTAAATAGAATATTTATTTTCATTGAATATTTAATAATTTTTTATATTGGATTATTCACATGTAAAAAATTATTTATTTATTGGTTACATGTATATTTAATATATATTTATTCCCTAATTATATGAATTTTAATGTTATATATTTTCTGGGAAATAATTATTTTATATTTTATTAATTATTTAAATAATCATTATTTATAGTTTGATAAATATTGAAGCGGAATGGAAGACCAAGTTTATTGGTTCAATAAGAAATTTCATATTAAATATTAATTGATTATATATTAATCATCTTATTAATGAAAATAATAATTATATTTTCTATTATTTAAGATGAAGTCTTATAAATAATATAAATTATAGTATTATTTTTACATGTGGTTAATTTAGAAATATGGAAATATAAAGGGCCCTTTGGAATGTATTATTTTTTATCCTCAATAATTTTTAGACATGGTCTTTCCATTTTGAAAAATCATATACCTACCTGAATGGCCCAAAGGCCTTCATTTTTATTGATTTTATGAGAAACCCCCTTTCATGGGATGAGGGGGAACCCTTACAAGGCCCATAGTCTTAGAGATTACATGTCTCGTAGGATTAAGAGATTACATGACCTGATGGTTTTTGGGAATTCAACCAGACTATCTACATGGAATTGCTCCTCTCTAGCATATGCATCCTGATAGTAGATCTCAACCATTGAATGACTGTCTGGATATGCTTCTTGTTCAAGTACAGGCTCGTACCGATGGCATATCCATACCCACTTATTCTAACAATCCATTTGGCTCTGCTCTGGTGAGTGCACCTGCTCTGAATCCCCTTTTGGGGCTGCTCTTTTTTTTGTAGTGTGTCTGGGGCCTGCATGCATGTAGCCTAAAGGCCTTTAGGGGGACCTAAGGCCTTAAGGTAGACCAAATCCCTTGAGAATTAACTATCCCAAAGGCCTTGGGTGACCCAAAAGCCTTTCAAGACCCTAGGACCAAACTGTTGGCCCTGAAGGCCCAGATGGATGAATAGTTCTGACTGCCATAGTACCGAACAGTGCCTGCTATAGTACTGCTATAGTGTCTGCTACAGTTCCAGCTACAGTGCTGCTACAGTATCTGGAAATATTCCTCCACCTGGATTTGATCTCGGCTCTCTTGGATGCCCTCACCAACTGGGTTGAGGCTCATGTGCTTGCAAAATCATATATAAAACCTAATTATTGTGCAATAGATATTATACAGAGGATTCTGTAAAGAATTATACATATGATCCCCAAGAATTCTCTAAATAATATGTTGAAATTACCATCCCCAACTAGAGTGAATCATTATCAACATGAAATATTATATTGTAATCAAAATTTATCACCACATACATTGGATCCATGCGCGCACGCACATCTAATATTTTAAAATTAAAACTATTGTATTTTAGGACATGTGATACTCCTTTCTATATGAATTATACCATAGATTCCTAGAACTAAATATTCTTATGATAAATGGTCATCATCTAACAATAAAAAACATTTAATGAATTTAAAAAAATTATTTTTTTATATTTTTCAATTCTAAACAATATGTGAAAATATACCTATATTTTGTTTATGGTTTCTAATAGAAAATCATTATGTTTATAGTTTTGGCCATAAAATTATTCATCATGAACATCATGGATTTATTTTTGATTAGTAAAAGAATTTTTGATTTAAAATTCACAATATGCACAATTGATGCCTTGAAAACATTCAACTGGTAACAAAGGGATTCAATATAATTTATAAATATATATTATTTATGTACGATTTTAAGAATTTTCTTCACATCTAGTATATTCATTACATAAAATGGATTATAATTTAAAAGTTCTCCTAAATTAAATATTCTTATATTTTGTTTTGTATAATTTTAAATTGATTTATAATATAAGAAAAATTATACTAGATTCTATCTAGTAAAGTAAATTATTCTAACCAGCAGACTAGGATTTTCTGAGTGTGACCAAAAGAACATTCCTTGTACTAAGGTTCCCTACACCTTCATATATTCTATAAATCATGAATTTATATGTATTAATAATCTTGTACCCGTTTAATGAAAACCAAATGTTATCTGGGAGGGCCTAGAGTACTATCTATCAGACCACATAATGTGTAGCTAGTATACATTCAATTTAGTTTACATGGTTTAGTTGTAAAATTCCAACTTTCTATCAAAAATATATGTGGTTTACATACTATATCATTAATGAGATACAAGGAATTTTTTTGGTGTATATTTCACATGACTCTACAGAATAAGTCATTTGTTGGGATGTGTGGACACATGGAATATTGACCAAAAACATGCAGGTCACATGTTCAAATCTTGTATCTTGATAGAGATACATCCTAATACACTGTGAATCTATTTTAGGTATACATGAAGTGAATAAAACTAATTGTAATTCATTATTACATGCACATTAGTCACCAAATAAATAAGAGAATTAAGTTTCATAAGGTATAACTAATTTCGACATTAAAAACAAATTAATTTGTTGATAGTTGAAATTAATAATAAATTAAATGGTTTCAATAATTTATAAATTATTAATGAAATCTATATAAATATTGTAAATTATTGTAATATTTTTATTTCCGTTGTCGTATATGTGATAGGAAGCTCAAAAACTCTTAAGACAACTTAATTAATTAAATAGTCAATTTTTTAATCATATTAATTCTAAAGGACATATAATATTAATAATGAAATAATTTAAGTAAATTATATGTAGTGTACATTTTTATATTCACTTTATAAATGTATATAACCATGATCTTGACTAGATGATGATTATGATTCGATGATTTAATTTAATTTTGTGAATGTTTTTGGAAATAATTTATAAGAATAAATAATTGCATGCATCACATTCATTTCCCTCATTATAAAATGTACAATGCTCTCATGGTTTAATTTATGTAAATAAATTTATTAGATGCATAATTTACCCTTATCTTCATGCGAGTAAATGATTTTTTAATGGTTGGAGCTCCATGTTGAGGGGGTTTGGTTCATGTAATGAGATTTGATGAATCCAATCTATGAGAAACATATGTAAAAATGTTTAATAATGCAAGGTGGACAATGAATGGTTCTAAGAACTTATTCCCATGGATCCGGGTATGTTTTATAATCCCCTATGTAATTAATCAACTTCAAAATATCTTTCTCATTCTACTATATTAATTTTATTTCTATGAGTGGCATGGGTAATTAATTATTGATTTTATTTTTTAAAAAAAATAACCAAAAGGTAAGCACAAAAGAATTAAATTAAATTAAAATATCTATAAATACATTATATGAATAGTAATATACATATATAATATAAAATTAATATTAATATGAACATAATAATATAAATTGAGTAGTTTTCATATAAGGATAAAAATCACTAAAATAAAAGTTTATTCTATTATATGTTTCTATTTTTTTGGTAAAAATAAAACTATAGGAAATTGTTTATAAACAACCTCTATTAGTGTGCCTTCAATTATCATGGAATATCAAACATTATTTTTGGGGTAACAATAAATACATTTAAATATGTAGTCATGGCCTTTATAACAATTAGTGAAATGATTTGTAAAATAGTTTAGGAAATACTAAATCATAGATTTTCAGATTTGGGAGTCCACTCAATGGATTACAGATATATGAGATTATGTAGTTAAAAAGTTAAGTGTATCAATATACCATATAATTTCTAGATATTCATCTTTTTGGTTTATTATAATTATCATATCAATACATCGCACTATAATTTCTATTCAATACTATATTAACAAAAAATGAAAATGTATATTATTTTTCAATAAAATATTGGGTGAATAATAAATGAAGTTATTAATATATAATTTAGTAATCTAGATAATGTAATAATATTTTAATATTTTTTATTAAAAAAATTAAAATTTAAAGGTCAGTATTTCTGTCACTATAATAATTATTAAAGAAGGATCACCAACTCACTGACATGATTTTTTTTGTAATGGTATTGGGTCTTGAATGTTATAATATGACATAATAAGAAATAATATGTGATGGGAAATGAAATTAAAGAGTTGTGGGATAAATATTCTACTGAGGATGCTATATATATTGATATGAAAAATTTAAATGATTCAACATATTTCCAATTATTCATGTTTATTTTCTAGTTTAGTGAGATTATAAATATATATGAGGATATTCATGTGTATATAATCATGTCTCACATTTAGTAACATTATCAAGATAATAAAAGATTATAAAGATATGATTTCCACAATTCTCTATTTATATGAAATATAGGAGTGTTAGTTCCATGAGTGTCCTCATAACCACACTCAATTACATTGTGATAAATTAAAAATTTAAATAGATTCATTGACAACAACTATTACAATCCATGATACAAAATATTTATTATAAATCAATTTAAAATATTGACCGTTATATAAAACAAATAAACACACAATACTGGGAATGGAAGGTTTAGTTTCTTAGAGTATCAACAATAGAAGAAACATAATTTATGTCACTGGTGGATATTTCTCAATAATTAAACCACACCCAACTACCCTGAATAATTCTCATAAATATTACTTGTTTTATGAAACATGGGAAGGGAAATGTATGAAATTATTGATCTTAAACAATAATTAGGGGAAACATTTTAAAATTTTATCAATTATTATATCATTGTAGTATAGGATATCATAATCATATAATAATTATTTCAATGAAAAATATACAATATTATTTTTCCCTAATTCATAATATATAGTCATGTAATATAAAATAAAAAGTCTTTTACAATGGTAAAAGACTGTAACTCCCTGACCCTAGAAGCCCAAAGTCGATGCATTATTACGTATCATTCGCATGATCACAAAAGATCAATACTCGAAATACCTATTAATATAGTACCCTTGTAAGTACAAGATACATTCATAAGGTTTACATTACATCATAAAATGGAAAACTACAACAACATTGTTTCCATAGGCAACACTAAGATCCCATAGACTATCCCCGCAGGTCAGTCATAATATGCATCATTTCATCCAACAAAAAATAAAACATAGAATGGGGTGAGATGAGATGGATATTATGGATAAGAATATAGCGGAAACTTTCATAAATATGTATAAAAATTTATGTCAATGTATAAGACTAAAACACAATCCTTTTAAACTTGAAATTCAGCATAAAATTTAAAATAAAAAATCAATTAATGGAATTTATTTATTCACAAGGATATTCTACTAGTCAAATAATAACATGCCATATAAATATCCACCTTCACAATGATGGAATGTATAATATGAAACTTTCATAACCTCAAAGTCTAGGCTTTGTGCCAAGACTACAAATAAGGTTTTGTCACAGCCTTGTGCCAAGACACTAGTTTATCTCGTGAGACCTATCGATGCATCAATGAGCTATAGCGGGCTCCACCAGTCACATAATAAGTCTAATGCATTCCTCATATGAAAAGGCTAAACATAATCTGAACATTTGTATTAAAACTCGCATACGAAATGTCAATATTTTAACCACAGACCATGAATGGTATAAAAATAGCACATCCACAGTCAAACATAACTCATTCAATGCAATATGAAATATTTTATTATAATAGATCAACCTAAAAAGAGAATAATGAATGATATTGACATAAATGAAAATAATCATCTAAACTATTCGAGAGAAATATCCCCCTTTTTCTTGAAAACATTTAAAAGTCTCACTATTTATCAAGAAGCCGTTCAAAATGGATTTCTGAATCAAAGTGTCCCATAAAAAATTAAAACTATTAAATGGAATTCAAATTTTAAAACATTAATGTCTATATAAATTAATCCTTAAAACCATGTTTAAAACATGGACATTAATGAGAAAGATTTAGAATAATAAATCTTTAAAACATTTTAAAAAGATATTTTAGTTGGATTCCCTAACCAAAATAGAGAAAATTGAATAAAATAATTGAGGTAATCAAATCTTTATAATATCATGGGAATAAAATGGATTCATGATATACTTTTTTTACATACATTATATACACCATATAAAAGTGAATTGGCATATAACAACAAAGAAGTCTCAATGTAATGTAAATTCAGATGAAATATATTATATAGATCGTATCCTTAGGTTAAGGATATTTATATGACATAATTACGTGTGAAAAATATAAATACACTTAATATTATTGGATATTCACTATAAATCTTGCATATGACATTCACATATACTCTTGTAAAAACAACACCACTGAATTGTATGTTTAAATCAATAAATGGAGATTGAGTTAAAATTACTCTTATCAAGTTCATATATATGTCTTGAGAAAATATAAATGGATTTATTATGTATATCAAAAGTATGTCCATAGAAAGGGGAGTGGAAATTACTACACAAATAATAAATAGTGATTCCATACATAATCATGGAGTAAAATAATCAATGACATATGCATAAAGATGAGTGAGTGGAAATTGAAATTTGAAATTTCCTTTACCAATTATGTAACTTACGAAACATACAACCCATCAAATATAGATCATCAAATGAAGATTTAATTTCTAATAAATTAAAGTATCTTACACAAAGAATACAATCATTGGGAAGTACATACACCACACAAAAGTTAATAGTCATAGTATGGCATGAATCTCATGGAAATAGGAAGTGAGATGAAAACATTTACTTCATTGTAATCAATAATTTCGTATGGAGACAACTTAATAACAAGAAAATGAGTCAAAGAGTACCATGAATATAAAGAAAATCATGATAATATATATATATATATATCAAATGACAGTACACAATACACCACATTTAACAAATATGTGCCGAACAATAGAAATCTCACAGAATTAAAAGTAACAAAAGAAACCCCTTAATTTGTACTTTTCCTTGGTTGAGGGTAGGTTAACCTCCTTTATAATAGTGAAAAAATTGTTATTAAATTTTATAAAAATCATATACATTAATATGATATCATATATGATCTTTTACCATTGCGTTGTTAATAACATCTTAATATTATCGTCGTTTCAGGTGTAAACTAATTTGTTTTCCTTTGTATGATTGGTTATGTATGTAATGTTATTTATGGATAGGATGTATCTTAATAATATTCCAAATGATATTAATTCTTTATAAATTATTTTTAATCATCTAATGAAATTTAGTCTTGAATGTATATGATGGGGAATGAATCTCATCGTGTTCGTGGAGACTATAATATGTATGTACGCACGAGTGACAAGATCATTCATTTGATATTAAAATAATATATAATCATATGGTATGTAATATATACTGAATAATTTTTATGTTATATTTATTTTTTAAATCAATTACACATCATTATACTACCCATCCAAATAATAATGTATTGAATAACAATTACACCACAACGTGGAGACGGTAAGCTATACATACGCATGTATGTTAAAATTTCATTCCAAGGACGTATAGAATAATGAATATGGTTGTACCATATTTATAATCACATCAAATTATACAGAATATATTGGATTTACTATTTTATATTGGAAATAACAATGAAAGAAAATGTGGAAGAAGAAAGGAACTTGAAAGAGGTGAAAAAACATTAACCTCTTATTCATGTTCTTCTTTTTGATTTGACCAAAATGGATCCATAGGTTGGCTTTTTTACTAACTTATGGCCTATAGGTTGAAGGGGGGCAGTTTAGAGGGTATTTGTGAAGTGGTTGGATAATCCAAATGGCTTTGATGGTGTGAATTTGAGGGAAGGCTGAGTTCCCTTCTATAATAGGGGTGAGGGGCACATTAGGAAAATCTAGAAACGTTATTTTATTATAAAATCATATTCAGTTAATAATGTCTCCAAAATGAATTATTTAAGGGATAGTGTTGGTATGGGTCTAGAACCACTCAACCAATATGTTTTAGACAGGTCTAAGTCGCTATATTGACATTATTTTTTATATTTAACTCTTAGTTAAATAGTTCGACATTTACCATGTCTCTTT
Organism: Viscum album; assembly: GCA_963277665.1. Lineage (NCBI taxonomy): Eukaryota > Viridiplantae > Streptophyta > Magnoliopsida > Santalales > Viscaceae > Viscum > Viscum album. The sequence goes on from OY728155.1 coordinate 1,450,107,325, forward strand.
GTATTTTTATATTATATGGTTAATAAACATTCTATATACTTTTAAGTGAACCCCAAGTGGTTAATTCATGATACATACCTCATTATATAAGTATTTTGGCCGAACCATTTATTTTTAGAAATATAATATCAATTAATAATATATTATTTGTTTTAAAAACTCTACAAAGTCAATTTTGACACTATTTGGTATTTTGTTTTTTCTAAATTCATATAAGAATTATTACTTAGAAAACAATTCATAAAAACAAACCTAACATGTCATAGTAACCATTAAATGTAGTGTAGTTCATTAAAAGTATTAAATTACATTTATTTGGACATTTATAATATCAATTATTTTAATCTTTCTTTAATACGGTAATTACTCCATCATCATTGTGGCTTAAATAAATTTTTTTATTTAATGTCTAAAAAATATAAATAAAATACAATTATGTAGGAAATCTTTTTATCTTTGAAATTAATATTTATAGTTGAATTTATCTTCTGTGTAACTATATATTAAAAATGGTTAATTTCTTATACATTGAATTTAATACTTTCAACTCCTATTTGAATTAAATAATAATAAATGTCTAAATCTAATCCAGGTTGACCTAAAGGATAATATTTTATTTATAAGGTTGTTTTTGGTCGAATTCAACTTATCAAATAGAATTAGGACATGTTTTATGATAATAATAATATCATTTTTACCCTTAATTACCCTATTTACTTTTAACCGTGGTAAATAAAAGTCAAAAGTTACAATTCACCAAAAAATAATTTTATATTATTGTACCATATTTTACATACTAATATCAACTGTGTCTCTCGTATTTCTGAAATTAAATTCAATTAAGATGTAAACATATTCTTTATTCCAATTTTCAAATGCTCCTATGAAGTTGGTAAACGACAGTTAAAAATTTCAATACAAATTATATATATATAATTATTATAAATTGACTCCAATGAATTACATTGAAAATATATAGGTATTTTGTATCTATTTTGACCTAAAATATATTCAAATCAAATAAATAATTATTTAAACAAAAATTCAGTTTTAAACTATAACTTACTATTTTTCATTATTCATCAAAAATTGAAAGTTTTCAGAAAAATTCCAAAAATTCATCCTAATCTAATTTTGATATTCCAAATACAAAGATGAATTCCATTTTGAATGATATAATTTATAAAATTTCAAAAATTTGGTATTACTATTCATAACGTCTAGTTTGATTGGTCGTAGTGTGTTAGAATCTTGAAGTTGCGTTCAATGCAAGCTATTACATTATTCAAAGGGAAATGTACCCTAGAAGCTTGGGGTGTTACATTATTACCCCCTTTTCAAAATTGCGTCTTCCCAATTTTTAAAATTGGGCTTAGGAACATAATTTAAAGTCCCACATCAGAAAAAGTTCCAATAAAACTATCACTGTAAATGAAATAATAAGTTGTATAAAGGTCACCCGAGATAACCCATACTAGTATTCCATGTAGAAATACATTGATATGGATGATAAAATAAGTGTAAAGTTCTGATGGAGAGGGATAGAAAACATGATCAGGAGAGGGTTAACAACAAGAAAATCACAAACTTGAGATGGGACAAATGGTCCTTAGTTTCCCAGTATGAAAAGTAAACAAAGAATGTTTTTTTTGTTTTATGTATCATTTCATAAGGATCAAGAATTTATTTATGAGAATGACTAAGAATATAAAGAGATACACTTACTTTTTTATGTATAGATTCATTCATTAATAAATTTCTACCTCTAATTCATTTTTTTCCAAACGATTAGTATTCAATATGACTTGGTCAGACCGGAATATCTTGAATCTACTTCTAGAGAATCACATGATCCACAAAGTATAAACTATATATTTATCTTGTCTTTAGAGATTAATCAAAACCAAAATGGTTAGTACAAGTTCAGATGATCTCCCAATAGGATATTCATTTAGATAAAGAAACACTAATATTAATTTCTAAAATTAAACCACCAGGACCCCAAAGTCAAATAAATACCATTCAATAAACAATTTTCCTTAAAATATCTCAATATAAGCGATACTAATATTGAAACCAAAAACATAGAATAATTTGGTTATGTAGCCTTCCACATTAAATTCTATCTCCAAATGACATAGACTACTCTTAAAGTCACATAATTTAAACTAATTAACCTAATCACATATTCTCTATTATAGGTCAATCATTTCCATAAATAACACAAATCAATATAAAACCACAATAAAAAAATAGATAAAAATCCACCATTACGCCTCAAATGGAATCCCATAGTTTTCTATTTTCCTTAGTCCGATAGTGTTCCCAACAGTGCAAATGTCTTCCAAAATAACATTCATCACCTAATTACCTAATAATTTTCCTATACTAAGGGTATTCATTAGATAAGACATAAAATACCAATTAAACTTATTATTGATCAATAAAATCATTTATATAAAATTAATTAGACACACTTACCAGGGACATCACATAGTCTAGTGGTAGAAGACAAATCCCAATCACACTCTGGTTGTGGGTTTGATTCCCACAGCTTTGTCTGATGTGAAGGGTTTTAACACGGTTTGTGTGTTTTCCTTTTTCAAAAAATATAATTTATAACATTACCTAAATGAGATAAATTTATCAAAATAACCATATCATAATTTTACCACAAATTTTATCTCGTACTTTTTATTTTAATCCCAAAAAATAATAACTTTTAATTGCCTCAAACCCAATGATAAAAAAAAATGGTTATTTATAACTATATCTACAAGAGAAAAGATAATTCTTCCTCAAATATCATTTTAAAAAGACAAACTCTAGGGTTACAAAAATGGTAGAAAATTATTCCAAAGTAATCCCATAAAAGAGAGCACTAATACTTTTACACATTTCTCCAACCATTAATTTCCACATAGATTCTTCTTTGACCAAGAAAATATCCTATATAATAGGGAATTCACTCAGGAATTTCTAGTTTCCCTACATTTATGGAAAATGACTGTAAATGGATTATTGGGACCATTTTTATTTTCTACCATAGTACTCTTCATTTTCCCCAGAAATTATTTACATTATGTTCTTCTTTCCCACACATTAAGAATTTCTTTTTTCCATTGAGGCACTTTCCTGGGTTTCTCCTTCCACATTTTCTACATGATGGAAATTGAGGATTCTTTCCTCTATGGTTTCCACTGCTGGAGCTCTTATCATTCATCACATTTCTCTACATTTTTGAGTCTGGGAGTTGATTAATATATATGTTGTTGATCATATTTTTGGAAAAAAAATTTACATGAACATGATATATTTTTTATGCCTATCAAAATTTCATTTTGTTTCTCATTTACAACATTGTTCGCACCTTGTACTTCATGCTCAAAGTTACTATGAATTCCTTGGAATCCAGCCATGGACTAAAACAAAAAATCATTGTGTGAGTAAGAGTAGTCCTACAATCATTTTGAGAATATCATGACACCAAATTTTTAATTTAAAACACCTTAGGATTAACCAAGGTAATTTATTTTCATCTTATATTAAAATACTTCAAATGAGTTTGTAAAGAAAATTTAAATTATCCTAAGCATATCCCCTGGGAGTGTCGTAACCAAGAGTGCAGCAAGGACTGTTGTCATGCATCAGTTCTAATTCGAGTCAAGCTCAAAGAGGTGTTTTTGAGTTTTAACCCTAGGTACATCTGTGCCAGAGCTTCCTCTACTTGCTCGTATCCATACTGGGATGATTTTCAGGGAAAAATCAAAAAATCTCTACAATACCGAAATTTTAAGAATTTCTTCTATACTAATCCTCAATGTATATCTTATGGTAGTGTGTTCAAATTAGAGTTTATATAAATCTAGTTTCCAAGGTTTTTACTACACATCCTTTGATAACAACTGCAACACCTAAACCCCAGAAGCCCATAGTCGGTGCATTATTACATATCATTGGCATGATCACAAAAGATCATGTCTAGAAAAACCAATTGGTTTAGTAGTCTTGGAAGTATTAGATAGATTCATAAGGATTACAGTAAACCATAAAATGGAAAACTACAAAAAAATATAGCGGAAACTTTCATAAATATGCATAAACATTTAAGGGAATGTATAAGATTAAAACAAAAATCCTTTTAAACATAAACATCATTATAATATGGAAATAATAAAATCACATAATGAAATTTACTTATTCACATGGATATTCTTCTATTCGAATAATCACATGCAATATCAATAGAGACTTTCACAATGTTGGAATGCATAATGTGAGACTTTCATAACCACATAGTGAAGACCTTGTGCCAAGACTACAAATAAGATTTTGTCAAGGCCTTGTTCCATGATACTAGTTTGTCTAATGAGACATACTGATGCATCAAGAGGCTATAGAAGGATCCACCCATCACTTACTAAGTCCAATGCATTCCATATATGAATAGGTTAAAACATAATCTGAACATTCGTATTGGAACTATCATACGAAATGTCAATATTCTAACCACAAACCATGAATGGTATAAAAATAGCACATCCATAGTCAAAAATAACTCATTCAATTCAGTATGGAAGATTTTAATATAATTGGTCAACCTCAATAGAGAATAATTAATGATATTAACATAGATGAAAATAATCATCAAAACTATTTGAGAGAAATATCCCCGTTTTTCTTGAAAACATTTAAATGTTTCAATATTTATCAAGAAGCTGTTAAAAAGAGATTTTTGAATCAATGTGTCCCATACCACTTTGAAACTATTAAAAAGAATTTCAATTTTAAAACATTAAGTTCCATATAAATAAATCCTTAAAACCATTTTTTAAACATGGACATTAATGAGATTGATTTATAATAATAAATCTTTAGAACATTTTAAAATGATATTTTAGTTAGACTACCGAACCAAAAGAGAGATAGTTGAATACAAATAATTGGGGCAATAAAAACATTTTAATATAATGGGAATAAAAATATTAATGATATTCTTTGTCAATGTACATTATATACACCATATAAAAGTGAATTGGCATATAACAACAAAGAACTCTCAATGGAATGTAAATTGAGATTAAATCTAATATATAGAGTGTATACTTAGGTTAAGGATAAATAAATGACATAATTATGTGTGAAAAATATGAATACACTCAATATTATTGGATATTCAGTTTAAATAAATCAAAGTACATTCAAAAAAATTCTTGTATAAACAACACCAATAATTTGGATGTTTAACTCAATAAATAAAGATTGAGTTAAAATTACACTTATCAAGTTCATATTGATGAATTTAGAATTTATCAATGGAGTGATTATGTGCATAAAAAGTATATCCATAGAAACTGGAGTGGAAATTACTACACAAATAATAAATAGTGATTCAACACATAATCATGGAGTAATGTAATCAATGAATTATGCTTAAAAACGAATGAGTGGAAATAAAAATTTGAAATTCCCTTACCAATTTTATAACATACAAAACATACATCCCATGAAAGATGGATCATAAAATGAAGATGTTATTACTCGTAAATTAAAGTATCTTACACAAATAATAAAATAATTGGGCAATACATACACCACACAAAAGGAAATAGTGGCAGTATGGAATAAATCTCATGGAAATTAGAAGTGAGATGAAAACCCTTACTTAGTTGTTATCAATCTAGTCATATATACAAAATTTAATAAGATCCGAATTAACCATAGAATACCAAGAATATAATGATAATCATGATAATATATATATATCACATGATAGTACACAATAAACCACATTTAATAAATTAGTGGAGAATAATGGAAATATCATGGAATTAAAAGTGAGATAAGAAACTCCTTACTTTGTACTTTTCCTTGTCCTAGGTTAGGTTAACCTCTTTCATAATGGTGAAATAATTTTTATTAAAATTTAAAAGAATAATATACATTAACATGATATAATATATGATCTTTTAACATTTCTTTGTTAATAACATCTTAGTATTATCGTCGTTTCGGGTGTTAACAGATTCATTTTCCTTTGTATGCTTAGTTATAATGATTGTTATGGATAGGATGTACCTTATTAATATTCTGAATGATATTAAGTCTTTATACATAATTTTAAATCATTTATTGAAAATTATTCTTTAATGGAGACAATGGGGAATGAATCTCATCGTGTTCGTGGAGACTGTAATTCGTACATATGCACGAGCGACAATATCATTGTCTTGATATTAAAATAATTTATAATTGGATGTTATTTCATATATAAAGAATCATTATAATGTTATATTTATTATTTCTGTAAATTAAAAATCATTATTATTCCCATCCAAATAATAATAAATTTAAAAACAATTACAACACGCCGTGGAGACGGTAAGCCGTACGTACGCACGTATGGTGACATGTCATTCAAAGGATGGATTGAATAATGAATATGGTTGTACCATATTTATAATACCATAGCTGTATATATAATATAAGGGATTTATTATTTTATATTTTAAACAACAAGGAAAGATTATGTGTAAGAAGAAAGGAACTTGAAAGAGGTGATGAGGTATTTACCTCTTCTTCAGATTCTTCCATTTTATTTGATCAAAAGGGCTCTTTAGGATGACTTTATGACAAAATTATGTCCTCTAGTATGAAGGGAGGACAGTTGAAAGGTTATTTGAGTACAGTTTGGTAGAGTCAAATGGATTTTTTGGTGTGAATTTGAGGGAAGGGGGAGTGCCCTTTTATAAGGGGTGAGGGCACCATAGGAAAAGCTAGAATTTTTTTTTAATAATAATATAATTTAAATTTTATAATGGATAAAAAATGAATTATTTAAGGGATAAGGTAGGGATGGGTTGAAAACCACTCAACCAATAGGTTTTAGATAGGTTTGGGTCACTACATTGACTTTACCTTTTAGATTTAACTCTTAGTTAAATAGTTTGACATATACCATGTCCCTTTGTATTTTTATATTATATGGTTAATAAACTTACAATAAACTATCAAGATTACCCCAAGTGGATAATTAATGACAAAAACATAATTATAGAATTCTTTTTTATTAACATTAGATATTTAGGAATTGAATATCAATTAATAATATAATATTTGTTTTAAAAACTCTTTTGTGTAAATTTTTACACTATTAGGTATTTTGTTTTTTATAAATTTATAAAAACATTATTACATCTCAAAAAATACATCTAACCAAACCTGAAATGTTATATTAACCTATAAAAATATTTTAATTCATAAAAAGTCTCACATTGAATTTATTTGAATATTTATAATATCAATTATTTTAATCATTCATTAATACGGTAATTACTGCATCATCATTGTGTCATAAATAATTTCATTTATTTAATGTCTATAAAATATAAATAAAATTCCATTATTTAGGAAATATTTTTAGCATTAGAATTAATATTTACAGTCTAATTTATCTTATGTGTAACCCTATATTAAAAATAGTATAGTTATTAAACATTGAATTTAACACTTTTAACTCTCCTTTGAATTAAATAATAATAAATGTACTAATATAATACAAGTGGACCTAAAAGATCATATTTTATTCCTAAGGTTGTTTTTGGTCGAATTAAACTTATCCAATAAAATTAAGACATTTTTAGGGTAATAATAATATCATTTTTACCTTTAATTACCCTATTTACTTTTATCTGTGATAAATAAAAGTCAAAAGATACTATTTATAAAACATTATTTTTATCTTATTGAACCATATTTTACATACTAATATCTACCGTGTCTCTCTGTTTTTTTAAATTCAATCATAGATGCGCTAAAATTATGTTTCATTCATATTTGCAAATCCTCTTAGGAGGTGGGTAAAAGTCATTTAAAAAGTTCAATAAAATTTTTATATATCTAAAATTTTTATATACTAACTCCAATGAATTACAATGAACATATTTAGGTATTATGTATCTATTTTGACCTAAAATATATTTAAATAAAATAAAAAAAAATTAAATAAAAATTCTGTTTTAAACTATAACTTATTGTTTTTCACTAGTCATAAAAAATTGATTGTTTTCATAAAAACACGAAAATTTAACCCAAAGCTAATTTCTGTATTCCGAATTGAAAAATGATGTCGATTTTGAATGATAAAAATTATAAAATTTCAAAAATTGGGTATTACTATTCATATCGTCTAGTTTGATTGGCCATAGTTTGTTAGAATCTCGAAGTTGCATTCAATGAAAGCTATTACATTATTCAAAGGGAAATGTTTTGTGGAATCTTGGGGTTTTACAAAGACTGTGAGACAAAAAAACATGCCATGTGATATAATAATAGGAATATAAAAACATGATATTCCCTTTGAAAATATCATAATTTGAACTATAAAACAAACATATGTATAAAAAATATCTGAACATTTCTTCTACATCTATTTCACTCTACAAACTAGTAGACAAACATCCCTAAAAAATGTGAATATAAAGGCCTGTGAATATTTATTTCCAATTATGTTTTACAAAAAAACAAGTTATTAAAGAATAAAAAATCATGTTTAAACAACAAATATGTGAAATGGCATCCCATATTATTTTCCCCCTAAAAAATGAGATCAAGACATTCAAAACCACATCCACACTAAAAAATGTTAAAAATAAATAATGAATAATTTTCACATAATAAGATATTTCATAAATGTTCACGTATAATCCTCAAAAAACAAAAATATTATAAAACGCTTCCCACATCATATTCACATAACAAAATTTGGAAAAATGTTCCATGAATCATTTCACACACAAAAAATGTGAAAAAATATTCTCACATCATGTTCACTAAAAATTATACATCTCAAGTTATATAAATCCTTATAAATGAATCATACGGTGGTATACAACCACATAATTCCAAAAAATATTTCATTAATATATAAATATTTGTGTGCTCTAATTGGACTTGAATATTTTCATATATAAAAAATTACATATTTATCTGATGGTAAATTGATGATATTCTAGAAAAAAAAGTCATAGAACAATCCATGATATATATATATAATGAAGTGGGGTAGTTTATTGAAAACAAACCCATTTTAATGAAAATGGAATTACTGAAGTTGAAGTTTTTTTAAAATATAATTTTATGATCACTGGATAATTAAAATGAAAAATAACATTAAATTACCCATTTTTAAAATCATTAAAATTTTATAAAAAGGTTTTTAATAATGATAAATCATTTTAAAGTGATTTTATTGTTAGAAAGTTTAATTTAAAACCAAAAAATGGATTTATGAATGTATTTTTTAATGAGAAATATTCCTTATAACATTTTTTTTGAATATATAAAAACACTGAATTTTTTTATTAAATACATAACCCATTATAATCCCATTTAAAATAATGAATTCATTTTAAAATTAATATATTTTATTAAATTTTTATAAAATTTGATCTTTTCATTTAAAATTACCAGGCATTAAAATCCGTTGAAAAAAAAATATACATTAAAAATTCATCATAAAAAAAAATTCTCATAAAATTTAGTAAACCCACAAAATAATTTCATAATAATGTGTTTACCATTTTTGTAAAAGATGAAATAATGAGTTTAATTAAAAATAAATATACTATATATAATTTTAAATTTATTGAATAAATTTAATTTTAAAAATGGATCTCAAAAAATGGACCCATAGAAATTTATGCAATGATTATTTAATGTAAAGTTAGAGTGTATGATAAATCATTTATTGATGAGTGAATATCAAAATATATCATATTTACGTAATTTGAGATATTATTACCATTATATAATTTTATTATGAATGGAATAATCAAAAAAATTCCCAAAAAATTTTGGGAAATGTAATTATAATATAATTAAATAATTAGATAAAACCATCATGTAAAATAAAATCCACTGAGGAATGATTTTATCTCATGAAAATAATATGAGTCCTGAAATTACATTATGGATTATAAAACATATCAATTGAAATTAAGTGAAGGAGATATAATGAAATCAATCTATAAATAACTATAAAAAATGATAATTCATGATATTATATTTCCAATAAACTTCATACACTGTATTAGAATTAAATTATGTGCGTAAAAAACATGTTGGGAAGAATGAATATTTAGATGAAACTACATTAAATAACTATTATCTTTAAGATTGAAAACCCATGAATGATAGAACATAAGATTATATTTTCTATCACATAAAATGTATGAAAAGTTATTATATTAGATCTACATGGAAAATATTTACACAAAAAAAAAGTTAAGTAGATGATAGTAATGGTCATATCACAATGAAAGAAAACATAGAAACAAAACCCTTAACTATCCCACTTATCTAATAATTATCTAACATCATGTTAGAAAAGTACATAGTAATAACAAGTTTCTAAGCCTCAATAAAATAACTTGCATTTTTTAACAATATTTATATTTAGTTATTAGAAGTATAATTTTATGTAATATTTTATTTATGTCATATGATATTATTGCCTATGATTGTATGTTTATTAATAGATTCAAAATGACATGGTAGAATATTGTTTATATATTAAATGATCATTATTTGAGGTTAAATATATGATCTGAAATATATTTATGATAAATATTCATATTGTATTACTACTATTTAATCAGAATGATTGTTATGATTCAGGACAACAAAGTCGATGATGGTCTTATTTTTGTAGTTATCACAATTGAGGGGATTGATGTTAATAATAACATAAATATTAAAATAAGAAATCTTGGAAATTAAAAAAAATAATTTCTAGTAAATTTCATATAAAACATGAAGTCAGGTATCTATAGTGATCCATGATATAAATTTATTGAATTTTATATATAGCCGGTTAAACATACCGATACAAGAACAAAATATAATACGTGGGTGGCTATTTTGAAAGAAACAATTATTCTAGAAAAATAAAATCTTAAATAATGAATAATGATTTTAATTATATTTTACTATTTTATTTAATTTTGATACATAATAAAATACAGGAGAGGAAAATAAAATAAGACTAATTCATGGATGTGGTAGTCTATGAATTTTCATGGGTGACATATATATTATACACAGTACTGAAAGAAGGTAGAGAATGGTTTATAATTTTTAAATCATAATTTCGATATTAATATACTATTACTAAATTAAATATAAATTTTTAAAAATTTCATGAATGATGGTGATAAAAATTAATACATGTAGTTCATGGAGTTGTAATCCTTTATTTATGAAAATCGACGTATTGATTTATTAAATAGTTTTGGAGGAAGGTAAAAATATATATATTACATAATAGTAATAAAATATAAATATATTAATAATAAATATCATTTCATAAAACCATATATAGAGTATATTTGGATGTATAGATAAAAAAATGATTAAGAGATGTTTGTTGAGAAGATTTCCTCTCCATTTGGATGTTATCCTTATAGTAACACCATAATTCCCTAATGAATTGTCTTAGGAAAATGAAAATGATTGTTGGGAATCAGTGTAGTGTAACAGAATAATAAGGTAAATGGAGATAATAATTTAAATGGGTGATGATTTGGGGGAAGTGACCTCTGGTTATTATTGAAGAAAATGAGTTTTTGGTAATTACACATTACTTTTCACCAATAGTAGGACCATCTACAAAAATAAAAATAATCAAAAGAAGGGAAATAATTGAGTGGGGGATGTTCTATGGACTATTATATGATTTCCAATAATTTTTCTATTTTTTAACAATGTTATTTTCATTTACCTTAGGTTTTTATTATTTCAAAAAAGAACCTATGGATTTAGAATTGGTTTTATATCATCTCTAAATGGTATATCACAAATTTTGTTAAACAATATGATTGAATGATAAAAAATAAATCAACTAAATGGAGTATTTAAAAATTCATTTAGAGGATTATTTATGAATCCTAACCCCATTAGAGATAGATAATATGTATTTTAAGTGTAAAATGATTGTGAATGTAAGAATATTCTTTACAATATATATCTAATAATTATTAAAAATGTAAAAATATGTGATCCTCTTTCTAGAGAATCAATTATTGAATTGTGGAAATGATTAATTAATAATACAGTATTAATAAAATATTAACATAATGAATCCTTCATAAAGTGATAATTGTTAATAGTAGATATTGTGGTTTTCGGTGATAAAACATATGATTATGAGAATTTTTTTTTTGGTAATTTTAATATTCCAATTTAGGAACACATATTCATAAAATGAATAAAAAACATCCACATAAAATGGTGTTAATGAAAATATAAAGATCATGTAATAGGTTAATTACATGGATTTTAAAATAGGAAGGTAATAATATGTTAATGTAAAAAATTGGGATTTGGACGAAAACGAGTAATTAAATAAAATGGTTGTTCTTATTAAACATGATATACATTTATGAGAATAAAATTATTCTATTACAAATATATGAATTAATTATTAATTTTACCAGTATAAAGAAGAGGGAATACAATATAATATTTATTATAAGAAACATTGTATAATGGAATATTAGAAGAAACTGTATAACACAGTGAAGAAATATGAGTTTGAAAAATCCATTACCTTTAATTTATACATCAATAAATGATCTATAACATTATGTATAATAAACAATAATCTATTTAATAAATTATATCATAATATTGTTAAATTATATTAATTATAATTACATTTATTCATACTCAATTATTATATACTTATTAGTTTGTTATTTTTTATTTCTATCATATGTTTTTAGGGTTTTTTATTATTTTATTTGATTTTAATAATTTATATTCAAATCCCTATACATTGATATTAATTTCATCATTCTATTATTATATAATCTACTAGAATATATTTTTATTCATTATTTTTTATTTTCAAATATCACTCTAGTAAAATCATTTTTACATTTATGAATATAAAATATGGGATGAGATTATTTTGATAATTATTTATAATAAAAGGTGTTTATTAATCAAAATTTTAAATATTAATATTAATCATTATAAATGTTTCTGACACTTTCGCTGGGGCGCACACAACCGTCTGTTCAAGGATGACGACATTGTTTGTTGCTCTGCATTCCCACATTCCAATGGCAGGCGGAATCTGTTCCTTGTTCAGGGATGTTTTCTCCTTGATTGAAATGGGATAATGGAATGTTAGTTCATCCTTCTGTGGATTCCTCCTTGGATGATTCCACACAGTCTGGGTATCCCTTATAGAATTAAGACGTTTTTCATGAAACTATTTTCAGTTTCATATCTTCATGGACTCATGTTCATGACACGGCTTCTGTTCGGACATTTTAAGGGGTCCAGCCAGGTCCGCAACCTTCGGTTGGGAGAGTAACACATTATACATTACTAGTGTGACTAGATGCAGGGACATTGAGTGTTTGGGTTTCTTCCCCTGATTGCCAGGCTTCTCGATGTTGCATATTCCTGAGGCATCCCACGTCGAATACATGGAATTATATTCCATAAGAATGTCTCTGAGGTTTTCCTCATCTTCCCATGTTTTGCACAGGGTATGCCATGAGTTTATCGTCAAGCAGATTTAGATGGGACTGATCAGAACACTGACTAGAGTATATTAGAAGTGTGCTACCCCTGGAGGGAACATTGATGTGTGGAGGTGAATTGGCATAATCTGACCAGGATGTTGTGGCCCGGGTAAGAATCAATATGGATAAGGATGGTCAACTGAATTGGATTGATAATGAGATGGAGTCAACTCAAGGGAGACAATGATGTTGGGATTCAGCCTCGAAGATACCTCCTACATATCCCATTGGCAGGGTATCAGAGGCCACGTAGTTCAGGATGGGGTATAGGATCAGTGTGCATAGAGAGTTCATCAATCTGATGACATACTAGGGAATACTTGTGGTTTGTATCATGAGGATGGTCTGACGCCACTAGGACTGACTAGATATATGGGTCCCAATAGAGGGGAAGATAATGGTATACCGATGGGTTTTGGTTGGCAACAGCAAACCGCTCACTGGAGTTGACAACGGCTTATTGCTGACTAGAGTTGACAACAGCTTACCACAGAATGGGGATCACAATGGCCTAATATTGGGTAGGGGATCAAAATGGATTATCATAGGATGGGGTACAATGGCTTACCACTAGATGCGGGACAAAAGGGGCGTACAGTTTAACGTCATGTTGGACAGGGGGTGGACCGATATGGAGTAGTCAGGACAAGTGGTAGTTGGTCTTGAAACTCGGGGAGGATTCCAACGTACATTTCCTTGGAAAGGATCAATGTCCACGTAGTTCGGAATGGTGTTGGAAAACCAACTTGAAGATGGTTGAGACCAATGGTAGTTGGTCTTGAACCTCAGGAAGGCTTCCTACATACCTTGCCTTGGCAGGGATCAATGTCCATGTAGTTCGGGATGGTGGAAACCGATGTGAAGGGGTTCGGAACCAGAGGATGGTGGGCTTAAATATTAGGGAGGCTTCTTACATACCCTACCATGGTCATGATAAATGTCCACATTATTCGGGAGGGTGTGTGGGGCATACACTAAAGGCTACCCATAGAGGACATCATGGTCAATGTATACTCTAAGCCAACACGAGTCATGCTCGATGTGAGAACATGAGGCATCAAATACCTGAAAATCGTGTTGCGAATAGTGCATCTGTATGAAGTGGAATTGAGATTACACATGGTTAGTGGTCCAAATGGAAATAGGGTCGTATGTGGGGTTTATGGCCCAAAGTGGAATCAGGGCCATACGCGTGGTTAGCAGCCCCTGTTAGATGGAGACTGGGACTTACTCTAGGGTGGAGGCCTGAGCAGGGACGAAGACCACAGGGAGAGGGATTTTGCATCGATGAATGGAGGGCTACGATGCACATCCTCCCCTCTCTGGACTTCATCGAGTAAGAAGATCGGAGGATCTTGGGTGTTGCCTCCAGGAAGAAAGCTTTGGGGCTTACAAAAAGATGGTTGCCCTTCTGTTACAGAAAATTGCCTCTCTGATAACGGTGGATCTCATTATATGTGAAGAATTATCTCACTCACGTGGAGGCTAGGGGGTGTGGAGAATGTCCAAGAAGAGGAACCCCACTTGCGACGCACGTGGAGAGGACATAGTTTAACTTCAGGTGCTGAGGAAGATGGCACATGGTAGTTTAACATCCTGCAGCTCAGATGATGTGGGTTCACTATGCACACCTAGGACATACATAACTGACACTTACCTGCCTTTGAGGGAAAAAAGCATCAGAAACTCTGTGGTGAAGGGTGTTATGGAGTGATCCATTGGGGGTTCCACAATAGAGTGGGTTTGCAAAGAATCTATAGTAGTTAGCATGCCTGTGCAAAGAATCCTAAGACAAAGAAGCCCAATGGGAAGCACCATCCAATGGACATTTAAATTGCATCATGCAAAACTAGAAGGTCGCATGGGAGGAAGAATTTCAGAGAAAATTGGTTCATAGGTAGAAGCCTTGTGAAACATGGGTGCTCCATGTAGTGTATGGGATTCATGAAGTGGTGTGCTTCGTGAAGATAGGTGGCCTAGCCTAGGCATATTGCATAGGTTCATATTGAAGGTTCCTCTCGAAGTGTAAATGGATTCGCAGAGCAATGACTCATGGAGAAAGGGTGGCCATTGAAGTGAAGTACTATGAAGCAATGTGCCTCAAGAAGCACAGTGACCCTAACTTAGCATATGGGTCATACATGAATGGAGGGTGATTCATGAATCATAAGTGATTGGTGAAGACCCGAGTCACCTGGGGGTTCCCCTTCCTTCGTGGAGGCACGTTGGCTTTGCGATAGGGAATCCCTCTTTCAAGAGGGGTGGAATTCGGGGAAAGTAGAAGGCACTTGATGATGAAAAAGTACCTTGAAGAGATCATGGTTCGTAGAGCAGAGACTAATTCATGATTTAGAAGATAAGAAGGAGAAAGGTTGGAGGATCCGTCCTTTGGGATTGAGGGAAGCCAAGTATTAAGAGGCAATAGGCGTTGTGAAGCAGAGAGCGGTCGAGCCGAAGGAGGAGCTTGCTCTACTGAGGGTTCGAAAATGTCAAAGGGGTTCACAGAGCATCCCACATCCTTACTCCATGAAGGGTTTGTGAACATCAAAGGGTTTCATCGAGCATCCTTCCGCCTTGATCCATGGTGGGTTCACGAACATCAAATAGGTTCGCAGAGCCACTCTCCTCTTTGCTTCGTGGCGAGTTCGCAAATGCAGAGCGCTACGCCACTTGCGGGGTCCCGGGAGCTCTGAAAGTAGTCTTCTCAAGGCCACCCCTAATTCTTTCATTTGTTCTTGAATTTCCAAAATTTTGGAATCAACAAATGTCCCCCCTCAGACATGGAGCTGTGAAGCAAACGAGGGTCATAGTCAGTGGGTCAATTTCCAAAATTCCTCGGTCAATTTCGAAGCTAACTCATGAAGGGGTCTTGTGAGGCAGAGAGGCATGCCGCAAAGATCACCGCAGATCAGATGTGTCGTGAAGCACCTGGGGTCCTCACCTATAAATTGGGTAGATTACCTATATTTTTTCCTTTATCTTCATCGATTTTATTTGCTTATAGTTCTCTTAATTCTCAAAGCTCCATGTACTTTGTGATTGCTCATTGCAAATCGGGCCTTCTTCTTCACAGTGCCTGGAGAGTCTTTAACTTTGCGATATAGCGCATTATAACTTGTGTTTGAAGGTCGGGGTTGGGATCCGCGAATAGGCTTCGTGAGCATGATTTGCAAAAGAGATTGACGAACCAAAATCAAGGAATGCCCATACTAAAAAACTAAATGGATCAAACGAAGTCTTCCAAGGGGGGGCCATGTGGACTCAGCCTGAATGGAGGATATAAGGAACAACTTTGGTTTAGGGGAGTTGATACAGATCCACTACGACCACAATTCATAGGTCGAGCTATTGTCAGAATTATAAATGAAAAATATGGTGTGTAAGAGGCTGCGTCTATATGGATTTGGGCTAAGTGATGAAAACTGCATCTCTATACCAAGTAGGGATGAGCCATCTTACTGGTTTAGAAGCACGTTGTGCCATCTCCAATGGTTCAGGACGGTTGATAGCCATGCCCGGTAGGACGTCACACCTATTATTGTTGATTTCATGTACAACCATATGAACAATGTTTATGGGAAGGAATTGATGTTGGAGCCCCCCCCCCTATACTAGACGATCATAAAGGTGGACCTAAGGAACTCGGGGAAGGGATGGTCTGATGAGTGGGATTTACACCAGGTAGACAACTTCATAGATGACTAGGCTTGGGACTACTGGGTAGGTGCCTCGTGTGAAGAGTTCATGGAACATTTGAGGAGAGTGGGACTATATGAGGTAGTATGGGCCTCCCAATTCCACATATACCAACTGAAGTAGCTGATCCCTGAATTGTTCAGTAGTTGGTCATCGCAGACCAATACCATCCATTTACACCACCGGGAGGTTGGCATTAGTTTATGAGACATGCACCAGATCTCAGGTTCCTGATATTGTGGAAATGTATGATGAATTCCTCCCCATTATGTGTGTGTGGGAGGATCCAGATCAAATTTTTTCGTTGGTGATGGCGTTGATGGAGCTGGTGCTGGGAGAGGACAAGGAAGCAGTGACAGATGTCCATTTTAGGTGATGGTTCAAGCAGTTCCTAAACTTTTCAGAAGATAAGTAGTTTTTGGTGAGGTCTCGGACATCCCCAATGGGGGATGAACGAGGCATGGAGCACTAATATTGGTGACTTTTGAAGGAAATCCATTGAAAGATGTGGGGATTCAGCATCAGTACTGAGCAGCAACTGGTAGTCAGGCTAGCGGTGTTCCTCGCGGCTTTGATCTGCGGCTGGATCCTACCAGAGAGGGATACAAATATGGGTGTGTGACCAAGCTAATTTATCATGGAGTCCATGTTGGAGATAGGAGGGATGGTAAACCTCGAAATCCCAATGCTTTCCATGTAGTAGAAGATGTTGTGACATATCAACGAGGGGATGAGGCCACAGAGGATATGCGTACCATTCCACCTCATATTTGGGTGGATAACGACACACATCAGGGAGGACTATGAGTATCTGAACCCCATCTCCCCACCAGGATCGGACTTACACTCATCCATTCAGAGCGTCATACGGAGCTTTCCGGCTTATCTAACTGTGCCTCCAGTACTGAATCGGGTGCAAGAAGGTAGAGGATTTAATATTTCATCCATTACTGCTACTAATGGGTGCTTTCACTGATGATGTCTAAGGAATGAAAGAGAACCGGTCTTATCTCCTTGCCTTTCATGGTTGAGTCCCGGTGGGAAATGTGGACCGGGAGCCCTTATACAATCCATACACTTCTCATAGATTCTCCAGGAAATTTTATTGTATGCAGTGAATGATCTCACATGTCTATTAATGGGTGAGCTATGAGGATCATATTTGTGGGATGTGGAAAATGCGGATTATGTTCACACGGTAGAATGGGATGATGCAGAATGAGCTGCATCCATTGACAACCATCTTCTGGTTATTGAATGAGTATGCCAAAATTAGGGAGGCAGCTTACGTGGGGGAGATGCTGAAGCATCCAACTATTCGGGACGGTGATGGTGTGCCTCCCCAAACTTGAGGCTGGGGTCAGAAGGAGGCAAAGACATCCCGCGGTGGTGAGGCTATCGTGGCTGCGAGCCCCTCACCAGTTGATGGGGAGGCATTGGCAGTGGATCCATCGATGGTAGCGGAACCGGTGGTCCCAGAAGAGTAGAGTTATCCAAAAGGGAGGAAACCAGGAGAATTTCATAGAATATTGACACAGGCTCCAGGGATGCAGCTACACGATATAGACACACTAGAGAATGCATAATTCCCAGAGGCCTAGAACATCTGGGAAGTAAAAAAGGCGATTATTCAGCCCATCTGATATGTGGAAACACTTGAACCATCTCATGATAGACTTTCCGGGAAATAGCCATGTCAGGACTGACTTTGTAGTATCCTAGGTGGAGGGTGAGCGATACCTAACAGATTTGGAATACTTTTTTCACTCTTGGGGTTCCCCGCGTCCAATGACAGACAGGGTGAAACCATTTTTGGATCAAACAACCCCCCCCCCCCCCCCCCCGCAGTTGTCAACTACTGAACTGAGATAGTGCATTCCTTTCCCATAGGAATCAGACGAGTCCTCTCGGGGGGAGGAGGCCAGTAGAGGGAGCCCATTTTAGGAGGAAAAAATAGGTGATCATGTATCAATTCATGAGGAATTTGTAGACTCACTATTTTTAAAATCCAAAGCTCATTCCTCAGAGACTGCTTCTAGGTCATTTTGAGTTCCTTACAAATTTTTGTACTATGTATGGGAACCTCATACACCGAACCTGCTCCCTCATTACATCAGATGCAGATATAGGGCTTTCAGGATCTTTCCCTACTTCTATAGAGATTTGTGAACATGGTGGGTCCAGGACACCCGAGATGGCTCCCCCGGAATTTTCATACAACCCTATAATATATGAAGTTCCATGTCTTGGGGTCTCCACAACAAAAACCCAGGAACACGACTGAGATTTTGATCAATGTAAGTCTCCTTAGAACAATTCATGACTGCCACTCTTTGACCAGGCTAACAATATCTTTTCCCCTCTTGGTATACATAGTTCTTCAAATAGTGTGGGCCACCTTAGCGTGGTTGGTCAGGACATCCGGTGGTGCCACTCTCAGGGGAATGCTGGTGATCATAGAGGTGGAGATCCAAACCGACCAAGCGACAAAACTCTCGATCACTGGTGGGACAGTTAGCAGGGATAGTCCTAAGATCATTGAGGTGGAATCCGGTGATGAGGATCGATCAAATAGTCCAAGACCCTCCATAACCAATCATACACCAGTGGCAGACACTTCTGACATGTTCTTGGGGGCGTTCCCATAATATGAGCCTTTGAACCCTGTAGGTTTGGAAGAGATGGCTTCTGATGAAGATGATATCAAGTTATTCTGTCACCGGTCATGGAAGCTGATCAAGTGCTTCATTGATGACACCCCCTAGAAACAATGGATAGATCAAATGGAGAGGCATTGTTTACGACTGTGCGAACTATGTGCTGGGTGAGTGGATGCCTAGTATCCCCACATGATCGTCCAAGATCTTATGGTAGAGAAGATTTGGTAGTATGACCTTGGCCTTGGTGTGGGTTGGATGCAGAGGAAAGAAGTGAACATGAAGAGGCTTTGGGAGGTTAAATATGAGGTTCTGTGGCTTTAAGATGGGGAGGGTGAGCATATAACCACCCTCAAAATGCAATCAGAGCTAATATTTCGAATGAAGGCACAACTGGAAGAGGTCGAAGATCACCTAAATCAATCCTCTGAAGTAATGACTGTCATCCAGACCAACGTAGAGCGGACGCAGATTGCGGCTGATGAACTATGTCCCATCGCTGCCGAGGATGAGCAGGATCTAAACATACAACATCAAATCCTAGACACCACAAGCCATAGGGTAGCAGAGCTGCAACTTTCATTTGAAAGGTTTAACCCGTCTATGGGATGTATAGACCCTCGGGTGCTGTAATGATTCAAAAAACTCAAACATAATTTCATTCTTTGATTTGTTTGACACAAGATTCATGAATGATTTCTATTTTTATTGTTGGTTTTAAATGCAAATGTTATATTTGTAAAATTCCTAGTGATCAATCCTAAAGTTCACTCTTGTTATGCCCAATGTGAGAAACAAGGGATGATAAACATTTTTTCTATCTGAACATATGATTTTTGACCAAGCTTCAGGCATCCGGGGTTTGAACAACCAATCCATATTTACGGGAAGAAATGGGAGAGGCCCGATTAGGGGAAGGGGAACTCAGAAAAACCTATGTTCCATCCTTCCAGTGTTCTTTAGTGCACGATCAAGGTAACACCAATGGTGTTTGAATTAATCCAAACATTGTCGAATGGAATGTGTGAATCACGATACCCAATTTTCGGAACATTGATAGGGTGGCATGAAAATGAAGGATAACTATTGACCATGTTAGAAACTCAGTATATATATTGTATTAGCCTGAAATTAGGTTAATAGATGAGGTTCGGTTGTAGACCTCATTTGAAACATGGGGCCTAACTCATAATATTATCCAATTCCCTTCCAGAATGTTGGAATAGGATATTTGGAGAGCCATTGGCGGAGCATCCAAACTATTAGGGGTTCATTCAGATGTGAAATAGGATGAGGGTCAGAGTCGAGGGCACATAAATCGTTGATGGTGGAGTGGGGGATTTTCGAGTGAAATATAACACTCTTGAAATTACGTCACTATGCTGGGTCACATTAGGCTAATGTACCGGTCTGATAGGGAAAATCCTCTCTGGTAAGGAATATGGTGCATCCCAAGACTAACATGGGGAATCTTGAACATGTTCATTGTAGAACCTCCATTTAGTGCCATGTGTCAAATAAATATGGAATCATGATGTTTAAAGTCATATGATAGGATTGGGAGTGGAAGGGAACAACCTAGGAAATGGGTACAAGATTCAGTATCCAAATACTCAACATTAATGAGGTTTGGGAGCCCGAATCAAAGCACATATCCCTAGGAACAGTTCCTTAGGTCAAGGGAGAAAAATATAAAGTTAGGCTTGGCCTGAAGAAAAGAATTAGGGCATTCATACATTCCCCATTAGGATGAGAATCTAGACGCACGTAGATCTAAGAGCATAGTTTAATGTCAAGTAGGACAATGAAAGGCATGCATGACATGGTTGTGTCGGAACACGTCCTACAAAAAATATTAAGCCCATGTGAGTCATGCATGAAGATGGAATCAAGAAGTAGTGGTGGGACATTCCTAACATTGGTAGGAACATGTTAAGGGTGACTAGAGTCTAGTTTAATGATGTCCCAATGATGCTAGCCCACCGATATAACACACATAGATGTGCGAGGGAGTAAAGAAAAGTATGTTGGAATTCCACTTCCACATAGTGGAAGTGGAAATATGTGAATCATGATGCTAGAGATCTGGACCACAATGATGGTGGTATGGTGATAGGGGATAACTGTTGACCATGTTCAAAATACAACATCCATATCCCGTTATCATAATATTCAGACAAACAGATGAAGTTCTACTGCTGATCATGTTCGAATCATGAGTCATGTCGCAAATGTCCTCTGGGGTCTTCAGGGATGTAGGCTCTAGATAGTAGGTAATCAAATGTGTCATGACACCAATTTGTGATGGGGATCCCTCCAAACATGGAAGTGTATGAGGATCCAAATAACTGGCTCCCAGAGCATGGACATGGAACGAGGGGGATGTCCCCATGAAATTTTCACACTCTGGGCTCTTTGGGAAAACGCATTCGAGTAAAACTATATGATATATTAGATAGAGGGATTCAAGTCTCTATCCAAGGATGAGGGTCATGTGGTCACACGCTCCTAGATTAAGGTCGTATAGTGGACTATTATCGGGCAACTTCATTTAATGGATTGTGCATAGTGTGGTAAAGTAGCCAAACGTGACGCGCATTTCCCGTAGTGGGACAATTGTTTTGTGTCATAGAGCTTGGAACATGAATTTTAGGGCCTAAAAGAGACACATGGTGAGGAAATTATAAATATCAATGTGAATAGGAACCTAGGGTTATAAGAACCATGTGTTCCATGGGGAGGTTTTAGTTCGAGGGACCAGAAAGGAAAGTTGGGTTGGTCCCTAGGCGAAGTGCACGGGTATTATTGCATATCTCATGAGAATGAGAATCAAGCCACACTTAGTTCTTTATAGTGGCATGGTAAGATACCAACTCTAGAGATAATAAAGTCATTAGGGTTCATCCCTCATACCAAAATAAGAAGCATTTGATAGGTATTGTTTGTCCTTTATGGGGAATGTGTGTATTTTTTTGAAGTGATGGGCCTAGAAAAGAAAGTCCCGACATCGCCACAAGAATCGAGCCACATGAAGGAATTGAAAATGGTATGGAGTGTGACTGATACCAAACACGATGTCCCCTTGAGTGTGGACACCATGCTGAAGTGTTTTTTTTCATCGTGCGGCCCGGACGATAATGCCATATTTTAGGGTCGTGTGATGGGACCAGACCACATAGTTTAACATCATATTGTTTGGAAGTATATTAGAGAGATGAGGTTCAAGAGGTAGTGTTTATGGTGTGATAATGAATACTCGATGTGAATGTGGAAGAGGTCCCTATCAAACCACACATGATTCCAAGAGAGAAACCTCGGGCCTAGGGGACATAAAAGGATAGAGGACATGGGATAGGAGAGGTTAGGTCTCACTATAGCTTGACCTAAAGATGAGATGTCCGGGTGTTCCTACGTATCCCATAAGGATGTAAATTAATCCATATATAGTTCTTGATGCTGCTTTTTAATGTCATGAAGGACACCATACAATTTAAGGTCTTATGGGACAAAAAGTAGGAGGGAATAACTCCTAGAAAGGGGTGTACATGGTGCGACTATTGAAAACCCGATGTGAATGAGGGAATGAACCCAAAAACACCACACCACATTGTCCTATAAGTGTCAGATCCCAAAAGGTAGAATAGAAGAGAGAATCCATAAAGAGGTCGTAGTTTATGGTATTAAAAGACAGACCATGGAGAAACTGAACACTTTCAAACAGGAACAAAAAACAATTCAATCCCAAATCCCATGTGAGTCGAACTTGGTGTATGAAAAAAGGGTGAAAAAGATATTTGAAATACATGCAATGCACGTAAAGGGGAAGTCACTGCGGATCCATGAAGAACTACTTACCCCAGATTTATCCTCGTAACATGAAAATGTTCACTAAGGGATAGTACCAAGACTGTCAAAATTACACTTTAGTCATGATGGGGTGCAAAATGATGTGAATCACGAAATTGAAATTTTGGCATTAATGTGGTTGGTGTGACGATGAGGGATGACTATTGACCGTGTTCAAAACACAGTATCCATATCATGTGACCTGAAATGGGAAAAAAATGAGTGTCGAATACTAACCATATTCGTAACACAAGACATGTATCAATTTTTTGATAGAAACCCTCGAGGATGTTGGTCTGTAGTGGTTGGAGGGCCCTTGGGACAAGAATCCATGCCATTGGGGTATTTTTTTTGGATGTGAAAGGTGATGGAATCCCTAATGAAGGGGAACAGAAATCCAGAAAGGTGGGTCAGAGCATGTCCAGTAAGAATTTGACACTCATGTTGTTGGACCAAAGTACCCTTGGGAACATTGGCGAATCACAAAAGAGGGTCCAGGGACCGACTAAAAGGTAGCCGACTCAAAAATATGAGTATAGGGAAATGGTGTGTACGGATCTTAGGAGATATAGGTATGTGGCGTGGTCGTTACCAACCCGTCATGAATGGTTCATGTGCTCATACCACACCATATGTTCCTCTCTTGGAAGGATGGAGGCAAAGGCGCACAGATGACAGGGATGTTTATGAGATATGGGGTTGGACCCGAAGACTTGATGATTGGGAGGTCCTACATATCCCATCAGGATGAGAATCAAGCCACACATAGTTCTAGGAAATGTTGTGTGGTTTAACATCTGGCGGCAAGGATGGGAATGAGGGAATGATACCCCAATGAGGGATGTATATGGAAATACAAGTAACCAGACATGAATGCGGACATAATACCATATCACACCATACAATCCTAAGTGAAAACATGGTCTAGGGGCCCTAGATGGTCAAGGGACATAAGGCTGGGCATCCTGGATAGTTGTAGCCATATGGCCACTCATGCAGTTATCACCTAATCATAGCTCCTAAGCCAACAGGAGAAATGCTCAGTGTGGGAAAAAAGAGTAGGGTTAGGCTCTACCCATCACATAAGAGACCACCAGCATGAATCACACTCATTTCCAAGGCAGACTGAAGATTGAAGAGACATCAAGACTAAACGAACCACTACACTCCATGTTTGGGAATATGGGGTTTGTGACAACAACAAAGGATGGTTGTTGACTAGATTTAAATCACAAAATCTATATCATGTGACCAGTAATGAGAAAAAATGAGTGCAGACTGGTAACCTTTAATGTAAGAAATACATTAACTTGTCATTCGAGGCCCTCAAGGGTGTTGGCCCGTAATGATTGGATAGCCCTAGGGCTGAGTATCCATTCCATTCGGGGGCCCTTTAGAATATTAAAGATGATTGAAACCTGAGGTGGATGGGATGAGTAAGGAATTAATATTCATGTGCAGGAAAGGACTCTAGGGGAGGTTCTTATAGTTTGGGGCTAGGCATACAGACAAAATGTCAGGGCGGTTCTACGTATCCCATGATAATGGGAATCAATCCATACATAGTTCTAGAAGGTTCATGCAGTTTAACGTCATGCGGTAAGAACGTGGGAGGACTAGAAGAATGAGGAGAGGCACATGGAACAACCTTCGTAATCTTTTTGTCTATGGGGCCAAAATAACTTAGGATGCATCACATGAGATCCTCTAAGGGAACTACTCCATGGAGGGGTAGCCTAATGAAAAAACCATGGGGATGGACTCTGGACGAGGGGTCCAAGTATTCCTACGTATCCCATATGGATTGAAATCATGCCTTACGTAGTTCTAGGGATACAGTTTAATATCTTACATGACAGCAGACAAATTAACATCATGCAGGACATTTCACAGTTTAAGGTCATGTAAGACCGTAATGTTTAAGGCCATGTTACCACATAATTATTAGGAAATGTATTGCCTGTGAAATTTGGCATTTCATGGAATATCTATACATTCACCATCCACAGTAACTCGACAGATGAACCATTCCGGTAGACCTTTTGAAAACCATAAGATCCTTCCCATTTGGACTCCAACTTGGGTGGTTTCCTTCCAGGTATCATTGGCGTCCTGAGGTCCAATACCCAGTTTCCTTACAAGAAGTTGCGAAGGAAAAATTTCTTGTTTAAAGCTCTAGCAATATTTTTCTGCTTACTTTCCATATTGTGCAGGGCATGAATCCTATTCCAATCATTCGCTTCTAGCTCATCCATGTGGATTTCAGCTACTTTATTCGGTGCATTCTGATCATAGATAGTTGTGCGCAATGAGGGAAACTGAATCCTGTTGGGCATGAAGACCTCCATTCCGTACACCTAACAGTATGGGGTCACCTGGGTGGAATTACAAGACGTCATCCGATAAGCCCAGAGGGTGTTGGGGAGCTTGTCTAGTGAACTCTTCTTATTCTAACCAATCATTTTCTATAGAATTCTAGAGAGGGATTTGTTGACCGCCTTGATCTGTCCATTTTCTTGTGCATTATAGTGATAGGTATGGTTAGAACGAATATTGAACATAGAGTATAGTGTCATTAGGTCAGTGGCCGAAAGATCGTGGCATTATCGTTGAGGACAGCGTGAGAGACTCCAAATTTATAGATGATATTGGATCTCACAAAGTCAATGATGGAATTGGCATTGAACTCCTTGATTAGAACTGCCTTTGCCTAGGTGGAGAAGAAATCCATAGCAGTCATGATGAACCTGTACTGGCGAGCTGTCGTCAGGGGGATATTTTCCCATGACATCAACTCCCCATACTAAGAATGGCCAAGAGTACTTGGTGGAGTGGAGAGGCTCTGGATACTGATGAATAATGTTCACATGAATTTGGAATGAATGGAATTTCATGGAGAACTCGATGAAGTCATGAATCATGGAGGGCCAAAATTAACCCAGTCTCTGGATCTGGTGTGATAGTTTGGACCTGGACTTATGAGATCCACAGGAACTAGCATGACCCTCTTTCATGACCTTAAAAATATATACTCCTTGAATGCAATGAAAGAGAACCCCATCAAACCCACTCTTTTATAGGATCTTCTTATGGCCAGGTTCTTCATGAAGGGTGAAATGTAACATGTGGTGTCAAATACACTTAGGCTCGGCCTGATCTTCTAGAAGATTACTGTTTTGGAGGTACTCAGCAAAGGAGGTCTCCAGTTAGAAGTCACTTTAGCCAATGTATCCTAGGGACATTTGGGTCCTGATGTTCTGGCTCTGTTGGTAATATGGATTACCTATGGTGATCATATCTGTGTCAATCTTGATTACCATGTATCTGACAACGAAGCCAAGAAACATTCTTGTAGTGACTTCGAATGAACACTTCAATGGGTTCATATTCAGGTGGTGGGAATAGAGGAAGCCGAACACTTTCTCAAGGTCTTTGAGATGGTTCTGAAACTGGTGAGATTTGACCACCTGATAGTCCACAGAGAATTAAACCAATGTTCCACGGATCGGTTTAAATATGTAATGCATATCCTGCTGATAGGTGGAACTCACATTCATTAAACCGAAGGGCATGAATTTGTATCAAAACGTACTTTCTGGAATCCTGATGGCTATAGACTCCTAATACTCAGAGGAAATTCATATCTGGTTATACCCAGAGTACCAATCCATGAAAGATAGGGCTTGGAACATAGTTGTAGTTTCAATCAAGAGTTATGTCACATGAAGGGGGAAATTATCCTTTAGACACTGATGGTTGATATTTCAAAAGTCAATGGAGAATATAATTTTTATGTTTTTATTCATTACTGGAACAATGTTGGATAGCCATTTGGGTTAATGGACCTCCTTAATGAAAAAAACTATTATGAGCTTATCAACATCTGCCTCTACCATGGCATTGTGAGAAGGGTGCATCTTTCTAGATGTCTGATTGAACCCGCATTGATTTGTTCAGAGATAGAGTCAGTGGAGAGCTTCCTATGTATCTAGTCCTTGTATGTCATCATAACTCTAGGAGAACACATAACATTGTTTTTTAAGAGAGTATATATATTGTTGTTTCTCCTCAAGGGGAATAGCATCACTGATTAGTGTTGGTTTCAGTTCTTCCTCGCTAACAAGGTTCACATGTACCAATTCATTGACTGTGGCAGAGACACCTTCTTCAATGGTATAAGGGCCATCCTCTAAATCCATATCTCCACATATGGAGGAGGGATCTTCAATAAGAGGTGTTTCTTCTGAGTCAGCAGATCCCGAGAGGAGGCATGTACCAGCTTCAGTTGTAGTATACACTATAATGGAGGACTCCTGTGCTGCCCCAACCATAGTGATGAAGCCTATCGAACCAATTCCATATGGCCTTCATCCCATGGGTCCATTCTCGATGATGTTAAAGCAGTAGTGGTGTGTCGTCTGGAGCTTGTTAATCCCATCTTGTCAGAACAAGCAAGTAGGATGTATTTCCATTTTCATGGGGCAGACATCCCAAGACCTTAAGAGAGTTGGAGGCTTCGGGATCACCTGATCCTGATTTGTATAGTAGTGTGAGTTAATCATCAAATATCACTTAGACATGGGAATGAATCTCCCCCTCATCCCAGAAACAATGATTCATTGTACAATGTCCAAGATTATAGCCTCTAATCAGTGGATTGGAAAGAGGTAAGCATCATCTAGATCTGTCCCTGGGTCGGTGGCATTCCTTGCATTCTCAACCTCATATTTCTGAATATGCATGTATTTTATATTATAATAGTCAACATCCATGTAGAATTATTCACAAGAAGAAAAGTGAGTCGTGTCACCTTGAATGATGACCACTCAAACATTAAGCGAGTACTTGAGGAACTAGTGATACAATGAGGGAATTGAAACATGCATGTGGAGCAACTACATACACATAAATGAGTTGTAGGTAGTGTGTAGGGAGACAACCATAAATTTAGTGATGGAAACCAAGACACCAAATAGGTTCTTCAAGAGGATCTTGCTGACCGGTGTCGGTTTCGTCCTGTCATAACATTGGAGTATTAGGTCAGAGGGAATTAGATCATCATCAGACAATCCAAGTTTTTTCAGTGTCTGAGATGGGATTAGGTTAATCCTAGATCCCTCATCGAAGAGATAGTGGAGGACCACCACAACAATGAACTGGCCAATGATGTATAGTGGGTGAATGTTCCATTCTATACGAGAACCTCCATCTTCTCTAGAGAACGAGATAATGGACTAGCATTTTTCATTCTCGACCGCCTGATCATGAAAGGATTATATGTATGATAATTCCATCTCAAATTTTAGGGGGCTTCATAAAGCCTCGGTGAGGGCCTCATGCATGTTTGACAAAAGTATTTGGAGCCTTATAGATGGAGATCCTTCCTCTAATGTTGGAAAGATACTCAAGGACGTCAAAATTACATGATATGTGTAAACATTTTCTTACAGGAAGTCGCTCTATTACAAGAGGTATGGTGGGCCCTGCCTACTGGAACAGTGACTGGTGTTACTAAGAATATCCACATGCTCACTAGTCAATGCCTATATAATTAATACCAGATGAGGTCTAAATGACTGAGACTAGCCTGTAGCAGGGTGTGGCGGGTCACGATACAGTCGAGGGGGATCTTCCTTATACAACAACATGAATGGTGGAAAAAGGGCATGATGTCACCAGATGAGAAGGCTGTGCCTAATGAGCTCTACGTAGATCCTATTTCTCGGTATTGGTATCATAAATGACCTAACATGATGTGATGACTGAGGCACTCTGACAGCCCATATATCCAATGATCTATCGATGCTGACGACGATTGGGGACATTGGGAGGATCCGCCTGGTGCTCATAATTGTCCGGAATCATTTAGGGGTTTTCCAACTCAATGGTATTAACCATGGAATACCCTGGACTATCACTCGATGACTCATCCATTACTGGATGGATTCTGGGAGGAATCTCTATCTCTGGGGGCATGAAGTTCCCAAGATTATGGGATGACGATGACATTGGTGGGGGGCTTTGCTTTTCCGTTTGTCACTGGTGTTTAATATTATATGAAGAAGATGGCCGAGACGACGATGAAGAAGTGGTGGCTATAGCTTCTGAAAGATCTAGCCGATTCAATCTGGACCGTATGAAACCATTGGTATGAGTGACTGTTTTAAGATCCATCCAGTTTTCATACTTCTAGGACCCACAATTAAAAACCTGATTCCACTCGCCCCCGCTATCACATCTGGTGTCGAGCCTCACGAAGACACATTCCACTTATGCAAGGGCTGGGTCTAACTGAACTCTATTGTTATCCACTTTTTCTTGAAGCTGATCTTCAAATTGATTGGACTACATGTGAGTGTGCCCCAGGATCTGGTGATAGGGGCAATAATTAAAGTGATCAACGACAATCAGCCCTTCTGGCCTCCTTCACATAGTAAAATATAGAATACCCTACTCCAAGGCACTGTAGAAGTAATCTAGGACCTGGGCCTCATTGAACGAGTAAGTCAGTATCCTCTTTTTCAAGAAAGAGGCCCTTAGATCTTGACCCTGACGACGAGCTAGAGGAAACTGTCGAGGTGGCAGAGCTTGATTATATCTCCTAGGTGATGACGACCCATTATGGGGTGGTGACTGTCGATTGTGAGGTGGGTGCTAATGGGCTAGAGACTATGCCAGAGGTGGAAGTCCTCAACGAGAATCTGGAGGTGGCTCCACTAGTAAAAACTATAGTTTCCTAGGGGCCTCTATTTTGGCCACTATGACCAGCTCGGCTTAGGCGGCCCTTCTCGTGGGGACTGTAGGAGGCAACGAACGTGCTTTATTAGCCTGTTGTAAGTCTTAATTTTTTTCTTGGGCCTTATTAGAGAAGTCTCGGAATCCCCCTAGGTAGTTTTGGGTGATCAAAGAGGGGACCAGTTCCATCTTGACATTCCCTACACACATCATTAGCAGTTTCTCAAAATTCAGTGGCATGTCAACAGAGTATGTGATCCCATTCTACTGGGTGAAAATGTCTACAACCCACTCATTAGTCCTCTCCATGCATTTTAAGAGGTTTGTGATACATGTATTCCAAGTGGTGGAACTGAACATGTTGAGAAATTTCCTAGAGAGGACTTCCCAGCGGCCCACTGATCCGATGGGGAGCTGGCTATACCAGACGAATGCATGCTCATCTAATGTCTACACAAAACATCTGATTTTGGCGGCTTCATGCTGCACTAGGGTTCCCAACATTGTTCCATATTTTTAGAAAATGTAGTTCAGGTGTTGCGGTGGGTCCCCTTTCCCATTGAATATGTATGATGTGGGATTCCAAAAACCCAAGGGTGCTTGAATATCATCGACCCATGCCAGATAAGGCTTTCCATCAGGTGAGATGGCCACCAGTCATGTCACTAAAGTCTTGATATGGGAAATGTGTGTAGTCATTGAATCATCTGGGTGGGTGTCCCTATCATTACGGGGATACTTGACCATGAGTGCATTGGTAGGCTCTTAAACATGGTAAACCGGCGCAACAGATAGTGTAGTGGCTTGTGGAACGACATGGGGAGAAGCTGGGGGAAATTAATATAGGTCTTAAGGATTGTTATGTTGTTCTGGAGTATTTCTTGAGATATATTGTGCACACTTGTTGTAACCTCCGGCCTCAACCATGTCTGCATGGGAAGGATGGTCAGGGTCACCTAGAGGTAGTTCTCAAAGGGGAATTGGTTACTGCGAATGCTTCCCGGCCTAGGATCACTGTAGTCTAGTTGTCGGTCTGTAGCATGTTCAACAAGGAGGTATTAGAACATATTCTTTTGTTCAGAAATTTTCTTGTTCAACACTACTTTTTCGGGGTCGTATTCTATCTTCTGCACTATGTCAGACGAGTCATAGGGTTTTCCAGTTCTGAGGTGTTCTTTTCCCTTGTTGTAATTCCTGCTGAGGGCTAGTTCCATGGTGAGAACATGAAGATGTAGTAGGTTTCTCTCTTAGAGAGTGATCATCCCCGATGGATCCAATGGTGTGAGACTCTCTCGGGTGTAGGTCTCTCATTTAAACTGAATGTAGAATGGGGCTGACCTCAATGTCATGCTTGGAAGTGGGGAGGACCCTCGTTCACCATGGTGGCGGTGCGGGGAGGACCTCTGTAATGGGTGTTTCTGTCGCGGGATGGTCTGCGACGGGTGTTCCCTACGCCAATGACTGAGAGTGTCGACCTAGCCTGCCCGTGGGGAGGTTGGGGCCTTGATCTGGGTCCGGCATACATGTTACCCTGTTCAGCGTAATCATGGGGTTGATGACACAGATCGGTGATGGTGCATGCTATAGTAGTTTCTGACGTCGACACCCCTTGGTGGTCAACCTCCTCTGCTTGTGCCTGACGTTGGCGCAAGGTCAGCTGGGCTAGGGTCTATGGTGTAGGTATCTAGATTACCATCTCATCATATCGGGGGACCGGGTGGTGGCTCTAACATTCCCAAGTGGGAGACCTCATTGGGAGTCCCTCAAAAAATACCCCAACTGAGTTGGCCCAGAACTCCACTACCTCTTCGTCGTCAGAGAGGGAGTCATCGATTCGTTCAAGGGAGATGCTTCCAAAATAATTTTATGTTGATGTGGGGAGAAGTGGCTCCCTATGCGGCCCATGGGGGATGCAATAGTGATCAGGTGCAGATGACTCTAGATCTTGAAGGGCCATATCCCGAGTTGGGATAATCCCCTCGTCCTCGTATCAGCGTACAAAGTCGATTATCAGCCATAGTTGAATGACATTTGAAGGAGAGATGGGGTGTGGGTAATTAATAGCTACAGATGTGGTGGTCGTTGCAGAAGTGGAGGATCCATGCCGGGTTGATGCATTTGGAGTTTCCCCAGCCCATGCTTCGGTGGGTGGGTGGTGATCAGATTCTTGATACAACAGGTTGGTTCTTGAAAAGATGAGAGATTGAACCATTAGTTATGAAACACAGAAATCAACATATAATTCCCTAAATCCATTCATAATTTTAGTAAAAAGGATCCATGTTGACAATGTCACAGACTGAGATGACCAATGTTATGATTCCCCCAACTTATGGTGAGGTTCACGTGAGGCCCGCTATTTACACGGTAGGACACAGTGCCAGATAACTAGACCTGGTGACACGCTATTCCAATGATGTATCGAATAGTAAAAATCCCCACATTGATTAGAATAACATCACGTTAGCTTCACCATTTCTATTTTTGATGCTTTCACCAGGGTGCACACATCCGTCTGTTCGAGGATAATGGTGCAGTTTGTTTCCCAACATTCCCACCTTTCAAACGTTGGTGGCATCCGTTCCTTATTCAGGGACATTTTCTCCTGGATCGAAATGAGATTATGGGATGTCACTTCCTCCTTCCATGGATTCCTCATATTAATTCATCACCTAGTTCGGGTATCCCTTATAGACATACGACATTGTTAGTGAAAATCTTCCTAGTGCTATATCTTTATGGATGCGAGTTAATTACACCGCTTATTTGGGTACATTCCACAGGGTCCACCTAGGGAAGCAATCTTCGGTCAATGGATTAGTCAAATTGGATATCATTGGTGTGTCTGGATGCTGGGACAATGATGTTTCTGGGTATCTTCCCCTTATTATAGGGCTTCTCGATGGCATAGAATCTTGTGGCATCTCACGTCAAATGCAGGGAAATATACGCTATTGGCATGACTCTGAGGATTTCCTCAGTTTTTCATGTTTAACCCAGGGTATGCCATGAGTTTAACATCAAGGGGATATGGATAATACTAATCATAACACTGACTATAGTGGATCAGATGGGTGCAACCCTGGGAGGGAACACTGATGTCGGGAGATTAATTGGCATGATCACACTGGGACGTGGCGACATGAGTAAGAATCAAGATGGATAATGGATGGTCAAGTGAGGTGGGTAGAGAATTAGATATAGTTGGATTGATGGATAGGTAGATGTAGGTCTTGATCCTCAAATAGAACTCATACATATCCACATGGTAGGGAATCAAAGTCCATGTACTTCATGATGGGGCATAAGATTGGGGTGTGCATAGTGGTCAGCGACCCAATGACGTAATGGGTCTTACGTGTGGTTTGAAGCCCACGACTATTCTAAATTCACTGGGATGGACAAGAGATATGGTTCCCAACAGAGGGGAAAACAACATATTACTGTTGGCTTTAGGTTGACAATGGATTACTGCTTACTAGAGCAGAAAACGAGTTACCACTGACTATATTTGACCACGACTTACCATTGAATGGGGATCACAATGGGTTACTGTTGGGTTGCGGATCAAAATGGATTACCAATGGATGGGGTACAACATCATATAATTGGATATGGAAAAAAAGTGGGCGTACAATTTAATGTCATGCAGGATGGGGCTGGACTGACGTGTAGTAGTCGAGACCAGTGGTTGTTGGGTTTGAACCTCCGGGATGCTTCCTAGGTACCTTGCATTGGCAAGGATCAAATTCCATGTAGTTTGGAATGGTGTTGGAAAACTGACATGAATATGGTCGAGAAAAAAAGTTATTGGGCATGAACCTCTGGGAGGCCTCCTATGTACATTGCCAAGGAATGGATCAGTGTCCACGTTGTTTGGGATTGTGGGAACCAACATGAAGGAAGTCAGAAGAAATGTGTGGTGGGATTGAACATCCGGGAGGTTTCCCATGTACCCTACCTTGACAAGGATCAATGTTAAAGAATTTCTGAATGGTGTGTGGTTCTTACACTCTAGGCTGCCCATGGAGTATTTCATGGTCGATGCTTAATCTAAGCATATATGAGTAATTATCAGTGTGAGAAACAAGATGTAGTAAAGACATGATGATCATGTTGTGAAAGGTGAGTCTGTGGGAAGTGGAATGGGGATTACACGTGGGTAGAAGATCAAAATGGAATCATGGGATTATGCATGGTTTGCGGCCCAAAGAGGAAATAGGGGCTTATACATGGTTAAAACCCCAAGGAGATGGAGACTATGACTTACTCTAGTGTGGAGGCACGTGTGGCGAAAAAGAGAAATGGGAGAGGGATTTAGTACTGATTAAGGGAGGGGTATGGTGACCATCCCCCCTCTATGGTATTCGGCCATGGAGAAGATAGGAGGAGCAAGGGTTCTTCCTCCTGCATGAATGGCTAGGGGATTTCACCAAGATGGTTTCCCTTCCCCTTTAGACAAACACTGCTCTAATAATGGAAGATCTCATTAGTTTTGAGGAATCATCTCACTCCCGTGGAGACTAGTGGGCATGTATAATGTCCTAGGTGGAGAACCCTACATGCAACACACAGTGTGAGGTCACAGTTTAATGTCATGTGCTGAGGATGATGGAACTTGGAAGTTTAACATCCTGCTTCTTGGACGAGGTGGTTTCACTCCACACCCCTAGGACTTACATAACTAACACCAGTCGTCCCTTGAGGGAATTAAGGCAACAACAATTCCGTTGTGAGGGGGTGTTGTAGAGTGATCTATTGGATGTTCCCTGTTATCGTGGCTATGCGTAGAAGCAATAGCAATTTGCGTGCCTATGTGAGGAAGCATGAGGTGAAGAAATGAAATGGGAAGCACTAGACAAGGGACTTTGTAATTGCTTCGTGAAAACCTAGAAGCTCACATGGGAATTGAATTTCAGAACAAAGGGATTTGTAGGTAGAAGTGTTGTGAAGCTATGGTGCTCCATGTAGTGGAGGGGATTTATAAAGGTTTATTATTCATTAAGTGAAGTGGACTAGCCTAGGTATAAGGAATATGATCATATGGAAGGTGCTTTGTGATGTGTAATGGGATTTGAGGAGCAATTACTTGTGATGAATGGGTGACAAGGGAAGCGTAGTACTGTGAACCAATGTGCCTCGCGAAACACAGTGACATGCCTTAGCATATGGGTCATATGTTCATGGATGGTGCATCGAAAATCATAAGTTCTCTGCGAATACTTGAGTCCCCATGGCTATCCCCTTACTTCACGGAGGCCCATGGGCTCTGCGAAGGACATCCCTCTTTCAAGAGGGGCAGAATTCGTGTAAAGGGTAAGGCACTTCGTGATGAAAAAGTACCTTGAAGAGGTCAAAGTTTGCAGAATAGAAATTTCTTCATGATTTGGGAGATAAGAAGGAGAAAGGTATGAGGATCTGTCTTTTCGGCTGGAGGGGAACCTAATTTTTATAGGCAAGAGGAGCCGTGAAGAAGAGCACGCTTGGCATGAAGTCAGAGCTTGCTTCGCGGCGAGTTCGCGAATGTCCAGGGGGTTTGCCGAGAATCCTGCCACATTGATCTGTGGTGGGTTCATGAATGTCAAAGAGGTTCACGAATCATCCCACCTCCTTGCTCTAAAGTGGGTTTGTGAACATCAAAAGGGTTCGCGGAGCTTCCCACATCTTTGCTCCGTAGAAGGTTCACGAAGGGAGGGGGCACTATTCCGGCCACCTGGCTTTGGGGGCTCTATGAGCGGTCTTCACGAGGCAACCCCAAATTCATTCCAATTGTTCTTGTGTTTCCCTAATTATGGAGTCGACAAAAAATAATATTCATGTAATACAAAAATTATTATAAAATTCTTTCTTATAATTGTCAATGTGCTTTAGTGATGAAAAATTAAATATATTGTTCATGGTGGTGGTAGTTTTCACATAAAATGAAAGACATTTCCATTTTCCAAATGAACATAGGGTAATTATTAATGGTTGTTCAATTTAATAAAATAAATTTATTTTTTACAATAATAAGAACCAGACTTAAACATTACATAATAATTACTTAAATCACTAATCTCTCATTCTATCACATTTATGATCTTTTTGAGGTTTAGTGATTTAGAGAGGTAGGTAATAATTGATGCATAGAAAAATCTAAAATAAATGATGTGAACTCTTAATTAGTATCCATTTTTCCAATAATATTCATGTTTTAGAATAATACACGAATTATATTCATTGAAAATCTCAATAAATTTAAACATGAATTCTTCCTTTCCTCAAGCCATAATTAAAACCTATAAAGACAATTTTAATGCATTTCATAAGAAGAAAATATCAGTAATGGATATAATAATAATGGAAGCATTAATGTTAGTAAATATATGAAAATTAATATAATGTTTACCTTTATATTCACTGTTCATTTAGAAGATGATATAAATTTTATTCTAATGAAGAAAACACATGTGTTTTATTAATGAAAATCTTTAAAACCCAAAAAAATATATAATACTTCTCTAAGTGATATATATCATCATATTATTTCAAATCATTCAAAATAATTCTAATTAAAATAATTATACTGCCGACTTCTAATCATATCACTCTTACAAACAGAATAACCGTATGGTTATCTTCCACACCAAATAAATTGGAGGTATATCAAAACCCCACCCATCCATTAAGATATCATTGACTCCCCCCGAGTATTTGGGCCACCCCATGTATAAGATGTAACATGATCACCAGACGCAATCTAGGCTACCCCATATATAATCTATAACTGGCTCACCCATAGCTATATAGTACACCCCAGAAATAAGATGTAATGGGTCGTCCATTTAATGTAATTCTCATGTATTATATCATTAATAATATATTTTCATCATAAATCCCTTTGGGATGCCATTATTAACGTATATGAAAATATTTTTGGCTATAAATACCATTTTCATCTAAAAAGAAAATTTTTAACCCAAAATCCATTTTATTTGAAAAAATATTTTCAACAAAAAATAACTGAAATGAAATATTTTAAATTTTGTTTAATAAAACATGAAATCCTGAAAATGAATATATAAATTAAATAAATTCCAGAATTTGGGAAAATTATTCATTATATTCATTAAGAATAAAACATTACTTTTCTATTTATTAAAATGATTCATATTAAACACAAAAAACATTCATTTTGATATTTTTAATAAAATTAAAAATAGTCATAAAATTTCCTTTATAATCCTTTTATTTCCAAATATATAAATATAAAAATTGAAATCCAGTATATTGACATTGAGAAAAATATTTTATAATTAAATCTATAAATAGTTAATATGTCTCATTCCACATTGAAAATATAAATCATAATTCCGATGAAATAATTAAATTTAATAAATAATTAAATAGAATTATAATAAATAAATTCCAGATATGATATGTTAATGGGTCTGTAAAAACTCTTAATAAAATATTCTGCGAGTATAACATCAAAATTAGTCTCAATTAATTGAGATTGAAATGAAATAATTTACATTGAGTTCACCTTGTCACATGTGTATTTTTCATTCAGAATATTAATATTATGTTAAATATTTACTTGGTTCATATACTTATTAATTTTAATCATCACATTTATATTACATTTTAAATTGTTTTATACAACTACATAAAAAATTATTTTATCATCTGCTATTTTGAATATATTTTGTTAATGTGTCAAAATTACTATAGATTGTTGAATATGGTTATGGAGTTCATTATATAAACATATACATAATAATAATAATGAAAAATTATATTATTTATTCATGAATTATTCTTTTAAACCCAATCATTAAATATGATTATGAAAAATGAACCAAAATTACAATCGTGGAGATGATAATCTGTATATACACATTAATAACATTCCAAATTTCAGTGATAAATATGGAAAATAGGTAAGTAACCTAAATATTTACCGAATGATCATTATATATTAATTATCCTATTCTTTAATCATTTATATTTATATATATATAATTTTTTTATGTTAAAGGAATGACTTCGCTTTGGGGAGGCGGTAGTCCCTACATCCATGAATGAAGTTACAACATATTCAATGTCTGAAAGGGTAATAAGGAAAATGATATAATATACATACAAATATGTAATTATGTAATTAATATAATATATATGTCATTTATGTTACACATTTTTAATTAAACTTAACCTTAATACATTCTATTAGATTTTTGAACATAATATATTTCTTTGAGGAGGCTCTATTCCACATGTCCACAACTGATGTGTCCATATTGCCACAAAATGTAGGCATGAAGATATTTATATTATAACAACTACAAGAAGTATTATTAAATCCTAAAAATGATATATATCATATAATAACGTTATGACCATCATAATTCCCAACCATGATATGTACTTAATAAAAAAACAAACAACATAATTTCATGGAGAAGTAGTCCACTTTACCACGAAGGGGAATTTCATACCCATTTGACAGATTTATTTGTAGGTGTAGGTACATCCCTTAACAGAAAAATACATAGTATAAGGAGGACACTATCGTTATTATATATTTTATTAATAATAATAATTTTATTTTATTAATAAAAAATAATACATAAATATTCATTGAAGAACACAATCTCTTATTCTGATAAAAACATTTAATTTTCACCAAAGGGAATCCTTGGTTTTCTTAATGACTTATGTGATGATTGTAAGATGTGGGGATTTCTTTTTGAGTTTTTTTAAGAAGGGGTTGGAGAATCCATAATTCCTCATATATGTGTAGATATGATAACCATAAATTTCTTTTATATTGGATGATGAGTGAAATTCTTGTAAATACCAAATGGTAAACCTTATCCATAGGACTCCCTTACCTCATATTCTTTAGAAATGAAAAATAATGTATTAAAATATATATATATGGTCTATAAAATATCACAACATAGAAAAATAATAATAATATTATTATTTAGTCCTTAGACAATAAATTTATTAATTTTCTCATTTTGTGTTTTCAATAAAGTAACATCTTTTTTATCCTATGCAATTAATACACAAAAATATTAATTAATATCAGACATAATAGAAAATTTTGAAAAAATATTCTAAAATATTATCTCTAATTTATAAATTTAATATCCCAAATGTGTTGGAAAATAATTTTAATAGGAACACATGTAATGATAAAAACCTCTAGTATAACCATCATTGGACTAACGAGGTTTCTACTATTTGTGGGTTAGTATGATCATTAAAAACATATAATTTCCCATTAATGAGAAATATTTGATATTTAATAACACTTAAAAGTTACAAGGAGGAAAATATTATTTTTATTAATTTTAATGATGTTAAAATAACATTACTTGTTTTTTTTATTATTAACAAAATAATCCATGCATTGGAGATTCTTAATATTTTAATACAATTATATGTCAATAAAATTATAAAAAACCGATATTATAATAATATCTCGATAATATTAATAAAATATTAACAACCAATCATATGTATATTATTCTATAATCTAATTCATTATATGTGTCGAAGCCAAGGAATGTTTCTTTTTTTATTTTTCATTAGTTAACTTATTATATAGGTCCCATTCATGGAATAGTATACTAATAAAACATAAAAATATATCAAAAGTCTATGAGGGTAAAAATATACCAGTCAAATGGTTTTGGGAAACGTTTTGTGACCTTTATACATATTAAATTATATGTTTAATCACTAATTAAGATACTTTTAACATAATTGTTCTTAATAATTTTAATATAGATGCATTTTTTTCCAAATTTATATAATAGAAGTGGAAGAAATTAATTTTTATGTAATAAAATATACAAGATGGAAAAGTTTATTTTTTATTGTGAATATGTTCTAAATTTTGATT
Source organism: Viscum album (assembly GCA_963277665.1). Lineage (NCBI taxonomy): Eukaryota > Viridiplantae > Streptophyta > Magnoliopsida > Santalales > Viscaceae > Viscum > Viscum album. The sequence goes on from OY728155.1 coordinate 1,450,147,749, forward strand.
GTTTTTATATCTAAAATCAAAATAAATTTATTAAAATGAACATTATAGGATAAATATCATTAAAATTGAAAAAATAATTCTATAAAAATAATTTAAAAAATGTTAACCATATAAATAAATTACATGAACATGTTTACTCAATTATATGGTAGTGTTTCTTCAATATTCATTCAAAAATAAAACTTCTCAAAAAAATTAAAAAATAAACCAAAGTATATTTTTATATTGAGATTTTAAAAACGACGTTTATTTTTTCAAAAATAAATTATAAAACTGTAAAAATTTATTTTTAACACAATCCTTCTTTAAAATTTGGTAAATGGACATTTAAAGAAACACTGTTTTATAGCTTAAATTTGGATTACTTTTTATCTTAGGCCTATCAAATATAATGGAAGAAATTAAAAAAAATATCTATAAAATTGAGAAAAAATAATATAGTTAGTATTATTAAAACCATATAATATAATGTATGAATGATAAATTCCAAATTATATAATAATATCAATAGTATATATTGTTTGGAAAGGATAAACCATGCATGTACCACAACTAATCGAAGAAACTCGATGATATGCACAATGAAATATAATAATTATTTTGGATGTAATGTAATCTAAAGTATTATTTATGTGTATCTCAATATATCAATGATTTTAAATAAATTTTAAAAAATATATTTCATAAAATTATTGGATGTTACATCATAGCCCGATAAAAAAATAGTGTCCCCATAATTAGTACATTATCTCGGTAAAAAATATTCACACATTCAAAAATAAAATCGCTTATAATTTGATATTGTATGAGTTTAGGAATCACTTTATTATCTATTAATATAAGAAAATATAATTTATTTATGTATTTCTATATATAGAGAGTTTCATTCTTATATCATTCGATGAAATATGATGATCATCCCTTAAAAATAACCTTAATCATCAATGTTTATATAAAAACTGATGGATATTAATAGCTTAAAACCAATGTACAGAAGTAATGACATAATTATCATTAAAAAAGTGATATAGATAAACATAAACCCTAAAAAACATCTCTAAAATATTCAATAAATACTTTATGACCTCACTACATAAAACCTAAGAAGGAGTGTTAAGAGATAGGATTATATTCTTAACATTTAAAAAACAACGAGAACCTTGGAGATTCAATCAATTCATATGATTTCCAAACATCAACTATTGTAAAAGAAATAGATTTTCCTATATATATTTATTATTACACATTATATTTCCTATATGAGTAATTAACATCATAAAACCCCTAGTATAATATGGAAACTAATTGTAGGTAAAACATATCACTATTGACTGGATATCTGTTATCTCACTCGTGGATTGATCAGAACTCTTATACATATATTCATGATGTTTTTGACAAGAAAAAACACACCAGTAACACATTCAACATCTTAACATAATCTAACCAAAATTTATTTTTCCACACAAATAACAAGTGTTAAGATTATATCCAGAATTCAAAGTTGGTTTCATAATCATTTCTTACCACCATGACGGTTTCATATTTTTGAAACCTCATAGAACATATGTGATGAAAAAATATCTTTCAAAATTATCAGAACAATTTACCATTATCCAATGTCATTAAAATTATAATGAGGTATATCTTATTCATAAAATTCTTTTTAAATTGTAGTAAAATTGTAACACCCCAGGCTTCCACGATACTCTTCTTTTTCAATAATGCAATAGCTTGCATTTTACGCAAGTTCGAGATTCTAACTCACCGCGACCAATAAAAATAGCCATTATGAAAATTAATACCCACTTTTTGAAATTATATATTTTTTATATTTCAAAATTGACTTCATTTGTGGATTAGGAATATCAAAATTAGCCTATGATGAATTTTTGGTATTTTTCTATGAACTTCCAATTTTTTATCAATAGTGAAAAATACTTAAAAACAACTTTTTTAATCAAAATAATTTGTAGTGATAAATTATACTATTGAGTGGTTATAAAGTGTAATTAGAATATATTATTACCATTTTATTCACTGGTGGTCATTAGAGTTAATTTTACTTTGAAATTGGACATAAACAATTGCCAAACTTTTGATATATATTGTTTCTTAAAAACACGCTATTTGTTGTGACAGCGGAAATTAATTATAATATTAATTAATAAAACTTATATTTTTGGAATTTTTTAAAATAGAAATCATTTTTGAATTCAGAGTCTCAATTATATCTTATGGTGAAATTTTGGCATTATTCTGAAAAACTTCAATTTTTGATGAATAGTGAAACCAATAAGTGGTAGTTAAAAAATTGATTTCTTGTTTAAATGAAACATTACCACTTCTGTGATTTGATTTTCAAAAATGCAACATACATGGTTGTCATTAGGAATTAAAATGTGGTTCAACGGGATTAAAATAATTTTTTTGATGAATAGTAACTTTTAAGTTTAATTAATCGTGATTAAAAGTAATTAGTGAAATTTAAGGTAAAAATGATATTATAAAAATATGAAAATACCATTACACTTGTCCTACCTCTATTGGATGTGTCATGGCCGACCAAGACAATCCATGGGTCAAATTGGGGACCCCATGGAGCCACTTTGGTAGGAAAATGACATAAATAACTTTTTATTTAAAGTTAAAATAAAAATGTCAAAAACATAAGTTGTTTTACTAAAAAAAATTTAAATGGGGTTATAAAAGTCATATTTTTGACTATAAATATTAATTAGAAATATAAAAATATTTCCTACATCATGACATTTTTTTATAATTTGTAGACATTAAAAAATTAAATTATTTATGACACCATGATTATGCAGAGATTACCTCATTAATTAACGATTTTAATAAAATGGAAGGATAATGTAAAATCTAAGAATTACACTTGTCCAAAGCCTATTGGATGAGTATATTTAGAACCCTTATCACCTTAGCTCCGAAATATATAAGTTTGGGACCTTTAAAATCTGAAACTCATTATATAATAATATAACATTTCATTACTTTCCAAGAGTGCCCCTCCTCTCCTCTTATAACAGGCCCCCACCACTACCACCTTATTGACACCTTCCAAGCCATTTTGCTGGGCCAAACTCTTCCCAAATTCTCTCTCAAATTCCCTCTCTTAATCCTAAAAGCCTAACTTTGGGAAGAAGTCTTCCCAAGGAATCCTTTGAGCTCAAATCAAAAAGAGCTACCCATTTTAAAGATAGTGTTTTCTCTTGTGTTCTTATGTTTTATGTTGCTTCTCCAACCCCCTAAACTTTTTTTATTAATTTCTTTTGTAACAAAACCAGTATCCTAAATATACTAGTATGTTTTTATAAGAAGTATTCGAGCTAAACTTATACATGCCTATATTTAATGGTTAAAGAACATACTGTTTCTGTGGATGGCGAATTTCTGCCTCACGAAAGGATGATTGTTCAATACTCATATAACACCTTCAAAGATGGCCATTAAAACGTTACTATATTTATATATGATATATAATATTTTTATGTTTTACTTAATCTTCTGTATTTTTTATTTATGGCATTCCTTTATGGTTTCAATTATGGGTAAACACGATAATTTCATTTTTGGAAGTGCGGACTACTGCCCCCTCAAAGTGATTTGAATCGTTAATTCCATATGTGGGATGTATAAAGGATGGAGTAAATGATATTATATATTATATTATACTGGAATTATAATGCACCTTTATATCATTATGATTTCATTCCATTAAATATGAAATAGAAATGAAAGTAGCGTTCATGCGTACGTACGGCTTACCGTCTCCATGAACGGTGCATTCCATTTCTTACCTCTAAATGTTACGTAATATTATGAATGAATGTATATAATGGATATATATGATATATATGATATTTAAATCATGAAAATAATTTGGGATATAATGTATATTTCACCACATTAATAACTTGTAATTATAAGAAGTTTATTTTTTGACTCACGTACCAAAGATCGACAAAATGACCGTTATTAACTTAATAATTACATAATGTTCATAACATTTTAATAAGTGATATAAAAAGATTAATGAACATGAAAAAGGTTCTTAAGAAAATAGAAATTAAATCTAGTTTATTATTCAGGAGATTAAAGAACGATCGAGTCAAGTCGGACACGAGGTAAGGGAACTTCTAAACCCAATTTCCATTCTTTGGGTTAATCTCCTACTTTCAAATTATTTCATGATATCATTATATCCTATCTTTTATTTTTAATTTCATTATGTGTACTTATAGTGAATATACTTAATAGATCTATTTTATTTAATAAATGATCTTTGTATGGTACTTTGTCTCAATCTCCATTCATTGAGGCATATTTTGTTTTATACACAAATTTATTTTATACGGTGTATAACCCCTTTGACTTTTAATTTTATTCAAATGGAACCTTTTTATATGAAGTGTTTTTACTAAACGACAAAAAGAATGTTTTTTCTTACGTATGCGGTGACAAGGAATTCTCCTCCGCCGTGACTATTATTTGAGTTTCGGCTTCCTCTACAAGCCATAACTTTTTTAAAAAAATGAAAAATAAATACTATGTTTTACTTTTCATTTATTTTGGTATTGAAAATGGTTTTGATAAAGTTTTTATTATATCAATGTGTTGTATTGATATGTTGTGATTGACGTGTTGAAATCTTATGTTGCCTTTATGCACGTTTTATGTGATATAATTATGTTATGGTTTATGATATGTTTAATCCTGTTCATGTGAGGAATGCATTGGACTAAATAAGTGACGGGTGGAGCCCGCTATAGCTCCACGATGCATAGGCAGGTCTCATGAGACAAACTAGTGTCTTTCCACGAGGCCTCGACAAAATATTATATGTGGTCTTGGAACGAGGCCATGGATACGTGGTTATGATAGTCTGTCATTATGCATTCCATCATTATGAAAGTGGTTATTGATATTGCATGTGATTATTCGACTAGTAGAATATCCATGTGAATATGTAAATGGAATTATCTCATTTTATTTTGGCCATATTATGTTGAAGTTCAAGTTTAAAAGGATTTTGTTTTAGTTTTACATTACCTTAAATGTTAATGTTTATTTATGAAAGCTTCTGCTATATTGTTATCCTTACTGAGCATCTGAGCTCACCCCTTCCAATGTTTTAATTTTTCCAGGATGTGAAGAAGTATATTATGAATGACCTGTAGGGATAGTATGAGGGGATATGAAGACATGATGTTGTTATAGTTTTGTTTTACTTTATGATGTAATGTAAGATTTATGAATTTATCTAGTGTTTCCAAGGTTACTAAACTAATCGGTCTTTCGAGACTTGATCTTTTGTGATCATACCAATGTAACGCAATAATGCTCCGACTCTGGGTAACTAGGGTCGGGGCATTACAGTAGGTATCAGAGGTAGTTTAGTACTAACCTTGGAAGCTAGATTTAGATAAACTCTTATTAGAGCACATATCCCTAAGATAGACTTTGAGGATTAGTATAGAAGAACATCCTAGAATTGTGGTATTATATAGATTTTATGATTTTTCTGAGCAATACATCCATGTCTGGATACGAGTAGGTAGAGGTAGCTCAGGCACAGATGTACCTAGGGGTAACACTCGAAAACACCGCTTTGAGCTAGACTCGAACTGGAACGGGTCCACGACAATGGGCCTTGCTGCACTCTTGGTTACGACACTCCCGGGGGATTTGCTTAGGATAATTATCATTTTTTTACAAACCATTATGAAGGGCTTATGAGTACATACTTCCTCAAAGAAAACATTTTTATGATTAGGGATTATATCCATAAATAGATCAATTTATGTTATGTTTTTTACAAGTATGGAATTATGTATTTTAATTCATAAACTAATCTCGTTTGTGCCATTGTTTAGAAATGGAGCCTAGTGGGAGGAATGGAAACAGTATCAATGCACACACACCATGTATGTATTGCCCTCCTGTTCAAGATAATTATTGTGGAGCTAGAGATACAACTGGTGCTGATCAACTTATCACCATAATGGGACATCTCACTCAGGTTATGAATAGTAGCCTTACTCATGTGGAGCACCCTGATCCGCAACGTGGAGGATCAATTTTAGACCGCTTCATTAGGCAACAACCACCAAGATTTAATGGGGGTACAAATTCATTAGTTTCTGAGCAATGGATAAACTCTTTAGAGAAAATATTCCACGCCTTGGGGAGTAGCGAAGGCGAGAAGGTCATCATGGTAGTTTACTGCCTCCCTGGAGATGCCGATCAATGGTGGTCTCTGATTCAAAACACAAAGGAAGATGATGAAGTATCAAATATGGAATGGATGGAGTTCAAAGAGATTTTCTTAGAAAAATACTTCCCTCGTGGCCATCGAGAAGATATGGAAAGGCAATTTCTGAGTCTGAGACAAAAGGAGGATGAGAATGTCACAATGTATGAGGCTAACATTACAAGGTTAGAAAGGCATGCAGAAGATTATATACGTAACCAAAGAAGTGATATTTATAGTTTCTTTGATGTGTTAAAACTATTTCTCCATCGAGCATTAGTATCACAATCTTTCTCGTCAAACAAAGATATTGTCTCAGGTGCTATCAAGGCAGAATATGAATTCTCTAAATCTTATGACAATAAAGTAAAGAAAGAGAAGAAGAGAACGGTGGAACAAGAGACAGATAAAGGGAAAAAGGGAAAGAAGTATTTTCTATTATGTGATCATTGTGGGAAGAATCACCCAGGTACTTGCCTAAAAGGAATGGGAGTTTTTTATAAATGTGGAGAAAAAGGTCACCAGGCTCGTGATTGCAAAGGAAAGAAAGAGGCTATCAATGTTGAATGATACAACTGTACGGAAATGGAGCATTATGAAAATGAATGTACTAAGCATCAGGGAAACATAACTCAGAAAAGGCCAAGGGATCAAGGACAATCTTATGCGGTTACTACAGTTGAAGTGGAATAATTAATGTATTGGTGCTTTTGGACTCAAGGAATATATTCTGGTTATAAGAATAATGTGATATATATATAAGGATTGTACTGAAGTACTTGTTGTTTTCATTAAGGTTTTAATATGATGAAGGTAATCATATTTTTAGTATGTGACGATAAGGGAAACTTTACATTGTTTGGGGAATCTGATGTTACAGTTGATTTTGGAATTTAAGGACCTTTTAGAGAAAGTATGGACGAAGTTATTTTTGATTACTATAAAGGTTGGAATGGATTAAGTCAAACTTTGTATAGTATTGTTTACGGTTAAAACATTTATGAAGATTATTTTCGGAATATTATAATACTATAGTTTTAAGAAAAGGACAACCTGCAGGATGGGGGATAACCCGTCATGTCGGACAAAGCTGTAGGAATCGAACCCACAACTATAGTGCGACAGGCCTGTATTACCCACCGCTAGCCTACAGGAAGTCCCTGGTTATTACAAAATGGTTTTCCTAATCCAAATGGTATGTGGTAATATTTGGAACCTTATAAAATCAGGATAAATAGAATATTTTTGAGTTCACTTACCATTTAGAGTGAAATATGGGTTCGTGGTAAAACATTATTAAATAATGAAAGCCTAAATGAAAAGTAACTATATTTCCTTACGTTCTTAGTGAATCTCTTAAATAAATTCCACAACTTTATGAAAGATAACTTAAAACAAAAACGTTGTTGGTTAACTTTTCCAACTAGGGATTCAATGGCCATTTATCCAATCACAAGTTTGTGGTTTTCTTGTGGTTAACTTTCTCATAATCCTATTTTCTATAACTCTCCATCAGACCCTGATGGTTTGTTTTTCCTCCATATCCATATTTTCATATAATCCTAGTATGGGCTATCTCAGGTGACATTTGTACCTCTCTTTCTTTCTTTTAATGTTATATTTTTATTAACCCTATTTCCGATGTGGGTTTTCCACAAAGGTATTGTCTATTTTCAACCTTTAATTTTCAAAGAAAAATTTCAAATTGTGAGGACACAATTTGTTGAAGGTGGGGAGAATGTAATACCCCGAGCTTCCATGATTCTCTTCTTTTTCAATAATGCAATAGCTTGCATTGTACGCAAGTTTGAGATTCTAATGCACCCCGACCAATCAAAATAGCCATTATGAATAGTAATACCCCCTTTTTGAAATTATATACATTTTATATTTCAAAATTTACTTCATTTGTGGATTCGGAATATCGAAATTAGCCTATGTTGAATTTTTGGTATTTTCCTAAGAACATCCAATTTTTTATGAATAGTGAAAAAGACTTAAAAACAACTTTTTTAATCAAAATAATTTATAATGAAAAATTATACTATTGAGTGGTTATAAAGTGTAATTAGAATATATTTTTACAATTTTATCAAATGGTGGTCTTTAGAGATAATTTTACTTTGAAATTGGACATAAACAATTGTCAATCTTTTGATATATATTGTTTCATAAAAACAAATGATTTGTTGTGAAAGTGGGCATTAATTATAAAATTAATTAATTAATGCAACTTATATTTTTGGAATTTTTTAAAATAGAAATCATTTTTGAATTTGGAAAATCAATTATAGCTTATGGTGAAATTTTGGCATTGTTCTGAAAAACATAAATTTTTTATTAATAGTGAAACCACTAAGTGGTAGTTAAAAAACTGATTTCTTGTTTAAATGAAACATTACCACTTCTGTGATTTTATTTTCGAAAATCCGACGTACATGTTTGTCATTAGAAATTAAAATATGGTTCAATGGGATTAAAATATTTTTTTGGGTGAATAGTAACTTTTAAGTTTAATTAATCACGATTAAAGGTAATTAGTGAAATTTAAAGTAACAATGATATTATAAAAATATGAAAATACCTTTACACATGTCCTAACCATATTGGCTGTGTCATGGACGACCAAGATAATCCATGGGTCAACTTGGGGACCCCATGGAGCCACTATGGTAGGAAAATTACATAAATAAATTTTTATTTAAAGTTAAAATAAAAATGTCACAAACATAAGTTGTTTTACTAAAAAAAATTAAATGGGGTTATACAAGTCATATTTTTTACTATAAATATTCACTATAAAGATAAAAATATTTCCTACATCATTATATTTGTTTTATAATTTTTAGACATTAAATAAATTAAATTATTTATGACACCATGATGATGCTGTGATTACCTCATTAATTAACGATTTTAATAAAATGGAAGGATAATGGAAAATATAAGAATTAAACTTCTCCAAAGCCTATTGTATGAGTATATTTCGAACCATTATCACCTTATCCTAGAAATATATAAGTTTGGGTCCTTTAAAATCCGAAGCTCATTATATAATAAAGTAACATTTCATTACTATCCAAGAGTGCCACTACTCCCCTCTTATAAAAGGCCCCCACCAATACCACCTTATTTAAAAATTCCAAGTAATTTGGCTCGGCCAAACTCTACCCAAATACCCTCTAAACTTCCCTCTCTTACTCCTAGAGGACTCACTTTGGGCAGAAGTCTTCCCAAGGAAGCCTTTGAGCTCAAATCAATAAGAGTTACCTGTTTTAAAGGTAGTGTTTTCTCTTGTGTTCTTATGTTTTATTTTGATTCTACAACCCCCTAAACTCTTTTTATTCATTTAAATTGTAACCACACCAGTATCCTCAATATACTAGGATGCTATTATAAGAATTATTCGAGCTACACTTACACATGCCTACATCTAATGGTTAAAGAATATACTGTTTCTGTGGATGGAGAATTTGTGCCTCACGAAACGATGATTGTTCAACACTCATACAACACCTTCAAAGGTGGCCATTAAGATGTTACTATATTTATATATGATATATAATATGTTTTTGTTTTACTTAATATTCTTTATTTTTCATTTATGGCATACCTTTTTGGTTTCCATTATGGTTAACACGATAATTTCATTTTAGGAAGTGCGGACTACCGCCCCCTCAATGAGATTTGAATCATTAATGCCATATGTGGGATGTATAAAGGATGGATTAAATGATATTGTATATTATATTATACTGTAATTATAATTTATCTTTATATCATTATGATTTAATTCCATTTAATATGAAACAGAAATGAAAGTAGTGTTCATGCGTCCGTACGGTTTACCATCTCCATGAACGGTGCATTTCATTTCTTACCTCTAAATGTTACGTAATATTATGAATGAATGTGTAACATCCCAAGTAAGTAATGAATAATAGATATTTTTATCTATGTCTATTAATGATTAAGATAGTGTTGTAGAGGCTTAAAATGAAAATAAATACAATCTTATGCATGGAATACACTAATATTCTTAAAAGATTGTTTTACTGCCTTTTGATGGAAAACCATTTTTGAATCTATATTTTGACAATTGTATAAACTATGTTTGTCAAAATAAACTTATTCTTTATGATGGGGACATCAAAATCTACCTTGTGTGAATTTTTGGTATTTTTCTGACAATGTTCATTTTTTTAATGAATAGTGAAAAATGCTGCATTTTACATCAAAACTGCTTTTTAATCTAATTCATTTATATGATTAGATTATGTTTTGAATTGGTTTTGAAGTGAAATTAGAATATATTTTTACCATTTTATCCAATGGTGGTCATTGGTGTAACGCCCCGACCCCAGCTACCCAGAGTCGGTGCATTACTTCGTAACATTGGAATGATCACAAAAGATCAAGTCTCGAAAGACCGATTAGTTTAGTAGCCCTGGAAACACTAGATACATTCGTAAACGTTACATTACATCATAAAGTGAAAAATTGAAATAACAAAGTCTCCATAGTCGAAACTCATATCCTCTTTTGACTATCCCAGTAGGTCATTCATAAAATACTTCTTCAAATCCTGGAAAATATTAAAACATTTAAAGGGGTGAGCTCAGATGCTCAGTAAGGATAAAAAATTGCGGAAGCTTTCATAAATAAACATAAACATTTAAGGCATTGTATAACTAAAACAAAAGCCTTTTAAACTTGAACATAAACATAATATGGCAAAAGTAAAATGAGATAATGTCGTTCACTTCATCACATGGATATTCTACTGGTCAAATAATCACATGCAATATCAATAACCACTTTCATAATGAGGGAATGTATAATGCCAGACATTCTGAAACATTTTGTCAAGGCCTCGACCAAGACATCTAAAATAATTAAGGCCTCGGCCAAAATCACAAATCAAATTGGGAAAGGGCCTCGGCCAATTCCACGTCTAGTTGTCTCATGAGACCTACCGATGCATCGAGGAGCTATAGCGGGCTCCACCCGTCACTTATTAAGTCCAATACATTCCTCATATGAATAGGTTTAAACATATCATAAACCATAACATAATCGTATCACATAAAACATGCATAAAGGAAACATAACATTTCCACATTTCAATCACAAGATAACAATACAACACATTGATATAATAAAAACGCTTTCAAAACCATTTTCAATACCAAAATAAAAGAAAGTTAAAACTTTGTATTTATTTTTCATTAAAAAAATGATGGCTTGTAGAGGAAGCCGAAACTCAAATAATGGTCACGGCGGCGGAGAAGTCATTTTCGCCGCATATGTACGGAAAGAAAAACATTCCCTTTTGTCGTTTAGCAAAACGCTTCGTATAAAAAGATTCCTTTTGAATAAACATAAAAGTCAGAGGGGTTTATACACCGTATAAAAGAAAATTGTGTATAAAACCAAATATGCCTCAATGAAAGGGGATTGAGACGAAGTCCTTAAAAAGATCATTTTTTTAAATAAATTACATCTATAATTTTTATTCACTACAAGTACACATAAATAATGTAAAAATACAAGATAGGACATAATAATATCATGACATAATTTGAAAGTAAGAGATTAACCCAAAGAATGGAAGTTGGGTTAAGAAATTCCCTTACCTTGTGTCCGACTTGACTCAACCATTATTTAACCTCCTGAATAATAAAGTAGAGTTAATATCTACCTTATTAAGAATCATTTTAAATTTCATTATCCTTTTTATATCACTTATTACAATGTTATGAACATTATGTAATTATTTAAGTTAATAACGGTCGTTTTGTCGATCTTTGGTAACTTGAGACAACAATAAACTTCTTATAATTACAAGTTGTTCATGTGGTAGAATATCCATTATATTCAGAATTATATTCATGATTTAGATGTCATATATATCATATATATCCAGTATATACATTCATTTATAATATTACGTAACATTTAGAGGTAAGAAATGAAATGCACCGTTCATGGAGACGGTAAGCCGTACGTACGCATGAACGCTACTTTCATTTAAATTTCATATTTAATGGAACAAAATCATAGTTATATAAATTTATAATATAATTCCAGTATAATATAGTGTATAATTCCATTTTCTTCATCCTTTATACATCCCACATATGGCATTAACGATTCAAATCACTTTGAGGGGGCGGTAGTCCGCACTTCCTAAAATGAAATTATCGCGTTTTACCCATAATGGAAATCATAAAGTATGCCATAAATGAGAAATACCGATGCATAAGTAAAACATAAACATATTATATATCATATATAAAAATAGTGACATCTTAATGGCCACCTTTGAAGGTGTTATATGAGTGTTGAACAATCATTGTTTCGTGAGGTAGAAATTCGCCATCCACAGAAACCGTATGTTCTTTAACAATTAGATGTAGGTGTGTGTAAGTGTAGCTCGAATCCTTCTTATAACAACATCCTAGTATATTGAGTATACTGGTGTTGTTACAAAAGAAATGAATAAAAAGATTTTAGGGGGTTGGAGAAGAAAAATAAAACAAAACAACATTAGAAAAGACATTACCTCAAAATCGGGTAACTCTTTTTGATTCGAGCCAAAGGCATCCTTGGGAAGATTTATGACCAAAGTGAGGCTTCTAGGAGTAAGATTTGGAAGTTGGGAGAGTATTTTGGCAGAGGTTGGCCAAGCCAAATGGCTTGAAAGTGTAAATGAGGTGGGAGAGGTGGGGGCCTTTTATAAGTGGAGAGGAGGGGCACTTTTGGAAAGATTGAAATGTTACATTATTTCACAGTGCTTTTAGGATTCTAAAGGTCCCACACTTATATAATTCGAGGCCAAGGTGATAAGGGTTCGCAATATCCTCATCCAATAGGCTTTGGACAAGTGTAAGCCTTGTATTTTGCATTATCTTCTCATTTTATTTAAATCGTTAAATAATGAGGTCATCGCTGTATCATAATGTTGTCATAAATAATTTAATTTATTTAATGTATAAAAATTATAAAAAAAATACTATGATGTAGGTAATCTTTTTATCTTTCTAATGAATATTTATAGTCAAAATTTGGACTTGTGTAACCCCACTTAAAAACTGTTTTAGTAAAATAACTCATGTTTGTGTCAATTTAATTTTAACATTAAATAAATATATATTAATGTCATTTTCCAACTAAAGTGGCTCCATGGGGTCCCCAAGTTGACCCATGGGTTGTTTTGGTCGGCCATGACTCATCCAATAGGAGTAGGACAAGTGTCATGCTCATCTCATATTATTAAAACATTATTTGTACCTTAAACTACACTAATTACCTCTAATTGCGATTAAGAACTTAAAAGTTACTATTCACCAAAAAATTATTTTAATCTCATTGAACCACATTTTACTTCTTAATGACAACCATGTATGTCGGATTTTGGAAAATCAAATCACAGAAGTGGTAATATTTCATTTAAACGAAAAATCTGTTATTTAACTACCACTTAGTGGTTTCACTATTCATCAAAAATTGAAGAATTTCAGAACAAGGCCAAAATTTCACCCTAAGCTATAATTGATATTCCGAATTCAAAAATGATGCCTATTTTAAAAAATTCCAAACATATAAGTTGCATTAATTAATTTTATAATTAATTCCCGCTGTTACGACAAATAGCGTGTTTTTAAGAAACAATTTATATCAAAAGACTGGCAATTGTCTATGTCCAATTTCAATGTTAAATTAATTCTAATGACCACCATTGGATAAAATGGTAAAAATATATTTCAATTATACCTTAAAAGCACTAAATAGTATAATTTATCACAATAAATTATTTTTATTAAAAAAGTTGTTTTAAAGTATTTTTCACTATTCATAAAAAAATAGAAGTTCTAGAAAAATACCAAAAATTCAACATAGGCTAATTTCGATATTCCGAATCCAAAAATGAAGTCCATTTTGAAATATAAAATTTCTATAATTTTAAAAAGTGGTTATTACTATTCATAACGGCTACTTTGATTAGTCGCGGTGTTTTAGGACTCGAAGTTGCGTACAATGCAAGCTATTGCATTATTGAATGAGAAGCGTATCGTGGAAGCTCGGGGTGTTACATTCTCCCCTCCTTCAATAAATTGCGTCCTCGCAATTTGAAAATTTTCTTTGAAAATAAAAGGTTGAAAAGAGACAATACCTTTGAGGAAAACCCACATTGGAAATAAGGTTAATAAAATTTAGCCTTAATAAGAGGGAAATGGAAATAAGAAAGTCACCACCAAATTATGATCTCGATAAGGAGAACATTGGTGGCAATTAGAGACATATAATTGGAGGAAAAACGTAAATATTTATAGGGAGTGATTGAGGTGATCAATCACAATCAACTGTCAAATTGAGGGCCTCAAAGCCTTCAATCTATGTTGATTTAAAATATCATCAGTTCAACAAGACATAAGGTATTAGGATAACACATTTTTTGTTTTAATATCCCTTTACTAAAGTTTAAGAATTAATTTATTCATTGAATAAGAGATAGGTATATATATATTTATGCTTGACAATTAGAGTTTCAACCATCAACTCATCTTTCACTCAAAAAGATAATTGAACTAAAAAAATATTATACTTATCCTAATTATATAAGGTTCCAAATGTTAACACATACTATTTAGATTAGTAAAATTATTTTGTAATAACCAAGGACTTCCTGTAGGCTAGTGGTAGGAAATAAAGGATTGTCGCACTATGGTTGTGGGTTCGATTCCTGCAGCTTTGTCCGACACGACGGGTTATTCCCCACCCTGCAGGTTGTCCTTTTTCCTAAAACTATAGTATTATAATATTCCAAAAATAATCTTCAGAAATGTTTTTACCTTAAACAATACTATCCAAAGATCAACTTAATCCATCCCAACCTTTATAGTTATCTAAAATACCTCCGTCCAGACTTTCTCTAAAAGGTCTCTAAATTCCAAAATCAATTGTAACATCAGATTCCCCAAACAATGAAAAGTTTCTCTTATTGTCACATACTAAAAATATGATTACCTTAATCATATTAAAACCTTACTGAAATCAAAAATTACTGCAGTACAATCCTTATATATATCACATTATTCTTATAACCAGAATATAATCCTTGAGTCCAAAAGCACCAATACATTAATTATTCCGCTTCAACTGTAGTCACCGCATAAGATTGGCCTTGATCCCTTGGCCTTTTCTGAGGTAAGTTTCCTTGACGCTTAGGAAATTCATTTGAATAATGCCCCATTTCCCTACAATTCTAGCATTCAACATTGATAGCCTCTTTTTTTCCCTTGCAATCACGAGCCTGGTGACCCTTTTCTCCACATTTATAACAAACTCTCATTCCTTTTAGGCAAGTACCAGGGTGATTCTTCCCACAATTATCACATAATGGAAAAATCCTTCTTTCCCTTTTTCCCCTTATCTGTCTCTTGTTCCACCGTTCCCTTCTTCTCTTGCTTTACTTTGTTGTCATAAGACTTAGAGAATTCCTTTTCTGTCTTGATAGCACACGAGACAATATCTTCGTATGATGAGAAGGATTGTGATACTAAAGCTCGACGGAGAAATGGTTTTAACCCATCAAAGAAACGATCAATCTTACTCCTTGGGTTACGTATATAATCGGCAGCATGCCTCGCTATCCTTGTAAAGTTAGCCTCATACTTTGTGACATTCTCATCCTCCTTCTGCCTCAAACTCAGAAATTGCCTTTCCATATCTGCTCGATGGTCACGAGGAAAATATTTTTCTAATAAAAGCTCTTTGAACTCCCTCCATTCCATATTTGATATGTCATCATCTTCCTTTGTGTTTTGAATCAGCGACCACCACTGATCGGCATCTCCAGTGAGGCGGTAAACTGCCATGACAACCTTCTCCCTTTCACTACTCCCCAAGGCATGGAATATTTTCTCTAAGGAATTTATCCATTGCTCCGCTACTGTAGGATTTGTACTCCCATTGAAGGTTGGTGGTTGTTGCCTCATGAAACGGTCTAGCATTGATCCTCCATGTTGCGGATCAGGGTGCTCCATACGAGTAAGGTTATTATTCATAACCTGCGTGAGTTGTCCCAGTACGGTGAGAAGTTGATCAGCACCAGTTGTATCTCCAGATCCACAATAATTATAATGAGCAGGAGGGAAATCCCTACACGTAGTTCGTGCATTGATACGGTTTCCATTCCTTCCACTAGGCGCCATTTCTAAACAATGGCATAAACTAGATTAGTTTATGAATCAAAATACATAATTCCATACTTGTTAAACACATTACATAAATTGAACTATTTATGGATATAATCCATAATCATAAAAAGAAACGTTTTCTTTGAGGAAGTATGTACTCATAACCCTTCATAGTGGTTTGTAAATAAAATGACAATTATCCTAAGCATATCCCCCGGGAGTGTCGTAACCAAGAGTGCAGCAAGGCCCGTTGTCGTGCACCAGTTCCCGTTCGAGTCTAGTTCAAAGCTGTGTTTTCGGGTTTTACCCCTAGGTACATATGTTCCAGAGCCGCCTATACCTGCTCGTATCCAGACAGGGATGTATTGCTCGGAAAACTCATAACATCTCTATAATACCAAAATTCTAGGATGTTCTTCTATACTAATCCTCAAAGTCTATCTTTGGGCTATGTGCTCTAATCAGAGTTTATCTAAATCTAGCTTCCAAGGTTAGTACTAAACTTCCTCTGATACCAACTGTAACGCCCCGACCCCAGCTACCCAGAGTCGGTGCATTACTTCGTAACATTGGAATGATCACAAAAGATCAAGTCTCGAAAGACCGATTAGTTTAGTAGCCTTGGAAACACTAGATACATTCGTAAACGTTACATTACATCATAAAGTGAAAAACCGCAATAACAAAGTCTCCATAGTCCACACTCATATCCTCTTCTGACTATCCCTGCAGGTCATTCATAAAATACTTCTTCACATCCTGGAAAATATTAAAACATTTAAAGGGGTGAGCTCAGATGCTCAGTAAGGATAATAATATTGCGGAAGCTTTCATAAATAAACATAAACATTTAAGGAATTGTATAACTAAAACAAAAGCCTTTTAAACTTGAAAATCAACATAATATGGCAAAAGTAAAATGAGATAATGCCATTCACTTCTTCACATGGATATTCTACTGGTCAAATAATCACATGCAATATCAATAACCACTTTCATAATGAGGGAATGTATAATGCCAGACATTCTGAAACATTTTTTCAAGGCCTCGACCAAGACGTCTAAAATGATTAAGGCCTCGGCCAAAATCACAAATCAAATTGGGAAAGGGCCTCGGCCAATTCCACGTCTAGTTGTCTCATGAGACCTACCGATGCATTGAGGAGCTATAGCGGGCTCCACCCGTCACTTATTAAGTCCAATACATTCCTCATATGAATAGGTTTAAACATATCATAAACCATAACATAATCTTATCACATAAAACATGCATAAAGGAAACATAACATTTCCACATTTCAATCACAAGATAACAATACAACACATTGATATAATAAAAACGCTTTCAAAACCATTTTCAATACCAAAATAAAAGAAAGTTAAAACTTTGTATTTATTTTTCATTAAAAAAATGATGGCTTGTAGAGGAAGCCGAAACTCAAATAATGGTCACGGCGGCGGAGAAGTCATTGTCGCCGCATAAGTACGGAAATAAAAACATTCCCTTTTGTCGTTTAGCAAAACGCTTCGTATAAAAAGATTCCTTTTGAATAAACGTAAATGTCAAAGTGGTTTATACACCGTATAAAAGAAAATTGTGTATAAAACCAAATATGCCTCAATGAAAGGGGATTGAGACGAAGTCCTTAAAAAGATCATTTTTTTAAATAAATTACATCTATAATGTTTATTCACTACAAGTACACAAAAATAATGTAAAAATACAAGATAGGACATAATAATATCATGACATAATTTGAAAGTAGGAGATTAACCCAAAGAATGGAAGTTGAGTTAAGAAATTCCCTTACCTTGTGTCCGACATGACTCAACCGTTCTTTAACCTCCTGAATAATAAACTATAGTTAATATCTACCTTATTAAGAATCATTTTAAATTTCATTATCCTTTTTATATCACTTATTATAATGTTATGAACATTATGTAATTATTTAAGTTAATAACGGTCATTTTGTCGATCTTTGGTAACTTGAGTCAACAATAAACTTCTTATAATTACAAGTTGTTCATGTGGTAGAATATCCATTATATTCAGAATTATATTCATGATTTAGATGTCATATATATCATATATATCCAGTATATACATTCATTTATAATATTACGTAACATTTAGAGGTAAGAAATGAAATGCACCGTTCATGGAGATGGTAAGCCGTACGTACGCATGAACGCTACTTTCATTTCAATTTCATATTTAATGGAACTAAATCATAATGATATAAATTTATAATATAATTCCAGTATAATATAGTGTATAATACCATTTTCTTCATCCTTTATACATCCCACGTATGGCATTAACGATTCAAATCACTTTGAGGGGGCGGTAGTCCGCACTTCGTAAAATGAAATTATCGCGTTTTACCCATAATGGAAATCATAAATTATGCCATAAATGTGAAATACAGAAGCATAAGTAAAACAAAAACATATTATATATCATATATAAAAATAGTTACATCTTAATGGCCACCTTTGAAGGTGTTATATGAGTGTTGAACAATCACCGTTTCGTGAGGCAGAAATTCGCCATCCACAGAAACCGTATGTTCTTTAACCATTAGATGTAGGTATGTGTATGTGTAGCTCTAATCCTTCTTATAAACACATCCTATTATATTGAGGATACCGGTGTTGTTACAAAAGAAATGAATAAAAAGATTTTAGGGGGTTGGAGAAGAAAAATAAAACAAAACAACATTAAAAAGACATTACCTCAAAATCGGGTGACTCTTTTTGATTCGAGCCAAAGGCTTCCTTGGGAAGAGTTCTGACCAAAGTGAGGATTCTAGGAGTAAGAGGGGGAAGTTGGGAGAGTATTTGGGCAGAGGTTGGCCGATCCAAATGGCTTGAAAGTGTAAATGAGGTGGGAGAGGTGGGGGCCTTTTATAAGTGGAGAGGAGGGGCACTTTTGGAATGATTGAAATGTTACATTATTTCACAATGCTTTTCGGATTCTAAAGGTCCCACACTTATATAATTCGAGTCCAAGTTGATAAGGTTTCGAAATATCCTCATCCAATAGGCTTTGGACAAGTGTAAGCCTTGTATTTTGAATTATCTTCTCATTTTATTTAAATCGTTAAATAATGAGGTCATCGCTGTATCATAATGTTGTCATAAATAATTTACTTTATTTAATGTAATAAAATTAAAAAAAAATACTATGATGTAGGAAATCTTTTTAGCTTTCTAATGAATATTTATAGTCAAAATCGGGACTTGTGTAACCCCACTTAAAAACTTTTTTAGTAAAATAACTCATGTTTGTGTCAATTTAATTTTAACATTAAATAAATATATATTAATGTCATTTTCCAACTAAAGTGGCTCCATGGGGTCCCCAAGTTGACCCATGGGTTGTCTTGGTCGGCCATGACTCATTCAATAGGAGTAGGACAAGTTTCATGCTCATCTCATATTATTAAAACATTATTTGTACCTTAAACTACACTAATTACCTTTAATCGCGATTAAGAACTTAAAAGTTACTATTCACCAAAAAATTATTTTAATCTCATTGAACCACATTTTACTTCTTAATGACAACCATTTATGTCGGATTTTTTAAAATCAAATCACAGAAGTGGTAATATTTCATTTAAACAAAAAATCTGTTATTTAACTACCACTTAGTGGTTTCACTATTCATCAAAAATTGAAGTTTTTCAGAACAAGGCCAAAATTTCACCCTAAGCTATAATTGATATTCCGAATTCAAAAATGATGTCTATTTTACAAAATTACAAGCATATAAGTTGCATTAATTAATTTTATAATTAATTCCCGCTGTTACGACAAATAGTGTGTTTTTAAGAAACAATTTATATCAAAAGACTGGCAATTGTTTATGTCCAATTTCAATGTTAAATTAATTCTAATGACCACCATTGGATAAAATGGTAAAAATATATTTCAATTATACCTTAAAACCACTAAATATTATAATTTATCACAATAAATTATTTTTATTAAAAAATTTGTTTTAAAGTATTTTTCACTATTCATAAAAAATTAGAAGTTCTAGAAAAATACCAAAAATTCAACATAGTCTAATTTCGATATTCCGAATCCAAAAATGAAGTCCATTTTGAAATATAAAATTTCTATAATTTTAAAAAGTGGTTATTACTATTCATAACGGCGACTTTGATTAGTTTCGGTGTTTTAGGACTCGAAGTTGCGTACAATGCAAGCTATTGCATTATTTAATGAGAAGCGTATCGTGGAAGCTCGGGGTGTTACAATTGGAATCAATTTCACTTTGAAATTAGACTTAAACTGGTGTCAATCTTTTGATACTTATTGTTTTGTAAAAACACGCTTTTTACTCTGGCAGCGGGAATTAATTATTAAATTAATTAATGTGACTTATATGATTTGAATTTTGTAAAATAGAATTCATTTTTGAATTCGGAATATCAAATATAGCTTAGGGTGAATTTTTGGTAATTTTCTGAAAAACTTCAATTTTTGATGAATAGTGAAACCACTAAGTGGTAATCAAGCAAACTAATTTTTCAGTTAAATGAAAGTTTACCACTAATGTGTACTGAATTTTGAAAATCCGACATACATGGTTGTCATTAAGAAGTAAAATGTGGATCAATGAGATTATAATAATTTTTTGGTGAATAGTAACTTATTAAGTTCTTAATCGCGATTAGTGGTAATTAGGGTAGTTTAAGGTATAAATAATGCTTTAATAATAGGAAATGACCTAGACACATGTCCCAACCTTATTGGTTGTGTCATGGCCGACCAAGACAAGCCATGGGTCAACTTGGGGACCCCATGGAGACACTTTGTTTTGGAAATGACATAAATAACTTTTTATTTAATGTTAAAGTGAAAATGACACAAACATAATATGGTTTACGAAAACAATTTTTAAGTGGGGTTATACAGGTCCAAATTTTGATTATAAATATTCATTGGAAAGATAAAAATATTTCCTACATCATTGTAATTTTTTTATAATTTTTAGACATTAAATAAATTAAATTATTGATGACATCATAATGATGCAGTGATGACATCATTATTTAACGATTAAAATAAAATGGAACTATAATGTAATATCTATGAACTACACATGTCAAAAACTTATTGGATGGGTGGATTTCGAACCCTTATCACCGTATCCACGAATTATATCAATGTGGGACCTTTTAAAACAGAAAAAAAATTTCAAATAAAGTAATATTTCTTTACTTTCCAAAAGTGCCCCTCCTCTCCTCTTATAAAAGGCCCCCACCTCTACCTCATTTCACACACTCTTCAAGCCTTTGTCTCGGCCAAACCCTGCCCATTTACTCTCTCCACATCCCTCTCCTCATCCTAGAGGAATCGCTTTGGGCAGAATTTTTTCAAAGGAAGCCTTTAGGCTCAAATCAAAAGGAGTTACACTTTTAAAGGTAATTCATTCTCTCATGTTCATTTGTTTTATTTTGCTTCTCCAACCCCCTAAACTCTTTTTATTTACTTCTTTTGTAACAACACCAGTATCTTCAATATACTAGGATGTTTTTATAAGATTTATATGATCTACACTCTCACACAACTACATCAAATGGTTAAAGAACATATGGTTTTCGTGGATGGCGAAATTCTGCCTCCCGAAATGATGATTGTTCAATACTCATTTAACACCTTCAAAGGTGGCCATTATGATGTCACTATTTTTATATATGATATATAATATGTTTATGTTTTCCTTAAGCTTCTGTTTTTTTTCATTTTGGGCATACCTTCATGGTTTCCATTATGGGTAAACACGATATCTTCATTTTAGGAAGTGCGGACTACCGCCCCCTCAAAGTGATTTGATTCGTTAAAAACCATATGTGGGACATATAAAGGATGGAACTATGATATTATATATGATATTATACTGGAATTATAATATACCTTTATATAATTATGATTCCATTCTATAAAATACGAAATAGAAATGAAAGTAGCGTTCATGCGTACGTACGGCTTACCGTCTCCATGAACGGTGCATTTGATTTCTTACCTCTAAATGATTATGTAATATTATAAATGCATGTATGTACTAGATATATATGACATATATGATATCTACATCATGAATATCATTCTGGATATAATGAACTTTGACCAAATTAACAACATGTAAGTGTAAGAAGTCTATTTTTGACTTAAGAACCAAATACCGACAAAATGAACATTATTAACTTAACTGATTACATGATGTTCATAACATGGTATAAAAGGAATAATGAACTTGAAAAAGGTTCATAAGCAAGTATATATTAACTCAAGTTTATTATTCAGGAGATTAAAGAACGGTCGGGTCAAGTCGGATACGAGGTATGGGACTTCGTCTCAATCTCCTTTCGTTGAGGCATATTTTATTTTATACACAACTTTCTTTTATACGGTGTATAAACCCCTTTTAATTTTAAGTTTATTCAAAAGGAATCTTTTTTATACGAAGCGTTTACTAAACGACAAAAGGGAATGTTTTTGTCGTACGTATGCGGCGACAACGACTTCTCCGCCGTCGTAACCGTTATTTGAGTTTCGGCTTCCTCTACAAGCCATACCTTCTTTTTAAAAGAAAAATAAATACCATGTTTTACTTTTCTTTTCTTTTAGTATTGAAAATGGTTTTCATAATGTTGTTATATCAATGTGTTGTATTGATATCTCGTGATTGAAATGTGGAAATTTTATGTTTCCTTTATGCATGTTTTATGTGATATGATTATGTTATGGTTCTTGGGCATTATTATGAAGACGGGTGGTTCCGTGATGAACTAAGGGCGGGTGAGCCCGTTATAGCTCTCCAATGCATTGGTTAACGTGAAGGAGTGAAACATTAAGGTTTCTCCGAAGAGATTTTAGGGAATATACTGTGATGGGTATTCCAAACGTAACTAAGAGGGTTACTCCCTACGTAAGAATGTTATGAATGCCTCATGTTACCTTTATGTCTTATGATTTCTATGATTTATTCATGATTTTATGAGGTATGTTAAAGTTCCAATGTTTTATGGGTAAAGTATGATTTCATTCTTATGTATATATGAACTCATGTTTCCTTTCCATGTTTTTATAACCCATACTGAGTTTTTATGCTCATCCCATGTTTTTGAAATGTTTTTCACAGGTCAAGGGAAAGGTACATGATAAGATGATAGAGTTAAGGATGTGTCAAGAAATAATCCATGTTTTATTTTAAATGTGTTTCCATTGATGGGAATGAAGAATACTATATTTATGTAACCACTTTGTTTATATGTGGAATGTAATGCATGTTTTATGATCTAATTCTCTAAAACTCTAAACCCGAAAAGATCCTCAATGTGTAATCTTGTAATAACTCAAGATTAAGTAAGGTTTAAGGCTGGGGCCTTATAGTTGGTATCAGAGGTCGGTTTAGATAACTTTAGGAGTTATAATTCTATTAAATGATTATCCAAAAATATTTTTTTTCGAAATGATATAGCATTTAAAGATTACCATGTTGCTTCATCTAAGACATGTTTGTTCAGAATGGGTTTCCGCAGAGGAAACAGGGAAGCAGTGCTAGGAAGGCATACAGAAGGAAATAACCTTCCGAATCAGCATCCAGAAATGGTCGGAATTGGAACTGAACAGTTTGTTGCAATAATGGCGCAGTTGACTCAAGCGATAAATGGCGGTGGTATCCATGCACGAGATCAGCCAGATCAACCGCAGAGGAACATGTCAGTGGTGGAACATTTCCTGAGGCAACATCCACCATCATTCAGAGGATCATCTGACCCTGTGCTAGCTGAAGGGTGGATTAAAGCACTGGAGAAGATTTTTGATGTCATGGGGTGTTCAGACAATCAAAAGGTTAGTCTTGCAATTTACCATTTGGAGGGTGAAGCAGATCAGTGGTGGTCTATGGTTAAAAATATCAGGGACGCCGATGAGATTGATGCTCTTGACTGGGATGAATTCAAAGGTATGTTTCTTGAGAAGTATTTTCCTAAGGCTGTTCGACTTAGGATGGAAAAGCAATTCTTGGAATTGAGGCAAGAGGAAGACTCAGTGGCTGCCTATGAAGAAATGTTCACTCGATTGGCAAGGTATGCTCCAAATTTTATCCAGGACCTTGATAGTAAAATCAATCGTTTCTACTCAGGATTAAATCCAAAGTATCGAAGGGCATTAGCTTTTCGTGAGTTTAAAAGTTATGAAAAGCTTGTTCGATGTGCTGAGAAGGTGGAAATGGAGTTTGCCGATGACCAAGTGTTCTATAACAACCAGTAGAAGAAGAGACCGAGGTAGCAGGAGAAAGGTAAGAATTCTTCAAAAAAGTCTGATGGTAAGAGAACTAAGTTTCCAGTTTGTGATAAATGTGGCAAAAGGCATACTGGGGAATGTCTTCTGAATTCTGGGAAGTGCTACCGATGTGGTAAGATGGGACATAAGGCTCGTGATTGCACTGAAAAGGATCAAGGTGAAGGTAAGAACAAATTTGATTTACAGTTAGTGAAATGTTATAAGTGCAATGAGATGGGTCACTATGCAAACGAGTGTCCGACAATGAGCTTGAGTGATGGGAAGCAGTTAGACTACAAGCAGAAAGGGGTGGTGAAATCCTTTGCAACTACTTCAGCAGATGTTGGGCCATCAAATGAAGTTTTATCAGGTACTTTGTTTTTTTTTTCAGATTATGCCAGTGTGTTGTTTGATTCGAGGTCTACACATTCTTTCATCTCTGAAAACTTTTCTAGTAAAATGGGAATACCATCTCAAGAAATGACTCCTGAACTTTTGGTAAAAACACCTAAGGGAAGTGTCGAGGCAAAAAGAATTTATAAGAATCTTCTTATCCTTATCTGTGGAAAGAACCTACTTGCAAACCTTATTGTTCTACCTCTAGTAGAGTTTGATGTTATCCTGGGTATAAATTGGCTCTCTATTTACCATGCTAAGATTGACTGTAGATCTAAAGAAGTTTCTTTTCAGAAAGACTTTCAGTTTGTTTACAAGAATGAACCCTTACTTTTGATAACATATCAAGAGGCCGAGAAACTTGTAAAAGATGGAAATGAATGTTACCTTGCACATGTCGTTGAAAATAAAGGAACTGTTCAGATTAATGATGTTCCAGTGTTAAATGAGTATCCTGATGTTTTTTCTAATGAGTTTCCTGGAAAAGTACCAGATCGGGAAGTCGAGTTTACTGTTGACTTAGTTCCTGATGCTAAGCCAATTTCAAAACCCCCTTATCGAATGGCACAAATTGAACTTTTAGAGTTGAAGGAGCAATTGCAAGATTTATTCGAGAAAGGTTTCATTAGACCTAGCACATCACCATGGGGTGCTCCTGTTTTATTTGTTAAAAAGAAAGATGGTTCTATGAGACTTTTCATTGATTATAGAGCCTTGAATAATATCACTGTTAAGAACAAATATCCTTTTCCTCATATCGATGATTTGTTTGATCAGCTCCAGGGAGCTCAGTTTTTTTCAAAGATTGACTTGAGATCGGGGTACCATCAGCTGAAGGTAAAGGAGGCAGATATTCCGAAGACCGCGTTCCGTACGAGATATGGCCATTATGAATTTGTAGTAATGCCTTTTGGGCTAACCAATTCACCTGCTGTATTCATGGACTTAATGAATAGAATTTTCCATGAGTTCTTGGATAAGTTTGTGGTGGTTTTCATTGATGATATTTTGGTGTTTACTAAAAGTGAAGAGGAGCATGAAAAACATTTAAGGGTTATCTTGCAAACCTTAAAAGAAAAGAAACTGTATGGGAAATTCAGCAAGTGTGAGTTTTGGTTGCAACAAATTTCTTTCCTTGGTCACATTTTTTCTAAAGATGGAATAACTGTTGATCCTGCAAAAACAAAAGTTGTGAAAAAATGGCCAAGACCCACAAATGTAACCAAGATTCGTAGCATCCTTGGTTTGGTGGGCTATTACCGAAGGTTTGTTAGAAATTTTTCACGGTTATCTAGTCCAATGACTAAGCTAACTCGGAAGGGTGTTAAGTTTATCTGGACAAAAGAATGTGATGATTGTTTTCAGGAATTGAAAAGAAGATTGGTGAATGCTCTGGTTTTGGCACTACCTTCCAGGAATGGTGAGTTTGTTATATACAGTGATGCTTCATTGAAAGGACTTGGTTGCGTCCTAATGCAGAATGATCAGGTAATTGCTTATGCTTCACGACAGTTGAAAACTCATGAGGTAAATTACCCTACACATGATTTGGAACTAGCTGCTGTTGTTTTTGCTTTAAAAATTTGGAGGCATCATTTGTATGGAGTAAAGTGTGAAATATATACCGATCACAAAAGTTTAAAGTATATATTCACTCAGAAAGAGTTAAACATGAGACAAAGGAGATGGCAGGAATTAATCAAGGATTATGATTGTACAATTCATTACCATCCGGGAAAAGAAAATAAAGTGGTTGATGCTTTGAGTCGAAAAAGTAATGCTTCATTAACAATGTTGTGTTTGGAATGTGATCCTTGGGTTAAGGATTTGATGAACTTTGGCATAGAAGTTATTGGTGCAGGAAGTCCTTCTGTTTTGTTTCAGGTATCAGTGAGATCATCTCTATCAGATAGAATCAAGCAACCACAGAAGCAAGACAGTGAGTTGCAGAAAAGGGTAGAGCTGGTTCAAAAAGGTAAGTTGCCTGAATTCAACATTGATAATGATTGTGTTTTGAGATTTGGGAAGAGATTGTGTGTGCCTTGTGATTCACAGTTGAAGAGAGATTTGTTATGAGAAGCTCATAGTTCTCCGTTTTCAGTTCATCCGGGCAGTACTAAGATGTATAGAGATCTGCGGGAGAATTACTGGTGGGATGGAATGAAAAGAGATATTGCTGATTTTACTGTGAAGTGTTTGACTAGTCAGCAGGTTAAAGCAGAGCGGCAGTTACCGAAAGGGATGCTTCAGCCTTTACCAGTGCCAGAGTGGAAATGGGAGAATATATCCATGGACTTTGTTGTTGGATTACCGAAGACATCTCGAGGTAATAATGCAATCTGGGTTATTGTTGATCGCTTGACCAAATCTGCTCATTTCCTTGCTATACGAGATACTTTCTCTCTTGATCAACTTTCCCGTTTGTATCTTAAAGAGATAGTCAGGTTACATGGGGTTCCTCTCTCCATTGTATCGGATCGTGATCCCAGGTTTACTTCTAACTTTTGGAAAGGCCTTCAGAAGTCGTTGGGTACTGAATTAAATTTTAGTACAGCTTTTTATCCTCAATCAGATGGGCAGTCAGAACGAACAATTCAGACATTGGAGGATATGCTACGAGCTTGTTCGATGGATTATCAGGGAAGTTGGGACCAACATCTTTCTTTGGTTGAATTTTCATATAATAACAGTTTCCATTCCAGTATACAGATGGCACCATTTCAGGCATTATATGGGAAGCGGTGTCGAACTCCAGCTTTCTGGGATGAAGTGGGTGAACAGAAGTTGATGGGACCAGAATTGGTAGAAGAGATAGCAGAAAAAGTTCAGCTGATTCAGAAACACATGAGAACAGATCAGAGTTGGCAGAAGAGTTATGCGGATAACCGGAGGAAGGATCTATCTTTCGAGGTAGGTGATCATGTTTTTCTCAAGGTTTCTCCTTGGAAAAGTGTGATGAGATTTGGTAAGAAAGGAAAGTTGAGTCCAAGGTTCATTGGGCCATACGAAATTCTGGAGAGAGTTGGATCGGTTGCATACCGAGTGGCTTTACCTCCAAGTTTATCTCAGGTACACAATGTTGTTCACGTTTCGATGTTGAGAAAGTATATGCCAGATCCATCTCATGTTTTGAGTCCAGAGGTTGTTCAGTTGGAAGAGAACCTATCTTATGAGGAACCACCGGTCCAGATTCTTGACCAGAGGGAGCATGTGTTACGGAATAAGGTGATTAAGTAGGTAAATGTTTTGTGGAAAAACCACATGATTGAAGAGGCAACATGGGAATCTGAAAATGCAATGAGGGATAAGTACCCCCATTTATTCGATAAGTATATAAATTGCGGGGACACAATTTTCTAAAGGGGGGAAGGATGTAACATCCAAAGTAAGTAATGAATAATAGATATTTTTATCTATGTCTATTAATGATTAAGATAGTGTTGTAGAGGCTTAAAATGAAAATAAATACAATCTTATGCATGGAATACACTAATATTCTTAAAAGATTGTTTTACTGCCTTTTGATGGCAAACCATTTTTGAATCTATATTTTGACAATTTTATAAACTATGTATGTCAAAATAAACTTATTATTTATGATTGGGACATCAAAATCTACCTTGTGTGAATTTTTGGTATTTTTCTGACAATGTTCATTTTTTTAAGGAATAGTGAAAAATGCTGCATTTTACATCAAAACTGCTTTTTAATCTAATTTATTTATATGATTAGATTATGTTTTGAATTGGTTTTGAAGTGAAATTAGAATATATTTTTACCATTTTATCCAATGGTGGTCATTGGAATCAATTTCACTATGAAATTAGAATTAAACTGGTGTCAATCTTTTGATACTTATTGTTTTGTAAAAACACGCTTTTTTACTCTGGCAGTGGGAATTAATTATTAAATTAATTAATGTGACTTATATGATTTGAATTTTGTAAAATAGAATTCATTTTTGAATTCAGAATATCAAATATAGCTTAGGGTGTATTTTTGGTAATTTTCTGAAAAACTTCAATTTTTGATGAATAGTGAAACCACTAAGTGGTAATCAAGCAAACTGATTTTTCAGTTAAATGAAAGTTTACCACTAATGTGTACTGAATTTTGAAAATCTGACATACATGGTTGTCATTAAGAAGTAAAATGTGGTTCAATGAGATTATAATAATTTTTTGGTGAATAGTAACTTATTAAGTTCTTAATCGCGATTAGTGGTAATTAGGGTAGTTTAAGGTATAAATAATGCTTTAATAATAGGAAATGACCTAGACACATGTCCCAACCATATTGGATGTGTCATGGCCGACCAAGACAAGCCATGGGTCAACTTGGGGACCCCATGGAGACACTTTGGTTTGGAAATGACATAAATAACTTTTTATTTATTGTTAAAGTGAAAATGACACAAACATAATATGTTTTACGAAAACAATTTTTAAGTGGGGTTATACAGGTCCAAATTTTGATTATAAATAGTAATTGGAAAGCTAAAAAGCTTTCCTACATCATAGTAATTTTTTTATAATTTTTAGACATTATATAAATTAAATTATTGATGACATCATAATGATGCAGTGATGACATCATTATTTAACGATTAAAATAAAATGGAACTATAATGTAATATCTATGAACTACACATGTCAAAAACTTATTGGATGGGTGGATTTCGAACCCTTATCACCGTATACACGAATTATATCAATGTGGGACCTTTTAAAATAGAAACAAATTTTCAAATAATGTAATATTTCTTTACTTTCCAAAAGTGCCCCTCCTCTCCTCTTATAAAAGGCCCCCATCTCTACCTCATTTCACACACTCTTCAAGCCTTTGGATCGGCCAACCCCTGCCCATTTACTCTCTCCACATCCCTCTCCTCATCCTAGAGGATTCCCTTTGGGCAGAATCCTTTCAAAGGAAGCCTTTAGGCTCAAATCAAAAGGTGTTACACTTTTAAAGGTAATTCATTCTCTCATGTTCATTTGTTTTATTTTGCTTCTCCAACCCCATAAACTCTTTTTATTTACTTATTTTGTAACAACACCAGTATCTTCAATATACTAGGATGTTTTTATAAGATTTATTTGATCTACACTCTCACAGAACTACATCAAATGGTTAAAGAACATACGGTTTCTGTGGATGGCGAAATTCTGCCTCCCGAAATGATGATTGTTCAATACTCATTTAACACCTTCAATGGTGGCCATTATGATGTCACTATTTTTATATATGATATATAATATGTTTATGTTTTCCTTAAGCTTATTTTTTTTCATTTTGGGCATACCTTTATGGTTTCCATTATGGGTAAACACGATATTTTCATTTTAGGAAGTGCGGACTACCGCCCCCTCAAAGTGATTTGATTCGTTAAATACCATATGTGGGACATATAAAGGATGTAACTATGATATTATATATGATATTATACTGGAATTATAATATACCTTTATATAATTATTATTCCATTCTATAAAATACGAAATAGAAATGAATGTAGCGTTCATGCGTACGTACGGCTTACCGTCTCCATGAACGGTGCATTTCATTTCTTACCTCTAAATGATTATGTAATATTATAAATGCATGTATTTACTGGATATATATGACATATATGATATCTAAATAATGAATACCATTCTGGATATAATGAACATTGACCAAATTAACAACATGTAAGTGTAATAAGTCTATTTTTGACTTAAGAACCAAATACCGACAAAATGAACATTATTAACTTAACTGATTACATGATGTTCATAACATGGTATAAAAGGAATAATGAACTTGAAAAAGGTTCATAAGCAAGTAGATATTAACTCAAGTTTATTATTCAAGAGATTAAAGAACGGTCGGGTCAAGTCGGATACGAGGTATGGGGCTTCCTCTCAATCTCCTTTCGTTGAGGCATATTTTATTTTATACACAACTTTCTTTTATACGGTGTATAAACCCCTTTGACTTTTACGTTTATTCAAAATGAATCTTTTTTATACGAAGCGTTTACTAAACGACAAAAGGGAAAGTTTTTGTCGTACGTATGCGGCGACAACGACTTCTCCGCCGTCGTAACCGTTATTTGAGTTTCGGCTTCCTCTACAAGCCATACCTTCTTTTTAAAAGAAAAATAAATACCATGTTTTACTTTTCTTTTCTTTTAGTATTGAAAATGGTTTTCATAATGTTGTTATATCAATGTGTTGTATTGGTATCTCGTGATTGAAATGTGGAAATTTTATGTTTCCTTTATGCAATTTTTAATTGATATGATTATGTTATGGTTCTTGGGCATTATTATGAAGACGGGTGGTTCCGTGATAAACTAAGGGCGGGTGAGCCCGTTATAGCTCTCCAATGCATTGGGTAACGTGAAGGAGTGAAACGGTAAGGTTTCTCCGAAGAGAGTTTAGGGAATATACTGTGATGGGTATTCCAAACGTAACCAAGAGGGTTACTCCCTACGTAAGAATGTTATGAATGCCTCAAGTTACCTTTATGTCTTATGATTTCTATGATTTATTCATAATTTTATGAGGTATGTTAAAGTGACCATGTTTTATGGGTAATGTATGATTTCATTCTTATGTATATATGAACTCATGTTTCCTTTCCATGTTTTTATAACCCATACTGAGTTTTTATGCTCATCCCATGTTTTTGAAATGTTTTTCACAGGTCAAGGGAAAGGTACATGATAAGATGATAGAGTCAAGGATGTGTCAAGAAATAATCCATGTTTTATTTTAAATGTGTTTCCATTGATGGGAATTAAGAATACTATCTTTATGTAACCACTTTGTTTATATGTGGAATGTAATGCAAGTTTTATGATCTAATTCTCTAAAACTCTAAACCTGAAAAGATCCTCAATGTGTAATCTTGTAATAACTCAAGATTAAGTAGGGTTTAAGGCTGGGGCCTT
This sequence comes from Viscum album, assembly GCA_963277665.1. Classification (NCBI taxonomy): domain Eukaryota; kingdom Viridiplantae; phylum Streptophyta; class Magnoliopsida; order Santalales; family Viscaceae; genus Viscum; species Viscum album. Next base: position 1,450,179,865 of record OY728155.1, read on the forward strand.
ATATAATGTATGTACTGGATATATATGATATATATGATATCTATATCATGAATATTATTCGAGATATAATGGATATTTCAACACATGAACAACTTGTAATTATAAGAAGTATATTTTTTGACTCAAGTACCAAAGATCGACAAAATGACCGTTATTAACATAATAATTACATAATGTTCATAACATGGTAATAAATGATATAAAAGGATTAATGAACATGAAAGAGGTTATTAAGAAAATATAAATTAACTCTAGTTTATTATTCAGGAGATTAAAGAATGATCGAGTCAAGTCGGACACGAGGTAAGGGAACTTCTTAACCCAATTTCCATTCTTTGGGTTAATCTCCTACTTTCAAATTATTTCATGATATTATTATATCCTATATTGTATTTGTAATTTCATTATGTGAAATTATACTGAATACACGTAATAGATCTATTTTATTTAAAAAATGATCTTTGTAATGTACTTTTTCTCAATCCCCATTCATTGAGGCATATTTTGTTTTATACACAAATTTCTTTTATATGGTGTATAAACCCCTTTGACTTTTACTTTTATTCAATAGTAATCTTTTTATACGAAGCATTTTTACTAAAAGAAAAAAGGAATGTTTTTTTCATACGTATGCGGTGAAAATGACTTCTTCGCCGTCGTGACTATTATTTGAGTTTTGGATTCCTCTACAAGCCATAACTTTTTTAAAAAAATGAAAAATAAATTCCATGTTTTAATTTTCTTTTATTTTGGTATTGAAAATGGTTTTGATAATGTTTTCATTTTATCAATGTGTTGTATTGATATCTTTTCATTGAAGTGTGGAAATCTTATGATTCCTTTATAAACATTTTATGTGATACAATTATTTTATGGTTTATGATATGTTTAAACCTGTTCATATGAGGAATGCATTAGACTTAATATGTGACGGGTGGAGCCTGCTATAGCTCCTCGATGAATTGGCAGGTCTCATGAGACAAACTAGTGTCTTGGAACAAGGCCTCGACAAAATCTTATTTGTGGTCTTGGCACGAGGCCTTGGCTATGTGGTTTTGATAGTCTGGCATTACGCATTCCATCATTATGAAAGTGGTTATTGATATTGCATGTGATTATTCGACCAGTAAAATATCCATGTGAATAAGTAAATTGTGTTATCTCATTTTACATTTTCCATATTATGTTTAAGTTCAAGTTTATAAGGCTTTTGATTTAGTTATGCATTACCTTAAATGTTAATGTTTATTTATGAAAGCTTCCACTATATTTTTATCCTTACTAAGAATCTGAGCTCACCCCTTCCAATGTTTTAATTTTTCTAGGATGTGAAGAAGTATATTATGAATAACCTATAGGGATAGTATGAGGGGATATGTACACAAGATTTTTTTGTAGTTTTGTTTTACTTTATGATGTAATGTAAGACTTATGAATGTATCTAGTGTTTCCAATGCTACTAAAATAATCGGTCTTTCGAGACATGATCTTTTATCATCATGCCAATGTTACACAATAATGCACCGACTCTGGGTAACTGGGGTTGGGGCATTACAGTTGGTATCAGAAGCAGTTTAGTACTAACCTTGGAAGCTAGATTTAGATAAACTCTTATTAGAGCACATAGACCTAAGATAGACTTTGAGGATTAGTATAGAAGAACATCCTAGAATTTTGGTATTATAGAGATTTTATGAGTTTTCTGAGAAATACATCCATGTCTGGATACGAGCAGGTAGAGGTGGCTCTGGCACAGATGTTCCTAGGGGTAACACCCGAAAACAGCGCTTTGAGCTAGCCTCGAACAGGAACTGGTGCACAACAATGGGCCTTGTTGCACTCTTGGTTACGACACTCCTAGGTGATATGCTTAGGATAATTATCATTTTCTTTACAAACCATTATGATGGGATTATGAGTACATATTTCCTCAAAGAAAACATTATTATGATTATGGATTATATCCATAAATAGTTCAATTTATGTTAAATGTTTTACAAGTACGGAATTATGTATTTTAATCCATAAACTAATCTAGATTATTCCATTGTTTAGAAATGGCACATAGTGGGAGGAACGGAAGCCATATCATTGCATGCACACCGTGTAGGGATTTCCCTCCTACTCAAGATAATTGTTGTGGTGCTGGAGATACAACTGGTGTTGATCAACTTTTCACCATACTGGGAAAACTCACTCAGGTTATGAATAGTAACCTTACTCGTATGGAACACCCTGATCCGAAATGTGGAGGATCAATTTTAGACCACTTCATTAGGAAACAACCACCAACATTTAATGGGGGTACAAATCCATTAGTATCCTAGCAATGGATAAAATCCGTAGAGAAAATATTCCACGCCTTGGGGAGTATCGAAAGGGAGAAGGTCATCATGGCAGTTTACCGCCTCACTGGAGATGCCGATCAATGGTGGTCGCTGATTCAAAACACAAAGGAAGATAATTCAGTATAAAATATGGAATGGATGGAGTTCAAAGAGCTTTTCATAGATAAATACTTCCCACGTGACCATCGAGCAGATACAGAAAGGCAATTTCTGAGTCTGAGACAAAAGGAGGATGAAAATGCCGCAAAGTATGAGGCTAACATTACAAGGTTAGAAAGGAAAGTAGAAAATTATATACATAACCCATGAAGTAAGATTTATCATTTCATTGATGGGTTGAAACCATTTTTCTGTCGATCATTAGTATCACAATCTTTCTCGTCGTACGAAGATATTGTCTCATGTGCTATCAAACAAAAAACGAATTCTCTAAATGTTATGACAATAAAGAAAAGCAACAGAAGAAGAGAACGGTGGAACAAGAGACAGATAAAGGGAAAAAGGGAAACAAGGATTTTCAATTTTGCGATAATTGTGGGAAGAATCACCCTGGTACTTTCCTAAAAGGAATGGAAGTTTGTTTTAAATGTGGAGAAAAAGGTCACCAGGCTCGTGATTCCAAGGGAAAGAAAGAGGATATCAATGTTGAATGCTAAAATTGTTGGGAAATGGGAAATTATGCAAAAGAATGTCTTAAGCGTCAGGGAAACTTACCTCAGAAAAGGCCAAGGGATCAAGGACAATCTTATGCTGTTACTGCAGTTGATGTGGAATAATTAATGTATTGGTGCTTTTGGACTCAAGGAATATATTCTGGTTATAAGAATAATGTGATATATATAAGGATTGTACTGCAGTACTTGTTGTTTTCATTAAGGTTTTAATATGATTAAGGTAATCATATTTTTAGTATGTGACAATTAGAGAAACGTTAAATTGTTTGTGGAATCTGATGTTACAATTGATTTTGGAATTTAAGGACCTTTTAGAGAAAGTCTGGACAGAGGTATTTTGGATAACTATAAAGGTTGGAATGGATTAAGTCGAACTTTGGATAGTATTTTTTAAGATTAAAAAACTTATGAAGATTATTTTTGGAATATTATAATACTATAGTTTTAGGAAAAAGACAACCTGCAGGTTGGGGGATAACCCGTCATGTTGGAAAAAGCTGCAGGAATTGAACCCACAACCATAGTGCGACATTCCTTTATTACCTACCACTAGCCTACAGAAAGTCCATGGTTGTTACAAAATAGTTTTCCTAATCTAAATGGTATGTGTTAACATTTGGAACCTTATACAATTAGGATAAATAGAATATTTTTGAAATCTGTTACCATTTAGAGTGAAAGATGGGTTCGTGCTAAAAAATAATTAATGAATGAAAGCCTAAATGACTAGTATGTATAATTCCTTATGTTCTTAGTGAATCTCTTAAATAAATTCCTCAACTTTATGAAATGTAACTTAAAACAAAAACGTTGTCGGTTAACTTTTCCAACTGGGGATTCATTGACCGTTTAACCAATCACAAGTTTGTGATTTTCTTGTGGTTAACTTTCTCCTAATCCTATTTTCTATAACTCTCCACCAGACCTTGAGGGTTTGTTTTTTCTCCATATCTATATTTTCATATAATCCTAGTATGGGCTATGTCGGGTGACCTTTGTACCTCTCTTTCATTCTTTTAATGTTATATTTTTATTTACCCTATTTCTGATGTGGGTTTTCCACAAAGGTATTTTCTATTTTCAACCTTTTATTTTCAAAGAAAAATTTCAAATTGCTAGGACGCAATTTATTGAAGGAGGGGAGAATGTAACACCCCGAGCTTCCACGATACTCTTCTTTTTCAATAATGCAATAGCTTGCATTGCACGCAAGTTCGAGATTCTAACGCACCACAACCAATAAAAATAGCCATTATGAATAGAAATACCCACTTTTCGAATTTATATATATATTATATTTCAAAATTTACTTCATTTGTGAATTCGGGATATCGAAATTAGCCTATTTTGAATTTTTTGTATTTTTCTAAGAACATCCAATTTTATATGAATAGTGAAAAAGACTTAAAAACAAAAATTTTAATAAACATAATTTATAGTGATAAATTATACTATTTAGTGTTTATAAAGTGTAATTAGAATATATTTTTACCATTTTATCCAATGGTGGTCATTAGAGTTAATTTTACTTTAAAATTGGATATAAACAATTGTCAATCTTTTGATATATATTGTTTCATAAAAACACGCTATTTGTTGTGACAACGAGAATTAATTATAAAATTAATTAATGAAACTTATATGTTTGGAATTTTTTAAAATAGAAATCATTTTTGAATTTGGAATATCAATTATAGCTTATGGTGAAATTTTGGCATTGTTCTGAAAAACTTCAATTTTTGATGAATAGTGAAACCACTAAGTGGTAGTTAAAAAACTGATTTCTTGTTTAAATGAAACATTACCAATTCTGTGATTTGATATTCAAAAATACGACATACACGGTTGTCATTAGGATGTAAAATGTGGTTCAATGGGATTAAAATAATTATTTGGTCAATAGTAACTTTTAAGTTTAATTAATCGTGATTGACGGTAATTAGTAAAATATAAGGTAAAAATGATATTATAAAAATATGAAAATACCTTTACACTTGTCCTACCCCTATTGGATGTGTCATGTATGACCAATAAAATCCATGGGTCAACTTGGGGACCACATGAAGCCACTTTGGTAGGAAAATTACATAAATAACTTTTTATTTAAAGTTAAAATAAACATGTCACAAACATAAGTTGTTTTACTAAAACAATTTTTAAATGGGTTTATACAAGTAATATTTTTGACTAAAAATATTAATTAGAAACATAACAAGATATCATACATAATTATTTTTTTTATAATTTTTAGTAATTAAATAAATTAAATTATTTATGACACCATGATAATGTAGTGATTACCTCATTGAATAACGATTTTAATAAAATGGAAGGATAATGTAAACTATAAGAATTAAACTTGTCCAAAGCCCATTGGATGAGTAGATTTGGAACCCTTATCACCTCATACTCTATATATATAAGTGTGGGACCTTTAAAATCCGAAACATATTATATAATAAAGTAACATTTCATTACTTTCCAAGAGTGCCCCTCCTCTCCTCTTATAAAAGGCCCCCACCAGTACCACCTTATTTACACCTTCCATGTCATTTGTCTAGGACACCCTCTGCACAAATAATCTCTCAACTTCCCTCTCTTACTCCTAGAAGCCTCACTTTCGGCAGAAGTCATCCCAAGGAAGCCTTTGAGCTCAAATCAAAAAGAGTTACTCGTTTTAAAAGTAGTGTTCTCTCTTGTGTTCTTATGTTTTATTTTGCTTCACCAACCCCCTAAACTCTTTTTATTCATTTCTTTTGTAACAAAAATAGTATGAAAAATATACTAAGATTTTGTTATAATAATTATTCAATCTACACTTACATACTCCAATATCTAATGGTTAAATAACATTTTGTTTCCGTGGATGGCGAATTTATGCCTCACGAAACGATGATTGTTCAACACTCATATAACACCTTCAAAGGTGGCCATTAAGATGTCACTATATTTATATATGATATATAATATGTTTATGTTTTACTTAATCTTCTGTATTTTCATTTATGGCATAACTATATGGTTTCCATTATGCGTAAACGCGATAATTTCATTTTAGGAGGTGCGCACTACCGCCCCCTCAAAGTGATTTGAATCATTAATGCCATATGTGGGATGTATAAAGGATGTAGTAAATGATATTATATATTATATTATACAGGAATTATAATTTACCTTTATATCATTATGATTTTATTCCATTAAATATGAAATAGAAATGAAAGTAGCATTCATGCGTACGTACGGCTTACCGTCTCCATGAACAGTGCATTTCATTTCTTACCTCTAAATGTTACGTAATATTATGAATGAATTTATATACTGGATATATATGATATATATCATATCTACATCATGAATATAATTCGGGATATAATGGATATTTCACAACATGAACAACTTGTAATTATAAGAAGTTTATTTTTTGACTCAAGTACCAAAGATCGACAAAATGACCGTTATTAACTTAATAATTAAATAATGTTCAGAACTTGGTAATAAGTGATATAAAAGGATTAATGAACATGAAAAAGGTTCTTAAGAAAATAGAAATTAACTCTAGATTATTATTCAGGAGATTAAAGAACGATTGAGTCATGTCGGACACGAGGTAAGGGAACTTCTTAACCCAATTTCCATTCTTTGGGTTAATCTCCAACTTTCAAATTATTTCATGATATTATTATATGCTATATTGTATTTGTAATTTCATTATGTGTAAATATAGTGAATACACATAATAGATCTATTTTATTTAAAAAATGATCTTTGTAAGGTACTTTGTCTCAATCTCTATTCATTGAGGCATATTTTGTTTTATACAAAAATTTATTTTATACAGTGTATAAACCCCTTTGACTTTGACTTTTATTAAAAAATAATATTTTTATATGAAGAGTTTTTACTAAATGACAAAAGGAATGTTTTTTCATACGTATGCGGTGAAAATGACTTCTCCGCCGCCGTGACTATTATTTGAGTTTCGGCTTCCTCTACAAGCCACAACTTTTTTAAAAAAATGAAAAATAAATACCATGTTTTACTTTTATTTTATTTTTGTACTGAAAATGGTTTTGATAATGTTTTTATTATATCAATGTGTTGTATTGATATCTTGTGATTGAAGTGTGGAAATCTTATGTTTCCTTTATGCACGTTTTATGTGATACAATTATGTTATGGTTTATGATCTTTTTAAACCTGTTCATATGAGGAATGAATTAGAATTAATTAGTGACAGGTGGAGCCTTCTATAGATCCTCGATGCATCGGCAGGTCTCATGAGACAAACTAGTGTCTTGGCATGAGGCCTCGACAAAATCTTATTTGTGGTCGTGGCACGAGGCCTTGGCTACATGGTTATGATAGTCTGGCATTATGCATTCCATCATTATGAAAGTGGTTATTGATATTGCATGTGATTATTCGACCAGTAGAATATCCATGTGAACAAGTAAATGGAATTATCTCATTTTACTTTTTCCATATTATGTTTAAGTTCAAATTTAAAAGGATTTCATTTTAGTTATACATTAACTTAAATGTTAATGTTTATTTATGAAAGCATTCACAATATTGTTATCCTTACTGAGCATCTGAGATCACCCCTTCCAATGTTTTAATTTTTTCAGGATGTGAAGAAGTATATTATTAATGACCTGCAGTTTTAGTTTGAGGGGATATGAAGACAAGATGTTGTTTTAGTTTTGTTTTACTTTAAGATGTAATGTAAGACTTATGAATATATCTAATGTTTCCAAGGCTACTAAACTAATTGGACTTTCGAGACTTGATCTTTTGTGATCATGCCAATGTTACGCAATAATGCACTGACTCTGGGTAACTAGGTTTGGGGCGTTACAAAAAAATTATAATTTATTACAAATGTCTCAAATAGAATTTGGAATATACCTGGACAATATTGTGTTCTTTTATTCATACATGGCCTTAATATATTATTCCTTTTACATTAATTCCATGAATATTTATCCATACTAGGTTGACAACCCTAGGGATTTATTTCTCAAGTAATATACTCTTAAGTGTTTTCTATTTCAGAGAATCAAGATTTTCTTTATCTCTAGTTTTAATAATGATTTCCACCAATCGACTAAATTCACCTTTAAAAAGGTATATAGAAAGTATTACATTTTAATGTTCCAAATATCCCATGAATTAAAATAGATTCCTTCTGAATTTATGTTTCCTTTAGCTGCCGCTGATTTAGATGATCTATTGAATGATGGTGGTGTTGTATAATAAAAAGATCAACTATATACATGTTCCCCCCATGGTAGATTAGGTTTATCACTATTATTAATACCACCACCATCAATATCTTATTTCAACAGATCCATCATTGTGAAAAAAAACTATTACATTCTAATTTGAACCATATTTATATATTTTTTGGATATATATATTCATCTATCTTATTTCCCACTATATATTACCTTTTACTCTATGGAAAACCATTCTAAACAGATATATTTTTTATGAAATAATGTTGGAATCGTAAAATATTTTATCATTTCAAATTAACCACAATGTAAAAACTTCTTTGGGAACACAATTTTCACTATAAATACCTATAAATATGAATTAACCATTCCATTTGTTCCAAAAATAATGAACCATAATTAAACATTACAAAGTGTTGAGTTATGTAATGAATTATCCATTCACTCACATTAATGATATATTCAGTTGTAGTGTTTTTGAGAATTAGTCCATAAATAATACCTAACAAAAGGAAAAAATCAAAAGAGGATTCATCTGATTAAAATCCATTTTTTCCATAATATAAATCATTAAAAATAAGGAATTAATAATTTTTATTGAAAATTACATGACTTTCAAATAGACTTATTTCTTTCAATAAACCATTTTTAAACCCAATGAAAATATTTTAAAAATAATGGATGACCAAATAAGATTAGTAGCGAATATGAAAATAACGGAAACCATTAGTTCAATTAAAGAATGAAAAAACCATATTATATTTACCATTATCAACAATTTCCATTCAGAAAAGGAAATAATATATTTTCACATAAAAACAACATTTTTCTCAAAAAAAAGCTATTAAACCCATGTCACAAAATTAAATCTCTTTTAGGTGACTTGGAGGTTCACATTTTTTAAACACTTTAAAATCAATTGTAATTAGATTTACCATTTGAATGACTTCCAAACCTGTAACTATTCAAAATAAAAAATCTATATGGTCAGCATTCATACAAAATGTATTGTAGGGTTATAATTGATCCACTCATCCTTTTAAGCTATAACAGGTTCACTTGGCCCTACCAAAGACACCCCATGTATATAATGTAAAGGTATCACCTGATGCTATCTCAGGCATCAGATATATAAACTGTAACAGGGTCAAGAGGTGCTATCTGGGCCACACCGTGTATAATATATAAATAAATCACTAATCTAATATAATTCACATTCAATATACAATTAATAATACAATTTCATTATAAATCCATTGGATGAACTATTTCATAACGCATATGAAAATAGTATTGTATTAATATATAATATTCTTTTAAAACATATTTTGTTAAAAAATCAGCATTTTTATTGAAAAAATAAATAAAATAAAAAATTAATTTATGAAAACATGAAATATTTCAATGAATTATAGAAATTATATAAAATCCACTACATAAAAAATCATTTCCATCGTGTAAATTAATAATAGAATATTCCATTTTTTTATGTCAAACCATTATATAAGAAACATATAAAAATATTTCATTAAAAAAAATTTATTGAAACTAAAAATGTTAATAAATTTTCCTTTAGGTTTATTTTATATCAATATAATTCAAAATGTAAAATAATATAAATAATATCAAAATAGTGAAAAATATTTGATAATTAAATCCTTATATTTTTAACGTTCCACATTCAAATTTAAACATTTAAATCACAATACCCGTAAAATATTATAATTAATAAACATTAAATAAACTGATAATTAGTAAATTCATGATATTATATATAAAATGTGATATATATACATCTCATAATATAAGGTGGGTGTATAACATCAAAATATAGCTAAATGAAAAGAGATTAAGAGAAAATCCAGTAATATGAGTCTGACATCCCACATGAGTCTTTATCATCCTAAATTATAATCATATGTTATTTTTCAATGTATTTATAATGTTTTTAATGATTATAATTACATTTATTTCCCATATTATATGGTTTTATAAAACTAATAAAATTATTAAGTTTACATTAGGTGTTTTTAATATATTCAATTTATGTGTCATAATGAATAAGGATGGATGACTATTGTCAAGGTGGTATGTATAAAAAAATTTAAAGATTAATAATAATGAAATAAATATAATATTTATAAATTAATTATACATTTAAAACCAATCAGGAATGAGGGTTCTAAATAAAAATCCAATGATACTATCACTGAGATGGTTGGTCATACATACATATGGGTAATGTTCCTATTTTTCAATGGGCATTATGTAAATCAAGTATGTAAAATTTATCCTTCCATATTTATTATTTTATATTAATTAAATTATTATTTTATAATATATATATGTATATATTTATATAATTGATAATATAAAATGGAATCACTTCACTATGACGAGGCAGTAGTCCACACTTCCACATACTAAATTATAATTTTTTTAATGTGTGAAATGGTAATAAAAAATGATATTTAATAGTTAATTTAAGGTTATTATGTAAATAAAATAATAAATATTTAATTTATGTAAATTATTTGTAATAAAACTCCACCTAAATAAATTCTCTTAAATGTCTAAAAACATCATATCTCTCTTAGGTGGTGGTAGTCTATATTAGCAGAAATGATGTATTAGTATTCTGAAAAAATATATGGTATGATATTATGGGTTTCATAAATATTAATAATGTATTACGAAAAAATAAATATCTTATATATGATATCAAAATATTGTTACCATAAAAATTACCAACCATGATATGTTGTAATGGAAAAATGAATATCATCATTTTTCAAGGCGGTTGTCTGCCACACACAAGAACGATAATTTCATTACCCATTTAATGGATGTCTTTTTAGGTGTAGGTATAATCATAGAATTATTAAATATAACTATATTTAAGATAATTATGTTTTTATATATTCATTTAATAAGAATAATTGAAGTAGTTGATACATAAATAAGACAAAAATTAATATTGAAGGAAATTACCTCTTTTTTCGGGAACTCAATTTAGTTTTTGCCGAAGTGATTTCTTGGTGGTCTTTGTGACCAATGTTAGGATTATAGGTTGAGATGAGGTATTTTGGGAGTTTATTTGGTAATTATTTTTAACATCAAAAATTATAGATAGGTGTGTAGATATGAGATGAGTAAATGAATTTTTATAATGGATTAGGAGTGGAATACTTATAAATACCGAAAGGTAAACACTATATGGAGGTTTCCATTACCGAAGGTTTATCCAGTATAAAAAGTATCTGAATAAATGTGTTTTTAAAGTAAATCCAACCTCAAATCACTTAAACATAAATTCATTACTATCATATGTTCCTTAGTGATTAAATTTCCTTACTTTTGTTTCGTTTTCATTTTTCATTTACTTAGCTAGTTTTCTAGTGTATGTAATTGAACCATTAATAAAAAAATTATGATATAATTATTAAATCAAATTTACCAATATATTTTAAAATATTCCATCAAATGTTTACATTAAAAATATCATATGCATTGGAAATATAATTTAACCGAAGAACATGTAATGAGGAAAAACATTGTTTTAACCCTATTAAGGCAAACATAGTATTTACTATTTATAGATGAATATGTTGATTATTAAATATCTATTTTCTCATTAATGGAAGATATTTTATATTTATTAAAAAATAAAATGATAAAAAAATATTATTGATTTAGTAATTAAATTATTTTAATAAAATAACATTAATTTAATTTAATATTTAACTAAATAATAAATGTGTTTTAATTTTATAAGAATTTAATGTAATTATATATTCTTATAAAATTTAATATAAATTAATATGACAAAAATAAAAAATTTATATTCCAAAGTAATATTTATAACCAAATCAATGTAGCTTTTTCCCCAATCCCAAGATTTAAAAATGTTAATGGCAAGAAATTTTCATTTTCTATCCCGTTAGATAAAAATCTTATTATATATGTCACTTTCATGAAACATTATCATAAAAACACAAAACAATTAATCCTATGGTGGTGAGGGTGAAAATATTTCAACATAATGGATTTGGGACAAGTGTTGGGTCATTTATACACATAATATTATAATTTTAATAATTATGTAAGTCTGTTTTTACCTTAAAAACAATAATTAATTTTAAATAATATAAATATTTTTTTGATAAAAAAATTAATTTACAAAAAAAATAAATTAAATTTTTTTATTATTCAATATATGGAATCATTTTTCAATAATTCATTGTCATATGTGGTATAAATTAATTTTAATTTAATCCTACTGTCTTGATGAAAAATCATTTTTTTAACCAACCGTATTCAAAAGATTACTATGTTTTAATATATAACTAAAATATAAAAATTATCTCATTGGTATAAAATGGATTAATAGATATACAATTAAACAAATATTATTTAAAACGAATTTAAAATATAATTTAACTATATAAATAAATTATATAGAAATGTAGCTTTCAATTAAAATAGTGTTTCACTATTCATCAAAAAATTTAATTTGGCATAAAAATACCATAAAATAAGAAAATGTAAATTATTATATTAATTTAATCAAAATGGATTATATTTATTGATATAAAAATTATAAAATTATAAAAAATTATTTTTTATAGAATTATTCCTGTAATAGGTTGTAAAAATACTTTTTAGAAGATTTTAGTTTTTAAGTATAAAACATATGTTATTATTATATTATTCTTACAAAATATATTTGATAAATTGAAAAACATATTATATAATTTTGTAAAAATAAAATAGTATGTATTATTCACACCCATCAATTTATCGACCAAACTATAACATCCATATTAAATAATAAGGTCAATATTATATAATTGTGCCTTAATAATCATCCTTGATAGTAACACATGTTACTGAAGAAACTCAATGTTATGTGAAATTAATGAAAAAATGGCTTTCAATATAAAATAATCTAAAGGGTTCATTTATTGTTACTCAATATATCAACAATTTTAATTAAATTTGAAAGGATATATTTCATAAAATCTCAATATGTTACCTAAATGATATTATTTCGAATATATTATTTTTTAGAATTGTATTAGATAATATGATATGATAATGATATTGATGAAAATTTCAGGTAATGGGTAATAATCGAGATGAGAATTATATTGCTCCTAGGAATCAATTCTTGGAAATGGAGTACATGGATAGTTTTATGAAACAGGGGTATACAAACCATAAATGTGGTATCTAATGGTGTAAAATATTTGAAGGCTCAAGGGAATTATTAATCATTAGTATTTATTGATGTTGATTGATTTTAGTTCCTTTTATAAGTTGAAATTGACATATTTTAATTGGAATATAATGTAATGTAATTTTATAGATAGAGTCACATTGGAGTTAAGTAATGAAATTTTGTTGAGAAATGTGGGATTTGATTTTTAACATATAAAAGTTATATAAAATAGATTATGATTCATGTTATGAAGATAAATTATATCCAAATTTGGTTACTAATTTTTAACCCTTTTAATTGCGACTTAAAATTTTCCATGGATATTAATTTTTTTCTGAAAAATATGAAATGAACCCTATTACCAAATTTAGATGTCCCTAATATAAATTTAGAATCCATTTTTTAAACTTTAATTTAAAAAAATGAGATATGTATCATTTAAATTAATTGATCGGATATAAAAAAATATTTTTTTGAAGAAAATTTATTTTTGTATATTAATAATATTAATCCATATATATTGCCAATTAAAAATTTAATTCTTTTTAATTTATAGAGATATAATTTACATATTAATAAAATATTTATTCATTAAAAATTAGTTTTTTTCATTTACTATATAAACTAGAATTATCAAGGGAAACATAATTATATAAAACAAATTAATAAATATAGATATATGTTATGGAATCATACACATTGAGTTTGGAATGATTTATAAATTAAAGGATAATTATTTTTTACTTTCTTATAAATAGATGGATCATTTTCAACATGTTTAAATCTCAATTTGATTAAAATGATAAATTTAAATACCTACTCCTACAATGGGAATATTTCCCTTTTGAATTTACAGGTTTCCCTAACTTTGTATCTCACATTTCTTTTCTAGTTTATGAAAAATGAGACTAATTCATTTTATTATCAATTTGGAAATTTGATATTTATGGTGATGATGTTTAACAATTCTTTTATATACTTATAATGAACTTATATTTACACTATTGATCTTTAAAGGAATCCCATACAAGGATACCAAATGTAATTATAATGTTGAATTTTATTTTTAGTGTGAAACATTTATATAGATAAGAAGAAGGTTAATATCATGTAAATTAAACATTTTACTCAATCTATAAATATAATTTTAAACCGTGCATGACTGACTACTTTGTTTTGAAATGATATAGTAATTTAATTTTTCAAAGTCAGATGCACTATTACTAAATTTTACCATAACGTAATGTTGGGAAATTCTTATTTTACATTATAAAGAAAATGATATTATTCAAAGAATTTCTTGTAGAATATTCGTTGTAACCATTATTATGAGATAAAAGGTATGTGTTCACTTTCTCTATTATGAAAATTATTGTAATTAGGTATTTACATAAATTTCTTATAAATAATGATGCTCTTTGAGGAAGTATTACAATGAATATACTTTTATTTACTTTGGTGTTAGGATTGAAATGTCATAGTATTTTGATATGACAAAAAACAATATGAAATAAACATTCCACATATGAATGTGTTATATGTATATGATTAGATCACATAAAGAGACCAAATAGACCTCAATGTGCTAAATGTAGTGCCTAAATTTATGAATAATTATTATTAATGCTAGAATGTTCTTCATGATACCAAAATAATGGGTCTCTATATTGGGAATGGTATGAGTGGAATAATATTGTATATTTTAATTCAAAAAATCATTATGTTATATGAGGAATAAATTGGTGATTTCTAAAACGTTTTAGCATATAATATGGGTGGTTTCCATTTTCGGGATGAATCAATAGTAGTGAAATCAAGAGATATTTTTTAAGACTATAAAATTCTTCTTGAAATTCATCAGTTGATATATTAGTGAAATCCTTTTTTACTAACATGGTTAAGAGAACATTGTTTCCCATAATATTTCTTATAATGTGCTGAATAATGGAATGTAATATTGTATTACTCTCAACACTATAAGGATTCAAGGGTGTTAAATGTCAACGATTACCTCAATATTAAAGGACCATCTTCAATGCAATTGAGATATACTATGATGCTGATAAACATATACAATGTGACATTGAAAACAAATTTAAATGGTATATTTACTTTTTATATTTTCTCATTCAGATGAAACTTATTTACAGGTCAAAATGATGATTAGAACACAATGATATTTCCCCAAAATATCATTTACCTAGAGATAGATATACTTTCCCAATAATGGTTTAAAGATGTGATTCATGGATAACAGGTACATAGCACTATTATTCATCAAAAATTGGAATCATGTGATCTAATTTCATTCCTTAAGCTTTAATACATGTATTGGATAATCCATATTAATTTTTTATTTTCATATATTCATATCCTAAATATATTTTCATTAAGGGATATATTGATAAATTTCAATCAAACTAATCAAATGCTATATAATTAGAATCAAGAAGTCATATTTATAATTTTAATTGTTGTGATCAATAATATCGATCCAAAAAATGATATACCCATTTTGCAACTATAATGGGTAATTATTTTTGAGCGACATTGGGTAGTGTACTTTATCAATGATGTTGAATATAATTATATTATTTACTAAAACATTGAATTTGGACGCAGTAGACTGATATGTCTATCTGGATTATTGTTTATATCAATGATGCAATTAATGAAAAACTGGGTGGTGGGTGGACACATCGAGATAAAGGATAGGATTTTTTTGTTAAATTCTATTTAAAAAAAAGTATTTATACTTTAAGAATGATGTATATACATCATGTTCATTTGTGGGAATGTACATACACATTAGTGTCGACAACAGATCTCCCACTATAATTACATTTATATACATGTGTTAATAATTGATGGATGGGTTTCCTTCCTCGAATTTTGTAGGAGAGTATTTTAGTTAATATTCCTTAACCATCTCTTCGTAATCTTCCTCTTCCTCCTCTTACATGACCATGTCAGTCTGGGTGTGTAATGAAGGAGAATCCTATGATTTAGATGAGTGAATAAAATACCAAGATCATGAGACATGATTATTTTCACTTTTTAGTGATGACACAATAATTCCAATTTATTTAGCCTTACATAATAGGGTATGATAAAATTACTGGGATAAATAGAGGGTAATTTCACTAAAATCATCACCAATAGTGGGGATAAGAGGTATTATCATTGATGGATTGTTCAACATACATGAATGATATCACGAGGATTCATGGATCCATACCAACTTTTGAACATCTATTTTTAATAATGTTTATAATCATCAAATGTTCTTCTATGTGTTCATTAAATGAAATATTTTTGGACAATTATTGAACATTTGGGTAATTAAATTGAGATATATCTTCTATTAATGGTTGTTTTTCATCCCTTGAACTAAATCTTTCATCCATGTATTGAGATTTTCTAAATTTAAATTGAAATTTATCATGAAATAATTTCCCAATTATCATATTGATGTAGTATTTCCCACATTTATGATATTATGAATGTATTTCGACATTTTGGTGATACCAATTCCTCCCAAACAAGACATTGAAGTCAATATTCGACAGGAAAACTGGAATCTCAAAATTCAAAACTACTTCCCAAAATTATGTACTAATTTTGAACTATGTGAGGGGTTATTGTTTACACAGACCAGAAACCGAAAAATTAAATAGATATGGATACATGTAACATTTGTTTTAGTCAAAATGATTATGATTTTAGATGTTTTTTAACACTGCATCTTTAGCCCCTACCAATGAAAACTCAATAGATGTCAATTTCATCCATTATTAATAATAAGTAAAATTGATGGATTTTTCCTTATGAAATGGAATCAATACTATAAAATAAAATAGATAATTTTATAGAACTCCATGGGGTTAATATAAATATATTGTAACATACCAGTAGTGACTTAAACATCAAGCTCTTGATGTAACAGCCCAAGATTTTATAAAAAATATTCTTTTTAATTTTATTAATGTCTTGTGTTGTACGCTACACCAAAAGGAGCTTGCACAACACGCATCCTTGTCTTGCCTTGCATTACACGCAATCGCGACCTTCCTTGATAGCGTGTGTAATACGCAATACCGAGTTTCACTAAACAACGATATGCTATTAAAATATTATTAAAACTAGCCGTTATGAATAGTAATAACCATTTTTTTAAAATTCTGTAAATCTTATTTTTCAAAATGAACTTCATTCTTGGATTCGGAGTATCGAATTTAGCCTAAGGGGAAATTTTGGTACTTTTCGGATAACTTTCATATTCTGATGAATAGTGAAAATTACTAAATTATAATTAAAAACAACTTTTTTTAATCGAAATAATTAATAGTGATAAATTATTAATTTGAGTGGTTTTAAAGTATATTTAGAATATATTTTTACAATTTAATACAATGTTGGTCATTGGTTGTAATTTCACATTTAAACCAGACATAATCAAGTGTCAATCTTTTGATATATATTGTTTCCTAAAAACACGCTATTTATTTTAACAGCAGAATTTAATTATAAAATTAATTAATGCAACTTCTATGTTATGAATTTGGTAAAATAGATTTCATTTTTGAATTCAGAATATGAAATATAGCTTAGGATAAAATTTTGGCATTGTTCTGAAAAACATCAATTTTTGATGAATAGTGAAACTACTAAGTGGTAGTTAAAAAAAATGAATTTTTCATAAAACTTAATTTTGCCGCTTCTGTGAATGGAATTACGAAAATCCGAGAGACACGGTTAATATCAAGGACTAAAATGTGGTTCAATGAGATGAAAATAATTTTTTGGTGAATAGTAACTTTTTACTTTTTTTTACCGCGGTTAATAGTAAATAGGGTAACTAAGGGTAAATATGATATTACTATTACCCTAACACATGTCCTAATTCTATTGGACAAGTGTAATTCGACCAAAAACAAACTTAGGAATAAAATATGACCATTTAGGCCCACTTGGATTAGATTAGGACATTTATTATTATTTAATTCAAAGAAGAGTTAAAAGAGTTAAAATCAAAGTTTATTTACTAAAACATTTTTTAATATGGGGTTATACATAAGATAAATTCGATTGTAAATATTCATTAGAAATCTAAAAAGATTTCCTACATGATGGTATTTTATTTGTAATTTTTAGACATCAAATAATTTAATTTATTGATGACACAACGATGATGCAGTAATTATCTTATTAATGAAATATTGACATAATTTATGTTATAAACACCAAAATAAATGTAATTTGAGGTTTTTTATGAATTCCACTAATTTCCTAGGTTACTATGATATATTAGTGTTGATTTAATCAACTTTTTTCGAAAATATAATTCTGTTATGACTTTCACAAAAATCATGTATCAAATAGTGTCAAAATTGACACAAAATAGTTTTTAAATCAAATATTATATTATTAATTGTTATTTTATTCCTAAAAATCTAAGTTTCGGCCAAATGACTTAGCTAAGGATATATGTATTAATAATATACAATTTGGGGTTCGTTTGGCATGTTATAGTAAGTGTATTAACCATATAGTGAAAGAAAACAAAAAGACACGGTAAAAGTTAAATTATTTAACTTAGAGTTAAATCTAATTGATAAGGTTAAAATAATACCCTAAACTTGTCTAAATCTTATTGGTTGATAGGATTTCGACCCATCCCCACTTTAGCTTCGAAATAAGACCCTTTGGAACCATTATAAACCGATTTTGACTTTAATATAAAATAATATTTTGAGATATTCCTAAGGTGCCCCTCTCCTCCCTTATAAAAGGACACCTCCTCCCCCTCATCCTCACACCAATTTGAGCACTCAAGCTCGGCCAACCACTGCCAAAATCTCTTCTCCACTTCCCTAGCAACATCATAGAGGTTCTGGGCTTCCTCAAAGACCAATTTTAGTGCCCTAAGAGGAGGTCTCAAAGAGGCGTTTCAAAGAAGAGGTAATTACCGTTACCAATTCTTTCATCTTTATTTCTTCTTCCACTTCTTCTTCTTAGGTTGTTTCATTATGAAGTAATAACATCAGTATCACTCATATACTGATATGTTATTATAAGTATGAAACAACCCTATTTCACCATCTATCCATCCTACGGAAAAAGAAATCACCGCGCGTGCGTACGTACGGAATACCGTCTCCACGCCGTGGTGTAATCTATTTTCCACCACCACCTTACATGGATGGGTATAATGGTGTAAAGAATAACTATACATAGTTATTAAAACATCATATTGATTCTGATATATTTTATAATCCACTTCAATTCAATTCAATATTTATAGAAATGATATCATCGCTCGTGCGTACGTACGGACTACCGTCTCCACGACGCGATGAGATTCATTCTCTATGTTAACCATTTAAGAATGATTATAATGTATATATAAGAAATAATAATGAAATATATGACATTATAAAGCTATTGGATTTATGTATATATATACATATGTATGTCATCTACTTACTTCCATTTCAAGACAATAAGGAAAGAAAAACAACGTTCATGCGTACGTACAGACTACCGTCTCCATGAACGGTGTTTTTCATTTTATTTATCTATCTATTATATATATATATACTGAATATATAAGATATATAAATCATATTTGATATTCTGGAAGTAAGTAAATCATGATATAAGTAATAATGATGTCAATAACAACAAGTCAAAACACCTACGATAAATGAGACGATTTTACCCAAAACGCTACTTTAACATGAATTTACAAAAGAACGGGTAATATAAAGTCATAAGTGGACCATATATGATATAATAACAATTAATATGATTCTGGAATAAGTCAATAACATTATTTAAATCATTATACAGGAGGTTCGGACACTTACAAAGCAAGTCGGACCTAAGGTAAGGGAAATATCACAATCTCATTTTTATCTGAGATTGTTTATACTTTGGTATTTACTGGGGTTTATTTTATCATCCAAATCCATGTTCCCTCAATATGTAATATTGTTTCCATCCACTTAAAATTGTTTAAATCCATTTTTACCCTTCGGTGAGTTTTTAGTAAAGAATATGAAAGGAATCTTTTGTCATTTTTTTGTACGAGGTACTTTTTGACTTTTCCGACAAAAGTACGAAGGAATGTTTTTTTTAACTTATACGGCTTGAATGGATTTTTAAAACATTATTTACAAGAAGCTTACTTTACAAGTTTTCAAGTTTATTTTTAATCAACTTCTTCTATTTTAAAGTTGTATGACATGTTATGAAAGGAAAACTGTTTTTGAAGAAGAAAGGATATTTTCCTCAAGAATGGAGTTCAAGTGTTTTGTCAAAATTATTTTCCATCTAAGATAATAAAGGGTTCTGTTTTTATCCCTATTATTACATGGATTTGATTATGTTGTGATGGAAACATTTTTATGAATTCCTTTATCTTATATGAATTGTTTTATGATGTCATGTTGTTTAAGAATCCCATTTTTTATTACATGGGTTATGCGATGATGTATGATTTATGATTATGTGGCACACATAAGAAAGGATTCATTATAAGATGGGTGGGACCTATATCTCCCTCCAATGCATTGGGTAATGATTTTATATCTCATGAGATAGACAGGGCTGGAACGGTAGGTTATACTGGTTCAGGGAAACAGGACTGAAACGAGGGTTACTCGATTCAGAAAGGGACTTTGTCCACTAAGATAGTCTTGGCAATGACTCATGACTAACAAGAAATGATTTTCCATGATTATGTGTGCATGACACAAAGTTTCAAGTTTCATGTTTTGATTATGGTGATCTCATTTTCACTTCTATGATTTGTTCCATGTTAAGATATTATGATCTCTTTTGCAGGTTATGATTTTCAAAAAGATATGATATGATTTTTATATCTTTTGTATACCCTTACTGAGCATTTGAGCTCACCCTTTTATGTTTTCTTTTCCCCAGGATATAAATAAAGGTTTTAGGTAAAAAAAAAGGGAGATCTTTATGGGAGATATTGAAGATCTTTCACCACGATTAGAAGATTACGTTCTGAGTTTCCGAAGACACTAAACTATTACGATCCTTTAGTGTGTGTTTTTGTTATGTACTAAGTATTCCGCAAAAGTAATGTAATGTCCATGTACGATAAGCTTCGGGTCTCTACAGTTGGTATCAGAGGAAAGGTTTAGTCAACCTTTGGAAACTAGGATGCGAAAACGTTAGTGAGATCCCTAGAGATATTTCTATGGTATGTCTAGGGATGTCCTTAGGGATAAGTATACGTATAGGTTATAGTCCTAGAATTGCGCTAACGATCTTAGAATTTAACCTATGATGTTAGATATTGAGGGTACTACCCCTTTATTATATTGTTTTCCCTAGCATGATTTTTGCCTCTCACACTATTCTTTTTGGGTTTTAGACGATGGCTGGAACCCGAAGGAACCGTGTTGATCAATGCAATGGACAATGCAATGATTGCCCTCCTGAACAAACAAATGTTATGGGAGATGGAGTGCAAAATCTTATTGCTATACTTACACAAGCTATGAATCATTCTGGACTTCCAAATGAGCAGAGAAGGGAACAATATTCTATTGAGTCCTTCATGAGGCAACGTCCACCTTCTTTCAGTGGGACTTCCGATCCACTTGTTGCTGAACAATGGATCAGTACCACTGAAAATATATTTTCAGTTCTTCAATGTTCTGAACATGATAAAGTCATCTTAGAAGTATATCGTTTGGAAGGTGAAGCTGATCAATGGTGGAATCTTATCAAGAATACGAGGCCAAGAGATGAAATTGAGTCCATGGAATGGGATGAGTTCAAGAACTTATTTTTCAATAAGTACTTCCCTCGTATTCTTCGAACAAAGATGGAGAAGGAGTTTCTTGAACTAAAGCAAAAGGATGATGAATCTGTTGGTATATACGAAGAGAATTTTACAAGACTTGCAAGGTATGCATCTGGCATTATCATCCAACCCGAAAGTAAAGTTGATCGATTTTTCAGTGGCTTAAAACCAAGTCTTCGAAGGGCATTAGCTATAAGAGACTTCAGTAGCAATGAAGAAATTGTGCGTTGTGCTATCAAGGTAGAAATGGAAGTTGGTGTTACATATCCATCTCATGGTTTTGACAAAAAACGAAAGATGGAGTTCAAGGAGAAATCTCAGAATAATGGTGAAAAGAAGATGAATGTTTCCTTATGCACAAAGTGTGGAAAGAAGCATGGTGGAGATTGTCTTAAAGGGACTAGAAAATGTTTTAAGTGTGGAAAAGAAGGTCATCAAGCAGCTGAGTGTCGAAGTAATGGAAAAAGGGTTTCTAATGATGTGAATAAAGCAAACACTGCAGAGAACGCACCACCAACACTTCAATGCTTCAAGTGCAAGGAAATGGGGCATTATTCTAATAATTGCCCTAATCCAAGGGTTAGTGATGATCAACATGAGCAACCACTGAAGGCAAAGGACAAAGGGAAGTCACATGCGATCACTATTGGCAATGTTGAATATGACAAAGATGTGGTGGTATGATTAAGTGTTTATGTAATGGGATTCCAAAATAATGTTGTATCATGGAATATTGGAATATTTATGTATTGGTCTAATGTGGTATTCAAAGTGATTGAGATATTATGCGCATAATGAAGGGAAAAAGAGAAAATGAAATGTTTAACAGTATTCATGAGCTCATGATTGATATAAGGACTAAGTGATATCATGGTTTGAGTATATAGAATTTTGAGGATTTTGGTATGTGGAAAGTGTTAACTTTTAACTGCATTCATGTTTTCACTAAGGTATTCAAGAGAATACACGATTAAGGACTTTGAATGTTTGGAATGTGACCAACAAGACATATCTTATGATATGTGGGGATCAACGACAGTATTAAATCTCTGGTAATCGTTGTCACTATATTATGAGAGTGGACTGCAGTATTATATATAAGCCTAAAGATTAGACTGGATTATGTTGGAATAAGTTAGTATTGTTTAAGGATAGAAGTTTTTTTTTGAAATTATTGATGGGATGTTATAGTAATGTAGTTTTAGAAAAAGGACAACCTGCAGGACGGGCGACAGCCCATCGCTTCGGACAAGGCTATGGGAATCGAACCCACAACCGAAGTGCGACTGGCCTTTATCGCCTACCACTAGCCTACAGGAAGTCCCTGTTTAGTAGACACTAGTTTTATTATATTAAGCAGTATGATATATGAAGTATAAGTCCATTTTAGGAACCATATGTGATTAATCTCACTATAGATCGACTTATGTATATAATTTTTGCTAACCTTTTGTGATGGAATGACCCGTCATTCTATCACATGATCTGCTAACACTTCACGAATAACAAATTCAACTTCATATATTTAAGAGATGAAGTGGAAATTGTTCAAGGCATGAACAACAGTGAGATTGTACCAAAATAATGAAAGTATTTATTCTAATTCAAATTTTCAACTTTAGGGAAATGATCTTGAAAACCAAAAATATTGTCCTAGTGATCTTATACCTGATGAATCGGATGGTACCTTAGATCGTCACAAATTTATGGATTTGTGATTGTTGGCTTTTCCATAGCCATGTTCTCTACCACTCTCCATCGGAACATGATGGTTAGATTTTTCTTCCATATCCATATTTTTACCTATGTGGAAACCCAGCGATTAGTTTATTTGGGTAATCGTTACATTTCATACTTTAGTTTTTAAAGCCAAGTTTTGGTATTCCTTTTTACGATGTGGGTTTCTATTAAAGAAACTTTCTAATAGTAAACCATTTATAACCCCGACGAATTTCGAGGGCGAAATTCATTTTAAGGGGGGTAGAATGTAACAGCCCAAGATTTTATAAAAAAATATTCTTTTTAATTTTATTAATGTCTTGTGTTGTACGCTACACCAAAAGGAGCTTTCACAACACGCATCCTTGTCTTGCCTTGCATTACACGCAATCGCGACCTTCCTCGATAGCGTGTGTAATACGCAATACCGAGTTTCACTAAACAACGATATGCTATTAAAATATTATTAAAACTAGCCATTATGAATAGTAATAACCATTTTTTTAAAATTCTGTAAATCTTATTTTTCAAAATGAACTTCATTCTTGGATTCGGAGTATCGAATTTAGCCTAAGGTGAAATTTTGGTACTTTTCGGATAACTTTCATATTCTGATGAATAGTGAAAATTACTAAATTATAATTAAAAACAACATTTTTTAATCGAAATAATTAATAGTGATAAATTATTAATTTGAGTGGTTTTAAAGTATATTTAGAATATATTTTTACAATTTAATACAATGTTGGTCATTGGTTGTAATTTCACATTTAAACCAGACATAATCAAGTGTCAATCTTTTGATATATATTGTTTCCTAAAAACACGCTATTTATTTTAACAGCAGAATTTAATTATAAAATTAATTAATGCAACTTCTATGTTATGAATTTGGTAAAATAGATTTCATTTTTGAATTCGGAATATGAAATATAGCTTAGGATGAAATTTTGGCATTGTTCTGAAAAACATCAATTTTTGATGAATAGTGAAACTACTAAGTGGTAGTTAAAAAAACTGAATTTTTCATAAAACTTAATTTTGCCGCTTCTGTGAATGGAATTTCGAAAATCCGAGAGACACGGTTAATATCAAGGACTAAAATGTGGTTCAATGAGATGAAAATAATTTTTTGGTGAATAGTAACTTTTTACTTTTTTTTACCGCGGTTAATAGTAAATAGGGTAACTAAGGGTAAATATGATATTACTATTACCCTAACACATGTCCTAATTCTATTGGACAAGTGTAATTCGACCAAAAACAAACTTAGGAATAAAATATGACCATTTAGGCCCACTTGGATTAGATTAGGACATTTATTATTATTTAATTCAAAGAAGAGTTAAAAGAGTTAAAATCAAAGTTTATTTACTAAAACATTTTTTAATATGGGGTTATACATAAGATAAATTCGATTGTAAATATTCATTAGAAATCTAAAAAGATTTCCTACATGATGGTATTTTATTTGTAATTTTTAGACATCAAATAATTTAATTTATTTATGACACAACGATGATGCAGTAATTATCTTATTAATGAAATATTGACATAATTGATGTTATAAACACCAAAATAAATGTAATTTGAGATTTTTTATGAATTCCACTAATTTCCTAGGTTACTATGATATATTAGTGTTGATTTAATCAACTTTTTTCGAAAATATAATTCTGTTATGACTTTCACAAAAATCATGTATCAAATAGTGTCAAAATTGACACAAAATAGTTTTTAAATCAAATATTATATTATTAATTGTTATTTTATTCCTAAAAATCTAAGGTTCGGCCAAATGACTTAGATAAGGATATATGTATTAATAATATACAATTTGGGGTTCGTTTGGCATGTTATAGTAAGTGTATTAACCATATAGTGAAAGAAAACAAAAAGACACGGTAAAAGTTAAATTATTTAACTTAGAGTTAAATCTAATTGATAAGGTTAAAATAATACCCTAAACTTGTCTAAATCTTATTGGATGATAGGATTTCGACCCATCCCCACTTTAGCTTCGAAATAAGACCCTTTGGAACCATTATAAACCGATTTTGACTTTAATATAAAATAATATTTTGAGATATTCCTAAGGTGCCCCTCTCCTCCCTTATAAAAGGACACCTCCTCCCCCTCATCCTCACACCAATTTGAGCACTTAATCTCGGCCAACCACTGCCAAAATCTCTTCTCCACTTCCCTAGCAACATCATAGAGGTTATGGTCTTCCTCAAAGACCAATTTTAGTGCCCTAAGAGGAGGTCTCAAAGAGGCGCTTCAAAGAAGAGGTAATTACCGTTACCAATTCTTTCATATTTATTTCTTCTTCCACTTCTTCTTCTTAGGTTGTTTCATTATGAAGTAATAACATCAGTATCACTCATATACTTATATGTTATTATAAGTATGAAACAACCCTATTTCACCATCTATCCATCCTACGGAAAAAGAAATCACCGCGCGTGCGTACGTACGGAATACTGTCTCCACGCCGTTGTGTAATCTATTTTCCACCACCACCTTACATGGATGGGTATAATGGTGTAAAGAATAACTATACATAGTTATTAAAACATAATATTGATTCTGATATATTGTATAATCCACTTCAATTCAATTCAATATTTATAGAAATGATATCATCGCTCGTGCGTACGTACGGACTACCGTCTCCACGACGCGATGAGATTCATTCTCCATGTTAACCATTTAAGAATGATTATAATGTATATATAAGAAATAATAATGAAATATATGACATTATAAAGCTACTGGATTTATGTATATATATACATATGTATTTCATCTACTTACTTCCATTTCAAGACAATAAGGAAAGAAAAACAGCGTTCATGCGTACGTACGGACTACCGTCTCCATGAACGGTGTTTTTCATTTTATTTATCTATCTATTATATATATATATATACTGAATATATATGATATATAAATCATATTTTATATTCTGGAAGTAAGTAAATCATGATATAAGTAATAATGATGTCAAGAACAACAAGTCAAAACACCTACGATAAATGAGACGATTTTACCCAAAACGCTACTTTAACATGAATTTACAAAAGAACGGGTAATATAAAGTCATTAGTGGACCATATATGATATAATAACAATGAATATGATTCTGGAATAAGTCAATAACATTATTTAAATCATTATACAGGAGGTTCGGACACTTACAAAGCAAGTCGGACCTAAGGTAAGGGAAATATCACAATCTCATTTTTATCTGAGATTGTTTATACTTTGGTATTTACTGGGGTTTATTTTATCATCCACATCCATGTTCCCTCAATATGTAATATTGTTTCCATCCACTTAAAATTGTTTAAATCCATTTTTACCCTTCGGTGAGTTTTTAGTAAAGAATATGAAAGGAATCTTTTGTCATTTTTTTGTACGAGGTACTTTTTGACTTTTCCGACAAAAGTACGAAAGAATGTTTTTTTTAACATATACGGCATGAATGGATTTTTAAAACATTATTTCCAAGAAGCTTCCTTTACAAGTTTTCAAGTTTATTTTTAATCAACTTCTTCTATTTTAATGTTGTATGACATGTTATGAAAGGAAAACTGTTTTTGAAGAAGAAAGGATATTTTCCTCAAGAATGGAGTTCAAGTGTTTTGTCAAAATTAATTTCCATCTAAGATAATAAAGGGTTCTGTTTTTATCCCTATTATTACATGGATTTGATTATGTTGTGATGGAAACATTTTTATGAATTCCTTTATCTTATATGAATTGTTTTATGATGTCATGTTGTTTAAGAATCCCATTTTTTATTACATGGGTTATGCGATGATGTATGATTTATGATTATGTGGCACACATAAGAAAGGATTCATTATAAGATGGGTGGGACCTATATCTCCCTCCAATGCATTGGGTAAAGATTTTATATCTCATGAGATAGACAAGGCTGGAACGGTAGGTTATACTGGTTCAGTGAAACAGGACTGAAACGAGGGTTACTCGATTCAGAAAGGGACTTTGTCCACTAAGATAGTCTTGGCAATGAGTCATGACTAACAAGAAATGATTTTCCATGATTATGTGTGCATGCCACAAAGTTTCAAGTTTCATGTTATGATTATGGTGATCTCATTTTCACTTCTATGATTTGTTCCATGTTAAGATATTATGATCTCTTTTGCAGGTTATGATTTTCAAAAAGATATGATATGATTTTTATTTCTTTTGTATACCCTTACTGAGCATTTGAGCTCACCCTTTTATGTTTTCTTTTCCCCAGGATATAAATAAAGGTTTTAGGTAAAAAAAAGTGAGATCTTTATGGGAGATATTGAAGATCTTTCACCACGATTAGAAGATTACGTTCCGAGTTTCTGAAGACACTAAACTATTACAATCCTTTAGTGTGTGTTTTTGTTATGTACTAAGTATTCCGCAAAAGTAATGTAATGTCCATGTACGATAAGCTTCGGGTCTCTACACTTGAGGGACTAGTTGGGCCTCTACCTGAACATCTGAGAGATAATTTGGTAAATTAAGAGAATATAAAACTAAGGGATTGGAAGGGATAATAGACAACTATTTTAGGATGTAATATTTTTTAACTTTAGTTTTTTCTCCAATACGATGGTGTTCCCTTATAAGGGAAATTGTGGTTGATGTGATTGGAATATAGAGTTCAGGTGCTTCAACTTATGTTGCGGGAATTCCTATTAATGGTTGATAAGGTCATATTCACATTGAAAATCATATGGACTAATGAGGAGGATTCACCCTTTATATATAATATGCCAAAATAATCAATCATGGAAAATCATATTGAATACTAGTGAATTTTAATCTCTTTTTCCACTCATTGAAGTGATTTTAACTGATTTTTAGTAGCTTAAATATTTGAAGATGGGATGTGGCTAAATGAATGGGTCAGAAAAGGATTGTTTCTTTTGTAGCCTCCTAATATTGTTTCCTTCTTGCCAAGGTTCCTTGTACAAGATTAGGGATCATATGTCATTAGATCACACGTTAATAAAAACATGCTCTATTTAGTTTATAAAATTATTAGAACTCAATATGAATTCACCATCTGATGAGGATTTTGTTTCACATGGATATTTATATGGAAGTATTTGGTGGGATATTTTGATTACACTTGAGACAAGAGATAGTAAATTCAAAAGATATTGGTATATCAAGAGTATTTGTATTAGATCATCCTCCCAAACATGACTCTACACCATTAGTTATGTTATTTCTTCGATGATTGTATCTTAATAGGATATTGTGATGACAATGTTTGGTTCACCGTCAAAGAAGTAATTTGGGGAGTAGTTGGATGATTTTCTTATTAGTTCAGGAAAATTTGTGATTAATTTATTGATTTTTTAGATATTTAATCTTTATATTTCTCATACTATTACTTATAAATACATGTGATATTCCTTCATTCTATGGAGTGGTAGAAAAAAATCATTCAAGTTATGATCATGGTTTTCAAATATTTACCATCATAGAATAAACCATATTTTATAAGGTGTGTTTTAATAATAAATAACTAAATATGGAGTACCTAAATTATCAATTTATGGGGCATAATTCAGGTAGTAATCAAAACCAAATAGATCATAAAAATTATTATTTAGTGACATTTACCAATTAATATCTATATCTACTATAATGTATCATAGAAATTGCTCATATTATAGAGTGTAACATTTATTTACTTATTCATAAAATTAATAATTTGAATATTCTTTTCTGTTTTCATTATTTGTATATTATCAAATATTTTTCTTTAATGAGGTGCATCCACATTATATGGTTGGAGATTTTTTGTTGGGGCATGTGTAAGATCAGAATATAAGGGGACAAAAATAACATCCACCCAAAATTTCATTTTTCATAGAATATTCTGCTTTGTATTAGATCTGATTATTGTTTTTAAAGTAAAATATGTTTACCTTTGCTGAAATTTAAAAATAAGAAAAAATCCATATTGTCATTTTAACATGATAAGGGGAATTCACACATAAATATTATGATTCTCAATAGAAATACACATCAAGTATCATTGTTGAAGATGGAAGTTTATAGAGAAAGAAAAATTACATACCCTAGTGATAATATCTGGGAACGGCTTGTTTGCACATTTTTTAAAATCTTATAGGTCCATGAATATCATTATCTTCTACATAGAGTTGAATTTGTAAATGAACAATTATTTAATATCACCCATTCTTTTTTCCAATTGGGATGGTAAATTGGTATAAAATATGATGGGTGGTTTTGTAAGGTATTCACGAAACAACTGAGTTCTAAATCCAATTAGTTCCCAAGAGTTCCAATCATGGTAAAACATATAGAAAAAGTTACATTATATGGTGTTTTGGATCCTCTGATCAATTTATTTTTAGAAATTTAATATTCCCGAAATTTTAGGGAATTAGAGAAACATCTCCCAATTCTAGTTTATGCTTCATTCCCATTTTTATGGTTCTTCTCATCCGTCAATCGCTTCTAATATTCCATACACTGAATAAATTTTTATGATGTGATCTATGTTGATGAAAAAATTGGTTTTCATTTGAGCATGGGAAAAATAGGATTTGTTTTCTACTGTAGATTTTTCTGTACTAATAGTTTGCAACCATCATGGGATGACCTAAGCAGATGCATCTGAAATAGAACGAGATATATCCCTAATGTAGTTAACTATTGAAATATCACTACTATGGGTTCAAAATATATAATTTAAACCCACATTTAGTGTATGATTCATATTTATTCCCACTATTATGATGAACACTTCTGTTTGAGTGGTGCATGATTTAAGTGCGATCTGAGGGCCCTCATTAATAATATATCCAGTTGGGATATCTCAATTGGTTAGTTCTCGTTTTTTCTTTATCAACACATTAATTTCAATCCCATATTCAAATTACCTCTCATATAATGTATCAATTTTACCTATTTTATGTAAATAAATGGATATAGTTATTATTTCTCTTTCACTCTATTTAAACTCACGTATGTAGTGGTAGTTGAGAATTCACTGGAATCCCCAAATTCATTGTAATTTTTTTTGTTTTAGGAGTGGTAACATTAATAAATTATCTGATTATTAACTATGTTTTGAATGAAACCATCATCATCATATTCATCAACATATGTTTTATGTTCTATATCATTTTTAGTTGATGTGATAATGATGTTCAGAAATACAAAATTAATTGTTGGTGTATCACTTGTATTTGAATTATAGAAGGGTATGTTTCCCCAGAAATAAATCATTAATGAGAATCCAAAAACATGGTTTGTTTCACCCATGGAATATTACATTTTTATTTCCATAGTTTGGACTCATCATTCCATTCACAGATTCAGATAATACTGCTCGTCCAAGGTGATCTAAAGGTAATATTGATTCAATTGTGTCATATGCATCCCCAAGGAGGAAGATGTGTCATGGGAAGGGTGAACTATAAATATCCACCATTAAATACTCCTTATGGATGATAAAAGTATGATTTCCATAAGAAACGATGTTGAGGTAAAAATTCTTCATGCCCTGCAAGATGATGTTCCTTTTTTTACAGTTATGGAACTTATTAACTAGATTTAGTAGTCTTGTAAGATATTCTTTTAGTAAAAATTATGCCATTACAAAGGGTTGGGGATGCCCCTATATTTTTGGTACAACATCTACAGTCATAATCATAAAAATCAGTGTGAAATAATGAACCTGATGAATTGTATAGTATACACATATATATTTCTCATTTAAATACATTTTTGGTACTCAATGATTATTTTCCATTAACTGTAAGCATTTATCAATGTTTTTGTAATTTTTATCCTAGAGTTTTTCAATAGCTTAATCTAATTGATCTGGATGATTCTAAGATACCATTATGTATAATTTTTTTTTGATTATACTATCTTACATGGGTGTCTCTCACATTATTGAGTTAGCTTGGAAAAATTACATTACATAATGATATATGTGGTGGGATTTTCTTATTAGGGACGGTTGGGAAATGAAATTCCATATGTTAACTCAATCCTTTATTATGAATGCTAGATTTGGTTCCAATATTAAATCAATATAACATGAAAAACTAATTAAGACATTCACAATACATAACCTCTAATTGTTTTCATGATTTCAGGCCTCATGTAGCCAAAATGGTTTCTAATTTAATTTGAAAATGATGTTACTCTATTACCATGACATGATTTGAATATCCATCGTTAGATAACAATTTATCTTATAGGTGATGAAAATATTTCCAGATACTAAGGAGAGTGTCATTCACAAATTATTTAGATAAAATATATATGAAGCTATTTTGAGCGGCCACTAGTGAGTAAAACATGGCCAATATAATTCTATTTAATTATATTACTGTTATGTGTGAAATTATGTCACTTCATTTAAACAAATTTATTATTCCTTATCTATTTTATTATAGATGGTTGGAATGGGGGGATTCTACTCTATCACACTATAGTATGAGTTACCCATGGGTTTCTGAAGGATGATAGTTTTATCATGTTTATTTTGGAAGTGAAACGATACTACATGCCAGTTTAAATCATTATAGATGAATGAAATTATATTCTAAAGTGCCTCCCGATATGAGGCAATTCTCACAATTTATTTGAAAGGAGTGGACCTTCTAAAAAATTGAAATATCACTAGAGGGAAGACCTTCATAGTTAATTCCATAATTGTAAGGACTATCATTAAATATTTACATCAGATATAAATGAGAAATAATTTGGTATATACCCTATAGATGACCCATAGGGTGGATGAAAGTAAGTTAAATATATTTTTACCATTTAATCATTTATCCAAGAGGAGGGTTTCTTGGGAACCCATCAAGATATGTGTACTCATGATCAATCACTTAGTGACCACTATTAAATATTTCATGGTAAATATTATGCACAGGACCTCTAGAGTCTCTATTAGATGAGTTGTAAAGGCATCCTTCACCACTATGACTACTTCTACCATAATTTGATAATGAATCATTTGGATTGAGGGAATAAAACATTAGGTGTTTTAAGGATCAACAAGACCATTCCTATGTATAAAATGTTTGTTTTTCTTTACTTTAATTTCAAACTTACTTTGATAATAATTCTTTTTAGTGACTATACTTTGGTCTAATAGTGTTGGATGCTGTTGAGGAAATGTTCCAAAACATGATCCCACCTGACTAACTCATTATTCATTGTTATGATTTTATAAAATGTTTCAATGGTTATTAATGTTATGTATTCTTTCCAAATGGAGACATCAAGAGTTGACCAATTCTCTCTACTTGGAATGGGATATACATATGATCATGTTATCTAACTACAATTGATTGTTTTTGAAAACCATCTAGGATTGGAGAAGAAATTTAGTATTTTTCCTAATTTCTATCATATCATGATTATGGGTTATTAATCTTATTTATTTTTTATTGTCTTCCAAAGTGAGAACCATAACGTTTTTTGTCCTTATATCCTGGAAGGCTTATAGAATTTGGGAAAATATAGATGTATATTTTTCATCATGTTCAATATATACAGTGTGGATTATATAACAAGAATGAGTATATAGTCTTATTTGTTACTAGATAAAAGATGTATTCCGACTCCTATATCAATTTCATGCTATGATATATAGACAATATTCATTTACATGACTAGGTATATGTACTTTCCCTAATTTCTAATGGAGAATACCAAAACATTTCTCTTATTTCAGTTAAACTATCATTGATGACATAGTCGATGTTGGTTGGTATATGTCCATGATCATGTGATTACATCATGAATTTTTAGTGGGCTTCTCTAGAGGTAATGGGGATATGAGCCTATTATTGTTTTATTGATTTATTCCCTTTGTTGGTTGTCCTGGGAACTTCAGTAAAAGTGACATGTGTCAGATCGTGCTAGTTGAAATCATCACTATGATCATTATTTAATGTCATATGGAGTTTTATTTAGTTGGGTCTCATAGTAAAACTTCACAGAGACTCCCATTATGTCATGATAATCCCCTAGGACAACTCACGATTTTCCTCTTTAGGGTAAGATATGTATTTTATGTTGTTTTTCGAGGAAAGGATCCTATAATGGTTTATATATGGTGATGGGTTTCATTGGATATTTTAATCTATCCATTATTGAATGATTATTTTAGGGTACATAATATCTTGTAGGACATAATTTGAGACCCCCAGGAGGGGAAAATTCCATTGAGGAGGTACTTAAAAAACTATTCTTTTGGTGAAACCGTTTTTTTTTCAGGATGTTGTTTATGAAAATCTTCCTTCTTACTGCCAATTTTGCCTTAGACTAGGAAATTTCTCAAAGGAATGTGGAATTAATGATGCCTGTCATGAAAATATATAGAATATTTGGATTGAGAAAGTCAATACAAGTCATCCACTTCCTTCAATATCTACACCTAACAGATTGCAAGATGGGGATCAGACCTCACCCAGTGAGGTTCATTCTCCAGTTGTGGAATCAAATAACAATTACAGTTCACCCCCACCTCTTGAGGATGTTTCAGTAGTGAAAAAACTAGTTGATACTCAGGAGGATGAAAATGAAGGGTGTGAACCATCTGAAAATAGTGATTCACCTCAACATGAAGAATATAAAACTAATCATATGGAGGAATATTATAGGTGAGCAATGTCCATGAAGGGGAATGAACCAATAGTTGATGCTGATGGGATCATCACCCCTATCCTCAGAAAAAAGAGGAGACTCAAAGACTACTCTCAACTTGAAAGAACCATAGTCACACGTTAATTGGACATCTCAAGAGAGGAAGTCTCTACCACTAACACAACTCATCATGTAGAGGCCCAACAACATGCTAAAGGGGAAAATTTTCATAATAGGCCTTGTGGTGAAGATCCAAAATCTACATAGAATCTTCAAGATAAAATAAGGTATCAATATTCTAGAAGAGGATATATTTCAAATAATACTTACTTAGCCATAATGTTGGATATATTTAATGAAATAATGAATAAGGAGATTCAAAAAACTACCTAACTCATCTTATTGGTAGGGTGGAAGCTAGAAGACCTTGATTATGGGAGTTGATTACTGTCTTACTCTAGTCTGATCATTGGAATTTTTTTGAGATGATCCTACTGTTTATTATCTAGAAACATTGAATTTCTTCTTCTCTGTCTAGACTCTGTCTGGCTGGATCCTGTTCATGTTGTACCAACATAAGTGGTCCATTTCCAACTCTGTTTTTTATATCCTCTTGATTCTGATACTTTGTAGCCTGATCATTGCACCGGTTCTTCGGTTGGAGCTCTGCCTTGTTAATCAGCTTTCCTAGAAGCACATGAAGAATGGAATTTATACTCTACCTTCCCGATCTGAAATTTGAGTTGTCGGTACTTTTGAGGGTCTTCTTTCCTTGAAAAAATGAAGGTACTAATGCCTCTATTATGAGTATTTGGGCTGATTGACTTATCTCTCTGTATCCATATATTTTCCCTACTGGTGTAAGATCTGTAAACCTTGTGATTTCAGTGTTACTATCTTTTTTAATAAATTAATTTGGGGCATGAATAGGGAGACTAATTCAAGTTTCCACCTTCAAAAAAAATTAATAGAAAATATGAACAAGGAAACCCATCAAATCGATATCATAATGATTAAACTAATTTGAAATTAATATCCCTATAAGATCCTTTTATGAACCAAATTAATTTAATATATTTAGAAAGGTTAATTATATGTGGGATACATAGTTATATTTTATTATGAATAGAATCACATTAGGATCACTATTTTTTTACAAAATGTAGTGAGTTTTTGACACCAAGTTATATAGGGATTAATATTATTACACAATCAATCATGTCAATGCACCACCTTCATTTCTCAAACCCATTTGGGTTTTTCTAACATGGTTTACTCATGGAAATAAAAAAACCAATAGTTAATATATCCATGTAATGTAAATTTTTACCAATGGAAGGAATCACAATATATTTTCCAACTACTGTTAGGATCTATGATTTTATAAGAGGATGGGTGGTCAGATCATCATACAATATATATGTGGAATATTTTCCAATTATGAGATTCTATTATAGATTAATGTCGTATTCATGATCATTTATAAACATTAATATAAACCCCTCCAACCATTTTATTTGAAATCAATTACATTTACATGAAGAAGTAAACATATGTATGTATCACGGGGTATCTATCAATAAAAACATCTGTACGTATCTATCCTTACAAGTTGAGAGATAAACTTATATATATCATACGATCATCATCCCATTTCTCTATATACTGGGTAATTCATTAGATTAAATGATTCATACTTTAAAAAATCTTTATTGGGTATTATGGAATTTACAACATTACAAGGTGGTAGTTAATGAGTTAATGTCGAGAATGAAATCACGACTTAGGATTCCTATGTATATTATTGAATGGAATCATAAAACATGTAGATTGGATGCATATAATGAGATACATCATAACATTTAGGGTCATATTATAAGAACTAGACCAAGTATTTATGTGTCATATATCATGGACATCGAGGTGGATTGTTCTATAAAAGGATTGTGTGAGACTTATACTTCAGAGATACATTTTGGATAATATATCCGGAAATATTTTCTTGTAATGAGATAAAATGATCCATGAATTTGGTTCAATTTGGATGAGGTTAAAATGACATGGAAGTAATATTGTCTCATTGTAAGGTGAAAATATTTCAACATAAATATATCCTAATATAATTGATTATGTATCAAATGTGTTAGAATTGAACCTTGGGGAGATTTCATACATATCCCATGAGTATAATAGTCAAATCCCACATATTTGGACATTTTTTGGAGTTACAATAATGATATATGCCTAAAATTACATAATTTGGAATATTAAACTCTAATGTTTTTATCATGTTATAAATTGTCCATAGAGAGGACGATATCATCTTTTTGTATAAATCTTGTTGGATTCAAAATTTGGGTTATTTTTTTATTCAAGAGATATTATCAGCACTGACCTTTAAAACATTGTGGGTCATGCAACCTATGTGAAATAAGGGGAAGTGAGAGATTCAGTACATCATACAATCTTCTACATCTCCTATTGGATGAGTGTTATTTTATGGATATTGGGATATGTCCAGCATGAAATTATATTGGATTACTATATCAGAATTTTTTATTTCTTATTTATTTGAGGTGGATAGAAGAATAAAACAAAAGAACTTATCATTGGGAAATAAAAGGATTAATCAATTTGTTTGATATATTATGGTCCCTAGAAAAACCTCTTTGTATAAATTCATCAATATCATTAGAATTCCAGATTACAATCATTATGAGGGTCCCAACATCATGGGATATTAAATGAATAAAATAAATTTCAGAAAGAAAGCGGGATCAAGAGGACAATATAGTGTAACCTAAATACTGATTCTACATGTCAGGAGGTCGTCATTAAGGTTTTAACATTTTCCCCATTGGATGGATGTCCTATTGATGTGGTGAAATGTAATTAGTGATACGAGGGAAGTCTCTGAGGGTTCTTCACCAACGTGATACATGGGGAATTTGGAGAGTTCTTCAAACATGATATATCTATTTGAGTTGGATTTTATTTCATTAAGGTGATACCTGGGAAAGTTGGGAGGTATGGAGTTTATGGGTAAATTGAGAAAACATCATGGAAACCATCCCCTGTTCTATTCTCAGGAATATGGGATGATATCATGGGATATGAATAATCCATGAAATGATAATTTTTTTGGGTAATTTTCACACATATACAAGTGTATTCCTATGTTCCCATGTAAGATTGGTGCTCAAGTATTCATCAATTTAAGGGAACCTATACCTATTTTATATAGACAAGGGATAGTCGTTCCTCAAGTAGATCATTAGAGTTTCATACCATTTTAAAACATCATTATCATCAGTGTTTCTAATTCCATATTATTTTTGTACGAAAAAAAATATACCTTTGGTTTAAGAGGAAATTAGATAAAGACATGGGTGAGTTGAACTTCGAGGTTAATCCACCCATTCCCATAATGAAAAATAATGATCATAATGAAACCATTTATAGAAAATATCTGGACCCTGGATGAAGCTATTTTTCTATAAAATTTTTCCTTTAAAGTTGTTCATACAATATGTGGCCTACTCCAGGTTCTTGGAAATTCTATTGATATGTGGTTCTATGAATTTTGAAATATACTAATTATACTAGTATATCATTTTTTACAAACTTGGGTGATATCGTGAGGGTTTAGGAGTAAGGATATTTTTTACCATTCATTACATTTACATTATTATTTAATTGAGTATTTTTTACATTTAATCATGTAATCCTAGCATGTGAAATAGATTATCAATGACTATATTTATAAATAAAATATTGAAATAAATATTATGTTGTTGGTTATAAAACTATGATGTTCATCCAAAAGTATTTTCAAATATATTTATTCTTTATGATGATATAAACTCATCCTAACATATCTCACATGATCATCACAATGTGTTCATTTCATTGTAATTAATATAGTACAAAAAAATAACATATGATCTTGCATTATTAAAAATTTCCCTTTATTGATGTTCTACAAATATATTATATCATTGAGACCTTTGTGTTATCACTTGATTATTATGTTGTACTCATAATGTACAATTATTCGATTTTTCTTCTTCTAGATATTGATAGTTCTAGTAAACTACATAATCAGTAAACATTATTCCAAGTCACATCATATTGAATTATATTTTCAAAACCAATAATTATAAAATTTGGTCAATGAAATCAATGTTTAAAGGATATTATAATTGGAGTTTTCATATTATAATGATGTCACCCACATCATCGATCTAGTATTCAAGGATTTGACTAATCGATGAATATTGAATATATTTAATCATCTTTGTTTTATGTAACTCGTATCTATTTTTTCACAATTTAATGAAAAAAACCCATTAAAAGGGAACCCCACAATGATTTTTCCTTGAGATTTTACTAGTTAATTATTCAACACACTCTATTAAAACTATATGAAATCTATTATATATATCCCCACACTATTGGAAAACATATGTTGTTATAATAATGTAAATTTTGAATCATTATCCTACACCACACAAAGTATGGGATCTACCACCAATATACCACTACTAAATACTAGCTACCATATTTGAGTTTAATCATTATCCCTATGATGTCTTGCGTGACCAGGAAGATGTGATTGCTTGAGTTGGATATTATTGTGTCACTAAAAATTATATATTACTCTATATAAATAATATTTAAATAATTCCAAAAAACATAAGTTTACTCTTACATCCTTTCCATTTCATATTCCTATAACTATAAAAAATATCAGTCATATTTCTTTTAGGATTCTCAAGAACATATATGGGTGTTCTTCAAAACATTATTTAATATAATGCTGGGAAAATAATTATTATAAATTCTCTATTTTACCAAAAACATCAAAAAACTACTTTGATAAACATAAATGGATTTTAAATCCATCCCAATAATTTACATTGAATACAAATTACATATATACATACATAATGAAATGTATAATCATGCTCATGATCAATTCCCTCATAACTCATTGGTTTTCATCTAACATAAAATCATTACGTTTCACTTCAATTAATCCCACATAAATATTGACAACAAGAATAATTTATATCATTAGATTCACTGATAAATATTGAAAATAATAATAGAACCAATGTAAGATGAGAAATATCCACCTTTTTATTTTTTTCAATATATACATAGAAATTGGTATGTCAATAT
The DNA here is from genome assembly GCA_963277665.1 of Viscum album. Classification (NCBI taxonomy): domain Eukaryota; kingdom Viridiplantae; phylum Streptophyta; class Magnoliopsida; order Santalales; family Viscaceae; genus Viscum; species Viscum album. The sequence continues at coordinate 1,450,219,761 of OY728155.1, forward strand.
GTGTTATTGAATTCAAACCTATGAATCCTTTAATTTGTTTTCTCATAAATTTTCATAGATTTTAATTTTTATTTACCTATCTTACACCTATAAATAATATATTGATAACATTTAGAGGGGATGTTATTAATTAATTCTTATAATATGTTCAATCAATAATCTAACTCGTTGAATACACTAGAAATGACAACTATTAAACACTAGAAAAATATATTCAGAGAAAAATATTTAGAATTTAGAAATAATTATATTCCAAATAAAGAAGAAAAAACATATAATTTTATTCAAAATCTTCTAAGATATTTAATGTTCTGAACACTAATTAAAAAATTTAGATACCAATTGGGTTATTAATTTCACATGATATATATCTAATTGAATTCATATAATCAATTATATATATATATATATATTAAAAATGATTACGTAAAAATTCGAGTTTATAAATTTGATGAAATATTTAAATTTTGTTTTAATGATTAATTCAATTTCACCCCATTAATATTTGGAATTATTATTTTTACCAAGGATGAGTTATTTATAAAACAAACCTTATTCAGTGGTGCCTCCTCTTTCCATTTCCAGAAAATAGACTATTATTAAATAATAATTGTGGAAACCCCTTGTTAATTCTTCTCTTTGCTTCCCCTTATAGTTATTCATAATATAATTTTAATCGTGGATTAATTATTATATAAATATATTCCATGATAATCCATGTAGATACTGTGATACATTTCTTATATCATCTTAGCCTTCAACCATGTCATTTTTATTTCTCAGTTCTAATTATTTTATGAAATATATAATTCATATTTTTTCAACATTATTGTTTTTGAGGATAATCATTTAATATCATAATAGGGAACATGAATCAATGGTTTTGAGTTTATTATTATTGAGAAACACATCATTTTCAGGTAGTAAGGAAATGATGCCATTTAAAACATGACCGACCCAATTGAACCTCTCACAGTCTAGATTTTACACTTGAGGGTCATATGATTTTAATAAATTATCATAAAATTCCTATTATTTATGTATAATCATATATTCGTCTTAAGAATTACCATTCACTTTTTCCATATACAACAATATTTTATTTTCCTAATCAATATAAATAATGGTTAAATTTGAGTATTGAATATTTATAAAATATTTTGTTATTCAGCAAGACCTCATGAGAAATTTATTTTATATACCACTATCATATTTTATTTTGTTAAATAGTCATCTATATTTCTATATTATAGTTTACATATTACATGAACACATGTATTGTTTTCATTATCCAATATTAACTCATGTTTTACACGTATGAAATTACCTATTACCTATCGATTTACACAACTTTTTAGACTTCATTTATTTATTTGAACCTTGTATTACTAATTATTCTATTTAATGGATGACTTTTTTCTATATTATACTTGAATGGACGTTTTTATTCATTTTTTATGATATATGATTTCCTTGTAGTTAAATTTTTTTGTTAATCTTATAATCAAAATGATTCCATGTTCCAGAGGGATCTTCATTATTGTATATTCAACATGGGATAAAAAATTATTTTCTTTCTCATTAGAATATTTATCTAGTCCTTATTTGATCCTACTTGGAATTTCTTTTTTATAAACAATACCTACTGATGAATTTTACGAAAAAATATAATTCTCTTTTCTTAATCATTTTATATTATAGAAAAAATTGAACAAAACAATTTATTAATATTTTCTTCACATGAATTCATGATTTTCCATACTTGAGTGTATGTTGTTTTGGGGAAATATTATCATCTATTTATTCATTATTTTGGTCTATGTATTTCATAAACATTATTTTATGCATTTTTGAAATACCATCAGGATTATATTCACTTTTTATCTATTTTCGAGTAGTTCTAATATAATACTATAAAATATCCAAAAAATAAGTATAGTATAATAATTAAATTTATATATGGTTGGTATATTTTTTCCTTTATCATTATAGAGATTGGTAGTTTGATTCTGTTAAACCCATCTTAATAAAATCTTATGTCATTTTTAAATTAAGACTCTCGTCCTCATTATTTGTGGTATATAATCATGTTTTTTTGGATTCTTACAAGGATTCATCTCGGGAGAAAATTTTATTTCTTAATTTCTCTTAAATATTTATTCAAATATTATTAATAAATTACATATATACTATAATATATTTCATATTTTATTAAAATTACATTTTCTCATATAAATATTGTATTCATTCATGATATACATCCCTTAAAAATGTAAAAAACTACTTTATATTAATGGATTTTACTTCTACATGGATAATTTTAATATAAATAAAAAATCATTGGGACCCACTGATGAATATATAATTTTTTAAATTTAATTTTTTTTGTTAATTCAGATTTTATTAATGAAATTATCACTATATTTGTAGTACATTTCATTATGTAAAACATTTGTATTTCAATTGGATATAACATATTAGAGATTTTTTTGAAGAATATAATCTTTTCCTTTAATTAGTTCTTCAAATTTTCTAAATCAACTTCATACAGGTTGATTTATTAATGTTTTATAACAAGAATTACATAAAAATGAAACTAATTCATTTGAAAAACAATGAAAAATATCCATTTATTCATATATAGATGTATCATTTGAAATATGGTAGCTCCCATTGGAATTTGATTCTTCCTAAGGATAGTATTGGATATTATTTACAGAGATCTCATCATTATCTATTAGTAATGAATCATTTGTTGAGGAATGATTCTCTTAATATATATTAGTAGATTAAACAAAAAATTTTACTTAATCATATATATATTTTTATTTTCTTTGATTAAATGGAATGGAGAACCTAAAATATATTTATCATTTATCAGGATAGAATGAATCTACGAAATTATAATTTATTTATTATTTCTATTATACATAGACATTATAGATATAGAAATATGATATGAGAAAAATTAATTTTAAAAATAAAATTAGATTAATATATATCCATAAATTTAAATTAAAATAATTAAAATAACATAAAAATCGTTAATCTAATCAATGGTGTTATCATATTTGATACACATTTTATGATCACTTTGTATTTGATCAACACTGAACTGTGAGTGGTGAATCAGTGTTTCTGTATTTTTTTGTAATTTTATCATTTATCCCTTTTTCTCATATATTAGTAAATATCTCTATGTTGTAATTCATTATTATCTATTCATTTATCATAATAATAAATGTGACACCATGATAATCATTGGGGATTTAGATGATTCATTAATAAAAAAATTATATGATAATTGATTTGTTCAGGATCTTCTATTACTCAAATTACCACTATTAATAATCACTAGTTTGGGTGGATTTAGAAATATATTATCCTAAAACACGATTTTTGGTTGCACATAATTTAATATAGAAGGAATAAGTATCCTAAATGCATTATATTGTTCAAAACATACCCCAAATGCACTATCCTAATGTATCATTATATTACATCTGGATATTGTTATACTAATTGTTTTGGAACCCTAAAGGATTCCTCAACCTTTTGAGATGTAAATTGATTATCGTGTTGTTAAATTTCTAATGTTTTATATGGTTCGATAAATTCAACTACCTATGGATGTTCAATTAATTTTTATATTCATAGTGTTTTAATATAATAGACATCTTCTCATATCTTAAATATTATTCAATATGGGAATGTATGGGATATTTTCATTGGATTCTTGTTCCATCCAATGTAAAATATAGTTCCCCAATATCACGAGATATATATGATTATATGATAGTACATATCAAATATAATTTTATTTATATATTCTAGTATTTTGTTTTACATAGGTGATAGAGGATATCATGGGATAAGATCCATATAAGATACTAAGAAATATTTTTTATGTTGTTATCAATGGTCAATCTATAAGAGAGGAGTTTATAAGAATGTACCTAGATGTATTAAATACACTTGATATGTTTTTAATTAGAGGATAATATATATGATCCTATATAATTTTCCTTTAACAATTATATAATAATAAATTAATTCAATGATTCACATGCTTTTATTTTTTTAATAAAATGTGATGACATACATTCTAAATGAATATGGATATATTGGGAACATGATGAGTTACATTACATGACTAAATAATCTAAGAAAATATTTTTCCATTATAAATTATGTATAAATCATAGGCCATTCTATTGGATTTTATAATCACTATAACTCCATTAAAATGTTTATGTAATGACATATTTGTTATAGAAATATATATATATATATATATTGTGTATTTGGAACATAGAATGATGATGTCAGCTATAAACCCAATTGATGGGATATTTCATGAAAAATAGATAATATTAAATAGCGTGTTTTCATATAAATATGGAAATTATTGAAACATTAACTATTTTATTTATGGATGTCTCGGTGTGTAGCTAGAAACTGAAAATGGACATTACTGGATATCTCTTAATACCGCTATAAAAGGGACCCATAGGTCAACATTGTAAATATATTTAGAAAATTGATTAAATTAATTAGTAATATATTATTATACAATAATATTATTCTCTATATGATGGAATGGCATATATTTAAGTTTATTGTTTATCAAAAAAAATATTTATTCATCAGTTACTCGAAAGAATATATATCAATTACCTAATATGTTATGTAGTAAAAAATAATTAGTATAAATTTATTTAACTAAATAAATAAATATTTTTTATGTCTCATAAATATTTATTAATAAGAGAACCATGGTAATGGTAATATATGAATATTCATATTAAATATTGTCATTGAAACTGTTAATATATTCATTTAAGAAATATAATATTTATTTTATATATATGTCTAGAAAATGTAAGGTAAATAATGATAATAATATAATTGTTTACATAAAGTGTTTGAGATTTATTTTGAAAATAATATGGTCTATAGTGAAACTATTATTTTTTTAACCCTATATCAATATAAATAAAATTCCATTACAAAATCTAACAACTGGAGAGATTTTTTATACTGGATTCAGTCTAGATTGTATCTCAAGAAAAGAAAATATTTATTCTGAATTCAATAATGAATATTGAGTTATGAGGATACTCCTCCACCCTCTCCATCCTATATATAACAAAATAATTCATGTTGTCGTATTAGGATTCCAAATGTGATTAATGTTGATTGAAAAATTACATATAATGTATCCACAATAACATTAATGAATCCTATAATGTAATTTAGTGGTTTCTGCTGCATGTACACCAAAACTATTTTTTACATGAATCCAATTACATAATGAGGGTTTGAAAATAATGACAAAATATAATTGAAATCAATGGAAAAAAATAATGTGAAATTTTTTAAAAAAATTACATTTATTACAATCCAAATTTGATGACATTCCCTTATAGATTTTGGGGGTTGAATTCATTTTTTATAAGGATAAATCAAAATGTATTAATGAAATTAATTTTTTTTACTATATAATATGTTTTTTTGTTCCTAGAAACATACAAGTAGAAATAAAATGGACACATTATAATTTAGAATAATAAATTATTTATTGAAAATTATATAAATTTAATGATGGTAACTATTCTAGTTTATTAAATCATAATACGATCTTTTTATGATCATTTGAATTCATGTAATGATGAATATGTTAAATTTTATTGAATAAGTTCTCCACAGATTCTATTAAGTGGTGTCGATGATTTTGTCATGGTAGCACAAGATTAAACATAATGTAATATAATTGATAGCCCAGAGGACATGTAATAAACCCAAGTAAAATGACCATGATAAACCATGGTTGATGGATCATCGTTCATTAATTATATGCACATTATTTAATATATTGTACATTTAAAAATATATATCATAGATCAAGTTTATTCTGATTACAAGTTATGTACCTAGGGAGATGTCTCATGTAGTCTACATGTTTTTCCATTTTATAATCTAGAAATAATACGGTTAAACCATGTCATATTAATAAAAAAATAATACAATGAATAAAATGATAAATGCATGATTTTTATTTGAAATACACACAATTAACCACATAAATTTATATACTAATAAACTTGTCATATATCCACTCTTGTGATAAAAATAAAATTTTAGTAGATAAAAATACATCTAGCCTGTATACGGTCAACTTATCTCAATATTCATCTTAAATATTAATCAATGAGACAATTATAACCTATTGAAATTAAATACATGTAGGAGAATTATATATGAAATTTCAAAACTCCACTTCATTTACATGGTGGTATGCTTCATTTGGAATTATCATAAAATCTACTAATTCCAAATTAATTCTGTGAAAATAGTGCAATTACCAAAATCTACCTGATCTATAAAAACAATGTTCGTTGATCATTAATTCAATGATGTTAATGAAACCTTAGTTGTATGTGTGTTATGTATTTCATGAAACAACAATTCATGTAGATGAAGCTATAAATGTTATGTGAGATACTCTATTAGAAAAATAATAAATGATGTGGTGGAAGTATGGACACGCCATCTGAACATAATGTACTTGAAAAATAAATAGGTAATTTATTAATATATTTTTTATCTAAAATTAATTAATAATTTAATCACTGTGAATATTCATATAATCTTTTGATATTAAAAAATTAATTAACTAGATTGAATAATTAAATTGATGTTATCACTATTATATTAATTAATGAAAGAATAAGATTGGTTGATAGTTAGTGTGAAATTATTTTATTCATTCCATCTGTGTAGATGTTAATAAACTCTTAATTACCTATATATTGATGTTTTATACAAATTTAAATTTATTTTATGGGTTTTAGATTATTTATTTTTATATCAAAATGATTTTTTATAATCCATTCAAATATGAATTATATAATGGTAGGAATTCACATTGTTTCTTATATATATATATATATAATCTAACCACATTATTGGTTCTCCTCACCTTATTGTGATTAATGCGTACACAATGGATCAATTTCCTAGGAGAGTGGAGGTAGTACATGATATAATATAGTAGAAAATCATTCAATTGGTACATAGTTGGATATGTGGAATAATGAAACCCAGACCCAGGAATGACATGTGAGTTTTGGCCAAGAGTGTGGGGTTATTTTTTCACCCACACAGAAAATAATAAAATATTAATTCACATAATCATCAAAAATAATTTGTATGTTTTTAGTGAATTTTATATTTACATATTTATAGAATTGTAAGGATCTCACATTTAATAAATGAATTTATAACCATTCAAGATAAATTTAAATAAAATTATTTATTCATAAATATTTTCATCAAAATACTATTAATCACCAATTTGAAATAAAAATTATATTTAAATGGAATATAAATTAGAAAAAAATGAGATTATTTATAAATCATGAAAAAATCCTAAATTTAAATATTAAGTTTTTATAGCCTTCCACTACCTATTTTATAATGGAAGTAATTGTTTAATGTGGATGACTGACCCTCTTTAGGGTGACTTTTGGAAACATTCATATTACAATGATGTACATGGTTGAGGTAACCATATTTATATTTGGTTTCATAGACCTTTATAGAATTGTTAATTTTTGGATGTCATGTCTTAATGAAATCATTTTCAAAAATATTAGGAATCTGAATTCCATTTAATGGATCAAATATCAGAGATATGAAATTTGGAGAAAGCCTTCTTAAGAAAATAATTTTTAGTATACTGATAACCCATAATTAGGATTTTCAAAATCTAATAAAAATACATTCCACTATAATATGAATGTTAGAGGATATTCTGTGATTAATGGTGGGGAATATCGAGACATTATAAAATATTGGAAACTAATAAATTGGAATTTTTTAATCATATATTTTGTTAATCAGGGACTGTAATAAGATATAATATTTATTGTGGAAATGGAAAATAAATCAAAAACATTAAAATTATACCCAGGATATTTAAAAAGTAACGACAAAATTTTCACTAGTGTACTCTTCTAAAAATTATTCATCTACATGAATAATATACAACACATGGAACAAATGTCTTATATTCTTGAATATGTAGTTCCCTAGCCTTCTAGAAAGGATTCTATTGAGGTGGGACTTCATCTCTAGAAAAAATAAAAGGGATGGAGTACTAGATATCTATGGTGACATGTCATTGTACATGACCAGTTATAATTAAAAAAACCTAAAAATTGATTTTAATTGAACATTTTTATTACTCCATGGACTTTATTTGATAAATTAAAGACTGTGGGATATGAATTTCATAAGGAAATATTCTCCTAAAATCCTATACTATTTTCAATAGATAGGTATCATGTGTTATATATGATTGACTACAAGGAGTTAGTAGATCAATTAGGATAATGATCAAAAATGATTTAAAAAAATATATCATTCTTTCCTCACTACCTGATATATTAACCAATTGTTCTTAACTATAATATTAAAAATGTTGAGAATTCATAATTAGAACTCCCATTTTAATTTTTCAAGTCAATATATAAATGTGTTGTAAAAACATTATTTTATAAATAAATAAAGGGAACTCAATGATAAATGGATAAAAAATAGTATCCATGTTTGATACTCTAAGATGATTCAATATAATATGTTGGTGATCCAAGAATAACCAAACTAATAAAACATAATATATTTTTTCTTGTGGTACGCTTGACCACAAGAAAATGAATTTTTTGGTTTTAATCCTTAATGAGTGTAAAAATTCTACGTATACAAGTTGTGTCTTATAAAAAATATGTGGTTCTCACTAATATATCCAAATAAAGGTTCTAAGTAGATACCTAATGGTTTATATAGATATGTTTTATCATTTTAGTGCTAATGGAGATCAACTGGCTACCAATATAGTTTGAAACTACAACCTCACACTACTAATGAAACATATCTTATTATAAATAAATTTTATTATGTTAATATTGTTACCAGAAATATCATATCAATTTCATAAATTGATTTGGATGGATTTTTTTACTTTTTAAAAAGATGGTTTCTATATTTTTAATAATAAAAGTTTTATGGTATGGAACATGTAAATAATTATATTAATGTGTTAAATTATGAACTCAATATGAGAGAATTATAGAATGAAACATTTTCACATGACATATATCACACATGGATACGATACCATCATATATAACATATAAAGTATATAAACAAGGAAAATGTTAATTACGATTGGTATTAAGACTATTTCTGAGCTGAAGACACATGAAAAAAGTATTTCCTATATATAGGGAATATTATTGAAAATAATGTTTTGTAAAATATCGAAATGGATCTGTTATATTTGGTATTTAGAATAGACTTTTCTATCGACAGATTCACTTATATAATAAGGAGTTGTATTATATACTATGTTAATTTCTTTGATAACAAGAGAAAATATGAATATATCTACATGCTGTGGTATATTTCAAAATCCAAATAACAATTTTAGTATTTCATGATTGATTTTGATAATCAAATAAGAATGGATAAAATGACACTTAGAATATATCAGGGTTGAGAGTATCATAATAATGATATTTTCCACATTCATGTGATAATGTAGTATTTAATCCCAACTCAGTCATTGTAAACTATTTTGGCTTATAGTATTTGAATGGAGTAAGAACACCATGATAGAAAAAGTAAACAAGAAACTAGGTTTAAACTAGGTTATCAAATGGCATACCATATGAGTTATTATGTACAAAGAAGTTTGAATTGTCATACAATCACGAATTCGGGTGTGTATAATGACACATTATTTCATAAATTGAGGTTATATAGTTTAGATGAATATTAACTACATATCATAATGAACAATTCCAAAATTATATATTTTGTTGCCCTTTGAAAACACAGATTCATAAATAACTAGTTAAAAAGTGAACTATATAATATCATACTATGTTTGCTTTAATTATCACCTTTTTTAGTAATATCATACACAATACCATTCATTATAACCTAAGTAATGGAAAGAAAAGAATAGGTGAGTTCAGATTCCTACTACGTGTAAATAAAGTATATAGCAGTATAACATGAGTATAAGGGTGTGTGAATGGGATAATAACAGTGAAAATCGTACCGTTCACGTTACATGTCATAAATTATAGTCATGGTATAAATCATTTAATTTCTTGTTACATGAATTATAATGGAATAAAACACCATGTTCCAAGAGAACATAACATGATAATATGCCATAGATTTTTGAAATTCACTTAAGCATATAAAAGGTTTTCTGTAATGGTAATGTATCATTTAGAAAGCTATCATAGTGAAATGGTTTCCCTCACAAACCATTGTAAATCTAGTGGTCCACTCCCTTGATTATCATACATGAAATGGTCCCTTACTAAATTGGGTTCACTACATATTATCATTATATTAGTCTTATAAGATATCAATTGTTACCCAATGGATTAGAAGAAGATATAGGTCCCAACAATCACATAATAAATATTTTTTTTCAAATTATCACAAATAATTTAATATATTAGATACATTTAAAATAAATGTGTTTCATTATAATTTCATAGTAGCATAACCATTTTAAATGAAACACATTCCATTATCACATCATCATTTCATCATAGTAGAACTAATTAGAAAAGTAATGTGTTTCAAAATAAATTAGTTAAAAACCATAAAAATAATGAATACATAATTTTTCCTTGTATTATATAATCAATAAAAACATATGTGACATCCAAAGATGACATACTTGAAGGAAGATAACTTAAAATGATCCCTTTGATCATTTATTGAAGGAAATATAGTTTGTAGTTTAAAATAAATTCTCTAAATTAAATAAATTTATTTATTATTAAATAAATAATATCCATTTAAAATATACTAGTAAAATTATAATGTAATAATTAAGTCATTTAGAGGATAGTATAATGGAAAATACCACTGAGGCTAGAAAAATCAAATCAATTACTTCTTTCAAAGTTATGGTAAAATGTAAAATGGAAATTTTTTATAAGAATAAAATAAAAACAATTTAAATATAATTTATAATGATTTAAAAATATATAAAATCACATTAATTGATAATTGAAGAGTTTTTATTATTTTTTAAATCATTTTCAGAAATAAATAATATAGTAGAAAAGGAATGATTTGTCGAACAAATAGAAATATCATATTTTTCGTAAATATATTATTTTAGTATATTGAAGTAATAAAGGGAGTTAATTAGATGAATTGTTTTTTCTCAATAAAAAACATTTTTTATAGTAAAATTAATGATTATATGCAATTATAGAAAAAATAATATCATCACCATAAGCATAATCATAAAAAAAATTCATAAATATATAGATTATTACATAAAATTTATACAACTTGGGTAATTATTGAATCATGAACCCCATGAGAGGAAGAACTATATATATATATATATATAATATATTATTATTAATCACCATTAATTCATTTCTTGGTCATAATTTGATCCAAAATAAATAGAAATAATTGGAAAATGTAGCAGTGTCCCCCAAACATAATGGTGAAACATAAATCCCCATTCCTCAAGTATCATATTTTTTTATAGACATTAAAAAATCATTTAAAATATATATAGTTTTATATTAAATCATTTGAATAAATATAATAATTTATATCATACAATATTTGATGTACTTATGACCTTTTACATATTTATAATCACTCTCATTGGTAAAATCATGTTTTAGGTAATAACTATTTTATTTCACAATTTAATTTTTGTGTGGTATTTTTGGTCATTTTGAATTCGTAATGTATTCATTATCTCCATAAGGGTATCATTTATATTAAAATAATATATATTCAATATACATGTATTTATAAAAATCCATAAAAATTAGTGATAGAAAATAAAATGGACCATTCTTGGAGATGGTAGCTCCAATGTATGCATCAACGCTACAACCATTTTCTTGATCGATAGAAAAAAAATAAAGGAAAATATAAATTTAATTTTATAAATTAATTTTATTACCTAATAAATCACTTATATTAAATAAATATACCATAATTATCAAATTTTCTAAAAAAAAGAAAATCATGTCACATTGCTTTGTTGATATGGTAGTCCACTTATATTCACATGGGACATTATCATTTTCCAAATGATGGGAGGGTATGAAGTAAGATGTTAGGTTATATTTTCAGAAGTATAATATTTCAATCAATATAATTTAATTATATTAAATCCATCATTATATTATATATTAAGTGGTGATTATGGAAAATGAATTACCAAATTTGGTAAGGCGGTAATCAACCTTACACATGATCAATGGTTTTGTTCCCAAATTTTCGGAAGATAAGATGGATATATGTTACTATGTTAAATAAATAATTTATCAATATAAAAATGATAATTATTTTTTTATATCATATTAATTGAAAATATATATTTTAGGTGGTGGAAGAAACAATAAAATTAAAATCCATGCTTAATAACAATACATATTTTTTAGAAAATCACTTAGGTTAGCACTAAAATACTTTAAAGCAGGTCTATATAATAAAAAAAATACCTCTTTGATTTATTAAGGGAAGTAGATAATAAATATTAAAAGTTATTTTAACAAAAATAATTATTTACATGTTCTAAGTTGAGTATAGAGTGGGTGTGGTTCCATAAGTTTGGGAGATTAGACACTATGAATTTTTTAATGAAAAAATTTATAACCAAATTTTCAACACGAAGGAGGTTTGAAAATGGATCATACTCAATATTTAGATGAGATAATATCAAAATATTTTCCTAATATAATATTTGAAACATGTATTAGGTTAATTTAATCCTTATTTATAATGATTAAACTATCGATTAAAAAGTTTTGACATTAATAACATTAATTAATTTTCAATGTTTTTACAATTAAATTTGAAAACATTAATATATTTTTAACATATAATATGAATTATTATGAATAAAAATAATGAAACAATTTTTCCAAATTTAATTCATTTATGTTGATGAATTATGTTTTATATCAAACATAGAGGCATAGATAAAAAATAGTTTGTAAGTTATTTTAGAATTATAATTTATTATAATATAAAAAATAAATTTGAAATTCATTAAAAATACATACATTAGATTAATGTACATGTTGTTAAAAATATTAAAATTTCAATTCCTTATATAAAAAAATTTAAATTATATCTTCTCTAAATAAAAAGGCCATTATTATTAAAAAAACATCATTTTTTATAAGTAATTAATAAAAAATAATATTTTTTAAAAATTTGAAAGTAATTTATCAGATTATATTTTTGATATGTTGATTTAATAAATTTAGTTACTTTTTTAAAATAAGTTCTATAAATGTGGAATAAAATATTTTTTTATTTGACAAATTGTAATGCTAATAATTTTTTTGATAAAAATATATTTTTTTAGGATATAAAGACTACACCAATACATAATTAATATTTTATATATATGTTTTATTTCTCTAAAAAATTCACAATTAACTATAAAAATATGGTTTTTACTTTCAATAATACCAGATTTTTTGACCTGTTTATAAACATCATAATTAAATATTAATAATATTAATAATAGATCATAGTTCCTTTAAAACTCATTGGGGTGTGTAATGAATTGTATCATATAAATAAAATTTATCAAATTATATTTCATAAATTATCCAGGTGCTAAATTTTATCAAAAAAATGAATTTTCCCCCCAAATTTATATCTCATAGATAAAAACAATTATGGATTATTTTTCCTCAAAATACCTTCAGGCTCCAACGTAGGTTCATTATATTAGTTGTTTTTTCAAAACACATTGACTAGTGGATTCCTACTATTACGTAGAAAATTTTATATATGATTCATAATCTGTATAGTATATTCATCATATTAATTCTATTTATCTAGTGGTATAACCAATTCATACAAAACATGTGGAGGGTCATGTGTTTACATCTTCATCGAGAACATGGAAGACATCGTGGACTTGAGAATTTATCCCATAAAGAACCCAATGACTGGATAATATCCCAACTTGTTCAATAAACCAAAATGTAAAATATTTCGATGGATTATATTTCCATTATTACCAAAATTCATAATGTATTCCAATGTGATATTCATAGATAACCCTTTTCAACAACATCAAATTCCAGATCAATTTGATGATTGTTGGAATATATTTTTTATTGACTCTGAGATTACCTAAGGTGATGTTGAATGGATCCAACATTATCAATCAATTTATTATATATTAAATTTACTTATATCATTATATTTCAACCTTTTTCACATCATGTTATAGTTATACACTTCTCTATATAGAGTTCTTCGAAATGATTCATATGGATACTTGGGTGAAAGAGATTTTTTAATGGAAACTCGACATGAGAAAGATGTTGACCAAAAATTGATATGAAATCTGAAGAAAAGATTCATTTAATAACCTCTAGTGTTTTAATTATTTCATCTGGTTTTTCAGAATTTCGAGTATGATAATCTATGAATAATATTAATTAGATATCAAAAAACTGTTGAATGCATTATGAAAAATTTTAGGTAATCTATATATCCCGATAGGATGAAATAAAATGTGGTACTAATTAAATTCATAGAACCTAATTAATGTATATAATAAAAATATAATGAACTGAAATATATTCTATGATATAGATTTATCGTTGATAATTCAAAAGGAAACCGACTACAACCCATGTATCATTGTTCCCATTATATTTTTGGTGGTAGACTATCGACAAAATCAATAGATATTTTTCCCCATTTAAATTGTATTATTGGTAATGGTGGTAACATTCAATTAATTTTTTCCAGTAAGCCATAACATGTTGAAATTCTTATAAATGATTTTTATCAAAATTTCGTATTGATGTAACACATAAATGGTTCATAAACCATATCATTCTATCATTATCAAGGGTAATGTCTAGAACATCTGTCACCTTATTTTTCAGTTCAAAAAATTCTTTTTATTTTTTTTAGTCATCACGTGTATAGATTGTCGAACACCCATTTGAGAAAGATAAAATTTCTCTACTTTTATCATGATTTTCATATTCATCCTTTCAAAATAAATAAATATTATAGTTTTTATTATAATAATACATAATCTAGAATTATCGTTTAGAATTAATGAATTGACCACATTGTATGCTTATCTATTTTGGTAATGTATCATGTTCTAAAAATATTTAATAAACTGAAAGATAATCTATGGTTCATATTAAAATTGATTTTTTAATATAATTTATCACATTTATTGAATATATTTATATATACCCTTTCTATTTAATGATAATTCATCCATATCATTAATTAATATATTACCTTACTTAACCTCAAATCAAGTGTTTGGTGTTTTCATACATGAATATATAATACCCATGAGTCACATGCTAGCACTATATTATTATATATGAGAATAGATCCTAATAAAATCTTCGACTAATCATTATAGATTACAAAATATTATCCATTATAATTTAAGTTTATCATTTGTTAAATTAATGATGTTCTCTTTCGTACCAAAAAATTTTCCTCACATTCATCTATCAAAAAAAATATAGCTTTATTTAGAGTTAACATGATGAGTGGATTTTATATTCCTGAACAATTATCTATTAATCATTGATAATATCCATTAATACCATGAAAAATTTATATCATAGTGAATATTCTTGTTCTAGGTAAATCATCACAAACATTCATTATTTATGGATGCACTGATATAACATATCATGAGATAATGTGAAGAAGAAATCATTTTTTTAAAAAATATCATGATGTTAATTTTGTATATGTTTAATGATTGAATATAGTTCCTAAAAAATCATCACTGTTCCTGAAACTCTTTCAATAAATTTTAATAGAAAAGATTATTTTTGACAATGACAATCAAAAACTCATTAATTCAATATCCAATACTCTATTCAATAAATGAATATTGATAGGGTGAGTTAGTGAGACCAAATGGAATAACTATATATTCAGAATGTCTAAACTTTCTAAAGAATTTTCTATTCGGTATATCCTCATTCATAATTCTTAGTTGTTGACATCCAAAACAATGTTCAATCATGGGAAAAGATGGATCTTGACATCATTGATCAAATTAGACATCAATACATGGTCAGGGATGCATGCTATTTATTGTGAACATGTTTACCTCCAGATAATCATTTCATACTCACATCGATCAATGAACCTTTATAAAAACAAATACGTGCACCAAAATGTGAAATAATTGTAATAATAAATACATTTTTAGGAAAATTATATAGTTACATTTTCTCTTCATAGAACATAATTAGGCACACTAAATAGGGATTCATTGAAATAAATGTTGCAATAAGTGAGAGTTCCATTGAGAACACAACTATAGAATCATGTATATGACTATGATATTCAGATGGAATGGAATCCAAAAACATATAAACAATAGTAATACCATTGAAGTTGTGCTTATGATCTTCCATTTAAAATAAAAACACATTTATAAAAGGAATCAAGAACAAAAAAATTCTTGAAATATCCATTATAAGTTCCTATTTATCATCAAACTGGTTGAAGATCATACTATGGTTTGGAATATCAAAAATTATTTTACATAATTTATAATTGATGTGGGATTCATATAGAGAAATCCAATTAATTAATCACATAAAATAAAACTCAACTAGATGTATAATAATTAAATTTATAGGATTTATAATCACAAAAACATTAATTTTAGAATAACCAATGACTTAATATGCGAAAATCATACCATTAGGGGGTTTCATTGCTAATTTAATATATAATCACTCATAATAGGAAATAATATTCTACGATACTAATTTTCCTAAAAATTAATTAATCTAATAATCTCAAACATGATAATAAAATATTTTTTATTAAATATTACAAAAAACATTATATTCATTATATCCTCATTTACTTACTAAAATCAAAATAGTATTCATGAACATGATGAAATATTAATCTCCGTGATTAATCATTACAATCCCACATTTTCTGTTTAAATAGAGATTATATCTTTTTAATCTATGACACATTTTTTTACCATGACCATTATTGGTTATCATCTATTAAAAAAAAATTAATTGTTTGTATAGAGTTTGTGAATTTACCCAACATATCCAATTAGAGTGTCATACCTAGTTTCACGAAATGCCCATTTTTTAGACCATGTAATGATGGAGTAAAATACCAATGCACAGTTTTAATAGTTATTACCCATATGAATTTTTTTTAACCCTACATCCACTTGTAGAATATAGAGAGGTATTTCATTAATTAAAAACCACTTGCTCTATCTACTACAAGAAATGATAGCTTTCCCAACACTTCTATAAAAAAAGTTCAGAAGAACAATTGGTATTGATTTCCATTAACAACAGTTTTAATAAACCATTGGTAAAAGTGTGGTTAAGGAAGTATTTCCCAACGGTTTGATAAAACCATTGGGAAATCCATGATTTTCCCAGTAATTTTTAATAACCATTGGAAATCCATGCTTTTTCCAACGGTTATTAAATACCATTCTGAACCCCCCCCCCACCCATTCACTCATACAGAACCCCCCGACCCCAAGAAGAGCCCCATTTCCAGAAGCACATTCCGAACTCCCAGAAGCGCCCGCCGAGGTGAACCTCTTCCATCCGATCAGCGGCAACTCCCCCATTCAGATTAGACTCCTTCATCCTCTTCTCATATTTGCTATGGATATCCTTCTATTCTCAACACTTCTACATTTATTTCAATATTTAGAAATATCACTTCATTATTCCCTTTTTCTAGGGATTTTGGAAAATTTTATGATTCACTACTCCCTTCATGAATTGTGTACTAAAATAACTACATCAATGTAAACATTATCCAATTAATGTTTTCATTACACATACGTATATAAGGGAATGTTCTATTTATTTTGTTCTAATTTTAAATATTAATAGTTCTTTTTTGATCTTAATGCTCTAAATATTACACCTTCATGTACATGAACTCATAAGAAATTATTTGTAATATTTAATCATAGTATTTCATGAAAATCAGTCCTTTCATTAAGATCATGTCAAACATGAAGATCTCATTCATCTTCATTATTGTACACTATTGGTTTTACATAAAAATTATGTATCATGTTTCTATCAAAATCATTATATATATAAAATGAAACACTATTCACTTATCCTTTACACAATTGAACATATGGAGAATCTTCTTCAACAGTGAAAAATAGTATGTGGTCCCTAATTATTTATCACAGAAGAAATAAGAAATACATAATCATAATATCCAATGTTCTTTATGAATAAAATATCTACAATGGGAAATCTTAGTGAGACCTCTCCTTCTCCCATACAGTACTTCTTCTTTATTCATGAAACTAATTCACAGAAAACCCTACTTGATTTTTTCTCTGGAACCATATAACACCCTTTTTGATTTTTTAGTTATTGTTTTAATTTATCATTTCATTATACTTAAATGTTATATAAATATACTAGATAGTTATAGACCTCTCGGTGGCCACCTACATGAATTGTATCTCACACATTGATCAAGATGCAATTGGGTACCCGGATAAACTACATGATTATATGTTTATATAAGTGGAATCACAATTTTACAGATTCATGACTAATCACATGACATAAGATGGATCATGTAGTAGAGGATTGGGTTTTATCTCATGAAGATAGGTCGAATTTTAGAATTTATTGAGCCTCTTGTATTGTACTACTTCCTACTAGTTGTAACTATGTTTTTCTTCGTGATACATGACATACATTACTATCATTCTGTTTATGATTATGTTATTATTTGGTATTACTGATTTGGTTATTTCCATCCATTTCAAATATTTTCCCATTGTTATCATTCTTCCACTTTTTAACTGATAATATTAAAATTGTGAAACTTAGGTAATGAAGGAATAGTCTCTCCTAGACACACAAATGTCTCTCACTATTAGTCAATAACATTTGGAATTTGGTTGATGTTCTTGAGGCCATGTGGCTCTCTGGGTTTAGGTAACAAATGAGTGGCATCCTGGTTTTGGACGTCACAATTCTCGAATGTCCTTTTTATAGGTGTTTCTAATCAAATCCAAACCTATAACTATTGATGGTCCCTCTCCATAATCAATTGGGACATGATTCAATGAATACACCCTACCAACCTATGATATGTGGCCCCAAACCTAGGATCCATTAATCCATGCTTAAGGCGAAACTTGATGAGGCCATAACTACTTTTGATGTGATCCTCATCCTACTCCTTATCCTGAGCTCCCTGAAGAATTTTATGTATAAAACTCATGAACTCCCAATAAGACCCTTAAGAATTATGTATTCCTTGATCCACATCTAATATCTTACTGGTAAATCCTTGAATATAGGCATTAGAAATTCTATATCTTCTTTTCTTATATACACTGTATTTTGATGTGTTTCTTTATATGATTCCCATATAGAGTAATGTGTCAGTTATTCTTTTATATAAAGTAAAAAAATTTAAATTTACCTAAATATTTTTTTGATTTAACTTCAATAATATTGAATTTATGTGAAATTACTTATTGAATTTTTTGTATAGAATGGATAGAAGTTGGATGTACGATACTGATCGCATTTCAACCAATTTTCAAAATAATTTGAATAGATATTTAGATTTTTCATTTGATTAGGCTTCAAATATTGGTCGCATACCCTGTCCATGTTCCAATTGTGTCAGAAGACCTTGGTTGTGTCATGAAGTTGTTAGCTATCATATAACCAAATATGGTTTCCAAAAAATCAATTATATGTGGTATCACAATGGAGAGAAAATGGAATCTCAAAATGATGATGATCCAAATGATATGACAGAATTGGAGAGTTTGATATAAGATCTGTTTCCATTTATTTGGCATCATGAGAAGGAAATGATGTCCAACAAACAATATTTCGATATAAGAACACATGATGGATCCAATGAAAATGGTGATGTTTATTGGGTGAAAAAATTTAATGATGTAGCGACGACTCTAGTATATCAGTAATGTTTTAAAATGAAGAATTTGGAATTTTTAATCCGATTGTTTCATTGGAAAACTATGGTTGGGATTTCAAATACTGTAATAGATTACATTCTTACCTTCTTAGAGGACTTACTTCTAGATGATGCAGATATTCTCTCAAACCAATATATGGCATAGAAGTTAGTTGATGAACTTGGATTCTCAAAAAAAATATTGCTTTCCTGAATGATTACATATTATTTTGGGAGGAAACTGCTGAAATAAATTATTGTATCAAATGTGGAACCTCTCGATGGATGCCAAAAGATTATGAAACACCATCTCGTGTGCCACATAATGTAATTTGGAACCTTCCATTGATCCCCAGATTAATAAACCTTTTCATGTCTGATGAAATTTCATTAAAAATGTGATGGCATGACACTGAGAGAAAAAAGAATAATGGAGAGTTGGATCGCCCTACAGATGGATTTTCATGGAAGTGATTGGATGCTTGATATCCAGAATTTTCTGCCAAGATGTGTAATGTGAGACTAGGTCTTTCATGTGATGGTTTTAATCCATTTTGTTATATTCTTACATCTCACAGCACATGGATGGTTTTCATACACATTTATAACCATCCCTAATGGTTGTGTACGAAAGCCTTACACTTTCTTGAGTATACTAATTTTTGTCCATTCAGATCTCGACAAAGATATAGATGTATACATGCAACCATTCATAAAATAATTGAAACTTCTTCGGGATGTGGGTGTCCCCACATACGATTCATGTTAGAAATACATATTTCAGATGCGTGTTGCACTTATGTGGACGATCAATGATTTTTCTGCTTATGGGATGATTTCTAGATGAAACACAAAATGAAAATTTTCATGTCCTATTTTTATGAAGAATACTCGATCAGAAAAGACTGAAATATCATCGTAGTTTTAGTATAACGAGACATCAAAAATTCCTTCCAAGGCACCATACATATAGAAACAATCGTCGAAGATTTTACAATACCATGGAGACTGAAGATCCACCTCATCTTATGTCTAGAACTGATGTTCTTAATTAATTGAAATATTTTAGTTATTCATATGGTAAGGGTGTAATGAAATCTAAAAAGAAGAAACATGTTTCCAATGATACCTATTTCAATTTGAAGAGGAAGAGTGTATTCTTTGAGTTGTCGTATCGGTCAACCAACTTGTTACGTCATTTCTTAGATGTAATGCACATTGAAAGGAATATTTTTGAAATGTTTCTTTTGATTCATCTTAATGACAAGGAGAAGACAAAATATGATTTACAATCATGATGCGACTTGGTAGATTGAGGGATGAGTCCAGAATTGCATCCTTTCTGTATTAGTGAAAATAAACCGCAAGTTCTATGTGCTTATTATGTGATGAAACCTACTGAAAAAAATCAATTTTTGGAAGTGCAAGAGACTATTAAAGTTTATGATGGATAATAAAGAAATATATCATAACAGGTCAACAGAAAAGATTTGAAGCTGAAATCTTTGAAGACTCATGATTATCACGTACTTTTGCATAAGTTTATTCCAATAGAAATCTGTCATCTATTTTCCAATAATGTAAGATTCTCAGTTATTCAGTTGTTTAATTTGTTTAATTATTATTGTTCTAAGAAGTTGTCAAAATCATTCTTTCAAAAATTGTTGGCAGAGGCACCATTAATTTAGTGTGAGTTAGAGAAAATATCCCCTCCATCATTTTTTACTTGCATGTTTCATCTGACTACCTATCTTATGACTGAAATACTTCTTGTAGGACACTTTACTCTCTGTTAGATGTATCCAACTAAAATAATCATGTGCATATTAAAATCATATGTTCGGAATAGGAATTATCCCGAATGTTCGATTTTGAACGGTTAATCAGCTCAAGAATGTATAGATTTTTACTCAATGTATTTGTCTGATCTTAATACGAGAATAAATAGACCAATTTGAAATGAAAAAGTATAGTATGAGAAAATTTAACCCATTTTTCCATCACTTCCTCAGACAGGAGGAATTATGGGTTCATATAAATTGAGGACAGTAAGCCTTGAAGAGCGAGAGATGGAACATCACACATTGTTGTTCAATTTTGATTTGTTCGATGAGTATATTAAGTATGTAAATTATAAATGTATCTCTTATCTTATCTCTTCTAATTTTCAATATTTGTTAAACTATTATTATTTTTATCTATAGGGAACATAAATAATTGATATATAGAAAGCATTGTTCTTTATCTTTGAGAAGGAAAGAGACTTTCCATTGCAATGCGTTTTTTGCATGGTTGAAATTGAAGGTAAAAATATTTTTTTAATAACTAAATAAAAATAATAGTTAATTAATTTTACTATTTGTTTATATTTCAAGTATCGAGTTATCCTAAAGACTCTGTTTTTGAGGAAATAAGTTCTTTGGATTTTATTCCTAATACCATGGTTTGTTCTTGTAAATCACTTATGATCAATGGATAAAAATTTATTATCCCTAAAATGGCAAGGAACATGACAACACAACATGATGTTGTTATTCTAACAGCCACAATAGACTTTTATTCCAGTTCATCAGATTCTAGACCTCATTCTAGAAATATAGATTATTATGGAGTAGTGGAGACTATAATAATTTTGGATTATTACTCTCTTGGTTGAGTCACGATAATGAAATGACAATGGTTTGATTCCATGACGAGGCAAGGCACCTTTATTGATGATTATGGAATTTGAGTTATTGAATTGACTCGCACTCTTACCACCGATGAACCATATGTATTGGCATCAACGGTGAAAAAGGTTTTTAATGTCAAAGATCATCATCATCCTAAATTCTGTATAATTAATGAAGTAAATCATAGACATGTTTTTGATGATGGTGCTGATGAAGTTGACACTATCTCTATAGTAATTGTAATCAATCTATTTATTACTTTTGATGACTCCAATAGCTCAATTTTCAGAGTTGATTGTGAACCCGAACTTGTGGTGGGAAATATATAGAATCATATAACCATGTTCTCACCTACATCATTAAGAGTGTGTATCCGTGTACATACCTTCAAACCACCATAAATCTTCGGTTGGATTATGTTTTTTTATCAGAATGGTTTTGCTATATTTTGTTTTTTGGGTTACACATTAGTTATCGATTTCTAATTACTTCCATAATTTTTTTCATTACATGAAATGACACCCATTGAAGAGATGCGATGGAAAAAGATGACAATAAATAACAATTCCATGAAATAGATCGGAATTCCTACACTCATTCTTGTTGTGAATATTTTATTTCAAATATATATATTTCAATTACTTATAATATCATGTGTTTAATTGTGTGTTATGCTTTTTTCAGGATCCACCCCTAGATGGGAGATATCTGATGAGGAAACTGATATTTCTTCTAGTATAGTGTCTGGTTGTGGGAGGGGGGTGGTGTCAGAGTTAGATGATCATCTGGTGGTCCTGGTACTTTGGCCAGTGGTACGAGGGCTCGTGGTGCGAGAGTTAGATGATCCACTTTTCGTACCTGATTGGACTATTCCCATACCACAGAGGTATCATCTATAGAACACTTTGTTCCTGGTGTGTCTTTAGGGTCACACATGATATTTAGTCCTCCGATGATTACACTACTATTTGTTCAGATGTCTATGCCATCATATTTTGCCTCTGGTTCATTATCTCCGAGGTATTATTTTCCACCTTCTTCGACTCCTGCTCCGACACAATATGTGGATGAGGGGAAAAGGCTGAGGGACACTCCACCTATAAAAGATATTCCTTCAGCTTCTACACATCCAGTGATTCCCATTGATCTGACTACCAAAGGTATATTTATATAACTCTAACAAATTTTTATACCAACATTTATTTTCATTATAACTTGTTTTGATATTTTTTTCATTAATAAAAGATTCATCTACTGATAGGAGTCAGTGGAGGGGGAGTACTCGCTTGCGTGTGGTATGGAACTTCCAGACACAATTGATGGTTGAATAAAATGGTGATGGACAGATGATTGATCATCCTGGGCACCAATGTCAGGGTTTATTTGGAAACGTTTGTCAAATACTCCGACATCATTTCAATCATCCCTCTCTCGTGGAGACATCTTCCACACGAAGTCAAGGATACTGCATGGGAAAAAATGTGTGTAAAAAATATATTGGATTTAATGTAGTATTATTTTGTATTTATATTAATTAATCTATTGGGTCTCATCTTCGGTTTAAATTCCCTGATGGTGACTGGGCACGAACAGCATGTTTAAAGGATCTAGGAGATCTACGAAGAGATTATACTCAGTAGTTGTATATTGGATGGTGTGATAGAGTGGGAATAGAGTTGGAGACAGCACCTATCATGGATGATTGTCTGATAGAGAAATATCTTCAAATGATTACCCATTGGGTGACTGTCAAATTTACGATTTTAATCCCATTTGATGAATTAAAAGGACAGTTTTCATATTTTACATTAATATTATCTTATTTATTATTAAACATTATTTATGAGTCTTCTGAAAAAACAACAAAAACATTGATTCAAATCAATACATCCACACTTTGGGGCTCACTACTATGTCAGATCCTGAGAGGCAGCTGGTACGATATAGTTGTTTTTAAATTTTCATTAGGACATTCCCTTTTTGTTGCTTCCTACATAAATTATGTTATTTATTGAATATTAAATATTTGATTATACTTGAACTTTATATTGTTTCAATGTCATTAAAGAAGCACAAATTAAATAACGAAGGACATCTCCCTCGACAAATAGTGTTTGGCTCGAGTAGAAGGAAAAAAGATGGAACTGTGGTTAATGAACTGACACAAGAAAAGATTGTAAGTTTTAATTTTTTTATTTCAAATTCTAATATCTATTTTGAAATTAAATATTCTATTAATATTTTTAACATGCTGCTTTAGAGGTCGTTGATGTCCAATAGCCTGACAATTTTGGGCCTCATGATCATTTATATCAGGTTTGGGGAGAGGAGAACTCTGGTCGAGTACATTTTCGTCCTGGTAAGAATATAGTCTCGATGAGGTATTGGTCCTCTCCTGGTATCCTTTCTAGTACCCCCGAGTTGGAACATGTCAAAGAGCATGAAATAATGTTTGATAAAAGGGTCACAGATTTGGAATAAAAGGTTCAAATGAGGGAGAAATAATTTATGAAACTGATCAATGATTTATCTTCATCACATCCACCAGAGGCCAGTGAGGCTTGTTAGACATATATTATGTCAATGGGCGCATTATACAATGCACCAGGAGGTAGTTCATGTGGAATTAAAGATGATGACATTCATGGTGATGATGAGGATACTGAAGAGGAAGATGTTGGGGATGATGATGATTCCGAGAACGAGGGAGAGGATGAAGGTGAGGGTGAGGGAGTGGATGAGGATGAGGACGTTGGAAAGGATGTTGTCGAGAATGAGAATGGGGAAGATGACTAGGATAATTATGAGGACAAAGATAGTGGAAAGGATGTTGCTGATAATGACAGCGGTGATGGTGATGGTGATTAGGGGCAGATTGGTCCATTATATTTTGACTGACATTTATGACATTTGATTTTTGATTTAATATAGATGTGTTGTTCTACTTAAATGCCTAGAACACCTTTCACACACCCATCACAACCTCCACCCTCCTCCCTGGACCCCGGACAGGCCCTCAAACAGCCCCCTGGACAGCTCCCAAGAGATATTCGCAGACAGCACCCCCATCCTCCGCCCTGGACCTCGGACAGACCCCCTAAATTCCCCCCTAACATCCCCCCAGACTCCCTCCTTGACATCCCCCCTAACTTCCACCCTGGACGCCAGACAACCCCCCGGACAGCCCCCCACCCTCCTCCCTAGACCCCAGACAGCCCCTCGAATAGCCCCCCAGACAACCACCCAAACAGCCCCCACAGCCTCCGCGCTGGACCTCAGACATCCCCCTGGACAGCCCCCACCCTCCTCCTTGGACCCCGGACAGACCCCCCCCCCCCAATAGCCCCTGTGGACCCCATACAACCCCCTAGATAGAATTGTTCTCAAATAAATTTTTACCACCAATTGAAGGTGAACATTAGGATAAGTTCCTTTAAATGGGAAGACTATAAGAACCTATTTTTTCACTCTGGTGTGGATATTTTTGAATTTAGTATAAATCCTTATTTTGACCAAATATGGAATCCTAATGATGTTATAATGATTTATAGGCCTTCTAGGGCATGTTCGGAGCTCAGAACCATGATCGGAGTAGAAAAAAATATGCATCATGGTTAGTAAAAAATATAAGTCCATCCGACAAGGTATCTACCATCCATATAGGGGTATATATTAGAAGAAATGTGAATTATTTTTTCTAACCATGCAATAGGAGATGCACATGACACAGAATTTATATAGTTTTATTATAAGATATTATCAGTGTTGTTGCACGGTTTTCCTAATTGGCATACAAAAAAATGACCAAATGCATTTGTATTGTGTTGCTAAATTTGTAAAATGATCCATGAGTCATATGTGATGTGTATGAGTCAACACAACCTCAATCTAAGGCACAGTGTGGTTGGTATCACTCAAAGTGACTCTTTTTTTAAAAAAAATGGACACCCTTTTATGTAAAAACAAATGGCATAGGGAAAACTAAACAAACATATTTTGATACTACTGATACTTTAGGAAAATGATCCATGTGTTATATGTGACGTGTACGACACAACCCTGCCTCAATCCAAGGCACGGTGTGGCCGGTACCACTCAATGTGTATTACTTTTATTTGAAATGGACAACATTTTAATTAAAAACAACAGCTAACATATAGAAAATAGACCAAACATATTCAAATTATATTGATACATTAGAAAAAAGATCCTTCGAACATTCTTGATGTGTAGGAATCAACCCCATATCAATCTGAGGAACGGTGTGGCCGGTACCACTCAAAGAGTCTCACCTTTATTTAAAATGATCAACATTTTATGTGAAATCAACAACTTTCATTCAGAAAACAAACCAAATTCATCGTATTGTGTTGATAATTTATGATAAAAATACATGGGAAATATGGGATGTGTACGAGTGGACCCGGCATCAATCTGAGGCATGTTGTGGCTTGTACCACTCTATGTGTCTCTCTTTTGTTGAAAATGGTCAATGTTTTATGTGAAAACAAATAGCATATATAAAACCAATCAAACTTATTCATATTGTGTTGATACATTAGGGAAACGATCCATGGGACATTTTTGATGTGTAGGACTCAACCCCGCATCAATCTGAGAAGCGTTGTGGCAAGTACCACACTAAATATCTCTCTTTTGTTTGAAATGGAAATCATTTTATGTGAAAAAAAGTACAAGAATATGAGAAACCAACCAAACACATTTGTATTGTGTCGATACTTTAGGAAAATGACCCATGGGACATTTATGACATTTATGAGTGAACCCTGCATCGATCTGAGGCATGGTGTGGCCGGTACAATTCTAAATGTCTCTCTTTTGATTAAAATGGACATCATTTTAAGTTAAAACAAAAACTGGCATACAAAAACCCAAACAAATGCAGTCATATTGAGTTGATACATTAGGAAAACTATCCATGAGTCAAATGTGACCTGTACGAGTCAACCTCACCTCAATCTAAGGTATGATGTGTACGATACCACTCAAAGTGTCTCAGCTTTATTTGAAATGATCAACATTTTAAATGAAAACAATAATTGGAATATGGAAAACTGAAGAAACACATTCGGATTCTGTTATTGCATTAGGTAAAGGATCTATTGGTCATTTGTGACATGTATGACTCATCCTAGCATCAATATGATGCGCGGTGTGGCCGGTACCACTCAAAGTGTCTCACGTTTATTTGAAATGGGAAACATTTTAAGTGAAAACATCAACTTTCATATAGAAAACCAACCAAACGCATTAGTATTATGATGATACTTTAGGAAAATGATCCGCGGGACATTTAGGATGTGTATGAGTCAACCTTGTATCAATCTAAGGCACGGTGTGGCTGGTACCACTCTAAATGTCTCTCTTATGTTTAAAATGGACATCATTTTATGTGAAAACAACAACTGGCATATGGAAAACCAACCAAACACATTCATATTGTTTTGATACATTATGAAAACAACTCATGAGTCATATGTGACGTGTTATAGTCAACCCCGCCTCAATCGGAGGCAGGATGTGGCTGGTACCATTCAAAGTGTCTGACCTTTATTTGAAATGATCAACATTTTAAATGAAAATAATGACTAGCATACATAAATCCAACCAAACACATTTAGACTGTGTTGATAAAATAGTACAATGATTGATTGGTCATTTTTGACGTGTACGACTCAACCCCGCCTCAATCTGAGGTGCGGTGTGGCCGGTACCACACATTGTGTCACATTTTTATTTGAAATGGACAACATATTATGTGAAAACCGCAACTAGCATACAGAAAACAAACTAAACGCATTAGGATTGTGTTGATACTTTAGGAAAATGATCCATGGGTCATTTGTTATGTGTAGGAGTCAACCCTACATCTATTTGAGTCCCGTTGTGATTGATACCATTGAAAGTGTCTCACCTTTAATTGAAATGATCAACATTTTATATGAAAACAACAACTGGCATATGGAAAACCAACCAAATGCATCTGGGTTGTTTTGATACTTCAGGAAAAAGATATATGGGACATTTTATACATGTACAAGTCAACCCCACATCAATCCAAGGCATGGTGTGCCTGGTACCACTCCAAATGTCTCTGTTTTTTTTAAAGTGGACATCATTTTAAGTGAAAACATCAACTGGAATATGAAAAACAAACCATACGCATTTGGATTGTGTTGATACTTTTGAAAAATGATCCATTGGACATTTTTGACTTGGTAGAGTCAACACCGTATCAATACTAGGCAGGTTGTGGCCGGTACAACTCTAAATGTCTCTCTTTTGATTAAAATTGACATCTTTTTAAGTGAAAACCAAAACTGGCATACGTAAAACCAACCAAAAACATTTATATTTTGTTGATACTTTATGAAAACGATCCATGAGTTATATATGATGTTTACAAGTCAAACCTGCCTTAATCCGAGGCATGGTGTGGTCAGTACCACTCAAAGTGTCTCACCTTTATTTGAAATGATCAACATTTTGAATGAATTCAACAACTGGAATACATAAAATAGACCAAACACAATCAGAAATTTTTTATACATCATGAAAATGATCGTTTGGTCATTTTTGATGTGTATGACTCAACCTCGTGTCAATTAGAGGGGTGGTGTGTCCGGTACCACTCAAAGTGTATCACTTTTATTTGAAATGGACAAAATATTATGTGAAAACAACAACTGGCATTTGGAAAACCAACCAAACTCATTCTAATTGTGTTGATACTTTTTGAAGAAAATAAATGGGACATTTTGGAAGTGTACGAGTCAACCCTATATCAATCCGAGGCCCGGTGTGGATAGTACCATTCAATGTGTCTCTCTTTGGATTATAATGGACATCATTATAAGTGAAAACAACAACTGGCATACGAAAAACAGACCAAACGTATATGGATTCTTTTGATACTTTAGGAAAACAATCCATGAGTCATTTTTGATGTCTACGAGTCAAAATCGCCTCAATAAGAGGTGTGGTGTGGCCGATACCACTCAATGTGTCTCTTTTTTTTAAAAATGGAGGCTGTTTTATGTAAAAACAACTGACATAAGGAAAACCAACCAAACATATTCAGATTGTGTTGATATATTAGAACAACAATCCATGGGTCATTTATGACGTGTACGAGTTAATTGGGCCTCAATACAAGGCCTGGTGTGGCCGGTACCACTCAAAGAGTCTCACTTTTATTTGAAATGGACAACATTTTAAGTTAAAACAACAACTGGCATACAAAAAGCCCATCCAAACGCACTGATATTGTATTGATACTTTAGGACAATGATCCATGGGTCATATGTGACGTGTATGAGTCAACCCTACCACAATATAAGGCACAGTGTGTCTGGTATCACTCTAACTGTCTTTATTTTGTTTAAAATGAAAATCATTTTAAGAAAAAACAACGAGAATACGGAAAACTAACCAAATTTTTTCAGATTGTGTTGATACATTTGAACAATGATATGTGTTCCATCCTCACACAATACACTTCTCATGTGAGGAAATCCTACCCCTATTCTAAAACACATAAAATTTAATATTCCAAGGACAACTATATTTCCTATGTCACACAAGCTCATTAATACACACCCATTATCATCATCACTAGGTTCAAAGACACCTGCCCCAAGCCATGGGACATTATATTTTTTTTGGTTGAATTCATTTATTAATTTTCATATTTTGTGTTATTAGCTTTTAATTTCTGAATTCAATCGAGTATTTGTTATAAAAAATGAAATTTTTTATGTATTTTTAATTCTGTATCACATATAATTACGTATTTAGTTTTTAAGGTATTGTGTTCATAATTGATTATTAAATTATGTATCTTTTTAATTATCAGTTTTTAATTATGTATAATTATTATTTATTATATTGTATTCTACATTTACTAATGTACATTTCAAACAGCAGCACAACAGCACACACTGCAGGCTGCTGTGTGAATTGTACAGCATAGCCTATACCATCGGTTTCATACCGTTGGTAGAGGTTCTGTATATATTTATTTTACCAACAGTTCAAAACCGTTGGTAAAAAACCTTTACCAATGTTTGCAACTATTGGTATAAAGGTGAATAGAAGGTTATTAAAAGATATACAAACATTTTTTAAATCGTTAGCATATGTGTTGTATGAGAACTCTATACCAACGGTTTTATTAAACTGTTGGTATAGAGTAGATTTCTTTCACATATACCAAAGGTTCATCTCAAACCGTTGGTATATGTCTATTGTCATGGATTACTGGGCTATAGTTTCTAAAACCGTTGCTATAATATATACCAACGGTTCTCCACCCTATACCAATGGTTTTCAACTATTGGTATACCTTAAATTTATAGAAGTGATCATCCTCCTAAATTCCCCTATATATTCCAATAATTAGACATATAATTACGGTATTCAATAAAGTTATATCATACTTATTTCCAAATGTTAAAAAATCCTATCACTAATATTAATTATAATGAACCACCCTTTTCACAAATAGTTATTTCCTCTTATTTGATGAATATTCATAAAATAACATAACAATCAATTCCATAATTGTAGGAGTACCATGACCACATAAGCATGCATACATATGTAAATAATTCATAATTTAACTATATCATATACCATTACATTCTCATAACTATCACACTTCATATACATAACATACATTCTAGCATTCTTCATAACCTTGTGATAAAAAAATATAATAATATGCAATCATGGATTATTAGAAAGATTAAACAATAGATATATCAACATAACAAGTCAATAACGGTATAAGAAAATGAGAACAACATTTGAAAATGACACCTAGAATATCATATATAATAATATTGAGTCAATTCATTAATCTGGGTTGTTTATAATTCCTATATCCTAAATGAGTCAATGAACATGAGCCATGAGAATATAACACGAGCACAAGGCATATATTTTTTGAATATATATAATTATAGAAAATAATTTACCTAATAGTAAATGATCATTTCAAAAAAAAATTATGGTGTAATGGGATCACTCCCCAATTTATTATAGTAGTCAGGGCTTATTCAGAAGACTATCATAGTGGATGGATTCCCTTATAGAACTGAGTTTAGCAATAATATCAAATCCATTTTATATCATGAAATATCAATCATTATCCAAATGAATTAGAAGGAGTATAGTTTCAAAATATTACATAATTTGTGAATTGGTGTTCCACGTGATCATAAAATATTTAGCATATCATATCCAATGAAAATAAATTTCATTCATAAATATTTCGTCCTCGCATAAACCATGTAATAGAAATTGGTTTTATAAAAATTTATTTGTTTAATTATTTCATAGAATGTGGAAATTGAATGGGTTTCACAATCAACCTATAATTATAGTAATAAAACATCTAGATAAAAAATAAGGGCTATATATTTGGTTCATACAACAATTATATCTTATAAAACATCAAAGTATGTCATATAGGACTTAATAAAATCCAAGAAGAACACATTAAACCTTTCATGAAATAAATACTCCTTCCAATTTGAAATCATATGATTTAAATAGAAAATTTTCAAAAATATTTATTAAAACACATTCATTTAAAATCAATAGAGAAACATTTAAAGAAAAATTTAAATATATCAGACTTCAAAAAATTATATTGTGCCATTCATGGTATACATTTCAAAATGAAGATTTCGTCCACATTTTTTGTAAAATAGAAAATGTTACATATTTATAAAATCAATTAAGATTTATTTTAATTTTTTTAAAAAATAAATCCTTAAATTATATTTTTAAATATTAAATAGTTAATTTTAATAACTATATTTCTTGAGAAATTAGACATTAAATAAAAATAATAATTCACCAAAGAAGAAAATACAACAGAACTTTCATAAAACAATTATTCTGTTATACGAAGTCCATACAGATAGGTAAATGAAATGTTAAAAAATATATTATAGAGATAACCAAAGGATAATAAAATTAATTAGTTTTTTTAGAGATTTATTTTTTATTTATTCATAGAAAGCATTATAAAAAATAAATCTATCAAATAATGATATCATGAAAAAAAAAAAATACCACTTTGGTAATGATTTAATCGTAAGACCCATAAAAGAAAAAATATTATATGGATATGAAAATCCATATTATTTTTAGAGGAATAATCATAAAAAAAATTATTTTTATAATAAAAACTACAAATAATAATTATTTGGTGAATATGGAATGTATCGTACAAAAATATTAGTTAGGTGAAAATCCTCATTCCTCAAGTCTCAAATCTCTTTGAACTTATTAAAATATCTAATATAATAAATATAGGATTATTATAATTTTATTATAGAAACATTATGATAAATATTATACCATATATTATATACATATGATATTTCATAACACATTTTTATTAATTTTGTTATTAAAATCACATCTCGGTTAATAACTACTTTTTTTCATATATGATTACTTTTTTTTATTTTTAGTCATCATAAATTTGTCAAGGTATCATAATATGAGAAATAGTATAAATGATATAAATATGCATACATTAATTATATTGTTTTCTAATTATTCCATAAAAATGATTGAATGATTATGAATTACACTGTTTATGGTGATGGAAGGTCATACATACACATGAACTCTATTTCCATTATCTTAATGGATGAAATGAAATAAATGTAAAAACAAACCACCATTAAAAAATAATTTTTAAATAATATATATAAAATTAATTCATTAAATCTACCCTCATTACATTCCATCATTAAATATATGGATAAACATGTCACATTGCTACGTGGAGGTGGTAATCCACACATTCACACAAGATACAATATCATTTTTCAATAGACTGTCTATTAAAAAGTCATATGTAATATTATAATTATATAAATATAATTATTTTATAAATATTTTTTATAAATTTATATCCATAATTTTATGTATCTATGATTCACGATGATGGAAAAATAATTACAATAGTTCAAGAGGATATAGATCATCATTCACATGATCAATAGTTTCTTTTACCATTTGAAAAATGAAGAGATGGATATAAGTTATGAATTAAACATAATCACAATTCAGTAAAAGTGATATATTGACTTTATTAAATAAAAATTATTGAATAATAAATGAATGATGATCAAAATGAAATAAATAAATACACTCGGTTAAGAATGATGTCTCTTGTTCCACAACATACGTATGTTATTAAAATATGCCTCCTAAAAGGGTTTTATAATTAATATAATTCCTCTGTATTTGTTTAAGGAATTTATTATGCAATATTTTTCAATATTAGAAGATCTATAATTATGTTTTTTCTATGAATAAGTTAGTAAAGTGAGTTCTTTTTTAAATTTAGCGATGATTACACACTTGAAATTATATAAAATAAAAAGTTATACTTGTTTATTAAAAATAAAAAAAGGCTCCAAAATGGATCATTATTGATCCATAGAGGTTATAATGTGAACATTTTTGTCATTAAATATTTTTTGGTGGAATTTTATGTCATTTTATCAGTTATTTTTTTATTTTTATCTATTATATAAATGTTTTATCCTTATCCCCATTAATAAAATAAAATTTTTTAGTAATCATTATCAGAAAAAATTAACCTGTAAATATATTAAAATATTAACTATTAAGATTAAAAATATGGTATCAATGATCCAAAATTAAATTTATGTAATTTTTAGCAATTAATTTAGTAATAGACCTGGTGATAAAGTGAAAATTTATTTTTATATATATATCATATTCATAAATATTAAAAATATTAATATTAATATTGAACAATTTTTTTAAATGATCTAAATTTTATTAATAATTATATAATTTAAGTTATTTTAAATTTAAAATATTATAAATATAACTAGGAACATGTAAATTATTTAAACAAAAAGTTTATTTTAAATTAAAATCATAATTTTTTAAAAGTCATTAATGTTTTCACCTGAAAATGCTTCCATGAATGGACTAAACATTGTCATACATGATCCATGAACATTATTTGTTTCTAATTTTTAATTTTTAATAATCTTAGCATCTAAGCATAGGTATAGATAATATGTTATGCCCATTTGAATTCTGAATAATGAAAATGTATTGTCAAGGGGATTCTAGGGAAATAAATGGGGTTACTCGAATGTTTCCAAGCAAGTGAGTGAAAGTTCATCATGGTTGCAAAACTAAGTTTTGTGAAAATGCAGTTGAGGCGACACTCATATTCCCCCCAGTCCAAATGTGTTCGCAGGTTCCATGAACACAAAAAACTAGTGTTTCATGAAAGAATGGAATCTTTCATAAATTAATGGAATATTTCACAGAAACCCATTCGACAACCATGATTTTTAATGCCAAATGTGATCTAAAACATAAATTTTCCATACAAGAAAGAGAAGAAGAATGAATTAATTCCCAAATTTGTATATTAATTGAATGTTTATATAATGTTGTGTGACATAGAAAAAATCATATAAATACAACCTCACCCACCCCCATTTATAGGATATGTAATCAAAGGTGTGTGTTGGGGGAATCACGTGTGCACACAGCATTGTGTTATGCATTGTGGGAAAACACCACCATGTACAATTGTAATGCAAATTTACTTCAGTGAAACCTATCATGTATGGGGATTTTCACAATGTTTTTCACATAACTGTTTTCTCTAGGAACACAGTTGAGAACAATTCCCCATCAAGTGTGAAAAGTCCCATCATGCATAAAAAGTCCCATATTGTGTGAACGGTCTCATATTTTTTTAAATAGCACCATAATGCGTGCAATAGTACCATGTTTTAGACCCACATACATTATTTATCACAACAATTACCAACTCCACATAATTGCACACAATAGTGTTTGAACATGTGCCCACTAGTCCATACGTGGGGAATGTTTCCCAACATCCCTTTTCGAGTTGACTATTGGTCCAAGTCAAAGACATTTATGTTATAAATTATATGTCATGAACTTCCACACCTATAATATGATGACTTGAAAAACTCTTATACACCCCCTAAAATTTATTGAGTCAAACTACTCATCTTGATATCTTTATTTTGTAAAGATATGAGAAGATCATATTGTATTTCTCAAGTACATTATGTCAAACCATTCATCAATAATATATTGAATCCCAGACACCTAAATACTTTTCAATGTTGAGGAAAGAGTTATGATCTTGCATTGGCCCACACTTTTCATTTCTAGGAATCTTCTACCTATTAGTGCTCAGTACATGAATTTAAATTGGATCATGAACTTCCATAAATGTATTTGATTCCTCATATGGTATGAATTTTTTATCAGATTTCATGATCCCGAGAAGTCATATAGTAGTCCTCACTACATGAAAGAAACATATAGGATACCATATCACTCATTAATAAGATTCAATAATAATAGAGCATTAGATTCATCATTCCATGATCATGATATGGCCACAAAATAGATACCACATGCCACATCATTAGCTATATGAAACAATAATATAGAAATAAACATTAGAAAATTGAGATTCCCTCATGACTCGATAAGATGATTTAATCATGGGAAGCTCCCATTTGTAATCTCCACACACTACATCCTTTCACATGATGATAAAATATAATCCTACCCCATGAAAAAGCATGGTATGACCCCATGTACTGTTATGATGAAATAACCATGGGATGCTAACATGCATAATCCCCCACCCTAAATCCATCCACATGACATTAAAATGTTATCTTAAAACATAAAATGGACATTTAATTCCCTTATAATTAATCACGAGTATGAAATCATGGGATGATCACATGCATAATCCCCCCACACACCACATCCATATAGATTATTTTAAACTATGATATTACCCCATGAAATGTACATGGGTGGAATAAATGATTTAACATGAAGAAAACAAAATGGGACACTCAACATGTAATTCTCAAACACCACATCAATTCCTAAGAAGGTAAAATCTAATCTTCCCCCACTAAATAGACATTGGATTCCCTCATAACGTGATATGAGGATTCGCGAATGGGTAATTCCCACCCCTAATCCCTAACCACATCCTCGTTGATCCTTATATGGCATGGGCCACTAACACACGTAAGACCAAACATCATCCTCACTGCTCTTAGAAGTGAATGGTAGGCTCCCAAATGTATTCCACAACCACATCCTAAATACTCATAGAATTTCATGGGATACACCCATGCTTAATCCCTACCACATCATTTTTTATCCTAGTAGTGCATGAGCCTCCCATGAATAATTAGTCTAAACCATCACTCAAAGGGGAATAATTAGTTGTGTAAGCCCCAAACAACCAATCGAGAATGTTATTCAGTGTATTCTCAAACCATTCCCAATGAAACAGACTTAATCCATTGGTTTAATCCCTAATCTATTCAAACTACCAAGGATTGTGTTAAAAACATACTGGGATACATTTGAAACATCCATGGGATTTAAATCCTACAACCTAATTCATTTTAATGATCTTTGGGACACATCCCTTGAATGATCATGCACCTACCGAGAGACCACATCACATTCGGTTCCCTAAGGTATCTCATTGAATAATCCTCCAAAAATTCAATCAAATAGAATCCTCATGCCAGTGGAAACATCAACGTGTAATACCCATTACATCCCTCATAAATGCTTCTTTTGTAAACAGGGAATCCTTAAAAATGAATATTGACTGCATGGATTTTCCTATCATATTCCCTTGAACTACAACAACAAACTATGTAGGTTTTGATCCTTTTCACCTATGTATGAAATATTAAAATAATTCCTAGTTGTTAACCGAACAAATTGTAAACTCTTTTGTTCCCTCATAAGGACACACCTCCTAGATCCATCTCCAAGGGGAATTTAGATCCACAACATCTAATCTAGAACTACTAGGAAATCTATTCCAATGGTAAACTATATTGTTCTAATAGCTTCCCTACTATGTATAAAACTACCAAATTTCACTCTATGTGGAGTTTACATCCAATATAAACTACACAAGGGATCCCTCCCAAGGAAGCATCTCCCAGATCCACCTCGATAGGGAATTGTAATCCACTACATTGAATCCCCAACTACAGTGTTGTTATCATCCATTAGCAAAAAATCCAAGTGTTAAATATTCCCAAATAAAGAAACACCTCTTCTGATATTCAACCATGGGAAATTATGTTCAGTAGGTAAATAATATAGGTTATCCTTCATTAGGATGCACCACTAACATGTTCCTCCACATGGTGTATAAATAAATTGGTAAACAACTTAGTAGTTCCATCATAGAGAATCACCAATCATATTCACATCCATGGTGAGTTCTAATCCACAAAATTAGTTACTCTTACCTGGTGAATTCATATCCATTTTTAAACTATCCAAGTTTGAAATTTTCCCATATAGGGACTCTCCTCCAAGATCCTCCACCACAAGGGATTCCAATCGAATGGTAAATTATCCAAGTGTGATATTTTCCATACTCAAGTCACACCACCCTCATCCGCCTCCACATGGCATTATGACCCATGGTTAATCTTTTAAGGTGATCCCACTTAGGGTATTAATTCTCATATTTACCACCACAAGTAGATCATATCAATTATTAAACTATATTGTTATTCGTTTTTATAGAAACTACCCCTGAATCCACCTCCACGGGGAGTTCTGATCCACCATTCTATAGTTAGAAGACATTAGGCCAGTGATCAGTCCCATAATTCATACAACATAAAAAATCATGGGATTGTTGAGGTAAAAATTCTTAGAGGACATATTCCACTATTGTGAATTCCCTCGTGATCGACAAGGGATCCCTTTGGTTCCTCACCAAAAATGATTCATATGAGATTCCCTCTTTATATAATGATTTTTATGTTCCAAACACACCTAGACTCCATTTATTCATATAAATGTCTCTTATAACCAAAAAATATGATAAAAATATTCATGAATGTTAAGATAGAAGTTGTGTAATTAAACAACATCAACAACGAGATGGAACCAATAATGAGTTTCTTGAAACCAACGTAAATATTTTATGGAGAAATAGACTTAATAATGAGTTCCATCTAAAAATCCATTGAATGAGGAACTAAAATCCAATGATCCTATTTTGATCAAGGAGACAACATCACCATGCATTGTCATAGATGCATTTTTCCATTTGAATGTTTTAATATAGTGAAATAAATTAATGTTACTATGAAGATGTCTTCCCTGGACACAAATATATCGGCAAACCATTTGTTTATAAATTTCTTGAAAATTATAAACAATTAACCTTAATATAATTTATAAATTTTTATTTAAAAAATGAGGTTAATTGTATGATGTTTTTATAAAATGTGGGAAAATTTAAAATCATTATTTTTTCAAAAATTTAAATGAAATTTATTTTTTCAAAAAAGAAATATTTCTAAAGAATATAAAAACTATATAGAAAAATATATTTTAATTATCAATATAATTTATTTTTTAAAAAAAATATTTATATTAAATACAAAAAATAATTTTATTATTACTTTTACATAAAAATTAATGGATATATTATTACTATTGTGTTTTAATATTACAATTTTTAGAATAATATCATGTTTTTCTGAAAATCAGAAATACATGTAACAAAAGATATTGAGGAAATTAAATTTACCAAAATAATATATTTTATAAAATATTATGGTTTAATAATATTACCAATTTTCTACTTTATTATAATAAGTACCATACATGTAACATTTTTTTTATTTACTGGATTCCGTAGGTAAATGAATCGATATTACAAATATAGACCCTCAGAAAAATGTACTAGTGGTTTGAAAAATTATATTCCATGGATGGGATGAATCCTTGGGAAGGATTGTGTGATAAAGACTAACATAGTTGAATTATTTAATCCAGATACACAAGATATATAAAAGTTACAAATTATAGTAGTACCCATGGAAGGAGATGTTCCTAAGACACTATTACAATTAAGATCACCTGTAAGGTTGGATAAAAATTTCAATATTGTTTTCCAGTCACTAAGGACTGTTAGTCATTATTGGTGGGAAATAATGATCTTTAATCTCTCAAATATGTGTTCGAGTGCTTTCATGTTTCAATATAGAAAGAGTCTATAATTTTTTAGTTGTATTCTAAATTATTATATCCATGTATTTTTTTAGTTGATCATCATGTTTATGTAAATACCATTGGGTGGAAATCATATCTTATGAGAAAATTGGAAATGGATTTTAAATTCACTGACTATAAATAATTTTCATTGGATAAAGTATTTAAATATTTTCACTAAACTTACAATAAAATAAAATTATATAATTTCCATTACTAAATCCATCATCTGTCGATAGGACATAATATAATTACCTGAGTATAAGACTTCATAGATAAATGTAAAAAACAATTTTCATTAATTATATCCATCACAAGGTTTTCTATATGACACTACTAGATCGTATTACAAATATTTAAAAATAAATAATATATAAAATTTATTTCATATATATATATATTTAATTAAGCATACATGTCATGGAAAATCATCTCAATGAAGACATATTTCTTTTTAGCTTCAAAATGTATGAATCTATGCCATGTGATTATATAAAATTTTGTATGTGTGAAGTAATTTTCCTAGTATTATATTTAATGAAATATTAGGCATTATAAATTTGGTTTCATCCTTATGGTATGGTAATAAGTGGCTGAATAAATATTTTTTTAATCTCATTCATAGGTGAAATTACATATATCCTCAGAATCAATATCCTTTTTGATAAATCAATGACGTTTCTTTCACTATTTCATGTTTCATATGTTCACCATATAAATAAGAAGTTTGGTATTCAATAATATATTTTGGGATTAGTTCAACTGTCACATATCACACATCTCTTTATGAAAATATGTCCTCAGACACAATATGATAGGTAGTGAGGATTTGAAGGGTATATACTCTTATGAAATTCCCTTCACCGTGTGTTATATATTTTGTAAAAGTCATGATATTTTTTATTCTGCAATCATGGATGGAGGATATCTATAAGATATAATAAAAATTCACTGGTGTTAAATTATTCATAAAAAAACAATTAGAGTCATATGAATGATATGATTC
Organism: Viscum album; assembly: GCA_963277665.1. Classification (NCBI taxonomy): domain Eukaryota; kingdom Viridiplantae; phylum Streptophyta; class Magnoliopsida; order Santalales; family Viscaceae; genus Viscum; species Viscum album. The sequence continues at coordinate 1,450,260,672 of OY728155.1, forward strand.
TACAATATATAGGATAAGATGACATTGTCATTAGGGAAATGAAATATTAGTATTCACCTATGGATTCTAATGAAATGTGTAAAATCCCAACATGAACCGTCGAATTTGATCAATGTGTTATGTGGCCTCATCGACACACCCCTATATAATGGAGTCTATCCACTAGAAGTTAGGGTTTATGTCCAATAGTGGGAAAAATATAACATCTATATCATTACATTGATCTTAAAAAAAATTAAAAAATTATTCAATAATCGGAATAAGAATGAGGAAACAGAATGAATGAAATATAACATAATAGATCCTAAGGTGGTAAGAATTTCTATAGTATACAAAGAAAATAATAAATGAAAAGTAAATAGAAAAACAATAGAATTCCTTTACGGTCATTCTATGTACCCTCTATCTAAATTCTCCAACATTTGACTACCTATAATGTGTCATTTTTTATTTCTGGATCTCTAGTCATAAAATCTATAACATCTCTATAATACCAGAGTAATGTGTGTGTAAAAGACTCAATTTGAAGCAACAAGATCATCCAACCCATAAGTAAATAATATATATTACATTTCATATCATGACATAATTAAATTATCAAAAAAATAAAACATGGGTCGAGTTATCATTCATTAACAAATCCTCCAAAAATACCACTCCAACTTGATTCGAAATATTAACAAAAAAATCAATGATTACACATACATCTATAATGGAACATGTCATTTCCCAAAAATTTGGTTGATGTTTCAATAAATCTTCACATTTGACCATGTAATTAGTTCTCTCCACCTAGTCAGTTGTGGTCAGGGGAATGTCACATGTTACATCAGTTCTATCCTTGAAGAGCTTATCCATTTAATCACATATTTCCAAATTTATTTGAGCCACATTGGGTTTCATTCATATGGAAAATCCTCATCACCCCCCCCCCATATGGGGTGTCCCACACTCATTTTAGTTTTTATTACTATGTCATGTTGGGTAACATTCCACTGGTGATTTTCAAAAAATAAAGATAATGATTGCAACATTTATGGAACCAAGAATTTCATAAATTCTAACTTCATGGAACCAAATGAATATAATGGTCAATATAGAACAATAACATAGGATACGAAACACCCTAACCATACATGTCATATAATGAAATGATAAGGCACACTAGGATCAATTTTTGAATCCACATATATCACAAGGTCATAATCAATAATCCCCTTACCACTCACACACCCATATGAAACACATATCCATCAGGGTTTTGTCTAATAATAATATCATATCATGATAAAAATCATATACACATAGTCATTCAGGGTATAGAACCTTGTAAATCAATGTTATTGATATCAGTAGGATGTTTTAATTAGGTCCCCACCTGATCCACATTCACATGCAAACTATAATACTATCAAGTTCCATAGACTCCTAGAAAAAAGAAATATATTTTATTTGGATAAAAAATAAAATATTTCATGTGATGCTACTTTCTCTCTCCAAGATAGTTTCTAGATTATTATTTTTGGTAAACACATGCATTATTAATTTTTTCTATAAGGATAATTATATTCTAATAATTTTTTATAAGTTATCCTTTTATATTGAAATACTAAAAAATATTATAAATTATTATTTAAAATTACATTTTAGTAATTTAATTTAATTTATAATTTTAAAATATCATAAATTTTATTAAAAATTCATCACACCCTTCAAATGAATTACTATTTATCTTCTGATCAATGAGATAAACCCAATGGCACTAATGTGGAATCTACTCAATCAGTATGGAAAGTGATATTTAATTGATAAGATTAAAAAAATTATAAATTTATTATTATGTGGTTTTTATAAAATTAGAGTGGGAGGAGTGATTGAAAAGGTTATCCTCCAATGATAATCTTTTTAGGATCCTCTACCATGACATAAAATTTCTATGTATTATTTTTTGATATTATATGGATTTTTTATGAGATCATTCATTGAGATGAAATGAGGCTTTGAGTCCTGATGTGCCTGAAATTAATGATTTAAATTCATTAAATATAGTAAATAAAACATGAATATACATTTCCAAAATATGAAAAACAAAATTTGATAGGGGGTCGAGATAAGTAATTTTTGGACACCATTGTGTTTAAGACATGGGCATTACCAAAGGCTTGACAGAATCATTTTTGGCATAGAGAGTTTTTAAAAAGTCATTGCAGGTGAAGAATTAAATAAAAAACTTTATTTTTCTTAATTTATTTTATTTAATAAACTAACCATATTTCGATTAAATATTTGGTTATGAGGAATTCATAATGGTGGAAAAATCTATACTAATATGTCTAGAAGACCATTGGATAGAATTCATGGAAAAAGACAATATATCGGGATTAGATCATGGATCACTAAGATAATAGAGATCATGGAGTCTATCAAATATGGAATGTCTGAACCAGTGTTCATCAATGATTAATGAAAAATCTGGATTGGATGCATGTTTTTTAGTTTTGCATAATCTTTTTTAATCTTGGATGAAATATGATCAATTTAATGAAGAAAATTTATATTAACATCCTCGGTACATTTAAATTTATAGGATTATATTTTATTTAGGGTGTTTTATTCCCCTTATATTGTATTTTATATGAAACAAAATCATGTCTGATTTACCATTGGACATGGTTCATTCCTCAAATGTCGATGGATTAGGTTTTTCATCCCCCATTCATCACACGTTCATCAGGGGAAATTTCATTAGTCCATGATTGAGGAATACCATTTATTTGATCATGAAACAACTATTATTCAGTGAAACCGATCAATAGAACCAATGTAGATCATTTTCAAGAGTTTCATTATGTTGTAAAAATAATGAATGATGAATAGAGTTGGATAAGAATGTATTTTTGGTTCATGGTTTTCATGTTTTTATATGATATTACATATTTGGATTTATAGATTTTTTTCAAAGAGTATCTGATTCCAAGTTATGGCAAGAAATGAAGGAAAGTCTTTACTGACCCCTAATATGCATTCTCTATGAAGGTTGGTAGTTTTGGGGACACATAGGATGATGCAGAGGATGATCCCAAATGATCTTTAAATTCATAGTTTACACGGTGTTTAATTCAGTGTTACATATTGTGTGGGATACCCTATCGAGACACAAGGGTTTTGGATGATGTTAATTATCAGACAAGTTGGATATGGTCACACACCATGTGAACCCTTCCATGACAGCTTATAGAGTATCATAGAAGGTACACAGACATGACCTAATGTATGCAGGTATGGCTATATATTCTACTCAGACACATAAATGGCCAACTGTAGAAGGGATACTACATAGGTACAACCAACGTTACATGGGGATATATAGGCGACAATGGAAGGATGTCGAGTGGCCTCTACATGACATGTATTAAACTCACACAATGAGTATGTTTAGAGTTATATGTGGTTTGATTCAACACAACATGGAAATTTTTAGGTTGATCGTGTCATGTCATCTACTCTACTGAAATATCATGTACTCCCTCAGAGATATCTTAGAGCTCTTCATATCTTTAGTTCATACTAGTGATGGTTGAGTGGTTTTCCACATTTTCCATTACCTATAGTTTATAGTGTAGTATTATATCGTCATATTTTTATTGGGACACCATCATGGTGATGGATCCTAGATATAGTGTTTTCCCAACCTCGAGGAGACTAGAGTGATATCCTCTATCACCATTATACCCAATGAGGGTTTTTTAGAATCGGGATTATCTCCTTGTGGAGGTTATTGACTCACCATGAACCAAGCCTTATTGGTAGGGTTCATGGTGTCTTTGGAATATGATTCCTTAAATATATGGTTGATCAATATTAGGGTTTTGGGTTCCCCTAGCAATTATTAGAGAGACACTCCATATACGTATCAAGGTATTCTAAGGGAAAATATATTTCATGGTTTGGGACCAATTTCCTAAACCTCTTCGATGTTAGTTTTTGGTGATGAAATTTCTCATTGAGAATATTCTCCTTGAATGATCATTGCTTCATGTATAATCATATAGGTAGAAACAATTTATGACCACCAAGGGGCATGTTGTCCTTATAGAGTATAACTGTAATATTTCTATTACACATTTATTGATATATCTAGTACTAGGATGACTATAAATGAAACATCATGTACAATATTTTCATGGTATCCTATTGGGTATTATTATACTCACTCATACCTAGGATCTTATCTAATGTTTCATATATTATGTATATGGTGACTATTTTTATCGGTGTTCTGGGATGACGAATAGTTCATGGAGTGTAACAAGAGATACTAAGAATGAGGTGATTACCAGAGTATTCATTTTATTTTAGTCATCACACATGGAGTAGGTTTGTATATTTTCTTTGGATGGGATATTTTTTTCCAATTTTCTTCTTTTATTATACTAAATTCATACTCTGGTTATTATATTATTGTGGAATGCAATAATTTGTTTATGTTGTTTTAGGTTTTATCATTTTATGAGATGATATTTGTATGCATATATATAGGTAACATAGGCCAATATATCCCAATTGTGGGATATGTCTACTCGATGTAGGTCAGACCCCCCATTCCCTATTGGTGGTAGGCATGGGGTAGTGATAGGTCAGACTCTATTGAGTAAGGACATGATATATTTGTATCGGATGCGTTATGTAACAACACAAACATTTGAATAATATTTGATTCTTAATTTTGTGTGTTATTATGTAGTCAAAAAAACTATATCCATTAATTAAGGAAGTGATTATAAATAAAATGTGAATGTTCGGTTTTGATTATTATATAACCATTTGTCAATATGATCGTTGGAAACTATACAACTAACATTATGATTATTTTTTATAAATATAAATGATTATGGTTAATAAATACATAAAGAGTAGTTGATGGCCTCATCCAGTAGACTCGATCCATATGAAGCTCATCTGTCAGAGCTTGTGAAGGAGGTTGCGTCACTAGGCTTTACTCTGGAACAATCCCAAGCTGAGTTTTGACATGCGATGCTTGAGCAGAATTTCCTACCTGAGACGTTCAAGATGATAGAAATCACAAATCGGGAAATGTTGTTCGAGCCTCCCCAATATTCTACCACCATTGCACACCTTACTCTTAGGTCATATAAAGGTGTTTTAAAGGGCTTTTTAACAAGGCCTTATTTATTTTGTGTAATCCTTTCCTATAAAATTTTAATTTCTTATTATAGTAAAATTTTTGAATTTTAAATGTCAAAATAACTATAGTATTAATTTATATATGTTTCATATTATTAGTGATTTTCTTTGGAAAAAATTTATTTATAAATTTATTTTGTATAAATTTAATAATTAATAATTTGAAATGTTTTTCATAAAGTGGACTTATACCATTATGATCATTATGAAATTCAGAGTCTAATAAGATCATTGTAATTTTAAGTGAATAATATTGCATGAATAGTAATATTAACCTTATGAATACAAATGTGAACAATGGAATAGTTACCTCACTTAAGAATGTATAAATATAATTTAGGAATCTTGAATGGTAATGTGATATAATATCATAAGTAAATAACTATTTCAGAAATTGCTAGTTTTGAATTCATATTTATTAATGTAAATAGTTTTCTACAAAAAAAATTAAATATTTAATAAGTAGATAATTATTTTCATAAAATGGGGTTCATTTTTGAATTCAGCTCATTGATATTACGTAAGGTTGAATTTATGTGATTTTTATAGATTGCTTTGTTTTTCGGTGAGTTGTAAAAATATATTTTTGAGTTTCAGTGTGTTTAATGACATCATTAATAATATAATAATGATATAATAATTCTGGTATACTTTTTAATAGTAGGATATGTTTTTAGGTTTCCCAATATGCAAATACCATGGTAAAATACCATGGATAAGACCATGGTTTTGAAAATACCACTAATGAGGTGTCCCTTGGAAATTAATAAAATATTCCCCCACTTTTACTATAAATACCAAACCATTCCATCATTCCTTTCATTCAAAATCCATCACCAACGAATATATGGTCTTTTTACCTCCAAAGGTGTCCTTTAAATGGATTCCTCAAGATCTCCATGGTCACAACTTTCGAGTTTTTGATGTTACTCTTCAACGTATGGGAACCTTTCACCCTACTCGTTTAGTCATGACTTCCTTTATTTTATGTCTTCTAGTTTCCATTCTATTATGCAATGATTTTTTATTATCTATCCTTATTACATTCTATTTCATTTCAAATTTATGATATTCCCTTTCCACTCTCATCAACTGATTTTTAGAATTTTTATGTGATTCCATTAGGATATTGAATTTTTGAAAAAGAAATCAAATCTTCCTTTTTCAATCATGTTTCCTTTACATGTGGTATGTCCTTAAACTATACATACAATGATCTTATATTAATTTTATTCTGTCCCTATAATATATTATGAGTTATTTCTGAGCGGGGGACCCTTTTCCCTATCTTTTTAATGTTTTCTAAAATCATGTTATATAGCTGTTATGCTACAGAAATTTCATCTCTATGTCTCTCTCACATTTTTTAATGAAATTCCAATATTTTGTTTTTATGAATACCAAAAACAATTTAGTATATAGGGTATTCATAAAGACATAAAAATTATATATTTTATTCGGGAATTTACATAAATGAAACTATCATTCTGTTTCCATTGGTTATAAATGACATAACGATCACGATTTTAAGCACTTTTAAAATGTCATGATTCTGAAAGAAACCCATTTATATTATTTTTTAGGTTACTTTTGAAATATTTGTTTATAATCTATATGGTACACATAAAAATAAATACATATTAACGGTGAACCATGACAGTGCTCTAATGCATAGGGTAAGTAATTTAATCTCTAGAGATGAAAAGTTTTATGATAAATTGGTGAATAAACTTGGTAATATTTATGATACCATGGAGATGGAAATTGGTGATATGTTCACGAATGTATAAATTAAATGTAGCATCCAAATTTTCATGTTATTATTAATGTTATTATTTCTTTGATATTCATCTTTATCATTCTTTTTTGATACCCCCCATGTTCTTATTGATATCGCTCAAGATCACATGTAATCTATTTCACTTGTTTTCCTTCTAGGACTTCTGCCCATCCTTTCCTTTGATGAATGTATCTAAGTTAGGATATTAAATAATTGTACATAGGATTAACTTATGATAAATCCTTACATGTGTATTAGAAGAATATTTTATGTGTTCTTCATGTATAATGTTCCGAATTTCCAACACAATAGACATTAAAGATCCTTCTTTTGTAAAATATAATGAAAAGATATATAATAAAAATTATGGATGACATATTTGGTATCAAATGATAGTTTATATATTTGTGAAAATTAGGCATTTATAAAAATTTATTAACCATATAAAAAATTTAAATATAGGAATCCTTCTGGTTATTTTGGTGAAATATTACATATGTGGTTCCAGAACAAATAAATATATGTCTGGATATGAACAACTGGAAGTGGCTCTAGCAGAAATGTACCTATTAGTGAAAAATATGACATGGAGTTTTGGGCATGACCCGAGTTATCTTGGTACATGACAACGATCCTTGTTTTCCTCTTGGTTTGACTCTCTCGGGAGATATTTTTGGACAATCCCATGATTTTTATGAATCATTTTGATAGATTTATAGAGAAATGTAATTGATGTTAAAGAATAATTTGTTTAAAAATAATGTTTTAAGACATAAAAGTCCTTTATAATAAAAAAATCATAAATGAAATTTTATTCTAACTAGGATATTATTCTTTTAGAAAATGGAGAGTAAAAGGAGGAACCATGCAAATAGTGACTGCAATAGACCATGTGCTAAAGGCCCTCAGATGGTAGTTGGAAAGGAAACATTCATGAGAATGATGAATCATATGACTCAAGTTATGAGAAATAACTTTAATCAAGATAAGTTTCTAATCACACCATGGAGCGAAAAACATTCTATTGAGTCCTTTATGTTACAATGACCAATAAATTTCAATGGATATACTGACCCATTGATGGCTGAACAATGGATTAGCTCTATAGAGATGATGGTTTTTGAGCTCCATTATTCGGAATAAGAGAAGGTCGCCCTGTATTTTTAACGCTTAGAAGGAGAAGTTTATCAGTGGTGGGAATTAATTAAAAACATGAGTCCATGAGTGGAGGTTGAAGCTATGGAGTGAGAAGAGTTCATAGGGATCTTCATCAATATGTATTTCACCCATTCTATGAGAACAAAAATGACAAAGTAATTTTTCAAGATAAAGAATAAGGAGAATGAATATGTGGGAAGCTATGATATGAACATCAAAAGGCCTTCACATTACACCTCTAGCTTTATCATGGATCCAAATGGTAAGGTTAATAGATTCCTCAGTGGAACAAGACATCTTCTATGGAAGAATCTTTCTAACCAAGTCTGTTATAGCTATGAGGAGTTTGTGTAGAGTGTGATGAAAGTTGATCTTGTGTTTGGTGAGATGAAATGGTCACATAAATCCAATGATAATAAAAGAAATATGGATCCAATCATAGGGAATACCTTTGATTAAGGATTATAAAGAAAGCATGTGCAACATACCATGTGTAATTAATGTGGGAAATAGCATTCAGGGAACTGAATGCTCAGGTGTGGGATGTGATACAAGTGTGGAAGTGATGACCATATTGTGTGGAATAGTCATAGTGATGTGAAGCCTCAACATCCCATCACTAATGACAATGGAAAGATGGTGCAGACCCTACCTGATATCCAATGATATAAGTGTGTACAACTTGGGCACATTTCTACCCACTGTCCAAATCTGAGGTAAGAGGAGGGGAACCACCAAATGTGTAAGAACTGGTCATGGGAGAAAGGTTGTGCTTTTTCTATCATGATAGTTGATGTTGAAACTCCAAAGTATGTAGTAGTAGGCACTCTTATAGGTATGTTGAAGCTATAAAGTAGTTTTTCTGATTATTTTTTTCCAAATTCCTTTATTTCCTCCAAGTTTTCAAAGAATTAAAATCATTCCTTGATTTTCAAATAGTATATTTATTAGTCGAGCCTCCTGGTGGGATTATCCATGAATCTTCAGTGTTTTGAAAAACTAGTATTTCAATTAGTGAGAAAAATATTATCATAAATATAGTAGTCATTCCCATGATCTAATTCGACATTATACTAGGGATGAACAAGCTCTCCATGTATAATTCTAAGATAAAATATAGAATCAAGAAAATCATAGAATTCATCAATGGAAATCCAATATTTATCTTCCAAGGAGTGATATCACAACTTGATCTATGTCAAAAATAACCGCATATATCCTTTTTATAAAGAGTTTATTAATGAATAAGAAGAATGAAATGATAGTTTAAGGATTGAAAATTTACCCATCATCCATAAATACATTTATATATTTTCTAAGGAGTAACCCAGACCTCCCCCAGAAAAAGAGGTAGTCGCCTTCATTTAACTCTAACCTAGATCTCATCTGATTTCAAATACCCCATATATGATGGAAAATGAGGAGTATTATGAATTAAAAGAAGAAACTCCAAGATCTTTTGGAGATTGGTTTTTTTCAATCATGTGTGTCTCCTTGGGGAGAACCTGTTCTTTTTTTGAAGAAGAATGATGTATCAATGTGTCTATTTATTGATTATAGGGAACTGAATGGGATCACAGTAAATAAAAAATGCCTTCTTCCAATAATTGATGACTATTTTAAACAACTTCACAGGGATCAATTCTTCCCTTTGATTGATCTTTGTCCGGGTTATCATCAATTGAGGGTGAAGAAATAATATATTCTAAAAACATCCTTTTGAGAAAGATATGGGAATTATGAGTTTGTTGTTATGAAATTTAGACCAACTAATACACATTCTCTTTTTATGGATCAGATGAATATATTATTTAAGGAAAACCATGATAACATTTTGGTAGTTTTTACTGAATATATTCTGATATATTTAAAATGTTTTAACAGCATGGGGTCATATAAGGGTTATTTTTAAACACAATGGAAGGAGAGGATTTTTTTACTATTTAGTAAATGTAGATTTTGTTTACAATAAGTTGATTTCTTGGGGAACACTGTAACCAATGAAGGACTCATATTTGACCCTGTGAAGACAATGGTTGTAGAGGAGTGGCCTCAGACTACAACAATAACTGAGGTTCAAAGATCCCTTTGAATAGCATGATATTATATGAGTATTTTGAAAAACATTTCATGATATTATAATTCATTAACCAAGTTTACCTAAAAGGGTTCATGTTCATCTGGAAAAATGATTATGAGGAAGGATTCCATCAACTCATGAAAAGATTGGTTAATACACCCATTTTAACTCTATCCTCAAGTGGACATGGATTCATTATTTTTAGCAATGCATCTCTTAAAGGGAATGGATGAATCCTTATGAAAAATGAAAAATTTAATGGATATGAATCTTGACAGTTGAGGACTTGTGAGGAAAACCATTTTACGTATCATTTGGAACTAGATGTGGACGTTTTTTCTATGAAGATGTGGATGCACTATAATTATGGGGATAAATGTGATATATACATAGGCAATCCATAATTGATGTATAATATAAAAAACATTAATTAATCATGATACAAAATATTAGGTTGGAACTTTTTAAAAGCTATGATTGTTCAATTCATTATCTTCCCGGAAGATTAAACAATGTTTCTAATGTAATAAGGAGGAAAGATCCAGTTTTTCTCTCTATGATAAGCATTCAAAGAGATCCTTTGAACAATGACCTCATAAATTTGGACATGGGAATTATAAGGGAAGAGTCATCATCAACCCTAACCCAAATGATTTCTCAAAATTCTTTACTAGGGATGATCATGAATGATCCAAAATAAGATCCTTTGTTAAAGAATAAGTTTGATGTAGTGAAGGATTTTATGTTACCTGTGATCAATTTTGATAAAGAAGGTATACTGAAATTTTGTACAAAACTCTATGTTCCATGTATTCTGGATTCAAAAAAAGGATATGATGGATGAAGATCATAGATATACATTCTTTATACATCTTATAATTAAAAAAATGTATACAGAACATTGTGATCATTATTTGTGGGATAATAAGAAAAGAGTGATTGATGACTACCCTACAAGGTTCCTAGTTTGTCAGTAAGTGAAGTAATCATGACAAAATTTAAACTTGTATTGCAACCACTACCCTTACCATAAAGTATGTGGGACAATATCACAGTGGACATTGTCACTTGTATCGCGAGAACATCCAGAGGAAACAATGCGATATGGGTTATTGTGGACCATCTCACCAGGACTTCCCATTTCATATCTATTTGGTAAAATTTCAATCCTGATCAACTGGATAGGATTTACATAAAGAAATTGGTAAGGCTACATGGAGTTCCACTTTTTATCATATCAAATCATGATCACTGGTTCACATATAAATTCAAGAAAATTATTTATCATGCTCTAAGTACCAAATTGAATTTCAGTACATCCTATCACCCCCAAACATGTGGCCAATCTAAATGGACTATAAACACTCTTGAGGACATGTTTAGAACATTCTCAATTGAATTTAATATTGGATGTGGTCAACATCTCCCTTTAGTTGAGTACTCTTAAAAAACAACATCCACTCAAGCATTCAATTGGCACCTTATGAAGCTCTATATAGGATGGAATGTAGAACTATAAATTATTGGGATGAATTTGGTGAGATAAATATTCTTATGCCTGATCATGTGCAAGAGATGAAAAAAAAGTCCATCCCTTCCAGAAACACATGATGGCTGCTCATAGTCAGAAAAAGTTCTACATCGAAAACCATAGAAGGGACAAGAGATTGTTTTTAGGGACAAATTATTTATTCAAATTTCAACTTGGAATAGAGTCATGATTTTCTTGAAAAGAAATATCAGTTTTATGTACATTGGCCTCTATGAAATCATTGATCATGTAAGAGAAGTGGACTATTGGATTACACTTCATCAAAATATAGAACATGTTCATTATTCCTTCTGCTTATCCCTATTGAGGAATTATGTACCTAACCCTTAACATGTTCTAAATCTACAGGTGGTAAAGCTGAAACATGACCTCTCTTATGAGGAGAAGCTGGTGGAGATATTGGATCGTAGAGATATGGTTATATGAAACTAGACTACCCAACATGTTATGTTGTTGTGACGAAAACCAAAAAATATGAAGAAGCCACCTGGGAACCAGAGATGTTTATGTGGATGAAGTAACCACACCATTTCTCTTCAGAGGGTATGACTTGAAATTTTGGGGGGGAAATTTCTTTTGGGGGGAAGAATCAATTGACCCAAACCTCTGAATTATAAATTCTTCCAAATTTTGTATGTTATTTTATTCTCAACAAAACTATATCATTTAATTAATGAAGTGGCTATAATTATAATGATACTGTTGGGTTTCTACTATTGTATGCCCATTGGTCAATTTGATCACTAGAAACTATAATCATAAATTTATGATTATTGTCTATAAATTAAAGTTATTATATTTAAATAATATTTAAAGAGGAGTTGTTTTCCTCATCCTATAGACTTTGACCATATGAAGCCCATATTTTAGAGCATGGGAAGTAGGTAACGTAGCTTCGCTCTACTCTGGACAAATCCCAAGCTGAGCCGTAAAGTGTGAAGCATGAAAGGAATCACCCACGGGAGAATTTCAACCTGATTGAAATCCCCACATGCGAAATGTTTTTGATCCACCCCAATATTATATCACCATTTCAAACCTTACTTTTAGGTCCAATGTAGTAGTTTTAAGGGTCTATGTAAAGATGCCTTGGTTATATTGTCTAATAATTTGTATAAATAAAACCTTTTTTTATTATTATGGTAAAATTTGTGAATTAAAAATGTCTAAATAAATATAGGATAAATTTAAAGAAGTTACATATTATTGGTGATTTTTGAAATAAAATTATTTTTTAAAATATTTTTTTATACTATAAATAATTAATTATGTGAATTATTTTAATAAACTGGTCTTCTACTATTGTGATCAGTATGAACCTTTGATTCTAATAATATCAACTTAATTTTGTGTGAATTATAATATATGAATAATAATGTGACCAAAGGATTAATAACCTCACTTAACAATGTATAAATATAATTTAGGCATCATGAATGGAATTGTGATATAATAGATTAAGAAAATAACTGTTTTAGAAATGATTAGTAAAGTATTAATATTTTTCTGAGTAAATTCTATTTTTATTTAAATATTAAATATTTCATAATTAGAAAATTATATTGATAAAATGGTGTTAATTTCACAATTAGTAGAATCAATATAATGTTAGGGATAATTTATGATATTTTTATAAAATGTTTTGTTTTTTGGTGAATAATAAAAATATAGTTTTGAGTTTTGGTTGGTTTAATGACATAATTAAAGATGTAATCATAATTTAATCATTCTAGTCGACTTTTGAATAGTATTTTATTTTATGGGGTGTTAGAAGTGGCCAATACCATGAGAAAATACCATTGGAAAGCCCATGGTTTTGAAAAAACCACTAATGTGGTGTCCCTTGGCAATTAATAATATATTCCCCCACATTTTTTATAAATACCAACCTCTTACATCATTAATTTCATTAAAAATTCATCATCAATGAAGAGATTGTTTTTACCTCCCTAATTTTTCTCCCAAGGTACCCTCAAGACCCCCTGGTCATAACCATTGAGTTTTTTAGGACACTCTTCATGGTAAGGGAACCTTTCAGCCTCCTCTTTTAGTGATGACTTCTTTTATGTTATTTATTCTAGTTTCTATTTTATTATTTGGAGTTTTGTTTATATATATCATTATTACTATCAATTTCATGTCCAATTTATGAGATACCATTTCTTCTCTTATCAACGTATTTTCTGAAATTTTTTGTGATTCCATTAGGATGTAGAATTTTCGTAAAAGAAATCATATCTTCTCTTTTCTTTAAAGTTTCATTTTCATCTGGTATGTCATTCAAACATCCATAAAATCATATTATTTAATTTTTATTTCATCCATATACTTTATTATGATTTATATATGTGTGGGTTTCATTTTTTCCGTCTATTTATAATAATTTATACAACCATGTTATATAACTATTATGCTATAGAAATTTCATCTCAAAATCTCTCTCTCTCTCTTTATCAAGAAATTCTCTTATTTTATATATATGAATCACCAAAACCGTTTTGTTTCTAGGGGTTTTTATAATTAAATAAAATTAATATATTTTATTCTTTAATTTATAGACATGAAACCCTCATTCCTTTTCAATTTCAAAATTACATAATGAATATGTTTTTATGCACTTTTAAAATTCCTCCATTTTGAAATAAAATTAATTTCTTTTATTATTTTTGGGATAATTATGAAATGTTTTTTAAAATATGTATATATCACATGAAAATGATTACATAATTAGGGTTATCCTTGATAGCACTCCGATGAATTGGGAAATGAATTTAATCACTATAGATTGCATGTTTTATGATTCCATATTGAAAAACCATGGTAATTTTTATGACCCCTTGGTGATGGACCTTGGTGATATGTTCATGAATGTCCATATTAAATTAATATTCCACATTTTGATGTTATAATTCATGTTAGTATTTCTATTATAATCATCTTTATCAATGTTTTACAGAATCCCTCATGTTCTTATTGATATCGCTCAAGATCACATGTAAATGTTTTCACTTATTTTCCTTACTGGGCCTTCTACTCAACCATACCATGGATGTATGTATTCAGGTTATAAAATGCATCAATTGTACTAATTATAAACTTATGATGAAGCCTTACAAGTGTATTATAAGAATTTTTATGTTGTTTGCATGTATATTGTTCCTAATTTCCAAGACAATTGACATTAAAGATCATCTATATGTAAAATGTAATTAAAAGTTGTGTAATAAAAAGGTGGGATTACATAAGTTGGTTTTAAAATTGGATCATAGTTAGTGAGATTTTTTGGTCGAACAATGATTAGTGTTTTGAGATCGGATTTCAAGCCATGGACTCTAGTGTTTGTATGGGGGCCGACATATTCATACACTAGGAATCAAAATACGTTCCTTTTGACTAGGTTAATGTGTATATTGGTGTCATGCATTAATAGTAGCACACTTTGTTTGTGTTATCATTTTACTTCTTGAGTATGGTCCCATGAATTACTATATGAATATGGTGAATCTTGTTTATTTAATGATTCATATATGAAGAAATAAAGTGAGGATTAAATTGTGAGATCAAAAGGATGATCCCCTAGGAGATGATAAATCAATTTAGAATCATATACTTGTGATAACAATTATTATTGTTTTCCCAGATATACCACCACTGGTTAAGATGCTACTGGAAATGAAAATTCTACCTTGGGATGCATGTAGGATGAGTGTGTTGTAAATTTTTAGAGGCAGTGACCACCTTGGGATCACAAAGAGCCATTCCCCCAGGTGGTTGAGAACTAGATAGAGGTAGTCAATATCATTTTACTTCTTGTGATTATTCATATTGATTAGATGTAGGTCCTTTTATAAAATCATCTATAGGGATATAATAATAGAAACTTGAGCTTAGTGACCTAGTTACATGATGAGACAACTCACGCATGGTCATACATTGAGTGTAACCTACGGTATGTGTTATATTAGGACACATTACAATTATTGGGAATTCAAGAGATTATGCATCTACAACATGAATTTCTCATCATGGAATGTAATGAGATAGGATTACTGATCTCTCATGTTATAACATAGATATAGTTAGGTTGTTTTTCTTTAGGGAATAAGCCTTTGATAATATCTTATTCATAGACATCATGTATTTAGTGGTGACCTATTTCATTACCATCAATAATTTTGGTATTAAGTTAATCATGGTGGAAAGAATATTTCATGAATATACGGGACCCATAATGGTTTCTTGTAGGAGGATCCCAGGATATGACACCATGACAATAAGTATCTAATCGTAGCCACATGGTTTCGAGCTTATTAGATTCTTCATGAGGTCATCCCAAGACACTGATTCTATGGTGATGGGATCTCAGGATGGATTAAATTAGTGGAGAGATATATTGTTTTTCTCCCATGATGGTAATGTAAATATGGCTGGCAGTTTTTTAACGCATCATAAAACTGATGGATATATGATGAACGGAATTCTAAGACATAGGAAATAATGAGATAAGGGTGGTTGTTAGGGTGTGGGTGTAACAAAGGGGATGACATAGTTGCCTGAAGTGGTAAGAGGTTTGACATGTTACCACCACCCCTCCTAGTAGGTCCATGAATACTGAGGAAGATGGGGGTCAATTTTGAGGTTGGATTCATGATATGGAGACCTATGACAAAGAGTATCAATGGATGATATGAGGTAAGATCTGTGTATTTTTTAATTCATCTCATGTATCATTATAAACATTTGAATTTAATTTATACCTATCCACTTATTTGGAGTGAAACATAGATATTACAGTTGAGACTTTTTCATGGCCCGGTCAGTTAGAGAATTTGACATGTTCTGACTCATTGATTGTGAACTAATATTGATAGTGTGATCAGATGCTTGGAGGATAAAATTTTATGTAGAATTTCATTGATGAAGCGAAGAGCCCTCATGATTTCATTTTTTTCAAGTACTGGCTATTCATTATTCATGAACATTTTAACTATTTTAGGCAATGAATGCAGTGATTCCACATTGAAGTAAATATGTTTTTCTTTTATGTGTTAAATGTAATCCATGGAAGAGTATTACATAATTAGGCATAGGATATTGAAGAATATTTATCACATGTCAACTATAATGCATCTAAAATTAGTGCATACTATGAGATTTTAGATTCCACTTATGTTAGATGAGTATGAGGACATGAATGGTTTTACTCCACAAAAATATCATAACATTATTATTGATGTACAACATGATTTATCCCGGATATCAACATCAGAATACCAAATATATACCACATAGAATCTTGAGGTGAGTACCTAGTTATAAAATATAATTAATATTAGAGGATGATTCATGGTATATTGTTTCTCCATGCACGAGTCTCTTGGTATAACAAGTACCTTGAAAAGAGTACATATGAGAGGAAGACCCTGAGTTGGGACCAGAATGCACAACTATTTTTGTAGGTTTTTCAATTTTGATGATAAAAAATATGCCGAGGTTAATGAAATGAATTGTATTTTCCATTGATAATTTTTTTATATTATCATTATTATTTTCAATGTCAGTCAATAATAAGTTGTGTGGTTATGGGCCCCACTATTCTTGGAATAAATTTTTGAAATATATTAAATATATTAAATAATATACCTTTACAATTTTCCTAAAAAAGTAGAAATACTCCCGAATGGGGGCCCAGATCACAATTTTGAGGACATCGTTGACATCAAAACCCTAGTTTTACACTATGAATGATTTTATCTATTTCTACAGGGAGAATTATTGAAAATTACAATTTAGTAACAGAATTAATATAATAAATCTATTAAATTGATATAATTTATTCTATTTGATGTAGTGAACCACTATCCTATAAATATAAAATTAGGAATGTTTCTTCATAATTTGATTCTCAAACACTAGAGGTATTGATCACTATTATAATAAATTATTGGGTAACAATGATGGATCATGAATGACAATGTATTTTGGACATGATTGTGGATAATTGAACCATCCATGTTTTTGGATCACTTAAAAAATGGCCATGAAAAATTATTTTTTTTAAAAAAATTGATCAAAACACATTTTTGGATCTAGATATGATGGAAAGGCACAGATAACCCCTATATACAAGGTCCGATAAGTGCGATTAATCTATTTATGCACATGTTTATATGGGGGATGATCACACATGATCTTAAACATACCAGGGGATGTTGAAAATATTAGTTTTTTACTTCTTGTAAACTACTGTTACATGATGTGTGAGACCCCATAGATATGAAATATTGTTTTAACTGATGTTGAATATCACACACCCTGTGATATGGTCATTGGAAATATCACCCCTACATAATGGATATGTGAGAACTTAATAGGTGAAAAAAATTATCATGGGTACCTGGAAATGGGAACGCCCAATACTCGGATGCAGATATGTCTATGAATACACTGGATGGTCTGCATACATGGGTATCGATACAAGAAAATATACAGAAATCTTGGGAAGGGTTTCAAAAAGACTCTACACACCATTCATTTCACTCACATTCCACATAAAATGACGTTTACATTCCGTGTGAGGTTTCACCACACTAGAATATACATTTTGATCAAGGAACACCATGTACTCTACACACATGCTATTTACTCCCTTATAGATAGCTTGGAGTTCTTACTCTCTTCAGTTATGACCATTATCATTTGAGTGATTTTCCCCTTGGTTATTTCCCTATTGGGAACATTATATTATTACATCCAAATATAATCACTATATCCCCTTTAGAGGATTAATTTTTGGGTGAGTACATTGCATCCCTTACTAAGATAATAGTGAAATCTAATATCATCATTATACCCTAGATTGGGATTTTTGAATCGGTGTCATCTCCATGAGCATGAAATTGACCCTCTATATAGTAGTTAATATCTGTAGTGTTCACGGTATCATTGTAATATGATCCACAATGTAGTAGGATGATCCAGATTGGGTTGATGGTTCCCCCTATGGTTAAGGGTGTGACCCATTATCTGAGTTGCAGTGTCTTTTGGGATACGATATATTTCTTGTGTGGGGACCAATGACCTATAAGTTCTTGATGAGAGAATCAGGTTATGACATAACTCATAGAATGAGTTCTTCCCTATCAATAATTTAATCTAGTAGAATCATGTGGTTAGATATTGGTTGTGAGCCCCAGGTGTTGTAGTTATCATCCAATGTATATCTAGGTGATTTATTTGAGACATTTATTAATAAATCTTATTTTGAGTTGAATATACATTATGATTAATGTATAGTGTTTCATGGGATTCGTACTAGGTAATGTTACACTCACACCTTCATGGTCACTTCACACATGTGTGGTTCCTTATGCAGATGATTACCCTTTTTATTGAGTATGGGGAGGTCACAGAGCAGTTCAATCATCGCTTAAACAAGGCAGAATGAGGTTTTTAACCGGAGAATACATTTGATTTTTTTCCTACCATGAGATCAGGTTGGAATATTTAAAATTATTGGTTGGGAATTTTTTTGAACACCATTTCCTCTTTCAGTAAATTACTGCCATACAGTGGTTGTGGTATCATAGATGTATTCGTGTATTGGTTTCATTTATTGTATGTTTTAGTTTTATATGTTATTGGAGATGTGTTTATTTGTATAGATAAATTCTGTTAGTTCCCCTAATTTGTAAGACATACCTACCAAGTGATGGTCACCAACTAATTGCCTATTGGAGGTGGGTCAAGGGTAGTCACAGGTCAGAACTCTATTGGTCGGGTTTTGACATTCAAACAAAATTCCTCAGATTTGTAATATTTTTTAGAAAACTATTTACTTTTTTCACCCAACTCAACTATAATGTCATTTATTTCATTCTCCAATTTATTACATGTGAGAACCCCCATACTGAATAATGTGTTTCTTTTATTCTGATTAACAATCACCACTTTTAAATGTATTAAATAATAAATTAATGTAAATCAATATATCTAATATAAATATATATATATATATATATATATATGAATACATATATTTGTACATATTATATATATAGGCACACACAAACCGATATATACATATAAACAACATATATATATATATATATATTTCACATATATATACAGAAGACATATATATACTTAGACCCAAAAGTACATATGTAAACCCACATATGTATACATATATATAGTTATATATATAATTATATATATATAACATATATATAAATAATTTATTTTTCCACACAGAAAAATTATTCTTCTGAAAAATTGTAATTATAATAATAGAAATAGTAACAATTATTAGTATTAGAAAATATATAACATTTTGACTCTAATATTTTTTCTTAAGTCTAATATCCATAAAAGCCCAATAATATTATTGTCCATATAGTTGAATTTATACGGAATAAATAAAATATCATTATTATTACATATAATTCTATAAAAAACACCAATGATTAAATGTTACTCATCAATTAAAATGATTAAAAATTATTAAATTACATGATAATAATCCAAACTTTTCTTAATAAACACAAATAATAACAACACAATTATTATCACAATTATGTTGAATTTAATTATGAAATAAACCTAAAAAAATAACATGTCATTCCTAGGGTAAATCAAATTGTCCAGGCCTAATGGTGGTCTCATATTCATGATACAACATATAATTTTGATAAGATGTCAATTTTTTTAATGTTTTTAATAAAAATATTAAATAAAATGTCATCATGTGTTATGTTAAAAAACATTAGATGCAAAATAATTTCATGTTGTTCCTGAGGAAAAACCTAGATCCCCTAACTAAAGCTGTTAATAGATTTATTATATGAGACAATGTTTTGGTATAATATACTATTTTGTAAAATTGGTCTTCTTGTGATACAATATATTTAATAATTTAATTTTATCATTATTGTGCTTGTACATTCCCCATAATACCATGATACCTTAATTCCTCAATAAAAAATTATTTTCTGAAATATTCAAATGTGTTACAAAAATATTTATCAATAAAAAATTCATTTAAATCATTTATTATGTTATTTTTTTAAAAAAAATTATATTTTCACCAAAATAATACCCAAAAAATAATAAAAATAATGATTTATTATTAGTCAAAAATTGAGGATATCATAGTTACAGTACTCAAATGACATCTCATTTATAAGAATTATCTCTAGAAGTCCAGATAAAATAACTAAGGATAGTATACATGAACATCGAAATCATGCTACCACCCCTCCTAATTTATCTATCTATGCTTGACAAAAGATCATATGAGTGAAAAAATCAACCCATAGGGGAAATTATAACTGTGGTCTACTATCTCCAGTGAATGATCCTCAAAGTTTTCATCTTGTTCAAGTGTAATCAGTGTGTAGTCTACAACATGTGCAGAATTGGGCTTGTACCTCTAAATCATGGAAAAATTTAACCCATCCTGCATGACTCAATTATATGGAGAAATGTAAATATGATTAAACACTATCAAAAATGTTTGGTCAAAATAATGTTTCCCAAATAAAAAGTTTCAATAAATATGTAGATTCTTCCTAAGATGTTTGTCCCCCAACTGGGGAGTCACTCAGAAGAGAAAATTGACTATCCAGAGTGAACAACAAATGTCTCACCTTATGGTCATTTAATGATATTTATCTTCACTGAGTAGTGATCATAATCTTGTATAATAGTGGGACTCTCTTGAGGTATCTCAGTCAAATTAGGGGTCCACAACCATTGTCTCAAACCACTCATTCCATCATTATAGTATGCGACATGGACTATTATATTTATACTGTTAAGGTTTTTAGGCTATGTGATCATGTCATGATATACTGATGTATAGGACTAGATCTCAACACACATACTTCAATATACATATTATCCACTCTGATCATCCATGTTTTAGAGGATGGTATGATGTTCTCAATATCTAAAATTTTCAAATGTCTATATACAATCCCTACTGGAACCACAATGTAAAACATGCATCTCTTTCTAAAAATTTCCTCAGGGGACCCCCACATGATCATCATTCTTTATGTAGGTAATGTTTTTATATGTAATAAACTAGATATTTATTTCTAATCAGTAAATTATTTTAAATAATTAGCTGATCTATAATAACCTCGACCACACCTTGACTCCCAAGGGTTCTACATAACCACGCCACAAATTCCACTATGATTACCTCTAATTTAGTGATATGGAAGTTCCTCATCAATATCTATTTGAGGAATTGAATTCATAATTCTACCTCATATAATAGGGTTCCACATTATCTTTTGATGATTTATAATAGAATATTATGTTATGGAAGCCCAATGCCCCTAAAAAGTAACTTCTAAATGCATTTATTTTATTTAATGAAATTAGCATTATAAAAAGGGAAACATTATGATGCTCCATATCAGGTTTATGACTTTCCTAGGGTAAAATCCATGTTCATGACTCAACAGTAGTGACAAAATATCAATATGATGCTCCGTTCAAAATATATGACTGATGAAACCCATGAGAATAATTTAATATTAAATTTGTTGAATATTAATTATTAATTATTATGATAAATTTCTAATGACTCATATTTCCACAAAACATTTGACCAAGGGTAAACACCCTATTATAGGACTATTTTATTTGTCAGAAAAATTATCCAATATCATCTTCCTGGGTAAATTCCAATTTTACCAGTTTAGAATCATCTAATAGAAAAAATTATAATTTCTACTCAAAACTGCAGTTCGGAAAAACACTTCACATACATGATAGTAGTGCATTATTGGAACATGAAAAGGGTCCATGGTCACAAAAATAGATAGATAAAAAACACCCTAAGTGTCACGTAATAATGTATTTCAATCAAAATGTTGATTTCATTGTGAAAAGTGTTTCCATGGGAGAGAAAATAAAAGACCCAAGAAATAATTCCAAATAATATTAGTATAATGCAACATATAGAATATATATTTAGATTATAGTTACTATATGTACTATTTAGTGGAAGGGGGTGTCTATTGGAGTTGGTTCCATATATAAAAATCCTCTGCTTCCGATATTCAATTGTATATTGATGGTGATTGAAGATAATAAATATATTATCGAACCATATTATTATTTATATAAAAATGAATATGATAATATCATAGAATATTTTTCACATTTAATGTACATATACTCTCTCATCTATGATGTTATAAGAAAGATGACTTGATATGATACCATAAATTTATATTGTATGAACAAATAATAATATCATACGGTTGAGAGAAGATATTGGTAATAAGGGATATGTGGCTCCAAAAGTATTAGGAAACCCTTTTTGGTGTTCACATTTTGTATTATCTATGAGAAGTTTATATGATAATGGAATATCCAGTAATAAATACACAAGTATTTTGTGTCGTTCAATATTAATATTTTTTAAAAGTGTGTAATGAACCTTTGATAATATGATATTTATTAATTCATGCCAGAACATACATGCTATGATGTATTTCATAAACCATGTTAAAATTCGTTATTTTTTATGATTGTTATGTTTGGTAAAAAAAATAGTAAGTGAAAGGACTTGACTCTTCCAAAGGATGTGAATATAATTTACCCATTGATAGAAATTGAACATCCAAGTTATGTATTCATATTTCGCAGTTCATCAACTTATTAATTTTGGAAATTCAATGATAGAGGTTCAAGGACATAGGTTGATGAAATTAGTTTCAATCTACGTGATGAGAAATATCATGAAAATGGACTATATTATAAAATATGAACTTATTATAGTTTAATACCATTTCATAATTAAATCATTTATCTTGGGATTCCATTTATTATTGGTATATCCTAAAAACATGCATTAGACATTATGAACTAATGAAAATAACTGTGAGACCTAGAGGGACACATAATAATTTTTTCTAGAACATGTATAAAATTCTATATAAATTTAATAATACATTAAAATATTTTCCTCTAGTTTGATGATTAATAATAATTCACGTACATAGTTTATAATAGAATATTTCATCAGTATTTATTTAAAAAAATATAGTAGACTTTTATTTATTTATTTATTATTGAATAATTAGCAGGAATATATATAACTAAAGAAGTTAATCTTATATGGGGTAATGTATATATTTATAAGCATGTAGACCAAATTAAATATCTAATATGGGATGATATATGAAATATTATTTTAATAAAAACTAATTTAATTAGTTATGAGAAGTAATAAATATTTTATTCACAGGGTTATAAAATACCATGAAAATAATATAAATAATAACAATGACAATAATAGTAGTAAATGAGGTTACCCTAGGATTTTTAAAATATTTCGGTACTATGTGCAATTATTATTGTCTAATGTTATATATATAAAAACACAATAATGTTATTTCAAAAAAATCAATTTTGACATTTCTATTCACAACATATTCTATATAAATAATTTTCCCAATTGGAGAGACAAATTATAACGATTAATACCATGAATAATGAGAGAGGATGATCCCAACAAACTATATAATGTTCATAGAGAACAAACCATCAAATCTGTCTCTTGGAGAGTCAAGATGTAATAAAATAGGAATGAAACAAGTGAAATCAGTATTTAAATTAGCTTCAGGATAATCCTATGAAATATTTTAGAGGGTAATGGTTTATATTTCAAGTACTGGTAGAGGAATTTTTCCCTTGAATACTCTATAGAAATGATGGTTTGATAAGTGTGGTCAACCATATTCAACAATAATTAAATAATTACCATAAAGGGTAATTATTAATTCATGTAAATAATTATATGTTTAATGTAATGATCCCATATCATGAATTCATGGGTTTCAATTAGTCTAGTTTTGATGTGAAATGAAATATAGTGGTAAATTTCATTTTTTACTATCTGAAAAAAATTTACTACATCCTAAAAACATCAAAGCATATTATTGTCCCTCTTGTAATAAATTTTCATGAAACTGAATGAATATATTTTACTCCTTGGATTCATTGGGTTGTATTAATTTTTTCATTCATATTCAATATATTAAAATTTAAATATTGTTCTTCTAATTATTCTCTGGCACAAGTTGCATGAACAATGTTTTCATACAATATAAATTACATGAAGCAATAACCTCTTCCACATGCTTTCCTTTGATTATAGTGAATGTATATAGTCAAATATTATAACCCTATTTTTTTAAATCATTTCATTAGGGGTAGGTGTTGATGTGAAGTTAAATAGTTATGTTCAATAAAAATGTGTTTTTAAAGGGGCGTAGTATCAAGAATTCATTGATCATTAATTAATCATTTGATCTGGATTATATATAGAGAGAATGCATGAAGAAACATCAACCATTCCTATGTATGTCATAATTAATAGTAAAATTAATTAAGTTCAAAAATTATATGAAAATATCACACTTTTAAAACCTTATAATCAATAATTTTATCCACACTATGATTCACATTTCTATACTAAAGAATATATTTTTAGAATTCTATGTGGAACATCTAAAAAATACATTGTTTCTTATTCTTTACAAACATCAAAAAACCCTCACTATTCCTATTTCATTAATTCAACATTAATGATATTGGTAGTTTCAATTTTACAAATTTATTAGAGAGTAAATTATTCATGTATTATTCCAAAACAATCACATGATCGAATAATGATAAATTATATCACGATATATACAAAACTATAAAACATTATTAAAAATCCTTTGATTTATTTGTTCATCACTTATACTTATACTCTCATTCATAAACTGTCAAAAGGTTATGATCCATTAATTTATTGAAAATGATCTTATTCCACATAACATACATCCCTATAATGATGTATATTAATCATTAAAAAGATAATATTTATTCCCACATAATCACCGAATTATAATATCTATCATGTCATGTATATGAAAAAATTATTCTTAATAAAAAATTGTCCATTTTTATATAGTTTACCTGTTCTTACTTATAAAATTATCTTGAATTATATGTTATTATAATGATCCCAACCCATCCTTACATAGATTACGTGACCATACATTCAATTTTAAATATTATAATCCCCGATGAATCCTCCAAAAAACTATACAGTCTCCCGGTATGCATACTATTGACTTTAATGATAATTTAATATTTTAAAATAACATTATTATTGTCATTTTACTCTTTATTTATTGGGTTTTACTCATAATATACAAAATTTCACAACATTAAATCTTACCAACAACAGTTTTAGAATTTTATGACATTACCACTATACATTCCATTGTTTAACATTATAAATCAACATCTTCATTCATCTAGACAATGTGGACATTTTTTCCAGAACTTATTATTATGAGGTTGTGAAAATTTTGATTTTTATATTTGAATAATGTTTATATAATCATTGATCAATTTTTGAAAAAACCCACCTTATGATTGACGATGGAATGAATAAAATATTATTCTTTTAAAATACTCATGATCAATTCTTCTAATATGATAAATAATACCTATTTAAATAGAATAACATACTAATTTTTTCTTTTGGAGTAGATTAGTTAATTCACCAGTGTGAATGGGGCCCAGAATATGCGTGGTGTGGAAATCACCAATACCTCTTTACCCATAACTCATTTTAGAGACAGCATAGGTGAACTAAAAATTCCGCCGCACTCCCTAAGAGAATGGTACTTTTAGGGTTCTGAGTTTCCACGTTGCCCCAATCCAAGCATCGGCGTCAATCCGACCTTGGCTTCACACTCTGGTGATACCCTTTGTCAGCTCCTCTCTTTTGATGTGTCAGTCTTCATCTTCTAACTTATTTCTCTTGCTTGACTCAAATGTTGATCAACCTTCAACTGACACGATTGTGCCTCGATTCTCGACTCCGGGTCTGATGAGTTCTGATGCATGTTTTCCTCCTCCGAGGACTTGGGAGCAGCAGATCACTTTTGCAGTGGTTGTGGTGCTTCTCGATCTTCGGATCTACTTAAGATCAGGACAACCAATCTTGATTGCATTCCAATCTCCCGACAGTTTTCCTCAATGACCCTTGCGCGATGGAGAAGGACCCCGATTGGCTCAGGATCTTTTGAGCGGTGGTCCCTTTTTTCAATGTAGGTATGCAGTTATCTTTTTCTTCATGCCCATTTTGATGTTTCGGTTGCTACCTACTTGAGTTGTGCTTTGGTCTCTACTGGTGGTTTCTGCCCACGGTTCTTCGATGTGGTTTCAATGGATGTTATGCATTGGTTCAGCATGGGTTTTTCTTCAGTTGGTGGATAAATTTCTTAATTTTTTCACTCCCTCTCTAGTTTGACATTAGATCTGTTCCCTCGCGACTCTGTTTCGTTCATTCATGTGGCGACGTACGGTTGTTATTTCCTCTACCTATTTCCACATCCAGACATGGATTCTTGAATATCAATGACTCCAGGGATCTGTGATTGGATTTGGAGGGCTAATCTACAATGGGCTCGGATGCAATTTCCCTGATTTTTTTGAGCTGATTCCCACGGTTCATTATGATGATGATATTTGAGTGGTGGAATTTGGTTTTGAGTGCTCGGGAGGAGGCCATGGGTTGAGCTTTTCTTGCTTCATTGAGATTCTTGGCATTGACTGTGACCTTTCATCTATTTTTTTGTTGCACTTTTCATTTTTCTTTGATTCTAAATGCTGGAGGAGATGAAGATGTCATGAGAGTTGGCCATTTTCTATTTTCATTTGGCACCTGTGTCTGTTTCTTGCAAATGGTGTCGGGTGGGATTCCTCGAAAGATAGATAGATGTGATGACATCCATCATTCTATTGTTGGTCCTCATTGGAATGATGGGTACTCTATTTGTTTCTCCACGTGTTTTCAGTCTGGTATGTGCTGCGTCAGGTTGACAATGCAGTGATTCCTCGCTCGCATCGTTGGGTGGGTGGCTCCCAAGATAAATTGGTGTCCTCTAATCTATCTTCCAGTACTCTCCTTTATTTTGATGTTGGACTGAGGAGTGCCTTTCCTTAAGTGTGTTACCAGCATGACACATTTCTTGACAAGGGTCAGAGTGCCTCATCCTAGACTGTTTTCGCAGTTGCAGGTTCTGACAGGGGGAAAAAGAATTTATGACAGGTTCTTTTTTGATTTCATTCTCTATTTTGGTGTTTGGGTCCTTGTATGGACTTTGTGCCTGGTTGGATTTCATGATTTTGCTTGGCCATTGTATTGGGTTCCTCCTTTCCCCAGTCCTCGAAAAGAGATCATTTTCTATTTATTTTAGGGGTTCTACCACCTAACTCCTAAAAAATTGGTACATATGATTCCTTGGATGATCAATTTGATGTAATGTCTTGAGGTAGACCTATTTTCTTCAATAATAAAAACATATATATATATATATATAAATTTATTTCAAAATATATATATATAATTCCATGTGATACATGTAAATATTATATAAATAAAATTTATTCATATTATATCTTCAAAAAATCATCCAAATTTATTTTTTAATCACTATAAAAAATATGGATGTTTACTAAATGTTTATTAATCATATAGAAATATAATATATTATTATATGTGATTCAGAGAACCCAAAACCCAAATAATAATGTCCCTTCAAAATATATGGTTTTTCAAGCAATCCAATGATTTAACATATAAATATACATGTATTTTATTTCCTCTAATGTCTACCCACTCAATTATATGTTAATTAAAGCTTATGATCTACTTCTTCATTATAGTTGGTTTCATATTAAAAATCCTATAATTCCATATCAATTAAAATTCAATTCATTCCCTGTTAACATTTTGAATCATTTATAAATTCATTATCATTAAAAACAATTGTTAAAGAAAAAAATACACATAGATATATGGCTCAAATAAGAGAAACGTAAAGAGGCACAATTCACTATGGATGGTTTTCAAAATTGAACTAGTGTCATAATATTGAACCCCACACAAGATTTTAAAAATACCTTTTATAACTAATATTGAACTTGATCATCGTGTTTCACTAGATAAGACAACTTCTGATGCACCTCCCACTGAACATAAATAGATGCAGTTGGAGGAGGATTTTTATGGATACCTATATTATTGTTATGGTTTTAGTTTTCCCATCTCGCTTTCTATTGTCCTTTAGGTCTTACTTGTTTCCATTATATTAGGTAATTTTAAATATATCTATTATAATACCTATTTTAATTTCAATTAAGTAATTTAATGACTACTAAATATATAATTTTTTCATGTTTTTTATAACAACCCCGACCCAGGATCCACTAAAACAAATCCCCTAGACACGTCTCCACATCTCAATAAGAATTCATCAACATATGCCATAGGTTGTTGACTATTATTGGGGATCTAATAAGTCACATGGGGAGACTATGCCATGATTATCCGAGTAAGCCAAAAAATAAATCATAAGAAATAAATGAATCAATATTAACTAATCCTCAGACATGAATTATAATATCAATTCCAAAATTGTATAGAAAAAATAACCATCCCTTAATTATTTTATGTCAGGATAATAGTTCCAAATATGAAAAAAAACCCAAAATAAATACAAACAGATAAATCCTTATAATGGAAACAATCTTCAAATCTAGATCCTCATCCATGAATATCTCAAGACAAACACAACATAATATTTCATGGCCCATTCTATTTTCTTCAGATGCAACCATAAAATATTTTTAGGTGCCAAATAGTTTCCTGAACAGGGTGTGAGTACAACATAATAGCCCAACACGATAATGTCAACAAAATATACAGTATAAATATATAGTCAATGCAATATCCAAAAATTAGCAACATGGTAAGACAAAGAATCCATGGGTCCTATTAGTTACCAATATTTACCTTAACCATTAAAATAATTATTTCAATTTTAATTACATAACCTTCTCCATTATTAAATTCATCTTACACACATGTTCATTTTTTTGAGGCATTAATATCATTTAGAAAAAATACCGCATGACTTTATTGATCTGTGATGTCACTGGTTAGTGATATAATTATATATTTTCTAAATGTGGCCTTCAAATTTCAACAGAATTAATAACATACATTTACGAATAAAATTCTAAAATGAAGAACGTTTTATTAATTCCATACCAACAAATTTTATCCAATTTAATAACTCTAAATACCGATAGATATAATATATTCCTAATTATCCATTATAAGACAGTATTTGTTATGGTTTTTTGATGGAAACCATTTTTGTAGTAGAAGCATAATTTCTAGGGGAGACTCAATATTTTGAAACACAATAAAAGTTGTTATATATAATAATAAAAATATATAGAGTGGGATACATTCCATTGGGAAATATAAACACCATTTTTATACTATTATGTTTTAAAACAAACTACTGGATTTGGATGGGTGTTTGTTTGGTAGTAATAATTCACCCTTTTCTATCTATCCGTGTTCTATTTTACATCCTATAGTGTTTTTTTATATCCATGGAGTAAACTATTTCACTAATTAGGTATGTCAAATTTAATATGACTTTGTAGTTTCCCATGATCTGGTGGATAGGGAGTAAGAGTCAATTTTATTAACACTAACTAACCGATTAAGATTATAAATAAGTTGCTTCAAACTAATATCAAAGTATGTCTATTAATATAATATATCTTTGTTTTCTAGGGATAATAATTATTAAAAGAGGATGGCCCCCAAATTGATAGAGGATGATGGGTGACATAAATCCTACTATAACTATACATCTTTTTGTTGATTTTTAACATGATGTATCTAGGTATTATTAGGATACCATGATTGAAGGTATCAAATTATTCATATTTAATTGTTCCTCAAGTTAAATGAAATAGATAATCTAGGATGTATCATCATTGATTACCCTTGTTGTGTCACACTATGAAATTGTCCCCCGTATTTTTAAAAATATTATATGAAATCAATCATCTTCTCTATTTCTCATATAAGGTTTCAAAAACAAATTTTTTAATTTCATCTATTGTCATTCTACTATAAATCATCTTACTAATCTCAAATGTTCAAAAATATGATAATCTCTTATTTTATGTGAACCAATAATTGTGAATTATCACTAGGTAAGGATACTCCGTGTTCTATGTTTTCTTACTTTATATATCTCAATTCATATCCAACATTATATAGTTGAATTGTTTTATTTGTTTTTAAATTCTCATAAATGACTAAAACCCCATAGAGTTGATAATTTCTAGTAATATATCACCATCGAATAATTATAAATTGAAATACTCAGTGGGTCATGAATTTATAATGAAGGGAATATGTCAATTATTTTAGAATTATTTTCAAAAAATTATTTGACTTTAAATTATCCATTTTAGGTTTTTAACCTCTCCCTTGGTTATGATATCTTAATTTTCTTATACATTATGGGCTAACACTATTTTATTAACTTCTCTTATTATCATTTCTATTATTAAAAATCAATATAGTTCCTTATGGTTTTATTTTCTCGATGTATTTGACTTTTATTATTCACTTTTATGAAGTCATGCTTTATAAATATCTTATTTTTATTAACTAGGATAATATACATACAAAATAAAACATATAGTATCATTATAATAGTGAAAATAATAATAAAATCAATAAATGATAAATATAGTGCCTATGTGAATCATATAGTTGTCGAATTCATGTGATTTTATTGATACTGGACCAGAATATACAAAAATATAATCATTGTAGTTTTTATAGTGAACATATACAATAAAGGCCTAAATATTAGATGAACATAAACCTAATGAAATTAAAATCTATATTGATTCACATTCAACCTGTCAAGAAAGATCTATGTCACTAATCTTGAGAACATATGATTTTAGTATTTTATATTTTATTTTGTTTTAAATATGTAATCGTTACTATGTGGTTTTCATTGAATATGTCATGTTCATTGATCAGGTAATCATTAAATTTCCAACACCTCATGTTCTGAAATCATTATGTTAATCAAAAGTAATTTTTCTTATGTATTGAGATTAAAAAATTAATATTTGAACCTATATCTTATGATTTTTTGTTATTAATTCCTTTGTACTTTTTTGAATAAACTGCTTTTATTGAGTAAGATCTCAAGTAATGAGTATAATATTTATTTACATGTCATTATTGTTAAATAAGATCCATTTTTGGAGCTTATTATATCAAATAGTACAATGGTTAATAAAAATACATTTCATAATGTGTGATACCATAGATTAGGATTACAAATCCTCTTAATATATTGGAAAAATTGAATGATTCTAGTTAATTAAAAGGATATTATTCACAATATTATTTTAGAGTATTCAAAATATTAATTGATACTACCATCATTTTCATTAACAATATTTTTTGTATTTTATTTATTTATTCCTCTTCAATTCATTAATTAGTAGTTTAACATATATGAAAATTATATAACGTATCATTTAAAATTTACAATATGATAGTTTTTGATCATTTCAATAATGTTATAAAACTACTTACTTGAGTGGGATGGAAATTACTAGAAAATTCTTAATGTACAAATTAAATACTATTATTGTTCAATATTATCACTATTTCAAAACAATTATATATTATAATTTTAGTCTATTAATTATTTATAATTTAGAATGTATCTTGGTCTTACTTTCATTATATTGATGAATCGTTTTGGTATATTTAATATTCGATTTCCAACCATTAATTTTGATATAGTTTATTAGATCATATTGTAATGTCCCATCAATAAACATTGCATAATATTGTAAATTCAATTTTAATTAAGATTCATATATTCCCAAAGATTTTTTAGGAATATAATTTTAGAGAATTAGGTGGTAATCCCATAAATGGAAATCAATATATAAAAAATTACACACTTCGACGCAATACCCATTTTTTAACAATATGAACCTTTGAAAATAAAAAATAATATCTTTACCTAAAAAAACATTATGACATTAAATTTGATTCCATCCATTCCATTAACCATCCATAAAACCTATGATTTTTTTTAAAAAGCGGGATGGAATAAAAAAACTAAGGGTAATAAAAAAGGAAGAATTGTATTGTTAATCCATGAATGAGAACATCTTAAAAATGATAAAATTTTCACGTAAAACAGTATCTCTTTATGTTACCTTAAAAACATATGTTTCTTTTAAAATCATAGAAAGCATACATAAATCATAAAATGTATCTCGGGGCATCATTTTCATATTATTATTAATAATATTGTACATCTCATAGACCCCTAAGTTGTTACCATCAAGGTTACCCATAGAATAACCATCACAATATATTTCAATAAACTATTTGGAGATACTTAATAGGTTACCATAGTACCTTTAACTAATTCCTTATAGTGAAATAATCGGCTCATCTATCTTGGTTTATCATGGAACAAACATTCATTATGACAATTCCCACACACCATGACAAGATCAGAACACGTAAATCATGAATAAAATAAATATTATGGAGAAAATTGTATTATACATTTTGCTATTATTTTTCATTTTTAAGGTGAAAACATATAAATTATATCATTTTTTTAATATAAACATATATAATTGTAAATGGAACATCAAATTAATCAGAAAACATAAATGTAATAAAATATTTTTATGTCGTATAATTAAAATAAAATTGTCAATTGAAAATAGTTTTTTTTTTAAAATATGGTACAATTTCGTAATTCTGAATTTTTTATGTGCATGTAGTTAATGTTTATGATATTTTGATTATATTAATTAATTAAGGAATTTAAAAACAATACCAATTTTTTTATTACCATTTACCAAGTATATTTAATGCCATTTTGATGATATATATAGTAAAATTACATAGTTCTATGAGTGTTCGTTTCCTTTCATAATGATTCATTCCCTTGATTATAATTACATGAGTTCTTGTCAAAAAGATGGAAGATTTCCAGAGAATACTAAAATAATATTAATATGTTTCTATAAGTTTAAATCATCCCATCTATCATTTTTTTGTTATATGTGGACAACTCATTCGATAAATTTTTAATGATAAACGTGTGGTGTATTTTTTTCCATTTTCCCGATCATTACAAACTATAGTCAATTTATTAAATTACTATGTCTGTAAATTACATTTTTAATATTAAAATAAAATTATTATACATTATAAAATATATTTTAACAATGATAATGTTTTTATGAAATTTTATGATGGAGGTAATGGTAATTGAAAAATAATCATCTATGAAGGTGGTGGATCGACGCGTCATAGTTGATATT
Organism: Viscum album; assembly: GCA_963277665.1. Lineage (NCBI taxonomy): Eukaryota > Viridiplantae > Streptophyta > Magnoliopsida > Santalales > Viscaceae > Viscum > Viscum album. The sequence continues at coordinate 1,450,294,737 of OY728155.1, forward strand.
ATCATTTTTTTAAAATAACAGAAGGATAACATATGTTTCATGTTGAATATTTCATTAAAAAAATAATATTACATTATATATATGATATTGGAGTTATCATTTGAGAATGGATACTTGAATTTAAGATAACAAAAAATTAATGAAAAAAGAACGAATTTAAAAGAGGAAGAAAAATAATTTTACATCATGATTATCGTCTCCTTGGGAACTACCTTAAGAAACTTCCTTTTTGTATTTTTTTGAGATATATTGGACTTGTAGTTTTGAAATAGTCTTGGTAAGGTAATAAGAAATTTTATTTCCAATACTTAATGATTAAACGGGTGAGGAGAAGAGGTTGTGAGGGGTGATATATATAGAGATAGGGGAGGGGTGTTTTTATATTATTTGATCCATTTTATATTATTTTTTGCTCAAGACTATAAATTTTATTAATTCATGTTAGTAAATAATATAAAAAGATCAAGTGAATTGTAATTAATTATTTCTTATGTCATCGATACATCATCCATGACATAATAATTAATTTACTTAACCGTAACAATAAATACCATATATTGATGAATTTCATTATTATCCAAAAAATACACTTTTTCAAGAAAATATAAAATTAATAACCCTCACAAATTTTCAACATGTTGATAGATAAAATGAAATACTTTATTATTGTAAATTTCAAATTATGTGATATTTTTTAATTATAATAATATAATATTATAAAAAATATAAATTTTAATATTAGAACTAATTTTATCACACATTGTGTAATTAATTTTATTTTCATAAATTTATATTATTATTAAAATAAAAAAAATTATAATTTTATGATTCTATTTTATGTAAATAAATTTAATACTATGTCAAGATATCAATTATAATATTTTAAATGATCATTTATGATTACGAAAAATAATAACATTCGATTTAACATTTTAAAAAAATTATTTAATTACACCGTGATATAAATACATAAAATTTTAAAATATGGGATAACTAAATCGTATTGATACTTTTATATGTGAGTTTATTGTTGTTTTTTCCAAGTTATTATTACTAACAGTCACATTTCTATTTCAAATTTCATGTTTTTATTGAATTTTTATACATTCATTAATATTTATGAAAACCACTTATTTCATAGTTAATTTATAATGAATTTATATTTTTAATGAAAAATATTGTTCTATATGTACCTAAGTTGTTACATTATCTCATTATTTTTGAAAATTTTTTATTGAATTTTTATTCACTCATTAAACAAGTGAGAATAACTTTCCAACATAGAATTTATATATTCTCATGTTACTTTATCAACCATATGGGTTTTTTTCACAAAACCTTAACTTTATTAATTATTTTATACTCCAATAAATTATCACTATGATTGTGAATCAAAATATGACTCCCATTTTATGAATGGTTATATATTAAATTAACAAATAGAGGGATAATAAATAAGATAACTTTGGCATAAACATTCTCATAATTGAATCACGAAAAAATTTATATTCATAGAAAAAATAAGAGGAAAAGACACTCAGTTTGAAGGTATCCAACCCAGTCTATGATTTAATAGGTTCCAATGAACCATAGATTCATCTTACCCTTATTACCGTAATGCATCAACCTTTTCCATGTCAAAAATTTTAGAAATACATAATCACCTACTTCAGAATAAATATGCTTCTATTTATTATCTCCATATATTGTCTTATTACTCTAAGCCTTCAAAAACATTCATTGAATCAAATAAACCTTCTCTACCATCTCCTATAAAAATTCTATCCCCATAAACATTAATTCACCTACTTCATCTCAAAATTCTAGAGTTTTACACCACTTTCCATATAATTCATGAAAAGGAACCATATTTATTTTGGAATTAGATATATTATTTTATTAAATCTCAACCAAAGAATATTTTTGATCCCAAATTATTTGTTAATCCATTGAACAAACTAGAAGTATATCAATCAAGGTATGAATTTTTTTCCCTGACTGTGAATCAGATAGAGGTTGAGAATTAGTGATGTACTTTAATTTTGTCCACAATGAATTCTAAAGGATCTACCAAATTATTAAAGTGAACATGTGATCATGATTATATAAAATTAATATATATAATATATGTAACTAGACTATATCTTAAAAATAAAACTAAAAAAGTTTATATAGAGACATCAGGTCTCAACTTGGCAAAAAATATGAATATTTATTCATTCAATCTAGAATATCCCAAATTAAATTGATAACCTGAGATGTTTTTATAAATCCAACTACAAAATCCATGTATATACATTCCAATTTCCAATATAGCACTGAAAAAAGTTGATACATCGACATTGGTAATTGAATTTTTACTTTTAAATTATGATAAGTCAAACATATCATGGTAATGTTAGAAATATTTCTATGAATTACATCCCACCAATAATACTATCGATGATCTATATACATTTTAGTACTTCCGGGATGAAATGAAAATGGATATCTTTGATTTTCACAAAATAAATCTTAATTAAAGTATGAATAAATATTCAGAAAATTTCACTTAGAAATTTTCAAAACACAATATTTATCAATTTTAAATTTTTGTAACATTATCTTTTCTATAAATTCAACATTTTTTCTGAAACTCACAGTTTTCATACTATTTTTTATTAATTAAGTCTAATATCGATAAATTCACTATCATGAGAAACACATCTATGTAAATTATTATGCCCATAACATCCACAGAAAAATTCATCAAATCATTATAAAAGTGTTAATGTTCAAAAAACCAAATTTTAATTATAACATGATGTTCTCGACTCAAGTAATCCTTGAATAGATTTTCTTTTCAAGTATGGAAATTGATCTTGAATTCATATTAATCTCTTAAAGATGAATATATGGAACTCCTAAGAGGCCTTTGGATATGTGATCAAAACAATATATTCTTGGAATTGGTAAAAATTGACTTAAATATCCTCCATGAGTACTTGAAATATAATTTTAGGCCTCCCTATTCAATTCCCTATAATATAAAAAATGTTGAGGACATATTAATAGTCAAAATAGTGTCCTTCACACCAGGAGAGAAGGAAATAAGGATGATAATTCCATTATTCTTCCACATCCCAATCTACATATATTAGTTTATTAACTTTTATGAGATTATTTCTCCCAGAGGGGGTAAATTTTTTTTGGGGGGATTCCCTTGGCATTTACTATTTTAAAACAACCCTAAGAATGTCTCTCTAGAATCATGCTACTCTTTTCTCTAAATAAATTAATTATTATGATCATGAAATAATAATCTATTATATTTCCTAGGAATATTCTAACCCTCATGTTGAAATACTTCTAAATGAATATATACATCAAACATTAATGATAAGTTCATATTTAAAAATTATATCTACATAAATTATCTCTGTAAATTTTCAAGGTGAAAACCATAGCTGCTAGTTTCAATTCATGTTTAGGATAACCTAACATTTGAGGCTTCAATTCTAATAATGATTAAGAAATTATATAATATTTTTGTATCATAACACAACTAATTATCATTAAATATTCGTCACTAGAAAAAACCATCTTTTATAGATAGCATGGAAAATAGTGGAATTTTCACCAATCTTATAATAATTTCATTAAAAAAATATATCACATTCTTATTTCCATATATTGTTACACCCTTACTTCATTAATATATTTTAAAGTCAATATGAAAATAAATTTCCTTTTCATAGACCATCTATAATGGCCTTATATTTCAAAATAACTATTAATCTATTTACTATTTTATGGTATTGGCCATTCATTAATAACAGTTGTTTTGGCAGGATCAAATGTTATGAAATACTTCGTTAAAATTTACCCATTAAAAGATTTTTTTAAAAAAAATTATTTACTAAATTTATATTCTAACATAAATTATTTAGGGGTTAATATAATAATTTTTAAATTTTTTTCATGATATTCATAAATTGTTTATTCAGCCAAAATATCATCAATAAATACAACTTTAAACATCTACAAATAATCATAAAAGATTCAATTCATAAGATCCCTGAAATATTACAAGGAATCTGTCAAGTAGGAGGACATAAAAAAAGAATCCTAATTCCTATATATAGTATGAAATATTTGTTTTTATAATTTCATCCTCCTTCATTTGTATCTAATGGTTCCATGGTGTCATGTCAATCATGGAAAAATACTGACCTCCAAAGATCTTATCAAAAAATTAATTGATATGAGGAAATGGATAATAATTCAAAAATGTGATGTTATTTATATATCTTTAATCAATAAAAGAGCTCATATAACCATCAATTTTTAAAAAAAAATAGAATCACCCCAAGGTGATTTTGTCAGACGAATGATACATTTACCCTGAAAATCCCTAAACATATATTTCAATTCTTGATGTTATATATGATCCATTCAATAAGGGGGTTTATAAATAGTTTTAGCATTTGATAATAATTAAATTTTAAAATCAACCTCCTGATTTGGAAACTCAGAATTCTGGAAAAATACTCTATACCAACGGTTTGGTTCCATTGGTATAGGCCTCCAAACCGTTGGTATAGCTTATACCAACAGTTTGGAGAACCGTGGGCAAGTAAGCCGTTGTAATGGGTATATACTAGTGGTTTTTGGAAAACCGTTAGTATAGACCTATACCAACGGTTTTGAATCCCATTGGTATAAGTAATATGAAAATCTATTCCAACGGTTCAATAAAACCGTTGGTATATGTATTTCAAAAAAAAACATTCGGTGAGATTTGATCCCAGGACCTCTAGTTTATCTTTCAACTACCTAACCACTAACCTAACAAGACATTTTTGAACATAATTTCATCAATATATATATATATATATTATCATAATTATTTTAAATTTTTATTTATATAATGTTCTTGGTAAGAGGATTCAATAAAAAATCAAAGGACATATACCAACGATTGTCAAAACTGTTGGTATAGACCTATACCAGTGGTTTTGACAACTATTGGTATAGGTCATTTGATTTTATTTGATTCAAGGAGTGACATTGGTAAATGGGGTAGTTTTCCCAACGGTTTGGCGAAACCATTGGGAAAGCTATACCCTTTCCCAACAGTTTGGTCAAACCATTGGGAAAAGTGGCCACAAAGTACCCTTTTGCAATGGTTTGGCCAAACCATTGGGAAAAGTGGCCAAAAATTAAACTTTTCCCAAAGTTTTGGCCAAACCATTGGGAAATTCATACCCTTTCCCAATGGTTTTGGAAAACCGTTAGGAAAAGTGACCTCAAAGTGGGATTTCCCAATGGTTTGGCCAAAACGTTGGGAAAGGGTACCTATACCAACAGTTTTTACAAACCATTGGAATAGAAGCGTTGGGAACGGTGATATTTCTAGTAGTCTCACTAGTAAAAAAATATACTCATTTACAACTGACAAATCATTTTTCTAAATGGTACCTTCTTTCACAAATATGTGTAAGAAAAAATTCATTTACATCAATTAACATATTCTGTCTTCCTAATATATTTTAAATTATATAGGATCATTATTGTATAAAAATAAATACAGATTCTTATAACACTTCATACTTATATATAAAAACAATTTTAGAGTGGTAATGAAAAAGATAACCCATTCCAAGAATTAAATAAAATTCTACCAGAGGAATGATGATAAGGATTTCTGGAATACTCATTCCACAGACATCAACATGAAGATTATTATAATTTCTCTTCTACAGAATATTCACTGATTTAATATTTGGATACATTTATTGATGGTAAATTTCCAATATGGAATTAAATTTCACAGATATGAATGAAAGTGCAGACCCCGAATAAAATAATACATTAGCGTAATCTAAATAAAGAAAACATATAAAAAATAGAACATCATTTGATGGCCCAATATATAATAAATTAGTTATAAATGATTTCTCAAACCCATACTGATTATATTCTAGCTTCATCCCATTACTTGTGTCCCCACTTAGTCACTTGTTTAAATAATGTCCCATCTCATTGCATTTAAATCATTTTAATATATATATATATATCTAAATACTTATTAACACTATAATGTTTTTTTCATTTCCATTAAAAGACAAATGCGCAAATTTTCCACATTATAAACACTTAAAATACATCATAATTCATTCCCTAGTGTGTTTTTATAACAATAATCATAAATATAATAAACAATATTCATTCCATCATTCATATTTGATGCATTCCATCCCTTTTCCTTCCCCTCAACCTCTTTTTATTCTATTTTTCATAAAACACATGATCATCAAAAAACTATAATTCCACCTTTCAGCTACATCAAAAAAAAATTATTCACTTTTAATTCATATGAATCCAATGCCTTTAAATATTATGGATTAATCCTAAATAACTATAACTCATTTTAGTATGATGATATCAGATAAAATTTGTTGCGTACCTTTCCAATCATGTGATTTTTTCTTGGTATGAAGCCACTAAATCCTCCCATATCTTAATTACAATAATGGATTTTCTATTATGATTCAATTCTCATTATAAATATATTTTTAAAGGTAATTATATTTGATCTCTTCAAATTCTATATCATCAATCACCTCCCCATCCTTAATATTATTGACTATTGAACAACCTTATATGGATTAATATTCAAAAAATATAATAGAAAGACTATCCTTTTTATGGTATAACACCACCCCCCCTAACATAAAAAATCTATTTCATGGATTTAATCAAACCTTCTACTTCCACTAGGTTATAAAATCAATAAATATATGAGGGTTTTGCTTTATAAATTGTTCCACCAAAACATATTCATGTATCTTTAATCTAGGTAATCTCATGAATTGATGAAACCTCAATTTATTTAATGTGAAAATCGATCCATTGTTATCCAAAACGTCTTGGTTCAAATTCTCCACATTCCAGGTAGGGGATTCTAAAGGATATAAACATCTAGGTGCCTTCCTACATCATCTTTTAAGTTTTTTATGCAAAAAAATAATTCTTAATAGAACTATCATAGATGATGACACATTTATATATTATTTCAACATAACCATAAATTAAAAATAATTTTTGGGTATTCTATTGACATTATCCTAACACCCATATATATATAAACCATACCCCAATTCCAATTGTTTGGAACCATCCTTGAGAAAAATATATAATTGAGTTAATTCAACTAATATTCACATTCATAAATTACAAATGATATTTTAGTATTAGGATTTTAGTTAATTGGATCATAACATCATACATAGAAACAAATATATTATTAATTAGACCCTTCTACTCAATATTAATTTTTTCACAACAATATTTCTTTCAAAAAAAAGATTTCTTTCCATAATAAATAATCAGGACATTAAAATTAATTATTTCAATTACATTACCCATCCATAAACAATATGAAAAACATTTTAAAACATGGGATGAACACAATTTGCATAGTAAGGAATGTAGAAATTTAGAATAAAACATTTACTCCATTAATTAAAGCATACTGTTAAACAATATTGAACTAAAACATAATATTATTGGCTTACATTATGAAATCATATGAATCCTATAAAACCATATCAAGCATTCCTAAATGAAAAAGTGTATGTTTTGTATTGTTTTTCAAATTCATATTACATATAAATTATATCTCTAGGATAATAATGGTTTTACCATTATGGTTTCACATGGAATTACTAACATAGTACATTACTATAATCACTTATGAGAAACCCAACTTTTTAACTTTGTCTCGTTACCCAATGAACAAGAAATCTACAATAGGATCACCTCCATTGATTTTTAAATGAACCACCAATAAAAATATAAATTCCAATAAACCATAAGATGATAATAACACTTAAATATTTGATAAAACCAATAATATTGAGATAAATAATTTTTTCGTTTAATTATTTTTTATGTTTGTTTATGGTGATTTTGACGAGTTATAGGGATAAATTTCTTCATTATGGTAGTGTTCGTTTCATTCAATTATTGTCGATTCCCTTGAGTATAATTTTTAAATAAAAACTCTATAAGTGAAATGATAGGGTAATAATATGATTTCATAATATAAAATTATATTATATAACTTTTTTCCATGAATTTAGGATGACTTATTAGATAAAACTTCAATGATAAATGATTTTTTCTATTTGACTTTTTTATCAAACAATAAAATACTAGTTCTGTTTTATTTAATTATTATGTTTATATGTTATTTCCATAAAATATAAAAAATTAAAATAAATTTATAAAAATATTTTTCAACCATAATAATTTTTTTATGACGATCATTGATGGTGAAAATGGAAAATGAAAAACTGTCTTCCATAAATGCGGTGAGTCAGTATGTCATAGATGAAGTTTTTATTTTTTACAATAAGAGGTGAAATAAAGAGGTTTGATGATGGATATTCAATTAACATATTAAAATTACTCTATATATACATATTAATTTATATTTATCATTCCAGTTCGGGTAGGGGAAGTGATGTGAAGGATGAAATAAACAAATAAAAAAATCAAATGAGAAAGAAGAATGATTTTACCCCGTGATTATGGTCTCTTTAAGAACCACTTAAGACATGTGGTTTTTGTTTTTTCTTAAAACAAACAATTCCAAAAAGTGGGGAATATTATTTGAATGGTAATTGGGTGGAATTAAAAAATATTGAATGCTTAGAATGTGTTTGGAGAAAGGTGGTGAGGGTGGAATTTATAGGGCGACAGTGGCGGTATATTTGAAAATTTTATTCATTTGTTTATTAATTTGGATCAAGAATATCAATAGTTTTTATTATTTCAGATAAACATTTTAATTATAGAATGTGAATTTTATTTAATTAGTTCTTACATAATCTATACATTAACCATGACTCAAGAATTCATTTATTTATCTATAATGTAAAATAAAGAAAATTTAAAAATGTTACTATTCAAAAAAATCCCAAAAAAATAAACATAAACATTTTTTGACATATAGATTTAAAAAATGTACTAAATTTTTGAAAATAATTTTCAAAATAAAAAAAATATTAATTTCGGTTAAAGTAATTATTTATTCAAAAAATTACCGATTTTAATATTATAGTTATATTAATCACAAATTTGGAAAATTAACGAATGTTTCATAAAATTATCGTACTATTAAAATAAAACAAAATATTATTTCATGTGTATATTTTATGAAAATAATGTTTCTTTAATGTTAATATATTTATTATAATATTTGAAATATACATTTCTATTTCTCAAAAATATCAAAAAATGATTTTTCAATTTTAAACTTTTAGATTACATATTACATGATGTATATATATCCTGTTTTCATTTATGAGATACAGAAATTTGATTTATACATTCACTGGTGAGGTTAGTAATTTATTGTCTATGTTATTATCCCAAACTATCAACTTATTATTATTTTGTAAAGTTTAATATTTCATTATTATAGTTCCTTTAATTTCTATATATACACATTATTTAATTATTCATTTACAAAAAATTTAATTATTTGATGAAAAAAACTATAATACAAGTTCCTAGGTTTCTACACATATAATACATTCCTAACACTAACATGTATAATATGAAATATATTTTTTTTATAAATAAGGACAACTAATGAGAACCTTAGAAATATATAATACAAGTCGATAAAAAAATTTGGTGGTGTAGATGATGAATATTAGAGGTGTAGGATGTGCAACTTTTTTATAAATGTTTTTATAGAAAATTTTCATATTAATAAAAAATTCAAAACATTTGTGGGAATTAAAATTCATCATTTACCCATGATAAGGTGCAAAATTATACGAAATAACACAACATCTAAAAACCACATTTATAAATAAATTAAAAAGAATATCTACAGTAAAATATCATCATGTGGAATATACAATAATATTTAAAAATAGTTTAAATAACAAAAATTTAATGGTATAATGTTTGTATATCATGGGGGTCTGTGTAGTGGGATGATTATAAGGATTTATATTTTTATTTTTGATATTTATTGTCATATATTTGTAAATGATTTATGATAGTGTTAAATGGAATTTAGTTTTTTGTCTCAAAAGTTCATTAATGATGAATAGATTTTTTAAAAACTTACGGATATTACGAAAAATCATTGGGCAACTAATATAGAAAAATAATTAACACTATTCATTATAGAAATATTGTTGTTCAAAATCTTGTTAGTACATTAATACAACACGATAATCACACAAATATTGAAATAGAGTTATCTCTCTGAATGAATTATCTTCATTTTTTTATTTTTCATGTTTTAGCATCGTGTAATCAGTCCTTAAAATATACTTTTATAAAAAATATTTAAACATAAATTAGAAGATATTGATTTAGAATATAGTGGGGGAGTTATTCCAATTCTTATTGGGATGATGGATGTAATTTCCATCCCCTTCCACATTTTCTTGGAAATGCAGAGATATTCTACTTGGCCTTAGGCAACATTTCCATGATGCCAAAGGCTGGTAAAAATATTGAGTACTTCAATAATAATTTTGGAAGAATTTTCACCAATAAATTAAGAAATCATCCAAATGTTCTAAAACCCCAAGAAAAATATATAACACATGTTAACAACTTTCATAATTAAGAAAACTAGAATACCAACGTAATCAAACAAAATATACCACAATTAGTGTACTAAGTGGAATACTAAACAACCACCCAAAGAGACCATGTCATGAATCCATATCTCCACACTAATATCTATGATTCATGAACCACAAGACCACAAAGAATCATGATCAACTGCTAGGAAAATGAGATGATTTACCCATACTTGGGTCCCGAAAAAATATATCATCAATAAAATGTGCCAAAGAATGTGGTGAGTAAAAATACTCATTATTTTTCCCCAAATTACATCCCTTCAAACACCACTAGGATACAACCATCAACACATTTATATAAAATAATTTATATAAAACATAAAATTTTTTAATAATTACCAACTAGCCAAACACACCATTACCAAGCCATTTCCCACCATTAACATTCAACAGAAGAAAAATTTAAATAAAAAGCAATAATCCATCTTAACAACACATAACATCATAATAATTGTCACCTTTAAAAACAACACACAATGAATGCATAACTATAGAGTTTCACATACCCAAACTAGTATAAAACTACAGTAGAATTTCCTATCTAAGACCATTTACACCATTCCAAACATAGTGGTACTTCATGACCACATTATCCTTGATGGTGTCCCTTCCATCCAATATCTATACCCTTATTATAGTGGTACACCATTCCCAATACACACCATTCCAAATTTAGACAATCATTCCCAAGCCAATAAACAACACATGTACTAACTAAACCACAAAAAAGAAAAAAACATCTATTTAATAACAAAAAAAATATCCATGGGAATCATCCATGCCAAATAAAATTTCAATAATTTTTCCCCTTTTGTTTGAAAACCGTTTTTAAAAACCATTTTCATAAATCATCCCATAATAACAATTTCAAAATCAAAATTTTAAAATCCAACAACAAAGAACATTTCACCACAATAACCCATTTTCCCCAAAAATCCAGAAAGCATCAAAAAGATAATTTTTATAAAAAATAACATATAATAAAAATAATTAATCTCAATAAAAATAATTTAACTAAAATTAGTATGTCTATTTCAATAATAATTGTGTCGATAGTGAATTCACCTACATTAGGGGTTTGTTGAAATCGACCCACCACCCAACTGCACATCGAATCTGAGTAAAATAATCACAATCCCACCTTAGATACCATTAAATATTATCATAATTTATAAATCATAAAATTTTATGCATCCAAAACCATAGATATACATGAAATGGGTGCAGATCGTGAAAACCAGAAGAGAGGTAGAACTAAATTTGAGAAAAACTGATAACGAATCAATAGTGGAGACTTATATAAAGATAATCTCCTTCACCTCCACTTCAAAACACTTTGAATAAATATTTGAATGAGTGGAAGATCCCAACTAACCCTTGAGAACCATGATTTCTGAGTGAGGCTTCAGTGGGAGGAAGAATGTTTTTTTTAATGAAAATCATGATCATTACCATATTTTAAAACTCTATTTTTATTTTCTTGAATGGTTAGAATGCATGGGTAAGAAATTCATCTTCTAACTATGGAAATGATAGTATCTAGAAGGGAACCCCACATATAATCCTTTCACAGTTCGACAAAATATGAAAAACCATGCGAAGGACCACTATCTCTTATTTGACGGTTACCTCGGTTCGTTTGATGGTTTCCTCTAACCATGCTGAAACCCTGAAACCCCAAAAAATATTCCAAACAATCCAAAAACCATAAAAAAATCTATGAAACATAACCCAAAAACTTACTAAAAAATAATTTTTTTAAGAAATAAAACTTATGGAAAAGTGAGAAAAAAAATACTTTAAAAAGGAGGAGGACCTTCATATTAAATCAAGAGATTATTAAAATAGAATTTAAGACTATTAATGGATTCCACCCAAAAAAATCCAGAGGATAGAGTGAACTTGAGCATAATGCTTTTCATAAATAATGACTTCAAAGAAATCAACCAACTTTTTCCATGTTTTAGCATATTTCTCTTTTTATTGAAACCCCTTATTAGAATAAGGTCATGCTTGTTGGCCCAGGCAGCCTTTTTCCTATTAAAACACCCTAGAAGTGCTCTACTAATCCTTTCTTCTACATCTTCTTATGTAACATTGATGTAATGAAACTCGTCCACCATTTCTTCTTCAGAGTGGAAAAACAATGTCTTTTCCATGGGACTCCCATGAATATTAACAATGATTTCATGACTTCATTCCAACTATTTGGATTTTACATTCTTACCTAACATGATCTCTATTGGATTTAGAAGATATGATTAATCATTGCCCCCATTGATTCTCCTCTCTGAAGTCATGGTTCTATCTCAGAAGCCCTGACTAGGGAGCACCTCATTCATATCTACATGTTTTGTTCTTTGAGTATCAATGACAAACACTTGTTCTTGGTCTAGATTCTTCAGTCCTGAAAATCCGTTATATGTTTGTATGATCACCTGTCTCTAACACGGGACTGAGGCCCAGTTCCTCACCAACACTGAATTAGTGATCTCAGTAGCCACCATCCTATTTGGATCATCTGAAATCCATTCTTGAACCTGTCTCACATTAGATTCAATAATAATTTGTCCTTCCATGTTTAATGGATAACCCTTATTCGGTGATGCATTAAAATATATAGGAGTTCCCTATCTTGGTTCCATAATAACATCTTTTTTCCCAATTTCAATGATACCACTCTTACAAGGTACTACCACCACATTGAAGGCACAATTATATTTAGGGCCTTCCTTAGATTAGTGATCGAATATAGCATTCCCACTGGCTCCTTGGGGAGAAATAAGAACCGGATAGTCCACATCACCTGAATCCATCTCCTCTCTCAAAATCCCCTGATCCAGCATAACTTCTATCATCTGCTGAGTCAACTGATCCATACTCTCTTGCCCCTACATTCTGGAGAATGGAAATTTTAATTTTTTATAATATTTGTATGCTTCCTAGACCCATTCTAGTTGGACACCAAAAAATTCCATTGACTATTATAAGAAGAGTAGAAATCCAACCACGATTGATAGACCACATGCTACCAAAAATGATATTGATCCTCAAGAGTTATCCAAACGACCTCAGGAGGCACCAAGTATGCTTAAACATCAACACAGAAACAAGGGTAAACCGAATTACCAAAAGCTTTGGTGAAAATAATAGTGCACAAATATCTTCCTACTAGGTTCCCAACCATCCTCAAAATATCAGGGTTTGGTAATTGAAGTGGATGGTTTGGAAAGCTCACCAATATGGAACTGATGAAAATTCATGCTTTATGTGGAAGTCATAGGACCAATGTAAGTTTTAGAAACAGATCCCATTATAGCTGATAGGAGCACGAAACCATGATTAGATCAGATTCATCTCAAACGCGAACCAAATCGTTAGGTTCTTTTTGTTGAGAATGACTACAGATTCCCTTTACTGTAAATACCATTCCTAATTCATTTACCAAACAAGACATTTTCATTCATTTCCACAATATACACTCACATGTGCACAGAGGAAGAATCCAAGACTAGATCAACATGATTCCTATGAATCACATGGTCATGATCAAACTGATAATTCTTCAATGGAGACACATGGAATAAATTTTTTAATCCATTAAAATGTGGTGGAAAATACAACCTATATTCCACCTCTCCAACCCACTTAAGTATCTCAAAATTCCCACTGTAACTTGAAGATAACATGAAATTTTTCCTAAAAGATAGAGTTCAAGCATAGGAGATATTCTTAAACACACAAGATCAGCCACCATGAATTAAAATAGTCATCGTTGATGGTCGACATATGATTTTTGAGGACTCTGATTTTTCACCATTATCTACCTAATCAACATGATCTTATCCATTGTCTCTTGGAAAAGTCTCATCCTGACCATCGATATCTCACATATTTCTACCCAAAAATTTGGATTATGATACAGACCCCCAACAGTTCTTCCAATAGATCCATATAGATAAAGTTCTGATAAGTGTAATTATATGGGATCTTCACCAATAGGAAGTTCTCATTCCAAGAGCCAAAAAAATCCATCACACTATATCGTAAAATATCATCCAGAGTTTGTATCTTCCGGTTAGATATCCAATCTTTCTAATGATGATACGATGCACTCATCATAAATTGTGTCCCAATGGATTTATTCAATTATTTACAAAAATTAGATGTGAGTCACATATCTTAATCTGATAGAATTGAAACTGGAACACCATGCCTCTTTAGGACTTCACAATTAAATATTTTTCATAGATTCTCCACCATATGAGATTCATGACTAGGAAATAAATGGACTGACTTTGTTAGCCGGTTCACTATCAACCATAAGAAATAGTGATTATTGAACATTATTAGGAGACCTATAAAAAATACACCTCTATCATCACTCATTTCCATGTTGGGATAGGTAATGATTTCATCAAGTCTGCCAACCATTGATTCTCTACCTTAACATTATGAAAAGTCAAACATATCAATACAAACGCATCCACCTTCTTTTTCATACCATCCCACCAATACTATGCTTTTAACGCCATATACATTTTCTGAATTAATGGATGAATTTTCAATCTGGACTGATGATAATCCATATGAATTTCTTCTTGACAATCCACTGGTACAACCATCCAATTTTGAAAACCACAACTGAATTCCCATTCAGTTTTAACCCTCAATGGTCACCCAACAATTGACTTTCTTCCTCTTCTCAATACACATAGAATCATACACTTGTGCCTCCTTAACCAGACCAAACAACTCCGAAACCAATGAAACAAGAAATAAAATCACTATATCAACCTTTTCAAAACATTTCAAATGTAATATAGCTATGTATAACATTAAAAACCATGGATCGAATGCAGTTTTCACAACCTAAGCATATTATATCATTCATAATTAATTTTCCAAAAATATTACATTATCTAGTGTGTATATCATGTCAAATTCAAACAACTAGAGATAATCCACACATCTCCTTCACCTCATGTTCAAATATCATTGTGAGAAAAATTTCATTAAACTCCTCTGATTAGTGAACTCTGTGGATTTCTCACAAAAAATGTTATGGTGCCACATTATTAAATAATGAACCACCGAAACCAACTTTAAATCTTGTTTTGGGTAGTTCTTCTCATACACCCTCAAATTCCATGAGACATGCCCAACTATATGAACCCCTTGAATTATAACACACCACAACCTTGTTTTTGATGCATCATAATACCCCAAAAATCATTTTCCTAGTTCTAGATTAACCATGATTGGTGATGATGTGAGGAGATCCTTAAATTCATCAAAATATTTTTAAACCTCTCATTATATTGAAATGAAACATTTTTCTTTGTAAAATATTTCATTGGTGAGGCCAACAGTGAGAACACACAAACCAGAGTTGTATAATATCCACATGGGCTTAAGAATTGCTATTTCTCATAAAGATTCTATAGCGGGTTCCATGAAATAAAAACTTATATCATTTTTTGTTCAACTGACGCATCATTCATTGAAATCACATTGCCATGAAGAATAAAATCATGTATCCATAAATCACACATTGACAATTTTTCGTAAAACGGACCATCTCTCCAGATCCCAAATTCTATATCCAAGTGTTTATCATGCTCTACCCGTTTCATTGAATACAACAGTATATCATCAATCAATACCACTAAAAGAGAATACATGCATTACTAAAATATTTGATTCAACAATGAAAAAAAAACTGCTGGTTCATTGATCAGACTAATGGACATAATCACATACAAATAATGTCCATATCTACTTATGAATTCAGTTTTGGGAATATCCTCCTTTTTCATCCTCAATTGGTGGTATTCTAATCGTAATACAATAATGTAGAACCACTGAACTCCCCTCAATAAATTTAATAAATCATCAATTTGTGTAAGTGGATAATGGTTGTTTATCATAGGTTGATAAAGCCTATGATAATTAACAAACAATGGAAATTTTATATCGACCTTTATAGTGAACAAAATTAGTGATGCTCCCGAGGATGTGATAGGCCAGTGGAAGCCTTTGTTTTCTAACTTAACCAACTACTCGTTTTATTAACTAACCTTAGTTGGTTCCAACAAGTAAGATGTACGTGAGATATAAATGGTCCCTGGAATGAGATCAATCATATACTATGCTTCTGTGATCTGTGGAATCCCTGTGAATTCATTAGGGAATACATCTAGAAATTGAACAACAACCATTATAAAGACACTATAATGAATTCAATATACTGATTCCAATGAAAAACCGACTAACTAATATGGGATCGTGAAAATAATTTATTCTAAAAAGACATTTTTACCCACCATTTTATTCTTCTCTTCTCTCAAGAGGTGATTGACAACATCATTATCACGAAAATAATGGGTTTTCCATTACTCCCAATGTGGGCATTAAAGAGTTCTAACCAATCAATTCTCATGATTATTTGATAAGAATCCAACTCATGTATCGAGAAATACCACATCGAGTCAACCCCATAAAAAACTATACAAAATTCTCTACATAGGATGGCTTGAAACACACTTTGACCCAGATGATTTTGATGTTTTTAAAGCAATGGAATCATTTCCACAGTTATAATAAGAAAACTAACATCATGAGAAGGAATAAAGAATGTGAATCCCTTGTATTAAAGAACACTTTCATCAGGGTAAATTTTAATTGAATTGTGCCTTTCAATTTGTATGGTCTTGACTGATCATCCACCATAATATTCTAATCTCTAAAAAACATCATTCATGACCCACTATTTTATTTATATTCCTATAGATGGGTCATGGTGTTCCTTGAATAACCATGACTAACTTTACTCTGATGATGAGGGGTATGGTTCTACCCCTACACCATCTAGGAATAGGATTCCTGAGACAACTAAATCATGTCACAAATTCCCAAACTCTAAGCATTATAAAAATAACATTGATGATTACCCACCATTATACAGTTATGACATGCTTTAGGCTATTTCATACATTTTCACTTGATTTTTCATGTAAAAGAACACTAAAAACATCCAAGCTTAGTCTCAGGATTAAGATGAGTATTCATTGATCATTCCATCAAATTATGAGCCACACTCCTACCCTGTAAATAATTTTCCCTCTTCCTCTAGAACAAAACATTAGAGTTCCCATCATTTCACATGTGTGCCAACATACTTCCCCCACTTGTAGCTCCAAAAATATTCAGTTCATCCACTATTTCTCTATTCACAATTTCTATGTAAAACCTTATAAATATTTTCGATATGTTAGAGTTAATTTCCTTCTCAATATAACACAAAATATAAATTCCTTCAATGATGTACTACCCACCGCCTTAGGTGCAAACCACAATATTTTTATAAACATAGATTTATATTTTTATACGTAGAGGTTGTCTTGAATCAGCATAATGAAATATGGTGTGTGATGAATTATTAACATTTAAGGGACGAAATTTTTATTAATGAACTACTCAAAACCCTCCCATGTAATACCTTGGTCTATTCTAAATTTCAATTCCAACTCCCACCACCGAAGGGAATGATCTACCATCATGTTTTTTTCTACCTTCACATTCATCCCAATCGGTGTTCCAATGAATATAAATATACTATTCATTTTGTTCAATCATACTAGTGCCCTTTTTAGCTCTGAACCACCCCTATTTATAGCATCCCACCATTTTATAACATAAAAATTCATTACATTACAAAAAATTGAGGATCTTTAAGGTTTAGTGTCTGGGAAATCAGGAACATAATACATGAAAACAACATAAAACATTCTTCTTAAATACATGAAAGGCTTATACTTAAATTCATCCTAGGTTCATTACTGCATCTCATAACCTAGGGACATACATTAAAAGAAAGGGTGAGCAGAGGGCCCAGTAATGGAACAAGAGAAACATTTAACCTGTGAACTTGAGATACATCAACTATGTCATGAAAAAGAACTTTAAGGCATGAGAAAGAAATCATGTGGCATATGATAATAAAAATAACATTTTCATAACTTTAAAATGTGGCTACATCATTTAACATAGAAAATCATGAACATATCACCAATGTCCATCCCCAAGGTGTCATTTGAAAATTACCAAGGTTATTCACCAAGATATCGTGAAAATTGTAATCTCTAGTGGTTACATCATTACCCAATGCATTGGAGTGCTATTAGGGTGAACCCTTAATTTTTCCTTTATTATAATGTGAGCAACATATATCATCATCAAAATTTTCATAAATAACCCATATAGCATAAAATAAATGGGTTTCGTTTCATAATCATAACGTTTTAGAAACTGCTTTAAAGACATGATCTTTACGTCACTTTAAACCCACGGAAGGGGAGAGAGGGTTTCATGTATGTAAATAACAGAATTAAAAATAGATCATTTTGGTATATATTTGAATACCCCTGTAAAAATAAGAGCTTTGAGAATTCACTTTATAACATAAAATAATTTTGAGAAAAGGGAGAGGCATTTTGAGATGAAAATTCTGCAACATAACGGCTATGTTTCGGGGTTTTAGAAAACATTGAAAAGAGAGGGGAAATGGGTAAAAAATTCATAAATGACCCATAAAATAGTAGAGGGGCAGAATAAGGATGATACATGAACATGGTAATGAAATTTCAAGGACATACCATTTGAAATGAAAAACATGGAAAGAAGACAAAAATTAGATTTCTCTTATGAAAATTCGGCAGCCTAACAGCGTTACTTAAAACTTCTAAAAATGGATTGAAGAGATCAAATAGGGTCTATAATAATATAAACATAAATGATCAGTATGATAGATATAGAGATAATACCCCAACATAATGAAAAGGAACTTGAAAGACTTGAGCAGAAAATATAACTTGAAAAAGAGAAGGGTGAACGAATCCCTTAAAAATTCGGCAGCCTAACGGCGTCACTTAAACTTCAACACAAATGAATTGATGAGATAAAACAGTTCTCTCATCATATGAACATAAAAGTTCAGTATGATATATTTAGATATCATACCCCAATATAATTAAAAAGGAACTTGAAATACTTGACATGAAAGTAGAACTTTGAAAAGAATTAGAAGGGTGAAAGAATCCCCTTAAAAATTCGGCAGCCTAACGGCGCCACTTAAACATTATTAAAACGAATTGATGAGAGAAAGATGGGGTATCTCATCAATTGAACCTGAAAAGGGAAGTAATATGAATATATAAGTGTAACACCCCAGGTAAATAAAGAATATGACATTTTCATATTTGTCCATATTTGTGAATAAAATATTAATATGACTTTAAAGGGGATGCTATGCTCGATGGCGTACCCAACACGCAACAACGAGTTTCTTGGGAATCTTACGTTGCACTCTAATAAAATAATTTTAAATGGTAGTTAACATGTAGCCATTGTATTGGCGGGAATGGATAGAAATAACTAAGATATGATTATATATGTTTTTATATGTTTTTACATTTATCCAATAAAGGATAGAGGCTTAAAATACGGAAAGAATTCAATTTTAGGCGTATATGCCCTAGTTTTCACTAAAGGTTCACTTATCACCTTTTGATGTTGGACCATAATTAAATATAGTTTTGTTCACTATTAAACATTATTTTGGACCAAATAAAACTCTTACTAAGAATCGGGACATCAAATTTTACTTTGTGTAATTTTTTGGTATCTTTCCGATAAGGTTCATTTTTTTAATGAATAGTGTAAAATGTTGTATTTTAGTTCAAAACCACTTTTTAATCTAATTTATTTATATGATTAGATAATATTTTGAATTGTTTTTAAAGTGAAATTTGAAAATATTTTTACCATTAAATCCAATAGTGGTCGTTGGAATTAATTTCACTTTGAAATCAGACTTAAACTAGTGTCAATCTTTTGATACTTATTGTTTTATGAAAACACGCTATTTGCGCTGACAGCGGGAATTAATTATTAAATTAATTAATGTGACTAATATGTTTTGAATTTTGTAAAATGGACTTCATTTTTGAATTCGGAATATCAATTATAGCTTAGGGTGAATTTTTGGGATTTTTCTGAAAAACTTCAATTTTTGATGAATAGTGAAACCACTAAGTGGTAATCAAGCAAACTGATTTTTCAGTTAAATGAAATTTTACCACTAATGTGTATTGAATTTTGAAAATCTGACATACATGGTTGTCATTAAGAAGTAAAATGTGGTTCAATGAGATTATAATAATTTTTTGGTGAATAGTAACTCATTAAGTTCTTAATCGCGATTAGTGGTAATTAGGGTAGTTTAAGGTATAAATAATGCTTTAATAATATAAAATGACCTAGACACATGTCCCAACCTTATTGGTTGTGTCATGTCCGACCAAGACAAGCCATGGGTCAACTTGGGGACCCCATGGATCCACTTTGGTTGGGAAATGACATAAATAACATTTTATTTAATGTAAAAGAAAAATTGACACAAACATGATATGTTTTACTAAAACAATTTTTAAGTGGGGTTACACAAGTCCAAATTTTGATTATAAATAGTCATTGGAAAGCTAAAAAGATTTCATACATCATAGTATTTCTTTTATAATTTTTAGACATTAAATAAATTAAATTATTTATGACATAATAATGATTTAACGATGACATTATTATTTGACGATTTAAATAAAATGGAAAGATAATGTAAAATCTATGAACTACACATGGCCAAAACTTATTGGATGAGTTGATTTCGAAGCCTTATCACCTTATCCACGACCTATATCAATTTTGGACCTTTTAAAACCGAAATACATTTTCAAATAAAGTAATATTTCTTACTTTCCAAAAGTGCCCCTCCTCTCCTCTTATAAAAGGCCCCCACCTCTACCTCTTTACACACACTCATCAAGCCTTTGGCTCGGCCAACCCCTGCCCATTTACTCTCTCCACATCCCTCTCCTCATCCTAGAGGATTCCCTTTGGGCAGAATCCTTTCAAAGGAAGCCTTTAGGCTCAAATCAAAAGGAGTTACACTTTTAAAGGTAATTCTTTCTCTCATGTTCATTTGTTTTATTTTGCTTCTCCAACCCCCTAAACTCTTTTTATTTATTTCTTTTGTAACAACACAAGTATCTTCAATATACTAGGATGTTGTTATAAGATTTATTCTAGCTACACTCTCACACAACTACATCAAATGGTTAAAGAACATACGGTTTCCGTGGATGGCGAAATTCTGCCTCCCGAAACGATGATTGTTCAATACTCATTTAACACCTTCAAAGGTGGCCATTATGATGTCACTATTTTTATATATGATATATAATATGTTTATGTTTTACTTATGCTTCTGTATTTTTCATTTGTGTCTTACCTTTATGGATTCCATTATGGGTATACGCGATATCTTCATTTTAGGAAGTGCGGACTACCGCCCCCTCAAAGTGATTTGATTCGTTAAAAACCATATGTGGGATGTATAAAGGATGGAACTATGATATTATATATGATATTATACTGTAATTATAATATACCTTTATATCATTATGATTCCATTCTATAAACAATGAAATAGAAATGGAAGTAGCGTTCATGCGTACGTACGGCTTACCGTCTCCATGAACGGTGCATTTCATTTCTTACCTCTAAATGATTATGTAATGTTATAAATGCATGCATGTACTGGATATATATGACATATATGATATCTACATCATTAATACAATTCTGTTTATAATAAACATTTGGCCACACGAACAACATGTAATTGTAAGAAGTCCACTTTCGACTTAAGAACCAGATATCGGCAAAACAAATATTATTAACTTAAATGATTACATTATGTTTATGACATGGTAATAAGTGGTATAAAAGGAATAATGAACTTGAAAAAGGTTCTTAAGGAAGTATAAATTAACTCAAGTTTATTATTCAGGAGATTAAAGAATGATCAAGTCAAGTCGGACCCGAGGTAAGGGATCCTACACCTCTCTTTCTTTTTAAGTACACTCTTTTATGTAATTTCTTTTAAGCTCGTCTTTCTTATGATTGGGATGTTATTTTATATTACTCCAACTGTAATTTTTATGTTCATGTGATGAGAGACCCTATTCTCTCTCATCAATCCTTTTTGGAAGTTTTATGTGGCGTCGTTAGGCTGCCGAGTTTTCGTAAGGGATTTTTCATCTCACTTTTATTCCCGTGAGATTTATGCTACATTTGCCACAATTTCCTTTGAGTGGTGTATGTGCTGCCCATTATTCTACTCTTTGTGTAATATACTTTCGTTTATGAGTATTTACATCAATGATTTATTGCCCTTCTTTCATGGGGTGTATGTTTTGAAAGATACCCAAGTCGGTAAGGGAACCTTTCACCCTCCTCTTTTTTTAAAAGACTTCTTTTGTTGGGTATTTTAATTTACACATTGTTATGTTGGGATATGTTCTCATATATCCTTATTGATGTAAATTTTATGTCCAAGTGATGAGATACACTTGTTATCTCTCATCAACTCATTTTGATGTGATGTCGTTAGGCTGTCAAGGGAACTTTTTAACCCAATTTCGATTTCTTTGGGTTCAACATGTAGACATTGAATATGTCGTCCACTGAATATGTGTGAATGACCTTTTATTGTTTTACAATTAATATCCACTTATATTGGGTGTATTTATTTTTGTCACACGTATTTTTGAGATTTATTTGTCCTTAATTTAAGGATACCTTCTCTATAAGGGATTTCATCACATTTGACATTTCTATTGAGGGTTCATTGTTGTTATGCACCAATTCACTCTTATATGGTGTATATACTGTCCTTTGGAGTATTATATCATGAATCCATTTATTCTCATGATATTATAAAGTTCTGACTAAATGTTATTCCTCAATTATTGTATTCAAGTGTCTCTAATTTTGGTAAAACCCCTTTAACCAAAATATCGTTTTAAATGTTTTAATTATTTGTTCTTATTAATATCCATGTTTTCAAAATGGTTTTAAGGATTTATTTATATGGATATTAATGGTTTAAAATTTTAAGCTTCAAGGTGGTATGGGACACTTTGATTCAAAAATCTTTTTATTAAATGTTTTAAATGGTTTTGGAAATGGTTTCTTTTTGTTTGGATTCATTATTTCAAAATACTAAAATGTTATATTGTGATTGAAATGTGGAAATGTTTTGTTTCCTTTATGCATGTTTTATGTGATACGTTTATGTTATGGTTCTTGGGCATTGTTATGAAAACGGGTGGTTCCGTGATAAACTAAGGGCGGGTGAGCCCGATATAGCTCTCCAATGCATTGGGTAACGCGAAGGAGTGAAACGTTAAGGTTTCTCCGAAGAGATTTTAGGGAATATACTGTGATGGGTATTCCAAACGTAACCAAGAGGGTTACTCCCTACGTAAGAATGTTATGAATGCCTCAAGTTACCTTTATGTCTTATGTTTTCTATGATTTATTCATGATTTGATATGCCTATGTTTTATGGGTAAAGTATGAACTCGTTCTTATGTATATGTGTACCCATGTTTCCTTTCCATATTTTTCTATCCCTTACTGAGCTTTTTGTGCTCATCCCAAGTTTTTGAAATGTTTTTCACAGGTCAAGGGAAAGGTACATGATGTGATGATAGTGTCAAGGATGTGTCAAGAAAGAATCCGTGTTATATTTTAAATATGTTTCCGTTGATGGGAAGAATGAATACTGTCTTTTATGTAACCACTTTGTTTAAATGTGGAATGTAATGCAAGTTTCATGATCTAATTCTCTAAAACTCTAAACCTGAAAAGATCCTCAATTTGTAATCTTGTAATAACTCAAGATTAAGTAAGGTTTAAGGCTGGGTCCTTATAGTTGGTATCAAAGGTCGGTTTAGATAACTTTAGAGGTTAGGGTATTCTTTAAGCATAAGTGACATTACCATAATGGTTAGGATTTCAGAAAGAGTCCTAGTTTTAGATAAAGTGAATGAGTAAGTGTATCTTAGTGTTTACCTTCCTCATTATTACATGATGGTTTTGTTGATATACTCACACTGACCTTTTTGGTTTTAGTAAATGGCTGGATCTAGCAGGCACCAAAGTAACAGTGGATGTGAAGGAAACTGTGACAGCTTTTTGAGCAAGCAACTGAATGATATGGGAGATGCAATGAGAACTCTTCTGATTATCCTCAACCAACTATCTGGAGTCATGATTGACCACCTAAACCTTGGAGTTTTCTCTAAGGCATCATATATGCAAGAAACAAATCCCTACGGAAGTACAGGAAATAATCATAAAGGTATGTGTGTTCAAAAACCTATGTGTCAAAGATGTGGAAAGAAACACCTAGGAAAATGTTTCAAAGGGACAGAAATATGCTATAGATGTGGAAATGAAGGTCATAAATCAAGAACCTGTCATGGAAAAAGGAAGCATCCAGTTGACTCGAGGAAAGGGAAAGAAGTTCTTTTTGAGGGATCAATTAAATGTTTTAAATGTGGTGTGCATGGTCATTATGCAAACACATGTCCTATGAAGAAGTTTCGTGAATGGGGTCACCAAGAGCGTACCAATATTCGTTTACCAATACCTAATGCCATTCCGATTGAGGATGAAGAAACTGACAATGACCAATCAAAGGTATGTACTATTTCATGACTATTGTTTTCTTATTTTGGAATCTTAGGATATGATTCATGATTTTGTTTGTAGGAAAGAGGTATTTCGGAATAAGTTGGAAAGGAATGGATAATGGATCATGAAGAATGTTGAATGAGTAAGATGTCAACATATAAGGGCTTCAAGAGTTAGGGTGAAATTCTTAAGAGTATTAAGTCTCTTTTGATGATGGGGTTACATTAGAAGACTTTTTATATTATATGTAACCCTGATGTTTAATATAGGCAAATTTTATTCAAGTAATAGTTATCTTTTCTTTTGTGGACATAGTTATAAAGAACCATTTGGGTTTATATGATCCTTACTTTTGAGGTAATTATGGGTTACCATATGTTATGATTGAAGTGAAAGGCATGAGATAAAATTGAGGTTAAATTATGTTATGGTTATTTTTGATGATTTTATCCCTTTTTGGGTAATGATTTGAGAATTATATAGTTTTGAAAAAAGGACAACACGCAGACCGTGTGACTACCCGTCGCATCGGACAAAGCTGCGGGAATCGAACCCACAACCAAAGTGCGACTGTTATTTATCGCCTACCACTGGACTACGTGAAGTCCCTGGTTAGTTTGACTGATTCTTTTCAGTTATATGATTTTATGAATTAAGAGTAAGTTGATTTTGGGTTATTTATGAAAATGATTAACCTATCATGGAGGATATGTGATTAGGATAATTACTTTTCAATGTGAGACTTTAGGAGCAACTGATGTTGTTTGGAGATAAATGTTACGATTTAACTTGGAAGACTATGTGACTAAATCCTTCAAATATTTGGGTTTCAATCTTATATTGGTTTACTTTGAAGAATTTTATGGACAAATTGTTTATCGGATGGTCCTCTTTGAACTTTGGGTTTTGTTGGACAAATTTTGGAGATTAAGAATAGATTTTTTTTTTATAAGGGGTTATCCTTTTCTGGATTATCTGATCTTGTACTAGCCTTTTTGGTTTTGGATTTGGTTAAAGTCTAAAGACATGGGAAGTATATAGTTCTATTTTGTGGATTAGGTGATTCTCTAGAAGTTGATTATAGTACTCTTAATGTGAACAAGTCTTCCTAAATACTCATCTTTTGGAGAAAATATGAGTTTGTGTAAGGAATCTAATAAAGGTTGAAAGTCAATATGATAAGTGATTATGTTTCCTTATGAATAAATTCCTCAATAAAAAGTAACGTAAAACAAAAATGTTGTCTATTAAATTTTCCTACTGGGGAATCGAATACCGTTTAACCCATCACAAGTTTGTGATTTTCTCGTGGTTAACTTTCTCCTAAACATGTTTTCTGTCACTTTCCATCAGAACATGACCCTTTGTTTTTTCCTCCATATCCATATTTTCATACTTGGAATCCTAGTATGGGTTAACTCGGGTGACCTTTGTACTTATCTTTCTTTATTTTAAAGTGTTTGTTTTACCGACTTTTGTTCCGATGTGGGACTTTCAAGGATGTTTCCAAGAGCAATTTTAAAATTGCGAGGACGCAATTCCCAAAAGGGGGGAAGGATGTAACACCCCAGGTAAATAAAGAATATGACATTTTCATATTTGTCCATATTTGTGAATAAAATATTAATATGACTTTAAAGGGGATGCTATGCTCGATGGCGTACCCAACACGCAACAACGAGTTTCTTGGGAATCTTACGTTGCACTCTAATAAAATAATTTTAAATGGTAGTTAACATGTAGCCATTGTATTGGCGGTAATGGATAGAAATAACTAAGATATGATTATATATGTTTTTATATGTTTTTACATTTATCCAATAAAGGATAGAGGCATAAAATACGGAAAGAATTCAATTTTAGGCGTATATGCCCTAGTTTTCACTAAAGGTTCACTTATCACCTTTTGATGTTGAACCATAATTAAATATAGTTTTGTTCACTCTTAAACATTATTTTGGACCAAATAAAACTCTTACTAAGAATCGGGACATCAAATTTTACTTTGTGTAATTTTTTGGTATCTTTCCGATAAGGTTCATTTTTTTAATGAATAGTGTAAAATGTTGTATTTTAGTTCAAAACCACTTTTTAATCTAATTTATTTATATGATTAGATAATATTTTGAATTGTTTTTAAAGTGAAATTTGAAAATATTTTTACCATTAAATCCAATAGTGGTCGTTGGAATTAATTTCACTTTGAAATCAGACTTAAACTAGTGTCAATCTTTTGATACTTATTGTTTTATGAAAACACGCTATTTGCGCTGACAGCGGGAATTAATTATTAAATTAATTAATGTGACTAATATGTTTTGAATTTTGTAAAATGGACTTCATTTTTGAATTCGGAATATCAATTATAGCTTAGGGTGAATTTTTGGGATTTTTCTGAAAAACATCAATTTTTGATGAATAGTGAAACCACTAAGTGGTAATCAAGCAAACTGATTTTTCAGTTAAATGAAATTTTACCACTAATGTGTATTGAATTTTGAAAATCCGACATACATGGTTGTCATTAAGAAGTAAAATGTGGTTCAATGAGATTATAATAATTTTTTGGTGAATAGTAACTCATTAAGTTCTTAATCGCGATTAGTGGTAATTAGGGTAGTTTAAGGTATAAATAATGCTTTAATAATATAAAATGACCTAGACACATGTCCCAACCTTATTGGTTGTGTCATGGCCGACCAAGACAAGCCATGGGTCAACTTGGGGACCCCATGGATCCACTTTGGTTGGGAAATGACATAAATAACATTTTATTTAATGTAAAAGAAAAATTGACACAAACATGATATGTTTTACTAAAACAATTTTTAAGTGGGGTTACACAAGTCAAAATTTTGATTATAAATAGTCATTGGAAAGCTAAAAAGATTTACTACATCATAGTATTTCTTTTATAATTTTTAGACATTAAATAAATTAAATTATTTATGACATAATAATGATTTAACGATGACATCATTATTTGACGATTTAAATAAAATGGAAAGATAATGTAAAATCTATGAACTACACATGGCCAAAACTTATTGGATGAGTTGATTTCAAAGCCTTATCACCTTATCCACGACCTATATCAATTTTGGACCTTTTAAAACCGAAATACATTTTCAAATAAAGTAATATTTCTTACTTTCCAAAAGTGCCCCTCCTCTCCTCTTATAAAAGGCCCCCACCTCTACCTCTTTACACACACTCATCAAGCCTTTGGCTCGGCCAACCCCTGCCCATTTACTCTCTCCACATCCCTCTCCTCATCCTAGAGGATTCCCTTTGGGCAGAATCCTTTCAAAGGAAGCCTTTAGGCTCAAATCAAAAGGAGTTACACTTTTAAAGGTAATTCTTTCTCTCATGTTCATTTGTTTTATTTTGCTTCTCCAACCCCCTAAACTCTTTTTATTTATTTCTTTTGTAACAACACAAGTATCTTCAATATACTAGGATGTTGTTATAAGATTTATTCTAGCTACACTCTCACACAACTACATCAAATGGTTAAAGAACATACGGTTTCCGTGGATGGCGAAATTCTGCCTCCCGAAACGATGATTGTTCAATACTCATTTAACACCTTCAAAGGTGGCCATTATGATGTCACTATTTTTATATATGATATATAATATGTTTATGTTTTACTTATGCTTCTGTATTTTTCATTTGTGTCTTACCTTTATGGCTTCCATTATGGGTATACGCGATATCTTCATTTTAGGAAGTGCGGACTACCGCCCCCTCAAAGTGATTTGATTCGTTAAAAACCATATGTGGGATGTATAAAGGATGGAACTATGATATTATATATGATATTATACTGTAATTATAATATACCTTTATATCATTATGATTCCATTCTATAAACAATGAAATAGAAATGGAAGTAGCGTTCATGCGTACGTACGGCTTACCGTCTCCATGAACGGTGCATTTCATTTCTTACCTCTAAATGATTATGTAATGTTATAAATGCATGCATGTACTGGATATATATGACATATATGATATCTACATCATTAATACAATTCTGTTTATAATAAACATTTGGCCACACGAACAACATGTAATTGTAAGAAGTCCACTTTCGACTTAAGAACCAGATATCGGCAAAACAAATATTATTAACTTAAATGATTACATTATGTTTATGACATGGTAATAAGTGGTATAAAAGGAATAATGAACTTGAAAAAGGTTCTTAAGGAAGTAGAAATTAACTCGAGTTTATTATTCAGGAGATTAAAGAATGATCAAGTCAAGTCGGACCCAAGGTAAGGGATCCTACACCTCTCTTTCTTTTTAAGTACACTCTTTTATGTAATTTCTTTTAAGCTCGTCTTTCTTATGATTGGGATGTTATTTTATATTACTCCAACTGTAATTTTTATGTTCATGTGATGAGAGACCCTATTCTCTCTCATCAATCCTTTTTGGAAGTTTTATGTGGCGTCGTTAGGCTGCCGAGTTTTCGTAAGGGATTTTTCATCTCACTTTTATTCCCGTGAGATTTATGCTACATTTGCCACAATTTCCTTTGAGTGGTGTATGTGCTGCCCATTATTCTACTCTTTGTGTAATATACTTTCGTTTATGAGTATTTACATCAATGATTTATTGCCCTTCTTTCATGGGGTGTATGTTTTGAAAGATACCCAAGTCGGTAAGGGAACCTTTCACCCTCCTCTTTTTTTAAAAGACTTCTTTTGTTGGGTCTTTTAATTTACACATTGTTATGTTGGGATATGTTCTCATATATCCTTATTGATGTAAATTTTATGTCCAAGTGATGAGATACACTTGTTATCTCTCATCAACTCATTTTGATGTGATGTCGTTAGGCTGTCAAGGGAACTTTTTAACCCAATTTCGATTTCTTTGGGTTCAACATGTAGACATTGAATATGTCGTCCACTGAATATGTGTGAATGAACTTTTATTGTTTTACACTTAATATCCACTTATATTGGGTGTATTTATTTTTGTCACACGTATTTTTGAGATTTATTTGTCCTTAATTTAAGGATACCTTCTCTATAAGGGATTTCATCACATTTGACATTTCTATTGAGGGTTCATTGTTGTTATGCACCAATTCACTCTTATATGGTGTATATACTGTCCTTTGGAGTATTATATCATGAATCCATTTATTCTCATGATATTATAAAGTTCTGACTAAATGTTATTCCTCAATTATTGTATTCAAGTGTCTCTAATTTTGGTAAAACCCCTTTAACCAAAATATCGTTTTAAATGTTTTAATTATTTGTTCTTATTAATATCCATGTTTTCAAAATGGTTTTAAGGATTTATTTATATGGATATTAATGGTTTAAAATTTTAAGCTTCAAGGTGGTATGGGACACTTTGATTCAAAAATCTTTTTATTAAATGTTTTAAATGGTTTTGGAAATGGTTTCTTTTTGTTTGGATTCATTATTTCAAAATACTAAAATGTTATATTGTGATTGAAATGTGGAAATGTTTTGTTTCCTTTATGCATGTTTTATGTGATACGTTTATGTTATGGTTCTTGGGCATTGTTATGAAAACGGGTGGTTCCGTGATAAACTAAGGGCGGGTGAGCCCGATATAGCTCTCCAATGCATTGGGTAACGCGAAGGAGTGAAACGTTAAGGTTTCTCCGAAGAGATTTTAGGGAATATACTGTGATGGGTATTCCAAACGTAACCAAGAGGGTTACTCCCTACGTAAGAATGTTATGAATGCCTCAAGTTACCTTTATGTCTTATGTTTTCTATGATTTATTCATGATTTGATATGCCTATGTTTTATGGGTAAAGTATGAACTCGTTCTTATGTATATGTGTACCCATGTTTCCTTTCCATATTTTTCTATCCCTTACTGAGCTTTTTGTGCTCATCCCAAGTTTTTGAAATGTTTTTCACAGGTCAAGGGAAAGGTACATGATGTGATGATAGTGTCAAGGATGTGTCAAGAAAGAATCCGTGTTATATTTTAAATATGTTTCCGTTGATGGGAAGAATGAATACTGTCTTTTATGTAACCACTTTGTTTAAATGTGGAATGTAATGCAAGTTTCATGATCTAATTCTCTAAAACTCTAAACCTGAAAAGATCCTCAATGTGTAATCTTGTAATAACTCAAGATTAAGTAAGGTTTAAGGCTGGGTCCTTATAATAAGAACATCCTCAAACATAAGAACATAGAGTATAAAAGAAATGACATAAAAGAGATTACATGAAAAGAAGAGAGAGGTCAGATCCCTTACCATAAAACGTAAGTCTTAAAACTCAAAGGTTGGGACCTTGAGGGCTTGGGGAAACCTTGGGATTAATCCTTGGGAGGTAATGAGACCCGATCTTTTTTGGGGAAGAGTGGGGAGTCGAAAGGATGAGAGGATTTCTTGGTATTTATAGGGAAAGTGAGGGGACAAGGCATTAATGGCCAAGGGACACCTCAAAAGTGGTTTTCTCAAAAGCATGGGCCCTCCCATGGTACTTCAAATGGAGTTAGGAAACATGGGGCCCCCAATACAATAATTCATCACCTTTGGTCGGCCAACCCATAAAATATCTCATGACATCATATGACACAGTTATGATGTCATTAAACAAACCGAAACCCTAAAACTGTATTTTTACTATTCACTGAAAATTCAACTTTCTCAGAAAAATCCCAAAATTTATCCTTAACAAAATATCAGTGCTCTGATTTCAAAAATGAACTCCATTTTATAAAAATAATTTTCTTAATATTTTTAATTTAATTTTTAAATAAAAACACTATTCACTGAAATTCATTTTTTCAGAAAAAACCCCAATAATTACCTTAACATAATAACGATGCTCTGAGTTGAAAAATGAAATCCATTTTATAAAAATATTTTTCTAAATATTTATTATTTAATTTTTAATTAAAAAATATTATTCACCTGAAAAAACTAATACTTGAATAATAATATATGAAATCGTTATTTAACCGTTTTATTGAATCACATTACTTAATCAAGGTGCCTAGATTATATTAATACTTTCTTTAAGTGAGATTACTAATCTATTTGGTCACATTACCAATCCTAAGCATTATATCACTATTCATAATTTACTATTCATCAAAAATTATGTTGATCTTATTAGACTATAAATTTCATACTGAACATAATTGTTGAAAACCATTTTTTGAAAATCATTACACATTTTTAATAATTTAAGGATTACATAAACATTTTTAAAATATCCTTTTTCTAAAATTCATCAAAAATATGCATACCATATTTATCCGGTCATTTGAAAATTCATAAACACTATCATAAAAAGAAATACCATTTTTTATTTAAAACAAAGGATTACACAAGGCAGTTACGGTCTCCTTACATAGCCCCTTATCACACCAGCATAGGACATGAGTGTAAGGTGTGCTAAGGTGAGAGAATCCAAAGGAGGCTCGTCCAACATCGCACGAGTAGTAATTTCTATCATTTTGAACTTCTCACGAAGGCGATTCCATTCTAACTTCACACGATGAAGTTCGGCTTGGGTTTGGTCCAGAGCAAAGCCCAGTGGTGCTACCTCTTTCCCTAGTTCTGTTAGATGGGCTTCGATTGGTCCAAGACTACTGGGTGAGGCCATCGAATCTTCATTCTATAATAATTAACCAAGATTACTAGTATTTAGAGACAATAATCAAAATGTTTAGTTTCCAGCGGTTATATTGACCAATGGTCATATAACAGTCAAAACCCAACGGTCTCATTTTAATTATACTCGTGTTATCAAATGAAACATTTTTTTTGATTATAAAAAAAATAACACACAAAATTAGGAAACAAGAATTATTCAAAATTTTGGGTTGTTACAATCTTTCCCCTTTAAGAAATTGCGTCCTCGCAATTTTTAAAATTGGGTTTTGAAATTTCATTGAAAGTCCCACATCGGAAAAGGAGTCAGTAAAACTATTACTTCAAAAGAATGAAAGGGAAGTACAAAGGTCACCCGAGTTAACCCACACTATGATTCCATGTAGGAAAACATGGACATGGAGGAGAAAACAAAGGGTCAAGTTCTGAGGGAGAGTGATAGAGAACATGATTAGGAGAAAGTTATCCATAAAAAAATCCCGAACTTATGATGTGTGTAAATGGTCTTTGATTACCTAGTAGGAAATGTAAACGAACAACGTTTTTGTTTTACGTTTCTTTTCATAATTTTGAGGGATTCATTTACTACATAGAACAAAAATATAATGAAATATACCTACCTTCATGTAGAGTTTCATCCTTTAATAAGTTTCTACCAAAACTAATATTTTTCCAAACTATGAGCATTCAAAACTACTTGGTCTCATCAAAACAGAAGAATAATCTTCTAGAGAAACACGTATTCCACAAAAGAAAAACTATCTATCTTTAAACATTTATCCCAAAAACAGAAAGGGTAAGATAAAACAACTATTCAAAAATAATGATTCCCATAGGAATGGAAACTATATTTAAATCTTCAAAATTCAACGGTACTACCCAGAGTTCA
Organism: Viscum album; assembly: GCA_963277665.1. NCBI lineage: Eukaryota > Viridiplantae > Streptophyta > Magnoliopsida > Santalales > Viscaceae > Viscum > Viscum album. The sequence goes on from OY728155.1 coordinate 1,450,328,523, forward strand.
TCATAGACCATTCCGTAAGTTACATTCCTTAAAATTCCTCAAAATAACCCAAACTAAGTTTGAAACCCAATACAATAAGGACTTGGTAACATAGTCTCCAAGATAAACTTTATCGTTCATCTCCAAACAACATCAACCACTCCTAAAATCTTATAACCAAAGTAACTAACCTAAACATATTTTCCCAAGATAGGTCAATCATTTCCATAAGTAACTTATAATACCATAAGTTCACCTTAAATTCGTAGATTCTTCAAAATATAATTCAACCTTTACTCCTCAAAGAAAATACCGTAGTAATCTCTTTACCTCGATCAAATAAGGTTCCCAAAATAGTGAACGTATTCCAAAATAATAATCATCTTTTAATCCCCTAATCATCTCTGTCATATTAATACGGCAATCATTACATTTTCTATCACATTGGTTGTTGGGACATTTTCTTCCATTTCCCACCATTAACTAAGAAGATAAAGTATAATTAGGGGCTTAAATACTTAGCCAATAATCATGAAAAGGAACTTAAATCCTATAAGGATAACTTGTAGAAGAAAATTATACCCTAACTTGTGATCCCCTAGGTTTCAAACTAGGTTATCCATGATCATATATCCTTATGTGAATCTTTATTTTATTTTAGCTTTGTTCCTTTAATAATGGTTCATACTAAGCTTATGAATTTACCAAAGCATATCCTCCGGGAGTGTCGTAACCAAGAGTGCAGCAAGACCCGTTGTCGTGTACCAGTTCCCGTTCGAGTCTAGCTCAAAGCGGTGTTTTCGGGTTTTACCCCTATGTACATCTGTGCCAGAGCCACCTCTACCTGCTCGTATCCAGACAAGGATGTATTTTCTTGGCAACCCCTTACTCAATACTCACCAAAATACCCGGATGATTTCCTATGTATATACAATTCTATAGGCTTCTTCCTAAAGTTTTCATATCCTAATTTACACAAATAACTAAACCATACTTTGATACCAACTATAGCATCCTGCCTTTTTATAACATAAACATTCATTACATTACACAAAACTGAGGATCTTTAAGGTTTAGTGTCTTGGTAACCAGGAACATAATACATGAAAACAACATAAAACACTCTTCTTAAACACTTGAAAGGCTTATAATTAAATTCATCCTTGGTTCATTACTGCATCTCATAACCTGGGGACATACATCAAAAGAAAGGGTGAGCAGAAGGCCCAGTAATGGAACAAGAGAAACATTTAACAAGTGAACTTGAGATACATCAACTATGTCATGAAAAAGAACTTTAAGGCATGAGAAAGAAATCATGTGGAATATCATAATAAAAATAACATTTTTCATAACTTTAAGATGTGGCTACATAATTTAACATACACAATCATGAACATATCACCATGTTCCATCCCCAAGGTTTGATTTGAAAATTACCAAGGTTATTCACCAAGGTATCGTGAAAATTGTAATCTCTAGTGGTTACATCATTACACAATGCATCGGAGAACTATCAGGGCACACCCTTAAAATTAACTTTATTATCATGTGAGCCACATATATCATCATCAAACTTTTCATAAATAACCCATATAGCATAAAATAAACGGGTTTCATTTCATAATCATAACGTTTTAAAAACTGCTTTAAAGACATGACCTTTACGTCACTTTAAACCCACCGAAGGGGAGAGCGGGTTCCATGTATGTAAATACCAGAATTTAAAATAGAACATTTTGGTATATATGTGAATACCCCTGTAAAAATAAGAGCTTTGATTATTCACATTATAACATAAAATAATTTTGAGAAAAGAGAGAGAGGCATTTTGAGATGAAAATTCTGCAGCATAACGGCTATGTTTTGGGGTTTTAGAAAACATTGAAAAGAGTGGGGACATGGGACAAACATTCATAAATGACCCATAAAACAGTATAGGGACAGAATAATAAGTATACATGAACATGTTAATGAAATTTCAAGGACATACCATTTTAAATGAAAAACATAGAAGGAAGAGAAAAAATAGATTTCTCTTATGAAAGTTCGACAGCCTAACGACGTCACTTAAAACATCTAAAAATGGATTGAAGAGATCAAATAGGGTCTCTAATAATATGAACATAAATGATCAGTATGATAGATATAGATACCATACCCCAAAATAATGAAAAGGAACTTGAAAGACATGACCAGAAAATATAACTTGAAAAATAGAAGGGTGAACGAATCCCATAAAAATTCGGCAGCCTAATGGCGTCACTTAAACTTCAACACAACTGAATTTATGAGCAAAAATAGGGTCTCTAATCATATGAAAATAAAAGTTCAGTATGATAGATTTATATATCATACCCCAACATAATTAAAAAGGAACTTGAAAGACTTGACATGAAAGTAGAACTTTGAAAAGAATGAGAAGGGTGAAAGAATCCCCTTAAACATTCTGCAGCCTAACGGCGCCACTTAAACATTATTAAAACGAATTGATGAGAGAAAGATGGGGTCTCTCATCATATTAACATGAAAAGGGAAGTAATATGAATATATAATAACATCATCTAACATAAGAACATGGAGTATAAAAGAAATGACATAAAAAAGATTACTTGAAATGAAGAGAGAGGTCGGATCCCTTACCTTAAAACGTAACTCTTAAAATTCAAAGGATGGGAACTTGAGGGATTGGGGAAACCTTGGGAGGAATCCTTGGGAGGTAATGAGAGCAGATCTTCGTTGGGGGAGAGTGGGGAGTCGAAAGGATGAGAGGATTTCTTGGTAATTATAGGGAAAGTGAGGGGACAAGGCATTAATGGCCAAGGGACACCTCAAAAGTGGTTTTCTCAAAAGCATGGGCCCTCCCATGGTACTTCAAATGGAGTTAGGACACATGGGGCCCCCAATACAATAATTCATCACCTTTGGTCGGCCAACCCATAAAATATCTCATGACATCATCATGACACAGTTATGATGTCATTAAACATACCAAAACCCTAAAACTGTATTTTTACTATTCACTGAAAATTCATCTTTCTTAGAAAAATCCCCAAATTTCACCTTAACCAAGTATCAATGCTCTGATTTCAAAAATGAACTCCATTTTATAAAAATAATTTTCTAAATATTTTTAATTTAATTTTTAAATAAAAACACTATTCACCAAAAATTCATTTTTTCAGAAAAAACCCCAAAAATTACCTTAACATTATATCGATGCTCTGAGTTCAAAAATGAAATCCATTTTATAAAAATAATTTTCTAAATATTTATAATTTAATTTTTAATTAAAAAAGACTATTCACCCGAAAAAACTAATACTTGAATAATAATATATGAAACCGTTATTTAACCATTTTATTGAATCACATTATTTAATCAAGGTGCCTAGATTATATTAATACTTTCATTAAGTGAGATTACTAATCTATTTGGTCACATTACAAATCCTAAGCATAAAATCACTATTCATAAATTACTATTTATCAAAAATTAAGTTGATCTTATTAGACTATAAATTTCATACTGAACATAATTTTAGAAGACCATTTTTTGAAAAATCATTACACATTTTTAATTAATTAAGGTTTACATATACATTTTTAAAATATCCTTTTTCTAAATTTCATAAAAAATATGCATACTATATATCTGGTCATTTGATAATTCATAAACATTATCATAAGAAGAAATCCCATTTTTTATTTAAAACAAAGGATTACACAAGGCAATTACGGTCTCCTTACATAGCCCCTTATCACACCAGCATAGAACCTAAGTGTATGGTGTGCTAAGGTGAGAGAATCTGAGGGAGGCTCGACCAACATCGCATGAGTAGTAATTTCTATCGGTTTGAACTTCTCGCGAAGGTGATTCCGTTCTAACTTCACAAGATGAAGTTCATCTTGGGTTTGGTCCAGAGAAAAGACCAGTGGTGCTAACTCCTTCCCAAGTTCTGTTAGATGGGTTTCGATCGGTCCAAGACTACTGGGTGAGGCCATCGAATCTTCTTTCTATAATAAATTACCAAGATTACTTGTATTTAGAGATAATAATCAAAACGTTTAGTTTCCAGCGGTTATATTGACCAATGGTCATATAACAGTCAAAACCTGAGGGTCTCATTTTAATTATACACATGTTATCAAATGAAACATTTTTGTTGAGTATAAAAAAAATAACACACAAAATTAAGAAACAAGATTTATTCAAAATTTCGGGTCGTTACACTATTAGTGGGTGGATTATGGTTTTGAAACTAAATCTTAGGGTCCACATATTTTGTCTCATACTCTTTAGTACCACATTCCACATATTGGAAAGCTTGTAATATACTCTACACTATGTCACGAACCAACCCGGGCCAACCCTGAACTGGTCACCCGAGTCGGTCCGCGTCATGACCCGAGAGGCATACCCAATCCTCCCGGGCTGGCGACAAGCACCAGGGCATCAACAGAGGCTGTGGGAACGATTTTTCCCAGTATAAATAAATAAATTGAGTAGCTGAATTAAAACAGAGCAGCACAGAATAAAATAAACATAGTAATGTAAAAAAAACCAGAACAGAATAAAATAAAACTAACCGAAAGAAACAACCACTATATCCATGTGACCTCGTGGGTCACTCTCCAACTCACGACCAAACATCGCCCACGGTGAACGCACCCAAGCTGTAGTCAGCACAACACTAAAAACCAAAAGGAACTATAGGCAAGAGTATTTAAACTCAGTAGGCTGGCCCGATATCTATTCCCAATGCACTACCTTTAAATAAATAATTTTACCAATTACAGGTATGAACTAAATATACAAAATATTGGTTTTCAGACACATGCACTTTCATTTCTAAAATATGTATCAGTCCATTTCCCTTTTTAATTTAAAAACAAGTTTAATGCTTTAAATGAATAGGTATATTTCTTTTCAAATCATTTTCTGTGAACCATTTAGAAATCCAAACTTCAGTTATTATCCAAAAAGGAAAACTACGCATAACACACAACACACACCAAGGGCAATGGAAAAACTGGCACACAGGGGCCAGCAACTGAACTAGACCCCTCAACTGTCCACCACATACAAATAAAAACTAATAGAAACATGGGTCGAACCTAAGAGATCATGAACAATCTAAAACGTACTATACATATGACTCATCCTGAAGGCATGCCCTAACTCGATGAGATCATAAAGCCCTAACGCCCGGCATAGCCCTGCATGGCCTATCCGAGGGGCCCAATCCCCATACCAGCAATAACTCAGTATTCCACTACTATGGGGCCACTAACCAGTGGGTAATCTAAACTAGTGTAGCAATCGTTCTAAGAAGATTCACTCACTATGATAGGTTCCCATGTCAACACAAGCAATACACAGGGGTGCGTCCACAATGTAAATCAATCATTCACGATGCACAACATCACATACAGCTCACAAAATTAACGCACACCAAAAGACACCCCTGAGTGGGTTCTCCAAAATAATTTATTTTATTAATGTTCCAAACGGGCCATCACCAATTTTGAAGAAAAAGCTCGTTTCTCACGAAAACCTGAAACACTTATTTAAAAGAAATAATTTATCTTTTAAACCATAACCACATTTGAAATTTCGTAAATTATGTTTAAAGTCCATACATGCATTCCTTCACTTTTGGGTGTCTGCTCACCAAGAAAATATTTCAAGAGTTCGGTATAAAATAAATAGATCTTTTTACGACAGATAATAATTTAAAAATTAATTATCATATATTATTTTCTATTTATTAAAATTAATAAAACATCAAGAAATTAATAAATTCTAAATTTAAAAGTGAGTGCAGTGGGGGACCTACCTCAAGACCAAGGAGCGATGATGACGCAAGCTCGGAAACAAAGCGCGACGACGTCGCTCACTCAGAAACAGGCGCGACGACGGTGCTCACTCAGAATCAGGCGAGACGATAGCAATCACTCGGAAACAGGCGTGATGACGGCGCTCAATCGGAAGCAGGCGCGATGAAGATGCAACCTCAAAAACAAAGCGCGACGATGGCACTCACTCAGAAACACCCAGTGCGGGTCCTAGAACGCCAAGCCGACCGAAATAAAAATTAATTAATAAAAACTCTAATCAACACAAGGCATATATAAATGTATATCAAATATAAATATCAAACAGGCATAAAATAATAGGGGTGCCAATTGGGAGGGTCGGGACAGGAAACGAACCGTAGGAGGGCGTCCTGCTGGAACAGTGGAAGGCATCCATGCGGCTGGACATAGTCCGACTAGGGGGTGTGGAGAGGGCCGCCGAATAGTGGCAATGAGAGGCAGTGCTGCTGGGGCTGGATCGTGGCAGGGGGGCTGCAGAGGGCGCATGACGGGGTGGCTGAGCAGGGTGCACGACAAAGGCAGCCAGCACGAAGGAAGGGGGTGGTTCGCATGAGGCCGGACCAGGGTAGCAAGAGAGTGGCACATAGTCCCGGACCAGGAGACAGTGAGGTCGGGACGTGGGCACACTGCCGAGGGTGAGCCAGAGTGGGTGGAGGCCTGGCGGAGGCGAGCAGGCAGGAGGCGCGGTCTTGCCGGGGTAACGCCGACAAGTGCAGGTGTCGAAACCAGGAAACGCCGACAAGGTAGTTTCTGCGCACATGGGTAGGCCACTGGGGTTTTACGCGCGACGGACTGGAGGTCACCGTGACGGGAGGAGTTGGGTCGCTGATGTAGATCGGATGAGGAGCCTAGGCGGGCTGGTTGCTTTGTGCAGCGGCTACCGTGCGAGGGAGGAAGAGGCAGTCTGCAGACGCAGGATGCAACGGGGTCGCTGTGATGGGACGACAATCTGGAGTGCGGGTCGGCCGCAGAATGATGTACGGGGAGTAGATCAGGGTGCCGCTGGAGGTGTTCAGCGAGAGCTCAGGCGCTGCCGGAAGAGGATGAGCCGAACGGGGGCAAGGGGTAGCAGGCATGCAAGAGGAGTCGGCCACTGGAGAAGGAGTACTAGAGAGGGGTGCAGTGCGTCGGCCAGAGGAGCTATTGGGAAGCGCGCCAGGGGCTATGAGAGGCACTGTGCGGAGGAAGGGGAAGGTCGGGCAGGTGCTACTGGGTGCAGCGGGTGCCGTACGTTGCAAGGGGAGCGGGCCGCCGCCGGTGGGTCGCCCCAGGTAAGGAGGAGGGCGGCTGGAGGAAGGAGGAGCGAGGGTAGTGCGCAGGTGCTAGGGATGGTGTTCGCAAGGCAGGGGGCTCAGGCCGAGCAGGGAACATAGGAGAGGAGGGTGTGCAAAGGGAGAAGCAGGAGGGCCTGCTGGGGAGAGAAGCATCATGAAGCGGACGGCGACCAGAGGGGGGAAGCCGGATGTGGCAGGGGCGAGATCACAGGGGCGGATGCCCTGCTGGATAGAGCACGAGGGAGAGCGGAGACCCGAGGGAAGACCTCGGGTGTGGCGCGCACAGAAACAGGGAGCAGCACCGCGTGGAAAGAATGAAAAAAAGAGAGAAGGAGAAGAAAGTAGGGAAAAGAAGATAGAATAAAATAAAAAATAAAGTAAATGAATAATAATAATAATAATAATAATAATAACAATATTATAAATTATTGTTATCATTATTATTAAACATTTTATAAAAATTATTTTCAATTTAATTTATTCTTTTAATTTTTATCATTTATATAAATAGATGGTCAACTGCGCACTCACCGGGTTTGAACACATGATCACTGCAAGCGTTGTGGTGACCGCGCACCCACTCAGACCAAAAGCGTGGTGACTTCTAGCACTGCGGAGAATGCACACTGGCCCGAGACCAAACCAATCCTCATCCAAATGATGTGGGACCGAGAAAAGAATAAAAAACATGGGAGTCTGTGGGCGGGGTGTGACAATTCTCCCCACCACAGACACTTTCTGCCCCCAGAAAGTCACCAAGCTAATAGTTGACACAACTTGAGTTCATTCACAGACAAAGTCATATAGAACCAAGAGCTTCGGGGTGACCATTCCCAACAAACATCACACCCGACCAATTCAAGAAACACCACTTCCCATGATTGAGGGGAGAACATGAGAGGGTTCTCCCCACCACAAGAATTCCCTAATACAAAAACCCTTGAAACCTGAACAACCCCCTCCCCCTGGGGGGTGCAACTTCTTTTTTTTCCCACATGTACCAAACAACACACCTGAGACTTGACGAAAAGCTTGCTATGGAACAATCTAGCAACTTGTGGATGAGAAATTAACTCAATACCTGCAATCAACATCACGAAACGAACATTACCTTATCGAACACAGCTAGGACCAATTCAAAAACAGAACATGTCCATTTATTCATGGGCCCACACCATTCAGAGAGCCCAGAAAACTTATGAACCAGACTGAGAGAAGACAAGGCCGCTTGGATTGTGGGGAAACAGTCTCATCACACCACCACAACAAGGATGAGCTTACGACAGCAAGTGGAATAGAACAAGGGAAATTATGGACATTTACATTCAAAATCTGAAGACATTATCTGGACCGAGCTTCCACACACCCTCGGAAACTCCTGACTGTGCACAAGCTTCACCCCGCGACCTGTGGCTGGGGCCATGATAGCTGAAGCATCTTCTGCCTAACAGTCAGGTGTTTTCATCTTGTGGTCTCTAACTCCATCCGTTCGATGATTCAAACAACCCTAATGGTCTTATGTTTTCAAATGGATGCTACATGAGGACATAGAATGACTAGGAAGGCCATACTGGTGGCACACAAGAGAGCGGTCTGATGAACTAAGAGCTTGTACCGACGAGGTTGGTTTCATGGAGACAGGTTCCACTGGCCCGCACTCCATGAAATCTAGGGAAGCTTCGCAGAAGTCGACCACAGTTAATTACACCCAAAACTCTAACGACGATGAGAAATTTCATCGTTACTAGTCCAAAACTAAACCCTCAAATAACTCTAGGGTGGCATGATCCTTAACTATCCTGGGAGTTCCCAACAACCGTAAGACACACTACCTTTCAGAACAACACAACTACCACTAACAGACTTTGATTACCTCCAAAAGCATGCAACAAACGAAACGAACTGAGAACTGAGCATAACTCATTGACAACTTTGGGAGGCTTTCTGGGCAGCATACTCATAAAATCACGAAAACACCATCGAAACAGACATCATGCCAAAACTCAATAAAAGCAACAACACAAGCTAAGGGCAATAAGCCCATAATCCAAACATATACAACATAAGGAGAAAACACTTTTCCCAAACCATTATTTATTTATAATTTTTTTTAAAAACTCACATATGGAACCTTATGAACCGTCACATGTGCGTTTATTCCATCCCGCTCACATATTCTGTGAACAAGTGCCTCCACGTACTTTCCACACATACCCATGCACGTGTCACCCTCCATAAGGAGTGCCAAGGTTCAAACACAACTTTTCCTTACCAAATCCAAACACATACCAAGTGTTTCCAAACCGACACGCCTCCTCTTTAAAAACCCACTTTAATAGTTTCAAAAACAATTTTAAAGAAACACTTTTCCATTTAAAAACAAATTTCACTTTTAATGCACAGTCAAATCAAATAAGACTAAAACAAAACACAAGAAGTAATAACCCACTAAATGAGAAACTAGTGCATATGACTGACCCAACCACATAGTGGTGAGGCATGCCCCAGGTAAAGCATAACACTAAGAGGACCTTGATCCAGACACTTGGACTCCACATGGGTCACCACCCCATGTGAGTCTGCAATGTGAACCGATTTGACTCCATTTTCATCCCTCAATCCAAAGCAACCAAAGATAAAATATCCAAATCCCGGACTAAACCTGGAAACTCAGGACTTGTCATGAGCACTGGTGATCAGGCACAGACCCATAACCTACCTCTTGAGCCCCGACAGTCCTAATCTCCATCTACTGGAAATCCCAAATAATAAAGGGTGCTCTGAAAAGCAAGGGCTGCTAAGGGCCGACCTGCTCTGATACCATTTTTTCACGAACCAACTTGGGTCAACCCTAAACTGGTCACCCGAGCCAGTCCGCGACATGACCTGAGAGGAATTCCCGATCACCCCAGGCTGGCGACAAGCTCTAGGCCATCAACAGAGGCTGTGGGAATGATTTCTCCCAGTATAAATAAATAAATAGAGCAGCTGAATTAAAACATAGTAGCAAAAAATAAAATAAACAGAGTAAAGTAACAAAACAAGAACAAAATAAAATAAAACTAACCGAAAGAAACAACCACTATCTCCATGTGACCTCGTGGGTCACTCTCTAACTCACGACCAAACATCGCCCACGGCGAATGCACCAATATTGTAGTCTGCACAACACTAAAAATAGAAAGGAACTATAGGCCTGAGTATTAAAACTCAGTAGGCTAGCCCGATATATATTCCCAATGTACTACCTTTAAATAAAGAAATTTAAAATTTAAGGTTTGAACTAAATATAAAAAATATTGGTTTTCACACACACGCACTTTCATTTCTAAAACAAGTCTCATTCCATTGCCATTTTTAATTTAAAAAAAAGCTTAATGTTTGAAATGAATAGGTATATTTCTTTTCAACTCATTTTCTGTGAACCGTTTAGAAATCCAAACTTCAGTTATTAGCCAAAAAGGAAAACTACACATAACACACAACACACACCAAGGGCAATAGAAAAAGTGGCCCACAGGGGCCAGCAACTGAACTAGACCTCTCAATCGTCCACCACATACAAATAAAAAGTAAAAGAAACATGGGTCGAACCTAGGAGATCATTAACAATCTAGAATGTACTATACATCTGACTCATCATGAAGGCATTCCCTAACTCGATGAAGTCATAACGCCCTAACGCTCGGCATAGCCCTACATGGCCTAACCGAGGGGCCCAATCCCCATAGCAGCAATAACTCAGTATTTCCCTACTACAGGGCCACTAGCCAGTGAGTAATCTAAACTAGTGCAGGAATCATTCTTAGAAGATTCACTCACTATATCAGGTTCCCATGTCAACACAAGTAATACACAGGGGTGCGTCCACAATGTAAATCAATCATTCATGATGCACACCATCACATACATCTCACACAATCAACACACACCAAAAGTCACCCCTGAGTGGGTTTTCCAAAATAATTTATTTTATTAAAGTGCAAAATGTGCTTTCACCAATTTTAAAGAAAAACCTTGTTTCTCAAGAAAACCTGAAACACTTGTTCAGAAGAAATCATTTATCATTAAAACTAGAACCACATTTGAAATTCTGTAAATTATGTTTAAAGGCCAAACTAGCATTCTTACAATAATGGGTGTCTGCTCGCCATGAAAATATTTCAAGAGTTTGGTATAAAATAAAGGGATCTTTTTACAAAAAATAATCATTTAAAAATTATTTATCTTATATTATTATCTATTTATTAAAATTAATAAAACATCATGAAATTAATAAATTATAAATATAAAAGTGAGTGCAGTGGGGGGCCTACCTCAAGACCAAGGAGGGACGACGATGCAAGCAGGGAAACAAAGCGCGGCGATGGCGCTCACTCAGAAACAAGCACGATGAAGGCGCTCCCTCGGTAGCAGGTGAGACAACGACACTCACTTGGAAACAGGCGTGACGATGTCGCTCACTCGGAAGTAGGCGTGACGATGATGCAACCTCAGAAATAAAGCACGGCGATGGAGCTCACTCAGAAACACCCAACGCGAGTCCTAGAACGCCAAGCCGACCCAAATAAAAATTAATTAATAAAAACATTAATCAAACCAAGGCATATATATCTGTATATAAAAAATAAATATCAAACGGGCATAAAATAATAGGGGTGCCAATGGGGAGGGTCGCGATAGGAAACGAATCGCAGGACGGCGTCGTGCCGGAACAGCGGAAGGCATCCGTGCGGCTGGACACGGTCCGACCAGGGGGTGCGGCGAGGGCCGCTGAACAGAGGCAATGAGAGTCAGTGCCGTTGGGGCTGGATCATGGAAGGGGGGGCTGCAGAGGGCGTGCGAGAGGGAAGTTGAGCGGGGTGTGCGACACAGGCAGCCATCCCGAAGGAAGGGGGTGGTCGGGATGAGGCCGGACCAGGGTAGGAAGAGGGGGGTGCGGGGTACCGGACAAGGAGGCAGTGAGTTCGGGACACCGGCGCGCCGCCGAGGGTGAGCCAGAGCAGGGGGAGGCCAGGCGGAGGCGAGCAGGCTGGAGGCGCGGGCTGGCCAGGGTACCACCGACAAGTGCAGGCGTCGAAACGAGGCAATGCCGACAAGGTATTTGCTGCGCACATGGGTAGGCCACTGGGGTTGTGCGCGTGTCAGACTGGAGGTCACTGCGATGGGAGGAGGTGGGTCACTGATGTAGATCGGACGGGGAGCCGAGGCAGGTGGGCTGATTTGTGCAGCGGCTGCCGTGCGAGGGAGTAAGAGGCATGTTGTAGATGCCGGACGCAACGGGGTCGCTGGGGTGGGATGAAAAGTAGGAGCACGGGCCGACCGTGGACTGCTCTACGGGGAGCAGATCAGGGTGCCGATGGAGGTGGTCAGTGGGAGCTGAGGCACTGCCAGAAGAAGATGAGTCGAACGGGGGAACGGGGTAGCAGGCATGCAAGAGGAGTCGGCTGCTGGAGAAGGAGAAACTGGTGGGGGTGCAATGCGTCGGCCAGAGGAGCTGCTGGGCAGAGTACCAGGGGCGAGGGGAGGTGTTGTGCGGTGGAAGGGGAAGGCTGGGCAAGCGCTGCTGGCTACAGCGGGAGCTGTGCGTTGCAAGGGGAGCGGGCCGCCGCCGGTGGGTCGCGCCAACCAAGGAGGAGGGCGGCTGGAGGAAGGCAGATCGAGGGTGGTGCGTAGGTGCTGGGGTTGGTGTGCGCAATGCATGGGGCTCAGGCCGAGCAGGGAACAGAGGAGAGGATGGGTGCGCAAAGGGAGAAGCAGGAGTGCCTGCTGGGGAGAGAAGCAGCATGAAGTGAAGGGCGACCAGAGGGGGGAAGCCGGACGCGTTAGGGGTGAGATCACAGGGGCAAATGCCCTGCCGGATGGAGCACGAGGGAGAGGGGAGACCCGAGGGAAGACCTCGGGTGTGGCGTGTGTAGAAACAAGGAGCAGCACCACGTGGAAAGAAAGAAAAAAAGAGAAAAGGAGAAGAAAGTTGGGAACAAAATATAGAATAAACTAAAAAATAAAGTAAATGAATAATAATAATAATAATAATAATAATAACAATATTATAAATTATTGTTATAATTATTATTAAACATTTTATAAAAATTATTTTCAATTTAATTTATTCTTTTAATTTTTACCATTTATCTAAACAGTTGGTCAACCGCGCACTCACCGGGTCTGAACGCATGATCGCCGCTAGCGGTGCGCCGACCGCGCACCCACTCAGACCGAAAGCGTGGTGACTGATAGCAGTGCGGTGAATGGGCACTGGTCCGAGACCCAACCAAACCTCATCCAAATGATGCGGGACCAAGAAAAGAATAAAAAAACATGGGTGTCTGTGGGCGGGGTGTGACACACTAGATGCTGGTTCACCTGGGGTTCAAGTGAAACCGAATTTTTAGTAGCATCCTCATGTTAGTCAATATGACGCCTAAACGGTTCTATTTCTATCATCCCCAATAAAATATAAATCTCACACCCATATCATGAAAATGTATACAATTTTAAATTCAACTACATTGGAACTATAAAAACTAAGCTTTTCCAATAATTCACTTCTCCCATATTCCACCACTATTGAAAAATATACTTTTTTCTTATTGAATCATTTTATAAATACAACTACTTATTAGATTACAAATCAACAAATTATAAATAATTTATAGATTTTTGAAAAATCTATATATCCATAGAACCACATAAATAATTATTCTAATGAAATATTAATCTGATTTGTATTTCATTTCTAGTTTGAATATCATGCTCATCACATTTTCTACACCCACAACAAGGATATTTCCAATGTATATAAATGTCTCTACAACACATATGTACCCAACTCCTTAGAAACATTAAGTTCATCAACAATGGGTTAGGTATGTCCTTTTATGCTATAAATTTCATGTTCCAACAATCCTAATCGCCACTACCATGCCAACTTAAGGAATAAACCAAGAACGAATGTCAAATCCAAGACCAACAATAGATGTCAAAAAGACCGAACAACTTCTTTCACTTGAATTTCAACGACCAAAAAAATGATACAACTTGTAACACCCTGCAGCTTACCCATTGGATTTGATAAGAGGATATGTACTACTTAGCCTTAAGAGATGTTCCCCCGATTCAAATGGATGGAAATAATTGTACAGGTATTCATAAATTATTGGGGAATGAATCACCTGTAGAAATCAAACAAACAAATAATTGCTCAAATACCCTAAGATATCTATATAGTGCTTGTTATAAACATTTCACAATAAAAAACAAGAATACAAATACAACAAAACACATTAGAAAATATTCGGAGTAATATATGGAAGACTAAAAAATAACCCAAATAATCCATGACTTGACTCCAGAAATCCATACCATGATACATGTTCCAAGAAACACATGACTACCAATCATCATGATGAACCCCTAAAAATTGAGATGCCTTACCCTTACGAGTTTCCCTGATAACAACATATTCAAAAGCAAAAAAGTTCCAAAGTTGGGGGTGAGTATAAATACATAGTTTCTTATCACAAAATAACTTCCCTAAGTGTTTCAATATGATAGAAACATTTTAAAAGTTTTATAAAGTAGTTTATATAAAACATAAAATTTTATAGAAATTACCAACAAGACATACAATCACTTTCAATGCCATTTTTTACAAAAAACCATACAACAGAAGGGAAATTAAATGAAAAAGACATAATCCATTTTACCATTGAATAATAGCATAATAATTTCCGCCTATCATAATAACAAAAAAAACTAGCATAAATATATAGTTTCACATACCCAAACTGGTAAACAGCCAAGGTGGAACTTCCCATACAAGACCTTTTACTCTATTCCAAGCATAGTGGTACATATCGTTCACTTAATCTTTGATGGTGATCCTTATATACATTATCCATACAATTTGTAAATTGTTACTCACTCTACAATACACACCATACAATATGAAGTATTTCATTCCCCAGCCAATAAACAAGCAATGGTACTAACCAAAACCACCACAATCTGTAAAAAAATATTCAACAACCAAATAATTTCTGTGGCCATCATCCCTAGAACATCATATTTAAATAAATCACACCATTTTTAATTAATTTTTTTTTCACAAACTATTTTAATAATCAAACCAATATACCAATTTTAAGACCAACCTTATAAAATCCAAAAACATAAAACATTTCACTACAATATCCCAATTTTCCACAAAAAACCACAAAGACTCACAAAGGGAATTTCCTTGAATATTTGAATATCAAAATAACAATTATTCTAATGGAAATTTATTTAAATAAAATAAATAATTGTAACTCATGGAAACATTTATTGATAGAGAATCCACCTGCCTTAGGTTATTGGTGAAATTGACCCACCACCCAACCAGATACCAAATCCAGGTAAATATTCCTCAAACCCGCTTTAGGTCCCTTTACATATCATCAAAAATCAAAAATTTAAAAAAAATTGAAACAAAAACCCTATATCGATTTGAAATAGGTGTAGATCTATAAAATCAAAAGATTAGGAGAAGTAGGTAAAAGAAAAACTGAGAATGAATCAAGACTTTCAACTTATCGATGGAGAATCGCCTTCACTACACCTTGGAAAACCATCCAATCACTTTTGTAATGAGTGGGAGAGCCCCTATAACCCTTGAGAACCAAAATTATGATGTGGGGATCGAGAAGGAGTTAGAATGGAGGTTTTAGTGAAAATCTATACAAATCCCAGATTTAAAACCCCTATGTTTATTACCACACAAGGTTAACTAGCACGATTTGGAAAACTATCTACTAACCCTATGAATACTAATGTCTCAAAGGAAACCCAGTATGACCTCCTCAGACTATTAGAAAACTCATCTGTAAACCATGTGAAGGCACACTCTCTCATGTTTCACAGTTACCTAGGATTGTTGAATGTTTCACCCTAATCGTGCTCAAATCGTGAAGCCCTATAAAAGACACCGAACATTCCCAAAACCATTCCAAACTCTACCAAACATTACCCAACCACTTTATAACCATAAAAAGTAATTTAAAATAATTACATACTAAAATTTGGAATGATAAAATATAAATGATTAACAAAAATACAAATTTTATTAATCATTTGTCAAAGATTATAGAATATGTATATGAAATGTAAGGGTTAAATATCACTTTGTGGAAAGGGTGAAAAAATCTGAGAACTGTGAAACTAATTTTTCCTCAGATGAATAAAAATCATAATGATAGACAATCATTAACGAGGATATAATTGAAATTGAGGAAATTAATGTTAATTGGGGCTTCACTGAGGATCCATCAATTTATAGAATTTCTTATTCAAATTATGATGATAGACAAAACATTAATTTCATCTTACTGAACATTTTTCATAATGATCAAGGATGAATTTGGAAGTTAAATACTAAAATTCAAACAAAAGTATGTCAAAATATTAATGTTTCTTTTTCTCTAAAAAAATAGTAAACTTTCATGGAATTCAGAGAATTATGTCCTATAATATTAATTAATTAGTAGATATATTTCATATGTATAAAAAATATAAAATAAAAGATAAATGTGCTTAATGTTTCTAAATAATATGATTATAATGTCAAAGATAGGTTTTACACAATTTATGATGAATGTTTCAATAAATCATCTTACTTGTATTATTTAAAATTTTAATATTTACCTGGTTTGAGAGAATTTACATTTACTGAGAAATGAGTTGAGATAATGTAAGAGTAAATTTTATGATAAAAATTGTTAGTAAAATACAATTTAACATTAATAAAAATAATATGACTATTTATATATGACAATAAAAACATAAAATTTAAAAATTAATGTTTTGTTAATGTTTATAATAATATCAAAATTAAAACATATAAATTTCAAAAATTTAATAATATGTTGATATATAATATAATATTTTTATATTTTTTATGTTACTATCATAAGCATTATTTCAGAATATAACTATATTTTATTGAGAAATATACCTTTAATAATAAATTTCATATAAGAGGACATTAGAGAAGAAATTTTTAATTCAAAAATGTGTAACCTCTCATAAAACATAATTCATATATTTAAAAATAGATTATAACATCAGAGAAGAATATATTAGGATAAATGATGATTATAATATTCACTATTTTCTATCTAAAATGGAAAAAATTAATTTTTGGGTTTTATCAGCTTAAATTTCTATCATTCGTGAAGATTGGTTGTATAAAAAGTATTGGAACATCTTGTGTATAGATATTTATAGTTATTTTAATATCACTAGATACATGTATTACTTGTTTATTGCTTGAATATTGAATGGTACACGATTCATATTTGAAGAAAACCCATGGATAAATATTTATTTTTGGAAATAATTTCTTTATAGTTATGAATTTATTTTTAAGGTTATTTATACTCTAGGACTTACAAGTATTCTCATTATAATGTTCCAACTATAACATAAACGATTTCCCATGAATTTTTGAACTATTCATGTATAATAATATATTCATATAGAGTTATCATGTTATCTTCAAATTGGAAAATCAATTAAATCACGATAAAATTAATAGAACATAATAATCATAAATTTCCTACTATTAATGATATTGAAGAGTCATCTTATTGTATTTATAATATTATATTATATAACTTAAATTTAGTTATTTTATTTAATATATATAAGAATGTAATTTATTGAAATCTTTTGGAATATATAATTAATTTTTCAAAATTTGGTAATTCTACAAAAATAGTAAGAAACACAACATTTTATATATCATTCTTAGTAAAGTGGAAATATCCATTGAGTATTAGATAGATCCTGTGGATTATTTAATTACAAAAAAACAACATGTATTAGATGAAAATATTTTTTATATTCCCTAGAATATATTACATTAGATAGATAAGGACCTATTATCTAGTATTTGAATTAGAATATCTACCTGGGGATGAAGACATTGTTTCTAATGTTAAAAAACTAAAACACCAAATTGTACTCAATATTTTTTTAGGAAGTATTTGAGTATTTAAATTATATTTTTAAATAATTTAGTTCTGATCATGAAAAAACTAAACATCATTAAGGATAATTAACTCATGAGAAGACATACTATTTGAATGAATGTATCCCATTTATAAAATCAAACAAATATTATTAAGGAAATATTTAGTTCGATAGTATATTTGAATTAATTTTATGAGTAAAATGTGTTTCACATTAATATTTTTAGTTATAATAAAAACCTATTATTAATTATCAAATTAAAAAAATGCTAATTTAAATTTTTTATAATTTTTTATGTATAGTGTTCAGTTTGAATATGGTAGATAATATTTTTAAACTCAATCCAATGTTTGATAGATGTATTTTTTTGGTTATTCCAACCCTAGTAAAGAATATCATGTTTTAATAAAATTGATATATCCTGTTGTAGAAACAATACATGTCATGCGTTATTTTACAAAGACTTACTCAAATATAAAATATTTTCTGTTAAACATCATAATTATGTTTTCAAAAACTATTCTTCTATGATATAGACTGTTGAGTTAATTCCATTGATGGTTAACATAACATATTCTCAACTATACATATATCATCATTCAGGTTTTAGCATAACCATTTTTAGTCCAATATTATAAGCATATCAAAATTACATTTTTACTAAGAAATTAGACAATCGAAAAGACCCTCAAGATTTAATGTCATTAGTAGTATAATTAATATACAATTCCATAGAAAAATTGTTAAACTATTTCCTAAATATATCAATATTAAATTAAAATAAGAATCATTCATTGGTGATTTGATTTAGACAGCTGTAATGAAAGAAGTACTCAATCGATCTAATCATAATAATGTTTCCCCATTGTTAAGTATCCTAAATATATTATTTTTATATCTGTAAAATAGGCCATCTAGAATACATATGATTAATTTTTTATCATATAAAATAAATAAATACTTGGTTATATGGTTTATAACAATGAAGATGCTATATATTTTTGATAAGATGATTTTTTTGTTGAAATGTGATAGTGTATCCATATACTTCTATAATTTTATGATCATATAAATTTTAATCTATGTGAAATAAATTCAAATATTTTTTTCCCTAATATAAAATTTTAAGAGGTATTTTGTGTTCAATAGTAGATTCCGGATGAATCTGCTAAACATGTTAAATGAATAAATTAAAATAGTCTTTTAAGATCCTTGATAGAGAGGATCTGAACACACATCAAAGGTGCGAGCCTTCCTCAACTACCATATTATTATTTTACCATCTTATCCTGCACTATAGTTTTTACTCATTAATGAAATTTTATGTATTCTATATCCACCTCAATTTATTACACGTAATTATATATTTTAGTGTCATTAATTCACTAGTTCTTCATTACAATATCAGTTACACTCTATAAAAGATAATTAATATATTATTATAAAAGTAAAAATCTTGTTATTTCAATATTCTCTTTCCATTAATACATTTTTATTTAATTTTTCCACTTTTAAACATATATTTTAATTTTTCAGATTGACCAAAAATTATAAATTAAATCCCAAAATATGATAAAATATTTTCAAATATTATCAGGGAAAGATATTTTAGATATTCAAAGATATAAAGCACTCTATAATATTGATCCTTTAATTTTCAATACAAATAAAGAATAAATAACATTTATAAAAAGAACATATTTTGACCTTTATGATTGAATTTAAATATTTTATATAAAATCAGTAAATATTTTTCCCAGATCTTTACATTATAATTTTATTTATTAAATGATTAAAATTTCCATTAATCATTGTTCAGTAATGAAATCATGATATTTATGACATAAATCCTATCACAACATCATATAAACATTATCTTCAATAATCTAACATACTATCTAAATTATATAATGATTTTATAGATTTACTACCATTATAAATATCCAAAAAGAATATCTAAAACTATAACATATTACCTTATAAAAGACTTAATATTATATATTAAATTTTATTCACCCCTTATGTCTTTTGGTCACCCATATGTATCATCTATAACCCCTTGGTGACTTATATATATATATATATATATTTGTGGGGTATGAATATATTTTGAAATAATTGAAAATCATAGTAATATTAAATATAAGGCATGTTAACAAAAATATATCAAAACATTGTGCCATATATTTCATAGTGGGATTCATAATTTTCTAAAACCTCTACCCTCTACGTATAGATTGTTTTTTTATATTGTAAAAGGAATAATTAAAATATTGTTACTTTATTACACTAAAAAATATTCTACCTAAAAAACACTTATGTACCCTGTTATGTACTATAAAAACATTATATATATATGAACTGATATTTACATAAGAATGTATGACTCCAGATGTTCATAATTTTATGTATTAAAGGATAGAAAAAAGCATCTATTTATTTACATTAATCATATATAAGACCATATTAACTATTATTCATCCACATAAATCATTTCCTTTCACAATTTAATTAATTTCGATATGCGGTTGGCCTCTACAACCATAGTAGATGAACTCGTATCCCCTATTAAAACAAGATGATACTAATTCGTTTCCTACACCAATGGAATCCTCATTGGGTATCGTTTCCTAGTCTATGACACCATAATATAATATTGTGGTGTTCTTGAGTCTTGTTCTTAATACCATCTCAAAATGAGAAAATTTTAATTATTCGAGTTCTGTCATGACAGGATGGCTACCTATGGTGGAAACTAATGTTAATGTTAGAATTGTATATATATCAGTGGACAATGGGTGTGATGTGAACCTATAATTTCTTATTATTTAGATTAAAATGGAATCTCATTAATGTAAAATATATGGCATGATTCCCAAGGAATCCCATGTCAGCCATAGGGGATAATTGACCAGTGGTACGGGTCATATGAGTCTTGTTTCCTCATTAAAATGAAAATTCTGGAATGAGGTATGGATTCGAATGCTTCATTCGAGCTCATTAGGGTTGGGTACATATGGGGACAAAGTCGTAGGTTTAATGTCTTCTGGGTGTGTGTTTTTAGTATTACTATCATTTGGGGATATAGTTACATGTTTAAATTATTGTGGTAACATGGTAATACGTTTATAATCTTGTTGGACTGTGGTCATATCTTTATTTTCCTATGGGGAAGTGGCCGTCAGATTAATATCATATGGTGGTTTTTCTTATATATTCGTGAAAAATATTGAGACTATTATTGTTTATAATAAAAATATGATTTCTTTTTCTGGTGTAGACGTTACGTTTTGATATTCAGAGGTTAATTGTGTATCCATTGGGAGATGAAAAACACTTTGGTAGGCCTGCCTCCCCAATAGAATATATAATGATTCAATATTGATGTTAAGGTATCAATATTGAACTATAATAAGGTTTCATATGCACTCGATTAGGAATAATGGATCAATACCCACATTTTTTGTATGCATAGAGATTGATCATGTTAGAGGACTGATACTTGTAGTTTAAATCATACAATATGTATTTTAGTGCTATGGAAGGGGTGACAACAAGGTCTCATATGGTAATTATTAATAGGGGATACCTCATGTGTGTGTTATCATCCCATGTGAGTCATACCCATGGAATCATATGTTCACTGATCATGGAAGGAATAGAATTTAATTTTATGTGATGATGATGTGGTCATGTAGTTTAATTCCATATGTCTAAAACATTAGGCGATGATGTATAAATATTTGAACTCTGATGTGGTTGGGTATTTGACATAGGGAGATTATTTGAATGTATGGGTTATGGTTACAACATTGGATACCCTTATATGAAAAATAAAATATTTTCCCATGATGTAACCATAACCAAGGATACTATTTTCATATTATAGGTGGTTTGGATAGCACAAGGCATGATCACTACCATGTTATGTTGAAATAGTGGGTTCCTAATATTATAGTTCGTATGATTAGTATAAATACCCATTGAGGCTTCACATCCCATTATTGGATTATTGGGAGCATGGATACGTTTTTATGGAACCATTCATGAAAGTTAACAAAGCTGAGTGAACACAATAGAATTAGGTTTAGAGAACTAGAGCACTCAACTTTTGCATAAATATGTTTGGAAGGGGGGGTATTATGTTTGGAACTCATATTTTGTTTTAAAATACATTTTATTTTAACATTCAAGTGCACTTTTTCAATGGATATGTTATAACATATAGATATGGAACTGATAATGGGGGAATAATTTCGTGTAACTTCCTAAATCTTGTGAGACCTGTGATTGTGCTATGGGAACTCATATTACTATAACCTACATGAATTTACAAGAATTTTTTATCAGACATATCTATCACCATATGAGATAATTTGGTTCCAATGAAATGTGTTACACCCAAGTTCACTACCTATGATATTCCATGGTAAGCTAGTGTTTCATGATGTTGTGAATGGTTAAGTTGCGTTGAAAATATCATAACAATTTAACATCTTTTAGAGACTCTAAAATATGTTGTGGTGATAATATTTTTCTAGGAATCTATATAGGACCATATCTTAGGTTTGAATGTCTATGTGAAACATAAAACAATCTAATAAATCAAGGATCTACTTGTTTCATACCAATAATACATTTTCCCTGCTGAATAATCATATAATGAAGTATTTTAAAACCACATTATTTATAATTGTTCCAAGCATTTTTTTTTTGTTTTGTATTCCTGTACAATGATTTTTTATTGGGATTCACTTTTTTTATGGATTTCTTAGTATCCTCACAAGAATTAACTTTCAGCACCACCATTCCCAAGATTTAAATTTCTTCTATAAACATGTGATTTGAGTGTAATGGCTCAATGATTCATGTATTAGATTCCATTGATTCAGAATACTCCCCAAATATTAGATGTGTCCATCGATTCATAAAATAGAATGTTATGAAACATGAGTCAAATTTATTCACAAAAATATTCCCCATGGAATTTGATATTATAGGAAATAAAAGTCTCAAATTTATTAGAAAACACTAATGTTTAATATATTTTCTGTTTATTTAAGCAATATTGATGTCGAGTGACATGACACAGTTTCCCCCATGAACAACCCTAGGGTCCCATTACAATAAATACGTTATGAGATATGTTGTTCTGCTAATTTTTTTAAGTAAGAAGGATTATCACATGTTTTGGACTAAAATAACTTGCATGGACATGAATTAATTAATCTATTAAATTCATAAAAGAACATATAACTCTATATATTAGGCTTCCCAGGGAGATATATTTTCAAGAAACATCATCATGATTCCTAACATAGATTCAATTCCATGGGGAACCCTAGTTTTAGGACTCAGACTTCTAAAATTCATAGAACCACAATGAAATGGATGATCAGCTCACTCAGGTCATTGATGTATCCATGAGGACTACAAAAATGGTCAGAAATCATAAAATGTCTATATATATAAGGTTTATATATGAAACTATGGATATTTCATACTTAATAACAGAAGTACCTACATATTATCAATTTAGAAAAAAAATTTCTCTATCAATAATTTGTTTATTAGATTATGTGGATGTCACCTCTATAGTGGTTAGAAAGATAAGGATTAGGTTCTTCGGTCATGAAGAGCTCATCCGAGGGAACATTGATACTTTTAGAGACCCATTTATGGAATGAAAATCAATATACTATGACAATTTTAGTTGTTGGATTAGGTTCATTATTGGAGAATATGAAAAAACAGAAAAATTCATCACCAAATAAAATTTCATCATAAAAGCCAGTATTTAGAAAACCTATTGATAAGGTATGAAGCCTATGATTTCCAACCTGATTTGAATTTCATTAATGAGTATGTATTTATGTATTGGTTTTCTTCAAGTGTATGTAATACAGGGATGAGATACATTGTATCAGACTATATGATTTTTTTTGCAAATCCATGTTTGATGTCTACCGTTAATCACAACAACTATCATATCACCCCATGGAGCAATCACTATAAATTAAAACCATCAATATTAATCATGGAAATTTTGGTTTCAAACAAAGAGAACAAAAACATATTAGTTTAATCCATTTGATAGTGATTTAATAAGATTATTTCTTCAAAAAACCCACTGACCAGAGGGATCATGGTTTTATATATGTCGCAGTGAAGATCCACATTGACCAGATAACAATGGTTTTGGATCATCCCCCCTTCCATCGATATATTTCACTCACAAAATGTCTTTAGTTGTTTCTAAATGTTCATGTTTTGAATATTTCTAGGGGTGATGTAATTAACACTGCTGAAACACAAGAGTGATTTGGGATTTTATTTGGAAGATAATGATGGGGGGTCGATATTAGGAATAAAGATACCCCATAAAGGACTATCATATAGGTGTATGCCCTACGAGATTCCTAAAAAACATCATGAATGGGTGGTTTCAACAATATATACATGTCCATATAGATATACATCCAGTGATGAATTTGGTGGTAGTGATCATGGAATCAGGTAACCACTTCCACTTTGGCTTCCCCTTACTGCCATTATCTAATCCATCTTGGGATATCATGAGATTGGTCATTCCCAAAAATATCAATGATACATTAATTTTTTTTCATGAATGTATCAAAATAATTTTTTTGGGTAAAATATTCCAAATTCAATCATCCCACTCCCAAATTCATGTATTTGTGCGTCACTCCTTATCATTGTTAGGGTATGAACAATAAATATTTATGAATCAAGGGTGATGGCTAGAAATAACTAAATTAAAAAATTCTTATTATGACTTTTGCAATAAATCCATGAGATGTTCAATGAGATGAGATGAATATCAAGGAAAAATTAATTTCAACAGGATTTTAGGGTAGGTTTTTCTACATAGATCTATTAAAATACCTCTTATGAACCATACACCCAAACCCTATTTTCTCATTATTTAAAATGCATAATGTTTATAGGATAGTTACATTTAATGGGGTTCCATTAAGAGAGTCAACTATGAACTTTTCGCGAGAAATTGTAGATGTTTATGAATTAGTCTATTTTTGACACCATTATAGTTACTCTATAAAAAATTACTATTTTTTCAATCAAATTTATATGAGAAACTATGTAGTGTCATACCAATACTCAATTTTCTAATAGTGGGTAAGGAAGGTGTAATAATCATGAAATCTAAAACAGAATTAATGTAACAAGAACAGAACCAGTTTAAATATGTTTTGAGTGTCGAGTTATTAAGATGGAGATCATATATTAGAAGTTCAAGGACATTCCACACCTTAACACTGTAGTGGAGCGTGGATCCTTTGGAAACATTCACAGTTTCAAGTGGAGAGTCCAAATTCCTTGGTTATTTGGTGCATAGATTCCACACGGATAAAGCTTCCCTATCTAGTATGAGAACCTGATCATTTCATCCATATAGAGATCTTGTAGTAATGGGGGTTGTTATAATTATCCCAAAAACCGGGGAAATAATATAGGATTTGTACGCAGGGATGGATCATGTTTCTTGAGGTCATGCTTTTATAGATGATGTCCAGAGAGTATTTCTATTATAGTTGTACCTACATTGTATCAATGGATGCTCTACCATAGTGGAATGAGTGGTGGGGGGATATTCACGTAAAACATGTGGGAACATTATTCTCTATATGGGGAATATATATGTGAACCAAGGTTAATATATATCTCACACAGTGTTCGCACCAAGTTCCATCAAACGAGGATCCAATGATGAGGAGTATTCGGGATATGATTCCTACCAATTATGTTCATTAATGATTAGGGAAGCCACTCATATGGATTCTAATTTATAGAGTTGTTTATTTTTGGGGTATCATTTTAGATTAATATATTGACTACAAATTTTATCATTTAATTCTATTAGATTCTTTAACATGTGTTTCCACCACATATATGAATCATTAGGGGAGTCTCGTGGGATCTATATTAAATATGATGATGGTTCTCAGATAGGAATTGGTGATCTCGTCCTAGAATGTGCTTTTTAAATATCTAATAGGAGAGTATCCAATATTGGATGATATAGAAGAAGATTCTAATTATATATTTCTTCTAGACATCAATATGGGTCTCTTCCCGCATATATCATGTGTATATCAATATTTTAGAAGGCCATTACGTCAGGAGTGGAAGATAATTGAGATCCTTGTTCCACCACAACACAATACTCTAAAACACATTAATCTCAATTCCTTTAAATTCATAGAAAATATAAAATATTTTCCATTATAAAAAACATATTTTATTTATAAAGATTGATGAAGTTGAATAGAGGGATCATATTGTAGCTCTTGAGGTGAAAACGTAGGAAAAGGGGTATCTATTGTTGGATCGTCCTTTCGAATCCACTGAAATTAACATTTTACATCCTTTAATGTGACTTAAGAATATCTTAACATATTTTATATTAATTTTTTTTCAGAAGTCAAAATAACTACTCTTCATTTATATTGAATAGTTTTTCTGATCTGAGCCCATAGTAGTCAGGAATTCGAGGGGTAGTCGGTATGCTTGTTCAAGTGGTCATTCCAACCCTAGTGGAGCCATCCAACCAAGGTGAGCCAACATTTATCCTAACAAAGTAATATTTCATAAATGTGGACATAGATCTTGGGTAGGTGGATCTCGATGCTAATGAGGATACTACCACAACTAAACATGTAAAGTATGATGAACATCCACACAATATGGAGTCTATCCGGTCAGATATGATACCTAAGTAGGACCCAATTGAAACAAAATCCTTTTGGATTCCCTCATGTATATTTTTCTGACATAAGGGACAAAGAATACCAAAATTCAATCTTTTTTAATTGAACCACTTCATCAAACATTGATAGGGGAGGAGAATATATAACCTCAACTACCAAACCCCAAAAGAAAACCATTGTGAGATGTATAGGATCACTCCATCCCTGGTTGAGTAAATTGGGGACTAGTGATGTAGTTGAATTTGACCTCCACACATTAAAATATAAACATATCATTGAGAGGGTTTATTTGGAATACCCAGATCTTGAAAAAACCTTGTAAATAGGGAAATCAAATATATATAAGGTTCTCTTAAATGCTAAAAATAAACATACATTACTATAGGAAAAATAAGGGAAATATAATGTAATTTTTAATACTAAGGGATAGAGCTTGAAACAACAAAAGCTATAATTTTTGGAATTCATGTATCATATAGAAGGGGAATAATACTCATAGGATGAGTATAGGGAAAAATATGTCCTTGTGTGGATCAATGGTTATGATGTTTTCCTTTTGACATGGGATATGTTTGTAGCTGTCAACATGTTTTATCATACCCTATAGGCTTCTTGAAATTAGTTTGCTAATCTGAAGTTCCATATTGTTGTGGAAAAACCCTAGCTAGGGTAGGGTGTTTCCATTTCAATTCCATCTTATTTTACTTGTTAATAATTAGGAGGTGTTATTCTATTGATGGTTCACAGCAATAAAAAATATTATAATTCCTTCATGGATTTTTTTTCAACGACTCAATCAAATCAATAATAGAACGAAATATTGTCAACTAATCCAATGTGAATGAATTTGAATGTGTGAAAAAAGAGATAAATAAATGGTAATTTTATTACAATGCAGTTTCATATAGGGATTGAGATATTGTGAGCATAATGATAGATTTACTGCTTACAGTATATTGATAATGAAAACATTAGCTGGAGAGTGGGACTCTTTGCAACTAACATTCATTCACAATGAGAGATTTTAAAATTAGTGATGTAAAGATTACAGTATTTTATTCTACATAATCATTGTGAAAGATATATGGAATCAATAAATATGTATTATCCAATAAGTACAAGTTCTTGGAACATGCAGATATGGGATGACTACTGATTAGGGTCAAAACATAGGAATTTATTTTGGCTGAAGGTTACATCCCCATATTATATAATGTGGTGATGTATATATAGGGTTCAATAATTGATCAGGATAAAAACATAGGAATATTCACATGTCACAAAAATGTCCATTTGGGAATATTTCATGGATGGGAAGTGAGCCAATTTTTTGAGAAACTATCAATATTTGGTGCAATGTTCCGACATAGAGGATGTTGGAAATCTTAATCAATGATGGGGTTAAGAGTGGAATTAACTAAAAAAAATTTGAGTGGAGTTAATCACACTATGTATTATGAAACCTTGTAATTTCGAACATTTATTTTTTGTATTATATTTAGTGAAAACCAAAACCACATTCCAATTGAATTGTAATCATTGTAACAGTGGGATGGTTGATGAACTCGAGTGGTAAAATAAGAGATCCACAAGATATTGTGGGTGATTATATAGTATAGTTTGAGGGCCAACAAATTTATTTTTCATTCGTCATGAATTTAAAATAGGAATTTTATAGTCTAAAATCCAATGGAAATTAATTTGGAATGATTTCTTCTGTCACACTATTGAATGGAACACCAGAATTTATAATTTTTATGTGACGAAGATGTATATAGAATAAATTCCCATTATATGAAATGGAAATGGGTAGTATTTTCATTTTTGATGTATTGGGATATAACCTAGGGGAAAAAGAGGGTGGTATCTCATTAATGAAATCATGGATTATATGGATCTATGGTTTATCTCTACCATTTTCTTAATCTAATGGGTCCTATGAGTACATTATGATTCATCTTAGGAAGCATTGATAATTCACATATGATTTATTAATTTTCTATCCATGCCATTAATTTTACCTAAGATAAATTGGAGACATGGTAGGTTAAACATCTTATTTTTCATAGATTTCCTCAATGGTCCCTTGAACCATCACATCCCATACATGTACACCTGAAAAAAATGACCTCCTTCAAGGATGCGCATCTCTCAAGTTATCGTCCTATTGCTCTCGTGGCCAATCCTCTGTCCATTCCTGCTATTCACCTGCCACAGAGGCCTGCTTCGTCTGTGGACGGCTTCCCTGTGGTCAAGCTGTCGGAAGGGGAATTAGATGAGGTTGTGAGCTTTCACGACCTTACACTGGTGGCTCAGTTCAGTTGATACAAGCCTCCACTAGAGACCATCAAGGCTCTTGTGGGATCTTGTGGACTACTTCATGCTACTTCCATTTCCTCCCTTTCTAGGTATGCTTTCTGTATTCATCTGTGCATCAGGGAAGACTTCATCCGTGCATGGTCTTCAGCGGACCACCATTACGGTGAGAGGTGCTTCTTTTTATCACGGTGGACCTGGGAAGCCCACTTTGGGAAAGACTCCTGCAAGGCAGCGGTGTGGATTAACCATCCTATTATTCCTCTACTGTTCCATAAACCTGCCATCCTCTGGCATATCGGAGATGCGGTGGGCTCCATTATTTGCGCGGATGTCCCCACTATGAACCTCCTGGATGCGGGGTGCCCGCAGATCTGAGTAGAGATGGATCTTTCCACCACATTCCCTGCTCACTTCTTGATTAAGGCAAGTGGTAGATTCAAGTGGTGGCATTGGATCCTATATCAGTCACCCCCTAGATTCTGCGGGGGGTGAGGGATTCATGGACATTCGATGGAGTTTTGTCACAGGAAGAGTTCTAAAAGACCGGTGGCTTTTGGTGGTTCATCCGGACCGTCGGGGTCCAGGGTTGTGATCGAGCCCCCCTCGTCAGGGGGGTGGTCGGAGCCATGCATGTCGGTTCCCTCGACGTCGTTGTCCGGGTCAGGGAGCAGGGCGGACCCCTAGGAAGACCCGGACGTTTCAATTTTGAATCATTGCAGCTCTACCTCTAACAGTGGGCCCCACTGTCTCAATCTATGCCTGATTCTGCAACAGTCGCCTACCATCCTCTACCATGCTCGAGCCCTTTCTGGCTTGTCTGTGTCCCTTCACGCTCGATCTTTGATCCCCTTCCTGGTGTTCCGGGCTTCAGCGCGCTGACCTTCTGTAGAAAATTGGTGTTGTCCTGCTCAGGTCCAGCGACGTTCTCCTAGAAGCTGCCTATGGAGCTTGCGAAGGCTCATGTGGCCTAGTGCTCTCTGGTTCCGTCTAAGATATCTTCAAGGGTTAGGAAATTTATTATCAATTCTTGGTCCTCCCTAGCCAGAAAGGCCATTCTCGAACTGTTCTTGGGGGATCCTCCTCCCCAATTTCACCCCTTACCGCAAAAGCTTCCAACCGATTCACAGTCCTGGAGGAGCTACCTGATGAGTCGGCTCAGTGTCTTACCCCGTCGTTCAAACCCAGATTACCTCTTCCCCCTGCGGTTCCCAGCTCATCCCCGGGGCCTGTCACCCGGTCTCGGGCTAGGGAAGCTCTTCGACCTCGGTGTGCGGCTGATGTGGGGTCTCTCGGTCACGAAGACCTTCATTGGTTCTAGCCATGTCTTCGGTCCTCATAAAAAACTCTAGAGGTCTAGGGGCACATTCGAAAAGAGCCTTTGTGGTGGCTGAAGTAACGCGCCATATGGCATCTATGGGGGTCATTTTTGAACCTAAACTGGAGGTTAATCGCATCTCTATGTTTGCCAATAGGATGGTTTTCAGTCACCATTTGTATGCCTCTACAGGGAATGTTCATATTTGGGTCATCTGGAAGAAAGGGTGGGAGGTGGAGGTGGATGATGTCTCGGCTCAGAGCATTGCTACTAGAATCGTGTCCAGCGGTGTTGATATCTTCTTCACCTTTGTCTATGCGAGTTGTCATGCCACAAAGAGGCAAGCTTTGTGGCAGCAACTGGCCAGTTTTCAGTGCAAGGGTAAGCCTTGGTTCTTCGGGGGGAATTTAAAATAGTTTCCGAGATATCCAAGAAGAAAAGAGGAGTGGGGGCCTCACCAATGCCAGGAGAGATGTCTAGGGTTGCATGGCTGCTGCTAGACTCCTGGACCTGAGCTTCATCGGTAAATGATTCACTTGGTGCAACAACCGCAATGTGCCTCTTCGCATTTCAAGGCATCTGGACAGGTGCCTTTCAAACCTCCAAGGGATAGAATCCTTTAGACATGCTTCGGTAACACACATAACTAGAGTCATGTATGACCACTCTCCCCTTCTAGTCTCGTTGGAATGATCCATCCCGAGGCAGCACCAGTTTCTTTATTCACCTCGATGGAACAACAGGGAGGGTTTCCTCCAAATGATGGGGGCATACTAGGTGTTTGAATTCAATGGAAGTGCTTGGGAAATTCTCTACTTTCGGCTTCGACGGCTCAAAGGGTGTATCTTAGACTGGCTGGATAACAATCCAGCAGAGGACCCACTCATGGATGACATCAAGTCAGACATCGACAAACATGAGTAGTCTCTCCAGGAGGCATGGGATGAAAACCATTTTCCCCTACTGAATGACAGACGCTCTCTATTGGCTAAAAAGGCGCTTGAGACAGAGAGGGCTTACTGCGCCTGATCGAGGGCTCTTTGGATGAGGGTGGGGGATAAAAATACCTAATATTTCCATGCATTTATGAAAGAAAAAATGGAGTAATACATGCCTGAACTTCAAGCTGGAAGATGGAACCTACACCTCGGACATCAATGTGGTAGGTAATATGACCCTAACTCACTTCAAGAAGCTCTTAGAGGACCCGTTGGATACCAAAATTGAGAACCATTCTCCTAACAACAGGGGGGTAGATCCTATTTGTGTCATACAAGAGATGGTGGGCAGCGCAGACAACTCGGCCCTTGTGGAGAT
The DNA here is from genome assembly GCA_963277665.1 of Viscum album. Lineage (NCBI taxonomy): Eukaryota > Viridiplantae > Streptophyta > Magnoliopsida > Santalales > Viscaceae > Viscum > Viscum album. The sequence goes on from OY728155.1 coordinate 1,450,360,369, forward strand.
TCCGATGAAAGAGGATGTTAAAGAGGCTACCTTCAGTTTAAAGCAGGATAGCGCTCCAGGACCCGATGGGGTTCCTGGAGCTTTCTATATTACAGCATGGGCTTTTGGGAAGGAACAAGTGGTTTAGGTGGTACATGATTTCATCAAGGGGGGATCATTGCAATGGGGGGTCTACGCCTCAAGGTTGGTTCTCATTCCCAAGTTTAAGGCCCCGAATAGAATTTCCCAAGGCAGACCTATATGCCTTTGCAACTTCTCCTACAAAATTATATCTAGCCTTTTTACCAGAAGATTGAGGAACATCATCCCGTGGTTTATTTCTTAAGAGCGGCATGGTTTTGTTAAGGGGAGAAGCATCCAGGGGCGATTGGCATTGTGAAGGTGTTAGTTGTGACATCAACAAGAAAACGGTGGGGTCTAATGTTACCAATCAAGTCGACATGGACAAGGCATCTGACTGACTTCAATGGGGTTTTATTCTTCAGGTGATGAGGACGTTTGACTTTCAAAATTGGTTTTGTGATCCATTGTTCAGGTGTTTCTCATCACCGTGGATCTCAGTCTCACTCATGGGAAAGGTGTTTGGCTTGTTTAGAAATGTCAGAGGGGTGCGGTAGGGAGACCACATGTCTCCATATCTCTTAATCGTAGCTCAAGAGGCCCTCTCATACATGTTTCACTCTAGTCAAGAAGATGGAAGGATCAATCCCTTTGTTGCCAAATTTGGGGAAAACTCAATCACACATCTGATGTTCGCCGATGATATTCTTATTTTCACTAATGGCAAGTGCAGGTCACTTGAAAACCTCATGAGCATCATGGTCGCATATGGGGAGGAAAGCAGCCAAATCATCATCCACCAGAAGAGCAAGGTTTATATCTCCAACAGATGCTCTGAGAGACAATGGAGGAAGATCCAGGACATCCTGGTAATTCATTGGGGCCTCCTACCAATGACATACCTCGGAGCTTCCATCTCATATGGGATAATCAAAAAGGCTCTCATTGATGATGTTATATCCCAAATGAATAGAAGAATATGTAATTAGAAGAATAAGTTCCTATCATCCGGGGGTAGATTCACCCTCATCAATAGCGTGCACATGTCGATCCCCATGCATGTGCTTTCGATCATCATGCCGCCAAATGGCACAATAATTAAGATTGAAAGAACCATGACTGCCTTCTAATTTAATGCTAACCAGTTGGGTCACTGCCACTGGGGTTCATGGAGTCGTATGGAAATGCCAGTTTAAGAAGGGGGTGTCGGACTACATAGTGTGGTTGAATCCATGCAAGCTATGTCGTCATGCTTAGAATGGGAAATCATTGAGGGGAACTCTTTATGGGAAAGGTTTATGAATAATAGGTATGGAGAGAAATGGGAGGAATAGAAAAGGAACAGGAGGACACTATCTAATCTTACCAAATTCATGCTCTCGTATCTTCCTGGTCTCCAAGATCACTCCCGTTGGCTGATTTGTAGAGGCGATATCAACATCTGGAACCACAATTGGGCTGGAAATATTCTCTTTTTCCATGGCTATCTTGTGACATCTATCACATTCAAGGAGGATAGCACACATCAGGCTCTTATGGACACAATTAGAAGCCCCGATCAGAAGGAAAGTTTCCAAAACATATGTTTGATGGCCGAGCCGGACCACTGCTGCTTCATTGGATCACCTTCTGTTAAATTCTCAAGAAGCGCTTACAAAACTTCTGCCCACATGCAGAGGGAGAGAGATGCCCTGGTCAAGAAACTATGGTGCAAAGGTATTCCAAAAAAATTAAATTTTCTCGTCTGGCATATTCTTCACAGGCCCTCCCAACTGATGAGAAAATTCAGCGCAGAGGGGTGACCTATGTGTCCCATTTCTACACTTGCACCATCCCCTGAATGGAGTCAACGGAACATATTTTCGTGCACAATGATTGGGAAAAGTCCTTGTGGACCTACATGGGATCCAATCATGCCATTGAGTGAAGCGGCATGACCTTTCACGAGATTTGTACCAGTTGGTTTCGGGACAACGACTCGCAGGACGTTGAAAGAAGAATTCCTGCAACTGTTGTGGCGGCTTCATGTTGGAATATCTGGGAGGCAAGGATCAAAGCCAGAGAAGGTGTTAAGTATTCCACCTTAGCATTTCACGTGAGAACCCGGGAAATGGTGGCTGAGCTGGGCCGGCTTCTCCACAGCTGCTGGGATCCACCCTCCTTCCAAAGGGTTTTCCCCAGGTTGATTCCTAATTCATGACCGTGTTCTATCGCCCAAGGAAAGTGGGTTCGGTGGTTACCACCATGGAATGGATTAAAATTCAATGTTGATGGCTCCTTCATTGAGGGTTAGATGAGGGGGCGACAGTCGGGTTAGGAATGCTAATGAATTAGTTATCTTTGGGTTCAGCGCCTTCTGTGGATCGGGAACGTCCTTGGGTGCAGATGTTAGGGCCTTGAACACATGTCTCACATGGTGAAACTACCTCAACATCAAGGTGGATAGTATTAAATCAGATTCCACTGCGTCTGTATTATTCCTCCAAGGCAAGGCTGAACCGCTGTAGGATCTCTGCTATTTGGTGAGGCGCGTAGGACCTTGATCAGTCAAGGATGCTCCGTCAAACATATTTAGCGTGAAGGCTATTTTGCTGTGGATAATATGGCCCGTGAAGGTAGAGCTGATGTGGACATCGTTATCTACAACTGGATGGGTTCTCTTCCGAAGAGCTTCGACAAGGTTATTCTTGAAGAAACCCTGGACCTTCATCATTTTAGTCCACCTTGAATTTTTTTATACGGTTTGGACTTTATGTTCTATCCTCATTCAATAAAAAGTTAACTTTCAGTCAGTCAGTGGTTCCTTAACCTTACTAAGATCTACACCTCTTTACTTATATAGTTTAGGTTTCTTCAAATGGTATCATATGGGAAAAAATGTATGTGGAATATTTGTGGATGAATACATACAATTTAAGGAAATTAAGCTAAGAGAAAATACATGAATTGTTTAGTAGAAGGATTCATGATCCATTTTGATTAGATTTTTTATTAGGGGAGGCGTTCTATATGAATTGTGTGAGGAGGACTAGAGAATCCTATTACCATCCAAGGTTTTTCATAGTTAGCCGCCATAATTCATCGACCAGATCAATATGATCACAACATTTCATGGAATATATATGATAATGAGTATTAGAATAAGAAAATTGTTCTAAAAGAAGCCATGTATGATGCAAGAATTTACATAAGTGATCGAGATAGGGATCAAGAAATTTATATAAATCCCATTGATTAGGGAATTAGGCCTCACGTATTTATAAAACATGATGTGATAGAGGAAACATATCAAAAGGTAAGTCATCATGATTTAGGATGTAAAGATATATACAAGAATTATTTTTTTGGAATTCCATAAGAAACGCAAATACGAAGTGAATGAAGGGATATAGGAGGCCATGTGTACATTTTTTAATGTCATGATGCTTTTTATTGTATGGATAATTTAATATTTACGTTAATGGGATGTGAAGTAACCTTGTTGTTATATTCCATCATGGAATCCATGTTATTGTGAATAGTGATTTGGAAAATTCCACCACAACTCCTAATCCGACATGATCCATGATTAGTGTTAGATGAAAAAAGTGATATGAAGTTACTATTATGAAAAGTGATGGAATTAAATATGGGAAATACTTTAACTGTCCATATACCTCATACATTCTTGTTTACCATGAATGAATGAATGAGGGTAACATACCAAGGGTTATGAAACCCCAAGTGAATAATGGTTTTTGGAAATGGACATAAATCATGACTTCTAAAATCTAGAATGAAATGGTTTGAGACTGATGGATATAAAAAGTCTTTGGAGCATGTTTTTAACATAATTCCCACAAAAACACTAATCTAGGATATTGAATAAAAATGTCAAATCACTATTAGAAACATTCAAAACATGGGAACTATAATTTTTTCAAATTTTATTCCTTGATGTGTATCTAGGATTTAAGGTGGGATATGTTTTTCATTGAACCATAACCTATATGTGCCTTGTTCAGATTAGAGTGGTGATGATAATCTAAACTAGAGGGTTAATAATTAATGTATATAGACATGTTGTGAGTATTAGTTGGAAGTTAATCACTGTAGAAGACAATCATCTATTCTCTTCAACATGTTTGGTTGGTGAATTAACATGTTAATATTGAGAATAATTGTTAGGGGGATTCCTCAGAAGAGTGTGTAGGTTTTTTATTCTATGTTATTAAATCTAGTTAACACTATTAATCCCATTACAAATTGGAGTAAATGTTTACATAGTTCAAAAACATGGCATGGTAGTGGATAGACTATAAAAGGGTGGAATATTATCTGGTTTAGTCCCATGGTATCAAAATGTATCAACTTATATGATTGGTATGTTGACATTGATACATAATGTCATTTGGTGAGTATACCAAAAATGCAGTTGAACATCATGTGGTGAGGATGTGTGGTTGCAGTAGATTACGGTTGTATAGCTTTGACTATATAATCATGATTTTTAATGGTGCATGAAAGTTATTATTTCCCATTGTTTAATATTATGTGACCGATATGAAATAAAATATTTTTATGTAATATGACTTGGTAATATGGTATTTTAGTTTAAATTAATGAAGAACCAACCATTTCTTGTTTAAGTGTTTTACTATTTAAAGATCCTGACATCATTTGGATGTTTCATGCAGTCCCTATTCATGGTGATAAATGAGTATGTACTATTGGTGTAGAGGTTATTTATTAGGTAAGGTCCATCTCATTTTTGTTCAAGGAATAATGGATTCATTCATAATATCATTTGTGTCTTGTAAGACTATACCATATCACCTAAATGAATGTTTTAAAAACTAAATTTAATTGAATACTCCCTCTAACTGAATCAAATGACTCAATATGTTTTGAAACACTTAATTATTGTTTTCTTGATGGGATTCCAACCCATAATAACTAACTTCTCATCCCTTCAATGAAACCTAAGGTTCATAAAATTTTTCCAATTCACATATTATCAGAGCTAAAATAGGGATAAATACATTTTTACCAATCACTAAAGTGTATGGGGTTTCAGGGGAAAAATGTAAAATTACCATCCAAAAGTACATGAGGGAATTTATTTTCTTATTGGGTAAAATATTTTTGTTCTAACTTACCATATTATTTAGTATAAGAAGAAAAAATTATAATATATATCACAACAAAATAATTTATTTTATAGTTTATAGATTGTATCCTACATGCATTGAGGGGATAATTTTTTTATTAAAAATACCTATTTTATATATTTGTTTTTAATATCATAATAAACATTTTGTTTATTAATCATAGATAATGGTTTTTTATATTCTATGCACATATGGTTATTAACATCTGATTATCAAAGTGCAGATAAACTGAGTGAGAAATATTATTTCTGTAACTCATAAGTAGTCATATGGAATGATTTCATACAATGATATGATACTAATTATATTGATTTTATTATAAAACTCAATGATCATGATTTTATTGTTAGATTTTTTTAGGATAACACATATAAATAGAGACCTCCCATCGAGGAACAATAAAACAGTGTGACACTCTATCTCTATGCATCAGCCCGAACAGAAGGAGTTCTTGATTGTGATATTTTGATGATTATTTATATTGATAGACCATTAGGTGAAGATATATATTGTAAATCATATATGATTTATTTTTTCTTGTTCTGATTTGAATTATTGGGATCGATAATGTTCTAGAGATAGTAAATTGTTTTCTTTTTCATGTGTGTGTTAAATGATGTCCAGTGTGAATAGATTATTTATGGGTCATATTAATCAAAGAGGAGAAAATGTTTGGACATAAATTGTTATGAAATTATATTAATTATGTTTCAATATCGGAATATACAATATTCTCATGATATAAATTTATTATATTCATGGTGTTCTGCTTACATTCCATGGTTCTGGATACCATACCACATTCTGCAATGGATTAAAAGAAAATATTTCTTATAAATTCTCACATTTGATAATTTTTAATATTAATCATTTAATCCATATTTTTATTTTCAAAAAATATACTTCATACTATTCCTGACTATAATTTTTTTTTTCTTGATAAATTGTGTAGGTTAACTTGATTTAACTTTTTAAGGTATCATTTTCACTATGTACTTTTGTTTTGAAACTAATATTTTTGAAATTTGTAAATATTTAATAATACCCTATGAAATATAAAAATTTTATATTCATGATCCACTAAATTTTCAACCCTATTAATTCTTCCCAACATCCATTTTTATAGGATTACATGTTGTATCAATTGTCCCTCTATATCTCTTTTATGATACTAATTATAACAGCTCATTTCTTTTAGAGACCCAAAGCTTGATGTACATAGACATTACATTACTTTTGCAGAATACATAATACATAACAAAAACATAAATCAAAGGACCGTGATAGTTTATTTTATTTGGTAACATGGAACATAATCTTCCAATCTTAGTGAAAGATTTTCAACATCTCCCATAAAGATCATTTTTTTTTTCTTACCTAAAACATTTATTTATATCCTGGGGAGAAGAAAACATATAAAGGATGAGCTCAAATGCTCAGTAAGGGTAAATATAGATACCATAAAACAATCCATAATCATTTTAAAGAAAAAACTTGAACATAAAATCTTAACATCAAAATTTTGAGCAAAGACATAAATCATGGAAGTACGAAAGAAATATATCAAAAAGAAACATCAATAATGATAAAATAGAATGGGAATATGTAATTGCGGAAAATCATTAAGCAGATGATATTATTTCTATAGTAGCAAAGGCATTTCTTCCAAGACCATCCTAGTGGACAAAGTCCATTTCTGAATCGAGTTCACTCCTCGTTCTAGTCATGTAACACTGAACCAAATTAACTTACTGTTCTAGCAATGTCTATCTCATGAGATCTAAATCTTTAACCAATTCATTGTAGGGAGATTTAGGTCCCATGCATCTCATAATTAAATCATTCTTACATGTTCCACAACATAAGCAGAAACCATTAATCATAACACAAAGAATAAAATGGGTTTCATAAACATCATCCCACAATAACATAATCCATATAAAAAAAGGATATAATTTCATCATAAGAAAAGTGAAACCATGTAAATCATAGAGAAATTATACTTGAAACATACACATTTGAAATCATGTCATCTTATATGGAAAATGTTTATGATAAAACACTTGAAATGAATTGTTGAGAAAAATATCCATTCTTATTCAAAATTAATTTCATTTCACAAAATGCCATGCAATTTTAAAAGAAAATCATTTTGAGGAAAATATTCATTAAATATTGTAGATTATGATTCATGAAAATAAGTCATTATGAAACCATAAAAATCCATTTATTTCGTATAAGATAAAAATACATTCTTCTCATACTTTTGCCGGAAAAGTCATAAAGTTCCTCATTTGGTAAAAAAAAGAAATGATCATTTCATAACCTAATGTAAAAGAAAAAGAGGGGTAAATATGACTTTAATAATACATGGAATAATATTAAACACTTTATTTAAAACATTTCTATGGATGTTGATGAAAAATATAACCCCTGTAAATACTTACGTATAAGAAATCTCGGATAAAAATGAGATTGAAAAATTATCCCTTACCTTATGTCCGATATGATTCGTATGTATCCAAAACTCCTGTATTATGATTTAAATAATGTCATTGACTTATTAGGTAATCATATTCGTTGTTATTATGTCATATATGGTTCACTTATTAATTTATATTACCAGTTCTTTTGTAAATTCCACGTTCAAGCAGCGTTTTCGGTAAAATCATTTCATTTATCGTATGTGTTTGGACTTGTGGTTATTGATGTTATTATTACGTATATCATGATTTAATAACCTAAAGAATCTAATACATGATTTATATATCATATATATTCAATATATATATATAATATATAGATAAATGAAATGAAACACACCGTTCATGGAGACGGTAGGCCGTACGGACGCATGAACATTGTTTTTTGTACCTTATTGACTTGAATAGAAGTAAGAAAATAAAATATACATAAATCAAGTAGAATTATGATGTTATATATACCAATATTATTCATTATATATACTTTATTATCATTCTCTAATTGTTAACATGGAGATTTAATCTCATCGCATCATGGAGAAAGTAATCCGTACGTATGCATGAGCGATGGTATCGGTCCCATAACTATTGAATGGAATTGGAGTGTATGATATAATATCTCATAATCATTATGATGTTATAATATCCATATATAGTTATTCATTACACCATTATACCCATCCATGTAAGGTGGGGGTGGAAAAACATATTACACCACGGTGTGGTGACGGTATTCCGTACGTACGCACGCGCAGTGATTTTGTTTTCTATAGGATAGATAGAAATTGAAATGGGGTTGTTTCATATTTAAAATAACATATCAGTATATTATAGATAATTAAGTTATTACATTATAATGAAACAACTAAATAAGAATAAGTTTAAGAAGAAAAAACTTCAAATTATCGGTAGAAGAGATTACCTCTTCTTTGACGCACCTTTTTTAAGCTTCCTCTTAAGGCACTAGAGTTTGTATTTTGAAAACAACAGAACCACTAGAATATTTCTAGGTAAGTTTAGAATAGTAATGTTCAGGGGTTTTCTGGGCTTTAAGTCTAAAATTTGTGTAACTATATGGGGGAGGAAGGTGCCCTTTTATAATGGAGGAGAGGGGCACCTTTAGAAACCAGAAAAATATTAAATTATAATAAATTCAAAACCCACATAAAAATTTACAAAATGAATAAAATCCGAAGAATATATGATACATGGTTGTAATATCATCATCCAATAATATTTATTCATTTTGAGAATTTATTATAAACATTATCAACTTGGTTTATCCTTATTTAATCTATTTAATTTTATTTGTTGTAATAAAATCCTAAAATTTAAATTGTTATAAATAATCACTTATGTGTTGTGAATTGTCCATAATTGGATAAACAATGACATTTTAGGACATATAAATTTAAATTTATTATTTTTAAATATTTTGTGATTTTAAACAATTTTATATTACATTATTTTTATAAAATAACAAGAGTGTCAATTTTGACACGATTCATTTATTTGAATTTAAATAAAATCCTCACAGAATATATGTTCGAAATAAAAGCTTTAATAGATTCATAAAATGTAATATTTATCTATAAAAGTTTTTTAGTACATTAATTAGTTCATATAAAATTTATTTTAATATTTACAAAACCATTTATTTGATATTTCTCTTTATAAAACAATTACTACATCATTTTTGTATAATCATTTAATATACATATTATTTGACTAAAAATTAAAATTAAAATCCTATGATGAATATAAATATAATACCTTACATAATAATTTTTATACATGAATTTATCATTTTAAAATCACAACATTTATATTTTTTTATTTATTAAATTATGAAGGTGACATCTTTTACATGATTTAAAATAATATAATATAAATGTCATAATCGGTTTTATAAGCCTACAAATGGTCCAATAATATCCCCTCGGATTATTATGGTATATATATACTAGACCAATAATGTTTGGTCAAGTTTATGGGCCTTTTGATAGTTATTATTATTTTAATAAAAACTATATTATTGATTTTTCACTAAATGAATAACCTCTACATCATTAATGTATACCATTTTAAGGTAACAAAATATATATTAATTATTACAAATAAATTACCATGATAAAGAAAAAAAATTTATAATTCAAATGAGTATTTATAATTGAATTTGTATTCTGTGAAACTATATATTAAAAATAATCTATTTATTAATGTCTGATTGAGACATTTCACATTCTTTTAATTAAACTATATAAAAGGTCTTAATCAAATAAAATTGGGTTCCATTATATTCCATTTCTACCCAAGTATGATTTAGGGTAAAATATAATCATCCAATTATATTAGGACATGTCTTAGTGTAATTTTATAATATTATATTTACCGTTAATAACCTCGATTTACCTTTAACTATGGTAAATAAAATTTACCAATGTTACTTTTCATAATGACTAAAAATAAAAATAAGCTTATTAAAATAATTTGGACCTACTGATTCCAAATTCAAATCACAGAAATTTCTTAAATTAATATAAAATTAATCTTGTTGTTAAGAAAACGAGTTTTAAAAGCTAAAACATTGTAAAATATTGAAATGATTTTACCTATGAATTCAATTTAAAATAAATTATAATGACATACATTATATTAAATGGTAAAAATATATTCTATTTATATTTTAAAACCATTCAATATTATAATTTAACCATATAAATTCTTATGATGAAATTTTTTTTAATTAAAATACACCGTGTTTTTACTATTCATTAAAATATGAAAGTTACAGAATAATAGGAAATATTTATACAATGTAAATTTTGATATACTAATTCTAGATAAGAAATTTATTTTTTAAAATTGAACTTATAAACATCTCAAAAACTAGATTTAATGTCGGTACGCCCTCAAAAGGTGGAAAAACTGCATTTTTTTTAAAATATCTATTTTACTCAAAACAATTATTTTGTTCTCACACAATGTTCTAGACAATGTGTAAGATGAATAATAATGTAATGACAGTCAAAATTTAGTTAATAATAGTAATAACGGCTAGTTAATAATAATGTTATAACAATATATCATTGTTTAGTGAAACCTAATATTGTGTAGTACATATGCTATCAAGAGAGGTCACGATTGCGTGTAATGCAAGCCACGTCAAGGCTGCATATAGTGAAATCTCCCTTTGTTGTTGAGCATAACATAATCAAAACTTATTTCATGTATACATTATACAAAATCTTTAACTAATGTTGAGTAGAATAATTCCTACAAAAAAAACCTGAAATTGTGTGTAACACGAGCCAATAATAGTGTTGTGTATACTACATGTTAATACGGTGTTGCGTATATCACAAGATAATATTGTTTTAGCTTAAAACACAAGAAATAAATGAAATTAAAATAAATCTCATAAAATCATGGGTTGTTACATTATACCACACTTAAAAAGAATTTCTCCCTCGAAATTCGTCGGTGTTATAAATGGTTTACTACTTGAAAGTTTCTTTCATGAAAACCCACATCGTAAAAAGGAACTCTTAAAATTAATTTTAAAAAAATTGAAGTATGAAACATAACGGTTACCAAAATTTAACTCATATATGGGTTTCCACATAGGAGAACATAGTTGAAAATGTGGATATGGAATATAAATATAACCATCATGTTCTGATGGAGAGTGGTAGAGAACATGGCAAAGAAAAAGACAACAATCACAGAGCCATAAATTTGTGTAGATCTAAGGTACCATCATATATAAGAGAACTAGGACAAAATTTTATATTATCTAGATCATTTCCTTAACTTTGAAGAATTTTTGAATTAAAATAAATACTTACATGATTTTTTTACATTCTCACTATTGTTCCTACCATGAACAATTTCAACTTCATCTCCTAAAGAAATCAAGTTGAATTTTTCTTCCGTGAAGTGTTAGCGGATCATACGATAGAATGATATGTCATTCCATCTATCTCAAACAAAAGTTAGAAATAATTATATACATAAGTCCATATACAAGAGATTATTCATATATGGTTCAAAAAATGAACTTATACTTCATCTATAATATCTCTTTATTATATAAAACTAATTTCTTCAAAAAATGTACTTCCTATAGTCTAGTGGTAGGTGATAAAGGATTGTCACAATTTGATTGTGTGTTTGATTCCCACAACCATTTCTGACGTGATGGGTTATCGCCCGTCCTGCAGGTTTTCAATTTTCTAAAACTAAACAGTTATAACATTACAAAAATAATATCAAAATAAGTTATAGCATTAAACAATACTATCTTATTTCCAAAATAATCCATTCCAATCTTTAGGATTATCCAAAATACATATGTCCAATCTAATAGTAAAAACAAAATTATTACTTGAAATGTAACATAACAATCTCGTGAATGCCATCATTTTTCCCCCATATAAAAGATATATCTTGTTAGTCACATTCCAAACATTTGAATACATTAATCAGGTATTCATTTGAAACATTAATTACCATAGAACCATAGTGAAAACATTGGTGCTATAAAAAGTTATCTCTTTCCACATACCAAAATCCCAAAATATCTATATACTCAAACCATGATATCACTTAGTCCTTATATGAGTCATGATCTCATTAATACTATCATACATTTCATTATCTCCTTATCCCTTCCATTTACGCATATTAGGTGCTTTCCAAAAATATATGAATAACCTTGCATGGTTACCAGTACCATTCAACATATACTATAAAAAACATAAAGAAACAGAAGAGTGTAACAATCCTTTTATGTATCATTATTCCATAGTACCATTAGATTACTTATACAACATTACTCTTCATAAACATGTAATCATTCCACTACATTCTTAAACCGTTGACTGGTCTTGAACAATTATTTCAACTCACATATCAGTTGTAGTCTCTTCATTATCATCAATATAAATACTACCCATTCAACCATTCTGATTCTCTTCATGATATTTTCCTTTAGGGCATTAGTTTTCTTAATGGCCGTACATTCCACATTTAAAACATTTAACCATTATTGATGTATTTTAAATACCATTATCCTAGTCCATGTTGTTAACTAATCCTTTTACTTTACAAATACTGGATTTGTGTCCTTTTTCTCCACACCCAATGCATCTTGTAGTTCCTTTAAAAAATTCTCCCTGATGCCTCTTCCCACATGATTTACATGAAAGAAATTGAACTTCTTTTCCTCTATGATCATCATGAAACTCCATCATTCTCTTATTAGCTATGTCGGGAAACATACAAAATTTGTGATTATTGATCATAATTTGAGACTTCTGATTAGTCATAATAACGATATCTTGACCTCCAGATCCAATTTCATTTGGTTGCTCGTGATGAATATCATTCCATTGTACATTATAGCCTCTATTATCGTGAATCTTCCTATTTCCATCCATTTTATAAATCCCAAAAAAGTATAGTCTGAGAGAAAAAATCATAATCAAGGGGGAGTACCGTCAATATATAAAATCTTTGGTAAAATTCGATGATATTTACCATAATTATAGGTCTATAACCTATAATTATGCGTATCCTTAGGTACATCTCTAGACATACCATAGAAATATCTCTAGGGATTTCACTAAAGTTTTCACATCCAAGTTTCCAAAGGATAACTAAACCTTTCCTCTGATTCCAACTATAGAGATCCAAATCATGACATACATAGACATTTCATTCCTTTTTGTGGAATACTTAATACATAACAAAAACCGAAACCAGCGGACAGAAATAGTTTAGTGTCTATGGAATCATGGAACATAATATTCTAATCTTGGTAAATGATATTCAACATCTCCCATAAAGATCTTCCCTTTTTTCTTACCTAAAACCATTCTTTATATGCTGGGGAAAAGAAAACATATAATGGGTGTGATAAAATTCTCAGTAATTGTAAACATAGAGAAAATAAAACAATCCATAAACATTCGAATGAAAAAACTTGAACATAAAATCTAAACATCAAAATTTTGAACAACGACATAAATCATTGTAGTACGTAAGGCATATATCATAGAGGAACATCAATCATGATAAAATATATTGGGAATATTTAATTGTGGAAAATAATTATGCATATGATATGATTTCCAAAGTATCCAAGGCATTGCTACCAAGACCATTCTAGTGAAAAAAGTCCCTTTCTGAATCGAGTTCACTCATCGTTCCAGTCCTATATCAATGAACCAGATTAACATAACATTCCATCCATGTCTGTCTCAGGAGATATAAATCATTACCCAATGAATTGGAGGGAGATATAGGTCCTAACCATCTCATAATGAAATCATTATTATGTGTGCCCCAACATAAACATAATTCATTCAACATAACCCAAAGAATAAAATGGGTTTCATAAACATCATCCCATCATAACATAATGCATATAAAACAAATGGATATCATTTCATCCTAAGAAAAGGGAAAACATGTAAATCAAAGAGACATTATACTTGAAACATACGCATATGAAATAATGTCATCTTAGATGGAAAATGGTTTTGATAAAACACATGAAATGAATTCTTGAGGAAAATATCATTTCTTATTCAAAATCATTTTCTTGTAACAAAATGACGTGCAGTTTTAAAAGAAAAGGATTTTTTTGAAAATATTCATGAAATCATGTAGAATAAGATTCATAAAAATAAGGCATTATGAAACCGTAAAAATCCATTCATGACGTATTAGATAAAAAACATTCTTCTAGTACTTTTGCTGGAAAAGTAAAAAAGATCCTCATTTGGTAAACAAAAGAATGATTCCTTCCATAACATTTTGTAAAATTAAAATAGGGGTAAACATGACATTAATCATTGATGGAATAATATTAAACACTTTATTTAAAATATTTTTATGGACATGGAGTAAAAATAAACCCCAGTAAATACTTACGTATAAGCAATCACGAATAAAAATGAGATTGAAAAATTATCCCTCACCTTATGTTCGATATGATTTTTATGTATCCAAGCCTCCTATATAATGATTTAAATAATGTCAGTGACATATTACATAATCATATTCGTTGTTATGATATCATATATGGTTCTCTTATTACTTTATATTACCTATTCTTTTGTAAATTGCTTGTTAAAGCAGTGTTTTCGGTAAAATAGTTTCATTTATTGTACGTGTTTGGACTTGTTGTTATTGATGTTATTATTAAATATATTATGATTTACAAACATCCATAATTTAAAAAATTATTTATATATCATATATATTTAGTATATATATATATATATATAATTGATCGATAAATGAAATGAAACACACTGTTCATGGAGATGGTACGTTGTACGTACGCATGAACGTTGTTTTCCTTTCCTTATTGACATGAATGGAAATAAGTAAATAACATATAAATAAATACAGTTTGAATATTATTTATATATAAAATTATTATTCATTATATATACTTTATAATCATTTTTTAATGGTTAACATGGAGATTGAATCTCATCGTGTCGTGGAGATGGTAATCCTTACGTACGCAAGAGTGATGCTATTGTTCCCATAATTATTTAATGGAATTGGAGTGGATGATATAATATCTCATAATAATTATGATGTTATAATATCCATATATAGTTATTCATTACACCATTATACCCATCCAATTAAGGTGGTGGTGCAAAAATAGATTACACCACAGCATGGAGACGGTATTCCGTACGTACGCACGTGAGGTGATTTTGTTATCCGTAGGATGGATAAAAGGTGAAATGGGTTTCTTTCATGTTTATAATAATATATCATTATATTATAGATACTTATTTTATTAATTTATTATGAAACAACTAAATAATAAGAAGATGAAGAAGAAAGAATCTTGAAAGAATCGGTAGAAGAGATTACCTCCTCTTTGACACATCTCATTTATGATTTCTCTAAAGGAACTAGAGTTGGTCTTTTGAGAAGACAAAAACCTCAAAAATATTATTATTTAAGATTAGAAGAGTAATGGGAAGGGGATGGCCGAGATTTACGTCTCAATGTTGTGTAAAGATAAGGGGGTGGTGGTGCCTTTTTATAAGGTAGGAGAGGGGATCCTTTGGGAACCTCAAAATTATTAATTTATAATAAATTCAAACCCCGCATAAAAACATAAAAAATGACTCAAATACGTATCATAGATGATATAGTGTTGTAATAACATCAACCAATAAAATTTAGTCAATTAGGGAATATATTTTACACATTATCAACTTGGTTTATCCTTATTTAATCTATTTAATTTTATTTTTTGTAATAAGATCCTAAAATTTAATTTGTTATAAATAATTACTTATGTGTTGTGAATTGTCTATAATTGGATAATTTATTACATTTTAGACAATATAAATATAAATTTTTAATTTTTAAACAATTTTATATTATGTTATTTTTATAAAATAACAATAGTGTCAATTTTGACACTATTTATTTATTTAAATTTAAATAAAATCCTCACATAAGACATGTTCATAATAAAAGATTTAATAAATTCACAAAGTGTCATATTTATCTATAAAATTAGAGGATAAAATTTATTAATTCATACAATATTTATTTTAATATTTATAAACCCATTTATTTGATATTTCTCTTAATAAAACAATTACTACATAATTTTTGTATATTCATTTAATATAAATATTATTTTCATAAAAATTAAAAATAAACTCTTATTATGAAGATAAATATAATAACTCTCATTATAATATTTTCACTAGAATTTATCATCTTAAAATCCCAACATTTAAATTGTTATATTTATTATATTATGAAGGTGACATCTTTGACATCATTTAAAATAAAATAATATAAATGACCTAATAGGTTTCATAAGTCTCAAAATGTTCAAATAATATACCATTGGATGATTAGGGTATTTATATAAACTACCAATAATGTTTGGTCATTCTTCTAGTCCTTTTGATAAGTATTATTATTTTAATAAAAACTCTATTATTGATTTTTCACTAAATAAATAATATCTACATCATTAATGTATAAGATTTTAAGGTAAAAAGTATTCATTAAAAATTCTATATAAATTACCATGATAAAGAAAAAAAATTTAGATTTCAAATGAACTTATTAATTGAATATATATTCTGTATAAGTATATATTACAATTAATCAATTTACTAATGTTTGAGTGAGACATTCAACTTTCCTTTAAATAAACTAAATAAAATGTCTTAATCAAATTCAAGTGGGTTCCATTAGATTCCATTTCGAACCAACTATGATTTAGGGTAAAATATAATCATCCAATTATATTATGACTAGTGTTAGGGTAATTTTATAATATTATATTTACCCTTAATTACCTCGATTTACCTTTAACTGTGGTAAATAAAACTTACCGTAGTTGCTATTCATAATGACTACAAATAAAAAGTATATTATTTAAATAATTTTGACCTAATGATTCCAATTATGGAATCTATTTTTCCAAATTCAAATCATAGAATTTTTAGATATTAATTTAAAATTAATCCTCTTGTTAAGAAAAAAATGAGTTTTAAAGTTAAAACATTGCAAAAGATTGAAATGATTTTACCTATGAAATAAATGTAAAATCATTAATAATGACATAAATTATATTAAATGTTAAAAATATATTCTATTTATACTTTAAAACCATTCAATATAATAATTTATCCATATAACTTATTATGATAAAAAATTTGTTTTTAATTAAAATATAGCGTATTTTTACTATTCATTAAAATATGAAAGTTATCAGAATAATATGAAAAATTTATCAAATATTAATATTTATATCGTGATTCCAAATAGGAATTTTATTTAGTCAAATTGAACTTATAAACATGTCATAAACTAGATTCAATGTGAGTGCACCATCAAAAGGCGGCAAAACTGCATTTCTTTTTAAAATATTTGTTTTACTCAAAAATTTTATTTTGATCTCACACGATGTTCTTGAAAATGTGTAAGATGAATAATAATATTATAACATTAAAAATTTAGTTTATACTTTTCATAATGGCTATTTCATGACAATATTAAAACAATATATCGTTATTTAGTAAAACCTGGTATTGCGTACTACATACACTATCAAGGAAGGTCGTGACTGCATGTAATGCAAGCTAAGTCAAGGATGCATGTAGTGCAAGCTCCCTTTGTTATTGCGTATAACATAATAAAAACTTATTTAAATTATTCTTTAAACAAAACCTATACTTAATGTTGTGTAGAATAATTCCTACAAAACCAACTTGAAATTGTGTGTAACACAAGCCAAAAATAGTGTTGTGTATACTGCAAGAAAATACATTGTTGCATATAGCGCAAGCTAATCTTGGGGTAGAGTACAACACAATACATCAATGAAATTAAAATGAATAACTCTCATAAAATATCTGGTTGTTACATTTCTCCTTTATATAACTAAAATTGATATTTTTCTCACAAAATAATTGTATTAGATTAGTGGTATATTATTTTTTTAGAAAGGATATGAATTATAATTAATGAGGATCTAAATCCATGTCAACATATTATATTTTATATGTATTAAAATTAGTTATAGAATAAAACAATTTACACCATTGTTATAATTAATATATTTTATCCTTATGAAATTTTTAATAAAACATAAAAATATTTGAGGTGTAGTTCTCCCTTCTTAAACATTAAACAAAGTTTTACGATAAATATAATTTTAATATATTAATAATTTGTTCTCTTTGATAAGAAGTATCCACAATAAAATTTCTTCATGTTAGACAATCCACATAATATTGAAAGAAAATGAGAGTACAAATTTTGACACATAATACTCTCAATGCTATAATGATTATGAATATATTATATTATTAATATTTTAACTTCATTATAGATGATCTTTTTGTCCAAGTAACTAAATATTCATGGCCATTTTGAATATCCTATAAGCTTATATTGAAAAATAAATCGATGATGAGAAGTCAGTTGAGAAATTATTTCTCATTTTTTTAAATAATATGATTAGATGTATTTAACAATTGATTACATGTAGAACCTAACAAATTTTGATATGTAATATTTTATTAGGAAAGTAATTAAATATAAAATTTAATTATAAAATTGATTTCGATGAAGGAATGGTAATGAATAATGTTTTTTTTTTCATCTCGAGTTACAACTACCAAAACATTTACTTCAAGTCCTAGGACCATAATGAATAGTTAAAAACATTTTTATATCATTCATTCAAAATTTTAATATGTTTAATTTTCACTATTTTCTGGAAATATTAAAATAAATATGGAACATGAGCTGTTAATTAATTAACATTGGCTGAAAAAAAATGATATATGAAAATTAGTATTAATAGGTTGTTTTATGTTATTAAAGGAGGATGTTTGGTCACATTGGAATTGATAATCAATATTTAAGTAGGAAGGAAAAAAATTATAAAAAAACATAATACATTAATCATAGAAATTATTTTGAAGCCATAACTAACAACATGAGTTCTAGTAAGGATCCAAATTATATGAACAATATTGGTTTGAAACCTGAAGATTGCTAGATGAAGCTACATTAAATTTAAATCATCTTATAAAACATTCATGCTTCCTATGAAATTTATATTATAATATACATGGACAATTATCTTTTGACCTTGGTTTTTCTAATTCATTAGATGATAGTGAAAATTATTATCTATCATTTTAAGAGATTGATAATTATTTCACCATCATAAAAGAAAAAAGGTTAAATAAATAATGAAATCATGTTAAAGATGTAATTTCCATGGAAGGGGGTAGAATTTAAAAAAAATACAAGTTTGGTGCTAAATTTATTATTAATATGACTAATAATTATTAGAATGAGGTCATATTACTGATCTGTACTTTTGAAAATTTGTGTCATTTTTTTCTATTATTACATTCAGCAGATATAACAAAAATAATAAAATTTTATATTTGGATCATTGTATTACATCTTTCATAATTAGTTTTTCTTGAATAAAGTCAGAGTTTTAGAAAAAAATTAACATATTTAAAATTGAAAAATTATGTCAGATCCACTGAGTTAGATTCCCTGAGGGGGGGGGGGTGATTCAGGGTATGAATTATTAAAACAACTTCACCTATTGATCTTGTCTAACTATTAAGCAAGACACTCATCTCTCTCTTTCATGCAGCAAAGTATAAACAAAAACATAAAGAATGCATAGGACACAACGATTTTTACTTTGTTCACCCTCCCTGGGCTACGTCCAAGGAGTATACACCGGAAATGTGCTGATGTGCCAAATCCCCTAAAATCACACTGATGTTTACAATGTTCAGGATAGATAACTTCTATTCACAGGCTCACTACCTTTATAATGTTTTGTGTCAGCTCACTACATTCCCAAGGTTCACTCCCTATTTCTCTCTCTCTATCTCACTGCTGGTGGATAGGATCACCTTCTTTCTTTTCTTTTTCTCACTACTCTGGAAAGGATCCACTCATAGTTTACAGACTTATAGGTCTCTTCATTAAAATAGATGAATAAGTCCTCAGTTGTTTGTAGATGCTCTGTTGATGTCCAAATTTCGCCCATATATGAATCTCACTATGCACTAAAGGTATCAGGCAATCTTCTAGCTTTCACGCAGCCCTAAAATTACAATCGTACTTCTACTATATCTGGAACGCTTTTCCAAGCCAGCGTGCAAGTTCCAGCATGCAAGTTCAAGAAGACGCATAAGTTCAACTCAACCACTTGCGTGAAACATTCTTCTTCAACTCGAAACATGCGCGACTCACAGCCTTTTACACCCAAACAAATTTTGGTGTGAAACTATCAATGATCACGCTTCATCAATGCCTGGAGAACAAGTTTCACCAAACCACCTGAATGAGACCCCCTTATTCAACTCTAAACATGGTATACTCACAACCTATCTTGGCCAAACCACGTAGGGTGCACAACAATGAACTGGTGCACAAATTCTGAATATCATTATACTTGTACGACAACACCCCCACTTGTGCGACCACTACACATGCACAATGGGAAGTCTGATTTTAACAATGTTTTTGACTCACATAGAATGAGGAGGGGTTGTCATCTATTTATAGGCATTTGGACACCGTAAGCAATGGGCATGCATGTTTCCTCTTGGTGCGCAAGTCTCACTTCCCTAGTCTCTGTTAGCCTAGTCACTTGCACGACCAAACCTAAAACTTGGGAACCCCTTTTTCCTTTGACGTATTTTGATGTTTTGATCTTGAAAAACCTATGGCACCCAAGTTTCCTAGCCTCCAAGGCACCAGCAAGCAAGTCCCTTTTCCAAAAACACTTTTCTCCAAATTGTATATGATCTTTTTGAACTTCCATCAGATCGACCATTCCATTGTCGATGTTCATGAATAAATCATGGATCATTAAATATGTCCATTGAACTCAACATGCCACCATTAAATCTCCCTTGTCAAAAAATTTGTATTCCATGGTTTTCTTTTTCAACAAACACAACACATAGGCCGATTTTTTCAAAAAACACAATCACCTCAAAAATGATTTAATGATACCTTGAGGGATTTTGTCCCAACAATCGCCACCTTAGGGTTTTTTAAAAAATCTTCGATAAAAATATACATCAATAATTCATTAGTCGCCATTCACCTATTTCGATTCTGATAGAAATCAAGCACTTACTCAACTCATTCTCTAAACCCACATTAGAAATGATCAGAGTGGGACACAAGAGTAAATGAAAAGTTCATAAATGAATCACTTCAACTCTGACATCCATTTTTGACACCAAACTGATACCAATTTTTCAAAATATTTTAACTGAATTCCAACACCACTCTTATTCTTTTATCACAATCCTCAACTATCGTGATATCTATTTTTGGATCGATCACTTATTGCATTGTCATATTTGATACTCTTTTAGTCATATAAAAATCCCCTTCATCACTATTTCCTGTGTTGTCCAAGCTATGCTCTCGCTATGTACTTTGAACCAGCTTCAACTCCCCCTATCTAGCTGCTCCACCTGTCAGCTTCTCTCCATATCTATCATGATTTCTCAAAAAGCCACACTGTCTCCCCCTTGAAAAATCATAATGTTCTAACCCTTTGACAATGATCCAAAAGTCACTCCTTTACATGGATATGGGTGCCACATCCACACTCTTTTAAGTGAGGGGATTCGAGTGAACTCTCAGAGCCAGTCGATGCCATTCAAACACTTCCTCGGGTAAGGGATTTGTTAGAATATCTACAACCTATAGCTCTGTAGTAACATACTCCTACTTCAAAAACCCTTGCTCCCCCATCTCTTTGATGAAATGATATATGATATCAATGTTCTTTGTACATGATTGATGAAATTGTTTTTTCTATGATTGATAGAAATTCAGTTATAACACTAGACTCTGATCAGAGACATCACTTCAACTTCCATATCATCATGCTATTGCTTCATCCACAATAAGTGTGTGCATTCTTGAGTGGCCTCAATATACTCATCCACTGTAGTGCTCAGATAAATTAAATCTTGATTATTTCTTAGCTAAGAAATATACAATCCACCAAGATATAAAGCACCATCTGACGTTAATTTCCTATCATCAGCTGAAATGGCCCAGTATGCATCAGTAAATCCCAATAACTCTGTCAGAGATTTGTCATTATATGTCTAGTCGAAGTCCACTGATCCCTCGATATAACGAAGTACTCATTTTACATAAAGAATTTGACTTTCCATGGGATTACTCTGATATCTTTCTGCATGGCATGTGACAAAAACAATGTCAGGCCTTTTGGTAGTCAAGTACAGAAAACATCCAATAATTTGCCTATATTTATTTATATTAACTACCTTTCCATCCTAATCATTGGACAATATTGTCCAGGTAGCAACTGGAGTCTTCATCTCCTTTGAATTTTTTATTAAAAATCTTTTCAAAACCTCCATGGCTTATTTGGATTGAGAAATGAATGTTCCATTTATTCCTTGTGTCACATGTAGACCAAGGAAAAACAATAGATCTCCAATCATTAACATTTCAAACTCACTTTTCATGAATTCAGAAAACTGTATGCACTGAGCTTCATCTGGTCTTCCAAATATTATTTCATCGACATAAACTAACAATTTTTTCCTTTTTTTATTGTTGTTGCTGAAATAAAGATTGTAATCAACACCCCACACTAGAAAACACGCTTCTTCAAGTACTTGTCCATCCTTGAGTATCATGATCTTGGTTCTTGTTTCAGCCCATAAAACACCATCTTTAGTCTGAAAGCCTTGATCCCATCCTCATGAATGATAAAACCATTTGGCTTCTCAATATACACGTCCTCCACTAATGTCCCATTGAAGAATGTAGATTTGACATCCATCTAGAACGCTTTGAACTTCTGTTGCACTACAATGGCTAGAAATAATCTGATTTTTTCTAGTCTTGAAACCGGTTCAAATGTCTCATCAACATCTATTATCACTATCTAGGAGTATCCTTTTCACACTAGTCATGCATTTTTTCGAACCACTACACCATCTTCATTCATCTTTTGTGATAGACACATTTAGTCCGGATGACATTCTTATCTGTTGGTCTCGAAACAATCTCCCACATCTGGTTCTTCTCAATATGATCAAGCTCTTCATTCATAGCCTGAAACCTGTTTACATCTTCAGCTACATTAGAAAAGCATTTGGGCTCTACCTGAGATAAGAATGATATCTGCTGCAGTGACTTCATTCTTCTTGTCTGAACTGGAGTTTTCTGATCACCAATTATATTTTTCCTATAAATTTGAGCTCGATTCTTTGGCATCCTTGCAGACCCAGACTTGAAACATTCTTGTTCATCATCAGTGTCTTCTTCTTAGTCAACATCTTCCACTTTTACTCCTCCTTTGTTACTATCCTCTTCGTCACGTTCATCAAGAAATTGTTCACTGTGATTTTGAATATTCTCTTCATTTTCCACAATAGTGACGTCATTCCTCTCAACTACTTTTCCCAGCATCTTGTTAAATCATTTTTACGCTTTTATTTTTCCTGAGTATCCAATAAATAATCACACATATCCATGTGATTCAAACTTCCTATGCTTTTATTTGTGAGAATGAAGCACTTAATTCCAAATATTCGATTGTATTTCACTATTGGATTCTTTTCGAACCACATTTCATACAGAGTCGTTCCATCCTTCGGAAAAACTGGAGCCCTATTAGAAATGTTGACTGATGTCAATATTACTTCCTTCTAAAACATCTCTGGTAGGTCTTTTTCTATAAGCATTGTTCTGGCCATTTCGTTGATGATCTGATTTCCCTTTTCAACCACTCCATTCTATTGGGGAGTTATTACTGAAGAAACTTGATGCCTTATCCCATGTTTTGCAAGATACACTTCCACCTGAATGTTTATGAATTCAGTACCATTGTCTCTACGAAACATCAGATTTTTTGTCCAAGAATCCTTTCAGATTCACTTCGGTACTATTTTAGGCGGTTGAACACATTAGACTTATGGTAAATAACAAATACCTATGCCATTCTGCTATAGTCATCAATGAAAAGAATGTAATACCTCTTCCCATTAATGGATCAGGATGAAATTGTTTTACATACATCAACATGCATAAATTAATGCACTCTTTTTGACTTCTTTTCCTTTTCTTTCTATGTCTTTCTGATGAACTTCCCTTGTTGACAGGCGTCGCACGTATGTCTACGATCACGTGATAGCTTAGGGATGTGTCTTGTTACTTTAAAATTTACAAAATCTTCTAGAGATGGTTTACATAGATGACCAAGTTGTTTATGCCACTATTTATTTTCATCATTTCTGGATACAAATAATATATCATCTTCTCCTCTTACAAGGTATAGATTTCCCTTTTTTCTATTTCCCTGTAGAACCACTGCCCCATCGTTTCCTTTGACGATACACATCTTCTTAGTAAACATTATAGAATGTCTTGAGTCAGATAGTTGACTTACATTGAGCAGATTGTGACTGAGGCCTTCTACTACCCAAACATCTTCACACCTTATTTCATTGCACCCAAACATGGCTATTCCTAAGCCAATAATAATCCAGCCTTCATCTATTCCAAACTTGAAAACTCATTCTTTTTAATATTTTATGTTGTAACAAAATTATTATTATCTGTCATCTAAGACATGAAACCACTGTCGAGGATCAAAACACCAGTACAGTCTAATGGTTTAAGTGAAATTTCAGCAACCATTGCCTTCTCTGCTCTATTCTTCTTGGTCTATATTTTTGTGGTCACACTCGGAAAAGATTAAGACTTATGATATTTCTCAGAATATGATGGACTGGGGTCATCTTGTAAATATATATATATAGATTTTTCATTTTCAACACACCTGTGGGTTCATTAATCTACTTCTTGTGAACATTTTGGTTACGCTTTAGCACATTATTCTGTATGGTCGATGTACAGTATATGGCCATGTTCCCAAATCCTCCACACCAAAAATAATGTCCTTCAAAACAAGTTCTAGAGAACTGTTCTCTGTTTGGATACTACCTATTTCCATGTGCCCTTCGATATCTCTTGGGTATGAAACACAATATTGTAAATGTCCCATCTTTCCACAATAATAACACCTAATATAAGCTATATTTCTTCATGTCACTTTTACACTACTAGTTTTCCCTTTTTATCTATGAATATACTGATTATTTTTTCTTCCCAAATCAACCTTAAATCTAAGAATGGGTACTTGTGGTCTGACATATATATTTACAGATTTTTGTTTCTGATTAAGCCCCGATTTTTTCTTAGCATCTAACCTCGATTGCTGCTTCTTTCCTGTTGAACTACTTGCCTCCTCTTTCATCATTACTATCCTATGAATGATCTGCTATCCTGATATCACATTAGGGGTTAAGATATTTTCTTTATCCTTAATTTTTCATGGCATACTAACCACTTCTTCTTCATGTTCTTCGATACACATGACTTGATCTTTTACTTTTCTATTTAGGTCATCAATATCCCTTTTTAGTTCTTCAATCTTGAGATTATGATCACTAACTGATTTTGAGTTCTCTGGTGTTGATAACATGAGTTTCTCAATTTATTCCTTCAAAATAGATTTCTCTTCTTTCTGCGTCTGCATATAGATTTTGGCATAATGAACAACATTGTTAGCTTTATTTTTTTTGGATCTCCAACATCTATCTCTTCAAGAGAATCCTCTAACTCAGCTTGCATATCTATTATTCCATCAACATCTTCTTCATCATCATCACCTTCGGTTTGTTTCTTCTCCTTAGAACTACCAATGACTTCCACTATAGAAATTTCTCCACTATCTTTGAAATTTTAAAAATCCTCAACCTGTTTAAACTCAGACTCATCTGAACTATCTATTTTTTGTGAAAAAAGATTCTTCTTCTTGAAGAAATCTTTCTTGAACTAATTCTTCCCTTTCACATAGGGCGAAGAATTTTTTCTTTGGATTTTAAACTTCATCTTCATCATTTTATTCTTGAAACATTTTGCGGCACCTTGAGGCATGTTAACAAAATCTTCCACATCTAATGAAAGCAAGTGGAAGTTTCCCTTTCAACATTCCTTTTCCTCTTTTTATATTTGAGTAGAGGAATGACATTACCTCATATGACTCTTATTTTTCCTGAGGATCTTCAATACTGAGCTTCTTCAT
Source organism: Viscum album (assembly GCA_963277665.1). Taxonomy (NCBI): domain Eukaryota; kingdom Viridiplantae; phylum Streptophyta; class Magnoliopsida; order Santalales; family Viscaceae; genus Viscum; species Viscum album. The sequence goes on from OY728155.1 coordinate 1,450,386,774, forward strand.
GGCCTTAAATTCCACCTCTATGGATTTACCCTTTTCCAATGCCTCATAATCATCATTCCAAATTTCATATGCAACCATGGTACTGTGAAAATTGTCCAGTGTCAGCTCTTTTGGATCATTATCTTCTAGTACTAAACCTTTCGGATTGAACCGAGGTGGGTGTTTCCTCAAGATGCGCTTTATGATCTTTAAGTCTTAAATGACTTCTCCATGGCCTCACATAACTTCCACAACAATATCTACCCTATAAATGAATGCATCAATAGACTAATTAGGGTTAATTTTCAGATCTTCATACTTATTCCATAGTACTTTTATCTTTTCCTCTCTGACTTCTGTATCACCTTCATATTTGTTAAAAATATTTTCCCACATGGAATGTGATGTTTTACATGACATCACCTTCATAGAGATAGCATTGGATTGGGCTCCCCCTAAAGCATTTATGCCCTTGGAGTAAGTATCCCATTCACTTCACTCGGCTTCTGATAATACCCCATTGTTGATGTAAGCTGTTATACCATGCATTGCTGATGTGAATACATCCATTCCCAATGATCGGAAGCAGTGTTACATTCAATTATTCCACAGCTGAAAATTGTTCCCGTCGAAGATCAGAATCCCTTTAAATTTGGTGACTTCCATTTGAGATAGAACCACTAAAGTAAACCTTTCTCTATGATACCAATTATCAGGTCCACTGGGTTAGATATCCTGAGAGGGGGGGGGGGTTAATCAGGGTATGACAGATTAAAACAACTCCCCCAATTGATCTTGTCTCGCTGTTAAGAAAGACACTCTTCTCTCACATTCCAACAGAAAATTATAAAAAAAACTTAAAGCATTCACATGACACAATGATTTTTACTTGGATCACCCTCACTAGGCTACGTCCAATGTGCATACACTGAAAATGTGTTGATGTGCCAAATCCACTAAAAGTGAATTGTTGTTTACAATGTTCTAGATAGATCACTTCTATTCCCAGGCTCAATGCCTTTACAATGTTTAGGGTTAGCTCCCAGCTTTCTCAAGTGTCACTCCCTATTTATCTCTTTCTAGATCACTGCCGGTGGAGAGGATCACCTTCTTTATCTTCCTTTCCTCACTACTCTAGAAAAGATCCACTCATAGTTTATAGACATGTAGTTCTCTTGATTCTCACAAATGAATACATCCTCAGTTGTATGTAGATGCTCTGTTGAAGTCCAACCTTCACCCATAGATGAATCTCACTTTTCACTGAATGTATTGAGAAATCTTCCAGCATTCACGCAACCCTAAAATGACAGTCGTGGTTCTACAATAACTGTCACACTTCTCCAAGCTGGTGTGTAAGTTCTAGCATGAATGTTCATGATGGAATGCATGTTCACCTCAACCACTTGTGTGACACATACTTCTTCAACTCAAAATGTGCACGATTCACAACATGTTATGCCTAAACCGATTTTGGTGCTCAAATATCAACTATCTTGCTTCTTCAAATCCTGGCACACAAGTGTCACCAAACCACCTACGTGACACCCCCTTCATCAACTCTAAACATGGGAGACTCACAACATTACTCGACCAAACCACTTAGGGTGTGCAATAGTCAAATGGAGCCCAACTTCTGAATATCATTATACTTGCGCGACCACGCCACCACTTGCGCGACCACTACACCAGCATAATGAGATCTCGTATAATCCCAAAGTGATGAACTCACACAGAATGAGGAGGGCTCGAACTCTATTTATAGGCATTTCAACACCCTGAGTGATGGGCGCACATGTTTTCTCTCGGTGCGCATGTCTCGCCGCCCTAGTCTCTATCACCCTAGTCACTTTCGTGACCAAACCTAAAACATGGGATTCCTTTTGTCCTTTACCATATTTTGATGATATTATCTTGAAAAAAACATGGCGCACAATTTTTCTGGCCTCCAAGACACTAGCATGCAAGTCCCTTTTCCAAAAAAACATTTCTCCATTTTTGGATGTTGTCTTCCAAAACATTGGCAAACACTGGAAATTGACACCACCTTGTATCTTCTCTTTTTAAACCACCTTCAAATCGACCATTACTTTTTCGACGTTCTTATATCAATCATGGATCATTAGAAACATCACTTGGACTCGACATGACACCATTAAATCCACTTTGTCAACAAATTTTTACTTCATGGTTTGCTTTGTCAACAAACACAACATAAAGGCCCATTTTGTCAACAAACACAATGACCCCAAAAATGATTTAAAGACACCTTGAGGGATTTTTTACCAAAAAATTATTAACTTAATTTCAAAGGGGAGGTCAGTGAATGATATATGTTTATTTGAATTATATAAAATACTTCATAACTCATAGGGAATATATTTTTATTGAATTCGTAGTTGATAAATTATTTATTTTTAGATAAATATGTGTTCAAAATGTTCTTTTTATAACACTAATAGAGACATTAATGATTTAGTATAAATATTTTATTTTCACTAATATCATATATAATGGTAAAGAACTAAAAACTAAGCGACATGGTAAATGAACAATAGTTGATCATGTCATATGATAGAGATAATTTCCATCCATTACAACATATATAAAGTGATGTGTATGGATGTCACCATTAGTGATAATGTTCTTCGTAAACTATTAGTATAAATTATAATTATTTCTCCACTATGAATCTTATTTTCAATATTATTTATATTCTTGGACATAATAATGACCTTATTAGAATTATTTTTTTTATATAAGAGTTAATTTGTCAATTTGGGAATTTAATTTATACCATCACTAGTTTTGAAGGAGTTACGGTGATTTTTATTCAACATGAACGTGAATGTTTTATGTATTAACTAAGATGAAAATTCCTAATGGAACAAACAATCCCTCAATGTAGATAATGATATTTTTTTCTTTTTTATAGAATTTTTTTGAACTATTATTCTTGAAACATTGGTATAATTCTGATGAGTGGATATGTAAAAACATGAAAAATTTATTATCTATCCTTCAAGATCCCGTGACAATTACCAATATAGTATGTATCATATGTGAAGAATTACAACTACTAGTAATGTATCAAATATTAAATAATTACATTCATGGAACATGAACCATTTATGACCTATGTAAACCATGATAATTGAAGAAAATAGATTTTATATATTATAGAATTTGATTACAGATTGTATCGTTTGATTTACATTCTCACACATAAATTTCATTAAATTTAAAAATTTATAATTTTTAGGAATATTTTAAATTTTTTAAAAAATATATGTAACATCCCAATTCCGGAAGCAGCCTAGAGGCATCCCGTACCTAGTTAGTCACATGGCCTCAAACACATTTCCCCAAATCCTAGAGGCTGCTGACTAACAACGACGGCCCTTTGGTGTGACAGTGCGGAAACTATTCCCACATTGGTAGTGTAACACAGTGAAAGAAAATAATAGCAACAATTGAAATATTAATAATCAATACAAAAGTGAACATCAGAAAATTATAAGCGATAACAGTTAGAAGGTATATATAATGATGCATGATACATATGTCTAAGAAAGCTGACAAATAGACACAATGCTAGAATAAAAATAGTACAATACCAAATTACAAATGAAAATATATAAAAATCTCTTTAGCATCACAATCCTAATCATGGTCCCATTCTCTCGATCTCCACAACAAGTAAAGTACCTGAAGTAGAAGCAAACATTCCCTTATCTATACCTGCAACAATATAATTAGATTGTCCTAAAAGCATGACCCAAACAAGGTGTGAGTATAAATACTAGTATAAAACCACTTGAAGATATGTTCCCAAAATTCAATGAATATATACAGCAGTTAATTAGGAAAAAAATAGTGAACAAGTAAGTACTCAGTAATAAGCAGTTCTGCATATCAAATAAACAACTAATCAAGCAAGGTAACCCTATGGGATTTACATGCAGTCTACCCCTCTAGTCCAATCATAATAATATATAATGAATCTCCACGGAAGAACTCATAGTCAATTACCCTTATAGTAAAAAGTGATTGAAGAATCTCTGAGGAAGCTCACATGGTCAATTCCCCCTTATAGTCCATTGTATTCAAGGAATCTCTTAGAAAGCTCACATCATCAATTCCCTTTATAATCTAAGGATGTAATGGAATCTATATAGATGGTTACATGGTCAATTCCCTTTATAGCCCCATGTTTTCAAAGACACCTTGAGGAAGCTCACTCGGTTAATTCACATAATAGTCTAAAATGGATCAAAGACTCTCTGAGGAAGCTCACTCGGTTAATTTTATTTATAGTCTACTATACCAGCTTCGCACGGACCTATGTAAGACAACGATCATTGCAATTAAATATGGCCAAATGAAACCTCAAGAACTACTTTCCTAATCGGTCTAAAGCATATCAAGCATGTCAAAAAAAATACTCCACCCTACAACACTAGGCATGTGAAAAATATGCAGGGTGTACAAAAAGGATAAGCTGGACAAAATAGTTATAAACAAAACAAGAATGGGAAAACACATCCAAATAATGGAAATCAACCGTATTCATATCCAAATAACCTATAATCAAGAATCCAAGCATGAAAAACAATTAAAGGGGGTGAAACAGTAAACTTACACTTTCCCGATTAAGGGTATTGAAAAAAATTTCTCAAATAACTCAAAGAAATTAAATGGAAAGGCTTAAAACACATACCTCTTAGAGTTTGGAAAAATCAACCCTTCACCCAAATGCACTCCAAACCGTGTGAACTCCACCTTGAAACCACCACATAATCTCTTCCTGAAAATCAACAAGCTCAACCATTAACACACAAAGGCAACAGAAACCTAGAACTACATGAAACACTTATAGATCTAGAAAACTAAGATAGTAAGAGAGATAAAATTAAAAACCTCAAGGAACCATAAGAGGGACTTACCTAAGGAAAACTGCCTTCGATCCACCAAGAAACCCCTTCGATTTGCCTCTAAAACGATTTAAGGAGCTCCCCGAACCTCTAGAAACATGAAATCCTCTATGAGACACGAGGGGGAGGATGAATGAGAGAAAAATGGTAAATTCAGAGTGGCTTGGGACATAAAACCCTAAATATTATGTGGTCGCATGGTTACCCCACATGTTTTGGAAAACCATGCGCCAGATGTGTCATTTCCACTATCAAACCCAGGGACTTCGCCTGGCTTTCCCGCACGGTCTGAAAAACCATGTACCGCCCATGCGGAGCCCACTGTCAAGGGTGCAAGGTTTATTGGGCTGGCTGCATTTTTTTGTTCAGACTGTGCACCAACCGTGCACCAACCGTGCACCACTACATGACCTCCACAACATTAAAAGTCTTCCCATAATTGTCCAAACTTCATACAACCACTTTAAAAAGAAGAAATGAAATGAAAAAAGGGTCACATACCTCAAACTGGGGGTATTACATAACCGTCCACATGGTGTGTACTCATAATGTACACAACATTTACTTCAAAAATTTCCAAAAATTCATCTATTTTCTCAAAAATGACCAGAAAAGGAGAACATACAAGATATGAAGATTTGGGTTCTTACAAACTTCCCCCCTTAATGAAATTTGTCGCCGAATTTATTATCAAGGTGGAATAGAATAAGAAACTAAGAACTACTCTTGCCACTATGCTTGTACATCTTTCTCCATCTCCCAAGTCTTTCCCTATACTCACCTGTGCTTCCATAGCACTCGTACTTGAGGAACATGCCATCCACGAATAACTATGGTACAACGATATACAATATAGATAGGATTCTCACCAAAAGATGCATCCACTTCAAACACAACCTACATAGTTTGGAAAACATGAGATAAGTCTGAAAAGTAACATCGAAGTTGTGAATGGCGTAAGATGTCTTGCATATCCTGATACCTCTGAGGTAACTGCAAAGGAAATTCAACCGTCCCAACTCTCTCACACACCTCAAATGGTCCGTCATACCGTGATGAAAGCATACCCTGTCTCATTATCCTTCTATTCCCCATCCTCAGTGCGACACGTAGAAAAACAAGATACCTAACCTCAAAATCTAGAGGTCATCCCTGCAGGTCAACATAAGACTTCTTGTCGAGACTGTGTAGTAATCAGCCTCTTCTGAATCAACAATATCTATTATGTGGTCTCATGAACAAGACGATTTCCCATCAAAGTTGTATCTCTTGAATCCACCCAAGACAATGGTGATCGGCATGAACTAACATAAAAATCCTCATAATGATTTTTCTGGATTGTTACATGAAAAATATTGTCATTGGAAAACTCCACAAGAGATATATGCTTCTCCAAAGAGCCTCCAAAATATAGAATTCATTATTAGAGCATGTCCTGAAGAACCTAAATCGTATACTCAGAATAGCCATCTGTTTCTGGATGGATAGCTATACTCAAAAGTACATGTGTACCCAAAGCCTTTTGAAGCCCCTTCCAGACCCGATATTTAAAACGTTCATCTATGTCTGAAATAATGGAGTGTTGAACTCCATACAGATGTACAATCATATAGATTTACAACAGTCCCAGCTGAACAACATTGATGGTATCTATGATTGATATGAAGTGAGAATTCATCGTAAGTCTGTCAATGACGACCCATACTACATCATTCCCTCGAGGAGACCTCATCAAAATGGTCATGAATTCCATTGCGACATCATTCCATTTCCACTAGGGAATGAGTAACTGCTGCATTAGCTCTTCAAGTCACTGATACTCCTCCTTCACCTTCTTTTATATCGAACACCACATGATGAAACCTAAAACATCTATTTTCATTCATGGCAACCAATAATAATGGTGTATATCACTATACATCTCTTTGATTCCATGATTAACTACCCCAAACTGAGGAATGAACGTTCCGCATCAACTCCTCGTGTTTTTCTGATAGCACACATACACACCATTAGAAATGAAAGATCTCATCCTCACATATTGTTCATCATATAATAGGTTCCCCTCCTAATATAATCCCCCTATGTACTAGTCCATTAGAATCTAATAGATGCATAATTTATACATGATCTAGAATGGTATAGGTAACAACTATTGAGGAAAGGAATGTTTTCCAATGACTATCGTGCACCTCCAAATGCTTCTCATAGAACATAGCAACATGATTCTACTAAAAGATGGACTCATGAACTGCAAGTATCTAATTCCTCCTACTCAATGCATCAGCCACTGTGTTGTCGTTCCAAGGCATGTTGTCACGATCAATGTCATCATAATGAAGGTACTCAACCCACCTTCGCTGTCAAAAATTCATATCATGCTAAATGATGATGTAATAGAGACTCTTGTGGTCGGTGAAAACACCAAAATTCTCTCCCATAAGATAATGTCTCGAATAGTGTAAAGCATGAACAACTGCCGCCAACATGAGATCAGGTGTCGATTTATTCATCTAATGTGGCCTCAACTTCTGAGATCCATACGCAACGACTCCTTCTCCCTGCATAAGCACATCTCCTAGCCTGATACCTAAAGCATCCCAATAAATGGTATAGCTCTTGACATGCTCTCGAAATACTGGTATTTTTATTGATGTCAGCCTCCCTTTCTACTTCTAAAAGTCCAACTCAAAATAACATGACCACAAGAAATTTGCATCCTTCTTATTCACACTCGTCAGTGGTGTTTCTAAGCGTGAAAAGTCTTTAATGAAACATCTATAGTATCCATCCAGCACTAGAAAACTCTGCACCTCAAATACATTCTTCAGCTTCTCCCATGAAACTATGCTCTCACTTCATCAAGGTCTACTAACACTCTGGTCTCTGAGATAACATGACCTAAGAAGTGAATATAATCCATCCAAAAGTGGCATTTTGTGAGAATATAATATAACTGATGATCTCTCAGTGTACATAGAACAATCTCAATGTTTGTGTCATGGTCATGTCAAGTGCAAGAGTACACCAAGATATCATCCATGAATAATACCACAAAATATTAAAAGTATGGAGGGAACACTCGGTTCATTAGTTCCATGAAAACTTTAGGTGTCTTCGTGGGATCCAATAGCATAACCATATAGTTTTAAAGACCATATATGCCACAGATGGCTGTAAATGATATAACTGATGGTCTAACGCACAACTAATTGTAACTAAATGTCATGTTAATCATTGATAATGCATGGTCTCCTCGAAGCTGATCGAATAGATCATCAAACCTCAGCTAGGGATACCGGTTCTTGACCATCAACTGGTTCAAATTCTGATAATCCACACAAAGGCTGAGGGTGTCTTCTTCCTTCTTCGCAAATAGGACTTGAGAACCCGAAGGATATGTACTTGGTCAGATGAATCCCTTTACTTGAAACTCATCCAATTATTTCTTGAGTTCCTGCAACTCTAATGTATCCATCCTATAAGGAGGAATAGACACTAGTTCATCTCCTTGAATGAGCTGAATTGAAAATTCCACCACTTTCTCCAGAGGAAAATTTGAAAAGTCCTATCAAAAGACATCATTGAAACGATCAAACACTGGAGGAAAGTCCATCTTCAAAGTCCCTTAGACATCCATATACAGACTGACAATCTGGGATGTAACTCTTCCAAACACATGACTCTCTGGGAATTCTCTGATCTCCTGGACATCCCATTCACCAGTACGAAGAAATGATCTTCCCACTGGTGATATGAAAGTCACTATACAACAATATAAATATATTTATGCCTAGAAGAAAACCATCCAGTCCATTCTGATAATAAAATTGAATCTTGGCATATCTAGGACATAGAGGTCCCACAGAATGTTACACCCACCAACCTCTAGAGGAAACTCCTTTCACTGATGTACACTAGATGTTCTGGACCCCAACAGAGTTTCTATAGTCAAGATATCGGTAGAAGAAATAAAGCAGAGCCCAAGGATCCCCTAACAACTACAGATATAAAGCTATGGGAAGCCCTTCTGTCTTAAAGAGATGAAGTTAAAACTGAGGCAACTAGGATAGTACATCAAATTTTAGAGGTGTTGGGATCCTTCTCCTACTGGGTATGCTCCAATGCAAATGTCCGGCCTACACCGCAACCATGTGACCCTAATTGACCACTCTGAGCTGATCCACATTGTTTTCATTGGTAGGATGGTGACTGAACACCACGGCAACAACCTCCACCTAGGCAAGAACAGTTGAAAGAACATCAGTTATCTTACTGGTGAGAAACTAGTTGTGCTGCTCCTGAACATGGGGTAATAGAAGAACTCTTGTCACCTGTTGTTGGTGAAAATATCTGACAGAAACATTGATGGTGACCCATATTTCCACAAGATCGGTACTCCACTGGGTTCCTCCGGCAATGTGGCCTCATATTCCTGCTCTTACTGTACTGGTATCACACCACCTGGCTACCATAAGATGCATCCCACCTACTCTGACCTCCTCATGAAAACTCCCTATGACACTTACTCTTATCAACCGATGATAAAATAACCCCTGATGTCGAACCACCCTAGATCACTGCTCCAGAATCCCTCATATTGTGCATTGGGATCAGCACTTGGTTGACTATAAATGATATTAAAATCAACCATAATATGTTCACCTGCAATCTTATATCTTGTCTAAGACCATCCTTGAACTTCCTCACAAGTACCGATTCATCACCTCTAGGAATATGCATGAAATGCTATAGCTCTGTGAAGCGAGATGACTAATTCGTGTTAGAAAGAGTACCCTTCTCTATACATAAGAACTATCAGGCTCAGTCATCCCTCAAAAACTATGTGTATAAGTAATCATAGAAGATTCACTGAAACACATCCCATGCCAAATTCTGTTGGCACCCCACCTGTGATATCACCACCCACCACCTCATAGTGGAGCCTCGAAGCATATAGGTAGTGAGCTTCACCCTCCTATCTAGAGGTATTTCCAGTTGCTTGATGATCATCTGCATGGCGTCTATCAATGACTCTACAACCTAGTGTCCTCTATCCCCTGAGAATGTGGGAGGATTATTCTTTTGAAAGACCCGTATCAATTCTACCAATGATGGGGCATGAGGCATCACTCCCTAAAAAGTATGAATCATCCTTATAAAGCCCTCTCTAAACTATCCATCAGTTTCTCTGTCACGTATAATGGTTGGTGGCAAGACTGGCATGATAGGAGGATCTGCAGGAATGCGCTGATCAACCATGTCCAGTGTTTGATCAACACATTGTGATTGGCGTAAAACTAGAGGACGACTCTATTACATAAATATGAAAGGTTAAACACACACCTTTGATCAAGATTAATAGGGAAAGAAACATAGAAGTTTAAGAAAGGAACAAGAGAAATAATTCACTCATGTTTTACTAAACAAGACTACATGGCGTGTATAAACCCAACATGTCGTGTTCGTTTATGTCTTTCACATGGGCATGTACTTCTTCCAACCTAGGTCAAGTAACACCCCAAACACATGGTGTGTTGTCTTAACACACAGCGTGTACTTGAATCCCCTTCCCCTACCCGAGTCCTTAAACATGGTTAAGCTAAATATCCCTCCTAATTCAATACTATATTTCATGTTCTATAAAATCTTCACCATCCAGTGTTGTTAGCTACACGGGCAGGTTCCTAGGATTACCCTACATTGTGTTCTGAAGCCTGAAACGTTTTGTATTACAATATATTTAATTATAGCACCCCCAGTTTGAGTTATGTGGAATTGTTTTGTGCATTTTATATATTTAATGTGAATGGAACGAGTTAGGAATAGGATGGTATAGTATGGAATGGTTTTGGATTTGTTTGGAGGCTTTCAAAGTGGTGAACAGTTTGAGCCCGGTTAGTGGAAACCGTGTGAGTTCCCCATGAAACTGTGTGGACCCTTGTTCTCGAGACAATAGGTCTTTCACAGCTTGTGCATGGTTTTCCAAACCATGTGAGCAAACCGTGCGGACCCTCGCTCTCAATTTAGTGGTATTCACATGGTTAGCGCACGGTTTTCCAAACCGTGGGGGCTAACTGTGCAACCAATTAATGATAGGGTTATAAGTTCTAGGATCACTGGAGATTGCCTCGTTTCACTCCTCTCTTCCTCCCACTCAAGACTCACTTGGTGTTTTGGGTTCTCAGGGGTTAGGGGTTCTCTCCAAATTTTTTGGAAGCAATTCTAATAGGATTGAAGGGGGATTCAAGGTGGTTACTCCCGGGTAAGTCTCTCCTCTTCCTTCTCTTGTGTTTTCCTCTTGATCTACTTCCCCATGTTTCTTGGTTTTCTAGATCTACACTTGTTGTGTGTAGATATTGGGTTGGGGTTGCATTAGATGATGATTTTGAGGCTTGTTATTTTTAGGGGAGGGATCTAAAGAGTTGTCGGTGGTACGTTCACCAGATTTGAGGCACCGTTGTTCGTGGGTCGATTTCTAGGGAACCCTAAAGGTAGTTGGCTTCTCTCTCGACTCCACTTGATTTGAAATAGTGGTTCCTTGTTACAATTAATTTGTTGTGATTTTAATTAATTGTGTGTTGATGTGCGAAATTGGTGGAAAACTTCATGGGTGATGTTTTGGGGATTTTTTTGGAAAGAAGAGGGTTTTGTGGTGAAATGCTTTTGTTGTGGATTTTAAAATGTAGATTTTAAAATGGGAGTCTATGGTTGATTTGGAAAAATTATTGATATAAATGGAATTCAATAATAGGATTGTTTTTTTGAAATATGATTTGGAATGTAAAATAGTTTATAATAAATGGGTGATTTATTGAAGTGAATTGACATGTAATGGAATTGGTTGATTAGATGATGTTGTTGTGACCATGATGGGTTATATGATTGGTTTTGATTGATTGAATTGTTTTGTGGATATGTGTGGGATGTACCACTATAATAAAGTGGGCCACCATCAATGATAAGTGGACAAAAAGAGACGCTAGTTGTAAATGGGAAAAACAGGTTGGATGGAAGCACCACCGTAATGATTGTTTTGTTCTGTACTGCTTTGTAAGATGGAATTGTTGTGCCTATGGGTAAATGGTGGAAAGGATGTTTCTATTCGTTTGGTTTTCCTTTGATTGTTTGGGTTGGGTGTGATGGATTGGTAAGAGCATGGTTGGATTTTGGTAATGGTTTCACTTGTGATTATTATATATAAAATGTTTTTTATTAATATGATAATTGTTTTATCGTAGTTCCATGTGTAGGGAATTCATTTGGGGAATACCTACGAAGTTTTAGTACTCACCCCCTTCTTTGGCACATTGGTGTCTTTGCAGATGTGGTGTACCATGACGTGGGAAAAGGTAAGGCATCAACCTCTTTTAGTGGTGCATTGTGATGTCTTGGTGGAACTTGGAGCATGGAGATTGGTGTGTAGCTATGGTGGTGTCATGGTTTTTGGTGCTCTTGTTGAGTCTTCCGCGTTGTACTCTGATGTTGTATTGGGTTGTGTTGGCATGTGAGACTATGGATTATCTGGTTGTCTTTGGTAATGTATGAGTTTGGCTTTATTGACAAGCATCATTTAGTTATGGTTGTTTGGTTTGTTTTGTCTCAATGGAAAATCATTCCTAGATTGTTCTCGTAGCCCTCAGAATTTATTTCCAGCCTTTTGCACCAAGGGAACAACGCTTAAGGCCAAGTAAACCTCACAGCCTCCTCAAGCTAATGATGTAGTGGTGGGGTGTTACAAGTGGTATCATTTTGGTTCAGTCCTTTGGATTTGATTCTCGGATTTGGTGTTGACATTTGTTGTGGTATTCTACTTGAGTTGGGATGGTATGAAGGAGTAGGATTGTCGGAACATGGAATGTATAGCATAAAAGTACATATCTATCCCTTTTATGCTGAAATTAAAGTTACCAGGGAGTTGGGTAAACAAGTGTTTTGGAGACACTTATAGGCATTGGATATCTCATTGTCGTGGGTGTATCCAAGGAGATGAGCATGACATGCATGGTAGAAATGAATTCCCTCTATGATGAATATGTCATTGGGGTATAATGATTTATGATGTAATGAGAAATTGTAATGTGAATAAATTTGTATTCTTAAAATGGTTTGGTTTTCAAAATGGTGAAACATGGAACATATGGAAAAATGTGAACAGGTGGAAAGCCTTGTTGTGATAGTGTTGTCTAATGTGATTTGAAATGGGATTTCGTGATGTCTACAAAAGTGAGACTCATGGTTGGTTGTTTTCTGATTATTGAAATGGCACCATGTAGGTGTCGTAGATATTAACCGGAGGAGGCTGCTGAGAATGTGGTTTACCTGAGCCTCAGGTGAACCAGCAGCTAGTTCAATGTATAGTGCATGCTTTCCAAGCTGTGGGATGTGTAAATAGAGGGGATGAAGCAATGAATGTGGATCATGTAGTTACATTTAAAAAGAGGAATCCACTCATTTTAAGGGTTAATTCAGAGCAAGATAGGGCAGAAGCATGGTTGAATGGAATAAACAAGATATTCGAGTTCTAGGGAACACTGGTGGAGTTAAAAGTGATGTTGGGAACATATATGTTGGAAGATCTTTCCCTTCAGTGGTGGGAGTTGGTTTTCCATGATGGGATGGACCAGGGTGTGATGTGGGAAGGCTTTTAGGAAATTTTTATCAAATAATTCTACCCACATACATTTAGAATTTAGAATACAACTAATTTCTTTAGTTTGAAGCAATAGATGATGTCGTTGACGGATTATGAAGATATGTTTACGAACATGGTGCGGTTTTCACCCCAGGAGGTGGGTAGAACGTCATTGAAGGAAATTATCTTTGAAGCGATTTTGAGGAAAGAAATCAATTCAAAGATAGTGGTGCTGTGTATAGATGATTACACGGAGATGGTGAATAGAGCATCAGTGGCTGAGGGGGATTTGTTTGGAAATCCGGGGGGAAGCATGGTGGTACACATATAGAATAGTGGGAACACTAACTTTGGGTTCATGTGGAAGAGGGAAACTTAGTCCTAGGGCATGAATATAACATATAATCTGACGGCATGATCAATGAATCATCCTTCGAAGCCCTAGAGCATGATGGGATGTTTTCACTGTGGTTCTACAGGCCACATCAAGCGGGATTTTACAACAAAACCTCGATCATGTCTTAATTGTAAGCATATGGGACATCTGCATCATTATTTTCAGAATGCTCCAAGGTCAGGTGTGCGGGGAACTCCTCAGGGATCATAGATGTCGTATGCTTCGAAGGGAAGGGGACAGCAACACACCCCTCATCAACAGAGTAAAGTGGTTCCTTGTGATTCTCGGAATACCACCACTCCTTAGCAGAACAATAATGATAAGAGTGTGGAAAGAAAACATGTGTTTAGTGCAGAGCAGGTTGTGGGGTATGATTAGTCGGGACCATCCATGGTGCGAGGTACTATTCTTTTAAATTCTACCTTGATGCCAGTGTTATTTGATATGGGTGCTTCACACTCTTTTATTGCTGCATGTGTGATTGATTATCTTGGTTTAAGGGTAGAAATGATTCACTGGGTTTTGAAACTTCAAACACCTCTCGGTCGAATAGAGTGTCAAGCTTTCTTGTATAGAAAATGTTTTATAGTTGCGGGCGAGGTTGAGATAGTGTAGAACTTTTCAATGCTTGAGATGGAGGGTTATGATGTAATCCTGGGAATGGATTGGCTGGTGTCTTTTAAGGCCCACATCGACTTTGAGGCACGGACAGTGGCTTTTACGAGACTGGATGGCATTAGAAATATATTTAGAGGAGAAAATCATGAAAGACAGGGTGGAACAGGTTTGTTGGCAACAACAGTGGGTACGTTATCGTATCAGTTGGAGGTGTTTTTGTTGGAATCGAGAGAGGGTGTTGAGTATAGTGTTCCTCTGGCAGGGGTGGATCTGTTCATGGATGTTTTTCCCGATGAATTCTCTTGGTTACCTCCTGTAAGAGAAGGGAAGTTTATGATTGATCTCCTTCTGGGGACCAGTCCTATCGCACATCCATCTTATCGGATGGCACCAGCTGAATTGTGGGAATTGATATTTTAGTTAGAAGAGTTAAAAAACAAAGGGTTTATCCAGCCTAGCATGTCTCGGTGGCAGCGCCAGTGTTGTTTGTAAAAAAGTCTAATGTTACCTTGAGGATATGCGTTGATTATGGTAGACTTAACCAAATTCTGATAATGAATAGATATCCAATTCCATGAAATGATGATTTTTCTGACCAGTTGAGGGGAGCCCTGTGGTTCTCCACGATCGAATTGAGGTCAGGATAACATCAATTGCTGGTGAGGAAGGAGGATATTTCTAAAACATCTTTCAGAAGACGATATAGCCAATTTGAATATGTGGTTATTCCCTTTGGTCTAACGAATGATCAAGAAGTTTTTATGGCATTGATGAATCTAATATTTCAGAGATATCTTAAATCGTTTGTGGTGGTGTTTGTTGACGATGTTCTGGTGTATTCAAATACAAGGGTGGAGGATGAGAAGCACTTGGCGATAATGCTCGGGATCTTTAGGGATCATCGGTTGTATGCCAAATTTTCAAAGTGTGACTTCTGGATATAGGAAGATCATTTTCCTGGCCATGTGATTTCTGAAAGGGGTTTTTTAATGGATATAGAAAGGATAGAGTATGTTATCTCATGGAAACCACCAATGAATGTGTGAGATACGTAGTTTTTGAGGTCTATCTGGATATTACCGTCGTTTTGTTCATGAATTTTCATATTTGAATTCGCTAAAGACAACTTTGACAAGAAATAATGTTCCATTCCAGTGGAATGAAAAGTGTCAATATTGTTTCTAAGAGCTAAATGGTCGTCCTATATCATAACCAATCTTGGTTTTTCTAGAATCGAGAAAATGGTACGTGGTGTATTGTGATGCATCGGGATCAGGGTTGGGGTGAGTTATCGTGCAAGGGAATCATGTGGTTGCATATGGCTCATGATAGTTGAGAGTGAATGAGGGGAACTACACAACTCGTTATTTGGAGTTGGTAGCAGTGGTCTATGCTTTGAATGTGTGGAATCATTTTCTCTTCAGTGAGAAATTCATGGTATATACAGATCATAAGAGTTTGAAAAACATTTTCTAACTAAGGGATTTGAACACGAGGCAAAGAAGATTGATGGAATATCTCAAGATGATTGATTTTGACATGATGTACACACCAGGTAATGGAAATTTGGTGGTGGACGCATTAAGTAGAAAATCTTATCCTCAGGTTGATCAGAAAGAGAATTGAGATGACTCAGAGTCATCCGAAATCGTATGTGGATCAACGTCGATGGCCATTTTCGTTCCAGGTAAGTGATCATGTGTTCTTGAGGATCTCTCCTAGGATGGGGAATCGTCAGTTTGGGAATCAGGGAAAGTTATCTCCAAGGTATATTTGACCTTTTGAGGTTCTTCAACGGGTTAGTGAGGTGGCTTATTGTTTGGCTTTACCAAAATGGTTTAGTGAGGAGCACAATGTGTTTCATGTGTCGTAGTTGAAAAAGTATCAACCAGATCCTGACCATGTGATTTGATGGGACCATGTTGATCTAGAACCGGATGCTTCATTGGTGCACATTCCAGTGCGGGTTGTGGATAGGAAATAGAACGTCTTTTGTGGTAAAATCATCAGTTTAGTTCGTGTCTTGTGGAACCATTTTTAGATTCAAGAGGAGATTTGGGAGTGGGAGAAAGAGATGGTCAAGTAGTGTCACGAGATCTTTCATCGAAGGGAAGGTTCACTATATTATGAGGATGGAATGTCCAATGGTGGGTAAAATTGAGCACCCCTGGTTAGAGGTATGTGGCCCTTGTTTATAAATTATTATGTATTTAATGTTCATGTACGGTGTTGGGAAGAGGTTGGGAGATTTAGGAATGGTTTTGTATGTGTTTGGAAGCTTTTAACGGGGTGCATGTTTTGAGAACAGTTAGTGGAAACCATGCAGGTTCCCCAGGAAACCGTGTGAACTGTTATTCTTGAGACAGTTGGCCTCGCACGGCCTGTGCACGGTTTTCCAAACCGTGCAGGAAAACTGTGCAAACCGTGTCTCTCGAGGCTATGGTGTGCGCACGGCTAGCACCCAGTTTTCCAAACTGTGCAGGCAAACCGTGCAGCCACATAAAGATAGGGTTATAAGTTCCAGGCTCACTCGAGATTGCCTCATTTCACTCAACTATTCCTCCCACTCGATCCTCAATTGGGTTTTTGGGTTCTCAGGGGTTAGGGGGCTCTCCCACTCATTTGCAAGCGATTGGAAGGGGTTTCAAGGTGGATTCAAGGTGGTTTCTCCTAGGTAAGTCTCTCCTCTTTCTTCTCTTGTGTTTTTTCTAGATCTACTTCCCCTCTTTCTTGGTTATCAAGATCTATACTTTTTTTGGGTAGATATAAGGTTGTATTTTCCTTGGATGATGATTTTGAGGCTTGTTATGCTTAGGGGAGGGGATCTAGAGAGGTGATGGTGGTGCGTTCACCGGATTTGAGGTGCAGTTGTTCGTGGGTCGATTTCTATGGAACCCTAAAGTCAGGTGGCTTCTCTCTCAACTCTACTTGGTTAGAAATCGTGGTTTTTTGTTACAATTAATTTGTTGTTCTTGTAATTAATTGTGTTTTGATGTGTGAAATTGGTGGAAAATTCCTTGGGTGATGTTTTGGGGATTTTTTTGTGAGGAAGAGGGTTTTGTGGTGAAATGATTTTATTGTGGATTTTAAAATGGTGATTTTATAATGGGAGGGTATAGTTGTTTTTGGAAAATGATTGATAGGAATGGATTTCAATAAAAGGGTTGTTCTATTGAAATAGGGTTTGGAATGGGAATTTGTTTTGAATAAATTGGTGATTTATTAAAGTGAATTGATATGTAATTGAATTGGTCGGTTACAAGATGTTATTGTGACAATGATGAATTATATGATTTGTCGTGATTGATTGAATTTTTCTATAGAAGTGGGCGGGATGTACCACTATAATAAAGGGGGATGGATAGTAGACGGATGGGCCACAATCAATGATAAGTGGACGGGAAGAGCCACTAATTTTAAATGGGTGAAACAGGTTGGACAGAAGCACCATCGTTATGATTATTTTGTTGACTACTGCTTTGCAAGATGGAATCGTTGTGCCAAAGGGTAAATGTTGGAAAGTTTGTGGCTTGTCGGTTGGATTTCCGATGATTGTTTTGGTTGGGTGTGATGGATTGGTATGAGAATGATTGGATTATGGTAATGGTTTCAATTGTGTGTATTTTATTTAAACTATTTTATATTAATGTGCTAACTAATTTATCCTATGGGCGTGTGTAGGGAAGTCATTTGGGGAAAACCTAAAGAGTTTTAGTACTCACCCCCTTTTTTGGAATGTTGGTGTCTTTGCTGATGTTGTGTACCGTGACTTCGGCAAAGGTAAGGCATCAACCTCCTTTAGCGGTGTTTCATGATGTCTTGGTGGAACTTGGAGGGTGGTGTGGAGCTGTGGTAGTGTCATGGCTTGTGGTGCCCTTGTTGTGTCTTCTGCATTGTACTCTGATTTTTTACTGGGTTTTGATGGCATGTGAGACTATGGATTATCCAGTTTTCATTGGTATTGTATGAGATTGGCATTATTGACATGCATCATTTAGTTGTGATTGTTTGGATGGTGTTGTATCAAGTGAAAATCATTACCCTGTTGTTCTCGGAGCCCTCAGCATTTATTTCCAGTCTTTAGTGCCTTGGGAACATTTCGTAAGGCCAAGTAACCCTCACCGCCTCCTCAAGCCAATGAGGAAGGGGTCGGGTTATACAATATTTGACTGTGTCATTAGTCACATGGGCAGACCCAGGGTCAACACCACAGGGCATGTACAACCGGTACATGGCGTGTTCCCACAAGAAACAACACTATCTCGTGTCTCTTCCGACAAGACCAATGAAACAGTTAGATACTACATGGACAGTACATAATGAACAAGACATGTACTTAATAGAAACTGTTTCTTCCTAAACATAAGAGAATGTGTCTTGTACTTAACATTACAGAATGTGTATTCTATGATTTTCTGGTAAGTAAGCCTCTGAAACTACTCTGGAATCCAGAAGAATACTAAAACTATAATTGAAAGTGCCAAATTCCAATCTGTGACGGGCCTATACTCCCTGCAAATAAAATATTGGCATCTTATTCATTTTATATCAAGGATAATAAGGCAATGATCAACCAAATTCTAGTCCATTATGGGATATAACACCTCAAAAACCAATGTTTGGCATTCATATAAACTAAACCTCACAAACAAAGTACCTGGCCAATGAGATTGAATTCTATCAAGGAATCTATTACAACATCATGCATATTCTACACAACATCTATCACAACAACATTCAATCGCTAATGAATCCTAGATGGCATGGAAAAAATTCATGACATGTGATTTCTATAAAGATCTTATATGATGCATGAGATGGAATAGTCTCATGTCATGGGGATGCGATAGAAATAGAACCTCAATAACAACAATGGTAACAGTAAAAAATAAATGAATAAACCAATGATGAAATAAAATCAACTGTAAATTGAAAAACTAGAAAAAAATTAAATAACTAAGGTAGGTTGGATTTTCACTGCACATGGGTTAGATAATCCCAGGAAAAATTTATTACCTAATACCTATTCTGTCTTATCCATGGATCTAGGATCCAACCAGTAAGTCAATATGAAAAAAATTCCTCAGATACCACTTTGTAACATCCCAGTTCCAGAAGGCACCCAGAGGCACCCCCTACTAAGTTGGTCACATGGCCTCAAGAACATTTCCCAAAAAGAAATAGGCATCTAACTAGCATCAAGGGCCCTTGGGTGTGATAGTGGGGAAACAATACCCGCATTGGTAGAGTAACCCAATAGATGAAAATACGAGCAACAGTGGAAACTGTAATAATTCATACAAAAGAGAAAAATTGAAACAAGAAGTGATAAAAGCTGAAACATAAATATAATTATTCATGATACGTATGTCTATAAAAGAATCCAAATAGTCAAAATTATGGAATAGAAAGAGTAATAAACAAAATTAATAAAGAAAACATATAAACAGCTCCTAATCATTGCAAGCCTAAGCATGGTCTTATACTCTCCAGCTCTATACCAAGTTGTGTATATGAAGTAGATGGGCAAATACACATGTCTATAATTGCAGCAATATAATCTGTTTGGGCCCAAAAGCATGACCCAAAAAGGATGTGAGACTAAATCCCAGTAGGGTACCTCCTGAATATATGTTCCCAATAGTTAGTGAATATATTTGGAAGGTATTAATCAAAAATGCTATAAACAAGAAAGTACTCACCATGAAACAGTTCTGCATATCAAATAAATATATAATAATGCATGGTAACCATATAGGATTTACACACATCCTATCCCCTCTGGTTCAGTTATATGAATGTATCAAGACTCTCTGAGGAAGCTCTCACAGTAAAATACCCTTATAGTCAAAATTGATTCAGGACTCTGTGGGGAAGCTCACACGGTCTATTCCCCTTATATCCCCAAGTGTTCAAAGACTCTCTGAGGAAACTCACTTGTTCTATTCCCCTCATAGTCTATAATGGTTCAATGACTCTCTAAGGAAGCTCACTCTGTCAATTACCCTAATTGTGTACTAAACTAGGTTCTCACAACCCTGTGTAAGTCAACGATCAATAAAATTAAATATGGCCAAAGTAAACCTTAATAACTACGTGGCTAATTGGTCTACAACATATCAATCATGTTATAAAACAAACACTTCACCCAAAAACACTAGGCATGGGGAAAATATGCATGGCGTACTAAAAGGATAACCAGGAACCAATGGTCATAAATAGAACAGGCATGGGAAGACACATACAAAACATGGTAATCAACCCTGTTCATATCCAAATAACCTCCACTCAATCATAAAAGCATTATTAGAAATTAATAGGGTAAAACAATAAATACACATTACCCTGATTAAGGGTATTTTCCAAAATTCCACATATAACTCAAATCCTTTCAATAGAAATTGAGAAACCACCAACATCTTAGGGTTTGGAGATGTCACGACACGACCCAACCGGTCCCGAGCCGCAACTACCTCAAGACCTCCTCCATAGGCTAGAGGATGAAGAACTGCGCCGAAGGCATAACCATCTCGGAGGGGCCTTCTCCGAAGTAACTGTACTCACACTAACACAACCCACATGACGCAGTATTGCAGAGTAAAAAGGAAACCAAAAGATAGGTAGCTATACCCCAACCAAAGACATGCATCCACAACTAAAATGTGTAACTAATGTTATATAACTACTGAAAAGTAAACTGAAAAGTAAAAAATGAAAAACACGCGCCCAACCACAAATATTCCACAACCTGGTAACAGGTAAACAAAATAAGACAACTGGATATACTCCCACATGAATACTCTTTCATGACCACTGTATGCTGCTCCAATGTTGTGACCTCTATGCTCCTCCATAGTCACGATCGACATGTCCGTTGTCTGCAAGGGCACAACAGGTGCGGGAAAATCCCAAGGATGGGTGAGTATAAAGATAATCAGTAAGATTCCCCAAAAGCTCGAGGGAGCAACAAAGGAGGCACTAAAGAGGTGATAAGTAGACTAACAAGAGCAGTAGAAAAGTTTAGTAAAGAGAGTGCTGCTTAACCCAACAGAAATAAGTACGCACAAACCGCAAGGACTTGGAGCGAAAGTAGGGTGAAATTATATATATATATATATATGATTCAACAAGAAACCCAAACAAGTGTGCAAGTGGATCTTCATATCCATGCTCTGCCCAGGATAATCTCCATCAGTTCCATGTAAAACCATTCTCACAGCCCAACATCTCATCTCTTCCACCTTGGAAGACCATGTCAGAGGGGCTCAATCACCACACTTTAATACTATCCACACTGACTCGCCCGCACAGTTTTAGGTCACGTGTCAAGGACGAGTCATAGTGTGGAAAGTACCCCTATATCTTTTTGGGTCCTTATGTAACGTTAAAACTGTGACATAACTAATCCTCACAGTGAGGGTCCCGCTCCAGTAGTCACGGAGGAAAAGTCAACGACTAGCATCATAAGAAGGGTTGAGTCTGAAATGCCAACTGGAGACCCACTGCCCAGCCCTACTAGATGGTAAACCATAAAAGATGTTGGGTGACCCAATTCCCATCCTTTCTTGAGTGTAAACACTAATACATCATCAGGCAACCCACTACCCATCCATGCTGAAGGGTAGAACTGAAAGAAGAATATGGGTGACCCACTGCCCATCCCTACTGGAGGGTAAACCTGGAACATGTCGACCGACGTCCCACTGCACAACCCTATTGGAGGGTAGATCTGGAACAAGATGACGGGTGACCCACTACCCAGACTTGGTAAAGGGTAGACCCTCATGATTCTTCGGGTGAACCACGTCCCAGCCCTTCTCGAGGGTAGACCCGGAATCGGCCCGATAGCTCTGCACTGCTACAGACATCACCAGGTGTCACTAACAACGCCTCTGTGCATTGGTTCGGAGTGCATCAATATGGACCACCACCGAACATCTTACCATGCTTCCACATTTAACACAATTTCAAAAGAGGCTCCATATTCCCAAAATCATTTCACTGTTGCAATCCTCCCAGAAAAACACGTGAGATAGACTACTTACTCGACCGAAATAGACAACCGGTGAATATGGTACTATTCACCATAGCCAACCTGTGTGCGGCACGCACCCTGATTCCGATACACATCGGGTGAACTACACCATAGTGAGGCTTTCGAAAAAACATGCAGAAAAGACTACTCATATCCATTGAACTGACATCTGGTGAAAATGTCGTAAAAACGCTGCACGCTGCTCAAAGACGAAACGTAGGGCCCATGTCTGAACTCCAACATCAATGCTCTAAACCATACTGGAAATATCCCCCTCGATGCCAGGTTTACATCGCCTCTGATGACACTCATATTGGACATCAGATGTGTCCGCACAAACCAAAACAAGAAACCCGACAAAGCACTTAACGAGCGTACCACGACACCGAGCTCCCCTCCTAGGAATTAAAAATCCATGAAACCATCTAAAAACTTACTCCTCGAGCCGATGATTACATTTCCACAAAATACATGTATAATATTCATGGGAGAAATTGACTATGCCATTACAAAATGAAAGACTGCTAATACCAATTAAAGAAAAAAAAACTTCCATCAAGGAAAAACATAGATCATAATTCCCTTCACAACAAGATACTTATATAGCATAATTTGGAGCCTTATATATACCTCAAACAATAAATTTTATCCCCATTAATTAGGTGTAGAGACCCAAAGCTTGACGTACATGGAAATTACATTACATTAGTGAAATGCTTAATACATAACAAAAACCCACACACAAGGACCATAATAGTTTAGTGTCTTTGGAATATTGGAACGTAACCCTCTAATAGTGGTGAAAGATCTTCAACATCTCCCATAAAGATCATCCCTTTTTTTCTTACATAAAACCTTTCTTTCTATCCTGGGGAAAAGAAAACATTAAAAGGGTGATCTCAAATGCTCAGTAAGGGTAAGCATGGATAAAATAAAACATACCATATACATTTGAACGTAAAAACACGAACATAATGTTTAAACATCAAAAGCTTGAGAAATGAAACAAAACCTGGAAGTAGGTAAGGCATAGATCATAAAGAAACATTAAGAATGATAAAATAGCATGGGAATAAAACATGTAATTATTGCAACCATTAAGCACATGATAGTATTTCCATAGTAGCCAAGGCATTGCTGCCAAGACCATCTTAGTGGACAATGTCCCTTTCTGAATCGAGTTCACTCCTCGTTCCAGTCCTGTATTACTGAACCAGTTTAACTTTCCATTCCAGCCATGTATATATCATGAGATATAAATCTTTACCCAATGTATTGGAGGGAGATATAGGTCTCACCCATCTCATAATGAAATCATTCTTACTTGTGCCACAAAATAAACATACATCATTCATAGTAACCCAATAAATAAAATTGGTTTCATAAACATCTTCCAATAATCACATAATCCATATAAAATAAATGGATATCATTTCATAATAAGAAATTTGAAACCATGGAAATCATAGAGACATTATAATTGAAACATACACATATGAAATAATGTCATCTTAGATGGAAAAATGTTTTGATAAAACCCTAGAAATGAATTCTTGGGTAAAATATCATTTCTTCTTCAAAATAAATTTATTTTTACAAAACGTCATGATATTTTAAAAGAAAGAGATTTTGATGAAAATAGTCATGAAATCTTTTTAGGAAGCATCATGAAAATAAGTCATTATAAAAATGTAAAAATCTGTTCATGCCGTATAAGTTAAAAAAACATTCTTCTTGTACTTTTGTCGGAAAAGTTAAAAAAAGTACCTCATAGGGTAAGCAAAAGAATGATTCCTTCCAAACCATGGGATAAAAGTCAAAATGGGTATAAAAGGACTTTAAAAATACATGAATACACTTTTATAAAACATGGACATGGATGATAGCAATAACCCCAGTAAATACTTATGAATAAGTAATCTCGGATAAAAATGAGATTTGCACAATTATCCCTAACCTTAGGTCCGATTTTTTTTGTAAGTGTCTGAACCTCCTTTATAATGATTTAAATAATGTCATTGACTTATTCCAGAATCATAATCATTGTTATGATATCATATATGGTTCACTTATGACTTTATATTACCTGTTCTTTTGTAAATTCCATGTTAAAGAGTGTTTTGGGTAAAATCGATTCATTTGTCGTCTGTGTTTTGACTTGTAATTATTCATATGATTACATAGATCATGATTACTTAATTCCAGAATATAAATCATGATTTATATATAATATATATTCAGAATATACATATATATAATAGATCAATAAATGGAAAGAAATACACCGTTAATGGAGACGGTAGGCCATACGTACGCTTGAACGTTGTTTTCGTTTCCTTATTGAGTTGAATGGAATTAAGTAGATGAAATACATATATATACACATAAATATAGTATCACAATTATGTCATATATTTCATGATTACTTATTATATATATTTTATAATCATTCATGAATGGTTAACATGTAGAATGAATCTCATCCCGTCGTGGAGACGGTAGTCTGTACGTACGCATGAACGATGATATCGTTCTCATGATAATGGAATTGTATTGGAGTGTATGTATACTATTTTAGAATCAATATCACTTTACAATAATCATATATAGTTATTATGTACACCATTATACCCATCCAAGTAAGGTGGTGGTGGAAAATAGATTACACCACGGCGTGGAGATAGTATTTCGTACGTACGCACGCGCGGTGATATCGTTTTCCATAGGATGGATAGATGGCGAAATAGGGTTGTTTAATACATATAATAACATATCAGTATATTATTTATACCTATGTTATTACTTCATAATTAAACAACCTAAGAAGAAGGAGTGGAAGAAGAAATAAAGTTGAAAGAATCGGTAACGTACATTACCTCTTCTTTGAAGCGCCTCTTTCAGATCTCCTTTTAGGGAACTAAAATTGGTCTTTTAGGAAGAACAAAACCTCTAGGATGTTTCTAGGGAAGTGGAGAAGATAATTTGTCAGGCTTTGGCCGATCCTTAAGGCTCAATGTGGTATGAGGAAGAGAGGGATGATGTGCCCTTTTATAATGGAGGAGAGGGGCACCTTTGGAATAACAAAACTTATTATTTTTTTATAAAGCCAAATTCGGTTTTAAATATCTCCAAATTAATTTATTTCAAAGCTAAAGTGGGTAGGGGTCGTAATACTCTCATCCAATAGAATTTAGACATGTTTAGGTTCCTATTTTAACCTTATCATTTAGATTTAACATTAAGTTAGATAATTTTACTTTTACCGTGTCTTTTTGTGTTCTTACAATATAAGGTTAATAAACATACTATATGAAGCTAAACGAACCTCAAGTTGTTTATTATTAATATATATAACCTTATCTAAGTCATTTGGCTGAACCTTATATTTTTAGGAATAAAATAACCATTAATAATATAATATTTGTTTTAATAACTATTTTATGTCAATTTTGTCACTATTTAGTAATTGATTTTTGTGAAAATCATAACAGACTGATTCGTTCTAAGAACGTTAATTATATCAATACTAACATGTCATGTTAACCTATAAAATTATTGGAATTCATAAAAAGTCTCAAATTACATTTATTTGGGTATTTATAACATCAATTATGTCAATATTTCATTAATAAGATAATTACTGCATCATCTTTGTGTCATAAATAAATAAACTTATTTAAAGTCAAAAAATTTAAAATAAACTATCATTATATAGGAAATATTTTTAGCTTTCTAATGAATATTTATTGTTGAATTTATCTTTGTATAACCCCATATTGAAACTGATATACTTATTAAACATTTATTTAAACTATTTTAACCCTTCTTTAAATAAATTAATAATAAATGTCCTAATCTAATCCATGTGGGCCTAAATGGTAATATTTTATTCCTAAGGTTGTTTTTGGTCGAATTAAACTTATCCAATAGAATTAAGACATGTTTTAGGGTAATAATAATATCATTTTTACCCTTAATTTCCCAATTTACTTTTAACCGTGGTAAAAAAAATTAAAAAGTTACTATTCACCAAAAATTATTTTCATCTCATTGAACCACATTTTACTTACTGACATCAACTGTGTCTCTAGGATTTTTGAAATTACACTCACAGAAGCGGTAAAATTATTTTTTATGAAAAATTCATTTTTTTACTACCACTTAGTGGTTTCACTATTCATCAAAAAATGTATGTTTCTAGAAAAATACCAAAAATTAGGCCTAAGATATATTTGATAATATGAACTAAAAAATGATGTCTATTTTATCAAATTCAAAACATATCAGTTGGATTACTTAATTTAGAAATTAATTCATGTCGTCAAAACAAATAGTGTGTTCTTAAGAGATAATAACTATCAAAAGATTGACACTTGTTCATGTCTGGTTTAAATGTGAAATTATATCCAATGACCAACATTATATTAAATTGTAAAAATATATTCTAAATATACTTTAAAACCACTCAAATTATTAATTTATCACTATTAATTATTTCAATTAAAAAGGATGTTTTTAAATAAAATTTAGTAATTTTCACTATTCATCAGAAAATGAAAGTTATCCGAAAAGTACCAAAATTTCACCCTAAGCTAATTTCGATATTCCGAATCTAAAAATGAAGTCAATTTCGAAAAATAAAATTTACAAAATTTCAAAAAGTGGTTATTACTATTCATAACGGCTAGTTTTAATAATATTTTAATAGCATATTGTTGTTTACTGAAACTCATTATTGCGTACTACACACGCTATTGAGGAAGGTCACGATTGCGTGTAATGCAAGGAAAGTCAAAGATGTGTGTTGTGAAAGCTTCTTTTGGTGTAGCATAAAACACAAGACAATAATGAAATTAAAAAGAATATTTTTCATAAAATTTCGGGGTGTTACATTCTACCCCCCTTAAAATGAATTTCGCCCTAGAAATTTTTCGGGGTTATAAATGGTTTACTCCTAGAAAGTTTTTTAATATAAACCCACATCGTAAAAAAGAATACCAAAACCAAGATTTAAAAACAAAAGTATGAAACGTAATGGTTACCCAAATAAACTAATAACTGGGTTTCCACATAGATGAAAATATGGATATGGAATTGAAATCTAACCATCATGTTCTGATGGAGAGTGGTAGAGAACATGGATATGGAAAATATAGCAATCACAAATCCATAGATTTGTGATGATCTAAGGTACCATCTGATTCATCAGATATAAGGGCACTAGGACAACATTTTTGGTTTTCAAGATCATTTCCATAAAGTTGATGAATTAAAAGAAATACTTACATGATTTTTGTACAATCTCACTGTTGTTCGTTAATTGAACAATTTCCTCTTCATCCCTTAATTAAATGAAGTTGAATTTGTTATTCGTGATGTTCTAGCATTTCATGTGATAAAATGACGGGTCATTCCATCTATCTCAAACAAAATGTTATAAAAGTTATCATAAATACATAAGTCCATCTATAGTGAGATTAATCATATATGGTTCCAAAAATGGACTTATACTTCATATATCATACTGCTTAATATAATAAAACTAGTTTCTACTAAACAGGGACTTCCTGTAGGCTAGTGGTAGGCGATAAAGGCCAGTCGCACTTCAGTTGTGGGTTCGATTCACACAGCCTTGTCCGATGTGATGGGTTGTCGCCTGTCGTGCAGGTTGTCCTTTTTCTAAAACTAAATTACTATAACATCCCATAAATAATATCAAAAAAAAGTTCTATCCTTAAACAATACTAACTTATGTCCAACATAATCCATTCCAATCTTTAGGCTTATCTAAAATACTTCGGTCTAAGATCATATTATAAAGAAAACGATTACTTGAAATGTCATCAACTAAGCATGTGAATACCAACATTTATCACCCATATATCTTTTTGTTCACATTCAAATCATGTGAATACCTTAATCATGCATTCTCTTGAAAAAATGAATACCCATTAAACCTTAGTGTAAACATGAATGCTGTAAAAAGTTAACTCTTTCCACATACCAAAATCCAAAAATTCTATATACTCAAACCATGATATAACCATCTCCTTATATCAGTCATGAGCTCATGAATACTATCAAACATTTAATTTTCTCCTTATCCGTTCATTATGCGCATATCATCTACATTCCAAAAATATCTGAATAACCATTCATGGATACTGGTACCATTAATCATACACTTTCAAAACTCAAGGAAAGACAACAGTGTAACAATCCTTAGATGTCTCTTTATTCCATAGTACAATGAGATTACTTATAAAACATTACACATGTTAAACATGTAATCATTCCACTACATTCCTAAACCATTGAAAAAGCTTCAATAATTCTTTCATCTCACATATCATTTGTAGTCTCTTCATCATCATCAACATAAATACTATACATATGACCATACTGATTCTCTTCATGAGACTTTACCTTAGGGCATTGGTTTGAATAATGCCCGTACATTCCACATTTAAATCATTTAACCATTGTTGATGTTGTAGCAATACCATTATCCTCATCCCTGGTGTTAACATAACCTTTTCCTTTTCACTTACTTGCTTTGTGTCCTTATTTTCCACACCCAATGCATCTTCCAGTTCTTTTGAAACATTCTCTTTGATGCCTCTTCCCACAGGATTTACATTGGGGAAATTGAACCTTCTTTCCTCTATGATCATCATGAAACTCCATCTTTCTCTTATTAGCCGAGTCAGGAAACTGACCAAATTTTACTTTATTGACCATATTATGAGATTGCTGATTTGGCATAATAATTATTTTTAGACTTCCAAATCCCATTTCATTTGGTTTCTCATGAAGAATATCATTCCATTGTCTATCATATCCTATATTATCGTGAATCATCTTGTTTCCAGCCATTTTCTAAAACCCAAAATGAATAGTGTGAGGGGAAAAAATCATAATATAGGGGGAGTAACTTCAATATCTAACATATTTTGTTTAATCTAATATTGTTACCATAGTTCTAGGACTATATCCTATATATATACTTATCATTAGGGACATCCCAAAACAAACCTTAGAAATACCTCTAGGGATCTCACTAACGTTTTCGCATCCTAGTTTCCAAAGGTTGACAAAACTTTTCCTCTGATACAAACTGTAGAGACCCAAAGCTTGACGTACATAGACATTACATTACTTTAGTAGAATACATAATATATATCAAAAACACAGACACAAGGACTGTAATTGTTTAGTGTCTTTGGAAACATGGAACGTAATCCTCTAATAGTGGTGAAAGATCTTCAACATCTCCCATAAAGATGTTCCCTTTTTTTACCTAAAACCTTTCTTTATATCCTAGGGAAAAAAGGCTGAGCTCAAATTCTCAGTAAGGGTAAGCATGTATAAAATAAAACATACCATATACATTTGAACTTAAAAACATGAACATAATGTTTAAACATCAAAAGCTTGAGAAATGACACAAAACATGGAAGTACATAAGGCATAGATCATAAATAAACATTAAGAATGATAAAATAGAATGGGAATAAAACACGTAATTGTGGAAACCATTAAGCACATGATATGATTTCCACAGTAGCCAAGGCATTGCTGCCAAGAGAATCGTAGTGGACAAAGTCCCTTTCTGAACCGAGTTCACTCCTCGTTCCAGTCCTCTATTACTGAACTGGTTTAACTTTCTGTTCCATAAATGACTATCTCATTAGATATAAATCATTAACCAATGAATTGGAGGGAGATATAGGACCCACCCATCTCATAATTAAATCATTCTTACTTGTGCCACAAAATAAACATACATCATTCATAGTAACCAAATAAATAATATTGGTTTCATAAACATCATCCCATAATACCATAATCCATATAAAAGAAATGGATATAATTTCATAATAAGAAAATTGAAACCATGTAAATAATAGAGATTTTATACTTGAAACATACACATATTAAATAATTTCATCTTAGATGGAAAAAGGTTTTGATAAAACACATGAAATGAATTCTTGAGGAAAATATCATTTCTTCTTCAAAATCTATTTCTTTTCACAAAACGTCATGATATGTTAAAAGAAAGAGATTTTGTTGAAAATAGTTATGAAATATTTTTAGGAAGAATCATGAAAATATGTCTTTATAAAACTGTAAAAATCTGTTCGTGCTGTATAAGTTAAAAAAAATTCTTCTTGTACTTTTGTCAGAAAAGTTAAAAAAAGTACCTTGTAGGGTAAACAAATGAATGATTCCTTCCATACCACGGGGTAACATACAAAATGGGTATAAAAGGACTTTAAAAATACATGAATACACTTTTATAAAACATGGACATGGATGTTATCAGTAACCCCAGTAAATACTTTTGAATAACTAATCTCGGAAAAAAATGAGATTTGCACAATTATCCCTTAACTTAGGTCCGATTTTCTTCGTAAGTGTCCGAACCTCCTGTGTAATGATTTATATAATGTCATCGAGTTATTCCATAATCATACTCATTGTTATGATATCATATATGGTTCACTTATGACTTTATTTTACCCGTTCTTTTGTAAATTCCATGTTAAAGAGAATTTTGGGTAAAATCGTTTCATTTGTGGTCCGTGATTTGACTTGAAATTATTCATATGATTACTTAGATGATGATTACTTAATTATAGAATATAAAAAATTATTTATATATAATATATATTCAGAATATACATATTTATAATAGATCAGTAAATGGAAAAAAATACACGGTTCATGGAGATGGTAGGTCGTACGTACGCATGAACGCTATTTTCGTTTCCGAATTGAGATGAATGGAATTAAGTAGATGAAATAAATATATATACACATAAATCCAGTATAATTGTTATGTCATATATTTCATGATTACTTATTATATATATTTTATAATAATTCATGAATGGTTAACGTGGAGAATGAATCTCAACACGTTGTGGAGACGGTAGACCGTACGTACGCACGAGCGATGATATCATTATCATGATCGTGGAATTCTATTATAGTGTATTTATACTATTTCAGAATCAATATCACTTTTCAATAATCATATATAGTTATTATGTACACCATTATACTCATCCAAGTAAGGTGGTGGTGGAAAATAGATTACACCACGGCGTGGAGACGGTATTCCGTACGTACGCACGCATAGTGATTTCGTTTTCTATAGGTTAGATAGATGGTGAAAAAGGGTTGTTTCATACTTATAATAACATATCAGTATATGAGTGATACTGATTTTATTACTTCATAATGAAACAACCTAAGAAGAAGAAGTGGAAGAAGAAATAAAGTTGATAGAATCGGTAACGGACATTACCTCTTCTTTGAAGCGCCTCTTTGAGATCTCATTTAATGGCACTAAAATTGGTCTTTGAGGAAGACCAGAACCTCTAGGATGTTTCTAGGTAATTGGAGAAGATAATTGGGCAGGGGTTGGCCGATAATGAAGGCTCAATGTGGTGTGAGGAAAAGAGGGAGGAGGTGCCCTTTTACCGTGACTTTTTGTGTTCTTACACTATACGGTTAATAAACATACTATATGAAGACAAACGAACCCCAAGATGTTTATTATTAATATATATAATCTTATCTAAGTCATTTGGATGAACCTTATATTTTTAGTAATAAAATAACAATTGATAATATAATATTTGTTTTAAAAACTATTTTATGTAAATTTTGACACTATTTAGAAATTGATTTTTGTGAAACTTAAAACAGACATATTAGTTCTAAATAAGTTAATTATATCAATACTAACATGTCATATTAACCTAAAAAATTAGTGGAATTCATAAAAAGTCTCATATTACATTTATTTGGGTATTTATAACATTAATTATGTCAATATTTCATTAAAAAGATAATTTCTGCATTATCATTGTGTCATAAATAA
This sequence comes from Viscum album, assembly GCA_963277665.1. Lineage (NCBI taxonomy): Eukaryota > Viridiplantae > Streptophyta > Magnoliopsida > Santalales > Viscaceae > Viscum > Viscum album. The sequence goes on from OY728155.1 coordinate 1,450,419,267, forward strand.
ATTAAATTATTTAAAGTCTAAAAATTACAATTAAAATATTATTATGTAGGAAATCCTTTTAGATTTCTAATGAATATTTATAGTCGAATTTATCTTTTGTATAAACCTGTATTAAAAATTATATACTTATTAAACTTTGATTTTAACTATTTTAACCCTTCGTTAAATAAATTAATAATAAATGTCATAATCTAATCCATGTGGGACTAAATGGTCATATTTTATTCCTAAGGTTGTTTTTGGTCGAATTAAACTTATACAATAGAATTAGGACATGTGTTAGGGTAATAATAATATCATTTTTACCCTTATTTACTTTTAATCGTGGTAAAAAAAAAGTAAACAGTTACTATTCACCAAAAATTATATTCATCTCATTGATCCACATTTTACTTACATACATCAACCGTGTCTCTCAGATTTTTGAAATTCCACTCACAGAAGCGGTAAAATTATGTTTTGTGAAAAAATCATTTTTTTAACTACCACTAAGTGGTTTCACTATTCATCATAAAATGAAAGTTTCTAGAAAAATACCAAAAATTAGGCCTAAGATATATTTGATATTATGAAATGAAAAAGGATGTATATTTTACCAAATTCAAAGCATATCAGTTGCATTAATGTTTTTAAAAATTAATTCTCATTGTCAAAACAAATAGCGTGTTCTTAAGAGATAATAACTATCAAAAGATTAACACTTGTTCATGTCTGGTTTAAATGTGAAATTACATCCAACGACCAACATTGTATTAAATTGAAAAAATATATTCTAAATATACTTTAAAACCACTCAAATTTATAATTTATCACTATTAATTATTTCGATTAAAATGGTTGTTTTTAATTAAAATTTAGTAATTTTGACTATTCATTAGAAAATGAAAGTTATCCGAAAAGTACCAAAATTTCACCGTAAGCTAATTTCGATATTCCAAATCCAAAAATGAAGTCCATTTTGAAAAATAAAATTTAAAAAATTTCAAATAGTGGTTATTACTATTCATAATGTATAGTTTTAATAATATTTTAATAGCATTTTGTTGTTTAGTGAAACTCGTTATTGCGTACTACACACGCTATCGAGGAGGGTCGCGATTGCGTGTAATGCAAGGAAAGTCAAGGATGCGTGTTGTGCAAGCTCATTCTGGTGTAGCGTACAACACAAAACATTAATGAAATTAAAAAGAATATTTTTCATAAAATTTTAGGGTGTTACATTAGGATAGTCAAAAGCGTGTGAGAAAATCAATGGAATATCGACGTTTCAATGTAGTCCATAAATATCGTCCAGATTCATCCCCCGTATTGATGTATGAATTTGTAATTGAAGGATTATGAATCCAGAGGGGTTGTAGGAGCGAAATATTCTCACTCATTTGTCTTATATTAGATGTAAAACCTTCAAACAATTTCGTGAAACTGTTTGGATGTTATGGTCAAACTGGTTGGATGACATTATGTGCCTTCAAACCGGGCCTAACATTTAAATTTCAATATGAGATACATTTATCATCATGAAAACATCGTAATTATCCTTTTCCATAGTTGAATAAAATGATACCCATATTTTTATCTTTCTTCAGTAAAATCTTGTGCTTCATTGGGGTTGTTTTGTGGGCCCCACTTTTGTTTGATGGGCCATAGGACTATTATTCTTTCTACATAAAAGTTCTGCCTTCATTCCCAAAAATATATTTTCTCTATTGGGATTCATCCATCAATTCTAATGTAATAAAAAATATAAACAAAGAGGTCAATCATATCCAAAAATATCAAATTCAAAAAATTAATATAATTTTGTCCCAAAATAGATGAATGATTTGGCCCAAATTTTAATGTTAAACTCAAATTACATTTAAGATGAGAAATGAAGTTCAATTTATATAATTCACCAAAATGAGGTTTGTGGACTGCAGAACACATTATTATTAAGATATTAACAATTAATACTAGAAACATTCAGTGGATAATCAGACATGGTGCATCCCATCATTGAAATTATTTTAATGCTCATCATTTATTGCACATCAAATAATATTTTCCGGACTCAATCATAACCACATTGCGATTCGTTATCATCAATTTCTCAAGTAATTGTGTATGATGATATTTAATCTTTTTATGAGTTATTGGAAGAACATGATAATTATAAGAACATGTGTTCTCATGAAATAATATATATACAAGGTTCATCCGCTCTCAGCATGTTAGGGAACTCGATGCCACACCCTTCACAAAGATTTTTAAGTGAGGATAATTTTTTAAACTCTATTTTTAATTTAATTTTTTTAGATAAAAATTTATTTGGTTTTAGGTATTTTGAAAAACGGGTGTGGAGATGCATGAACGGGGTTCACGCGTCTTTTGTTAGGTATCTGCAGTAAGAGTGAATGTTGTTCACTCTACCTATTGATTTTTTATATAAATATTACTAAAAAACATATATATAAATAGATATCTAAATAAATAGTAAAATAAATATTAATAAAAAGTTACAAAAATTAATTAAATTGTTAATAAATATTAGTAAATATTTCAAAGGATAGTGGGATACCTAATGCTGTAAATATTGATGACCTTCTTCAAGGCTCCAAAGGTCCACAATGCTCGAAAAGGAATGTAGGGAGACCCCCTAAAGCTAGAAAAATCATGGATACTACTTTAAAGTAAAGGAGTTCAAAACATATCCCCATAATAACTAAATCATATATTGTAGAGATAGCATAATCTGGAAAATAAATCATCATGAGATTTCCCATGGCTGGTTCATGCCACTTAATGGAAATGACTAGGACAACAAAGGATTCGAAGCTACAGAATTAACATTTAGATGAACCTGACTAGGAATGGGCTGGACAACATGGTTTTGGGTGATTTACTTTTCGGGTTAGATCCATCCTAGGGGGATTTGTTCCCTTTTTATGAGGTTAGTTATATAGAGTCTCTGCACTTGTTTATCTTGTAACGTCCTTTTTAATAAAATTACCTCTGGCGTTTGGTCGCAGGACCTTTCTAAAAAAAATAATTAAATATTTCGGTATATTAAATAAATATTAATAAATATAAAATAAATATTTATAAATATTTATATTATGAATAAATAAACATAAATATTGATTAAATATTAAATACATATTCCTAAGTAATAATAAATATTTAGGTAGTAAAGAAATATAAAAAAATATTAATGAATATATATATAAAACAAATAGTCATAAAATATTTATTAATATAAATTCATTATTCACAAATATTAAATAAACATTAAGAAATATTCTTAACTATTCATAAATACAAAAAAAACTATTCATAAAAACAACTAGATGATAACATAAATTAATAAATAGTAAATAAACATTCATAAAAATTAATTCAATATTAATAAATATTAATTAAAGATTCGTGAAAAGTAATAATAGATTACTAAATACTCATAAATACTCCTAAATACTATTAAATATCATTAAATATCATTAAATGTCAATGAATATAAATCAATATAAATAAATATTAATTAAATAAAAAAAATGTAATACTAAAAATATTATTAATGGGAAAATATTATTCCAAATTTATAAATAATTATAAATATTAATTAAAAAAATTTACATAATAATAAACATGAAGTAAATATTTATAAATATTCATTAAAATTTAAAAATATTAATAAATATTTGTAATGTTTTTTAATTTTTATAGATGTTGTGTGTCATTAACTCATTCATTAAGAATACATAAATATTAATTACATATTAACGAACACATATAAATATTAATTTAATTTTAATGAGTGTTAAATTAATATTAATAAATGTTAACAATTAATAAAAAAAATAATAAATAATAGATATCCTTTTATTTATTATTCATAAATATTAATAAATATTATTGAAAATAGGTAAATATTAATATTTATGAATATTTACGAACATATAATAAAATTTAGTAATAAAATTTAATATTTGTTAATATTTATTCATATTAAATGCTATTTATGTAATATTTATTTATATTTATCAATAATTAATTAAAATTTATTAAAATTTATTTAAAACATATATATTATTTTATAAGATCAATACATGAAAATATTTATTTATATTCATTTATATTTTTTTTTTATTTAATATTCATTAATATTTATTTATATTTAATTATTTTTATTTATTTTATTTTTATTTGTTTATATATTTTTATATATATTTATATTTACTTATATATTATTTATTAATATTTATTAATATTTATTTATTTAAGAACCCGGATAATATTTTCAGGTATGTTTTCTTTTTTCTGGTGTTTTTGAGAAAAATTAGAGTTTCTGGAAAATTTTGAAGTACTCCCCTTATTGTTGGTTAACACTAAGAGTTGGGTGATGGTCGTGTAATGGTCTTGCACACGACCGTGTGTGGTGACCAAGAGACCGCCTAATTTAGGGTTTGGAAAACAAAACTGCACGTCGTGTACTTTCTTTTTTTTCATTAAATGGACCGGGGTCACGTCTAATTGACAAAAACACCATCTTCTTAACCTTCTTTGACCAAGAGCACCCGTATGGCCATGTGTCTTCTTGGAGCCCCCGATTGAGAATCTGTTCTCCAAATCCACCTTCGTCGATTTTGTTTGGATCGCCTCAGATTGCTCTTACATCTTCTAGAGCATCATTTCTAGATTCATCCTCGTTCGTGAGATATCCTCCATTGAACGTTTTAGACATTTTTTTAGATCTACTGCATTCTAGTTCTATAGAAGGGACAACACCGATGTATAATGTTCCAACAACCCCGACGTAGGTGGTTTGTGCCTTTCTGTAGAATGTCTTCGTGTTATATCTTTAAAAGTTCCCAATACACTTGAACGGGGTATAGTGTGTTTTAGGATTTAGCACGGTTAATTTTAAGTTGTGCTTGTATGCTTGTGTACAGGTTAATAGAATGTGAATATGGTTTATTTCAATTCTTTAAAAGAGTATTCCCATGAATTTTTTATTTATGACTTTTTTGTTTTCTTAGCCTTTTAGGCTGCCTTATGTTCACCCATGCCTAGTAATCTAGGATAGAGTGTTTATTATCTGACATGGTGTTATGCAGTAGATTATTAGCTATGTATTTCTTGAGGTTTACATTGTCCACTATTCATTTCTATGCTCATTTGAATTAAAGTGGTTCATGAGAACCAGGTGTAGTAGACCAAAGGGTGAATGGACCTTGAGGGATTCTCCAGAGTGTTGGTTTATTATTACGATGCAAGACCATAATGGTAATTGACGTAATTTCTTTCTCAGAGTGTCTTTAGTTCCTCAACACGAGCCATTGGGGGAATGAGATGTTGAGTGCTTCCCTAGATCAACTTTTTAGTTACCAATTCTATACAATAGGGGGAATTGACGAGGAGTGCTTCCTCAGAGAGTTTATGCTTAAGATGAACTAGAGGGGTTAGACTTTGTGAACCTTCTAGAGGGTTTTCTATCTAGTTTTTCGCGAGATAGAGGGGTTAGGATAAGAGTACATCCCATAGGGGTTTATTCGTTGATCATATTCTTACTTGATATATGGAATGGAATTCTTTGAAACTGTAGGAATGTTTGTTATTGAGTACATCCGTATTTACCGCTTCTTTTTACATATCGCCTACCACATATATTCAATGACTGTTAGGAATAGATCTTTTGGTGGATTATTACTGGGATTTATCTCACACCCTGTTTGGGTCATGCTTTTGGTCACAAAAAAATTAAATTGTTGATGGACTAGATAAGGGAAGTGCTCTTCAACTTCAGGTACTTGATTGATGGGGATATTGAGAGCGTGGGACCATTCTGAGGCATGCGTTTCTGCTGGAGTTTACATTTTTTCTTTTATACATGTTTAATTCCTTTATTCCATAATTGTTTCTTGTTTGGATTATTTCCTAGACATATGTACCATGCCTCATTTATATATATTCTCTAGTTGTTTCATACATCTAGTCGTCCACCATTTATTATTGTATGATGTTCTTATTGTTTTTGATATTGTAATTTTTTTACATCTATTGTGTTACTCTACTAAAGAGGGAATATTTTCCACACTATCACACCCAATGCCCTCGATGCTAGTCATCATCCTCTGGTATTCGTGGAAATTCACTTCAGGCCATGTGACCAACTGGGTACGGGGAACCTCTAGGTGGCTTCCGAAACTAGGACATTACAAAGTGGTTTCATAGGAGTCTTTTCATCTTTAATTATTGTTTAGAGCCTATATCCAGATATATGAAAGAATAGGTACATTTTAATTAGATGTGCCTAGGAGTAGCTAACCCTTGATCTGAGAAAATCTAATTTCTCTCATTAAATACAATTTTTCTAGGTATCTAATTTTACTATTGATTTGATTTCATCATTTGGTGATTCCCTTGTTTTGTGTTGTTATTGTTGATGTTATTGAGGTTATATTTCTTTTGCAACTTGATGAAATGTGGGTATTATCACTCATGAATCATTTCATAATTTCTTATAAATAACATGAAATTCATTCTTTCCATGCCAACAAGGGTGCAATAGAGACTGCATGTTTTTTTGATAAATGTTCTGCTAGATATGCATACATTTTTGATAGATTCCATGATAGAATACATGCTTTTCATACGGTATTTTTTTTTGTTTAAGGTTATGTTTGAATGAATGAAAAAATTTGGTTCTTGAGGTGTTATGTGACTAATGAATCGGAATATGGTGGATCATTGACTTTTCCCCCTTTTACATGACATATATAATATTCCAATCATTGATTCTCGGGGAATAGTGTCCCTCACAGATCAGAATTTTTCACATTAATGTTTGTTTCAATGTTTTTCTAGGATCTGAAATAGATTATGCGGCTTATTGTCTGGAAAACCCCATAATACACAGCGTGTAATGTAAAACACATGCCATGTGTCCTTATGTTTAGGAAGGAACTGTTTTTCTTAAATGCATGTCATGTAATGTATGCACACGCCTTGTAGTCGTCAACGGTGTCTTAGAATACGTGGGCATAGAAAGGGGGTTTGTAAAATCTTTGGTAGGACACATCATGTACTGAATGTACATGACGTGTTGTAGAATATTGTAACCATAAATATGACTAACAACACGGGCATTTGAATTCTAATTAGTACACACCATGTCCAACAAGATCACGCCGTGTTGTGTGTGCCATTTATCTGTCTGTGTCACTAACAACACAGGTCGATGATGCTCTGCTAGTACACACACCGTCATGAACGAACATGTCGTGTAGTCTTTTTCTAGGAGAGTTGTGTGGAATATCCGTGTAGAAGAACTCAGGCAGGGGGAGAGATTTAATTTACATGGCATGTGTTTGGAAAACAAGCCGTGTGTTTGGGGTGTTACACGACCTATCTAGTAGGATCATACACCCATGTTAAAGGCTTAAGGGAACACATCGTGTAGGTATTATACACATCATGTATAAATGTTTTGGAAAACATTAATGATTTATTTATTTTGGTCCATTATTTAACTTCTATTTTTTAGTACCTTTTAATATTGATCTAAGGTTTGTGCCTGACCTTGCAGAGTCATGCCGCCACGAAATTCTTCGGTTGTCCGCAATTTACAGGGTAGTGATTAGAATCTCGACATGACTGGTTGTGGAATACTGGTAGATCATCTATTTATGAAAGTATTGGCACCAACCATAATTCCAGAAATTAGTTCTAACAAAAATTTCCTTGAGGGATTTTTGAGTTTTATGCAAACCGTTGGGGGAGTACTGCATCCTGCCTCGTCTATGGCAGAGCTGTCATGGGTTTTCTAGAAGCATCATCCTCACTTTACATAGCATTAGTGTTTCATTCATATTCCAAGAGATGATTAGTTCTTCTTGGAAACAAATTTGAGGATGGTCTTAGGCACGACATCTTATCATAGGAGAACATATTAATTTTTACTTACATCACTTCTATAATCAACCAAGCACTGATCACGAAGTGTAATCTGAGGGATTCTAGGGTTGTGATATATGGTGGTTCGACAACCGATGTTAGTATCTCTCCTATTGATAGTAAGAAGCACCATAGGGAGACTTATCATTGAGACATTAGGAGTCTATAGAAATATTATTTTACCTAGGTGGTTTGATTACAATGTGGAAGGTGAAGACATATGGTGCCACATTGCCTGACGGACCTAGTAGAGTGCTGATCTTGCCAAAATGTTGGCCATCTTCAGTGGTTTTATCAGATCTTCTCACCAACATGTTGTGAAAGAGGTTGCTATATGACTCCACATTAAGGAGAAACACCCCCAATTTCTCAAAAGTCATGGAACTCGAGTTCTGTTGGACGTTCAGGCCGAGGTGCAGCTTCTGGTCGTGGTAGTCAGTCGCCAGGATTTCAGCGAGAACAACGTGGATCAGCTCAGAGAGGTCAGGCAGGTTCGCATGGCCATGGTGTAGGTCCACCTTTTGTAGTGGAGTAGACCCATTAGGTTAATGATCTTGTACCCACTACAGTTCGAGGTACAATTCTTTTTTTTCCATATTTTTATCTTCTGATCTTTTCATTATAGGGTCTTCCCATAGATTTATATCTGTGGTTGTTGTGGAGATCCTTGGGCTTTTTATATCTTCATAATCTACAAGTTTGATTCAAGACACACAATTGGGGACTATAATGGATAGTGTATGATAGTGTAAGGAGTGCTCTCTTGATGTTGGTAGGTGTCACTTATTCTGGGGCCTATATGATTTAGAGATGACAAGCTATGATGCCACTCTCGGAATGAACTAGTTAGTTCCCTTCTAGGAATTTGTCAATTTCTATCGCCTTTGGGTGAGTTTCACATCACCATAAGGTAGATCGTTTCTTCATAAGGTAAAATGGGATGTCCAAGAGAGCATAGCAGTACCTGAGCATCATGGGTTTGGAGGAGTTACAACCAAATTTTCTTGTCTATATCTGGATGAATAGGGGACTTCACATTTGGAATTTCCTATAGTGGTGGATCATTTCAGGGATGTATTTCCAGTGGAAATGTTAGGTTTTCCTCTAGAGGAAGAGGTTGACTTTTCTATTAAGATTTTTTCAGGAGCGACACTGGTGTCCATTCCTCCTTCTAGGATGGCTACACTAGAGTTCGAGGAGCTCATGAAGCAGTTGGAGGAGTTGCATGCAATGAGTTTTAGCTGACTTAGTACTTCTCTTTGGGGTTTTACTTTCCTTTTTGTAAAGATGGAGGATGATACCCACATGATTTTTGTGGATAATCATAAGTTGAACCAGTTTATGGTCAAGAACCAATATCCCTTACTGAGGATTGATGATCTTTTTGATTAGCTTCAAGGATACCGGGTGTTCTCGAAGATTGATTTGTGATCTGGTTACCAGAAGTTTCACATTAGAGCATCTGATATACCTCTTACAGCATTCAGGAGAAGATATGGTCTATAAGAGTATGTGGTTATGTCATTCAGTCTCACGAACATGCCTACGGTCTTCATGGAATTGATAAACCGAGTATTCCATCCATACTTGGATTCATTCGTGGTTGTCTTTATGGACGATATCTTAGTGTACTATCACACTCTACATGACCATGACACACATCTTGAGATCGTTCTATGTACACTGGGAGAGTATCTGTTATAAGCTAAGCTATCAAAATGCCAATTTTGTATAGATCATATTCACTTCGTGGGTTATGTTACCTCAGATACAAGAATATTAGTAGACCTAGAAGAAGTGAGAGAAGTAGTTTCCTAGGAGAATCCGAATAATTTCATTGAGGTACAAAGTTTTCTTGTGATGCAGGGATACTACAGACATTTCATACAATACTTTTTACTCATAGTTGTGCCACTTAAAGTCCTATCTATGAAGGGTGAAATGTTCGTGTTGTAAATATTTTTCTGAGTCATCCTTTCAAGAGAAGAAAGTGATGATGACTTCAGCACCGATACTATTATTTCCAGGGATGGGTATGAGATATATCGTGTATTATGATGATCTAGGTATCGGGTTGGGAGCGGTGCCTATGCAGGGGGAATAAGTCATTGTGTATGTGTCTCAACAGTTGAGGCCACATGAGAGAACTACACAACACATGATCTTGAGTTGGCTTATGTTGTCCATTCATTACACTATTATTAATTTATACAATAACCACATACTTAAATATGATTTCATATACGATCTTCTAATATTTAATTGTTATCAATATTTTCACTATTATTATTGTATTTTGTGTTAGCTGAATCATTTTACTTAATATGTTTTGTTATATAAGTCATGTTTATTATGGATATGATTTACATTATTAATATCCATAAATATATTATGTTCTAAAATTTTTTTTATCATAAAAATAAAATTATTCTTAAATGTTTAATATAGGCAATGAAATCTCATCGCATTGTGGAGACGGTAAGTTGTACATACGCAGGAGCGACAATATCACTCTATTAATGGTCAAATAGTATGTAATTGGATGGTCTATTATATATACAGAATAATTATCATGATGTAATTATTATTTAAATGAATTATACTTATTATTATACCCATCCAAACAATGAATTTTTGAATAATGAACTACAACACAATGTGGAGACGGTAAGCCGTATATAAGCACGTGTGGTGAAATTGTCATTCCTAGGATGAAGAGAATAATGAATATGGTTGTACCATATTTATTATAACATATATTTATTTATAATGTCGAGGTTTTATTATTTTAGAATATAATAAACCATGATATAGGATTCATAAAATGAAATATTCTTTGAAAGAGGTGATAAAATAATTACATCTTCTTTAGGTGCTTCCTTTTTAATTGAAAAAAAGGGATATATACGTTAGATTTTCGATTAATTTTAAGAATATAAATGAAATGATGGTAGTTAGGAGGATATTTGTGCAGTTTATTTCTGATTAAAAAATCCTTGGAGGTGTGAATTAAAAGAAAAGGATGTTCCTTTTTATAAGAGAGGTGGGTGTCACTTTTGGAATAGTTTGAAATATTAATTTATTATAAAATTATTTTCAGTTTCTAATAGATCCAAATTGATTTATTTAGATTCTATGGTGGGGATGGGATGAAATCATGTCATCCAATTTGTTTTGGACATGTTTAAGTCATCATATAATCCTTATCATTTAGGCATAACCCATAGTTAAATAGTTTAATTTTTACGATGTCTTCTTGGTTTATTATACTAAATGGTTAATATAGTTACTTTAAAATTCCAATAGAACATCATGTTGTTCATTAATGACATGTGTAACAATATATAAGTCATTTTACTGATCATTATATTATTAGGTTATTATATAATTTAATAATGTAGTATTTTTTTTAAGGACTCATTTATGTCAATTTTAACACTATTTAAGGTTTGTTTTTTTAAATCTTATTAAAAACTGATTCCTTCAAAAAAATGCATTTTAGAAACACTAAAATGTCATATTCAACTAAAAAAATACGTTTATGGCATCAAAAATTTTATTTATATTTATTTTAATAATTATAATATCAATAATTTACTCCTCCATTAATAATGTAATAACTGCATCATCATTGTGTCCTAAATAAATTCATATATATAATGTCTAAATATTTTAAATAAAATAAAATTATGTAGAAATATTTTTTTCTTTCAAATTTATATGAATTTATTTATTTATCTTATGTATAACCCTATATTAAAAATGCTTTAGTTTTTAAAATTTGAATTTAACACTTTTAACTCTTTTTTAAATAAATTATAATAAATGCCCTAATATAATACACGTAGATAAAAATCGATCATATTTTTGTCCAACGGTTTATTATGGTTCAAAAACATTGATCCAATATGATTAGGGCATGTGTTTGTGTAATTTTATGTTATTATAAAATTATTTTTACCTTTAATTATCATATTTACATTAAACTGTGGTAAATAAAATTAAAAGTTACTATTCACCAAAGGTAATTTTCATCGTATTCAACTAAATTTTACTTATTTATGACAATCATGATTTTCGGATTTTTGGAATTCAATTAAAAGAAGCGGAAAAATTACATGTTAACAAAATTTCTAAATTTTTCTAGAAGGTGGGTAAAAGGGACTAAAAAGATTAATTAAATTATATAAATCTAATTTTATAAAAAAATAACTCCAATTAATTAAATTTGAATAATATGGGAATTATATATCTATTTTTTACTTTAAAATAAATTTAAAATAAAAAAATTTTTACAAAAAAATTTTGTCTTAAACAATAACGTTGTGTGTTCACTATTAATAAAAAATTTAGTGTTATTATAAAATACATAAAATTCACCCTAAGCTAATTTGGATATTAAGAATCCAAAAATGATGTACATTTTGATAAATAAAATTCATAAAATTTCATAAAGTTTCTATTAATATTCGTAACTACTTTTTAAATGACAAGTTTGATTGGTCGTAGTGTTCTAGAACACGAAGCTACATTCATCGTGAAATATTGTATTATTTTGACTGAAGTGTACCATTGAATCTTGGGTTGTGACAAAAAATATGAGTAAAAATAATATCTAAGAATTAAAAACCGCAAACTTGAAACATAAAAATGATTTATGTATGAGAAAAACTGGTGATGCAAAAAAAATATGCATTCAAAATCCCAATTTTAAATCATAAAATTTTTATAGTATCTAACATTGAAAGACTATAAAATATAAACTATAATATGAATAACTTATTTTCAATTACTTATTATATGTAAAATACATTCTTTAATTTCCATTAATATGTGTATTTTAGTGTATATTTTAAAAACATTCAAATTCAATTAGGTGGCAATGAAACCTCCTTGACATTCCTCTTATTCACTATCTCTTCTGAGTAACCCTATACAATCATTACTGAACAATGTTTTTCATCCACAATGCATCTCAATGACTTCCAATGGAGATCCTCTCACCACTCTATCATCCAATGTACGAACTACTCCCAATGTACATTTGTGATGTAGTTCCCCTTCCTATCATCATCATGATGGATTTAACATGCATTCGTCCTATTGACAACCAGTTGTCCCCAGGGATAATGAACATGCCAATATGATTTTTTAAGTAATAGTTTTTCTGACGGTCATATTTTAGACATTTTTAATAACTATGTATGGTTAATGATTGATCTTCAAGTTGATATAAATATTATTGGGTTCAAATGGTTATTTATGAGATAAATCGGCATCGAAGTGAAAATAGTTCTTTAGAAGGGTTCAATATATAGGGTTACTGTTAATATACAATGTTCCAAAATCATAAAAATTATATTAAAATTAAATTTTAGTATTTTTTAAAACAATTAAAATGGTAATTATAAATTTTTATTTCATTCCTCTCATTTTAATTTATTTACATTATTTATGAAAATTTTTCTATTTTTAACATATTATTAGATATTTAGGAAATCATATAAATTTTATTTACTTTGTTTTCATAATGACTATTTTATACAATTTTAATGATATCTACATTTAATGTAATAATTATTCATATGTATAATGTATTCGACTTTGAAATATATCAAATATAAATTGTGACTAAATTATTAAGGGAAACTGAAACACATGGTAAGCATATAAGAAGGGATGATAATAAAAATAGCATCTTCATTTCAGTAGACATAAAACATATAAAGGAAGAAGGGTAGTCAATGTTAGTGTCTATAGCAAGGAGATTCCATCCCAAATGGTAGTCAACGAATAGGATGCACGCTTTGAGTACTCTTTAGAGTATGATGACCTATAATGTGTAGATCCTCCAGGATATGAACATTAACTATTATAACTTCTACCAGTGTTTTAGTGAGAGGAGATATCAATTGTATGTTGTATTGTGCTCCAGATCCTTCTCCCACAAGGTTAGTAGAAGTAACTTCCATAACCGCAGTGGGGAAAAATTATTGTAATGGTTCTAGACCCCAAGTTTATGATGGATCTAGATGTTCAGGTTGTGATGTATCTCGACCCCAAGCTATATAGACCTGCTGATATCCTATCAATAAAGACAACTCTTATGCCGCCTAAGGTACATCCTCAATCGGCTGAGCCTATACTGCTAGAGGGTCAACCTCTATCTGTGGAACCTATGAGGCCTCATGTGCATCAATAAATCATCAACATCGCCATTATCATGGCTTCTCAGCACTATCATCTACATTAGGGTGTTACTATGGGGTTGTAACCTCCCCTATCTAGTATGAAATCTCAATGATTCTATCTAAAAGCACATGATATGCTGGCATCAACTACCACGCTTCAGTATGGACCATTTCCTAGCTAAAGAACCCCTCCTCTTCATATTCACTCATGCATAAAAGATGATATGAGGGACTTTCGTGGAATGATATTCAAAAGTAATTATAAAATGATTCAATAATTAAATTAATAGATATTCATTGACTTACAATTTTATGAATCTATCTACATATTTGGGTAGGATACAATCTAGATTTCATTCTATACCACCAATCATACATGACGTTCTGTGAAGGGATGAATCACATCATATGTATATCAAGACTAGTCCCCCAGGCTCATGCCATGACTACCCCATGTCCACCTTCCATAGGCCATGGGCTGGAAAATCGCACCAAATTCATAAGTCCCTAAAAATGGGAAGGCATTTCCATTAAAAATTATAAACACACCCAACAGAGTAGCTGGAAGAAATACACTAAGTAAAACTTTATACAAAGGATGTTCTAAAAAGGAAAGGGTCCGAAAATACAATCCCCACTGTAAAGTACAGTGAAGCTGGAAGTACAAGGAAAACAAGTACAATAGAAGAAAGGTGAAACACCTCTGAGACCATCCTTCGGGAAACCCTACCTAAAGGGTAGGTATAGATAGCCTCCAAAAAAATACATGTCTGTTCGTCTCCTCTGTGTACCATAACTACATGTGGTCCACCTCTAGGTACCATCCAGTCCTTCTACACTCAGCCTCGGTCAGCGATATTTGTCGTCTGCATCAAACACAACGAGGTGAAGGTACAACCCATGTAGGGGTGAGTATAACGATACTCAGTAGGGACCCCGAGACCCTTAATGTCTCACAAAATCCAATAAGGATAACCAAAATGTACGAAATCAACATATAACCACACTTAGGTATATGCCCTTACATATACCAATGTTATCAAGTATTCGATCCCAATCATGAGGTAAACTCAAAAGTTATTGTCTCATCTCAACCAGCATTTTTATTATCAACACCATGACTGCTGGAGAACTCCTCCTCTATCAGGTAAAGTGGGCATATTGCTAGAACCAGGAAATTCCCACTAACCTTTGACTACTGAGGTACTTCTCCTGTCGAGTATTGTGGGTATGCTACACTCACACAAAGGCGCTCCCCGATGTGGGTCTGCCGCCAACTACCTGGCTCTCCACCTAATAGCCTCCAAAGGTACTCCTCCAGTAATGTACCATGGTTCTTTCCCCACCAACCAGGGGATCTTCCACCGTGGATCTGCCGCCGCAACTAGGTGCTCCCCACTGGGCTAGTCAAATCACTCCGAGTCGAATCGGCAATGTGGTCGTCAGGTCTCAGCCAGCTACTAGGTCTACGTACATTGATTTCTCATCTATGGGAGGGTCTGCTCCATGAACTATAGGCTGATACTCCAACTGTCATGATGCCCCACATAGAAGTAACTCCAAGGTCTGCCTCGTGACAGGGGACTCAAAGCAACATACATTGTGTCAATCGAACGCGTGGTCTGTGAGTTGTAAGATTTATTGTACCGGGGCCTGGATGGATTTGTGTAAGATCCAACCTGTCCATACCACAACATTACCCTAAACTCCAGTGTGGTATACTCAGAAAGACCGTTGTGCTCCAAGAAAACCAGTTTCATTGATGTTTCGTTAAACGGTCATCTGATGCCAAAGATAAGTCAAGAAAAAGTAACAATCAATAATGGGCTTGGGCCCGGTCTGAACTGGTCAGACAGACTCGACCCAACCCAGACAGGGCCGACCTGGTCTGGGTCGACCATGTCGGCCCGCTAGGGTTGGCCCAGCGGATTGCGGTGGAAATTTGACCTGGAGGTCTCCATGTAGGTGGCCTGGCCCAGAGTCTAGGTAAGGTTCGGTCATCAACACGTGGGGCACGACATGGGTGGCTTGGCCCGTAAAGCTGAGTCGGTTCCGCCAGTGACGCCATGAAGGACGTCGCGGGGTGGCTCGGGTAGCCAGCGAAGATCAGCCGATTCAACTGGGAGCTGGGGCATAGGCAGGCTAGTAGGGCGCAGAGCAAGGTGCGGGTAGGCTGCGCGGGGTGCGGGCAGGTTAGCAGGGCCCTGTGAAGGGCACCACCAGGGTGTGTGGGGTGTCGGAAAAGCACAGGTAGGCCTCGTGGGGTGCTGTCAGGCTGGAAGGGCACCATGCAGGGCGCTGGTAGGTGGCGCACGACGTGGGCTGGCCGCGGGCTGGCGGGCCGGGGGAGGCTGGGCAGGCCGGTTCGGTGCTGCTTGGGCTGTTGTGGGCCGGTGGTGTTTGGCCAGGAACACCGGTGAACCGCAGGAGAGTCGTGGCTCGCGGAGGCTATGCGTAGCGTGGACTTTTTCGTTTCTACATTTTTCACATCGTTGTCGCTTATAAGAAAACTATAAGAAAGAAGAATCAACTATGGATGTCGGGAAATGTTAAGATAGCCCACATCCTCCGTGTTTAATGTTGTAACCATTTGTTCATTAAGGAAATGATTATGGAAAACAATTAATTACATATCTTTGCATCAATTCCATTCATTTGATTATGAGAAGAAAAGAAAAGAATCAATATGAAAGAAACCCCTACTTGGATTGACGGGTATCAATGTTGATGTCTCGGAAAGAAGACGAAGTCACCTATCGTTCGTCGCGTCTGCCACGCACTCCTAATTCTGATCTGCGTCACCTCTGGAAGATGCTCTATGTCTGTTGGTTCTGAGGAAGGAATTCTAAAAATAACCATCTTCGGCATTCTTTGTTGGAAGAAATTATTATTCATTCTTCGTTATTTTTTGGAAGAATGGTTATTCCGTGGGAGCTTTCTCCCAATTATCCTTTAATCCTCCATTGCCAACAAATGAAAAGTTATCCACTCCATATAAAATATTGTATTTTATTATATATTATTGAGTTTAAAATTCGAATTGTTGAATTTAATTAAATAAGATGACTCATTTAATTAATGGGTTGGAGTAGGTATAATAAACTATGTATTGGCACAACAATTCAATAGTGGAGAATAAATTACATGGCTATACCTCATTAAAGACTGAGAGTATGCATGAATTAATTTAGGGGGGATTAAGAGGATCTCCCAAGTTAATGAGGGATAGTTGGGAGTTTTTACCCTCCTCCATCAATAGGGGTCGGGAGGTTCCCACCACTATTATTCAAATGAGAGGTTATGCGGTCTCGGGTGGTCCCCATGTCATAAACTCTTACAGGCGGTTATGTTCGGGTGGACGCCACCACCATAACCTCTCAAGGGAGGTTAAGGTGTGGTGGTACCACCTCCAACTCCCATGAGGAGGTTTTAACCACCACCACTCTCTTGGTGGCTTAAATAAAATGATGTGTAGCTACACATTTTTTATTATATTTTTTCTAAGAACGCACAAAAAATTAACCTCAACTTTTGACTTACTACTGTCAAAGTGAAATTCTTCTTAAGAGAATATCGACACTTCATGTTCTATGTTGCCCTCAGATTTCAATTTCGAGCACTGGTTCAAAAGTTATTAAACCCCACTAGTACGTTTATTGAACGTACCCAAAAAACCATCAGAAATTGATTTTCGGCACATCGGGCATCGGAATCATGCACCGTAAATTTTCATGGACTCATAAAATTAACATGTCTTTATAAAACAAATTCCACAGATTTTTTGTGTCTTTAAATTCTCCCTACCTCATGGATTTACATCCCCGTAAGCTACAACTCAAACTATGGGAACAATTGGGGTTACTGAGCACAAATCTGAGTCTCCTGCTCCTATGCGCACTCCTGCAGGTTCTCAAGCTGCCAGGGTACGTGAAGCAGTACTATCGACCATCCACATAGGACCTACTCCAGTCGATCATCAATATCCACTGGAACATCTGTGAATGTCTCCACATCATCGACATCCATCTCTCCATGGTCGATAATTTGGGAAGGGTCATGTACGTATCTCCTCGTTTGAGATATGTGGTAGACGTCATGCACCCGGTGCAACTGAGGTGGAAGATCCAGCCGGTAAGCCCCCTCGCCTACAATTCTGAGGACCTGGAAAGGTACGATGAATCTGGAAGATAACTTCCCACTAAGGACAAATCTCCATAAACCTCGTCGAGGTGAGACCCATAGAAAAATGTGGTCTCCATCCTCGAACTCTAGAGGCCTTTGTATCCTGTCAGTATATGACATCTTCCTACTCTGTGCAGTCTTCATCTACTCCTGGATGATCTACACCTTTTCTTTGGTAGCTCATACCATATCTGGTCCCACAAGTGCTGAATCCTTAGCGTATGTCCAGCCCAAGGGTGATCTGAAAGGTCGTCCGTACAAGGCCTTAAAAGGATCCATCCCGATGGTGGAGTGACAGTAGTTGTGGTACGCAAAATCCACCTATGGAAAGTGATCCTGCAAGATGTGACAGAAGTCTAGGACACAAGAATCCATCATGTCTTCAAGGGTCTGAATTGTATGATTAGTCTGACCATCTGTTTGATGATGGAAGGTGGTGCTCAGACGTAGCTACATCCCGAAAGCCTCCTACAACCCCTTACATAGCTGAGAAGTAAATCTTGATTCACGAACAAAGATAATAATAGAAGGTACTCCATGTAGCCACACAATCTCCTGCACATAGAGGTATCCCAATCTCTCTATTGATCAATGCTCTCTGATCTGTAGGAAGTGGGCCGACATGGTGAGTCGGTCAACAATCACCCAAATCGAGTTGTGAACCCTATATATACGTGGAAGAACCATAACGAATTCCATGGTTATCCCATACCACTTCAACTCTGGTACCTCTAGTGGTTGTACCAATCCTGCTGGTACCTGGTGCTACACCTTCAATTGCTAACAAGTGAGGCTTCAAGAGACAATCTCTGCTACCTCCTTCTGCTTACCTAGCCACCAGTGATATCCTCTGAGGTCCTAATACATCATCACCAATCCGGGATGTACCACTAAAGGGGATGTGTGGAACTCCCTCAAAACATCCTCCTAAAGTGAAAAAGGTACCATAGTACTTCATCTAAAGAGGATGACATGCTCCCCACCTTCAGATAATCCATCAGGTGCCTTCTCTATGGATATATGAGCATGTAATGTCTCACAGTCAGCATCTCCATGTCGTGCCTCTGTGAATCACTAATGAAGTGGGGTAGTGACTATAAGGGACTGATATAAGGCTTCTCCATCTCTATCCAAAAAAGATATCCGCAAAACATCCAACTTCTCTATCGCCTCACCTAGCAGTTGTATACCATTTCTCCTGCCATGTGAATCTACTACAACGTTCCCCTTTATAAGATTATAAACTATCTCGAAGTCATAGTCCCGGAGGAACTAAAGCCATCACAATTGTCTCATGTTCAAGTCCTTCTGAGAAAAAAAATACCTGAGACTCTTATGATCGGAGTACGCGGTAGAATTTACACCCATCAGATAGTGTGGCTACATCATCAAGGAAAATATCACTACTTCTAACTCTAGGACATTGGTAGCATACTTCTTCTCGTGCTATCTTAGATTCCAAGAACCATACATCATCACTAATTTCTCCTACATCTGAACACACTTGAGTCTGTTACCTAATGCATTACAGTATACTACATACACTACAACTTCCACTAGAAGCATCAAGATGGAGGCACTAGTCATCCTCTGCCTCTACTCCTGAAAGCTCTGATAGCATCTCTCCAACCACACTAAGGGTTTCCCCTTCTTCATTAAGGCTGATAGTGGTGCTTCAACTCTAGAGAAGTCTAGAAAAAATCTCCGTTAGTAGCCAACAAAACCCAGGAAACTCCGTACATCCATCACACTCTATTGTGGATCCCAAATAAGTATTGACTCAATATTTGATGGATCCACTGCAACTCCAACCTCTAAGATGTTGGGTCCAAAAAATGAACCTCTTAGATCCAAAACTGGAAATTTGAGAGCTTACCATAAATCCGGTTCTCTCAGAGTGTGTCATGTACTACCCTCAATTAGTATTCATGTTCCTCCTCAGTCGTCAAGTAGATCAGTATGTCGTTGATGGAGAATATGAAAAATCGTTCGAGGTATGGTTGGAATATCATTTCATGAGTCCCATGAACCCTAGTCGGGCGTTGGTTACACTGAATGGCACAACTAAGAAATATTAGTGGTTGTACTAACACCGGAAGACCATATTCTGCAAATCCACGTCTCAAACTCTGAGATAGTGGTAGCCTGATCTGAGGTCTATCTTTGAGAACCATCGTGCTCCCTTCCTCTGATCAAAGTGGTTTTCAATCATCGAAATAGGGTACCTGTTTTTCATGGTCACCTATTTTATGTGATGTTAGTCAAAATAAAGCCCAATGCTTCAATCCGCCTTATTGGCGAACAGAATATAGTCTAACCATAGAGAACCATTGGGCAGAATGAATCCCTTACCCCCTGTAAGTCCAATAGTCGTACTTGCAGCTTGCGAAGCTCCATAAGATCCATCCGATATGATGGTGTAGATATCAGTGCCATCCTTGGGTACATGTCAATGTATAATTAGACCTCTCTATGAAGAGGTAGACCTAGGAAATCATCAGGGAAAGCATTCGCGTACTGATCCACCACCATAGTGTAAGTTGGACACTCCACAACAATTGCTCTGAGGGTAGGTAAAGACAACTCATAAGTGATCAGTTGTACCTTCCTCCGGTAAAGTATTTTCTATGATGAAAAGGCTCCCCCTCTCACTAGTGAAGGTAAGCCTAGTCTCATCTGTGCAGAAAAACCACACATTGCTGTTAATACATTCGATATGATCATGGACTATGTAAAATCAGTCCATACCCAAGATTACGTCATAAGGCCTTGACACTACTATGAGGAGATCCTAGCTGAAGCTCTCACCTCCTAGAGTAAGTTAACATGGATAAAACCAGTTCATAATAATCCAGTCTTCTTTTGTAGGTGTCTCTAGCCGTAAGGATCGAGCCAACAGCTCCATCAAAATCTCCGGCCTCCAAATGAGGGAAGTGGAAATGAAAGAGTAAGTATAACCTGTGTCTATAGGAAATGCAACTAAGGTGGAGTAGACACAGATCGTACATCATATCATCTTCAGATCACCATGGTCATATTATTTAGCTTCCTGAATCTGATCTCTCACCCATACACCTTCTCCTTGTGGTCGGGTGGACCTCTTGGTGGTGGTGGTGGTGTTATCAACTCGAAACATCATCCACAACCTTCTTCACGACTAGCTCCTATGCCACATCAATATACTCCCTATAAACTACCTTGTTCGAATATATGTATCTTCTTGGGCGGCCGTTTTACCGTCTACTGAGAATCCGAATAGTAGGATAGATAGTCACGAGGTATGCAACCATGCCCAATGCATGAGTAACACTATCCGCTCCTAGCATGTCTTGTTATTACTCCACCATGGGTTCCCCGCACAACCAATTATGGGTTGTGTAGTCATCCAACTATAGGTCTGGTCCTCTTGGACCACTATGTCATCTGTCTACTGCCAGCTGCAGAAGACTCCAGTGCATGTCGACTGGTGGTGGGTCTCGCTGCTGGAGGCTGCTCAGCATGGAAACTCTCCACCATGAAGGCTCTCTCTTGCATCCATGGCTATGTCATGATGATGAGTGAAATCATCAAAGACCTGATCTCTCGCTTGATCCCTGGATCAAAGGTTTGGCCCCTGAATAATGGGTTCCACACCATATCTGTAGTGTACAGCGAGAGGCAAGTGAACCTTGCTTAGTACTGAGCTGCCATCATGCTACCCTCCTGTAGATGCAGTTGCTCCTGTATCTGCACCATACAATGGGTGACTGGAAAAAAACTACACCCTAAATAGGATCATGAAGTCTTTCCATAGAATCTTCATATAGTCATGCACTTGTAGAGTCAGGCACCACCATCTGATAGTTGCTGCCTAAAGGAGACTCATGACAAGGATCACCATAAGGTATTCTAGTGTCCCATCTAGACTGAAGTCTCTCACCGTAGCCTCCAGAAAATCCTCATCCTCATATGGGTCCATCTCTCCCCTGAAGCAGGGTGGCCTCGAGCACTGGAACTCATTCAACATACTCAAATGGAAATCATCATCTGTTCTTGGGGATGGTGGCATCGGTGGCCCAATGGGCAGTGGTACCGCTGGTGCCTCCGTGGGAAGAGGGCCCTGCAAACGAGTCCTTGTCGCTTGGTGGGATATATATGTGTATGAATCTCAAGGCTCTAACTGGTCGTCCATGAGGATGCATCCTGAAAGAAACTGATGCAACCTGGTCAAAATATTACACCTACTGAGCTGACCTACATGAGTTTATTTAAAGAAAAACCTCTGAAACCACACATGCAATCAATGTTTTTATGCACAGTGTCGGAAATCATAAGTCAGGGTCCTAGTGTATGGATATGTCGGCCGACGCACCAACACTAGTCTCCTTGAATTGAAAACCACACTCATTACCCTTAAAAATATTTCTTTACAAATAAATATCAGAGTCCCATGTTCTGTGGTCGAACCTTCATATCTGATAACAATTTGTCATGACCCAACTATCGGTCCCTTGTTTTGACTTACCCAATCCCAAAATACTTAGTCTATTGGATGGAGACTAGAACCAAAGGTGTAAATCCCTAATTTGTAAAGCAATTTCCTTCCATGTTTTAGGGATTTACACTTTTTCTACTAGTCGTGAGCCCTTGGCCTATGGAAGGCCGGCTTGGGGTAGTCACGGCTCAAGCCCGAGGGACAGGTCCTGAAAAGGTACACACTAGAAATGAATCTCTACATGTATATTATAGTAGTCAAGATAGTCAGCATGCACTCAGTGATATTTCTCATCCATCCTCCCTGTGATCTTTACTTCATGTAACCACTATGTTCATCTCAAGAGAAATGAAATCGACAGAACACAACAAAACTAGCGCATTACTCTATCTGGCTACTACCACTCAATAATATGGAGGTGAATGAGGGGCACTATAGCCATAAAATTTCAAAATCAACATTGTATTATGGTTGAAACTGGTCCAATATAGTTTAGTATGGAAACAATGTAATCTAAAATGATATGTGACTTTGTCAAAAAATCTCCTTACTCAAAACTAAATTTGATGGTATTATTAATTCTGTTAGAAACAGATAGATTTTAATTACACACCTAGTTAGTTAAGACACTGCCTTACTTGAGTTGATAAGCACACAAATGGTGTATCAGAACTGTGAGGAAGTTGTGTCTCTGACACCACCTTTAAAATAATACATCATTAGTAAACAATTATGGGAAATTAAATTCATAAAATATATATTGAATTAAAAACAAATAGAGATGATTGATCATATATACATCCACATAGAGAATTATACAGAACATCTATAATGATCAGTGTACCACCAAACTGAGGGAATAATGAGGGGAATCTACCCCATGTGCACATTTGATGAAGGATGACACATCCCCTGTTATCTCTGAGTCTCTGCGAGATACCCTATATAATACTCTATAGGTTTATTCCATGTTTTCTGATTCCCATCTATACATCATGTCCTGAAAAATGTCCTCAATTATGGATAAATACATCATGGGCATGTGCACTCTTTAGTGATCAACAATCATGGTCCCTCCAATGAGCCGTTATATATATGCATGGGAATAACACATGACAATCTAGTCATTAGGGTTATCAAGAAAATGATTAAATTTCATATCAATTAAGGGAATAGATATCGACCCACCATCTATAGCCCTACAGTTGGCTAAAATTTCTTTGCATAAAAATATCTGAGTTGGGTCAGTCCAAAATTCTTGGGTGGGACCAATAATGAATTCCCCCTAGATATAAATACTGGGAAGCACTACCACATCTTATATGGTGATATTCATCTCTCCCTCAGGTAGGTGGAATGGGTGTGTCTTTGCTCTCCACCACTCCATGAGTGCTGCAAGCATGTGATGGTTGAAAAATGTGAAATATGATAAGACAATGTCATATAATACATCATGGTGAATGTATAGTCTAATAGCTTGTTGAGGATCTGTGGGATGAGAATGGTGCACTTGATGCACCCTAATCACACAATTCTCTTCACCGTCTAACACAAC
Source organism: Viscum album (assembly GCA_963277665.1). NCBI lineage: Eukaryota > Viridiplantae > Streptophyta > Magnoliopsida > Santalales > Viscaceae > Viscum > Viscum album. The sequence goes on from OY728155.1 coordinate 1,450,443,601, forward strand.
TTGAGAAACATGCCTATGATTCTCAATAAGTATTATGGAATCCTCCATCTATATATAAACAATTGAAATGATTCATAATTGTAAAATGTAAATATAACATTATGGTCTGTAGAATTTTATTACATTTAGATAGTATGAAATTTTTTGTTTATTTACATTATTTTCTGATGTTATTTTCACCATAATATTTGGGCATGCCATCATATTTTTCAATTCTTATTACTAACGCACCATTAAGATATGATTTTACATAGAAAATGGAGTTTTGTAATAAATTGTTTTAAATATTTATCTGTATTAAAAATTTTCTACATTAAGTAAATGATTTTTATAAAATGGTGTGTCTGGAATTTATGTGTGACAATCCACATGATTATATGTTTCTTGATTATTTTCATGATTATTTTATCAAATGCATGATTTATCGTTTCACCATGGAAACAATTATTATGAATTGATGTCACCTCAATTGCATTTTTCATATTCATTTTTCTGTCACTATGAAAGGCCTATTTTTATTTGATAGTAAAAGTATATGGTGATGTCAAAAAATTATACAATATAAATAATTTTACTCACATATTAAAATGTTTTCATAATTACTAGAAAGAAAATGAATAAGGGAATGTCATAAAATTGTGACATGATATTGTTATACTACACAACCAACAATAATTGTTAGTAAAAATAATTTTGTAACACTCACTGAAAATTAAGAAAGAATTTGTGGGAAATAAACCATGACATAGGGGAATGGTGAAAACAACAACAGTGATGATGTAAATTCATTCCATCAGCATCGTCATTGTCACTATTTATCATGCGATGTTGTTCATTTCCCACAAATTATTTATTCATGTTCAGTCAGTGTTATATAATCATCTCTACTAACCATTGGTTATGGTCATGTACCATAACAATATCCATGCGCAGTTTGTATAACCACCCCATATTATTACACATAGGTAAAACATGACTCTATACATAAATTTTTTTTAACATGATTCAGATCGTGTAAAAAATATTGAAAAATATAGTTGATCATATAATCTATGTTATACTGAAAATTTGTAAATTTATTATACATAATATATGATACTATGGTTTCATTATATAATATTTAATTAGAATATAAGTCGTATTATATTTTGAAAACTGAGTTAAAAATAAGAGATTACAACATATAATTTACTATATGAATATATCACAATGATGACACCACATCATTGTGGATAAGAGTGTGAACTTATCCCACAATTGTTAGTATATCATTTATAGATATGATATTCTTGATCACATGTGGTGAATCATAAACTCTTATGATGTTCTTGAGGACATTCCACCTCATTCTACATTTTAATGGCCTTTGGTCTCGAATGTGTATGCAACAAGTTGATATCAGGAATCACTATCGGTTGGCCTTCAGGTATTTTGAAATAAAAAAACTCCATAATATGAATCCAAGGTGAAATATAATAGTTATCAATAGTGTCCATATCGTGAAATAGATAAACATTTTTTTCTCAAGATATGTTCCTAGAGGCAGATCTTGTGATGGCCTGTGTGCATGGAAACTGTAAGGCCTGAGTGTTTCCACATTGACATTGCCTCATTTCAAGTAATACTGGAATTTTAACCAATTATATTTTTATGGGCTATGAATGATCTTGAACGTAAAATATAGAATCATCCCATAAAAAAATTTAAGACATAATAACCAGAATATATTTCAGATTTCTTTTAAATCTCTCGTTGAATGTGTAATCCATAACTTTTCCCCTATTGAATTCTGTTTGTGGATAGTTCTTGTCTATTAATAATGTACATTACGATATTGTATAATATATCCTAATGTAGGATAATTATAGGAAACTTGTGATTCTCCTTGAAAACAAAATTTATGTACTCCACAATGTTTATGGTCATGTGTTAGTACCTCTTCTCACTTTAATATTCCAATGTCCATTTTTTATTCAGAATATGCTTCAGATAATCAAAAACTTATATATTATCCTTGAAATTTTTTTTGAGACATTATTCAAATATTTATTGATATGGCCCATATTCTACACAGAATAGATGATAATTCAAATAAATTTATTTTATCTTTACATTGAAATAGTAAAAAATAATGAAGATTATGCCTACCAGACCTTGTGATTTCCTTAATCATCTGTTCATTGAGAACAGTTTTCCACAACATTCTAGAAATGTGTCTATTATAGAACTGATGATTTTAAATTTGGTATATCCATGTATCATTGTCAGCATTTATTGCCTCATTAATTTCTCGATACTGACTAGATATCAATCATACACCTCGAATGTCGGTGAAATGGTTTTTGATACATGCCAAAAAACAACCACATGATTCATTGTTTTCCTTCCCTACAGAGGAAAAGGCATGTAGAAGAGGTGAATGATTACCATCATGGGTTTCTGCAATTAATAATACACCCTTTTATTTTCTATATAGAAACATTCCATCAATCTGAATGAAATGTTTGCTGAATGTAATGTGGAGATACATGAGAGGAATATCAAGAAGAACCGATGAAATTGAACATTATATGTAACATGTTAGTTATCTTGAGACACATGTTTTTTATCATGTTGGAATAAAACATGGTTATGGTTCCTCAAAATGTCTAGAAATTTCAAAAACACAAAATACTAGTTATCCTAGTCACCATAGACCTTCAAAAGTTCCTTATGTTTAATCATCCCATAAATATTATAAGAAATATTATAACTGAATTTTTGTTGTATCCTCTCTTGAACAATTGATATTGGAACATCTTAGAATTTCCTAATAATCTCAATAATATTGGATGGAAAAAATTCTACATTCAATGGGGTGTGATCTTGTGTCAGGCTTGGATGAATGGAAGTATTAGCAGCCTCAATCCTAAAGATTTTCCAATATCCAAATGAAATGTCTACAATAACCCTAAAGAGGAATCTACAATCATCCTCATACATCACAAATTGCATGATATAGTAATTATGGGATGATTCCAAAACTATATATTTGGAGTGCATCTTAATGTGAAATTTCATTTATATGTTTTTTTTGCATATTTACATATAAAATTTCATCCAACGTATAGGGTTTTTTCTAGCTCCCTAAACCTTTTTGGTAAAACCATAGGAAACCTAGTTTTGGGTATGAGATCATTGTAGTTGAATTTAGGCACACATGTCATTTCTTATTCCCACGATGCATTGTATAGTGGATTATTTACTATGGGTCAAGGCTTTTGTATGACTAATGAATTTCTAGAAACTTCCTCCCCAACATCTGTTGGTCCCTCCTCATCAGCACTATTGTCACCATTAATTCCATCATTAATAAACTTTTCATTTGAAGTCATATTGACTTGAATATCTGGGAAATCATCGGTTATTTCCTCTTCAACATCATTTGATGTATGTTCAATTTCATGGGGCCGAACATATCCAACCACTCTTTTAATTATACCTCTTCATATAACTCGACTTTTTTGATATAATGAAGACAAATATTCATATATTTTCATAATGGTACCATATGACCACTGAGAAAATAAATTTTATTACTTGGGACCACTATGAATCATCAACCAATTTTCAAGCAAGATTCCACAGTGTTGTTGGGAACCAAAAATATCATTAACTCATATACATGATCTATTAATCAGGTCCCAGATTTATGGAACAATTATATCTATCATTAAGGTCATTTGGGGTTACAAAATTATTGTTACTGATCGCTGTCATTGGTAGTGTACTGTAAGAAGCACCTTTCTGAGTTTGAATAACCTCCACAAAGTTGTACACACTGGAAAACATGACTCTATATGTCATAAAAAATTTTGGATCAAGATTATTATATTGCAATTAATATTAACAATGATGTTTTACCATATAATATATTTTTAAATGTAAATTTTGGACTCTTTTTGATACACAAAAATATTATAGTAGTGTTTCATTGAATAGAATATTATTGAATATAAGCCACGAATTGTTTTGGTACCGAGTTAAAAAGAATAGGAAACATTATGTTAGTTTATTTATCCTTGATAAATTGATATTTATGATCATATAAAGAAAAATGGAGAAGATTAAATAAAACATAAATTCTTTTTTACATAAAATAAATTCATTGACATTTTTAAGTAGAAAATGATTTGTATGAGACGAGCATTACATCAGACGGGATGTAAAATCCAATTTATTTTCAATTGGATTCATAATAACATATTCTAAAGAGATGTAATTAACTTTTAGACTTTCAAAAGAATTCATAATTCTAATGAAATATCTTAGATGACAACATAGATGACATTATAATGGTGAAAACATTTGTAATTCAACTGTTTAGTACAAATCCTTTGAATATGTTATTAAGCTCCAAATTAAAAATAAGCTGGTTTGTAACTCATCTCTGATGTGAGACTCATCTAATCCAAACCATGTTCTATTGAAAAATTTCATGGTTTTTCTTATATGTTTTAAATCATTCATGTTTTATTTAATATGTGTGTTCTTCAATATTTCACTTTATATGATCACTTGTTTCATTATGGAATCATTATATGTATTATTATTTTAATCTTATTTTATTCATTAATTAATCTATAATAAAACATTAATTAATCATTACTAAAAATAACTATTATTTCTAAACTATATAATCATTATTATACGAAAATTGTAATATATTTTCTAATATGCTAACATGTGATTGTAATGTTTCTTTGTACATTGTTTATTATGTTAATCTTTATTTATGACAATTAAACCATTATTAAATTATTCATTTATTAATCATTCTACAATTACTCTATAATCATTCATTAATAAATAATTAATCAAATTATATTCAATAGATAATTATTATTTTCTAATCAATGTATGTAATCATTTTTTTATTCTATGATACTAATTAATTAATATATACTTAATCATTACTAATATTAAGTATTATTTCTAAATTTTATATAAATAATTATACCACTTATTATATAACATCTTTATAAATATCTAAAAAGAATTAAATTACTAATAATAACTTCGATTCATTAATTCCATTTTCCTGGTCCATTTTATTTTATAAGAAAATAATTATCCTTATTTCATTGATAAATATATTGACTTTAATTTTTTATTTCATATATTTTTTATTAGTTTATAAATGAAATATGATTCATCTAAATCATATCCCCTAAGAGTGTCAAACCACATGTGCCACAAGGCTTGTTGTGGTGCACCACATCATATTTTAGTTATGTTCAATGCAGTGTTTTCAAGTTAACCCCTAGGTACATCTATACCTAAGCCAAATCATATTGTTTGTATCCAAAACAGGATTTGATTTCTTATATTTCCACTTAATAATTATTCTACAAAAAGATTATAATATTTAATCTTATGTTATTATATATATAAACTGTACTTAATCATTACTAATAAACATTACTTTTTCAAACTATATATAAATAATTAATATACATAATAAACAACTATTTAGTACTAAAAAAACTACATCAAAATGAAATATTTAGAACTAAAATAAATTCAACTAAATAAATAAACATCTTAAAATTATATAAAAAATACATCCAAATGATTCTCTATAAAAACTGGGTCTTCCTTTGGAGAACTGACTCCCCCACATGCATATATATGTATTTTTAGATAGAGAAGCAGTGGAATGAAGAGATATGGGAAAAATGGAATTCATTAAGAAGGGAGGCTTCCTTTTTATAGGGCGTTGAAGAAAAAAATTGCATTGAGTGTGCCACCTTTCACATTTACATTAGGCAAAATGCAGCAATAATTGAAATATTTCCTTTATAGACAACCAAAAGTGGTCGTAAAAGGCCTTTCGAGACCACCTTGTAAATAGATTTTGTGTTCACAGTAGCTCCATTGGTGTTTCTCAACTATGACCTCCCCTAGAAGCCCCTTAAACTCCACTTAAATACCGCTCTATTTTTGGCGTCAACATTGCGTTATAGAACGCGGGGTATGTGGGATGTAAGGATGAAGGATGGTAAGCTTTGATATTCATCCATGGTGGATGAATGGTGGCTAGAGGTAGTGGTTGGGGTGGTGTTGCTGTTTTGATAACTAGAGGTCAAATGTCAGGGGTGATGAGATTTCGGTGGTGCCGTTGGGGGGTGACGAGGGGTGGTGATTGGGTTGGCCATGTGAGTTCGAATGACAGCTTGGGAAAAAAGGGGAACCAACCACTGTTGTTGTGGTGAAGTTGGATAGGGAGGCCGTTGGAGCAGTAATAATACTTCTCATTTACATATTCACAATGTTGACAACCAATGGAGGTCGTCCATTACGTTGACACAAAAACACAAATTTCTCACCGTGCACCACCAGCTACCTTTGTCATGTCATCAATCTAGATAAAATGCAGGGGTGGAGGTGGGGAGAGGTAGAATCTGCGATGCATATTCTAGAGATTAATTTATAAAAAAACCTAGGAATTTAAGTTTTTCACAAAACAAATAAAAAAACTATAGAGCATACTCTATTATGTGTGGAATGTGATAGAGTTTTTTATCAATAGTGGTAGGATCCCTTTAGACATTTTTCCCCTATATTAATAGATGAAGGACCACACCACATCTTCTAGACAAGATAATGGTGTTGTATACGACAAATACGCTCCACCATTCATTGCATAGGATTTCCCTGCCTCTAATCCGGAAATAGTGTCACGTCAAGAGATATCTCCAATTAAACACAACTATCGTTATCTTTATGCGATTAACATTTTAATTTTCATGATCACATATCCTCATAGAGGATTCACATTTTTACTTAACCATACATGGGTATTTCAAATGCAAGATGCATAATTCCTTCATGCACTATATATGTTGATACTCCTTATATGTAAAATTTATTTCATTCATGCACTATATTTGCGCATGATTGAAACATCAGGTAGTGTTATAATCACACAAACTGTTTCCATTTCCAACTATGGGTTCTTCATTTCATGGGTATAATCCTTATATGTGGGGGAAACTCAAAATTAGGGGAGACATTGAAGTAGAGTGAGTCTCTGAAGTTGGTAACAACTAGTGTATTTCACCATTGGTGGGTAGCCAATGAATTTGATAGAAACCAATGACGAGTGAAATTCCATGGGTAGATTAGATACCCAAACCAACTATTGATAGCATTGTATTTACTTCCTCCATTTAAAACGGGTATAAATCCCATAAATTTCATGGTGTATGTTTGTAATTACTCTGATGATATATAGAGATAGCTATTACTGAACCAGCCCTCTTCTTCCATATATGTAGGCGAACCTGATGAAAAAGTTAAATTTTGTGTGTTATTATATGTTCATCCATTTTTTTGTGTTTGTTTATCCACACAACTATATTTTTCCCCTTAAAAGTGATATTAGAGGGAGATGGGGAAATAAAAGTTGAAACATAGAACCAGAAGCGAGTTTTCTAGTGACCGAACAATTGAAATTGGGTAGAAAAGTTTCTCGATGACAGATATGTGAAGTGGACAACCAGATGATTCCAACGACACAAGCATCATTGGAAATAGAGATGAAACGAATGAGATAATCTCGGTCAACGATCGGTCAAAACTATGGATGAATAGTAACCTCATGTTGGAGAAAGCGATACTATTAATGATGCTAGAGAAAATTCCAGTGAGACTCCAGCAGCTGCTTCGTTGTGTGATTCCAGAGCCACATCATCGCCACATCAAAAATCAATCTGGACCATTGAACTTGTTTGGGTGATCTCGGCCTATCAATGTTCAATTTCAACAATCCTGGAGTCTATTTCGACTATTTCCACCATTTTGGACACATCCTTATAGTTATATTTTAAAAATTCAAAATCAATATGTTGTTTTCTGAAGGTGTGAAACATTGATAGTGTTTACCGTGTATTCAAACAATGATGTTCACTGATGGTGAAGAAATAACAAAATTTGTTATTTAGAAGTTCGATGGTTGGAAATATTTCAACTTATGGAAAAGAACCATAAAATACATTCTATTGAAGTAGGACATGGTAAGTCCTATGATCAGAGAAAATCTCAAAGCTACTTGTAAAGATGATTTGGAAGAGCTGAAGATGTGGGTTGTCAGCACAATTCGACTATGTCTGATGATTGATATAAAATACTCAGTGTTGGACGAGGCCACACCAAAATAGATCTGAATGAAGATGGAGTTGCGGTATATGGTGATGTCTCAAAAAAAATTATTTTTTAAGAATAAATTTTAAAAATTGTTTATTGATTATGGAACAAATTTTTTGGATCACACTAATGAATTCAACAAGATTCTGACACAAATATTGTGGATTATTGTGAAGGATAAAGAGTAAGGGAAAGAACTGTTCCTATATTCATCACTACCAAGATAATTTGATGGTCTTGTGACTGCATTTCTCATGGGGAATAAAACATTGAATTTGGATGATGTGATGACATCCTTTATTGATTCATAGTCATTCCGATATACTGAGATTTATTCTGGTGAAAAAAATCATGGTGATGTAGATGATCAATGTGGGAGGAACCGACATCAGAATCCAAGAGGTAATGAATGGAATCCAAAATATATGTGATGTTTCCTAGAAAAATCTTGTGTTTCTAGTTACATAATAATGACACTATAAAAATGAATATGGAGGGAGCAAACAGTACGTTAATGGGAAAGAGAACATTTAAGATAATGATATGAACATCACAGAACTATTGGAATTTTATGAAGTCTACATAAAAATGGGAAGCCTGCACTTATATGAGATACTTTAATGTGCATAAGTATAGTTTATTTACTCTAAATGATAAGGGTACATGTAGTGGGAATTTTGATTTTTAAAAAAGAATAATAATCTATCCCAAAATCCAAAGGAAGTAGGGTGGGTTTTGGATTCTGAGAGATCATCACACATATATATGATGAGAGGGAAATTTCATAATTTTCATCTTTTTTATAATTTAGTGAGCCTTGGGTATGGTTCATCATTCAAGGTTTGAGGAGTTGGTATGATGAAATAGAAGACCCCCGATGGAGGAGTTCAAAAAATTGTTGATATGAAATTTGTTCTGTGGGTGAGACAGAACTTGGTATCATTAATTATGCTCGATTAGATAAGATACATGATTTCCATAGATAGTGTAGTGTAGGAAGTCTCATGTGGGGATGTATCGATGCTTATTTAGAAGGAGATTCATGGGTTTTATTATTTTATGGAGACTGTAGTTAGGCCGAGATCGAGTGAAGAAAGTAGAAGTTCCATGTCATTGGGCCTGAAGAAGTGTTTTCAATTTTCTGATGATTTGTTCAACACCTACAAGGATACTATTTTTCTAAATTCTACCCCAAATTAGTCATGAGGGGGATAAATCTGGGGGACACTCCAAATTTTGGGAGACTTTTTAGAAGAGGAAATCTTGGATGTTGGCAACAATAGGCGCGTTTCACCTTTGGTCGAATTAGACACATTTGACAGCACTCGGTAGCACATGAAACATAATGGGTAGATGATATTCCCAAACCAACTCTTGACATCGTTGTATTTACATTCTCTATTTACAATTGGTTTAAATACTATAAATTATTTGTTGAATGTTTTTGATTACTTCGACGAGATTCAGAGAGAGTGAATAGTGAATTAGTCCCCTTCTTATGTGGATGTAGGTAAAACTGATAAACAACATAATTTTTGTGGCTTCATCTATGTTCATCCATTTTTATGTGTTTGTGTATCCACTCACATTGGTTTTGTCCATTATAAAATATTCATCCATGTACTTGGCCTCTTTTATGCGTCAATTTTCTACATCACATCATGTAACCATGGGCATGAAATGGCCTCCCTAACTGATCATCAGGAACCATGGGAGTCACACACTTAAATTTCATGTAGACCATCTTTATAGTTTATTGTATCTACATTGGAGGCCTATCATAAACCCCCAAATCTATATGTTCACTTACTTATGAAATTAGCATCACATATAATATATATGGAAGTTCTCCATATGAACCTCATGTTCAATGTGAGGTGAGGCCCATATGGAATTTCAGGATATCAGTTCCTTATGTGATCTACTGAAACCACTTCAATACCAATATTATTGATGTATAAAGTATAGTATATGGATCGATCATCATATGATATCAAATTTTATATAGTAGTCTATCCGTGAGGAGTTCTATATCATGCAACTTAATACAGACAGATTACATTTCCAAACATATCTCTGTATGAAATTCCACCTCAAACTAATTCCATCGTTGAGACACTCCTACCGCACCACATATCATGATATTCATGGAGGATTCAAGGAGATTCGCTGTGAGAATGATTATATTCTTGATATAATGCACAATATCAAACTTGGGCACAACAGTTGAACCTGAACCCATGTGTCATGAGGTTGAAGAAGGCACCAAGTGGGGTCTCCGTTTTTACCCCACACATATTATTCCCCCTCTTGTTTTGAGTAATATCAATATAATTATTTTATTTTATTATCAATACTATATGTAATATAAAAATTATATTAATTATAATTACACCAATAACACCCCTAAGATTATCATAACAAGGCACACATCCCCAAAATCATTAACATATGTCATTATACATCACGATTATCCAATCACTCACAACATTCTCCCCTTTGTAGAAAAGTGTGAGTTCCACAGTTGTGAGTGTCAAAAAATGATCACACATTGAATTTGATTAACTTGGATTGAAAACAATCTGGTAATAAGGTAAATGTAGATCACTTTTCAACATATCTAAATGGGGATGGATTCCTACTTCAGTATACTATCAGTGAACAGATCCTCCAATCTTTATATGTTTTCATTCAGTTTTCTTCCATTCATAATGAACATTATTCTTGGTTGATATGATATTATGTGAATGTACAGGTATAGTCATCCCTTTGATAATATTGAACGAACATGAATTCCTAGAATAGATTGTTGAAATTATTGCAGATTCTTCTTGAGAAATTCCCATGAATGCCCATCCACAAAGGAATCTATATTGGTAATATTCTACATCAATCTCAAGATCACCAGATTTTTTTATTTATGGGAAGAATGCATGTCCTAAATAGAGAATGGTTTATTATTTTACAAAGATGATAGGCTTGGTGAGAATAGATTGATGTTTCTAAGTCCATATACTATGACTTACAATCTCATGAAGGCTGAATTGCTATCGGTTTTTAGTTTTGTGTTTTTTTTCTTAGACTATCTATCACATTAGTTTAGGGTATTTCACCTTATAGCTTTAGTTGTTTTAGTTTAGGTATTTTTGTTCAGATCAAAAATATCATTAGTTTGTAGTCTTTTAGTTTGGAACTATTATTACATTAGTAAAAATAATTTTTCACAGACAAAATATTACATTAGTTTAGGTTCTCTTAGCTCGGACATAATATTGATTTTGTTTAGGGACTTTTATCTTGGTCATAATACTGCATTAGTTTTTATTATTTTATATTAAAAAAATATTTCTTTTTTTAGTGTCTCATAGATTTGACATAACATTTATTTTAGTTTATGGTCTTTTTTCTCAAACCTAATATATAATCATGGGATATAGTGTAATCATGACCAGGATGACCTAAAGCACTTTGAGGTTTTTTTTTATGTTGTGGTGTTACAAAGGCTTATGATGATTGAAATTCCCATTTTATAGAGTGAAACATTTGGTTGATGACCATAGGAGTGTACTCAATATCCACAGACATGTATGAATATTCAATAAAAGGATTCTTGATGTTGGGTATCTATTACAATGGATGTGGATGATTTATGGAAGTAATATAGATGGTGTATGAATATTAGGGGTTCTAAAATTTCTTGGATTGCAGAGTTTTGATGATGTAAATCACAACCCCGAAGTTTGATACCATGCATATGAGATTATAAAATGATGTTGGGTAGGTCCCATGCTATTCTGGAATTTTGGGTTCCACTACGTTGTTGATAAGGCTCACCGGCATTGAATATCCTATCTCAAAATGAGAAAATTAACTTAGTTGGTCGGTCATGGACATTATGTTTTGGTATCATGCCAGAATAAATAAGATATATATTTATTTTCTAGGGATTTGAAATATTTTAGAAGACTAAAATATTTAAACGATGATGTTGGATATGGGGAGGCCAAGGAAGGGTTCTATCACCATTTGGAAAATTTATAATACAATGTGAATATTGAACCCTATAACCTGAGGTTTCGAATCATGAGGCACAATTTCTGAAATTATCAAGAATGGATGCCTCATTCTTAACATGAAAAAGGGTACATAACATGGTGATGCAATGTCATGAATGTCGAATAAGCGTGGATATATTGGTGTAGGGATTGCAAATCACGTCCCAATGTTCTCGAGTTAGGATAATGATATGGTTCATTCATATATGGAGTGGTTAGGACCTACTAGTGTGTTGAGTTCTGCTGTAATGATGTTAGAGATCATGAGAATTGGAATGTCCTTTTTCAAAGTGAAAAATTTGGTTGACGTCCATAGGCTCATATACATGATCCATAGGCATGACTATGTAGTAATGAAAATGGATGTTGATGTCAGATATACTTTCTATGGTCCATGAAGGGTTATGGTGTTTCTAGACACCCAAACTCATGAATTGTTAATTCAGAAAAAATTACAATTATTGGAGGGTTTGAGTACCCTAAATGTTGTTCCACTGCCTAACGAACATATTCTCACGATGAAGAGTTGTGACAAACATCGCTCAAACGTTTTTATGGGCCAGTGTGTCCAATATGAATAGATTGAATTTTACAAGGTATATGAAATAGACCATATGATATTTATTCTTTTTATTATTAGTCCCTAATATTTTCATAATCTCTAAGGATGATTATTTAGGTTGGGGAATGGCATGAATTTTTCTGAGGTCCCCCTTTGTTGGTTTTTAACCTAAAGTTTTTGTGTCTATTTTGTTAGCAGTTTTTGGTCTTATGATTTTCTCCATTATGTGATAGACTTTAAGGTCGAACATCAATGACCAAAATGAATATTTTTATGGTCTTAAATTACATAGACCTAGTATTGAAGATTTTACAAAATATCCTAATCAAAATATCCAAGGTTACGAGTAATCCATTATCTTCCTAACCATGGGTTGGAAATATTTTAATTAAAGGCTCAGGATACTCAAGTCCTGAGTAATGCAATGGGATAGTCATATTGGGAGTGGACCATATTTGATGATGTGCTGATTGTTTCGTCCATGGTTTCAGGGAACACGTGAGTTGTATTTTCCTTTTCTAGAATGAAACAATAGGTTAACCGACATAGACGCATATACAGGATACATGATCATGTATTCACGATCATGAAATGGGTCCATTATGAAGGATAACCTTTGTAATGGCGATTGATGAATTTGGAAATCTACGATGAACAAGGAATGATATCTAGTATATGGATTCTATGTTCTCTTAAAAGATTGAAGAAGAACCCCATACGCTGGTTGACTGAGGTAAAACGGTCACGAATCATTGGATAAGGATAAAAAATGGATGATGTCCACATAGTTTATTATCATGTAGTGGGGACGTTTTTTCCGTGCAGTTTAACATCATGTTGTTGTGAAATTTTCCATGCATTTTATCATCATGAGGATATGATTTACTTCCATTTTGTTTAACATCATGTGATATGGAAGTACATCCATGAAGATTAATGTCATGTGGTAAGGTCATATGTCCAAAAAATTTAACGTAATGTTGCAAGGACACATAATCTGATTTGGATGTGTGGTGATATTGAGACGAGTCACCTAAATTAATAATTGGGTGTTAATATGTATCTCATTATGATAAGAATGAAACCAAACATAGAACTAGAATAGGAAATACTCTTCATATGGGTGGACCATACATATAGGTGTGAATTGTTTCAATTGACCTTTGTAGTTGGGCCAAGTAATGGAGATCTAGGTGTGAATACATTTACAATAATGATAGGAATATATTTACACATATATAATGATAATACAATATGTCTAATGTCATGTGATAAGGATGAAGTAGAGCCAACATGAACTGAATGGAACATTTCACTTGGGACCAACTGTGTAATTCAAGGAATCTCTATGGATCTCCTAATATTGAGAATCAAACCACATATAGTTCTAGAACATACATTTAGTTTATCATAATGCGATGAGGATGAATACATTTTATTGTTGATAATACTCACTTTTCATATGCAGGAAAGCCATTGATATAATTTCTTTGACTATGTGAGCAATGCTTGGTGACGTAAACAATGAACAACAAGGGGTTGATACCTAAAAGAATATTTTTTATAATGTATCGGTTGGACCAATATACAAGATCGAGGTGTCCCTATGTATCCCATTTGAAATTTAGAATCATGGAAAATGTAGTTCTATAATAATGATATGTTTTAACATCATGTAGTAAGGATGTGGAAGACTGGACATGAATGAGAATGAATATCACAAATATGTCTAATTTTATGTCATGCGGTGAGGACATTAGGCCACCCATAATGAAGGGGGAAGTTATGGGTTCATGTAGTTTAATGTCATGTGGTAAGGAAACAAGATCACCCAACATTAATCTGAAATAATCATATGGATAGACCCATTAATATATGTTCAGGAATCACTACATATCATGTGATGATAATACTCAAGGCACATGCAGTTCATAGGAAACTGCACACATTAACATCTTTCGGTATGGAATGAAACCATAATGTTTCACGTCATGTGGTTAGGATGAACGTATAGAGTTTAACAACAAACAATTAGGGTGAATGATGTCACTTAGTCAAATTTGTACACCATCATTGAGACATCTATTCAATAATTTCATGAGAAATCATGAATTGGTTGGTGGTGTGACACACTCCCCATCAATTATGTCCAATTAGTAGGAAATATTATGATAGAACTTTTTTATAATGTATGGTCATTATAACAAGGGCCCTAGATTCAAGGGAATATTTCCCAGTATCATTGGGGTTCTAATTTACAATAGAAGTTCTACTTGATGAAATTAATGATGGTGAACCATTTTAATGAATCCACATGAAATATAGTTCAAATGAATTTTATTATTGGGCAATTTTCAAGATGTATTCTCATTTAGTCAGTCCAAATCATCCAGTTGTCTTTTATATTGTTCATTATCTAAGAGATTTAAAAAAATAGTTATTCAGAGTGAGGAAATCTATAAAACTATTTCTAATACTGGCATGGATCCATATACCAGTGAGTACGACATTACTTGGGTCGTAGTATGAATGGTGGTATGGTTTCCACATAAATCATGTAGTATTTTTTCTGGCTAGTGATTATTATACATGATCTCCATAATCTGAAATATATTCAATAATTCCTTATTAAAGGACTTAGAAACTGGATGTGTCATTAGACTATATGTTTTACTCTTGGTATGTCATCATCAACTCTATGGAAATGAAGTTGGTGAAGTTCTCAATCAGAATTTTATGAGGGAATCCAAAACACAAAACGATATGGAAATTAATGATGTTAATGATACAATTCTTCCCAACATCCTTGATAGGTATTTCATTTTCCCACTACTGAAAAATATGGTAGCATTAAGGATGTACTTGAACTGCTTAGCTGTGGATGGGGGATATGACCCCACAATGTCCATACCCAAATGAAAAATGACAAGGAATATTTAGTTGTATGATGAAATTCTGAGAATGATAGATGAAGTTTTCATGAATCTGGAAGACATGACATTTCTTGGTGATTTCCACACAGTCCTGTATCATGGATTTCTAGTGGTATCCTACCCTTCTAATCTAGTGGGAGAGCCTATTTCTAAATTTATGGGTGCCATTGTAACCAACATGGATATCTACCAAGATAGTGAGAACATCTCACTATTCAATGCACCAAATTAAAATCCCATAAAATCTACATTTATGGTGTATTTATTTCTTATTCAAACAATCCTACAATGTTGAGTTCTCTTCCAGGCACAAAATTTGTTCACTTCCAACATGATCTATCTGGAGAGTCACATCTCGATGATAACCGATTATAATGTCTATCCATCTTTAGGTGGATAATGGTTCATCATTATCTATGGTGGGGATAAAATAATTTATTTATTCTTTGTTACATTTGACGATTGACTAGGTAATTATTTAATATATGATACTTAAGGTTACATCCTATGGATCTGGGTTTTTGGGGATGGGTGATACATTAGTTAGCACATCGGCCCGAGTATTTTTTGATCGTGGAACATAATATCTGATCATATCAAAAGGTAATTATTCCATTTTCCTATAACATAGCCAGTTAGAGGGTACAAAACTTCATTTTTAATAGACTTTTCAACATTTATCTACATTATCATTAGTTTAGAGTAACCTTTGATATTTTAGTTAGCTATGTTTAGATATAGATCTAGTTCTAATACAATAATACAGGCTTGGTACTCAGCCCCATTATTTGTGCAGCCTTCATACAGTGAGAAAGAGTATAGAATACTTGTTTGTCTCGAGAGAAAAACCCAATCTATAAACCTACCCTATTGATAATCAAGTATTATATTCTTATGCTAAAAGGACTTCTGGATGTTCTATAAATGTTCATATCCCTTGTATGGGGAGTGTTATGAGAACATAAGTCTTCTTCATTGAGAGTCTTAGTGTCATCTAATGTATTTTATGGGAAAGGATGTGCTATAATGAAGTCAAACTTGTCTTTCACTTTCACTGAATTATAAAATATGAACTGAATTACATATTGTGGTAGTATAACCACCCATCTATACATGTTCCATTTCCACAATGGGAATCCATGGATGTACTTGAGTGTTTCTATACGATAGAAAAAGTGAACTTCATGGTGCATCATATAATTCCAATCATTTTTTATACAAAAAAAATAAATTTGGTGTTGTTATATTGATATAATAATATCGTGTCTCCATACCAAGCATGGTTCGGATAGGTCGTAGAGACTATTATCACTTCCATTATCATTTTTTAATGTGAGGTGGGCATCCAATGACAAATCCATGGAGTTTACATATAAGATGTGGGAACACCAATCCATTGGATGTGTCTTAAATGTTGGGTGCATCATGTATTTATTGAGACATTCAAAGGATCTCTATAAATACTCATCACATTGTTGGAAGACTCACTTATTCATTATCCTGGTAAAAGAGAGAGATTGTTTAGCCAGTATGGCAATGAATCTCTGAATGTTGTCCTGGTGACCTTGGATTCCCCTCATTTATTTGAGATTTCAGGGGGGTTCACATCAAAAAATTATAACTATATTTCTCTTAGACCACTTAAATTCCATGGTGGAGTACCATATTGCATAGGAATTTTCTTGATGTAACGCCTAAAGTGAACATCAGTGGTTTCATGTTTATAATGTCTTCTGACAGCTAGTCAATGATTTTTTGGAGATCTTTGATGTGATCAAATCACTGTTGTGATTTGAAGAACATGTCGTTGACATAACACTTGACTATCCTAAGAAAGTTTGTATTAATGATCCGATATACGGTGTGCTAATATGTGGCGCTGACATTATTTAATCCAATGGAAATGACGTGATAACAAAAGATCACTTGAGACACTCTAATGGAAGTGAATTCATCATCATCATGGGCCATCAAGATCTGATTGTATGCTGATACCCAATAATAATGGAAAGAGATTGGAATCCATCAGTGTCATCGAACAAGAGTTCTATGATTACAAATTGGAAGTCATATTTTGGGAAATTCATATTAAGGCCTTTAATATCAATGCATTCCCTAATCTACCCATTCTTCTTCTTGATGGAGACAATTCTAGAAAGACATCGTGGGTATTGAACTTCCACGAAGATGTTGAATTTGGTCATCTTTTTAACACCCATGTTTATACAAGTGGAATGAGAGGAGATTATTCTCTTGGATACCTTCTGAATCTTTGATGCTCATCGGGAAGTCTGGGATTGGGTGTATCCAAATATTGATTGATTGTAAGAGTTTTTTTATAATTCTATGTGACACATATCTGTGCTGCTTCAAAAATACAATGTACATCTCTTGATATTCAAGTGGAATGGCAGAAATAATTTGAGTAGGTGTTGGGTCTTTTTATATTTAAAGATTAATTTTTTTGAGTTCTTATTGTTTAGTCATCTTTGAGCTCTTGAAAATGCGTATCAAAATCATATATATCCTCCATAGCAATATTAATGGAATGTCGAGTCTAACCACACCTGGGTTGTCCCATGTATCCTCATCTCTAACAGACGCGACCACATATTTTTCAATTATATGTGGTGAAACCATATTCAGGAGAATACTCATCATAAGATAAGGTTTTTTTTCAAGTGTATTATGTTGAGTGATATTATGATAATATCCGCATTCTATAAGGATTATATTTAGTGTGGTGGTTCCCATGTTGCATATATTGAAGGGAAGAAATATGTTAGAGTTTGGACTTGATTTTGAGAAGAATATGTTTCTTCATCCACTGTCTCTTCATAATGATGACCTTCATTACTACTAGTTGGATGACCATCTAAAATCTCTCTTTTAGGTGGTGAACCTATCAAAAGTTTATGAAACAATTATTGAAGGGTTTTATGATCTCGATCAAATATTTTATCAGTCATCCACTTGTCAAAATTGTGTGAATTCCATGAATGAACTTTCTCCCAACCGTATTATTTTTCAGATAGGTCGATGGTTATATAAGACACCTCCTATAATGAATTTTATAACATAACCTGTTATGATTGGAAAATTACATTAATGATATCCTTGAAAATGAAATTATTATAGGTATTATGACCTAGCCTTCTATGGAAAGGGAAATAAGTGGGACGGTGGATGAAGTTGATTTCATTAGGACTCTTGGGATGCAAAAGTGTGAACAAGTTATTATCCATGGATGCTATGAAATAACATGGGTATTGTTAATTTCATAAGGAATAAACTTTATTAATCACCTTCTCAAATCCTGAGTTTCCCTTATTTCTCATTACATCCAGATGAGGATGATTAAATTGTGGCCACCACTTTAGAAGAGGTGTTGGGAGTTTCAAAGAATTCATGGGTTCTTGGATGGGCACCACAGTGGGCTTGAGAGTGACATCCATTGATTCTTTTCTACCTAGATTCTTCCCCTATATTGTGATCATGAGTTGATACATGGATCTGGTTCACTAATTATCCTATTAAATATGATGCACCATTTTAGTGATTTCTCAAAACCTTCTTACATATTTATTTTGGATTCCATCTGTCTGCAAATCATCCATGATATTTTCAACATAGAGTTCTAGTGGTGGATTCTTAGATAAGAGGACATGGGAAGTTAAAATAAAACCTGAAACCTTTATATGAATTTGGACATCCTCTCATTATTTTTCTACACGTAGTTCATCAGGGCAATAATTTTTTTCTTCCTTGATGTTGAATTGAAATGATACTGGAACTGAAAATGAAGATCTTCCCATTCTACAAAAGATCATACTGTCAGACTTCTCCCCCAATCCAAGGCTTTAACTTTTAGAGTCCACTTGAAAATCCTATGTTCATGGATCCTATTGATTATATGGTACAATTATCATCCTTAATCAAGATAAAAAGTGTGTGAGATGTTGTTTACAGTCTCCTGTGCCATTAAAGTTAGAAAAGGGGGGGTAACTGAAATTTAATGTAGGTGGAGTATCATCCACCCATTCGGGATATATATTACTTTTTGGTTGAATAGAAGTGTTCCACCCACCATGACAACAATTAGAGTAGCTCGAGATTTAATGGTGTTAATTAACTCTGCGGCAGTGCTTTCTAAGACACCTCCATTTTACATGGAGGTGATGGGGGTTGATGAGGTGATCCCCAATTCATCTATAACGGATACTAGATCCTTTTTATGACTTAGTTATTACTATGGAATGGGAGAGGCTACAAACTCAATAGAGGTTAGTCCTAATAATTTATGGATTCCTTGTTTATATAGGCTGGTTGTCTAGATCTGGAGCCAACCTGGTACTCAGATATCTCTCCTTCTGAATGATCAACCAAGGGAGGGAAAATATTCATCTCTAAATGGAGATGATATCCAGCAATAATATTTCCCCAGAGTAACTCCCAAATTAGTATTTAAATAGATCATATTTCACTCTCATACTTTGATCATAGTTCCTCAACAGATAGAAATTGGGATGTAGTTACATCATTTCATTTTTCATCTCTATAATTTCATCGAAGATGCGGGAACTCGTTATTTGACAGTGTCAAATTTTAAATCCTTAATCGGTTTTGGGTGCACACATTCTAATTTAGTGTGTCCAAATCACCCTCGTATAGGGGTACATGTTCCACATTACAGTCGATTGTGTTTTCATCTTGGTCGACATATTCCATGTTGACAATGATGATGGATCCATAGTTACATATAAGAAAAGGCCACATCCCATATACGATGTTTCATTGAGTCATTTAGGGTTAGATCCTTGAAAATTATAACAAATACAATATTGTTTTTGTACCCAATATATCTTGGGTCTGATCGAATTTGTATGATAACTTATGGGTACCCATGCAAGTTGATGATATTTATCATTGTATATATAGATAGTAAATATTTTTAAAAAATATTTTTGTATCATAAATACTGAGTATACCTAACGTATAATTCATTTAAATAATAATTTTTTATTTTCAACCAAAATCATAGAACAATAGCTTCATTTGATTTTTTAATTTTGATAAAAAAACATATACATCATAGGAACCTACCTATTATATCCAAATCATGTTCTATACATTTTTTGGTTTATTCTTGGACATCATCCTAACAAATTGTTTTCCATTGAAATAATGTAGATTCATAATTCATTAAATCATCTGCATTATTTTGATGTTTTTAATTTTCACCCAAAATAGTATTGAATTTCATTTCATCAAAATTAATTTTTTAAATGAAAAATATTTAAGACTTTCTTTTGTTTATACATATATTTGAATAATTTATAATTTTCTATAAACACTAGTAATAAAACATAAATTATAATTTTTTCAATTCTCATTTTCATTAATCAGGTTATTATTTTCCTTTTTTAGTTTCATATAACTTCCTTTTTCCATCTTATAACTCTATAAATTTATGAATATATTTTTTTAAAACATTTATTTTTTACTTAATTATTCATAATAATTTTTTCATAACCTATTTCATACATTGAACAAGTATTTTAGTTATCTCTTACCTTATTTTCATTAGCATCCATAATGCATAGATTTCATGAATCCTTCTCACTTTTAGAATTTTTATTTCTATGTAATTCCTCCGATAAAAGATGTATATTATGATATTAATTTTAAAATAATTCTTGAATTTATTATCTTTTTATTTATAAAAACTGTTGAAAATTTACATGGATATATCCATTATTTATATAGTCATAATTTTTTTGTTTTGGTAAAATATTAATTTTACATGTGATTCCATTATTTCATCTTAGATCATCCTTTTTATAGTCCTTTTTGGATCCCTTCAAAGAACCATTCAATTTCATCACTGTATTATAGTTCCATTGTTAAATATTAGTTATATATTCCTTATAACACTTTTACGACATTAAAGATCAATAGTTATCAAGATTTGTTTTTGGTTTTAAATTATATACCTTTAGTTTTATGAAATCAAAACTATGGTTTTTTTCAACCACTCGTATTGTAAAAGAGATCATAACAACTAATCTATAGTATACTTAGTGAAATACTATATTTCCTTAATTAAAAAAATATTCTAGTTTATATTTTTAGAAATATATCAATGTGACTTATCAATCAGAATATCTACCTTTATGGTTTCCCCAAGAGCATCCATATTGTACATTGTTTTGTTAATAATATTGTATATCTCATAACTATTTGAATTATTAAACATATTTAATTCTTAAATTTGAGCCCAATGAATCCTTATTATGGCCTTCAATAACTTATAAATTCCTTTAAAAGTGAATTTTGAATTACTATAAATGAATTATGGATTAATATAATAATAAATTTGGCTATACATATTAATATTTAATGAGTAATAAATATAGTTAATAATAATTTAGTTTTAAAAATATTTGTATGCATCATTAACAATTTATGTTTATAAATAACTTTTCCTATTTTTTATGTTTAAACATAATTTTCAAATATTGATGATGTATATTTTTTATAAATACAACATTAAAATCCTATTAGTAATCATAATTATTTTCAATGAATTGGGGTGGTCAAAGAAGACATAAGAATATAGATTACTCAATATTTGATAAAAATTATATATTTACATATATAGTTAGATCTAGAAATATTTTATCTTATAAAATAATAAAAATAAATTAGAACAAAACTTATAAATCAAAAAAAATCTACGAAAATAATTATACAATATGTTATATAAAATAAAAAAATATGAATGGGGGTGGACTGAGTTTTAAATATTTTAAATCAATTAAAATTTTCTAATTTAAAAACATATAGAGTTTATGTATAATAATGATATAATTTTTGTGATAAAAAATATATAAATAATTATATAATCAAACAAGGAATATAAATAGATGAAACTTGAATTCATATAGTATTTTTGTATAATATTAACCAATATCTAATCTTCATTCCCCTATACTCCTTGAGAGGATTAGTTTCATATAAACAAAAACATTCATTTAAATATATTTGCAAAATTTTACAAAATGAATCCTCTCTTTGATCTAAACCATAACCAAATCAACACAACTTCAATTTTTAAAATAAGATTCACCACTGAAGATAGAAATACAATTAAAGTGTATGTTTAGATAAACATAATTCTACAATTTTGAGTAAAATTGTTAATTTAATGATTAAGAGAATAAAATAATATGAATACTATACAATGTTGAAAAAACGAAATCAACATTTAATAATAATGAGATTATATGTTTACAAAGAATCTATATCAATTTTTCAAGTTGAAAATATTGTTGAAGAACAACATTAATGATAAACATCATAGAAAATTCATGATTGTAGAAGAAATTCCTATTAGTATCCTTAATAGTAATTTATTAATGTATCCCAATTTTAATTCATTATCATCTTCTAGTTTCCATGATCTCTATTTATAAACACGATTTCAACGGGTATTTCATATAATCTCCTAATTATCATTTATGAGGTGCTTCCTAAAATATATTCAGAAAAACATTAGTTTTTGTAACATGAAAAATAATAAAGGAATACATTATTATTTCTTGAATAACATGAGTATAAAAAACACCCATGTAAGAATTATATCAAAATATATATAACATATATCATTTATGATTGGTATAATGTCTAATAGGTTTTCAATATAATGTATCCAATATGAAAAAATTCAGTAGATTCCAGTAATTAAATATTATAAAATAATGAAATAACAATGTATAGAAAATAATTATAAATAGTTCATATGATAAATAAAAAGTATCTAGAATAATTTTAGGATATTTTCTTAGAGATAGTTTTAATATTATACACATTTCATTTCTTTTTGAAAGAGTATCAAAAATATTCATAAAATACATGAAATTTAAAAAACAAAAATAATCAGGAAATATCATTTCAAAAAGAAATTATAGCCATGATAGGTCTGAATTCTTGTGGTTGATCAAAGTATATCATCGATCAATTCATTTGGTCCATCCTCATAGTATTATCAGTGGATGTTGTTTCATAGTTCATGATAAAACATTAATTATCATGTTCGATTGATAATTCAGGATATAGTTTTCTGGTCGTATATTTCTCATTATAGGTTACCAACGGAAGCTTACTCATGGGAGACTATGAGTGGAATTATCTCAATCTTATGGGATTTTAAACACATGGTGATATTATAAATTTAATTTATTAAATAGATAATTGTGTGTTTATGACATTCACAGTCAATACAGTGTTTATATGGTTGATAAAAAAATTTCCAAAGGATACATACATATAGGAACTATATTACATTTAATATTTATTGATGACTTTGTACACATATGAAGGTATAAAAAACACATGTAAAGGTAAATATTAATTCATTTATAAGGGTAAGACACTATATTATAATTATGAAAAGGAAACAATGTCACTCCTTTAAAGGTAAAACTCACCATGTAGACTAGAGTTCACTTAGAATAATAATTGTACAAAGGTAATATTTCATTACATGTGGGTAAAAACTAACCTTCACAACCCGCATTATCATTATAAAATAATAAAAAATATAAAAATAGAATATTTATAAATAATAATAAAAAAATTAAACACGTTTTGATGAATAATAAATACAATTATAACATATAATTATCCACATGAAATTATAAATAAATAAAGTTGTGGATTTTTAATTAACAAAACAGTAACCATAATAATTAAATATTTCCACTCAATAAATTTTATCTTCCCATGTTAGAAATAAAATAATAATTTTTCATCTTTTTAATATTTAATCCCATCAATAAATTGGTATTTGAATATTTATTTTAATTATGAGTAACATAAAATCATTCCTTAATAATAAATATAACACTTTAAAAAAAAATTCTATTCCAGAATTCTCATTAGATGAAATATATGTCATTGGATGAGTCATGATCTTCATACCTTGTATTACCAAAGTCTAAAGGTGGGTGAACTTCAAAATTATGGTTGATGATGTCTTCAACTTGATAGGGATGGGGTCATGGGATGTCAAATCTTCTATTAACGGATTCAACTTTTCAGATTATCTCATAGGCTAGGTCTCCTTTATAGATGTATGAAATGTTCATGAATATTATTCCAAACATAATATTTTAGTGGAAGATTGTTAATTTTGTCTCTAATTTGAATAACATGATAGATACATATGTATTGGAACCTTCTCTCATGTTTCACACAAATCATGTTCTCTCTATAATATAAATATGGTAGGGGTGGAAGACCAATTACGGAAAATATAATTTTAATAGTGAAAAAATACTGTCATTTGATGAACTACAAGATTTGTGATATCATTAAAAAAATAAATCTATGACATTCAAAAAACTCACAATTTACATGACCCAAGTCCCTGGATGTTGAGATCATGTGAAAAAGTTATCAATTTGATTGAATACACTTTACAATAACCGTAATTATTGTATATGAAACAATGTGAATTTTGTGATATAGGTTTGACTTGTCTAAAACAATCATTCCCATTAGAGAAACTAATTCGTAAAAGTTTGATAAAAAAATTGAAGTTTTGGATGCCACATCCATCGATCCATTCGCAAGGAGGGAGTATTCGGAAATGAATGATTATATTTACTAGTCCTGTAGGGCCATTTATGAGAATGAAATGTTTCTAAGCCTGTAAAATGATGGGCATGTTGTTCATATGCTTAGAAAATAGATTCTTACTTGTAACATCATTCTATAGGATGTTGTTATTACCGTAATTACATAGATCCAAATATTGGGGTATTGGTTTTCCTGCCATTAAAATTTCCAATGGTGGGACATAATTAATACTATACACCCACTGATGGAACATTACTTCATAACCATTTTTAATCAAAATAACTGACCATGTACTACCACTACGAACATTATAATGGATTTTGTTTTGATATCTCATTAAAATATTATTGTTATAGATTATATTAATTATAATCAATTGAGTTCATATAAGGAATTTGATCTATGGTTTAGAGGTAATTTCACTAATGAATGGAAATGGGCCTATTTTGTGTGTTATACATGCCTACAATATTGAGAGGAGATAAGATATATAAAACAATATTATGTAGTTTTGATAGCCCAATTCAACATTTACATTCACTTGAACATGATAGGGGTGTTTTTCATTAGATGGTCGTCAGATACCGGCACTTTACATCATCATCTAGGGGAGTTGGGGATCCATTTTAGAAATAATGGGTTCCTAGTGATGTATATTAAATTTAATGGTCTTAGAAACATTTCTTATATAGAAAACATCATGTGGAGTAGAAGTCAAAATAGAGAAGGAGATGAACTGCATCAATTTCTTCATATCATTAATTCATTATCCCATGGGTTATTTTATCCCAACAATCATAACATGAGTCACTAACTATTTCTTAATTTACATAATAGTGTATTAGAAGGAATCCCAGTAGGGTCCAAACATTCCACAAAGTCTGGAAGATTTTATTCATCCACTAGTGGCAGGGATGGGCTCTGAAGTGTTAGTTTCTAATAAAGGACTTACCCCAATCCTGGAAGAATATATCATCCATTCGGTGGAAGTGAATGAGGAACTTGTGGTGCCTCTAGTTTAAATTGATTCCACCATTATAGACGATTTTGGTGAGTTCTATGTTCCCCACAACATTGATACCATTTTATTAGAGTAGATTCCTAAGGATGGTCCCACCACTAAATATATTACAACTATCCCTGAGTACCAACATCCACCACCCAATGAACTCAATTATTATATTTTAAATGATTATAATGAGAAATGGACTTAATTACACTATTTGTGTTGGAGATTCCATAACATTATAAATTTCTCATTGGTTATTGACTTAGATTGAAATATGGTGTCCCTTAACCAATGGATCGTGGATCGTGGGATTGACGGTGTGGATTAACTCACCCTCTATGAACTGGTCTAAGACTACAAGGATGATCTTGTCGGTGAGGAATTTTCATGGTTCCACACCCCAATGTATAAGTATAAATATGTGGGAATCAAGGAACATTGTGTGGATGATTAAAATCTCAATAATCACAAGGAACAAGTCAAACAACAAGAGTTCATTATCATCATAATGGTTGAAACCATCAACCTACTATGGGAAAAATAGCTGGAAAAAAGTTTGGGTTGGTGGGGACACCATATTTGGCTGCAGTGTGTATGATAAAATATGTCACGATGAAATACATGGATAATGATGATATTAATAGGACCAAGGAGGAGAAAAAAGAGTTTTCCATGTAGTGGATGGCCCATAAGGTGACCCAGAAGTGGCTGGATGACCTGTAGTGGTCTATCAACCAATCTGAGCCATATATAATCTTTAGTGGTAATAATGATGATTATATAACATGAGGATAAACCTATCAATTTATACCTTATTTAAATCATGAAAATAATCACATGTATTTGTATATTATATTTAAATTTACACATATGTTATATCAACAAGATAACCAAATACCAATCTCTAATCCCAATCACGTCATGTTCAGTGAGAGAAATAAGGTTCAGATAAAATATTTCTTGATTTTTTGTGAGTTTTAGATAACAGATGAAGGGTCGGGATCGAAATGTTGTGATGATACACACACGGACCCATGGGGTGTGGGAACTAGGATTATGTGATTCCAAGGGTTTGATATGCACTGTTTATGTACAAGGTGCATGAGAGAGTAACAAAGAGACTGTTATAATTACAATTGAGTTGGGACGAATGTATAGAGAGTTACATTGTAGCCTAATGATTATTTATCACCGGATTGAGTAGGCAGGTGGGGTGATGAAAAACATTAACTATTCTCACACAATATACTTCATAATTTTTTTTTTTCAGATTATGTATCCTATTGGGAATGTTCCTTTTATGGGAGGTAATAAAATTTTTTCAAGAACCATTATTATAGCGGATTATATTTATTGATTATGATTATGAATCATCTAGGGTTTGTGCCATGAAATATTGAATGGCATATTTTTTCCTTGAACCATCACTTAAGGGGATCTCTCACAAACTTGTCCAAATACATTTTTTTCATTTTTAAAATACACCATTAAAGGCTATGTGTGAACCCTATAATTGACACACAATAACACTAACATAGGCCAAGTCTTCAAAAAAAACCCCACCCATCAAAACATAAACAAAAATAAAAATCACCCCACATGCCAGGAAACATTCAATTCAAAATTCAATACAACCCACTGCATCTAAACATAAAGCCTTCTTGAACCCTCTTGGAATTATGCTTTGACCGACAAATGCCAAAAAAACATCTAGAAACAAAATATGAAATTCAAAAAGTTATGAAAAAACTGAGGTGGCTCATACCGGGAGGCACCGCGTCAACCATCACGTCATATCCATCCACCGTAATTGTTAGGAAAACCAAATCGTCGTCGTCATATACCATCCCTAGCGGAGCCACTGATGGATAATGTCCTATCACATATCCTATTATAGAAGAACCCTTTTTGTCATTTCTCACCTTTTTCTTGATCTCATCATGCCATACAAAAACACTGAAATGGGAAACATAAAATGGTAGATACTGTCTATGCGCGAAACACCAGTAAACTTTGCAGTTTCTTCTGTCGCCATCGTTACTATACAAAACCAACACCAGTTTCCATAGACTGTCGGATATCGTCGAAGCCACTGAGAAAACAAAACCATCACCTTAAATGAAGAAATAGATTGAAAAAAACCGCGCTGACATCACCATGGGGAAAAAATGGCCAAATGGGGTGTTTTTATTTATTTTTTAATTTTATGGTTTAATTGTTTATTAATATTTGAAACTCGATTTCTTGAGCACCAATTGAATTGGCGGTGAACCCTCTTATTTAGATTTCCCCACGCCATCCCTCCCCAAACCCCTACATATATAAATATGTTATATATAATTATAATTATAATTATAATTATAATTATAATAAATAGAATATATTTATAATTTTATTTATTATATTTATAACAATTATGTATTTATAATAAAGATATAATAATGATGAATAAAATTTCCATAATTATACAAATACAATAAATATATAATTAAAATAATTATATAAATATAATTATAATAATTGTATATTTGTAATAAATATATAATTATAAATATAATAGTTATATAATTATAATAAATATACAATTATAATTAATACATTATTATAAATATAATAAATATATAATTATAACTGAGATAAATATATAATTATAAAAAATTTATATTTTTAAAAATATATAATTATAATAATAATAAATATATAATAATGATAAATATAGAATTATAAATATAATAATTACATAATTATAATAAATATACAATTATAATTACAATAATTTATAATTATAAATATTATAAATATATAATTTTAAAAATATATAAATATAAATACATATAATATATAATTATAAATATAATTTTAAATTTATTAAATTTATATTCATATTTTTAATATATTTATAATTATTTTATTATTTTATTTATAACTAAATATTTTTATATTTATTATAATTACATAATCATATAATTATTAAACATATAATTATATATTTATTATGTTTATTATATTATTATATTATAATTATATAATTATAAATTTATTATTTTAATAATTATATATTTATTATAATTATATAAATATATATTTTTAATATTTATAAAATTTATAATTATATAATTGTTAAAATTATATAATAATTATATTTATAATTATATAATTACTTTAATTAAATAATTATATATTTACTATAATTATATATTTATTATATTTATTATATTTATTTTATTTACTATATTACTATATTTTTTTATAATTATATATGTATTATATTTATAATAAATATATTTATAATATTTATAATTATATGTATTATCTTTATTATTAATATAATACCAATATAATTAAAATATAATAATATAATAATATAATTTATAAAATAAATACAATAAATATTGTAAATATATATTTATATAAATACACTAATTATATAATTATAAATATATAATTATAATAAATATATAATAATAAATATATTTAATATATAATTATAAATATAATACATAACATTATAAATATAATAAAAATAATTATAAAAATATAATTATAAATATAATAAATATAATTATAGTAAATATATAATTATAAATATAATAAATATAAATATAATAAATATATAATTATAAATATAATACATTTAATTATAAAAATAATACATATTATTATAAATATAATATATATAATTATAAATATAATATATATAATAATAAATATAATATATATAATTATAAAAATACTACATATTATTGTATATACAATAAAAATATTTATTATAAATATAATACATATATAATAATAAAAATATAATATAATAAATATAATAAATATAATAAATATAATAAATAAAATAATTATAATAAATATATAATTATAAATATAATAAATATAATAATTATATAATAATATAATTATAATATAATAATATAATATATATAATAAATATATAAATATAAATATAATAATATAATAATTATATAATTACAATAAATAAATAATTATATAATTATAAATGAAATAATTATATAATTATAAATAAAATAAAAATATGATTATAAATATAATATATATATATATATATATATATTAAATATATAATTATAAATATAATACATATAATTATAAATATAAAACATATAACTATAAATATAATATATATATATATTATATATTAAATATATAATTATTCTGTATGTATATAATTATATAATTAATATAATCAATATAATAAATTTAATAAATATATAAATATATATTTAAATAATTATATTATTCAAAATATTATAAATATATAATTATAAAAATTATATATTTATAAATATAATAAATATAATAAATATATAATTATATAATTATAAAAAATTTATAACAATAAATATTATTAATATGTAATTATATAATTATAATATAACAATATAATAACTATAATAAATATATAATAATAAATATAATAATTATATACATTTATAATTTTAATAAATATATAAATATATAGTTATACTAAAAATAATTATATAATTATAAATCTAATAAAAATATGATTATAAAGATAATAAATATATCGTTATATGTATAATTCAATATTTATTATAATTATAATTATATAATTGTATTAATAATAGTTGTATTATATTTATAATTATAGAATTATTATAATTATGATTTTATATTTATTATAATTATATAATTATTACATTTTTTATTCCATATTTAATATAATTATATATTTATTATTATTTATATATTTATAATTTTTTATTTTTTATAAATATACAATTACTATAATTATATATTTATTATATATATAATTATATATTTATTATATTTATAATTATGTATTTATTACAATTGTCTATTTATTATAATGTTATATTTATAGTAAAGGTATATTTATTATAATTATAATTATATAAATATTATAGTTATAGATTTATGGTAATTGTATATTTATTATATTTATATAATTGTTATAATTATATATTTTTTATATTTATCATTGTATAATTCATGTAATTATAAATGTATATTTAATATAATTATGTAATTATTATATTTATAATTTTATAATGATTATTAATATATATTTAATATTATTTTATATATAATTTTATATTTATTATAAATATAAAATTATTATCATTCCCTAATTATTATATTTATATTTATATAATTACTGTAATTATATATTTATTGTATTTGTATAATTATGATAATTATATTCATTATTATTATATCTTTATTATATATATATAATTTTTATAAATATAATAAATATAATTATAAATTAATTATAAAAATTAGAATTAGAATTATAATTATTGTTATATAAATATATATAAGATATTTATATGTATAGGGGGTTGGGGAGGGGTGGAGTGGTGAAATCTAAAAAAAGGATGAGTGCCAATTCAATTGGCGCTCTTGGGTATTTGTAAGTGTGCCAATTCTTTTGGCGCTCAAGAAACCCGGTTTCTTAAATAAAAAACTGTTAACCCATAAAAAACCCCCTTTAACAAATTTTTTCCACCGTCGGCCTCAACATCCCACCTCCCAAAACATATATGTAACCTCAGATCCAGATCCGTCTCGGATAAGATTGGAGGGACTTGAGGTGAGTGCTATGATTTAAAAGGCATAAATCTCAGAACAATGCCATCATGGTGTGGATGAATCCATCATCCAATGATAAGGGATAACCAACAACAAATGGCCTCATAAAACCAGGATCGTCAAACCACTTACCCCTAAACCACAGTGAATCCAACGCTCCTGATACGACATTGAGAGGAACGGTGGAAAATGAGGTCAGAGCCAGGTATAGGCACCCGAAGCCTTCCATAGAAGCATCCTTTGACCCAAAAAAAACAAATAGACCATGTCTGAAAAACGCTATGAATAACACACCACCATGATGATGGATAGAAGGAGGAGGTAAGAAGAACACAATGAAAATAGTATGAGAGGAGATGACGGTACTCCGGACATGTCGTCGACCATAAAGAAATGGTTTTCTAAGGAAACCCTTGTTAAAGTCATGATCGGGATGGGAGGGATGGGACAGAAGGGCACTATATTCATAAAATTTCAGTTCCCCTCCATGAATTAGATCCCCTTTAGAAATTATTGTTATATTTTCATCCAAATCATGGGGACACAATTTTTTTTATGAAGAAAAATGATGGTCAATAATATTTAATTAATTTTAATGGATACACCACCATGCATAAATAATATCAATGGGGGTATTCCAAACTGTTGGAATATATGTGACCTAGTGGAAAAAGGGAAAATTATAAATTTTTTGAATACAAAATAGTGAGGAATGGTTATTCTCTGGTGGATGAGATTTGTTGCCTCTAATTTATCATTACAAATGTTATTATATCTATGATAAAACAATAAGAATTTTTTATGTTGTGGAATACAGACCTCGAATTGTGTGAGATGGTTTTCTAGTAAACAATAACGAATCAATGTAAATATGGACCCTATGATCCTAATTCTACAATGTAATTGTCATATATAGGGATATATTTACAAATGGACCTAATATCAAGGGTCTAGGTTTTATTGTGTATATTTTGGTAATGGTTATCGCACCACTTATAGTTCATGCTAATATGCAATGTTGACCAACAATAGAAGTGAAATGTGTCTTAGTTCAATCATGATACCGAGGATTCCCTAATATGTCAGTACCAAGTTATAATGTATATTAAATTAATATGAGGGGAATATAACAAATATTTTAATTTCATATGGTAATGATGTGGGGAATAAATCATTATTTATATGACTAGTATAAAAAATATGAAAGTGGAAAACAGTTGGATCTAACAATTTCTTAATACAGTGTATTTAATGAGAACAATTAATATTTTAGGACAATGATGTGTCACATGATATATTTTAAATTTAAATTTATTCATTCCCTTTTCACAATTAATAAAGGATACTTGGTAAGTTATGGATTAAAATTTCTTTAGGCATCCCATTGTCGATATTCAACTTGGATGTTGTTTTTGCATCAAGGCTTGTCCTTTTTATAGTCATTTTTGGTTGATTGTCAAATCCTAGGGGTTTAATTCATTCAAAATTGGCCAATATGTGCTACCAGTTTAATTTCATATTGCTTTGGCCAGGATGTGCTAAGCTTTTATGGTCATATAGGACATACTAATATTTATGGGAATACAAATTTTACTGGCCATGGAATAACATACTCGATGTGATCTGTGCACCACATCATACAAACATAGTGGATTTTTTATAGTTTTGATAACTATACGTTGGGTGGATCCTTATTTAAGGTTGTTGTGTCTTATAAATGAGATGTTTATGAGTCATATTTTTGTTATTTAAACCTTACATATGTAAAGATGGAAGATTAATATCATAACAAATGTCCTTAAAATAGGTGGTTGTATACATAGTAAAGATGTGTAAACATCCTCATGGATACTGGTTTGTGGTCGTAATCATGTACTACGGATACAAAGAGTCCATTCATCTACGTATTTTATAGATATATTAATTTGAATGATGGAATTTAGGAGGACCAACAAGTTTATATCTAGCATAGGTAATTCCATGTAATGTAGGCGCACATTGTATATGGTTTTATATCTTTATGATAGACTAATATAGTTTTAATTTTTTACCTATAAGACAATATTACCTAAACTAGACATAAATATAGGCCAAAAAATAATTGTTGGAAACAATCCACTCATGATTCTAATACCATGTATGATATTCTCAGTTTGTAAACAATAATTAGAAGAGAAAAAACCCATTCGACATGAGAATGTGAAACATAATAGACTAGGTTGGGGTCATAGTGATGAATTTACCACATGAAATTTGAAAAATAGAGGAAAGATAATCTATGAGAGATCTTATAGGGAGAAGTATCCTTTTTTATTTCTATGAATCCATTATACATGAAACTGTAATGGTGATATATTCTTGCTAAATGAGGGGAAAATGGTGGATATAAATCAATATGTCGAGAGCATGCACCATAAAGGGGGTGATATGTGGGATGAGGATGAATTATGACCTTGATTGAGACACATGATCCCTGATCATATACAAAGGATAACGATAAAATGTGAATTTAATGATGACTATTTTTTTAAAAAAATGGGACACATAATATTGTTTTCATATGTGCTTTGAGGAAGTTTACATATAAGGGATATGAGGCTATTTTTTTCATATACAATTGCTGAAGGGAATACTATTTAGAAATGGATGGTGATGGGGATACAAATTAGGTAATACCTAATGTGTGATGATATATTGGGTGAATCTTTTAGTGGAGATCGACACTATAGGTATTTTCCCACTATGATGTTTTGCACATAGGAGGTTCATATACAAGTAAGAACAGACCAATCATGATTCTTAAATGTAGTTTCATCCTTTTCATCAAGTGATAATAAGGATCATGATACAATGTAGTTGAACCAGAATTAAATTCAAGAATGTTGATATGTTAATGAATATGATGATTTTGGCTGCCCCTTGGATATGAGATGCTGGAAACGCTACATTTCCTATTAGTATGGGAATACAGCTAGGCTCAATTATCAGTACTATTGAGATAATATAATATCACTTGTTGGAGGCATTTGACCTCTCAGGAGATAATGATGAGTCAATTATATTGTTTATTATATCTTAGAAGAAGATGATATCAATGTATTTTATTGTATTTTACTGTGGACAATTGGATAGAATAATTTAAATATATTTCATCTAAAAAATTAATCATGTTGTTTAACAATATATAGTGATTAAGTGATTTGTTCAGTCTAATGTACCCAGAAGAGGACTATTGTATTATAGTTTAAAAACATTTTGAGAGGACATTTTCTAAAAGTTTGACATCATGGGATATGGTTGGGTGGAAACAAACCAGAATGTTATTCCCTATTCCATAGGTAATGAATGTAAGAAATATAAAGAAATTTTTTAATTATTCACCAAGGAATACATGACAGGTGAAATTTGTTGAAGGAAATTGTCATTCATTATCCTAAATAGGGGCATCATTGACCACAAAAATGGATTTTACAATGGTTCAATTATGATCTTTATAATCATTTTGCATATTCTATCTTATGTGGTTCCTTCTTTCCATGTCATGATTGGGTGGATTTTTGAGAATTGACCTAAAATTTTCTCATGCTACACTTTATGATTTGTCAAACTAACAATAATTTATTCCACTTATATAAGGTAGTTTAGGGTCATTCTTATTGGACCACTATAATGGGTGATTTTACGGTCGTAACTATTTGACTAAGAGTGAGGTGGTCTTTATTGTCTCATGGGAAGTAAAAACATAAAATAAATTGACATTCCATAGTAATTATGTTAAACAAGAATAAGGATTGTTACATGTTTTTGTATTCAAAATTATTTGATATTAGGTTTCAAATATCTTAGGTCAAACGACATTGAACAATATGAATGTGGTTTAATGTACCATAGTTTTGACATAATATGTTATTGAGATAGTCTATTTGGAATTTTATTAGAGAAACATGATGTTGATAGTGGGAAAAATGATAGTACAGACTACCACAAAAAAAATAATTTTAGTTTATAGTCATTAACCTTTGAGAATATAGCTTCATTTATGATCATATGTCTCAAACCATTGAGTGAAACTCTTCCCTAAAGTGAAATCATGAAATAATAATGTAGAATGATACACGAAGTTCCAAGAATTGACAAAATCATAGAAGAAATTTTTTTTATTACTATTATAGGTGATCCAAGGGTACCTACATATAGCTTTAAATATGAATCAAGACACATATAATTATTAAATGGGTCATGGTAGTAGGTCAGTTTGAGAATGGGGGAATCCCCTCATATGATGATATTAATGTATCACATAATTTAAATCCTTATGAATTAGACTAGATACCCACTGTTTAATAACATGATACATGGACTAGGTGTATTTTTTCTATTAATGGTCAGGGAACCTAAACTATTTCAGTTAGATGTTCTTTTAAACTATAATGGATAATACACAATGTCAATGGAGGTCCAAGGAACCCAAAAAAATATTTTATAAAATTTTCCATCATAAAATATTATCTGAAATAAATTTATGGTAATTATATAAGGATCATTTCACATAGTTTACAGTTTTATGGATTTGAAAAATGGTTTTTCCCCAAATTTTTTGTTATGAAGCTTGGAAATTGGAGTTGATTCTAGTTTTAGTTCATGGGTCAGGGACCTTGGAAGCTATTCTTGAGAAGTTTATATGGAACAAAAAAATTTCTGAACAGATACTGAATAGAGGTAAGAGGAGGCATTGTTAAAAATCATATTTGAAATAGGTTGCACATTGTTTAATTAAATGAGTCCTGGAATATAAGGACCCAACCTTAAAAAATTACATAATCTTGAATTAAATGAATAATTCACATTTGGGATCTTTTTAGGTTTAGAGTTTTATAGAATTAGGACATAACTATTACATATCAATGATTAAAAAGTAGAAAAATATACCCAATTTCAATTTTTTTATAAAATAAAAACTCTTGAACAAAAGATTCTTGTTTAGTTCCTTGTTTTAGACAGCCTCACATTTCATTGATCCCATCCTTGAATCTATTCCACAATATGTCCTATGAAAAACATTTGAAAAACATGGGATGAGCATAAAACACTCAGTAAGGGTTATAACAATACAGAAAGAAAACATTAGTCCATGTATACATAAGAATCAATGAAATCATACTTTACTCATAAAACATAATCACTTAATCATACCTCATTAAATCTTAATATTTATGAATAACTCAAAGAAATCATAATACATAAAGGTAACTTGACACATTTATAACATTTTTATGTATGGAGTAACCCTCATTGTTACATTTCGAATACCCATCACAGTATATTACCAAAATCCTTTCAGAGAAACCTTAGCGTTTAACTCCTTCGTGTTACCCAATGGATTGGAGAGTTATCTTGGGCTTAACTTCCCTTAGTTTATCACCGAAACACCCATATTCATAAACAATTCCCAAGAACTATAACATAATCATATCACATAAAACATGCATAATGGAGACATAATATTTCCACATTTCAATCATAAGATATCAATAAAACACATTGATTAAAGAAAATCATTATCAAAAACTTTTTCAATACCAAAATAAATGAAAAGTAAAACACAGTATTTATTTTTCATTAAAAAAAGTTATGGCTTGTAGTGGAAGCTGAAACTCAAATAATAGTCACGGTGGCAGAGAAGTCGTTGTCGCCGCATACATAAGACAAAAACATTCAATTTTTCGTTTAGTAAAATGCTTCATATACAAATATTTCTTTGGAATAAAAGTAAAATTCAAAGGTTTTTATACACCATATAAATGAAATTTGTGTATAAAACTAAATGTGGCTCAATTATAAGAGACTGAGACGAATTTCCTTACAAAGACAGTATCCTTAGATTAAGGATAAATCAATTAAGTAATTATGGGAGAAAAATATAAATACAACCAATATAAGTGTATATTAAGTGTAAAAAAATCACAGGTCATCCACACATATTCATAGAATGACATAATCAATAAGGAGAGGTTTAAACCAAATAAATGAAATTGGGTTAAAAAGTTCCCTTACATAAACTCGACAGTCTAACAGCGTAACTTTAAAATTCAGAAAATGAGATGACGAGAGATAAAAATTGTACATTATCACTTGAAAATAACATTTAAAAAAATAAGGATATATATTAACATATCCCAATATAATAATATGTAAATTTAAAGACCAAACAAAATAAGTCTTTTTAAAAAGTGGAGGGTGAAATGTACCCTTACAGATTTGGGCATCTTTTGAAAAGTTCACCCCATGAAAGAAGGACTGTATAACGTTGATGTAAATAACCATAAGAGAAATTATATTACCCAAAGAGTAGAATAATGGTAATTAAATACACCACTCAATGGAAATAGTGGAAATTTTTTCATAAATCTCACAGGAATAAAAGTGAGATGAAAAATCCCTTACGAAAACATGACAACATAACGGCTCCGCTTAAAACTTCCAAAAAATGGATTGATGAAATAAAATAGGGTCTCTCATAATTTGAACTTAGAAAGTAAAGTAATATTAATATAAAAGAACATCCACCAACATA
The DNA here is from genome assembly GCA_963277665.1 of Viscum album. NCBI lineage: Eukaryota > Viridiplantae > Streptophyta > Magnoliopsida > Santalales > Viscaceae > Viscum > Viscum album. The sequence continues at coordinate 1,450,482,167 of OY728155.1, forward strand.
AGAAAGACTATCATATATGAAACGAAATAAAGGAGAGTACTTAAAAAGAAATAGATATGTAGGATCTCTTACCTCATGTCCGACTTGCCTAATTATTTTCTTTATATTCATGAATAATAAAATTTCTTCAATTAAAAGTTACTTAATTAACTCCTTTAATGTTTAATATTCAATTCATATCACATATTATAATATTATAATATTTAGTTAATTATGTGACTTCATATCAGACGTTTTTGTCGATGTTCGATACATGAGTCAAAAATGAACTTGTTGGAAATGAATTATCCTTGTAGTTATAATTACACCATATACAGAATAGTATTAATGATTTAAATATCATATATATCATTTATATATTCATTTTATAATATTACATAACATTTGATGATAAAAAATGAAGTGCAATGTTCATAGAGACGGTAGGTCGTACGTACGCATGAACGCTACTTTCATTTCATTGTCAAATTAATGGAATTAATACTATATGGGATATATATATATGTATTATAATTACAGTATAATATATATGTTATATAGTTCACATTATTTCATTAATTTTAATCTTTATACATTCCATGTATTGCATGAACGAGTCACATCACTTAAGGTGGCGGTAGTCCACACTTCCTCAAATAAAATTATCGCATTTGCACAACATGCAAATAATAAAGGTATGAATTAGATATAAAATATAGAAGCATATAGAGTAAATAAATATAATAAATATAATAAATATAATAAATAAATATATTTCAATCATAATGGCCACCGCGATAGGTGGTAGGAGAATATAGAACAATCATCATTTCGTGTGGCAGTAATTCGCCATCCACGGAAAAAGTATGTTCCTTAACCATTAGATGGAGGTTTGTGTAATTTTAGCTCAAATACATCTCATAAAAAATACTAGTATATTGAATATACTAGTGTTTCCGCAAAATAAAGAAATAAAAATAGTTTATGTGGTATGGGGAAGCAAAATAAAACAAAAGAACATTGGAGAAGACTTTATCTTTAAATCGAGTAACTCCCCTTTGTTTGGACGAAAAGGGTTTATTGAAGAGAATTCTGCCTAAGGGAAGGGTTATATGATGAATAGAGGTATGGGGAGTGATAAAATGAGTAGATTTTGTCCGATCCCATGGATTGAGAGTTGTGGGTAAGGTGGTAGAGCTGGGTGCCTTTTATAAGGGGGATGAGGGGTACTCTTGGAAAGTCAAGAAATGATACTTTATTATATAATGATTTTCGGATTTTAAAGGTTCCACAACTATATATTTCAAGGATAAGGTGATAATAGTTCGAAATACAGCCATAAAATAGGTCTTTTACATGTTTATGTCTTTGAAGTAACATTATCTTTTCAATTTATTTAAATTTTTCATTAATGAGGTAATCACTGCATCATCATAGAGTCATAAAATATTTAACTTATTTAATCTCTAAAAATTATAAAAAATACTATGATGTAGGAAATTGTTTTATATTTCCAGTTATTATTTCTAGTCTAAAATATAGTTTATATATACAAAATTAAAATTGTTTTACTTTGGTGTTATATACTATGGTTACATTTTCCTTTCTTAAAAAAATGATAAAAGGTCACTTTCAAACTAAAGTGATTCCATGGGGTCCCATGTTTGGAAAAAGGAATCCCATTGTCTCCCATGACACCAACAGTAGCATTAGGTCACATGTTGGGGTCATTTTATATTTTTATGTTATAATTTTATTACCCTTAACAACCCGGTTACTAATTCAACACGAGAATTAAAGATAACTACCGTTGTTACTATTCATAATGTCAAAAAAAATGAGTGTTAATTACATAATTTTGAAATTATGATTCCTAATATGGAATCCATTTTATCAAATTACAAACACAGAAATTTATGTAATTAATTTAAAATAATTCCAGTTTTCAAAACAAAAGATGAGTTTTTAAAAACTAAAATCTATCAAAAGATTGATTTGTTTTTACATCCAATTTAAAATTGAAATTACATCCAATTACAAAAATTGTATTAAATGATAAAAATATAATTAAATTATTCCATAAAACCAATCAAAATGACAATCTAATGATATACATAATTTGGATGAAAAGGTTGTTTTGAATTAAAATGCAGTATTCTTCACTATTCATTGAAAATGATCATTTGTCAGAAATATAACAAAATTTCACCCTAAGATATATTTGACCTTACAAATTCAAAAATGAGATCATTTTTACCAAATTAAAAACATAGAAGTTTAATTAATTTATAATCAATTCCCGATGTCAAAACAAATAGCGTGTTTTTAAGAAACAATATCTATTAAAAGATTGACACTTGTTTATTCCAATTTCAAAGTGAAATTAACTGAAATGACCAAAATTGGATCTGATGGTAAAAATTTATTTTTATTACAATTTAAAACGAATTAAAAAGATTATCTGACCATATAAATAAATTAGACTAAAAGCTAGTTTTTAATTAAAATACAGCATTTTACAATATTTATTAAAAAATGAACTTTATCGAAAAAATACCAAAAATTTATACAAAGTAAATTTTGATGTCCTGATTATATAAAAGAATTTTATTTTTTCAAATATAATATATCAAAATTTCAAAAAGTGGATTTAAAAAGGGTTCTCTATCAAAAGATGGTTAATTGACCTTTTAAAAAATATTAGAATATTTACGCTTAAAATTGGATTCATCTGAATTTTAAGCATATAACATTTATTGAATAAATGTAAAAATATTTGACAAAAATATATAATCACTTTTTTACTTTGTTCTATTTATTCCATCCATTACATTGACTAGGGGTTTACTACCATTTACCATAATATTATTTTATTATTAGCGTGCAACATATGATATCAAAGAAACTCGTTGTTTAGTATTGGGTACGCCATCGAACATAGCATCCCATTTTAAGTAATATTAATATTTTATCACAAATATTAATATATTTGAAAATTTAATATTCATTATTTATCTGGGATGTTACATCCTTCCCCCCTTTTGGGAATTGCATCCTCACAATTTTAAAATTGGGCTCGGAAACATTATTGAATGACCCACATCAGAAATGGAATCAATTAAACTGTTACTTTAAAAGAATGAAAAGGAAGTACAAAGGTCACCCGAGTTAACCAATACTAGGCCTCCATGTAGGGAAATTTGGACATGGTAGAGATAACACGGGGTCATGTTTTCATGGAGAATAATATAAAACAAGATTAAGAGAAAGTTAACCACAAGAAAATCACAAAGTTGTGATGGGTTATACTGTATTTGATTCCCCAGTAGGAAAAGTTAACAAATAACATGTTTTTTTAAGATACTTTTCATTAATGAATTCATTAATGAGCTTAACTAAATCCTAAGGAAAAAAAAATTAATTCTCGTGTAGACTATCATCTCCTAATAGATTTCTTACACAAACTCATATTTTCTCCAATAGACGAGTATTTTGGATTACTTGTTCACATTAAGAGAGATATAATGAACTTATAGAGAATCTCATAATTCAAAAAAATAGAAATATATATTTCCCATGTCTTTAGACCTTATCCAAAACCAAAAATTGTTAGTACAAGATCAGATAATACCAAAAAATGATAATCCTTTATAAAAAAAATCTATTCTTAATCTCCAGAATTTTTCCAACAAAACCTGATGACCAACGAAGACCATTCGATAAAAAATTTGTCCATAAAAATTTTCAATGTAAACCAAACTATGATTGAAACCCAAAAATTTGAAGGATTTAATCACATAGTTTTCCAAGGTAAATATTAACATTTATCTCCAAATAAAATCTGTTGCTCTTAAAGTCTCATATTGAAAAGTAATTAACCTAATCATATATCCTCCATGATTGGACAATAATTTCTATAGATAACCCAAAAAAACTTATTCTTGATTCATAAGATCATATAACTGAAAATAATTAGTCATAATTAATAGGGACTTCACATAGTCCAGTGGTACATGATAAATGTCAGTCGCACTTTGTTCATGTGTTCGATTCCAGCAACTTCGTCCGATGCGACGTGTTGTCTCACGGTATGCATGTTGACCTTTTTCCAAAACAATATAATTCTTCAAACATTCCTAAAAAAGATATAAAATCAACAAAAATAACCATAACATAATTTAACCTCAAGTTTATCTCATGCCTTTCATTTTCTATCATAACGTATAGTAACCCATAATTACCTCAAACGTAAGGATTATATAAACCATAATGGATACCTTTATAAATATTACCCTAACTTCTACATTGAGTTGGTTCTCTCGTACATGATGAATTAGTGAACCCACCAAGGTTCAATTGGTTGATCATGACTCCGGATAGTTGGTTTATAATAACCACAAGATATCCCATTGAATCCCCCATTTCATCCAATCCTTTAATCATAGAACCACCACAGTTTCCATCAAACTCATTGTCACTTTGGTGCCAACTTGATCCATCCATTTACTAAACCAAAAAATTTCAGTGAGAGTATATCAAAAAAATCATCATGTATGAATGTGGAAGATAAACACTAAGATATACTTACTCATTCACTTTATCTAAAAACTATGACTCCTTCTGAAATAATAACCATTATGGTAATGTCACTTATGCTTAAAGAATACCCTAACCTCTAAAGTTATCTAAACTGACCTCTGATACCAACTATAAGGACCCATCCTTAAAACATTACATAATGTTGAATTAAATGAATAATTCACATTGATGATCTTTTCGGGTTTAGAGTTTTAGAGAATTATGACATAACTATTACATCTCAATGATTACAAAGTAGACACATCTACCCTGTTTCAATTTTTTTTCACAAAATAAATACTCTTGAACTAATGATTCATGTCTAGTTCCTTGTTTTAGACATCCAGACAATTCCTTGATCCCATACATGACCATATTCCACTTTATGTCCTGTGAAAAACATTTCAAAAACATGCGATAAGCATAAAAAGCTTAGAAATGGTTATAACAATACGAAATAAAGCATTAGTCCATGTATACATATGAATAAATGAAATCATATTTTACTCATAAAACACAAGAACATTAACATAAATCCTTAAAATAATAATATTTATGAGTAACACATAGAAATCATAAGACATAAAATTAACTTGAGGCATTCATAACATTCTTACGTAGGGAGTAAATTTCATGGATACGTTTGGAATACCCATCACAGTATATTCCCTAAATTTCTTTGGATAAACCTTAGTGTTTAACTCATTCATGTTACCCAGTGCATTAGAGAGCTATCCCGGGCTCACCTTCCCTTAGTTTATCATGGAACCACCTGTCTTTACAAACAATGACCGAGAACCATAACATAATCGTATCACATAAAACATGTATAAAGGAAACATAACATTTCCACATTTCAATCATAAGATATCAGTACAACACATTTATATAATAAAAACATTATCATAACCTTTTTCAAAACCATAATAAATGAAAATTAAAACACGGTATTTATTTTTGATTTAAAAAATTTATGGCTTGTAGAGAAAGTCAAATTTTGAATAATGGTCATAGTGGCAGAGAAGTCATTGTCGCCGCATACGTAAGACAAAAACATTCCCTTTTGTTATTTAGTAAAATGATTTGTATAAAAAGATTCCTTTGGAATAAAAGTAAAAGTCAAATGGGTTTATAAATCGTATAAAATAATGTTGTGTATAAAAAAAATATGCCTCAATGAAAGGAGATTGAGATGAAGATCCATACAAAGACGGTATCCTTATATTAAGGATAAATCAATTACATAATTATGTGTGACACATATAAATAAAAGACATATAAGTTGATATTATGTGTAAAACAATCAGAGGTCATACAAACATATTCATAGCATGACATAATCAGTAGGTAGAGGTGTAACCCAAATAATTGAAATTGGGTTAAGAAGTTCCCTTACATAAACTCATAGCCTAACAACGTCACTTTAAAATTCAGAAAATGTGATGATGAGAGATAAAATGGGTATATAATTACTTGGACATAAAATTTACGACAATAAGGATATATAAGAACATATCCCAACATAAGAATATGGAAATTAAAAGTCCTAAAATAAATGTCTTTTTAAGAATAGGAGGGTGAAAGGTTCCCGTACTGATTTTGGTAACTTTCGAAACATTCACCCCATGAATGAAGTATCATACAACTTTTATGTAAAAAACAGAAGAAAAATTATATCACAAATTGATTTGAATAATGTGAATTACATACACCACTCAAAGGAAATAATGGAAAATGTTTCATAAATCTCACGGTAATAAAAGTGAGATGAAAATCCCTTACGAAAACTCGGTAGCCTAACAAAGGAACTTAAAATTTCTAAAAAATGGATTGATGAAATAAAATATGGTATCCCATAATATTAAAATAGAAGTTAATGTATGTGTAATATAACATAAGATCCCCCAACATAATAAGGAGGATCTTAAAATAATTGACATAAAAGAGAGTACTTAAAAAGAAAGAGAAGGGTAGGATCCCTTACCTCAAGTCCAACTTGTCTTGTTCGTATCATTATATTACAGAATAATAAACATTGGTCAATTAGTAATAGCATAAGGAACTCCTTTAATGTTTATTATAAAATAAATATCACATATTATAATGTTATAATAATTAGTTAATTATGTGAGTTCATATCAGACGTTTTGTAGATATTCGATACATGAGTCAAAAACGAACTTGTTTGAAAAGAATTGTACTTATAGTTATAATTACACCATCTAAAGAACGGTATTAATGATTTAAATATCATATATATCCATTATACATTAATTTAACACTATTCCATAACATTTGGAGATAAAAAAATGAAATGCACCGTTCTTGGAGATGGTGGGGTGTACGTACGCATGAACGCTACATTCATTTCTTCTCCACATTAATGGAATTAAAAATAAATAATGAACATATATATATATATTATAATTACAGTATAATATATAAGTTATATAGTTCACATTACTTCAATAATTTAATTCTTTATACATTCCATGTATTGCATGATTGAGTCACATCACTTGAGGTGGTGGTAGTTCACACTTCCTCAAATGATATTATCGCATTTTCGCAACATTAAATGCATAATGGTATGATTTAAATAAAAAATAAAGAAGAATATAGAGTAAATAAATAAAATATATATCATGAATAAATATATTTCCATAATAATGGCCACCATTAGAGGTGGTAGGAGAAGATAGAACAATTATCGTTTCGTGAGGCAGTAATCCGCCATCCACAGAAACAATATGTTATTTAACCCATAGACAAAGGTGTGTGTAAGTTTAGCACAAATAAATATCATAACAAAATCCTAGTATATTTAATATATTTTTGTTGTTACAAAATAAAGGAATAAAATGAGTTTATGGGGTTAGATAAGAAAAATAAAACAAAAGATCATTGGAGAAGACTTTACATTAAAATCGAGTAACTCTCCTTTGTTTTGACTAAAAGTGTTTCTTGATGAGAATTATTCCTAAGGGAAGGATTATATGATGAATATAGGGATGGGGAGAGATAAAATGAGAAGATTCTGGTAGAGACAATGTATTGTGAGTTGTGGGTATGGTGGTAGAGGTGGGGGACTTTTATAAGAGGGTGGAGGGGCACTCTTGGAATGTCAAGAAATGTTACTTTATTATATAATGAGTTTTGGATTTTTAAGGTCCCAAAATTATAAATTTCGAGGGTAAGGTGATAATGGTTCTAAATCCATCCATTCAATAGGTCTTTGACAAGTTTTTGTCTTAGATTTTACATTATCTTTTCGTTTTATTTAAATTGTTCATTAATGAGGTAATCGCTGCATCATCATGGTGTCATAAAAAAAATAATTTATTTAATGTATAAAAATTATAAAAAAATACTATGATGTAAGAAATATTTTAGCATTCCAATTACTATTTATTGTATAAGATATAGTTTCTGTAGACAAAATTAAAATTGTTTTACTTTGGTGTTACATACATTGGTTATATTTTTCATTCTTTAAAAAATGATAAAAGGTCACTATAACACTAAAGTGATTCCATGGGGTCCCAAAGTTGGAAAAAGGAATAAAAGTTTCTTCCATGAAACCACCATTATCATTAGGACAAATGCTGGGTTCATTTTAAATTTTTATGATATTATTTTATTACCCTTAACTACCCGGTTACTAATTAAACATGATAATTAAAGACAACTACTGTTGTTACTATTCATAATGTCCAAAAATAAAACTGTTAATACATAATTTAGACCTTATGATTCCGAATATGGAATAAATTTTATCATATTCCAAACACAGAAATTCTAGTAATTAATTTAAAATAATTCCCGTTGTCAAAACCAAAGACGTGTTTTTAAGAAGTAAAATCTATCTAAAGATTGATTTGTTTTTTCCTCCAATTTAGACGTGAAATTTCATCCAATGACCAACATTGTATTAAATGATAAAAAATATTTAAATTACATCTTAGAACCAATTAAAATAAAAATATAACTATATAAATAATTTGGATGAAAAGGCAGTTTTGAATTAAAATGCGGTATTTTTTACTATTCATTCAAAATGATTATTTTTCAGAAATATGACAAAATTTTACCTTAAGATATATTAGATATTCCAAATTCAATAATTATATATATTTTTCCAAATTAATAACATAGGAGTTGCATTAATTTATAATCAATTCCAACTGTCAAATCAAATATCGCGTTTTTAATTAACAATATCTATTAAAATATTGACACTTGTTTATGTACAATTTCAATGTGACATAAAATCAAATGAAAAAATTTGTATTAAATGGTAGAAATATATTTTGATTAAACTTTAAAACCAATTAAAAATATTATCTACCCATAAAAATAAATTAGACTTAAAGGAGGTTTTGAATTAAAATACATCATTTTACATTATTCATTAAAAAATGAACATTATCAGAAAAATACCCAAAATTTATACAAAGTAAATTATAATGTCCCGATTCTAAAATAGAACTATATTTTGTCCAATATAACATATAAAATTGTCAGAATGTGGATTTTAAAAGGATTCTCTATCAAAAGGCGGTTAATTGACCTTTTAAAACATATTAGAATAGTTACGCTTAAAATTGGATTCATTTCCATTTTAAGCATGTAACATTTATTGATTAAATGTAAAAATATTTGAAAAGCATATATAATCACTTGTCTCTTAGTTCTATTCATTCTAACCACTACATTGACTAGGATTTTACCACCATTTACAATAATATTATTTTATTATTAGCGTGCAACATATGATTTGAAAGAAACTCATTGTTGCGTATTGGGTACGCCATCGAACATAGAATCCCCTTTTAAGTAATATTAATATTTTATTAAAAAATACCAATATATATGAACATTTCATATTCATTATTTACATGGGATGTTACATGGAAGGTAGTATACAAATTAAGGATGAATGGATTAGTCCACTGAGTGTCACACCAACCAAATGTGAAAGGAGGTACGAAAGTTTATTAACAGAACATTAGTTCACAAAACAATGTGGAAGATATAAAACCCATATAAATAGGATTTAGAATGGGTACCTAGGTATCCTTACATATCCCATTAAAATGAGAATAAATAAACATGAATTGTTCAATGGTTTTATGGTAGGAGGCAATTACCATAACGGGGGGGTCCTCTCATATGGGGATCGAGGGATATAACATTGATTAAGTCAATGTTTTGGGGACTATAATAACATAATTTATGGTTATTATGCTATTATTAGGAGATTTATTCTAGTTTAATTTTCTGGAATATGAATCAAAGAGGTGAGAAAGTCTATTTATCTAGATTAGTTCATACACAATGTTAGTGGAGGTTCATGGGACCGAAAAATATCATTAATGATAAATGTTACCTCATGGGTGTAGTGGAGAAAATTTAAGGGTTCTGATTAATGTAAGAGGTTAATTTTTTGGCATTGTACCAAATGTGTTTTTAGATACTTTGATTACATGGAGCTTGGACTATGAAGATAATTTTTTTTTAATGTCACTAAGCATGTTCCATGGAGGATATTGTCGATATTATTTTAAGGGATGAAAAAAATAATGATACTTATATTAACTACGGGTTATGTAGACTATTTTTAACCACTAATCATCACAATAGGATACACATAGTCTTTTTCCATGATTGTTGTACCATAAAACATTATTTAATGTCATATGACTTAGATATTGAATGACATACTTCCCCAGTTTGAAATGTGGAACCAAATTTCAATAACATGACTTGATGTTCCCAAAATGATGAAGAGTGGAAGAAAAAGTGGCTAGGGTAGTTAAAGGGGATCCATGTGTCCCTATATATCCCATGAAGTTGAAATCAAGAAACACACATTTCAATATGGATTCATGGTATGAGACGTGTTGCATGAAAGGGTGTTTCTTCCCAAATGATGATATGATGGAATCACATTGTATAAAATAATGTGATTAGTAATTCATACATGTAGAACAATATAGTGATTCATAGACTTGTAGGATGTTTTTATTTTATGGTCATAAAATCTAAACCCATGTTGGGTGATTGCATGTTCTACTAGAGAGGATCATACTCAGAGTGAGTAGAGGGTCGAGGAACCAGAAAAAAATAATTTCTTAGATTTGTTGTCACATGGAAAAAAGGTCAAAATTTTTTGGTTCATGATATTGTTGGGTCAAAAGTTTCCTTATGACTTTTCCATTCCATTATTTTTTGACAATAAAAAACACATCTTGTTAAATATAATTTTTATTTTCCAAATGATCATTAGATTCTAGAACATATTATCCCATAAACATGGTATTAAACATATTACCTAATGTTTTCATAACAATGTATAACCATTTATCATATTTTTTGATCTAACATCCCTAAAATTGTGAATCAATAATCATCTAAAATAATACTCCCATTTTCCCATAAATTATACTCTGATTTCTATTGAAGCCATACTCCTATTTGACCTGAAATTAGACAATTATTTCCCTTGATATAAAACTACGATTTATCATGAAATAAAACTCTGATTTCCCCTATAATAAGACTATAATTTATCCTAAAATCAGAATTAAATTTCCCCTAAAATTAAACTATGATTTCTCCTGAAACAATGCTAAAATAGCTCATAAAAAGATCCTCTGATTTCTCCTCAAATCTGGATATGATTTATTCAGAAAAAAGACTCTATGTTCTTGAGAAATTAGGCTCGGATTTCATAAAAAATCTTACTTGGATTTCATTTAATATTAACCTCTTATTTCTTCTGAAATCAGACTCCTATTTAGTAATAAATAAGACACTAATTTCCTCTGAAATAAGACTCTGTTTTCCTAATAAATAAGACTCCAATATTCAGAAAGCTGAATCCTAATTTTAATATTATCAAATGATGATTATATGGTTTTCTTATATTTATTTATTTTCCGAAACATAATGTTACATTTTATCAGATCCAAAATATAATAATGTTTCTAATATTGTATTAAAATAACAATGTTGTCATAATGATTCTCATTGTTTGTTATATGAAATAGTGTCATCAAAACAGTTACAAAATATTTTTATAATGAATTCCACCTTTACAGCTCCCTCCGAAATTTTAGGGAAATAAGACTAGGATAATGTGATCATTTGAGATCATTCATATAAACACCCAATCATTAAAACATGATCACCAATTTAATTTTTTTGGGATAATTAATACTCTGTGAGAAATCTTCCATATTTTTTCATGTTATTTTATTTGAAGAGTATATGTTTTTAACATCATGTTTAACATACCTAAATCTTCCTCAATAGTGGATCTTCTTAGTTAAAATCCATCTTTTTTTGTATAGTATTGAGGGATTACAATATGAAAAAAAATATAAGTTTTAATTACCTGATTAATTGAGGGATTCCATGTTTAAGTACGATAGAGGTGTTGATCTTCTAATAGGTTGAGGGCTTGCAGGGATAGCAAGACAAATTCTGATCATCATATTGAGTTATTATCCTGGTGTGGGTATGATAGAAATTCTTGAAATTATAAATCTATGGACCTTTATCCACGGTTTTTCAATACACTTCTTTTTTAGGTTATAAAATTTCATTACAGCTTTATTACTTTTTTAAGTACTTGTTCCTGTATTTCACTTCATTTATTTACAAATAGAATGTGTAACATTCTTACACATTCTTGTTCTTGTATGAAAAAATATTTATTGGATTATATATTAATTAAGGATGGGTGTTTCTATAAGTAAACTGGTTTATGTTTATTTTTAAGATTCACATTATAATATGTAAAGGAAGTTTGTTTATTTGTCATGAACAAGATATTGATTTAGTATTAATCATTTTTGAAATTGTTATACAAATATTTTATTTAGGTTATTAATGAATATTATTAAAAACTACAATTCAAACCCTTTTTAAATTTAGAAATCTACATCTTATATTTCAATCCTATAGATGCATGTTCATTTCACAGATTTTAAGGTTCTATGAATTAGAAAAAGGGGGTTGCTACCATTTTTTTGTCATGGAGTATTGAGTATAGTGGTTTTTCGTATTTATGGTTGTGTATCATGGATCATGGAGTGTTTTCATGAAAAAAAAAATTAGGCATAAAAACAGATAAGGCTATCATGAATGGAGGATTATTTAGGATTTAATCTAAATAAAATTTGTTAGATTATCTAAAAATAGTTTATATTCACGAATCATTGACAATGATATACCCATATTGGGAAAATGGTTGTATATTTATCAAGTTGGGGAGGACACACCAAAATTCCCCAAACTTTTGAGTCATTCATGATGTTGGAAACACGGAGATGTGGGAGACCTCCCAAGTTATATTACAGAAGATGAAATAGGAAAATATCAGCTAGATCATGAATATTAATGCGACAAAAACATTATTATTAATTTTTTACTAGTGAAAAATTTTTTGACACTGAGGGCATTAAAACTCCACTAGAATATAGGAATATAGATATGAAGTAAATCATGACACTCGAGACGTGATAAAACAAGTGGAGTGGAAAATGTGTGAAAGATAAATCTTGAAAATTTCATCAAAACATATGTTTTACCCCCTCACAATCATATATGTGGTGTGATAACTTTGTATCTACCATAGATATTTTTTTAAACACAAGAACATTAAATTGTTATATGAATCCCTTTGAGGAATGTTCACTGGAAATGAGGTATAATTATTTTGATCATGCATCATCATAGTAGGGGATCACCTTCAAACAAGTAGGAGGATGTGGATCTAAATATATGAAGCCTATATGTTTTAATGAGGACATGAAGGGTTATTCTAAAATAGTTCAATATTACCATTGACACACTTTCATGAATTCGATCACATTTATGTTGTGTATTAGTGAGAGAGAGTTAAACTTATTGTCAAGGGGAAACCCAAAAATATTGTGGAGGATGGGCTATATTTAATACATCTATGGGTCTCTACATATCAAATAAAATTGTAATAAATCCAAAAATATCTCTGGGAGGTGGTGTGATAGGAGACCATCATTGGAAAGGGGACACCATCATAAAATAAGGCTTAAGTATCTTGCACATTAACCTCTAAGGATAATGATATGTATCACACAATTTAAAATTATGTAGTAAGGATATAAAATAGTTAGTTTAAGGATTCGCATAATATAAATTGGAAATAATCATTAAAATCCTATGATGACAATGAATAACATATAATTCAACATATTTTGATTAGGACATAAACCCAAAACAAATTATGGTCTTGTTGCTCAGACATAATGGAACAATTTTATATCATAAAACAAGGTAGTTTTCTTGTATTTTATCATCATGAAACTAGGATGAGGTGATAATAAGGTTCTAAAATGTAATTTTTGAGGAACCATTCTTTGGTGGAATGATTCATGAACTCACTATCAATAATGATTAATGATTATTTCACATTGGACTAAACCATGTGAATGATAAAATCACCCTCCCAGATGGACATCATCATTGGTGGATTCCTTCTAAACTTCAATGGTTTCCTTAATGATATTTCCACCTGATGATGATAAAAATATTAGAGGTGAATTTATTTAATGAATGTTTTGCTGACATATTATGATAAATTTCGAAGTTGGAATACACTCAAAGTATACTCTCATTGATGTTTTTTAATTTTTCATTGAAATTATTAAAAATATTATATTAGAAATATTGATCATAAATGTCCTTCTAATGTGATGAAAACTCAAACTATATGGTTAATACTACCTTTATCACATATAATAGGTATTTTGGGGTATCCTAGGTGGAATTTCTGGGTTTTATCCAATATTCCCATAAGGTATTAGCGATCATATCAGGTCATATATTCAAGTTTTTAAACAATTCCATCTGCTAAATTTTTTATATGGTTCAATAAAATACTTCAATAAACCCATTCTTCTAGGTATGATAATATGGGGTTTGAATATTCTTATTGATATACATTTTATATAGCTTCTTCATCATAGTGTCTCGAATGACGGTATCATTGTCATCGAGAATGGTGTGTGGAATATCAAATCAATGGATGATTTTTTTTTCAAATTTAACAATACACTGGATCTTAACCTCTATGAGGGTTATAGATTTAAAAATACATGATAAAAAAATTTAAAGTAGTAAAGATGAATCTATATTTTTGAGCTGTCATGGGTAGATAGGGACCCACTATATAATGTCCCAAGGTATCAAGTTGACTACTTTACATGGTGGAATGGGTATGATGTAGTAGATTATGCATGAAATTGTCATTAATATTGGACACATGAAACTTAATAGTGAATTAAATGTAGTAAAAAAATGGTGATCCATAAGTTTTCGAATATTTTGATATGGGGGGAGATCTTCAACATTTCCTTATATCCACCACATGACCTAGTGTATACTAGTTACAAGACATGAATATCCGTCATACCATATATTTAATGATGATGTATTTTTCAATGACATCCATGAAATGTAATTTCATTGAGTTGGGGATATCATAGAGGGAAATATTCACCACATTTTGGTATATTTTATCATTGTTTTATCAATTAAATATCTGATTCCTATGATGGACTTACATGATGATATAGATCATATTCTAATGTGTTTCATTCATATTAGTCGTACATGATTATCCTTAAGTGAATTTTTCTCTGTTCAATTGGTTCAAATGATAGTCCACTATGTTAATTGGTAAAAGATAAATGTCCTTTTGATGAATAATTATAATGAAAAATTATCTTTCAGTTTTTTGTATTTAATTAATGTACGTAGACTTTCGAAATATATTTTTCTATCATTATAGAACTGTTAAACATGAGTGTCCTTCCTATTGATAGTGAATTTAGCAACTAGATCACTAGTCCATGCCATCAAGGGTGTATATCATTTTTTCTAATAATGTAGTCATTATTGATATTTTTGAAGACCAAATCCAAAACACCATTCACATGTAACTATGGAAGCTCAATTTAATTTTCCATCTCATGTTTAGTGAGAATTTATTATTACATAAATTTTTTTATATCCTTCTAAATAAAATAATTATTAACACATGAGGGCCTATGCGATACTGATGAACAAAATCCAAATTTTGAACTTGATGAGTTTAGGGATATTGAATATTTTCACTGTTAATATTTGAGAAGAACCTTCAAATAGTATTATATTGCATGGAACAACATTAATTAATTGAGATTATGGATTGATAGATTATGTTTGAATCCAATGGTATCTCATTAGTGGTTTGATGCAATTTTATAAAATCCACCAATGCATATCACTTGAAATCCTACAAGAGATGTACCAAATTCTATCTCATAGAGGATTACTACTCACTACGTCAATAATTAATAAATTACAGGACAATTTTGGATTAATATTGGAAGGTAGAAATATAATTTCACACACATATATATATACTAAATTTATAGGTAGTTTCATAGTATCTTTACTATGATGACCATAGTGAGGTAATTGTACTCATTAGCTGAATATCTTGCCTCATTATCACGTGGAATGTGAATGGGATCGTACAGACATTTACCTGTTCCATTTTTTCTTCTAATAATCCATGTGGGGTGTGATGGATCATTACATAGTATTCATGTGAATGAAAAAAAGATTTTACCAGGATGTGTGATATTACAATGAAGGGATATAATATATACTACATTATATCATCAAATGTGATCGAACATTCCTCTTCCCACTGATAAGAAATATCTTTTAATTATCATGTATATGGAATTACACATTCTATCCAATTTAAAAAAAATACAATATGTATTAAATAGGGCCTAGGTGGTCTTGTAACTCGTGTAGATTACATGAAAGATGTATATGTAAAATATTCTATATCTTATATGGGTTAATATCAAATCATTTTTTCTGAAAAGAAATGGGAATAAAAGACATAGAGGAATCCCGGAATTTATACATCAATGGGTTCTTCATTAGTTGATCAAAATGTAGAATGAAAAAAAATTATCAATATATATTATATTTCCCACTTGTTACTAGGGATTGATCAGGAAATCATCCATAAGAAACTACACCCCTATTCCACGGAGTGGCTCGAAGGTGTTGTTCATGTCACATTGATAATTTCCACTTGTATTATATAAACTAAATATCATCATATTGTAATAGAATGGTCTCTTAGGTTCCATAAAGGTGGTTGATTCATTATATTCGTGATCCATATATAGGTAATTATAACTGGAATAGCCATATGTGAATATAAGTACCTATAATGTAGATGTTCCACATATCGCAAATTCTTTTTCTTTGATGTGGATGTCATATTTTAGGAAATGATAATTGAATTCCTAAAGGACAATATGGAGTCAAGAATGTCTCTTCAAATTTATGACCGGGATTATTTTAGAAAACGAAGTTGGGTACTGGAATTCCCTATTGAATTTTATTTATGATTTTATAAACACTATTATCATATATAGAACTCTGAGAGGAATAAGTCTTCCAAGGTTTCTATTTGGACACATGATGGTCCATTGGATAGGCAAGGATACTGATAACTTCATAATAATTAATCACTAGAATTTCCTTGTAATTCCTACAAAAAGTGTTTCTTTCATTCTTAGCGAATGAAACATGTTGCTTCTGCTCATCTGGAGACATGACTGAGCTTATAAGAATTGGATTTATATCTTCTATAATATCTATATTCTTCTATGTCAATTTATTAAATGTTCTTATGAAGGATTCCTTAATGGTTGGAAAGGATTTATCTAAATATTCTTTACTAATGAATATTAGAGGATTTGGGGATGATGATAAATCTCAAAGAATGTGAGATCACGAGGTAATAATATTATCTTCCTTGGCATGGGAAGAATCATTTGTAGTGGATTACTATATTCTAATTGGGTGGAGACCATTGTAATAGAATATAATGACTCAATAATCTGTGGTTTCATATAACAACTTCATCCTTTGAGGATGAAATAATATTGATGAAATTGTTTAAACATGATTAATGATGAATTTAGAAATATAAAATGTTTTCATGAGTTTGTGAACAATGGATAGATAATATATTATGAAATATGAGAAAACCCCATTAAATTTAGTATAACATTCACTTTATTGGAATAAAATGTAATATATGGGAATAAACTTTTTTTAGAGAATATGAAATGGTTCCCACGGTCTATTTTCATTGTTTATATTGATTAGATCAAGAGGATGAATCTTTTATTTTAAATATTCCCATGTATCTTCTAAATAATCTATCATGTAATTGGGTGCATTAATACACACCACCATATTTAGTTAATGATGATTCCACATTCTATTATAATTCATTATTTATATATTGTGGGAATCATATGAGTTTATGTGGGAAAAATACCCATAGACTACACCTAAATAACTATTGAAGGAGTGTTTGAGGTTCTGGTGACAAGAACGTTATACTATTTCATATAGTTGATGGTATTTCCTTCACAGTAACGTGTTATAAGATGTGTCCTATGAGAAAACCATGAACTCATTGATATCAACCATTTCAAGAAAATATGTCCCAAATTAACGTTAACATGTATATTTTTTCACACTTGTTATATTATCATGTTTACTAGGGTTAAATATTCATCAGTGAGTCCCTTCCCATGGGTCATCTAAATTGGCATAAGATTCATTATATATTTGGTGTCTAGTATTCATTGATGTTTTTAAAAACCCTTTAAATTGTCAGATTCATATTTTTTATGAATATATTCCCTTTAATTTTATTATACTCATTTTAAATATATAATTATATGATTGATTAAAACTCTTCAAATTTATATTCCTCTAAATGATAGGAACCATAGGTATTCTACCAAAGTTTTACACTAGATATGGCTCATCAAGGATTCAATAAGACATTCCCAAAACACCATTAAATTGAGAAGAACATATAGAATTTAATATAGTAACAATATTTTACTTATATTCTTAATGACTTCATATTTATAATCTAGGGGGTGTTCAATATCTCTTACCGTTGACCATTTGTTTAATTTTTGGTGGAATGGATAGATGTGTCGCAGAGGCCAAATTGGTGCTTTCTATGTTGTGTTTTGGATAGATAGATATTAGTAACTGTTGGTTGGTTGAGGCTAGACCATGGGTAAATATTCTTAAGCCATGGGATTAAGTTTCTATGCTTGGAAACCATCCTAGATGATATGACATGTGGTTATGACTAATTTTATGTCCAATGGGGACTATGATTTTTGAGGCCAAAGAAATTCCTATTGTATAGTCTCATTATCAATAATTCATAATTCATAGGTAACACATTGCAAAATATATTTACTAGAGTGTTTAAATAACTTTAATTAATTGTACTAATATTGGTTCTTAAGGGATTTAGGAGATGTATATTACCATAGGATTATGTAAAATGATCCACCAACCTAATAAATTTCAAAGTAGAATAATACATATCTTTAGCAGTTGAGTATTTTTAGACCAGGTGTATTATTGTTTTTTCACTAATCCATTGGAATAAAATAATTGAGAATGAAAACTCGTTTCACCACTATAGGTGGATAAAGATTACCTTGGTGTTTCCCATGTCAGTTCATTCGGGAAGTGAAATTATGTGATGTTCATGGGGTAATTGAAGAATATATGGAATTAAAATGAGGGTTTGGATGATTTTACTAAGAATAGATAATGGTGTGGTCATAGCGGACTAAATTATAAGCTATCCAATAAAAAATATGTTATTCACCTTGAAAAACAATTCATATAATTCAATGTATTCATCATCATTTCAAGATGGTATAGTGGAGAAATGGGTCACCAAGACTCAAGAATCCCATAACTCAATAATGATTTGATCTACATGGTCCTAGATCTAGTCCATAATGACTACCAAATATTATATATTATGAAGATGTAATATTTTGTAGGGTTAGAAATAAGATTTTTTATTATACCAACCAATTTTAACATTATAATCCTAAACAATTTCAATACAATATTCTCAATGTAATCAATAATGTATCATGTGACCCACACATAATTGAAGGAATATACCCTATTAATTTTTTCTACAAAGGGAAATATGGGTTCATTTCCATGTTTCTGGCATTTAAAGACATTATTTTAGCAAGGATTCTGTCAAAGAGGATAAGTTTATAGAGTCCTATGTAATAAAACTGAATGAGGGGATTTTTTTAAATAATTTTATCCGCCCTTGATCTCATATTTTTCTTAAATAAAGAAACTTGAGTTAATGGGTGAGACATTTCATGGAATTCATTTTGATTTTTTTCTAACACTATGGACTTTCTATGGTTTCTCAAAATAAACCTAGATACATCATGTAGATTTTAGTAGATATTATGTCATATCAATCATTTTTCCTGAATATACCCAACATAAATTCCTATGGAATCTTTATATTGAGGTAGTACATTAATACCATCCATAAGTGTTGAAGATAGTTTCACACTCATTATCCCACTTCTTTATCATGGAGTTGCAGGTAATGGATGTTCTCTAAATGGTATATCAAAAATAGTATAAGATATTCCAATAGATATATTTCTTTTAGGTGGGTGGCCATGGGGAAAAAGTAGTTACTAGAAAAAGGGAGGTACTTCAAATTTCTTCTGAAAACACTGATGTCTTGAATCTTTTTATTTCACTGGAAATCCCATAATTGTGCCACATAGAGAGTCCATGTGGGAACTATTTTTCTCTAGGTCACTTGTACAATTGAACAAGGTAATGATCTTGTTTTAAATGTCTAGGTGTATAGGATAATTGGATATACATTTTATATACAACTAAATTCTAGGAAGTATCTAGTCCCTTTTCATCGATAAGACTTAAAGATGAGAGGTGTGATCACATATCACATCATTATGGTAATATTGAGGTCTATTTCCCCATAACTGACATGGTAGATCACATTTACGAATCTCTACAGTTTATAGGTGGGAAATTAATCCTAGTAAAAAATGGATAGATCTATGGGGATGAATAGAATTATCCTCTATTATGTGGAATAACCATCATATATATTGATCAGAATTTTGGGACCTCCTGCCTCGACCATTGATTATTGATCTTGGAGGATTGGTTATTTTGGATCCTTGGGGGTGAGTCTGGATCAGGATAAACATCTACATTCTATGGGTGCAACTTTATTTATTTCTCTATACTGATCCATATTTTGAAATGCATGTGATATTAGATAAATTTTAGTCATATTCTTGGTACATGATCATATTAATATCTATTGAATTATTATAATAAAATACGTGAATAGAATTTAGTGTGGAAATAATAAGAACTCTTGGGAGATATGTATATTACTTTTGTAAACAAAAAACTCCAAAAGTGATTTTGTGTATGAAAGGTGAGATGATGTTGGATTCCAAATCCACTATTATTATGAAATACACATCATGTAAACATAACAATAATAAAGATTTCAGCAAGAATAATCCAAGTGGAAAATCTAATTGTTTTTTCCAATGTTCCTAATGAAATGTTAGTTATCTTTATATTATATTTTTATACAATTAGGATAATGGATGATATGAATGAAAAAGTATGATGGAAAAGGAAAAAAAATATTACTCATGTATTAAAAGTGTTTTTAAGTGTGATTAATGATAGTTATAAACATAAATTTAATTATTTATCTACAATATTTCCAACACAATAAAATCTCTTGAAGAAAATGAATGAATCACCTGGTTATACAAGTTAATTAACAGGTCATGAAAAGTGAAAAATTACACATAAGGATAATATAGAAGTGATATGATCCTTGTATCCTTAATCATACATTGATAAAAAATATGATGCAATGAAATATAGGAGAAATTGGAGTGTTGTGAAGGAAACAATCTGAAAAACTATATTTGTATTGATAATGTAAAGATGATCCACCCTAATCCCTTATCAATTCGGTTTTGAAATATCAATATAAAAACATGGAATTGTTGGTGATGAAAAATCATGGGAGACCTTAGATAATAAATATATATATATATTCCTTAATAAATATTTGATACTAAATTTTCAATCTTATAATGTTCCCAATGTCGGTTTATGGGAATATTTTTGTAAAGGTTCATTCTTTGTGAAGATGTGGATGTTGTTAAAATTTTGACATCTATATGAAAAATTTCCACCATGAGGCTTTCTAAATATTATTTATCATATCATATGTATGTAATATATCCATGATCATTAATATCATAATGAATGTATCATTGAGGTGGGATATATTTATTGAAAGTTGATGAATCTATCAGAAACCCTTTCTCAGGATAATATGTTTATTATCAAAATTTCTCAGAGATCATGTAATTGGAATGTATTAATTTCTTAAATCTACCAATAATGGTAAAAATAAATAATAAATTAAAAATAAAGTGGGAAATTCAATTTATTAAATGACATTATAAAATTGGATGTATGGAATTGATCCATGTAAACTTATCCTGCTTGGTGTACATGATTGATTTAAATTTTTTACATAAATTGAGTGCATGGGTTTTAGTTTAATAAATCTTTTAAATGTTCTATATCTGAATTCATATGATTATCATAGAATAAATGAGGATGAATTTTTTTGTATAGATTAATATGAATCTTTCTATTGGGTATCATGACATATTATTTAGATGTCATTATTTCAAAATCTATTCCTCTTACATTCTACACCTAGCATGGCATTCATATACAAAGATAGAAATGGTTATAGACACATTAATTAAGAATAATATAATACCCCTTTCCATTGAATGATGTATTTATTTTCCCAAAGGGTGATATAACGTAACATAAAATTTGAAAATAAATTGTGGAGAACATTTATGAAGTAGTTAAGTGATAGAATGATTAATATATTGAATCATTCATTTCAATAGTTTTTCTAAATTTTTTCTAAAAATCACTATGTTGGGATAGTCAGTCATACTTTTTGATTGATTTGTATTTTTTTTAAATGGTTTTTATCAATAGTAAAAGGTTTTAAATGAAAAATAAATATTTCTTTAATCTATATATGTTGGATATTTGAGAAGGAATAAGTTGTTGAATGGTTTTTTAATGTTCATAATCATTATAAAAAAGTTGATATATCAATGATATTGATATAAGAAACATTCTTATTTCTTGTCATATTATGTTATTTTGAAAAATTTGGGTTTACATCAGGATGATTAGTGATACATTCATCATGTCTCAAAAATGGGATTTTTTTGATGAATAATGATTACCATAAATACTAAAATTTTCTTTAAATTTACAAAAAGAGATTCTTTATGATGCGTGTGAATCATATATGACAGAGTTTCAAATAAAAGTTTGTAATGTCTAATCTGAGGAATATTCCTCAAAGTAGTTCATTAATAAAATTCGTAGAATATGGTTGGATGATGGAGAAGGTACTAAAAATGAATATATAATGGTATGTCATCAAATAATCATTTCCTTTAGGTAAATACAATAATTTTAGAATGTATACCCAAGTATGGTTTGCATATAAAGAAAACGTATTTAAAGTAGATAACTATTAGGAACAATATCTGATGTTATTTTTTGTATAATCCCATTATATAAAGATTCCCTCAGTTAAAATATTACTATTTATTCTTTATAATGTAATTGAAAATTTTATGGACATAATTATAATATTTTTGGGGATAAAATGATTCACTGAGTGGATTTAATGTTTCAACTTTTAAAATATTATCAAAAAAACATTTTTTTGGCTGTTAAGAGAAAAATTCTTCCATAATGAGTTATCAAAATGTAGCATGTCCCTGATTTAAAGTAATTTTTTCTAGAATATAAAATTATCAAAAAGAATATTTCTATCAACATAATGTACAATGTAAGACAAATAAGTATAAAAAATTGGGAAAATATGATTCAAGAGTTTTTTAAACTCCATTATATCGTTTTTTAATAAAAAATATAGGAAAAAATAATAATTCCTAAGAACAATTGATCTTAATGGATTATAAAGTTCTATTTTATTGATTTTTGTTTTTATGGATCCAATAGATGGATGAACAAGAAATACAAAATCATGATTTCTTCTTACAAATGATTTATAGTGGTTTCAAAAACTTCTTCTTTCCATAAAAGTTGATCAAATAAACATTGTAGAATCTTTGATACAGTTTCATTACAATATATTTTCTATGATATTTCATCAATATATAGTAATTATAAATATTTTTAAATATTAATCTATTATTGGCATATGAAGAAAATGGATAGAACAAATAGAGTATATTTCATTGGGATTATTAGACGAACAAAAACAATTAAATTATTGTGAACATGATAGATGGAGGATGATTCTTAAGAAAATATATAGTATAAAATAAGAAAGGATAGATCATGAATGTATCCCAAAGAAGGTAAAATGGTGTCATTTTTTTAAAATATCAACTATTAGATGATTATTTCAATGAATATTTATTGAGTAGTTAATTAAAATCTATTAGGGAACGTGAAATAATGTTTTATTAGATTGAATGAATGTTATAAACTTTAAATAGATAAATTTTTCAATTAGATTTAAATTTATTGTAAAGTTGTTATTTTGTTGATTCTAATATATTAATTCATCATTTTGAAAATTCTAAAATATATTTTTATTGTAGAAATGGATAAAGAATCTTGAAGATTTATTTAGAATTGTATTTAAGGGATTTTGAGGAAGGGGGGGGGTCTATGAATCATATAGAAGATCATGATTATTTTAGAAGATCAGAGAAGTATCACCCAATATTAGAAGGAGTGAGTAGGTATGAATTTGTGATTAATCTATGTGAGAAATGATATTTGAGTTGCCACACATTCTATGAGATTCACATCCATATTAAGGGAGCTAAGGATTTTTATCGGTGTGTTAAAACTAATTCCATACAAACGAGATGTAGCTTTAATGAATTTTCAAAATAATAATATGATAACTTGAAATCGTTGGAGTTATTCTCCTTATTTTTGGTATTTTATTAAATAGGATCCATATGGAGAAAATGGATATCAACCAAAACTAAATATCTGAATGAAAAAAATCACCAGATGATGAAAACAATCGATTGAAAAAATTTACATCTCAAAATAAATTCATCATATAAGATATTATGGATTAAATATTGAAAAATAATTTTGATGTTGACATATTCTGCAAAAAAACTAATATCAGATGAATGTAATTGGATGGAATATGTTGGACTAATGAACTATATTAGAAAAACTAGATGAATTACTGAGAAATAAAGAGAGGGTTATAGATAACATCTATTAATAATAAGAAGATATGTCAAACCATCATTTTTTCGAAATCACTAATATGAAAAAACAATATGAACAGTTCTGAAAGAAAAATTAATATAGTGTAACTATTATATTTCTAATTATATTAAGAAGAATATTCCCCCAAAATGGAGCTCGATTAAATGTGCCAGATAGATAAGAATAAAAAAACAATTTTGATGGATTGAATTATGATGGATAAATAAAATAAGAATGTTATCACCTAAAATAGGTTAACAAATATAACAATAAGTTCTTCCTAAAATACCAAGGGATAATAAAAATAATGTGGCGCTATGAAATCTAATAGATGACCCAGTAGGTTTAGGTCTTTCATAGTGATAAAATTTTACTTAAGGATATGGTGAATAATACAATAACTGTTAGTATAATGAACTCGTATGGGGATATAGTTGGATTTTTTTATCCAATAAATGGATTAAGTTATCTTCCATACCCATACTATAGTTTATAAAATCATATTTTTTATAACAATTATTTTCTTTCAAGCCCACTAAATTATGAATATCAAATTATATGATAGTTTTTGTATCGATCATCACCATAAATAATATTTAAATATACAGTTATTTTTGAAGAAAACCATTTAAAAATTTTGTATTCAATATTTATATTTTCTCATATAATAGCATGAGATAAGGAAAAAAGAATTATATAATCCATATAAAAAATGGAAAAGATATAAAGAGTTAAATACTTTTATAATGGATAAACATTCCTAAAACTGAAACACACCATCTTAGTGTAAATAACATCCCAAAATAGTCATCTCACTAGGTACATTGGTTATGATGTTTCAATATGCTATATGGCTCACAAAGTTCTTTTATAATTGTAGGATGGTATTGTTGAGCATGCTCCAATATCCATTCTAGTTGTTAATGCATTAGAACCACTTCATCCTACAACCATTTTAATATTCCTAGATCAATGAGGGGATATAAAGGATTATATTGATATCATTGGGGGGATATTTTAACTCTTGGTAAATCTAATGTATCAAATGGTTATGTTGGATACATTTATGATTCAAGGAAAACTATGAAAACAGTGTGGTGTTATTATATAGTTATAGAGCCATGAGGGTAAGATTTGAGATACCATTAAGAACCTAATATTTTAAGATTTTTTCCAAGATACACTAATGATAGATCATGATCTAGTGTTTTTAGATATATAGTGGACTTGGATTATGGTATCGAAATATTTCTATAGTTTTATGGAGTTTATTTTTTACACACCTCTTTTGGAAGAAGATGATGTGTAGAATACCCAATAGATTGATTTTCTCTTTTGCCAATGCTAAGGTTTAACATCAGGAATTTCAAACTAATGATATAATCTACCATTAATATCATTGATCTCACTATTAAAATTAACTAGAGGATGAAAAAATTAGATATTTCTCAAAATATAAATAGACTAGTGAGTTTTATTGGTATTGGAGTTTCCAGTTCCTTCTCTACACAAAAGAAAATTGAAGTAAGAGTTCACGTGCCAGGGCTACTAAATAATGTCAGATAAGAGTAAGGGATCATCAACTCTCTCTATTGGAGGATGTGTATATAGGTTCATTAATAGTTGACATAAAGGATATTATATCATGTTTTATACCATTCATCTTAGGTATTTATATGGATGTGTTAAAATGGGTCAAATGCAATGTTTTTGTGTGAAGGTATCAATGTTGGGTTCTACTAAATTATGCCATAGGGAAATAATATAAACATGGGACTAGGTGCTTAACTCATATAATTATATGTATAAGGGGATTCAATGATATCATGTTCATGGCTATGGATCCAACTTAGATAACATTTATGTTGTATACTTTGTTTTATTGAATAGTGATTACGGAGAGGGACCACCAATAGTTTGAGTTATGGTAATTATTATCTCTATTATATATAATTATTTTTTTCTATATCATTCAATTAATTTATATATTTTAACAGGTATTCATAAAAATAATTGTAAAATTATCTACTCATTTTCGTTCTCTTGATACGCATTTGACAAGGAAGGTATAAAAACAATAGTTTTTTAGAATTCCTTATTATTGTTGATGATTACACAATGTTATATGATTTCATGATCATAGATTTGATTATATTTATTTTTGATTTTTACCATCCATCAGTTGAATAGTTATCAGGAGCACATCATCTAAACTATGTTATGTGTATCTTTTACTACTCATAATGGGGAGATGTTATTTGACATGTGAATGGGATTTTGGTGATAGATTAACATTATTGTATCATAGTCATTTTTCAATTATTAAAATTCATGATAGGAGTTTATCCCATATAAATTCAAAGATATTTTATATTAATATATATGCTAAATGAAATCATTATGCAGCTTGAGGATAAATTTTTGAATTTATTTTTTAGAGTGAGAACTTCACCTTTGGATTCTTATATTTTTATTCTAAAATGTGGGGTGGGAGCCTTCATCTGTTCATGAACTTCAAGATGTTCAATCAGCTCAATGTGAAGAATTGGTTAACATTTTCATTGATTGATAATTTTTTGATCATTTAAGGGTATCACCCTTGTTCTTATATATTTTATTGTCCATGATACTAAATATTTTGGGAAGTAAAATGGGATATAAATTAGCCCAAATTTATAAGCAGGTATGGACTGTATAATTATCTTGTTATGGATTTCAGGATTGTGAATACTACAGTACTGTTCATTGATATTATTAATAATATTTTCCTTCCATATATTGAATATATTGTCTTCAAATTAATTTATGATATATTGATTCACTCAAAGACCATGAATATGAATGACAGACACCATGAGATTAGTTTTTCTATACTTTGAGTGAAACAACATAATCTAAATATCTTAAAGATTAAAATTTTTATAAAATAATCTGGCTTCCTTATAAATTTTATTTATAAAGTGATAATTATAGTTTCTCCATAGAATGTAGATGTGATAGTGTTATGTGAATTCTGTAGGAACATGGTCAAGATAAATAATCTCCTCGGTTTGGTTGTTTTTATATATGGTTGATTCAGAACATCTCCAAAATTTTTCACCTATAAATATAATTACCATGAATTGTATAATGTTTTAGTGGATTGATATGGGTGATTATTCCTTCTAAGAGATAAGTAGTATATTGAGGACAACACAAAAATTTTACCTTATTTTATCATGTTGTTGTAAAAGATGTTTATTGAAAATTACATTATTGTTGGTTTATGCACAATTTCGACAAAAATGGATCATATAGATTCTTATGGATATCTTCAACTCTCTCCTATAGATAATAATTTCCTTTTAATGATATATATTTTGATACAATGTTTTATTCCCAGATATTTTTCTTATTATATTTTAAATTATAGGTTTGTATTTTACATGAACCATATGAAATTGGTTATATCTTCTTTAATCAGTACATGAATATCTGAAATGGGTATTGTGTTGAGTATCTATATACCATTTAAATATATATATATATATATATTATTCTTTTGGAATGGGTACTGTATTTTCTCACATTCATAATAAGATGAAAATGGATATTGGAGAATGAACATTGAGGGATCCATGAATATTGATTAGATTATTGAATGAATGGTTAATCAGAGTATCTTAGGAAAAATTTAAGATCCCGGTCTTTGGAAAGGTATGTGTTCATTATGTTTTGGTTGAATCCCTTGTTTCGAGATCCAAGGGATGTTTCGTGAATGTGTGAGAGGCCATGGATATGTTCTGGGGGTTCAGGGCATAGAAGAAAGGAAATATGGGAAAGACAGGCCAGTGCACACGGCCTGCGCACAATTAGGTAAACTGTGCGGCTTGCCCAGGAAAAACTGTCTGACCCTTCCTCCTCCGGACAGAAGCATGCACATGTTTTGCACACGGTTTGTGAAACTGTATGGATAAATTGTGCGACCCACCTCCTCTAGGAAGAACCATGCTCATGGATTGCACATAGTTTGACAAACCATGTGGAAAATCCATGTGGCCACTTAAATATTGGGAAAATTACATGTTGGCCACTCCTGGCTTTTAAACCCCAACTCAGGATTTTCATCATTTCATCCCCTCTCAACCCCAGCGACGAACATGGCCGACCCAAGCTTCTAGAGGGTGTTTCTCCTTCGATTATAAGGTGTTTTTGGTGCTATCGGTTGCAGATCGAAGCTCCGGGTAAGGCTAATCTCATCCTTGTTTCTCTTTTTGGTTTAGGGTTTTCACCTTCTCTCCCTCTCATTCTGAATCTCTAAAACCCTAACTTTTGGCTGAGCGTTAGGTTGATGCCCCGATGGATGGTCAAATCGAGGTCTAAAGACTCGATTGAGTGTGAGTTCAACCTCACATTCAAGGTAGGTGATCTATAAGTAATATCCTATAGTTATTTTGGTATTTATCCATGATTAGTTGTGTTCTTTCTTTTCTTTGGCAATGTTTTGGAATAACCGTGGCATGTTGGGTGATAATGGTGTTTGAAATGGAAAAAGGGTACCCTCATGATCCCCATGGGATGTGTTGGGATAAACTTGATCTAATAGGGGCCATCTATGGGATGTTCTTGCATTTCTTGGGTTTAGGGATTAATATTATACAAGTGACCTTGTTGTAATGAATTGCATAACACTTGATAAATTTTTTGGCATGATTGGTTGAACTTGGAATAGATGTTAGGTGATGCACCTTGACATGGTAATAACCAAAGCGTTAAAGTGGAATGGGTTAAATGGTTGATTCATGGGAATGATGGATGGGTTAAATGGGTTAATTTATAAACTTAATAAAGACCATACTGGGAGAGATTATGGGATTAATGTTAAATGATTAGTGAGATATGAATAACACATCTGAATTGATGAATGGTTAAATGATGTGAAATGTTAATGTGTTAATGGGTTATGCCATGATGTGGAATCCCAATGCGGGTTTTTGTGAATAGTGTATGCTGTAGGGAACTGGTTTTGATGGTTGATGGTTACTTATTTATAAGAATGTGCACATGGCTTCGTAGATTATGGTATGAATTGAGGATCTACAGCCACGGGTTGAGTGAAGACTGAGTCTCTAAACTCCACCCTAAATGCACGGGTTAAGAAAGGGGAATTAGGGTCTATTCTCCTAATGGTTGAATTCATCCAGAGTGAGGCTTTGATGTGAGGTTATGGTTTCTATGAGCAGTTAGTACTAGTGAGATATGGTTATGATGTGTTTACACTCTTTCATGTGATTGTTGGACTTAGACTCGTATAACATAATGTATGTGATTAACCCATGGAAATGTGATGAAATGGTAAATGGTGACAATGGGTGTGTAATGAGTGGTAAATGAAGTGGAAATGGCATGGCTCTAAACTCATTAATGGAAACTTAAATAATTACATGACAATTATAATTCATATTCCTTTGCATGGACTATCTGTTTAGACTGGATATTTTGTAGACACTTTGGTGGTGGCCTGCGGATTTGTACTCACACCCTGCTTGGGCCACCGTTGGGTACCCGAGCAGACTTAATTTTTTCTGGTGAGGAGAAGGGCAAGGGTCCTTGATATATAGTTGAGTGGACATGGGTCTCACTTGGTAGAGGATCTAGACTTAGTTTTGGGACCATTTTGGTGATTTTGGTCGTTGTATTTATTTTGGGGTTTTGCCAACTTTTGCACTTGTAGTATCACATGACATATTTAATTGTTGATAATGGTTGTTATACATGTTCCGTTTTTATTGGTTATTATTTCCACTACATGGTTTATTTATGTTATGTCTAACTTTGATAAAAAGGGGGTATAGTCCTTCCACCTGACTCTGTAGACCCCTGCTTCATGTCGGAAGCTTTTGGCGTATTGGGAGGCGCACATAACGTCATGTAACCACCGGCTCGGGGCACCGGTTAGTGGATTCGGGGTCAGGGACGTTACAATGTTGTATCAGAGGAGGTCTTTCCTCTCCTTATCTGGGGTCTTGTTATTTTGGATTATAAGCCAAGGGTTAAGATGTGTCAGGCCTTGGTAATGAGGTCATTCGTGGGAGTAGAAAACCCATGTACAAGAGAAAACACCAAGTCACCCTAGGTGGGAAATTTTTTTCTTGGTTGTGTGTTGTTACAGTTGATGATATTTCACCATTGGGTGATGCACATGTGGTTTTATGTGACTGTTTTATGACATTTGGCTAGTGGCCTTAACGGAACTCAGATTCCCATTCATGCATCATTGTAGGCACCTAGGGAGATAAGTGACATACATTGTGTTATGTACACACATGGGGTGGGTGTGCGAGGCAGGAAAGTGGCGTGCATCATGCATTTCATAAAACCAAGAAATAATGAGAAGAATGGAATAAAAAAGTGGATAAATGATGTTTAATGGAGTAATAGAATTTGAAACAAGTTTGAAAATGTTGTTGGGTTATCATATGAAAAGTGGGTTGTTGTAGCTAGTAGAGATCTTCTGGTGGATTCATGAAAGTTTATGGTATGTGTTCTAAAACTCATACTTGGTATTGTAGAGAAATTCCACCATGACATCGGTTACCAGTTGAGAAATGGGAGGGTGTTGTTAAAAAAAATCCTCCAGTAGAGGATCAAGAAAATGTGGATAAAAATAAAGGTAGAGAAGACTAGTTACGATAGAACATGACTCACCTTATGCAGATGAAGGATTGGGACCTAGGGCGGGTTGCACCGAGTTTGTTTGAGCTGACCAGGGTGTTCCAGCTGCAACGCCCTCTGACTTTCACTAGAGAGGGTGGGCCAGAGGTAGCAGAGTTCTGGTTAGAGTCTGTTCAGGCAATAGTGGATCATCTAGAGACCCCCATTGATAAGCGGGTAAAGTGGGCCGCTAATCTGTTGCATGGCCAGTCTAGGCGTTGGTGGGACATTCAGGCTCAAATTGAGCAGGCTGAGGGAATGTCATGGAAGGTTTTTAAGGAAAATTTTCTGTAGCATTTCTACCCAAAGTCCTTGATACAAGAGCGGGCTGCAGAGTTTATGAGCCTGACTCAGGGATTCCTATCAGTGATGGACTATGATAGTCGCTTCAATGATTTGAGATGCTTCATCCAAGTGTTAGTAGGGGATGAGGCAGTAGTAGCAAGGTGTTTCCAGGATGGGCTGAGACATGTGATCAGGTCTCATGTAAACATCTTCCACTTGAAGAGGATCGCAGAGGAAGTAGACCAAGAACTGATCTCGGGTGGAAACCCAATGGTAGCCTCATGTAGTGGGCTTGTGGTACTAGTGGGGAAGACGAGAAGTGCAGCCACTGAAGGTTGGAAGTGACGCAATGAGAGTTCAAAG
Organism: Viscum album; assembly: GCA_963277665.1. Lineage (NCBI taxonomy): Eukaryota > Viridiplantae > Streptophyta > Magnoliopsida > Santalales > Viscaceae > Viscum > Viscum album. The sequence goes on from OY728155.1 coordinate 1,450,514,396, forward strand.
CATGGAGGAAGAGTGAAAAGTTACTGGAAGATAGGGTCATCCTCTCAGAGTGAAAATCATGTGTTCTGCTATCAGTCTGGTAGGCTGGGGCATATGCATGGTTAGTTTCCTCGACCTCCAGTCGAGTTCCATTCGTCCGGCCGGATGGGACATGTGCATATGATCTGCAGGAAACCTCAGTATGTGGGCGATTATGATGATAGAAGGTAGGTACCAGATACGGGAAGGGGATCAGTTTCCCCGTATCAGGCTGGAAGTTAGAGATCCACGGGCAGTACTACCAGAGGTGGTGGATGTGTAACTCCAGGTCAAGATCACTAATGATAGCAGGGTATTGCAGCACAGGGCATTCAGGCTGGACCCCAGGGTAGAGGGGCAAGTCAGCTTCGGGTAGTTCAGTCTGCACCCGGTGATGGCGAGGATGGATCGTTGACTGTTCGAGGTAATGTCCTTATAGATTCTACTTTTTCTAGTGTGTTGTTTGACACAAGTCCCACACTCTCTTTTATCTCTGCTCAAATTGTGGTAGCACTTGGTTTACCTATAGAGGGGGTGTGAAGGTGATTTCAATAGACAATCCATTTTGGGTGCGGGTCGAGGATATCAAGCAGTGCAAGGGATGTGCCTTGGAAGTTGGTTGGTATCGTTTTCTCTTGAACTTGATCATTCTCAAGATGTTAGGGTTTGACCTAATCTTAGGAATGGATTGGTTGGTGTTTTATTGAGCAGACATGGACTATTATCTTCGCAGAGTATTGTTTAGGTCGCTTGAGGGTGACACCTATGGTCACCGTGTAGAATGGGTCGTTCGAGTAGGCGTGCGAGTCTGTTTTGTCATGAGATTAGTGGACTCATGGCTCGAGTGGCATGTACCATGGTTTATGAAAATGAAATAGGGGAGCAGTATGGTTTCCCTACTATGGTAGATCATTATCAAGATGTGTTTCCTAAGGATTTCTCAAGGTTACCCCCCTGAGAGGGATGTTGAGTTCACAATTGACTTGCTACCGGCAGTGGAGCCAGTTTCTATTCTGCCATACCGAATGGAATCAGCATAACTCACTAAACTGAAGGTTCAGATTGAGGAGTTGGAGCGTAAGGGGTTTATCCGTCCTTGTACCTCTCCTAGGGGATTTCATGTTATTTTTTCAAAGAAGGCCGATGGGTCGTTGAGGCTGGGTGTTTACTATAGAATGTTGAATCAGATGACAGTGAAGAATCAATACCATCTTCCTAGAAATGGTGACCTATTTGATCAGTTGAGGGGTGCATCGGTTTTTTCTATGATTTATTTGAGGTTGGGTTATCACCAGTTGAGGGTGAGGTCATCCGACGTTCTGTAGACAACAATCTAGAGTCTGCACGGGTAGTTTGAGATTGTGGTAATACCTTTTGGATTGGACAATGCTCTTATAGTGGTTATGGCCTTGATGAACCGGATCATTCATCCTTATCTAGATCAGTTTGTGGTTGTCTTTGTAGAAAATATCATAGTGTACTCGAAATCTAATGATTATCATGCCCAACATCTTGACATCGTCATGGGTACTCTACGAGAGAAACAGTTATACGCCAAGCTATCCAAGTGTCAATTCTGGATAGGTGAGGTACATTTTCTGGGTCTCATCATTTTAGAGGCAGGTGTGTTAGTGGATCCAAATAATGTGCTGGCAGTTGTATCTTGGGAGCAGCCCAAGAGCGTTTATGATGTTCCGAGTTTTCTGGGTTTGGAAGGGTATTAACGAAGGTTTATTCGGGATTTCTCATGCTTAGAAGCACCAATATTGGGATTGACTAAGAAAGGAATCAGGTTCGAGTGGATTGAAGGATGTGATTATTCCTTCCAAAAGTTAAATAAGCGGTTGATGACTGCACCTATCATGATCTTAACGGAGCCGGGTAATAAGTACATCGTGTTTTGGGGTGCGTCCGGAGTGGGACATGGGGCTGTGTTGATGTAGTATGTGTGGGTTGTGGCTTATGGGTCAATGCAGTTGATACCCCATGAGAAGAATTATCCCACTCATGTCCTTGAGTTGTCTACAGTACTGTACGTCTTGAAATGATGGAGGCACTATCTGTTGGGAGAACTATTTACTATATTTACCGATCATAAGTGTTTAAAGTACATCTTCTCACATAGAGATCTGAATCTCCGGCAGTAAAGATTTGTTGAATACCTTCAGTCTATTGAATTTGAGTTGGTGTCTACATTGGGAAAGGGAAAAAGTTTTGCTGATGCCTTGAGCAGGAAGGTTCAGAATCAGGTTGTTCAGAAATCCTGTAGCGAGTGGAAGGTGATTTCTTTGTTTGCTGAGATGCACCTGGAGGTGCAAGAAGAGAATGGTCAGGTCACACTTGCTTCATGAATGATGAATTTGACGCTTTTAAGTATAGTTAAGTTAGGTCATCTTGATGATCATTTTCATTTGATCATGAAGGAAAATCATAAAGGTGCGGAGCTACCTTCTTGTTGGGTCGTCAGTGTGGACGGATTTTTTTTGTGTTCGTGATCATGTGGTATTTCCAGAGTTCATGTGGGAGGAATTGATGAGTGTGTTCCATGCATCAAATTGGGCAGTGCATCCTGGTTTGACCAAGATGTACCGTGATCTGCAAAGGAAATTTTGGTGGCCTGGGATGAAGAAGGATATTGCAGGATTTGTGGCACAGTGCCTTACCTGTCAGCAGGTAAAAGATGAGAATCAATGCCCAGGTGGATTGTTGCATCCATTTCCCTTTCTGGAAAGGAATTAGGATGATGTGACAATGGATTTTGTCATGGTACTTCTGAGGAATCCACGAAAGAATGATGCAACATGGGTGGTTGTGGATCGATTAACGAAAGTGGCTCATTTTATACAGATTCAGGAGATCATTATAGTCGACCAGTTGGGTGAGTTGTATGTTCAGGAAATAGTTCAGTTGGATTGTGTTCCGTAGACCATAGTATCAGACTGAGATCCACATTTTACACCACGTTTCTAGAAAGGGTTGTCGAAGGCGCTTGGTACGCATGTGTTTTTGAGTACGACTTTCCACCCATAGATGGATGGGCATTCAGAGTGTATGATCCAAGTGTTGGAAGAAATGTTGAGATCTTGTGTCTTAAACTTTGGTGGTTCTTGGGAGAGACGCCTATCATTAGTTGATTATGCCTACAACAATAGTTTTCAGGCTATGATTCAGATGGCACCGTTTGAGGCACATTATGGGGGACCATGTAGATCTCAGTTGTGTTTGCTAGAGACCGGTGAATTTGAGTTGTTGGGGACAAGTCTCATGCAGGAGACTTCATAGAGAGTTAAGTTGATCAGGTAGACGATGGTTATGGCTTGGAGTAGGCAGAAGTCGTATGCAGATCGGAGGCATAGACCTCTTTTTTTATGGTTGTTGATAATTTGTTCCTTCAGTTGTTGCCAAGGATGGGTCACCGTCGGATACGAGAGAAGGGTATGTTGGCGCCCAAGTATGTGGGACCCATTGAGATTGTGGAGAGGATCAAACCATTGGCTTACTGATTGGTCTTCCACAGCAGTATGGTGAGGTTCAGGATGTGTTTCATGTGTCGTGGCTTCGACGGTATCACCCTGACCCATCTCACGTCGTTGATGTTGAGGATGTGGAGCTTGAGGAAGATGCGTCCTTTGAGAAGCATCTGGAACATGTGGTGGACCGTAGTGAAAAGGTCTTACGAGGCAAGGTTTTGGAATTAGTTCGAGTAATATGGATGCATGGGAAAGATCAAGAAGAGACTTCGGAGCGGGAATCAGATATGAGGGCTCAATGGCCCGAACTCTTCTCTTCGGTGGATCAATGAGGCGTGGAAACTCAGCTTGAGGACGCGCCGTTATAAAGTGGGTAGATTGCAAGATCATGGAATTTGGAATGGATTTTTTTTTATTTTTTGGTTGAATCCATTGTTTCAAGATCCAAGGGATGTTTGTTCAAAGTGTGAGATGCCTTGGGGATGTTCTGGGGACTTGGGGCACGGAAGAAAAGAAATATGAGAAAGACAGGCCAGGGCGCACGACCCGCACATGGTCAGGTAAACCGTGCAGCCTGCACAAGCTAAACCGTTCAACCCTCCCTCCTCGGGACAAAAGCATGTGCATGGTTTGCTTATGGTTTTTGAACCCGTTTGGATAAATCGTGTGACCCCTCCTCCTCCGGGCAGTGGCATACACACGGTTTGCACGCGGTTTTCCGAACCATGCGGACAAACCGTGCAGCCACTTAATGTTGGGAAAAATTATTAGTTTTCCACTCCGAGCATTTAAATACCAACTTGATATTTTCCTCATTTCATCCCCTCTCAACCCCAGTGATGTACTTTGCCGACCCAAGAATTCCAAGTGTGGGTATCCTTCAATTCTAAGGCGTTTTTGTGCTGTTGGTTGTGGATCGAAGCTACGGGTAAGGCTAATTTCATCCTTGGTTCTCCTTTGTTTTAGGGTTTGTACCTTCTCCCCATCTCTTTTTGAATCTCTAAAACCCTTACTTTAGGGTGTGTTTTAGGTTGAATCACCAATGTTTGGTTGAATCGTGGTCTATGGACTCGATTGAGAGTGCGTTCAACCACGGTTTCAAGGTAGGTGGTCTACAAGTAATATCCCATATTTATATGGTTATTTGTGCATGTTTTGTTGTGTTATCGCTTTTCTTGGGCTATGTTTCGTAATAAACTTGGAATTTTGGGTTATAATGGTGTTTGAAATGGAAAAAGGGTACCCTCACAATCCCTGTGGGATGTGTTGGGAGAGACATGACCTATTAGGGGCCATCCATGGGATGTGTCGGTATTTCCCATGTTTAGGGATTGATATTAAACAAGTATCCTTATTGTAATAAATTTTAGAACCCTTGATAAATGTGTTGGCATGATTGGTTGAACATAGAAGAGATGTTAGGTGATGCACCTAAACTTGGTTAAAACCTAAAGGTTAACATGGAATTAGATAAATGGTTGAATCATGGGAATGATGGATGAGTTAAATGGGTTCATGTGTAAACTGATTAAAGGCCATAATGGGATAGATTAAGGGTTTAATGTTAAATGATTAGTGTGATAGGCATAACACATGATAATTAGTGAATGGTTAAATGATGTGAAATGGTAATTTGTTAATGGGTTAAGGCATGATGTGGATTCCCATGTGTGTTGTTGTGAATAGTTTTTTCAGAAGGGAAATGGTTTGGATGGTTGATGGTTACTTATATATAAGCATGTTCACATGGATTCGTAGAGTGGGGTTTGACTTGAGGATCTATGCCCATGGGTCGAGTGAAGACTGAGGTTCTAAACTACACCCTAAATGCACGGGTTAAGAAAGGGGACTGAGGGTCTACTCTCCAATTTGTTTCATCCACCCAAAATGAGGCTTTGAGGTGAGGTTATGGTTGCTATTAGGGGTTATTCCTAGTGAGATAGGATAACTATATGTTTACCCTCTTGCATGTGATTGTTGGCCTTATACCCGTGTAACATTATATATGTGATTAACCCAAGGAAATGTGATGAAATGGTAAATGGAGATAATGGGTGTGTAATGAATGGTAATGGAAGTGGCAATGGATTAGCTCTGAACTGGTTAATGGTACCTTAAATAATTACATGGAAATTTTCATTCATATTCCTTTTCATGCACTGAATTTTTAGACTGAATATTTTGTAGACACCATTGGTGGTGGCCTACTGAGTTGTACACACACCCTGCTCGGGCCGCTGTTGGGTACCTGAGAAGAATTCATGTTTGCAGGTCAAAAGAAGGGCAAGGATACTTTCTAGATAGTTGAGTGGACATGGGTAACACTTGGTTGATGATTCAGACTTAGAGTCGGGTCCATTTTGGGGATTTTCTCCATTGTCTTTATTTTGGGGTTTTGTCCATTTTTTCACTTGTAGTTGACATGGCATATTTGATTGTTGAAAATCATTGTTATATATGTTCTATGTTTATTGGTTATTTTTTCTGCTACTTGGTTTATTTATGTTTTGTCTTACTCTCATAAAAGGTGGTATAGTCTCCCCACTTGACTCCGTAGACCCCCGCTACTAGTCGGCTTCCTTTGGCGTACGGGGAGGAGCGGTTAAGGTCATCTAACCACCTGGCTCGGGGCACCAGTTAGTGGATTCCAGGTTGGGGATGTAAAAACAACAATTTTATTAAATGATCTAACTTAATAATATCATTTACCATGATGGTATATTTGAGGGAAAACAAGGATTTTTATTCTGAGTTCACATTAATAATATAATGGTTTGTGGGAAATGACCAAAATCTATGACATTACTCATATAGAGTACATGTGACCTACGTATATTGGAGATTTGTGATTACTATATTTATGTAAGATGATGTGATTAGGGTACCTCATTCCTTATTGTGGGATGTTTTCCCACGATTAAAAAATAAATATCATTATGTGAAACAGTGTATCTTTTGATTGATTGTAAGGAGGAACATTAGGGGATTTGTATCTCATTATTTCAACATTTTAGGGTTAATATTGATCATTAGGAACCCAATAATATTTTTAAACCTATTAGTATTCCTATGTGGATGTGGTATGTAGTGATTATGATATTTTTAATGGGGTTTCCCATGACCTCTAGTGGATTAGATGTTTTGTGGGTACAATTTGATCAACTAAAAATTGTTTTATAATTCTTACCGACCTGCTAAATGCATTACGTGAATGAGTTGGGAAAACAAAATGTAAAATAAATATTATGGTTATATAATGTGTTTTAAAACACTGTATTATGAAAATAGTGAAATTTTAAAACATGTGATTTATATGGAAGGTAGAAGGATATGGAGACTCAGTTGAAGTTGTGTATGATAAATTATATAGTGAACAACGGGCAGTAAGAAACAATGATCCATATTTCATAGGATATGATTTAGGAATGTGTGATGTATTTAAGTGTATCATGGGATGACCATCTAATGTGGTATAGTTTAAATAAAATAATATTTACTAATATTTAATTTAGATAGAATTATTTTAGACTCTTTTTGGTTGTTTATTTTATTCACCCTTATTTTTCCATGCGGTTTTTGGGGTCTCTATTGTTGATATGAGAATGGTGTGTGGGATATCCTATCAGGACTAGTTGATTTGGAGATACTTTGTGACCAATTATACTAGAATTTGATATTATACGTACAACAGGAAATATCCATTTTAGTTATTTATGGGAGGCCAGTTTTTCTTTTCAGGGTCACATTCATTATGAAATCAAAATTGTGTTAAAAGAAACATTTAGACTATCGTTTGTAGAACCATTTTAGATTTCCATTTATAAAAGAATTGTAGAATACTTATTGGACCCCGACCATGGTATTATGTTATTAATAATGTGTTCCATGCGTCCCATCTTTAGTGGTACATTCTCGATCCCTATCATGTATTCAATAAATAGAATATTCTATTAGAACAAGATGGATCATTTGTGGAGAGACTATAATTGATCATGGATCAAATGGAGAAGGTGTTAATGGGGAAGAAAATATCACTTGACTGAATTTTGTAGAATTATCAAAAAATAAAATTGGACACTTGGTAGAATAAAAATGATTTTTAGGATCAATAACCTTAATTAATTGACTTTGAACACCTGATACACATATCAAAAATGATAAGTCCATAGGGGCTGAGAATGTAAAATCACATACCTTTTAGTTTTTTAATCTTTTATTTTTGGACATAATTATATATTTTTGATTTAATATTTTCTTATGTGATTTCAAATGTATCATATTAATGGTTTCCATGTTTTCTAAGAGACATAAGTGGGTTAACATTTTGTGCATGGTTTTGGAAAACTATGAGTCTCTCCATTGGAAATGGTTTGGATTCATGAAGTGGTAAAATAGAAAAAAATTGGTATGAATTGCGTTATAGAAAACCATATAGAAATATATATGAAAATATGTGGGACAATATATTAAAAAATATTTGATTAGCACACATTTTACCCCACTATGTTATTACAAAATGTTAGATCCCAGAAGAGGAAACAAAACTCACAAAGTTTTAAAACAACATAGAAAAACACAAAACAAAACTATGAATGATAATTTAGATTTTCAAAATTATTATTTAAAAAAAACTCTCTAATACACATCATTCCTCATCTTACACTTAGGTTTCTAGAAAAAATGGACTCCAGTGTCTATTCAAGTTATTTCCAGTCTCTTTGAACTCCAACTCTAGTCGATCTATTGGATTTTAATTTTGAGAATTAATTGTAATATTTTGTTCTTTGAATATTCTTGAAATTCTATTTATATATTATATTCTATTCATGAAATGAATTTTAATATTGATATTTCATGAACAGATCAGGGAAAAATAATTTATAATAGTATTCACATTTAAACAATGTATAAGTGTCTAGATCAAGTGAATTCCATTCTACAGATTATTTAATCTAGATATGTTAATGGTAGTGATTCTAATTTGGTATCCCTAATTTAATTCAATCACTTATCATTCTATTATTCATGAAACATGATTTTATAATCCATTAAGATATGAATTTGGATTACTTATAGGTAATTTCATTTTTGTGTTTGATCCGAGTGGAAAATCAAGACCTTGAAAAATGATATACATGTGGTTGTAAGTCCTTACCATTTTGATGACCTATATGTATTAATTTCATTGAATGAAATAATTATTCAAGTGTGAATAGACATAAGACCCTATATTGGTATGGTTATCATGTGTTTGAGTGTGTTTGAGATCCTAATTTGTTGTTCTATGCATGTGGTTGTGTGTGTATCATGTCTGACATTTCTATTGGGACAAATATGTAAGGAAAAAAAATTCAAGTTGTGTTCTCATTTTAGGTTTTTTTATGTCATGTATGTCTGATAATAAAGAAAATATATTCATTTTTTATATGTTTATAAAAGAATAATGTGAAGTTACAATTCATTCCTTTGTAGACAAGATGATACATTGCTGATTTGTATTTCAAAAATAAATCATAAGTTTTTTGGATAACATGTGATGAAAGATTTATGAAGGAAATGGGGGGTAAAATTGTCTGTCAATCAAGATGGTTGGGTTTACAAAATTAGTTGTCTACGGTGGCACAATTTTATAGTGCTTGCCTAATTTTTTAGGTTCATATATTTGTAGATGGTATATAATTGAGAAAAATTTATTTCCTTAAATATTCCAAAAATATATGGAATAGGAATGAATTTTGCGATGATGAGCATCTTGGAAAGTGAATTACAATGGTTTAAAGGATTCTGAGGGTATGTGCTATGAGTACGATGAGTTTCGTGAATGGTATAGGACTGGTGCTTTATGGGTGAGAATTCAAATAGTGAAGGTGAAGATAATTGTAGTGACACAAGGGATTAAATATCATCATAGTGGAGCACTAGGTTTCACTAAATTCATTTCGATTACGACGAGATTTTCGAATTTGAAAGATAACCATAGTTCTTATAGAAACATAGTGATTTTTGGTGGATTTTTCAGAGCTCTATGATTTGGTGATGATGTGGCACTGAGGTGGCTGGAAGGTTCTATAGTCAAAGGAAAGAAACTATAAATAGTCACTTACACCCTTGATTAGAGAAGATTGAAACAATGATCATTTCAGAATTCTCAAATTGTGAAGAAGTTTCATGACAGAAGTGAGCTCTTTGAATGAATTAAGCTCTGCGAAGGGCAGGAGAATCACAATGGGCCATTGAGCTCTATGAGAGAAGAAAACATTTGAAAGATTAACATGTTCTCTATGAAATGGTGAGCTCTGAATACTACAATGCTCTGTGATGTACTATGTTCTGTGAACTAAATTGTTGTACTAATTTGGGGGATTTGTGAAGGGGCTCTATGAAGGATCTATGGAAGTTAAAGATTCTAGTACCCAATTTACGTTGGACGTGATTTCTAATTAAATTAAAATATGACTGTGTAATAAAACTAAAATATTTATGATGTTAATTAAGTTCCTACAAGATTCTACGTTGGATGCAGAAGAATTTTTTTAAGAGATCATATTTGTTAATGTTTGTCATGAAGCACATAAAAATTTCATTACCCTATTTTTTCATAGAGGGGGAACATTCAATTTTGGATTGTTTTCCAATTTCTACATGAGTGTAAGGGTATATCCTACTAATGTTATTCCCCATAAAATTATTATTTAATAGTGGATTTTATGTTCCTCGATTGTTTCCGTACAATAAAAAGGATGTAACTACTCTTGTTGAGTAGTGAACCATATAAATATTGTGTTCCTATAGAAGTTTTTGTTCAGTAGGTAATTAAATATATAAAATGAGGTGATGGTTATTTATAAATTGAGGAATCATAAAAGAAAATGATATCACTGATTCACCCCTTCCCCCTTTTATTGATACTTGGATCCGAACTGGGAAACATCAATTCGTCTCAGAGGCACATGTACCATTTTTTTTGTTCTTTGAATATTTTTTTGAAGATAAGTTGCATTAGAGAATCTGAGTTGCATGAAAAGTTTGAGGATTTCTATATTTTTGGGGAAGATATACTATATTTTGAAATATACAATGATTCCGAATCATATGTCTTGTGGTTATGATGTTTAGGAAGCTACAACAGATGGATTCACTACTATTGATGAAAATTTTCTTATAACACCCATCAATAAAAGAATCATGATAATTATGGAAGAGATAAAAATAAATTATTGTCCTCTCTTTATGAGAGTGAATATTTAAGATTAAAAAGTGTTTCTACAGTTGATGGAATCTGGGATACGATGGAGAACATCTATGAAGGAAATTAAAAAGTTAAGATGGTAAAAAATCAAATATAGAGAACAATGAATGAATACTTGAAAGTAGGTGAACCTGAATCTGTTGGACAATTATTTACCATGGTTAATGATATTGTTTGTACATTCAGATGGCTTGGTGAAAATTTGGAGGATTCCACGATTGTTGAAAATATCATGAGAATTATTCCGGACATGTTTTATTATAATTTTTTTATTATTATAAGACATTGTCCTTGACACATTATAGTTTCATGATTTTCATAACACTCTCAACACTTATGAAATGAGAATGTAAAAGGCTATGAAAGGAAAAACAAAAGATGACTAAGAAACAACATTAACAAATACATAGAATGTGATGTTTAATAAAAAAATATTATTGAAGTAAAAGGTTGTGAATCTGATTCTAAACATTTGGTATGAAAAATTATTGAATAAATTTAATACTTGTTTTCTAATAATGTGATAATTGGTGTAGGGATATACAAGTTGAAAAACCCTAGGAATTGTACTGAATGTGGAGTTGTTGTCAATTTTGGGGAAAAATGTCCAAAAATAATGAATGAAAAAGATAGTGATACATATAAAATAAGGTCAAAATGTATTATATGAAATAAGGTGATAATGATAAATATTTTGGAATATGGAAGGATAAAAATTTCTTCAAATCAAATTGAAGAATATATTTGATTAAGATGATTAAGTAAAGGATAGTGAAGATGAATACAAAAAATATTTTCTTGAACAAGGTGGAGAGAATACCTTTATTATAGCATTGAATAATGAAGATTATAGAATCAATAGTTATAAATAAGATGAAACTCAACTTGAATATCATCTAAAATAAGAGTTGAGAGAATATTTTAGAAGGATCATATTGCTTGAGATGAAAAATAAGAAGTTGATAAATGAAGATTCATCATTAATACATCATGAATGTTTTCAGGATGATAAATTCCTGTTGTAAAAGGAGATTAATGATTTGAAGAATTCTTTTAAGAGTGAAGATAATAGTAATGAAAATATAGAAATAAAGATGATGGAAAAATAATATGAGTTGGAAATTATCCGAGTAAAACTTTATCAAGTTAAAGAAATGAATATATTTTTTAAAAACTCTATCTATGAATTTTGTGAGAGTTTTAGTTATAATTAACTGTAGACTGATCAAAAAATGTAACCTTCAAATGCTGAGAATAATGATAAAACCGTTCTTGATTAGAAAAAATATAGAAATGCAATGTATATGGCCTAGGATAACAATGCCAAAAAAATATGAAGTACCTAAAAATTATGAGTCCATAAATATTTATACTAATTATAGTTATGATAAGTAAGAATAGAATTTAGAGATGAAGAATAATATTACGGCTGAAAAATTGGAAGGTTGATGGTCATCTGAGTTTTGTAAGAAGTTTGTTAAGAAGCATGTTCAAAACTCTGGTTAGTATGGATATTTCAGTGGGAAATAGTTATTCTATAGATACTGTTGGTATTTTTGTGGATTAAATCCCATGAAAAATATTTTTTGGTATGACTAAAAACATTACTAATATTCCAAAATTTTTAAGAAGACAATGTTTGAGAGGGATTCAATCCAATAAAAAGAAGAAGTACGAGAAGGATATTTAGAATAAATATGAGAATGTTGGTGTAAAAGATGAAAATAGGTTTCAACTATTAGAAACTATTTCGGAAAGTTGTGAACAACCTAGAGATATTTCTAAAGGATATATTTTTTTTTTCAACAGAACAATATATTCTTACCAAATATTAGAAGTTGAAGGTGAAGAATGAAAAGGAGTAACAAAAAGTTATTATTGATGAAAGCTCATTAAAAGATTAAAGTTAGAATCATAATGTATTATTTATAGTGGTTGTTCTTCACATATGATAAGAGAAATAATGTTTCTAAATAATATGAAAGACTTAAAAGAAGGAATGGCGAAATTTTGCAACAATGAATCTCTGAGGATATAACTTATTTTATCATCCATCATATGTAATGAAAAATTAAAACCAAATAAAGAATTATATGTTTATGGGATCAAACACAATATGATTAGTGTGTCACAACTCTGTGATGAGAGAAAAAATTTTAAATTTAGTAAAGATGATTATGTTGTGAAATGTGAAAATAATGCAATGTTATTTACAAGAGGACAATATAAAAATAGAACTTGTTATATGTTGGTGAAATAGAGAACTCATATTACATGGGTCTAGTGGATTAAAATAATATATTTCATAAAATTATAGGACACATGTGTTAAATAAACATGTGTATGTTATCATTACGAGATAATGCCTAGGATATTCCTGATCTATCAAGAAGAAGAGATTGGTGTTCCACTATTTGTGAGAAAGGGACGATTACAAAATCTTATCATAAGAGAGTTTACATGCATTCAAAGTGATAATTGGATCTTATACATTCTGATCATTGTGGAATGATGAAAAAGAAATAAACAATGGGAAATATGTACTTCATTACATTAATTAATTAATTTAATCATATTACCTGTGGTTTTTACATGAGATAGAAGTTAAGGGCTTTGGAAATTTTTAGGTGTTTCAGGATCAATGTAGAAAACGAATCTGTGTATTCATTTAATAAGTAACGAATTGATAATTGTAGAGAGAATAAAATGATGATTTTGAAGCTTATCTTGAGAATCATGGAACTCAACATGTGTTCAGTTCACTATACACACCTCAACAAAATTGGGTTTCTGAAATAATGAATAAAAGTTTGGTGGAAATGTGGGGAACTATGTTTCTCAAATATAGTAGTTCTCATTATTATTGTCATCAAGACACGAGAAGTGTTTTGTATATTCAGAACCAATTTTTCAACATTCCAACTTTTGATATGACTCATTAAAAAATGTTATATGGAAAAAATCTGTTTTGAAAAAAAATGATATTTCTTGGAAGGTCATGCATTATAAAGAAGAAATGTGGAATCCTTGAAATGTTTGAGAAAATAGGATATGATGGAATTTTTATTGTCTATGATCCCAAAGGATGGGGACAAGATTCTTCAATAAAGAAACTTGAAGAAATGTTGATTATGATTTTGTAGAGGGGTTTTTAAATTTTTTTGAAAGGAAAGAATTGTTATGATGGTGAGGAAGTTGAGTAGGATGACTAATGTTTCATTAACAAATATGATAATGATGACGATAGATGTAATTCTACTCAAGAAGAATAATCAGACTCTGCGATTTCATGTGGTGAGGATGAAATTCAATCAACTCATCCCCGACTGAGAAAATAATATAGAGGCTCAGAACATTATTGGAGATCAACATCAGAGGGTTTATCTAACAATAAAAATAATGATATAACACATACTTATTATTATTCAAATGTGGAGCCTAATAAAACGAGTAACAATTTTTAGTATCCAAAATGGGTTCAGGATATGAATAAAGATCATGATCTTATTGAAAAGAATGATACATGAGAACCTGTGCCCAATCCAAATAACAAAAATTATATCAATAAAAAATGGGGTTTCTAGACCATGTTGAATGAATAAGGTTAAGTGATAAGGTATAAGAAAATATTAATGTGCAAATATTACTCACAGATTGATGGAAATTATTTTGATGAAACAATTGATCTAGTAAAATGTTTAGAAAAAATCAGAATCTTTCTTACTATTAAAACATAATGAGGTTAAAATATAAATCAAATAAATATTAAATAATCATTCATAAAATATTTTCTTGATGAATAAACCTACATTGAAAAATAGTGTTGAATTGTTATTAGGAAATATGGAAGTTATTTGTTCAGGATGAAGAAGGATTTATATGGAAAAAACAAGCCATGAGGTAATGGTATCCAAAATTGTAAACTTTCATGAGGTAGATGAATTTCAAGAAAGGTAGAGTTGACATAAATATTTACATAAAGGAATGTGAGGAGATCTCTATAATCATAATTACTTATGTTGATGACATTATATTGGATATAAATGATGAACAATTTTGTGAATGAATTATTGAGGAGATTAAGAAGATGTTTGAGATGTCCATGATGGGAGAAATGATGTATTTCATTGGGATTAAAATCATACAAAAGAATAACCACATTTTTCATTCTCAAAAAAGTATGTGAATGAAATTTTGTAGATATTTGGAATGGAAAATATGAAACCAGTTTCCCCACCAATTCTAGTGTGAACCCAGTTGTCTAAATATGGATAAGGAGGGGAATTTTATCTAAAATATTTCATAATTGTTATCAGAATTTTTTTATATTTGATTTCCACTAGACCTGACATTGCCTATTTTGTTACCCAATTTGTAGGATTTTAGAGTGCTCCTAATGTTTCACAATTTATTTCTTGAAAAAGATTTCTCAGATATATCCAAGGCCAAAAAAATTGTTATTAGGTATGTTGGATTAGAAAATATTGATATGTTTTGGTATTTAGATGATTATTTGGCTAGAAACGATGATGAAAGAAGATCCCTATCTAGTGGAATTTTCATTTTTGGGGGGTAGGGATTTGTTAGATGGAATACAAAGAAACTGAATTTAGTGTCTCCTAGAATGGCTATTGTTTATTTTGTGGCTTCCACTGAATATTTTATCATACTTATGTGTATGAATACTCAGTTGGATGTTATACATTTTGTTTTAATATTACCCTTTATCGTGGGATGTGACAATCAAAGATAAATCAGACATAAATGGAATACAGTACAACATTCTTGCTCAATGCATATTGACATCGAATAACATATAATAAAAGATAATGTGGAAATTAATTAGTTAAATCTGAAGCATGTTCCTACAATGAATCAAGTTTCTAACTTACTCAAAAATCATTTACCGATGGAACCATTTTTAAAATTGAGGTTGAACATGGGTGTTCAACATAATTATTATCAAGGATGAGGTACAAGTTTCTATCACATCACCCATATTACATTTTGGTATTATTTTCATGGGAAATAGTCATTTCATAAATCTAATAGGAATTCATATAGGGGGAGTTGGGGGTAAGTTGTGAATCCAACATATAAGTGAGTGAACATTTTTAACTCTTTTATAAGTAGTTATAGGAAATGTTTTTTAGTTTTATAATTATTGTGAAAAGGAGGAAATGATAAGTAAAATATGATGATTACATTTCATTGTGAATACATCTCAATAGTTTGGTGTTGATTATCAATAATTATTGTTTCCTATAATGAGTTAACTCATAGAGGATGAGAATTATTGGTATGTAATCCATATCATGAGGTTACAAAGTTCAGTGATTAATATATATTGGCTGGCAACAAAATGAACAGGGGAATATTATTGGTACAATGTTGGATGGGAAATTAAGTAATAAATGATATCTTTAAAGGCATTTTATTTTTTAAAAGGATGTTAGAGAGGAAAGTAAATCACTTCACATTGTATAAGGGTATGAAGAATGATATGGAAGTTAAAATACTATCAGTGGTAAACGAAACAAAGATTTTATTATTTGTATTTCAAACATATCATAAATTTTTCAAAGAATATGTGATGCATGATTTATGAATGAATAATAGATAATTCGTGTTTTTAATTAGCATGGTTGGATTTCTTGAAGAAGGTGTCTATGTTGGGGTAGTCTTCTAGGGTTTTCCAATTGATTGGGGTCCAAAATTAAGATTTGGGATAGATTTTTTTAAAATTTATTTCATTTAAGATCCAATAATAATTTGAAAAATGAATGAATTTCATGATTATGGGCTTCATGAAGAGTTAATATCAAAGGGTTAATGGGTAATGCCAGTTAGTTATGCGAGTCTAATGAGCTTCACGAATGGTTGTGAAATGAATAATTGAGGGTGATAATTATTGTGGTGTAGGTGAGAAGAATTGTGGTGGCAGAAAGGTATAATAACCATCATAGAACCCTGAAAAAATTATTTGTGATTAAGATGAGCTTTCCAAATATAGAAAACAATGATGGTTCTTTTCGAAACAGAGTGATTATTGGTATAAATTTAGGAACATTATGATTCGGTGATGATGTCGCACTGAGGTGGTAAGAAGGTTCAAAGGTATATAGGAAATTACTATATATAAGCCTATACAAAATTGTAAATAGTATATTGACTCAATGAGACATTTTTAACTATTGAAATACGATGAAGTTTCACGTTGTAAGTGAGCTCTGTGAAGGTAGTAAGCTCTATGATAAGAAGGAGCTCCACAACTATCCATTGAGCTCTATGAAAGATGTGAACTTTGCAAAGACATTTGTTTTCCATTGGAAATAGGGATCTCTATGATCTAGTGAGCTTGGGGAAATAAATTTATATGTTATTTTTGGATCTTCAAGAAAGGGATCTGCGTAGGAGTTCTGTGAGATTATGATTTGAGTATGCAATTTAAGTGGGATGTGCTTTATAATTACTTCATGATATGAGTCGGGTATAGGACTATGCATTATTACGAAGTGCAGGAAGTTCCTAAAACATATAGGTAAAAATGATAAGAATTTTTTTAATATATTATATTTATTAAATTTTTTTATGAAGCAAAAAAATATTGAAATTCACTATTAGTTCTAAGAGAGAACATACACGCTTGAATAATGTTTTAAAAATTCTACAAAATTGTAATGTTATATCATACCCATTTTATTCCACATAAAAGTATTATTATATTGTAGATTGAGTGGTTATTGATTGATTCGATAACATAAAATGGTCGTGACTAATAATGTTGAGTAATTAACCTTGTAAATATTTTTTCCCTATGGATATTTTTTTTGATTATGTTCACTTGGGAAAGAACTCTTTAACATATGGGGTAGTATGTTTTAGAAATAAGAAAAGAAAAAAAGAAAATGATATCACTAATTCACCCTATCCCCCTCTTAGTTATACATGATCCTGACAAGACAAATTCACTTCCTTTTAATGATAGTATCATGATTATTAATTATTCTGTCCATTATTTTGTACGGATTTATATATTGTTCTTATTTGATTGTATTTAGGTTAACATGTTTTTTTAACATGAATAGTTTTCCATTGGTGGGGGCGTTTCATTATTAGTATAGGATTCTTGTGTTTTAAAATTTTGAAATGACTTTGGGAATGTGAATTTAACCATAAAAATATATTTTATCAACATGTTTTTATGTGGATTAACCACGAGCTAGATAGTTGGTCAATGTCTGTAAATTTTTCTCCTCTTGAATCTATGAATTGGGTCAACACGTGGACACCAAGATCATTCATTCATGTCTGTTGTGGAATAATTCCATTAATTATGAATGCTGATAAATTATAGTTGGATGTTTTTTTTGAGATAACAAGTGATTTACTAGACATTATCTATGTCATAAAATAATTAGCTTTAACATCATTTCAGCTTAGTGATTGAGAATATAGAATCAGTATTTGTGGCTTCTTGGTTAGCACACATTTAATTGGAAAGTGATTTTTTTTATAATTCATTTATATTATTTCAAGGGAATAAACATATAATTGTTTTTATACATGTGTTAATGTCACATCTTTGGGGTACTATTGATATATACTCACACCCTTCTAAGTTATATTAATACTTTTGTAGATTTCTTGTTCACAGATCTAACTAAGGGAAATGGAACCGCATAAGAGAGGTAAAGATGAGGATCTTTTAGAAATAAGGAAATTCAAAAATTGAAATCATATTTTTGACATAGTTATTTACTTAATTTTTGTCTTGGTTATCATAAATTTTTTGACCTACATCATTGGGAACATTTTTTTCTTATTGCATGGCCTAAAATGTAATTTGTTTTAATAAGTTGATTTTCATTAATTTCAAGTTTGTATTTTCTAGAATTTGTTTTTTAAAATATTAGTATTTTTGGATTATTTCAATTGTTATTAAGGGTATAGGTTCCATATAGAAATATTCAAACCCTAAACACTAGTGTACTTCCACTTTCATATGGGTAGACAACTAGGTATTCATGTAGAACTCTGCCCCATGCCATGTGATTCAGTTTAGGGTTATAAATTATCATTGGAAGAGGGAATAAAACATTAAAAAAATTAATGTAATTAAAAATTGTTTTCCAAAAATTATTTAGCCACTTTCTTTTAATAAACATAATCATAAATGAAAACCCATTTCATTAACAAATTACCATGTCACATCAATATATTTTGTTCTCGAATCACTAAGATACTACATAGGTTTCCACTAAAAATAAATTGAGCCTACGAAATTTTATATTTTTCAAACCTTCTGAATATTTTTTGTAACAAAATTATTCCATTTTTGGGGACATGGTACCATGTAAAAAGAAAATAATAATAAATTTTTATAACTAAATCTTTTGACCAACCATTGATTGATGAGGGTTCGAATTTAAAATAAATTTACTAATATGATACTGAAAAAATGATTTTGATAAAAATAATTTACGATGTTACTCTTTATAACTATAGTGAAACTACTAGTGGTCACTCTTGGCCTATCATAATACATAAAAATTTTGACTAGATACGTAGGGATCTCGATTAACTTCAGTTTTTAAATCAGGAAAATAAAATAAATAGGACATAATTATCAAATGGAATTTATATGAAAATTAGAATAACCCAACTATAACATAATGTATAATATTTTGTTCCAAAAGACACAAAAAATAAATAAAAATTCAAATTATTTTGTATAACTTTCAAACTACAGGGATTAGATATAGATTTTTTTCTACTTTTCACCTGAAGGTGTTACAAAATAATTGATGTATGTCATACAACCATGTGAAATGATGGATGATGAATTCAGAAAATTTATTTCATCTAAATATTATTCCCCCAAAATATAATCACAACTATAAAAAATATATCCATTACATCAGATGTGAATCAGAATAGAATCTCTACGTGTGCTAGGAGAGTTTCAAGAATCTATGATCCAACTGACCAAATAAAAGAATAATAGAGGTCCACTTCCTAGTTTTCTTATACCAGGGTCTACTGGATAATGTGAAAAACCTAATGGATTTTTAATTGAGAGAATATTTTATTAATATGTCACAATTATATGAAAGGGTCTATATTGAGAAAAATTATAATGACTCAAGGCAATTCTTCGTAAGATATACTAGAACTAGATAAATCCATGTGGTTTGAAATTTTAATTCAACACCATTACTCCAAACCAAACATGTAGATCTAAAAAACTCTATGAAATAGATGACTATGATACAATTTACTGAAAAAATACACTAACTAAGGTATTTAGTTTATTCTCATGACGTAGCCATTAATAATACTAGAGTTATGGAGTACAAAACATTGAGAATTAGGTATCATCATTTAAACTAATTAAATTTTAGCCACAAAACTAGGGATGAAGTGAACACAAATTAATATAATATTGATTTCAGAATCATTTTAATTATCAAAACCATTACCAACAATACCAAAATAAATTCCTGTAATATTACCCATTTCTGTAAAAAAATTAATTTCAAAACACACCTCCAATACATTAACTATAAAAAAACCCTATAACTCTCCTAAAAACCAATAGTCATAGTTTTATACCAATTTACCTAATGAGAATTCATCAACCAGTAAAGAACTTACAATTTAATAGTAATAATCACCATGAATGAAAACGATTAAGACTAAGATGGTGGAGGTAAATAATCAATGTACCATTTCGATGGAATTTATCTTAATTTTACAAGGAAATATACCAATGAAAAAGGATTTAAACTGATGTAAACTATGATTATAATAACCAATAAAGTTTAAAATGATGTTATCCTCATGGACACCATTTAATTAAAATAACGTCAAACCTAAAAATGAGGTATAAAGAGCATAAATTAAGATTAGGGAGAGGATAAAATGAACTAAGACACCATAAAAACAAAAACTAGATATGGATGATCTCCCACAATAATTTCCATCTATTAGGATTTACTCCATCATGTTTCAGGAAGAGGAATATCAAATCGATATTTTAGATAGTTTTTATAAATTAGATGTAACGGAAAAATGTTATGTCAATGAAATTATCTTCTAATAATTATTCCATATTGCATAATAACATTAAGAACCACAATATCATATAATAATACTAAATAATTTTTTATCATTAAAAATAATTTTTCCACTTAGATGTTTTGAATTAAAAAAATCAGTAATACACAGTTGTGTTTAGGGTGATTAATGGAGTCTAATAGAACCAACATAATTTTCGGTGAATATTTACCAACACTTATAAATACTAACCCACACTTATTAATTGTAATGTAACCCTTATTAATACCAAATCCTCAAAAATAATGTTAACCTTACTGTTGAATGATTAAATAAAACGTAAGAATCTTATAAGTGATAGTTTTACCATGGTAAATAAATTAGTATTTTTGTAAGTCATAAATAATTAATTTAATCAACTAAATAATTTAATGGAATATTTATTTTTCTGAAATGATTTCATAAATGAAATATTATATGTCTCTTGGTTTTATGATAATTTTATATGATCTTTTTAAATTTTTGAAAGCATTATGAAATTGATTTATATTTTAAAAACTATATTTTTCATGTAGATTATGACTTTAAATAAATATTAAATAAATAATATTTAAAAAATTATTTATGAAAATTGGAGGTCATTTTTGTATTCTAAACATAAGAAAATGGTTATTAGTAATTCTCAGGATTTTACTGAAATACACGAATCTTTGATGAATAGCGAAATACCTAAATTTAGAAAATAAATTAAATACAGTAATTGTAGTGTCATGTATAATTTTCTTTTTATGTAAGACCAATTGGTTCATATTCACATGATAAAATTACTATAATTATTCATGGAAGACACATTATTTCATGTCTTTTGGATAAATAATAAATTAATGAATTTTTTATTGAGAAAAACCCTCTCCCCTCCACTATAAATATAACCCTTCACACCCTCATTTAATCACACCTATCAAGATTCATTACTTTCCTATTGTATGCCCAAATATATTCCATTCCCCCTCCCCAACGACCAGGATCTCTTTCCCTAATCAAAATAACAAGCCTAGGCTCCTTCATGAGGATATGGAGAGAACCATTTAGGAGGTAATTCTTCCCTCTCTTGACTTTTTTTGCTTTAAAATTGCTATTATTTTATCCTCTTATCCTCATATTCTTTTATAAAAATATCATTATAACTCTATTATTCTTGATATAAATTCATTATATCATGTTAAGGAAAGATTACTCTTTATAATCCTCCTTCCCTCTCATTATTTATAAAAATAAATAAATGACCATGATGTGTTAATTTACCTAAATCATGGGCAATGCTGTTACTTTGTTCTGTAAATCCTTCATGACATAAAATAAAACCATAAAATGGTTGAAAATAGTTTGTAACATTTTTTCCTTATCCATTTTTAAGTATTGGAATTAACTTATTTACATGACACTATGAGATAAAAAAACAAGTTCATGGTGATCAAAAAACCACGTAAATTAACCGAAAATTATCACCATTCAATTTTATCTAATGATTCATCCTCATTGAACATAAAAAAAAATTCATTATAAGATAATTTATATGTCCATAATTTCTCTAATAATATATATTAACAATTCTGTATGTCTACCTCATTTCAAATGATCTTCTATTTAGGAATATAAGTGAACTATTTAGAAAAACCAAAAAAACGAACATTCCCGAACAATGGATTTAAACCCTATAAATCATCCAATGGACCATAAAATAATATAATATAACCACAATAAACAATATTTAATTTAAAAATTTTCTTTAATTGTTAATTAATGAAACTAATGTGGTTATACATGACATTAATGTGAATAGATCATTTTGATACAATGTAAGGTGAAATTCATGATCTGAACACTCATTATTCAAGTTCTCCCTCTTTATATCCATTTTTTGTTTGGTAACTCCATAAAAATTATTTTTTCATAACTATTTTACGTTTTATGAGAAATAAATGTTTTCCACCGGAGTTTATGTCAAACAAATTTTATCTAAAAAAGTCTTATTTCAAAAACACACATTTTACATCTCGCTCAGTGTAAATGGTTATTGTATGAAGTTTGTTATGCCCACATTATTTTGGGAAACCAATGTTTATGAATTTGTTATCATGATATAAACCCATTCCATTTCATGGGATAATTATGATCATCTATTGATATATTTTCTATGTCGAATGCATGATAATGATAATATTTTGACGTGATGGTTGTGCTCGGAATTATAAAGCAGAATATTAATGTTTGAATGTGACAGGTGTAAATAGAATTATAAAGTGCTCTAATTCATTGGGTAAAGAGGTGAATATCATTATTTAATCAAAAATGATTTTTGGAAAAGAAGATATCATTTTTCAAATTTATGTGTGGTAGTTATCCAATATTACATGATGTTTCATTTTTTTGGCATTTCCTCATTTCATGTCTTTTATTAATGATTACTCAAATTTTCATGATCTTTTGCCTATGTTGTGATTATTATCACCCACTGATACATTTTTTTTACTTATCCCCGTAGTGGTATTTTATATCATTCCGTTTTTATGTATATTTTTAGGTTACTACATTTACATGGGATAAGTCAAGTGCCAATAAGAATCAAGATAAGAATAAATTAGATAAACGTTTATGTTCTATGATTCAAATATTACGTATGATCCTAGTTTTACCAACACACTAAAACATTGGATCATCTAATTGTAATAATATTATTTTGTTTATCTTCATAATGATGTGATAGTACTGTATAAAAATGTTGGGTCACTATAGTTTTTATCAGTGTAAAGGTTTAATTAATTTGGGAATTTGGATTAGTGAAACCATGAAAAAAACCTCCAAGATGAGACTAAGTAAAAAAATGAGCACAAGAGGATTTAAATATGGATCCCATATATTATTATATTAGTTAAAATTTTACAAATGAATATGTTATTTATTAATTATTTATTGAAATATGTTTTGTTCTAACCTTTTTTATTTTAGAAAATTGTGGGAAGTAAAAGAATCTAGGGAAAAATATGAGAGGGTCAATGCCATGATTTCCCAAACGACTTCTAAAATGATTTGGGAGGTGGAGTTGAAAATATTATGGTTTTGATTACTAAACTATCTTCTATTATAAAAAATTTCTAGAATCAAGGGTAACATCCTCTTTCACCTAATATGGATAAATTGTCTATCGAGTGTTTTATGAGGAAATGACCACCGATGTTTGGTGGATCTTCTAATCCACTTGTTTCAGAACAGTTGGTCAACCCCATGGATAAGATCATTTTTTTACTCCACTATTATGAAATGGATAATGATACAATTGTTCTTTTTTTCCACATGTATAGGCCGATCAATTATGGGATTTGATTTGGAACACTAAGGTGGGGGAGGAAATTGAAGAGATGGAATGGGAAGACTTTATGATAATGTTTCTTAATATGTCTTTCCCAAGAACTATTTTAATGAAGATGGACATGGGATTCATAGAGCTAATGAAAAATAAAGTAGAATATATCAAAACCTATAATGTGATTTTAACAAGGCATTCACGGTACGCATTGGTTTTAGTTTTCAACATTGATAGAAATTTTTTTATATTATTTAGTGGATTAAAACCACTCCTTTTAATGGATCTTACAGTTTGAGACATTGAGATTAATTAAGAATTTGTCAAATGTTCTCTCAATGTGAATATGGGGTTTGATGAATGGTCCCATGGCTATGGTGATAAGAAACTAAAGATAGAGTTTCAATAATAAGTATATAATAATAAAGGTAGTAAGAAAACTCAACGAACCACATGCCAAAAATGATGGAAGTTTCATTAGGGGAATGAAATCAAATGGATGAGGAAATAATACATGTGCGGGAAATAAGGATAGCATACATAAGAGTTTTGAAAATACATGATAGGAAATGAGAATGTGGTGGATTAAAGGAGAGAACAACCCAAGGTTCAATGCTAAAAATGTAGGGAGAAAGGGAATTATGCAATACAGTGCACTAAACCACGAGTCCTTGAGTTTAATAATTGTAACAATCCACTACAGCCAAAGGAACAAGGGTAGGATAATTCCATTACTACTATGTCAGTATAGCAAAAAAATTAAGTCATAAATGGTTTAATTCCAATTCAATCGAGAATGGAAAAAGTATTATTTTATTTTGGATCTACACATTCCATTATATATATCATGTTTTATAGGACTATAGAATCGAAGCCCCAAAACCTTGAATTAGAGATATCTATAAAAACACTATGTGGTGAAATCATTGAAACCCAAGTGTTTGACTTTTATTCTATTTGAATATGTGGAAAGATTCTTCCAGATAATCTAATAATACAGACCATAGTGGAGTTTGATGGAATAATGGGAATGTATTGGTTGTCATTATATAGAGAACATATCAGCTATCATGAAAAGGAAAAATATATTCATATTCTGAACCATCACATGATCCTTTACCGTTGAAAGGAATATAATTACTCTCCATTGAAAATTCCTTCAACATATTGGGTGATTATTCCCAATGTAATAATAATACCTCATATAAATGGTCTAGTCAAAGATAAGTTTCAACCATGTAGAAATGCCCATTTTCAGGGAATAAGATAATGTATTTCTCGATGAGTTACATAGAAATCCACTAGATCATGAGGTGGAGTTATTAATAGAACTCATACCTGAAGCTACCTTATCTTAATTTGTCACTATATGATGGCTCTTATCGAATTGGAATGATTAAATAAGCCTCAACAAGAGAATTTGAACAAAGGGTTAATATTCCCTAGGGTATCGCCTTGGGGTGGGCCAGTGCACTTTTTGATGAAGGAATGAACAATGTGGTTGTGTATCAATTATCAAGAACTCAAAAAGATCAATTCAATGAAAAATTACCCTCTCCTAGGTATTGAATAATTGATCTATTAGTTAAGAGATGCTCAATACTTTTCAAATGTGGATATTTGTTCTGTGTATAATTAGTTAAAGGTGAAGAAGGAAGATATTTAGAAGACTGCCTTCCGTATAAGGTATGGGAACTATGATATTATGTTGATTCCCTTTGGACTTATTAATTCCCAGGAAATCTTTTGGGATTCAATGAATAGATTTTTTAGAAATTACCATGAGAAATTTGTGGTAGTTATTATAGATGATATTATCACATACTCCAAAATCTAGGAGGATCATGAAGATCATATAAGACATGTGTTGGTGATATTGGGAACATAGATATTTTCCGCTAAGATCACCAATTGTTAATTTGGTATGAATCAAATAATGTTTTTGGGACACATGTTCATAATTGAGGGAATGACTGTGGACCCTTCTAAAAAGGATTATTGAAGAATATCACATTATCTCTAGTTTCATTGAATTCCATAGTTTCCTTGAATTAGTTTGGTACTACAAATGGTTTTTGAGAAATTTATCTTGATTTTCAAGACCAATAACTATGTTAACATGGAAAAGGGTAAAGTTTGTCTGGACAAAATAATGTAAGGGAAGCTTCATAGAGCTAAAGAGAAGGTTGATCCCTGAACTTGTAATCACACTACAAAAAATTGGATAATTTTTTGAGATAAACAGTGATGCTTTAAATAATGTATTGGGATGTGTACTCATGAAAAATAAAAAATTCATATCCAAGAACTCACAACAGTTGAATATCGATGAGCAGTACTACAAAAAACATGATATAGAGCCTCCAGCTGTGATTTTTTCTTTGAAAATATGATGGTACTACCTTTATATAGAGAAGTGTGACATATACACCGACCATAAGAAAATACAAGTATATATTCACACAAAAGGAGATAAACATGCATCATATGATATGTTTAAAGCTAATAGAATATTACAATTACAATATTTAGTATCATCTTGGGAAGTCGAACAAGGTAGCTGATTCTCTAAGATGAAATGAACTTACTACAATATCCATGCTATGGATTTAGAAAGGAAACACATTCTTGGACATGTAAAGGATGGATTTGTAAATAATAAGGGTAAGTGATACATCCTATATTTCCCTAATGACTATGAAACCATCAATACGAGTGATGATTATAGAGGCTCAAAGGGATGATCTGGAGTTACAAAATAAGGTGAATGCACTAAAATATCGGAAACTACTTGGGTTCCATATCGACAGTGATGGTGTGATTCAGTTTGGAATGCAACTTTATCTTCCATAATCACATAGGATAAATAAGGAGTTATTGGACAATACACGTAGATCAACATTATCAGTCCATCATGGGATTACCATGACATATCATGATCTTTGAGAACACATCTAATGGGAGATCATGAAAAGGAGATCACCAATTATATCTCAAGGTGCATGGTAAGTCAAAAATACATTTAAGAGTAACAAACGTACAAAGGGTTCTTGCATCCATTGGTTATACCCATGTAAAAATGGGAGAATGTTACAATATAATTTTTCATGGGTCTCATAAAGGCGTCGAAGGGAAATAATTCGATATGGTATGTGGTTGACCGACTCACCAAAACTACAAGTTTTATATCTATTCATGATGACCTCTATATCGAAAAACATGAAATGATATATGTGAAGGATATGCTGAGTCTTCATGGTGTTCCAATTTTGATTGTCTCTAATCATGATCCATGGTTCAAATCTATATTTTGGAGTAGTATTCAACATACATTGTGTACTGAATTAAATTTCTGTATGGCCAATCACCACCAAACTGATAACAAACTGAAAGCACTATTCAGATGGTTGAATATATGATATGAGCCTATAATATATAGTTCAAAGGTGGATGGGATATTTATCTTCCATTTGTTGAGTTTTCATACTACAATAGATTGCATTTGAGTATTCAGATGGTTTTTATGAATCTTTATATGGACAATAATGTAGAACTCCAACTAGTTGGGATGAAGTTGGAGAAGGAATGATACATGGACCTGATCATGTGCAAGAGATATCAATGAATGTCCATGTAATTCATAAACACGTCAAAGTTTCATAGAGTCGGGAAAATATCTATGATGACAACCATCAATGGGACATGGAGTTCGACATTTGGGATAATGTCCTTCCATCGAATATCACCATGGAAGAGAGTCACATGGTTTGTAGAGAATGGGAAGCTATTCCCAAGGTAAAATGTCGACGTTGAGATCTTTGACTGCATATGAGTCATGGAATATCAACATGAACTACAACTATATATCACTCAAGATCATGATTTGTTTCATGTATCATTTTTGAGGATGTACATACTAGACCCCTGACATATACTGAACTCAGAGGGGTATAGACAGATGATGATCTCTACTATGAGGAACACCCATTATAGATTCTGTACATGAGAGATAAGGATATATTCATCTTTTAAACCCTCTTTTTCAATGTTTTGGGGAAGAAACCTAATGTAGAATAAGAAACATGGAAACCAGAGGACGCAATGAAGGATAAGTTCCCTTACCAGTTTATGGGAAACACAATTTAGAGGGAATAGATTCATAATGGTGGAAGAATGTAATTATACAATGTTTTGGAAATGAAATTCCCTTATTATAATTATTACTTATATCATAATCACATTATAATTCACAATGAAAAATAATGATACTATATACTATGTGACTATTAAACAGATTTTTCACATTTCCATTGCATGAATTTCAAAAATCTGAAATACTCGGTTGTGTTCAGGGTGAAATTTGAAGTCTAATAAAAAAAACATAATTTTGGGTGATTAGTAACCTACCCTTATGAATAGTAATATATCCCTTATGAATAATAAATCCTCCAAAATAAATTTAACTGAACCATTGATTGATTAAATAAAATGTAGGTATAATATAAGTGATACTTTGACCACAGAAAAAGAATTTGAATTTTTTAGGTCATAAATAAATTATTATAATTAATTAATGAATATAAAAGCATATTTATTTTCCTAAAATTTGTTCATAAATTTGAAATTATATAACTCTTTTTAAAAGATAATTTCATGAGAATTTATATTATTTATGAAACAAATATGTAATCATTTGTAATTTTAAAAATTATATTTTTAATGTAAATTATTATTTTAATAAAAAATTAAAATGATAACATTTGGGAAATTATTTTTGAATAATGGATTATTTTTTTTATATTCTACACATCAAATAATGGTTAGGGGGAGTTTTTGGTATTTTTATAAAATAAATAAATTTTTGATTAATATTGAAATACTATAATATATAAAATAATTTATATACAATAATTATAGTTTTGTGTATGATTTTATGCTACGGTATTCCCAATTGGTTCAGATTCATATGATAAAATTACTTTAAGAGGACTCTCTATTACATGTATTGTTGGTAAATAATAAATTAATGAATTTTATATTGAGAAAAAACTTCGCCCCTCCACTATAAATATCACCCTTCACACTGTAATTTCCTCACAACTGTAAATATTCAATCCTTGACTAAAATCGCCCTGAACATCTTCCATAGCCCCTCTCCCACATCCATGATCTCTTTACCTAATAAATATTTCAAGCATAGTCTCTTTAAATAGGATCTCAATAGTAGAATTCAAGAGGTATTTTCTCCCTCTCTTTCATTTAATTTATCCTTTAAAATTTCATTTATTTTATTCAATTATCCTCATATTCTCTTATATAAATTGAAGGATAGATACTCTAGGAATGATATGATAGTATGATATCATGTCAATGGAAGAATAATAATTATACTCCTCCATCACTATCTTCTTTAATAAAATTAAATCATTTCCCATGATGTTTTAATTTACCTAAATCAGGGGGAATGCACTTCCTTTTTCCATAAAATTATTCAAGGCTACCAATAAAACCATAAATTGGTTAAAAAATAATTTTAATGTGTATTTATTATCCTTTTAATGTTATGTAACAATCTTATTTACATGAAACTAGGTGATAAAATAATTCAAGATCATTCTGATGAAAAAACCAACCAAATTAACAAAAAATGATAATCATTAAATTTTATCTAATGATTCATCATCATGGTACATAAAAAAATTCATTATCTGATAATTTATATCTCCATAATTTCACTAATAAAATATATTTCCAATTCTATATGGTCAACCACATTTCAAATTAACTTCTATTCATGAATACAAGTGAACCCTTCAAGAAATAAAAACGAACATTCTTGAATAATGGTTTTAAACACTCTAACTATCCAAAGGCCCATAAAATAACATAATGAAACCATATTGAACCATATTTATGTAGAAATGTTTCTTCAATTGTTAATTAATGAACCTAATTTTTTTATAAATGATTTAATGTGGTGAAATAATTCCAATACAAGGTTAGTGGAAATTCAAGATCCCAACTTTCTTTTTTCGGGTTATCCATCTTTCACTCTATTTTTTGTAAGGTCAATCCTTAAATATAATTTTCATCATTATATTACCATTTCTTGGATATACATGTTTTCCACAGGAGACTATGTCAAACCAATGATTTCTATATAAGTCTTCATTCAAAAAATAAACTTTTACTTCTCACTCAAGGTTAATGGTTATTGTATTAGGTATTTTCTTACCACATTCTTTGGGAACACAAATATTAAGAATGTGTTATTATGAGATAAAAACAATTCCATTAAATGGGATAGTTGTTTTAATTTTTTGAAATATTTTATTTGTGTCATGTATGATAGTGATAATTTTGAGATGTGACTGGTGCACCTTGAATTATACAACACAATATGATTATATAGATGTTATGGGTGTGCCCAGAATTATAAATCGATCTAATGCCTTAGGTATAGTGATTAATCTCATGAGTTAAAGAGAAATTATTGTTGAATAAGATGATATAATAGTTCACATGTATGTGTTTTATTTAACAACAATGTCATGATGTTACATTTTTATGAATTTCTATATTTCATGTCTTTTATTAATAACTAATCCCATGTTCATGACCATTTTCCAATGTTATGGTTATGATCACCCACTGTTACTTTGTTCATATCTATCCTCTTACTATAATTATATGTCACCCCTTTATGATGTATATCTTCATGTGACTACATGTACTATGGAGAGGTCATGCGCCACTAAGAATATTGACAATAATGAATTATTTAAATGTTTCGGATTAATGTTGTAATTATTATATATGGTCCTAGTTTTCCCAAGACATAAATCATTGGGGTCCTCTATGTGTAACACTATTATGTGGTTTATCTTTATAATGATGCAATATTAATTTATGAAAATTATGGGTCTCTATAGTATAGATTAATATTCCCCTTCATTACGAAATCAAATAGATCTCAAGATATGATTCATTTATTAGGGAACATTTCCAAAAATAATGAAATCCTCAAGGGAATAAATGAATTAATTTTTGAAGAAGTTGTTGTATAAATAATAATAAAATAAATCCCTATAAAATTTTTTCATCCACATAAATTTTCCTTCCCATGAAAATTTGGTTCCACATATTTGATAGTTGTTTTTTGTATTTTGGTTATTGAATAAATTTAATTACTCAAGGTGGTATTACATATTTTTTGATAAGAAACCAGAAAACCACAAAAGTGGTGGTACAAAAAAAACCAATCTATTGTATTTATAGCCCCAATATTATAAAAGGTCCTTATAAAATTTCAATATATAGTATTCTTGATAATTTTTTATCTTTTATAATCGAAAGAAGATTATTTCTCATCACACTAACCAATTTCATGGGGATTCCATTCCTGAATATGTCAAATATAATAATTTATCATTATGAATTAAAACTCACCATGAAATTTTGAAAAAACCTGGTACAAGTAAACATCATTGATTATATGAGACACCATTCAAAATAATATTCACTAATAGAACCTCATTAATTAAATAAGATTGACATGTTGAATATTTAGGTACGATTATTGATTGTTTTACTTTTGGAATGAATCCTTTGATTGAAAACGTCACAAAAGTTTATAATGAATAATATATTTTCATAATTATGGATTAGGTTGGCACTTAAATACCATTATTAATATTTCCACTAATAAATTAATTAATTAATATGAATTTCATCACGGAAGTCGAAAATACAAGAAATTTAATCTTATAGTTCTAATAAAATTTTATAATTTCAAGAACCCACATAAATATAATTGAAACCACTTCTCACTAATTTTAAATACTTTTACAAAATAATTTGTGAATATTTACCAATAATAATTTCCAACACACTTATACCTAATAATAAACATTGATTAATTGATCAAATAAATATAAATTTATCATCATACAGTTTGATTTCAAGTAAAATACCAACAATAAATCAATAAATCTACCCATATTAATTTTTTTATAAGGTAGAGACACAACATATTAGCTAGTCCCATGGGAGGCTAAATCCATCCATAATGGAGGTAATAGAATTCATGATTGTGTTTTTTTGTAGTATTCAACATTTAATGTATCCTAGGATCAGAATTCATTTTTATAATCCCTATTCTACCCATGAAATTAGGCCAAATTTTTTTAAAAAAATACAAAAATGAAAATACCTATGAGAACATAAAATAATAAGATATTGTGTATATATTATGGGAAGATAGAAATATTAAATAAGAAATATCGCATCTGAATCAATTTAATTTATATATTCATTGGAGGTTGTTATAGAATTAAAATAATTTCATTTTGGATGGTATTTAATATATTTTCCTCTTCCCATTACATTAGAAGACTAGGATAAGACCTCATTTACCTTCCCCTTGGGTATTTTTTCTAATAAGATGTTTCCAGAGGTTATCCAGGCATTTAAAAAAGAAATAATATATTTTATTTAGTAAATTTTTATTAAATTTTATTATGATCCATACCAAATCCAAAAATGTTTATTGTATTTGGAAACATGGATATATAAAAAAAGTATATAAAAGATCTAAATAAAATCACAAATGTTCATTATAACCAATACTATTGTTAGACGTATCTTACATATAAACACTCTTCATATCCCAAGGAAATAAAAACATAACAATTAGTTACCATAGTTGACCAGTAAAAGAGAAAATATGACATATCGACCAATAACCTTTTTTATGCATAACATTAGTATATGGGTATGAGATCATGATCTTATAATTTTAAAATATTTCTGAAAAATTCATATATCAAATAAGTATTCATTGTATAAAGAATGTTACTTCTTAATACATTAATTATAATGGAATCAAATAACATGAGCCCTGAAATCATAAAATTGATATAAAATAATTTATTCAATGTGTGGAAACAAGTTTGGAATCATCATAATCATTAATATATTAAGCCAAGGGTAACCACCATGACATTTAATTTTTCTTAGGATAGGTAAAACCACCAGTGTACCTAATATATTATTGGTATGCACAATTATGTTCCATATTTTGGGCCTTGGATAAACTCTCATGTACGATATTTTGGAATGATTATAACCACTTATCTACTCATTGACATGATAAAAGATTAATCATTACCTTTTGAATTATAGGTCCATAACAGACCCACCCATCACATTATCATTATCTATTCATATATATACTATAAAATCAGAATAACATTTATCATATCATAATATCATTTCCCATGGAAATAAAAAATGAGCATCACCAAGATTTTTTCATTATAATATATAAAAAATGTAGAAACTATAGATGTGGAAAAAGTTTATCATATCCCCAATAAATCTGAAAAATATCAATTGATGTTGTTAGGGGTAAAAATTCCATTGAATGAAAACTATATATATTATTCATGAAAATAACCAATTATTTTTAAATGTCTTATTAAAAATATTAGGTTTTGTACAATTTTAGGAATTGTTTTCGCAAATAATCCAGAAAAATTATAAAGGAAACTTCAAAGTGAAGTGTATTTATTACATCACTATGTTTTTTTCATGTGGTATACATTAAAATAATTATTCAGATCAACAATTTTTTAAAATGTTTCTTCACTTTTAAAATTGTAATATAATTACATTCCACTATTTTATATAAAACAAAAACATGGGAAAAATTAATTTTTTTTAAATAAATGTGTAATTTTAAAATAATTATTTGAAATATTTTAATAAAAATATGGTCATGTAAGTAAAATATTCCTTATAGAAAAAAAACATTGGTCTTCCTTAATAAAACTCAATAATAACTATGAGTACATAGCTATTGGATAATTAAAGTAAAACAAGTGATTTATAGAAATAAAAAGTGGATATTACAATAAATATGTCTTTGGAGATATATTATATAATTAAATTATCATAAATTTATGTATAAGAAAATCTTGGTAAAAATGATATTTTAATGTAAAACCCTTATAACTTTGGTAATTATTAAATCATTCCCCCATAGAATGAAAAAACATGAAATAAATCTCAAAATAACGAGAATATATATAGATTTACGATATATAATATATATTAGTCAATATTACACCTTTTATAATAATAATGGTTTATAATACATGATTCTTCTAAAAAATGAATATTTGATTTGATAAACCCTTACTAGTTTTGTAAATTTTGAATGAAAAACTTTGAATGGAATAATTTTATTTATATATTTCTAATATATTTAATTAATATTGTCAAATGATATAAAATTTAAATATATTGGTATATAAACCTTATTAATACAAATAATTTCATAACATATCACACGTGTCAACAAAACAATATTGTAATGATGAAAACAATCCTTATATGAGACTTAATTCATTAGTTTTCTAATCTCCAACATAATTAATTTATAATTATTATAACTACAATGAAGCAAATTTGAAAACATATTATATCATATATTATCTAGTTATAACCATTCAATACTATTTATTGATAATTATTTATTTTAATCCTCACGTCCGAGTGTAAAATATTTTGTTTTATATATATATATATATATTCATTTTTATGTTATGTTCCTATTATATTTATAATTGTTATTTAAGATACATAATTATAATCATTATATAAATATAATTTATATTCATTTTACACATATTTATAAACATCTATAAATGGAAGAGGTTGAAAAATGAATTACAGTTTTTTTGAAGATGGCAGTTCAAATGTACAATAGAACACTACTTTTTATTTTCTATGAAAAATAGATAATAAGTATTATTTAATAATATAAAATAAATATTATCTATTAATAAGATATATATACATTATATATTTCATTTTATCCTTCATATTTAGGCAGTGATGGAAAATTGATTCATATCGCTACATAGAGGCTCTTGTCCACATGTACGCTCAAGTTATAGTTTCATTTCCCATATATTAGAAATGTGTTGTGAAATAGTTTCTATATAATAATATAAAATATTAGTATATTTATAATTCATTATTAATCATGTCATCATGTATAAATTATTATTTTTTAGAATGTGGGTGATGAAATAAAATTGAAAAATCTAAGTCATGATTTATGCCTCTTGTTTGAGGGACCTCCTTCAGTATAAAACTAAAGCCAAGAAATATTTTTCGTAAAATAATAATATAGGCACTAGGATGAAGGTAATAAATATACAATTTTTTTGATTAGTTATTTTATAATATAAAAAGGTCATTATTTTTGAAAAAATATATGATATGTGCTTCCCTTTTATAAGTTAGGGAATGTAAAGATATGGAATTACCTAAAATATTTCAATAACATATGGTCAATTTCAGGTGAAAGGTGAATATAATGGCCAATAAATATATGCTAAGATAATATAATGTTTTAATATCTTAAAAATAATTATATATTTTTATGTGGAAATTTTACCAGTATCTCATAGATAATCTGTCATAGTAAACCCATTTTAACCCCAATAGAGTTAACACATATTTAAAATTAGTATTATTTAAAATGATTGAAAATTAAAGATTCCTCATTAAAAAATTATACTACGATTAAAAATTGTAATTTTTTTTATCAAAATAAATTTCTACAATTTATAGAAAATAATTTCAAAATAAGTGTGTAAAACACAATGAAAACATAATTTTAGTCAAATGAATTTTTAAGCCTAAAACTCAATTTAATTTCATTTTATAACATGTGAAAATAATCAAAATAGGGTGAAAATTGTTATTTAATAATTAATCTATAAATTTCATTAAAGCATTAATCTTAAATAAATTATATAAATTTTTTATTAGACACATTGACACATAAAAATCGATTTAACAAAATTAATTTTGATTCTTATTTAATTAATGAGATTATTTATATTTAAAGGATACTAATGATACATTAGGATAAAACTGTACAAATAATGGACCTTTTATATTATATTATCCAATATAAATTAATGATAGTTTTTAAAAATATTATATTTAACTGATCAATTATATTTTATTTATCTCATAAAATTATCAAATAATCAACCTAAAATAATATTGTTTTGGTAATTTCATATATTATATTAATTATATAAAAAAAATATCAATAATTGGATGATATTAATTATATATTATTTACACAATGTAAAATAATTAATTTTTTTGATGAAAACATATTCTTGAACCATATCACGCCATTATAGAAAATTGAGTACTAATTTATTACGTATCAATCAATGAATTTGAATAATATA
This sequence comes from Viscum album, assembly GCA_963277665.1. Classification (NCBI taxonomy): domain Eukaryota; kingdom Viridiplantae; phylum Streptophyta; class Magnoliopsida; order Santalales; family Viscaceae; genus Viscum; species Viscum album. The sequence continues at coordinate 1,450,550,837 of OY728155.1, forward strand.
ATACTTTTATAAAAAAATATAATTTCATATTAATATTCCTCCAAAAATTTAATGAAAAATTAATACTAGAGTAATTTAAATAATTCAATTTTAATATTCTGGTGTAGTTCTATTGAAGCCCTGTGTTTTTTGTCATCATATCTGTCAAGCATAGAAGTACTTTAAACTAAATTATCTTGGTGATACATTACCCCCACATAAATAGATTTTGTCCTCTCAATTTTTTTCATCATTTTTATTGGTTCAATATCTTAAATATACATTATTGAAAATCCATATGATATAAGTGAATAATAAAACATCATTTGAAAATTTGAAGATGGAAACCAAATGGTTTCCTTAAATAACACATAATCAGGTACCAAAATATCGAGTTAATTAATTTGAACTAAATATATGGACATGGTGTTGGAAGATAATGTCTAAATAAATATACAAAATGTTAGCAAAAATTGTCATGATAATGATAATGACATCAATAGAATAGGTACTGTTTGGTAAAAAAAGGACCAATTAATCAAAATTAACTATAAAAAGGAAGAAATATTATTTTTCAATGTAATTTTTCAAATAATTGTTTTTATTATATTACCATAAAATAAGATAAAATATATATATTTTATTTCATCAAAATACATTAATGCAATTTCGTCTTTTGGTTTCATGTTTCATCTAGTTTCCACCTCTTTCCACCTGATATAACAATAAATAATGAAAAATATTAATTTTTTAATACTGAAACACTAAAATAAAATCATAAAATATAATAACAAATAAACCAATTTGGAAATATATTCCACATATAACTATTATTTTATAGAAACCCAAAAATATCTTGTACATTCTATGAAATCTAATATAAATAATAATTCTCTTGAAAAATTAATAAAAAATATTTTAATAATAATAACATTATAAATATATAAAAAATTGGGTCACAGAATTTCCTAAAAATTACATTAATATCTAATAAATATATTTTTTCTCATAATATCACATATCAATGAACATATTAACTTGATTATATATTCTCATTAAATAAGATTATCATATTGATCTCTCCAAACCTCAAAGAAATAATATATTACTAAAAAATTTACTATATCTTTATTTATCAAATAATATCACAGATTGTCTAATATATTATATTAATAAAAAAATGAAATAATATTTATTAAAGATAATATGAATCATGATTTTTAATATGAAATAAATATGAATTTCCACAGGGCTATCCAATTTAATTTATCAATATCAATTATATCTTTTTCCCAACTAAACATTTTTTCCACCATTAGAAACAGATAAAGGATTATCTTCCCATCAAACCGTTTTTTTCAAAAAATTACACCCTTAAAATAAAATCAACCTTTTAGGATATCATTACAGTTGCATATATTCTGTAAAATACCTAAAATATACTATAAAGAAATCATTTTATCATTCATAATTCATAAAACTACAATATTTTTGGTTAAAAAATTTTATAACATAATTATCAAGCCCTAATATATAAACACATCAATCATCATACTTTAATGATTATTATTTCATAAGACTTTTATTGTTATAGGAGTTATCTCTTGGATTGGTGATTCTTCATGGAAATTAATGAATTCCCTATATATAAGACAGTAAACTATAAATGGAACCTTAAGATGTTCTTTTTATCACTTAATTTTTAAAGACCATGTACGCAGTAGCTAGAAACAATTGGTTTCATTATTTAATTTAAACTATATTGAAATAATTTTATCATGAAGAACCTAATATCGTAATATCCTGGGTAAACTAGATACATATATGAATATCAAATTACATTTTAATACATAATATAAAAGTTACAGTGGATGTAAATTTAACTCATCCATTAAACCATTGAATGCATCATTCTTCATGCCGTTGGGAAATGAAAATAAATATGGCTGAGATTAAATTCTCATTTATATGTACATACAACATATGCTATCAAGAATAAATAAGACATAATTAATTAAAAAATTTCAATAACGTAATCCAAATTCTACTTAATTATCTACACATAAAATTAATGAGTCAATAAATCATATAAATGAAGTAATATCATGGATAAATATATTTGATTTATAAATTCATTAAATACACAATGTTGTATTTAATTATCTTAGACACTAGGATATCATTACCACTATGGCCTTGATCCACTGATGATTAAACTATGAGAACACAGACATTATAAACTCATTCTTTAAGGATAACAAAATGGTTTGTATAATGAGTCATGTCAAGGCATCAAGGGGATATTTCATTCTATTAACAATGACCACTACATGTCCAATTTATTCTTAATATATTAAATAACTAATTTAATTCATAAATTATATTCCTTTACAACAAATATCTATATTGATTAAAGAATATAGAATAAAAATATTTCTTTAGTCAAAAAAATTACTTTTATAATAATACAAATTATGTAAAAATATCATATTATTGAGAAAATAAGAATATGAATGGCACAAAGAATACTATTTTATAAGATAAATTTAATCCCCAATGAAATATTATAATAGGAATATAATTTTCTCAAGAAAAAGGTAATAACCACAAAATTATTCATGATAGCAGAGATGATTGTCAATTGGACGAAAAATTATTCTTAGGGTAAATTAATATATTATAAGGAATATAATAAGTTCTAATCAAAAAATTATAAAATATTTATAAATATTTTTTTATTCAAAAAAAATTTTAATCTTATTGATGAATATATAGTGAATCACATGTTTACGGTAGTGTAAAAATACTTTAAATTTGTATATGCTAAAAAGAAACATTTCATTTGACTTTTTTAATGAATGTTGAAAAAAACCCTACCCAAAAAATTAGAAATATCCAACTAATAATATTTATAAACTCATGGATAACATAAAATTTCATAAAAGAATTTATTTAAATAAAAATTGCTTTCATAAAACCATTTGAAAAAATATGGCCATAAAACATATACTAAATAAAAAAGAGAAATATGATAATTATTTAATGAAAATATTACTTTTCATGAGTAATGGGAAAATGATATGGAGATGTTTTCATAAAACATGTAATTCCATTGAATATCTAGAGGATAGAAAATATAATTATTTTAATAATTATAGATTATATTATTTCATTAATCAAAATAAATGAAATCCCAAAATTTGTGATTGTAAAATAAATTCACACATATTGAGTAACATTTTAATTATAACGCCCATAAAATAGTATGATTGAATAGAAACATATATCATCCAAAATAAATATGTATTTATGTTAAATATATCAATGACTTTGTATATAAAATATATATAATTAAAAAGGTGCATAAAACCAGTTTTTCCTAAATAGAGTATAAACTTTGATGGAATCCATTACACTAATCATATCATCGATATGAGAACTAATTAATGATGTAATTATATGTGAAAAAATTAAATTCACATAAAAAAGTGTAAATACAATATCATATAATTATATATAAATTTTTAAATAATATTATCAAAGATAGTAGATTTAATAATTCATTGATACCAATAACAATAAATTGATTTTTGAAATATGATTCAATGATGGAATAATTGATAGGAGAACATTTGAATGATAATATTATGTGTAACAAATTTATATAAAAAAATATGTTTTAAAAAATATTGATAAATAAAAGTTAGATCTCATATAATATTTTCATAACCTAATCTATAGAGAATTAATATGACCGAATAAATGTAAATTGAGTAATGAAATCCACTATGTCAAGTTTTAATATCCACATAGGTTGTATAAAAAAATCTATAATAAATTTTAATTTATTATTATTAAATAAAATCTCAATATTTATAAATAAAATATCATATATAATATATTTATAGAATTTTATCGCCCATTTTTTACAATCTTTTACTATTATCATTATTGTTGGTGTTAACTACATTGATTTTAATTTATTTTTTGATTGAGTATTCATAGACCTTGCATCACCCTCATAGATGCACAAACTCTCGAAAGTTATTAATGATATATGTGTAAAATTAATTCAATATATATATATATATATTTACATCCATCAATTTAGGATTGGGATATGGTGATTAATTACAATATTCGTTGTGATGGAAGGCCACATGTCTGCATTGATGTTGTTTTCATTTTTCAAATTAAAGATAAAATAAAGGAAATTAATAATTTACCCTATTAGAATAATTTTTAAATCATATATATCATATTTAATCATCTAATATGTCCTCATTAAGATCCACGTAATGTGTAAATTAAAAATGGGTCACGTCACTTTAAGGAAGTGATAGTCCACATGTACACTAGAGAAACCTTATTGTTTCCCAATTTTTGGGAATGTGAGAAGTTACATATGATAGAATAATGTCAGAATTATATTTATTTCTAGAAATTGATTTATATTAAATAGTTTTATTTTTGTAACAATCCAATAATAGTGGGGATGACAAACCAAATACACTGCTATGCACAGAGGTAAGTCGTATGAACCCATGAGTGATGTGTTTAATTTTAATTGGATTAAATGAGAGGGAATAAGGTATTTAAATTAATAAAATAACATATATTTATATTTCTTTATGGATTAATTATATTATGATCTTTACAAAGCATTAATAGGAAGTAGAATTTGAAATAAACTTGAATGTTTTGGTAAAGAAAACTACATATTATTCGGTATAATTCCATTAAATATCCATTTAATGGATAAATGGATGGTATTTTGGATGTGAACGAACTGAAAATACATATATAATGATGTTTATCATGTAATTTTTAAAATATTTTTTACTCTAGGTTCCTCAATGAGGTGTAAATATTAAAGATAAGTGGTTCCCAATATATTAGTGGATAGGGGAATTCTATGAATATCATAAAGTATTTAATTAATAAAAGTCAAATATTTTAAAATAATTATATAATTGAAATATATTATTTGTATGAGTTGAAATATTCTTATAAAATATGATTTGGTCTAATATTAGTTATGTTTTCACCCCTATCATTTTATTTAAACCCCCATTTACCCATTTGAAAATTACAATAATATTAAATATTTCTAACATTTAAGTGTCAATAATATAACCAAAATTTGATAAATAAACCTTACATGGACGTGGTGGATATTTTACAACTCATTTTGAAAAATTCAATATTTTTGTAAATTATATATTATTTCATAGAAAATTATTTATAATAAAATATTTGTAATTTCATTTTTTAACTATTCATTTTATATGATATTAAATAAATATATAAAAAGGATTTGATTAGAATAAAATACTTTAAACCATCCCAAAAAAGTAATATATATCTATAAAATACTTGTTTTTGTGTAACAATATGAAAAAGTATTACTTTTAAATTTTTTAAAATTAATTATTTTATTTTATTGAATGAAACAAATACTATATCAGAATTAAATAAGAATTTATGTTATCTATTCCATAAGAAAATAATTCCATATAAATAAATATGATTAAAAATTCATTAATAATTCAATTTACCATTTATAATTGGAAATAATTTTTATTTATCAATTTAAAAATAATGATATATATATTAAAAGCAATAAATTTACATTTTCGTTTTTAATGTTTAATTAAATATTATAAGATAAAAAATAAAGAAAATATGGCACCATGATTCCATATTTTTGAATAATAAATTAGAATGGATTAACTGATCTCATCTAATAGGATAAAGGAAATTATTAGTGTCATTTCAAGTCATTGTCAAATTATATGTTACCTTCACGACCTGATTTACCCTAACCATGGTGATAATTAATTACTATGGTTACTATTTATATGAAAAAAATATATAATGAACATATTTACAAAATATTTACATAATAGTTCAAAATACAAAATACATTTTTCATTCATTAAATTTAATTTGTGTAGAAATTAATTTATGATTAATGTAAAATACACAACAACAAACTATTTTTCAAAAAAAATATTGTTTTATGTTTAAACTTTTTTACAATATATTGAGCAATAAATTTATCTAAAATGAAACTAATTATATTATTAATAATATACGTGAAAAAAATTTCCATTTAATCCCTTTTCCAAAAAATCAGTCGTGTAAATGATTGAAACAAAAATACAGTTTTCAATGAATGTTAATATGTTTGATAATCTCTGGAAAATCAATATTTTTAGAGAAACTAAAAAAAAAAACTATATGTTAACATTGATATCAAGACATAAAAATTTTTGTTAATTCTTATGTAATAAATTTATAAAAGTGGTAAAAATTAATTTCAATTTCAACAAACATAATTGAATATAAAACCATTTTGATTAAAATGTATGTGTGATGTTTAAAATGATTTTTATGAAAATATATTAAATTTTAATATTAATAAATTAATTATATAAAACCATTATATATAATTTAATAATATGATTTACGAAAATCATACACACCATTTTCAAACAAATATAATTCAATTTTCATTAAATAATATAGTTCTTGGTTTATTTTAGCTTAGTATTGCATGTTGTGAATACTATAATATATAATGTTATTTTGAAATATTAGTTTACTAACTTCTCCCAAAATTTAATTTATTTTCATAATAAAAAAAATGTTTCTAACTTGGGGATTGAAATTTAATAATTTATTTGTGGAAAATCATTATCCGGAAAAGTGTTAATAAAACATCAACTTAATAGGATGGAATGTGTAATAACAATGTCATCTAGAATAACACAAAACGAGGAATCCCAACAAATTTCAATTTGTGGGATGTGAAAATATATATATGGAGGAAAGAACTAATCGAAAAGTACTAATATAGAGTGAGAGAGAACATGGTTTGGATACGGTTAAATAACATAAAACCATAAATATTTTGTAAGTGAATAGTGTTTGAGTTGGTTCCTTATAACCAACCATCATGTATGATATAAAAAACATATACTAAAATTTTTAATATTAATAAAATATTTATCATGTCATGATTCTTCATTTTATATGACATAGTACGAGATAATGTTAAAATAGTAGTTGTCATACTAAAAGGTACGATCAATTCGCCTATATGGTGAGAACCCAAATATAATACAAAAGTAGTATTGAATAAAAATTCTATAGATGGATGATAACATTTGAGTGAAAAATTTATACATGCTATAATTTTTAGAGACTTATATGAGTTTGAAGCACATTTTCATGGTTTATTACCTTGGAAATATCTAGTATGTTTTTATGATAAAAACCTCGCTAGAAGGAAATGCCAATTTATATTTGTAGATGGATTTTCATATCTAGAGATGTGTGTATTGTAGTTTTGTTATATGTATTTTAAAAAATCATGATGATGTATTTTCAAGGATGAGTATTATCTATAGGGTGGGTAATGATTAATATTTCATTAATGAGTAATGTGAGAACCAATTTGTCTGATATTTTTATTAAGAGAAGATGATATCTCTGGCCCATTGATGGAAATTATATATCCTAAATAATTCACTGGGAATGGTGTTCTAAATGCATGTTAATTTTTGGGAAATTCAAATAAGTTTTCATTGAGAACATAGGTTTAGGACACTGTGGGTAAACATGATTGATTATAGATATCATGATTAATGGATAATATTACATAGTAAGCGTCCATATGAGGTTACATATCATTGAGAAATTATCATCTTTTTCCATGGGTTCCTTTGTGTGTTTTGCTAGATGCGAACATTGGACATTAGGAAGCTTCACCAAATGAAACTGAGAAAGAGGCCTAGAGGGTCATAGACTAAGTGTATCCAATATCCTAGTTATATAATATATATTATTATTTATTATTTAATAGGTTTAATTAAAATTATTCAAATATGTGGTTTAAAAATTATTCATGTAATATTGATCACATATAAATAATTAATTTTTATATATTAAATATAATACTTATTTATTATTTTTTGAAAAATTAAGTGTTATTTAATTGATAAATAAATATTAATTACTCAATATCTAGTTTAATTATATAAGAAATTCAAACTAAGCTCAAAGGCCTCGTGAAAAAAAATATTTAATATTATTTTAGTAAAAAATATTATATTATTATTCGCATCTTAAGAGCTTGTCATGAATTAATAATATTATTACAAATATTTGATGTGGATATTCTATACGATTAAAAAGATAATTAAAGGTACCTGTGAAATTATTTTGTTTTAAACCAAGTGATATATAAAACTAGTTATGTTATTTTATCATTAATCCAAAAAAAATTCTTATTTGTGGATAACAGATTTGGTGAAATCTCTCAAGACTAGACATATCCCATTTCCATGAACACTCTCAATAAACAAGAATAATCCTCAAACACCAGATCAAGGAGAATGATTTAGAATTAATTCAATATGTGATCATAGGATAAGGCACATGTTCAAGTTTCTGTCATGAATGCAACCTCAAATTTTTTCGGTGACATATAGAGATTATAAGAACATGTGTGGATCCTTGGTAGAAGTTATCTACACTTTGTTTCCACAACACAATGATGGTGGATTGGAGATTTGTCACCAGATTCATCAATGATGAAATAATTCATTAAATTAAATTTTTTATTAAATTATATTAATTATAAATATTATGTGAGGTTCCAACCAATTTTTCATTAAATATTTATATAGTTTGATTAATTTATTTAATTATTTTGATCACGATGTTCAAAATTATTCTAAATATCATATTAGTAATCAATCATGGGAAAAAGTAGATGTTTCAACCACCCATCAAATTATATGGCTAAGCGCAAAACGTACATGTGGTATCAAAAATCCAAATAATTACTTGTAATCATTTATTGATTTTTGGGGGTTTAGGACTTTAATTTAGTAATTTTACTCATGTTTGAACATTTTATATCATATATATTAATAGATGCATATTCCTCTATCTTTTATTATAGATCTGATGAAGGCTATTCATTTTATGATTAAAATAAAATTTAAGAACTCATATTGAGGTGCCAAGGTTTCTGGTTGGACAAGACATACTACATGTTGTGTAACCGGAGTTACAGACCATGTAGTCATTTTCAATGTATCATAATTGATTCATAAATATATTCATGATTATTCATTGATTATTTCATTAATTAAAAAATTAATAAACTTCTTATTTACCATAATTTAATGGAATACTGTCAGGTATACTACATTTAGTGTAGCTAATGTGCACGGTGTGTAGACCCTTTGTCTCACAGAAATGTATACCATACATGATCTACATGACTAGTGACAACGTAACTAAGAGTTTACACAGCTTGTGGAACATTAGACATGCCCTAAACTAATGAATTAACTAGTCACATATTACACACCATATCCCTATGTGTGTGTCTCAGATAGATGGTGATAGTTGTACACAGCATGTAAATTGGATCAATATGATGTGTACATTTACTAAGTTACACAAATTTAAAATTTATTTATTTTAATTTTCAAAACTTGAGACATATACTTTTGAGTAGTCGTAATGATAGGAAAATCCATTTGATGTGGTTAAATATACCAAAATATTTAAATTAAAAATTAATAACTCCATAATGTTAAGATCTAAATATCATGTATGAGTTATATTAAAAGATTTTACTATACATGAATTTTAAAATAACGCATGACAGAAAAATCATGTCATTCATGTAATAATCCATGTAGTACACGCCTTTAATGTTAGTGTTAAAACATGTATTCCATTTATCACAGTTGTAAAATAATATATGAGTATGATACATTTTTGGATGAATCAGATGGGTTTTCACCATGTATCCTCCAAGTTACATTTATGGACAATAATAATTTTAAATTATAATTTTTTATTTTTTTAAAATTATAATGGATGATAATCTCAACGAAATTATGATTAAAATTATCATATAAAGATTATCTTATTAAAGAAAATAATTAATTTACTCATGAATAAATAATTATTAATAATAATTATTAATACATGAATTTTAGTTTTATTAAATGTGTAATTCGTTGTATGCATATGGATGATCAGGAGATAGACTAGTCTTTTTTTGTTTGAATTGTATCATTTAATTTATTATTAAATAAATTTTTTATCCTATATACCATCTCTTGTATAATTATATAGGACTTCATTCCAATGGTTTTATTTATTTAAACCCCTCTTCCCACCAACATCATGTCTAGGAGGCATACTTAAAGGATGGAGATAGAATTCTAATGGAGGCGGTTCATGATTAGATATATGTCTAAACCAATCCAAGGAGTTAAATAGGTGGACAAGTGGAATGATTCAACAAAAAACATAATTTTTTCGAGTAATTTTCCATTAGGTTCATTGTTAGTTTATCAACAACTTGATAAAATAACAACTAGTAATATTTCATGACCAAAAAACTGTATTATTTTATTTATTTCTATTGCATGGTTATTTTATTATTTCTATCTTGTCGTAGTCACATAATCAATGAATTAATAATCATACAAGATATAACTGAAATGAACTATCTTATATATAAATATTATATAAGATATATTAAATCACATATGTAATCCCACTTAATATTAAAATGAATGTGAAAAAGATAATAATTTGAAATTTACGTACAAAAGGATAAAATCTATCAATAATATTTTAAGTTTGTATAAACTCATATTAATTAAATTAAAATCAAAGCATAGTTCAATGTATTTTACTAGCCAATGTTGGGGTGCATTCAATTATTAGGGAATTATTATATTAGATTTTCGGTTCACATGTGATGGTTCACATCAAGGGTTGACTTCCCAAGAAGAAAATGGTGTAAAATGTTGAGATGATATGTGAGTATGAAATACTCTAAAATATGAAATTTTGGATCAAAATAATAGAGATACTGAATCAAGCATCTAAATATGCTCAAAATACAAGAGGTGGATAAATTTATTCTTTAAAAAATTCCTTTATAACTTTTAAAGAAAGTAATTTTTAACAAGGTTAAACAAGGTATTTTAGAAAACATATAGTTCTACAAACATTCATGAATATGGAAATGTGATTATGAGAATGTAATTTAGAAAGATGTTTTCGGAAATTGAAACATAATGAATGTTTACAATGACAAAGATACTACCTTAAAGCATATATAATGTTACAATATCAGAGTACAAGTATAAGGATGTATAAGATAGTTATACTTTCCTCAACAAATTAAATGTAGTGGAAATCTAGTAACAAAATAAGTATAGCGAGTAGTAAATCTTTTAACCCAATGAGAAGGTTATGAAATACCCATGGATAAGGGTCTATTTATTTATACGTTCCAGAAACTTTGTTTTACGCACACCACAGTAAGCCCTTGATACGAAGATCAGAGTCTTTTTTACTATCCCCACAAGCCCTCAACTTCAATGTAGTCGGCACCTCTGTCTTCCTCAACAAGGAAGCCCTCAACTTCAAGGTAGTCAGAACCACCATCTTCCTATCCCTGGAATCTGTCATCTATACACAACAAAAATTGGAGTCATTCAATGAAAATAAGAATAAGAATTTTAGTACAAACAATGAAATGAGAGTCTCTCTCTAGAAATTACATCAACAACATGTAATAGCTAGAGTCATAGAATAATGTCGAGATCCTTCAAATGATCTCATATTTATAGTAAGAACACTAATGGTCATCTATGTCCTCCAACAGTCATATTTATCCTATAAATTAGGAGGGACCTGTAATGGTGTCACTCAAAAAATGGTTAGTAACTGAATGCACGACATCGTTTTATAATAAAATTTGTAAGAAAAAATATGATTACATAACCAAAATCTAATATTCCAAATGTAATTAAATATGAATTCCGAGTCCAACCAAAAAAGAATTCGGATTCTATAATTCAAGTATATTCAGATTCTGTTTTCTAATGAATTCGGAACCTAAAATCTACAGAATTTTGGAGTCTTATTTTCAAGGAAATTCGGAGTGTGGATTCACAAGAATTTGGAACTTGAACATACAATGTTCAGAGTCATAGTTCATGATAATTCAGAGTTTGAAGTTACAATGCTTCAATTTAGAGTTAATGAGAATTTGGATTCATAACTTAAAATGATCGGAGTCTAAAATCATTAGAATTTAGTGTCCGAACTCATAAGAGTTCATAGTCTGAACTCAGAGAACATAGGGTCAGAAAACAGAAGAGTTTGGAGTCTGAATTTAGGGAACTCAGAGTCTAAATTCAGATCTTTAGTATAGAATTATTTTTTATCTAAGTATTATATTATTCCGAGGTTTTAGGCTTGAAACCTAATTTTACACTTGGACAAGAAAATGAATAATGGAAAACATGGTAAGGATAAATTTTTTGGGGAAAGAAAAATATTCCTTATATATGTAAAACACAATATAAATGATGTTTTCCTTGAGATAAGGTGTTTGTGATTTTCCAAACAAGAAGGAATCGTAATGTCATAAGGGATCCTTAATGACATAACAATCTCCCCCCAAGAATGAAGGAATAGAGAAGTCACAAGGAAAACCATATTGACTCAACAATCTCCCCCTTTTTGGAAAGCACAAACATCCTTACTAAAATGACTATAAGGAATTAGATATATTTTTCTAGACATTGAAATAATACTTATCACTTTTATTATATGGGAAAGGATGAATATGACTGAATCCCCTTAGGCTTTTGAACACTAAAGAACATATTCTAGATTTCTAAAATGAGATTTTTCATTAACTTGGGTATGAAAATATCTATAATGAAAACTCCCACTTAGATAAACCCCCCTTACTTAGGGATATTTATTATTTTCATAGAATTATTTTTCCTTTCACCCCCATTGTGATTTTAAAATAAAAATTGATTGAATGGAAAAGAAATTATAGTACCTAAAATATTAGTACAATGCAACCAAAAAAAAATGAGCAATCAAAATTTCATTAAGATACGAATAATTGGATCAAGGAAGAAAAAATACAACATAAGATCAGACTAAATATATTTTTCTTTCTTTTCCTAGGGTATCAATTTCTTCACTATGTTTTTTATCTTTTTTGTGTTCCTTGTGGTCTTCCTCTGCTTGATTTAGGATATGATCCAGATCCTCTTATTTCTTCTCTAAAGCATTGATCATTTCATCCCAAGCCTTCAGAGCCTTTTTCTAGGCCTTCAACAACTCTTCTTTCTTTACTAAATTCTCTTCAATCTAGATCTGAAGATTCCATTCCCTCTTCCAACATTGGGAAATAGAATATGGCCTCCCATTCAGAACATTTACCTCTTGAATCCGAGTATTATGCTCAAGTGTTAGCTTTTTCTAAAATCCATTAGTTAATCCTTTATTTTACTATCTTCAATATCAAAATATTCCTTAACATTATCTTTATAATCATCAAGCTCTCTAAAATCATAGACTATCTTCATTGACCAGATAACCACTTTCATACAATATTATCGTGGGAATCGATGTTAATGAAGAAGTACATGAAATTAGCCTCCTGTTTTACACACTTATCCATCATAATGGATACTGAATATAATTTTTTATTCAAGCTATGGTGAAGAATCTAAAATATCCAATCAATTCTTGGAATGTTCGAAATGGTTTCAACAATTTTCGACAATGATTGAATAAAAATAATCATTCTATAGGGTTGATGATTTTGAATATGAGACACTTCTTGGTGAGGTATCTTTCTCAAGCTCAACAAGCTTCCACTTCGAAGACCCACAATCATCTTTCTTCCTTAAAACAACATTAGTAGGTGTATCCATAACCACCTATTTCCCCTTATCAGTTCTCCGAAGGACTTCTTCATCTGGACACTCATGTTCACTATCAGACAGCTGGACAACTCTATCTTCATATATCTTCTCCTTCTCATCTCCAGCCTCAACATCCTCAGGATGAATGAAATTTTGATCATTTCATTCTTCCTTAGATAACGTGTTCACTTCATATTCAGCCGTGTCATCTAATCTAGTTGTATCATGATTTGAGGATCTGGAGTGAGATGTCCGGATTGACAATTTCTTAGATGGTCATTCCATTTCATGAAAATCTTCAAGTTGATTTATCAATTCAGCTGTGTTATCACTACTTCTTTCTTCTTCTTGCAATTCTTCCATAGTTTCTTTCTATTCAACAACATTCTCTTGGGATATTTGTGTAGTCATGAACATTTTCCCCAGAGTAATAGGTAAGTGTTCTACTAGGAAGGATTCTGGTACCATAATATTCTCAGATGCTATTTTAGTATCCCTCTGAAGGGATTTCAGAATTTTGGTCTCAAACATCTTCTTCATTGACTTCGTTTCCTTAGCTTTCTTGTCAAAATAATCTGTTGTACATTCTTTTAAAGTCTTATACTCAGCGAGATGAAAACCTAAACATGGATCCCATAATTTCCTATTCTTTTTTCCATCCATCCACATTTTAACAACATCATCTAGATAATCCTTCTACTACTTGGGCTTTGGAAGTGGAGTTTGAGTTTCTTTAGCATTAGAGGGTTTCTCTACATCTTTAACTTCCTTCAACTTCCACTAATTTTTCCTTTTTTTCGATGGTCCAGGAACTTCTTGTTCCTTATGAATAACTTTATCCATTTCATCTGGTAGGTCATTTAATTCTCCTGACTCCTTAGAAAAACCAACTTTCATTCTTTTTAGGTTGTCATCACTAATCGTCAGGACTTTGAAGTTCCTCGGCATTAAACTGAAAGGAATCATAAAAGACTCAAGGCATCAAATAATGAGCTTGGAGATGATGGCTGGAAGAATGATTATATTTTATTTCAACTTCCATTCTTAATATTCTCAATCGTAATGAGAATATAATTCATAAAGTTGATCTTCCATTGGTTTACCAAGAAATCAAAAAAGTAGATATCAATCTTCTTCAATGTGTTCTTTTCATCAATTATCGGAATGAAGAATCCTTGAACCCATAATTCAAGGATACGATTATTTATAGAAAATTGAGAAATCATTGTAGTCTTGACATCTAAATGTAGAAGTCATTTCATAGCTTTAACCATTAAAAAACTTCCTTAAAAATCCAGCAATTTATGGGAACAAAATTCAGCTTCCCCTTCATAAGACAACCCCACCAAGCTATCAGCCTTGGTGTATGAAAGGGAATATGTTTTTCCATATCTATTGAATGAAAATTTCTCTCTGCCTTCTTAATTAATGAAACTAACTTATTCATATAATTACAAAAGAAAATATAGATATACTACATATTGATCTCTAGGATTTGATATGAAAATGCTTTCCCATCCATTAAACCTAATGTTCTTAGATATAATGGAATCATACATGGAAAACGAATTCAGATTCACCAACCTCTCTTTATAAATCAATAACTCTGAAATTGGCTTTATACATAACATCTCTTGAGAAAGAACTCTAAAAAACATTCAGAATTGATTAATATTTAAGATGTTCAAAATGGGATTTTGAAAGATGGGAAGAGTTTCGGAATACAAGGGCAAGAAATCTGATGTGAGGTCACCATATGGAGTCCTTTATATATGTGATTTAAGTGATGGTTGATCTTCCAAAGTCAATACAATGGTTGAATAACCTACTGATCAGATCTGATTGTTGAAATGATATACACAAGGAAAATTTGGTAGGATCTGATATTTGGAGGTTTTTAAAGGAAACAATCGGTTTTAAGGAAACAAGAATCCAAAAAATTTATGACACAAAAGAAAATACAAGAAATTAAATGATCACTATGATAACATAATTAAGAAAAAATACCATTAATATTTTCAAGAAGATTATAATTCGTAAGAAAAAAAATATTCATGAATATATTTAGATTCCAAAAAATTTTGATTACAAAAAACCGAAAAAATTGCATTACGAAAATAAAAATTATGAGTATGAAAATATTCATGACGAAAAATATGAAACACATCATTATGAAAAACATGAAAAATGTCATTAAGAAAATCATAAATAACCTCATTACAAAAAACATTGAAAACTTTATTATAGAAAACATGAAAAACATCATTATGAAATATTGAAAAACAACATTAGGAAAACAAGAAAAACTTCATTATGAAAAATATGAAAAACATTATAAGAATGTGTACATTCCCTATGAAAAATGGTTTATTACTGTAACGAGATTGATTAAATAGGATTTTAACAAGAATAATTACCTTACGATTATCATTCCTAACTTCTGTTTAATTTATTCAAAACTATCGGTGGGTAAAGATTTCGTGAAAATATCAGTAAGTTGATCTTGCATTACTATAAATTGAAGAATGATATCTTATTTCTATGTTGGATCCCTAAGAAAGTGATTCCTAATAATAATGTGTTCTGAACGACAGTGATGTGCATGGTTTTTAATAAGGCCAATAGAACTTTAATTATCACACATAATTTGTGTTTTGGTAAATCTCATACCATTGTATGTGGGTGTGTGTTGAAATCACAACACTTGAGCACAAAAAATTTCAGCTGCTACATATTCATCTTCAACATTGGAAAGTGCTACTGTGTGTTTCTTCGTGAATGACCAAAAAACTAATGAATCTCTCAATAAATGACAATTTCCATATGTACTCTTTCTATCCATTCTACATCCACCAATGTCAGCATCTGAGAAACTTTTCAAAAAAAAAATACATTTCCAGATGGTTGATAGAGTCCTAAATCCATGGTTCCCATTAAAAAGTGAAATATTCATCTCACTTCCTTTAAATGAGATTTATTAGGATTTTATTTATATCTTGCACATAATCATACTGAAAACATTATGTCTGGATGACTAGTTGTTATGTAATGTAAACATCCTATTATACCTCTAAATGATTTTTGATCTATTAGTTTCCCAGCATCATCAGGATCAAGTGTGTTAGATGTACCAATGGGAGTACTAATACTTTTAGTGTTGTCATATCCTTAATTTTTAAGAAGATATTTAATATTATTATGTTCTGATATATAGATTTCTTCTGGTTTTTGAGAGATTTGAAAACCAAGGTAAAATTTTAACTCACCCATCATAGTAATTTCAATCTCAATTTTCATTATATTTATAGTGGAATTGGTTAAATATTGCTTAGTTAAAACAAATATAATGTCATCAAGATAAATTTGAACAATCATAAAATTTTTCTTGTCATTATTTATGAAAAGGGCTAGATCTGCATTTCCCTTAAAACAATTATTTTGAATCAAAAATCCTATAAGACTATTAAAACAGGCTCGATGATATTGCTTATGTCCACAAAATGTTTTGGTAAGTCTAAAATCATGATCATGATGTTTTTATCTTCAAAACCAGGAAGTAGTTAAACAAAAACTTCCACTTGAATTTAAGGAAATCACATTTCACATCCATTTGAAAAGGATTGAAATTAATGAATGATGCAAGGGAAAGTAATATGAAAATAGATTAAGGTATAGATATTGTAGCATAGGTTTCATCATAGTCTATTCCATATTATGGATTATAGCCTTTAGAAACTAATTAGACGTTATTTCATATTATGATTCCATTTTCTACTCAGTTTTTTCTATAAACCCATTTAACACCAATAACATAAGTTTCCTTAGGTCATTCAACCAAGGTCCAGAATTCATTATTTTTTAATTCATTTAGTTCATCTTGCATAACATTAATCCAATCATTATCACCTCAATCTTCATCAGTTCTTTTTGGTTGAAATTGGGAAAGAAATCCTTGATGTTCTACTTATTTTCCTAAGGAACTTCTAGTCCTTAAAGGTTGATCCACATCACCAATGATACTGTCATTGGTATGATTCATGAAAACACCTAATTTGGGTTTTGTAAATATTTTTCATCAACATTGGGTATAAAATCTTATGGGGTGAATGTCTCAGAATTATCTTCATGGACATTTTCCTAGTCAAAAAGATCTTCTATCATGGGTTGATATTCAGTTTTTGAAAACACATCCAATGATGTTGGTTTGAGTTATTAAAAACAAAGGGATTAGTTTCATCAAATTTCACATGAACTTTCTCTTCAACAGTACGAGTGTATTTATTGAAAACTCTATAAGCCATAGAAGTTGTGTAGTAGCCAAATAAAATTAGATTATCAGATTTTGGTTGGAATTTGTGTTGATTATCTTTATTATTCAGGATGAATACCTTTTATCCAAAAACCATGAAGTAGGAATGTCTAGGTTTTCTACCATTTCATAACTCCTAAACAGTTTATTAAGAAAATGTATAAATAAAACTCGATTTATATTATAACAAGAAGTGCGTACAGCTTCAGCCTAAAAATGTATTTCTATAGAAAATTCACTCAGCATGGTTCTTGTTATATCTTAAATAATTCAATTTCTTCTTTCCACAACCCCATTCTATTGAGGAGTCTTTGTTGTTGAGAATTTATGAGTAATGCCATTTCTACTACAAAAAGAGTCAAAATCAAAATTTTGAAATTCTCCTCCAAGATAACTATTAATTGTTTTCAATGGAAGTCTTTTCTAATTTTTTATTCCGGCACTAAAACTTTTGAAATATGAAAAATCTTCAGAAATCTTTTCTAGAAAATAGACCCATGAAAATCTAGTGTAATCATCAACTAAAACAAATACATAATACTTTCTTCCTATGATTCTAGTTTTTGTAGGACCAAAAAGATCAATATGCATTAATTAGAATGCATCAGTAGTTGAGTCATCACAGATTGATTTAATATTTGTTTTATATTTCTTACCGTTTTTATAGGGGTCACAAACTATGGTAGAATCAAATCTACGATCCGCTAGATCCTTAACTAATCATTTATTAGAATGTTTCAATAGGTTCTTAAGGTTATAGTGACCTAACCTTCTATTCCACAACCAAGAATGAACTTCCATTTCACTAAGGGAAGGTAGATCATGGATATTATATTCTTCTATGTTTAGTGTGTATACATTCTATTTCCTATGGGAATAGATAATAATCTCTTCCTTGGTCTTGTTTACTATGAACTAATCATTCCTAAAATTTACAATGTATACTTCATCACATTATTGTCTTATACTAATGAGGCTGTTCTTATGACCCTTAACAAATAATGCATTTGAAATAAATGTTTTTTCAATAAGAACGATGTTAACTATACCAATAATTTCTACATGAGCATTATATCTGAATGTTACTTTTACTCCTTTCATCATTATAATATTTTAAATGTATTTTTTGTTATCAGTCATATGCCGGAAACATCCAATATCCATGTACCAAGTATTTCTTTTTGTACATTATCTATTTTCCTGAAAACACATTATTTTGAATTTCAGAATCCAATCATTCATGGACCGGAAATTTCAGAAAGAAAAATCATAGGTAACCATATTTTATTATAAAAATTGGATTCATGAAATCTAAAATATTTAGTTCGATGTAGGAAATAATTTTTTTCCCAATTCCCACTGCACTGACACATAGCACAGAATGAAACACTTGTTCGATCAAAAAAATTGTTACTAAAAACTAGTATAGAACTTTTATAACCAAAATTAATACTATTACTAAGTAGTCAGATTTCAGATTACATTTCTTCAAAATTTTCCTTATGGATGGTAATTTCTGATAAACACTTCATCAATGAAAAAAAATTGGATTTTAGATTCATAACTAAGTTCTTGTCTTTCAATCCATTTGATTTTGAACTAGAGTTATTCTCGACAACATTTTTCTTAGAAATTAGGTTTTATTGATCATTTGAATGTTTAATCTTCTCAGAATTTAATTCCTCATGATTTTTTGAAATAAATTCAAAATGAACAATTTTCTAATCAAGTTCTTTAGAAAGATCAGATATTTCCTTATTAAGAATAGAATTTGTAGAATTTTCATTATCAAACTTTTCCATGAGTTTTTAAATCTCAATCTCAAGGAGTTTTGAAATCCTAAAAACTTCCTCACAGGTAGGTAAATTATTATCTTTATTAGAAGAATATTCTTCATCTAAAGATTTATATTAGTTATCATTACTATAATTATCATTTAAAGAAACATTGATCATTGATTCAACATTGTGTACATTTCCCATCAAACAATATTTATCAATAGGTAGTCAGGATATTAGACCAAGATTCTTATCTCCAAAATATTTGTAATCTGATGACTCATCTCAAGAGTCACCACCACCAGCACTCCAGGTGTCATTAGCTTTAAATACCTTCTTAGCTTTAGCCTTCTAGTACTTCATTCGGTTTCACGATGAATGCTTTTCCTTTCTTTATTTTCTCCTATGGAAAAGACAATGATGTCTTATATGTCCATCTATGTTACATTCATATCATGTAACTTCTGAGTATATCTTATCATTCCATTCTTTATTCATTTATCTAGATTTAATGTTCTTCTGTCCAACAATATTGTTCATCCTTTGAGAAATATTTAGAAACTCATTTTCAGAAGACTCACTTCCACTATATTCATATTGAATAAAAAAATTATGATATTTGGATCTTGTAACTATTTAAAGAGTCTTGTATGTCATATGATTTTATGTTATAGTAAACGAAACACTACCGTTCCCATTCATCTTCTTTACATTATCAGCATCACTTTTTATTATGGTCTGATGATAAAGAAGAGTTCCAAATAGTTTATCAACAGAAATCTATGTAACCTTTCGGTTCTCATCAATAACAGTTCTCTTGGAATCCCACTCATTGGGAATGATGTATATGATTTTATCAATAGGAGCTTCATTATCTAATCATTTCTCTCCCATTGATTTTAAACTATTCACAATAGTCATGAATCATTGTTACACCTTATATATTGGTTCTCCATATGGAATGCAGAAACCATGATATTCTGTTCTGAGCATGGATCTTCTTGTTTCAATAACGTTTGATGTTCCAAAGTGAGTAACAATAATTTTTTTCCAAATACAATTTTTTTTCTTCACAAGATAAAATTTTTCTATATATATTTATAGTCATGGAACATAGAAAGGTATTTTGTACCTTATAATTCAGTTGATAATTATTCTTTTCATGATTAGTTAAGGTACTAAATTCCTTGTGATGGATTTTATATCATACAACAAGATTTTTTTTATCAAATCCAGTATTGGTAATGAATGTATTCATGAGATCTCTCCAATATTCAAAATCATTTCCATAAAAAATATGTCGTCTTGTCATATTGAGATTTTCTATGGAGCCAACATTGATTCCTGCCATCTTAAAGAAGAAGTTATCCACAAAAACATGTAAATATAAAAAGATTGTAAACAAGGAATATAATCCTCACGAGAAAAATATAGAACAAGAGTATCTCTAAGAAAAATATGAATCCAAAATTTATAAGTCTAAAAATGTGATTCCGATAAAAAGAATAAGATAAATTATTTTCGGAATCTAATCGTGAGATTAATTTAGAGTGAACAAATTCCTTGATACCAATTGTTGATATAGTATGTGAGTATGATATACTCTATAATACCAAATATAGGATCGATATAATAGAGTTATTGTATAAAGTATCTAATGATGATCAAAATACAAGACGGGGTGAATTGAATACTTTAAAAAATTATATTGGAATTTTTAATGAAGGTTATGTTTAACAAGGTTAAAAAAGGTAATTCACAAAAACAATAGTTCTACACAATTTCTAGAATCAAGAAATATGATTATGAGAAAGTAATTCCAAAATTGGTTCCAGAAAATGATAAATAAATAATGTTTACAATGAAAAAGAGTCTACATTAAATTGTATAGAATCGTAAAATATCATAGTACAAGTATAAATTAGTATAGGAGAGTTATACTTTCCTCAATAAAAAAATGTATCAGAAATCTTGTTACAAAACAAGTAACAAGTAGTAAATATTTTAACCCAATGAGAAGGGTATCCGACCACCTTGGATAAAGGTCCCTTGATTTGTACATTCGAGAAAGTATGTCTTACACACACCAGGGTAATCCCTCGATACAAAGATTAGAATCTGTTTTTCTATCACCGCAAGCCCTCAACATCAAGGTAGTTAGAACATATATCATCCTCCACAAAGAAGCCCTCAACTTCAAGGTAGTTAGAACCTCTGTCTTCCAATACTCGGAAGCCCTCTATTGTACACAACAAAAATCAGAGTCACACAAATAAAATCTGAACAAGAATTTCAGTACTCATAATGAAACGAGGGTCTATCTTTTGAAATCACTTCAATAGCATGTAATTTATAGAGTCATAGACAGTGTCGAGCCATTTCAAATGAGATCATATTTATTGGCACATCACCAACAGTCAGATCCCACCTCCAATTGTCGTAGTTTTCCTTTTATTTCGGAAGAACCTATATACATGTCACTCATACAATGATAGTTAGTAACTGAATACATTACATCGCTTTATAACAAAAAGATGTGTGAAAAAATATTGTGACATAACCAAAATCAAATATTCGGAATGTAATTTAATAAGAATTTTTAGTCTATATAAAAATGAATTCAGAGTCTATAATACAAGGATATTAAGATTCTATTTTCTAAGGAATTCAGAACATGAAATTTAAAGAATTTTAGATTCTGAATTCCATATAAATTCGTAGTATAGATTCATAAAAATTTGGAACCTGATCTTACAATGTTTGTTGTCAGAGTTCATGAGAATTAGGAGTCTAAACTAACAATGTTCGGAGTTAGAGTTCATGAAAATTCAGAGTCTGAACATAAAATGTTCGGTGTCTGAATTCATTTGAATTCAAAGTCAGAAATCATAATAGTTTAGAGTCTGAATTTCGAGAACTCAGATTCAGAACTCAGAAGATTTCGAAGTCTGAATTAAGAGAACATGGAGTCTGAATTAAGATCCTGAAAATAGAATTCTCTTTATCTATATATTATATGACTCTGTTGATTTAGACTTGACAATGAATTTTATACTTAGTCAAGATAATATATAATAAAAAAATGGTAAGGATAAATTTCCATGGGGAAGGAAAATTGTCCTTATAGAAGTAAAACACTGAGTAAAATGAGGTTATTCATGAGAGAAGCTATTTGTGAATTTCAAAGCAAGAAGGAATGATAATGTCATAAAGAAACCTTATTAACATAAAAATATCCCACAAGTATGAAGGAATGGAAAAGCCTTAATGAAAACATTATTGACTCAAAATAAATGAAAGGAAATGGTCTATGACAACTAGTTAAGAATTCAAAGGTTTTTGAGTTCACTCATATTATCATTGAAACTGTGAGATAATGTAGTTTCCATTTGGATGTCCTACCTAAAACCATTAATGTTTTATGGCCATAAAATATTGGGGTTATAATATTGTTGAAATTGACCCATTAATGATTAATATCAATGAAATTGGATATTATGATGTTGATGGTGATGGATATTAGGTTTCGATAAAATAGTCGGAGACTAATAAATATAATATTTATTTATTTGTATAAATTTTATCTGATATTGTACTAATATTCTTCTCATATTATTTTTCAGAAAAAATTATAAAATAAGACCAAAAATATCATTAACATACATAATTGTGATGAAATGTATTCTCAATGGAACAAATTTCTAAGAGTGTGATATTTCCCTACGTATCATCATTAAACATGAATGGAAATAGTATATACTATAAGTACCAATACCAATTTAGCTTAGAATTGATGTTTGTGATGAAGAGATGAATCTCATGAGAACCATATGATAGATGCTTCATATTTTAAGTTATTTAAACCATCATCCATTTCCAATGTTATTTTTATGAAACATGAGAATATGGATCCATATAGCATGATGAATCAACTTCAGTAACTCTATAAAGAGATGGAAATAAAAGGAATGTATGAGATCTCCAATTCTTTGCTCGCAAATAAACATTGTGAGTCTACACAAGTGGGGAATCATGAAGTCAATCATATAAACTACATTGAATTCTTTGACAGATTTGGAATTGAAATCCAAAATGACTTGTATACAGTTATCCTACATTCATCACTACCTAGCAAAAGCTTTAGTTTTATTATAAATTATAATATTAGGAGAAGTGATAAGAGACTTTCAGATACTATTGCATCAATTTTTCATGTGTATAAGTAAAAAGGCCATGATAAACCCATGGTAATTATGTTGAATAAGAAAAATAAAAACACTAAAAAGGAGCCAATGACATATAAATAGTCTAAATCCCATGAGCACCATCCATCCATGAAGAAGAGTATCCATATATAGAGAATGGAAATGAGTCAATTTGTTTTTCATGTGGCGTGAAATGAAACTAGAAGAGGAATTGTATATAGATGAAAGGGAAAGATAAATTTGTTTTAATTTTTGAGTCAAATAATTCCATATCTACCCATTATGTATTAGATACATATTTTCATGAATATGTCTATTGCTAAATATTAGAACCAAGTATATTTTGCAAGATTTCCAAAGTATTTGTGGATATAAAAGCTTCCAATGGTGTGATATTGGCTACTCTAGCAATTGTTTACTATAACCTTTTATTTCCAATTGAAATTAATTTGATTTTAATAGTTTTTTATTATGTACCATATGTTTCCAAGAACATAACTCATGTGTTAGGATTAGATATAGATGGGTTTATTTTTAAATTTGGAAAGAAAATCTGTTTCTTTATAAATAAAACATTTGTTATGGTATGAAACAATTTAATAATAGTCTTTATTTATTAAATTATGAAAACCATGTGCCATTAATCGAAAAATAATCATTTTCACCTGGATCATGTAACACCAAACTATGGAATCACCATCTTAGTCATGTAAACGAGTAGTATTTGACAAAACTCTCTCAAGATGGTTATTTAGACTCTAATAAGTTAAAACCATTATTTATTGGATATGTTGAAATGGTCACAGAACTTCGATAATTAGTACACAATGATGTGTGTAAAAAATTTATATTAGAATATAATGGTTGATATTCTTGAATAGTTTCATGTATTGATGACTTGAGTAGATATGACTATATCTATATGATGTTGTATGAGTAAGAGTTCATTGATAAATTAATGAAATTAAATAACTGCATAGAGAATCATATTTGTACGAAGATAAATAATCATTTAATGGATCAAGGTGGTAAATATTTTATCCAAGATTTCATAAAATATCTACGAAAAATTTGGGATTATATCTCAACACTCTCCACCTTATACACTACTATGGAATAATGTTATGGAATGAATGAACTATATCATTTTGGACATGGTAAGGTTTATGATGATTCATGTATATCATCCAATTATCCCTTTGGGGATATGGATTACAAATTAAAATATATACATTAAACTGTGAATAAAATAATGTGAAAAAAAGAATTACCTTTGATTTATGGGTTGAATATAAGCCCATTTTATCATGTACATGTTTATTGGGTAGAAATGCAATTGTTATAGTCTTCATAAAAAAAACTGGAACCCTCAGGAATGTGGTATATCATGATATGGTATCCTAATGAAAACAATGGGATAATAACTATACAACCCCTGATAAAAGAAAGTGATTTTCTCTAGAAACGTTTTCATTCTTGAGAGAGATAACATCCTTAAAAGGGATAGTGGGAGAACAATTAACATCAATGAAGATGATGCTAATTATAGATAAGAGTAGGTACATGAATATATTCCATAGGCCATCATATAAGAAGTAGTTTCTAAAACAGAACTATTTTCTGTGTGTAAGAGAGGTCATAGAACTAGAGATATATTTATTTCTGGTCACTGAGGATGGTGACACATTATTGATTGACAATGAAGAACCTATATCCTATAAGGAGTAAGTAGAGAGTTATAAATTCTCAATATGGGAAGAATCCATGAATTTAGAAATATATTCCATGTATTATAACCATGTTTGTGTTCTAGTTGATGTTCCAGTTGAAGAAAGGCCTATTGGATGAAAATGTTTATTCAAGAAAAAAATAGACATGGAGTTTAAAGTAATTACCTTTAATAAAAGCCTATTGGATAAAGGGTTTAAACATCATTAAGTAATTGACTATAATAAAACATTCCAAATTATTTCCATGTTTAAATACATAATAATTTTACATTACATAGATGTTTACCATGACTGTGAGATTTTTATGATGGATGTCAAAACTGCATTAAATAATGTGAACCTTTAGGAAGATTTCTATATGAAATATCAAGATGGTTTTGTTACTATAGGTGATGTCAACATATAGTCATGTTATAGAAACCAATTTATGTATTGAAGAAATCATCTATTTCTTGTGGAATTCAATTTGATGAATCCATAAATTATTTTGGTTACATTAAGAATGAATATGAGTTGTTTGTTTACATGATTTTTAGTTGGAATAGAGTCATTATCCTATTATCATATGTTTGTGAAATATTACATATTTGAAATGAAATACCAGTTAAAATCTATTAAGTATCCGTTAAAATGGATTTTACATAGTGGACACAAGTCAATGAACATATATTATAGATACCAAGATCAATTTTGAAAGAGACAATAGGTTTTATGGGATAATACAAAGTACATATATTGAAAATATACTAATGTGATTTAGTATGGAACAATCAATGAGTGGAATGGTTCCAGTGTCACATTGATTACATCATTAGAAGAAAACATTTCCCCAACCACAATAAGATATAGAGTTAATGTGTAAGAACTCATAAACCTCAGTGGTATGATCAATCATGTGTACCATTTTGTGTACTATCTTTGAGGTTTCCTGTGAATTGACCATGGAAGGGAGAGATTAAGAATATATAAGAGAACAAAACCATATTGGTATTAAGCTAATCCTTAAGTATTTAAGAAAAAATAAGGATAAATTCATGGTGAATGGAGGGGACAATGAGCAATTTTAAAGAGATTATATTGATGATAGTTTTCAGATAGATTACAATGATCTGAAGTTTCAATTTGGAAATTTTTTTTGTCTCAATGGAGGAGTTATAAGATAGAATAATTTAAAGAATCCATTTGTCACTGATTTAATAGTGATTACATAATATATAGTTGTTATTGATTCAACCATGAAATCCATTTGGATTTAAAGGATTTTCTAAGATCTTGATTTGGTGTATAAAATTAAGAACCCTATCACAATTTAGGGAAATCATAATTTAGTGGTGGCTCTTCGAGAAGAGACATGTTCACACCAACAAACAAACAAAATATTCCAGAAGTATCACCTCTTGAATTATTTCCATCAGAGTGGTGAAGTTACAGTAACTAGAGTACCCACATAATGGAATGTAGAGGAAAACATGACTAATGGAAAATCATAGGAGAAGAATGAGTATCTTGTGAAAGGTAGTAATCGAAAGGTTATTATCATTTAGATTTACTACATGTGGGGGTATCTTAGATTTTCTTCCTTATAACCATCCTATATGTAGTTGATGATATAAATTTAATCGTTGTTTTTAATTTGAACGATCTACTTATCAAATCATGATTGTTTTCTTATGGGGCATAGTATATAATAATGTATTAAGGGTAGTTGTCTCACTAAAAAGTCATAGTAGTTGTACTCTATGATGGGAGATCAAATGATCTATGACATTATTCATGAATAATTGTTCTAGAGGTGCATGATATAATTTACGGGACACAAATATTAATATCACAAGAGGAAATATGCGTCATAATAGTGGCCGAAGATTACTTCGTTGATATATGGTGATTTAGCGAACATGTGTGGATCACTACTAGAGAAAACATATTATTTGGTTTCTATTAAATAATGATGTTGGACAACATATATATCATCAAATTCATCATAGAAGAAAGAATTTATTAATGGTATTTCTTTATTTAATAAAATTTATTTTATATAATATGTGACGATCCAAACTCTTCTATTGAAATGATTTATATTTTCTAATTCATTGATTTAATTCTATTGACCATAATATTAAATTTATTGTTAAATCTCATATTAATCATCAATTATGGACAAAACGGGAATCAGTCACCAACAATAACACACATCTGCTGATCATAGAACCTATAAAAGACAATTTATTCCTTTGTAATAATGGTAAGGATTAAATTTTTAATTTCAAAAATTATTTCGAAATGATGATTAATTCATTTACAATCTAGAATCCTAACACTAATAAGTATACTTATTTATAAGTATAGTTTCATCCAATAATCAATTTCAACTATATTCTAATAATTTTCTAAAAATAATGATTACTTAAAATTATTTTTTCCATTCCTGAAGCACTAAAATAATCATCTAATGTATCACAAAATCCAATAAATAATAAAAAATATATTCTTATTATCATTAGTAAATCAAGAACACATATGACAATGGAATATAATAATGACAATGTATAATCCTTCACATTAATCTCACAAAATTACAAAATTTAACTAAATGTTTAGGATTGATCATTCCTGATATAAATTACCTATTATCCCAAATAACCATAATAACAAAAATATTAATTAAAAGAAAATACTAAAAGGATATTTTTAACCATTAATCATTCATGTCAAAAAATGTAAAAAAATTCATCTAAAATAGTGCATTACATTAATCCAAATTGTTATATATTCTTAAACCCCAAAAAAATTCTTGAAATTTTATTATTCTCCAAAAGTTCAAAAAATGTTGAACATGTTTAAACCTATATTATGCTTCCCATAATAAAATTAATCATTATACATAAAAATAATTAATTTAATACTAACTATGGAATCACACAATATACTGGTTTACATTTCATTGTTGTTTCACTTCGGTTATGGGTTCAATCTGAATGGATTGACCAAATGGATCAGACTATCACCCAATTTTATGGATTAAATTCTACAAATACTATCTATATATATCCATTAACATTATTGAAAATATGATAAAAAACCTCAAAAATTACATTAATCAACAATTGTATTTGTAACTACAATAGTTTTCTATAAAACATATTTGTTTCCAAAAAATAAAATATTATTAATTAACTATTATTAACATAACATTAGTAGTAATATTAATAATATTGTTTCATAAAATTAATATTATTCTATACAAAAAATATATAATCATTAATACAAAAATAACCATCTCATATATACTAAAAAAATGAATTTTTTTCCCATTATTGTCTCCCAAAATATAATTATTAATTCTAAACATGAATAACACTAAACATAAAAGGGTGTGTCAATTACATTAAACAAATATTGAAAATAATAATTACCATCCTCATACACTTTATGTTAGTCACATATAACTCTGACATATCATAGGATTCAATAGGTTCTTATTATCTCATTCATCATAATGAATAATAAAAAAAATGTGATTTCACCCATGTATATCCATCGAGTCTACTTGGTGGAATGAAGGGAATAATCTCCAAGAACCACAATAGTGTGTGAGATATAATTATACAAACCATTTTGGATATATTTACCCTTGATTAATAAATATTAAGACCATAATCAATTGGAGTCTCCATATATAATTGTATTTATAAAAAGAACATGTCATTTTTACCATAAAAAACCTTCTAGGATATTTTTTAATAATTATAAATATCGTAAATAACATTCAATGGGTTATATTCCATCATGTATTATTTACTAAATCCAATTCCCAAATTTTTTAATAAAATTATTCTGATACCAACTAAAAATACCATTTTCCTTCTATTAGAAACTCGATGGTTACTTTATTACATTGGAACAAGATATAAAAAATGAAAACCTAGAAGACTGATTGGTATATTTTTCATGTTAAACTAGATATATATTTGAATCACATATTACATTTGAACATATTAAATATAAAACATAGTGAATTTCAATATTCTAATTTCATTAACACATTCAGTTATCCCTTCTTGCAGTCCTATGTAATAACAATATAAGGGTTATCTCATATGATCAGTAAGATTTTTGTGCAAAGAAGATATCATGATTGAACATGGAATAATAAAAATATCAATTTTAAAAATTGAAATCAAATTAATTTTAATTAATCACATGAGAGAGAAATGTATCCCTTGATAAGAAAATTTTATTTATTTCATGTATGATAATAATCACATACTCGATGATGTAAGTTCATTATATTAGATGTCATGATATCAGATATAATGAAATAATTATTATTATAGAAATTCACAATGATATTTTAATGTTTGGGTAGACAGACAATAAAACCCAATTAATATGTATAGACAATCTGTTTTTCTAAAGGGACATTTTTATGCATTAATAGTCTACCTTAATATGGTACACATACATAAAATCACATCCAATGAATAATTAATATATTTGAGGATTAATTTAATTAATAATAAATATAAATTATCAATAAATTTACTTATTGATTATTGTATTTAAAATATCTACATTCCCCTAGTTAGTGAAATAAATTTTATAATAATAGACCATGTGAAGAAATGCTACAAGGTTTTGGAAATAAGAATATACATGATGTAATGAATATGGATATGTAATAGTAATTTAATTCACAATGAAATATGAACATATGTAAGGGAATAATTGAAGGGAATTTTATTGACTAAATGTTAACCATGGGGTGAGATATAAACATTAATTCATTAGAAATTAATATTTTTTTGTAAAATTAATACATTTCATGAATAAAATAAAACATATTAAAAGTATTAAAATAAGTATACATTAAAATGTTTTAAAAAACCATTAAATCATTTATGAGAATCTAATGTGTATGAAATTGTTTTTGTGGCATGATATTTAAATAAATTCATATATGTTCAAAATAAAAATTTTATTTTTAATCTATAATGATAGTGTAAAATAAAAAATTTAGAAAAAATAAAAATATTCCTATAAATTACATTAAATATTTATAGGTCACATAAAATTTATTTATTGAATAATTTTATAAAATAAAAATGCTTTTTTTAAAACTGATTTTAAAACTATGGCAATTGATGAATAATATACATGATCTAATAGATTAATATGATCATATTTTATCTTTAAGATTAATTTTCATTATTGAATTTCCAATGATAGGAAAAATAAAAAAGAAAACACATAAAATCATTAAATATACATATGATAAGATGTAGATATTACCTAATAAGTCTATATTTTAAGAATACATTAATTAATATGATTGGATTCCCAAAAAATGGAAGAATAAAATAGATTCATACCTCTTTGGTAACATTTGAATTGTATACCCCTTGAAAGGGTAAACATGAATAATATCATTAATATCCTATAATGACTAGGTATTCATGTTAATTATATTAAAGGAATTGTGTATACACCAAATACATTTAAATAGGTTCATAATTACAAATACTTCACATTAGAGTGGAAATTCAGATGAAAACACAGACAATGATAATACAATTTTTTTGATAATTATTTTATGAAGTTATTTCGTTTAATAAACAAAAATATGTTAATTAAAGTGGAAAAAATATATAATAGTAATATGTAACTAAAATCAAAATTTAAGAATATCAAAGACAATGAAGATGTAATTTAACGTAGTGAAATGTAATTGAAAAGTGAAATCCCTATCAATGGTCAAATCATGGAAATAAAATTAGTAAATGAAGATATTATTTTTAAAACATGTAAATTCAGAAAATAATTTTTGAAATATAATATAAATAAATAAAAGGTTAATTTTCATATAATTTTCACATATCATACTAAATGAATGAGTGATATATCCTAATGAATGGAAATTGAGATTTGAAATACCTTGCATCAATTTAATATTACTACAATGATGATCTAACAAAATGATAATTTTTTTAATTATATAAAATATATATGTTAATATCTATAATAAAATAAATGTTCTATTAATATCATTTTATAAACCATTTTTTAAAATTAAATTACATTTATAATTATTTTCTTTATTAAATACATTCTATATCATGCATTTTTTTATTTGGTAGTCTTAATCCTTTCATGTTTATCATGGTTATATCATCTCAAGACTGTTATGCAAGATATAAATATAAATTTTATTCAACATATATTTATTAACAACCATCCAAAAAATAGATTGATAGTAAGATTCATTACACCATTCCTGGAGATGGTAGGTCGTATATACACATTAACTGTAGTTTCACTAATTGATGGATGAAAATAAATAAAGGTACATATTAAATAAAATATTTATATTTATAATTATATTATATATATCATATATATTGATTAAATCTATCCTAATCACAAACCATGTAATTCATAATCAAAAAATGATATCATGTCACTTCATGGAGAAGGTAGTCCACATATATACATGAGTGACAATACCATTTCAATAATGATTTGAATTTAAGATGGTTGATAAGATATTATTATTAAAATGAATAATTATTTAAAAAATATAATAAATATTATTTAGTTATATATTTTATCCATCAATGTAATTTTTTATAATAAAAATCAATTTCACCACTATTAAGAGACGATAAATTGTACATATGCACATCTGATGTTTTTTCATTTCATAGGGTGGAGAAGAGAATGATTATGGCTTTTAATTAATAATAATAAAATATATGTATATTAATTATTTTGTTTGTAATTACTATTGTGTGGTTAAAACAAAATAATACTATGTACAAGAATAAATAATGTTGAAATTGTTGGTAAAGGCAATTAACTCTTCTTCCGGTGACTTCCTTTAAATATCCTTTTTAGAGACATAGGTTAGTTATTTTTGGAGTAGAAGAAACCATTACAACCTGAAGAAGGTTGTTTATAAGGAAATGTTATTATATTTTACATGAGATAAGATAATAAATGTGTTGTATTGAAAAGAGATAATTGTGTTCCATTTTATTTGTGAGAAGAGTGGAATCCATGGAATTTTATAAAATATTTTATTATTATAATTTATTTTTCTGGTCCAAATTACAAATTTTTTGTTAAATTTAATATATAATCAGTATTTGTCAATTTATTCTCAAATAAAAATAATTTCAATATATTGATTATTTTTTCACCCTTGTCATTTATTTTTACAGCCCATTTAACTATTTTGGTATTTAGCATAATAATAATTGTTTCTAAATATTAATGGCTGATAATGTTACTATAAATGGATGAATGAACCATTTATGTAAAAAAAATTGATATTTTAAACAATATAAAATTATTTTTTATATGTTTATAAGTTTATTAATTTAAAATAACTTAAAAAAATTACTATAAAATATCATTAATGATAATAATGGATATTTTAATTTAATATTACTTTAAATACATTATGACAATGAGGTACTTCAAATATAATTCATTGATAAATTCCACTGATTTCATATATGTAGTTAAAATTCATGGGACATTGTAAATCATTTAAAAAAATACTAATTTTAGTGTTTTTGAAATAATATATTAGAATATTTATATTTATTATGAAATTAATCCCTCCATATTCAAAAAGAATTAAATCTAATTATTTAATTAAAACAATGTATGATAAACCAAAATGATAAAATATAATTAATATTCAAATAACATATTGAACCAATTAGAATATTTATTTATAACAATAAAAAACATTGTAGATATTAAAAGAATGAAAGTACCATTTAGGTTTAATGATTTAAATAAACATTATAATGGTCAAAATTAAAGTCATATGGAACCGTAATTCCATATTTCCGAAAAATGGATGTATTTTTCTATAATATAAATATTAAATTGAATAATATAATGTATTGTAGTATTTGTTAATCATTACTATAATATTTTGAAACATAATTACCATATTTACCCATACTATGTTGAAAATTAATTATTATGGTTATTATTCATAGTAGAAAAAATAAAAATGGAATATTGGGAGAATTTGGACAATTTAATTTATAATATGGAATCCATTTAGCATGATTCAATTTCAATAAGTTTAAAAATTAATTTAATATGATCATACAAAAAACGATATTTATTTTTAAAAAATTACATTTTTAAATATCCGAATAATATTTTTATTAAATTAAACAAATATTTTATTACAATGAAATTATATAATTATTTATAATATAATATGATTAATTTTTTTAAATAATTATCAAATATAATGAACCCTTATTAATTATTTATATAGAAATACTACTTTCAATGAAGAAAATTAATCTTCACTTTTCACTAAATAATCAATTTTTTTATAAAAATACCAAAATTACACCCTTTGGTTGTTTAGATATGATTATCTAAAAAATTTATAAAATAAAAAATAGAAAATATTTATAAATTTATTATAATTCACAGAAATAAAATACAATTTTTTTGAATGAATATTTTAGACATATAGAATTATTTAATTGAAAATTTATTGAATTTTCTTTTGAAAAGTTTCAATATTTAAAAACATTGTAAAATTTTTCTTAATTATGGCTATTTTATTCCTACCCACCAACTATATGACTATTTTATAATGATAATAATTAAATAATAATATTTCATGTTTTCATTAAGCACAATGTTGTGTGATACACTTTCGAATATGCTGTTCTCATAAAAATCAGGGGTTACACAATTGAACTATTCATTTTTTTCCTCAGAAATTAGTTTATTAATTCTATTATTTTATAAACATATAATATCATATCATTCAATTGATACATTTACCAAGTACATTCTCCACACATTCAATATACATATGATGTTAAATCTTCTTTCCTCCCGGGTTCCCATTAAACTCCTTTTTTTCAATTTGTTATTATTCAGAAAAACACCCATGGTTAAGTTGATAATAATATATCAATATATATGATTTTAAATTATATCCGTATTTTACATTTTATCAGCGATTTCATTTCGTTTCACATTATATCCATAATTATAACACACATCACATTCACTAATCACACAATTCCTCGTAGTTCCAGCAATTGACTAAAATAACAATGTATAGTGTGAGAAATGTTTACCAGAGTGAGAAATCATATAATAAAGAAAATAAGTTATAAGTTATCTACATTTTGGTAACATCTTTTGAATATTTTCCACCTTTGTTTTAATATACATCACATTCACCGGTCACACAATTTATATTTAGTATGATTGATAGTCACATAAATTCATTAGAATTTTTTATGAAAGGTTTTTTTATAATTATCTATATCTAAAAAAAATGTCCTCGGTTATATAAGATAACAAATTTTTAATTTTGATGTTGTTTAGTTATTATAGTTGGATTTACATAAAACCTTTTGGTGTCAAACCTGAATGGTAAATTTAATGTCGTTAGAAAAATAATTTGACATCATTTTTCATAAAATTCAGAAAATAAAACAGAATAAGGTTTAGATAAAATGCTTAGTAAATTTTAAAATAAGAATTAATAACATTATTTCATTCTGGAACGTATTATTATCAATAGGATATATTAAAATAATCAATGTACCTAGGCAGGACACAAAGGATCTCATACGTATAAAAACATGGATCAATAATAATAGGAGTTGTTAAGAACAACAATACATGAGAGAGTTATTGGAATTAATAATTTTTATTTGTGTGATTTTAATAATTATAAATAAATTTAATACCCCAGAGAAATCATAAATAAAGCATATTTATATATTATAAAAATATCTTCCTAATCCATGTTAAAACAATTAGTGCCTAGTCAAATCTATAGGATAAACCGCCATAGTTAACTTACTCATTATTTTCTTAAAATAAAATGAACATTACCCAATGAATTAGTGAGCTATATTGATATCACAGATCGAATAATAGGAAGTGTGATCACCGATCTTATAAGTTCTATATTCCATACCCATTCATATCATTTATATTGTGATCACCCAATCATATAAGAGGTATTAGGATTAGCCTTATGTACAATATATATTGGGATCAGTATTCATAATTATTTGAAATATCCAAGTACCTTTAATGAGTAAAACATTTATATTCGTTTACTTTTGAACAAAGAAACCTTTAATACTCCCACCAATCCATTATAATTCAGTTAAAACATAGAAATAAAATGTATTATATGAATATCTTTTTAAAAAGAAAAATAAGACAAAGATATAAAGAATATGGGTTTTATAATAATATCATAATCCCAATGAATATGATTATTAATAAAATGATTATAACAAAATTCAAAATTTTATTAAAATATCCTAGAAATAAATTTTTTGGAAAAAATGGAAATACATTTTTCCTCGTGTAAAATTTTATTAAAATTTACTATTATACAAGAAAAATTATTATATTTTAGGAATAACCATAGTAACATATTAAATATATTTTAAAAAATAACTTGAATAATACATGAAAATCCTATAATGAAAGATACATATCAAAAATACATTAATTTCTTATGTTTGAAAACTAATTCAATAAAGGACTTTGTTAAAAAAGAATAATAAATTTTATTATTTTATTTCGTATAGAAGGACAATGTTCATAGAATAAAAAAAATTATTTTTGAAATATGTTGAAGTTAACAGATAAAAAATTTCCTTAAAATCAATAATTTTTATAGAAAAACACTATTTTAGAATTTTAATACAAAAAAATGATATAAATAACATTATAATTGAAATAAATTAATAAAATTAATCAATTATCTATGATATCATCAATATATATTCGATTTATTCACCCTATAAATGAATGTAGGTCCATCAATTAAATTATATCTCAATAAAGGATGTTTGAGATGAGATACTATTACATCATGGGTAATTGTTGAATAAAAAATACCTCAAATGAAAGGTAATAACATGATTTTTTGGAAAACAAAATATTAATTAAATAATATTTTAAAACAAATTCATGTAGATACATTTACAATATAAAAATTAATCTTGTTGTATAACATGAATTTAGATTTCAACAATTGATACGACGCCAAGAAAAACCTTATAACAATAAGAAAATTAAAATATATATCCAAATAATAAGGGAAAATAATGTTAACATTAAATATAATGAAAAACGATTCATTAATTATAAAGTATCACTTTCTGAATTATGTACACTTTATAAAAATAAATAGGTTCTACACATGAATTATGTCTCAATGAAATAATATTGTGATGAATAATCCTTACAAATATTTTATAATTGAATTAACAATTTATCAATGAAGTGAATATTTTTAAAAGTTGTTAATAAACAAAATAAGTAGATGTCGAACATAAAACAAATTTGACATATATTTATTCATAATCATGGAATAATAACATCAATTAAGAATAGATATAACACAACAAAATGAAAATGGGTTAAAAAACATATTACTAATCGGTGACATTAAAATATAATCCCTTTAGATTAAATAATTTTAAATTGGAACAAAAATACCATTATGTTTGATGGATGAATGATATATTGTTTATGGTGGGATATATACAAACCACAAAAAAAATTAGTTAGAAAACATTAATATATTCCAAAATAATGTTAAAATGGAATGAAATGCCTTAACATGAGAATAAACATTACATATATTTCTATTAACTTGTATATAATAGACATGAATGAATTATTTTATCTATTCGGAAAATGTTCTACATTTAATCCCTTATCCTTAATTAATTTATTTCATTTACTATAATGACTTATTTAATTACATAACTAGTCAAGTCCATGTCTGGTGTTTCGAGGATATTAAACTTAATGTCCCATAAATGATATGACTGGATGACTATAGTCAAAGTGTTCATTAGTAAATAATCTATAGAATAATAATCATGAACAAAAATATTGATTTCTATAATTTAATTACACGTTAAAAGTTACCAAGAAATATGGATAGAAAAAAAAATTAAGCTATAAATATTTTGATGATAGGTATTATGTATTCATGAGTAGCATTTATGTTTTCCATTGAATATTAATGAAAAAATAAAGCATAATTTTATCATTAC
Organism: Viscum album; assembly: GCA_963277665.1. Taxonomy (NCBI): domain Eukaryota; kingdom Viridiplantae; phylum Streptophyta; class Magnoliopsida; order Santalales; family Viscaceae; genus Viscum; species Viscum album. The sequence goes on from OY728155.1 coordinate 1,450,588,720, forward strand.
TTAATTATTTTTATTATATATTTTAAATTTTCTATTTATATAATTTAAATATTCTATCCATGTCATTTGGTGATGAAAAATCAATGATAACCCTTATTAGAGGTGGTAATCGATATGTTTTCTTGTAAAAATATATCATTTTCAATAGTAATAATGGTATGAAGACATATCATATATTATATTTATAAAATTATAATTATTTAATTAATATCATATTTATATTATATATATATCATTATAAGCTTTAATGATAGAAAAATATGGAATCCATATTACATTGGATCAAAAGCCTGTAATCCCCCACGTACAAGAATGATTGATTCATTTAGAATTTTTTAGAAGAAGATATAGATATAGATTATTAAATTTAAATAAAAAATATCAGTATATCTGACAATGAGATGTTATTATTACATCATATTTGAAGAATATTTGATTTTTTTAGAAGAATAAGTAATATAAAAATGATTCATTAATAATTATATATATTTTTTAGACAACCTTATTTTTTTGACACATTATGGCCATTAAGGATGGTATAATTACAAAAATATGATCTTTAGAACATGTATATAGATGATATTAATGTAATTTGGAAGGGAATTAACAATCCAAAAAGATCATGAATCGTGGAACCTTTAACATGTTAGGTGATTTACAGTTTTGAAAATAAATAATGTATAATATTAATATAAATTATTTTTCATGTTCATGTAGATACATATTCATATAGTTAATTGAAATTATTACATTTATTTTAAATAATCTCAAAAATAAATTTTTAACCTTTTTAGGATACATCCCACCCTTATGTTTAATTTTTTACATCGTTAACAGTTTTGGTAATTACATTGATATTAGTATTTTTACTGTTTAGGTGTCAAGAAATGTATTATTAGTTAAAAATACAAATAAATGCACAATTTATGATATTTTTAACTATATAACATTAAATGGTTTTAATATAATTTTGACTTCTATCATTAAATATCTAAATTATATATATTTTTTAAAATAATATATCATATATTCGTAGTTATAAATACATGAAATGTTGTAGGTAATATGTGTTAAACTCAGTTAAAATAGTATCAAAATATACTTAATTATATTTTCTAGAAGATGTGGTGTTTATATAATCGTCCAATAATAATTATAAATTATTATATTTCATTTTAAATATTATCATTGTGTTTAAACACTAGGTTAACCAATTTGAGCCATATTCGTGGTAAAGGAATTTTCAATATTAAAGAATTATAATTTTATGTATATTGTGAGAATCGAATTATAAATATTTTAGGATGATCTAATTGACCACATATCATTATAATTGCACGATTTCCTATTTTATATGATTTTAAAATAATTTCATAACATATATATGAAATAAAATACAGTTGATTAAATTTTAAGAACTACTCAAATAATTTTTCATTTAAAACAACATGAAAAAAATTTAACTTGAATATAAACATTTAACACATTACTATTATTATATATTTTAATATATACTTAATTTTGAATATAAATAATTCAAATAAATTTTCATTTATAGTTCCTAAAATTATTTAATTTATTTTTCTACTCCTTTCACAAAATATATGTCAGTGTTCTCATGTGGCTGAAGAAAATATTTCATCAAAAATAAAATAAAATTAAATATCCTAGATTAAATAATTCAGCATTATTTTAACAAATATTTATAACTAACAAATTGTTTCCTTTTTAATTCTCACAAAATATTTTAGTTATTATAACATTGAACATAAAATTGTTTTATATATCAATTCCTAAAATTTTATAAAGGTCCAAATAAATTCCAATTTGAAAATTTTCATATTTATGAATATGGGGTAACAATTGATGAAATATAATTGTCTAATGAAATTAATTCAATGGTTTAAATGAAATTAAACCTATATCACATTATGTTTAAGCATAAATAAATCATTTTATCTTTATCGTGGTAACAAAAAACTATTGTGGTTATTATTCATTATGAAAAAAACAAAAAGGAATAATTAATATAATAATGTCATTTTTATTAAAAAAATATTGATTAAATTATTCAAAATAAAATTTATAAATGTCATTGAATAAAATTTATTATTAAAACATATATCACCAAAAAGATATTTTCTATAGGAAAAATTCATTTTTTATGTTTACAAACATTTTTATACAAAATTAAAGTATAGAATTATTTTAAATGAAATTAATTGAATTATTTTTTATTATAAGTATGTAATTAAAATTAAAATAAAATTAAGAATTTATATTTTAATTTTTTAATATCTTAAAATAAATGTAGTTTCTAATAAAAAGTAATATTTCTCAATAATCAATACAAATTCATTATTTTAAGAAAATTTTCATAATTTTAGACTAAGAGAAATTTGATACGATGAATTAAAATTTGAAAAAAATTATTCAATGAAAATTTCTTAATGTTTAAAAATTAATTTTAATATTAACACATAAAAATTAAAAAAATTATTTTTGAGGAAAACATGATTTTGAAGCATTAATTGAGCTTAAAAAACAATTGAGTGCTTATTTTTGAAGAATTAATCAATAAATTTTCATTGTGTGTGTAAACAATATATATTATAAAATCTGGTTAATATTTACCATATATACCAATTTTTCATTAACATCATACATATAACATTAAAATAATATATTAATTATTTGTTTATGAGTGGTATTTCATTTTGTATAAACCATTCATCATAGTGTTATTTTAAAATATCAGGATATTAAATTATCCTAAAAGTAATAAATTTTATCCTAACAATTTGAAATTATAATCTTTAATCATGTGGCTGTCATTTTAAAATAAATGTTTTTGTAAAACCACATCATCAAAAGAGTTAATAAAACTTATTTTTAAAATCTTGGATGAAAAATATGATTTTCCTTTGGAATAACACATAACTAGGTTTCCATATAATATTACAACATTTAGATATGAAATTATAGACATTGTGGAAATGTAATATCCATATAATGGTGAAGAGTTTCATATAAGATTATTAATAATTAGGTGAATGATCACAATATTTTTATTTCAACCAAAAATTAAATTAATGTGGTTTGAAATAGGATATCGATTCATTGTAAATAATAGAAATTCGTTGAAATTTTTTCATATCATTTCAATATATTTGAGAAATTCAAACACCATTGAGACCATGATCGTAAGAAAAATACACATACATTAAAATTAAAAAATCATCCGTCAATTAATTTTCACCATAAATACCACCTTTTTTTCAAACTATCAGTATTTATGATGAATTTATCTTGATCAAATAACTAAATTCTACTTCTAATGGTTAACATAATTGGAAAATGTAAAATAATATATTCTAACTATCAATATAAATTATCTAAAACTGAAATATATTGCACAATGTATGATAATATACCTTATGTATTAAATTTCATATGATGAAATAATATATTTAACTAAAAAATTGAATAATAAAACAAATTGTTCAATATACTTCATTCCAAAAACAAATAGAATAATATTCTTATTATCCTAAATAACATCAAAATTAGAAAAAAAAATTAACCGCATTTTTCTTCTCAAACATTATAGTTTGCTTCCAGAAAAATGTATTAACATTCTTCTGAAATAATTTATCATATTAATCATAATGATAACATATAACATAATGAAATTAAAAATCTCCAAAAATACCATTAATCACCATAAAATCACTTCAAATTAGACATAAAAATATGTGTCTATAACAATGATCATATGACCAAAATTAAATATATAAAACCATGATGTAATACATAACTCATAAGATAAACTCATTTGAGAATATAAAATTATCTATTGTATTCTAGGACCTACATTGATTCCAATTTTAATCGCCCCAAACCAACACTCATCGATCAAAACCTAAACACTAAAGAATAAATTTTATATATTTGATTACAAAAGGTGTGATAAAATTGAAATGATCAAAAAAAACATCAATAGTAAATATTAGATCACTTAAATAAACAATGACCATTTAGGCTTAGTGTTTTATAAAATTAGAAAACTATTAAAAAAATTCCCTTTATTTCCAAAGATTATTTTTTTCACTATACCCAACTATTCATATTATAAATTATGAATTCAATATGTCACAAAATATTATTCACACAAGATACATATCATAACAGAAATCATTTAACATCATTCTTAACAAAATTGGGATAATTAAATATAAGAAGTGTGAGATGAAAATAAATGTTTGTGTAAATATAAGAATTAATAATTTGATATTATTTTTGGACATAATATGATAATATAGATAGGATAATATAAAAAAATCACATTTTCATAGTATTAAGGATCTCAAACACCTGAAAACAAGTATCATTAATCTTATGTCATTTAAAAATATCTAATAAATGAAAGAGTCATATGAACAGATAATAATGAGTTATATGATGTTAATCTAGATAATAGAAAACATAAAAAACCTATTAATATTATAAAGTCAATATGACGGTATCATTGAACATTATCTTTATATCCCGTGTCATAATTAACTATATGCCAATAAAATTCCTTTGAAAAAATAAATCCATTTAACTCTATCACTATTTCCTCAAAGGAAATTGTATACTACCCAATTAATTGGTTATCCATGTCATGCTCTCCCGTCTTATAATAATTTTTTCATTCATCCATTATAACATTGTTATCTGGATCACCCATTTTTATAATAATTATCTCGCACACCTTCTCATATAAGATGTATAGTTATCACCCATTCATATAATATATATCAGTCCACCTATCATCATAAATAATATCTAGATTCAAATGATGAAAAAAAATTTATAATCTAAGAATTTATGATAAAAAACCTTTAAAACACCGTCAATTCTATTAGGGAATGGACAAATCTTGGAGAATAAATTATTTTCTATGAAAATCATTTAAAATATCATCATATTCCATACATATAAACAATATGTTTATTATTATAATATAATAATAATAGGGAAGATTAAGAACCACTAATTTATCATTAAATATATGAACTACCATGGAATGAACATTTAATATATTTTATTTTAAAACATTATAAAATTACATTTTATTTGTGCTATATTTCATAAATTTATTAAAGATATTGGAAAAATGCTTTTCTCCACAAAAAATTGAAAATCAAAAAATAATTTTTAAATTAATTAATTGACTAGGGAATAGGAAAACATGGAAATTTTAAAATAATTATAAATATTTTTTTAAATGATTAAAATGAGAATAAAATGTTACCGATGTTGAAAATGTTATGAAATTTACTTCAAATTGTTTTAATGTAAGGTCGTTGATCATATAAAATAATATAGGAAATAATTTATTTTTAAAAAATAACATTTTCAAAAAATAATCAAGTACATTGAAGAACAGTATGAATAAATGTATTTAAAACTAACATTTTTTTAAATTAAAATCATTTTTAACCATTTTTAAAATGAAATTTTTTTAAAGGAATAAACTATGAGGGATAATAAATTACAATGACTATAAAAATAGAGACGATAGTATATATCAATAGGCAGTGTATACAACTTATAAATGAATATATTAATGTAAATACAAGTATTTCTCAACTAATAAAGTATTTTATTAGAACCCCTTGTATCATGGTAAATGATTTAACCAAAGAGACACTGAATAATGAAATATAAAATGAACCTATAAAACCCAAAAAATTCATGAATTAATTTGTTATAAAAAATCATGGGGAAATATGTACACCACATAAAATGTTTGTCTCAATGTATTCAAATTGGAAGCATGAAAACAATTTAATAATTTAAAAAATTCTCATAAATATATCATGAAAGGCACTATATAAAAGTAAATCTATATATCATGATAAAATATTAATTTATTTTATAATATATTAATAGGAAGAACATACAACATATAATATGAAATAGTTGAATAACCTATATCATTTTTCCATTAAATAATATTGGGAGGAATAACCCTTAGGTAGATTATATCTTATAAGTATGAATTTATCAATGAAGTTGTCATGAGAAAATAATGTTACCGAAAAAATTGGATTTTTATCATTAAATGTATAAATAAATTTTCACATTATCATGGAATAACATATTCATTTATTACTAGTTATAACTCAATGAAAGGAAATTGAGTTCTTTAACACAATACAACATGATAACTTACAAGTCAAATCCCTTTAAATGAAATATTTATTATATGTTACATAGAATATCATATGTTAAGAATGATTCGAGCTAAAAAAATCAAATTGTGAAATTAATACTTTATATAAAACAACATACGTTGTAAACATTGAAATTTCCTCAATAAATTGAAATTAAGATGAAATCACATGTCTATAGTCTATAATTTCCTTTCATTTCCTTTAAATATTGTATAATTAACATATATGTGTTATTTTAATTCATAATAACCTATTACTAGTTTTAACACTTATCCATAAAAAATTTATATCATTGATGTTAATGAAATATGTATTGTATTATTTTTTATAATATAATTATTATATCAAATATATCATAAAATATTTTTAAAAAATAATTTTGTGATGAAAAAATGGTAGCATCACGTCATAGAGAAGGTAATCCAAAAATATGCACAAGCGACAGTATTATTTTTTAATAGGTGAAATGTTAATATATATATATATATATATATATGTTATAATGTCTTTCTATAGCGATAATTAGGAGATTATTGTAATATTTATATTTAAAAACCATTATTATAACCATATTTGTTATGTGGTGATGGAAAATAAATTACAACAATTCATGAGGTTGTTTTTATCTGTACACAATAACAGTCGTTTAACATTCTATTTGAAGGAAGAGGAAATTCTTATATATTAATATATTAACCTAATAAAATCTCCACAAATGTATGAAATAGATGTTGTTATTTCATCATTTTCTAATATTACTATAAGGATGTAAAATAATAAGTAAAAAAAATAACCTTGGATAATATATTTATACATATTCTATAGTAAACATTCATTTCATTAAACTACAATCCCTACAAAGTTGAATTTAATCACAAAATAAGACCATGAAAATATGGTTTGAGATTATTTGATAGTACTTTAGTATGGATTGGATTCTCAAAATGGATATTTAAGTGTGGAGTGGAACATTAATGGGTTACACTTTTATAAGTGAAAGTGGGAGGACTTGTGAAATTACATAATGTATTAAATTAATATAAATTAACATTCATGTTCATATTTTTCAAAATAGATGATATTAAAAAATGATGATAATGATTCTAAATATCATCATAATATAAACCACAGATAAGATGTCTTCAACTGTGTCTTTTTTTGGGACTGTGTTTGCCCTTTTTAAAATTACTATGTTATCAATGATTTTAATTTTTATATATCATGAATGTTACATTATATGGAACAATGGCCCATAAATGAAATATGGATTATATATTAAACCATATACCATTAAATTTTATAAATCTAAAAATTTATTAATTTCAATTAATTTAATAAAATTTTATTATTATAAAATATCATTTATGTAATTTTCATCAAAACAAGAAAAATTATAGTGTACCTAGTCTGTAACTATTATAAAATGGTTTCTAAATGAATATTTTTCTGAGATAGGATTGATATTGTATAAATATAATCACATAATAAAAATTATTTTAGATTTTATATAATATTAAATGTTAATTTTTCAGTTAATCCCTAGGTTATCAAATTATAACATTGATAGTGGAAACAAATTACTATATTAAATGGATAGAAATATCTTATATGGTAAAAATATGAATAAAAATGGGCCTTTGATTATAATATAGAACATTTATAAACATAATTTTAATATTTCAATTTTTTTTATTTTTAAATTATTTAATAAAATTTATTTAAAATAGAATTTATAAATATCATTTAGGACCTAATTACACAATTTTAAATTGAATTCAACATGAACATAAAATAATTTTAATATAAACTATTAAAATATCCATAATATTCTATATTTACATTTAAAATATATAGGAAATAGAACTCACTAACATAATATTACTTTTTCAGTTCTTAATATCATTTACATGATTTCTACTACCACATCTTTAATATATGATTTACTGTTGTGTAAAATATTAAGGTTATGTTTTCATCACTAAAAATTAATAAATTCAAATGATTTAAAATTAATATATATTTCAAATTAATATTTATGATAAAATATGTTTTCTATCATGGTCTGCAAATATTATAGTTATTAATAAGAAGAAAGTGACATTTTTGAGTTTATATTTCCATTTAATATTATAATGGTCGAAATCATTTAAAATGGAAAAAATACATATATTCAAATATAGACTGATTTTTGAATAGATATTCTCATTAAAACACATTATGACATGTTTTCAAATGAATTTAGAGATTTCTCCAATGATTTTTAATTCTAATTAACTATTTTTACCTTTCCATAGTAACAAAAAATTACAATAGTTACTATTCATATAGATGAAATATGAATAAAAACTATATTAAAATTTTAAACATCGTTATTCAAAATAAGTTGTCTATTTTTTATGACTCAATTTCATAAATTGTAATAAATTAATTTATTATTAAAAAAAATTTCAACCAAAAGTAGTTTTAGAGAGAAATTCGTTTATGTATAAAAATTCAATGAATCTAAATTCATGTAAAAAAATTATTCCATAGATCATAATTGGATTATTTTTTATAAATATAAACATATTAAATTTTTAATCGAATATGAAAATTATTTTTACTTTTTAAATATAAGATAATATAATATATTTTTTATAAGAAATTAGAAATTTTTAATTTTAATTAAAAATCATTCATTTTTAAAAATCATAAAAAATTTATCCAAATATAATTCTTAAACGATGAATTAAAAAACCACATTTATCATATCAATAGAATTTATAAATGTTCTATAAATTAATTTTTATATTCTCCTACAAAAATAAAAACAAATTCATTTTGGAAGAAAAGATATTATTGAAGCATAAAATGAATTTAATAAAAAAATTAAACATTTACTTCTTTAGAATTAATCGTTAAATTTAAATAAAGTATTTTATCAATTTTAATATTTAAATTTAATAATTTTTTAATTTGATTCATAAACAGTAATTTAATGGATAGGTTATAAAAATAGTCATTAAATAATAATATTTTATCATCTATTTATTATTTTTGTTTTGTGTTATTTATGAACTATTAATCATAGTGTTTTTCAAAATATGATGATATTATTAAAAAATATAAAAATAAAAACTCAGTATATTTATGATACTTTATTAATCATGTTATGATGAATGAAATTGGTTTAGATAATGTGTAAATTAATATAATGTTGAAAAATATTGGTTATGATTTATAATTATATTTTGTGATACCACCTTTTATATTCACCTTAATTCATAAAATATTGGTCGTAAGAAGTTATCATGAAATCTATACAAAATTAAAGGAATATATGATGTTATTTTTGGTTGAAAAAATATGATCTATAATGATTTAATTCTTTCAAAAAGATAGTGTATGCAATGTCCTTTTACAATTTAGGGTACTGATAGATAAAGAATTAATTAAAAGATTTCTATAATATGAAGTCATTTTCTTGTTGAAATTGAAATAAAATATTGGGGAACTAAAATATTGTATTTTACAAGGTATAAAAATTATAAAACAATTTTATTTATACTCTATTATATGAATAATTTACCTTATCTCTTAGTTAACCCTAGAGAAAACCAATTTTTATCCTAACTGTTATGGTTTTTATTAAATATTTTAATATACATTATGAGGAAAATGATTGTGGAATATTTATTCTTTTAACAAGATGATTAAAATTAATTAATCCATTTTATTGAATGATATTTATATTATTTTTATAAATTAATTTTAACATAGGAATGAAAAAGTCAACAGAAACCCATTATTAGGGAAATTATTTTTGAAGAATGAAAGTAAATACACATTTATTCCATGACTGTTAAAAACAATATAATAAATGTAATTTTTTTATAAAATTATAATATATAGATTTTATTAAAATAATTCATAATTCATAATTCATATAATTTATTATGATAAAAACACATGACACTAAAAAAATTATGATAAATTTGTTTTTAAGAAAAAAAATGTATAGTAAAATAAACTATAATATTGATACATATTTATTTAATTATATTATTTATAATTAAATAAAACATTTATTAATTTAATATATAATTAAAAATATAATTGTAATTTGAAATTAATTTATTTATTGAAAATATTTTATGGTTTTTAAAAATCAATAATTTATACTATTGACTAAAACACAATTCTTTTCAATATATTCCCCAAAATTCATGCTAACAAAGTATTTACATTAAGATTTATAAAATTATATTAATTTACTAAAATAACACAAACACACACATATATATAATTTGAAATTAATTATAATTTCCATGAATACATGTAAGAAAACCAATTTTTGCATAAAATATTATTTTAAATCCAAATAAGAATATTGGAAATAGTGTACTTATAATAAATATATTTTGAAAAGAATTTGAATTATATAAAACAATAATAATTATTTGTAGTGTGATTAATCATATTCAAAATATAAATTTAACTATAGGTTTTTAACTGTGACATTTAAGTAATAATAGTTTATGAGTACATTGTTCTTTACATTAAGGTCGGTGGTTTAATTTAAGAAAGATATTCAACATAGTATTCATTTAAACAAATTTTTTTTCTTTTTTACAATGAATTTTTGGTTAGGTAATTCCCTTATTAAATTTTACAAGTTTATTATATGTATATTTTCAATACACATTAAAAAATCCATAGAAGTATTTGATATCACTATTTTTGGTAATTATTTTTGTAATTGTTTGAGAAGTTTAGGTGATGTATTGAACACATTAATCTAAAAAAATATTTTTTTTTTAATTTTGAAAATTGTCACATTATATTTGAAAGAGGAATGGTCTTAGGCAACGTTATCTCCCCCTAATTAATTATGGATAATAAATCAAAATTGAATTATTTTTTCCCCACCCTACATCAATGAAACATGATATACATTTATTTAAAAATATTAGATTCTATAGGATTATTATCAATGAAAATAGAAATATGAATATCAATCGTCCAAGATTACATTTCAAATATGATATATTATAAAACAATTAATGTATGGGGGATTGATTAATTAAAAAATATAAAAATTACACCACTAGGGATATTACCAAAAATTATGAGAAACCTTCTGGGATTAATTAGGAGGTATAAAACTAAGTGTTTGGTTTTTTTATTTTTGGAATACATAATACAAACTCATAAGTAATTTTGAAACTTTTTATACATAATATGCATCATATATTCACTATATAACTACTAAAAATGTTTTCCATAAAAAAATTGAATACAGTTGAATTAAGTAATTATTAACCTAAAAATAGTATTATTGTTTTTTATAGACATGAATTACTCATATAATTATTGAATAAGGAAAATTTAATGTTTTTTATTTTATAATATATTCTATTACATCAGGTGTAAAACAATGAATATAAGGGAAAAAGTAATTTCATAATTAGGTGTTTGATTATTTCAATAGATTACACAACAATTCAGAGAGAAAAATTATAGATTATGAAATATTGAATTAACAACTTCTAGGAGAGAATTTTTTCTTGGTTTAAAGAGATATTCTGAATTACGATGAAATATTAAATTTTATGCCCAAATACTAGGTCCCATATCATATAAATCCACATAATTTTCCAAAACTATAATTAGAATCAATATTTTAAATTTTTGGAGTATCCATTTTGCTTGATTATTTGTAATGATCATGTAATTAGAATATATTTTCCTTCAAGTTAAATCAAATATCATTTTTATTCTTCTCTGGAATGTATTGGATACATTTTTAACTCAATGAAATATAATTAATATAATGTAATATAGTATTTTTTATCCAAAATTATTAAAATATGCATTTGATTTTCTGTAAAAAAATTTGAATAATGAAAATATACAAGAATTATTTCAATTATAATGGAAATGAGCTCAAAACAAATCATTTTAAATGAATTTTTTTTGAGTCTATCAAAAATACAATACGATATCATTTCAAATGAATATAAATAAATATTATACATATATTTCTATATATTTGGTCTTAGAATTGTAGGAATCCAAAGACACCAAAAATGATTATTCTTAATCTGTGTGTTTGGGTTACCAATACATCTTATATTATAGGTTTCACATGATAAGGGACCTCATTAATGATATAGTGAATACATTTAGAATAGGATAATGAAGTAATTAATAAATAAAATAGTGCACATAAAAAAATATCTACACGCAACCATCCTTGAAAAAATGCTATGTTGAATTTTCTAACTATGCAATTAAATGGGATTATCGAGATGACTATTAAAATGAATAGGAAATATTAGTTCTAGGAAGTAAAAATTATGGATTATATGACCTCTTACATGACACGATAGTAATGATGTCCTATCTATTATTAAATTGGAAAACGTTTCACCACCATGTTGAGCAAGAACAGAAAGAATATTTTGTTATTATGTAATAAAATATGGACCTCAAAAAAGATAAAAAAAATAGGAAATTAAACCTATAATTTATATTGATAAGTATAAGAGTATACACTGTGAAATAAAAAAATTGAAAATTACGATGTCTAGTGGATCAAGGGAATACACTCATTCACAAAGACTCATATCCCAATGAATATAAAATATTGTTCAATTTCCATGCCCGTTTGATAAAAAGTATTCTTTTCACAATTTAAAAGTACCATTAAAAATAACTAATGTATTAGTTTATAATTTTTTTGGGTAATTAATCATGTAAATATGAACCCATTCACAATTAATTGGATTGTTATGAGGATGTATAATTGGAATCTACTCCAAGAACTTTTGTAAGAGATAAAACTCCTCCACCATATCGATAAATAAAAATAAAGAAGGTTGTACATTTCAATAAAATATTTCTTCTTATAATGAGTAGATTTAAAGAATTATTAGATAATTTGTTTTTATTATATTGAGGAAAATTCATTCTTTATGTTATGGAGGGTAACCTTGTAGTTTTTGACATTTAAATTATCTATTTTTTCAAATTTATGTACAGTTTTAAACTCTTTTTCTTTTAATTTTAATATTTATATTTTTTGAATTTATGAAATCAATATAATTATAATTTAATACATTTATTTCACGAAAATTATATGGAATAGATTAGATCCGTCAACTCAATTTAGATGAATGTTTAATTTTTTTTAAAATTATAAATAAATATATTTTATGAAAAAACCCTTTATTTTTTAAATAATTTCATAACACACTATCCTATATTTATGATCACATACCGATATGGATTTAGGATCAATTTTGAAATATTCCATAAAAATGAACTATATAATGAGTGCAAAATGAAAACATGAATAACCAAAATATATTGAGAAATATACATAAAACATTTTGACATTAATGGATCCATTTATTTAATTATTGAGTATTTTTTTTATTTGTATACCTTTTCATCACTGAATTATTTTTCAAAAGTATATATAAATTGATTCTTCTAGCCCTTAGTTTCTAAGAATGAAATCATTTTGTATCCACATTACTATTAAAATATAAATATCCCACTTGTTCTATAATATTTTTAATGAAATATATAGACATAAATTATGGAGTTGGAAAATAGGATATACAAAAATATATTACTAAAATCAATGAGAATTTAATGTGGAATGTATAAACACTTTTTGAAACTATTTTTGGGGGGAAACCATGATTAGAAAATTTTAAATATATTTTTTAATTACATCCAAATTTCAAAATGAAATTACACAAATATATTTAAATAAATTTTCTATCTTTTTTTGTAAACAAATATTAGTAAAATGAGAAATACAGATATGAAACATATGATATAATTATTTTGAATTAATTAAAAACATATATTATGTTTTTCGATATCAAATGATGATTTTATTCAAAATAATTTTTAGGCAATTGCTGAAGTCCACTCAAGTTACAACATACTCAGATATATATATTAGAGGATCTATAGATAAGAGAAATTAAGGATTCAATAAAAACTTCTGGTATAAGAGAAAATAAATTCTAATATGAGGAGAATAATAAATCACACCAATAATAGAAATTTTATAACCATCCTCTATCATCAACATTAGAACCAAATAAAAATGAATGAAATTGATTGGAGGAAATAGTTGAATGGACTGTTACCACTTTTAAATGGATAAAATGATTATTTTTTCTATAGACATTTCAAAATAGTGAAGTGGAGTTAGTGAAGAGGAATTTGTGGAGGAATCCATTATTTAATTACTCTAAAATACTGTGATTTGATTTATTTTAGAACCATTAGTCCTTGATTGGACCGAAATATTTTTATCTAAATCATAGATACCCATCCATTCATGAAGAACCTGAAATAATCCCTCTATAGATACATAATCAGATGACTAATTTGGTGGAGAAGTAGAAATTGATCATGAAAATTGTGAGAAATATGTGATCATGTAACGATAAAACCCATTCTTCAAAATTATACATTACTATTGAGAATAATAATCATTGATGGTATGTATAAGTGTGCATGATGGAATGAAATAACTAATACTTAATCTAAAGAACTAAATAATGAATAAATAACTAATCTTATTGATAAGGAATGATAACTTGAGAAACATAGTGTTAATATAATAAAATATATTAGATTATTAATCTGAATTTTTTTGTTTCAGAATTTTGAAATCCACTCCACTATATTATATGATTTTAGTGGGGATGAATTGATAAGATAATATTTTTATACATTCTATCTTCAGTTTCGTGGATATAAACCCCACCATTTTGAGTATATCATATTTTAATATCTTCTTCTATAGTTTTAGAGGAAATAATGAGGAATATGGATAATTATATTAAATTATTGAATTTTAATTTATTATTTTATCAATGGTAATTTTTTTAATTATACCTAATTGAAAAAATTGGTAGATGATTATTATTTATGGTTATTGGAATGTATTTTAATGGATTTAATATAATTCCATGAAATATGTAGTTTTTCTATGTTGTGGACCATATAATATGGAAAAAATTTATAATATCATTAAGCTAATTTAACAAGATCTGATAAATATACTATGAAACTCATTTAAACACACATTTATTGGCCATGTAGTTTATCAATAGATAATATTATTGAATATAATAAAAAATTTTAATCAATTAAATAGAAGACAAAATTACAAAAATTGTCAAATATTCCGTAAGAATTTCATATAACTGCCTAATAAAATTCCATTAACTAAAAGGAATGAAACAACCATATGATGTAAAACCATGTCACCATATTTTTATATTAAGGCCCCCTAAAACATATTTGATTTTAAGATAGTGAAAATGATCAAAAATGTCCATTTTGATGTTATCACATTTGCATCTAATAGATCATGTATTGTACCATCCTCACTATCACATATATGTTATAGGGTTAATCAATGATTTTTCATCATAATTTTTGATCCAATATGTTTATAAAAATCAACTTTTGAATACCAAGTGATTGTTATGTAAATTTTATATTACATTCATCATGTAATGAAACCAAAACAATGGGTTTAGATGATTGAACAAATATATACAAAGGAAGATGGTACAATTTTTTCTTAGGGCTTCGATATTGAACTCATGTGATGTTCCAACTTCTATGTTCTTAAATTCAAGAAAATTTATATTTTACGTTGTTTTATTTTTCATCTCCTTCCCATTTCATCTCTCTTACCACTCATATGGTGTGGAAAATAATGAAGGAATATGGAAGATATGAATCATTATAATAATACATGATTTGACAAACATTATTTAAGAAAAAACTATATTATATTTTATTCATCATCATCATCATCATCATCATCTTTGTTTATTTATTAAAAGGGAGGGGGAGAGAGCATGGCTAGAGGTACAACCAAGGAGGTCATAGGGGGATATTAGTTCAATTCGAGGGCATCCCATCTAATGAGTTTTACCTCTTCATGTTAAGGATGAGTAACATTGTAAAAACAAGTGATACCATGGCCTTGATCTGTAATGTGTGCCATATGATCTACCACCTTATTCCCTTCATTCCACGTATTCTTCACTCGATTGTTGGAGAGAAAGCTCCTACCTTTACTGATTTCGTATGTGATAGACCAAGGAGAAGTGCAGGTGCCTTGAAGATAGTTGAAAAGAATTAGGGAGTCCGTTTTAGCTTCAGCGTTTACAATGACCCCCTACCGGCAAAGGAAAGGCCTGAAAGACGGGCGAGGATTACACCTATATGGAAGTACACTTTCTGTAGGAAACTAATAAGTAAAACATGAATGTTACTATGGTGTTGCAGACCACCCCACATCCCTTCAATGCGTTCTTTGTTCCTCTCATTCCTGATACCCTATTCACCTGCATACAATGACATGGATTTATCACTATTTCTATACATATTATAATCAATTTTCATTTCATACACATCAACTCATAACCATTCATTTTTATAAATATAATTTCTCCTTGTGAGGATTTTTTTGTATCTTGGTTTCATGATAAAAATATTCATATGTAAACATCATTGGGTTTCCACTATACTATAAAATTCATGTCTAAAATTGATTAAAAAAATTTAGGTGATTGAATTCCTAATGAATAATAGTACTCTTCAATAAGATATTTCATCATGTATCTCAACCTAAAAGGATATGTGCATGTATAATATACCTCATATTACATCTCATGTAAATATATAGGTCAATATTATAAAGTTTGTTCCCTATTTTATATATTATACAAGTTACTAAAAACATTTCAATGACCTAAATCTTCCTAGGACTTGTTATTTCATGAGACCTCAGACTTGAAATACCATATATCATTGAATTTTGAATACTATGGATCCATATGACAATGGGACTATGATTTTGATATCATATCCATCAATCACAGGATTCATATAACTATATTCATGTACATCACAAAATAAGAAATAAAATATATATATATATTTATATATTGGTCACCAATATTTGATAAACATTTTAAACCACATTATACAAAGCCATCAAAGGCGTACACATATGAAACCCCACACAACACCCCATGGAATATAATGTATATATGTAAACAAAAATGAAAAAATAATAAATGTCACATGGATTTCTAAACACTTTATAATCGTGACCTAATATTCCAATTTTCGCATCAATGAAATTTTCCACTTTTCATTTATCCCTTTCCATTAACCATGTTTTATATTATAAAATATTAATTTACAGTTGAATAGGGAATTATTGGATTGAATATAAACACATAGTAGGTTATTAATAGTAAAACAATAACATAGAAGATAATATAATGTATATATTAGTGTTATATTGAAATGATTCATTATTAATGTTAATAATTATTTCCCATCATAGTAAATTAATCATTAAACAAAAACACCAATCTCTATATAATCACACTAAAGTAAATGTACTGGTCATCCATACAATGAAACTTATAATATGACTAATCATCAATTATATTATATATAAGAAATAAAATTCCCGAAATATATCCCACACATAACACCATACTGACCAGAATAGTCTATATTATCCTTGTTATTCATTAATTACTAACCCCGTCAATTTGAACTGACAATAATATTCATATCGTTCTAACCATAGTGGTTAATATTGAACTCAATATTCATTCCTCATTAAACTCTTTTGGTATACATTGACCACATATTCCATGCTTTATTCACTCCAATTGTGTATATTAACCCCATTGGAAATATCTATCTCACCTAATATTCTGTTAACAAACTTATATTTTATAAAGAAACAAGTCTTCAAAGATATAAATCAAACCAAAAATAATTTTGTCATAATGGAGTATTACAACCAATGTACATGAAACCATATATTATATACCATGGATGATAAAATTACATAAAAGTGTATAAATATAAATTTTGTTGTTAAATATTAATGTATAATATTTTTATAACATTTAAATCCCTTTTATCATATTCACACATTAGAATTCCCATTTGTAGAAATAAACCTCTAATAATGAGGTATCCTGAAAGGAAAATATAGCGACCCATCTATTTCTTACAATACTATTATGTATTTTTGAGGATAAAAAACATAATAGTATTAGACATATATGATCCAATTGTTTAGTTTCATGGTAAAACTATGAAAATATATAACAACAACAACATTAAGAATAATCATCAATTGAATTCTTCATCTCTAGCTTCATAATGGCACTTGACCTCTCCTTAGTACATGTAGTCACCTAAGGATATACATTAAAAGGGTTGAAATAAATCCTTATTAGAGGATATAAATGAGCAATACAACATGTGGTGAGCTTAATAATAACATACAAGAATATCATGAACATAAGAGGAATCATTAATAAATGACTTGAAATATGGTAATTCATAAAAATGTAACATCATGTCTTCGTGGTTAACTACCACATAGACATGGGAAAAAGATTACATTTTTTTCACATATAATTTCTTATTAACTCATGAGATTCATCACATTACCCAATTCATTAGAGTGATTTATAATTATGTGTGCCCCCATCACATTATACAATATTTAATATTGCGCTATATAATTTCAGCCACACCAGTCGCATAATAACATTCTCATTACCATTATTCCCACATAGAACATAGAAAAATCATATACATCGAATGGAATCAGATAATAAACATCAAAACACATTCATAAACATTATTATCCTAACGGAAAGAGGGAATATCATATGTATTACAAGAACTGCCAACCATGAGAGTGAAGTAAAAGGTGTGTTCTTAATAGAAGAGTTCTTTCAAAAATATGTTTTTTGACCTAAGTACCAATATAAAACATGTATATCAAAGAAAAATAAATAAAATGATGTAAAAATTAATTTTTATGAGTAACCATATCTAAAATTGAGTGAGAGAGGGAGAGCACGAAGGATTAAAGTTGGGATCGAGAATTTTCCCTTACCATGAATATGAACTCTTCCTTTACTTTAATGTAATGAACATCCACAATAGATTAATTAATTTACAGTTCCAAAAAATTTGTTCATGAGTATGGTTTATTATGGTTTCATTAAGTATTTTTAAGAGCCTTTGGATGCGTTATATTGTTTAAAATCATTGTTTGGGAATGTTAGTTTTTTGTGGTTTTTCTTGGGCGGTTCACATGTATACATTAATTAACGTTCGTGTAGATCATGAGTAATCATCAAGAACTGATATTTCATGTCATTATTGATATTACAGATGTTTATATGAAATTTAAATTAATTTTTTTTAATATATGTGAATGAATCATCATATAATAATTAAATGTTTATTGTTAGGTTTAATTTGGGTAGTTTTCGATCACGAAGAACTTGTTTATTTTATCAATTAGTGTCATGTAAACAAGTTAGTTCCTGGTCATAAAAGTGAATAAAACATAAAATTTACTATATTTTATCATCATTTTTACAGATTTATTAGCAGAGTTTAAGTATTTTAATGATGAATAATGTGAATGGCCCAAGACTTTAGTAAATTAACACATCATGGGAAATGATTTATTTTTTTTATCAAAGAGAGAGAGGGAGGATTATATTGAGTAGTATTCTATTAACATGACATTATTCCATTATATTAATAATACTGGAGTTATCATGAAATTTGGATAAGATATGTTGGGGATAATACATTAAAAAAATAGAAATTTGGAAGGAAAAATAAGTAAAAGAGAGAGATGAATTACCTCTTGAATCCTCCTCTAGAGATCCTCATAAAAATATCTAGGAGTGGTATTTTGTTGAGACCAGGTGCTCATGGATGTCAGGGAGGAACTAGGGAAGATACTTGGGTAGATTTTTGTCGAGGTTTGAAGCTTGAGAGTTGTGAGGAAATGAGGGTGTCTAGGGTGCAATGTATTGTAGAGGGGATACAATATTTCTCAATATAAAAATCATTAATTTATTATTTCTCCACATGAAAATGCCGATTAAGTCATAAATGACCATTAATAGTAATTCTATCTTTTTTAACAAGAACCAATTGGGCTTACAACAACAAAACATCATTCCTGACTCTATAATTAGCTTATTTAGTTTATTTTAAAAATTATGGTATTTCAATATTTATAAGGAATTTATGTATTTCAGAAAAATCCCAAAAATTCACCCCATCGATTTTTCGATGTGTAGAATACAAAAATAATCCCCATTTTTAAAAAATGATTAATTTTATTTTCAATTAAAAGCATTATTTACTCAAAAAATACTGTTTTTAATATTAAAATATATTTTATAAATATTTCAGATATTACTTAAGGTCTTATAAAATTCTAATACATCCAAAAGACATAGATATATTAATTTATTAAGACATTTTATGAAAATAAATTTTCTTTCAAATTAGTTAATTAATTATATTTAATTATTTTTGACTTATAAAAAAACCAACAGTTTTACAATGGTTAAATTGTCTCTTATAAGACTCCTATTTTTTTTAAATTATTCAGGGTTAAGGATACTATTATTTTAGATGATTTACTATTCATAATGTTAATGTTACTATTCACAAGGGTAGGCATGTATTCATAAGGGTGGGTTACTATTCACCAGAAATTATGTTTTTCCTATCTGACACCAAACGTCATACGGATCACAACAATGTCTGTTAGATTATCGAAATTCAAAACATATATGTGGTAGAATTATGATTAACTATCTCTTAGTATTTATTATCATAATATATCATTGTGAAACCTAATGTGATTATACTATAAGGAATAATTATATGAAGGTAATTCTATTGATAAAACATCAGTTTGTTACATCCCCCCCTTATTAAATTTCTCCCTCGAAATTTCACTTTAGGAATATAGGTGGGGGTACATCTACATCACCACCACCTTTGGTTACCATGTATATTCTTCAAACATATGGTTACTCCATAACACATTGACAATGTTGGTTGTCTAGATGCATATAAAGTTATCTCTCCGGTCTCGAATCATTACTGGTTTCTCTACATAAAATAGATCATCTTCCCACTTCACTTCCTCTATGTTTAGTATATCTGAGGGAACTTGTATGTACTTACTCTGGAGTGATACATGACATACATCATTAACAAGATCAATATTTGTTATATGTTCAAGCTGATAGGCCACAACTATTATGCGTTCATGGATCTCTAAGGGTCAAATGTACATTGGGCTTATCTTTCCATTATTTGCAAATAGCATGACTCACTACGATGGTGATATTTGAAGGAATAATTTATCTCCAACATCTATCATTACATACCTTCAATAGTTTTAAGCATAGTCCCTTTGGCGACATTGATCAACTTTGATGTGCTTCTAGTTGACTTGATCCTTCTTTATCATCACTTCCAAAAGATAGCGTCCAAGTAGTTTTATTTCACAAACTTCTTCACAATAATATTGAATTATACATCACAATCTATATAGTGCATCATAAGGATCCATCTTAATACTCTAGTGTTGTCTATTTTTGTATGAGAACTCAACAAACGGGGGATGCTGATCCCATCCACCTTTTGATTCTAGAGGGAACGCTCTTAGCATATAATCAAGCATCTGAATAGTCATTTCCGATTGTCCATCAGTTTTTTTATGATAATTCATGCTTAAATTTAATAAATTACTCAAGGTGTAACAACCAATTATTTCATAGTTTGTTATTTTTTCAATTTAATGAAATAACTTTCACTACAAACAACATTGGGTTCTAGTGCACCACCGCTTTCCAGACTAGCCATCCAAAAGGAATTATGAATAGTATTAACTGAATTTTGAACTTTATATATTACTTATAATTTTATAATTCATATTATTAGTATCATAGTAATAATTTATGATCATAATCATTTTTTTTCAGATCAAAGAATTATTTTTCAAAAAATGCTATTTTACCACATTTTAATGGAGAACCCTTTTTAAATCCAATATATGAAACTTTTATATATTCAATTTGATGAAATCATCTTTTTATTTAGAATCGAGACAAAAAAAATTATTTTCAATTAATTTTTGGTGTTTTTCTGATTACATTCATATTTGGGTGAATAGTAAAAAATAACAAATTTTAATTAAAAGCAACATTTTTAATCAAAATAATTTATAGTGATAAATTATACTATCGAGTGGTTTTTGAGTATAATTACATTATAATTTTACCAACTAATCCAATGATAATCATTAGACGTAAGGTCACATTTAACTGGACATATGCAAGTGTCAATATTTTGATATTTATTATTTCTTAAAAACACGCATTTTTGTTTTGACAACCATAATTAATTTTAAATTAATTTATGCCACTACTATGTTTTGAATTTAGAAAAATTAATTCAATATTTGGAATCAGGTGGTTTAATTGTGTAAATAGTTAAATAGTATTTTTTGGACATTAGGAATATTTACAAAAATAAATATTTTATTTACCGTGGTGAAATGGGTAAATCCAGTAAATAAAGTTAGAAATAATATTATAATTATATTAAATTACCCTAACACATATCATAACCCTATTTGATGATATATTTACGACCATTAGAATCCATGGGTCGATTTTGGGACCGCATGGAGCCACATGGAAGTGATAATGACATTATATATTAAATAACTTAAAGTTGAGACAAAAATAACAAAAGAAAATATCATTCAGTGAAACAATTATTATATGAGGTTATATAATTGATATATTCGACTATAAATAGTCATTAGAGAGAAACAAATATTTCCTACCTTAGGATTATTTATTTATAATTTTTCAAGATAAAGTAAATACATTTATTTAGGACACAATGATGATGATTTATTTTCCGTATTAATTAATGAATCAAATAAATGGTATTATATATGTTAAAATAAATATTATTGGAATGTTTTGATTCTATACATGAATTTTCTTGGTTAATGTGAGTTGTTATGATTGATTAAATAATTTTTTTGATTTAATTTTGTTTTTACTAATTTAGGAAAAGTAAAATACCAAATACTGTCAAAATTGACATAAAGGAGTTTTTAAAACAAATATTAAATTATTAATTAATATTATATTCCAAAAAACATATGATTCAGCAAAAAGGCTTATATAATTATATTTTTATCATTATTGAACCAGTTGGGGTTCTCTTGGATGTATATAGTATGTTTATTAACCATATAATATAAAAATTAAAAGACACATGGTAAATATCAAACTATTTAACTAAGAGTTAAATCTATAAGATAAAGTTTATTAGTCAGAGTAGACACTAAAGGGGGGAGGGGGTGAATTTAGTTCCAATTAAAATTTCTGTTAAAATTTTTATTATTAAGAAAGCCCCTAATTTAAAAAAATCCCAGTTAATTAAGGCAATAGAAATGTAAATATTCAATTTGTCAACAAATTTCTCAACGGGTGATTAATCCTCTGATGAATCAGTGTAGAACACCAAATCATCTTTTGAAATAGGTTTACTAATTTAAACAAACACACACACTAACCAAAACTAACTATCTAAGTGTATTCAGAAATAGTTTTATGTTTTAGAAAATATAAGCAGCGGATAGAAAAATAGATTAATTGATGATTGGTATAACAATGTAAACAAGAGGTTCAGTCTCATGTAGAGACTTAATTAACTATACAAGGTTATCAACTGCCACCATGATGTTTATATAAATAATATTTGGATACACACCCTAGGCCATGGTTTAAAATAGCACACCCGGCTGTCCAAGTCACACTTGACCTCTACCATTATTATTCATAGGAAACAAAAAAAAGAAATAAGAGATTGAGTATGAGGATAGTTTGATATCCTATAGTTATGATCAAGAGACAGAGTGTATTATAAAAACAAATATACACAATGCTCAATTAGAGAATATAAAACAAAACAGAGTTAAGAAAGATAATAGGGTTTTGAATTCTCTATGTGTAGTGAAGTAAATCTCTAGACTCAATGAATGTTGATAAAATGGTATATGAGTCTTCTTTTAGAAGTATTATTTAGAACAGAGTATGGAAGTTTCTATAATCTAGCTTCAAGGAGTGAATAGGTTCATCTTGATAATGTCTCAATGTATATTGAATCCCTTTCTGGAGAAGGTAGATTGTTACAGTCTTTTTGTAATCTCAAGCGCATAGTTCATCTCTTTTCGTTCTGGAACTGTTTGTTTCTCCGAGGGTACTGCTAATGGTGTCACATTAATGTGATAGATGAGGTCCTTTTTTACTCCATGATCTAGTAGGTATAAGGATCATCGCATGTGTATGTACCTCGTACTTTTCTACGGATACTCCTAAAGTCAACATTTAATAATGTCAGAAACATTAATTCGTCATCATATGAACTTTAGAAATAAAATTGAATTAATAAAATGAAAACTGTTATTTATATCAATTGGTGAGTCCTCTTCAGTGTGTCAGATTTGGTTAGATCACATCAGTCAATCATATTTAGTATGTCGAATTCGGTATGTCATACATCGGTCTGTCGTACATTGGTCTTTCAATCTTCGGTATGTCTTACCCCGGTTTGTCAACATCAGCCTGTCAAACGACTGTGTGTCATAATTCAATCTATCGAACTTTGGACTATTATACTTCAGTGTGTCAACATCGGTCTAGAAAACTTCGGTGAGTCAAAATTCAGTCTTAGGGAATTCAAAAAAGATTATGAAGTGTCTTTCAGGCATATACAATTACAAGATGAATTTTTAAACAAAGTATATGTAAAAATACACTTGTAAACATATTTATTCATGATTAATATCAATTGACTTATTTATGTATATGTTGTTTCATGACAAAATTGATTCACAAAGATATATTAAAATTTCATGAAAGTGTAGAATTTATATATTGAAATAATTTTTGATTATGAAAACTAAAATATCATTGAGGTCCAACAATCTCCATCTTTTTGATAATCACAAATTATGGAATACATGCAAATATATATAGAATAAAGATCTCATTGACATATATAGCTATGACATAGAATATATATAAAAAAAATAACACCTCACAAAATGGAGTATGGAGAGTATATTCCAACATTATATTCCATCCTTGTTTTCTCCCCCTTTTGGGATTAATAAAATTAAGTAAGGAAAAAATAATAATAAATAAAGACACCATAATAGTTTTCATTCAAATTCATAAGAATATAATATAAACAAAAAGATAAAATCCCTATCCAAAGGAAGTAATCCATCATTAAGGCAAGGTATGCATATGAGATTTTCCATTGTATCAAGGACCCAATGGAGAAGGAGAGTGTTTGGGAGTGGCAGAGGATTGAGGTGATCTAATAACAACACCGGGAAGAGAAACACCTATATGAACAGTAGCTGCAAGGGCAGTCCTTCTCTCTGACAACACAAGACTTGGAGACTTCTCAGTAATGATTGGCCGAATCTAAGTAAGATCTTGAGAGACAATCATTTGAGTAGGAGATGGAGAGGTAGTACAAATTGAAGCAGCTGGAGTGACCAAAATATCCTCGTCTTGAACATTCAGATAAGGTTTGAGCAGTTTGATGAAGTCGTTAATGATTTCTTCTCCATATTGCATTTCATTCTCAAAGTCATCCTTATTCAAAATAAATTTAATTAGTAAAGGTGTAAACTCATTAAATTGTAGAACATGCATTTGGAATACATCTATCACTAGGTAAATTCGACGATTTTTTGACATAAACATGAAAATGTTGATGAGTTCATGCTAGGTATATATCATAGTGAAATACTTATCCACTTTTTTTAGAATTTTTTTCTGAGCTGTAGAGGCTTCATTGGTGCAATTTATGACCATATTGTATACAATATCAGTATTCTGATGTACTTTTTTAAGGGTTTTACTATTGAGAAAAATATGGAGTTTTGAATCTCCTCTCTCATCACAGCCTTGAGAGACTCCAAATCACCAACAACATTTCTCCCACTCCTGGAACTAGATGGCACAATCAACATATTTCCATGTTCTTATTTAAACATTTTAAATTATACCCTCATTATATGAGTTACCAAGTTCCTAGGAAAATCCAGAAAACCACTAAAGGAGGCCTTGAAGTTAGAGGCTAAGGAATTCATCTCATTTCTCATCTATCATAATTCCTCTCTCCGTAAATTGTTGTGTCTTATAACAGTTTTGGATATAGTAATAAGAATTAGTTGAATATCCTAAATCCAAATTCTTAAAATCAATGATGAATCAACATCCATGATACATATGGAGGTGTATTCATTTATGGATCCCATTGAAGTGATCACAGACTCTCATATATCATTCATAGAGTTTTCCAAAATCTGCTTTTGTGACATAGTCATAGGGCACTGACTGGGAAACTGGGTCTACTGTTGGATATGGAACTGATGTAATAGGTGAAGTAAGATCTAGTTCATCATGGACTTGTGGAATAATAGCAGGTGGTACCATCTCCTCATCTGATTCATATTATAAACCGAAAAGAATATATTCTGGATCACTATTCCACTATCTAGCATAGGTCCAATATATTGGCTCAATGGTATCAATTATTACCCTTCATCACTGAGGCTCAAGAATTACATTAATGTCATCAATTTCATCATCTGGGTCTCTGGCCATTAAACCTTGTCTGGGGACCTGAACCAACCAAACATCAGGTTATTCCATAGCACCAACTTCTTCAACTTCAGTAGGTAATTCCTCAATTTGAGTTACTGGAACTACATAATCTTCCTCTTGGCTAGAAATCATAAGATCATTAAATTACTGAATGAGCTCTTGATTTTCAGCATTGGGATTGACTGATCTATCCTCATGTCCAGAATCTCTATGATCATTAGCCTATTTATCAGCATGATCGATTCCATCACCAGCTCCATGAATAGATTCCCCACTAGATCTGTCAACCACTTGAATTCCCACTTTTATGGAGTCACTCACATTATAAACACTTCCCCAATTATCACTGTTATCATCACCATCATCATCAGAAGTAGCATCATCATCATCATCAAATTCCTCATAAGATTTTCTAACATAACCGTCAACTCTAGTAACTTCGGTATCTTCCAATTCTTCATCACCCAGAAATGTTTCTCTTGATGAAAATTCCATAGGTGGGCTAGAAGGTCCATTAGTCATATTCCTGGAACATTCAGCAATATTAGGATCTCTTATATAATCAAAAGAAGATCCTTATTCCCTATGCACTTCAGCCTTAGCTTCCTCATCAGAATATACTAGAACGCCTTCTGGTTTGAGACCTGGAACAACTTGGTCCTTTGGTCTAGAATGATGGTCAACTAGATTGAACTACTCATATAACATTTCCTCATCTCCAACCCAACGTCTCTTCCAAGGGTTACAAAATATTTTGAACCTTTTGAAAATGTCTTTCTAAAGAAAAAAACCACTACATAATGTTATCACTTGATCTCCATCATCTACAATGTCTAATTTATTCAACATGGTAGAAATAATTCTCAAATAGTATAATCATGATGCCTTCATAGATGGAATAATAAAATAAGAAATATGTACCATAAGATATCTACACAGATTCAGCTTTATTCCCTATTAAAAAAATATCACGAAGACATTCTGATATTTCACAGCAGAGAAATCTCCCTTCCATGGGCAGATTTGATGCTGTAGGAACATAACAATCAATCTCACTACCCCTTCAAATTCAATTTCTATAGTCTTTTAGGATTATTCATTTACATTCAGCTCCATTAGAGAATCTTCATATGTTTTTTTGACGATGGTGGAATATTACCAGGATAGTCAGTATAGACACCTTCATGAGGTTCCTGTAAGAATTAATCCCATTCATTAGATAAAAAGCGACTTCCATTCCTTTTCCCACAAATTTAATTTTTGGTGCCTCCACTTCATTCAGTGATATACTCATAAGAAGATAGAACTCATGAACTATTTGGGGATAATATGGTCTTTCATTATTTGTAAAACAACTGAACTATCCTTGAAATTCTAGTACATTGAGCAGAAATGATTTTGTTGACAGAAGCCACTCAGCAAAAACTTCCTTTTCAGCTGTAACTACTCAACTTTCTGTACTAGGTTTCACAGTACCACTGGTTTCACAAACCTGATGCTTAGAAATAGGATATTTTTTAAGTTATTCCATTGTGCGCTTAATCCTTTCAAGGGCGATGCTTCGGAATCAAACTATTTTCAGAGGTCGAGAGTTGAGAGGGAATGAATAAATGTAGATCTCTTTACAACTATGGAGAAGGAGAATGGTCAGGGTGGATTGGACATAATATATCATTTAGGTATTGTAAATTGGAAAACAAAAAATTTAAATGCAGCAAGATGAATGAGATAAAACAGTGTCGTTTCACTTAAAGCAGATAGAATTTACAAAACAATCCTTAAATATATCATTTTCAAATAATCGGTTGTATTAAGAACGGTTTCAAAAAAATCGGATTCACAATATTGGTTTCACGGAGATCTATTTCAAAAAATTCATTTTTCACATAAATCGGATTCACAAATATCAGTTCCATAAATATCCATTTAATAAAGATTAGTTTTATGAAGACCAGTTTCATTAAGATCAGTTTCATAAAGATAATTTTCATAATGATATGTTTAATAAATATCAGTTTCATACAGATCTCCTACTGATTTATCATTCCT
Organism: Viscum album; assembly: GCA_963277665.1. Lineage (NCBI taxonomy): Eukaryota > Viridiplantae > Streptophyta > Magnoliopsida > Santalales > Viscaceae > Viscum > Viscum album. Next base: position 1,450,617,605 of record OY728155.1, read on the forward strand.
AATACCTATCTGATGTAACTCATTCTCTCAGAATTTAAGGGTTTATTGAATATATCAGCAAGATAATGTTCATTCCCAATAAACTCAAGAGTTATATCAAATTTTTGATAATTATCTTTGAAAATATGATTTCATACATCAATATGCATTGTTCTAGAATGTGATATTGGATTTCTAGGGATATCAATAGCACTTGTGTTGTCACAGTTAATGGAGAAATGCATGAATTGATATCCATAGTCTAGTAATGTGTGTTTCATCCAAAAAAGTTATGAATAACAACTTCAAGAAGCAATGTATTCTTCTTCAGCATTAGATATTGCAACAGAATTCTATTATTTACTACACCATGATACTAGTGACTTTCCAAGAACGAGAAATCTCCTAGAGGTTCTTTTTTTATCTATTTTAAAACTTGAAAAGTAAATATCTGAAAAAATTATTAAATCAAACAGTTTTCCTCATAGATAAAATAGTCCGATGTTGGGAGTATATTTGAGATATTTGAAAATCCTTTTAACATCATTTTAATGATATTATTTGGGATTAGCTTGAAATTAAGAACACAAAAATTCACTAAACATAATATCAGGTCTACTAGCACTAAGATAGAGAAGACACACAATCATGCCTCTGTAGTTGGTTTCATCCACTGATTCTCCAGCTTCTTCAGCATCCAACATACAAGTGGTACTCATAGGTCAATCACTACCATTACTACCTTCCAAACCAAAGCCTTTTAATAGATAATTAGTATATTTACATCAATTTAAAATAATACCATATTTATTTTTAATAAGTTGAAATCCAAGAAACAATTTAAGTCCACCCATTAAACTCATTCAAAATTCATTTTGCATCTCTGTTGAAAAAGTAATAAATTAAGAATTTTTAGAATATCCAAAAAATATATCATCTACATAATTTTTTATGATCAAAACATCTTTTTAAATTTTTTTAATAAATAAGATAGGATCAACTATTCCTTTAATAATACATTTTGATATATGAATCAAACTAATTCTATCCTACCAAGCTGTTGGATCTTTCTTTAAACTATATAACACTTTAGAATGTTTAAATACATTGTTTGAAAAATAGGGATTTGTAAATCTAGTGGGTTGTTCAACGAATTCATCTTCAATTATATACCCATTTACAAATTAACTTTTGACATCCATTTGATAATGTTTGAAATTTAGATGACCTGTATAAGCATGTATTATCCTAATTACCTCTAACCTATCTATAGGTGAAAAGGTCTCCTCATAGTCTATTATTTCCTCTTGACTGTAACATTGTGAAACTAACCTAGTTTTGTTTATAACTATATTTCCAAACTCATCAACTTTTTTCATGAAAATCCATTTAATGCCTATGGTGTATGTGTCCTTAGGTCTTTCTACTAATTCCCAGACTTTGTTTCTTTCAAATTAATTTAATTTTTCTTGTATATCCATCACCCAGAATTCATCACGGATTACATCATTGATATTTTAGGCTCAAGATGTGAAGGAAAAGCATGATATTCAACCAGGTATCTCAGAGAAGCTCTAGATTGTGTCTGTTGATTTAAATCACCTTATACAACAACTAATTGATGATTCTTGAGAGTTATAATACATTTAAATAGATTTGAACAATGCTCCTCATGGTTTTCTATTGGTTTAATCTCAACAGGTGCAGATTTTGGATGATTCCCAGAACTGGTTACTTTATTAGGGGATTCACTATGATTATCATTAAGGTTCATAATTGGAAAATCCGGCTCATGATATTAAAGAGAGTTTTGGGTTTCTTGTGGATCAGTCTCATCAAATTTTACATGAACTGACTCTTACACACATCAAGTAAAATATTGGTAACCCATTCTTGTCTCACAGATTTCCTATAATCAGTAGATATATTTTGAGACAAATAATCTTTTTTGATCCTTTAGAGATATTTTTTTCATGAAATGTTCAAGAACATGAACTAGCATTGAATTGTCCATTTTTTGGAATAAATTTAGTGTCACGACCCATCCTCGGGGCCCGTGCCGTGACTACCCCAAGCCCACCTTCCATAGGCCAGGGGCTGGCGACTAGCACCAAGGCGTATATCCCAGAAAAAGGGAAGGCATTGCCTTTGAAAAGTAAACATGCACCACAAAGTAATAAAGAGGAAAGGTAAACACTATGTGAAAACTGTTACAAGCAGTGCTGAAAGTAAAAGGGGCCAGAAATACAAGCCCAACTGTAATGTACAACTGAAAGGGAAAAACAACAACTGAAAAGAAAAGCCGCAGCGTCGAGCCATCCTCTGGAGGTCCCACCTGAAGGGTGGGTAAAGATATCCTCCACTGTTCCTTGGGTCCACCTGACTGGTCCGAGTACGTCCCGCCCAGTGGTCCACCTCCAGGTATCATCCTGCTCCGCACGCCTCCACCATGATTAGTGCTGTTAGTCGTCTGCAACCAACACAGTGAAGTGCGGGCATAGCCCATGCAGGGGTGAGTATAAGCTACTCATTAGGGACCCTGAGACCCCGAAGGCCTCCCGAAATCCACAAAGGATAACCCACAAGGGAAGATACAATCACGAAGTAACATCTGACACTGCTTATGTATATGCCCATACACATACCAAAGCCATCAATTCCCTCTCGGCTCCAACATCCGAGCTCAAGCACAACCCAGTCCACACAGGAAAGCAAAACGTATACCCACACATGATAGCACAACACAATCCACAAGGAGAGTAAAACAGTAAATCCACATAGAATATCTCAACACAATCAAAAAAGGAGAGTATCACAGGATTCATATCACACAGGTACACTTCTTCGGATGGTGATAAAGATGATAACTGATCAATTTAAGTCATCGGACCCACAAACGATCGATAGGTACTAACCCCCATAATGACCCACACAGGATCGATAGGTAACTAACCCCCACAAAGACCCACACAGGATCGGGCCCACACAGGACCTGTAGGCGTTGGCTCACACAGAACCGATGAGCACTGACCCACACAGGAAAGGATCCACACATGATCTGTAGCACTGATCCACGTAGGATCGCTGAGTGCAGTAGTCGTCACAGTCCACAAAGGATCTATGCACAGTCGTCATCGTAGTCCCTTGAGGATCTGTGCACAGTCGTCGCTGTTGAAGTAGTTGTCGCAGCCAGCTCTAGGGTTCCCGCACACAGCAAGCTCGTTTGGGAGGGTCCGCTCCACGAGCCAAGAGGCTGATACATTAACTGACACAATATATGATGTTGATGTATCCAAATGTTCCGTATCAACAAAAGGAACTCAATGTCGCAGACATCGCGTCAATCAGACGCCCGGTCTGAGAGTTAATGGCCTTTTCGTCCCAGGGGCCCGGTTGGTTTTTAAAGAAAAACCAACCCGACCGTACTCCACCTGCGTCCAAACCTCGGGAGGTGTGATCCAAAAGATTCTTCTCACTTATAGGAATCCACCAAAGCTAACGGCACGTCAATCGGACGTCCGTAGCTCAAGATATTAGTGTTTCCACTCTGAGGGCCCGATTGGCTTCGTGAACGAACAAACCCAGCCGAACATAAATTATTCCGAAACCTTGAGTGTAATATGCTGAAACGACTGTATCGATCCAAGGATCGCGTTGCCGCTAACGGCGCATCGTTCGGAGGCCCGTAGCTCACGTTACGGGAAAAAGACCGAAAATGGTCCGAAGACGGGGGGTCTGGGCCCGGGCTGACCTGACCCGGTCCGACCCGGCGGGGCCCGGTCCGGCCAGGCCAGGGCGTGGCCCGGCTAGGCCGGCCGGTCCGGCTCTGCTCGGCCGAGTGGCCGAGCAGCGCGGGTGGCTCGCTGCCCCCGCATGTCAGCAATGCGGCCCCCGCCGGGGGGGGGGGGGGGGGGCGCCCTGGTCAACGGACGCGGCGCAAGCCATATCCCGCGTGTGTGATGGACCCACGTGGCCACCGCGTCGGCGACCCGCGCTGCAGGTGGCTTCCGTGGGGCACCAGAGTAGCTCTGGTGGTCCGTTTTCCTTCCTTTCTGCGCCATTGATCCTCTCTGGTTCCGTTCTTCACTGCGGGATCATCAAATCGCACTTTCGTCAGGTTTTTCCGTCACCCGCCAAATCCGCACACCCACGAAGAATGGCAGAGGGTTGTCGGGCCGTGTTCGTTTGGCCCGCACCCTCCGCGTTAGTTAATAACAACAGGAGAATTATTCAACACATGAAACAACAATTTTAATAAATTAAAATTGTTCATATGAATCTGGCTCATTAATTTTTAAGGAACGTTCACAGAAATATAAAAGGGTAATTCCAAATAAAATCCCTACTTCGCCAAGTCGTCGCACACGGGTTCTTCGCGGACGTGATCATCGCGGAATGTGGGGACCGTCGCGTAGTCGCGGTATCCGACGTTGCGTCGACGAACTCCGAGGACCAAGAAACAACAGATTTAATTATAAATAATTAAATCCGTGTGTTGATATAAGCCACAAAGGAGGTTTAAAAGAAACCTGAAACTCTCACCTCAACGGATGATCGAAGGTTTTTGTCACGGAGAAAGGAACGTCGCAGAAGAACGTTGCGGGAGAAGAAACGTCGGCGCCGCAGCACACGACGCCGTGTCGTCGATTTCCGCATGTTCGACATTCTTCGTCGGAGGCTGGAGTTCTTCGCGTTCTTCGCGTTCTTCGCGAAGAAGGGTGAAGGCACAAGAATTCTGTCAAAGCCTCTCAACGTGTAATCCTCCAAAAGTCAGTGTTGGTCTTATTTTTATTATTACGCCAACAAAAAAAAGAGGTATGCAACGGCCCATTAATTCTTAGAATTAATTCAACGAAAGAAACTGCCCATTTAATTCATGAATAAAACCTCCCAATTAAATGGTGCCTTAAGAAATTAAGAAAACACATCAGTTCACTTTCATAATGACGTGATTTCGCGGGTGCGCTACTTAGCGGAAAAAAAAGGTGGGGCTCATGCGGGTCCCACCTCAAAAATATCCTACCAAGAGGGTAGGATATTTTTGGATAGTACCCTATTCGTTTCATCTCAGTTTATGTGGCATTCAAGTGGATTTTAGGTGGCTTAAGTGAAATAAAATAAAGTTTGTCGTATAATTATTTTATTTCATAACTTTAAGACAGAAAATTAAATACCAAAACTGAGAACACGCATCTACAGAAGGGGCATTTCTAAGCAAATACCGGCGCTGCGATTTCATCGGTGCCCTCGGAATTTGATTCCGAGTACCAGTTCAAAAGTTAGAAAAACCCGCTCGTCTATTCAATGAACGTACCCGAGCTAAACTTCGGAAAATGATTCTGGGCATACCGGGCCTCGGAATCAGGTGCCGTCAGAAACTGCGTTCTTGTAAAACTACAAAGAAAATTAAGAAAAAAATTTCCTAGAATTTTTCGTGTCATTACATTACTCCCACCTCAGGGCTTTACGTCCCCGTAAAGATACATCATAAACTAGGGAAACAAATGTGGGTACTGAGAACGCATCTGAGCCTCTCGTTCCCATGTGCTCTCCTGAAGGTTCCTGTGCTACCATCTGATGTGCACTAGAGGAATCAATCGTCCACATAGGACCTACTCCTGTCGATCCTCTATCTCCATCAGGATCTCTGTAAAATTCACCCCATCATCAACGTCCAGCTCCCCATCGTCAATGATATGCATCGGGTCGTGCACGTATATCCTCAACTGAGATACGTGGAAGATGTCGTGCACTCGGTGCATGTGAGGTGGTAGAGCCAGGCGATAATCCACCTAGCCAATCCTGATGAGGACCTGGAAAGGCCTGATGAAGCATGGAGACAACATTCCATCTCGGCCAAATCTCCGCAAACCACGTCGATGTGAGACACGCAAGAAGACGTGGTTGCCATCCTTGAACTCTAGGGGCCTCCGCCTCATGTTAGCATAAGACTTCTACCGGCTCTGAGCTATCCTCATCTGCTCCTCGAGGACCTGGACCTTCTCTTTCGTGGCCCGGACCATCTCTGGTTTCACAAGTGCTGACTCCCCATGGTCTGTCCAGCACAAAGGAGATCTGCAAGGTCTGGAGTACAATGCCTCATATGGTGCCATCCCGATGGTGGAGTGGTAGCTGTTGTTGTACGCGAACTCCACCAAGGGTAGGTGGTCCTCCCAGATGCGACCACAATCGAGGACACATGCACGGAGAATGTCCTCGAGAGTCTAAATGGTCCTCTCTGTCTGACCATCCGTCTGAGGGTGAAAGGCAGTGCTCAGACTTAGCCACGTCCTGAACACCTCCTGCAACCCCTTCCAAAGCCGGGAAGTAAAACGAGTGTGTCGATCGGAGACGACAGACTATGGCACACCATGAAGCCGTACAATCTCCTGAACGTAGAGAATCCCCAAGCTCTCCACTGATCCCTGCTCTCAGATGTGTAAGAAGTGTGCCGACTTGGTGAGTCGGTCAACAATCACCCAAATGGAGTTGTGACCTCTGGAAGTGCATGGAAGTCCAGTCACAAAGTCCATAGATATGCCATCCCACTTAGATTCTGGAACCTCCATGGGTTGTACCATGCCTGCTGGTACCTGATGCTCTGCCATCACCTACTGCCAGGTGAGGCACCGTGAAACGAACTCTGCCACAACCTTCTTCATGCCCTGCCACAAGTGCTGTCGTCTGAGATCCTGGTACATCTTCGCCACTCCAGGATGTACCGCCAAAGGAGAAGTGTGAAACTCACTCAGCACCTCCTCTCATAAAGCGACTGGTACCAAGGTACGTCCCCTGAAAAGGACGTTGTTCTCTGCTCCAAGGGAGAAACCATCAGGTGCCTGTCCTGAGGATATCTGTGCACGCCGCGTCTCACAGTCGTTGTCCCCACACTGTGCCTCTCGGACCCGCTGCAGTAGTGGAGGAGTGACTGTGAGTGACTGAAGGAAGGCTACTCCATCTTTATCCACGAAGGATATCTGAAAGGCGGATATCTGCTCTATCGCCTCCTCAAGTAGCTTAATGATCGTCCTACTGCTGAGAGAATCGGGTACTACGTTCCCCTTCCCAAGAGTATAGACTATCTCAATGTCATAGTCCCGGAATAACTCGAGCCATCGCCGCTGTCTCAGGTTCAGGTTCTTCTGAGAGAAGATGTACCTGAGACTCTGGTGGTCAGAAAATATTGTAAAGCGCTCGCCCATTATATAGTGATGCCATGTCTTCAGAGCGAAGACCACTTCTGCTAAATCCAGGTCATGGGTAGCGTAGTTATTCTCATGCGGCCTCAACTGACATGATCCATAGGCAATCACGGCCCGCTCCTGCATCAGGACACACCCATGTCCGGTCCCTGATGCATTGCAGTAGACTACGTATTCAACTCCCTCCTCAGGCAACCTCATGATAGGTGCACTTGTCAATCTCTGTCTCATCTCCTAAAGCTCTACTGACATCTGTCTGACCCAAAAAAGGGTTTCCCATTCTTCTTAAAAGATGATAGTGGCGCCTCAACTCTAGAGAAGTTCGGCACAAACCTCCGATAGTATCCGGCTAGACCCAAGAAACTCCGCACCTCCGTCATGCTTCTGGGTGGCTCCCAAGCTAGCTCTGCCTCGATCATCGCGGGATCCACTGCAACTCCCGCCTCAGAAATGACGTGCCCCAAAAAGTGGACCTCACGTAACTAGAACTGGCACTTCGAGACCTTTCCATAATGTTGGTACTCTCAGAGTGTTTCTAGTACAAACCGCAAGTGGTCGGCGTGCTCATCATCCGTGGTCGAGTACACCAATATGTCGTCAATGAAGACCACAAAAAATTGATCGAGGTATGGATGGAAGATCCTGTTCATGAGGCTCATGAACACCGCTAGAGCGTTGGTTATGACGAAAGGCATAACCAAGAATTCATAGTGGCCATACCGAAACTTGATGGTCGTCTTCTGCACGTCCTCGTCTCGAACTCTGAGCTGATGATAGCCTGACTTGAGGTCTAACTTCGATAACCACCGTGATCCCTTGAGCTGATCGAAGAGGTCATCAATCCTCGGTAGTGGATACTTGTTCCTCACTGTCACCTGGTTCCAGCGACGATAGTCAACACACATTCGCAAGCTCCCATCCGCCTTCTTGGCGAACAATATCGGGGAAGCCCGGGGTGAAACACTGGGTCGTATGAACCCCTTGCCCTGAAAGTCCTCCAATTGTACCCGTAGCTCTCGAAGCTCAGCGGGGACCATCTGATATGCATGAGTGGATACCGGGGCTGTCTCGGGGTACATGTCAATGTAAATTTCTACCTAGCTGTGAGGAGGTAGCCCTGGAAAGTCATCGGGAAAGACGTCCGCGTACTGATCCACCACTACCGGAAAACTAGGACTCTGCACGTCAACTGCTCCAAGGATGAGTCTATCCAAATGATTATTGATGGGTTGTCCCCTCCTCTTCCAGTGTCTCTCCTGTGGTGCAAAGGCTCCCTTCTCTACGGTGAAGGTGAACATGCTCCCGTCGGTGCGCACACATCGCAGCTTGCGCCTAGAACAGTCAATCTGAGAATGGACTGTAGATAACCAATCCATGCCCAAGATGACGTCGTAAGGCCTCGATGCCACTACAAGAAGATCCCAGACGAAGCTCTAGCCCCCTATAGTAAGCTCACACTGCCAGCACCAGTGCGTAATCATTTAGTCTGCTCCCGTAGCGGTCTCTAGCCGTAAGGATCGAGCCAATAGCTCTGTCGGAATCTCTGAGCTCCGAACAAGGGTAGTGGCTATGAAAGAGTGACTCTCTCCTGTGTCTATAAGAACTACAGAAAGGGTGGAATAGACACAGATCATACCTCGAATCATCTCTGGCACACCATGGTCATAGGCCTCCGCTGCCTGGAGCTGTGCCAGTCTCTACCCGCCAGCTCCCTGTGGTCGGGGCAGACCTCTTGGTGGTGGTGGTGGCAGAGCCTCAAAGCGTCGCCCACCACCTGCTGCTCGGCCAGCTCCTCTGCCTCGTCCGCCTCCTCCTTGCGGACCATCATGGCCGACCCTCTGCCTTTGCTTGGGTGGCCCCTCCACCGTCTGCTTCTCTTTGTTACAGTGGGTCGGGCAGTCACGAGCCATATGGCCCTGCCTGCCGCAGGCGTAGAACTGTCTGCCTCTAGAAAGACTGGCTCCGCGCTGTGTGCCCTGCACTGCTGAGCCAACGTCCTGAGGTCGTCTACGAGAGGTTCTAGTCTGTCTGGAACCCTGATTCCTCTGTCGGCTACCTGCTGCCAAAGACACCTCTACCTGCCGCCCTGCGGTAGGTCTCGCTGTGGACTCATCCAGAAAGATCTCGATCATAAGTTCTCGCTCCAGTACTCCTGCCTTGGTTGGGATGCTGAGGGAGATCAGCGATGCCCTTATCTCGTGTCTCAATCCATGCTCGGAGGTCCGAGCCTGGTAGAATGGGTCTCGTACCATGTCGGTCGAGTAGCGAGAATGATCGGTGAACCTCGCCGCGTACTGGGTGACCGTCAAGATTCCCTTCCGCAGCTGAAGAAGCTCCTGGATGCGCACCGCACGGAGGGTGGCCGGGACAAACTTTGAGCAGAAAATGCTCTCAAAGTACTTCCAGATGAGAGATGCCTCATCGTGCACCTGGATCATCAAGATCCACCAACGTCCTACTGCTGCGTGGAGTAGGCTTGCCACGAGGATCACCATGAGGTCTGCTGGTGTCCTCACTAGCCTGAAAACTTGAATGACCGCCTCCAGCCAGTCCTCGGCTGCCTGGGGGTCTGTCTCCCCATGAAACCTGGGTGGTCACTAGCGCGGGAACTCATTCAGAGCTCCGAGGCGACGTGCATCGTCAGCGGTCAGTGCTGGAAGCATCGGGGGCTCGGCGGGTAAAGGTACCATCGGTGCCTCTGCTGTCAACGGACCCTGTACCAAGGCCTCGTCGGTCGGCGGGCTGTCATCGTGCTCTCCTCTCGGAACACTAGCTGGCTACCGTCGTGGGGCCATCCTGAAAAAGAAACAAGTGCGCCACTGTCAGAACAGTATACCTGGTGAGCTGAAAGAAGTAATCACAAAGAAAACATCAGACACACATGCAATCAATGTTTTCGTGCATTATGTCGGAAATCAGAAGTCAGGGTCCTGGTGTACGGAAACGTCGGCCGCCGCACCAACACTGGACTCCCTGGATTGATAACCACACTAAATACGCTAAACACTATTGCTTCACATAGATGAAAGATCAGAGTCTACGGTAGAACAGATCACCTCGGATACCAATTTGTCACGACCCGTCCTCGGGGCTAGTGGTGTGACTACCCCAAGCCCACCTTCCATAGGCCAGGGGCTGGCGACTAGCACCAAGGCGTAAATCCCGGAAAAAGGGAAGTCATTGCCTTTGAAAAGTAAACAAGCACCACAGAGTAAGCAAGAGGAAATGTAAACACTAAGTGAAAACTGTAACAAGCTGCGCTGAAAGTAAAAGGGGCCGGAAATAGAAGCTCAACTTTAAAGTACAACTGAAAGAGAAAAACAACAACTGAAAAGAATAGCCGCAACATCGAGCCGTCCTCTAGAAGTCCCACCTGAAGGGTGGGTATAGATATCCTCCACTGCTCCTCGGGTTCACCTGACTGGTCCGAGTACTTCCCGCCCAATGGTCCACCCCCAGTTACCATCCTGCACCACACGCCTCCACCACGATCAGCGTTGTCCGTCGTCTGCAACCAACACAAAGAAGTGCGGGCATAGCCCATGAAGGGGTGAGTATAAGCTACTCAGTAGGGACCCCGAGACCCCGAGACCCCGAAGGCCTCCCGAAATCCACAAATGATAAACCACATGGAAAGATACAATCACGAAGTAACATCCGACACTACTTAGGTATATTCACATACACATACCTAAGTCATCAATTCCCACTCAGCTCCAACGTCCGAGCTCAAGCACAACCCCGTCCACACAGGAAAGCAAAACGTATACCCACACAGGATAACACAACACAATCCACAAAGAAGAGTAAAACAGTAAATCCACACAGGATAGCTCAACACAATCCACAAAGGAGAGTAACACAAGATTCATCTCACACATGTATACATATTCGGATGATGATAAAGATGATCACTGATCCATCTAAGTCGTCGGACCCACAAAGAATCGATAGGTACTAACCCCCGCAATGACCCACACATGATCAATTGGTAACTATCCCCCGCAAATACCCACACAGGATCGGGCCCACACAGGACCTGTAGGCGCTGGCTCACACAGAACGGCTGAGCACTGACCCACACAGGATCAGATCCACACAGGATCAGATCCACACAAGATCTGTAGCACTGATCCACGTAGGATCGCTGAGTGCAGTAGTCGTCGCAGTCCACTGAGGTTCTCTGCACAGTCGTCGCTGTCAAAGTAGCAGTCACAACCAGCTCTAGGGTTCCCTCACACAGCAAGCTCGTTCGGGAGGGTCCGCTCCACGAGCCGAGAGTCTGATACATTAACTGACAAAAAGTCTGACGTCGATGTATCCAAAAGTTTCGTATCGTCAACAAGAACTCAATGTCGCAGACGGCGCGTCAATCGGACGCCCGGTCTGAGAGTTAATGGCTTTTTCGTCCCAGGGGCCCGATTGGTTTTTAAGGCAAAACCAACCCGAACATACTCCACCTGTGTCCAAACCTCAGGCGGAGTGTTCCAAAAGATCCGTCTCACTTAGAGGAATCCACCAAAGCTGACAGCGCGTCAATCAGACGTCCGTAGCTAAAGATATGAGTGTTTACACTCAGAGGGCCCGGTTGGCTTCGTGAACGAACCAACCCGGCCAAACCCAAAGAATTCCGAAACCTTGAGTGTAATATACCGAAACGACTGTCTCGATCCAAGGATCGGGTTGCCACTGACGGCGTGTCGTTAGGAGGCCCGGAGGTCATGTGTACGGGAAAAAGACAGAAAATGGTCCGAAGATGGGGGGTCCGGGCCCGAGTCGACCCGGCCCTTACCCCCCCTGGGTCGGCCGAACCGGGTCGACCCGACCCGGTGGGACCCAGTCCGGCCAGGCTAGGGCACGGCCCAGCTCTGCCGGCCCGTCCGACTCGGCTCGGCCGAGTGGTCGAGTAGCGCGAGGGGGCTCGTTGCCCCCGCGTGTCAGCACTGCGGCCCCCGCGGGGGGGGGGGGGGGGGGTCGCCCTGGTCAACGGACGCGGCACAAGCCGCGTTCCGCGTGTGCGCCGGACCCGCGTGTCCGCGGGTCCACTGGCGCCGCCGCGCCTACGACCCGCGCCGCCTGTGGCTTCCGCGGGGCACCAGAGTTGCTCCGGTGGTCCGTTTTCCTTCCTGTCTACGCCGTTGATACTCCCGGGTTCCGTTCTTCCCTGTGGGATCATCAAATCGCACTTGCGTCATGTTTTTCCATCGCCCGCCAAATCCGCACAACCACAAAGAACGGTAGAGGGTTGTCGGGCCGTCTTCGTTTGGCCCGCACCCTTCGCGTTAGTTAATAACAACAGGAGAATTATTCAACACATGAAACTAAAATTTTAATAAATTAAAATTTTTCATATGAATTAGGATTTTTAATTTTTACGAAATGTTCACTGGAATATAAAAGGGTATTTCCAAATAAAATCCCAACCTCGCCAAGTCGTCGCACGCGGGTTCTTTGCGGATTTCATCGTCGCGGAAGTTGGGGATCGTCGCGTCGTCGCGGTATCCGGCATTGCGTCGACAAACTCCGAGGACCAAGAAACAATAGATTTAATTACAAATATTTAAATTTGTGTGTTGTTATAAGACACAAAGGAGGTTTAATAGAAACCCGAAACTCTCACCTCAACGGATGATCGAAGGTTTTTGTCACGGATGAAGGAACGTCGCAGAAGAACGTTGTGGGAGAGGAAATGTCGGCGTCGCGGCACACAGCGTCACGTCGTCGATTTCCGCAGGTTTGGCATTCTTCATCGGAGGTCGTCGTTCTTCGCGTTCTTCGCGTTCTTCAGGTTCTTCGCAAAGAAGGGTGAAGGCATAAGAATTCTCTCAAAGCCTCTCAACGTTTAATCTTCCAAAAGCCAGTGTTGGTTTTATTTTTATTATTACGCCAAAAAATGAAAAAGTGGAAAGCAACGACCCATTAATTCGTAAAAATAATTCAATGAATGAAACAGCCCATTTAATTCACGAATAAAACCGCCCAATTAAATGGTGCATTAAGAAATTAAGAAAACGCGTCAGTTGACTTTCATAATGATAGGTTTTCATGGGTGCGTTACTTAGCGGAAAAGAAATGGTGGGGCTCATGCGGGTCCCACCTCACAAATATCCTACCAAGAAGGTAGGATATTTTTCGATAGTACCCTATCCGTTTCAACTCATTTTAAGTGGATTTCAAGTGGATTTCAGGTGGCTTAAGTGAAATAAAATAATTTTTTTCGAACAATTATTTTATATCTTATCTTTAAGACCGAAAATTAAAAACCACACCGAGCAAACACAACTCTAGAAGAGGCGTTTCTATGAAAATATTGGTGCTGCTATTTCATCGGTGCCCTCGGAATTTTATTCCGAGCAACGGTTCAAAAGTTAGAAAAACTCGCTCGTCTGTTCACTGAATGTACCTGAGCTAAACTTCGGAAATTTATTCCGGGAACATCGGGCCTCGGAATCAGGTGCCGTCAGAAAATGCGTTCTTCTAAAGATCCAAAGAAAATTAAGAAAAAATTTCCTTGATTTTTCTTGGTCTTTATATTTAGTTTTAGTGATCCTTCTCTATCTAGGATGATATCCTAGCCCAGTTGAATATTATTGGGAAATATTTTTTCATAGACACTGAGCCAAGGTATCTCTAAAAGTAGTAAATTTTTCATGATCACTCTATATTTGTTCATTGGATAACTTACATTATGTGATTTCTTTTAATAGATGAGAACATTTTTCTTTTTCAATATCCAGATTAGATTTTTAATTTTTATTTAAATAATGTTGTCTTTTAAATAATTTAAATTCTTCCATGAGTTTATTAAAAGTATCCTCAATCATTCCATAGTATTCAAATAGTTCATCCTTAGTCATATATTCTTCACTGTCTAATTCAAATTCATTACCAAAATAATAATCATTTTGTATAGGAGAATTAGGTGTTAACTCAAATGTTTCTATCCAGAATCATAAGATGCCACGATTGTTTTGTTCATTATCAGAAGCATCAAATCCACTAGAGCTGTCTTCGGAAGCACTACAGGTATATTTCATAGCCTTTTTATAACATTTTCTCTTATCTTCATATTTCTTCTTAAATTTCATCATGGGGTAGTCTCCCTTCACATAACCTTTTCATTTTCACTCATAGCAGATTTTTCATTTGAGTTATCATTCCATTTCATGTCTTTTTTCCATTATCTGTTGCTATCATACATTCACCTGTAGTTTGATTTCCTGAAATGTCTCTTCTTTCTGTAGAAAATTTTGAATCTCCTTGCATGATGAGCAATCTCCTCATAACTATTTCAGTATTAACTTTCACTATTGGAGATATATACATGTACATGAACTTTTTCTTTTTTTTGATCCTTGTGGTAGTAGTCTTGAATGCTACTGATTTCTTCCATGTATCTTCTTCTATATCATGATTCACCATAAGTTCTTACTCATATATCATAAGCATGCCTATTAGTTCCATGATTGGCATCTTGCTTATGTCATAAGATTCTGGGTTGGAAATAATAGTTCTTCTCCATTTTTAAGGTAGGAATCGAAGCAGTCTCATGATTTTGCCCATGACATCCACTAGTTTTCCAAGCAGACTCATAGTGTTCACTATTTTGATGATCTTGAGCTACATTTCATAGATAGGCTCATTAGGATTCATTTTAAAATTATCATATTTAATATTTTTTATATTTATTATCATTTCTTTAACATTAATAGTTCCCTCATGAGAAATAGCTAAAGTATCCCAAATTTCATATACTGTTTTACAAAAAGGTATTCTATTGAATTCATCATGGCCTAGAGAATAGTACAAGGCATTCATTTCTTTATAGTTATTATTATATATAGCTTTAGTCACCTAAGATCATGTGTCCCTAGAAGTAGTAGGTTAACATGTTTCTCTACAACTGTATCCCAAATTTCAGGTCGCATACTCTTGAGATACATTTTCATTTTTTATTTCCACTGAGCATAGTTGTTACCATTATATAAATGTTTCATGTTAGTAGCAGCATTCTCAAATATAGTTTTTATAATTACTTAGAATTTAATGAACTGAGAATTTAGATATGACAGAAATTTTATGATCTTTAATAAACAACTAAAATAATAGTTGAAAATAATTTTAAAATATTTAAAATAAAAAATCCTCAGATACTAAATGTTGGTTAGAGAGGACACTAAGGATGGGGTGGGTGAATTCAGTACCAATTTAAATTTCTGGACAAAAATTTATGATTAATAAATCCCCCTAATTTAAAAACAACATAGTTAATTAATGTAATAGAAATGTAAATATACAATTTTTCAACAGGTTTGTCAAAGGGTGATTAATCCACAGATGAATCAGTCTAAAACACCAATTGATCTTTTGAAACAAGTTTACTGATTCAAATAAATACACACACTAACTAAATCGAACTATAAAAGTGTATGATGAAAAAAAATTATTTTTAAAAAAATATAAGAAGTGTTTAAAACACAACAGAGTAATTAATGATTGGTACAATAATGTAAAAATGAGGTTCAATCTCAAGAAGAGACTTAATCCTCTCCACTTGTTGATCACTTGCCACCATGCTGTTTATATAAATTAACTTTTGATCCACAATCTGGATCAGTGTTTACAATATCACACCGAGCTGTCCTGGTCACACTTGGCATATACCACAGTTATTCATGGGATACAAAAATAAATAAGAGATTGAGTATGATGATAGTTTGATATCCTCCGAAAATGCTCATGTGACAGTGGGTGTTATACAATCAAATACACACAATACTCAAATAGAATGTATAAAACAAAAAAGAGTTAGGAAAGAGAATGGTGTTAATAATTCTCTATGTTTTGTGAAGTAAAGATCTAGACTCAAATAATTTTGAGAAAATGGTATTTGAGTCTTCTTCTGGATGTTGTTGTCAGAACAGAGTATCATAGTTTCTGTAATCCAGCTCCACGGAGTGAAAAGGTTCAGCTCTTTAATATCATAATTTATACAGAAGCCTTTTCATGAGGAGGTATCTTGTTATAGTCTTCTGGTAATCTCAAGTGGATAGTTCTTCTCTTCTAATACTTGCACAGTCTGTGTCTCAGTGTGTAATTTTAATGTCATCTCATTAACGTGAAAGATGAGGTCCTTTTATAATCCACGATCCTCTAGGAATAATGATCTTCTCACATGCATGTACCTAGTAATTGTCTACATATACTTTTTCTGACCACATTAAATAATTTTAGAAACATTAATTTGTTTACATATGACTTTTATAAGTAAATTTGAATTAATAAAAAGGAAACCGTTCTTCATATCAATCGGTAAGTCATATTCGGTGTGTCAACATTGGTTTGATAACATCATTCTTTCATCCTCATTGTGTCATCTTCAGCATGTCGACTTTGGTATTTCAGACTTCAGTCTATCAGACTTCGTTCTGTCGAACATTGGTCTGTTATTCTTCGGTGTGGCAACATCAGTCGTTCAAACTTTGATGTATCATACTTTGTTCTATCAGTCTTCAGTCTGTTATACTTTGGTGTATCAATTTTGGTCTCTTGAACATCGGTGTTTCATACTTCTATTTCTGTGATCCGACTTCAGTTTCGGTGTGTCGACATTGGTTTAAGTGTGTAGACTTCAGTTTTACAAGAATCAGTGAGTCAATCATCGGTCTCAGGGAATTGAAAAAAGATTATGAAGAGTCTATCTTGCATATACCATTACAAGACAAATTTTTAATCAAAGTATATTTAAAAATACACTTGTAAATATATTTATTCAATACTATAAGCAATTTACTTATTATAGTATATGTTGTGGTATGAAAAAATTTATTAACATAGAGATATTAAAATTTCATAAAATTGTAGAATCTTTATATTGAAATAATTTGTGATTATGAAAATTACAATATCATAGAGGGCCAAAAAAATTAATATAGTGACCCAAACCTGGCTAAAACTTATTGGATGAGTGGTCCTCGACCCATACCAACCATTGATTTTAAATAATCTATATAGGAGGCATTATAAACTGAAAAAGTTTTCATTATAAAATAATATTTCTTTATTTTCCTAAGGTCCCCCTCACCCCTCTTATAAATGGGTGATCCACCTTCTGTCAAATTCACACCATAAAAGTAATTTGGCCCATCCAAACCCTACTCAAATACATTGGAACTGTCCTCCCTTCATCCTAGAGGTCTTCCATTAGTCATAAACCCATCCAAAATAGCCCTTTTGAACAAATCAAAAGGATGATCCCAAATAATAAGTAAATATTTCATCATCTCATTCATGTTTTTTCTTCTTCTACTTCTTCTTTCATTATTGTTTCCATTCTATAAAAATATCACTAGTATCTTCAATATAAAGTGATGTTATTATATATATAGTACAACCATATTCATTATTCTATCCTTCCATTTAATGACATGTCACCATACGTCTGTATGTACGGTTAAAAATATTTTTTAAAGACTAATTTTCATTAGATGGTTAAAAATATTTTTTAAAGAATTATTATCATTATGAATATGAATTTGATACATCCTATCAATTACAAACATTTCTTACATAACACAGAATATAAAGGAAAACAAATCAGTTAACATAAGACATAATAATAATACTATGATACTATTAACAAAGAAATGATAAATGATAATATATGATATAATATTAATGTATATGAATCTTTTATAAATTAATAACAATTATTTCCCCATTATACAGGAGGTAAACATACCATCGACCAAGGAAAAGTACAATGTAAGGCATAATTCTATAATCTCTTTATTATCCGAGTTGTTTTTACGTAAGTATCTACTGGGACCACTTTATCATCCAAATCAATTTATCGTAAAAATGTATTTCAAAACATTTTACTAGAATAAGATTTAATGTAATCTATAACCTTATTTAATCATATATGATTGTATAAGAATCTTTCCATCATTTCCAAACAAGGTACCTTATGACCATTTTTACAAAATTAAGATAAGAATGTTTTTTAAATTATACGGTTGGTGCAGCTATTTTACGTCGTTATAACAACGTCCAAGTTTACCTTAAAAGATTATAAGAATTTTTTCAAAATAAATGTTTTCATTATAATTATTTGTATCATAAATTATTTCAAAATATAATGATATATTTATCTAAAAATGGTTTTGATTTCTTCTACGTCAACATCGTTTCATGGATTATATGTTTATTTGAAGTTGATTTATTATGACACAAATAATCCATTTTATAATGAATATTTTGTGATATGTTTGACTATGGATGCCCTATTTTTATACCATTCATGGTTTATGGTTAATGTATTGTCATTTCGTATGTTAGTTTTAATACAAATTTCTATGTTATATTTCAACCTTTTCATATGAGGAATGTATTGGACTTAGTATGTGACTGGTGGAGCCCGCTATAGCTCCTCGATGCATCAGTAAGTCACATGAGACAACTAGACGCGGAATTGGCTGAGGCCTTTCACAATTTGAAATATGGTTTTGGACGAGGACTTAATCATTTTTAGACATCTTGGTCGAGGCATTGACAAAATATTTCAGAATTTCAGGCATTATACATACTCTCATTATGAAAATAATATTTATAGTTCATGTGTTAATTCGAAAAATAGAATACCCAAAATTGTTTTTTATTATGGGATTGTTTACTATGCTCATATTCTTTTCATAACAGTGTTCATGATTATTACTGTTAGAGGCATGTGTTTTCAATTATTCAGCATGATGAATATTTATGTTATCTTTCATTGTATTACATACCCTTACTGTGCATTTGAGCTCAACCCTATATTATGTTTCATATTCCCAAGATATGAAGTAGTTAGTTATGAGTGTCTCGTTGAAATAATCTAGAAGGATTGAATGTATCTAATCGAATAATTTCTTGTTGTATTTTTTTCAATTATAAATGTTAATCTTACGTTTTAATATTGTTTCCAATAATACTAAACTGGTCAGTCTTTCGAGACATAATTTCCAAGCGATCACGCTAATGTTTTATAATAATGCACCGACTCTGGGCATCTGGGGTCGAAGCGTTTCAGTTGGTATCATAGGAAGAATAGTACAATCCTTGCAAACTAGATTTATATAAACACTGATTAGATCACAAAGCCTTACGATAGACATTGAGGATTACTATAGAAGAATATCCTACAAGTTTTGTATTGTAGAGATTTTGTATGTTTTCCATGTAATACATCCATGTCTGGATATGAGCAAGTAGAGGCAGGTCTCGCACCAATGTGCCAAGGGGTAAAACCCAAAAACAACACATTGAGATAGACTTGAATGGGAACTGGTGCACGAGAACAGGACTTGATGCACTCATGGTTACGACACTCCTATGGGATATTATTAGGATAATTATCATTTTCATTACAAATAATTATGAAAAAATTTAGTGTATATACCTCCTAAAAGGAAATATTTTTTAGAATATGGATTATTTCCATAGACTATTCAATTTACATTATGCATTTTAGAAGTTTGGAATTATTCATTTCTATTCATAAACTGACCTGTTGTATGCCATTGTTTTGAAATGGCGCATAGTAGAAGCTATGTGAACTCCAACAATAATTATGATCCAATGAGTATGAATGATTATATCTTTCATGGTATGAAGCCAACATTTATAAGGGAAATAGTCTCCCATGTATTCCCAACAGATGAATAAATTGTATCATGTTTTAATAGTAGAAGTAAATAATTCCCTGAATCCTATATCTTTGAAGGGAAGAAATAGATTAAAAGGTTGGACGAGAGAAATATTGATAAAGGGAAGAGGGAAAAGAAAGCTTTTCCCATATGTGATAACTATGGAATGAATAACCTTGGTAAATTAATGATTGGAATGAGAGTTTATTATAAGTGTGGAGAAAAATGACACCATGTACGTGATTTCAAGGGTAAGAAAAAAGTTTCAAATTTAAAATGCTTCCTCTTCAAGGCGTTGTGACGCTACACAAAATAATGTCCCAATCATCAGTGTATACCGAAAATGATGCTATTGGATAATAATCAAGTAATTATACTAACTTAGATAAAGAGAAAGGATTAGGTTTCTTATGTCGTTACTAAAGAGTTATTAAATTTTAGTGTTGTATCGACAATATACTGGTTATATGAATTATAAAGATAAATATTGATTCTACTACAACACTACATTATTAAGTATTTGAGATTATATGTTTCTAAGAAAAGTTACATAATAGTTAGCTACACTTTTTGAAAAAATACATGGATGGAGGAAATGTAATCCTTCATAGTGTCCTGATAATGATGTAGTGATTTTGGAATAAAAGATTATTGATTTGGATAAATTATATTGAATATTATTGACTTCCTTGCAACTGATTAATAGTTTTTTTATTTCATCATTTTTGAAATATATAAGATTTTTTCATATAAGGAATATATCCAACATTATATAATGGATAAGGTAGCATGAATGTAATCAATAATTTTTTATGGTAATTCAGGGTGTTACCATGTTTTTGAATAATACATGATGAAGGTGTTCACATGTCATTAAGTATATTAATTTCATTTAACTTCCTTATAAATATTTGATTATGATTTGGATAGAAGTATTTTGGTTAAGTCTAATGGTTATAATAGATTATGTTTCAAATTTGATACTATTGTTAAGGTTATTTATGTATTTTTATTAAATGGAAAAACACAGACCGTGTGACAACCCATCGCGTCCGAAAAAGCTGTGGGAATCGAACATACAACCATAGTGCGATAGAGATTTATCGCTTACCACTGAATTATGTGAAGTCCCTGGATTGTATAATGTTGTTTCTTTTTAAAGGGTATGATAGGTGAATTACAAATTCATTTTTTGGAACCCTATACGAATAAGATAAATATAATATTTTTTTATTTCTAATATATTTTAGAGAGAAAGAAAATTTTTTGGTAGAAATTAGTTAAAATATGGAACTCTACATGTCAAGTATATATTTTTCCTCTCTTATTCTACGAAAAAATTAATTTCAACATCTTTAGGTAAGGGATCCTAAAACTAAAACCGTTTTATCCTAATACCTTATGTTTTGTTGAACAAATTATATTTTAAATAATTATAGATTGATGGCTTTAAAGCCCTAAATATTACTATTGATTGTGACTAATGACCTTAATCACTCCCTATAAATATTAAAATTTTCCTCCAATTATGTTTTTTTAATTTCCTCCAATGTTCTTCTAATCGAGATCATAATTTTGTGGGGTCTTTTTCATTCCCCTTTTCCTCTTATTAATACTATATTTTATTAACCCAATTTCCTATGTGTGTTTTCCCACAAAGGTATTTTCAATTTTTAACCTCTTATTATTTAAGAAAAATTTCAAATTTCGAGGACTTAATTTATTTAATTAGTGAATAATTTATCACCACATGATTTCATAGTTTGTGATTTCATCAATGTAATGCAATAAGATTCACTACACACAACTCTATGTTCAAGCGCACCATGACTTACCAAACATACCGTTCGAAAGTGTTTATAAATATTATTCACTGATTTTTAAACATTATATAATCCTTATAATTTTAGAATCAGTATTATAAGTTTACTAGACATAATGTAAAAATAAATTCTTTTTTTCAGATAAATGATATATTTTTAAATAAATGCATTTTTACTCCCATTTAATAATTAACCCTTTTTAAAAAATATTTGAAACTTTTATATATTCAATTGGATAAAATAAAATTCTTCTCTAGAATTGGGACATATGAATTTAGTTTCAATAAATTATTGTTTTTTTCTGATAACTTTCATATTTTGGTTGAATAGTGAAAAATAAATTTTTTTAATTAAAATAAAATTTTTTAATAAAAATTATTTATAGTTATTAATTATACTACTGAGTTGATTTTAAGTATAATTAGATTCTATGTTTACGATTTAGTCTTATAATGGTCATTGGACATAATTTCACATTTAAAATGGAAATAACCAAGTGTCAATCTTTTGATAGATATTATTTCTTAAAAACATGTGTTTTGTTTTTACAACGGGAATTAATATTAAATAAATTTCATCCATTTTTTTGTTTTGAATTTAGAAAAATGGATTCCATATTGGGAATCAGGATGTCCAAATTGTGTAAATAGTTAACTTTTTTATGGAGATTATGAATATTTACTTTGGAAAATATTTTATTTACCGTGGTTAAAGGGGTAAATCCTGTAAATAAGGTTAAAAAATTATTTTAATAATATTTAATTTACCTAAAAAGTGTCCTAAACCTATTGGATGATACATGGCTGACAACGGGCATCCTTGGGTCGATTTTGGGACCCCATGTAGCTACCTGAAAGTTATAATGACATTATATAATAAATAATTTTAAGTAGGGAAAAAATAACAAAAAAATATCTTTTAGTAAAATAATTTTTATATGAAGATATATAATTAATCTATTAGACTATAAATTTTAATTATAAATCTAAAGAGATTAAATACCTTAGGATATTTTATTTATAAATTTTAGACATAAAATAAATATATTTATTTATGACACAATGATGATGCAATATTTTCCTTATTAAAGAAAGAGTGAAATAAATGGTATTATATAGGTAAAAATAAATATAATTTCAAAATTTTGATTCCATACACTTCTTTTATAGGTTAATGTGTCTTGTTAGTATCTATTAAATAATTTTTTTGAAGTAACAATTCTATTTTAAATTTGGAAAAAAACAAAATACCAAATAGTTTCAAAACTGTCATAAAAGAGTTTTTAAAACAAATATTATATTATTTATTAATATTCTATTCCTAAATTACTAATGTTATGCCAAAGGATGTATATAATTATAGGTATATAATTAATTAACCACTTGGGGTTCTCTTGTAAGTATATTGTATGTTTATTAACCATATAATATAAAAATACAAAGAGAAATGGTAAATGTAAAACTATTTAACTAAGAGTTAAATTTAAAAGATAATGTTAATATAGTGACCCAAATTAGTATAAAATCAATTGGTTGAGTGGTTTGCGACCCAAAACCAACTTAGACATTACATAATCATATTTGGAGCCATTATAAATCGAAAATTATTTTATTATAAAATAATATTTCTATCTTTTCCTAAGGTGCCCCTCACCCCTATTATAAATGGACACCCCCTTATCTTTAATTCACACCTAAAAAGTCATTTGGCATGGAACAACCCTACAAAAATACCCTCTCAACTATCCTCCCTTCATCCTAGAGGACTTAATTTAGTCAAAAATCCATCCTACGGAGCCCTTTTGATCCAATCAAAAGGGATAATCCGATGAAGAGAAAAATATTTCATCACCTCATTCAAGTTCTATTCTTCTTCCACTTCCTCTTTTCTTTTTATTCCATTCTAAAAAAATAACTCCAGTATATTATATATACTATGATGTTATTATATATATGGTACATGTAGAGACCAAAAAATTGATGTACATGGACAATACATTACGATAGCGGAATACTTAATACATAACAAAAACACACAGACAAGGACCGTAATAGTATAGTGTCTTTTGAAACATGGAACGTAATCCTTTAATAGTGGTGAAAGATCTTCATCATCTCCCATAATGATCTTCCCATTTTTTTTTACATAAAACATTTCTTTATATCCTGGGGAAATGAAAACATAAAAAGTGTGAGCTCAAAAGCTCAATAAGGGTAAGCATGGATAAAATAAAATATACCATATACATTTTAACTTAAAAACATGAACATAATGATTAAACATCAAAATCTTGAGAAATGACACAAAACATGGAAGTAGGTAAGGCATAGATCATAAAGAAACATTAATAATGATAAAATACAATGGGAATAAAACATGTAATTGTGTCAACCATTAAGCACATGATATTATTTCCATAGTGGCCAAGGCATTGCTGCCAAGACCATCTTAGTGGACAAAGTCCCTTTCTAAATCGAGTTCACTCCTCGTTCCAGTCCTGTATTAATGAACCAGTTTAACTTGCCATTCCAGCCATGTCTATATCACGAGATATAAATCTTTACCCAATGCATTCGAGGGAGATATAGGTCCCACCCATCTCATAATGAAATCATTATTACTTGTGCCACAAAATAAACTTACATAATTTATAGTAACCCAATAAATAAAATGGGTTTCATTAACATCATCCCATAATCACATAATCCATATAAAAGAAATGGATATCATTTCATAATATGAAAATTGAAACCATTTAAATCATATAGACATTATAATTGAAACATACACATATGAAATAATGTCATCTTAGATGGAAAAAGGTTTTGATAAAACACTTGAAATGAATTCTTGAGGAAAATATCCTTTCTACTTGAAGATCAATTTCGTTTCACAAAACATCATGCTATTTTAAAAGAAAGAGATATTGTTGAAAATAGTCATGAAATATTTTTAGGAAGAATCATGAAAATAAGTTTTATAAAACTCTAAAAATATGTTTGCGCCGTGTAAGTTAAAAAATTATTCTTGTACTTTTGTCGGAAAAGTTAAAAAAAGTACCTCGTAGGGTAAAAAAAGAATGATTCCTTCCATACCATTGGGTAAAAGTAAAAATTGGTATAAAATGACTTTAAAAATACATGATTACACTTTTATAAATCATGTACACGGATTATAGAAATAACCCCAGTAAATACTTATGAATAAGTAATCACGGATATAAATGGGATTTGCATAATTATCCCTTACCATAGGTCCGATTTGCTTCGTAAGTGTCCAAAACTCCTATATAATGATTTAAATATTGTCATTGACTTATTCCATAATCATACCCATTGTTATGATATCATATATGGTTCACTTATGACTTTATATTACCCATTCTTTTGTAAATTCCATGTTAAAGAGTGTTTTGGATAAAATCGTTTCATTTGACGTCCGTGTTTTGACTTGTAATTATTCATATGATTACATAGATTATTATTACATAATTCCAGAATATAAAACATGATTTATATATAATATATATTCAGAATATACAAATATATAATAGATTAGTAAATGGAAATAAATACACCGTTCATGGAGACGTTAGGTCGTATGTACACATGAACAGTGTTTTCGTTTCATTATTGAGTTGAATGGAATTAAGTAGATGAATATATATATATATAAACATAAATCCAGTATCATTATTATGTCATATATTTCATGATTACTTATTATATATATTCTATAATCATTCATGAATGGTTAACATGGATAATGAATCTCATCACGTCGTGGAGACGGTAGTCCGTACGTACGCACGAGCGATGATATCGTTCTCATGATAGTGGAATTTTATTAGAGTGTATGTATACTATTTCAGAATCAATATCACTTTACAATATTCATATATAGTTATTATGTACACAATTATACCCATCCAATTATGGTGGTGGTGGAAAATAGATTACACCACGGCGTGGATACGGTATTTCGTACGTACGTACGCGCAGTGATTACGTTTTCCATAGGAGGGATAGATGGTGAAATAGGGTTGTTTCATACTTAAAATAACATATCAGTATATGAGTGATACTGATGTTATTACTTCCTAATGAAAAAACCTACAAAGAAGAATTGGATGAAGAAATAATGTTGAAATAATCGGTAACAGACATTACCTCTTCTTTGAAGCGCCTCTTTGAGATCTCCTTTTAGGGAACTAAAATTGGTCTTTTAGGAAGACCAGAACCTCTAGCATATTTCTAGGGAAGTGGAGAAGTGAATTTGGAAGGGTTTGTCTGAGCTTTAAGGCTCAATGTGGTGTGAGGAAGAGAGGGAGGAGTTTCCCTTTTATAAGAGAGGAGAGGGGCACCTTTGGAATAACTAAAAATATTATTTTATTATAAAGCCAAATTCAGTTTTAGATATCTCCAAATTGATTTATTTCTAAGCTAAGGTGGGGATCGGTAGAAATACTCTCATCCAATAGAATTTAGTGAAGTTTAGGATCCTATTATAACTTTATCATTTAGATTTAACATTAAGTTAGATAATTATAATTTTACAGTGCCTTTTTGTGTTGTTACACTATAAGGTCAATAAACTTACTATATGAAGCCAAACTAACCCCAAGATGTTTATTATTAATATATAAAACCATATCTAAGTCATTTGGTCGAACCTTATATTTTTAGGAATAAAATAACAATTAATAATATAGTATTTGTTTTAAAAACTATTTTATGTCAATTTTGACACTATTTAGTAATTGATTTTTGTTAAAATCATAACAGACTTCTTAGTTAGAAAAAAGTTAATTATATCAATACTAAAATGTCATATTAACATAGAAAATTAGTTTAATTAATAAAAAGTCTCAAATTACATTTATTTGGGTATTTATAACATCAATTATGTTAATCTATCTTTAATAAGTTAATTACTGCATCATATTTGTATAATAAATATATTAACATATATAAAGTCTAAAAATTACAAATAAAATATCATTATGTAGGAACTCGTTTTATCTTTCTAATGAATATTTATAGTCGAATTTATCTTATATATAACCCTGTATTAAAAATAATATACTTATTAAACATTGATTTTAACTATTTTAACCCTTCTTTAAATAAATTAATAATAAATGTTGTAATCTAATCCAAGTGGGCCTAAATGGTCATATTTTATTCCTAAAGTTGTTTTTCGTAGAATTTCACTTATCCAATAGAATTGGTACATGTTTTAGGGTAATAATAATATCATTTTTACCCTTAATTACGCTATTTACATTTAACCGTGGTAAAAAAAAGTAAAAAGTTACTATTCACCAAAAATTATTTTCATCTCATTGAACCAAATTTTACTTATTGACATCAACAGTGTCTCTCGGATTTTTGAAATTCCACTCACAGAAGCGGTAAAATTATGTTTTATAAAAAATTCATTTTTTAACTACCACTTAGTGGTTTCACTATTCATCAAAAAATGAATGTTTCAGGAAAAATACCAAAAATTAGGCCTAAGATATATTTGATATTATGAACTGAAAAATGATTTCTATTTTACCAAATTCAAAACATATCAATTGCATTATTTAATTTAAAAATTAATTCCCGTCTTCAAAACAAATAGCGTGTTCTTAAGAGATAATAACTATCTAAAGATTGACACTTGTTCATGTCTGGTTTAATTGTGAAATTACATCCAACGACCAACATTGTATTAAATTGTAAAAATATATTCTAAATATACTTTAAAACCACTCAAATTAATAATTTATCACTATTAATTATTTCGATTAAAAAGGTTGTTTTTAATTAAAATTTAGTACTTTTCACTATTCATCAGAAAATGAATGTTATCCAAAAAGTACCAAAATTTCACCCTAAGTTAATTTCGATATTCCGAATCCAAAAATGAAGTCCATTTTGAAAAATAAAATTTAAAAAATTTCAAAAAGTGGTTATTACTATTCATAACGGCTAGTTTTAATAATATTTTAATAGCATATTGTTGTTTAGTGAAACTCGTTATCGCGTACTACACATGATATCAAGGAAGGTCGCGATTGCGTGTAATGCAAGGCAAGTCAATGGTGCGTGTTGTGCAAGATCCTTTTGGTGTAGCATAAAATGCAAGACATTAATGAAATTTAAAAAATATTTTTCATAAAATTTCGCGGTGTTACATTCTACGCCCCTTAAAATGAATTTTTGCCTCGAAATTCATCGGGGTTATAAATGGATTAGTCCTTGAAATTTTCTTTAACAGAAACCCACATCGTAAAAAGGAATACCAAAACCAATATTTAAAAACAAAAGTATAAAACGTAACAGTTACCCAAATAAACTAATCATTGGGTTTCCACATAGAAGAAAATGTGGATATGGAAGAGAAATATAACCATCATGTTCTGATGGAGAGTGGTAGAGAACATGGCTATGGAAAATCCATCAATAAAAAATACATAGATTTGTGATGATCTAAGGTACCATCTGATTAATCGGATATAAGGTCACTAGGACAAAATTTTTGGGTTTCAAGATCATTTCCCTAAAGTTGTGAATTAAAAGAAATACTTACATGATTTTGGTACAATATCACTGTTGTTCGTTAATTGAAAAGTTTCCACTTCATCCCTTAATGAAATGAAGTTGAATTTGTTATTTGTGATGTGTTAGTAGATCATATGATAGAATTATGGGTCATTCCATCTATCTCAAACAAAAGGTTATAAAAGTTATCAAAAATAAATCAGTACATCTACAGTGATATTATTCATATATGGTTCCTAAAATGGACTTATACTTAATATATCATATTTCTTAATATAATAAAACTATTTTCTACTAAACAGGGACTTCCTGTGGGCTAGTGGTAGGCGATAAAGGCCAGTTGCACTTCGGTTGTGGGTTCGATTCCCACAGCCTTGTCTGACGCGATGGGTTGTCACTCGTCCTACAGGATGTCCTTTTTCTAAAACTACAATACTATAACATCCCATAAATAATATCAAAAAAATTACTATCCATAAACAATACTAACTTATGTAAAAACATAATCCATTCCAATCTTTAGGCTTATCTTAAATACTTCGGTCCATGCTCATAGTATAAAGAAAACGATTACTTGAAATGTCATCAACCAAGCATGTGAATACCATAATTTATCCCCCATATATCTTGTTGGTCACATTCCAATCATGTGAATACCTTAATCATGTATTCTATTGAAAAATGAATACCCATTAAACCTTAGTGATAACATGAATTCTGTCAAAAGTTAACTCTTTCCACATACCAAAATCCAAAAATTCTATATACTGAAACTATGATATAACCTTCTCCTTATATCATTCATGAGCTCATAAATACTATCAAACATTTAATTTTCTCCTTATCACTTTATTATGATCATATCATCTACATTCCAAAAATACTTGAATAACCTTTCATTGATACCGGTACCATTAATCATACACATTCAAAACTCAAGGAAAGACAACAGTGTAACAATCCTTAGATGTATCTTTATTCCATAGTACCAGGAGATTACATATAAAACATTACACATGATA
Organism: Viscum album; assembly: GCA_963277665.1. Classification (NCBI taxonomy): domain Eukaryota; kingdom Viridiplantae; phylum Streptophyta; class Magnoliopsida; order Santalales; family Viscaceae; genus Viscum; species Viscum album. The sequence continues at coordinate 1,450,646,868 of OY728155.1, forward strand.
AACATGTAATCATTCCACTATATTCTTAAACCATTGACCGAGCTTCAACAATTCCTTCATATCACATATCATTTCTAGTCTCTTCATCATCATCAACATAAATACTACTCATAGGACCATACTGATTCTCTTTATGAGACTTTCCCTTAGGGAATTTGTTTGAATAATGCTCGTACATTCCACATTTAAAACATTTAAACATTGTTGATGTTGTAGAAATACCATTATCCTCATCCCTGGTGTTAACTGAACCTTTTCCTTTGCACTTACTGACTTTGTGTCCTTCTTTTCCACACCCAAAGCATCTTAAAGTTCCTTTTAAACATTCTGTTTGATGCCTCTTCCCACATGATTTACATAGGGGAAATTGAACTTTCTTTCCTCTATGATCACCATGAAACACCATCTTTCTCTTATTAGCCGAGTCAGGAAAGTTACCAAATTTTACTTTATTGATCATATTATGAGATTGTTTATTCGGCATAATAATGATGTTTGGACTTACAACTCCCATTTCATTTAGTTGCTCATAAAGAATATCATTCCATGGTCCATCATATCCTCAATTATCGTGAATCATCTTGTTTCCAGCCATTTTCTAAAACCCAAAAAGAATAGTGTGAGTGGAAAAAATCATAATAAAGGGGGATTAACTTCAATATATAACATCTTCAGTTTAATCTAATATTGTTACCATAGTTATAGGACTATATCTTATAAGTTTACGTATACTTATAGACATCCCTGGACATACCTTAGAAATATCTATAGGGATCTCACTAACGTTTTTGCATCCTAGTTTCCAAAGGATGACTAAAATTTTCCTATGATACCAACTGTAGAGACTCAAAGCTTGACGTACATGGACATTACATTACTTTAGCAGAATACTTAATACATAACAAAACCACAGACACAAGGACCGTAATAGTTTAGTGTCTTTGGAAACTTGTAACTTAATCCTCTAATAGTGGTGAAAGATCTTCAACATCTCCCATAATGATCTTCCCTTTTTTTCTTACCTAAAACATTTATTTATATCCTAGGGAAAAGAAAACATAAAAAGGGTGAGCTCAAATGCTCAGTAAGGGTATGAATGGATAAAATAAAACAAACCTTATACATTTGAACATAAAAACATGAACATAATGTTTAAACATCAAAATCTTGAGAAACGACACAAAACATGGAAGTACGTAAGGCATAGATCATAAAGAAACATTATGAATGATAAAATAGCATGGTAATAAAACTGGTAATTGTGGAAACCATTAAGCACATGATATGATTTACATAGTAGCCAAGGCATTGCTTCCAAGACCATCTTAGTGGACAATGTCCCTTTCTGAATCGAGATCACTCCTCGTTCCAGTCCTGTATTACTGAACCAGATTAACTTTCCATTCCATCCATGTATATCTCATGAGGTATAAATCTTTACCCAATTCATTGGAGAGAGATATAGGACCCACCCATCTCATAATGAAATCATTCTTACTTGTGCCACAAAATAAACATACATCATTCCTAGTATCCCAATAAATAAAATGGGTTTCATAAACGTCATCCCATTATCACATAATCCATATAAAATAAATGGATATCATTTCATAATAAGAAAATTTAAACCATGTAAATCATAGAGACTTTATACTTGAAACATACACATATGAAATAATGTCATCTTAGATGGAAAAAGGTTTTGATAAAACACTTGAAATGAATTCTTGAGGAAAATATCCTTTCTTCTTCAAAATCAATTACTTTTCACAAAACGTCATTATATTTTAAAAGAAATATATTTTGTTGAAAATTGTCATGAAATATTTTTAGGAATAATCATGAAAATAAGTCATTATAAAACTGTAAAAATCAATTCGTGCCATATAAGTTAAATAACATTCTTCTTGTACTTTTGTCGGAAAAGTTAAAAAAAGTACCTCGTAGGGTAAACAAAAGAATGATTCCTTCCATACCATGGAGTAAAAGTCAAAATGGGTATAAAAGGACTTAAAAATAAATGAATACACTTTTATACAACATGGACATGGATGATAGCAATAAACCCAGTAAATACTTATAAATAAGTAATCTCGGATTAAAATGAGATTTGCACAATTATCCCTCAACATAGGTCCGATTTGCTTCGTAAGTGTCCGAACCTCCTATATAATGATTTAAATAATGTCATTGACTTATTCCAGAATCATACTTATTGTTATCATATCATATATAGTTCACTTATGACTTTATATTACCCGTTCTTTTGTAAATTCCATGTTAAAGAGCGTTTTGGGTAAAATCGTTTCATTTGTCATCCGTGTTTTGACTTTTAATTATTGATATGATTAATTAGGTCATGATTATATAATTACATAATATAAAACATTATTTATATATAATATATATTCATAATATACATATATATAATAGATTAGTAAATGAAAAGAAATACGCCGTTCATGGAGACGGTAAGTCTTACGTACGCATGAACGATGTTTTCGTTTCCTTATTGAGATGAATGGAATTAAGTAGATGACATAAATATATATACAAATAAATCAAGTATCATTATTATGTCATATATTTTATGATTACTTATTATATATATTTTATAATCATTAATGAATGGTTAACGTTGAGAATGAATCTCATCACGTCGTGGAGACGGTAGTGCGTACGTACGCACGAGCGATAATATCATTCTCATGATTGTGGAGTTATATTGGAGTGTATGTATACTATTTATGAATCAATATCACTTTACAATAATCATATATAGTTATTATGTACACCATTATACCCATACAGGTAAGGTGGTGGTGGAAAATAGATCACACCACGGCGTGGAGACGATATTCCGTACGTACGCACGTGCGGTGATTTCTTTTTCCATATGATGGATAGATGGTGAAATAGGGTTTTTTAATACTTATATTAACATTTCAGTCTATTAGTGATACTGATGTTATTACTTCATAATGAAACAACCTAAGAAGAAGAAGTGGAAGACGAAATAAAGTTGAATGAATCGGTAACGGACATTCCTCTTCTTTGAAGCTCCTCATTGAGATCTCCTTTTAGGGCATAAAATTGGTCTTTGAGGAATCACCGAACCTCTAGGATGTTTCTAGGGAAGTGGAGAAGATAATTTGGCAGGTTTTGGCCGAGCATGAATACTAAAAGTGGTGTGAGGAAGAGAGGGATGAGGTTCCCTTTTATAAGGGATGAGAGGGGCACCTTTGGAATAACTAAAAATATTATTTTATTATAAAGCCAAATTCGGTTTTAAATAGCTGAAAATTGATATATTTATAAGATAAGGTGGGTATGGGTCTAAATACTATCATCCAATAGATTTAGGCAAGTTTATGGTCCTATTTTATCCTTATTATTTTAATTTAACATTAAGTTAGATAATTTTACTTTTACCGTGTCATTTTGTGTTCTTATACTATAAGGTTAATAAACATACAATAATAAGAAAAACGAAACACAAGTTTTATATTATTAATATATATAACATTATCTAATTATTTTGTCTGAAGATTATATTTGGAGGAATAAAATAACAATTAATAATATAATATTTTTTTAAAAAACTATTTTATGTCAATTTTGACACTATTTAGTAATTCATTTTTTTGAAAATCATAACAGACTCATTAGTTCAAAAAATGTTAATTATATCAATACTAACATGTCATCGTAACCTAGAAAATTAGTGGAATTCATAAAAAGTCTAAAATTACATTTATTTGGGTATTTATAATATCAATTATGTCAATATTTCATTAATAAGATAATTACTGTATCATCGTTGTGTCATAAATAAATTAACTTATTTAAAGTCCAAAAATTACAAATATAATATCATTATGTAGGAAATATTTTTAGCTTTCTAATAAATATTTATAGTCTAATATATATTATGTATAACCCTGTAGTAAAAATGATATACTTATTAAACTTTTATTTTAACTATTTTAACCCTTCTTTAAATAAATTAATTAAAAATGTCCTAATCTTTTCCATGTGGGTCTAAATGGTTACATTTTATTCCTAATGATGTTTTTGGTCGAATTATACTTATCTAATAGAATTAGGACATGTGTTAGGGTAATAATAATAACATTTTTACCATTAATTACCCTATTTACATTTAACCGTGGTAAAAAAACGTAAAAAGCTACTACTCACCAAAAATTATTTTCATCTAATTGAACAAAATTTCACCTACTGACATCAACCGTGTCTCGTAGATTTTTGAAATTCCACTCACATAAGTGGTAAAATTATTTTTTATGAAAAATTCCTTTTTTTTACTACCACTTAGTGGTTTCACTATTCATAAAAAAATGAATGTTTCCAGAAAAATAACAAAAATTAGGCCTAAGATATATTTGATATTATGAAGTGAAAAATGATGTCTATTTTACCAAATTCATAACCTATCAGTTGCATTACTTAATTTAAAAATTAATTTCCATCGTCAAAACAAATAGTGTGTTCTTAAGAGATAATAACTATCAAAAGATTGACACTTGTTCATGTCTGGTTTATATGTGAAATTACATCTAATAACCAACATTGTATTAAAATTTAAAAATATATTCTAAATATAATTTAAAACCATTCAAATTAAAAATTTATCACTATTAATTATTTCAATTAAAAAGGTTGTTTTTAATTAAAATTTATTAATTTTCACTATTCATCAGAAAATGAATGTTATCCGAAATGTACCAAAATTTCGCCCTAAGCTAATTTCGATAATCCGAATCCAAAAATGAAGTCCATTTTGAAAAATAAAATTTACAAAATTTCAAAAAGTGTTTATTACTATTCATAACTGCTAGTTTTAATAATATTTTAATAGCATATTGTTGTTTAGTGAAACTCGTTATTGCGTACTACACACACTATCGAAGAAGGTCGCGATTTCGTGTAATGCAAGGCAAGTCATGGATGCGTGTTGTGCAAGCTCATTTTGGTGTAGTGTACAACACAAGACATTAATAAAATTAAAAAGAATATTTTTCATAAAATTTCGGGGTGTTATAGTACAACCATATTCATTATTCTATCCATCGTTTTAATGACATGTCACCATACGTGCATACGTACGATTTACCATCTTCACGTCGTGGTGTAATTGTTATTCAATAAATTATTATTTATATGGGTATAATAATGATGTGTAATTGAGGTACATAATAAATATATCATGATAATGATTCTTTATATATGATATATCATCAAATTATTTATTATTTTAATATCAAAAGAACGATATTGTCGCTCGTGCGTACGTACGAATTACCATGTCCACGAACTCAATGATATTTGTTCCCCATCGTATCCATTGAAGAATAATTTTCATTAGATGATTAAAAATAATGTTAAAATACTAAATATAATTCTGAATATAAATAAGATACATCCTATCCATAACAATCATTTCTTACTTAACAAATAATAAAAAGGAAAACGAATTAATTAACACCCAAAATGAAGATAATACTAAGATATTATTAACAAATAATTGTTAAAAGATCATATATGATATAGTATTAATGTATATGATTATTTAAAAAATTAAAAGTAGTTATAAAATTATTTAAAATTATATGATTAGAAAGTAATTTTCCGTCATTTTCTGAACAAGGTAATTTTGGAAAATTTCATCAAAATTAGGATAATAATGTTTTTTAACAGATACGGCGGGAGTATCTATTTTCTGCCGTTATAACATATTTTAAGAATCCCTTACAAACATATAAAATATTTCACAAATAAATATTTTCTTTTATAAATAAGTCACTCTTAAATGATTTCAAATTAAAATGAGATATTTCTCAAAAAAATGTTTTGATTTCATATATGTCAACATCCAATGATGGATTTTATTTTTATTTAAAGTTGATTTATAATGATAAAAAACATACATTTGGTATTAATGGTTTTGTGATATGATTGACTATGGATGTGATATTTTTACACCATCCATGGTTTATAATAAATGTATTGACATTTTTATGCTAATTTTAATATGAATGTTTATGTTATATTTCAAACTTTTCATATGAGGAATGTATTGGACTTAATAAGAGATGGGTGGAGCTCGCTATATCTCTTTGATGCATCAGTATGTCTCATGAGACAACTAGACGTGGAATTGGCATAGGCCTTTCCCAATTTTATATATAGTTTTGGCCGAGTCCTTAATCTTTTTTAGACATTTTGGCCGAGGCCATGAAAAAATATTCCAAAATATCTGGCATTATACATTCCCTCATTATTAAAATAATATTGATGGTTCATGTACTCATTACACTAGTGTAATACCCATGATTATGATTTATTATGGAATTATTTACAAGGCTCATATTCTTTCCATAATAGTGTTATGGTTTATTACTGTTAAAGTCATATGTTTTCAATTATTCTCCATGCTTAATATTTATATTATTTTCCGCTGTATTTCTAACCCTTATGAGCATTTGATATCACCCATTTTTCTGTTTCCTTTTACCAGGATATAAAGAATTTTTTCATCAGTGACTCGCATGCATAATCTAGGAGGATAGGTTGTTTCTAATAAATTAAATTCATGTTTTATTACTTTTCAAGTTGTAAATTTAAACCTATGTATGAATATTGATTCCAATAATACTAAATGGATCCATTTTTCAAGACATGATTTCCTTGTGATCATGCCAATGTTATGTAATAAGGAACCTACTCTGGGCTTTTAGGGTTGAGTCATTAAAAATATCATGTTAAAGACTCTTCCAAAATTTAGATTTGAACCTTTGATCATGATCAGAGACAATAAAATGTGGGAATCCATGAATCCTATCAACATACATCTAATAGATATTTGCATTTTTTTCAATCAAGATATATTTCTGAATAGAAATAAAATGAGAAGTCTTGGCTAGTTGGTCAACCATAACACATGTCACATTATTTACCTTCGATGTCTTCGGGAGACCTTTGACAATGTCCATAGTAAAATGTTCTCATTCCAACATGGGTCAAAGAAATGGTTTCATCATCCATTTGGAATTTTGTCACTATACTTTAACATGATAATAAACCAAGCACCATGATATATATTCTGTAATATCTTTCTTCTTATAATCACACCAGAAGTGTTCTCAGAGATCACGGTACACCTAGGTACTACAAGGATAGATAGATCATGTTAGACTATGTGCATTTTCCAATAGCCCCTTCATTATCTAGGTTGATGAACACACAAAAAGATTAGTTCTAGATCAAATCAAACCTTCATTGTCGATATGGAAATCATGTATATTCCTTTACATTGCTACATTCTCCTTATTTTGTAACTCTAGATCATACCTTTGTTCCTCCTTGATATTCTCTTGGAATGATGGTTGGACAATAATTTGGGGAAGGTAGGATGTATCCCATGACATTATGATTTTAAAATCTTTCATTTTCATATCAATTAATATATGGTCTTTATCAATCCATAACATGTATAGAATAGTAGGGTTTTTTCTGCTTGGTGCATCATCTACCTTGTTCGCCTTTCCGGGATGATTTTGAATAGAGTAATCATTATCCTTTATTATATCTTACCATATCCTTATATGCATGTTTAGATCCTTTTGTGTGGATATATACAATAATCTAATGCGTTAGGATTATATCTCACACTTCTTAGAATAAAGATATTGTCACCATATTTTCAAGGAAAAATCACATCTCCCAGCTCTAGATCATGCATCGGGTAGTCTTGATCATTGATCTTCAATTACTGTGAGGTGTATGATATCATATTATAATTTTTCATGAGTACTGAATCCAATCCTCTATTTGAATCATTGCTGTAAATCAAAAAAAATTCTCCATGATTCAGTAATGTGAGTACAGGTGTAGTGATCAGCCTTCTCTTTATCTCCTTTAAGTATACCTCATATTCTTCCATCACGTCATTCTTTTCCCCTTTCCCTGTTAATATAGTTATTGGGCATGGAAATCATTAGAAATTTCTCACATAACATCGGTAGTACCCACCTAACATTAGAAAACTACGGATTTATGTGACACTAGAGGGAATGTGACATTATTAAATCTATATTTATTTAGAAGGGTCCATGGAAATTACCTCACATGTGAAAACATGTCCCAACAATGCGACTATATTCATCCAAATGTCACTATTCATGATCTTGGCGTATAACTTATCATTTCTCAATGTTTCCAACACAGGTCTTAGATGTTCTTCGTGCTCCTACTTTCCCTTGGAGTAGACGATAATATCATAAATAGACACTACCAAAAATTTGTCTAGGTATTGTCAAAAAACTCTATTAATAAAATCCATGAAGATTGCAGGGGAAATAGTAAGTCTGAATTGATTCACCAGAAACTCATAGTGCACATGCCTTAAAAGAAAGGTATTCATCAAGATATATTCATTCATCACCTTTAAAAGATGATAACCATAATGAAGATCCATATTTGATAAGCATTGAGATCCTTTTGACTGATTGAAAAAGTCTTCTATTTTGGTAAAAGGATACTTGTTCTTTAGAGTGATCTTCTTGAGTTTCTGATAATCAATACACACCCGCATTGTTCTATCATTATTCATCATGAAGGGAACTAGCACACCCCAATGTGATGCACTGGGGCTAATAAACCCTTTTTCTAGATGCTCATGTAGCTACTTCTTTAACTCCTAATGTTCGATAGGTGCCATCCTATTGAGACACATTGAGATAAGAGTAACCTTGGGTATGATTTCTAATGATAACTCTACCTCATGATTCAGGCAAATTTCGGGCTTCCCTTTGAGAAATACATCACCATATTCACTCACGATTGGAATCCCCACATGTTTGGTACTGTCCTTTTACTCATCCATTTGGGCATGGTATACTTCTTCATAGGGAATAAAAACCCACACCATTGAGGTATTTATCAAAGGAGATTCACGATCTTCCTTACATTTGTAAAGAATCATGGTATGGTTTAGAATATGAAAGGATATTTTTGTTTCCTGATAGTAGATATGTGCACTATATAATCGATTGAAAATCCCGTCGAATTATATCATCAACTTCCAAAAAGGGAAGTATTAAAAGATTAGATGGAAGAATAATCCCAAATTTTCCAACATGAGATGATTCAAACACTTGGGTTGCAATGATTTCACCACATGTTTTTTAAAGATACTACTACTTCAATGTTATGAGGCTTTGATTATATAGTTCTAGAAAAAATGAATGATATAATAGAATGCATAGAAATGTAATCAGATAAGACATTTTTCATTCATGATTGTATAGTATGATTACCTTATACTACTTCATTATATTTCTCAACTCTCACTGTAGTGATGGGAAAAGTCATACCTTGATCATTTGGATTTTGTGGCTGCTAACTCTAATTACCCTAGAGGACTCGAGGTTTAGATCATTGGTTGCATAATTCCCTTTCCACCTATAGTTTTAGCATTGAACCTTATGTTGTTATCTTCATTATTCCACCACAATATCATTTATATTCATTTCTTTTCGACATTCTAGAGAATGTTCTCCGTCCTTCCCACACGTGATATATTTACCCATACCATTGAGGATGTTCCCATTGGAAAAACTTCCCACATTTTTGTCATGTGTGTCATTGAATTTTCTTCTCACCATTGTCATTTGATCAAGTATCTTGAAACTAAATATTTCATTTCATATCCCCAGTTCCATGGCACCATTCACCAAACTCCATATCCACTTTGAGAGCATATCGAAAAAAATCATCATAAATCCGAAATTATTGAATGGGAAGAGCCTTTTGATGGTGTGATTTTTATCCACTAATGAATCTATCAATTTTTTTTCATTATTGTTAAAAAAACAAAAATAAGACCATGAATGTGTCATGAAATTCTCTTTATAGGTTGTGAAGGATTCTCCTTCTTTTTTTTCTAGCAGTAGGAAATCTCCATAAATGTTCATGCGAAGTGTTCTTGGGAAATACTTTTTAAGAAATATTATCTTAATGCCTTCTCATTCCATCTCTTCAATTTCCTCCCTTGACATGGTGTTCTTAATCAAATATCACAATTGATCGGCCACTCCATCAAGATTATAAACACCTAGATTCACCTTCTCCATCTCAGAATAGTGAAGAATAGAAAATTTCTCCTCCATGGAGTTGACCCACTTTTCCACAACTAGTGGACGAAATATCCCCTAATATTTGGTGGTCATTGCCTCATAAAACACTCGATATCCATTTTCTCCCTATTTGGTGAAGGAGGATGTTTTCCATTATTATGTTTACTATTCATAACCAGAGATAGTTTGGTAAGAATTTCCATGAAGTTTTGAATTCCACATCCTATATCATTTGGGATGTCATTTGGGCAATCGTTGCATTTTCCTTTGCATGCGTTTTTGGCCTAGTTTCTCTCGGATCCCACTATTTTGAAAAATAGAAAAGGTTACAAAAAAACATAAGTTATCATTTCATAAATAAAATATTAATTATTTTAATTTATACTAAAATAATAACATAACATATCCCTATTTAAATATTATTTTCTGAATTTTTGTACTTAGTCTCATGCATGACGATTTCTCTGTGGTTCACTAATCCTAATTCACAAATTAACTAAACCATTCCTCTGGTAACAGCTATAGGGACCATGTATTTTCATACATTACTATTATATCATTGTAAAGATAGAAAACATAATAATATTACACATAGAGTATATAAATATTTAGTGTCTCGGTAAAACTAGTACCATACATAACAATAACACCATTAATCATAAATAATTATTTATGTCATTCTTCACTACATTCTTAATGGCACTTGACCTCTCCTTAGTAAATGTACTCACCTGAGGATATGCATAAAAAGGGTTGAGATAATTTCTATTAATAAGATATATAAGAATAATATATCATGGGGTGAGAATAATCATAACATAGGAAAATATTATTAATATAATAGAAATCATTATTAAAAGACACGAAATGTAGAAATGTATAAAAACGAAAAATCATGTATAAACACAATTAATTCATTAATTGACAATAAATGAACCTTTTTTTCATTAATTTAGTACATGGGGGTTTCATTAAGTTATTTTATTGGCCTTTTGGTGAGTTATTGAGTTTAAAAACATTAGTCAGGAATGTTCATTTTTTTGGGGTTTTCATGGGCTGTTCACATGTATTCATAAATGGAACTTCGTGTAGAACATTTGTAAACATAAAAACTCAAATTTATTGTTATTAATGATATTACAATTTTTTTAATTATGATATATTTAATTATATTATATAAAATGTGGATTATTCATTATATTATAATTAAATGATGATTGTTTGGGTTAATTTCTGTGATTTTTCGATCACAATGAATTAGTTTTATTTTATCACTGAGTTTCATGTAAATAAATAGTTCCAGAACCCAAAAGGTAATAAAACATAAACATTAAAATATTTTTTATACAATATTATGGTTTTAATGTATGATTTGGATGATTTGAATGAAAAGGAAAGAGCATCTCTCATGATTTAGTTAAATTAAATCATCATGGTCTACGATTTTCATTTTACTAACTAAGAGAGGGAGGGAGGAGTTTAATGACTAATATTTCATTAAAAAGATATAACACTAGTATATAAATCATAATTAAGTTATCATGAAATTTGGATGAGATATGTTGAGTATAATATAATAAATGAAAAGTAATTAGAAAGGAAAAACAAAGAAAATAGGGAGAGAATTACCTCTTTAATCCTCCTCTTGAGATCCCCCGCAAGGATTCTAGGCATATTATTTTGATGAGACCAGGTGTTCTAGGATGTGGTGGCGGAGGATGATTCTTGGGAATAGTGTATACAAGGATTGATTCTTGGGAGGTGTGAGTAAATGAGGGTGCGAAGGGTGGTATTTATAGTGGAGGGGAGAGGGGATCTCTCAATATAAATTTCAGTAATTTATTATTTCTTCACAATACAAGTAATAGTGAATCTTCCATGACCATGATTATTAATTAATTAATGTGAAACCTAAACAGTTGGACTTACATCATTATAACATCATCCACAACTCAATAATTAGCTTATGTATCTTATTTTTTAAATTATGGTATTTCACTATTCATTAAAAATTCATGTGTTTCAGGAAAATAACATAAATTCCCCTCAATTTTTTTGACATGTTGAATACAAATATAAATTCCATTCTCATAAATAATTTTATAAATATGATTAAATAAATTTTTAATTAAAAGCATAATTTACTTAAAAAAACAGTTTTAAAAAATAAAATTGATTTTATAGTGCTTTCAAAAAATACTCGCAGTCTTATAAAATTATCATAAATATTGAAGACATAGATTTTTTTAATTTATGAAAACATTTTATGAAAATAAATTTTATTTTAAATTAACTAATTATTTATAATAACTTATTTATGATTTACAATAATACCAATACTTCACTATGGTCAAATTGTCACCTATAAGATGCATAAATTTTGATTAATTATTCATTGGTATGGTTACTATTATTTTGGATGATTTAATAATACTAACAGTCAAATTACTATTCATATGGGTATTTCACTATTCATAAGTGTACCTTAATAAACATTAAAAATTACTTTTTTCCAATCGGACTTCAAACATCTTACTAATCACAACTGTGTATGTATGGTTTTCGAAATTCAAAACATAGAAGTGGAAAAATTAGATTTAATATTCACATAGTACTGTGTACAATAATATGTAATTTGATTCATAATGGGAATATACTATTATGATTAATTATAAGAAGGGAATTTAATTTCTTAAATATTGGTTCGTTATAGAGAAAGAAATATGTAAAATCCTAAATGAAAATATAATATATTTAGTTTGTTTTGAAAATTTTTAATGGAATGAATTCATTGGATGCAATGGGGTTTATATAGGTTATATATTACATTTATAAAATATTATATACCCATTTGTTATAATACCAATAAACATGTTGCATGTTTGGATATAATAACATATAGTTTATGAACATAATGTTTTTTTAGATGTTGAAGTAAATATTTTAATCAGAAAAAGTTTATATGAAATAAATAAAGTATTTTTTTTACCTTTTTAATTATATTTTCATTCATTTTTTGATGATCCACATTTGAAGTTTTATTTGGAACTTGAACATGTTCATAATTTAACTAGATAATGGAAGGTATTCTTTTGAAAAATAACATATGATTGATAGAACTATGTATTTGGTGAAGACTATATATGATTAGAAATTTACTCCACTATAGATCCTAGTGAATAAGATCCTCAATAAATAAATCTATCTTATCAAAAGTATTATGTTACTCCTATAATTAGATCTTATCCGCAAACAATTGTAAATATATTATACTATTTTTATAATTTATCTATTCATTTTATTCATGAATGATTAATAAAAGTATAAGTATTGAACACATCATGTCATAATGTTTTATTGAAGAACAAATGACGATTAAATAAATATTATTCATTTAAACTAAATAAATCATATAGAGATTAATTTTTTCCCTTCCATCCCCCAACATTTACATTGGAAGATATTACTATTGTCTTATGTAGTTAATTATTTGTCTATATAATCTAGTGGAACAACAACAAATATTTTTTTTCTAAAATTTATATATTTTATACCGATTAAATTCACATTCAGATTCATGTCCCATAAACCATTATAATATCTTTTAAATGATTTCATTAAAATCAATTTACAGAACAAGAATTATTTCATCTAGAGTATGTTACACCCATTGTGTTTTTTATATTGTATCAGTGAATATATCAATTTAAACCTCACATTCCCTGGGTCCTAATAACCTACATATTGATCTTGTCATCATGGACAAGGGGATCATAGAGCATTCCATTCATTTTCTAGATATCTTTTTATTGTAAACCATATAAAACTACAGTTATTACCTCATTCAATCCCATCATTATTACAATAAATAAATGAAATTTTATTAAGTCTATCATCATAAATATTTGAATCATTTTTTTTCAATGGAATATGATTATTAAGATTATTCAAAAGATTCATTATTGTACCTTTTAGATAAATCTGACTCACTTAAATATATATTATTTGAAGTAGTTTATTTCATATTCCATTATTTGATTATAAATTTCAAACCATTAGTATACATATTTGAAAATGAGGCAGTAGATAATATAATTAATAGATTTTAATTCTCATGGAAACAATAATACTTTTTATAAAAAACTATTTTTACAACTTATTTATATTAAACATATAAAAATTTGATGAATGATTTCAACAAATTAAATTAATTTATGTAATAGTAATATAAATTAACAAAAATAAGAAATAATTAGTTAATATAATATTAATTCACTTATTCATTGATAGAAAAAAAAGTTTTTATTTAAAAAATAATTTTATAATATATTATATGATTTATATTAAAATAAATTTATTATTTTTGGATAATGACATATAATTAAACATATAATTTATGTATACAATAATAATAATAATAATAATAGTTCATATAATGAACATTATATTTAAAGGAATTATAATTAATGCCTTGTAATACGTAAAAGAATTCTTAATTTTATTTTATTCTTAATTTTTATCTTAATAAACTAAATATAACTTTAGATGAAAATTATTTTTTTGAAACCAAATTTTTATAAATATTAAAATTTTATCATCTTTTAATTTTTAGTAATTAATATGAAATAAGTATAAGTGTACATTATGTTAAAGGACACATGTTTCAACAATATCAGTTTTTCATTATATGTTTAATGCATTTAAAAGTTAATTTTAACATATATAAGAATTGATATATGATAAATGATGTCTAAATATGGGATGATAATATATATTAGGATAAATAGGTCATATTATATTGTTAGTAAGAATAAAATTACCATGGTAAATATATAAAATGTATAAAGGTGAAAAAAAATTCACGTGGTTAATTGTTTTTAGTTAAAATTATTTAAATCAATTATATAAGGAATTTTAAATGTGTGTAATCCAATCGTACATATCTAAAAAACATTTCCGTACATAACTCGCCTAATTGCCTTGTGATTGCCTCACCATTCATCACCCAAATTATGTTTCCAAAATAAATATTCCTCTTTCTCAGTAATAAATGGATCTCACTACCACCCACTAATGAAAAACATTACTTTTTATTTCGATTCAATTCATAAGACCAATTATTTTCATAAAAAATCCCAAAATTTAAATCGTTGGTGAAAATAAGGATTCATATGTATTTTATTCTAAGGGAAATTGTTGTAAGAATGATTGATTCATTAATAGTATGTAATGTTCTTTTTATCATATATTTCACTGATATTTTCATCAACATTATTCCAATGAAACCCTGCAGTCAATATTTTTTCCTTATTTTTTAATTTTATATAAATATTTATTTTTCATAATTTTTGTGGAATTGGGTGGAAATTTTGGAAATTTTAATTTTACATCCTTATTGCATGGTTTATACACAGTTTGGATAAACTATGTTGGATAAATATGTATAGTGTTGTGTTATATTATAATTTCTTTCATGATTGGAAAATGGTTAAAAATCATGGGGGGTCACCAAGTGATTTACCAGGTGATTCTAATATGAGCTGCAAGGTCAGTAAACAATTCTGAAAACCATGTCGTCAAAACTTTATAAGAATCTCTGTTCACATAAAGATGGTGTGTATCCATTTATTATCCTAAATATTTTACATAAAATCCATCTTAATGACCCATCCAAGTGGGGCACATTCCACAACTCCCATGGTCACCTTTAAAATGCCAGAGGCAGGTTTCTGGCAGTGAGTACGCATATCACAATCCATGGATGAATTTCTTATGTAATTGTACACATGTACACATCTGAAATACCCCAATAATGATGAAATGTAAAAACAACTGAACAACCAATTAATGTATACATCTATATCCCAAAACTAGAGTACGATAGGAAGTAATCCAATTAAATAGGGCCAAATACAATCCCACCATATGATAGTTTATATCACAAGCCCAACCTAAATGTTATGGTAATAGGACTACTATATCAACGATGTTAGAAATCCAATTGATCTATCCGGCCACACTATGCATAATCTAGTCCTAGTCTTCCTACTATTCTATAAAAAACATCTATCTTATGCACAAGACAATAAATATAAAGAAAAATCCTCCTCGGGGATGAGTTTAAAAATATATAGTAGGTCACCCTAAAACAGAAAATTATATAACAATGGTAATTCAACCCACACAACATAGGTATATTTCTACAACGCATATAACAATAATATCGAGATATACTCAATCTAGTACATACTTTCTTGAGGTATGCTAAAATTATATAATGACATATTAGGATTCAAGATCAATGATTCCATGAATCACTCAGCCCAAAAAACACACTATTGAATCTAATAGCATGGACGACATCGATCATAGATAAAATTATCCGAGTTTATCTGTAGAATAAATAATATTTTAATATACCCACAGATAATTTTATAAAATAGTTGAGAATCATAACAATATCTTTGTGGTTATACCAACAACTCAATATGGATTAAAAAGTTAAGTAGATGATAGGTGTTAGTGTAGTGTTTTTCACATCTATACCAATAACTCTACCGAAGAAATGAATAAAAATATAGATTCCACTCAGGACTCTTGGGGAAATTCTAATAACTATATCTAGGATGTCCTAAATAAGGGAACATAGTCCAAATATTAAGAAATGTTTAGTACTGACCTTCATGAAAATGATAACTGGAATGAATCCTAATGAAATATTTCCATCATATAGAGGAAAAGAGATCTAATACATCTAACAAGGAGTACATTGTATTTATAAGGGTTACAAACCGTGTTTCCTAACCCTTTTATATGCTCATGTAAACAGACAATGTCATTCAAACTGTTCCCTTGTAAAAGAGGAGTACACATTGTGTAGATGGGTTACACATAGTGTCCATAAATCTAGGGCCCACAATTGTAGTCTAGTTATGTTCTACTTGACAGTCTCATCCCATGCATTGAGGCGTTTGTTTAATTACACATGGTATCCGATGTACATGGTTCATGCCAAGATGTATGGGGGATTAAACACCATGCAAGAAAACTGTGTACTCCACCTCATGTCTATAAACTATCATAATAACACGACAAGTTCATCCAAGGGGAATACATTCCATGTATCCCAGGAAAATAATCCCAATGTAATAGGTTGTTTCCAAAAAACGTTTTTATTCTCCCTCTCATGCTTATACCAACATCACCTTGGAATCGTTCTCCAGTAAAGCCAAAACTCATGGATCTACTCCGGATGAACTCCTCCACCACTATATTACACAATCTGACACATAAATCCATTTGTAAAAAATATTTGGGTCATCTATATCATCTTCCATGCACATCATTTGATGATCATGGGTCTAAAAACTGATTTATTCAACACTTATCCTATCACAGATCCATTTCATTTAATCGAGCCCGAATCTATGATATCATATCATGGTGCCAAGAAATTATAGTGCAATAATGATTAATTCGGTAATGTGTCGAATTGTTTCCTATTGAAGATGATTATTATGAATGGAAAAATATTGGGTTAAATAAACAAACACAAAAAAGTGGGATGAACCATGGTTATGTTTTGTTTTCCTCAATTCATTACCGTTAGAATGAATAATAAAAAAACAATAAAATAAACAACTCACAAAGTATTATACCCACAAAATTATCCCAACATTCATAACAATAGATATATAGGCCTATAATTTTTTAAATTTGTATTTATTCTTTGTAGAATTCATGAATAGGGAAATGAAACAATTCAAAATACACACACTACCTGAATTTGGTATGATGGTTGATGAAGAACGCCCAGTCTTCGTCTTCATTATCTAGATCCATCGAATCTGAGGAGCACATATCATTGATTTTTAATGTTTTCAATTTTCATTAGAGAGCGTTCAAGATTCTCTCAACAATGGTCCTCTAGTATCTGCAAAGTCATTAATATGACCCTGATATTTCTCAATAACAAAATATAAAAATTCATTAATTTGTTGGGTCAATGAAAATGAAAAAAAATTATGTATATTAAATAATTTTATTCTTTTAAATTCCCAAAATGAACTATCAATTAATTACCCATAACGTCTAATGCTATGTAGTTCCTATGGTTATCCTAATCATTTATGTTCAATGATTCCCTGATATTTCTGATATGGGAATCTTTATTTTAACTTATTCCACTTATTCCGTAAATCCATGATCATATTCAATTTAATATATTTAACATATTTTAATATATTTCAAAAAATTATTCCCAACACACCATGTCTTAGAATCTCACCCTGTCTCAGTGCATGGTTTCATAAATAATCCTTCTAATATTCGAAAATTAAAAATGAAAATATGAATCATTACATTCTATCAACCTTGGGATTTTCATCCTAGAAAACCAAAACAAGGGATACCCAAAAATTGAGGGTACTGAGCACTAATATTATCCTCCAACTATCAGGGGATCTCTTGGATATTTTTCAGGCATCCCCCAGACACACATCAAAGGAATCATTAAACCATGAAGGATCCTCTATTATTGATCCTTAATATCTATTAGGAACTCTATAAATGTCCCACCATTGTCGATGTATAGCTCACCCCAGTCAATAACATGTGATGGATCATTAACATACATCATTAGCTACAACATATTGGAGCTTTCATTTGCCTAGTATAACTACGAAGGAAGAGCCATGTGGTAGACCACCATGCCAGCACTATGATATATCTGAAAGGGTTGATTTACCATAATGATAACATTACACTCATGAAAAATCACTATAGTTTACATTGATGTTAAATAGATCTAAACACATATAATCCTTCCGAGAACACCAAAGGCCTATATATCTAATTCAAATTATATTTCTGATAGCACTGTGTTGTATTCATATACTCTTTCATGATATTCATATTCACTATTGTACCTCACACCAACTCTGAGACCATGAGTACTAACTCTCTTGGGTAACTCCAGAATGATGTTAAACTTCAAGGTTTCCCAAAAAAGGGCTCGAATGGTTCTATATCATTGGTGTAATTGTAGTTATTATGGTACAAAAACAACAACATCTTTTTTCAATCATCCAAGCTATGACCAGAATCCAATTTGCAAGCTCGTAGTATGTATTATAGAGTGTGAATGGTCTTCTCAGTTTGGCCTTTATTTTTTTGGTGAAATATTGTGCCCAAATGTAATTGGGTCCAGATTTATAATTTATTCCCATACACTATAATAATATAATAAAATTATCATGATTAGAAACAATCACCAATGGATCTCCATGGAGTAGAACAATATATTGAACGTAGAGGCATACTATGCTATTTACTGAACACTATTCTCATATAGGTAGGAAGTAGGCTGACATAGAGATCTAGTCTATGATCAGCCGAATGGAATAATTTTCCCTTCATGTACATATTTAACCCATCATGAAGTCCATAGATATCTTATCCCACGTTCATTCTATCACATAAAGGGGTTGATCAAAACTAGATCGAACATGGTTCTCATCCTTCAGCTACTAAAAAGTAAGGTATAATGATAAAAAGTCTTAAAGTTCTTTCTTCATTAAGGGCCAGAAAAAGTTGAAATTGGTGGTATTCATACATCCTTTTCACTCTTGGTGGTATCACCAAAAGATATGTGTGAAACTCTCAAAAAACTTCCCCCCACTACATAAAATGTTCTATAGTACGTCCCCTTAATATATTGATTTTATCCACACCGTTTGAAAATCCATCAGAGGGATAAAAAATGGATATCTGGGTACAATGTTTCTCGTAGTATGTATCACCAAGATATGTCTCCTTGACCAAAAGTATGAGTAGATAGGTGAAAACTATCAATTGGAAGTATGATTCTCCATCTCCATCGACAAAGGATAACTGTAATGATGCCAAATGTACTGACTCCTTATTCAGAAATTGAGAACTATATCACCTACTAAGATCATTTTCTACCATGTTCCTCTTTCCAAGATTATAGAAAATTTAAAACTCATAATTATGGAAGAATAATTTCCATAACTGATACGCCAACACATGATGTTGATTTCAATGGAGGTATTGTTAGATTATAATTTGTAATGTTTTCACAAACATCACTTACTTCAAGATGCAGTATAGAGAATTTTTGAGGTTGATCCCCCTGGATCATACTTGTTTTCATAATGTCAAAATCTTAAGACCCTTTGGTTAGTAATTGTTTCTACTTGTTTCTACTATAAGAAATAATTGATCTTTGTTGGTTTATGGTTTCTTCAAGAATAAGAGAGGGATCATGATCAATTTAAGGTATCTATAGGAAGGACATCTTAATTCAAACTTGGATGGATCCAAAGGGTTAGGCTGTGAAGGATGAAAAGGTCTATAGTTTATTTTGGTCTAACCACCTAGCTATACCAAGGAGGAAACTATTCAATGACTGAGAGAAACTTATAACCTAGATGCATTAGGGTTACCTACTATGGTTGAAAGTATCATAGGGTAATTTTTATAGCCTAATCCTCTCCATCTATGATAGGTTCCTTCAATTAAATATCTCATAATCATTGAAATTTAAATTAATAGGATTGAAATTGATTATTTATCTTTATTATTAACCCTTAATTTTAGCAAAAATAGAATTATAGATTTAGAAAATTTTAGATACACATACTCTTGATCTCTACACGAAATGGGTTCAGCATCTCATGGTAGGAGGAGATGAGAATAAAAAATTATTACAACCATGATGACATGCTAATAATTATTAAATATAAATTTTAACACATATTTAATTATTTTTTTTATATTCACAAACGGGGATGATCATGAAATTGAGGATAATGGGATTTAAATCACTATGAAATTTAATTAATTCTTGGGATTGAATTTAGGAACGAATCAAACATTATTTCATTGGTGATTAATTACAAATGATTGTGGTGATGTGAAGCAGAATTAAAAAAAATTGGAACATAGTCCATGAGACTTGTTATGAAATAAAATAAGGAAATAATGAAGAAATCTGTGATTAAGGGAGAATGTGTTGAAGGAAATGTATAGGGAAAAATACCAGAAAATAATTCCATGTCATATGCTCTCTAAAAATGTTGTAGGGATTCTATATATATAACTGATAAATTTAAATATTTGTATTGTTGTTCACATAATGTTATTATAAATACAGGTAAATCTCTACAAATTTTGAATCTTACATATATCTATCATTTATCTCATTTGAGATATGAGGTATGACTAATTTCATGACTTGTATCACAGAATCGAACTATGTAATGGCCTTCCAGATACACTATTTTAGAATATTAGTCATTAAAAGGTATTTACTAAATTAACATCGTGTATTGGAAATTCACTTCATATAATGGGTTCTTCAATTGAAGGATTCATGATCTAGGTTCAAAACATGGTTAATCAATTTTATTATCTTTTCAGTGACTATTACACGATGTGAATAGATGTTTCAAAATTCCTAATAGGTAAATCATTTCAAATTTTTTAAATTTTATTCTTTGAAAACATGGAAAAATAATTTCTAGAAAATTAATCATAAACAATGTGATTTATCTAATAAATTAATTAAAAAACTATAATTAAATTGGAAAAAGGTATAAACGAATATGTTTTGTCTTGTTACCCCACACTGAAAAAAATTTATGTCCTCAACAAAAAAGTTCTCAACATTCAATTTAAAAATAGATAATAAATTTTTAAAATAGTTATTCATATTTATGACTTGGAAAATAAAACATACTGCAATGAAAAATTTTATTTTCCATAATCATCCCTGCATATAAATTTATTCATTCCTCAAAGCCCAGTACTTGAAGAAACTTATAATATTTTAATTTCAATCATTTAACAATTCTTTGAATTCTATAACCATTTTTGATTTTCCTCAAAATGAAGTTTATATCATCATTCATGGTAGAATGAAATTAGAGTTATGATCATTCCCTGATTACATGATCCTAACCATAGGCTTTCATTGGTTCTATTATAATCACCATATAATGACAAGTCTTAAATTAATCACAAGGGGATTGGAAATTGGCTTCAAATGTACCTGAGGTTGGGGTGGGTTGGTAAGATGTGAAAATAAATATCACGATGAAGGTAAGATCTATCATATAATGCATAATTGTTACGAAAAGTGTAATATAATTGCTCCTCTAAGAAAATCATGGTCACTCTCCTTGTTGCTCAGGATGGATCTGTTCATATATCATGTAAGTGACAAAAGGGGTATCCTACTATCTTCTTTTTTGTTAAATATTTTCATTTTTCGAATGATATGTCAATTCTAGATCTCATAACCTTCTCTTTACCACATTTGATCATCAAGAAGGTTCATCAGCATTTAAATGTTGATTTTTGACCATTAATAAACAAATCATGTCAATTTCTCTTCCCTTCTGAATTTTTCAATGAAACAGAATAGAGGTTAAAAGTCAGATAGTAAACATGGAGAGAAATAAAATAGTTTAATGAGAAACACATTACATATATGTAATAATTCCATCATAATGGTCTGATTCCCTCCCCCAAACTTATTGAAAATAAAAATCATTCATTATACATGGTGCAGGGTAGGAACGGGAAAATTAATATCGATCAACTTCATCTTATAATGTCATTCATGGAAACTAAAAGAAAAGAAAATAAATATATCTAATGATTCTCATGAAATATTGTCTCATGAATGATGAATCAATAATTTTTGAAATTTTACCTATTTAGTCATAGATTCAGTATGATCTCAATGGGTATTATGATATGTTTACATGTCCAAGATATAATTCATGAAATCAATTTAGAAAATAATATTCTATTCTAGGATTTGAGTCTACTTAAGTAATGAGAAAAACACTATAATATTTCAATAATAGTGGGTATAAAACAATGAATTAAGTCAATAAACCTTAATTTCAAAAATGATAGATTTTAATTACATTTCTATGATCAGTAATCATTGTTAAAATCTAAATGTAGACAAAAAATGTATTCTAATTATTAAAATCTTATATTTTACTTTTATTTAAATGGGCAGAATGTTTTTCTGGTTTCAATATTTTTAAAAATATGAAAAATGTCTCATATATAAGTGATAACATATAATAATTCATGTTTATTGAATGTAAAATTCAAGTTAAAATAACACACAATTTGATGGTGAATGTTTCTGCACTATCTATGGAATAGTTATGGGTGTGTTATAGAATATGAAGTGATGAAAAAGGGAATTGGAAAGGGAAAATATAAAAATTGAGGGAATCTTGAGATCCATGTAATAATTGGCATTCACTGAGGGAACATGTGTAGTCTTTTTCCAATTCTTGTTCAACAGTAAAATGGATTCGAAAAAAAACTCCTTCACATGATGAAACATTAGTTAACAAATTTAGAATTTTGATAAGAAAAATAATGGTTGGGTGTAAAAAATTGGTAGAAAAGTTAATGAATTTTATATAAAAATAACTAGATGCACAAAATTATGTTCTAAAGGGACTCAGAATGTAAATGAAAATACAATATCATAATGAATCAATCTAGAAAACAATAAACAATGGGTTGCCTCCAAGAAAGCACAAATTGTATTTAATCAGAAAGATGGATGGACAAAAACATCATGATGTGGGGCCCTTCGACATTATTACTCCTCTTACATTTATATATAGTGGTGGAAGTGTCATCCAACTCACTAGAATTCATGGATGGATTGATAAATTCAGGTGCAACATGAGCGTGAATCAGATTGGAGGGGAATGGAATCATCACAAAATGTGGATACAACTAGGAATAGATCTATATTGATAGTTTTTGAAGATGAAATTATATTTCAATTACATACTGGGTTGCCCAATAGGCTAGAGCATATGGTTGAATGGGACCATCACCAACTATGGATGATACATAGGAGCTGGATATGGATATTTTAAAATTGAAAGAATTGAAAATAAATCCAAGGAAGAATGATGCACAAAATCATTTTCTATATATATAAGTGATCAGTACAAAAAATAGGTTATACAGGGATAAATAAAATTAAATGACAATCCATATCACAAAAATACCTAAAAACAAAAAATAAACGAAATTTTTGACTAAGAGTTGTCATCGGGACTAAAAAAAACCTCCATCTTCAGGCTTCAAACATGTTGTTATGAAAGTTATAAGTCCTGATCAATCTCTGTGGATGTAGTAAGAGGAGGTGGTTCAATGATACATGGTGGAGTAGTAGTTCCTAATACATTGCATTGAGTGGGTGGTGGATAGTTTCATATCCCTAAAGAGGTTGTGAGACTGACAGATAGATCAATGAATGGTTCCATGGTGGATGTATCAGTGGCTAATCCCTTGCCCCGTCAGGCCTGATCTGGTAAATACTCCTACTGGTTATAAGGGTTAGCAAGATAGATGGATAGGTTAGCCTATGCTATGTGTTTTGTGGGAATAGTTGACGAGAAGGAGATAGCAGAGGATGGTGGTGGTGGAGTGGTGAACTCTGAAGGCCCAATGAATTAAAGATAATGATGAGTGGAAATATTGAAAAGGTTAAACAGGATTAACTACTGTGTAACCCATATCTCTTTCAGAGAGGGATAGATTGCTGGATTTGTATATAATGACATTGTAGAGGCCAAAGGATGAGTTGGTGGTGTTGCTGTGGACATTGTGGATGGATCAACTTGTGGGTCTACTATTACCGGTAGTAGTGCCTCCACATGTGTTGCTGCCAAATTCATGTCCATTTTTCATTGGTATAAATCATTATCATTAATTAAAAGATCCATTTTAAATAAAATGATGATATCAATATTCTATATGGGTCCATGGTATGTGATATAATGATACGCATCAAACATTCCAAGGTTCCTTTCTAGGTTTTTAATGAAGGATCCACCTATCAATGTACATTGAGTCCTCTTCCCATTTTCCTTGTATTAACGAGAAAAATGAATGTCCATGATAACAAGTGGACCACCCATGTATATTGAAATTATATTTACATATACCTGGGTGAAACTGCAATTTGAATCATCCTTGTTGAACCATGCTTATGTCATGGATCGATGCTGAATCCATAGAGTTGGGTTCCACATCTTGTTATATTTTTTGATATGTGGGTCCTAGGGTAACTGACAATATCAAAAAATTATCTGTGATAGACACTATGAATAGTATTGAGGAGGATCTAGAGAAAGTGATGGGAATACCTCTGATGTGGAAAAAACATCATTATAATTTTAGAGGCATATTCAAAACTCAATAAAGAAAATCCTATAGGGATAGCAACCCCGGAAGAACTGATGTCTATCAATGGATATCTCAAATGTTGAGGGGAACTCTAGAAAAATAAAAAACATGGTCCCCTCATGATCCCCATTGATCCATTACATATGTAATGCCTCTAAGAGTTTGAGGATGGAATCCTAGTTGTTCATCCATGATAGGATAAATATTTCCAAGGACTTGTTCATATGAATTAGCATTTCCTAAATCCTGATGAGTTTTACATGATTCTTCTAGTTGGAAAATAATAATAAATGGTGAATGTGGAGGTTTTTATCACCTGAAGATACCTCAAATGTGGTTTCGAAGTTAGGTTTGGAATATGGTGTAGTGAGGTATACTACAGTTAGTGCTGGTGGTGTGTTAGGGGTCGAAAAAGTTTCTCCACATGGTTGCTTCGTAGGAGGGTACTCATCATAGTCGGATGATGAGTCAGAAGGATGCATCCACATGGAGCAGACCATCGAAGAATGTGCCAGAGGTGTATTCGAAAAGGAGAGGGGGATTGGTGCAGGTTGGAACATGTTGTTGAGAGTAGGAGGGTGTGGTGGAGAGGGACCATGGGAGGAGGGTATGTGACTATAGGAGTGGGTATGGGATATCAGTTTGATGGTGGTAGAGAGTAGGATGGTGTGGGTGCGTAAGCGGGTAGGGGAAGTAGGGGGATGGTTGGGAGAATAAGGGGGTGTGGGATTTAGGTACAAAAATGATTTGATCATGCTATTGAATTGTTTTCCATTATAGATCCTCGAATTATCATATGAATCCATCTTAATTTCGTCTAATTCAATTAATTGTATCATCTTATAGTCTATATAATTTTCAAAATAAAAATTCAGTTTTTTAATAATATAATATTTATGATGCTTATGTTCTACTATAATATGATTAGGTTTCCAATAAAATAGTCAAAATAGATTGTTCCTTTTGGAATCTTGTAGGAATTATGGAATTCCCATATTGAATTATCCAACATTAGAATCCAGTCACTTTTTCTTATATTTACATCATATTTTGAAGAATTTATTGATGTCCCCAATTGACAGTTCTACATTAATTTTTTTTCCAGGTGGTAGAGTGTTCCAATATTGTATCTATTTATATATTTTCATAGAAATCCCTTCACACATTTTTCGATAATATTGTTCCTCAATCATTGATGAGTAATCATTGAAATATAAAATATAGGAAACACATTATTTTCATAATATTCATGACGAAATTCGTTATTTCATTTGATGTTGCATCAGCATCGACCCATTATGAAAAGTAGTCAATGCCAACCAGAATGTAGGATTTTCTATATGAAATATTAAATGGTCCCATGAAATATATTCCACACATGTCAATTATTTTTACATCCGTTATGATATTTTTGGGCATCTCATTCATTGTTCCTATGATTCAAGTCCATTGGAATCTATAACATCTTTTGAATTATTCCATTGAATCAAGGTGTAACATGGTCTAGAAAAGTAAACTTGGTATAATTTTGTCTACTATGTTCTCAATTACATTATTTCCGCCAGCTGACGATGTAATAAAAATTTCTATTACATTTAATATTTCAATTTCACGTATTCTATGTCAGAGCATTCCATCAAAAAATCATTGAAACAATAATGGTTCATCGTAGTAGAATTATTTGGAATCATCCTAAAATATTTTCGTTTGTTGATATTAGAGGAAACAATGCAAGAATATTGTGGAAAGATAATTTTCAATATCCAGAAACAATTTTTGAACCATGATGTGAAAAAGTATTTCATCTAGAAAAGATACATCATTGATATCATCCTGATCTTCCCTAATGAATGTCATGGAAATCAGGATTGGAGGATGTAATATAATATTTTAGGCATTTTGTGTCATTGATTACAATATCAAACTCTTTAAATAAGATGACGCACCATATCAGACTTGGGTTGGGATCATTATGGTTTATGGTGTATCATAGGGTAGTATGATCAATATATATAATAAAGTTGTACAAAAAAATAGGAACATAATTTCTCAAAATCATATAAAATAGTTAACAGTTCGTTCTCTATTGACTTGTAGTTGACTTGTGCTTCATACAGTGTGTGGCTTGCATAGTATATGGTGAAATGATGTGGCCAATTAATTTTCCTAACACAACACCAATATCCAGTTCATAGGTATCAAGAGCTATCTCAAATTTCTTATCCTGATTGAAAGAATTGAATATTTTCAATGCTATATGGCTTGTATTCAATATCTTGAATTCCTTACAACATTAATCAGTGAAATAAAAGTGGTCCTGTTTTTATACTATTTACATAAATGGCTGGGAATCCATTTAAATTTTATTTATGAAACATATATAAAATCTAGTATGGCTTAGAATTCATCTTATTTCCTTTTGTTCTTGATGGATCTAGCATTTCATTGATGAATTTTATTTTGGTTGGATAGGCCATTATGCCTTATTTTGAGATATTATGCCCATGGAATATTACTTATTGGACTAAAAAATTTCATTCTACCAATTTAGGACAATGGAATTTTCTTCACAACATTGGAGGTATATTTATAGTTTTATTAAACATACCTAAAAATATCCTTCATAGACCAAGAAGTCATCCATCATTTTTTCCATGTTTTCATCAATTGTGTCATGAAAAATATAATTCATGAATCTATGAAATATTGTTGGAGAATTATACATTCTGAATGAAATTCACCTATAAGAAAAAGTACAAAATAGTAATATAATTGCGGTCATTAGGTAATCACCAGGGTCGACTACAAATTGGTTGTATCATAAATATCCATCTAATAAATCATAAAATTCAAGTCTCAACATAATATATATGATTTTATCCTTGAATGGAATGGGAAAATTATCCTTCATTCTTGTTGAATTTAAGAATTTATAATCTATAAGGACTCTCCATTCAGTGATGGAGTGTGTTGAAATTAATTCATTTTCATTAGTTCTATTTATTGTGATCCAACAATTATTATGAAAAACATGATAGTGTACTAACCATTCACTATATAAAATAGAAATTATTATTCCTGTATCTAAGAGAATTCACAATTCCATTTTGATGACCTCCTTCTTCAGGGGTGTCCACCTCTAGTGAGTATGATATTTTGGATTTTCATATTCTTTGTTTAGAAAATTGTGATTGAATTTAGTAGTATTGATTCATTTGATGTCTTTTACTCTATGGGAAATTTCACTATTATTGTCTCTTCAAAAAAACAACCAAATTTTCTTCTTATGATTGGGAAAGTTCAGAGTTGATAATACCTAGAAGAGGGGATCAAAATCTTACATGTATGTACTTAATTGTACTATTTAGAGGTTTTAAGTTCATATTTTGTTATTGAGTGATGTAGGGGATGAAAGGTGGGAATGTATCCATCATGAGTGGTTCAATGAATCTTATTTCCCCAAAATCATACTATTTTTCTTTCTTTAATGATGACTATTCAATGGTCATGTACTCATCTACAATTTCTTTAAGAGAGATTGTGTTGTAATAGATAGACTCATCGATTATTTGGAAGATTTTAATAGATTGAACACTTAATGTTCATCTCCAACTCTGATGATCATACTTCCTTGATTAAAATAAATCAATACCCTTCCTATGGAATGGAATGTTATACCAAGTATAATGGGAAAAACACCTTCTTCCTCCATATACAGAACAATGATGTCTAATAGGAGTATGAATTTTCTGTCATTAACCAATTCATATGTAAGAATTACCATAGGGGTACTTCACTGATTGGTTAGTGAGTTTTTGAACTGCACAAGTTCTTTTGAGTTCTTAGAGACCTAACATGAAAATAACACTCATTAGAATTATATTGATATTGGATTGATGATCTCGTAGAGCTTTTAAAGACATTCATTTCCAATAGCATAGGGAATTGAAATACTTCTAAGATATCTCATTTTTAGGATCTTCTTCTGCAAAATAGTAGATAATTATTCATCTAATGAGAGGACCCAATGATCTTATATTTTCCATTTTTGGATAGTATATCCTTGAAAAATATTTCAAATACTTCCATTTAAGCAATAGATTCTAGAAATAGTATGTTAATTTACAGTTTCTCAAACATCACTAATGGCTTCATGTATTATGACTCTATTAGTATTTTCATACATAATTCATGGAAATAAAAATGTTTTCTTTATGGTGGGGGGGAATCATAAGTTGGTTGTGTTGATTTCCCAGTACATTGTTCAATTTCAGCTAGTGATATTTCTTAGGGTGTGGTTTTTTCATCGTCTTCTTCTACTAGTGGTTTTTTATGGGCTCTTTTCATTTTCATTCTTCTATTTAACTTCTTTGTTGAATTTCCAATATCATCCTACTTCTCATCACTGACAATTTATCTTCCTCCAATGGGAATAGAATTGTATCACTAGGTATTGTTCCAGGTAGTCTCATATAAAATTTCACTGAGATATAAACCATTTGAAAATCAATATTTCACTATGATGCCCTTTGGTTTTGAATTTCGGTATCATGATTTTTTGTTCCTTGATCATAGTTTTGGATGAACATAGTTAGGAGGTTTTTTATATTACATTGATGAGGATCAGGTTGTCATTCCAGTCAGTGTGGATTAGGTTGGAATTATTGCAGATCTGTTTTTGGGAGGTGTTATTGTTGC
Source organism: Viscum album (assembly GCA_963277665.1). Taxonomy (NCBI): domain Eukaryota; kingdom Viridiplantae; phylum Streptophyta; class Magnoliopsida; order Santalales; family Viscaceae; genus Viscum; species Viscum album. Next base: position 1,450,676,987 of record OY728155.1, read on the forward strand.
ATTTGTTTCTAAGGAAATGGAACTGAGCTCATTAGTGGATACCAGATTGGTCCTTGATTCTTAAATGGTTCATGAACACTTCACTATTAAAAATATCTTTGGGTTTTGGTTGTTTATACTAATAAAGACTATATTGGTAAGGATTTTGTTGTTGAAATGATGTGTTTTTTATAATAATTAAAATAATTAAAATCTTGATCTTGTGATTCCTTAACTCATGTTTTGTAGTCACAGTATAGATATAGGAAACCCCTCATCTCACATTCTTGTATCTCTATTATAGGAGAGGGTGGGGGTGGTGAAGAATTAATTTGAAATGATTTAGGATACCTCTCGAGTGCTTAGACATGTGCTACTAATATAGTGTTTTCGTCCACTAGGTGGATACCACATTGAGGTGGTCAATGATTGGGGGAATCCTCATAAATAATAAATATTCATTCATTTTGGTTTTAAAAATAAGTCCATATTCAATGGAATAATCCATCACAGTTCATGTGGTTTTATGGAGTCCTTGGTAAAATGACTCTAACTGAACCCATATGTCTAGTCCATGGTGTTGAAACATCCTCATCACCTCCTCAAATTGTGATCATGCTTCCCAAGAATATTCTCCACCAGATTGAGTGATTTTATAAATATCATTCCAATGATTCCATGTCTGAATCAATGGAATGTATTTATCCTTTAAATTTATATAAATATTTTCTCAATTATTGAGTGAATCAAGAGTTTGAATTTTGAGTCAGCCCATATATCTGTCTTTTATGGAAAATGGGAGGATGTATAGTCTGATTGATTCATAAGTGTCTCCCTAGTTTCCAAAGGTATCAAAGACTTCAAGGAAATATGTTATATTCTCAATAGGATATTATTTATGGATTAAACTTAATTTCCTCATGTTCATGATAATAATAATGAGTCCAGGTTGGATTTAATTGGTTTGAACATGGATGGTGGGATGAGAAATTCATTCTGTGGCACAATGGATTGATGGAAAGTGACAATGTAGGATGTTCAACTATTGAAGAATCAGGTTTTTTCCATTAGACACCTGTTTAGGGTTATAAACGATCTTTTGGTTGGGTCTTATTGGATTGTTGAGGTTGGCCATCATATATTGGCATCCTGTAGAGAAGTACATATTGATCTTAAGATCAAAGGTTAATCTTTGGTTTTTTTCAATGGTCTTTGAACAAGTTGATAGACATTGGTACATGAAAAAAATATCATAAAAAAGATTCAAGGTAATATTGAAATGTATTGGATGAATAAGGCTCAAGGAAATCTAACCATATGTATTAATTTTCCAAGGCATTTAAAAAGAGAATTGCCTCCCTATAAACGAAGACAAAATTTTAGGCACCTTCGTGTGTCATTGATTTCTCTTTGTATGTGGTCATATTATAATTTGTAATTTTTTTCCCAAACATCACTTTCTACAAGTCATAGTATAGAGAATGTTTGGGTTCGATAACAAAGTTAGTGTATCTTCTTTATAAGAATCAATTCTTTATGACCCTTTGGTGTATGAGTCCTTTCTAGTTTTATTTAGTTGGGAAAATATTAGATCTATGTTGGTTGATCATATATTCAAGATTAATAGATGGATCAAGAGCCATGTTGTGTATCTATATGATGGATGATTTTAATTCCAATCTGGCAGGATCCTAAGGTTTATCATGTGACGAAAATTGATGTCTCTAGGTGATATTTGACAAATAAACAAGCTCTACCAAGCAGGTAACTATTACATGATCAGGATATAGTGACTACCTCGATGCCTTTCGATTAGATTCTAAAGTAGAACATATATTAGGAATTCATTTTGGCTTATTCCACTTCCACCCGGAAAGGGTACTTCACATAAAAATCAGACGATTTGGGATGTTTAAATGAATTGGATAGACATTTATTAGTTATCTAGATTATAAGTCCCTAAGGTTAAAAAAATTAGAATTACATATTTAGAGATGTTTAGATAAACCTACTATGTATCCCTACCCCATGTGGTTTAATCCACTCATGGTGGTAGGATATGAAGATAAATAATTATTGAAAACCATGCTTGAAATGCTATGAATTTTCAAATTCATTAGTTTAACGCACATCAAACAATTAAGATTAAGATTCAGAAGAGGGTATGATCAAGAAATTGAGATTAACAAGCTGTAAATCATAATTAAATTAAATACTTGAGAATAAATGTAGTAATAAATCCAATATGAGTTTGTTTGTAATCAATGATGAACAATAGTGGGGAAGAATAAAAATTGAAAGGGATGTTTAAAAACCATCCATAAAAATAGTATTGATATTAAATTATATAATAGTGAATAAATTCGAGATTATGTGAGGAGTAAATGGATAATCGAATGGATGAAATTACAAAAAATAATTCCACATTACAAGCTCTCCAACACCAAACCACAAAATTTATATTTATAGTTGATTCATTAGACGATGTGTAGATTATTTCATGTTAGGTAATTCAAATACATTAAATCTCTATATTTTTTTAATATTATGTCTTTGTCACTTGTTTCTCTCCCAATATATGGGGTTTGGCATCTTTGACATCATGTTTCACTAACTCACGACATGTAATATCTTTCCACCTGCATATCAGAGATGATTTTTCACTCAAAGGGATTGACTGAATTCAAATCATTTATTGGTAATTCATGACATATATTGGGATCATCACCAGATCTATTCTCAACATAGGGTAACTAATTGGTTCATGTTATTCATTATTCAACCAGACAATATTACATGATGTGAATAAAGGTTTCACAATGTGTAATAGGTAAATTTTTCCACATTTTATACCTTTTCTTATTTGAAACATTTGGATCAAATTACCTACAAAATTATCAATAAAACATGTCCATTATCGAATAAAGAAATTAAAAACCCTAATAAAATGGTTGAGAAATGTATATATGAATTCGGTTTATCAATCGACTATATCATAAGTTCAGATCCTTCAGAGTGAATACATTCATGAGACACTTATGATCGGAGTTGAGGATAAACCCCTTACTAATTTGGTAGTGTTAATACAAACTTAAAGAGTATTATACTACTTAAAACTCAAGATCAAGGGTTACATAGTTTTTCTCACGTGGTATCAAAAATAATGAACCATATTTAAACTCTGCATCCCTATGAATCAAAACAAATCCAGCCCTAGCTCGTGAGGCATCGTAAAAAACAACGTACTCATCACATTCTTCGAAAAATCTCAAGATGATAATGAAGCTCAAACTCTCCCTCAACTACTAAAAATGTTGTTGTCAAATTATTTTCGATAAAATGGCATACCCTTTTAGGTCAAAGATATTATGGGTGATGATATCATAGGGAAATTAGGTATGAATCTTCAATAATAGCTTACAAACCCAATAATGTTTTTCACCTCTATCACTCTCCAAGGTGGATCCCAAGCTAACACTGCCTCGACCATGGACAGCTTCACAACCACTCCATGTATTGATATAATTTTAATATAAATTATACTACATGAAACATGAAATATAACATAGATATATTTCCATATAGCTGGTTCTCTCGGAGTAGAACCATAACTATCCTTAAGTGTCTTGCATGTTGCACCTCGGATGCTTAGAACATATGGATATCATTGAGAAGATGACCGTGAAACAGTCTAGGAAAGTCATTATGATTCAGATCATTAATAACATGAACATTTTTGCGTTATTTTTAACACCAAAGGTCATTACCAACCACACATAGTGACCATAGAGGCATCTAAATTTCATCATTATCATATCCTTTTCCTGTACAAGAAGTTGGTGATAGCCTAAACTGAGGTCAACCTTCGAGAACAATCGTGACCCTCTAAACTTATCAATTTGTTCATCAATATTTTATAATGGATACATGTTCATTAAGGTCACCTAGTTAAAGTTTTAGTAGTCCAATGACAACCACAATATCCCTTCATCCTTCTTGGAAAACAAATATGGGGCTGCCTAGGGTGAAACATTTAGTCTCACAAATCCCTTCCTCTGAATGACCCCAAACTGCAACCTCAACTGATGAAGCTCTGCGAGAACCATTTGATATGATGTAAAATTTATTATTTCTATATTTATGTATATATCATTTTTTGAATTATATCTCTTAACGGGGAGGTAAATATTGAACATCTTCATAAAATGTGTCCTCATACACTGCCACCACTGTAGGAAACTAAAAACTAAAAACTTCAAATGTGTCTAGTTTAAGTCCATCTGATTGATGAGTGGTTAGTTACACCCTCTTATGCATGTGTCTATCCTTAAATTATTGGTAATAATTTATTTCAATAAAGGAGAACCATGTTCCTTCACTACATAAAATTTTCATTGTTCACATAAAAAAGTAAATATTAGCGTGATGTGTGCATAACTAGTCTATACCCTGAATTATTTCATAAATACTTGAAAATATTACTAATAGATCCCAAAAAAAACTCACAGCTCCAAGAGTCAGGTTAAACTATCTCTATAAGTGTGTGATCATCATTTTTCCTCCAGTAGTAGTCTCTTAGTGTAATTTTCTTGTCAATGGTTCATTCAAAATATCCAAATATCGAATAAGACATTTTTATTGAAATGAATGACTAGATCATGTTTTTATCAATATGATAGTTAAGGGTGAAATGACACAAATCATAAAAAATATCATTCCTAGATCGCACAGCTGAAATACTTTAACCACCTACAACTGTACCCACCTTGTACTTGTAGACACCTTATCATATCATGGACCACCAGGGGTGGTGGTTGTAACATGTAGAAGCATCATCCACCTCCAACATCTCTCCCTATTCTGAATCTTTGTCTTCCATCAAAGAGACATTTCTTCTGATGTACTATCTATGCCTTAGTATTCCACCCTCAGACTCTAGTTAGCTATACATTGGGTTGTATAATCTCAAGTGAGATGTCCCTTCCATCATATTAGTAGAACCACCTCTTAATAGGATAACTGGACCCACCCTACAATCCATGTTCTGTAGATCATTCATCCGTGGAACTCCTCTTAAAATATACCAATTTAAAATGTACCTAAGATAGATATTAGATCCCTACTATCACAGTCTCTACCCCTACATTCCCGTTATTGACATCCATGGGTTGTATCAGCTCAAAAATGAAAGTCTTGACCACCAAAGATCAATGTTTCACCACCCTCATAGGTAGGAATGTAATGAAGAACAAAAATGGCTCAAATGTCACTAGATAGAACACACTCGAACGTTCAAGAACTAAAAAACTGATCTCAAACCATATACATCAAGTACCTGGAATGGTTAGTAAACCAATATGAATAATCAGCCACTATCACGCAACCCTATGGGAACTGCATAATCTCTTTTATATGAAATTCATATAGTGTATATTGTTGGGTAACCTCTTAGAAGAGGTTTTGAAAACACTCCATGAAAGGGACTCTTTTTCATATGATAGTGTAGCTATACCCCACAATTTCCCTGCTAACATAATAAAAATGATTGTTTCTACGACCACCATCTAATCTGCTAGTGTCATGAATTGAAAGAAAAAATCAGGTTACTTCCAGAAACTGGTACGTTGCCACTAATGGGTCATGTTTTATTCATACCATGGGGGTTATGTATTTTTTGATAATGTAAATTGATCTCAGCATATGAATCACATCCACGGGTACTATGGCTACTATTTGATACTCTAAATGTGGTACTGATTGTGCTCCACATGTATGTAACATCTTTGAAATTTGTCCCTATATAGATGTGTCAGCACTGATCGGATCATCCTATTGATCTTCATGTCGAATCCTTGATGGTATACATCACAAAGGAATCCTAAAATAAACCATATGTATCATGGTCAATGAGTACATATGAAGGGATATCATAAAAAGTACAAGGAAACACAACCCATTCCAATATGATTCCTATAACATTTTTTTCATGAAATCAATGTTCTCAAGATCCATTTTGAAATCCCTGAGATAGGTGTCTTGGTGTAAGGATGCATCATTCACTGCACCAACACTGGTGTCCCTAACCTAAAAAATGAATTCCTAACACATAAAATTATCGCCCGAAAACAGTCTCACATACCCCCTATACAATTGTTAAACTAACCTCTTCTGATATAGATCTATCACAACCTGTCCTAGTGGGTCCCATTACATGACTCCCCAACCCCAGATCCAATATGGCAAGGGCTGTTGATTAGCATTTAGAAGTCATATTATTAATATGGGAGGCATTAAGTAGGTAGTAGTAAACATTAACACATTCCAAAGCCAATAATAATTCATAAATTAAGAAAAACTCAACAACCAATGTCTGCATATGTATATATCACATAGCCAGAGTACGATAAGAAGTAAAGAATGTAAACAATGCCCAATTCAATCCCACCATAAATATGTCTGCAATGCATTACAATCCTGAATGTAACGGTATAAGAAAAACAGTCCGAAATCCACCAGAATACACCTTGGTCTGTCTTGTCTCAGTATCCACCATCTAGTCATGGACATTCCTAGACTCTACCAAAACATAAATCATCTACACAATAAAACATTGGTGGGGGTAAATCCCTTATATGGTTAGTATAACAATACTCAGTTGGACACTGTGAAAAAAAAAATTCTTACAAGAAATGAAATACGGTATTTTATACATAGGTAAATGTCTAAAAACATATGAACAAAATATCTAGATATACTAAATCCATGTCATAGATTATAGAGGTAACCCACAACCATAGTATAATAGCCTAGGATTACAACTCAAGGATTTCACAAAGCATTAATCTTGGAGAACACACTCTTGTGATTAGCAATGTTGATAACTTCCATCAGAGAGGTACTACTCATCTGGAATCATCATGAGAAATAATATGCTGATAGAATAAAATATATTACAATACAAAATATTAGGATCAAAGGTAGGGCCATGGGTTGATACCATCAACTCATTATAGATTAACCCACTACGTATAGGATAAATACTTACAAATTGTAGTCCACATAATAAAAATGAATTACCCCTAGGGAATTAAGATTATTAGAGGATCTAACCCAGACATCTCATTGTTATTCCAACATCTCTATCATAGATGTCCTGCTAAAGGGATCATTCTCCAATGATTATGAAACAATTTGTACCAATCATCATGGAAATGATAAAGGGAATGAAACACAATTAAAGAGGTACATGTTATAGACGAAAGGATATGTAATCTATATAAGAATGAGTACACGACATGTATAAGGGTTACAAAATATGGTGCAAGACCTTGGGTTCTATTTATATAAATGTATCATATAATTTAAACTATGTCCATCTAAAAGAGGATTAAAAAGATTATGGAGGTGTTATTTTTTGTATCCATGGATAAAAGGTCCTAACTATGTACTTATGTCGTGTTTTAGTTCACAATGTCATCCTATGAATCCATTCCCATGTACCTTCACATGGGGTTTCCCGTGTACATGGTCTAGTTCCTGTATTGTGTGGGAGTACACATGTTGTATGCATCATGTGAACCCCACCCCATGTATGTGTGCTGTGAAAAATCTAGGCCGAGGCCATAGAAGTGGAAAACATGTTGTGTATCCACAGAAAAGACATCATGTGTATCAGGTTCTTAGGGAAACCCATATTATTCTTCCCACTCATGCATGTGTCACGTTTTCTATGAAATCTCGATCCAATCACCTCAGAACTCATGGATATTCTGCAATTTAGATCTTCTATGTCTATTCACTATAATCCAAGGATTGATTTTGTTCCAAAAATGGATTTTGTTCCACTAAATCCTCTTCCACACACCACGTTTGGATATTGGGGGTTTCCAAACCTATTTTATCATTTTCCCACTAACACTATCAAATGTATGTCGCATTGAATCGATGATGGATATTTGATATCAGATCATTATTCCATGAAAAAATAATTAAAAAATCGATCATTTTATAATTCATTGAACTAAAACCAAATGAAGAATGAAATGATGAATGGAGAAATATTGGTAGAAAATCGTGAAACAATAAAAATAAGAAATAAACCTTGGAGAATTTCAGTTAGCCTCGATTAATTTCCTTTAGGACAAGGAATGAGGAAACAATAAATTTATCAATTCCTAATGATATATCCCCGCAAAATAATCCAAACCCATGAGATTATTAATCCACAATCCAATCTGTTCATTTAATAGTCTGTTTTCATCATAAAAATCATGAATGGGGAAATAAATAATTCAAAATGCATTCCCATGATTGATTTGGTTTGATCCATTATGAAGAATGATACATCGACATCTTCATTTTCATGATCCTTAAATTCAAATGCATATTGATCCTTGATTCACTACTCCGTTGTCTTTCATTGGAGTGAGTTCCTGAAGCTCTCACCAATGGTCCTCTAGTGTCTCCAAGGCTATGCGGAAACCCTGGGGTTTCAATATAACAAATTCTTTAATGGTTGATGGTCAATTAATCCACAGAAACAAAATAAAATAATTTTTATGATATAATTTTATTCATTTCAGTGTCCTTGTTGTTACTTACCCAAATGTCCCACACCAACTATGTTTAAGTCACAATGAAGGTAAATCATGAGTTATGAGTTCGACAGTGCACTCATATTTCAAATTCCAACACCCATTTATAAATTTAATATAATTTTATGGAAAACAATTACAACATTATATTAATATATTTAATATATTTCAATCATTATTATAGACACATCATGTCCCATATTGACAAGTCATCTAACCACCTGGTCTCAAAAATAATCCATAAAATATTCAATAAATATACATGGAAAACATGATTTTTACACACCCTCCTATCAAATTAAAAATGTATGCATTTTGTAAAAAAAATTGATGTTAAATCTCTTTGTCCCATGAAGCCATGTTAATTTATAACATATTTGGAAAATATTGCTCCATGTAATCTCTCCATCTCCCTGTTCATCTTATCCTCCTCCATTTTCTTTATCATTTCCATTCGACTTTCCATATCTTTATGAACCCTAATTACATTCCATGTAGATTTGGGCTTTGGTTTCACATAAAAATGGAATTTCATTCTCTCTTGTATTATAGAGGGTAATTAATTTTTTATTTACGTGTTCACTGTGGAAGGAAACACATTGCAGCATGGTTTATACATGAATTCCATCATATTGATATATGTTTTTTCTATATTATTCCATTATTTTTCCATCTATTTATTTGTAATTCTTCAATATTTATTTCAAAGTATATAATAATTAAATATTTTGTACATGATGAATTAAAAAATTTAATTTTAATAATTTTATGAAATTCATAAAGGATTTACTATTGGAATTTAATGATTTATTTTGCGAAGACCGTTATAAATTATTATTAAGTTCATAGAAATGTTGTCAATGAAATATGTGAGGCGTCATAATTGTTTTTAATTCAATGGAATTATAAAATATTTTTTAATCTGTTGTCGAAAAATAAACATCTTATAAATGATATTCAAAATAGATGGTTTAAACTAAAAAGAAATAAAGATGTCCATGTGTGTTAGTGTTGTTTTTAAAACCTATTTGATAGCTTAAAAACATACTTGGTTAATGTTAGAAGACCATTATGAAAGATCAATTTTTATTGGTTCTTTATGAGGTTTTTTTCATCGTATATGAAATTTGAATTCCATGAATTGGGGATATTCAATTTTAGGGTAATGGATGTGATGGATTGATATTTTTTATGATATGATTATTTTAATGATAGTTTTTTTGCTCAACTATACAATTTATTACTCATGGGGACCCATGTATCTACATGGGAGATTCTGATTCATGATATCCTAGTTAGCTCACACACTAGCTAATGTGCCCTACTTTTTGGTTTTCTCGGGCACAGTGAGTTCCTTTAGTGAGGTCATTGTAGATAATTTGAGTTTTTTTTCGTTTTTATGGAACATATATATTAGTTATTCCAATGTTATTCATTCGTTTGGATATTCATGCATTAAATCATTGTATGAATCCCATGACCCAATATCATTATTTGTTTCCCTTATATAGGGGTTATTATTTTATGTTGGTAGAATTAAATATTTCTTCTATTTATATGGAAACCATTATATTGTATTTACTACAATTAGTCAATGGAATATGGATTTTTTATTTGATATTAGTACAACGATTTTGATTTCAAAAAATATATATAAATGGAATGTTTTAAAATTTATTTTCAAATGTTTTTTTGATAATGGTTTAGTTGTGATGCCGAGGAAATCAATTGATATAATTTTCTACATATTATGAACTAGTTTTACAAAATGAAAAAAATGAATTATTGATAATTAAATGTTTTTTTCATGAATTTATATAGTAACTGTAAAAAAAGAAACTATATGTTATAATATATTTTAAACTAGAATTTCTAATCTTCATAATGAATGATATTTAAATGATTCATTGGTGATATATTCCAATCTATGTTCCATCACACAGTAAATACATAATTCATGTTTTTTTATTCTGCTTGATGTTTACTATTGTTTTAAGGTTATAATATTCACTTTTTTACTATCCCCTTTGGTCACTGTTTGTGAGCTAGGATGTAAAGAGAGACTTTTGGTCACAAATTAGTTATATCAGGGGACTGATTGAGTTTTTCACTTTTTTGGGATATTGATATATCATTGAACTCCACTTTATATTTTTGTATTTTATCCATCATCCAAGATTTTATGTTGTTTTGGATAATGTTTATTTTAATGTTAATTGGATGGAAATTTTATATGTTTTTACGAATTTTTTAGTTTCTTATTGATATATATTTATATATGTGATTATTTTTACATTTAGTGAATAACATTGTATGAATGTTCAATTTATTATTATTATTATTATTATTATATTGTGTGAAAATTTATTTGATTGTGAAAATGGTGTAAAAAGTTGTTATCTGATGTTCACAAGAACCACTAGCTAGCCCATAGGGATTTGGAACCCCATTGGGATATTAGGAAAATGAGTATAGTGATGGGTAATGTCACCATAGGTATGTTCATTACAATTAAAAAATATCATTAACCACAATAATGATATTATATTAAAAGAACTATTCTTCTATAAAAATGACATTAAGATGATAAAATTCAATGTCCTTACTCATTCCGAATGTATAATGTGTTTGTGTTTGGATATGCTCTACCACATACTTAATTATGTTATAATGATTATACTATAAATGAAAAATATAACATATATTCTATTTATATATAGAAATAAAGATAAATTTAGGATTTCCTTTTAAATAATATAATGAAATTACATGTCAGTGTTGTAATCAATAAAATGACCTATTTTAATAGATAAAATATATGAAAAAGGAGAATTTCCATAATCCCAAAAAATTATATTTCAAACATTCATGATATATAAATTATACATAATATATATATTACAAAACCTATGTGGTATCCATGAATATTATACTAGTTATGAGTACATCAGAAAGGTTAATATTCTTGAAACTACATACAGACCTAGTACAGATCAGACATGATGGTTTTTCCTATATTATAATTTCCATACTGAATTATTAATAAATATATAATTAGTATTTAAAAATTATTGGTATCAGGTAAAATAAATGTGAATATTATTGTTGGATTTATTAACAATTATAAATTTATTAAACAATATTTTATGGTGCTCTCGGCCATGTGGGAATCAATTGTACATGTTTTTCTATTCAATTTTACATCATTGATGTTGGTTTCATATTATGATCCAGTTATTATTGGATATAATATTATTACTACATAACTATGTTATATTATCATTATCATGGTTCTGGTAATGGTATTTCTAAGTCTGTTTCATGATCTCTCCACCATATTAGTTTTCCCCATTCCATACCAATGATGTTAACAATTTTGTTTCCTTAAATTCTATTTATAGTGTTATATTGTATGTTTTATATGTTATATATGATTTAATTTTCCATCCATCTAGATTCATATTTTAATTTTCAACCACTATGAAATAATGGTTTTCAAAAATATTTTTTATAATAATTTATAAAAAAGTATTTCTTATTATTTGTAAAATTCATTAAAAATGGAAGAGTTTTTATTTAATCAATTTATTTTTATGGATCTGTATACTCTCTTCTAAAAATATATTCTAACAATTTTTTATATTCATATCATCCTAAATTTTTTATATAAATTTATCTTTTAATTTTTGAGTAATTTTATTTTAATGTCTTAATATTAATCTTCTATTGATTTCTATATTCATAAATATATGTGGTTTTTTTAAATAATTCTAATAATGTCTATTATATTTCTAAAAACCATATACATATACTACGTTTTGGAAAAAAATTTATCTTCTCATTTTGGAATTCAAATATGTTTTATCTTCTACAATTTGAAAACGTCACTCTATATCTTTATAAAAAGATATTTACAAATTCTTCAATTGTTGTAGGATTTTATTAAAAATTTCTTAAATATATATAGATAGAAATTATTTTCATTTTTATAAATTTTCCATATTCCAATCAATATTTATTAGAATTACTACTTTTTCTTTTTAACAATACTTTTTTTCTTCATCTAAAATATTTTTTATAAAAATAATTCATATTAGCTTCAAAGAAATGATTTCTGAATGTCAAATATAAATCAATATTTCCAATATTATTAAAAATTCATAATGGAAACACATTTTGATATTTCACCAAACAATTACTCTATATAATAAATATATTTTATGTTTATTTATTATTGGTCATAATTAGCCTCTATATTATCTTCTTGTATAATTATATGGATGTTTAATATTATTATATTGACCTACCTAATTCATAATTTCTTTTATTATGATAAAAATTAAATGAGTTACCTATCACAATTTATTTCCAGTGGAATTTCATAAGGACATGTATGATTCATTTAATATGGTAAATATATGATTTTATTTCCATAAAGTTAATGGTGGATTTTATATATGTCTCTAATGAAGGGGTAGAATAATTATATCCAAGGATATAATGATTATCATGAATTTTGTTCTATTTTTTACTCAAGTACATGTTTTTAGTTATATTTTTTCACATAATTTCATATGAAAAATATTTTAGAATGATTTTTTCACTATATTATGCCTTAAAATTATATTTTTTATCTTTTGTCATAGGTTTTCATATGAACAACATTCCAGTTTTCATAGGTCATATAATTTCATTTTTACATGATTGTGGTTATCTGTATTCCAAACATCACTCATAGAGATTTTTATGACTCAAATTGCTTAAAACATTTCATCTGTAGATTATTACAGTTTTCATTTTCACATATTTTCATCTGAACAAGATTGAGGTTATCATTATTTAAAACATTATTTGAGGATAGGATTGTGGAATCCATTGATACCAATATTAAATGTGGACTTTATTGAGCTTATTATTATTCACCATAAAACACATAGACATTATTTGGGTAATATTTTTTAGAACCTTACATGTGTACATTTTTATTTTTTTTCAAAAGAAATATACAGAAGGATGTGATTGTAGTTGGATTTTATTATTAAATTTCACATGAACATTATTGCATTAATATTTACTCACAACTCAAAATACATACATGAAAATGGTCAGATCTATTTATGAAATTTATTGTCAATATAATCACAATTATCTTTGTTTAGAACTATGCACATGCACATGATTTTGGTTATATGACCATAGAATATTTTATTATAAAATTATTTTAGATAGATGTATTATGAAATCTATGTATATATATGATTATTATAATATATATTCACAATATTATGATTCAATATTCATATTTCAATGTTTATGGACAATATAAAATTATGTTCCATGGATTATGATTTATATCCCCTATTCCGATATTCCTTTACTATGATACATCTATTCTTATATAATAATTCATTTTGACATTATATATTTTGATATCCCAAATTATGAAGATCAATAATAATTTAGTGATCTTATTAATCATATAATTCTCCCCTTCTCATGTCTTCATAAATGATTATGATTATACTATTCATAAATCATTAATTGATTTTTTGGTATTATTTCCATTTTTTTCATGCACCATGAAAATTTTATCATACAATAATGGAAAACCTATTATCACTTATGGTGTCTAATTTGAATATCTTATTTTCCACCATTATAATTATCTATGTTCAACACTTTCTTATATTTCCATTCACTTGGTTTTGAATAACTGTATACATAAAATGTTATTATAAAAAATTTTATTTATTGTGACAATGGAGAAAATTTCATATTTTTTTTAAAATTATTTATTATGTTTCCATTCTCCGAAGATAATAAACATTATGGCTTTCAGAACGTACATTTGTTTTTGAAATAAAAGGAACACAAATGATTAATGATAAAAATATGTGCATGTTATAAATCTTTGTCCATAATTAATATCAAATATATTTTTGGAAGGAATTTATTTTTATCACCATATCTATTTCTGTAGGTTTGCGGACTTCATCAATTTTATTCAAATTGATTCTCCTGATGTTTACATTGGGTTATTTTTATGAATATTGGTTATGATCTAAAACCAAAAATAACAACGCCACACTATTTTTATATTATTTTAAATTCATATGAAGGGTCATGTAAATATATATATATATATATATATATATATATCCGTAGATAAAATGAAATGATATGTCAAATAATTTTGTGGAAGGGACATTATTCTGAGTGTTCCACCATAATCCCACCTAAAATATTTTTCGGGTGTGGGTGACCATTATTTAGTCATTATAAAAAACGTGGGAGGTAGTATAATAATGAGAACCTTAAAATATTTATAGATATATAATACCAATCAATAAATAACAATATGTAATATAATTATAATCAAATAAGTATCGCTAAAATAATTATAACCAATATATTTCATGATAATTTTCATGCATCAGACACTATATATAAAGAACATGGATATATAGGAAACAACAACAAAATATAATACATTAACAAAATATTCAACATAAAATTGAGCTATAAATATTAAAAATATACATGTATGGTATTGAATGTTTGATTAACCATTGAATGTAGTTATCATTAAATGGTCACATTTTCTCTAAATTGAACAACTATATATCCAATAGTGTCACCGGTAAACTATTAATCTCATAAAAAAACAAAAATTAGGTTTCAACAGATGACTATAGAGGTGTGGGAATGAAAATAAATAATATAAAATCATTATATAAACATATTGTTTTAATATATTAGACATTAAAAAACATATTCAATTGAAAAACAAGAAGAAATATTCATTATGTATTATAAAATCAATGACATAATGAATTCCCAATTATAAAATATAGCTAAAAGTCTAATATTTATATAAATAAAAATGACAACACATCATATGATCTATAACACCACAACTACTAATATTCTATAAATTCTATGCCACCTTCTTAAACATGTTCAAAGGGACACAAAACTATTAATGGTATTAATTTCATTTTAATGACTACAGAACCCAATATAGGACCCACACATTTTCAATTTAATATATATATTGAACAATTGTGTACCGAATTTATACGTAGTGGAATCATTTTCTAACACACATGGGTAATTGAATAACACTACCATTTGGGGGACATCGTATTTATTAGGATCAATTATCTATTAACCCCAACACTAAAATATAGGTTCATTACCATAGATTCTTCATGTGTAATTGACAATATAAAGTATAAAGGGGACAAATAAATATTTTAATTATGTATTAAATGGTTTTATCAACCCCATTTCATTTAATAAATCATTACCAAGATAATATAATTTTTATACAGAGATAATATACCAAAAAGAACAAAAATTCATCACAATATAATCCATCAATAGAGAATATCTTATGGTTAAAACATTTATATAATACTTATAATAATTCGCTACACGTTTTTTAATACTGAAACCCATGGGATAATTTTTTATGTATAAAAAATTTCAGGGCTATATTTCATTAACTACATAAGAATTTTATATAATCCATGATCCAATTAAGGGGGCTGTGCTTCAATTCTTTAATGGAATCATGAAAATTTGTATGATATTCAACTTAGATGAAAGTATGTGTCATATTCACGATTAGTTTTAGAATGTACCAAACAAACCTTGACTCGTATCATCCTATATGAAATATATGTTTCCTAATATCCAAGGAATCTGTAGGTAAGGTTATCTAGACATGTACTCACAAATTTCCTTAGATGATTCCATCCTATCAAATATATTCTTTTTAAAGAACACACTCTATTTCATAATATTCCCTATCATGATAATTATTCTACATATAATAAAATATGTGACATGTGCTCGTGTCTACACTTAATGGGATCCCTTTATTCGTTATAAAAAATACTATAGCATAAATAAGGAATAAACATAGACAGTTGTTCCATCATCCACACATACTAGAGATATTTTATCCTCCAATTATAATATTTCATCTCATTAAAAACCCCCATTTGACAAATTTTTTCCTCTATCATTCCCTATACATGGTACACTAGTCATAATCCACTAACATTCACCTCTATTCTCACCATATGATATTTATACTTCTACTCATCTTCAAATTTCAGGGTTGCATAGTTTTTGAAACAAACATTGACTATTATCCCTTGATCGACCAGCATGTTCAAGGTTTAGTAAATGTTTTCTATCAGCATTATTTTTTTACTAGTCATGGGAATCTACCCAAATTATTCAGTAAAATTAAATCTCCTTTTTATATGTAGATGGAACCCATTACATTTCCTAAAAAACCAATGGGGTCAAAATCATGAGATAAAGGAACTGAAGGCCCATTCCCATATGATGTGGCTGATTTACACCCTTATCCTATATTGGATGATCATCAATGGAAACTAATTATCCTTGTTCTCCATTTCCTTGCAATAATACCATCCCTAAACTGTTGTCTCCCACATCATCACTAGATGTCACAAAACAACCACCCATGGAACTACTCCCCATCAATAATTTCAATTACCCCCAATCTATTCGAAGCTGACCCCACATCTAGTTTCCTATCCTATAACTACACCATCTATCGTGCACCACATTTTAATGCCGACCATATAACATGCCTAATAAACATCAATGTCCACTAAGTCACAATCATAAATTCCAAATATTGTGGTAGTTATAAATTGATCCTATGAGCAATGTAGACTTATTGTGATTCTTTAACAATAATGAAATAACCCAACATAATTTTCATATCCCCAATAATAGTAGATAAAGTAGAAAATATAGGTTAGATGGTAGAAATTATGTTTTCCATGTATAACAACATGATGATGTTTGTGGGGGTGAATTAAAGTTACTAAAAAATTATATTTAGTGATCATGGAATTACAAATAATATGTTTTTAAAAAATTGGGGGAATAAAGAACTATAAAATTGACTAATATTAATTATTCAAATGATAGTACATAACCAAGTAATCAATGGTAAATACAAAAAATATATAAATAAAAACAAAAAAATTATAAAATTTAATTGATTATTTGGATAAAAATACAAAAACACCAATTTTTTAAATGATTAAAATAATTCATATATATCGAACACTTCATTTCAAATCTATATTTGGAAGAGTATAAATTCCCTTATCAAGTATTATATATGTTCTAGAATGGAGTAATCATCAATTTGATGATTAGAATCACTTGTTCTTAACCTATTGCTTCCTCAATAGATATTATATAAATTCATCTAACCAGAAATATTTCATCGATTCACTGTCATAAAAATTTGTTAGTATTGGAAAATATTCAATTAAGGTCTCTTTACAATTACCTACACTAATACTTACATGACCAATAATTATCATAAGAATAATTTCATATGCCCAAAACATCATCAATCACTATGGATTTAATGAAAAGATATTATACATGAGTAAATAAATTATTTCATAATAAACCCTCATTGAAATTGAAGCTCAAATATCACTATAAAAACTAAAACAAATGGAAGATAACTATCAAGGAAGTTGCGATCAGTTCTCAAAATATTTATCAATAAAACTATATTTCTTGAGTTTGTAACCACATATTCATTGACAATGAAGGTATACAAAAAATAACTGAATCCATTTGACCTATAAGATAACTTATTTACTCGAAATAAACATATATGATTCAATATCATATAAAATATGATATTGTATTAGTTGATTTATATATATTTTGGTTCATAATATACTAGTATGAATGTTATTAAATCATAATATAATATCAATATTCACCAAAAAAACATCATGTTAATATACGAACAATTTATTTTTCATTTTTTATATCAAAATGATGATATATAAGATGAAATTTAGAAAGAGGAAACAATAATCACACATATTTATATAATCTAAAAGCTTTCCAAAATATAAAAAATAAATATAATTTAATAAGTAAATTTTTTTAATTGAGAAACATTGTAATGCGACCCCTTATAATATTTAAGTACAATTTATTAGAGTCGTTATCCCCCATACTGAAGCACAACTCATTAAGAAATGTTTTCCTATTATATAAATATATTTATCCTATACAACAAATTACTTCTTACTTTAGTAAATATGTTATAAAAAACGCTAAACCCTTCCATATTGGTGATTTTAAAACTGAAAACAAATAATGTTAAGATAGAATAGAAATATTTGAATAAAACTAGTAAGAAAATCCATATAATATAGAAGATAAAAAACCTGATATTAATCATGAATAGCGTGATTATATCATTTAATTTAATGGAATCATTCTAATTAATGTAGATCTAGAAATTAATATTTAAAATATGAATAAATTATGAATATTTGAAATAATAAAACAATAATGGATTTTTGAGATTAATTTTTAAATATACCTTTTGGAAGAAATATTTTTTTTGGGAAAATATAAGGAAATGGTTCAAAATTATGTTTTTAGGATTGATATATAAATTTTGTTATTTTTTCTAGTTCATATATAAAATATGATATAACTACACTTCTAATTGTTTTTGAAATTATATCTAAATGTAACATGTATATAATATATTATTTATATGTTTTATAGGATGTACCATTTTTATGTTCTAGGTATATACATTGTCTATATTCAATTTATTTTTACATCTAGTAGTTCAAATATTTTCTTAAAAAGAAAATACCCAAAGTGGTTACTATCTTGAAATATTAGAAAATAACACCATAAAAAACAAATATGCCGATATTATTTGGGTTAATTACATACAACATCCTTATAATTATAGGATTTATATTTTATGATATATTAAACCATAATTAAGTAATATATTGTTTTTGTCACCGACCCACTAAAATATACTAAAAAAGGTCCCAATCATTGCAATAAAATAAATTTTCATTAAATTTGAACTATTTGAAGATGAATAAAAAACTCTATATTATTTTATAGGTTGTCCGAATTGTCCTAGATATTTTCCAAAACATTCAATTATATAATTAAAATAGGAAATAATTTTATTATGACTTCTAACCTTGTACATAAATGTTACAAAATTGATCCAATCAATTGAATTTATTTAAAATTAAATAAATTTAAAATACAATATGGAATTTAATTTATTAATAATCCCCATACCTACAAATTAATTCCTTACAAAAATAATATTTCTTCATCCACTCTTTAAAATTAATCTTTTTGAGAGTCAAATATTCCATCATTTTCTAAAATTTTGGAGTATTATATTCATTATATAAATAAAAAAATAAGTAAAATATTAATTTATAGTTGAATAAAATTGAACAGTCATAGGATTTGTAAATATATTTTCATGATAAGGAATAAATGAAATGAATCTATTAATCTTAAAACATTCATTACATTCTAAATAACTATTGTATGTTGAATCTTCAATCATCCTAAAGGGGTTCATTGATTAAAAAAATGTTGATACCTTTAAATGATTAATTTTCAATTGTTGTTAATAAATGCTTTGATTAATTTTAAATGGATAATTGAGAATGCTGATCATTAATTTCTGGAGAAATTTATATTTTTACATTCAAAAACCAACATCATTTTCACATCATGTTAATGATTGATTTATATTTATTAATATGAGAAAAAATTATTCATACATACAATTATTGTTTCTCAAATGATGTTCATGATTAATGATATGTACTGCTTTTGAGATAGTTATCTTGATACCAGATAATTAAAGATTATGTGTTAATAATTGTGGGAAATTGAATGATTTTATATTATGAAGGAAAATTAATTATCAAGGTGTATTAAACAATAAAAAATTATATGTAATTTTATAAATGAAATATAATGAAGAATACAATATTTTTACGGGGGTTTGGATTATGATTTGAGTTGATTATAAGGACCATAATTTTCATTGAATAAGTGATTCCGAAATGAGAAACAATCTTGAAATTTTAAGTTGAGAAGGATATAAATAAACATTTAAGCTCAATTATAAATTAATTAGGTCATGTTAATAAGCCACAGGGAAAGGGTCATATGAATTCTTCAATATGTACATAATGGAACCTTTATATATATGCTTCATTCTTAATGGTATCTCATAACTCTAGTGTCATGTAAAATGGTCAGTTGCAACCTATGTAATGTTGATATCCACGTTCTATATGGATAACTCGAGAGATAAATAATTCATAATACGAAAGACACATGATCATCCAAATTACATATATTCTAATCTATACCTAAATATAGTTAATGAGTATTTTAAGTGTGTTTTTTAGAATTACATATTATATTGTTAATAAAAATGTGATGATTCAATAATGAAGTATTATTTCTATAGAAATCATAGTATTTAAAGATTGTGACCCAATCTAAGATATAATTTTATATAATTTGGAATACATCTAGTTTCAGAGTTTTGAGTTTGGAACCATTAAGTATACTAATATGTTGTTAGCCTCAATGAGAGTGTATAAATGCCTTCTAAAAAAATAAATAGGACAATGAGCTATATAGTGATAAGAAATTGCACAGTCTATAATAAGATATAGAATGATGTGTTATTCTAGATAAATTAATTAAATATATGACTAGTAGAAATATTTATTATTTTATATTAAGGGGTATTAAAAAATTTATAATAGACATCCACTGCAAGGTAAATATGTAGTGATTTAACGATTAGAATAATATAAATATCACCTACAAACCATTATGTTGTAATTTTTTAATGATGATATGTGTGAATTTGGTGTTCTTATAATATTTTGATGAGTTTTATATTCCATAATATCCTGATGAGAAATAAACATGATCATTTTAGGATTTGATTTCAAATAATCAAATCTCTTGATAGTGAAACCATGATTTTTTCAGATGAATTAGAAGGATAAATAGTGATATATTTCACCAAGTTCAGTACCAAAATATTTAAGCATCAAAAAATTACTTTTAATGAATTGATATAAGAAATTATTATTTTTAATACTTGTAGAAATTATGGGTGTGATCAATCTAGGATTTAATCATATTTCATAGGAATTTTATATTTAAGATTAAGAATATTTTAATGAAGAAAATATTTGATTTAAATGAATAGAACGATATTGTCTCTTTTTTATTTTTACATTTTTATAAATACAGTTATATTAATAATCTATTCTGAATATTTTAATTAATAATTAGAGATAAAAAATATAGTGATTTAGAATTGATAATTTTTTTTTAAAAAAATTGATCCATTTATTTGTGGTATCTATTCAATCTAACTATAAGACGTAGTAGAAGATCTCATTTTTTTTATTGTTATTATGATATGTTTTTATAGTTTTGATAAATCATTGATGATTATTTACTGGTTCGTTTCTATAGATAATTATTGTTTTTCATTGGTCAGATATAATATTATGTAACCGGTTCATGATCACACTCTTTTAAGTGGATATCTATAATAATAATAGGATAACAATGTCTTTGTCCTAAAAATTGATCCACGACTCAGGGATTTTGTATTCCATAAGATATAAAACATCATTATCAAAACTAATACGATTAATTTATTATCTTCTTTTACTAATTGGTGAGATCATTATTATATAATCATAATGGATTATATATTATATATACTTATAAGAATATTATTCACTAACCACATATTTTAATACAAACCTATTCAATCCTATTTAATTGGTTTTATATCCCATGTACTCAATTGATAATATATTGTTTGTTTTCTAGGGAAAAACAAAACTATATTAATTATAGTGGTGATCCAGACATTAAAAGAAATGGATATAAATTAGGTAATAAATGTATGAATCATTTTATTGATTCATATTAGAAAAATTTTGATATGAAGATTAGATGAAGAAAACAAAATGTTGGGATTTTTTTAATCTAGATTCATTCATAATAATTTAATCATAATTTTATTGTTAGATAACCTAATGATAATGGGATATCATAGGAGTGCAATGATCTTGTGATGTACATGAAAAGGGCTAGTAATTGAAAACCAATTTTTTGACATTTGTATTCATTTATAACTCCCATGATATGGGATCACCTAAAAACTCTAAATTAACCAAATAATATTTAGATTATGGATATCATGTGACAATACTAGATTTATATAAAAAAGACACCACATATAATGGATCATTAGGTAAAGAGATTACTCTATGATTGATGTACTCAATTTATAAAATTCAAGAACCATTAATATTATTTCTAAAAGGGATTGAACTATAAAATCAATCATGGTTTTCATAATACCCATAAATAGAAATATTATGAAGTAAAGATATATTACTACATGATATATTTTTAAGAGAAATAAAAATACAACCTATAGTAATTACTTGTTTGAAGAAGAAACAACCTTAAAACCATAAACTAATTAATTTATAAAAAATAATTCAACAATACAACCCTAAAGTTATTCTATAATGGTATAATAGATTTGATGTTATCATTCATCATAAGACACATAAAAAAAATTATTTATTTGAATGTTTTTATATTCAGTTTCTCTTCATCATTAAATCATCACAAAAGATTTATTGATGATTGATAGGCCCACGCTCACTATTAATCTAGTGAAACTGTAGAAGGAATTATGGATTGTTATAATCACAGTCATGTGGATCATTGAAATGATAATGAGTAATGTGTGTTGATTGGAGATAAAATTTCATGATATTGAGGTGAATTATAATAAAAAAGAAATAAATGAAATGAAAAGATAAAAAGAAGATTATTTCATCATAAAAATTTTAGGAAATGTTAAATTTCATTGATCAAAAAAATGTTATATAATTATAATTAAGAATGTAAGATATTGGAAAATAGACATATCAAATTTATGAAAATATGTGTATGAAAATAATATTATTCAATTAATAAAAGAAAATAATGATCTAACATGGTATGATAATAGTTATAAATAGAGTATTGTTATAGTTTGGAGAGTGAGAGAGAGTTGGATACAAAGGGATTAGATAATTTTATATGTTAAAATAATATTCCTCATAAAATACAACAAGGATAATTCTAGAGATTTAGTGTTGATTCAATTGACGATTTATTTCAGAAGATCATTTATTTGATCCAAGCCTCTTTATGTAATGATTACTTGGATTAAAATACTTTAGGAAACGTATCGAATTATCTAATGGAATTGAAGTTAATTATGACAATGATTATATAAGTTAATAACACGATAAATTTATTCCATGAAGAGTATTATATATTCCACATGTATCCCGATATACTCAATCAGTTATTAGGTGGTAAAACAAGTCTTCTGATATTTAGGAAAACATATATAAATTAGACACTAGTAGCTATTATCGAGATGGAGGTATAATAGAATATCTCAAGGCATCTATATCTTGTTCTATTGAGTATTTTTTCCCAATAGTTGGCCAGTGAGTCTTATGAACACTAAATATTCTAACCATTTTACAAAAAAAAATTAGTTCATGTTTATAATATACAAAAAAATGAGTTCCACATCTACTTTATTCAATAAAAAAAATTATATTAGAATACTCATATCATTTCATAAAATCATCCACTTAGACCATATTAATGTATTCATGAAATTTTCATACTATTTATATAAATTATTCATAAAACAACAAAGAGATTAATATTTATTAAATTTATTCCTTAAACTCAAAACCAAAAACATTACCAACATAACTATTATCCACATGAATGAAAATTTTAAAAAAATTCTATGTTTTTTATCTTGATAAGTCTACTATGTTGAAAGATATAAACAAAAACCTCAATCATTTTTATAAAAACTAACACATAACAAAAAAATATAAATTTTGTGTAAATAAATTGTGTACCATGTTATCACGGTAAGTTAATTTATAAAAATTATAGTCAATAATAATATCATATAACCATAAAACAATATTCAATATAATTTAAGGATAAATATAATAACAGATATTTAATATTCTAAAGAGATAAGCATAACTAATATAAAACAAATTTATCTCCCTTAAATAAACAAATAACATCTCAATTTGTAAAATATATCTCTTAAATTCCAATATCATGTTCCACAATTTAGATTATAAAAAAATAAATCAATGAAGGGAAAATATGTAAATCAAGAATGTTAATTTTCATAAATTAAAAGTGTAAATACATGATATATTATCTCACCAATTAATTATTTTCATAAAAAATAAATCCAAGATAATAGATTACGTTATATAAAACCCATTACACCCATAATATATAAATATATCAAAGGAATGAAAAGGATTTTGGATAATGAATACATTATGTTAAATTCATAATATTAAAATAAACATTTCAAATTGATTTTTAAAATGAGTTCATTTATTTTGATTTTTTTTTTGAAAAAGATAAGAAATAATTTTACTAAACAAATAAATTTATATTTTAAAAACATTTAAATAAGTTGATGATAATAAATGAATGCAAAAAAATTTACTTTTTAAAATATTAATAAAATATAACATATAGAATTTTATGAATAATAAATTATTATTGAGAGAAATATTTGATATATCTAGAAATAAATTTCAAGATGGAAAGAAAAATAATGTTATTGTAAAAACTGTTACCATATTGATCATCCAATATATTTACTTGATAAACCCCCAATAAATTATAGAATTTATCTAATAGCACATGTGGAAATAATATATA
Organism: Viscum album; assembly: GCA_963277665.1. Taxonomy (NCBI): domain Eukaryota; kingdom Viridiplantae; phylum Streptophyta; class Magnoliopsida; order Santalales; family Viscaceae; genus Viscum; species Viscum album. The sequence continues at coordinate 1,450,702,270 of OY728155.1, forward strand.
TTTATTACAATAGAAGGAAATATAATTTTTTTATAATACCATATGGTATGATAATGAAACTTAGTGGTTTAGCCATGGAAAATTTTAAAAAAATGTACCTTATAGTTCCCGTATTTTAGGTCCAACATGATTATCTAGAATAATTATAGAATCCAAACTAATTATGGGTCCAATTAAATTTGTATAATAATGATTTTGGAGACCCAAAATGTATGGTATGAAAATATTTAATAATAATATTATGTGATTCATGAAATAAATTAGTTGAAACAAATATTTAAATTTTATACCATTCAAATATTAAATGATCTATTGTCTTTATAAAAATTACCAAAAATATTTGAGAATATCATTATTAAAAATGTTATTTATTTCAAGAACTTAATTTTTTTTAAATGTAAACCCCATGATGTTTTTTATTAGGACTTTTACAACCTATAATTATATCAACATAGAGATAAAAATTGGTGAATTTAAAAAGGGTAATTTTATGTCCTTAAATCAGGCTACTAAATTATGAATTTTTTGTGTTTTTGTATTTAGAAAAAATAATTTATCATTTTAACTTTAATGAATATTTTATCAGTTGAATGTTATTTTTTTATATTTAAATTTTTATTTATTGAAATGGAATATTTTTATTTTTAATCAATTTGATCTGAAAAATAAAAAATTTCATTTTTCTTAATTATAACTGTTAGAATAAAATGGTAAATTAAAATAAGAAGTGAAATATGAATGATAGTGAAAAATTAGATAACACATTGTATCACATTTTTTGGATGTTTCATGTCACAATTATAACTTATGTCATTTTATGAGGATGAGTTTATTGAGTCTTCCCTTGAACTACAAGTTGAAAAAATAAGGTTTTTATAAACATTTAATTTGTTAATTCAATATTTTTAAATGGGAAAATATTCAAAAATATTCCCATGCTTACTTAATTCGTATTAGTTTACCTCTGGTACATCAATTTAATTTTTTTAGCATTTTTAAGGATTTATTCTTTTTAATAATTATTTACTCACATGATCATGATTCAAATATTAGAATAACTATTGGAATAATTTTCTATATAAATATCATGTATGGAAATTGAACGTTGGATTCTTTTCATTCCTTTTATTCTTTTACTTATTTACCATTATTTAATATTGTAAATATATCATTACTTATATTATATCTACTTTATTATTTCAGTGAGATTTTTTGGTCCCTTTATATTAATTTATAGTTTTCATTTTAGGATCCCATGAGATTGGAAAAACAAAAATAATTTTATATAATATGTAATCTAAAAAATTATTCACTTATAATAGTTTACCCATTGAAAATTATAGTAATATATTAAAAAATATTTGTAATAGATTCATTTGAATTCATAGAAATGATATTGAATTATTTTTATGTATATCAACTCTAGGGTCTTTAACATTATTCATGATTTTGTGTGTTAGTTCAAGAAACTTATATATTTAACTATATTTTCAAGTATACATTCAATAATATTTATTTCGATCAAGTCAATAATGTATAGAGTTTTTTAATTTTCTATGTAATTTATATTATGATATATCTTGGGGATCCAATTTATATTTTATTTTAGTTTTAGTCATATAAAAAGTTATACCCACTATCCAGATATAATATCCAATGCTTCTATAGACAATAATCATCTAAATTTGCATTTATAAATATTCAGGCACATCATTGATAATATAATGATAATAAGAATCAAATGAAATTAAAAAAAATACAATTAAAGTTAATATTATTTTGAAAAAAAAATTCATAAAAAATTATTGAAAAATGTAAAAACACTCCTCTTATACCAAGTGTTTTTTTGAGAGAAAATGCAAATATTGTGGGATAAATATCCTTACAGATGAAAAAAATCAATGGAATATTAAATAAAAAATTATTTTAATATGGTGATGTGATAATGTGATTATTTAAAAATTTATTTTATATATGATATCAATTTTAAATAACTAACTAAGACTAATGTAAAATAGATTAATCAAATTTATGTAATTTTTTATTGAGATCAAATTATGGAGTGGATGAAATAAAATATATAATAAAAATATAATAATGTTGTAGTAAAGGAAATAGATTTGTGAAAACCCCTATGAATCCTCAAACTGAGTAGATAAAATTTTATTACGCTTTTGATTTTAACAGAGATCATGAAACCACATACTCTATAGAATTTTTTTGGATGTCACAAGAAAGAAATCATCACATTCCTTTTATCATAGTGCAACAATTAACAATCAATAAAATATCTCACTTTTCATGTTGTGGGATACCTTTACAATGATAATCGGAGAAAAACTATATTTTTTTAGTGTAAGTGTATTATGATGTAGATATATTATCTCTCTAGATTGATTGATAAAATTGAGAGGGATTGTGAGATAGTGAAAATGGTTTTTGAGCCTCTTATAATGACAAATTAATTTCTTTCTATAGAATGTAAATGGATAATTCAGGAGATTCAACATTTATTTCATGAAATATTTTTTTCCCTATAATCATTTATTTGATCCAGGCCTTCTCATTCCTCTATTTACAGGCTAAAAAATATTTAATAACCAAATATAATTAATTGTGGTTACTGAAGAAGAATAATACTATAATCGTATATATTTTGACCAGAATATATTTATTCTAGATAGATAATTATCACACCAACTAGAAACCCAGTGTCCTCCCCCGAGTTGCTGGTGGATCCCTATGAGTTGGATGGTTTTACAAAAATCATTCTACTAGTGCTACTTCCTAGTGCATATCATATTTTAATAGATGGTCACTAGGAATCTGAAAATAGAACTTGATTATATATTCTCCTCCACCGACTGTCTTTGGGGTCCTCTACATAGCTATGAGTTTTCTCATATGGCCATAGTTATCCATTTCTCAACACTAACAATCCGATGTAGCATATTTTAATGGAAAAACTTTATCCCCCTCTTAATATTTCTTCAACACATCAAAGGACCATGTAACAATCATTATATATAATCAACTCATTTATTAGATAATATTAATTTCTGTGATTATTCTTTAATACATTTACTATAAATATCCACAAATCATCAATGCGATAAATATTCCATCAATTAATTCATTTGGATAATCATATGGAACCTTTTGAGAGTAAATATCATTCACTCAAATGAAAATTTTAGATACATAGGTTAGTGTACTCCTTCAAGAAAAAACCATGAGAGATAACGAGATGGGGGGTACATGTATTTGAAATCCTACATCACCTTAGAACCATGTTTATTGGATTATATCCATATTATTTGGCCACATTGTCAAAGAAATATTCCAAAGAAATACAAAAATTGGATTCCATGCAATGGACTGATTGGTTGGTCCATAAATATATAAATGAAGATATAACTGTTATTTTCTTAATTACATTAGTAGATCATGGAAATTCATCAAGGAAACTAAAATATGAATTGATTTTATAATTAGGATCCAAAATAAATGCTATTATAAAATATAAAAGAAAATGATCATTAGATAAAAACATATACGATCCTCCGCTACATATGCACATTCTCAACTACTTTCCTACCCTGATGATTATGTTACAACCAATCCCATGGATAGTCATGCTGCCATGTTATATGAACCTACTAATCCAAGGAAACACATATGACGTAGTCATTCCCCACAATTATATGATTCCACATATGTAGCCTTAGTGATACTTGGAAATGTTGTGTCACGCTTATCATTTGATGGATTCAGGTAACACTAATTATGATATATGGAATCATAGTCATTGGTACATACATCAATAAATATATTCATTCAAGATTGATATAAAATCCATGAGATGTGACACATTGGAACATGATAATACAAAACCTAATTAGTTGTGTGATCATGTAATATGATACTGACATATTTTTTGAACCCTTATTTTGTTATATGATCACCTTACCCAACATACATTGTATATTCAATCCATAATTTATCCATGTGATTTCCTAAACCATGTGGAAATAATTATAGATTCCTCATTTTCAATGTCCTCATATTGAATAAAATACATGAAAAGATATTCAAAATATCATATGAGAATCTATACTCATCCATTAGTGGATAGATAATGAATTATTATATTGTGTATCCTACCTAGTGTCAATACTGATCTTTTTAAGATTATAGGTACATATTTCCCTTAAGATAAATTATCATTCCTCATGAACCATTGGTCCAATAGAAATCTATACAAATCCTATCATGACAAATCCCCACAAAATCACAATATATAATCCCCTTACATTGAATCCTATTATAAATAGAATATATAACATTCATTTTCATTGAATTTTGTCCATATAAAATGTAAAAATAAATTCATATATTTTTCTTTATCATGTCATTCCACCGGGACATATTATTGTTAGAGACCATAATTAATTAATATAAAATTCAATTAAAAGATTTTAATAACACTAGTGAAATCCACCTCCTCAATATATGATTTTAAACTATATGGGAAATTTTTTTATTGTATGATGTTAAACGATATGGTTATCATCTTTATCATATAACATTAAACTAAATGATATCTTGAATACAAATACTACAATTAATGTTTATAAAATATATCCAGGAATCATATTTTAGGATTACTCCAAATACACACTATAGTGTTCCACTCAAATGTACATAAATATTATATCATATTAAATGTTCAATATCATGAACCATCCCTCGAGGGCCCTACCATGACTACCCAAAGACCACCTTTAATAGGATATGGGATGGAGACTATCACCATAATATTTTATCCCTTTTACATGAAGGAATTTCCATTAAACATGTACAAACAAACAGTCTAGAACGCATCAATATTAAAACACGAAGTAAATTGATGTAGTAAAAGAATGTTGAAAGTAAAGGGGCCAGAATTCAAGAACAACTGGAAAAGAATATGTACAATTGATATGTGAAATAAAGATAATGGATCGTCCACAACGGATCCTACCTGAAGTGCAGGTACAACTAAAGATCTATGATCCCTACATCATGTAACTCCAAATGGTCCACCTCCAAGTACTGTCTAGTCCTGGATCACTCAACCTTGATCAATTTTGTACGCAATCTTCACAAGACACAATAAGGTGAAGGAAAATACCGTGTAGACACATGTATAACGATACTCAGTAGGGACCCCATGACCCAGGTAGGTCTACTGTAGTTTTACAAAGGAAAAACCACGAATAAAGTCCTCAACTCTACATAAGTATATGCCCACACATATATCTAATTTATCAAGATATTATCATCTCATACATTATAGTAAATACCATAAAGGTAACACCACAAAAGTTAAAATACCACATATTAAAAATTCTTTGTTTAAACAAAGTCTCAGCACAAAACTGGTATTAGTTTAGTAAATATGTACAAATGATTAGTCACATAGCTAGATCATCTTATTCTATCAAGATTCTCTTTTAATGACCACAAAGAGTATCTACCACATAGGATTGATAGGAATCCTACCCCCACTAACCTAGACAAGATCTGACCCATAGAGGATTGATAGATATCTAACCAGCATAACAACAGACACAAGATAAATAGGTAAATAACCCCTCATACGACTCACACAAGATCTGAACCACACTTGATTGATATGTAACTAACCCCCGCAGTGACCCACACATGTTCTGACCCACACTGGATTGGTATGTGTTGACCCACATAGGATTGCTGACCGCTGACCCACACATAATCAGACACACAATTTTTGGTATGCACTGACACATACAACATTTCTTTGCGGTGACCCACATAAGATTTGACCCACACAAAATCGGTGTTGACCCACACAGAATCGCTAGGTACTAACTTATGTATGATTTGTCTCTAACCACCGCCTCACTTTCAGCCAACTAGATTCCTCACACCAAGTGCGCTTGACATATGTAGTATATTCTCCCTCGACATATCAGTAATAAATCAACTGCCACTAAGATCCAAAAAAGAGTAACCCAAAGGACCACCATGTCGCATCGGTTCCATTGCAATAGATGGCATTTCAATTAGACTCCCAATCTATGAGTTAAAATAATTTTAACTCTTGTGTCTCGGTTGGATTCGGTTTGGATCCAACCAGACCATACTCCAATTGTCTACCAAATATCATGTGTTGTACGCCAAAAGGACCATCTCAACCCAAGGATCAGAACTCCACAGATGGTTCATCAAACAGATGACTGATTATCATGATATGACCATTTAATTGTTACATTCCCCGGTTTGGTTCGAGTCGGGTTTGTCCTGATCATTCCAACCCATCTTGACCCGATCTGGGCAAGGCCATGGATGGCTCGTCCCGTAGGGACATGTTCTGTTTCAGCCCGCAAGGGAATGGCCTGGCACACAAGGGGGCGGCCCGGCCCGCAATTGGGTGTGGCATGCCGGTCAGGCCGCCTGACAGTGTGAGGAGTGGCCAGGCCAGAGGTGGAGTGTGGCCCAACATGATTTGGGGTGCGGTCCGGTCCGAGGTGGAGCATGGTCCTTTGGTAGCACGGTCCTATAGTTGGCGGCCCAACCACGTGAGGCGCGTCCCACAAGGGGGCGGTCTAGCCATTGTTCGACCAAGATGGAAAGGGTGGGAGCATTCCTCTGATATACCTACTGAACTATAGGCCCTTCTATTATGTAAAACAGAGGCTCTGTGTGGGTTATAGCTGGTCTCCATGGATCCTAGGTAGCGGGTTCCTCCGTCGCGGCTACAGCGACAGCTTCAGCTCGCAGGTGGCACATTGGTCCCACCAACACCCTGTTCATGGCAGACCGATGTGTCGGCTGCCACCTCTGTTCCCCGAGACTGACGAATAATGACCCATTTCTCACTAGTGGCACGCAACGACACGCTACACCTCCTCTGTGACTGGCCAGTGACGAACATTCCAATGACAACCACGACATTGTGTCATAGCCTCCCCTTGTGGAATGCATCAGTGTGACACCTTCCTCATAGCCAGTTGGTACTGCTACACAGATGGTATTCCATAGAGGCATAAGGATATTAAATTAGCAGAGGTATCTGTCTAGGTTTGTTGGACCTGAACCTTCTGCATTAGCTCAAAAACTAGATAAAGGATAAAGGGTTCAAGAATTGAACTTGAAAAGGACATGAATAAAACCCCTTCCATGAGAACGATGGATAACACCCATGATTGAGGATGTGGGTTAGTGTTCGCCATGCTAGCAACTAGCCTCTCACGACGTCTCTTGATCATTAGTCATCAGTTCATGGTTTCTTTGTTGATTTTCACCACTTTCTAGAACCGGATCCATCCCCCAAGGGTTTGGCATCATGACACTTTATACACACTATGATATATAGTGAAGCTGTGTTGATACCACTCCCTAAACTCAATATAAATAAGAGAGGGTGAGGGTGAGTAATGATGTGGTGAATTAATGGGGGATCATTAAATAGGAACCTTCCTAATTCCTCGATGATGTTGTTAAATAATATTTACATTTTAATCCATTTAATTACTTGAAACATCGCTAGCCCCACATTTCGCTTGTTCGTTGGAGGATAAGAATCAAAATATTATTATAATTTTTTTTATTATATTTCGTTTAAAAGTCACAATACATATCCTTAACTCCAAACCTACTTCTGTAAATGTAATGTCTACCTTTAGCAAATCCCGACGCTGGGGATTCAACGACACCTTCATAATTTTAATCCAATCACAGGTTCAAAATATAGAAAATGAAACTGTTACATTTACTGAATATAACATAAAAAAGTTCATAAACTTTTTATAGGCATGCTGGGCTTCTAAATCATGGGCCGTCAATTTTTTGTTGACTCTTAAAAATTTCATACAATTAAAAAATACATAGAAAAATCTTTGTCTTTACATTCTCCACACCGTAGAGATTTTCATCCTTTAATTTCAAAATAGATACTAATGAAACAAATGAGGGTACATAGCATTAATCTAATCCTCACACTCCCATGTTATTTCTTAGAGGTTCTCATTCTTCTAGTGGACATGAACCAGAGGTAACTACCACCCTTTAAGGTCTAGCTCTTATCGATCCCCAATCTCCACTCGAACCTCTATAAATGTCACCTCATCAACAAAGTATATCTCTCAATGGTCGATGTTTTAAGATGGGTCATGAATGTATCTCCTCAGCTAGAATACGTTGAAGACATCGTGAACCATCTCTAACTATGGTGGAAGTGCCACGTGGAAATCTACCTTTCCAATTCTCCAAAGTATCATTAATGGTCCGATAAGAGTCAGTGATAACTTTCAGCCTTAGCCGAATCATCCTAGTCTACAATGAGGGGAGTATCAGAAGAATACATGGTCCCCCTCCTAGAACTCTTAATGTATCTCTCTCCTGTCAGCATAAGACTTCTGCATGCTCCATGCAGTTCTAATCCGCTACGGGATGATCTAAACCATCTCAATGGTAGCCCGTATCAACTCTGCACCCATTAGTGATGACTCCCATGGGTCTGTCCAACATAGAGGTGATATTCATAGTCATCCATATAGGGCCTCAAATTTTTCCATACTGATGGTATACTGATAACTATTGTTGTATGCGAACACCACCATGGGAAAGTGATCATCCCAACTGTGGACAAATTCAAGGACTCTTGGATGAAGCATGTCCTCCAGTGTCTGTATGGTTCTCTCTATCTTACCATTCCTCTTAGAATTAAAGGAGTTTCTCAAACATAGATGAGTCCTGAAGGCCACCTACAAACCCTTCCACAACTGGGAAATAAAATTTCTATCACAGTCCTAGATGATCATCAATGACACCCTATGAATTCACACAATCTCATGTTCGTAGGGGTGTCACATGCACTTTACTGATCCCTACTCTCAGATAGGTTGGAAGTGGGCCGACTATGTGAGGTATTAAACAATCACCCTGATAGAATGACATCCCCTAGATGAATTTGGAATCTATTTAACAATGTCCATGGAGATACCATCCCACATCCACTCCAACAGCAATTGTGGCTAAGCGAAGCCATCTAGATCTACTTCTCGGCCTTCACTTACTGACAAGTGAGGCATCGAGAAACAAACCCTACCACTTCTTTCTTCATCCCGTGCCACTAGTGAGGATTCCATAGGCCCTAGTACATCTTCTACACACCAGTATGTACCGCCGAAGGGGTCAAATGAATCTCCTTCAACACCTCCTCCCATAGCACCAATAGTACCATGGTACGTCCTTTGAATAGGATGAAGTGCACCCCACCTTCAAAAAATAAATGAGGTGACTATCCTGAGCATATATGAGAATGATGAGCATTACTATCAATTCCCCCATGCTATACCTCCCTGACATGCAGAACAAGAGGGGGTGTGACATTCATAGTTTGGAGGTATGCTGATCTATCTCTATCCACGAATGATATCTACATCAGGGCTAACTACTCTCCAACCTCACTCAGAAACTATACACTAGACCATGCACCGAGTGCTTATTCTAACACGTTCCCCACCACAAGTGTATAGTCTATCTCAAAGTCAAAATCTTGTAGGAACTATAGTTGTCACCGCTATCTCAAGTTTAGGTCCTTCTGAGAGGAGATATACCGAAGACTCTTGTAATAATAGTAGACTGTAAAATGTTCACCCATCATGTAATTTTTCTACACTATCAAGGCGAATAATACTGCTTCTTACTATAGGTCATGTTAGCATAGTTCTGCTATCTAAGTTTTCATGGGATATAAATGATCAATTACCACTCCTGCATCAGGACACACCCATGTCTGGTCCCTGACACGTCGCAGTATACTACATACCCAATTCCCTCTTCTGGTAGCCTCAAGATGGGGCACTCATCAGTCTTTGCATCTGCTCCTTAAAACCCTACGGGCATCTCTCCATCCATACGGAGGGCTATCCATTCTTCATCAATGTTGACAAGGGTTCCAAAACTCTCGAAAATCTAGGTACCAATCTCATGTAGTATCCAGAAATCCCCAAGAAACTCCACACCTAAATCACACTTTTTGTTAGATCCCAAGAAAGAACATCTTCTATCATCACTAGATCCACTCCAACATCAGCCTCTGAGATAACGTGTCCCAGAAAGTATACCTCTCGTATCAAAAAATAGATCTTCGATAGCATACAATTAAGTTGTTTCTCTCAGAGTGTATCCAGAACAATTAGCAGATGATAGAGATGATCATCCTCTGTCACTGAATATATCAATATGTCATCAATGAAAACCACAAAAAAGTGATCTAGGTATGGATGAATGATATTGTTCATGAGTCCCATGAACACTGTAAGGGAATTGGTCACTACGAACGACATAAACATGAACTTATAGTGGCCATACCGAAATTTGATGGTTTTCTTTTGCAAATACTCATATCATACCCTGAGCTGATGATAGCATTATATGAGTATTATCATTAAAAACAAATTAGAACCATTTAACTAATAGAAAAGATCATTAATCACTTGAAGTGGATACTAGTTCTTATCGGTCACCTGGTTTGGGGACTGATAGTCAACACAGAGTCTCAAACTCTCATATTACTTCATGGTATAAAAAATCGGGGATCTCAAGGGAGAAACACTGGTCCTTATGAACCCCTTTCCCTCAAGTCTTCCAACTGTACACATAAGTCATGAATCTCCATGAGATCTATCCGATATTATGTTGTAGATATTAGTGTTGTCCTGGGGTACAAGTCAATGTTAAATTCTACCTTCATCCTTCGAGGTAGTCTTGAAACATTATCAGGAACGAAATTGGCATACTGGTCCACCACAATAGGTTTACTAGGACTCGCAACATATACTGATCTGAAGTTTAGGAAATCAAACTGAAAATGTGATCGACTGCACCCTCCTCAGGGCAAGTCAATCATGTGAAACAATGGACCCATTCTTTCCAGTGAATGAATACACAGTCCCATCACTACTGACATACTGCACATTGCACCTAATAAATTCAATCTAATCATGGAGTGTGGATAACCAGTCTAGTCCCAATATGATGTTGTATGTCCTCGACACCGCTATTAAGAGATCCCAGTCTAAGCTCTAACCTCATAGAGTATGATCACACGGCTGAAACCAGTGCTGAATTGTTGAATATGCTCCCGTAGGATTTTCTAGCCGTAAGGATTGAGCCAAAATCTTCTCGTGAATCCCGGAGCTCAGAACGAGGGATGTAGGAATAAAATAGTGACAAGAACCTATGTCTATAAGTTCTACAACATAGGATTACTAGACACAGATCATAACTCTAATCATCTATGGTTTTCCATGGTTGTAGGCCTCCACTGCCTTAAGATGAACGCATCCCTGTAAACATTCTCCATGTTGTCGGGGTAGGCCACCAATTGGTGGTGGTGATAGAACCTTGAATCTCCGCCCACCGCCCGCTACATGACCAACTTCTCTACCAAGTCCTCTACCATGCGGACCTCCATGATCCAACATTTTCCAATGCCTTGACGGTCCGACGACCATATTTTGGTTTTCTGTATGGCGACTCAAGCAATCACTAGTCATGTAACCCTACAAGGTGCACATGTAGCACTGCATGTCCCTTGTTTGAACTCATCTACCTCGTGAGACCCACACCTCTATCCCTGAAAAATATGGCTCTCCACAATAATTTATACTCTTCCTAGACCTATATCTCATATGCCTTTTATAATCTGCAGATGGTTCTGCTATGTGTAGCCCAGTGTTTGTTCTTAATGTCGGTGCCAGCTCAGGTAGGAATCTCTCCACAAAAAGTTATCGCACTATCACCACAACCTATGTCGGTATTATGAGCGATCTCATTGACTCTCTAATTTCAATTTAGAGACCCTCCTCAAAGGATCGAACCATGAAGAAGTGTCTTGTACCATGTCGGTGGAGTAGCGGGCGAGATCAGGGAACCTCACCGAGTACTAGACCATAGTCTTGCTGCCCTACATTAAGTGCATCATCTCATATATAGACACTGAGTGTAAGGTCATTGGGAAGAACTCTTCCCTGATCATTCTTCAATGTCCGCCCAAATGAGGTTCACCTAGTCATGTTTCTCGAGAATCAAGCTACACCATCTCCCTATTTATTCCTGAAAATGAATGGCTACTAGGACCACTATAAGGTTTGCTGGTGTCCAAACCAAGCGGAAAACGATTACTACAGCATCTAGCCAGTCCTCAGCCGCTTGCAGGTCCATCTCACCTCAGATCCTTAGAGGCCTCTGCCACTAAAACTCATGTGACACACTCAGTATGTGTGTACCCTTTACCTATGGGGCTTGTGGGAATGGCTGCCCAACAGGTAGTGGTGCTACATGTAAACCACCCTATGGTGCTAACATCACAAGAGGGACCTGCATTGAGGCCTCATTTCTTGGTGGGAATTCATCGTGTACTATCTCATGAATACTTGATGTCTATCTATTTGACAACATCCTAAAAGAAGGCAGGTGTTCCACGATCAACAAGTTATACCTGATTATCCAACTCAATTAAATCAGAATAAAAACTCTTTAAAAACACACACAATCAGTTCTTTCTGTGTACTAAGTTAGAAATTAGAATTCATAGTACTTTTGTATCGATACGACGAACTCTCCACCAACAATGGATTCCACAAACCAAAATCCACACTCATAACAGTAAACAATACTTCCATAATGAAATGATTTGAGTCGTATTTTTTTTGTAGAAATTACTCCACTGATACAACTTTGTCACAAACCATCCCTTTTGGTCTGTGCCATGACAACCACAAGACCAACTTGCAATGGCCAGGGGTTGGAGACTACCACCGGAATGGTGTATCCCAATAACGAGAAATAATTTCCTTTAAACCTATACAAACACAGAGACTAGAATGAAAAAAGATGTTAACATGAAGTAAACTACTATAGTAAAAGACTGCTATATGTAAAGATGCTAGAATAAAAGACCAAGTAGAAAAGTACAAGTACATCTGAAAAGTGAAAAGAATATCTTGGATCATAAACCAAGGATACTACCTAAAGGGTACGTATATCTCATTATCAGTAGTCCTTGTTTAATGTCATTCCAAATGGTCCACCTCCGAGTACCGTCCAGTCATGTATCCTTTATCTTTGATTAATATTTTATTTTTTCTGCACTGGAGACAACATGCTGTTGTAAAATCCCATGCAAGGGAGCATATAACGATACTCCGTGGGGAACCTAAGACGCCCGTAGGACTTTAATAGCCCCACAAAGAAAAAACAACAAATAAATACATCAGCTGTACTTAATTATATGCCCAAAAATGTAACTAAGTTATCAAGATATACTAATCTCATTCATAAGTTAAGAATACAATTAATGTTACACCATGAAGGTAGAAAAACCACACATGTAAAGGACATAGTTCAAACAGACTCTCAGCAAAAACCATGTATTATTGAAATAAATAAGTATAGATTATTAGTCATGAATCTAGATCATCTTATTTTATCCCAAATCATTATGTCTGACCTTACAATGTATGACCTAGAAAAGATTGATAGGTAACTAACCCCCACTGATCCACACATGATCGATAGGTATCTAACCCCCGAAATGACCCACATAATATCTATCCTACACATGATCAATATGTAACTAACCCATTCCATGAACAACATAGGATATGAACCACACATTATCTAAGGTAACTAACCACCCCAATGAACTAAACAATATTTGACCCACATAGTATTAGTATGCGCTGACCACATAGGATCATTGAGCGATGACCCACACATGATCTAACCCACACAGGATGTGACATACCCATGTTCGGTGTGCGCTGACTCACATGGGATCGTTGAGTGCTGAACCAAACATGATATGACCCACAGAGGATTGGTGCTGACCCAAAAATGATCTCTCGGTACTAACCTGAGTATGATCGGTCTCCAAACATCGCCTCACTACAAGCCAACTAGATTCCTCGCACATGGTGAGCTCGAGTTCTGTATTATCATCCCCTCGAGATATCATCCATACCTCAATATCCACTAGTAACAAAAAAAGTGTAACCCAATAGACCAACATGTTTCACGATATCAAATGCGACAGATGGTGCCTCAATTGGACGCTCGGTCTGTGATTTATAAGCATTTTAACTTTGTGGGCCTGGTTGGATTTAGGTTCAATCCAACCTAAACATGCACCAAATATCTCCAAAACTCATGTGGAGTATACCAAATGTACCATCTCAATGAAAGGATTCGGACGCTGTAAACGGTTCAACATATGGATGTCCAGTTTAAAAAATATGACCCTTTATGTGTTTCTTGGCCCGCTTCATCCTGGCTCTGGTCCAACCTGGTCCAGGCTCGGCCTGGCCTGCAAGGGAATTTCCCCAACTACAATGGTGGAGGACCGCAAAGGGAGGCCCAACCTGCAAAGGGGAAGCCCGCAAGGGGTGCCCAGCCTAAAATGAGGGGCCCCACAAGGCCATCCCAACCTATATAGGGGCTGGCCCCGCTAGGCCGGCATCCCGACCGCGTGGGGAGAGGCCCGACCTGAGGTGGGGTGTGTCCTGACTAAGGGGGGGTGTGGTACGGATCGAGGTGGAGTGTAAACCACTGGTAGGCGGGCTCGCCCCGTGAGGAGTGACCCGCAAGAGGGAGGCCTGACCACAATCCACTGAGATATGAAAAGGGTAGCATTCCTCCTGGTATACAGAACCATCTAGAGGCTGTTCGATCTCACGAAACGGAGGCACCAAGTGGGTGCCCCCAGTCATAGTGGAACTCATCTAGTTGGTTCCTCTTCCACAGATATAGTCGCAGCTTCTACACGCCAGTGGTGCGTTGGTCGCGCCGCCTCCCCATCTGGGGTCGGCCGATGTTCCGATCGCCTCTTCCATTCGTCGCGGTTGTATATTTGCGACCCCTTGCTCCATGGGGGTGCACGACGGTGCTACGCACCTCCAACACAGTTGTCTAGTATATACTGTTCCGATGAATGTTGCGGCTTTTTGTAGTGTCCACATCTTGTGGAAAGCGTCAGTGCGCGATATTGTTTGTAGCTGGTTTGTGTCGTCACGCCGATGGTCTTCTAGGGAGAAATAGGATAGAAAAGTAGTGGAGGGTTCATCCCAGTTCTGTTAGGCATGTGCCCTCTATGATTGATCATATACAAGAGGGAGGATAAAGGGTTCAATAAATTAACATGAAATAGACAATAATTAAACCTCTACCTGAAGAATGATGGATAATGCATGCTATTGAGGAAGTGGGTCAGTGTTCACCATCCCCAAAACTAGCCTCTCATGAGGTCATTTGATGATCAGTCTTCGTTTTGAGGTTTCTGTGTCGCTCTTCACCGCTCGCTGGAACTTGCTCCATCCTACAAGGGTTTGGCATCTCACAATTTTACCATCACTTCAATGTTTGGTGAATTTGTATCGATAACTCTTCCCAATCACCACATAAATATGAGAAGTGGAGGGTTAGTAACGACATGGATAATTAATGGGGTCTCATTAATAAATAACCTTCTTAATTTCTCAATGAAGTCATTACATAAGATAGAACGATCAATCCATTTAATAAATTGACAAATCATTGGACCCATACTCCACTTGTTTGTTGTACGATAGGACTGAAAATAAAATAATAAAATTATTATGATATATTTCATTTAAATGTCCCAAAACATATCATTTTGTCTAAACCTACAACGGTAAATGTAATGTCTCCCTTAACCAATACCCAACACTACATATTAAATAGTACCCTTAAATATTTAATATGAGCACATGTTCAAATGATAAAAAACACTGCTCGTGTGTTTAATGAATGCATCTAAGAAAAATATCATAAATTTTTTCCGGGAACAACGTACCGTAGAATCAAACACCATAAATTATCCCAAAATATTTATAATTCCATATATTAAAAAAAGTTACATTTAATATCTAGGTATTTAAAATTTCCCATTACATTAAAATACGACCTATTATAGAACAATAATGGTTTAGTGTAGATGTAGACAAGATATATAATCCTCTTATTTAATGAAATATCATTTCTATCTCCCAAAAATATATTCTCATATGGAACAATTATTATATAAACCGCACAAAAATATGTTCACCATTAGGTAAAGAAAAAATAAATAAGTGGTAGATAAGAGTCTAAATAAGTTTAATCATAAGAGATATCAATTCATGATGATATAAAATAAAAATAATATCCATGAGGGTATGAGATCAGAATCATAATATACAATCTTCATGCCCAATTTTTTGTTGTTCATAAAAATATGTAATTTAATAACACTTAATCATAAAAAATGAAATTTTCATAAGAGTGTATAACAATCAATAATCATTCAATATTCATGAGATAATAACAGAAATATGTAATGTAGGAGAATATAATCTTATATCATAATGATCATTTATAAATATAAATAGATTCACTCATTAATTAATGGACATAAAATTAGGTCCACGCATTAAATTATATATATGAAACCAGGTATTCACATAATCTCATGGATATCATATCTTGGTCAACTCATAGTCTTATATACATTAAAACAAGGTATAAAAATAATCTTATAGAAATGAAAACTAAAAATATTTATAATACTATGAAACTTAAATTATGTTAATTGATAAGATATTTATCTCATGAGATAACCATATTTAACTAATTCATCATGGGCTATAACATACCAACATATCACACAATCATAATACATTTAAATGTATGCGACAATATTATAAAAAATATTAATATTTCCAAATAACATAAAAGATGAAAAGGAAAAAAGGTTTCATAAACACCTCATAATCATATGAAAAAACCATTAAGATATAGAATAAGTACAATATCATTGAATCATACCTATATTTTATCATAATTAACATCAATTTATATCATCCTAAATGAAAATTAATTTTATTTATTACAGAAACATTATTGAATAAAATTCCATTATTATTTTGAAACCAATTCATTTAATAAAAAATTAAAAAATATAATGATATATATTTAATTTTAAAATAACTTTCTAAAAATTTAAATTAACCCTAATCAAACTGATAGATCATGATAGTTGGAGTTTACGATCATTTCATATAAATTAAAACATATATTCTATTAACATTTTTGGTAAAAATTCAATGGTCAACCATTCAAAAAATAACAATATAATTATTATTATTTTGCATATAAATTTTAAAAATGTAAAAATGAATTTAAATTGTTCTTGAATATTAGTAACTAAATTATTTATAACATTTGATAAAACAATTATATGGATGAAATCGTATTTCATACTAATAAGTGTAATAATGTCTGTTTTTAATAAAAACATTTCTCTAATCGGTATATGTACCAAAGTAGGGAAAATGATAGTCTTACTAGAAAATTTAATTGATTACCGTAGGAGATGAAGATTTTATTTTTTAATTTAAAATTATCATTTATATTACATCAATGAAAACTCAACCATAATGAATCATAATTCATGTGAGATTGAAACATAAAACCATTAACACATTTGTAAAATTAGAATCGTACGCCCCGTGAATGAATAACCTCAAATGAAAAATTTAAAATAATAAACATAATGATATAAATTAAATATTACATAAAAGGATCAGTATATATTCTTCATAAAAAAATAGGTGCATAACATAAAATATGTCCCAGTGAAATAAATTTCAGAGCAAGAACCCAGACCTCAAGTTTGACATTAATTCAGTGTGATATAAGATATTTTATAATAAATTTAATCATATTAAATAACTATAGAATTATAATATGTATAATTATAATTTAATATATATATAAATTTATTATTTTAACAACAATTTTTTACTAATCCATTATTAAAATCATTGTTTCAAGGTGATAAATATTTCATTTTCAAGATAATTTTGGTTTTGTAGTTCTTGTACAATAACAATTATGATAGATCAATCATTTAGAGAATATTAATAATCATATAAATATTATATTTAATAACTATATAAATATTTATAATCATTTTAATGTTTTTTAAAGAATATGAATACACCATTCAAGGAGACGATAGACAATACGTACACAAGAATTCCCATTTCACATTTCAAAGAATGGAAAACATTAATGGAAAACAAAAATTAATCATTGAATTATTGTTATTATATATTATATATTTACTCAATATATCATTATAACAATAAATTTAAATAAGAAATGAAAACTGAATCACATCACATTTTGGAGGTGGTAGTCCACACATACACACAAGCGACATTTTTTTATAATAGATTTAAATGTATGAAGAAATATATGATATTAAAATATAATACGAAATATTTAGTTACATATATCATATATAAATATTAGATTATTTATAAGAACCATCACTGGTCGTTTATGATGGAAAATGGACTCTATCAATATGTGATGGTGGAAGTCCACATGAATACACAAACAATACATTTACCTCACATTTGATGTAATATAGAGTGAGTAATGGTTTTTAAAAATCATATTAGAATTTATATAAAATTTTGGTGGTAAATATATTATTTCATAATGAAATCAATAGATTTCCATGAGGTAGATGAAAACAAATTTATAGAGGTTGGATATGATGATTACCTCTTCATCTGTAGCCCTCATTTAGATACCTTCATAATGAAATTTGTAATCGTTATTTATGAGGAATATGAACTATAATTCATGAATTATGATGTTAATAAGATCATTTGGAATATTTTTGATGTGATATATTTCTAAAATACCTATACATAATGGAGGAAAAGGGTAACCATTTATAAGGGAGGGATAAGAAACTTTTAGAAGTTCATGAAATATAATATTATAATACTTATCTTACTCATATAAAAATGTTCCAAGATGATATGGATTTGAATATAAAGATGATATGTTATTTATATAATCATAAAATGATATTAATTTAGGATTATATATCATTTTAAACCCTATATTTGGGTTTAATGGCGTGGTTAACAAATTTTACCCTTAATCGAGGTAATGAGTTTTTTCATTATAAAATGGATACAATTTACATATATGTTGTATGTTTCTACACAAAATCATATGGGATGATGTTTAATATCATTTATCATTAGACACATCATCTTTCAAAAAAAAATTCATTTCGAAATAATTTAAAAAATATTATATTTTTTATAAAATATCATTATTGATGATTTTTAAACTATTCATGTAATTTCATTTTAATTGCATCCATAAAAAAATGGAATTACAATATTTACCCTTTATGATAAAAATTAATTTATTATACACCATTTTAATCTTCTGAAAACAAAATTCATCCATATAATATTATTTTTTTATTTTAAATAATTTACATTGATTGATCTATTACTTGAACATGAACTATTTAAATGTTGTGTAATAATTTATGGTAATTATATCATAAATAAAAATTGAAAATAACATATAAATAAAATAATTATTTTCAAAATAAAATTATAAATTCATTTATATAATCTTATTATACTGATGTGAACATATAATAGAAATTAAAATCAAGAGAATGAAATTTTAGAATTTTAATTTCTAAAATAATATTATTTTAATCATTAACTGCTAATGGCACCTTATTTACATATATTGGAATTATGTAATTGATATGATAGAATATATCCCATTAGATTAAATAAAGTCATTTGTGTTATGATTTTGAGATATCTTCGCATTTTTTTAATCATGATTTTCCTATGATACCCTTACCGATGTGACAAATTTTAGTCTCAGTTACTATTAATATTGACGAGAAGTAAATGCTTATATTTCTCAAATATGAACCTATTGATTGTAAATATTATATAAAATTTTAAATATTCAGTATCTATATTAGGAATAAATTAATTATAATATAAATGTGTGATACCCATAGTGAAACAATTTTTAGGAAAATTTGTTTTTAATATAAAAATGAACATATATGAAATTCATGAAATTTTTTTATTCAAATGTAATTTATAAATAATTCATCATAAATTAAATCATATGTATCATTAATATATAATCCAATGTATAATTGTAATTTTATATTATTTTATTTAATGATAGAATATAAAAATCTCTGTGTTTTTTCTATTCACTGGAAAATCACGAAATATAGATACTTCCAAAAATATCACCATTAGTTAATTGTGCCATAAATATTGAAACATTATGTAAATTTATTAAAATCTATATTTCAAAATTCAAATAAATTAATTATAATTTCCATGAAAAATTAAAAATACAAAACCCTATTGAATAAAATTCATTTTTGAATCATTAATTGACCTCACTAAATATTGAGTGGTTATTTATTAATAATTAATCAATAATTTTTTATTTAGTAGGAAAAATTAAAAATTAAAAATTATTGGTATAATAATATTCAATCCCAGCAATTCTATTTCAAAGTAATAATAATATTTATGTAATAAACCATAATTCTATTAAAACTCTATGTTTCAGGTTTTTTTAAAAGGTAAAAGGAGCTTTTATTAATAAAAATAAGGGTGGGAGAGAAATAGAGGATTACACGAGTCCGATGTAGGGTATTTTACAGACATCCCTAGTAGAGATGGGGATGAGATCATAGGGGAGGTCATCCATCCAAAGACGCTTGTGGCTAACACCAGTATTTGACAAATACTGAGAGAAATGGTGGGATGCTAATATATAGGATGAAGTGAAAAATATACAAAAAACTAATATATAATTATAGAGACATGGTAATTAGAAAGTTAACAACTGAAAAATTTAAATCTATGATCGGAAAAAACGAAAATCAATTTATAGAAAATGAATGAAAAAATGTAATTTTTTTACTATATATTTTTTCTAAATATTGTTTTTTTATTATTAAGATCATGAATATGGGGAAATACTCTAACTTATTTTGTTTCCATTTTATAATCTAAATATCATACAAATGGTGTTCTTCAATAAATTTAATGATTATTTTTTACTCCTAGAAATCATTAGTCAAATTAGTTTTCTTTCCTAATGCATTATAAATAATCATAATAATCCTAAAAAATGGAAATTAATTTTTTATGTCTAAATTTTATTCAAATAAAAAAATTATTCACATACTTAATCTAATATTGATCAAATATACAATAATAATTAAATCCTTAAAAATAATTTTGTAATTTTAAATTAATCTACATTTAATGTAGTTATCCGTTAATGACTTACAAAATATATCTCTCTAAGTTCAAAATGAAAATATTTAAAAATAATTATAATAAAATTAAAAAATTTACATAATATTAAACCCAAAATATCATAATGTAACAATTTACGTCAAAAATCAAATATGTAAAAATTTCGATAATATATTCTCTTAATAATTTTTAATAACTCAAATGAGTAGAAAAAAATGAAAAAAATGCATTATTTTGAAAATAAACTCTACCATTATCCCTTAAGTGAAATAATATATTATTTAATATATTCATAATTCTAAAAATATATTAAACTACATCAATTACAATATATATTATTTTTTCTCAAAATGAGTAAACAGTTCCAAGATCACCTATACAATGCCACATAATCTATCAATTCCAATAATCTCTTTATCTCAAATAAAGACTATTATCTCTACATATGATACATTTTAATGATTTTATTTCCCTTAATCCTATGTTTTCCATAAAATATCATTATATTAGTTATTTTTTCCTATTTTTTCATTATTTTTCATCATATTATTTAAAATACTCAATTAATTAATCCTATTGAATTGTTATCAGATATTTTATGATTCTTATAAAAAAATATAATTGATAAAACATTTCAATAACATTAATCTCACATACCAACACAGAATCAGTAAAATTATTTCAAATCAATGATTAACATCACATATGCTCTTTAGAGTTAACCCTTATATTAAATAAATTACTTTTATAATGAAAATGATTCCCAATAATATGTTATTGTACAATAAATGTTTAATTTTGATAAACATGATTTTCCTCCTTTGAAATATTTATTTTTATCATAATGTATTTTCACTCCGACATTATTTTCAACAAAAAATATCGTTGCATTCCATTGAGCCACTTCCATTTTTGAATATTCCTAGATAATTGATATGTATAAAGATGAATCATCATTGAATAACTTTTATTATTTAAAAATATAATATTCATAAGTGTTTGAAATAATAATCAATACACTAAGAGACACAAGATAATATCATAGTCGTAGGGATGTATATAAAATATATTTTTTTCAACAATGGTAACATTTGTAAATAGAAATAGTTTTTCGCAATAGAGTCATGATATTTCATCAAGAAACCACATAATAGTATGTTTATGACAATAGTCCCACATGAAATCTTATATAAATTAAATAATGTTCTATAAATAATCTTTTAGACATTTATAGTGTTCCTATGCATAAATTTATGGACATGAAAAATAGATCCACACATAAAATATTGAAGATGAGATCGGGTTCATAGATAACATATTGAGCACGTGAGCAATCCATATTTAGGAAATAAATTGGAGGGATATAATGTACTGAATAATTAAATATTATATACACCCAAAAATATTGAAAGAACACATTTTTTCAGAGCCTATACAATATGAAAATTGAGCTGAAAAAATTAACAAAATATTTTTCTTTTAATAAGACTGTTATAATGTAGTCATTGAATTGTAGGGTATGAATAGGGATATAAAATTTTAAAAAAGAAGTTATAAATGTTTTATTTTATTTATTTATTAATCATATATAAGTACTTACATTTTAGTAAAATCATTTTACATATATAAATTGAGTTTCCTGAAAAATGGTCAATTTTCATTTTATCTAAGGGAATTGTAATTAGTATATGTGACTAGAATAAATTTTATTTTTAAAAAATATCATCATTTTTGAAATTAGAATTTAATAACTATCATAAGGTGAAATATTTGGAATTATGATGAAAATATTGATTTTGAAGTGAATTGTGAAACCTAATTATTTCCATTTAAAATTATATTTTTATTTCATATATTCACAATGTTAAATATTGTTTTATAATGGTTTAAAAGAAAGATAAGATCTCATATAAAATTAATAATAAAATTAATTTCGTTGGAATAAAAATTATTATCTAATTATTTATGAATAAATTTATACCTTATGGTTATTTTTCTTGATAAATGGTTTTTCATTGATTTATTCATTTTAATATGAACTTAATTTTTTCCAAATTAAAAAATTAATTCACAAAGTATTGATTCTATATTCATAATTTTTATAAATGAATTTGAAAATGTTTCAATTTTGTTATTGGTGATTATGAATTATAGACATCGTAAATACTTATCCACACAATAAGGAATGATATGGAAATTAAGAGAAAAATCACTTCTATATGTACAAAATATTACACTGACACAATATATTAAAATATTTTATTAGTTTAGTTCATCAATTTGCATCCATATTTCAAAAATAATTAAACATTGTTCCATATTTCTTTTATTATGAAATTATAATATTTTTTTAAATGATATAGTTGAAAATGTCACTTTTTCATTTAATATCTATAATATTTTTCGATAGAGATAAAAACATATTATTCTCAGTTATAAAAGTTTATTTGAAATAAGGTAATAATTTAATTTGGAATTTAGTCATTAATTTAGATTGTGTGAATAAATATCAATGTGTTCAATGGAACACCGATATGTTATATATTCAATTAAGTGAAAAATAAATTAAATCATTTAAAATTATTTAAATTAACAAAAATTTGATTAATTATGTAAATCTATAAAATTTGCAGAATAAAATAATAAATTAGGTATCCTATAAATTATTATATTCTAATTAACACTATGTATTTATGTATATAATGTAAAATAAAAATAATAGTAGAAAAAATGACATTAATTGTTATTTTTAAATTAATAATTTATTATTAAATGATTTAAAATTCAGAAAAATAACATATATGGATAAATGAATGTGATATGTTGTCAATTATCTTATATAAACAATTTATATGTTTTTTATTTTATGATTACATTTGTTATTGTTAATTTGTAGAAAACAATAATATTTTGTTACTTGTCCAAAAAATAGCCATGTTCTAGAGGTTATTATATTATAAAATAGAAATAATTGGTCCCTTATATAGAGATATAATTGAAGTATACCAAAGAAGAAGTATTTTTATTTACAGAAACATTCAGGTTTTTTTCTTATATATACTCTTAATGTGTAATAACTATAACGACCCATACTTTACATACATTGTTAATACTTCAAAATTGAAGCACACTTATTACAACATATGACAAAACCACAAAGGACCGTATAGGTATAGTGCCTTTAGAAACTGGGAAACATAAACAACTGGTTCATAAATCTTCTACAGTGTCTCCCATTTATTTCATCATATCTAGGGTCCCTTTTAGCATATTCTACTTAATATCCATCTTCCTGACCTGGGGAAAAGAAAACATAAAAGGGTGAGCTCAAATGCTCAGCAAGGCAAATAAAGGAAATAAAAATCATATCATATCTTTTTGAAAATCATAACCTGCAAAAGAAATCATAATATCTTAACATGGAACAAATCATAGGAGTGAAAATGAGATCCCCATAATCATAACATAAAACTTGAAACTTTGTGGCATGCACACATAATCATGGAAAATCATTTCTTGTTAGTCATGACTCATCGCCAAGACTATCTTAGTGGACAAAGTCCCTTTCTGAACCGAGTTCACTCCTCATTTCAGTCCTGTATCACTGAACCGAAATAACCTTCCGTTCCAGCCATGTCTATCTCATGAGATATAAAATCTTTACCCAATGCATGGGAGGGAGATATAGGTCCCACCCATCTTATAATGAATCCTTTCTTATGTGTTCCACATAATCATAAAACATACATCATCGCATAACACATGAAACAAAAGTGGGATTCTTGAAACATCATGACATCATAAATCAATTCATATAAGATAAAGGAATTCATAAAAATAATTCCATCACAACATGATCGAATCAATGTAATAATAGGGATAAAAACAGAACCCTTTATTATCTTAGATGGAAAATAATTCTGAAAATCACTTGAACTCCATTCTTGAGGAAAATATCCTTTCTTCTTCAAAAACATTTTTCCTTTCATAACATGTCATACTACTTTAAAATAAAAGAAGTTGATTAAAAATAAACTTAAAAACTTGTAAAGGAAGCTTCTTGGAAACAATTTTTTAAAAATCCATTCATGCCGTATAAGTTAAAAAAACATTCTTCGTACTTTTGTCGGAAAAGTCAAAAAGTACCTCGTACGGAAAAACGACAAAAGATTCCTTTCATATTCTTTACTAAAAACTCACCTAAGGGTAAAATTGGATTTAAACTATTGCAAGTGGATGGAAACAATATTTCATATTGAGGGAACATGGATGTGGATGATAAAATACACCCCAGTAAATACTTACGAATAAACAATCTCGGATAAAAATGAGATTGTGATATTTCCCTTACCTTAGGTCCGATTAGCTTTGTACGTGTCCGAAGCTCCTGTATAATGGTTTAAATAATGTTATTGACATATTCCAGAATCATACATATTTATATGATATCATATATGGTCATATTATTAGCTTCTTGTTAGTAATATTTCATTGTTACTTGTTACTCGGGTCTTTATAACTTTTTGTTCTTATGCGTGTTTTGTCGAATAAATTCTTATTCTTATCTTTAGGTTATAGATAATTCATTTCCAGAATGGTATTAGTGTATTATATACCATATTCATTCATTCAATTCATTTATATAATCATTATGAAGTGAAGATTATGTAGAACGAGTCGCATCACATCGTGGAGACGGTATTCCGTACGTACGCACGCGTGATGATATCATTCCTATGATCGTGGAATTGTATTGGATTATATATATATTATTTCAGTATCAATATTACATCATAATAATCATATTTAGTTACTCATTACACCATTATAACCATCCTTGTAAGGTGATGGTGGAAAATAGATTACACCACGGCGTGGAGACAGTATTCCGTACGTACGCACGCGTGGTGATTTCATTTTTCCGTAGGATGGATAGAAGGTGAAATAGGGTTGTTTCATATTTATAATAACATATCAGTATGTAAGTGATACTGATGTTATTACTTTATCATGAAACAACTAAATAAGAAGAAGTTGAAGAAGAAAGAAATTGAAAAGATCGGTAATGGATATTACCTCTTCTTTGGAACGCCTCTTTGATTCCTCCACTTAAGGAACTAAGATTGGTCTTTGGAGAAGACCAGGACCTCTAGGATTATTCTAGGGAAGTGGAGAGGAGAAAATGTCAGGGGTTGGCCGAGCTTGAGTGCTCAATTTGGTGTGAGGAGGAGGGGGAGTAGGTGCCCTTTTATAAGGGAGGAGAGGGGCACCTTAGGAATATCTCAAAATATTATTTTATATTAAAGTCAAAATCGGTTTATAATGGTTCCAAAGGGTCTTATTTCGAAGATAAAGTGGGGAAGGGTCGAAATCCTATCAACCAATAGGATTTAGACAAGTTTAGGGTATTATTTTAACCTTATCAATTAGATTTAACTCTAAGTTAAATAATTTAACTTTTACCGTGTCTTTTTGTTTTCTTTCACTATATGGTTAATACACTTACTATAACATGCCAAACGAACCCCAAATTGTTTATTATTAAAATATATATCCTTATCTAAGTCATTTGTCCGAACCTTAGATTTTTAGGAATAAAATAACAATTAATAATATAATATTTTATTTAAAAACTATTTTGTGTCAATTTTGACACTATTTGATATATGATTTTTGTGAAAGTAATAAAAGAATTATATGTTCGAACCAAGTTGATTAAATCAACATTAATATATCATAGTAACCTATAAAATTAGTTGAATTCATAAAAAGTCTCAAATTACATTTATTTTGGTGTTTATAACATCAATTATGTCAATATTTCATTAATAAGATAATTACTGCATCATCTTTGTGTCATAAATAAATTACATTATTTGATGTCTAAAAATTACAAATAAAGTATCATCATGTAGGAAATCTTTTTAGCTTTCTAATGAATATTTACAATTGAATTTATCTTATGTATAACCCCATATTAAAAATGATTTACTTATTAAACTTTGATTTTAACTATTTTAACCCTTCTTTAAATAAATTAATAATAAATGTCCTAATCTAATCCAAGTGGGCCTAAATGGTCATATTTTATTCCTAAGTTTGTTTTTGGTCGAATTACACTTGTCCAATAGAATTAGGACATGTGTTAGGGTAATATTAATATCATATTTACCCTTAGTTACCCTATTTACTATTAACCGCGGTAAAAAAAGTAAAAAAGTTACTATTCACCAAAAAATTATTTTCATCTCATTGAACCACATTTTAGTCCTTGATATTAACCGTGTCTCTCGGATTTTCGAAATTCCAATCACAGAAGCGGTAAAATTATGTTTTTTGCAAAATTCAGTTTTTAACCTACCACTTAGTGGTTTCACTATTCATCAAAAAATTGAAAGTTTTCAGAAAAATACCAAAATTTCACCCTAGGCTAATTTCGATATTCTGAGTCCAAAAATGAAGTCCATTTTGAAAAATAAAATTTATAAAATTCCAAAAAGTGGTTATTACTATTCATAACGGCTAGTTTTAATAGCATAATGTTGTTTAGTGAAACTCGGTATTGCGTACGACGCAAGCTATCGAGGAAGGTCGCGATTGTGTGTAAAGCAAGCCAAGCAAGTGTTGTATAGAAAAATATTCCTTTGATGATTTATATAACATAAAAGTCTCGGGTGTTACATTCTACCCCCCTTAAAAAGAATTCCGCCCTCGAAATTCGTCACTTTGTAACAAACAGATGAGGATACTTCTCCCTCATCATATCCTCAAGCTCCCATGTAGCTTCTTCAAGTTGGTGGTTCCTCCATAAAACCTTCACTAAGCGAGTGGTCTTGTTTCGTAGGACTTTTTCGCTACGATCCAGAATCTCTATCGGTTGTTGTTCATAAGAAAGATCTTGCTCCAGCGGTACAACTTCTGAGCTGAGTACATGTGAAGGATCTGGTATGTACTTTCTCAGGAGAGATACATGGAACACATCGTGAACTTGAGAGAGATTCGGTGGAAGCTCCAATCGGTAAGCAACCTTCCCAACACGATCCAATATTTCGAAAGGACCGATATATCTAGGGCTCAACTTCCCCTTCTTTCCAAATCTCATAACCCTCTTCCAGGGAGATATTCGTAAGAACACTTTATCACCCACTTCAAACTCTAGGTCTTTTCTTCGGTTGTCGGCATAACTTTTCTGTCGACTCTGAGCTGCTCTTATGTGTTGTTGAATAGATCTGACCTTTTCTGCCATTTCATCAACGAGATCAGGTCCTAATAGCTTTCTTTCCCCAACTTCATCCCAGCAAGTTGGAGTCCTGCATTTCTTTCCATAGAGAGCTTCATAAGGAGCCATTTGAATACTGGAGTGAAAGCTATTATTATAAGAAAATTCCACCAAAGGTAGGTGTTGATCCCAACCTCCTTTGAAATCCATAGAGCAAGCTCTAAACATATCTTCTAGGGTTTGAATTGTTCTCTCAGACTGACCGTCTGTCTGGGGATGATAAGCAGTGCTGAAACTCAACTCTGTATCCAGAGTATGCTGAAGACTTCGCCAGAACTTCGAGGTAAATCACGGATCTCAATCAGATATAATAGAAAGTGGTACTCCATGCAATCTTACCACTTCCTTTACATATATCCTGCAAGCTGATCTAGAGAGAAATCCTCTCTAATAGGAATGAAGTGTGCAGACTTTGTAAGACGATCAACTATGACCCAGATAGCATTATTGCCTTTGGATGTTTTAGGAAGTCCTGTGACAAAGTCCATAGTGATGTTTTCCCATTTCCATTCGGGTATGGGTAATGGTTGTAACATCCCCATAGACTTCTGTCTCTCAGCTTTAACTTGTTGACAAACCAAGCATCGAGAGACATATTCAGCAACATCTCTTTTCATGCCATCCCACCAGAAGTACTCTTTCAGGTCCCTATACATCTTCGTGCTTCCAGGATGAATAGAGAATGAAGAACTATGAGCCTCATCCAGCAGCTCCTTCTTTAATTCGGGGATGGGAGGAACACAAACCCGATTCCTGAACTTTATTATCCCATCACAATCAAGGTTGAATTCAGGAACATTTCTCACCTTCTTTTGTAACTCGACATCTTCTTTCTATGCCTCTTTAATCTTCACATGTATAGATGGTTGAACATTCATTTGAGAAAGATAAGATTTTTCCCCTTCCATTATAATTCCAAGATCCATCCTTTGTAAATCCATAAATATTGGATCTTTTGTGATCCTCATCATGGATAAACTAGCATGGTCTTGTCGACTTAATGCATCTGCCACCTTGTTTGCTTTCCCAGGGTGGTAATGGATTGAGCAGTCATAATCCTTAATCAGCTCCAACCATCTTCTTTGACGCATATTCAACTCCTTTTGTGTGAAAATATACTTTAAACTTTTATGATCAGTATAAATATCACACCTTTCACCATAAAGGTAATGCCTCCAAATCTTTAATGCAAAGATTACCGCAGCCAACTCCAAATCATGTGTTGGGTAATTTTGCTCATGGATTTTCAACTGTCGTGAGGTATAAGCTATCACCATATCATTTTGCATAAGAACACACCCCAATCCCTTCTTGGATGCATCACTGTAGATCACAAACCTTTCTCCACTACAAGGCAGTGTGAGCACAGGTGCACTGGATAACCTTCTTTTCAACTCCTTGAAATTCTCTTCACATTCCTCTGTCCAGACAAACTTAACTCCTTTCCGAGTCAACTTGGTGAGTGGATTAGATAATCGTGAAAAATCTTTTACAAAACGTCGATAATAACCAGCCAAACCAAGAAAACTTCGGATCTCAGTTACTGTTGTTGGTCTTGACCATCTTTCGATAACCTCTGTTTTTGCTGGATCCACAGATATCCCCTCTTTTGAGATTATATGACCCAAAATGCAACTTTTTGAAGCCAAAATTCACACTTGGTAAATTTGGCATAAAGCTTCTCCTTTCTCAGGGTCTTCAATATAATTCTCAAGTGATCTTCATGCTCTTCCTTGCTCTTTGAATAGACAAGAATATCGTCTATAAAGACTACCACAAATTGATCAAGATAGTCTCTAAAGACTCTATTCATTAGATCCATGAAGATAGAAGGGGCATTAGTAAGACCAAATGGCATCACTATAAATTCATAGTGTCCATACCTTGTACGGAAAGCCGTCTTTGGTATATCCTCCCTTTTGACCCTTAATTGATGATACCCTGAACGAAGATCAATCTTGGAAAAGTATTGAGCTCCGCGTAGTTGGTCAAATAAGTCATCAATGTGTGGGAGAGGATATTTGTTCTTGATAGTGATCTTGTTAAGTTCTCGATAATCAATGCAGAGTCTCATTGATCCATCTTTCTTCTTAACAAATAGAACAGGTGCTCCCCAAGGTGACACACTAGGGCGTATGAAACCCTAATCAAGATTCTCTTGGAGTTGCTTCTTCAATTCCTGCAACTCAATTGGGGCCATTCTATAAGGTGTCTTTGAAATAGGCAAAGCACCCGGTACGAGTTCTATTGAAAACTCAACTTCACGATTTGGTGGAAGACCCGGCAATTCCTCTGGAAAGACATCATCAAACTCCCGTACAATGGGCATATTCTTAATCATGAGTTTCTCACCAACCATTTGAGATAAATAACCTTCATTTAGTGGAATCAATACCCATAAGATGGAAGAAATTTCCACTGGAAGGTTATGTTCATCCTTGCATTGATAGACGATCGTAGATTGATCTGGAATATGAAATGTGACTTCCCTTCTTTGGCAATTGATATGAGCTCCATGTAGAGAAAGCCAATCCATGCCAAGAATCACATCAAATTCCACTAAAGGAAGGATCACAAGATTTGCAGGAAGCACTTTCCCACAAACTTCGATCGGAGAAGAATTATAAACTTTTGATGCGATTGATGTGCCATTAGGTGTTGTCACAGCTAACTCAACATCTAATTGTTGAGGTAATACGGTGATACCCTTAGAAAATTCTTCAGAAATAAAAGAGTGGGTGGATCCAAAATCAAATAAAACATTTTCTACATTAGAGTGGATGGTAAGTGTACCTTTCACCACATCGTTATCGTACTCCACATCGCTGATAGAAATTCCATGTGACTTTCCTTTGTCTTTAGCCTTAAGATTTTGTTGACGTCGACCATCATCATCAACCCTTGGATTTGGTCATTGATTGGCATAATGCCTCATCTCCTTGCACTTGAAACATTGAAGTGTTGTAGGTTCATTCTGTGTATCCCTTCCTTTGTTTGCGTCATTAGACATCTTCTTCCCATTATCACGGCATTCAAATGCCCGATGACCTTCCTTTCCACATTTAAAACATTTACTTGTCCCTTTAAGACAACTCCCTCCATGTTTCTTTCCACACTATGAGCATAATGGAAAGTTCATCTTCTTTTCAGTGTGCTCTTTTGAGTTTCTTTTGAATTCCATCTTCCTCTTCTTATCAAACCCATGTGACTGATGGGTTACTCCAATCTCCATCTCGACTTTGAGAGCACATCGAACGATTTCCTCATAGCTATTGAAGTCCCTTATGGCTAACGCCCTTCGAAGACTTGGTTTTAAGCCACTAAAGAATCGATCGATCTTACTCTCAGGTTGGATAATAATACCAGAAGCGTACCTTGCAAGTCTTGTAAAATTTGCTTCATAGGTACCAACAGATTCATCATCCCTTTGCTTCAGTTCAAGAAACTCTTTATCCATCTTTGTTCGGAGAATACGAGGGAAGTACTTATTGAAAAATAAGTTCTTGAACTCGTCCCATTCCATAGACTCAATTTCATCCCTTTGCCTCGTATTCTTAACAAGATTCCACCATTGATCAGCATCTCCTTCCAAACGGTACACTGCTAGGATGACTTTATCATGTTCAGAGCATTGAAGAACTGAAAATATCTTTTCAGTAGTACTAATCCATTGTTCAGCAACTAATGGATCAGTAGACCCGCTGAAAGAAGGTGGACGCTGCCTCATGAAGGATTCAACAGAATGTTGCTCCCTCCTTTGCTCATTTGGAAATCCTGCATGATTCATAGCTTGAGAAAGTTGTGTGAGCATGGCTACAAGATTTTGCATTCCAGCTCCCATATCGTTTGGTTGCTCAGGGGGACAATCATTGCATTGCCCATCGCATTCCGCATTAACACGGTTCCTTCGGGTTCCAGCCATTGACTAAAACCCAGAAGAATAGTGTGAGAAACACTAATTATAATAGGAAACCACATAATTCAAGAATAAAATTTTCATGCTTATGGTCTTATCCTAGGTTATTCATGGCCATTTCTAAGATTGTGTTCTATGATTAGACTTATTCTTAGGGTTCTTACTAAGGCTTTCACATCCTAGTTTCCAAAGGTTGACTATACCTTTCCTCTGATACCAACTATAACGACCCATACTTTACATACATTGTTAATACTTCAAAATTGAAGCACACTTATTACAACATATGACAAAACCACAAAGGACCGTATAGGTATAGTGCCTTTAGAAACTGGGAAACATAAACAACTGGTTCATAAATCTTCTACAGTGTCTCCCATTTATTTCATCATATCTAGGGTCCCTTTTAGCATATTCTACTTAATATCCATCTTCCTGACCTGGGGAAAAGAAAACATAAAAGGGTGAGCTCAAATGCTCAGCAAGGCAAATAAAGGAAATAAAAATCATATCATATCTTTTTGAAAATCATAACCTGCAAAAGAAATCATAATATCTTAACATGGAACAAATCATAGGAGTGAAAATGAGATCCCCATAATCATAACATAAAACTTGAAACTTTGTGGCATGCACACATAATCATGGAAAATCATTTCTTGTTAGTCATGACTCATCGCCAAGACTATCTTAGTGGACAAAGTCCCTTTCTGAACCGAGTTCACTCCTCGTTTCAGTCCTGTATCACTGAACCGAAATAACCTTCCGTTCCAGCCATGTCTATCTCATGAGATATAAAATCTTTACCCAATGCATTGGAGGGAGATATAGGTCCCACCCATCTTATAATGAATCCTTTCTTATGTGTGCCACATAATCATAAAACATACATCATCACATAACACATGAAACAAAAATGGGATTCTTGAAACATCATGACATCATAAATCAATTCATATAAGATAAAGGAATTCATAAAAATAATTCCATCACAACATGATCAAATCAATGTAATAATAGGGATAAAAACAGAACCCTTTATTATCTTAGATGGAAAATAATTCTGAAAATCACTTGAACTCCATTCTTGAGGAAAATATCCTTTCTTCTTCAAAAACATTTTTCCTTTCATAACATGTCATACAACTTAAAAATAAAAGAAGTTGATTAAAAATAAACTTAAAAACTTGTAAAGGAAGCTTCTTGGAAACAATGTTTTAAAAATCCATTCATGCCGTATAAGTTAAAAAAAACATTCTTCGTACTTTTGTCGGAAAAGTCAAAAAGTACCTCGTACGGAAAAATGACAAAAGATTCCTTTCATATTCTTTACTAAAAACACACCTAAGGGTAAAATTGGATTTAAACTATTGCAAGTGGATGGAAACAATATTTCATATTGAGGGAACATGGATGTGGATGATAAAATACACCCCAGTAAATACTTACGAATAAACAATCTCGGATAAAAATGAGATTGTGATATTTCCCTTACCTTAGGTCCGATTAGCTTTGTACGTGTCCGAAGCTCCTGTATAATGGTTTAAATAATGTTATTGACATATTCCAGAATCATACATATTTATATGATATCATATATGGTCATATTATTAGCTTCTTGTTAGTAATATTTCATTGTTACTTGTTACTCGGGTCTATAACTTTTTGTTCTTATGCGTGTTTTGTCGAATAAATTCTTATTCTTATCTTTAGGTTATAGATAATTCATTTCCAGAATGGTATTAGTGTATTATATACCATATTCATTCATTCAATTCATTTATATAATCATTATGAAATGAAGATCATGTAGAACGAGTCGCATCACATCGTGGAGACGGTATTCCGTACGTACGCACGAGTGATGATATCATTCCTATGATCGTGGAATTGTATTGGAGTATATATATATTATTTCAGTATCAATATTACTTCATAATAATCATATTTAGTTACTCATTACACCATTATAACCATCCTTGTAAGGTGATGGTGGAAAATAGATTACACCACGGCGTGGAGACGGTATTCCGTACGTACGCACGCGTGGTGATTTCATTTTTCCGTAGGATGGATAGAAGGTGAAATAGGGTTGTTTCATATTTATAATAACATATCAGTATGTAAGTGATACTGATGTTATTACTTTATCATGAAACAACTAAATAAGAAGAAGTTGAAGAAGAAAGAAATTGAAAAGATCGTTAATGGATATTACCTCTTCTTTGGAACGCCTCTTTGAATCCTCCACTTAAGGAACTAAGATTGGTCTTTGGAGAAGACCAGGACCTCTAGGATTATTCTAGGGAAGTGTAGAGGAGAAAATTTCAGGGGTTGTCCGAGCTTGAGTGCTCAATTTGGTGTGAGGAGGAGGGGGAGGAGGTGCCCTTTTATAAGGGAGGAGAGGGGCACCTTAGGAATATCTCAAAATATTATTTTATATTAAAGTCAAAATCGGTTTATAATGGTTCCAAAGGGTCTTATTTCGAAGATAAAGTGGGGAAGGGTCGAAATCCTATCAACAAATAGGATTTAGACAAGTTTAGGGTATTATTTTAACCTTATCAATTAGATTTAACTCTAAGTTAAATAATTTAACTTTTACCGTGTCTTTTTGTTTTCTTTCACTATATGGTTAATACACTTACTATAACATGCCAAACGAACCCCAAATTGTTTATTATTAAAATATATATCCTTATCTAAGTCATTTGGCCGAACCTTAGATTTTTAGGAATAAAATAACAATTAATAATATAATATTTTATTTAAAAACTATTTTGTGTCAATTTTGACACTATTTGATATATGATTTTTGTGAAAGTCATAATAGAATTATATGTTCGAACCAAGTTGATTAAATCAACATTAATATATCATAGTAACCTATAAAATTAGTTGAATTCATAAAAAGTCTCAAATTACATTTATTTTGGTGTTTATAACATCAATTATGTCAATATTTCATTAATAAGATAATTACTGCATCATCTTTGTGTCATAAATAAATTACATTATTTGATGTCTAAAAATTACAAATAAAGTATCCTCATGTAGGAAATCTTTTTATCTTTCTAATGAATATTTACAATTGAATTTATCTTATGTATAACCCCATATTAAAAATGATTTACTTATTAAACTTTGATTTTAACTATTTTAACCCTTCTTTAAATAAATTAATAATAAATGTCCTAATCTAATCCAAGTGGGCCTAAATGGTCATATTTTATTCCTAAGTTTGTTTTTGGTCGAATTACACTTGTCCAATAGAATTAGGACATGTGTTAGGGTAATATTAATATCATATTTACCCTTAGTTACCCTATTTACTATTAACCGCGGTAAAAAAAGTAAAAAGTTACTATTCACCAAAAAATTATTTTCATCTCATTGAACCACATTTTAGTCCTTGATATTAACCGTGTCTCTCGGATTTTCGAAATTTCAATCCCAAAAGCGGTAAAATTAAGTTTTTTGCAAAATTCAGTTTTTAACCTACCACTTAGTGGTTTCACTATTCATCAAAAAATTGAAAGTTTTCAGAAAAATACCAAAATTTCACCCTAGGCTAATTTCGATATTCTGAGTCCAAAAATGAAGTCCATTTTGAAAAATAAAATTTATAAAATTCCAAAAAGTGGTTATTACTATTCATAACGGCTAGTTTTAATAGCATAATGTTGTTTAGTGAAACTCGGTATTGCGTACGACGCAAGCTATCGAGGAAGGTCGCGATTGCGTGTAAAGCAAGCCAAGCAAGTGTTGTATAGAAAAATATTTCTTTGATGATTTATATAACATAAAAGTCTCGGGTGTTACAATAACCATCTATAAATAATACATATTGTATCATAAATATTCTTATATGTTATTATGAAAATGTTACAATTAATATCTTGTTATTTTACATCCAACAAAAAGGAAAAACATTACACCTATGTATATACATCTTACCATCTCCACGTTTCCATGTAATTCATTTTTCATAACAAATTTACATGGATATATAATTATGGAACATATTAAAATATGTGACATTTATTATATAATTTCATTTAATAGTTAAATAATTTACATATTGTTACCACCTAATCCATTTTAAAATGATAATGTCATATATGAGTATGTGTGGAATAGCACCTCCATGAAGTGATGTGATTTAACTTATATTTTTTATTTTCATGGATGATAATAATTTTGGATTCAATTAATATGTATGATATATGTGATATGAAAATGATCATTAATATGTGAATTTTTATCCATCATTATTTTACTACATTCATTGCGAAGTGAAAACAATGATTGTGTAGAATACCATATATATGAATGGTTTTATTAATTATTAAATATCATCATTTTAGTGATTAATATAAAAGAAATGAGTTTATATTATATTTATATCAATAATAAACGTATATAATTTATTATATAATGATTAAATCAGATGAACGATAATTACCAAAGAATAAGATAACTAAAAAATGAAGCATTTTTCACCTAGATCTATTATTCTCAAAATGTTTTATTTACAAATTAGAGATAAAATGTAAATAATAGATAATATATGGTAAGAGATATATTCTCATGGTTTTTTAATATATGAATAAAAAAATTGTATATATTCCTTATGAGGATTTAACTCATATTAACAGTGTCAAAGCTTTGGTAAGTGTTTCTCTTCTCAATTTTAATTCGGTGGGACATAATACATATTACGCACATATTTATTCATTATAGTGTATATAATAAATCATTTAAATATTATATAATTAATACCATTATAGTTTTGGGAATTTATACTTTCATATTATGATATATCTCTAATTTATGTTATGATCCAAATTATACCATAGAAAAAATGAGTTTCTTAACTCAATTTCCATTCATTTGGTTATATATCTACTTCTATGACAAAATTACGATATGATTATGTTTGAAATGAAATTTTATTATATAAGGATGTATTTACACTTTTATTTTGGATTTAAAATTTGCACACATAATAAACAAATTAATTAATTATCATTTAAATGATACAATCATTGTAATATATTTCATTAATCAATTTCCATTCAAAAGGTTATAGCATGTACTCATTAATTTTTTATTAGTAGATTTTTGGAAAATTAACCTCTAATTGATATTTTTTAATGACCCAGAATTTCCTTGGATATTGTTTTTCTTAAATACATTGGAATTTTATGAGTCTGTAAAAATTGACAACACATGATTCTGATGCCCAGTGTGCCCATAATCAATTTCTGAAGTTTCCATTGGGTATGTTTTGTAAATTTACGAGAGGTATTTCATAACATTTACACCGGTTCTCAGATTTTAAATCATAGGGAATCGTTGAACTCGAAGCACCGATATTCACATAAGGAGACATTAACATTGACGACAGAGAGTTGAGATATTAAGTTTGTCTTTGGGTTTTCGTGGAGAATAATAAAAAAAATCGAGCCTCACTTTATTTTTATTTGAATTTTCATGTGGGTGTTTGGTGGTTAAAACCTTATCATGGAAGTTAGTAGTGGGACCACCGCACCTTAACATCCATTGAGTGGATACAGTGGTGAGGCCCACCCGAACCTAACCTCTGGAGAAAGGTTACAATGTGAGCACCACACTGGTCTAAAACACATATTGATGGTGGAGAGTAAAAACTCTCAACACTCCCTCGTTAATGAGGGATAGCCTCTTGAAATCCCATTTAATGAATTGGTTCTGACTCCCCTAATTAATTTGTTCCAACACTCATGAAACAATTAGGGGAGCCAAATTATTAATTCAAAAATTTGAATTTTGTTTCAGAAACTAAAAAATAGACAAACTCAATCTATTATTATTTTTCTTGTAATTTATCATTTGGTGGTGCATGGGAAGAGAATAGAATTGGTGAAAATTTCTTGAAACGATGAACGCTCTATCGACGAGGAACATTCCACCGACGAAGAATGCCGACCATCTTCGACTTCCTCTCTCAGATCCGACTGAACTGGGTTGTCTTCAACTGACCAACCCTCTACATCATCATCAATGTGCCAACATATCTCGGGATTGGGAGTGCGTGGAAGACACGATGAACGACGAACTCCTTCGTCTTCTTCCCACATCATCAACATCGACGGCCTACAATCCAAGGTTGTGGTATATTTTTTTGTAAAATTCTGTTTCATTTTCTCTTATTTGGATTGGAATGGAATATTTTCGTGGTTGTAAAACCATTTTTGTTCATCATTCTTTCTCTTAGATGAGACATGTGTTACCACCCTAAACGTGGAGGGTGCGGTACAATACAACATGGTCTGACCCCTCCACCGTTCATGTTAGTGTTTTTTCTGGGCTTGGCTACTAAGCAGTGTTGAAGGGGATGATGGCGCATGCAAACTCTATGCTTCCCACGGACTCCGCAAACCTCACCACCCTCACGGAATTCGGGTTCCTCATGCGAGCTGGCTCTGCGGGCCGAACCACAACCGGCCACCCGCGTGCCTGGTCGCACTACATCTTGCCTCCCACACGCCCCAGCCGAACCTCGCCAGCATGCGCCGACCCGAGCCACGCCGAACCACGCCGACCCATACCCTTATGGGCTGGCCTCCTGGCCGCCCGCCTCCGAGGCCGCATCCTGCTCGACCACCTGCTGGCCCCCTGGCTTCCTGCCCGGCCAGCTGTCGACCTACCCAGTTCCCTACCCAGCCACCACCTAGCATGGCCGCTCCCTACACAGCCGCAAGTCGGCCCGCCTGGCCCCCTGCTGGCCGTGTGCCCACCTGGTCGCGCCCTACCAAGCTGCCTCCTGGACACACGACCTCCAAACCAGCCCTAGGCCCTCTCGCGGTGCCCTGGCCGAACCGGCTCAGCTGCGCCCTCCGGGCAGAACCTGCCCCGAGCCGCGGCTGAACCGCCCTCGGTGCTTCTTTGGCTGGGCCCAGCGGGCAGGCCCGAGCCTAACAGGATGGCCTGCCCAATGGGTTGGGCCAGACCCAACGAGTCTAACCGAGAAGACCCAAACCGGGTTGGCTCAGACTGGGTGGGGATGAGTCGGTCCGACCGGGTCGGACCTGACCTAGGACCACCAATGACCCTTTACATTATATGGCCTTATCTTTTGCACCGGGTGACTATCTGGTGAACCATTAGTGGAAGTAGTTTTTCTTGAAGCGCGAAGGTCCATTTGAGTATACCCCACCAATGATATGGGTATATTTTTGATACTATTAGGTTGGAAAGTGAACGAATCCAACTGGGAAATTGTGAATAAAAGGCTAATAACTCATAGACCGGGCGTCCGATTGACGCATCTTCAATTGCGTTGAAACCTTTATAACATGGAGACCTTTTGAGATATGTCTTCATGGGACTTCATTGAAGAATTTTCATCGACCAATATCTTGTGAATCAGATCTACGAGAGACAAGTGAACATTTGCGTGGGAAACATGTAGCTAGCTGAGACTGAACTTCTACAGAACGTTTGACTCTATGTTACTATACTAAACCAGTGGGGAGCGCCTTCATGTCACGGAATACCCACAGTGTGGAGTGCCTTGGTGAAACAACAGACCCACAGTACTCTATAAGATATGTACCTCT
This sequence comes from Viscum album, assembly GCA_963277665.1. Classification (NCBI taxonomy): domain Eukaryota; kingdom Viridiplantae; phylum Streptophyta; class Magnoliopsida; order Santalales; family Viscaceae; genus Viscum; species Viscum album. Next base: position 1,450,742,293 of record OY728155.1, read on the forward strand.
GCAAGCTATGAGGGGGAGCACCTCTGTGTGATGCAGCAGACCCACAATGGGGAGTGAATCTGTGTGATGAGACAGACCCACTATACTCAACATGAGAAGTACCTCAACAGTACAAGGTTAGATGGAAGCACCTCTGTGTAACGCGGAATGACCACTGTACTCTATAGAGGAGTAATTCTCTAGCAACTGAGGGTTTATATTAATAATACCCCTAGAATAAAATCCAGGATGAGATGAGTGAGTAACTTTTTTTATTACCTCATGATTGAGATGGATTACCTGAGAACATAGGTATATGTATGGTCATATACATAAGTGGGGTTATATGTTGACTTCATACTTTTTGATTTATCCTTGGTGGATTTTGTGTGACCCTAAGTGTCTCGGGGTCATTAATAAGTATCTTTATACTCACCCTAACCATGCTATGCTTGTAACTCGTTGTGTTCGTTGCAGATGACTGAAAATGTAAACCAAGGATAAGGATTAGAGGACAAGACAATACCTAGAGGTGGACCACATGACGTGTTAGTACGAGAAAGAGACTGTGAGACATGGAGTGCAGAGGAGGCTATTTTTTCCTACCATTCAGTTAGGATCATTGGTAGATGATCCATTTTCTATTTTTTCAACTTTTAGTTGTTCTGTACTTTTCTACTGTACTTGTTTCCAGTTGTACTTTTATTTTCATGTTGGGATTTTTTCTCTTCCCCTCTACTTTTTGCACTATTTTTATACAATTGTACTTAATTTTTAGCTTCCAGCTCATACTCTGTTGTATGTGTTTTTATGTTTTAAAGGAAATGTCTTCCTAGTTTATGTATTAATGCTATTGGATCTAGTATCCAGCCCTTGGACTATTGAAGGCTGCATTGGGGTAGTCACAACATGAGCCCTGGGGAACGGGTCCTGAAAAACTGGTATCAAAGTAGTCGGTTCAACTGTAAAACATTGGACTCTAATATTTTCTATAAATACATATTGTTAAGGGTACTAAGTGTGGATTTATGTTCAGGGAGTCCAGTGTTGGTTCAGTGGCTAGTGTATCCATACACGAGGGCCCTGCCTACTAATCTCTGACTCAGTACACGAAAAAAAAGATTGTGTGTCTGTTTTAAAAATTTGATTAAAGTCAACTCAACTAGGTCATCTCACCAGGTATAATATTTTGACAGTGTCACTTCTGTTCCTTTTAGTATGCCTCCCCGTGGATGAACAGCTCGTGGCTTGAGATTTGTACGCACAGATATCCCACCGAGCGATGAGGCCTCTGTGCAAGTCCCTCTTCTAGTGGAGGAACCAGCAGTACCACTACTCATTGGGCCACTGATGACACCAAACCCAGCTGAAGATGATGCATGCTTCATGAGTGAATTGAACAAGTTCCAGTGCCATAGGACACTAATGTTCAATGGATATATGCACCCATAGGTAGCTGAGGATTTTCTGGAGGATGTGGAAAGATTTTTCGGACTGGTAAGAACACCAACTGACTTCATAGTGATTCCTACCATCCTTCTACACATTTTAATGGGAATATGGTAGATCTTGCAGCTACAAGTCCATGATGGGATTTCCCTACTCTGGACAGACATTGAGAGCCTATTTTTTGTAGATATTATTCCATATACCCTACGTGTAGTGCGCATAAAGGACCTACTTAATCTGCAGCAGGGAAGCAGGAAAGTGGCACAATACTCAGCGACATTCATCGACCTTTCATGCTAATTCACATTTATGGTACTAAACCCATTCTTCAGGGCTTGGACCTTCGAGTAGGGGGTCAGGAAAGAGATCAGGTCATTGATGATCTCCCTTAGCATCCCGATGTAGGCAAGGGTGATGGAACGAGACCTCTCAGTGGAGACATTCTTTGCTGAGCAGTATCCAGTAGTGAGACCCAACGGTAGTCGACATGAAATAGAGACTTCTGCAGCTGGAAGTAGACAAATGTTGCAAAGGTCCAAGAGGAATATACCATTTGGTGGACGACCGAATGACTCAGTATTGGTTTTACGTGGCACCCGGTGTAGAAACACACATTCCAGGAGAGGGTAGTGTTACTCATGTAGTGGGCATGGTCACAAGGCTATTGACTATCAGACCCATCATTCGAATGATTAGTAGACCATCGAAGGAACTCTCAGGTAGAGACATAGATTCGATCGAGGTGGTCTGGAAGGAGTATGAAGACATGGCAGAGGATCTAGTCGAGTAGCTGGCGGTGGGATACTTTCTGAGGTGTAACCACCAACACCACCAAGAGGTAAACCCCTACCGTAGGTAGAAGGTGGGTAGGTGAGGGTTCAGATCCAAGAAGCTGAGGATTACAATAATGGAACTCTATAGATGATTTGTGTTACAATATATGTCTCCTCCACCTTATCTTTTTTTCCTATATACCCAGCTGCCTATCACTATTTCATTTCCAATGCCCTCATTCGAAGCTCGAAAATTCTAACGGAGCCGTTGGCTCAATCCTTATGGAAATATACTCCTACGAGAGTTGTCTCAACGATTACACACCAGTTCCGGTATTGTGAGCTTTCTCTAGGATGCGAGAGCTTCGGCTCTGATCTCCCCTTAGCGGCGTCAAGGCCTTATGACGCCAACTTGGGTATGGACTGATTATCTACAGTCCATGCTCAGATCGAATTTATTAGGTTCAATTTACGGTGTTTTAGAACATATGGGACAAGTTTTACCTTCAATGACATTAAGGGGGTATTTTCAGCACATGACACAATTACTCGGAGGAGTGTGTAGCCGATCACTCATCGGTTTCCTTGTCTTTCCCTTAAAGCATTAGATGTGGAGAGTCTGAAATATCCTGTAGTGGTGGACCAGAACACATATGTTTCCTGTAATGATATCCCAGGTCTACCTCCTCACAAAGAGGTGGACATTAAAATTGACCTATTTCCCAGGATGACATAGATATGTACTCCAGTATATTGGATGGCTCTCTCGGAGCTTCGCGAGCTACATGAAAAGCTAGAGGACTTGCAGGGGAAGAGATTCTTCTGGCCAAGTGTTTAACAAGGTTATACCCCGATTCTATTTTCCAAAAAGGAGGATGGGATCTTGAGTATTTGTGTCAACTTCCAACACCAAAACCTGGTGACCATGAAGAACATATACCCACTCCAGAGGATTGATAACCTATTTGATCATCTGAATGGAGAAATGTGGTTCTCAAATATTAACCTCAGATCAGGCTATCATCAGTTCATAGTTTAAGATGAGGATGATTAGAAGAAAAATTTCAGATTATGGTATGAACACTACATGTTTTTGTTCATGCCATTTGGTATAAACAATGCTCCAGCTGACATCATGGGACTCAAGAACAATATTTTACAGCCTTATCCCGATTGCTTTGTTGTAGTCGTAGTCAACGTCATTTTGATCTACTCTACTTATGAAGATGATCATGCCTACCATTTTCATGTAAGACTGGACACACTCCGAGAGCACCATCTTTATGGTAAGATCTAGAAGTTCACATTTTTCATCTAAGAGGTTCACTTTTTTGACACATAATCTTGTAAGTTGTAGTTGTAGTAGATCGAATGATAATTGAGGCAGTAATTTATTGGGAGCCACCCAGGAGAGTGACTGAGGTACGAAGTTTTCTAGGTTTCCATTTTTACTACCAGAGGTTCATAATAGACTTCTCTAGAGTTGTAGCACCACTTTCAGCCTTCACAATGAAGGGGCCACCCTTCATGTGGTTGGAGAGATTCCAAAAAATATTTTAGGAGCTGAGGTAGAGTCTGACTAGTACCCCCATATTGAGGTGTCCAGAGGAAGGTGTAGGGAACATAGTCTCTTGTGACGCATCAGAGACCAGACATTGTTTTATCCTCACGCAAGAGCGAGCAGTGATCACATATGGTTATCGGCAGGTGAGACAGCATGATCAGAACTATGCTACCCATTAACTAGAGTTAGCAGTAGTGTAATTCTCCTTGAAGATGTGTCAACACTATCTGATGGGTGAGCGTTTTAACATGTAATTTGATCACAAGAGTCTCAGGAATATCTTCACATAGAAGGACCTGATCCTGAGACATCAGTGATGGATTCAATTCTTCCAGGACTATGACATCTAGATAGTCTATACTCCAGGAATGGGGAATGTGGTTGCAGATGAAATTAGTACGAGATCTGGTATATAGATACTAGGTGAGGCGATGGAGTAGCTGGTTGCCTTATAGATAACAATTGTGGATAGAGATAGAGTAACCATTCTACAGTCCCTTACTGTCACTCCCCTACTTCATCAGTGGGTTAGGGAGGCACACCATCAGAACGTTGACAGCGTGACAAGACGTGCTCAGATATCTACAAGGCTGGCACCTTATGGATTTTCTGATGTTGGGGAACACTTAATCGTCTTTAGAGGTCGTACATTGCTATCTGTGTCACTTAAGGTGGAAGTGTTGACGGAGTTCCACACATCCCCTATATTGGTACATCCAGGAGTGGCAAAGATGTACCAGGACCTTTGATGATAGCACTGGTGGCGAGGTATGAAGAAGGCGGTAGCAGAGTTTGTCTCTTGATGCGTCACTTTTCAGTAAGTGAAGGCGGATCACCAAGTACCATTAGGCTTGGTTAAGAATTTAGAGGTCCTAGAGTGGAAATGGGATGGGATATTCATGGACATCGTGACAGGACTTCCACATACATCCAGGGGTCACGACTCAATTTGGGTGATTGTTGATCGACTCACCAAGATGGTCCACTTCCTACCAATCATAGAGTTAGTCTTAGTAGAGAGCTTGATAATCGTCTATGTGCAGGAGATTTTGCGGCCTCATAGAGTAATATATTCTATTTTATTTCTTTTTTGACACATGGTTTACTTATCGGCTATGGAAGGGGTTGTAGAATGATTTCGTGACGTAGCTTCGTCTAGGAATTTCCATCCATCATCAGATAGATGGTTAGATTGAGAGTACCATTCAGACCCTCAAGTACATGCTCTGTGCATGCGTCCTCGACTTAGGTTGCAACTGGGAGGATCACATACCTTTGGTGGAGTTTACATAAAACAATAGCTATCCCTCCACCAATGGGAGGGAACCTTTCGAGGCGTTCTATGAGAGACCTTGAAGATCACCCTTGTGCAAGACTGACCAATGGGTTTCAGGACTAGTGGGACCAGGGATGGTTCTAGATACCATGGAGAACACGAATTTCATCTAGGAGCGGATGAAGAATACACAGAGTAGACAGAAGTCGTATGCTGACATGAGACGGAGACCTCTAGAGTTCGAGGATGGGACCATGTCTTTCTATGGGACTCACCTTGACGAGGACTATAGACATTTGGCTAAGGCTGCAAGTTATCTCTGAGATTCATCAGACCATTCCTTGTCTTCAGAAGGGTTGGTGAGATTGAATACTGGTTAGCTCTTCCACCACAGTTTCACCGGGTGCACGACATCTTCCACTTATCCCAGCTGAGGAGATACATGCACCACTGTTCACACATCATCGACCATGAAGAGTTGGACATTGATGATGGGGGGACTTTTATAGAGGCTTGAGTGGAGATTGAGTTTCAACAATAGTAGGCCCTATGTGGATGGTTTATATCTTTTGTGCATGTTCGATGGCAGCACGAGAACCTAAGGAGTGAACAAGGTAGTAGGAGGATCAGAAGTGTTCTTAGTACCCCCATTTGATTCCTTAGTTAGAGTTATAGATTATGGGGACATAAAACCCTAAGGTAGATAGAATTTAAAGACCTATAATTTTTGTGGAATTTTATTTATGTTAAATACATGAGAATTTTACAAGTCCGCGAAAATAGATGGCACATGATTCACATGCCCGGTGTGCCCAGAAAAAATATATGAAGTTTTGTTCGGGTACGTTTAGTAAATGTACAAGCTGGTTTTTATAACATTTAAACCGGTGCTCAGAATTGAAATCTGAGGGCACTGTTGAACTCACAGTGCCCATATTTGCTTATGGAGACCTTCACGTCGATGAAAGTGAGTCGATATGTTATGATAGTTTTTGGGTTTTCAGGGAGAGTAATAAAAAATTGTAAGCCTCACATTATTTTTATTTGAGACACCATGTGGCTGTTTGCTGGTTAAAACCTCCTCATTGAAGTTGGAGGTGGGACCAACACACATTAACCTCCCACAAGTGGTTATGATGTTGCTGCCCACCAGAACATAACCTACCGCAAGAGGTTATGACATGGGGACAAAATGTTGCTATACCCCTAATTGATGTAGAAGAGTAAAACCCCTCAAATCTCCCTCATTAATGAGGTGGAGCCTCTTGACCTCCCCTTTAATTAATTGGTGTCAATCCCTTTAATTAAAATGTGCCAACCGTCATGAATTAATTAGGGGAGATAAGTTATTAATTCACCAATTTGAATTTTGTGTCAAAAACAAAATAATAGAAAAACTCATTATATTATAATTTTTCATAGAATTTCTGAATTGGGGGAGCATTGGAAGAGAAGATCATGGGAGAAAAGTTCTTCCAACGAATAATGCTCCATCGACAAAGAACGATCCACTAACAACGAACACTGACCTTCTTCGACTTCCTCCCTTGGATCCTACCGACATGGGGCATCTTCAACTGACTTACCCTCCGAATTATCGTCAATGAGCTCACACAGCTCAGAACTGGAAGTGTGTGGTGGACGTGATGAATGAAGAACTCATTCGACTTCTTCTTGCGACATCAATGTAGACGACAGAAAATCAAAGGTAGGGGTTTATTTTTGTGTAACATTCCTTTTATTTTTTATATTCTTAAGATTGAAAAGGAACCATTTCGTGGTTTTAGAAAAATTGTTTCTCATCTTTCTTACTCTTTGAGGAGCCAAGTGTTACCACCCTATATGCAGAGGGTGTGGGCCAAACCATTATGGCCCGACCCCTCTACTATTCATGTTTGTGTTGTTTCTCGGCATGGTGATGAAGCGTCATTAAAAGCCATGATGACAAAGGAAAAGGCCACGCTTCCAGGGGCCTCCAGGAACCATGCCGCCCCATGAAGTTCCAGTGCCCTGACCGAGCCAGCTCTATGGGCGAACCACTGTTGGCCTCCCACGCTTCCGGACACACCGCCACCAGCCTCTTACAAGCCTCGGTCGAACCACACCATCCCGCACCATCCCCCGCCACGCTGAACTACACTGGCCCTACATCCCGGCCTCCGGGACGCCTGCCGGCTTGGTCGCGCCCTACCTAGCCAACCACCGGCCTGCCAAGGCCCCGGCCCGGCCACCTGCCGGCAAGGACACATCATTCCTGACTACCCGCTGGCCCGATGGGCGCCCTGCCCAGCCACCTACTGGCTACTCGGCCTCCTGAATCGGCCTGCGACCACTCTTATGGCGCACTGGCTGAACCGGCCTTGCCACACCCTCCGGGCCGAGCTGATCCAGGCCACACCCTCCCAACTCAATGAGACGAATTGGCCCTAAGACTATTCCAAACTGCCATCGCAGCCAGCTCGGTTGGGTCTAGCAGCCCTGGCCGAACCTAACAGGCTGACCTGCCAAATGGGTCAGGCCAGAGCCAACAGGTCTGACCAGGATGACACAAACCGGGTCGGACTCTACCCAGGCCCACAACTGACCCTTTACATTTATTGGATATATAATTGACACCGGAATACCATTTGAAGAACTGTCAGTGGCACTAGTTTTTATTGGAGTGTGACGATCCCATTGAGTATAACCCATTGGAGTTCGGGGTATAGTTGTGATATGAACTGGTTGGATCATGCACAAGTCCATCTAGTTCCCCAGGACTAAAATGAAAATAACTCACAGACTGGGCATTTGATTGACGCATCATTTATTGCGTTTAGACCTCTATGATGAGGAAGGCCATTGAGATATATCTTAGTGGGACTTTGTGGAAGATGGAGAATCGACAAGTAGCTTTTGGAGTGGATCTACTATAGACGAGCGAGCATTTGTGTGGGATCCTAGTAGCTTCCTGTGGCCTGACGACTATTGACTGTTTGAATCAGAGTGACACTACTGGCCTAGTGGGCATCAACTCGGTGTCACGGAAGTCCCATAGTGTAAGTGCCTTGGTGACGTAGCATACCCATGGTACTCGAGAAGAGTATTACATCTGCAGGAAATGAGAGGGAGCTCCTCTGTGTGACATGGTAAACCCACGGTGGGGAGCACCTCTATGTGATGTAAATGACCCACGATACTCGGAACGGGGAGTACCTCAGCAGTCTATGTTTAGTTGGAAGTGCCTCTATGTGATGTTTAATGCCCACTATACTCGATAGAGGAGGAGTTCTCTAGCAGCTGAGGGTTCATATTGATACAACACCTAGATTAAAATCCTTGTTGAGATGAGTTAGTAATGTTTTTGTTTATCTAATTATTGAGATGAATTACTTGATAAAATTGGTGTATATATTGGAATATACCTAAGTAGGATTATTTTTTGATTTAATACAATGTCGTTTATCCTTAATGGATTTTCTGAGACCTTTAGGGTCTCAGTGTCCCTATTGAGTATCGTTGTACTCACCCCTACACGGGCTATGCCCGAACCACATTGTGTTGGTTGCAGATGACACACATCTTTGACGGAGGCTGAGGATTGCAGGACTGGGCAGTACCTAGAGGCGGACGACATGATGTGTTGGTATACAGAAGAGACCGATATAAGTGGAGTGTTGAGGAGGATATCTGTACCTACCCCTTTGGTATGATCCGCGATGGATGATCCCAAGGCTTCTTTTCACCTTTCAACTGTTTTGTACTTTTTTGTTGTACATACTTTTAGTTGTACTTGTATATTAATGTGGAGTTTTATTACTGCCCCTATACTTTCATTATGCATTTTATTAAATTTTAATTAGTTTTTATCTTCTTCCCCGTACTATGTTGTGTGCATTTTCATGTTTTAATTGCAATGCCATCCCAGTTTAGTGATTTACGCCTTCAGTGCTAGTCAACAGCCCCGTTCTTATGGAAGGTGGGATTGGGGTAGTCACATCATGAACCAACAGTGGCACTGGTTTTTCATCGAGCACAATGGTCCCCTGGAGAATACCCCATCAGAGTTCTGGGTATATGTGTGATACGGTCATGTTGGATCATGCATGTATCCAACAAGGACCCCGAGACAAAACAACCAATAACTGACAGACAGGGCGTCCGATTGATGCGTTGCTTGTTGCGTTTCGACCTATATGATGTGGTGGACCTTTGTATTACATCTTCTTGGGATATCATGGTATATGGATAATTGAACAGTAGCTTTTGGAGCGGATCTACGAGACACGAACGATCATTTGTGCGAGAACCTAGTAGATGTCTTAGACCTGGCGAATACATACAGTTTGACACGAAGTGACTCTACATTCCCAGTGGGGAGCACCTTGGTGTCGTGGAAGACCCACAGTGGAGAGCGCCATGGTGATGCAGCAGAACCATGGTACTCCAAAGTAAGATTACCTCAGTTGGATATGTAGGGAGGACCACCATTTGATGTGGCATACCCATAGTGGGGAGAGCCTATGTGTGACACGACAATCCCACAATACACTACTGGAGGAGTTACTCAGTAGTCCAAGGTTAGTGGGATGCTCCTCTTTGGGATGAGGTAGGCCCACTATACTCAACAAAAGATATTTTCTCCTATAGCCAAGGGTTAAGATTGATACTACCCCTAGAATAAAAACATGGTTGAGATGAGTCAGTAACTATTATGTTTACCTCAGGATTGAGATGGATTACATGATAACATAGGTATATGTATGGACATATACCTATGTGGGGTTATCAGTTGATTACATTCTTTTTGGTTTATCCTTGTTGGATTTTGGGTATCCTAGAGGGTCTTTGGGTCCATACTGTGTATCATTATAATCACTACTGCACGGGCTATGCTTGAAACTCTTTGTGTTGGTTGCAGATGACGGACAATGCTAACAGTGAGTGAGGATAGTAGGACTGGACCGTACCTGGATGCAGACCACATGACGTGTCCATACGAGTAGGAGACAGACCAACATTGAGTGCTGAGGAGGCTATCTGTACCTACTGCTTAGGTTGGATCTATGGTGGATTGTATAAGTGATGCTTTTCACCTTACATATATTTTGTCATTTTTAGTAGTTGTTGTTTTCAGTTGTACTTGTATTTTCCTGTTGGTTTTTTATTCCGGCCCCTCTAAATTTAACAGTCTTTGTATACAGTTTTACTTAGTGTTTAGCTTCCATCTCATACTCTACTGTGTGCATTTTCACGTTTTAAAGGCAATGCCTTCCCAGTTTAGTGATTTAAATCTTTGGAGATAGTCACTAGCCCCAGACATATGGATAGCGGGCTTGGGTTAGTCATGACACGGGACCCGTGGAACATGTTGTGACATCATTATTTCATTTTAAATTTATTTTTTGGATTTCATACTATTACACATAAAATATTCATTAACTAATTATTCTATCATAGAAATAATATTATAATGGATTTTAAAAGTCAATTTCTTTTAATTTAGTCATGTAATATATTTTTTATCATTATATTCATAGAGTATGTTTGTAATGCCCAATAAATAGTTTATTTTTTCTTAATAGTTCAATAATTTCATGAATAGACACCAGGAAATGCACAAGATGCAACTACCCTAGGCCCACCACTATAGGAAATGTTTGGAGATAAGAACCAAATTTATAACTAACTCATGGAGGCTTTTTAAATGTACCATTACACACAAAAAAATCAAAATCATGAAGATAAAGTGATAAGTGAAAGAATAAAATATTAAAAAATACTATAATGTAATCCAAGAATTCATGAAACTCTATACATACAAATGTATAGAAGTGTAAAATAATAAGTAATGAGGTTAAATACATTCCAAAGCTAGAATTTTTCCCAACCTAATAAAATCTAGAAAAATTAAATAGGAAATATAAAGAAATTCTCTTAAATACCATTATACAACAAACATAATGATTCCAAAAACCTGGTATCTCAATGCTTCTCTATCTTCCTGATAAACCTATCCAACATTTCCAAAAGACATGATATACATTTGAAAATCCCTTGTAGATGAGAGTAAAAAACATACCCAATAGGAAACCCTAATATCTTAATGTGGAGATGTAAGAGATATAATAGAAGATAAAAACAATATAAATCACAAGGTATAGTGAAAGGGTACTAATAAACCAAAAATATTGTTAAGGTAACCTCATCCAAACATATGGGGATTGAAATAGTGAGTATATAAACAACTCATCGATTAATTACTATTGATAGTTGGATAATAGACTCATCCAACCACAAGAATATAATCACAGAATGCCTTTGGAATACCCCAAACAACATTGCATCTATTGTAAAAATAGTTTCCAAATCCAAAGTGTGGATAATGATGTAGGCTATATATATATATACCTGATCAGTAAAATAAAACCATAAAAGAGAGTAAGGGGATCTCCATCCCAAAACTCATCCAAAGTGGAAGAGTATCAAATTTTTATAAAATTCCATCAACAATGCTTAGTATCTCATGTTTCAACTCAGAAGTATACTTACATGTATGTGAATTCATCTTCACTATGTCACAAAATCAAGTAGTCAAAAATTCATTGTAGAGGAATCACTCCCTAGTATGTCAGTGGGTTCCAATCTATAAGTCATTGGGGATACACTGCCCATCAATATTGGTGGGTCAAATTTGTATCTATTGGGGAAACAAATGACTATAATTGACGGAGGGTCAACTCAGTATCCATCAAGAACTCGGATACCTAGTATCTACTGGAGGTTATACTAAAAAATTTTCATGGATTATAATTCCCAGTCCCTGTTGGAGGGACTACTCAAAAAAAACAAGGAATCCAATACACAATTTCTATTAGAGGGTCTTATCAGAAATAATCAAGCACAAAACTACCTAGGCTTTACTGATTTTTCTATTTAGAATGCATTGAGTACACCAATTCACTATCCCTACTAAAGGATCAAAATGTAAAGTCTATTGTAATCCTATGATATTAATGTCGTCATCAAGAATAACCTAACCAATAATAAATTATAGAAGATCCCATCTCATTTCATTAAATCTTAAATATATGGAACCATGATGTTCTACTTGTTAAAAGACTTAGGGTAGGATTCTCATAGTTGAAAATTTGAGTTTTAATGAAGGAGATAAAGAACCATGATGTTTCTTAAAAAATTGATACATTTCATGTCACCAATTACATGGCATGTGGTCTCACTTTTATTCCTAAAAGTTTCATTTCTAGAACATGACATATTTTATATGTAGTACAACATGGCTGGTATGGATGCTACATAACATGTCTCAACCAAAATATTGAGTAACACATGAGGCTCACCTTCAGTCTGAAGGGTAAAGACATAGTTTCGTGAACATACCTCTACAAACGGCCATAATGAAAAAATGTTCCACAACATTGAAATGATCATAGAGAAATTATTCATATAGTAAATTAATTTTTTTAATTGATCACTAAGTGGAAATATAACATTTCACCATATAACACATGAATGTGCTTCATGGTCCTAGAACACATGATCAAATTAAATACCTGAAATTATTATAGGAATATCCACCATAGATTAATGAGAATGTCCTCATACATGGTTCATAATTATTATAATGTATGGGGTATATATTTGAGATTCAATATTCCATACTAATAATAAGTTATTAATTATTGGGGGTTTTATTGACATGATGGAAAAGTTCAAAAAATTATCCAGTACCCATATTAAAATAACAACCTCAATTCCAGGGTTATATTTCAACTAACAACACATCAAACTGACATTGTATAATGTTTTTACATACTACATAATGATTTATATCCTAAATATTATATTTTTATAACAATTATATTATATATTTTTAATATTGACTTTATTCATGGGAGGGGCACACAAAACCCATAAAAATTCCTCTACGTGCACAACACACCACATAAGGTGAAATTCCATTCTTAAATGGGTTTCATTCAATAAAAATGTTATTATTAAATATTATAAATTAATAAAATATTTTAATATAATAACAACAAATATGGAGGGAATCCCATGTCCCAAACCCTCCAACATCAGTTAGTTTTAAACTTAAAAATTTAACTATCATTTCAATATTATTATCCAATCATTCAAAACACAATATCAATAAAAGTTTGTTATCCAACCAAACATTATATGACTATATTATTATAATCTAGTATAATAATAATAACAAATCACCATTTAAAATTTATTAAATAATCCCCATTATGATTTTTATTAATTATTATTTTTAATGGCCACCATGTTTCCCACATTTAAACACATTGATGGAGATTAGATCCCAGCAAACATCACTTTAACACTAAGAATACCCCTCCATGAGACTATGGTCTTGTCCCCCAGAATTAATATTTCTAGACCACATGTCAATAACACACATTAATTGAGAAAATGGGGATCGCTAATCCAATATATCCATAATACACTATCACCAACACTTATCAATTATTTTGAAAACCATCATTTCTTATGTTTTTCTTGATTCCATAACGAATTTAGGGGTTTTAGTCACACTCAAACCTTCCCAAACATTGTCAAATTGTGAGAATGTTGTCCAATGAAGAAGACACATTGAATAGTGTGGAAAATCCCTAATAAAAATTGTAATAATCATCATTGTCCATGTTCTCTTGGAAGAAAAATTATATAGATAAGAATGAGGGGTGAAAAACATGGAAAAACATGAAATAAATTGAAATAAAAATTTATTTTTATTACACTATCTCATGAAAAAATTGAAATTAACACTGATCAAAGAGTGGTAATTTATCATTATTGATCATTTCATTATAATTGTAGAAAACCACATATAACTACACCTACATAGATTATAGATCAATAATTGGTGATGAATGATTCCTCCCATGATAAGGAATGCCAAATTAGATCACTACACATCGATCCCATCTGAATATGATAATTGTTCATAGTTTAATGATGACCAACCAATGAAGAACACATCCATCCAATTCTACGATCTTCTATGGGTTTTGCGGCAACCCCTTTGAAATCATCATAAGAGGGTTTTTATAAAGGGTTAAATTAGGTTTTAAAAAAAATATTAATAATTTATTAATTTATATATTTCTAATAAAAATTACTCAACAATAAATTCCTCACCTAAACGTTATGTGATGACAAATTTTAGTTCATCAATATTTATAAAATCCCATTTTTAACTCAACGGTGGTCACAAATTTCTCATCCGAGTATTTATTTAATTGTAATTTGGGATAGAGTTAATATGTAAATTAATTAAATTGAGTAATTTATTCAATTCACCCCCAGGCCTTCCCCATCCAACGGAACCACCTTGAACAACATTTGGTCATGTTACGGATAAACTCGATGTTCCAAATTCAAACATGGACTCAGATTTTCAAAACAACAATTTATTTATAATATATTATACATTTTTAAGAAATCTATGTGGGGGTAATAAAACTATAGATAATATTATTATAAAATTATTTATGGGATCATCGTGCCTTCAAATAATGAATCATCTCGGTGCTCATATTTGATAATATTTGATGGAATATTCAAATGGAAAAACAAGTGTCTTTAAATTATTACCATCATTCCCGGTTTTCATCCTTGGGAAGTGAAACTTGTAATAATGATGAGAATATTCAACTCACATCTAGAATTTCAATACATCTTCCAGACATAAGGATGTATACCCAAAGTATAAGTCTGAAACTACCTCATCACCTACAATGATAACATTACTAGAATCACCATTCATCATAAAAAAGGATTTAGTGAATCACATATTCAAAAAATACACAATGTGAAATGTTTATGGATATCTTCCTATGAATGACCTCAATGTTTATATCCCCTAAGAAGGTACTGATTCCACACCATGAAGGAAAATCCTACCTTTTTCGTCTCTAGGATGTAAGTCGTGTAATTAAATTTATGGGGTCTCAATACCCTCCACCCTTATGTGATACCTGATTATCACTACATCATGGTTGCAATTGAGCACTCTATGGTACCAGTAAACAAGGAATGTGAGTAGATTTTTTTGAATTAAATTATATCATGAAAATAAAAATTATGTTCACACAATTAATTTCATAGAATGATGGTGAAACCCTACCTTTATTTGAAAAATTAATTTGGTAAAATGCATTTAATTATGATAGGTAACCAATGGGGGTGAGGGTAATAAATAAAAAAGGGATCTCCTCCCATATTTTCCATCACTGGATTCTCAAGAAACATATCCTTATATTTTACTGTAGTATTGTGTGAGGTGATTATCAAAATATTCAACAGAAAATGTCTTTTTTTTCTAGTTATACTTGATAGAGTTTGTACCATTAGTTTACCAATCCTAAATACAGATATTTCCCCTGGGTTTTTACACATTTAATTTGGGGGATTTATTATGTTATACTAGGTGCTCATTTCATTTTTGAAATTATTCAATTTATTTTTACCTCATAATTATTGATTTTATGAAGGGACAATAATTTATGATCCTAAAAATTTTTATTAAAGGCATAGTTCTACCCTGAGGAAATTATTTAATGTTGAAGAGTCCAAATGGTTTTGAAAATTGAGTTAGAAAAATACAAATGAAACAATATATCATTGTGTAAAATGAAGATTCAAGTGGTGTTGTTGAAATATAATTGCATACAGGCGATTGGAGAAAAACAAAAAAGTGTAAAAACAGTGAAATGGAACGAAATTGATGGGAATTATATTGTGAAAATATATTTGTCTTCACTAGATGTGGTCCTATCAAGCATTTTATAGAAAAAAAAGGCAAATGAAATATGAGATACTCGGAAAAAGGTGTGTGAGGAAATGTAACAACACAACCAAAATTTCTTGATGTGAAAATTATACACTATTCGAATGGCAGAGTCATCATAGTTGAATGATCACATCACCAAAGTCAGTAACAATTTTACCATGATTATGGCATTAGGCTATAAAATTGTGGATACTAAATGTGAATATATTATAATACTGTGATTTCTAGATTCATATGATCAAAATATCGTCAACCTCACCAACTAAATCAAAATGGATATGTTTCCCTTCATTGATGAGGAATATGTGGTTCCAAAATAAGTAATTTAGTGAATGAAGAAGGAGAACATATAGTATAAATAACTCCGTATGGATGATCTGTCAATTGAATGTGAAAATATGATGTAGTGTGGTTCCAGTAGGAGTAATAATCCATAGATGTCTAAATTAAGGGGAAAGAGTAAATTGTCAGATTTTACAATTACATAAAGAGGGGGAATGATAGAAAATACTATAGGAATTAGAAGTGTGTGGATAAGAACCCTCATGGAAATGTGGTGATCAAATCTGAAAATGGACACATACTATTTAGTGATGGGTATATGATTATGAAAGGAATACATTATCTCAAAAATGCATTAATTATTGATTTGAGGTAAATCATTGAACATGAAAACTCTATTGGAATGTTTTGATCAATATGAAATCATCCCAATGGATATGTTTATATGGGGGAATTAAAATATATTGATGATCATTAGAGTTAGGACCATCAAACTAAAGATGCATGTTAATATAGTATTTACAATTAAATGAGTACCCTATTGGTATGGAATCAATCTGAACATTTATCAAGGGAATATTTTATGATAGTGGAAGCAAGATACACACTGAGAAAGGGTTGATAAAGATTGTGGAGGGATAGATTATGGTTATAAAGGAATAGAAGATCATAAATAATATATATCTGATTATGGTTGAAACATAAACGAAAACACTGATAGTTGTTATATCAACTATCACAATGGAAGTGTTGATGACGTTATAGAATCAGAAACTTGTCCATATGTATGAAAGTGGTATAAAGATTCATTCCTATCAAAAGTTTTTATCTGGTCTTATTTAGGTATACTTTCCATTTATTGAGAATTTTGTTTTGAGTAAGCAATAAAGGTTTATTTTTGGATTGTTATTGATGAGGAGAAAATATATCTTTTAGTTTATCTATTCAAATAATTTTCAACCAACTTTTGTATACATTGGGTGAGAAATATTATTTTACCTATAATTTATGAATATTCCTAGTGATGATGGGTGTTTAAAATCATGTGGTAATCAGTTTCCTTTAAAGACTTATGAACATTCAAAGTACATATGGATCTTTAATCTGAAAATTAGATCATGTGATTGAGGTCTTAAAATAAAATAGAATATTCCAGCACAAGGTTAGTATAATATTGAAAATAGGAATGCATCAAGAGAGTGTTCATTGGGGCATAAACTCATCAGAATTATAGAGTAGAAGTGGGAATGAATAAAACCATGATGGTTATAACAAAGGATACACTAAAGACTACCAAAGTTACCATGTCATTCAGGGATGATGTAGTAAATACGAAATGCTATATGATCAATCAACCCCCATCAATTGAAATTAACATCTATAAAAAAGGGAGATGTGGACTGGTAATCCTAATTATTTTTCATAACTAAATTCTATTATAAGTCCCTTATATACACCATTTAAAGACATGGATATATAGAATTTGATTTCTATATCTATGGAATAAATCGTTTGTGATACACTAATGATGGAAAGTGGTATTATTTCAGGGATCCGACTGTCCCCAATATAAACATCAGTATAAATTTCATTTATAGAGAATAAAAGTTTAATATACAGATTAATAAACACATAGAAAAAGTTAGTACATAAAAGACAATTTTCTAGTTGAAGGAAGAGTGAAAGGAAAAACCAGTTTCTTATGAGGAATTACCAGATGATGATGGCCATCTAATGGATGATCTTAGACTCTGATAATCAATTTGAGAGAAAATATAACAAATATTGACATCATATTATGTAATTGAGATCAATGATTCATATTTATTTTTGATAGAGTATGGAGAGCCATCATCTTTTTTGGAGGCGACCCAATGTAGGGATGTTTCTTCTTAAACGGTGGTGATACCCTTGCAACCTAAATACCGACAAAATAAAAAATGGTATCTTTTTGTATTACCTTCCAGAAGGATGGTAATTCGGAAAAAATAGTCTTATATGTTATAGAGGAATGAAAGAGACCATGTTGAGAGATATTTTTGATACTGGTGGTCAAAGTATATAAACAAGAGCAGTGAGTTGATTTTAAATGAAACATATTTTCTTATTGTTAAACTATTTACTATTCATGTTGTTTTGGAAATTGTATCAATTTATAAACGACATCTAGAGAAATAATAATGTGAAAAATATTTCTCCATGGGGATTATGATGGAAAAATCTATATGATCTGACAAAAATGATTTTTTGAAGAAGACAAAAATAACATGGTTTAAGGTTTTAAATAATCTCTATATGTATTCGAACACGTGTTGAGGATTTGTCTTAAGTGAATTGATTACTTATATCACGATCCTTCAATACAAGAAAAATAAATCAGTTAATTGTAAATATTTGAAGGTCTTAGCAGGTAATGATTTTACCATTCTGCTATTGCATTTGGATGACATGATACATGCAAGCCCCAAAAATTATCATACCTAGAAGTCAAAATAATAGTTGGCTAAGGAGTTCGATATGATGTAGATGAGACCAAAAAACATGATTTTTGGGATACATATTTAATGAGATAGGAGTAATGGAAGGATTTATCTATCATAGGGGAACTATTTTAGGGATGTCTTAAAATGCATCAACATGAAATAAATGATGACAATTTATACCCCTCTTCCAATTAATTCCATGTTATCCTCGACGATGAGACCCATAAGATATGTAGATAGGATGAGGATGTCTCAGTTTTCATATGAACAATCAATGGGGGTTCTAATATTCATTATGGTTTGTGTTATACTAGGAATTTCACATGCAGTGGGAGCAGATAGTCAGTACTTGATGAATCTAGGACATGAGCATTGGATCATGATGAAGAGGATCATGAGATAAAACATGGAAACCTCAGACGTTGAATTAGGCTATGATGTATTCAATTTTATTATAATAGGATATTGATTTAGTTTTTATAGGCAATTATAATTGCAATAAATCCACTACTAGTGATGTATTTACTCAAACATGGGGAGATGTGGGATAGATTACCATGATATAATTAGTTTTGGTATGACTTGAAAATGAGGAAGAGTATATATTAGATATACTAGATTGCAAAGAGGTTTAATATAGTAAAAAACACATTCTACCAAAAATTAGGAAGATATCATCATGAATGCAAATTGTTTTTATAATTTTAGATGATGTTGATCATCAAGTGGAGTTATAGATACACGAGAGGGAAGGTTTATATATATAAATGATGTGTCGATATGTTATTGATATTTGATAAAATATGTCACTGGTAGATATTTTAGAATACATTATGTAGATAGAAATTAATAATAACATCCACTTCCTTAATTTCATTCATTTAGGGTGACACCATACAATTATTCCAATATTAAATTTGGTAAAAGAAATTTTTTATAGGGGATAAAATGAGGGGGTTTAATGGATATAAAAATGGATATCCTCCAATAGTTTTCAAATTCAGATTCTCAAGAAAGATATCTGCAGCAATAAGTGAAGTATTATGTGAGGTGCTTCTCTACATATTATTCAGATAATTCCTTGTTTGTTTTCTTCTTATAATTGAGAGTGTTTGTACATAAACTTTACTATATATAAAACCCTATATTTTACCATTATTTTTTACACCTATCATTTTGTGGATTATTTCATGTAACATATAGTGTTTATTTAATTTCATCATTTTCACACATTATTTTTATCTCACAATTATAAATTTACCAAGTGGGAAATTATTTTCAATCCTCATAGAATCATCAAATAGTAAGAATATATTCAAAGAAATCACATGGAATACCCCAAATTTAATTTCCACTATTTGAAGGAGGGTAACATAAAACAATAAACTTTAATACACCCACCAATGGAATCCCATGAAAAAGGATAAAGTAGGAAAACTCCACAAGTATTACCAAGACCTACTCTGACTCTCCATCACAAAAACTCTCCCTGAATGCACAATAATATCGAACTGATCCACCACATATCACTAACATTCTATTTGGGTGGAACTGACTATTCCAAAGTGTTTTGGTCATGTCAAAAAAAAAATATTGGAGGGGAAATCATCTCCATTTTTCTTGAGACCAATTCTAGGTCAAACTATGTCATGTCCTCCCCAAGAATTTTTTTAAAAAATATATTCCATGTGAATGAGGGTACTATCAAACAACAAATTAATTTCCAAATTCTAAAATGGGTCTTACGAGGCCCTCTATTTTTAGACACAAACACATCGCCCATCCACAAAAACACACATAAAATGGAACCATCTACCACAACTAAATACAATCCACTTTATGTACTATTTAATCGCACTACCATTTTTTTAACATGTATAAAAAAATGTATAGGTAAGGGAAGGACCCTCTTTCTAATACACTCTATGATATGATGAACAACACTGACATGGGGTTGAACAAACACTTTGTGTCTCCATGGTTTAGTCCTAGAGAATGAATATGAAAATAGATCACTATACACAGTGTCTAAAAATTAATTATGAATTTAGTAGAAGAGATAAGAATTATACCTATTATCATATCTTGTGATATTAGATCATTGAAATAAAAATCCTCTTATATTACGCAGCAATAGCCACCAACTCCTTAGGCATGATATAGGCTACTAGTTGTTAGTGGAAGGATGTCATTACGACTTCAACCACCAATTTCTCCTCTTACTTTTAATGATATCTATTCTTATATAGGGACCACCTAGCTAATGCCTGAGAGATCCTAGAAAATGATGTTTCCTCTTCAATGGCGTCCCATCAACTGTCTTCCTATAATGATTTGTATGTTCGATCAGGTAGTCTGGAACATTTTGAACTCACTGAACACTAGTAATGAACAGCCTTTATATGGGTTGTCTATGAAGAAATTTTTTAGTATGATCACTAAGATGTATTCGGTGCTGATATCTATACATTTGGTATCTTCTAGAAACTGAAGATAACTCATTTATGAAACCCAATTCCAAATCCAGAAGTCTTGCATCCCTATATCTATGCCACATGGGCCCGATCCAGTACCCTGACATAGGTGGGAATGAGAACGGAACAACACTATCTTGGATCTCTCTATGTATTCCCTTCACAAAAATCAAATTAATAGAAGTAGATATATCAGATAATATCAACAGAATAATTTTTAATGTCTATGAACCTCATCATGTATTCATCCACTTTTATCCCTCCTAGTTTCATATCCATATAATCATGTATTTGGACTGAGTATATGAATCAGGGGAAGTACTCCTAATTGAATATATATTGGAATTCATCTCATGAAAGTGTCTAATCATCAAGAATATATGTAACAAGGCTACACTGAAGCCTATTTTATCTATGGAAGAGGCCAACTTCTAGTGGAACTACCTCGTCCATTTGTATCCGAACAAGAATGATGATACAGTCCATGGACACTAGCCAATCCTCTGCAGCATGAAGATCAAGATCTTTGCATAACCATATAGGTCATTGATGATGGAACTCACAATGCATGTGAAGATAAATTTTTCCTCATCCTTCACAACTGGACTGATCTTTTGTCCAATGGAGGGGGATCCTATTACCTTCTAACTATGGTGAAGGTGGTCATAGGATGGAATCAAAACTGAGTCCCTATCACCCTTCTTATCTAAATCATGAACTGATGCTGGTTTTTTGGATGGTTGTTGTTGTTGAGGCTATATGAAATTTATAATGGATTTCTATAGTTAGATGAGAATATATATATATATATCTAAACATAAATGACGAATTTAATTAATATGGAACGTCAAATAATCAATCTAATATAATGCACTTTCCATTAATCCTAGTAATAAATTTCTCAATATGCAGAGTTGAAAAAATGGTAGCCATGGTCCTTTTGAGTAGATTAAATTACTAGAAAACAATCATTGAATTCCCTAGAATAAGAAATACACACGAGACAATATGAAATAATTTACCTAAATAGAGCCAAATCCTCTTAGTGGTATATATTCAAACAATGTTTCAAAAAAATATCGTTCTCTAATACCAATCATTGATGAGATGACCCAAAATATGACTTGATCAACAACTACCATAGGTTTTCCTTTCTTGGAAAAGGGTTCCAAAAAGTGCAGAAGTAATTACTAACTCAGTGAGGCCTTTTTCTAAGTACATGTACTCATACACAACCTTCTCAATTTAATGTGATATGAGAAAGAATAAAGGAAGAAACACTTCAATAAATTAATCCAATAATGCAAGGACCAATAGATAGTACAAAAATACTATAGTGTAAGATGAAATTTAATGGGGAAAAATTCACACCCAACCAAAAATGTATCCCAACAAGATAGAATGCAGGAAATATTTATCATGTGAAAGACAGCTGTGATCCTCTATCCCATGGTACGACCGCCGTACATGGTCTAAATAACTGGTATCTCTATGATCATTTATATTCATTGTCGACATAATCACCATCTTTATAAGACATGATACATCTGGGGAAATATAATGTAGGGTTGAGTATAAACATACGTACTATGACACCCCAAATGTAGCAGGGGTGTAATAAATGATTCAGTAAAAGATAAAGACAGTAGATAGAACTAGGAATATTGAAAGTTTATAGATTTACCCAAAAAGAGAGTGATGGTGACCCTGTCCAATGAAAAGGGGATCAAAACTGTGAATAGAGGACAGAATGATCAAGTCTTCACCGCAAATAGTAGGAGTGTAGACATATTCAACCTTGGGAATCTAAACATGGAAGCCATATGAAACACCCCACCCATTATCACCTCATCTTGAAAGGGAGTGTTAAAATTCATAGTCGATACAAAAGAAGTATATATATATATATATTTTATCAGTTAGATAAACCCAGAGAATATAGTAAGGAGATCTCTTTCTCATAGTGCAACTTAAGATTTATAGTATCCAATAGTTCCAAACATCCAAAAATGATGGCAATTTTGGGACGTGTCATCCAAGAAATAACCATTCGTGTCTAATAACATCTCTTCCTTGTGTAAAACAACCATGTGGGAAATGATTTATATATAATAGGCAGACCATAGTACATCATGGGGGATCCACTCTATATTCTGTCATTGAGTCCACGTATAAGAAATACTGGTGGTTAAACATTGTATCCATCACGGAATCCACTCACCAAAAAGGCTAGGGGTTAACTCAATATCCATCAAAGGCTCCACTACCCACTCACCATTGGAGGGACTATTTGGAATGCATTGAGGACTCCACAACCCAGTCCAGAATCAAGGATATACTCAAAAAGCATTGGGGACACAACTTTCCATACCAGTTTGAGGGTCTACTCAGAATGCATCAGGGACTCCACTGCCTAGTACCTTCAATAAGGTTTACATGGGAAAAATAAATGACTTTACTTCCCAGTCTAGACTAGAGGCTCTACTCGTAATGTCTCTAGTGGTCTTGGATGATCAATGTCTTTATCAAGCATTTCCTAACAAATATTAATTTTTAAAATATCCCACATAATTTCTCTAAATATAAAATGGATGGAACAACACTATTATTCTTATAAAAACGCACATTTTTTGGATTCCCACTGCCCAAAATTTGACATTGAATAATGGAGGTAAGGAACCTCTGTGTTTCCTACAAAAGAGGTACATGACATGTTGGGGACCCACATGTTGTGTTTTCATACATTGCATCTAGGATTGGTCCCCACCAACACATGTTTTAATCTATATGTAGTACAAAATGAAGTGTATAGAACTAAAATACATGTATTGGCTATAATACGAAAAACTACACAAGGATCATATCGTTTCAATGGTTAAAAATGTAATTCCACTTACATACCTTTAAAAATGGCCTTGTGTGGATAAATAGGTCACATCATTGAGATCCTCATGGAAGAATCTATAAATTTGTTATTCATGTACATCAATTAGATACTCAAATAAAAATTCACACTTCACCACATAACACACGAACAATGTTTCATGGGCTTGAGTAACGAGTTGAATTAAATGCCAAAAAGTATTTTTGACACATATGACCTTATTTATGGGTCATAACATCATAAATGGATCATAATTTAGACACATTGTGTGGGATTTATGTCAGATACATGATTCTAAAATAATAATAAATTTATTTTTATTGGGTGTTTCTCTTACCTGATATATGAGTTCAAAATTGGTATCAAACTTTGGTCTTTAAAAGGTCACCTCAATTCTTGGGTCATGTTGTCATTGAATACACATCAATCTGGCAATTTTCAAAGATGTAATTGATAAATTAATCAGTTATAATCAAAATAATAAAAATAATATTGTTATAATATTATTATTTATTTTCAATTTTATCCTTATCCATGGGAGGGGAATAGTCAACACCCCAAAATTAACTCTAAATGCACAATTCTCTACACAAGGGGATATTCCATAATTAAATTTCTTTTATATAAAAAAGATATTATAAATTTTTATAAATTAATAGAAAACTTTTAATATTATATCATACTAAAGGACGAAGTCCCATTCACTAAACTATCAAACTCTATTTAATTTTAAATTAAAAAATTTTATTCTAATTTCAATTATATTATCCAATTTTTCAAAATTAATTCCCATTTATATTTTATATTCTAAACACATTTTTTACGAAAAAATTATTATAATAAATTATAATAATAATAATAATCATAAATCCCCATATAAATATTATTAACCTATTATCATTAATAATAATAATTGCTATTATTTTTTAATTCGGTCGTGTTGACCATGTCGGAACACCATGATGGAGATCTGAGCCCGAAAACCATTATGTTTACATCAATCAACCCCCGACATGGGACCCACCACATGAACACCACCCAGAACTGATCTCATGACACCACACATCTTCACCACACATTAATCAGTAAAATGGAGATCAATGATAAAATCCGTTCATAAAAACCCAATCCACTCATTTATCATTCTTTCACCAATCCATAGATCAACTTGTTGTTTATGATACGACAAAAAATATGGGGGTTCAATCGCACTTGAACCCTCTCTGGGAATGTTGAATAGGGAACTCATGATGAAATTATGAAGAATGTGGAATACTATTGGACAAAAACTAATAAAAAATGTGATATTCATCGTTGGGGAACTTTTCATGGCCAACAATTTCATAACGGGGAATACTATTTGAGAAACGTGTCTTGGACATGAAATAAATTGAAAAAAGAATTTATTTCGATTACATGGGCTCATGTAAAGGCTAAAATTAAAACTTTTCAATGTAATGTAATTTATCAAGGTAAATATTTTATTTAATATGGTGGAATAAGGTATATAATGGGTTATATATATTTGGTGTATCAATCATTGGTATATATAGCATCTTCCAGTTGTGAGGAATATAAAATACAATAAAAACCCAAATATCTACCTCAATTTATTATTTGTTCATAGTTTGATGTCAATCTGCCAATGAAGAACAACTGCATCACCCTTCTCTTGGATCCATCATGGGTTATGTGGAAAACCCTTACAAAATTTTCATAAGGGTTTTTTTATAGAAGGTTTAATCGTGTCATTGAAAAAAGTAATTATTTATCATAATTAATAATACCCACCAATGAATTCCTCTTCGGAAACTACCACACTGACCAATTTTTTGCCCCAAAAATGGTAAAAACCACATCATGAAAACAATAGTGGTTTTATACTTCTCATTAGAGTGTACATCTGTGATTTATTTGAGCTACATTAATTATATAAATAAACTAAATTAATTAAATTATCCATTGAAAACACCAAAATTTGACCTATCCAAACATCCTATGCCATCCAGCTTTAGGTCACACCTAGGGTAAAATCCATGTTTTTGATTCAACTATGGTACAATATTTTTTATCTAAAACTTCATTGATGATATATTAAACATTTTTAGGAAAACCATACATGTATAATTAGAATATTTTTTACATTTTTATAAAATTATTTCTTCTCTCACCGGTCGTCAAAATCATCCATCATCTTATTGTCTAGCTCTGAAAATATTCCTAGGAATACTCAAAATTGAAACATATAAAAACTATAATCTCTATATATAATTATTTATATTTTTTATTTATAATCACATCATTGAATAATTTCTCATATTAATGTTATGATAATTTTAATTAATTTCATCTAAATTTCCCTTCTATTGAGTCAATTTTTTATTATATATATTTTTTATTATTTTTTATATTTAACACACAATTGATATATTTAATATGAATGCATATTAATTCATGATTATTAATTCATCAATTATTGTTTACTATTTTTATTGGTTAAAATTCAAAATTTACCATATAGGTAAGAATTTATTCTATAGTCTAATTTTTTTGGTATTTCTGTTAATTTGATTGATGGAATTTTTTTAAAAATATTTCCAAAAATAAATATATATTTTATTATATATATATTTATGGATCTTCAATGTTTTCTACAATATTTTCATTATATTTGGAACTTGAATCTAGCACAAAAATTTCTAAAATAAAAACAAATATTATTTATCTTTTGATTACATATATTTTTCTTAGATGCATATAAAATTTATATTTTCTAAATATAAAATTTTTAAAAACTAAAACCTGATATTGAAAATATTTTGTGTTTTTCATGAATTATTACCTTTTGGGGAAGGAATCCTTCAAATATTATAAAAAATATTCATTTTTAACATTCTTCATTAAATTTTAAAATGAGTGTTTTCTTTTTAGAATATATGACATTTATATACATTCCCACTTTTGTAAAATTTTTATTCTATTTATTCATATTCTAAATGTTATCAATAATTTCACAATGAATTTTATTATTATTCTTTTAATGTTTCAATTATATTTTTTATTCTCGAAATGAAATTAATTTTCCTCAAAACCAATAGTTTCTCAAATTTATTTATTGGATTTTATATTAACATAGATGAATTTCATTTCATGAGATGGATGGATGATACATTTCTCTTCAATAACTATATTCATTGTTTATTAGATATGACCATTTCTTAATCTGTGTAAAATTTCAACATATGTTATTTTACTTTGAATGTTTTTAGATTGAGTAGGGAAATATTTATAATCCATATTCATTACTAATTATGAATATTTATTTATAAGAAATATTACATAAAAATAAAATTTATCATTTAATATATAATGAATGAATTAGAAAGAAGTTATTGGTGTAGTATACTTTTTGATATCTCATCGACCCATCAATGATTTTCATGTTATAATAAATTGGAAGAATTTATTAAATAAGTTTTAGGTTTATGACTACCACTAGTCTAACATATATTTGAACCTGATTTTTATGAAAAATTTATCATGATTTATGAGAGCATGATATTAAATATATTGTATTTAAAAAATTATAAATTCATATAACATTATCCATGGGATTACAATATTGATTTTATACATCGATACTTTTCATGCAAATGTTATCGATTAAATAGAATGGGTTTGTAGATATTTTCCATTCTATATTTATTTTGAATCATCTATTACTGATGGAATCTACATTATGTAACATCACTGAGCGTCGAATATCACCATTATTTTATTTCCTATCCATAGAACAAAATGTATAAATCCTAAAATGAGTTCAAGTATGTATACTATTTAGAGTCACTATGATTTTTACTTTATGTTTTCAAATTTTTATGTGAGAATAAACAATATATCAATTTTACCAAGGTCAATAAACTAGTTATCCCTTTCTGATATGATTTATTATATATAGTTCATATGTTATAAGGTAACAAATAGATTTGGGATACTGTGGATGGGGTATTTATTTTTATATCCGAGAATGTTTAGTAGAAAACATGGGAATTAGATTTAGGGAAACACATATTAGAGGACATAACCAAATGAATATCATTGGGGATGTATCTAGATATTTTACAACATAATATTTGATTAATTAGGTATATATTACCAGGTTTTACAAGTAATAAATCCCGTATATAGATATTATATGAGGAAATGATTTTGAAAAAAACAATAAGTGCTAATAAACCTAAAAAGAGTCAGTTGTGTATATCTTGACCATCATTCTAGTGTACGGTGAATGTTTTCTTACTATGAACATTCTTTGACACTTTTATGGGATATTGTTGGGTGAATTAAAAATTAATTTGTGAAAAATTATGATGAATGATAAAATGGAATCTATGGAATGTTCTGATATTCCAAATATATATTAGATAAACCTAAATATTCATAAGTTGATTATTATAATGTCTATCATATGGTAAAATTACTATCTACCTCATATCACGTTTTGTAAGATATGAGTTTAAAACTATTATGGATATTTTGGACGAAAAATATGGAAATATGACCCTTATGTTCTTGTTTTAGTGGGAAGTTTCATTGAGGAATATTTATTTTATAGTTTCTAGAAATTATTAAAAATTTATTGGAAACCGTTAAGGATAAAAGGATTAATGATTTTAATGTAATAATATTATTTAAATATATTGTTGAAAAAATTATTTAAAAAAACAAAAATGTAATTTGAATATTAATTTTATTTTTGAGGAAGATCATCATATTTTTGTGAATGTTATAACAATTATATAATACTAGAAAAAGGATAACCAACAAGCAGAGTGAGAACCCATCAAACTTGGTAAGGCTTCATGTCATAAAACCACAACCAAAGGGAGAAAATGATTCAACAACAGCCAAGGAACTTGATTATATCCTTTTTAGTATGATATTTTCTTTACATAAACAAATTTATGTAATGTTTATGCTGATTTTTTCAATGAAAATTATAGGACCTAATAATATTATCTTTATTGAAAATTTATTGAAATTAATTAAATTTGAGGAGAAATTTTATTGGGTAAATATATATTTAACCGTTATGTTTAATGTAAATTATTATTTTAATTTTTTATAATATTTTAGGATATGTATGTTAAAATTCATGATATCACCATTGAGGTAAAAAAAATTATATAACGTTTAGGGTAATTGGGATGTATGGATCATTATTTATTGAATTATATTTTCTTCACAATTTTTATTATGGTAGCAATTTTCACATGAAATTTATTATTCAATTATATAACGTTTTCTACATTTTTATTGTTAACTTACATTGTGTAAACATGTCAGTTTTGGTTAATTTTTATGGATTGGATGAAAATATTATAATTTTTAATTATATGACCCATTATAATTTTTTATAGTTATTCAGGATTCAAAAAATCATCTTTTATACTCATTTCTTGTAGAAAAAAATGATATCATGGTGGAAATTGATAAATGGATAAAATATAATTTTCATGTATGTATATTTATTTAGGTTCTTAGTCTATATTGTAATGCAATTCTACAAATAGAGTAAAAGGATCTTGGATGTAAAATGTTATCATATTACAATCATTTCCAATAAACATATGATTAAATAACTAGTATAGTTTATTTTTTGCATCATTAACATTATCAATACCATGTTCATTATCACTTTTTATATATCCTTGGGTATTTTTTTCTCCTCCTTTTTCATATTTTCACATTTGAGTAATGTTTCCATATTTCGGAACCTAGTTTTGGGTTATTCTAGGTTACCCTTTTATTTACCAATCTAATTTTATAAGTGGATGTCTGATTTACTATTTTTATAATGCTGATTATCCAAAAAGAAATATTCAAATTTCAAACCCTTGGTTACTAAAAAAGATCAACATTCAGTAATTCAAATTTCTAAGGGGACGATATAGATACAACCCATGATTTTAAAGAAAACTATGATCTATAGTGTATACAACATGAAACAACCTGGATAATCGAACCATTAAATATTTTTAGTTAAACATGATTATTATAACCTATCCATTTAATTGGAGGATTTCAATAAGGCTAAAAAATAATTTATATATATAAAAATATTGGTTTTATATAATTAGTTTTTTTAATAATAAATAAGTACATAATTTTTAGTAAAATGGTTTTATAAATAAAAAACACAATTTTCATAAACAAGGGTCTTATTTTGTGTGTGTTTGAGGGAATTATATATAATTTATATCAGTTATAAAATATTTAATTTATACATTTTTTTTAAACAAATTGAATATCAATATTATAAAATTTTTTGATTAGAGGATTTCCTAATGATTTATTTCCAATGAATAATGAATTTTAAAATTTTTCATTGGACATTGTAAATGTTTAATGCATTTACAATGTTATATTTTTTAAAAAAATGGTTTCAAAGAAAAATTATTTCTATATTATTATTAATAATAAAATTTAATTTATTTCAATCAATGATATGTTGTAATTTAGATTAAAAATATTTTAATACATAAAATCTATTTTTTATAAAACATGATCTTTTTCATGTTCTATATTTGTAACAAAAATAATTTTTATAAACATATAGAATAAGAATATTAAAAAAATCATTACATATTTGGTATCAAGATATCAATATTTTGTACGTATTTCCCTTTTATTATTTTTTATTATGGGTATTTACCAGAGTATATAATTTTCACCATGGAAAGGGTAAATTAGATAATTAAGGTTAAAAATAGAACGATAAAGACAAAAATAACCCATAAACTTTTCTTTGTTAATATTTTTATTAGTTTATTTTTTCAATTTCAATGCATTTTTAGAAAATATTGGATAATGGTTCTATTTTTCATTTATTTGGTCATTTAAACATTTATGTAAATAGATAATGCTGAAAATGTCCATTTCTTACATTTAATAAATATAATATTTTGTGGTATGGAAAAATTCAACATCATTTGAATTAAAAAAGATTATTTCAAATAATAATTATTTTTTCTCATTTTTATTTATTTAAATCTTTTACTATTTGAATAATTAGATCAAATGCTTAGGCAACACTTATCTGTATTTACTAGCTTAAAAAAATATATAATATTAAAAATAATTGAATTAAAAAACTGAGATGAATTATTATATTTCATTAATTTTATAGATTAATTTGACATGTTAGATATGTGTGAAAGGAATGTACTCATATTAAAATTATTTATTGGTTTATTTAAATTGAAATAATAGATTAGTGTAAATAATGATATTAATGATAATTTATAATAAATAATATGTTATTAAATGAAAAAATGTGTAAACTCTTATAATAGGATAAATTAATAGGATTTTGTTTGAAATATAATCCATAGTCCATTGAAGGGGTGTTTTTTCATTTAATAATAACATTTTATACCCTATAAGTTTATAAAGTGTTAATATTATTGTAATAGTCAAAAAGTTTATCTGGGAGTTATAACTAAATGAAAAGGATAAAAAATTCACCAAAATATATAATCATTTATTATATATGGTTATTATGAATAATATTCATATTTTATGTTAATTATTATAATTTTTATCCATTTTTTAAAAATATATAATCTATAATTATTTAATATTTTATGAATATCGCAAATGAAGATCCACTCACTTTTATAATATCATTTTTCTATTTTTTCCATACATAAATTCAGTATCGTATCTTATCCTACCCATTAAAAACTAAATTATAAATATACACAAACAAGTTATAGAGGTTCTATCCATTTCAAAAGTCTAACTATATATCAATTTGGAGGGAATGAATTGGATTTCCACCAATAAGATGTAATTGCCCTTACCAAATCATTCATTTTTATTTCTTCTTATACATACTCATAATGTATTGAATAAATTTTAATATAATAACTATAATATCTTAAATATAGTTATATGGTTCTATTATTATTGAATAACCATTATCTATCTTTCAACCATCCTAGAAAAATATAAAATTTCGCAATTGAGTAAGAATGGTTTATTGTTTCCACATAATAGTGTAATTTATTTTTCACCAAAATATAACATAAATAGATATAAATATTTTACTAATTAATATATATTATTTTTATGGAATTCTTTTAATCTTTAATGTCACTCATCTATAATAATGACATATTGTTTAGAACAATGAATGATTTTATAGTTTCTATGAAATGTCCAATGTACCTCATTACAAAAAAAATATTAAATTTCATTTTATAATATAATGGATAACAAGGGTAAATTATGATTTAAATAAAAAAAATTAATTTCTAATAACCTTCGTTGATTTTTAATTGAACATAAATATTTATGATTCAAGATTTCCGAATGATAAGGAAATAATGTCCATATTTTACAAAAAATCCTGAATATTTTTATGTATGAAAGAGTTCAATAATGTATAATTATATGATATTTTAATGGATAAATTGATGAAATTAATATTTAAGGTTATATTTGAAATGTCTCGTTTAATATTATTCACATGAAATTCTTGTAAAAATGGAACTGATTTTCATATGATTGAAACATATGCCCCTTACTAATTTTGTATCATATGTAATATATGAACCATGAATGAATACGATCAGATTAAAAATTAAATATATTGTAAAAATACATATTAAGGGCATATTATTTATTATTATTATTTTATACACATAAATAATATAAATATGTTTGTAACATCAAATATTTATCAAAGAGAAAAATAAACAAATAACCCTTACCAAAAGATAAACATCAATCAAATGGTCGATAAATTAATTTACAATCAATTAAAATTTATATAATTCAATAAAATGAATATATATATATACTAATTTTATCATATATGATCTACTTTTAAAATTTTAACTCCATTTTAGTAATATTTATTTAGTAAAATAAATGTTTTTGAGTGTTCAATGTTTAATTTTTTATGTTTAAATTTGGTTCTCTACTTAATTAATCATTCTTTGATCATTATCACATCAGGTTTATAATGAAAATCATTTTATTAATATCATATAAATTTATTAAAAATATATTTATATTTATCCACAAATTGTATATATAAAAAAGTAATAATGACACTGTTGGAGGTGGAATGTCATACATACAGATAAACAATGTTTTCATTTCTTGACAAATAGACAAAAAAAAGTACATAATATTTTACCTTTATAGAATCTATTTTATATCATATATTTATATAATATATATATTTCATTATAATATCATTATTTACATCCACTTAAAGCGTAAAGGGTAAAATAATCTCATCACTTCCTGGAGGTGGTAGTCCACACCTATGCATGAGAGATCATATTTTTTTCCAATGTATGTGAATGTAAAAAGTTTTTTATGATATTATAATTCCATTAAAACAATTATATCACTAATATACTATATTATTGATAAATAATCATAATTACATTCTATTATAGATTGTTATGTAAAATTAATTGTATAACTTTTAGGAGGTTGATGTCCAAGCATATGTATGAGTGAAACATTCACATCCAATATAATATATTAGAGGGTGGATAATTTTGGATTTATAAACCTAATAAAATCTAATCACATTTTAGATTCAATAGGTAGAATTTTACAATGAATACCTAATATTTTTTATGTTTATAAAAATAAATAATTTTAATTATTTCTTGTAAGATGATTACAAATTCTTGGATCTTCCACCATTATAGATATTTTAATGTACCCTAATATGATGTGTTATGAATAAAAACATAGAAAACTTGAATCAAAATAATTATATAGGATTATTTATTTTCTCCAAGATAAATGGATTATGTTCTTGCAAATAATATATATATATATATGGAGTTTACTTTTCAAGGGGGTGGAAGGTTTACTTTTGGATATTCATTAATGATTATAAAATAAACTGTGTCTAACTCATGTTAAATAGTTAAAAATGAAATATATTAGTGTATAAGTAATAATGTTTTTAAATAAAATCTAATATTGATATTTAAATAGTTTTAGATATTATTTTTTACCTTATATATTGTATAATCCCATTAGTCAACCAATTTTATCCTTAACCTCAGAAATGACCGTTTTAGTATTAAAGGTTTTTGGTTTCTTTTTAAATCATATTGATCCCTAAAAATATTATTCTTTAGTTTTTTCAATTCATTTTCTATGAATTTAAACATCCTAAACAAGTTATGTGTTAACCCAGTACAACAAATAAAAAATATATTTACATCTTAAAAATAAATTATTAATGTTAAAAATAATATTTTAGTTTCTTTTATAAGATATTTTATCCAAAATGTGAATATAAAAAATTAATTAGTGAAAGAGAAATTCATTTTAGAATTCTAATACATAATATAATATAAATATATTTATAAAATAATAATAGAACCTGAATGAAGAATATTTGAATAATATAAGCCTAAAATCTAATAAATTTTGTTGACTATTTTGAGACATTATATCATTGTTATAAACATGTTTTTATGAATTTAACCTTACTGATGTGACAAATTTATTCCACCATTACATTAGAAAATTGTAAAAATTTACTGATTTATTTACAAATTTTGAACATTTTAATTATAAGTAATATATCCATGACTAATTAATTAATATCTTGATGTTGTAATTTTAAATTTGTATATAAATTCATAAAACTCAATGAAATATTATTTTAGAAAAATGTGTTTCATTGTGAATATGAATTGACTTATATCAAAATCCTTAAAATTTGGGATTCAAATAGAATTAATTATATTAATATAAATAATGTTGCCCATATATTAATTTCATATGAATTCATAAATATAATGATAATTTTATATAGTTAAATTTAATTACATTTTTTGAAACACTATTATTTCTCTCTATATAATGAAAAATCAAACATTTTAAAAAAAATCTAAATTTATTCTTAATTTAATATTGATATAATTATTTATAATAATATTTTAACATTATAAACTAAAATTTATAAGAATAGAAAAAAACTAATTATAGTTTGTACATAATAAATATTAAAAATACACTTTTTAAATATGCAATTTTTGTAGTGTAAAATTACATCACTATAATTCGTTTTCTTATTTCCAATTAACTAAAAAATTCTTTTATATTGATTGATCCCATCGTAAATATATTAAAAAAACTTGTTAGATATATTCATACACAATAATTCAATGATTTCCAAATAAAAATAAAAATAAAATATATCCAATTTCTCTTAAAGCCTAGTGTTTCATGTTAAACAAAACAACATGATTTTTATTATTCTTTTTACATAATTTTCAGTGCGTTATTTTGATCCCCAGAACAAAATCTATCTATAATTTTTGTAATAATATAATTCTCATTAAAAATTATACCTATCATATTTATCCTTAAAAGCCCAAATTTAATCCAATATATAAATCCTCACAATCAAGATCCCAAAAATCTATCAGTTATGGAGAAATATTATATAAGGACCCATGCCTTAAACATTACATAATCATGAATTTAAAAAATACATATAATTGAGGATCTATTCTGGTTTTGATTTTTAGAGAATTTAGCCATTACTATTACATTATATCTATATATTTTCAGAGTAGAAAATTCAATCAGTTTCCATTTTTTCATAAAATAAAATCTCTTAACAAAGGAGACATGTATAGTTCCATGTTTCAGACAAAATGACTTTTTATTGATCTCATCCTTGACCCTATTCATTATTATGTCCATTGAAAAACATTTCAAAATTTTGGATGTGTATAAAAAGCTCATTAAGGGTTATATAATAAAGAATGAAAAAATTTGTCCATCAAAAAATTTTTTTTTTAACAAAACTCATGAAATCATTTTAGTTATGAATAACACATTTTAATCAGAAATTATAAAGGTAACTTGAAGCATCTATATCATAATTACATTGTATATATCACAGCTACATAGGGAGTTAAATTTGGAATACCCATCACAATATATTCCCTAAATAACATAGGATAAACATTAATGTTTACCTCCGTCATTTTACCCAATGCATTGAAGATCTATCTCGGGCTCACCCACAATAGGTTTATCACGGAGCCACCTATATATGTAAACAATTCCCAAAAACCATAACATATTCACAACACATAAAGTAACATAATGGTAAGATAACATTTCCAAACATCAATAATAATATATCATTTAAATATATTGAAATAAAAATACAATATCGAATCCATTTTCAATAAAAAAATACGTAAAAATAATATATGGTATTTTTTTTAATTTTAAAAACATTATGGCTTGTTACTGAAGCCAATGATAAAATAATAATCGTAGTGGTATAAAAGGTCATTGTCACCACATACATTAAAAGAAAAATATTCATTTTTGTTTAGTAAAATGCCTCATAGAAAAATAATCCATTTAATGAAAAGAAAAGACATTGTTGTTTATATAACGTATAAAAGAATTTTGTGTATAAAACAAAACATTTCTTAATGAAAAGAGATTGAGAAGAAGTCCCTTACAACTTGTCGGACTTGACCAGTTTTTTCTATAATCTCCTACATATTTAATCATAATTTCTAATTACATAAGAAAATTTTCAAGTTCATTATTAATTTTATATCACTTATTAAAATGTTATAAACATTATGATATATTACATACATTTTGATATAAGAAATAAAATTCACTATTCATGGAGATAGTAAGTCATACGTACTCATGACCACTACTTTCATTTCTATTTTGTATATTAATGGAAAGAATAATTAATGATACATATGTATATAATAATTCCAGTTATATATCATATATAATTTCATTAACTCTATCGTCTATATGTTCCACATATGGAATGAACGAGTAATATCACTTTGAGGGGGAGTTAGTCCGCATTTCCTCAAATGAAATTATCGTATTTACCTACTATGGAAACCAAAAAAGTATTATGTAAATGAAAAATACAGAAGTATAGAAATAATATAAATATAATATATATAACATATAAATATATTTACATCTTAATTGACACCATAAGATGGAGTAGGAGAGAATTGAATAATCATAATTTCCTGAGGCGTTAGATTTACGTCCATAGAAATAGTATGTTCATTACACATTTGATAGAGGTGTGTGTAATTGTAGTTTGAATCCTTGTTATAAAAAAAGACGAGAATATTGATGGTACTGGTTTATTTATAAATGTAATGAATAAAATGAGTTTATTGGTTTAGAGATGTAATATAAAACAAATGAACATTAGAGAAGATGTTACCTTTAAATTGGTTATCTCTCTTTGGTTTGAACAAAAAGGATTACATGATGTGCCTTCTGCCTAAGGTAAGGATACTAGGATGAATATAATGATGTAGGGAGATTAATTTGGACATTTTTTGATAAGCCACGGGGCTTCATAAGTGTGACAAATGAGTTAGAGGTGAGGGATTTTTATAAGTAATAGGAGGGGCACATTTGGAATGATTGAACATATTATTTTATTATGTAATTATTTTAGGTTTCTAAATGTCCAAAAAGTATTAAACAATAATATTATATGACTAATGTTATAAACCAAATCATTTTATAATTCTTGGAAAGGTTTTGTATAATGTTATAATTTTTATAATCTTATTTATTGATATAAATCATTCATGAGGTAAACATTTCATAATTATTGTGTCATAAATAATTTTATTTATTTGATATCATAAATTTATTCAAAAAATACAATGATGTAGGAAACTGTTTAAATTCCAAATGAATATTTATTGTCTAATAAATAACTTATATAACCCCATGTAAAAATTTATTTAGTAAAAGATATATGTTTAAGTCATTTTTGTCATTACATTAAATTAATTTATAGAATGTGTCATTATCACACTTATGTTGCACCATAGGGTCCCAAAATCGAACCATGGATTCCAATGTTTGGACATGACACATCAAATAATGTTAGGACAAGTGTTATGCTAATTTCTATATTATTATAATATTATTTTTAACTTGAATTTCCTTATTTAACTTTAACCATAGTAAATAAATGACAAAAGATTCTATTCACCAAAAATTATATTCATCTTTTTTGTCCAAATTTAATTTACTAATAAAAAACATGTATGTCAGATTATTGGAATTCAAATCATTAAATTGGAAAATTTTCCCTTAAATGAAAATTTATGTTTTTAATGACTACTTGGTGTTTTCACTATTAATCAATAATTGAAGGTTTTGAAAAAATTACCAAAAATTTAGCTTACAATATACTTGATGTTACAAATCCAAAAATGTTTTTTCTTTTAAAATATACCAAAAATAGAAGTTTCATTAAATAATTTAATGTTAATTTCTCTTTTTCAAAACAAAAACTGTGTTTTTGAGAAATAATAACTATTAAAATATTGACACTTGTGCATGTCCCATTTCAAAGTGAAATTACTTCTAATCACCAATATAGGATTACATGGAAAAATATAATATAATTACACATTAAAACCAAATTTAAAATATAATCTATATATAAAAATAAATTATATAAAAAGGAAAATTTGAATTAAAATAATGTATTTTTACTATTCATTAAATAATGAATTTTTTCATAAAAATTCCAAAAATTTACCCAAAGAAATTTTGCATGTCCTGATTATAATTAAAAATTTTATTTTATCATATAGAACACATAAAAGTGACCAAAAGTGTATTTAAATAGGGTTCTCCATCAAAAAGTGAAAAATTGACATTTTAAGGAATATTAGAGTATTTATGCTTATAAATATATTCATTCAAATTTTAATATTATAACATTTATTTTATGAATTTAAAAAAATTTAACAAACATATATATTCATATTTTAGTTAGTTATATTATTTCCCCGCTAATACAATATCTTGGTGTTAACTACCATTCAAAATAATAATATTATATAGTTAATTTAATATATAATATTTCAAAGAAACACGTGGTTGCGAATCGAGTATGTCATCGATCATATCATCCCCTTAAAGTAAAATTAATATATAAATGAAAAAATTTAATAAATTTGAATGTATCATATCCATTATTTAACTAGTATGTTACATCCTTCTCCCTTTTATAAATTGTATCATCAAAATTTTATTCACTTATCAAACAAGTGGGGGTATTTATACCTCATTGAACATTCAAATTCTCACATGGCCTCTTCAACCATATAGTTCTTCCAAAAAACATTTACCTGATGATTTACCTTATTCTGCAATGCATTCTATCTTCGGTTAAGAATATGGATTGGGTTTTCATCAAAATAGAGGTTCTCTCCCAATTGAACTACCTCTAGGATCAAAAGATGAGATGGATCTGGAATATACATTCTCAACCATGAAACATGGAAAACATTGTGTATCTTGGATAAACATGGTCGTAAATCCACACTGTAGAAAACTGATCCAGCATTATCTATGATTTCAAATTGATTAATAAACCCCAGACTCAACTAAACCTTTTTACCAAAAAACATCACAGTTTTCCATGGAGAAACATTGTGAAAAAATGATCACCTACCTAAAAAAATATCATTCCTCTTATTATCCACATAAAATTTCTACATGCTCTGTGCTGTTATCATGTGATTTTTAATCAAATGAATTTCTCATGCCATCTCTTCTATCAATTATGGTCCAATTAACATCCTTTCACATACATCATCCCGAAAATATGTATTTTGACAACGCTTTTCATATAATGCCTCAAATGGATCCATATATATACTATTATGAAAAAAATATTATATAAAAAATATACTAAGGAATGATGATGGTGTCAAATTACATTGTAATCTAGTGAACAAGAACGTAGAATATCCTCCAAGATTTGAATTTTTCATTCGGAATTCCATTATAATTGTAGATAAAAAGTTGTAATAAAATTTAATTCAGTACCCAATGTTTCTGAAGGCCATTCCAAAAGTCAGAAGTAATCATGGTATCGTGATCAGATTAAATGGATAGGGAAACACCTTGTAAGCTAAAAATATCTTTAACATACAACTGAGAATGTTGATCTAGAGAAAATTTATCTTGAATATGATGGAAGAGAATAGATTTAGCCAATTGATCAATAATAACCCAGACATCATTATTTACTAGATATTTTTTTGGTAATACTATAATGAATTCCGTGAAGAAATTTTTCTATTACCACTATGTCAATGATAAATATTGAAGATTACCATTTGATAACTGCCGTTGTGCTTTAACCTCCAAGCTTGTCAAACATCCCACTGTATATTCATCAATATCACTTTTCATTCCATCACACCAGTAATACGTCTAATGATCCTTGTACGTCTCAATACATCTTGGATGATCTGAAAATAGAGATCTATGATCATTAAATAATAACTCATTCATCAAATAAAAATCACAATAACACATAATCTCTTTTAAAAACTAAAAAAACAATCATTATCAATGATAAAATATGGAAAATTACTATTCTAAACCAACTCTACCTTTTTTTGCAACTCATTGTCTTCCTTTTATGCTTTCTTAATTTTGTCTGGTAGAGATGATATCACCGAAACCTGATACAAAACTGAGGAATTTCTTGCACTGAAAACTTAACTTCCAAATTTTGTCAAATCAAAAACCAAATGATCTCGTTCCAAGTATAGCATGGTTAATGAACCATTTCTTTTTCGACTCAAATCATCAGGTACACTATTTTCTTTTCTTTTATTGTAATCAATCGTCGAATAATAATCCTTGATTAATTCTATCTGTATCCTCTATCTCATCTTCAATTATTTCTGAGTGAATATATACTTAAAATATTTTTGATCATTATATATTTCACACTTTACTCCATTCAAATGATGTCTCTAATGTTCTAAACAAAAACAACAACATCTAATTCCAAATCATGTGTATGTTAACTTAACTCATGAGGTTTCAGCTGATTTAATGCTTAAGAAGTTACCTGATCATTATGCATAAGGACACATCCAAGTACATTCAATGAAGGATCACTGTAGATAATAAACTCACCATTTATAGAATGATGTTCCAAAACTGGAGCATTCACCAATATTCTTTTCAATTCACTAAAACCATCATGTCAATGTTTTATCTAAATGAACATAACACCTTTTCATGTTAACTTAGTCAGTGGTCTAGATAACTGTGAAAATATTTCAACAAACCTCTGGTAACATCCCACCAAACCATAAAAACTACGGATATTGGTTATATTTTTGGGTCTTGGCCATTCTTCAACAACATTTGTTTTATTAGGATAATCATTTATTCTATTTTTTGAAAGAGTGTGACCAAGGAAAGAGATTTGTTGTAACAAAAACTCACACTTTTTTGAATTTCCCATTTGGGTTCTTTTCATTTGAGGCATGCAAGATATCCCTTAAATGACATTCATAATCCGTTTTACTTTTGTAATAAATCAAAATATCATTAATAAACACAACAACCATTTTTCACATGAGTCAGCAGATCTATCACCCCATCAAATTATCCAATTTTGATTCTAACCATCTCAGTATGCTGATTTGGATGGTCATTTCCCATTATATGGCGTCACATCACAACATTTCTATTTTCTCTAAGAAAACCATTATAAACACAGAAATATCATAGGCCAAGTAACATAGTAATCTGTATATTATGTATCATTTCAATATTACCATAAATTAATTTATGGATAATTATTTTACAGTACCCTAACTCATAGAGCTGTCTAAACTGTCCTCGGATACCTACTATAAGGACCCATAACAAAAACATTACATAATATTCAATTACATGAATAATCCACATTTAGAGTCTTTTTAGGTTTATATTTCTATATAATTTTTCCATAACTGTAACATTACAACTGAAAAATTAAAAAGTATACACTTCTACTTAGTTTCTCCCTTTTTTATAAAATAAAATGTCTTAAAAAAGATCCTTGTCTTGTTATATGTTTTAGACTGCATGAATATTCCTTGATCCAATCCTTGGACCTATTCATCCGTAAGTCTATTGAAAAACATTTATTAATGTTGGAAGAGCATAAAAAACTCAATAAGGGTCATAAAATAAAAATATAAAACAATAGACTATAAAAACATAAGAATTTTAACATACCTCATGAAATCATAAGATTTATAAATAACACATAGTAATCAAAAATCATATTGGTTACTTGTGGAATCCATATCATAATTACAATGTAGCTATCGCGACTACATAAGAAGTTATGTTTTGGAATACCCACCATTGCTTATTCCCTAAATCTCTTCTGATAAACATTTAATTTTACCTTTGTCACTTTACCTAATCCATTGGAGAGCTATCTCGGGATCACCCACCTTATATTTATAATGGAACCACCCATATATGTAAAAAATTTCCACGAACAATAACATATTAATAACACATAAAACAAACATAAAGGAAAGATAAAATTACCACATTTCTATCACAATATATAATTTAAATATATTGACATAATAAATCAATTATAAGAACCATTTTCAATACAAAAATATGTAAAAAGGATATATGGTATTATATTTCTTTTTAAAAGCATTACAACATGTTAAGGAAACCAATGATTGAATAATACTCACAGTGGAAAAAAAGGTGGTTGTAACCACTTACGTTAAAAGAAACATTTTTTTGTTATTTAGTAAAATGTCTCATAGAAAAATTTTCATTTGGAATGAAATGAAAATTCAAAGAATTTTATACACTGTATAAAATAAATCCATGTATAGAATAGAATATGCCTCATATAAAGGATATTGAGACAATGTCCCTTACTTCATGTGTGACATGACCCGTTTGGTCTTTAATCTCATGATTAAAAAATTAAAGCTGATTTCTACTTTCATAAGAACACTTTTCACATTTATTATTCCATTTATATCACTTATAACCATTTTATAAATATTATTTAATATTATATACATTTGGAGATAATAAATGAAATGAACCGTTCATGGAGATAGTATGTCGTACGTACACATGAACTCTACATTCATATCTATTTTTAACATTAATGAAATGAAAAATTAAAGATACATATGTATATTATAATTCTAGTACAATATCATACATAATTTCATTAATACCATCCTTTATATGTTCTATGTATGGAAGGAACAAGTCATATCACATCGAGGGGATGGTAGTCCGCATTTCTCAAATGAAATT
Source organism: Viscum album (assembly GCA_963277665.1). Lineage (NCBI taxonomy): Eukaryota > Viridiplantae > Streptophyta > Magnoliopsida > Santalales > Viscaceae > Viscum > Viscum album. Next base: position 1,450,785,485 of record OY728155.1, read on the forward strand.
ATGGTATTTACCTACTATGGAAACAATAATGATATTATATAAATGAAAAATATAGAAGAATAGAAACAATATATATAATATATATCTCAAATAACTACAGTTCCAAAGTATTGGTCTCTATAAGAGGTGGTAGGAGATATTTTAACAATCATCATTTCGTGAGGTGTTAGTTTTCCGTCCAGAGAAATAATATGTTCTTTACCCATTAGATAGAGATGTGTGTAAATGTAGTTCAAATACTTATCATAACAACAACATTGTATATTTAGGATAATGGTGTAGTTTCAAATATATGTAATAAATAGTTTTTAATGGTTTATAGAAGTAAAATAAATCAAAATAACTTAAGAGATGACATTACCTTTCAATTGGGTATCTCTGTTTGGTTTGACACAAATGGTTTAATGAAGTGACATTTGCCTATGGTAGAGAATCTGGGAGGAATGGAGGGATGATGGTAGCTTAATATTTTAGAGGTTGGATGAGACAAGGGGCTCGATATGTGTGAGTAGTGGGTTTGATGTGAGGTCTTTATATACGGGGGAAGATGGGGTCTTTATGAATGTTTGAACATATTATTTTATTAAATAATGATTTTAAATTTCTAAAAGTCCATAACTTATTATTGACTAAAATATGAAGACTTGGGTTCGAAATAAAAACCATCCAATAATAATTGGACTCGTTTTGGATATTGTTTTAATTTTTATAATCATATTTTTTTAAATCATTCATTAATGAGGTAACTCTGTATTATTATTGTTTCCTAAATAATTTTATTTATTTGATGTATTAAAATTATTAAAAAAAATACCATGATATAGTAAATCGTCTTAGAAATAAAATATATTTTTATTTTCCAAGAGATAGCTTATATTCCCCCATTTAATAATTTATTTACCAAAAGATATATGTTTATGTCATTTTTGTCTTTACTTTAAATAAATTAATATTAAGTTTCATTATCACTCTTAAGTATCTCCATGGGGTCCCAAAATTGACCAATGAATTCTCATGGTCAGACATGACTAATCCAATAATGTTAGGATAAGTTCTAATGTAATTTTAAATTATGATAATATTTTTTTACCATGGATTACTCTATTTACCATCAAATGCTGTAAATAAATGTCAAATAATACGATTCAGAAATGATTATTTTTATCTTATTGAACAAAATAGTACTTACTAATAACAATAATCTATGTTGTATTTTTGAAATTCAATTCATAGATGTGGTAAATTTTCATTTAAATAAAAATGTTTGTTTCTTACTTCTACTTGGTTTTTCAATATTAATCCAAAATTGATGGTCTTCAAAAAAATACCAAAAATTCATCCTCAGCTATATTGGATGTCCCTAATTCAAAAATGATGTCTATTTTACAAAATATAAAAATAGAAATATCGTTAATAAATTTAAATTTTTTTTCTATTGTCAAAACAAAAAGCGTGTTTCTAAAAAATAATAACTATCAAAATATTGACACTTGTGTATGTCCAATTTCAATGTGAAATAACAATAAATGACCAAAATTTTATTACATGGTAAAAATATAATATAGTTACACATTAAAACAAATTAAAATTATATTCTAACCATATAAATAATTTATATTAATTGGTAGTTTCGAATTAAAATATAGTACCTTCCACTATTAATTAAAAATAGATTATCATCAGAAAAATACAAAAAATTTACCCAAATTAATTTTTGTTGTCCCAATTAGAAATAATAATTTTATTTTATCAATTAGAACATTTAAAAGAGTCCAAAACTATAAGTAAATAGGGTTCTCCACCAAAAGGTGTTAAATCAACCTTTTAATGAATATTAGAGTATTTAGGTTTGTAATTAGATTCAATCACATATTACGTTTCTAAGTTTTATTGGATAAAGTGAAAAACAGTTAACAAACATATATAATCTTATTTTAGTTATTACAATTCATTTCCACCAATATAATGGCTATTCGTTAACTACCATTCAATATATTATATAATGTTGTTATTGTACAATATAAGATTTTAATGAAACACGTTGTTGCGTATCAGGTACGCCATCAACCATAGAATCCCCTTAAACAAAAAATAATATTTAATTCACAAATATTAATAAATATGAAAATATTATATCCTTTATTTACCATGTATGTTACATAATCCCATTGAGTCTAAATAGGATTGGTACAAACTATTTCGTACATACAACAAACAAAAAGACAAAAAAATATTATATATATGAACATTTTATCTACTGTATTCCATATAATTATTAATATATTTCCATCAAATATAGTTTAAACCCAAATTTTTACTCTATTATATATATACCTTGTTTGTCAGAACCATATAATAGGATTCAATAAAGGAAATTTCCACATAACTTTTCAAATAATAATGTTATATCATCATAGAGCGTAATAACCCTCCTTAATCCACCAATTGGTGTGAATAATACCATATTATGAAACCTAATAATAATACCCATTAGTCCCTTAGGCCATTGTATTGGCTATTTATGTTAATATATATATTGAAAAATTGTGTTCTGAATTTATAAGTAGAGGAATCATTCCCTAACACACGTTTGTAATTGAATCCCACTCTAATTTGGGGGACTTCGTATTTTTTTGGATCAATTAGATATTAACACCAATCCAAAAATATAGGTCCTTTACCATAGATTATTCCTCTATAATTGACTATATAAAGAATAAATTGGTGAAATAAATATTCTAATTATGTATTAAATGGTTTTATCAACCCTTTTCCTTTTAAAAATTGTTTACCATAATAATATCATTTTCACACAGAGATAATATACTAAAAAACCCAAAATTCATTAAAAAATTCCCTTTCAATAGAGAGGATCCTATGGTTAAATCATTTATATAATAATTATAAGAATTAACTACAAGTTTTTTTATACTTAAAGCCAAGGTATAATTTTTTATGTATAAAAAATTTTGGGGCTATATTACATTAACTATATTAGAATTGTGTATACTCTATGAGCTATTTAAGGGGGTTGATTCAATTATTCAATGGAATCATGAAAATGTGTATGATATTTAACATAGATGAAATTATGTGGCATATTTAGAATTTTTTTTGAATGTACTACACAAACCTTGAATCGTATCATTATATATGAAATATATGTTTCCTGATATCCAAGGAATCTATAGGTAAGGGTATCTGGACATGTACTCACAAATTTCTTGAGATGAGTTCATCCCATCAAATAGTTACTTTTCAACGGACACACTCTATGTCATAATTCTCCCAGTCAAGATAATTAATATACAAATAATAAAATATGAGACATCTGCTCGTGTCTACACTTAATGGGATCCCTTTATTCTTTCTAAAAAACACTATACCCTAGATTAGGAATAAAAATATATATTTGTTCCATCATCCACACATAATAGAGATATTTTATCCTCCATTTATAATATTTCATCTCATTAAAATCCACATTCAACACAATTGTGCCTCTATCATTCACTATACTTGGTACACCAGTCATAATCCCCCAAAATTCACCTCTATTCTCACCATATGATATTTGTACTTCTACTCATTTTCAAATTTCAGTGTTGCCTAGTTTATGAAACAAACAGTGACTATTATACATTGATAGATTAGCATTTTCAAGGGTTAGTAAATGTTTTCATTCACCATTATTTTTTATAGGTAATGGGAATATATCCCAATTAATTAGTTAAATTAAATATACTTTTTATATGTAGATGGAACACTTTACATTTCCAAAAATACCAATGGGGTAAAAATCACATGATGAATGAACATAATGAAAATTCCATAAAATATTGGTGATTCACACCCTTATCATATATTGGATGATTTTCAATGGAAACACAATATCCCAGTTATTCATCTCCTCGCAAAAAAAACCATCCCTTAACTGTTGTCTCCCACATCATCACTAGATGTCACAAACCCACCACTCAGGGAACTATTCCCAATCAATAATATCAATTACCCCCAATTTAATCGAATCTGACCCCGCATCTAGTCTACTATCCTATAACTACACAATATATCGTACACCACATTTTTATGTCAACAATGGAACTAAACTAATAGACTTCAATTTCCACTTAGTCACAATCATAAATTCGAAATATTGTGGTAGCTATAAATTGATCCAATGAGCAATGTAGACTAATTGGGATTCCTTAACAATAATGAAATAACCCAACATAATTTTCATTTCCCCAATAATAGTAGATAACGTTTAAAATATAGGGATGGTCGTAGAAATTATGTTTTCCATGTAAAACAACATGATGAGGTTGGTGGGGGTGAATTAATGTTTCTATGAAACTAATATTTAATGATCATGGAATTAAGAAGATTATGATTTAAAACAATTAAGGTAATAAATGACTATAATATTGACTGATATAAATTATGAAAATTATAGAACATAACCAAGTCATCAATGGTAAATACAAAAATTATATGAATAAAAACCAAAAATTTATATAATGAAATTGAGTTTTTGATAAAAATACAAAAGCCATTTTTTTATAAAATGTTAAAATAATTATTATATATGTAACACTTCATTTCATATCCATAATTGGAAGAGGTTAAATTCCTATATCAAGTGGTATATATATTCCATAATGGGAACATCACCAATTTGATGATTAAAATCACATGTTATTAACTTATATCGTCGTCAATAAAGATTGCATAAATTCATATAACCCGCCATATTTCATCGATTCACTGAAATAAAAAAATTTATTGTAGGAAAATATACAATTAAGGTCTCTTTACAATTACCTACACTAATAATTACATGACCAATAATTATCATAAGCATAAGTTTATATTCCCAATACATAATTAATCATAATGGATTAAATGAAAAGAAATTATATATGAGTAAATAAGTTATTTCACAATGAACCGTCATTGAAATAGATGCTCAAAGATCACTATAAAAACTAAAACAAATGAGAGATAACTATCAAAAAAGTAGTGATCATTTCTCAAAATGTTTATCAATAAAACTATGTTCCTTGAGTTCTAAACCACATATTCATTGACAATGACTGTAACCAACAAATAACTGAATCCATTTTAACAATAAGAACACTTCATTCCTCGAAATAATCCTATATGATTCAATATCTTATAAAATATGATATTCTATTAGTTGAATTATCTATATGTTGGGTTATAATCTACTATTAGGAATGTTATTAAATCATAATATAAAATCAATATTCACCAAAAAAATATCATGTGAATATAAGAACAATTTATTTATCATTTTTTTTATCAAAAAGATGAAATATAATATGAAATTTAGAAATAGGACACAATAATCTCAAATATTTTGATAATCTAAATACATTCCAATATATTCAAAATAAATATAATTTAATATAGTAAATTTTTAAATTGAGAAACACTATAATGCGACCCATTATAATATTGAAGGACATATTATTAGAGTCATTATCCCCCTTACTGAAACATAATACATTAAGAAATGTTTTCCTATTATATAAATATATTTATCCTATACACGAAATTACTCATTACTTAAGTAAATATGTTATCAAAAAGGCTATACCCTTCCCTATTGGTGATTTTAAAACTGAAAGCAAATAGACTTAAGATAGAATTGAAATATTTAAATGAAACTAGAGGAAAATATATATAATATAAAAGATACACAATGTAATATTAATCATGAATAGTGTGATTATATCATTTAATTAAATGTAAAATATCAAATTAATGTAGATCTAAAAATTAATTTTTAATATATAAATAAATTCAGATTACATGAAATATTAAAACAAAAAGAGATTTGAAAGATTATTTTTTTAACATTCCTTTTGGATGAAATATTTTTTATGGCCTTATATGAATATTGATCAGAAATATATTTTCAGGATTGTTATAAATATTTTGTTATTTTTTCTACTTTATATATGAAATATAATATAACTACACTACTAATTTTTTTTGACATTGTATATTAGTGTAACATGTCTGTAATAAATTATTTATATGTTATATAGGATGGAACTTTTTTATGTTCTGAGTATATCCATTGTCTATATACAGTTTATTTATATAGTGGGTAGTCCAGAAATTTTCTCAAAAAGACAATACCCAATGTGGTTATGATCGAGAAATATTATAAAATAACACCTTATAACAAAAATATGTCGAAAGTATTTGTGTTAAATGGAAACAACATCATTATAAATATAGGATTCATATTTTATGAAATATTAATCTGTAATTAAGTAATATTTTTTTTTAGTTACTTACCCACTAAAATATAGTACAAAAGGTCGCACTCACTACAATAAAGTAAATTTTCATTAAATTTGAACTATTGGAAGATGAATAAAAAACTCTATATTATTTACTATGTAGCCAGAATTGTCCTAGATATTTTCCAAAATATTCTATTATAGAATTAAAATAGGAAATAATATTATTAGGAAATTTGACATTGTACATAAATATTACAACATTGTTCAATTAATTTGAATTTATTTAAAAATAAATAAATTTTAAATACAATAGATAAATTAATTTATTAATAATTCCCAAACTTATGAATTAATTCCTTATACCAATAATATTTATTCACCAAAATTTTAAAATTAATCTATTTTAGAGTCAAATATTCCACCATTATCTAACATTTTGGAGTATTGTATTCATTATATAAATTAAACAGTAAGTAAAATATTAATTTATAGTAGAATGATATTGAAAAATCATATAAAAAGTAAATATATTATAATGATAAGGAACAAATAAAATGAATCTATTAATCCTAAAACTATCATTACATTCCAAATAACTAACGTTTTTTTATTTTAAATCATCTTAAAGGGGTTTATAGATTAAAAAAATGTTGAACTGTTTTAAGGATGATTTTTCAATTGTTGCTAATACTGGCAATGATTAATTTTAAATTGATAATTTAGAATGTTGATCATTAATTTCAGGATAAATTTATATTGTTACATTCAAAATATTATATCATATTCTCCCCATGTTAATGATTTATTTTGATTTAATAATATGAGTAAAAGGTATTCATATATAAAATTATTGTTTCTCAAATGACATTCATGATTAATGATATGTATTGATTTTTATCCAGTTATCTCGATCCCATATAATTAAAGATTTTGTGTTAGTACTTGTGGGAAAATGAATGATTCGATATTATGAAGAAATAATAAAATATGAAGGTGTATTAAATAATAAAATATTATATTTAATGAATTAAATGAAATATAATGAAGAATATAATATTTTTTGGGGTTTTGGAGAATAATTTGAGTTGATTGTAAGGACCACTAATTTCACTGAATAAGTGATTCAAAAATTAGAAACAATGTTGAAATTTTTAGTTGAGAGGGATATAAATGAAATGTTAACCTCAAAATGAAATTATTTAGGTTATGTTTATAGGCCACACGGTAAGGGTCATATGAATTCTTCAATATGTACAAAAGGAACCTTTAGATATATGCTTCATTCATATTGGTATCTCAAAAATCTACTGTCATGTAAAATGGTCAGTTGCAACCTTTGTAATGATGATATCCACCTTCTTTATGGGTAACTCAAGAGATAAATAATTCATGATAAGAAAGATACATGATCATCCAAATTACATATCTGCAAATTTATCCCTACATATGGGTAATGAGTATTTTAAGTGTGTTTTTTAGAATTACAAATTATAAAGTTAATAAAAATGTGATGATTCAATAATTAAGTATTCTTGCTATTGGAATCATAGTATTTAATGATTGTGACCCAATCTTAGATAAAATGATATATAATTAGGATGATATCTAGTTTCATAGGTTTGAGTTTGGAACCATTAAGTATACTAACATGTTTTTTGCCTCAATTAGAGTGTATAAATGCATTATTAAACAATGAAGAGAAAAATGTCCTCTATAGGGATAAGAAATTTCACAGACCATAATAAGATATAGAATGAGGTGTTATTCTAGAAAAATGAATTCAATATATGACCAGTTGAAATATTTCTTCTTTTAATTTATGGGGTATTAAAAAATTTATAATAGACATCCACTCCAATGTAAATATTTTCTTACTAAAGGATTAAGATAACATAAAATTCACCTACAAAACATTATATTTTAATTTTTTAATAATGATATTTGTGAATTTTGTGTTCTTCCTATATTTTGATGAGTTTTCCATTCAATAATATCCTGCTGTGAAACAAACATGATAATTTTAGTATTTGATTTCAAATAATCAAATATCTTGATACTGAAACCATTATTTGTTCTATTGAATTAGAAGGATAAATAGAGATATATTTCACCGATATCAATACCAAAATATATAAGCCTCAACCAATTACTATAAATGAATTTTTATAAGAAATTATTTTTTATTACTAGTAGAAATTATGGGTGTGATCAATCTAGGATTTAATAATATATCATGGGAGTTTTATATTTAGACATATAAATATTTAATGAAGAAAATATTTTTTTTAAATGAACATAACGATATTGTATCTATGTGATTTTTACTTTTTTATAAATGTGGAAAAATTATTCATGTATTTTGAATATTTGAATTATTAAATTGAGATAAAAAATTATAGTGATTTAGAATTGATTTATTTTTTTAAAAAATTCTTTCAATTATTTTTGGTATCTATTCAATCTAACAATATGATGTAAGAGAAGATCTCATTTTTATTGTTATTATGATATGTTTATTAAGATTTGATAAATCATTGAATATAATTTACTGGTTCTTTTGTATAGATAATTATTGTTTTTCATTGGTCAGATATTGTATTATGTAACTGGTTCATGATCACACTCTATTAAGTGGATATCCATAAAAATAATACCATAACTATGTCTTTGTCCTTCAAAATGATATATGAATTGGGGATTTTGTATTCAATATGATATAAAACCTCATTACTAAACATACTAGGATTCATTTATTATATTCTTTGACTGATAGGTGATATCATTACTATATAATCATAATGGTTTATATCTTATATATATATATAAGAATTTTATTCACTACCCACATATTTTAATACCGAACTATTCAATCCTATTAAATTGGTTTTATATCCCATGTCCCCAATTGAAAATTTATTGTTTGTATTCTAGGGAACAACATAAATCTATTAATTAGAATGGTGATCCAAACATTAAATGAAATGTATTTTAATTAGGTAATAAATGGATGAATCATTTTACTGATTCCTATTAACAAAATGTTGATATGAGGAATATATGAAGAAACCATAAAGTCAGGAATATATTTTATAAAAATTAATTCAGAAGAATTTAATCATACTTATATTTTTAGATAAACTAATGATAATGTGATATCATAGAAGTTCAACGATCTTGTGATGAAATTGAAAAAGGCTGGTAATTGAAAACCAATTTTTTGTAATTGGTTTTATTTAAAACTCCCATGATATGTGATCACGTAAAAAATCTAAATTAACAAAATTCTATTTGGATGATGGATATCAATGTGACCTGACTAGATTCATATGAAAAATACTCCACATGCAATGGATCATTGGGTAATGAGAATAATCTATGATTGATATACTCAATGTATGAAATTCAAGAACCGTTAATTTTATTTCTCAATGTGATTGAACTATAAAATCAATCATTGTTTTCAAAATACAAATAAATAAAAATATTATGAATAAAAACTATATTACTACATGATATATTTGTAAGAGAAAAAATAATACCTACAGTATGTGTCTGTGTATAGAAGAAAAAACCGTAAAACAATAAATAATTTATTTATTAAAAATAATTCAATAATACAACAGTAAATGTTATTCTATAAAGGTATAATATATTTGATGTTATCATTCATCATATGAAACATTAAAATATTATATCATTTATAGTTCATATATTCAGTTTCACTTCATTATTAAATCATCAAAAAATGTTTATTGATGATTAAAAGGATAACGCTCACCATTAATCTAGTTATACTCTAATAGGAATGATGGATTGATTATAATCCTAGTCATGTGACTCATTGTAATGATAATGAGTAATATGTGTTATTTGGAGATAAAATTTAAATATATTGAGGTGAATGACAATAAAAATGAAATAAATGAAATTAAAAGATAAAAATAAGATTATTTCATTTTTAAAAATTGAGGAAGTGTTAAATTACATTGATCATAAAAATATTATATAATTTTAATTAAGAATGTAAGATATAGGAAAATAGACATATCAAATTTATGCCAATATGTGTATCAAAATCATTTGATGCAATGAAAAAAAGAAATTACAGTTATAACATGGTATTATAATTGTGCTATAAAAATGATTATTGTGGGCCCCTACATATCCCATCAATAGTTTAAATGAATTTTCTTGTTCAAATTATTTGAATAGAGAGAAAAAAAGACCTGACATTATTATTATTGGAGGCACCAAGAAACCAGTCCTTCATTTCATTTTCAATGTTGTGGAAAAAAAATTAACTTACAATGATCTCTCACATTTCCAGTTGTTATCTTTCTTTTAAAATTTGAGGGTAGAAGGAATAGATTCTCTTACTCAAAATTTGTTATAAAGATTGAAATTTTTCACTCTTGAATGATTGGAATAGTTTTGAGAGAGAGAGAGTTAGATACAAAGGGTTTAGATCATTTAATAATGATAAAAAAACCCTCATAAGATAGAACAAGGATAATTATAGATATTTAGTGTTGATTCAATCAAAGATATATTTCGTAAGATCATTTATTTGATCCAACCCTCCTTATGGAACGATTACTAGGATTCAAATGCACTATGAAAATTATAAAATTGTTTGATGGAATTGAAGTTAATTAAGACAATGATTATATAGGTTAAAAACCATATAAATTTATTCCTTTAAGTGTATTATATATTCAACAAGTAACCTGGTATACTCTATCGAGTAGATTGTTGTAGAACATGTGCTGTGAGGTTTGGGAAAACATCTATCAATTAGCCACTACTAGCTAGTATCAGGATAGATGTCTAATGGTTGATCTCAAGGATTCTATATCCTGTTCTATTGAGTATTTTTTATCTAATAGATGGCTACTATGTCTTTTTCACACTCAAGGTTCAAACCATATGAATTTTTTTTACTTCATGATAATACTATACAAAAAAATGAGGGCGTCCTCCACATTCTTTAATTTATATAATTATACTTGAATAGTCATTTCATTTCATAAAATCTTCCACATAGACCTTATTAATATATTCATGATATTTTCTTACCATTTATAAAAAATATTCATACAACAACAAATAGAATTATTTTTATTAAATTGATTCCATAATATCAATACCTAAAACATTACCAATGTAACTATTATCCACATAAATTAAAATTCTAAAAAAAGTCTATGTTTTTTATCATGAAACCACTACTATGAAGAGAGTTATAAAAAAACCTCCACCATTTTTATAAACACTAACACTTAACAAAAAATATAACATCATTGTAAATCAATTGTGTACGATGTAATCAAGCTATGTTAAGATATAAAAATTATGGTAAATAATAATATCATATAACCATAAAAATATATTCAATATAATCTATAGAAAAATATAATAAAATATATTTAATATTCTAAAGAGATAAACATAACAAATATGAAACAAATTTCTCTCCCATAAATACCCGAAGAACATATCAATCTATAAATAAAATATCTCTAAAATGTCAATATCATATTCCCCCATTTTGATTATAAAAAATAAAACAATGAAGGGAAAATATGTAAATCATGAAGGTTAATTCACATAAATTAAAATGTGTAAAGACATGAAATATTATTTCACCATTTAATTATTATCATAAAAAATAATTCCAAGATAATAGATTAAGTCATATATATAAAATTACACCCACAATATATAAATCTATCAAGGGAATGACAATGATTTTTTATAATCAATACATTATCTTAAAATATTAACATTAAAATAAACATTTCAAAATTAATTTTAAAATTATTCCATTTATTTTGTAAAATACTTTTGAAAATTTTAAGAAATTATTTTACTAAACAAATAAATAAATATTTTAATAAAATTAAAATGAGTTCATGATAATGAATGAATGTAAAAAATTTATTTTTTAAAATAAAAAAAATATTTAACATCTCTAATTTTATGAATAATAAAATATTTATGAGAGATATATATGATAGATATTGAAATAAATTTCAAGATGGAAACAAAAAATAATGTGATTGTAAAACCCGTTATAATATAGATCATTCGATATATTTACCTGATAAACCCCCCATAAATTAGAGAATTTATCTAACAGCTCAAGAGGAAAAAATATATTATTTATTACAATATTATGAAATATCAATTTTTTATAATACCATATGGTTTGATAATGAAACGTAGTGGTATATCCATGAAAAATTTATAAAATAATGTACCTTGTAGAACCGATATTTTAGGTCCGGCATGATTATCTAGAATAAATTTAGATTCAAAACCAATTATGGGTCCAATAATATTTGGATAATAATGATTTTAGAGCCCCAAAATGTTTGGTATAAAAATATTTACTAATATTATTACGTCAATCATGAAAAAAATTAGGTCATCCAAATATTTTAATTTTTTTATATCATTAAAATATTAAATTCTTTGTTATTTTATATCATTTACAAAAAATATTTGAGGAAATCAATTTTAAAAATGTTATTTATTTGGAAGAACTCAAATGTTTTTGAAAATTAAACACCATGATGTTTTTTTAATTGTACATTGACAACCTATAATTATATCAACATGGAGATAAAAATGGGTGAATATAAAAAGGGTAATTTTATTTCCTTACATTAGGCTACTAAATTATGATTTTTTCTGTTTTTGTAATTTGAAAAAATAAATCATCAATTTATTTGTAATGAATATTTTATCATTTTATTTTTTATTTTTAATATATTTAAATATTCTATTTATTGATATAGCATATTTTTATTTTGAATTATTTTGATCTGAAAAATCTAAAATTTCATTTTTATTAATTATAATTGAAACAATAAAATGGTGAATGAAAATAAGATGTGAAATATGAATACTAGTTAAAAATTACCAAACACATTGGATCACATTTTTTTGATGTTTCATGTCACATTTAAAACTTATCTCATTTTATGAGGTTTAGTTTTGGAGTATTACCTTGAACTACAAGTTGAACAAATAATGGATTTATTACCATTCAATTTTTTTATTCAATTTTTTTAATGGGAAAATATGAAAAAATATTCCCATGCTGACTTCACTCATATTATTTTACCTCTAGTACATCAATTGGATTTTTGGTTTTAACATGGTGTACATATTTCTTATTTTTAATAATTTTTTATTCACTTGATCAAGTTTCCAATATTAGATTAATCAATGGAAAAATTTTCTACATAAATATCAATTATGGAAATTGAACATTGGAATCTTTTCATTCCATTTATTCTTTTACTTCGTTACCAACTATTAATATTATAATTATTCCACTACTTATATGATATCTAATTATTTATTTCAGTGGCATTTTTTGAGGTCTTTCTATTATTTTATAGTTGTCATTTTTGGATCCCACGTGTTTGGAAAAAAAATATTAATATTATTTAATATTTTATCTAAAAAATTAATCACTTATAATATTGTATCCATTTAAAATTATAGTAATATATGGAAATATATTTGTAATAGATTCATTTTAATTCATGGAAATGAAATTGAATTATTTTTATTTATATAAATTCTTGGGTCTTTAACATTATTCAGGATTTTGTGAGTTAGTTCATGAAATTTATATATTTAACTATTATTTTAAAGTATACATTCAATAAAATTTATATCTATCAAGTCTATAATGTATACAATTTTTGAATTTTATATTTAATTCATATTAAGATATACCTTGGGGATCCAATTTATATTCTATTTTATTTTTAGTAGTATAAAAATCCATATCCGTAATCTAGATATAATGTCCAATGGTTCCATTGAAAATAATCAACTAAATATTCAGGTATAAATAATCAAAGGCATCAAAGATAATATAATGATAAAAAAATTAAATTCAATTAAAAAAATAATATAATGAAGGTTAACATTATTTTCAAAAAATAAAAAAAAATTATTCAAAAAGAAAAAACACTCCTCCTATACCGTGTTTTTTCTTGAGAGAAAATGAAAATATGGTGGGATAAATATCCTTACACATGAAATAAATCAATGAAATATTCAAAACAAAATGAATTTAATATTATGATGTGATAATGTGATTAATTCAAAATTTATTATATATATGATATCAATGTTAAATAACTAACTCAGCATAACGGAAAATAGATGATTCAAATTTAAGTAATTTGTGTATTGAGATCACATGATGGAGTGGATGAAATAAAATAGATAATAAAAATATAATTATTATGGATTAAAGGTAATAGATTCGTATCAACCCCTATGAATCCTCAAACTATGTAGTTATAATTTGTATTACACGTTCGATTTTAACAGAGATCATGAAACCACATACTCTATTGATTTTTTATGGATGTCACAACATTCCAATCTTCACCTTCCTTTTCTCATAGTGGAAAGAATACCAATAATAAAAATATCTCACTTTTCATGTTGTGAGATACCATCATAATGATAATTAGGGAAAACTTATATTTTTTTAGTCTATTATGAAGTTGATCTATTATCTCTCTAGATTTATAGATACATTTGAGAGTGATTATGAGATAGTGAAAAAGGCTTGTGATCCTCATATAATGACATATTAATATCATTCTAGAGCTTGTAAATGGATAATTCGGGAGATTCAACATTGATTTGATCAAATATTTTTTCCCCTATAATCATTTAATTGATCCAAGCCTCCTCATTCCTCCATCTATAGGCTTAAAAATAGTTAAGAACCAAATATAATTAATTGTGGTTATTAATGAATAAAAATACTACAATCGTATAAATTTTGACTAGAATATATTTATTCTTGATAGAGAATTGTCACACCCACTAGAAACCCAGTGTCCTCCACTGAGTTGCTGGTGGATCACTAAAATTTGGAAGGTTTAAAAAAATCTTTCTACTACTTCAACATGCTAGTGCCTATTCAATTTTAATAGATGGTCACTAGGAATTTGAAAATAGAACTAGATAATATATTCTCATCCACCGAATATATATTGGGTCCTCTACTAAGCTAAGGTTTTTCTCATATGGCCACAGTTATCAATTTCTCAACATTAATAATCCGATGTAGCATATTGTTTTGTACAACATTCCCATTCCCCTATTAATATTTCTTCAACACATCAAATTACCATGTAATAATGCATATATATAATCAACTCATCTATTAGACAGTATTAATATCTGTGATAATTCATTAAAACATTTACTATAAATATCCACGAATAATCAATGCGATAAATATTCAATAAATTAATTCATTAGGATAATCATATGGAACCTTTTGGGAGTAACTATCATCCACTCAAATGAAATTTTTAGATATATATGTGAGTGTAAGTCATAAAAAACCATGAGAGATAAAGAGATGGAGAGGTACATGTATTTGAAATCCTACATCATCTTAGAACCATGTATATTGGATTATATCCATATGATTTGGCCACATTGTCAAAGAAATCATCCAACAAAATAAAATATTTGATTCCATACAATGTACTGATTTGTTGGTCCATAAATATATAGAGGAATATATAATTGTTCTTTTCTTAATTACATTAGTAGATCATTAAAATTGATTAAAGAAACTGAAAGATGAATTTATTTTAAAATTATGAACAGAAATAAATGCTATTATAAACAATGAATGAAAACGATCATTAGATAAAAATAGACCCGATTCTCAGCTACGTATGAACTTTCTCAACTACATTCCTACCCTTTTTATTATGTGAATATGTATCCCATATTGAGGTCATGCAGACACATTTTATGACCCTACTAATCCATGGAAACTCATATGACGTGGTCATTCCCCACAATTATATGATACCACAAATGTAGCCTTGGTGACTCCTTGAAATGTTGTGTCGCACTAATCATTTGATGCATCCAGGTAAGTCTAATTACAATATATGGAATCATAGTCATTGGTACAAACATTTATAACTATATTCATTCAACATGGATATACAATACATGACATGTAACACATCCGAAAATCATAATACAAAACATAATTTTTTTTGTGATCATGTAAGATGATACTCACATTCTTTTTGAACCCCTATTTTGATATATGATCATATTACCCAACATAAATTGTATATTCAACCCCCAATTTCTCCATGTGGCTGCCTAAACCTTGTGGAAATAATTATAGATTCATCGTATTCACTATCTTCATATTGACTCAAAGACATGAAATGATATTCAAAGGTTCATATGAGAATATATACTCATCAATTAGTGGATAGATAATGAATTAGTATACTGTGTATCCTACATGGTGTCTATAATGATCATATTAATCTTATAGGTACATATTCCCCAAAAGATAAATTACAATTCCTCACCAACCAGTGGTCCAATAGAAAACTATACAAATCTTATCATGAAAAATCCCCATAAAATCACTATTAAAAATTCCCACACATTGAATCCTATTATAAATATCCTATATAACATTCCTTTTCATGGAATGATATCCGTATAAAATATAAAAATAATTTCATATATTTTTCATTATCATGTCATTTCACAAAGAAATATTTTTGGTAGAGACCATAATGAATTAATATAAAATTAAATTTAATCATTTTAATGAAACTAGTTAAATCCATATCCTCAATATATTATTTTAAACTATATGGGAAACATCCTCATTGTATTATGTTAAACTATATGGTTATCATCCTTATCATGTAACATTAAAGTAAATGACATCTTGACTACAGGTACTCTAATTAATGTTTATACAATATATGTAGGAAACATATTTTAGGTTTATTCCCAATACACATTATAGTGACCCACTCATATGTAAATAAATATTATATAGTATTATATGTTTACTATCCTGACCCATCCCACGAGGACCAAAACATGACTACCCCAAGACCGCATTTCATAGGCTAGGGGATGGAGTCTATAACCAGAATATTTTATCCCTATAACAGGAATGAATTAGCTT
Source organism: Viscum album (assembly GCA_963277665.1). Classification (NCBI taxonomy): domain Eukaryota; kingdom Viridiplantae; phylum Streptophyta; class Magnoliopsida; order Santalales; family Viscaceae; genus Viscum; species Viscum album. Next base: position 1,450,802,780 of record OY728155.1, read on the forward strand.
TAAACTTGTAAAAACAAAGAGGCTAGAATGCATCATGATGGAACCAAGAAGTAAACTAATGTATTAAAAGACAGTGGAAATTAAGGGGAAAAAATACATGAACAACTGGGAAAGTATAAGTACAACTGATAAGTGAAAAGAATATCCTGGATAGTTCTCCATGGATCCTAGCAGAAGGGTAGGTATATCTAACGATCAGTAGTCCCTACGTAATGTCACTCCAAATGGTCCAAATCCAAGTATTGTCCAGTCCTGGATCCCTCAGCCTCGATCAATATTGTATGTAATCTTTACAATACAGAACAAGGAGTGAGAAAATCCCATGTAGGGGCGAGTATAATGATACTCAGTAGGGAACCCAAGACACCTATAGTTCTACTGTAGTTTCACAATAGAAAAACCACATATAGAGGCATCAACTCTACTTATGTGTATTCCCACACATATAACTAAGTTATCAAGATATTCTCATCTCATACATCATGGAAGAACACCACAATGGTAACACCAAAAAGGTAGACACACCGCATGGGTAAAATACTTATTTAAAATAGAGTCTCAGCTCAAACCATGTATTAGTTTAGTAAATAAGTACAAATGATTAGTCAGGATGATAAATCATCTAATTATATCAAGAGTTTCTTCTACTAACCACATAGAGTCTCATCCACAGAGGATCGATAGGTAACATACCCCCACTGACCAACATAGGTTTTGACCCTTAGAGGATCGATAGATATCTAAACCCATAATGAACCACGCTGGATCGATAGGTAACTAACCCCTCAAATGACTCACACAAGATCTGAACCACACATGATCGATAGGTAACTAACCCCCACAATGACCCACACTGAATCTGCCCCACACTGGATTGGTACACGAAAACTTACAAGTGGATTGATGAGCACTGACCCACACATGATCAGACACACAATGATCGGTATGCGCAAAACCACACAGGATTGCCGTGCGCTGGCACAAATAAGATTTGGCCCACACAAAATCAGTGTTGACCCACACAGAATAGCTAGGTACTAACCTCGGTATGATTTTTCTCCAACCATCACCTCACTACCAGCCAACTAGATTCCTCACACCAAGTGTTCTAGAGTATTGTAGTATATGCCCACTCAAGATATCAGTCATAAATCAACCGCCACTAAGCTCCAAAAAAGAGTTATACAAAGGACCACCATGTCACATGGGTTACAAAGAGATAGATGATGTGTCAATCAGACTCCCAGTCTATGAGTTATAAGCATTTTATCTCTTGTGGTCTGGATGGATTCAGGTTCTATCCAAAATGACCATACTCCAATTGTATCCAAATCTCTTGTGTAGTATGAAAAAAGGACCGCCTCGATCCAAGGATCCCAACTCAGAAAACGGGTCATCAATCAGAGGACTGCTTATCAAAATATGAGCATTTAAATTTTTTTCCCCAGTTTTGACCGAGTCAGGTTTGACCCGGGCGAACCAACCCATCTTGACCCGATCTAGGATGGGCCATGGAGGGCTCGTCCAGCTGGGACATGTTTTATTTCTGCCTGCAAGGGAATGGCCAGAGACACAAGGGGGACGACCCAACCTGCAATTGGTTATAGCCTGCTGGTTAGGCTTCCTAGCCATGTGAGGTGCGGCTAGGCCCGAGGTGGAGCATGTCCCAACCCGAGGTGGGGTGGGGTCCTGAAAGATGTGGAGCACAACCCTTTGGTAGCGAGGTCTGCTCGTAGGGAGACCAGCTTCGTGAGGCGCGTCCCTCAAGGGGGTGGCCCATCCGGGGTCCGACCGAGCTGGGAAGGGTGGGAGCATTCCCCCCGGTATACCGAATTACCCAAAGGCTGTTCTTTTATGTTAAACATAGGCACCACATGGGTGTTAGGTGGTCTCCATGGAACCCAAGTAGAGGGTTCCTCCGTCGCGGTTACAAAGGCAGCTTCTGCTCGTTGGTGGCGTTCTGGTCGCACAACCTCCCCATTCGTGGCCGACCGATGTGTCGGCTGCCACCTCCGTTTTCCGAGACAGATGACCCATATCCTATTTCTCAGTAGTGGCACGCAACGACAATCTGCTGCTCCTCTGAGACTTTCCAGTTACGGAAACTCCAATGACTACCACTACTTTGTGCAACAACATCCCCTTCCAGAATGCATTAGTGTTCCACCTCCTTCCTAGACTATTGGTACCTTCTCACCAATGGTATTCCACAGAGGCACAAGGATATTAAATTATCCGAGGGTTCAGGCAAGGTTTGTTAGACCTGCACCCTCCGCGTTAGCTCGTAAACTAGATGAAGGATAAAGGATTCAATAATTTCACTTGAAATAGACATGAATTAAACCCCTACCTCGAGAACAATGGATAACTTATGTTATTGAGGATGTGGGTTAGTGTTCATCATCCCGACAACAAGCCTCCCACAACGTCTCTTGATCATCGGTCATCAGTTCAGGGTTTCTGTGTCGCATGTCACCACTCTCTAGTACCAGATCCATCCTCCAAGGGTTTGGCATCTTGAAACTTTAAAAGCACTATTCTATATAGTGATGTTGTGTCGATACCCCTCCATAAACTCAATATAAATAGGAGAGGGTGATATTAAGTAATGATGTGGGGAATTAATGGGGGATCATTAAATAGGAACCTTCCTAATTCCTCAATGATATCATAACATAATATTCATAGGTTAATCCATTTAATGGCTTGAAACATCACTTTCCCCACACTCCTATTTTTCGTTAGAGGATAAGAATCGAAATATTATTATAAAATTATCTAGATCTATTTTTTTAATGGTCAAAAAACTTATCCTTAACTCCAGACATACTGCTGTAAAAGTAATGTATCCCTTAAGAATATCATGGCGCTGCAGATTCAAAGAAGCCCTCATAATGTAATCCCTATCACAGGTAAAATTATTGAAAATGACACTCATGAATTTACTGAATGTACCATAAAAATGTTCATTAAATTTCTCCAGCCACGCTAGACCTCAAAATCATGCACCGTAAATTTAATTATGACTCTTACAAATTTCATATAATAAAAAAATTACATGGAAGAATATGGGTATTTATATTCTCCCCACCTTAGGGATTTTCTCCCCAAAATCCTCAATATATACTAAGGAAAAGGATTAGGGTACTTAGCATTAATCAAAGACTCCTACTCCCATGTTCGTTCATATAGGTACCCGTGCTTTGAGTGAAAGTGCACTAGAAGTATCAACCACCCATGATGGAATAGATCCTGTCGATCCCTAATCACCACTAGAAGCTATGTAAATGTAACCACATCAACATAGTCCATCTCTCCATGGTCTATGATGTAAGATGGTTCATGAACATATCTCCTCACCTAGGATAAGTGGAAGACATCATGAACAATCTCTATCTACGGTGGAAGTGCCAAGTGGTATTCTACCTTGCAAATTCTCCGATGTATCATTAATGGTCTGATAAGACTCAGTGATAACGTGCCTCCTCAGCCAAATCATCATAGTTCACATTGATGGGAGACTCTCAAGAATACGTGGTCCCCCTCCATGAACCGCAAATGTCTTTATCTCCAGCCAGCATAAGACTTCTGCATGCTCCATTCAGTCTTTATCTTCTTTGGGATGATCTACACATTCTTGATGGTATCCCGTATCAACTCTACACAACCAGCTCCTCATCCACATCCTATTCATTGAGGAATTCCTCACTTGAGCCTCTTCCAATGACTTGATGGTACATCAACCATTTTTTGGTTTTCCATACAGTGGGTCTGGAAATCAGTAGTCATGTTTCCCTACTAGATGCACATGTAGCACTGCATGTCCCTCGTCTGAACTCCTCTGCCTCATGAGACCCACTCCTCCGACCCTGCATCCCAGGTCTCTCCGTGAGAATGTCTACTTCTCCTAGACCTATATATCATATGCCTAATATGAGATGAATATGACTATGTTACATGTTTCCCGGTGTGGGTTCTCGCTATCAGTGCCAACTCAGGTAGGAATCCCTCCACCAAAAGTGCTCGCCCTAGCACCCCAACCTGCATCGGTATTCTGAGCGATATCATAGATGCTAAAATCTCAATTAGAAGACCCTTTTAAATGGATCGAACCATGAAAGATGTTTCTTTTACCATGTTGGTGGAGTAGAGGGAGAGATTAGGGAACCTAACCGAGTACTAGGAAACAGTCATGCTTGCCTACATTAAGTACAACATATCATGTATAGACATTGAGCGTAATGTCACTAGGAAGAACTCTGCCCTAAACATTCTTCAATGTATGCCCAGATGAGGTTAACATAGTCTTGTATCTTGAGAATCAAGATACACCATCTCTCTGTTGTTTCCTTAGGAACAATGGCTACTTGGAAAATTATAATGTTATCTGTTGTCCCAACCAATTGGAAAAATCTTATTACATCATCCAACTAGTCCTCAGGAGCATGCGGGTCTATCTCACCTTGGATCCTCGGAGGCCTATGCCACTAAAACTCGTGAGACGCACTCAGTCAGTGTTCACCCTATACCTATGGGGCTAGAGGGAATGACAACCCAACTGGTAGTGGTGCTACTAGTAAACCACCCGATGGTGATAACATCATCAGAGGGACCTACACCGATGTATCATCGCTCGGTGGGACTTCATCGAGTACTCCCTCAGGAATCCTTGATGTCTATCTATGTGGCAGAATCCTAAAAGAAGGAAGGTGTTCCACAATAAACTTGTTATACCTGGTGATCTGACTCAATGAGATCAGAAGAAAAACTCTTCAAAAAAACACGTAATCAGTTCTTTTTGTGTACTGAGTTAGAAATTAGAATTCATGGTACTGGTGTATAGATACTTCGACCTCTGAACCAAAAATGCATTCCCTAAAATAAAAAACCACACTCATAACACTTATCACTATTATCACAATGAAAATATCAATGTCCTAGTTTTTTGGTAGAAACGACTCCACTAATACCACTTTTTCACGAACCATCCCTTAGGGCCAGTGCCATGACAACCGCAAGTCCACCATGGAATGGCCAAGGGTATGTGACTACAACCAGAATGGTGTATCCCAATAACATGAAGAAATTTCCTTTAATCCTATACAAACACATAGAATATAATGCAAAAATATGCTACCATGATGTAAATTGATGTAGTAGAAGACTTCTATATGTAAATGGGCTATAATACAAGACCAACTAGAAAAGAACATGTACAAATGAAAAGTGAAAATCATATCTTGGATCATAAACCAATGATCCTACCTAAAGGGTATGTATTTTCTCACGATCAGTAGTCCATGTTTAATTTCATGCCAAATGGTTCACCTCCATGTACTATCCAGTCATAGATCCCTCAACGTTGATTAGTATTTTATGTTGTCTGCACTAGAGACAACATGGTGAGGGAAAATCTTGTGTTGTGGTGCGTATAACGATACTCTGTAATACCCTAAGACCCTCGTTGGTCTCCTATAGTCCCGCAAACGAAAAACAGAAAATTAATACATCAACTCTAATTAGGTATATACCCAAATATGTACCTAAGTTTTCAAGATATACTAATCTCATTCATAAGGGAATAATACAACAAAGGTAACACCATGAAGGTAGACATACCACACACGTAATGGACTTAGTTCAAACATTGTCTCAATAGAAACTAGGTATTAGTGAAGTAAAGAAGTATATACTATTAGTCGTGAAGCAAGATCATCTTATTTTAGAAAGAATCATTGCGTCTGACCTTACAGATTATGACCTATACAAGATCAATAGGTAACTAACACCCACTGGCCCAATCATGATCGATAGTTTACTAACCCCCACAATGACCCACATATGATCTAACCTACATAGGATAAATAGGTAAATAACCCCCAAAATGACCCACACCTAATCTAACCCACACATGATCTATAGGTAACTTTCCATGGCAATGAACCACATAGTATCTCACCCACGAAGGATCAATATGCGCTGACCACATTAGATCGTTGAGAGATGACCCACATAGGATCTGACAGACAAATGATATGACATCCACAGGTTCGGTATGTGTTGACCCACATATGATCACTTAGTGTTGAACCAAACAAGATCTGACAGACACATGATCAGTGCTAACCCAGACATGGCCTCTGGATACTGACATGAGTTTGATTTGTCTCCAAACAACGCCTCACCTCCATCCTACTGGATTCCTCACACTCTGTGCACTCGAGATCTATATCATATTCCCCTCAATATATCATCCATAACTTGATAGCCACTAATCACAAAAAGGAGTAACCCAATGGACCACCATGATGCATGGTTTCAAATGTGAGAGATGGTGCGTCAATCAGACGCCTGATCTCTGACTTATAAGCATTTTAACTACGGGATCCTGGTTGGATTTGGGTTAAATCAAACTAGTCAATAAACCAACTATCTCAAAAATGCTTGATTATTATACCAAATGTTCCTTCTCAATTAAAGGATCATAATGTCATAGACGGATCAACAAACGGATGTTCAGTTCTCAAGGTATGACCCTTTACGTGTTTCGGGGCCTGGGTCCAGTCTGACCCGATCTGGGCTAGGCCGTGGTGGGCTCGGCCCGGCCTGCAAGGGAGTGGCCCGACCTGCAAGGGGGGAGTCCTGAAATGGGAGGCCCAACCTACAAAGGGGTTTCCCCAAGGGCTGCCCAGCCTAAAAAAGAGGTCCCAAAATGGGCGCCCCACCCCGCATAGGGGTGGATCCTGCTAGGAATGAAGCCTGGCCACGTGAGGAGAGTCCTGGCCTGAGGCGAGGCATGGCCTGACAATGGGGGGGGGGGGGGGGTTGTACATATCGATGTGGAGTGTGAACCGCTGGAAGGCGGCCCGGCTGCGTGAGGCGGGCCCCGCAATGTGGAGGCTCGTCCGCATTCCATTGATCTACTATGGGGGGAGCATTCTTCCTAGTATATAGAATGGAGTAGAGGCTGTTCGGTTTCGTGAAACTGCATCACCAAGTGGGTTCCCCCCAGTCGTAGTGGAACTCTGATGGAGGGTTCCTCCACTGTGGCTACAATCGCGGCTTCTCTTCGCCAGTGGTGCACTGGTCACACCACCTCCCAATCCGTGGTCGGCCGATGTGCAGGTCACCTCCTACATTCATCGTGGTTAAAGGCTCGCGACACCTTACTCCCTGGCGGTGCATGACGGTGATCTTCACCCCCTCCGCGGTCATCCAGTGTTGACCATTTTGATGAATTATGTGGCCTTGTGTAGTGGCCACATCTTGCATCATGCGTCAGTGTGTCGTCTCCTTTGTAGCTGGTTTGTGCCGCCGTGTCGATGGACCTATACAAAGCACTAGGATAGCAATGTATTGGAGGGTTCATGTTGGGTGTGTTAGGAATGTTCCCCCATTGTTTGATCATAAACAAGAGGGAGGATAAAGGGATCAAGAAATTCAAATGAAATATACAAGAATTAAACCCCTATTGGAAGAACGATGGAGAATTCCTGCAAATGAGGAAGTGGGTCAGTTCTCGTCATCCTCACAACTAGCCTCCCCTGACGACTCTTAATCATCAGTCTTCGGTATTGGGTATCAGTGTCGCTCATCACTGCTCGCTGGAACCGGATCCATCCTACAAGGGTTTGGCATCTCAGCATTTTACCAAAACATCGATATTTGGTGAAGATGTTCCGATATCTCTCCCCAAGATCCATATAAATAGGAGAAGTGGAGGGTAAGTAACGTCATGGAGAATTAATGGGGGCTCATTAATAAGGAACCTTCTTAATTCCACAATAAAATTGTTACTTAAGATTGATAGTTCAATCCATTTAATAGATTGACACATCATTGGGCCTACACTCCACTTTTCCGTTGGATGATTGGAATGAATATAATAAAATAAAATTATTTTATTCTATTTCATTTGAAAGTCCCAAAACATATCCTTTTGTCTATACCTAATGTGGTCAATGTAATGTCTTTCATAAGAAAATCCTAACAGTGCTGATCCAATGGTGCCCTCAAATTTTTAATTTAAGCACATGTTCAAATGTTAGAAAACATTGCTTGTGTCATTAATGATTGCATCTGAGAAAAATTACATAAATTTATTCTGGGCACACTGGGCCTTTGAATCACACATCTTCAATTATCCCAAAATCGTTATAATTCCATATAATTAAAAAATTAAATTTAATATAAGGGTATTTAGAATTATCCACTACATTAAAATATGACCTATTATAAAACCATAATGGTTTAGTGTAGATGTAGATAAGATATATAATCCACTTATTTAATGAAATATCTTTTCTATCTCCCAAATGAATCTTCTCATATGGAACATTTATTAGATAAACATCACATAAAAACGTTCATCATTAGGGAAAGAAAACATAAATAAGTGTCAGATAAGAGTCAAAATATTGTTAATCATAATAGATATAAATTTATACCATATAAAATAAAAAAATATCCACGAGGGTATAGTTTTAGAATCATAATAAACAATCTTCATGCCCAATGTTTTATAGTTCATAAAAATATGTAATTTAATAACACTTAATCATAAAAATGATATTTTAATAAGAGTGTATAACAATCAATTATCATTCAATATTCATGAGATAATAACATAGACATAGTAATGTGGGAAAATATAATCTTATATCATCATGACCATGTATAAATATAGACATATTCACTCATTAATTTATAGACATAGAATTAGGTACTCACATAAAATTATATATATGATACCAGGTATGCACATAATCTCATGGATATAATATCTCGGTCAACACATATTCTAATATAAATTAAAAAATGTTCTAAACATTTTCTTATAGACATTAAAACTAAGAATATTTATAATATTATAAAACATAAATTATGTGAATTGATAAGATGTTTATCTCATGATTTATCCATATTAAACTAATTCATCATGGTCTATAACATACCTACATATCAAACAATTATAATCCATTTATATGTATGCAATAATATTATAAAAAATATTAATATTTTATAATAACATAAATGATGAAAAGGAAAATAGGTTTCAAAAACACCACATCATAATATGAATAAACCATCAAGATATAGATTAAGTACAATATCATTGAATAATACCACTATTTAATCATAATTAACATCAATGTATGTCATCCAAAATGAAAATTAAATATATTAATTACATAAAAATATATTGAATAAAATTCCATTTTTTTAGAAACCAATTTTTTTAATAAATAACTAAAAAATATTAATAAATATATTTAATTTTAAAATATGTTTTAAAAATTGTAAATGATCTATCAACTAACTGATAGATCATGATGGTTGGAGTTTATTATCATTTTGTATAAATTTAAACATATATTCCATTCACATTTTTGCTAAAATGTCAGTGGTCCAACATTCAAAAATTAACTATATGATTATTTTAGTTTTTTATATAAATTTTAAAAAGTTAAAAATTAATTTAAAATGTTCTTGAATATTAGTAACTACATTAATTAGAACATTTTATGAAACAATGATATGGATGAAATCATATTTTATACTAATAAGGGTAATAATGTCTGTTTTTAATAAAAACATTTCCCTAATCATTTTATGTATGAAAGAGGGGAAAATGGTTCTCTTACCGGAATATTTAATGTATTTCCGTATGAGGTGAAAATTTTATTTTTTAATAGAAAATGATCATATATATTCCATAAATGAAAATTCAATCATAATGAATCGTAATTAATGAGATATTGAAACATAAATCCATTACCCCATTGCTAAAATTTGATTCATAGTCCTCGTGAATGAATAACCACAAATGAAAAATTTAAAATAATAAACCTAATGATATTAATTAAATATTACATAAAATAATCAGTATATAATTTTCATAATAAAATAGGATACTAACATAACATATAACTTAGTGAAATAAATTTAAGACGAAAACCCTTACCTCATGTTTGGCGTTAATCAAGTGTGAACTAAGATATCTCATAATCAAAATAAACCTATTAAATATTTGTAGAATTATAATGTATATAAGTATGGATTAATTTATAATTTACATTTATTATTATAACACCAATTTTTTTCTATTCCCTTATTAAAATCAATGTTTCAAGTGATAAATATTTTATTTTCAATATAATTTTGGTTTTGTAGTTCCGGTAGAAGAACTATTATGATAGATCAATCATTTAATTAATATTAATAATCAAATAAATATAATACTTATTAACTATATAAATGTTTATAATCCTTTTAATTTTTTTTCATATAAAATGAATGACACCATTCAAGGATACGATAGACAATACATACACAAGAATTCCCATTTCACATTTCGAAGAATGGAACAAATTAATGGTAAATTAAAATTAATCATTGAATTATTGTTATTATATACAATATATTTACTCAATATATCTTTATAACAATCCATGTAAATTAGAAATGAAAACATAATCACATCACTTTGTGGAGGTGGTAGTCCACACGTACACACGAGCGACATTTTTTTTATAATAGATTTAAATATAAGAACAAATATATGATATTAATATAAAATAATTAAATTTAAGTTATATATATCATATATAAGAATTAAAATATTTATAAGAACCATCATTGGTCGTTTATGATGTATAATGAACTCTATCAATATTGAAGGTGGTAGTCCACACGAATACACAAACAATACATTTAACTCACATTTGACGGAATATACAGTGAATAATGATAGTTAAAAAATCATATTAGAATTTAAATATATTTATGGTAGTCAATATATTATTTCATAATGAATACAATAGATTTCCATGAGGTAGAAGAAAAAAAATCAATAGAAGTTGGATATGATGATTAACTCTTCTTTTGTAGCCCTCCTTTACATCCCTTCATAATGACAGTTTTTAATGGTTATTTATGAGGAAAATAAACTCTAATTCATGAATTGGGAAGTTCAGAATAGAATTTGGAATAGTTTAGATGAGATAGATTTCTCAAATAGTTGTACACAATGGAGGAAAGGGGTGACCTTTTATAAGGGTGGGAAGGAAAACATTTAGAAATTCAAGAAGTATAATATTATAATATTTATTTTACTCATATAAAATAGTTCCAAGATGATATGGATTTGAATATAAAGATGATATGTGATTTATATAATAATTAAATGTAATTTATTTTGGATTATATATCATTTTAAACCCTATATTTTGTTTTAATGACTTGGTAAACAAATTTTAACATTAATCGAGTTAATGAGTTTTTTCATTATAAAATTTATAAAATTTACATATATGTTGTATGTCTCTACACAAACTCATATTGGGATGATGGTTCATATCATTTATCATCAGACATAACCTCTTAAAAAATGTTTTTATTTTTAAATAATTTAAAAATTATTATATTTTTTATACAATATCATTATTGAAATTATTTAAACCATTCATTTAATTTCATTTTAATTCCATCAATAAAAAATGGAATTAGAATATTTACTCTTTATGATAAAAATTTAAATTATTATACAAAATTTTAATCTTCTGAAAACACAATTCATCCATATAATATTATTTTTGAATATTTTAAATAATTTACATTGATTGATCTACTACATACACAAGAACTATATCAACATTTTGTAATAATTTAATGTAATTATATCACAAATAAAATTTAAAAATAACATATCAAACAATTTGATGATTTTCAAAAAAATATATTAAATACTTTTATATATACATATTATACATATGTGAACATATAATATAAATTAAAATCAAGAGAATGACATTTTTGTATGTTAATTTCTAAAATAATATAATTGTAATCACTAGTGGATAATGGAACCATATTTAAATATATTAGAATTTTTTAATTGATATGATATAATATATCCCATTCAATCAAATAAATTCATGTGTGTGATGATTTTGAGATATTTTCGGATAAATGGTTTTTCATTGAATTATTCATTTTAATATGAAATTACTTTTTTCTACATTCATAAATTAATTCACAAAATATTGATTCTATATTCATAATATGTATAAATAAATTTGAAAATGGTTCAATTGTATTATTGGTGATTATGAATTTTAGACATCGTAAATACTTATCAACACAGTAAGGAAAATTAATGTAATTAAGATAAAAATCATTCCTATATGTACAAAAAAATTACATTGACACGTTATATTAAAATATTTTATTAGTTTAGGTCATCTATTTTCATCCATATTTCAAAAATAATGAAAGATTTTTCTATATTTCTTTTAATTTAAAATTATATTGTTTTTTTAAAAGATAATGTTGAAATTGTCAATTTTTTCATTTAATATCTACAATATTTTTCAATAGATATAAAACAACTTATTCTCAGTTATAAACATTTATTTGAAATAAGGTAATCATTTATTTTGGAAATTTATTTTTAATTTAGATTATTTAAATATTTATCATACTATTTAATGGAACACCAAAAAGTTAATTTTTCAATTATGTGAATAATAAATTAGTTTATTTAAAAATATTTAAATTAATAAAAATTTGATTAATTATCTAGGTCTATGAAATTTAAAGATTAATATGATAAAATAGGAATCTTTTAAAGTATTATATTCTAATTAACACTAGTTATTTATCTATATAAAGTAAAATTAAAATAATATTATAACAAATGACATTTATTATTATTTTTAAAATATTAAGTTAGTTTTAATTGATTTAAAATTAAAAAAAATATCATATATGGATAAATGAATGTGATATGGTGTCAAATATCTTATATTAATAATTTAATTGTTTTTTATTTTATGATTACATTCATTAATCCTAATGTGTAAAAACATTAATATTGTGCTACTTTTATAAACAAATATACAATTTTAGAGGTTATTATGTTATAAAATAGAAATAATAGGTCCCTTATTAAGAGATATAATGGAAGTATACCGAAGAAGAAGTATTTTTATTTACAGAAACATTAATGTTTATTTTTTCTTCTATATACTCTTAATTTGTAATAACCATATAGAAAAAATACATACAATATCATAAATATACTTATATGTTATTATGATAATGTTAAAACTAATATACACTTATTTTACATCCAAAAAAAGGAAAAATATTATAGCTTTGTATATACATCTTACCAGCTGCACTTAGCCATGTAATTCATTTTTCATCACAAATTTACATGGATATATAATCACCGAACATATTAAAATATGGGATATTTATTATATAATTTCATTAAATAGTAAAATCATATACATATGGTTACCACCCAATCCATTTTTAAATGATAATTTCATCCATGAGTATATGTGGAATAACCCCTCCAGGAAGAGATGTGATTCAATTTACATTTTTTATTTACATAAATTATAATAATTTTAGATTCAATGAATATGTATGATATATGTGATATGAAATGGATCATTAATAGGTGAATTTTTATCCACCATTCCTTTACTACATTCATTGAAAAGTGAAAACAATGTTAGTGTAGAATACCATCTACATGAATGGTTTTATTAATTATTCTATATCATCAATTTAATGATGAAACTCAATAAAAAATAATGAATTTATATTATATTTATATCATTATTAAACTTATAAAAATTATTATATAATGATGAAATCACAAGATCCAAAATTACAAAAGCAAAAGATAACTAAAAAATGATGCAGTTTGCACCAGGATCAATTATTCTAAAAATGTATTATTTTTAAATTGGATATAAAATGTTCATAAAAAACAACATATGGTAAGAGATATATTCTTGTGATAATTTAATATGTGAATAAAAAATTTATATATATTTTTCAGGAGGTTTTAACTCATATTAAAATTTTCAAACCTTAGGTAAGGGTTTCTCATCTCACTTTAAATTCACTGGGACATATTACATATTCAACACTTATTTATTATTTATAGTGTATATACTAAATCATTTAAATATTATATAATTAATAACATTATATTTTGAGTATTTATACTTTCATATTATGATATATCTCTAATTTATATTAACATCCAAATTAGACCATTTTTAAATATGAGTTTCGTAACTCAATTTACATTCATTTGGTTATATATCTACTTTTGTGACAAAATTACGATATGATTGTGTGTGAAATTAAATTTGATTATATTAGGATGTATTTACACTTTTATTGTGGATTTAAATTCTTGACACATAATACATTAATTAATTAATTATAATTTCAATGATACAATCATTATAATTTATTTCATTAATCAATTTCCATTAAATATGTAAGATCATGTATTCATTAATTTTTTATGACAAGATTTTTTGAAAAGTAACCTCTAATTGTTCTTTTTTAATGACCGGGAATTTCAATGGAATGTTTTTTCTTAAATACATGGTAATTTTTCGAGTTTGGAAAAATTGAAAATGCATGATTCATAGGTTCGGTGTGCCCAGAATCAATTTATAATATTTCTTTCAGGTACGTTTAGTAAATGTATGAGCATGATTTCATAAAATTTAAATCAGTTCTCAAAATTTAAATCTTAGGGAATCGTTGAACCCGCAGTTCCGATATTCGCTTAAGGATACTTTAACTTTGACAGAAGTGAGTGGAGATGTTATGTTAGTTTCTGGGTTTTCGTGGAGAATAATAAAATAATGTGAGCCTCACTTTATTTCTATTTGAGCCTCCATGTGGGTGTTTGGTGGTTAAAACCTCCTCATGGAAGTATGCGGTGGGACCACAACGCCTTAACCTCCCATGAGAGGTTACGGTGGTGAGGCCCAACCAAAACTATCCTCCCATGAGAGGTTATAACGAGGGGACCACACGGAGCTAAAACACCTATTTATGGAGGAGAGTAAAACCTCTCCGCACTCTCTAATTAATGAGGGATAACCTCTTTAATTCCCGTTTAATTAATTGGTGCCAAATCACAATATTAATTTGTGCCAAAACTCTTGAAAATATTAGGGGAGCCAAATAGTTCACCAATTTGAATTTTGTGTCAGCAACTAAAAAATGGCCATACTCAATCAATTATTATTTGTCTTGGATTTTTTCATTTTATGGAGATTGGGAAGAGAAGGTAATTGGAGAAAACTTCTTCCAATAAAGAAATATCCACCTATGAGGAGCGTTCCCCCAACAAAGAACGTTGACCATCTTCAACTTCCTCCATCAAATCCTACCGACTTAGGGCGTCTTCAACCGACTTACCCTTTGCATCGTCCTCAATGAGCTGACACATCTCAGTATTGGAAGTGCATGGAGGAAGCAATGGATGAAAAACTCCTTCATCTTCTTCCCACAACAGCAATGTCGAGGACTGAATATCAATGTTAGGGGGATTAATTTTTTGTAACATTCTTTTTCATTTTATCTTCTTTGGATTGGAAATGAATCTTTACGTGGTTGTAAAACAACTTATTTCATCTGTCTTGCTCTTTGATGAGCCAACTGTAACCACTATAAACGCAGAGAGTGCCGGACATTCCAACATGGTCCAACCCCTCCACAATAATTATTTGTGTTGTTTCTGGGCATGGAGAGAGAGCAGTGTTGAAGGCGACAAAGGAACAGGGAAAGGTTGCTCTTCCGGAGGACTCCGCGAACTACATCATCCTCACGACATTCTGGTTCCCCGATAGAGTTGCCTCTATGGGTCGAACCACTGCCGGCCACCGGCGTGCCTGGCTGCACTGCCACTGGCCTCCCGCACGCCCCGACCAAACCACACCGGCACGGGCCGACCCAAGAAATGCCGAACCGCGCCGAACCAAACATCGCTTGCCTGGCCTCTTGGTCACCCTCCGGTGAGGCCGCGCCCTGCTCGACCACCCGATGGACCCATGGCATCTTGCCAGGCCACCTTCTGACCTACCATGCGCCATTCCCGACCACTTCCCAGCATGGATGCACCCTACACGGCCGCAAGACAGCCCGCCTTGCACCCTGCCGGCCGAGTGCCAGTTTGGCCGCACCTTGCCTAGCCGCCTCCCAACAGCACGGCCTCCAGACCGGCCCGCGACACCTCTCACGGTGCCCTGGCCGAACTGGATCGGTTGTGCCCTCCAGGTCGAGCTAAGCCAGGCTTCGCCCTTGCGACGAACCAGGAATAACCTGCCTCGAGCCCCGACTAAACTGCCATTGGGGCCTGCGGGGCTGGGCCCAGCAGGCCTTGCTGAAACTAACAGGCTAGCCCGCCCAATGGGTCAGGGCAGACCCTATATATCTAACTGTGATGACCTAGACTGGGTTACCCCAGATTGGGTTGGGTGAGTCGGTCTGATCCGGTCAGAACAGACCTAGCCCACTACTAACCCTTTACATTCTTTGGCCATATCTTTAGCACCGGACGACCGTTTGGATAACTGTTAGCAGCGCCAGTTTTTCATGGATCACGAAGGTCCCTTTGATTATACCCCACCAATGATCTCGGTATAGTTGAGATACAATCATATTAGATCATGCACAAATCCAATCGGGCCCTCGTGACTAAAAGCCTAATAAATCACAGACCGGGCGTTCGATTGACGCATCACCTACTGCGTTGAGACCTCTATGACACGAATAACATTTGAGATACATCAATATGGGACTTCATGGTAGATGGTGCATCGACCAATATATGTGAAGCGGATCTATGAGAGACGAGTGAGCATTTTTGTGGAAAACATGTAGCTGGATGAAACCTGACTACTACTGACCCTTTGACATTAAGTGTCTCTACTAGGCCAGTTGGGAGAGCCTCAGTGTCATGGAAGACCCACAGTGGGGAGTGGCTTAGTGACGCAGCAGACCCACGGTACTCAATAGGAGGAGTACCTCTGTAGTCTATGAGGGGGAGTGCCTCTGTGAGACATGGCAGACCCAGAGTGGGGAGTGAATATGTGTGACACGATAGACCCACTATACTTGACAGGAGAAGTACCTTTGTAGTACAAGGTTAGTTGGGATTACCTTTGTGTACCGCGGAAGGCCCACTATAGTCGATAGAGGAGAAATTATCCAACAACCAACGGTTTAGATTGATATTACCCCTAGAATAAAATCCTGGATGAGGTGAGTCATTATCTTTTTTGTTTTCCTCATGATTGAGATGGATTACCTGATAACTTATGTATATGTATGGGCATATACCTAAGTGGGGTTTTCTGTTGATTTCATAATTTGTGATTTATCCTTGTTGGATTTTGTGAGACCTTGAGGGTCTCAGGGTCCCTACTGAGTATCATTACACTCATTGTTGCATGGGAAATGCCCACAACTCGTTTTGTTGGGGGAAGATGACAGACAACACTAACTGAGGTCGAGGACTGTAGGACTGGATGATACCAGGAGGTGGACCACCCAACGTGTTGGTACGAGGAGGAGACCGAGATATGTGGAGTGTGGAGTGCGCTATATGTTCCTACCCTTCAGTTAGGATCCATGGTGGACGATCCAGTTGTTGTTTTTCTCCTTTCAGTTGTATTGTCCTTTTCAATTGTACTTTTTTCTAGTTATACTTGTATTTTAATGTTGGGCTTGTTTCTCGGCCCCTCTACATTCATCATACCTTTTATACTATTTTACATAATTTTTATCTTCTAGCTCATACTCTTTTGTGTGTATTTTCATGTTCTAAAGGAAATGCCTTTCCAATTTAGGGATTTTTTCCATTGGAGATAGTCTTCAACCCCTGGCCTATGGAAGGTAGGCATCGGGTAGTCACAACATGAGCCCTGAGGAATGGGTCATGATAAATCTGTATCAAAGGAGTCGGTTCAACTGCAAAACATAGGACTCAGATATTTTCTGTGAATCAATAGTGTTAAGGGTAATTAATTTGGTTTTATGTTTAGGGAGTCCAGTGTTGGTGCGACAGCTAGTGTATCCATACACCAGGACCCTGACTACTGATCTCTGACTCAGTGCATGAAAAAATTATTTGTGTATGTGTTTTCAAACATTTTTTTATGTCATCTCAACTTGGTCATCTCAACAGGTATAATCATTGGACAGTGTCTCATCTGTTTCATTCAGGATGGCTCCCTACGGACGGCCAGATAGATCCCTAATAGTTGTACGCACGAATATCCCAATGAGAGACGAGGCCTCAGTGAATGGACCTTTTCTAGTGGAGGAAACAGTGGTACCACTCTTCATTGGTCCACCTATGCCACCAACCCCAGCAGTCGACGATGCATACTGCTTGAGCGCGTTGCATGAGTTCCAGTGCCAGAGGCCACCCAGGTTCAAGGGAGAGACAAACCCATATGTGGCTGGGGATTGGATGGAGGCTATGGGGAGTGTATTCAGACTGGATGGAAAACCAGCCGAATTCATGGTTATTCTTGTTGCCAGCATTCTACACGCATTAATGGGAAGATCGTAGATCATGATGCTCTATGTCCATGACGAGATTTCAAAACTCTGGACAGACTTCAAGTGCCTATTTCTGGCAGAGTTTGTTCCTTTGGCCCTACGTGTAGTGTGCATACAAGAGCTACTTCCTCTACAGCGGGGCAGCATGATTGTGGTACAATACTCAATGACGTTAATAGAACTCTCATGCTAATCCACAAATATAGTACGAGATCCATTTTTCAGGGCTCGGACCATCGAGCAGGGAATCAGGCAAGGGATCATGGATTCAATGATCTCCCTTCGAATCCCGAAATAGTCATGTGTGTTGGAAGGAGCCCTCTCATTATAGAGATTCTTTGATGAGTAGTATCCAGCAGCGAGACCCACTAGTAGTCGACATGCAGTGGAGTCTTCTGCAGCTGGCAGTAGAAAGATTTCGCTGAGGTCCAAGAGGACCAGACCCATGGGTGGATGACCAATTGACTCAGGATCAGTTGTACTGGGCACCCGGTGTAGGGACACACATTCCAGGAGTGGGATGTGTTACTCATGAAGTGGGCATGGTCGTAGGGATCATAAATGTCTAACCCGCCATTCGGATGATCTGCAGACAGTCAGAGGACTGCCTAGGGAGAGACATAAATTTGATTGAGGCGGTCCGTAAGTAGAAGGTAGACGTGGAATAGGATCTTGTTGAGAAGACGGTGATGGGTGACGTTTCGAGGTTTAACCACCACCACCACCAAGAAGTCATACCCTACCATAGGGAGAGGTTGAACAGGCGAGAGCTCAGATCCAGGAAACAGATGATTATAATCATGGAACTCTAGAGATGATTTTATGTACAATATATGTCTACTACACCTTTGCTTTAGTTCCTATAGACACATGATCTTGTCATTATTTCATTTCCACTACCCTCATTCGAATATCAGATATCCTAATGTAGCCGTTGGCTCGATAATTACGTCTAGAGACTCTGATGGGAGTAGACTCGATGATTAACCACTGGTGCTTGTACTGTGAGAATACTCTAGGAGGCGAGAGATTTGGCTCAGATCTCCTCGTAGTGGCGTTGAGGCCTTACGACGTCATCTTGGAAATGTACTGATATTCTGCAGTTCATGCTCAGATTGACTGTATAAGGAATAATGTATTATGTGTCAGCATAGATGGGATATGGTTTACCTTCAATGACTTGATGGGATCCTCTTCATCATAGGACAGATTTGCTCGGAGTAGGGTTTAGCCAATCACTAATCTATTGTCTTGCCACACCCTAGAATAAAAACATACCTCATGATTGAGATGGATTCCAAGATAACATAGGTATATGTATGGGAATATATTTTTGTGGGTTTATCTATTGATTTAATATTTTTGGTTTATCCTTATTGGATTTTATGAGTCCTAGAGGTTCTTCAGGTGCATACTGAGTATTGTTATACTCACTCCTACATGGGCTATTCCCACAACTCATTGTGTTGGATGCAGATGACAGACAACGCTAACTGAGGCTGAGGATAGCAGGACTGGACAACAACCGGAGGCGGACCACATGACATTTCTGTAATAGGAGGAGACTGACATACATGTAGTGCTGAGGAGGCTCTATGTACCTACCCATTAGGTATGATCTTTGTTGGATGATCTAGAAGATTCTTTTAACCATTCATATTTTTTTTTCATTTTCCGTTGTACTTGTTTTCAGTTGTACTTGTATTTCCCTGTTGGTCTTGTTTCCTAGCCCCTCTACATTCAAAACTCTTTGTATAAAGTTTCATAGAGTGTTTAGCTTCCAGCTCATACTCTATTGTGTGTTTTTTCAAATTTTAATGTCAATTCCTTCCAATTTTAGGAATTTACACATTTGGTTCTAGTTACAAGACCCTCGCATATGGAAGGCGGGCTTAGGGTAGTAATGGCATGTGCCCCGAGAAATATGTCGTGACATCTTTGTTTCATTTCATCTTTTATTTTTTTGGATTTAATACTATTACACATAAAATATTCATTAAATAATTATCCTATCATAGATATGATATATTAATGGATTTTACAAGTCAATTTATTTAAATTTAATCATGTATTATTTTATTATTCATTATATTAATAGATAATGTTTGTAATGACCTATAATTATTTTATTTTTTCTTAATTGTTTAATAATGTCTTTAGCCGACCTTAGGAAATGAACATGATACAACTACCCCAAGCCCACCTCTATAGGAAAAGATTGGAGATAAAAACCATATTCATAACTAACTCACAGAGTCCTCTTCATATGTACCATAACACAAAAAAACATCAAAATCATGAAGATAAAGTGAAAAGTGAAAGAATAAAATATGAAAAAATACTATAATGTAAACGAAGAATGCATGAAACTCTATACATACAAAAATATGGTAGTGTAAACTAAGAAGTACTGTTGTGAAATACATTCACAAACTAAAATTTTTATAAACCTAACAAAAGATTGAAAATTAAAATTTAAAATATAGTGAATTTCTCTTAAATCCCAAGATACAACAATCATAATGATTCAAACAACCTGGTATCTTAATGCTCCTTTATCTTCCTAATAAAACTATCCAACATTTCCAAAAGACGTGATATACATGGGAAAATACCTTTTAGATGTGAGTAAAAACACACCTAAAATGAAACCCTAATATCTTAATGGGGAGATGTAAGAGATATAATAGAAGATAAAAACAATATATATCACAAGGTATAGTTATAGGATACTAATAAACCAAAAAGATAGTAAAGGCAACCTCTTCCAAACATATGGGTCATGACATGGTGAGTATATAAACTACTCATCAATTCGTTAATGTTGATTGTATGGTAGTAGAGCCATCCAAAAACAAGAATATAATCACAGAATGGAATTGGAATTACCCACACAACATTGTATCTATTGTAAGGAGTGTTTAAAAATCTAATGTGTGGATAACAAAGTAGAATATATATATATACATGATTTGTAAAATAATCCAAAATAAGGGTGTATGGGGATCTCCATCCCAAAACTCAACCAAAGAGGAAGACTACCAAATTTTTATAAAACTCCATCAACAATGCTTAGTATCTCATGTTTCTACCCAGATGTATACATACACGTATATGAATTCCCCTTCAGTAGGTCTCATAATCGAGTAATAAAAAATTAATTGTAGAGGAATCACTCCCTAGTAAGTCAGTTGGTTCTAATCTATAAGTCAATGAGGATACACTGCCCAACTATATTGGTGGATAAAAATTTTTATCTATTGAGGACTCAAATGACTAGAATTGATGGAGGTTCAACTCAGTATTCATCAAGGACTCTGCTACCTAGTATCAACTGGAGGGTATTCTCGAAAATTGTCATGGATTATAATTCCATGTCCATGATGGATGGCCTACTGAAAAAAAATTCGAGGAATTCACTACACGGTTTCTTTTAGAGGGTCTTATCAGAAATAATCAAGCACTCCAATACCCATTCTTTACTTAATGTTCTATTAAAAATGCATCAAGGAAACCACTACACAATCCCTAATAAAGGGTCTACATGGAATGTCTATTGTAATCCTATGATATTAATTTCATCATCAAGAATCACCGAACCAAGAATAAATCATAGAAGATTCCACATAATTTCATTAAATCCTAAATATATGGAACCATGATGTTCTATATGTAATAACACTCAGGTTAGTATTCTTATAGTCTAGAATTTGAGTTTTAATGAACGAGATACAGAACCATGATGTTTCTTAAAAAATAGGTACATTTCAAGTCACCGATTACATGGAATGTGGTCTCAGTTTTATTCCTGGATGTTTTATTTCTAGCACATGGCAAATTTTCTATGTAGTACAACATGGATAGTCTGGATGCTATATAAAATGTCTTAGACAATATCTTGAGTAACGCCTGAGGCTCACCATCATTCTGAAGGTTAAAAACAAAAATTCATTAACAAACCTCTACAAACGGACCAAATGAAAAAATTGTTCACACCTTTTAAATCTTCATAGAAAAATTCCTGATATAGTAAATTTATATTTTTAATTGATCAGTAAGTGAAAATATAACATTTCACCACATGACGACTGAATGGTGCTTCATTGTCCTAGGACACATGTTTAAATTAAAAACCTTAAATTATTAATAAAATATCCACGTTAATTTCAAGATCATGACCTCATAGATGTTTCATCAATATTATAATGTATTGGGGATATATATTAGATTAAATATTCTATAGAAATAATAAGTTTATTATTATAGGTTTTTTATTGACATGAGGGAAAAGCCCAAAAATTTACCCAATAACGATATTAAAATAGAAACCTCAACTCCAATGTTATATTTCCACAAAAAAAACATTAAACTGACAATGCATAACGTTTTTACATAAAAATTAATGTTTTATAAACAAAATAATAATAATTTTATAACAATGTTAATATTTATTTTTAATATTGACTTTATTCATGGGAGGGGCACACAAAACCCACCCATAATTCCTCCACGTGCACAACACACCACATAAGGGGAAATTCCATTAATAAATGGGTTTCATTAAATAAAAAATGTTATTATTAATTATTATAAATTAACAAAATCTTTTAATATAATAACATAATATAAGGAGGGAAGCCTATTTCCCAAACCCTCCAAGATCAATTATTTTTAAATTTAAAAAATTTAACTATCATTTAACTATTTTTATCCAATCATTCAAAAATCAATATCAACAAAATTTTATTAGCCTGCCAAAATTTCTATGACTATATTATTATAATTTAGTATAATAATAATAAAAACAAATCACCATTTAATATTTATTAAATAATAACCATTATTATTGATATTAATTATTATTATTAATGGCCTCTATGTTGACCAAATTTGAACACATTGAGGGAGATTATAGCCCAACAAACATCACCTTATCACTAAGCATCCCCCTCCATTAGACGATGCACTTTCCCCCCAAAATTGATCTATCCAAACCACATGTCATCAAACAACATTAATTGAGAAAATGGGGATCACTAATCATATATATCGTTAAAACATTATCCCTTACACTTATCAATTCATTCGAAAACAATCATTTCATATGGTTTTCTTACAATCGTAAAGAATTTAGCGGTTTAGTCACACTCAAACCTACCCAAGCATTGTCAAATTGTGACCATGTGGTCTAATGAAGAATAACACCTTGAAAAGTGGGGAAAATAACAAATAAAAATGGTAATAATCATCAACGTCCAAGTGCTATTGGAAAAAAATTACATAGATAGTAATGAGGGGAGACAAAAATGTCACAAACACTAAATAAATTGAAAGGAAAAATAATTTTTTATTACATTAGCTCATGAAAAAGCCGAAATAAACACTGAACAAAGTGTGGGAATTTATTTTGATCGATCATTTAATTATAATTGTTGAAAACCACATATAACAACTCCTAAAATGATTATAGATCAATCATTGGTGAAGAATTATTCCTCCAATGATAAGTAATAACATATTCGAACACTACATGTCAATCCACTCTCAATATGATAATTGTTCTTAGTTCAATGTTGATCAACCAATGAAGAACACATTCCTCCAGTTCTAGGATATTTCATGGGTTATTCGACAACCCTTTTGAAATCATCATAAGAGGGTTTCTATAAAGGGTTTAATTAGGTTTTTGAATAAAACGAATTTATTATTTATTATTTATATATTTCTGTTAAAAATTATTCAACAGTGAATTCCTCACCTAAAGATCATGTGATGACCAATTTTAGTTCATTATTATTTTAAAAACCCCATTTTGAAATCAATAGTTGTCACAAATTTCCCATCCGAGTATTTATTTATATATATTTTGTGTTAGAGTTCATATGTAAATTAATTAAATTGAGTAATTTATACAATTCACCCATAGGCCTTCCACAACAAAATGTACCACCATGAATAAATTTTAGTCAGGTTACAGGTAAACTCTATGTTACAAATTCAATCATGGACTCATATTTTCAATAAAACATTTATTTATGAGATATTTTAATTTTTTAATAAATCCTTGTGTGGGTAATAAAACTATACATAATATTATTATAAAATTAAATATGGGATCACCATGCCTTAGAATCATGCATCATCTCAGTGCTTAGATCTGATAATATTCTATCAAATTCTTAAATTGAAAAAAAAGTGTCTCTAAATTATTTCCATCATCAACGCTTTCATCCTTGAAAAGTTCAACTGAGAAAAATGGTGTGAATATTCAACTCACATCTAGATTTTCAATACATCTTTTGGCCACAAGGATGTATACCCAAAGGAAAAGTGTGAAACTCCATCATCATAGACTATGATAACATTACTAGAATCAGAATTCATCATTAAAAAGAATTTGGTTATTCACTTATTCAAAAAATACATCATGTGAAACTCCTATAGATATCGGCCCATGGATGATCTCAATGTTTATATCACATTTGAAGGTAGTGCTTCCACACCCTGAAGGAAAATCCTACCTCTTCCAACTCTAGGAAGTGTTTCATGTAATCCTATTTATGGGGTATCAATATTGTCCACCATTATGTGATAGCAGAATGTCGCTACATCATAGTTGTAATTGAGCACGCAAGGGTACCAATAAACATAGAATGTGAGTATATTTTGTTTAAATACATTATATCAAAAAATAAATATTATGTTCACTCCATTAATTTCATACAATTAAGGTTAAACCCTAACATTATTCTGAAAATTAATTTGGTAAAAGTAATTTTATGAATTGAAGTAACCAAGGGGTTGGGGGTATGCAATAAAAATGGATCTCCTCCAATAGTTTCCATCATTGGATTCTCAAGCAACATATATTCAGCATTAGTGCAGTATTGTGTGAGGTGTTTGTCCATATATTTAAGAGAAAACTGATTTTGTGGTTTATAATTATACATGATATATTTTTTACCATTAGTTTACCAATCTTAAATACAAATATTTCCCATGGGGGTTTTACCCCTTTAATTTGGGGGAATTCTTTATGTTATACTCGGTGCACATTTCATTTGTGAAATTATTCACTTTATTTTTACATGATAATTAATGTTTTTATGATGGGTAAATAATTTATTATCCTAAGAAGTGGTATTTAAGGCATTGTTCTGGCCTGAGGAAATTCATTAATGATGAAGATTCCAAATGGTTCTGAAAATTAAGATTGAAAAATACATATGAAATAACATTTCATTGTATAAAATGAAGATGCAAGCGGTGTTGTGAAAAGATAATTGCATACATGAGATTGGAGAAAAAGAAAAAAGTGTAAAAATAATGAAATGGAATGAAATTGATGGGAATTGTATTTTGAAAATATATTTGGCTTTACTAGATACGGTCATATCAAGAATTGTAGAGAAAATGAAGGAAAATAAAATATGTGATACTCGGAAAAAGATTTATGAGGAAAAGTTACAACACAACAAATTTATCGTGAAGTGAAAATTATACACTATTCGAATGGAAGAGTCATCACATGTGAATGATCACATCACCAAACTCAGTACCTATTTTCCCATGCTTTTGACATTAGAATATAAAATTGTGGATACTAAATGTGATTATATTTTCATCTAGTGTTTTCTAGATTTATATGATCAATACATCATCAACCTAACAAAAAATGTCAAAATGGATATATTTCCCATCATTGATGAGGCATCTGTGGTTCTAAAAGAAGAAAATCTGTGAAAGAACATGGGATACATATACTAGAAATCACATCATGTTGATGATCTGTCAATTTAATGTGAAAATATGATGTAGTGTGGTTCAAGTGTGAGTCATAATCCATAGATGTGTAAATCAAGGGGAAAAGAGAAAAATGTCAAATTTTACAATTACTCATAGAGGGGGAATGTTAGAAAAGACTATAGGAATTAGAAATGTGTTGAGAGAACCCTCATATAAATGTGGTGATCACATCTGAAAATGGACACATACTAGTCAGTGTTGGGTATGTGATTATGAATGGTTTACATTATCTCAAAATGCAATAATTATTGATTTAAGGTGAAACATTGAACATGAACACTATATGGGAATGGTTTGATCAATATGAAATCATCCCAAAAGGAAATGTTTATATGGGGGAATTAAAATAAATTGAAGATCATTAGACTCAGCACCATCAAACTAAAGATGTGTGTTAATATAGTTATAACCCTTAAATGTGCACCCTATGTGTAGGGACTCAATATGAACATTTTTCAAGGCAATATTTGATGATATTTGAAGCAAGATACACACTGAGAAAGGGTTGATGAATATTGTGAAGGGAGATATTGTGGTGATAAAGGAATAGAACATCTTAAATAATATGTATCCTATTATGGTTAAACTATAAAAGGAAACATTAATTGTTGTCATATCAACTACCACAATAGAAGTGTTGATGACATTATGGAATCATAAGAATATCCATATGTATGAATGTTGTATATCAATTCATTCCTATCAGATTTTTTATCTGGACTTGTGATGGTATCTTTTCTAATTTATGATATTTTTGTATTGAGTAAGCAACACGAGTTGATGTATGGATTGTCATAGACCAGAAGAAAGTATATCTTCGAGTTTATCTATTACAATAATTATTAGCCATAATTTTTATCCATTAGTGGAGAAATATACTTTTATATATAATTTATGACTATTCATAGAGATTATGGGTGTTTCGAATCATGTGGAAAGCAGTTTTCTTTGAAGTCATCAGAACATTCAAAGAACATATGGATCTTGAATGTAAAAATAAGATCAACTGATTGAGGTCTTAAAATCATATAGAATATTCCAGAACATAGTTTGAATCATTTTGAAAATAGGAATGCATCAAGAGAGTGTTCATGGAGGCCTACACTCATTAGCATTATGGAGTAGTAGTGGGAATGAATAGAACCATGATGGATAGAACAAAAGATACACAACATACTACCGAAGATACCCTGTCATTCAGGGATGATGTAGAAAATACCAAATTCTATGTGATCAATCAACCCCATACATGGAAATTAACATGTGCATTAAATGGAGATGTTGACTAGTAATCCTGATTATTATTCCTAATTATAATCTTTTGTAAGTCCCTTATATGCACTATTTAAGGACATGGAAATATAGAATTTGGAATCGAGATCTAGGGAATGAATCTTTTGTGATACACTGATGATGGGAAGCAGTATAATTTCTACGATCTGACTACCCCAAACCATATCATCAGTATAAATTACTTTTCTGGAGAAGAAAATGTTAAAATAATTATTAATAAATACTTAGAGAAATATAGTACATAAAAGACAATAGTCTAATGGAAGGATGAAAAAAATGGAAAAACCATATTCTTATGAAGAATTAATGGATAATTATGGCCTTCTAATGGATGATCATGGACTTTGATAATTAATTTGAGCGAATATATCACAAATACGGACATCATATTATTTCACTGAGAGAAATGTTTCATATTGATTTTTGATAGAGTATGGAGATCGATCATATTTTTTGGAGGAAACCAAAGTATGGATGTTTCCTCATCAATAGCATTGATTCATTTGCAACCTAAATCCCAAAAAAATAATTAAAAATGGGATCCTGATGTATTACCTTCTAGAAGGATTGTAATTGTGAACAAATATTCTTATATATTCATGAGGGGTGAAAGTGACTAAGTTGACATATAATTTTGATACTGGTGCTCAAAGGATATACTCAATAGGAAGGAGTTGATTTTAAATGAAATATATTTCTATATTGTAAAACTATTTACTATTCATGTAGTTTTGGAAATGTTTTAAATTTACAAACTACATCTAGAGAAACAATAAGGTGATAAAAATTTCTCCATGGTGATTATGATGGTGAAATATATATGATCCAAAAAAATTGTTTTTCCAATGAAGGCAAATATAACATGATTTATTGGTTTAAAAAATCTCAATATGTAATCAAACACCTGTTGAGGTTTTATCATAAGTGTAATGATTTCTTATATCATGATCCATCAATACAACGAAAATAATTCAGTTAATTGAACATATTTGAATGTCTTAGCTGGTAATGATTTTACCATTCTATTTTTTCAGGTGGATAACATGATAGTAACAAGCCCCAAATATTATCATACATAGAATTAACATGAATAGTTGGATAGAGAGTTTGATATGAAGTAGTTGAGAACATAAAATATGATTTACGGGATACAGATTTACTAAGATAAGAGTAATGGAAGAGTTTATCTATCTCAAGGGGATATATTTGAGGGATGTCTGAAAATGCATCAACATGAAAAAAATAAAGCCAATTTATACCCCTCTTCCAATTAATTCCATGTTATCCTCAACAATGAGACCCATAAGTTATGTAGAGATAATGAGGATGTCTCGTGTGTTATATAAACAATAAATGGGGGTTCAAATATTCATTATGGTTTGTGATATACTAGACAATTCACATGCAGTGGGAGTAGTTAGTCGGTACTTTGTGAATCTAGGACATGAGCATTGGATCATGGTGAAGAGAATCCTGAGATACATCAAGGAAACCTCAGATGTTGCATTAGGATATGAAGTATTTAGTTCTATTATCATAGGTTATTTTTGTTTAGTTTTTATAGGAAAATATAATTGGAATAAATCCACTACTAGTGATGTGTTTACTCATACATGGGGAGATGTGGGATGGATTAGCATGTTATAATTAGTTTTGGTTTGATTCACAAATGAGGAAGAGTATATATTAGCTATACTAGATTACAAAATGGCGATTTGGATGAATAGGATTCTAGAGGATCTAGGATATAAACAATAGTATATTCCATTTTTTGTTAGAGTTATAGAACCTGGAACATTTCAAGGAATCCATATTTTTTCCAAGATGAATAAAATTGGGGTAATATATCATTTTTTTGAGATGTTGTGGAGGAAAGTAGGATGAATATAGATAAAACTTGCACTAATGATAATTAAGAAGATATAATGGTGAATGATTTTTTTTTTGATAATTTTAGATGATGTAGATCATCAAGTGGCCTTATTGAGACATGGGATGCTTGGATTATATATATAAAGGATGTGTTGATATGTTATGTATATTTAATAAAATATGTATTTAGTAGATATGTTAGAATACATTATGTCGATATAAATTAATAATAATGGTCACCTAATTAATTTCATTTAAATAGGGTGACACCCAACCATTATTCCACTATTAAATTTGGAAGAAGACATTTTATTTAGGGGATAAAAATGAGGAGAATTAATGGATATAAAAATGAATCTCTTCCAATATTTTTCAAATTCAGATTCTGAAAAAACATATCTGCAACTTTAAGTGATGTATTTTGTGAGGTGTTTCTCTACATATTCTAGATATAATTTCTTGTTTGTTTTCTCCTTATAATTGAGAGTGCTTGTACACACATTTTAACATATATAAAACCCTCTATTATACCATTATTTTTTTAAAAATTTAATATTTGGATTTTATCATGTTACATATAGTGTTTATTTAATTTCAACATTGTCACACATTATTTTTATCTCTTAATTATAATTTTATAAAATGGAAAATTATTTTCAATCCTCACAAAATCATCAAATAGTCAAAATATATTCACTGAAATCACATGGAATACACCAGCTATATTTTCCACTCTTGGAAGAAGGGTAAAAAAATCTAGAATCATTACAACACCCACCAATGGAATCCCAAGAAAAAGGGTAATACATGAAAACTCCCCAAGTATTACCCCGACCTACTCTGACTCTCCATCAAAAAAAATCTCACTGAATGCACAATAATATGGAACTAATCCACCACATCACACCAACATTCTATTTGGGTGGAACTGACTATCCCAAAAAAATTTGGTCACATCACAAAAAATGTATTGGTGGATAAATCATCTCTATTTTTCATGAGAGAAATTATAAATCAAACTATTTCATGTCCTCCTTAGGAATTTTTTTTTAAAATATATTCCATTTGAATGAGGTTACTATCGAACAATAATGTAATTTCCAAATTCGCAACTGGGTTTTACGAGTTCCTCTATTTGCAGACACAAACACATGGCCAATCCACAAACACACAAATCAAAGGGAACCATCCACCACAACTCAATACTATCCATTATATGTACCATTTAATTTCCTCACCATTGTTTATCATGTACAAAAAACATGTATAGTTGGGGGAACGACCCTCTTCCTTATGCACTCCATGATACAATGAACAACGCTAACATGGGGGGTGAACAATCACCATGCGTCTCCCTAGTTTAATCCTAGAGAATGATGATGAAAAAAATATCCCTATACACCATGTATAAAAATTAATTATGATTTTGGTAGAATATATAAGAATTATACATATTATCATATCTTGTGATATTGGATCATAGATATTAAAATATTGTTGTATTGTGCAGCACTAGCCACCAAATCCTTAGTCTTGATGTAGGTGACCAGTTGGTAGTGAAAGGTTGTCATTATGAATTCAACCACCCATTGCACCTCTTACACCTAATGATGATATACCTTTGTAGGGACTACAAAGCTAATTCCTGGGAGATCCTGGAAAATGATGTTTCCTCTATAATGGCCGCATCCCAACTATCTACCTATAATGATTAGTATGTTAGGTCAAGTAGTCTGGAACATTTTTTCCTCATTGAACACTAGTAATAACATCCCCTATATGGGTTGTCTATGAATAAATTTAAAAAGTATGATCTCTATGATTTATTCGGTGTTGAGATCTCTACATTTAGAATCTTCTAGATACTACAGATAACTTAGTTATGACACCCACTAACAAATCCACCTATATTACATCCCTATATAAAAATATCTATGTAACATGTGCCCACTCCAGTACCCTGACATAGGTGGGAATGAGAAAGTAACAACACTATCATGGATCTCTCTATGGATTTCCTTCATAAACAACAAATTCATAGAAGTAGATATAACGGATATTATCAAATGAATAATGTTTAATTTCTATGAACCTCATCATGTACTCATCCACTTATATCCCTCCCGGTTTAATATCCATATGCTCATGGATTTGGAAAAATTATATGAATGAGGGGTATTACTATTAATGGAATATATATTGGAATTCATCTCATGAGAGTGTCTAGTCATCAAGAATCTGTGTAACAAGGCTCCACTAAAGCCCATTTGTTTGTGGAAGGGTCCAGCTGCCAGTGAAACTACCTCATCTATTTGAGTCCTAACAAGAATGATGATACAAACCATGGACACAAGCCAATCCTTTGTTTCATGAAGATCTGGATCATTGCATATCCTACGAGGTCTCTAATAATGGAACTGACAATGCATGTGAAGATCTAGCTCATTGCATAACCTATGGGGTTCTAATACCTTCTAACAATGTTGAAGGGGGTAATAGGATGGAATCAAAACTGAGGCCATGTCATCCATATTATCCAAATAATGAACTAAGGTTGGTTTCTTGAATGGCTTTTGTTGTTGAGGATATATGAAATTTATAATGGATTACCATAGTCAGATGAGCATATATAAATATATTTATAAACATAAATTTTGAATTTAATTAATACGGAAAGTAAAATAATCAATCTAATATTATCTGTCTACCATTAATCCTGGTATTAAATTTCACAACATTCCGAGTCGAAAAAATGGTATCCAAGGTCCTTTTGAGTAGATTAAATTACTAGAACACAATCATTGAATTCCCTAGCATAAGAGATACACATGAGATAATATGAAATAATTTACCAAAACTGAACCAAATCCTCTTAGTGGGATATATTCAAACAATGTTCCAAAAAATAATCTTTCTTTAACACCAATCATTTGTGAGATGAACCAAACTACGACTTGATCAATAACTACACCAGGTTAACCTTTCTTGGCCAAGGGTTCAAAAAAGTGCAGAAGGCCTTACTAACACAGTGAGGCCTTTTCCTGTTTACTTGTACACAAACACAACCATCTAAATGAAATATGAAGTGAGAATGAATAAAAGAAGATACACTTCAATAAATTTAACCAATAATGCATCGACCAATAGATAGTACCAAATTATTGTAGTGTAAACTGAAATTTAATGGGGGAAAAGTACAAATCCAACAAAAAGTTTATCCCAAAGAGAAAGAATACCTGAAATAGTTAACATGTAAAAGAGAGCTGATCTCCTCAAACCCATGCTACAATCACCGTACGTGGTCAAAATAAATTTTATCTCTAAGATCATTTATTGTCATCATCGAAATAATCATCATCTTCATATGACATGATACGTTGGGGGAAATCCAATGTAGGTATGAATATAAACATAAAGATTATGACACCTCAAATGTTGAAGGGGTGTAATAAATGATTTAGTAAAAGATAATGACATTAGATAGAACTAGGCATAATGAAAGGTTATTGATTTACCCAAAAAGAGAGTGATCGTAATCGTATCCAATGAAAAGGGGTTCAAAATAGTGAATAGATGAATGACTAATCAAGTATTCAATGAAAATAGTAGGAGTTTAGACTCATACATCATTGGGAATCAAAACATGGAAGTCATATGACATACCCCACCGATTATCACCTCTTCTGTAAGGAGAGTGTTGAAATTATTATACTCGATACAAAAAAAGGATATATATATATATATATATATTCTCACTGAGATAAACCCCCAAAATATATTAAGGGGATCTCCTTCTCAAAGCGCAACCAAAGATGAAGAGTAGCCAATAGTTCCAAACATAAATAAATGATGGCAATTCTATGACGCGTCATCCATGAATTAACCATACATGTCTAATAAAACCACGTCATAGTGTAAGAGAACCATGTGGGAAAAAATTTATGTATAAGAGGAACACCCTAGTACATCATGGGGGATACACTCTGTATACTATCATTGAGTCCACATCATAGAAATACTAGTGGTTAAACATTGTATCCATTTGGGACACCACTACTGAAAAATTCTAGTGGGTTAACTCAATATCCACCAAAGACTCCACTACCCACTCACCAAAGGAGGGTCTAATTGGAAAGCATTGAGGACTCCACGGTCCAGTCTATAATTGATGGTATACTTAAAAAGCGTTGAGGACACAACATCTCATACCTAATAGTGGGTCTACTCAAAAAGCATCAGGGACTCCATTGCCTAGTCCCTTCAAGAAGGTTTACTAGGAAAAAATCAATGACTTCACTTCCCAGTCTAGACTATAGGCTATACTCGTAATGTCTCTAATGATCGTGGATGATCAATTTCATCATCGAGCATTGCCAAAACAAATTTTATGTTTAAAACATCCCACATCATTTATCTAAATCTAAATTGGATGGAAACATTATTATACTTATAAAAACACACATTTATTGGATTCCCACTTCCAAAAATTAGTGTTCGAATAATGAAGATAAAGAACCTATGTGTTTCATAAAAAAGAGGTACATGACATGTCGGGGATCCACATGGTTTGTTTCTAGACATTTAATCCTATATGGGTCCCCACCAACACATGTTTTACGCTATATGTAGTATAAAATGGAGTGTACAGAACTAAAATACATGTATGTGGCAAAATACAAACAACCACACAAGGATCATATCATTTCAAAGGGTAAAAATGTAATTCCACTTACATGCCTCTACAAATGGACTTGTACGGATAAATAGGTCACACCATTGTGAACCTCATGGAAGAAACTCAAGATTTGTTATTCATGCACGCCAATTAGATAATTGAATAAAAAATCACACTCATCCACATAACACACGAACAATGCTTTGTGGGGTCGAGTAACGAGTTGAATTAAATACCAAAAAATAATCTTGACACATCGACCAAATTTATGGGTCACAAAATCATAAATGGATCAAAATTTTCACACTGTGTGTGGGATATTTGTCAGATACATTATTCTGAAATAATAATAAATTTTTTATTATTTATTATTCTTTTACCTGAAGTATGAGTTCAAATTGGGTATCAATATTTGGTATTTAAAAGGTCACCTCAATTCTTGGGTCATGTTTTCATTAAATACACATCAATATGAAAATGTTAGAAAATTTAATGGATAATTTAATCATTTATAATCTAAATATTATTATTATTATTATTATATTAATATTATTTATTTTTATTTTTATCCTTATCCATCAGTTGGGAACAAACAACACCCATTAATTTACTCTACATGCACATTGCTCTACATAGGGGGATATTCCATTCTTAAATGTGTATTATTTATGATAATGATATTATAATTTTTTATAAATTAATAAAAAACTTATAATAAAGCAATATTCTATAGGTGGGAGTCCCAATCACCAAACTATCCAAATTGATATAATTTTGAATTACAAAATATTAATCAACTTTTAAATTTATTATCCAATGTTTTAAAATTAAGTCTCATATAATGTTTATTTTATAAACAAACTTTTAATGCAAAAATATTATTATTATTAATTATAATTATAATAAAAAAATCCCCATATAAATATTATAAATCTATTATCATTAAAAATAACAAATTACTATTATTTGTTACTTCAGTCATGTTTACCATGTCCGAACACCTCGATGGAGATCTGATACTGAACACCATTATGTTTACCTCAAACAACCGCATACATGAGACCCACCACATGAACACACCCAGAACTATTATCATGACACCACACAACTTCAACACACATTAATCAGTAAAATAGGGATCACGGATCGAATATGTTCATAAAAACCCATTCCTTTTATTTATAAATCTTTCCCCAATCCATAGATCAACTTGTTCTTCATGATACCTCAAAAAATATGGGGTTTCAATTTCACATGAACCCTCTATAGGAATGTCAAATTGGGAACTCAGGGTGAAATAATGAATAATGTGATATGCATAGTTGGGGATGTATTCATGGCTAACGATTTCCTCGCGGGGAAAACTAGTTGAGAAACTTGTCTTGGACATGAAATAAATTGAAAAAAAAATTATTTAGATTACATGGCCTCATGTAAAGACAAAAATTAAAACTAGTCAAAGAAATGTAATTGATCAAGGTAAATATTATATATAATATGGTAGAATACGACATATAATGGGTTATATATCATTTGTGTATAATTCATTGGTATATATATAATATTCCATTTATAAGGAATATATAATACGACCAATAGCCAAATATCCACCTCAGTTTAATAATAGATCATAGTATGATGTCAATCTACCAATGAAGAACAATTGAATCATCCTCCTCTTGGATCTATCAAGGGTTATGTGGAGAAACCTTTGAAAATTGTCATAAGATTGTATTTATAGAAGGTTATATTATGTCATTGAAAAAATTATTTATTTATTTCAATTAATAATATACACCAATGAGTACCTCTTTCGAACCTCCCACACTGACCAATTTTTGGGCACAAAAATGGTAAAAACCAGACCATGAACAGAATAGTGGTTTTATATTTCACATGATAGTATAAATCTATGATTTATTGGAGGTAGGTTTATTATATAAATACAATAAATTAATTATTTTATCCAATGAAACCAACAATATTTGACCTATCCAAACATCCCATTCCAACCAACATTAGCTCACAGATAGGGTAAAATGCATGTTTTAGACTCAACTATGGTATATATATTTTGTCTAAATCATCATTGATGATATATTAAACATTTTTAGGAAAACCATGCATGTATAATAAATTTTTATTAATATATTTATAATTCTTAATTCTTCTCACACCGGTCGTCAAATTCATGCATCATCTTAGTCTATGGCTCGGAAAATATTCCTAGGAATATTCAAAATTAATACAAAAAAAACTATAGTTTCTATATATAATGATTTAAATTTTTTATTTATAATCACATCATTGAATAATTTCTCACATTAATGCTATGATCATTTTATGGAATTTCATCTAAATTTTCCTTTAATTGAGTCATTTTTTTTATATATATGTAATATTATTTATTATATTTAACACACAGTTGATATATATAACATGAATACATATTAATTCATGATTACTAATTCATAAATTATTGTTTAATATTTTTATTGGTTACAATTAAAAAACATTACAAATAGGTAAGAATTTATTTTTTAGTCTCCTTTTTTGGTATTTCTCTTAATTTGATTAAAGTAAATTTTTGAAAAAATATTTCAAAAAATCAATATATTTATTTATTATATA
The DNA here is from genome assembly GCA_963277665.1 of Viscum album. Classification (NCBI taxonomy): domain Eukaryota; kingdom Viridiplantae; phylum Streptophyta; class Magnoliopsida; order Santalales; family Viscaceae; genus Viscum; species Viscum album. Next base: position 1,450,839,453 of record OY728155.1, read on the forward strand.
GATATTTACAAATTTTCTATATTTTCTAATATATTTTAGTTATATTTGGAACTTGAATCAAGCACATAAATTTCTAAAATAAAAATAGATCTTTTTTAACATTTGATTATATATTTTTTTCATGGATGCATATAATTTTCCAATTTTATTTAAAAAATAAATTTTAAATACTAAAACATGATATTATGATAATTTTGTACTTTACATGAATATTTATCTTTTTTGGAAGGAATCATTCAAATATTCAAGAAAATGTTCATTTTTAACATTCATTATTAAATTTCAAAATGAATGATTTCTTTTTAAAATATATGACATTTACATACATTCCCACATATGTAAATTTTTTATTCTATTTTTCCTTATTCTAAATGTTATCAATAATTTCTAAATGAATGTTTTAATTATTTTTTAATGTTTATACTATATTTATTACTCTCGAAAAGAAATTTATTTTTCTCAAAACAAATATTTTATCAAATTTATTTATTGGATTTTATATTTACATACAAGAATTAAATTTTATGTGATGGATGGAAGTTATATTTATCATCAATATAAATATTATTTTTATATTAGATGTGATGATTTCTTAATATATGCAAAATTTCAACATATGGTATTTTACTTTGAATGTTTTTTATTGACTAGTTTAATATTTATAATCAATATTCAATAATAAATGTGAAATTTTATTTATAAAAAATATTACATAAAAAATTAAATTTATCATTTAATATATAATGAATGAATTAGAATGATGTTATCAGTGAAATATACTTATTGATATCCCATCAATCCATCAATGAATATCATGTGAAAAAATTGGAAACTTTTATTAAATGAGTATTTGGTTTATGACTACCACTATTCTAATATATAATGGAACCTGATTTTTATGAAAAATTTATCATGATTTTTTTGATAATTAAATTAAATATAATGTTTTTAAATAATTTGGAATTCATATAAAATTATCCCTGGGATTACAATATTGATTTTATACATTGATAATTTTCATGCACATGTTATCGATTAAATGGAATGTGTTTGTAGTTATTTTCCATTCTATATTTATTTTGACTCAACTATTACTGATGAATTCCACACTATTCAACACTCACTGAGCATCGAAGGTCAAAAATATTTTGTTTCCTATCCCTAGAACAAAATGTATAAATCATAAAATGAGTTCAAGGATGTATAATATTTACAGTCACATTAATTTTTATTTTATGTTTTAAAATTATTCTGTGAGAATAAACAATATATCAATTATACCAAGGTTAATAAACTAGTAATCCCTTTATGATATGATTTATTATATCTTGTTCCTATGTAATAATGTAACAAATGGATTTGGGATACTTTGGATGGGGTATTTATGTTCATATCCGAGTATTATTAGTAGAAAACTTGGGAATTAGATTTTGGGAAACTTATATTAGAGGACATAACCAAATTAATATCATTGGGGATGTATATAAATATATTATTACATATGATTTCTTTGATAAGGTATATATTATCTGGTTTTCCGAGTAATAAATCCCTTATATGGATACTATATTTGAAAATTATTTTGACAAAAAAAAATAAGTTCTAATGAACACAAAAATAGTTGGATGTGTATATGTTGACCATCATTATAGTGTACGGTGATTGTTTCCTTAACATGAACATTGTTTGACACTCTAAAGGGTTATTGTTTGGTGAATTAAAATTGTTTTGTGACCAATTATGATGAATGAAAAAATGGAATCTTTGTAATTTTTTGAGAATCCATAGATATATTAGATAAACATAACTATTCATAAGATGATAAATATAATGTTTATAATAACTTTAAATTACTAGCTATGAAATTTAAATTTTTGTATGATAGAAGTTTATAACTATTATGGATAATTTGGATGAAAAATATGGAAATAAGACCCTTAGGTGATTATTTTAGTGGGAAGTTTCATTGAGGAATTTTTAATTTTTAGTTTCTGGAAATTATTTTAATTTTATTTGAAACAACTAAGGATCAAATGATCAATGATTTTAAGGTAATAATACTATTAAAATATTTGTTGAAAATATGGCACTCGGCGACGGCGAAGATTCCTAGCGATGGTGCTCGACAGCGGCTCCAGGAGACAAGCCATAGATCATGAGTGTGGATGGATCCCCCCCTTCCTGAAGGTGGGAAGGGGGCTGAGGTTCTTCCTTAACCATCGATTTCACAGGAGGTATTTGTACCTTTCTCTAACCCAAGATTTCATCCTGAATTTCTGTCAGTCTCTTTGAGTTATAAGGTTCCAGATTTGCATCTCATGGATTCTAAACTTACGATCTAATTATACGAGTTCTTTATAGCATAGAATCTCTTGAATTTGACCCTAGTGGCTCGCTTTTATCACCAAAGACGTTCGGTAGATTAATTCGACATATTGTTTTTTAGTAATTTGGATGTGCAGGTTCCTACGATGGTGGGTTTTATTGATAAGTTCCATTTGATGATATGTGTTTCTTCCTAGGAAGATTTAATTTGTGCTTGGTCTCGATCTCCTAGACTCTACAGTGGATACATGTTTTTCCTTCTCTGGTGGACTTTTTATCATTGCAAGAACCGGGACTCACCCTCCGTCGCGTCCTAGGTAAGATTTCCCCATCTTCCTTTTCCCCGTCTGAATCCAGTGATTATCCATATGTTATGGAATCTAATAGGGCGTTTTCTCTATAGTGATTCCCACACTACATCAGTTTGTCACCCAGTACATCCATGACTCCACGTTTAGGTGGATTCTTCAAAGGTACGAGTGGAGTGGATATGGATCACGATTGGTGAGGAGTACATATTGATGCAAGTGGTGGTGTTTGAATCCTACGTTGATTATTGTCCGGAGCGTCATCGTCTGGGCCATTGAGAAGAACAATCTCAATGTGTAACCCTCTCAGTTCCAGTGGGAATAAATGGTAGAGGTGTGGGTCAGGGGAAGAATGTTGAAGGTGTTGCAAGGAGTAGAAATATTTACGGTGTGCCGAGCTTGGGAAATCCTTCTATTGCTGCGAAATTTGAGAGACTGAAGCAGGACCTAAGGGCTGGTTCATATAGCTGTGGCACTGTGAAATATCTTGTTGTGGCACAACCTATAGGTGGGTGTGTTGCTACTACTCAGCTTGGGGATAGTGGAACCAAATGACCTGTTGCTGATGCTGGGTTCCATTGTGATGGTCCGAATGATGGGAGGATGCCTTCGAATTCAAAGGTCCATGGGGAAATGACATATGCCAATCCATGTATGGATTGTGAGAGGCAAGAGGTGCAGATGCAATCTGCTTCCACATGGAGTTATGCTTCTACCTGCAACTGGTTCAAAGTATTGTAGATTGATGAGGTATGACAAGTGGATATGGGTAATTCAATGATAGATGGTAACAATATGCAGTGTGTTTTACTTTATGTAATGAAGGAGGTAGATGCTAGCCAAAAGATTGAAGGGATGTATGAAGATATCAGATCAGTTAATGCAGCAAAAGTGGTGGATGTCTGCCACATGATGGAAGGGCAGCCTCCCTGATTGGTTGTGATTGAATGTAACAAATGTAATAAACAGGCATGTGGGGTGGTTGGTGGTTTCAATAATGACACGATAACTGGAAATTGGGGGGAAGTCTCGGATAGTGACAAGGAAAATCATAATGTAATGGTTAGGCCTTCTTATTGTTAGGTCTTCACGGATTACAAGGGGAAATCTGGAGAGGAGGTGACCACCACAGCAAAATTAAGGACGAGGAAAAACAACACTTTTTTGCCGAAGACACTATCTAATAGGTCCCCTTTCAATCAATATCCGTAGGACTTGATATATTTGGATCAATTGAACCTTATAAGGAAGTACGCCAAGATCCTAAAGCACTATGAAAGCTCGGAATGGGTGACGGCCACTGCGGATGGAGGCTCTTATGGGGGTTGTGTTGGTTATGTTGTTTATGATATGTAATCATTATTGTACATACTTTTTGTACTTTTATTTTTATTTAATAAATAGTCTGGGGCCTACCTCTAACTAACTTTCCTGGTATATTGTTGAAAACATAATTTTTATACAAAAAATTGTAAAATTAATATAACCTTTTTTTGGAGGAAGATCATCATATTTTTGGGAATGTTATAACAATTATATATTCCTAGAAAAATGCCAACCAACAAGCTGAGTGAAAACCCATTACATTTGTTAAGGCTTCAGGTTATAAAACCACAACCAAAGGGAGAAAATAATTCAACAACAACAATGGAACTAGATTATTTCCTTATTAGTAAGATATTTTATTACATGAACAAATTTATTTAATGTTTATGCTCATTTTTTTAATGAAAATTATTAGACCTAATAATATTAGTTTTATTGAAAATTTGTGGCAAATAATGAAATTTTAGGAGATATTTTATTGTGTTAATATATATATATATATCTGTTGTGTTTAATGTAAATGATTATTTTAATTTTTTATAAAAAAATTTCAGGACATGTATGTTAAAATGTATGATATCACTATTGAGGTAAAAAAATTATATAATGTTGAGGTTAATTGGGATGTATGGATTTTTATTTATTGAATGATATATTCTAAACGATTTGTATTATGGTAGAATGTTTGACATGAACTGTATTATTCCTTTATATGATGGTTTCTAAATTCTTAATGTTAAATTACATTGACTAACCATGTCAGTTTTGTTTAATATTTATGGATTGGATGAAATTTTTTTTTTATATGACCCATTATAATTTATTATAGTTTTTCAGGTTTGAAAAAATCATCTTTAATAATCATTTCTTGGAGAAAAATATGATATTATGGTGTAAATTGATTAAAGGATAAAATATAATTTTCAGGTATGTATATTTCGTTATCTTCATAGTCGTTATTGTAATGTAATTCCTCAAATATAGTAAAAGGATATTGGATGGAAAATTTTATCATGTTAAAATCATTTCAAATAAACATATGTTTAAATAACCATTGTAATTTCTTGTTTTTTGATTCATTAACATTATCAATACCATGTTTTTACCACTCTCTATATATCCTTGGGTATTTTTTCTCCTTTTTTTTCATATTTTCACATCTGAGTAATGTTTCCCTGTTTGGGAACCTAATTTTTTGTTATTCTAGGTGACCTTTTTATTTACTAATCTAATTTTTTAATTGGATGTCTGATTTACTATTTTTATAATGATGATTTTCCAAAAAAGAATATTGAAATTAAAAACCATTGGTTACTAGAAAATATCAACATTCAGAAATTCTATTTTTTTAATGGGTAGATATGGATACAACACATGATTTTAGAAAAACTATGATCGATAGTGCATATAACATTTAACAACCTGGTTAAACAAACCATTAAATATTGTTATTTAAACATGTTTTTTATAACCTATCCATTTAATTGGTGGATATTAATAGAGTTAAAATATATATATATATATATATATATTTTAAATAATTAGTTTTTTGATATAAAAATAGTACATAATTTTGACTAAAATAGTTTTATAAATAAAAAACAAAATTTTCATCAAAATGGGTCTGATTTTGTCTGTGTATGTGGGAATTATAAATAATTTCTATCACTTCTAAAATATTTAATTTATACAATTTTTTTTTTAAATTTTTATATCAATAATAGTACAATTTTTTATTAAGGATTTCCTAAATAGTAATTTTCAATGAATATTCAATTTTAAAATTTTTCATTGGAGCTTGTAAATGTTTAATGCATTTACAATGTTCTATTTTGTTTTAAAATGGTTTCAAAGTAAAATTATTACTATATTGTTATTAATAATAAAAAATTTTTATTTCAATCAATGATATGATGTAATTTAGATTACAAATATTTTTATACATAAAATCCATTTTTAAAAAACATGATCTTGTTTTGTTTTTTGTATTTGTAATAATTAATTTTTATAAACTTATAGAATATGAATATTAAAAAATGTATTACATATTTGTATTAAGATACCAATATTTGGTACGTATTTCCCTTTTATTATTTTGCATTATGAGTATTTACTAGAGTAAATAATTATCACAATGGTAAGGGTAAATTAGATAATTAAGGTCAAAATAGCATGATAAGGTCAAAAATAACCAATAAACTTTTCTTTTTAATTTTTTTATTAGTTTATTTTTACAATTTCAATCCATTTTTATAAAATATTGGATAATTGATATATTTATGATTGATATTCTCATTTAAACATTTATTTATGAGATAAATGTGAAAATGTACCATCCTTGTTTTTAATAACTATAAAATTTTTTCGATAAAGAAAAAATTCAACATCAATTGAATTAAAAAATATTATTTTAAATAATAATTATTTTTTTTTCTCAATTTAATTTATTTTAATATTTTACTATTTGAAAAATTAGATTAAATTCTTTGGAAAAACTGATAATGTATTTATTAGTTTAAAAGGAAAATAAAATAAATGATTTTATAAATAATTGAAATAAAAAATGGGATGAATTATTATATTTCATGAATTTTATAGATAAATATGACATGTTAGATACGTGTGAAAGGACTATAATCAGATTCAAACTATTTATTGAATTTTTTAAATTGAAATAAAAGATTATTGTAAAGAATGACATTAATGATAATTTATAATAAATAATATGTTATTAAATGAAAAAAATTGTAAACTCATATAATCAGATTAATGAATGGGATATTGTTTGAAATATCATCCATAGTCCATTTAAGGATATTTTTTTCATTTAATGTTAACATTTTATACACTATAAGTGTATAAATATTAATATTTTTATAATAGTCAAAAGGTTTATCTGGGAGTTATAACTAAATGATAATGAAAAAAATATAACCAAATCATTTAATCATTTATTATATATTATTAATATGAAATATAACCATATTATATGTAAATTATTATAATTTTTAAAAAAAATTTAAAAATACATAATATATAAATATTTAATATTTTATGAATTTTGAAAATGAATATCCCTTAACTTATATAATAACATTTCCTCTCTGTTTTCCATAAAAAAAATTCAGTATCATATATTAACCTACCCATTAAAAATTACCCTATAAAAATAAACAGAAAAGTTATAGAGTTTCTATCCATTACAAAAGTCTAACTATATATTAGATAGGAGGAGATCAATATGATGTCTACGAGAAAGAGGTAACTCTCCCTACCAAATCATTGAATTTTATTTCTTCAAATACATAATCATAATGTATTGAATAAATCATAATATAAAAATTATAGTATATTAAATATAGTTATATGGTTTTATTATTATTGATTAACCATTCTGTATCTCTAAACCTACCTAGAAAAATCTAAAATGTCTCAAATGATTACGAACTACTTCTTGTTTTAACATTACAGTGTAATTTATTTATCACCAAATAATTACATAAATAGTTATAAATATTTAACTAATTAATATATATTATTTTTTTGGAATTTTTTATTAAACATTAATTTCAGTCCTCAGTATGAATGAATGATTATTTAAAATGATGATTGATTTTATTATTTCTTTGAAATTTTCAATGTTCCTCATTAAAAAAATATTAAATTTAATTTTATAATATAATGGATAAAATGGTAAATAAGGATTTAAATGGCAATTTTAAATTTTTAATAACATTTGTTGAATTTTTAGTGAACATGAATATTTATGATTCATTATTTCCGACTTATAGGGAAGTAATGTCCATATTTTATAAAACAATCCCGATTATTTTTATGTATCAAAGAGTATAATAATGTATAAAAAAATCCCGATTATTCTGTGATTGAAACATAAGCCCCTTAATAATTTTTTATCGTATGTAATATAAGCCCCATGAATGAATACGATCAAAATAAAAATTAAATATCTAGTAAAAATAAATATTAATGATATATTATTTATTAATATTATTATATACTCAAAATAAATATAAATATGTGTGTAACATCAAATATTTATCAAATAGAAAAATAGACAAAGAACCCATACCAAAAGATAAACATCCATAAAATGGTCAATAAATTAATGTATAATAAATTAAAATTTATATAATTCGATAAAATAATTATATATATACTAATTGTATCATATATGATTTACTTTGAAAAATTTTAACTCCCTCTTCGTAATAATTATTTAGTAAAATCATATTTTCTAATTGTTTAATGTTTAATTTTTCTTAATAATTTTGGTTCTCTACTTAATTAATCATTCTTTGATCATTATCACATAATGTTTATAGTGAATTTTTTTTATTAATATCATATAAATTCAGTAAATTTATATTTATATTTATCCACAAATGTTAAATATAGAAAAGTAATTATGTGACAATTGGCGGTGGAATGTCATACATATAAATAAATAATGTTTTCATTTCTTGACAAATAGAAAAAAATGAAGGTAAATAAACATTTACCTTTACAGAATCAATTTTATATAATATATATATATATATATATATAATATATTTCCTTTTCATATCTTTATTCATGTCCATTTAAAGTGTAAAGGGTAAAATAATCACATCACATCCTGGAGGTAGTAGTCCACATGTATGCATGAGAGACCATATTGTTTTCCAATGGATGTGAGTGTAAGAAGTTATTTATTATATTATAATTCCATAAGAACAATTATATCACTAATATACTATATTACTGATAAAGATTCATAATTACATTCCATTATAGATGGTTATGTAAAATTAATGGTATCACTTTGTGGAGGTTGAGGTCCAACCATTTGAATGAGTGAAACATTCACATCTGTTATGATATATTAGACGGTGGATAATTTTGGTTTTATAGTCCAAATAAATATTAATCACATTTCAGATTCTATAGTTATAATTTTACAATTAATACCAAATTGTTTAATGTTTAAAAAATCAAATAATTTAAATGATTTCTTGTAAGATGAATACCAATTCATTGATCTTCCTCCATTATCGACTTTTTAATGTACCCGAATATGATGTGTTAAGAATAAAAACATTGAAAACATTATTTCAATTAATTTTATAAGAATTTTGATTTTTTTCATGATAAACTGATTATGTTTTTTCAAATAAAATATATATAGAGTTAACTTTTCTAGGGGGGGGGGGTTTACTTTTTGCTATTCATGAATGATTATAAAATAAATTATGTCTAACTCATATTAAATAGTTAAAAATGACATCTATTAGAGTATATGTAATAAAGTTTGTTAATATAACGAAATAATGATATTTATATATTTTTAGATATTATTTTATGCCTTATACATTAGATTATGCCATTTTTTATCCAATTTTAACCTTATCCTTGGCAATAAAATTTTCAGTATTAAACGTATCACAATTTTTTATAATGTTACAATTACATAATTAATTTCCAGGGGTTAAATTTTTAGTCGATTGATGATACTAATTTTTCATTTTTATTATTTTTATGAATTTTAAATAACTTAGTATAACAATATATTATTTAAACTATCATAAATATAATTTTTTAAAAAATTATTATAAATTGAACATAATGAAATATATGTAAAAAAATTATAAAAATAAAAACTCTTTATACATAAGTTATATATTATTATTAAAAATAAAATTATTTTTAAATCATATTTATCCTTAAAAATATTATTTTTTAGGTTTTCAAATTCATTTACCTTGAATTTTTACATCCTTCAAAAGTAATATGATAACCCAGTACAACAAATAAAAAAATTATTTACATCATAATAATAAATTATTAATGGTATAAATAATCTTTTAGTTTCATTTATATCATATTTTATCTAAAATGTGAATATAAAAAATAAATTAATGAAACAGATATTAATATTAATATTTTAATACATAAAATAATATAAATTAATTATGAAATAAAAATAGAACCCGAATGAAATATATTTGAATAATAGAAGCCTAAAATATACTAAATTTTGTTGATTATGTTGAGACATTATATCAGTTTTTGCCCTTGTTTTTATAAATTCACCCTTACTGATGTGACAAATTTCATTGACCATTACATTTGAACATTGTAATAATTGACTGATTTAGTTACAAAATTTGAATCTTTTATTTGTAAATATTATATTCATGTCTAATTAATTAATCTCTTGATTTTTTAATTTTAAATTATAATATAAATTCATAAAACTCAATGAAAAATGATTTTAGAGAAATGTGTTTCTTTATAATATGAATTGAATTATATCAAAATCCTTAAAATTTTGGATTCAAATAGAATTAATTATATTAATATAAATAAAGTGGACCATATTTTAATTTAATATAATTAATAAATATAAGGATAATTTTATATTGTTAAATTTAATTACAATTTTTGAAACATTTGTATTTTTCACTATATAATGAAAAATAAATCATTTTAAAAAAGTTCAAAATTTATTCATTAGTTAATATTTATATAATTATTTTTAATAATATTTTATCATTATAATATAAAATTTATAGAAATGGAAGAAAAACTAATTATAGTTTCTACATAATAAATATAAAAAATAATCTTTTTAAATATTCAATGTTTTTAGCATAAATTTACTTCACTAAAATTCATGTTCTTATTTCCTATTAACTAAAAAATAATTTTATATTGATTGTTCCCATAAAAAATATATTAAAAAAATTGTTACATATATTCATAGAAAATAATTCAATGATTTCTTAATAAAATTAATTATATAATATATCCAATTTCTCTTAAAGACTAGTGTTTCAGGTTAAACAAAATAATATGATTTTTATTATTCTTTTTACATAATTCATTGCAAGTTATTTTGATCTGCAAAATAAAATATATCTGTAATTTTAGAAATAATATAATTCTCCTTGAAAATTATACCTTAAATATTTATCCTTAAAAGCCCAAATTTAATCCAATATATAAATACTCACAAACGAGATCCTCAAAAACAATCATTTAGGGAGCCATATTCTATAAGGACTCATGCCTTTAACATTACATATTCTTGAACACAAAAAATACTTATAATTGAGGATCTTTTAAGGTTTAGTGATTTAGAAAATTAGGCCATAATAATTACATTACATCTAAAAAATTACAAAGTAGACACTTCTACTCAGTTTCCTTTTTTTCATAAAATAAATACTCTTAACAAAAGTGCCATGTATAGTTCTATATTTTAGAAAACATGACTTTTCCTTGATCCCATCCTTGACACTATTCATTATTAAGTCCTGTGAAAAACATTTCAAAATGTGGGAAGAGAATAAAAAGCTCAGTAAGGGTTATAATATAAAGAAAAAAACACTAGCCCATGAAAACAAAATCTTTTTAACAAAACTCATAAAATAATTTTATTTATGAATAACACATAGTAATCATAAATCATAAAGGTAACTTGTGGAATCTATATCATACATGGATTGTATCTATCACAGCTATATAGGGAGTTACATTTTGAATACCCATCACAGTATATTCCATAAATCACTTAGGATAAACAATAATGTTTACCTCTGTCACGTTACCCAATGCATTGGAGAGATATCCCGGGCTCACCCACCATAGGTTTATCCTGGAACCACCTGTATATGTAAACAATTTCCAAATACCATAACATATTCACACCACATAAACTAATATAAAAGAAAGATAACACTTCCACATTTCAATAACAATATATCATTTAAATATATTGAAATGTAAATCTATTATTAATTTAATTTTCAATAAAAAATACCTATAAATTGTATATGGTATTTCTTTTTAGTTTCAAAACATTATGTCACTTATGGAATCCAATGATCAAATAATACTCACCGTGGTAGAAGAGTTCATTGTCATAACTTATGTTAAAAGAATCAATTTCTTTGTTGTTTAGTAAAACACCTCATAGAAAAATATTCAATTTCAATGAATTGAAAATTCAATGGTGTATATACACCTTATAAAATAATTTCTTGTATAAAACAAAATATGAATCAAGGAAAAGAGATTGAGACGATGTCCCTTACATCGTGTCGGACTTGACCCGTTTGTTCTTTAATCTCATGAATAATAAATTGAACATAATTTTTAATTACATAAGAACATTTTCAATATCATTATTCATTTCAGATAACTTATTAAAATTTTAAAATCATTATGTTATTGTACATGCATTTGGATATGAGAAATGAAATGCATTGTTCATGGAGATGGTAAGCTATATGTACTCGTGACCACTACTTTCATTTCTAATTTCTATTTTAATGGAAAGAATAAATAATGATACATAGGTATATAACAATTCCAGTTATATATCATATATTATTTCATTAACTCCATCATTTTTATGTTCCACATATAGAATGAATGAGTTATATCACTTTGACGGGGTGGTAGTCCGCACTTCCTCAAACAAAATTATCGTATTTACCCTCTATGGAAACCATAAAGGTCCTCTATAAATTAAAAATATATAAGCATAGAAATAATAAAAATATTATATATATGACATATAAATATAGTTCCATCTTAATGGACACCATAATATGTAGTAGGAGATAATTCAACAATCAACTTTTCTTGAGGCGTTAGTTTTTCGTCCACAGAAACTATATATTCCTTACTCATTAGATGGAGGTGTGTGTAATTGTAGTTCGAATCCTTATTATAAAAAAAGCATAAAATATTGAGGATACTGGTATATTTATTAATGTAAATATTAAAAATATTTTATGGGGTTGGAGATGAAATATAAAACAAAAGGACTTAAGAGAAGATGTTACTATTAAATTTGGTATCTCCTTTTTGTTTGAACAAAAATGTTTATATGAAGTGCCATCTACCTAAGGTAAGGATACTAGGATGAATATAGTTATGTAGGGAGCTTAATTTAGATAATTATGGATGAGCCATGGGGCTTGAGAAGTGTGACAAATGAGTTAGAGGTGAGGGATTTTTATAACGAGGAGGAGGGGATCTTTAAGAAAGTTTGAACATATTAATTTATTATATAATGATTTTTGGTTTATAAAAATCCAAAACATTTTAAACAAGAATAAAATAAGATACAAGTTTGAAAAAAATAATCCAATAATAATTGGAAATGGTTTTTATAATATTATAATATTTATAATCATATTTATTGAAATTATTCATTAATGAGGTAAACATTGCATCAATATTGTGTCATATATAATTTTATTCATACGATGTCTTAAATTTATTCAAAACATAAAACGATATAGGTAATTTCATTAGATTTCAAATGAATATTTATTTACTAAGAAATAGCTTATATAACCCCATGTAAAAATTTATTTACTAAAAGTTATATGTTTATGTAATTTTTGTCTTTACATAAAATTAATTTATATAATGTATCATAATAAATCTTATGTGGCTCCATGGGTTCCCAAAATCGACCCATGGTTTCCCATGATTGGACATGACTCATAAAATAAGGTTAGGATAAGTTTCATTCTAATTTATATATTATTATAATATTCTTTTTACCTTGAATTACCCAATTTACCATTAACCGTAGTAAATAAACCGCAAAATTTTCTATTCACCAAAAGTTATTTTCATATTATTGATCCAAATTTTACATAATAATAACAACCATGTAAGTTGTAAATTTTGAATTCAATTCATAGAAGTGAATATTTTTCATTTAAATGAAAACTTATGTTTTCAACGACTACTCGTTGTTTTCACTATAAATAAACAATTAAAGGTTTTATGAAAAGTACAAAAAATTCAGCTTTAGATATACATGATTTTCCAAATCCTAAAATGTTTTCTCTTTTACAAAATAAAAAAACATAGAAGTTTCATTAATTAATTTAAAATTAATTGTCATTGTCAAAACAAAAACAATGTTTTCACGAAATAATAACTATCAAAAGATTGACACTTGTGTATGTCCAATTTCAAAGTGAAATTACTTTCAATGAAAAACAGTGGATTAAATGGAAAAATATAATCTAATTAAATATTAAATCCAAATTAAAAATTTAATCTATAAATAAAAATATTTTATATAAAATGTAAAAATTGAATTAAAATAATGTATTTTTGTTATTCATTAAATAATGAATTTTATCAGAAAAATTCCAAAAATTTACCGAAAGAATATTTTCATGTACTGATTATAAAAAAGAATTTTATTTTATCATATAGAACTTATAAAAGTTACCAAATGTTGATTTAATAAAGGTTCTCTATCTAAAGGTGAAAAATTGACATTTAAAGAATATTAGAGTATTTATGATTATAAATAGATTCATTCAAATTTTAATCTTCTAAACTTTATATTACGAATTTAAAAAAATTTAAAAAACATATATAATCATATTTTAGTTAGTTCTATTATTTCCCCACAGTAAAATATCTAGGCATTAACTACCATTCAATATAATAATGTTATATGGTTAATATACGACATAAGATTTCAATGAATCTCGCGGTTGTGTATCGAGTACGCCATCAAACATAGCATCCCCTTAAAGTAATATTAATATATAATTCACAAATATTAATAAATATGAATGTATCATATCCTTTATTTAACTAGTATGTTACATCCTTCCCCCTTTTGGAAATTGCGTCATCACAATTTTATTCACTTATCAAATAAGTGGGTGTATTTATACCTCATTGCACTTTCAAATTCCCACTATTCATCTTCAACCATATAGTTCTCCCACATACCCTTTACTTGATAAATTACCTTATTCCACAACAAATTCAATCTTCGGTCAAGAATATGGATAAGTTGTTCATCAAAAGAGAGATTCTCTCCCAATTGAATAGCCCTTAGGCTCATAAGATAAGATGGATCCGACATATACTTTCTCAACCTTGTAACATGGAAATCATTGTGTATCTTGGATAAACATGGAGGTAAAGCCACTCTATATAAAACACATATAACATTCTCTATGATTTCAAAATGTCCAATGAACCTCATACTCAACATTCCCTTCTTACCAAAATGCATCAAACTTTTCCATAGAGAAACATTGAGAAAGAATGATCACATACTTCCTAAAATATCATTCCTCCTATTATCTGCATACCATTTCTTCCTGCTCTGAGCTGTTATCATGTGCTTCTGAATCAACTGAATTTTGTCTGCCATCTCTTCTACCAATTTTGGTCCAATTAACTTCCTTTCACATAATTAATCCCGAAAAGGTGGATTTTGACAAAAATTTTCATATAAATCCTCAAATAGAACAATTTTTATACTATAATGGAGACTACTATTATTTAAAAAAATATACAATGGAATGATGTTTGTCTCAGCTTCCCTGCTAATCGAGTGAAAAAGAACATAGAATATCCTCCAAGGTGTGAATTTTTCATTTTTAATTTCCACCTGGTTACGGATGAAAAGTTGTACTAAAATTTAAATCAGTACCCAATGATTTTAAAGGCCCTTATGAAAGTTAGGAGTAAACATGGGATCATGATCAGATTAAATGGATAGGCTGACTCCATGCAACCTGACTATTTCATTAACATACAACCTATAATGTTGATCAGGAGAAAAATAATCTTGAATATGATGGAAGTGAGCTGATTTAGTCAATCGATCAACAATAACCCAAACGTCATTATTACCGCGAGATGTTTTTTGGGAATCCCACAATGAAGTCCATGTATAAATTTTTCTATTAACACTCTGGCACCGATAAATATTGAAGCATTCCTTTCGGTAATTTCCACTCTTCTTTAACCTATTGACATGTCAAACATCCCACTATGAATTCATCAATATCTCTTTTCATTAAATCCCACAAGTAATACATCAGATGATCTTTGTATGGCTTAGTACTTCTAGGATGAACTGAAAACAGAGAACTATGATCTTCAAATAATAACTCATTCATCAAATAAAAATCACAAGAATGCATAATCTCTTTTGAAAACAGAAAAACAGTCATTATCGATGTTAAAATCTGGAAACTTACCATTCTGAACAATCTTTACATTTTTCTACAACTCAATATCTTCATTTTATTCATTCTTAATTCTGTTTGATTGAGATTGTTTCACTGACACCTGATACAAAACAGAGATATTTCCTACAATGACAACTTCTATTCCAAATTTTTACAAATTAAAAACCAAATGATCTACTTCCAAACATAGCATGGATAATGAACCATTTTTTTTGACTCAAATCATAAGCTACATTATTTTGTTCTCCATGATGGAAATGAATCATGTAATCATAATCCATGATTAATCCCATCCATATCCTCAAAATCATGTTAAATTATTTTTGAGTGAATATATACTTAATACTTTTTTGATTTGTATATATTCCACACGTTACTCCATTAAAATGATTCCTTTAATGTTCTAAACAGAAACAACAACATCTATATAAAAATCATGTATAGGGTACTTTAACTCATTAGGTTTAAACTGATGTGAATCATAAATAATTACATGATCATTATGCCTAAGGACACATCCAATTCCATTAAATGAAGCCTCACTGTAGATAATAAACTAACCATTCCTAGAATGCATTTCCAAAAATGGATCATTCACCAATATTCTTTTAAATTCCTGAAATAAGTCATCATAATCATTTGTCCAAATGAACATAACACCTTTTCATGTTAAATTAGTCAGTGGTCCAGATAACTGTGAAATATTTTCAACAAACCTATGGTAATGTTATACCAAACCATGAAAACTATTGATCATGGTTATATTTGTTGGTCTTGGACATTCTTCAACAAATTTAGTTTTATTAGGATAAACACTGATGCAATTTTTGGAAACAATGAGACCACCGAAAGAATTTTTTTGTAACCAAAACATACACTTTCATGAATTTACCAATCAGTATATTTTCATTTAAGGCATGAAATACCACCCTTAAATGACATTCATGATTCTTTTTTACATTTGGAATAAACCAAAATATCATCAATAAACACAACCAACATCTGTCACATGAGTCAACTGATCTATCAATCCATCAGACTATTAAATTATTATTCTAACAATCTCATTATACTGATTTGAAAGGTCATTTACCATTGTATGCCTTCGCTGCACAACATTCTTATTTCTTCTTAGAAAACCATTTTTAACATAGAAATATCTTAGTCCAAGAAATATAGTAATATGTAAATTATATATCATATCAATACTACCATAAATTAATTTATGGATATTAACTTAAAATTACCCTAACTCATAGAGCTATCCAAACTGACCACTGATACCAACTTTAAAAACCCACACCATAAACATTATATAATCTTAAATTAAATGAATAATTCACATTGAGGATCTTTTTAGGTTTAGATTTTTAGGTAATTAGGCCATAACTATTACATTACAACTCATAAATTATAAAGTAGTAACGTCTACTCAGTATCACATTTTCCATAATATAAAAACTCTTAAAAATATCCATGAATAGTTCTATGTTTTATACTGCATGACTTTTGCTGGATCCCATCCTTGGACGTATTCATCATTAAGTCCTGTGAAAAATATTTCCAAATGTGGGATGAGAATAAAAAGCTCAATAAGGTTCATAAAATAAAAATTAAAAACAATAGTCCATAAAAACATAAGAATTTTATCATACCTCATGAAATCATATGATTTATGAATAACACATAGTAATCACAATTCATAATGGTTACTTGTGTCGTCCATATCATACATACATTGTTGTTATCATGACTAAAAAGAAAGTTATGTTTTGGAATACCCATCATAGTATATTCCTAAAATATCTTAGGATAAACATTTAATTTTACCTCCGTCACATTACCTATTGCATTGGAGAGCTATCTTGGGATCACCTTCCCTATATTTAAGATGGAGCAACCCATATATGTAAACAATTCCCAAGAACCATAAAATATTCATAACACATAAAATAGACACAATAGAAAGATAAAATTACCACATTTATATCATAATATATCATTTAAATATATTGACCTAACAAATAGATTATCAAAACTATTTTCAATAAAAAAAATATGAAAATGGGTATATAGTATTTAATTTCTTTTTTAATAAATTATGACATGTTAACGAAACCAAATATCAGATAATACTCACGGTGAAAAAAACGGTCATTGTCACCACCTACGTTAAAAGAAAGTTTTTTTTGACATTTAGTAAAACATCTCATAGAAAAATATTCCCTTGGAATGAAATGAAAATTAAATGGAGTTTATACACCGTATAAAATAATGTCATGTATAAAACAAAATATTACTCAATGGAAGGAGATTGAGAAAAAGTCCTTTACCTCATGTCCGACTTGACCCGTTTGTTCTTTATTCTCATAAATATTAAATTAAAGATGATTTCTACTTTCATAAGAACCCTTTTCCAGTTTATTATTCCATTTATATCACTTATTACCATTTTATAAACATTATGTAATAGTAAATAAACTTGGAGATAACAAATTAAATGCACATTTCATGGAGACATTATATCGTACATACACATGAACACTGCATTAATTTATATTTTTCATTTTAATGAAATGAAAAATTAATGATACATAGGAATATTATAATTCCAGTATAATATCATACATAATTTCATTAACTCCATCCTTTATACATTACACGTATGGAAGGAACAAGTCATATCACATTGAGGGGGTGGTAGTCCGCCATTCCTCAAATGAAATAATGGTATTTAACCACAATGCAAACCATAATGGTGTTATATAAAAGAAAAATATAGAAGCATTTAAACAATATATATATATATATTATCTTTCACATATAAATAAAATTCCATATTAATTGCCACTATAAGAGGTGGTATGAGATAATTTAACAATCATCATTTGGTGAGGTGTTAGTTTTCCATCCAGATAAAAAATCTGTTCTTTACCCATTATATGAAGGTGTGTGTCAACGTAGTTAGAATCCCTATCATAACAGCAACCTAGTATATTTAGGATACTAGTGTAGTTATAAAAGTAAGTAATAAAATAATTCTATGGGATTGGAGAATTAAAATAAAATAAAATATCTGAAGAGATTACATTACCTTTTAATTGGGTATCCCCCTTTGGTTTGAACCAAAAGGTTTTTATGAAGTGACTCATGCCTATCGTAAAGAATATAGGAGTAAGAGAGGGATGTTGGGAGCATAATTTGGTATAGGGTGGATGAGATAAGTGGCTTGAGATGTGTGAGTAGTGGGTTAGAGGTGAGGTCTTTATATAGGTGGGAGGATGGGCTCTTTATGAATATTTGAACATATTATTTTATTAATTTTAGATTTATAAAAGTGTAAAACATATTAATGTCGAATATATGATGACTCGGTTTTGAAATAAAAATAATCCAATAATAATTGTACTGGTTTTGGATTTTTTTTTTAAGTTTTTTAATGTTATTTATTTAAATCATTCATTTATGAGGTAAACTCTGCATCATTATTGTGTCCTAAATAATAATATTTATTTGATGTCTAAAAATTATACAAAAAATACCATGATATAGAAAATATTTTTAGATTTCAAATGAATATTTATAGTCAAATAGATAGCTTATATACTCCCATTTAAATATTTGTTTACCAAAATATATATTTTTAAGTCATTTTTGTCTTTAGATTAAATAAATAATTATAAAGTGTCATTATCACTCTTAAGTGGCTCCATGTGGTCCCAAAATCGATCAAATAATTCCCATGGTTGGACATGACTCATCAAAAATGTTTTGGACAAGTGATAAAGTAATTTTATATTATGATAATATTTTTTTACCTTGAATTACTCTATTTTCCCTTAAATGTTGTAAATAAAAGTCCAATGTTACAATTCACCAATGTTTATTTTCATCTTATTTAACCAAATTTTACATACTAATAGAATTTATGGATGTCATATGTTTTAAATTCAATTCATATAAGTGGTAAAATTTCATTTATATAAAAATGTTTGTTTTTAACTACAACATAGAGTTTTCACTGTTAATCCAAAATCGATAGTTTTTAGAAAAATAACAACAATTCAGCCTAAGCTATATATTATGTCCCTAATTCAAAAATGATTTTTATTTTACCATATTTAAAAAATATAAGTATCTTTAATTAATTTAAAATTAATTACTATTGTCAAAACAAAAAGCGTTTTTCTAAGAAATGATAACTATCCAAAGATTGACCCATATGTATGTCCAATTTCAATGTGAAATAAAATTAAATAACCATAATTTGATGACATAGTAAAAATATATTATAATTAAACCTTAAAACCAATTAAAATGATAATCTAACCATATAAATACTTTATATTAAATTGATGTTTTGAATAAAAATATAGTATTTTTCATTATTCATTAAAAAATTATTTCTTTCAGAAAAAATACCAAAAATTTACCCAAATTAAATTTTGATGTCCCATTTATAAATAAGAATATTACTTTATCAATCAGAAGATATAAAAAGAGAACATAAATATATTTAAAGAGGATTCTCCACTAAAATGTGTAAAATCGACCTTTTTATGAATATTAGAGTATTTATGTTTGTAATCTGATTCAATCATAGTTTACATTTGTTGGTTTTCATGAATAAATTTTAAAAAATTTAACAAACATATATAATCTTATTTTAGTTAGTTCTATTCATTTCTTCAAATATAATGTCTATGCGTTAAATACCATTAAAAATATAATATAATAATGTTATTGTACAACATATGATTTTAAAGAAACATGTGGTTGCGTATCAGGTACGCCATCGATCATATAATCCCCTTATAGAAAAATTAATATTTAATTCATAAAT
Source organism: Viscum album (assembly GCA_963277665.1). Classification (NCBI taxonomy): domain Eukaryota; kingdom Viridiplantae; phylum Streptophyta; class Magnoliopsida; order Santalales; family Viscaceae; genus Viscum; species Viscum album. The sequence goes on from OY728155.1 coordinate 1,450,860,293, forward strand.
ATTAATATATATGAATATATACTACCTTTTTTTACCATGGATGTTACATAATCCCCTTAACTCTAAATAATATTGGAAGAAACTATATAGTACATCCATCAAGCAATAAGACAAAAAAATATTATATATATGAACATTTTTTGTACCGTATTCCCTATCATTATACACATATTCCCATAAAATATAGTTTAACCCCCATTTTTTATCTATTTAATATATTCCATGCAATTTAGAACCATATAATAGTATTCCATAATGGAATATGCCTCATATCATTTCAAATCACAATGATATATCATTTGGGATCCTAATAACCCTCCTTCATCCACCAATTGGTGATAATAAAATCATATTTTGAAACTTATTAATAATACCCCTTAGTCCCTTAGGCGATGCTATTGGATATCTACGACTAAAGGTTTTCCATATAGAGCATAAGGACGAGTGGCCTATCATGATGGACTCTTTAAAATAATCATTTAACTGATATTAATGGATTATTAAGTGTACAATTAATATCTCGATAGATGAATGTTTTATAGATGTGTTATAATTTTGATTTATTGTCATAGTTTTTAGAGAATTTGAGGGAGAATTATTTCTTTTAAATGTTATTTTAAATGAAGTGGAATATCCTTAGAGGTCCCCTTCCAATCAGCTAAATCATTATACATTATTTTATTTTCCATATTATATATATAATAATAAAACCACATCTAAAATCTCATTCATATATATTAAATTTTTATTGATGGGACAAAATAATCCCCGATTTCTCCTTTCTATATTATCCGTTATCTGTAAAAACGAAACTCAAGACTTAAACAAATATTTCATTATAATTGATAAAATAAATTTCTCAAAAAATATGAGCCAAGGATTTAGGGGTCTACTGTATTGGAAAACATATCGATACAAAAACATATTCTTAAACATGAAAAAAAATATTTATTTAAATATTAAACAGGGATCCAAACCCCAATAGATCATTGAAAACCACATCATATATACCGATAAATATGAAAATGATAAGAGTGATATAGAATTATATTTAATGGAATAAACATATAAATAAAAAATAACATGATTATTAAGAGACATGAAAAGATGTGATAAAGTTGATTATCATATAAATGTGGATATTATATATTTAAATAATATCATAACATCATAAATTTTTTCTAATGACATGACATATGATATCATAAAAAAACAAAGGTCCCTCCCATGATCCTCATCATAACGTGGAAAGAGTCCCATGGTGGATTAAGTTTACTCCATGATCCCTTATATAACATATAATGAAATAAAATTCATAAAATAATAAATTTCATGTCATTGTTATTACAGTCCATCCAATATCAGAAATTAAAATTAGAATTTTTTCCAAATATATTAATATAAACCATTAATAAATTACAATCATGATCAAACCCATGAGATAGAATTGGGTTTAATTATTCTAATTCAAGGAATAACTGAATGCTAAAGGATTATGATTCATAAGACAAGAATAAATTAAAGAATATTAAATTTATATCTTTTAAAATGAAACATATGATTTGATTATTGAGCTCTTATATTACGATTTAAGGTGATTATATAGGATAACATATCATAAGAACTCACCCCTTTGGTGAAGAATTATGTAATATGTAAATGTTCTTATTGACAAATAAAATAAAATATTGGACTACATAATAATTCTATTGAAAAATGAATGTTTTCAATTAGATAAAAAGGTTATATTAAAGATATCAATATTTGAAAACTACATCATGAGGGTGATTCGTGATTTTATATAATAAAGAAGATAGTTCGCCGAAATTGGGTTTACATAAAAGTGGTTATTTTGAAGGGAAATATGAATGTGTATTACACAAAATAATTTAATGAAAAATATGGTAAATATTTATTTATAGATTATATTAAAAAAAGTTGACTAATGTGAGTATAATATAATATAAATGGAAAAATAAAGTGAATGTGTACCACAAAATCCATGATAGTTTATAGATTATCCCTTATCTCTGGTTTAAAAGCGATCATAAATTTTACATAAAATCCTAGATAAAAAAATTTATTTTATTAAAATAATCCAAATAACAATATCCGTTTATATTTTTTATTTGTTCTATTTATCATTATATGTAAACAATTCATTACATTGTTCTCCCTATATCAGTTACTTTAATTTCTTCAGTCAATTTCTAGGAAACATTCATTATATATTTAAAAATGATTAAGTGTTATCAAATTTTATCATAACAAATAATAATAAATTTTATTATTTAATTTATTATTTTATTATCACTAGATTTTAATAGGTATATATTATTTCCATGTGTGGACTCTAATTAGAAGATGAGCTTTTATATTTCTTTCTTATAAGGATAAATATTCAATAATCAATTATTATGAATATAAAATATGGAATGTCTAATATTGATATAATTTATATAAATAGTTTATTAAATAATTTATATATAACTTCAGAACATTCTTTATTCCACCCATCTAATTTATTAGGGAAAAAAATGGCACCACATATAGGCGATAGTCTTCACATAAAAATGAAAATGTGTTCATTTTCTGTAATATTTTAGAGGAAGGTATAAAAATAATTTTCAATTAGTATAACAACAATCCAGAATATTGATTATACTGGTTTAATTATACTATCATTGATAGAGGAGGGTTCGTGTGGAAAATGTAGAAAAAAATTATAAGGTGTGTAGGAAAATATTACCTCAACATTTGGGTTTTCTCCATTGCTCAACCCCTTAATTCACCTTGTAATTTTCATTACAAAATTACATAGATTATAAAAACTAGGGAGAGGGTTTAATAGATAATAGGATTGATTTTGTGTTATCATTAGGGGATTTGGAAGTTTGGAGTGGTATATGGGTTGTGGTTCATTTTATAATTGATGAGATGATAATATTTCATACATAATAATATTTAATGAATTGAGAGAACATATTTCATAAGAAATGTAAATCCAATGTAAAAAATAATATTGTTTGGGAATTTTTGTGTTCAATAGATCCAAATATGAAATTTTATTCACATGTTACAAACATGTTTTTTTTATTGTTTACACATTGATTTTATTAGTTACCATTTTTTGTTATTTGGGTGTTCTGTGATTTGTCCATATTTATATTTATTAATGTATACATATAAAATGAGGCTTATTAGATAATTTAAACCTAATAATTATTAATAAGGAATAAAAATTTTCATATAAAATGTCTACATATATGAAATATTAATTTTAATATTAGGACATGTAACATGAAAACATATATTTTTAGAAAACATGTATTTTTAATATTAATAATTTTGTTTTGGGTAAAAAAGGAAGTTATTTAATATATAAAAAATAAAATATTTTATATTATTCCAATAATAATTAATTAAAATTAAATTAATTAAAAAATATAATTCCACAATGTGAATATTTTTCTTATACAAACAGATGGAAAACATTTTTTGTTAAAACATATACTATGTTTTTATAATGATATAGGTGGATTTTATATATGAACATAGTATTTTAATATATTTATTTGTTATTTACCAAAAAATTGTTCTATAACAAAAATGTTTTAAAAACATTAATAATATTATTTTATAAAAAATGTGATAGTATTTAACAAAATCATTATTTTTATAATTCTACAAAAATTTATTATTTCATAAAAGATTAAAAATACATATTATTTTAATTCTGATATAGGAAAAATAAAAATGAATTTAATTTTCGAAAATTAAATATTAAATAGTATTACAAATATTTTCACTCAAACTGTATTTACAACTATATATTTCCCACTATTTTAATAGTTATAATAGTTATCTTTATAATGTTAATTTAATAATGTTTTTCTGTTTTCTAGTTTAGTTCATTATTGTACATAATATTAGATACTCAGAAAAATATTTATTAAGAGTGTATAATCAATTGTATCTATTATTGATACATCAATTCACTCTTGGTTCATTACATTGTATACAATCATGGGATTATAAATGATCTAGGTGTATCAAGTTTGCAAACTAGATGGAGATTAAGAATAATATGAATTCATTTAATGAAAACTAATATCATAAAGTTAAGTAATGAAATAATTATAGATAGATATAAAAGATAAATATCCATCATCTATTTAATTCATCAACAATATGGAAGTGGTACACCTTGGATAATCCACTAATGGGTCATGGTTCCAATAACTAATTATTGGAATCTACAAAATAAGGAAAGTAATTAAAAGGATCTAACTCTCGATTTGGTGGTTATAATGTATCTACGATAGAATTAATGTGAAGAATATCACCAATAATAAGGGAAGGATTATAATTTATAGATGAAAACATTGATATTCATAATTTGCTCCAAAATTGATTATGTGATTAGAATGTGTTCCTTTATCTCTTTTAGGATAATCCAATAATCATAAATATTACTAGAATTTAGTTACCCTCCTTAGTGAATACCTATTTATCATATATCCAACATGTATCCATATGTAGGGCTGTAAGGGATTCATCACGACACTAAATATTTGTGTTTTTATGTTCCTATGATCAAGCTTCATAGCATTAGGAATAATATCATTTGTTGGTGATAAATACTATTTTTTTTGTTTTTATTAGGAATACTCACATGCAGGATAAAAAAGATTCATGTATGTTTTAGACATTAAATTTGATCAGAAATTGAATTGTTTATTGTATTTTGTGTTGTAATTTTATGTGAATGGGACTAGTATTCATTTATCATGGAGACTAGTATGATTTATACATCAATATTGGATACCTACAATCGAATAAGGATTATTTAAATAAAAATTGACATAGGAAGTGAGAAACATTCCTATGAAAAGGTAATTATTTTATCAAACAAATTTGAGAATTATTTTGTCCATGTTATGTGAAAATGGTATGAGGTTCAATTTTTATTCATGTAGAGAATGAAATAAATCTTCTTCTATAATATTTGGAATCAGAATGAAAAATTCTAGTGAACAAAATCCCTATCAAAATCATTAATATTAGTTCAATATGAGATCCACATTTTAACTGTGTCTGAGCATCCAATTATGAAAAGTGGTTTATATTTTCCAATGGAGATTATTTTTGTTTCTTAAGTATTTTTTTCCTTTTTTGAGATCATGTTTACATTAAATATGTGTTAATAATAACCATCGGTTCATGGTTGCATTCCTCAAAGATATTGTTCTTAGTTCATCTTGGAACCATAGAGCTCCTCGATATTTGAGACACCCCAAAAATAATCTTGGTTCAATATCACTATAAAAAATAATAATATATGATTTTTTATGGATGTAATGATGTTTTATCTCAATCTCAATATTCAACAACATCTATTAATATACTCATAACCAATATTAAAATGATTTATTTTTTCATTCTCAATCATGATTAAATATCAATAGGGATTCTGGATTAATGTTTTGTGTGACATTGGGAATTCTGAAACATTGATTCCTAACTCGTTACCACTATTAATGATCATTGTAGTTCATAAATACATTAAAAATTCAAGTTAAATACGAGGGGTTGCAATTGGAATGTCAATTTAATATAAATGTTAATGGAGGATCTTTAATAGACTATATTATTCTTAGATGACCATTGAAGCTACATTGTTATAGTAGAAATGGATTGGCTAGAAATGGATTCAACACTCTTTAAAGGATATAAGTGGATTTTATGCCTAGTTAAATGGAAATATTATCATAAGACAATGTGTTGAAAGTGAAGGTGTGGGAATTTCTTTAAGAAATTTCTACCTCACTGTCACAATTGGACCACTGTGGAAAGGTGTCTCTCGATCTATTATTCATGTAGGGTCGAATTACAGGTAAAAGACTGGTATTCACTTATACATAGGATGATAGTGTATCACTCCACATTAGAATGTGGTTTTCATGGATTAATGTCCACAAAAGAAGGTTCATAGTGGAATTTTCATGATAGTAGGGTGGCATCATAGTCACTAATCCCTACTCATATTCCTATAATGGGGCATGGTAAAAATGATTTTAAAACTCACAATTATTGTGGTCATATATATAAGGTAGAACTTTAAATGTCATAAGATCAAGTTAAGATAATGGTGTTCACTTTCAGAGTAGTACATGGTAGCTTTCCTTGTCAAATGCATGACCAACATCTTATAATGTTTAATAATGTATAGAATTTATTATTTAATTTCCTGAAAAAAAAATTAAATACTATAAAAAAATCACCAATATATGAAAATTAATTGAAAAATTAAATCTAAATTAAAATTAGATCAAACATGAATAATTCCCTTATAATTATATATTTTTTCAATTTTATTATTTAATAATAGGTTACTACAAAAAATAAATCGAATATTAAAAATTAATTAATAAATTATGACCAAGAATTCTATATAAAATATGGGATTCTTGTTTAAATTATATAATAAAATGAATAAATCCATAAATTTCACAGTACAATTTATAAAACAGATAACGAACAATATATAAAAAATTAATTAAAACGAACTAAATTACTCCAGATTCACATGAATTAAGTGAAAACATTATATGAAAAGTACTAAACAATTTATAATTATATTTTTTACTTAAAACCCCCAAATAAAAAATATTTCACCCCTAATAATCGCACTGAATATTTTTATATGAAAAATTCGTAAAATCAATTTTCTATCATAGAAATATATATACAATACAGGAAAGAATAAATCATATGTTACACTAATGTTTCAATTATATCCTACTTTTATGATTTAAAATAACTATCATATATTTGTTTTATCAAATTAAAAGTTCAATGAGTGAATCAAATTATATTTATACATAATTAAATCTTTAACATGAAGCACACCCATTTAACCACCTCTACTTGTTTCATTCTGAAAATTTCTAATTTCCACTTCTCTAACACACCTAATGTAAATTAATTAAATATTAATATAACATTATTTATATAAATTAAATATTCACCCCAACTGAATGGATTAATTTTTAAGATTATAATAATTATTAAATAAATCATTTAAATAAATTTTCATAGACATAATTTAAAAATAGTGTTTTTAATTTCAATTATTGGATATTAAAAAAATTCATTTATTACTCAGAAACACAGTTTCTAATGTCTCATAAATTAAATTTGGGACCCTAATTTTACATATATAAGTAGGTTATATGGAATTATATCAAATTTCATTTTATATAGATCTATGAGGATTACGTTTTTTCAAAATGAATATTGCATCAGATTAAGTTAAAAAAACATCGGGACAACACATTCAAAATAAGATTCCTTAGTAATAATTTTACTCATAACGATTTTCCATTATATAAGAAATACATCGATAAAAATATTATAATATAAAGAAACAATCATTTGATAATCACAACTTCATAACCAATGGATTCTATACACTCAAGAAGTGTATTAAAAATAATATGAAAACATTCAAATATTTTTTTATATTATAAACACATTAAAAACAAATTAAATAAAGTGCATGCATAAATGATGAAGACATACGAAAAAAATATATGAAATTATTATTATTATTAATTATTAAAAAAATTATATTCTTTTTTATTTTTTTCAATTATATAAGGAAAGAGGATAAATGGAAAAATAGAAAAATGGGTATTTACATTCCATGAAATTTCTCACTATCAACTCTACATAGATTAAAAATACTTTTATTTAGTTAAAAATTCCCTTATCAAGGAATATATATTATTAATAAAAATCTCAAAACGTTTGAAAATGAAATATAAAACCTATGAGTCCCTTATTTAATGGTTCTTGGGAGTTGTTTGGACATATCCATTGATACATTCTATAATTATTCATGAAAATTATTCACATATTCTCCTTTCATGTAGTGGGGGTTCATTGATTTTTACCTTAATCTAAACTAAAGAAAATTTAATCTTATTTGTCTCTATATATGTTCCATTACATTTGAAATGAATTTTATCTACTCTGAGATTCATCCCAAAAGTGAGGAACAACAAATTCTCTAAAATTTTAATGTGACCTCTCTAGATGTGTCTCTAATTGAAAAAACAATATATTTACCTTGAAAAATATTTAATTCTTCTAATCTTGTCTTTTTAAATCCTCAAGAACAATATGGTGTTTATTATTATGTTCTACAACATTATTTTAATAAAATTTAACTCCACTAATATCGTAGTAGGATTTATCATACAACTCAAAATGCAGATAAAAGAAGTTTTGATTAAAAATTTCGTTTCATCTTAATTGTATAGTGTTTTATAGGAATTATTATACTCCCACAATGAATCCTATAGTTTCTTAAATTAATAAATATAGTTGGGGTACATTATCTTGTATAAAATTGTTCTTATATATCCACTGGAAACATCATCAATGTCATTGGTTTTATATGGTTGGATCTATATTTGTTATTTTTTACTCTATAATTCAATATCAAGTACAGAGTGTTCTTAATGTAGAAGTGTGTTCATTGGAAATTTGTTATTTCATTAAAAATTTGAAACCTAAATGATTATTTTATTTTAGAAGCTCAATCATGGTTTTTTAATTATCAGATCTTGTTATTTTCACATCATTTTACCTAATTACATAATCCAATACAACCATAATATAGAACAAACGAATGATATAAGAAATTTAAATATAATATCTAATACCCATATATAAAATTAATCACATAAAAAGGTTTTGGGACATTTTATGTTTTTTTGAAATAAAAATGTTAAAAAAAATAGTTTTTACTTATTTTGAAAATATCCAGAGTCTTTAAAAATATAGTGTTAAAAAATATATTCTAAAACATTTATAAATTTTCATTAATTCCAAAAATTTAATCCAAAAAAAAGTGCATGGAAATACATAAGAATATATTTCATTTTATTTTTTGGAATACATATCCATAATTCTTATAATGGAAAAAACACAACTTACATAGACAATTAATAATTTTTTTGTGCAATACACAAAAGGAATCCCAATGAACGTATTATTTGAGTTCCTTTGAAAACATAAAACACAATAATCTACTCTATTGAATGATATTTAATGCTTCATAGATGATATTACCCTATAATACCCATACTTAAAACAATTCATTATAACATTGGGAAAGTATCCTTAATATTGGGTTAGCATAGATGCTCATTCTGGGTAATAATGGAATTTATATAACCATACAATGATTATAATGTTATGAAAATTGGATCATAACATTTAATAAGAAAACCATGAAAATATAAAATCATATAATTGAATTATTGAATTAAATATTGAAAACTAAAAATTAATGAATCATAATGGAATCAAGAGAAAAATATATGAAATCATAGTAATAGATCAAAACATTAAATAGTGGAAAACACATAAGTATTTCAAATGATTCACATAGTAGTCAAGGAATAAATACCTAATAAATAATAGTATTATGGGTTCAGTCTCCGTAGAACATTGGTAGTCATGGATTACTCCCATAGCCCTCTTAGTAGACAAAGCTCACTCCCAAGTCCATTCTTACAGACAACGTCCTTTTTTGAACTATGTTCACAACCCTTTCCTTCCATGAGCATATTATTAGATATAAATATTTACATAATAAATTATTGTGGAATATATGTACAACCCATCAAATAATTGAAACCATAAATATTTTTTCCAAAAAACATAAATCCTATTATATCCCATAAAAATTGGTTTCATAAACATTTCATTATAACATTACTCATGGAAAAGAAACAGAACTAATAAAAACCATTACATTATAAATATTAACCATTAATATATAGAATAAAAATGTTACTATAAGATCATGTACCCAGAAAAACACAAGTAACATCAAATAATTTTTTCATAGATGGAATGTGATTTTGAATTAAAATTTGAAATAATTCATGAGGGAGATATCCATTCCATATTAAAGGACACATTTTAAATCATAAATAATTTATAAAACAATTTATATTGAAAATATATATTATAATATATAAATTAATATTTTTAAAATATATTAAACATATTTTTAAATCATTTTATCTAGTGTTCATAAAAGGGAATTTACAATAAATTTATATTTTTTTATAGAATACATATTATTGAATGAAAAATTATTTGTGACCAAAGACAGAATAAAATTTCATGAATATTATAATATCACTAAAACAAAACGATTAATGTTGAATAATTTCAAATGGATTTAAATACACCACAAAAAATAATATATGTGTATAACATATCATGTTTGTTAAAGAATTTATATTGAGAAAAAATTAACAGGATAGTTTTGTAATTCATGAATAGTAAACCCCATGAAAAATAGATAATCAAATAGATATATAATAATCGATAAATGTAAATATAATTATCATAGGACAATCAGGGGTATTATATAAACTATAAAAAATAAATAAGTGGTGAATATGTAATAAGTCTTCTAGAGATAAAGAGAATCTAGATATCTCTTTACCTTATGTCTTGAGTCTCGTTGTATAAATGAAAACACCATGTATAATAAATTTATGTTAATTATGAATCTATTTCAGAACCATAATAAACTACATCATATCATTTATGAGATAATTATGGCCCTCCATAACCCATTAATTAATAAATCCATATTAATGTTATTTTTTAATTAATAAACACATTTTTCTTATTTTTTTGATATGTTATATTTTTGTATATCGTACTAATATAAAGATTTAATCCCATATAGAGTGAATAAAATAAAATAAATATAAAATATATTAAGTATATATGTATTTATAATATTCTATAAAATATATTAATAGATAATTAAATACACCATTCATGGAGGCGGTAGGTCGTACGTACACATGAACACTATTTCCAATTTCTTCTCATATTTACAGAAATAAATTAAATTCCATAAATGTATATATATATATATATATATATAATTATACAATAATAATTAGTCAATATATAAAATAAAGATTTCCTAAATGAACCATTAATACTACTAATATAATGTGTTAACAAATCACATCGTATTGACAATATGGTAGTCCCCTCATCCTCAAATGATGTAATAATATTTCTAAAAAATTGAAAGCATCAAGTTTTGTGTTTTTTAATAACTATAGAAAGATTATTATATCCTAAATATAATAAATATAATGTAATGAAAGAAATTTTATCATTATTCCCTAATATTGAATGGTGGAAATTGAAGAAACAATGACATTAGTTCTTGAAGCAATATTCCACCATATATACAAATTATGATTTTATATCCCATTTGAGGCAAGTGTGTGTGAGTATATTGAAAACCATTAAATAAAGAAATATAATTATATCCGAGATATGAATTTTCCAACATAAAAATTTAAAAAAATTAGGAGTTTTCAGAAGATATAAAACAAAAACAATTCATTGATGAAGGTTGCATCTTCTTTGGTTATCTCATTTTGATTTGGAAAAAATGAGTTCATTGGTAGAATTTCAGCCCAATTTTTGGATTCTATGATTATTCTAGGGATTTTGGGAGTATATTGGGATATATTTTGTTTAATCTAAATTGTTTATTATCTGTAATGAATAGAGAAGAAGAGGTTCCCTTTTATAAATCTGGGCAGGGGAACCTTTAGTATTTACTCTGTAATAATCCACCCTATCCAGTTGACTTGTGAATACAAGGAAGCATTACATGGAATTAAGAGATATCCCAGGGTTCCAGTGGGTGTAAATAAATACATAATGGATTAAATTCATGTGTGGTATGATTTTTCTTTAAATAAGTATTCCATTAACTACACAATAATAACTAATAACCACAATATGATGCATGATAAAAACAAGACAACACAACAATGATATTTTATATAAAATTATAAATAAGGTATGATATAGTGGAATAAAAATAAGATAAATGTAAAAATAAACAAAAAATAGGGACCCCAAGATGACCAGATGACTCCAATGACTATTAGATTAATTCTCCAACATCACTAAATAGCATATGTTTCACGAGGTGGTGCTAAATACCAGTGATAATTTCTCTTTTACCATGTCTCAAAAGAGTAAACATGTAAAATAACCAATGATCTAAATAAACGGTGCATATAAAATATAGTAGGATTTCCCTAGTGATATCCCTAATCATTACATTAGAATCGAATGGTTAGAATCATTTATGTAATAAAATTAATATAAATCAATATCAAAAAACAGTTTATTAGTAAATGTAAAATACTTCCTAGACAATTTATATATAAATTAAAACAATTTACAATTTAACCTATTTTCCTAAAAGTTATATGTTTAGAAAAACAACCAAAAAAGTCTTAAATTTTTTTTTTCAATATTATTTTGGCATAACCATTCAATAGTTCACCGCACGCCCACACATGCATACATATTTGACACTTCCATACTCATGAGTGGTCTCTCATCAAATAACATTATGCCCCATTGACATCCTCCCTTGATTTGGGTCCACACACCTTATAACCCAATGGTTCATGTCAGTTATATTTAATAATATTGATCATCAACTAAAAAACCCGATATATTCCAAAAAACCATTCCAAAACATACAAATAAAATCAGACATTTATTGAAAAACATTCAAAAAGAGAAATCCAAACAAACATTGTCTTCTAATAATGATTAATTTTATTTGAAAAATTTAATTCAGAAACATGTCTCACAATTCCAAAAAAAATTCAATTTAAAATACAAACAACACAATCAAGAACAAAAGCACAATTTTAAAAACACCCATATTTCAAGATTTCCACAATTCACCAAATAGTTTCATAAAATGGTTACAAAATATTCATAAACAAAAATTCATGATCAATTCATCATGAAGAAATAAATTTGAAAGCATACTAATGTTAAGTAAAATGTATTCTTTTGACTTCTATATCATGTTTTGGAAATCACAAATGCATTCTATCATAGTTTGGAAATTACATTTGTCTTCTATCTGTCAATCGTATCGTACTGACTCTGTCAATCGTATCATACTGACTCTGTCAATCATATCGTACTGACTCTGTCAATCGTACCATACTCACTCTTTCAATCGTATCGTACTGACTCTGTCAATCGTACCATACTGACTCTATCAATCGTATCATACTTACTCTGCTATTCAGATGTTCATTATTTGTTTTGGTACTCAGTCAAAAACACTCATTGCATATGAATCGTACTCATGTTTTTCATTTCTTTATATCTCTTGTCCTAACAAAACGATGTCGTTGAGTTAGTTACAAACTAATCAAAATGATGTCGTGCTTTCTATTTCAATATGACCGTTGGAGGAAATATGACCGTTGGAACCGGAGGCCAATAAATAGGAGGTCATTTGAAGCTGAGAGTACAACGATGAACAAAGAGAACGAATGAAGAGACTCTGTGAACTACCAAGATTCTAGAGAGAGACACTGTGACTTCTCTCATCTGCCTTGAGCGTCCGATCATCGTATCGAGGTCTTTCATGTAATTGAAAGACAGAGGTGTCGATTAACTACAAAATCGAGGGCTGCCAGGGATAGGCAGACAGACGTGTCGATCATCGTATCGAGGGCTGCCGGGGATAGGCAGACAGACGCGCCGATCATCGTATCGAGGGCTGCCTGGGATAGGTAGACAGACGTGCCGATCATCGTATCGAGGGCTGCCGGGGATAGACAGACAGACGTGCCGATCATCGTATTGAGGGCTTCCAGGGATATGCAGACAGACGTGCCGATCATCGTATCTAGGTCTCACCTAGGTGTTGGTGAGACAGACATTTTATCCTAGGTGAAAGGATAACCCTTCTCTTTGGGTTAAAATAATTGTAATACTTTTTCATTTCCGTTGTTACTTGTATCAGAAAGGGATTTGTATTGTTTCCTTTCTCCCTTAGATATTCAATTGTAATTGTTTCAATTACAATCATTCTATTACATTTTGTATTGATTGATTCTATACGCTTTAAGGTAGAATCATTCATCTTTGTATTACTCTTATTATTGTGTTCACCTTGAATGCAATTGTTTTATATTACATTAGTATTACAATACATCATACCTTTTATATTCAATACAATTGTGGGTATTTGAATTTGCATTAGTTTAAGATCATTTAAACTAATCCATTAAGTTGCTAAAACTCATAGGTTTTTAAACCTACAATTCACCCACCCCCCCCCCCCTCTTGTATTGTTCCATCTAATAGATATATATATTTATATTCGATCCATCAATTGGTATCAGAGGAGGTTTTCCACTGATTTGTATTACTAGCTTTATTTTTTATTACTATCTTGAATACTTACTAAACTAACGAGTGGAGTGGAAATGTTTTTTTGTTGTATTAGATGGCAGGAATGAATATTGGGTCAATAGACAATCTGAATTATTCTAGACCACCAATCTTTGATGGGAATGATTATGAGTATTGGATAGATAGTATGAAGACTTTCGTTATCAATACTGGTGTAGACAACTTTATAATGCTTACTGGGGGTTACAAAATTCCTGACAAAGAATTCAGTACTTTCACCAACCATGAGAAGCAAGAATATCAACTGAATTACAAGGTACACAATACTTTATTATGCTCTATGACCAGGAATATATATATCCAGATATCTTCATGTGAAGAAGCCAACTGTATTTGGAGGAAATTAGAAGTCACTCATTTTGGTACATCCAAGGTTATAGAAACAAGGAGAGCAATGCTTCGAGCAGAGTATCATGGATTTGTTTTTCCTTATGGTGAGCCTGTATGTAAAGTACAACAATGGTTTATGACAATTGTCAACAGCTTACAATCTATGGGAGAAAAAAGGTCTTGATGATGAAGCTCTTGTTGATAAGATTATAGATATAATGCCAAATAAATGGGAGTCAAAAAGAACAGCTATTGATGAAAATAGAAAAGTTTCTCAGATTACTCTTGATGAACCCTTTGGAACTCTTCTACAGCATGAGACAAGAATGAAGAGAGATGATGATTTCAACAAGAAGAAGAATGGGAATGGAAGTGTAGATTTTTATCTAAAGCTAAAACAACTGAAAGGCTTACAAGGTCTAAATCCAACAAAGATGTTGTATCTGATTCAAGTGATTGTAATCTTTCGGATAATGAGTTATCCAATCTTGCTCGAAGGATGAACAAGATCATGGGAAAGAAATATTTTCAATATAGATTCAAAAAGAAAGACATGAAAGATAGGAAAATTCAGAGGTAACTTGTTATGAATGCAAGAAAGCAGGACATATAAGGCCTGATTATCCTTTACTGAAGAGGAAAGATAGAAAGGAGAAACACTCTGAAAGAAACAAGAAAAGGTTTTATAAGACAAAGAAATTCTTGAAAGCAAATGATATGTGGAGTGAAAGTGGTAGTGATTCCTCAAATGATTCTTCAGAATATGAGACATCAGGAAAAAAAAATATTGGACTTCAAGCCAGACTACCAATTGAAGATCATTGTCTTATGGCTAAGGTACATAATGCTGAAGCTATAACAAATGTCTCTTTGAATGAAAATTATATTGATAATGGATATTATGAATCTTCAAATGATGGATCATCATCATCAAAGGATGATACATTACCTTCTTTTGAAGAAGTCTCTAGATTTGCCAAGTTACTTGAAAATGAAAATTCTATACTCAAAAAGAGATTTGAAAAAGCAAATTCTAGAATTTCAATCTTGACTAAAGAAGTATCAGATCTTTCTAAATATCTTGATGAGAAAACTTCCGATTTTGAAAGTATTTTAAAAACCCTTGAGAAAGTTAAAATTGAAAAGGATAAACTTTCTAAGGATCTTGAAACTTTAAAGAAAAATATTTTAGAGCCTAACTCTAGTTCAATTTCAAATGTTTTGGAAAATAAGAATTTGGTTTTAAAACTAAAGTCAGAGATTTTATCTTTGAAGAAATGTTTGTCAAAATTTACTCATGGTAAAGAAAACTTTGATAGGATGTATTCTCAAATTAGACCTTTGATAAATCGTTCTGGTCTTGGTTATACTTATTCCAAACCTGTTTTTAGCAATAACTATTTTGTTCCTCAAAAAACCATTTTCTGTTCTATGTGTCAATGTGGTGGACACTGGAGAAGAGATTGTTCTCTTAACAAAACACAATCTTTAGGATTTCATAAATCTCATTTTTCAAAACAAATGTGGATTCCTAAAATTCTTTTATCTAACTCTTCTGGATCCAAAAAAGTTTGGATTCCGAAAATCTAATTGTTTATTTTTCTGGAAAATGAAAAGTGTACCAATAAGAACATTTGGTACATGGATAGTGGTTGTTCTCGACACATGACTGGAAACAAATATCTCTTTGAAAAGGTTATCAAAACAAAAGGTGGAAAAGTTACCTTCGGAGATAATTCTCAAGGAACGATTGTTGGTATAGGTAATATTGTTTTTCTTGGAAAAGTTCTTATTTCAAATGTTTTGTTTGTTAAAGGTCTTAGGCACAATCTCATCAGAATAAGTCAATTATGTGATGATGGTTACCTTGTGAATTTTAGATATGATAAGTGTCTAGTTCACAATTCCAAGGATGAGTTCATTCTATCTGACCATAGGCAAGAGAATGTTTACACTATTAATTTAGAATACTGTAGGAACCAAAACATACATTTCTTAAGTGGAATAGAAGACCAATCGTGGCTATGGCATAGGATACTAGGACACTGTAATATGAGAAACCTAAGAAAACTCTCAAAGAAAGGACTTGTAAATGGACTACCAGATCATAGATATGATTCTTCAAAAGTCTGTGATCCTTGCCAATTTGGCAAGCAACATAAAACTAGATTTAAATCAATTAATGAAGATTCAACTTCTAATGCATTACAGTTAGTGCATATGGATATTTTTGGTCCGTCACAATCTGGATGAATCGGAGGAAAATACTATGTATTTTTTTTAGTTGATGACTTTACTATATTTACATGGGTCCACTTTCTCACAAAGAAATCTGAAGCCTTTTCCTATTTCAAAACTTGTAGAGCTCAAGTTAAAAATGAGAAAAACCTACCATTGATAACTATTCATAGTGAACATGGTGGTGGATTTCAAAATTCAGATTTTGAAACCTTTTGTAGTATGAATGTTATTACACACAATTTCTCAGCACCAAGAACTTCTCAGCAAAATGGTGTTATTGAAAGAAGAAATCGCATTCTTGAGGAAATGACTAGAACCATGTTGAGTGAATACTCAATTGCTATGCACTTTTGGGCTGATACTGTTAGTACTGCCTGTTATACTATAAATCATTTTTTAACTAGACCATTTCTTAATAAAACTTCTTATGAGTTATGGACTGGCCGAAAACCTAATGTTTCATACTTCAATGTTTTTGGATGCAAAGTATTCATTCTGAATACAAAAGATAATCTACATAAATTCTCACCAAAATCTAATGAAGGAATCTTTCTAGGATATTCTACAACTTCTAAGGCTTATATAGTTTTCTATAAGAACACTTGTTATGTTGAGGAAACAATACATGTAAAATTCGATGAAACTAATCCTTTTGTTTTCAACCAACCCAATCTTACATCCTCGAATGTGTTTTCAAAATTTTTTTATCAACCAATAGTAGAAGATCACTCTGAAAAGGAAAATGTTCAAGAAAGTATTCCTGAAACATTTAACATAGAAGAGATCCTACCATATGTTGATGAACATGTTTTACAAAACCCAAATCAATTGTTTCTTAGAAATCATCCCAGTAATAACATCATTTGTGATATAAATCAACCTATAAGGACCAGAAATTCCTTAAGAAATGAAATAGAACATCTTGCTTTTCTTTCCCAATTTTAACCTAAAACTCCAAGTGAGGCCTTAGGTGATGATGATTGGATCAAAGCAATGCAAGATGATCTAAATGAATTTGAAAGGAATCAAGTCTGGACTTTAGTTGAAAGACATAAAGAAACAACTGTGATTGGTGTAAAATGGGTTTTCAGAAACAAGTGTGATGAAAATGGAATCAGTGTAAGAAATATAGCAAGACTTGTTGCTAAAGGATATAATCAACAAGAGGGAATAGACTGTGAAGAAACATATGCTCTTGTAGATAGACTTGAATCTATTCGTATTCTATTAGCCTTCGCAGAATATTTCAATTTCAAACTATTTCAAATGGATGTCAAATGTGCTTTTATAAATGGTTTTGTTCAAGAAGAAGTTTTTGTCGAACAAACTCATGGTTTTCAAGACCCAAAACATCCTAATCATGTTTTTAAACTTACCAAGGCTCTATATGGTCTTAAACAAGCCCCTAGATCATGGTATGATAGACTTACATGTTTTCTTTTACAAAACAATTATACAAAAGGTACAGCTGATCCAACCCTTTTTATAAAAATGGAAAACAAAAATGTTTTGATTGTCCAAATCTATGATGATGACATCATATTTGGATCAACTCAGAAATATTTAACTAATTCTTTTGCAAATTTAATGAAATCTGAGTTTGAAATGAGTATGATCGGTGAGTTAACATTCTTTCTAGGTTTTCAAATCTCTCAAAAACCAGAAGGAACTTATATATTTCAACATAAGTATATTAAAGACTTACTCAAAAAGTATGGATTTGAAAAAACTAAAAGTATTAGCACCCCAATTGGTACCTCAAATACTCTTGATCTGGATGAAACTGGGAAACCAGTAGATCAAACAAATTTTAGAGGTATGATAGGGAGTTTGCTATACTTGAAAGCTATTCGACCCGACTTGATGTTTTCTGTATTATTATGTGCAAGATATCAATCTAATACAAAAGAGTCTCATTTAAAAGCCATAAAGATAATCTTTCGATATTTAAAAGACACTATGGATTTAGGTCTTTTTTACTCTTCTGGAAATGAATTTGTTTTAAAGAGTTTTTCAGATGCTGACTTTGGTGGTTGTAGAAGGGATAGAAAAAGTACATCTGGAACATGTCACTTCTTAAGAGATTCCCTGGATTCTTGGTCCTGCAAGAAACAACACTCAGTAGCACTATCCACAGTAGAAGCTGAATATGTAGCAGCTGGAAGTTGTTGTGCTCAAGTATTGTGGATGCAACACACACTCACTGACTATGGTTTGAGTTTCTCCAAAACTCAAATTCTTTGTTATAATACAAATGCCATAGCTCTTAGTAAAAACCCAGCACATCACTAATGTAAAAAACACATAGATGTTAGGCATCACATTCTTAGAGATCACACATAAAAAGGAGATATCGTTTTACAATTCATCGGAATGCAAGAACAACTTGCTGACATTTTTACAAAACCTTTACCTTTCGATAGATTTGAATTTATAAAACAGAAGCTAGGAATGATTACATTAAAATAATCATTCATATCTACTTTCTGTTTTACATCTCTCCTAATAGTAAGTAACTCCTCGTAGAAAGGGGGATGACATTTCTTTCTATGTCTTTATGTTTCTTTTTATCTTATGATCGTTAACTATTTACTCTCTCAATATGTGCATCTTTTTCTGTTTATCGTATTGAAAATTTTATCGTTTCATTAATTTTTTTTTCTTTTTTTCTTATGTTTATCGTATTGACAGTTTTATCGTATCATTCATTTTTTTGTTTATCATATCGACCTATGATAGTAATGAATTTCTTTTCCATCGTATCGACCGATGATGGTAATCAAATTCTTTTCCATCGTATCGACTGATGATGGTAATCAAATTCTTTTCCATCGTATCGACCGATGAAGGTAATCAAATTATTTTCCATCATATCGACCGATGATGGTATTGAATTTCTTTTCCATAGTATCAATCAATCAATAGTTTTGTATCGACCGATGATGGTATTGAATTTCTTTTCCATCGTATCAATCAATCAATGGTTTTGTATCGACCGATGATGGTATTGAATTTCTTTTCCATCGTATCGACCGATGATGGTATTGAATTTATTTTCCATAGTATCAATCAATCAATAGTTTTGTATCGACCGATGATGGAATTGAATTTCTTTTCCATCGTATCAATCAATCAATAGTTTTTTATCGACCGATGATGGTATTGAATTTCTTTTCCATCGTATCAATCAATCAATAGTATTGTATCGACCGATGATTGTATCAAGATTGTTTTCCATCGTACTGTTAGTTTATGGTAACAATATTGTTTTTCAACGTATGTTCAGTTCATAGTAATGACTTTGTTTTCCATCGGCATGATGATGTTTTTTTCCTTACGATTGTATTTTCTTTTGATTTCTATCAAAACCAACTATTACCTTATGTTCTCCGACAGGTTTTTTTTCTTTTTTTTGTTTTTTCTTCTTTGTTTTAATCCTAACCATTGATCTGGTTTTCTCTAATCATGACCGTAGAAGATCAACGGTCATCCTCTTTCGACTGTAGAAGATCAACGGTCACACCTTTATCTCCTATAAATAGCCTCCCTCCCCTCCCCAAACCCACATTGAATTTTTAGGATTTGAGGCGAAGCTCTGCTCCAACAGCTATAAATCATCGTACGATCTTCACATCAGCATAACCTTTATGTCTCAATCCTTTGCTAATACTCCCGCCGAAATGTCTTTAAAGACATTACAGAGAAGGACTTTAACAGAGAAAGGTTAGTATCTCGAGATTTTTTCGATACGAACGATTCTACAATCAGGAGGATCATTTTGTTTCATGGATGGGAACATCTGTGTGTTGAAAAGCCTGATTCTCAACATCCAGTTCTTTTTGATGAAGTTTGTCAGTTTTATAAAACCATTTCTTTCAACAAAGACATGACTCTAAACTTGGTTGTGTACGATAGAAAATTGTCTATGTCTGTGAAACAAGCAACACATTTTCTGAATGTTTCTGTAGAAGGGGATTCTTTCTGTCCATCGCACAATCTACCAGAGGAATTTTGTACGTTTAATAGAGAACGTGCTGAAAAGACTTTGTTTGTTATTTATGAGGAAAAGAGAAAAGTGTCTCATCATTCACCGTACAATTGTTTTGTCACTTTATGGATGAAAGGTTTTCTTATCCCAAGGAATGGGGATATTGAAACTCTGAATGTTTCCAATATATTCATGCTTGACTATCTTGTGAATATGAGAAATGTAAATCTCATTTGGTATGTTTTTGAAACCATTAAGAATGTCAAGACAAGAGGGATTAAGTCCAAGATGATTATGTATCCAGCTATCCTTACAAAGTTCATTCTTGAAAGTATGAAGTTTTGTAACATTCCTTTGAAAGGAAACCCCATGGATTTGAAGCCCTCATGGATTAGTAAGAGTACGATGAAATAGATGAATGTTTGTTTTGATCCAAATTCAAAACGTTTTGTCAGAGATGTAGAAGTTGAATAGGCTTAGAATCAATCGGCACCTATGCCAGCCAAAGACATTCAATCTACCGGTGTTACTCAAAAGTCTGATCCGCAAAATAGTTCAAAGCCGAAGAAGAATCCAAGGTACGGTAAGGAGGTTGTAGCCAAATGGAGAAAGGATAAGGAACAGAGAACGGAAGGTGATTCGAAGTTTGGTCTTGATCCTGCTGAGGCTTTTGCAGAAAGAGTAAGGGTAGAAGAAACCCTTCAGGCTGAAAAGAAGAAGAAGGCTCTTTTGAAAAGAAAGGCTCAGGACTTTGATGTCTCTAAAGTCTTGAAAGCAGTTGAGGATGCTAGTGCCCAACTAACAGAAGAAGATCACCAAGAGCCCAGCGTACAGAGTTTCCCTGAGAAAGGAAAACAAAAACAAGTGATGGAAGATATAGAAGAAGTGGAAGAAGAAGAAGGAGGCATTCTTTTAGAATTTCTTCAAAGTTCAAAGAAGAGTAGAGAGGAATTGGTTCAAAAGCTGAGTGAAGGGGTTCAACAAACTCCTCATGCCGATCAGGAACGATATCCGGAAAGAATGTCTTCTCAAGAAAATCAGGGTGCTCAATCCTCTCACTCTGAAAAAGTTGTTGTCATTAGTGACAATGTGGAAGAAGAAAGAAAGCAGAAAGAAAAAGAAAAAGGGAAACAGCCAGTTGTTGACTCAATCAGATCATATGAACTAGCATCATATGATGATGATACTGATTCAGATCATACAATCTCTCTCAAGAAGTGTGATTACATTGTTTATGTTTTAAGAAGGGTTGATAAGACTATTCCTTATTTCCCGAGGCTGGAAGGGAAAATTGATTTTATTACTGACAATCAAAAGAATAAGTTTGGCTCTGTAAAAGAATTGAGGAAGAAAGTTTTGTCAGTAGAAGCCGATTTGAATGTTCTATCAGAAAGTTCAGTTGCTCATAAAAAGGCTTGCAATAAGATGACCAAGTGGTCGTACAAAACAGAGAACTCAATCAATGATCATGAAATAGTTATTGAAGATATAAGAAGGTTATCAAATGAGCTTTCCATTGCTTTCAACAAGCTTGACAGAGAAACAGTTGAAAGGTTGAATCTTGTGTCTTCTCAAAGAGCCGATGTTCCTTCAGTGAAAGATTTGCAATAGAGAATGAATGTTTTTCAATCTGAATTCTTGAAGGTTTCATCTTTCAAAGATGAAATGGTTCTGCTGAAGAATCAAAATTCTGTGTTATCCAAAGATAACAAGAATTTGCAAAACAGAATTGATACCCTTGAAAAAGTAATCAGAGTCCAGGAGGAGACTATCAGAAATCAAGATCAGATTTTTGTGGACCAACAATAGATTCTCAAAACACAGGGTGAATCAATTTCTGAAGACAAGAAGGAGATCAAGAAGATGAAAGTTGTTCTTCATGATCTTATAAAGAAGGAGAAGTAAAGAAAAAACAAATAATTGTTGTATTTGTTTTCCTTTGGAACTTTTCTTTGTTTTGTAATGACTTTTATGATCTTTTTATTTTATCCATTGTCTTATATTGCTTTACTAACTCTTTCAGACAATTCATGATTACTCCTTTCCTTTTGTAAATCAGAAAGGGGGAGAATGTTTACAAAGGGGAGAATGTTTTATAAAGGGGAAGAATTCTTTACAAGGAAAATCTACGAATACAATACTTAGGAAAGTACATACCTAAGGGGGAGTTAGTTGTATTCAATTTCTTTTTCAGAAGAGTTTTCAATAACTCAGGGGGAGATAAGTATTTCTTGTTACATTTACTTTTTGTGTTGTGATTTCCAAAAAGGGGGAGATTGTTAAGTCAAAAGTCTTATTTTGACTTCTATCTCATATTTTGGAAATCAAAAATGCAATCTATCATAGTTTGGAAATTACATTTGTCTTCTATCTGTCAATCGTATCGTACTGACTCTGTCAATCGTATCATACTGACTCTGTCAATCGTATCGTACTGACTCTGTCAATCGTACCATAATAACTCTGTCAATCGTATCGTACTGACTATGTCAATCGTACCATACTGACTCTATCAATCGTATCGTACTGACTCTGCTATTCAGATTTTCATTATTTGTTTTGGTACTTAGTCAAAAACAATCATTTCATATGAATCGTACTCATGTTTTTCATTTATTTATATCTCTTGTCCTAACAAAACGATGTCGTTCCGTTAGTTACAAACTAATCAAAATGATGTCGTGCTTTCTGTTTCAATATGACCATTGGAGGAAATATGACCGTTGGAACCCGAGGCCTATAAATAAGAGGACATTTGAAGAGGAGAGTACAACGATGAACAAAGAGAACGAATGAAGAGACTATGTGAACTACCAAGATTCAAGAGAGAGACACTGTGACTTCTATCATTCACCTTGTGCGTCCGATAATCGTATCGAGGGCATTCAAGTAATTGAATGACAGAGGTGCCGATTACCTACAAAATCGAGGGCTGCCAGGGATAGGCAGACAGACGTGCCGAACATCGTATCAAGGGCTGCCGGGGATAGGCAGAGAGACATGCCGATCATCGTGTCGAGGGCTACTAGGGATAGGCAGACAGACGTGACGATCATCGTATCGAGGGATGCCGGTGATAGGCAGACAGACGTGTCGATCATCGTATCGAGGGCTGCCAGGGATAGGTAGACAGACGTGTCGATCATCGTATCGAGGGCTCACCTAGGTGTTGGTGAGACATACCATTTATCCTAGGTGAAAGGATAACCCTTCTCTTTGGGTTAAAATAATTGTAATACTTTTACATTTCTGCTGTTACTTGTATCAGAAAGGGATTTGTATTGTTTCCTTTCTCCCTTATATATTCAATTGTAATTGTTTCAATTACAATCATTCTATTACATTTTGTATTGATTGATTCTATACGCTTTAAGGTAGAATCCTTCATCTTTGTATTACTCTAATTATTGTGTTCACCTTGAATAAAATTGTTTTATATTACATTAGTATTACAATACATCATACCTTTTATATTCAATACAATTGTGGGTATTTGTATTTGCATTAGTTTAAGATCATTTAAACTAATCCCTTAAGTTGCTAAAACTCATAGGTTTTTAAACCTACAATTCACCCCCCCCCCTCTTGTATTGTTCCATCTAATAGATATATATCTTTATATTCGATCCAACAACTAAATAGTTTTAACAATTTTTTTTCAGAGTGAATCCACCTACCATGATATTTTTGGAAAAAACTGAAAATAGACGAAGAACACTCAAGAAACTCGGTCGATTCTTAATGAGTGCACCATAGATATATTCCAATAACATGATGTAGTCATAATGAGATAATATTTACCATCCAAAATATTTATATCTACCCATAACAGTTTTATATATGAGAAATTGATATTGGTGGAGAAGTAGATCTAATTATATATATGAAATCAAGACAAGAACGAAGAACAATGACACATTTCTCAAGAATTCGGATTTAAAATTCCATGTGATGTCTCTAAATTGACTCCAAATAAATTGTGATAGGATCTCCATCATTCAATGGTGATAACTAACTAATTAAGTCCATAATGAAGCAAAAAAGTGGTAGTTAGATGCAAAAACATGTGAGATAAATTTTTTTGGATCTCACACATTCCATGGACACAGTTTAGTCACATGGTTAGAAAAACCATGCACTAAAACTGTGTCTGATACTGCTTGGAATTACAGTTTCATGATCTCCTCACATGAATTACTTAACTATGCTCTCACTGTACTGATTCTGTTGTCAAATGTTTTCCAAAGTGTATGGTTTTTCCCAGGCATTATGCAAGGTTTAGATAAACTGTAACATACCTCGTAAATAAAGAATATTACTTTTTCCTATTTATTAATATGTGTGAATAAAATATTAATATTACTTTAATGGGGATGTTATGTTCGATAGATTACCTAATACCCAACAAAAAGTTTCGTTGAAATCATACATTGCACACTAATAATATAATAATATTATTTTAAATGGTAGTAAACACCTAGTTGTTCTATTGGCGGGAATGAATATAACTAACTAAAAAATTATTATATATTTTGTTTTAAATATTTTAACAGTTACCCAATAAATGAAAGGGGCATAAAATGAAAATGAATCCAATTTTAAGCATAAATATTCCAATATTTTTTAAAAGATCGATTAACCACCTTTTGATGGAAAACCATTTTAAATATATTTCTTGTAACTTTTATTTGTTATATTTGACAAAATAAAATTCTTATTTAGAATAAGGACATCAAAATTTTCTTTTTGTTAATTTTTGTTTTTTCTGATAAAGTTTATTTTTAAGGAATAATGAAAATTGATGTATTTTATTTCAAAACCTTTTTTTAATCTAATTTATTTATATTGTTAGATTAAATTTTTAATTGGTTATTTAGTCTATTAAAAATTTATTTTTACCATTTAATCCAATGGTGGTCATTGTAATTAATTTTACGTTGAAATTTGACATAAGCATGTTTCAATCTTTTGATAGATATAGTCTCCTAAAAACATGCTATTTATTTTGACAGCTGGAATTAATTATAAAATTAATTAATTCAACTTCTAAATTTTGAATTTGGTAAAATGGAAATCATTTTTGAATTTAGAAAATATCAAATTTACTTAGGATAAATATTTGGTATTTTTAAGAAAAATGTTCATTTTTATTGAATAGAGAAAAATGCTGCATTTTACTTCAAAAAAGTTTTTTCAACTAATTTTTTTATATAGATATATATTCCTTTTAATTGGTTTTAAAGTGTAATTAATTGTTTTTATAATTTAATACAATGGTTTTCATTGGATGTAATTTCACTTTTCAATTGGATGAAAAAACAAGTCAAACTTTTGATAAATTTTACTTCTTAAAAACCCGTCATAAGTTTTGACAACGAGAATTATTTTTAAATTAATTACTGAAATTTCTATATTGGGAATATGGTAAAATGGATTCCATATTTTTAATCAAAAGGTCCAAATTATGTAATTAATACTCTATTGTTCATTGACATTATGAATAGTAACGACAGTAATTATCTTTAATTATCGTGATTAATTCGTAATCGGATAGTTATGGGTAATAAACTAATAACATATTAATATAAAATGACTACTAAATGTGTCCCAATATTCTTTTTTGGGTAATATATGAACATGGGAAGCTTCATAAATAAATTTAGGGCTCATGGAGTCACATGGGTGTGATAGTGACATTTATGACATTATTTTTAAAAAATAAGAGAAATATAACAAAGGTTTGTATATCCTAGGTAAAACAATTTTAATTTAGTTTACATAAATGATATCTTAGACTATAAATAGGCATTGGAAAGATAAAATTATTTCCTACATCATAGAATTTTTATATAATTTTTATACATTAAATAAATAAATTTTATTATGACACCATGATGATACAGTGATTACCTCATTAATTAACGATATAAATAAAATGAAATGATAAGTTAAAATATAAGAATTAAACATGTAGAAAACCTATATAATGGGATTTTATAGAACCATTATCACATTATCCTAAAAATATATCACTGTGGGTCCTTTAAAATGGGAAAATCATTTTATAATAAAGTAGCGTTTCAAGACATTCCAAAAGTTACCGTCCACCCTCTAATAAAAGGCCCCCACCTCTACCTTGTTACCCACACATCTGAAGCCCTTTTCTCATCTAACATCTGCTCATATTATCTCTCTAGAACCCACCCTTACTCTTATAATCCTCACATTGAGCATAAGTCATTCCAAGGAAGCCTTTGGCTCAAATAAATAATATTTACCCGATTTAGAGGTAATGTCTTCTCTCAACTTTCATTATTTTATTTTCCATCTTCACTCACCACTATCTTCATATTATTTGATTCCATAATAACACCAGTATCATCAATATACTAGTATTTTGTTATCATATGTATTCTAAAAACACATACACACACCTCCATCTAATGGTTGTAGAACATACTGTTTCTGTAGGGGAGAATTACTGCCTCACGAAACGATGATTGTTCAATTTTATTTTAACACCACTCTTGGTGGACATTACGATGGAAATATATTTATATATGATATTTATTTTATTAATTTCCACTCTATTTTTATGTATTTTATTTTTAATACATTCCTTTATTGTTTGCATATTGTGCAAATGTGATAATTTCATATGAGGAAGTGTGGGCAACGACCACCTCAAGTGATGTGACACGTTCATGCTAAACATGGAATATATAAAGAATGTAATTAATGAACATATTTTAGCTATATAAAATATATATTAGACTGTAATTATAAAATTTCTATGTCTCATTTAATTTTAAGGTCCATTAATATGACAAAAAATGAAAGTAGCGTTCATGTGTACGTATGACCTACCATCTCCATGAACGATACATATATTTTCATATTTCAAAAAATTATGGAATATTATTAAATACATATAATATGTTATGAATTGAATAATAATCTTTAAAATAACTCCTTAAGAAATTATAAATTTGCCAAGGATTATTATTCTGGTATATAATGAATCGAACAAGACAAGTCATAATTATGGTAAGGGATTTCATATCTCGCTTTTAATTCCATGATATTTTTATTTTTCGCCACTTATTTATTGAATGTGGTGTATTCTATACAGAAAATTGATAAATATTATCCTCATTATATTTATATTCACAGTATTCTATGATTTATTTGGTTCTTATTATCTTTTGGTCAAACGACTCGATTTATTACAATGAGGTAAGGGGTTTTTATCTCATTTTTATTCCTGTGAGATTCTTTCTATATTTACCAAAATCTCCATTGAGTGGTATTATTCGACCATATGAGTAATATACATATATTTATGGGTATTTAAATCAACATTGTTTGGTCCTTCATTCCTAGGGTGTATGTTTTGTAGGTTACCAAGTCGGTAAGAGAACCTCTCATCCTCTTCTTTTTAAAAGACTTCTTTTTGATAGGTCTTTTAATTTACATATTATTATGCTGGGATATGTTATTATATATCCTTATTGCTATAAATTTTATCTCCATGTAATGATATACCCCCTTTAACTCTCATCAACTCATTTTATGAATTTTAATGTGACCTATTAGGCTGTCGTATTTCTTTAAGGGAACTTCTTAACCCAATTACAATTGTTTGGGTTAAACCTCTAATTATGTATTATGTCATGCTATGAATATGTGTGGATGACCTCTGATTGTTTTACACATAATATCCACTTATATTGGTTTTTTTAGATTTTTCACCCATAATTATGTAATTGATTTACCCTTAATCTAAGGATACCGTCTTTGTATGGGACTTCATCTCAATCTCCTTTCGTTGAGGCATACATAAATTTATATATGACCTTGTTTTATTAGTTGTATAATAAACCCAATTTACGTTTAATTTCATTAAAAATGAATCTTTTTACACGAAGTGTTTTACTAAACAACAAAAGGAATGTTTTTTCTTACGTATGTGGTGACAACATCATCTCTGCCGTTGTTACCATTATATGAGTCTTGGCTTCCTATACAATACATGACATTATTTAAATGAAAAATAAATACCACATTTTATGTTTTCATTACTTTGGTATTGAAAATGGTTTTGATAATTTTTTGATTATATCAATGTGTTATATTGGTATCTTGTGATTGAAATATTGAAATTTAATGGTTCTATTATGCATGTTTTATGTGATACGATTATGTTATGGTTCTTGGAAATTGTATATGATGTCAGGTGGTTCCATGATAAACTAAGGGTGGGTGAGCCCGAGATAGGTCTCTAATTCATTGGGTATCGCAAAAGAGTTAAATTCTAGGGTTTCTTCGAAGAAATTTAGGGAATATAATATGATGGGTATTCCAAATGTAACCATGAGGGTTACTCCCTATGTAAGAATGCTATGAATGCCTCAATTTTAGTTTATTACTTATGATTACTTTGAGTTATTCATATATCTTATGATTTCATGAGTTATGTTAAGAGATTATGTTTGATGAGTAATGTATGTTTTCATTGATTATTTTGTATACATGGACTAATGTTTTCTTTCAGTATTTTTTATATACCTTACTGAGATTTTTATGCTCATACCATGTTTTCCTTGTGTTTTCCACATGGCTTAAAGATGAATAGGGTCATGTATGCGATCAAGGAAAGACATGATGTTTAAAATGTGCAACTAGTCATGTTTCTTTTTTAAATGTTTTTATATTATGAAAAATTGGAAACATAGTTGAAGTGTCTAATTTATAATCTTTTGAGATTTAATAGTTATTTCCTAATTCTATAAAACTATAAACCTGAAAAGATCCACAATTTGAATTACTCATTTAATTCAAGACTATATAATTTTTTATGGATGATTCTTTATTGTTGGTATGAGTTGTCGGTTTTTGTAACTTTAGAGGTTAGGGTATTCTTTAAGCTTAAGTGACATTACCATAATGGTTAGGATTTTAAAAATAGTCATAATTTTTTATATAATTTAAATAAGTTTAAGATAACATGAATAATTATATCTTAGTATTATATGATTATTTTAATAATATTCTTACACTGACCACTTTGGATTTAATAAATTACTGGATCTTGAAATCACCAAAGAAACAATGGATGTGAAGAAAACTGTGACGGTTTACTGAACGAGCAACTGAATGATATGAGAGCTGCAATGAGAACTCTTTTTTTTATTCTCAACCAAGTATCTAGAGTCATGATTAACCACCTAAACCTTTGTGATTTTTATAAGACATCATATATGCAGGAAAAAACTCCCTACGAATTTTATGGTAATAATCATAAAGGTATGTATGTTAAAAAATATTTGTGTCAACTATGTAGAAATAAACACATAGAAAAATGTCTCAAAGGGACATAAAGATGCAATATATGTGGAAATGAAGTTCATAAAGAAAGAACCAACCATAGAAAATGGATGAATTTAGTTGACTATAGGAATGGGAATGAAGTTATTTTTGAACGATCAGTTGAAGGTTTTAAATGTGATGTGTGTGGTCATTATGAAAGATCATTTCCTTTGAAGAAGTTTCAGGAATGGGATCACCAGGATCATACAAATATTTGTTTACCAATACCTAATTCTATTTTCATTGAAGATGATGAAACTGACAATGACCAATGATAGGTATAGATTATTTCTTAACATGTGTTTTCCTATTATTGAATCATAGGATATGATTCATGATGTTGTTTGTAGGAAAGAATTATTTCAGAATATGTTGGAAAAGAATGGTTAATGGATCATGAATATTATTTAATGACTAAGAAGTCAACATATAAGGGATTCAAGAGTTATGGTAGATTTTAGGATGGTGAAATTCTTAAATGTATTAAGGCTCTTTAGATGATGAGATTACAGTAGAAGAATTTTTATAGTATGTGTAACCCTAATGTTTGATATATGAAAATATTATTCAAGGAATACTTATCTTCTCTTTTGGGGATATAGTTATAATGAACCATTTGGGTTTATATGATCCATGAATTTGAGGGAGTTACTGGTTAATACTTTTTTCGATGAAAAATGAATGTTATTGGACAAACATTGTGGTTAAAATATGTTATGGTTATTTTTTTATGAATTTATCTCTTTTTGGAAATGTTATAAAATTATATAGTTTTTGATGAAGGGAAACACGCAGACTGTGTGACAACCCGTCCCATCGAACGAAGCTGTGGGAATCTAACCGACAACCAAAGAAGAACTAGTATTTATCACCTACCACTGGACTACATGAAGTCCATGGTTAGAATGACAAATTCTTCTTAGTTATATGATTTTATGAATAAATAATATGTTGATTTTGGATTATCTATTGAAATGATTGACCTATCATGAAGGATAAGTTATTTAGTTAATTACTTTTCAATGTTATACTTTAAGAGTAACTGATGTTATTTGGAGGCAAATGTTTAGATTTATCTATGAGGACTATCTGATTAAATCCTACAGAGATTTGGGTTTCAATCATAGTTTGGATTACATTGAATAATTTTATGGATAACTATTTATTTAATGGTATTTCTTGAACCTTGGTTTCTATTATTTGAATTTTGGAGATTAAGTGTAGTATTTGTTTATAACAGATTATTCATTTGGGGATTATCTTATCTAGTACTAACAATTTTGGTTTTTGATATTATATAAATACTTGGGAAATATATAGTTCATATTTTTAGGGTTAGGCGATTCTCAAGAAGTTGATTATAGATCTATTATTGTGAACAAGTCATCCTAAATACTCATCTTTTGGAGAAAATATAAGTTTGTGGAAGAAATGTAGTATGAGATGAAAGTATACATGAAAAGTAAGTATGTTTCCTTATGTTTTAGTTAGGCTCATAAATAAATTACTCAATCAAGAGTAACTTAAAAAAAATGTTTTCTATTATCTTTTCTTACTGGGTAATCTAATACGGTTTAACCCATCTCATGTTTGTGATTATATGGTGGTTAACTTTCTTCTAGAAATATTTTCTATCACCCTCCATCAGAAATTGCCCGTTTGTTTCTCTTACATATCCATGTTTTCATGGAATCCTAGAATCTGTTTTCTCGGGTGTCATTTTTACTTTCCGTTCATTATTTTAAAGTGATAGTTTTACGAACTATTTTTTTACGATGTTGGACTTTCAATTAGTTTTTAGAGCCCAAGTTTAAAAGTGTGAGGACACAATTACCAAAAGGGGGGAAGGATTTAACATCACAGCTAAATAAATAATATTATATTTTCATATTTATTAATATGTGTGAATAAAATATTAATAATACTTTGAAGGGGATTCTATGTTCGATGACGTACCCAATACACAACAACAAGTTTCTTTGAAATCTTATGTTGCACACTAATAATATAATAATGTTATTTTAAATGGTAGTAAATTCATAGAATTTATAATGGTAGAAATGAATATAAATAACTAAAAAATTATTATGTATGTTTGTTGAATATTTTAACAACTTCCCAATAAATGATAGAGTCTTAAAATGCGAATGAATCTGATTTTAGCATTAAATATTATAATATTCTTTAAAAGATTGATCAGATGCCTTTTTCTGAAAAACCCTTTTTAAATATACTTTTTGTAAATTTTCTATGTTATTTTTCTCAAAATATAATACTTCTAAGAATCACAACATCCAAATTTACTTTTTTTAAATTTTGGTTTTTTTCCGATAAAGTTCATTTATAACCAACTATAATTTTTTATTAAGCCACTTTAAGGACAAGTGGGAAACCAAAGATCAAACACAAGGATTACGCGCTTAAAGTCATCAAAGAATTGTTAAACACAAGACTAAGGTTATTTGATTTAGATGCTCTGTATAATTCCCATGTTCATTTTTAATGAATAGTAAAAACTACTGTATTTTAATTCAAAACCACCATTTAATATAATTTCATTATATGGCTATATAATCATGTTAATTTTGTTTTAAAGATTAGTTAAAATGTATTTTTACCATTTAATCAATGGTGGTCATTAGAATTTTTTTTCATTTTGAAATTGGACATAAAAAAGTGCCAATCTTTTGATAAATATTGTTTTTTAAAAAACCACTATTTTTTTACAGCGGGAAATAATTATAAAATTAATTAATTCAACATATATGTTTTAAATATGGTAAAATGGACATAATTTTTGACTTTTGAATATCAAATTTACTTTGGATAAATTTTTGGTATTTTTCAGACAAATGTTCATTTTTAATGAATAGTGAAAAAATACAGCATTTCACTTCAAAACTTCTTTTTCATATAATTTAATTATATAGTTACATTTTCATTTTAATTTGTTTGAAATTGTAATTGAATTATGTTTTTATCACATAATAAAATTTTGGTCATTTTAATTAATTTCAATTTTCAATTGGATGTAAAAACAAGTCAATCTTTTGATAAATATTACATCTAAAAAACCCATCATTGGTTTTGACAAAGGGAATTATTTTTAAATTAATTACTGGAATTTCTGGGTTTGGAATTTGGTAAAATGGATTCATTATTTGGAATCATTAGTTCCAAATTATTTAATTAAGAATATTTTGTTTTTGGACATTTTGAATTGCAACGACGATAATTATCTTTAATTACCGTGATTAATTAATAATCATGTAGTAAAGGGTAAAAAAATATCATAATAATATAAAAGGACCCCAACATGTGTCCAAATAATTTTATTTGAGTCTTGGAAGACCATGTGATGGTTTATACAAATCATTAGGGCCCATGGTGTAACATGGGTGTGATAGTGACATTTATGACATTATTTTTAAAAAAGAAGAGAAAAATAACAATGATTTGTATATCGTAAGTAAAAAAATTTAATTTTGTTTAATAAATGATATCTTATACTATAAAAATTCATTGGAAAGCTAAAAATGATTTCCTATATCATGGGAGATTTTTATGAATTTTAAAAATTAAATAAATTTATTTATTTATGACAACATGAATGCAGTGATTACCTCACTAATTAACGATTTAAATAAAATGAAAAGATAAGGTAAAATATAAGACGTAAAATAATCCAAACCAGATTGTATGGGTTTATTTCGAACCCTATAACCTTATCTTTACAATATACAATTTAGGTCCTTTAAAATTCTAAAATCATTTTATAATAAACTATAATTTCAAGACTTTCCAAAACTGACCCTCCTCCCTCTTATAAAAGGCCCCCACCTCTACCCCCAAACCCACGCCTCTCAAGCACTTGAATAATCCAAAATCTATTCATATTATCTATAAATATCCCTTTAATACTCTTAGAAGCCTCAAATTGTGATGAAGTATTTTCAAGGAATCCTTTGGATCAAACCAAAAAGAGTTACCCGATTATGAGATAATGTATTCTCTCGAGATAATTTTTTTTATTTTTCTTCATCACTAACCAATATCTTCTTATTATTTGATCCCATAGTAACACCAGTATAGTAAATATAATAGGATTTTTTTATGATAAGTATTCTACCTACACTTACACACACGTCCTACTAATGGTTATAGAACATACTGTTTCTGTGTGTGGCGAATTACTGCCTCACGAAAAAATTATTGTTCAATATTCCTTTAACACCTCTCATGGTGGCCGTTATGATGACACTATATTGAAATATGAGATATATTATATTTATGTTCACTCTATGATTCTTTATTTTATATTTAAAACATACCTTTATGCTTTTCATGTAGTGAAAATGGGTAAATTTTATATGAGGAAGTGTGGACATCCGCCCCCTCAAGTGATGTGACTCATTCATTACAAACATGGAATTTATAAATAATTTAAATAATTAATGTTTTTCACCAATATAACATATATATTATACTGGAATTATAATATATATATGTCTCAATTGTTTTTAATGTCCATTAATATGTCAAAAACTGAAAGTAGCGTTCATGCGTACGTACGACCTACCATCCTCATGAACAGAAAATTATATTTCATATCTCCAAAAATTATGGAATATTATTAAATACATATATAATGGATATATATGATATTTAAATCATGAACACCATTCCTGATTTGATGTACATAAAACTACATGGACAATTCTCTTCAAACAAGTTCATTTTTGACTCATGTACCGAACTTCGACAAAACGTATGATATGAAATCCCATAATTAACTAATTATTATAAAATGATAATGTGTGATATGAATTAAATAATAAAATTTAAAGGATTCCATAATCAATTATAAATTCACCATGGTTTATTATTCAGAAATATAAAGAAACAAACAAGACAAGCCAAACTTGAAGTAAGGGATTTCTTATCCCGCTTTTAATTCCATGAGATCTCCATTGTTCGCTACTTATTTATTGCATGTGGTGTATTTTGTGCTGACATTTGATATATATTATCATGATTATATTTATATTCATGGTATTCTGTGATTTATTTTGTTCTTATAATCTTTTGGTCATATGACTAGATTTATTACAACGAGGTATGGGGTTTTTATCTCATATTTTATTCCCATGAGATTCATTATATATTTACCACTATCTCCTTGAGTGGTATTATTATACTATTTAGGTAATATAAATCAATTTATGTGTATTTAAATCAACATTGTATTGTTCTCCTTTCCAGGGATGTATGTTTCATAGGTTACAAAATTGGTAAAGGAACCGTTCAGCATACTCTTTTTAAAAGACTTTTTTTTGTTAGGTCATTTAATTTACATATTCTTATGTTGTGATATGTTCTTATATATCCTTATTGATGTAAATTTTATGGCCAAGTGATGAGATATACCTTTTAACTCTCATCAACTCAATTTTTGAATTTTATAGTGACGTCGTTAGGCTGTCGAAGTTCAGTATGTGATCTTTATAACCCAACTTCAATTTTGTGGGTTAAACATCCAATTCTTGATTATGTCGTGATATGATTATGTGTGGATGTCCTCTGAATGTTTTACACTTAATATCTACTTATATATTCTGTATTTATATTTTTCATACATAATTATGTAATTGAGTTATCCTTAATCTAAGGATATCATATTTTTTAAGTGACTTCATCTCAATCTTCTTTCATTGAGGAATACATAAATTTATATACGACCTTGTTTATTAGTTGTATAATAAACACTTTTGGAATTTAATTTAATTTAATAGGAATATTTTTACATGAAGCGTTTTACTACATGCCAAAAGTAATTTTTTTGTCTTACGTAAGCGGTGACTACAAGTTCTCCGCCATCGTGACAATTATTTGAGTTTCGACTTTCTCTACAAGCCATAACTATTTTTAAATAAAAAATAAATACCATGTTTGAATTTTATTTTACGTTCATGTTGAAAATGGTTTTGATAATGTTTTTATTATATCAATGTATTGTATTGATATCTTATAATTAAAATATTGAAATGTTATGTTTTCTTTTATGCATGTTTTATGTGATACGATTATTTTATGGTTCTTGGGAATTGTTTATGAATTCAGATGGTTTCATGATATACTATGGGAGGGTGATCCTGAGATAGCTCTCCAATGCATTCGTTAATTCAAAGGACTTAAACGATATTGTTTTTTCAAAGAGATTTAGGGAATATACTGTAATGGGTATTCTAAATGTAACCATGAGGGTTACTCCCTATGTAAGAATGTTATGGATGCCTCAAGTTACCTTTATGACTTATGATATCTATGAGTTGTTCATAAATCTTATGATTTAATGATGTAATATAAGTGCTTATGTTTTATGAGTAAAGTATATTTTCATTGATTCTTATGTATACAAGGAATAATGTTTTCTTTCCGTATTTTTTATGTCCCTTACTGATCTTTTGATTCTCATCACATGTTTTTAAAAAAATTTACACATTACATCATGATTTAAACATTACATAACGATTAATTGGATCAATGATGGTATCATGGAAAGTCATGATGTCTAAAACATGGAACAAGTCATGTTTCTTTTTAAGTGCTTTTATTTTATGAAAAAAATGGAAACTGAGTAGAAGTGTTTAGTTTATAATATTTTGAGATGTAATAGTAATGTCATAATTCTAAAATACATTAAACCTGAAAAGATCCTCAATGTGAATTATTCATTTAACTCAAGTCTATGTAATGTTTTAAGGAAGGGTCCTTATATAAACCATGATTATCCCATGCACTTCCCCTTTATCCCCAAAAAATTCCTTGAAATCACCTTAAAATCACCCAACCATCAAACATATAATTTATTGGCATAATAATACCAATGTAAGGGTTATATACAAAAACATGGGGGTTCTAAATTCTCACCAACATTGGACATTCTATTACAAGAATGTAGAAAACTACCATTTTTCTTAAATAGTTCCAACCATTATTGTTGTATTTAATAATTGCATTCCAAAATTCTCCTCTTGGATCTGACTAGGTTTCGATAAAACCAAGAGTAGACTGAACGATACTCCACACAATAGTTTCTCTTGTTTATCCACAATCCGCACTAGGATATGTACCAATGATGCATCCAACTCTAGGTCTATGAGATCCCATAAGATCGCATATACCATGTTAGGTTGATTTTTTTCAACTGAGATATATGGAACACATTATGCACCGAAACAAACCATGGTGGAAACACAAACTAAAATTCCAACTCACTAACCCATTCCAGTATCTCAAAAGGGACATTGAATCGAGTTTTTTACTTGTCCTGAATCCCAAAACAACGATGTCTATGCCTTGGAGATATCCTTTAGAACACATGATGAATCACAATGAAGAACAACGATCTTCAAATATGATTTACGTACGTTTTCTGATAACACTGAGTCGAATCTATACTTTTTCTAGTCAAATCAATATTCTCCATTATTTCTTACATAAGGCGCAACACAACTAATGAAGTCTCATCAGTGTCCTCCTAACTGTGTGGAGAATTACATGTACACCAACAAAATGCATCAAAAGAATATATATGTATTGAGGATTGATAATTGTTATTATAAGAGAAATAAAATAAGGTTATATGCTCCTCCCATGTGCAAGAAAAATACATTACACAAGAATTCAACATATTATCCAATGTATGTATCTTATTTTAAAATTTTCTATATGTGTGAGTATGAAATACCATACTCATAATCATCTGAGTCCAAATAGAGTGCTATAAGGATTTATAGAAACGATTTGTTATACAAGGATCTATGTCTGACACAATTGAAGGTAGTATTCAATGTCTCATTAATACTTCATGGATATAGATTTTGGATAGATACTACACCATAATTATTTTACAAATAGAGATGAAATGAGTCGAATTTTTGAGCTGATACACTATCACCTATATGATATCATGTTTTTGAACCATTCATTGTAGACTTGTTACAGAATAAATATATATCTGCTCCCATTTCCACACTAGAATAGGTAAATAGTGCAACATTCATACTATTCATTTTTGATCTTCCTAAAATGATGACAAGTTATGCACTTTGAAACAAACTCTTCAACATGCCTTTTCATACCACTCCCCGAAAATGAAAACATCATTTCATTATACAACTTCTATTTTCTCAGATGCACAAATAATATGTAATGGTGGTAATCCTGAAGAATTTGTTCATGAAAATCCAAAGGTAAAACCATTCTATCACTAATTTATGAATCCAAACTACCATCGAGTTTCTAGCGCTCAATGGTCTCCCCACCATTAATTATTGATCTCGTAACATAGAATTCTACATCGGATGATTAGGATGCATTGACCAACTATACCAAATGAGGAACCATGGATCCTAAAAAGAAAACTAAAACATTACCTTGTCTTCAGATTCCACATGCATATCGACTAGGAAAAACATTAAAATCCCCTCATCTGAGGCTTATTTTGCCAACTGAGCATAATAATTTCTTATAAATGAATCATCCATGGAAATCCATTTTCATGATGTATACATCAAATCAAATGAATAAAAATTTAGAAACTCAATCCATCTACATTGACTCAGATTTAAATGTCAGTCTAAAAAATATTTTTCATTATCTTCTAATACATGAGCATAGTAAATTTATCACCGAAGAGATAATGACTCCTTGTCTTCAAGGCATGTACAATTGCAACTATAAAAAAATCTAGTATTGGGTAGTTCCTTTAATAAAATATCAACTTTCTTGAAATATAAGAAACCACATGGTCTCCTTTCATGACAAAATATCCCAACACAGGTCCCGATGAACCACAATACACCACATACCACTATATTTATTTTGGAAAAATAAATATTGGTTCGGATGTAAGATTAACTTTCAACACTTGAAGATACATCTATAATTTCTCAATACATTGGAATGAAATATTATTCTATATTTAAGCTTTCATTGGTGAAGATAGTATTGATAAGTCAAACACAAAGTGTCTATAATAATAATCTAGACAAAAAAAATATTTATTTAAAGGAATTATTTGGGGGATCCTATGAGATTAAGGACTATATCATTTCAGAATAAAATAATATATCTTTTTTAGAAATAACAGTTCTAGGAAAGGTTAATTCATATATCAAAAATCTCATATTGAAAATTTGGCATTCAATAGTTGTTTTTTCATGATTCCAAGAAATGACCCCATGTATTTTTCAGGATCTTCCCTTTTCCTATAATACACCAAGATATCTTCAAAAAACACTATACCAATGAATCCAAATATTTCTGAAATATCTACTTCATCAAGATAGTAAAGACTTCTATTTAATTTAAAATACCTAAATAAATTACTACGTATTTATAATTTATATTTCTTCTATTGAAATCTATCTTCTGAATATCCCCTTCCAAACTCTCAATTGTTGATATATTGATAACAATTAAATTATAGGGAACCAATGATCTCCCATTAATTGATCAGACATATCATCAATGCATGTAATTTTATACCTATTATTGATTGTATCATTGTTATGTTTATTACTATCCAAACATAGACTTACAGTTCCATATATTTTCATCATGACGATGACTAGTTCTACACATGGAGACATACATGGCCAAATAAGTCCTTTTCATTCCATCTCTTATAACTAAAATTTAATTACCTTCTCTATATGGGTTCAGTACTATTTTATGGAAGGTAAATAGGACTAGTCCCTCGAAGGAGATCAATTTTAATCTCCACATCCTTATAGGGTGTAACCTTTTAGAATTTCATTGGAAATAAGTATGATAATTGATCCAAAACTGCTTGAAAATTGATATCCTCATCCTCTTCCATATATTCCAAATTTAAGTCCTCTAACTAATAATATATTAGGCCAACCACTAGTTCCAACATGTCCGTTGAGCCTATCTTTAAAATCCTTTATCCTCTGATGATATGCCTGACGTCTACCTCTATTCTTAAAATGGATATTTTAATATCAAAATACATGTGAGCATTTAGTTTTTTTTAAACCAATACATAACAAAAAATAAATCAGATAAATATATATCTACTTTCACGATATCACATTTCTTATTATATCCATCAACGTTTATAGAAAATTCTGTACACACAAAGGCTTTACATTCTCTTTCTTCGAGATGTGTTTTATGATTTAACACAAAAATAATCATCCCACATTTTAAACATATCATGTTAAAAACATGATATGAAATTTTCGAATGTAATGAACCAGTATAAAAAAATTGTACAAGTATAGAATTCAAAAGAATTACACCTCTCATCATTGAAAATTACCAACATAAATTCATACAATTTATTCATCAGTTCACTCTTCTTATTTACCTTGGTCATTTTACCCTTTATCTGGAGTCATGATATTTCAAGGATCACCATGGTTATCTCAATAATAATAAAGTAATTGGTTCTTTAAACTTTTTCCTATCGAAGCATGCGGTGCTTACGACACATGAGAAGTGTCTCGAGAACCTGAACTCAGAGTACTATAATAATTTCACAGAAGACACCCCATCTGCATTCAATTATAGAATGATATTGGTGGTGTGGTACACTATCTCATTAAGATTTAAGGTTAATTGCATTGGAAATAGTCTTATTTTTTGTTTGGTCATGAAGGATAGTTCATTAATCAGGTTGTCTGATTATGAGTCCCTCTACCAACATGGAAATAGGTGTCCCTCTTTCACATTCTCCATTCATTCATTGTCCAACCATTTCCCATTGGTATATGAATAAATAATCCTCCCATAGAACCTATGATATCTTGTTCGGCCACAGTCACTTTATTTAACAAATCAGTGTGATCCGTAAAACAAAGAACCATGATCATCGTGTGAATATATTACATCATCACCGATTCAATGATACATGCCTTCAAGGATTAACTCTAGGAAACATATAGTGAAAATTTAATTAAATGCATGAATTTAGTTTCATAATTAGTGAAATAAAGATTTTTTATCTTAATTTTGAAGAAGTACTTCATCTAATAGGTCATTAACATGTCAGAATATAATTTTTTGAAGAAAGATTCCTCAAAATCCACCTTTATAAGAATGATATCAAATTTATCCTACACCACTAGATCTGACCACTAGCATGAAAGGTCCCCAAGAATATACCTTCTAGCCTTACAATAATATTTATCTGTTTACAAATGAAATCTAGAATACATTTCATTATATTTATCCACACATATTCCATTTCAAGTACATAATCACCACTAAAATTTGGTGGATTATTATTCATGAATTGGATTAAATAATCGACATGCCTTTGATAATCCCTTTGGTTCACCATTTTCACATATTTAAATGCTTGTTCGATACTTTTAACCAGTTATTTGTTCACTTGTTGTTCAGGATAAAATACATTCTCTTTATCTTCTTCGTGTTGGTTTCTATGATGAATATCAGGTCCCATTTTCCAATCAAACAACAAACTCGATATATGTCACTATCTATAAATTCATTTCTTGTAAATTCAAATTCTACCACCTAAACTATGACAACATTGGTTTTAAAACAAAATTGTATCCACATTCATTTATTTTTTATAAAGAAATATTATTCTTGATTTTGAAAAAAAACCATATTAAAAATTCCAAAATTATGCATTTTTCAAAGTCGTTCATTTGAAAAATAATTCTCGAATTTTCTGAAAATCAATAAAATGAATGAGACTATATATCATTTTTCAAAATGAAATATGCAATCCTAGTGGGATGTGATTCATATAATGCATGTCATTATCATCTCATTCATTAAACCCTTGAAAATGAGATTCCAATATACTATAAGTGTCACCAAAATACTTATGTACCCAACTCACTTGTAACATGATGTTCTTCATAAAAATGTTATTTATATATTTTTTTTCTCTACATTTTATGTCCAGAAAATATTATTCCATTTTAATATTCCAAAATGAAGAATAGATGCAGATTAATTCAACTCCAATACAAAGAAACTAAAGACGAGTTGTTATGCAAGGACTGAACAAGCTAATACCATTTGTAAAAACCCACCTATTCACATTAAGAATGATTTACCCATAAATAGATAATTATTAACCAAAAAATGATAACCATCAACCACTAAATGATGCATGATAAAAACCAGACAACTAAACCATATTATTCTATGTTTAAAACACACAATGGTATGCTACATTAAAAATAAAGAAAATATCAAACTAAATAGAAAAAAACTAAGTACCTCAATATGAACACAAGACTCTAATATCCACAAGATCAGTGCTCCAACATCAGAAAACATCCCAAGTAACCAAAGTAGTTGTTATATATGAATGATACTTTAACTTTTAATATGTACTG
This sequence comes from Viscum album, assembly GCA_963277665.1. Lineage (NCBI taxonomy): Eukaryota > Viridiplantae > Streptophyta > Magnoliopsida > Santalales > Viscaceae > Viscum > Viscum album. Next base: position 1,450,903,001 of record OY728155.1, read on the forward strand.
AATTATTTAATAAAAATTAAAAACAGAGTACCAAATATGTAGTGAGTATAAAAATCGATAGGATATTCCAAATTAAATCCCTACTCCTGTAACTAGGATATAATTTTTAGCAACATATATATAAAAAGTATTATATAAAAAAATTCAAAAAAATGTTTATAAATAAATATAAAAAAGTTTCAAAACAATTTATAACAAAATTTAAACATGCGTCACATTAATAAATTTTACATCAAGTCATATATCCATAAAAAACCAAACAAGTCTTAAAAACATTTCTTAATATTTATTTGGATTTACCATTCCATAGTTCACAACACACCAACATAAGCATGATTTTTTTGAATATTCCATACTCATAAGATGTAGGTCATCCAATTACATTGTGTAGCAATATCACATGACCTCTATTTAGGGGTACAAACCTGGAACCATAATGGTAAACATTATTTATTCAGGGGAACATCAAACATGAACAATCAGAAACCCAATGTTTTCCATAAAACCCCATTTCAAAAAATTTAAATAAAATCACTATTTTATTGATAATATTTAAAAAAGAAAAATCCAGTAAAACATTTCATTCAAATAAAACATCCCTTTTATTGAAATCATGTAATTCATATCCATTTTTTACAATTCCGATGAACAATCACTTTAAAATCAATACATTAAAATAATTAAATGAAGAAAAATTTCAAGAACAATAAATTTTCATGATTTATAAAGGTCACCAAAATGTCCATAAAGGGGGATAAAAAAATTCTTAAGTATAAAATTGGTGACAAATAAAAAACCAAAGGAAATACAATTGAAGTCATTCCAATTAGTTTTACTATGTGGAGTTTAGAATGTATCCTCCTACCTTGATCGTTTTAGAGAAAACTGAAAAGGGACGAAGAACACACAAGAAACCAGGTCGATTCTCCACAAAACAAAAATAGATCTCTTCAGCTAGCATGATAATGACCAAATATCAAAATTCCAACTCCCTAACCCATTACAGTATCTCAAAAGGTACATTGAATCGATTTTTTTACTTGTCCTGAACCCCAAAACAACGATGTCTATGCCTTGGAGATATCCTTAAGAACACATGATGAATCACAATGAAGAACAACGATCTTCAAATATGATTTACGTATGTTTTCTGATAACACTGAGTCGAATCTATACTTTTTCTAGTCAAATCAATATTCTCCATTATTTCTTACATAAGGCGCAGCACAACTAATGAAGTCTCATCAGTGTCCTCCTAACTGTGTGGAGAATTACATGTACACCAACAAAATGCACCAAAAGAATATATATGTATTGAGGATTGATAATTGTTATTATAAGAGAAATAAAATAAGGTTATATGCTCCTCCCATGTGCAAGAAAAATACATTACACAAGAATTCAACATATTATCCAATGTATGTATCTTATTTTAAAATTTTCTATATGTGTGAGTATGAAATACCATACTCATAATCATCTGAGTCCAAATAGAGTGCTATAAGGATTTATAGAAACGATTTGTTATACAAGGATCTATGTCTGACACAATTGAAGGTAGTATTCAATGTCGCATTAATACTTCATGGATATAGATTTTGGATAGATACTACACCATAATTATTTTACAAATAGAGATGAAATGAGTCGAATTTTTGAGCTGATACACTATCACCTATATGATATCATGTTTTTGAACCATTCATTGTAGACTTGTTACAGAATAAATATATATCTGCTCCCATTTCCACACTAGAATAGGTAAATAGTGCAACATTCATACTATTCATTTTTGATCTTCCTAAAATGATGACAAGTTATGCACTTTGAAACAAACTCTTCAACAAGCCTTTTCATACCACTCCCCGAAAATGAAAACATCATTTCATTATACAACTTCTATTTTCTCAGATGCACAAATAATATGTAATGGTGGTAATCCTGAAGAATTTGTTCATGAAAATCCAAAGGTAAAACCATTCTATCACTAATTTATGAATCCAAACTACCATCAAGTTTCTAGCGCTCAATGGTCTCCCCACCATTAATTATTGATCTCGTAAAATAGAATTCTACATCGGATGATTAGGATGCATTGACCAACTTTACCAAATGAGGAACCTTGGATCCTAAAAAGAAAACTAAAACATTACCTTGTCTTCAGATTCCACATGCATATCGACTAGGAAAAACATTAAAATCCCCTCATCTGAGGCTTATTTTGCCAACTGAGCATAATAATTTCCTATAAATGAATCATCCATGGAAATCCATTTTCATGATGTATACATCAAATCAAATGAATAAAAATTTAGAAACTCAATCCATCTACATTGACTCAGATTTAAATGTCAGTCTAAAAAATATTTTTCATTATCTTCTAATACATGAGCATAGTAAATTTATCACCGAAGAGATAATGACTCCTTGTCTTCAAGGCATGTACAATTGCAACTATAAAAAAATCTAGTATTGGGTAGTTCCTTTAATAAAATATCAACTTTCTTGAAATATAAGAAACCACATGGTCTCCTTTCATGACCAAATATCCCAACACAGGTCCCGATGAACCACAATACACCACATACCACTATATTTATTTTGGAAAAATAAATATTGGTTCGGATGTAAGATTAACTTTCAACACATGAAGATACATCTATAATTTCTCAATACATTGGAATGACATATTATTCTATATTTATGCTTTCATTGGTGAAGATAATATTGATAAGTCAAACACAAAGTGTCTATAATAATAATCTAGACAAAAAAAATATTTATTTAAAGGAATTATTTGGGGGATCCTATGAGATTAAGGACTATATCATTTTAGAATAAAATAATATATCTTTTTTAGAAATAACAGTTCTAGGAAAGGTTAATTCATATATCAAAAATCACATATTGAAAATTTGGCATTCAATAGTTGTTTTTTCATGATTCCAAGAAATGACCCCATGTATTTTTCAGGATCTTCCCTTTTCCTATAATACACCAAGATATCTTCAAAAAACACTATACCAATGAATCCAAATATTTCTGAAATATCTACTTCATCAAGATAGTAAAGACTTCTATTTAATTTAAAATACCTAAATAAATTACTACGTATTTATAATTTATATTTCTTCTATTGAAATCTATCTTCTGAATATCCCCTTCCAAACTCTCAATTGTTGATATATTGATAACAATTAAATTATAGGGAACCAATGATCTCCCATTAATTGATCAGACATATCATCAATGCATGTAATTTTATACCTATTATTGATTGTATCATTGTTATGTTTATTACTATCCAAACATAGACTTACAGTTCCATATATTTTCATCATGACGATGACCAGTTCTACACATGGAGACATACATGGCCAAATAAGTCCTTTTCATTCCATCTCTTGTAACTAAAATTTAATTACCTTCTCTATATGGGTTCAGTACTATTTTATGGAAGGGAAATAGGACTAGTCCCTCGAAGGAGATCAATTTTAATCTCCACATCCTTATAGGGTGTAACCTTTTAGAATTTCATTGGAAATAAGTATGATAATTGATCCAAAACTGCTTGAAAATTGATATCCTCATCCTATTCCATATATTCCAAATTTAAGTCCTCTAACTAATAATAGATTAGGCCAACCACTAGTTCCAACATGTCCGTTGAACCTATCTTTAAAATCCTTTATCCTCTGATGATATGCCTGACGTCTACCTCTATTCTTAAAATGGCTATTTTAATATCAAAATACATGTGAGCATTTAGTTTTTTTTAAACCAATACATAACAAAAAATAAATCAGATAAATATATATCTACTTTCACGATATCACATTTCTTATTATATCCATCAACGTTTATAGAAAATTCTGTACACACAAAGGCTTTACATTCTCTTTCTTCGAGATGTGTTTTATGATTTAACACAAAAATAATAATCCCACATTTTAAACATATCATGTTAAAAACATGATATGAAATTTTCGAATGTAATGAACCAGTATAAAAAAATTGTACAAGTATAGAATTCAAAAGAATCACACCTCTCGTCATTGAAAATTACCAACATAAATTCATACAATTTATTCATCAGTTCACTCTTCTTATTTACCTTGGTCATATTACCCTTTATCTGGAGTCATGATATTTCAAGGATCACCATGGTTATCTCAATAATAATAAAGTAATTGGTTCTTTAAACTTTTTCCTATTGAAGCATGCGGTGCTTACGACACATGAGAAGTGTCTCGAGAACCTGAACTCAGAGTACTATAATAATTTCACAGAAGACACCCCATCTGCATTCAATTATAGAATGATATAGGTGGTGTGGTACACTATCTCATTAAGATTTAAGGTTAATTGCATTGGAAATAGTCTTATTTTTTTTTTGGTCATGAAGGATAGTTCATTAATCAGGTTGTCTGATTATGAGTCCCTCTACCAACATGGAAATAGGTGTCCCTCTTTCACATTCTCCATTCATTCATTGTCCAACCATTTCCCATTGGTATATGAATAAATAATCCTCCCATAGAACCTATGATATCTTGTTCGGCCACAGTCACTCTATTTAACAAATCAGTGTGATCCGTAAAACAAAGAACCATGATCATCGTGTGAATATATTACATCATCACCGATTCAATGATACATGCCTTCAAGGATTAACTCTAGGAAACATATAGTGAAAATTTAATTAAATGCATGAATTTAGTTTCATAATTAGTGAAATAAAGATTTTTTATCTTAATTTTGAAGAAGTAATTCATCTAATAGGTCATTAACATGTCAGAATATAATTTTTTGAAGAAAGATTCCTCAAAATCCACCTTTATAAGAATGATATCAAATTTATCCTACACCACTAGATCTGACCACTAGCATGAAAGATCCCCAAGAATATACCTTCTAGCCTTACAATAATATTTATCTGTTTACAAATGAAATCTAGAATACATTTCATTATATTTATCCACACATATTCCATTTCAAGTACATAATCACCACTAAAATTTGGTGGATTATTATTCATGAATTGGATTAAATAATCGACATGCCTTTGATAATCCCTTTGGTTCACCATTTTCACATATTTAAATGCTTGTTCGATACTTTTAACCAGTTATTTGTTCACTTGTTGTTCAGGAGAAAATACGTTCTCTTTATCTTCTTCGTGTTGGTTTCTATGATGAATATCAGGTCCCATTTTCCAATCAAACAACAAACTCGATATATGTCACTATCTATAAATTCATTTCTTGTAAATTCAAATTCTACCACCTAAACTATGACAACATTGGTTTTAAAACAAAATTGTATCCACATTCATTTATTTTTTATAAAGAAATATTATTCTTGATTTTGAAAAAAAACCATATTAAAAATTCCAAAATTTTGCATTTTTCAAAGTCGTTCATTTGAAAAATAATTCTCGAATTTTCTGAAAATCAATAAAATGAATGAGACTATATATCATTTTTCAAAATGAAATATGCAATCCTAGTGGGATGTGATTCATATAATGCATGTCATTATCATCTCATTCATTAAACCCTTGAAAATGAGATTCCAATATACTATAAGTGTCACCAAAATACTTATGTACCCAACTCACTTGTAACATGATGTTCTTCATAAAAATGTTATTTATATATTTTTTCTCTCTACATTTTATGTCCAGAAAATATTATTCCATTTTAATATTCCAAAATGAAGAATAGATGCAGATTAATTCAACTCCAATACAAAGAAACTAAAGACGAGTTGTTATGCAAGGACTGAACAAGCTAATACCATTTGTAAAAACCCACCTATTCACATTAAGAATGATTTACCCATAAATAGATAATTATTAACCAAAAAATGATAACCATCAACCACTAAATGATGCATGATAAAAACCAGACAACTAAACCATATTATTCTATGTTTAAAACACACAATGGTATGCTACATTAAAAATAAAGAAAATATCAAACTAAATAGAAAAAAACTAAGTACCTCAATATGAACACAAGACTCTAATATCCACAAGATCAGTGCTCCAACATCAGAAAACATCCCAAGTAACCAAAGTAGTTGTTATATATGAATGATACTTTAACTTTTAATATGTACTGAATTATTTAATAAAAATTAAAAACAGAGTACCAAATATGTAGTGAGTATAAAAATCGATAGGATATTCCAAATTAAATCACTACTCCTGTAACTAGGATATAATTTTTAGCAACATATATATAAAAAGTATGATATAAAAAAATTCAAAAAAATGTTTATAAATAAATATAAAAAAGTTTCAAAACAATTTATAACAAAATTTAAACATGCGTCACATTAATAAATTTTACATCAAGTCATATATCCATAAAGAAACCAAACAAGTCTTAAAAACATTTCTTAATATTTATTTGGCTTTACCATTCCATAGTTCACAACACACCCACATAAGCATGATTTTTTTGAATATTCCATACTCATAAGATGTAGGTCATCCAATTACATTGTGTAGCAATATCACATGACCTCTATTTAGGGGTACAAACCTGGAACCATAATGGTAAAAATTATTTATTCAGTGGAACATCAAACATGAACAATCAGAAACCAAATGTTTTCCATAAAACCCCAATTCAAAAAATTTAAATAAAATCACTATTTTATTGATAATATTTAAAAAAGAAAAATCCAGTAAAACATTTCATTCAAATAAAACATCCCTTTTATTGAAATCATGTAATTCATATCCATTTTTTACAATTCCGATGAACAATCACTTTAAAATCAATACATTAAAATAATTAACTGAAGAAAAATTTCAAGAACAATAAATTTTCATGATTTATAAAGGTCACCAAAATGTCTATAAAGGGGGATAAAAAAATTCTTAAGTATAAAATTGGTGACAAATAAAAAACCAAAGGAAATACAATTGAAGTCATTCCAATTAGTTTTACTATGTGGAGTTTAGAATGTATCCTCCTCCCTTGATCGTTTTAGAGAAAACTGAAAAGGGACGAAGAACACACAAGAAACCAGGTCGATTCTCCACAAAACAAAAATAGATCTCTTCAGCTAGCATGATAATGACCAAATATCAAAATATTTTTCATACTCACTATTATATCTACCCATTATTGGTGTAGATCTGAAAAGACAAATTGATATTAGAAGTAGTTCTACGTGGATCTAGGAAAACATGACAAGAATGAAAAAGAACGATGCTTACCACAAGATTCAGGATTGAAAATGCCAAGGGAGGATCCAGATTAACTCCAAATGGAATTTTAGAGGTTTTAATTCCTCCAATAATGAAGAATCCTGAATTCAGAATGAAAATGTGAAATAACAAGGGAGATAGTGTAATAACATGTGAGATCCACTTTTTTTGGATGTCACATAAACCCTGGGCATGATAAAATCGCTATTTTATAAAAACTATGCCCCAATAATGTGTTAGTTAAAAACTAGGATGACACTTTCATTGAATCGTCTCGTTTAAAACTTCACCATGTAGAAATAGTCCCAATGAAACCCTCCATATTCTGAAAAGGTTATTAGTTTCATGAAGGATTTCTGCACGGTTTAGATAAACCACGTGTATCCCATGCCATTCCACCATATCACCCCATCTCCTTGAAATATTTCCAAACACTCCCATACCTCACCCTTATACTTTATATTCATAAAAAATATAATGCGATGGTTTCATAATAGAAATCAAGGGTACAACATACTCAAAATATTAATTTATAATAAACTCTATCAAAATAAAAATACCTCAAAAGAACATGTATTCTGTGATTATATGTGGTTAGGTTTTAATACCATTAAACAATATATTTTAAATAGTATTTTCTATTATTTCAATCCTTATCATTTTCATTATCCCCATTTTCAACCTATTTTCATATTTTATAAGGTCACAAATTTTTCAATATTAAAAGGTTGAATTTTTTAATTACATGATGTCAATTAATTAATAAATGGACAATATTCAAAATTTTAGACCATTTTAACAATTTTTTATGTATATATATGGTTTATGATTTTTAAATATTTTAGTAAAAATATTACTTTCATAAAATATCATTCTGTCAATTTTAACATAATTAATTACATTGATTTTATAGAAATAAAAATAGTAGTATATCTTCTAAGCAGTCCATCTAATACACCCCTAATATGTCATATGAACCTATAAAATTATTATATAACCATAATTGAACATATTAGATTTATTTTTTTATTTTTATTATCATTTAATTGATTTTGTCATTTATTGAATAAATATTGTATCATCTTTGTGTAATTATTTATGAAAACGATTTCATTACTAATATTTAAAAATAATTTTAAATGACACATAATAACATATTTATCATTAATAATAAAATTTATAGTCTATAATAACTTATATATACCCCCATATTAATAATAATAACCTTATTAAAAGTAAGAGTGTTACATTTTTTCACTGGTTTTGATTTTAATAATATCTAATTCATTTCCATCGAATGGTTTCCATTAAATAATTATTCATGAAACTATGGGTGATTAGGGTCTAATTAAATTTATGTATGAACATTTTGAAATGTTTAAGATTAGTTTTATATTATTTATAATCTTTTTTTCACTATTAATTAATTTGATTAAAACTAACAATGGTAATAAAAAATAATTAAATTAGTATTCATTTTTTCCAAAAATAAACAGGACATAATTAATTAATTTGGATCTTATGATTAAAAATATATAAATCATTTTTTAAAAAATAATCTCATTGATGTAGTGATAAAACAATTATTTAATGTAAAAAGGCCGAATTGTATTTATTTCAAATTTATATGTAAGATTGGTTACTTTTTGATAAATTGGATTAATTTATGTACAATTGTACTAGATATACATTAAAACCCGTTAAAAAAATAATTTAAATATTTATTTTATTTAAATGAAAAATCAATTTTCAATTAAAAATTATTACTTTATTATTATTCATAAAATCATGAAGATTATCAGAAAATATCAGTGATTTAACCGAAGTAATTTATGATATCCCAATTTCAATGATTAAATTTTTTTTCGTATAATAATTATAGTACTATAAAAATTTATATTTCAAATATATTCACTATTAATAGTTTGTAAAAGTTACATTTAAAAAGTAATAAATTTTTATTGATCAAATTAAATTTATTATTATCTTAAAACTATAAAATATATTTTATGAAAATAAAAAATGGATAAATTATTTAATATATTTTTTTATTAAAAATATTCGCTAATATTGGTTTTTTAATTTATTAAGATAATATTAAATTTGTAAATAGGAAATAGTTTTATTTAAAAATAGAATATATTTATTTTCAAATTGTTTGTGCATTAAATTTTAGATAACTGATGACATGTGGATTAATTTTTCTTACCTGTTTAAGTAATATTTTTATAATTTAATTTATCATATTTTTAATTTCCATTCAAACTGATAAGTGGTAACTATAACTAAATTTTACTAAATATTAATAATATAGTGTAGATTAGTAAAACATAGTCTTCTGTGTAACACAAGATATGAAAATAACATGGTATTGTGTGTGAAAAAAATAAAAACATAGTGTTTATTATACCACAATCTATTATAATTATTTCATGTAGTGAAAGCTTAACATGGTGGTGTATATTAGGTAATCATAACATAGTGGTTTCATAGATCAAAATAAATGTTCAGTATTTCATGAACTTAAAAAAATTGAAAAGATTAAGTTGAGTTGATGAAAAATTCACAAAGCCCCATGGTTTTACGTTATAACCCAATCAAAAGGAATTTTGACCTCAAAATTCATTTGGGATATCAATGGATTAATAAATGAAAATTCCAATCACAAAAACCTACATTATAAAATTAAATATTACAATTTTTTCAATAAAAGATTGTTAGAAACCTAATGCTAACCTATAATAACTCATAAATAGATTTCAACATAGGAGATTATAGAAGGAATGTTAAAACATGGACATGGAAGAGAAATCTAACTATCACGTTAGTTTGGATAGTGATAGAAAATATGATAATTAGAAGGTTAATGAACACAATAACATATACCAAATATGTCTGAAAAAGTCAATTTAATCATCATAAATGGTGATAATAAGAAATTTTTTTTAATAAATCAATTATGAAGAATTAGTTACAATATTTCATCTCAAATGTACAATCAATCTATTTTGTTTTTTCTTGATAAATTTCCACATCATATAATACTCCATGGAATGAATGTGAAATTGTAATTCCTATTTATCTTATAACAATAATTATTGAGAAATAGTTATCACATGATATCCAATATAGAGCCATTATTATATTTTGAAAAATTAATCTAAAAAAACACAAACAACTTTCAATGTAAACAATTTCATAATTGGTTACCCTTATAAATGTTATAAATGATTCAAAACCTGGTCTTTCAAATGAATATAACTATATTTATTGTGATTCGAAAATAATTGGTCCCCTTATACCATAAAATAACTATTTTTTTAATACACTAAACATGTTAATACCTTCATCCTGTACTTTTTTGAAACTTGAAAATAACAAAAATGATCAAAAAACATTATTGATAAGATTCATACTTATAAAAACATTATTGGATATATTTATTAAAACCATGAACATTATGAACATCATCAATGATAGCATAATATATCTTCTAAAAAGGTATTTAATCAATTCCAAGGTAATAAATGTTGTTAATTTTTCATTATCCTAACATCATTATAATAAAATCAGAAGAATATTAAGGGTTATCATTCCATTAATCATTTTCCCATGAATATATCCTTTCAATTAAATCACATTTTATCAGCACAATTATATATATTCTTGTATATCCATACCAAAAACCATAAATTGAACAATATTTATCTTTTTCACAATTCATATAACATAATTATGGAATCCAAATATGAAAAATGTCAATTATTTCACTTCATCTTTAATTTATTTTCATTGATACCTCATATTAATACAAAATACAGCTTAACTATTTCATTTCACTAATAGTATCATCATCAACTGTAATATAACCGTTACATGTACCATCATTCTTTTTATCTTCACGAGCTTTTAATATAGTATATTGATTTTAAGAATTTATATTCTTTTCACATTTGTAGTATTCATCAACTAATAGCCATATGGACGCCAATATTCTAATCTTTTCCACTAACAAAAAATATATTTTCCTTTTGAAGTCACATTATTTCCCCAATTAAAATACTTTATTATTATTTTATGACATCCATTTGGGTTATTATTCCCACAGTCATGAAACAACGGAAACTGAATCTTTTTTATTCTATGACATCCATTACATGAATTCTTAGAAAAATCTTTCCTTATCTTCATGTGTGATTTTTGGAGTTGGTTAATTTAAGAATTGTAAATTATATTATAGGAGGTCTAATTAGGAATGATCACAAAATGATTCACTCCAAGGATTATCCAATTTTATGTCTCATTATTAAAATTTTCATGATAGTCAACTTTAATGTAGTTCATAATATTGAAAAAAATAATAAATCATATCATGAGAAGAACTTATCGTAGAATAAAACCACATACCTAATAAAATTCACCACTATTCTTTTTAAAATATGATACAATCAATAATCTACAATACATTATAATTATCCATAGTGAAATAAAATCAAATATTCCTGAAAATATCCCTTGGTATCTCTCTATTTTTTTCATACAAGATTCCAATGGTTTAACACCACTTTTCTATGATACCAAATTAAATTAAAGAAGAATAACATATATCGACATTACATAATTTTTTTCAAATAATAAAACACATGGCCATAGACTGTATTTTTTTACGACCTTTAGAAATTTGGAACACAAAATTATAGTTATGTGAAACATATTCAATTTTCACGACAAGAACATCCCCTTTATTACCCCTACTTACAAATTATCATTATAACTTGGGTAATGAAAACATATTAAAGGGTGAGTTCAAATGCATAATAATATTTAAATGGAAGATAAATAAGATTATCATGAGTATAAGGGTATGAAAACAAGAACATAATATTTGAAAATAATACCACTCAAATAAAATAACACAATCTTAAAACATTGTTTTAAATATTGGTATTTAATAATACATAATTCTTAATGTAATCCAGAAAAAAAATCCCAGAATGTTTAACACTAGAATAAGACCAGAAATGTTTTATGACACATAAGAATATAAATTTATTTCCATAGTAGTAAAGAAATCAATATAAATTCTTAATTAGTAGTATTTTTTAACTCGCAATACCATATTGTAGTCATCTTTCACTCCCATTAACATCATAGTAATAAAGGTTCACTCATAAGACCATCTTAGTAGACAATATCATTCGCTGATACAATTTCACTCCCCATTCAATCCATGTGTATATCATTAGATATAATTATTTCCCCAATGACTAAGAGGTAGATATAAGTTACACTTTTTAAAAAATAAAAATCACACATATATGTTCAACAAGAAAATAAATCATATCAAAACCCATAAAAATATAATTTTCATAATCATTTCATCATAATGTAACTCATGGAAAAGAAAAAAAATTTATATATAATAGTATATCATAAATATAAACCGTTAAAATAATGAATAAGAATAGTACCATTGGATCTTATCTCAAGTAAATCATACATAACATCAAATAAAATTTTGTTCATTTTTATATGATTTTGAAAAATCTTTAGAATTAATTTTTGAGGAAAATATCATTTTTGCATTAATACTAAATATCAAAATAATAAATCACATAGAAAACGTTTTTAATTTAAATATAAATTTAAAAAATATTAAAGATTATTTTAAAACTATTTTGAAAATATTTTATATCTATTTTATTTATAATTCATAAAATATAATTGTAAACACATTGGAAGCATTTTTATAAAAAAATATGTCGATGAAATATTGATTTCTGAATGAAGAGAGAATAAAATTACATGAAACATATAATATCTAGAAGAAAAGAAGATTAAAGATATAACATATAAAACGGAATTAAATACACCTTTTAAAATAATATATGATAATAATATAACACATGTCTCAAAGAATAAATATTAGGAAAAAATCACTTTAATGATATGGTAAATTTTGAACTATAAACCCTATGGATAAGATATCATAAAATAGATGCGTAAATAACCTTAAATTTAACTATAAGAATAATATAATTCATTAATATATATTATATACACCAAAAAAATAATATATTGGGGAAAACTTCATAAGACTTTCTAAAGGAAAACTGATACTAGAAATCCTCGTTTATTATGACCTAACTCCCATCATAATCATTAAAAAATCCTATGAAAAAAATAAATTCTTATTATACATATATTTTAGAAACATATTATATTAAATAATATCATAAATTATTTACTTATGGCCTTAAACCAGCTGTTTATTATCAAATATTAGTTAATGTTAGGTTTTAGTTAATGACCTCTATTTTCATATGTGTTAAAACTTGTTATATTTATAGTACTCATTCTTATATCATGATTTAATAATTTATTAAATGATTAACATAAATTAATATATTATATATTATTTATATATATTTATAATAACATATAAAATAACAAATGTAAAATTAAATACATCATTTGTGGAGAGAGTAGGTCATACGTGCAGAAGAATGATGTTTCCATTTTCTTGTCATATTGAACAAAAGAATGTAAATAATATATATGAATATATATAATATAAATATTAATAATTATTATTTCAGATATATCATATAATTTTACTAAACCAATAAATAACACAATCCATGTATAGTTTGAATTAATCACATTGCTTTGAGGATGAATTAGTCCAGACGACCCAAAACGAAGTTATCATATTTACAAAAAATTTAAAGCATGATGGTATGTGTTATAAAATAATACCATATGAAAAAATAAATCATAAAAATAATATATATCATAGGAAAACATAATGTTAATCATTATTCCATAACCTTTAAATGTGTTAATTGAAGAACAAATTACATCAATTCATGAGGTTGTAGTCATCCTTTTACATGAACTGTAATTGTATATCACATTTGATGAAAATGTGAAAGGGTGCAGCTATAACCATTTTAAAAAGAATAAGTATCTTTTTTTAGAATTATTTTATTATATAGACAATATTTGAATTAATTTATGATGATAAAAGTGGAAATAAAAAAAACTACGTCGATTAATGTTATGTATTCATTTTTTATGTCCTTTATATTATCATAGTGAAACGTCATTTGTTAGCTCTATACCCAATGAAAGGATTCTAGGATGAATGGAGGAATGTTTTAATTATATTTTTATATATTTTGAATGATATAAATAGTTTTCTATGAGTTAAGAGATGAATAAATTTCCTATTATAAGACAGGGGAGAAGTACTTTTTGAATTTACTCAAAATATTAATTTATAATAAATAATAATGTGAAACCAAATACACATAAAATAACATATTTTTTAATATAAGATGACATAATGGTGTAATATCACCAAATAATATATTTTATTGAGGTTTTATTAATATTTTTAACCATATCATTTTCATTAAACCCTTAGTTCACATACTTTTATTTTAATACGGTATCCAAATTTTCAATATTATAAAGATTTAATTTTATAATTAATAGATATAAATTAAATCAAAAATGTATAATTTAAAATATTTTAAACCATATTTAATTTTTATATTGAAATACGTATTATTATTTATGAACAATTAAATAAAATATTATTATCCTAAAATATCATTAGTGTAAATTTTTACATGATTCATTACATTCACCTCAATAAATAAATAATGAAAAAAAAATTCTAACTAATCCATTTAATACACCACTAATATCTAATTTTAAACTATAATATTCCTGGAGCAGCTTCATTATTACAAAAAAAAATTCATTTTATTTTTCAAATATTATTTAATAGATATTCACATTAATTGAATACTTTCTGAATCCTCATTCGGTAATTATTAATAAAAATTATTTATCATCTATTATTTAAAACAGAAATTATTAGGATTCATATAAATAATTTATATTTCAAAATAATATATATAGATAATAATATACTCTATTAAACACCATATTAAATATTTTATACTTTTTAAAAGTATGAATCTGACATTTTTTTAACTCTCTTTGATTTTAATAATACATAATTCATTTTCATAGACAATTATCCACTATATAATTAAATATAGAATTTTATGTGATAATCGATGAATTTATTTCATATAATAACATTTATACATGTATTAGTGTAGTTTTATTAAATTTAAAATGTTATTTTTATCCATAATTACATGATTTACCATTAATTGGGGTAATAAAAATTTCTAAACTGCTCATATTATCCAAAATTAAAAGGGTCAAAATTACTAAATTTTAATATTATGATTAAAAAATATTGAATCTATTTTTCTATATTTTATATACAAAATATTAAAAAAATTAATTTAAAATAAATTAAGTTCATGGGATTGGAAATTTTTTTTTAAGTGGAAAGGTTTAAAACATTGAATTGTTTTTATATCAAATTTCATTTTCATATTAGTTATAATGACAGTAATTTGGGTAATTGAGTTAAAATAATACTAATTATACTTTTAAAAAAATTCACAAAATAATATAAATTTGAAAATTACTAATACGAAAATGATTCATTCATTTTAAATTCAATATTATTAACAATTCATTAAAAAATGATACTTATGAGATAAATAAATTTTTTTTATCCAAATCATATTTTGATACCCTAAATTCAATGATGAATTTTATTTTATCATATAATGATAATAAATTTGTCTTATATGGGATTTTAGATGGGTTCTCTATTAAAAGGTCTTAAAATTAAACATTCTAAAAATACATATTTTTACTCATAAAATATGGTTTTTTTTCTTATCTAGTTAATATAAAATAATTTGAATGAGGGTCAAAAAATTTCATAGACTATATAATATATAAATTTTATTAATATCATTCATCAATTGTGGTTTGATTAATTTATACCCATAAAATGTTATTCAAGCATAAAATCATTGTTTCCTTAGAAAAAGAATAAATTTTTTCAAATAGATATTAATTAAATTTCTAGCTAGTTGATGAACAAATGATTAATTTATCAAAATTTTTAAATAACATTTTCATATTTTTTAATCATATTTATAATTTACATTCCAATGTGATGGTATATACTAATATAATATTTTAATAAAAATATTAATTATATTGTAGTTCAGTAAAAAATAGATTTTTACGTTAAAAAACCTATAGAAAGAAATATAAATTATGTTTAACAGAAGGAAAACATAGTTTTGTGTGTACCGTAATCATATCTATGTGTTTTTTGTATTTTAATTTTTACATAGTGGTTCATATAACACAATCTAGTCATAGTGATTTCATATATCAAAATCTACATTCAGTGTCCTATGAAATGAAAAATATCAAAATGGATAAATTAACATAAGAAAAAATTTCAAAAAATAAAGATTTTTTATTACTTGATGAGAAGAAATATGCCATTAATATGGACCTTTCGAGACAAAAATTTTTTATTTATATTTTATTTCTATTTTTATTTTAAAAAATTAGTGAAAGTGTAGTAACTATAAAAATAAAAAACAATATGTCATCATACCTAAAAATTTGGGTGGATTTATATAACTACTCAGCATGATAAAACCATCTATGTATGTTCTAGTTAGTGCTTCCACCTCACTTGTTTTGGTAAGTCTACTAATTTTGTTTAGAATTAGATTCTCACATCCTTTATTCTCATTGATCTTTAAATCACACTAATATAGAAGAAACATCATTCTCACTATCCCCAAATTTTCATTGACCTTATATATAAAATACCTCAGGGATAGATGATCATATAAAATAATTTAATTATTTATAAAAAATAATATGGTAACATTGCAAAATCTATCAATATATAAAAAATGATATATTTTATTTTGTAATTTTTGTGCCCAATATCTATGTTTTGTGAAGAATATTATATCTCTAATCTCAATCCATAAATATTTGGTATAATAAAAATCCTACTAATATTTTCACTCTTTGAGGATTTGTGTGATGACCCGACCTCGGGGTCCGTGTCGTGACTATCCCAAGCCCGCCTTCCATAGGCCAGGGGCTGG
The DNA here is from genome assembly GCA_963277665.1 of Viscum album. Lineage (NCBI taxonomy): Eukaryota > Viridiplantae > Streptophyta > Magnoliopsida > Santalales > Viscaceae > Viscum > Viscum album. The sequence goes on from OY728155.1 coordinate 1,450,920,251, forward strand.
CGACTAGCACCAAAGGCGTAAATCCCGACAAAAGGTTAAGGCGTTGCCTTTGTAAAGAAAACAAACACCAAAAGGTAAGACATCATAAGTTAACACTATGTAAACTGAGTACAATAGTAAGTGCAGAAAAGTAAGTGGGCCAGAATACAAACCCAAACTAAAAGTAAAGTACAACTGGAAAGGATGTACATCAACTGAAAAGTAAAGCAACAACACCGAGCTGCCCACAGGAAATCCCACCTATAGGGTGGGTACAAATAGCCTCCTCAGCTCCTCGGGTGCTGTCGTCTTCCCTCTATATGTCCCGCCCAGTGGTCCACCTCCAGGTATCGACTCATTATAAAATCCACCCCCGGGCACCGACTCGATGTGATAACCACCTCTGGGCACCAACTCTTTGTGGGTTCCTCCTCCGGGAACCGTCTTGCTCCACAAGCCTCAACCTCGATCAGTGATGTCTATCTTCTATAACCAACACAACGTAGTGCGGGCGAAGCCCATGCAAGGTTGAGTATACGATACTCAGTAGGGAAGCTGAGACCCCCGAAGGTCTCCCTGAATCCACATAAAATAAACCAAAAAGAAAATATACAAACACAGAGTATCATCTAACACTAATTAGGTATATGCCCATACATATCTTTAATTCATCAATCCAGTTCAGCTCCAACTAATGAGCTGAAGTACAATTCAGTCCTCTCAAAAAGATAAAAAATAATACAGACAATAATACACAATCCAATCCACACAGGGAAGCACAACTCAATCCACATAAGAAGCAACTCAATAACATCAAAGATAGTGATTTAATGTCAAGACTCAACTCACACAGGTACACATCATTTATAAAGAAAAAAATATGATCAGATGTAGTTACTGATTCATCTAGCTGGGACCCACATAGGATACAAGTGCTGTATTCGTCGCCACCGAACCCACGGAGGATTCCAGTACAGTTGTCATCGTCGTTGAACCCACGAAGGATTCCAGTACGATAGTCTTCACCGTCGAACCCAGAGAGGATTCCCATATGGTTGTCATCAATGCCGAACCCACGAAGGATTTCAGTGAATTTGTCATCATTGAATCCACTGAGGATTCCAGTACTAAAGTCTTTACCGTCAAACCCACAGAGGATTCTAGTACGATTGTTGTCTCTACCAAACCCATGGAGGATTTCAGTGTAGTCATCGTCGTTGATCCACGAAGGATTCCAGTACGAATGTCTTCACCGTCGAACCCACAGAGGATTCCAGTACGGTTGTCGTCACTACCGAACCCATGGAAGATTTCAGTGCAGTCGTCGTCATCAAGCCCACGGAGGATTCCAATATGAAAGACTTCACGTCGAACCGACAGAGGATTCTAGTACGATTGTCGTCAATACCGAAACCACATAAGATTTCAGCTCAGTCGTCATTGTCGAACCCATGGAGGATTCTAGTATGAACTTCTTCACGTTGAACACACAGAGGATTCCAGTGCCATAGTCTTCACTGTCTAACCCGTGGGGGATTCCAGTACGGTTGTCATCGTCGTCGCAGCCAGCTCTAGGGTTCCCGCACACAGCTTGCTCGTTTCTGGGAGGGTCCGCTCCACGACCCAAGGGGGTCGATACATCAACTGACATGTATTCCAGATTTGATGTATCCCGATGTTTTGTCTCGTTGATTGGAACTCAAGGTGACAGAGTGCACGTCAATCAGAAGCACGGTATGAGAGTTAATGGCTTTTTCGTTCGAGGGGCCGAGTTGGTTATTAAGTCAAAACAAACCTAAACGTACTCCAACTTCATCCAAACCTCTAGTGTAGTAACCCAAAATGTCTTTCTCACTACGAGGAATCCAACAAAGTCAACGACACGTCAATCAGACGTCTGGAGCTCAAGTTAGAAGCGTTTCCGCTCCGAGGACCCGGTTGGTTTAGGGTTAGTACCAACCCAGCCATACCCAACATTCTCCAAAATCTTGAGTGTAGTATACCGAAACTACTGTATCGATCCAAGGATCGACACGCAACTGATAGTGCATCGATCGGATGTCAGTATCCCATGTTATGTGAAAAAGACCGAAAAATGGTCCGAAAATGGGGGGTCTGGCCCGGTCCGACCAGGCCCAACCCCCTCGGGGTCGGCCCACACCGGGTCGACGCGGTGGGGTGTAGCCCGTCCCGACAGGGCGCGGCCCGTTCCTGTCCGCGCAACCCGGCCTGGCTGGGTTGGGTGGCACGCTGGCTAAACCAGCAGCTGAGCATGGGGGGACGCGGTACCCCCTCCCTTTGCGTTCTGCGGATGCGGCAGGTGTCGCGTCTGCTTCCGGGTCCTGTGCGGCTGCGGGATCACGATCGCCTCCCATCAGGGCTGAAGTCGCGGTGGTTCCTCCAGGTGGCGCACCGGGACATCGCCACCTCCGGGAGGCTGGCCGGTGCAGGCCACCTCCTCCGGTTGTCGGCGCCACCGCACCGGTGAACCGCGCCTCCAGTGATGTCTGCGGTCCACCGGAGTCATTCCGGTGGTTCATTCTTGCTCCCGTCTATGCCTAGGGTCATCCCGAGACCCATAGATTACTGTGATGGCCTCCAATATCTCAACGGCCCCATTCCCTTATCTCCCAACGTTCCACGCATCAAGAACAGAGAAACGGTGGGTTCAGACATGTTCGTTGGTCCGCGCCCACGCCATTAGTCGTTCAAACAACATCGAACAATTTTCGAAGAATTATTCACATATTGAGGATGTATGCCACATAAATTAAAATAAATCAAAAACCCCCTACCTCGAAGAATATGTCGAGTGAGGATCGTCGCGGTAATAGACTTCATGGAAGACGACATCGTGGAAGAGGATCTTGTGCGTCGCGGTACACGGCGTCGTGGAGAATAGGTTCTTCGACGTCACATCGTCAATCTATGGGGAACTAGTGTACTTCTTCATCTTTTCGCAGCAGCCATCATTCTTCGCCGTTCTTCACATTCTCCAACGAAGAAGAAAAAGATTCAAAGGCTTGAGAAATTCCTCTCCAATCCATCTCACACAACAAAATAACCCCAAATGAAATAAGACATTGTCTTATTTTTATTAACACACAGAAGCCATCATAAAATTCAAAATTCAAAAGAATTCATGAATTCATTACATTGAATTACTTAATCAATTAAATATTAAGAGAGTTGACTTGCAATAAGTGGGGGTGTAGGTGTGTAACTCAATTAATTGGGGTTTACCAACTTAATGTGAGGTTTTGAGGAAGTTGAAAAGGTGGGGCTCATGTGGGGACCACCTCACTAATTTTCTATCAAGAAGGGTTAGGATTGAGTGGGTGCTTCCATAACATCCATATGTAGGTTTAACCTACTTAGAAAATACAATAAAAATTGTTGCACAAATTTTATTTTATTCATTAGATAAATCGTTTTTTTAAAAACCACACCTGAGAAAAAACAACTCCAGAAAAGGTGTTCCTAAGAAATTACCGGTGTTATGGTTTCATCGGTGCCCTCGTATTTCTATTCCAAGAAATGGTTCAAAAGTTAGGAAAACTCACTCGTTCGTTCACTGAACATACCCGAGATAAACTTAGAAAACTAATTCCGGGCACAATGGGCCTTAGAATCAGGATCCGTCAGAAACTGCGTACTCGTAATATTCCAAAGAAATTAAGAAAAAAAATTCCCTTAAAATTTCTGAATCTTTACATTACTCCATTATCTGGGATTTATGTCCCCATAAATCTATAACACAAACTAGGGAATAAAAGAGGGTATTGAGCATGTATCTGAACCTCCCACTCCCATGTGCTCTCCTAGAGGTTCCTGTGCTTCCATCTGATTCATATTAGAGAGATCAACCTCCCACGTAGGACCCGCTCTTATCGATCTTCAATCTCACTGGTACCTCCGCAAAAGTCTCCCTTTATCCAATGATATGTGTCGGGTCGTGCACATATCTCCTCAGCTAAGATACGTGGAAAACATCGTGCACCTGATGCAACTGAGGTTAATGGGTCAAGAAATAAACCACCTCGCCTACCCTGTTGAGGACCTAGAAGGGTCCGATGAAGCGCGGAGATAACTTTCCGCCGTGGCTAAAACTCCGTAATCCACGTCGATGTGAGACCCATAAGAAAATGTGGTCACCATCATCGAACTCCGGTGGTCTCTGCCTTCTGTCAGTTCAAGACTTTTGTCAGCTTTGAGCTGTCCTCATCCGCTCTTGGATGACCTGGACCTTTTTTGGTCCTACAAGTGGTGCTATGATTTCATCTTTTCCAATAAGAGAAATCTGATCGCATCCCTAGGATGAACCACTTTCTTAGACTAATACAGTCAATCCCGACATGGATGATACTAATCCATACCAAGGATGAATCTGTAAGGCTTAGACACTACTACCAAGAAATCCAACCATTACTCTTACCTCCATGGGTTGAGTCACACTGTCGGCATCAGTGTTAGGTCACTGGGTTTCCTCCAGTTGGAATCTCAAAAGTGAGGTTCAAGTCAATAGTTTAAACCGGAATCCCTAAGTAACCACAAAAAGAGAGGAATGGAAAGTAAAAATCACAATGATAAGTGTCTTTTATTACTGCAGCTAGAAGTAAAAAGACACAAATACTACAACAACATGGAACTAGAAGTACAAAGGACAAAAAAGTATCCACTAGTTCTGCTCCTATCCACCTGCTTATGGATATCTACTACCTTGTCCACTTCTCGGCTATTTCTCAAGTATATGCCGCTGTTCTGTGATGGTGGATCCTCCAATGCATGCGAATCAACTGTGTGTAGAGTCGGATCGTCTGGTCCTCTTGGACCCCTGCATCATCTATCTACTGCTTACAAATTACTCGGCTACTAATCAAAAATCCTGTGGAAAAGGAAGTAGCTCTTGAACATGCTCGGCGTGTAGAGTCATTGGTATGAACTCCCCCCTTAAGAAGGTCTCAATGTCTTCCCAGGTGAAGGTCATCTCATTGCAAAATTGTAGCATCCGCCTCCACCACTTGCTTGCTGCTGCCTGAAGGAGGCTTGCAACAAAGATCAACATGAAGTCTGCTGGTGTACCTATTATCATGAAAACTCTTGCTAGAACCTCTAGCTAATCCCCGGATGCCTGATGGTCTGTCTGCCCTTGGAACCTGGGCTGTCTCTAACGCTGAAACACATGTCGTTCACTAAGGTGACGTGCACTCTCAGCAGCTAGGGTTGGTTGAATCGGTGGCTTGGCGGGTAGAGGTATCGCCGATGCCTTTGCTGAAAAGGGCCATGCATCGAGGCTTCATCGCTCGGTGGGATTTCGCCTCGCACAAAGCTCATAACCCTTGTTTTATTCCATCGTGGGGCCATCCTGAAAAGAAAAAAGTGTGCCACGGTCAAAACAATATAACTGGTGGGCTGACTCAAAGTAATCAAAATCAAAAATTTTGAAACACACATGCAATCAGTGTTTTCGTGCACTGAGTTGGAAATCAGAAGTCATGGTCCTGGTGTATGGATACGTTGGTCTCCGCACCAACAAGGGACTCCCTGTACTGATAACCACAGTCAATATCCTTAACACTATTTCTTCACATAGATGAAATATCAGATTCTTGAGTTTTACGGTGGAACCAAACTCCTCTGATACCAATTTGTCATGACCCGTCCTCGGGGTCTGTGCTGTGACAACCCCAAGCCCGCCTTCAATTGGACATGGGATGGTGAATAGAACCAAAGGTGTAAATCTTGGAAAAAGGGGAAGGCATTGCCTTTATAAATAAAACAAACACCACAGGGTAAGCCATCAGATGTAAACACAATGTAAACTGAGTTCAATAGTAAGTGTGGAAAAGTAATTGGTCTAGAATACAAACTCAAACTGAAAGTAGATTAACTCTAGAAAGTAAGTACAACAACTGAATAGTAAAGCAGAAACGTTGAGCCGTCCACAGAAAGTCCCAACTGAAGGGTGGGTACAGATAGCCTCCTCAGCTCCTTGGATTCTGCCATTCGCCCTGTGTACGTCACGCCCAGTGGTCGACCTCCAGGTACCAACTTGTCTCAAAATCCACCTATGGGCACCGACTCGTCGTGATTTCCTCCACCGGGAACCGTCTAGCTCTACAAGACTCAACCTCAATCAGTGATGCCCATCGCCTGCAACCAACACAACTTAGTGCAGGTGAATCCCGTGCAGGGGTGAGTATACAATACTCAGTAGGGACCCTGAGACCCACGATGGTCTCCTTGAATCCACAAAGGATAAACACAATGAAAATATACAAACACGGAGTATCATAAAACACTTCTTAGATATATTCCCATACATATAACTAAGTCATCAATCCATTTTAGCTCCAACTAACGAGCACAAGTACAATCCAGTCCACTGAGGATGATAAAACATAATCTACACAATAAAACATAATCCAATCCACACAGGGAAGCACAACTCAATCAACATTTGATGCAAGTCAATCACATCCAAGATAATGATTGAAAGTCAAGACTCAGCTCACACTGGTACACATCATTTTTAAAGAAATAGGAGATGATCAGATGTAGTTACTGATTCATCTAGTCAGACCCACGTAGGATACAACTACTGTAGTCATCGTCGCCGAACCCACGGAGGATTCCAGTACGGTTTTCATCATCATCAGAACCATGGAGGATTATAGAACGATATTCTTCACCATCGAACCCACAGAGGATTCCAGTGTGGTTGTCGTCAATGCCAAACCCACATAGGATTTTTGTGTAGTCATCGTCATCGAATCCATGGAGGATTCCCGTAAGAAAGTTGTCACCAACGAACCAATAGAGTATTCCAGTACGGTTGTCATCACTGCCGAACCCACGGAGGATTTCAGTGCAGTCGTCGTCGTCGAACCCACGGAGGATTCCAGTACGATTGAATTCAGCGTCGAACCCAAAGAGGATTCCAGTACGGTTGTCGTCATTACCGAACCCCCGGAGTATTTCAGTGCAGTTGTCATCATCGATCTCAAGGAGGATTCCATTACGAAATTCATCACGTCTAACCAACGAAGGATTCCAGTATGATTGTCGTCACTACCGAACCCACAGAGGGATTCAGTGCAGTCATCTTCATCGAACCCATGGAGGATTCCAGTACGAAAGCCTTCACGTCGAAACCACGGAGGAATCTAATATGATATTCTTCACCGTCGAACCCATGAGGGATTCTAGTACGGTTGTCATCATCATCGCAACCAGCTCTAGGGTTCCCGCACATAGAATGATCTTTTCCGGGAGGGTCCGCTCCACCATCCAATGGGGTTGATAAATAAAATGACACGTAGTCCGGAGTTGATATATCCCAATGTTCCACCTCGTCGATAGAAACTCAACGTGACAGACGGCCCATCAATCGGACGCCCGGTCTGAGAGTTAATGGATTTTACGTTCCCGGGGACCGATTGCTTTTTAAGTCAAAACTAACACGACTACACTCTAAGTGCATCCAAACCTCATGAGGAGTAATCCAAAAGGTCCATATCACTAAGAAGAATCCAAAAATGTTGACGGCATGCCAATTGGACGTCCAGATCTCTAGTTATAAGTGTTTCCGCTCCGAGGGCTCGGTTGGTTTCGTGTTTTAACCAAACTCGCCATACCCAATGTTCTCTGAAACCTTGACTGTAGTATACCAAAATGACCTTATAGATAAATGGATCTCCACGCAACTGATGGTGCATCGATCGGAGGTATGTAGACCATGTTATGGGAAAATACCGAAAGTGGTCCGAAAATGGGGGGTCTTGGCCCGGTCCGACCCGGTCCAACCCCCCCCCCCCCCCCCCCCCCCCCCCCCAGGTCGGCCCGGACCGGGGAGACCGGACCTTATAGGGTGCGGCGCGGTCCGGTCCAGTTCGCGAAACATGGCCCGGCCCGGCCGGGTGGCATGCTGGCGCGGCCAGCGGCCGCGCATGGGGGGACGCGGTCCCCCATCCCTTTGCGTTCCGCGGACGTGGAAGGTGTCACATCCTCCTCTGGGTCCTGCGCGGCTGTGGGATCCTGGTCGCCTACAGCTGCAGATTTAGGCACGGCGGCTCCTCCTGGCGGCGCGCCGGGATGCCGCCACCTCCGGGTGGCCGGATGCTGCCAGCTGCCACCTCCGGGTGCCGGCGCGGCGGCGCCGACGACCCTCGCCGCCGGTGATGTCTGCGGGCCACCAGAGTCGTTAAGGTGGTCCGTTCTTGCTCCCATCTGCGCCTGGGGTCATCCCTGGACCCGTATATTACTGTGAAGGCCTCCAATCACTCAACGGTCCCATTCCATCATCGGCCAACATTCCGCGCATCATGAATAGAGAAACAGTGGGTTCAGACTTGTTCGTTGGTCTGCACCCACCATGTTAGTGGTTCAAACAACTTCCAACAATTTCTGAAAAATTATTCACATCTCGAGGATGAAATCCACATATTGTAAAATAAATAAAAAACCCCCTAGCTCGAAGAAGTTATCTAGCGAGGATCATCACGGGAAAAGACGTCACGGAAGCCGGCGTCGCAGAAGAGGATCATGGGTGTCGCCATACACGGCGTCACATAGAAGAGATCCATCAGCGTCACGTCGTCGATCTCCGAGGAACTAGAATTCTTCATCGTCTTTTGTCGGAGGCTGGAGTTCTTCGCCATCCTATTTGTTCTCCAATGAAGAAGATGAAGATTCAAAGGATTGATCAATTCCTCTCTAAACCTTCTCTCACAACGAAATAACCCCCAATGAAATAAGAATTTGTCTTATTTTTATAAAAACCCACATGCCATCATTAAAATTGAAATTCAAAAGAATTCACAAATTAATTACATTGAATAAAATACTCAATTAATTATTAAGAGAGTTGACTTGCAATAAGTGGGGGTGCGGGTGTGTTACTCAACTAATGGGGGTTTTCCAACTTAATGGGAGGTTTTGAGGAAGTTGAAAAGTTGGGGCTCGGGTGGGGCCCACCTCACTAATTTCTTATCAAGAGGGGTTAGGAATAGAGGGTCCCACCCCAACTTCCATATGTAGGTTTAAACTACTTAGAAAATAAAATAAAAATTGTTGCACATATTTTATTTTGTTCATTAGTTATACCATTTTTATTAAAAACCACACCCGAGCAAACACAACTCCAGAAAAGGTGTTCATAACCAATTACAGTTGCTGCGGTTTCATTGGTGCCCTCAGATTTCGATTCCGAGCAATAGTTAAAAAGTTAGGAAAAACTGCTTGTTCGTTCACTGAACGTAGCTGAGCTAAACTTCGAAAAATGATTCTGGGCACACCGGGGCTTGGAATTAGGTGCCTTCAGAATCTTGCATACTCGTAAAATTCCAAAGAAATTAAGAAACAAAAATTCTATGAAATTTCCAGGTCTTTAAATTTTGGAAATTATTTTTTTGAATGAATTTATTCATTTTAATATTTATAATTACAAAAAACACTCACCTTAGAAAAAACATGAAATATTATCAAAATTTCAAAATAGTTATCTTTTAGTCATTGGAATTGAAGGTATGAATTGAAATAACTAAAAAGTGAAAATATATGGTATATAAATCTATAAAAACTTAATTATTTGGTGATTGATTACTTCTAAATGGAAAATACTATTTGGAAATAAGGGAAATCAAAATTTTCAAAACTATTTATATGAAAAAAATTATTTTACCACAATGATTTAAAACAATTAATCTGGTGTGATAATATTAATGATTTACCTATATTATATATTCTATAAAATGTATAACATTCATATTATATATTTTCTAAACAAGGCATAATAATAAAACTAATTTTACTCTTAAAATTGTATTTTTCATAAAAAAATATTTTCTCACATTTATGATAACTTAATTTTAAAATATTACATTGTAAATTTAGAATATTTATTTGAACAATTATTTTTCATTTTCAATTTTTTTTTTAAAATTTTCATAGGGTGAATTTTTTAATATTTTTTGAAACGTTTAATTTTATTAATGGACAATAGAAAATACAAAATATCAGTTGAAAAAATTTTATTTTGATTAAAATATTTATAAATATAAAGTTTCATTAAAATATTATTTCTATTAACATTAGTTTATTTATATATCTATTAATTTATATTATGTTATTGTAATAATATTTAAACTAACCATATATATTGAAACCATTTATGTTATAGATCATTTTCTCATTAAAAAGAGGATTTATCATCTCTTCTACATGGTTATTTTTCAATTATAATATTCCATAAATCTGGATGAAATTTTAAAAAACCTATTCCATATTTTTAGGGAGTGTAACTTCTATAATTTAATAAGTTATAAATTATTTATGAAAAAAATAAATATTGTAAATTGTAAATATTAATTATTCTTCTTACTTAGGCATAGAATTTCCATTTTTAAAGTAAAAATGTAATTAAATAAATGACCTAAAACCTCTAGGAAATATATTTTATTTTAATATTTATAGCATACCATTTCTAATTATTGGAATTAAATAGTTTTGATCCCTTTTGGCATGTAAAAAATGTTGTTAAATGTTTTCATTCCCAAAAATTATTTGTGTTTCACTCACCTCACTTATAAAATGCCACCAAATCTCATATCCTCTTCTAGATAAACATAAAATTTTATAAATGATATCAATATATTGAATTTTAATTTTTTATAATATACAATATCGTTTTACAGAAAATAAACGTAAAAACAATTTATTTCCTTTCAAAATAATTTTACATAAATCATCCATGAAACTAATTAAGATTGATAACATTAAAATTAAGAAAAACTATTTTAAAATAAATAACCTAAAACGTAAAAATATAGATCGCCCCTATATTTTATAATTATCACCCATAGTCCCAACACTATAGAGAATAATAAAAATACCAGTAATCCAAGAAACATTATAGAAAATGGAAATATTTAACCTTGACATAAATTGTGATTAATTTTGAATGAAATAATGTATTGGAATATATAAGAGGTAATGCGATATGTGGAATAATAATATGGGCATATTAATAGTAACATAACGATAGGAAAAAATAACCTCATCATTTGGAATAGAAATATTACTATTAGAATAATAATTTTACAAAAAAAATTGTATTTGATATAAATAATATTTATCATTATTAATAAATTTGAACATAAATTTTAAAATTCGGAAATATAGTTTTCATGATTAAAAAAATCATTAGAAATATATTAAGTTTTTTAATAAAATTAATTTAAATGTATTTTGTAACAATCATTGTTTTTATATTAAAATTTTAAATTACCAATTTATGAAATTTATATTGAAATAATGAATATTGTTTTTGAAATTAACATGTTTAAATTTTCTAATGGATTTTTTCGGTATGTTTTATATATACATCAATTTTTAGTTGAATAGAAAATATAATGTATTTCAATAAAACAATTCTATCATAAATTATATAATATCTGATTTAATAAGGAAATAATCGTTTAAATAACTTTTAGTTATAAAATTATATAATATATATAATAAATGAGTTTAAAAAAATATTTGAAATTTAATTTCCAAAACAAAAAAAAATGATACATCCAAAATCTAAAGTCAAAATTTCTTCCTTAAAATATTTTTTTTATTCATTCCACTTTCCTTTTTAAAAAACTAATGATTTATAATTATAAATAGTATTTAATCTGTTTAAAACATTATATAATATTTATATATGAATTATCTTTTTAAGAAAACTATTACATGTTTTACCTTTGATGTTTATTTTATTCAATATTTTATTCTAAATATACCCCTCTACTCAAGTACAATTAAAACCACTCCATTCCATTGGAATAAAAAATTCCCCACCTTATTATAAACCCCATGATATTTTTAAATCTTGTTTATTGATCCCAATAGAATAATTAAGTGCATTATGGGGAAATTACTCTCCAACTATCAAGAGAGTAATATTTTCGTACAACGTAAGCTACACTTAAGAGAGAGAGTAATCCTCTATTAATTATTCCCCTTGTTCTTCTTTTCCTTCTTTGTTTTTCATATTCTATTAAAAATATTACAATATAAATTTATTTATGTAAGTTAAAATTATATTAAATATTTTAATATAATTTAATTATTATATTTAGTATAAATATAAATGCAATTCCTCACTTTCCTACTCTTTTGAAAATATCTAGTTAATGTTTTGATAACGAACTGCAGAGACATTTCCATGTCAACATATATTACCATCATCATGCATGGAATTATAAAATTTATATCATTTATAAACACACAATAATATTTATTATTATATTCACTAATTTATCACAGTATTGAATAAATTATATTTAACGAAAATAATGAAATCAAAGTGAAATAAGAAATTTTAATGAAAAAATGATATCAAAACTCTTCAATTTCATAAATTAAATTTATGAAATATAATACCATGTTTAAAATAAATAAATATTATTATAAATTACTATATTTAATATCTATATCAATGTTTTAATAATTATAAATTTATTATTTTTGGGGGAAAGTGATGATATAAAGTTGGAATTATTGTATGTGTGTTCTCAAAACCAACCCATTTTCATTGATTAATACCTATTTCCTGACATATTTGGTACTAATACTCCACTATTGTTCCATTAATATCATTTAGTTATTATTCCCTTCTATTTTATGGGATATATATGTTTACAACTTGAATGTTTGAAAAATAAAATAACATTCCTAAATAACACATCATTTCATAACATATATTTTAATTCCATTGAGAAATTAATTCTTCGATAAATAATGATGATTAAAATACCGTATATATGTTTTTATCTATTTTAAATTTTATCTTCATGATTATTAATTAAATATTCATTAATGAATTTATTATGAATCCCATTATTTTTTGTGGGTGATTTCAAGACTATGATTTTATACATTCTTTTTGGCATTCCAGATTACGTAAATATTATGATGTGATGAGTGGGTATTAAATTATATATCCCTCCACTTCATTGGTTAATTTTATGTATCTTAGTTCATTATTTGTCATATTAACGTAATTGATACTATATTTTGTCAAAATGATGATTATATTCTTATAAAAATATTTTATACATCAAAATGATGCTATCTTTTTTCACAACTATTTGTGGCATTTTACCACTATGACCTGCAGTTTCATTTTATGCAATTCCCTATTACATGAAATTATCACAGGACTTCATGATTAATTTAATTTTGATAGTATTATTATTATATGATGATGTAATTTTTTCTCACAAATTATATATGAATTTATGTTTTGTGTTCATCCCGTGACTCAGATTTTAGATCACCCATTTCATTGATGTATATCCACGGGTGATTGATCATTCAAAGTAAAAAATCTAATCCCCTAATAAGATATTGAATAATGAATTAAATAATTTTTATGTAAATATTATATATTAACCTAATTATTCTGAGACATTAATCCTTTGGATCCTATAATTTTGATACTTCTATGATTTTTATCATTAAACTATTCTAATAGTCATGTAAGTAAATTTCCAACCTCTATATTTTGTAGTAGAGGATGGTATATTAAATTTGTGTATTAGTATTAGAGAACAATAGTAGAAATATTCACTGTCTGGATAATTATATGAAAGTATCAAATAAATATATTATATGAAATATATGCAATTCATTTAGTTTCAATTTTAACAGATAATATATTATTCATGTTTTTTTCAATTAGATATTATTAAAATAAAATCTATTTTAGGAAAAGGTTTAATTCATGAGATAATAGTCGAGTAACCCATTTATGGGACAATTCAATGATTTTGCAATCCAAATCCCAAATTACATGGGAGGTGGTGTTCAAAACAGGAGTGAAATTTTTTCCAAGTTGTCCATGGGTAAGAATAATAACAAGAATTATTTGGAACATACACAGGCACCGATGAAAGAATAACTAGGCCTTGAGTCCATTTTGTTAAAAAAAACTACAAATATAATGTGTAACATAAGATATAAGTGTCTCATAATAGTGATTTAACTCAATGTAGAAGATCTTTTCCATGATCTATTGTTCCATGAAGGATTATTTTACTCTGGTGGTTTATAATTTATATTTATAAGTTACTCAATGGTGGTTATTGATAAGGAATAATAATCCAATGTATGAAATTGATGAGATGGTATTGGAAGAAATTATGAAAATATTTCATACTATACAGTTCCCATGAACACATTAAACAAGGACAGAATGATAATTCATATAGATGAATAAAAATTATAGAGAATATATCAAAAAAATAAGATGAAAACAACCAATGAAGTCCTAGATTAACAATGTGGGTTTTTATCAGAAATAATTTAAAACTATATTTATTATGTTTTTGTTTAAAACTACAACCTAAAATGATATTGAAATCCTTGAAATTGGGAGTTATGAATTATGGGTTTGATATGCTGTCCATGCATAAATAGTGTTTTTAGAATTTTACAATTTTGTTTGGATATGAATAAAATAATTGAGTTTAAAGATGTTAAGTCATATTAAAAAGTTGGAAATCTGATCCAACTACCCACCTGTCAAATATGTGGGAGGAATCATTATCATAATTCCTCAAAGGGTTGAGGAAATGATTCATGTGTGGGATACACTTCCACTGAGACTAATAAATGTCAAATAGACATTAATAATCCCTCCAACATGATAGAGGAGGTGAAGGAACCTCCTATTTCACTTCCCATGGATCAATGCTTCAATTATAGGGAGAAACATCAATATGAAATCAGGTGAAAAAAAACATGACCTTATGGGTAATCAGCATCAAGAACAAGAAAATAAAAATGATCAAGGGAAGGTTATTCCATCTCCATTGAATAAATAAATCATAGAAATGATTTCATAAAAGATACACTTCCTTTTAAATCATGAATGTTCAATATATTTTTTGAGTCTAGATTTACGTAATCCTTTATATCGTGCATGTTTTCTAGAATTCTTGAATTGAATACCCAATACATATATGTATCAATATCTCAATAATCCTATGAGTTCAATCATTAAAACCAATGGGTTTGAATCTTTTCCATTAAGGTTTTTTTGGATGATTATTCCCTTGTATCTTGTAACAGTTCCCCATATGGAGATTGAATCCTTACTATGCATGGATTTGATATCATTATATAGATAAAAATAATCTATTTGGAAATTGGAATAACATTTCAAATTTTGAAACATCCAATGATCCTTCAGAAATGTAAGATATATCATGAGTATCATTTGGGAAATAACTTAATTGTTTGGGTGTTGATTACTTGTGAATAAGATTACATTTCCCATATGGATTAGTCAATGTAAAGTGTCAACCTAGAGAAAATTAAAATTGTTAGGGAATACAGTAATGTAGTTCTTAAATAGTTTCCATGAATTCCCCAAGATCGTGAGGAGGATTTCATAGTAAAGATCATGGATAAAGCCACCCCTATCTAAAAATGCCCCTATAGGATGTCCTTTATTGAACAGAAGGAGTTGGAGAAGGATCTAAAAGAGAATTTGGACAATGGGATCATAAATCCAAGTATACCACCTAGGGGTGAAATGCTTCCTTTTTCAATAAAATGTCTTCATCAATGTGGATTTGTATCAATTATTAGGATATCAAAAAGATCCCCATAATTAATAGGTATTCTATACCAAGGAAAAATGACCTATTCGATCAACTATAGGGATTTTATTATTTATAAAACATGTATATTAATTATGGAAATAATTAACTCATGGTGAAGAAGGGATATTTCCAAAATAAATCAGTCTTTATAATGTTTCAGAAATATGAGTTCACAATGATTTCTTTTTGACATAAAAAATCCAATTCAGCCACCAGGAGTATAATGAGTAGAGTATTTATGAGGATACCAATTAAAAGTGGTTAGTGTATCTTAAAAATATTCTCAATTAATCCAATATACATGAGGATCATGAAGATAATCTATGGATTGGGCTGGAAACAATATTGATGGAAAAATTGTATTCTATGTTCTACATATGGGGCTTTTTAATGTAGTGTGTCACATTCATTAGGAACAAGATAAAATGTGATGGAACTATTGTGGACACTTCTATGAAAATGGAAATTGAGGAATGCACTAGACCCTCTAGTGTCACAATAATCAATACTTTTCATGGATTATCGTGGTAATACCAATGTTTAGTGAGAAATTTCACACAACATTATTTTTGATTGACTAAATTAACAATGAAATGTGTAATGTATGTCTTGATTGATGAATGTGAGTAAATACTTAAGGAGATTAAGAAGATAGTAATACCCAGGCATGTAATCCCACAACTAAATGGTGGAGAAGGATTTTAAATATGGATTTAATATTTTAATGATGTATTTGAATGTTTATTCATCAAAAATAACAATATGATATCCTATGCCTCATGAAATTTTAATATCTATGAGTAGAAATACCAAATAAATTTTATAGAGTTAGAAGATGTGATCTTATATCTAATGATTTGGGGGTAATATATCTATGGTGTATATTATGATATATAAAATAATAAAAAGAGTATAATGTGTTAGTTTTCATATAAGGAGAACAACATTATTCAATTAATATTGTTAGAAAATATAAAGGACTACGATTTCTCTATTCATTACCACCTAAGAATGGTTATCAAGGTTGTATATTCTCTTAGACAAAAAGAATATGATACTCTATCCATGAAATGGTTTCACACTGACAATATCTTTTTTCATATTCAAAGGATATATTTGGAAATCAAAATGGCCTGAAATACATCCATCCTTTAACAAATTGATTTCCATCCTTCTGTCGAGTAGAAAATCATGAATGCATAAATGGATTAGCAACCTCATAATGATAGGGTGAATAAAGTAAAGGAATATATGTTACATGCGTTCCAATTCAATGAGGATGACATCAAGTCATTTGGAATTGGAATTTGTGTGATATCATCACCTGAGAAAAAGAAAGGGTTGTTCGAATATGCACATAGATCATGTTTTTGAATCCATCCTTGAAGTAAAAAGTTGTACAATGATCATTTTTCAACACTTTAGGTGGGAATATATGATTTTGGAAAGTTATAACTATATCTCCTGATAATTATAATGTTTTAATGTAAAATCATAGAGAATGAAGTCCAACAGTTTGATGAAACCCATGCATATACCGATGTAGTAATTATAGAATTTCACCCCAAACATTATAATTTCTATACCAAAGACATCCAAAGGAAACAATGTGATATTTCTTTTGGGGGATTAACTCCCCAAGACTATTGAATTTATCTCCCTTGAGGAATATTTATCGCATAAAAACATTCCACGATATAATTGAAGGATGTGGGGAGGTTGTAGGGGGTTAAAATTTTGATTATCCCTAATAATGATCCATATTGACCCCTAAATTTTTTTGAAGTACTGAAAATGATTTGAGTACTAAATTGAATTTTAGTAGATCCTATGAACCTAAAACTGATAGAAAATCTGAAAGTACATTTCAGATTTTTAAGGAAATTCTATGAATCCACTCGATAGAAATAAATGGAGGATGGGATAAACATCACCCATTGGTTGAGTTCTTGTACAATAACATCTTACCCTCTAGTTTTCAAATGTATTAATATGAAAATATGTATGGGATGCGATGTTGAACTCCCACTTTTTAGGATGAAGATAGTAAACAAGTGTTACATGGACACAAGTTTATGAAAAAGATGACATATATTGTTCTAGGCATCTATCAACATATAAAAGATTCTCATAGCTAGAAAGAGGGATATAATAACAACCTCTTAAATGGAATCAATATTCAATGACGAAGACAAGTTATTACATTAAATCTATCAAAAGTAGGATATTTATGTGGTTTGTATAGAATGGGAAGCTTAGCCCACGGTACATTGGCTCTTCTGAGATCCTTTATTTCGAAGGATCGATTTCTTATCAAATATTACTTCCACCATGTATGGATGAAGTTCATGATATGTTTTATGTATCACTCTGAAGGTATTACAAATCAAATCCCTCAATATAATGAATATATATGTGTTACAATTGGATAATTTCCTCTCATCTGAAGATAATCCAATGAATATATTGGACCATATAGTCAAATTTATATGCAATAAGAAAACTCTACTTATCTATGTGTTATGGAGGAACCATAATTATGGTGATGCATCATAGGAATAAGAGGAAAGAATGAAACAAAAATACCGTCACCTATTTTCAACAGCGAATACAAGTTAATATTTAGGTGACAAAATTTATAAAGAGAGAACAATGTTACAACATATTAATTTAAAAATGATATTGTTATCTTTATAAATTGTGTCTTATAATATACTTCATGTTATTATAAACATAAATAAACAAAAAAAATTACATCATTAATATATAATATTACATTAATCATAAAAAAAATTAAAATGTATAACATTATAATTGAATATATATATATAAGAGAATCTAGAAAAAAAATATGGATCCCCCTAATCTACAAGAATCATCACCCACTACCAAAAGAATAGAGAAGATGGAAAATACTAGAATGAAAAGATACGTTGAAAAATTGGAAATATAGAACGTTTTGATGAATTGAGTTGAATATTTAAATAAATAATGGATTGGTACATATAGGATGTAATTTTATTGTTTTACTAGTAATATGATCGTTTGAATAGTAGCATATCCCGTGGGAATACTAAAAATGACCATTATGAATAGTAACACTATCATAGGATTAGTAATTTTGACAAAAAAATAATAAATTATGATATAAATTATATACATCATGATATATATTTATTAACATAAATTTAATAATTCCAAAATATAAATATCAGGATTAAAAAACTCAATGAAAATTTAAGAACATTTATAATAATATTTATTTTGAAGTATTTTTTAAAATACATTGTTTTTATGTTATAACTTATTAGTAAATATTTTTTAAATTAATATTGGCAAATGAATTTTTTTTTAAATTAACTTATTTAAATTGTCTGTGGGGTTTTTTTTAAAATTTTTCGGAATTACATCAATTTTCGGGTGAATAGTCAAAATACAATATCATCACAAGACTTGTGTATATTAAATTACATAATTCACAGATTGGAGACATATAACATTATTGAATTCAAATTTTATCCATGATATATTTTATTTTATATATTATTCATTAAAATATGAAAAATTTATTTTTCAATAAAAAAAGAACATTCCAAAACATCAAGTCCGAAATGATTCCGTTAAATCACAATTTTTTATTTACATTATCTATTTCAATAAAATATTAATTTAAATTATATAGTTTTTTATGTATAAATCAATGAATATGTTATTTACGTATTTTTTATTATTTATTTAATTAAATATTACATATTTACCATTGAGATGTTATTTTATTCAATATTTTATTCTCAAAATACCCATCTCCTCGTGTGAAATAACCCATATCCCATTCCTTGGAAAACCACACCTCACCACACCCAATTTAAAATCAAAATATCTCCCCAAGTTCTCCCTCTAAAATACTATTTATTAATTAGTGAAATTATTGATAAATCCAATAGCAATAATGAGGGGAGTTATTTTGTTATACTAGAGAAGTCACACCAATGAGATAATATGTCTCTATTTACTGTTACCACTTTCCTTATTCTCTTTATCATTTATCACAATTACATTTAGAAACATATATTTGAAAATTAATTATTCAGCATGATAAAATTATAGTAATGATGTACACCAACTATAATTATCATATTTATGTATGATTTAAATATCATAACTCCCTTTACTGTTCATTCGACAACATCATTTCAAAAGTCGGTTAAACACCTACAATGATATTTCCATGTCAACACATATAACTATCATCTTGGATATATATCATAAAATATAAAAAATATATATAAATTAAATTAAATTTATTTTAATTGATTATAATTAATTTTATTAATGTACAAGTTACTTAGAATGATAACAAATAAGTAAAAGAAAAATTAGAAACATTAATGACAAATATGATATCAAATCACTTCAATTTCATTAAGGAAATTTGAGAAATATAATATAATAGTTTTAATTTATAAATATTTATCTAAATTATTATAATTATCTATTCGATCAGTGTTTTAATAATTATAAATTTCTTAGTCATGTGGTCTAAAAGTAATAAAATAAACTGTGAATTAAGGTTATGGGATTTTCGAATAGAACTCATATCCATTGAGATGAATCTATTTTAAAAATTAATTTATATGTGTAATGATCCGTAAAATTCAAGGGAATTTTTTTCATAATTTTCTTTGGAATTTTACAAGAACGCGGTTTCATACGGCACCTGATTCCGAGGCCCGGTGTGCCCATAATCAATTTCCAAAGTTTGGCTCGGGTACGTTCAGTGAACGAACGAGCGGGAATTTCTAACTTTTGAACCGGTGCCCGGAATCAAATTCCGAGGGCACCGATGAACTCGCAGCGCCGATATTCGCTTAAGGAGACCTTTTCCGAGGTTGCGTTTATTGCTGGTTGAAAGTTAGTTTTTGGGAATTTAGAAGAAGTTAAATAAAATTTGTGGAATACAAATTTTTATTTTAACTTATTGGTTAACTTCTCCCAAAGGGAGTTAGAGGTGGGACCCACATCCACTTAACCTCCCTTTGGAGGATTAAGTGTGGTTGGGCCCACACAAAGCATACTCTACACCTTATCTTTTTTAAAACTCCCAATAACCCCTCTTTAATTAACATGACAAGTTGGGTTATTAAATGGGTTGAGTTTTTTAATTTCAAACCTTTGAATTTCAAAATGGTTTGGTTGTGTAAATAAAATAAGTCCTTAGATTATTTTATTTGGGTTAGAATTATCTATCAACCTTGAGAGGTTTGAAGAATTCTATCCATCTTCTTCAAACTTTGACGAAGAACGCGAAGAACCTTCAGACATCGACGAAGAACGCCACGTTCTCGGGAATCGTCTTCTGCGACGCCATACCCGCGATACCGACTACGTCTTCTTCCGCGTCATCTCTTCCGCGACGATTTCCCGCGATGAAATCATCGTCAAAGAACTTTGAATCCTAACTTCATGACATCGACGTCCTTTTTCTGCGACACCGACCACCGCGACGCTCGTCTTCCTCTGGTCGTTGACGACCATCGTTATTGAAACCGAGGTAGGGGTTTTTTGTTGATTATTTATTTATTCTCGTTCTTGGTTCTAGCATGTCAATCTTGAGGATAAATGTTCAAGTGTTATCATCTAACGAGAGGGGGGTCGGACCTCACAAACACGGCCGAATCCCCCCTCCTTTGTTCTTGATTATTTTTTTCCTTACGGATGAAACGAGATGGCGTGGTGTCGTCGCACCAAGCGGGGATCATTCGAAAATTATTGTGCGGCGCCATCATGCCGCGCCGTGGAAAGATTCATCATGAATGCGACACCGTCGCGCTGCGTCGAAGGAAACCGAAGGCGCCACAGCCGGAGCGGGGCCGCGGCGGAAGGGCACGGTGCCGTCGCACTGTGCCGGACGACGAAGGCCGCGGCCGGTTCCGGGCTGCGGCGGAACGTGATGACCGGCGGCCCGCCGGGCCGCCGGTGCCGGAAAATGAAGAGGACCGGCCCATGCCGGTCCTGTTGAGAAGAAGTCGGTCGGCCAGGTCGGGCCTGCCGGGACGGTGCAAAATCAGGGGAATTAAATTCCCCCGGGCGGTTAAATTGGCCCCCCATAATGGGGGGGCCGGTTTCACAAAGGGGGGGTAGCGCCCCCCCGTTTTTCTCAAAGGCAGGCCCCCACGAGGGGGGCCGATCCAAGGCGCGGCATCCAGCTGCGCCGCCAGCAGGAAGGGCGGGGGCCTTGCCCCCCTCGCGGGGCACCCGAGCGGCGCCGCGGCCGCGCTGCCGCGCCGGACCGCGCCGCCGTGCCGGGTCGCGCCGCCGGCCGGGCCTGGTCGGACCCGGGTCGGGCCGACCCAGGGTGGGTCGGGCCGGGTCGGCCCGGACCCGGACCCCCCGTTTTCGAATCGATTTCGGTCTTTTTCCCATAACATTAGCTATGGACCTCCGATTGAAGAACCGTTAGCGGAGATGCGATCCTTGGATCGAGACGGTCGATTCGGTATATCGCACTCAATGTTTCGGAATACATTGAGTTCGGCCGGGTTGGTTCATACACGAAACCAATAGGGCCCTCAGAGCGGAAACGCTCATATCTTGAGCTACGGACGTCCGATTGACATGCCGTCAGTTTTTTTGTGTTCCTCTTAGTGAGGCGGATCTTTTGGCATACTCCGCCCGAGGTTTGGACGTAGGTGGAGTATGGTCGGGTTGGTTTTGCCTTAAAAACCAACCGGGCCCCTGAAACGAAAAATCCAATAACTCTCAGACCGGGCGTCCGATCGACGCGCCGTCTATTGCGTTGAGTTCCTGATGACGATACAGAAATCTTGGATACATCAACTCTGGGCTATGTGACCGTTGATATATCTGCCTCTCGGCTGGTGGAGCGGACCCTCCCGAACGAGCTTGCTGTGTGCGGGAACCCTAGTGATGGCTGCGACTGTGACTGCTACTACTACAGCTACTACTACTGTGACTGCGACGACGACAGTACAAGGATACATGGTGGATTCGACGACGACTACATCACTCAGCGATCCTACGTGGATCAGTGCTACAGATCCTGTGTGGGCCCGATCCGGTGTGGGTCCGATCCTGTGTGGGTCATTGCGCTTAGCGGTCCTATGTGAACTAGTGCCTAAAGGTCCTGTGTGGGCATGATCCTGTGTGGTTCATTGCGGGGGTTAGTTACCTATCGATACTTCGTGGGTCCGAAGACTTAGATGGATCAGAGATCATCTTTATCGTCTTTCGAAGAAGTATACCTGTGTGAGTTGAATCCTGTTGCTTTCCTATGTGGATTGTGTTGTGTTATCCTGTGTGGATTTCGTTTTGCTTTCCTGTGTGGAATACGTATACTTTCCTGTGTAGACTGAGTTTTACTTGGGCTCGGAGGTTGGAGCGTATTGGAATTGATGACTTAGGTATATTTATGGGCATATACCTAAGCAGTGTCGGTTGTTACTTCGTGATTGTATCTTCCTTTGTCGTTTATCCTTTGTGGATTTTGGGGGACCTTCAGGGGTCTCGGGGTCCCTACTGAGTAGATTATACTCACCCCTGCATGGGCTATGCCCGCACTACGTTGTGTTGGTTGCAGACGACGGACAACGTTGATCGTGGTTGAGGCTTGCAGAGCAGGACGGTACCTGGAGGTGGACCACTGGGCGCGACGTACTCAGAGCGGACTGTGGGACCTGTGGAGAAGTGGAGCTATCTGTACCCACCCTTCAGGTGGGATTTCCAGTGGACAGCTCGGTGTATCGGATTTTACATTACAGTTGATGTTTACCCTTTCGAGTTGTACTTTATTTTCAGTTTGAGTTTGTATACTGGCCCATTTACTTTTCCGCACTTTTAGTTGTACTCTGTTTTTACTTACTTTTTTTACTTTTCTGATTGCTTAATCTATGGTGCTTGTTTACTTTACAAAGGCAATGCCTTCCCTTTTACTGGGATTTACTCCTTGGTGCTAGTCGCCAGCCCCTGGCCTATGGAAGGCGGTATTGGGGTAGTCACGACATGGGCCCCGCGGACGGGTCGTGACAAATTGGTATCAGAGGAGTTCGGTTCTACCAAGAACTCTGATCTTTTCTATGAGAAGCAATAATGTTTAGCGTATTGAGTGTGGTTTAACAGTTCAGGGAGTCCACTGTTGGTGCGGCGGCCGACAGATCCGTACACGAGGACCCTGACTACTGATTTCCGACTTAATGCATGAAAACATTGATTGCGTGTGTGTTTCAAAGTTTTCTTTGTGATTAATTTATATCAGCTCACCAGGTATACTGTTCTGACCATGGCACACCTGTTTCCTTTTCAGGATGGCCCCACGACGGCAGCCAGCTAGCAGTCTGAGAGTCGAGCATGACGACAGCCAACCGAGCGACGAGGCCTCGGTGCAGGGCCCTTTGTCAGTAGTGGCACCGGCGGTAGCTCTACCCGCCGAGCCACCGAATCTTCCAGCACCAGTCGCTGACGATGCATGTCGCCTTGGAGCTCTGCACGAGTTCCAGCGCCAGCGACCGCCTAGGTTCTGTGGGGAGACGGACCCCCAGGCAGCAGAGGACTGGATGGAGGAAGTGGTGCGAGTTTTTAGGCTAATGAGGACACCAGCAGACCTCATGGTGATCCTCGCTGCGAGCCTACTGCACGCAGCAACGAGACGATGGAGAAGCTTGATGCTCCAGGTGCACGATGAGGCATCACTACTTTGGATGGACATTGAGAGCCTCTTCCGCTCGGAGTTCGTCCCAGCCACCCTTCGTGCGGTGCATATCCAGGAGCTTCTTCAGCTGCGGCAGGGTAGCATGACGGTCGCTCGGTACTCGGCGAGATTTACTGATCTCTCGCGCTACTCGACCGACATGGTACGGGACCCATTCATCCGGGCCCGGACCTTCGAGCAGGGTTTGAGACACGAGATCAGGGAATCGCTGATCTCCCTCAGCATACCGACTCAGACAGGAGTACTGGAGCGGGCCCTTTTGATCGAGAGCTTCCATGCTGAGTCTACACCAGCAACGAGAGCCACCGCAGGGCGGCACGTGGCAGAGTCATCTGCAGCAGGCAGTCGATGGATGACTCAGGGGTCCAGGAAGACCAGACCTTCAGGTAGAGGACCTCAAAACACTGGCTCAGCAGTGCTGGGCACACAGTGAGGAGCCAGTCTTTCGAGAGGCAGGTAGTGATACTCGTGCGACGGGCAGGGCCACATGGATCGTGACTGCTCGACCCGCCGTGCCGAGGAGCAGCAGACGGTTGAAGGACCACCGAGGAAGAGGCAGAGGGTCGACCGTGGCGGTCCGCAGGGAGGAGGCGGACGAGGCAGAGGAGCTGGGCGAGCAGCAGTTGGTGGGCGACACTTTGAGGCTCTGCCACCACCACCACCAGGAGGGCCACCCCGACCACTGGGAGCTGGCGGGCAGAGACAGGCACAGCTCTAGGCAGTAGAGGCCTACGACCACGGCGTGCTAGAGATGATTCGAGGTACTATCTGTGTCTATTCCACCCTTGCTGCAGTACTTATAGACACAGGAGAGAGTCACTCATTCATAGACACTACCCTTGTTCGGAGCTCGGAGATTCCGACAGAGTCGTTGGCTTAATCCTTACGGCTAGAGACTCCTACGGGAGCAGACTCGACGATTACGCACTGGTGCCGGCAGTGTGAGCTTACCCTAGGAGGCGAGAGTTTCGGCTGGGATCTTCTTGTAGCAGCGTCGAGGCCTTACTACGTCAACTTGGGCATGGATTGGCTATCTACAGTCCATGCACAGATTGACTGTTTTAGGTTCAAGGTGCGATGTGTACGCACCGACGGGAGCAGGTTCACCTTCACCGGCGAGAAGGGAGCCTTTGCAGCATAGGATGGACTTCCGCGGAGGAGAGGGCATCCCATAACTCATCATTTTGCAAGCCTCATCCTTGGAGCAGTTGACGTGCGGAGTCCTGGTTATCCTGCAGTGGTGGATCAGTTTGCGGACGTTTTTCCTGATGACGTTCCAGGGCTACCTCCTTACAGAGAGGTAGAATTTTATATTGAACTGTACCCCAGGACAGCTCCGATATCGACTCCATCATATCGGATGGCCCCCGCCGAGCGTCGAGAGCTACGGGTACAGTTGGAGGACATGCAGGGCAAGGGGTTCATCTGACCCAGTGTTTCACCCTAGGATTCCCCGATATTGTTCGTCAAGAAGGCGGACGGGAGCTTGAGACATTGTGTTGACTATCTTCACATGAACCAGGTGAAATTGAGGAACAAGTATCCGCTACTGAGGATTGATGACCTCTTTGATCAGCTCAAGGGAGCATGGTGGTTCTCGAAGATAGACCTCAGGTCAGGCTATCAGCAGCTCAGAGTCAGAGACGAGGACGTGCAGAAGACGGCCTTCAGATGTCGGTATGGCCTCTATGAGTTCTTGGTTATGCCTTTCGGCATAACCAATGCTACAGTAGTGTTCATGGACCTCATGAACAGGATCTTTCAGCCATACCTTGATCGGTTTTTCGTGGTCTTCATCGACGACATTCTGATTTACTCTACGACTGAGGAGGAGCACGCCTATCACATGAGAGTTGTACTAGACACACTCCGAGAGCACCTTCTTTATGGTAAGCTCTTGAAGTGCCAGTTCTGGATACGTGAGGTCCACTTCATGGGACATGTTATCTCTGAGGCGGGAGTTGTAGTGGATCCTGCGAAGATCAAGGGTGTGTTAGCATGGGAGCCACCCAAGAGCGTGACTGAGGATCGGAGTTTCTTGTGACTAGCTGGATACTATCGGAGATTCGTGCCAAACTTCTCTATAGTTGCGGAACCACTCACAGCTTTGACGAAGAAGGGGAAACACTTCGCGTGGTCAGACAGATGTCAGCAGAGCTTCCTGGAGCTGAGACAGAGATTGACCAGCGCACCTATCTTGAGTTTGCCTGAGGAGGGAGTTGGATACGTAGTTTACTGCGATGCATCTGAGACTGGACTCGGTTGCATCCTGATGCAGGAGCGGGCATTGATCACCTATGGATCACAAGAGTTGAGGCCGGATGAGCAGAACAACGCTACCCATGACCTGGAGTTAGCAGCATTGGTCTTCGCTCTGAAGACATGGCGACATTACCTGATGGGAGAGCGCTTTACAGTCTTTTATGATCAACAGAGTCCCAGGTATATCTTCTCGCAGAAGGACATGAACCTGAGACAGCGGCGATGGATCGAGTTCCTCCAGGACTATGATTTTGGGATAGTCTATACTCCTGGGAAGGGGAATGTAGTAGCCGATGCCCTCAGTAGGAGGACGGGCATTCAGCTACTTGAGGAGGCGACGAAGTAGCTAGCCTCTTTGTAGATATCCTTTGTTGATAGTGATGGAGCAGCCTTCCTTCAGTCTCTCACAGTCACCTCTCCACTACTGCAGTGGGTCAGAGAGGCACAACGCAAGGACGATGACTGTGAGACACGGCGTGCACATATATCCTTGGGACAGGCACCTAATGGTTTCTCCCTTGGAGCAGAGCATGACATCCTTTTCAGAGGACGTACCATGGTACCAGTCGCTTTGCAAGAGGAGGTGCTGAGAGAGTTTCACACTTCTCCTTTGGCGGTACATCCAGGAGTGGCAATGTTGTACCAGGATATCAGACGACATCACTGTTGTCCGGGCATGAAGAAGGCAGTAGCAGAGTTCGTTTCTCGATACCTCACCTGCCAGCAAGTGAAGGAAGAGCATCAAGTACCAGCAGGCTTGGTACAGCCCTTGGAGGTCCTGGAGTGGAAGTGGGACGACATATCTATGGAACTCTTGACAGGACTTCCACGTACTTCCATAGGTCACGACTCCATTTGGGTGATTTTCGACCGACTCACCAAGTTGGATCACTTCTTACCCATCAGAGAGAAGGGCTCAGTGGAGAGCTTGGTACGTTTCTACATTTAGGAGATTGTACGGCTCCACGGTGTTCCATCATCTATCTTCTCCGATCTAGATGCTCGCTTTACTTCCCGGCTTTGGAAGGGGTTACAGGAGGCGTTGGGGACGCAGCTACGTCTGAGCACGGCCATTCACCCTCAGACGGATGGTCAGAGGGAGAGGACCATTCAGACTCTCGAGGACATGCTCCGCGTATGTGTCCTCAACTTTGGTCATAGCTGGGAGGACCACCTACCGTTTGTGGAGTTTGCGTACAACAACAGCTACCACTCCACCATCGGGATGGCGCCGTACGAGGCGTTGTACAGATGAACTTGTAGATCTCTTTTGTGCTGGACAGTCCCTGGGGAGTCAGCACTTGTGGGACCGGAGATGGTCCAGGCCACGACAGAGAAGGTCCAGGTCATCCAGGAGCGGATGAGGATATCTCAGAGCCGGCAGAAGTCTTACGTTGAGAGGAGACGTAGGCCACTAGAGTTTGAGGATGGCGACCACGTCTTCTTGAGGGTCTCACCTCGACGTGGTATTCGAAGATTTGGCCGAGGTGGCAAGTTATCTATGCGCTTCAGCGGACCCTTCCAGGTCCTCAGTAGGATTGGCGAGGGGGCTTATCGCCTGGCTCTACCACCTCAGTTGCACCGGGTGGATGGCGTCTTCCACGTATCTCAGCTGAGGAGATACGTGAACGACCCGACGCACATCATTGACCATGAGGAGCTTGACGTTGACGATGGGGTGACTTTTATAGAGGTTCTGGTGGAGATAGAGGATCGACCGGAGTGGGTCCTACACGGACGGTCGATTCCTCTTGTGCGCATCAGATGGCAGCACGGGAACCTCCATGAGAGCACATGGGAGCGGGAGGCTCAGATGCGTGCTCAGTACCCTCATTTGTTTCCCTAGTTTTTGATGTATCTTTACGGGGATGTAAATCCCTGAGGTGGGAGTAATGTAAAGACCCGTAAAATTCAAGGGAATTTTTTTCTTAATTTTCTATGGAATTTTAAAAGAACCCGGTTTTAGACGGCACCTGATTCCGAGGCCCGGTGTGCCCAGAATCAATTTCCGATGTTTGGCTCGGGTACGTTCAGTGAACGAACGAGCGGGAATTTCTAACTTTTGAACTGGTGCCCGGAATCAAATTCTGAGGGCACCGATGAACTCGCAGCGCCGATATTCGCTTAAGGAGACTTTTCTGAGGTTGCGTTTTTGGCGGGTTGAAAGTTAGTTTTTGGGAATTTAGAATAAGTTAAATAAAAATTGTGGAATACAAATTTCTATTTTAACTTGTTGTTTAACTTCTACCAAAGGGACTTAGAGGTGGTACCCACATTGACTTAACCTCCCTTGGTAGTATTAAGTGTGGTGGGGCCCACACAAAGCATAACTCTTCACTTTCTCTTTTTTAAAACTCCCAATAACCCTCTTTAAATAACTTGACAAGTTGGGTTATTAAATGTGTTGAGTTGTTTAATTTCAAACCTTTGAATTTCAAAATGGTTTGGTTGTGTAAATAAAATAAGTCCTTAGCTTATTTTAATTGGGTTAGAATTATCTAGACACCTTGAGAGGTTTGAATAATTCTCTCCATCTTCTTCAAACTTTGAATAAGAACGCGAAGAACCTTCGGACATCGACGAAGAACGCCACGTTCTCGGGAATCATCTTTCGCGACGCCAAACCCGCGATACCGACTACGTCTTCTTCCACGTCATCTCTTCTGCGGCGATTTCCTTCGACGAAATCGTCGTCAAAGAACTTCGAATCCTCGCTTCACGACATCGACGTCCTTTTTCTGCGACGCCGACCACCGCGACGCTCGTCTTCCGTGGGTCGTTGACGATCATCGTTCTTGAAACCGAGGTAGGGGTTTGTTGTTGATTATTTATTTATTCTCGTTCTTGGTTCTAGCATGACAATCTTGAGGATAAATGTTTAAGTGCTATCATCTAACGAGAGGGGGGCTGGACTGCACAAACACGGCCGAATCCCCACTCCTTTTTTCTTGATTATTATTTTTCCATTCGGATGAAACGAGATGGAGTGGTGTCATCGCACCATGCGGGGATCATTCGGCACTTATTGCGCGGAGCCGTCGCGTCGTGTCGTGGAAAGAATCATCATGAACGTGACGCCGTCGCGCCGCATCGAAGGAAACCGAAGGCGCCGCAGCAGGAGCGGGGCTGCGACGGAAGGGCACGGTGTCGTCGCACCATGCCGGACGACGAAGGCCGCGGCTGGTTCCGGGCCGCGGCGGAACGTGATGACCGGCGGCCAGCCGGGCCACCGGTGCCGGAAAATGAAGAGGACGGGCCCATGCCGGTCCTGTTGAGAAGATGCCGGCCGGCCAGGTGGGGCCGTCCGGGACGGTGCAAAACCGGGGGAATTAAATTCCCCCAGGCAGTTAAATTGGCCCCCCATAATGTTGGGGGGGGGGGGGGGTTCACATAGGGGGGGCAGCGCCCCCCCATTCTTCTCAAAGGCAGGCCCCCACGAGGGGGGCCGATCCAACGCGCCGCATCCAGCCGCGCCGCCAGTAGGAAGGGCGGGGGCCTTGTCCCCCGCGCGTGGCACCCGAGCGGCGCCCCGGCCGCACCGCCGTGCCGGACCGCGCCGCCGTGCCGGGCCGCGCCGCCGGCCGGGCCGGGTCGGACCTAGTTCGGGTCGACCCGGTTCGGGTATACCCTGGGGGGGGGGGGGGGGGTTGGGCCGGGTCGGCCCGGACCCGCACCCGCCGTTTTCGAATCGATTTCGGTCTTTTGCATATAACATGAGCTACGGACCTCCGATTGACGAAACGTAAGCGGCGATGCGATCCTTGGATCGAGACAGTCGATTCGATATATCGCACTCAATGTTTTGGAATAATTTGAGTTCGGCCGGGTTGGATCGTACACGAAACCAATCGGGCCCTCAGAGCGAAAACGCTCATATCATGAGCTACGAACGTCCGATTGACGTGCCGTCAGTTTTGTTGTGTTCCTCTTAGTGATACGGATCTTTTGGCATACTCTGCCCGAGTTTTGGACGTAGGTGGAGTACGGTCGGGTTGGTTTTTCCTTAAAAACCAACCGGGCCCCTGGAACGGAAAATCCAATAACTCTCAGACCGGACGTCCGATCGACGCGCCTTCTGTTGCGTTCAGTTTTTGTTGATGATACGGAACTCTTGGATACATCAACTCTGGGCTATGTGAAAGTTGATGTATCAGCCTCTCGGGTCGTGGTGCGGACCCTCCCGAACGAGCTTGCTGTGTGCGGGAACCCTAGTGCTGGCTGTGACTGTGACTGCTACTGCTACTGCTACTACTACTGTGACTGCGACGACGACAGTACAGAGATCCTTAGTGGATTCGACGATGACTACATCACTCAGCGATCCTACGTGGATCAGTGCTACAGGTCCTGTGTGGGCCCGATCTTGTGTGGGTACGATCCTGTGTGGGTCATTGTGCTCAGCGGTCCTGTGTGAACCAGCACCTACAGGTCCTGTGTGGGCCCGATCCTGTGTGGGTCATTGCGGGGGTTAGTTACCTATCGATCCTTCGTGGGTCCGACGACTTAGATGGATCAGAGATCATCTTTATCGTCTTTCGAAGAAGTATACATATGTTAGTTGAATCCTGTTGTTTCCTGTGCGGATTGTGTTGTGATATCCTGTGTGGATTTCGTTTTGCTTTCCAGTGTGGAATACATATACTTTCATGTGTAGACTGAGTTGTACTTGGGATCGGAGGTTGGAGCGTATTGGAATTGATGACTTAGGTATATGTATGGGCATATACCTAAGAAGTGTCGGTTGTTACTTCGTGATTGTATCTTCCTCTGTGGTTTATCCTTTGTGGATTTTGGGAGACCTTCAGGGGTCTCGGGGTCCCTACTGAGTAGCTTGTACTCACCCCTGCACGGGCTATGCCTGCACTACGTTGTGTTGGTTGCAGACGATGGACAACATTGATCGTGGTTGAGGCTTGCAGAGCAGGAAGGTACCTGGAGGTTGACCACTGGGCGGGACGTACTCAGAGCGGACGGTGGGACCCATGGAGAAGTGGAGCTATCTGTACCCACCCTTCAGGTGGGATTTCCAGGGGACAGCTCGGTGTAGCGGCTTTTACTTTACAGTTGTTGTTTACCCTTTCGAGTTGTACTTTACTTTCAGTTTGAGTTTGTATACTGGCCCATTTACTTTTCTGCACTTTCAGTTGTACTCTGTTTTTTACTTAGTGTTTACTTTTCTGCTTGCTTACTCTGTGGTTCTTGTTTACTTTACAAAGGCAATGCCTTCCCTTTTACTGGGATTTACTCCTTGGTGCTAGTCGCCATCCCCTGGCCTATGGAAGGAGGGCTTGGGGTAGTCACGGCACGTGCCTCGAGGAAGGGTCGTGACAATATGAATAATAAGATGTAATGGATATCAATGTTAAAAACAATAATTACAACAAGAATTTATTTAGAAAAAATAATTTTTCCCCATGATACCTCTTGTGTAGAATGTATATATTCCCTCTTAAATGAAAAATATTCACGTACAATACTTATTATTTATATAAAAAAGTTAATGCATATGAAATTTTAGGAAAAATATTAAAAAAACATCAACATTAATTTAACTAAGAATTAAAAATTAATTTTTATCATTGGGTGAGTAAAAAAACATATATTAAATAAATTAAAGACAACATAATGTATGATCGGCTTTATTAATTACAAGGAGAAATAAATAAATCATCATAAAATTTCATTTTACGTATAAATGTGTGGAATAATAATGGACATATTCTCAACCCGAGTTTATTTTCTAATTTCATAGATCCTATAAATTTTTGTCTTATTAATTTTATTCAATCTAATATTTTCAATTTAATGATAACTTAAGAACATTTTCTAAAATAATTAAAACTAAGAAAAAATGACTTCATGTGGGAAGGATTTTATTTACTCAATTATATTCATTAGGTAATAATGTTATAACCTATATAATTTTTTTTACAATGATAAAAATTAATTAAAAACATTAAATAATTAAATTTAAGAGAGAAATTTGAGAAACATATAAATTTAAAAAACATTTGATGGTAATTGAAGGGTATAACTTAAAACACATTAATCTAAATTTAATAAGTCCCTCTCTCCAAAAAATAGAAACTAATTTTGTTTCGAAATGATTATTTCAAATATAAAGAAATTTATTTACATTAAAATAATAATACATAATCCCAATTTCAATTGTTGTATGACATGTTCAAAGGGTAAAAATAAAGGTAACACAATATGTCTTCATCAATAAATATTTTTGAAATATATTTTTTAACCTCATGAATTATAATTAAGGAAAAGTGAATGATTTATTAACAATATTCATGAAATTTCATATTGTAAAATGAGTAGTAATTGAAGAGGGTTCCATGTAGTTTAAACATATGTTTAACTTATATTATTAGCATAATATAAAATAAAATTATATACACCATATAGAGACAATAATATGAAAGTTAAAACTAAAATCCAATTGTATGTCATTCACATAAATGTTTTTAGGAAATTTTGTTATAAAAAACTACAATAAAATTTATATCTATCAAATAACATGTATCTCAAAAAAAATAAAGAAAAAATTATCATATGAATATTATTCAATACGATTGTTAACTAACCTCATTCATTTGAGTTAAAAAATAAATGGAAATATGTTCTTTTGATAACACCTCATTAGAAACCTTTTTTTATTAAAAATGACTGTGACGAATAAGAACATAAATCCACTAAAAATAGAAAAATGTGAGAGGACAATAACACATTGTTCATTGGAAATTAATGGTAAAAATAAAGAATGATAATGGGTTGAATCTGATGAAGCAAAAAATTTAATCTTTCCACTTACACATTCATATAATCTTACCATAATAACTATGGGGATGTGACTCATCGTTAACGAAGCACCATATATTTCATTTTTATTTGTTATAGTCATTTTTATGTAGAAACACTATCCAATAATTTTAATGTTAAAAATATCATAAATGATTTTCAGAATAATATACCTTTCGATATAGGGATTCCATGAAAATTTATGGAAACTATCTAGACTCGTCTTCTATTTCCACATTTATCTAATGTCAAAATTTATTTGTATCTCAAAATTCATCCCAATATGACATGGAACTAAATTTCATTAAATAGTGGTTTTTATAAGGATCTATTTAACTGACCTAGTGAAATATTTTATTCTAATAAAACTATACTAGAAGAAGTTATCGCTTCCAACCACCATTGATATCTTTATAACATGCCATAAAAAATTCACCATTTTTAAATGTTTTGTTTTCACTAACAAAATATCTATGGATTATTATTATTATTGAATCACAATACTGAATCTAGATCGTGGGGAAAACATCACTACGACTTCAAGTTAAACCTCAGATCCTGATCGAATACAATAGAATTACATAATACATGAAAAATAACATCTTACATTATGTGTACTCTATAAATATGAAATAGTGGGAAATATTCATTGATAGTAATATAGTGTGTTGATTTCATAATTATATTGACAACAACCCAAATAAAATTATGGATTATTTAATTTTTTTGGAGATTTATTATAGAATCCACTATGAGGTTTTCCAATAATCAATATTTTATTTAAAATGGTTGTAAACTCTCCTTAGGAATTTTTACATAATACATGCATTGATTATAAACAAATAGGCAAGATACATACTTTAAAAAATTTCCATTCATGTTATCCCATGTGAATAATATTCCATATTTATATACATGTTTATATATACCCATTTAATGGATATTGAAGAACATTGATCACCAACTAAAAACTACTTATTCATTTTTCTATCTATAGGACATATATTCATTTCTTAATCTATATCATTGTGAAATGACCATGGTGGAACATAACAACATCCCTCAATATATTTTATAATTTTACATCTTCATTTTATGCTTTATCAATACATTTATAGATGTGTGTTTAATAAATTTTTGGTAAATACAAGATATGTCCCATTTAATATATATTTAAGTATACATATTTTGTAAATCCATAAATATTTGATATATTTCAATCAATTGTCCCTGAAAATGAAGAATTTTCGTTCTTTCTCATTGAATTTTCCACCATGTTCACATTCCCTGGGTGTTATTTTATTGAGCTACCATAATTGTTGATCTACTACAACCATATTATCTGGTTGAAATTCAACTATTTATATGTAAATGTATAATTCTATATTATTTGATTAGTATATATTTTACACTTTTACCATCTAAATAACACAGTCATATCTCGAAGAAAAATATTTCTTATACCAAATCTATATCATGTGTCAGCTAATGTGTCTCTTTAATTTTAAATTGGTGGGAGGTTTATTGTATCACTATGTTATTTTTAATTTGGAAATATCCCAGTTCACGGTCTAGGATGAGCTGCCTTCCGACCTGATGGTCAAACTTACCTAAGACACGACCCAAGAGGCATTGTTAATATTAATGAGCTGGTGACTAATTCAATGATTCAATTATATCACATTGGAAATAATTTTTTCCTAATATCAATAGGGATGAAAATAATAAACACATCAAAGAAAATAAAAAAAATTAACAGAAAAAATTAAATACATAAATAGATTAACTACTACAAAAACTGAAAATATTGTAAACTACAAAATTAAACTAAAACAAAACCAGAACCCAACAAGGACTCCATGTAACCTAGAGTTCATAAAAAACCATGTGAACATATATATCTTAATGAAAACTCAAACCATAATCATAAATATCCAAAATAGCCAAGGTCTATGACAATGAGAGGCATATATAGGTTTTTTCAGAAACATATTTGTATTTAAGCACCAATCAATCTATTAATTTACATTAAAAACCCATTACATAAACTCACACTAAAGTAAATTTATAAAAAGTGGTTTTTGGTTGTAGAAGATACAGACACAACAATAAATAAACAAACTAAAAATATAGTTTCTATTTTTAAAACAAATTTCCTTTTTGAAAAATCCATTTTTAATTCCAATATATAGATAATATTCGAACAAGGTAATTAATTAACTATTGAAAGAGTCAAATAACTAGTGTGAGTACTGATAATTATATACAGATCAAATAACCAAGATGAAAAATAAATAAAATATCAATATATAGTTAAAAATCAAAATAAATTCCTAAACTAATATAGGGGAATTCAATGGTTATACTCAGGCCTGACTCACCTACTATCTAATGGTTCGGTTCCAATGCGCATATCCTAATATATGATTTAAATCAACCCCAACATATGAAAACCCCCTCTTTCATAACAATTGATTTCATGTGGTGGGTACCAATATATATAATTGAGATCATAATTAAACTATAATAGGACCCTCTATATGAACCCCCTTAATACCAAGAAACTATTACATGGAGAATGAGGAGGTCCTCATATACATGAAATAAACCAATAAACCATATATAACATGATGGATGCCTAGCCCAATCTCTGATACCACCTATGTAGAGATCCTATGCTCATAGGGTCAACCATAGTGGTTACTATAATAGATAAATCCATAAACATGTGAGAACTGGGCTAACACATCAAGTTACATTAATGGAGAGGACACATATTTATCAATCCTTATGCCAATAATTTGAAACATATTATAATTTTGGAACATCTACATGTGATATCCATGACTTTTGGTAAACTACCTTGAAGCCATGAAAAAATGTATATGTCAAATAGTATGTCCTTATCACATGCATGACTCGATGTTTATCCTAATTGTGGGAAATCAATATTCCTTGTCCCAAACTCCAAAATAAGGTTGCATGATTACTCTAGGGCAACACATGGTTTGACCATGCAATGATTAATTTGTTTGAAGAAAACTGTGCATGAAGATAATTAACAAAATATACCCCTAACCATAACTAACCATATGGATTACTATATACCTATAAAAAAAATAGGGTCACATTGACAAAACACACCCATAAACAAAAAAATCAATCATTTATCACTAGGAACATGACTAAAACCTCAAAAAATGATGATAATGGTGAAATGATTAAAATAAAATAAAAAAGATTGTTGGGGTGTGAAATCCATATTAATTTGTTGATGCATCAAAATATATGAAAATCCCATATCCACTATATGGAAGTGTAATAATATCATCACTAGAAAACATTCTCATCAATTCATTAAAATTATAATTGAAATTTTCATCCCACAATAACTTCACCACCGTTTTATTAAACATGGTGACTGAATTATATATTCATAGTAAATCACATAATTATATTCTATAGTATTTATCCATCCCGTGAAATGTATATATCCCAGTTAATCGGGTGTGTGTATTCTATTTCTCAATAACATTTTTCATTAATAGCATCAATAATATACACTCGCATATGATTATATGGAATAAGAAATTAATATTAAAAATCCAAAATTCCCACATGGTATATTTAGTATATAACATTTAATTCCTTAAGGTCTTCAACAATAATTTAAAAATCTCTTTATACTATTCCATGTTCATTGAATATATATAAACATCATCTACAAATACTACAAATAGCTGATTAAGGTAACATATAAAGTCTCTATTAATAAAATCTTTTAATATTGTAGGATCATTGGTAATCTCAAATGGATTGATGATAAATTCATAATGATCATAAATCATACAGAAGAATGTCTTGTGTATATCCTCCTTCATGATTTATGCTTAGTGATATCTTGATTAAATATTAATCATAAAATAATATAGAGATTCATTAAATTGATCATACAATCCTTTATATAATCATGTGGTTTCATGTTAATAATTTTGATATTTTTATATTCCTAATAATTAATGAATATATTAATTTCCCCATTAATATTGTTAATTAATATAATAGTTTCATCCAATGGATAGGAACCCATACTAATGTATTCCTTATCATGATTATCAGAGTGTCATTATTCAATTTTTAAAACTCAATTGGAAATATTCTAAAGGGATAATTTGAAATAGGAAATCATGTGAATTGATTTCAATTGAAACATCTACATTGTGATTTGTTGGAACAAAATGAAAATTTTAATGAAATGAATCAGTATAATCATGGAGAAAAAATTAATTAAAATTGAGAGGTTCTTCTCAACTATTTATGATTAATATCACTTCTGAATATTTATAAAAACCCATATAATGAATTTAATTTCCATGGGGGATTATGGTTCATCATGAAACAAATATCTAGTAATATGTTATTTTGGAATATTTAATGAAAAATTCCTTCCCCAAATATTGATAAGGGATCTATATTGATAGTCTCAATCTATTAAAAAATTATATCAAATTAAATAATAGGAATAATAAAATGAAATATAAGAATCACATTCTAAATAAAATCTATAGGATTGGAGATACAATGTTTAGATGTGGTAATTCTACCATTACATGTTTTCACCACCAAAACAACATATAATAAATGAGTTAATTATGTGATTCACTTAGAATATTAAACATATATTAAAGAGTAGACATAAATAGAATTAAAAAAATATTTTCAATCCTCGATTGGATGATGGGTGTACCTTCAAACACATCACTGGAAAAATAGAATTTTTCTATATTAATTATATATCATTTTCTTAACTTCAATATTATTTTTTATTATATGTTTCTTTCAGGATTGGGTAATTGGTTTGAATAATTCCCCATCTCTATATAGTGTATGAAATGTGCACTGATGTATTATACGCTACCCTTCTATTCATGATAATGATAACCTTTATATTCATAGTTTATGAAAACACTGTATCCTGTTAATCATATACCATGGTATTTAATTCCACTAGTATCACATGTAGGAAAAACCGAATTTATATTCTTCCTCTTATCAAATTATTCACAATAATCCTCATATAATCTGGATTTTTTTTTCGATTCTATATGACTTGGAGAGTACATTTTTTTTCTTGATATCACATGTTTCTATATTATTATATGATGATAGTATTTTACAGTCTATTTCCCTTTGAATTATTGGACTTATCCCATCAATAAAATTGATAAAAATAATCATTAAATTAGACATATAATACATAAAATTCTTTAGTAACATTGTAACGTAATATTTTGTTATAGAATCCGTTATTATTGATGTTTTTTATTAACTTATGAATTATATATATGTATCTTTATTTTCATTGATAATTAATTTTCATATGATATGTACATTAAAATCAGTCCTCTCTAGGATCATTATTCGTTCCACATCTATAGTGTGTGGAATTAATGAACCCCATTGATCCACATCCCTACTGATATGATGAAAAACTCTAATAACAAACCCATTTTAATACTTTACAAAGTTTAAAATATCTTTTATTGGGAACATTTCCATTTCACAATAAAAAAATAGGTCCAGAGTTCCATTTAATGATAGAGGAAGCTGTTACATGAAATTTTATAGAATTGTTACACAATGTTTGGGATCAGTAGGTTGTTCCATTCATGGTAGGTTATTCATTATATCCTAAGAATGATAACCTAATATAGTAATGATTTGTTTAATTATGGATCCAAATATAGATCCAACTTTTTTTTGTTTCAAATTAGAAAAATCATAACAGATATTAAGGGAATAGATTCAATTCTCATCTTCATCACTAGGTTCAATTTCTAAACAATGGAACAAAATATATTATATCACATTTTTATGAAACTTATTTTATAATTTCCAAAAGACTGAACCATTTATAATAAATTTTAATTTTATGTATAAATAATTATAGAATAATATGCATCGTTTCATTGGTATGATTCTAGAAAAATTACAATTCTTTTATATTATATAAAATGAATTGTAATGAATATTTTCTTCAACACAGGAATATCCGCTTAGAGTGTCAAACCATGTGAAAAGTAATTAAATATACAATATGTAATATATTTTTTATTGAAATATAATTGACCAAATATTTTTTGGGTTTTTAAATCTAGATTCTTCAATAACCAAACAACATCCACATATAGTATCAATTGAGGGATGTACTGATAGATTATCACCATAACTATTAAATTATGGAATTCATTATGTTATAATACCACAATTATTCAAATCCTCGATGTTATTTGTCTCATTTTGTTCCATCATTAAAATTCTCCTAAATTTGGTTCCCATTGTATTTATTAATCTTTCTCCAATAGCCAAAATAAAGACTCCAAAACTAGAAATCATTAGCTATTTGTTAATTTTTTATATTGCAACTAGATATGAGATATCACATTCCCCGAGGAAAAATAGTTTAATAGTAATATAATACATGATTCATTTTTTAATCACACATTACATTTGATAACCTTAAAACCTGTATTTTATTTCGTTTGAGAACACCATTCTTCCATATAGCATATCCTTTCCTATGAATCAAAATCAACTTCATTGCATCATGGGGAATGAATAAATAACAAATTTGTAAACTAAGATGATTTGGATAAGTATGAATATATATTTTTATATAATAAAATAAATAAATCAGGAAAAATATATATATAATATATTATTATAAAATAATTCTATTTAAATAAATATGTGAGCTTGAAACTTATCAAGGGATGGTAGAACTTAAATGACATGTGATTTTCTAAAATAAATTTACACAAATGAATATAATATTTTTAATATGTTATGTCTCACACAAAACTAATTTCAAAATTCATTACATGAATCGTAGAGTTTGTGATTCATGCTCAAATTTACCCAAGAAAAGAAGGTAGGGCGGTCCTTGTAGTTTAGCATGGGTTGTCGAATCCTCAGAGACATAAGAAGAAACCTATAAACACATACATTCTATGGAATATATTTGGCCATGAAATGGCCAACTTTGGTTGGATTTATATGGGTTTAAAGTAACTCTAAGAGACTTACGTGAATTCAATTTTATTGAATGAGTTGATCCTAGGTTATCACTTGGG
Source organism: Viscum album (assembly GCA_963277665.1). Taxonomy (NCBI): domain Eukaryota; kingdom Viridiplantae; phylum Streptophyta; class Magnoliopsida; order Santalales; family Viscaceae; genus Viscum; species Viscum album. The sequence goes on from OY728155.1 coordinate 1,450,960,816, forward strand.
GTGGATAGATGTATTCCCTTTTCAATTATTTCAATTTCTTATATTTGAGTTGAGTTTATTTAAGGAGATCAAACAACTTCATCACTTACTGATTTAATACCAACAAACCATAATACTAATCATCTATACACTTGAAGGATCAATTTTTTGTTCTCTTCAAGGTAACGGATCGTATTAGCACTTGAATTGTGTGGCCATAAATTCAACAAGGACGATGGAGTGTAAAAATCATCAAATTAAAATCTCAATTAAACAGTTGATTAGACATTAATGGGTTGATAAATAAAATCCATTCAAGCCCCTTTAAACTCCCTTGGATCAACCCATAAGTGTTTATCACACCATTTATTCTATGGTTTCAATGGAAGATGAATGTAGACTCATGAGGGAAGAAATGGAGAAGTAAAAGAACACAATAAAATAACGATCACTCCACCGTTGTGTGATAATTTCACAAGGTTTGGTGTGAATAAATTCACACCTTAATTCAAATGTATAAATGTTATATGAATAAAAATAGAATAAGAGGAGAAGAAGAACTTTTATTAATAAACTAAAGTGAATTGAACAACTTACATGTGAAAGACATACTTGAGACAACAAAATCGATGCTTAACATTACAATGGAACAAAGAATCAAATATGATCAACTACACCACCAAACCTTCCATAAATAGGCATTTTGGGAGCATTGGTTCATGCCTCCAATAGTACAAATCATCCCACTATATTATGGTAGGCCGAGGGTGGTGGAAAGCTTGTGTTACTTGGAATTTTCCACACTTGGCCAGAGGTGGATACCAACTTTCATCCACCAAACGGATGCATTTAGAAGACCTTATAGATGCCCGAATCATAGTGGTCCATATAAGAATAAATTGGATCCCGAATTTCTTCTAACCGCCTATAAAATTTGGGCCCATTTGGAGATGTAGAATCAGATATATGAATGGATTACTGATCTATTTTTCTGGTCCACAGAATCTGGCCCAGAATTTTATCTCTATCTTAGGCCGCCATAATGTCTACCATGGATGCCGAATTATCTTTAGATCCTAAAGTTTTATTTGTTTCTCTATGTGTCATCTAGAATACCATGATATTTAGGCTTCATTGTGTTTGTATTGTGCGTCCCACAGTTTCATCCGAGGTCTGGTGTCCAATTTTCCTTCTCCAGAATTGCTTCCATTCATCTCCAAATATCTCCATCATCATTTATGAATCCTCCATTTATCCCTGAATGAAACATTTTCATATTGAAGTGTATATCAATATACTAAGTTATTATATTAAAATATGCACAATTACATTCCGTAAAATCAGATGAATCATTGGGTATTTTAAATGATCTTAAAAAATGTACCACATAATAGTGCATTTTATGATAGAATTACAATAAAAATGTGAAATGATGTTCAAATTGTAAAATGAACTAAACTAGTGTTTATGAATAATAAAGAAAATTAATATTATATATATTAAAAATGAATATTTTCTTCATTTAGTGTCTAATCACACCCCCCAACTTGAGTTTTTATAGTCCCGAAAAAAATATCTCATCAAATTTGAAATTATAATTCCCTTTTCCAAAAACATTTTAATACACAATGATGACAACAAATCCCTTATACCAAACAATCTAGAAACCCATAAACATAATTTAATACATGATAGGTTCATAATAAGTTACCAATCGCAAGCCAATTCCTTTGATCAAATTCATTGTTATATTTCATCCAATATCAATTAAGTATGAGGATGTGTTGTGCATCACAATTTACATGGGGGGTTCATCTTTATTAATGAGGGAAATTATGGAAGAACTAGGTGGAATCACATTTAAATATTAAGATGAGTATTCAATTTATATTTTGTATTATATATATAATTTTTTTTGATTATGTTTTTTTTTGTAATTTTTCCATGGAAATTGAAATTGCACTCAAAAGAGTCAACCCCTCCAGTGAGATTTTGCCGATGACTATCAGGATCAAATACCTTAGGGAACCAAGTTAAGACCACATACTAAAGAATTATCTCGAGTTAACTCAGTCAAAAAAAATTTCAAATTACCAAAAATAGAGTGAAAATTACTATCTATGGGGAAGACAACTATAGACTCACGATTCCCAAGTGCTAAAATCCACGCATTACGTAATATCATTTCTCTATGCAGAATTTTTTTTAATATTTATTTTATTGAATACTCATATAAAAACTCAAATGATCACCAAACCTATGATATTTATTTGGGGGACCCCATGATCTCAAACTAATACCCCACTATACAAAGGACGGGCATTGTGATCTTTTTTTATTTGGATGACAATATAAATGATGAAATATCACATTGGACAGCAACACTTTCCAAAATCTATGGTCATGAAATTATAAAAGGATTAATATCCGAATGAGGGCACACTAAATTATTTGATATTCAGTTTCAAAGTGTGCAATTTTTATTACAATGTTTAATGTAAAAGGAATTTTTCATTCCCTTTACACATTTCTTTTTTCAAATCATTCGTTTTTTTGTCATGAAATCATTTTTTATTTTATCCCTCCCCCAACTTAAAATAACATTGTCCCTAGTGTTTAATGAAAAGAAAATTTAGAAGTGGGTAGAGGTAGATAATGATAGTTCAAAAATGAAATTGAAAAAGATGCTCATGGAATGAATTCACCCGGTGGTTGAAGATGAAATTATTGCTTCTCCCTTTTAATCCTTTGATATCCATGTCACTTGTAGAGTTACCTAGTAGAAAAAGAAAAAACAAAACAAAAAAACAAAACAAAACAATATATATATATATAATAAAGAAAATGAAATATAAGAATATATTTAAAAACTATAGAACATAGAAGCACAAAAAGACGTAGGGCGGTGGTAAGTGCGTGCCCCTGTCTCCCTTTGGTCTAGAGTTCGAATCCCCACGGCTTCATTGGTAGTGATGAGGTTTTCCCCATGACCTATGATGTGGATTTTTTTATAATTATTATATTTTTATTTATTTTTTTGTTTTTTTATTTTATCCTAAGAACACATAAAAATAAAATAAAATAAATTGATGAACATTGTCTTCTTTTTTAATTTCTGGGCAAGGTATTACTCAAAGATCACACCACATGACACAGATGAATATGGTGCTCCCCATTCATACCCATCCATACTCATAATAGATGAACAAGTCAACAATCTATTTTTTTTTAAATATCAAAATGATTAATTAATCAAATTTAAAATATAAAGTTGATTAAAACAACAAAATGATTTGAAACTTTTAAACCATGGGTCTCCTCCCATGAAAAACATTGTTTAACATCGTTAGCTCAACATGAACCCCCTAACATACCCAATAACAACATCCAACATATTAAGGACCACATGTTTCACCAATTATACTTGGTTGAGATATATTCTATGTTTAGAATTTGTTTCATTTACAAACCAATGTTCTAAAATGAGTTGGTAAATTCAAGGAATATAAAAATTGGTTGATCGAGTTTCCTATATAGTATTTCCGAAGACATCAATGATCATTCCAACTTTTTTGGTTTCAAGAGAAGAATGAATTAAAATTGAAAGGACATTATTATACCATATAAAGTGATACTTGAGTGGGGAAGTAAGGATACTAATTTTGAGCTTAGGTTGGATTGGACATTCAAACACAGGTGAAGATTTTGAATCCAAATTAGTTTCATTTTCCAAATTTCTCAACAATGTCAGTTCATTTTTAATAGAATATTCAACCACAAAATTGGAAGGATCATTGTTTTGGATGAATATGGACTCAAAGATTGTGATTCATCTCAATGTTTTAGTAATTTTTTGTTTTGAAGAATCAATTGAGTGATACTCAGGACACAAAATCCATGATGTCAAATTCTCCTCTTTTGAATCCAAAAAATAAATTTCCTCCTGATTTAAATACCCTTCAAAAATTCCCTGATCCTCTTCATCTATCCCAAATCCAAATGTTGGTTCTTCAATAAATTCACGTGGGGTTTGTGGGAAACATGAAAAGTCACATAAGGATATGGAAGGGAAAATTGGTGTAGTGATGTGTTCCTCAAATGTTTTAATGCTTTTTAGTTATAATATCAATGTTGAAACCTTAAAATTGAAATTCTCCATTTTTGACATTGTTTTTCTAGTAATGTTTGTGTACCATGTTGGTAAAGGGGTTAATAATGATGGTCTATTACGGGTGGATAATTAAGTTGTTGGAATTGAAAATTTGGGTGTTTAGATTGCCATTGTGGGGATTGAAACTCATTATTTGTTGGGATGTTTTGTGGATCATAGGAGTTAAATTTTTTTGTTTCATTAGGTTTTTGATTATCCAACATGTAGAAATTAGGATGGTCATTTTATATCACACATGGGAATGGGTGATCAAATAAGGGATAGGTTTCCCATGTTTGGACATGTTCAAAGATGAATTCCATAGGAGTTTGGGGGTGAGAATAGACAATAGGGATGAAAAAAAGGATGATAATGTCTAAAATAACATACTTAGGTCCCTGGAAACGGTGACAAAATTTGACTCATGCTCAAATTTACCCAATAAAAGAAGGTAGGACGATCCTTTTAGAATATCATCGGTTGTCGAATCCTCAGAGACCTAAGAAGAAACCTATAGACACGTACATTCTATGGATTGTTTATGGCTATGAAGTGTCAAACTTGGGTTTGATTTATATGGTTTTAAAGTAACTCTATGTGACTTAAGTGAATTTAATTTAAAAGAATGAGTTGATCCTAGGTTATCACTTGGGGTGGATGGACGTATTCCCTTTTCAATTATTTCAATTTCATATATTTGAGTTCAGTTTATTTATAGAGATAAAAAAACTTCATCACTTACTGATTTAATACCAACACACCATAATACTAATCCCCTATACACTTGAAGGATAAATTTTTTGAGCACTTCAATGTGAAGGTTCATATTAGCACCTGAATTGTGTGTCCTTAAATTCAACATGGACGATGGAGTATAAAAATCATTAAATAAAAATCTCAATTAAAGAAGTTATTAGACATTAATAGGGTAATAAATAACATCAAATCCATCCTCGTGATACTCCCTTGGATCATCCCATAAGTGGTTTATCCCTCCATTTATTCTATGGTTTCAATGGAAGAGGAAAGTAGACTCATGATGGAAGAAATGGAGAGGTAAAAAACACAATAAAATAACGATCACTCCACCGTTGTGTGATAATTTCACAAGGATTGGTGTAAATAAATTCACACCTTGATCCAAAGATATCAATTTGATATGAAGAAAAACAGAACAAGAGTAGAATAATAACTTTTATTATGAAACTAATGTGAATTGAACAACTTACATGTGAAATACCAACTCGAGACAAAAAAATCGGATCATAACATTAAAATTGAACAAAGAATCCAGGATGATGAACTCATCCACCACCACTGACTTAAATATGTATTTTGGTAGCCATGGGTCGATCCTCCAACATTGAAAATCATCCCACTTGATTATGGTAGGCATGGGGTAGTGTAAAGCTTGTGGAACTTGGACTTTTCCCCCCTTGACCCGAGGTGGCATCCATCTTTCATCCACCGAACAGACGCAGTTAGAAATCCTTCTAGATGTCCGAATCATAGTGGTACATAGAAGAATAAATGGATCCCTTGATGTCTTCTTACAGCCTATAAAATTTGGTCCCATTTGAAAATGTGGAGTCAGAGATATGAATAGATTAGTGAAATTTGTTTCTGGGCAAGATTTTTATATCTAACTTGGGCCGCCTTACTGACCACCATGCAAGAAGAATTTGATTTAGATCCTGAAGAGTTATTTGTTACTATACATTGCTTCTAGTATACCATGGAATTTATACTTCATTGGGTTTTTAATATGGGTACCACATTTTCATCAGTGGGATGGTGTCCAGTCTGCCTTCTCCAGAATTACTTCCATTTATCTCCACATATCTCCATCATTCTTAATGGATCCTCCATTGATCCATGAATTATACATGTTCATATTGAAGTGTAGATCAATTTCCCAAATTATTAAATTAAAATATTCATAATAATATTCATTAAAATTAGATGAATCATTGGGTACTTAAAATGATGTTCAAAAATGTACCACATAATAGTGCATTTTAAGAATGAATTACAATCATAATGTGAAATGATGGTCAAAGTGTAAAATGCACTAAAATGGTATTTATTAATAATAAATAACATTAATATTATATAAATTAACAATTAATATTATCCTCATTTAGTGGATAAAAATTTTGTGATACGTTTCACGAAATATCAATCGTAGATTCTATTTCAAGCTACACATAGTTTAAACGATATGAGACATGTTAATAAAATATTAATATTTAATATGATTCTTGTCATATAGATGTTGGAATGTAATATCTTAATAGGATTAACAAAATAATTACTTTTAATGGTTTACTCATGTATATAAATGGAATTATATGGGGGAAAATTAATTACAAAGGGACAAAATAACAATTTAAAAATTAAGTAAATTTTTTATTCCGAAATAAAATTAATTTTAACAAACTATCATATTTTGACACATTAAATTAATCAAATAAATTTGTGCTAATAATTTTAATGAAATAAATATGTTATCTTTTCAATAATTTTTTTATACTCATCATATGTATTTTATATATATGTTATAATAATAAATCAAATTTTATACAAAAAGATGACATTTTGCTTAAAAGTAGTTTTATCCTTTTGAAAAATTATTTAAATATAGTATATGATTTTTTTTTTAAAATTAATTATAAAAAATACTTATTTTTTTATATTATAATTCAAAAATTAGGATAGGCTAAAATTTTTATATTTTTCTGAAAAGATAAAATTTTCATTATTTGTTTGAAATGCACATTTTATTTTAGAATTATAGTTTTGTTTATATTTTATAAAATGATGAAAAGAATTTTAAATTTGATATAATGAAATAATAGTTAAATATTATATTTAATAAACCAATATATTTAATTTTTATTCATTTTTATAATTTAACATTATATAAAAAATTTGTATAGTTGTCAATATTTTATTATTGAAAACTGTTATTCTTATCACATCTCATAGATTAATTATAAATTAAAAATTTTAAATTTATTAAATTGGATTTTTAAAAATGGATTCAAAATTTTGAATCATAAAAAATTGATTTTATATAATAATTTAATCTAATTTTATGGAAAAAATCAAAAGAAAAACAAATAATAAATTATTGTAGTTATGGAAAAAACGGGTTTACGAGGGGGTTAAACTAAAAAGTTAGTGGTACAAATGACCAAAAAACTTGTCTAAAATATATTTTTGGTACATATTTCGACCATATCATGTATAATTATATAAAATAACCAATTTTGATAGCCTTTTGGAATGATTAATTTGAGGGTTCACCTTTGTATTGAAAAAACAACAAGTGTTCTACTCACCTCCATTATAATTTTCCACCACCTATCCTCAGTTTTTGACACGTTAAAAAACTTTTTTTAATGGCCCAATCCAGGTTCCATGCACCAGTTCCTCTATAAATATCACCACATGACCTTATGTATGCTTTCTCATTTGCTAGTAGATGTGAACTAGCATAGAGGGTCTAATATCCATTATGGGGACAAAATACAATTTTTTTAAATTGGAGCAATATGCTGTGGAAAATAAATAAAAATAAAAATAAATAACCAAATAATAACGTAACAAGAATAATACCAGTATAATAATATAACCAAAATGAGACATAAAATATCAAAACTAAATAGTATATATGCAATGCCAGAATACGTATTAGTGTTAATGTGAAACAAAAAATAAAGAAGCCACCAGATCCGAAATAGGATCTAAACCACGTATGGTTCCATCATCCACGTACTTCCATAAACCTACCATCAAACATATTGACATTTCCCACTACCTACGTTACAAAAATTACATCTACCCTTGGCGTTATCATGCATCCTCAGTATGGTGTGAGTACAACATAGTAGGCTACCACAATTAGTGCCTAACCAAATTTCTTGTCAATAAATATGAATGAAATTGAATAGTTAAATGACAAATTCTCATAAATAAAGAGTTAATAAAATCTCAACTTATATTTTATTTAATGACATTAACTCACCAGATTTCCAAGGACACCTGAATCTTAATACATACTTCAGTCCATGCTAGTGTGTAAACAATAATCAAGGGATATAGTAACATATAATTCCATTATTACCATATATTATATCATTAATTAATTCTACAATTAATTAGTTATCTCAATCTCATTAATACACACAACAATTAGCTAATCAAATATAATCTCGATAACCATTCCATAATTAGTTATAAACATAAATTGTCATAATTTATATTTACATTAATTAATAAAAATCAATCAACCAAATAATATGAATATTAATTAATAAATTAATCATCCTATTAACACTCTCAATATTATATAATTAATTCATTAATAATTTATTTAGCTCACTATCTCAATATCATATAATTTATTATAAATTTAATAATTTAATTCACAATCCAAATAAGTCATAATTAATTAACCAATTTATTATTTCATCCACAATCCCTAAATCTCATAACTAATTCCCTATTTGTTAATCTAATTCACAATCCAAAAATATCATAATATCATATTTAATTAATTGACCACATAAATTATTTCAATTTATGGTATCAATTTCATAATATATTTATAAATTTTACAACGTTCATATATGTAATCAAGATCATGAATATATAATGTATCATTATCCCACCAACCACAATTTGTCGATGAATGATCACAAAATAAAAATCAATAGAATTTGACCTGCATAATGTTGTATAATGAGATATAGATCCAAAAATCGAAATTCATTATCAATTAAATAATGATTTCTCAAATCTAGATATAGATATATATTGATAGATCTAGATCCACAATATTATGTCTATATATACTCATTAAAGGATAAAAATAACTACAATATTTGGTTATGGAATGTAAACAAATTGGAAATTCAATGGGATATGATTACCTTTCCATGAGGTGTTTAGATCATCTATATGGTTTTTGTGTCAGGAATAATGATGGATGGGAAGTCTTGGAATAGATTAAGAGATCTCCAAAACATTTATATAGAACTTGATATCAATTGAGGGCTAAATGGGTTGAGTTTCTAGGGTATGAGTGATTTAAAATCTAATATTTCGGCGACATTATTTCTCATGTATGGTTTTCTAGGTAGGGGAAAAAAATTTAATGAAATATTGCATGAATCAATTTTCATATGTTATAAGGGTTCACAATTATTCTAAAGGTTCCACGTGATTTGAAAAATCGCACACCAACAATGAAAATCTCCAATGTCACTACTATTGATTGTGCATTAATTAGATCTAAAAAGATTTATTAATCACAACAACGATAGGAGGTCCCCTTTAACACCATTAAAAAAGAGAGGATACTGGGTATCCTCTATCCATAATAAAAATAGTACATATAAAGTCCCCCACATTAGCAGTGCTATTTTTTCATGTATAAAGGATAATTTTTATCATTGATTTAAATAGATCTGATATTGTAAAATTTATTCATACTCTAAATAGTTCTGATAAAAGGGTCCTTTATCATAACTCTAAATAGTTCTGATAAATGCCAAACATATTTTCATGTGATGTTTACATAACAACACACCCACCAACATCATATCCACATAAAATCAACACAACCACTAGTAGCACTTTCACAACACAAACAATCCACCTACACATAATATCACATTCACAACACACAAAAGAACAAATAAGTGCAAACAAAAATGCTCACAAGAAAAAAGTAGTTCACACATTTGTTAAGAAGACAATTCTATATACATTTGAAATAATTTTTTATATAATTAAATTTACAATTATCCAAAAAATAGTTCAATACATTAAAGTTTCATCCTTTGACATCCTTGATCCCCCACCCAAAATGTCTTCCCATGGTATTAATTGTCAAAAATATCATCCCAACTCATGATAAAGGTTCAACCTATATACAAAAATAGATATTATGTTAGTAATACTATAAAGAAATAAATTGATCAATAGTATGAAAGAATACAATAATAAAATTTCATGTTTTAATAATAGATGACACATTTGGAGTTATACATTTCACCTTGTGCATAATATTGATTTATGGATTATTATAAATGTCAAAAACAAGTTATGGATCGTTTTACTAAAATATAAAAGATATATGAATGGGATTTATGGGATTTGAATATGTACCATGATTTTTTAAAATTAATATCATATTTATTTGACATATTTGGATTTTTACTAGTCACATCATTAATTAGATTGTGGTGTGTTTGATTCATACACTTCACAAATGACTCATGGATCACTTTTATAAAGAATAAAAACAATCCAATTGGGTTTTCCTAGATTTCAGAATGATAGATATGTGATATTACTAAAATATCATTTCAATTTATAAACACTCATTTTGAGTCATACTAGTAGCATCATGCATCGTTTGGAGGAGGTACATCCTCAAAAAAATCACAAAGGACATATGAATCACTCTCCTAAATTATAATGACATTTGGAGGGAACTATATTGCATTTCCATGAGTGCAATATCTTAAGAAAAAACGTAAATTTTAAATTGATAATATATATTTTTAGCCGTACCGGTCACATAATGCATAAGATTGAGGAACGATTGATTTATACATATCAAAAATAACTCATGGATAATTTTCATAAAGTATCAAAACAATCCGAATGTGTTTGAAATATTTTCAGTATGTCACTTATTATTTTTACTAAAATTAATATCAGTTTTATGGGAAATAAATTTAGATTTTTATACGTGATATCATTCATTGTACTATGGTTTGTAAGATTTGTACACATCAAAAATGAATAGTGGATAATTTTTTTATAGTATCAAATCAATCCAAATTGGTTTTCTCTATTTTCAGTATGTCAGTTTTTTTAACTAAAATATAATCTCAAAACAGAAACATGGTTTTTTGAGTTATAACAATTTTATCATTCTTAAATTAGAAGTGAGACTACTTTCTACTATTCTGAATGTACATCAGAAGCAATATCCAAAAATTTTTAGACAATTTTAATGAAATTATTTAGTTTTTAGTGAGTGAAATATTTTGAGCAAAAAATTAATTTTTAAACTCATAACAGACACTTTTTGTATGGCTGCTCAAATAAAGAATCATATTGATGTGTATTTTATTCATACACATCAAATATGACTTTTAGATCATTTTCTTAATGTATCAAAATAATCAGAAACCAATTTACAGTATTTTACTATTTCATATGTTCTTTTTAATTAAAATAATGAAATTTTTTTAAAATATACACAGTTGGATTTATACAGGTAACATTTTGTATTTTATTGATGTGAGGATGATTTCGACACATCACAAATCACTCGTGGATCATTTTTTAAAATTATCACTAAATTATGAATGAAATTTTTCATTTATCAGAAAAATAGTACTATTTTTGAAATAAAGATAATATCAATTTTAAATGAAAGTGATATAAATTATGTCATGCTAGTAGAACAGTGTGTCAGATTATGGTGTGGTGGATCCATACACTTCAAAACTGACCTGTAGATAATTTTTCAAAATTATAAAAACAATATAAAAACATTTTATTATTATTTAGTCTATCAGTGTTGTTTTTTTCAATAAAATATCATTTCAAACATTAAACTAACATATTGAGACATACTAGTTTTATCATACGTCTGTTTGACATAAGTCATCTTCACACACATGAAAAAGAACTTAGGAATTTTTTTAAATAATTTTGATATCAATGAGAGAAATAATTATTGTTCTTATTGAGTGACTCATTTTGAGAAAAATGTAAATTTTAAACTGATAAAGGACACTTTTAGTCATATCAGTCACACCATTCATCAGATTGATGTGTAGCTGATTCCTACACATCAAAAATGGTAGATGGATTTTTTCCCTAAATTTTCAAAAAAAAAATACAAATGTGTTTACCCTATTTTTAGTATTTCACTTGTTTTTTTGTTAAATTAGTTGTTTATTTAATATAAAAATAGCCACATAACGTCATAACAGTCACACCATGTGTCTGATTATGATGAGGTTTAACACTACACTTCACAAATTATTTAGGGATCATTGTACTGATATAACTAATAATTAATGATGTGTTTTTAGTTTTCACTTTTTCACTATTTCTTTTTACTAAAAATAGTGACAATTTAAAATACCAATAGATACTTTGAGTCATAAATGTCACATATTCCTGTTATTTGTGTACATTCATCAACAATGTATAGTTCCCATTTATTTCAAAACAAATTAATATCATCATTGTTAATTGCAATATTTTCAACAATCACGGTGTTACTCAAAAATATAAATACATATAGTATTAATAAATATATTAAATTAAATAAAAAATATTTTCACAAATACATCAATAGGGATGTTGGTTTGTTTATGGAATACAATATCTTTTTTAAATTTAAAAACAATATAACTACACTCATATAAATTTATTTATTTCAGACACTGCAGAATCCATGAGAAAAATAAGTTATTTTTTATATGAGTTTGGATAATAAAATATTATTATATATACACTAATTTGAATCAAGTCATGGTACTTGTGATGTTCTTTTTTATTTTCCCATGGGCTCATTCAATTATGTAGATGATATTCACACATCGCCATATCATAAATAAATCCACATTAAATGGTCAAATAAACTATATAAATATATATTTTGTTCATAAATGTTGCATCTAGAGGATTATAAATTGAAAAACACTGTCATGTATGGACTTTTTGTTTGATATAAATGCATTGAATCCACGAAATAGATGTGTTTAGTACCAAAATTGAGTGAAATGAGCATCCCATGCTTCCTAAAACACAACAATGAATAAGTAATTATTTAAAATAAACATATTGGATATGGTTAAATATTATTGTTTTTCCACCAAATCCATTGTATTAAAATGAATATGTCATCTGTAATTTTACTATTAAACAATTTTATCAAGCCAAACACTATTTCAACCTCTTTCGTGGATTATGTTTCTGTTTGATCTATAGAGGTTATGTGAGGACTAATGAGACCAATTTTTTATTGGTAAATACATTCAATTGATTTTAATATATAAACATATTAATAATATTAAATATACTTAGTCATTATTATCAGAGTATATGAGCTTTTGGAAAATCAAACCACAAAATCATAAATCTTGTATATATTTGCAACTGAGCATTTATCCAATCATACTACAAGTTTTCACATACATTTTCAAAACTAATGAAATAGTTATATTACCATTCATACATATTTTAATCAAAAATAATTGTGTGAACCCCACCATCATTCAACTTCATGTTCACATGACCCAACAATGATAACAAATTTGTATATATGATATAGGGGTTTAAGGTGGTTTTGGTAAATTTTCCAAATCAGTTATTTGATCCTTGATACATTTTTGAGTCATTATATCTTTTCACCAAATTTTTGTTTCATTATATAACAAAATTCATCAATTAAGTCATTTTTTAATTAAATTATAATGGATGTTCATTAAAAGTAAAATGAATATTAATACCTCCTTGTCAAATTTTATTTACAGGATATGACTTCCAATCTATGAATTTTCAAATATCATGTTCTTTGTAATGAATATATTTTTCATAAATTGATATAGGTACCTCAGCACTCAGATCATGGTCTACGTTAATAAACAATATTACATGACCTATTGGACATGGCCTATTGTGTAGCATGACATTAAGGATATTAAACATTGTAGCACTCACTACAAAGTAATGGCTTAGTGTTGATAAATATAAATCATAGTAATATTCAACCTATACAATATCTGTATATCAATGGTATCAGTGTATATCTGATTCAAAATTCACAGAAAAAATTATTAAAACATTGATTTCCTCATATAAGTTACGATTTTGAGGGGAATGGAAATCCACGATGCTAGTGGGGGTGATGGATCATCACATGCTGGTGTTTCATGAGTTGTATCTTTTCTATGTCCATCTTCCATCAAATATTCGATAAATTCTTGATGTAATTGCATATGTTCTTCAATTATATCTATTATTTCTCTAATCATTTTGGTTTCTTAACTTTTATCCCCCTCTTTTTTTAAAAAAAATGTTCATGGTGTTACCCCAAAATCCAAACCTATAACTTGGATATACTTTTCTATATTCATCAATGGCACAGAAAGATTTTACGTATCATTTTTGGGAGTTACTCATTCCTATGACCATGTCAGAAATTCTTTTTAGGAAAATATGTAATCATTGTTATATAAAATGGATTTAAAAAAACATATATTTATTATTTAATAAAAACAAATTTTTTCAACACTTGTTGTGTGTATTCATCTATTATTGTCCCATCATAAATTACATGTGCCTATTTTTATATAAAAATGTGTGGAATAGATGTGACATTGAATTATGATTCATCAATATTAATATAAATAGAGGAACATAGTTATTTTGTTGTTTTATTATCACAGAAAATTTTTTACGGTATTTTTAAAATACATACCATTTTATCATGTGAATGGTACCCAAATTTTGCTTTACTGTAGGGGTACACATGTTTTTATGTTTGTTATCTATTTTTATCACTCAGTTTCTATATCAAAAAAACTAACACTCAAAGTGATGAATAAATATATCAACAAACAAAATATTACCAATCACAATGTACCTAAAAAGCTGCTCCATATGATGTTTAGTAAACACATGCCAAGAACCATGATTTATTAGGTTTTCATTAATAGAATGTGGGTGAACGTTTATTTTACCTTCAACATCATTAACATAACGTTTCATTAAAATTGAGACATGTAGTATTTGAATACATTTAATAAAACATTACTAAATTTTTTGTGTGTGACTCCTCCACATTAAATTCATACTACAAGGTATGATGAAGAGTAATTAAATGATATTTTGTTTTGTTTTTTAGTATATAAATGAAATTATATCATTATTTGTTCATAATAACCCACACAAAAGTGTCATAATCCCTGTAAACACATGGTGCAATGATTGTACATCAATTGAAATGTGTTATAGATGGATGATTCTAAGGTCAGCACTGAAAAATGCCTTGTCGGTTGCTAGAGTGATGTCCCCAACTTTTCCATATGAAATCATGTATGATTCCCTTATATTTATCCTTAAGGATTTTATCTCTCACTGTCAAAATATGGGGCTTATTTTTTTTTTTGTGCAACCTATGTTTTGACGCCTTCAATTTCCATAGTTTTAACATCATGAATACATATATATAATGTGTTAGTATCAGCATGTGAAGTTGGTGGTTGTACCTGTTCATTCGGAGAAACAACATCAATAGGATTAGGAACCTATTGGTCCTCTACACGGAGAACAATAGCTGGTTGGGAGACCAAAAGTGCATCGATATTAAGCGTGTCATCATGTGAGGAAGACAGTATCTACAAAATTGGATTAACATTTCATTTAGATTAAATAAAATTAAAAGTGAACTTATAATATCCTAAGGTAACATAATGTATATTAAAAAAATATAACCTAATTATTGAACATTTTTTTTAAATGCTAATGAAATTTGATCCCTCTATCGACTATATAAATCCATTTTTGAGGTCTGTGGTGATAGAAAACATTATGTGTACATTGGGATTGCTGCTAAATGCTTGTGAAATCCCAATGAAAGGGTATCATCCAATGAATCATCATATAACACTTTAGTGGTTTCTGTTGATAACTGAACAATTGTCCACATTCAAGTTGGGGATCTATAACATAAAATACATGTAATTCACATGATTTCATTATTAATTGTTAATCATTATACACATCGTTACTGAAATCAACATTCACAAATCCCAACTCATCAATTTTAATAGCACTCCTTTTATCAACCCATATACATTGATAAATCAGCACATGAAGGATCATATAATCCAAATCCAATATTTTATTGATGATTCCAATGTATGAAATAATTTTTATAAATTCTTTTTCTATCCTTAGAACTAGAAACATGCAACTCTCTGAACACAAGTGTATATCAACTAATCCACATGGTACTATGTTCATCATGTTCATCAGTATAGAATGTATAACCATTAATTACAAGAGAATTATAAGATAATACATACACACATGGTCCTCTAGCTAGCCATCATAGTCATTATGATAATGAGATCATATTTAGATTTTACTCCTTATATATATGGGCCCAAATCTATCATATAAAATATCCATTATGTGTATTTGATATACATTTTTCAGTGCATGATGGATTAAAATGACTAAGAGTTTCGTTACAGGTTTTGACATTTTTGTCAACCTCTAAAATATTATGAAAAACTAAAGGTGTGCATGATCTCAATCTATAATATTGATTGTGACAACCTCCATTTCAAAAATTCCTTCATGCACAATCCATTTATTATAATGAGATTTCAGAAGACCAATGCATTCAAAATTTGACAATTATTCTGTATAGAATTAAATTAAATCCTCAATAATATGTCACTCTACAATACAACCCTCTAACTGAATGTGATTTTTGTCACACCCATTAAAACAATTCATATATGGTTCAATGGGGTTCAACCACTTATTGTTTATTGGACCACATAGTATAATCTCTCTCACCAATTAGACCATCAAATTAACATAATATCAAAGAATATCTATAGGAAGAACCATTCGAATTCACACCACATGACGATAAATTCACTTTCAATACATGGTATTTTTTTAGGTATATAACATGGTGCATATAAAATTGGAGAAGAAATAGAGCTTCGAAAATCTATAACATACATTCTTGGGAAATATAAAATGTAAAGAAATAGGATTTCGATCTTTCATCAAAATTTGGTTTTCATGTCACTTCATACCCATTAACAATAAATTAGTCATCAACATGATGTTAATGATATTTGATGAATACCCATTTATATTGTTCACATAATTTAAGAAGTATAAAAACATATATATTTACTACATGGAATGAATATATGTAGTTGGAGGAATAAAATTTCAATTTTCACCCTTCACTAGTGATAACTGTTCTTATATTCTCATGTCAACCATGTCCAAGATAGCCTTAATTTGTTCATTTTTTTCCCATGTTCATTTAACAACATACCGAAAACTCTACCACATACATTTTTTTCAAAATTAATCAAATAATGAATGTGTATGATGTACAAAAAACCCCATTATGGTAATTAAAATATGTTTATCTCTTATTCCAAATGGATTTCATATTGTATTTCAAAAATTGGTTTCCAAATGATCTTTCCAAATTTTTTATATTCTCATATAGTTGATCACCTGTTAGTGGAGATTGTGTTGTATGTACCTGTGAACATCCATTTAATTATGTAATAAAATATCGTTACATATGTCATCAGGTTATAAATATGTAATGTATTAGAAATTATTTTTTTCATGAATGTTTCAACCTAATTGGTTGTGTACCTGGATTGCAGACGGGACGCCCAAGACATCCATTAATATTATATCATGACAACATTACATTAAAATGAAATTAATTTATTATCCCATACAACATGTCTCTCAACGTTAAAAAATAATTTCCATAAGAGTAATTCAACATAACAAATGAATCCCACAATAATTTCTGATACTCAATCAATGGAGCCAAAAAAAACATCAATATCATGACATAGTCATTTTTATCCTGATATAATCATATATAGCATGATTATTATTCATTTAATACATAACCATGGTATAATGTTTTAATTTACTAAAATAACATTCCATGTACTTTGATTAATGATTTGAAAACCAAAAGGATTCACTCCATTTGTAAATAAAGCAAGACGAAGGATTCATGTCTTTTTTCCAAAATCTGGATACTCATGATCGATTCTCATCCATGGAGGAGAGTTATCTAGGTGACATAGTACCAGATCATTATTTATTTTGTCTTCATTCCACATTAATTACCCTATGGTATCATCACTACCAAATTTTTTCCTTAACTTTGGAATGATTAGAATGATACATACAATATTCGTATTATTATATTATTCATTCTTATATTGAGAAGCACCACTCATTGTTCATTCTCGATGTTATTTTTAGTCTTTTATAAATAATATATAGTTTTTCATGAAGCTTTGTATCTATTCCGTTATTATACCCATAGAACATATCATTCTATTGGTGTAGTTTTTTCGGATCAAGAGCTAATTATCACCAGGAAGAATGTAATTCAATAGAAAAAGTAATTCTATAAAACATGTGTTACTCTATCCATTGACTAAATAAAAATTATATATAATTATTACGGCTTGCAATGAATTATATTTAGTGAAACCCCCATACATAGGTTTGATTTCAAAACTCTTGAACTGCTAATACATGTTTGGGAGCTCACAAAGTTCGTATTCAACTATCCATGTATTTTTTTGAAAATAATATTTAGCATCGTTCACATATTTAATAACTTACTCAATATGGCCTTCTTCATTTTCTACACTTTTAATCATATAATATGATCAATAAAATGCATTATTATCCCATCCACTATGAACATTCAATCTTCCGGCATATTTATTCCCATATTATTGACATCAATATATTCTGTGAAAGACCAAGTGTTCTTATTAACTCCTCTAGATTATCTTCTCTTGAATAAAAGTACTGTAAACTATGACAACATACTTGAGAATGGTCAAACATATGATATTTTTCAATCATGATGATATATTTCATGCCATCTTCATAATATCATGTCAACTGATTGGAATCCATCAATTCATTTTTCATATCCATCCTATTTTATTTGGTTATGTTAGTATATAAATAAAATAAACACACAATATACTTATATAATGTAATAGTTTTAAAAATTATAAAAATTTCAAAACATAAATGATTATGAAAATATTATAGGTTATGTTTCCATTGAAAACAATTTAATGTTACAATTAAAATAACATTAATAAAACTAATCATTAACCCAAATTCCTCATAATTTTACACCATGTTTTTAAAATAATTCTATTAGTTCCAAAAAATCCGTCACAAAATCATAATTCTTTTTTTAAAAAAATTCAATATATCTTCATGGCCCAACAATATTAATAATTTTAAATGAGAGAAAAATATCTATGAAACATTAAAATAAACTTGAATTATTCTGAAATCATAACATAGATATTTTCAGAAACACTTTAATCATTATCACTACTGAACTATCATAATAATACATTTCACACAAATAATGTCTCTATGTCACTCATCACTAGACAAATCATCTTGTTTTTGTCTGAAAATCGATGCATCCTATTACAATGTCTTCAATGAGACCTTCCAAAGGGTTCAATTAATACCCCATATGGTTTGAACCATAAGATATTTATAGATCCATTCCATATTTCTGTAATTCAATGTAAAATGTGTATAGATATATATTATATCTATGTTTTCTTTTATGTTCTGATGAATAATAACAACATTCAATATAAATAGTTGCAAATTAAATCATCTTTTCATAATTTATTGATCAAATTGGGATCTACCATTCACAATGAGCATGAAAGGTTTAAGTGTTATTGAATCATATTAATAGAAATTTTAACATCATATGAATGATGATATAACCTTATTCTATTAATTTAATGTTAATCCATTTATGGGGAGGTGCACAGTAGATCTTATGGCTCTTCGAATTGATCCCGATGTTTTGAGATGAGGCATTATGGGGAACATAATCATTAAAATCCAAAAAAATCAAGATAAATCATGTGACTTCCACAACGTACATAACATCAATAGTGTTTTATCAACCCCTTACTCAAAAGAAGATTTTATCAACCATTTTGGAAGTACAACAAAATAGATAATAACCAATCCCAAATCAAGTAAGGGAATCCTCAAAAGACTAGATCCCAAATTTTTTTATAAATTACTCATCCCAATATTCCATGAACCAAAAAATTTAATTACCTATGCCTTCTCCAGATGAGGAATATATATGAAGCCATGGATAAAAGAAGATAAACTTTTAATGGATCTCCATAGACTGATCTCTTGATTCCAATAGATAAATAAAACAAATAAGTGATAAATGGTCTCTGAAGGTGATACACATATCACCAATTGATTTGGGGAAATCAATTAATAATGAAGGACTCATATTAAATTTTGTGTTAATATGTGAAATGGAATATAACGTCATCATAGTGTGAAAGTTCAAAGCCATGTTAAGAGGATGAAATATTCAGAAATCAATGAGATCCACATAAAGATATCTTATTGATATCTTAATTGAAAACTGATTAAATATTATTTCTTATATTACCAAGGAAGGGTTATAGGGAAATAGGATGATCTCACCATGATAATGCTTAGATGAATGGTATTTTTTAAGAAGTACATTCTATATGTTCTTACATACCAAGATAACAGTCATCTTGGAATCTCTACATTTATGGATAATGGAAGAGTACAATTTTGGGATGTGTCGTGCAGAGAATATAGAATATATTGAATGGGTACACACCTGAAGAGTTTATTAAGACTTTTTTGGGGGGCTGGGAAACATGGTACTTATATAATAATGTGTGACACAGTTTATGATATGATTAGTTGGGTTATTTATGTGGAAATGAACAATGTGAGATAATAATGGACTAGATCTCAAACAAATAATATGTTTTTATTGAAATAAATCATGGAGAACCATGGTGTTTTTATACCACAAAGGGTGTCATCGGCCTCATTTAAGAGGATACACAATAGAAATGAGCATGAACATTAGGGAGGTGGTATGCCTAACCAACTGTGATGGGTTCAATATGGGACACCTAGTATTGGTCTGAAATTGAACATGGAATGATCTTTTATGCTTCGAATGATGATGGTCATTGTATAGGATGTTAGGGTATAGGTAATCAATGTATTCCAAACATAAAATGGACAATCAATCTTTATTAGTGTGTAGAAAAATTTTATGTTCTATTCAGTTATGTTTTTTAGGATTTACAAAATTAAGATTTCAATAGTAGATTGTGAATCCATGGTTCTGGCTGGCTTCCATTGAGGTAATTCCAGCACCCTATGGGATCATTCATAAAACATCAACAATTGTAGGATAATCATTTATTAGTGATTCATTGTTTTTCACACTTGGGGAAATGATACTTTCAAGATATAAATCATTATATTAATAGGGAGGTCGAGTGAAATTATTATTATTTACGAGGGTATTATATAATTTCTATATTATTGTTACCTCATCATATGTTGTGATTCCCAAGGCCTCTGCCATTTCCACAACCTACAATCCCTGTTTTTTGAATAAAAATATAATATTAAATGAGTGAATGAATATATGTAAATATATATTATGATTAGTTTCATAATTTTTATAATGTAAAATGTTATGTATTTGATGAATTTAGTTTCATTTAAAATTGATGATTTCTAGTGAAATATTTTATATTATGTAAGTAAATTTATTCAATAACTGATATTTTTTTAAAATTTATAATGGAATTTTAATAATTGTTTGATGGTTGTTCTTTTTTGAATTAGTTGCGATTTGGCGTTTCTAAAAAATTAAGGTTATATTCTTCAGGGGGTTAATAGATATAATTCATACATTAAATTTTCTATGTTTCATTAATTTATCATATTATTCATGAAATTTCTTTTCCTAATTACTAATGGATTTGTTGTATTTCATTCAAAGGTGAGGTTTTTATGAATTTTGAGAAAATAGAAGAAAATTAATAGTGAAATATGGATAGGTAAAAATTTTGTAATTTGGAAATTCATTCATTTATTAATTTTTTGTTTGCAATCCTTGTAATTGAATCATATGACATAAAAAATTTGTGAGCGATCTAGATGCTCATCTTCAGGACCAAAGACTGTTTTAATGGAATAAGATTGAACTGATTTCACAATAAGGTTAATAAATAATTAGTGGGAGAGATTAATGATAGACTATGTTGTTGCAGGCTAGTACTGGGAAAGACGATTAATGTGGGTAGGAACTATTGTTTCTCATTCGGTGAGATCATGGAATATCTTGTGTAATAAAGTAAATTCCACAAATAAATTGATTTGAGTTCAAGGATATGTGTAACATTTAATTATTAAAGGGAAACTATGTGTGGATCATATAGGATGTCACTCAAATCATTGTTCACATGGGGATTCAAGCGATTTTTTTCACCTCTATCGTAGTACATGTGACTACCCCATTGACATCCATAGACATTGGTGTATCATGAACTAACTCATCAACATATAGGAACACAACATCAAAATAAATTAGAATATATTTCCATAACACCAACATTATATCCCAAAATGTGGAATTTGGTTACCAATGTAGAACTTATACCGTTTGGTCATGAACCAAAATTGGTTTACATAACCCATCACCTGATCTATAAGGAGGAAAAACATTTAGTAACATGAACAACCATCATTCAATTCAATTGGTTCACAAACAAGGACCACTAAAGACCATGATTTCCAGCGGGGCATTTAGCCCATAAAATTGACAACATCACCATCAATATCATGCTTTAACAACATGAGACATAGATGTCAATGATTAGAAAAGCCATTGTTGATTTGTGGATAAGTGTGTGTTGGTGGTGCGTCGCTGCGGAGGAGAGGCTCATGACAGAGGAGTCCTTCTATGGAGGAGACACGTGTTACAGAGGAGTCGGTGGTAGAGGAGAGTCATGTGGCAGGGTAGAAGGGCACAGTGGAAGGAATTGCATCAGTGTGGGAGAGGAACAAATCAGAGATAATCACGAAAGAATAATAGAGGCCCCAATAGAAGATAGGTTTATGAGGATGGCAGGTTCACGATTGAGGAGTCAGGGGAGAGGCAGAGGAGGTAGAGGAAGAGAAGCAGGAGGAGGCAACGACGGTTATCAGCTTATACGACAGCATGAGGGGTACAAGGAAGGAGGAGAATGCTACGGTGATTTTCTAAAACCTTGTGATCCTTTTATCAGTGCCTTCTAAAAACCAGTCATAAAGTTATGTTTTATCAATGTTAAAATAGAAATCACTAACAGCCACATAAATTAATAATTTATGTCTATTAATATATATTTATTTATGAAATTATATACATGATAGATATATATTTATATTTCTAAAATATTAATTATAATAATTTAAAATTATAATAAATATACTAATTATATTTACAATCATTTAAATATATATAATAAATATATTACTAATATATATTTATAAGATTATAGATGTATATTACTATATTTCTTGTAATTTTATAATTATTTCTATGAATATATATATAAATATATAATTTTATTATAATTGAATATATATTTATTTATTTAAATAATTATAAAAATATAAAATATATATATATTTCTAATATTTATATTTTTAATAATTTTTATATTTTCAATATTTATTAATATTTTATAATAATTTAAATATATCTTTTTTCATTTATAACTATAAATTTAAATATTTGTATATATTTCTCAAAATTTCGATATATTTATTTAATTATATATATCATTATATATTAAAATAATAAATATATTTTTTATTAATTAATAAATATTTAAATTAATATATATTTATTTATATGGATGACTAATTAATAAATAAATATTTATCTGTAATTAATATTTATTCTAAATAAATTACTTATATTTGTAATTATATATATATATAATTATAAAATTATTACAAATATATTCAAAATTTTAAAAATGTGCATAATTAAAATGTTTATTATAATCATTTAATTATTAAATATATCTACATATATTTAGAATTATATATATATTTTTTGTATTTCTTTATAGAATATTTTTTATTAATATAAATAGTTAATATATTTAGTACAATTATTTAATAATATATATATTTAATAATTATAATTATAAATATTTGTATTTATTTATAATTATTTGTATATATGTATAAAAATATTTATTTAAAAATATATTTATAACTTTATATATAGCATAATAAGTAAATTTATCATAATTTTATAAAATGTTACACACAGACACACACATATATATATATATATTAATAGTTATAATTGTGACTATAAAAAAATATCTTTATAATTTTTTGTATTTATTTATATATAAATTAATATATATGTTTATACAATTATATTATATGCATTTTCTGTAATTTTATCATTGTTTAATTATATATATATATATATTTATAATGATTATTAAAAACAAATATGTTTATAATGTATTTATAAATACTTAAAATTTAATAATTTTAAATATAATAAATACTTTTATCCATTAAATATATTAAATGCAATTTTATAAGTATTGATAAGATAATATAATATATGGGTAACATGATTTAATCCGATAATCCACGCCAAATATACAGAACAAAAAACGAGCCATCGATGGACAACAAGAATAATGAGAAGTCCGTAATTTATAAATGAATATTCACGATGACACATAACATATATGCATTCAAGATCAATATATTCATTCACGAAATTCATTAGAAAAACATATATATTTAATTATAATATTTTACTTTTTTTAAAACATTATATATATATATATTTGAATTATTAAAAATTATATATTAATTATAAACATGCGTTTTTTATTTAATATATATAAATAAACATTATTTTTTATTATAAATATAATAATTTTATATAAATACCTCTATTCCTAATGATTTATGTTTATCGCTAATAAAATGGGGTACTTCCCTTGACCCGTTTTGTGGAATTGTGTCCAGGGTTTCATGGTTTCCTGTGCTGGGGGACACATCATTCTATAACCATGCACCAAACAGTTATAGCCCCATTTTCTTCAATTTTTCTCACTTTTTTTCATCCAAACACACACCAAAGTACAAGATAAATAAAAAATATTCTTATTTTCAAAAATTTGACATATAAACATGTCTGAGGAAACTCTAGAAATGAATGGGATATTACAATATCCTTACATTCTATTATTCATCCTCGAGTTGTACTCCAATGATTCTATTAGTTTCTTAGTAAATTGAATCAGGCCACCATGCTCTCATATTTTCTTATATTCCCCCTTTTCCACTTAAACATAACCATTCTTTCACAATACACATTCTATTGATATTTTCATTCCCAAAATATATTCTCACTATTAACCAAAACACATATAAGATTCTCTTCAATAGAATTATTTATCTCATACTCAAAATCCTCCAAAATCAATGATTTAGAAACCCTATATTTTCATATATTAACAATATATAACTTTTTTGGAATAATTATTACATCACATAAATATATTCCCAAATACCATATTTGTGTAGTGGTTTATGAAGGATGTTAATATAAACATTAGTGTATGAGTGAGATACATTATTTGCCATTAGGCTTTCTCGACTATAAACCTTCTCACACATATCATAAAAATTACATATCCTAAAAACATATAGATAGGAAACTTAAATTATTTTATCACATATTATTAGTTAGTGTAAAAATGCATAAATGTAAACATAATTATTAGCATATTGATATTATAACATGATCATGAAAATAGAAGATAATACCCAGCATATCAATGTTCAGTTACATGAATCATGGAAAAAGATTATTGGTTAATAATACAAAAATCATAAGGGAATCAAGATCATAATACATTAATGAATAACATAGTTATTAGAAATGGGATTGTGGATGACACCAAGACAAATATTATTTCAAGGCTACATACATTTAACTTCATAAAATGATAGGCTTATTCTATATCCCATGTAACTACATCACATTTGGGATAAAAACCCATATACCCTATTTTTTTTGGGATTGTCTTACAATATGTATACCCACATACATTTAATATTTCACTACAACCTATGTACATTATTTTTTCGGGATTAGGAAACATTTTTTTCTCATATACCATATATCATTACCAAATTCATTAGATGTATATATAGGTCCCACCCATCTCATAATGAAATCATTCATACTTGAGTCAAAAAATCATAAACCATTATATCTTAAGATAATAAATAAAATGGATATCGTAAATATTTAATACTATGTAAGCCTATAGAAGATATATACAATTTATAACTATTTAGTCCATGAATTATCCATTAAAGAAGGTGGGATTCTTAAGAAACAAGCATGGTATAACATGTTTAATAGAAACACATTTTATATTAATTTATCATGGTATAACCCATTGTATAGAAATGGGTTTCATAAATATATATATCATGTAATAGAATTGAAATTAATAATCTAATAACCCTTGAATGGGGAATGGTTATTCATAAATATCATTCCTCAAAGACCTAAATCTTTTTGAAAAATAATGATAATGGAACACTGGAATAATTTCTTAGAAAATCATGACTAACACCAAAAAATTTCTTCCTATATGGGAAATAAATTGTAAATGTATATTAAAAATATTTTGTGAGGAAATTATGCTTTTTCCATTGAAATATTCTTTCTAAAACACTATATCTTTTGATAATCCTGTTTTTCAAAATAAATATTAATTACCTATAATTTAATCATTGTGAAAATTTTGAAAACCTTCATTTGAGAAATTATAAATAAATAATCAATGTTTTTTGTAAACTATTTATTTGGTAAGATATTGATAAATTATAATGAAATCATCTAATTATATTTAATTTTTAATGACTATGTTTCCTTAAAGACCATTTTAATAGAAAACCACTGTAAAAAC
Source organism: Viscum album (assembly GCA_963277665.1). Taxonomy (NCBI): domain Eukaryota; kingdom Viridiplantae; phylum Streptophyta; class Magnoliopsida; order Santalales; family Viscaceae; genus Viscum; species Viscum album. The sequence goes on from OY728155.1 coordinate 1,450,987,675, forward strand.
AATGAATTTCTAAAGATGAAAAAAATAAATGTTTCATAAAAATAAAATTGTTAATATACTATGTATGCTTTGAAGATATGTCACTAATGATTGTGGATATATTCATATATCCTGAATATTACATTCCATCCCTAAAAGTTTTAAAAAATTTCTTATTGGAAAATGACATGAATATTCTTTCCTTAAACCTTTCTATAAAAGGAATGTCTTGGGTGAAAATTTCTATTAAAATCATTCTATAGTTTTAAAAAAAAATTGAAACTATTTTTAGAATCTATGACTTCGAATGATCGTTGATTTATGAATGAAAAGGGATATGTATTCAAATTTTCATAAAAAAAACTTATTTTTTGTAAGTATTGAAGTGTGGATAAATGGAAGTAATACATGAATATATCCAGGAATCCTATATTAAAAGATAATTCACGTGTTTTATTGAGAGTAAGATCATAATAACACATCAAAGGATTCATAATCATAAATAATATGAAAAACTAATGTGATTATTTCAAAAAACTCTTACCACATTGTACTGTTGAACCATACTACCCATGTAAGAAAATATAATTACATGATCATATAAGATATTTTAAATAATTAGTATCTTTAAATAACATGTCAATGTTACTATATTTAACTATTGCAAAAAATATAGTTTCCTAACATTGCGTGTGTCTCAATGAATTAATAGTTAGAAAACAATAACATTACCGATTTGGTAACTATTGAAACAGAAAAATCATGAAATTAGGATAATAAAATGGATGTGTAAATATCCATAAATTTAATAGTAATAATCATATAATAAATTAATGGGTATTATATACAATACATAATTGAATATAGTGGTGAACATGGAAAGTATTTCATAGATATAAAATGTGAGACGAAATTCCATTACCTTTTGTCTTGACTCACGTCATCCTCTTTCAATATGCCTATCTAATAAATATATTTTTATTATAAATATGTAATTGAAACATATTCATATTTATGATAACATATATTATTTTTTATTACTTTATATTACCATATTTTTAACGATTCCATGCATCAAGTAATATCTTCTATGTTATTCAATCATCAATTAACTTATATTTACTATTGAACATCTTAAATATATAATGATTTAATTCATTAAATAATATAACAAATTACATATATAATACATATAGTCATTATATAATCATTTAGAATAATATATAAAATATGGATATATGAAATGGAATTCACTATTCATGGAGACGACATGTCGTAAGTACGCAAGAACGTTGTTTCAATTTATTTATAGTATTGATAGAAAAAAATTAAATCACATATATAAATATATATTTCAATATATAAATATTAATTTAGATTTATTATACCATATATATATATATATATACCGAGTAAATTAACTAAGAAATCTTAAAGACATTACTTGTAGAGTGTGAGTAAATCATATCATTGTAAGGTAGATGTAGTCGACGCACCAAAATATAAAGTTATTATATTTAGATGATATTAAATGTATATATTAATATGATACATAATAATAATATAATAAAACATACATAATAAATTTTATATATAACACATATATATAGTGTTTCCATCATAATTCTGAAGCATGATGGTTTATAATGGTAAAATGAACAATATTCGTTTTGTGAGGTAGTAATTCATCACACACATATACAATATGTTTATTACCCATTATATAGAAGTGTGGATATGTGTATTTCCAATATAGAGTACAATAACATATCATTATAGTTAGGATAATGGTGTAATTATATAATCAAGTAATCAGTAGAGTTTATGGTGTAGATAATGGAATTAAAACTAAATAGTTTGAGGAAGAATGCTACCTATTATTCAAGTAGCTTCTTTTGGATTTCACGAGAGGGATTACATGGGAGTCTCTATTCCCAGTATTACACTTATAGGATGTGTTTTGGTATTTTTAGAAGCTATTTTGGAAATTTTATGATGATTGAAATTGGCCTATAAATGTGAGGATGTGGGAGGAGGGCATTTCTATTTATAGTGGAGGAGGAGTGGCATGCTTGTATATTATAGAAAATGGATTTACAGCCATGTTTTTTCCAATTATATTGGATAGAATTATTTAACATATTTGATAAAATGGAGGATATTTTTGAAATAAGTCTATCCAATGGGTATGGAGAAGTTTAAATTTCATTTTGGACTCTTAGATTATGGATTAGTCTCATGGTATTATGAATTTTACATTATCCATTGTAATTAATTAAAATTACATTCAAAAATAATTCTCATCAAAATATAATTTAAAATAATTATTAATTATAAGTTATTCTGATACCAAATTTTGAATCCATTTTTCCAGTTTTCAGTCACATACTTTTTTAAAATTAATATAATTTAATCCCAAAAACTGGATTACAATGCATGTTTTTAAAGTAAAATATTCAAAGGTTTTCTATGTTTTTAAAATCAATTTCATTGTAAAATTTATTTTAATGATCGAAATTAACTAAAATTATAAATAATTTTTATAATTTCACATTAGAAACACTACAAAAAATAATTTAGCAGTATAAATAATATAGAAAAAAACTAATCTGGAATTAATTTTAATTATTTTTAACTATTCATAAAAATTAATACATCACTGAAAAACTGAAAAATTAACTATAATATAATGCTAATATTTTTATTTCAAATATTAAGTTTAATTTTAAATTTTTTATTTACTAAATTTCAAAAAAAACTTATTTAAAATAATATCTCTATTAAAAGACGGTAATCATGCCTTAAAAAATAAATTTTCATGTAAATAATTTTGTATTTTCATTATCTTATGACATTCAAATATATTTTACTAATATAATAATAATTTAATGAATACATAACTTATATATTATGTAAATATGATTCCCAAATTTTAATTAAATAATGTTTTTAGTATAAAATGGATTTCTGAGGATGAAATTACTTTCTTATATAAATATTTCATTTTTATTGAATTAATTTATATATCCTTTTATATTTATTTGGTAACAAATGATTTATTTTTATATATTTTTGAAATAATATGTCATAATAATTTAGTTATTAATATTGATAACTGCAGACTTTATAACACTGCTATGTATTATTATATTAAATTAAGTTATTTTAATATCATAATGAACTTCGGTAAAACCCTGTAAACCGTGTTACGAAATTCATTGAGGAAATATATTTTTTGGTGTGATGCACACTAACTAATCATTATATTCATTCCAAGATATATATAATATAACAATTTTAACTATTATAATAAATATTTTTTGATGTCTTCAGAAAATATATTCCCATAAGCATTCGGTGGTGCGTGACATGCAGTATTAATGTATTGTTGTGTTTAACACAATTCAAACATAAAAATTTCATATAAAATATATATTTTGGGGTTCATGAAATGAAATATATAAAAAATATTCAAAAAATATCAAAATTTCAAGGTATGGCATTCTATCACCCATCAAATGAATATCTTCATCAAAATTAATATGGGTTATTAAGGGTTAAAAGAATGAAATTCCATTTCTCAGAAACCCACAACATAATATTATATACAAAAAATTCCTAAAAATGATGGATCATTAATGGTTACCCAAATTTACTCACAACAAGCTTCCAAAATTTGAGATCATAGGTGGGAAGTGAATACATATAAAAGTCTGAGAAATTTAATTATCATGGTTTGATGGATATTAATAGAGAAAATTGATTAGTAATAGTTAATGATCACAAATCCATAAATCCAAAATGATGTAATCGACCGTTTGATTCATTAGAAATAAAAGTTCTAGGAAAAAACATTTTTCAATTACCTTTTCCTAGATATGAGGAATTATTGTACGATATATGAAAAATTTGAAATATTCATCCTAATTTCAATTCCTTTACAAAAGAATAATCTCATAATTTGGATGTTACATGCTTTATTTTATCATTAAAATCATGAAGTTTGGGTGATTTTTTCTTTGTTAAAGAATTATCATATTATGAGATCCATGATAATTCAACCCATTTATCTTAAATTACAGTAAACATAAGTTATTATGAACATGATATCCAATTTTCCTAAATCCAAATATTGTGAGATAACAATTTAATCTTACCCACTCAATATGATTTTTAACATAAACATTCCATAAATTTGTAACCATATAACCCTTTAGATAGACTAAAATTCAATGATTTTGAAAGAAATTAATGAAATAATTTTAACATGGACCCCCAATATATCAAAAATTACTACTAGGTTGTAACGTTACAAACATTATAATACACTCATAATATATTCCATTGTGAGTTGGTAATAACCTGAATTACTATATATCCTATTCAATGCATGATTTTTTGTATTCAAATTTTTACTACATACATTCTTTAAATCATAAATGTATTAAAAATCATACTTGATGACATAGACCAATTAGTTAATAATAAATTATTGGATAATATATACCATCAAATATTTATATTAATATGAAAAATATCTTTATCTGAACATTATATATCTAAATCAGACATTAATTATGTGTTACTTTACCCAAATTAAAATATCACATTTTTCAAATAAATTTTCGATGAATTCATCACCATTGATCATGTAATTTTGAATACATAATGAAAACTATTACTTATAACACTTATATGTTTCCTCATTCATATAACATAATATTTGAATTCAAAAAATACCTTCCAAAATGACATAAAAATTTGCATTACATCATCATTGAATACATAATTTTTTCATAAATAAAACATAATAAGGAGTTTGGTTAAATATTTTGGCAGTTACTCAAAGAAGAGGTTACATTCATCATTATGAATTTTTAATTTAGTAATTATTCCACCTCATTAAATTCATACTAAAACATTAGGATATATAATCTTCAATAAATTCCATATATAGAGTTTCTTTTTGATTATTTCAATTAGCTATATTTATAACCACATCCTTCAAATGTTTTATAAAATCATCATTCAAGTGAACGTTGCTTTACCGACTCATGAATTGATGGAAATATTTATTCCATGACTACTTCAAATATGTGGGTATGGATATTTATATACAGAATATATATTCTATTTAAAACACAATTATACCACTGAAGTCATTATATCATATATAAATTTATAATTTACATTCTATTGGGATACAATATGTTCGTTCATTGTTTGGTAGAGTACCTCCTTGTGAAGCAACATGATTCATCTTTACAAGTACATTACATGCACAAGAGACTTATCCCAGTTGGCGAGGACATGACAAGTGAATCCATGTTACCTGAGTTCAAAATTGGGTGGAGGCATATTTTTTGGTACAGTAGTAGTTCTATAGATGACGTTGTAGCAGTACTATAGAAATTATTGATCGTTACTATAACATCTAGAACTAAACAACCATTTGGGTTTTTGGGCCTCCAGTTTGGTCCTCGTGTCCTTTATGGACTTCTGGAAACCCAAGGCCTTTGGGATAGTTAGTCCATCGAGCCACATCAATGCCTTCCGGCCACCTAAAGGCCATCTTACCAACTAAAAGATTTCAGAAAACTAAAATTGTGCTTAATAGACCAGGTAAACTCTACAATGGGATGAACCTAGTTGAGGATTTAGAGCAGCTGTATTAAAAGAGGAGATGCTAATGGATGCGGAAGAAAGAGTGGGTATGTCATTACCACCAGTACCATCCTGTATATGCACAAGTAGCTTATCCAAAAAGACATGCGTAGATGGAGAGCTGATATCAAGATGCAGATGGTGTGATCCGACGATTCTTCCTTTCCCCCAGTGACGATGGTCTAGAGAGCTAATAACATTATTTTTTTATTAAATCTATTATTAATTATTGGTATTAAATGTATATTTTATGTAAAAATATGATAAATATGTAATTACTATTATTCTAGAATTGATGGACCCATTATCAATGAAATTGTACAATAAATAATAAACCAATACATATACAAAATAAAATCCATTTATTACCCAAATCATAACATTAACATGTAATTTTTAATAACTGGGTAATTAAAGGACATAAGTAAATCATATATGGTATGATATATGTAGTTTTTGTTCTACAATATATGTACAAAAAACATATATTTATTAGAAAAGTGGTTATAATGACTACAAAAGAAGTCAGTACTTATGGTAAGGGATATATAGTTTTTATTTTATTTCTAAGAGACATATTAAAACTCACATCTTGTTTATTTTGTGTTATATGTATACCATTAACATGTTTATTTATGAATATCATTATTTTAATCCTATTTAATTTTTCATTTTATATTATTCATTATTTGGGATTATTATTAAAATGATCACAAATGATCTAACAGGTTTTCATCTCTCTTATTTCTTCTATGAGACACATTCCATAGTCCCCATATATTTTTTATATGTGTTTTGTTAAATAAAAAATCATTTATTTAATTCATATAATAATAATAATAATAATATTTGATATTTCATGGGGTTTTTGTTTGAAATGATACTAATTTGGAAATATATTTTTTTCTCAATTTTACATCCTTGAGACATATGTTATGTTATGAACCTACCATCATTTAAATGGTTCACATACATCTATTTGACATTTAATATCAATATGTTATTTATTATCATGATATTTTATGATTACATTGATTTATTTATTTTATGAGGCTACCATTAAATGTTACCAATGTGTTATGAGTTTTGTGATACCATATCATAGATTATTGGGAGTGTTCATGATTACACATCCTATAAAAATATCTTATTACCTATCTCTCAATGAACTCATTATTTTTATTATACTCATGTTATTCCTTGAGATTAGAGATTTTACATTAATTTTTCTCAATTTATGGACAATATATATTAATAATTCTTATGAATAAAAATCATGTTTTTGGATAATATCCACTTTTACTTCTAATTCATTCTTTTATAATAGATTTTTTTTAAAAAAATAATTATCAGGATAAAAAATATTTATTAAATACGTTGATATCCATGTTTTATTTTTTATAAAAATTTCAAAATAATATCATGTTTTTTGTAAAAAATTACTAATTTTATAATAATAAAAATAAGAAAGGAATATTATTAACATGTACTAACTAATTAGATTTTCCAAATATTATTACCATTATTTTATTTTAATGTAATTTACATTTTTTGTATATTATTTTAAATAAAATTTATATTTAGCTTTTAAAAAAAAAATAAAGTGGATATGATATTTTCATCAAGAAATGTTTTGAATTGATATTAAGGCATAAATTATAATTTTAAATGTATGTTTTCAATGAAATTAATTTCTAAAATGTTTTATGATTTTTAGTTTTGGAATTGATTTATTAGAGAAAATTTATTTTCATAAATAATTGTTTAGAGTGATTTATATTTCAAAATAATTTTCAATCTTAGTAGAATATGTTCTATGTAATGTTTACTTTTCAAGGGAAATGGTTGAAGGATACTAAATTTGTTTATTAAATGAATAATATATTTGTTTTATTACAATATCTTTAAGAATATATTTTCTCATCAATAGGATATACCCTGATAAAATTATTGTTAAATGAACAACAAATTCTACTGCTTATGCAATGATAAAATCATGAAAAAGTGAAATGATTAAAACAATTTTATGTTCTCCACATTTTGTAGTTATGTTCTATCCTATAATGGTGATAATGTTATACCAAGTACGGGTTGGACTATTATATCCCTCCAATTAATTAGATAATTATTTATATATCATGAGATAAAATTCAATAGAATGGAAAGGGAACCCGATTCAGAATAATAATGTTTCTGATATATGGATTTTTGGAATAATCCATGAATCATATGATTATTGATGTATTGAAACCATTCCAATATGATAAACATGTATGTGATTATTGACTACTATATAATATATTAACTATTATTATGTCACGGTTATAATTCCACGTCCTGTGGAAATTTTATTCCCCTATTGGTCATGTTATTTTATTTTATTATCTTTCATGTCTTATGATCTTAGAATCATCATTATAGAAATCAAGATTTTGATATTTGATATGAAATTAATGGTTTTAAAATTATATTTCGATGTTTTCAAACCCTTATATTTAGGTTATTATTATATGACTCCTTATTTTACACACATTGTGCATCTAATCTAACCATTTATTATGTTTTATATCCCCATGTTATGAGAAATTATTTTTATGAAGGATTTTTAAAAGCTATTATCATTAGCAAATACATTATAATATTTGAATTTTTATTCTAATTATGTTACATGTATCAAAGTCATTAGAATTTTACATTTATCAAGTTGGTAATAGTATAATGTGTATATTATTCAAATAAATCATTATAATTTCGATGTATGAGAATCATGCATCTCTCCAGCTTCTATCATAGAAATTATTTAGTAAATCCTTGGAATTTATGGTGTAAAAACCATAAATAGATCCCTAGAAATATTTGAGAGGAGGATTTTTCGATGTATTCAATGAATAATTATATGGATGAGTCTAATGTTTAAGGACGTGCCCTGGAATATTGGTAATTTATAGAACATGAGGCTTCTATGAAATTAAGTCCTTATCTGTAAAATATAATGGGATATATGTTTTGAATATAGGAATGTATTCGAAACGACTATGAAATGGACGAATTGATCTATACAAAATTGTCACCTAGTTCATGATAAGGGTCCTTTCTACACACATTCTTTGTCACTCCCAATGGATATGATTTGGAAATTACCACACTCTTTGGGAACCACATTGAAGAATTTAAATAGATAATGAATATAAATTTTCTAGGATAAACCTAAGGTTCCCTTGATAATTTTTTCCCAGGATTTACAAATCCTGTTAGGTTTTTTTCATTATTATGTAGATTTACACTAAGATTTATGTTTATTACACAATGAGTTTTGGTTTTAGTCTATAGATGGGACTTGATAGAAAAAATGTTAAAAATTAATCTGAGGGAATAATTACTTACTATAACCAAACAAGTAAGAAAAAAAATTTAAAATATAGTGAGATTCATAATCCACAAAAATAATATGAATATAAACATTTATGAAATTTCAATTTGTAATGAATAAAATGGAATGAAATTTCAGTTTCTAATATGATAAAAAAGAATATTTAATAACCTAGAAGAATATATTAAATGGAGGGGAATATGTTATCAATATGGAAAATAAGGGCATATAGTGTCAATTTTTCAAGGAAAATGTTTTATTATTTGTGGAGAACATTGATATTATCCAACTCAATTACCTAACATTAGAATTAACATCTAAACTAGGGAAGGACTTATTACATGTAAACAATTACTATTGAATGATGGATTTGTTGATGTATTTGAATTTATGAATTATGTTATATGAATACTGAAATAAACATGTACAGTTTAATATAATATTTTCATATATATTTAAAAAAGTATGTTTAATGTTACTAATGGAATATAGAACTAATTTAATGGAATGATTTTATTTTATTAAAATAAATAACTATGGGAATGAAGTGATTAATAGGTTCCTTATGTTGGGAGATTGAATAAATAGGTAATTGATATTTATAATGTAATTTTCATACTATTTTTTACCATATAACCAATAATGTATTTATTGATAATCATATTTATGTTATCACAAATGGAGTTTAATAAAATATTGGATCTATGGAATATGTTCAATAATATTTCATTTTATTCAATGAGTGAGGAAGTATGAATGTTTTTATTAAGGATTCTATGTAATTTTGGATGTTACCATTTCTTGGGTGAATAAATAATATATGTATTCAGATATTCGGAATGTTGCAATTAGATGATTCATAATGATACTTGGAGTGTTAGTGTTGTTTTTTGGAAATTTTATTACATACATATTAATTTTTTTGATGTGTTATAACGATAATTATATATATAACAGTTGAAGTTTTAAATTCAATGTGGTTTTAGTGAATAATCAATTACATAAAAAATTATTGATGTATCCATATTGGGGAACTACTGGAAACATTTTTTAAATTATGATATAAGTGATCCTTAATCATTATTTTTTTGATTTTATTTAGTTCAACAAACATGAAAAAATTATTTTCATGGAGTGGGATAATAAGACGAAATTTATCGTCTTACAACTAAGGGGTGAGATTTTTATTATAAAATGTAATTATAAAAATTATGTGTATCTTCTTATAAATATTACTCCACATTAAGAAAAACTATCATAAAATAAATTTTAGTAATGTTATCATCATTTATTTCCATATCAATGACGTTTTTCACACCTCTATGGTTTACGTCATTTTTTTCTCTAATTATATCTGGATAACCCACTTTATTAAGATCCATGATCTCTATCACTCTATATAATTATTCATTCCTTTCATCTAAGTTAAAATATTTACATCCAAAATATGTTATAATATGTGGAAACCTAGTTATGAGTTACTTTAGGAATCATTTTGTTTCTATATTTTCATTTTTAGGTGAAATTTTATTATTAATATTTATGATCTCGGTGTCTATGAATGAATTTTAAAATATCAATCCGTTGTTGGTCGATATAAATTTTGTTTAAAAAATTCATTTTAAGTGTCGTAGAATTTGTCACCTGGTGATTTTCTAAAATGTAATTTATAAAATGAATTTACAATTTTATAGATTTTTTGTTACAAAAAATATTAATTTTATATTTCATTATAAGAAACATTGTGTTTTTATATAATTACACATTTAACGATACTAGATTTTGTTACAGACAACGCTATGTTTAAATAAATCATGACATATTATTAATATAATATTATTTAATGTGATAGTATTCACAAAGATGTTGTAATGGTGGATAATATTATCGTTAAAAAAATTACAAAAACATATGGAATTAATATTTATGTAAAATATATTTATTTGTGACGAAAATTTTATACATAAAAATTAATTCAATTTGAAAATAAATTTTTCTTTCCCAAATAATATATTATTATGAAAATAACTTAATTTTATCTTAATAAATTAACTGAAATAGATTTATAATTATTTTTTTGATTTTTTTATACTATATAATATATTAAATATTTTAGTAATCATGTTCCATGTAATCTAAATAGTAAATAAGAATATATTCACATTGTTAGGATTAGAAAGATTTATTTTTATAAAAGTCACATTTATCACTTATTGCGCATTTATTTTGAAAATAAATTTTTACACATTTCAGAATTAATTATGGTAAAATAATATTCCTTTATTATATTATAATATCAAAATTATTTTTTATTTATTTTTTTGTTATTTTATGAAATGTTTAGTTTCTGTTCAATTGTGAAAGATAATCAATTTCAACAGAAATGTGATGTTTCATTTAAATTATTTATAATGATTACATATATTTGAGATTGATTTTAAGTTAAAATTTCATAATTTTTATTTTTTAATTCAATTAATTACATTTTAATCAATTAAATATAGTAATTGGATATATAACTATTGTAATTTTTTTATCATTTTATCATTAAAAACCCTCTTTCTCATCATGTCAACAGGATTAATTTTATGTTAAAATTTTATAATAACCATGAATGAATTTGAAAAAATGGATTACCAATTTTGAATTATAAAAATTTATATTATATAATATGTTAATATTAATTTTTTACCAAATTAAATATTTAAAATAATTTAAAGTAATTACTATTGTTAAGATATTCATGGGTTTATCAGTGGCCAAACTAAAAAGAAAATTGTTAAAGGATATTTGAAAATATATAAAATATTTTTTATTAAAATATTAATATCATTTAATTTTTATGTATCTGTAATAATACATTTGTTATGCCATTTTAATGATAGAATGACCGGTACATACTTTTGATTATAAATAGACAAGTGTTCCACTCACATCACTTATAACAGTACTCATCGTAACATTTGTTATTCACATCATAAAAAACATTCAATCCAGACAATAATGCACCAAATAAATTTAAAATATCCCAAATCTAATCATAGAATTCTTAATTGTGGCATAAATACAACCATGGATGGATTTATTGCAATCTAAATGAGGTTACCCAAAGATGATGTAACATTCTTTGACTAGTATTTTTATACAATATCATCCTCCACAACCTTAAATTATTATAAAAACATGCTTATAAAGTAAATTAATTATATTCCACATTATTATATACGTTATTATAAATTTCATGACATAAAACCATCTCCTTGTATGTAAAATGGGTTAAAATTCATTGTTGGTCCCTATGACAGACATCCAACACACGAACCAATGACATTCGTCCTTCCACTACCACTTCTTTCAGTCCTGTATTATGATGTATATAAAGTATATATATGATAATAATGAAATAGTTATACAACTATAGTAATTATATCATTTATATATATTTTTTATTTTCCAATCTATATGGGATATGATAATGATGTTCCTGTGTAAATATGACTTCCTCCTCAAGAAGATATGTAATTCTTTTTCAGCAATGATTTACAAGGAATATAAAGGGGAGAAATATATGTTTTATAAATGTTGTAATTATTATAATCATGAAATATTTATCAGTAAGAAATATAATATTTAATTCTATTTCTTACATATTCACTAATCAAAAATGATAAATTTTTTATGTATGTGTAGACTCCCCCCTTCATGATGTGATGTGACTCTCTTTTCCACACGTTATCTTAGGGATGATATTTATAAGTATATTTTATGGAACAATATAGTATAATGATATTATTTTCATTATTTATGAAATTATAATACTTATCTAATATCCATAATTAATGTTTAAAAATTAAATGCTACCCATACGTACATACGACATACTATATCCATGATGGAAATGTACATAATCTATCAAAAAAATTATTCATGATAGGTTTTAAAAGGGAAATTTATTTATACATATTATAATTACTTAATTATTATTATAATGGAAGAGATGGAACCAATTAATAATTAAGGGGACATAATATAAAAATTAAATCATATACAAAAAATGATCTATTTGTTACATCAAATGAGAATTTAACATGAAATTATTAACAAATGTGTTATAAAGGTACATAGGTAAATTGTATATGCTATGATATATGTATATTTTGGTTATCTGATAAAATTAGAATAAAATTAGGTTTTTATATTTGAGGTTTGAGTGAGTACTAAGCATGTTAAGACTTATTGTAAGGTATTTCTATTCACTCTTTTATTTCAGGTATCCATATGAAAATCCACATGTTATTTATTTTTTGCAGCCTATATACATCCCCTTTTTAAATTTATATCATTAATAAATATATTTGAATGACTTATATATATTTTTTTATGATATGCTAAATTAGGGTTGATGATTCATAATATTACAAAAGTTGTAATGGATTTCGGTCTAACTATTTACTTATGTGTGAAATATTCCATATCAGGCAGTTACATATTTTTATGTCATTTGTATAATTCCCTTGAAGATATTTTATAATTATTTAAATATTAATAATTTATATTGATAGTTATATTTTTTTATCAATATGTATTTTGTATTCTCTATTAAATATAACCAAATCAATAGGCGATATTTTTGTCTCAATTTTCATTCCTTGATATATATGTTATGTAATGCACCAACATTATTGTATGGTGTTTATATGAATCCATTTTTACATTTGATATCATAAAGTTATTTATAATTTTTATACTCTAATTTTAATTTAATTCATTCTTTCATTGGCCATGTGATTAAAATTTACCAATGTGGTTATGGTTTTATATTACAATCTCATCATTTAAATGGATTGTTCATGACTATACTTAAAATGATGAAATATTAAGATCTAACAATAAGGAATAAAATTATATTTATTCTCCTACTATTATGACATGGAAATACATGTTTTACTTTGATTTCTCCCAATTCAGGTACTCATGAGTTCGAATATAATCATTTTATTAAAAGTTATCAATGCGATCGAAACCTAGTATGTATACCAACAACATGGTTTCAATAATTATTTTAAAAATTAGTTAACATCATTAAAATTATATTTTTTATACATTTTATCAATGTTTTAATATTCACATTTTTTTCAAAAGAATAATGAATTTTTATTCAAAAAAATAAATATTTGGGTTTTACAAATAAATTAAACGTTATATTTGTTTTAATCTAAATGAAATTAATGAAATTTAACAGCATCATAAAAATAATTTTATTTGAAAGTAAATTTTTATTTTTTCATTGTTATATTAAATGAAAATTTTACTCTAAATTATTATGTTTTAAAAAATATTATTCAATAGTGAATGGATATTTTCCTCAATAAATATTTAAAATGGATTTTAAAGAGTCCATTAAATTAATAGATTTTTTAACAAATAAAATAATTTAAAATTTTATTTATGAATATTAGTTTGAAAAATTTATTTTTAGTGAAATGAAAATTTTCAAATGAAATTTTGTAATTGAATTATCTATCAAAATATTTTTTATCTTTGTTAAAATTGTTTGATGAATCTTTTTATTTTCAAGGTATATGATCCAATGATACCATTTTTTTCATTCTATGAATTTTTATTTATTATGATGAAAAGGTGTTTATGAAAACTATTTATTATCAATTAGTTACAGCATTTTGAAGTATATATGAGCCTCAGTTCATTTTCCATGGGTAATGCTTTGATGAAATGATGAAATGATTATGAAACATGCCACTTTTACAAAAAGTATGATATAATAATGATTTTATGAAACCCATTTCAATTATAGGAATTTCATATGATTTATGTTATATATTCTAAGGGCACACATATATATTATTTTCAATATTCATATCTAATTACTTAATAACAAATAGTGATGGTCACATTATAACATAAGATGATTGTTATATTATAACCAAGGAGAATAGTCATGTTATAAAAATCATTGGTGGGACATACATATCCATATGATGCATTGGGTAAATATTTATATATCAGGAGACAAATAGGATTCGAATGGGGAGTGAACCTGGTTCCTTAATGGATTGTTTCCTCTCTGATGTACTTCGGAGTGAACCTTAAATATATTGATGGTTTTGGGAGTGAACCCATTTTACTTTGATATCCTTCATAATGAGACATGACTGTTATGGAAAATCATTTATGTTATTATATTTAGGGGATAATTCAATGTCTTATAATAATTATATTCTCTCATGGATCATTATATTTTATTTCATAAATATTCATGACTTATGAACTGCATAACTTCATGAAATTAATCATGATTAATAACTTTATTCTGAACATCATGTTTTCAAATGTTACATTCATGTTCTCATATAAATATTTTCATGTTATTCTACCGTATTTTCTTTGATTACCCTTATCGAGAATCTAAGATCACCCATTCCATTATTTCCATTCCTCATGTTATGAAGATGGGTTTTCCTGTTGGATTACTATAGGGGAAGATCTTCATAGGGACATTGAATATATTTAATGAAGTAATAAAATTGTTTTCCCTGTTTCAAAATAACTAAAATATTATGTTCCTCAAGAGTGTGTTTGTGCTAAGCATCATTAAATTTAAATTCAATTTAATTGATCAATAAAATTCAATAAAAATATAATTAAAACATGTTTAAAAAAATTAAAAAATTCACATTAAAATTCACATTAAAAAATACATTAAATTGTTAGGTAAATTTTCTCTAAAAAAATTCGAAACATATAAATGATTATTTAAATAACTTATAGGTCATGATGGTTGGTAAATTTCTTTCATTCCATAATTTTTAAAACAAATATTTTGTGCTTTCCTTGTTAATAAATTTATAAGAATGTTAGGTCTGCTTTTCAATGATAAACATGGTAATAAATTCATTAATCAATAGTTGGATAATAGTGAAAAAAATATTTAGAAAAATTATAAATCCATGGAATATATGAATAATATACTTTATTGAATGGGATACAATGTTGGTTTTATTTCATGAACATTATTTACATATAATAAATAAATAATTATATAAAAATAAATAGAAATTATATCAAGAAATAACCAGAGGAGGTGTGTATAGAATTGGGTTTACATCTTAAAACCAAATAAATCCCTCAGTAGTGACATAAAAAAACACAATATCAAATATTGATAAGACTTGGAAATAATACATTTTCTAAAGTTTGACCTTATTGTAATGTTCTATAAAAACACATTTAATAACTTCAAATTTGTTAAAAATATGTTACTGAAGAATTCAATCATTTATATTATCATATATTATCCTCTTACAATATTTCACATCCCATTTATTAATTACATCTTATTCAAATCCTCTTTCATGATGTTAACTATAACATTTTTATTTTATGTATCCATTATGAAGTTTCAGTTCTTGTATATTAATCAAGGAAAAATCATCTATACCATATTATTATTAAATAAAAATATATATTAATTATATATATATATACATATACATATATATATTTTTCATCTAAAATGCAAGAAAAATAATATTTGAATTTCACTGTTTGGGAAAAAGGTAGGGAGAACATATGAATGAGTTCATTTCTCACATTTTGATGATTGGAAAATGAAGAAGGTAAATATTAATAAAATTTAAGAAAACATTATATCACAATTATCTTGTATTTTCATTCCATTTATCCTGATTAAATTAAAATATATTTTTAAATGAAAAATAAATAACATCGCTTCGTGAATATGGTTGACTAAACGTACAAATGAGCACCATTATTTTTTTCTAATGGATGGAGTGTTAAGAATGTAGATATGATAATATAGTTAAATATGAATAATAATGTAATAAATATATTAAAAAATAATTAATCCCATCATAACAACCATATATGAATTATGGTTTGTAAGAATGAGTTGTATAACTACATAGATGTGGTGGTCCACAAGTACCAACTATTTATACATTGACTTCCCATTTTATAAGAAGTTTGTGAATAATGGATGTTCAATGAAAATATTAAAATTTAATTATAATTTGTATAATTAATTTAAATTTTTATTATGAATTTTATAGTCTTATATTAACTACAGAAAAAAGATATTTGTAAGCGATTTGGTTGGATGATCACCCCTTCTTCTATTGTCCTTCCATTTTTAAGGAAAACTGGAATGGAAATTTAAGAATACAATTACGTAAAATTTATTTGTTTGGAGTTTGAGATAATATTTTTGTATTTTTAGGTCATGAAAGATGTAGTAAAGTACTATAAGGTTAATAACATATGGGTATCCTTTTATAATGTAGGGAGAGGACACATTTGAAAAATAATGAAAGAATAAAATATAATAATATCACACTTAACAAACTTATTCCAAATGAATTGATATTTGAATTTAGTATTGTTTAAAGAATAAATATTCCCCAAAAATTAACATACACAAGATCATATGGAAATAAAATCATTATATATATGTTTATCCAATAGTAAATTCGTTTGAACCATAACCATTTGATAATTTTATTCTCTTTTATTATTCACTATAATCATTAATAATAGTAGACTGATTAAATTATTTTTTAAGGTTGATTCAAAATAAGTAATCCATTTTATATAATTCAATTCACTAAATTTGATGAATTTAATTTAATGTTAATCCTGTAATGTGTCAATAAAATCATTTTTCCACAAAAACATTTTTCTCAAGTATGAAAATATTTTATTTAAAAATAAAATATAAAATTATTTCTAATTAATATTATTGAATGAATAATAATCTAAATTATTAAATTTTACATTTAAAAAATAAATTAAAATTGAAATCTATGATAATTTTAAACTAAAATAATATTTTCATGAATTTTTTTTCTCTATTCCAACGAGAAAAGAACCATCCATGAAATTCTAAAACACCATTATATGATTATTTTAACATGAATATTGTAAAAATTAAAATCACATTATCATATAAGTTTTCTAAATGTAGTCGAAATTATTTATATTATTTTATCAAAAAAAAAATTAAAATCATTTTTTAGAAGATAAAATGTAATTTTAAAGTATTTAATAACATAACAAAAAATTATGTCATTTTTTGAGAATAAAATTTTATAATATAAAAAAATATTCTGTTGGAAATTTTAGTTCATATTCACTTGTTAATTATAATTTATATGTTATAATTTTATACTGTATTAGATTTCATTTATGTTCGAGATTGTGTGTGTGATAAGATTTTGAGAAAATTAAATTCATTTAAAAATATATATATCACAAATTCCTGGGATATTAGATAAATTCATTATATTAGATTAATGATATTATATTACACAGCAACAAAATGATGTGATCTCTAATTCCAGTTCATATAAGGTACCACTGACACCTATTCATGTCTAAATCCACATAACTAAAATAAATACAACCCAAACAAGAAATCAACTCTTATTAATGGGGTAAAATAACCTTGATAATAAATATTGTTTTACCATTTATTTTAAATAATGGTTATCTATTTTCATGATGGTAACCATAGTATTAGTATAGCTATTGGGATTGAATCATGAATATGCTATAAATGTAATATAGCATCCCAGCGTATGAAATAATTCCACCAAAAAATCATTTGTTTGAGCTCAATCTCCCACCCTATTAGATCGATTCATATACAAGCAATCACCAATTTGTTCAATTGACCACATAAATTTTTAACGGAATATAATGAATGATATTAAACCACGAATATATAAATCAAGATCAAAATATCCTTATTTGTAATCCTTAAGATGAAATGTTCTTGATACTTATCTCTTATGTTTAATTATGATAAATTATAATAATTAATGGTATTTGAAAGAATAAATAAAGTGAATAATGATGGGTAATCCATAAATGATCTTACCACATCATTATCTTAGAAAAAATGAACTAATATTTTGGGATAAAAAATTTACCCTGGAATCGAGGAATGATTTATTATATTTATAATTGAAAAAAAAATTTGCATTGCAAAAAAATTTAAATTTAAGGATAACTATTTGATGTTATATAAACATAGTAGTATAAATCTTTTGAAATTGTTTTTTCAAGAGTTATTTATTGTATGACATATTATATTTGTTTGATAACAACATAAATATTCTAACATTTTTATGAAAATAAAGAGGATAAATTGCGAAAAACATAATACAATATGAGTATGAATATGTTGATATTGTTTTTTCAAGAGTTTTTTTTTGTATGATATATTAGAGATGTTGGATAAAATCATAAATATTCCACCACATTTTGGAAACACAAGTGAATAAATTACGAAAAACATGATACTATGATATCTCTCATAAAATACAGATATGTTGATAATTTCTACCATTGATGAGTATTATATATATTATAATATAATATGATGAGTTTTTCTTATCATAAAATAACATAATTATTAAGACATTACAATAAAATATATCATGAAATAAAAAACTGAAAATGAAAAGTTATTTTTAGATTTAGAATGGATCATGGAATATTATGAATGAATTGTCTCCCTCTTATTAATATGTTTATCAGTTTTATATAGAGGTACTGATATAGGTAATATACATTTCAAATGATTCAACTGTAGACATGAGTGGTAAAAAAATTTATTATACATTTCATATATACTAGTTTTTTATAATAATAAAACCACAATAAATGTGTGATTTAAAATAAAAAATGTAACATTCTCATGTCAATTATGTAATGTTTTTTTAGGATCCCCCCAGATTAAAACTCCCCAATTAAATTTCATTGGATTGGAGTGGTTATCCGGTTGGGTGACCGCTTGGGATGCTTTATGAGATTCATGTGTATTGTGACCGAGGATAAACATAAAATGATATTTAATAATTTGATATTATAATTTATTACATTACATAAACACATACTGATAGATTGTAATTGATTAATGTCTCTGGAAACATGGAACACATAATCTAATCTATTAAAAAATCTTCAATATTACAAAAATGATATAATAATTTATTATTAATACATATAAACTTTATTGATAACATTTATAAAGGAAACATAATAAAGGGTGATATTGTATTCTCAGTAAGGGTAAATAGATGAGGTACATAAGCATACGATATAAATAAGAATTTAAGATGATGAGCATAAAATTTTAAAACTATACCCTGTATATAAATTATTATTTTCATGAGTCATACAATTAATATTTACAGTAAATAAGAAATATTTTATATGGGAATAAATGCAATCAAATATTAGGATTAAAATACATGTAATTTGTGATATATATTTGTATAAGTATAGGAAATATTTGTTATGGTAAACCAAAAAAGATGATCATAAAATGATTGGATTGGTTAAAAAACATATGTACCTATATTGAGATTTGGATAACTACCCATGTACCTCCTCTTTTGGATAAGGCTGACCACTCATGTACCGAATAATGTTTTATTATCGCAACTATCCATTTAACCTCACAATTGGGGTTGGGATAAACACATGTGTACCGTCTAAACTCTTATATCATTTATCGTTTCCCAACAAATTGAATAATAATATATGCTTACTAATTATGTAAGCTATAATGATCTAAACCAGATCAATCTATTCAAATGAATTATAGAATCTAATGTATAAATACCCAATTATATCTCTATTTCTACATCTTATAATTAATTCCCCTAAACCAAAACATGAAAAATGTATAAATATATTTCATAAAATTAACTAAAATAGTCATTATTCACAACATAACATGATTAGACCATGGAAAAAATAATTATCATGTAAATATATTTCAATTTTGAATGAATCGTGGTAAAGAAATAATTTGAAAAACATATCAATAAAAAACTACGAACACATTAACAAGAAATGGGTTTTAATAAACAACCGGATACAATGACATAAACCATTTAAAGAATGAATAAAAACATTAAACATAGATCATATCCATAGTAAAATATTTTTTTAGACTTAATAATCTCATCTTAGATGGAATATAATTTTTGAACGGATCAATTATGACATTTCATGAGGAAAATATCATTTCCTCATGGAAAAATTATTTCTAAAACATTGAACAATTTGAAAACCATTTTCAATGAATGTAACATTTAATAATTATAATTTAATGTTCAAAATGAATATAAAACAACAAAAATTTATAAAAATAAATTTCGTTGAATGTGATCTTCAAATATCATATATAATATTTTTTAATTTATTTTTAAAAAACCTAGTTTTGGAAAAAATAGATTTCTATCCAAAGACATAAATAAATTAAGATTTTCTAAAAGATATTTCTTATTTATCTTATGTAAAAATTATTAGAATAATGGAAGCATTAAATGAATATATCATGAATAAAAAAATTATAATAAAATCCATGTGTAATATTTTTATGTAGATTATTATACATTACTGTTGGAGACATGATAAAAACAATCACGATAATTAGTGAAATTGTAAAATAATAGTTTTCCCACACTGG
Source organism: Viscum album (assembly GCA_963277665.1). Classification (NCBI taxonomy): domain Eukaryota; kingdom Viridiplantae; phylum Streptophyta; class Magnoliopsida; order Santalales; family Viscaceae; genus Viscum; species Viscum album. The sequence goes on from OY728155.1 coordinate 1,451,009,208, forward strand.
AAACCTTAAATCATAATCAGAATGAATGAATACCATAAAATAAAACCAATTATATAATAATGATGAAGAAATTCACGATATTACATGGCAATGTTGATTTATATACAACTTTATAAAGGATATAGGTTCCAAGAATAATGTACCTATCACATAATGAAAATTAAGTCAATAATATCATTCCAATTTTGTATCTTTTGATCAATAATACCCAGGAACTAGATATTAGTGTATGGATATTTAAATGAAAATAATTTAAGTATAATAATTATGAAATAAATTCATGGGAATTATATAACCCACATAATATAAGTAGTTTATGAATATGACTTATTCTCTAGAAATTAAAAAAAGACAGTTGGAAATCAAATACATTACATCTTGAAATATATTGTAAACCATAAAATATCATGTATAAAAAATAATATATTAATTTAAATATAATATATATCCATATTAATATATATAAAAATATATATATTATTTTAGTATCCCATTATTATAAATTTTTCTATCATTTCTTTGTTGAAGTTATGTTTCAGGTAATAACCGCTTTGTTATTTATATACGTCTAGAATTATTAATTTTTTCTTTATTACATTGATCAAGATTTAATCATTTTAAGAATTTAATAATGGTTGAAAATATCAGATATAAATAATATAAATGTATATATAATAATATATAAATTATTAAAATTGGAAAAGAAATACAACATTCATGGTAAAAGTATGAACAAATTCACTTGAACAATTTACATTGCTTCACAAGTCAGTAGTCTACCATACAGATAGACTACATTGTCATATTCTAACTAAATGAAATGAATTTTTTTTCATATATATTAATTAAATATTAATAAAGATATAAATAATATAATACATAATATATATATATATATATAATATTATATATATCATATATAAATAGAATTTCCAATATTATTCTCAACCATAAAAGTTAATAATGAAAAAATGAATGACATCGATTGAAGAGATGATAGTCCATTGTTCACGTAAATGATGATTTCATATCCCATTTGATCGATGTGTGTGTGATTTTAGGATTTAGAAATATCATAAAAAACATAAAAATAAATTTATGATAATATTTATATTATATAATCTTGATATAATAATAATTTAATGTGTTTGAGTATGAAATAAAAACTATTTACATGATGAACGTTACAAAATCTTCATGTATCTCTGTTTCATTTAAACCATATGACATAAAAGGATGTATCTAATCAATAATTAATTATTTTAGGATTATATTTCTTATGTCGTTATGTGTTTTATTTATGGATATGTCTAGACAAATGTCACAAGGATTATGACAATGTGTGGAGAGTTAATTCCTTTTAATAATGGTGAGGAGTGGCATTCTTGTTATTACACAACAAATTCAATATTGGGAAGCCTCATTAACTTCATGTTCCTCAAAATTATAAAATTATTATATTATAATGAATAAATATCCTATAAATACATCCAACACATAAAATAAAAACTTTTTTAATAAGATCATTCATTAATCATCATGTTTAATTTATTTTTTCATTATAGTTTTTCATATGGAAAATTGAATCTTTTAATTTACCTAGGTAATTTATCTCTTTAAATTATAATTAAAAAGTGTTCTATATGATAATTTAAACCCAAATATATTAAAAACTATGTAAATTTAATTAAATAATAATCTAATGTTTTTTATTATTAATTTTAATACAAAAAAAGTAATGGGAAAACCGTATTTTATCCTTAACATTGTTGACTAATTTTAAAACATTTCGATAATAATTATGGTACAAAAATAATGTGGAAATTAGTTTATAATAAAAAAAATTTAATTAAAATTATTTAATCCATTTTTACAAATTCTATTCAATGATGTAGTATAAATATTTAATATTTAATCTGACATGTGAGATATGAATGACGGTTTTTAAAATGAAAATGTTTTATTGTTAATAATGTCTTTATATGTAATTTCAGCATGAAATTTATTAAAATTAAATGAATTTGATAAAGAGATAAATATTTTATATAATTATAAATTAAAAAATAATTTAAATATAATGTAACTATATAAATAATAAGACAAAAAGGCTATTTTTAATTAAAATTCATTATTTTTCACTATTAATCAAAAAAAATAATCATTTCATAAAAATCCAAAAAATTAAGTTTATGGTAATTTTGATGAAACATATTAAAAATCTATATTTTTTCATATATAATTTATAATGTTTTAAACATTAATTTTTAAATAATAATATCATAAAAGTCCAATAAAACTACATTTTGATAAAATCAATATTTTTATGTTTAAAATTGGATTTATTATTATATCATTGATAGTAATCATATAATATTGAAGTATTTTAGTGAATATATAATATATAAACATAAATTAATAAATTCCACTAATGCATTTTTTATAATTTTTTTTAAAAAAACATGTAATTTCTTAAAAAATCGGTATTTAGAAGAGGAATTTCTTATTATTAAATAGTTTATACAATTATTTACAATTAATTGGTTACCAAATTAATTATTTTTTAACATACATAAAAATTATTTTCATTAATTAATTAATCATTTAACTAACTACCATTCTAATGGCCAGTTGGTAACTATAATAATATTTTAAGAATATTTCAATTTTTTTAATACTCAATGTTTCATGTAATGCAGGATATGATATGTGTTACAAAAAATGCATCCAAACATAGTGTTGCAGGTAATGAAAGATACATATAGTGTTAAATTTAATGAATTAAACATATTTTGTTCCTTATACATTGATTATACATTTTTTTTATAATGCAATAGATGACTTCAAATAATTATACCATATTTGAAAAAAATCATACATAAAAACAATGGGTCTCAAATTATACACACTAAAATGAATTCCTCCCTCATATTTAATCCATTTCATCAAGGTTATATTACTATAAAGTAACACTAACAGAGAACACATCATATGAATGAATAATAATAATCATTTAAATATCGGTTTGATAGAAAAAAAATTATACAATGTAACTCATAACACGGTCCACACATAGAAGAATATAGGATGGAAATTATGATTTAGACAAAGTTGAAAATTTTAAATAATTTTATTCATTGATATTTTTCATTGATCATAAAAAAATTGAGTTATCCGGATAAAGATATTGATCATAAAACCATTCAATAAAAATGATCGAAAAAGGAAATTTATATCATAAAAATGATGATAATAAGAAAACATTTTATTTTATAACCATTTTCCTAAAGGTGATGTATTTTTAAATGAATATAGAATTACTTAATTTCTTTAGAGTTATTATGAAAAATTTCACCAGATTGTTATTAATTGATTAATTTATACATCATATCTTTCTTTAAAAAATAAATATGAATTTTTAATCCTTGATAAATTAATAAAAAATTATTTCCATCAATAGAATTCTTAGTCATTTAATTATTCTTTAGTTATCATGACAGAAAAAATGATAGAATTGGATATCCAATATCCTTAATTACTCATATGGGGATATAAAACATTAATCATTAAAACATAATATAATTTTTAACATAAAAAATTGTATAATTGTTAATCCCTATAATCCTACCAGGAGATGAAAATTTAAAATAAATAAGGTCATGATTTTTCTCAAAATCAACTTAACATCTACAGTCATATATCATAAACAATCTGTTATTTTTCACATACAAAACTTGTTAATAATTTTATTATGTATTCTCTTGAAACATGGTAATATTATAAATTATAAAAAAAATTACTTATTGAAAACCTGCATGATTCTTTATTATAAATATTATTTCAATTATTCTGTAAATCATAAAATGAAAACACTCCATTAATGATAAAATAATATAGTTTTTCAATAAATCATGAATTTATTTCGATGTTAATATGTACATTCATAATTACTTTATTAATATACAACATCTCTTTATCCAAACTAAACACTATTTTATCATCATCATTAATATATTAAGGGAGGAATTATCTTAATCATTCATTTTACATAAAATATAAAATTTATATTAAACCACTTTTCTTGGTCATCAGTACAATTAAACAGACTCTTTCAGATCCGTAATAGAACATTTACGCTCAATAATAATTATAAATTTCAAAATTCATTATTCCTAATAGAAAAATAATTTAGTCATAGTGATTCCTTATAAAACTATTAACTAGGCCTCTTGATCGTATTACTCAATACCCCCTCCATAATATTTGAGATATGAAACTTGATTTGACATTAATAAATATCTATATACTCATTCTTATAATCAATACTATTATAAAAACAAATATTATTCATATGCAACTTATTGTATCTTTATTATCATCAAATAACTCTTTTCACATACAACCTTGATATTCTGATTCATGATTTTCACCATAAAACATTTCATTGTACAATTTCCATAAATTGCACCCTAAAATGTCAAATTTTTATAATACTTTAATTGGAAATATATTCCAATCCATTTCATTAAATAATATCTTAATTTTTTTTTGAAATTAATTACTTTTATCGCTTTATTTACAACACATAATACATTTCTCAACCATTTGAGACATTCCCTTGGGTTATTCATCCAACAATTTGATATATAGGAAACTTAATAACCCATCCTCAATGGTTACCACCACTAAATATAAAATAAAACTCAATCAATTTTATCTTTGGTAGTCTATGAGATTGTTATGGTATATCATGTTAGTCATATTCAATTTAAACTGATTTGGAATAGATGCAAAATACTTAACTCCAGTCTTCTTCTCATTTGGATTATCATTAAAAACATTCTTTCACATTGAATTTTAACAATATATCTTCTAGTTCCAACCATTTTCTAAAACCAAGAAAATAGATTAAGCTATAAAAATCATAGATTAAAACAACATAATCATAAATACACACATATCACATATACAATTCATGATTTATTCATTTATCTATGTCACATTATTTTTATTCTAGGATTGATATATTCAAAATCTATTTAAATTTTTTATGACAGTTCATAATGTATTTGTGAAATTCCAATTCATATCCCTTAGGAGCTTCAAACCTGATGTGTAGTAGTTCTCATTTTTCACACCATTTACCAATCACGTTTTGCTAAATATAGTGTTTTTTGGGGTTGTAACCCCTATTTACCAATGTTTTAGAGACACATACACATGTAGTGAATTGAATGTGTTTTAATTTAGTAGAATCCCCTCTTTGAATACTTTACCAATATTCCATGAAATTTTAAATTAATTTCACTAATCCTTAGACAAATCCATTGAGATATCCATATGAATGCCCTTAGAAATATCCATAGGTATCTCATTAATGTCTTCTCATCATTATTTCTAATGGAAGACTAACCCTTTACATTGATATCTACTATATAGATTCAATATTATCTTACATAGAAATTATATCTTTTTAGATAAATATTCATTACATTAAATAAACACATGCATAATAACAATAATAGTTTAGTTCATCTAAAAATATAAAACCTCGTATTTTAATCTATTAGAATATATTCTTTTTTTTCCCACAGTGATTTTCTCATTTAGTACTCATAATTAAAAAAAATAATCCGATTTTTTGGAATGTAAAGGAATGAATGGTTGACCATAGAACATTTATAATGGTAAATTATGGAGGTGTTTATATAGAACATGATCATGAGGATATGAGAACTTGATCATAAAATTTGAAGTCTATACCCTTTATATCAATGATTATAATCATGGTCATGGTATAAAAATGTAATGTTCATAACACATGAGTCAAATGGGAATAAATGAACATGTTCCATGAGAAAATAATACATTGAATTTTTTTCATATATATATAATAAAATAAAATCTTATTTCAAGGTTACCCACCAAGATGATAATATCATTTTTGGATTTGGAAAAGCAATTGAGCAATAACATTGGTCTTGGGCTAACCTCACATGTACCCTCCACTATGTGCTAGTTCTTACAACCCATATACTCTCATATTTGGTCATGGTCTGACCATTCATTTATTCTCATCAATGGACTTGTCCCACCCACCCATATATGATGATCATTATGATTTGGCTGAGCAACCATGTACACTAATATTTGGGTTTGGGATGACCACATGTTTACCCTCTAACCTAATATAGTATTTATCATCAACTAATGAATTATTGTTCTATTTGGTAACACCAATAATGAAATATATAATTTAATCAATAAGTGAAATATATACCACCACATGATAGTCTATTCAGAGGGATTACCAAGTAATATATAGTCCTCCCCATCTTATTTGTAATTTCCATGAACAACAACATTATAATAGTATAATGATAATTCATAAAACTCATAAAAACCATAATTCCTTTTAGACAATAACAAACTTGTGGATAATAGGTTTTATTTAAGTATATTTTAAACATTATTTACCTATATAAAATACATTAGTAACATAATAATTTCATTCAAACATGATTTACATATGGAATGAAAAATGTTTTCATAACGAAAATGACAATAAAACATAAATCATTCAGAGAGTGGATATGAATGGTAACCTTAGATCATTTCCCCCATGAAGAATAGTTTACTCCAAATTATATCAACATATATGGAAAATAATTTTAAAAGGATAATTTAAAACATTTATTATGGAACGATCCATTCTTCTTTGAAAATGGCATTAAAAAAATTCATTTTGAAAACTTCTTTCTTCGAAATGAACCATGAAAAAATATAAATGAAGATAATAAAATAATATACAATTCTATAAAAATATTCCAAATAAATTTACTTGATACTGATATTAAAATATAATTTAAGAACAGCTTTTAATATTTTTTAGAAAACATAGATTTGGGAAACAATTTATTTTCGATTAAAAGAGAAATAATGTATAATCATACTAAAAATATTGTTTTTATTATATTAAGTAACAATTCATGAAAAAATGGTAACATTATTTGAATATATCACGAATAAAATGAGTGTAATAAAATCCATGAGAAGTTATTTTGTGTTTAGTTATGATATTTTATCATTGGATACCTGATCATGAACTATCTAGATAAATAATGAGATTATTATATTATAAAATTACCACTATAGTAAACATAAATGTAGATACCCATGAAATAATATTGTAAATAAATATATACTATTATGAGTATGAATAAATTCATTACATTTCATGTCAATTTGGCTTTATATACACCTCCTGAAATTATATATGTGCATAACATAACATACATCACAATGAATAAAATATGAGAAAAATATCACTTATCTATTTGGTAATTTTAGAACCATAATCTCTACGAAATAGAGATACCAAAATAGATATATAAATATATTTATATTTAATTTAAAATTATCATTAAATATATTCATGTTAATTATATACTAACTATAAAATAAATATGTATATAATATGACATCAATCACAAGGAAGTAAAATGTGAGTTGGAAGTCTAGTATGTTAAGTTTTTACTACCTTCATACAAATTCCAACCTCCTATATAATAAATATAAGTAAATTATAAATCTATAAAAATAGATTTTCATATATATCTTACCATATAATATTTTATTATAACTTCATATTAACTTTTTATTACCAGTTAAATGTTATTGTCATGTCTTGTGTTGTAACTACTTTAATTTTTTATATGTTTGACTAGTTATTCATTACCTCATAATTTGTTAATGATTAAAAAATTAAAAAAAAACTAATCCATGATATAAATATTATAAATATTTATAATATTTTTTTATTTTCATCTAAAAAATATAAAAATACAAAATTGAATATGTCGTTCATGGAGATAATATGCCAATGTTTGCAGTAATGTTGTTTCTATTTTATAATCATATTGAATGAAATAAAATTAAATAATATAGTTGAATGTAATAAAAACCTTATAATTAATATTTAATATATATATCATATATTTCTGTTAATAATATTATTAATTCATTAAATGTAATGTGTTAATGAATCATGTCAAATTGTGTGGCGGTTGTTTTTCGTACACACAAATCACATTGTCATATTATCACAAAATTGAATATATGCAGGTATGTATTATATATAAATTAATGAATCATAAATAAATCTTAAATATCATATTAATATATATATATTATAAACATAATATATTCCGATATTTTTGACCTCATGGTATGGTAATATAGAATGAACATCATTGGTTCACAATACGGTAGTAAACCATACACACCAACAATGATTTCATAGAACAGTTGATGAAAGTGGGTTTTATATTACATCATAAACATAAAAAAATACATTAAAATATATTTAATATTTATAGGATATTATATTTTCGGGATATATAAATAAATAAAGTTTTATGAGGAATAAATTAAATAAAAAGATTCATTAATGAATGTTACCACTTCTTTGGGTATTTTATTTTTAGTTCAATCCAATAGTCATACATGTGATGATTAATTCCTAGTGTAAGTCTTACAGTATGATATGGGGGATGTTTGGAAGATATTTTTCATTGGAATATCTAGATTTATTTATTTAGTTGTTTTACTATGTGTTGATTGTGAATTGCAATTTATTATAGATTTGGAGTGTCATTCTGGTAAATACCCAAAATTAATCACTATTACAAAATATCTTATGACTTGCATGAATAATATAAGAATCTTGGATGTTTCTAATGAAAAAATTTAGTGTGGTTTTTCTTTTCAAGTTCTAATGCTGACTTTATTAATCTATATAGTATTTCAAAGGATAATAAACTAATCGGTCTTTCATGATATGATTTCCCTGTATCAAGCCAATGTTATGTAATAATGCACCGACTCTGGGTAACGTGGGTCGGGGCATTATAGTTGGTATTAAATGAAGTTTATTACAAAAATTGTAAACTAGATTTAGATAAACACTTATTAGAGCACATACCCCTAAGATATAATTTGAGGTTTTGTATAAAAGAACATATTAAAATTTTGGTATTGTTGAGATTTTGTGAGTTTTCAATGAAATACATCTTGATCTATATATGATCAAGTAGAGCCGGATCTGGAACAGATGAAACTAGGGGTAAAACCCAAAAACACTACTTTGAGCCAGACTCGAATGAGAACTGGTGCACGACAACGGGCCTTGCTGCACTCTTGTTTACGATACTCTCGAGTGATATGTTTATGATAATTTACATTTTCGTTAAAAAAGGATTTTAAGTATTTTAATATAAGCTGAAAATAAGTAATGATGGTTAATAATAAGACGTTTTTGATTGAAAATAATGTGTGATGATATTTTTCAAATTAATTTTATGACTATTCTTACTCACACTATGTTTTATTTTTTATGTAATGTATGGATTCCAAGTAAGTATTAAAAACATTGAACATGATGTACAAGGTGGTAATAGTGGTGGAAATGAGAAACGAAATGGAACGATGATAGGTGTAAATGATATTGTCTTCCTGACAAATAATTTTTCCAAAAAATATTATCAATAATATATATATTAGCCAACTCCCAGACTCAACAAAGAAGAGAAAGGCAGAGAATGATAAGATCACCAATTGTGGAGACCATACAGAGAAGAAAGCTCAATTTCAATCCTACCAGAAATGTGGAAGGATACACCAAGTAAAGTGTCTCATGGAATAAAGAAATGCATTATGTGTGGGAAATAAGGTCATAATGTAACGAATTGCAGAGGAAAAATGAAGATTACTTTGTAAGAATATAAAAATGATCATAATATTTCAATTACGATAATTTGTCATAAATGTATGGGACCTTTGAATCACCCAAGTCAATACCCTATTTTATAGGATAACCACTTAGTCATGGAAGAACCTATGTGGAAATAAATGGATAAAAAATGTTTAGAGGTATTAGTTCTCTTTGTTGTTGAGATTACGTTGGATGAATTTTATCTTATATGTGTAACCCTGAAAATTAATATGTGAAAATGATATTTGAGGAAGAATAATATTTTCTCTTGTGGATATAGATATAAATAAAAATTTCGTTTTATATGTTCCTTTAATTTGAGGCATTTACATGTTATTATATATTTGGATGAAAATACAAGGAATAAGATAACATTTATTGTTAAATTATGTTATGGTTATTTTGAAGAATTTGTCTCATTTTGGTAATGTTATTAAATATAGTTTTTTAAAAAATACAACACAAAGACCATGTGACAACCCATCACGTCAGACAATGCTATGGGAATCAAACCCACAACTAGAGTGAGATTGGGATTTATCACCTATCATTGGACTATGTGAAGTACCTAGCTACTGTGATTAATTATTTTTAGTTAAATGATTTTATTGATAAATAATATGTTTCTTTGGGATATTATATCTTATCAAATTAATATACATAGTATAGAAAAATTATTTTGTGATTAACTGATAAATGTAATTTTGGAATTTGTTCGCTCAGTTCGGACAACTATTTTCATAAGGAAAATAGAATAATATGACATTTTCTTTGAGTATTAATGGTGAATTTTTATCAATGTTTTTGTTGTGGATTTATAGTGATTTGGTTAATTTTGTGGAAATGATTATCCTATAATAGAGAATATGTGATTAGGTTAATTACTTGTATGTGTGTGACATTAAGAGTAGTTGATGTCATTTGGAGATACATATTAATGTGGAAGACTACATAACCTAATTATTCAAATTTTTGGGTTTCAATATTAATTTGGATTATGATGGAGGATTATAAGTAGAGTTTTTTATTGAATAGTATTTATTGGTCACGACACCTACCACCAAAGGTGCCCCTCCTGTGTTGGAAATTGTGAAATGGATATAATGACCCCCAAGTCCCGCCTCTAGTAGTCCCCGGGGTGGTGACTAGCACTAAGGTATGATATTTCTCAAATATGGGAGGCATTACACAATTTATTATTTAAGACATGGAAATAGGACAAGTCAACCACCAAAAAGGAAAATTACAAGTGTATAGAAATAAACCCGAACGAATCCCACATGGATGTTTAAATAGTTTTGAAACAAGGTATAAGTACAAGAAAGCTAAAAAGTACAATACCAAAAGAAACAAGTATAGAAAACTGCAGCATCTCCAACTGTCCCGACTAGTAGGGTCTCGCACGGCCCTGGTAGTCCTCCTGGAAACATGAATGTAAACGTAGGGTGAGTATACAAGTATACTCAGTAGAGAAACCTAAAGCTCTCGTGCATAAGTGGGGAGACATCCTATTATCCTGTCAGAACAACATAAGAAACCTTGGAAGTAATTATATCCACCCAACCTCACCAGACACACTCACCAAAACACAATCACAACAGGTAGTAGTATATAAGATCAAGAGTATTGAGTACCCCACACCATTTTCTCCAATTATCTAGCGGCTCTTCCTAACAGTGATCGTCCTGATGCTACCACACTCTACCCACCCGCACACACATGGGACTCACAACCACATATCTCGCCAACAAACACATGGTCCTTACAACCACATATCCATCCCGCACACACCTAGGCCTCACAACCACGTATTCCTCCCGCACACACCAGGGATTGACAACCACATATCCTGCCCGCACACTCTTGGGCCACACAACCACGTATCCCGCCCACACACTCCTAGGCCTCACAAACACGTATCCCGCCTGCACACACCTGGGCCTCATAACCACATATCACACATGCGCACACCTATGCCTCATAACCATGTATCCCGCTCGCACACACTTGGGCCTCATCCCGAAGTTTCATGAAAAATAGTAAAAACCAGCGCGAAGAGTCTTGGGCTAAAACACCCCAATCGAAGCCTACCCGAAGAGTCTAGGGTTTAAGGTCGCCTCAAACCATCATAGCCTAGGGAAGAAAGAGCAGGAAAGATCTAGTAACTAAGGGGAAAACAGCGTCTCCCATGAAATGGGAGTGTTCGGCACTATGTACCCAATATGGACGGGGTCCGATAAAACACAAAGATACAGATATATATAAATATATATATACCAAACACTCAGCCAAACCTATGTATTCTACTCAAAGAACTGAGCACGTGCCTTAGCACTGCTACTACGAAGCATGAATACAACAAACAAGCCTTAAACCCCATTTATGTTTTCATGTTTCAACATAATCAGGTTATTAGTTCCTTAACTACTGGGAAAATATCCACAACCAACCACATCGATTGTTCGTAATGCATATCCCTTCCATCAACAAATCATGTTAGGAAAACACAAGGATCACAAGAAGTCCCTTCGTAATAACCAACCAACCCTTTGATTATTATTCTTGTTCTATTACCAAGCCCCATCATTCCTTAACACTTACACTTTTATTTATTATTCACAACCCATAGTTCATTCACATTCAAGACTATCCTTGCAGCCCCACTGCCAACCATCATAACCATAACCACACCGAAACCCATTCATCATTATCCCTTTAATACCATTCATTGTAGCCCCACTGTCCATCACCAACATAGCATTCACACCAACCCACAACCAAACCAACTGCAGCCCTGCTGCTTACTCGATCCACAACACCCCACAATAACACCCCTACCACATGCTACGTATTCAAGACAACACACACGTGTTCATTATTCAATTTTGTTCAACCGGGGTGATCACACAAGGGTCCATATTTTCATTAAATCAGCCATCATTACGTGATTAACCAATTTCCACAGTCAACGAATTTTCCATCCGAAAAACGGTCTAGAAAGATAGGGAAACATTAAATTGCACAAGAAAAGGCCCCCAACGACCGTGATTTTTAGAAGGAAGAAACTGATTCAATTCACAACATATAATCACATGATATAAATAAGGTAAGAGCATTCACAACTTCACATCATCGTTCTATAACCAGTTATTATATTCGTTTAATTGTTCAGTCATTTGTCTTGAAAACAAGTGGATATCCGCCCCCACATGATGCAAAATTTAGAGAGACGAAGGTAATATCCCTACCTCAATAATTTCTGATCACAACGCTCCCCCGGATCAAATTTAGAAGAAGTCTGTCAGCATTCGCCACTTACGGATAGTCCTGGAAAAACCTCATCAGTTGGAAGTTGGAAAGGAAAAGCCGGAGGAAAGACAACAGATCTAAACTCAGAAGATTCGCCTCGTTGTTACTATCCCGTGGACACTGACGGATCGTAAATCGGAGCCCGAATGAAGATGTTATGAAAGAAAAGGGAGACTTCAAGTCTCTTGGGAGATCTATGCTCAGAGGAAAGGGGAGGAGAGGGGTGTGTTGAAAAGGAGGAGGGGACCCCTCCTTTTATTGTGTGAAAAATAAAAGTACACGGCGTGTCCTTTATGCTACATGGAGTGTACATGGCCATTTCACGCAGCCACCATGCGGCTTCCAACACGGCCTGCAACATGGTACGCGACCGTTTACTGGTCAACACATGATTTGAGGGTAACACATACGTGGGGAGGGACTATACGGTGTGTATTTTGGGGTACACGGTGTGTACCCAATTATTTCACACGGTAAGGACATGGCATTCAACATGGGTTATACCCGGCGAGGGGGTACACGTCGTGCACTCACACTACACGACGTGTAGTTTCAAAATTCTGAAAAGTATGGGAAAAGTCCATTTTACCCTCCAGAACACTTCAAGACCATGATTTTGGAAAAGGAATGGGCTCGAGAGGTTCAGGACATTACATCAGATACCTCTTAAAACATTCTCATCCCTGAGAATTCAAAACCATCCATGAGGAACCCAACAAGATACCTCTTTGGTCTCTTGTTATAACAGGAACCCAACCATCAACCCTAATTATTGGTGTTATAAATTCATTCCCCTATGATGATATATTATGCACTTTAGGCGGAATTGACTCGCTTTCATGGGTTTATTCACATCCTCATTAATGCGTCTCAATTAAGAATCGGGTCTTCACACTTCCATAAATTAGTATTTTTCAACTCACATTACCCCACAAAACCGCACAACCCACACACTGCCCGAACATGTTGTTTGGGGAAACTTACATTTCCTATGTCGAGATATTATCTGATTTAGGCAGCACTGACTCGCCTGCATGGGTTAAATCGCATCCGCATTAATGCGTCTCGATTAAGGATCAGGTTTTTCCCTTCCCCACACACCCGTACATGTTACACACTCCCAAAGAACAAGGAAACAAATGGATTCATAACCGAAAATCCAATCATTCCATATATCAAAGGTATAAATAATAACATCAAAAGAAATCTCAGAAAAACAAAGGAATCACAAGTCAAAACAACACCAGGTACTGAGCGTGCATCTGGGCCTCCCGCTCTCATGTTCTCTCCTCAAGGCCACCATGCCTCCATAACACACGAACCAATGGACTGATTCATCCACATAGCACATTCTCTTTACGATCCTTGATTTTTAATGGTCGTTCCTCGAAGGTCCCGTTATCTCACATATCAAACACTCCCCAGTCAATAACGTGAGATTCGTCATGTAAGTACTGACAATGCTGAGAGACGTGGAAGATGTAATGAACCTGATCCAACTGAGGTGGTAGGGCTACCTGATATGCCACCTTGAAAACTCGCCTAAGCACAACAAAAGGTCTGATAAACCTAGTGGAGAGCATACTCCCCTTACCAAACCTCTGCTTCCCTCGTCGAGGGGAAACCATCAAGAACACATGATATCTCACCTCAAACTCCAAGGGCCTCTTCCGACGATCATTATAAGACTTTTGTCGTTCCGGAGCCGCTTTCATCCTCTTACGTACAAGCTGGTCCTTCTCTATGGTGCTCTGAACTACCTCTGGCCCAAGAGCACCTGGCTCATCAAAATCTACCCTGCAAATGGGTGAATGACATGGTCTTCCATACAAAGCCTCAAACGGTGCCATGAAAATAGTAGAGTGGAAGCTGTTGTTGTAGGAAAACTCTACTAAAGGAAAGTGTCATACACATGATCCTCCAAAATCCATAACGCATGATCGCAGCATGTCCTCCAACATCTGGATAGTCCACTCTGTCTTCCAATCGGTCTGGGGGTGGAAAGTAGTGCTAAGGCATAGTTGTGGGCCAAAAGAATGATATAACCCACTCTAAACTCTTTAGGTAAACCGAGTATCCCAGTCTGAGATGATAGTCTTCGGAACCCCATGTAAACGCACCACCTCATCTACGTAACTCTGTGCTATGGTACTCACTGGGACAGACTCCTTAATTGCTAAGAAGTGAGCTGATTTCGTTAGACGATCCACCACCACCCAAATAGCATCATAACCACCCTGAGCTTTGGGTTTGACGTATTCCATCGAGATGTCATCCCACATCCACTCTGGTATATCTAAAGGATGCAACAAACCACTAGGAACACAGTGTTCAACATTCACTTGCTGATACACTAGGAATTTAGCCACAAACTCTTCCACTGCCTATTTCACCTCGGGCCACCAAAACGGTTCCCTTAGGCCTCTGTACATTTTTGAAACTCCTGGATCTACCGCCAAGGCTGATCTATGAAACTCCGCGAGAACTCCCTTACACGTCGCCACCGGAACAAACAACCTTCCATAGAAAAGCATCTTTTGTCGGGTGTCCTCTGACCATCCCTCTGGAGCGTTTCCCTGATATACACGATCACGCATTACTTCCGCCTTGTATTCCCCCCACTGAGACTCTTCCACCTACTTCCACAAGGAGGAATTCACCGTCATATGAAACAAACAGCCTCTAACACCCTCTACCCTTTCATCTAAGTGCAAGGAAGCCAACTCTCCCATCGCTTTCCAACAAATAGCCGATTCCTGAACCACTTCCTTATGTGACTTACTGCTCATGGAATCAGCCACAACGTTGCCCTTAACTTCAGTGTAAGTGATCTCAAAGTCATAGTCTTGGACGAACTCGGCCCATCTCCACTGCTGTAAGTTCTGGGCCCGTTGAAAGAAGATATAACATAGGCTCTTGTGATCTGAGAAGACCACAAAGCACTCCCCAAAAAGGTAATGTCGCCACAACTTTAGTGCGAACACTACTGCTGAATGTTCTATGTCATGGGTGGTATAGTTACGCTCGTGAGGGCCCAACTTCCTAGACCCATAATAGATCACTCCCTTCTTCTGTATCAGCATGCACCCCAGACCAAGGCCAAAATCATCACAAAACACCTCATACAACAACCCTTCCTCTAGAAACCTGGGTACGTGAGCACTAACCAACTTTTCCTTTAGGTAGTCGAATGCCTTATGGCACTACTCGCTCCCTAGGAGGACCTAGTTTTTTCTAGTCAAAGCTGTCAATAGGGAAGAAACTTGAGAGAAATATGAAATGAACCTCCGATAGTAACCTTCTATCCCTAGGAAACTATGAACTTCTGCCATGCTCTTGGGTGCTACCCAAGAAACAACTACCTCCACTGTCGATGGGTCCACTAACACCCCATGGTGAGACACCACATGCCCATGGAAGTGTACTTCTTGCATCAAGAACATACACTTCGACAATTTCCCATAAAGCTGGTGGTGTCCAAGGGTTTCCATGACTGATCTCAGATGCTCAATATGCTTATCCTCGGATCTTAAGTAGATCAGGATGTCATCGATAAACACAATGATGAACCGGTTCAGAAACTCTTGGAAGACAATGTTCATAAGTCCCATGAACACATCTGGTTCATTAGTAACTCCAAATGGAATTACTACAAACTCGAAGTGCTCATACCTGCACCTGAAAGTTATCTTCGAGATGTCACTCTCCTTCTCCCTCAGCTGATGATATCCCGATCGTAGATCATTCTTAGAAAACCAACCTGCTCCCCCCAGCTGGTCGAAGAGATCATCTATCTTTGGAAGGGGGTAACGGTTCATGGCTGTTACCTGGTTCAAACATTGGTAGTCTATGCATAACCTAAGAACACCATCTTCCATCTCTACGAACAAAACTGGAGCCCCATGGCGACATGCTGGGTCGAACAAAATCCTTCTCCATCAGATCTTCAATCTGAATCCGAATCTCCGAAGGTGCCTTCCGATAAGGGGCCATCGAAATCAGACAAGCACCAGGCTGTAAGTCTACCCCGAAATCAACATCACTTCGGGGGGTGGAGGGGGTAGAGTCACAACCTCCTCGAAAAAACATCTAATATCACCCCATCATCCTCTGGGACATCCACCATATCTGTATCAGCTGGAAACACTGATAACCCTCCAAACAATGAAAGGAGAGGCTCCACATGCCGGCTTCCCACCTAATAGCTCCTCTCACCAACATAAGCTACACGTTGCTCATCCACGTCGGAGAACACGACTCTTCTACGGAAGCAGTCGATAAGGGAACTAATAGAAAACAACCAGTCAATGCCTAGGATGATATCGTATGGATTCATTTGTAGAAAAAGAAGATCCCCACTAGATCGATGTGGTCCCAACGTCGGCCCACATCCCCGAGAAACACAATATATTCTCGTTTGGCCTCCAACTGGTCTACTCATCACCAGTGGTATGGATTGTTTCTCTACGTCTAGTCCCGGAGCGTGGGCTAGACTAGGTGAAACAAAGGAGTGTGAAGCTCCTGAATCGAACAAAGCCGAAACAAGAGTGCTAAACAAACAAATCGTACATCGTTTAACCTATGGTCCTGCCGGAGCTGCCAACTCTGATGTCTGCAACTGTCCAGATCCAGCTCCTCTACCTCTCTGTTGATGTCTAGGTGCCATAGCGGTACGGTAAACAAAGATCGCATATGCCCAGGTAGTATTGAAATTTCATAGGGTTTCATTTTATCATTTTATTTCAATTTCTTTCCCAGAACACCAAAATCATGTAAAACACAATCATGATGAAGCATGTACCTTCCCTAGGGTCTCTACCCTAAAATCAATGTAGTCTCATTTGGTCGTTTGGTAGGCTTAGAGTCCTTGAATTGGATCATGGGGGGCCCTAAAATTTCGTGTCCTAACCGGTCTTCCTTGGCCTATGTCATGCACCAAGATTAACCAACACTATTTCCCTTCTATCCCATGCAATACTCACTGTGCCTAACTCCATACTCCATCCTATCTCTCAACCATCATCCTCTGATACCATTCTATCATGACCCCCTCCAACTAAAGATGCCCCTACTTAGCTGGAAATGGTGAAAGGGGGATAATGACCCCTGGGTCCCGCCTCCAGTAGGCCCCAGTGTGGAAACTATCACCAAGGGTATGAGTTTTCAGAAATATGGGAGGCATTACCCTTTTTATTATTTAAGATCGGGAAATAGGACATGTCAACAACCAAAAGGGAAATGAAAAAGTGTATAGAAATAAACCCAATCCAATCCCACATGCATATTTAAATAGTTCTGAAATAAGGTACAAGTACAAGAAAGCTCAAAAATATAATACCAAAAGAAACAATTTCAGCAAACTGCAGAAACTCCAACGGTCCCGACACGTAGGGTCACACACGGCCCTGGTATTCCTCCAGGAAACCTAAAATTAAACGTAGGGTGAGCATAAAGTTATACTCAGTATGGAAAACTAAAGATATCATCCACAAGTGGGGAGACATCCTAATGTCCTGTAAGAACAAAAAAAGAAACCTATCAAGAAATTCTATCCACCCAACCTCACCAGCCACACTCACCAAAACACAATCACAACAGGTAGTAGTATATAAGAACAAAAGTATTGGGTACCCCGAACCAATTTCCCCCACTAGAAAGCTTCTCTTCCTAATGGTGAACATCCTGAAGCTACCACACTCTCCCCTCCCGCACACACCTGGGACTCCCAACCACGTATCTTGCACACACACACCTGGGTCTCACAACCCCGTATCCCGAACGCACACAACTATGCCTCACAACCACGTATCCTTCCCGCTCACACATGGGGCTCACAACCACGTATCCCACCCGCACACTCCTCGGCCTCACAACCACATATCCTTCCCGCACAGACATGGGACTCATAACCATGTATCCCGCCCACACACACCTGCACCTTATAACCACGTATCCCACCCGCACACACCTGGGCATCATCCCAAAGGGTCTTGGGAAATAGTAAAAACCTGCCCGATGAGTCTTGGGCTAAACCACCCCAATCAAAACCTACCAGAATAGTCTTGGGTGTAATCTCACCTCAAGCCATCACAGCCAAGGGAAGAAGGAGTAGGAAGGAGCTAGTAACTAAGGGGAAAACACCCTGTCCCTTGAAATGGGAGTGTTCGGCACTAAGTGCTCAACACGGGTGGGGTGCGATAAAACACAAAGATACACACACACACACATATATATATATATATATATACCAAACACTCGTCCCAAACTAAGGCTTCTAATCAGAGTACTGAGAACGTACCTCTGCACTGCTACTACGAAGAATGCATACAACAAACAAACCTGAAACCCCATTTAAGTTTTCATGTTTCAACAGAATCAGTTTATTAGTTCCTTAACTACTGGGAAAATATCCACATCCAACCACATCGATTGTTCGTAAAACATATCCCTACCATCCCAAATCATGTTAGGAAAAAATATGCAGCACAACAAGTCCCCTCTTAATAAGCAACCAACCCATTGATTATTCATCTCGTTCCATTACCAAGCCCCATCATTCATCAAATCTTACAATTTTATTTATTATTCACAACCCATAGTTCGTTCACATTAAACCCTATCCATGTAGCCTTGCTTCCAACCATCATAACCACAACCACACCGAAACTCGTACATCATTATCCCTTTAATACCATTCATTGTAGCCCCGCTACCCATCACCAACATAGAATTTACACCAACCCACAACCAAACCAACCGCAGCCCCGCTGCTTACTCGATCCACAACAACCCACAATAACACCCCCATCACATGCAACGTATCCAAGACAACACCCACATGTTCATTATTCCATTTTGTTCAACCAGGGTGATCACACAAGGGTTCCATATTTTCATTATATCAGACAACTTTACGTGATTAACCAATTTCCATATTCAACGATGTTTCCATACAAAAAACGGTCTAGAAAGACAGGGAAACATTGAATTGCGCAAGAAAAGGACCCCAATGACCATGATTTTCAGTAGGTAGAAATTGATTCAATTCACAACATATAATCACATGATATAAATAAGGTAACTGCATTCACAACTTCCCATATCCATTCATTAACTAGTTATTATCTTTGTTTTATGGTTCATACATTTCTCTTGAAAAAAAGGATACCCACACCGCATGATGCACAATTTAGAGAGACTAAGGTAAGATCCCTACCTCAATAGGTTCTGATCACAATGCTCCCCCGGATCAGATTTAGAATACGTTCGTCAGCGTTCTTCACTTCCGTCGACTCTGGTCAAAACCTCCTCATGTGGAAGTTGGAAATGAAAAGCAGGAGGAAAGACAATGGATCCAAGCTCATATGTTCTGCCTCGTTGTTACGATCCCATGGCCACTAAAGGATCATAAATTGGAGCTTGGAAGAAGAAGTTATGGAAAAAAATGAGCCTTCGAGTCTCTTGGGAGAGCTCTTCTTAGAGGAAAGGGGAGGAGAGGGGTGTGTTGAAAAGGAGAAGGGGACCCCTCCTTTTATAGGAATTAAAAACAAATTTACATGGTGTGTACTTTATGATACATTGCGTGTAGTTGGCCATTTCACGCGGCCACCATGCGGCTTCCAACACGGCCTTCAACGTGGTACGCGGCCGTTGACTGGTCAACACATGGTTTGAGGGTAACGCGTACGTGGTGATGGACTACATGGCGTGTATATTGGGTTACTTGGTGTGTACCCAATTATTTCTCACAGTAAGGACACGACCTTCAACACGGGGTATACCTGGAGAGGGGGTACATGGTGTGTACTCACACTACACGGCGTGTAGTTCCAAATTATTGAATAGTGTTGGAAAATTCCATTTCACCCTCCAGAACACTTCAAGACCCTCTTTTTGACAAAGGAATGGTCTGGAGAAGTTTGGTCTATTACATTATATAACATTAGGCTATTGATAGTTTAATTTTAGAAATTAATATTATTGTCTCTTTCTCTAATGGAATTTCCTTTTGAGGGATCATCTGATCTTGTACTAATAGTTTTCTTTTTTGATTAATCTCTAAATAATAGGTAAATATATAGTTTATCCCTTATGAATCATGTGATTATATAGAATTTAATACTAGCTCTTCTAGTGTGACCAAGTCATCTTGAATACTCATCATTTAAATAAATGAGTTTTTAGTAGAAATTTATTAATGAATGAAACTCTACATAAAAATTAAGTATATCTTTTTATGTTCTTTGTCAATATCATAAATAAATTCCACATCTTTATAAAATGTAACTTTTAAATGAAATTTCCATTTACTTTTCGTATTTTGAATATAATGACCATTTTTCCCATCACATATTTGTGGTTTTCTTATTCTTAAATTTCTCCTACTCATGTTTTCTATACCTGTCCATAAAAACATCACACTTAGATTATCTTCCATATCCATGTTTTCTTACATGGAATCCTGCTATTGGTTATCTTAGGTGACCTTTATACTTCTCTTTATTTCTTTTAAAGTGATAGTTTTATTGACTGTTTTTCCAATGTGGGACTTTAAATTATGTTCCCAACCCCAATTTTAAAAAATTTGAGGAAACAATTTCCAAATGGGGGGATGAATTTAACACCCCAAGCTTCACGGTACGTTTCCCTTTGATAAATGTAATATCATGCATTGTACGCAACTTCGAGATTCTAACACACCACGACCAATAAGACTAGATGTTATGAATAATAATACCCACTTTTTGAAATTTTATAAATTTTATCACTCAAAATGAATATCATTTTTTGATTCATAATATTGAAATTATCTTAGTGTGTTTTTTTAATTTTTCTGAAAACATATATTTTTTGATTAATAGTGAATAACACTATGTTGTAGTTTAAAACCGAATATTTATTTAAATAATAATTTATTTTATTTAAAATTATTTTAGGTGAAAATAGATACATAATACCTATTTAAGATCATTTTAATTTATTGGAGTTAGTTTATAATAATTTTAGACATATAAAATTTTTATTGAAATTTTCACCGTCTTTTACCCACCTCCTATGTGAATTAACATATTCAAATAAAACAGAATTTTTCTTTTTCTAGGAGTGGAATTTCAAAAATATGAGAGAAATGGTTGATATCAGTAATTAAAATGTGATTCAATTAGATGAAAATAATTTTTGTGAATAGTAACTTTTTAATTTTATTTTCCACAGTTAAAGGTAAATAGGGTAATTAAGGGTAAAATGATATTATAATTACCCTAACACATGTCCTAATTATATTGGATATTTTTAAATTGACCTAAAACCACCTAATGATAAAATATGATCTTTTAGTTCCATGAGGATTATATTACTACATTTATTATTATTTTATTTAAAGAAGATTTAAAAGAGTTAAAATCAATGTTTAATAACTAAATCATTTTTAATATATGGTTAAACATAAGATAAATTAGACAATAAATTTTTATTAGAAATCTAAAATTATTTCCTACATAATTGTATTTTATTTACAATTTTTATATATTATATAATTAATTTTATTTATGACACAATAATGATGTAGTAAATATCGTATTAATGAAATATTAAAATAATTAATATAATAATTTTCCAAATAAATGTAATTTGAGACTTTTTAGAAATTACACTAAATTTAATGGTTAATATTACATGTTAGGGTTTATTATATGAATTTTTTTAAATGTAATATTCCTGTTTTGAATTAAAATAAACAAAATACCAAATAATGTCAAAATTGACAAAAAAAGAGTTTTTAAAACAAATATAATTTTATTAATTGATATTCTATTCATAAATATATATTTTTCGGTCAAAAGTGTTATATAATGATAGTTGTATCATTAAGTAACCTCTTGGGGTTATCTTGGAAGTATATATTATGTTTATTAACAATATAATATTGAAATACAAAGGGTTGTGATAAATGTCAAACCATTTAACAAAGAGTTAAATCTAAAAATAATGTTGATATATTGACCCAAATCTGTCTAAAACCTATTGGTTGATTCGTTTCTGACCCACCCCCACCTTAGCCTCTAAATAATTCATTTTGGACCCATTAATAATAGAAAAGGATTTTATTATAAAATAATATTTGTAGCTTTTCTTAAGGTGCCCCTCATTACACATATAAAAGGGCACTCCCCCTTCTCTATAATTCACACCATAAAAGACATTGGGCTTGTCTAGGACCTACCCAAATACCCTCTCAACTATCATACCTTTATCTTAGAGGCTCTCCTTTAGTTATAATGTCATCATAATGAGGTTTTTTCATTAAATCAAATGGAAGAACCCAAAGAAGAGGTAAATATTTTATCACCTCTTTCATGTTCCTTTAATCTTCTAGTTCCACTTTTATTGTTGTTTCCATTATAAAATACAAAATCTAGTTTCTTCTATATACTCTAATGCTATTATAAATATAGTACAACAAAATTCCTTATTCTATCCATCCTTTGAATGACATGTCACCATACGTGTGTACGTACAACTTATCATCTCCATGTCAGCGTTTAATCGTTATTCAATAAATTATTATTTGGATGGGAATAATAATAATGTTTAATTGATTTAAATAATAAATATGACATGATAATAATTCATTAGATTTGATATAACAACCTATTATATATAATTCTATAATCAAACGAATGATATTGTCACTTGTGCATATGTATTGAATAACCTCTCCATGAAAACGATGAGATTCCTTCCCCATCGTATCCAATCTAGAGAAATTTTAATTTTATGATTAAAAATAATGTTTATAGAATTTATTTCATTCTGTATATGAATATGATACATCCAGTCCATAACAAATATGACTGACATAACAAATAATATAAATGAAAACAAATGTGTTAACACCTAAAATGACAATAATACTAAGATATTATTAACAAAGCACTGTTAAAAGATTGTATCTGATTTAATATTAATGTATATTATTATGGTATAATTTAATAACAATTATTTCAACAACATACTGGATGTTAAACAACATTCAACCATGGAATGTGTACAAATTAAAGGGTTTCTTATATCACTTTTAATTCCGTGAGATTTCCATTTCTCACCACTTATTTATTGCACATGGTGTGTGCACATCCCATGATATTATAAATTGTGTAATATTCATTAATTTATACATATTTGCATCATCATTGTATGATACTTCTTTCATGGGTGTATGTTTCATATGTTACCAAATCGATAAGGTAATTTGAAATTTCAATTTCAACTAATTCGGATTTACGCATACTTAATTGATTTTTTTACTCCATGATTATGTGTGGAATCACTATTAATTTCCATAGGACATAATTTGAACTCCCCTTTTTGTGGATACACTTTTGATACACATAATACCTCTATTTATAAATTCTCAAGTAATCGATATGAACTTTATAAGAGTAATTTTAACTCAATCTCCATTTATAGATTTAAACATCCAATTCGTTTGTGTTTTTTTACAACAATAAGTGTGAATGTACTATGATTTATTTACACTGAATATCTAATAATATTGAGTGTATTTAAAATTTTCACAGATATTCATTCCATTTATTTATCCCTATCCTAATGATACAGTCTTTATTATAGGTTTCATTTCAATTTACATTCCATTAATACTTCATTGTTTTTATAAACCAAATCACTTTAATATTGTTTATATAATGTACTTTGACATAATTTATCATTAATCCCTTTATACTCATGATATTATAATGTTTTTATTACCTCAATTATTTGTATTCAATTTTCTCTCTTTTTTAGGAACTTTAACAAAAATACCATTTTAAATGTTTTAATGATATATTAATATAAATATTTCTCATTATTGTCCATGTTATATAAAGGGTTTTAAATATTTATTTAAATGAACATTAAATTTTTAAAATTTATATTCTGTTTAAATGATTCAATTTGGTATGAGACACATGGATTAAAAAATCTATTTTTAAATGGATTCTTGACAAATTTTGTGACTTTTTAATGTTTTCATAAAGAAAGGGTGATATTTCTCTCAAATAGTTTTGATGATTATTTTCATCTATATTTTTGATTGAGGATAAGCTATTACAATTAAATCTTAAATATTGTATTGAAAGAGTTATGTTTTACTTTGGATGTTCTATTTTTTATACCATTAATGTTTTGTGGATAAAGTATTGACATTCCGTATGAAAGTGTTAATAAGAATGTTTAGATTCTGTTTCACCCATTTCTTATGAATAATGAATTGGACATAGTATGTGATGGGTTGTGGCTGCAATAGCTCCTCGATGAATCAATTGGTCTCATTAGAAAAACTAGTTTTTTCGCACAATGCCTTGAAAAAATCTTATTTGTAGTCTTCGCACAAGGCCTTGAATATGTGGTTATGATGTCTGACATTATGCATTCCATCATTATGAGATTATATATTGATATTTCATGTTGTTATTCGACTAGTAGAATACTGATGAGTATTATTTATTATGGAAATATTTACTTAGCTCATATTCACGCCATAAAGTGTTCATGTGAATTATTTTTTAAGTCATGCGTTTTCGATTATTCAGCATTCCTAATGTTTATGTTATATTCCATTATATTTCTTACTCTTGATGATCATTTGAGCTCACCCCTTTCTTATGATTCATTTTCCAATGATATTAAGAAGTTAGATATGAGTGAATATCAAGTATAATCTAGGATGATTGTATGTTTATAATTGAATAATTTAGTGTTGTTTTTATTTTCATGTTGTAATGATGACCTTATGAATATATCTAGTATTTCCAAGGCTACTCAACTGATTGGTCATTTGGGATATGATTTCCATATATCATTCGAATGTTATTTAATAATGCACCGACTCTAGGTAACTGGCATCGAGGTGTTACAAGTATTGTGGCATGAAGTACATTGGAACATGAAAAATGGTATTAGAGATATTTCCTTGTCAGAGGTGTAGTACAACATCATAGGTATCAGGTGTTTGTTTCATAGTTATGGAATTGTTATTTAATGTGTGGTGAGATTAACTCCCATTGAATTGTGATATATAATATCGAAATGTTACTACCCCTGTCAACAAGGAGATCCATTTTCCTAAGGATTTTATATGATTAGAACTATATAGTTAATTGTGTTTATCCTAGAATAGTTTCCACGATTAGTTACCACCCGGGAAGATTACAAGGGTGTCTTTATGTGAAGAATAGTAAAACATAAAAATAGGTGTTGGCCTTTTTGGGTAATAACTATTTTGATAAGATTATTCATAGCGTAATACCCTATGGTGTGTTGTGATAGAAACCAAGGTATTATAGGATACTACTTGGTTTAGTTGATTTGGTTCATGGAATGAGGTATGTTAGTTCCTAAAAAATATAACTAAACCCACCATGACTAATGTAATATAAATTATAACAACAACATAAAATGTAAATGATGTGTTTGAGTTATGAAATACTATCCATAGTGTATAATATAATGCTTATTAAAGAATTTAATAGCTTATTTCCATAATACTATTCACATTTTTTCTATTGAATGGTTATGAAAAATACATATTCCAAATAGTAATCACATTATATAATAGATTCAAATTCTATAATTTGATCGAAAGTTCCACATATTAACATCATTATTCTATGATGAAGTATAAAACATGTCAAGTCCCTAGACTTATTTGATGAAATGAAATTATCAACGAACTTTCAACCCTCGTACATCAACAACAAATGTCATTAATAACATACCTATTACGTCATTGATTTAAAATTATTTTACTAATTGGTTTATATCAGAAAAACCTCTCTGATCACTTTTGATTATAATATAATAATCTACAAAATAGAATGTATATTATTTTATAGTGATTCCTTAAAAGGCCAATGATATATATATATATATATATATATATATATCATAACCAAAACAATATATGAAGATAGATAACTATAAATAAGGATTTGGAGAACTCCAAATAGTTAATTACCCAATAATTTTATTATGATTCCTCTTCCTAATAATTATATATTACTAGAGTAAAAATATTTAATTAAATCGTCATTTTATTAAGGTGGAAATTGAATTTCTAAAAAACACAAATGATTCATCATATTCTTCCAATTATAAGTGTTTCCTATTAAATTTATATATTATATAAATATGATAGATTGGAATAAGTTAATATAGAATTTAATACCTCAATTGTTAACATCTATATACACCTAAAAAATATCATGTGAATATAAGTAAAACAGAGAGTAAATTTTGATTTATCAAACAAATGATCTAAAAATGTCATTTAGATAAATTACATAATTCAATGTTTTAATATATCACAATGAAATGCACCATCAGAAACTTCAGTTTATACCAAGATAAATAGAATAATTTAAATCAAGAAAAATAGAAGGGGTGTTGAATAGTTATTTATCTGAAAAATCATTATTTAGTTATGAGAACACATAAAACTGGCTTAAAATAACTGTAATAAAATAATTTTTTTTCAAAATGATAATATTTATGTCCAAAAATTTTATAATGATAATTTTAATTATTAGTAATCGATAAATATCTGTTAAAAATGTTTTAAATACCACTCATGAAAGGATATCACCATGGTATTGATAGATCAAAACAAGGAAATGTGTATAAAACATTTAAATTATTCAATCTTAATTATATCACAATGGTTTGAAACTAAGTTATCATAAAAATTCCCAAGGTTAATCACCATTATATTATAAAATAATATTTATAGCTTTTTATAAGGGGCCCCTCAATCCTCTTATAAAAGGGCACTCCCACTTCGCTGTAATTCACACATTCAAAGACATTTGGATCAACCCGACCCTTCCAAAATACCCTCTAAATAGTCCTCCCTTCATCCTAGAGGCTCTCCTTTTGTCAGAAATCCAACTTAAGGGTCCCTTTTGATCAAATCAAAAAGAATAATTCATAGAGGAGGTAAATATTTCATCACCATTTTCATGTTCCGTTCATCTTCCACATCTTCAATTATTTGTTGTTTCCATTATAAAATAATAACTCAAGTATCTTTTTTAAACATTGATTTTATTATAAATATGGTACAACCATATTCATTATTCTATCCATCCTTTGAATGATATGTCATAGTACATGCGTAAGTACGGCTTACCGTCTCCATGTAGTGGTGTAATATTTTTTCAATACATTATTATTCGGATGGGTATAATAATAATTCGTAATTGATATAAATAAAAAATATAACATGATAATGAATTTTCTTATATTATATACAATCTAATTATATATTATTTTAATATCATAAGAATGATATTGTTAGTAGTGCGTACATACGGATTACCGTCTCCCCGAACGCTATGAGATTCATTCCCCATCGTATCTATTCAAGACTAATGTTTATAGGATGTTTAATAAAATGTTTAGAGACTTGATATAATTCATCATATGAATAATATACATTCCATAAATAAAAAGTATGTATCACATAACAATGAATATAAATCAAACCAAAACTGTTAACACCTGAAACAATGATAATACTATGATATTATTAACAAAAAAATGTTAAAATATTATATATTATATCATCTTAATTTATATGATTATGGTATAATTTAATAACAATTATTTAAACATTATAATGTAGGTTAACCACCCCTCTACCAAGTAAATTGTACAAACTGATGGGTTTCTTATCTCACTTTTAATTCAGTGAGATTTCCATTATTCACAACTTATTTATTGCATCGGGTGTGTATATTACCCATGATTGTATTCATTGTGTAATATACATTAATTTATGGATATTTACATAATCATTGTATTATCCTTCTTTAATGGGTGTATATTTTTTTTGTTACCAAATCGATAAGGGAATATGAAATTTCAATTTCCACTAATTCGCCATTACAAATACTTCGTTGATTATTTTACTCCATGATTATGTGTTGAATCACTATTAATTTTCTTATGTCATTATATTCACTCCCATTTATATGGATATACATTTTATAAACATTATAACTTCATTGATAAATTCTCAAGTCTTCGATATGAACATGATAAGAGTAATTGTAACTCAATCTCAATTTATAGAGTTACACATACAATTCATTTGTGTTTTTTTGAAAAGAATATGTGTGATGGTCCTATGATGGATTTACATTGAATATCCAATCATATTTAGTTTATTTATAGTTTTCACACATAATTATGTCATATTTTTATCAATTACCAAATGATACGGTCTTTATAATATATTTCATTTCAACATACATTCCATTGAGACTTTTTTTGTTGTACATCAAATCACTTTTATAGGGTCTATAATATGACCTTTGACATAGTATATCATCAATACCATTATTATCATTATATTACAATGATTTTATTACCACAATTATTTTTATTAATGTGCCTCTCTTTTGGATATGAACTCTAACTAAAATATCAATTTAAAGGTTTTAAAGAAATATTATTCTAAATCATTATCATTAATGTCCATGTTTTAAAAATGGTTTTAAATATTTATTTATATGGACATTAATGTATTAAAATAAAAATTTCATCTAAATGATTCAATTAGGTATGGGAGACTATGATTCAAAAATATATTATTAAAAGGCTTCTTGAAAAATAGTTTGACTATTAAATGTTTTCAAGAAAAAGGGGGATATTTCTCTCAAATAATTTTGATGATTATTTTATTCTATATTCTCAAATGATGTTAATATGTTACAACAAAATATTCTACATTGTATTGAATAAGATATTTGACTGTGGATGTGAAATTTTTATACCATTCATGGTTTTCGGATAAATTATTGGCATTTTGTATGATAGTTTTAATACAAATGTTTGGATTATGCTTCATCCATTTCATATGAGGAATGCATTGGACTTAGTATGTGACGGGCGGAGCCCTATATAGCTCTTCAATGCATTGTTAGGTCTCATTAAACAAACTAGAGTCTTGGAATAGGGCCTTGAATAGTCTTATTATTAGTCTCGGAACATGGCCTTGACTATGTGGTTATGATGTCCAAAATTATGCATTCTATCATTATGAGATTAGTTATTGATATATCATGTGGTTATTCGACTAGTAGAATAACCATGAATATATTTTATTATGAAATTATTTACTCATCTCATATTTCTGACATAAATTTATCATGTAAATTATTTGTAAAGGATTGTGTTTTCAATTATTCACCATGCCCAATGTTTATTTTATCTTCTGCTATATTTCTTACTCTTAATGAGCATTTAAGCTCAACCCTTTCTTATGTTTCTTTTCCCCAGGATATGAAGAATTTAGATACGAGTAACATGCAGGCATAATCTTGGAATATTGGATGTTTTTAAAGGAATAATTTAGTTTTATTTTTCTTTTCATGATTTAATGTTGACAATATGAATGTATCTAGTATTTCCAAGGATACTAAACTAATCGGTATTTCAGGATATGATTTTATTGTATCATGCCAATGTTATGTAATAATGCACTGAATCTAGGTAACTGGGGTCGGGGTGTTATAGTTAGTATAAGAGGAAGTATAGTACAAACCATGTAAACTAGATTTAGATAAAATTGGATTAGAGAACATATACCTAAGATATAGTTTGAGTATTAGTATATATGAACTTCCTAAAACATAGGTATTATTGAGATTTTGTGAGTTTTATATGAAATAAATCAATGTCTATATACGATCAAGTAGATGCGGCTCTGGCACAGATGTACCTATGGGTAAAACACACATAACTACTTTGAGATAGACTCGAACGAGAACTGGTGCACGACAACGGGCCTTGCTGTACTCTTGGTTATGACACACCCATGTGATATGCTTATAATAATTTACATTTTCTTTACAAATAGATTTGAATTATTTTAATATAAGATGAGAATAAGTAATGATGGTTAATAATAGGGTGTTTTTGATTGAAAATAAGGTGTGATGATATTTTCCAAATAATGTTATGACTATTCTTACTCACACATTGTTTTCTGGTTTTAGTTAATGGATGGATTCCAAGGAAGTCATAATAACATTAAAGATGGTGTACAAGGTGGGAACAATGGTGGAAATGAGAAATGAAATGTAATGTTGATTTGTGTAAAAGATATTTTCTTCATGACGAATCAACATTCTAAAAATATGATCAACAACATATATATTAACCAACTCCTAGACTAAACAAAAAAGTGAAAGGTAGCGAATGATATGATCTCCAGCTGTGGAGACTATAGAGAAAAGAAAACACAGTTATCATCATGCTAAAAATATGGAAGGTTACACTAAGGAAAGTCTCTCAATAGAATAAAGAGATGCATTATGTGTGGGAAAGAAGGGAATAATGTAATTAATTGCCGAGGAAAAATGAAGAGTACATTGGAAGAAAATAAAAATTATCATAAGATTCCAATACTGGTCATTTGTCTTAAATGTATGGGACCTTGGAATCATCCAAGTCAATGCCCTATTCTATAAGATAACCACGTTGTCAATGATGAAGCTATGTGGAAATAAATGGATTGCAAAATTTTTAAAGGTAATAGTGCTCTTTCTTGTTGATATTACTTTGGATGAATTTTCCTTATATGTGTAACCCTGAAATTTATTATGTGAAAATGATATTTGAGGATGAATAATCTTATTATCTTGTGGATATAGATATAAATTAACATTTTGTTTTATATGATCCTTGAATTTGAGAAATTACATGTTATTATATTTTGGGATTAAAATTAATTGTATGAGATAACATTTTTGGTTAAATTATGTTACAATTATTTTGAAAATTTTTTCTCATTTGGGTAAGGTTTTTCAATTTTTGTTTGAAAAAGGACAACACACAGACCGTGTGACAACCCATCACATCATACAAAGATCTGGGAATCGAACCCACAACAAGAGAGTGATTTAGATTTATCACTTACCACTAGACTTCTTGAAGTCCCTGGTTAGTGTGACTAATTATTTTTTGTTAAATCATTTTATTGATAAATAATAAGTTTCTTTGGGTCATATGTCCTATCAAATTAATATCCTTAGTATAGAGAAATTATTTTTTTATTATTTGATAAATTTTATTTTGGAAGATGTTCGCTCTATTGGTAACACTATATGCGTAAGGAAAATAGAATACTATCATATTTAATTTGAGGATTCATGGTTGATTTTCATCTATGTTATTTTTGTGTATTTATAGTGATTCGGGTAATTTATGGAAATGATTATCCTATAATATAGTATGTGTGATTAGGTTAATTAATTTTAATTATTTGACTTATATAGTAGTCGATTCCTTTTGGTGATACAGTTTAACATGATAGACTACATAACCAAATTATTCTATGTTTTGGGTTTCAATATTATTTTGGATTATTTTTAAGGATTTAAAGAAGAGTTTTTTATAGAATTGTATTAATTTAACATTGGGGTATTGTGGGTTTAAATTTAGAAATTATGATTAGTGTTTCTTTCTCGGAAATAATATCTTTTTGGGGGATCATCTGATATTGTACTAATAGTTTTGGTTTTGATTAATCACTAAAGACAAAGTAAATATATAGTTTATCCTTTGTGAATCATCTGATTCTCTAGATGTTAATTCTAGATCTTCTGGTATGAAAAAGTCAACATGAATACTCATCATTTAAAAAAATGAGTTCGTAGTAGAAATTTATTAAATAATTAAGCTCTACTTAAAAATTAAGTATATCTCTTTATGTTCTTTGTCAATACAATTAATAAATTCCTCATCTATATAGAATGTAACTTAAAAAAAATTGTACGGTTACATTTCTTTTTGGGAGATTAATGACCCTTTGTACTGTCATAAGTTTATGGTATTATTGTTGGTAAATTTCCCCTAATAATGTTTTTATCCCTCTAAATCATTACTTAACACTTAGTTTATTTTCTATATCCATGTTTTCCTACATGGAATCCTGTTATGGGTTAACTTGGGTGACCTTTGAACTTCTCTTTATTTCTTTTAAAGTGATAGTTTTATTGGCCCTTCTTCTGATGTGGGACGTTAAATTATGCTCCCAAGACCAATTTTAAAATTTCCAAGGACAAAATTTTCAAAAGGGGGGAATAATTTAACACCCCAAGCATCCACGGTATGTTTCCCTTTGAATATTGTAATTGCATGCATTGTACGTAACTTCGAGATTCTAACACATCATAACCAATCAAACTAGCTGTTATGAATAGTAATTCCCTCCTTTTGAAAGATTATAAGTTTTATCATTCAAAATGGATTTCATTTTTGGATTCGGAATATCGAAATTAGCTTAGGGTGAACTTTCTTTTTCTAAAAACAATCAATTTTTGATGAATAGTGAAAACCATTGAGTTATTGGTTGAAACCAAATTTTTATTTTAATAATTATTTATTTTTTTAAAATTTATTTTTGGTAAAAATAGATAGGTAATACCTATATATGTTCAGGGTAATTTATTGGAGTCATTTTATAATAATTGTATATATATAAAAATTTTATTAAACTTTTTACCCTCTTTTTCCCACCTCCTAGGATAATTTGTAAATTTACATATAACTAATTTTTACTGCTTCTAGGAGTGGAATTTCAAATATCCAAGAGACATGGTTGATATCAGTAAGTAAAATTTGGTTAAATAATATGACTATTATTTTTAGTGAATAGTAACTTTTTAATTTTATTTACCACGGGTAAAAATAAATTGGGTAATTAAGGGTAAAAATTAAATTATTATTACCCTAACACATGTACAAATAATATTGGCTAAGTGTTATTCGACCAAAAACAACCTAATGATAATATATGATCCTTAATTACATGTGGATTAGATTAGAACATTGAATATTATTTTATTTAATGAAGTGTTAAATATAGTTAAAATCAATGTTTAACAACAAATTTTTTAATATAGTGTTAAACATAAGTTAAATTTGACTATAAATTTTCATTAGAAAGGTAAACGATTTCATATATAATGGAATTTTATTTATAATTTTTAGGCATTAAATAATTAAATTTATTAATGACACAATCATGTTGCAGTAATTAACGTATTAATGAAATATTAAAATAATTGATATTATAAATATCCTAATAAATTTAATTTTTGACTTTTTATGAATTAAACTAAATTTATAGGTTAATATAACATGTTAGGGTTAGATACATGAATTTTTTTTGAATTAATAATTCTGTTATGAACCTAGAAAAAACAAAATACCAAATAATGTCAAAATTGACATAAAAGAGATTTTAAAATAAATATTATATTATTTATTGATATTCTATTTCTATAAATATATTTTTCAGCCAAAAGACTTATATACTGATATTTTTATCATCAAATAACCACTTGGGGTTCTCATGTAAGTATATATTATGTTTATTAACCATATAATATAGAAATACAAAGAGAAATGGTAAATGTCAAACTATTTAACTAAGAGTTAAATCTAAAAGATAATATTAAAATACTGATCCATACTTGTCTAAAACCTATTGGTTGAGTGGTTATCCACCCATTCCCACCTTATCCTTTACAGAAATTATTTTGGAGCCATTAGAAACAGAAAATGATTTTATTATAAAAAATATTTCTATCATTTCCTAAGGTGACCCTCACCCCTCTTATAAAAGGGAACTCCCCCTTATATCTATTTCACACCTTCAAATCCATTTGGCATATCCGAGACCTACCCAAATACCCGATAATCTGTCCTCCAATCATACCATAGGCCCTCCATTAGTCAAAAATTCATCTTATGGAGCCCTTTTGTTCCAATGAAAAGGAAGAATTCGAAAAGGCGTACATATTTCATCACCTCTTTCAAGATCCTTTCTTCTTCCATTAACAATTTCATTGTTTTTCACATTATAAAATAATAACCCAAGTAACTTCTATATACTGTGATGTTATTATAAATATGGTACAACCATATTCATTATTCTATCCATCCTTTGTATGACATGTCACCATACGTGTGTACATACAACTTATCATCTCCACATCATGGTGTAATTGTTATTCAATACATTATTATTTGTATGGGTATAATAATAATGTGTAATTGATGTAAATAATAAATATAACATGATAATTATTCAGAATGTATGATATACAATCCATTTATATATAATTTTAATAAAAAAAGAATGATATTTTCACTCGTGCGTACGTACGGAATACCATCTCCACGAACGCGATGAGATTCCTTCCCCGTCGTATCCATTATGGACTTATTATAATGTTATGATTAAAAATATTTTTTATAGCTTTGATTTAATTCTGGATATGAATAATATAAATTCCATACATAAAAAATATGACTCAAATAACAAATAATATAAAGGATAACAAATCCATTAACACCTGAAACGACGATAATACTAAAATATAATTAACAAAGAAATTTTAAAAGATAATATATGATATAATATTAATGTATATTATTCTGGTATAATTTAATAAAAATCATTTAAATAGTATAAAGTAATTTATCCGACCCTCAACCATGTAAAAAGTACAAAGTAAGGAGTTTCTTTTCACACTTTTAATTCCGTGAGATTTCAATTGTTCAACACTTATTTATGGATTTTGGTGTGTGTAATACCCATGACTGTATTCATTGTGAGATATAATTTAATTTATAGATATTTACATCATCATTGTATAATTATTCATTCATGGGTGTATGTTTCATAAATTACCAAATCGATAAGGGAATTTGAAGTTTCAATTTCCACTAATTCAGCTTTACAGATACTTCATTGATTATTTTACACCAAGATTATTTGTAGAATCACTATTAATTTTCTTATGAGATAATTTCCACAAAACATTAAGTGGATAAAATTTTGATACACATAATCACTCCATTGATAAATTCTCAGGTCATTGATATGAACATTATAAGAGTAATTTTAACTCTATCAAAATTTATAGAGTTAAACATCCAATTTGTTTATGTTGTTTTTATAAGAATATGTGTGAATGTACTCTGATTGATTTACACTAAATATACAACAATATTGACTGTATTTATTTTGTCACACATAATTATGCCATTGATTTATCATTAACCTAATGATACAGTCCATATAATAGGTTTCATCTTAATTAACATTTCATTGAGGCTTCTTTGTTTTTATAAACAAATCTCTTTTATATAGTGTATATAATGAACATTTACATAATATATCACGAATCCCTTTATTTACATGATATTATAATGTTTTTATTACCTCAATTATTTTTATTCAATTGTCTCTCTTTTGGTTAGGAAATCTAACTTAAATACCATTTAAAATGTTTTAATGGTTTATTATTCTAAATAATTCTCATTAATGTTCATGTTTTAAAAATATTTTTAAAGATTTATTTATATGGACATTAATGATTTAAAATTAATATTCCTTTTAAAAGATTCAATGTTATATGATACACTTTCATTCAAAAATCTATTTTTAAATGGCTTTTTGACAAATATTGTGAATTTTAAATACTTTCATGAAAAAGGTTGATATTTCACTCAAATAGTTTTGATGATAATTTTAAACAATATTCTTGATTGAGGTTAATTTTTTACAATACAATATTCCATATTTTATTGAATGAGTTATGTTTGACTGCGGATGTTCTATTTTTATACCATTCATGTTTTGTGGATAATGTATTCACATTTCAAATTCGAGTTTTAATAAGAATGTTTAAATTATGTTTCACCCATTTTTAATGAGGAATGCATTTGACATAGTATTTTATGGGTGGTTCCTATTATATCTCGTCGATGCATCAGTATGTTTAATGAGACAAACTAGTGTCTTGGAACAATGCCTTCAAAAAATAATATTTGTAGTGATCGAACAAGGCCATGAAAATGTGGTTATAATGACCGACATTATGTATTCCATCATTATGAGATTATCTATTTAAATTTAATGTTGTTATTAGACAAGTAAAATACCCATGAGTATTTTTTATAATGTAATTAATTACTCAAATCATATTCCTACCATAAACTAATCATGTTAATTATTTGTAAAGGCATGTTTTTTCGATTATTCACCATTCCTATTGTTTATGTTATCTTCTAGGGTATTCACTACTCTTATTGAGCATTTGATCACACCCCTTTATTATGTTTCATTTTCCAAGGATATGAAGTAGTTATATATGAGTGAATTCCAAGAATTATTTATGAATATTGTATGTTTCTAATATAATAATTTAGTGTTGTTTTTATTTTCACATTGTAATGATAACATTATGAATGTATCTAGTATTTCCAAGGCTACAAAAATGATTGGCCATTCATGATATAATTTCCTAATATCATTAAAAGGTAATGAAATAATGCACCAACTCTAGGCAACTGGGGTTGGGGCGTTACAAGTATTGTTTCATGTGGTATATTGGAAGATGAAAAATTGTATTAGAGCCAATGCCTTGACAGAGGTGTTGTACATCATCCAAGGAATCATGTGTGGGTTTCATAGTTATGGAATTGTTATTAATGTGTAGATAGTTCAACACCAATCGAAATTTGATATATAATATCGAAATTTTACTACCCATCTCAAGAATGAGATCCATTATCTTCAGTATTTTATATGATTAAACTCAATAGTTAATTGTGTTTATCCAAGAATAGTTTCCTGGATGAGGGACCACCTGGGATGATTACAAGGGTGTTTTCCTGTGATGAATAATTAATCACAAAAAAAATGTGTTGGAAATTTTGGGTAGTAAATATTTTGATAAGATTCCTTATAGTATAATACCCTATTGTGTGTTATGATGGAAACCAAGGTATTATAGGAGAATGCTTGGTTTAGTTGATTTGGTTCATGGCTTGAGGTATGTTAGTTCCTAAAAAATATAACTCAATCCACCATTATTAATGGAATATAAATCATAACAACAACATAAAATTTAAATTACGTGTTTGTGTTATGAAAAACTCTCCATAGTGTTGAATATAATGTTTATTAATGAATTTAATAGCTTATTTTCTTAAAACTATTGACATTTTTCCTATTTAAATGTGCCTAAAAACATATAAATCAAATAGTACTCAAATTATATAATAGAATCACATCCTATAATTTGATCAAATGTTCAACATCATACCATCGTTCTTCTTTGATGCAGTATACAACAATTCAAGTCCCTAGACTTATTTGATCAAATGAAATTTTCATCAAACATTAAACCTTGCTACATCTACAACAAATGTCATTAGTAACATACCTATGATGTGATTAATTGGAAATCAGTTTAATAAATTGATTATATCATAAAACCTTCTCTGATCACAGTTGATTATAATATATTAATCTTCAAAATAGAAAGTATGTTCTTCTATAGTGATTCCTTAAAAAGGCCAAATATATTTATATATATATATATGATAACCAAAACAAAATATTATGATAGAAAACTATAAATAAGGATTATGATAACTCCCAGTAGTAAATTATCCAATAATTTTATTATTATTGCTCATCCTAATATTTATAGATTACTAGAGTAAAAAACATTTATATAAATCATCATTTTTATCAGGGTGGAAATCAACATTCTAAAAACACAAATGATTCATCATCATCTTCCAATTATAAGTGTTTTCATTTAAATTGGTATATTCTATAATTATGATAGATTGGAATAAGTTAATATAAATGTTAATAGAACAATTGATAACATCTATATACACCTAAAACAAACATCATGTGAATATAATTAAAATAGAGAGCATATTGTGATTCATCAAACAAATGATCTAAAAGATGTCATTTATATAAATTATATAATTAAATGTTATCTTATAGCCACATGAAATACACCATTAGATGATACCGGTTATACCAAGATAAATAGATAAATTAAAATGATGAAAAATAGAATGGGTGGTGAAAATTTATTTATCTAAAAAATCATTATTTACCTATGAGAACACATAAAAATGGCTAAAAATAATTAAAATAAAGATTATTATTTTCAAAATGATAAATTATATGGAAAAAAATTATAATGATAATTTTATTTATTAATAATGGATAAATATGTGTTAAAAATATTTTAAATACCACTCATGAAAAGATATCACCATGGAATTGATGGATCAACATCACCCCTAGATCGCATCTTGTAACATCAACGAAGAATGCAAATCATAATTATCAACATAACGTTTTCAAAATTGATATATAAGTATATAGTAGTTTTCATTGAGTTATTTATAAGGGATTTTTTTAGTTTTTATTGTCATTGTTATGGCATTCCACATTTTTATACCATGAAATTCTCATTACATTGTACAAAACTAGGTTTCTTTTAGTTTTTAGTTTCTTTGAAAAACAGTACATTATAAATAAAAACATAAATAAATCTTCTCAAACCAAGAAAGGATATTTCATTAGTTTAGCAGATACAATTTTACTACTTCTCATTACATGGGGATATACGTCAATATAATTTATGAGAATATGACCAAATAATGTTATGAAATGGAAAAAAGGTAACACGTGATATTGTGTAACACCAATAAAAAAATGTTGATAATCATAATGAAATGAGGAAGTGGGATATAATAATAATAATAAAATGAATCAAAACAAGGAAATGTGCCTACAAAAATTAAATTATTCATTAATAATTATATCAACATGTTTTCAAACTGAGGTGTCATAAAAATTACAAAGGTTAAACACCATTGTATCATAATGCATTATATATAGAGGGAGATTATATTATTTACCAAATTCATTGGAGAAAAATCATGGAATAACATTCATATAAATTAATTTATATTAGAAACATATATTATAATAAAAAAAATTAAAGAAAATTTGGATAATAAAAAACGATTTTCGTATTAAACACTTGTTTTTTAAAATTATCTTAATGAAATTATCATAATGTCATGTTTAATATTTATAATGTTAATGAATGTAATTTGTATATAAATACTCGAGTAAAATAAAATAATTTTATATACAAAAGTGTATTTACATGGTTATATCATTGAGAAAACAACAATTGTATGTATGGAATTGAATAAATAGGGAATAAGATGGATTTCCCCTAACATTCAGAAGACATGTACAAAAAGATGTTCTTGAAACAAATAGAAATGAATGATATTTCCCATACCATGAAGATTAATTTCTAAAACATCTAGATCAGGAACATGGGGGATTCAAAACTTCTTGGGAGGTAAACATATCATATATTCATGAATGATTAAATATTAGTGAGTGTAAATGGAGGAATGTGATGGTATTTATATAAATTAGTGGAGGATTTGTTTAATAATATCCAAATATAGTCATTGGAAACAAATCTTGTTGTTAATGAAAAACACGAAATTTCCTAGTGTATCTTCCCTTGGTATGGGACAAATAGGTAACCTTTTATATTATTTATGTCCAAAATAGTCTGAAATTATTTTATATTGCATAATTTTTCATATAAAATTAATGTCTTCAAAAAATAATATATTTAAATTAAAAGTTCCCATTTTTTAATTTAGAAATAAACTATATTTTTAAACACTGATTAGAATACATTTCAAGAAATATATTATTTTTTTCCTTATGTTTCTTTATTTAGTTATTGCATCATTATAACATCTTTATAATTACCCCAAACTAACCAAATAACTAAAACAATATTTTCTATTGATGAAACATTTATGTATTTTAGAAAATTTTCATAAATTAACCCTAAAATAAATTTGATGCGTTGATATAGTATTTTATATTAATTTTATCTTAATAATTAACTAAATCTGATAATTTTACCATTTCAATATAAAAATACATGTTTTTTAAAAGCAATAGGTGAAAAAATGCTTAGTAAAATTTATAACAAATAAAAAACTATTTAATCATTTATTATTCAGTAATGTTGTTTTAATCATTTTAATTGATTAAAATTATAAATTTTTATAATACCTTAGATTATTATTTTAGTTATGTATTTTATTAAATGTATAATCATTATCTTAATAATCAATATATGAAATTTCATCTCATTTTCATTAATAAAATACGTTCCATAAATAGAAATGATGGAATTACTAATTTTTTTATAAAATATAATTATAAATTATGTAATTAGGTCCCTATACAAGACCACTTATTAAATCTACATAATATCTTAGATTAAATTGAATAGTGTTGGTAGTTTTGTGGGGTGAATCAGTTAACATCAATTGATTGGTAATCTACACAAACATAAACATCTCCCTTATGCAATTTTGTTTAAGCTTCACATGGTTATTCTAAACATGTACATGGTCAATAGTGGACACTAGTGATGACACCTCCCTCCTATGATTTAACATATTCTCTTCAAATGGAACAACTATAATGGTTGAGGTAATTGACATTCCTTTCTATATCAATATTATATTATAAAAAAATTTACATATAAAATTAAATGATACATTTAAATCATTTGCACGAGTATAGTTCCCAATGGTTATATTGTCCTATTTTCATATAACAGTTCTATCTAAATAATCATGTTTTTTATTATAATTAGTTAATTAAAAATATTATATATTTGTTAGTAATATAACATAACACACAATTTATAGAATCAAAAATCATTCAAAAACTTTGAGTAGCTAGATTATTCTCCCTGAATGAAATTTCAACATGGAAATCTCAACTCATACTCCAAAATGATAAAATTTGGGTACTACTACCTCATTTTCACCACTGGGTACCACTTCACAAATTCATATTTATGGATCCTCTATAACACATTCACAACTGTGTTTATTATTATTATAGAAAACATTATTTCTACAGTCTATGATATCCAACAGTTTCTCATAAGATAAGTCATGTTATAGTGGCACCATCTTGGGACATATTAAATGTGATGGGTGGGATATTATCTTCATCTAGGGGGATGCATGGAATTAATAACTATCATGAGATCTATTTAGAGGAGGTGAATACTGATAGGTTACTACTCCAAGGAGATCATGGATTTCATAGGGTCCAATGTATCTGGGGATAAGAATTTATTTCTTCCCAACCTACATGACTCTTTTCCAAGGTGAAATTGGAAGGATTTCATTTTCTCCAACATCAAAATCCAAGTCCGATTAATCATTTTCACCATATATCTTCTTCCAAATCAAATTAGCCATGATGTGTTGATGTATGAATCAAACCTTTTATATAATCTCATATGTGAGATCAATCCCATAAAAAATTATCTCACGATCAACTTCCCAAAAAATAGTATTTTTCACTTCGAATTTATTATAGATCTTCATAGAGTAAAATTTCAATTCTTGAATAGAATTTATTTATCTATAATAACTCAAATATGAAGATATGTTGATCCCATTCACATTAACATTTAATTTATTATGTTCTAAACATTTAATTCGGTTTATGAATAGTCATATATGATTTTCCTTCAATTAAGGGTTTAAAGGCCAATCATAAATTTAATTTCATACTCATATAAAATTGATGAAATATCTAGATTTTTTATCTTAACCATTGATCATTATTTGAAAAAATATAGAGTGATACCTCATTTTGAATTATCACATCATTCGGGTATATCTCAAAAAAAATCAGGGGATAAATCTTCAATAAATGTGTTGAGATGTGTTGTCTTTGTGAGACAATCAACTATAACTCAAATTGTAATGTCTCATCTGTATATTCATGGGACACAAGTTTAATGTTACATAGTGATATTTTCTAACATCCATGTTCATATGGAATTGGGTAACAATAGCCCATTAAGATTTAATCACACTTCCTTAACATGTTGACACACCAGGCACCCTGTAATATAGTACAAAATCATCATTTTCATGATATCCCACAAATAATTATCAAAGTGTTCATGATACATTTTTGTGCTTCTTAGATCTGTAAAGAATATAGAGTTATAACCATCAAGCATAATTCCATTAATTATATATATAGTAGATAGAACATATATATTTTTTTGAAATTCCATTACACAATCTTGATCAATATTGGACTCCTTAAAAAACCATTCATCACAGCCAATGTTATGTTCTTTATGAAATTATATTATCTTTAATCTTTATTTATATTCTCACGGAGCAATGGTATATAAATAATTTGGTATATGGATTATCATATCCCATACCTCATGATTACCATTTCCAATAGTTCTAGGTCCATGATCAATGGTTCCACTTGAATCCTCATATTTTCTATAACAACATTGTCTATCCAATTTAATTCATCTACAACCTTATCTTGCAATTACAAAGAGTTAATGAACATAACAATTAGTGTCTTTAATAAGTTATTACCATCTTATATACCTCATTTGAA
Source organism: Viscum album (assembly GCA_963277665.1). Taxonomy (NCBI): domain Eukaryota; kingdom Viridiplantae; phylum Streptophyta; class Magnoliopsida; order Santalales; family Viscaceae; genus Viscum; species Viscum album. The sequence goes on from OY728155.1 coordinate 1,451,052,692, forward strand.
TTAATATTTATTTGAAATATATTTCAAATATTTTTGGACTATGTATATATCACATTACTAAGTTTATGGATTGTTTCTCTATATCATCTTTGAAAAAAACCATTGTTTGCGCCAAATAATGTGTTTTATAATTAATCTGATTAGCCTCCAACAATCGAGATACATATGCAATAACCATTTGATATTTCATGAGGATGCACCCAAACCCTTTGAGATCTGAATCACTAAAAATAGAAAATCCTTATCTAAAAGATGGTAGAGATTATATATGTTTTGTAACCAATCTTTTCATTGGCTATTCAAATATTTCTTCCCTTGGCTTTGTCCTGATGAACGTTTCCCCTTTTAAATATAACATGGTTACTGTATTATAAATTCATGAAATGTTAATGAAAACCGTCCAAAAATATCCTACTAAACTAATGACACTACAAATCTCAGTTACTATTGTAGAATGAGGCTACTCCTGTACAATTTTTGTCTTCATATGGTCAACTCAGGTTACATCGTTTGATACAATGTTCCCCAAGAGAAAAAATATTGTAACCAAAATTCACATTTTCTAATCATTCTAAATATCCTCTACATTGTGATTGTATCCAATATATCCCATAAATTATCCCCATTCTCCTCATGAAGATTCAAATATATAAAAATATTAACAATAAAAACTACAAAAAAATTATCAATTTAGTCCTTATGGAATCTATTCATAAAATCAATAAATATACTAGGTTCATTAGTCAATCCAAATGGAATAAAAAAATTCTCATAAATATTTTATCTTTTTTAGAAGGTAGTATTTGGAATATCTTATTTCATCACCATCCATTTCTGATTACCTGATCATAGATCGATATTGTAGAATAATGCAGCCTCGTAATGATGGTCAAATAAATCATTAATACATGGAAGATGGTATTTTTTTCTTCACATTGATCCCATTATGTTCAATATAATAAATGAATAGTACATTTCTCCATCCTTATTTTTTTAGAAATAGAATTTGATATTCTTTCAAGGACACACTTGGTCATATAAACACCTTCTCTAAATGATATCGAAGATGTTTAATTAGTTCCTATAACTCCTTATTTTCAATTCTACATAGGTAATTTGATATTTTCTTCGATCAATTCATGATTTCAATTGATAAATCATCAATTATTTTTTTAGCAGGTTTAGGTGACTCCTCAGGAAATATTTCAATGTAATATTGGATGATGGGGAAATTTTCTATATGTATACATTCATTACGTTCATCATATTCAATTAAATCTTCCAAAATTGAGTATTTATGATGTACTTCAAGAAAATTATTTGATCGAGGTATCTATCCTATAAAGATAATTTTTGTTTTTCGGTTATTGAATACTAATACATATATGCATATTCATTTTACCATAGAATTATACATTGAGTGTCTGTCAATTCCAAGTATAGTGTAAACTTATAGAATGTGAATGACTACTAGATTCTCAATGAGATTTTTCTCAAAAATGTGAGTACTAGAGATTCTATACACTGTTATTTATTCGGTAATTATTATAGGAGTCTTGACATATATATTTTCTATTATTAGTTTAGGGATTGATTTTACATTAATTGAAATCATGGAGAAAGTAATGATATGCGTATAACCAGAATCAGACAAAGTACTTACTATATTTGAGGGAACAACAAGAGTACCTAACACCAATAATATTAGAGTGTAAACTAAATCCAATATGATTTCAAACTCCAACACATTATCCTTTTACCTATTTGGGGATTGATGTTAATTTCACTCCATTATATTTCGATTCAAATTCCGATTTGGAAAGTTCCCAAGTGATCGACACTTGGTTATTCAACATCAAGCTGGGTGTATAATATATTCACATAGTCGTTTGTGTTAACAAATTGAGGGTTCTCATTGATATGGAATTTTTTTTAATATTCCCATCTAATTAACACATATAAAATTTTCCACACCTTATAATGTAGTTCCCCAAATTCCTCTTCCATAATTTGTCACATGTGGGAATTTAGAAATTCGTTTCAATTCATTCAGAACCAATATTCTTCTCTGTGTTTGGATTCATTGATCTCTTAATTCCATTAAAACTCTGGGACCACATCAACTCTCGGATATCCAACTCATCCTTTATAGAACATAACAATATCATTTCATAGATTTCATAATTTGCATTAGCTAGATTCATTGAATTTTGGGTTGTAGTGTACCAAAAAATCAATCATCCATTGTAGTAGTGTCCTTGAAAAATATACAGGTGTAATGAGAATGTCTCCAAATTTTAATCTCAAATCTTCCTAAAGATTCATTTTCCCCTTTCATTTAATCGATGAATTCCTCATCTATTTTTTATCTCAATGAACTTGGGATTTTTTTTAAAAAAATTGGTATACTTGAACACTTACAACACTGGAGCATCATTCTCAATTATCATATTTTTATAACTGGTTCCACCATTGTTCACAATATCCCTCAATGTGGTACACAATAAGGGTGAATTTCTCGTGTTCCAAAAAATAGAGTAATGAAATTATTTTTTCTATAGAACATCTCCACATTTGATAAATCAATAGTTACATATATCCACATGAAGAAGGTGGACGTTTACATATTATAGAATCAATGAATTCCATTTTAGGGGTTTATAGTCTCTTAGTTTGATTTAGGTTGTTGGTCTTATGTTGAGTTCTTTGATACACCATTATCATAATGTTTTCCATTTCGGGATACATCAGAGTGGTGTTGGCACGTCATCTATTGGACTCACCATTTACATGATTCCTCATATTTAATTTTTTTTATAAAATAATAAAACCACAGTGAGAATTTATTTCATTTAATAATCTTATTACTAAAATTGATTTTCTTTGTATTAAAACATCTTGTTTAATTATTTTACCCATTAATAACAATATTAATTTCAATAAATAATTCATAATATTTAATAGAATAATTTTTATTTACTAAACATATATTTATTGGAGTTTGAATGTACAAGAATATAAATTCCCATTTTTATGAACCAATTCATATAAATTCTAGTTAAGAGTGTAGTATTTAGTGTATATATATATATATGTTCCAGAGCTTAAAATAATTGATTTTATTGAGACATGGATTTGTTTCCTCGAACACAACATACTTAAAACATAAAAAAATATCAAGATATTTTGATATATTTTATATTGTAAATAGATTTATTCCTAATTTTCTAAAATTATTATTTACACAAATAACTAATCCAACCATTTATATGATGTATGATATACAACATATTTATCACATAATCTTTTCATCACATTACCCATATCAAATTGAGTCTTTGATTGTCTATTTTCTTGGAAACGAAGTCCATTACACATGAAAACATGAAAACATAATAATATTGAACATGAAATGAATATTCATTGGTTTGTCTTTATTAATTGAATATATATCATAACCCAGGGAGATACATGAATGATATGTTAGAGCATGAGTCCAAATATGAGAAATCAAGGGTAAAAATTTACATTGGATATTGATAAATATGAATAACAACTTATGGACTCTTATAAAATCCTAATAAAGAAAATAATAATAATAATAATAACATTAATAATTAAATTAAAATTTCGATTCAACATTTAAATGAGATATTCTTAAGAATATCACTATGGTTTTTCATTGAGGTATGAAAACAATTTCCATCTTCTTCAACAGTGTATCATAAAACATGTCATCTTAGAATATTAAATTCATTAATCGATTCTTTGGAGAATTGATAGAGAAATACATAATATGAATAAATTAATTTGATCCAATTATATCATAAAATTTTATCATAAATAACCAATTTATAATAATGGAACCACTTTCATAAAAAATCATTCTGTTTTTATAAGTCCATAATGATAAGATATTTATGTCATTTATAAAAAAAGATTGGGAATAAGGGTTTTATTATAATCAATACCATAATAAAATAAATATTTTTTACATCATGGTGAATACCTATAGATAATAATTTGGGTTTATTATTCATATATGGAAAATAAAATGTAATTTCTTGAGGTGAAGTTATAAAATACTGGATGTAAAATCGGCATCATAATGGATATAATACATTGTTTTATAAAAGGGTAGAAATAGGGGGGACATGGGATTCCCTTTGATTAAAAAAATTTAGTATGAGATTTAATAAAAGTGAACATTGAGATAGTTACCATATCATTTTTAATACATATATGAAAAGAGGTTATAGAAACAAAGATAAAGTATATTTCACTTACTTGGAAGAGTTGTTCCAAAAACATGTGGATCATGAACCTAGGAGGTTGAGGACACCAATAAAAGAAAAATTGGGAGGTAAAACTAAAATATAATCATGAGGATGAATTTGGAGGGAGTATTAAAAGATAAATTCTTTGGTATTTATAGAAATTGTTGAGGATTTGTTTATTAATTTCCAAAAATCGGCCTTAGAAACCTATGTACTAGTAAATGAAAAAACATGTGATTTCCCATGGAATTGGAAACATTGGAATATTTTGTTATTTTAATAAAAATGTGTCTATAAATAATTTATTTTACTTATTTTTAAAACTAAAATTTATTTTTTTACAAAAGTGTCTTTTTAATGATAAATTTTCTAATTTATAAATTATAATTTTAATTATATATTTAGAAATTGATTTAAATATATTAATCTAAATGATATATTTAAAATAAAATATTTTGAATTGTGGATTTGGATTAACTAGTAGTTGCATCATTATGACAAAATATTGATGTCATTACACATACAAGAACAATCAAACTGTATATTTACATTTCATGAAAAATTAATGAATTTTATAATATTTTGATAAATTAAACCTAACTAAATTTAAATGTGTTAATTTCAATAATCATATTTATTTTATTAGAATAATTTTATAAATATGATAATTATAACTTTTAAATATTAAAATCATTTATTTTTAAACATAATAGTATCTTGAAAAAGAATATTATACATTCTCAATCAAAGAGGAAAATAAATTTTTGTATCATTTATTTTAAATAAGAATATTTTAGACATCAATTTTTTTAAAATAAAAATTATTCATAATACAATAGTTTATTATACTAATTATAACATTTCTGAAATGTAAAATCTTTATCCGAAAAAAAAATAAAAACTTCCATTTCAATTTTATAATGAAAAATAGTTCATAAAACAATAATAATGGAATAAAAATACATTTTTTATAATTGAACTACACATTAATTGACTAGGGCTACAACACATACCCCTTATTGCACAAGTATAATACCTATGAGTATGGTGTTAAATTTGGGGTTTTTCTTGGGTGACTCAGCTGGCAACGATCATGTGGTAATCTAAACTAACTTGATCTTCTACCATAAGTAATTTTTTTCACTATTTACATATTAAATCACATCATGGCCATGGTCAAGGGGAAACCACAATAGTGATACCTCACCCCCCATGTTCTGATATATTGACATCAAACTGAATGACTCTATTATTTGTGGCCATAAATTATTCATTCATTCTAAATTTTCCTTTTTTTCAAACATTGTTCTTATAAAATCTAATGACAACGTTGAATTTTTTATCAATGGTATAGTTACAAATGTTCATATAGACAAATGTCTATAATTAACTAATTATAAAATATTGATCATTTCTAGTTGGACCAATTGATATTTATATTCCCTTAATTAAAGTAATATTTATTTTTTGAATAATATCATATTACAAACATTTTCATATAAAATTTATCATAAAAAAATTTGGTTATTAAATTTATATTTAATATTTAGTTAAATGAATGAACATGTTTGATTAATGGAACCCAAACATTATAAAAACCTCTCATATCATAAACACTATTTTATTTTCAAACTATTGGGATATAGTTTATTTATAGGGAGGTGTTCAATATATATTGGTGATTTAATATTAAATACATTCATCCAAGATATTGATAATATATAAAATAATATTATATTTTAATTAACTATTTGTAACAAATTAAATTATCCTAATGACATGAATACTTGTAAAATATTAACGTAATATTAAATGGATTTTTAAAAAAACTCATTTTTCATGTTCAATCGCAGTGTCCTGGATTTTAATGCAAAAAATAATGGCTCCCTCTTATTGGATAGGTACAATGCTCCCATATGACTCTCATGCTCTTATAACCTATGTAGTCTATTTCTATGTAACTAAAATATGTATAATAATGTTATTACGTGACATTAAATTGTCCTTCCCCTAGGTTCTCGATCTCTCCAATATACTCTATAATAGTTTTTTCTTCCTTAATGTCAATCTATTCTACGTAAAAATGTTTTATGAATAATTAATATATATGATTTGATATGAAAAATGTATAATATTGTTTTTATGGACAAACTATCAAGTGTAATTCTATGTATATGGAACATCAACTAGCCTATATAGGAAAAATACAATGTAATGTACCTTGGGACCTGATTGATTCATATATTTACTGTCCATAAACCATGTTATAGAGAGACCATCAGGAACACATATTAACCCTACTAGAATAGTATGTTACTCTATATTTAGTACATGTTTCAAATTTTATGAACATAATCCTTTTTCTTATTCTTCTTATCCAACTTCACTCATTTTATCATTAACCACACAATGTCCTACCATATATGTAGTGAAGTATCATTAAAATAAAAAAGATCAGTGACTAACATATTATCCCATATTGCATAATAGTATGTTTCTTTTAAATAAATTCATTATATAATTTAAAATATTAAAACACTACTAATTGTATTTGGTTATCATTATTATCAAAATAATAGAAAAACAAGCCCTGAATATTCCAATAAGAAATTGAATGGTCCTATTTGACTTTTTTTTATGTTTTTTGGTGAAATGACTAAATAAAAAAATATGGTATTGAATTCCCCCTGTGATATACTATAATATTACCGAATTAATAGTGTATCTCAATCATGAAATTATCGAGGATACATTATGAAGTAATTTAAAATCATCTATGTATTATAACCTTAAACACATCACCCAAATATAATAATGAGAATTTTCGAGAGTTAAAATATTAATTTGATCAATTATAACAAATATTTATTTCACAAAAATCAAAAAAATTGAGTCCATTCCAAAAATTAAATAAAATTACCCTTAAACATTCAATCAGGAACATCAAGATGTTGGATGAATCCACGTTGAAACTAGTGCTTAGACATTTAAAAAGTTTCATGTGAAGAATTATAAAATGAATTATATTATAAATTTATTACATCTTTACCATCTATATTGATGACAATTATCCTTGAGCATCATTATAAATTCTGAATATACCACTAATATGTAATTGTAATAGTCCCTTCAATACTACTCACACATCATAACAATAACTATTGATTTATATTGATTTAGATATTATGGTTCCCACAATAAGACAAAATTTCATGTGAATCAATATATATTATATTGATAATAATGATTTCAAAATGGATTTATCCAAACTATATCTCCCAAATCATATCAATATGTGTTTGGGACAACTCCATCGAACAAATGTAAATATAAATCTCACTTATCCACACAATCTAACATCCTTAAGGCCATCCACTAAAATTCATCATTTATCAGTCAAATCATAAAATTAAATATTAATTGAATTACCGAACATATTAAAAATTCAATTTTTTTGATCTATCTCAATGATAGTGTACTGTAAAAAATAGAACCTTAGCCTCTACCAAATGTTGAGGTCATAAATAAGGAAAATGATGAATAAGGTTTTAAATTGTATTTAGATTATTATTTTCTTACAAAATAGACAATGAAGAACCATCATTAGGGTATATAGTAACATTGTGATATATAGGTTATGGTTTTTTTTTTCATCTTATGGTTTCTTGTTATTGGATATATATTCAATGTGTTTTAATTTTTGTTTCAACACATAAATATTATAAATATAGAGGGATTATAGTTAACCCTAAAAGGATCCCCTATATGTGGAAATAAAATAATTGTAGGAATTGTTGACTACTAAACAGTATTTCTAATAAATCATTACAATACTAAAATCCAGTTAAAGGATAACTCTCTCTGGTATGGAAAGTCATTGGTGTTTACATATTTATGAAATACACCATTATTATTTGGAAATATCCTTTATTCCAGTAGACTATTCAAATTATGTGAAAATTTTAAAGATGTATCCTTCCCATCATAGCCTTAACCGTTACTATATTGTCCATGGAACTAAAATCTATTATAAATTTCATTAATTAATGTATATTTCATTTCAAGAATTTTCTATTTGACAGTAAATTGTAAAGATTGTGGTGCCCTAAAAAAATTAAGGAAATCCTTAGGTTTTTTCATAAAAACATTTAATTTATTTATAAATAATAATACCCCTGGATTAAATGGCACATTAATGAATATAATATCCAATTATTGAGTCCCATTAACACAATTTCGTCATTCCATAAAAAAAATCATCATTAACTATTAATAGTATTAAATACAGAAGGATGAAATTACTTGGAATTCTTCTTCATAAAACCAATATTGGTGATGAACAACTCATAAATCTATATTTGTGAACTAAAAATATACAATTAAATAGTAAAAGCTGTCATCAATCCTTTTTATTGGTTACATGTTCATTCAAACAACTATCTTTAGGTGCTTAAAATTAATAAAAATACCTACAATATAATATTCCTTGATAGATAATATAATAATGTTTTCTCTAGGGGAGACACTAAGACATGTAACACATTTGTAACAAATTTAGTACAATTTCAACTTTAATTAATTAATCTCAGATAGTGAAAATTAATATGTTGAATAATAATTTCTTATGTTCATAAGGTATATGTTCTAGTGATATAAATGTATATATAAGAGGTAATCCCTACAAAATCCTATAATGTATGTCTCTATAATCATTTTCAGTGGTGTGAATTTTTTTTCTATTGTATATTTTACACATAATTCCAGATTTTCCAACACGTTGTTAATTAATATAACAACATGAGGATAATCCTAATAGTAAACATCAAGGACCTAATCAAGAGAGATGATAATCCATAAACCATTATATTTATAAGGTTTCACCCAGTAATGATTTAAATCTATTATATGTTGGAATGTATCTAACTATTCCATACACAAAATTTGATTATATGGCCATATCACAACTATCTTGTTATTTAAATAAAATATCTCGGTATACTAAATAATATTACATTGAAAGAATGGTTGGATATGTGGGTGACCACATGGTATCATGATTCATTGATATATGGCTGAGTTTTTAATTTTTTATACTCTAATATTCATGTGGAATAGATAGAGGAGTAGGTGTTGTATGTATATATAATCTCCATCCACCACTAGTAGATTATGTGTATTCCAATAGGACTTCCATCACGAGTTCTCTGTTTAGGATTCCAATATTGTTGAATATTTATCATGTTACAACTCTAAAAAAAATATCCCTATAATATCATTTTTAAAAAAAATTATCTTCAACACAATCCATCATGAATCATCCAATTGCTATATATCATGATATTTGATAACATAAAATGGTACTCAACGACCATCCACCTACAGCTTAAGGGTAATATGGGATTAGAGAATATCCCATAAATATAATCACATGATTTTAATCCTCCTTAAACAGGTACTAAATTATTTATTATGTATGAATTTTTATTTAAGTAGTATGTTTACTACACATCATCCAATATATCATCGCACCATGAAGGATAATAGATGAATAAATATCTATCCAACAACTGATTATCAAATAAGTATTTAATGTGATGATCAATTTCTAATGAAAATACTATACTATTCGAAGAATTTTATCACCAAAAAACTAAGGATGTTTTCGACACTAGAACCCCAATTGAATTATTATTCCATAACAATTCTTATCTTACTCTTTTGGAACAAAAGGATTCTATAATTTTGTATGGTAAATTATATTCTAAATTGGTGGGGGATATTTATTCTACCACAAAATTGGAGTGTATGACTATGTTTTATCCTAAACTAGGGAACTCATATCATAACTAATTCATTAAAAGAGGTTAAATTATTATAGAATTTCCATCTAAACCTTACATCTAAATCATGTATGGATGTCATTATGGAGTCATAATAAATATATCAAGATGAACCCAGGATTTCAAAGCTATATCTAGTTGAGATAATAGAGAAAGGATTAGAATTTAATATAATATTCTATGACACATATAACTTAGTAGATAAGAATTATAATATTTTCTTTAATGTTATTAAAAATATTCATATATTACTACTGAATTATAGAATGGATATTTTGAGAATCCACATAAACACTTAATTCCTTATTCGATGAACTAAACTCAAGTCCCCTTGAATATCCTTCCTTAAATTCCAAATAAAATGCTTATATAAACCTAACATAGTATTATGTATTTATGTTAGAATAACTATGATACAACATAGACATTATTTAACCTTCAGGACACTATAAAGATTCTAGATATTCTTTTTGTATCACCTTAAGATCAACCCCATTAGGATTGGGGATATTAACTATCCCCAAGAAAACATATTACAAATGGGGGTCCTATGCAAATTATAATCTAATATATATAAATATCTCTGATATATAATGAAACATTAAACCATGAATAATACAAATATAAATTTCAAAAATTATAATATTGTTCTAATATGAGATAAAAATAACATATACTAACCACACATATGAAATATTCAAGAAAATAAATTAAATAATAAATCATCCCACATTTCTGAGAATCCTATGATAATCGGAATACACATCATTAATATAATGAATATTAATACACTCTATTAATTTTATTTCATTAAAATTTATATGATTATCAAAAACAAATATAAACACATCTAAAAAAGTTTCCTCTAGAATACCTAAAAATTTTAGTATTATATTTCCATTTGAATAATTACTATATTGAATTTATTATTTCAAATGTATCAGAAAAAAATAATACCATGATTCATTAAAATAAAATAATTAATTTTGACATTTAAAATATTGATGATAAATTAGAAAATATATATTTATGTGTCAATGTTACTAAATATAGAGGAATGAAATTCCATCAAGAGGTATCACCCTTATTTCTATATTTAATTTCTCTGAGCTTTAATGTGATGTAATTCAATTGAAGTCTTCCCTGGACTAATACCATGTTGAACACAAAAAATTAATGTTGGAGAAAAATTATTTGTCTGAGAAGTTAATGATAATGGAAGTCAAAAAATTATTCATTACAATTGACCCAACACCTCTGACTACCACTGAAGCTTATCTTATCCCTATGAATTATATAAAAATCATGAGGTGTTATTTAATCTCATGTCATGTTCATATAAACACTTAATTATTGAAGAAGTATGTTATTTATATATCACAAGGATTTAATAAATTTTGTATTTCTATTTTAAATAAAAATACTATTTATTTTTAAATTTTAATTAAATGAGAGAATTTAATTAACATAACTAAATTACTAAATATACTATTTTTTCATTATTATTCTTTTTTTTTTCTAAAATAAGATCTTTATGTTATATAAAATTTTCATTTAAAAAAATGTAAATATATTACTAAATAATGTACAAAAAATATTATTCATATGAATAAATATGATTGAAACACTATTTTGTCACATGGATGAAAGTTAATCGAATAGAGATATATTTAATACACGAGAAGAAGATATATGAAGATTCCAAATGGTCAAAAACCCCAATAAAGCCTCATTTTGCTGGTTCCAACATGCAGTGTCACTGCATAAGGTACCTACACTTTGGCCTACATGGATTGCTTCTACATTATCCTATGTAGCAATGAAATATGGAACACCAGCATGGAATACTAAAGTCAAATAGAAACTTCACCTATGGTCTCATATTTTCTTATAAAATATACCATGCGGTCTTCATTTGGACGATAATAAATTCATGAGACTCTATTGATGCTATGATCTCCCTAACATTTTATGAATCCCTCAAGAAACATCTAGGATGGCCTAAAAAACCTGAAAATAAGTTATAAAATTGGCTAGTGAATAAATTTTAGTTGGTGATTGATACAGAAGACACCTATGCGAGGAATTATCTCCCCCATGGTTGACGAACACTTGTGTGAGGTACCCTCCCTTAATGAGGGACTAATATGATCCAATTTGGAAGCACATTTTGAGACCATTGAAGGATAAAGAATAGTCTCTCCAAACTATTTTTTTCATGGTGGTATATCACTCATGGTACCATCACTATTCCTAGTTACAACATATGTGAATCACCACTAGCACGATCCTCTATTGGATTTCCCACACCTACAGTAATGGGCCTCCCTTTGATCCCAAAATCTACAACCCTTCATGAGGCCCTACTTAGAAATCCATAAAAGTCTCCAATATAAAGGAATATATTCCAATGGATCCATTGTATACAAATAACCATGTTGGAACACCCACAAATGCATCTAGACCTGAAAATCCATTAGAAAAGTCACATGAGTATGTCTCCCATTTGGATTTCTATTTTATTATCATAGGTTTCTAGAACTTTTCCCACATGATGGTCAGGGTCCTCAGGGTGCATGTGGTTTTTCATTCACATGGTCAAGAGAACCCCTACCGAGGGAACGTTGACAGAGGGTTCCCTATATCATATTCTTGGGTAAGGACAATGTCCAACCCTTTTTGTCAATGTGTCCCATATATTCCAAGTCTAAGTATGCATGGTAAGGATCACTATTTCATTTCCATTGAATATGGAATGATATCATCCTCCCTGGACAGGTAGCTAATATTAGTGAACCCATATTAGAGTAACCCCCATCCTTTCTTAAAGGATTTTTCAATCATACTCCTCTTCACCTCCTAGGGCCGTTTATGGGTGGTTATTCCAAAATGATAATCCATCATATAGATATCCTACATGTTCTAGGAACCAGATCTCTTCCCCTAACATGTCGTATCCCTAGCCCCTTCGACCAGTAGTGGAGGAGAAATGTATTGTTTATCATATCATCAACTTCAACTTGACTCATACACCAGTCATGACTCATGAGGGATTTGAGATTTTATGTAATAATTAAATCCACATGATTATACATACCAATAAAATAAAACATTATTGTGTATTCCCATAATAATAGAACTATGAGAACTCTAATTCCTATTATAACCATGATATGTTGGATTTCTACCTATATCTCAAGCTCAATGTAAATCCTCCTCAGTTCTATGCCATGGTTATACTATTCCATTAGCCACATTGCATTTTCTATAAACATTCAGTCCTTGGACACATTCGATTTGTAAGACCAAGAAAATATTTTGCATCATTATATGTGTTATCGATAAAAAATCAAGGGAATAATACTTTGGGGTATGCCCCAATCATAACTATTGGAATCCTACACAATAATATGCTCCAAAAAACCCAACCCTTGGCCATCATCCTCATGTGTAATACCGAATCACAACACCCGTTCACCATGGAAAATATTTTCTGTATTCCTGGTATAAACAAACTTCATGGAAATTGATTCGAACTATAACAAGGATATGTATAATGCGTACTTATGGCCTGATAATAATGGTAATACATCTCGGGATTATTCCCCAAAAAATCACCCAATGTCAAACCTATTCTACCAAGTACATATTCATGATATGGTATAATTCAACCTAGGATTCAATGTACCTTCCAGGTTCCCTAGGATAGTTTTCCATAGGTCCCCAATTAAACTATTACTAGAAACCTCTGACCAAGATGTCATTGTCACATGAAACTAATCTATATATAAATCCCCTTATCACAAAACGATACATGTTATTGTGTTCTCCATATAGTGGCACCAAACTATGTGTTTTTGGATTCTATTCACTATGAGAAATTGGAATTGAATTATTGAGTTCAATCCCAACATCAAACCAAATAACACATCATAATACGATAATACACTCAAGACTGCTCCACATTTTATATAAGGAACCAACATCATAATAAAAGTAATCAAATAAAATATATTCAGAACATAGCGGGATACCACCATTGTTGAACGTCACATTAATATGGAGTATTCTAAGATCTATACATGATAAAAATTTATTTTTAATTCATTGGTAATCGATATCATAATTTCTAATTAATAGTGTATTTCAGTATATATATCATAAATATATAAGTGATTCTATGACATCGAAAAAAATTTCCCCTAAAAGTGAGTGATGGGCCTAACATTCCATCCTATAGAACAATGTGATATCCTAAAAATCATTGGCCATCACCTAATAAGAACCATACATTAAGATGAAGGTCCTAAATAGATATAGAATAATTCGGAGTTTCTAGTTCAACCCACAAAACCATTTGAAACCTTTCATAAATAGTGTAAATGATGTGAATGATATAATTATAGCATCTCTTTCAAAAGATGAAAAATAAATTCTTCATAGTCCTTATTAAACGATTTCATTCCTCATCTAATAGGTATATCCAAAGTGTAAAATATAATGAACCCCACATGAATATATAACAAATATGATATTTCAACCATCTGGTAGGCCCCATTAACTTGATTGATGATTGCTAAACAAGATAATTGATAATGGATGTGTTAATTCAATTGAGATACAACTTTTATGGGTATTTTTTTGGATGTTCCTTCAATTGTTCCTTTAATCTAATGAAACACATCCATCATTATCCAATACATTCACAGACTATTTCTCAAGATGGGCCTTCATCCTAATCGAGGACCCCATCAAAAACCCAATATATTCAATTCTAGGTCTCATACTCATTAGTTCATGAGTTACACAATCCATATATTTATATATATTTTTTATTTTTATATAAAACCACTTTTATGGGAGAAGTGGGAACACTCACAAACTAACTCTATTATAGTCATAGATACAATAGTTATGTCATTTGAACAACATATGATATCTATAAACCATTGAATTTAAAAAAGTATTTTATTAAATTCCTTTTCCCTAAATAAATTCTAATAAAGTGTACTAACCATTATTTCTGGGTCCTCTTTGATGATTTCATCAAGCTAGTCAGCCAATTTTCCCCATGTAAAAATAAAATCCCCCAAATTTATTTACCTTTAATTGAATTCTATAATACTATGAAGGTCAAAATCATTGAACCTCCCACATTTATCATCATTAACATCCACTGAATGTAGACCCTAATCTATTTTGAATGCCTATTGAAGGAAATAATTTTATAGAATGACCTCTTATACCATTATTTCATTTCAGTGTTTGATTACATCTCATTCCTTTCCTTGTCCCATATACTCTCCCTCCAATTCCATGAGTTTTACTTAAAATTTTGACCATGTTTCTATTAGTGTAGGAAAGTAAGAGTAGTCTATCCACATTTATGACTTCTTCCAATTAGTTTGGATAAAATTTCAAGAGTCATGGTTCCCATTCATGAATTTTTTTACTTCATAGTATGAGAATCCATCTATCATATCTTATATCAATGATATCTCCTAATATGTATCTACCACATTCTTCATTTGACTATATCCACTATGCATCATTCTTCTCATTTGGATTTTTCTCTTTATCAAGATTCCCTTTTCAATTTTAATGAACCTGGAACTCCATCCCTTCAATGGGTTCTATAAAACTTTTAGTGACTAACATCCTTAATGAATAAAACCAACTCAAAATAATGAACCCATCCCCTAGAACATTAGATGCACCCTAAATTGACAGCTCATTGCTATAAATTTTTTCAACTCCCTCATTAAACTGATAAACCTAAGATTCAACACCATTTTGATTCACAACCTCTTTATATGTCGAGGGGGATGAATTCCTACTCATAGGTCCATCATTTTCCTTCCCTTTCACTTTTTTATCCCCTAAATCTTATATTAAACACTCTAAAACATCAACTATCATAGGCTCCAATGGAAGTGATGTAACGACTTTATGGATTGACTGAGATACTATTGACAAAATAAATCCCAAATCATCCCATATAAGTTTAGTGGATGAAGTCAAATGTACATTTTCACACTACCCTATGACCTGAATAGGGTTTCTCATGCAAGATTTATCTGAAGGATGGTTCACCTAAGAAATTATATGTGTTCCTTGCATGAAACTGAGGGAATTGGGTCCATGATAACGTTAGGGTGAGAAAAAAATTAACCCAAGTTTTCTTCAATCATTCTTGATACCACTATAGTCTATTTTCAATCTCAATACTGATAGTCTACCAAGGTATCAAGGAAACATCAATAAAAACAAAAATACTAGGAGAAATTGGATGGAAAACATCAATGGTACAGTAGTCTAAGAATAAGAAACAACCCACAATATTTCCATCCAGATGAAGAATCATCGAGTTCTGAAATGGCATGGGAGACTAGGAAAATTGATACATATCACTCATGTGGGGGAATCTCTCATCAAGTGAAAATGTAATTACTACCGAAAGAGGGATGAATGGAAACTCAAGATACTGATCGGATCATTCTCCCATGCTAATTTTAGGTCTTCTTCTTATGATAAACAGACAAAGAAATGCTTTGAATCCAGAATCCCTACAATTTCCTATTCATGCACGTTCCACCTCAAAGAGATGGATCTATCGAAGATGCCAATAGAAGGAAGTATCCCTCAAAATAGAGTGACTATGTAATGATATAACATTCCAAAGGGCTTTGTGAGATCCAAGGAGAAATCAGAACTACAAGAACCCCAAAAACACACATTTCCACTTTATGGATAACCTCATTGGAAGGGGATATAGGGAGGTAAGAATGATCTGCGAATGGAATGATGGAAGAAAGGAGAGTTGGTGACTGAAGAGGTGGATGACCCTCTTAGCCCCTGGACAAAGAGGGACATTGAGGGTGGGAGGAAAAGAATCTATCAAAAATGTCATCAGAGGAGGTGGAGATGACATGTGGAGGAACACATTATCCTTTCCATCAGTAATAGTCTAGGTGTACAATCAGATCTATAAAATCCAATCCTATAGGATTCCCGATAGTCCCTCCAGCATTTGATGATATACTAATAATCTTATCAATGATGATAAGTGGTATTTATATAGACGAGGCCAACCGTCTTATTCATACATTTCGAGAGTATGTCTCTGGAACACAACAAATAGTATCCCCCATTCCTTAGGGAGGTGGATAAAGAGGTTTTTTTCAACATTATCAAAAATAATTAACTGCCTTTATCATTGGATAATTCTTGAAATATTCCCCACCAATTTTTCATAGATGTGAACCCTCAATATGATGATGGTGTCGAACACAACCATTCGAACTCGGTCACTTAGACCAGGGCGTTGAACATGGTCTGTATAAGGCATCAACTTGTCAATATGGCGCAAGGCCACAAACCTATCCCGATAATATAATTTCACAAAATCAAATTGGTTGAAAAATATGTGTGATGACATAAACCCACCCGCATTATTCCTACCATCTATCTTACTCACCTGGCATCGCTCAAGGAATCCCATCATTGATATCCGGTGGAAAACTGTGATCAGTAAATAACACCTACCAACACTAATGAAACATTCCAACAGATTCATCAGGAATCACACAAAAAACAACTCTAATCCTGTTTGGTATCTAATGATGAAGAGTCTCATAGTACTTCTTGCATTCATCAACCCTAACTATGGTCTCATTTGGTTTCACCTGGAGATGTCAGTCAAAATATCCTGAGGAAAAATGGGGGAAAACCCCAAATGTATTCCACAAAAAATGAGTATTTTCAATATGTATTTTCCTGAAAGGGAGGTCATGGTAGATAACATCACACTACTATGTTATCATAATGGTAATATAGAATTCTTACAATAGATAAATACACAAAAATTGTCATGAAATTTGTGAAAGGGAAGGCACAAATACCATCACACGTCATAATGTTTTTCTATGAAATCGTACCAGAAATGAAAGTAGTAACAGAGGGATAGAAACATAAATATGTCCAAAAAATTATGCTGTATTTCCAATATTTCACCCCATAGGATACACAATCCACTATTTATATCTAGAATGGTAATGTGCAAAAATCGCCAATAATATACCTGTAACCAGATATGGAACATACACCCACTATAATTGGATGTAATTAACATATCATTAATTCCAGTACAAGTCAGGAAAAAACACATTCCATTATAATAGATTTTTTCCATATAGTGGCCTCAAATATTCAAGAGAAGGCATTCAAGAAGAATCCTCAACATAGAAACCTAGAATACAATGGGAAAATCAATGATCCTTCTCTAATAAATGATGGATTTCATGAAGTCCTGAGACACTTATTTGAGGTATCTCAAGATCCTACAATCACATTACATATTTATCCAGGGATTAGTAGAAATTATGAAGGTTCAACTCAAACAATTAACCCTGAATGATTAATTCATGTCTACAATCCGATCAATACCAAGAGAAAATCTATTGATGAGAGCCACAACATCCCTACATTAAGCCATAAGATCAAGGTGAAAAGGGATTTTCCAATACTAATGTGCACCATGGTGGTCCTCCCCATGATGTAATTTTCTATGAATGTTCCCTCCACAGTAGTGTTTCACATCATCAAAACAGTCTTCCCCTTAGAGGAGTAGATATGGGAAATATCTACTATTGTGAAGCCATTGAATATATAAGGTCAGTCATTTCGTATTCCTTTTCCTTAATAGTAGAAATTATTTCACAACTGGAGGACTGGACATAGAGATGGTTATAATATGAACCACACTGGGCTAATCATCCTACCATAATGATATAGGAAATCCCGTCTATTTTCATTTCATATGATATAATGGAAGAAAAGAATCCACTCTAGTTCGATCCCGTAGAGTATCCTCTAGAAAAATATAGAGAAGACATGCTAAAACAGTTGAAAAGGATGGATAATGATAACATATTATCCATGTTATGTTCTTTATCCACCCCTTCATACAATATTATAGAGGTGATGTCAGATGACTGTGTTCATGAAGACTACTTATAATTTTGAAAAAATCATCATAAAATGAAATACATATAACCCAATGATGAGTATCGAAGTCAAAAAAATGATATAGAATGGTTGTAACCAAAAACAATTTAGTATCCCTCTTGTATTCATGACATCCAAAGATCATGAAACATTAAGGATCCCTTCAATTTGTATTCAATAGTGCATTATTTATATTTCAATAAGTAGATATCAATATCCCCTATTATTATCATATCAAATATGGTTTGTTCATTGAGAATTAAATTTCATCATTATCCTTAATGAAAAAATACCACTAAAGGATGTAGCATGAAATGTGATAGCTTAAGGCTTGCATTACCAAAAAAATATCAGTTCATAAATGATGACATGCTTTGAAAAAATAGGCTCTAGCTGAGTCTCACCAATGTTGGGCCAGAAGATAACATTTTATTGAGAATATTTTCTGTCAGTCATCTGATAATACTGAGAAAGCCTACCATTTAAGATAATCCATATGAAGATAAAAAAAATGACAGAAATGGAACACTTGTCTTTGAAATACTTTTATTTAAATTTGTTCCAAATGATTCACCCATACCCTATTCAAACAAACAATCATGGATTCTTATGAACAATGAAAATATTAAAATCTATTATATATTGGAAGAACCCCCAACCAATAGTTTTAGTGGGTTTTCAATAGAACCTTCATTAATAGAAAACCATGCGTTACGATTTGTGAATGTGGAATGAGAATCACCCAAACCCATAGGGATGTTTTTTTCACCTCAAATACCCCATCCTCAGTAGGAATTAGTTTTTCCCATAAAAGGGATAATATATATTAATGGATTCTGCCAGTTGATCTCATTCCATGATCTTGAACCTTCCCCAATGACACACATGACTGAAATATCTAGATATTCCATTCAGATTACTAACTATCATGTAGCTCCCACAAAATAATAAAATGATAGGGTAAAGACTCATGGGCTGTGTGAATGAAGGAAGTCATAAAATGGTTGTCATATAATATCTATAATGAATTTTTCATTAGTTAATGTCATCAAAACTAACCTCATAAATTTTGTAAAACACTAGGCCAATTTATAGGAGTTAGTAGAAGAAATTTTGGCTCAAAATGTTTTTCATGATGAAATTATTGAAGGACGTTTCTATATATGGAAATCATTATTTTCCATGAATTTGGGTCACTCCCTCAAAGAATACATAATTCCTTCCTTGACATAATGTGAAAGGTATGTTTCAAATGATACATCACCTACATTCTAACTAGTTCATGCACATTTCACTGGATGAATGTTTTTTTCAGCAAAAGTAAGAGATTAAAGATTTAATTATACTCAATTAAGACTTCATATGTGGTAGAATTCATACTATATATGATCTATTTCAAATTACATTACTCTCACTTCCAGCTGTCGTGCCTCAATAATGGGGGTTTTCCAGTATAATTGGATTAGATCTGGAACATCCTCTAAATTTGAGATATCAACCCCAAATATATTTGGATCCCATAGTGATAGATTAATATTTCCATATACAGTGTGAATAACTAGATCATGGTCATGCATATATTATATGAAAATCCCTATAGGTAACCCATGATTTATATCATAATTTCCACCACTGATGTCTTTTCATGCCGCCACACCTGTTTACCGTTAATCTACCACACCTCTTCTAGATCCATCCGCCATACCGATTTATACTCTATGTTAGTCACAAATTCCACGAATGATTATATAGATTATTTGATAACTAATAGATCAATTCATATCCATTAAGACTTATGTGTGATAATATATTATAAAATTAGTCAAAATCTAAATTTGTTGGATGACACTCTTCAATCACAAAATTTTGGGAATCCACGATTTAAAAAATTCAATGGTTCAGGACACTCGATGTAGCTCCTAAATCATTTTATCTCTCACTATAATCCAATAATGATGACCCATGAACATAATAAGGTGGTGAAACATAGGTTGTTTGTTAAATAACTAAAGGGACCATAATTCTTATGGTAAATGAGTTTATATGTTTGGTTAATTATACAATAAAAAGATCTTCATTAGTAGTTTCACTTCTAGTTCAACGAATTTCTACAAAAGGCAATATTTATTGGTCTATTAATCTATTATATTTGGGAGAATGATGGAGTCTCATATTTTATATCATAGTGTAATTTATTAATATATTCAATATATATGTCACTTCCATTCAAATATTTTCTTCCCATCTATATCATATATCTTTTGGATGAGTTGAGCACATGAATAATCCATGTGAAATATATAGAAAGGATTCAAGACAATGCTTCCATTATGGAAAGAGTTGTGGAGTACATCACAATGACCAAATCCAAGGATTGATTTATTCTATCAATTCATGGAAAGAGAGTATAGAAAGTAGAGTTCAACATTGAATCAGTTAAACGAGCCCCTACACTCTCTCTTCCCTTAAATATTGCACCATATAGTGTGACCATACCTCTCGATCATTACTTACAATGCACAAATCATCGGGATGATATAGGGAGAAAATATGAATATAGTTTTAAAAGAAGAAAAATAGGTATATTATTTTAAAAATGACCAGGACCTTGGCCACTACATCTCCGAAATATAAAACAGCATTGTCTATACACTGAATAACATGAAGCCCAACAATGAAGGTTATAATGATCTCCCAATTTAATACCACTATAAGAAAATGTCAGGACACCACATCTAGGATTGATTTTTTTCAATGACCTTCCTTAAAATATGAATGACATCAAAAGTGATGCTAAATAATTCACCTAAATAGGTACCATATGACTTTACCACTGATCCAAATGTGCAGAATAAATGTAATTAAGTAAATAACAAAAGTATACATACGTTCAACAACAGGATGGTCAGACAAATGATCAAATGGACTCACGAGGTCCTTCAATCATAGCTCACACAACCAACTTTTCTCTTGATTGATTTTTCTGAAACACAACCAACATCACCGACATCACATCCCTTTGAATTCTAATCATCCATAAAGCAACATGGATGAAATAACATGAAGGAAATTTGAGATTATAATCCTTGAACAATGCTGATTATTTACATAAATGTATAGAAAATCATTCCTATATTCCCAAAATCATTGGAACCACCCATCCAAACAATACAGTAAGTGTCAATATGCCAAACCTTATCTTCATCAGATGGGGAGTTAATATTTGGTTCCATTAATAATATTCAATTAGTGCATTAATCACAAAATGATGAGAACAAATATGAACATTAAATCCCTACACATTATTTGGAAATTGGTATAATAGGTTCTCATATTTGAGAGTATTTTTTAGGATGTTTTCTTTAAAAGAGTCATTACATTAGCCATGCCCCATCTAGAACCATCTATGTGGCCAAAACACAAGGTAAGATCTCTAGAAATATCTAAATGAGTATGGGAATTCCCCCACGCATGAATGGGTATGACTTAACACAATCATCCTAGGAAATATGTTAGTGAATATGTCATCACCTAATCAACCTTGACATGAAGGAAGACATAGTAAAACTAATACACCAAGTGAAAAAAAACTTCAATTGAAATACAAAGGTCTCACCAATCTACATTTAGAACCTCATCACCCAAAAAACATGAAAAAGATAATCCTCGTATTATGAAATATAAACCACTAGATAAAAAGAATGATTTTTTTAAAAAACTATAAATGGTGAAAAGTATGGTTTCAATCATGGATTATTTTATTCTATGAAAATATATACGGCAATCACTTATTGATTCTTTGGTATGTTCTCTTGAGCTTGATGTCAAGGTTGATGCATTCAAGGAGTATCATATAGATAAATATAATACAAAATTAAATAAAATCCACCATATTATAGAAAAATTGATAACATTTATATACGGTAACACGTTATCCCATTATATAAATCTTGTAGAGAAAATGACATAGATAACCAACAAACATCCAGTGAAAAAGGCTTAGGAGTATACATAATTATAATGTGTATGCATTATGAACTGAGTTTTAATGAATATCACATTTCATAAACCACATTAACATTACAGAGCTATGAAATTAATGATAAAAATCCTCTTAGTGAATTCCATTTTAGAAATCAGATTGGGGATCTCTTGTCTGACATAGAATTCATGGCTTTTCAAAAATATACGGCCTTCAACATTCTTGTTGGAAGACCTTGGTGACATCAGCATGTGGCCATCCCCTTTTCATACATCCAATTCTAGAAATATTATATAAATGGTCAAATTATGACATTAAATTTTTATAAGGAACACATATAAATCATATGAGTCACATTAAATTAATTCATGATTCTTTCATAAGGAATATAAGTCGTTCGTAGTTAATAATGATACCCAAATCAATTCCATGAATTGCCTTGAGATGATTCTAGAATACCGTTTTCAAATAGATCTTCGTATAGCATGTTCTCTCCATAAACCAAATTGATGAGGTGGATTCAAATTAGTGTCAAATTTTTTTTATTTTATGATTTCAATTGGAAAAATGAGCCTGATTGTGCTGGAGTAGTTGTCAATTCACCGTGAAATAATGAATTCATGGATAAAAATGACTTCATTTCATCCATGGGTTTACAAAAATGCAATTTATTTATCTAGGATGTACTAGGATGTTATTTCAACCAGGTAAAATGTAGATTCTCATTGTTATTCCCTTTTCACTAAATTGATGCACCAAAAGGCCTCATTCTTGCATGTGAGTACGTAATGGCCACCTTATCTTCTGGATGTATAGATATCGACTCTGATCCTCCCTGAAAATTTCATTATCCAACACTATATTCAATGTAAGAGGTGTAAGAGGTAAGTTATTAGTAATAGCAAGAGGAAGAATACCTTAGAGAGATGTGTCAAGAATTTTAGGAATGTGTATCAACCATTTTTTATGAACTCATATAGATAAATATTGTTTAAAAGATAGATCCATGAACCAAATTGATTACACTGTAGACTAGTTCTGAAGAACATGAGATATAATGTTCCTTCTAGAAGAAATATTGAGACATTTTTTCTATAAATAAACATAGATTCTAGGATTCAACCCCATGGTGTCCAATGATCAGTTTGGTTTTCCAAAAGATGATTAAGGATAAAAATAGTTGTCCAAATCGACAGATAAGACACATTAACAAAAAATTAATGATAAAGTGGATATGGTCATCTATTATCACATCATTCATGATGCGGAATATCCAAAATATGTATCCAATATCTTCCCATCGATAAATAATAATAAGAAACTTATCTTTTTCATTTACTTCAGATATATCAAACAGATCATTCCAAAAGATGAATTCCCAATTTTTATCATAGAACTCCTAATTCAAGAAATTGATAGTTATAAAAAACAATCCTTCATGGATTCATTTTAGGGATACAACCAAATATATATGGCCCTAGAAGATGATGAACCCACCAACATCAGTGTCCCTTAAGAATTATTCTTATATTGGGTAATTATCTTTTTCATAAAATATGTTTATCTCACAGACCAATGTAATATGCAATACATATTCAAACCCTTTTTGGAATTTATATTCATTGATACATTAATGACCTAGTGGTTCAGTCCGAAAGACATTATTACCCCATATATTACCTAAATATCATCTTCATCAAGATATGTCAACATTTCATGAAGATTATCCACTTAATTTTTTTCCCAAGGAAATGTGGTGAAATATTATTGGTTATGTTGTTCTCCATCATGTCACGGAGGCTGTACATAAAAAAGGTATCCTTTTGATGTCACTTATAAAAAAATTCAATATTTGAGGGTAATTCATGAACACATTTCCTACATCAAATTCATGATATTTATACTTGTTGGTAAGTGTTTTTCCTTCACCAGACCAATGAATAAGGGGGTCACGTATCAATGGACTAGTGTATTAAAGGAATTATTTCAAAACCCTCATGATATTATACTTTATCCCACCAGTATTGATTCTACTTTTTTAATGAAAGTCACTGATCATATATATTTGATGGCCCTTGGGTGATTAATGTGTTCCTTGTGAAAAGAAATGATTCTTAAATTGAAAACGTCCACAATTATCACATTGAGGCATGCTCTATGTTGATACACTATATTTATATATAGAGAAGAGATTCCTAGTATTTGCCTTCATAGTTCATAAATTTAGGCATACATGCATCACCAGGAAGTCTAATTTGTCTCAAATAATTACCCGCTAAAATACATCCTCAGTTTTCCTATGATGATAGGCTATCTAGAATGGTTGGCCATTATTTTTAAGTATTTTTATATATATTTCATACCTCATAAAGCAATGAAATTACAGGATTAATCACACATCTTAGTAGAGAATCAATTACATAAATAATCTCATTCAATAAAAAATATCTAGATGAAGATATTTTTTCAATTCAGGATAGACCGAAATTGTGACAAATGGATTTTGATGGTATATCCAAGAACCAAATATGGATGTAATGGAATGTCCTACGAAAAAAATGTTGGATTAGGAATTAGACTATTCTCCCAATAAAAGGATGGTCTTCCTTTATCTTTCCTATAATAATAAGGATTTAATAACAAAAAGGTGGAATATTAGTCAATCACAATAGTCTGTAACTGGAAATCAGAATACTAGTGTACCTCCCATATGTGAAATATGACATAGAATTATTAACAAAACACATCAACATGGAATACACCATAAAAAAAAGATGATAAAATACCATTAATTAACAATTTATAAGGGTTAATGGAATAGTTCCACTGAGAAAAATCATTAAATCACATATCATTTTAATAGAATGCCTAGGGAGATGAATTGGAAAATGTAGCTATATATTCATAAACTAATAACATTGATGAAACATTCATGAACATTTCCCATCACTGAATGCTCACATCTAATTTTCTTGTTATATCAGAGGAGATCGATGAAGTCACCCCTATCCTAGAGAAATAAGGTCCTACCATGGGGTGGATGATGCCAATAATCGACTTCCTTCAGAATGGATTTCTCCCATTGGATAGATCATGGAAATAGAAGATAATGATGAGTAGCTAACATCAATATTTATTATATCTATATAAATGACGTTTTGATGGAGTCATTCTCAATGGACTCAATGGAGAAGATAATGTGGATATTATAGAAGAAGTACATGTAAGAGACAATGGTTCCTAATTTTCTGGGTACATTAATTCATATGAAATCCAAAGTCATGTATTCTTTTATCATTCAATGACATAGTATTACATTTAATTTACCATTAAATATCATTTCTAATATTTTCATGACAACATCATCCTTAAAACCCAAAAAGATACTACATATGGATAAATACTTATGTCCATTATCCATAAGTTGAATAGAAGTTGTGGTGACATACCCTCCATTTATGGTGAATCGGTTCATACTGATATTAACTACTACGAATTTCTTCTCATAATAGGCTTTTCCAATACTCCCTCGTATAATTTGGGGCCAATAATATTGTTATCTTTTTAAAACGTAACATTATTAGTAAAGTTTTTCTCTTGTCATACAATTTTGATGGACCACGACACTAATTTATATTTTACTAAAGAGGAAAATATACATTATAAATATAATATAAATTCAAAAAATTCATCACACTCTAATACATTAGCTAATCGATAGAGAGGGCCCTTAAACAAAGGCATACATAACATAATCATGATGTTGAGGGAAAAGATAAAAATTATTCACATGAAACGTTATTTCATGCTTTATTGGCTTACTAGAATAAAACTCCTACCACCACACGAGTGACCCCATACTCAGTAGTACGTAGAACAGAATTAGCATGGCCATTGAGGTTCTACTAGAATCACAACATATTATCATTGATGATCATCTATCTACACATGATAAATTCCAAAGATGAATTGATGAATTGTAGAGGATTACTATTAAAAATATTTCACACGAGGTATCACATGGGGAACTAAATAATCCCATTTCATGATACATTAACAACATGGTCCAACTATGTTATTTCTTATAAGTAGAATTTTTAATTGTCTTTAGGAATTTATTATTAACACTGAAGAATCCAACAAATCTTTATCATAAGTTAGAGGACCAATACTCCATAAACAAGTTCCAATCTAATGGAGTTTATTCTATGACCTCAATGGATGGGGAAATAATTATGACTCTATCCAATGGATCGTTTTTGAAAATTTATTTTATTAATTCACATGAAAAATAATCCAATTTGTAGGATTATAAATTTCACAACACTATATAAAATCATTTCGGTAAGATATTAAATTAAGTAGTTGGACATTGAATCATTACCTTAAAATTCATGACATAACATCAATGAAGTATAATGATATATAATATGGATTAATCATCTTCAACACATGGTGATAAAATTCATGACAAATAGTCTTTGTTATATAACCTAAAATCTTAAAGGCATTTTTTTCCACAACACATGACATTAAACTGAAAAGTTATTGTCCTTCATAGTCAACATTAATATACAGTCAAAATAATAAAATCTCGTATACTTCTCCAAAAATTCACACTAGATATGGTCCTCCATCACAGGTTTACGACCCACTCACATCACTTAAACTCCATAGTGGAACTAGGGCCTCCATTGTCGGTGTAAACCTCTAAATTTCAAGGTCCTTATTGCACGACGAAAAAATATGTGGTTCATACCCTCATTTCATGATGGTAAACTATATGATCTCTATAATAACTATATATGGATTGATTATCATTCCATTAAGTTATGTATTGATGCTTGGGCCTCCAATCCTAGGACTAACCATAATTAACGAAATGAATACCCTTTTTTCCCGACAATTGAATCAGATATTCTTAGGGAACATTTGTCGAACATATTGCTTGATTCTTATTACAATGAGATGTGAACTGATGCGTATACATCATGTTTTGGGCCCGAACAACATTATATAATTTCTTAAATCCCACTATTACCACATTCAATACTTGGTGATGTGGAATCATTAATTCAAGAAATATGTGATTATTATTCATACTTTAGTAATTTAATTAGTGACACCCAAATCAAAAATCATGGGACCAATCACTTAAAATATATAAAAATTATCTCTCTATGTTTGTGCATTAGACATACTTGAGAAGTGTTTCAAGATCAATGTGTGGATTTATTCCCATTCCAATTAGACAGCTAGTGATACCTGGATCTCACATTCTAGGATAGTCTATAATGAGAGAAATATATGCCCATATACTCATCCTTGTTCATGGGTTAGACCTATATAGGAAATGTATCCATAACTATGTGTGGCTCAATTATAAAACATATGTGATATATTATGATAAATAAACCTGATGTATTATTCATGACCATCTTTATTATAAAATATAAAATCCCCTTTCCCCCATTCAAAAAATTAATTAAAGTGGAAAATTGTATTTATGTATTATGCATGTATTTATTTCTTCTATAAAAAAATACATAATGACAAACATTTCATATACCCCGTTCCATCAAAAATATTCTTTCTCATTGTAGATAACCCTTGTTCTCACTACATGATGTTAAACTTCATGGAATTCCAAAACTATGTATCAATTCATTAGCGACACATTTGTTTCCATCCATGGGCCCAACTATAACATTTATCTCTATTTTATTTGGATTGTCATCATCTTTACCAGATGTTGTTAAACCACACAATAGAGTGAGAGTAACAAATACAATAATTCTTCTAAAAATGAGATACATAGTAAATCCTAAATTATTACTCCTAGCCAAACCACCATAATAATCTTAATGACCGTATCATTTATTTAGTTTTCCTTCAAGCCATAGAAAATGATTCTACCACTCGATGTATCTCACAACGGGAATAGATCATGTTGGAGAAAGAGTTTTTTACAAGATATCTCTACACATGTATGGAATATCAGTTTTTGAATCGATTATCATGGCCTTGGTTAAAATACCATAACTGGAATACCATATTTTTTTATCGCATGATAATAAACTATGTAATTTCATACAGTACTACGTATGTTTTTGTTTCCCATTCCAATGATATACGTAGTGATGTATGGATCATTAATATAGGTCCCAACTAAATATAATATTGTAAATTCCCCATTTTTAATATTTACAAGTCATATCTATATACGAATATTCGATATGTGTTGTCACCCTATGTCTGGTCCCAAACTTATAAAAACCCTTCTACCAATTCACAGATTAATTCAATGAGTGTGGGGGCCAATATGTTGGGAAAACATATGGATTTATTCCCATTCCAGTGACATACATATCGACACCTAGAACTCATGTCCATGTCCAAACCAAGGGGTAAGAATAAATTCCCTATCTCAATCATATGAAAAAAAATCTTAGTATGGGCTCTTATTTTTTGTCTGCTCATCATGAGGACCACCAATGAAATAGATATTTTCCCCATTTACAATTTATATAGATCTAGGGAAGGAACTCTATAAATCATGGCCAATATCAATACAATAGTTTCCTTTGTGCTCATACAATATCCTATCCACATATCATAGTCTTAATCATGGACATTGTCAGATCTTTATAATTAATCACTAGTTTATGACGATAGAATGTCTAATACTAGAATACCATTTTGGATTAATATTATCATATACGTCCCATTTGGAATAGAACAATTTTAACACAAAAGAACCCATTCATCGATAGTATTCAACTATTCACTATTAAAAAACATGTCGTAGTTGGATTTTCAAAATATAGCCCTTAAAATGGCTTTGTCAAAAAGATGTAACTTCTCCCTGGGGAGATGCTTCTTCTACCATCTTATGAATTGGTGGTAATTTGTTAGAAAGCTTGATATAAAATAATTTGTTGTAATCCCTCACATATTTTCCCAATATCACTACTACTGATTCATGGAACCCTTAAACTATGGATTAAAATTTCATCCCTCGTGTTCAGAGTTTGATAGTGAAGACTTGGTCTGATAGGATACATATCACATATTGATTATTTGGCATTATGGTCCTAGTTGTAAGAACTAAAACTACAAGAACCATACTTCATGTGTCTTTTCATACTGGTGGAAGAATCCTTTTCCACAATTCTACGGTGATTTTGGATTGAAATTCACTTTTTGGGATACGGTATTTATTTTCAACAAAACTCACCACTCTATCTGTGTAAAAGCTAATATCCATAAACATATTTCTTCCATAAACAATAGAATGACAGAATTCATGTGAATTCAATTTTATGACTACGCTATAATATTCCCGTATTGGCATCACATATGAACTCCACAAAATAAACATGTCAACAAAAGGATGTGACTATTTGACTGTTAACAATCATTCAACACAAGGCCAACCAAAATCAGTCCAAAATGAGTTATTAAACCATTGTTAACTTTTTCCTCGAGAGTTTCCTCTTATATTTCGAACTCATTCATGTCGTAGGGAATGGAAATAATGTTTAATTTTCATAGTGCAGAAT
Source organism: Viscum album (assembly GCA_963277665.1). NCBI lineage: Eukaryota > Viridiplantae > Streptophyta > Magnoliopsida > Santalales > Viscaceae > Viscum > Viscum album. The sequence continues at coordinate 1,451,083,359 of OY728155.1, forward strand.
AGTGGCTGACTAGGGTCGTCTCAATTGAGGAGAGTTGCAGTTAGTTCAACCATTACTTTTAATTCACATAATTTAATAATTTTTTGGGTTTTAATTTTTATTTTAAAAAAATGGGTTTGGATTTGGAAAATATGAAACTGAAATAATAATAAAAAAAATTAAATATAAATGTATATGCAGATAGAAGAATAATTAAATTATGGAAGAATGAAATTGGTCATAGGGTTTGATAACTCAACTTCATTCATTATTTGATTGTTTTTAAATTAAATTACATAATTCATTCAATGAAAAGTAATTATTGATTTTATTTTATATAATTTATTGACTGTGTTATTTTACCACGCCTCCATCACAATAAACCTAACATACTCTAATAATAAAATAGGGTAATACCTTAATTAAGAATTCTATTCCAAAAAGATCTCACTCCATAGTAGACTATTTCATCCATTATCAAAACCCCAACTCTACGATATAAATGGTTTTCCTAATATTAGGGAGGAAAATAGAAATATCAAGGAAAATATATGGAATTTAGAATAGTTTCATGTTGGATGACCGTTGAACCTAGGAAACACACTCATATCCACTGAAAATAGATTTTATACTTTTTGAATTGAAGCGCAATAATTAAGATCATTGTGAAACCTACTATAAGGCCAAAAATGGAATTACTCATATGACTTATCAATGTAAAATTCCATCGTCATGTAGATGGAAGAGAGATAACAATTTGATTAAGGATGTATGATCAAAGGCGGAAAATGTTAATAGAAATATGAATGTTTTACAATGGAAAATAAAACAAAAATACGAAATAAAAGAAAGAAAAATCATAAGGGTGCATGTCATCCAAATCATTAATCTAGTCTAAGATCCTATAAAATGTCCTAGATGGGTGGAAGAGGGATGATTTTATATCCAACACTTACCCAATTGTGAGGACTGCATCATTATCATTTTCTTGATTAGCTAAATTCCGATTTATGATCTCATCTGGATTCGTTTCATTGAAATTTGGATGGTTTTAAGACACATTAATGAAATAAGTTTTCAAAAAATCATTTTTGAAATATATTTATAAATTCATACTCTATCAATTGATGAAATTTATTAACATTTTGAATTGTGAACATAATGATATCTCCCATTAATTAAGATACTTTATTCCTCATGAATGTTCCTAAAAGTAAGCCCAGAAAAAGTATACCATTTAAGGACAATTTCAATAATGTCCAATATATTTTATATTAAACATTAAAACTCCAAATTTAATTATATTTCAAATAACTATAAAATTACCACAATTAGAGGGGTGTAATCCTATTTTTAATTAATTTATTAAGTTGGGTCCATGTGACATCCATAATGATTTTCTAAATTCACTGATATTTTCGAGGCATTAGATGGACACAATTACATTTACTCTAGAAGACACTAATGTAGATAAAAAAATAACGGGGACATAAAAATATGGAATCACATTTAATGGATATATATTATAAATTTTATTCATAGCATTAATTAGTTGTTAAAATCTTTCAATCATGAAAAATTAATCAAAATTCTAGTTTTAGACCAAAACAGAGAAAAAATATTAAAATCATAAAATTTATCTTAAATTGAAAAAAAATATATGGTTAAAACATTAAAAACAAAATTTAAAATGGTGAAATTATTATATCTATCAAATTTTCAACACATAAACCATGGTTTTCATCAGTCTTGAAATCCCATCATTAAAAACCTGAGGGCAGTAATGTTTATGATATTTAAATTCCAATGAAAAAAAATTTAATGTCAAAATAATTATTCAAATTACAAATAAATTAGAAATTAAATTTCAAAATTATCATCGAAACAAAAATTTCAGGAATTTTAAATTTCCCCTTTGAAAAAATCATGAGTCTCCGCCTTTCATTCATTAATTCTCATTAATTCAGTATTATTAAACATGTAATATAATGATTTACCTCATGGGAAAAATTTCCCTCATCTATCCTAATACAATTCAATTGGAGTTATTCTCCTATAATGATAACATTTTTTATATCCATATTATTTTAAATGAAATCATATATTAACATTATAAATAAAAAAACACCTAAAATAATGAGGATTTGCAATAAAGGTTCCAATAACTCTGAGGCATATGGTTGGAAGGATATTTATGCTTTAAAAATTTATGTCTCTTAGAGTAGGTTTATCTATTATGTATAATACATTATATAATATATAAATGGGTAATTAATTTATCCACATCAATATTGTATCACCCACATCCTGGAAATTTACTGTAATGTTATGATGATGTAAAACATAAGGAATGATTTGTGCACTATTGATTTTTTTTCTTTTTAAATTTTATATTTGTTTCAAATGTTGAGATTAGATCAAAAATAACATTTATAAGTTAGAAACATACGATTAGAAGATAATTACTATGGAGAATGTTGATTTTTGGATTTCACAAATCACAACCCGTTTTTATCAGTTTTTTGTTTTTTTATTTTCAATTTTCTTATTCACGATGGGAAAAGAAATAAAGATTACAATGTTTGAATAAAATAGACATTATCAGTACCAAATATATCACCCAATACTTGTTACCTATAATTAATGTGATCCCTTCAACCAAATTAAATTTAAATCCATAGTTCAACCTTTAAATATCATGCAATAATCAAGAGTAGGGTAGTAATGGATAAAAAAAATTCTTGAAACATGGCTCCTTCCAGTAAAGGCCATTCATGATAACTATGGGATAATGAAGGATCAATTTAATGGTGGTATTTAAGGATTATGGATTTTAAAAAATTTCCTCAATCATTTTAAATATGTTTTTGAACAAGAATATATTTGAAATGTTTAATACATGTTTTGGTTGGAGACATGTTCCATAATTACTAAATAAATATAATAAAGATTAAATAGGAAGTTCATGGTCGAGAAATCCTATCCAGAATGTGAATAATGATTTTGTAAAGTCACTAAAAGCATAAATAATTATTTAAAATAACTTCAAATTATTTTTATAAATTCAAATCATAAAAAAATGATACGGAAATTTCATTTACATGAATAAAATAAATCCCAAAAAACAAGAGTCATCATTTCAATATATATGATTCAATTTAACCATTAAAGTTTTTATTTTTTTTTATAGAAATTTCATTGAAATTGAAATATAAAGTAATTATTCATTGAGATAAGAGGAAAGTAAATTCTATTTAATATGTCAATTAACGAATGATTATTATTCAAGGAAAGGGAATTTATTGATCAAAATATGTATTTTGGAAAATTATTTATGGAATTTAAAAGTTAAAAAAATACAAGTGAACATTATTCTAAATGAATATTAGTCCATATCATACAATATATGAAGATTTATTGTCATTTTATGATCCTAATAATATAATTACACAATTAAGATTAAGGATCATGTATTTAATCTGAAAAAGATAGAGGGACGGTTCTGTATATTGTACTATATCTAAGAAAATAAATTGATATCTAAATTCATAGAAATTTACTAAAAAATAAATCATAGAATGATCCACCAAGTGGGACATGAAATTTTACTCCCTCTAAAGGTTAGTACCATCAGTTATTAAATTTTAGATGGTGGATGAGGATTCATTGATTTAAACTAACACATGGAGATTTTTTTAGCTTCTGATTCATCATTCTAGGTGAGGATTGATCGATTGATAGACTCCACCAGATCCTCCCCCATCACATTGATGTATATAATTATTGGATGTGTTTGAAAAATGTATGTACCATTCGATACTTGGTTTCTTATTATCCAACCTTATTCACTTTTTGTGATGGTTTCATAGCATATTTAATAAGAGTTTCAACTATTCTTTTTTCAGTAGGCTCAACTACCTAGATATCCTGATGGGGAGCCTCAATATAATATTCAATAATTTCTGGGAGATCCATGTGTTCTTCTATAGGTTCATATAATTTGTAATTAATTTTTTTCAAGGTATAATATTATTTCCCAAATAAGAAAATTAAAAACAAATTATAATGATACAGAAATTATTTTCATCAAAATTAAATGAATTTGAGGTCAAAAAATTTATCATCTCCCTGATTTGAATTGTGTTTAATATCTTCTTCAATTGAATGTGTGTCTTTCTGTAATTATTCACTGTATATATCTAGGTTTTCAAGCACCACCTTCTCATTTTTTTCCTCATAATCACTGATCACTAATGAAATTTCTTCCACGACTACCTCATTTTCTTACTCGGGATCAGGCTCGGGTTGCCTTAATAATACATGATCATATAAAATTATGTATTCTATTTTCCTTCCCAAGTCATCCAGAGTATTGGTCATTCTTTCCACTCGGTCATTTAGATCCATAAAATCAGCATTAGTTTCATGAAATTCTACCAATGAGTTATCAACCCAGGCATAATAATTGAAATTTAAATACATCACAGTAATGCTTTTTTAGATTTTTTGTAAATAAAATAAAAAAAATATTTTAAAAATATGATTTAAAAAATGTGAATTAAATAACTACATAGCTCCCTAGAAAAGATGCTAGACATAATGCACACCAATCATTGGGCATGCCATAATAAATTTAGCTTTCGATGTTTAGCAACGTAGATGTCCATTGTCTTCTCACATTTTGAGAATTGTATTCGATTAAATTACTAATTATAATTCACAAAATATAATTATTTTTGGGTTTTATAGATTTTTATTTAAAATAATGTTGTTGCTTTTGGAAAATGAGAAATTAAAATAATAAAAATGAAAATACTAAATTTAAATACAGATGTTAAAATTGATAGAACAGAACTACGGTGGAATGAACATAGACTTAGTGTTGGATAACATGTGTCAATTAATTATTTAATTATCATTTTAATTCAATATGATAATTAATTTAAATAAACCAAATTAATTAATTAATTATATATTATTTATTGAGTCTATGATTTTAGAATGCATCTAACACCACAATCCACAGCTCTTATAATAATGAAATAGGTTAACTCCATAAACATGAATTTTATTCCAAAAAGTCAAGGCTCCACAATATATTGTTTCGAACCTTATGAAAACCCCAACTCCACCATATGAATGGTGTTCCTAACATATTGTATGGAAACATATTGATCATGTAAATTAATTAGAATTTATAATAATTTCTTGGTGGAAGACATCTACACCTATGCAACAATACCACATCCACTATAAATAGAATTCAATATTTTTGAATTGAATTTTAATAATGATGTACAATGAGAAACCATCCTCAAGTGAAAGACAACATTTATACACTTTCTATTACTATGTAAGAAATAGATCATGATTGAATATAAAAGGGAGTGATAAATTAATATATATATATATATATATATATATATATTGAATAATAAAGAGAAAATACATTAATTAAAATACAAATGTGTTACAATGGAATATAAAATGAACATAAAACGAAAAGAATGAGAAATCATAAGGATGGATGTTGTCCCAAGATTCCCTCTCATCCAAACTTCTCTAGAATATCTTTTATGGATGGAGTAGGTCTCCTATAAAATCAATGTCATGCCCATTTTTTCGGCCCACATCGTCTTAATTTTCACTCTCTTTTAAATCTCTCTTTAAAATTTTATGTAGATTCATTCCAATAAAATATTAATCATATTAAGACAATTTTTTTTAGAATTTAGGTAATTTACCTTTATGAATGTTTTTTAAAAATTCATCATCTCTCCATACACTAAATTGTTTCAACTTGTGACCCCTAAAGATATTTATATGATCCATTAATTGAGAAACATTACTCATAAATAATGATTCCAAAATATACCCTCCAAAAATTGGAAATCCAAGGACCTCCTTAATTAAGTCCAACATCGATGATATTTAACACAAAAAATCCAAATATGATTATATTTATAATACATCTATAATGACCGAAATTGGAGGATTTTAGGTTGATTTATAATTAATTTAGTGAGATTGGTTCCATGAGGTCAACCATAATGATTTTCAAAATGGACTGACTTTTTTAGGAAATTAGATGGATGAATTAAATTACATTTTAGATAAAAAAATTTAAAAAACAAATACAAGGACATTAATTAATGAATAAAATTAATTGGATATATATTATAAATGTTGTTCACAAATTAACATAGTTATTAAAAATTGTCAACATTCAATAATTATGGTACATTTGTTTTATCCCAAATCACATAAAAATATTAAAATCATATAATTTAACTCAAATTAAGAAATATTATGAGATTAAATCATCTAAAATCATATTAAAATAAATAAAATGTTAGATCTATGAGTTAATAAGATCCATTTTCACCCAAAAATACTCATATTAAAAATCCTATGATTACACACAAAAAATTCCTTCATCATACCATAAAATGATGTACATACCCAGAAAGATTAACCAGGTATAGTTGAATCATAAAAATGTATGTCAATGATAATGACCTTCAATAATTAACTCATAATTTAAATTTCGAATGACATTATCATTAATAGAATAATGACCTCATTTTAAGGCATTAAACTTCATAGAATAACATCATAGTAATGATATGATAATGTATACAACTAAATCCTCCATGTAAGACATTAAACCACTCAGTAAATATCTTGGTCGAATGGGTTTAAACTACAAAAACATTAATACTTTTTTAAATGGTTACTTCCCCTAATGACGAGGTTCCTTTAACAAATGTACCCTCATTAAATCGATCCAAATTCATGTAGGATTTTATTCCAATTCAAATCCCATAGTAAAAAAATTATCTAATTATTCTCATACATCATCCTATGAATAAACCACACATCATGATATTGAAAATTTTGAATCTTTATAAAAATTAATCATTTATCAGTAGTAAAATGTCATAATTCCTATGAAATCATTTTAGAAACTATTCTGCAATAACCCATCATTATATTTTCATAAGTCACCCACTAAACGGTCTTATCAGATGAAGGATGCCACATTTTGACGTTGTAAAAACTTTCCATAGATGGACTTTCAAATATATCCAAATAAATGGGGTTTTAACCTATTGTAACCTCATCCTAGGGAAATTCCTCCTCTATTAACAAAAACCATGTTTTAGATACTAAATCTACAAAATCGTGGATCAAAATTCTCCTTGGGTGTATCTATAGAATATATGGTCATTCATGGGCAACAATACTTATTTAGATTACGACTTCAAAATATTATGGATCAAGTCGTTTTACATAAGAAATTTCATTTAGTAGTCCTCCCTACAAGAAAATAAAATTTCAACCAAATAGATTCATGGAAGACACCAAATTGGAATCTCATAAAGGTAAAACTAGACAAAATTCAGGTCTCATCTCACATGACATGCACTCTATATTCATTAGGAATAATCATGAAATATAATGAAATATTCCACATAATTAATAGGATGAAAACCCGATAAGGGAATTCTCAGAAAAATCTATGTCTGTAAGATATTTATTTTCCATATTGAGCTTAGGATAAAATTAGGTTTTTGGAACAAAATACACATAGTTTGTAGGGTTTCTGATCTGACCATATATATTGAAATACTATGCTCACTAGGACCCCTTGAATATATAAAAATCAGATTATTTTCCCATCTTATTATTATGTATAAGACTTGATAAAGAAAGTATACTTTGATAAGAAAATTAATATCAATGGTATGTTGTGATCCCATAAAAGAAATTGGTACGAATAAATAGTTTATTTGAAAAAAAAATTCTTTTCATTTTTAAGAAAAATGTAGACCATACAGAAGATAGAGTCATAATATCACACTTTTCAACAGACCAAAAACATAAATCTTCAATTGATGAATGAAATCCAGATCCCCACCAACCTCTTGTTGGAGCTCAGTTAACCAAGAGACTTTAGTCCCCTTATCCCGATGAAGTTCATCCACTACTGCATAAATGGAGGTTAACCATTTGGTCCATGTTCCCTCTAATGAATTCTAGTGTTATACGTGCTCCCCCTATGAAGATTCAAATTCATACAAATGGTTAGACATATTAATGATTTATCAATAATACATTATTATTATTCCACCATATTAATTGTATGGTGGGCCTCCATATTGTCTAATACAATCTTGATATCATCAGTGTTGACAAAAATATTATACATTATGAGGTCCATATGATGCTCATTATCTCATTCCCTGTTGAAAAAAATATCCTTTACAGCAGAAATAAAAATGTGGAAATCAAATCAACCACTTACAGACATAAATAACAGGACTGTATGTTCATGGATTCTTGATGGAATGTATTTAAAATAGAACACATAAATTATTATATATATGTATTCCCATACCCCATGACATGTGATGTGAAGAGAAATTTTCATCATAAAATCTGACATAGAGCCACTATAATAAGGACATGTTTACATTGGTATTAATACACTTATTGAGGAACCATTTCCCTATCATATATGTTCAATAAAGAAACATTATATAGGAAATTGATATTTTTTCAAAAAGTCTCCTCCCTCAAACCGAACCATAAAATTTATTCACACAAGACAATGGGCATGATTCATCATTAGCTTCAAAGGTATAACAAACATTTGAAATAGGAGAGGATTAGGCTAGTCCCTGACACTAACACAATAACTGGTAAACAATTGGGGGTATTTCACCCAACCATCCTCAACCATAATAGATTATACAGGAACCCCTTTCTTAGAATCACCCTACTAGGTCTACCTTGTTCTCAACATGGAAGGCTTGGGATGATTTATCGTTTAATGATTCAGCTAAATAATACACCTAACCCCTCAAAAATATGTATAGGTTGGACTACTACATATTGTTTATATACCATCACTACACTATTAAGTATATATGGAGTCACGAATTTTGACCAGTCATGAGAAAAAAATCATGCATAAAGAGATTGATTCAAATATAATAAAGACTCACATCTATTCAATTGATAATTCAGTTTGTCAATTTATTATAAAGTATTATAAATATTAATATGTTATATAATTTATTATATGTTCACTCCATGATTTATCATGGAATGTATGGATGTACCAATCCTCATGGTAATGTAACCCATGTATATTTTCGGAATATTTTTCCCATGACCATGTACATCAAATACATCTGATGACTTGAAACCCTAAACAACTTCCATAGTGATAGTCGTAGGGTCGTCCTTAGTCATCGTATGGTCCTCTGAAACATGAGATGAACCTGAAATATAATTGGGTTGATAGTATACAATCGATATATTATATATTATGATGTTACTTTTACCTTTTTAGAATCCTCCCCCTCTCTATTGCATCATGTCATATGACGTAAGAATATGTTTTATCCTCAAACAATAATACATCTCTTGTTGAAGGAGATTAATCACCATCTAGGATAAGTGCATCGATAAAATAACCCTCATTCTTTCTTGGAGGATCTTCTGTATGTCTATTTACATATTAAAGGATGAGATATTCTAAAATTTGTAAAAGGATTACATATTTGTCATGGATAATTTAGAGTTTAATGGTATCGTAGAGACCATCGATCCCTAGAAGGGTTAATAATCAATTATTTTACCCTCAATAATTATTTTTTTTTTCAAATTTGTAGAGCAAGAATGAAAGATATACTAGATAGGTATCATATATAGAAATATATTTTCTGCAACCATCTCATCCTATATTATTTTATGTCCTAGAGACAATGCTACATGTTTAGGAGATGATTAATAAATCAAAATCCATATACCAGTTGGAACATATTTAAATGATAGAACTGATCTGATTCACCATTAGCCCCTGAAAAGTCAAAATGAACTTCCCCTAAACTATATCTCTTTGTTATAATATAAAATAAATTAAGAAAAATAAGTATATGGAAAAAAGGAACATGCATTTTTGAGATTGCCACAATTAATACATTCCATAGAATATGGGTGGTCAAATCCATCATCAGTTCCCCATAACTCCATGACTTACATCTATTTGATATCATAGATATGGTCATCAATTGAATAAATGAGCATCTATAGTTCCTCGATATAAATCCTTAAATCGGTGGGATTTTCCTTTGAGTGAAAATCAAATAGGGCTCGATCATCACCAACATCGACAATCTGCTGCCCATCTTGATGGTGTGACCATATGATTTCACCATTAGAGGAAATTTCCATCATAAATAGAACTACCTATGGTTTTATGATTTATTATGCATTCGTTAATTTCAATGAATGGGATTAAATAGACTTTTATTTCATGGGATTCATGTGCGAGTCTGAAATGGATGAATGAAGATAAAATGGATTCCAGGTCACTTCATTAGAATGATGACTTGACCACATGTGTTCATCCAGATGTGGTGTATACCTATTTATTCTAGTCGGTGAACTAATCATTGAATGAAGCCTTTGGGGTTATATTAGGACCTCATTATCTACACCTCATCAAAGGGATGTATCATCCCTTATAGGAGAAGAAACAACTTTTGTGTAATTATATTCTTTCATACCCTACTTTCCCCACTTGTTGGTTTTACTAGTACTTGTTTTTTGAACAAATTTATCCATCACTCAGTTAGGGTATGATGAAATGTAAGCTTCAACATTCCAAGAGGCCAACACATTTTCTTCATCTACTAGAGGTAGGTAGAATATCGTGTGAGTGAAATCAAATTTTTTAAGAATAAATAAATATTGGGCTATAATAAGATGTTTTTCCGATCAGACACGCACTAGAGGAGATATAAATAATTGTTTCTAGATCATGAATTTTCATGTAGGCCTATATAGATCATAGGCCTTGAACATGACTTTTCAATAAATACGAGTCACCATTACACTATCCTTATTGGTAATTATATAAGAGATTTCACAATTCTAGCATTAATGTCATCGGTAAATCTCTCAGTAGCTGGATCTCTATATAGGAAGAAATTAAAATCATTATATAAGATTTGAATAAAGAATGTGTCATTAAGCTTCCTAGAAAAGGGTGTAATATCATAAAAACATGAATAGTTGGACAAAATGGGATACCAAGATCCCTGACCCTACTTAACACATAAGGAGTTTTAATGTGGGATAAAACCCATCTCCATAGTACCTATTAAAATCTTGTTATTCAAAATGGGTATGTCCCCATAAGAATATATAATAGTCACATGTAAAATATTTCCAATAGGAGGATTTTTAACCCCTTTTGGTACATTATGTCCATATTTTAATCTTTAATAAATTTTCCCATCCAGACCCCATCATTAGAATCATGAGTATGAATGACGTGAAAGCTTAGCCATATGGATAAAATCTTGTGAGATGTTTATTTATAGTTTTATTATCTACCATATTCTACTCCCATTTATCATAATTCACATTATCAAAATTCATATAGAATGAAACAATAATTCTATTATTCACCATCTTGGGACACCAAAGAAAACATTTTCTAATATGGGAATTTACCATTTGGATATAGAATGATACTCATCCACACATCAATATGGATATCCCCCTTTATTAATGGGACATCCCTTATAATATCATGATCTATTTTCAGAAGCTCATATAATAAATGTGGAATCCCTTAAGCATTAACCCATGTCTTCCTTGGAGGGATGAAGTCGTCATTCATATCTCCATAGATCATGTACCAAGATACCATGTGGATATCCCAATAGCAGATACAAACGTCAATATGAATCACATGGAATGCGTTTTTTGCCAGAATAATCAACTTAACATTAAATGGATGAACATATAATTCATTTATTCATAATTAAACCACGTACATACATCCCCTCATATTATACATTTTACTACTCTATTATGACGTCTTTATAATTCTTGAATACCCAGTATTCCCACATCAGTGATGTCTTTAAAACTCCTTTTGAAAGAATGTCCCAATCATTCATCGAACCCTTTGACTGATCTTTATAAGAATAATGTAAGAAATGTGTTCAATAGTTCTGGTTCAATTTAGACACATGTGGATTTAGATCTAAATCACACTAGCTGTGGTGTATAACATTGGCTGTGGATAAAGTCATATAATTGATATATGCACCAGATCATTAAATGTTGGATGTTTTGAAGTTTCAATATTCATGTTACCAAGATAAAGGAGTAAATTTTATGATTTTAATATAATTTCTTCCTTCATATGATTTTGGATGTATGAAGAAATATAATAACTCTTAGGAAAGTCTGGGTGACATTTCTTCCAATTATTCATTAAATATGGAAGACTAGTTTCAAAATATTCATAGTCATGTCCAATTATTTTTACCATATCCTTAATTAAATTCATAGTCTCTTAATTAGATACTTTATTTATATTTTAATTCATTGAACCTGAAATATAAAGAGAATTGTTTCTATTATATGTATGTAAAATTGATACAAATTTCATAAAAGGAAAAAAATTGGGAAAGGCATGAACTCACATACAGTACTCATGCAAGTTCCCCATGTAGGACCCACACCCAAATACCCTAATTATGTCACATTCATTGGAATATTCATTTAATAGGAATGAACACACCTTTTCTATGAAAAATGTGCTTTAGATTATTGTTTTAACAAAATTGATCTACGTGGAGTACAAACATAGTGAGACAATTTATTTTGAAGCTTTATGTCCATCTATGAAAATGGTGATAATAGATATGGGAAAAAAGAATCTCTTCATAGAAAATGTGCATTACCAAACCTACAATGATGACCTACATGGATGATTAGAGAGGAAGAGAAACATATATTACCATAGTGATCCATTCGGCCTTTTTATCTCTTTAACTCTAGATCTAACCATAAGTTGTCTATCCTATCTCATCATGATGAGGGGGGTGTGGAAACTCCATTATTTTACATGGATGTAATGGGGTCCATCGTAATATCATAAATATATTTTTATAAAATAAATTAATAACTACAATGGTCATCAAACTCAGTGAATCCTTTTCATGAATGTACCCTTAGAAAGCATCCTCCCATAGGGTACATGCACATCGGTGTACTTGGATGGATTATGAATTCACCAATGTGGAATACCAATGAAGCACAATACTCTGACACACCAAAGAAATATATAACCTTCAATCAGGTTCCCATTATTAACTATAAATAATAATAACATCTTCATTTGGATTGATGAATATTGCTGATTGCTCCAAAATTCTCTTATCGCCCTATTTTTTTACCACATACCAAAGAAACCATTATGAAGTACATAAAACGATTAATAATATATAATTAAATGGAATTAGGTAAATTAAATTCGTCCCAGGGATTTTAATACACAACACCCATGTGAGGAATTCCCTCCCATGTGGTTTATAGACACTAGTATGAGGTCCCAAACCCTAATGCAAAACCTGTGTGACCAACATATGTTTTGCACTATAGAGACACATAATGTATTGAGAAAATTACCTCCCATGTGTTGTATCATTGGTGATTGATCACTCAGGGTACCTTCTCCTCATCAATGTACTACCAGTGCAAATCCCCCGTTTTTCAAGACTCCATTATCTCAGCCAATCTTACCTGCATGAGCCTCCCTTTTCTATAGCTAGACACAACACTGTGTGAGCAGATAATTTGTCCTATATCCATTACCTGATGTTATAAACCCTATGAAAATGTTTTAAAATTTATTCTATCATGAAAATATTATGTCATTATTTGCTTGGTCTGATTGGCCACATATTGCATGCAGTTTCCATGATGTTATAGTTGTAGTCGTATGACCTAAAACTACAAAAAGCACAATATTTGTTTCAGGTAAAACTAATATATGATTCATTTTCCACCAAATTAAATTGTGATATTGTATTGAAATACCCATATCAATTTCTTGTATCTACATTCCACAAATAAATAGAACGTATCTGTGGAATCCTACTCTTCAAAAACATCCTTCACCCATCGATGATAGAATGTAAAAATTCCTAGGAACTCCTTATATTGAATATGTTGTAGTAAAATCCTATTTTATTTTCATATATTCTACACAAAATATAGATGTCACCCAAATAATGAATCAATATGACTATGAAAATGCACACCCTATTTGTACATTCAACCAACAACCCACAAAACAGTTTTCTGAACCATCTGTAACATCATTCTTAGGAGAGACCTCCTTTATTTCCTTGATCCCCTTTCACATAAAAATCAATGTATTTAGAAATTACTAGATTATATTAAATATAATTCCCTTCATCATAACTGAAAATAATGGTACATTACATGCTATATTACTAAGGAAGTTAAAAACATTAACCATTCTATGAAAGAAAAATGGCACAAATTAATTTTCTCCTAATGTCATATTGGTATGACATTAAATTCATAGCATAATACCTTCGATTTACAATATTAAATTTCACATCATAAAATTATAGTCACATGAAATTAAAATGTACAAAAATGACTTCATCATATGATGTTAAACTACACATTCAATATCAATGTTGTATGATAATAAAATACATTAAACATTAACCATTGTCATAAAACCGCATTCCCCCATGAAATTAGTCAGTGAAAAGATTCTATGCACAGTCAGTCGATCAAATTTCTTATTAGAGCATTTTACAATTCATATACAATTCCAAAGATATCCCTTTATTCAATGACATCATAACATGGAAAAATCAATCAATGTTTTCTTAGAAAATATGAATCTCCAAAAAATTCTTCATTCCTGATTAATATATTTTTGGAAGTACCAAACATTTATATTCATTAAAATATTGTATCAATCTGTAGTTGAATTAATGTACGTCACCCACAAATTAGAAATATCACTTGAAATATGCAACTATTTTCCTTTCAATAACACGCAATGGTTATAATTTCATTACTATCTTATAAAATGGTTTTTTCAACCAGTGGTAACATCATCCTCATTAGTGACATCCTATATTCCCTAAAATAGTTTTTAGAGTTAGTAATTATAAATTCATTGATAAAAATTCCCAATGGGTGTATCTAAATAATTTTATAACATTCATGGCCAATAAGAATTGTTTTTATTATCATTTAAAATTTTATGGACCAATTTTTTCATCCACAAACACTAGTCTCACTACATTGTTAAGACTGATATTAAAATTCCAACAAAATGTTACATCATACTCAGTAGATTTAAAACCAACCAAGGAAACTCTAGTAACAATTCGAGTCTCATCTTGATAAACATTCACCTAATGTGTTTTGAAAAAATATCATGCAATGTAATGAAATAAGAAATAATAATGTTAGGATAAAAACAAAAAAAGAGAATTTTGTGAAAAAACCATGCTTCACCCACTATGTATCCTCCATATTGAGCTTAGAAAAAAATTATGGTTATGACACAAAATTCTAAATGAATGTATGGTTTTCAAAATGATTCTAGAGAAAATAGAACTACCCTTTCAATGACCTTATCATTTAATGAAAAATTGTGTATTTCCCCATCCAATCATTATTTTTATGACTAGATAAAGCAAATAAACATGTCAATTAAAATTAGTTTTAATGTTTCCTTTTTTATTATAGAATTAAAATGGGGAAAATGATATAAATGACTGTAAAAAATTATCTTTTTATTTATTAGAGAAAACCAGAGGATCATCTGCAACATGGGTCACTATGTCATATCTTACAGGAGACCATGTGCATAAATCATCATTTGATGAATAACCACACAAAACCAATCAAAATCATGTTAGGATACATTCTACCTAATTCCATTGGTGTTAATAGCCCGATGAAGTGATTACACTACATTGAAAATGGCTACTATCCCTTTGGTTTTTGATCCCTTTAATTAATTGAGGTGTTGTAAGATATCCCCCTGAGAAGCATCAAATTCTTGCTTAAGGTGACATAGTTGAATGGTTTTATCATTACTATTTTAGTTAAATTTCCCTAGCCTCTTGGTAGGTTTGTACTCTTTTTGGGATAATATATAATGGATATCATTAGTGTTAAAAAACAACCTAGCCTTTAGGATTCCAAATTTAATCTCATTCCCTCACAACCATTTGAAAATAATATCTTTTATAGTTTCATGAATTAAGTTGTAATAAAATATTACATATTTCAACATACCAAAAAAGAACTAAAGATGATGGATTTATGAAGGATGGTATTTAAAGGGGGTTTCATATATTATTTTCCATATATACTTGAAATCCCCATATCAAATGATGGGAAGAGAATTATACTTATCCAAATATTGATAAGAGAAACATAGAATGGGAGAAGTGACATCTAAGATCAATAGAAATATTGAGGCACCCTGGACAACTCCCTCAAGATAAATAATGTATCATTTTTCTGGTATAAAATATCTTGGCATAGAGGCTCCTACCTCAGGCCTAGCCACAAATCATAATGGCACTGGAAGGTGGAAAAGATTCATCATTTTTATCAGTACTATAAAATTGAGATAATATAAGGGATCATTAATGCAGCTGGTGGAACTCACCGAATAAAGAGTCAACAGTTGGGGTGAATTCCTTATTTTCATCAATAAACTCATTAGATTTAATTGGAACTTCATGTGTGGGAGAACCTACCTTGGTCCACCCAGATCTCACCATGGAAGGATCATGATGATTTCTCATTACGGGATTCACAATCCTTGGTTCCTGCAAAACAATGGTAGTAGGCTAAACATTGAAGTGTTGTTCACAGACAATCACTACGATATTTTCCATGCAATTCATTTCAGATTCCATCTACAGATGATAAAAAATTATGAATAAATATATTGGATTCATAAAAAATAATGACTTGTATCCATCAATATCCCTATTATTTCCTCAAATTGTAATAATATTGTAAGAATATTAATGTGTTCTGGTATTTCACCCAAGGTCATACAATGATTTCTCATGGAATGTATTGATGTCCCTAGTCCAATGGTAATGTAACCCATGAGGACTATCAAGATATTTGGTTAGGGAACTAGTACATCACCTCCATCAGATGACTTCAGACCATGACCAACATCATTTGTGATAGTCTTCATGTCATCCTCAAACATCGTAGACTTCATTGGTGCAGGATATAAACCTGAAATAACATCAGGATGAAATTTAGTATATGATATATGATAGATTATGATGATCCTTTTACATTAACAAAATCCTCCCATATCTACAATTTCATGAGTGGTGAAAATAGGTTATGATGTATCCTCAACTATTGTTTCTTATCCTATTGAAAGAGATAAGTCATATCTAGATATTCATGCATTGTTGAAGGAACCCTCCTCAGTTCATGGAGGCATGTGTGTTATAATAATTAGAGGGTAACAAAATGTAATTTATACAATCATGAAATGGGTTAGATATTTGTTTTATATAAATCAGAGTTTTATGTTATAGAAAATACCTAAGATCACTGGAATGTCGCTTATCCAATGATTCTACCCTTCAAGATTAATTATTTTTCAATTGAGGTTATATGAAACTAACCTTCTTGAATATATGAATTGAAAGGAGAAATATAGTTTCCCCCACCATATCAAACATTATCATTGTATGGACCATAGATTGATTTCAATTATCTAGAGATGATTCATCAGAAAAAATAGTTATAATTGTTCAACCATATTTTAGAGTTGGAACATAGATCGACTTCCCATTTTACATTTGAAATTCAAAATGAGAATCCCCAAAACAACATCTATTTATTCAATGGAAAAATTAAAGTAGGATAAAACTTGTTTATTGTTAAAATAAAATTTCATATTTGGGATTGACATTAACAATCCATTCCTCAAAAGACTGGTTGTCAACCCCTACAATAGTGCCCTATCTAACAATGTATTCAACCAATATTAGAGCAGGTATCTAGTCATTAGTGATATAAATGAGAATCTGTAGTTCATGTATGTAAATCCACAGCTTGGATGGATTTTCCATTAAGATATCTTCAGGTGGGGATCAAGTATCTCATATCTCTAGAATATATTTCCCAATGTGAATATGTTGACATATTATTTCTGCATCAGAGGAAACATCTTATACAAAATTATATTACCTCTATTTTATGAATTCAATGGACATATTTGCCTTATGTGAATATGATGAAAAATCCCTCTATTTGCTGGCGTAAAAAAACTCCCAGTCAATGAGGAATGATGAGAATATAGAACTCATGTATCTTCATGACAGTGATGAATAGAACACCTATGTTCATCATCATTCAGTGTCACACTATTGATTTTGGATGGTGGAATAAACCATGGATGTTTTCATTTGAATATACTTGTTACCCGATCACTTGAACCTTATAAAGTGGATGAATCATCATCTTGGGGTGAAAAAACATCATCTAATGGAGAAATTATCTTTCTACCATGATTTTCATCCCTTTCAATTTCCCTATACTAATTCGATTAACAACTTCTTCCAACAATACCTTGGTGTATGATGTAATTCATTCCTCAGTAAACCAACAGCTAAATACATGGTATGCATATACTATACGCATGCTGATTATAGCTTGTGTCCACTCCTTTATTGTAAAAATCCAAAACTATTGGGATTCCATTAGATTATTTTTGGATCCGATAAGAATTAGAGGAGGTATGGTTATTTTTTCTTCGAACTTTAATTTTCATTCACCCATATATAGAGCATATTACTCTCATAAAAAATATCAATAGATATGGGTCTCTAGCACAAAATCCCCAAAGGCCGTAATATATGATCCCCACTAATGTAAAACATTATAATCAATGATAAATCTCTTAGTAGGTGGATCCATATATGGGATGAAATTTAACACCTTGAATATGCTCAACATCAACATCATGTAACCGGGCATCATGAAAAAGGAGTAACACAATAATTGTGCTAAAGATATGGTCAAAAAAGAATCTTCAGAACACAAACCCTACATAACACAACATATGATATATAGATAGTTTCAATCTATCCCCACAGTAACGTGAATGGTCTAGTGATTCTAAAAAGGGCCTTCCCAACTTGAACATGCAATATGATTCAATAAATTTATGCTAGTATGTGGATTTCCAACCCCATGTGCTTCCCCTATATAACATAATTTCCACAATGAATTTCTCTAATAGTATTCAACTGTTGGAATCACAGACAAGATGTAGGTAAATTCTGAACCTCATGACTAAAAATCCCATGAGAATTGTCTTCAAAAGTACAACAGAAATGGGATTATACCCCTAGTTGTCATACATTCTTAAATTTAATGTCACACATAATGTACCAAGAGCTCTCTAATTTTAAATATTGGGACACATTGTTGGAAATTATTAAATGGTAACTTCCTTCTCCATGTCTATGAATGTACTAAACCACATATAAGGATCGATATCCCCTTTCAGGTAGGGGACTTCCTTTGTAATATCCTTAAATATTTTTCTCAACTAATATGCTTGGGACTGTATCCTTTCAGTGTTGTCCAATGCATCCATTATAGGTATGAACTCACCATTCATGTCTCCAAGGATCGGATCCCGGAATAACATATAGATGTTACAATAAAATTTAAAACCTTCCCCATTAATCATGTGTAATGAGTTTGTATGCGGGATCCATCCGCTTAATAAATAAAGGATGACCATGGAATTATTGTATTCTTAATTCTTTTTTACCCACACGACATCATATATTTGGACATCCTTCATATCTATTTTTAATTCATTTCTAGTTTGGGGAACCCAGTACAAACATATCCATGCAGGCTTTACACTCCCTCCCGGGGTGAAGCCCCAATATTTCCTACAACCCATTGATAGATCTATCTGAGAATCATAAAAGACATATGGATTCAAATCAATGTTCAATTCAAGAATTTATAGGTCCACATCAAGAAGAACACTATCTATGGTACATAATAGAGGATTTGGATGGTTTTCTAACATTTATATATGAAAATTTTCCTGAAATGATGGAAGTTTATAAGTTTTTCCAATCATGTAACCATGAGAGAGGGGTATAATTCCTCAATGCTTGAATAAGGGCCTCCTTTAGATGATCGTGATCATAATGTCTATGATAATTACTTTCAAGTATGTACATGTCATATTTATTCATATATACCACTATATTGGGTATAATAGTGTCTGAAGAATCATAGTAGTAATTTCAAATGGTGTTTTCCATCTCCTAGGTGCGATTGTAATACTATTTATAGGGAAATAATGTCAACTTAGAAGACATCTAACCTACAAAAGAAATTCCAAGGTTTCAATTAGTTATAATTCAATTTATTCAATTTTATGTAATTAAATAAATATGTAATGGAATGAATTCACACTTGTTACTCATGCAAGTTCCTCATTCACAAACTGAACTAATGGTCCATGTGAAAGTCACTCACCGAAGAATATTCATCATGCATGAATAAACTCCCCTTTTCATTGTGAAACATTATTCATAGAAGTGCATCACGAAATATATGAACACAGAGTACAAGAATGGATAAATTGGATAATCAGAAGCATGATGGCATTTGGATGAAATGGTGAACCTTTTTGTTAGAAAATAATCCCCAATACCAAGATTGTGTTCATTCCACATCGAAGGAGGATGAACCGAGTGCATAACCAAAGATGATGACTAGATAATATGGCCTCAAAGAATCATTCAACATATTCATCCCTTTACCATGGTATCAATATCTCTTCTTTCTATCAGATCTAATCCTGAGGGGGTGCTTTTATTTACAATCTGTTTCATCACATTGATGAAAATTACTCAAATAGTGGTATTTAAAAGAGATTAGATGAAGAAAAATAAATAATTATAAGAGTCGGAGACCTCTGTGAAGCCCTTTTATGATTGTAACCATATTACCATTGACATGTAGGGAACCTTTACAATGGAATGTGTGATAGACATATGAATCAGCCAACGTGGGAAAAACATGGATGTCAAGTGTGGCACACTAACTTTTAATATACACTTTTTCTAGGGTCCAATATTTTCATTTCAATATGACCATAGGGCCATTATTTTAATGGATGACATTTCACAAAGGCCTCACAATTATCTGATCATCCTAGTACTTCTCTCATGACCTCTGAAAACCTCAAAATAGTCTTATATAACCCAATGAATAGGAAATTAATTAGGATTTAGTGAAATTAATATCCACTAAGGGTTTTATACACACATCATATCATTGAGGAATTATATCCCTTATGGTAAAAAAACACTAGCACAAGATAACATCCCATAATGAAGGACCATTGTGAGCCACTTACGAGAACACCAGTGTTGACACTTAATGGATTGAAAAATGTCTCAATGAATTTTTTTTCCAGGTCGTCCATTGCTCAAGGAATAATCCCCTCTCATAGTAACTATTAGAACAAATCACCATTTGTGTGAGCCTTAGTTGCCTTAACGAAGCCATACACCATGAACATAACAATGCTCACCCTGGCCTTTATCCCAGGAGATCATCTACATATCCCCCCTTCGAAGCCCCTAATGGAATAAAGCATTCTTCAATTATACACCTTCTCGAATTGGGACCATGTTTAAACTCTTACTAAAGCATCCAAACCAATAAAACCATGGGAACATACCCACCATCATTCCTATCATTTTGATTATCATTCATATGATCAAATTTATCCCAAAATTCTACAACCTAATGGTCATTAGCCTTGTGGTGCATATGGATTCTTATTCAAATCATCAAGACGACCCCGACCCCATGAGAAATAGTACAACACCCTATTAAAAATACTTTGAATAGTATTTCATTATTATGATATAGGATGAAAGTAAAAATTTATGAATCCATTTATTATTGAATAAATATTTTATTTATGTGTAATGTATTAAATTACAAAATAATATTGTTAATTTAGAGACCATATTTTTACATTTTATTACATTAGTAACATATTTCTCAAAAAAAATATTTTAATTTGTTATACATGTCTTATATTGGAGTTAATTTTCATGAAATTTATAAATTTTACATAATAAAATGGGTTTCATATATGGAATAAAATTTTCAAAATAATTTAATAAGGAAAATATTTTTAGTAATGAAAATAAATTACATATTTTAAATTTTGTTACCATTGTAAAAGTTGAGATAGTTAAATGGTTAATCAATGGAATAAAATACCTAAATCGTGATTGGAAATGACTTAAACTAATTTTAAGGAGTTTATATGCCTTACCTTATCCTACCCTATAATTTTTCATTTTGGATTCACATTTCCATTTTATATGAT
This sequence comes from Viscum album, assembly GCA_963277665.1. Lineage (NCBI taxonomy): Eukaryota > Viridiplantae > Streptophyta > Magnoliopsida > Santalales > Viscaceae > Viscum > Viscum album. Next base: position 1,451,105,650 of record OY728155.1, read on the forward strand.
TTCATTTTCTTGTTAAGAAAGTTTATTTACAATCATTCATTACCATCATTTATAAAAGGATCCACCCACCACCTCTTAAATGACATGAAAGAAATTAAATGATCCCATATAATTTTATCTTTTTCTACATTGAAAATCCCCACCCAAGTTCTTAATATTTTTATAAAATTTATTTCCCAAATTAATTCTAAAAAATGAGAGTATCAAATAGAAAATAAAATTCTATTTTGTAATTATTTTCTCATATATAATAAGTTTCTATATATTCATCTTTTAACTATATTTAATGTTATTGTAACCATTATATTGTAATTGTAAAAATTATAATTAATTTAAATAAATAATTTATTGTAATTGAAATAACCATAATCAACCTTTTCTCATTCTATAGAAAAATATTGTGTTCATGTTTCGGATGAAATACCACCTCCAAAAACAATATATTTTATTTTAAATCATCATTATAAATTTACAGATGAAAAGGATTATTATATGAATAAATAGAAAATTTATAAAATTAATAGGATTCTAAACATTTAAATGATTTTTTTTATTTTTTCCCACCTATGGAAAATTGAATCTTCATTGGGGAATATTTATATACTATCACCTCAAGGGAACAACATATTTCATATTACCTCATCACCAAACACAGATGAAGTTAAAAATAGGTTTTATGAATTAATATTATATTATATGCATGATTTAGGTTTTATAATCATTAATTACCACTCCCATTATAATATTTAGCTATTAGGGATCATTGAAACGTAACTGCTTAAAATGATAATACAAAATTGAAACATGATTTACATGTTTCAAATAATAGATTATTATCAATTATCTTATTCAAAAAAATATAATATATTTTTTATAAAAAATTAATAAGAATTAAAAAATATCAATAATCATTTTGAATAATTATTTTAAAAATAAATCACACAATAATTAACAAATTTATTAATAAATTTTAATGTTTTTTTTTGTTTAAAAATATACATAAATGTTGAATGAAATTTTTTATCTGGGATTTCTATGGAAACACAATTAAAATTTATTCATAATGATAATAATTAAGAAATAATTTTTCATATTCAATAATGGTAATAATAATTTTATACAGATTATTTAGAAAATCATATTCCATTCATCAAAATTAATTGAAATAAACTCATCACTGATTTTGTCTTCATTAATAGTAACTAAAATAATCATGGAAAAAATGAACTTTAAAGATCATAATTTTATGGAATTTTTTTTAGATATTCTAATATTCATTTCCTTATTATTTAAAACCACACACAGTTTCTTATACCCTACTTTTACAATCATTATATATCACATTATTTCAGAATGTTTTTGTAGAATTTTTATTATAAATGTAGAAATTTTATATAATTTAAAATATAAAATATGTTTTCAATATTAATATATATCACACTAACATATCATCTGTTCCATCACACTGACTAATGTCTTTTCAATTGGATGAAATAAATTTTTCTATCATCCTGACCGAAGTGATATTCATTGGAATGGAAGTAGTTTCTATTGAGATACCTATCTATAATTTAGTTCAATATATATAAAAAAATTATAGTCCATTATAAAATAAAATTTTTATAATTAGTTTAATTTGAATTATTCATATCGGATGGATCTTTTTAAAGTATTTTGTTTCTTATATAAAAAAACTTCCAAGTTGAATGTTTTATTGAGATTTCAAGTGATGAAAAACTGAGCTCATTCTAATAAAATTTGAGATTTGTGTAAATATTGACATTATTTGGATTCATATAAATTAGATTTCATTTGAGGAAATGTTATCCGAATCATTTTCTACTTAATATGTAAAATATTTTTTTCCACCTAAATATCAAATTCATTGGATTTTTAATTTATTAGTGAGTTCTTATCTCAGGATTTTGATAAAAGAATTGAAAAATCCTTAACAAAATTTTTTTATCCATATTTTTGGTCTGGGATTAGATTGAGGGTCTTCAAATATATGATGATAGTTGATTCTGATCAAATAGATAATTTTTTTTCATGGATAGGAATACAAAGCTAATACCAATAATCATATTATAGTAATCCAATGTTATGAATGATGCAGTAATAAAAATCATTTTATCAATGGATTTACTATTAAAGAAATAAAACTCAATACATGTTGGTTAAAAACTTTGTATATATTATGTTTGGATTTCTGGTTTCCTTGGATCATAATTTTAACGATGAGATTTATTTTAAAAAAATTAAGCCATTCTTACCTTATTATAATATTTATTATTAATAATTTTAAGAGTTTTATTTTATGATATGATTTATATTAGAAATATTGTTTTACTATTAATTATAATAAAGGTTTTTTAACGGTTTATAATCCCTATTATAAACATTGATATGTTGAAAAAAATTCAGATCTGATACACACTCTCTCACCATTATACAATAGTTTAATTTGATCAATTTTTTTAAAAAAATGTGTTTTTGTATTATGTCTGTTTATTTTTTTATCTAAAATTATCTACTCCCCCTTATATACGTTAAAATATCTTATGATCCAACTATTGGTATCAGAGGAGGTATACTAATTTACATTGCAGCTTTTTACTTTTTTTAACTACTATATATTTTTCATTTTTATATAATCATATTGTTTAATGTTATCATTACAATAACATATATTCTACAAAGTGTTTATATTTCTATATGATGGAATTATTTAATACTGGTAATATAAAAAACATAAATACTATTAGAATATCTATATACAATGTTAATGATTTTTAATATTTGAGAGGAAATATGAATAATTTTTTTATAAATATTGGTGTTGAAAATTTATTAAAGTTGATCCGAGACTATATGAATTTATAGAATGATGATAGAATTTTGGTAATCATAAAAAACAAGAATATAAATTACATTACCATTTACTTAATACTCTAGATTATTATATGAAAAGAATATTCCATAACATGGTATATTCATATAAATTTGTTAATATTATTTGCAATATGTTACAATTAACTCATTTTATAAGTCTTAGGTAATTGAGACAAGAATTTCAATGATTAAAGGTGATTATAATTTTATAATTTTTTTCAATAGGTGGAAGTATTTATTAAATGAATCAAAAACAAATAAATAATTTCAAAAGATTATAGTCTTTGGTTGAGATATATGTTATTGATGGAATATTAGTGGATAAAATTTGAAAAATAATTCCCAATGAATGGGAATCAAGGATAAATTATTAGGATGACACAAAAATGATTACTAATTGTATACATGATTATTTCATTAGTACCAGTATGGAGAAATATGTTAATCTAAAATGTGATGGTGAGAAAATGGAAAAAAATGGAGGAGTTTGATTTGAAACTACATCAAATGATCCATGTTATTTTCAATTTTTAAAATTTGTGTGATTTCTATTAAAAAGTTAAATATTTCTTTCAGTCAAACAGTTGTTCATATGGACCATCAGAAAATGAACTAACTAATATTTCTAAAGGATGAAATATATATTTGGAGAGAATGATGTATAGTATATATATACGAAAGTTTATAAGGATAAATGTGAAAAAAAGTATTCTACAGATGTGGTTAAATTGGAATGTAAGAACGTTTCGCATATCAGACTGGATTGTGCTATGTTGAAGTGAAAAAAAATAAGCAAATGAATTGTGATTAAAATTTAAAAAATTATTATAAGCATAAGAACATAAAATTTTGGAAATCATCGGAAAATTTTCATAGTAGTGGTGAAAAACTAGAAATTTAAGTAATAGTGATGGTTCATTTAATATAGGATCCCATAAAGAATATTTATTTTTGATTGGTCCCACCGTAAATGACATTGTGCATAATTAGGCATCATAAATATTTTTTTTCTATTGTCCATCGTAGAAAAACAATTTCGGATGGGATCCCTTTTTGTCTCAAATATTATATCCGAGTTTTTATAAATCCTTTTTGTGACCTAATGTTATGAAACATTTAAAATTAAATTAATCCAATTTGAAATAATAATAATAATAAATAACTTATAAAATAATAAATTTTATAAAAATATAAATGAATTACTGGATAATTATAAAATAAAAGCATTAGAAGATAAATAAATAAAATAAAAAACCAAAAAATATTAGAAACATTATAATAAATAAATAATAAAAAAATAAATAAATAAACAATAATAAAAAAATTAATAAAATATTATTAAAAAAATGTTCACAATATAATAAAAAATAGTATATTGATATGTAAATTTGTGGATTAATATAAATTATATTAATATTTATTAAATTAAAGTGTTTATCAGAGGATTTGTATAAATCACTTTGGGGGTGGTTCAGCTGGAGGAGCTAGATGATCTGTTGGAGAGAACTCAATCTCTAAACCATGAGCCAAAAATCTCTTATACCCTATCATCTGAACATTCAACTCCTGCTACCATTGACGCATCTCCTCTTATTGATGTTGTTGATATCATCATATTTCACCATACATTATACACATGTTCTCTGTATGATCACCATAGGATCTCATCAGCTCGTCAAATTTTGCATCATATGATGATGGATCTCTACAATTTCCTCCCGAGATATAAAATGACATAACAATGGTACCACATTACCTCTTAGGTGTTGGTCAAGATCTGATAACAACATCTTGGCCATTCTCAAGGGAGTTATCTTCCTCGGTCTCGAACTGACTCTCCGAATGTTTATAAGATGTTGTGGTCTCATATGACTCCTTCAATTGCAATTTAAAATAAAAATATGCAATATATTATTTGATGTCAACTTTAAATCGAAAAAAGAAATTATACTAAAACCAATATTAAATTTGATATATCCTCTAATATCTTTATGGATAGGATCATTGTATATCCGATAAACATAGTACTCCATAAAATCACTTTTTCGACTACAAATATTCTTATGAAATAAATATTTACAAGAAAGTAGAAAAATTATTAAAAAATGACACTTACCAAATGTATTTGATGCATACTATGTCCACGACTATAATATTGATGTGTATTCTCCTGTCTCCCTAGATTAACCAACAAAATGTTGTTCTCCTCTAAAAAGTAGCTCTCATCCAATATGAAAATAATACATAAAAAACCTAAGATGAGATGTAATTTTTTTAGTTCCCACAATAATGCTAATCAAAATCTCTCACTCACAGTTTCTATATTATATTCCTCATCGAATTATAAAAAACATATGGCAATTCTCATGCATACATTTCTCCCATACCCTCCAGATACATTCCATCATGCTATCAATAATGGGATACCAAAAACCCTACATGTAATTAATAATATCATGTTATTAATTAAAAACATTTCAAAATAAATATTATTTGTTTACATACCATCGAATGATCAAAAATTAATTGTTGAAAATAAATGGGAATCTCGTCCCTTGTAGCCCATGTTCTAAATAAATAATTATGAAATATTTCATTTCACAAAAAATTCATTATTTAAAAAAATATGTCAAAAAGTGTACAAATAATCGAACAATTATTATATAAATAAATTAATGGAAAATACTATAAACAAACTAAAATACAAAACATAGCATATGTCTGCTTGTGTGTATCAAACTAATGGCATAGATGTCGCTTTGGGATAGGTTCATGGATCATCCAACTCATAAGACTACAACTGTTCTGACTCACTATTGAACTACCATATGTAAGAGGGTCATATTATGTACCATTAAGATCCTTATCAAGTAGTATAAAATCAGCCAACTCACAAAATATATTACATATAAATTTCATGATGATCTGAAATAGAGTTTTATTGTTATAAAATATAAATAAAATCATATATTATATATATTTATATTATTATTGATTATATCTAGAATGTAATTGTTCTAATATTCTTTATCATCGTCATATATAATAGTGTCAATATTTGTATCTTCCATGGCAATATAATTAATTTCTATTGGATTTTAATCATCATCATCTCATTCTATTACAAGTCATCTAGGTACATCATCATAATCATCACCTCCATTGACCCATAATTTTTGTGTGTCATCATATTCATGTTTCTTTGCGTAAAGGATGTCTTTGTAGTTTTCTGTTGAAAATTTTCTATTTGTTTTACTTCAGAGGAACCATATTCAATTTGATATATTTATGTTCATATGATTTTATTTTTATTTTTTCACACAAATCAAACAACAATATTTATGTATAACAAAAATTTAAATAAAAAATATTATGTTCATGATGATCCAATAAAATGGTTCTTATACAACAATAATGATTTTTTATTTAATATCAACAATTACATTGCATGTATGAACACACAAACCTCTATTGGTATCCAACCAATGACATTGAAGAAACATTATGTAATTATGTCCCAGATAACATAGAATAATTATTTTCCCCAACATATGATAAAATAAAACAAAACATTCTCTATGAAAATATCCTCTCAATAAAATTAAATTATTTATTTATTTTATATTTCCCTTATTCATGTGTATGAAATTGAAAAACAATAATAAAATATGAAATAAAATTTATAAATATTCTAGATGGTGTGTTACCCAATACACACATTCAATTATCACTTTTATCCTCATTATGAGATACCAAAATATTTGAAATAAATTTCATTATAAAAAGTAGTAAATTTATTTTATATATTAATACATAAAGAACTTACTTTATATGTTTTTGAAATTATTATGAAAAACTATTTTTCTAACGTTCCCCAAGAGAATGTAATGTAATTATTGTATACTATTTCATGATATGATTATCATGAAATACAAAAAAAAAGTAATATTTATTTACAAAATAACCATAGAATACATGATATGGTAACTCATAATATAAAATTTGTCAAATTATAATAGTTTGTCAAAAAAATGTATGATCCCTTTGATGGTCATCATTTGATAGACATCGTTCATGAAATCTATAAAAGTCAATTCTTGGCTGATTAAAAATTGATAATTGATTTATCATTTTTTTCATCAACTTTTCCATCATTAGGGAACATTTTGTTTTTCGTTGAGTTTTTTTATCATTGAAAATAATGAGAGAAGAAGAATGAAGTTTTCTCCTTCAAATATGCTTCTCCCATTGATCCTTCAACTAATGATTTGTTAACTATTTTTCATTAATTTTTTCATGCATCACTCAGATGGTGTAAATCCATCAGATTTACATCATACAAACACATTTTTATTCATTTGAATATTGTAATATAAAATTTTCAATTGAATAAACGAAATCCTGAATTTTATTTTGTTTTCAAATTATATAAAATTAAAACTACATATTCTTCTAGTGTACATTTAAATAATAATCTATTGTTATTACAAAAATATATCAAAAAATTATATTTATTTTAGAACATCCCAAATCATACATATAAACTTTGAAATAAATCTAATTGGTATAATCATTTCTGTTATGATATGATAATCATGCCATCATAATTGGGTATTATGACCTTTTCTGATAAAACATGCCAATTAGGAGCATAACCATCTGGAAGACTCAAATTTTAAATCCATTAAATATATAATAAAGTATTTTATTTATAAACTATATAGACCTCCCACAAGTTGTGTCCAAATCTATATAAAATATATTATCAAAAGTGTTTTTCTCTATTTTCATGACATAGAATATGTGATGTACTAATAAATTAGGCTACAATTGCATATCTTAAAAAATTCTCCTTTTATCCAATTGAAATCATCCCCAGATCCATCTATTCTCTATTGGTGTATATTTTTTAAAAAGTCATGGGAGGTAATGATGATATGATAGATATTAAATCAGTACCTGATATCAATATTAGAAGTCCATATCATTAAATTTTCCATTTATTTAAATTTTTTATTTTCTTCCGAAATGGATGATCAGTTGGATAAATTTTGTGATTATAGTCGAAAAAATAATGGTTTTATCCATTGATGAGAATACAAGATTTAATGTCTCTCATATAGAACAAACATGATTTTGGAACATGTGTACTCTATCCATATAACATTCCATATGCTGGGAAGCCACTAATTGTCCACTTCAACGAAGCTTTCGTTTGGAAATTTTGTTTTAAAACCATATCATATGTACATACACCATTACTACACATTAATGTTAAATCTTCAATAAATGGATTCAAATAATGAAAAATATTCTTTTTTTGATTTAATGGATTTAATATGGTCAAGAAGATATATGTCTCATTCATCAACAACCATGGATGTAAATTATAGAGAGTTGTAAAGAAGGACCTATAAGAACATTAACGACCATAACAACCAAATAGATAGAATCCATCAATAGAATAACCCAATATCATGTTTCAACCATCATAATAAAAAGAAGGATTAAAAAGATCAAAATGTTCCCATAAATCACTATCTATTGGTTTATTTAAGATTTTATTGGTTGAAATATTGGTTTCATTCGATTAATCAATGACACAGTGTTTTGAGACACAAATAAAAATTATTGTTTGTGTGTATATTGGAAATAACTCCTATTTTTTATAGGAATCAATCCAATTTTCCCTATTTGAGCGTCTTTGTACCTCGATTTTCCACATGTAGTAAAAAAACTTATGAATCAATTTCACTATAATATAAGATGAAATAATTTAAACATGCATGAATATCCTGATAACGATGACCAATATTATAAACTAGCCTCTTAGTCTCAAATATATTTTTGGTAACACATTTATTCCATGTAACAATGCATTAGCAGAAGTGAATATCGAATCAGAAAACCTATTTGACATTCCATTATATGTTTTCGTATCCATAAATATTACAATCGCATCAAGATTCATTATCATGAAACCACCATATAAGGAATCCACAATAGACATAAAAAAACATAAAATTTTGATGGGTAAAACTCAGGAGTCAAATCAATATCATCCCAAGATACATATTGATTAAAATGACGACCATCCACATCATGTACTAACCTTTTAAATTGTAATGGATCAAGAAAAAATTATTAGTATCTTCTCTTGAACTTTTTTCCCTAAGTTGATAAAAAACATTACATTTTCAAAAAAAATGAAATATATGGGCCCCAACTTTGTAAAATGTTTCTTTCAGTATCATATCATTTTTTGTAGACTAAAAATTGTCAATTAAGAAACAAATTCGGGTTTTTATGTGTATAATGATAAAGAATATTAAACACCATCAATATATACAGGATTTATAAAAAAATTTGCATTCCTTTGATAATATATCAACCATCGATCTAGTAATAATTATTTTATGTCGACTACCATGTTAAAAATTTCATCCACGATAGGATATAAATTAATTTTTTTAATTATTTTGATATAATGCAAACATGACTAAAAAAGAATAAAATTAAAAACATATAAATTACCTGAAAATATTAAAAAAACTATCTTTTTACCATTGATTTATTTATTAATTAAAATTAATTTTTACTATTTACCATTACTATTAAATAATTGTTGTTATTTAAGTTTCATATCTACTGATCTATAATAACTACCATAAATATTTTAATAATTATATTAAATTACCATAATTATTTAATATTTATAATGATTTTTCATTAATGATTACTAATATAGTGAATTGTAATTATAATTATAACATAATATTTTTATGAAGGTTCAAATCATATATTTTACCTTCAAATATGAATAAACTAGTCTTATCCAACCATGTCAAAAAATTAATGCAATAAATTTATGTGATTATCATAATTATTTTGTATTTATCAGAATTTATTAGTAATTACTATTAAAATTAAATATCAGTTAATATAATTTTAAAAACTATATTTTAAATTAAAAAATATATAAATTATATAATATTCATCCCCACTCGTTGTTAATGTCATTAAATTTGAAAACATATTTCATTATCACTTTTTTAGTAATTTAATAAAATTAATATTATTTCATAGTAATTTATAATCTTGTTTACAAATTTAAACCACTGTGTAATAGTAAATACCACTAATAAAAATTAATTACAACTAATTAACACAATTTTTGAACAAATGATATTAATAAGATGAATTTTTTACTAATTACACCTAATGATGAATAATTAATAATAATTACAACTAATAACTTTAAATTATTTTTAATTGTTAAATATTATTAATTATTAAATATTTCCAATAATTATTAGAAATTAACTCTAATTACAACTAATTACTAGTAATTACCACTAATTACCACTAATTACCACTAATTATATCATATTACCACTAATTACTTATACTTTTTACTATATACCACTAGTTAAGACAATTTTATAATATTTAAATGTAATTATTAATAATTACTAATTTTTACAAATTACTACAAATTATTACTAATTAATACTAATTGCCAATAACTATTAAAAATTACAACTAATTTATAGTAAATTTAACTAATTGAAACAAATTTATTGTAATTACCTCTATTTTTTTCTAATTACAACAAATTACAACTAATTAAAATTAATTTCCACTATTTACTACTATTTTACATACTAGTCAACACTAATTTCCATTAATAATTACTAATGACAATGATTTATTTCCAATTATTTATCATTTTCATTAATTGCATGTAATTATTACTATTAATTTAAAATTATTATTAATTATTACTTATTTACAATAACTATTCTTATTTACAAATAATTACAAAAAAAAATTAGTCATTACCCAACATTACAAGTTTTTTTATTAATTACAACTAATTACCAGTAATTAAAACTTATTATATCTAATTATCCCTAAATACCAAAAATAGTTACTAATTATACTAATTATAAGTAATTATTAATAATTGTTGTAATTTTTTAGAAATTACCACTCTTTATTACTAGTTATGGTTAACATCCACCAATTTTTTCTAATTATATCTAATTTTAACTATATATTCAAATTACTACTAATTACCACTAATTTCAACTAATTGACACAAATTATAACCAAATTCAACTAATTACCACAAATTATTACTGATTTCAACTAACAAAAACTCATTACTTCAATTTATTACAAATTAATATTAATTATTAATAAATATTACTAAATATTACTAATTATAACAAATTATTAGAAATCATTACTAATTGTGACTATTTAGCATTAATTATTAATTTTATATACTAATTATTAATATTTTTTACTTATTATTACAAATTATCACTAATTATCACTAATTATTAAAAATTATTTCTTCTTATCAACGATTAGTACTATTTATTACTAATTTTTACTAATTATTTATAATTATCTCGAATTATTAATAATTACCACTAATAATTTCTAATTGACATTAATTTTTTCAAATTAACACAAATTATCAATAATTACCACAAATGATTACTAATTTTAACTAATTATAAGTAATTAAAACTAATTTTTACTAATTATCACTAATTACCACTATTTTTTAATTTTTTTAACTAATTACAACTAATAATTACTAATTATTACATATTATAACTATTTATTGTTAATTATTAATAATTGTAACTTATTGTTTCTAATTACCACTTATTAACACAAATTATTACTAATAAATGATAAGTAATACCAACTTGAGATATTGTTTACTAATTACCATTAAGTTGGTTAATTATAATTAATTGTTGCAAATTAATATTATTTGTTGTTAATTACATCTAATTTAAACTAATTACTGCTATATTTTTAAAATTCCAATAAATTTTTAGTAATTACAACTAATTATTATTTATTACCATTAATTATTACTAAATAATGCTAATAGTCATTTATTATTACATTGTTTTATTAATTTAAGACAGTTTTTTATTAATCACTACTAACTATTACTAATATTAAGAAATTTTTACTAATTACCACTAATGATTAAAAATTATATTTATTTATCACTATTTTTTGAATTATCACTAATAAATAATATTTGCCACTATTTTTTAATATTTACCAATAATTAATAATAAATAACTCAATTTTTGACTAATTAACAATAATTTTTAATATTTACTATGAATTATTAATATTTACTTCTAATTATGACTAACTTTTAATAATTCTTATTAATTTATACCAATTTTTTTGTAATAAAGTTTAATTTTTAATAATTATAATTATTTATTACTAATCATTACAGATTACCACTAATTAATAATAATTACTATTATTTTACTCATTACACTAACTTGCAACTAATTATCGCTAGTTATATCTATTTACAACTAATTAAAACTAATTAGTGCAAATTAAAATTGTTTACATTTTAATAACAAAAATTACAACTAATTTAAAATAAATATTAATAAATTAAAATACGTAAATATAAATATAACTTTTTTACTTATAATATGAAATAATTTCTTATTAGTATAAATAATTATTTCAAATTTAATCCAATGAAAAATAAATAATATTATTTAAATTTATTAAGAAATAAAAGAATAAAAAAATTACATAAATACCACAAAAATAATTATTTTCTTCACTACAAAATTCAAATTTTCCTCCCACCAAAACAATTCTTCTTCTACTTGAAGGAGGGAAAACTGAAGAAATGAGAGGTTCATGGGTTAATGGATAGAAACATTGGGGGGGGGGGGTTATAGGTTATATTAGAAGCAACATGACCGTATGTGAGGTTGTTCCCATTACAAAAGTTATGAAAATAAATGTTTGTGGCGACTGTCAAAAAAATAACTGTGAAGGGTCCCTTAAAAAATACTCACCCACCGACAGAGTATTTTTCATCATGTGAATGATCCCATAAAACTTAGCTTTACATGCCCATTGGTATTTGCGATAACACTTGGTTCTCATCTCAAATACCCCATTCTCACGTATTGGTGGGAAGGCATGCCAATAGTAAATGTGACAAAAAAATTTCCCATCATCATTAAATTTTTATTTAGTAGTATTTGTAATGTGAAAAGAATGTGGTTGTAAATAGTCCCCCTGAAGGAAGATTTTTTTGTGGGGTGCATGGCCCACCCAATTGACACATCACATAAATTCATCTTTCCCATTGTTTTATAAAATTTTATTTTGATAATTCATTAGATAATGGAATTTTAGGAAATAAGAATATTGGATTCCATTTTGAAAAACCACAGGTTAACTAATTCTATATATCTTAGGTAACTACTAAATATCTTATAAATATTTCCTCAAATGGGATTTAACATGATTTTAATGAAGAAAATAGTTACCCACATTAGGTTTATGAATCTTCTTTATCAGTTTAATAAAATTCGTTATCATGATTTGAAGAAGTTACTGGGTTTCTAAATTTTTTGAAAATTAAAATTTCTTGATTTATAAAAAGAATTATTTTTTTCAAACATAACTTGTGAAATAAAATTGAAGGATATATACTTTACCTAATAGAATATCAGATCTATCTAAATAATTTGATTACTCAAATATCTAATAATAAAATATCTCAAATGATCCTGAGAAAAATTAGTTTGAGAAAAAAAATTCAAAATAATACTGTTAAACATTTTTTGAATTTAAATTCTATTGAGGATAAAAAATTATTTGTAAAGAAAAATAAATAACTTTTATGTTTGAGGAACATTTTTAGGTGTTTCCACTAGTAATTAAAACACTGATACAATTTACAATCAAATCAAACATAAGTGGGTTATTTTTTTAATGGGTTTCCCAAATAGAAAACCCATTTTTAATAACATCAAGCACATTACAATAACGATCCATTTTTTCAATGATTCAATTTGCTGGGCTCCATGGGATGAAATTTTCTTTAAAAAAGATCTATAATTATAATTTCATAGTTTTTTATAAAGATGTGATACTATTTCAATATATCCTCGAAAAACGAATTTTGGATTCCTAAAATATTACTTTCTAATAAAATCAGACCAAAGAAGGATTCATTTCTGAAATAATAACTGATTTTATGAAAATAAATAGTGTAATAATAACAAATAATACGTTGAACATTGATATTAGTGACTCTAGAGAAATTAATGGATACAAAGATATTATGAGTATATTATTATGAATTATTGTAGAAAAGTTACATTCAAAGATAATGCACAAAGAGAAATTATTAGAATATGAAACATAGTTATTTTTCAAAAAACAATAATTTTAAATATTCTCGTTATTATTTGACTTACTTAAAACATTATTTTCAAAGGTTAATTATGTAGTTAGTGTTATCTTGTGTGCATGGTGAATGATACAAATAATATTCATAGTTTTAATGATGAATATAATATTTCTTCTAATAATATTGAGAATATATACTCTGTAAACATAGAATAAACTATAATTCAATATCTACTTTTCCTTACTGCAATGAAAGACCAATACATATTATTACACATAGGATTAAGACAATAGAATCATATAACATTATCTATGTTATATATGAAATAACTTTTACATGATCTCTCAAAACATAGGATTGAAACTTTTAATATCTGTCATCCATGTTAATTTTTAAAGAAACATGTGTAGAGGTTTAAATCAATTAGTGAAGTGATAACTTCAGAGACATTGTACTTATGATTCTGGTCATTGTTTATTCTTAAAAGAATTGTATATATCATTGTAAAATACACTCTATATATATTAGTTTGTTATTTAAATAGATATACAAAGGACAATTTATAATCAAAGAACTATAAATGTATTTATTATTTTAAAAAATCTCTACTCTACTAGGTAAAAATTCATATGGAACTTGGAATAGAGTTTTTAAATTCCTATTTTGAATCTTTTTATTGTAAAATAGGAATTATACAAAAAATTCACCTTGAAATCCATACTAAAATCTTCTAGTCTAAATAAGGATAACAATTTTCTATATATTACTTGAATCATGCAATGTAAATACTTAGTCACTAAATAAGTTTATCTTGAATTTTCATGTTACATGTGTTAAACTATAAATCATGTTTAATTATATATTTTATTAATTAATATCATTATGATTTATAGACTATAAATAAAAAAAATTATTTCTTCAATTTTTTTGGATGAATATTATTCATTATAAATAATAAATATAACTTACAAAAAAATTACCGAATATCAATTGATTGAATATTTTTATGCCATCATACAAGAACAAAAAATTAATGTGGTGTATTTAATAAATATAGTTGTAGTATTAAAGAAATCAGACCTATTATTTTCCTTGCAACTGGCCCTTTTTTTAAAAACTCTCAACCCACATTCTTAGATGTTATTACAAAATATCATTTCTAACATATCATTGACTGTTATTATCATAAAATAACAATATAATTTTAATTATTTCTTGTTAAAACATATGAAAATTTAAAAAATCATTATCTAGAAAATAACCTTATAAACAAAGATATCATTTTTTCATAGTAATAAACCTTTTGATAACTTCATTGGGGATATAGATCATCCATTATGAACTAGATGTTCATTGAGAAATAAAATTTACTGTTTTTCATTATTATATAATTTTGATCAACAAAATTATTATGATTCATTTGGTGATGAATATTGGATAAATTCAAATGATATCAATTAATTCAAAATATATATTGTTTTGAATTGTTTTGAACCACCTAAATATACAAATATAATTGGATTAAAATGGAGTTTTCCTAAATAAATGATGAAAATTTAATAATAGAGGGAAATAATTATAGACATGTTTCTATGTTATATTATCTATAAGAATTCCAAGATTATGAAGAATCTTATGATCTGGGTAATAAACTTCATGCTATTTATATAATATTAACGTTTACATCATTCAAGATTTTAAAAATACTTCAAATAGATTTTAACTTTAAATATCAAAGAAGACCTTTTTCATGAGGATTTATATGTAGAAAAATCCATAGTTTTTAAATTAAAAAACATCAACAACCTATTTTTAAAAATACTGAGGCACATTAAATAATCAAATATGCCCCATGTATCATGGTATTAAAGATTAACTAATTTTTAAAAAAATATTGTTTAGGGAGAGGCATATCAATCTTTTTTCTAGATTATGTTTTTAAAAATATCATCATTGTTTAAAATTATGTTGATGTATTTATATTTCATTGTACCATAAAATATTTCACATATTTATTTGAGGATCATATGATGTCTCAGTTTTACATGAGCATTATGGGTGAACATTCTAATATTATAAGTCTATAAATTACACTAATCCGAGCAGGAATTTTTATATATAAAAATAAATATATACAATATTTTCTAAATAAAATTAGTAATTATATTTCTAAAAGTATATTTACTCCAATAAGATCCTCAAAATAAATTATATAATGATTAAATGGAGAAAATATTTGATTAGAAAATAATTTAACAAATGAATTGATGTTTAATTTACATAATATATAATCATCTGGATTTATTATTTTTATTATTCATGTGATCATGAAATCAATGAAATAAAAATGATTCCCACCATAAAACTTTTTAAAATATTTTTCACTATAATATGAGAATTTTGGATTTATAGTTATTTTACCCATCTATATATTAATTTTAATATTATAATTTTATGGTTGTTGAATAAGTTATTTGTATAGTGGATACGAAAAGTTATTCTAGTACATTTCATTTGTTAGGAAAAGCATCAATGTCTTGGTACATTATGAAATTTCATACAGTATCACATACAACTAAAAGAATAAAATAAGTGTAGTTGGATGTTGATGTGCTCAATGTTTGTAGATGCAACACACACTAAAAAAATGGCATGAGTTTTATAAAAATTAAAATTTATTGTGATAAAAAATGTGACATTCAATTATGTAAAAATAGAGCACTAATATCATGATTAAATATCATTATCATAAACCCCTATTTCCTTTATGATATGACATTAAAAGAAGATTTAATTTTAAAATTCATTGAAATACATGAATAACATGTATATAATTTTTTTAAAAACCTTACTTCTCATAGATTTGAATATATATAACATAATATATGATTGAACAATGTAAAATTTCCATTTATATACATATAATCAATAATAATCTCAGTTTATTAATATAATACCTTTTAAGTGGAGTATATATGTTGTGGTTTTCTAAATACATCTAATGTTTTAAAAAAAAATCCATTTTTTTAATT
Source organism: Viscum album (assembly GCA_963277665.1). NCBI lineage: Eukaryota > Viridiplantae > Streptophyta > Magnoliopsida > Santalales > Viscaceae > Viscum > Viscum album. The sequence goes on from OY728155.1 coordinate 1,451,122,795, forward strand.
ATTTTTTTCATTAGAATTTTTTTTCATATTTTCAAAAGGAAATTATAATTTATAATTTTTAATAAAATTTAATAGATTAAATATTGTTAGTTAAATTTGAATAATTAAATTTTCATTAAAAAAATATCAATCAATATTTTATTTAGAAAATTACCAAATTCAGTTTCCTTTTAAAAACCTTCAAGAATTGGCCACTAGATAAAACATTCGTATAAAAAGCGAATTTTTACTCTAATATGTATTCATATAATATTTTAGTTTTTTAAATATCCATTAATTATATTTTTCTATTTTTTCATGTTAATTACTTTTTACAAACATTTAAGCTATTAATGTTTTAAAAGATTTAATAATTATAAATTATTATAGTTTGATGAATAGTTTTCATTAAAAACCATTAAGAGTTCAGAATATATAATTATTCGCTTGATTAAAAAAATCAACCATCAGATCCAATTATGGTTTCAATATATTTCAATGGATATTTGGAAAAATAATGGTCTCCAATAACATATATATTTGGAGTTGTTCCACCGTTATACCAAATTTATTTTAATAAGTTTCCCTCCACTCTTACGAATCCTTGTATTATTCATTCTAAAAGTATTGGATTTGTTTAATTCATCATTTCAGTGTGGAAATCAACATAATTTTCAGTTTCATGGCTTTATATGGTGATATCAAAATTCCTGAAATACTAAAGGAATGAATGATTGATAAAGCATAGTAATAAAAGTAATATATTCTATTGAAAAGATTTATTAAAATTCTAGGTTGGGAAATAAAATTGTGTTGAAAAAGATTAATTCTATTTATATTATGTAAAATTATAATATTATTACCTTATATGGATAGTAGAGTATTAAAGATTATTTAGATGTAGTTTTTTCCAACTATTTTAGTGAGATTTGTAAACACTAGTATAAAAAATATTTTTAATGGCACCTTTTTCATGTCAGGTTTTTAGAAATGATGTGAAGATCTTTTAAAATAAAATTTTCATATTGGTTATTATATAACCAAAGTGAAAATCCATTATTTATGATTTCTCATGTCAGTTATATAAGAGCTGATGAAAAAATCCTTTTCATAATTTTCACGTTTGTGATATAATAACTTGTTTGAAAAATCAATTTTCATAAATTTTTCATGCCAGTTCCAAATAACCGATGTGAAAAATCAATTTTCATGATTATTTTTCACATCTGTTAACTAATAACCAATGTTAAAATTTATTTTTAACATTGGATATTTGATAAAAGATGTCAAAATTTTTTAGAATCATATAGTTCATTTTCCAATATTAGATTCGATAGGTCATAGTGCTCAATAAGATTTACAGATCAAATGTTATGGTCATCAGAAATGGATTATATATAAACCATGTCTAAGGAAAGGACAATTTCTAAAATCCATAACACTGGATCCATCTGTCTATTTGAGCTCTGTGACCTATTAAATTGAAGCTCGAGAAATGAACTACATGTTTGGACACATTTTTCAAATAAGTTATCAAATAAACAATGTAAAAAAAACATGTAACCTTAGTTATTACTTTATTGATCTAAAAAGGACATGAAAAATGATTTTCCAAGTTATTTATTTAATAACCAACTTGACAAAGAGATGAAAATTTATTTATCATTCCATTTATTATATAATAAATTTAAAAATTCATAAAAAACTATTAATTGTTTTTCATGATTGTTATCATAAAAGCAATGTCAATGATAATTTCAATATCCCACGATCATGAAATTTGATTTTTCTGTATCATAGAATCAAAATTTATAATTTCCGGAAGAAAAATTTTGATACGAAATATTATTTTATAACATAAATTATTTGTTTTCATTAAATCGATATACTTATTTTAAAATAATTACATTCAACCATCATCATTTTCCATACTCTACTCATTTGATCTTCAATGTGATTCATTTTTTTCCATGATCTCGTCAAGGTATTTCTATTTAGTTATCCTTTAGTTATGGTATTTTATATGTTTTTATAACTGATTTTCCTTTTAAATATTATTTATTTCAACTATAATTGTTCCACCAACAGCCTTTATTTGATCTTCAATGTGAATCAACTATTACTTATTTCTGTGATATCTTTAAGTATTTTTCCTAAATTATATTGCATTTTAATATTATTATTTTTTTATAATGATGTAGAATCCTATTTATGATGGTAAAACTACAAATACTTCTTATGAATATAAAATTACCTATAAGACGAAGCTACAATTGTCTCATTCGATTTCTCCTCGAAAAAAATATATCAAAATCTTGATGGTCATAATTTCTAACTTGTAACTAATTTTGAGCTCAAAGTCCAATCAAATAGAAGATTAAGAAATTATCTACAAGATCGTAAGTATTTTTTAAATATGATATTTAAAAACCAATGATAATAATGACATTTAACATTAGTTTTTTTTAAAACCTTTGTAAAAACATACTTTTGACATTAGTTTTCTAAAAACCAAAAAATGGTTTTTAACGACACTTCCAGGTGGTATTTTAGGTCAGTTTTTTATAAACGACTTTAAAAACTATAAAAACCCCATTTTTAACATAGTTTATTTAATAAATGTCCAAAAAAAACATATTTTTAACGTCACTCTCAATATCGTCGCCTCAAAATTGATGTTAAAATTTAAAAAAACGAATCTAAAAATTTATTTTTCTATTAGTGAAATAGACTATTAATCATGATTCTAAATTAGTTTATGTCCCTTGAGAATGTATTCATACCATCAATTTAACATGATAGTAGATAATATTGATATTTTATAAAATTTAAATGTTTAATCTTCTCTTGATACCTTATTATAAAATTAATGGAATATTATTTCCCCAGACTACAGATGATGGAGTAGTAAATCTATAGATGCAATGTTATATATCACTAAGAAAACGTTTTTAGGATACTCTTAAAGCTCTTTATATTATTTAATTTAGTTTCTTTTCAATATATATAATATAAACATATTAATAAATGTGTTTCATTCTATAAAATACATTAGGGAAATAATTATTAAAATGATAACTTTTATATTACCATGCTTCATTAATATGATGTAGTTAAATTGATTGGGTTCCATTCCAATAAATAATTATTAATATAAATTATGATAAATGGTTTCATTAATTAGGGAGGAATCCATGGGGATAATTAAAGTATTATTTAACAAAACGATGATTTATTTTGGACAAATCAGCGAAGGTTGCATTCTATGAATGTTATGGTAATGGAAAAAAATTAGTTTTATTGAAAATGTAAGTTTAATATTCTACTTTATCGGGTGAAAAAGAGAAAAAGCTACGTATTATGATGATTTAATGCATATTATGGATAATAAAGCTCAAGATAAGAAAATAGATCAATCATTTAATCATGGAAAATATGAGGTTTTGGATCTGAAGTTCAATGTAGATGTGGAAGTAAATGTTATAGAGTTGAATAAAATTCATATGAAAAGTCTTGTGGAAGTTACTATGATAACAAAAATTCTTAATCGAGTAAAAACAACATGACTAATTAACTTTTATCAGTTTTACCATTATCATAATTTAAATAAGTTGTTTTTTCTAAATCTATTTTTATTGTTGATTTATAATTTTTTAAAATTCAATAATTCTATTTTCTATTAGAAATGTAAAATAAAAAGAAGATACAGATGAATCCATGTTAAAAAAATATGTTTATAAATAAATCCCAAAATAAGTAAACAAATAAGTGATGATGAAGGTAAACAAATTTATTCAGAATATTCATGATATTGATGAATAAGAATATAAATAGTTGTAATAATAATATGAAAAGGAATATGAATAATATTTAGAGTAAAATTCATCATTCACTTCCTTATCAACTCACTTTAATAAAAATATATCGTATGATGATTCATTAGATGAATAATTATCATCAAATAATAAATAATAATCTGAAAATTCTCAAACCACATTAATAGAAATGGAATATACTAATAGAGAGGTTAATGTAGAGAATGTTTTAAAGGAAGAAAATATCATGAGAAAAGAAAAAAATGATTTTGGACATTCTCGCAAAAATATTTTGGAATCCTCATCCTATTAATCATATATATTAGAATCTAATGAAAATAAATGGATTAATTATATTATATAGATTCTAAAATAAATTAAACATTCAATTCTATACCTACCAAAAATTAAACCATGGTTCCATAATATTAATACATTTTTAAAGGAAAAATTGGAATCATTGAATTTTTTTGCTGATCTATTTTTCAAAATGAGTCTAAGAAACATTTTCTAAATAAATACTCTAAGGCACATAAAAGGGTTTTCTCAGAATATAATGTCCATCAGACAAGTATATTATGACTTCAAATTACATTATGATAATCTTATATTGTTCATGAAATTATATTTCAACATAAATTATTATTTTGACATGTTTTCATCAAATGTATTGGATAGATTAATGTTTCTCAAATAGGTTAAATATTAATTGGATTATTGGAATCAATAAATCATAGAATTTAAATTGGATATTCTTAGGTTAAAAGTTAAAAAATTTACTATAACAGAATATGAATAAAATTTTCGAATATTGTAGGAGGAAAATAACAAGGTAACAATTCTTGAAGAGTATTTTGTTAGTTTGACGGTAGATAAACGAATGATATGATTTATGGAAGAGATGATAGAAAATCATGAATCTATAGTAGGCGACTCTAAGAAGAATCAAGAGGATGTAAAAGGTTTATTATTATTTTTAGTAAATTTCAGATGATTGATTGTAACTTTTCAATATGAAATCAAAATGAATTAGTAAATCTATATTTTTGAATGACATTTCATTTGATTTATTTATTTAGAAAATAATATTTTTGAATTTTTTTCAATTCTACTTGTATTAATGTTCTTTAATTTATGCCTTGGATAAATAGTTATTCTGAAAAAATTGTTTCATGTTGTATTCAATAACATTTAAAGATAATATTTTACATTCCCTATAATATTTTCATCTCACAAAGAAGGATAAATAATCTAAATTGGGGAAAAAATATATGGTTTTAAAAAGATCTAACGGGAAACAATTTTTGGGGTATAATTCAAAAGAGTAGTTCATATCAGATGTAGATATTGAAAAAATAATTTCTTACCAACACATTAGGTGTTTAGATAAGTAATGGGTTGATATTTCTTGTGATGTTTTTCTTTTAGTTACATAACCATATAATGTGTTGGAATTTTTCCAATGTTAATAGTTTTATATTTTATGATTTTTTGTGATTCTAAAAAAGGGGGAGATTATTGAGTATAAATTATACAATTTTTACTTTTCGTTTCCTTATTTTTGTTAATAAAAAAACATTCATAAAATATTTTTTTATTGACAATATATAACACTAGTATTTTATAATGTATTCATAAAAAAATCATTCAATGTGTAGAAATAATTTATAATTATACATATATTTACATTTCTTTTTATAATATGTTACAGTGGACTTACATAGCATCTAGTCCATTGGACCGACTAATTTTTTATACATAAAATAATCTAACAATTCCTTCAATCAGTGTAAATGGGTTTATATTCATCAAACTGAATGTAGTTCAGATCTAGTGGACTTACCATATTTTAGTTCATTATATTAAAAAATACAATAGACAAGTGGATTATGATATATTTATAATTACTGTAAATCTAATGATTAATATTAGAAAAACATATTTCAAAAAATTATTTTTCTATATTTAAAACCTTAGATAGAAATGATATAATAAGGTTTCAAGTGAAGAACATCTGAGGTTGTTGATACTAAAGCCATGATTCAAATAAATATAACCATTAGAGTAATTAATATAAATAATATTTAATTCAGGGATATCAATGTTGATGCTTTTATAACTCTTCATGTCTAAGATTTTTCCCCACCTAAACATCTCATTATTACACTTTGTAACATTTCCTACAGTTCTGTTCTAAGGATTACGAGTGATAAAATATGAAATCCATAGAATCTTTTTTCTTTTTGTATTCATAAAGATTGAAATGGGTATAGATTAAGGGAATCTAGGGATATGAATATTGAGTATTAAGATATATAGATAGAGTTCTTATGTGTATAGGGAGACAAATATGACACTGATCATCATACGGAGAGCTTCCATGTTTTTTGATGATGGTGTAATTTTGATCATAAAATAAAAGCCTTTCATTGTAAGGAAATATATTCCATTATAGTTTTTTTGGAAATCTTTTGTTCTAATATGTAAAAATTTATAAAATCATTAATTATTAAGGATATATTTAAAAATAATTCTAATTATTTTTAGTCATTATTACTTTATTATAAGATTTCATATTACTGGATTCTATTGTATTTATATTTTGATTTGCATTAAAATTAAAATTTTTGTTTTATCAATATTTACAAAATATATTTTATTATACTATATATGATCCTTGTTATCAACTCTATTTTATCATACATTTCATGAATCTGATACACAAACCATGGTCATCAGATGATTGATTATCCTGATCTGTTTTGAATAAAATAGGCATTGGATTTTGTGTTAGTTTAATTTTTTAAACAATAATTAACCCTCACAAGTAGTAATCATAAACTCTTAAGATCCAACAAATGGAACATAAATTTTAGTATCGTGGGCAATATATTAATAGTTAACATGAAATTCGTGAACATGTATGAACTAATATTTTTAAATCATATAAGAAATTATCAAATCATTAACATCTGATGATCAAATTAAAATATAAATAATAAATCAATGAATAATTAATTATTTGAAATAGAAAACATATAATATAATGGATAGAATAATGTTTCGAAAATGAATTATTTCTAGGGTTATGAATATGATATAGGAGGACAATGCACATTGATTGAATGAAATATCAATGTTAAGGGATTATTATATCAACTATTAATTTCCCTAAGATATGATTTTTAATGATGACCATGTTTTCTTCTAAATTTATTAATTACCACCTTTTTGAAGAAATATATAATTATAAATTTTTAATTATTGTATTAAATGATTCCATTAATTCTAATTATTTCATGAATATTCTAGCCAAGTGTTATCAATTCCATTGTATTATTCAACACCTCAATTTTTTATGTCACATGAATTTTTATTTTAGGAATATATTTATATTATCATTAAATTATTTTATCATATCCACATAATTAATAATACAATAAAACTAATTGAACTAATAATTTATTTGATATTAGAATAAGAACATATAATATTCTCAAATGTAATTTTATAAATAAAATAGTTTTCAATATATTTTTATATTCCATTTAAAAGATAATTTTTTGAGGTTTGGAATTTTATTTTAAAAAAATAACATTTTTTGAATTTTTTTGAAAAAATAGTATAGAATAATATTTTTTTTCATTTTTATGAAATGTTTAATGTTGTTGTCAATAGTAAAATAATTACATTTTTATAAATATATATATTTTTCTAAAATCATTATTTTATTGATGTAACTAAATATTTTCTGATATTTTTTTGTAAAAATATTTAATTTATAACTAAAATAATAAATTATAATAAATTATGATTAAATTATAAATATATATTAGATATTTTATAACCTATGGTATATTTTCTCTAAAATGGTTCTCAATTTTTAATAAAATTGGTATTTAATAATATATTAATATGCATTTTATACACATTATCAATTATAATTTTATTAATATTTTAAACTATAGGACCAAAATTTTGTAATATGTACAATTTTACATCTATGCATAAAAATTAATTAATTATGTAAAAATTAGTTACCATGTTAAAACGAGCATCAATGATATCATCAAATTTATATAAGACATTAGATTTGTCCCATAGAAACATCTACATTTCCTTACAAAAAAAATCATCTCCCACATTCTCTACCAATTATTCAATACATATTTTCCAAACCCCTACTAAACTAGGTTATCATCCATGATGAAATCAAAATCTTATATATAATTAGTTTCTACTCTATATTAATTCTCATTTTAATTTATATTCTAACATGTATTATATAAAATTCACTAAAAATAATAGATTTATATCAATATTATTAAGATTATGAAATTTTTTATGTTGATGAATTTTTTTTACAAATTTCCCATTTATATTGAAAAATTCATACGTCATTCTTGTTATGTGTAGACTACAACCACCATGTCTATTCTATTTTATTTTTCATCACTATCATTATTGGATGGTTATGAAGGGTTATTTAGTGAGAAAATTATATATTTATAATTTGATTATTATTCTGAAAAAATATCAATTTATTCCATTATTACATTAAATATAAAAAGAAAACTGTTTTCTGTGTGTACATGTAGACTAAAACCACTATAACAATTATTTAATTTTTCAAAACTATGTAATGTCCCGGACCCTCTTGTTCCATTACATATACAATTCTGGGGTTTGGGGCACCTTATACCCTATCAGTAGGTCCTGAGGGTGGCTTGTCAATAGTAGGATGTCACCATGGTGTCACTGATTGGTGAGTCATCGATCGGTGCCACATAGGGCTTGTTGGGACTTTTGTTCCCCATTTATTCCTGTAATTCCGCTTTTATGTCTTTTTTAATATAAAAAATCAAGGTCATTTTTAAACACATAATTTTTTTTAAAATTTCTACAAGTTGGTCGTCTTTCAATAGAATGAAACATTGTGTCACGGTTACGCGTTTTACTCTATTTAAATTAAATCCTTTAACTCACAACAATTATGTCAACCTATGCAATGAGAAGTATACAAAAAAATTATCCCATCGTGTGTAACCATACAACAATGTGGTGAAACCATGAACTAGCTTTGTTGTCATTCAATATTTCATATCATATAGCTACGAGATACCACCTTTTATCGTACATTAATTCAGTCTTCTTCTTGGTTAGTCTCTTTTCCATTCCTTGGTGTGTTTGGATACCCCCTTCTCGAGGCTAGTGGTTTGCCTATGATTTAGCATTTCTTGCTCACTCATGGATTCCTCTGAGTTCTTCGCCTATAAGTCATGCATCCCCATTTCATGGCATGTGGAGAAAAACGTCGATTTTTGATCATCCATTTAGGTTTTTTCCTTCATATTTCATTACTATATATCATGCATGGGGGGTATAATGATGTTCCATCAACACACAGTTGAATAAAAAATTTAATAATGATAATAAATAGTTTTTGAAGGATTAATGGGAGTGTTTGACGGTTATGTATCTTTATCATTTAACTTCCCTTTTATGTTGTGAATTTTACGGGCTTGCACCCAATGAATAAAATGGAATTTGGTGGTCCTTTATTGTGAACTAATGAACCTATGATTTTTGGATAATAATGTGATTGAATGGCTGTAACACGGGAGATAGTTAATCACATAATGTTTGTTGATAAAAGAGATGATTAAGGAATAAAAACACATGTGTGATCAGTCTGGTTAACCAAATAAAATGATAGAACATAATAAATGGAGTTAGTTAAATATGGAAACTCACATTCTCTTTTCTGGTAATAATCATGAATTTTCTGCTTAATGTTTTTGGGGTGACTTGGATGGGGATGGGATAACATGTCTTCCAGATGTTGTCTTGTGAATCAGTGCCTATAGGTTAGGGATTGGTTTTGTTCAGGTACATTGATGGGTCTCATAGATCCCATTGTTGTTGTGACTTTACAAGTGAACCGGTTGTGAATATTTAATTTTCTTCATGGCTGTTTTTTCTTCCTTGGATCATGGAATAGATTTTAGTTTTATCATAGATAATATCATTTAAATGGAACCACATGAATATCATAAAAATAGTGGGTTCAAATTGGAATTTTTTTCTGGAAATGATTTGTGACTTGGTTGCAGGTTTTGTGCTTATTGTGCTTTTTATGAATGTATAGTAATGTGGGTATTTTTATATAGGCTGGATTTGGATCCCCTATGTTTATTTGAATTCTTGATTACCTATATATATATAATTTATATTTTTATTTTATTATTCTCACCCCACCAAAGTTGAGCAATTAATTCTGAAAAAAAAACCCATTTCATGGGGGAGGGTGTTTTTACAAAGACTCCAATGAGTAGCTAGTTAGTTGCTCATTTTTTTCTCCCATTCTTGAGAAGTTTAGGACTCTTCGGCCAGGATGTGACATCTTGAGGTCCATTATATCCGATTATTCTTTGTATAGGGTAGTTCATTAGGATTTTTGATTTGTGTGTGTGTAGTTTGTTTCCCATGTGTCTTCGAGATGAGGCCCATTTGTCGTCCGGTGTGGCGGTAGTTGTTTTGGACCAGATGTCTTTGGGCATGGTGGTAGATATTTTGGACCATGTGTCTGTGGGAATGGATGTGTGTGGTAGTTTTGGACCAGGTGTCTCCAGGCGATATGTGTGTTTGTGGTAGCCCAAAAGGTTGTGGTTGGGATGGAAGTGGGATTACGATGATAATGGAGGGTGAGGACTTATTGTAACAACCCGAGATGTTATGAAAAAAATTCTTTTCAATTTCATTGATGTCTTGTGTTTCACGCTACACCAAATAAATGTTTCACTACATGCATCCCGGATTTGGCTTGTGTTACACCCAATCGCGACCTTCCTCGGTAGCGTGTGTACTACACAATACTGGGTTTCACTAAGCGATAATATATTGTTATAATATTATTCTGGCCTAACCGTTATGAATAGAATTAACAAAATTTTAATTTTTCTAACATTATTATTTATCTTACCCATTTTCAAGAACATGGTATGAGAATAAACTAAATTATTAGGGTAAAATAATTATTTTTTAAAAAACATAGTTTCCCCCCCTTTTGATGGCACACCCACTTTAAATCTAGTATTTGACATGTTTATAAGTTCAATTTGACAAAATTAAATTCTTCATTTGAATCAAGATATCAAAATTTCCTTTTGATATATTATTCGTATTATTCAGATAACTTTTATATTTTAATAAACAGTAAAAACACGATATATTTTAATTAAAAACAAATTTTTTCATCGAAATAATTTATATAATTAGATTATCTTTTTATTGGTATTAATGTGTAATTAGAATATAATTTTACCATATAATCCAATTTTGGTCATTGTAATTAATTTCACTTTGAAATTTGATATAAACAAGTGTCGATCTTTTGATAGTTATTGTTTCTTAAAAACACACTATTTGTTTTGATGACGGGAATTAATTTTAAAATAAATTAATTCCACTTCTATATTTTGAATTTGGAGAAATATAATTCATTTTTTAATTTTGAATATCAAATATAGTTTAGGCTGAATATTTTGTATTTTTTTGGAAAACCATCAATTTTTGTTGAATAGTGATACTACATTGTGGTAGTTCAAAAACTGACTCTTTCATTTATATGAAATTTTACCACTTTTTAAATTGAATTTCAAAAATCTGACATACATGGTTGTTATAAAAAAGTAAAATGTTATTCAATAAGATGAAAATATTTTTGTGTGAATAGTAACTTTTGACTATTATTTACCGTTGTTAAAGTTAAATAGGGTAATTCAATGTTAAAAGAATATTATAATAATTCAAAATTACCTTAACACATATCCTAACGATATTGGATAGGTAGTGGCCAACCATGTTCTTACTTGGGTCAATTATGGGACCCAATTGAGCCACATGGTAGTGACAATGACATTTTGGATTAATTAATTTAATGTAAAGACAAAATTGACATTAAATAAAATCATTTAGTAATTAATTTTTTTAAGGGGCTATATAAATTACCATTTATAATATAAATATTTATTGGAACGATAAAAATATTTCAAACATGATTTTATTTTTTTTATAATTTTTAGACATCAAATAAATTAAATTATTTATGACAGAATAATGATGCAGTATTTACCTCATTAATAAAAGATTTAAATAAATAAGATAGTAATGATTAAAATATTACCCAAAACATTTCCATTTCTTATTTGATTATTTTATTTCTACCATGAGTAATCTTATATTTATCTTTAATGATATTGGACCTGTTGAAAACTAAGATATGTTTATAATAAAATAATATTTTCACACATTACAAAAGAGCCCCTCCTCCCCCTTATAAAAGGATACAATTTCTATCCAACTCCTCGCACCTCTAAATCCATTTGGCTTTTCCAACCACTTATTTATTAAGCTCCCTACATCCCTATCCTCCTTCTCAACGCCTTACCTTAGGTATAAGACATATAAAGATTTCCTTTTTGTTCTATCCAATGGAAGGTACCCAAATTATACGAATCAGTTTCTCTTAAATTGTTTTATTTTATTCTACTTCTCCAACCCCTAAACAATTTTTAATAATTTATTTTGTAACAACACCAATATCCTCAATATACTAGGATGTTTTTATGAGATTTATTTGATCTACACTTTCCCACACCTCCATCTAATGGATGAAGAACATAATGTTTATGTGGATGGAAAACTAACTCTCACGAAACGATGATTGTTCGATTTTCTGCTACCGCCTTTCATTGTGTACATTATGATGGAACTTTATTTATATATGATATATATTATGTTTATTATTTCCTTATTCTTCTTTAATTCACAATTATATCAAGCCTTTATGGTTTCCATAGTGGGTAAATAAGATAAGCTTAGTTGAGGAAGTGCGGACTACTGCCCCCTCAAAGTGATGTGATTCATTAATGCCTTATGTGGGATTTATAAATGATGGATTTAATGATAATATATATAATATTATACTGGAATTATAATATACATATGTATAATTAAGTTTTAATTTCATTAAAATAAGATATAGAAATGACAGTAGCGTCCATGCATAGTTACGACTTACCGTCTCCATGAATGGTGCATTTTATTTCTTACCCCATATGTTTTATACAATTATAAATACATGAATATGCTGGATATATATGATATATATGATATATAAATCATTAATATCATTCTGGATATAATGGACCATTGCCCACATGAACAACATGTAATTATAAGAAGTCCATTTTTGACTCAAGTACAAAATAACAACAAATCGAACGTTATTAACATAAATGGTTACATAATATTTATAACATTGTAATAAGTGATATAAAAGGAATAATAAACTACAAAAATGTTCTTAACCAATTATAAATTAACTTTTTAATACTATTCAAGAGATTAAAGAACAATCGAGTCATGTCTGACACGAGGTAAGGGAACATCTTAACCCATTTTCCATTCAATCGGTTGATCTTCCCTTTCTTGTTTATGTTGTTATTTGATTATGCGAGAAATGAATTTTTATATATTATCATGTATTTGTACTTTATTTATGTGACCTTATAGTGAATACACATAAGGGATCTATTTTATTTACAGAAATATCTTTGTAAGGTATAATTTTACAAATATCATGTTTCCGAGATTGTTTATTCATAAGTATTTACTGGGGTTACATTTAGAAACCATGTCACTATTTTCAAAAAATGGTTTCATGTTTATTTAAAGTAATTTTCAACCATTTTTTAATTTTACTACATGGTATGTAAGGAATGATTCTTTTTTTACAATACAAGGAAAATTTTTACTTTTTCGGAAAAAGTATGAGAAGAATGTTTTTTATCATATACGGCATGAACGGATATTTACGGTTTTATAATGCCTTATATTCAAAAAGCGTACTCTACAATATTTCATGACTATTTTAAAAAAAAACATTTTAATTTAAAATTAAATGTCATTTTGTGAAAATAAAATTATTTGGACGAAGAAATGATATTTTCCTCATGAATTAATTTCAAGTGTTTTGTCAAAAACTATTTTCCATCTAAGATGAAATTATTAAGTATTTTTACGTTTCATGAATAATGTATCTTTTATTTACATGGATTGATTTTTTTTTTGATGAAATGATATCCATTTCTTTTATATGGATTATGAAAATATGGGATGATGTTTATGAAACCCATTTTGTTAGTTTGGGTTATTATGAATGATGAATGTTTATTTAGTGGCACACGAAAGAATGATTTAATTATGAGAGGGTTGGGACCCATATATCTCTCCAATGAATTGGTTAAAGAGTTTTATCTCATGAGATAGACATGGCTAGAATGGTATGTTAATCTTGTTCAGTGATACAGGACTGGAACGAGGAGTGAACTCGATTCAGAAAGGGACTTTGTCCACAAAGATGGTCTTGGCAGCATGGCCTTGGCTACTATGGAAATCATATCATGTGCTTATTGGTTTCCTGCAATTAAATTTTTTATTCCCATGATATATTATCATGATTTATGTTCCATTATGATCTATTCCTTATTTACTGCCATGTTTTATGTCATTGCTCAATATTTTGATGTTTAAATAATATTTTCATGTTTTTAAGTTCAAATGTATATGGTTTGTTTAATTCTCTCCATGCTTACAGTTGTTGAGCATTTGAGATCACCCTTTATTTGTTTTCTTTTCCCCAGGATTTAAAGAAAGGTTTTAGATAAGTGAAAAAGGGAAGGTCATTATGGGAAATGTTGAAGATCTTTCACCACGATTAGAATATTATATATCGAGTTTCCAAAGACAATAAACTATTACAGTCCTTGTGTGTTTGTTTAGGTGATGTATTATGTATTCTGAAAAAGTAATTTAATGTCTTTATATGTCATGATTTGGGTCTCTAAAGTTGGTATAAGAGGAAAGGTTTATTTACCCATTGGAATCTTGGATGCGAAAACTTTATTGAGATCACAAGATATATTTATAAGGTATGTATAGGGATGTCTATAAGCTTAAGTATAAGTATAGATTATAGTCCTAGAATTATGGTAAAAACTTAGAATTAACCCTATGATGTTATGTATTGAATGTACTACCCTTTTGTTATGTTGTTTCCCCTAACATTATTTTTTCCTCTCACACTATTCTATTTGGGTTTTAGACGATGTATGGAACCCGAAGTATCTGTGTTGATCAATGTAATGCACAATGAAATGATTGTCCTCTTGAAAAACCAAATGTTATTGGAGATGGAGTGAAAAATATTATTGTTATACTTACAAAATATGTGAATCATTATGGAGTTCCAAATGATCAGATAAAAGAACAATATTCTATTGAGTCCTTTATGAGGCAATGTCCACCTTCTTTCAATGGGTCTTCAGATCCACTTGTTGCTGAATAATGGATTGGTACCATTGAAAAGATATTTTCTATACTTCGCTGTTCAGAACATGAAAAATTCATTTTAGTTGTTTACCATTTAGATGGTGAAGCAGACCAGTGGTGGACTCTAAATAAGAATACAATGCCCCAAGAGGAAAATGAATCAATGGAATGGGACGAGTTCAAGAACTTGTTTTTCAGTAAGTACTTCCCTCGTATTTTTCAAATAGAGATGGAAAAGGAGTTCCATAAGCTTAGGCAGAAGGATGATGAATCTGTTGGTATATAAGAAGCAAATTTCACAAGACATTCAAGGTATGCATCTGGTTTTATCGTCCAACCTGAATGTATAGATGATCGATTTTTCAGTTTCATAAAACCAAGTCATCAAAGGGAAATAGCTATAAGAGACTTATGTAGCTATGAATAAATTGTGTGTTGTGTTATAAAGGTAGAACTATAAGTTTGTGTAACATATCCATCTCATGGTTTTGACAAGAAATGAAAGATGGAGTTCGAGGAGAAATCTCGGAATAATGGTGAAAATAAGATGAATGTTTCTTTATGATCAATGTGTTGAAAGAATCTTGGTAGAGATTTATTAAAGGGACTATAAAATGTATTAAGTGTTGAAAAGAAGTTCATTAAGAAGAGGAGGGTCTATGTAATGGAAAAGGGTTGCTAATGATGTGAATAATGAAAATACTGCATAGAATGCACCACCAACACTTCAATACTTCAAGTGAAAGGAAATGGAGAATTATACAAATCAATGTCCTAATCCAAGGGTTAAGGATGATCGACATCAACAACCACATAAGGAAAAGGAAATAAGGGAAGTCACATGAAATCACTATTGGAGATGTTGAGTATGACAACAATGTAGTGGAATTGTTTACTTAATGGAATCCAAAATAATGTTGTATATAGTATCATGGAATATTGGAATATTTATGTATTAATCTATTGTGGTTTTCAGTAATTTTATGGTACCAGTAACCATGAAAAGTGATTCAAATATTTTGAAAGGAGATGATATGTGCATAATGAAGGGATAAAGAGAAACTAAATTGTTTGATAGTATTCATGATCTTATGATTGATATAAGGACTAAGTTATATCATGGTTTGAGTATATAGAATTTTTTGGATTTTGGTATGTGAAAAGCGTTAACATTTTGTCAGAACTTGTATTCTTACTAAGGTTTTATGGTAATTCATATTTCAAAATAATACATTATTAAGGTATTCACATGTTTGGAATTTGACCAATAAGACATATCTTATGATATATGGGTGATAAATGATGGTATTCACATGATCAGTAGATGAAATTTATAGTAATTTTTTTCTTTAAACTATGAGATCGGACAATCGTAGTTTGGATAAGACTAAAGATTAGAAAGAATTATGTTGGACATCAGATATTATTGATTAAGGATAGATCTTTTTTCTATATTATTTCTGGAATGTTATAATAGTTTTCTTTAAGAAATGGGATAACATGCAGAACGGGCGACAACACGTCGTGTCGGACAAGGATATGGGAATTGAACCCACAACTGAAGTGAGACTGGCCTTTATCACCTACCACTGTCCTATAGGAAGTCGATCGTTAGTATAACTAGTTTTATTATATTAATATTTATGATATATGAATTATAATCCATTTTAGGAACCATATACGATTAATCTCAATATAGATGGACTTATGTATATTTACTAACTTTTACTATCATTTTGTTTGAGTCATATATAATTTCCTATCATTCTATTGCATGATCTTATGAAACATCATGGAAGACAAATTCAACTTCATTTCTTTAAGAGATGTAGTGGAAATTGTTCAAGTCACAAACAACAATAGGATTGTACCAAAATCAAGTAAGTATTTCTTTTAATTCAAAAATTCTTAAAATTTATAGAAATAAATCATCCATACAAAAAAATGTTGTCCCAGAGTCCTTGTATTAGATGAATCAGATGGTACCTTTGATCATCACAAATTTATGGCTTTGTTATTTTTGAATTTTTCAAA
This sequence comes from Viscum album, assembly GCA_963277665.1. Taxonomy (NCBI): domain Eukaryota; kingdom Viridiplantae; phylum Streptophyta; class Magnoliopsida; order Santalales; family Viscaceae; genus Viscum; species Viscum album. The sequence continues at coordinate 1,451,140,017 of OY728155.1, forward strand.
GCCATGTTATCTACCTCTTTCCATTAATACATGATGGTTGGATTTCTCTTCCATATCCATATTTTTTCCATAAGTTCTCGTATGTGGAATCATAGTGATTAGTTAATTTGGGTAACCGTTATGTTTCATAATTTATTTTTTAAGGATATGTTTGTGTATTCCTTTTTATGATGTGGGTTTCTATTAACGAATCGTTCGAGTAGTAAACCATTTAAAACCCCGACGAATTTCGAGGGAGAAATTCATTTTAAGGTGGGTAGAATGTAACACCCCGAGATTTTATGACAAATATTCTCTATAATTTCATTGATGTCTTGTGTTGTATGATACATAAAATAGATCTTCCACTACACACATCCATGATTTGTCTTGCATTACACGCAATCACGACCTTCCTCGAAAGCGTGTGTACTACGAAATACCGGGTTTCACTAAACAACGATATATTTTTATAATATTATTATGTACTATCCGTTATAAATATTATTAACTATATTTTAAATTTTATAAAATTATTATTCATCTTACACATTTTCTAGAACACGATTTGAGAACAAACTAATTTTTTTGGGTAAAATAAGTATTTTAATAAAAATGCAGTTTTGTAGCCTTTTGATGGAACAGACATATTTAATCTAGTTTTTGACATGTTTATAAGTTCAATTTGACAAAATTAAATTCTTCCTTGGTATTAGTATAAAAAAATTTAATTTGGATCAATTTTTCTTATTAATCTGATAACTTTCATATTTTAATGAATAGTAAAAACACGCTATATTTTAATTAAAAACAACGTTTTTCATCAAATAAATTTGTATGGTTATATTATATTTTTAATTGGTTATAAAGTGTAATTATAATATAGTTTTACCATTTATCCAATGTAGATCATTGTAATTAATTTCACTTTGAAATTGAACATAAACAAGTGTTGATCTTTTGATAGTTATTGTTTCTTAAAAACACGCTATTTTTTTATAACATGAATTAATTTTAAAATTATTTAATGCCAATTATATGTTTTTAATTTTGAAAAATAGACATCATTTTTGTATTCATAATATCAAAAAAATATTTGGCTGATTTTTTGGTATTTTTCTGAAAAACATCAACTTTTTATGAATAGTGAAACCACTTATTGGTAGTTAAAAAACCGACTATTTCATTTAAATGAAAATTTACCACTTCTATGAATTGATTTTCAAAAACATGAAATACATGTTTGTTATAAAGAATAAAATGTGGTTCAATAAGATGAAAATAATTTTTGGTGAACAGCAACTTTTGACTTTTATTTACCGCGGTTAATGGTACATAGGGTAATTCAAGGTTAAAAAAATATTTTAATAATTCTAAATTACCTTAACACTTGTTCTAACTTTATTTTATGAGTATTGGACAACCATGGGCATCCTTGGATTTAATTGGGGACCCCATTGATCACCATGGTAGTGATAATGGCAATTTTGATTAATTAATTTAATGTAAAGACAAAATTGACCTTAACAAAATTCTTTTTGTAATTAATTTTTATAAGGGTTAATATAAATTATATTATAGACTATAAATATTCATTGGAAATATAAAAATATTTACTACATTATGGATTTTTTTTAAATTTTTAGACCTAAAAAAATTAAATTATATATGACACAATTATGATGCCGTCTTTACCTCATTAATAAATGATTTAAATAAATAAGATTATAATCATTAAAATGTTATCAAAAACATATCCATTTCGTATTTAATGATTTTATTTCGACCATGAGTCTTTTAATATTAATCATTATGGATTTTTGGACCTTTTGAAACCGAATCTAAGATTATAATAAAATAATAATTTCACACTTTCTAAAAGAGCCCCTTCCCCCCCCCCCCCTTATAAAAGGAGACCGCTTCCATCCCATTCCTCACACCTCTCTACCAATTTTTATTGTCCAAAATATGACCAATTAAGCTTTATACATCCATATCCACCCCCTATAATCCTTACCTTAGGCATAAGACACTTCAAGAGGTCCTTCTGCTTCAAACCAAAGAAGTTACCCAAATTAAAGGTAACAGTTTCTCTTAAATTGTTTTCTTTTAATCTACTTCTCAAACATCTAATGTATTTTTAATACATTATTTTGTAAAAACACCATTATCATAAAAATACAAGGATGTTGTTATGAGACATATTATTACTAAAATTACACACACTTCCATCTAAGGGATGAATAACATAATGTTTCTGTAGATGGAAATGTAACGCCTCACGAAACGACGATTGTTCGATTTTCTCCTACTGCCTCTCATGTTGGCCATTATGATGGAACTATATTTATATATGATATGTATTATGTTCATTATTTAATTATTATTCTTTAATTCCTAATTATATCAATTAATTATGGTTTTTATAGTGGGTAAATACGGAAATCTCATTTGAGGAAGTGCGGAGTACTACCCCCTCAAAGTTATGTGATTCGTTAATACATTATGTGGGATTATTAAAGGATGGAGTAAATGATATTATAAATGATATTATACTGGAATTATAATATACCTATGTATAATTAAGTTTTATTTCCATTAAAATAATAAATAGAAATGAAAGTAGCATTCATGCGTACGTATTGCTTACCGTCTCCATGAATGGTGCTTTTCATTTCATACCTCCATATGTTATGTACTATTATAAATACTTGTATATTATAGATATATATGATATATATGATATATAAATCATTAATATCATTTTTTATATAATTAACCATTTACCACATGAACAAAATGTTAATTTAAGAAGTCCATTTTTGACTCAGGTACCAAATATCGACAAAACAAACGTTATTAACATAAATGGTTACATAATGATTATAACAGGGTAATAAGTGATGTAAAAGGAATAATAAACTTGAAAAAGGATCTTAATAAAGTATATATTAACTTTTTATTATTATTCAGGAGATTAATGAATGATCATGTCATGTCAGACACGAGGTAAGGGAACTTCGTAACCCAATTTCCGTTCATTGGGTTGATCTTCTCATTCTTGTTTATTTCATTCCATGATTATGTGAGAAATGAATTTTTTAATATTATCATTTATTTATACTTTCATTAATTTCACCGTATAGTGAATACACATAAGTGATCTATTTTATTTACAAAAAAATCATTGTAAGGGATAATTTTAGAAATCTCATTTTTTCGAGATTTTTTATTCGTAAGTATTTACTCGGGATAGATTTATAATACATGTCCATGTTTTCTAAAACTGTTTTCATGTATGTTTAAAGTCATTTTACACATTTTTGAATTTTACTACATGGTATGTATGGAATCATTCTTTGGTTTACCATATGAGGTACTTTTTGACTTTTCCGGCAAAAGAAAGAGAAGAATATTTTTTAACTTATATGGCATGAATGGATTTTTATGGTTCTATAAAGAATTATTTTCATGAAGAATACATTACAAGATTTCCTTACTATTTTCAACAAAATCCTTATCTTTTAAAATTGAATTTAATTTTGTGAAAATAAAATAATTTTGAAGAATAACGGATATTTTCCTCAAGATTTCATTTCAAGTGTTTTATCAAAAACTATTTTACATCTAAGATGAAATTATTAATTATATATATAATTCATGTATAATGTATCTATTTTTTAATTGGGTTGATTTTTCTTATGATGAAATTATATCCATTTCATTTATATGTATTATGTTATGATGGGATGATGTTTATGAAACCCATTTTGTTCGTGGGGTTATTATGAATAATGTCTGTTTATTTTGTGGCACACGAAGGAATGGTTTCATTATGAGATGGGTGGAACCAATATCGCCCTCCAATGCATGGGGTAAAGATTTATATCTCATGAGAGATACATGGATGGAACTACATGTATATCTGGTTCAGTGATACAGGACTGCAAAGAGGAGTGAACTCGATTCAAAAAGGGACATTATCCACTAAGATGGTCTTGGCTGAAATTTCATGGCTGCTATAGAATAATATCATGTGATTAATGGTTTTACACAATTACATGTTTTATTTCCATGCTATTTTATCATGTTTTATGTTCTATTATGATCTATTCCATATTTACCGCCATGTTTTATGTCATTTCTCATGATTTTGATGTTCAAACATTATGTTCATGTTTTTATGTTAAATTGTATATGGTTTGTTTTAATCTCTCCATGATCACCCATACATAGCATTTGAGATCCCCCATTATATGTTTTCTTTCCCCAAATATTTAATGACAGTTTTTAGGTAAGAGAAAAAAAATGAACATCTTTGTGGGAGATGTTGATGATCATTCCCCACGATTAGAGGATTATATTCCGAGTTTCCAAAGACACTAAACTATTATAGTCCTTGTGTGTAAGTTTTTTGATGTATTATGTATTCCTAAAAAGTAATGTAATGTCTATATAGGTCAATCTTAGGGTATCTACACATATACATAGTATGTATTCAATAAATAGTGGGAATGTGATGTGTGGTACCCAAATAATGATGTCAAATTTATATTATTTAAATATACTTTCATTATTTGGGGAGTGTTCCTTGGTGAGTATTGGGTGGATTGTTTCCCTGTTAGGTACTTTTGTTTTCCCTTTTTCTCACGGGTAATTAGAATGACTCCCCACTTGGTCAGGAGAGCATTTGGTTTTTTCTACTGTGTACAACCATATAGTCACCGAACATATCTAAAACTGATTTCATGTTTCCAGGAAGACTTTGAGGAACGTTCCAAACTCTATTAGCTCGGACATCGAGATCGTTGACTTTGAAATTCATCATTTCTTTTGTTACATCCCATTGAAAATTTAATGGTACATATAGCACTTATTTTTGGAACATGCATGTGTGAATGATTTTTTTGGTTTTACATTTACATCAAGTCATGGTGATGATAGGGATTTAATTACTTCTATCCTGATCCTACTAAATGAATATGGTAATTCCTTCCATATTACGTGTTACTATATACCATTGGCATTGGTTGGAGAATAGTACTCAAGAGGGAGTGATTTATGTATCTATAATAATTTTTGTTAAAAAACTATTCTAAAAATGGTTCAATAATAAATTTAAATACAACTCATTTAATTAAAGTAATACCGTTATAGAATATTGATTGTATAAGTAACTTCTCAAAAGATTGGATAAATCTCAGAAATCAAAATATCAGTAATTAAAATACTTCTGAAGCTATTATAATAAGGAAAATAAATTTTAAATTCTTTCTATGATTACATATCAATATAAATTTAGTTATTCCGGAATTATACAATTAAAGATAGAAAGATTAAATTAAATAATATAGTAGATATAAAACAAGGGGTTCAGTCTCATGCTAAGACCTAATCCACTCCTCTTGGTAAACACCTTCCACCAAACAGTTAATATTAATACACGTGATCTACACACTAGATTAGGGTTAACAATAGTACAAAAGACTATCTAATTCACATGACCACTTCCATAGTTATTAGTGGGTATACTACAAGGTCAAAAATTGACCTCTTACACACTTATCTCTCGGTATAAACAAGTGTTAATAGAAGTATTCGAAAGGCTATCTTTTATCATCTATTTAATATAGGATACAACATGTGTTTTTATTGAGATATACCCACATTGATAAATAGAAATAAATAGTACACAGTATCTGAGATGTATTTATATTAAGGTAGAATTTATATGAGTGTTAGTCGTAGTAGCTTTGGACTTCTATGATGAAGAAGATGCCAGAATCGAGTCCTTGTGTGGAAAATAGTGTATCTCAAGTTAGAAATATCTGGCTTGTGTTCTTCATGGCATTTAAAGTGAGATTATTTCCCTGAATATGAGATTCATGTATGGTTATTTTGTTCTTCATCAATTTCGAGTTTCATGTGTCATTTTTTTTTGGAAAAAATCTCTATGTCTTTCTTTGTGGGCATGCTCCAAGCTTCTTGGTTCATATTTTGTTTCTGGGCCACACCTATCCTTAATTATTGGAGTGAATGTTTTTGAGATGACACGATGAATGTACTATAAACCCCGTACCTCGTATAATTAGGTTACATGAAGTCAAATAAAAAGTATTTATTTAATTTCATTTAAAATATAAAAATAGGGCTGTTAGAAATAAAAATTAAAAAACGACAAAACAAATTAATAAAGGGTTTCAAAGTCTATCAGGAAACAGTGTATCCATGAAATTTTTTCATCATGAATCAATGTATCCTACTTTGCATTTGAGAGCTGAGAATTTCATCATGGAAAAATTTTATCAGGATCTTGAACTAGTAGCATATATATGGTGTTTGATCAAATTGTCTTATTATAGTGACTTGATAGTCAAAATGACTTGATGGTCACTATTTCTTGATGGTTACGGTGCATGGATGGTCACACTGTCTGGATGGTCATAGTGTCTGGATGGTCATGGTGGCTAGATGGTCATGGTTTCTGGATGGTCACAGTTTCTAGATGGTCATAGTGTCTGGGTTACGATGTCTGGTTCCTTTGCTAGAAAAACACAAACGGTGGCAGACTCAAGGTATATTCGACATAGCTGAATATCTGTATTCAGACATAAAATTTGATATTCATAAAATGGTTTAGACTTAATCATACACAATATAAACTAAATTAAATATAGAATAGAATAATAAAACATAATGTGTATAAACTATGTTGTTGGATAGATTTTCATAAAGCATAAAGATATTGATCATTTGTATAGATTATTGAAAGAAATTGCATAGTATTAACATGTTTCACAAATTAGTAGGCTTTTTTATCATAAAAACATGATTAACACATTAGAAGACCAACAATATCTCCCTTTTTATAATTATAAATCATGTGAGTGAGCTATCTAGTCATAGGGAATGTGGCTCTACCTCATTGTGTATTTAGAGAATAAATTTCTCCCCCATTTGGGATTATCAGAAAGAGTGAATAAGAAGTAGAAAATAAAAGTTCACAATGTATTATAAAAATAATATAGTCATTAAAAATAGTAGAAAAAAAATGAATACAACAAGATCCTTATCAAAATATATTAGTCACATTTATTCAACACTTGAACGTCATCTCTTTTCCCTTCGTAGCATCATCAGAAGATGAATCCATAAGAGAAGAGGTATAAGTGGAAGAAGGGGGTGAACCAATTGATATAGAAGGTAAATGTATACCTTAAAATAAAAAAGGGGTAATGAATGTGCAGTAGAATTATAAGGCAACTGTGGATCATGGAAACTATGTCTGACCAGACTCAGAGCTTGAAAGACAGACATCGTTGTGGAGGAAAGAGTAGTAGGGGAGAAGGTAGGAAAAATAGTTCTCAGTGGTGCAGGTGCAGGTGGAAAAATGGAAGTACTTTGTACATGAAGATAAGGCCTCAGAAGAATGATGAATTCAGAAATTATCTCTCCACTATATTTCATGGATTTATCAATGTCATCCTTGCTCTCCATAAACTTGTAAAACAAACAAATGAAATCTGTTGGCTTTGGAAGGTGTGTTTTGAAGGGTTGAGTGAGAGGAAGGATTCATAGATTCACAATAAGGTAATTTAAATGGTCTGTAATGTCATTGTTTGAGAAGATCTGGTTGATGTAAAAATCCACCATCTTATCATTTTCTTATGGAGTATAATTTGAAATCAGAGAATGGATTCTATCATTGTTCTCGATTAGCTCAAATAGTGATTTTTTATCAAATCCACTAAGCACACTCTGACGTTTCTCTTTGAAAAATGTTCGGAGAAGATCACTGTATAAAAAAATTTGAGATTATTATACAATTGAATTAGAAGTAGTAACAGTTGATGTAAGGGAATATAGTTGATTCTGAACTTTTTAGAGAAAATATTTATATGCATTAGTTATCTTGTTATGACCAATAAAAATCCCATGCATCTCTTGACCAATGTTTTTCTTTCATTCAGCAACCTTTTAGGCTAACGATGTGAGATGAGGTTGACTCTGGGAGGCTATATCCTATGGAGTATGACTGCTAACATCCTCAATAGTATGGGAAAAAGGTTCTGGTTAGGAATTCAACACTCTTTTCATGTCTTCAACCATACCTCTTTGAGAATTCACTTCATCACTAAGTTGTTTATTCTAAATTCTGGTTTCATGAATCTCAAATAGCATCACTGGATGAATCTTCCAAAAATATATTCCAACAACAGGACAACACCCCTTTAAATCAAATTTTTTATAAGGGCAGGTTGATTATTCAAGAGAATTTCAACCCCAGCTAAGAGGTAGCTCAAAATTCATTCACATATTCCTTATTTACCATGTTGGAAGATTCTTGAAAATGCACAATGATTGAATATGAGAAATGATCAGGTTCATTGGAAGACATAACATTAAGAGATGATGCTAGTTTCAACTAAAATATAGTAGACAAATCTAGACCATTGACTCAGAAGTTCTGAGAATGATTCACACCGAAATAACTGGGAAATTTATACCATGTATCCAATGATCTTGGACCAATCGGATTAGGCACTTCAATAGATTCCAGACTGGGGGGCTTCTCCCCCTCAATAGGTGAATCTTCCTCAGAACTGGGGTTTTAGATCCCCAATCTATTTCCATGATTTTATAAATAATTTCCTCATACATTTCATGTCTATCCAACAGAAAGTCTAGATCCATTCTCTCATACAGAGAGGGAATAAATTCAGGAGTAGTTTGTTCCTCTACATGTTCATCACCTGGACATTCTTTCACTTTAAAAATAACTACTTTTATATGACCTTCTATAATATCTATTTCTCTTTCAATAGAAACATAATATTATTTTGAATATGGTCATTCATCCAAATCAACAATATTTTCAAGAATAGGTACATCTTTCTCAAATATTTCTTATAGAATAGTTTACTGCCATCCTTATTTTAAATAGTTTCTATTGAAGGTTCCACAACATCTTCTTCTTCTTCTTCTTCTTTAGAGTACTCGTCAAATTCATCTGACTATAAACCAGGATAAAAAATATTTTTAGGTATCAAATATTGTTCCACTAGATTGAAATTTTCATAAATCTTATCATTATCTTCCATCCATGCTCTTCTCCATGTATTCCAACTAATTTTCATTCTCATTACATTAAATATTGAGAGAAAAAACTCATAATACTTTATAAAATCACCGATCTGTCCAACCAACACTTTGGCATAAAGCATAGATGAGATAAAGATCTTATAGGACATGGAGGTTGACATGGAGGATTTCCTAATCAATTCACACATATGAAGTATGACATACTTTCATAGTTTTATCTTATTTACATTTTTCATTATATATATCATTGATACATCATGATACTTGATTACAGTTAAATAAAATTTTCTGAGGCTAATCAAATTCCGAACAAATTTAAACAGAAATCTGGTTTTCCTATCCATCCCAGCAGCTATATCACTCCACATAGTATTATTTCATGTTATGAATTCCAATGATTCTTCCAAAAATAAAAATTTTACATGGAGGTAGAGGATCTATCAAATAGACCTCACAAATATCATCATTTGGTTTCCTAAGGCATGAATCCCATATCCATGATGAAAATGTGCATATATATCAATTTTTCCTGATTCTCACAACCTACACATCTTCCTTTTAAAAAAATGATCATATTGGTAAAAATTTGAATCTAATTTCAGGTAAATAGGTCAATCCTCTTCTATAAACTATTCCATCCATCCTTGATCTTTTAACTCTTTCAATACTAGATACTTACATGACATAAGGAACATGGGGAAAATATCCTTTTTAGGCACCACTATTATTTATAATAGATTCGGATTCAGTGGGCCTTCCAATTATAAATTCGGCATAATTTTCCTCTTCTTCTTTGAACTACATTTATCAAGAGTTGACGATGATGGGTGTTTAATCTTATGAATTGACCAAAGGATCGAGAGAGAGAGAGAGGAGGACAAAAGTTTGAGAGAGGTGTTAAAGTTTGGGAGAATGAATATCAGGTGAGGAAAAAGTGGTACACTTTTAGTTTTTATTATTTAGGGAAACCAAAACATCATAAAAACATGAGAACGATAATGTAAAATCTTAAATTAAATAATTAACCTGATACATTTTCTAATATGTAAATTAAAAAATAAAGTGTCTTTAAGGAGATACAGTAACCGACTTTCACAGTGAGGCCATAAAAGGCATTCATGGTGAGACCATAACAGTGAGATTTATAAACTGTACGACTATATTTTTTGAGGTAGTAAGTGTCAAATAGTATCCAAGAAACAATAACTATGAGATTTTAAACATGAAATTTTTTTTTTCATAAGATAATAGATCTAAATAATTGATATATTTGAACATTAATCTGAAGATTGTGACTTGTGAAACTATAAACTATGAGGTAGTAAGATGTGTAATAGTAATATTACTACATAATGCTTATCATTCATAAGTCATTTATGACAAAGTCTATTATTTCATAATTTAATGGTTTAGAAAATATGTCACCGATCTGATATTCAGTAGCAATGAATTCTAAAGGGATATAATATTTTTGATAATGATCTCTCAAAAAGTGATTTCTCCCATCAATATGTTTTTTCATAGAGTTTCAAACATGATTTTTCAAGATGTTAATAGAAATTGTGTTATCATAATTTATAGCTACCTTCTTGAATTGATATCTATAATCATGAAATGTTTGTTTCATTCAAAAATGATTTACACAACACCAACTAGTGGCTATGTATTCATCTTCTACAGTAGATAATACAATAGAGTTATTTTTTATACAACACCATGATACTAGTGACATTCCTAAAAAGTGACATGTTCCATTGTATCTTTTTTATCTATCTTACATCCACTAATGTCTGAATAAGAATATTTTACTAATTCAAACGATAGTCATCTAGGATAGAAAAATCCTTGATTTTTTGTATGATTGAGTTATTTTAAAATTCTCTTAACAGAATTTAAATGAGCTTCCATAGGGATTTCGTGAAAACTAGCACACATTCACAGACTAAAGACAATGTCATGTCGGATAGGAGTTAAGTATAATAAGATTCCAATAATTCCTCTCTAAGTGATTTGATCAACATGTTTTCAATCTTCACCAATATCCAACATACAAGTTGAAATCAATGGAGCATCACTAACTTTAGTTCTATCCAATCCAAAACCATTTAGAATATCTATAGTATATTTTCATTGATTTAATATAATTCCATAGTTTTTTATAATTATAATAAATTCAAGAATGATCTTTTGTTCACCCATTAAACTCATTTAAAATATGTTTTTCATCATTTTAGAAACATCAATACACTATTAATTTCATGAAGATAGAAATATAATATCATATAAATAAAGTTGAACACCAAAACCATCATTGGAAATTCATTTTATTAAGAGGGTATGATCATCTATTCCTTTTTTAAAACCTTTGGATGTATGTAATGTAATCACTATATCATACCATGATCTTGGAGATGGGTTTTAACCATATAAATCATTGGCTAATTTAATAATATGATTTGGAACTTAGGGATTGGTAAAACCATGGGGTTGCACAATGAAGACATTATTTTTATATACCGATTTAAGAATTCACCCCGAACACCAATTGGATATAGTTTAAAATTCAGATGCCCAATATAAGAAAGAAAAATTCTGATGGATTGATGTCTAGCTACTTGTGCAAAGAGCTCTTAATAGTTAATTCCTACTTCATGATTATAGCTTTTGGAAACCAATCTAGACTTGTATCTAACTATATTGCTATATTTATCTAACTTATTTATAAACACCCAGTTAGAGCCTATCATTAATGGGTTTTTTGATCTTTCAAGTGGTTTCCAAACATTGTTCTTTCAAAATATGTAATTTCTTTTTGAATTTCCATCACCCAAAATTCATCATTAATGGCATCAGTAATGTCTTTAAGTTCATCTTGGTACAAGAAGACATGATATTCTACATGATTTCTAAGAGAATACCTTGTTTGAGATCCTCAATATAATTATCCTACAAGAAGATTAGAAGTATGGTTCATAAGAGTTCTAATAGATCAAGAAAACGAAGGAATAGTGATTTCAGGTTCATCAACAGGATCACATTCATTGTGACTTGAGTTTTTGTAATTTCCAAACCTGATGTTTTGATAGATTCCTTTACATGATGGTTAGAGGATTTTGAATTAATGTCTAGATTTGATACATTATCCTCCAGGATCTCTAGAATGGTCATATTCAAAGGTTGATATGTTTCATCAAATTTCATATGAATAGATTCTTCCACACATTTTTTTCTTTTATTAAATACAATATAGGCTTTTATAGAGATGTAATATCTTAAAAATATTATTTAATCACTCTTGGATGAAAATATGTCAAGATTTTCCATATAAATAAGCATATAAACTTTTCATCCAAAAACATTGAAGTATCTATATTTGGTTTTTCTATCATTCCATAACTAATAAAGAGTAATTTTAAGAATAAGACTAAACAATATTGTATTAACTATGCAGCATTGTGTATTTAGAAATTCTGCCCAAAAATAAATTGGTAGGTCATACTCACTAAGCGTTGTTCTAGAAATCTCTTACAAGGTTGTATTTCTTCATTCTAAAAATCTTTTTTATTTAGGTATTCCAGGGGTAGAGAAAATATGATGATGGAAATTTTTTATGAAAAAGGAATCAAAGTCTTGATTCTTGAACTCATGGCCATGATCATTTACTATGTATTTAATATTATGTCAACTATGATTTTATATCGTTTAGGCATATTTGGTAAAATCAGAGAAGACTTCACTTTTGTGAGCCAAAAATAATGTCAAATTATATAATGATAAGTCATCTACAAGAACATAAATGTTGGTATTCTAATTTAAACTATAAAATCTAGATGGTCCAAAAAAATACATGTTCACTAGTTAGAGTGGTTAAGAAGATGACACTTTATTCTTTTGTTTGAAGAAAATTTTGTGTTTCTTTCTCTTTTGACATGGATTACACACATTATCATTTGGAAACTCAACTTTTGGTAGGGATTTGATTAATATTTCTAAATTAAACATTCCATGGGAGTTAATATTACAATTTCATAGTATTTTTTCCAATGACTATACTCTGTGTAGAATACACTCAAACATGAATCATTTTGATAAACTTTGGAATATAAGTTAACAGATTATACATTTTGATTTATCAATGCAAAAAATAGTTATTTATTTTGAGAATAAAAAAATTGGAAGAATAATTTTCCATTTAATATGGAATCCATCATCACATAGTTGTTAGATACAAAGTAGATTATATCTCAATCCATCAACAAAAAGTACTTTGAAAATTAAAATTAGGTTATTGTTACCAATTTGGCCCAGTCCAATTATTTTTTCTATTGGAAATGTGACCAAATGTGATTTTTCCTCCATCAATATTAATTAAATTCATAAACCATGAGTATTATCCTATGATGTTCCTTGAACACCCGCTATCCATGTACAATATGAATTTATAGAAAATCATTCAACAGTATTCCTATAATATGGTAAAATGAAAACAGATATTGGTACCCCTAGTTGTTTAGGTCCAGTAATATTAGTGACTAGTGCATTAAGACCCCATATAATCCATATAATTTTCCTTTATGAATTATGTAATGTACTAGACAAATAAACTCGATTTCATATAGAAAAATCTGAAATAGTAGAGTGTCTATCATAATGTGAAATAGTTGAATGTTTTCCAGAACATGTTTGTCCTAGACTTAGAAAAAAATGAGTTCTTTCAAAAAACATTTACAAGGTTGATAACCTATTCAAGCATTATACATAGTGGAAATCTATTTACATGGTATTTTAGTAAGTATATATTTACCATTTTTAATCTTTTCTAAGAATTTCATCAATTTCTCATTAGAAATTTTTAATTCATTGTTCTCCTTGAGTAGTTGAGAAATTTTCTCTTTTTTTAGTTGTATGTTCATATTTAAATGTCATAGTAGGAGCATGATCTTTCATAAAATATTTATATCTGTCTATTAGTTCATTTCATGTCTCTTTATGTATATTACATTATTCAACATTTCATCATTAAACATATTTTCAGATTCACTTTCATTTCTATAATAGTATGAATTTTTTATAGGACATTATAGTGTTACCACATATGTGTTTTTCAGAAAACACATGTTGGATTTTTTATCATGTTCATTATGTGAATATTGTAAGTCACTTTAACTACCCTCATAGGAACTCTATATTACTTTCACTTATTTTTTATACCTTCTGTCCTTGGGCTCATTTTTTATTTTTTAGTTTAGGATTGGAATGTCAACCACGATATGTCCCTTTACCTTACATTCATAGTACAACATCTAATCATACTTTTCACTTCTTTTTCAATCATTCTTCTAGGTTTTTTTAATCATATTTTCCATTGATGATTTGATTTATGAAAATTTTGTTTTTCATGTAAAATTTCATGAATATTCTGGATTATTGATCCATATCCTCATCACTGTTATTTGATGATTTTTCATTGCTGGAACATTCTTTAGAAACCTTCAACCTCCATTCAATTTATTTTTAGAATTTGTGGTTTTAAATGCAACTGATTTTCTTATGGGTCTATCTTCCTCTTAATTTATTACATTCCTCTCTAATTCATACGTCATTAGTAACCCAGTGAGTTATTTTACATGTAGCATATTGATGTCACATGTTTCTCTAATAAGTTAAAATGTTCCTCTCCATATATATGGAAAACATAAGAGAATCCACATGATTTTTTTTATAAGTGACTTCTCTTCCAAGAGAAATCATTGGGGTGAAAATTTCATTAATCCTGAGATACATGTTAGAAATAGGCTAATTAGTATTCATTAAAAGTTATAATATTTGATAGTTTATGTATTAAGTCTAATTTCTTTCTCAATATATGTTCCTTCAGGTGAAACATATAATGTATTCAAAATTTTATGGGCAGTTTTACAACAGAATTTTTTTAAAATTCCAAATCTCCTAAAGAGAAATATAAATAATTCTTCGCATTAGAATTGTTAATCTAGGCTATTTTTGTAGGTTCATCCCATGTGCATCTTACAGTCATAGGAATCATATATTCATCTATAATTTAAGACCAAATTCTAAAACCCATTCTTTCTAAATTCATTTTCATTTTGATTTTCCATTCAGCATAATTGGTTCTATTAAAGAATGGTGTTCTGTTTTTTGTGGAACCTTAATATTTATTATACATACTAAAGAAATACCTTAAAATTGGTATAAATTTTTAATTTTTTGAAATTTAAAGATCTACAATGTACAACTAAACTCACAGTTGAATGGGGTATGAAATAGAGTCATAAAAATCATTTGATATGAAATTTTGGTCGAAGTAGAGTACTCAATAGGATGAAAATATATTATCTATAAAATATTTTGTTTAAAAATAATCATAAAAAGGGTTCACCAAATAATTTTAAATATAGCCCAACTAATAAAAATCATTAGGTTATAAAAGATTGACTATTTAAATAACTTATCAAAAGATTGATTAATTATCAGAATTATTAACACCAGTTATTAACATTACTTTTACAAATATTCTATTAAGTAAAAAAACTTATAACTTCTTTCCAATATTATCTACCAATGTAAATTTAGTGTTTTCAAAATTGTACGGTAAAATAGAGAAATAATAAATTAAGTAACACAACAGATATAAAACATGTTGTTTAGTCTCAGTTCAATACATAATTCACTAGACTTGGTGATCACCTTCCACAAAAAACATTTATATTAATAATCCTTATCCACACCCTAGATCGGGGATAAAAACATTATACAAGACTTTCCAGGTCATATGGCCTCTTCCACGGTTTTTCGTTGGTAAAATAACAGTTCAAACTGGGACCTCTTCAACACTTATTTATGAGTACATAAATGTGTAAAAAGATGTTTGATAAATGGTTTCTTGTATCCATTGGTTTAATGAAAGAGAAAATGTGTGTTCTTATAAATACATACACACATTTCTCGAATGATAAAAATAGTATACAATAGATCAGAAGTACTGAGAAAAGGATATAAGTTTTCTGAGTGATAGTCTGTGAATCTATGGACTTCTACGATGAAGAAGATGCAGGAATTGAGTCCATGTGTGGAAAAAAGAGTATCACATGTCACATAGATCTTGCTCGTGTTCTTATTTTTCTTTACAGTGGTATTATGTACTCGACTCTAGGATTCGAGTGTGCTTCATGTTTTCCTCAGCAATTTCATGATTCATGCGTCTATTATTTTCTCAAAATATTCTCTATGTGTTTTTTCATGGTACTGATCACAACCACTTTCATGAAATATTTTTCTGGGTTGGACTTCTCTTTTACTCAAGGAGTGCATGTCTTGGAGAAAACATGATGCATGTATTATACACCTCGTACCTCGACTGGCAGGTTACATGTCTACAATGAAACATTAATTATGTCAATGCATTTAAAATATTCAAATATGACTGCAAAAGAGTAAATTGAAAAACAAAAAAAATTATTAAAAAACGGTATCACAACCTTTCAGGAAACAATGTCTGCATGAAACACTATCTCCTTGAAAAATTGTCTCATTATTTTCCTTTTAGCGATGAGATATTAATGATTTCACAATTATATGGGTATCAGAACTTATAGAACAAATATTTGGTTTGATCATAACGTATTGTTATGGTTTTTGGATGGTCATGGTGTCTAGATGGTCACGTTGTCTAAATGGTTAGGGTGTCTAGATCGTCAAAATGTATGGATGGTCATGGTGTCTGGATGGTCATTGTCTCTGGATGGTCATGTTGTCAGGATGGTCATGGTTTCTAGATGGTCATGGTGTCTAGTTCACAATGTCAGGTTCACTGGGTTGGGTTCCTTTTCCAAAAAAACACAACTGCTTGAAAACTCACGATGTCTCACATTTAGCCAAATATCGTTATTCATGCAAAAACAATGATATTTATAAAATGGATTAGACATAATCACACATCAAATAAATAAAATTAAATATATAATGTTATAATCTAACATAATGTGTAAAAACTAATATTGTGGATTGATTTTCTTAAATCATAATGATAATGATCATATGTACACTTGAAATGAGATAAATTACATAGGATTAACAATTTTCACAGAATTAATTGGATTTATGAACATTAAAACATGACTAACACATGAGGATTCCATCACTTGGTGTTAGTCGCCACATTGGGTTCTATTGAAGATGAGTCTAGAGGGGTCATTATCACTCCTTAATCATGAGGAAAAATGGGTATGGATATATGTTTTTCCTTCCCTAATTTTGGTGATGGCGGGTCGTGGTAGAATGGTATCAGAAGAGAATTTGAGAGATATGATGGATTTAGGAGTTAGGAACAACGAGGGTTTCATTGGATGGTATGGAAATAGAGTTATGAAATACTGGTGCATGAAATTGGCTAGAGAAGACCAACTAGGGCACATTATTTTAGTTCCCCCCTCTAATAGAATGAATGTACTCTATATTGACTGAACGAATAAGTGAGGTTATGATGATTGTAGTGTAGAGACCCTAGGAATGGTACATGCATCATAACGACTTGTGTTATTTTTTGTCTTGGATATTTTTGGGTTTTAATATAACTAAAATGTATATGGAAAATTTAAATGAAATCTTATACACAACTAGGGGTTAAGAATTACTTTTTCACCTTGTAGCTATGGAACAACGATGCCGACCATGGGTAATCTGGGTGATCGAGGCCTATGAGTGTAATTTGGCTGAACAGTAGAGTACTGATTGAGAGGTGGAGGATGACAAATTGAATAGTGTTCTTCATTCATTTCAATGGATGAACCTCAAGGTGTACTAGGGCAGTGTCTCATACATGGAGACAAAGAGTATGCTCGTGGAGCTGGTGATATATTTCAGCTTCATCCCAACTCTGATGGAGTACTGGGTTCCTGTGGTTCTATGACAGATGTGAGGAATGGAACATCAGTTGTGGATGCTCTATCATGTAGAGCAGATTGGATCATCGATGGGGAAGGCTGTCAGTAGAAAGAATCAAACATCAGAGCCTTCATGGTTTCGGCTAGTGGGGAGAATTCCCCAGCTCTTCCATATTTGCTCTCCCGGTCCTTGCACCTTCCATGTGGGACCATGACCATGATGCTTCATTTTTAGAAGTTGTGGTCACCCCCATAGTCAATGACTGCACCAAGATAAGAATAGATAGGGAGGGTAGGTTCAGTTCCCACCTCAGTAGTAGTAGTTTCCATCTAGGCCCTTTTAACAGAAGCAGTAGGGTCAACAAGCTCTTGCTCCTCCAAGAGTAGACATTGTAGGAGGCAAGAATCAGGGTGCTACTTAGGTAACAAGACCAAGGTGTGGTCCACGATGTTTTTGACCACCTAGGGGAAGAAGAGCTGGGTATGGGTAGTTGCACGCTGAAGAGGCATCTGTTCTAATGGGACTGGAGGTCATTTGAGGTACGATCAACATGTTTATCACCATTGGTCACTCCATAAGTGATTTATGAGCTTCACACACCTTTCATGAACCCAGTCTAGCCCATGCTATAGGTCAAGACATAAAGAGACTTCTCATTCCCCTGGTATTTAGTACACTAGTCAGAGGACGTACCAGCTTGTCTCATGTTTACCGAGGAAGTAGACTAATGTTGGGACCATTTTAGTCTAGTGGGGACGTTATTTTGCGTAAGACACATCTCTATGTGGTCATTTTATGCATCTGATGGCTATTATATGTGGGTTCCATTACCAACTATTTCCAAATAATGGTTGTGTTTTCATATATGGGTGGAAAACGTGTGACATTCTTCAATGAGAGGAGTTTTTAAGAGGGAATTCAGTGAGGGTATCCGCTAAATTCCTTGTCGGCTAATTTTTCAGTGGATTCGGTAGATACAGAGATGGTGGAAGTCCTAAGGATTGTCAGGGAGTTCCTGGATGTCTTACCTAGAGAGGTGATAACTCTACCCCCACAATTTGATGTTGATTTCAGGATACAATTGCAACCAATTTCCCATCCAATTTCAATGGATCCATATAGTACGGTCACTTCTACGTTATGGGAGTTATGTATTCAGATTTACCATCTTATGAAAAAGGTTTTTGTTCGACCAAGGACGTCACCATGGTGTGCACATTTCTTGATTACAAAGGAGAAATATGGTAGTATTGAGTTGTGTATAGACTACAAGAGGCTGAACCAAGTAATGTTCAAGAATAGTCCCCCCTCCCGAGGATCGACGACTGTTTTGATTAGTTTAATGTGGATGTTGGTTCCCCAAGATCAACTTCTGGTCAGTATATCATCAGTTGAGGGAGAGGGAGGGTAAAATCTTGAAGACTTCCTTCAGGTGTACATATGGGAACTATGTGTTTGTGTTAATTTCGTTCGGTGTTAGGAATTCACCAACCGTGTTCATAGGACTCATGAAATCCCTGTTCTGGGAATATCCAGACCTGTTCTTAGTCATTTTCATTACAGAAATCCCTATATACCAATGATCAGAGGAGGATCTAGCAATGAATCTGAGAATTTTTTTAGAGGTCCTATGACAGCACCAGATTTATGGGATGTTGTCCATGTTCATGTTTTCGACACAATAGGTGCACGAACATGTGAATGTGGTGTTCGATTATAGAATAGAGGTTGATCCGTCAAATGATAAAGTGTTTGTTTCCTGGGAAGTACCCAATAATGTGACAGAGGTTAGTAGTTTCTGGATCTGGATGGCTATTTATCGAGGTCCATTCATGCCTTCTGCATAGTTTCATCACCTTTGAAATAATTTATCAAGAATGAACAATCATATATATGGTTTGAGCAGGTCGAGGAAGCCTTTAGTTATCTGATGGTAAATGTAACAACCTGAAATTTTGAAAAATCTTGTTCCTAATTTTATGTGTTATTTTATTTTGTTTTTATACTCAACAAAAATGTTTCATTTGATAACATGAGTATAATTAAAATGAGACCATTGGGTTTTGACTGTTATATGACCATTGGTCAATATGATCCCTGGAAACTAAACTTTTTGATTATTGTCTCTAAATACAAGTAATCTTGGTTAATTATTATAGAAAGAGGTTTTGATGGCCTCACCCAGTAGTCTTGGACCGATCGAAGCCCATCTAACAGAACATGGGAAGGAGGTAGCACCATTGGGCTGTGCTCTGGACCAAACCCAAGCCAAAATTCATCATGTGAAGCTAGAATAGATTCGCCTTTTCGAGAATTTCAAACTGATAGAAATTACTATTCGTGCGATGTTAGTCGAGCATCCCTCAGATTCTCTCACCTTAGAAAACCTTACACATAGGTCCTATGTTGGTGTGATAAATGGCTATGTAAGGAGGCCATAATTGCCTGGTGTAATTCTTTGTTTTAAATAAAAATTGTGATTTCTTCTTATGATGAAGTTTTTGAAATTTCAAATAACCGAATAAATATAGTATGCATAATTTTTGATGACTTTTAGAAAAACGATATTTTAAAAATGATTATGTAAACCTTAAATAATTAAAAATTTGTAATGATATTCAAAAAATGGTCTTCTACAATTATGCTCAGTATGAAATTTAGAGTCTAATAAGATCAACTTAATTTTTTATGAATTGTAAATTATGAATAGTGATTTTAGGATTAGGATTAGTAATATGTCTAAACGGATTAGTAATATCATTTAAAGAAAGTATTAATATAATCTAGGCACCTTGATTAAGTAATGTGATTCAATAGAATGGTTAAATAACGATTTCATAAATTATTATTCAAGGATTAGTCTTTTCGAGTGAATGGTGTTTTTTAAGTAAAAATTAAATTAAAAATATTTAAAAAATCTATTTTTATAAAATGGATTTCATTTTTGAACACAGAGCACCGATATTATGTTATGGTAATTTTTGGGGTTTTTTCTGAAAAAAATTTATTTTCGGGGAATAGTGTTTTTATTTTAAAAATAAATTTAAAATATTTAGAAAATTATTTTTATAAAATGTTGTCCATTTTTGAAATCAGAGCATTGATCTTTGGTTAAGGTGAAATTTTGGGATTATTCTGAGAAAGATGAATTTTCGATGAATAGTGAAAATACAATTTTTAAGTTACGGGTGTTTAATGACATCATTAAATGATGTATTAAGTATGTAATCAATATGGTAGACTTATGAATAGTAAGATAAGGTATGAGTTGTCCCATGTGGCCAATACCATGGGCAAATACCGTGGGCAATCTCATGGTTTTTTCAAAACCACTAATGAGGTGTCCCTTGGCCAATAATGCCTTGTCCCCTCAATTTCCCTATAAATAAGTCATCATCTCATTCATTCGACTCCCCACTCTTTCCCAACGAAGTTCTGGTCTAATTACCTCCCAAGGAGTCCTCCCAAGGTTCCCCCAAGCCCTCAATGTCCCAACCTATGAGTTTTAAGTGTTACGTTTTAAGGTACGGTATCTGATCTCTCTCTTTCTTTTCAAGAAATATCCTTTATGTAATTTCTTTTTATACTCCTTGTTCATATGTTAAATGGTGTTATTTTATACTCCTCTTACTTCCATTTTCATGTTCACATAAGGATAGATCCCCTCTTACTCTCATTATTTCATTTTATGAAGTTTAAGTGGCGCCATTAGGCTGTCGAAATTTTTGTAACAGATTCTTTCTCCCTTCTCATTTATCAAGATCTATTTTCATGTAAAGTATTTCAAGTTCCTTTTTTATATTGGTTTATGATATCTAAATTTATCATACTGATATTTTATGATCATATGATGAGATACCCCATATGATCTCTTCAATTCAGTATTTTGATGTTTTAAGTGGCGACATTAGGCTACCGAATTTTTAAGTGGTTCTTCACCCTTCTCATTTTGAAGTTCTACTTTCATGTCAATTCATTCAAGTTCCTTTTTGTTATGTTTTGGTATGATATCTATATCTATCATACTGATATTTTATGACCATATTATGAGAGACCCCATTTGATCTCTTCAATTCAGTATTTTGAAGTTTAAGTGGTGTGGTTATGCTGCTGAATTTTTAAGTGGTCCTTGAACCTTTCTCCCTTTTCAATGTTCTAATTCCATGTCAAGTCTTGCAAGTTCTTTTTTATTATGTTGGGGTATGATATCTAAACATATCATACTGATAATTTATTTTCATATGATGAGAGACCCTATTTTATCTCATCAATTCATTTTTGTTGAAGTTTAAGTGACGTCGTTAGGCTGTCGAATTTCTAAGGGGTTCTTTCACCCTTCTCATTTTCAAGATCTATTTTCAGGCCAAGTCATTAAAGTTACTTTTTATTATGTTGAGGTATCTTCTCTATATTTATCATACTGATCATTTATGTTAATATGATGAGAGACCCTATTTGATCTCGTCAATCCATTTTTTGGATGTTTTAAGTGACGTCGTTAGGCTGCCGAATTCTCATAAGAGAAATCTTATTTTTTGACTTCCTTTCAAGTTCTTCATTTCAAATGGTATATCATTCAAATTTCATTTACCATGTTCTTATGTACTTTATATTTTGTTCCCCTACTGTTTTATGTGTCATTTTTGAGTGGGTGGCCCATGTCCCCTCTCTTTCCAACTGTTTCTAAAACTATGTATCATAGACGGTATGCTGCATAGTTTCATCTCAAAATGCCTCCCTCTTTATGTAAAAATTATTTTATGTTATTAAGTGAATACACAAAGCTCTTATTTCTGAAGGGTTATTCACATATATATCAATGTGTTATATTTTAAATTCTGGGATTTACATACACGAAACCCTCTTTACCTTTTCGTGGGATTAAAGTGACATAATGATCAAGTCAATATAGAAGTTTTTAAAATGATATGATTATGAAATGAAACCAATTTCATTTATGCTATATGGGATGTTTAAGAAATTATTGATTATGATATATGTTTCTCACATGATAATAAATACATGTCAAAGGTGCACCTATATAGCGCTCTAATGCATTGGGTAATGACTTAATCTCTATAGATGATTTTTTAGACTGATACATTGGTGAATAACCTTGGTAATTTTTAATGACACCTTGGGGATGGACCTTGGTGAAACGAATTGATTGTCAATATTAAATAATGTAGCCACATATTCTTGTTATGAAAATTGTTATTTTTTTCTGTGATATGACTCTTGATTTCTTTCTCATGCCTTAATGTTCGTTTCGTGACCTTATTGAAGTATCTCAAGTTCATATATAAAATGTGTCTCTTGTTTACCCTACTAGGCCTTCTGCTCACCCTTTCTCTTGATGTATGTCCCCAGGTTAGGAGATGTAGTAATGAACCTAGGATGAACATAAGGAGAATCCTTTCAAGTGTTTAAGAAAAATCTTTTATGTTTTCATGTTTAATGTTCCTGGTTTCCAAGACACTAAAACTTAAAAATCCTCGGTTTTTGTAAAATGTAATGAAAGTTTATGTGATAAAAATGCGGGAATCTATAGTTGGTATCAAATTATGGTTTAGTTATTTGAGGAAATTAGGATATGAAAACTCTAGGAAAAACCCAATAGAAAAGTTTAAATATAGGAAATCTTCCTGGTATTTTGGTGAGTATTGAGTAAGTGGTTTCCAAACAAATACATCCCTGTCTGGATACGAGCAGGTAGAGGTGTCTCTAGCACAGATGTACAAAGGGGTAAAACCCGAAAACATTGCTTTGAGCTAGACTCGAACGGGAACTGGTACACGACAACGGGCCTTGATGCACACTTGGATACGACACTCTCGGGGGATATGCTTTGGTAAATTCATAAGCTTAGTATGAAACATTGTTAAAGGAATAAAGATAAAATAAAATAAATATTCACATAAGAATATATGATCATGGATAACCTAGATGGGAACCTATGGGATCACAAGTTAGGGTATACTTTTCTTCTACAAGTTATCCTTATATGCTTTCAGTTCCTTTTCATGATTATTGGCTAAGTACTTAAGCCCCCAATTATGCTTTCTCTTCTTAGTTAATGGTGGGAAATAGAATAACATGTCCCAACAACCAATGTGATAGGAAATGCGATGATTTTCGTATTAATATGAGAGTGATGATTAGGGTATTAAAATATGATTATTATTTTGGATGACGTTCACTATTTTGGGGAACCTATGTGATCGAGGTAAATAGGTTACTACAGTATTTTCATTGAGGAGTAAGTTTAACTTATATTTTGAAGAATCGATGAATTTGAGGTGGACTTATAGTAATTTAGGTTACTTATGGGAATGATTAACCTATCTTGGGTAAAATATATTTAGGTTAGATACATTTGTTATAAGATGTTAGGAGTGGTTGATGTTGTTTGGAGATGAACAATGAAGTTTATTTTGGAAGTCTATGTTATCAAATACTTCTTGTATTTGGGTTTTAATCATAGTTTTGTTTATTTTGAGGAATTTTGAGGACAATTATTTATGGAATGGACTATGATGATCTTTGGGTAGTACCATGGAACATTGAAGATTTAAAAGTAGTTTCCACTCCCATGGGATTATTTATTTTTGAAGAGTTGTTTTACCTTACCCTTTTTGATTTTGGGATAATGTTTAAAGATAGAAGAAATAGATAGTTAATATTTTGTGGATTCTGTGATTCTCTAGAAGATGATTCTTGTGTTTTGATGAGAGCAAGTAGTTTTGAATGCTCATAGTTTGGAGAAAATATTAGCTTTGGGTAGAAACTTATTAAAGGATGAAAATCTA
Source organism: Viscum album (assembly GCA_963277665.1). Taxonomy (NCBI): domain Eukaryota; kingdom Viridiplantae; phylum Streptophyta; class Magnoliopsida; order Santalales; family Viscaceae; genus Viscum; species Viscum album. The sequence goes on from OY728155.1 coordinate 1,451,164,811, forward strand.
CATGAAGATAGGTATATTTTCTTATGTTTTTGTTTTATGTTGTAAATTAATTCCTCAAAATTATGAAAAGGAACGTAAAACATAAACGTTGTTGGATTATGTTTCCTACTGGGTAATCAAATACCGTTTACACACATCATAAGTTTGGTATTTTCTTATGCTTAACTTTCCCCTAATCATGTTTTATATCACTCTCCCTCAGAACATGACCCCTTGTTTTCTCCTCTATGTCCATGTTTCCGTACATGGAATCCTAGTGTGGGATAACTCGTATGACCTTTGTAATTACCTTTTTCTCTTTTAATGTAATAGTTTTACTGACTCCTTTCTCAATGTGGGACTTTCAATGAAATTTCAAAACCCAAATTTAAAAATTGCGAGGAGGAAATTTCATAAGGGGGAAGATTGTAACGACCCGAAATTTTGAATAAATCATGTTTCCTAATTTTATGAGTTATTTTATTTTGTTTTTTATACTCAATAAAAATGTTTCATTTGATAACATGAGTATAATTAAAATGATACCATTGGGTTTTGACTGTTATATGACCATTGGTCAATATGACCCCTAGAAACTAAACGTTTTGATTATTGTCTCTAAATACATGTAATATTGGTTAATTATTATTGAAAGAAGATTTGATGGCCTCACCTAGTAGTCTTTGACCGATCGAAGCCCATCTAACAGAACTTGGGAAGGAGGTAGCACCACTGGGCTTTGCTTTGGACCAAACCAGAGCCGAACTTCATTATGTGAAGCTAGAACAGAATCGCCTTTGTGAGAAGTTCAAACTGATAGAAAGTATTACTCATGTGATGTTAGCCGAGCCTCCCTCAGATTCTCTCACCTTAGCACACCTTACACTTACGTCTTATGCTGGTGTGATAAGGGGATATGTACGGAGACCGTAACAACCTAGTGTAATCCTTTGTTTTAAATAAAAATTGGGATTTCTTCTTATGATGATGTTTATGAATTTTCAAATGACCGGATAAATATATTATGCATAATTATTTATGAATTTTAGAAAAAGGATATTTTAAAAAAGTTTATGTAAACCTTAAATAATAAAAAATTTGTAATGATATTCAAAAAATGGTCTTCGATAATTATGCTCAGTACGAAATTTAGAGTCTAATAAGATCAACTTAATTTTTTATGAATAGTAAATTATGAATAGTGATTTTATGATTAGTATTAGTAATGTGTCCAAATGGATTAGTAATCTCACTTAAAGAAAGTTTTAATATAATCTAGTAACCTTGATTAAGTAATGTGATTCAATAAAATGGTTAAATAACGATTTCATAAATTATTATTCATGTATTTGTTTTTTTGAGTGAATAGTGTTTTTTAATTAAAAATTAAATTAAAATTATTTAAAAAAATTATTTTTATATAATGGATTTCATTTTTGAACTCAGAGAACCGATATTTTGTTATGGTAATTTTTGGGGTTTTTTCTAAAAAATTGAATTTTCGGTGAATAGTGTATTTATTTAAAAAATAAATTAAAAATATTTAGAAAATTATTTTTATAAAATGGAGTTCATTTTTGAAATCATAGCATTGATATTTGGTTAAGGTTAAAGTTTTGGATTATTCTGAGAAAGATGAATTTTCGATGAATAGTGAAAATACAGTTTTTAAGTTACGGGTGTTTAATGACATCATTTAATGATGTATTAAGTATGTAATCAATAAAGTCGACTTATGAATAGTAATATAATGTATGAGGTGTCCCATGTGGCCAATACCATGGGAAAATACCATGGACAAGCCCATGGTTTTTCCAAAACCAATAATGAGGTGTCCCTTGGCCATTAATGCCTTGTCCCCTCACTTTCCCTATAAATACCAAGACATGCTCTCATCCATTCGACTCCCCACTCTTCCCCAATGATGTTATGATCTCATTAGCTACCAAGTAGTCCTCCCAAGGTTCCCCCAAGCCCTCATTGTCCCAACCTTTGAGTTTTACGAGTTACGTTTTCAGGTAAGGAATCTGATCTCTCTCTTTCTTTTCAAGAAATCTCTTTTATGTAATTTCTTTTTATGCTACATGTTCATAAGTTAAAGGGTGTTCATTTATACTCCTATTTCTGAAATATTTTTTTTTCACATAATGTGATATCCCCTCTTACTCTTATTATTTCGTTTTATGAAGTTTTAAGTGGAGCAGTTAGGCTGCCGAAATTTTTGTAACAGATTCTTTCTCCCTTCTCATTTTTTAAGATATATTTTATGTAAAGTATTTCAAGTTACTTTTTTATGTTGGGGTACGATATCTAAATTTATCTTACTGATCTTATATGATCATATGATGAGACACCCCATTTGATCTCTTCAATTCAGTATTTTGATGATTTATGTGGCGCCGTTAGGCTGTCGAATTTTTAAGTTGTTCTTCACCCTTCTCGTTTTAAAGTTCTACTTTCATGTCAATTATTTCAAGTACCTTTTTGATATGTTGGGGTATGATAACTATATCTATAATACTTATCTTTTATTACCATATGATGAGATACCCCATTTGATCTCTTTAATTATGTATTTTGATGTTTAAGTGGCGTCGTTAGGCTTCTGAATTTTTAAGTGGTCCTTGAACCTTTCTCCCTTTTCAAAGTTCTAATTCCATGTCAAGTCTTTCAAGTTATTAATTATTATGTTGGAGAATGATCTCTAAATATACAATACTGATCATTTATTTTCATATGATGATATACCCTATTTTATCTCATCAATTCATTTTTGTTGAAGTTTAAGTGACGCCGTTAGGCTGTCGAATTTCTAAGTGGTTCTTTCACCCTTCTCATTTTCACGATCTATTTTCATTCCAAGTATTTAAAGTTCCATTTTATTATTTTTGAGTATGATCTCTATATCTAACATACTGATCATTTATGTTAATACGATTAGAGACCCTATTTGATATCTTCAATCCATTTTTTGAAGTTTTAAGTGACACCGTTAGGCTGCCGAATTTTCATAAGGGAAAGCTTATTTTTTGTCTTCCTTTCAAGTTCTTCATTTCAAATGGTATATCATTAAAATTAAATTTACCATGTTCTTAATTACTTTATATTGTGTTCCCCTACTGTTTTATGTATCATTTTTGAGTGGGTGACCCATGTCCCCTCTCTTTCCAACTTTTTATAAAACTATGTATCACAGACGTTATGCTGCATAGTTTCGTCTCAAAATTCCTCCCTCTTTATCTCAAAATTATTTTATGTTATTAAGTAAATACACAAAGCACTTATTTATAAAGGGGTATTCACATATATATCAACTTTTTATATTTTAAATTCTGGGATTTACATACATTAAACCCACATTCCCTTTCTGTGGGTTTAAAGTGACATAAAGATCATGTCATTGAAGCAGTTTTTAAAATGTTATGATTATGAAATGAAACCCATTTCTTATATGATATATGGGTTTTTTATGAAATGATTGATGATGATATATGTGGCTCACATGATAATAAATACATGTCAAGGGAGCACCCAGATAGCACTCCAATGCATTTGGTAAAGACTTAATCTCTAGAGATGACTTTTTAGACTGATACCTTGTTGAATATCATAGTTAATTTTTAATGACACCTTGGGGATGGACCTTGGTGAAACATAATGATTTCCAATATTAAATGTTGTAGCCACATCTTCATGTTATGAAAAATGTTATTATTTACTATGATATGCCTCATGATTTCTTTATTATGCCTTAATGTTCTTTTCATGACCTTATTGAAGTATCTCAAATTCACATGTAAAATGTTTCTCTTGTTTGCCTTACTGGGCCTGCTGCTCACCCTTTCTCTGGATGTATGTCCCCAGGTTATGAGATGCAGTAATGAACCTAGGATGAAAATGAGGAGAATCCATTCAAGTGTTTAAGAAGAATATTTTATGTTTTATTGTTTAAAGTTCCTGGTTTCCAAGACACTAAATCTTATAGATCCTCGATTTTTGTAAAATGTAATGAAAGTTTATGTGTTAAAAAGGAGGGATGCTATAGTTGGTATCAAATGATGGTTTAGTTATTTGTAAAAATTAGGATATGAAAACTCTTGAAAGAACCCTATAGAAAAGTATAAATACAGGAAATCTTACTAGTATTTTGGTGAGTATTGATTAAGGGGTTGCCAAGCAAATACATCCATGTCTTGATACGAGCAGGAAGAGGTTGATATAGCACAGCTGTACATCAGGGTAAAACCCAAAAACAACACATTGAGCTAGACTCGAACGGGAACTGGTACACGACAACGGGCCTTGCTGCACTCTTGGAAACGACACTCTCGGGGGATATTCTTTGGTAAATTCAAATGCTTAGTATGAACCATTGTTGAAGGAACAATGAAAAAATAAAATAAAGATTCACATAAGAATATATGATCATGGATAACCTAGATGGGAACTAAGGGATCACAAGTTAGGGTATACTTTTCTTCTACATGTTATCCTTATATGATTTCGGTTCCTTATCATGATTATTGGCTAAGTACTTAAGCTCCCAATTGTGCTTTCTCTACTTAGTTAATGGTTGGAAATGGAAGAAAATGTCACAACAACCTATGTGATAGGAAATGTGATGATTTTCGTAGTAATATTATAGTAATGATTAGTGGATTAAAATATGATTATTATTTTGGAAGACGTTCACTATTTTGGGGACCCTATATGATCGAGGTAAATAGATTACTACGGTATTTTCATTGAGGAGTATGGTTGACTTATAATTTGAAGAATTTATGAATTTAAGGTGGACTTATAGTAATTTAGGTTACTTATGGTAATGATTAACCTATCTTGGGTAAAATATGTTTAGTTTAGATACTTTTGTTATAAGATGATAGGAGTGGTTGATGTTGTTTGGAGATGAACAATTAAGTTTATTTTGGTAGACTATGTTATCAAATCCTTCATGTATTTGGGTTTCAATCTTAGTTTGGTTTATTTTGAGGAATTTTAATGACCATAATTTATGGAATCGACTATGATGAACTTTGGGTAGTACCATGGAACTTTGAAGATTTAAAAGTAGTATCCATTCCTATGGGATTATTTATTTTTGAAGAGTTGTGTTACCTTACCCTTTCTATTTTGGGGAAAATGTTTAAAGATAGAAGAAATAACCAGTTAATATTTTATAGATTATGTGATTTTCTAAAATATGACACTTGTGTTTTGATGAGACCAAGTAGTTTTGATTGCTCATAGTTTGGAGAAAAGATTAGTTTTGGGTAGAAACTTATTAAAGGATGAAACTCTACAAGAAGATAGGTATATTTTATTATGTTTTTGTTTTATGTTGTAATTGAATTCCTCAAAATTATTAAAAGGAACGTAAAACAAAAACGTTGTTGGTTTACGTTTCCTACTGGGTAATCAAAGACCATTTACACACATAATAAGTTTGGGATTTTATTATGGTTGACTTTCTTCTAATCATGTTTTCTATCACTCTACCGAAGAACCTGACCCTTTGTTTTCTCCTCCATGTCCATGTTTTCGTACATGGAGTCCTAGTGTGGGCTAAATCGGGTGACCTTTGTACTTACCTTTTTTTCTTTTAATGTAATAGTTTTACTGACTCCTTTTTCGATGTGGGAAATTCAATGAAATTTCAAAACCCAATTTTAAAAATTGCGAGGACGCAATTTCTTAAGGGGGGAAGATTGTAACAAACCGAAATTTTGAATAAATCTTGTTTCCTAATTTTATGTGTTATTTTATTTTGTTTTTTATACTCCACAAAAATGTTTCATTTGACAACATGAGTATAATTTAAATGAGACCATTGGGTTTTTACTTTTATGTGAAAATTGGTCAATATGACCGCTAGGAACTAAACGTTTTGATTATTGTCTCTAAATACAAATAGTCATGGTTAATTATTATAGAAAGAAGATTTGATGGCCTCACCCAGTAGTCATGGACCAATCGAACCCATCTAACAGAAGTTGGGAAGGAGGTAGCTCCACTGGGCTTTGCTTTGGACCAAACCCAATCCGAACTTCATCGTGTGAATCTAGAACGGAATTGCCTTTGAGAGAAGTTCAAACTGATAGAAATTACTACTCGTGCGATGTTAGCCGAGCCTCCCTCAGATTCTCTAAACTTAGAACACCTTACACTAGGTCTTATGCTGGTGTGATAAGGGGCTATGTAAGGAGATCGTAACTGCCTGGTGTAATCCTTTGTTTTAAAAAAAAATTGTATTTCTAATTATGATGAAGTTTATGAATTTTCAAATGACCGGATAAATATAGTATGCATAATTTTTTATGAATTTTAGAAAAAGGATATTTTGAAAATGTTTATGTAAACCATAAATAATTAAAAATTTGTAATGATATTAAAAAAATGGTCTTCTATAATTATACTCAGTTCGAAATTTAGAGTCTAATAAGATAAACTTAATTTTTGATTAATAGTAAATTATGAATAGTGATTTCATGATTGGGATTAGTAATGTGTCCAAATGGATTAGTAATCTCACATAAATAATGTATTAATATAATCTAGGCACCTTGATTAAGTAATGTGATTCATTAAAATGGTTAAATAATGATTTCATAAATTATTATTCAAGTATTAGTTTTTTTGGGTGAATAGTGTTTTTAATTAAAAATTGAATTTAAAATATTTTAAAAAATTATTTTAATAAAATGGATTTCTTTTTTGAACTCAGAGCACCGATATTATGTTATGGTAATTTTTGGGGGGATTTTTGATAATAATGAATTTTTTTTGAATAGTGTATTTATTTATAAAATAAATTAATAATATTTAGAAAATTATTTTTATAAAATGGAGTTAATTTTTGAAATCAGAGCATTGATATTTGGTTAAGGTGAAATTTTGGGATTATTATGAGAAAGTTGAATTTTTGATGAATAGTGAAAATACAGTTTTTAAGTTACGGGAGTTTAATGACATCATTAAATGATGTATTAAGTATGTAATAAATATGGTCGACTTTGGAATAGTAATATAAGGTATGAGGTGTCCCATGTGTCCAATACCATGGGAATATACCATGGGAAAGCCCATGGTTTTTCCAAAACCACTAATGAGGTGTCCGTTGGCCATTAATGCCTTGTCCCTCACTTTCCCTATAAATACCAAGACATCCTCTCATCCATTCGACTCCCCACTCTTCCCCAACAAAGTTCTGGATTTATTACCTCACAAGGAGTCCTCCCAAGGTGCCCAAAAGCACTCAAGGTCGCAACTGTTGAGTTTTATGAGTTACCTTTTAAGGTAAGGGATCTGATCTATCTCTTTCTTTTCAAGAAATCTCTTTTTTGTTATTTCTTTTTATGCTCCATGTTCTTATGTTAAAGGGTGTTATTTTATACTACTCTTAATGCCCTTTTCATGTTCAAATAATGAGAGATCCCCTATTACTCTCAATATTTCTTTTTATGAAGTTTTATGTGATGTCGTTAGGCTGCCGAAATTTTTGTAACAGATTCTTTCTCCCTTCTCATTTTTCAAGATCTATTATCATGTAACGTATTTCAAGTTCATTTTTTATGTTGGGGTATTATCTCTAAATTTATCATACTGATATTTTATGATCATATGATGAGATACCCTATTTGATCTCTTCAATTCAGTATTTTGAAGTTTTAAGTGGCGCTGTTAGGCTGCCGAATTTTTAAGTGGTTGTTCACCCTTCTTGTTTTGAAGTTCTACATTCATGTCAATTCTATAAATTCCTTTTTTTATATTGGGGTATGATCTCTATAACAATCATGCTGATATTTTATGACCATATGATTAGAGACCCCATTTGATCTCTTCAATTCAGTATTTTGATGTTTTAGTGGCGTATTTAGGCTGCTGAATTTTTAAGTGGTCCTTGAACCTTTCTCCCTTTTCAAAGTTCTAATTCCATGTAAAGACTTGCATGTTCATTTTTATTAGGTTGGTTTATGATCTCTAAATCTATCATACTGATCATTTGTTTTCATATGATTAGAGACCCTTTTTTATCTCATCAATTCATTTTTGTTGAAGTTTATGTGACGCTGTTAGGCTGTCGAATTTTTAAGGGGTTCTTTCACCCTTCTCATTTTCAAGATCTATTTTCAGGGAAAGTCATTAAAGATCATTTTTATTATGTTGTGGTATCATCTCTATATCTATCATACTGATCATTTATGTTCATATTATGAGAGTCCCTATTTGATCTCATCAATCCATTTTTTGGAAGTTTTAAGTGATGTCGTTAGGCTGCCGAATTCTCATAAGAGAAATATTATTTTTTGACTTCCATTCAAGTTCTTCGATTCAAATGGTATATCATTAAAATTTAATTTGCCATGTTCTTAAGTACTTTATATTTTGTTCCCCTACTATTTTATGTATCATTTTTTAGTGGCTGACCCATGTCCCCTCTCTTTCCAACTTTTTCTAAAACCATGTATCATAGACAGTATGCTGCATAGTTTCATCTAAAAATGCCTTCCACTTTATCTCAAAATTATTTTATGTTATTAATTGAATACACAAAGCTCTTATTTCTAAAGGGGTATTCACATATATATCAAGGTGTTATATTTTAAATTCTGGGATTTACATACATGAAACCCACTTTACCTTTCCGAAGGATTAAAGTGACATAAAGATCATGTCATTAAAGCAGTTTTAGAAATGTTATGATTATGAAATGAAACCAATTTCATTTATGTTATATGGGTTGTTTAGGAAATTATTGATTATGATATATGTGGATCACATGATAATAAAGACATGTCAAAGGTGCTCCCAGATAGCACTCTAATGCATTGGGTAAAGACTTAATCACTAGAGATGACTTTTTAGACTGATACCTAGGTGAATAACTGTGGTAATTTTTAATGACACCTTGGAGATGGACCTTGGTGAAAGGAAATGATTGTCAATATTAAATGTTGTAGCCACATCTTCAAGTTATGAAAATTTTTATTTTTTCTGTGATATGCCTCATGATTTATTTCTCATGCCTTAATGTTCTTTTCATGACCTTATTGAAGTATCTTAAGTTCATATGTAAAATGTATCTCTTGTTTCCCTTACTAGGCCTTCTTCTCACCCTTTCTCTTGATGTATGTCCCCAGGTTATGAGATGCAGTAATGAACCTAGGATGAACATGAGGAGAATCCTTTCAAGTGTTTAAGAAGAATCTTTTATGTTTTCATGTTTAAAGTTCCTGGTTTCCAAGACACTAAATCTTAAAGATCCTCGGTTTATGTAAAATGTAATGAATGTTTATGTGATAAAAATGCGGGATTCTATAGTTGATATCAAAGGATGGTTTAGTTATTTGAGGAAATTAGGATACAGAAACTCTAGGAAGAATCCAATAGAAAAGTTTAAATATAGGAAATCTTCCTGGTACTTTGGTGAGTATTGAGTAAGGGGTTTCCAAGAAAATACATCCCTGTCTAGATAAGAGTAGGTAGAGGTGGCTCTAGCACATATGTACAAAGGGGTAAAACCCGAAAACACCGCTTTGATCTAGACTCGAACGAGAACTGGTACACGAAAACGGGCCTTGCTGCACTATTGGATACGACACTCTCGAGGGATATTCTTTGGTAAATTCATAAGCTTAGTATGAACCATTGTTAAAGAAACAAAGAAAAAATAAAATAAAGATTCACATAAGAATATATGATAAAAAATAACGTAAATGGGAACCTAGGGGATCACATGTTAGGGTATACTTTTCTTCTACAAGTTATCCTTATATACTTTCAGTTCCTTTTCATGATTATTGGTTAAGTACTTAAGCCCCCAATTGTTCTTTCTCTTCTTAGTTAATGGTGTGAAATGGAAGAAAATGTCCCAACAACCATTGTGATAGGAAATGCGATGATTTTCGTATTAATATGATAGTGATGATTAGGGGATTAAAATATGATTATTATTTTTAAGACGTTCACTATTTTGGGGATCCTATATGATTTAGGAAAATAGATTACTACGGTATTTTCATTGAGGATTAAGGTTGACTTATATTTTGAAGAATTGATGAATTTTTGGTGGACTTATATTAATTTAGGTTACTTATGGGAATGATTAACCTATCTTGGGTAAAATATGTTTAGGTTAGATACTTTTGTTATGAGATGTTAGGAGTGGTTGATGTTTTTTGGAGATGAACAATGAAGTTTATGTTGGAATACTATGTTATCAAATCCTTCTTGTATTTGGGTTTTAATATTAGTTTGGTTTATTTTGACGAATTTTAAGGACCGTTATTTATGGAATGGACTATGGTGAACTTTGGGTAGTACCATGGAACTTTGAAGATTTAAAAGTAGTTTCCACTCCTATGGGATTATTTCTTTTTGAAGAGTTGTTTTACCTTACCCTTTTGTTTTTGGGATAATGTTTAAAGATAGAAGAAATAGCTAGTTAATATTTTGAGGATTATGTGATTCTCTAGAAGATGATTCTTGTGTTTTGATGAGACCATATAGTTTTGAATGCTCATAGTTTGGAGAAAAGATTAGTTTTGGGTAGAAACTTATTAAAGGATGAAACTCTACATGAAGATAAGTATATTTTCTGATGTTTTTGTTTTATGTTGTAAATGAATTCCTCAAAATTATGAAAAGGAACGTAAAAAAAACGTTGTTGGTTTATGTTTCCTACTGGGTAATCAATGACCATTTACACACATCATAAGTTGGGGATTTTTATATGGTTAACTTTCTCCTAATCATGTTTTCTATCACTCTCCCTCAGAACTTGACCCTTTGTTTTCTCCTCTATGTCCATGTTTTCGTACATGGAATCCTAGTGTGGGCTAACTCGGATGACCTTTGTACTTACCATTTTTTCATTTAAAGTAATAGTTTTACTGACTCCTTTCTTAATGTGGTACTTTCAATGAAATTTCAAAACCCAATTTTAAAAATTGCGAGGATGCAATTTTATAAGGGGGGAAGATTGTAACGACCCGAAATTTGGAATAAATCTCTTTTCATAATTTTATGTGTTATTTTATTTTGTTTTTTATACTCAACAAAAATGTTTCATTTGATAACATGACTATAATTAAAATGAGACCATTTGGTTTTGACTGTGATATGACCATTGGTCAATATGACCCCTGGAAACTAAACCTTTTGATAATTGTCTCTAAATACAAGTAATATTGGTTAATTATTATTGAAAGAAGATTTGATGGCCTCACCTAGTAGTCTTGGACCGATCGAAGCCCATCTAACAGAACTTGGGAAGGAGGTAGCACCACTGGGCTTTTCTTTGGACCAAACCCAATCCAAAATTCATCGTGTGAAGCTAGAACGGAATCGCCTTTGCGAGAAGTTCAAACTGATAGAAAGTACTACTCGTGCGATGTTAGTTGAGCCTCCCTCAGATTCTCTCACATTAGCACACCTTACACTTAGGTCTTATGCTGTTATGATAAGGGTCTATGTAAGGAGACCGTAACTGCCTGGTGTAATCCTTTGTTTTAAATAAAAATTGGGATTTCTTCTTATGATGATGTTTATGAATTTCAAATGACCGGATAAATATAGTATGCATAATTTTTGATGAATTTTAGAAAAAGGATATTTTAAAAATTTTTATGTAAATCTTAAATAATTAAAAATGTGTAATGATATTCAAAAAATGGTCTTCTATAATTATGCTCAGTACGAAATTTAGAGTCTAATAAGATCAACTTAATTGTTGATGAATAGTAAATTATGAATAGTGATTTTATGATTATGATTAGTAATATGTCCAAATGTATTAGTAATCTCAATTAAAGAATGTTTAAATATAATCTAGGCACCTTGATTAAGTAATGTGATTCAATAAAATGTTTAAATAACGATTTCATAAATTATTATTCAAGTATATGTTTTTTCGAGTGAATAGTGTTTTTAATTAAAAATTAAATTAAAAATATTTAAAAAAAGTATTTTTATAAAATGGATTTCATTTTTGAACTCAGAGCACCGATATTATGTTATGGTAATTTTTGGGGTTTTTTCTGAAAAAAATGAATTTTCGGTGAATAGTGTATTTATTTAAAAAAGAAATTAAAAATATTTAGAAAATTATTTTTATAAAATAGAGTTCATTTTTAAAATCAGAACATTGATATTTGGTTAAGGTTAAATTTTGGGATTATTCTGAGAAAGTTGAATTTTCGATGAATAGTTAAACTACAGTTTTTAAGTTACAGGTGTTTAATGACATCATTAAATGATGTATTAAGTATGTAATCAATAATGACGACTTATGAATAGTAATATAAGGTATTAGGTGTCCCATGTGGCCAATACCATGGGAAAATACCATGGACAAGCCCATGGTTTTTCCAAAACCACTAATTAGGTGTCCCTTGGCCATTAATGCCTAGTCCCCTAACTTTCCCTATAAATACCAAGACATGCTCTCATCCATTCGACTCCTTACTCTTCCCCAACTAAGTTATGATCTAATTTTCTCTCAAGTAGTCCTCCTAAGGTTCCCCCAAGCCCTCATGGTCCCAACCTTTGAGTTTTAAGAGTTACGTTTTAAGGTAAGGGATCTGATCTCTCTCTTTCTTTTCAAGAAATCTCTTTTATGTAATTTCTTTTTATGCTACATATTCATAAGTTAGAGGGTGTTATTTTATACTCCTATTACTTACCTATTCATGTTCACATAATGATAGATCCCATCTTACTCTCATTATTTCGTTTTATGATGTTTTAAGTGGCGCCGTTAGGCTGCCGAAATTTTTGTAACGGATTCTTTCTCCCTTCTAATTTTGCAAGATCTATTTTCATGTAAAGTACTTCAAGTTCCTTTTTTATGTTGGGGTAAGATATCTAAATTTATCATAATGATATTATATGATCATATGATGAGATACCCCATTTGATCTCTTTAATTCAGTATTTTGATGTTTTAAGTGGCGTTGTTAGGCTGCCGAATTTTTAAGTTGTTCTTCACCATTCTCGTTTTAAAGTTCTACTTTCATGTCAATTATTTCATGTTCCTTTTTGTTATTTTGGGGTATGATCTCTATATATATCATACTGATATTTTATTACCATATGATGAGAGAACCCATTTGATCTCTTCAATTAAGTATTTTGATGTTTATGTTGCATCGTTAGGCTGCTGAATTTTTAAGTGGTCCTTGAACCTTTCTCCCTTCTCAAAGTTCTAATTCCATGTCAAGTCTTTCATGTTCCTTTTTATTATGTTGGGGTTTGATCTATAAATCTATCATACTGATCATTTATGTTCATATAATGATATACCCTATTTTAACTCATCAATTCATTTTTGTTGAAGTTTAAGTGACGCTGTTAGGCTGTCGAATTTCTAAGGGGTTCTTTCACCCTTCCCATTTTCACGATCTATTTTCATTCTAAGTCTTTAAGGATCCATTTTATTATGTTGGGGTATGGTCTCTATATCTATCATACATATAATTTATGTTCATATGATGAGAGACCCTATTTGATCTCGTCAATCCATTTTTTGAAGTTTTAAGTGACGCCGTTAGGCTGCCGAATTTTCATAAGAGAAATCTTATTTTTTGTCTTCCTTTCAAATTCTTCGTTTCAAATTGTAAATCATTCAAATTAAATTTACCATGTTCTTAATTACATTATATTTTGTTCCCCTACTGTTTTATGTATCATTTTTGAGTGGGTGACCCATGTCCCCTCTCTTTCCAACTTTTTCTAAAACCATGTATCATAGACGTTATGCTGCATAGTTTCGTCTCAAAATTCCTCCCTCTTTGTCTCAAAATTATTTTATGTTATTAAGTGAATACACAAAGATCTTATTTCTAAAGGGGTATTCACATATATATCAACTTTTTATATTTTAAATTCTAGGATTTAAATACATGAAACCTGCATTCCCATTCCGAGGGTTTAAAGTGACAAAAAGATCATGTCATTAAAGCAGTTTTTAAAATGGTATGATTATGAAATGAAACCCATTTCTTTTATGATATATGGGTTGTTTAGGAAATGATTGATGATAATATATGTGGCTCAAATGTTAATAAATACATGTCATGGGAGCGTCCATATATCGCTCCAATGCATTGGGTAATGACTTAATCTCTAGAGATGACTTTTTAGACTGATACCTTCTTGAATATCCTTTGTAATTTTTAATGACACCTTGGGGATGGACCTTGGTGAAACAAAATGATTTCCAATACTAAATGTTTTTTCCACATCTTCAAGTTACGAAATATGTTATTTTTATTATGATATGCCTCATGATTTCTTTCTCATGCCTTAATGTTCTTTTCATTGCCTTATTGAAGTATCTCAAGTTCACATGTAAAATGTTTCTCTTGTTTCCCTTACTGGGCCTTCTTCTCAACCTTTCTCTTGATGTATGTCCCCTGGTTATGAGATGCAGTAATGAACCTAGGATGAACCTGAGGAGAATCCTTTCAAGTTTTAAAGAAGAATATTTTGTGTTTTTATGTTTAAAGTTCCTGGTTTCAAAGACACTAAATCTTAAAGATCCTCTGTTTTTGTAAAATGTAATGAATGTTTATGTGAAAAAAGGTGGGATTCTATATTTGGTATCAAATGATGATTTAGTTATTTTGTGAAAATTAGGATATGAAAACTCTAGGAAGAACCCTTTAGAAAAGATTAAATATAGGAAATCTTACTGGTATTTTGGTGAGTATTGAGTAAGGGGTTGCCAAGAAAATACATCCATGTCTGGATACGAGCAGGTAGAGGTGGCTATGGCACAGATATACATAGGGTTAAAACCCAAAAACACCACTTTGAGCTAGACTCGAACGGGAATTAGTACACGACAACGAGCCTTGCTGCACTCTTGGATACGACAATCTCGGGGGATTTTCTTTGGTAAATTCATAAGCTTAGTATGAACTATTGTTAAAGGAACAAAGAAAAAATAAAATAAAGATTCACATAAGAATTTATGATCATGGATAACCTAGATGGGAACCTAGGTGATCACAAGTTAGGGTATACTTTTCTTCTACAAGTTATCCTTATATTCTTTCAGTTCCTTTTCATGATTATTGGCTAAGTACTTAAGCCCCCGATTATGCTTTCTCTTCTTAGTTAATGGTGGGAAATGGAAGAACATTTCCCAACAACCAATGTGATAGGAAATGTGATGATTTTCGTATTAATATGAGAGTGATGATTAGGGGATTAAAATATGATTATTATTTTGGAATATGTTCACTGTTTTTGGGACCCTATATGATCGAGGTAAATAGATTACTACGGTATTTTCATTGAGGAGTAAGGTTGACTTGTAATTTGAAGAATCGATGAATTTAAGGTAGACTTATAGTAATTTAGGTTACTTATGGTAATGATTATCCCATCTGGTGTAAAATTTGTTTAGGTTAGATACTTTTTTTATAAGATGATAGGAGTGGTTGATGTTGTTTGGAGATGAACAATTATGATTATTTTGGAAGACTATGTTATCAAATCCTTCTTGTATTTTGGTTTCAATCTTAGTTTGGTTTATTTTGAGGAATTTTAAGGACTGTTATTTATGGAATCGACTATGATGAACTTTGGGTAGTACCATGGAACTTTGAAGATTTAAAAGTATTTTCCATTCCTATGGGATTATTTCTTTTTAAAGAGTTGTTTTACCTTACCCTTTCTATTTTTGGGATAATGTATAAAGATAGAAGAAATAACTAGTTAATATTTTGTGGATTATTTGATTCTCTAGAAGATGATTCTTGTGTTTTGATGAGACAAATTAGTTTTGAATGCTCATAGTTTGGAGAATAGATTAGTTTTGGGTAGAAACTTATTAAAGGATGAAACTCTACAAGAAGATATGTATATTTTCTTATGTTTCTATTTTATGTTGTAAATGAATTCCTAAAAATTATGAAAAGGAACGTAAAACAAAAACATTGTGGGTTTACGTTTCCTACTGGGTAATCAAAGACCATTTACACACATAATAAGTTTGAGATTTTATTATGGTTAACGTTCTTCTAATAATGTTTTATGTCACTCTCCCTCAGAACTTGACCCTTTTTTTCTCCTCCATGTCCATGTTTTCGTACATGGAGTCCTAGTGTGGGCTAACTCGGGTGACCTTTGTACTTACCTTTTTTTTATTTTAAAGTAATAGTTTTACTGACTCCTTTTTCGATGTGGGACATTCAATGAAATTTCAAAACCCAATTTTAAAAATTGCGAGGATGCAATTTCTTAAGGGGGGGAGATTGTAACATCCCGAAATTTTGAATAAATCTTGTTTCCTAATTTTATGTACTATTTTATTTTGTTTTTTATACTCAACAAAAATGTTTCATTTGACAACAAGAGTATAATTAAAATGAGACCATTGGGTTTTGACTGTTATATGAAAATTGGTCAATAAGACCCCTGGAAACTATATGTTTTGGTTATTGTCTCTAAAAACAAGTAATCATGGTTAATTATTATAGAAAGGAGATTTGATTGCCTCACCCGGTAGTCTTGGACCAATCGAATCCCATCTAACAGAACTTGGGAAGGCGGTAGCACCACTGGGCTTTGCTTTAGACCAAACCCAATCTGAACTTCATCGTGTGAAGCTAGAACATAATCTCCTTTGTGAGAAGATCAAACTGATAGAAATTACTACTCGTGCGATGTTAGCCGAGCCTCCCTCAAATTCTCTAAACTTAGCACACCTTACACTTAGGCCCTATGCTGGTGTGATAAGGGGATATGTAAGGAGACCGTAACTGCCTGGTGTAATCCTTTGTTTTAAATAAAAATTGGGATTTCTTATTATGATGAAGTTTATGAATTTTCAAATGACCGGATAAATATAGTATGCATAATTTTTTATGAATTTTAGAAAAAGGATCTTTTAAAAATGTTTATGTAAACCTTAAATAATTAAAAATGTGCAATGATATTCAAAAAATGGTCTTCTACAATTATGCTTAGTACAAAATTTAGAGTCTAATAAGATCAACTTAATTTTTGATGAATAGTAAATTATGAATAGTGATTTTATGATTAGGATTAGTAATGTGTCCAAATGGATTAGTAATCTCACTTAAAGTAAGTATTAATATAATCTAGGCACCTTGATTAAGTAATGAGATTCAATAAAATGTTTAAATAACGAATTCATAAATTATTATTCAAGTATTATTTTTTTCGAGTGAATAGTGTTTTTAATTAAAAATTTAATTTAAAATATTTAAAAAATATATTTTAATAAAATGGATTTCTTTTTTGAACTCAGAGCACCATTATTATGTTACTGTAATTTTTGGGGTTTTTTCTGATAAAAATGAATTTTTTATGAATAGTGTGTTTATTTATAAAATAAATTAATAATATTTAGAAAATTATTTTTATAAAATGGAGTTCATTTTTGAAATCAGAGAATTGATATTTGGTTAAGGTGAAATTTTGGGATTATTCTGAGAAAGTTGAATTTTCGATGAATAGTGAAAATACAGTTTTTAAGTTACAGGTGATTAATGACATCATTAAATGATGTATTAAGTATGTAATCAATATGGTCGACATAGGAATAGTAATATAAGGTACTAGGTGTCCCTTGTGTCCAATACAATGGGAATATACCATGGGAAAGTCCATGGTTTTTGCAAAACCACTAATGAGGTGTCCCTTGGCAATTAATGCCTTGTCCCTCACTTTCCCTATAAATACCAAGACATCCCCTCATCTATTCGACTCTCCACTCTTCCCCAACGAAGTTCTGGTCTCATTACCTCCCAAGGAGTCCTCCCAAGGTGCCCCCAAGCACTCAAGGTCCAAACCATTGAGTTTTACGAGTTACGTTTTAAGGTAAGGGATCTGATATGTCTCTTTCTTTTCAAGAAATCTTTTTATGTAATTTCTTTTTATGCTCCATGTTGTTATGTTAGAGGGTGTTCTTTTATACTACTCATACTTCCCTTTTCATGTTCACATAATGAGAGAACCCCTTTTAATCTCATTATTTCGTTTTATGAAGTTTAAATTGGTGTCGTTATGCTGCCGAAATTTTTGTAACAGATTCTTTCTCACTTCTCGTTTTTCAAGATCTATTTTCATGTAATGTATTTCACGTTCCTTTTTTATGTTGGGGTATTATCTCTAAATTTATCATACTGATATTTTATGATCATATGATGAGAGACCCCATTTGATCTCTTCAATTCAGTATTTTGAAGTTTTAGGTGGCGCCGTTAGGCTGCCGAATTTTTAAGTGGTTCTTCACCCTTCTCGTTTTGAAGTTCTACTTTCATGTCAATTCTATCAAGTTCATTTTTTTATGTTGGGGTATGATATATATATCTATCAAACTGATATTTTATGACCACATGATAAGAGACCCCTTTTTATCTCTTCAATTCAGTATTTTTATGTTTAAGTGGCGTCAATAGGCTGCTGAATTTTTAAGTGGTCCTTGAACCTTTCTCCCATTTCAAAGTTATAATTCCATGTCAAGTCTGGAAAGTTCCTTTTTATTATGTTGGGGTATGATCTCTAAATCTATAATACTGATCATTTGTGTTCATATGATTAGAAAACCTATTTTATCTCATCAATTCATTTTTTTTGAAGTTTATGTGACGCTATTAGGCTGTCGAATTTCTAAGGGGTTCTTTCACCCTTCTCATTTTCAAGATCAATTTTCAAGCCAAGTATTTCAAGTTAATTTTTATTATGTTGGGGTATGATATCTATATCTATCATACTGATCGTTTATTTTCATATTATGAGAGACCCTATTTGATCTCGTCAATCCATTTTTGAATTTTTAAGTGACACCGTTAGGCTGCCGAATTCTCATAAGAGAAATATTATTTTTTGTCATCCCTTCAAGTTCTTCGTTTCAAATGGTATATCATTAAAATTTCATTTACCATGTTCTTAGGTACATTATATTTTTTCCCCTACTGGTTTATGTATCATTTTTGAGTGGGCGACACATGTCCCCTCTCTTTCCAACTATTTCTAAAACCATGTATCATAGACGTTATGCTGCATAGTTTCGTCTCAAACTGCCTCCCTCTTTATCTCAAAATTATTTTATGTTATTAAGTGAATAAAAAAATCTCTTATTTCTAAATGGGTATTCACAAATATATCAAAGTGTTATATTTTAAATTATGGGATTTACATACATGAAAACCGCTTTCCCTTTCTGTGGGTTTAAAGTGACATAAAGATCATGTCATTAAAGTAGTTTTTAAAATGTTATGATTATGAAATGAAACACATTTATTTTATGCTACATGGGTTGTTTATGAAATGATTGATGATGATATATGTGGCTCACATGATAGTAAATACATGTCAAGGGTGCGCTCAGATAGCGCTCCAATGCATTGGGTTAAGACTTAATCTCAAGATGTGACTTTTTAGATTGATACCTTGGTGAATAACATTGGTAAAATTTAATGACACCTTGGGGATGGACCTTAGTGAAATGAAATGAATGTGAATATTAAATGTTGTAGCCACATCATCAAGTTATGATAAATGTTATTTTTACTATGATATGCCTCATGATTTCTTTCTCATGCTTTAATGTTCTTTTCATGACCTTATTGAAGTATCTCAAGTCCACATGTAAAATGTTTCTCCTGTTTCCCTTACTAGGCCTTCTGCTCACCCATTCTCTTGATGTATGTCCCCATGCTATGAGATTCAGTAATGAACCTAGGATGAACATGAGGAGAAGCCTTTCAAGTTTTTAAGAAGAATCGTTTATGTTTTCATGTTTAAAGTTCCTGGTTTCCAAGACACTAAATCATATAGATCCTCGTTTTTTGTAAAATGTAATGAAAGTTAATGTGATAAAAAGGCGGGATGCTACATTTGGTTTCAAAGGATGTCTTAGTTATTTGTGTAAATTAGGATATAAAAACTCTAGGAAGAACCCTATAGAAAAGTTTAAATATAGGAAATCTTCCTGGTATTT
The DNA here is from genome assembly GCA_963277665.1 of Viscum album. Classification (NCBI taxonomy): domain Eukaryota; kingdom Viridiplantae; phylum Streptophyta; class Magnoliopsida; order Santalales; family Viscaceae; genus Viscum; species Viscum album. The sequence continues at coordinate 1,451,184,768 of OY728155.1, forward strand.
TGGTGAGTATTTAGTAAGGTGTTGCCAAGAAAATACATCCATGTCTGGATACGAGCAGGTAGAGGTGGCTCTGGAACAGATGTACATAGGGGTAATATCCGAACACACCGCTTTGAGCTAGACTCGAACGAGAACTGGTACACACCATAGGCTTTGCTGCACTCTTGGTTACGACACTCTCGGGGGATATGCTTTGGTAATTTCATAAGCTTAGTATGAACCATTGTTAATGGAACAAAGATAAAATAAAATAAAGATTCACATAAGAATATATGATCATGGATAACCTTGATGGGAACCTATGGGATCACAAGTTAGGGTATACATTTCTTCTACAAGTTATCCTTGTATGCTTTTAGTTCCTTTTCATGATTATTGGCTATGTACTTAAGCCCCTAATTATGCTTTCTCTTCTTAGTTAATGGTGGGAAATGGAAGAACATGTCCCAACAACAAATTTGATGGGAAATGCAATGATTTTCGTATTAATATGACATGGATTATTAGGGGATCAAAATATTATTATTATTTTGGAAGACGTTCACTATTTTGGGGACCCTATATGATCGAGGTAAATAGATTACTATGGTATTTTCATTGTGGAGTAAGGTTGACTTATATTTTCAAGATTAAATGAATTTAAGGTGGACTTATAGTAATTTAGCTTACTTATGGGAATGATTAAACTATTTTGGGTAAAATATGTTTAGGTTAGATGCATTTGTTATAAGATGTTAGGAGTCATTGATGTTGTTTGGAGATGACCATTGAAGTTTATTTTGGAAGACTATGTCATAAAATCCTTCTTGTATTTGGGTTTCAATCTGAGCTTGGTTTATTTTGTGGAGCTTTAAGGACCGTTATTTATGGAATCAACTGTGATGAACATTGGGTAGTACCATGGAACATTGAAGATTTAAAAGAAGTTTCCATTCCTATTGGATTATTTATTTTTAAAGAGTTGTTTTACATTTCCCTTTCTATCTTTGGGATAATGGTTAAAGATAGAAGAAATAGCTAATTAATATTATGTGGATTATGTGATTCTCTAGAAGATGATTCTTGTGTTTTGATGAGACCATGTAGTTTTGAATGCTCATACTTTAGAGAAAAGATTAGATTTGGGTACAAACTTATTAAAGGATGACACTCTACATTAAAATAGGTATATTTTCCTATGTTTTTTTTTATGTTTTAAATTAGTTCCTCAATATTATGAAAAGGAACGTAAAAAAACACATTTTTGGTTTACGTTTGATACTGGGAAATCAAAGACCATTTACACACATCATATGTTTTGGATTTTATTATGGTTAACTTTCTTCTAATCATGTTTTCTATTACTCTCCCTCATAACATGACCCGTTGTTTTCTCCTCCATGTCCATGTTTTCGTAAATGGAGTCCTAGTGTGGGATAAATCGGGTGACCTTTGTACTTACCTTTTTTTCATTTAAAGTAATAGTTTTACTGAATCCTTTTTCGATGTGGGATTTTCAAAGAAATTTCATAACCCAATTTTAAAAATTGCGAGGATGCAATTTATTAAGGGGGGAAGATTGTAATAATCCGAAATTTTGAATAAATCTTGTTTCCTAATTTTATGTGTTATTTTATTATGTTATTTATACTCAAAAAAATGTTTCATTTGATAACATGAGTATAATTAAAATGAGACCATTGGGTTTTGATTATTATATGACAATTGGTCAATATGACCCCTAGAAACTAAACTTTTTGATAATTGTCTCTAAATACAAGTAATCGTGGTTAATTATTATAGAAAGAAGATTCGATGGCCTCACCCAGTATTCTTGGACCGATCGAAGCCCATCTAACAAAACATGGGAATGAGGTAGCACCACTGGGCTTTGCTCTAGAGAAAACCCAATCCAAACTTCATCGTGTGAAGCTAGAGCAGAATCACCTTTGCGAGAAGTTCAAACTGATTGAAATTACTACTCGTGCGATGTTAGCCGAGCCTCCCTCAGATTCTCTCACCTTAGCACACCTTACAATTAGGTCCTATGCTGGTGTTATAAGGGGATATGCAAGGAGACCGTAACTGCCTGGTGTAATCCTTTGTTTTAAATAAAAATTGGGATTTCTTCTTATGATGAAGTTTATGAATTTTGAAATGACCGGATAAATATAGTATGCATAATTTTTGATGAATTTTAGAAAATGGTTATTTTAAAAATGTTTATGTAAACCTTAAATAATTAAAAATGTGTAATGATATTCAAAAAATGGTCTTCTACAATTATGCTCAGTACTAAATTTAGAGTCAAATAAGTTCAACATAATTCTTGATGAATAGTAAATTATGAATAGTGATTTTATGATTAGGATTAGTAATGTGTTCAAATGGATTAGTAATATCACATAATGAAAGTATTAATATAATCTAGTCACCATGATTAAGTAATGTGATTCAATAAAATGGTTAAATAATGATTTCATATATTATTATTCAAGTATTAGTTTTTTCGAGTGAATAGTGTTGTATAATTAAAAATTATATTTAAAATATTTAGAAAAATTATTTTTATAAAATGGATTTCATTTTTGAACTCAGAGCACCGATATTATGTTATGGTAATTTTTGGGGGTTTTTTCTGAAAAAAATTAATTTTCTTTGAATAATGTATTTATTTAAAAAATAAATTAAAAATATTTAGAAAATTATTTTTATGAAGTTGTTTTCATTTTTGCAATCAGAGCATTTATATTTGGTTAAGGTGAAATTTTGGGATTATTCTGAGAAAGTTGAATTTTTGATGAATAGTGAAAATATAGTTTTTAAGTTACGGGTGTTTAATGACATCATAAGAGAAATCTTATTTTTTGTATTCCATTCATGTTCTTCATTTCAAATGGTATATCATTAAAATTTCATTTACCATGTTCTTAAGTACTTTATATTTTGTTCCCCTACTGTTTTATGTATCATTTTTGAGTGGGTGACCCATGTCCCCTCTCTTTCCAACTTTTTCTAAAACCATGTATCATAGACGTTATGCTGCATAGTTTCATCTCAAAATTCCTCCCTCTTTATCTCAAAATTTTTTATGTTATTATGTGAATACAAAAAGCTCTTATATATAAAAGGGTATTCACATATATATCAATGTTTTATATTTTATATTCTAGTATTTACATACATGAATCCTGCTTTCCCTTTCCGTGGGTTTAAAGTTCCATAAAGATCATGTCATTAAAGCAGTTTTTAAAATGTTATGATTTTGAAATGAAACCCATTTATTTTATTCTATATGGGTTGTTTATGAAATGACTGATGATGATATATGTGGCTCACATGATAATAAAGACATGTCAAGGGTGCGCCCAGATAGGGTTCCAATGCATTGGGTAAAGACTTAATCTCTAGAGATGGCTTTTTAGACTGATACCTTGGTGAATAACCTTGGTAATTTTTAATGACACCATGGGGATGGACCTTCGTGAAACGAAATTATTGTCAATATTAAATGTTGTGGCCACATCTTCAAGTTATGAAAAATGTAATTTTTACAATGATATGCCTCATGATTTCTTTCTCATGCCTTAATGTTCTTTTCATGACCTTATTTAAGTATCTTAAGATCACATGTAAAATGATTCTCTTGTTTCCCTTACTGGGCCTTCTGCTCACCCTTTTTCTTGATGTATGTCCCCAGGTTATGAGATGGAGTAATGAACCTAGGATGAACATGAGGAGAAGCGTTTCAAGTGATTAAGAATAATTTTTTATGTTTTCATGTTTAAAGTTCCTGGTTTCTAAGACAATAAATCATAAAGATCCTAGGTTTTTGTAAAATGTAATGAATGTTTATGTGATAAAAAGGCGGGATGCTATAGTAAAACTTGTATGTTACCCAGTGCTGAGGTTTCAACGTGAAGGCATAATGTTTAGAGTGTTATGTGATACACCGGGACAAGGCTATTTTCAATGGTTCATTCAATCCAACTTCTGAGTTGTAGAACCTTTTAACGACTTGAACAAGAATGATCAATCTTACATATGGTGTGACCAGTTCAAGGAATCCTTCAGTTCTCTGAAGGGAAAACTTGTAAGTTCCCTAGTGGTGGGGTTTATAGATGAATGGTTGATGTTTAACGTTTTATGTTATACTTTGGGCCAAGGATTTGGATGTGTGTTGATGCAACAATAGGGGGTGATCTCTTATGGGTCTAATCAGTTAAATCCACATGACTGTAACCATGAAACCCATGACTTGGAGCTCGCATTGGTTTTGTTCGCACTAATGTTATGGTGACACTACCTCATCAGGGAGAAAATTTTGGTCTTCCTGGATCACAACATCTTGATGTACATATTATCTCAGTGATACTAGTAATTGTGGTAGTGGGGGTGGAATGAGTTTCTTTAGTCAAAAAATTCTAGATGTCCTATACATGGGGATTGGAGAATGTGGTGGTGGATTCGTTGAGCAGTAATTCACAAAATTATTTGATTCAATAATTGATATATTTTTTGAAATATCTTGAGTAATTAGATTCCCAACACCTAGATGCAATGGTGGATGATGGAAGATTCTATCTATTGTAGATGACGGTGTAATCTTGTTTGACAAAGCAAGTGGATGAGTCTCTTTGGGGGGATTTGGAGGCTGATGTGTCAAGTTATTGTGTTAGCCAGGTAAATTCTATGGAGGGGTGAATCCGGAAGTTGATGTGTTTTTGGAATAGTGGCTCATCTTTCAACAGGTGAAGGCTGAACACCACATCCCAAGAGGTCTGTCACAATATTTAGATGTCCCTGAGTGCAAGTGGGACGACATATCGATGTATTTCATCATAGGACTACCCAAATATCATGGGGGTTGTGAGGCTATCTGGATTGTGGTGGGCTGGATAACCAAATTAGTTAACTTCCTTGAAATCCTAGAGTTGAGTGTAGTGGATGCCTTATCATAGTGTTGCATGGATGAGGTGGTGCAGTTGTATAGTGTTTCAAGGTCCATAGTCTCTGATCGGGAAACCAGGTTTACCTCATGGATCTAGAAATGATTGAAGTGTTTTTTTTGGAACCCATATATTCCTCAATACTTCATTCCACCCAAGACCATTGTAAAGATAGAGTTCACCATCCAGATGTTTGAGGATTTTTTTCAGGAATGTATTTTGGACATTTGGAGATCGTTGGTATGGCACTTGCCTATAGAATAGTTTTACTTCAACAATAGCTATCAATCTACCATTGGCATGGAAACATTGAAATGCTTGTATAAGAGGCCATGCCACTCACCTGTTTCATGGGCATAGGTCGGAGAAGAAAGTATAATTGGCTCATAGGTAGTGTGTTGCACAATGTAAAAGGATCTTCTTATATGGGATTGGATGAAGGAAGCTCGTGATCGGTAGAAGTCATATGCTGATCATAGGATAAGGCCCATGTATTTTGAGGTTGGGGACATGTGTTCTTGTAGGTATTCCCTCATCATGTGAAACAATGGTTTATCAGGGTATTAAAGCATTCACCTTGGTTCATCAGGCCCTTCAAGTTATTGCGGCGGGTTGGAAAAGTGGATTATCAGTTGGCCCTACCACCACTAATACTAAGGGTGGACAATTTCTTCCTTGTCTCTCCGCTCCATTGGTTTCTACGAGATGATTCACACGTCCTCGACATGGGGAATCTTGATATCAATGATGACATTAAATTTTAAGAGAGAGCAATGAAGAGCAAATATCATTAGTAGAAGGTGCTTCGTGGAAGAAGAATTACTTTAGTTCATGTGTAATGGTTGCAGTGTGGCCACGAGGAGAGTACCTGGGAATGGGAGGCAATGATGGGTGCCTAGTACCCAGTGCTGTTATGAGTTCTGTTATATTTTATTTTGAACTTGTTTGTGTGGTGGTGGTTGACCTTGTTATGTATGGAAATTTTTTTCCTCTATCTCTGAATGTGTGTGATGATTCTTTACTGTGGGAAGGGGGACCTGATCCGTAATCAGGAAACATTCATGTGGATGCGATTAATCCTATGTGGATGATATCGTTCCACCCAATGTGGATAGTATTTTGACATGTGGGAAGGGATTACTAGTCAATATTACTAGAAAATGTGTTATTAATATGTTTCCATGGTCAGTTGAGGGAAATTTGTTCCTATATTTCTAGGGTGGATTGTCCATGAAAGGTATCTTTCAGGATGGTTTTTCAGAATCCTCCCCTTAAAACAGTTTTAGTTTTAATTATTGAGGACGATAATAGTTTGATAGGTATATAATGTAATTTACTAGACCGAAATCATCTATTACGTTTCCAATTATGGTATTTGGGGTGCCCTAGACCCCATCAGTATTTCTGGAGGGCGGATTGTCAGTGGCAGGATGTCACCGTGGTGTCACCAATTGGTGACATGAATCAGTGCCACAAGGGGCATATCTGGGTTATCATTCCCAAGTTATTCTAGTAATGCAACTTTTATGTATTTTAAACTTTTGATAGTTGGTTAAGGATATTTTTATCCCCATAAACAATGTTTAAAATTACTAAGAGTGGGGAGAACCTCAACAGACCCAAACTTTGTGTCGTTGTTACAGTTTTTCCTCTGTTTAAATGAAATCCATTAACTCATAGATGATATAGACACATCTCTAATGGTAATTATCAAAATAAAAATATATTCTATTATGTGTAACAATCCAAGGGAGTGGTGAAACTACATTCTGGAACTAAATTAATTCAAGATTTCATATCGTAGATCACTAGGATCTCACCATTTATCACATTGGAATTCTTTCTTCTTTTTGGCCAGTCACTTTTCCTTTCTTTTTTGAGTTTGGAGACTAATTCTCGAGGCTAGTGGTGTGCCAATACTAGAGACTATCCTGCTCACTCCTGGAATCCTCAGACTTCTTCCCTAGAAAGATGTAGATCCCCAGTTTTTGTCACATGGAGAGAAACATTAATCAATTATCATCCTGGTATGGTTTTTCATTCATCTCTATTTACTATGCATCATGTTGGGTTGGTAGGTTAATCATACCACATGACATGGGTGAATCAATACAGTAACAAAGGTAATAAATGGTTTTAACAAATTAAGGGGTGTGTTTGTTGGTGATGTTTCTTGATCATTTATCTTCATATATATGTTTTAAACTTTATGGGGTTACGCCAATTAAAAGTTGTGTTCATTGGTGGTCCTTTATTGTGCACTAATAAACATCTGTTTTCTTGAAAATATTTTGATTGAATTAATGTATCATTAGAACTATTTAATCACACAATTTTTTGTTGATAGAAGGGATTCTTAATGAATAAGAACCATTGTGTGATCACCCCGATTAAACAATCATTGGAAAGAACAGAATGAATTTTGTTGGTTAAATATGAAACCCCTCTTGTTATATTCCTCTAATTATCATGATTGTTTTTGTTGCTGCTTGCGGGGTGATGTGGATGGGGATGGGATCCCCTATTTTTCAGTTGATGGCTTTTGAATCTGTTCCCATAGGTTGGGGATTGGTTTGGTTCTAGTGCATTAATAGATCTCACAGATCCCTTTATTGTTGTGACTTTACAACATAACCAGGTGTGAATTTTTAAATTGTGGCATGGCTATTTTTTCATCCTTGTATGGTGAATATGCATGTTATAATTCTTGTAGAGATTAATTCTTAAAATGGAACCACTTGAATATGATAACAATAATTGGTTCAATGGAGAATTTTTTTCATGGAAAGGGTTTTGAATTGGTCGTGGGTGTTGTGATTTTTATAAATAAATATAAACAAGGGTGTTTGTGTATGGTGTGGTTTTGGAACACTTTGGTTGGTTTGAGTTCTTGTTTACCCATTTGTATAATTTAGTTATTTTTTTCTTATTCTCACCCCACTAATGTTGAGGCCATCATGCTGAACACCCCCATTTTATGGGGGAGAGTGTATTTTCTAACACTCATTTGAGTGGATATTTATGATCTCCTTTGCTTATCTCAATACATTGTAGCCCAAGACTTTTTAGGCATGATTTGATGGATAGAGGAGCATTATAGCCCATGATTCTTCGGGTAGGGAAGTTGTGCTGGTTTGCCTTGGGGTGTGCTAGCAGTTTGTTTCCCACATGTCTTCATGATGAGGCCCAAGTGTCTTTGGGAATGGCAGTTGTTGTGGACCAGGTGTCTAGAGGCGGGGACCATTTGGTTGTTACTACCCAGGTGTCTAAGGGTGTGATGTGTGGTTGTGATGGACCAAAAGGTTGTTGTTGGGGCGGATGTAGGCCTCAGATGAGTATGGCGTGGGAGGTATGACTCCTAGGATGTCTTCAATAACTCGTGGGAATGTAATTTTGTGTACCCTAACATCGATGTGTAATTTCAATTACATTACATGTCTTGAGTTATTTTGAGAGTGTGAATTTGTTATTTTTTAATAGACATCTTCCTTTCTAGGTTCCTTGGATATCACTTTTTCTCACAAGGAATTAAAATTCCTCCCCACTTGTGCAAGAGATATTTTTGTTTTCCCTACTGTTTATACCTATATACTCACCCTATATATATAAAACAACATTAAGGTTCTCAAGAGGACTTTGGGGACCGTGATGGACCCTATTAGCTCGATATCGAGATTGTTGATGTTGATGTTCTTATTTTATTTAGGTATTTATATTTGGAGTTATTATTGTACTTGAAGCACTTATTATTGGAACATTCATGTGGGAATGAAATGTTTTGGTTTTACTTTTACTTCCATTATTAGTGTTTTTTGGGTTTTATTATCTTATCTCCCGATCATAAAAAATTAAAAGGGTTATTCCATCCATATAATGCGTTATTATATACTATTTATGATTTTTTTTGTTTGGATGTAAAATTTTTACACCATTCACCTCAATTATATTGATTTATCATGAATGTGTTTATTTTATGAAAAAAAGATTTCTTATTTTGTATAATATTTTTAATAATAATACTATTGTTGATTATGTTCGAAGACATTAATATAAGGGTGTAATTGTACTTACTGAGTGTTAAAATGGGTCCACCATAGTGCCAAAAATGATCGATAGGTCATATGAGAAAAACTAGACCAGGTTTTGACCGAGGCCTTACCAATATATGCAGAATTCTAACCTCATAGTGTGATGTTATGGTTTAGAAATTTTATATTATGAATTAGATAATAATGAGATTATTTATTGATATTCCATGTGATTATTCAAATAGTATGATATCCATGGTCATTTTTAATTCTTGTGTGATTATTTATATTGAATTATTTGATTATAATTTTTTTTCATGATATAGTATTCTCAAGTTTATGTATTAATTTCATGTGTTCTTATTTATTCAACTTGAGTCATTGTTTATTCATATTTGTCATATCTCTTGTTTTATTCTTACACATCTAGAGATTTTTATTTCTCCACTTTAATGTGTTTTACTTGTCTTATGACACAAGGAAGTTTATTCTGATTGACTATGAAGGATTCTTTAAATGGAAAAATGAAATTCCAAAAGAAAATTATATTTGTATTAATGTTTTTAAAACTAATATAAATTTCAATAATATATCATGTTTAAAAATTGTAAAAGAGTATTCAATCCATTGGGATGTGTTCTCTCGTAATTAGTTCCAATGTAATAAATTAAGAAATCATATACATGATAGTTGCTTCTGTGTCACTACGATTTGTATCAATGAACGTTTTTTAGAAACCAGGGAAACTAGATTAAGGAAAATGTAGATTTTATAAAATAACCACACGATATTATTTGAGGATAACAATTTAAGAACATCCCGAACAAACCATGTTTCTGAGATTAGTTATGAATAAATTTTTCACTTTACATTTTTATTTCAAAATATTTAGTAGTATACATTAGTTTTCATGTTGATATGATCTAAAATAGAATTATTCATATTTTATAAATGGTACATAGAAGTAGGAATCTGAATATCATTAATTAATATTATTAAATCTGTAAGATCGATCATAAGTTTGACGGAATTATGTTAATATTTCGAAATAAAAAAATCTCAACAATATTATCATTATATGGGGACATAGTATAATAATCTAGAGTGGGAAAAAAATTATTTGAGTATTATGACATTATAGGAAATCATGAAAAAAATGTAATCCTACAAAAATTATTTATATATGACATAATAGATACTATTATTTCCCATAATGGGATAATTATGGAATGAAACAACATTTTATTTACATAAACTGAATGATAATACAATACATGTGTTTAAGGAATGTCTATCATGCTTGTAGTTGTAAGGGTAAGAAAAATTTTTCCAATATACAATGTTTGAATTTCAAGGATATGTATCACTACACGAAAAAATATCTCATGCCTTAAAGGAATATCCCCAAAAAGAGGATAATGGATAATGGTAAATCTTATTCTCTACCACATACAATGATTAATTATAAATAATCATGTGTTTATATTCATGAATTATTCTATTTTATAATCTTATCAATAATTATCCTATAATAAGAATCATGAGACAAATAAAAAATGCAACACAACACTTATACCTTATAGATTTTTAATCATGCATGTTTTCATTATGGTTTTATGGTGACAAATTTTTTCAAATATTTGTTTTTTTAGATTAATAATGACATTATTTGGAATGGACAATCTAATATGATAATGATTTTTGAAATTTAGTTACAGATCTAAATTTATTGTCCTTGAATTTGGAACGATGTATAGATTATATTGAAAATTGTATATTTTTGATTGAAGGTAATGAAGTATTTATTTCATAATATATTGAAACCATATTTAATAAAAATATATTGGATGAAAGTATTGATGTTGGATCTTATGATTGATTAGTGTCCAAGAGGAATTAAAAAAAAAATCATTAATATTCATTTCCTTATGTAAGGGATGGAGTTAAAATATATCAAAGAGAACTAAAACTATTAGATTATTAATATTTTATTGAAATAGATCCTTAATTTTATTTTCACAAGTTTCTATCTATATTGTAAAAAAATACCTCAAGTCTATGAAAATGATTTAACAAAAAATGTTTTCTATGTATATTTCCTACTAATAAATAATTTTTTTTAATTAATCTCAAATTTTTTGTTTCATGATTGTAGAATTTATAATGACCATGTTCCCTATAAGTATCCATTATAACATGGTAGTTACATATTTTTCTCTATATTTTCACTTTTCAGAAATGTTATCCTTTAAGAATTCCTAATTTTTTGTTGACTATCACATTTCCCTTTTTATTTTTTACACACAATGGTGAATTTAAAATCATTATATACATTATAAAATGTTGATTTTATAACCTAGTCCATAAACTAGAGGAAATGAAAAGTATTTAATAATATTTGAGTTTTTTTATTAAATAAAAAAAATTTCATATATTAAGAATATTTTTAGAGGCATAAGATATGAATAAATCAAATTATACACATAAAAAGAAATATTTTATCAAAGGTGGTTTTATTTCCGTTCCAAAGAGAAATTGTTTTATATAAATGTTTTGAACGATTTATAAATTATGTTTTAAAAAATTAAAATAATATTTTAATGTGTAATCTCAATATTATCTTTTGGAAAATATTTTAATATTTTTTAAATATATTTATTCTCCTATGAATAGTGAAAAATATCAATTTTTATAACATTTCAATTTCATTATATTTAAAGTCAATTGAATTTAATTTTATATAAATGTAATTTAAATACAAATTATCTATAAATATTGTAATTTATATTATTCATTTTTATACCTCATTTTGGTATAAGTACATTTTATGGTTTAAAAATACATTTTTCAATAAAACATTTTTTAATTATTATTTATGGTATTAATTTTAAAATAAATTATAAAACATATGATTCCTTAATATTTAAAAATTAATTATATATTTGGATTTATAAGATACTTTTTTTTAAATTTTCCACTTTTTTTGCTAATATGAATAGTAAAATAGGTAGTTTTTGTTACCACAATAATGGGTAAAATTGAACATTTAAGTAAAAAATAAAATTATAAGGATTTGAAAAATACATTACATTTTTTCCGAATTTTCTTATATGATTCATTTTGATCCATTAAGGCCTAAGGATATAATTTTATTTTTTTCATTGGAAATATTGAAACAAAAAATAATTTGATATTATTAGAATTAATGAAAATCAAAAAATGTCACGATATTTTCCTTAAAATATTTTTATGGGATCAAACAGAGAAACATGTAAATTATAAACGATGATATGTTTCCATTTTTATATTAATAAAATTATTTTCATGATATGAATTAATTTATTATTTTTAGGGACCATTTTGTTGACATTATGATATTTATAATATTTATTAATGAAAAGAAAATGATGCCCCATTCGTATTTTGATAACTGAATATTTTTTACATGGAGTTATTTAGAATATATATTCAACTATAGATATTATTTTAAAATTTAAAACATTTATCGACATCATGGTATTTTAGTTTGTAATTTCAGTGAAAAATAATTACACTTAATAATTATACAATAAAGATGTAGTAATTATTTTATTAATGAAACAATCAAATAATTCATCTAAAAATATTAATATAAATATTTATTAATTCATTAAGGTGATTTAAAAATTTTATATAATATTAATACATATTATTTTGGTGCTAACATTATTTTTTTAATTTCATCTAGTTCTATTTAAATCCTTAACCCTAATGTAATGATTTTTTTTAATGTTTACACTAATGATATTGAATAAAATGTAATTATTATTTAATTTTTTTAAAAAAATTAGAAAACAACTGAAAAATAAATTTTTTTTATTGGTCTAAAATATAATAATTTAATTATTTATTGGACAATTGACATTTTATATTTGTAGAATTACCAAATTTTATATTAAATAAATGGTTTTAAATAATGTGTGATTGTTTGAATAGGGGATTCACTCCGACTACATATCCTATGACCACCCTAAAAGATATTTTTTGTATTTAATTTTTCAATTAAATAAAAAAATCCCACTTGATGAAAAAAAATTAAAATCAAAATAAGTTAACAAACGTCAATAAAAGTGATGACGTTCAAAATAACAACTAATCATCTATAAAATATATTATCTAATGATAAGACAATAATATATCATCTAAAATTACAATCCTTTTTATTATGTTATATAGGAAAACAATTTCATATAATTTATTATTTAAATGTTTTTCCTCGGTTCCCCTAACCTCAATCATAATGTAAAACTCCTTACCACATTTCATTTCACCACCATGAGACTTCTTGATCAACCAAACTCTTCCAATTTATCCTCCAAAAATATTTATACTTATAATGGATGTCTAGATATTGCCAAATTACCATCTCTATATCCCAAATATGATATGTAATAGATGTCTACTGCAGTAGAGGTAACCAATTTTACTTACTGATTCATATTCATTTCATTTTCTACATATTCTTACTATCTTGTTTCACATAAAAAATAATAAATATATTATCATATATATACTAATATTTTACTATGAAAATGAAACATTCATATTAAACCATTCAAACAATCCTTTAATAATTGGAAGCATCGCACCTGCGTATATATTGCTTACCATCATCACATATAATTGTAATTTGTATTCCATGTTCAACATTCAAAACATGTTTCTAAAATATATTTCTTTATTAAATGTGATATTTATTACATTGACTATATTTTTAATGTTTTGGGAATATACCCTATATAATAGTGCAATGACTTTAAATAAAGAACATTGATGGTAATCCATTTAAATTAACTCATTAATTACGATACATACATTCAATTATTAAAAATCACTGAAACAAGCTCTTCACGAATCTTATATATAAGATTCATAAATAAAATCATCATTTAATTAAATAATAAAATTATAAATAATCATGTATTTAACCATTCTTGTACATTTGATAATTTATTAATGATGAGCTTAGTACTAATAAAAGTGGATCGACATCGACATTCTAAAGTATTTATGAATTATTCAAATCATTAACATGAATAATCAAAAAAATCTATAATTAACTAATATATGTATTTAAACAATTATAAATTTATATTATATAATTTATTAAATTTAATTTTTTTTAAAATAAATTTTAATAGTAGTTATGTTTATGATACATGAGTCCAGAACACCATTGTAGTATTTTGGAAGAATGTTATCAGTTATTTGTCATAATATTTTATTTCCACGAAAAACATTTCATAATACACACCATATTGTATTTTATATAGTTTAATTACGATCACTTTGATTTATTATACCATTATCACAAACTTATTAATCATATTTATGGTTCTGTTTCATGTTTTCTCATTCAGGAGGATTTCATTCAACATACACCCAGTTTATAAGGGTATGTTTAATATCAATTATAATTTAATGAGACAGTTAAAATATTAACCACATTTTTCATTTTTTTGTTAAATATAATTCCCTATATATATATCCTAAAAGAAAATAACTTATAATATTATTGGTATTAATGTATTCTATACTTGTTTCCTCTTACAATGTTCTTTAAATTTAAATTATATGAATGCTCTAATGAGCCCAAATCCCATAACCCAGACCATGTGTCTTACATTATCAAATTAAAATAGATAAATATAATTTCATCCCCAAGGACCAAAATGTTGTGTATTTTTTAAAATTTAGATAAATACATAATTATAATATTTTATTTTATAATAGAAATATGAACACTTTTTAGAATATCATTATTCAATCTAGAATATCATTTAATATCATTCTTAATAAACATACTGGATTCCATGGAAAGGAAAAAAAATCAGGGTGAGATCAAACTCATAGTATGGGTTTAGTAGAGTCAATCCTATAATGAATATGTTAATCATAATCAATTGGTAATGTTAAATAATATAAAAAATTATATTACAAAATTTTTTCTACAATTATCAATATGTATAAGTAAATAAAACAAAACACATTAAATTTAATCAATAATAATAATATAATAACATTATTTGGAATAATAATTATTTAAATTTAAATAACTAATATCACATTTCTTTTAGTATATAAATTGATAATTAAAATCATTATGAGATTATATCACTCTGAAAGTATCATAGATAGTAATAAATAAAATTTAAATGAAAGAAATTCATATTTATTGGTTGTCAATATATAACATACTAGGTAAATAGAAAATAATAAATTTTCATATTTATTAATATTTGTGAATTAAATATTACTTTTAATTTAATAGGGATTCTATTTTCGATGTCGTACCTCATACGTAACAACGGGTTTCTATAAAATCATACATCATACAGAAAATATAATAATATTATTCTAAAAAGCAGTTGACGCCGAGCCATTGTATTAGTGGGAATGAATATATTTAACTAAATTATTATTATACATGTTTTCTAAATGTTTTTATATTTACCCACTAAATATAAGAGGTTTAAATTTGAATGAATCTAATTTTAATCATAAATAATCTAATATTTTTTAAATGGCCTATTTACCACCTTTTGATGGAGACCCCTTTTTTAATCTAGTTTTTGTCACTTTTATATGTTCTATTTGATAAAAAATTGTCATATATTGAATGAGGACTTTATAACTTACTTTGGAAGAAATTTTGATATTTTTATGATAATGTTCATGTTTAATGAATAGTGAAAAAATGTTGTATTATAATTCAAAACCACCTTTTAATATAAATTATTTATAAGATTAGATTATATTTTTAATTAGTGTTAATGTGTAAATAGATTATATTTTTTCCATTTAATTAAATTTTTTCCATTGAATGTAATTTTACTTTGAAATTGGACATTAACAACTATCAATATTTTGATCGTTAATATTTCTTAAAAACCCAAAAAATTTTGATGATGGGAATTAATTATAAAATAAAATAATGCAACATTTATGTTTTCTATTAGGTAAAATAGACCTCATTCTGGAAATCTGAATATCAAATTTAGCTTATAGTGAATTTATGGTATATTTCTAAAAACATTATGTTTTTAATGAATAGTGAAAAACACTTTGTTATTGTTTAAAACAATCATTTTATTTAAATAATTATTTTTAAATTTAAATTTGTTTAAAATTCAAAATAGATACATCAAAGCTATATTTATACAGTGTAATTATTAGGTGTCTTTTTAAAATAAGGTTAGATATATAAAATTCCATTGAACTTTTTAACGTCTTTCTACCCACATACTAAGTACTTTTCCAAATTTTTATAAAACGTAATTTTACCGCTTCTGTGAATTTAATTTCAAGAATATGACATATATGGTTTTCATTAGTAATTTAAATGTTGTTTAATGGGATGAAAAAAATATTTTCTGAATAGTAACTGTTGACTTTTTGTAACCACAGTTTAATGTCAAAAGGGTAATTTATGGTAAAAATTGTTATAATAAAATAAAATTATTGTAGAATTTTTCATAAACATATTGGACGAGTAATGAGAGACCAATAGAATACATGGGTCAATATTGAGATCCCATGTATCCACATGGGTATGATAATGGCATTAATGACTTTTTATTTAAAGTAAATAAAATGTCATAAACATGCATTGTTTTACTAAAAAAATAAATGTGGAGATATATAATTGATATATTTGACTATAAATATTCATTATAAATATAAAAATATTTCCAATATCATGGTGAATTATTTATAATTTTTATAAATCATATAATGAATAATATTTATGACACAGTGATTATGAAATGTTTACATCATTAATGAATTATTTAAATAAATAAGAAGATAAAAACTAAAAAATATACAAAAAATGTCCAATTGTTGTTGGATGATTTTATTTAGAACATGTGGCGTGTTATAATTGACTAAAATTATTTTTGGACATTTAGAAACCGAAAATCATTATATAATGAAATAATATTTTCAAACATTCCAAAATAGCCCCACCACTCCCTTATAAAAAGCCCTCATTTCCTACCCATTTATCACACTTCTCATGCCATTTAATTTTACAAACAATACTCAAATAAGCTAAAAATATCACTATATACATCCTAGAAGCCTTAACTTATTCATAAAGCACTTCAAGAAACACTTTTGGTTCAATCCAATGGGAGGTACCTGATTTAATTGTATCGTCTTCTCTTAAGTTCACTTGATTTATTTTAATTCTCCAACCCCTAAACTTATTTTATTAATTTCTCTTATAACAAAAAAAGTATCCAACATATAATATTATTTTTTTATAATAAGTATTCAAGCTAAACATTCACACACCTTCATCTAATGGGTAAATAACATATTGTTTTTGTGGGTGGAGAACTACTACCTCACGAAACGATGATTGTACAATTATCTCATTCTGCCACTAATAGTGGCCATTGTGATGGAACATTATTTATTTGAGAAATATATTAAATTTTTTATTCTTTCAATGCTTCTGTATTTTTCATTAATATCATAACGTTATGGTTTCTATAATGGGTTAATGCTATAATTTAATTTGAGGAAGTGCGGAATACCGCCCCCTCAAAGTGATATGACTCGTTCATGCCACATGTGTAATGTATAAAGGATATAATTTATGAACATATGTAACATATATTACACATATATTATACTAAAATTAGAATATACCTATATATCACTATGTTTTCAATCCAATAAAATAGTAAATAGAAATGAATGTAGTGTTCATGCATACGTACAACTTTCCATCACCATGAACGGTGCAATTCATTTATAATCACCATATGTTATGAAATATTAAAATTACATTTCTATATTGGATATATATGATTTATATTACATATAAATTATGAATATCATTTTTTAGTTAATAGAATTTTGAACTCACGGATAATTTATAATAGAAAGATGTTCATTTTTGACAAAAGATCTGAACATCGACAAAATGTTTGATATGAACTCTAGAAATTAACTAATTGTTATATCAGGGTAATAAGTGATATAAAAGTAATTATTAACTTTAAAAATACTATTATGCAATTATAAATTAACTTATGTTTTTTATTCCGGAAGAAAAAGGTATATATGAGTGAGTCAAGTCGCACATGTGGTAAGGGATTCTTGTCTCACTTTCAAGTCAGATAGATTTCAATTATTCAACAATTATTTCATACACGTGGTGTATTGTGTACTTCCATGTGATATATATTACCAATATTACCTTTATATTAATTTTATTCTATTATTCATTTGGTTGTTTTCATCTTTTGATCATATGATTCGATTGATTATAATGAGATAAGGGGTTTTTTATCTCACTTTTTATTCCCATGAAATTCCTCTTGTATTTGTCACTATTCCTTTTCAGTGGTGTATGTACTGCCCAATATTCAACTCATTGCTTAATATACCTTAATTTACGTGTAATTACATATTCATTTAATTATCCTCCATTAATGAGGTGTATGTTCTGAATGTCACAGAATCGATGAGGGAACCTTTCGCCATCCTCTTATTAAAATTCTTATTTTTGATATGACTTCTAATTTAAATATTCTTTTTGGGATATGTTATTATATATCCTTATTTATATAAATTTTATTTCCAAGTGATGATATGACATATTTTCTCTCATAAAATCATTTTTTGAATTTTTATAGTGACGTTGTTAGGCTATCAAATTTCTGTAGGGTAACATCATTACCCAATTTCAATTCATTGGGTTATACCTATAATTCATGATTATGTCGTGCTATGTATATGTGTGAATGACCTATTATTGTTTTACGCATAATATCAACTTATATTGGGTTTATTTATACTTTCAAGACATAATTAATTTATTTATTTATTCTTAATCATATGATAACATCTTTATAAGGGATTTCTTCTCAATTTAAATTCCAATAAGAATTCATTGTTGTTATGCACAAATTCATGTCTATCATGTGTATATACTATATTTGGTTATATTTTAACATCAATAACATTATTATAATTATATTATAATGTTTTGATTATATTTTATTCCACAATTGTTTTTATACTAGAATCTCTCATTTGGTTAAGATTTTTTAACTAAAATATCATTATTATGATTTAATCTTCTAAATATTTCTTATTAATGTCAATGTTTTAAATTTTTTTATTATTTATTTTTTTATATAGATAGTATTGTTTTAAAATAGAAATTTCTAGAAAATATTCAATGTGGTATATGACACTTTGATTCAAAAAATCTCTTTATAAAATGTTTTAAAAGGTTTTGAAAAATGATTGATAAAGAATTAACTATGTCAATATACTAAAATGATATATTTTGATTTCAATGTTGAAATATTATCTTTCTTTTATGGTTGTTTTATGTATTTTGAATATGTTATGGTTTTTGTGAATTTTTACGTGTGATAAACCTATCGCGGGTGATCCCGAGATAGCTCACTAATGCATTGAGTAATATGACAGAGGTGATCATAAATGTTTCTCCTAATAGATTTTTTTAATATAATGTTATGGGTATTACCATTGTGACTTCCCTTGTTGTATTGATAGCTACAATTTATGTTTGATATGGATGCCCCAAGTTACCTTTATCAAATATAATTTATGTGTATTGCTTCATAAATCATATAATTTCATAAGGTATGTAATGATTGAAAATTATTGGTTTCATTGATTTGTATTTATTGATGTGATAATTTTTTCCCTTCTTATTTTATATCCCATACTGAGAATTTAATGCTCATCCCATGTTTTTAAAAATTTTTCCACAGTCATAAAGATGAATTGGGTCAAGGATGGGATTATGGAAAGTTATGCTGTCTAAAACATTTAAGTAAACATGTTTCTTTTTAAGAGTTTTTATTTTATGAATAGTGTATTATGAGTTTTAGTTTCTATATGTAATATCTATGTTGTTATGTCATCATTATGGCCTAATTCACTAAAACACTAAACATGATAAGATCCTTAATGTGAGTTCTTGACATAATTCATGATTATGTAATGTTTACGTTAGGGTCCTTAAAGTTGTTATCAAGGGATGGTTTAGATAACAATATAGGGTAAGGTGTTATTTAAGAATAAGTGACATAACCATAAATGGTTATCATTTTAGAAAGAGGGATAGTTGTTTTATAGGTGATAAATGGTTATTACATTTCGAGATGTAAAATGAAAGGAATTTGATAAAATATATTGCTAAAAAATTTATGTTATTTTTTGATGACTTTTATTAATGTTATAAAATAAAATGGTTTTAAAAAAATGAATAATGGTATTAATGGTGACAACTCTTCGCGTTCGACAAGGCCACGTGAATCAAAAACACAACTGAAGGGAGACAAAGGTGCATTATCAACCACTGGTTACAGGAAGTCCCTGCTTAGTATGACTAAATATTTTTAGTCAAATGGATTTATGGAAGAAGAATTCATTGATTTTGGATCTTATTTTTTATTAAATGAAAATAATTAGTGTTGGAAAATGAATTTGTGATTAAGAGATAAAGGTTATTTCAGAATACATTCTCTCTTTTGGAAACATAATATGTTTATTGAAAACAAAATACTATTGGATCTCATTTGAGGAGGAATGGTTAAATTTTTTATTTTGTACGAATATATGTACATATTGTTGAAATATGGTTATTTGGGATATTTCATGAAAATGTTTAACCTAGAATTTAAAATATGTGATTAGGTTCATTACTCTTTAGTATGAGACTTTAAGAGTAGTCAATGTTATATGGAGATAAATGTTAAAATTTATTCTGGAAGAAATTGTGATCAAATTATTCTTTAGGTTTTGGATTTTGATCATAGTTTTGATTATATTTAATAATTTTAAAGAGAATTGTGTATTGAATGGTAATTCATAAACTTTGGGCACTGTTTGTTTAATTTTATAGATTATGAGTAGTATTTTTTATCCAGTATTTTCTTTTTTGGGATTATCTAATCACATACTAACCATTTTTGGTTGATGTTAATGTCTAATGAAAATGGAAATATATATCCCTTTTTTGGATTATGTTGTTCTATAGAAATTGAATCTATTCGTTCTGATGTGATGAAGTCTGCTTGAATACTACTATTTGAGTGTAAAGTTGAGTTTTTTGTTGAAATTTATTATAGGATGAAAGTCTACATGATAAGTAATAATGTTTCCATATATTTTTAGTTATGCTATAAAAAAAATCATCGTCCTTATAAAAGGTATCATAATAAAATATCATTGTTCGTTAAATTTTTTTACTAGGGAATCAAAGGCTTTTTAACCCATCAAAAGTTTGTAATTTTTTACCTGTTGACAATCTCATAATAATGTCTTATATCACTCTCCATCAGAACTTGATTGTTTTTTTACTACTCCATATCTATATTTTCATAGAATCTTATTATATATTATCTCTGGTGACCATTTCTTCTTCTCTTACTTTATTTTAATGGGATAGTTTTATTATCCCTTTTTCTGATGTGGGACATTAAATAAATATTCCAAGCCCATTTTTTTAAATTATGAGGAAACAATTCCTAAAAGGGAGAAATGATCTAACATCCTAGGAAAATAAATAATATTTAATTTTCATATTTATTAATATTTGAGAATTAAATGTTAATTTTACTTCAATGGGTACTCTACGTTCGATGGGGTACCTGATACACAATAATGTGTTTCATTGAAATATTATGTTGCACATTAATAATATAATAATATTATTTTGAATGGTAGTTAACATCGAGTTTTTGTATTGGAAGGAATGAATATAACTAACTAAAATATGATTATACATTTTTTAAAATGTTTTTATACTTACCTAATAAAAGTTAAAGGCTTAAAATGTGAAGGAATCTAATTTTAAGCATGAATACTCTATTATTCTTTAAAGGGTCGATTTACCGCCATTTGATGGGGAACACATTTTAAATCATGTCTTTGTCATTTTAATATGTTCTATTTGAAAAAATAATTTTATTCATTAAGATCAGGACATCAAAATTTACTTTGGATGAAATTTTGATATTTTTCTGATAATGTACAATTTTTAATGAATAGTGAAAAAATGATATATTTTAATTCAAAACCGCCTTTTAATAAAATTAATTTATATAGTTATATTATCTTTATATTTTAGTTTAATGTCTAAATTGATTATATTTTTACCATTTAATCCAATGGGGTCCACTGGATGTAATTTCACATTAAAATTATGCATTAACAAGTATCAATCTATTGATGATTATTATTTCTTAAAAACTTGTATTTTGTTTTGAAAATGCGAATTAATTATAAAATTAATTAATGAAACATGTATGTTTTGAATTTTGGTAAATAAACATCATTTTTAAATTCATATTATCAATTTTATCTTTAAGTGAATTTGTTGTAATTTTCTAAAAGCATTCAATTTTTGATGAATAGTGAAACACACTGAGATATTGTTTAAAACAATCATTTTATTTAATTAAATATATTTAAATATATGTTTGTCTTTACATGAAAATATATACATAATACCTATATTAATACAGTGTAATTCATTGGAATCATTTTATAATATGATTAGATATATGAAATTATATTTAACTTTTTAACGTCTATTTACCCACCTTCAAAGTACTTTTCAAAATTTGTATTAAAAATAATTTTAAAAATTCTGTTAATTTAATTTCAAAAACAAGACATACATGGTTTTCATTAGTATAAAAAATGTAGTGATATGGGATGAAAATAATTTTTTCGAATAATATCTTTTGATTTTTATTAAAAATGATTAAATGTAATGAAAGTAAATTAATGTAAAAAATTGTATAATAAAATACAATTACCTTGAAACTTGTCCTACCCTTATTATATGAGTCCCGAACATACATTAAAATAAATGGGTAAATTTATGGACTCCATGGAGCCAGGTGGGTAAGATAATTAATTTAAAAACAGAAAATTGAAAGTAAAAAAATGTCACAAACATGTATTGTATTAAAAAAAATTAATCTGGGGTTATATAATTGATATATTTCACTATAAATATTCATTAAAAATAATAACATTTCATACATCATGGTAATTTTTTTATAATTTTTATACATCAATTAAATAAAAATATTTATGAAACAATGATGATGTAGTGTTTAAATCATTAATGAATGATTTAAATAAATAAGATGATAAATATTAAAACAATATCCATAACCTGTAGAATTATTATTGGATGATTTTATTTCTAAAATGGGCCACTATATATTCTATTATATGATTTTTGGGACATTATAAAAAGAAAATCATTATATAATAAAATAATATTTTCAAACTTTCCAAAAGAGGACCTCATATCACTTATAAAAATCCCTCACTTCCTACCCATTTCTCACACATCTAAAGACCATGGATTGTCCATACTCTGATCCAATATTCTCCCAATATCCCTATATTTATTTTAGAAGCCATACCTTAGGTAGAAAGAACATCATGAAAACTTTTTTTCTTCAAACCATTGTGAGTTACCCGATTTAAAGGTAATGTCTTCTCTTAAGTTCATTTTTTATTTTACATCTCCAACCACTAAAATATTTTTATTAATTTATTTTATAACAGAAATAGAATCATAAATATTCAATTATGTTGTTATGATAAGTATTATAGCTAAACTTACACACACCACCATCTAATGGTTAAAGAACATATTGTTTTTGGGTACTGCGAACTACTGCCTAACGAAATGATGATTGTCCAAATATCTAGAACTGCCTCTCATGGGGGCCATTATGATGGATATTTATTTATACGAGATATGTATTATATTTTTTTTAAATGAATCTAAATTTTTAATTTATATAATAACATTATGGTTTCCATAATTTGAAAATGCGATAATTTTATTTGAGAAGTTCAAACTGCCGCCCCTAGAAGTTATATGAATCGTTAATGACATTCATGGAACATATAGGGGATAGAATTTTTTAATATATGTAACATATATGACATATATTATATATATATATATATATATATTATAATTTATCTATGTATCACTATTTTTTCATTCCATTAAAATATGAAATAGAAATGAAAGTTGTGTTCATGTGTACTTACGACTTACCATCTCCATGAATAGTGCATATAACTTCTTATTTTCAATTGATATGTAATATTATAAATACATATATATAGTGGATGTTTATGATATATATGACTTCTAAATGATAAATATGATTCTTTAGAAAATGTAATTTTGACCACATTGTCAATTTATAATAATAACATGTTCATTTTTGACTCAAGTTCCGAACATCGACAAAATTTCTGATATGAACTAAAATATTTACTAATTGTTAAAGAAGGGTAATAATTGATATAAAAGAAATAATAAAAATGAATAATATTCTTATGAATGTATAAATTAACATAGGATTATAAATCAAGAAGAACAAGGAACATACCCGTTAGTCAAGTCTGACATGTGGTAAGGGATTCTTGTCTAACTTTCAAGTCAGAGAGATTTCGATTATTCAACAATTATTTCATACATGTGGTGAATTGTGTACTGCCAATGGATATATATTATCATGATTACCTTTATATTATTTTTATTCTATAATTCATTTCATGTTTATTATCTTTTTGTCATATGACTCGATTGACTACAACGAGGTAAGGGGTTTTTATCTAACTTTTTATTCACGTGAGATTCATGCTATATTTATCACTATTTCCTTTGAGTGGTGTTTTTAATACCCATGATTCTACTCATTTATTAATATAATTTAATTTATGGGTAATTAAATCTTCATTGTATTATCCTTTATTAATGAGGTGTATTTTTCTAATGATACCAAATCAGTGAAGGAACAGTTCACCCACCTCTTTTTAAAAGTATTATTTTTGTTATGTCTTATAATTTAATCTTATTTTGTTGGGATATGTTATTTTATATCCTTATTAATTTAATTTTTTATTCCATGTGATGCGATATACATTTTACTCTCATCAACTCATTTTCTAGGTTTTTAATGTGACGTTGTTTGGCTCTCGAATTTCTATAGGGAACCATCTTTACCCAATTTCAATTATTTGGGTTAAACCTCTACTACTTGATTATATCATGATATGAATATGTGTGAGTTACCTATGATTTTTGTACACATCATATCCACTTATATTCGGTGTATTTATATTTTTCACAGAAAATTATGTAATTGATTTATCCTTAATCCAAGGATACCATCTTTATAATGGATTTCTTATCAATTTATATTCCATTGAGACTTCATTGTTCTTATGCACCAATTAACTTTTATATGGTGTATATACTGTCCTTTGGCATATTAAATCATGAATACCTTTATTATCATGATATTATATGTTTTTTATAAAATTTTATTCCTCAATTATTTGTATTAAAGCGTCCCTCATTTGGTTATGAACACCTTAACTAAAATATCATTTTAATGATTTATTCAAATTAATAAATATTATTAATTTCAATGTTTTCAAACTTTTTTAAGGATTTATTTATATCGACATTTCTGTTATAAAATTTTAATTCCTTTAAATTCATTAAAGTGTTATAGGACACATTAATTCTGAAATTTCTTTATTGAAAATTTTATATCGTATTGAAAATGGATTGATAAACCATTTATTATGTAAATATATTGAAATGATGTAGTATGATAGCTATGTGGAAATTTTACCTTTCCATTAATCAAGTTTTATTTGTTATGAATATTTTATGGTAATTGGGCATTGTTTACGTATGCGGGTGGTCCCATGAAAACCTAGGGTGGGTGAGCTCGATATAGCTCTCCAATGCATTGGGTAATGTGAAGAAGGTAACCATTAATGTTTATCCTAATAGATTTATGGAATATAATGTGATGGGTTTTCCAAATGTGACTGAATATGTAGATGTGATAGCTACAATGTATGTTTGATATGGATGCTACACGTTAACTTTGGGATTTATGATTTTTGTGTGTTATTTCATAAATATTTTTATTTCATAAGGTATGTTATGATTGAAAATATTGGTTTCATTGATTTGAATTTATTAATGGGATAATGTTTCCCTTCCTTAATTTATATCCCTTATAAATAATTTTATGCTCATCCCATGTTTTTGAAATTTTTTCCATAGGACTAAAAGATGAATAATGTCAAGGACGAGATCAAAAATGTCATGATGTCTAAAACATGGAAGTAGACATGTTTCTTTTTTAAAAAAATTAATTTATTAAAAGTGGATACTAAGTAGTGGTGTCTAAATGTAATATTCATTTTGTTATGTAATTGATATGCCCTTATTCTCTAAAACTCTAAAACTGAAAAGTTCATTAATGTGAATTCATGACATAATTCAAGATTCTATAATGTTTAAGGCTGGGTCCTTAAAAAATATCCCATGAATCATGATAACTCTACCTCCAAGGAATTTATTGATACAATTTAGAACTAATGGGTAATAATATAGTGTAAAATAATTCAACTAAGGAAAACCAAATGAATCATCTTACAATACTACTGATGAATCCATGATATATCTATAATTGGGCCTACCCATATCTGTATGTCCAAATAAAAACACATATATTAAATAAATGATTTCATTCTTGAACAGTATGTATCGTTAAACAATATTGATATTTTTACATAATAATAATCTATCAATATTTCACATATCAGTAGAACAAATTTCAATTTAAATGAACATATTTATAAGTGATATATCATTTAATAAATAAGTATATGAATGATAAGAAATAATAATATTCATGGGAAATTTATAGTCTAATGATAACATGAATGTGGATAGTTATTGGGATTATTAAAAAAGAAAAAATTAATCAAGAAGGAGAACTTCAATACATTACATGGTCAATAGTATAATAAAACATTAATATATTCATAATTGTTGTATCAATACAACATATCCCCAATTAAGTATAAGTAGAATAAAGGGTTGTTTCTGATGATAAATAGAAATTCCATTAAATATCTAGAAAGATAATATTTTTTGAAATATTATTTTAACATTGAAAATTGATTTTATATTATAAAAACATCCAAAAAATAGGACAAAAAGTTAATTTTAGAAATAATGATTCAATAATTTAAATGATTATTTATTTAAATCTAAAGTCATGGTGGATGGGAATTACCAAAAATCATATAACTTAAAAAACATTCCTTTGAAACTACAATAAAAAGGTAATATGCTCTTCATCCAGTAGTAGATAAGCAGATTACTTTGAACATTTCATAAAAATATTAAAACATGGATCCAAAATTATTTAATAAATCATTTAGAAGATGATAATGATTTTCTAAAAATGTTTTCTAAAAAATGGATTTGGATGAAATGAATTTTTTACAAAATAGAGAAATAAAGAAGGAATATCTTGAAAGCATTTTCCAAACAATTTAATGTACCAATTAGTGGAAAATGTATTATTATATGTAAATTTCATGAATAACCATTGTATAATAACATTAAATGGGTTTCTATAAAATTTTCAAATAAATTATTTTAGAGTAAATTCTAGCGTAATCAATCCTAATGAAAACGACATTGTGAAAAATTCAATTACACATATTATAACATTAAAGAGATAATAATTAAATGAGTCAATTATTTATTTAAAATTAAAAATCAATATTATAAAGCTGTAAAAAAATATAATAAATTATAATTTCATTGCATTGATAATCAATGAATATCAAAGACAATGAATTTTGAATATAACCTAAACAAAATGAAATTGAGTAATGAAAATATTTACCATGTACAAATTTTCATGTTAAATATAGTTTTCTAAAATAATTAGAAAATAAATATAATAATAAAATTAATATTTTGAAATTAATGGTATTATATGTAATATTGTTAGTATATACATCATATAAAAATAATTAGGGGAATAATATCTCAAAATATCTCAATAAAAGGAAATTGAGGTGAAATCTCTTTCCTCATGATTCCATTTTGTTAAACATGGTTTTACATCATTTATAATGGGATGAATGTATTTATTAATTCATTATATAACAATATATATATTTATAATCTCATACATGATCCTATTATAACATTTTACCACAAATTTATTTATAATATTTAAATATTTTTAATGATTCATGTGTTTTGTGTCTAGTTTTATCATATGCATATTTTCTTGAATGTTTTGGTTCATGGGAATAATATATATATCCATAATATAGAAAATTATATTAATTATATATATATATATATAAAAATTGTTATCATTTTCTTTGTTTTTTGAAAAAAATTAACAATTTACCACGGTGGATGGATCACATCACTTTATAGTGATGATAGGTCATACAAACACATGAGGGATGTTATCATTACATTAGAGGGTAAAAATTTAATGGACTGTATGATGTTACAAACTTATAGAATCAATATCATGTAATATATTTCATATTTATTCATAATATTTTTTCATATTAAATTGTATGTGACGATTTTGTGAAAAATAAATAGTGTCACTTCTTGATGTGGTAGTCAATCGTATAAATAAGTGACAATATTATATTTTCAACAGAATGAAACTTCAGAAGTTATTTGTGATATTATAAAAAAATTAATAATAATATCATAATTATTATATAAGTTTGTTTAATACATCATTATATCTTTCCTATAATAGTGGTGAATGAAAACAAATTATATCGGTTTTTGAGGTGGTAGCTCTTCGTACACACGATCGAATTTTTAATTTTTTATTTGATGGAAGATGAGATAGATATGTGTCAAAAAAATATGATTATAAAATCTTAGTATATCATAGATATTGGGTTTTTATATTATAATTACTGAATAGTATTTTAGGAAGGTGGATGAAGGATTAAATTCAAAAACAATCATTTAAAAACAACAACTATTTTTCTAGGAACTACGTTTGGTTTTCATGAAATTCCATCATAATATAAATTTATGATCATAAAAGGTATATATATGATATTTTTAGAGGATTAATGATTTTATTTTTTAATGTATTATCTATAATAAATGTATTTGTATATGTGAATAAGAGAGGAGAGTGGCTGGCCAAGTATAAGTTGGGTAGAGGACACAAATTGAATTTTTTAAAGGATTCATT
Organism: Viscum album; assembly: GCA_963277665.1. Taxonomy (NCBI): domain Eukaryota; kingdom Viridiplantae; phylum Streptophyta; class Magnoliopsida; order Santalales; family Viscaceae; genus Viscum; species Viscum album. The sequence goes on from OY728155.1 coordinate 1,451,213,877, forward strand.
AACACACACATTTTTATCATTCCAAAATAAAAAAAAATTGGTAATTATTTACTATTATAGGATATTATTTATTAATATTGGCATAAAAGTTTTGTTTAATAAATTTTTACTACATTTTCACTGTAATATTTATATCTTACCCCTCTGTACATATGTATTTTACCTTTAAAATTATAATTAATTTGGTCTTGTGTTATAACTCATAACCGTAAAATTATGTTTATCTTCAAAGATAACATAAATTATGTTTTTTTAATATTTATTAAATTATAATTAATAAAATTCTTGAATGTGGGAGAATCTTATTTAAAATTATATCCATTAAAGTTAACAAATTGATGGTTTCCATAGTGACCATTTTCATAAATATTGATGAATTTAATATCAAATCTTATTATTAAATTGATTAAAATGACCTAACAATGATAAATTTTAATAAAATTAAAATAATTTTTTTTCTAAAAATCAGTTGAAATTTTAAATATAAAAATTTAATATTATAAATGAAATGAAATTTTTCAATAATAATTGTTACTTTAAACTATCCATAAAAAATAAATATTTCATAGAAATCCAAAAATTTCACCCTAATAAAATTTTAATATGATGATTTCATGAATTATGATTATTTCATAAACTAAATTCAACAAAATTTGTAAAACAAAAATTTAATTTCATTATGGAAAAGTGTGACTAAATAATAAATTAGAATAAAATTGGGTTTTAGATGTAATTTATTTATTCTTTTAAATGATTTTTATATTAAATTTAACTAATATATTATCATAATAATAAAAATTTATACTTTAATATTCATAATCTCCACTATAATTACTATTTTATAATGTAATAATATATTTGTGTTCATTTAGAATCATAGTTTCGTGTTCCCTAATCTATCGATGAGATTAAAATGATGATATATATTTTGTGGGAGGTTTATGCTTAATGTTTCATGTATCTTATGCTATAAAATTAAAAAAAAACATATTAAATAATTTTCTTGTGACAGATTCTATCCTCCTTAAATAAATTACTTTTTCATTATTTTATATTCCACTCAGAGTTCAATGGTTTTATATTTTAAATTTACTATATTTAAAAACATAAATTTAAAAAGGGTTATTAATGCATCCTCATAATAACAGAAAAGGGAAATAAAATAGTCATATGAAATAACAAATTACCAGGTTATAATTAGTATTTCATTAGATTATAGTGTTTACATGGACATAAGAGACAATGATAAATAATTATAGATAAAGATAAATCGAAATGATCATAATAAACTGAATAATCAGTTGAATGTTAATAACCACAATACTATAAATTTATGATGATATGATAGTCTATTTGATTTATCATATATGAAGGTAACAGGATAACATATTTGAACATTATCATTTCACTAATATTTTTGAATTATTTTATAGTATAATATTATATCAATTTTTACATAGTTGATACGTTTGAATTTCATAAGAATAATTTTATACTTTGGTTTAACATCGATCATATTCAAATTCCCCACAAACTTCATGAAATGATTTTCAAAACATGAATGGTATTATTCAATAAAAACTAAAAGTAACATTATTATATAATAATATCCATGAGAAAGGGATAATTATTATTGACTTTACCTAAATAATTTAAAAAAACATGCTATGAACATGTTATCAAATATGATACATTAATCTCTAATCCTCAACATAAAGACCTATAGTTCATTGGTTATATTTATTCATAATATCATTAAGTAATAAATATGACATATTAACCATAAAATAAAATTTTATATTTGTAGGTATTAAAACCTTATCATCACTCAGTTCTGGGTTCAATCCATACATTATATCTAGATATGATGGGTTCTCACACGATATATGGGATTTTTGTTTTCTAAAACTATATCAATATAATTCCTATAACATTTAAAAACTATAATCAATCATATTTAAATCAATTTAAAATCTAATATAAAAATTAATGGATACGAATAACATTAATATCATTCCAACACAATTTATGGGAATTATTTCCTTAAATAGATTCTTTAATAAAACACATTTGAAACCAAGAAAAATTATTCCCGTAAATGTATTTCAAATGTATCCTAAATCTAGTGGAATTACTAAAACAGTTTGTTAAATGGGTTTTTATGCATTTGAAAATTTGATAATACTTATACTCAAAAAACCATGATGAAATCCATAACACCTATATAAATGGAGACATATATTCTTCTGAAATTTAGCATATTCCATAGATCATTCATAAATATTATCACCAAAATAGCATTGGGAAATAACTTGTTGTATTAATTCTTGAATCCCAATACATTAATATGTCCTATATTTTATTTCAATATAAGTCCATACAAGGTATACAAGTTATTCTTTAAAAGAGGTAATTGACTCAGATAATGCCTAAGGACCCCACATTTACGAAGAAAAATTATAAATGGATCCATAGAAAAAAATCTATCTCTATTAGTTATAGTCTTCATTTTTTCTCAATATTTAATTTCATTATTACATTCTATTATACATATAAAACCTTTCCAATTACAATTAGAATAATTTTTACATGCATCTATCAAAATTTAGGATGTGATGAAAATATATCCTTCATTCCTCAATATTTTAAATCATATGAGATAATAGATAACTCCATCATTCTCTTCATTTGTGGGTCCATGTTTTAGTTATGGAATATGTAGTTAATCATATTTTTTGGTTAATTATTTGGAATAATCATAATAATGTACAATCTTTTAATAATCCTTTTTATATTAAAATAGTATCTAGATTGTCATTCCTATTCAATATAAACATGATTCATTCTGGATCCATCTATTGATTAAAAATAAATGGTTAGTGTGAGAAACATTATTCATAGTGGGAAACCACATAAAAATAAAGATTACATTTTTAGGATGTATAAATCATGAAATGATTTTTGGATATATTTCATCATCAATTTAACCAAATTTTTTTTATCATATTCTCAAATCCAAAATAATGGTTTAAAATTTAAATATGTGTAATAAAAATTGTATCCATTGGGAGAGTTAAACCAAGAATACAGTAATTTATGTTTTCATATAGTAGGTGATGTTTGGTGAAATCCCAATGTGGATTTTTTATGTTGTTATCCAATATTACATCTATTCTAGAACCATGTCCAAATGTTGTACCCAAATAACAATTTATTTCTATAAAAAATAACATAATCATTACAGTACCAAAACATTATGATTTTGATCTGTATTTATCATCAAATTGAATCATTATAATTCGAATATTTATTTTAGAACCCAAATAATGACATATTTTTTTACAATATCATTATCCACAGTTCAATATTAATGAATATCATTCTTAGTGCATTTCATGGATTCCTAGTAAATAAAACAATATAATGATGATCTCAAATTATTTGTAACATTTACGTACAAGATAAGATATCATGAATCGAGAATGAATATTCCATATTCATTGGTAAATAACTAAACAAAAATTAAATTTATATAATTTCATTATAATGAACACTATGAAATGTTTAATATTTGAAAACACCTAAAATTTAATCAATTAAAGAACTAACACAATGGGATAAATCATAGTCAATAATTCATGGTAAATAATAGAAAAAAATTTCATTTAAATGAAAAACTAAAAATGAAATGGATACAGATATAATAAAATTTAATAAACACTTTGGATAATAAAAAACTAATTCTCAATGAATGAAAACGCTTAATTATAAGATATCATGATCTCAGGCATCATTTTCCAGCTATTGTCAAGACTTTTTTTGAGGACATTTAAAATTCATGGGTAGATACAAACAAGAAACTATTTCAACTATGTATATCCAAATGATTAACTCATGAGACTACTGCTTCATTGAAAATATATATATAACAAGTCCCCATACATATCGGCATGTCCAAATCATTAATCATAAATATAATAATAAATTTAAATCAAGAACAATACACATTCTCAAAAAGTATTCATGTTGAGATAAGAATATAAATTTATCAATACATAACTTGTCAATAAAATTAAATTAAACTTAAACAATCATAATTATAAATTATATATTTTTTATGAAATTATTTTCCAATGATAAATAATATGAATATTTCGGGGAAATATAATTTTCCATGAAAATATGAAAGAGTTCATTTTAAGGGATAGCTAATGACTGCACTAAAAATCAAGATGTTGAATGTCTACACATTCTTTGGTAAAAATTAGCATAACCCCTCAATAGAAATAATAAATATAAAATTAGTTAAAAATATCCCAAATGATTATAATTAAAATAGAGTGTGATTATTTTTTATGAGTAGAACTAAAATAATATATATTTAAATAGATTTCTGAGGAATGAGTCCCCATAACATTAAAATAGGTTATCCAAAACGTAAATATATATAATTTTTGGTAAAAATAGATTTTTAAAAATATTTTAAACATTTAAATGATGCTCAAATTAATTTAGAGGTAATGATAGTGGTAAATTATATACATGAAACCCATTTTAATAAAATTAGTTTTACACATTTGGAAAAAGGGTTAAAAATCATCAATTTGAAAGTGATACAAAGCTTCCTTTCAATCTAATTTGTAAAAATTATATCATTGGTAAAATAATTAACAAATAATTTGGAAAAGTTAAAACATTTTTCAATATTTATTTCAAAAAATGGATATGGAAGACAAATATTTTGAACCGAAGACAGAAATAATGACCTATTGATTAGAAAAATTCAGCTTTTTCATTTTAAGTACCTAAGAGTGGAATAAATATTAAAATTACATGAAAATATAATTAATATCCATAGGAGAATAAAAATTAGTATTTTTATAATCTTATGATCATATAAATTCCATCAATAGAAATTCATATATAAATAATCCTAGTTTAAATGAGATTTTGAAATAAACCCTTAGAAAGATCATATTGATTTATTCCAAATTAGTAACTGAATAAATATGTCTTATCAAATTTAATTCTATATAAAATTAGGGAATAATTAACATTTTAAAATTTAATTATATACATAATATATAAATATCAAACACCATGAATATATAATAGAACCCAATGAAAAGAAACTGACCTATGAAATATTTACCACTTAAAAATATTCCTCTCAGATACCCATGTGTGATCTTTTTAAAATTAAAACATAAAATACAATTAATTGTTAATGAAACATTATATTTCATGTTATATGATAAATATATACAGTATATAAATGATATAATGTGTATGACATTATAATTTTTCATAATCAATAGAAATTGAGACTATTTCCCATACCTCTTGATTTCATTTGGTTGAGTGTGATTTAACATATTGAATAATGGTTTTAATAATATTATAAATTTTTATGCGAGTCATATTCATAATTATAATATCATATATGGCCACTTCATAAAATTAATGCTTCTTTATTTTCACTGTTTTGGGTTCCAATTGGCTTATTTTCTCATTCATGTTTTGTTATGAATTTTTTGGATTATTGTTATATGATTCATATCCATAATATATATAATGATATTAATGTTATATATATAATTTATTTTGATTAAATAAATCATTATAATAATTATACAATTTTGAAAAATAGTAATTGATCAAATCACTTTGTGGAGATGGTTGACTATACATATAAACAAGAGACATATTAATTCTATTAATATTTGAAATGGGAAGGATGTGTATTCCTGGCTAAATAGACTAATGGCCTTCACATTATATTAATTTTTGATAATACCTCTATCATGTGTGATGGGAAACTCATTCAATGATCGATGTCCTTATAAATAATTACATAACATGTTGGTCTTTGTGTAAATTACCCCGAAAAGACAACATGGGACTGACCTTCTATAGAAAATATCATGATATCATCACACATCCATTACAACATTGGTCGACTAGTTTTCATGTATATACCTACATAGCCCAAGTAAAAATTGAAATTCCACACATTCTCAATCATCCAATTCAAATTATCTCTATTCTAGTGGATGGGCCTACTTTGAATCAGGAATTGGTTCCTTCTCCCATATAATATTCCTGGATGCATCAACAATTTTCATGTGGCCCACATGCCTTAGTGTGGCCTGAATGCATTAAGGTGTTCGAGAGGCTATGAGAGATAACTGGCCCAAAGGTATTGGGTGGCTCAAAGGCCTTGCAGGACACGAGGAACAAACTGGTGACCGAGAGGCTAGATTGATGAATAGTTACAGCTAATATAGTACCATATACTACTAGCTATGGTTCCTGAATTAATTTTTTATCTATAAATACTATATTAATCCAATAATATTTTTTCACTGTAATTTGAACTCGGGACTCATGGATGCACTTACTGAGTCAACAACAACATGGTTGATGCACATGTGTGTAAGAAATTGTAAAATATAGTAATTTTACATTATAAATTTTATTTCATATACATCACATATATTCATTAAATATATCATTAATAAATTTCATTTAATGTGTATATGAATGATGAAAAAAATACCTACATGAGGAGGTATACCGCCATAGAAACAAGAGTAGTTGTAATATTTTAATCATAATAGAACATAAGAATATATTCAGGAAATTAATATTAATTATGAATAATAATTTCGTAAATATATATAATTTCTTTAAATCCATCATTATATTCATTCTTGAATGGTGGTGATGTAAAATGAATTACATATATTCATGAAGTAGAAATTAGCTATACACAGGAATGATGGTTTTGTTTCCCATATTATAGAAGCAGATATAGATATAGGTTATTGAATTACCATAATAACATCTCATTATATGTTATATAACATTACTATTATACTATAATTTTTATATAATGATTTATATAGGTGGAATAAGAAATAAATTAAAATTTTAATTAAATAATGTGACTTTTTCATTATGGAATTTCTTTTCTTTTGACCCAAAACTTTTAATACAAATAATTTATGATAAAATAAAAGGATCTAGGAAATTGTTAAGGGATACATTAATTTATTTTTTTAGGTATTGGTTATACCAATAGGCTTTGTAACTATGAAGATGGAGGAGATGGTGTCCATTTAGAAGTGGGGGTATTAGACACTTGGAATTTTTTAAAATATTTGGTCACAACAATATTTTTATAATTATGAAAACCAATAAAATTTGAAATTATAGATTCATATTTGTTTGAAGGTAATAATATTTTAAAAAAATCATTTTATTAATAATTTTTTTTGCAATTTTAAATCGTATCTTTTTGATTTACCCCCTGAAAATATATTCTTATCTCAATGGTTGTAATTAATATTTACTTCTTATTACAATTCGTAATGTTAAAAAATTATTTATACCCATTTATAAAATATTAATTATTTTTACTCTATAGATGAAATCCATTCTTATAAATTTAATTAATAGATGTGTCATAATAAAATTTAAACTTATACCCGTAAATGTGACGAAAATTGGGGTTTCAAAGAGATAATTCTCATAAGTATAATAATATTATATATAAAAAAATTAAATTGAATATAATTTCCTGAATTTGAAATCATTTATTACAATTGATAACACATAACATAAAAAAAATTCAATATTAATATACTTTATGATTTATTAAAATGAAAAAACATTTTTTAGTAAAAAGAACTATTTTTCACTATTCATATAAAACGGAAATGTTTTACAAAAATTAAAAAAATCACTGAAAGAAACTTTTGATATGATGATTTCAAAAATGAGGTAAATTTTATCAAATAAATATTCAAAATATGGTAGAAAAATAAAATTTAAATTATGTGAACAAAGAGAGACTAATACGTCTTGATAAAAAAGTTCATTTATTTAATGAATATTTCTATCTATTTTAAATCGTTATTTTTAATTTTATTATAATAGTATAAACATATTTTTCATAATTTTTTAGTATATTTCATACCACCAAATTGTAAATCAATGATAAAATAAAAGATTACATTACAGTTCATTTTGACAATGTGATTTTCCATTAGTAAGCTATCGAAAAGGCTAAATTTAAATAAATATATATTTCCTGGGAGTTTAGGATCATTTTTTTATATCACATATTCTATTTAAGAAAATGTTCTTATTATAAAATTTCATTGACTATAAAAATCATAAGGTATTTTTTCAACTGAAATATCTAACATAGGTTGTAACGTTTCCCATTTAATATATTTTTTCTATGGAAGGGTATAAAAAATTATGATTTTATTATGTGTTATTCTATCATCCATTTAATTTAATATGAAATTTTTAATTCATATCATCTCCCTTGATGAATTAAATTATCATAAAAGAATAACCTTTATATGGTAAATTCTCATCTATTCTAAAGTTTTTTTTTTCTGAATGTCCTTGTTCTATCATACACATAATGTTCTCCTTCCTTTTTGGTATCCCATCTAAATATTATATCATGTGACACACATATCCCCCCATAATCTATTTTAAAAGGATTATATTTATCATTTTTATGATGTGGACTATAATAAATGTAATTTTAAAAATATCAAAAATGAATTTTCTTTCCTTAATATATTTTTTTCACCACCTCCAATTTTTTTTTTAAATTTATCTATTAATGGGATATTAAATTTAATTTAATGTATTTAAATTCTCCAAATCAACTTTATTAAATTACTTTTTAAAGAGATTCATAACCTATTACATTACCACATTCTAAAAAACAATTTCAAACAAATCTTTTATGAGGTGAATTATATTTTATACTTTATATAAAAAGGATTTATCTCTTTCTGAGTTATATATAAAGAATCATATAATAAATGAATTTATGAAATATTCCCTTTTGGTTATTGGACTTTTGGAGTAATCTAGTATACTTTTATATTTATGAGATACCTTTTTGGAATGATATGAAACACATTTCCTTTCATTTTATTTTCCTAATAATATTAATGACAAATATATTTTGACACACATATATATGGATATTTACTTGTGTGGTATTATATAACCCAAAAAATTCATTATCTAATTATTTATATCAAATTATTAGTTTGCATGGGGGAATGATAAATTTTTCTCACATAAAATGCATAAATATCTTGGATTTGATTACAACCTAATGCATGTTCATCATGGGTTCTCTTAAAACATCATTAATTAACATGATTATTTTTTCTCAAAATTTTAATACTAACTATGATTATGTTTTTCCAGATTTTTATGATACTCCTTATCTTCATAATATTCGTCATTATTGAATTATTATTGTTATATACTTCTGAGTATTGTTATTACTACTATTATTCTGTAATGAACATTTTGGGGTCATATATTTTCTATGAAATTATCTTACATCCATAACTTATAATTATTATTAAAACATGTCATCTAATGATTTTTAAATATCATTTTTAGCCATGACCATGTTTTATCACTATTTTATGACATTATTATTATAAATCATTGATATGTTCTCCAGATATTAATCATTTGAGCTCACCATTTACTTATGTTTAAATTCCTTGTGATATAATAATGAATATAATTTATAAAAATTAAAACATAAATACTATTAGAGTGTTATTTAAGGATAAATGTTTCTAGTAATGTGAAATTGTATTTTTTTGATAAAAAAAATTCAGAAAAACAGAATTTATTGGGATTCTTTGACTACTATGATACATAATGATATGTTATGAAACTTATTTATAATGTATGCATGTGTAAAATGGGTTATATAATATTGTCTCAAATATAGTAACTAAACTATTTGTTTTATATCCCAAATTTGAGAGTGTGGGTGTAGTGTTCCTCAACATCTAAAACAGATTTCATATTCATAGAAAAGAAAATGATGAGAATGAGGTCATGAACAAATATTGTTATTTAAATAAAAACTAATATATACTTAATGATACTGGATAAATGAATGATTTATACTAAACCAAAAGACTAGAGAAAATATACGATACAATTTAAGTATTACACAATAATATATAATGTAGAATTGATTTAATATTCTATCTTAAAATAATATCTGGGTGGAATATTTAAATTTAACGACATCATATTCCCTATAACACATAACTATTTTGTTTTTTTTATCCCTATGACCACTATATAATAGTATTTTAGGACCCAAATATTTATGAGTTTTCTTTTTTAAACATTTATAAATTAATCCCTATTGATGAGTGATAACACATTGATCATATATTTATATTTTTCAGGTAGATATAGACCTTATAGATTGAAGAAATATTACCTTGTAGATTGGGGTATCAGACTCTAATGGTCTTATAGGGTAACTAAACCTTATAGGGGTACTCAACCAATTATCTATATGGTTTAAATATACCTTATTATTTATTTTGGTATAAGAATCCATAAATTATACGTCCACACAAGAACAACAATCAATAAGTTACTAGGGTTTACATTACCTATTTCTACTCCAAGCATGTCTTTTACAACCTATAGTTTCAATTACATGACATATATACTCAATATCATTATAATTACAAAAACCCTTTAATCACAAAGAGGGCCCTTATATTTTATACTTAATTAAGTATAAAAAGGAAAAAATCTCATTTGTTTAATTTTTATAATGAAGAGTGAATATATTAAATTCACCAATGTGTGAAGAGTACATGAAATATACTATATAATGAAGTTGGTATAATCCATGATATGTAATGGGGAGTTAACTAATGATACCCAGTAATTTTTAGTCTACAAAAAAATATTCCTCTTATGTGGAATGAAATGTAGGATTTGATTATTTGTAAACGATGTTTTATAGAAGCAACGAATAAAGCAATATTTTAGACCCAATTTGTTTCCTATCATACATGGAATGTATTTGTTGGGGGACATCATCTGTGTGCTATCATAATTCATAGTCCATTCCATTGGATAGAAATAATTTAAATTCAATAATCACAAAATCTATGATATTATATTCACTTCTAAAACCCTACCCACCACACATAGAAAGAAACCAAACAAGTAATACCAATAAACATCACATAATCATGTTTTCATTTACTAAAAATAATAACCTTTTTTTCAAGAACTAATAATATTATTAATTAATTTTATGAGATTAATTTAAACATTTTCTTCCACCATACACTAGGAATCGTCCTGTCAAACACCCTAGGACACAACATCTGGATGGAATTATAGACATGTCTTACCATACTATAATTAATTCCATATTAGTATCAAATAAACAGCAAATAACGATGTTTATAAAAATATGAATTCTCTCAATATATCAACACCATTGTTCTCTATTAAATCCCAGACTCACAAATGTCATATTTTTATACACAATACATCATTAGTGATGATGGTTTTATATTCAATCATCTAGGAGATGAATATATCGGAAATAGAGAAGAAATTAAAAAAATCACACTGGGAGGGGTTTATAAACAAACTTGTAATCTTATACTAACCATTATATATGTTATTGAAACATGATATTCAAAACTCTGAATTAAGAAGTCGTTGAATATATGAATGCTTTATTTGACAACAAATTAATTCATTAAATTGGGTATAAAACAGATTCAAATTAACATTACTTAAGATAAAGGGGTTTCAAGGATTAAATATTTTTCCAATTTTTGAAGAATGGTGATAAAAATAATATTTCTTAAATAATGGCTTAATATATAATGTATAATTCATAATCATGATATAAATTCATTTGTTCCCCCAAGATTTAACCTCATTCCATATTCTTATCTCATAACCCCTTGAAAAATTGTGATCATAATTCGTCACATATGATTTGTAGTATTTATTGATAATCATTAAAATAGGGATAATGGGTATTCATATAATTGATGTTTAGTGTTTTTTGTTGACATCAATTAATTTTAATAATATCATCGAATTGGCCAGTTAATGTCAGAAAACCTAGACATGAATTATTCATCTCCAAGACTAAACTACTCATCACATGTAATAACATAAAGGTGAATTTTTTATTTTAGGGAAATTATACATTATATTTAATATTTAACATCATTAATAACACATAGTCATTAATTAATTTCATTACATAAAATAAATATTTGATGTGGAATTTTGAAATTATATAATTATTTTATCCATGTGACCACTTATTAAAATATTTATAAAAATATTTCAATTGATGTATAAAAAATAATGATAATATATAAGGGTTCATACCATTTTCATAGTGATAAATATTTTATTATGTAATAATTGAAGGGCCATGATCAAAATAATTTTCTTTAAATTAATTGATGATTTTATCACCGACATTATATCCTGGTATGGATGTTACTGATTAGAATCCATGTCGATTGTAATTTACATTCAACATCTTATTATTATATATATGAATTGTAATCCATGATGAATGGATGTTGAAATATTTATTTATTATTTTTGATGATATTTTGGTAAAAAATTAATTATAATACTTATTAAAAAATTGAATTTTATTACTATTTGAAGATAAATATGATAAACATGACGGGAATCGATGGTTTTGTGATTCCTAAAATGGTGATGTCCTGGGTATTCCCATTGGATTATGTAAACAAGGAATATAGGTAAGGATCCTAAAAATTATAACTTTTTCAAAATGATTTCTGTATCCTCTATATATGTAAAAATTCCTTGTCCATATTTCCATCTCAAAAAGTTTAAATAATTTCAACATCCAATCTAAGAGTATTCAAACATTTATTTATTATGTATGTGATGATATAATGGATCATATATGAGATCATGATTTATTTTGAAAGCATGGATGAATCAAATTCAATATAGTATAAAGTGGTGTTGTTAGACTGGGCTACATTATTTCAGCCAGTTAACGCTTATGCTTCTATGTAAATAGACATTCAAACACCACATTAGTTTTAGAAACACATAAAGACTTAATATCACTCATATAAGACTACGTGACATGTGTGAATAATATCATTATCAAATAATGCTTATTTATTAAGTTTTACACCCTACTTCATTGATTATTAGAATACATGTAAAATGCTAGACATTATGCAATATTATTTAGAGTTAAAATAGAATGGGGACTAGATCTCGACTGAAAGAAGTATGTTATCCTCCTTGTATAGACTACTCGGAGGGTTGAAACTAGAAATTATAATAGTATTTAGATATATATTTCTAGGAGTGGGAATATGATATTTGAATACATTTTGAGTATGATATATCATTGACTATACTTCATTAATAATAATGCTTCATGTACTATAATTCATGTCAACACCTAAATTATAATGGAAATAACAAATTAGGAAATAATATAGAGAGTCGAAGTTATCCGAATTACGCTAAGAAAAATCTATAAACGTGTTCACAGTATCCTTCAAAAAATATATGAAATTAGGATTCAAAATACGTAATCATTTATGAGAGACACATAAAGGTTATTTTTATAACTTTCCATTGTAGATTGTGATATATGGGGAGAGAAAAAAATTCGAATTCCAAATCAGGAAGCTATGTTTTGTAGGGATGCACTACTAGTAATTTCTATTATTCATGGAGTTATTTGTATTTAAAAAAAGGATCAGATCTTTTATTAACGAGAATTTGATTCACCCAAATGATGATAGAATGAAAATTCCTTATTTTTGATTATCAACCAATTATATTTTTTTAAATAGGTATTTCTAGACATCATTGAAAACATTTTCAAGATATGATTGAATGCAATACCTATCAGAAATATAAGGTCCAATGATTGGAATAATGGGATATAGTGGGTTCTTACATACCAATTAACTATCCCTACGATTATGTCACCTCATTCAATAGTAACAAAGATTCTATGATAAATTATTATAATTATATCATAATGGTCATTCCAAATATGGATCACAAGGACACCTCATTTCATAGTACTACTAAATTACAATATTTTTCCCCATAAACATGAACCAAATAGAGTGACACATAACATCATACTAGGATATCATTTCTTACCAAAATTAATAATTTTTATAAATGATATTAATATTAATTAACCTTTATTATCATGATTGTTGATCATAGACATCCTAGTCTCATTATTACACCACTCCTAACAAGAATATTGAATAAATGACTATAGAATACATACATTATTTTTGATGAAAGTATTTAATGTTGAGTAAGATGAAAGAACATCCATTTGGATTTAATTAATATTATATTTTATAATGTCAAAAACCAATAAAAAAATAGAATAATGATATTCATACATGTAATACATAATTTGATTTTTTAGAAAATTATATCAAATTATAGAATTAAAATCCATCACTTAAACATATTTGGAATATGATATTCCATATAGAATTGTCTTTGAGGATTCCAATCATCTCATTAATGAAATTAGAGCTCCTTATATAATATATCTTCTATGTGACTCCAATTATTTCTTAGAATTGATATATTTTTAACTTCTTAAACTAACTTTTTTTACGTTCAATTTCATTTTTTGATGTAATTAAATATTCCATTGATTGAGATGTGATTTACATCTCCAGACAAAAACTATGAAATTCCTTTATACCCATAGTTAAATCTATATGTTTTTTAATACTCTATTTTAAATTCAAAAATTAAATTTTCTTGTGAAAACTTGCTAATATCAAATTATTGAAAATGTATCTCATTCTTAAAGGCCCCTATGACTTAAAATTTCCACTATGGGCACCAATTTTTGTTTCTAGAAACTACTCTATGTTTATGGGTTGGATATATTTCCATTGATAATTGATTATTAAGGGTCACATTTAATGTCTATTGATATTTTTATTAGATTCATAATAATATATCTTTTTGAATAAACAAATTATTAATTGTTTTATCAAATATTTAATTTTTATTTATAAAAACCATATATATTATTTTAAGAAACCAATTATAGAGGAAATAAAAAAATAAATCCATAATTAAATAAGATATTAATAATATTATAATTATTTAATATTTCATTTCTATAAGGACATAGCCTTAAAATATTATATAATATTGAATTAAATGAATAATTCACATTGAGGATCTTTTTACGTTTAGAGTTTTAGAGAATTAGGACATAACTATTACATCTCAAAGATTACAAACTAGACACGTCTAATCAGTTTCATTATTTTTTCACAAAATAAAAACTCTTGAACAAATTAGTCAGGTCTAGTTCCTTGTTTTAGATAGCCTGACATTTCATTGATCCCATCCTTAACCCTATTTCACTTTATGTCCCCTGAAAAACATTTCAAAAATGTGCGATGAACATAAAAAGATCAGTAAGGGTTATAACAATACGTAATGAAAAAATTAGTCCATGTATACATAAGAATCAATGAAATCATAATTTACTCATAAAACATAAGCACTTAAATATACCTCATTAAATAATAAGATTTATAAATAAATCATTGAAATCATAAGACATAAAGGTAAATAGAGGAAATCATAACATTCATATATATGGAGTAACCCTAATGGTTACATTTGGAATACCCATCACAGTATATTCCTTAAATTTATCCTGAGAAACCATAGACTTTAACTCATTAATGTTACCCAATGCATTGGAATGATATATCGGGCTCACCTGCCCTTAGTATATCATAGAACCACCCTTATTTATAAACAATTCCCACAAACCATAACATAATATTATCACATAAAACATGCATAAACGAAACGTAAAATTTCCACATTTCATTTACAAGATATCAATACAACACATAGTAATAATAAAAAAATTATCAAAACACTTTTCAATTCTAAAATAATAGAAAATTAAAACATGGTATTTATTTTTCATTTAAAAATTTTATGGCTTGTAGAGGAAGCTGAAACTCAAATAATGGTCATGGGGGTAGAGAAGACGTTGTCACTACAAACATAAGACAAAAATATTCCCTTTTTTCATTTAGTAAAACCCTTCGTATAAAAATATTACTTTCAAATAAAAGTAAAAGTCATAGGGGTTTATACACCGTATAAAATAATGTTGTGTATAAAACAAAATATTCTTCAATGAAAGGAGATTGAAACAAAGTTCCTTACAAAGACAATATCCTTAGATTAATGATAAATCAATTACATAATTATGTGTCACAAATATAAATACACCCAATATAATTGGATATTAAGTGTAAAAATATCAGTGGTAATCCACACATATTCATATCACAACATAAACAATAAGTTGAGGTTTAACCCAATGAATTGATATTGTGTTAAGAAGTTACCTTACATAAACTCGACAGCCTAACGACGTCACTTTAAAATTCAGAAAATGAGATGATGAGAGATAAAAAGGTTATTTCATCACTACGACATAACATTTAAAACAATAATGACATATAATAACATATCTCAACATTATAATATGTAAATTAAAAGAACTAATAAAAAATGTATTTTTAAAAAGAGGAGGGTGAATGGTACCCTTACTGATTTGGGTAAATTTCGAAACATTCACCCCATTAAAGAAGGACTGTAAAAAAGTTAATGTAAATAACCAAAAGAGAAATTATATTACACAAAGAGTAAAATAATGGGAATTACATACACTACTAAATGGAAGTAGTGGAAAATGTTTCATAAATCTCATGTGAATAAAAGTGATATGAAAAATCCCTTATGAAATCTAAGCATCCTAACGACAACACTTAAAACTTCCAAAAAATGGATTAATGAAATAAAATATTGTATCTAATAATATGAACATATAAATTACAGTATGAGGAATATAAAATATCATCCCCCAACATAATAAATAGTATCTTAAATGAAACGACATAAAAGAGAGTACTAAAAAAGAAAGAGATCGGTAGGATCCCTTACATCAAGTCTGACTTGTCTTATTATTTTCTTTATATTCCTGAATAATAATGTTATTTAAATTACTAATTGCTTAAGGAAATAATTTAAATTTTATTATTCAATTCATATCACATATTATAATTTTATAATAATTATTTAATTATGTGAGTTCATATCAGACGTTTTTGTCGATGTTCGGTACATGAGTCAAAAATGAACTTGTTTTAAAAGAATTGTCCTTGTAGTTTTAATTACACCATCTAAAGAATTGTATTAATGATTTAAATATCATATATATCCGGTATATATACATTTTATACTATTACATAAAATTTGGATATAAAAAAATGAAATTCACCATCTGTGGAGACGATAGGCCGTACGTACGCATGAACGCTACTTTCATTTCTTTGTCACATTAATGGAATTAAAACTAAATGAGAGAGATATATATATATATATATTATAATTTCAGTATAAAATATAAGTTATATAGGTCGAATTAGTTCATTAATTTCATTCTTTATACATTCCATGTATTGCATTAATGAGTCACATCACATGACGGGGTGGTATTCCACACTACCTCAAATAAAATTATATCATTTTCACAACATGTAAATAATATAAGTATGTTTTAAATGTAAAAAATAGAATAATTGATAGGAAAAAAATATAATATATATCATAAATAAATATATTTCCATAATAATGGCCACCATGAGAGGTGGTAGGAGAAGATATGGCAATCAACTTTTCGTGAGGCTGTAATTTATCATCCACAGAAACAACATGTTCTTTAACCATTAGACGGAGATGTGTGTAAGTGTAGCTCGAATACATCTCATTAAAACATCCCAATATATTAATGATACTAGTGATGTTACAAAATAAATAAATAAAAATATTTTAGGGGGTTGGAGAAGAAAAATAATACAAAATAACATCGAAGAGGATTTTACCTTTAAATCGAGTAACTCCACATGGATTGGACCAAAAGGGTTTATTGAAAATATTTATGCATAAGGGAATGCTTCTATGATGAATAGAGGGATGGGGAGAGATATACTGTGCAGATTTTGGCTGAGCCAATGGCTTGAATGTTGTGGGTAAGGTGGTAGAGGTGGGAGCCTTTTATAATATGGAGGAGGGGCACTCTTTGAAAGTCATGAAATGTTAATTTATTATAGAATGAGTTTAGGATTTTAAAGGTCCCAAAATTATATATTTCAAGGATAATGTTATAAGGGATTTAAATCCACCCATCCATTATGTCTTTGACAAGTTTATGTCTTAGATTTTTTATTATATTTTCCTTTTATTAAAATTGTTAATTAATGAGGTAACAGATGCATCATCATGGTGACATAAAAAATTTAATTTTATTAATGTCTAATAATTATAAAAAACATAATATGATGTAGGAAATATATTTAGAATTAAAATTACTATTTATAGTCTAATATATCATTTATTTAGTCAAAATTAAAATTGTTTTACTATGGTGTTACATACTTTGGTAACATTTTCCTTTCTAAAAAATGATAAAAGGTCACTATCACTCTAAAGTTATTCCATATGGTCCAATGGTTGGCACAAGGCATCCCATGGTCGGCCATGATACCACCAGCAGCATTATGAAACATTTTCAGGTCATTTTTTATTTTTATGATATTATTTTATTACCCTTAACTACCCGTTTACTAATTAAACACGATAATTAAAGATAACTACCGTCGTTACTATTCATAATGTCCAAAAAATGCATCTTAATTACATAATTTAGATATTATGATTCCAAATATGGAATCCATTTTATCAAATTCCAAATACAGAAATTGTAGTAATTAATTTAAAATAATTCTCGTTGTCAAAACCAAAGACGAGTTTTTAAAAAGTAAAATCTATCAAAATATTGATTTGTTTTTACATCCAATGTAACATTGAAATTACATAAAATGAACAAAATTTTATTGAATGATAAAAAAATAATTATATTAAACCATAAAACCAATTAAAATTACAATCAAACTATATAAATAATTTTGATGAAACGGTACTTCTGATTTAAAATGCAGTATTTTTCATTATTCATTGAAAATGGACATTTGTCAGAAATATACCAGAATTTCACCCTAAAATATATATGATTTTACAAATTCCAAAATGATATCAATTTTAACAACTTCAAAAAATAGATGTTTAATTAAATTATAATGAATTCCCACTGTCAAAACAAATAGCTTGTTTTTAAGAAACAATATATATTAAATGATTGACACTTGTTTATGTCCAATTACAAAGTGAAATTAATTCAAATGACCACAATTGGATTAACTGGTAAAAATATATGTTTAAAACACTTTAAAACCAATTAATAAGATTATCTGACCATATATATAAATTAGACTAAAAGGAGGTATTGAATTTAAATACACCATTTTACACTGTTCATGATAAAAAGATCTTTATTCAAAAAATACTATAGTTTTATAAAAAGTAAATTTTGATGTCCTGATTCTAAAAAAAATTATTTTGTCAAATATAACATATAAAATTGTCAAAATGTGGATTTAAAAAGGGTTCTCTATCAAATGGCGGTTAATTGTCCTTTTAAAGAATATTAAAATATTTATGCTAAAATTGGATTCATTCACTTTTTAAGCATCTATAATCTATTGAATAAATGTAAAAATATTTTAAAAGCATATATAATCACTTTTTACTGAGTTATATTCATTCACGCCATTACATTGACTAGTTTTTTTCTACCATTTACAAAAATATTATTTTAATATTAGCGTGCAACATATGATTTCAAAGAAACTCGTTATTTCATATTCATTACGCCATCGAACATAGCATCCCCTTTTATGTGATATTAATATATTATTAAAATATATTAATATATATAAACATTTCCTATTCATTATTTACCTAGTATGTCACATCCTTCCCCAGTTTTTGGAATTGCGTCCTCACAATTTTAAAATTGGGCTTGGAAACATTATTGAAAGACCAACATCATAAAAGGATTCAATTAATCTATGGCTTTAACAGAAATAATTGGAAGTACAAAGGTCACCTGAGGTAACCCATACTAGGATTCCATGTAGGAAAATATGGAAATGGAAACGAAAACAAAGGGCCATGTTCACATGGATATTGATAGAAAACATGATTAGGGGAATTTTAACCTCAAGAAAATCACAAAGTTGTGATGGGTTAAACGGTATTTGATTCCCCAGAAGGAAATGTCAACAGAATTTTTTTTTCTTTTAAGTTACTTTTCATTGAATAATTTTTTTATGAGCTTAACTAAATCCTAAGGCAACATACTTACTTATCGTGTAGACTCTCATCTTCTACTATATTTCTTACACAATATCATATTTTCTCCAAAAGATGACTATTTAGGATGACTTGTTCACATTAGGAGAGATATAATCAACTTCTAGAGAATCTCCTAATCCAAAAAATGGAACTATATATTTCCCATGTCATTATACCTTAAACAAAACCAAAAATTGTTAGTACGAGATCAGATAATACCCAAAAAGGATAATCCTTTATAAAATGAAAATCTATTCTTAATCTCCAGATTTTGTCCAACAAAATTCAAAGATCAACGAAGACCATTCGATAAACAATTTGTCTATACTTTTATTCAAAGAAAACCAAAGTATTATAAAAACCCAATTCATTGAAGGATTTAATCACATAGGCTTCCAATGTAAATATTAACATTAATCTCCAAATAACATCAGTTTCTCTTAAAGTCTCATATTGAAAATTAATTAACCAAATCATATATATTCCATGATAGGTAAATAATTTCAATAGATAACCCAAAATCAACAAATTATTTATTTATAAGATCATATAACTAAAAGTAATTAGTTCTACTAACCAGTGACTTCACATAGTCTAGTGATAACGAAAAAGGTCAGTCGCACCTTGGTTGTGGGTTCGATTCCTGCAGCTTCGTCCGATGGGATGGGTTGTCACACGGTGTGGGTGTTTTCCTTTTTCAAAAACTATATAATTCTTAAAAAATTCTGCAAGAATATATAAAATCGTTAAAATTAACCATAACATAATTTAACCTCAAGTTTATCTCATGCCTTTCATTTTCTATCATGACATATAGTAACCAATAATTACATCAAACATAAGGATTATATAAACCCTAATCGTTACCTTTATAATTATTACCTGAACATCCAAATAGAGTTATTTCTATCATACATGATGCATTAAGGAACTCGCCAAGGTTAAATTAGTTGATCATGACTCATGAAAGTTGGTTTATAATAACCACAAGATTTACCATTGAATCCCCCATTTCATCCCGTCTCTTAATCAGAGAACCACCACAGTTTCCTTCAAACTCATATTCACATTTGTTCCTGCTAGATCCATCCATTTACTAAACCAAAAAAGTTAGTGAGAGTATATCAAAAAAATCATCACGTACTAATGAGAAAGATACACACTAATATATACTTACTCATTTAATTTATCTATAAAATATGACTCTTTATGAAATCCTAACCCTTATGGTAATGTCAACATTGATTAAAGAATTCCCTAACCTCTAAAGTTATCTAAACAGACCTCTGATACCAACTATAAAGACTCATCCATAAAGCATTACATAATCTTGAATTAAATGAATAATTCACGTTGAGTATATTTTCAAGTATAGAGTTTTAGGGAATTAGTACATTACTATTACATCCCAAAGATTACAAAGTAGACACATCTACTCAGTTTCAATTTTTTTCATATGTTAAATAATCTTGAACAAAAGTGTCATGTCTAGTTACTTCTTTTAAACAGCCTTACATCCCCTTCATCCCAACCAAGACCCTATTCCACTTTATATCCTGTGAAAAACATTTCAAAAACTTGGGATGAGCATGAGAAGCTCAGTAAGGGTTATAAAAATAAGGAAAGAAAACATTAGTCCATGTATACATAAGAATCAATGAAATCATACTTTACTCAAAAAACATAAGAACATTAACATACCTCATTAAATCATAATATGTATGAATAAATCTTAGAAATCATAAGACATTAAGGTAACTTTAGGCGTTCGTAACATTATTACATTGGGAGTAACCCGCATGGTTATATGTGGAATACCCATCACACTATATTCTCTAAATCACTTAGGAGAAACCTTATAATTTAACTACATCATGTTACCCAATGAATTGGAGAGCTATATTAGGCTCACCCACCATATGTTTATCACGGAACCACTCGTCTCCATAAACGCTGTGAATGAACCATAACATAATTGTATCACATAAAACATGCATAAAAGAAAAATAACATTTCTACATTTCAATCACAAGATATCAATACAACACATTGATATAATAAAAACATTATCAAAACCTATTCCAATACCAAAATAATAGAAAAGTAAAACACTGTAATTATTTTTCATTTATAAAATTTATGGCTTGTAGAGGGAGACGAAACTCAAATAATGGTCACGACGGCGGAGAAGTCGTTGTCGCCGCATACTTGAGCCAAACACATTCACTTTTGTCATTTAGTAAAGAGCTTCATATAAAAAGATTACATTGGAATAAAAGAAAAAGTCAAATGGTTTTATACACTGTATAAAATAATGTTGTGTTTAAAACAAAATATGCCTCAATGAAAGTAGATTGAGATGAAGTTCCTTACAAAGACGATATAATTAGATTAAGGATAAATAAATTACATAATTATGTGTGATAAATATAAATACACCCAATATAAGTGGATATTAGGTGTAAAAAAATCACAGGTCATCCAAACATATTCATAGAACTACATAATCAATAATTTGAGGTTTAACCCAAAGAATTGAGAATGGGTTAAGAAGTTCTGTTACATAAACTCGAAAGCCTAACAACGTCACATTAAAATTCAGAAAATGAGATGATGAGAGATAAAAAGGGTATATCATCACTTGTACATAAAATTTAAAACAATAACGATATATAATAACAAATCCCAACATAATAAAATGTAAATTAAAAGACCTATGAAAATAAGTCTTTTAAAAAAAAGGAGGTTGTATGGTTTCCTTACTGATTTGGGTAACTTTCGAATCGTTCACCCCATGAACGAAGGACCATACAACATTGATGTAAATACCCATAAGAGAAAGTATATTACACAAAGATTAGAATAATGGGAATTACATATACCACTAAAAATAAATACTGGAAAATGTTTCATAAATCTCACGGGAATAAAAGTGAGATGAAAAATCCCTTCCAAAAAATCGACAGCCTAACAACGCCACTTAAAACATCCAAAAAATGGATTGATGAAATAAAATAGGGTCTCTCATCATATGAAAATATAAAGCACTGTAAGAGTAATATAAAATATCATCCCCCAACATAATAAATATGATCTTAAATGAAACGACATAAAAGAGTGTACATAAAAAGATAGTGATTGGTAGGATCCCTTACCTCACGTCCGGCTTGTCTTGTTCATATCATTATATTACTAAATAATAAACATTGTTCAATTAATAATTGCTTTATGACCTCCTTTACTGTTTATTATTTAATTCATATCACATATTATAATGGTATAATATTTAGTTAATTGTGTGAGTTCATGTCAGATGTTTTTTCGATGTTCGGTACATGAGTCGAAAATGAACATGTTTGAAAAGAATTGTTCTTTTAGTTATAATTACACAATATCCTGAATATTATTAATGATTAAAATATGATATAAATCCTGTATATATTCATTTTATACTATTTTATAACACTAGGAGATAAAAAAATGAAATTCACCATTCATGGAGATAGTATGTCGTACGTACGAATGAACACTACATTCATTTCATTGTCACATTAATGGAATTAAAACTAAATGAGATATATATGTATATTACAATTCCAGTATTATATATATGTTATACAGGTCACATTAGTTCATTAATTTCATTCTTTATACGTTCCATGTATTGCATGAATGATTCACATCACTTGAGGGGGCGGTAGTCCACACTTCCTCAAATGAAATTATCTAATTTGCTCAACATGCAAAGCATAAAGGTATGTTTTAAATGTAAAATATAGAATCATAGAGAAGAAATAAATATAATATATATCATAAATAAATATAGTTTCATAATAATGTCCACCATGATAGGTTGTATGAGAATATATAACAATCATCGTTTCGTGAGGCAGTAATTCTCCATCCTAAGAAATATTATGTTCTTTAACCATTAGACAGAGGTGTGTGTAGGTTTAGCTTGAATACTTTTCATAACAACATACTATTGTATTAAATATTATGGTTTTGTTACAAAATAAAGGAATAAAAAGAGTTTACAGGGTTGGAGAAGAAAAATAAAACGAATGAGCATTGAAGAAGACTTTACCATTAAATAGATTAACTCCCCTTGGTTTGGACAAAATGGGTTTGTTGAAGATATTTATTCATAAAGTAAGGATTCTATGATGCGAAGAAGTATGGGGAGAGATTAAATGAGTAGATTTTGGCTTATCCAATGTCTTGAGAGTTGTGGGTAATGGGGTTGAGGTGGGGGATTTTTATAAGAGGGAGGAGGGGCACTCAGGGAATGTCAAGAAATGTTACTTTATTATATAATGATTTTTGGATTTTAAAGGACCCAAAATATTATATTTCAAGGATAATGTGATAAGGTATCGATATCCACCTATCAAAAAGGACTTTGACAATTGTAAGTCTTAGAATTTATTTTAACGTTTCATTTTATTTAAATTGTTCATTAATGAGGTAATTGGTGCATCATCATTGTGTGATAAAAAATTTAATTTATTTAAGGTCTCAAAATTATAAAAAAATTACTATGATGGGGGAAATAGTTTTATCTTTCCAATGACTATTTATAGACTAAGATATCGTTTATTAAATCAAAAGTAAATTTTTTCTACTTTGGTGTTATATACATTGGTTACATTTTCATTTCTTTAAAAAATGATAAAAGGTCACTATCAATCTAATGTGATTACATGGGGTCCCAAGATAGGAACATGCCATCCCTGGTCGGCCATGACACCACCAATAGCATTAGGACAAAAGTTGGGGTCATTTTATATTTTTATGATATTATTTTATTATCCTTAACTACCTGGTTACTAAATAAACACGATAATTAAAGATAACTATCGTCATAACTTTCATAATATTCAAAAACAAAAGAGTCCTAATTACATTATTTAAAACATCTGATTCTGAATATGAAATCCATTTTATCAAATTCCAAACACATAAATTTTTGTAATTAATTTAAAATAATTCCCGTTGTCAAAATCATAGACGGGTTTTTAAGAAGTGAAATCTATCAAAAGATTGATTTTTTTACATCCAATTTAAAAGTGAAATTACATCCAATGACAAACATTATATTAATTGACAAAACCATAATTATATTACACCATAAAACTAACTAATCTGACAATATAACTATATATATAATTTTGATGAAAAGGTAGTTTTGAATTATAATGCAGTATTTTTCACTAATCATTGAAAATGAACATTTGTCAGAAATATACCAAAATTTCACCCTAAGATATATTTGATATTCCAAAATAAAAAATGATATCAATTTTAACGAATTAAAAACATATATGTTTCATTAAACTATAATCAATTCCCGCTGTCAATACAAATAGTGTGTTTTTAAGAATCAATATATATTAAAAGATTGTCACTTGTTTATGTTCAATTTCAAGGTAAATTAATTAAAATGACCACAGTTAGATTAAATTGTAAAAATATATTTTGATTACACATTACAACCAATTAAAATGATTATCTGACCATATAAAAAAATTAGACTAAAAGGAGGTTTTGAATTAAAATACAACATTTTACACTATTCATCAAAAAATGTACTTTATCGAAAAAATACAAATAATTTATACAAATTAAATTTTGATGTCCCAATTCATTAAAAAATTAATTTGTAAAATATAACATATATAATATTCAAAAAGTTCATTTAAAAAGGGTTCTCCATCAAAAGGCGGTTAATCGTGATTTTAAAGAACATTAGAATATTTAGGCTTAAAATTGTATTCATTCTCATTTTAAGCATCTAAAATTTATTGAATAAATGTAAAAATATTTGACAAGCATATATAATAACTTTTTACATAGTTCTATTCATTACATACATTACATTTACCAGAAGTTTACTACCATTTAAAATAATATTATTTTATTATTAGCGTGCAACATATTATTTCAAAAAAAACATGTTGTTGCATATTGGTGACCCCATCAAACAAATCATTCCCTTTTAAGTAATATTAATATTTTATTCACAAATATTAGTATATATGAACATTTAATATTAATTATTTACCTAGAATGTTACAATTTCAATTAAAAAGTAATCCATTACCGATCCCTTTTACAATGACATAATCCTATCTCATTAGAGTGCATGATTTTCTTAGAAGTGGATCCAATCAAATGTGTTGGACCAAGATCCAATGAAAATAGGTCAAAAAAGATCACATAAAAGCGTATAGAAATTTTTATAAGAAACAATTAAATATATTTTTATTTAAAATACAATACTAATTTTTCCTGCACTATATTTTTTTTGTATTATTTTTTATACCCACTTCATTGTTTTTTGGAAACCAGTATAGTTAAATAAAAACAAAAAAACCAAAACTCCATTAATAAGATGTATAAATCATTTTTAGGTTTTTATTGATATATTGTGATAAAAATAAATTTCTTCTATACTCATGTTAAAATTTCATTGAATTTTTTTAAATATAATATAACATTTTATAATAATAAAACTATAATAGACACATACTTTTTTTCTTTGTAATTATTTCTCTTGATTACGACCTACATTTAACGAAAAAAAAATTCAGATCATTTTAAAAAAATTCAATGTTCAATAACATGTGTATGAATCTAAAAATCTTTAATACTGATCATAAAAAATATTACGAGATTATTAATAACTATATAATAAACACTATCATTGTAAACACTAATATTTCTAACCTTCAATGGATATATTATTAATAGGTGTTAATAATTAAAGGGTTTATAATAAAATACGTTTTTTATAATGATCCTGAATTTAGAAACTACATTCATAAATTAAAAATATTACAATAGATAAAATAATCTTTTCATTTGAACACCTCTCATGAAATGTTTATTTGTATAATATGAAAATATATCCCATATTTTTTATATAATATTATGGAATATATTATTCTTTATAAAGAATGAATATACATATTTTAATATGTTATATTATATTATAAATACCTTGTTAACTTTCAAATATTTATATAAAATGTTAGTTCAATAAAAATAATTCCCACAATTCCTTTTAAATGAGTTTTTTTTTAATTTGAGCTCACATATTAATTGAGCATATAACTACCATGTTATATATTTTTATATGTTATTTGAGATTATAAATAAATTATTACATATTTTTTTTATTTATGAAGAATTGAAATCATATTTTAAATAACATATATCAAGAAAAGTAATATTCATGCTATTTTATATTATTTTGTCATTATCCAAAAAAGTATGTAAATGGTAATATAACTGTCAAAATGAACTAACCGTATTATTATTAAAAAATAAATTAATATCCCAAATTTAATAGTAATATAAAAAAATCATGGTAAATCATTACTTAAAGGAATAACACTATATCCCAAATAATATCAACAACCAAAACATCATGGAGTGTTATATCCTTAGATATTATATAATAACTTCAATCATTAAACCCCAAAAATATTCGAATTTTATTCTCTATATCATATATTTTATTGGATCACACTACATCGTTGTTTCCCTTCGGTTTTGGTATCAAGATAGGAGACATTGTAAGAAGTCATGTGTTGTCGCCCTACAATTAAGATATAATTCTTCTTAAAATATTCTCTACAATGGTTCCAAAAAAAATTATTAACACAATTAAATATAACATTAATGATCATATATCAGTTAACAAATAATGGATATCTATAACATAAAATATATGTCCAAAAATGCTAAAAGCACACCTCACAGCTAACTATACGACCAATTATATTGGGTTTTATGACTATAATGTTAGGATAAATAGTAATATCATAAAATCATGGTTATATATATAAATATTAAGATAAGATCACTTGAAAAGATTATAATTTCCAAGGTAATCTAAATTTTCTTATAATACCTTCTTTAACAGCCTGTAACCTGCACTCTAAATCATGTTATGAAATCATAAACATTAAATTTATATATTTTTTTATTAATGATGATGAACCAATTATCACAATCCAAAAAAAACATATAAATTGGATATTTGGGTCACATATATACCAAAGGAAATAATATATTTAGAGTTTTATTAATTAATATCAAATCTAACATAAATAACAAATAATAATTCATGGTGTATGTTTCACAAAATACCCATATTTTTATATTCTATATTAGGTAATCAATATATTCCATAATATACCCTATTAGGAATTATTCATTTAACATATTTATTCTTAAACTACAAAAAGTAAATATATTATGGGTGATCTCAATGGTTTATTATCTATTAACAAGAGTATTTACAGACTAATTTCATTAGTGAGAATAAAATGAGAACATGGATATGATGACATAATCCAAGTGAATGACCGCAACATAATATACCTCATACCCATCAATGCCCATATCATCAAAGTTTAGAAGATGAAATAAGGCATTAAAAAGAATATAATCATCAAAATCTTTTATCATTGTCCTTTTTATATTAATCATGATCAAATGAATCATTTATAACCCATTGAAACAATAATTAAAACATATATAACCTAGGATTTACCTTCATTGAACCCTTATAGATCACATAAAATTTAAAAACCCATATGAATGACATATAGAATATATCCACATTTAAAATATACATCACCCTATTATTTTCAGATATATTTTTGTGAAAGCATCATACATGATATATCAGGCTCAATAGGTTCCTCCTTTGTACACCCATCACATAATAAAATAAATGATCAATAATATATTCCAATAAATCGTTCACAACATTTTAAAACTCATAAAATCAATCATTATTCTATTCATAACATGATTAATTAATGTAAAAGAAAAGGACCCCATAAAAATAAATTTTAAAAATGACAATCCTAAGGAAAAAATGGGGTACCAAATAATATCATTCAAATTTGAATAACCTATACAAAAACAAGTCTTTCAGAACACACTCCCGGGAAAATGATCCGCTAATGGGAGATAAATGTGTTCTATAAAAATAACTTTTCAATAATATGAATCCCAATATAGAATTAATGAGTACCATACAATTAAAAAATATCCCCATTGGATATTATTTAGTAAAATAGTTTATTTATATTGATGTATGGAAATAAAAATAAACTAACAGTTTAATAATAACTGAGGAAAATAATCATTCAGTTTTAAATAAATTTTTAAAACTAAAAATCCATATAATATATTGATAATATGAATAATTAAAAATTATCACAAACATATAATGGAATATTATTGGAATATTGTTTACATTGATGTAATATCCATATATTAAATAAATATAAAAAATAATTATTATTTTGAAAACATTTCATAAATGTTTTTCAAAAGATACCAATTTAGAAAACATTATGTTAATTCCATTTCAAATAATTTCTTAAAAATGAAAATATAATGCAAAATTAATTTAGTTAGTATATTATAATATTGAGTCTAATTTTTTTAATGTATTTTATAAAACATGGATATACATATAAACTATATGTGATCTATAAAAAAATAATAACTGGTCAAAATCACATAGAAAAAATATTTTATATTTCAGTAATCAGAAATGGATTAAATAGAAATCTAATACGTAAAAACCATTTATAACTTTTGCGGATGAATGATATGTGATTAATGTAAATAAGTGAAAAATGTTTCCTCTAATTTATCCTTGAAAATAATGAATCATGAATGAAAATGGATTTCAACATAATGCCTTTTCCAATATAATAGCACTTCAATTGTGAGTCCCTTGAAGGAATAACATAAAATGAATCATTAAATATAATTATAATCTGGATATTAATGACATATCATATCGATGTACAATATAAAAAAAGAATATCAATGAATATCATAAACATACATCTCAATGAAATAGATAATGAGATGAATAATCATTAAAAATATCATAATATTGTATTTTATAATTTTTCAATGAATTATTTATTGAATAAAATATATATAATCACAAAACAAGTTAATATAAAAACAATATAATTAAAATTCATTATATACATTATATTATAATTTAAAATACATTAATTATGTAATATAACCCAATGAAAAAAAGATGATTTATGAAATTATTAACCACTTGATATAATTTAACTAATATACCATTGGATTAAATAATTTTTTTCGAAACAGAAACTACCATTATGTATTTATTATTAGTGGTATTACCTATAAATGGGATATTATATAATCCAAAACTATGAATAATTGGTGAAGAAGATATATTTCATGAAGAAGTAAAAGGTAGATGACGAACCTTTACCCGGAGTCTAACATGCCCCAGGTGTCCTTAATAACCTAAATAATAAAAAATATTTAGTTATTAACATTATATAGATAATTTTTATTTATTAATATTACTTTTATTCCACTTATTAATATTTTATACATAGGTAAATAATTTAGTATTTTTATGTCGGATGTTTCGATGATATATGGCTTATATGACAAACACTACATTTTATTGTTCACTATTGTTAAATAAATACATTACTAAAAATCTATAGAATTATAATAATTAAATTATTGTATAATTTATATGTAAAATACAATTATAAAAATATAATTTAATATAGATAAGAATAATAAAGTATGTTATAATCATGGAGGTAGTAGGTCGTACGTACTTATAAATAACATTTCTATTTTTCAATTATCATTATAGAAAGAAGATGTGAATTATTTTATATTTATATAATAATAAAAATACCCTCAATAATATATAATATCACCAATTATATGTATATATATCATCAATGTGTTGTACTATGAAGAAAGAGTCAAATAATTTCATGGAAGTGATATCCCACACGTACACACGCACAATGTTACCATTTTTGTGTGGATGAAAATAAAAAAATAAAAAATATTTATAAATAAAATTTTTTAGGAACATCATTATAATTTCATGTATATCATATATTTCATTACAATAATGCTTATTAAATTTAATGCAAAAAATTACTGAAAAATGTATCACATTATCTTCAGAGTTGGTAGAACCTCATACACATGAGTGGGGTTATCGAATTCCCAATGGAATAGAATTATTAATGATGTATGTTATATCATATTAAATTAATTTTAAATAATATTGTAATATAATATATACACATTCAATTAATTATTTTATAATGTTGTGAGACGTTATGATGGAAATAGAATACAAACAGGTCGTAAAGTGGTATTCTACCTTACAACTGGATGATGGTATCGTATCCCATTTGATGGATGAGGAGTCAAATTTTCACTGTTAAAATGTTAATATAAAATATCTTTATATATGATATATTTATTGTATCATAAAATTTTAATTCATTATTATTTTATGGAGTATTAAGAATATATAAAATATAAATTTGTGGTTAATCATCATACTGCTTGTTCGAAAAACCTCTTAAATAGATTGGTAATAATAAATAGAGAATGTTAAATAATGCATTATACATTTCATTTTAATAAATTTAATATCCTGAATAGATAAGGAATAATGATTATATCATGGTAAATAACTGAGAAAATATTACACATAATCAGTAGTATATAATTAAATGTGAAAATAGATAATATCATATTGAAATTCTCGTGGAAAATGATTTCATAATTTATACTGAAGGTAGTGGTTAATTATTGGATGTTTTGATCTCATACATCATGATACAAGTACTATCCATTCCATGGATAACTGAGTTTAAAATCAATGTGTTAAAACCCATTTAATTCTAGTTTACTAATTCACCTCATTAGAGTAGAAATGATTCGAGTGGTTATAGAATTTTTGGAGCCACCAATCACTACATTCCAAAATAATTACACATATGAAAAATATGTATTTATTTCCTAATAAATGTACCATATAGCATAATATCTATTGTGTCTAATTAATATAGATTTTTCAATATTTAACTAGATAAAATAATATCATTATATTTAAAACATTATATGTATTAATGATTTAAACATTATGAAATAAACATATACATGATAAATTATATAGATATTTTGTAGAAATTTATTGCCAAATGATCATAGGAAAGATAATATTTTAAGGTAAAGATAATTATTACAAATATTCATCATGAATCTGACTATTACAACATCCTTTGGTCAAAATGATCTTTAATGATCCTTAAAATAAATATTTATCATATTAATGAATCATATTATCATTTATAATTTAGATAAATAAAATGTGTTTTCAATTGATGAATATGAATAAAATAAAAATTTAATTAAAAAAAAATCGATGAAAATATCCTATCATATATTGAATATTTTTTTAAACCAATGGTTTAAAAAACATTTTGAAGAGACATTTTATTGAAAATAATCCCTGAATAGTTTGAAAATTCATTAAAACATTGAGTAGTCATAAAAACTATAAATTTTTTTCTATATCATAGATGTTAAAATAAATATTGCATTTATTTTTTAGAAAAATCCAAAAAGGACATATTTTAACATGACATCTACATAACTTTAAAAAAATTAAGAAATTATAAAAATGTATTTAATATATATTTAATAAAATTATAAAAACACTTGTTAATTTTCTTTTTGAATACAAATATATTGATGGGGGATGATTTTCTACCGAATAGATAAATAATACTAGATTATATTAATAACATTTTTTAATTTATATTATGAAAAGAATCGTAGAAAATGGTACAATTAAATTAATAATTAATTAATAAACATATGAGAATAAAGTAACAATTTTCTATATTAGGACACTACTAATTAATTTCCTTAAATCTTATGTCATGAATAAATTATCGCGATGAAAAAAATATTGTAAAATAAACCATTACATATATTAAAGTGTTAATTTGATAGTTAATAATTGAATTAATTATGTGTGTGAAATTTAAATTAATATAAATAAATTGGATATAAAAAATATACATAAAAATAATTATAGACTCCATCCTAAAAAATCAACAAAAATGAAATATTATAAACCACAGTATGTAAATTATGTTTTGCAATAAATTTCTATGTGGTAACATAAAAGATAAATCCACTTTTTTAAAATAATTCAAATTTATATTTAAAATACCATGAACTATTAAATAATTAAGATATTACATGTAAATATTGAACAATTTAAGCCATATCAAATTAATTATTCATATAATAGTTCTATATGCCTTAATGAAGAGAAATTGAGATGATGCCCCTTACCTAAAAAACAATATGGATGATTTTTAATTAATCAAAAAAAGGTTTTTAATAATCCTATTAAATTATTATAGACCCATTTTAAAATTTATAATTTCATTTAAGATTATTTTATAACATCATATACTTGTTTGTTAATAAAATTTCATTATTATCACTATTTCAGGTGTAAATTTTCTTGATCTATCTTGATAGAATTATCATGAAAGGTATGTTTGTCATGTGATATATAATAAAATCATATCTAATATTTTATTAATGATAGAAATATAAACTTTTAATTATATATATATATATATCTCTCTCTCTCTCTGTATGTGTGAAATCTTTATTTAAATTTGAATAAAGAGAATGGATCACATCATTTCAAAGAGAGGGTTGGTTGTATGTGCACAAAAGAAATATTACAATTTACATAATAGATTAAAGGATAGTGAAATATGTGATATATTAATTATATTGATTCAATATAATTTAAAATATATATCACATATTTTCACTTAATATTCCTTATTATATTTTTTTAATATATACGTGGAAAACAAATCACATCACTTCATTATTAATTTTTTCTCCATAGACATGAACATCATTATTGTAATTTAAATTGAACGAAACATAAAAGGTTATATGTGATATAAAAATTCAATAATTATAATAATATAACAAATATAATATAAATGCCTTTAATAAATTATTATTTCCAATATTTAATGTTTCTAATGGAAAATGAATTACATCAGTTCGAATGTTGATAGTCATCTGTACGCAGGATCAATGATTTTGTATCCCATATTATTGAATAATAATGCATATAGTAAATTACCTTAAAATAATAACATATATGTATATTAATGATTATTATTTTATTAAATAATTTTATTTAATAAGGCATTAATATGGTTGAATTAGAAACAATATAAAAACACTAATATATTAATGTGACATCTTCATTGAAAACATCATTATCTATTTTTCGATTATATTCTATGAGGTATTTATGTTAAAAATGGATCTATTATGTTGGTAAGGGATTAAGAATTTAATTTTTTATAGCATTGGATGAACCAAATGACTTTTTATGTGTGAAGAAGAGTGGAGAGGTTGTGGCTTATTATATGTGGTAGTAGGGATACACATGGAACTTTTTGAAAGATTCATTTACACCAAAAGCTTTTAAAAAAATGATAAAAATGATTCAATGTAGATAATTAATGGTATAAAGGTTTATATATGATAATAAAACATTATTTATTGAAGATATAGGCCATTGTGATAGTTATATTCTTATAGTAACGCCCTTGTAAATCATTTTTCACCATAACAGCATAAAAAATATTTACTGAATTAATAATTCATATTGGTAAAGATACAATTTTAACATATTAGATAATAAAAAATAATATATTTCTAAATATTTATTCAATTATTTAAAATTAAATTCAATGATTCCTAAAACATGTCAGAAAATGTTTTTTCCAATTAAAATACCATTACTATATAATGAGATAATTTAAAAATTCAAGAAGAAATTGAAAAAAATGATTTATATTATTAATTAGTATTATTATTGAATTAGTATCACTATAAATAAAATTTATAATATAAATTATCTGACAAAATTAATAAAAATAAAAATAAAAAATTAATACAATTTAGTATAAATTATATTCTTTGGAAAATTTAATATTACTGAGGATTCCAAAATACTAACCCTGTGAAAAATGTAATATTAATATTTAAAATTGTAGTTTTATATTAATAATTTCGTTTTCTGGAATAGGTAACAATTAATTTTATTTTTTATGTGCATATCAGAACATAATAGTCATTTAAAAATTTTAGTATTGTTAAAAAAATTATTTTTCTTTTACTGAATATTAATATATTAATAATTAAGAGATAAAAATATTTTTCATAATTATGTAAATAATATTCATTACATATAATTTAATATATAGGTTATAACATCATACTATTATTAGTTCCTTTAGACCTAGTGCTGCGTGTTCTACATGTTATCAAATTTATCAAATATATTTATAAAATAAAAATATATCATGTTGATAAATTAACCCCATATTCAATAAATTTCATATTTAATATTTAATATTTTTATCAATTAAAAATGGTTTTAAAATTCTAAAACCATTCATATAAACCAAAATCCTATTTTTCAAACAAAAAATTTGTGTAATAAGTGAGAAAGGTATGTTCAAAAGTCATATAGAACAAAACATCATAAGATTAAAATATGAGAACATTTGTGAATATTGATTATATTAGCACAAGAGAGAATTTTATATAATTATAGATATATATCACAAAAAAGTGTATGATCGATAAAAATATTAGGGCGTAAAAAATAAATAACACAGATGATTTAATGGATGATTTGATTCCTCTAATATGAATTTTATTTGATAAAATTATAGTTAATGATAACTTTCCTTAATATGAGTAATATTTTTAATATATATGAAATAAATTAAATCTAATTACATGGTATATTAATATTTCATAAGAATAATATTGTTATCCAGTTGTGACATGGTCAGTTTTCAGTTCATCGTTTGACAATTAAAAATGAATACCCAAAAATTTATTTTTATTCTTGTAGAATAAATATAAACTTTAGAATATTTTTTATAAATATAAGAATCAATGGTCATTCATTATATCTCTAAATAATTTTTAAAATGAATATACACATCACATATTATTTGGTATAAATTATTAATTTATAAACATTAATTGTAACAATAGTACTTTACTATTATTATTTACTACTCAAATAATATATATAATTTTTTTTCATTATTATAGAATATTAAGTAGTAATTTGGTATTCATTAAAATTATATAACCCTTTTATTTTTTGTTAAAACATTGTGGCCATGCCAGTTACAATGGATTGTCGCCTAGTGTATGGGTTGACCATTTTCTAAAACAATATTAAAGTGAGTTATACAATACTCCCAAATGGTAATAACCCATAATTACATAAAGACAAATGTGAAGATAAAACCTAATTTATTCAAATACATATATTATTAAATTCCAAAAAATAAGAAATTATTTCTATATTACATATTACATAATCATATACTAAATGAATGGGTTTTGTTTCCTTAAATGTCTCACATAATGTCATTAATTATAGTATAATCCCATCCAAAAAATATGTAAAAAAGGTTTTAAATATAGAGAATATATTATAAATTTTAAACTACTAAACCAATGATGGTATCCATATGTCATATTCTAATAATGAAATATATGATTCTAATTTTTTTTATAATCTATATATTTTTAATGATATATAAAATTATAAAATGATCCTCTGTAATATAATTCTACATGTCCAACAGATATACACATTAAAATTTTAATTTAAGTGTATCTCCTACATTTATCTATGGGATAATAATTACACATGATAATTGACTAAGATAATGTTTTGGTTCCCCATATTTAATTAAAAAACTTCAATGTGATCCCTAGGAGAAAATTTATATCCATCCATCACACTCTCGATTGTATCCTCAATAATTAAATCCATTATACGATTCATCACCAAATTAATAAAATATCCACAATCCTCTTAAACACTATATTTTTTTGTCTCTGTACAGAAATTCTAGTAAAAAATAAATAGATCCTTATACTAATTAATGTCTCTATGGCTCAAACAATTCTTAAACTAAACATCCTCATCATTGTTGAATCTAATAGTGTGATATGATATATGTTGAAAATCTAATTATTGCACAAATTATTTGTAATAATAATGTTATATTAAACATTAGATATAATATAATTTGTTTTCTTATAGTCACCAAATAATCCCTTATATTTAGTTATAATGTGATTCTTTCAGGTTCCAAGAATTTACTACAACAAAACATCATAGTGTGAGAAATGATAATACTATTGGGAGAACCATATAATCATTTATATGATTTGTTATTAATTTTTCCTTACTTTCTATCTAACAAACCATATGATTAAATACAGAAAAAAAAATTCATCATCTATTCAAATGAAATATAATATTTTTAATGAAAATATTAATTATCATAAACATATAATTCAAAATTGTTGAACCATGTTTACAATATGGAAAAATATTTCGTAATATGTTACAATCTAGTAAACCTTGATATTCCTTTTTTGAAGTTGTTATCTCATGGTACATAAATGATAAAACCATGTGCAATTGTTTATTCTAGTCAGTGATGTATTTCTATGAAAAACTGCTTCATATCAATATTACAAATTTTTTTGGATATTCTTATACACTTATCATTTAAGTATATCGTATTGAAATGTTCCCATATATATTTTATATTTCAATACTTCCCAACGATTCAGCTTAACATCCACTAGTACAAACTATAATGAGCCTAAGTCTAGTAACATAGATCTAGTGTTTACCTTATTACATTATCATATGATAAATTAATTGTATCATGAAATAATGATTGGTAGAGTATTATTGGTATTTTTTATACGTACATGATTCCCATGTTACCTTTGATGATGAAAAATATTTTATAATTGGTTTTATTGAATAAAATTATTTCCACTAGACCATCCTTTCAATTCAGTCATTGTAAACATCTGAGACTCCTTGTAAGTGAAACAAATGATGCTGAGATCATATGTTTAGTAAAATAAATGTAAATAAAAGTATTTTATGTATAAATAATGAATAATAAATATGTTATGGAAAATATAAAAATTATAATAATATTTAATAGAAAATAATGAAAACATTAATAGATATGGAACAATCAATTTTATAATGTTAATAATTTATAAAAAAATCATTTAAATAACATGAATAACATTAATAGATATGGAATTATCAATATGAAAAGGTTAATAACTTCATTGATATTTCATCTCAATAACATTACTATCATGACTAGAAATTCAATTATTATTATTGAAATTAAAATTACAGAAAATATATTCTATTTTTTAAATAAATAATAATTATAATAATCCTAATATAATATTATTTTTTAAAATTTCACGGATAATATTTAAATAATTCTTACAGAATGAAATTATTATTATTGGATTTCATGATGATAAGAATCATTATTAAATTAATATCATGATCCTTAACAAAAATTGTTTAACATAATGGGTAAAAAATATAAATTGATATTAATCGTTTTCACCAAATGAGACAACCAATTCATCTTGGGGAAATATAATTCTGGGCCCCACTACTCACAACATGTACACATAATCCCTCATATATTAAATAATTGATTCCATTCTCGAAACGGACACCTAATCATCAAATATCTAAATTTAGTAAAGAATATGGATTTATAAACATTTTCCATGACAAAAAAAATTAATATACAACACAATTTGTTTAATGATTTATGGTTTAACCAATAAACATATCCATAATTAATAATATGTATATTCAGTGTAAATTTAATGATCAATGATTATTGGCAACTAAATATTACAAGGTGAAGTAAGTGACTAAAAATTTAATCAAGAACATGAATATCAATATATTCATTGTTCAAAATATTCATAAAAAAATTAATTGAGTGTATAATAATGGACTAAATAAAATATATTAATAGTATATTTTTTTTAAAATAATTCATTTTTGTCATTGAAAAATAGAAATAACATAGAATTATATTTTAAAACATTTATGGTGTCAATATCATTTTCGTATTATAAATATCCTTGTAAAAATAAATATTAAAAACAACTTTCAGGTACATTTCATTTAAAATAACATCTAAATACTGTAAAATAATAAATAAAACATTTAGTTCCATTGATGGTTGGAAATTACGTTCATGTCATACACATTAAAACAAGGATTCATTCAACATTTTTACTAAAATATTAATGGTTAATGTTATGACAATAAAATAAATATTACTTTAAACTAATTAAAAAATTTGGAAATTGGTAAAAAATTATCTAATAAGACATCAGCAAAATTTTTAACAACATTTTTTAAAAAATTCTAAAAAAAACTGATTTTGAGGAAAAATGATTTCAATCTAAATAGATAAATGATGTTAGATTTTATTATAATGATTTTATATTCCATTATCTATAAAAAGTGAAAATAATATGACTCGTAATTGAAAAAATCATCAATAAATAAGATATAAATTAAATTACATGGTTTTATATATATTTTATAAAATAAAATATTTAATGTAAATTCAGGTATAAACAATATAGATTAAAATGAAATTCTGAAATAAACAAAAAAATTATCATCCTGTTATTTTGATAATTAAATGATGAATAGATTATGTGTAATTAAAATAAATAAAAATTTCTCCAGTTAAAATATAATATATTATAATAATGATTGATTACACAAAAAATCATAGAATATCAATTAAAATGTATAAGTAACAAAACCCAGTGAAAGGAAATAGAGTTATGAAATACATTACTAGTTATTAAAAAAAATTAAAATACCAATAGATGATATATTTGAAATATAAAATAGAAATTCAATGTAATGTTAATGATTAATGATATTACATGTCAATAGGGGTAAAATATACATTTTACAAATTAACTCTAGTTTATAACATTTATATATTCCTCAATGAAGAGATATTGAGATGAAGTAACTTCCCTCAAATTTCCTTTGGATTTAACATGAATTTACCTCATGAATATTTTCATTTTAAATGTTATTATTTTATAACTTAACCATATTTCTATTTAATATATTCTTAATTATTCCCTTATGACATATTCTCACCCATTAGATAATTATATATCATTATTTTACCTCTTTCTTGTGTTGATTTTTTGTTTTATTCTTCATGTTTTTTCATAAATGTTTTTGTTCCTGTGAATTATGTATTTAAATAATCTCTAGTTTTATATTTATAATATAAATATTAAATTTTTATTAGATACATTTTCCAAATTTATCTTTAAATTTGAGAATAGATAATGGATCACAACACTTCATTGAGATGGTTGTCCGTACATGCAATCAATCGATGTTATGATTTTCATATTGGAGGTATGAGTAATTAAGTTGTTGATAGGTTAATTTTGAAAAACAAATATATAATTTCATAAATATAACATATATTTTCTAAATTTACCTTTGTTAACTTAAATGTTAATAATTAGTTGTAAAGTATGAATCACATCATTTTGTGGTATGGTAATCCTCATTACAAATGAGTGATGTTATCATTTTTTATATACAAAAAACATAATATGTAATATGTTATAAAAATATAGAAGAAGTAAAATGATACCATAAATAGATTTTACATTAATCAAATTGATCATTATATTTGTCATATTAAATTCACGATGGAAAATTAATTGCATGGTTTCATGAGATGGTAGTCTATCATACAAAGAATTAATGGTTTCATTTCCGATTTGAAAGATGTGGAGATGGATATAGAATATCCACATAATATAGTAAAATATAATTATTAAGAATATACTGATGTTATTATATGATCATGATTTAATACGATTTAAATTTTGTGGGATAGGAAAAAAATATAAACATATTTTTAATTATATTACATATTAATTAGAAAACATCAATAGGTTTTCAAAAAAATCGTTCATTAGGTTTTCTATGAAATTAGAGGACTTATTTTTTCTTGGATTTTATGATCTAAATTTATATTATTGTGTGAACAGTGAATGGGAGGTGGTGCATTTCTATAAGTGGGGGATAAAAATGGATGAACGTTCTCAAAAGGATAAATAACACCCAAATTTATATCATTATAATGAAGTAAAAAAGTTGACATTATCTATCAATAGAGGTGAAAATGTCTTCATTTTTTCATCTTCCGATTTTTTAAAATGTATATATCTTTCAAAAACATTAACTTTTTATTTTCACGCATAGTAATTTTTGTTTTTCAATTAACAATGTTCATTAATTTTTAATTCTTTAAATATTCATAATTTCAAAATATGAATTTTAAAATGTTAGAAAATATTAATTATAAAGAACCAAAATATTTATTCCATTTTCTAAAATTAAATTCAATGAAATGGTATAGTTTCATGTAAAATAATACCCATAGACATGATAAAAAAGTAGGTTTCTAAATATAAATTTATTATAGGTTTAGAATTCTTGAATATCAAAATTCATAATTAAATTTATTTAGATGAAGACAATTAACTAAATTATTATATTATTTAACTATGTTTTAATTAATTCAAATTTAATTTTTAATTTTACAATGTAATTCATTTAAAATAAAATTTAGTGTATAATAAAAATATTTATTTATCACAATTTATTAAAAACTAAAAAAATTCGTGGACGTAAGAAAATTCAACCTAAGATAATTTTTATATTTTTATTTGAAAAAATATAATTAATTATTTATATATATATATTAATACAATGGAATAACAATATAAAATTTATCTGTAATGTTTGACTAAACTGTATTATAGTAAAATATAGTTTATCCTAAAAAATTTATTTTATTTGATTATTATAATATTTATAATAAATATATTACAATAAATCACATAATATATTAACTACTATTCATCTAATAAAATATTATGGCTAGTTCGTCAATTATTACTATATTATATATCATTTAGACTCATTGTAGTGTGTTCTTCATGCTATCAAACATATCGAATTCTTATAAGATTAAATATATCATAAAGTCTTGATGATTTAAATAATGTATATATTATAATTGAAATATACTTCATTAGATGATCACTTGGAATTTTTCATGTCGAAAATAATGTTGATCATATTTATATTTCCATAATAATAAAAATATCATCAATAATATATAATATCACCAATTATATGAATATATATCATCAATGTGTTGGATTGTGAAGAAGGTGTCAAATAATTTCTTGGGAGTGATATCCCACACGTACACACGCACGATGTTACCATTTTTTTGTGGATAAAAATAAAAAATAAAAAATTACATATAAATAAAAAAATTTAATAAAATCATTATAATGTTATGTATATCACATATTTCATTACAATTATTCTTATTAAATTTAATGTAAAACATTTATGAAAAATGTATCACATCATCTTCAAAGATGGTAGAACATCATACACACGAGTGACATTATCGAATTCCCGATGGAATAAAATTATAAAATATGTATGTTATATCATATTTAAATAATTATAATTAGAATTGTAATATAATATATATACATTCAATTAATTATTTTATAATTTTGTGAGACGTGGTGATGGAAATAAAATACAAATAGTTCGAGAAGTGGTAGTCTACCTTACAATTGGATGATGATTTTGTATCCCATTTGATGGATGAGGAGACAAATTTTCACTGTTAAAATTTTATTATAAAATATCATTAAATATGATATATATATTTTATCATAAAATTTTAATTGAATAATATTTTAAGGAGTGTGAAGAATATATAAAACAAAAATATGTGGTCAATCATTATACCACTTGTTCGAACAAACTCCTATAACGGTTGGTATTAATAAATATAGAAAGGTCAATAAATCAACATACATATCATTTTAATTAATTTAATATCCTGAATAGACAAGGAATAATGAATATATCATGGTAAAAAATGAAAAAAGATTCCACATAATATGTAGTAGAGAACAAAATATGAAAATAGATAATATCATATTGAAATTCTCATCGAAAATAGTTACACAATTTATATTTAAGGTAGTGGTTAATTATGGGATGTTTTGATCTCATACATTATGATACAAGTACTATCCATACCATTTATAAGTTAATATAAAATCAATGTGATAAAAGCCATTTAACTCTAGTTTACTAATTCACCTCATGATAGTAGAAATGATTCAAGTGGTTATAGAATTATTGGTTCCACACATCACTGCATTCCAAAAGAATTTCACATATAAAAAATATGTATTTAATTCCTAAAAAATATTCCATATAACATAATATATATTTTTTAATGAATATATATTTTTCAATATTTACCTATATAAAATAATAACAATTTATATAATACACGATATGTATAAATGATTTAAACATTTTGAAATAAACATATCCATGATAAATAATATGGAAATTTAGTCGAAATTTATTGTCCAATGATCATAGGAACGTGAATATTTCAAGGTAAAGATAATTATTACAAACATTGATCATAAATCTAACTGGTACTACATCCTTTGGTGAAAATTATCATAAATGATCCCTAAAATGCATATTTATCATATTAATGAATCATATTCTCATTAATAATTTAGATAAATAATTTTTTTTCAATTGTTGAAAATGAATACAATAAAAATTTAATTAAATAAATTTTTGAGGAAAATATGCTTTCATATATTGAATATAATTATTTAGAACTAATGGTTTACAACACTTTCTGAAGAGAAATCTTATGGAAAATAACCACTGAATAGTTTGAAAATTCATTAAAACATTTAGTGGTCATAATTACTATAAAATGTTCTCTGTATCATATATGATAAAATAAATATTCCATATATTTTTTTGAAAAATAAAAATGGGACATGTTTTGAACAAGACAACCACATTGCTTTTAAAAAATAATAAGTAAAAATTTATAAAAAATTATTAAATATAAATTTTATACAAGGCTAAAAACTCATTTGAATTTTCCTTTTGAATACATGTATAATAATGGGTGATGATTTTTTACTGAATAGAGAAATACTAATAGATTATATTAATAAAAATTTTTAATTTATATTATTAAGATAGTAGTAGAAAATCATACAATTAATTTAATAATTAATTAATAAACATATGAGAATAAATTAAAATTTTTGTATATTAGAACATTATTAATTAATTTCCTTAAATCATATGTCATGCATAAATTATCGCGATGAAGAAAATATTGTAATATTAACCATTACATATATTACAACAAGAATGTGATAGTTAATAAATTAATTAATTATGTGTGTTAAATTTAAATAAATATTAATAAATTGGATATAAAAAATTATATACATCAGAATCATTATATACATAATCCTAAAAAATCAACAAAAAATAAATATTATAAACCATAGTATGTAAAAAAAATTTTG
The DNA here is from genome assembly GCA_963277665.1 of Viscum album. Lineage (NCBI taxonomy): Eukaryota > Viridiplantae > Streptophyta > Magnoliopsida > Santalales > Viscaceae > Viscum > Viscum album. The sequence goes on from OY728155.1 coordinate 1,451,258,406, forward strand.
CAAAAAATTGCCACATGGTATCATAAAAGTGAAATATATATTTAATAAATAATACATATTTAAATATAAAATACTACGAACTATTCAATAATTAAGATATTACTCGTAAATATTAAACAACTAAAACCATATAAAATAAATTATTCACATGAATGTTCAATATGCCTTAATAAAGAGAAATCCAGATGATGTCTCTTACCTAACTAAACAATAAGTATAACTGCCAATTAATCAAAAAATGATTTTTATAATTATATTTAATTATTATAAAACCATTTTAATTTTTATAATTTCATTTTTGGTAATTTTATAACATCATATAATTGTTTGTTAATAAAATTTCATTATTGTCATTGTTTTAGGTGTAAATTATCTTGATCTATCTTGATAGTATTATTATGAATGTTATGGTTCTCATGTGATATATAATAAAATCACATCTAATATATTATTAATAATATAAATTTAAACTTTTTATTATATATATATATATATTTGTATGTGTGAAATCATTATTTAAATTTCAACAAGGAGAATGGATCACATCATTTCACATAGATGTATGGTCGTATATGTGCACAAGCAATATTACAATTTACATAATGGGTTAAAGGGTAATTAAATATGTTATATATTAATTATATTGAATCAACATAATTTAAAATATATATCACATATTTTCACATAATATTCCTTATTATATTCTTTTCATATATACGTGAAAAACAAATCACATCACTTCACTATGACTTTGTTCTCCATAGACATGAACAATGTTATTGTTATTTAAATTAAACGGAACATAAAAGATTATATGTGATATAAAAATTAAAAAATTATAATAATATAATAAATATAATATAAATGGATTTAATCCTTCATTAATTCCAATATTTAATGTTTGAAATGGAAAATGAATTACATCAGTTCGAATATTGATAGACATATGTACACAGGATCAATGATTTAGTGTCCTATATTATGGAATAATAGTGCATATAGTACATTACCTTAAAATAATAACATATAAGTATGTTTATGATTAATATTTTATTAAATAAATATATTTAATAAGGCTTTACGGTGGTCGAAGTAGAAACAAAATAAAAACAATAATCTATTAATGTTACATCTTTATGGAAAACATCATTATCTATTTTCCAAAGACATTCTATGAGAGATTTATGTTAAAAATGGATATAATATGTTTGTAGGGGAATAAGAAGTTTATTTTTTATATCATTGGCTGAACCAAATGATGTGTTATGTGTGAAGAGGATAGGAGAGGTTGTGGCTTATTATAAGTGGCAGTAGGGATACACATTGAAATTTTTTAAATATTCAATTACACCCATAGTTTAGTTAAAAAAATGATAATAAATGATTCAAAGTTGATAACTAAATGTATAAAAGTTCATATATGGCAATAAAACATTATTTATTGAAGATATATGCCATTTTGATAGTTATATTCCAATATTAACCCCCTTGTAAATCATTTTTCACAATAACTGCACTAAATAATATTTACTGAATTAATAATTCATAGAAGTAAAGATACAATATTAACATATTAATAAATAAAAAATAATATATTTCTAAATATTTATTCTGTTATTTCAAATTAAATTCAATGATTCCCAAAACATGTTAGAAAATGTGTTTTCAATAAAAATATCATCACTACATAATGAGTTAATTTAAAAATTCAGGACAAAATTGAACAAAATGATTTATATTAGTAAATATTACTATAATTGAATTATTATCACTATAAATGATATTTATATTATAAATTATCTGAAAAGTTTATTTAAAAGAAAAAGAAAAATTTAATACAAATTAGTATATTTATTATTCATTGGAAAATTAAATATTTCTGAGGAATCCAAAATTCTGACCCTGTGAAAATTATCATATTAATATATAAAATTTTATTTTTATATTAATAATTTCGTTTTCAGGATTTGATAAAAATTAATTTTAAATTTTATGTGCATATCGAAACATAATAGTCATTTAAAAAAATTTAGTATTCTTAAAAAACAATTATTTTTCTTTTTATTGAATATTAATATATTAATAATTAATAGATGAAATTATTTTTCATAATTATGTAAATATTATTAATTACATAAAATTTAATATCTAGGTTATAACATCATACTACTCACAGTTACTTTAGACTCAGTGTTGTGTGTTCTATAAGCTATCAAAATGATCAAATATATTTATAAAAAAAATATATCATGTTGTTAAATTAACCCCATATTCAATAAATTTCATATTTAATATTTAATATGTTTATCAATAATAAAGGGTTTGAAAATTTTAAAACCATTCATATAAACCAAATACCTATTTTTCTAACAAAAAATCCAGGTAATAAGTTAGAAAGGTATGTACAAAAGACATACAGAATAAAACACCATAGGATAAAAATATCAGAACATTTTTGAGTATTGATTATATGATCACGGGAGAGAATTTTAGATAATTATATAGATCTTTCACACAAAAGTGGTTGATCGATAAAAATATGGGGGCCTAAAAAATAAAAAACATTTATGATTTAATGGATGATTTGATTCCTCTGATATGAATGTTATTTGAAAACATTTTGGTTAAAGATAATATTTCTTAATATGAGTAATATTTTTAATATCTATGAATGAAATTAAATAAAATTACATGGTATATTTCTATTTCATAAGAATAATATCATCTTCTAGTTGTGACATGGTCTGTTTTCAATTCATCGTTTCACAATAAAAATGGAATACCCAAAAAAATTATTTTTATTCGTGTAGAACAAAAATACACATTTAGAATATTTTTTTCAATATAAGAGTCAAAGGTCATTGATTATATCTATAACTATTTTTTAAAATGAATATACACATCACATGTTATTCGGTATAAAAAATAAATTTATAAACATCAATTTTAACAATAGAACTTAATAATTATTATTTATTACTCAATTAATTTTTGTAATTATTTTTTCATTTTTATAGAATATTATGTAGTAATGTGGTATTCATTAAACTCAAATAACCCTTTTATTTTGGGTTCAAACATTGTGGATATGCCAGTTACAATGGATTGTCACCCAGTGTATGGGTTGACCATTTTCTAAAGCAATATTAATGTGAGTTCTACAATATTCTAAAATAGTAATAACCATTAATTACATTAAGACACAAGTGAAGATAAAACCTAAATTATACCAATACACTTATTATTAAATCCAATGTAATTGAGGAATTTTATCTATATTACATATTACATAATAATATACTAATTCAATTGGTTTTGTTTCCTTAAATGTCTCGCAAAATGTAATTAATTATTGTATAATCCAATCAAAAAATACGTAAAAAATATTTTAAAGAAAGGGAATATATGATCAATCATAAACTACTAAACCAATGATGGTATCCATATTTAATATACTAATAAAGAAATATATGATTCTAAAATTTTTTATATTCCATATATTTTTCTTGATAAATAAAATTACTAAATGATCCTCTGTAATATAATTCTACAATTCTAACACATATATACATTAAAAATTTAGTTTCAATGTATCTCCTCTATTTATATACTAGATAGTAATTACACAATATAATTCACTTAGATACTGTTTTGTTTCCCCATATTTATGAAAAAAACTACAAAGGGACCCCTAGGAGATAATTTATATCTACTAATCACACTCTCGATTATTTTCTCAATAATTAATTTCATTATATAATTAATTTCGAAATTAATAAAATATCCACAATCCTCATAGACATGATATTTTTTTGACTCTATACAAAAATTATAATAAAAAATAAAAATATCCTTATACTACTAAATGTCTCCATCGCTCAAACTATTCTTAAACTGAACATTCATATCATTGTTACCTCTAGTAATTTTATAAGTTATATGTTGATAATCTAATTATTTCACAAATGATTTGTAATAATAATGTTTTATTCCACATTAAATATAATATAATTTTTTTTCTCAATGTAACCAAATAATACCTTATATTTAATGATAATGTGATTCCTTCAGGTTACAAGAAGTTACTACAACAAAACATCATTATTTGAGAAATGATAATACTATTTAGAGAACCATATTATCATTTATATAATTTGTTACTAATTTTTCGTTATTTTCAATCTAACAAACGATATGATTAAATATAGAAAAAAAATTCATCATCTCTTCAAATAAAATATAAAATTTTGATGAAAATATTAATTATCATAAACATATCATTTGGGAGTGTTGAACCATGATTACAATATGTAAAAATATAGCGTAATATGTTACACATGGGTAAACCCTGATATTCCTTTTTTGAAGTTGTTATCTCTATGTACAAAAATGATAAAACCATGTCCAATTGTAGTTTCAAGTTAAGGATGTATTTCAATGAAAAACTTCTTTATATCAATATTACAAATTTTTTTTGGATGTTCTTATACACATATCCTTTAATTATATCATATGGAAATGTTCCTATCTCTATTTTACATTTCTTTAGTTCCCATCAATTCAGCTAAACATCCACTAGTATGAACTATAATGAGCCTACGTCTTATAACATATATCTTTTGTCTACCTTATTACATTATCATATGATAATGTAATCATATCCGGAAATAATCAATGGTATAGTAGTATTGGTATTTTTTATAAATACATGATTCCCATGTTACATTTGAAGATGAAAATTATTGTATTTATTTTGAATATCATTATTTCCACTAGACAATCCTTTCATTTCAATCATAATAAACATCAGAGACACTTTATAATTGAAAAAAATAATGCTAAGATCATATGTTTACTAAAATAAATGAAAATAAATGACTTTTATGGGTAAATAATGAATAATAAATATGTTATGGTAAATATCAAAAAAAATAATTATATTTAATAAAAAAAATAATGCAATCATTAATAGATATGAAACAATCAATTTTATAATGTAAATAATTTAAAAAAATATATTTAAATATGATGAATAAGATGAATATATATATGGAATTATCAATATGAAAAGGTTAATAAATTCATAGACATTACATTTAAATAACATTACTATCATGATTAAAAATTCCATTATTTATATTGAAAGTGAAATTACTGAAAATATATTCCATTTATTCGATAAATATTAATTATAATAATCTTAATATAATATGATTTTTGAAAATTTCAAGGATAATAATTAAATAATTATTACGGAATGGAACTATTTATTATTGGATGTCATTTTCATAAGAATCATGATTTCATTAATATCATGAACCTTATCACAAATTGTTTATCATAATGGGTAAAATGATATTTATTGATATTATTGGTATTCACCAAATGAGACAACCAATTCGTCTTGGTGAAATATAATTTAAGGCCGCACTACTCACAACACGTACACATAATCCCTCATATATTAAATAATTGATTCAATTCTTGAAAAGTGCACCTTATCATCAAGTATCCATATTTAGTAAAGAATATGGATTTATAAACATTTTACCTGAGAAAAAAAATTAATATACAACACAATATTTTTAATGATTTTTGGATTATCCAATAAACATATCCATATTTAAAAATATGTATATTCATTATAAATTTAATGATCAATGATTATTGTAATCTTAATATTACATGCTAAAGTGAGTGACTAAAAATTTAATCATGAACGTGAATATCAGTATATTCATTGTTCAAAAAAATCATAAAAATTCATTGAATGTATAATAATGGAAAAAATTCAACATTTTAATAGTGGATTATATTTAAGATAATGCATTATTGTCATTGAAAAATATAAACAATGAAGAATAATATTTAAAAACACTCATGGTGTCAATATCATTTTCTTATTATAAATATACTTATAAAAGTAAATATTAAAAAACAACATTCAAATACATTTCATTTAATATAACATCTAATTACCATAAAATAATAAATAAAACATTTAGTTCCCTTGATGGTTAGCAATTACGTTCATGGCGCACACATTAAAACAATGATTCATTCCACATTATTTCTAAAATATTAATGGTTCATGTTATGTAAATAAAATAAATATTACATTAAAAAATTTAATAGTATGAAATTTTGGAAAAATTATCTAATAAGACATCCACAGAATTATTAACAAAATTTTAAAAATATTTCTACAAAAACATGATTTTGATGATAAATTATTTCAAACTAAAAAGATAAATGAAGTTAGATTTTATTATAATAATTTTATATTCCATTATCTGTAAAAAGTGTAAAACATATTACTCATAATTGAAAAAAAAACATTAATAAATAAAATATAAATTAAATTACATAGTTTTATTTTGTCATTATAAAATAAAGTATTTAATTGAAATTCAGGTATAAACATTATATATTAAAATGAAATTATGAAATAAACCAAAACAATTATCATCATGTTATTTCGATAATTAATTGATGAATAGATTATGTGTAATTAAAATAAATGAAAATTTATCAAGATAAAATATAATATTTTATAATCAGAATTAATTACACAAAAAATCATAGAATATCAATGAAAATGGATAAGTAATATTACCTAGTGAATGGAAATTGAGTTATGAAATATATTACTAGTTGGTAACATAAAATTAAAATACCAATAGATGATATATTTGAAATATAAAATATAAATTCAATGGAATGTTAGTGATTAATGATATTCCATGTCAATAGGTGTAAATTATACATTATAAAAATTAACTCTAGTTTATAACATTTCTATATACCTCAATGAAGGGAAATAGAGATGAAGTAACTTGCCTCACATTTCCTTTGGATTTAACAAGAATTTAACTCATGAATAATTTCATTATAAATGTTATTATTTTATAACTTGACGATATTTATATTTGATATATTCTTCATTATTCTCTTATGACATATTCTAACCCATAGGATAGTTAAATTTCATTATTTTACCTCTTTGTTGTGTTGAATTTTGGTTTTATTCATCATTTTTTTTCATAAAAGATTTTTTTCTTGTGAATTATGAATTTACATAATCTCTAGTTTTATATTTATATTATAAATATTAAATTTTTATTAGATAGATTTTCCAAATTTATATTAAAATTTGAGCATAGATAACATAGCACAACACTTCATTGAGATGGTAGGTCATATGTTCAAACAGTCGATGTTATGATTTTCATATAGGAGGTATGAATAATTAAGTTGTTGATATTTCAATTTTCAAAAATAAATATAATTTCATACATATAACATATATTTCCTATATTTACCATTGTTACCTTAAATTTTAATTAATATTTGTTAAGTATGAGTCATTGAATTTTGTGGTAAGGTAATCGTCCATACAAATGAGTGATGTTATCATATTTTATATACAACAAAACATAACAAGTAATATGTTTTTATAAAATAGAAGAAATAAAATGATATCATAAATAGATTTTACATGAGTAAAATTGATCATTATATCTATCTTATTAAATTCATGATGAAAAATTAATTACATGGGTTCATGAGATGGTAGTTCTTCATACAAAAAATTGATAGTTTATTTACAGAATTAAAGAAAGTGGAGATGGATATAGGATATACACAAAATAAATTAAAATATAATTTTTAATAATATACCGATGTTATTATATAATCATGATATAATACTATTTAAATGTTTTGGGACATGAAAATAAATATAAAAATATGTTTAATAATATTATATATTTATTAGAAAACATCAGTAGGTTTTCAAAAAAATCATTCATTAGGTTTTTTATGTTTTTAGAGGATTTTTTTATTCATGGATTTTATGATCTAAATTTATTTTATTGTGTGAACAGTGAATGGTAGGTGGTGGCCTTCTATAATTGGTCGATAAAAATGGATGAACATTCTCAAAAGGATCAATTACAACAACATTTATATCAGTATAATGAAGTAAAAAAGTTGACATTATCTATCAATAGAGGTGATAATGTCTTCATTTTTTCATCTTATGGTTTTTGAAAATGTATATGACTTTTATAAACATTAACTTCTTATTTTCACCCACAGTTAATTTGTCTTCCAATTAACCATGGTCATTAATTTTTACATCTTTAAATATTCATAATTTCAAATTAGGAATATTAAATTATTAAAAAATATTAATTATAAATATTCCAAATATGTAATCAATTTTCCAAAATTAAAATCAATGAAATTGTAGATTATATTGTCAAATTATAACCATAGACATGGTAAAAAAGTATGTTTCAAACTATAAATTTATCGTAGGTTCATAATTCATTAATATCAAAATTCATATTTAAATTTATTTAAATGAAGAAAATTACCAAAATTAATGTATTATTTAACTATTTTTTAAGTTAGTCGAATTGAAAATTTAATTTTAATATGTAATTCATTTAAATAAAATTAGTTTACAATAAAACCCTTTATTTATCAAAATTTATGAAAAACTAAAAAAAAAATTCATGGAAGTATGAAAATTCAACCTAAGATAATTTTTATATTTTTATTTTAAAAAATATATTTTATTTATTATATATATATATTCATAAAATTTAAAACTAATATTACATTATGAGTGTAATGTTTGACTAAAATGTATTATAGTAAAATTTAGTTTATCCAAAAAAAATCATTTATTTGATTATTATAATATTTCTAATAAATATATTAGAGTAAATCACATAATTTATTTAGTACTATTCATCCAATAAAATATCACGGCTATTTTCTCAATTATTACTATATTATTGATTCATTTACACTCATTGTTGTGTGTTCTACATGCTATCGAACATATTGAATTTATATAATATTTAATATATCATAATGTCTTGATGTTTTACATAATCTATATATTATAATTTTAATATACTTCATTGGAAGTTCACTATAAATTTTTCATATCGAATATAAGGTTTAGCATAGTTTTATTTTTCTAATATATTATGGTTGTGTGTACTGCAAGATATCGAAGAAATTAAATTTATTTAAATGGAATGAAATTTTAATTTCTAGGGGTGTTACATTCTCATCTAATCTCAGTATTATGTGTCATATACATGATTGCACATAAAATTAATACTTTAAAATCCTAGATTTTTATTTTGTTAAAACAATTTACATGATCATTAAATTTGTAAACATGGATAATTAGTACATATATATTCCATTTTAATACCCCAATAAATCATTAATCAGAAATTTGAATTCCCTCATCACTCCATCTAATTGAATCATAAGATTAATAGCTATATGAGATCAGACTTATTATTTGTAATTCCTTTATACAATAACTAATTTTTCTGGATGAAATTTATCAATATTTGTTACAAATATTACAAAATTGACGTCATCGTGAATATATTTTTCAGGGGTAGCATAATTATTCTTCATTCAGGTCATTATGAGCGATATAGTTTAGTTTTTTCTTTAGTTATTATTTATTTAAGCATTTATTTCGAAAATTAATTTAAATTATATTCTCTCTGATATCAACAACTCTATTGTTTGGTTACTGTTCCATACACGAAATACACATACCAATCAATCATTCAATCATTTTATTATTGTTCATTTAATTTTCCATACATTACATTGATACCTCTCTTTATAATGTGGATATTTATGTTTATTGAATCATGATTAATAAACAATATATATACATGAAACAAATTAATTATTTTAAATATTATAAATTACATAAAATCACATAGTTATCACAATAAAAACATTATTACTAAATAATTAAATAAATATGAAGAATCTATAGAAATTAAGGAACATGTATCAATGGAATAGTTACATAACCTTTCGAAAAAAATGACCCTTTGGAATTGTGAATCTGCCAATAGAATAGTATCTTAAAATATGGAAGTATAAATAAATATTATCTATCTTATGAATGAATATATGACATAATAATGACATGATATATGAAAATAAATTTCTGAAAATGATAAATTACAGGATTGTATTTTTAAAAGTAATTTTTTTAATTAAAATGTAATAATTAATATAATGGTTTTAAAGAAAATGTATATTAAAAAAATATATTTATAAATAAATTTTCTTTCCTTATAATAATATGATAATTGTATGAGATCTTAATTAATTTTTTATATTGTTAGAAAATCACATATAATTTTAATATCAATATTTTTTGTGAAAATAACGATTTTATTTAAATGATAAAGTTATCATATCTATAAAAACAATTTCATACTATGGGTTTATTTTTGGGATTATACACCTCAATAAATGGAAAGGAATAGTTTTTTATGATTTATCAAAAGCAATTAAATTTTTTGTGAATATTGAAATACGATAATTTATTGTATATAACATTGTTAGTTAAATACACTATATATTGATTCATTTAGTATGTAATAAACAGAATCTAGAGCTATAATTCTCTATTCACATTATCTAGTAATGGGAATAAAAATTATTCACTATTTTGAGACATAATTTTAAACTAATGATTAATATAATGAAAAACACCCTTCACCTCAACTATAAATACCACCCGTCACAACCTATTTTAATCACAAATCCAATGTGATTATTTATTAATATTATAAAAATATTCCTAAATTTGAGGAATTTTTCTCAAAATAATGTGCCCGGATTAACTTTTTCTTCATTGACGTGGAAATACATTTTTTAAAATGGTTCTCTTTACAATTTTTTTTATAAGCACGATTGATTAAATTGAAGTTATTGATTTTTCACTCAATTTCATGTTCACCCCATAATATATTTTATGAAACCATTTCTTTTCTAATTTACTCAAGTTTTCATGGAAAACTATCATAGTTAATTTTTGTTTTTAAACAAATAAATATTCCATTACCTTTTAAAATAATCAAAAAAATATCCATTATACATGAGCCATGTTGATCATTTACAAAGACTCTAAAAAATAATTTTCACATGTTTTCACATTATTTTGAAATATATTATCTTGTTTTATGAATAATTTATCTCAATCTTTTCCATTTATTATTTAAATCCACTATTTAATGGAAGCTTTTATGAGACACCCTTTTATTATGGTTTGTGACAAGATTACGATGCCCACATATTTCCATGTGAAATGCCTTTATTTATGTCTAATGTTTGATTGTTCATTTTGGAAACATATTAATTAACATTCAATGATGGGTAAACTAGGAAAACACTCCAATTCATATTATATTGTTAAGTCTCATGAGATTTAATTTACAATGATCATGACGGTTAGACATGACTCATGATCCTAAATGTGAAATTGTCATTATTTTAAACCATGACTCAGGATATTCAAAATTAAATGGTCTTGGTTGTCATCCTTGATTCATTATTTATTCTTTTTTGATAATTTAAATTTTGTGTTATTCCATGATTACATGTTCCCATGTTCCAGATGCTATGCTTATGTACGTTTATCTATGTTCCAGGACATTTTAGGTCATCACGTTATTACTCATAATCCATTTTTTAATATTTTGTTCATATAATTATAACCATTTCTCTGATTTTTTGATCATAACCTTTTATAGTCATTCACAATGATATATTATGCAAATATCATCGCCCAGTATATTCCTAGGTCACTTTATGGAGATTAAATAAAATATGTATTTATTTTGGTCCCTTGTTTTCAATTTTATGTACATAATATTCCGAAAACACTTGACCATATGATTCTTGTCCTTTAATTGATGTATATTTATGCTTAAAATAATGTAATTATTTGTGTAAATGGATTGGTTCATTATAGATGATGTCAAAGAATGGCCTAGGTATTTTTTATGATTGGGACTAGAATCATTAGTAATAACCCTTGGGATAATTATATCACCAATGATAACCTTGATTTAAACATATGGAATCAAAATGTAGGATATATTTTTCATTTACATTTGTATCCATCTATGATCAATGATTCCATTTATTATTAATTTTTATATAAGTAATAAATGACCAAAATTCTATTTCAATTTCATAGATTATTTCTGGAAATAAGAGATCCTACGGAAAAAATAACTAAGATAGAAATTGTGTTGATTTATTTAATAATATGACAAATATTATTGGAATAGGTTCTCAAAACATTAGGATTGAAATGTCTCATTTGGATCAATTCGTGAATAATAAATTGAATATTGTCGATTTCCTTTCGTTAATGAAAGTGAAATTTGGGGTCGAATCCTTTATTTGGAAAATACAACCACATTTAGTGTGTCTTCTGATACCCTTATCATAGAGAAATTGATTAACACTATTGATAATAAATACTCTATCATCTACATCTTATAGGTATATAAGACTGTGCTGAATATCTATTTCTTTAATGGGTAAGCTGATCATAGGCAGTCATTGATGAAGAATACACGTCCCAAGGAACAAATTTATTCCATGGAATGGGATTCTTTCAATAAAATACTTTTCAATAAATATTTCACCTGAACCATCCATCTTTAATTTGAAATGGGATTTCTCAAACTGAAGAAAAAGGAAGAATAGGTTGACGATGCCTATGAGAAAAACAATATAAGGCATCCAAATAATCCCCTTGAATTATCACAGACACATAAATTAAGGTAGATCACATCTTTATCATAAAAATCTTGATTCTATGAAAAGATTTGGAGAATAAAGGCATTGATTATTAATGGGAGACTGTCTATTGTTCTAATAAGGATGAAATAGAGGAAAAATCTTCTTATGGTCTTCTGGTCCCAAAACATAAAACCAAAAAAAAAATTTAATATTGTAGGATCATTAACTAATTCCCATTATTGAAATTAATTCAAATGTCCCACATGCCATTACATTTAGAAGAATCATATTAGGAAAATTCTAATGGGATGTGTGATTTACATCAAATATAGAATATTTGGGCATATGAATAATAATATATTAAGTGATATGATGAATCCAGCTAATGTGTAATAAAAAATTATGGTTCATATCAACAATTAGTATATAGTTTATTGTTGAAATTTAATGAAACATAGTAATTAATTGATCCATATCCCTAATCTAAGGGTTTTTTGAGTAATACAATAATTACTGACTTCATGGTAGTAAGGAATATAATATCATATCAATAATTATAAAGTAGATAATAACAATGATGTTGTGATAGGTTAACTAGTTATTCATTCAACAATAGTAAACAGAAAATTTGATCCTTGTTTTACATGTTATTTCTTAGCATTAATGTTTAGTAAATCTATTCAATCACAACCAAATAAAATGGTGGTTGATTTATCTGTGACAACAAAAAAATGGGGAATTTAATTCATCCAATGTTTATAAGTACTACCTAGTTAATGTATAATGATTGAAACTCCAATGAAAGATTGAATTACTTCATTTTGTAGAGTCTGATTGTATAATGGAAATTAATTGGCAATCCTTATAAAAATCAAAAATCAAATTTTATGAAATGAAGATCACTCTTCACAGCCCAATGAATCCACCAGTTCAATAAAATTTCTGAGAGGAGGTTGAATATGCTTCTGAATCATCATAAACGATTGGGATATTAATTCCTTATAAGAAATCATGTATTTGTCAAATTATTGACTAAAATTATGGAATCATGCTCAAGGAAAATCTTGTTGTGAGGGACATCACTGATGTATTCCCCGATAAATTTCATGGAGTTCCCCTTAATTGAGAGGTTAATATCTCTATATAATATATTCCTTGGAATCTAACTATATTAGAGACACCTTATAGAGTTGTTAACATTGATTTAGAAGAACTATGGAATCATTTATATGAGAATTTGGACAATGGTTTTATACACCCGAGTCTTTCATTGTTGTGTGAAACTGTACTATTTTTCAATAATAGTTATGGATCAATGATCATATTCATTGATAATAAAGATATCAATATGATCATGATAAAGATAAATTATCCACATACCTGGTTAAATTACATGTTTTATCAAATATATGGGGAAAAGTAATTCAATAAGGAGGACATTCTGTTCGGATATCACCAGATTAAGTTGAGGATGATTGAAATTCCCAAGACCGCCTTTAGAACTAGCTATGGATTTTATGAGTTCATAGTGACACCCCTCTTACTAAATAATCATACAATAACCATCATTTATTTAATGAATATAGTTTTTATAAATTACCTCAAAGTAATTGTTTTGATCTTAATTGATGATATTCCTCTATACTACAACAGAATGGAGGAACATGATGAGAATTTTAGTACTATTCTAATAAAAGTATGTTTAGAAAAATCTATAAAATGTATAGAAATTGTGAGTTCTAGAGAGAGGACATATCATTGTTGGGTCTTTTTATCACAAATAAAGTAATATTATTGGCCCCTTACAAGACCATCAAAATCCAAGAGTGGCCAAATTCATCATTTGAAAACAAGATCCATAGATTTATAGGACTAGCTGGTCATTACTGGAGATTTTTGAAGAACATATCACAATTTTTCAAACCCACAAACCATGATGACTATAATTAGAGTAATTTTTATATAGACCTATGAATTTAATGACTGATTCCAAGAGTTGACATAGGTGCTCATCACCACACTAATACTAACTATACCGAAAAATGGGGAACTATTTTGGGAGTAATGATATTATTCAAAGAATTTATTAGGTTTTGTACTAATGAAAAATGATAATGTGATAGGATACCCCTCAAGGAATTTAAAAATTAATTAGAAAATCAAAACCACATATGATACGGGGTTAGTGTTTGTGGTCCATGTGTTGAAAATATTGTAGAATAAATTATATACGGTGAAGTGTGAGATACATACAGATCAAAAGAGGACCAAGTATATATTCACATAGAAGTAGCTTAATATGAGCCCATGAATATTGTTAGAGGTCATCATGGAGTATTCATGCTCAACCCAATATCATCATGGTAATGAAAATTTTGTTACAACGAATTTATGTACAAATGATCATTTATATTTATAAATGATGAGAATTAAAAATTATCCATTATACAATGAAATTCAAAGAATGGACATGGGAGTCATTATTAATGGAACACCATCAATTCATTCTGAAGTTATTTCTCAAGAAATCATTATAATAATAAAATATTCTCAATGAAATGATGTGGAATTTCAAAAAATTGGGAATCTATCAGAATTGGGAAGTCACTATAATTATGAATTGATGTGGATGGAGTCATTGGATTTTAGATATGACTTTATCTACCATCAAATACAAAGATTATTAATGAGCTTCTTAATTACACTCACAGCTAAAGCTTCTCTATTAACCCTTGATGCATAAATTTGCATTCATATGCATTTGGAAGTTAGACCTGGGATAGGCACAACATGGGCCCTGGGGGACAGGTCTTGACAATGAGATACTAGAGGCATTCATTTCTTCCATAAAGACAAGTTGTCTGTGATTTTGTTCTAAAGTAACAATTTTGATTGTTTAGATTCCAACCATCATATTTTGGGAGTCTTGGGATGGTGAAGGGGTCGAAGTATCCATAGACAGGATCCTCAAGTCTTGCTCATCAGCTCAATGAATAAAAATAGTAGTTTCCTTTTCATATTGTGATTTTGACTAATAGTCAGCTCACCAGGTATAATGTTCTAACTGTGGAACATATTGATTTTTTAAAAAAACATTCACGAGGATGACCATCCAAGATCCATATGCATTTGGACAACTTGTTCATAGAAGAGTCCTCTATCTAGGGACCTATGTTTTTAATGGCCCCAAGGGGTGGTTCCCCAGTGATACCACCACCCGATTGTTATCCCATGCTACCGGAAGTTCTAGTATATGATGTTTGTAGGATCATCACACTATATGATTTTTTGAGGCAGACACCACCTTCGACCAAGGGTGAGAAAGAACGTCGAATCGTTGAGGACTGGATAGAGGTTGTAAAGTGGGTTATCCGCTTGGTAAGGACACCACCCGATAAGATTAATATCTTGGTCGTGAGAATTCTGTAGGGATTAGCTGGGAGATGGAAGAGTTTGACCATCTAAGTTCATTATATAGCCTCCCTCACTTGGGATGACATATAGTGGCTTTTTAGTGGGGGGGTTTTCCCGCGACTGAACACTCTATGTGCATTTAAGATCTTCTTCACCATTAGTGGGGCAGAAGGATAGTGGCCTAGAACTCGGTGAGATTCACAGATCTTTCCCATTACTATATGGATATAGTGTGGGACACTTTCTTTTGGGCCCCACCCATAGATCATGGGATCAAGAGGGAGATTAGGGCTTTAGTGGTGACCCTCATCATCCCCACCTAGGAATGAGTAATAGAGCTTGCCCTTTTTGTGGATAGCTTCATATCAGATCATGGGTAGATAGATAGAGATGAGAAGAGTCCCCAGGCAGAAAAGCATTCATTGGGCAGCATGTATTAGACAAGCGGGGCCAAGTGGGCTAGGTCTATATGAGGATGACACATGACTCCACGTCGATAGTATGTGGATCGCTGTCCCGAGAGAGTCATAATGTAGCCACCCAGTCTTACACGTGCATCAAGAAGGGTCATATGGCATTCCACTATCTGACCCTCTACACGGATGACTAACAGACATTCGAGTTATCACCGAGGTAGAGGTTTGAGCAAGGAGGTCTGCAAGGTGGCAGACATGGCAGAGGAGCCGAATGTGTATCAGGTGGTGGGCAACGTTATGAGGTTCTACCACCAACACCGCCTGGAGATCCACCCCGACCATAGGGATCTGACAGACCGTGGTGAGCTCAGCTCCAGGAAGCTGAGGCCTACGACCACGACACTCGAGAGATAATTAGATGTAAAATCAGTGTATACTCAACCCTAGATATGGATCTTATAGAAACAAGTTCTAGGCACTCTTTTATTCCCACGCCCATCGTTCAGAGCTTATAAGTTCCAATAGATCTGTAGGATCGATCCTTACGACTAGAGACTCTTATGGGAGAGGATTAAATGATTACAAACAGGTTACAACAGTGTGACCATACTCTAGGATATGAGAACTTTTGCTGGGATCTACAAGAAATGGCGTCGTGGCCTTATGAAGTCATCTTTGTTATGGACTGGTCATCCACACTCCATGATTAGTTTTACTATATTAGTTGAAAAGTGTGTTGCGTCTGCACGGATGAGAATATGTTTTCCTTCAACAATGAGAATGGAACATTTGTAGCACATGACAAACTTTCTCAAAGGAGGGTGAAGCTGGTCACTAATCATTGGCTAGACATACCCTCAGGGAAGTTGATGTTGAGAGTCTAAACTATAATGTAGTGGTGGAATAGTATGTTTATTTCTTACATGATGATGTCACCTGACTACCACCTTGTAGAGAGGTAGACTATTTCATCAACTTATTCACCAGTGTTTCTCCATTGGCTTCCAATGGAGAAACACTAAGTGTTATGGGTTTAGTTGGAGGAATTCCAGGTTAAAGGGTTCATAAGACCTAGAGATTCTACATTGGAAGCCTCAATTATGTTCTACATGAAGGCAGATGAGTGTTTGATACTCTGTGTAGACTATCGGCACTTGAACTAGGAGATTGCGAAGAACAGGTATCAACTTCCATGAATTTTTGATCATTTCGATCAGAAAAAGGGTGATATTTGGTTTTTGTATATAGAACTCATATCTGACTATCATCAGCTTAGGGTACGAGATGATGATGTGCAGAAGATGGTCCTCAGATGTCATTATCACCACAATCAGTTCATGGTTATGCCACTCAGCATGACCAACACCCCTATAGTTTTCATGAGACTCTTGATAATGATCTTCCTGCCATACCTCGATCATTTTTTGGTTCTCTTCATCTGAAACATCCTCATATACTCAGCGATTGGGGATGATCATTCCTACAATCTAGGGATTGTTCTAGATACTCACCGAGAGAACTAGCTTTATGGTAATCTCTCAAAGTTACTGTTCTAGATACGATAGGACCACTTTATAGGACACATTATCTCGTAGGCACGAGATTCAGTAGATCCAATGAAGATAGAGACTGTACTTGATTGGGTGTCACCCAGGAGTGTGACCGAGGTGCGTCATTTCCTCATGATTGCTTGATAATACCAATGATTCGTGCATAACTTTTCCACATTTTAGGCACCCTTGTCAGTGTGAAGAGTAATGGGTAGCCCTTCAAATGGAATCATAAATTCCAGAATAGTTTTATTGGAGCTGAGGCAGTGACTGATGAGTTCCCCATATAGAGGATACTTGATGAGGGTGTTGGGTGCGTATTCTACTACAACACATCAGGGACTATACATGTGTGTTTCATGATGTAGCATCGAGAAGTGATTTCCTAAGGCGTGCAGAAGATAAGAAAACATGAGCACAACTACGCTACCCAAGACCTGGAGTTAGCAGCATTTGTCATCTCCCTAAAGATATGGTGACATTACTTTAGAGGAAAATTTTTTACGGTATTCTCTGATCACAAGAGTCTAAGGTATATCTTCTCTTAGAAGGAACCAATCCTAAGACAACGGTGATGAATATAGTTACTCTAGGACTATGACATTGAGATTGTACATACTCTTTAGAAGGGAAACACGGTAGCATAAGCAGTAAGCAGGAAGTTTGGCCGGAACTTTCTGAGTGAGGCGACAGAATAGTTAGTCGCAATGCAGAATATTTCATGGATAGAGACGGAGAATCATACCTCTAGTCTATGACTGTCACTCCCAGGTTTCCCCAGTGAATAAGGAAGTAGAAAATTGGAGAAATTGACTGTGAGTCTTGATGAGCTCATATATCCTCAGGGAAGGAACCTAATTGATTTTCTGAAGGTGGGGATCATATCATCCACTTTAGGAGACATACCATGGAACTAGTGGCTCCACAGGAGTAGGTGTTGAGGGTGTTCCATACATCCCCCCTGGGGGTAAATCATTGTGTATCCAAGATTTACCATGACCTATAATGTTATCAATGTGGGACATGGATGAATATGGTTATAGTAGAGTTTGTTTAATGGTGCCTCACATGTCAACAAGTAAATGTTGAGCATCAGTTTTCAATGGTCATAGCACATCCACTTGAGGTTTCAGAGTTGAAGTGGGATGGATCTCCATATAAATTATTACAGGGCAGACACGTATGTCCAGGGATCACAATTCCATTTGGGTGATCATTGACATACTCACAACGTCATTTAAATTCCTACTAATCAGAGAGCAGGGGTCGATATTGGGCTTCAGACACATCTACATAGAAGATATTTTTCCACTCCAGGGGGTTACATAGACGATAGTCTCCAACCAAGATGCACATTTCACATCCCAGTTTCAGAAGAGATTGTTTGAGGCATTCGAGACTCAGTTACATTAGATAACCACCTTCCATCATCAGATGTCTAATTAGACAGGGCAGACCATAAAAACCCTGGATGACATTATTTGTGAATTCATCCACGATTTTGGCCAATGTAGGGAGGGTAATATGCCCTTGGTGGTGTTTTCTTACAACAACAGTTACCACTCTAACGTATTTATGCCACCATTATGGGCCTTGTATGGTCAACCTTACAGATAACCTCTATGCTGGAAAAACCCGAGGGTGTCAGAACATATGGGTCCAGAGGTGGTACTAGCTACCACTAAGATGGTACAAGCCATCTTGGAGCAGATAAAGACTACACAACTGAGACAAAAGTCATATCCCTACAATAAATGAATATCCATGGTGATCCAAAAGGGGGAATGCAGTTTCATGTGAGTCGGTCCCCGAAAATTAAAATGGAGATTTGGATGATGTGGAATGTTATCTCCGAGGTTTATCGGACATTTTTTGGTACTCGGATGGATTGGCGGGGGTTCATACCTCTTGGAACATCCACCTTAGTTGGGCAAGGTGCACGATGCCTTCCACGTATCCTAGCTAAGGAAATACATGCACGACCCATCTCACGTTATTGACCATGGTGAGTTGGATTTGGACGATTGGATAATGATTAAAGAGGTTCCAGTAGAGATTGAGGATAGAAAATAGTGGGTATTTCATTGGTGGTTGATACCTCTGGTACGCATTCATTGGCAGCACGAGAACCTTCATGAGGGAACATGGGAGAAGGATGCTCAAATTCAGGTACAATACCCCCATATGGGTCCTTAGTCTGTGTTGTGGATTTCTGGGATGAAAATACCTAAGGTTGGTATAATATAATGACCTGGATTTTTTCATGTAAATTTTTTTATTGAATATAATTTTACAACACCTAGAAAATATATGGCACTTGAATCCGAGGTCCGGTGTGCCAACAATTAATTTCTGAACTTTTTAAGGTATGTTTATTAAATACATAAATGGATTTTTATAAAATTTGAACTGGTGCTCGGATTACAAATCATAGGGCACCATTGTATCCACAACCCTAGGATTCTCTTATGGACATCATTACATTGACCGCAGAATGTGTTGATATGAAATTTAGTTATGTGAATTTTAAAAGAAATATAATATAATAATTTTATCAATTTTATTTTCATTATATTCCACCAACGGAAATATAGATGGTGGGACCCACTGTGAGTTAGGACCATTAATGGCATAAATTTCCAAATCCTATGTAATGATTCCATTAGGGAATTGGGAAGTTTTCTAATTTATGATCCTGCATCAAAACCAAACTTCGTTACATACCCTCCCCCTATCCTATAAATTAAGAGGTTAGGGAGAGGTATCATACATGATTTTCCAAGAAAAGAAGTTCTATCGGAGTGCCATAATGTTGAGACCTTAGAAGACATAGCTAATCCCTTCATGAGGTGATGTGCAACACTAAAAACCAGAACCAGATATTGGATTTCGAGCGACGGTGAGGGGGGATTGTTGCGTGGACAACGAACAACGAGACTCCCTCAACCATGAGTGCTCTTCAACATTTCAATGTAGGTGGTTACATTGATTTTAATTTTCCACACTTTTCTTTCTAAATATATGAGAATATATCAACTCACAAACATTTTGATCCTTTATTTTATTTTTATATGCGGGGGGATGTGAATTATCATTGGGGTTGGAAATTGAATCCAAGGAATGAAATCCCGTGGAACCATTCCCCGAAACTCCCTCGGAATTATCTCAAACACGGAGGGTGCTGGCCGACGTGACCAAGGACCGAGCCCCTACATTCACGCATTGTTTGAGATCACCCATTTTGAATAATGAAATAATCGAAGCCAGGCCAAATGCAGCGAAGAACACTATCCCAGATGGCCGCATGTGTAGACAACACAGGAAAGCGGGCCATTGGTGTGTGACCAACAGCCTAGAGAACACACTGGGGCCGACAAAGTCACTATTGGTAACACACAATGGCACGAAAATGTCATGTAGATGACTAGCCACTGCCCCTGGTTGCGTTGGAGCAGAGGAAGGGTGTTCACCCTTTGGTGCTCCCTCCCACCTACTAGGTCGCGAGCTTGGATTGTTGAGATTATAGCAAAGGATGCCAGTTTGACCGGTGGTAGGTGGATGATGAGGACACTACTGGCGCACCTGGCGGTAGAGTCGTGGCCTAACGACCGTGGTGTGGAGGACCCGATATTTCATGTGGCGTCGGGTTAGGTAAACCCTCGATGGTTGAACTGCTGTCACGAACCCGTGACACATCAACACTACCCGAATGCATCGCGTCTGGGTGTCCCTAACAGTCTGCACCACCTGGCAAGGGGGATCTCCGGCTCAGTCCAACAGACCGACCCGTTTCCCAACGGCTAGAACCATGGCCTAGCTGGGTCATCGCCAGCCCGGTGGCCCAGTATGATCCAGGTTTGGTCTAACCCGAGTCACTCCAATTTTACCCAGGTTTATCTAGGTCGGCCCATGACGAACTAGGTTGGGATGTTCTTACCGAGGCAGACCAGAACCGGATCCAGAGTAGACATGTTACACAAAACATGTCCTAACATCAAAACTGGATGTCAGTTTGATGAACCATCTGTGTTGTCGGGATCCTTAGGATGAGGCTGTACATTTGATATACTCCACTTGAGTTTTGGAGAAATTTGGGTTACGACCGTATTGAATCAATTATGAATCCAACCTTCCCATCAACACATTAACTCCTGAATCTTGCAGACCACACATATGATTGGAGAGTCATTTGCTTCTTTTGGACTCTGTTGAGGAGGTATATATTTATGAATTCCTTATGGTGAATTCAATGGATGCTATGGTGTGTGAATGTGGATTGAGGAGTAGTTTTCCCATGCGCACTACGTATGGAACCCTGCGGCTGGCTGAGACCTGACGACTGTTAACTTTTAGACTCAAAGTGACTCGATGACCATGGTACGCGATGGGGAAGAGTACTGTAGCAGGACCTTGTGTGGAGAGACCATACTTCTCAATGGAGTGGAGTATCTCAGCATTCCACGGTGGGGCCTGGAGGCTCTATGTGACATGGAAGACTAGTGTACACGATTGGGAGGAGTACATCAACAGTTCAAGGTAAGTGGGAATCTTCTTGGAGTGACCTGGCTAGCCCAATTCACTCTATAGATGAGGAGATCTCCAACAGCCGAGGAGTTCATTGAATTGATAACCCATCTACCCTTGACCCGAATTGATTCCTGGTGTAAGATGACTTGTGTTTTGTACTATTGATTCCTGAATTGTGGTTTAAACTTACGGAACTCATAAAGACATATGAGGTCTTGGGATCCCTACTGAGTATCTTTATACTCTCCCCTGCATGACCATCACTTGTACCTTGTTGTGTATGGTGCAGACGACATACATCGTTGATCGAGGATGAGGGAGCTAGGTCTGGGTGATTCATGGAGATTGACAATTTTGGCATGACGTGACTTAGGCACTATAGAACATGAGATGTACCTACCCTTCATGTAGGATCTTTGCTGGATGATATTGGAGTTTCCTTTCACATTTCAGTTGTTTTGTACTTTTTAGTTGTACATGTACTTTTTTTTGTTGGGAGTTTATTGTGGGGCCCATTAGTTTCATCACTCATTACTAAAAAAACTGACATAAAAGTTGCTTTTCATTCATTATTGTCTGTGTGGTTTCCTCTTGATGTGTTCTACTATGTGAGTTTGTACAGGTTTAAAGAAATTCCTTCCCATTTTAGAGATATTTTATTTGGGTGCTAGTCACCAGCCCCTAGCCTATCGAAGGCGAGCTTGGTGTAGTCGCAGAATGGGCCCAATGGGACGGGTGATTTCATGTGGAATATGAAGTAAAAAATGATATTGTGTTACAAGTAATAATAATTCCCTTTTATATTTTCTTTTAATTGACGATCGAGTAATAATGAAATACAATATACTATTATTAATGTTATTAAAATATTAATATAGTTTTCAATGAGGAATTGGAATGGTTGTTGTGAAAAGGATTAAATAGATAAAACAATTATGAATTACACATTTATATAAATTGAAGTCTCTATTTAACAATAATTTATAAATAAGTGTAAGATTATTTTGAAAACAACAAGTATCCTTGTCTAAAAGACTATTTTTCTTTGCAAAAATACATTTTATCGCAATTAATTATAAGAAACCAGTTTTCAAAGTTATTATAATTGAATATATTTATTATGTATTTAATGAAATATTCATCATTCATATTATGTTCTATATAATCATGATTTTTGAATAAATCCATTTTTGACTCAAAAATGTAATTTTCTAAAATTCATTTTTACCACCATTCAATAGTTCACTCATTTTAATTATGAAATTTTAATCATTTATGACATATATTATAAAAAAATAAATATTATTTAATAAATAATAATTTCGAAATTATATTAGGGTGAAATTTATGAACTTTTCTAAAAAAATCATTTTTTTGATGAATAATGAAAAATAATGAATTTTAATTGAAAAATGACTTTTAGTGTAATTTATTTTCCAATTTAAATAATATTATTAATATATATTAAATTAATATTTGATAAAGTTTACATATATTAATTCAATTTATTTTATTTTAATAAATATCATATTGATATTGAATACAAAACCTAAGAAAACATTTGAGAATTTTTACAGTAAAACACGCCTTTTCTAATCTCATCTTTATGATTAATTTTTAATAAATTTATACCACTACTATGTTTTTAATTTTGAAATATGAATTAAATGTTTATATTAATAATAAATTATGATTTTTAATAAGTCCAACTAATTTTTTTTACAAATTTTAATAGTGTAAACAATTAAATTTACCACAATGATTAAGGGAAAAATCGTACACTATATTAATAAATATTATTATTAAGTGGGAAATAACCATGATCCTTTTAAAATATTCAATTTTGACATATTTCAATGATATAACTTTTTTTAATAATTGTTTTTTATTATTTGATACATGTGTTTTATTTTATATTTCCATATATTTTTTACTATATGGTATTTACATGAAGGTCACTCATCCACTACAAAATGGAACATCACCTAGTCATCCATTCAATCATATGAAGGAATTTGGGTTTTATGGCCCCTAAAAATGATTACCCCACATCTTTCCTCTCATCCCATAATCCTTAATTTTAATATTAGTGAATCCATTGAATTCAATTCTATTAAAACCAAAGGGGTCACCTGATGAAATGGTAATGATCTTCAACAAGAACTTTTGTTTTATTATATTCCCCATCATTCAATAATTTTTCAATCATAATTATATAATAATATAATTTTCCTAAATATACATGGAATATCTTATGAAAATTTTATAACCTACATCTTAACACACATACATAAAATTCGATACATAATCATCGTTCATGTGTATGGAAATCTATGTCTTGACGAACTGATATCCTTGGTTCTTATATTACCACCATTCATGATTTTTGATAATGATGTATATACCATTTTTATATATTCAATAATATAATTATGATTTATTTATTGATATTTAATTATTATATAAGTTATATCATCATGATTTTTTTTTTGAATTTCTAAAATATTCATTTTGGATAATTGTTTTATTGGATTGTCAATGTGATGTGATTCATTAATGGATTTCATAGAATTTATTACGGATGGGTGCAATGAAAATATTTGATAAGAATAAAAAAATATTTATACTATAATTATAATATATATATATATATATATATATATATTTCTTTAATATTCTATAGTTCAATATTAATAGAAAATAGATACAATGTTCATTCATATGTATGACCTACCGTCACCATGAATTGGATAATTAATTTCCTATTGATAAATTTTATCAATTACTAAAAATTCATATATAATGAATCTATATGATAATTTTATACTTTAGCATGGAATGTTTATAATGGATGAAAATTTATTATTTCATGATATTATATGTTTCAAATGATGCTATTCTATCACGGATATCATGATTACAATGTTTTCAATGTAGTAAGGTGTTTTTTTCCATTATTTCCTCCAAAACAGTACATGTAATCCACATATTTCATTCTTATGATTTATATAATGACTGTTTATGTATTGTATGATTTTAAAATGAAAATATTTGTATTTCTATATCCATTTTATGATATCTCTTTCACATGGTTTACATGTTCAAATGTTTTCAAAATGGTAACGTTTTTTGGTTCCAATGTTCAATATTTGATCCACATGTTATATTATAAACTTATATTCATTTATTAGGTGAATATAATATCCCTTTAAAATTATACATAATTAATATAACCATATTCATGTAATTTATTCTACATGTAATGTTATTATTTAATGATTATTATAATTAAAAGTCACAAATATGGTAATAGTTTATTGGTACAGTCATATCATTTGTTGGACTTGTATTTTATTATTCTTCCATTTATGATATATTATGATCCTTATCTCACTAATTCTCATAAAAACTATTCTCCAACTATAATTAATTATATATTTATGAAATGGTATCACTTATCAACACCTTCTGACAAAAAAATTGAAAATATTTTCATGAATATCATACATTATTTCAGTATTCATTAGGAAATCAGTTTTCATGAAAATATTTTTTATCTAAAAGAAAAACTCCTAAATGTTAAACTATTATTCTATTATTTATAAAAACATTTTCTCATATGTTTTATATTTATATAATATTGTTTGAAAATAAATATATATTTTTTCTAATCAATACACCATTCAGAAAATTGTAGGGTGAAGGATTAATACTTATCATATATTGATTTATTCACAATAATGAACTTTTATCATCAATGCATCTGTTTCACTATTAAATGTTTATTATTTTTAAAAAAAATTCTTTATTATGATATAAATTTTTTATGTGGTCTTCCATGAAAACAATTTTCAAAAATATAATATGTTTTCAAATTTATTTTTCAACGATGATTTTATATTTTCCTCAAGAAATGTTTTAAATGATCATAAAAAACATCATTGAATAATGGATAATATCATTTGGTGATACTGATGCATTTTTAGTAATATTAACCATGTTTAGGAATTCTACTCCATGATTTAATGATTTATGTTTTTGATTACAATTTTTTAATGAAAAATATTTCCTATCATTGAGCTATTCGTGTTCAAATTTTATGATACCCATTTATTTTCACATGATATGTTATGATGAAATGGTTATGAATATAATCTCTTTTCAAAATGTAATGATATAATGAAATGTTTAAAAACACAGTTAATTTAATGTGATATGATATGATGAATTTTTTATGTTCTTGTCACTCACATAACTTCTGTTTTAATTATGTGATGTTTTTGACCTATATCTCCCTTAAATTAATTGGGAATAGTATCTCATGTGTAATATAGGGCTGTAATGACAACTGAACTCATTTTAGTAATTCATAGGTGGATGTGGAAGTGAATTCGATTATCTAATACATGAGGGGAAATATGAGTGAACTCGATTCAGCAAGACATGTATATAATGTAGAGAGAAATGAGTTGAATAAGATAATGATGAAATATGATGTTAAATTGGTTCCATAAAATTTATCTAGAATGTAGAGATAATGAGGTTATGTAATACATAAATTGAACATGTGGTGAACCCAAATCAGTATGAAATAGTAGTTGTGATGAGTGAACATTGATCAGAAATATAAGAGTAGAATGGGAAGTCAACTCAATTAAGTAATACAAGTATGGAACAAGGTCTGAAATAAGATCATTAAAGGTTTTTCCATATATTATTATCTTGGTTTCTAACCACGAATAATGAGAAATTATTTTTATATTCACATGTTAATACACTTAGTTCCATGTCTTATACCTATTTAATGCCCTTACAACACAGTTTCATTGATTATATTATGATTTATATCTTATGAAAATCCAATATTTTTTTCATGATTCAAGATTATGATCTTTGATATGAGGGGTTAGGTTTTCAAATGATAGGGTCATTGTTGCATACAGTTTTGTTCTTTGGACGCATAATGTCTCATTTTTTCCCTTAATGAGCATCTATGATCATCCATTCCCATGTCTCATTTACCCACGATATGAAGAAATGTTTTTAATTGGATTAATGGAGGGATTGATATTGATGATCGATTTTGATGACCTTTCACCAAATTATATGAATGTGTTAATTGTTTCCAATGACACTAATCTATTATGGTACTCAGGAAATTAATTTTTTAATGTGCTAAATATTCATAAAAAATTCATGAAATAATATTTCATGTTTAACATGAATCCATATATATTTTATAAAAGGATGGGGTTGGTTATACATTAAAAAGGAGGAAGAAATGTTTTTAGTGAGACCCATTGGATATTTGAAATGATATTTAGAGAAATATTTCTAAGGATAAGTCTAAGAATGAGTAAAAGTATAAGAAAATATGATAGAAAATATATATAATGGATAAAGACAGTGATATCATATAAATAAATCCATTTTTGGATAGTATATATGGATATGGGACTAAAATAGATTTTTATTTGAATATATGCTGCAAAAACATCTTATTAAGAAAGAATCGATCCAAAACATTTTCACGAAAATTAGCCTTTTGAAAACATGGATAGACCCTCCTGGGTGACAATAGTTGGAAATTCAAAAAATAATTATTGACTATAGTGATGGATTAAAATTGATTACAAATATGAAATTTCATGCATGATCCTAGGGTTTCATAAAGTAATGATTGTGTAATGATTTAGAAATCATATAAGTATATTTTCACAATTATTTAGTTTTCAACCATGATTATTGTTTCTCAAATTGTGTTTTTGGTTTTAGTAGATTGATATAACAATAAATAATTATGTTATAACTAAATATGATGGTAAATTTATTTTCTGGGAGAAAACAATTTGGATTATTACTGGAGAGAAAGATATTGTGATTGTGTTGAATCAGCTATCATGATATATCACATCCAACGTTAACATCAATGATATTCTTAAAACATTTAATAAGAAGGATTACATGGTAATGAACATAGATGAAAGATGACATGGATCCAAACGTATCCATAACAACTGAATAATAACATTTATGAATATCACAAATATATTAGAAGCCGTTATCTTTGTGGAGAAAAGTGTAATATAGTAACAAATTGTCAACAATTTTAATGATTTATCGATATATATCATATGAATTACCAAACATAATTACCTAACAATTGAATATTCATCAAAACTATATATGTTTATATTCTAATCAAATAATATAAGTAGATTTATTGATGAAATTAGGAATTTGAATTCCTGATTTATCAATTGTGGAGGACTGTTTTGTATAATTTTTCCATTATGGTTTTGAAATAATATGTTAAATGGTGTCAATAACCATGAAAATTGATTTATTTAAAAATTATATTTTTTGAAATAATTTGATTGAGGGAATGAATAAAATAATTTTTCCTTGATGTTGAGAACATAGTGTTTACATTTGATAAAATAGTTCTTGATATTAATAATTTCAATTGTATTGTATTTATTACCTTATATCAATTAAATTGTTTTTTTTAAATTAGTGGGTTATGATATTTAGGGATCTAGGGATATGTTAGTTCCTCAGGAATTCAAAAATTCACCATAATTTTGTAGATTATGATATGAAGTGGAAATTTATCACGGGAAAAAATGGGAATGATTATACATATAAAATGATATGAAATCAAGTTTATATTATTTTGAAAATTATTCATCTTTAGGAAAGTTAATTTAAAATAAAAAAATTATATATTATCATCATGTTTTTTTATATTGATGTAACATTTTACAAGAATTCAGTATGTTTTTTTGATTGCAATCATCCTCTTGATAAAAGGCATTCACATGACCAGTTATCTTTATCACTCTCTATGAATATTTATTCCTTTTTAGACCATGTAAAAATTATCACTTACCAACAATGTGATCCTCTGTTGAAAAATATTTAAGAGTTACTTTGGGTACCTATTATTTTTCCGACACTCAATTTTGAAAGGATGTTTCTGTATTAATTTTTATGATGTATTTGTTATGAAATTATCATTAAATTATTAAAATGTCGATGAATTAGATAAATTTTAAAGGTGAAATTAATTTCTAGGGTGTATAATATAACTATCTAGTTTATATCAATGATTTTATTAAATTAAATTAAATTTATTTAATTTATTTCATAGAATTATATACCAAGATAATATTTGGCACATAAAAGAGTAATATTATACTTTTCTACATGAAATATTACGTCCTATAGATAATTAGTGTTACTTATATGATAGTTTTTTACATAATTAAAATATACTATTAATATTGTTATCAAAATATAATTATAATAATCACAGATGAATTTGAATGTAATTAATGATTACTACTAACTAAATTAAGAGAATACATTTTTTACAGGATTCTATAGTGACTTCATTGTTTACAAATTATTTATAAATAAATTTAAAAATTATTTTAAAATAAATACAATATTTTTATGAATAATTGTTTTCATATGAACATAGATGATTTATAACATTAAATTTAAAAATGTATTGGTCAGGTATTTTAATTAAATATATATATATATATTATTCAATAAAATATTTGATAATCATATTATGATATTTTTAGAAAAGAGATATTAATAAATCATATTTTATGCATAAATAGATGTATTTTTTTAACAAATGCATTTTTCTCATCTTTTAATGGATTACTCATTGTGAAACTGAATTTTGGTAATATTATAAACGATGAATCAAAAAATGGTATTTTTGGTGGATTAATTTAAAAAATATCTTACTGTGAATATTTTATTGTTTTTTATATTTTTTTATACTTTTTTAAAATTTTAAAAAATTAAAAAATTTAATTTGAGAATGAGTATCCATATAAACTATTTATATAGATAAACTATATTTTAAATGTGATTTAAATTATAATTAGTTAAATAATAAATCTATAAATAAAATATTTTTCATTATAATCAATTCCATATTGAAATTGTGTATTAATACATTATAAAATTTTGAGCATTTTTTCATTAAATACCCATTGCCTTGTCCCATCAACAAGATTAATTTTAATTTATTTACTCTACTATATTTTGGAATTCATAAAAATGTGTTATATAATGGGAATACACATATTTATTTATTTATAATAATTTTAGGAAATTATATTACATAAATTATTCATTAAATCTATTACAATTGACTATGGATATGAATAGAAAAATGAGTTTAACAAGGAAATAATCTTCAATCAACAAAGATAAAATAACCCGGAAACATTTAAAAAAATATTTAATGGAAATATTTTTGACATATAAACTCTTGGATCAATACATTATCAGTATTGGAGGATCAGTCTTTGATATATTCCTCCCAATAGTGTTTATATTTTGGAATTTTCAATAATACTACTTCACCTCTACTATAAAGTGCAGTCAGCCCCTCACCAATTCACACCTCTGAAGCATTTTTTATCATAAAAAACATTACAAATAAACCCAAAAAATCCATTAAATAATTATATAATCCTAACTTTGTTGATAAGAATGTCCAATGAAATTTTTTAAACTAAATTAAATTACCTAAAAAATAGGTAACGTTATTCAATAAACACTTTTATTCAAAGTCATTTTCTACCCAAAATATTATTTTTATATAATATTTATCAAATAACCTAATTATATTAAATATAATAAAATTTAATTACATTTAGGGTATGCTCTACAACATCACACACTTCCATTAAATGGGATACACAATCGTCGTTCGTATGGGTGGACGGCTACCACCAAGCTAACTTGTGTCATTCGTTCTTCCATTACCACCTCTTAAAGATGTGTATAATGAAATAAATAATATTTTTATATTATATTTATGACATTTATTATATATTAATTCTTTTAGAATCATTATATAACATATACATTCATTTCTATCATTTTGTGGGAATACGTTAACATCTTTTGGGGATGTATAAACTATTGCCTCCGTAAAGAAATGTGATTCATTCACACTTTACCTGGAATGTATTAAGGACAATCTTAAATACAATATTTGATATATATGACATAATAATAATAATATAATGATAATATATATATATATCCTTTATTTCGTTTATTATATTATGATAGGAAAGCTTAAATAGGGTTCATGCGTACATATAGCCTACCATCTACATTAACAATGTATTCTATTTCCTATCAATAAAATTCATTGGATAATATAAATAAATGAATAATGAATGTATATTATTTTCTTCTAAATGATTAAAATCGATAAATTATTAATTAAATATCTATCTAATTGTAATAAAAACAACTAGTCAAAACATGTGTGACAAATGAAATAGTTAAAAAAATAAATCGAACATTAACATGGGATTGTTAATAAAAGGGTAATATCATATTTTAGAAAAATAATATATGTTTGAATTTTTATATGAATATTTTTAGTTTTTATATATTTAATAAAATTAATTTTATTATAAGGGAGGTTTGAACATGCATGAATGTTGTTCAGACTTAATGTAATGATATTTCTAGTCTCACATTTATATTTGTGATTCATATGACATATTCATTACTCGAATATTTTGAGTGGTGTGTATATTTCCCCATAAAATTAAATATCATGAAATTAATTTATTTAATAATATTTACTATTTAAATTTATTTTAATATTTCATAGATATATCGAATTTATTGTAACTCAATAATAATGGATTTCTGCCTTTCTTTTATTTTTCATGGAACACAATAAATGGTCATTGAATATTTCACGTATGTGGTTTTATAATAACCATTTCTGTACATTATTAATATTATAATTGATAATTTTCTAATTTTTATCATCCATTTTATGATCTCTCTTTCATAGGGTTTAGGGTTCAAAAGCTACAAAATCATTAAAGTATTTTTGTCTCAATTTTTCTTCTTTGAGATGAATGTTATAAGTTTAAGTTATATCTATTTACAAGGTTTATATACATACCATTTTATATGTAGAATAATTAATATACATAATTTCAGGATAAATAATTTTTCATGTAATTTTATTCTCTTTTGGTTATTATGATTCAATGTTACAAAATTTTTTATAGTTTATTTCAACAATCTCATCATTTATCATGATTTATTATGATTACAATTAAATTGATGAAAAATAATGACCAATAACTCATGAATTATCATGAACATTCATCTTCTCTATTAATTCATGATATCATGATTTAATTGTACTATTTTCCCACTCTTTGGTAGAGAAAAGTTTTATGAAAATATCTTTTTAAAATGTGACATTATTACTTTATTATGTCACAAATTGTTTTTCCATGAAATCATTGATTTCACATAATCTTTTAAAAAATGATCTACTATTACCCAATGATTTTTAAAACTCATTATTTCTGATTTATTATGTACTCCGAAAAAATTAAATTGATAATTCTTTTCTCATTTTGATCAGGAATATTTTTTGAAAAATTTATTGTTAAATGCAATGATTAGCTTGAACAGATTTCTCTCTCATCATGAAAATCAATTTGTTATGCTTCAATTTTATGATTATATGTTTATATTTAAATTAATTGTTTCCATAATATTCAATAGATTCTTTATTTTGTGTTTTATAATAATTTTTTAAATGTTTTCTATTTTACTATTCATTTTTTAAAGTGGAAAGGCTAATTTTATAAATAATTATTTTAATGTATATTTCAATATTATTTTCCATATATAATGGATTCTGTTAATTTTATTCATTTAATAATAGGAATGTTATACAATGACAGTGTTATTATTCCGTTATTGAATGGTTTATTTTTATTATGATAAGCTATTTATGAAACCCATCTCTCATCTACGGAATATATCATGTTAAAATTCTTATGAAACCCACATCTTTTAATGGTTTCTGATACACTAAAATAATTATAAAACCTATATATTTTCCACTCATTATGATATTATTATTTTTTTATAATACATTTTTAATATCATGGGTTTTGATATGATTAATTTTTTATGATATTTAGTCACAGAATTTCATTATCTTTATTATTTGTTAAATGAGAGATACATATCCCTCTTATACATAATGTAATTATTTGTGTCTCATGAGTAAGAAAATGTTCAAATGGGTACTGAGAACAATTAAGATATAGTTTTATGGAATGGGATGTGAACATTTTTCAGCAAAACAGGTCTAGAATAAGGTATAGTCTTGGTTCAGTAAGACATGGGTGGAATGAGGGTTGAACCTGATAATGTAATAAAATGATATAATGTGAATTAAAATATTTTTATTAATATAGAGATAAAACTAGGATTGAACATAGTTCAGTAATATATGGAAGGAATAATGAGTAAACTCGTTTTAGTAATACACGGTTAGAGCAAGATGTGAAATTGGATATGTAATACGGGGCTGGAATGGGGAGTGAACCTGGTGCTGAAAAGCTCCTTATTATCTTTCTTAGTATTTGTAGTGAGCCTTGACTAATTAAAATTTATTTTCTATAAATATGTGTGTTATATCAATTATAATACTTACGCCTATGACATGCCCTATATGATCATGTTCATTAATTATATAATTAATCAATTCTTGATAATTGAATTATCTTTATACATTATTAATGATTATGGTATTTGATATTCATGGTCTAGTTTTCAAATATTGCACTTATGTTTTCAAAACCATATGTTAATGATATGAATACGTATATCAATTTTATACCATTAATGGGAATTTGATCACAACCATTCTTATGTTTCCATCCCCTCAGTTGTGGAGACACGTTCTATGTAGGAGTACTAAAATGGGAGATCATTAAGGGAATTGTGGAAGATCATTCACCAAATTTGAATAATGTGTTCCTAATTTCTGAATACACAATACAATTATGGTTTTTAGGAATCTAGATTTATAATGTGATTAATATTAATCAAAATTTATCTAATATTCTATTATATTAAACATGGGTCGTTACTTCTTTTGATTGAATAATGGAAAACAAATTACATTGGTTCATGAGGTGGTAGTTTGTCATATATATATATATGTAATGTTTTTTATCCTATTTCATTAATATAGAGAAAAATAGACATTATTATATATCCATGAAATCTTCTATGTATATTTTTTGTAATATATTTCATATAGGTTTTTAAAATAATGATTTTGTGGTCTCAAAAAAATTAAAATGAATGATCGTTATTAAAATGAATTAATTATCGTAGATAAAAGGCTTTTTTATCTCTTATGAAGCACCATTGGGATTGTATATAAATATTAATCCACATATATAATTTGTAAATGGTTTCTGGGGAGTGATTTTGTTATTTTTTGTTGAAAAAATAGTCTAAGAGGTGTGAATAATTGAGGGTAGAGAGTGTCATTTTATAAGTGATGTTGATGACAAAAAAGTTTTTTTTTTAAATTTATAAGTCACACAAATTTTTTATACATTCCATATGCTCCATAATAGACAATTATTAAAATTAATATGTTATGATTTCAATAAGTTTTCATATAATTTGAATTATACATGTTGTTATGTCATTTTAACACATATCTTATTTATGTAGCCACTAGTAAACTACTTCTATCATTACCCACCAAAAATATTTTTTTAATTTTATAATATAAATAATTATAAAAAATTGTGTTGATCATTTTATATATAAATAATAATTATAATAAAAAATAATGAATCAAATTTAGAAAAAAAAATGAGCAAATTTTTATTTAATGATAATTCCCAAAAACATTTGGAATACCAGTTTACAAAGAATGTAATTTTCAATCATATGATTACCATATATAAACTATTTTCCTTATAATCATCATTATGTTGGTTTAAATTACTATGGTTAAATATATAATCAATATATACATGTTAATTAATTAACTATTAAATATTTTATTAATTATTTAAAATCGATAGATATCATTCCCTTCCAATCAACTATTGTTTTCTAATAATAAACTAGTTTTTTGAAAATTATCATTCTTTACCTCCATTTGTATTTATAATTTTTCAATAATATTTGTATTAAATAAATTATTAAATATAAATATTATATTACAATTTTATTTAATAAAATGAATAATTTTAAAATGATTTTATTTATTCATAAAATTGTATTTCTTTAAAAAAAAATTATAATATCATTATTGGTATGGGTTGATACTATTTTGATGAAAATTTATATTCATCTGATCAAATTTGAATACATTTCCATTAAATATTTTAGTTTACATTGTAATAATTTATTAGTAAAACAATATGTTCATATTCTACAATTTAGTCTACTGGTTTTATATATCAGAAGCTATTGATGACATTGAATTAATTTAAAATGAAACAAATTTTATTGTACTATGATGTTCCAATACAGATAATTTAAATACCACTAAATCATTATAATACTATACTCACAAAATTCCGTTATATATTAGTTCATTTTTTTCTCATATCGAATAATATAAATTAAAATTTTAATCCCTATAATAATAACCATAATTATTAAAAATTTATTAATAAATATTTTTTATAGGACATTTAACATATGGTCAAATATGATCGATACATATAATGTTCTCAAAATCCATTTATTAATACTAAATTAATGGAACCCTTCATAATTCAATACATTATTTAATTTTTCAATAATAATTTTTCTTCACCAATAAAAAACATATTAACAATAGTATTTTCTGGAATGACCTCAGAATTATTACATTCAAATATAATATATTATGTATTTATGATAATATTCTTCATATTAATTTTCCATGAATATAATATTTTTTAAAAAAAATAGGTTTTATTTTCATGCTTGATAATTATGATTTTGTAATTGAATTATTCATTATTCATACTCATCTATAATATGTGTAGAAAAAAATTTAAAAATGTATTACAAGAATAAAAATACGTGGTGAGGTACATAAAAATCAGAATTATGTATTTTAGTAATTTTATAAAATCATAAAATAAGAATATAGATTATTTATCTTACATAATATACTTTGAAATAATATTATGATTTATAAACACATCATATTATTTTAATTACACAAATTAAACTATAAAAACATCATAAGAAAACATATAGGCCAAATTATAATGATGTGAATTAATAGAAAAAATGAAAACCATTATTTACATTTTCTATTGAAAAAATGATTTTATAAATAAAAAGATAAACCATTCATTTTTAAAAAATACCAAATCTTATAAAATCAAAATATTTCATTGGAAACTAATTAGAAATTTTAAAAATTTAAAGTAGGTTATTTGGTACATCATATTCATAAAAACGTTATAGTAACCCATATCGATGACCTTAAATGTGGAATAATCTACACCCTCAACACGCAACATTATTATGCAGAAAACATAATCATCAGATAATATAATAGAGATCTATATCTAAATCAAACATAATCAATGAAATATTATCCTTAAAATTAATTAAAAAAATTAAAAATTTACATAACATGTACCAATGTACAGAATAATTTTTTTATCGTCATCATTGTCCAAAAAATAATTTTTTAATCCATATGTAAATTTTCATTCAGATATTGATTTATCCCTTTTCAATAAAATTCATTTATCAAAATAAAATATATTAAAACATTTATGTACTAGAATATTATGAAGAAAAAAAGGAAGGACATAATGTAAACAAAACAAAAAATACTTTTAAATTATTTAATAAAATAAAGTAATTTATTATTTAATAATATATATCATTCATTTTTTTCTTTTGTAATGATGATAAAAAACATCAGTAATAAATATGTACATATAATATATTTTAAATAGATATATAGAATTTAAAAAGGAGAAATAGAATTTCAATTAAAATTAAATATTTTCCATCTAAATTCATCCATTAAAAAATTAATTGAATATTCATATAGATTGAAAATATAGAGATAATAGATTTATAATAAAGTTAAAATATTTTTTTATTTGAAATTCCCTTATACCTCAAGTTCATCTTGCTTAAAAGTACCTATCATCATAAAGAGTATTTCTATTTTAATTATTAATAGTCATATCAAAACATTACATTTTTGGTATTCCATTCAGTTTATTTAATAAATTTTTATATAAAATAGTTATTTATTTTTGTGTTGGATGTTTTGAAAATATCTAGCTAATATGTCAAAAATGAAATTTGTATGTTTTTTCTTTTAAAATATGTAGTTATTTAAATATATTAATAATACCTAAAATAAAATTATTAAAATTTTTAAACATAACATATAAATTTAATTCCATATATTAAATGGTGTTAAAAAAATGAAAAATAATATAATTATTTAGATGGTAAGTCATACATAATCTTGGATAAAATTTATTTTTTAATAGTTAATTATTGAATGATGTAATACAAAATATTATCATTATAGAATTAATATTATATAATTAAGATAATATTATTTATTTAAATTTATACATATATATAAAACAAATGTTATGTTGTGATGAAAAATTAATAACATCACATCTCGGAAGTGGTTATCTATAAATATGAATGAACAATTATATTATTTTTAATTGAATTTAATGTTATAAAGTTAATTAGTATGTAATCTTAAAAGAATGAAAAATTGAAGATGAAGAAAATATTAATTGATTAATAAATTCGTTATAGAAAATATTTTTATAAAATAATTGAAATGTAATTATAACGATTTGTGAGGTGGTAGTTCATCATTCACATGAATGATGGTTTCATTTCCCATTTGATATCAGAGGAGAAAAATATAGGTTATTTCATTAAATAATAATTTATTAGTATATGGAATAAAATATTATTACTAGTGAATCATGATTTAATTGTTTTCTAATGATATATATGATGAATGAAATATAAACACATTGTTATGAACTCTAACTCTCTTTGGAACAACATTTGATGGTTTATAACTAAATAAATCAATGGTTTTTTTGAGGATCTATACAAATCCTCTAGGATGTTGGTAAGGATTTTAGAGACGGATTATGGATTATACTTACTGACCTCAATATAAAAGTATTTGATAATAGGATATTATAGTGGGTTTCCTTTATTACGTCTTATATAGGACAGACACAAAATTTTCAAAATGTTTACAATATATTCAATACATAATCACGAAAATGTCAAAAAGGTTCTTTTTGAAAATATTTATTATTAAAGGGTTGATATATGGACATAAATTTTATACCCCATGACATTACAATATTTTAATTTTAGAATTAATATAATTGTTTTTTGAAATTCTTCAGACACAATTTTAAACTTATGCTACAAACGACACTTAATGAACTTATGTTACACAGAAGACAAGGTTTCACCAACTTTTAATAGAAAAACTATTTTAAAAACAATTTTTTTCATTTTATGATATTTATATGTTAAAATAAAAATATTTTTTTAGAATGTAAAAAATATATTAAGGTAAATTTTTGGGATTTTCGCAGAAGTATCATTTTTTCATGAATAATGAAAATTAATAGTATTTTTATAATAACAACCTTTTATTTATTAATGATAAATTCGATTTTATTTTTTTAATGTGTCTTATTAGACAAATTATACATCTATTTATACATTTAATTTCATTAGAATCAATTTTACTTTCAAATTGAATATAAAAACTTAAAAAGCATCTGAACTATTTTATACTATAAAACCCTGATAATTCTCCACTTCTGTGGAATTCACATTATTCTTAATATTCCCTCTTATGTTTTTTTTAGTTTTAAAAATATGACATAAATAGATGTAATATGTATGGTTTAATATTGTAATCTTATTTTTTTACCATAATTATTAGCGAATGTGATTATATTTAATTACTGTGATTAATTTATGATTAAGAATAATATGTGGTGAAACCCAAATATTAAAGACCAAATTGAATTATACAGTTTTCCAAAATGCATTGCCTTCCAATATTATGACCATCTCTCCAATTTTTTTCGAAGTATATGGTTTATGGGGATATTATTAAATGGATGTGCATTATATAAAAGTATAAGTTAATAAAAGGATTATAAGTGAACATTCCTTACCATTAACATTTATAAAACATCGAGATATGTAAAAAAAATATTCATTTAATGTAAAGACCCAAAATTTCAAATAAATCTTGTTTCCTAATTTTTTGTGTTATTTTATATTATTCTCAACAAAACTGTTTCATTTGATAACATGAGTATAATTAAAATGAGACTGGTGGGTTTTGACTATTATATGACCGTTAGTCAGTATGAATAGTGGAAACTAAATGTTGCGATCAATGTCTCTAAATACAAGTGATCTTGGTTAATTAATATAGAAAGAATATTTTATGGCCTCACCCAGTAGTCTTGGACTGATCGAAGCCCATCTAACAGAACTTGGGAAGGAGGTAGCCCCACTGGGCTTTGCTCTGGACCAAACCCAAGCCAAACTTCATCGTGTGAAGCTAGAACGGAATCACCTTCACGAGAAGTTCAAATTGATATAAATTACTACTCGTGCAATGTTGGTCGAGCCTCCAATAGATTCTCTCACCTTAGCACACCTTACACTTAGGTCCTATGCGGGTCTGATAAATGGATTTGTAATGAGACCGTAACTGCCTTGTATAATCCTTTGTTTTAAATAAAAATTTTGATTTCTTCTTATGTTGAAGTTTATTAATATTCAAATGTCCGGATAAATATAGTATGTATATTTTTGATGAATTTTAGAGAAAGGATATTTTAAAAATGATTATGTAAAACTTAAATAATTAAAAATTTGGTATGATTTTCAAAAAATGGTCTTCTACAATTATGTTCAGTACGAAATTTAGAGTTTAATAAGATCAACATAATTTTTGATGAATAGTAAATTATGAATAGTGATTTATGCTTAGGATTAGTAATGTGACCAAATGGATTAGTAATCTCACGTAAATAACGTTTTAATATAATTTAGACAACTTTTTTAAGTATTGTGATTCAATAAAATGGGTAAATAATGGTTTCATAAATTATTAGTCAAGTATAAGTTTTTTCGGGTGAATAGTGTTTTTTAATTAAAAATAAAATTATAATTATTTAGAAAATAATTTTTATAAAATCGACTTTATTTATGAACTCAGAGCATCGATATTATGTTATGGTAATTTTTTGGGATATTTCTGAAAAAATGAATTTTCGGTGAATAGTGTATTTATTTAAAAATTAAATTAAAAATATTTGGAAATTTATATTTAAAAAATGGAGGTCATTTTTTTTAATCAGAAAATCGATATTTGGTTAAGGTGAAAGTTTGTGATTTTTCTGAGAAAGATTAATTTTCATTGAATAGTATAAATGCAGATTTAGGGTTTCGATATGTTTAATGACATCATAACTGTGTCGTGATGATTTCATGAGATATTTTAAGGGTTTCCCAACCAAAGGTGATGAATTATTGTATGGGGGTACCCATGTGGCCTAACTCTATGGGAAATACCATGGGAGAGCCCATGGTTTTGAGAAAAGAACTTGTGAGGTGTCCTTTGGCCATTAATGTCGTGTCCCCTCCCTTTCCTTATAATAACCAAGAAATCCTCTCATCCATTCGACTCTCCACTCTCCACCAACGAATTCATGGTCTCATTACCTCCCAAGGAGTCCTCCCAAGGCTCCCCCAAGCCCTCATGGTCCCATACATTGTGTTTTAAGATTTACGTTTTAATGTAAGGGATCTGACCCCTCTCTTTCTTTTCAAGTGATCTCTTTTATGTCATTTCTTTTATACTCCATGTTATTATGTTAGAAGATGTTATTTTATATTCATTATACTGTAATTTCTATGTCCATATAATGAGAGACCCCCTCTTATTCTCATCATTTCATTTTATGAATGTTTAAGTGGCGCTGTTAGGCTGCCGATATTTTTGGAATGGATTCTTTCACCCTTCTCATTTTCATGTTATGTTTTCATGTCAAGTCTTTCAAGTTCTTTTTTATTATATTGTGGTATGATCCATATATCTATCATACTGAACTCTTATGTTCATATGATGAGAGACCGTATTTTATCTCTTCAATTCATTATTTTTATGTTTTAAGTGGCGCCGTTAGGCTGCCGAATTTTTAAGTGGTTCTTTCACCCTTCTTGTTTTGAAGTTATACATTCATGTCAAGTCTTTCATGTTATTTTTTATTATGTTAGGTTATGATCTCTATATCTATAATACATAACTCTTATGTTCATATGATGACAGATCCTATTTGATCTCTCCAATTAAATATTTTGATGTTTTAAGTGGCGTTGTTAGGTTGCCGAATTTTTAAGTGGTTCTTTCACCCGTCTCGTTTTGAAGTTATACTTTCATGTACAGTATTTCAAGTTCCTTTTTATTTTGTTGGGGTATGATATTATTACCTATCATACGTAACTCTTATGTTCATATTATTAGAGACCCTATTTAATCTCTTCAATTCAGTATTTTGATGTATTAAATGGTGCCGTTAGGCTGCCGAATTTTTAACGGATTCGTTCACCTTTCTCATTTTTCAAATTTCTACTCTCATGTCATGTCCTTAAAGATCCTTTTTACTTGGATGGGGTATTATCTATAAATCTATCATACTGATATTTTATGTTCATATGATGAGAGACCCTATTTGGTCTTGTCAATTCAATTTTTGATGTTTAAGTGACGTCGTTAGGCTGCCGAATTTTCATAAGAGAAATCTTATTTTTGTCTTCCTTTCATGTTCTTGATTTCATATGGGACATCTTTCAAATTTCATTACCATGTTCATATATCTTTCATATTCTTTCCCTCTACTGTTTTATGGGTCATTTATGAATGTTTGACCCATGTCCCCTCTCTTTTCAATGTTTTTTAAAACCCCAAAACATAGTCGTTATGCTGCAGAATTTTCGTCTCAAAATGTCTCTCTTTTTTTCTAAAGTTCATTTATTTTATTAAGTGAATACTCAAATATCTCTATTCTCTATGGGTATTCACATATATACCAAAATTTTCTATTTTAAATTCTGGTATTTACAAACATGAAACCCACTTTAACTTTCTGTAGGTTTAAAGTGACATAAAGATCATGTCTTTAATGCAGTTTTTAAAACGTTATGATTATGAAATGAAACCCATTTTTTTATGCTATATGGGTTGTTTATGAAATTATTTATGATGATATATGTGGCTCAAATGATAATAAATTCATTTCAATGGTGCACCCAGATAGCGCTGCAATGCATTGGGAAAAGACTTAATCTATAGAGATGACCTTTTAGAATGATACCTTGGTGAATAAACTTGATAATTTTTAATGACACCTTGGGGATGAACCTTGGTGAAACGAAACGATATTCAATATTAAATGTTGTAGCCACATATTCACGTTATGAAAAATGATATTTTTATTATGATATGCCTCATGATTTCATTTTCATGACTTAAAGTTCTTTTCATGGCTTTATTTATGTATCTCAAATTCACATGATAAATGTTTCCCTTGATTCCCTTACTAGGCCTTCTGCTCACCCTTTCTTTTGATGTATGTCCCCAGGTTATGAGATGTAGTAATTGACCTTGGATGAACATGAGGAGAAGCATTTCAAGTGTTTAAGAATAATGTTTTATGTTTTTATGTTTTATGTTCCTAGTTTCCAAGACACTAAACCTTAAAGATCCTAGGTTTTGTAAAATGTAATCAAAGTTTATGTGATAAAGAGACGATATTCTATAGTTTCTATCAAAGTGTAGTTTAGTTATTTTTAGAAATTAGGATATGAATACTTTAGTAAGAAGCCTATATAAAAGTTTATATATAAGAAATATTACTGGTATTTTGGTGAGTATTGAGTAAGGGGTTTCCAAGAAAATACTTCCCTGTATGGATACGAGAAGGTAGAGGTGGCTCTAGCACAGA
Organism: Viscum album; assembly: GCA_963277665.1. Classification (NCBI taxonomy): domain Eukaryota; kingdom Viridiplantae; phylum Streptophyta; class Magnoliopsida; order Santalales; family Viscaceae; genus Viscum; species Viscum album. The sequence continues at coordinate 1,451,301,822 of OY728155.1, forward strand.
TGTGCATAGGGGTAAAACCCAAAAACACTGCTTTGAGCTAGACTCAAACGGGAACTGGTACATGACAACGAGCCTTGCTGCACTCTTGGTTACGACACTCCAAGAGGATATGCTTTGGAAAATTCATAAGCTTAGTATGAACCATTATTAAAGGAACAAAGATAAAATAAAATAATGATTCACCTAAGAATATATGATCATGGATAACCAAGATTGGAACCTAGGGGATCACAAGTTAGGGTATACTTTCTTTCTAAATTTTTATCCTTCTATGCTTAATGTTTCTTTTTAATGATTATTGTCTAAGTATTCAAGCCCCTAATTGTACTTTCTTCTCGTAGTTAATGGTGGGAAATGGAATAACAAGTCCCAACAACCAATGTGATATGAAATGTGACGATTCCCATAATAATATGATAGAGATTATTAGGGGATTAAAAATGATTATTATTTTGTAAGACTTTCACTATTCTGGGAACCATATTTGATCGATGTAAATAGATAACTACGGTATTTTCATTAGGAGTAAAGGTTTAATTATAGTTTGATGAATTGATGAATTTAAGGTGGGATTATTGTAATTTAGGTTACTTATAGAAATGATTAACTTATCTAGGGGAAAATATGTTTAGGTTAGCTACTTTTTTATAAGATGATTGGAGTGGTTGATGTAGTTTGGAGATGAACAATGAAGTCTATTTTGGAAGACTATGTTATCAAATACTTCTTGTATTTGGGTTTCAATCATAGTTTGGTTTATTTTGAGGAATTTTTAAGGACAATTATTAATGGAATGGTCTATGATGAACTTTGGGTAGTATCATGGAACATTGAAGATTTAAAAGTAGTTTCACTTCCTATGGGATTCTTTCTTTTTGGAGAGTTGTTTTATCTTACTCTTTCTGTTTTTTGGGATAAATGTTTAAATATAGATAGTCTTTCTTTAGTTGATTACTTGATTCTCTATATGATTATTCTTGTGCTTTTGATGAGACCAAGTGTTTTTTAATTCTCACCGTTTGGAGAAAAGATTAGTTTTTGTAGAGATATATTAAAGGATGAAACTCTACTTAAAGTTAGGTATATTTCCCTATATTTTTGTTCTATGTAGCAAATGAATTCCTCAAAATTATGAAAAGGAACGTAAAACAAAAACGTTGTTGGTTTACGTTTCCTACTAGGTAATAAAAGACCGTTTACACACATCATATGTTTGGGATTATCTCATGGTTAACATTCTAGTAATCTTGTTTTCTATCACTCTCCCTCAGAACATGACCCTTTGTTTTCTCCTCCATGTCCATGTTTTCCTACATGGAATCCTAGTGTGGGTTAACTCGGGTGAACTTTGTACTTCCATTTCTTTCTTTTTAAGTAATAGTTTTACAGACTTCTTTTCCGATGTGGGACATTCAATGAAATTTCCAAACCCAATTTTAAAAATTGTGAGGACGTAATATCTTAAGGGGGGAAGAATGTAACGACCTGAAATTTCAAATAAATCTTGTCTCCTAATTTTTTGTGTTATTTTATTTTATACTCAACAAAACTATTTCATTTAATAACATGAGTATAATTAAAATGAGGCTGTTGGGTTTTGACTATTATATGACCATTAGTCAGCATGAACTTTGGAAACTAAATGTTTTGATCAATGTCTCTATATACAAGTGATCTTGGTTAATTAATATCGAAAGAATATTTGATGGCCTCACCCAGTAGTCTTGGACCGATCAAATCCCTTCTAACAAAACCTGGGAAGGATGCATCACCACTGGGCTTTTCTCTAGACCAATCCCAAGCCCAACTTCATTGTGTGAAGCTAGAACGGAATCGACTTCACGAGAAGCTCAAATTGATAGAAATTACTACTCGTGTGATGTTGGCCGAGCCTCCATCAGATTCTCTCACCTTAGCACACCTTACACTTAGGTCCTATGCTGCTTCGAAAAGGCGCTATGTAAAGAGACTGTAACTGCATTGTATAATCCTTTGTTTTAAATAAAATTTTTTATTTCTTCTTATGTTGATGTTTATTAATTTTAAATGTTCGGAGAAATATAGTATGCATATTTTTGATGAATTTTAGAGAAAAAATATTTTAAAAATATTTTTATAAACATTAAATAATTAAAAATGTGTTATGATTCTCGAAATATGATCTTCTACAATTATTTTGAGTACGAAATTTAGAGTTTAATTGGATCAACTAAATTTTTGATGAATAGTAAATTATGTATAGTGATTTTATGCATAGGATTAGTAATGTGACCAAATGGATTAGTAATATCACTTAAGGAAAGTTTGAATATAATTTAGACACGTTGTTTAAGTAATGTTATTCAATAAAATGGGTAAATAACGGTTTTATAAATTATTAGTAATGTATTAGTTTTCTCAGGTGAATAGTGTTTTTAATTAAAAATTAAATTAAAAATAATTAGAAAATTAATTTTATAAAATGTAATTTATTTTTGAACTTAGAGAATCTATATTATGTTATGGTAATTTTTGGGGATTTTCCTGAAAAAATATATTTTCAGTGAATAGTGTATTAATTTAAAAATTAAATTAAAAATATTTAGAAAAATATTTTTATAAAATAGAGTTCATTTTTGTAATCAGAGCATCAATATTCGGTTAAGGTGAAATTTTGTGATTTTTCTGAGAAAGATTAATTTTCAGTGAATATTAAAAATGCAGTTTTAGAGTTTTGGTATGATTAATGACATCATAACTATGTCATGATGATGTCATGAGATATTTTAAGGGTTGTCCGAAGAAAAAGGCGATGAATTATTGTATGGGGGCCCCATGTGGCCTAACTCCATGGGAAATACCATGGGAGAGCCCATGTTTTTGAGAAAACCACTTGTGAGGGGTTGCTTGGCCATTAATGCCTTGTCCCCTCACTTTCCCAATAAATACCAAGAAATATTCTCATCCATTCGACTCCCCACTCTCCCAGAACAAATTTCTGGTCTCTTTACCTCCCAAGGAGTCCTCCCATGGTGCCCCCAAGCACTCAAGGTCCCAACCTTTGAGTTTTAAGAGTTACGTTTTATGGTAAAGGATCTGACCCCTCTCTTTCTTTTCAAGTGTTCTCTTTTATGTCTTTTAATTTATGCTCCATTTTCTTATATTGGAGGATGTTCTTTTACATTCATTGTAATGTCCTTTTTATGTTCATATGATTAGAGACCCCCTCTTACTCTCATCATTTCATTTTATGAATATTTAAGTGGCGTCGTTAGGCTGCCGAAAGTTTGTAACATATTCTTTCACCCTTCTCATTTTCAAGTTCTATTTTCTTGTGAAGTCTTTCATGTTCCTTTATTTTATTATGGGGTATGATATCTATATATATAATAAGTAACTCTCATTTTAATCTGATGAGAGACCCTATTTTATCTATTCAATTCAGTATTTTTATGTTTTAAGTGGTGTTGTTAGGCTACCGAATTTTTAAGCTCTTCTTTCACCCTTCTCGTTTTGAAGTTATAATTTCATGTCAAGTCTTTCAATTTACTTTTTATTATGTTGGTATATGATCTCTATATTAATAATACTTAACTATTATGTTCATATGATGAGAGACCCTATTTGATCTGTTCAATGCTGTATTTTGAAGTTTTAAGTGGCATCGTTAGGCTGCCGAATTTTTAAGTAGTTCATTCACCCTTCTCGTTTTGAAGATATAATTTCATGTCAATTAATTCAAGTACCTTTTTATTATGATGGGGTATTATAATTATATCTATAATGATTAAATCTTATGTTCATATGATTAGAGACCCTATTTGATCTATTCAATTCAGTATTTTGAAGTTTTAAGTGGCATTGTTAGGCTGCCGAATTTTTAAGGGATTCGTTCACCTTTCTCATTTTTCAAAGTTCTAATTTCATGTAAAGTCATTCAAGTTCCTTTTTATTTTTTGGGTTATGATATCTATATCTATAATACTGATCTTTTATGTTCATATGATTAGAGATCCTATTTTATCTGGTAAATTTATTTTTTGAAGTTTAAGTGACGCTGTTAGACTGCCGAATTTTCATAAGAGAAATCTTTTTTTGTCTTCCTTTCATGTTCTTCATTTCATATGGGACATCTCTCAAATTTAATTAACATGTTCATATATCCTTTATATTATATCCCTCTACTATTATATTGGTCATTTATGAATGTTTTACCAATGACCCCTCTCTTTTCAATGTTTTTAATACCTCGAAACGTAGCCGTTTGCTGCAGAATTTTCGTCTCAAAATGTCTCTCTCTTTTTTGAATGTTCTTTTATTTAATTAAGTGAATACTCCAATATCTATCTTCTATATGGGTATTCACATATATACCAAAATGTTCTATTTTAAATTCTGGTATTTACATACATGAAACTCGCTTTCCCTTTCTATGGGTTTAAAGTGACATAAAGATCATGTCTTTAAAGAAGTGTTTAAAATGTTATGATTATGAAATGAAACCCAATTCTTTTATGCTATATGGGTTATATATGAAAAGATTTATGATGATATATGTGGAAGAAATGATAATAAAGACATGTCATGGGTGCACCAAGATAGCACTCCAATGCATTGGGTAAAGACTTAATCTCAAGAGATGTCCTTTTAGACTGATACCTTGATGAATAACATTGGTAATTTTTAATGACACCTTGGGGAAGGACCTTGGTGAAACGAAATGATTGTCAATATTAAATGTTGTAGAAACAACTTTAAGTTATGAAAAATGTTATTTTTTTATGATATGCCTCATGATTTCATTTTCATGCCTTAAAGTTCTTTTCATGACTTTATTGATGTATCTCAAGTTCACATGTTAAATGTTTCCCTTGTTTCCTTTAATGGACCTTCTTCTAACCATTTCTTTTGATGTATGTCCCTAGGTTATGAGATGAAGTAATGAACCTAGGATAAACATGAGGAAAATCCTTTCATATGTTTAAGAAGATTGTTTTATGTTTTCATGTTTTAAGTTCCTGGTTTCCATGACACTAAACCTTAAAGATCCTCGGTTTTGTAAGGTGTAATAAAAGTTTATCTTATAAAAAGGCGGGATGCTATATTTAAGAAGTATCTTTTTTAATATATCAAGGTTATTATTATATTAAAAAATTATTAATAATTTTTAGAGATGGTTTTGGTACCTAAAATGATTATGAAACATCAATATAGTGATTATTTAGTTAATAATTAACTAAAATAAATGATAATATAAATAATAAAATTGAAGTTAAATGACTAAATAATTGTATTTTTTTATTAATTACAATATCATGTTAGAAAAAAATGAAACTAATATATTTTAATTAAAATATAGTAATTTTATTTTAAAATAAATATTAAATAAATAATGTCAAAATTGACATTTTTTTCATATAAATGAATCTTATTAAATGATTTCAAATTGATAAAAATCCAATATTCTGTCATGTCACTTATAGTTTTCAATAATATTATAAATATGTTATATTTATGGAATAATTAATATTTTATAATTAAAATATTGAACAATATTATTTAAAAAAACTATTAACACGGTCTGGGTTCATGTAGTGTTTTAGCAGGTCAAATTCAATTGTTTTAAAATTATTTTCCAAAATGCTTGGGATATATTATTTTGTAGATTAGATATAATATTAATAATTAAATGGATCTATATTTTATAATAATTATCTCTTTAATATATAATTACTGGTTAAATTATTTAGATTATAAAATTATGTTCTTTACTAAAAACTTAAATGATAAAATTGGGGTATATTAATATTTAAGGAACCACATTATACAAATGAAGATATATTTGAGCATCTGATATTTTTATTGTCCATGATTCTAAATTAATACAGTATTGGTTCATTTTAGATGTACTTTAGGGATGATATACCACCCATATTGAATACCATTTGGAATTTACAATAGTGCCGCTCTGTATTCCCTATAAAAGTCCACCACATCTACCCAATCACCACACCTCTTGCATCAGTTATGTTAGGTCAAGACAAGCCAAAATTGTAACCCAAAATACATCTTTAAGTAATATAATTCTATATTTTATGATAAATATATCCAAAGAAGATTTTGGTATACACCAAATAAAGTAACCTTACTATGAGGTAACAGATTCTCACAAAAACTATTGGATCATTTCCCATCTCCACTCACTATACTCTTATTATTATATGATTACCTAAAAATAGTATAATAAATATACTAGATTTTTTTATGATAATTTTTTTACCTATAGTTTCACACACCTCCATCTAATGGTTAACTAACATACTATTTATATATATGGCAAAACACAGCCTCAAGAAACGATGAATGTAATATTTTTCCCTACCACATATCATGGTGCCCACTATGATGAAAATTATATTTATATAATATATATTGGTTATTTATCATGTCATATTATTCAATAATATTTATTTCAAAATAATTTTAATTTATACATGTTGTGTAAACATGATAATTTCATTTGGGGAAGTTTGGACTACCACCCTTTGATGGTGATATGATTTGTTTATTCTATACATGGAATGTATAAAGGTTGTTTTTTATGAAAATATATTTAATAAATAAAATTGATATGATATTGAAAATATAATATATATATATATATATGTATAATTTTGTTACAATAATTTTAATACAATAAATAAATGAAAGTAATGAACATCTGTACATTCGACCTACCATCTTGTTGAATGTTGATCATTATCTCTAATCTCCATATATTCTGCAAAATTATAAAAACAAATTTCTAAAATATATAGGATAATTTATTCATTAATTTAATTTTTGGAGATGATTAAACCATGATATATTAAAAAATAAAACCAACTAATAAGTCAAAACATACTTGAGAAATCTAGACAATTAACAGACAATATAGTTATAATATTAATAGAGTGTTAATAAATGTGTAAAATTATACTGCAATAAGATAATATGTGGTATTATAAAAATCATTTTGGATAACTATATGGTATTATCATATTTAAAACCACTATATATGAGGGTAAGGTCCACAAAATAAAAATAATGAATAAGGTAAGGGATTCTTTCCTTACATTTATTTTTATAATGAAAACACAATATACAATGGTTACTTTTATTTTATAGTGAGCATAGTACCCCTTTTAAACATTATATCATGAATCATTTATTTTATGGTATCAAAAAAAAATCATTCATGGGATTATGAAATAAATTTTCCATGTTATATTTTACACATTAAAATGTTTAATGATTAATTTTTGAAAGCAGATTATTAATGATTACTATTTAAATATCACTTCCATTTTAATATTGATAAATTACTATTGATGATATAACAATATTTTATTCATTTTTCATTGGAAATTTTGTTCCACGTCTATATAATCAATTATTTATTGAAATATTTCCTAAACATTATACCAATTTTCATATGTTATTTATTTTAAAAGTATTAGATTATTGGAAAAAAGCCTGGAAAATATTCTATTATTTGCATAAAGCCTCGACAATATAAGATTCTTATCATGAAGACTTGAAATAATTAGATTAACCGCATGATGCATTGGAAGTATTAGATCATTGGGTTGAATACTTTTTGTATGATATAAATATCCATCATGTATAATTTCTATCATTTATATAAATGTATTATTCATCCATGAGATTTTGTGTTGACATATTTATGGATTAATTTTATTTTTAGTTCAATTATATAATGTCATGTGTCTATAGTTTCTTATCTTTCCATGATGACATTGCCTTATCTAGTTGTTGAAGTTAATTTGATATTAGTTATTTATCATTCCCTGTAAGTTTACATTTTTTTATTCATTATATATTTTACTTTAATTACCATTAATGAGTATTTTCATCTTACCCTCATTATGTTTCATTCCCCAAATTATGATGAAAACATATTTGAGTAATTCTTCAAGGATATAGTTTATTTCTTTTTATTATGTATCATGATGGAATTTCCTATTCCCCAATATATTTTGGGTATCATGTACATAATTTGTATATAATATACTACTAAATTGAATGGTACATAGGGATTTATTTCCACGTCGTAATTCTAATGTAATATAATAATGAACCATCTCACACTTTTGGGATTAAGGAATTACATTTTTTATCAAATGATGTTTATCAGCATCCATGGAAACCTGATTTAAAAAACGTATATTAAGGATATTAATACAAATATATAAAGTGATGATATGTGTAGAAGAACATCATTAATTTTGAATGAGAAATGATTATGCTGAAATTTCTAGAAATACATCCCTATCTAGATACTACATCTGGACGTGGTTCTGGCCAAATGTACATAAGAGTAACAACTCCGACAAGGTGTTATAGGCCTTTCTTAGGTTAACATGGTACACGAAGAATGTCCTAACTGTGCACCTTGTTTTACTCTCTCTAGGGATATGCATCAGACAAATAAAATTTTATATTCCTACCATAATAAAGGATTTATTCCACCAAAGAAACCAAAGATTATAGTTATTGGATTCATGATGCATAAATTTATCATATGATTTATGACATATTTAAATTTATAAATTGATTATAATTATATAGACTAATACATTATATTCCATTTTTTAGAAATGTAACTAGAAGGAATAATTGTATGAATAATCATGGCCAATGTAGAGTTTTACATAATGGGAAAGTCCATGTGTTTTATATTGGAAATAATCATGTTTTGGATTTAATCAGGAAGATTAGTTGGGTTATGATGAATTACCTTTCCAAAATGGGGAACCTCTCATGTTGAGATAATATACTATAGTGGATCACATTATGCATCACAATCCACCACTATTTTGTTGCACTACAAGTCCAATTATAGAAGAGCAATGGATTAAGTATTTGGAAAAGATATTTATAGCCTTGGAATGTGGTGAAAAGGAAAAGGAAACATTTGTAGTCTACTGTATCCACAATGACTATTATTAGTGGTGGTCTATAATCCAAAATACAAGGGATGATCTATAAATTAAACTCATGGAATGGGTTGCATTTAATGACACATTCTTCAACAAATACATCACTCATGATCAAAAAATTGAGATAAAGAGAATGTTTCTTAGCATGAAGAAAAAGTAAGAAGATGTTGTTAATGATTATGAAGCTACCATTACAAGTTTATTCAGATATGATATAGTTTATATATGAAATACAGAGCGTATGATTAAATAATTCTATTAATTTCAAAGGGCAAATATTTTAAGGGTGTTGGTTTCTCATAATTTTTCATCATATGAAGATATAGTTTTATGTGACAGCGACACAGGGAGGGAATTATCATGATCCTATATATTCACGGGATGAAAATAGAAGAAGAAGTCTTCACAAAAAAATTAAAAAGGTAATAATTCAATGAATATTAATGGATTTAATGATTTTCCAATATTTAAAACCTCTGGAAGGAAACAACAAGGATCATGCATAAAAGGGAAAGCATTTTTCTTCAGGTGTGGAGATAAAATCACCATGATCAAGACTGAGAGGAATTGTTTTAATGTTAAATGCTACATCTATAAATATTTGGGGATTTATGCAAATAATTATATATGTTATAAGAGAAAATACCCTCAAATAAGCGAATGGATCATGGTTATGCTTATGTGATTGATACAACTTATGTGGAATAATTAATGTAGTATTTTATTTGGATCTAATAAATATGTTTTAATGTATTTTATTTATGATTCTTAGATAATTTGATGTATGAAAAATTTTATGTATGGTACTATAGTTAATTTTCATCACATATTTGATACCATAAGTTAAATGGTACCAAGAGAAGTTATATAGTAGAAATTTATAACTTTCTAGAAAATAAACAGGAATTAGGGAAAGAAAATCCTTAATATGTTCATGGAAGTAAAATAACAATGAATATATGATTTATAAACATGGAATTGGTAAAATAATAATCCAACAGTTGTCTAATACATCATTGACGAAGTTTACAAAACTATTGGATTTAATCAATATATCTAATAACATGTGTCTTACTTATAGAATAAGGAGGAATGAATGTTTACAATATGGTTTAATATTAATTTTATTTATTACCATATTTCTAATGGATACATGATGATGTTATTCAAATGATTGGAATGTGAAAATTAAAAACAACTTGATGTTGATTAAAGGCTACTGATAAGTTCATGTTTAACATTCAGTGACTTTATTCAAAAGTGATTGGATCCTAATATGTAATACAAGATAACCATTAATAAAATGGTTTATGATTATCATTAGAAATAATTTTATATGGTTATATATTAATAAATTATTTGTTGTATCATGAGCTAATAGATGAATTGGATATAGTTGAAAGAAAAATGAAAAATAAATATTGTGTTTATTAAAATGTATATTTACATACATTATAATAGAACGAAATATTTTATTAACTATATAAAAATGATATTGAAACCTAAAAATTTATCTCTGTATCTTCATTTAAGATGAATCAAAGGGCCTCTTATATCATCATTGATTCATGGCATTGTTACTATTAACATTATCCAAAACATGTTCTCTAGAAATCTCCATCGAAACATGATTGTTAGATTTTTATATCATATCTATATTTCCATTTTCCACCAATTATATCTTAATAAGGAATCTAGATACATGTCCTTTGTAGTTTTCTTTCTCTCATATAAATAAAATGAGATTTTGACCCTTTTTACAATGTGTGGTTTTCAAAAATTCGTTAATTTAAATCCATAGGTTACTGAGTTCATGTTTATATTTTTATAACAAAATTTAATTAAGGAGAGGAGACTATGACACCCCAAGAATTTACAATATGTTAATTTTATAAAAAATTTATTTTTTATTGGTGTTCATTCTACATAAGTTTTAAATAACGCTACATAAGACATTGAATTCACATGTGTTACTTGCAGGACCGAATTTTGCCACATTTTAATATTAAACCCATTTTAAATATAAATTTTGACCATTTTATGAATTATATTTTTAAAAATGTATATAAATATTTTATATAAAAAATTTAAATTAGATTATGGAACATGTTTTGTGATTTTTCTAAGGAACTTTATTTTTTGATTAATTGTTAAAATTACTGCAATTTTTTTAAATTTAACATCTTTATTATTAATTAATAATTATATATTTAGTTTTTTAGATTCACATTAAGGAAATTATATATATTTTTTTAAATATTTTAATTAGAATAAATTTTACATTAAAATTGAATATAAAATAATAAAAATCGTTTAAATGTTCTTATACTATAAAAAATTGTTATTTCGCCCCATCAACAATATTAGTGTTAAAATTAATTTTCATTCTTATAGGATTTTAATTTTTCAAATAAAACATAATTGGGTGAAATTATATTCTGATAATAAGATAAAATTAATTATTTGACTAAAAATGATTAGTGATTGGGATTAATATTAATTATGGTGATTAAGGGGGAATTTAGTATAATAAGTTGAAATCCCTTAATATAAAGGACCAAAATGAAAAGGACAGTTGTCCAGAAGACATTGAATTCAACTAATTTGACAATTTCCTCACATGGTTTGACAAATATTGGTTATTTGGGTATTATTAAATGGAATTGCCTTATATAAATTGGTTTGTAAAGGAAAATACAAAAGAGGAACTTTCCTAACCTTTAACATTAATAAAACATTGAAATATATAAAAAACAACCTATTTTTTGTTTTACATAACCTTTTTTAATATATATATATATATATGTTTCGGTTCGTTTGTGATATTTTTATCATAATAATTATCAGTAAATTTTTATATGTTTTATATATATATAATTCTTATAAAACGCCAATTTGGTTATTACATAGTTAATTATTAACTGAAGTAAATGATACAATAAATATTAAAGGAAAATTTTATATATTAAATTATTTTATTTATTAAATTTTTAATATAAATATATTATTTTACAAATTATAAAAAAAATATTTTTATTTTAATATAATTTTGATATTTGGTTTGTTAATAAAAAATAAATAATTTTAAAATTTTCTTTATTGTTAATTTAATATAGATGAATTTTGAAAAATTATTTAAAATTAATAAAAATCATATATTCTTCCATATTACTTATAGGTTTTAATATATATTAAATATTTTCTATTAATGTATTACTTAATTTTTATGATAAACATATTGACCCATACTATGTTAAAACTGATGTTAAAATGTTCTGGGTTTAAACAGCGGTTTAACGCGTCACATGATTTTGGTTTAGAAATTAATTTCAATAACTCTTCCGAATTATTTAATTTACAAACAATATTTATTGATAATAATTCATGTGATATATATTTGTTTTAATTAATATCACTTTAGTATTTTCATAATGGTTAAATTAATTAGATTAGAAAATATAATCCATTAATAAAAAATTATAATACCAGGGAATCATAGATGTTAAGAAACCAAATTATTACAATGCACATTTTTTTGTGGATGAAGTTTTTTGCGACCATTATATTCTTATAATATATTATTTTACCATTTTTGAGTATTCTTAGGTATGATAGATCACCCATTATTGTATACCATTTTAGAATTTAAAAATTGCTACCCCCCCTTCTTTATAAAAGGCCACTAACTCTACCCACTCCTCACACTACACCAAACTCCAATGTTTGGGAGAGACCTACCTGATTTTTCTCTTATGATTCCAACCCACGACCTATAATCCTCTCTTTGGTCATAAATAAATCCTATAATTTTTTTTGTATACACCAAAAGAAGGTAACCGATTAAGAGATAACACATTATTTAAAGCTCTCTAGTTTACTTGACATTCTCCACTCCCTATACTCATATTATTCATTATGTAAATAAATATGGGTTTTCCTACTTTTAAAAAAACCTACATATAATGGTCAATGTACATACTATTTTTGTGGATGGAAAAATACAGTCTCATGGAACGATGGTTGTTCAATTTATCCCAACCACCTATTTTGTTATAAATTAAAATTAAAACTATATTTATATAATATATATACGTTAATTATGCATTCTTATTATTATTAATGTTTTTTCTTAACATATCATTATTATATGTATGATTTATAAATATGATAATTTAATTTGAGAATGTGTCTACTACCGGACCCTCAAATCGACATGATTCATTCATGTCATACATGGATCATATATATGATTTTTTTAATAAAACAAAAAAAATCATAGATATTATACTGTAATTATAATTTACACATGGATCATTTAAATTTAACTATTTTAATAGAACAATGAAATAAAAGTTGTGTTAATGTTTATGTATGGCCTACTGTCTCCATGAATGGTGCACATTAATTATAATCCCCGAAAATTATGAAATATTGTTAATACATATGTACTAAATATATTACATAATTTAGTCATGATTTACATTCTATAGATGATGAAACCATGATATGTTTAACAATAGCACCAAATAACATGTCAATTTTTTTTTGAGAAAACATATCAATTTTCACCTAAAACATATAAAATAATGAAAAAGTCTTAACATACGGGTAACAAAATATTGTAATATTTTAATATATGGTATTTTAAAGATGAATGTGGATTGATTATTTATTATTAACGTATTTCAAACCACTATATTTGTGGCTAAGGAGCACATAACATAAAGGATAAGGTATGGGCTTCTAGTCTTACTTTTATTTTCTTAAGGCAAACATCATATACACCACTTACTTCATTTTTATAGTGTATTTACTACCTCATTTAAACATTATATCATGAATACATTTTCATCATTGTATTAAAATAATTCCTTCAATTGTATTACGAATCTATTATTTCATTTGGTATTGGAAACATAGGGTTTTTTATTGGTTAATTTTGTAAAGATTATTAATGATTATTATAATTGAATTCTCACTTCCACTTTGTGATTGTTAACATCATACTGAATCAATAAATTTATATTAATAAATTTTCATTGAAAATTTACTTAAAATACAAATCATATTTCATAGATTGGAATATTTCCTAAACATTATACAAATTTTCATACAGTATTCACTTTTAATGTACAATATTGATGGCATAATACTTTGTAAGTATCAGATTCATGGACACAAGCCTCAACAATACTAGATTTTGCGAATGAAGCATTGAATGATTTTTATTATTTGAGTTAAAAATTTATTACTTTAGATTCATGTAACAAAGCCTTGACATTATTAGATTCATGGCATGAATCCTTAAAATTATTAATTCATTGCCTAAATCTGTGAATGCATTAGATCTTTAGCATGAATCCTTGGGGGAATGTTATTGATATCATTTATTTATAATTTCCATTATTTATATTTAGTTATTATTCATCCATGTGAGTTTTTGTCATCATATCTATGGATACATTTAATTTTTTGTTCATTTATTTAATTTCTTGTGTGGATTGTATTGACACCTTACCATATTGACATTACATTATCTAGTTATTAAATGACATGTGTTATCAAGTATTTAGATTTTAATGTTAGTTTAATTCAATTTATTCATCATATTTTATTCTTTACATTCCCATACTGATCATTTTAGATCAACCTTATTATGATTCATCCATGTGTTATAAATAAAAAATCATTGAATATGAAATCAAGGATGTATTTTATTACATGCCAATATTTATCATTAGTTTATTTCGTATTCCTAAATGTATTATTTGTATCATGTATGCCATGTTGCATTACAAGACTACTAAAATGAAATTTCCAATAGGATTTATTTCATATATTAATTCTAATGGAATCTAAATGTACATGATCATCAGGTTTTTGGGGTCGAGGTGTTAAAGTTGTTATCAAAGGAAGTTTAGCAGCAACATTAGAAACTAGATTTTGAAAATCATGATTAGGTAGAATAACCCTATGAAATACATTAAATATATTTGTATAATAACATTCTTGAAATTTTATAGTGTAAATATAATGTTAAAATTAATAGAAATACATACCCATCAGGATAATGAATGGGTTTGTGGTTCTTGCACAGATGTACCTTTTTGTAACAACATTGACAAGGTGTTTCGGACCAAAATCTCCTTATCTATGTCCCCAACAATAGGCATTAATTCATACCTTGGTTGAAACTTCGGGAAGATATGTGTTTGACAATTCACATTTTATTTACCTCCCATCATGATGGATTTATGCCTCAAAATTAACCACATATTATGCTTCTATGATTCACAGTGAATAAATTTATGTTATGTGTTAAGTCATATTTTGAGTAATAGAATTTCCAAAAATTTCAGATAAAATTAAATATATGTAACAGTTTAGAAATTATTCATGGAAGTAAGGTTTGTATCAATAATCATAATCAATTCAAAGGTTTCACTGCAGAGAAAGCCAATGTGTTTGGTTTTGAAAATAATCAAGTTGTGGATATATTAGACAATTTGTGTCTAGATATGTTTAATAACCTAACCGAATAAATAAAACTATTCCCTAAGAGAGAATATCCTATGTTGGATCACATTATGTGGATAAATCCCCCATTGTTTTTTAAGTATACTAACTGAATTATAGTAGAAAATTGGATTAAGTCTCTAAAAAAGTTATTTATTTTCATGTAATGTAATGAAAAGAAAAAAGATACCTATTGAATCTATTATGTACATGGTGATGCTGATCAGTGGCAATTTCTGATGCAGAATACAACGAAGGAATATGAAATTAAAGTAATGGAATTGAGGGAATTTTATGATACATTCATAGAAAAATACATCCCTCATGAATAGAAAACTGAGATATTGATTAATTTTTTTACATTAAATAAAAATACATAGGAGAGAGATGAGGATTGTGAAGCTACCTTTATGAGGAATTCCATATATGATATAGATTATATATGCAATATGGAGTGCATGATTGGCCACTAACATTATGGTATTAATCGAATTATTTGAATGGTGATTGATTAATATAATTTCTCATCATATAAAGAGATCGTTTTATAATCCACAAAAATATAGAGGTAATTTTTGAGATCCAAGGTATTCTAGGGAAACAAAGAGATTATGTCATCGTCTAAACACTGTGAAAAAAGGGAATGAGTCAATGAATATTAAGAAAATGTTTTATTTTACAACTTTTGATACTTGTGAAATGAAACACCTTTGTTCATGAATAAAAAGGAATGTTGTTTTCTTAAAGAGTGCAGAAAAAGTCCACCATGGTAAAGATTCTAAGGGAAAGAAAGAAACATCTAATATCTAATGCTTCCATTGAAAGGATATGGAAAAAATGTATATTATACCCCAAGGACTAAGATAATATACCCAATATGAAGCTAATGGATCACTTACAAGAAAATGTTATTAACACAACAAAATTGGAATGAATAATTTACTACTATATTTAGATCCAAATAATATTTTTTTAAAGTATTTTATTTATGTTTCTCTCGACTTTTTATGTATGAATAATGTATGTATTGTACTATTGTACATTTTTGTCAAGGATTTGAGGCCTTATGATAAATGGTAACATTAATTTTTTTGGGTAGAAAGTTATAATTTTCCAGATAAAAACATTATTTGGTAAAACGAAACCATTAGTATGTTCTTGGTTCTAAAATAATTATGATGAAATGATTTATTAACTATGTATCAGTTATTGAATTTTTGAAATGTGGTATATGAAAACATTTATGGAGTTTAAAAAACATTTGGATTTATAGAAAATATCTAATAACCTATTTATTATATGGAATAAGGAAGAATGTATATTTCTAATATGGTTTTTTAGTAATTGGAGTTGTTATCTTATTTTAAAATTATAAAACATGGAGTCATTCACATGTTTGGAATGCGAAAATTAAGAGCTTATTCATGTTTATGAAAGGATAATGATATGTTCATTTTGGATGTTTAGTGATATTCATTCAGATGTAATTGGATTTTAATATGGTGGAAAATTTAACCATTTATAATTTTTTTCAAAATTTTCATTGGATAATATTTTATATAAAAACAGAATACTTCACTATATGTGGTATCATGTGCTAACAGACGATGTGGAAATTGTTCAATGAGAAATAAATACTAATGATTGTGTGTATATTAATTTATATTAATTTATATTATTATGATGTAAAAGAATTACATAACTATAGAAAAAATGATCGTATAATCAATAACATTGTCTTATTAACATCATTTCTAACTAATCAAATGGCCTCTATGATCATTGATGATTTATGGCCTTCTGAATGTTAACAATTTCCCAACCATGTTCTCAAGAACTTTCCATTAGAACATGAACGTTAGATCTTTCATACATATCTATATTTACATTTTCAAACTATTTTATTGTACTAGGCGTCATAGATACATGAAAATTTTAATTTCCATTAACTATTATTAATAAAATTTGATATTGACCCTTTATATGATTTGGGTAATTTAAAATTAGATTATTTCAAATCCATAGATTACTGGGTTGAAATATTAATTGTGAGGATGAAATTTAATTCTGGCATGGGTACTATGACAACAAAATAAATAAAAATATTTTACTTTTTTAATAAATATAATTTTGATTTTCCATTTGTTATACACATTGTTAATATTATTCTACATATGACACTTAATTAACTTGCATAAACACAATACCGAGTTTTACCTCCTTTTAATATAATTTTTTTTCAAAACTACATGAAGAGAATTTTAAGAATTTTATTAATAAAAATAAACATCTAAATTGAAATCATAATATCTAAATTTGATAATGGTAATTTTTTTGATTTTTTAAAGAAACGTCATTAATAGATGAATAGTTAAAACAATTGACATATAGTTAAAAAAAATTCATTAATAGTGATGAATTATATTGAATATTTTTTTTAGAGTCACATTAAATCATTTATAAATATGTTTAATCAATTATGTTCTTAAGACTAAATTATACTCACAAAATTAATATAATGAGTCAATAAAGTTTTGAATGTGTTTCTGCTATAAAAAGCCTTTTTGTCTCCTTGTCTGTGAGATTATCGTTAATCTTAATATTCCCTCTATTGTGATTCAAATTTTTTAAATTAAAATAAAATGTATATAATTATTATTTTAAAATATTATAAATTGAATTTTTGACTAAAATTATTATTTAATGTGATTAAATTTAATTGAGGTTATTTAGGTATGATTGTTGTTAATTTGAGGCGAAACCATAATATTAAGGACCAAAATCACATGGATCGTTGTCCAAAAGACAAAGTCTATCAATAATCTGAAAATGTTTTCAAATGGTTACAATTATATGGGGTTTTGTGATATTATTAAAGGGAATTTTACTATAAAAAAGGTATGTAACGAAAATTTCCAAAATGGAACTTTCCTTACCTTCATCATTTATAAAACATTGAGATATATACAAAAAAAATTTGTTTGGATATACATATAATTTTTTAATGATATATGGTTTTTTATATCATAATGAATTATCAATAATTTTTATAGATGGTTTTTGTCTTTAAAAACATATGAAACATCATTATAGTGATTATTATGTTAAAATATAAGAAAAATATATTACACTATAAATAATAAAATTGAATTCAATTGATTGAATTAGTTTCTAAATTTATTTTTTATATTAATATATCATGTCACACACCATTAAAAATAATATATTTAACTTATAATATAATATTGATATTTTAATATTAACATTAAAAAAATATTTTCGAAAATAACATTCTTGTTTTTTATTATAAATGAATATTATAAAATGATTTAAAATTTATAAAAATAAAATATTCTAATAAGTGACATATCATTTTAAATATATTTTAAATATATTCTTCTACTGAAAAATTAATTGTAGAAAATTAACATATTATACCATATTATATAAAAAATTATGTTTAAACAGTTTTTGTTCAAGCAGCATTTTAGCGCATCCCAGACGATAGTTTGAATGTTAATTTCCAAAATGCATGATATTTTTTTAAATTTTATATAATATAAATAATTTTTTTTTATTTTATAACAAATATATATTTAATATAGTTTTAATGTTGAATTTAATTATATTATAAAACAAGGCTCATTATTAAAAACCAAAATGATAAAATTTGTGAATATTAGAAGTCATATATCAAAAAAATTAAAATGAAAATATTTTTGTGTGTTTGATGTTTTTCACCCCAATTTTTCTCCTTTAATCCATTACGTTTTGGTTTTTGGGGAAATGTAGTTTTGATTGTTAGAATATTATTTAATACCATTTGGTATTTACAAAATAGTCACACCTATTTCCCTATAAATGGCCATCAACTCCAACCATTCGTCACACCTCTCAAGCCTATTTTATTCAAGAAATATCTACCCAAATTGTCTCCAAATATCCCTACCCACGAACTAGAAGACTCACATTGTTCTGAAATAAATTAGAGAGATATTTTCGTCTACACCAAACGATGATACTTGATTAAGGGCTAACACTTTCTCTCAAGCACTCTTGTTTGATTTACACACTCTATTCACATTTCTCTTATAATTATATGATTATATAAAAACCAAAATATACACAGTATACTAGGTTTTTCAAAATATATTTTTTATATATAAACATACGCAAACCTTCATTTAATGGGTAACAAACATATTGTTTCTGTGTGTGGTAAAATACAGCAACACCAAATGATGATTGTTCAATTTTTCCCTACCACCTCTCCTGGTGACCATTACGTCAGAAAATATATTTATATAAGATAAATATGTTCATTATGAAGACTTATTATTCATTAATATTTATTTAGAACATAACTATATCTTATCCTAGTTTTGTAAATACAATAATTTCATTTTATGAAGAGTTTACTACCGTCCCTCAAAGTGATATGATTCATTTATTCCATACATGGAACGTAACAAAGATGTTTTCGATAAAACCATATAAAATATATAAAATAAATATTATAATAAAATTATAATTTACATATTTTCCATTTATTTTTAATTATTTTAATGAAATAATGAAATGAATGTAGTGTTTATGTCTACGAACGGACTACCGTCTCTATGAATGGTGAACTTCATTTCAAATATAAAAAATATTTTGGCATATTATAAATAAATATGTCACAAATAAATAAGATAATTTATTCAAGGATTTAAATATAAATATGATTAAAACATGATATATTTAGTAAGAACAGCAAATAAGAAATCAAAATGTAGTTGACATAACTAGGAAAGTAACACCCTAAATGGTTATAATACTGAAAAAGTGTTACGAAATGCGTAAAAAAATATTATTAGAAGATAATATACGATATTATAAAACTAATTTTGGATGTATTAATTGTATTAAAATATTAGGAACCACTATAAATGATACTGATCCCCACACCCAAAAAAATTAAGTATATGGTAAGGGATTATTGTCTTATATTAATTTTTGTATGGAAAACACCTTATACGCTACTTACTTAATATATATAGGGTATCTAATTACCCTTTAAAACATTATATCATGAGTATTTTCCATAATGGTATGAAATAAATTCCTTCATGGTGATTAAATTATATTTTTCATGTGGTATAGGGCGTTTTATGAAGTATAATGATTAATTTCCTAAAGAATAATATAAATGATTATCATTGAAATATCACTTCTTTTTTACATTGTTAACTTCTTCTTTATTAAATCAAATTATTTAAAAAAAAATCAATGTAAATATAGTAAATAATACTTATCGACGTTCATGGATATGAAAATTTATTATACAATATATAATTTTTTATATGGTATTCACTATAGATGTTTTAAATTCTATCCATGAACCTTGACAATATTAGATTCTCTGCATTAAGCCTCAACGGTATTGGATTCTTATCTTGAAGCCACGAATGCATTAGATTTTTGGCATGATGCCTTGATAGTTTTAGATTCATGAAGTATATTATTAAAATTATTAGATTCATGGCATGATGCCTTGAATGTAAAATATTCTTTTAATGAAACATTGAAAGTGTTATATCATTAGCATGATTCCTTGGGGGTATTTTAGATTTAATCCCGAGCTTTATTTAATAGATTCCCATCATTTATCATTTCCATTATTTATATTAAGTTAGTATTAATCAATTAGATTTTGGGATAATATATTTGTGGATATTTTTCTTTTTTTAGTTCATTGATTGAATTTCTTGTGTATCTAGTTTCTTTCCTTATTATATTGACATTGTGTTATCTTGTCATTGAATGGAATGTGTTATCCATTATTTTCTATTAAATTTTAGTTTATTTCCATTTTTTCATTATTTCTTTGTCATTACATAACCTTACATATCATTTGGACTCAACCTCATTATGTTTCTTTCCATTTATTATGCAAAATAAATATTTGAATAAGAATTCCAGGACATTGTTTATTTCATTCTATTATGCATCATGATTTTATTTCCCATTCCATGACGTATTATTGGTATCATGTGTTTTTTTGGCTTTTTAAACTACATTGTCCTTCAAGACTTATTTCATTATAGTAATTCTAATGAAATGTTATAATGCACCAACTCCAGGCTTATGGGGTATGAATATTAAAATATAATAGTCATTTAACATTTTTATAGTCCATTTTAAACATTTTCAAATTGCTGTAATCCCTAATTAATAAGATTTAATATTAACTACAGAAATATACTTTTAATGTATATACTATTCTTTTAAAAAACAAAATATGTAATACTTATTAACTAATAATAATTTTTCTAAATTGAAAAATTGATTAAATTTTATTAAAATAATAATTAATTATTCATAATTAAATTTTAAATTTAAAATAAAAATTGGGACTATAAATGGTTTCCCAAAGAAATTCATTCTTTATTATATTAGTTATTTTGTGTAATATAAATTATAAAATTCATTAGATACGCCATATTTGGATTATTATAATTAATATAAATCATATATTTTTTTTAAAATAATTTGTTAATAATTGTTCTTTTCAAAATTTAATAATATGATAATACCATTCAACAAAAATAATTATTTTTCATTGTTCATCTATAAAATTAATGGTTTCTGATAATTCACTAAAAAACCTCAAATATTTATTAAACTATAACTATATAAATTTTATCCTTTTTCCAAATTAAAATTATAAATTTATGAAATCATTATTTTATATAGAACCATATAATTTATGAAAACCTAATTTTTCCATTAATGAATCTGTTCTTCAATTTCGATGACAAATTATCGAATATTAAAATGATTAACATAGCTATATAAAATATAATTCATTAATATAAAAAGTACTATAAATTTATATAATATTATAAATAATAAGGTGTTATGCATAAAAGGTTATGTACCCTTTTTGGGTGTTATTTAGGGTATGATATATTATAACACAATCCCCTTCAGATCATATTTGTTTTTTTAAAAAAATTCGTTACACACATTCACACAGGAATGTCTGAGATTAAAGGAAATAAATAGTGATGTATAATAAATTTAACCCAAATCAACAATAATAGTATATATCCATGGATAATTCACATGAAATGTTTGTATATACCAAATCCACTAAATAGATTATTTTTTATAAAGTTCAACAAAAACACATTGTCCTAGTTAATGTATATCGAATGAAAATTCAAAGGCTCACTACTCTCTCCCATGAGAGTACACAATGTCACTTTTTGTGACTCTTATTTTGATTAGTTTAAATAATATTATTTACACATCATTTTTTGAATTCATGATTTCACCAATAATCTAATTTTTTAATGAAAATTTTAGAAACAATCAATAAATTTTTTTGAATATTTATTGTATAATTCACTGTTGTGAATCCTCATTCTCAACATTCTAGAAACTGCCAATTTATTTATGACACACTTTTGATATTCATGAAACATTTCATTTTCCTAAACTCACACACTATTGAAAATAATTCTATGGTTTCATGAAACTAAAAAAGTGTTCACAATATATTCTCTTTTGAGAAAACTCTTTCTTTTGGGAGACTGATATTATAAAGTGATCTTCACAAAAGGAAATTATTCATGAAATATCTTCATGAATTATGATACATTGAATTTTATTGAATCATGTTCTATTTGAATGTGACTGTTAGGCCCTATTTATATAAAATTCATCCAAATCATTAAATATTAAATCTTACCACAACATTTTCTCAAAATTATATATACTTATATGTGAACCATTTGTTTGAGATACCTAAATAAAATTTTCGATTAACATAACTTATCTTAATCATGTATCATACTATATTACATTTCAACTTCATCCATCTATTAGGATTTTTTCTGGAAAATCTCAAATACATTATGACATCAAACTTTCAAAAGACAACAAACAGTCATTAATTCCGTATCGTTTCCATATTCTCATGATGCCTCCCTTGAATTCAATCATTTGAAAAATGACGAAATACTTATTTATTTTATAGATTGAAAACATTTAAAACACAGGGAAACAAAACCATATTGTATATTTAATTGTCTGTACCACTTCTAGAGCTACCGTAACATTATATTTTTATTTGTAACATATTTTTTTAAAAATTAACTTTAATTCTACAACAAACATTGTCAACATTATTTTCTAACAAACACAATAAACGCAAAAGAACTATAATGTTACCATTAAGGATTTTTGTAAATAAATATCCTCATTTGTGTTTTTTGAAAATTCATCACCCATTCAAGACACATATATTCATTATCATCTTAAAAATTAATTTTCTTCCCTTTTAACCTAAATAGTTTAAATTTTTATTCAACACAGAGTCTATGACCAATTGATCCATGCTCTGTATAAGAAACATAATTTTCCATAAAATTTCATTAATGAATCAATTTATTAATAAAATAGTAAACTTATTTTTTCATAAAACCCATTTTTCATGATATATAATCATTGATAAATAATTTTTATCATCTCTACATTTTATAACACCACATACTTTGTTTCTCTCTTTAATATATACACCCCCATTCAGAACTGGATAATTTATCCCCCATTATCAATGATAGCAAGGTCACTCATTTATGGATTCAATATTTTTAAATAGAACATATATTCACATAATGAAAAAACACAACATTCTTCAGTAAGAGGTGTCTGAAATCATCTCTATTTCAAGCATGGGGAGATGACTGAACTGCAAGAGAAAGGAATTGACATTAAAATTATTCATTGGGTAAGGCCTTCATGGTAATATATACAAAATTTATTTCTATTGATACGTACTCCAACATCCATATTCTATTATCCACCATATCCATTAAAAATGTTACTTGATTACAAGGTTCTTAGTCATTTAGTTATGTACTTTTGATATTATTATATTTATATGACATGAATTATCAAAATGGATTCAGTTATGATACATCATATAAAATCTCATATCATCAATAAGCAACATTATACATTAATATTATGTATATTCTTTATTATAAACAATATATTCATATTTTACGATGGAAAATTATATTCAATGTTGTTTCATTATTATTAGAGAAATACACAATCCTCAAAGATCAAATATGCTATCAGATGAGGGTTTACATCATCTACAAAACCCAATCCATCTATATCTATATATCCCAATTACCGTTGTTGATATTTATCATTAAAAATGAAATAAATATTCATCATTCAATTTGATATAATGACATATTCATTTTATATAAAGAATGTTTATTTATTTTTTATTTAATTGGTAATGAATAGTTTAGAAAATATAAAAATATGTTTTGATGTAAATATTAAATTCAATAAACAACCACTGATCTACATAAATTCATTAACATCATCCACATTACATACATCATCTTATGATAGATTCAAATTTATATTCATTATATTCTTTTTCAATTCTGAAATATCCATTAAAAAACATCATAGAACCTCAATGGAATATTTAGAATAAAGAATTAATATTACATTCCTTAATTATCTTACATCTAAACTTGGGAAAAACATCAGATGTCTATTCATTGATATTTCATAATCCCTTTTCATGAATTCAATGAATTATTTTCTTTTCACTTCGTCATATCCATAAATTATTTTGTCATCGACATACAAAAGAACCATCATAAATTTATTAATATTATTTTTAAAACAGAAATTGTAATCATCTCCATTACACTAAAAACATATCTCCATAAAAAATTAGCATGTATTAAATAAGACACTATCGATGATTTATTAAACCCACATATTTCCATCCTGGTCTAACACATTGTATTCTATTCATCATGACAGAGAAAACCACATAGCTTCTCAATAGTATTTCTTATTCCAAAACCCCAATCATATATTCTTACATTATAAACATATGGAAATATTTTACTTTTGTTTTATTGTTATATATATTAATTGTAAATTAGATTTATTACTTTTAGTAGGTAAAAATCTGTCATCAATTTCTATTTCCTCGATCTGGGAGTATCTCCTTCATTGTATTCATATCGTTTTTTGAATCAAAAAAATATATTCATTTATATTATTTTTTGAATATATTTATTCTACATGAAATTAAAATCTTTCTATAATAATAAAATATTCCATTATATGATTTTACATATTAAGAAAGATATTCGTTCATAGCCTCAACCTAGTTTCCATCACCAGTTTCTTATTCAATACCTTTAATCTCCACATATTATAGGAATGATTTCTATATAAATACTTATTTCCCCATGTTTGAACAAGTCCTCTCTTATAAAAAATTTACATTCTTGTAAATTTAATATCCTCTCATTTTATTCTACGTAGATAAACATTATGATTCCTCTTTCTCATCATATGTATCATCTTCTGAATCAGTATTTTCCACTTATACACCCCTTGAGAATCATTCATCCTCATCACTATCATTAGGTAACTATTTATTGTTTTGTAATTGATTTTTATCATTATCTACAATAGTTTGATTATTTCATTCAACCACTTTTCATATCATCTTATTGATGAATTTATAATTTATTATTTTTCATGACCATCAATAATATATTACATCATCAATATGAGACTAAATATTTATTTTTTCTCCTTATTAGGGAAAAAAATACATCCAAATAGTTGGAATTAATTAAATTTTGTCTTCATTATTTAAAAAATCAATGAATGAGACTTTTTTTATTTGGGAATAAATATAACATTATTGAATATGTTGACATTTTCCATGGTTTTGGTCATTAGATATTTCCCTAAAACTTGCTTTTAAATTATCATTATTGTGCAAATGTTATTTATGATTTGATTTAACTTCTCAATCAATTCATTTTAGTGAGTGGTTTTCACTACATAATATTGTTCCACAATCCTATATTTATCGAGATAATCCTATAATTGAATGTTTTTGAATTCTTTACATATATTAGTTTGAAACATATTAATTATATATTAAAGAATTCATTCATCTCCCCTTTGATATTTTTTCTAAATACAAACACATAGAACATAAGAGAAATGTAAAATATATGTTCCATATATTTGAATTCATCCAAAAAATAATTAATCACTATTTCATTTAGTATAAAATAGATATATAGATGGACAAACATCTGCATGAACCAATTCAAGCCCTTTAGTAAGATTCTGTTACTTTTACCAATTCTCCTTTATGGTAATCTTATCCTATTGATAGATATCACACGTTTGAGTATGATCATGTATTGGCTTGCGAAGATATCATGATAAGTATCATTTAAGATCATTATATATACATGGATGTAATTAATTTTCAATTCATGTATTCCCCAACATGTTTTCTTCCCCTTGGGATAAAAAAGAAAAATATTCTTTTCCAAACACAATTACGGATTAACCTTCGTGATCATTACATGTCAATAAAATATGAAATCATTTTAATTGGTAAAAAAATACCAAGTTATATTTTATATAATTACATGACTCATATGATAGAAAAAATTATCATATTTTCATTAGAACATTTTAAAACAATGACATCACCATTTCTCATAGCATTACCCCCAAATTTGGATTTTCCCAAGCTAATAGTCATTAATAATTCATCATATCCAAATTTAAAAATAGATTCAATTTCCAATTTTTTGACTAAAATAGGATCCTTATTTACTATTATATGGGATGTGAATTCATTATCAAGGATCTATAAAGAATTACGATCGGATGATTTCAGGTAAATATCTAAAACCACATTCATCTCAACTCATTTACATTTGATCCACTTCATTAATTTCATTCTTATTATGGAATAATATTCTTGATCATTTTCAAATTATTATTTATTAATTTCATATTAATTAATTGAAATTTTATTTTTATTCTTTACCTCATTTGATTACACTTTGATAATATATTAAAGAATTATTTGGTTTCTCATCAACACATTCATCAACAATGATTATGAAAAATGATTGTCCTTGGGATTAAACCATGAAAAATATATACAGTGACAATAAATATCATTCTTAGAAAATATAACTCTCTGTGGGATTCATTTTTTCCTTATTTAAATTTTTACCCTTTGTATATGGAAAATTCATTTTAGTGATGCGTCATAATATCATAGAAACATCACTAATACTAGGTTATTTTTAGTGAGTCATTATTGTTGGACTAAATGGTCCATCTATTCATTGAACCTTATGATTTTGATTTTACCACATCTATTTTATTCAATTAGTCATTTGATTTTTTTTTCTAATATATATTTTGAGAGTTTTGTTAAGATCATGGACAACACCATAAATTTCATTTGTATATTAATGATGCTTCTATTTTTCTAATCCATTTTGCTCAACTATAATGCTTTCTATTTCATGAGTGACATTATTTACAAATATCAAACTAGGATTCAATAGTATCTATTTATCATAAAACATTCACTAATGATTAAAAACTACATCTTCCTGATATTTAATATGTTATATTATATATAATATATTGTTAATAAAACAATATACCACTTTTTACATTTCTTTAAATGGGAGAATGTACTCGTCAACCTTTTATGTGTTCTATGGAGTTCAATTTTTATTCATATAAATTTCATTCATTAGAAATTAAATCAATTATATTAATGGATACATATTTATTTTTTAATCATGAACCACTCTATTTTATTTTATCATTCAATCTCTCCAAATATCTATCTCTTTATAAAAATATTTTAATTCATCCTAGAGATCAAATCTTCCTTTAACATCACCATCTTCCTTGTCTCTTTTCACTAATGTGTATGATTCACCAATAAATAAATCACTATAATTTACTATATAATAATTTATATTCAACATGTATTATAGTTCAAATTTTTATGAACTATAATTTTTTTTGAAGGATGATTTTTATTTTTGAATAAATTCCTCTTGAACTTTTTCAATATTTTAAAATAGTATAATGTTTTCATCCTGGGAATTTCTACTTCCACTTCTTCATCTTCAGGAAAATTAATAGTGAATTTTACTATAGTATATCCAACTATTCCACATCAAAATCACATGATTCGACGTTTTCCTTTTATTATTATTTTTAGTATTATTATATTTGAGGAATGGAATGACATGAATTCTTACTTCATATCTTCATCTTTGACATAATAAATAGCACGCTACTTCATGGAATAAAATGCAACCTTTTGGGCATAATTTTTTCCCTGAACTCATTATCAATATCTCACATCTAATACATGAAAGGGTTATCTATCATGTTATCCAATATATATTTCAATGGATCTTTATCCTCTTATAAAGTGATATTCATATTTAATTGAGGTGGATGTCATCTCAAAATGTGTTTAAAAATCTTTACATCATCAAGATTTTCACTGTGAATATAAATGAATTCCATAAAAAAATAACTGAATCAATAAATACTTCTATTATATCATTGTGGTTCATTCTCAAAACTTTAATTTTTATGTTATTTTAACTATGTCATATTTCTTGAAAGGGGTGAATTAGGGGAGAAAAAATTAAGAAAACTGTTATATTCCCTCCAATTATAATAGAATAGTATTAGATGAAATTAAATCAGTCACATGACATGGAAATTTTACTTGGTTCACCTTCATTTTGATATGTACAAGAATAATACAATGAAAATAGCTCAATGTACCAAATCCACCAACTCTCACTGCCAAAATTATAGTTTATTCACGATCAATTATATTGAATGTCTCATAGCATTTAAAGGTTTAGGACATTCATAGTTCTTTACATATGGTCCCTATATATTTTTCTCTCTCTGGCACACTATGGGGGAATCAGTCACCTTCATCCTCTTAATTTTTCTCCATCCACTTTGAAGATATTCACAAACATTTTATAGGCATGTATTTATCTTCATTATCAATAATTAATTCATCCTATGATATAGGAAGATGAAATATTTATATATTAATTTTATCCACATGATAAATTCCACATTACCATAGATTTTCTAGGAAATCCCTTCTGAACACATTTCAATATGCAAACTACCATCTCGAAGGTCACATATTTTATGAAGCTCATGACGCCTTCTAAAGGAATGCCTTTTTTAAGATAATTTATACTTCATGAAGCTCACAACTCATGGTTGTTTTATTATATCCTTAATTATTTTCATTACCTTCACGGTGCTCACAATTTTTGAAAGTTTCATTATCTTTTCTGTATTTCCTTTCATTATGAATTTTTTTAGTGAACTACCTTTACGCACCACCATTAGAAATCTAAGGAATTTGAATCTGACTCAAGTTAAAATGATTTTCTAAAGGGGGTAGAGGTGTGTTCACATAAATTTACACCAATTATAGATGCTTCCATTTACATCATCACCATTTCACAAACTACTCCCATTTTTTCATGATCCTCTTTATCTTCCATAAGAACCATGTGAATTTATCAATCATTATGATTATTGTTATAATGATGATTACAATATAACCATTTCACATTATGATTCTCCACTAATTATTTTCTATATGGATTCCTTGGAGTCCATTCCATCATCATAGAACATTGTTGACATATTTTATTAGAAATCACTCTGGACTCGATTTTATAGCATGGAAACTATATTTTTCATCAAATACTGTCAACCCCAAAACACAACAATGTTACCTCGAGGGACTTTTTCCTAAAAATATTCATATAATCTGTAATTTATATTGTCATCATATTTAATCAATCACATTGATATGCATCATATTTTTCCTATATTAAATGTGATAACTTACATAAATTACCTTTCATATGTTGTCAACAACAGATTCCACTTTCTTTACTTCTGAAAATGACCCACCATCGACATTAGAAGAAATAAAATACATCACATAAATTATAAAATCCATGAATAATTATCATATTTACTACATCATATGACTCTTATTTAAATGAAAATTGTTTCCCTCAATGATCAAAATACCTTTATAAAATAGAAAATTCATTATATCAACATATAAAGAGACAATGATTTAAACTATTCCATATAACAGTAGTTTCATTCATAACTAGGAAAAATAACATGAAGGGGGTTGAGTAAATCATGATATAATATATTAAATAAATTTCCCCTTGTATTGATGACCCATCCAAAAGGGTCACATGTTCCGACACCCCAATCCCACCTCCAATAGTCTAGGGTCTGGCGAAAATCGTTGAGTAGGGATATCACTGACATGGGAGGACATAACATAATATCATATACAAACGCACACATCTCTAATACTATATAATGGTCAAATGTAAAAAAATAACAAATATGTATTTATACATCAAAATCCCACAACTATTGTATCATAGGATGTAGAGTGAAGTAAATATGGAAAAATATTATCCCATAAAAATGTGTCTAAAAACGTGTCCAACAATAAATTAATACTGGAATCGTTGTCAGGATACTTTAGGAACACAATTCAAACTGTGTAGTCTCACTTTTAATGGTCTAGTCCTGGTCTATCTAGGAATCCATAAAATAGGAATTCCCCTATACATGACATTACACATTCCGAAAATTCATTTCACATGTGAATATAACAACCCAAATTAGAACATCTTGAATCCAAAAATCATAGAAAAAATAACATAGTCATCTCTGTAAGGGTATACATATAAAACATGTAAATAATTAATATAAGGATATATGAAAAATGAAACATAGTTTAATGGTAAGGCACAACATTAATTCAATCAAAGGATTCCAACATGAAGGTTCCACATAACACTCATTCGGTAGAACACACTCCTGAATGTGAAATTCAATGATGTTGTGTTTATGATAGGAAATGTTCCTCGATTCATGACATTAGATGTACAAACAGATTGTTTGAATAAATATGATGCACATATGAGGATCACTAACATGTTCATGGGTATACCAACAACTTAATATGGATAAATTCATTAATTATAGTGTTGATTATCAAATTGTTCTGGTCAAAACTATACCAAGAACACAACCTAGGGAACGAATATGTGTAGATAATCTCATCATGATCCTCCTATAATTATTTTCACAAATGTATATATGATTTCCCGATGAAGGAATTTTATTTCTAGGTATAGGAATTTATTCCATACTAACCCTAAAATAATTAAGTTTAGGAACACATCCTAAAAAACATTTCCAATATAACAAGGACAAGGGACCCATTCCAAATTATAAAGAGTGAATGGTGTGTAATAGGGTAAACCATAATGTCCCTTCCCCCCGAGTCCTACCCCAAGTAATTGAAAAGGGTCTCATGGTGATTTCCATGTAACAAAACATGGAATATCAACTACCTCTGTACTCTTCTTGTAAATCCAGTACACATGTATTTCCATATAGTTCAAACCAATCTATATATTTGTGTGAGTACACATCATTCCCAAGCCTTTATACAGTGGCCCATGACTATGTACATCAGGAGGGTCACTCCAATACACCGGGTAGAGGTCACCCATTCTGTTATACATATATCTATCTTAAAACCCTAAACAACCTAGAGTAGGATTTACATGGAATATCCCTAAAACATAAATGTTCATTTTGGAATATTTTCCTAGATTCTCATATCTTGATGTTTTATCTTCTGTCATACCTCCAACCATTATTCTGAAGACGACCTCATTGGTAAATCATGAATAATGTTTGAAAACATTACACCATCATTGATAACAATTTTCCTTCTCATTGATCAATTTTTAAATGACCATATAATGGTGTTATTAATGTCACAATGAAGATCATGTGAACTAGGTACATAAATTTTTTGATCTGTTGGAACATCCATTGTCACATCCTCATCATGTAGTGTTCTACCCAAATAATTATTTTGAGAAATTGAGCCATGTATTGGGTCCACATAATTTATAATTCTATTATTAAAAAAGAATGAAAAAATTATTAGTTATCACAATTAAAGATAGAGGAAAAAGATAAGCATAAGAATTAACATGAGGAAATAACCCCAACATATGTTCATGTACACCTTGATCAATTATTGTAAAATAACAAGTGATGAATCAAAAAACCAATGGAAATTCTCTAAATTTATGAATAATATAACCCATCCTAAAATTTTCATTATCCATAGATCAATATATTAGATGATTGATCTATTTTCATCAACTAATCCCCAATAGGGAACGAAAAAAAATTCAAACAATGTTTTATCTTAATTTGGCTTGATCATTTATGATGAACAGAGCTGTGCAGTGATATTTTGAATGATCCTTTGAATACAGATCTCAATGGTGGTTGATATCCTATATGGTCATCATCTGACCATGGAATCACATTTAATGGACCTCCAATAGACCTCAATATCTCTAGGTTTTATCATTTTAACCATTTAATTCCCCACAACCATTTATTTATAAAATATTTTAGGTCATTGTGATAATTAAATAAAATATTCAATTTAGATTATTATTTTATTCACATTACAGTAATTATGTCTTTTCTATAAACCCATATCTTTAAACATGGTTATGTCATAGATAGTATGAACCTATATACCGAAAAAAATGGTTGCATTATATTTATGATTTTAACCCATATTTAAAATGTATTCTTCTTTTTCATGAAAACTATACATGCTTGTTATTTAATTTATTTCTTATATTTCAGATATTTTATCTCATCACACTAGTCCTCAAAATCACACGCCATCTTAGAACATGGCCTCACAAACAATAAATATAATATCGAAATAATAGAAAATATGAATTATTACATTCTTCCCATCATAGTTTTTTACATCTTGAAATTCCCAAACAAGGGATAACGAAAGACATGTCTGTATTGTGGTAGTATTCGAGCCTCTAGCTTCCATGAACTCTCCAAAAGATTCCCATTATATAACTTGACATGCAATAATGGAATCACACACCTAAATAAATCATCACCTACCAATCCTTAATCTCTACTAGGTATCCATTTTACGAATCACCATTCTCGATTTCCATCTTTCCCTAGTATGTAATGGGTGATATATCATGAATGTACCA
Organism: Viscum album; assembly: GCA_963277665.1. Taxonomy (NCBI): domain Eukaryota; kingdom Viridiplantae; phylum Streptophyta; class Magnoliopsida; order Santalales; family Viscaceae; genus Viscum; species Viscum album. The sequence goes on from OY728155.1 coordinate 1,451,335,372, forward strand.
CCGCAACTGGAAAATGTTAAAGACTTTATGTATATATTCTAATTTCACTGGTAGAAATAAGTGGTAAAAAACATCAAGAACACTATTCTGTATATTGAAAAGACCAATAAATTTGGTAGATAACTTCATTCCACGTACAAGTAACTATAATACCTGTCGATGTGAAACCATTTGGAACACATGGTGTACTTCCTCAAACAAAAAAGGCCCTTTTTATCTATTCACATAAGGAATATGATGGTTCTATGTAGTATTCATCCTCTCCTAGATTATCCACACATATTTTAATGGTGATCTCACTAACTATGGGCCCATTAGTTCTATCTCACATGGATTAGTCAATGAATGTGGTTAACTACAAGGTCACAAATAAAATTCCTCTAAAGGTTCCTTACAAAATTTGGAAAAATATCTTCTTATATACATAAAATCATATATTGGTACGAGATCCTTCCATACATTACCAAATTGAATAGTAAAATCTTGCAGAATGTCCTCTAGAACCTAAATATTCTGATCTTTTAGGCTATTAATTTGGGAGTGAAACGTTGTTCATAAGATTACCTGATTATGAAAAGAATTTGGGAACCTCATCCAAAACTAGCATATGAAGTGATAATCCTGGTAAGAAATAATATTCCACTATAATCTATGGATTTTTACTACATCCTACACATATAAGAATTACAGTCCCTCTATTGAACTCTTCTCCTTAATAGCTAATAACGAGGCAGAATCCGTCTGTTGGAATAATAATCAACAACATGATATCATTTACATTATAAATATTTCAAAATATCTTCATAAATTTTAGTGATATTTCTCCCAATATACACAATAGTATGTCAAAGGGTTGCGCTAAACCCACTGGAACATAGGGATCAACCTTCAATTGATGAGAAGTAAGGTATCGAATGAAAATATCGGCAACTCCCTTCATTATCCATGGAAAAAAACTAATATCAGATGACTTGGTACATTGTTTCAAAAAATTAATGTACTATGAAATGAGACATCTAAAAATTTCATAGAACATCCTCTTGTAGCATCACTAGTACCATCATGTTTTCATTAAAAAGAACAACATGCTCCCTTCAATTAAATTTATTTAAAAACATGATAGATGGATATTTGATTATATAGGTACTCATAGTTGGTAACCGAAATTTGTTCCCCTAACATGTAGTAAAAGTGGATGAGTAACAAAAATAGATTGGTGGTAGGATTAATCATCTCCATCCTCAATGGATTACTGCAACGAGGCCTACATATCTATCACATCATGTAGCAACTGCGAACAAGATCATTAGCTAAGAGAATATGCTACTACATTCCCCTACCATGTTGTATAGATAAACATGAATCCATAATTGTGGTGTAACTCTAGCCATATCCTCAATCTCCAGTTATGTTCCTCCTTTTAGTATCATAACTAATACTCTTGATACCATAACATATGAAAAAATTCTCTTCCATATGGTAGTGTCAACAAATTTTTAGTGTGAGGTCTACCACTACATACACAATATCATGGGTCGCGTAGATCTTCTCCTGTGTTTTGAACTGATGTGATCCATAGGAATTCAATTCCTATTCCTCCATCAAAAAAAATCTACAACTATTTCTTATTGTATTAAAAATAACTGTGAAATTGGCACCCTCTTCTAGGAATATCAATATCAGAGAACCTTTCAATAATTTTTTAAACACATGAAAATACTATTGTATCTTATCAAATAACCTGAATGAATACACATTGTGTGTCAATGATAACATAGGAGGTGTAATCATGGGGAAGTCAAACTTCGATAATTGGTAATATTATGAAAATCCAAGGATGATCCTCATCACCGTTACACTCTTGGGTTGTTCCCATTCTATTACTACCTTGATAGTGGACATGTCTACTACACCTCCAACTACTAATATAAAGTGTACCAGATAGCAGATACCATGAATACATATCTGACACTTTGAGAACATATTATAATGTTTGTTCTCTAAATTTACATCCAAAAACATTCTCAAGTTCCTCAGATGCTACTCCTCATTCATTGAGTATATAAGGATAGTGTAGATGATGAAAACCAGGATCTAGTAAAATAATGGATGATATATTTGGTTCCATAAAACCTTTAAAACATTTGGATATTCTTTCATGCTGAAAAGAAATCTCCAAGTGCTCATAGTGGCCAAAGAAACATTCGAATGTTGCTTTGATATATCCTTATCCCATAATTGCAAATGGTGAGACCCTAAACAGACTTCATCCATCGAGATACATTATGACCATCTCAACTTATCGAACACTAAATCTATCCTAGATAGTTTATACATGTTCTTTCTAGGAACGTGGTTTAAGAACCGGTTTTCCCCAAATTACCTCAATCTATCATATACCATCTTGGAAAACCACACTAGGGATTCCACGGGTGAAACACAAGTTCCAACAAATCCCTTCCCCTGTAAGTCCTCCACCTACTCCATTAGCTTGTTAATATCTACGTTTCCATTCCAATATTATGGTGTAGATAATAATTTTGTCCTTTTATTTAGATAAATATATATATAGATATCTCACATTATAGAGGCAATTATTGAATATTCTCATTCAGCACATCCTCTTAGTCCATCATCACTGTAGGAAACAAGGAACCCATAACATCCAATACACCAACAATCAGGAAATAAAAATGATTATTAAGCATATTCTCACTCCAATTCATGAGTCTATTATCCCCTTAATGTGGTTTATTTACAACGACAAAAGAGATCATTTCCCCATCGTATCAGACACACTATTCCTCCACCTAAAATAGTTAATCAAGGTATGAATTGTATATAATCATTCCATAGAAAAGAAAACATCTTAGGGAATCATTTCCTCTAAAAATAGTTTGACATAAATATTCTCACCTCTATGATCTAGGTCACAATAAAGACATAACTATGTAATTGGTGAGTTGTCTCTAGTAAGAGTCTCCAATTTTAATGTTTGAGCCAAGCGATGAACTAGAATATCTCTGTATTTTATAAGATATGTAGTAAGAACATATTGAATAGAACCTATGTATATCTGTATCTAAGATAAGGTTGAAATGAAATATAAAATTCATGAGACTCTTGTTTATGATCTTTTTATGCCTGTAGTTGTCCCCTACCCAATACTCTTGCTCCCTACGCCTGCTATGGACCTACTAATTGGATGGTGGTGGTAATAATACAATGATTCTACCACCAAAAACTTCTCTCCAAGATCCTATTCCATGAACTATACGTCCGAATAATTTTTGTTTCTTCCAAATCATCTACCTAGTCAACCCATCGATGGACTCCATATCATTTGTATGGAAGGTTAGATTATCTCACGATAAATGTATGATAACGTCAAATGAGTAGCACCACCTCTCCATGGGAATACTATACCCATTTGAAGATCCCTAAACTAAAGAAACTATGTGTTAGAACCACATCCTAAAACGTCTCATATATTTAAGTCCTTAATAATGATGTTGTCTCCCGACCTCCAAGGTATCTACTATTTCTTTCCCACTACCCATTACAACTGGCTCTATACTTTTATCTAATAAAGTATTATCCAATGAATCTCACTATAAAAACCTATAATAACTAATAATTCATAGTTTCATGAAACTCACGTAGATGTAAATATGAAGGCCTCACTGAATGATATGATTACATAAAAAATAGTATGAACTATATCCATCGTGTAATACGAAATATTTTTAATCATCTATGAGAACTCAACTATTATCATTCTACCAATATATAGATGTAGAAGATCCTAGATATATATGACCCTTTGTGTAGCTAGAGATAAAACCTATATGAAAAACTGTTCAATAATTATCCATGATAGAGTATGATCATCATAAGACTAGGACACTAACCACCACCATCATCTTGTTGATCCATAGAGATGGCCTGCCACTCTGACCACCATTTGATATACTAGTGTCCTAACCAGATTAAAAACACATGTCACCGCCACAATACATTACTCATCATCATGTGGGATAGGCTCAACCCAAAACCTGAAGGATCGTGATTACTAAACCACATCATGTTCTCTTAACCCATGCACCTCATATTCTTATACTTTGGGAAAATTAAGCTACTCTATAGGTAGTGGTATAGGTGGTTCACCACAAGGTGGTATCATTTATGTAACATGTCCCTGTATCGATGCTTCATCATCGAAGAGATCATAATTGCGATCCTAATGCTATATCTTATCTATAATACATCATAGAGGCTTCATGGAATAGACAAAATATACCATGGTCAATGGGTATTTTGATGAAGATAACTTATAGAGGTCATGGAAACTAAACAAAATCATATATTATTCACATTACATTATTTTTCATTCAACAAATGTTTTCATATAGCAAGATGAAATGAATAGGATCAGTGTCATGTTGTATATTTCTATCGGGCATCACACTAACATCGGAATCCTTAGATTGAAAGTCAATCACAGAACACGTAACATTCTTTCCCAAATAAAAACATAAATACTCCAGTCCTTGGGTTGAGCTAACTACTCTAGTATAACAAACTCACAACTCATCCGAAATGGGCTCATTCCACGTCTCCCCAATCCTTACTCATATAGGAATGAGGATATAGACTATAACCATTTCGGGATATCACTAACATGGGAGGACCTATCTTATGTTCTTATACACATGCACACATATCCAAGCCCATACCATGATTGAATGTAAAAATCCATTACATCCAATAAGGAAAAAATATAAATCCCATAACTAGATTAATACATTATGTAATGTATGATAAATATGTCCAAAATTCCCACCATAAATAGTATAAAATCAAGTCTATCATATAAGAAAAACTAGGAATTGTGTCAAGATACCGCATAAAAACATAAAGGTTTGTGCAGTCTCGTTATAACTGGTCTAGTATTTGTCTGTCCAGGAACCTATCAAGTGGATGATCATCATTAGAAGACTAGATATGTTTTTGAAAATCCCATACAGGGGTGAGTATGAAAATACCATGTAGTACACCATGAAATCAAAACACATAAAAAAAACATCATCAAATGATCAATGGTATATTTCAAAATCACTAATAACACAACTATAATGATATAATCAACAAGACACATCGTATAATTTTAATTCAAAACACTAATTCCAACATACCATTCTAGCTAAAGGTATCCTTATAAAACTAATCATGGAGAACACACTCTTATGTCTTAAAATAACTGATGATTTCCACCCAATGTGTATTGATCATTGGGTTTCATAATTAAAATTACATGTTGATATTAAGAAGAGAGATGATACACTGATGAGGATCACTCCCAAGGCCGTCGAGCATATGAGAAACATTATATGGACAAACCCACTAACTATTGTATCTATGAAGATGTAATATTGGTCAATGAAATATAAATAATTATACCTAGGGAACAATGATTAAAAGTGGATATCACTCAATGTCTCACTAAATAGTTTTAACTAATTTATAAAAGAAGTCTTAGTGAAGGGATTATTATCCAAGGTGTAGGAGACAGTTCCAAACTAACTCTCAGAGAAAGGATATGGTGGATTCCCTTTAACAAAACATGAAAAAGATATAGTTGATAGGGGATACAAGAAAAATTTTATAGATAACACAACATGTAGTAGGATTACTCTAACATAACAGGGAGAGGTCACACACCATGTGACCGAGTAAACATGGTCATGTTGTGTCTATATGGGTGTTCATGGAGTGCATGTGCCAGTGTACCCCATCCCATGTCGATGAACCCTAAAAGTTATACTCTATCAAACTACGGATAATTCAAACACATGATATAATAATTATCTCCTTCACAAAACCGTTGTTGTGAAATTTTAGGGCCCAAACATTGTGTCTCTACAAAATACAATTCGTGTAGTGAGGAGTTTCCCAAATTATGAGAAATGGATCCAATGTCTTTTTCCATACCTTTTTCCATATATTTGACAACCTCATTTTGATTAAGTCATGAACTACATCCTTTGGAGCCATGAAAGAATCACTTATCATGTTTCCACTGTAAGATGAATTCTGAAACCTCCTATGAATTGTTTTCTTCATTGCACAATAGTAATCAAAAAATATGGTTACCTACTTCATTTGATTCTCTACTCCCTCCTTCTTCAAACCACAATCATTATATTTTCATCATGAATCTACAATTCTGACCCATTCTTCCAGGAATTAGTCATGAAATGTTACATTTTGTAGATTTTTTCTAAACTATACATTATTAAAAAATTCAAGTGTTGTACAAAAAATAATGGATTTAAATTCATAATAACAAACATAAGGAATGATCCCCATTTATTGTTCATATTTTCCATAATTTTTTACCATTAAAATGATAGGTGATGAATAATCAATAATAAAAAAATTCTCTTGATCCATGATTACTCTATCCGAACTCACGATATTCCCTCTTTATGGATCAATATTTTTTATTTATCGATCTTTTATCATGAAATAGGACAAAAAGGTAAAGAAACAAAATCATTTATGGACTTTTATTTACATTTATTGACCATTGATGAAGAGTTAGGTGGAACAATGATCATTGGTAGGACCCTTTTAATATATCAAAAAATTTACATTAATTTCCATTTTCGTTGTCAACTGACAACAAAATTTCATTAGTTAACTATCAAATGGTCCACTTTATTACTATGATTTAAAAATTAAACCATGGAATTCACTATAACTATTTATTTTTAAAATATGCCTTGTTGATATGATAATGAAATAAAATAAATTTATTTAATAAATTATTTTTACCAGTTGAACCATGTGATTAATTCTCTACATAAAACACATGATAACCATGTACATATCAAATATTGGGTCAACCCCACATTATAAGCTCAATAATTTATATATATTTCTAATTTGGGACCAAATTTACATGTAATAAATCATTTTTAATAAATTTTTCAATGAGTGTTATTTAATATATTTCAATCATATATTCATAAAACATGGAGTCACAAAATCTCACTCTATCTCAATTCATAGTCTCAAAAATAAAACAAACAATATATAAAAAAAATACATGGAAAATCCCAGTAATTAATCTTTTGTAATTATATCATTGTTAATGAAAACACTGTATTCTCCATTTCCCATTTCAATGTATTAGTGTAAATGAAATAATTAATGAGAGAAAACAATTTTACTTGGATGAAATACAATGGGAAACATATACAGACAATACATATTAAATGTACTAATGTACTAAATCCTCTAAATCATGAAACTGTTTTAAAATATGGAGTGGACTCACTCTCTATATTGGTTTACATCCAATCACAATATGAATCTCACTGCTCTATCAACCGAGTTTTACTCACAAATCTATTAAAAATTCATTATTTTATCACAAAAATTAATATGATTTAAAACTAATTGTTTTTGTCATTAATTTCTAAGGTCATACACTAAATTAATACAACATTTCCATAGAATCATTCTAAATCCATTTTTATTCTCATAAGATTCACATTTGTGAAACCCCTTTCTATGCATTCATAAAACAATCGAATCATTTTTGAATCATATCATGATATTTAAGAACATATCATTTTGAGAAAATAACAATCCATCATGAAAAATTATATGAATTTAAAAAACAATAAATTTATTATAAATATTTCATTTTCATGAGACATTCAACCTCCAAAAAACTGATATAGTTCTGAATCCTACGCATATGTAAAATAGTGAATACATTACTTCATGAATTTTACATTATTATAATATCATTGAGAATTTATATGATGAAATGATGAGTATTTCAATATAAAAATATTTATATACTTATTTTCTTCTACTTCATGAAACATCTAATGGTTTTACAACCCATTCATCGAACAATTTGTTTTTATTTTTGACGAAACACAATTTTTATTAAAAAATTCATGGAAATTTTTCTTTAACAAAACTAAATGTAATCACATAACATATAATCTTTCCATTATTCCACAAAAATATTTCACAAAACATTCATTCTCTCATCTGTATACCTATGTTAATGGAAATTTTCATGATGACTAACTTTTTTTAATTGCATTAATCATCTATTTTTTCATTATGTAACCCTATAAATATAACATTTATGAATTTTTTCCATTCCCATAAATTGTATTCCCAATTAATATCGAATCATTGAGAAAAAAATTCAAATTGTATATTTAATTCTTTAAACAATTCTAATGAATCTACTTTGTTATCTTGAATTCATATTTCCATTATTGGAAAAAAATAAAGTGGAACTGTAGAAATAATCTTGTAAACCTTCTTTGTTGGAAATCCTAAATAATAGAAAAACTATAGTTGTACCCTGAGATACTTTTTATAGTACTATGACATTAAAATGATATTATATTAAAATTTTTATAGACTATTTTAGTAATCATGGATAAAAAATAGAATAAAAAAACTATGATAACATATATACCAATTAATTTGGAGAACAAATTTGGAATTTACCTTGACATATATATGATTGGTCATTTGGTTTCAACAGATAGTCTATTTAATGGGAAATATATATTGTAGGGGAATTGTGTACAGATTAATTTGGATATGTTTTTAATAGGTGTGAATAAAATAGGATAGTTACTCCCCATTTATCAAGAGAGTGGAAATAATTTAATTATTCATACTATTAAAATATTAAAAGATTTCATAATTAGTTTAGGGGAAGCAAGGAATTGAAATTCATTAACATGTTTTTATAGGTTTGAAACACAGTCATCCAATTATATTTATATAAGGGATGCAAACATTTTTATATATTTTTATTAGTTAAGACACTATAAACACAATTTTTCCACATATGTGATAAAATTTATTTTTACCGTGGGTACATATTTTTTGTAACCAAAAATAAAATGTGACTTGTAAAAAAAAATTACAGACTGATTAAATTTCTTGAATTTAGTTTTATATATTATTAATGTATTGTGACAATAAAATAACCATAATATAACAATTCATCAAATATGGAAGGAATTGTTTTAAAAAAACCTTGTTTAACCATATAATTTATCAACAAGTAAAAAAAATTTGATTGTTGATATAAATGAAATTCTTTATGAGATAAAATAACAAAATGGTAATTTAGAATATAGATTATGATAAAAACAAGTGAAACATTCCAATCAATCAATTAGATGAAAATTCCCAAATAATGTATTTTAATAAATTTTATCTTATCCGTGACAAAGCCAACCATAGTTTCAAAAAGTCAAAAAAAATTATTTAAATAAAATATTTACGTTTATAAAAACTTCATAAAAATATAATATAATTTAAAATTTATTTTAAATCCTTCTTACTTGATAATAATTCATTAAATGTTACAATATTTTAATCTATCAATATTGCTACCATTTTGAAAAATAATTTCTATTTTAGAAAATATTCAAAATATAACCAGAAAAACAACTTGACATGATTATTCATAATAATATTCCACATTTTTTATATTTATTTTCAAAAATGTATAACATTTTCATCACTATAAAACCATTTCCCTCAAGGAATAATAATTCACTTAAATAAATATATTCCATTATTGTCTATAAAATTCTATAATTTTTTACTAAACTATATTTATTTTTAATCTATAAAAGTTGAAAATATAAATAATAATTACGATTTTTTTATAAAATTACCAGTGTTATAATTTTCCCCCCTTATGAAATTGAATCGTCAATTTTTTTATTCATTACAAAAAAATGTGTGTGAGTATTTCATTAATAGTGTTTTTTATTCCAATGTTTATTCCTCAACAATGTGATTCACCAAAATAAACTAGACTTGTGAATCAACATTTTTAATATCTCCACTACATGATCCAAAATAATATCCATCATTTATTTATTACAATTATTCTCTTAATACATTACCACAATAAAGATCAAAATAAGATATGATTTAGAAACCCAAATTCACAGAAATGAAAAAGGATACAAAACATTTGTCTAAAGAAACAATAGAAGTAAGTATAATAATTATGAAACATATAATAATAACATCCAATGTTCATATTTATAATCAAACTATGGATCTAAAATTCATATTTTAGAAAAACACATAATATTTTTCTAAGGGTATACATTTGAAATAAAAATGACATGCCTTATCAAATGAATGTTATTTCATCGTGATATGTATATATTGATTCTATATACTCATAGATTCCGAAATTTCTTGTTGAATAATTAAACATTTTCAACTATTTCATATTCATGTTTCGGTCAATGAAAAATCTATTAATTTTCTTATTACAATAGTGACGGATTTCGACACCACATACCATATAATTATTTTGATGTCTTAATTTATATAATGAATTGAAAGTTATTATTATAAAAAAATTTGAAAAAATTATTTATATTAATCCCAACATCCCTACAAATAAAATGATCCCAATGAAAGAATATCATCCAATGCCTTAATTATTTATTGAATTTATCATCCATATTTATAATGAAATGTTATAATGAAAATTTATTCATTATTCATTTTTTTATTTTATTTCAAAATATGTTATGTGTGTTATGGATCACAACCAATACAAATAGAAATAGGGACACCATTATGTTTGTCAAATTAGGATACTCAAGAGGGGGTGAATTGAGTTCTTATCAAATTTTTTGTTAAATCCATTATTTAACAATTCCCCCAATATAAAATTTATACAACCCAATTTACCAAATATGCATATTTAAACTAGTGTTGAATGTTAAATTAATTCCTAAAACAATTTATTAATTATCAGTTACACCATTATGGAATATTTATATATAATTTTAGTGTAATTTACAAAAAAAGAATGTTATGAATAATAAAAAAGTAATATTTAGTTTTTTGAAATATGTGTGAAAAAAATAAATGTAAATATAAAAAACACAATATAGAAGAACAATAGGTTCATTATCAAACAGATATTAGGTCTTCTCCCCTTGGTGATCACCTTTAACCATGTAGTATATATTTCAAGCATGATTCACACCCTCCATCGAATTTGACAATATAGAACAATGATATCCAGGTCAACGATACCCCTACCATAGATATCCGTGGGGAAAAATAAAACCATGTCACACATGGGCCTCTTATACTATTATACATGGGAGAAAAATGGCATAAATGAGTGGGAGTGTGATGATATATTGTATCTTCCATTTTAACTTAATAGACATTATGTTTTTGCGATACACGCAACACACTTCATGAAAAGTTCTAAGATTGTTCACAAAAATGTAGAAATAATGAGAAAAGGATTAGAATTCTATGTGGGGTGTTTTGGATTCTTCTGAACATTATATGTGTAGATTATGTAAAGCTCAAGTCCACTTCTAGAAATCAACACCAAAAAAGTGTGTCATGGATGCTTTGTGTTCTTGTTTAAAGTGAGGTGACTTTCTCCTCAAATGTTCAATTCATTAGAGTTTGTTCTTGCAATGATGTTGGTTTTTTTGGCTCACGTCTAATTATTTTCGATCTCAACTAGAATTAATCAATGTAATTCTAATATATTATTTTATCCACTTTATATGTTCTCTAAAAATGGTTTCTATTCTTTTTTCATAGGTGAATTCTTTATATACTGTAGAGATCGACATAGGAATGATCCCCAATATGATGGATTTCTCATTCCTCATACTATTCTCTAAAAATGTAAAAAATATTGAAAATTTTAGTCATATAATATATAGTAATATGTTATATAAATATTACTATTATAATAAATATTCTATTCATTATTAATGAATGTTATGGATATGTTGATCGGTATGTCATTCTGTCAGTATGTCCATTTGTTGGTAGGTCCTTCTATTGTTACGTTCTTCTATTAATAAATCCATCAATTTATTGATATGTTATTCTATTGGTATGTCTGTATATCTATATTTCCATCTATAAGTGACTCAAAATTATATAAGTGACTCAACTGGTTAGTATGTTGATGTTTTGGTGAGTCACTTGCTGTCAGTGTGTAACTATTTTTGGCGAGTTTATCGGTCAGTAGATCATACTTTTGTCGATGAGTCACTCAATCGGTACCTCAATTTTTTTCGGTGATTTTATCTATCACTAGCTAAATATTCATTCATTGAATTGCTTTGTTAGTATCAGAAACTTTTGTTATTGAGTCTCATTTCTGGTAGATCATGATTTAGTTATTGAGGTGCTCTATCATAAGCACATACATATTTTAAGGAATCATGTTATCAGTGACAAATTCATGGTTACTTTTTTATTTTTTCCTATCTTATGTTATAAAATTTTAAAAAATGGAAACATATAGTTGAAAATAGATTAAAATAAAAAAGCATATTTTAACATTAAACATAAGATATGATTAAACATGATTTTATAGGATTTAGGAGCCTTAAAACTATACATTGTATAAAATAAACCACATTTTGAAGACCAAAAATCATATAATTATAGAATAAAATGTTAATTTACTATGACCAATGTATTCATTCTTCATACTATCTCCCCAATACTGTTTTCCTAAAAAAACATGAAAGATCATGCTACAACATTCAGGGTTCCATATTATCCAATGTTAAAATAATGCATAACACATTATCCCTGATTTATAATTATCAAAAAGATAAAAATTTCATCAAATAATAATGGCTAAAGAAGAATATAAATTATTTTAGCTTAATGAAATAAATATAGATATATGGAAATTCATAATCAAGGTAAATTACATTGGAGAAGATCCTAACAAAATTACAACAATGCATCCATATCAAAATAGTGATCCAATGTAATTATTCTTTAAATAGAATTCAATAATTTCCTTTTACTTATTAGAATCTATAGAGATATTAGTAGTACATGTTTTTTTGGTGGTTGGAGGTGCAAATTGAATTCTAGAGGAGGAAGTGGAACTTTGAAAAACACTGAAGGGGCCAAGCATGGCCTAGAGGAGGTAAGAGGTATAGTATTCTCCCTAGAAATATTAGTATGAGACTTTATGAATCCTTGAGAGGATAATGTTCCTGAGAAAGAAAAGTGACAAGATGAGAAGTATCATGTTCGATAGAATGTATTAGAATTTATGTAGATGGTATAATAGTAGACATACTCTGGACAAGCATGTAAGGAATAAGAAGGTTTCTGAAATCAATGTTAATCATCCCAACATATTTCATAGGCTATGTGAAATATTATTACTTTTCAAAACATTATTAAGTGTAATAATAACCTCCTTAAGCTTCTCCACCCAATCTTTAATAGAATCTGTCACATGATGATATTTTAGAATCTCAAAAAAAACACATAATATGGATGGGGATCTGATGCTTCGTTTATGTTCAATTGAAAAAAATATATTCTTTATTGATTATTTATTCTCATGTATTTTTAGCATCATTAGAATAAAATCTTACCATGTCATAAATTTGACCACTTTTATTTTTAATCATGGAAATTATATATTGGTTTGTTCCTCCCATCATTGTTTGAATCACATCAGTGATCACATTCTTGGCCAAATCAATATTTTGAGGGTGTGAAAATATATACGCTGAGATAGATGCACCTTGAAAAATATATCTATATTCCAACCTCAAATGATTCATATTAATATTAGGTGTCTATGGTTGAGTAGTATCATTTATAAATATTAAATCCTAAACTTTCCTTAGAACTTTATCAAAGGATGTCATATAATCAATAGTCAATCTGTTTATGGATGAATCATTTTTAGTCATGTCATTATTCATACATTGGATTCCCTTCACAACATATGAAATAAGTAATATCATCAATATTTCCACCTGAGTAACCACTCAATCTATTAGAGAAGAAATATCATTTTCACAAAGGGTATGAATAAGAGATTTTAAGGTTGAGAATATGTTCTAATAGGAGAGATCATATCTTTTTTAAATAATTCAAAATACTATTTGGTCACAAAGTCACATGATACTTAATTCACTGGAGATTCAGAAGAAAAGACAAATGAAACTGTTGGGGGTATCTCAGAATGATTGGGTTCCTCAATTAATGATGTCCTTGGAATAAACACACCATCCCCAACATCTGAATCAAAATAATCAAAACTATGATCAATATAACCATGATGATTTTAAAATTAATATACACAACTAGAATCTTGATTAGTGAGTGTATAATCTCATAATTTTAGGGATTTATTCCCTTTTTATTTGCAGCTCTCATAATATTATAATGTAATTTTGGTATAGAAGAAATATGTGATTCCAAGCCTCCATAAAATTGAACTACAAATCATTCTTCATCACCAGCTTTAAGAGGTTCTACAATATATTATTAGGACACAATACCAACAGGTTCTACGTTAGAACCTTGATCATCACTTGGATGATCTGAACTACTTTCATGTCCACCACATTCAAACTCAGGTTCAATTCCTCCATCATATACACTTTTATCACCAGATTCTTTGTCCTCTTACTCAATACCGCTACATTCAACATCACATCCACTTTGATATTCCACACTATATTCTTCTGGTACATCATTTACTCATCTAATACAGTAGAATAGATTTTATAATACACAATAACTGATTCTTTAGTCTAATACTTATCATCATGTGATAGAATTAAATCCTTAGAAGGAAGAGATGAAGGTGGACTATAAGGTCTGATAGTTATCCCAATGGGACATTCACCATTATTAGGGTAAGTACTCTAATTTTTAAGAGTCACTACTTCTCTACCATTTCATCTAATCCCTCTTCATCATAATAGTCAACATCAGCATTAGGTGGCTCACAATGATCATCTTCTTCTCTTGGCCTAGTTGGACGGTCAATAGGGTTGAAATTCTCAAATTATTTCCCATCATCTTTAACCCATTCCCTATTAGAGGGATTCAAACATATATTCATTCACATGAAAATATACATACTTAGGTAGATACCATGAAAAAAAGAGATGTCTTCATTATCATATCTTAGACATCCATTAGATTTTATCATGGTATATATAATTCATGGAGGAAACATTGAAATTTTCATTCAATAAGGATTTATAATTTCACTTATATGGACTCCCAAATAGCAACATAGAAGTAACCATTATCATTTCTTATGTAATTAAAGAAGATATATATCTTGTAGCTTGAGTAATAAAAGTTACTCATTCATGGGACTCAACTGGTGTTGGATATACTTTAATAACAACCAACATTCACCATAAAAGTCAGTAGAAACGGGTCTTCTACACTCTTCATTATTACTTATCTCACCCAAATCTATCTAATTATAAACGAAATTATTTGTGGTTGGAACACTCCCCTGATATTCATCATACATTTGTTCATGAAGTAACTTCAAACATTCAGCCCAATTTCTTGATGAAAATGATACTTTTCATCCATTCACTATAGATTTATTCCATTACGTCTCAATTCCATACAAAATAAACACATCAAAAAGATAAAATTCATGTACCATTCTACTATATTAAGAAAATTCATTATATTAAAACAATTCCAACCATCCTTGCATATAGAGAACATTAAAAAAGAGATACATAAATGTTAGTATCCATTCTAAGTCGACATCTCTCTTAGTTTTTCGCAAGTTGTTTTTATGTTCTTGATAAATTGGTTCATACTTGCTCGATTATCCTTTCATTCTATTTTAATGTTGTAACTCATCCCCATATCCTTCAAATAAGTGATTTTCTCTAACAATATCAATGGTTTGGTAAAATATATTAATGTGAAAGAGATGAAGGTAATGAGATAGTAAGTGTAAGAGTGTGAGAGTGGAAGATGGATAATATAATGTAAGTTTGATTCATACAATTTTATTATTTAGGTTATTAAAATATGCAAATAAATTAATCATGGTAATATAAAATTAAATATGTAGTGATATATTTTGTTGACAATAAATAAAACCAATTATCATCTTCTATTGATGAGTGGCCATCAATGAGACATCATCGTTGTTTCTAAGACACTATCTATGTCAATGATAAATTTTCAGTAAGACAATGTCATCGTACTATTGTTGATTTTTCCACACAATATTTTAATAGTTAGTCATTAATAAAAGGTCCTAAAAATTAATCATCCCTAATACATGTATGATATATCTCATTTTTTCATAATTTAATGTCATATTAATTATATCAGTATGCTATTGTTTTCTGCCAAACAATTCAAGAGATATATAACCTTTTTTATCCTGATCTCTAAAAAATTGATATCTTACATCAAAATGCTTATTTCTAGTGTGAGAAATATGATTCATTGATATGTTAATTGCACTTGTATTTTCACAGTATATAGGGATATGTCTAAAATGATAGCCATAATCTACTAATGTTTGTTTCATCCACAAAATACGAGCACCACAACTACTCAAAGGTATGTAATCAGCCTTAGAAGTAGATAGTGATTCATATTTTTTTTAATATACCATGATACTAGATACTTTCCCAAAAAGTGATAGGATCTAGAGGTTATTTTCCAATCTAATATACAACAACTAAAATCAACATCTAAATATCTTACTTAATCAAGTTATTTTCCTCTAGGGTGGAACAATAATATGTTTTTAGTATACATTATGTATTTGAAAATGATTTTCAAAACAATTAAGTTAGATTCTATGGGGTTATCATGAAAACTATCTAACATACATACACCAAACATAATTTCCAGCTGGCTAATAGTCATGTAATGTATTCTTTCAATCACCCCTCTATAATTTGTTTGATAAATAGATTTACCATTTTTATCAGGGTCCAACATACATGTTGTACACATTGGAGCATCACTACATTTTTTACTATAGAATCCAAACCTTTTTTAATAGGTATTATTATGATTAATCAAATTTAAAATAATACCTATTTTATATTCCCTGATTTGAAATCTAAGAATGAATTTGAGTTATCCCATTAAAATCATTCCAAATTCTCTTGGTACAATTGTTTAATAATAAACACATTAATAATTCATTGAAGATCCAAAAATAATGTAATAAACATCGATTTCAACTACTAAAACATCCTTATAAGATATTAAATTTGAAAAATTGTAGAAATAATAATGTTACATAGAATATTATACAAAGAACAGGGTGTGTATTTTAATCAATATTTTTTTTAAATAAAATCATGATTTGGAAATTGATCATCTATAAAACCATGGGTTTGTTCCACAATAACATACTCAACTGTATTACCATTTTTGAATGCACTTTTAACATAAATATGATATAAATTGAAATTTAGTTGAGAATCATATGATAACTGGATTCTAATGGCCTTCTTAGCATGGTATGGTAGAGGCGTTATAGTGCATGGGAAGTCCATGGCTATAGTCACCAGGATAGACTTATGAGAACAATGACACATTTACCTCAAGGTGGTGGAGAAGGAATCAATGATCTTATCTAAAGCATTATCAGGATCATAAAATTACCACTAAAACAATGGTTATATTATCATTATGTGTAAACAGAATATGGGAGCTGACACAAAGATCACTCATACTTGGAGTGAGGGTAACATGGTATCTGATTTCTTGGAATCCTCATCTCTATTTAACCAATGTATATACTACTTCTTAAAATTAGGTTCCATTCCCACTGGGGGAATAAAATTTAATGTTAATTATGATTTGGGAATTCAAAAATTTAGACAACCATGATACTTATTTGGAGGCTTATAATCAACAAAATAAATAAAAATAATAATTTTATGTAAATCAATGCCTTCCTCTTGACTATATCCTGGTGAAATCAGTCTGGATGATTTCCTCACTATGGTGCCTACTTTATATACTTTGTATATAAAGACCCACTCTGTTCATATGTTCAATGTGTCTTTAGGTCATTCCACTAATTATAAAAATTATTTCATTCAAAATGATTCAACTAATATTATATAGCCTTCCCCCATATTTAGTCATTGACTGAATCAGTTAAATTTTTTGGTTCATGCTATTAAAATAATTATTGTGGTTCAACATAGTTTCTAAGATAAGCACTAGTATGTATCCCTTTATCTACTTCTCCAACTAAAACATAAATGGGATGGTTTTTTAAGGGTTATAACAGATGTCGAAAATTAAGGAATAAGTATTTCAGGATCATCGGTAGGTTTAGGTTCACTCTAATTAGATTCTATAGATTTTCCAGAACTGGAAGATTTAGATGATTTCCAAATAACAGTGTCTTGATATTTCGGACTAATTTCCAAATTTTAGAGATCATCCTCCTTATTTTCAGGAGAGTTTTTACGTTCATGTAGATATTTTTCTTCAATTTACAACGTAAAAATTATTCCACAAAATTTTTTCTTTTATTAAAATCTCTAAAGGCCTAACTATGGGTTGTGTAACCTAGAAAAATACCATTGTAACTTTTGGATGGCAATTTTTCCATCTTTTCCATAGTATTGAGAATATAAACCTATAAAATAAAAATAGGAATGTAGCTAACATTAGGAATAATATTCTCACATAGATCAAAGGGATTTTTCATATGAATGGGTCTAATTCAGACACTATTACATATATAAAAATAAGTAATGGTTGATTCAACCCAAAATTAAAAATGATATTCATACTCATTAAACATTTTCAGGGATATATAATGTATGGTTCAATTCTTTCATTCAAAAACTCCAATCTTTAGGGGTGTTCTAGGAAAACATAACTTATCACTATATCCATTTTGTGGGCAAGAATATCTGAACCTCAGTTCTCAATATCACGAAGATGATCACTTCTTATGCTCTTTATCCCAATACATATTATGGTTTCAATAGTTCTAGAATAATTCGTGATGTAAGAACAACCTTAAATCTTATGAGATAAAAATGAAGTCTATGTTTATATAAAAAATGCATCTTCTAGAAAAAAAGCCATAATTCTTCCCACTAAGACATGGAACTCTAGATCGTCAAAATCATACATTTGAAAAGGCTGAAATGTATATGAAGTTGAAACTTATTTCCTTGGTTTGAAATATATTTTTTGTTGTTTCCAATTTGAGAAGGATTGAAATAAAAATTTCCTAGATATTCTAGTCTGGTTAATACCTTGACTAACCCATTAAATGAAATATTTCTAAGTGAGTTTGAGATATAGTGGACTAATATCCTTTTCAATAACATTGAATCATTAGTAAGTACACTTATATAATAAATTTTTTGACGAAACAAACAATTACATGTTCATAGAATAAATATTAATATTTATAGAAGAGGTAAATACTAAAAAATTGAATTAAACAGAGTACATGCATAATTTTTATACATAATGTAGAAAATATAATAACATAATTGAGAGATACTAAGTAGATTTTACATTAATCCATCAAAAATAGTACATTGGAAATTAAAATTGAATTACTGTTATCGATTTCATGAAAGAGAAATATTTATCCATTATCATTTCTACCAAAAGTGACATCCCCTAAATATAATTATATTTATTTTTATGTTAGTGTATTCCCTTTTCATGTGTCTTTATCATACACTATCCATATACCATAATATTTTACAGGAACTCTCATGATATATTCTTATAATGACAATTAAAACACAAAAATATTTTGGAACCCAGTCATTCTAGAGAAAATTAATATTAGTAATTATTTCTTATAGATGAAATAAATTCTTCGTAGGTTTCTTATAAATAGTATGAAATGTATTGGAAAAAAATTCCTATTTAGACATGAAAATGTAGAACCAGTAAATGATTTTCAAATTATGGATCTTATATTAGATCTTTAAAACATATGTATAAAGTATAATTTCTATATTTTTATAAAATGTTTTTTAACAATGTTTATATCTCCTAGTTTATTACATAAACTAGTATAATATTTTGGTAAACCATATATAATGTGAATTTTAATGAGAGTGTTATTTCAATTGGTAATAATTTTTATGTCCATTTTCAAATAAGTTTTTTGCTAATTTATTCTCAATATTATCTTCAATTAATTGACAATATTTCATATTCTATGTATTAAATAGAGATTTCATAGTATATGGGATATCATGTTGTTTCTTGAAAACATTAAATTTATCATTCAACTTATTCCACATGTCTTCAATTATTTTTTAATACTCAAATATTTCTTCATTATTCATGTTTTCAGAATCATATTAATCTTACGAACAATAATAATTGTATACTTGATATTATAGGGACATATTGGATATTTTTATCATTAATAACATGTTATCATTGTCATATTTCATAGCGTGTAAATACTCTTAATCACTATATCTATCTAGAATAGCACTTCATTATCACTTTAAAATGGTGACTCATCATTATTTGAATTTTCAGAATGAGTTTCTACCTTCCCTATTTCATAATGATTAAAATAAGTGGCCTTGATATCCACATAACTTATCTCTTCTTAATAATCATCTTCTTTGTTGTCGTTTAATTCTTACTTATACATAATTATCATATAAATCAGCTCATTTCCTGGTAATGTGTTCATGTCCCATGATTCCCTTATTAATAATAATGTTCTTATCCATCTCTCTGGTATAAATCTTCAAAATCACATGATTTTTTCCTTAGATGCTACTTCCTTTCCTAGAAAGATCATAGTATATATAAATTCATTAATAATAAGATAAATATCATTTATAGGTTCGTGAGGGTTCATTTTCAAGTTATCATCTTTAATTTTCTATTTTCTGAGTGTCATTTTATTAATACTAGTGGTTCCTTCTCATGAAAGAGCTAGGGTATCCCATATTTCATTTTCTATCGTACATGTAGAAATCATATTGAATTATTTATCTCAAATGGAAAAATATAATGAAATCGTGTATTATTTGTTAATTTTTTATGACAACTTTGATGGATCATCCGATATATTTCAAGCAATATCATGAATCTAAAATTCTTTTACAATTTAAGGCTAAATCTCAAAACCCATACATTGCAATTGAATTTTAATCTCAATTTTACACTATGAATAATTAGTTACATTGAAATATAGAGGTTGTTTTGTAGAATAACCTTTCAATATATTAAATATAATAAAAAATGAATAATATGTTGTTAATGATTCAAAAATATAGAACTAATAAAAATTTAGTGAAATCTAAAACACAACTAAAATAATTGTTCAATAAATCATTGAAAAATCATTCAATACATCAAAACTAGAATATAAAAAACATCAATATGGTACCAAATATTTTTCGTAGTATGACACTCAAGTGGTGGTGAATAGATTTCCTATCAAAAGTTTTGTTAATAACAATATTTAAAAATTCCACCAATTTATTATCTAAAATCCCTAGATAACCAACGCATTATATTTTATTGAGTTTAAAATATTCAATTAATTTTTAAAAATATTTATTATTTTACAGTTACACCTTTATGAATGATTAATATAACTTTGTAATGTAATTTACTAAATTAATAAAAGTTATAGGAAATAAATAAGAAAAACTAGAAATATTATATTTTTCTTTTTGATATTTGAATGAAATTAAAGAAACATAAATTTGTAAAACAAATTATAGAAAAACTATATGTTCATTCTCAATCAGAGACCTGGTCCTCTCCACTTGGTGATCTAATATCACCATTAATTTTAAATTAATAAACATGATCCACATCCTAGATTAGTGTTCAAAACAACAGACAATGTTGTCCTAGTCAACCAGAACTCCCCAATAATTATTCATTGACAAAAAAACCAGGCCACACATGGACATCATAAAAAGTTATACGTTGGAGTAAAATTGTGTAAATGTTTTAGAGTGTGATGTTATATTGTATCTTCCATATTATCTGAAAATATAGTATGTGTTTTTAATATAGACACACACACTTCTTGAAAAGAAATAATAATGTATAAAATATAGTATAAATAATGAGAAATGGTTTAGAATGCTTTGTGTGATGTGATTGATTCTTATAGAATTGTTAGGTGAAGTAGATGTGAAGATGTAGTTCACTTTGGAAAAAATATATTCATGGAATCTTTTTGTTCAATTTTCTAGTGATGCGAGATTCTCCTTGAAGATGATCACCTCTAGAGTTCCATGTCTGAAGGATATTGGGATTTTTTGTTCTTAACAAATACTTCCATTGACATATCTATAAAAAATAAGTGTTATTATTGTATATTATTTTTTACACCTCTTAATATCTCTCATTATTGTTTATGTGATATGTTATAATGTGAATTCCTTACCTACATTGGTGGTTGACAATAAAGAATGATCCTCAACATGGGGGCTTCCTCATACCTCGTCTTGATCTCTAACAATGTCTACAAAAGGAACATAGTGTGATTAATAAAATAGATAATACTATGATTTGTAATCATTACCATCAAAATTAATTTTTATTTTTAGAGTAATGAAAATTTTCTAATTGTTGATTGGTAGTTAATTATATCAGTAATTTCTTTGTTGATAGGTCCTTAAGTCAATAATTCCTTCAATCAGTATTTCCTTCTATTGGTATGTCCATATATTAGTAGATCCTTCTATCTGTCTATATGTTCTTCTATTGGTATGTCCTTCTATTAGTATATCCTTAAATTAGTGACTCATACTTCAATCATTAACTCAATCTATCTGTTGGTTTTTGTGTTAGTTATTAATTCACAATCAGGGAGTTATTGTTGTTGGTGAGTTTCTCTATTGGTAGCTCATACTTCTTTCAGTAAAACGCTCAATCATTAGATCATATTTTTTGCAATGAGTTAATTTATTTGGATCTCATACATCTATCAGTGGGTCATTATTTCCATGACTCTTACTTTCCCATTTTGACTATTTTACTATTTTATATTATAAACATTAACAGAATATGATAAAATTATAGTTGAGAATTGATGATTATAATTAATCATATATGAACGTCAAACCTAAGACAAGACTAAAATTTATTTGACATGATTTGTGATAATTACTACTAGAGAGGGCCCACATATTTAATTTTATTACCACTTTATGAGATGTTTAAGAATTTGATCTAAACCATATTATATCTAACAGAATCAAAGCATTATTATTTATGAAATATTCAAAAATAACTTAAATATTATTATTAATTAATGATTTCATAGGTATTAAATACATCATATACAGGGTTATATTCGCCTACATCCATTGTGGGAATAGGAAATGTCCAATAATAACCAATGGTATATGTCCCTCAATATTTAAATGTTTATTATTTTAACATTTAATGGTAGAATAATAAATTCACTTCATTAAACAATTAAACAAAAAATGTTAATGAATCAAATTTTTTATCTAATTAACATAATAATCAATGGAAAATAAGGACATATTATCCAATTGAATAAATATTATCCCTCATGAATTATCAAAATGAACAAATTGTTTTCATATTAAACAAGTCAACCAATTCAAAAATATATTTTTACCAATATGTGTGTTATTGTATAATTTTTTCTATATTCATAAGTAAAATATTACATATTATTATATCAGTACAATTATCATGATCTAATTGAAAATTATTTAATTATTATTGTAACAAATTTGGAAAATTTATGTGTATTAAAAAATAATTTATCTTTAGTAATATTTAAATTTACATAAATCTATATTTATTCTTAATCTTTTTTAGATGATGTATATAATTTTTTTGAGAAATCCTCATCATATTTAACATCTTCATAATAACTAACCGATTTATAGAAGTGACAACGTTATTCCTAAAAATATTACAATGGTTTAAAATGTATAATATTTATGGCCATGTTCCATAAGGAAGTCCACTTCATTTGTCACCATTATTGAAAAAGTTTCCACAAAATTTTCCTTTTACAATCCATTCTATTATTATACTCCTAAAAAACACATTTTGTTCTATTCCAATAAAAAATTAAAAAAAAATATCATGAAAAATATATTTAATATATGCCCCTTTCATAAAACCAATATCTTATTTTTACGTAGAAAATTTAATCTGATACCATATCCATTTAGAATGACCACAAAAATGAAAAATAGAAAATTTTATATATTAATGTTTCATACATCCCATCAAATTAGGTATATTCTAAACATCATTTATAAAACATTAAACTATCATTGCGTATTAATATCCACTAAATGATTGATTGTTTACATTGATGATCTTAACTAATGTAAACATTTTCCTCTATGGATAATTCATTCACTCTATTTCAATGGAAATTCAACTTGTATAATGTTATTTTTTGGTCGAAATTACATAAAAACTATAAATTATATATACTAATTAGGAATTCAAATATCTTATTGAAGCCTTCCTAATTCTATTTCCATGAATTTTTATTAAAAAAAATATAATAATTCACTTATTATATAATTTCTGAATTAAATATTCAAAAGAAATATCATAATAATATAACCACAATTTCAAGTCTCTTTAATGCGTCTTTTTTCATTCTGACGGAATCTAATATAATCAGAACCATTCCCAAAAACCAACTTTTACAACATGTCCAATTCAAATAACATAAATATTATTTTCACTTAAATTGTTTTATATTTTAACATTACCAATATAATTTAGTATTATAGATTTAATAAATTAGTAAATAACAATACATAAAAATGTTGGGAACATCCCAATTGTATAAATATCACCGAAACAAATACAGTAATTATTTTACACAAATATTTTATTCAAACAACTATATTCATTTATAAAAAGTTACCATTTGAAAAATATAAAACTTTTGAAAATTTCTACTTAACCATATATCCTATCAAATAAATTTTATAATTTGTGATGAGAAAAAATTATTATAACAGTATATAATATTAAATGAACCCAAATAGTACTATGAAAACATAAAATTCTATGATGGTGTCTACAATTATAATAAAAATATATCATCACATTAATATATAATTTCCACATGATAAAACCATTCATTGCTCGAAAGAAAAAAAATAAAAACCATTAATAACAACATTAAATACAATGATGGTTTCCTATGGAACATGTGAAATAATGAAATAATTATATTGAATAAGAATAATTTAAACATTAATTTATTAATTAACATATAAAATAAAAATAATTCCATAAATTCAATAATGACCCGACCTATTTTCATTAGTTAATCTTGGTAATAAAACTATAAAACGCATATAATAGTCCAAAATATATTTTCGGTACATGTTTTTAGAGTATTATTTCATAACCCATACATGAAAAACCATTTTTATACTAAAAAAATATTCATTATATTTTCTAAAGGAATCATATAAATCAAAGGAATTGTTTTTCTATTTCAAAACATCATGTTTTTAGACATTAATACTTCCAATATATTAACCTTATATAAACACTGTGAATTTTTTTTAAACATGGTATGAGCACAGAAACCGCATTAAGGGTTAAAAAAATAATGGAAACATTTTTCAATGAATAAATATTAACATATGAAATTATTTTTATACGAAAATTCTTCTATCCAATAATGTAACATATACTAATTTTATTAAAAACAATTAATTCCATAAAACATTGAAAACATATAAAACCATATAGGTTAATTTGGCCATTACATAAATACGATGTTGAACCTAATGTATACCAAATTCTTTGTAATCCTTATGGATCTTATAAAACATAACCCTCAAGACTACCTTTTTATGTGACCCACACCATTACCATATAGTGTAACAATCGATGTAACACATAGAGTACCCAAATATTTGAACTCAATCGTAAAAAAATACTGAATTTGAGGGAGATATAGGTCTTAACAGCAAAATTAAATTATTACAATTAACTATGAAATAATCTTCAAATTATTATATACATAAAATGAGAAAAATTATTTTAAATTTTGTAAAAAAATCTAAAAGAGGATTTCAAATGAAAAGTACCTTACCACGTGTTCATCTATTATCACGCAAGTTTGAACCCCATTTATAATAGTTTATAGAGTGTTATTAATATAATAAAGAACAATATTCATATTTATATTTATTTATATGATTTTATTATAACAACATTCCACCCACTTAGTGATGATATTTTTTATTTTCATTATTTTGGGTGTATTTATTTCATTGTTTCTGTGGTTCGCTCATTGTGGATATTTATGTAAAATTGAATAAATCCAAAATAATTAGAATGAGTTGGTATTAATATGTTTACCTAATTTTAAATTATTCCATATATCATTTAATATGATATGTGGATGAATCATTATATAAATACATAACGAAAATGATTTAGTTTATTTTGGTAAATTTTATAACAATTATGAACTTATATAATTTTATTTAATATCATGTTTATATAATATTTAAATAATGTTATATAAGATATAATATGTATAATTAAATATAATTTATCTACAATAATGGTTTTTTACCAGTCTTGAATTTGGTATAAGAAATTGAATACTCTCTGTCCTCGTGTGTGATAAATCCACACTCCATGGACGATAAATTATTTGTTATTATAAAATGAGAGGCGATGAGAAATGATGGTGAATTATTTTATTTAAAAAACCATTAGATAAAATATATTAGATATATCATGTCTCATGGAAATGGGGAGTTAATGATATAATAAGAAAATGAACTATATTTTTAATGAAATTAACAGAAAAGGAATGTGGGGTTTACATCTTGAATTATCCTTCTTGAGAACATCCTTACGAAACCGGATTTTGGACATTAGGTGACCATTGGGTATTATATATGGGAAAGAGGATTTGTTGGGGATCTGAGAAGGTATTAAAAAATCTACAACATTTTCATGTGTGAGGATAAGAGGTGGTATAGGGTGGCTTTTATTGTGGAGGATATTGGTATATTTTTTTACTATATTCATTATTTTAAAATTTTGGCATAAGAATATGAATAATTTTGATACAAAATATTATCTACTGTTGAGAGTTGATTAATGATAAAGATTATGGTCTTACATTATCTATACTAATTAACAATGACTGAATAATTCATTTATTTATCTTCTCCTGTAAATTATTGTATTTCACTATTGAAAAAAAATCAACTATTATATAAAAATCATTCAAATTCACCCCAAATAGAATCTAATGTTTAAAATTATAATAATATACCCCATTTTTTAAGATAAAATTTTAAATTTTTTAAATTTAATTGTTATTTAAATGAATAATTTGTTAACAAAATATCAGTTTTAAAATTATTACTAATTTTATGATAGTTTTAAAAATTAATTATTGTCTAATGAAATTATATAATATTCATAACAAAAAAATAATTTCTTATGAAAATAATTTTTGAAAATATATATTCTTTTATATCATTATATAAATTATAATTTTTTAATGATATATTTATGACTCATAAAAAAACAAACACTTAATATATAATTTATCAATAAAAGCTTTACAATTATTAGATGTTGTAAATATAAAATATCTTGAAATTCGAGATACATAAAATTTATGTATACACTAATAGTTGATGTAACTATTTAATTAGTAGAAATTACATAATTTCTATAAATAACAATTATTTCATTATACAATTATTAAAAATATACTATTTATTTTCAAAATGGAAGAAAAAAATTTCATAAGTACCTAGATTATTGTTTTATCCCTAACTTCTAGAAATTACATTCTATAAATATTTATTTACTTATTAAACAAGTGATGATGAATTTCTGTCATTGAGTTTTAAGATTCTTGTGTTTCTTATTCAACCAAGTGGTTTCCCCACAAAACCATAAGATGGTGATTACCAAAATTCTTACTATTTTATATCTAAGATCAAAAATCTGAATAGGAATTTCCACATTATTATGGTTTTTTTCTAGCTGATATACTTATGGGCTAAAATCATTATATTAAACCAGAACATTAATTCATAACAATGAAACAAGAAATACATTATTTTCTTGATATAAATTCGGAGTCCAATATTCTCGATCAGAAAGTGGTCTAACTTTATCTAGGATATAATAAGGTCTAATAAACCATGTACGTAGGATTCATTTCTAACCAAAATGAATAATACTATTCTAATGAAGTTTTTAGGAAAACATCATAAAATACATCAAATGACAATATTTTCCCATGTTACATGCATAAGATGTATGCCTAATCTGTGTTTTCCTCATGTGTTTATAGATAATATTAAATTTCATTGGAATATCCATTAAGAATTTTGGTCTGATCAACATCATTCCCCCTATATCACCCCAAAATGATGGATTTCTTCACATTTTCTCAAATAATACATCAAAAGGTTCCACATATATAATGAAATGAAAAATTTTATTATAATTAAACTCAACTAAAGAAACATTCTAATTCTAGCTTCTTTGGTAATCAATAAAGCAATCATGAAGCATATACTTTAGAGTATGAATTGATTTCTCTATCAACCCATTAGATTGAATAATAGTAGAATTTTTAAAATTTAATTTGGTTTCTATCGACATATGAAGGCCATTAAAAAAGTTATTTGTGATTTTGAGATCAAAGTCTGAAATAATGGAGTGAGGAAGAAAAAGTTATCTCAAAATATCATTAAGGTATTGCCGTGAAAGTTGATCTAAATATAAAGTATTTTGAATAGGATGAAAAGGTTCATATTTAGTAAATGGATCAATAATATCAAAAATATTATTATCACATTAATTATTATATTTTAGTTCAACCATGATATCCATAGTTATATTTTCCCCTTTCCAATTTTGAATTTGAAAAGGGTAAATCATCCCTTTTGGTAGTTGTCACTCTTCTCAAACCTGTGGACATGCCCAACATTTCATGTTAAAATTAAAAATATATATTTTTCATTCCATCCCAGCAGTAATAATCATAATAATGTCAATATATTTGAGTGTTTCCAGATGAACATAAAAAGAGAACTATAAACTTTACATAACAATTCCATCATCACTTGGGAATTTGAAGGTACCCAAAATCTGCACCCAAATATCAAGACACAATCATTATCAAAACTATATTTAAAAAATTTACCTTTTATATCCAATTATACATTTTCTACAATTCACGAAATTCCATTATTGATTTCGTAATTCTAACTAAGAGATAAAATTTCATTGGCACCTGAATGAATACAGGTAAATATTCTATAAAAATGACCTCCATTACAAAATTCATCAAATTTTTAATCAAGGGGACATTTTCCAAATGACATATGGCTAATGTAGAAATATGTTTTGAATTAAATAATATTCCATTTGATTTGGACTTTTTTGTTAGAGTAAATGTTCTTGGTCATGGGGAAGATGATTAGGAAGATATTTGTGTAGAAATTAAAAAATCCACAAGGTTTTTATGTTTGCTGAGGTGGTGAGGGGTGTGTTTTATTATAGAGAAGATGAGTAAATTTTTTATTATATGAATTATATTATAATTTTCGCTCTAGACATTGAATAATTTTGATCCTCAAGTCTAAATATATTAAATTGAGAAGGTGAGTTAAATTTTATGGGCTTACATTAGTCAAACACATCTGTAATTAATGGATAATTCCTTAATTTATCTCATTACATGAATTACTGAACATCACTATTCAGTAAAAAATATTCTATTTTCAAAAATTCCCAAAAATCCAATCAAACCATTTTTTGATTTGATTAATTAAAAAATTAAAACAAATATTTTAAAATAATACTCTAAATATTTGGATTATATTTTTTTAAATAAAATCACCATTTATTCAAAAAAATACAATTTTAAAATTATAACTGATTTTATAACACATTGAGAAATTAATTAGTATCTCATAAAATTATATTATAATCATTATAAAACAAATTAATAATTTATGAATCTAAATTTTGAAAAAATACTTTCATTTTATAATTATATTTATTATAAAATGGTTATTAAATTTTTATAAATCATTAAAATACAAACACTTTATTTATATTTTTTAAGAAAACTAATTAGATTTTAATGGTATAAATATATCATAATTTCAATTATAAGTTATATAATTTTTAAATATATTCTTATAATTTAGTTTACTATTCTATTATTATCGATTGATTATGTTTTATAAACACCAATTATTTTAGTATACATTTATTGTGAATTTATATATTTCATTCAAAATTAAAAAAAAATTAATTACATAGTTTATTATAACGACCCGTCTATTAAAATATTTATATGAATATATTATAGAGTCATCTTAATATCATATATTTCAAAACATTTATGCCTTATTTTATTAAATTTATTCTATTTGATTATATATTATTAACATACCTAGAAACCGTCCACATTTTTTTCTTTAAAGGATTATTTTTAACTTAATTATTTGAAGAGATATATCCAGATAACATATCTTCATGTTCTGTATTGAGATAACTTATCATTATTTATTATTTTCAACTACAATTTATTAAATAAAATTAAAATAATTAACATATTTAAAATAAATCACACTTAAAAATCATTTGAACCTATATGTAAATCAATTATTGATTTCATATATAGAATACAAATTGTTACTTTTTCTGTAGGATTATTTTTTAAAAATAATAAATTCGTGAATATATTGAACATGATATTATTTTAATATATAAATTATTTTTTCTTAAATATTCCAAATAATATATAATGTTTATGGTGGAGGGAAAATGCGGTGTCGTTGTACATGTCTATAAAATAACAATTTTACATTTTCATAAAAATAGTTGGTAATTAAAAAATATACAGAAAAATATTCCATTTTAAAAATGTAAATAAATTAAGATATAATCTAAAATGAGTGTTATCGTCAATTTAATCATAAATATAATCATTTATTTGAAATTAACAATAAAATGGATATGCGGAGAAAGAGTATCAATCATTTCAAAGGTTGTTTTAATGGAAAATCCCTAACCTTATGTCTAATATATAATCATAGGATATATATATCCAAAAATAAAAAAACTATTATAATAATATAACTAAATTGATTAATTTTTTAATTTTCATTATATTGTCATTATTCACATTAAATTATTTTTTTAAAATATTTTAGTTGGATAATATAACAGACGAGTTTCAATTGAATGTATCGAGGTCGTTTGGATTACAAACAAAAAAAACATTGAACTAAACAAGGTCAAATTTATTATAATTAATATTACTAAAAACATTAAAAATATTAAAAATAAAAAATTTATATATTATAAAAACATTTAAAACAAACCAATTGTGTTAGTAATGAAAAATAAACAACTATGATTTAGGGACACGGTAGTCTGCATATATAATTAAACTATGCCATTATTTTTGTACCATGTAAAAAATAAATAAATTAGATAATATTTTTCTTTTACATAACCATAAATTTGTTATAAATGAAATATATATTCATTATTTATATCCTCATGTCAATCAATGTGTAGGTGGATTGAAAAATTAATCTCATCACATAATGGAGGTGGTATTTCTGAGCTACCAATGAGAGATTTTATCAAATTTCAATTATGGGAATGTGTAATAAATTTAGTAATATTATATAAATAATGAATATTTTTTATGTCAAAAATATAATATATATTTCTATTTTACATATCATTTAGAATATTGATTAAAAACTAATAAAATAGATATTTATTTAAGGGGGGTTCTAGTAGACATGTACACATATATTATGATTTCATTTCCAATATAGTGGATATTTTGACTAAAAAGAGATGTCCCTCCTTCAATAAAAATTAATTTATATCTAAGGTATAAAATTTCTAATTTTTTCATTGATAAATTTTGATATTATCGAAGTAAGTGATGAAATAAACACTTGGTTATGAGGTATAAAACATCTTCATAAAACCGCATTTCACATACAATAAATTGTTTAATGGATGGTAATTCATTGCGACTAGAGATACTATGTAGTTTGGATGATACCTATTTTGTTATTTTTCTCGTGTATTGGTTTTGATAAGTTGTTCAAATGGAATGAACAATATAATATAAATTTTTACATTTTTTTATGTGAGGTGAGTGGTACTCAAGTAATTATTCAATGATTGAAAATATTAAAATTTCACATTGCTCGAAATGTGGGACCGTGGAAAAAAACCAATATAAGATGGGATAAGGTATATTGAAACTCATATATTAAAATTTATTCTAATTTTATATATTTATATTAATCAAAATATTATAGTTGATACCCTTGAAATCAAATTTATCCATAATGATGATAAATTTAATTTTTTCATGGATGACATATTTTTGGGAAATAGTAGAACAATTATCTATATTTGAATATGAAAATCCAAATTATATAATCATATTTATCTAAAAAATTATGATTTATGCATAAAAAATTTATATTCAAACATTTAAAAAAATTTATTAAAAAAATAATGCTGTTTATTTAATAATAAGAGGAAGTTTTCTTGAAATTTTACTTATATAAATAATCATTTAACACAAATATAATAAATTAAATAAAAATAACACATAATTGTTTGAAATACGAATAATGTATAACATATGTTAAGAAAAATAATGAAATGGGTTACCAAATTGATTAAAAAAATTAAAATTGAATTATTTTAATCATTATCATGTAAATTTTTCAGATATTTATATTATTAATTATTAATTATATATATATATCATAATAAGGTAATTGAAGTGGTTTTAATTTAAAAATAATAATTAAATTCACTATTCAAAAAAACATTGTAATTATAAAAACATTAAAAATATCCATAATAAATAATTTAACATGTTCATATTAGAAAATTATATAAAATTATAGAAAATAAATTAGTAATATTTATGAATTTATCTTTTACATATGTTCTAATAGTTCATGAAATAAAAATTTATTAATGTAAAACTATTAGTTTTTTGAAAATAAATCATTCATAAAATAATTTTTAAAACAATGGTAATCTTCAATCAATATAATTGAGAAATAAAAATAATTTTATATGTTATTTACACAATTAACTAGATTTCATAGATTAATTCTATAAAAATAATCTCATTCCTGTTGAACCCCTTGGATTTAGTGCCCATCATTTATGTTCACCCATACTGATATTTTCATAAATTTAAACTACAATAAAACATATTTAAATCCTATTAAAAAATAATATTTTTACAACGTATATAATTTAAATTATGTTCTTCTTTATTATAGTGAATTTAATGTTTATTAAAAAGGATTTGATTCATTGTAATACATTAGAAAAATTCACTTTATCATTCCATTTTCCATATCAATAAAAAAATTTGGATCATGTTTAAGGATATCATTTTTCATTCCCATGTCATTTAGGGAAATAATTTCCCGACGATAAAAATGACTATTATGATGTGTCTTGGTCCATAAAATATTTAAACATGGAAACATCACATTAATGATATAAACAAATAATAATGAACTATCATTTAACGATTTCATTTGTAAAGTTACATATGGATGTTGATTTAAATTTTATTTTCACAGACTAGTCCCTGCTATATAGATAGTAAACACAATAATGCCTTTTTCAATAATCATTATGCATTTTCAGAGTGAATTTAAAATGAAAAAAAAATCATTATGATAATTTTTGTTTCTTTCCCATTGAAAATGAATAACTAATACATTAATTTTTATGTGTTCTTATCCATAGTACCCAAAAAAAATCAACCTCATTTATTCTTCATTTATTATAAATAAATCCTAATATTTATAGATCTACTCTAAAAATATTAAACGGTCTTACAATTATGTGTAATATTAAAAACATATTAGATAAAAATATATAAATCATA
The DNA here is from genome assembly GCA_963277665.1 of Viscum album. Lineage (NCBI taxonomy): Eukaryota > Viridiplantae > Streptophyta > Magnoliopsida > Santalales > Viscaceae > Viscum > Viscum album. The sequence goes on from OY728155.1 coordinate 1,451,369,204, forward strand.
ATTGAACAACGATTTTATCTATATAATTATGATTAATACCAAATTTCTGACATATATTTACCAATAACATTAATAAAATAAAGTATCAATGCATAAATACTCATTTAATCATGTTAAATAAAGAAAAATTATTGTGTTTTCCCTAATTATATATATATTAGTCCTGTAAATCATCTGTTTATTACATAATACGGCTCTCATGATAAATATGTAGAATGGGATTAAATAATTATTTATGATTAATTGGGTAATTAAAAAAATATTCTAATACTCAAATCCACATGTACAAGTATATAAATATAATTCATTAGGCCATAAATATTTTTAAAATTATATTTTTATAAAATATACATTTCATAAATATAAATTAACATTTCATATAATACTATCAATTGGATAGATCATCCATTAATTCATTTAACATTTACAAAAATATTTCTTTTGATTCCCTAGGAACATACTCCTTGATCTAGTATAAATTGACATAGACATTACAAAATTTCATTATAAAATGATATAAAAGGCAATATATAAACAATGGTAATAAATAAATAAATAATTGTTATTTTTGTTCTTGAACCTTATATATCTTTTTGAATTTATACAATTACTAAATTAGGGAACATCATATACATGTAAAATATTTTTTTCACATCTCGCTAATATTTATTTCATAATATATGATAAAGTTAATATTTTAGGATATTTCATTAAAATATACAATATATTATATGATATGTTCTATCCTTATTGATGTCATATTTGTATTAATTTTTTTAAAACCCATGAAATGAATAAACTGAAATTTGTGATATAAAATATTGTGTAAGTGAACACATAAATCTAATGAAATATTTATATTAATATTATAAATGGAATAGAGAAACTACAGGGGTCCATAATAAACTACAATATCATATAATGTTATATCAATGAAAACAAATGAAAACAAGGATATAAATAATATTTATATCATAGTGATGGAATTAATAATGTAGGGAATAGAAAACCAACTATTAATTAAATATGGGAATACAAATTACTTATCTTCATGAGTATAATGATGATACATTGAAAAATTAAGAAGGCATACACCAATCACCTAATAAATCATTTACTCAATAGGCATTTTGATACATTGAGGGGATATATAGTTTTCGGACCAACATATCACGTGTTTTTTTCTAATTCATTGATCATAAGAGTCAAAAAAATCCAAAATTCATGATGCTTCCGCCGAAAAATTTAACATGGGTATCAATATAATAAATAAAACTGAATTAAAATTATTATTAAACTTTAATTTTCATCCAATAGTCATAATTAATGAAATAATTTTCCACATGATTCTTAAATAGAATAAATTATCAAAAGATTTATTAAGAACGAATTTTTATTTTTGTGATATATATGGAAAAATTATAACAATAACAAATATTATTATAAAAATATATCCAACAACAACGATTATCTGCATGTAAAATTAATAGATAACATGATCATAATCCAATAATATAAAAAATATGGGTTCTTATACAATACATAACCATCTTAACAAAAATAATATATATTTGAATAATAATATACCAAAAGGAAAAACAATTACCCATGACAATTGAAAAATATATATATTCATTTTATTATTATATAAACATAATTATGTAAGATGTTTTTCTCACAAAATATTGAAATATATGAAAAAGACTAATTGAATAGTTGAATTAAATGATTATAATATATCATAGTAAATATGATTGATGGTTATAAAATATCACAATCTTAGATTAGTTGGTTTTTCTTTAATCATTTTATGTAGTAAGAATTCATATACATAAAAAATAATGGTATAATACCAAATAATATAGTCAATGTACCAAATATATCAATCTTATAATATGTAACATCAAATGATGATAATATCTCAATGAATGAACATATATTGAACAAAAAATCATCTATAATAGGAAAACAACATAATAAAACCCATCTTAAATTATGTAAAATTATTATTCAATAAAATTAATAGAAAAAAATGGATTAGGATAAAAATTGGTCCACTATTAGTAAATACTACATTTAAATGAATTAAGGTGATAAAATGAATGATTTTTCAAATAAACATAATCGAGAAAAAGAAAATGTATATGGGTTTAGAAATCTTACAATCAAATCCACCAGACATGATGGTATGAAATTGAATTTGAAATTAGATTATAAAAACATTATTCATGATAAGATATCTTAAATAGGAATCATTTACAATCCATAAATTTAAAAAGAATTATAATACTATAGTTTTCTAAATGAGGGTGAATTCGAGATGGAAATCCAAATCATGTTCATGATGTGTTTTATGCATGAGGATAGAATAATGAACAGTCAAATTGATATTTTTAGATAACTTCATTGAAAATTTATTAATCATTATTTTATTAAATATGGAACATTAATAATTATATTCAATTTATTTATTATATAGTTATATTCTCCTTCTCAGATATGATACGATGTTTGGTCACTTTTTTGTAACTCCTTATATATGTTGACCATGGTTAAATGAATTATAAAATAATTTCTTAATGTTAATAATTTTAATTGATTTTTGAAAATAATTTTTATATATTATATTTATTTCTAAGGAAAATGATGATTTTTCATAAGGAATAATTAAAATCATTTTACATAGAGGTGATACATTGCATGTATGCACAATTAATGACTGCACATCTCTATGAAAGAGATGAAAAGAAATTAAATAATAATTTGACATTAAAAATATTTTAAATATAATATATATCTTATTTATTCAATCATTGTATCATTATTTAGAAATAATTTTAGATGATGAATAACTGAAGACATTGCATTATGGAGGTTGTAGTCAACCCATCACTCAAATGATATTTTTCTGTATATTGATGGTAATGAATAAATTATTTTTTATTAATTTAATAAAAAATATTTAAAATAATTATACTTATGTAATTATATCATTATGTATAAATGGTATATTTATGATTTTTTTTAAGGTAACATACATAGTTAGGTGATAATACATTATTTTTATACCTACACCATCCATGTAAAATCCTTCGAATTAAAGGGATTAAGATAATATAGTGTGAAATGAGACATATGAATGAGTAAGTGAAAAATTGGACACAATAATGGATGGTTTATATTAAACAATGGATTTTGGGGTTCTATTAGATCTATAAAGACCAATTAAATCCTTTACAAACATGTTTGAAATTTGTCATTTCATTTTTCTATTTTCTAATTAAATTTTACTCTTTTAATTTCAAATTTTGTAAATAATTTTGAACAAAGGTATTTTATTTGTCATGACCCAACCCAAGATTGGGATCATAGTGAAACAACAACTGGCCCACATCCATAGTCCATGGGCTATCAACCATCATTGAATGCACACAATAATCATTTAGGAATTTGTCTAAAAACTTGTACACACACAACAAAGTCAATGAAAATTTGTATATGTAATGATATGTTGAATGAAACACTATTATAAATATAAATAACATTCCCAAACCACTAATTAAAGTAAAATAGTGTATACTAGATATAAAATTGAAAAAAATAAACACCCAATCAAAATTATGTCCCAACCTAACAAAAGAACATAATATTAAATTTTTGAGAGATCCCAACTCCTATTTCCCAAGTTACATGACCATGTGTTTAAAAGAATTCCATATCACTAAGATCATGTGATGTCATTGTAACACCCAGAAATTTTATGAAAAATATCCTTTTTAATTTCATTGATGTCTTCTGTTGTACGCTACACCAATAGGAGGTTGCACTACACACATCCCTGACTTGGATTGCATTACACGAAATCCCGACCTTCCATGATAGCACGTGTTGTACACAATACCGAGTTTCACTAAACAACGATATGTTATATAAACTAGCCATTATGAATAGTATTACCCAATTTTTGAAATTTTATAAATTTTATCTTTCAAAATGGACTTCATTTTTGATTCGGACTATAGAAATTAGCTTTGGGTGAATTTTTGGTATTTTTCTAAAAACATTCAATTTTTGATGATTAGTTAAAACACTGGGTTACTATTTACAAACCGACTTTTTCTTTAAATAATTATTTATTTTATTTAAATTTATTTTAGGTATAAATTGATACATAATACCTATATAAGTTCAATGTAAATCATTGGAGTCATTTTATAGTAATTTTAGATGTATAAATATTTTATTGAACTTTCCACCGTCTTTTACCCACCTCTTAAGTGAATTTGAAAATTTACATAAAAATTAATAGTACCACTTTTTTGAGTGGAATTTTGAAAATATGAGAGACACGGTTAATATCACGGAGTAAACTTTGGTTCAATAAGATAAAAACAATTTTTGGTGAATAGTAACATTTTACTTTTATTTACCACAGTTAAAATTAAATAGGATAATTAAGGGGAAAATGATCTTACTATTACCCTAAAACATGGCCTAATTCAATTTTATAAGTTTAATTCTACCAAATACAACCTTAGAAAAAAAAATTACCCTTTAGGTCCACCTGGATTGGATTAGGACATTTATTATTATTATTTTTAAAGAAGTGTTAAAATGGTTAAAATCAATGTTTAATTACTAAAACATGTTTAATATAGGGTTATAAATATGATACATTTGACTATTAATATTCATTATAAAGATAATAATATATCGCACCTAATGGTATTTTATTTATAATTTTTAGGATTTAAATAATTTAATTTATTTATGACATAATAGTGATGCAGAAATTACCTAAATAATGAAATATTAAAATAATTGATATTATAAATACCAATATAAATGTAATTTGATAATTTTTATGAATTACAATAATTTTATAAGTTAATTTGAGAAGTTATTAATGATTTAATTTACTTTTTTAGAACTAATCATTTTGTTATTATTTTCACAAAAATCAATTACCAAATAGTGTCAAAATTTTCATAAAATAGTTTTAAAAACAAATATTATATTATTAATTGTTATTATATTCATAAAAATATAATGATAGACCAAATGACTTAGATAAGGTTATATATATTAATAATGAATCACTGAGGGTATTTTGGCTTATTATACTATGTTTATTATCCATATAGTGTAAGAAAAAAATAAGACATGGTAAAAGTTATATTATTTATCATAGAGTTAAATCTAAATGATAAGGTTAAAATAGTAACAAAAATTTGTCTAAAACCTATTTGTTGAGAGTATTTCATCCCATCCCCAATTTATCATCCAAATAAATCAATTTAAAGCTATTATAAACCTAGTATGACTTTATTAAAAAATATTATTTTATCTTTTTCCTAAATACCCCTCTCCTCCCTTATAAAAAGGGCACCCCTTCCCTCTTCACTTCACACCATTTTGAGCCTTGAAGCTCTGAAAACCCCTGTAAATTTCCCTTATTATCTTATCTAGAAAAAATTTAGAGGTTATAGTCTCCTCAAAAGACCAACCCTAGTGCCTTAAGAGGAGGTTAGGAAGAGGCGCGTCAAAGAAGAGGTGATGTCCTTTACCGATTCTTTCCAATTTATTTCTTTTCAACATCATCTTATTTATTTGTTTCATCATAAATTAATAACTTCAGTATCAATAATATACTAATATGTTATTATAAATATGAAACAACCCAATTTCATCTTCTATCCATCCTACGGAAACGAAATCACCGCACATGTGTACGTATGAAATACCATCTCCATGTCGTGGTGTAATCTATCTTCCACCACCACCTTACATGGATGGGTATAATGGTGTAAATAAATGTCTATATGAGATTATTTTAAAGTGATATTCATTCTGAAATATTATACATAAACTTCAATACAATTCCGCGATCATGGGAATGATATCATCGCTCGTGCGTACGTACAGACCACTATCTCCATGAACACGATGAGATTCATTTTCAATGAATAACCATTCAAGTATGATTATAAAGTATAAATAATAAATAATCATGAAATATATTACATAATAATGAAACTGGATTTATGTACATATAGGTTTCATTTACTTAATTCCATTTAATTCAATAAGGAGATGAAAACTGCTTTCATGCATACGTACGGCCTACCGTCTCCATGAACGGTGTATATAATTTAATTTATATATACATATTATATATATATATAATGATCATATATATGGTATATAAATCATGATTTAAGTTCTGGAAATAATTAAATCAAGATATAAGTAAAAATAATATCAAGAAAAATAATTCCAAACACATACGATAAATAAAACGATTTTACCGAAAATGCTGCATTAACATGGAACATACAAAAATGGGTAATATAAAGTCATTAGTGAACCATATTTGATATCATAACAATTAATATGATTCTTTAATAATTCAGTGACATTATTTAAATCATTATACTAGTGTTTCGATACGTACGATGAATATCAGACCTAAGGTATGACATAATTATTCCAATCTCGCTCTTATCCGAGATTGTTTATACGTAAGTATTTAATGGGGTTTTTTTATCATTCATGTAAATGTTTTCTAGAAATGTTTTCATGTATGTTTAATTTCATTTTTACCCATTTTTTAATATTACCACATGTTATGAAAGAAATCATACTTTTTTTACCGCATGAGAATCTTTTTGACTTTTCTGACAAAAGTATGAGGAGAATGTTATTTTTAACTTATACGGCATGAACATATTTTTACGGTTTTATAACACCTATTTTTCATGAATATTCCACTATAAAATTGCATTATTATTTAAAAAAAACTTTTATTTTAAAATTTCATGGCATTTTGTGAAAAGAAAATTATTTTGAAGAGGAAATGATATTTTCCTGAAGATTTCATTTCTAGTGTAATCTATTTTCCATCTAAAATGAAATTATTTAATATGTTTATGTTTCAAGTATAATGTCTAAATTATTTACGTTGTTTGATTTTTATTATGATGAAATAAAATCCATTTTTTTATATGAATTATGTTAGGATGGCATGATGTTTATGAATCCCATTCTATTACATGGGTAATGCTATGATGTCTGATTTATGATTTTGTAGAATATGAAAGAATGATTACATTATGAGTTGGGTGGGACCTATAACTCACTCCAATGCATTGCGTAAAGATTTATATCTCATGAAATAGACATGGCTTAAATGGTATGTTAATCCGGTTCAGTGATATAAGATTCGAACGAGGAGTGAACAAGATTCAGAAAGGGACCTTTTCCACTAAGATGGTCATGGAAGCAATGCCCTCGCTACTATGGAAATCATATCATTTTCTTAATGTTTATCTAATATTAAATGTTTTATTCCCATGTTATTTTATCATGATTGATGTTCCTTTTTGATCTATTACTTACGTACTTCCAAAGTTTATTTTACAACTCATGATTTTGATGTTTAAACATTACGTTCATGTATTGAGGTTCAAATGTATATGGTTTGTTTTATTTTTTTTCCATGATTTCCCTTACTGAGCATTTTAGCTCACCCTTTTTATGTTTTCTTTTCCCCAAGATTTAAATAATTGGTTTTGGAATGGAAAAAATGGAAGATATTTGTGGGAGATGTTGAAGATCTTTCACTATGGTTAGACCAATATGATCCATGTTTCCAAAGACACTAAACTATTGCGTTCCTTTGGTGACTATTTTTGTAATGTATTAAGTATTATTCAAAAGTAATGTAATGTCCATGTACTCTAAGAATTGAGTCTCTACAGTTGGTATCAGAGGAAAGGATTAGTTAACCTTTGGAAACAAGGATTCGAAAACATTAGTTAATCCCTATAGATATTTTCAAGGTATGTCTATGAATGTCCCAAAGGTTAAGTATAAGTATAGGTTATTGTCCTAGAATTATGGTAACAATATTATAATTGACCTTATGATTTTATATATTGATGGTACTCCCCCTTTATTATGTTGTTTTATCTAGCATGGTTTTTGCCTCTCAAACTATTATTTTGGGGTTTTAGAAGATGCCTGGAACACGAATGAACCATGTTGATCAATGTAATGGAAAATTCAATGATTGTCCTCCTGAACAACCAAATGTGAAGGGATATGGAGTGAAAAAACATATTTCTATACTTACAGAAGTTATGAATCATTCTTGATTTCCAAATGATCAGAGAAGGGAACAATAATCTATTGAGTCCTTCATGAGGAAATGTCCACCTTCTTTCAATGTGTCTTCTGATCCACTTGTTGCTGAACAATGGATCAGTACCATTGAAAAGATATTTTCCATACATCACTTTTTAGAACATGATAAATTCATTCTAGTTTATTACCATTTAGAAGGTGAAGCAGACCAGTGGTGGACTCTAATTATGAATCCAAGACCCCAAGATGAAATTGAATCCATGGAATGGGATGAGTTCAAGAACAGGTTTTTCAGTAAGTGCATCCCTCATATTCTTTGAACAAAGATAGAAAAGGAGTTCCTTGAGCTTAAGAAGAAGGATAATGAATCCTTTGGTATATAAAATGTGAGTTTTACAGGACTTGTAAGGTATGCATCTGGTTTTATCATCCAACCTGAAAGTAATATTGATTGATTTTTTAGTGGCATAACACCAAGTCTTCGAAAGACATTACCTATAATAGACATCAGTAGCTATGAAGAAATTGTGCATTCTACAATCAAGGTAGAACTAGAGGTTGGTGTAACATATCCATATCATGGTTTTGATATGAAACCAAAGATGGAGTTCAAGGAGAAATCGCAAAATAATGGTGAGAATAATATGAATGTTTCTTTATGCTCAAAGTGTGGAAACAAGCATGGTGGAGATTGTCATAAAGGTACATGAAAGTTTTTTACGTGTTGAAAATAAGTTCATCGAGAAGATGAGTGTCAATGTAATGGAAAAAGGGTTTCTAATGATTTGAATAATTAAATGACTATAGAGAACGCACCACCAACACTTCACTGCTTCCAGTGCAAGGAAATGTGGCATTATGCTAATCAATGCCCTAATCCAAGGGTTAATTATGATCAACGTGAGAAACCACATAAGGAAAATGATAATGGGAAGTCACATGCGATCACTATTTGTGATGTTGAGTATGAAGATGATGTTGTGTAATGATTATGTATTTATGTAATGGGATTTCAAAATATTATCATGGAATCTCATTTATGTCATTGTGGAATTTTGGAATATCATTGTATTGGTTTTCAATAATTATATGGTACCGGTAACTATGAAAAGTGATTCTAATATTTTTGGAATGTAGATGATATGCTCATAATGAAGGGATAAAGAGATAAAGAGATGTTTGAGAGTATTATTCAGCTCATGAATAATGTAAGGACAATGTGATATCATGGTTTGAGTATATAGAATTTTTGGGATTTTGGTATGTGGAAAGAGTTAATTTTTGATAGCATTCATGTTTTCACTAAGGTTCTATGGTAATTTCTATTTCAGGAGAATACATGATTATGGTATTCAAATGTTGGAATGTGAAGAACAAGATATATCATATTATATATGGGGGATAAATGATGGTATTCACATGATTGGTAGATGACACTTCTAGTAATTGTTTTCTTTGTACTATGAGCTTGGACAGAATTATTTTAGATAAGCCTAATGATTTGAATGAAATTTTTTGGAAATAAGTTAGTATAGTTTAAGGCTAGAATCTTTTCGATATTATTGATGGAATGTTATAATAGTGTAGTTTAAGAAAAGGAACAACATAAAGAACGGGAGACAACCCATCACATTGTACATGGCTTTGGGAATCGAACCCACTACCAAAATGCGACATGCCTTTATCACCTACCACTGGCCTAAGAAAGTCCCTGGTTAGTATAAGAAAGTTTTATTATATAATGTGGTATTATATATGAAGTATATCTCCATTTTAGGAAACATATATGATTAATCTCACTATAGTTGGACATATGTATATTTAATAACATTTACTATCCTTTTGTTTGAGACAGATTGAATGGCCTATCATTCTATCGCATGATCTGCTAACACTTCATGGTTGTCAAATTCAAATTCTTTTCTTTAAGAGATGATGTGGAAATTGTTCATGGCACAAACAAGAGTAATTTTGTACCAAAATCAAGTAAGTATTTCTTTTATTTCAAAAATTATTAAACTTTAGGAAAATGATCTTGAATAAAAAAATGTTGCCCTGGTGTCATTATGTCTGATGAATGAAATGGTACCTTAATTCATCACAAATTTATGGCTTTGTGGTTGTTGGCTTTTTCATAGCCATGTTCTCTACCACTCTCCATCAGAACATGATGGTTATATTTCTCTTCCATATCCATATTTTCAACTATGTTCTTTTATGTGGAATCCCAATGATTTTTTAATTTGGGTAACCATTATTTTTCATAAATTAGTTTTTAACGATAAGTTTTTGTATTCCTTTTTAAGATGTGGGTTTCTATTAATGAAAATTTTGAGTAGTAAACCATTTATAAGCCCAAAGAATTTTGAGGGAGAAATTAATTTTAAGGGTGGTAGAATGTAGCACCCAGAGATTTAATGAAAAATATTATTTTGAATTGTATTTATGTCTTGTGTTTTATGCTACACCGAAAGAATCTTGCATTATACCCAACCCTGACTTGGCTTGGATTACATGCAATCACGACCATCCATGATAGCGTGTGTTGTACACAATTCCAAGTTTCGCTAAACAACAATATGTTATATAAACTAGCTATTATGAATATTAATACCCACTTTTTGAAATTTTATAAATTTTATCTTTAGAAATTTAATTCATTTTTTGATTGTGAATATTGAAATTAGCTTAGGATGATTTCTGGTATTTTTCTGAACACTTTTAATTTTTGACGAATCCTGAAAACACCGGGTTACTATTTAAAAACCGAATTTTTATTTAAATAATTATTTATTTTTGTTAAATTTATTTTAGGTGAAAATTGATACATAATACCTATATATGATCAATGTAATTCATTGAAGTCATTCTATAATTATTTATGATATATAAAAATTTTATTGAGCTTTTCACCGTCTTTTACCCACGTACTGGGAAAATTTGAAAATTTTCCAAAATATATAATTTTACCACTTTTGTGAGTGGAATTTCTAAAATCCAAGAGACACGGTTAATATCACAGAGTAAAATGTTGTTCAATAAGATATAAATAATTTTTGGTGCATAGTAACTTTTTATTTTTATTTACCATGGTTAAAATTAAATTGTGTAATTAAAGGTAAACACGATATTATTATTACCCTAACACAGGTCCTAATTCTATATGATTAGTTTAATTTGTCCAAAAACAACCTTATTAACAATATATTACCCTTTATATCTACTTGGATTGGATTAGGACAATTATTATTATTTTATTTAAAGAGGAGTTAAAATGGTTAAAATAAATGTTTAATAACTAAAAAAATTTTAAGATAGGGTTATAAATAATTTAAATTCGACTATAACTATTAATTAGAATGCTATGAAGATTTACTAACTAACTGTATTTTATTTATAATTTTTATACATTAAATAATTTAATTTATTTACGACACAATGGTGATACTTTAATTACCTAAAGATTGAAATATTAAAAAAATTGATATTATAAATACCCATATAAATTTAATTTGATACTTTTTATGAATTAGAAACATTTTATAGGTTAATATGACATGTTAGTATTGATTTAATTAACTCTTTTTGAACTAATTATTCTGTTATGATTTTCACAAAAATCCATTACAAAATAGTGTCAAAATGACATAAAATAGTTTGTAAAACAAATATTATATTATTAATTGTAATTATATTCCTAAAAATCTAAGGGTCAGATAAATGACATATATAAGGTAATATATATTAATTATTAACCACTTGGGGTTCGTTTGTCTTGTTATTGTATGTTTGATAACCATATAGTGTAACAAAACAAGAAGACACAGTAAAAGTTAATTTATTTAACTTAGAGTTAAATAAAAATGATAAGGATAAAATAATAACCTAAACATGTCTAAAACATATTAGTAGAGAGTATATCGACCCATCCCCACTATAGATTCTAAATAAATCAATTCATAGCTACTATAAACTGAATATGAGGTTATTATAAAATAATATTTTAAGTTTTCTCTAAAGTGACCATCTCCTCTCTTATAAAAACGGTACCCCTTCCCTCTTCTCTTCACACCATTTTGAGCCATGAAACTCGGACAAACCCTGCCCATATCCCTTATAATATTTCATAGAAACATTATAGAGGTTCTGGTCTCCTTAAAAGACCATCCCTAGTTCCTTAAGAGGATATTAAGAATAGGGGCGTCAAAGAAGAGGTAATGTCCTTTACCGATTCATTCCAATTTATTTCATCTTCAACTTATTATTATTTATTTGTTTCATCATAAATTAATAACTTCAGTATCAATAATATACTGATATGTTATTATAAATATTAAACAACACAATTTAATCTTCTATCCATCCTACGATTATTAAATCATCGTGCGTGCGTACGTACGGAATACCGTCTCCATGTCGTTGTGTAATCTACTTTCCACCACCACCTTACATGGATGGTTATAATGGTGTAAATAAATAACTACATATGATTATTGGAATGTTATATTGATTATTTAATATTATACATACACTTCAATAAAAATCCATGATCATTGAAATGATATCACCGCTCCTGCGTACGTACCGACTACCGTCTCCACAAATGCAATGAGATTCATTTTCCATTATTAACCATTAATGTTTGATTATAAAGTATATATAATAAATAATCATGAAATATATTACATAATAATGATACTGAATTTATTTACATATATGTTCATTTATTTAATTCCATATAATTCAATATTGAAACGAAAATAGTGTTCATGCGTACATACGGCCTACTGTCTCAATGAACGTTGTATTTCATTTCATTTATATATCTATTAAATATATATATACTGAATATATATATGATATATAAATAATGATTTAAATTCTGGAAATAAGTAAATGAGGATATAAGTAATAATAATATCACGAACAACAAGTCCAAACACGTACGATAAATAAAATGATTTTACCCAAAACGCTACTTTATCATGGAACTTACAAAAGAACGGGTAATATAAAGTCATAAGTGTACCATATATGATATCATAACAATGAATATGATTCTTTAATAATTCAATGACATTACTTAAATCATTATACATGAGGCTCAGATACGTACAAATAATATCATACCTACGGTAAGGGATAATTATTCCAATCTCTCACTTATCTGAGATTGTTTATTCGTAAGTATTTAATGGGTTTTTTGTTACCATCCATGTCCATGTTTTCTAAAAAAATCATGTATGTTTAATTTCCTTTTTAACCATTTTTGAATATTATGACATGTTATGAAAGTAATCTTACTTTTGTTTACCACACAAGAAACTTTTTGTCTTTTTTGACAAAAGTATGAGGGGAATGTCATTTTAAACTTGTATGGCGTGAACAGATTTTTATGGTTTCATAACGCCTCATTTTCATGAAGTATACTCTACAAGATTTCATGATTATTTTCAACAAAACCAATTTCTTTTAAAATTTCATGAAAATTTGGGAGAAGAATATTATTTTGAAGATGAATGGATATTTTCCTCGAGAATTCATTTTAAATGTAAACTATTTTCCATCTAAAATGACATTATATAATATGTTTATGTTTCAAGTATAATGTATCCATTATGTACGTGTTTTTATTTTTCATATGTTGAAATGAAATCCATTTTTCATATAGATTATGTTATGATGGAATGATGTTTAATAATCCCATTCTATTACATGGGTTATGCTATGATTTATGATTTATGATTTTGTGGCATATGAAAGAATGATTTCATAATGAGATGTGTGGGACCTATATATCCCTCCGATGAATTTGATAATGATTTATAGCTCATGAGATAGACATGTCTGAAATATTAATTTAATCTGGTTCATTGGTAATGGATTGGAACGAGGAGTGAACTCGATTCCGAAAGGGACTTTGTCCAATAGATGTTCATGGCATCAACGCCTTGGATACTATGGAAGTCATATCATGTGCTTCATTTTTTCCCACAATTAAATGATTTATTCACATGTTATTTTATCATTATTGTTGTTCCATTATGAGCTAGGCCTTACGTACTGCAAATATTTATTTCACAACTTACGATTTTGATTTTTAAACTTTACATTCATGTTTTGAAGTTCAAATGTATAGGGTTTGTTTTATTTTTTTCCATCCATACCCATACTAAACATTTGAGCTCACCATTAATATGTTTTCGTTTCCCCATGATGTAATGAATGGTTTTACGTAAGAAAAAAGGGACGATATTTATGGGATATGTTGAAGATCTTTCACTAAAATGGAAGATTATGTTCCATGTTTCCAAAGAAAATAAACTATTATGGTCCTTTGGTTTCTATTTTTGTTATGTATTAGGCATTCTGCAAAAGTAATGTAATTTCCATGTACGTCAAGCATTGGGTCTCTACATTAATTATTCAACATTACTCTACATTCACAAGACACCACACGTGCTAGTCGATCCAATACAGGGAATTGTATATACATACCCAGTATAATTCCCTAAAAATGTTCCTGGAAGAGCAATAAGAGATACAACTGAAGAGTAAATAAGTATATAGAATATCGTAAAGAAATAGATTATAGATTAACCTATCAACATACTGAAAGTGAACATATTCAGACATAATATGATTGACACAATGAGAATATTAACTTCTCATCGAGCCATTGTTACATATAGTAGGAGAGTGGACTAACCGTACAAAGATAATATAAACAAGGAAAGCATGTGATGTACCGCATGTTTTTTTCCTCTATAGTAATGAGAGGAACTATACACAAGGCTTCGGTACTGAAGAAGTAGATATATATATATATATATGTTTTTCTGTGTGTGTGTGTGTATATATACTCTCAGTCAATGAAACCAAATCAAGAGAAAAAGGGTATCACCATCTCCCAACTCAACCCAAGAAGATGTCTAGCCCACCATTCCAAGGTGTAGTCCGTCGTTGATACTCATAAAATCATGCTTCTACCCATGGAACAAAAGACATAGAGGCTCAATCACCCCCATGTTGATGTTATCTAATTTAGGTAGAATAGACTCACAAACATTGTTTACTGTCTTGTCAAAATGACAATTATCATGGGGGAAAACGACCTTATCTGTTAGGAGTCCAAGGTGTAATCAAACACAACCTCATAACTGTGTAACACGGTTGATGTGTCACTAGATTTAGGAAATGGTATTATGCCATTGTATGAAAGGGGGATCCTACACTGGTAGTAAATTAGGAAAGGCACTACCCAGTTTTGATGGAGGGTACAACATATTAAGGACATTGTGTAACACCATTGCCTAGTCACACAGGAGGGTAGGATTGGTGTGTTTTCTGTGGAACACCGTTTCCCACCATAGCTTGAGGGTTATTCTGAGAAGATGAAATCAAGGATTTCCACTTCTCATATTAGCTGGAGGGTAATCCTGAAATGTTCAAAAACATTACTAACCAGTCCTACATTAGGGTAATGTGGAATGATCATTGGCTAATGCCACTACCCAATACAATTGGCAGGTTTTCCCAGAACTGCCATCATGTAGTGCCACTATAAATCCTTGGTAGAGGGTAATCCTAAAATGACAATATTTTAATTCATCTACCTATCCCAAGTAGACTATAATCCTAAAACAAACTTCAGGGAATGCTAATTTCAATCCCATCAAGAGGGTAATCCTGATACTATTTTAGTGATTATTTATGATAAATGTCTTCATTAGGTGGCATCTCAGTTCTATCCAACCCATAAAACATTTCACATGGTATATATAAAATAGAATATGAAGGAATCATCTTTTTCTAAATGAATCCAAACATATTATAGGCTACTCATGTGCTAAAATATTAGTTTAAATGAAGTATATATGTAACCTATATGATTCCTCCAAAATTGGTACACTAAATGTCAGGGACCCACATGTTATGTATTATCGCTCTACTACCGAGCCATGTCCTTTCCAACAGATGGACTACTAGCTATGTAGTACTATATTCCCTGTAGTGGTACTACAAAATGTGTCTTCATAAAATTTGATACAAAAAAATGAGCATCATCATTGGTCTAAAGGGTATAATTTTATTAAACTATTATGCCTCTTCAAAAAATCAATAGATGTCCAAACAGATCACACTATTGTGATCCTCAAAAATAACACCCGAGATAGATTATTCATTTTCCTCAATCGATTACACTGTGAATTAGTCAAATTTTAATACATCATGCTCGAATGGAGCATCGTGGCATGAACAATGAGTCCTAATTAAATATTTTTCATTGGACTTGAAGCATATTCAATAATTTTTCTGGTTGTGACCTCACACATGATTATTCATTATTATAACATATTAGGGAGATATTTCAGATACAATTTCATAGAAAAATATTATTATTATTATTATGGGGTGTTTCGTTGTCCCGAGGCACAATCCCAAAAAAGATATCCAACACCATTCATAAAATGACTTTCAAAATTATAGGGTTTTTCTACCGCTGACATTCTACCAATCAAATGTCATATGAAGAAGTAATTTCTGATTCAATCAATGACTTCCAACTGAAACAATTGTATTATTATATTATTATGATTATATTATTTTAAAACCATGATATTTTACATGTTCAAAATGGAAGCTCCTACCTGCCTTCTCTACCATGCATCAACACCCCTCTCCAACTATGTTTTTTAATTATAATATTATTTTACAATTTTTAATAATACTAATATTTTCCGCATTAATTAAATTATCATACATAATAATATTTTTTTACCACAAAAACATTGGAATATTTATCAAAAAAACAAGTTATTTCACGATCCGTTGATTATTCAAACGAGTTAAATTATTAATATATTAATAATACAAATCCTATTAATATAATTTAATTTAACATAAAATAATTTTTCTTTATTACCTTAAAATAAATTCATTTAATTAAAATTGTAAATTTTATTCCAAAATAATCATTATTATTTAATTTAATAATAATAACAAACACCCCATTTATATTTATTAACGTATCCCCATTATTAAAAATAGTAATTAATATTATTGACTCCCTACACATTGATTATGTTTGAACAACTATTCATATATCTATCTTTGATTATCATTGTTTCAACACAAAAAAACAACCTTAATGAGACTCCATGGACATACTCCGCAAAAAATACACCAAAACATTGTATGTCGTCACCACATGCCAATTGTGAAATCAAGGGTTATCGACCAAATCCCAAATCCCAATTGATCACAAAAAACAATTGTTGGGTAAATCCAATACATTCACCAAACATCATACTTTTCATTAGACAATCCATCCCAAATCATTTATTCACATGTCCTTCATTAAACCATAATGTATCAGAAGGATTGATTGCACTTGAACATATAACAAAAATGATGAATTGTGACTGCATGGTATAACAATGAATAATGAGAAGAATAGAGGAGTGAAAAATCCAATAAAAAGTGTTATTCATAAATGACCATGCACTCTTAACTGGTGATCAAAAATGGGGAATAGAGGAATGATGAACTAATCAGGAAATAATTAACACTTCAATCGTGGGCACCTGAGAAGGGTGTTGAAATTAATTCATATCAAATTGAATGAGATTTTCATTGTAATTATATTAATTATAAGTATGTAAAAACACATATATTGAGTCATGCCTCTAATATGGATCAATATTTGCTGAAGAACACATCCACTAGCAATTAAGATGATATGTGGCATACGCCACCCATTGATGCTCCTCGATTTGACCACTTATCTTTATTCGATCTCAATCTAGAAAGATTATGTAGATATCTATGATGATTTTCCATATAATCTTGTATAGTTTATAAAGAGGTATATTTTTTTAAAATTAAAATAAATAATTTATTGATTTTCACTTATCCACCCATAGATGCTTTGTCTAAGTGTCCTTCGTGGACCTACATCATGATTCACCTTGGAAAAAAATGCATTACCAACTCAAAGGTGTTCTCATATTTCCAATCCTAGACCCCAATTCATGAATTATTTAGATTAAATTTTGGAAAAATAATTGTTTAAATATTTTATTAAATCTTACACACTCAGTGTAATTTTTTATAGATGACCCATGCCAAAAATGTTATGTCATTCTGAGTGTAAACACAATGCTCTTGAGTCAATTATTCCCTCTTATTTATATTACAATCATTTATTTAGGATATATTAAATTATTTGATAAAATATATATTTTTCTAATAAAAATATATTTAATATATTTATAAAATTATTTTCGTGAACCTGAGGCCTCATAATCGCACGTCATCTCATGAATTTGTATTAAAAAATAATCATATAATTATTACATAAACTTATAGATCCAAACTAGGTTATTTACATTATTACATTAT
This sequence comes from Viscum album, assembly GCA_963277665.1. NCBI lineage: Eukaryota > Viridiplantae > Streptophyta > Magnoliopsida > Santalales > Viscaceae > Viscum > Viscum album. Next base: position 1,451,387,753 of record OY728155.1, read on the forward strand.
TCAAAACGTTTCATCCTCAAATGGTAAAAACCATGAAAAAAGGTGGACATTCTAAACCCAAAACTAACTCCCCTTCCCACTTTCTCATATGGATGTACAATCAAAATAGGAGTTTGTAACTACAACATCGGCTCTTAGCGTAATGTGGACATGACCACTATCCACCCCAATAAAAATTGGATGTGATCCCATTTAAAAAAAATACATTCAGTGAATCTCCTACTAACATATTGTCACACAAGATATCAATTATTATATCCCTATGTTATCACATCATAAACCCTTATGAAATTAGTGGTCTAAAATCCATCGACTAGAGAGAAAAATAGTACTGTTCTACTCGACCGGGATCCTCTATAGGGATTCTAATTTCGTTGAATCATTCATCACTAATAGATCCTGGGAATTCCTTCTAAGAGACTATTTTATAACATTTACCAAGATTGGAGTATAAAATATATTGAATTCATAGACATACGTGAATTCCATCAGGAGACATTGTCTCAGGTTCAGGTCTCTCTGAGTGAAAATGTACCTGAGACTCTGATGGTCTGATTATACCACAGTGTTCTCTCCCAGAATATATTCTCCACATCCTCATAGAGATGACTACCACATCATGATCTGTGTAGTGATTCACGTAGTTCATTTCATGGGGTCTCAATTACCTCATCTATAATATGACAACACTTTCCACTGCATCAATGTTGATTCCTGTCTCCCAAGAGTAGCATCTCACAAGGAGGGCATGAAAACTAATACGGCCATGAGACGTTAGACATAAAAAAATGTATAATACCTCAAAAATAGTTTACACTCCTTAATTTATATTATACCAACACATAGAGTCCTCCATACACATTTGAATATCCCAGGAAAATGATTCATTTAAAAAATCCATTATAAATGCCAGGACATTCTCGGGCACTCCATCACACAACAACTCCCTGAATGCCAAAGTCTGAGGCACTCATCCACCACATAAAGATGCTATATTTTTCTTGTGGAACTAATACACCCTCAATGTTTTCCAAATGTCAAAAAACGTATATTGGTGGGGGGGGGGGAAGAACCCATCTTCCTCATGCATTCAAGGCAATGTCTAACAACACTGACACATTGTTAAACTGATGCTTCATAACCCTAATTAAAAATACTATAATGATGTTTGGATGAAGGTGTATCTCACATAGTGTATAAAAATTACTAATGAATAAATTTTAAGAGACAAAAAGTGTACCCCTTATCATCTAATGTGTTGTGATATCATAGATATCCAAATCTCTCTGATTCCTACTTCCCTAGCGAGAATCTTCCTAAGCCTCTTGTGGGATTCATGGTGGTGGTGGAAGGACCTAATTTTGACATCAACCACCTATAACATGTTATTATCATATTATATATCTTCCACTCTTTGGAAAACCCTGTTCCTTCCTCAGAGATATATGATCACTCTGTTGTCTAGGCCGTGGAATTCCATCCACTATCAGTCTAGGATGCATAGATTTCCATGTTCCCCAATCACATGACATGGGACATTTCCCATGAAAAGCATAGAAATAGACCTTACATGGCTTCTCTGGTTCATTATGCTTCACCATAACTAAAATACAACATCTCTATGTCTAATCACATAAGGGTCTCTTAATCCAATATATCTGGTTCATAATAGTTGTTGTAAATGACTCATCTATTTTTTCCCAATGCCAACTCCACCTGAATGGATCCCCTCTAAAAAAATATATCTATCACAAGTTCACACTTCAACACTACTACATATTTGTGGATATACAATTGAACTAAATTTTCTCAAAACCCTTTAGAGATTCCCTACTCAAAAAAAACATTTTATGAAGTAGTGTCATCTGATCATGTAGTGAGGTTATAACATAATCTCTATGACCCATGTTGCATACTCGTACAATGTAATCCATCCCTGGTGAATATCCAAAAGCTACTTGATCTGAATTGATCCTTAAGAAGAGAGGTATTACTACTCCTAAAAAATAAATTTTATATCATCCCACAAGAATGTAGACTCATTGTCTATCTGGGTAACCGGGCTCTACCAATTCCCAACTTATTCATGAAAAATATTTGATTCTAAATCTATCATATAATAATTCAATGTTCAGATAATCGTGAAGACTCTAACCACCAATAGTAGACAAGCCTCACATTCCTAAGGAACATGCTCACCATGAATCCTCACTGGTATTAGACGGTTGAACTTGCGAGTACGCTTAACCTACACACTTCCTCATCCTTCTATTATAGGAAAAACTAATTATCAATTGTTAGTGGTTATTATACCTACCCACCTTGATGAAGGGGACCATTATATATTACTTGAATTGAGAATTATTTACTCATATGGTCATTTTCATGAATTGTAGCTGGTATCATGGATGGATGGAATCCTAGAGGCATCCAGCTAGTTATCAATATGAACAATGGTCAGATGATCATACACATATATAACAACAACAATTAGAAAATGACTCAAGAATGGTAGTCAACAATTAAATCCGATATGATGTATGTACCATTGATCCGAAGATTATATCTCTCCACATGTAGAGTTGACAAGCTGGTAGCCAAGGACCTGGTGAATGGCTACGTCGGCCCCCACACCATCAGTGGAATTTTGAGATAGAAATTAGGACTAGATAAAATATAAAATTATTGAACTAATACCAACTAGAATAAATATTAGGGAGATTTCTAATAAACATTACATGTGTTTAACATCCTCTAATTACAATCTATCATGGAAAATCCCACAACAGAGAACATGACTTAACTACACCAACCCCGCCTCTATTGTCTAGGGGTGGAGAAAAGTGACAAAGGGACACCAATCATTGGGAGGAATTTTCTTCGAAACATGCACAAACAAAAATACATGTCAATGAAAATGTGTAGTGTGAATGAAATTATGAATCCACCATTGAAATAAATATTCCAAATATTCATGAACCACTAAACAGAATAGATTATGGTAGTCTATACCAAAATCAAAAGGGGAAAATTCATGACTAAACTATAAATATTTGATATTGTCTAAGTACAGTATCTAAAGCTATGACCATCATACATGGCCCAAACATGACATAGACCTGTTGTCTACTGAAGTCAAGATCAATCCTTCTTCCATCTTCAAGAGACATAACTCATGTTAGGAGAATACCTTGTAGGGATGAATATATACATAGATAATAGAATTCCCCAAAAATGTAAAGGGATAGTAGTATGAAATGCATTTGAAGAGGAAAGAATTGGATAGAACAAGGTACAATAAGAGAGTAAAAATAATCCAAACATGATTTTGAAGGTGAAATCATCCAAACATAATGATATTGAAATTGCGACAAGATGAAATAAATATTGAATATTTTATACCATTAGCATTATAGATAACTCATCCAACCATTAGAATCTAAACATAGTAGTCATGTAGCATACACAGTGTAGCATGGAAACTCTTGGAAGGAGTTTAACTATACATATGGTATGGGGTGTGACGTGGGATATATATATATACAGTCTCAGTCAATAAACCACAAACAAGATAGTAAGGGTATCATTATCTCACAGATCATCCGCAGAAGATGTGTAGAAAATATTTATATGAAAATAACTACCTATGATTCCCAACACCTCATCCATCTCCATAAGTTACACAAATAAATGGGAATCCATCGCCACAATTTGATAATATCCCCTCTGGGTGGAACTGACTTTCCTATGTTGTTTTATGTAATTTATAAAATGAAAATTAATAGTGGGTAAAACATCCTTCATTATCCTAAGTCAAATAGATCATCAAAACACACCTCTTCACTTTTCTGCATAGTTGAGGATTTCATGTTTTAAGAAATGATCACATTCCTAGGTATGATAGGAGGTTCCTACTCTAGTTTGCATGGATGAACACCACATTTCAATCCAACTACAGGGTACTGCATGAGAAGGTCTCTAGGTAATGACACTATATAGTCCAAATAGAGTGTAATCCCATTGAGTATCCATGGAAAAACCACTTCCCTACTCAACTAGAGGGTTACACTTGGGTGATTTCATGATGGAAATTCATTGATCCACACAACTAATTGGTAATCCCATAATTTTACAGAAATCCTCTTCCTAGTCCTACTGGGTGGGGTATCCTGGGAATATAATCAGGGTGCACCACTACCCTATAGTAAATGGTGGAAACCATTAAACTGTAATTGGGGAATGCCACTACCCATCCCACCTATATGGTAAGCCCAAATATTCAATTAGTGAATGCAACTGCCCAGCCCAGCTGAAGGGTAAGCCTGGTAATGATTTGATGATTTTGTATTTTATGTTTCATCATCAGATAATGTCTGTGTTCATTCCCAAACTGAAAACTTAATTACCATAACTACAAAGTCAATTTTCCAAGATGCATCACATTCTATGCAAAAAATTACTCATGATAAGATACTCACGAGCCAATACCAATGTTCAAATGAAGGAGATACATATGATTTAATTTCCTAAAAAAGGGGATCATGACATGCTATGGATCCACATTGTGTGTTTTCCCACTCAATTTCAGGGTCCTGTACTTCCCATCACATTACATGAAGCAAATGTATTACTACATGACATATTGGTGTACAAAAAAATATATATCAACCAAAATTACATTTAATTCATTAGGTTCATCATTATATGATGGATAAAATGATATTCCAATATTATCCCTCTACAAATGGGCTTATATAGAAAAACAGATCACACTATTGCGATCCACATAGTAAAATTCCCATGATTGACTATTCATTTTCCTCAATTAGACACCCGAGGATAATGTCACATTTTATTTCATCAAGCTCAAATGATGAATTATGGGCCCAAACCATGACTCCAAATTAAATAAGTGAATTTTTTTTTGAAAACAACATCCTTAATTTTTGGCTTGAAGATTCGTAGAAGGTCCTTCATTCTGAATCCATGTTTGGGATATTTTTCATATATAATATCATAAATTAATATTAATTTTATTATCATTGGGAGGTTCATTGACCTGAGGCAAGACTTGAAAAAATATATCAAAAACCAAACTTTAAATTGAACCCTCTATTATAGGGTTACACAAGTGCTAACTATTCATCAATAAAACTACTTAGGAAGAAGTTATTTCTGAATCCATCTTTGATGATAAAAATTCATAATATTATAAATATATTATTAATATATTATTTCTTAAACCCTTTATTCATTAAGTACATGATCAAAAAGGTGTTCCTCATTTCTTATGTGATCCACCCTGAATCGATGCTCCTCTGTGCCTTTTTTCTTTTAATGTTATTATTATAATCAATAATAATAAATATATTGTTTTAATAGATAAATAAATTCTCAATCCTAATCATTTATGTTCAGTACAATAGCTTAGTTGACCCCATCATCGAATCATTTACTTCATATTCCATTTATTAATCAAACTATTAAAATTATTATGATATTGAAAATATAACTCACATTATATTTCAAAATTTAAATTCAATTAGTTTTTTCTATATTAAATTACAATAATTTTATATAATTAAAATCATAATTTTCATTCCACCATCATTATTATTATTTAATATATTAATAATAAAAAACCATCTTTTATTTTTGTTAATGAGTCACCGGTAATAATAATAATAATTGGTCACTACAACAACATTGATTACATCTAAAAAATTATTGGAGATCTTACCCATGTCATCATTACACCCATGTCAAATAGTCTTCACCATGAGACTTCAATAATAACCTCAACCTTAAATTGACCTCACCACATTGCACGACATTGTCATGCACTGATTGGGAAAACTAGGGTTATCAACCCAATATCAAACCACCTCTGATCTAAAATATGAACATATAGTTCTTATCTGATCCATTCACCAAGCATTATAACACTAATTTATCAATACATCCACAAATCATATATTCATGTGTTGTTTGAGATGTCGAAATTAATTTTTGGGTTGGATCATACTCAAACATCCCCCATAAATGTTGAATCCAGACCCAATGGTCTATTGATGAAGAACGTAACGACTGGTAATGGAAAAACCCAAATAAAAAAGTGATTAAAATCATTGGACAAGAGTTCTAGGCATGTGATCAAAAATGGTGTACTGGGGTTATTTTTACAAATCATAAAATAATTATAACTCCATACATGGGTACATGTGAAGAGTGTTCAAAATAATGTAGATCAAAGAGAGGTAATTAACAATACAAAATATTTTTACTATAAGATTAGAAACCCATAAATAATGAGTCCAATCTCTACTATGGATCAATCACTAGTAAAGAACGCATCCTTTAGAGATGAATATGATCTGATGAATCCACCACCTATCGATACTCCTTGATTCAATTACCAGTCACTGTCTGGTCTCAATCCACCAATGAAGATGGGGTGGAATATCCCATAAATGGTCCCAAGTTTATAAAACCATTCCTAATGAGTTTTCATATAATATTATTTATATAATAAACCTATTTATGTCATTTAATTTAAATGAAATAAATAAATTATTTTCATCATCTAATGGAACCCTGAAAAAGATGCTTCATCTGATCATCTAGTGAAGACATAAATTAGGTCTCACCTAGGTAAAACACCATAACACAAGAACAATGGTGGTCTCTTATTTCTTATCTGATACCCATTTCATGATTTGTTTTGATAACAATTAGAAGTAAAATAATTTTTCATAATTATTTTATTTATGGTTATGTTCTTCGAGAATTTTTCTATATATGACCCATGCTAATAGTAGTTTTTTCTGGCTTTGTGTAAAAACCATGATCTAGACTCAATAATTCTATATGATATCTTATTCAAGCCTCCTTCTTGGACATATATCATTATTACTAATAAACCACAAGTGTGTAATAAAAATATAATTAAGATATTTATAAAATTCATTCTAGGAATATCGATCCTCAGAATCTCATGTTGACTCAGCCCAAGTATTCAATAATATTATAGAAGTATTATAAAGTATTATGGTCGGAATGTGGTGTTCTTGAATTATTACCTTCTTAAAAAAATTCATCCTAAAAATTCCAACCAAGAAAAATAGTGGATATGCTCATCCCAACAATGGATCCCCCAGTCCCATTTTATCTCATGTATGTACAAAATAATAAGACTATGAAACTACCACACCAACTCCACTGGAGTTATAACCAGGACAGCCATCTTCCGTAGGATAAAGAGGAAGTGATTTCCTTTTCCCAAAAATCAATATGGTTATTCTCCTATGAAAATCCAGACACACATGATCTCAAATTCGATATCATAATGCCCCCCCCCACACACACATAAACATATATGGAACTAATAGTGTGACATACATCGACATGATTATAAAATAGTACATTCCTACTCCACCAGGGTTACTTGTGGGAAGGATATCTTCTCTAAATATTTCGGAACGAAAAAATAATGAGACTTCCTATAAATGTAATATTTAGAAATGTGTCCCTTAAGAGGATAATAATAAATCAAAATGTCATAGTCTGATGGGAAATACCACTAGAACCATTCGCTTAGGTACATTTCTTTCTGAGTGAATATGTATATATGAATTAGGTTTCCTGAGTAGATTAAAACATCAATCCCAGAAGGAAATTCCTCCCCAAACTCAAGGTGAATAATACCACTTCCACCTCTACCTAGGGTGGCACATAGTCTAGTTATTGGAATATCAATTTCATCAACCCATACGTGATAATTTCTTTCCTCTACATAATGGTTGATTATAGGCCCCAAAGAGTACCGAAAAATTGGGAAGGTATATTGACAAATCCAACCATGAGAGTCTAGACATTGAAATATCGTGTCATTCCCCACACTTATTTTCCTATATTTGAAGGAGAGTAACCCCAACCTAAAAAAATCTCCATACCATCTAGTGTAATCCCAAAAATAATATTCATCTAGAAAAACACCACATGAAATTTCAGGACCTACTACAATAATCCATCACACATCCTATACATAAATGCAAATTTATGAAGGATTCATCAACTAAACCTTGATTTTATCACCATTTGGAGGCCCTAACATGCCCTCATAGTTATTCTGACATCAGAAAAACATATTTAAAGGGGGGGATGAATCCCTATTCAACATGAATTAGATTCTGTATTCAAAAACTCTAAGACATGGATTCAATGATGCTATGAATCGCCCTTGTCCAATCCTTGTATAATATGCATGGTGGAAAGATTAACTCACAAAATTTCTAAAAATTACTACTACATTATGTAGTATATAGACATATTGTTCCTTTTATCACCTCATGCACTATGTTATCATAGTCATCCAATGTCCATATCTATTCGTAAACCCATTCACCATCTCTATGTGTTTGACGTGGGCTTTGTGGTGGTGGTGGTGGTGGTGGTGGTGGAGGGATCTCACAGAGAAATCTACCAACCATTTCCCCTTATGATCCTCTCCAAACATTACCTCCATGGGGATAACACAATCCACACTGAGGATATCATTGATCACATAATTTTCTATGATGTTGTGGTCAAACGACTATCTTCCACGCATTCTCATGTCATTTGTTTGGCCAGTCTCATTCCATTTGATGTTTCCAATCCCATACATGGTTTTGGACCTCCCCAAGATTCTCTAGTAAACTGATATTCCTCTACATTGTATGACTATGACCTAGAATCTACCCATAGAATGGTCTTATTTTCTAAAAGATCTGTCACATTTCAGTTGTATAAATGAATCATCTATATCCCACCCACTACCTTCTCCAGTTAACAGGCTCCCCTAAAAAAACTCCCTATCAAAAGTTCCTTCATCAACACTCTATAATATGTTGGGATTCATAAGGATACTACGATATCATTGATATCTATACGTAGTCCCTTCAATAACATACATGCTTTGATCTATCCATCTCTGATCAGGTCGACCGAGTAGAGTGTATGGTTAGTGAACATTGACACATACTGGGCCATTGTCATCCCTCCCTGCTAAATTGCCTAAATCACATTGATCTTAATTGGTCATAATCCGTATGTTTAGTATTCTATGAAAAACATATATTGGATGTCATCCCACAAGTGTGTAAACTCATCATGAATATCGGTAACTAGGATCCACCAATTCTCAACTTATCCATGGGAATAAATATATGTAAAACCCACCATCTTAAAATTCGGTGTTCAGATATGACTAAAGATACAGACCATAGACTTTATCCAATCCTCTAGTGCCTAAAAATATGGCTTAGCATAGATCCTCAACAGTCCAAAATTCTAGAACTCATGGTGTGTGCTCATAACATAAACATCCTCAACATACTCTATTCCGACAACCTAATTCTCAATAGTTGGAGGTGATCCTACTTGTCCACCGGGTGGAAGGGTGTCACGAGATTGTCCTGAAACATATCCTTCATCTCTCATAGGGTAGTCATCACGAATCAAAGCTGGTATTCTCTATAGCTATCATCATATAGGCATCCTGAATGTCATGAATGAGTAGCATCATCAGAAGAAAATATACATACATATATATAATAATGGGTAGTTTACATAAGAATTATATTAAATTAATCAATCCTATATGATTCTTGTGCCATTTATCCCAAAAAAAATCTCCCAAAATAAAGAGTCGACAAGAAGGTAGTCATAGTCGATGTAAATTTCTATGTCGACCACCATACCATCACTAGAATGCATGGTATATAAGCCACACTCAAGACACATTGAAAGTATTGAACAAAACCTAGCTAAAACGTTTTTAGAGAAACATATGATCAACATCCAAAAGGTCAAACCACATCTGATTCCAATATGTCACATCTCGAACCAAGACGGTGATCGGGCTACAACTTCCACATTCCCACCACCATATGCCATGGGTGACAAAAATCGATGAATGAAAAATAATATCAGGGAAGCCATTTCCTAAAAAACTCTATAAATGCACACAACCAACTAAATGGAATGGTGTAGAGGTTATGAAATGAAGAATTCAACACTACTATAAATATACAAAATATGCATGAACAACTAAATAAAATTATTATAATGGATTATAATAAAATGAAAATGGGATGAAATGAAATCCCAAAAAAATTATCCCATCATGATAATACTGAAATGCATTAAATAGGAGAGATAGGACATGTTCTATATACCAATATATGACCATCATATATTGCCTAATTATTCCCTCCTCTGAAGTCATTATTGACTTGAACACTATCTGTAAAAGAATAAACATGTGTTCGGTGAATCCCATGCATGGGTGAGTATATACATACCAAGTATAACAAACCTAAATGGTGAATAATTGTAATTTAGATATAAAATTGAAGAGGATAGTGGTATATACTACAAGGTAAACTAAGAGAGTACATGTCAACCCAATAAGAGAATGAAACAATAATCATCCAAGCACAAGGTGGTTGAAATGATGAGATGATGAACTTATATTCTTGTCTTCTCTGCATATTTATAGAGAGTGGAATCATGAAACCGTGATATGTTACACATAGAAACCATGTGGAGTACCATGCATGTGTTGGACTCTCATGGATGAAGAGTAATTATTCCAAATCTGTTGGTACTGTAGTAGGGTATATATATATATATGATTGTAGATACTAAGTCAATGAAACCAAAAAACGAGACTATGTGGATATCCAAGACACAACTCATCCCAAGAACATGTGTACACAATAGTTCTAAGGTGATGTCCATGTGTGATACCCAAAACCTCATGAATTTTCCAAGGGCACACAATTCAAAGTGAATAAGTCAACAAACATTGATATTATCTGATTTTGGAGGTATTGACTAACCTACATGAAATTAAGTCGTTTCACAATGACATGTCCCAATTGGGAAAAATTACCACATTACTTTTGAGTCCAGAGATTATTCAGCCCATGCCTCATTACTATGAAGCATAGTTGATGGGTTAGTAGTATTAAGAATGGATCATGTGAACTTGTATAATAGGAGGGCCCTACTATGGTAGTAAATGAGGAACACCAATACCCAATCCTACTAGATGGAATGTCTGGTTAGTTTCCAGGAAAACACAACAACCCAGCCAGATTTTTGGGAAAAACCAGGGAGATGTCATCGGGGAATACCACTACTTAGCCCAAATAGAGTGTATTCTCAAAATGTTGATGGGACTACACTTCCAACTCCCACTATAGGGATTGTTGAAAAGATCATTAGGGAATGTCATTAACAAATCCTACTAGAGGGTATGCCAGAAACTTCAATTGGTAAATGCTACTCACCATCCTTGTTAATGAGTAATCCAGAAACTGCCATCGAGGAACCCCGAAAACCATTCCAGTAGATGGGTAAGCCCATAACTACAGTCAGTGGATGCCACTACCATTCCCAATTTTAGGGTTGTCCTAGTACTATGGTAGTGATTCTATATGATCGATCTAATAATTGGGTGTCATTTAGGTTTAATATAATCCAAGAAACATTTCACATTAAAACTCAAATGTATATTTTGATGGAATTATATTTTCTATGTGAAAGAACACACATGATCGGAAACTCATGGTCCTAAATCTGTGTTCAGAAGAAGGAGATATGAAACAATGATGTTTTCTCAAAAAGTGGTAAATGAAATGTCAGGGACCCACACATTATGTGGTCCCACTCTTTTGGGTAGCCATTTTCTATCTAATTCACATATTTCTATCAATGAAGTACTACATTCAATGTTGGTGAAATACACAACATGTTTCTTCCAAAAGTCAAATGAATATATGAGGCTCATCGTTGGATTGAAAGGGAAAAATTATTTTTTACTAATATTTATCCTAAAACAGATGTAGACGCCCATAGAGATAACCCCATTGTGATCCTCATAGAAAAAACTAGTGATTGATTATTTATTTTATTGTATTGTACAACCAACAAAAAATTCACATTTCACTACATCATGCTCAAATGGTGCATCATGTACCTGAAACACATGTCTGAATTTAATAATTTATATTGGTATTAAAACATATTCATCAATTTTAGGATTGAATTTTCACCGAGGTTCCATAATTATGACACCATTATTGGGAGATATGTCAGATATAATATCACACAATAGTAATTATTTTATTTTTATTGGGTGTTTCATTGACCTGAAACATGAGTCCAATAAATATTCAAAACAATGGTCTTAAAATTAAAATATTGAACAATAACATTGATGGATTATCAATCAGATAGCAATAAAATTATGTAAAATCCAATTAAAGCTTTGAAAATAAATTAATAATAATAATAATAATAATAATATATTATTATATTTTTTATACAATTGTTTTTATTCAAGGGAATTCTCAAAATTGAAGGTCCTCTGTTCTCCACTAAGAATCAATAGGTCTCTCCCCTTTTTCTAATTTAATATTATTATTTTAATTTTGTTTAATAAAATTATTATATAAAACATTAATTAATTTCCAAACCATGTCTTTTTGTCATACCCCAATATCTTAGGCGACTCCATCATCAAATCATTTTTTTAATATTCCATTTATTATTCAATCCATTCAAACCAATATTATATTAATTATATAACAACTATTTAATTAAATGATTTTAATTTAAAATAATTTTTCATTGTTAATTTAAAACTATTTAAATTAAATAATTGCAAAAAATTTATTCTAACATAACAATTATTATTTAATATAATAATAACAATATAACTATTAAATTTTATTAATGCTTCATCATTATTAATATTAATAAAAAACAATTGATAATTCCCACCACGTTGATGACGTATGAACAAATTGATAGATATCTGAGTCTGATCATTATCATCTCTACAAGAAATAGACTACTCCATCAGCCCCTATGCATGAACTCCACTCGAAATTTACCTTATCAATCCATACAACATCTCTATGCACAAATTAAAGATTACAAGGGTTATTGACCACATTCAAATCGACCTATAGTCATAAAAATTCATCTGCATTTTTGATCCTATCTATTATCAAAACAACAAACCACTCTCTTATTTTTCCATCAACAAATCATCGATTCATGTGTAGTTCGAGCCACTATTATAAATATGGGGGTTCGACCACACATGAAAATTCCCTGAAAATGATGATTCAGGAACCCATGGTTTAACGATGGTGAATGTGAAAAACATTTGGGGGAAAACACATATTAAAATGTTTTAATCATTACCATCAAAACATTCTTAGCATGTAATCAATAATGGGGAATTGGGGTCAAATGAACCAAATAGAATAAAAATCATAATCCAAACATGGGTATATGTGAAATGGTGTTCTAATTAACTCAGATCAAATAGAAGGGAATTGATCATGATCATTTGTTTAATTATAAGTTTAGAAAACCACATATAATGAATAATGTATCTTCTAATGATGAAAATGATATGATGTGTTGGCCACCTATCAATTCACATTGATCATCGGTCATCGATCACCATCTAGTCTCTATCCACCAATGGAGAGGGGGTATACGATCCTTTCATCAATTATAGGGTTATGCGACTAATCCTGAAATTTTTTTAAAGTATGTTATTAATTGAAGAAAAACAATTTATTAAAAATTTTTAGAAATATATAAATGAATATATTTTTTTAACTAAACATGCTCACTAATAATTCTTTAATTTTAATGACCCGTGTTGACCAACATTACATCATGTAAATGGAAAAATATACATTATGAACTCAAAAGTGGGTTTCAATTTCAAATCCATGTCCATGTTCAAGATTTATTTGTATTTGAATTAAAAATAAATATGTTTTATTTTATTATTTTAATAATTTTTACATCCTCTATGACTTTTTCTACATGTTACCTGCATTGAAAAAATTTATATTGCACATTGGGTAAATTCCATGTTCTAGAATCAAATGTGCCATGAGATTTTGAATATGACTTCCATTTTAGAGGTATTTTATTATTAATGAAAAATTTTTCATTCACACAAAAATTATATTTTATTTTTAAGGAAAATAAATTTTAGACAAACAAATCTTCATGAATCTTGTTTCATCTCAGCCCCCTGCTCTGAAAATTAATATAGAAATATTTACAAGTTATATAGGGAAAAAACATAGTATCTAAATTATTTTTTTACTATAAATACAAATTTAACCATTAATCATGTATTGGTTGTATAGGACTTGATTTAGCATATTTTTAATCCAAATCAATTTCTAAACATCATAAAATCAAATATTAAATTAAAAAATATTTTTATTTTTTATAAAAATGGATTTTATTCATTTTGGTTTTTGTAATGTTATATATAATAAATTATTAAAATAAATTTTTTTAAATTATATTTTTTCTAAAACATTATAATAGATTCATTTTGAATATTGGAACTCTTTTTTTATTAATTAATAACTACACAATATTAATAATAAAATTATTTTAAAAAAAATAGTATTACCATTATCATGAAATAGAAAACTAATTAGTGAATAATATTGAAAAATTTAGAAATTATTGACATGAATAACACTAATATGAAAATAATTTTTTTATCTTTATTATATATATGTGTTAATGTAAAAACATTAATAATAATTTCGAAAACCTTATTATTATTAAATATTATCTGGCATTCTGAAATGATAAACATATGTTTTAATAAGTAAATATAATATTTCTAAATTCAATTTAATAATTATTAAATAATTTTTTTGAATATTATTATGGTTTTTAAAAAATTTAAATCATTCATTATGAATAATTATATATTATTATAGAAAAAATGGGTACTTTCTTTAGTTCACGTAAAAAATATCATTTAATAAAAATTTTAAAAAATAATCAATGAATAATATTATGATTCCAAAAAAAATGTTTACGTTCAATTTTTCAAATTACAACAGAACATATAAATATACATTTTTTTAAAATACAATAATTAATTGAAATAAATATTTTATTTATTAAAATATGAAATTTTCATAAACAAGATTAAATTATTCTTCATTCAAAATAGTTACATACTAATATTTAGTCATTAAATATTTAATATCAATAATAAATTATCACTTATAATATTTTTTTATAAAAAAATACATTTATCATATATAAAGTTTTTGTTGAAATTTTGTTTTTCAAAACAAAAAAATTATTAATTTGAAAATGTTATTTTAATTTATATTAATGGTAGAATTTATTTTCTAGGTATAGTTATTTCATAAAGTGGTTACACCTACTAATTTCAACTAATTAAATATCATTATTTAATTCATCATATATAAACATTTATATTTGAATATAATATTCAATAGTTTCATTTTCTTATGTGTTGTATGGTGAAAAATTTATCCAAAACATTTATTTATATTTCTTTAATCGTATGTCAATATCATAGGGCATTATATTCCTATCAATAAATAAATTAAATCATCAAATTTTTATATAAAAATATACTCATTTCCTAACTTTGAGAATTGATTGAGGAGACGATGTAACATACATATTGAATTCTATGAATGTAACATATATGCATACATTTATATTAATATTCATACAAACAATATGGGGAAAATAATTATATTGGATATGTGTTATGACTTATTTTTTACCATTGATTTCATAGTAATAAGTTTTTCCATATATTATCAATGGTTGGTTACAAATATGATTCTATATTTTTGTAATTATAATGCATAAGAATGCACATAAATATAAATTCTACACTCATCTATTTCACATCCCTCGTTCTTTTTCATAATATTGGTGCTAGTTATAGGTTGATTTCAAATGATGATTTCAATGAAGAATTTTTCTCCTCATCATAAGTATCATTTAGATCCTCTTTTTGAAACCTTTTATAATATTTTAGAGTAGCTTATTCAACCCCATTGCCTTGTACTATTTCCAAAATCCGCCTCACCTATTTCTACTACATCAATTGATAACAAACTATCTCTTAGTATGCCTCTTACATTGGTCCAGTTCCTACCAACCAATTGAAAACCAAACTGGTGACAGTAAATTTTGGATAAATACCCAAATATTTTCATTACACTTGTCACACTATATGCATAAGCAAGGACATATAAGGATTAAATTGATTCACAGAGATGATTAAGGGGATCATAGGACTTGGGGTGCCAATCATAATATTTTAACTTCTAAGAACCATGATTTTATAATTAATGATACTGATTTCATACTCACATTCATGATGTGTGGCATTATATTTAGTTTTCTGTGTTTTAATACTACATCCATAATTTTTCTAGTTCTGTTCTAACATACATTACAAAAAACAAGGAATCTACATGGTAGTGGTGAATTAATATATAATGATGAACATGACGTTACACAATCTCTATACATTATTTGAAACTATGATATTTCGTAAATGGCTTCTAGTTGATGTCTCCACCCTCATCATTTTTTCACAATGAAGTTGTTATGAGTAATATATCAATGGTTTTGTGCATATGTGTTCTATTTCCAAATACGTAACCCATTACTATAATAACATAAAATCCATGAAATGACGAATAAAAATATTCATATCTCTATTTGGAATAAATTAATATAAAAATCTATCACTATAATTTTACATGTATAATAAAATCATTTGGGTTATAATTAATTATTCAATGAAAATATATTTAAAGCATTATGATATTAAAAACATGAATCAAATATGGAATCCAGAACACTAGGAATATGGGTATGTATATCTTCATCCATTAATTTTCATTAGAATATCATAATTGTATAAGTGGCATAATGTTTCACATATTTCCATTATCCTAGAGGATACTAATGTTTATAAATATTGTTATCCTACATTTCTTTTTCATCATATAAAATATCTATGTGATTGATATTATTTATCCACAATTTTATATAGGTTACATTTAGATGGGTTATATTTTATTTCTTAACATAATAACAAAAATATAAATACAAAATTACTATGAATATAAATTGAGTATTCTAATCCCAATATTTAGAAAAATATATTATCTAGAAATCCAATATGTCCTCACATGCCCAGTATGAGTTATTATTATAATGATGTATCTAATTGTAAAAATAACCTACTAACATCATCACATTAACTTACCTTTCTCAAATCCTAATTCGATTTCATGGAAATTAAATCAAAAGGATATTATATATTTTTAAAAAATTAACATTATCATTAACATTGAAATAATACTGACCACTTTTTCAAAATGTCAGACAATATTCACTATATATCATAAATCCAAAATGAGAGGAAATTCTCCAAAATTACCATTAATAAATTATCAATCAAATGCTTACCAATTATTATCAATCGTAATTAATTATAAATAATTAAAAATTTACTATATCAATGTCATTTTTATATTAATATTTATAGTTATTCATATCTCCAACATGTGTTCTCTAATTGTTTATCGAAACAAAATAAAATATATTGAAATTGAATTGTTGAGGTTATCATTAAGATTTAATAAATATTTTGATACCATTATTGTAAAAATACTATAAATAAATCCATAGTTATTTCACATAATCAACTTAGATTTTAAAAAATACCAAAATATCACTAATAATTATCACTCACGAATGAGGATTGGTATGAATTTAAGGATTATTGAATTATCTATCACACTACATCAGAAAATAATAATTATGAAATACATTCCAAAATAAAATTATAATCCTATTTTTCTCAAACAATTCAGTATGTCACTTTATTCAGTTATATTACAATGTTATAACTACATACATACAATTCTTACAATTATATTCTTGATCAAATATAAAACAAACAATATAACAAAATCGGTTATGATTATATCAAAAATCTGAATATAAAAAAATCTGAATATTTCCTCTCTTTAGGTAGAAATTTTTATAACATATGGTACATTAAAATAATCATATGAATCCATATTATATACATGGATATCCAAAGTCTTTTTTCTATTACGTTTTCATATTAAATTATTTAACATAATATAAGAATACTTCATATTAGTTCATAAAAATAATGCGACTCCCCAAAGCAAGTCCACTAAGATTTCATTTCGAGGTATGTTGTCATATTCCCACTCATCATGCATTACAGTGGTGATTGATTCAGTACACAACCAACAGTTTTCATTTTGATTTCCACAATTTCTAATTATACAATATCTAAATCCAAATTATTTTATCCATTTAAGGATTTATTTTTATGAATCACACTTACAGAAGACATTTTCAATATTTCATAATAATGTTCTATTATTGGGATCTTCTATAGGGGTTTCAATAATTTTTTCTAATAAAATTACTCAAATAAAATTAAATTTATTACAATTATTTTAAATCATATACATGTCCCAATGGGTTACCTATAAATTTTAAATTATGATCCACTATAACAAATTAACAGTAATCTTATTCTAATTATACATTTTAATCATTTATGCTATCATAGCCATTTATTTATATAAAAACTATTTCACAGAGGCCTCACACTGTAGGAACTAATTATCATAGACACATACATTACATGAATTATTTAATAACAACATTAAATTCTTAAATGTAAATATCTTAAATTACAAAACAGATAATGATTTTGGAATAAATTATAACTGAAAGAACTTTTCTTGTTTATATATATAGATAACAACGAAAAGTCATAAATTAATAAGTCTGAAATATTTATCCACTAAAAAAATATATTTTTTATTTATAAATAGGAAAATACTTAATTAATTATAATTCATCAAAATATAATATAAATTATTCCTAAAAATTATTCCTTATTAACATGTCAGGTGTATTAATTTTAATCATAACAAGAGAAATAGAGAACAATAAAAATGGTAGATCTCAAACACATTGTACGGGTAATCATGGAACTAATGAAATCATCACATAAATATTGAATAAATATTATGACATGAATATGAAAAAAATGAATACATAACATATAAGACATTGGGAGAATGATATTTCCATGAAAATTAATGAAATGATGGATATCAATAAAACAAATCTCATACTAATGAAACGTTACTTATCATCAGGATACCAATAAAAGAATATTTATAAATTGTTTTTCATTCACCATATACCCAAAATAATTTTCATCCGAAGATCCTTGTAGATGCATCAGGGGGTATGTAATTTTTGTTTCCACTTTCCATAATACTGAAATATAAGAATTCAACAAAAGAGTTATCATGTCCATTCAAACCATTCCTTGATGAACCTCTTATTTAGTTAAATATATCTCTACATATAATGATAAATATGGAAATAATCTAAATAATTATCATTTAATATAAATCATTACTCGTCATAAATTACAAAACATTTTCCCGTGTCAATTAAAGGGATACCATGATAATCACACATCTGTATAATAAATTGTTTTGTAAAAAAAATATAGGAAAAATCCCATCAGTCATATATAATGGAATAGAAACATAAAAATTATGAATAAATTTCCATAAACTAATAGAATGTTATAAAAAGAAAACAACTCATCTAAATAAATATGTCATATAGATAATCAAAGCGTTGTTATCTTTTACAAAACCATATCTATTATAATATAAAGTACTAAATGAAGAACATTTCCACATTATAATATTGTTTAATTATTTATAGGCGAAAAATATTAAATATTAAGTATGTAAATAATTATTTTCACACCATATAGAGAACAGATTATATGAATACATTTATACATAAACTACATGATCATAATCTATCCGAATAGAAAATATAGATTTTCGTAAATGAATATAAACCATGAATTGAGGAATATGAATCAATGTTTTTATGTGTTATGAATATATATTTCCATAAATCAATACTATAATAACACATTATATAAAAAATATACATTATTTTAATAACATATATGAAATATTTTAAAATAATGATTATAGCTCAATGAATGTATATTCCGTTAAAAAATACCTCACTAGAATGGAATCAATTGTATCAATGTGCCTTATAATTATAATACATGATGTTGATAGTTAGTCTCATGAAATACATATATTTGGATAAAAAAATATTTATTGTTTTTAAATATCCCATTCAATATAAATGTGGTGAAAAAACATTCATATGATTCAACAAAAAATATTTAAGACTAATAAAGTCATTATAGATTAATTAATATTATAATCAAAACCCATAATGAGATGGAATGAAACTGAACATCAAATACAATAAATTAATTTATATTGGACTATATAAAATTTCAAATAGGTATAATATAAATCACATGAATATAATTTTTCTCATAATAACAAACATATCTCTTATACTATCATTCGAAATGAAAACCCTTTCCTTCTTCTAGATTCATTATATTCATGAAATAAAATACATGAATAAGAAAAATGATATTTTTAGATACAAACTTAGGAATATTATTAATATTTATATACATTCATATTGAACAGTTATTATCATATTCAATTAACTAATACTATTTTTTTCGATTATGTTAGTCAGTTAATGATGATCATTCAATTTTTTGTAATCACTTATTTATGTTTTCTATGGAAAAAGTGTATAAAAATTGTTTTAGATGTTATATAAAATTAATATATATAGGAATAATTTTTATGTCTTTAATACAATTTTACAGACAACCATTTTGGATGCTGATGAAAAATGATAATCATTGCTCATGGGGGTGGTAGTTTACATGTACAAACAATTACTATTTAAATAAATAATTGAAGGAAAGATAATGGAAGTAAATTATTATTTAAACTTTTTGAATAACAATTTTTTTATATTTTTTTTATTCATACATCTATTTGTTCTTTTTTAATTAATGTTGTTCATGAAAATTGTATGAAAACTGTTTGTGGAGGTTTCACTCCATACAAGGAAATGAAAAAACTTTTTTCACAGCCAATAGAGTGGAATAAACAATGGATATTAAATTTATTTAATAACATATATGTAATATAATGATAAAAATTCCATTATATTATTGTTGGTATATGATAACATGAATATGAATATTATGTATAAATACATACGAAGGATATAATACAAATATTTTAGATGTGTTCTTTAGTTAGAAAAGGTCTTATAATTTTATTGAATATAATAATACAGTTTGATAGGGAATAAAAAAAGCATAGTTACGTATATGTGTTTATATTCAGAAATTTATTCAGGTAAAGTTTTAAGGGAAGGTGAATTATTTAATGTTATAATGTAACCCAACATTATAAGAGAGGAAAATTGGTCATTAAGTACACCTTATACATTTTATTAGATCCAAGACACTATTCCATGCTCAATATAACCGTTGATTTTAAATGATATAGTTTTGGGTGATAATGGGACCATCAATACAAAACCTAATATTTTTAAGAACGTTTTAAATAGTTTAAATTTATTTTACACTTACAATTTAATATTGTACTCTTTTATATTTATACTATGTAACTGGTTTTTGACTTATTGGTTTTATTTTTTATTAAAAATATAAAATAATATTTATAACTTTTTTCTATGATGGAACTAAATTAGTTCACAATATAATACAATTAAATTTCTAAAGATTTGAAAACAAACAATCTTATTAAATAATATATATATATATGTGCAATTTTTATAGAAACATTTGTTTTAATAATTATTTGTTCATTACTAGTTTTTTAAATTATTTAAAATTTAATTTTTTTAAATATAATTACATATGGTTCAATGAATAATTATATATTCATAAAATAAATTATATCAATTTAATTTATAAAATATATTTATAAATTTTGTTTAAAAAAAATTCATTAAAATTTTACATTTGGATTTATGAGCACTAATATAAAAATGATTTTGAAATTTTCAGCTAATATTTTTATGATGGAATCCAATATGACATAAATTTTTTATACACAATTTATATCAGTCATAAAAATTAATTTAAAATCAATATTTGTGATGTTTTTTTAAAATAAAGCATGTCTTTGAAAAATAATTAATTTTGTATATTTATTGAAAATAGTATATTTAAATGATTTATATTTCATATTATATATATACAATAAATATATTTATTTTTAATCTTTAAATCAATCTTTTATTATAAATGTGATATACATTTAGAAAAATTTATATATTTTTCTATTCTCATATAATAGTATTTCAAAAAAATCAAAATATTCATTTAAATATATTCTTTTCAGAACAAATAAAAAAAATAAAATTAATTTTTTAAAATATTAAATCTAAATTTCATAAATCCAATTTTGGAATAATATAATGATATTTTATAAAAATCATATTTTCTTAATATGATTTTATAAAATATTTATTTAATGTTTTATTTTTATACAATTTATAAACTATATAGTTTTATCCAAATTGATATATGAATTATAATTTTTAATTAATAATATTTTCTTTAAAATTTGAATTCTGTATAACATAAGAGAATTTTTGGAAAAAACATTTCTTTCTAATGCTTCTTCCAGGGAGCACGTCATGTTCACGTAATAGAACTATCCAAAAACATAGACTCGTAGTGACACAATAGTGTTTAAACAAAATCCAATCTTCTAAAGGTGTTTACCCTTTAAGACCATATTTGATGATGTTTATACATTTCAATTATGTGATCAAGGGATGTTGGCTCACCCTTCTATAGTTTCCTCCATTAACATCATTTCATTTTTTAGGTCTCCATTATAGATAAATTATATTTACATTAATATCATTATTTGATAAATAATGAGGTGCAAACATCTAAAGAATTAAAAATTTGTATTCAAAAGGGTGTATACCACAAGACGAAGTTGATGAGGATATTGTGTGTCTCAGATATTCATGAGTTTTTGGGTATATCATGTATCTATAAAATTCATCCTCCATTGATGTCATGGACATATCATGTATGTCGTGTCTTAGGTGTAAAACGAAAGATATACCGCATTTATTAAATGTAAAACTCTGTATTTGTAATATGGAATTGATGTCTTGTTTCCTAAATCATTCAATACATATTAGATATGGAGACTACTATTTATTATGTGTTATTTGTGGAAGTTAAATCCCACGATGTCGACCCAATTATGATCACAAAATAATTTGTTCCAGTATAATCTCATAAGTAATATCATTTTCATCACGTGTGGAGGATATTATTATGGTATTATTGCATTCATCGTTTTAATGTAGATTGAGAATGTTTCAAAAATTTATAGTTCAATTTAGAGTATCTCAGGTATGTTTATCAGATATGGTTAGATCATTGGATTAATTTCACTTGGTGTTGTTTCTATAATATTCATCTCTAGTACCAAAAAAATAAGTTATCGTCTTATAATGGAATCAATGAATTTTGGGTTCCTTGGAATTCAATGTTTAGAGGTTCTATTGTTATAGTATATGGTTTAGAGTTTCCAAATCATGAGTGATAGTGGGGTTGGGATAGTATTTTTCATCATTAATGATACTCAATGGGGTGCCCAATGTATCCATTGACATCCAAAACTTGTATTCCACATAATTGGTGCTTTAAGAGTGATTATCCACAATGCCTCATGTGAATCTTCCTAAAATGAAATTTTTTTTACTAATAGTGAGGTACTTGTGTTTTTATATTGGGGATACTATACCCACATTACCCAAATGCAGTACAACAGATCAATATCAAACAATGTAAATAGTTGATCTATTAATAAATAAAAAACACAAAATATGTAGACAGAATAACAATAAGTATGAGAAACTTATAATATTAATCAAATGTTGATGATAATATATTTCACATGTCTAAAATACTATAAAATAATGATTCAATGATGTAGATAATAAATATTATAAAAAATAAGATAATAAGAACCCAAATGTGTTCCCAATAAAACAAAGCACCATCACAACCATATGGTACCAGTTCCATCCTATGAAATCAAGCAGTAAATTTTCCAAAGGTAGATAATTCCCTTTATCAGCACATGCATACATATAATCTACCTAGGTACCAATGGAACTAGGATAGGTTGTGAGAGAAATTGTAGAATTCCACCACCAATTGTGTCAATAACATCTATTATATGCAATATAAATTGAAATAGTGTGTAATAATGAATATATAAAAATAAATCATTATAGGAATTTAAATAAAAACCTATTTAATTCAACCCTTGGATGGTGTCTAAGAATGTAACTAGTTAATTTGTTAAATATGTTATATGTATATATATATATATATATTAATGTCATAGAAGGAATATCTATAACTAATAATAATAATAGGGGATCCATGGTGAAAAATAATGCAATGATAATATCTATAGTAAGATATTCCAATATAATAACCATGTCATCCTACACCTCAAGGGTCACTAACTATGTATAAATTCTAACCTATATAACTGGTAAGAGTCTTATCCATGTAATATCTCCAATGTAATCCCACAATATGAAATCTATGCAATTCCAAGGAAAATCAATTGTAAAACGGGATAAGTTATTTCCAAGAGTAAATATGTAACCAAATAATCTCATGTTTGTAAAAACCATTATGTATACAATGAGTATATCCTTGGAATAATGTAAAAATATAATTGATCATATGGTGTCATACTATAAATCATGTTAAAGACAAGGATTGGGTAACATGGTGGGCCTCAATAATGGAAACTATCATCCTTGATACATAATGGCATCCATGAGTGCTTAAGTAGTTCCCTTTGGAATCAAGAAGCAGAATCAGGTATGAAAACTCATATAATGATTTTTAAATCTCTATATCATTAGGAACCATAATTTATTTCATTAAATTACTTCAACTAATTACTCCCGGTTAATTAATCATTCAATTTGATATGATATTTGTTTCCATCCTGGTAATTATTTAGTTTGAAAAGGCCATGTAACATGAAACCATTCATTAATTCAAATAATCCATAATTATTTTATATGTTTAATTCATATACAAACCATTGTATTTGAAACAGGTCACTACATAATGAAACCAATCATTCATTTCTAATCAATTAGAAAATTTCATATATATATATATATAATATACATTCCAATTATATTGATAATTTAATAATCAAGTTGAAGCACTTACATTAGTGGGTGAACTAGGAAAAAACATTGCAATATACGTGTGTTTATTCAATATAAAATTAAAATCTTGGGGATCAATAATATCATGGTCAATACAATCCCTGGAATAGTGGACACAATAGGTAAAAACCATTTAAGGAATAACTTCCCTCTAAAAAATTAATTATAGATTCACCCTACCCGAGGTGGTCTATGTTATGGATGTAATCACTGATAATGAAAAAAAAATATATGAAGTGGGTCTTAGAAAATTGATATAATTACTAAAAAATGGGAAAAAAACTTAAATAGTTGATTCTTGTTGAAATTTCCATGCCCAAATGGAAATTTAAAAAATAAATAATTTTGATGTATGAGTTATATACCAACCACACCATACTTCTACGATTCTACTCATGAATCATCAGCTTATGTTTTGACTTGGATTCAATGATATCTGAAGTATATTGAAAAGCCCAAATCATATGGCATATGACCCTGTATCAAAATTACATCACTGATAGGAAAAAAACAATGAAAGGATAAACACTAATTAATATCATACTGGTGTGGAACCAATGATATGAAAAAAAGATCAAATTTGAAATTTGAAGTATCCCAGAGATCAATTTAAATTTTATTAATTAAATAATCATAGAATATAGAAATTGGAGAGGATAAATCCCTTGGAGAAAGAAATGATATGAGGGGTGGGTTTAATAAATTTGTGAATATTGTAAAATATCCAAAAAATAGCCTTCAAATGGTTTTGACGCATGATTCTCCAACTATACAACAAAAATTAATTTTTTTTTGAAGTAAGTGGGATCCCACAAGGATAGACCACATACTTAGGGAAACTATTTGTTAACCACGGAAAAAACCTCCACAATTATTTCTATAGTTTTCACTGGTAATCCAGTATAAACACTAGGAATGATATCAAGGAAATGATATACTACTAGTGAGAATTCATCCTGATATAAACCCTAATTGTAAAACCACCAAATGATAAAGGGTTAAATGACTATATGATATGACTCATGTAAACAAGGTGCACCTTCCTTTTCGATAGCCGGTCTAGTTAGAACTCCACTGTTAAGCATGCTTGGCCTGGAGTAGTGATCCGGATGGGTGACCTCCTCGGATGTTTCTCAGGGTGTGTGTCAATGAGAACAAAACACACTAGAAAGGATATGTGTTGGCATGTGGAGACTATCATTAGTCAGATAACCTGTTCGGGCAAATGGGTGGAACATAGGGTGGGACCCACGTGTCTATGGGACAATTGGTGGGCGGGGCCCAGTTGATACATTTGGTATCAGAGGTGGTACCCAGCCTTATGTGTGATGCACAACCTTGGTTGAGATGTAGGTCCAAAAACAAGGATGTTGATCTCTAAAGGGTAGTGATTTTAACACCCCAAAACGATAAAGGGTTAAATGACTAAATTATATTACTCATGTCAACAAGGTGTAGCTTCCTTTTTGGGAGCATGTCTGATTAGAACACCACAGTTAAGCACGCTTGGCCTGGAGTAGTGATCAGGATGTGTGACCTCCTGGGATGTTTCTCAGGGTGTGTCTGAGTGAGGAAAAAACACCCTGGAAAGGACATGTGTTGGCCTGTGGGGACTATCATTAGTCAGATAACTCGTTCTGGCACATGGGTGTGACCAAGGGTGGGGCCCACCTTCTGCAAGGCAACATGTTGGCGGGGCCCAGTTGATACACTGATCCTCATTGAAATAATTACCAATATGTGTAGTCGCCACATCTAAACCATGATTCTCAGGTCTAGCTGCGATATCATGTACACCCCACTCATAATTTTGTAGACAACAACTACAATCTATTGGTATAAAAAACAGCACAATGATAGATTTCTACAAATACATAATATGAAACCCACAAATCCATCTTGAGATTGAAATTGAAGCCTGCCATTTTGAGAACAAATAGGTATAAGGGTAACTTCCTACCCCATGCGACCATCCCTATATTAATGAATCCCCTACGACTATACTCTTAATGTTTTATACTGGGTCATTACAACATTGCAATACGATATTAGTAGGCCATAATTTTCACAATTTGTAAGTAGATGAATGAGTTTGAATCAACTGCAACAAATAAATCAGATAATATAGTAGAGGATAATTTAATAATACATCATTCCATAGATGATCCAATGGCCTGATCATTAGGTATCGAATCTTTTTCATGAACGTAAAATGATAAATGGATCTACAGTACAATTAGACGACCAATTATAAAAAATAATATTCCAGACCTACTAGTAATCAGGATTCTAGCTACCACAACCACAAAATCCTCCTAAGCTAGTATAATTATTGGTACTTCAACTCCCCTATTGTCGCAACATAAATCCACCGACCCATGAAGGTAGAGCATCTGTTAATCCTCTTCTACACGAAGATGTTGTAATTTTCAGAAAAAATATTTAATGGCTCCCCATATAACCAGAAGTCCAATACTCAAGAATATTTCTATCATATTGACTCATCAAAGGCCCCTATATTATATACTAATGGGACACCATGGATGTTCCATCATGGGTAACTATGGATACCACCATCCTAAATGGAATATCAATAGAATTTTTCCTACTACTAAAAGAACTATTGGAATTCTGTAGAATAAATTATATATGCCTAGAACAATCATCATCCCTTAGGTTTTGGTCCATGGTAAGATCTTGATGAAATAATATATAAAAGTTCAAATTTTGAAATACATGAAACTATGAATGAAATCCATACATGAACCCATCATAAAAGCATCTGGCACATGAAATCTCATCCATATCTAGAAGTAGTGAAAAGAATTATAAGTCAGTGAAACAAACCAAATACTCCATGACTAAAAACAAACCATACTATATATTCCTAGTCTCTCAGAAACAATCTTATCAGATCTTCTACAGAAAGAATTGATCATAGAACATAGTCTATAAATCATCCCATACCATGCCACAATAGCAGCCAACCTAGGTAATTATATCCCACAATCGCATAACAGAACCACACATCCTATAAGACTTAATTTTTACCACACGATCCACTGGAATATCCAAATTCTCAAAGACAAACATAGTGGCCCTTATCCAAGACTCATCATCATGTGGACCTCTAACCCTATAGAATGCATAAGGATGCTGATACTAGAACTCACGGGTAAGACTAGTCATTGTATGTGGAGTCCATAGAATCCCTTTCATGGACTACACCAGATGTAGAAAACAATCATGAAGTTGATCAATAATTCAATATCAATTAAAGAAGGTGGTGACACAAGTGGCACGATTTAGGGTAAAAAATGGTGGCTCAATGCCCACCTGAACTAGAGCGTGGTTGTCACCACCTTCTTGACAAACAACATGAGGATTTTTCGGTGGAATTCTTCTAAAGATTCCAAGAACATGAATCAATATATTTATATCACTAGAGGGTGCTGATTTTTTTTTTGATAACTACCAATGGTATACAACCCCAACTACATAGTTATAAGTCCTTGTATTGGTATGTTTTCAATTATAAATTTTAGGGGTTCCAATAGATGAAGGGTAGACTATTCCTTACATAAACATTTACACACAACAATTTAACCTACATTATCATGATTCAGTTTTATACCATACAATTTCATATTTTCATATATCAAGATTCATTCAAAATAAGTTTTACATCATCGTGAATAAGAACCCATAATCGTTGTCATAATGATCTACACCCATTTGATTTACAATTAATTTCTTGACTGGATAAATTACTCATTGAAACACATGAGGGCCTATACACCTCAGGAGTTGAAACAATAAATCACACAATCATAGTCCAAGGATAGAACAATACCAAATATATAGGTCTCACACATCAATCATATTAATACCAAGAAATAAAATAATTGAAATGAACCAATATGGAAGGGAAATGAGCATGGAATTTGAATTCTTGGTTCATATAATGATTCTATTGAAAATTCATTGTTACCTAAAATAATCGGGCTAAGGATAATATTGATCAAAAATTTTAATAATAATAATAACCACAACAAAACATTTGAATAACCAATTGGTGAAATGATATCAAAATTAAGATGAGAAATAATAAAAACAATTATAATTTAGCGACCACAGAATTTACCCTGAACATGGGTTTGTGACATATAAGAATAATGTATAACCAATTTCAATAGAATTCCTAATATTCCCAATATTCTATAAATATATTAAAAAAATAAAGGAACAACTCTTATACCACATTATGATATCACAGTCCCAAATTGTTTTTATCCGGTTCTACAAGTCTAGTTGTCCACATTCCCTCAATCGCATCTCCATAAACTGCATAGTTTTTATAATATAAGTGGTGACCTAGGGTGTGTTTTTGGGGTAGACTGTTCCCTTATTAAAAGTGTTATTTATATTTTATCAATATCAAACCCCGTTAAATAGTGAAATTAATAAAAAAATAGGAACCACAAAAAACATATTGTATAATAATAAATAGGTTAATCTAATAATATTAATAACAAGGTGAGGATGATATATTCCATGTATTATGGATCCTTGAAAACATAGATAAAAATAAGCAGACAATACATTCAATACAAAATTATTATAGAGGTATCTAAAATCCACCCCAATCATATCCATGTCACGAACCAAACCTACCTGGGCTCGAGCTGCAACTACTCCAAGCCTGACTCTATAGGTCAGGGGCTGGCGACCAGCGCTGAAGGCATAATAACTCAGGGAGCCCTTTTCCTAGGTACCTGTACAGAAACACACGCAACACACTCAACGAAAAAGTTCAGAGTAAAAGAAAAGACAAGTAATGAAAAAGGGAATCTTCTATAAATAAACCACAAAGTGCATCGACCTCAACAAGTGAAAAGAAAACTGAACGTACATTGAAAAGGAAAAAGGGTAAAAACACATACCCAACCAAAAAGTGCCACAACCCAGTATCGGGTAAACAAAAGAAAATAGCTAGAAGGATCCCCGACCTGGAACCTGACTCCGACCACTGCATGCGGTCAATGCTCCCAAACTCCTGTGCTCTACTGAAGTCATGACCAACCTGTCTATCATCTGCAAGGGCACACCACGTGCGGGAAAAGCCCAAGCAGGGGTGATTATAAAAATACTCAGTAGGATACTCTGAAGGCTCGATGGAGAAACAAAGTAGGTACCGAAGGGTGAGCAGTAGAGAGAACATGAAAAGTAACGGAGTACAATAGAGAGTGCAGAAAAGAGTACAATAGAGAGTCCAGCTCAACCCAATAAGAGGAAAGAAGGTAGTCTCATCCAAACACAAGGATATGGAAACGGTGAGAAGATGAACGTCCCGTTGATTTTTCTCTACCAATAGCAATAGAGTAGACTCGTCCAACCATGAGAATCTAGAAACGGAAAACACGTGGCATACCCCACGCATCTTCGCCTCTCCGGGAAAGAGTGTAACCAAACCCAAGAAGTGGGTACTAAAACAAGGTATATACATATCCTTTTACTCAATCAAGAAGCCCAAACAACGTCGTAAGGGGATCTCCGTCCCATATCTCAGCCCAAGAAAACGAGTAGCCAACAGTCCCAGAAGGAAACACCATTGATACCCAACATCCTAAACACCTTCCACAAACTACAAGTCAAGGGTATCAATCCACCGCACCTCAACACTATCCGCTTTGGGAGGCACTGACTCACCCACACGTTTTTAGATAGCGTCACAAGAACGCATCTCAGTGGGGAAATCACTCCTCATACTTGAGAGTACTAGGGAATGTCAAACCACAACTCATCACTGCCCTGCAGTTGAGAGGTATTCTCAAAGACAAAGTCGTTCCATCACTGACCCATACAACCAAGGGTCCCTCTCTGGTAATCAAGGAGGAAAGCCACAGACTAGCCTAGTAGAAAGGACTGAGATTGGAATATCAATGGGTGTCCCACTGCCCATACTTGTTAGATGGTAATTCAAAATACATCATCTGGTGACCCACTGCCCAGCCCCGCTGGAGGGTAGACCTTAATACACCATCAGGCGACCCATTGCCAAGCCCTGATGGATGGTAGACCTAGATTAAGTCGGAAGGAGACCCACTGTCTAGCCTTGCTGGAGGGTAGAACTATAACTAGATGACGGTCGAACCACTTCCCAGCCTTGCTAGAGGGTAGACCCTAAGAGGTCATTGGGTGACCTACTACCCAGTCTCTACTAGAGGGTAGACACTAAGTGCATCGGGTAACCCACTTCCCAGTCTCTACTAGAGGGTAGACACTAAGAGCATCGGGTGACCCATTGCCCAGTCTCTGCTAGAGGGTAAACTCTAGAAGTCAGTGAGAAACTCATTGTCCAGTCCTATTGGAGGGTAAACCTGAAGAAGTCAATGAGTTACCCACTGCCCATCCCCGCTGGAGGGTAAAAAATAGAACTTCCCTAGCCATCTCTACTGGAGGGTACAACACTGGCCAACTGATCACATAGTGGGTATCGTTCAACCACCCAACTCCAGAACATCTCAACAAAAATGGGATCAATTCCTATTCCATCATTGGGTGTCACTAGCACCACTACTGGTCGATCCATAGAGAACGAAACTAGGGGGAGACCACTAAACCCTGATGGTCAAACAAACAAGCACATGGCCAGGGGAAAAACTCGACCCTGCAAGTCAAACAAATGAGCGTAGAGGGACCCTGTACATCACGATAGGTCAAAGTATGTAAATCAGAACCCGGAATACACGTGGGTCCCAAACAACATGTGTCCCCATCTCAAGCCCAACCAAGCGTACAAACGTTCTCAGGTAGAAACATCTCCAACGTGTACCTCCAAGTATTCCCGTATACTCTCAGAGTATACCACGTCTCCATCCCCAAGGCTATCGTGCACACGACACCCAACGTCAACACGACAGCGTGACGTAACATCTCAAACTTTCCGCCTCAACGACTGGGGCACGACCCACCACATCTGTTCAAGCATCACTTCACTCACACGGGAGTGCACACGATCAGACGCCAAGGGTCTGCTAAAAACACAGTAGAAGAACCGCCCCCTGGGGCACCTTCACATTTCCACATTTTATAAGATCACATATAAGGCTCCGCACAACCAAATGGATCGCACCGTTGTAATCCTTGCGAAAAAACACCTGATGTAGACTACTCACTCGCCTCAAACGGACATCTGACAGAAAAGTCATCAACACTGCCTCACACCGGAACGGTGTCTCGTGATCTCGAGCCTCGACCCCGAAAAAGGTCAGGCGCATCACACCATTGTGATCCCATAGGGAAAACACGTCAAAAGCACTTCTCACTTGGCTGCAACGGATATCTGGAGAAGAAGATGCATTCCGGCGCACCGCGAACAAGCGTTGCTTCGTGGGACCCACAACCCTCTCCAGAAACTCAACAAACGGATCACAACATTGTCATCCTATCGAAAAAGTACACGAGTTGGACTATTCACTTGTCCAAAACGGTCACTCGGTGATGGAGATGGAAAATCACCGTCAACGCCCAAACGACACTCATGGGGCCTACACCATCGTTCCGAATTCGAGTGGGCGGATTGCACCATCGCAATCCCCTCGGAAAAACATCCAGAAACGACTGCTCGCATTCCCTGAATGGAAGTCCGGTGAAGAGGGCGCTAAACACCACTCACAGCTCGAAAGACGGCCCGTGGGGTCCCCACCTCAAATCTAGCCTCAACGCTTGATACCACCCTGGAAACCTCCGCTTCGGTGCCAGAGTCGCAACGCCGCTGACAGTGCTCAAAATGGACATCGGACGCGTCCGCTCCATCCAAAACAAAAACCCCCGAAGAAAACATCACTTCACTTAAGGACGGGTCGCACCTCCGAAGCCCCCCGTTTCAGAAATTAAAAATTCCTGAAACCATCTCAAGGAGTCCGCCTTGATTGAAGGTCTGCACCTCCCCTAATGGCACGCAAAACGGACGCCCGTAGCGAAAGATACGGGCGTCAGAAATTTAAAGGGGAACCCCCTTGGACCGGACCGGCCCGATCAGGCGGGTCTGCCCACAGCCGGCCCGCGCCCCAGCCGCGGGTCCGTTTCACTCCGTCGCGGTCAGCTGGCAGCGGCCCGCCGCAACAGACCGACCGACAAAGCCTATCTATTTTTTTACACAGGGGCATGCATTACGCGGGTCACGGTCGCGCCGCACTGGGCCGCGCGTCTCGCGGCCCCCCTGCCACTTTCCCTAGGCCGACGCCGCCGCCCGGGACCCCGCCTCGCTGTCGTCCGCCGCGGAGCGCCTCTGCCTGGCACCTCTTCCGAGCGCTGCTCGCTATCCGCGAGCCCCGACCGATACCAAGGAGCCCACCACCTGCACCCGAGTCTGCTGTGCCGCAAACACCCTCTAACCGAGCCACCGCCGCCAGGGGTCGTCGGATTGCCAGACACCCCCCAAACCTCCCGAAATTCCCGTGAACTTCTCTGGACCACTACTGCGTCCTCGTAACTGGAATTTCGATTCCGAAAGAAGTGATGGAAAGAAACAAATGTATAATACACTTCTATGGGATTTTCTCTAGGATTTAACAGCAAATCGACGAATAAAATTGAATTCAAAGGGCGGTTCGGAATTGAAAACGCAAGGGAAACCTCCTACCTCACTGGGCTTTGCTCGACGCTTCACAGACGATCTACCGCCTCTTCATCGACTTGATGGAGCTACCTCGATTGAGTGGAGGAGGATAGGGAGCATGATGGGCTGCCTTGAGGGGGGGTTTTGCCATGGGAGAATAAGGGAGGAAGGGGGAAGGGGTTTAAATAAATTAAAAAGAAATTTTAATTTATTAAAACCCATAATTTCCTGCCATTCGAAACCATTGGCGAGATCAAAATTAAACCTACCCTAGGTTAAAAACCACCCCCACATCACAAAGGTGGTCTCGGAATTGGATTCTGAGCTTCCGTTTGGATGTTATTAAACATAGCGCCCGAGGACGCCACATTTTGAAAACGCCCCTAGGGCCATTTTTCACAGATGACCCACACACGTGAAACGTATACCTCTCTTAGGGTAAACGTCACTCTTTAAACTCAACCGTTCTCTCGGTTTTCCAATCCGAGCAACCTTTTAAGAGATACATGAGTTTTACCATTAAACGAATAAATTAATTAATTAATTTACCCATTTAACGTTCCGAAAGCGAGTGAGGGATCCAAACATCCCGTGCCAACATTTTTAATGTCGTTCCTACGGTAAAAACCCCATTACGGACCCATCTGTACACTCATATCTCTGATTCGAAGAACCGTTTAGGAGTTATCCCATTTATTTGACATTTTCAGTGTGAGCGCACTGAAAATTTAATTCTGGCCACTCTGGGGCACGGAATCGCACGCCGTCTGAAGGCACTGCTCTGTAATATCATCTAGAATATTCCAAAGTCTTTCAAAGAAAACATCGGGTTCTTACATCATTCCCTCCTTTAATATTTTCATCCCCGAAACGCAAAACAAGGGAGGAACACTTCGTACTGAGCCCACACTCTGCTCTTTCGTACCCAGAAGAACTCTCAGACAGCTCTGCGCCACCGCACACAGGACAAAGGATTGATCTATTCATGTGAGGTCAGCCCTTTCCAATGTCGTTCACCCACTCGAGACATTGGGGTTACGTAAAGGTGGTAGGGAACCTCGCCATCCCATTTCACGGTTTCAAACGGCCTGAAGGCTCTCGGGGGTAGCTCACCTCCCTGAGCGAACCCTTACGTCACACACCACAACTGGAATCACCGCCCGCACCTGGAACATGGTCTGGTGATTCCCTCCTTCATAATATCCATATGGTGGAACACCCAAGGATATCTGGTCACGCAAGATTCCACAGTCGATGTCTCACATCCAAGGCCTTCTTACACGCTCGGAAGAGAAGGAGTCAAACACCATCGACTAAAGGAAAATGTTCCATGCCTTTTATCATACTAACACATGGTTGCACCGACACCCCGCACCACCCTGGTAACACCTTAAGCAAGGATCATGGAGGAATGAATTACACACATAGTGTCTATTGATTCAACTGAAAAAAGTAGAAGAGCTGTAGAGCGTACATATTATCACCTAATGCTATGCAGGATCAATGACATTCAAAGCACGCGGCTGTCCGTGATCCCAAAGGTCAGCTCCCGGAGCCTGAAGTGGACCGCCTAGTGGTGATGGGAAGCCCTCATAATGTCGTCCCCCACTACCAGCTCCCCCATTCTCCTCTGCTAGGACCACCTCTCTAGGAGCTGCTCTGATCATGTCACTGCCTCTGTCGTGGTGATGCACCTGCTGCCTGCCCGAAGCTCTCTGCATGTCTGGTTGGCAGTCCCGCGCCAGGTGACCTCGCCTGTCGCAAACATAGCTATGACTCTCTTTAGGCTGCACTGGTGACCTCTGGCGCCATTGCGGTTTACGACTACGCCCCTAAGTCCGGTCATCAGGAAGTTGCATGCGTCGAGGTTCTACTTGTCGACGCTTGCTAGCTTTGGTAGACGTCGCGGCTCCGACGTGCCTGCTGCCACCACCAACTATAGAACGTGACATGAAGCACTCTTTCACCAGTACCTGATCTATTCCCCCAGCATATGTGGAAAGGCCCAAGCGTACTATGGAATCACGAATCATTTGGCAGAGACCCTGATCAAAATTCCATGTTCGGATGTTGTCATCATGGACAAAGTCTGGGAAATAGTGTGCACGGTCAGCAAAACTAGCCGCGTACTCGGCCACTATCATCCCTCCCTAAAGAAACTGAATGATCTCATGAATCTGAATGGAGCGTAAGGAGGGGAAAAACTCCTCATGAAACAACAACTGAATTTTGTCCCAATAAAGTGACGAATCGTCATGAAACGGAGTCACCAGACTCCACCAACGCCAAGCTACTCCATGAGAAAGGTTGGCTGCCAAAGCCCCTCTCTGATCTACTAGCATCTGCACAATCCTAAAAAGGCGAACCACTACCTCGATCCAAACCTCTGATCCCATAGGGTCTGGCTCACCACTGAACCTCAGCGGTCTCTGCCACTGGAACTCAAGGAGCGTTCTCAACCTGCACTCATTCTCATCCTGATCTATTGAAACTTCCTACTTCTCAACAAGTGGGGGTGCTGCTACTGGCCCTCTCGGAGAAAGGGGCTCCCATGATGGGTCCTGGATTGTGGCCTTGTAGTTCACAGGTTCATCGTCACAAAACAAAGCTGGTATCCTGCCTGGCTGTCCTCAGAGAGACATCCTGAAAATTACCAAGGAGTGTCGCGGTCAGATGAGAATATATGTATATACCAATACAACAATGATGGGGAGCTGAATCAAGAAGGACAGTCAAAGACTCAATCCTATGTGATGTACAAACCAATTTTCCTGAAACAAGTGTCTCAGCATGCTGAGTCGACGAGCGGGTTATCAGGGTCCTGGTGAATGGTTATGTCGGCCACCGCACCATCACTAGACTCCCTGTCCTGAGAGCCGCTCTCGAGACACGTTAACATTATTTTTCTAAATCCCAACCAATTTCTTTTTAAGGATGTCCGCGCAACACACAAAGGAACTAACAACCTATGATAACACTTTTTCACAAAACAAACCTACCCGGGCTCGAGCCGCAACTACCCCAAGCCCGCCTCCATAGGTTAGGGGCTGGTGACTAGCGCCGAAGGCACAATAACTCGAGAAGGCCTTTGCCTAGGTACCTGTACACACACATGCATCACACTCAATGAAAATGTGCAGAGTAAAAGAAAAGACAAGTAAAGAAAAATGTAAACTAT
Organism: Viscum album; assembly: GCA_963277665.1. Lineage (NCBI taxonomy): Eukaryota > Viridiplantae > Streptophyta > Magnoliopsida > Santalales > Viscaceae > Viscum > Viscum album. The sequence continues at coordinate 1,451,424,697 of OY728155.1, forward strand.
AATAAATAAACCACAAAGTGAATCGGCCTCTACAAGTACAAAGAAAGCCGAAGGTACACTGAAAAGGAAAATAGAAAAAACACGCACCCAACCAAAAAGTGACATAACCCGAAATCAGGTAAAAAAAGAAAACAGGTGGAAGGATCCCCGACCTCGAGCCCGACTCTGACCACCACATGTGGTTCATGCTCTCGAACTTTTGTGCTCCACTGAAGTCACAACCAACCTTTATGTTGTCTTCCAGGGCACCCCAAGTGCGGGAAAAGCCCAAGAAAAGGTGAGTATAAAACTACTATGTAAGATACCCCAAAGGCTCTTGGGAGAAACAAAGGAGGTACCGAAGGATGAGCAGTAGAGCCAATAGGAAATGTAAAGGAGTATAACAGAGAGTGCAGTAAAGATTACAATAGAGAGTCCTGCTCAACCCAATAAGAAGAAAGAACGTAGTCTCATCTAGACACAAGGAGCTGGAAATGGTTAGAAGATGAACATTCCTTTGAGTCTTCGCTACCTATAGAAGGAGAGTAGACTCGTCCAACCACGAGAAGCTAGACACGAAAAGAACATGGCACACCCCACGCGTCTTCGTCTCTCCTAGAATGAGAGTAACTGAACCCATGAAGTGGGTACCCGAACAACGTATATACATATCCTTAAGCTCAATCAAGAAGCTCGAACAACGTCATAATGGGATATTTGTCTTGTAGCTTAGCCCATGAATACAAGTACCCAACAGTCCTAGAAGGAAACACCATCGATTCCCAGCATCCTGCACTCCTTCCCCAAACTACAAGTCAAGGGGCTCAAACCACAACACCTCGACACTATCCGCTTTGGGCGGCATAGACTCACCTGCATGGTTTTAGATCGCGTCACAAGAACACGTCTCAGTGGGGAATGTGCCCCTCGTACATGAGAGTTCTAGGGAAAGTAAAACCACACCTCATCAATGCCCTACAGTTGAGAGGTCTTCTCAAAGTAAACTTCGTTTCATCACTGACCCGTACACCCATGGGTCCCGCTTCGGTAATCACGGAGGAATGCCACAGACTAGCCTAGTAGAATGGACTGAGTCTGGATTATCAACGGGTGTCCCACTACCAAGCCCTGCTGGAGGGTAATTCATTATACATCATCCAGAAACCCACTTCCCAGCCCCGCTGGAGGTTAGACCTTAATACACCATCAGGCGACCCACTGCCCAGCCCCACATGAGGGTAGACCTGGAATAATTCGATAGGAAACCCACTTCCCAGCCTTGCTGGAGGGTAGACCTGGAACTAGACGATGGGCGACCCACTGCCCAGCCTTGCTGGAGGGTAGACCCTAAGAGGTCATCGGGTGACCCACTGCCCAGTCTCTGCTGGAGGGTAAACCCTAAGTGCGTCGGGTGACCCACTGCCCAGTCTCTGCTGGAGGGTACACCCTAAGAGCGTAGGGTGACCCACTTCCGGTCTTTACTGAAGGGTAAACCCTATATGTCAATGAGAAACCCATTTCCCAGCCCTGTTGGAGGGTAAACCCGAAAGAAGACGATGAGTAAACCCACTGACCAGCCCCGCTGGAGGGTAAAACTCAGAACTGCCCTGGCCATCTCTTCTGGAGGGTACAACACTGGCCAACCGAACACCGAGTGGGTATTGCGCAACCACCCAACCCCAGAACAACTCACCCAAAGGGGTTCAGCGCCTGTTCCATCACTGGGTGTCACTAGCACCGCTACCGGCAGATCCATCTAGAATGAAACCAGAGGATACCAGTCAACCCAGCATGTCAAACAAACGAGTACAGGTCCAGGGGAAATACTCCACCCCAATAGTCAAACCAACAAAAGCAGAGGGACCATCTATATCGCGAGAGGTCAAAGTACGTAAAGAATAACCCGACACGCACATGGGTCCCACAGAACGTGTGGCACCATCTCAACCCCATCCAACCGTACAAACATTCTCAGGTACAAACATCTCCAACGAGTACCTCCAAGCATTCCCGTATACTCCCAGAGTATACCACGTCTTCAGCCCTAAGACAATCGTGCACACGACACCCAACGTCAATGTGAGGGCATGACGTAACATCTCCAACATGCCGCCACAATTAATGGGGCATGGCCCACCACATCTATTCAAGAATCACTTCACTCACTCGGGAGTGCACGCGATCACACACCAAGTGTCCTCTAAAAACACATTAGAAGAACTCCCCCCCCCCAGGGAACCTTCACATTCCCACATTTAATAAGATTGTGTATAAGGCTCTACACAACCAAACGGATCCCAATGTTTTAATTCTCACGGAAAAACGCGTGAGATAGACTACTCACTCGCCAAAAACGGACATCCGACAAAAATGTCACCAACACTGCCTCATGCCCGAACGACGTCCCGTTATCCCGATCCTGAACACCAAAAACAGTCGGGTGCATCACACCATTGCGATCCCATCGGGAAAAAATTAAATGGCACAAATCACTTGAGTGCAACGGATATCCGGAAAAAATATGTGTTTCAGAGCACCACACACGAGCAGTACTTTGTGGGACCCAAAACCCGGTCCCGAAACACAATGAACAGATCGCGCTGTTGTCATCCTCTTGAAAAAGTACACGAGTTGGACTATTCAATTTTCCAAAACGGTCGCCCGATGATGGATATGGAAAATCACCGTGAACGCCCAAACGGCCCACGTAGGGCCCGCACCATCATGCCGAATTATAGCGGGCAGATTGCACCATCTCAATCCCCTCGGAAAAACATCTAGAAACGACTGCGTGCACACCCCGAATGGACGTCCTGTGAAATGGGCGCCAAACACCGCTCGCAGCTCGAAAGACGGCCCGTGGAGTCCACACCTCAAATCCAGCCTCAACGCCCGAAACTGCCCTGGAAACCTCTGCTTCGGTGCCAGGGTCATAATGTCGCTGACGGCGCTCAAAACAGACATCAGACGCATCAGTTCTGTCCAAAAAAAAACCCCCTCAAAGAAAACGTCACTTCACTTAAAGACGCGTCGCACCTACGAGGCCCCACGTTTCTGAAATTAAAAATTCTCGAAACCATCTCAAGGATTTCTCGTTGATTAAATATTCATGCCCCGCCCGGCCGACATGGACGATCTCTTTTTTTTTCACAGCGGCCCATATTACGCGGGTCGCGGTTGCGTCGCACGGTGCCGCGAGCCTCGCGGCCCCGCTGCCCCTTGCCCTACGCCGGCTCTGCCGCCCAGGACCCTGCCTCGCCGCCGTCTGCCTGCTCGTCGTCCGCCGCGGAGTGCCTCTGCCTGGCTCCTCCGCCGAGCGCTGCTCGCCATCCGCGAGACCCGGCCGACACCAAGGAGCCCGCTGCCTGCACCCATGTTCGACATGCCACCAACACCCGGTAATCAAGCCATCGCTGCCGCCAGGGGTCGTCGGACGGCCGAAAACCCACCAAACCTCCATAAAATCCTGTGAAATTTGTCGGACCGCTGCGGCCTTCTCATAACTCGTATTTCGATTCCGAAAGAAGAGATGGAAAGAAAAAAATTTATACTACACGCCTATGGGATTTGATCGAAGATTTAATAGAAAATCGATGACTAAAATTGAAGTCAAAGGGCAGATTGGAATTGAAAACGCAATGGAATCCTCCTTCCTTGCTGGGCTTCACCCGACGCTTCACGAACTCACCGCCACTGCATCATCACCTTTCTGGATCTACCTCGCTAGAGTGGAGGTGGAGAGGGATCTTGGGGGGCTGCCATGAGGGGGGGTTTCGCCAGGGGTGAATAAGGGAGGAAGGTGGAAGGGGTTCAAATAATTTAAAACGAACTTTTAATTAATTTAAATCCATAATTTCATCACATCTGAAACCATCGGCGAGATCAAAATTAAACCTTCTGTAGATTAAAAACCACCCCCTGAGCACAATGGTGGTCTCAGAATTGAATTCTAAGCTTCCATTTGGATGTTATTAAACTTAGCACCCGAGGCCGCCAAATTACGAAAACGCCCATGGGGCCATTTTTCCCAGACGGCCCGCGCCCGCGAAACGTATACCCCTCATAGGGTAAAAGGCATGCTCTGAACTCAACGGTGCCCCCGGTTTTCCAATCCGAGCCACCATTTAAGATATACTCAAGTTTCACCATTAAATTAATAAATTAATAAATTAATTTACCCGTTTAACGTTCTGAAAACGAGCGAGGGGTCCAAACATCCCGCAACGACATGTTTTTGTCGTTCCTAGGGTAAAAACCCCATTCTGGATCCATCCGTACACTCATTTATCTTATTAGAAGCACCGTTTAGGAGTTATGCCATTAATTTGTGTTTCCAGTGTGAATGCACTGAACATTTAATTCCGGCCACTCCGGTGCTCGAAATCGCACACTGTCTGAAGGCGTTGCTATGGAATATCATCAACAATATTCCAATGTCTTTCAAATAAAATACCAGGTTCTTTTAATCTAGATCAATCTCAATCATCTACTTCCAAATCCATACTAATAAATCAATATTTCATTTATCTTATGCTAGAATCATCCCTTTTAAAAACCGTGAATAAATTTAATTTGACTCAGAACCAATGGAGCCTATATACGTTGTGTGAAAAATCATAGTAGACCACCACCAATTATTTATATAATATAGATTTTGTGTAATATAAACTATAACATTGTGCATTCATAACAATATGTTAATAAAGTATTATAGTGACATATATATCTAAGTACATACTCAATCCCTCAGTAGGATTAGGAACATAAAACCAATACATTTATTAATCATGCCCCATATATATATATATATATATATATATATATATATATATATATAATTTAGGTCATGTAAGGAATATCCAACAATTACATGATAATAATTGATGATCCAAGGTGAAAAGGGGATCGATGATGTTATTCAAATTAATGGAGGTTCCATGTTAATATACATGGAAACCTATACCTCATAGGTCTCCAACTAATTAGTAATTGTTTCCTGGATATTGGGTATGATTTTAAACTAAGAAACATCATCCAATGAATTCTATAATGATGAATATAACTAAGTCCATTGAATACATCCATGGTAAAATTAGATAGGTAATTTCTAGGCCCACAGATGTTATAAAGGCACCTCATGTCCATCGAAACAATGCTGGATCAAAGGATTGTATCCAATGAATCCTATAATAATAATTAAGGGATTATATAGGGGAATAATAAGTATCCATTGATAAATTATGATTAGGATCCAATGTGTGTATCAACCATGACAACATACATCCTTGAATCAAGAATGGTGTCCATGAGTTCCCAAAAATTCCCTATGTAATCTAGAAGATAACTCGAGTCCAAAAACTCATATAATGATGTCAGTATCATTTTTTAATTGCGAAATTTAAATTTTTTTCATTTTATTAATTTTATATATGAATCCATTTTAATTAATAATACTGATTGATATATCATTTGGTTCAATCATTTCCATTAATTAGTGTGATAATTCCACGATGCATGAAACCTTTATTCAATTTACATAAGTCATAATAAACTCACTTGTTCCATTTTAATACAATTCGTAATAATCTGAATGTTGTGATATATAATGAAACCAAATAATCATTTCCATTAAAATAGGACAATTCATATATATACATATTAAACATCCCAATATTATTTATAATTAATAAACCAATTTGAAGAACATACGTTAGGCATGTATTGTGGGATTCCAACGTGGTACTAGACATGTGTTAATTCACAATCCAATTAATTCATGGGGTAAACATTAAAAGTGTCATGAAACACTCACGAATTGTGGACATAACATTTCATGACATACAATTAAGCCATAATTATCCACTTAAAGAATAAATAAATATTCACACTACTTGGGGAGGTCGAGGTTGTGGATGTATCCTCCAATGAATAAAAAAAATTTATGAATGGTACATAGAACCTGGCTCTAGAGACTCTATGAAATGAATAAAATTTAAATAGTTAACCATGAATAAAATTGGTGCAACCACATGGAAATTATTAAAATAAAGAAACAAGATGGATAATTTATAGACCACATATATTGTACTCATATGTCTCTCCTCATCCAATATCAGACCCATGTCTGGACTATATTAATTGATTTTTGAATAATGGATCAATTCCATAAAATAAGAGAATATGATCCAACATATAAATGGAATCTTTGAAATGAAGAAGAAATATAAATTTCAAAAAATTAATCCAAACCGATAAAATGTGGATTCAATGCGATGAAAGGAGATCAAATTATACATTGGATGGTTTATTGAGAAAAATTCGTATTTTGGGCCTTCAAAATGGTAAAATTATAGTAATGACAAATTTTCCCACAATTAGAGAAAAAAATGAAAGGAGTGGTGGATTATGAACATAATTAAAATGGAAAAATGTTAAATTTAATGAAAAGTTTCATTGTATGTTTTTTCAACAATGTTTTGAAATTTGTGCATAACATGTGCATAGTGTGTTGAATGAAGTGGAACTTGCACTTTTAGGCTATATGGTTATTGAAACCTTTCTTGAACTATGTAAAAAATATCTGCAACAATAGTTAGGAATTATGACAAAAAAATATTTATTTGATCAAACTATGGTCCCTTTCGCTACATTCTATCAATCCTCTTATTGTTGTAATTATCCATGTATCCTTCCCAACATAGTTTATTCAAACAATGAGACACACCTTTTTATCTTAAAAAGAATTGTTTTCTTCTCCAAACATGATTTGAAAACCCTTAGGTATTTCACAAAATTTTCTTGTATCCATTTTATGTTTACAATAGATGATTAGACAAAAATTTATTAGATCCATACTGGAATGAAAATATGGTTTCCTATAAATAAAATTTGTTGAAAATATTAAAAACCATCTATTTTAATTTAAAATTTATAATCATGTTGCAGGATTGGCCCATTTTATGTGACATTGTTTGTGACGATACACACTCCCTGAATGGTTTAATTAAAAGGTATGTTATAAGTAATATGAACAGAAGCATCGTAGAAGTGTGGATATTTAATACCATTCATTTTATATGAGGAATGATATTCTTCTCACATGTGACATCTTACGTTGATCACATTGTGAATCTACAATTCATTGCATGGGTGTATCTCAAAGATAGGTATCATTTGGTGGGGGTGTTTTCCTTTATTTTAACGTCATATAACTGGGATACTATTCTATTTTGTTTAATATCCTAATTCTCAAACATTGGTGCAGGTATTATACATGTTTCTTCAAATTAAATGTTTTAGTGGGAGGAGTGATGTATATTGTGGGATTTGGGAAGGATCTATGGGTACTACATGGCCATAATAAATGTAAGAGACTGTATTTTAAAGCTAAATATTTTACCACTAAGGCTTATGTTTCCACTATACAAGGGATTTTGGGAAAAAATTTCATAGGAACTGTCCATTTCACGTGCTTAGTCGGGGTCCTATGGATATGGTGGATTTAATTTGAAAAAAACTATAATGGAGGCTGCCACCCCATGCTTGTATAAAAAGTATTTTCTTGGAGTTTCCATGATATTGATCATGTATAGTGTTGAGGTATTAATGAATGTAGATTTATTATTTGTAGGGTATCATTGAATTTATTTTTATCAGAATAGTGATTTATAAATGTAGTCATCAAGTCAAGGACTAAATTGATGTTGTAAGAAATATTGTATTTTTATGAACGCATAATATTGTATGATCTATAATCCAAAGAAAGAGGATGTCATATGTTCTATTGAGGTGTATTTGTTTGAATTCATTTTATTGCATAAATCCAAGAGTTTCACGAAGGCTAGAAATAGTTCAATGATTAATTATTTAATTAATATATGTTTCAAGATGTCATGTAAATAATAAAACCAATTAATTTGTGGCCTATGTGTGATTTTGTTCTGAAGATTTCATCAGGTAGGAATCTATGGGATGTTCAATCGTAAAAACTAATTGATAAATAGAGGGCTTATGAAATGATATATTAATTCTTTACATCAATAATAACCTTCATAAAATGGTGTATGAATATATATTTATAGTTAAATAGTTTTGATAGGCACATGGTCATGGAACATCAACCATGTCATGCGACATTTTTTCGAATCATGAATCATTAGGTTGCATGACTCGAAATCCATTTCCAATTGAGGTATATCTTGTAATATGTAAATTCCAAAACATCCTTCTCCATCAACCCTGTATATCGGGATGTTTCATGCACCAAGGGATATTTTCATAAAAACAATTTCCCATTTGTGTTTGAGTGTTTTTTATCACCCATGGAACACGAGAAAATCAACATCACCGTTCATGTATTTGTGACTTGTACAAAAAATGAGTTGATCATTGAAAAATACATATGTTTTTTTAAAAGGGGAGTTTCATGCATGGTATTGTCACTTCATTGAGGTTTTATTACATTATAATAATATGAGGCGATTCATATTAATTTCCACAAGAAAATGCCTTATTTCCAAAATTTTAGAATAGAATGAACATACACAATGTTGTGTGTACACACCCTCTTTGTCCTGAAATAGTCCCATGGGATTAGTTTTTTCACTTTATTGTGATAAATTATGTAAGGATCCATAATATTAATTTTTGGTGAAATATATACCCCACCTCATAATTAAAGATGATAGTGATGTGGATTGTCAATTAATGTATAATGTTGTGATCCATGAGGTGTTTTAAATAGTATGAATGATCTTTCAATCGGTTCATGTCAAAAAAAAATGAAAACAATATGATTCATGTAATTCCCATGACTATAAATATAGTGACTTCATCTAGGAACAGTTTCCAGATGTCTTCAATTCAAACATCCCCTCACATGTATGGAACTCATCCCACTGGTCGGAACTATAGACCCTTGAAACTATTATGTTCAGGTCAGATCACTATTACATGACATAATTCATAAGAGCCAAAGTACTTCATTTTTCTCCAATGAATATGAATAATCTGTATTTCTGTTGTGAAAATGATTTCCATTTTCATGTTAAAAAACCTAGTTGCATTTAGTTGACAATGTAAATTCCAAAATTACTAATGAAATTGACAAATAATAAATCGTTGCAACTATTTCCACATTGTGGTTGGATAAATATATAGAAAACCTAATGTTACTCAGGTTATAAGGGTAGTTATCTAGAATGTGGAATATTTAAACCACCAAATATCATGATAATGAGGGTATCTTCTCAGAAAAATATTATTGTTTTAAAACTCTCTGCTACTGAATGACATGATGATCTCGACCATTGATGCTCAAATGAATACGTTATAATTACCTCATCATAAAGAGATTAATGGATGGAAAAAATTTTTGTATGCCACTCTCTTATGGAATTTAATTATACTTTGATATACATAATCATGTATTGATTATAATGATCATTGAACAAAATATTGTGGATGAGGTGATACAAACACAATACTCATGAATTTTATGAGTAATTATCTTGAACAACAAGATAAGTTGGTATGAGGACTGGGATATTAGATCTTGTGTAATCATTTTATATAGTGGGAATCTTCATATTGGGTATGTTACAGGCTCAATAATGTTGGGCCAAAGTTTCACTATATTAGGTTTTATGAAGAATTTTGGACATTAAAATCCCATGTTTATGGAAAACCATAACTGAAACAAGTTTTCCACTATTATTGGTCACCACATATGAAAAAATCAACATATATCATTGGTAGTTGGGAGTTATTAGATTAGATAATCATCAAATGATGTTGATCTCCATAATGGGGAAAAATATGATGAATTACTCTTGGTTCCAAATGCTTATGGGGACTTGGACCAGATGCATGTTGCAAAAAAATTCTTATTGGGCCAACTAAAACTGATCATAATTATTTATAAATCCTTCCACAATGAAACTTCCTTCAACATTTTCTTGTTATTATTTAAAAAAATAGAAAAATAGTTTCTTTCATCATGGAAAATTCATATATCAATATAATGGAACTAGAGGAGGCCATTATCGTACTGCATGACACTCTAAATTGAATTGTATGAGGATTTGGTATATAGTATAATGAGAAAAAAAATAAAATAAATATTCAGAATCCCTTCTAAAATTATTGAAAGGATAGATTTATAGAGTAATAGATGTATGGATAGGAATATGTAAAGGGAAATTTTGGATATATATGATTTTGGGATTCGATAACTAGGAGAAAATTTATATTCTAGTCCCACCCATGTTATAAAACCATCTAGGGCATGTATTGAGGGGATGAATGAACATGTAAAAAATGGTAAATTAAAATACGTACATATATGGAACATGATTCACTAATGGGAGAATTAATTTCTAAATTCTATGACCACCATATAGTATTTATTATTCTCTCATCAGTATTTTTGGGTATAATTATATAATGATTAATGAGTCTATTCTGTTGGATCATATATGTAATTTAATGATCATTGAAATTCTCACCTTGTTATCCATGTATGGTGTGTAGATCGACAACCATAATGGGACTCTATAGATGATTAATTTTCTTTCCATTTTGAGGTTGGTCTTTCTTACACATATCAATGGAATCATGTATTTAAAAATGTATAACCCATCTAAGGTCTCCAAATAATGTGATATGACATATAAATTATAGAATTGGGGTTTTTATGAGGATTTCACTGATTTTATCACAAATATTTACAACAAATAAGTTAGTTTTTAACTTTTGTATTCATTATGTTGGTGATGATGATTCTAGTATAAGATTCTATTTCCAGACACACCGACTATTTTCTAATAAGCATGGATGATGCATACCCAAATAAAATTCGATAAAAATTGGTATAGAAGTTGGAACGATATGATGAGATGCATGAACCACATCATGTGAGGACCCCATCTGTAAGAGGATAGCACTTTGTGTCGAAAAGGCTTCATTATAGTATGGTAGAAGTATTAGGATTATAGTGGCCTTCCAACCCCCATCATTTGGAGGAACCCTAAAAATAGGAACCAATAGTGGTGCATGTATCCCTCAGCAAAGACACTAGGAGTAGGACAATATCATTAGGGATATATCTCCAAATACATAATAAGCTTAAGGGGAAAGGTTATAAAATACTGTTCATGAATTGGAGGATATAATCTCCCATGGGCTTTCATAGATGTGTGATATACACTGATTATCCCATACATTAGAGAAACAATGGTACATAATAATCAGAGTTATAAGTTATATCCATGTTATAGGTGTTACAAACTTTGCACCCAATTAGACTAATATCATGATGTAATCTCAAATATTAATTCCACAACTAGAGGAAATTTTTACATAGTAAAAAATTATCAGATTCATGGGAGAGCTACATGTTTCAAGGGAGTATATGGCTGCGGTATCAGTGGATCCTAAATCAAGAAAGGATGTATTTCTAGGTAAAAGTTAAATTAATGATGATCTCATAATTAAATTATATTTCATGAAATGTGATAGGTTTCCCATTGATGATCAAACTAATAATGTACTTCTATTATTCCATGATATTCCACATGCATCACAAGATGATCATAATGAATTAGAGTATGATGTCATAAAGAAAAAATGAATTTTTTACACATAAAAATGAGGAGTATTAATAGATTCATTTCATTCCCTATCGGGGAAATTTTTTTAATATAAATGATTCCCTTATACTATAAGATTCTACAAAATGGGGAATATATACGTCGATACCACACACTTTGTTCACATTATTGGGATTTTGTCATTGATATTGTGCACATATAATTTAAAGTTCTTAATTCCATTGGTACATGATGTCCTCTAACATAACCTATAAAGACCCGTAAAATTCAAGAAATTTTTTTTCTTAATTTTCTTGGGAATTTTACAAGAACGCAATTTCTGACGACACCTGATTCTGAGGCCCAGTGTGCCCGGAATCATTTTCCAAAGATTAGCTCGGGTATGTTCAGTGAACGAACAAGAGGGTATTTCTAAAGTTTCAAACGGTTATCAGAATCAAATTCCGAGGGCACCAATGGAATATCAGCACCGATAATTTCTTAGAAACACCTTTTCCGGAGTTGCGTTTTCTCGGTTGTGGTTTTTTTTGGGTTAAGTTAAGAAATAAAATAAAAGTGGTGCAACAATTTATTTTATTTTACTTAAATCGGCTTAACCTATGTTAAGCAGATAATGTGGGACCCACGATATCTTACCCACTTGGTAGGATATTTTTGAGGTGGGGCCCACACATTCCCCACCATTTCTTCCCTTCTACGTAACGCAACTGCAACCCCCCTTTTAATGAAAGTCAAACCTTACCTTTTTTGTTAAGAAACGCCTCATTAAATTGGGAGTTTAAATCGTTAAAATTAATTCATTGAATTAATTGTTCGTTTCTTATCATTTGAATTTCAAATTATTATGTTGATAATAAAATAGGGGGAGGACTTATTTTATTATGGTTGGGTTTGTTTTGTGTTATACCTTTGGGAGAAAAAGATAAGATTTTTCGTTCTTTGATGAAGAACGCACCACAGCCAACGAAGAACGCCAACCTCTGACGGTTGACGACGGAGAGAGACGCCTTCCTCAAAGATCACATAATGCAAACGGAAATCCTCTTCTTCCGCGGTGATCCTCTTCTTCCATGGCGATCCTCTTCTTCCTCAACGGTTAATTCCACGACGAACGCTCGTTCGACGACAACGTTAAGGTAGGGATTTATTTTTTTTGTTAGTTCGTGAAATCTTCAGTTACTTTCCCCTTTTCATTGAAGTTCCTGTTATCATGATAACAGGAGGAGGTCAGACCGCACGAACACGGCCGACACTCCTCCCCTTTTTGGTTGTTGGTATTGTTGTGGCAATGAAGGCGACACGGTGCTGAAGCATCGTGTGTCATTTTGATAAGGAAAGGGGGAGAAGTGTGGCACCGTCGCACCGTGCCATTGAAGACGAACCATGATGCGGCGCCATCGCGCAGCGCAGTTGAAGACAAACCAAATATGCGGTGCTTTCACGCCGCACCGAAGAACCTCTAAAGCATCGTTGCCGGAGCGGGGCCGCGGCAGAGCCGCGGAACCGGCGGCCGGCACCGGGATGCCGGCGTCGGAGTAAGGGGAATGGCTCTTGCCGGTCCAGTGGCGGCAGCAGCCGGCCGACCAGTGCGGGTTGGCCGGTCAGAGGAAAGTTCCAGGGGTTGTAAACCCCAGCTGGCTAGCTGAGCAGACCCATAAAGGGGCCGCGGTTTCTCCACGCGAGGGCAGCACGCCCCCCGCCCGCATCGCTCGGCCACAACGGCCGAGCCAGCCGCTTGGCCACCCGGCCAGTGCCAGCGCGCCCAACGCGTCGGGCCGAACCGCCGGGACGGGCCGCGCCCAGGTCGGGCCACGCCCAGGCCAGGATAGGCCATGCCGACCGGGCCGGACCGCGTCCGAGCGGTCCGGACCCGAATCCAGTTCGGTTCGACCCGGTTCGGGCCGACCCTGGGGGTATCGGGATGGGTCAAACCGGACTCGAACCCCCTATTACCGAACCTTTTTCTCTTTTTTGCAAATAACGTGAGCTAAGGGCATCCGATCGATGCACCGTCAGTTGCGATGACATCCTTGGATCGGGGCGGTCGTTTTGGTATATCTCACTCAAGGTTTCGGAGATATTTGGGTTCGGTTGGGTTGGTTCGTACATGAAACCAACCGGGCCCTCGGAGCGGAAATGATTATAACTTGAGCTCCGTACGTCTGATTGACGTTCCGTCTACTTTGATGGATTATTCTAAGTGAGACAGATCTTTTGGATTACTCCGCCTGGGGTTTGGACACAGGTGGTTTAAGGTTGGGTTGGTTTTTACTTAAAAACCCACCGGACCCCTGGGAAGAAAAAGACAATAACTCTAAGACCGGGCGTCTGATTGACGTGTCGTCCGTGATGTTGGGTTACTGTTGACAATAATGAACTTTTGGATACATCAAATCCGAACTATGTGTCAGATGATGTATCATCCCCTCGACTCGTGGATCGGACCCTCCCGAACGAGCTTGTTGTGTGCGGGAACCCTAGAGTTGGCTGCAACTGCGACGACAACGACTGTACAAAGATCCTCAGTGGATTCGACAGTGACGACTACAACACTCAGCGATCCTACGTGGATCAGTGCCACCAATACTGTGTGGGTCAGTGCTCAGGAGTCCTATGTCGTCCAGCGCCTACAGATCCTGTGTGGGTCCGATCCTGTGTGGGTCTTTGCCGGGGATAGTTACCTATCGATCCTTTGTGGGTCAGATCCTTTGTGGTTCATTACAGGTGTTAGTACCTTTCGATCCTTTGTGGGTCCGACGACATAGATGAATCAGTGGATATATCTGATCATCTCTATCTTCATACGATGAAGTATACATGTGTGAGTTGAATATTGAATTGATATCCTGTGTGGATTACATTATGCTTTCCTGTGTGGATTGGGTTGTGATTTCCTATGTGGAATAGGTTACATTTTCCTTTTTGGACTGGGTTGTACTTGGGGTCAGAGTTGGAGCGAACTGGAATTGATGACCTAGGTATATGTATGGGAATATACCTAAGTAGTGTTGGATGTTACTTCGTGTTTGTATCTTTCCTTTGTGGATTATCCTTTTTCGATTCTGTGAGACCTTCGGGGGTCCCGGGGTCCCTACTGAGTAGCTTATACTCACCCCTACAAGGGCTATGCCCGCACTACATTGTGTTGGTTGCTGATGATGGACAGTGCTAATCACAGTTGAGGCATGCGGAGCAGGTCGGTACCCTGAGATGGACCACTGGGCGGGATATACTCAGAGCGGACGGCTGGACCCGAGGAGGTGTGGAGGCAATCTGTACTCACCCATCTGGTGGGACATCCAGTGGATGGCTCGAGGCTGCTTCTTTACATTTAGTTACTGTTTTCCATTTCCAGTTTACATTACTTTCAGTTTGAGTTTGTATTATAGCCCACTTATTTTTCCGCACTTACTGTTGTACACAGTTTTTACTTAGTGTTTACTTCTACTTCTTGCATGCTCTGTGGTGTTTGTTTACATCGGATGGAAATTCCTTCCATTTTTACCGGGAATTATGCCTTGGTGCTAGTCTCCAGCCCCTGGCCGATGGAAGGCGGGCTTGGGGTAGTCACAACATGGACCCTGAGGACGGGTCGTGAAAAATTGGTATCATAGGAGTTCGGTTCTACTGCAGAACTTTGGACTCTAAACATTCCTCGATGTGAAGAAATAGTGTTAAGAGTATTAAGTGTGGTTATCAGTCCAGTGAGTATAGTGTTGGTGCAGTGGCCGACGAATCCATACACCAGGACCATGACTCTTGATTTACGACTTAATAGACGAAAACATTGACTACATATGTCTTACAAGTTTTCTTTGTGATTACTTTGTGTCAGCTCACCAGGAAATTGTTCTGACCGTGGCGCACCTGTTCTTTTCAGGATGGCCCCACGATGGAAGCCAACTAGGGTTCTGAGTGTTGAACGTGAAAACAGCCCACTGAGCGACGAGGCCTCGATATAGGGCCATTTGACAGTAGAGGAACTGACGGTACCTCTACCCGCCATGCCACCGATGCTACCAGCCCCAGCTGTTGACGATGCACATCCCCTTAGTGCACTACATGAGTTTCATCACCAATAAATTCCTAGGTTCCGCGGGGAGACGGACCCCCAGGAATCCAAGGATTGGCTGGAGGTAGTTGTACGGGTTTTCATGTTTGTGAGGACACCATCAGACCTCATGGTGATCCTCACAGCGAGCCTACTCCACGCGGCAGCAGGCAGATGGTGGATCTTGATACTCCAGGTGCACGACGGGGCATCTCTTTTATGGATGGACATTGAGAGGATTTTCTGCTCAGAGTTCATCCTGACCACCCTCCGTGCGGTGCGCATCCAGGAGCTTCTAATGCTGTGTCATGGCAGCTTGACGGTCACCTAGTACTCGACGCGATTTACCGATCTGTCACGCTACTTGATAGACATCGTACATGACCCATTATTCTGGGCCCGAACCTTTGAGCAGGTGATGAGGCATCAGATTAGGGAATCGCTGATCTCCCTAAGCATTCTGACTCAGACATGAGTACTGGAGAAAGCCTTTTTGATCGAGAGCTTCGTTGTTGAGCCTTCATCTATAGCAAGACCTACCATGGGGTGGCACGTAGCAGAGTCTTCTGCAGTAGGCAGTCGACGGATGACTCATGGATCTAGGCAGACCAGACCATCTGGCAGATGACCTCAGGACACTGGATTTGTAGTGCGGGGCACACAGCGTGGGGAAAGTCTTTCGAGAGGCAAACAATGCTACACATGCGGCGGGCAGGGCCACATGGATCATGACTGCCCGACCCGCCGTGCCGAGGAGTAGCAGACTGTTGAGGGGGCGCCCAGGTAGAGGCAGATGGTCGACCGTGGTGGTCTGCAGGGATCAGGCAGACGAGGCAGAGGAACTGGCCGAGCAGCAGGTGGTGGGTGATGCTTTGAGGCTCTACCACCACCACCACCAGGTGGTCCACCCCGACCACAGGGAGCTGGCGGGAAGAGACATACACTGCTCCAGGCAGCGGAGGCCTACTACCACGGCACGCCCTAGATGATCCGAGGTACTATCTGTGTCTATTCCACCCTTTATCCAGTTCTTATAGACACAGGAGGGAGTAATTATTTCATAGCCGCTACCCTTGTTCCGAGCTCAAAGATTCCAACAGAGTCGTTGGCTCGATCCTTACGGCTAGAGACTCCAACGGGAGTAGACTCGACGATTATGCACTGGTTCTGGAAGTGTGAGATTAATCTAGGAGGTGAGATATTCGTCTACGATCTTCTTGTAGCAGCGTCGAGGCCATACGATGTCATCTTGGTCATGGATTGGTTATCTACAGTCCATACTCAGATCGACTGTATTAGGTGCGAGGTGTGATCTGTACGCACCGACGGGTGCAGGTTCACCTTCATCGGCGATAAGGGAGCATTTGCAGCACAATATGGACTCTCATAGTGGAGAGGACATCCCATAACTTATCCGTTGGCTAGCCTCATCCTTGGAGCAGTTGACGTGCAGAGTCCTAGTTTTTCTGCAGTGGTGGATCAGTATGAGGACGTATTTCCAGACGACATTCCAGATCTACCTCCTCGCAGAGAGGTAGACTATTATATTGATTTTTACCCTAGGACAACCCCGAGATCCACCCCAGTATATCGGATGGCTCCCTCTGAGCTTTGAGAGCTACGAGTACTGTTGGAGGACTTGCAGGGAAAGGGATTCATCTGACCCAGTATTTCACCCTGGGCTTCCCTGATATTGTTCGCCAAGAAGGCGAACGGGATCTTGCGACATTGTGTCGACTATCATCTCCTGAACCAGGTGACAGTGAGGAACAAGTATCCTCTACCAAGGATTGATGACCTCTTCGATCAGCTCAAGGGAGCACGGTGGTTCTCGAGGATAGACCTCAGGTTAGGATATCATCAGCTCAGAGTTCGGGATGAGGACGTGCAGAATACAACCTTCATATGTCGGTATGGCCACATTGAGTTCTTGGTTATGCCCTTCGGCGTAACCAATACTCCCACAGTGTTCATGGGCCTCATGAACAGGATATTTCAGCCATACCTCGATTGATTTGTCGTCTTCTTCATCGAAAACATTTTGATATACTCGATGACTGAGGAGGAGAACACCTACCACTTGCGGGTTTTACTAGACACACTCTGAGAGCACCATCTTTATGGAAATCTCACGAAGTGTCAGTTCTGTATACGTGAGGTATACTTATTGGGACATGTCATATTTGTGGCGTGATTTGCAGTGGATCTTGTGAATATCGAGGTAGTGCTAGCTTGGGAGCCACCCAGGAGCGTGACGAAGTTGCGGAGTTTCTTGGGACTAGCTGGATACTATCGGAGAATTGTGCTAGACTTCTCCAGAGTTGCGGAACCACTCTCATCTTTGAACAAGAAGGGGAAACCCTTTGTGGGGTCAGACAAATTTCAATAGAGCTTCCATGAGCTGAGACAAATATTGACCAGCGCACCTATCTTGAGGTTGCCGAAGGAAGGAGTAGGGTAAGTAGTTTACTACGATGCATTAGGGACCGGACTCGGATGTGTCCTGATGTAGGAGCCAGAAGTGATCGCCAATGGATCATGACAGTTGAGGATGTATGAGAAGAACTATACTACTCGTGACCTGGAGTTAGCAGTAGTCTTCTTCGCTCTGAATATGTGGCGACACTATCTGATGGGCGAACACTTTACAATCTTTTCTGACCATCAGAGTCTCATGTACATCTTCTCTCAGAAGGAATTGAACCTGAGATAGCGGTGATGACTCGAGATCCTCCAGGACTATGACTTTGAGATATTCTATACTCCTAGGAAGGGGAACGTGGTAGCCAATGCTCTCAGCAGGAGGACATGCATTCAACTACTTGGGGAGGCGATAGAGCAGCTTGCCGCTTTGAAGATATCCTTTGTGGATAGATATGGAAAAGCCTTCCTTCAGTCTCTCACTGTCACTACTCCACTACTGCAATGGGTCTGAGAGGCACAGCATGGGGACCCTGACTATGAGATGCGGCGTGCACAGAAATCCTCAAGATAGTCACCTGATGGTTTCTACTTTGGAGCAGAGCACTAAATCCTTTTCAGAGGACGTACCTTGGTACCAGTTTCTTTGTGGGAGGAGGTGATGGTAGAGTTTCATACTTTTCCATTGGCGGTACATCCTGGAGTGGCGAAGCTATACCAAGATCTCAGACAACAACACTGGTGGCCGGACATGAAGAAGGTTGTGACAGAGTTCGTTTCTCGATGCCTCACCATCTAGCAGGTGAAGGCAGAGCATCAGGTACCAGGAGTCTTGGTACAACCCTTGGAGGTCCCAGAAAGGAAGTGGGATGGGATATCTATAGACTTTGTTACTGGACTTCCTCGCACTTCCAGAGGTGGCGACTTCATTTGGGTGATTGTCGACCGACTCACCATGTCGTCTCACTTCTTACCAATCAGAGAGCAGGGATTAGTGGAGAGCTTGGGACATCTTTACGTTCAAGAGATTGTACGAATTCATGGTGTGCCATCCTCTATCATCTCCGATAAAGATTCTTGCTTTACTTCCTGACTTTGGAAGGGGTTGGAGGAGGCGTTCGGGACACAGCTACGTCTGAGCACAACCTTTCACCCTCAGACAGATGGTCAGATGGAGAGGACCATTCAAAATCTCGAGGACATGCTTCGCGCATGTGTCCTTGACATTGGTTGCAGTTGGGAGGACCACCACCATTGGTGGAGTTCGCGTACAACAACAGCTACCACTCCACCATCGGGATGGCACAATACGAGGCGTTGTACCACCGAACTTGCAGATCTCCATTGTGATGGATAGACCCTATGGATTCAGCACTTGTGGGACCGGAGATAGTCCATGCCACAACAGAGAAGGTCCAGATCATCCAGGAGCAGATGAGGGAAGCTCATAGCAGGCATAAGTCTTATGCTGATAGGAGGCGGAGGCCACTGGAGTTCGATAATTATGACCACGTCTTCTTTCAGGTCTCACCTCAACATGGATTACGGAGATTTGGCCGAGGCGGCAAGTTATCTCCACGCTTCATCGGACCATTATAGGTCCTCAACAGGATTGGCCAGGTGGCTTATCTCTTGGCTCTACCACCTCAGTTTCAACAGGTGCACGACATCTTCCACGTATCTTAGCTGAGGAGATACGTGTACGACCCGACACATATCATTGACCATAGGGAGCTGGACGTTGATGATGGGGTGACTTTTGCAGAGGTCCCGGTGGAGATCGTGGATCGAAAGGAGTGGGTCCTACATGGACATTTGTTTCTTCTAATGCGAATTTGATGGAAGCACGAGAACCTCCAGGAGAGCACTTGGGAGTGAACGAACGAGCGGGTTTTTCTAACATTTAAAACAGTTCTCGAAATCGAATTCCGAGGGAACCAATGGAATCGCAGTGACAGTAATTTCTTAGAAACACATTTTCCGAAGTTGTGTTTTCTCGGGTGTGGTTTTTATTTTTTATTTGGGTTAAGTTAAGAAATAAAATAAAAGTGGTGAGACAATTTATTTTATTTCACTTAAAGCGGCTTAACCTAAGTCAAGCGGATATGGTGGGACCCACGATATCCAACCCACATGGAAGGATATTTGTGAGGTGGGGCCTGCATGAGCCCCACCATTTCTTCCCTTCTATGTAATGCACCCGCAACCCCCACTTTTAATGAAAGTCAAACCGTACGTTTTTTTTGGTTAAGAAACGCCTCATTAAATTGGGCGGTTAAATCGTTACAATTAATTCATTGAATTAATTGTTCGTTTCATATCGTTTGAATTTCAAATTCTAATGTTGATTATAAAAAAGGGGGAGGACTTATTTTATAATGGTTGGGTTTGTGTTGTGTTAAATCATTGTGAGAAAAATAGAAGATTCTTCATTCTTCGATGAAGAACGCGAAGAACGCACCACCGCCAACGAAGAACGCCATCCTCCGACGGCGGACGACAGCGAGAGACGCCTTCCTCGGAGATCACCAAATGCCAACGGCGATCCTCTTCTTCCGCGACAATCCTCTTATTCTCCGGCGATCCTCTTCTTCCATGTTGGTTAATTCCGCAACGAACGCTCGTTCGACGACAACGTTAAGGTAGGGATTTTTTTTTAGTTTGTGAAATCTTCCATCGCTTTCCCCTTTTCTTTGAACCGCCAAGTATCATGATAACAGGAGGAGGTCAGACCACATGAAAACGACCGCCACTCCTCTGATTTTTGGTTGTTGGTATTGTTGCAGAGAGCAAGGAAACGTGGTGACAAAGCACCACACAGAATTTTGAAAAGGAAAGGGGGAGAAGCGCGGCGCCGTCGTGCCGCGCCATTGAAGAAGAACCAAGATGTGGTGCTGTCGTGTCGCACCGTAGAAAACGAATCAAAGATGCGGTCCCATCATGCCGCACCGAAGAACCGCTAATGCACCATGGCCGTAGCAGGGCCGCGGCGGAGGGGCGCAGTTTCATCGCGCCGCGCTGGATGAACCCAGTCCGCGGTCGGTTCTGGGCCGCGGCGGAGCAGCGGAACCGTCGGTCGGGTCCGGGCCGCTGGCGTCGGAGCAAGGGGACCAGCCCTTGCCTATCCCGTGGCAGCAGGATCCGACCGGCCGGTGTGGGCCAGATGGTCAGAGGAAAGTGCCGCGGGTTGTAACGCCCGCCCGGCTAGCTATGCGGCCCCATAAAGGGGGCGCGATTTCTCCACGTGGGGGCAGCGTGCCCCCCACCCGCATTGCTCGGCCGCAATGGCCGAGCCAGCCACCTGGCCACCCGTCCAGCGCCCAGTGCGCCGTGCTGAACCGCCAGGCCAGGCCGCACCCAGGCCGGGCCAGGCCAGGCTGACCGGGCCGGGCCTGGACCCAGTTCGGGTCGAACCGGTTCGGGCCGACCCTAGGGGTATTGGGCCGGGTCATACCAGGCCTGAACCCCCTGTTACCGAACCTCTTTCGGTCTGTTGCCAATAACATGAGCTACATGCCTCCAACCGATGCACCGTCACTTGTGATCCAATCCTTGGATCGAGACAGTCGTATCAGTATATCGCACTCAAAGTTTTGAAGGACATTGGGTTCGGCCTGGTTGGTTCGTACAGGAAACCAACCGGCCCCTCGGAGCGGAAACGCTTATAACTTAAACTCCAGGCGTCTGATTGATGTGACGTCGACTTTGATGAATTCCTCTAAGAGAGATAGATCTTTTGTCTTACTCTGCCCGAGATTTGGATGCAGGTAGAGTATAGTCGGGTTGGTATTGAATTAAAAACCAACCGGGCCCCTGGGACGAAAAAGACATTAACTCTCAGACCGGGCATCTGATTGACGCGCCGTCTGTGAAATTTAGTTTCTGTTGACGATACGGAACTTTTGGATACATCAACTCTGGACTACATGTTAGTTGATGTATCATCCCCTCAGATCATGGAGTGGACCCTCCTGAATGATCTTGCTTTGTGCGGGAATCCTAGAGATGGCTGCAACTGTGACGACGATGATTGTACAGAGATCCTCAGTGGATTCAACGAGGAGACAACAACACTCAGCGATCCTACGTGGATTAGTGCTATCGATCCTATGTGGGTCAATTCCTGTGTGGGTTAGCGCTTAGCGGTCCTGTGTGGGGCAGCGCCTACAGATCCTGTGTGGCTCCGATCATGTGTGGGTCTTTGCGGGGGTTAGTTACCTATCGATCCTGTGTGGGTCAGATCCTTTGTGGGTCATTGCGGGGGTTAGTACCTATCGATCCTTTATTGGTCCGGTAGCATAGATGAATAAGTTAATATATCTGATCATCTTTATCATCATATGAAGAAGTATACCTGTGTGAGCGGAATCTTGACTTGATATCCTATGTGGATTACGTTATGCATTTCTGTATGGATTGGGTTGTGATTTCCTATGTGGAACGGGTTATGTTTTCCTGTGTGGACTGGGTTGTACTTGGGATCGGAGTTGGAGCGAACTGCAATTGATGACTTAGGTATATATATGGGGATATACCTAAGTAGTGTTGGATGTTACTTCATGTTTGTATCTTTCCTTTGTGGATTATCCTTTGTGGATTCTGGGAGACCATCGGGGGTCTCGGGGTCCCTACAGAGTATCGTATACTCTCCCCTACACGGGCTATGCTCGCACTACATTGTGTTGGTTGTAGACGACAGACAGCGCTGATCGCGGTTGAGGCTTTCGGAAAAGGTCAGTACCTGGAGATGGACCACTGGGCGGGACGTACTCGGAGTAGACGACTGGACCCAAGGAGTTTTGGAGGTTTTCTGTACTCACCTTTCAGGTGGGACTTCCAGTGGACGGCTTGAGGCTGCATATTTACTTTCAGTTGTTGTTTCCCCTTTCTAGTTGTACTTTACTTTCAGTTTGGGTTTTTATTCTGGCCCACTTACTTTTCTGCACTTACTGTTGTACCCAGTTTTTACTTATTGTTTACTTGTACAGCTTTCTTTCTCTATGGTGTTTGTTTATTTACAATCGAAATGCCTTCCCATTTTACCGAGAATTATTCCTTGGTGGTAGTCTCCAGACCCTGGCCTATGGAAGGCGGGCCTGGGGTAGTCACGACACGGGCCCCGAGGACGTGTCGTGAAATAACCTATACAAAATGGGACCTAAATTGGATGAATCTAAACTAATGGGAAATTTATATCAACCTGACGCTATCATCACATTAAATTATATGATAATAAAATAACAAAGGAGGATGTTATATTTAACCAATGTTGATATCGTAGGAGATGAAACATTTTATATTGAGTATAGGTATGAACATGGTAAGGAGAGAATCTGAGCTAATGATGTCCATCCTATAGATAAGGAGGAGGAAGTGGAGAAATAGAGGTTGTAGCAGGAGCTCAAATTTTCACTGTAAAGGATGGCCTAGTTAGAGTTGTATATTTCATACGAAGTTCCATTGGGGTTAATATTTGTTTTAATTATGATTACACTTCATCTTTCTTTGATGGGCTTCCACATTAATACATTAAAATTGAAATATAATTTGGGTATGATTTAATTTAGTAATTTTTTTTATTTCTATCATATTAACATGAAAATAAATTATAAGTCTCTAAACCAAAGTAATTATTTTTTATTGTGAGATGAAAAAGGAAAATGGAGGGATATTGATTTATATGAGAGTTCTAAACATATGATGAGATACAAATATTATATTACTCCATTGGATGCCTCAAATGCCCATATTTAATGGAACTAATATGGTGATATTCCAAGTGATTGATATATATTATTAGTATATAGGGTTCATTGTGTTTGGTATTGGGATATGCATTGGAAGATGATGTGATGGGAAATTCAAATTTTTGTGTCACTAGAGCAACATAACAACGTCGACTATGGGGATCTTATCCCAGTATGGTATAAGGACCATGTTATTATTTAACAATGCATACAAAAAAATTCAAACATATTATTTAAAAGGACCTGACATGTGAAAATATGTCATCGACCGTTGTTCTATGACTCTTACATTGAGTCATATAGATCATCCTCACAAAACCCTTAAATATTAACCCATGTCATTCTTCGGAATCTGGGTGCCATTACAGTACACTGATTATGACTGTGAAGTAGTATTGAAAACCGCAACCAAGATTCTTCTATCCATGAATAAGGATCTTTAAGATCTTTCTTTCTTATGATAGTATCTCTTGAATTAAGGATGAGGGAGATTCTCTCTATTCCCAAACATGAATAGTTCTATTGGAATATTCTCTCTCTTACTAATATATGGAATATCTAAAATACCTAGTATGGTGTCATGACCACTATGTAATAGATATTCATAATATAAGTATTATATATATTTTTTTAAGTCAAATTAAATTATGTCGTAAGTAATATTTATAATTTTATCACTAACTACAATATATATTAAATATATACTGTGTGACAAACATAAGTCATTAACTACACTCAACCCTCCTAAAAATATTAAATTATCCCTATATTTTTAAAAATTTTAAAATAATATTTTATCCTTGTATTTACTTAATCACTTGTAAATACTTGTTATAAATAAACACAACGGATTATTCCAAACATGAATAATTATGAAATTAATTTATTACTTAGTGATATATATAACATGTATAATACATAGACCTCATGATGGGCCCCACATTGTTCTATAATCTCCTTCCAAGTAATAGGGCCGATTCTCAAAGCGCTATAATGTGTGACCCTCTAGAACCATATATTAATAATAGTGAATAATATTCACCGTCTAATAGCAGGGTATAACAACCCATCGATGCCCCTATAGATATAATATAATTTTAAAGTAATGAATACCATCTTGCAAAAATGTTATGTTCAATATAATCTCTTCATCATCTATATCTCTATAATGAAGAATGCACACTAGTTCCATTGTCCATTATGTTTCGTTATTTTATTTTTTAATCTGTTCGAATGATCTTACCTTCCACTACCATTGAATTTTTTTTATTAAATGTAATACCATCCTAATCATTTAGGCCTGATATATCTCTTCCTCAACAAGGAAGTGAAAAATCTTATATTGATCATTCAATCAATCGCATTCCAACAATGACATACCCAACATAAACTACCTCGCCACAAATTCATTGCCATGACTTTCACCTTTATTCAATGTACCCAATTAAATGACATATATTGATAGTGATCTCATTTTTTGAGACTATTACACAAGTCTATATATATTAATGATAATAGAAACATGAAAATTGTGGTGTTCTTATTATGCGGGTCAATCATCATGATCTCAACTATAATATATCATCAAGTGAAAACATCATGAGAATATGTCTCAATGATTATGATCCTCCAACACCCGATAGTCGTACATAATCTATGTCCTTTTAGAATGATGTAACTAGACCACAGTACATTAAATTAAAATTACTATCATGGCATATCGAGGATCTCATTATAATATGTTATCTAATATAACTCATTGATACAACATTTTATATATGGATATTTCCATAATAATAGTGTATGAAATAGTATCTACACTAATATGGAAATATAAACTCATTTATATATATATAAATGCAAATATGTAGTGGTAATAAATGTACAACACATGATCGGTAAAGGGAACCCACATTATATTCTCCCCATTGCACAAGAGACCTCTGACAAAAAGTATCAAACTACTAGCTCTCACATTAGAACCATGATTTTGGTGACAAATGGATTTATTCGGGGGTTCTTACACATTTTACTCTGTGGAAATTATACTATTTGTGAATTAACCTCTTTCAGTAACATCCCACAAGAGATGAAACATCTGAATAATAAGCAGTATCCTCAAGAGAGATCCGGGCTCAATGGAAGGAACCACTAAAAATGTATTATAACAATATACTAGAATATGGTATATACTCCTTGGAACAACACCAATGTCTAAGATGAAGCTGCATGTCGAAAAAAAATTCATTTATGCATTATAAGCAACAATATATTTGTACACTACTATAGAATTGGAAACCACAAATTGCATTGAGCTTCTCCATCTCACTACATCACCATTCCCACGAAAGATGTATCATGCATGTAATTTCATATCATCATGATCTTTCAGGAAGCTACCATCCTTGTATCCTCTAACTACTATTTCTTCATCTCCTCCATACTCATATATCACATCTTTGTATGATTCATGTGCATTAAGATAGTTTCGACTGCATCCCAATGTAGCTATACTGGATAGGCTTGATATCTAACCACAATTATGAAATTAAAGGCTACAACAAACCTAGTTCATATCATGGAATAACTGATAGAACCACCTACCAAGGAATAATTGTTTCTACTCATTCTTTCAATATCAACTTGTTTCTATTTTGACAATTCCTTGGACAGATTAATACCATGTGACATAAGAAAGAATCCCCACTTGTATTGTTCTATATGGTAACATTTTAGAACATTGTCTATATATGTACATTGACATATACCAAGAGTCTTTTGAGATATATGATTATATATCTTTATCCATTGAATGTATGCTTCTTCGCCTAATTCTTTCATGGAGAATCATTCATTTAACCAAGTCTTAAATGATTGAAATACTCAAATAACACTATGAGAACGATGTCATTGCCTTCAATATTTTCATAGAATCAAGGCACACATTCTTTTATGGCAACCAAAATCTCTTATGGACTCATAAAATATAACATTCCATGACCTTGAATCTTGCATCAACCCAAAATGGATATCTACATATACAATTAGTTATTGGTGTTGTTAGACATGTTGAACCCTTTGGTGTTATTAGTTATTGGTGTTAACATACATATTTTAAATTTCATAATCATAAAAGGCTGTTATTGCATGCAATATTCTAATGTGTTTAGAAATTATTACTATTGATAAGGTTTCATAATAGTTTATTCCTTGAAGTTGAATAAAAAAATTTGAAATCTTTCTTTCATTAAAGCCATTAACCATACAATCCATGTCCATCTTCCTTTTTAAATCCCATTTGTATCCAATGTGATTTACATCAGCTGGAGGGTCTGCCAAAATCCAAACATTATTTTGTTACACGGATTCTTTCCCTTAAGTAGCTTCTTTTCCATATAGTTTTTACCGTTAGGTTAGAGAATCATAATCCTCGTGGATTAATCTATCAACATACAAGAAAAAAAATCATAATTCTATGGTTAACTAACCTCTCGCATAGACCTAAAAAATATTTTTTTCTCAAGAACAACATCTACTTCCACATCCTCTTATTGATATTGTGCATATACCCACACTTCTGCATCTAGAGAATTATCTTCATCAAATTCAATATTTATCCCACAATTTCCAATATAAATGTTTTCCCATTCTATAAATATGTCTTCTCTTTCCCAAATAAAATTTTTATGTAATGGTTTATATATATAATAATAATTGGTTTCCTAACGATAACCTATATAGATGAACGTCATGCTTCTGGATTCTAATTTTTCACTAAGTGAAGTCTTCAAAAATTCCTCAAACCGCCATACATATATGTCTGTGTCACTGGGTTACATTCCATACCATAAATCATACAGAATCCCATTTTCATCTTATTTTGGTACACGGATAAGGGTATATGTTGTTTTATACAAAGTGTAATCATTGATCTGACCATGTCAAGAATATTTTTATTACTCATTTCACTAACACCATTCCACTATGGTGGATATGGAAGGAGTGAGTTGGGATAATATCCCACACCCCTTCATCTTATCAACTAATTATTGGTTACTATATTATCTAACTAGGTCTGAGTAGAGGGCTTTTAACTTTATACCACGTTTTTTTTCTACTTATGTTTTGTATTCCTTAAATATCTGAAAGAATCATACTTATACCACATTATGTACATATATGCATACCTACAATAGGAATCCATATAAGTAATGAGTTATGAAAAAAAACCCCTTTCATATACTAGAAATGGACCACATACATCAGTATGTATTAATTCTAGTACTTCCATGGCTCTTTCTACCTTTCTAGAGAATGATTTTTTCACCATTCCTTGTAGAAAAGCCTTACATACATCCATGGGTTCTCACTGTCCCTAGTATAAACACCCTTATTGATGTAATATTAATAATAGCATATTGTTAACCTGAACTAGAATAATGTATCGTTGTTGGGTGATATATTAATAGTGTTGGCCGGTTTTTTCATTGATTTCCCTTAATCGGACCTCTATTTCATGCATATATTAACCATTTTTAAGATGTGTCGTACCATAACAAATGTTATCCCTATAAAATAACATAATTCACTTCTAAACATGAAACAAAATCCCAAATTGTCTAAAATCAATTGAGATTTTATATTCATGGATACAGAATGTACAATATAATTTTTTTTAAAAACTACAACCAATCCACATGGAAAGGTTACATGAATGTATCCCACTACCAAGGCTACCTGACATACACTATTGGAAGTGCATAGATCCACTTCACCTTTTGAAATCTCCCTAAACATACTTGTTTCTTGTATAAGAATACAAATTTGTCATCTGAATACCGTATTTAATACCCAACTTGTAGATAAACTTATATTGCATTCAATGAAAAAAAAATTCCAAAATTAGAAGCTTCATTTGCCTCCTTATTCCACGAAATGCAGTTTTTTTCTAGTAATCCTTTTCGCCACATCCATAAAAGGAAACCGCATGCACCTTACTTGACATCTGAATCTTTGGCTTCTTTGCAGAATGATGAACTAGTGTATTGGGCCTTGATTTGACCTTATACTCCTTTCCCTTTCCCTTGTTAATTTTTTTTTCACTATAAGGACAGATGAATTTGTATTTTCCATATCCTTGTCTTCCTAGAAAAATAAATCCAAAAGGTTTGAGACCGACTTCCTCTTTTCATACATGTTATAATTGTCACTGAATGTTAGGAATCAGAGAAGTAAAAAAGAAATAATGAAATCCAATTCTGGATTTTCATTCAAATTGAACCCCATGGTGTCAAGACTCACAATGTTCCCAATCATCATGAGTGAATGAGGACATGCATGATGCTTTTCTACCTTTATATACTTATTTTGAGAACTTGTGGTATCATACATTTATTTTAGGGCCCTCTCCTGATATAATTCTTGGAGATGTGAATTAAACATGTAGGTATCCTCTATTCTATACATTTTCTATAATTTTCTGGACATGGATGGAAACATGATTCATTGAACATCAATTGAATACCCTACATGGTTTTTCTATTTATCATTTTCTCCTTACTATATTTCTATGGAGGCTCGGCTGGAACATAATATTTCTATATATATATATATCTTATTTTCTTGGCGTAGTACTATGTGCAAGTTCCTACACAACTCCAAGACATTATTACTGGTCATGATATTTTTTTAACCAAAATTTATCGTAGTGAAAATTTACATGTGGTGTTTTTGATTTCCATTTTAAATCGATGATAGATAAATATTATTAGACATTACATTACATTGGTTACAATTTTAAATTTATGATTAATTTATAATAATATAATTTTAATGTATCCCACTATTTTAGAGAACCTTATTAGGACTCACTATTAAATTAAGAATACGCCATCACTTTAGTAAAATATTTTAAAGGATCATAAAAACATCCCATAATGTCTAGGAGGTATGGCTATAACACTACTTAGAGGGTTTCTATATAGTCACTAGACTTGCCAACCACATTACCTGTGGTTACTTATATTGTTGAGTATTGTCCAAACATTTGGAATCTGTACCTGATTCCCATAATATCATGCCTCTAATGTGATAGCAAGTTATCTATGTCTAATCCTTGACTACTAACATTAGTTAAATCTACCTTGTTATATCATGAAAATTCCTAGATATTAAGAGGGACTGTCAAATATGGATGAATAGTTTCTTAAATAATCAAATTGGTTACAATGTGAGTAATTGATTGCATTATAGAATAATATATATTTGAGTTATTTTATTATTTAATGATTAATATAATAGTTTTTTATATGTTATTACTAGTTAGTCACGATCATAACTGAACATTAAATGGATATACATTCATCACATCATTATCCATTATTATATTTTTCATTATTCTATGTGTTTAAGAAATAATAATGCACTCTCATTATATAATTATCAATTCATAATGGTCAATCATAAAAATCCACTAATCTAGAGCATTAAACGTTGTTGGATCCATAACAGATCGATCATGACCTATGGGCCTTCATACCGGAGTTGAAAACTTAATCATATAACAAATTTCCCTCAGTGTAATGTTCTTGGATCCCATATCGACTTCCACATCAACATAGTAGCATCCATATCATGGAAATTTAGAATTCATTTTAACTAGTATACGTGAGCACATTCCTAGGTGACTGGGGGTACAAAATTACATTATTGCATTGGACGTACAGAACCATATACTTATTTAAATTAAATGAAAATTGAAATACCATCATTTATCTAATTAATTATTACAATCATCATATTCATTGAACAAATAATTAAATAAATAAAAACTGACTTGCATGTTTCAAACATTAGCTCAAGACCAGTTTGTATATATATAGTGAAATTAAAATCAAACTGCAAAAATTTTATAAAGTATAGGGTTGTTCTAATATATTAAATGATTTTAAATAATTTTTATTAATTTAATCATCATTTTCAACTATTTAATTTAATATTAATTATAAAAATTATATCAAACCATTAATTGAATTTTTATTATGAAAAAATAAATTAAACAACTAATTTAATTTTGAATTCATAAAATTAAATTAATCCTCTTATTTAATTAAATATTAATTGAATTAATTTTAATATTTTCATTAATATTAAAACCCAAATATAATTGTAAATATATTAATTTAAAACATTAAATTAATGAAAGGAAATTATATTGGTTGAATCTTACCAGGGAAGGAGTCCAGATGGACTGCGAACATTCACGAGTGTGTTTTACTAGAGCGGGTTTGAAGAGTGGCGTGACTACGGTGTGACAGAGGTGTTACCACGATGTGACCACGCAGTCCAGTAACAACCCCTTGGTGGAACATGCAACAAAATGGTGGTATTTCCATATAGTGTCTGGGAGGCTGAATATGGGCAATGATTATGGAGTCTCATAGCTCCAGTGAAGCATTGAGGGGTGCAGGGTGGCATCCTATAGTGACGCACGACATAGGAGAGTGGTGGTGCGCTACATTGGGATGGTGTGAGGGATGTGCCTCTCTACTCCAGGACAACATGACTCATGAGGGCTCTGAGTGGTGTTGGGTAGAGAATTACGATTGAGATGATAAGGTAGTAGTGTACCAGGACACTGTGATGGTGATTGGGAGTGGCGCATGGATGAGCCATTCTAAATATGGCTGGTTTATCTGGACTCCAACAAGCATGGTGTAGAGAAGTCCTAAGAAGGAACATAGGGGAAGTGAGATCAGAGAAAATAGGGTCTCCTATTGGTTAGGCCGCGAAAGAGGAAGTGTGGTATAGTTTGTGGGGAGCTCTCCCTCTGAAAGATTGCCAGATGGGGTCTTCATATTTCCCCTATTTTAAATTGGTTTGCCTTTTGAAAAACCAAACCCCACACCTTTATTTAAGAATACCCTATGGTGTCACGGTATATACCTTTTTTTAATTAAATTCGTAATGTATAAAATACCATTGAATAAAAGTGATTACATGATAAAAATTCTAAAGAACATCCTTTATTTAGAAAAAAAATTACATATTTTATTTAACTCCTAAAAAACATGTCCACCGGTAAAATTCTTGAGAATGGATTTTGTAAAAAACATGATGGGATTTCAGTACATTGATGAACATATGAATAAATTAAAAGTGTGTTCATCAAATATAATAATATGAAGAACATACAACTTAAGACTTCAATCCGAATAAAATTTTGTTGTTCCCATAACATGGACATTCAAAATCGATTCAACATATTGTCAAATCTGTTGGAACTAATTTAAGAATCCATAATAAAATTTAATGAAATTTAATATTTCATTGAATTTACGAATCAACACGTCACTTGGATACTAGTGGTAGTTACCAGAACATGATGGGGAAGATGATGGTCTAGTATATTAAAATAATTTCATCACCGGAGAGGGGTAAAAACAACTATTCTACTGATCTTATTCTGGTACTTTCCGAGGACCACACATGGATATAAGAGAGAAAAAAAATAAAAAATGAACATGTACATTGATTGTATCTAACGTTTTCACGTCTATTGCTAAATTTCAGAGACCATTTCTCGATAACTATTACATCCAATCCCTCTAGATCATCCACACATTTTTCATAAATCTTCTTGCACGTGGTTCATCAGAATCCAAGTGCTAGCCCGGTACACCGAAAACCACTTCAAAGTAGAGATTATCACAACTAGAGAATTTAGTTGATCCATGATGAAGGAACTGAATGATCTTTCTTTCTTGAGATAATACCACTGTAGATTTCAGGAGGAGAGAGAGGCTATCAATTCCAATGGTTGAATAGTTCCAATTGAAGTTCTCGTCTTATGCATATATAGGGAATATCTAAAATATATGTTATGGGTTCCTGACCCCCATGTAATTGATATTCATAGAATAAGTATAATTATATATGTTTATGAAAAATTTAATTATGAAATAAATAATTTGTAATATATTATCACCAACTAATATATATATATATATATATATATATATATTAAATATACATTTTGTGAACAAAATGAGTCTTTATCTTGACTCACGTCTCATGAAAATATTAAACAAACACTAAATATTTAAATCCATTAGAATAACATTTTATCCTTATTTTACTTAATCACTTGTCATTTAATATTATAAATATAATCAACTAATTATTCTAAAAATAAATAATTAAAGAATATATTTATTAGTTGGTGATCCATAGATCATGGATAATACTAAGACCCCGTGGTGTGTCCCAACATGTTATATATTAATATTCAATAGACATGGGATGATTTTCAATTCACTATAGTGTGTGACCCTCAATTACATTATCTCAATAGCGGTGAATAATATTCACCGACCAAGTGTGGGGAATAAAAACCCATTCAGGATCCTATAGTTATAAGGAAAATTCAATTTAAGGACTACCCTCCTATGAAAATTCAATGTGCAACATAATCTCATCATCATCAATTTCTCTATAAAGAAGATCACATAGTAGTGCCTTCATCCTTTATCATTTTAGAATGATATAACTGGACCATAGGAAATTACATAATGAAAACTATAATCACACCCTTAGGGTTTCATTATAACCTAGGATATTCTATAACCATTTGACACGACACGTAATCTAAGGATATTTCTATACCCAAAGTGGATGCAGAAGTATCAACAATATAATGGAAATAAAAACACGTGTTTATATATAAAACTGCATACATGTTGTGGAAGTCAATTTACAACACAAGTTGGGTCTAGCGAACACAAATTCAACATATGGAGGATTACATATAGTGTTTTTGGAATTCCCCATTAGATAATCAAATAGAATATGGATTTAAATTATGATTTCAACAGTCTGAACCAATGATATATGGTAGGTGAATTATGGTTAATTTTTTTACCATGATTAAACTAATATTTCAAAAAATATTTCCACAAATATTTCTTGTTAGAGGTGTATTCCTTGAATTTAAGGGGGTATACTATTGAAATTTAATTAATTTACTATGAGATAATTTTTAGATATGTTAAAATTTTCATTTGGTTTGTGTTCCTTGTATGAGAGGTTATCCATTATGGATATGAACAATCATCATTATAGGATCCAATTAAGATATGTGATTTGGATGAGATCCAAATCCTGTGGACACTCTTAGTTTCACTAAAATAAATGGATACTAAAATAGTCATAAATAATCTTTCTGATACATTATCCCCTATCATGAATATCATAGAGTCTATTAAAATATTACATAAATATTGCATGGAAAAGTGGAAAGAAAAAAATATGGAAAGTGAAAGGGGAAAGAGTGAAGCCAGGCCATGTTTCGTGGAGTTTATTTGTAGTATATTTTTCCATTAATTATTTATATATAACATTAAAATGGGGGATCTATTTAGGTTATTTCACATATGATCAACATATTACCAATTTAAATTCTCCCAACAAAAAAAAAATTGGGGCACGTTATTTTATAGTTGTGAAGATAAGACCATAGTTTTTAGATATTTAGGTTCATACAACATGTAATAATGGGAGTTGAGAATACTAGAAAATAAATACTAAAACACCATATTAATGGAAAGAGACATGTTTATCTATTCCTAATACAAGAAATCTATGATGTTGGAAAAATAATGCATCTGTGGATGGGACAGTTTGTTCAATCATCACTATGTATCCTTTACATGGAAATAATGTCACACATAGTATTGAAATGTAGTGAAGCATGAGACCATCACCATATGTAGTTCCTAGATTTTAATGAAAAATTAATATCACATTTGTATAGCATATTGTAGAGACCCAAAGCATGACGTACATGGACATTACATTACTTTAGTGAAATACTTAATACATAACAAAAACACACACACAAGGACCGTAATAGTTTATCTTCTTTGGAAACATGGAACATAATCCTCTAATAGTGGTGATAGAACATCACCATCTCCCATAAAGATCTTCCCTTTTTTTCTTACCTAAAACATTTCTTTATTTCCTGGGGAAAATAAAAACATAAAAAGGGTGAGCTCAAATGCTCAGTAAGGGTAATCATAGATAAAATAAAACATACCATATACATTTTAACTTAAAAACATGAACATAATGTTTAAACATCAAAATATTGAGAAATGACACAAAAAATGGAAGTACGTAAGGCATAGATCATAAAGAAACATGAAGAATGATAAAGTATCATGGGAATAAAACATGTAATTGTGGAAACCATTAGAGAGATGATATGATTTCCATAGTAGCCAAGGAATTTATACCAATCCCATATTAGTGGACAATGTCCCTTTCTAAATCGAGTTCACTCCTCATTCAAGTCCTGTATTACTGAACCAGTTTAACATGCCATTCCAGCCATGTCTATCTCATGAGATATAAATCTTTACCCAATGAATTAGAGGGAGATATAGGTCCCACCCATCTCATAATGAACACATTCTTACTTTTGCCACAAAATAAACATACATCATTCATAGTAACCCAATAAATAAAATTGGTTTCATAAATATCATCCCATAATCACATAATCCACATAAAAGAAATGGATATAATTTCATAATAAGAAAAGTGAAACCATGTAAATCATAGTAACGTTATACTTGAAACATACACATATGAAATAATGTCATCTTAGATGGAAAATGGTTTTGATAAAACACTTGAAATGAATTCTTGAGAAAAATATCCTTTCTTCTTCAAAATATATTTATTTTCACAAAAAGTCATGCTATTTTAAAAGAAAGATATTTTGTTCAAAATATTCATGAAATCTATTTAGTAAGCATCATTAAAATAAGTCTTTATAAAACTATAAAAACATGTTCCTTCCGTATACGTTAAAAAACATTCTTCTTGTACTTTTGTCGGAAATGTTATAAAAGTACCTCGTAGGGTATGAAAAAGAATGATTCCTTCAATACCATGTGGTAAAAGTAAACAAGGGTATAAAAGGACCTTAAAAATACATGAATACAATTTTATTAAACTTTGACATGGATGAAAGAAATAACCCCAGTAAAGACTTATGAATAAGAAATCTCGGATAAAAATGAGATTTGCACAATTATCCCATACCTTAGGTCCGATTTGCTTTGTAAGTGTCCGAACCTCCTGTATAATAATTTAAATAATGTCATTGACTTATTCCAAAATTATAATCATTGTTATCATATCATATATGGTTCACTTATTACGTTATATTACCCGTTCATTTGTAAATTCCATGTTAAAAAGCATTTTGGGTAAAATCGTTTCATTTGTCGTCCGTGTTTTGACTTGTAATAATTCATATGATTACATAGATCTTGATTACATAATTCCAGAATATAAAACATGATTTATATATAATATATATTCATAATATACATATATATAATATATCATTAAATGGAAAGAAATACACTTTTCATGGAGACGGTAGGTCGAACGTACGCATGAACGTTGTTTTCGTTTCCTTATTGAGTTGAATGGAATTAAGTAGATGACATACATATATACACACATAAATCCAGTATCAATATTATGTCACATATTTCATGATTACTTATTATATATATTTTCTAATCATTCATGAATGGTTAACGTGGAGAATGAATCTCATCACGTCGTGAAGACGGTAGTCCGTACGTATGCACGAGCGATGATATCGTTCTCATGATCGTGGAATTGTATTGGAGTGTATGTATACTATTTCAGAAAAAATATCAATTTATAATAATCATATATAGTTATTATGTACACCATTATACCCATCCAAGTAAGGTGGTGGTGGAAAATAGATTACACCACGGCGTGGAGACTGTATTCCATACGTACGCATGTGCGATGACTTCATTTTCTGTAGGATGGATTGATGGTGAAATATGGTTGTTTTATAAATATAATAACTTATCATTATATGAGTTAAACAGATGTTATTACTTCATAATGAAACAACCTTAGAAGAAGAAGTGGAAGAATAAATGAAGATGAATGAATCGGTAACGGACATTACCTCTTCTTTGAAGCGCCTCTTTGAGATCTCCTTTTAGGGCACTAAAATTTGTCTTTGAGAAAGACCATATCCTCTAGGATGTCTCTAGGGAAGTGGAAACGATAATTTGGCCGGGGTTGGCCGAGCATGAAGGCTCAATGTTGTGTGAGGAAGAGAGGGAGGAGGTTCCCTTTTATAAGGGAGGAGAGGGGCACCTTTGGAATAACAAAAAATATAATTTTATTATAAAGCCTAATTCGGTTTTCAATAGCTTTAAATTGACTTATTTAGAAGCTAAGGTGGGGATGGGTCGAAATAATCTCATCCAATAGAATTTATACATGTTTATGTTCCTAATTTAACCTTATCGTTTAGATTGAACATTAAGTATGATAATTTTACTTTTACCGTGTCTTTTTGTGTTCTCACACTATAAAGTTAATAAACATACTATAAGAAGACAAACGAACACCAAGTTTTTTATTATTAATATATATAACCTTATC
The DNA here is from genome assembly GCA_963277665.1 of Viscum album. Taxonomy (NCBI): domain Eukaryota; kingdom Viridiplantae; phylum Streptophyta; class Magnoliopsida; order Santalales; family Viscaceae; genus Viscum; species Viscum album. The sequence goes on from OY728155.1 coordinate 1,451,462,016, forward strand.
TAAGTCATTTGTCCGAACCTTATATTATTAGGAATAAAATAACAATTAATAATATAATATTTTTTTAAAAAACTATTTTATGTCAATTTTGACACTATTTAGTAATTGATTTTTGTCAAAATCATAACAGAATGATTATTTCGAAAAGAGTTAATTATATTTATACTAACATGTAATATTAACCTAGAAAATTAGTGTAATTCATAAAAAGTCTCAAATTATATTTATTTCGTTATTTATAACATCAATTATGTCAATATTTCATTAATAAAATAATTACTGCATCATCTTTGTGTCATAAATAAATTAACATATTTAAAGTCTAAAAATTACAAATAAAATATAATTATGTATTAAATCTTTTTATCTTTCTATTTAATATTTATATTTGAATTTATCGTATGTATAAAACTGTATTAAAAATGATATACTTATTAAACGTTGATTTTAACTATTTTAACCCTTTTTTAAATAAATTAATAATAAATGTCCTAATCTATTCCAAGTGGGCCTAAATGGTCATATTTTATTCCTAAGGTTGTTTTTGGTCTAATTACACTTATCTAATAGAATTATGACATGTGTTAGGGTAATAATAATATCATGTTTACCCTTAATTACCCTATTTACTTTTAACCGTGGTAAAAAAAATAAAAAGTTACTATTCACCAAAAATTATTTTCATCTCATTGAACCAAATTTTACTTACTGAAATAAACCGTGTCTCTCGGATTTTTGAAATTCAACTCACAGAAGCGGTAAAATTAATTTTTATGAAAAATTCATTTTTTTAACTACCACTTAGTGGTTTCACTATTCATCAAAAAATGAAAGTTTCCAGAAAAATACCAAAAATTAGGCCTAAGCTATACTTAATATTATGAACTGAAAAATGATTTCTATTTTACCAAATTCAAAACATATCAGTTGCATTACTTAATTTAAAAATTAATTCCCTTCGTCAAAACAAATAGCATGTTTTTAAGAGATAATAACTATTAAATGATTGACCCTTGTTCATGTCTGGTTTAAATGTGAAATTACATCCAAGGACCAACATTGTATTAAATTGTAAAAATATATTCTAAATATACTTTAAAACCACTAAAATTAATAATTTATCACTATTAATTATTTTTTTTAAAGGTTGTTTTTAATTAAAATTTAGTAATTTTCACTATTTATCAGAAAAAGAAAGTTATCCAAAATGTAACAAAATTTCACCCTAAGTTAATTTCGATATTCCGAAACCAAAAATGAAGTCCATTTTGAAAAATAAAATTTAAAAAATCTCGAAAAGTGTTTATTATTATTCATAACGACTAGTTTTAATAGTAATTTAATAGCATATTGTTGTTTAGTGAAACTCGTTATTGCATACTACACACGCTATCGAGGAAGGTCGTGATTGCATGTAATGCAAGGAAAGTCAAGGATGCGTGTTGTGCAAGCTCATTTTGATGTAGCTTACAACACAAGACATTATTGAAATTAAAAAGATTATTTTTAATAAAATTTCGAGGTGTTACATTCTACCCCCCTTAAAATGAATTTCACCCTCGAAATTCGTCAGGGTTATAAATGGTTTAATCCTCGAAAGTTTCTTTAATAGAAACCGACATCATAAAAAGGAATACCAAAACCAATCTTTAAAAACAAAAGTATGAAACGTAACGGTTACCCAAAGAAACTAATCACTGGGTTTCCACATATATGAAAATATGGATATGGAAGAGAAATCTAACCATCATGTTCTGATGGAGAGTGGTAGAGAACATGGCTATCGAAAATCCAGAAATCACAAATCCATAGATTTGTGAGGATCTAAGGTACCATATGATTCATCGGATATATGGGCACTAGGACAACATTTTTGGTTTTCAAGTTCATTTCCCTAAAGTTGATGAATTAAAAGAAATACTGAAATTATTTTGGTAAAATCTCACTATTGCTCATTAATTGAACAATTTCCACTTCATCCCTTAATGAAATGAACTTGGATTTGTTATTCGTGATGTGTTAGCACATCATGTGATAGAATTATGGGTCATTCCATCTGTCTCAAACAAAAGTCTATAAAAGTCATCAAAAATACATAAGTCCATATATAGTGAGATTAATAAAATATGGTTTCTAAAATGGACTTATACTTCATATTTCATACTGATTAATATAATAAAACTAGTTTCTACTAAACAGAGACTTCCTGTAGGCCAGTGGGAGGCGAAAAAGGCCAGTCGCACTTCATTTCTGGGTATGATTCCCACAGCCTTGTCTGACGTGATGGGTTGTCTCCCATCCTACAGGTTGTCTGTTTTCTAAAACTACATTACTATAACATCCCATAAATAATATCAAAAAAAGTTCTATCCTTAAACAATACTAACTTATGTCCAACATAATCCATTCCAATTTTTAGGCTAATCTAAAATACATCGGTCCAAGCTCATAGTATAAAGAAAATGATTACTTGAAATTTCATAAACCAAGCATGTGAATACCATCATTTATTCCCCATATATCTTATTGGTCACATTCCAATCATGTGAATACCTTAATCATTTATTCTCTTGAAAAATGAATACCCATTAAACCTTAGTGAAAACATGAATTCTGTCAAAAGTTAAATCTTTCCAAATACCAAAATCCAAAAATTCTATATACTCAAACCATGATATAACCTTCTCCTTATATCAGTCATGAGCTCATGAATACTATCAAACATTTAATTTTATCCTTATCCATTCATTATGCGCATATCATTTATATTCCAAAAATATCTGAATAACCTTTAATGGGTACCGGTACCATTAATCATACACATTCAAAACTCAAGGAAAGACAACAGTGTAACAATCCTTATATGTCTCTTTATTCAATAGTACCATGAGACTACTAATACAACATTACACATGATAAACATGTAATCATTCCACTACATTCTTAAACCATAGGCCGAGCATCAAAAATTCTTTCATCTCACATATCATTTGTAGTCTCTTCATCATCATCAACATAAATACTACGCATACGACCATACTGATTCTATTCATGAGACTTTCCCTTAGGGCATTGGTTTACATAATGCATGTACATTCCACATTTAAAACATTTAAACACTGTTGATGTCGTAGCAATACCATTATCCTTATCCCTGGTCTTAACTGAACCTTTTCCTTTGCACTTACTGGCTTTGTGTCCTTCTTTTCCACAACCAAAGCATATTCCAGTTCCTTTGAAACATTCTCCTTGATGCCTCTTCCAACATGATTTACATAAGGGAAATTGAACTTTCTTTCCTCTATGGTCATCATGGAACTCCATCTTTCTCTTATTAGTCGAGTCAGGAAACTTACCAAATTTTACTTTATTGATCATATTATAAGATTACTGATTCGGAATAATAATGATGATTGGACTTCCAAATCCCATTTCATTTGGTTTCTCATGAATAATATCATTCCATTATCCATCATATCCTCCAGTATCGTGAATCATCTTGATTCCAACATTTTTCTAAAACACAAAAAGAATATTGTGAGAGGAAAAAATCATAATAAAGGGGGAGTAACTTCAATATCTAACATATTTGGTTTAATCTAATATCATTACCATAGTTTTAGGACCCACTAGTGCAGAAAACGTTTTTTACGTCGGTTATTTTTCATTTTTTACGTTGGTTTCTAGCCGACGTTAATACGTGCGATGTTATAAATAAGGTTTTTGATGTCGATTATTTAAAAACCAACGTAAAAAACATAAAATCGAGATGTTTATCACGTCGGTTCTAAAATAACTGACGTGATAAAGAAAATGGGAAGGGTTTATCACGTCGGTTATTTAACAACCGATGTGATAAAAGGCCTGGAAAATGGTTTATCACATTGGTTATTTAACAAAAGACGTGATAAAATGCCTGGAAAATGGTTTATCACGTTGGTCATTAAACAAACGACGTGATAAACATGGGTGAGGGGGGTTTATCACGTCGGTTCATATAGAACCAATGTGATAAATCAGGCTTAGGGGGGTTGATCACGTCAGTTCTAAAAGAACCGATGTGATGAACCGGGGTGAGCGTGGTTTATCTCATCGGTTCTTATAAAACCGACGTGAAAAACCAGGGGAGGGGGTTTATCACGTTAGTTATTATATAACCGCCGCGTTAAACCGGCGGGAGGCGGTTTATCATGTCGGTTATTGAATAACCGACGTTATAAACCATTGTCCAGGCCGGTTTATCACGTCAGTTATTGAATAACTGACGTGATAAACCATTGGCGAGGCCTTTTATCACATCGGTTATTAAATAACAGTCGTGATAAACCATTCTCCATGCCTTTTATCACGTCGGTTATTAAATAACCGACATGATTAACTATTTTCCAGGCATTTTATCACATTAGTTATTAAATAACCGACGTGATAAACCATTCCCCACCCCATTGGATAAAACATACCCCATAGGCATCCCCCACCCTCATTTATACCCCATGGACAACCCTCCCACACCCCGTTGGAGCCCTCACCCTCATGTATACCCCCTGGACAGCCCTCCCCCATCCTATTGGAGCTCCCACCCTCATGTATACACCTTGGAAAACCCTCGCCCACCCCATTGGAGCCCCCACCACACTTCTGGACTGCCCCCTGACCCCGGACACCCCCAAACACCCCTCGAAAACTCCCCACCCGCCTGAACAGCACCCCCTCACCCCCTCACCCAACTTGACACCCCCCACCACACCCCTAGACAGCCCCAAACACCCCTGGACAACCCCCCCCCCCAACCCTGGATAACACTCCCACACCCCTAGACCGCCTTCCCACACCCCTGGACATCCCTGACACCCCCCAGGACTGTCTCCCCACCCCACCGGACAGCCCTCCCAGACCGCTAGACACCCCCCAACCCCACTGAACACACCCCCACACCATTGGAACCCCTCCCCCACATACCCAAATCCATACCAGAAAAACCATCAAAAGTAGACCAAAATAAGAAGTAGAGCAAAATAAAAAATTCACTTATATAACATTCAAAACATACACTTTTAACTTAAAAAAACTAAATCCAACCTAAACAACTACCAAATACACAATTAAAACGACAATATTCAAAATTACATTTTACATTACAAATAACTAAAATTCAATCAAACCTGTAAAATAATTTGACCACTCCACTTGTACGTGTTTGATGTATTCCGTAGTATAGGGTTGAGGGTCATCAAAAAGCTACAAATGAAAAAGAATATAGTTAACGTGTATAATGAATAAATCAAATTGTAATATTATGTCAAAGTTTAAGAGGAAATCATACCAGGTCAAAATTCAGAACTGTCCTAATTGTTATTATTTCATACATAAATCTTAACATATAATATCCACATTCGATGACGCCTTGTTGTTCATGAAAATTCTGTTTGAATGAGTGTAAATTCAATATATTATTTTTATGTAATAAATCAAAAATTACAAATTATAAATGGAAATTTACCTTCACATTTACATATTTGATCTTTCCATTTCTTTTCTTTGTGTTTTTTCGATAGTAGACCCATGCACTGTTAGAAAATAATATGAATGGGGTAAATTTAAAATTCATTATAATATATAAAACTATTGAGAAATTGAAACTTACTTTTCCAATATATTCATAAAACATTCCTGCACATCACCATGAACAGAGCATATCCAATAAAGAGCTTTCTACCTTGGGAAAAAAATCCCTAACATCCAATGATCACTGATAAAAGGAAATTTAATGTTAGTGGTTTTTTATGTTAAAAGATAATTAACTCTTTGAGAGAAATGTGTTTCATACCTCTCACAAAAAGGCATCATACAACATTGTGTGATTATATTCTTTTCAAATCATTCAGCAATATAAACCATTATTTGTTCCTCATTCAATGCACATGCTTCAGGGGAAATCAATTGCGGGTCCATGAATCCATATACTTCTGTTAGCTCATTCCTCTCACAAATATTAAAAATATACCTAATACAAAACATATATAAGTATACATTTTTAATAAATATAACGTCAGGAAAAGGTGTTATGAATTACATGGAAAACATTTGCACCATGTTGATGCCCATCTTATCTCCAGTAAAATGCTCCATAATATCAGATTTTGTAATCCCCAAACTTATTTCACGTCCACAAACATGAGAGTCCATTGGAAACTCATAAAAAACCAACATCAAATGTGAATATCTTGACAATCTGTTAAGACCACGGGAATCTATATCTGATGTCATAGCCTATTGTCTTTGTTGTTTTCTACACAATATTTATTTACCATTGAAGTATTCCTGTGAAAAAAATTGAAAAATATAGTAGTTTTCAAATGATAAAACAACTTTAATAAAAAAAAAAAAAAATAAAAGATATAACATTCATACCTCTATAGTAATGAGTCGACGAAGTCTGGATGGCCAAACTAAAAAATGGCTGATACTCTGTCCAACTGTCGCCACCTCATCTGTAGGTATTGGTACCCTAGCTGATCTATCTATAATATCCTGTAGAGTGACCCTATGATTCTCTACCTCTAATTGTTGATGATGAACTGTATCTCTTATACAATATACCAACTCGTATGCTACTATATGATGTTGAGAATCATCAACATACAACTCGCAATATGTAGGAAGCTGCGGCGGATGCGTAGGATAAAAAATGTGGTCCGCAGGATGAGGTGGGGGAGTGCGAGCTACTGGCGGAGGTGGAGGATAAATAATGGGGTCTGCAGGAGGAGGTGGAGGAGTGGGAGCTGCATTCTGAAATTGTCTTTGCATTTCTGCAAACATAGACTGCACCGACTCTCTAATCTTGTCCTCTATCGTCGCATTAATATTTTGAACTTCAGCCTCCAAGGATTCTATTTTTTTTATAAACCCCCCAATGTTAGAAGTTGAAGAACGTGGAATCACGTTTCTTACCGATACACCTTCCAGATATCCTCTTACACGACCAAGATGTTCGGGCCTTCCCAATGCTGCAAATAAAATATCTTCCCTCCCAGTAGTTGTAAATGTCCCCTCTAAACTAGGCTCCTCAATAGAGTCCTGTATGAATTAATTGAACATTTCTGTAATGATTGAAACTTATATGAAGAAAAAAGTTAACTTAAATATTTTAAATAGATATCTTACAATCCTCTCAGCTACGATTCTCGATTCTTCTGAAAGATATTTCCCTTTTTTTGCTTCCGATCTCTCTTCCATTTTCTTGTCTAGATGTAGGGGATGGAGGGGCCACCTCTCCAGATCTTGAAGACTCAGCTCTTAGTTGTTGAAATTTTTCCGCAATCATTTTTTCTTCCAATAATGTATACCCACCCCGAGATAAACTATGTGGGTATAAATTTATAGATTGGATCTCCTGATGATCTTTCCTTGTTTGATGTAAATTAAGAATAAGAAATCATTAACAAAACATTAATATAATCATTTATATAAGAAAGTTTATAAAAGTTTACATTGCCCTTACCAGAAATGACTCTTTTTTTATACTTTCAAAAAACTGTCTCCATGTGTCTTCATCTATAAAAGGATATATAAGACATGGATTGTCATGACTCCTATGACCATAAATGAAATCAGATGACAGGGTTGATTTGAAATCCCTTCATCTCCTGGCAGCCAACGATAAGCATTTCTTCCCGACTCCTCCAGTGTCAGGAATATCAAATTTCATCTGATAAAGAAGAGGTTAAACATTTTATATATACTAGAAACATTAAACGAATCGTCAAACATTGACAAAAGATCTTACCAAAATTGTCTCCCACAACTGAGAGATAATCGCTTTATCCACACCTCTCCAATCATCATAAAAAATGCTTACATTGGTCTTAGCCTGAGTTGAAACAAAACTCTTAAAATCATTGGCATTCAGACCTCTAGGAATATCATCATCATCAAACTCAACGACTATCCTATGATCCTGCATACAGGCAAGTGATAATTTTGGTAAACGTGTGCACCCACGTTCACCATCCTTTGAACTCTTTGTCGTAATAGGAGCATGTGAATGTTCATCCCCAGAGGTATGACCAACAATACGCTACTCTCCAGAATCATGTGGTTGATCATCTGAATGATCTGTCATTATCCATCAAATCTAAAAAAACAAACGTCAGTTCACAAATATAAAAATTCAAATATTTTAATACTACTGTAATCAGAAAATAGAAAATTATACTAAGTTACATAATAGTAAACATTGGTAACATGGTAAGAATGTTAAACAATGGTAAAGATGGCAACGATGGTCAAGATGGTAAAAATGGTAAAAATGGTAAACCTGGTAAACACTGTAAACATGGCAAAGTAATTGTCAGTGAACAAAAATAATCATTTTAAAATTCATGTAATGGTTATAAACATGATAATGTAAACTAAACAAACTTAAAACAAACAAAAACCTATACTTATTTTATTTTAAAACATGTTTTAATAAATAAAAAACGTAAAATATCGAACATTTATGGAAAAAATAAATGTAAACATGAATTAAACATATGTTTCCTGTAATTTTTGGAATGTACAAATGGACTGTTTTCCCAAATTCCTTCGTCGTGATCGTTCCTTATGTCACAAACTATGTCTTCAACATGATCATCATTATGTTTTGTTAATATATACATGGAAGTAGGGATCTCACATAAATCAGCATATACATCAAGTTCATCCTCACCAACATATTGTTTTTTCCCTTGTAAAACAACAGCCCAATTCCTATCTGATTGATCTACTACATAGAAAATATGTTTTACATGTGTTGCCAATATAAAAGAATCAGTTGTGTCATCCAATCTATTCAGATTAACAAGTGTCATTCCAAATTCATCGTTTCGGACACTGTTGTTACCTCTTAACCATTTATAGTTAAAAACGGGAACGTTAATTTCAAAGTAGTCAACCTCCCATATGTCTTCAATCACTCCATAATATGCATTTTATGCAGAAATTGGGTTTTTGTCCTTAGCACTTGAAAAATTCATTGCTTCTGCAAACACCAATACACCACTATTCGGAACTGCACTTCTGTTGTCCAGAGCTTCTGTATGAAATGTTTAACCATTAATGTCATAACTGGACCATGTTATCACATTTAAACATGGACCACCCACTATCCATTTTAATGTCTCTGATACATTTGATCTACCATGAAAAGTCTTTTTAATCGATGACAAAAATGTTTTGTTGTGCTCATTCAAAATCCACATTTCATTCTTCATTGGATGGCATTGATTCAACTAATTAATATGCAATGTGATATATGGTTGAGCATTAGATATGTTACTCAAGATGTATGATTCTAACTTGTTCATCTGGTCAGATGACAATGATTTGACTTTCAATCCGCGAATCCCCTTTCCCTCATTATTAACTCGCTCATGGCGAGATGGAGGAAAACCTATGTGTTGTGCTGCATCCAAGAAGCTCGTACAAAACTCTTCTACATCCACAGAAATATTCTTTTCAATAATGGAGGCTTCAGGTCGATATAGATTTTTAACATACCCCTTTAATATTTTCATATACCTTTCAAAAGGATACATCAAATGAAGATATACAGGTCCACAAAGCTTTATTTCTCGAACCAGATGAATCATTAAATGCACCATTATATAAATAAAAGTTGGAGGAAAATACATTTCCAATTGACAATGTATACAAATTGCATCCTTTTCCAAAATGTTCAAAGTAGTCACATCAATCGCCTTATTACAAATTGAATTGAAAAAATAACAGAACATTATTATAGTCTTTCTGACATGAATGGGAAATATTCCATGCAATGCAACTGGTAGAATTTGTTGAATCATGACGTGACAATCATGTGATTTCATACCTATCAACTTCAAGTCCTTCAATGAGACAACATTTTTTACATTAGAATAATAACCTTGAGGCACTTTGGTATCATGAAGACACTGACAGAAGCTAATATTCTCCCTCTTCGATAATGTATGACAACCCGGGGGAAGAAATGTTCATATTCCTTTAGAAGTGGGAGCTAACTTCAAATGTATTCCCATTTATAGTAATTCTAATCTTGCATTCAACCCATCTTTAGTCTTTCCTTTAATATCTAACAATGTTCCAATCAAAGAATCACATATATTCTTCTCCACGTGCATGGCATCAATATTATGTTTAACTTAATGATACCTCCAATATGGTAGCTCAAAACAAATTGACCTTTTATTCCAAATATGTCTATCATTACCATATTTCTGTGTCTTTCCCAATGTCACGTCAAGGTTTTTCACCCTCTCAAAATACAGATCAGGGGATAAAGGTTTGGGAGTAGTATCAAATTCTTGGGATCCATTGAATGCCTTTTTTAGTCTTCTATAAGGGTGTTCTATAGGCAAAAACTTTCGATGACCCATGTACACTGTTTTCCTCCCATGATACAATTGACAATAGGACGTCTGTTGTTCGCAAATTGGACATGCTTTATGCCCTTTAACATGGTATCCAGAAAAATTTATATACACTGGGAAGTCATTTATAGTGAACAGAAGCACTGCATGCAGTTGAAAATATTCCATTTTATAAGAATCATACACCCTAATACCATCAGCCCATAACAGTTTCAAATCATCAATCAACGGTGACAAGTAAACATCAATATCATTACCGGGTCACTTTGGACCAGATATCATTGTACTAAAAATGACATATTTGCGCTTCATACAAACTTCAGGAGATAGGTTGTAAATTATCAATAAAACAGGCCATGAATAATGTGTGCTACTGAGTGTTCGGTATGGATTCATTCCATCTGTGCACAACCCTAGTCTGATATTTCTAATTTAATTTCCAAATGTAGAATATTGCGCATCAATTTTCTTCCATTGTGGACAATCAGCTGGATGACCTATTTTTCCATCACATACCCGCTATTCAGCATGTCATCTTAACCTTTTTCCATCATGTGAATTAGCAAATAAATGTTTGAAATGATTAATTATAGGAAGATACCAAAATACCTTTGAAGGGAGTTTTGTAATCTCAACATCTTCCTATGATTTTTCTTTCACCTTATACCGTGATATCCCACATTTAGTACACTCTGATAGAAATTCATATTCCTTCCTGTATATAATGCAGTCATTCGGACAGGCATGTATTTTCTTGTATCCCAATACCATTGGGCATAATATTTTCTTGGCTTTGTAATGTGAATCTGGAATATTTTTATCTTTTGGAAGAATGTCTTTCATCAATTGTAGCAGCTCTGTAAAACTTCTGTCACTCCATCCATGCTTCGCCTTCTGGTTAATCAATCTTAACACCGCTGACAAAACCGTAAAATCTGTACAACCGGGATATAATGGGTTTTCAGCATCACCATATAGACGCGCAACTATCGGCTCTATCTCAATTTTTTTTGGCTACAATATCCCGAATCATTTCTTCAATTCCATCGGAGTTACCATCTTGTGAATCATCATCATCTGTGACATTCCGTCCAGTTTCACCATGCCAAATCCAAGGGCTATAACTCGGAATAAAACCATGACAAATCAGATGATCCTTTACCTCTCTACTTTTCAACTTCTTCATATTCAACCATTTCAGGCATGGACAAAAAAAAATGTCACTACTTGGAACATTTCGTTTTTCAAATTCCAAAAAGGCATCAACACCTTCCTCAAATTCATTGCTCATTCGATGTGTCGTAATCCAACTTCGACTCATTATTACCTATATAAAATATCAACAAAAAATATATATTTTTAAGATAAGATAAATATATGTTTATATGAAAAAAATCATAATTTAAATGTAAAAAAATTTAAAATATAAAACAAATCTATAGGTATTTAAAAAAATAGCCTTGAATATTATTTTTAAACAATATATAGTTAGATATAACAGTTCTAAATTTCATTGAATAAAATAAAACCATGAATCATACATAGTTTAATATTGATTGCGGTTTTTATGTTTTAATACATTAGATAAACTACCTATTTAACATGTTATTAATGGTTTCTGTAGAACCTAAATCCATTTGGTAAATATTTTCACACAATTATAAAAATCAATGGAAGTGTTTTTGGGAGGAATATGATCAATGATTTGATTTTGATGTCCCATATTCTATAACAAAAGGCAATGTGGATACCAAATCCCTTAGTTTGGTTTTTTATTATCAAAGGGTTTGTGATGAAAAAGAAGAGTATAAGTTGATGTATATGATAAATAAAATACAACTATATTTTATTTATGGTTATGATAGAATGAATTCATACCATATCATTTAAGATTTTCTCCCACCAAAAGTAACCCTCCTCAATTCGAAATGAAGAAATTTAGATAATTATGCATGAATTCATACATAGTAAGATCCTCCCTAAAACATCTCATCAAAATGATGAGGAAGCACACTAAATCCCTATGAAAAAAGGAATCTAAATCATCACCTAATCATGGAAAAATAGTTTCATATTCTCACCATGGATCACTCACAAAATAATTCATATAAATAATCCTTTTCTTATAAAAAATTATATATATATATATATGAAAATTAAGGTTCTCGGATACCACTTCTCCACTAGTTTTTCTCTCACACCCCAATGCTAATGTCATGGACTCACCCCACCCACAAATCATCCTACACCATGTGATATTGTATCACTTCCATCAATGAATCATATGTATCATAGATTATCTCATCATCGTCTTATCAAAATAGTAATGAGGTGCATACTTTGAAACCACTACATATTGTTTACATTAAATGTACAAAAATCGCAAAACATAATTATAGAATATCCGTGAAAAAAAATGAATGAAATTAATTCGTGGAAGGCTTACTTGAATGTTGAGAGTGGAGATGATAGATCCGAGAGGAGGGAAGAAGATAAACAATGAAGCCAAAATGAGTTTAACGCAGGTCGATCGACGAGCCGATTAGGGTTTACCGTGCGAGAGAGACAAGGCGGCAGACTGTCAATCGAAAAATCGTAAATGACAGTCCACATGGATTTAATTTATTAAAAAGTTTTATAATGTCAGTTAATATATAACTGACGTTATAAACTATTTTTAAAATTTATAACATCAGTTATTTTAAAACTGATGTCAAAACCCCCCCGCTCTTTGGTTTTTTACGTCAGTTATTTTGTAACCGATGTAAAAAACGAGTTATGTACGGGTTTTTTACGTCAGTTATTTTAAAACCGACATAAAAAAACCCCCCGGGCTTTGGTTTTTTACGTTGGTATTTTTATAACCGACGTAGAAAATGCCTAGATATCTCGTTTTTTACGTCCGTTATAAGATAACCGACGTAAAAAACCAATGCGCGGGAGGTTTTTGACATCGGTTATTTGGAAACCGATGTAAAAAACCCAATATCTATGAATTTTTTATGTCGGTTATGTGATAACCGACGTAAAAACCCAATGAATGGGGGGGGGGGTTTACGTCAGTTATAAATTAACCGACGTAAAAAACCTCACGCTTTGGTTTTTACGTCGGTTATCACATAAACGACGTAAAAAATGCGTAGATATCAGGTTTTTTACATCGGTTTCCAAATAACGGACGTAAAAAACCCCACGCGCATTGGCTTTTTACATCGGTTATAGGATAACCGACGTAAAAACCGAACAGGCACAATTTGTAACGTCGGTTATGAAAATAACCGACGTTAAAAAGCTACTAGCCTCATTTTTTTCGTCGCTTATATATAACCGACGTAAAAAATGGTGGCGTAAAGAACGTTTTCCGCACTAGTGACTATATCCTATACGTATACTTATCCTTAGGGACATCCCTAGACATACATTAGAAATATATCTAGGGATCTCACTAACATTTTCGCATCATAGTTTCCAAAGTTTGACTAAACTTTTCCTCTGATACCAACTGTAGAGACCCAAATCTTGACGTACATGGACATTACATTACTTTAGCAGAATAATTAATACATAACAAAAACACACACACAAGGACCGTAATAGTTTAGTGTATTTGGAAAGTTGTAACGTAATCCTCTAATAGTGGTGAAAGATCTTCAACATCTCCTATAAAGATCTTCATTTTTTTTCTTACCTAATACCTTTATTTATATCCTGGGGAAAAGAAAACATAAAAAGGGTGATCTCAAATGCTCAGTAAGGGTAATAATGGATAAAATAAAACATACAATATACATTTGATCTTAAAAACATGAACATAATGTTTAAACATCAAAATCTTGATAAATGACACAAAACATGGAAGTATGTAAGGCATAGATCATAAAGAAACATTAAGAATGATAAAATAGCATGGCAATAAAACATGTATTTGTGGAAACCATTAAGCACATGATATGATTTCAATAGTAGCCAAGGCAATGCTGCCAGGACCATCTTAGTGGACAAAGTCCCTTTCTGAATCGAGTTCACTCCTCGTTCCAGTCCTGTATTACTAAACCAGTTTAACTTTCTGTTCCAGCCATGTCTTTATCATGTGATATAAATACTTACCCAATAAATTAGAGGGAGATATAGGACCCACCCATCTCATAATGAAATCATTCTTACTTGTTCCAGAAAATATACATACATCATTCATAGTAACCCAATATATAAATGTGGTTTCATAAACATCATCCCATAATCACATAATCCATATAAAAGAAATGGATATAATTTCATAATAAGAAATGTGAAAACATTTAAATCATAGAGACTTTATACATGAAACATACACATATGAAATAATGTCATCTTAGATTGAAAAAGGTTTTGATAAAACACTTGAAATGAATTTTTAAGGAAACTATCAAGTCTTCTTCAAAATCAATTTATTTTCACAAAACGTCATGCTATTTTAAAATAAAGATACTTTCTTGAAAATAGTCATGAAATATTTTTAGGAAGCATCATGAAAATAAGTCTTTATAAAACTGTAAAAATATGATCGTGCCGTATAAGTTAAAAAAACATTCTTCTTGTACTTTTGTCGGAAAAGTTAAAAAAAGTACCTCGTAGGGTAAACAAAAGAATGATTCCTTCCATACCATGGGGTAAATGTAAATATGGGTATAAATGGTCTTTAAAAATACATGAATACACTTTTATAAAACATGGATATGGATGATAGAAATAAACCAGTAAATTCTTATGAATAAGTAATCTCGGATAATAATGAGATTTGCACAATTATCCCTTACCTTAGGTCTGATTTGCTTCGTAAGTGTCTGAAACTCCTGTATAATGATTTAACTAATGTCATTGAATTATTACAGAATAATAATCATTGTTATGATATCATATATGGTTCACTTATGACTTTATATTACCCGTTCTTTTGTAAATTCCATGTTAAATAGCGTTTTGGGTAAAATCGTTTCATTTGTCGTTCCTGTTTGGACTTGTAATTATTCATATGACTAATTAGATCATGATTACTTAATTCCAGAA
Organism: Viscum album; assembly: GCA_963277665.1. Taxonomy (NCBI): domain Eukaryota; kingdom Viridiplantae; phylum Streptophyta; class Magnoliopsida; order Santalales; family Viscaceae; genus Viscum; species Viscum album. The sequence goes on from OY728155.1 coordinate 1,451,477,471, forward strand.
TATAAAACATGATTTATATATAATATATATTCAGAATATACATATATAAAATAGATCAAAAAATGGAATGAAATACACCATTCATGCAGACGGTAGGCCGTATGTACGCATGAACGCTGTTTTCGTTTTCTTATTGAGTTGAATGGAATTAAGTAGATGACATAGATATATATAAACATAAATCCAGTATCATTATTAGGTCATATATTTCATTATTAATTATTATATATATTTTATAATCATTCATGAATGGTTAACGTGGAAAATGAATCTCATCACGTCGTGGAGACGGTAGTCCGTACATGCGCACGAGCGATGATATTGTTCTCATGATCATGGAATTGTATTGGAGTGTATGTATACTATTTCAGAATTAATATCACATTAAAATAATCATATATAGTTATTATGTACACCATTATACCCATCCAAGTAAGGTGGTGGTGGAAAATAGATTACACCACGACGTGGAGACGGTATAACGTACGTACACACGCGCGGTGATTTCGTTTTCCGTAGGATGGATAGATGGTGAAATAGGGTTGTTTCATAATTATAATAACATATCAGTATATTAGTGATACTGATTTTATTACTTCATAATGAAACAACCTAAGATGAAGAAGTGGAAGAAGAAATAAAGTTGAATGAATCGGTAACAGATATTACCTCTTCTTTGAAGCGCCTCTTTGAGATCTCCTATTAGGGTACTAAAATTGGTCTTTGAGGAAGACCAGAACCTATAGGTTGTTTCTAGGGAAGTATATAATAGAATTTGGCAGTGTTTGTCTGAGCATGAAGGCTCAATGTGGTGTGAGGAAGAGAGGGAGGAGGTGCCCTTTTATAAGGGAGGAGAGGGGCACCTTTGGAATAACTAAAAATATTATTTTATTATAAAGCCAAATTGGGTTTTAAATAGATCCAAATTGATTTATTTTGACGCTTAGGTGGGGATGGGTCGAAATCCTCTAATACAATAAAATTTAGACAAGGTTGGGTTCCAATTTTAGCCTTATCATTTAGATTTAACATTAAGTTAGATAATTTTACTTTTACCGTGTCTTTTTGTGTTCTTACACTATAAGGTTAATAAACATACTATAAGAAGCCAAACGAACCCCATGATGTTTATTTTTAATATATATAACCTTATCTAAGTCATTTTTCCGAACCTTATATATTTAGGAATAAAATGGAAATTAATAATATAATATATGTTTTAAAAATTATTTTATGTTATCTTTGACACTATTTAGTAATTGATTTTTGTAAAAATCATAACAGACTGATTAGTTCAAAAAAAGTTTGTTATATCAATATAAACATGTCATAATAATCTCAAAAATTAGTTTAATTCATAGAAATTATAATATTACATTTATTTGGGTATTTATAACATCAATTAAGTCAATATTTCATTAATAAGATAATTACTACATCATCTTTGTGTCATACATAAATTATGTTATTTAAAGTCTAAAAATTACAATTAAAATATCATTATATAGGAAATATTTTAATATTTATAATTAATATTTATTGTTTAATTTATATTATGTATAACCATGTATTAAGAATGATATACTTATTAAACATTGATTTTAACTATTTTAACCCATCTTTAAATAAATTAATAATAAATGTCATAATCTAATCCAAGTGGGCCTAAATGGTAATATTTTATTCCTAAGATTGTTTTTGGTCGAATTACATTTATCCATCAGAATTAGGACATGTGTTAGAGTAATAATAATATCATTTTTACCCTTAATTACCCTATTTACTTTTAACCGTGGTAAAAAAAGTAAAAAGTTACTATTCACCAAAAATTATTTTCATCTCATTGAACCACACTTTACTTATTGACATCAACCATGTCTCTAGGATTTTTGAAATTCCACTCACAGAAGTGGAAAAATTATGTTTTATGAAAAATTCATTTTTTAAACTACCACTTAGTGGTTTCACTATTCATCAAAAAAATGAATGTTTCCAGAAAAATACCAAAAATTAGGCCTAAGCTATAATTGATATTAAGAACTGAAAAATGATGTCTATTTTACCAAATTCAATACATATCAGTTGTATTACTTAATTAAAAAATTAAATCCCGCCGTCAAAACAAATAGCTTGTTCTTAAGAGATAATAACTATCAAAATATTGACACTTGTTCATGTCTGGTTTAAAAGTGAAATTACATCCAATGACCAACATTGTATTAAATTGTAAAAATATATTCTAAATATAATTTAAAACCACTCAAATTAATAAATTATCACTATTAATTATTTCGATTAAAAAATTTGTTTTTAATTAAAATTTAGTAATTTTCAGTATTCATCAGAAAATGAATGTTATCCGAAATGTACCAAAATTTCACCCAAATCTAATTTAGATATTCCGAATCCAAAAATGAAGTCCATCTTGATAAATAAAATTTAAAAAATTTAAAAAAGTGGTTATTACAATTCATAACGGCTAGTTTTAATAATATTTTAATAGCATAATGTTGTTTAGTGAAACTTGTTGTTGCGTACTACACACACTATCGAGGATGGTTGTGATTGCGTGTAATGCAAGGCAAGTCAAGGATGCATGTTGTTCATGCTCCTTTTGGTGTAGCGTACAACAGAAGACATTAATAAAATTAAAAAGAATATTTTTCATAAAATTTCAGGGTGTTACATTCTACCCCCCATAAAATGAATTTCGCAGTTGAAATTCGTCGGGGTTATAAATGGTTTACTCCTCGAAAGTTTATTTAATAGAAACCTACATCGTAAAAAGGAATACCAAAACCAATCATTAAAAACAAATGTATGAAACGTAATGGTTACCCAAATAAACTAATCACTGGGTTTCCACATAGATGAAAATATGGAGCTGGAAGAGAAATCTATCCATCATGTTCTGATGGAGAGTGGTAGAGAAAATGGTTATGGAAAAGCCAGCAATCACAGATCCATAGATTTGTGATGATCTAAGGCACCATCTGATTCATCGGATATAAGGGCACTAGGACAACATTTTTGGTTTTCAAGATCATTTCCCTAAAGTTGATGAATTAAAAGAAATACTTACATGATTTTGGTAATATATCACTATTGTTTGTTAATTGAACAATTTCCACATAATCACTTAATGAAATGAAGATGAATTTGTTATTCGTGATGTGTTAGTAGATCATGTGATAGAATTATTGGACATTCCATCTGTCTCAAACAAAAGGTTATAATACTTGTCAAAAATATATAAGTCCATCTATAGTGAGATTAATCATATATGGTTCCTAAAATGGACAAATACTTTATATATCATACTTCTTAATATAATAAAACAAGTTTCTACTAAACAGGGACATCCTGTAGGCCAGTGGTAGGCGATAAAGTCCAGTCGCACTTCAGTTGTGGGTTCGATTCCCACACCCTTGTTCGACGCGATGGGTTATCGCCCGTCCTGCAGGTTGTCCTTTTTCTAAAACTACATTACTATAACATCCCATAAATAATATCAAAAAAATGTTCTATCCTTAAACAATACTAACTTATGTCCAACATAATCCATTCCAATATTTATGCTTATCTAAAATATTTTGGTACAACCTCATAGTATAAAGAAAATGATTACATGAAATGTCATAAACCAAGCATGTGAATACCATCATTTATTCCCCATATATCTTGTTGGTCACATTCCAATCATGTGAATACCTTAATCATGTATTCTCTTGAAAAATGAATACCCATTAAACCTTAGTGAAAACATGAATGCTGTCAAAAGTTAACTCTTTCTACATACCAAAATCCAAAAATTCTATATATTCAAACCATGATATAACCTTCTCCTTATATCAGTCATGAGCTCATGAATACTATGAAACATTTAATTTTCTCCTTATCCCTTCATTATGCGCATATCATCTACATTCCAAAAATATCTGAATAACCTTTCATGGATACTGGTACCATTAATCATACACTTTAAAAAATCAAGGAAAGACAACAGAGTAACAATCCTTAGATGTCTCTTTATTCCATAGTACCATGAGATTACTTATACAACATTACACATAATAAACACGTAATCATTCCACTACATTCTTAAACCATTGGCCGAGCCTCAACAATTCTTTCATCTCACATATCATTTTAAGTCTCTTCATCATCATCAACATAAATACTACCCATAAGACCATACTGTTTCTCTTCATAAGACATTCCCTTAGGTAATTGGTTTGCATAATGCCCGTACATTCCACATTTAAAACATTTAACCATTGTTGATGTCTTATCAATACCATTATCCTCATCCCTGGTGTTAACCGAACCTTTTATTTTTCACTTACAGGCTTTGTTTCCTTCTTTTCCACACCCAAAGAATCTTCCATTTCCTTTGAAACATTCTCTTTGTTTCCTCTTCCCACATGATTTACATCGGAGTAATTGAACTTTCATTCCTCTTTGGTCATCATGAAACTCCATCTTTCTCTTATTAGTCGAGTCAGGAAACATACAAAATTTTACTTTATTGATCATATTATGAGATTGCTGATTCGGCATAATAATAATATTTGGACTCCCAAATCCCATTTCATTTTGTTTCTCATGAAGAATATTATTCAATTTTCTATCATATCCTCCATTATCATGAATCATCTTGTTTCCAGCCATTTTCTAAAACCCAAAAAGAATAGTGTGAGTGGAAAAAATCATAATAAAGGGGGAGTAACTTCAATATCTAAAATCTTTGGTTTAATCTAATATCGTTAAAATAGTTCTAGGACTGTATCCTATACGTATTCTTTTCATTAGGGACATCCCTAGACATACCTTAGAAATATCTCTAGGGATCTCACTAACGTTTTCGCATCCTAGTTTCCAAAGTTTGACTAAACTTTTCCTCTGATACCAACTGTAGAGACCCAAAGATTGATGTACATGTACATTACATTACATTAGAGGAATAATTAATACATAAAAAAACACACACAAGGACCGTAATAGTTTAGGGTCTTTGGAAACTTGGAACATAATCCTCTAATAGTGGTGAAAGATCTTCAACATCTCCCATAAAGATCATCCCTTCTTTTTCTTACCTAAAACCTTTCTTTATATCCTGGGGAAAAGAAAAAATAAAAAGGGTGAGCTCAAATGCTCAATAAGAGTAATAATGGGTAAAATAAAACATACCATATACATTTGAACATAAAAACATGAACATAATGTTTAAACATCAAAAGCATTATAAATGACAAAAACATGGAAGTAAGAAAGGCATAGATCATAAAGAAACATTATGAATGATAAATCAGCATGGGAATAAAAAATTTAATTGTGTAATCCATTAAGCACATGATATGATTTCCATAGTAGCCAAGGCATTTCTACCATGACAATCTTCGTGGACAAAGTCCCTTTCTGAATCGAGTTCACTCCTCATTCCAGTCCTGTATTACTGAACCGGTTTAACTTGTCGTTCCAGCATTGTCTATCTCATGAGATATAAATCTTTACCCAATGCATTAGAGGTATATATAGGTCCCACCCATCTCATAATGAAATCATTCTTACTTGTGCCAAAAAATAAACATACATCATTCATAGTAACCTAATAAATAAAATGGGTTTCATAAACATTATCCCATAATCACAAAATCCATATAAAAGAAATGGATATCATTTCATAATAAGAAAATTGAAGCCATGTAAATCATTGAGACTTTATACTTGAAACATAAACATATTAAATAATGTCATCATAGATGGAAAAAGTTTTTGATAAAACACTTGAAATGAATTATTGAAGAAAATATCATTTCTTCTTCAAAATAAATTTATGTTCACAAAACGTCATGATATTTTAAAATAATGTGATTTTGTTGAAAATAGTCATGAAATATTTTTATGAAGCATCATGAATATAAGTCTTTATAAAACTGTAAAAATCTGTTCGTGTCGTATAAGTTAAAAAAACATTCTTCTTGTACTTTTGTTGGAAAAGTTATAAAAAGTACCTCGTAGGGTAAACAAAAGAATGATTCCTTCCATAACATGGTGTAAAAGTCAAAATGGGTATAAAAGTACTTTAAAAATACAAGAATACACTTATATAATACATGGACATGGATGATAGCAATAACCCTAGTAAATAGTTATGAATAAGTAATCTCAGATAAAAATGAGATTTGCACAATTATCCCTTACCTTAGGTCCGATTTGTTTCGTAAGTGTCCAAACCTCCTGTATAATGATTTAAATAATGTCATTGACTTTTCCAGAATCATACTCATTGTTATGATATCATATATGGTTCACTTATGACGTTATATTGCCCGTTCTTTTTTAAATTCAATGTTAAAGAGCATTTTGGGTAAAATCGTTTCATTTGTCATCCGTGTTTTGACTTTTAATTATTCATATGATTACTTAGATCATGAATACTTAATTCCAGATTATAAAACATGATTTATATATAATATATATTCATAATATACATATATATAATAGATCATTAAATGGAATGAAATTCACCGTTCATGGAGATGGTAGGTCATACGTACGCTTGAATGTTGTTTTCGTTTCCTTATTGAGTTTAATGGAATGAAGTAGATGACATAAATATATATACACATAAATCAAATATCATTATTATGACATATATCTCATGATTACTTATTATATATATTTTATAATCATTCATGAATGGTTAACGTGGAGAATGAATCTCATCACGTCGTGGAGATGGTAGTCCGTACGTATGCATGAGCGATGATATCATTATCATGATTGTGGAATTGTATTGGAGTGTATGTATACTATTTATTAATCAATATCACTTTACAATAATCATATATAGTAATTATGTACACCATTATACCAATCCAAGTAAGGTGGTGGTGGAAAATAGATTACACCACGACGTGGAGATGTTATTCCGTACGTACGCACGCGCGGTGATTTCGTTTTCCATAGGATAGTTAGATGGGAAATAGGGTTGTTTCATACATATAATAACATATCAGTATATTAGTGATACTGATGTAATTAATTCATAATGAAACAACCTAATAAGAAGGAGTGGAAGAAGAAATAATGTTGAAAGAATCAGTAACAGACAATTCCTCTTCATTGAAGCGCCTCTTTGAGATCTCATTTTAGGGCACTAAAATTGGTCTTTGAGGAAGAACAGAACATCTACGATGTATCCACGGAAGTGGAGAATAGAATTTGGAAGGGGTTTTCCGAGCATGAAGGCTCAATGTAGTGTGAGGAAGAGATGGAGGAGGTGCCCTTTTATAAGGGAGGAGAGGGGCACCTTTGGAATAACTAAAAATATTTTCTTATTATAAAGCCAAATTCTGTTTTAAATAGCTCAAATTTGATTTATTTAGAAGCCAAGGTGGGGATGGGTCTAAATACTCTCATCCAATATAATTTAGACAAGTTTAGGTTCCTATTTTAACATTATAATTTAGATTTATCATTTAGTTAGATAATTTTACTTTTACCGTGTCCTTTTGTGTTCTTACACTATAAGGTTAATAAACAAACTATAAGAAGCCAAACGAACCCCAAGTTTTTTATTATTAATATATAAAACCTTATCTATGTCTTTTGTCATAACATTATATTTTTAGGAATTAAATAACAATTATTAATATAATATTTGTTTAAAAAACTATTTTATGTCAATTTTGACACTATTTAGTAATTGATTTTTGTGAAAATCATAACAGAATGATTAGTTCCAAAAAATTAAATTATATCAATAATAATATGTCATATTAACCTATTAAATTAGTGCAATTCATAATAAGTCTCAAATTACATTTGTTTGGGTATTTATAACATCAATTATGTCAATATTTCATTAATAAGATAATTAATGCATCATCTTTGTGTCATAAATAAATTAACTTATTTAAAGTCTAAAAATTACAAATAAAATATCATTATTTAGGAAATAATTTTACATTTCTAATGAATTTTTATAGTCGAATTCATCTAATGTATAACACTGTATTAAAAATGATATACTTATTAAACTTTAATTTTATCTATTATAACCCTTATTTAAATAAATTAATAATAAATGTCATAATCTAATCAAATTGGGCCTAAATGGTCATATTTTATTCCTAAGAATGTTTTTGGTCGAATTATACCTATCCAATAGAAGTAGAACATGTTTTATTGTAATAATGATATCATTTTTACTTTTAAATACCCTATTTACTTTTAACCGTGGTAAAAAAAAGTAAAAAGTTACCATTCACCAAAAATTATTTTCATCTCATTGAACCACATTTTACTTACTGACACCAACCTTGTCTCTCAAAATTTTGAAAATCCACTCACAGAAGCGGTAAAATTATGTTTTATGAAAAATTCATATTTTTAACTAGCACTTAGTGGTTTCACTATTCATCAAAAAAAAAGAAAGTTTCCAGAAAAATACAAAAAATTAGGCCAAAGCTATATTTGATATAATGAACAGAAAAATGATGTCTATTTTACCATATTCAAAACATATCAGTTGCATTACATAATTTAAAAATTAATTCCCGTCGTCAAAAAAATACCATGTTCTTAAGAGATAATAACTATCAAAATATTGACACTTATTCATGTCTGGTTTAAATGTGAAATTACATCCAATGACCAAAATTGTATTAAATTGTAAAAATATATTCTAAATATAATTTAAAACCACACAAATTAATAATTTATCACTATTAGTTATTTCGATTAAAATTTTTGTTTTTAATTAAAATTTAGTAATTCTCACTATTCAACAGAAAATGAATGTTATCCGAAAAGAACGAAAATTTCACCCTAAGCTAATTTCGATATTCCGAATCCAAAAATGAAGTCCATTTTGGAAAAATAAAATTTACAAAATTTCAAAAAGTGGTTATTACTATTCTTAACGGCTAGTTTTAGTAATATTTTAATAGCATAATGTTGTTTATTGAAACTCATTATTGCGTACTACACACGCTATCGAGGAAGGTCGTTATTGTGTGTAATGAAAGGCAAGTTAAGGATGCGTGTTGTGCAAGCTCATTTTGGTGTAGCGTACGACACAAGACATTAATGAAGTTAAAAAGAATATTTTTCATAAAATTTCGGGGTGTTACACATATTGTTAAGATATTTAATTCATTGTGTAATGTAAAATGGCCATGATGGTGAAAGAAAAAAATATGGTGAAGGATCTAAACATTCAATTTATGGATTATGTTGGTTTTCTGTGATGAACCGAGAGTTTCACAGGGCATTGGAGTATCTCCCATGGTATTTTATCTATTTACGTTCAATCCCATAATTTTCCAAATTTATAGTGTCTACTTAGATGATTAATGAGTAACTTTTTAGCAGGATATCCATTGCATTTTTATTATATGAAACACATTTATGCTTCTTACATAGGGAATTTTAATGTAATTCATGATATATCATAGTCAAATAGGGATGTATGTATGCAATGAAATGTAATGTAAACATGGGGTATAATTAAGTCCTAGTGGAAATATCACCATACAATCATCCCATTCGATGGGGTTTACAACGTTTTCTAAAATAATTTTTAAATAATAAGGTTTATACTACTATAGGATCTTTATGTTCTGAAAAATGATAGTGTTTTAGTTTATAATCCCAGAGATAATCACAATAAACATTAATGTATGGTCCTAGGTGGGGCCCACTATTCTCTTAGGTGGAATATGTGACCTCATAGATGGAGGGAACACATTTTGTGTTGAATGTGTCATATATTAGTTATATTTTATAGTCATGGTGGCTTGAGTTGGGATTTTAAATTAATTCCATGTATCATGGGAAAATGAAGGTTGGTCTTTAATAAACATTAATATAACATGATCTAGTTCATGAACCTGACATAAATGGATAGAAAAGAGAGGCCTTTCACCAAAAAACACATCACCAGAACAGGTTTCACACATTTAATGGTCATGTTTCATTGACCATAGTAATAATGGGGAGGCTGGGGTGACAAAATAAGTAAGATAAACCTATTGAAAATGTAAATGTCTTCCAATTATTCACTATACACACTTAATGGTCATTAAAATTCAATATATATTTATTCCTCTGTACCACAATGGTATGTACCCTACCATATACCAATTCCCTTTTCAGTTGTGCTCATTATGGGAAATAGGGACTGGATATTGACTTCCTCTATCATAAGGTATATCATAGTGCTAATCATTACATGTAGGGAGGATAATGTTCCCTCAAAAATATATATTTTAGTTGAAATAATCATATTCAATGATGGTTAAGTCTATGGGAGTTAAAAATACTTAATAAAAAAGGTAGGTGGAAATAATTTTCATCATGAAATTATGTATTTAAACCAAAATGGGGTAGTAACCAATGGTTTGTAAAAGATATTATGACCACGTTCAAAATATGGGATCAACAACCAATTCAGTAATTAATGGGGTTAGAATATTCTTAAATTGTCATTGACCATTTTGGAAACACCCTAAGAACTTTTTTTACAAAATAACCATCAATCTACCATCCACGTAAAATTAGTGAGCTAGTTTTCATCAGAAACTTTTATATTATGGTAGCACAAATTGATTTTGATGTGTAGGCGGTTCCAAATAATATATATCTCTTTTTATGGAGGTGAATACTATGGGATATTTAGGGAGTTTTCAACACTAGAGTGGCCATTCCATTGTGCACTTTATTATGTTGAATGGGATTGTAACTAGTAGATATCTAAACAAGGCCATAGTTAGTGGGACTCTAAATGGATAATTGACTATGTTGGACCCAAAATGTGGGATATGACCATCTCTATATTTCTAATTAAGTGGTAATAAATCTATATATATCTCATTAATGTTAGAATGGTTAGAGCCTTGATTTTTAGGGAGGTCCTCTTAGGTGATGGCCATATAATAACAATGTTTTACATCAAACAACATGGGAATGAATAATTAATTTTAACAATATCTAATGAGGTAATTGAAAATTAAATTCAAAATTTAAGGGTAAAGATGAGGAATCAGACTATTACCATATAGAGACAATTAATTTTTATAGAATTATATTATCGTGGGACCTATACAATGAGAATTAGTAGGAATGTATTAACAAATATCTGTTTTGGTGACATGAACTCAATTTTGGGGCACATAGAATGTGTTTTTAGTTGTTTATTGTAATATATCATGGTCCATGGATTCAAAATATTAGTTGACATAGATATGGAATATAAAAAGCGGACTATTTTATGTGGTAAAATTTAGTGTTTGATCCATACCTGATATAAGATCAATGGAGATGTAATGCAATGTAAACATATCTAAGATATGTTTCATACAGTATAAGGTCACTATACATTAGAACATTCCCACATCATTTTAATCTTATGGGGATCAATCCAAAGGGTTTTGTTAAAGTGGTTTTGACATTACACTTGATAGTTCATAAATAATGTTAATAAAGTGAAAATGTTTCCAAATTTTATGAAATTATCCCATAAATTAGCTAAACATATTTTTAGGATGTGATACTTACTGCCAAAGGATTCCTATTGCTTCATGACCATGTGTGCTAGGATGGGTTACTTGATTTCTAAACCAATTTATTCCAATTTCGGTGTGAGAGACAATGAATAGAGAAGATAATCACTTGATACATGGGAATTCATAAGATGTAAAAGAGTTGTTTGTTTGGTAGAGTCCCAATATCACCAAATATCATTAACGATGAATGTAAATACATAGAGTTGAAACCCAAAAGGATTTAAAACCACACTAGATCTATAGGAACAGAAATTTATGTAAATAAAAAAATTTAGGATTTGAACAAAAATATATGTGAAATTGGATGAGAAATTATGGTTAGAAATGTTTAAAAAATAGTATTTTGATCATTAAAATTCAATGGAGGATTGATAAAATTTATATTCAACAATTAATTGTGTTGAAAAATGATAATTATCACATATCATAAGAAATTAATAAATGATTTAATCTAGAATGGGAAAAGATCAATTTTTACCCCACAACACCAACTTATGTATTTCGTTTCATATTAAATGTATAATGTTGATAAAAATTGTGGATAAATCATAGTGTAAAGATGAGTTGAGGTAGTGTTAATTTGTTATTCAATAGTCTATGTTCGACACAATAATTCCAATGATCCAAATATGATATCATAATAGTCATAAATAGTTAAACCCATTATCAAGGGATGTGTTCCTAACATAGATCATTGATAGTGATGGACCCGTTATATTGTATTTCGGAGTCTCTACATATCTAAATAATTTTTGATTCAATCTTTATATTGTATGTCAACTTGGTGTGGTATATGAAAAATAATTACACTTATGTTCGTCTGTATTTGGGGAAAATATAACATACAAATTTATGATATGTTATAGTGATGTATAACATATTTCTTAAATATATACATAAAGGATTTTGGAATCTATTGATAAACATTAAATGTTAATGAAATTATGTCATTTAGTTTTACATTTTATCACTTTCATGTTGAATAAAGTATAATGTAATGTGACCAGGATGATGTGGGTTGTACATTTTTGTTATCACCAATCTAGGACAAGTGATATGAATGATATAGATTCACTAATTAGTAAAAATAAATCTGTTGTGAATTAAGTCACATGGGGCTAAATATAAGTGAAACAATCACACTTTTAGATATTTTTTTTTGTAGATAATGATGAAAGGATTAAAGGAATCAATATTCATCCCATTAAATCTGATATACGATTTAGATAGTTTTATAATTTTGATTGATAAAATACAGATATTCATTGTTGAGGTATATCCTCTCAACTAATGATGAATATACAATACTATTGTTTAGAATAAATTACTGTCATATCCCACATATACAAAGTACTGAAATTATACAAGGACCAATGGGCTTAAATAGTTAAATTTCATAGGAATTGGACTATGGATGTTGATACTTGTTTGAGTGCTTGTTGATTAGAGGAAATTTTATCACCCTATATTAGTTAAAGGATCTAAAACAATGGGGGTTTGAATCCAGAGTATTTTATATGGCACAAAAAATTTGTAACATGATTTGAATAAAGGTCCATAGTGGAATTTTACCACAAAAAATATCAATGAGAAATGTTTCACATAGAATAATGTTTTTCTACCAGTAATCATGATACATTCATCATATAGATCTTTCTGTTAGTCATCCAGTTAAAGTAGATACATACAATAAATTCTAATTCAATAATATCCAAATTCATATTGAGAATAAATTAGTTGTAATGTGTCCCCCACTACTTGGAGAGTTATTGATATGAAATAGAGAAGATGTTTTAGGGTGCTAAGAAAACACAAAATAATTAATCAGCATGCTTGAATTCATTGGTGGGAACAACTAGTGTGTTAAGACTCCAATGGAATAGGGGGAGGTTTAATGTATGTAAATTATTTCTTCCAAGACCCAAACCATAAATTGAGGTTGTGTGATAGGTAATGAATAACTACTGACTATGTTTGTAAAAAATTATAATCAACCACAATGACTAATGATATTTATTTAATGTTTTTTCAACTATTATGGATATTTAATACATTATATCGACCACATACCACATTAAATAATATATGGATTTCAACTAGGATTGGTGGAGATTCAATTTTTCATTTGACCATCGATGTTATGAGAACTCATTCAGACTTTTATGATGATGATGATCCAAATTATGGAATAATAAAATTTAAAGATGAATATGATGGGTAGTTTTGAATATATTTAAACACTCTAGGTTTCATTCCTCCAATATCATGAACACACTAAGTGTTTATATGAGTGAGTTTGAATTGAACATATTACATGGGAAATAAACATTAAATATGTTAGTAGGTAGGATATAATTGGGATGTGAGACCCATTAATACCCATGAATCCCAACTGAAAGCGGATTCATTACTTAAATAGTTCTACAAGGATCAATGTTACGATAACAACATTAGGATGGGCGAAACATATCCTATAATTTTTCATGGTATCTCATTATTTTACAACATTCGATGAGTTTATAACCATGAAGTTTAACATATTTTGTAAAGGATGTGGGAATTAAATTATAACATCATATAGTGAGGATGAGGTGTCATATATGTTAATGTCTTATGATAAGAATGTTGATCTGTAGAATAATTTCATGCAACTTGGATGAATGGTTTCTAAAACATAATAACATAAATATTTCATATTTCGTTTCAATATTGTTAATGGTTTTGATTCTCATGCTATGATTGCATAAAATTTTATCTATTGTGAACGATACATTGTAATTAAATTTGATAATTTTCAACTGAGATGGGTCACATATAGTAACAAAATATGTTAATTGGGGAAACTTTTTATTTGGTGGATGTTAAATTCAGTCTCTATACATGGTGATCAAGATGTTTGTACAATTATAATAGGCCATTTGAATAGTGATGCCTCTTACACATTGGGGATCTAGAATTCATGTCATCTTCCTAGATGTCATTAAAATTCTAAGAGGAAATAAAATATTTACATGAAATAAATAATAGAGCATAAAATCTTCTTAATTCATGTGCCAAAATGTTTTTTTATATTACCAGGTTATATAGTGCTTGGATACTATTTTATTTGGGGGAATCAAAATCATCAAGACAGACATAATTTCCCTCATCTGATACATACTACTAATAAATAGCCAAACCAATTTACAGTATATGAAATACAATATGTTTGACCTAATGAATACAATAGACAAGGAAGTATGGAGTCACCATATTGGATTTTTTGGACATTTTATTATATAAATCAAGAAATTTGGTTATATTATAACCCAAATTTACTTTAATTAACCTACTATATTCTCTATGATATTATATATGATTTTTGAATTCCTTGATATTCCCATTCAACATTACATGGTGGTGGATGTTGTTGTTGGAATAGATTTTAAAAAGTTCATATAATATTTATATATCGTAATCCATAAAATAAATGTCTTACAATATGATAATTGTGAGTGTAACCCAAATTAATATTTGATGAAGTAATTCATATACTCAATCATAAACTATGCATTGAATTTATTAACAATATAGATTCCTCACAATTTTACTATAATTCTATGGAAGTAAAATTTATCCATAATGAGACATAATATTCTAAATTGTGATGAACGATAATGTCCATAATAAATTTAGATAATGTACAATATTACATGGTGGATGGATATTTCCTAAAGGATTATGGATTATTTTATAATATACATATACAAAATGACCTTTCTAGGTGAAATAACCATAGACAAGAATAATAGTATGATAAAAGTTCCCCAACATTCCTATCAACTTTTAAAACATAAATATGAATTCCCATACCCCAAGTGAAATTCCATGTAAATCATTCAAGATACAAGGACACTCATTCCATTAGATTCACTTGTGAATGATTCCAAAAAAAATTACATCATATAGAAGTCTTACTATATTTTGTGTCCATTCTAGAGAGTACATTTTACTATATATGGTTGGATATTCCCCCACTGAACTTGTTCATTGGGTAGGGTCCGATATTGGCGATTTTTTATTAATAGACCTTTTCAAGTTTGTGATTCATCATCTACAAGGATTATTTAGGACCACTATATAAGTGTTGGTGAATATCATGTTTAGTAATTAGTCCTATTATTCAAAAGTGAGGGAGGTGGTATAACCTCTTATGTTTGACATTAATTACCATTTCTTATTGGTCGGTCTATTTTAGGGATGTGGCAAGGCCATATAAGGTTTTTTTTTGTTATTATTTATGTGTTATATGAAATTGGGTACCTTTAAATTGGTAAGGTAATTAGGACATCATCTTAGGGTTTTTCTATAGTTAGTGGAAATGTTCCGGAATAATGATGGAATATTAACCATTAATATGTATGATGACAAGTTTGGAGTGTGTTTTCTGATGATTCCAGGTGACTAAAAATTGAAAATCAAACTAGTGATCTATGACAATGTCAAGGTATGTAGTCTTGTTAGTGGAACAACCATAAAACAAAATTAATTTGTATGAATAAGTATATCCCATGCTAGAGTGAAGTATAGCAGCACATGGAAAATACTATTGAGTATTGGGTTATTGATCATTCTCTTATCGTGTATCTATGAGGCATCATCAATGTTTATCTACTGATATAGTGTGGTCTATTAAAAGGATTAGATATCGTTATCTAATAATTTATCATATTACAATACTTCATAAGGAGTAAAATGATCATTTGTGAAATCATCAATTTAATGTACCATGATATATTAAAATGGGAATAATATTTGATCCGACTACTATAAAATTACTAAACATCAAACAATTCCTCACGTGACCATTGTTTATTTGATAATGTACATTAGTAGATTGACAGGTGATTCTAGTAGTATCTTTTGGGGTTACAGGTAGAGTGTAAATTTCTGGATAGTGATAAAGAATGTAAGAAATATATTCTCAATGGGATAGTATATTGAATTCATATAGAATAAAAACTATTGTAGAACATTATTCCCAACTGACCCTCATTGATATCTTGTTCCTATAGGGCACCAAGGTACCATCCCATGATAGTCATATAAAAGAATATATAAATTTTAGGGATGAGTGTAATCATGATTGGAGGATATATAAGAAAAAACATGATGTCCTTGTATGAAGTATAAAATTCAATATCCTACAATTAAGTGGTTACATTAATCAATATACCTGAATATTCCATAGAAATTCATAAAATATTAGTGATGTATCATTAGATGTAGACCAGTTTTCTATAAAGGCCTCACTACACCTTGATTTTATGTGGTGGTGGGACTTTATTTGAATGCCTTAATCGTATCAAGATTTATTTCAATGCCTATATACCAGAGTTTGAACCCAAAAATCACCCCTATATTTACCACAATAACACACCTTATGGGATCATCAATAGTTTATTTTAGTAATTGAAGTCAAACAAATCCTCAATATTCATGAAGTAGTCTACTAATTTTCCATATTTTATAAAAAATCATCCATAAAAATCCACTAATATACCAAGAGATAAATGATTATGTGGCTATTGGAGCAATGATTAATGTTCAAAAAAATATCAAAACTAAACAAAATCACTCAGTAATAAAATTATCATTGATGAAAATTAATTATAGTAGAGTTTTAATCATCTTGTTCCACATAGATAGGTTTAATCCATGAGGAACCATCAATGATGGGTAGGTCCTGAAATCAAAATGTCTTGTCAATTTGATGACCTATCAACTAAAATGAATATCAACCATTCAACATTTTTAGTTGTGGTCTTGAATATCAGCATAAACTCTGGTATATTCATTCTTCATATTGACTAGTAATATGATGGATGATATATTGGGGAACCAGACTCCATTGATAAATCATTCCATAGTGGGATTGTCAATATCATCCCCAACCATAGAGCCATTGGTATGGTTCATCTCCATGGAAGCTTGTTCAAACCTAGAGAGGGACATTAGGATGAAACTGTGATGAAATAAATCATGGATTCAGGACATGGAATTTATTTAGTTTTTTGTAGGTGATGAAAACATAGTTCTTACTATTGAAATCCATGTATCACTGGTACTCCATAGGATACAAGACTTATTTACGAGACTTCATTGTCACATGTTTCGTGGTGTGAGTATTGACATGTTTTTACTCATCTAAATTAGTATATTATCCATTTTAAATGTTAATAAGTGCTTATCTAAATATTTATAATTATCATATACTTGTGGATTAGAGTAATAATGATCTATGATTGTATCTATATATGAGGAAGTTATAAATTTATCTACATTTACATGGATAGATCATTAATGATGTATATCTTCTCTACGAAGGCATTGGATAAAAATTTCTGTACAATCCACATTAATTTAGAATATATATGTCTAAATTTTCTATGATAAAACTAATTATTTTTCATCCTTAATTTTTCCATACTTAAAAAGAATAATTTATGGTTATCACGAAAGTATGTGAGAGAGAGATGGAACACATACTACATAATGGTAAATTCCATTCTAGAATTAAACCTGTCACTCTTATTGATATATATATGTTAATATATGTTATTTCATTCTGAATGGGTGATGTTAAATGGCCCTCATTATTTGGGGTTTTCACTTCAATAGATGGATAAATACGATGAATCATTATTTTAAATCCACACAAGGATCCACTATGGAGGTTGTTAAATCATTGGGGAAATTAAAATTTAAATCATCATCATTTTATATCATGTACTCATTTAATTTTATTTAATATAATATTATATGTGGGATTTAAAAGAGTTTAATGGACCAACATTTCCAATTACCACCCAAAAATGACCATTAATGGATTATTTTTGTTGTTGATTGTAGGAAAATGGGGAAGATGAATGCAGATGGACCCATGACCCAAATGAATGAATTTTATTTAGTTCCTTGTGTGGAAAACATGATCTCATTGTTTGAAACTAATTTAAAAAACAAAGAATCAAGAAATATCATGATATATGTATTCCATATGCTTTTGATATACCCATTATAATTAGGTTCTATGGTATTTTCTGTAAATATTTAATTCCCATATTATGGTTTATTGTTTTAGGGATATGAAGGTTCCTAGATGGATTATCAACTAGAAAATATATGTTTTCTACACCAAAGAATTTTCCTATGATATATTTATAGTTTTTTTTCATGAAAATTAGAACACTAAAAATTTATTGAAATTGAGATGATGACATAATATTACCCTATTCGAATTCATATTACCAAATAGAATCAAGTGTAAATACCTCATTATTAAACATCTTAGAGATCCTTAGGTCCTTAATGAGTTAATCATGTGTCCCATATGACTGATAGATTCTATCTTATATTAAGAGGAACAATTGTATATTTGATAGGTTCTTTAGTTGATTCAACAACCAAGGGAGGAGAATGCATCTTCCCACTAATGGTCACCTTTTAAATGTGAGTGTAGTGGCATAATGTTTTTATCATAAGTGCGAAGATAGTGATTTTATAATTTTTTTATTGATATTGTGACTTATTATAATCACTATATGATTATGAATAGGGACTATATGGACACAAAATAGTACTAGTATACATAGTTCATCCACACAATTAAAATATCTTGTCTATTTTGAAGAGATAGCTAATGATGTGTCCCGTGAGGAGATTTCCTTTGGGGGAAAAATAAACTCCGAATTTTATATTTTATTTTTATGAACAATAATTTCACAGGTAATTTATTATACAACATTCCTACAAGAATGGGTCCAGTCCTTCTAATAGTAACGTCATCCATTGGTGGTTGAATGGGACACATGGAGTAACCAATTACTTGGTATTGATCAATAACAACATAGAATGACAACATTGACAAAAAAATCATCACATTGTTCATCAATGGAATAATCATGGATGGGAATGATTCATTAGGATTCTTCCAATCAAGGGGCATGTCACCTTGAATGTGTATTTTTTTTTGGATGTGGTAGTTCATTTGATTCTCATAGAATTTTCATAATCTATTCATTAGAGTCTAAAAGTACCATTATATAAATAAAGTAATCAAAAATGTAATGAAGACCATATGACTAATAGATATTCTCATCCATGTGTAGATAATTCCAGGGGAATGGGTTAATTTCTTATGAGTGAGAAATTAATTAAACATACCCATAACTCACCTAGAAACCTATTTCAATTCATTTGAGTTTTTACCTTCCAATTTAGTGGTAATACCTGCATATGGAACCTATATTACTAGATCACCCAACTCAATTATAACAAAATATACCTTATGTAATATCCATATATGAGAGAACATGCTGGTGCACCGAGACATTCATTCACATAATCAATGCCACACCACCCCCTATGCTAGAGGCTGTAGACAGTTAGCGAGGGCCAAAAATAAATCATAGGAAGACTATAAATTTTTTTTCAAAGTATAAAAATAGTGGCTGTAATGAATAGTATCCAATCTATAATAATTATAATCCAACCAATCTAGTATCTCAATATAACCAATACAGAAAAAATATCATAAATTACGGTTATGGATATTTAATGTCTCATATGTGTCGATTTTCAATATGAAATCAGAAAAAAATAACAACACAAAAAATTCTCATGTGGGTCCTTGAACAATATTTATTTCACTCTTCCCAGATCAATTTAAATTAAACCATATAACATATTGTCCGTTCAATTAACCATTCATGTATCCAATAAATTGATTCCGGAATCGATCATGAAACTCTAGTATGGTGTGAGTGTGACATAGATGTCGATAACCAATGCATCCAAAATAACATCCATTCAATTATCTGTAATGATGTTTTACAAATATTTTTGTAAAATTTATTATTTAATCATTTTTATTATTTCAATATTCTTTAATTAATAACATTTAAACATGGGTTCCTAAGGACATATGAGACCCCAATACATTCTTCGAACCATGCCAAAGTCTGAAAATTATTCCTGGGATATCACATATCTTAATACCATGGTTACCATTCATTATATCAATTAATATCATGGTAAATTATAACCAAATTATTGTGATGTCATCATGGGTTTAGAAAACCGTGTCTAAAACCCTATGTATATTTGGAGCCTCTATCCCTATCCCACACTGTAGAATCTAAGGGGTATTTGGATCCTGAGTACAAGTCCAACACTCAAAGTCTCATATTGATATTTGAAGTCATAGTCCCTGTCCTAATCAAATTTATCACATATGGGTATTTGTGTACTTAATCCATGCCCCTCACACACATCACATATATCACATTGTCACATATTATTCATTCTTCAAATTAATTACTGTTTAATAATCAGTAACCTTCCTAAAAAACATCCACATCATAAAATACAATTTCAATATATCCCCCATAATTATTTTTCACCTAACCTAACATGGAATAGTTTTAACAATATATTATTTATCTATTTTTAAAAATTATATTAAATTAATAATTAACACATAATGTTGTATCCAACCATCCATCAATCACCGCTAATAATAAATTCAAAAAACACAATAAATGTCCAATCACACAACCCTAATTGTTTATCTATTTACAAAATGACAACATTTCATTAATTAATTCTCTAATTAATTATTCCAATTTATTTATTTTTATAGTCAAATAAAAATACATTAATTAATTCAAGAATTAATTAATCAAACTGAACTAACTTTATTATCATAGAAATTTACAATAATTAATTTACTATTATAATAATAAAATGATAATAATTTCCCATTGTCCCAAATTTATACCAATTGTCAATCACATGGAAGTTATATTAAATTAATTACAGGATCCCATAATTTAATTTATTTAGTAATTTTATATGCTCATGATTAAATCACAAATTTTTACAATTAAATTTTGACAACACATAAATCAAACAAGAATTCCAAACTATGGTAAATTAATTTAGGCAACCAACATCAAAAATGATAATTATATCTTAGTAAAAAAAATGCAATTAAAGAAGAATGATCAGGAATGCTATAGTGAAAGAAACACAGATCTAAAACCTAGATCTATGATAAAGGTGATTAGATCTATCAAACCCTATACCAATATCTGTCAACAATATTGGAAAACATACAATGAAAAGATGATATAATTATGGGAGAGAGTATGGAAACCATATTGCATGAGAATCAGATATATGGAGTTCATAGATATTCAATATATGCCATGAATCATTAATAACGTAGATTAGAATGCCTTTGTATCTGTAGTAGACCCTCCAAATATGATAAGAAATGTATATGATCGAATTTGGTTGAGTTATAGTGACGTCTAAAAAATTCGTGAATTTTAAAACAAGTCTTCAGATTAATTATACCAGTGTGCATGGTTTCTTGGTCTGTGGCATAGGGTTTTTCAAACTTGGTGTCTTAGCTATACACCAATTCTAGGAGAGAGGAGCGAGGTTACACTTTAGAGGGTGCATAATTTTAAAAACCATGCACTATCCATGTGAATACCCAATGTTTTTGTTAGCATTGTTTGTTGGAATTCATTCATGGTTAGGGAAAAATGTGCACAACATGTGTACACCCCCCATTACTTTAGTAATTAAAAAATTTCACTAAAAAACAAAACATGGTAAATCCCAATAAAGATACACTAAAAACAACATAAAATGAGTTCTATATATGATTTTGGGATATATCAAGAAATGGTTAGAGTCTTAAAATGTCCCCACCTTTTCATAGATCTCCCTATATGTTTTCTCTCAGGTATCTCTATGATATGAAGGTCCATAGATCGGTCATCTGAGCCCAAATATATGCCTTTCTCACCCATATTTCCTCCTAAACACAACCATTATTCCACAATATATGATATATCAAAATGGAATATCCCAAAAACACTTTCTCACTATAATGAAACAATCGTATCATATTCTCCTCAAAGGAAACATCATTATCATGCTCAAAATCATTCACATTGATCCCAATAAAATTTTGGAGTGGTACCGTCGAAGTTTCCACACAAGATAAACATCTCTTGTAGCACTATAACATCGTGGAAGATACAATCGGTACACATAAATCTAAATTTCTTCCATAGCATCATACAGTCCTATAAACATGGGAACTAACATTACCTTTCTTCAAATCATGTGATGAACCAATCTAGGAGACATCTAAAAAATATACATTCACCACTAAAACCTCTATGGTTTTTCATTTTCTAGAAGTATATAAATTTTTCATACCCTGATTCATAACCATATAATTTAAAATTTACTAAATCTTCTTTGATTCATCCTTTAGAATACTTATTAAATATATATATGACTCACCTTCCTCCATTCGTCATTGAGGTTATCATCATGTCCTATAATTAAGAGCCTATTATAGTTCCATTTTTTAGTCTCCTAGTAATTGTTCTTATAGGAAAACTCCCCCAATTAAAGGATTTTATCCCAATCCCCATCGAAGTCTAGAACACAAGATCAATACGTATCCTCTAGTAACAATATAATAAATTCTGATTTCCCATCGATCTATGGGTGGAAATATGTACTCAATAAGATCATTATACCAAGCAATTTATGAAACCCCTTCTACAAGAACTATGTATTGTGTGAGTCTCTATTTGAAACTACACTCCATGGTACCCCATGCAATGTATTATCTCTCAAACATACAAGTCTCCAAACAGTTCTATAGAGAATTAATCCAATATAGGATATAAATATTCTACCATTTAAAAATAGTTAAAAATAACCCAAATAGTTTAATTATTATGATTAATCCTTTGGAGAACAACAATGATGTACATTGAAATGTTATACCAATTCCACTCGATAATGGTAAATGTATATAATAAACCACCAGGTCGGTGATGTACTATATTTTCTTATTGATATGTGTAACAACGTACCAATAACCTACCACCTCATTTTTTATTGTCAGATACCAATATTATTGACATTGTTGGTGTTAAATTATGGTCCCACTTTGATGCACTGCCCACATTGAGGAATGGAACTCACACATAAACTCCACCCTAAAGCTATCGGGAACAATTACCCATATCCTAACATATATGATTTCATCCAAATATATTTCCAAATTGGATGGTGAATCCCACCATCTAGTATTTTCCATAATGTTATAAATTCAAGATCTTCATAATATAGTTCCATGATCTGAAACAATATTGTGTATTCCACTATAAATGATATATATGTAACATGATCTAGGATATACTAATCCAAAATAGGAACCATAGATAGTAAATTAATCATCTTCAAATCATCACTAGACTTAGGAACAAAATGACTATTTTTCTTTCATCATGAGGCATTAGAAACACTCCTTCCCATTACTAGAATATATGATATCTTAAACTAAGAATAAAGTAAATAATCAACAAATGTCTACTTGTTTATTCTAATCTCACTTAAAAAGGAATACATTATGATATTTTTGATTGCATAAATAGTAAAAATATCATCAGTTAGATAATTTTTCCAATATTTTAAATCATAAACAACTGTAGAAAACTCGAGATTGTGTGTATTGTAATTACATTTAATTGGAATCAACTATCATAACACTTTTTCCATAACTCACTCTCCCCAAAACAACTGTTTTCAGATCCCTTTCCCAAAAAAATTCCAATGTACTATATACTTCTCACCATTCATGTGTTGGATCATGATTGTTGTTTTACTAAAAACTTTGATCAACTATAGGAAAAAAATTTCACATTCCATATAATATTCAAACATTACTAAATTTATGTTAAATACTAAAAGTGGTGTTTCCAAATAAGAATCTTATTAGATGAACCACATATAATAACACTATAGCCCTTAAAAAATCAGGATAATGAAGACAATAGAAGGATGGTCCTTGTAAGTCACAACCTAAACCTTCTTGAGTTCTACTAGTACTCCTTCCTAATAGATTCCATTCCCAATAAAGTGTATTTGATTGATCTAAAAATCACACATAAGTTGATTTAGGTAAACTTAATGCACCTTATTCATTATTGTAAAGATTTCAAGATGTTGGGAATTATCTCTATGACTCTTGGAGTACACCAAAATGTCATCCACAAACACCACCACAATCTTATCCATCTATTCATAGAGGATCCATTTACTAATGACCATAAAAACTTCTAGTTCATTTTTAGGATTGAAAGGATTAACAATTAACACTTAAAATAGAAACATTTTTTTGAATTATGTCATCAATATATCAAAAGTTATAAATATCTATTGAATATAACCTAATATATTTTCAGTAATCTGGAAATCATAAGCTCCACTAAACTATACTAACATATCATCAATATGAGAAATAGGATATTGGTTCATCCTTATCATTTGATTCAATATACAGTAATCTACCCACAAGTGAATTTTCCCATCAAAATTACTTGAAAAAGAAATTGGGGAACCCCATGGAGATGTACTCAGTAAAATAAACACCTTATCCATAAAGTCATCCAGTTTATTTCTAATTTCTTGAAGATCAATTGGTTTTATTATATATTACTGAAACGAATGTGTATCAACCCCAACATGATCTCAATATAAAATTAAAAATATAACTATGATGTAATTCATGAGAATATGTCAAGAAAAAATCCTATTAGTAGTCCATAGTGGGTGGTAATACAACATTCTTTAAACCCTCAATGTC
The DNA here is from genome assembly GCA_963277665.1 of Viscum album. NCBI lineage: Eukaryota > Viridiplantae > Streptophyta > Magnoliopsida > Santalales > Viscaceae > Viscum > Viscum album. The sequence continues at coordinate 1,451,502,767 of OY728155.1, forward strand.
TAGAAAAATTCTCGCAACCTAAGCGGTGATCTCCCCTTGTAGCCGACAAACTGTCCATGCATGTCCCACCTTGGTATACCATTCTCCATGTTGCACATTTTTGTTACCCTATGTATACCAAAAAATAATTCTCTTGGAGTAAAAAATATGTGTTTCTTATGTATGATGTTATCCATTCCATACCCTTAATTAGGTTGAACCCTAAAAAGTCAATAGTGTAAATAAACTAAAAATAATACTTCCCAACTCTTATTGAAGTGCCATTTCACAAATAGATGTCCATCGATCATTATCCCAATGTTTTATATGTCTTCATGAGCCCTATCACATAATCAACCATTAGGCTCAAACCAATCACAGGTAAGGACAATATAAAATAATGATACGAACCATCATCAAATCAGGAACTATATATTGTTGAAGCTATAGTAATATTACCTATAACTATTAATGACCCAAACTAGTTATCCACTGGTGTAGGCTGAAATACATGAAACTATTCTACCCCTCTCCCATGTAATATAGTCTGAGTCCCTGATGATGTACCACTCAACATATCAGGGTTATCTATCACAGAAGCCACATATTCTTGGATTATTTACCCATGGATAGTAAAAATCCATCTTCCAGAATAATAAAGTTTAGAATATCCACTTATCATACTATGGTTATTCCTATCTTATCCTTCAATACCTATCAATAATGGGTTCCTATATAACCTTTGTAGATATAAAATTATTTTGAAATATTATTGGAATACCAATGGTTGATGAAAATTGATAAGAGTGTGGGATAGCCTATAGGATTGGTGAATGTTCACTCAGGTAATATCTTGAACTAATGATTATTCCCCCTAGACAAACTTCATTACATGTATTTGATAAAAGTATTCATAGTGATGGTTCCTAGGCATGGATGATGTACCTATGGTTTTCCATTAGAATCCACCAGAACTAAACAATAATCATCTTTCAAGATCCCTTCAAATTTGAATGCATAATTTTCTATATCTAATAATATTCTAATGGGAAGATATTAATAGTGGATATAATGACACATTAATTCCCATCCTGGAAGTGACCTTCCATACCTATTTAATCCCCATCACTCATTGGGGAAAAGAGTTCTAGGCCATTAATGATTCCAGTATAGGCCATCAATAATGTGCTCACCCAATTAACTACATGAACTCTACTACACTCTTTTATATCAATGTCTCCTGATAAATGATCTCCAGCAATGTCACAAAAAACATCCATGAAATGCCATCATCATGTCTAGTCCAAATCAAAACATCCCAGCTGCTTTTTAATGATCCTCATATCAAGTAACAAGCCAAACTGAACCTTTTCTCGTATAGATTTTCCAAAAGATCAAGTATATTATAGATAAAATAAAACCATATATTATCTTCCTCCAGTCCACCCTCTTCTATAAGTTTTAGATGGTTTTATATGTGAAAAATATTTTTTTAGTTAAGACATACTCTTCCTAAACCACTCTGGGTCTCTCTCCATAAACTGCAAGTAGCATGAAATGTTATCATAAAACTACTCTTCAAATCCTTTACCTAGAACTATTTGTACCTCATGTTATACTACATGTGAATCATTTTCAGATGTATCCCTTAGTCATGCTTCTATTAAACATAATGATAGTGTAAAATATTGAAAATTTAAAATAAATGTATTTGTACACTAAAAACAACATTAACACATTTAACTAGAGGGTTTCAAACAATTCCAAAAAATTAATCGGCATATCCATCCACACAGTGAAAATCAAGGTGCAAACACTATAGTTAAAAATACATCATCTAGGTCATGGATAATAATGTATAAAAAATTATCATTCTAGTGATTCCTATTAGACACAAATTTTCTAATTTAAATCATTTTATGAATATTTATTTTTATGCAGTTTCTTTTTGTTATTTAATTTAACCAATCAAAGAAAAAAAATTCAAATTCTACACTTAACCGAACGTATTTTACTATGCATTCTTGAAAGACAATATGCATATATCAAAGAAGTGAGGTGTACCAATAATGATGCATGTCTACTAAAAATCCATTACCTTATGGTATATGTGTTAAATGTCATAAAATTAGTATCAAATATCAGATCACAGAACATGTGCATCACTCGAGGGGAATGCACATTGCACTATGAAAACACACATCAGTAACAATAATCCCTCTATGGGTAAATGGATTTTACCATTTACAATCTATTAGAATCTCACATTCATGAGCTCTTAACCAAGTCATATTTATTTTATTCTCTTTTTTAAAATTCAAAAATATGATGAATAAATAATAGAAATGAATACCCATATGATACCACTTCATAATGTCATGTACCTGGATCCTCACAACGGTTCCCGAAGATAGTCAGTCACATAACCTCTATTATGCCTCCCCATATGTAAGAGGCTTCGAACTAGTAGCACAATATTAATATTGATCATGGGATACTATAACTTCCTTATCAATGAAACAAAATCTTGGATGTAGTGAACAATATCCAAAACATAATAACCAATATCCAAACAAAAAAAATAATAGAAGATTTTAAAAAATACAATATGAAAAACAAAAGTTGAAGATATTTCATGTGAAGTATTTTTTTTGGGTTAATATGAAATCCCAAAATAAATAAATACACTGATGACTCCCAAAAGGATATTGAAACCATATTATTTCCATCATCCATGATCTATATAGACATATCAATCAAACATGGGGAAATTTCTATTTACCTATCATATAACTATGAAATCCATTTTGGTAACAATTATGTATCCTGAGTATAGTGTAAGTATAATTACATATTCAATGACCAGAAGGATATGAATCAATATCTAGTCCATAACAATGAATTACAATTATGTAAATAGTAAATTAGAATGGATAATTTAAATTGTCATCACATTTTACTATTATTTATTTAACATCAATAACCCCTGGTTTCCCAAGGAAACCACAACCCTCAATACAATATTTGACCCATGTTGGTCTCTAGGCCTTCATAAAAGGATACCCCCTATCACAATTCCATGGTTACCATTCCTCATCTCAATTTAAATCATGGTAAATTGTAAAAATTGTCATGTATCAACCTCATAGGTGTAGAACGTCTTGTCTAACACCCAATGGGTTTTTGGATCCTTTTTCCCTATCCCTCACATTAAAATTACTAGTGTATTTCGAGAATCAGTAATTGTCCCACCCTCACATTGTCAAATGGGTTTTTGGATCCTTAGTCCATATTACACAATCATTTATCACATATGGGTATTTGGAGCCCCAGTCCCTATCCGAAACACATATATCACTATATCACATATAACTCATTCATCATATAGATTAAGGATAATCAACCTTAATCATCATTAAAATCATCCAAATCAGGATATTCTATTTTGAATTATCAACCATAAATTCTACTCATCTTAAATCACAATGAGTAATACGGAAAATTCACTTTTATAATATTTTATAAAATATATTCATATTAATCAATAACCCCCAACTCTTAAACCAAGGAAATCATAATACCCATTAACAATTAAATCATAATCATTTCAACAAACCAAAAACACAACCCAAATTTCTCATAACATCCACAAGTACCACATTCCATTAATTAAATCACCAATTAAATAATCCAATTCTACCATTTTCATTATTATCACAATGTCCATTAATTAAATCACCAATAAATCAATACAACTAATCAAATTTCATAATCAAAAAAAATTTCATTGATTATATAAACAATTAATTTCTGGAATTTAGTTAATTTATAATTTCAATAAATTATTTGTAGTTCATAATGACATAGAAATTATATTAAATTAATTCCATGATTCCATATATTAATTAATCAAACAATTTAATAAATCCAAGATTCCATTAACAATCATTAAAAATGAAATTTTATAACACATACATGGAATTTATATTTAGGACTATGGAAATTTAGTTGAGACCAGAAACTTCAAAACAGATGATAAATGATCACCAATAGAAAACTTTAATTGAAGTAGATTGATCAAGAACACAACTAATAATTAAATACATGTCAATAACCAAGATCTAATATCAAATATATTATATCTAACAAAACCAATATCTGAATATATTTTCAACTAATGAAAACATCCCTTCATGAAAATAGAGAATAATCAGAGAGATGGAGGATACCATAAAAGATGAAAATTACTTAATGGGAGGGGTGTCGATCTTATAATCGGCCCTTAAATCATCATTAATGGAGGTTGAGAGACCACATAATCTATCTAAGAGACATAGAAATGTGTGTAAATGGTTCTAATAAATTTATGTTGAGTTGGGGTGATGTAATGGGGTGGGGGTATGAATTTTAAAACCAATTTTAAGAGTAATTAAACATTCTTGGACCACCTCTCAGGAAGGACTGCATTGTTTTACAAATTGTACTCTTTAATAGTTAACATCATTTGGGGGTTTCAAATATAGTCAAATGGTGGTGGATGGTTTGAAAAATGGTGTTCTCTTCATGTGAATCCCCTTTATTTTTTCCTACAGTTTGGTTATAACATTCACCAAACATGAATATTTCTTGTTTTTTTTAAATTATGTAATTTCACCCAATATATCAAAATAAAAACCCCAATCAACAAACAGTCATGGTATGGTAAGATTATGCCTCTATACGTAACACCATAGATTTTTATAAGAAATATTTTGTTTTTATATAAATCGTCAAAGGAATATTTCACTATACACAACACTAGTTTGGCTTTCTTTACACACAATCGCGACCTTCCTTGATATCTTGCGTCGTACGCAATACCGAGTTTCACTAAACAACGATATGCTATTAAAATATTATTAAAACTAGCTGTTATGAATAGTAATAAACATTTTTTGAAATTTTGTAAATTTTATTTTTCAAAATGGACTTCATCTTTGGATTCGGAATATCGATATTAACCTAGGGTGAAATTTTGGTATTTTTCTGGAAACTTTCAATTTTTGATAAATAGTGAAAACACTGGGTTACTATTTAAAAAAACCGACTTTATATTTAAATAATTATTTATTTTATATAAATATATTTTAGGTCAAAATTGATACATAATACCTATATATGTTCAATGCAATTCATTGGAGTAATTTTATAATAATTTTAGATATATAAAAATTTTATTGAACTTTTCACCCTCTTTTACCCACCTCCTAGGAGAATTTGAAAATTTACATAAAACATAATTTTACCACTTCTATGCGTGGACTTTCAAAAATCTGAGAGACATGGTTGATGTCAGTAAGTAAAATGTGGTTCAATGAGATGAAAATAATTTTTGGTGAATAGTAACTTTTTACTTTTATTTACCACGGTTAAAAGTAAATATGGTAATTAAGGTTAAAAATGATATTATTATTGCCATAACACATGTAATAATTCTATTGGATAAGTTTAATTTGACCAAAAACAACCTTAGGAATAAACTATGGCCATTTAGGCCGACAAGGATTAGATTAGGACATTTATTATTAATTTATTTAAAGAAGGGATAAAATACTTATAATCAATGTTTAATAAGAAAATAATTTTTAATATAGGGTTATGCAAAAGATAAATTCGTCTATAAATATTCATTAGAAATATAAAGAGATTTCCTACATAATTGTATTTTATTTTAATTTTTAGACATTACATAATTTAATTTATTTATGACACAAAGATGATGCTGTAATTATCTTATTAATGAAATATTGACATAATTGATGTTATAAATACCCAAATAAATGTAATTTGAAACTTTTTATGAATTAAAATAATTTTATAGGTTAATATGACATTTAGTATTTATTTAATTAACTTTTTTCAAACTAATAATTCTGTTATGATTTTTCACAAAAATCAATTTCTAAATTGTGTCAAAATTGACATAAAATAGTTTTTAAAACAAATATTATATTATTAATTGTTATTTTATTCCTAAAAATATAAGGTTCTGTCAAATTACTTATATAAGGTTATATATATTAATAATAAACAACTTGGGGTTCTTTTGGCTATTTATAGTATGTTTATTAACCTTATAGTGTAAGAACACAAAAAGACACGGTAAAAGTAAAATTATCTAACATAAAGTTAAATATAAATGATAAGGTTAAAATAATAAACTAAAATTGTCCAAATTCTATTGTATGAGAGGATTTCGAACCATCCCCACCTTATCATTGAAATAAATTAATTTGGAGCTATTTAAAACCGAATATGGCTTTATAATAAAATAATATTTTAAGTTTTTCCAAAGGTGCCCCTCTCCTCCCTTATAAAAGGGCACCTCCTCCCTCTCTTCCCCACACCACATTGGGCCTTTATGATCGGCCACCCCCTGAAAATTTCTCCTCTACACTTTCCTAGAATCATCCTCTAGGTCTTGGGCTTCTTCAAAGTTCAATTTTAGTACCCTAAAAGGACGTCTCAAAGAGGCGCTTCAAAGAAGAGGTAATGTTCGTGACCAATTCTTTCAACATTATTTTTCTTCCACTCCTTCTTGATTAGTTGTTTCATTAAGAATTAATAACATCAGTATCACTCATATACTGATATTTTATTATATGTTTGAAACAACCCTATTTCACCATCTATCCATCCTACGGAAAACGAAATCACCGCACGTGCGTACGTACGAAATACCATCTCCACACCGTGGTGTAATCAATTTTCAATACTTGGATGGGTATAATGGTGTAAATAATATATATATATATATATATATGATTATTGTAAAGTGATATTGATTCTTAAATAGTATACACATACTCCAATACAATTCCATGATCATGGGAATGATATCATCGCTCATCCGTTGGTATGGAATACCGTCTCCACGATGTGATGCGACTCGTTCTACATGATTTTCATTGCATAATTATTAAATAAATTAATTGAGTGAATAAATATGATATATATTACACTAATAGCATTCCAGAAATGGGGTATCTATAACCTAAAAAGAAGAAGATGATTTTATTCGACAGAACATGTATAAGAACAAAATGTAATAAAAACCCGAATAACAAGTAGCAATGAAATATTACTAATAATAAGCTAAGAATATGACCATATATGAAATCATAACAACGAGTATGATTCTGTAATAAATCAATTACATTACTTAAATCATTATACAGTAGGTTTGGACACTTATGAAGGAAATCCGACCAAAGGTAAGGGAAATATCACAATCTCATTTTTATCCGAGATTGATTATACTTTGGAATTTAGTGGGTTATATTTTATCATACACATCCATTTTTCATCAATAGGTAATATTATTTCCATCCACCTACAATTGTTTAAATCCAATTTTACCCTTCAGTGAGTTTTCAGTATATGATATGAAAGGAATATTTTGTCATTTTTTGTACGAGGTACTTTTTGACTTTTCCGACAAAAGTACGAGAAGAATGTCTTTTTATCTTATACGAGATGAAGGGATTTTTAAAAAATTATTTCCAAGAAGCGTACATTACATGTTTTCATGTTTATTTGTAATCAACTTCTTTTAGTTTAAAATTGAATGACATGTTAAGAAAGGAAAATTGTTTTTAAAGTAGAAATGATATTTTCCTCAAGAATGGAGTTCAAGTGTTTTATCAAATTTATTTTCTGTCTAAGATAATTTAGGGTTCTGTTTCTATCCCTATTATTAAATTGATTTGATTATGTTGTGATGGAATTTTTTTATGAATTTCTTTATCCAATACGAATTGTTTTATGATGTCAAGATGTTTATGAATCCCATTTTTATTGCATGGGTTATGCAATGATGTATGATTTATGATTTTGTGGCACACATAAGAATGGTATCATTATTAGATGGGTGGGATCTATATCTCCCCTCAATGCATTGGGTAAAGATTTTATATCTCATGAGATAAACGTGGCTGGAATGGATGGTTAAACCGGTTCAGTGAAACATGACTGAAATGAGGAATGAACTCCATTCAGAAATGGACATTGTCTACTAAGATAGTCTTGGAAATGAGTATTGACTAATAAGAAATGATTCTCTATGATTATGTGTGTATGAAACGATGCTTCATGTTTTACATTATGATTATTGTGATTACATTTCACTACCATGATTTATCACATGTTATGAAATTTTGATCTCTTTTGCAGTGTATGATTTCCAAAATGTATTGTTATTATGAATATGATGTGATTGATGTTTCTTTTTTTACACTTACTGAGCATTTGAGCTCCACCTTTTGTATTTTCTCTTTCCCCAGGTCAGGAAGAGGGTTATTAAGTATGATCTTCCAAAAGGGACTATAGATATGATGAAATAAATGGGAGATAGTGTGGATGCTTTATGAACCAGTTGTTTATGTTTCCTAGTTTCTAAAGACAGTATACCTATACGGTCCATCCATGGTTTTGTTCTATGTTGCAATAAGTGTTCTTCATTTTTGAAGTACAAACAATGTATGTAAAGTACTGGTCATTATAGTTGGTATCAGAGGAAAGGTATAGTAAACTTTGGAAACTAGGATGGGAAAGCCTTAGTAAGAATCCTAAGGATAAGTCTAAGCATAGAACACAATCGTAGGGTTTTATAAATGACCATGAATAACCTAGGATAAGACCTTAAGTGTGAAATTTTATTCTTGATTATGAGGTTTTCCTATTATAATTATTGTTGCTCACACTATTCTTCTTGGTTTTAGTCAATGGCTAGAACCCGAAGGAATCGTGTTAATGCGGAATGCGATGAGCAATGCAATGATTGTACCCCTGTGAAACCAAATGTTATGGGAGATGGAATGAAAAATCTTGTAGCCATGATCACACAACTTTCTCAAGCTATGAATCATGCCGGACATCCAAAGACGAAAAGTAAGGAGCAACATTATGTTGAATCCTTCATGAGATAGCATCCACCTTCATTTAGCGGGTATACTGATCCATTAGTTTCTGAATAACGGATCAGTACTAATAAAAAGATATTTTATGTTCTTCAATGTTCTGAACATGATATATTCATCTTAGTAGTGTATCGTTTGGAATGTTATGCTGATCAATGGTAGAATCTTATCAGGAATACGAGGCCGAGAGATGAAATTGAGTCCATGGAATGGGATGAGTTCAAGAAATTATTTTTCAATTAGTACATCCCTCGTATTCTCCGAACCAAGATGGAGAAGGAGTTTCTTGATCTAAAGAAAAAGGATGATGAATCTGTTAGTACCTGTGAAGAAACATTTACAATACTTCCAAGGTACGCTTCTGGTATTATTATCCAACCTGAGAGTAATATCGATCGATTATTTTGTGGCATGAAGCAAAGTCTTAGAAGGGCGTTATCCATAATGGACATCAATAGCTACGAGGAAATTGTTCGATGTGCTCTCAAAGTTGAGATGGAGATTAGATAAACCCATCAGTCATATGGGTTTGATAAGTAGAGGAAAAATGAATTCAATGGAAAATCAAAAGAGCACACTGAATAGAAGATGTCTTTTCCCTTATGCTCAATGTGTGGAAAGAAACATGGAGGGAGTTATCTTAAAGGGAAATGTAAATGTTTCAAATCTGGAAAGGAAGGTCATCGGGCATTTGAATGCCACAATGATGGGAAGAAGATGTCTACTGACGGGAACAATGAAAAGGCTACACAAAGTGCACCTCCTACACTTCAATGATACAAGTGCAAAGAAATGGGGCATTGTGCCAATCAATGACCTAATCCAACAGTTTTTGATGATGATCGATGTCAAAAAACTCATAAGGCTAAAGACAAATGAAAGTCAAATGAAATTTCTATCAGCGATGTGGATTACGATAACGAAGTGGTGAAAGGTACAATTACCATCCACTCTAAAGAAGCCACTATTTTATATGATTTTGGATCCACCCACTCATATATTTCTGAAGAATTTTCTAAGGGTATCACTATATTACCCCAACAATTATATGTGGAGTTAGCTGTGACAACCCCTAATGGAACAACAGTCGCATCAAAAGTTTATAATTCTTCTCCGATTGAAGTTTTTGGGAAAGTGCTTCCTGCAAATCTTGTGATCCTCCCTATAGTGGAATTTGATGTGATTCATGGCATGGATTGGCTTTCTCTATATTGAGCTCATATCAATTACCAAATAAGGCAAGTCACATTTCATATTCCAAATCAATCTTTGATCGTCTATCGATGCAAGGATGAACATAACCTTCCAGTGTATATTTATTCCATCTTATGGGTCTTGATTCCACTAAAGGAAGGTTATTTATCTCAAATAGTTGGTGAGAAACTCACGATTAAGAATATTCCCATCGTACAGGAGTTTGATGATGTCTTTCCAGATGAATTACAGGGTCTTCCACCAAATCATGAAGTTGAGTTTTCAATAGAACTCGTACCGGGTGCTTTACCTATTTCAAAGACACCTTATAGAATGGACCCAATTGAGTTTCAGGAATTGAAGAAGCATCTCCAATATAATCTTGATAAGGGGTCCATAATCCCTAGTGCATCACCTCGGGGAGCACCTCTTCTATTTTTTAAGAAGAAATATGGATCAATGCGACTCTTCATTGATTATCAAGAACTTAACAAGATCACTATCAATAAAAAATATCCTCCCCTGCGCATTGATGACTTATTTGACCAACTATGTAGAGATCAATACTTGTTCAAGATTTATCATCATTCAGGGTATCATCAATTAAGGGTCAAAAGAGAGGATATAACAAAGACAGATTTCCGTACAAGGTATGGACCCTTTGAATTTATAGTGATGCCATTTGGTCTTACTAATGCCCCTGTTATCTTCATGGATCTGATTAATAGAGTCTTTAGATAGTATCTTGATCATTTTGTGGTAGTCTTTATAGACGATATTATTGTATATTCAAAGAGCAAGGGAAAACATGAAGATCACTTGAAAAGTATATTGAAGACCCTGATAAAGGAGAAGCTTTATGACAAATTTACCATGTGTGAATTTTGGCTTCAAAAAGATTCATTTTTTGGTCACATAATCTCTAGAGTGGGGATATCTGTGTATCCAGCAAAAACAGAGGTTATTAAATGATGGTCGAGAACCACAACAGTAACTTAGATCCAAAGTTTTCTTGGTTTGGCTGGATATAATCGACAGTTTGTGAAAAAAATTTCACGGTTATCTAATACACTCACCAGGATGACTCATAATGGAGTTAAGTTTGTTTGGACAGAGGAATGTGAAGAGAATTTCAAGGAGTTTAAAAGAAGGTTATCCAGTGAACCTATGCTCATACTTCCTTGTAGTGGTGAAAGGTTTGTGATCTATAGTGATTCATCCAATAAGGGATTGGGGTGTTTTCTTATGAAAAATGATATGGTGGTCGCTTATGCCTCACAACAGTTGAAAATCCATGATCAAAATTACCCAACTCATGATTTGAGTTACCTGCGGTAATATTTGCATTAAAGATTTGGAGGCATTATCTTTATGGAGAAAGGTGTGAGAATTATACTGATCATAAAAGTTTAAACTATATTTTCACACAAATGGAGCTGAATATGCGCCAATGATGATGGTTGGAGCTAATTAAAGATTACGACTGCTCAATTCATTACCACCCTGGGAAACAAACAAGGTGGAAGATGCATTCAGTCAACAAGGCCATGCTAGTTTATCTATGATGAGGATCACAAAAGATCAAATATTTATGGATTTACAAAGGATGGATCTTGGAATTATAATGAATGGGGAAAATCATATCTTTCTCAAATGAATGTTCAACCATCTATATATGTTATGATTAAAGAGGCACAAAAAGAAGGTGTCGAGTTACAAAAGAAGGTGAGAAATGTTACTGAATTCAACCTTGATTGTGATGGGATAATAAAGTTCAAGAATCATGTTTGTGTTCCTCCCATACCCGAATTAATGAAGGAGCTGCTAGATGAGGCTCATAGTTCTTCATTCTCTATTCATCCTGGAAGCACGAAGATGTATAGGGACCTGAAAGAGTACTTCTGGTGGGATGGAATGAAAAGAGATGTTGTTGAATATGTCTCTCGATTCTTGGTATGTCAGCAAGTTAAAGTTGAGAGGCAGAAGTCTAAGGGGATGTTACAACTATTACCCATACCTAAATGGAAATGGGAAAACATCACTATGGACTTTATCACAGGACTTCCTAAAACAACCAAAGGCAATAATGCTATTTGGGTCATAGATGCTCGTCTCACAAAGTTTTCACACATCATTTATATTAGAGAGGATTTCTCTCTGGATCAACTTGCAAGGATATATGTAAAGGAAGTGGTATGATTGCATGGAGTACCACTATCTGTCATATCTGATCAACATTCGAGGTTTACCTCAATGTTCTGGGGAAGTCTTCAGCATAGTCTGGATACAGAGATTAGTTTCAACACTCCTTATCATCCTCAGACAAGAGGTCAGTCTGAGAGGAAAATTCAAACTATAGAAGATACATTGAGAGCTTACTTTATGGATTTCAATGGTGGTTGGGATCAACAACTACCTTTGGTGGAATTTTCTTATAATAATAGATTTCACTCCAGTATTCAGATGGATTCTTATGAAGCTCTCTATGGAAAGAAATGTAGGACTCCAACTTGCTGGGATAGAGTTGGGGAAAGAAAGCTATTAGGACCCGATATTATTGATGAGATGACAGAAAAGGTCTGTTCTATTCAACAACACATAAGAGCAGCTCAGAGTTGACAAAAAAGTTATGTCGACAACTGAAGAAAAGACTTAGAGTTTTAAGTGGGTGATAAAGTGTTATTACAAATATTTCTTTGGAAGAGAGTAATGAGATTTGGAAAGAAGGGAAAATTTTTCCCTAGGTATATCAGTCCTTTCGAAATACTGGATCATGTTGGGAATGTAGCATACCGATTGGTGCTTCCACCAAATCTCTCTCAAGTTTACGATGTGTTCTATGTATCTCTCCTGAGAAAGTACTTACCTAATCCTTCACATTTACTCAGCTTAGAAGTTGTATCGCTGGAACAAGATCTTTCTTATGAAGAACTGTCGATAGAGATTCTCGATCGTAGTGAAAAAGTCATAGGTAACAAGACCACTCGCATGTTGAATGTTTTATCGAGAAACAAAAAATTAGAATAAGCTACATGGGAGCTTGAGGATATGATGATGGAGAGGTATCCTCATCAGTTTGTTTCATGTGAAGAATTTTGAGGGCAAAATTAATTTTAAGGGGGTAGAATGTAACACCAGAGACTTTTATAAGAAATATTTTGTTTTTATATAAATCATCAAAGGAATATTTCACTACACACAACACTAGCTTGACATTCTTTACACTCAATCACGACCTTCATTGATAGCTTGCATCGTAGGAAATCCGAGTTTCACTAAACAATGATATGCTATAAAAATATTATTAAAACTAGGCGTTATGAATTGTAATAACCAATTTTTGAAATTTTGTAAATTTTATTTTTCAAAATGGACTTCATTTTTGGATTAGGAATATAAATATTAACCTAGGGAGAAGTTTTGGTATTTTTTTGGAAACTTTCAATTTTTTATGAATAGTGATAACACTAGGTTACTATTTAAAAAACAAACTTTTTATTTAAATAATTATTTATTTTATTTAAATTTATTTTAGGTAAAAATTGATACATAATAACTATATAAGTTCAATGTAATTCATTGGAGTAATTTTATAATTACTTTAGATATATAAAAATTTTATTGAACTTTTCACCGTCTTTTACCCACCTCCTAGGAGAATTTGCAAATTTACATAAAACATAATTTTACCACATATGTGAGTGGAATTTAAAAAATCCGAGAGACACAGTTGATGTCAGTAAATAAAATTTGGTTCAATGAGATGAAAATAATTTTTTATGAATAGTAACTTTTTACTTTTATTTACCACGGTTAAAAGTAAATAGGGTAATTAAGGGTAAAATGATATTATTATTACCCTAAAACATGTCCTAATTCTATTGGATAGGTGTAATTCGAACAAAAACAACATTATGAATAATCTATGACCATTTAGGCCCACTTGAATTAGATTAGGACATTTATTATTAATTTATTTAAAGAAGGGTTAATATAGTTAAAATCAATGTTTAATAAGTAAATAATTTTTAATATAGGGTTATACATAATATAAATTAGACTATAAATATTAATTAGAATGATAAAAACATTTCCAACATAATTCTATTTTACTTGATATTTTTAGACATTAAAAAAGTTATTTTATTTCTGACATAATGATGATGCATTAATTATCTTATTAATGAAATATTGAGATAATTGATGTTATAAATACCCAAATAAATGTAATTTGAGACTTTTTATTAATTAAACATCTTTTATAGGTTAATATGACATTTTATTTTTGATTTAAATAATTTTTTTAACTAATCATTGTGTTATTATTTTCACAAAAATCAATTACTAAATAGTGTTAAAATTGACATAAAATAGTATTTCAAACAAAAATTATATTATTAATTGTTTTTTTATTCCAAAAAATCTAATTTTAGGAAAAATGACTTAGATGATGTTATATATATTAATAATAAACAACTTTTGGTTCGTTTGGCTTGTTATAGTAATTTTATTAACCTTATAGTGTAAGAACACAAAAAGACACGGTAAAAGTAAAATTATCTAACTTAAAGTTAAATCTAAATGATAAGGTTAAAATAGTAAACTAAACTTGTCCATATTATACTGGATGATAGTATTTCGACCCATCCCCACCATATCTTCGAATTAAAACAATTTGGAGCTATTTAAAATCGAATATGGCTTTATAATAAAATAATATTTTTAGTTTTTCTAAAGGTGCCCCTCTCCTCCCTTATAAAAGGGAACCTTATCACTCTATTCCTCACACCACATTGAGCCTTCAATATCGACCAACCCCTACCAATTTATCCTCTCCACTTCCCTAGAAACATCCTATAGGTCCTGGTATTCTTAAAAGACCAATTTTAGTGCCCTTAAAGGAGGTCTCAAAGAGGCGCTTCAAAGAAGTGGTAATGTCGGTTACCGATTCGTTCAACTTTCTTTCTTCTTACGCTTCTTCTTCATTAGTTGTTTAATTATGAATTAATAACATCATTATAACTCATATAATGATATATTATTATAATTATGAAATAACCCTATTTCACAATCTATCCATCCCACGGAAAATGAAATCACTGTGCGTGCATACGTACAGATTACCGTCTCCACGCCGTGGTGTAATCTATTTTCCTTACCTGGTTTGGTATAATGGTGTAAATAATGAATATATATGATTATTATAAAGTGATATTGATTCTGAAATAGAATAAATACACTCCAATACAATCCAACGATCATGAGAATGATATCATCGCTCGTGCGTACGTATGATATACGGTCTCCATGATGTGATGCGACTCGTTCTACATGATTTTCATTGCATAATGATTACATAAATGAATTGAGTTAATAAATATGATATATATTACACTAATATAATTATGGAAATGAGGTATCTATAACCTAAAAAAATAATATGAATTTATTTGACAAAACACGTATAAGAACAAAAAGTAATAAACACCCGGATAACAAGTAGCAATAAAATATTACTAATAATAAGCTAATAATATGACCATATATGATATTATAACAATGAGTATGATTCTGGAATAATTCAATGACATTATTTAAATCATTATACAGGAGGTTCGAACACTTACGAAGCAAATCAGACCTAAGGTAAGGGAAATATCACAATCTCATTTTTATCCGAGATTGTTTATACTTTGGAATTTACTATGGTGTATTTTATCATCCAAATCCATGTTTCCTAGTTATTTAATATTATTTACATCCACCTAAAATTGTTTAAATTTAATTTTACCCTTTGGTGAGTTTTTAGTAAAACATATGAAAGGAATTTTGTGTCATTTTTCGTAAGTTGTAATTTTTGACTTTTCCGACATAAGTACGAGAAAAATGTTTTTCTAACTTATACGGCATGAATGGATTTTTAAAACATTATTCCCAAGAAGATTCCTTTACATGTTTTCACGTTTATTTTTAAACAACTTCTTTTTGTTTAAAATTGTATGAAATGTTAAGAAAGGAATTTTTTTTAAAGTAGAAAGGATATTTTCCTCAAGAATGGAGTTCATGTGTTTTATCAAAATTATTTTCCTTCAAAGATAATATAGGGTTCTGTTTATATCCATATTATTAAATTGATTTGATTATGTTGTGATCGAATTATTTTTATGAATTTTGTTATCAAATATGAATTGTTTTCTAATGTCATTGTGTTGAAGAATCCCATTTTTATTACATGGATTATGAAATGATGTATGATTTATGATTTTGTGGCACACATAAGAATGGTATTATTATGAGATGGATGGGACCTATATCTCCCTCCAATGCATTGGGTAATGATTTAATATCACATGAGATAGACATGTCTGGAATGGAAGGTTAAACCGGTTTAGTGAAACAGGACTGAAATGAGGAATGAACTTGGTTCATAAATGGACTTTGTACAATAAGTTAGTCTTGGAAATGAGTCTTGACTAATAAGAAATTATTCACTATGCTTATGTGTGTATTCCACAAATCTTCATGTTTTCTGTTATGATTATTGTGATTACATTTCACTACCATGATTTATCCCATGTTATAAAATTTTGATCTCTTTTGCAGGGTAAGATTTCCAAAATGTAATGTTCATATGAATATGATGTGATTGATATTTCTTTTGTTTACCCATACTGAGCATTTGAGCTCACCCTTGTGTATGTTTTATTTCCCCAGGTCATGAAGAAGGTTATTAAGTAAGATATGCAAAAAGAGACTATAGATATGAAGAAATAAATGGGACACAGTGTAGACGCTTTATGAACCAGTTGTTTATGTTTCCCAGTTTCTAAAGAAACTATACCTATACGATCCTTCCATGGTTTTGTTATATGTTGTAATAAGTGTGCTTCAGTTTTGAAGTACTAACAATGTATGTAATGTATGGGCTGTTATACTATATGTACTTGATTTATCATCAGAAATATTCCAGATCTAAAATGTTTTCCAATATCCATTGAAGTGCAATGAGTCACACATTGATAATATGTCCTAGTATAATGTTATATTTGTATTAGTTGGCCTGGATTTACAATCAACCCTCTTAGGGTCTCAAGGATTATATCAACATCATTACATTCTTTTATGTGGAACATATGAATAATCATAGGACCACCACATCTTAAAATGAGTATACCATTTTCATTTATAAATAAAATTGTAATATTAAATTTTGGATGTAATAGTGGGCTTGTGGATCCTTATCATGGAAATGTAATGGTTGGGGTGTCATATCTAGTGGTCATGCCGATAGGTGGATCAGTAATAGTACATGAGTATACAAAATGACAATTTATTCTACCGTCATAGGATTTCATATGGGATTAAAAAGAGGAAATGAAAATTTCCTTGTTTGATAAACTAAAATTATTATTCCAAATCACGGGATTCTAGAAAATATTAACAAATACAAAATAATATCTTAGGAATATGATGGTAGGGAACAACCTTTCAAAAAAATTCAACATGAACATCCGTAATATGTGTTTCTTGGAATGTTTCACAATGAAGGATTATATGATCCCAATAAAATTTTTAATTATTTCTGCAACTCACACATCACACCCCAGAATTCATTTTAATAATTTGATAATGCAGTAATTATTATGGTGGGATAATTATAAATAAATACAACAAACATATAACATCACATTATTTAATTGATCATAGTCCAAGATTACTATACCAAATTAATACCTTTAGATCAGTGGATAAAAAAGAATATAAATACATTCATTTCTTCTAATAATATGTATATCCAAACATCATCCCACATGATGAGTATATTTGGTCATTATTCTATACAAGAATTCCAATCTTATTGAATTTTTTGATGCATGGATTACTAAATTCCTTTCATTGATAAATTAAATGCACTTATTTCAAATAAAACATCCCTTTACGTGGTATTAAAAAAAGTGTGTCTCTAGACACATAATATGGTAATTGATTGAAACAATCACATTATATGGTTAATGTTTTTTAGACAACAAAGCATTGTCAGATATGATTGTGTGAGAGGAATCAAGATCATGGTAAAAAGGTTGAATTTCACACTTATAGTGTAAGGTAGGATGGTATTATCTTAATTGAATTCTAGAGCCAAATACCACAACTATGATTAGGTGCATGGTACAACTAATCTAGACTGAGGGAATCTGGATATAAGGTATTTTATGTTGTCTAGAGGATGGGAGGAGTCCCCTGAAAAAATTTATACATATGAATGTTTTTCAATGATTATATTGGTGGTGAATAGATTTTACCTATGATTATTCAAAATAAATATTTCTATTTAAGATAATACTTTAGATTCATGGGTGGACTCATATGGGATGACCTTCTTATTATGTTCCATTCCATTGGTGATTATTGAATGTGTAAAATACAAAACTGCAAAGGGACCCATAAAATGAATACCTAAAACTATTCTTTATTGTTGAAACTTATTATAAGTCGAGACTGATATTACATATCCCATAGTTTTTTATTCTCCCACTCATCTAATTTGTCATCATCATTATTATTGATCAAATAGATCATTTATCCAGATGAAATTTATTGTGGTGGAGTCTGGAGAGGATCATTCATCATTACTGTGATGATGGTCATTATGGTCAAAATATTTCTGTGAATGTTAATAAATTGGATGGAGCATAATTCCATTTCCCATAATTTGAACAGAAGAATATGCTTCCATCATTACACAATTATTTACAATGAGAATCAATATATTGGACCAATATATTCTATAGTTGTACCAATAAGGTCCTAGTCATTATACAACCATGACTATGGTAATATCATCCATATGGGAATTTTGATGGATATCCTGAAGATTGTATGGTATTATTAGATAGGTGAGATGGGGGTCCAATAATTGGATGAATGTAATATAATTGTTATTGTGGATCCATACTTCATATCCCTCAATGAGTAACTCTATGATGGTAAACTGCCTGATGAAGTGTGGTAAAAACATTATCAATAATTTGTCAGTAGCAAGGATCATACTAAATATTTTGATCGACTAGACATTTTAATAGTAGTAATTATATTATAGAAAAAACATTTCGCCAATTAGTAAATTTTTAGAACCATGGGGTTAGAGTGAAAAAATAAATATACTATTGAATTTCTAATTGGAGTGTCTTTAATAGAGAAATTATTTTCTTGAATTATGGAGGGCCTTCTAAAGATGGGTCTGACATCATAACAATATTCATATTGAATTTGGAATCCATGAACATATATATATTAATAAGGTACTCATTCCCATATAGTATGATTTTGTTCTCATCTTCATCAAGGGATTTGAATCTCATCCATGACGTCTAGCCTACATCAATGGGTGTATTGATGATGGGAGAGTATAAAAACAACTAGTTTGATTGGTCATATATTCCCTTGGTCGAATCCCAAGAACATGAAATATATAGTAATATGAATATGGTTTTATAGTCCTTTTTGATTTTACAGTAGTAGATTTTTATTCTTATCAAATCATATTTTTCACCCAAATCCACTGTTAATGTAGTGGCATTTCTGCAATTTTTTTAGAATATGGAAGGTCCATGGTGATGTTTAATTTACCACATTCCTATCTCTACGATCATAGTATATCACTATGTGTGAGCCTCTGAGGGACATTGGGATTTTATCTCTACATACATTGGCTGGCACCATTGGTCATAACACTACGGTAGTTGTATATCTAATTAAACCATCATATGCATTAAATGAATGGATAGGCTATTTTTTTGAGTAAAAATCTATTTTCGATAACACATTAATGAAGATGGAATCCATTTTTAGCTAAAACATCATGGTACGGTCCCCTATGTTGGTTTATAGAGGAATCTATGGTGGCCAGATCATTATGATCAGACAGGTAGGATAATGGGGTATTGATCCCGACTCTATAAGGGCATTACCTCACATAGTGTACAGTTGGGAAAGATGTGTATCATCATTGGAAAGTTCAACAATAGTTTTATAATAAGATATATTATATTTTGGTTTGGTATCCATCATATTTTCTTGGAAACAATGATTCGAAATTAGGTCCATTGGAGTAGGGATGGAATCATCATTCTCATTGGACATTGGATTTATTGAATGTTATGGATTTTGATAGGTGGGATCTCATATTATTGTCTCATATTGGGTGGTCAATAATAGTGCAAATCATGTTCCCCATAATTCCATGGTGTATAGATTGACTTGTCAATGTGTTCTATGTATAGACTCATGAAAAAAATTGATCTTTTGAAGAAGGTAAAATTAGCTCTACATGGCATATTTAGGGAATGTTTGTTCAGTTAAATAAATGTTATTTCACATATTTTCATTTCCATAGTGGATATGAATGGTAATTTAGTTGTTGTTAGACATGTGTATTGACCAAAGTCAGTTTGATGAGCACAGTTGGAGGGTGTCCATGTATGTATTATAGTGATTTTCATCATTAGAGACATGTCGTTTGGTGGGATTTACAAAACATGAGTCCGCATAACCCCATTCTTATTGGCAGTGGATAGTACATGAGCCCAATAGATAATGTCATATATCACATATTGAGTAAAATATAATTAATTTTATAGATGAGGGGATTTATAGTGTGTCACATGATCCAAATTATCTCCAAGGATAAGAATGGATTTCTAATAAATGTTTTTTGATAATCAAAACCCAATACTAATTATAATATCCAAGTTATAGTCGAATATTTTCATGTCAAATTCATCGTTAACTTTTTATTAATTTTTTAGAGGATAACATATGGTTGACTTGATGATGTTATATTTATATATTTTATTTTCATGAAAAAATCATGGTTCCACATTGTTGTATTTTCCAAAGGATTGATACCTCTAATAGAGTTGTAGATATTGACATTTACCAGAATTGAAAAGGATAATTTGATGTTTGGATCCACAATGAATGAATTCATACTATGATATTATTTATTAATTTGGGTTTTCATCGTAATTCGATAAAATACTCATAAATATAACACCCAACGCCATTTTAATGAGGAAAAAGGAAAATTATGTACCTAAACATTACAATAAGGTCGAGACATGTTATAAATGTTAATTATGATTTTCTTTATATCAGTTATTCATGAATAAATTGACTATAATTGAATACTAGGAATGTTTTCCATCACTGATGATGAGTGTAGAGACCCAAATCTTGATGTACATTGACATTACATTACTTTTGCAGAATAATTAATAAAAAACAAAAATAGACACCAAAGGACCGTAATAGTAAAGTGTCTTTCAAAACATTGAACATAATCATTTAATCATGGTGAAAGACCTTCAACATCTCTCATAACGATCTTCCATTTTTAACCAAAAACCTTTATTTATATCATCGGGAAAAAAAACATATAAAATGTGAGATGAAATATTCAGTAAGGGTAAACATAGAGAACACAAGACAATCCATAAACATTTGAATTCAAAAACTTGAACATAAAATCTAAACATAAAAATTTTGAGCAAATACATAATTCTTGGAAGTACATAAGGAATATATCATAAAGAAACATCAATCATGATTAAATATAATGGGAATATGTAATTTTGGAAATTAATGAAGCACATGATATTATTTCCATAGTATCTATGGCATTGCTACCAAGACCATCCTAGTGGACAAAGTCCCTTTCTGAATCGAGTTCACTCCTCATTCCATTCATGTATCACTAAACCAGATTAACTTACCATTCCATCCATGTCTATCTCATGAGATATATATTTTTACCCAATTAATTGGAGGGAGATATATGTCTCACCTATCTCATAATGAAATCATTCTTACGTGTGCCACAACAAAAACACAAATCATTCATCATAACCCAAAGAATACAACAGGTTTCATAAACATCATCTCATCATAACATAATCCATATAAGACAAATGGATATCATTTCGTTATAAAAAAGTTAAATGATATAAATCATAGAGACATTAAACAAGAAACAAACACATATGAAATAATATAATCTTATATTTAAAATTGTTTTGATAAAACACTTCAAATGAATTCTTGAGGAAAATATCATTTCTTATTCAAAATCATTTTCCTTTCACAAAATGCCATGCAATTTTAAAAGAAAAGGATTTTGTTGAAAATAGTCATGAAATATTTTAGAGTAAGTTTCATGAAAATAATTATTTATGAAACCATAAAAATCCATTCATGCCGTATATGTTAAAAAAACATTCTTCTCGTACTTTTTCTGGAAAAGTCAAAAAGTTTCTCCTTTGCTAAACAAAAGAAAGATTCCTTCCATAACACAATGTAAAAGTCAAAGAGGGGTAAACATGACATTAATCATAAATTGAAGAATATTAAACTCTTTATGAAAACCATTTTAATGGACATGGATGAAAAATATAATCCCAGTAAATACTTACTTATAAGCAATCTCAGATAAAAAAGATACTGAAAAATTATCCCTTAGCTTATGTCTGATTTTCATTGTATGAATACGAAATTAATGAATAATGATTTAAATAATTTTATTGACTTATTACTAAATCATTTTCATTGTTATGATATAATATATGCTTCACTTATGAATTTATATTACTCTATCTATTGTAAATTCCATGTGAAAGCAGTGTTTTCTGTAAATTTGATTCATTTATTGTACGTGTTTGAACTTGTTGATCTTGATATAATTATTACATATATCATGATTTAATAACTTCCAAAATGTAATACATGATTTATATATCATATATATTCAGTATATATATATATAAAACAGATAGATAAATGAAATTAAATACATCGTTCATGTAGACGGTTGGTCGTACGTACGCATGAACACTATTTTCCTTTCCTTATTTACTTGAATGGAAGTAAGTAAATAACATATACATATATAAAATATAATTATTATGTTATATATACCATTATTTATCATTATATATACTTTATAATAATTCTTAATGGTTAACATGGAGATTGAATGTCATTGCATCGTGGAGACGGTAATCTCTACGTACGCATGAGCGATGATATCGTTTCCATATTTATTGAATGTAATTGGAGTTGATGACATAATATCTCATAATAAGTATGATGTTATAATATCCATATATAGATATTCTTTACACCATTATACCCATCCAAGTATGGTGGTGGTGGAAAAATAGATTACACAATGTTGTGGAGACGGTATGTCGTACGTACACACGAGCCGTGATTTCATATTCCATAGGATGGATATATGGTTAAATTGGGTTGCTTAATATTTATAAAAACATATCAATAAATTTTAAACGCTGATGTTATTTCTTTATAATTAAACAACTAAATAATAAGACGTTGAAAAAGAATGAATCTAGAAATAATCGGTAGAAGGGATTACCTCTTCTTTGACGAACCTCTTTTAAGATTCCTCTTAAGGGACTAGAGTTTTTCTTTTGAGAAAACCCGAACCTCAAGAATATTACTAGATAAGTTTTGAAGCATAATTTGTAAGGTTTGGCTGAGCTTGAAAGCTCAAAGTCGTGTAAAGGGAAGGGGGAGGAGGTTCCCTTTTATAAGGGAGGAGAGGGGAACCTTGGGAAACCACAAAAAATATTAATTTATAATAAATTCAAACCCCACATAGAAACATTAAAAATGACTCAAATATGAATATTAGATGATATAGGGTTGTAATCGGATCAACCAATAAAATTTAGACTTGTTGGGAATTTATTTTAAACATTATCAACTTGGTTAATCCTTATTTAATCTATTTAATTTTATTTTTTGTAATAAGATCCTAAAATTTAAATTTTTAAAAAATTTTACTTATGTGTCGTGAATTTTCCATAATTGGATAATTTATGACATTTTAGACCACATAAATTTTAATTTATAATTTGTAAATTCATTTTTTATTTTTAAAAAATTATATATTATGTTATTTTTATAAAATAACAATAGTGTCAATTTTGACACTATTAATTTATTGGAATTTAAATAAAATCCTCACAAATGGTATGTTCAAACTATAAGATTTAATTGATTAATTGTCACGAC
The DNA here is from genome assembly GCA_963277665.1 of Viscum album. Taxonomy (NCBI): domain Eukaryota; kingdom Viridiplantae; phylum Streptophyta; class Magnoliopsida; order Santalales; family Viscaceae; genus Viscum; species Viscum album. Next base: position 1,451,526,991 of record OY728155.1, read on the forward strand.
CCACCTTCACCAAAAGGAGGGATGGGTCAACAGATTGACATGCCCTTCCTTCTTTAAGTTGAAGGAGAGATAATGACCCCCAAAAGCCGCCTTTAATAGGTCTCGGAGTGGCGACTAGCACCAAGGGTATAGGAATTTATCACAAATGGAAGGCATTACACTTTTTATATTATATGACCATGAGATAAGGAGAAGGAAACCCAACAACACCAAGGTAGAAGAAATGCAATGCCAAAAGTAAACCATTCCCACATGCATGTTCCAAAAGTAAAATCCACAAGGTTCAAGAGGTGACTACAAGGTAAGTACCAAAAAGGAAAAGGAAACAACAACTGCAATTGCTCCAAAGGTACGAGCTAGTAATTTCCCACGTGATCCCCGAAGTCCTCCTAGAAACGTGAAAGCAGTTTTATATACGTAGGGTAAGCATAAAAGTACACTCATTAGGGAAAACCAAAGAATCTCGTGCACAAGTGGTGGAATGTGCTAAAGTCCCGTGAGAAAAGAGTAAACCAAACACCTATCAAGGTAAATTATCTACCACAAGACTCACCAAGGCACACTCCCCAAATAACACAAGTCATGTAATATATATAATCAGATCACATCGATGTTTGGGTACCCCGCACCACTTTCCCATTGGTTATTGAGACATCTTACGCATCGGACCAATCCCGCCCTTCTCACCGCAGTCCCACTACCAAACCCGCCCGCACACACCTAGGCCACAACAACACGCAGTCCCACTACCGAAATCCGGCCCGCACACACCTGGGCCTCAACCGCACGCAGTCCCACTGCTGAAATCCCACCCGCACACACTTGGGCCACAACTGTCACACGTAACCATGCCGGCAAACACCTAGGCCAGAACAACCACCACCACGCCTGAAAACACATGGGCCTCATCCTGAAGACACTTGGCAAAACACCAGCCACACACACCTTTCCAACCACCACACCACCTGCCCGAAGGTTCTTGGGCTAATAATGGACCTCAGGCCATCACAGCCTGCCCGAAGATACTTGGGATATCTGAGAAAGGGAGCATAAAAGGAGCTAATAACCAACCACTAAGGATAGTGTTGGGAAAAACACCCTCCTCCATGAAATGGGGGTGTTCGGGACTAGGTTCTCAACTTGGGTGGGGAAAGAATATGAAACACAAAAGTACAAGTATTGATATAGGTAACAAGCACTCACCCAAGTCTAGGTTTTTCTAACCGGCCTACGGAACACAACACCACTATATCAGAGTCACATGTGACGACTCTTGCCAACAAAACCCATCATCCCATTCTCGTTTCTTGTTTTGTAATAATGTTTGAGTTTAAGCACTACTGGGAAACAAGTAGGCATAGACACAAGTCCAGAAAAAGTAAAAAATCAAGAAACAACCAAAACATCCATACCTGGTTCTCAACAACAGAGGATTCCACCCCAATTTGTGATATGAACAAGTAAATACCCAGATTTAAAAATCACACAACCACCGAGGGTATAAAAGAACAGGGGATCCCATCCCCTCCCACATCTCCAGCAATCGGCCCGAAGGGAAAACAACCAACCACCACCACCAACACAAGAAGGGACTTGAATGTATTTTCAGATTTAAACGACTTAACACACTCCATGATTCAAATTCTTGTGTGTTCTAACCGGGAGTTACCACAGAAGGGTTGATCCTGGTGCTTCCAATTTATTCAGCCGAAAATACGTGATTAACCAATTCACATTTCACAGCAAGAGCTTACAACCACAAATAGGCCTTTTAAAACATCAGCAGGGTTCATTAGTGCACAAAAAATGACCACCAACAGCCTCGATTTTCAGAAGGCATAAGCCAGCACAACTCAACAGGATGGCCATAAAAGAAACAACATCAAAAATATAAGATAGCATCAACGATCACAGCCTCCCCTTTCCCTATCTAATTCATTCGTTATCTTTAATTAGGTCTGGTTTATCCAATTTTACTGAAACCAAAGCACGGCCACCCCGCATGATACACAAGAGAGAGAGAGAGGAAAAAGAAAAATTACCTACTTGTTTGATCGACGATTGACGCTTAGGTCGGGCGCGGTACGTTACGGATAACGATGCGCCCGATGCACTAGAATATGTTTGTGAAAAGCCACGATCTAGGAAAAGAGAAACCATGGCTAACCCTCGTTTTATAAGATTTGGGGACGGTTGGGGTGAAAATGTGAAACCGCGTAAGGTGCGGGGGTTGGGGGTTGACCACGCGGCTCCACTCGTCACAAAAGGGGGTCGGGTAGTTTATGACGACTTAGGAATTGATTAAGTATTTAATTAAAACTCATATGCAAGTTACGGGTCCTTAAAATAGGTTTAACAAGTCATAATAGGGTTTAAAAACCCTATTTCCGCAAAGTAGCGCTGCTGGGAACAACTTGATAAGGCTGGGTGACGCCGATCTGTCTCGCCGATCAGTCTCACCGAGACGCCACTACTTTAGAACCCAGATTTTGGAAAAGGGAAGAACCAAGAGAGTCTAGGTCATCACAACAGATACCTCTCAAATTATTCTCGTCCTTGAGAATTTTAACAACCCGGAAGGGGAGGGCGGGTCCGAACATCCACCCCGAAAGATACCTCTCATGACTGAAACTCATCGTTAACTAAGAACACTACCTACCACGTTCTGGGGTATTCTGTCACGACCCAAGCAATATAGCATGCCAAACTGGACGGGCATGTGGGTTTGGGAGTCTCCTCCCCCATGTCAAGATATTATCCACTTTGGGAGGCACTGACTCGCCTGCACGGGTTTAATCACATCCATCTTAATGTGTCTTGATTAGGGGTCGGGTTCTCTCCTTCCCGAAATCCGAGGCTTTTTATAGACAAACAGAGGAAAGAAAACCAGCACAGTAGGTACAATAAGGAACAAAACTCAAAACAACTCTGGGTACTGGGTATGCATCTGTGCTTCCCTCTCCCACGTACTATCCTCAAGCCCACCATGTCTCCACAACAAACGATCCAAGGGGATGGTTCTCTCGCGAACAAATTTTCTTTGCGATCCTCGATCACCACTGGTTTCTCCACAAAGATCATATCTTCCTCGACATCCAGCTTGCACCAATCAAGGATGTGTCAATCGTCATGCACATACCGATGAAGCTGGTACACATGGAAGACATCATGTATCCTTAGTAGCGGCGGTGGCAATGCTAGCTGGTAAGCCACTTTGCTGACCCGCCGCAACACTTAGAAGGGTCTAATAAACCTGGGAGAGAGTTTTCTCCCTTTACCGAACCTCTGCTGCCCACACCGAGGGTAGACCTTCAAGAACATGTGGTTTCCAACCTCAAACTCCAAGGGCGTCCTCCTGGTATCCCCATACGACTTCTGTCAGTCCTCGGCCACTTTCATCCTTTCTTATATGAGACGAACCGTCTCTGTCGTGGTCTACACCACCTCCGGACCAAGGATGCCTGCCTCTCCTACTTTGGTACAACACACAGGCGAACAGCATGGCCTTCCATACAAGGTTTCAAATGAGGCCATGCCAATGGTATAGTGGTAGCTATTATTGTAAGAAAACTCTACCAGAGGCAAGTATTGCACCCATGATCCTCCTGAGTCCATAACACATGCTCGCAGCATATCCTCCAAGGTCTGGATGGTGCGCTCTATTTGTCCATCAGTCTGGGGATGGAAAGTAGTGCTAAGGCGTAACTGCGTGCCAAACGCATGCTGCAATCCTATACTGACTCGCGAGGTAAACCGTGCATCCCTATCTGAGACTATATACCTTGGGACTCCATGAAATCACACCACCTTATCCATGTACATTCGTGCCAAAGCATCCACAACACTCGACTCCCTGATCGCCAGAAAATGGGCCGATTTCGTCAACCTATCCACTACCACCCAGATGGCGTCGTACCCTCCATGGACCTTGGGTAGTCCCGTGACAAAATCCATTGATATTTAATCCCACTTCCACTCGGGGACATCTAGAGGCCGCAGTAGGCGACCTGGAACTCGGTGTTCAGCCTTCACTTGCTGACACACTAAGCACTTGGCCACAAACTCTGCCACTGCTCGCTTAACTCCATGCCACCAACACTGTCTCTTCAAACCCCGATACATCTTGGAAACTCCTGGGTGTACCGCCAGTGGTGAGTTGTGGAACTCACTGAGAACCTTGCTGCGCATCGCCTCCGGAACAAACAACTTTTTCTGGAAAAGCATCCGGTTATGACCATCCTCTGTCCATCCTTCCGGAGATTTTCTCTGGTCCACTTGTTCACGCATCACTTCACACTCTAGGTCTCCCCACTGAGAGTCGTCCACTTGCTGAAATAGGGATGACTGCACTGTCATCTGATATAGGTAGCCTCTGCCGCTATTCATCTTCACATCCAGGTGCAAGGCGGCCAACTCCTCCATTGCCTTCAAGGCGTCCGCCGACTCTCGGACCGCATCCTTCTGCGTCCTCCTACTCAAGGCATAGGCCACCACATTTCCTTTGCCCTCAGTATAAGAGATATCGATGTCGTTATCCTGGAGGAACTCCAACCATCTCCATTGTCGCATGTTTAATTCCCACTGGGAGAAGATATACCTCAAGCTTTTGTGGTTCGTGAAGACCACAAAGCATTCCCCGATGAGGTAGTTCCGCCATAACTTTAGCGCAAAAACGACTGTTAAAAGCTCCAGGTCATGGGTGGCGTAATTACACTCATGGGAACGCAGCTGCCTAGACCTAAAAGAGATAACCCCTTGTCGCTGCCTCAACACGCACCCCAGGACCTGTCCTGAAGCATCACATAACACCTCATAAGCTGCCCCTTCTTCTGGTAATCTCAGCACTGGGGCACTGACTAACTTCTCCTTCAGATAGATGAAGGATGACTGGCACTGCTCACTACATACGAAAGCCTGGTCCTTCTTGGTCAGGGTCGTCAAAGGGGCTGCTACTCGGGAGAATTTCGGTACAAACATCCGATAGTAACCCGCCAGCCCGAGGAAACTTCGGACTTCCGCCACATTCTTGAGTGGTACCCAAGAAACAACTGCCTCAACCTTTGATGGGTCGACCACTACCCCCTGCTCAGACACTACATGCCCGAGGAAGTGCACTTCTTGTGTCTAGAACATGCATTTTGACAACTTCCCATAGAGATGGTGTTGTCGGAGGACCTCCAAAACTATCCTCAAGTGCCCTGCATGGTCCTCATCTGATCTAGAGTAGACCAGGATGTCGTCGATGAAAACAACCATGAACCGATCCACGTACTCCCGAAATATGGAGTTCATAAGCCCCATGAACACATCCGGGGAGTTCGTAACACCGAAGGGCATGACTATGAACTCAAAGTGTCCATACCTGCACCTGAATGCTGTCTTCGGTACATCACACTCTTTCACCCTTTGCTGGTGGTACCCAGACCGCAGGTCTATCTTTGATAACCATCCTGCCCCTTTCAGCTGGTCTAAAAGATCATCTATCCTTGGAAGAGGGTAGCGATTCTTATCCGTCACCTGATTCAGCCTCCTGTAGTCTATGCACAACCATAGACCACCATATGACTTCTTTGAGAACAAGAGTGGAGCACCCCACGGTGATGCACTCGGACGAACATAACCCCTCTTCATCAGATCATCAATCTATATCCGCAACTCCCGTAGCTCCGAAGGTGCCATCCGGTAAGGAGCCATCGAGATTGGACGATCGCTGGGCTGCAGGTCTATCCCGAACTCAATATCACGTCGAGGGGCTAGAGTTGTACCCTCCTCAGGAAAGATGTCCATAAACTCACGGACGATCTCTGGCACTTCCAACATTTCAGCATGAACTAATTCCATTGTCAACTCAGTAAACAAGGAGAGGAGAGGATCCTCTCTCCTTTCTCCCTTCGGACTACTCCGCTCGCCGGTGAAGGTAACATGCTGGCCGTCCAAGTCTGAGAACACAACCATTCTATGGAAATAGTTGATAAAGACACACATAGAAAATAGCTAGTCGATGCCTAGGATGATATCGTTTGGCTGAATCTGTAGCAGAAGAATATCCCTAACCGACTGATGTGGCCCTATCCTCAGTCTGCATCCCCGGCAAACAAACAACAAGTCGGTCTGAACCCCAACTAGTGTGCTCATCACCAGGGGCACTGGAAGTCTCTCGGCATCTAGAACCAAGGCACGAGCTAGACTGGGTGCAACGAAGGATTGAGAAGCTCAGGTATCAAATAAAGCATAAGCAAGAGTGCTAAACAGACTGATCGTACCTCGAACAACCTCTAGACCTGCTGCCTCTGCGGCGTACAACTGTCCACGCCCAGCTCCCATGCCCCTTGGCTATCGTCCACCTCCCCGAACACGCCCTGGTTAAGGTCCCTTTGCAGTTCCCTATGGTCGACCTCATCCTACGTCTACCCTTGGAGGAGCGGGAGCTCGCTGTCCCTACTGCTAATGCTGGAAAGGTCTGGCTGGAAGCTGCTGCTAGGGCGGGTGTTGGGGCTGACTGCCACTACTGTACTACACCCTGTCCGGGCACTGACTTCGGAGATGCCCAGGGCTCCCACAGATGAAGCACCGTGGTCCCGGGCACGTAGGAAAAGGGCGAGGGCCGGGGGATCGAAACTGAAACTGTTGCGGCCTGCTCTCTATGGGTCGGAACCTGGAGGGTCCTGACGCTAGAGGCCTGGTGCTGATGGCCTTCCCCTTCGATGGTCCCAGCTGGATCCCCTCCCGCGACACTCCTACTAGATCATGCATCCTCTCCACCACTTCGGCCTTCTTCTGGACCTCCATGTATGTCAGCAGGGTAAAGGGAGTAACAGCATACTGGAGGGAGGGTCGGAGCGCCTCCTCTAGACGTCTTTCCCGAGACTCCTCGTCAGGAAAGAGGTCCGGAGAAAAACATAATAGGTCCTCGAACATGATCCCTAGCTCCCTCACGGACATACTCCCCTGCTGGAGGGAGAGTAGTTCCCGCCTCTTTTCTTCCTTCATCGTTGAGGAGAGGAATTCTTCACGGAACACCCTCTAGAATTCCACCCAAGCCACCTCAGACTCCCTCCTCTCCCCTAGGTAAATCATCCACCACTGACGCGCCGCTCCACTCATCTGGCTGACGGCCAGAGGAACCCATTACTCGTTTGGGGCCCGAATCAGGCTGAAAGCTATAACTAGATCCTCTATCCAACATTCCGTCTTCATATCGGAGGTGCTGCCCTCATACTTCTTGAGGGCCTGTCACTACAAGGCTCGAAGAGTCTTCTGCCACTGGTCGTCCTCTTCCTCTCGATCCGCTTTCTGCCGATTGTCCAAAGTAGTCTATGGGGCCTCAATCGCCTGTACCACACGTGGTCGCCTTCCAGGTGTCATAGATGCAAGGAAAACAAGGAATGCCTAATCCCAAGTAGTGTAAAATATTGTTCATAAAACATTATAAAATTTAATTTATTCTTAATTCCCAAGATATCCCAGAAACACAAGAACACAAGTCATTTTGATGCATGTACCTTTCCTAGGGTCTCTACCCAGTAATTAGTGTCGCCTCACTTGGTCGTTCGGTAGGTCCAGAGTCCTTGCATCAGATCACGAGAGGAACTAAAATCCCGTGTCCTAGTCAGTCTTCCCTGGCCTAATTCACGCGCCAAGATCACCCAACATTGTTGCCTTACCATCCCATGCAGTCCTCACTGTTCCTAACTCCAGACTCCATCCTATCTCTCAACCACCCCTTTGATACTATTAATTGTCATGACCCGCCTTCACCAAAAGGAGGGAAGGGTCAACATATTTTCAGGCCCTTCCATCTTTAAGTTGAATGAGAGATAATGACCCCTGAAACCCACCTTCAATAGGTCTCGGAGTGGCGACTAGCACCAAGGGTATAGAAATTTCTCACAAATGTAAGGCATTGCCCTTTTTATTTTATAGGATCGAGAGATAAGGAGAAGGAAACCCAACAACACCAAGGAAAAAGAAAAGTAATGCCAAAAGTAAACCATTCCCACATGCATGTTCCAAAAGTAAAAGCCACAAGGTGCAATAGGTGACTACAAGGTAAGTACCAAAAAGGAAAAGCAAAAAACAACTGCAACTGCTCCAAAGGTCTGAGCTAGTAAGGTCCCGCGTGATCCCCGAAGTCCTCCTGGAAACCTGAAAGAAGTTTTATATACCTAGGGTGAGCATACAAGTACACTCAGTAGGGAAAACCAAAGACTCTTGTGCACAAGTGAGGGAACGTGGTAAAGTCCTGCGAGAAAAGAGTAAACCAAACACCTATCAAGGTAAACTATCCACCCCAGGCCTCACCAAGGAACACTCCCCAAATAACGCAAGTCTGGTAATATATATAATCAATGAACATTGATGTTTGGGTACCCCGCGCCACTTTCCCACAGGTTATTGAGACATCCTACGCATCAGACCAATCCCGCCATTCTCACCGCAGTCCCACTGCCACACCCGCCCACACACACATGGGCCACAACCACACGTAGTCCCACTACCGAAATCCCGCCCGCACACACCTGGGCCTCAACAGCACGCAGTACCACTGCTGTAATCCCGCCCGCACACACCTGGGCCACAACTGTCACACATAACGATGCCTGCAAACACCTAGGTCTGAACAACCACCACCACACCCGAAAACACCTGGGCCCCATCCCGAAGACACATGGGAAACCACTTGCCGCACACACCTGGCCAACCACCACACCACCCCCCGCCCGAAGGTTCTTGGGCTAATAATGGACCTCAGGCCATCACAGCCTACCCGAAGATACTTGGGCTATCCGGGAAAGGGAGCAGAAAAGGAGCTAATAACCAGCCACTAAGGATAGTGTTGGGAAAAAAACCCTCCCCCATGAAATGGGGGTGTTTGGAACTAGGTGCTCAACTTGGGTGGGGCGCGAATAAGAAACACAAAACTAGAAGTATAGATATAGGTAACAAGTACTCACCCAAGTCTAGGTTTTTCTAACCGGCCTACGGAACACAACACCACTATATCCGAGTCACAAGTCACGACTCTCGCCAACAAAACCCATCATCCCATTCTTGATTCATGTTCAGTAATAGTGTTTGAGTTTAAGCACTACTGGGCAACTAGTAGGCATAGGCACAAGTCCAGAAAAAGTAAACAATCAAGCAACAACCAAAACATCCACACCTGGTTCTCAACAATAGATAATTACACCCCAATTTGTGATATTAACATGTAACCACCCGGATTTAAAAATCACACAACCACCGAGGGTATAAAAGAACAGGGTATCCCATCCCCTCCAACATCTCCAGTAATCGGCCCGAAGGGAAAACAACCAACTACCACCACCAACACAAACATGGCCTTGCATGTATTTTCAGATTTAAACGACTTAAAACACTCCATGATTCAAATTCCTATGTGTTCTATCCTGGAGTTATCACATAAGGGTTGATCCTGGTGCTTCCAATTTATTCAGTCGAAAATACGTGATTAACCAATTCACTTTTCACAGCAGAAGCTTACAACCACAAACATGACTTTTAAAACATCAGCAGGGTTCACTAGTGTACAATAACGACCACCATCATCCTCGATTTTCAGAAGGCATAAGCCAGCACAACTCAACAGGCTGGCCATAAAATAAACAGCATAAAAAATATAAGACAACATTAATGATCACACCCCCCATTTCTCTATATAATTCGTTCGTTATCAATAATTAGGTATGGTTTATCCAATTTTACAGAAAAAAAGCACGCCCACCCCGCATGATACACATGAGAGAGAGAGGAAAAGGAGAAATTCTCTACTTTTTTGATCGACGATCGACGCTTAGGCCGGGCACGAAACATTACGGGTAACGATGCGCCCGATGCACCAGAAGCTGTTTGTGAAAAGCCACGATCCAGGAAAAGAGAAACCACGGATAACCCTCAGTTTATAAGAGCCGGGGATGGTTGGGGTGAAAACATGAAACCGCTTAAGGTGAGGGGTTGGGGGTTGACCACGCGGCTCCACTCGTCCCAAAAGGGGGTCAGGTAGTTTAAACCGACTGATGAATTGATTAAGTATTTAATTAAAACTCTTATGCACATTACGGGTCCTTAAAACAGGTTTAACAAGTCAGAATATGGTTTAAAACCCCTATTTGCGCAAAGGCACACTGCTGGGATCAACTTGACAAGGCCGAGTGACGCCGATCGGTCTCACCGAGACGCCACTCCTTTAGGACCCGGATTTTGGAAAAGGGAAGAACCAAGAGAGTCTAGGTCATCACATTAATAACATATCCTATTTATCAGGAAAAGTAGTGGATAACATTAATTAGTTAATATAATGGTTATTTTAATATTTATAAATCCATTTATTTGATATTTCTCTTAATAAAACAATTACTACATTGTTTTGGTATAATCATATAATATACTTATTTTTTGCATAAAAATTGAAAATATGCTCTTATGATAAAGATTTATATAATAACATACATAATAATATTTTTACTCAAATTTATCTTATAAATAATAACAACATTTAAATTGTTATATTCAATAAATTATGAAGGTGATATCTTTGACATCATTTAAAAAATAATAATATAAATGTCCTAATCGGTCTTATAAGAGTCCCAATTGTAAAATAATCGACCCTTGAATGACTATGGTATATCTATACTCTAAAAATAATATTTGGTCAAGTTTCTGGTCCTTTTGATAGGTATTATTATTTTCATAAAAACTATATTATTGATTTTTTACTAAATAAATAATATCTACATCATTAATGTATAATATTTTAAGGTAACAAAATATTTATTAAAAATTTAAAATAAATTACCATTACTAATAAGAAACTTTTAGCTTTCTAATAAGTATTTATAATAGAATTTATATTTTTTATAACTATATATTAAAAATAATCTAATTATTAAAGTGTGAGTGAGACATTTCACTTTCATTTAAATAAACTAAATAAAAGCCATTAATCGAATACATGTGGGTTCCCTTAGATTTCATTTAGACCCAAGTATTTTTTATGGTAAAATATAATCATCCAAATATATTAGTACAGGTGTTAGGTAATTTTATAATATTATATTTACCCTTAATTACTTCGATTTACCTTAAACTATGGTAAATAAAATTCATCGTAGTCACTATTCATTATGACTAAAAATAAAAAGTAGCTTATAAACATAATTTTGACCTACATATTCCAAATATGTAATTCAGTTTTCCAAATTCAAATTACAGAATATTTATAAATTAATTTAAAATTAATCTCGTTGTTAAAAAATGAGTTTTAAAAGTTAAAAAATTGCAAAAGATTGAAATGATTTTACCTATGAATTCAAGGTAAAATCAATGCTAATGAAATAAATTATAACGAATGGTAAAAATATATTCTATTTATACTATAAAACCATTCAATATTATAATTTATCTATATAAATTTTTACGATGAAAAATGTTGTTTTTAAATAAATTGTAGAGTGGTTTTACTATTCATTAAAATATTAAAGTTATCAGAATAATATGAAAATTTTATCCAAAGTAAATTTTTATATCCTGATTCCAAAAAAGAATTTTATTTTGTCAAATTGAACTTATAAACATGTCAAAAAAAAAGATTTAATGTGGGTGCGCCATTAAAAGTTGGAAAAATTGCATTTTATTGAAAAATACTTATTTTACTCAAAAAATTTATTTTCTACTCAAAAGATGTTATAGAAAATGTGTAAGATGAATAATAATGTCATTACATTAAAATTTTAGGTAATACTATTCATAATGGCCAGTTCCTAAAAATAATATAACAATATACCATTGTTTAGTGAAACTCGGTATTACATAATACATACGCTATCAAGGAAGGTCTCTTTTGCATGTAATGCAAGCCAAGTAAAGGATACGTGTAGTTCAACCTACCTTTATTGTTGCGTATAACATAATCAAAACATATTTCATTAATACTTTAAAAAACCCTATACTTAATGTTGCGTAGAATAATTGCTACAAAACTAACATGAAATAGTGTGTAACACGAGCCAAGAATAGTGTTATGTATACTGCAAGCTAATACATTGTTGTATATGGCACAAGATAATTTTGGTGTAGCATACAATAGAAGACATCAATGAAATTATAAAGAATAATTCTCATAAAATATCGGGCTGTTACATTCTATCCCCCTTAAAATGATTTTCTCCCTCAAAATTGGTCGGGGATATAAATGATTTACTACCAGAAAGTTTATTTCATAGAAACCCAAGTCGTAAAAAGGTACAATAAAACATAATTTAAAAAAAAGTGAAGTATGTGACATAAAGGTTACCTAACTTAACTCATCACTGGGTTTCCACATAAAAGAACATAGGTGAAAATATGGATATGGAAAAGAAATCTAACCATCATGTTATGATAGAGAGTGGTAGAGAACATGGCTATGAGAAATCCAACAATCACAAAGCCATAAATTTGTGAGGATCTAAGGTAGCATCAGATATAAGAGCATTAGGAAAACATTTTTGGTTTTCAAGATCATTTCCCTAATGTTGAATAATTTTTGAATTAAAATATAAACTTACTTGATTTTGGTACATTCAAACCATTGTTCGTGCCTTAAACAATTTCTACATCATCTCCTAAATAAATGAAGTTGAATTTTCCTTCCATGAAGTGTTTATGGATCAAGCAATAGAATGACAGGTAATTCCTTCTGTCTCAAACATAAATTTAGCAATAATTATATACATAAGTCCATCTATGGTGAGATTAATTGTATATGGTTATAAAAAATGATCATATACTTCATATATCATACCGCTTAATAATATAAAACTAATTAATACTAACAAGGGACTTCATGTAGGCCACTGGTAGGTGATAAAGGCCTATCGCACATCGATTGAGGGTTTGATTCACTCATCCTTTTCTGATGTGATGGGTTGTCACATATCCTACATGTTGTCCATTTTCTAAAACTACACTATTATAACATTACATAAATAATATCAGAAAAAGTTATTTCCTTAAACAATAACATCTGATGTCCAACATAATCCATTCCAATCATTAGGCTAATCCAAAAAACCATATGTCGAATCTCATATTATAAAGAAAAAAATTACTTGAAATGTCACATAACAAGAACGTGAATGCCATCATTTATCCCCCATATATATGATATATCTTGTTGGTAAGATTCCAAACATGTGAATACTTTAATCATGTATTCTTTTGAAACATAAATTACCGTAGAACCTTAGTGAAAACATGTGTGATGTCAAAAGTTAACTCTTTCCACATACCAAAATCCCAAAAATTCTAAAAACTCAAACCATGATATCAATTATTCCTTATATCAGTAATGATCTAATTAATACTATCAAACATTTCATTTTCTCTTTATCCCTTATTTATGCGCATATTAGGTGATTTCCAAAAATATATGAATAACCTTTCATGGTTACCGGTACCATTAAACATATAATTTCAATAACATACGGAAAAACAATAGTGTAAAAATCCTTAGATGTCTTTTTATTCCATAATACCATGAGATTACTTATACAACATTACTCTTGATAAATATGTAATTATTCCACTACCATCTTAAACCATTAACTGATCTTGAAAAATTCTTTCTTCTCACATTTCTTTTGTAGTCTCTTCATCATCATCAATATAAATATTATCCATTCGACCATGCTGATTCTCTTAATGAGATTTTATCTTAAGGAATTTGTTTTCATAATTCCCGTACATTCCACATTTAAAACATTTAACCATTGTTGATGTCTTAGATATACCTTTATCCTTATACATGGTGTTAACTGAACCTTTTACTTTAAAAGTAACAGCTTTGTTTTCTTCTTTTCTACACTGAAATCAGCTTCCAGTTCCTTTGAAACAATATTCCTGATGCCTCTTCCCACATGATATAGATTAGGTAAATTTATCTTTTTTCCTCCATGATCATCATGAAACTCCAACTTTCTCTTAATAGCTAAGTTGGGAAACTTACCAAAGTAGAGATTATTGATCATATTATGAAGTTAATGATTAGGCATAATAACGTTATGTGGACCTTCAGATCCAATTTCATTTGGTTTCTAGTGAATAATATCATTACATTGTCTATCATATCCTCTGTTATCCTGAATCTTCCTATTTCCAGCCATTTTATAATACCCAAAAAGAATAGTGTGGGAGGAAAAAATCATAATCAAGGGAGAGTACCTTCAATATATAACATCATAGGTTAAATTCTAATATCGTTACCATAATTCTAGGACTATAACCTATACTTATATATATCCTTAGGGTATTCATTAGACATACCTTAGAAATATCTCTAGGGATTTCACTAATATTTTCGAATCCTAGTTTCCAAAAGTTAACTAAACCATTCCTCTGATACCAACTGTAATGACCCAAATCTTTATGTACATAGATATTACATTAGTTTTGTGTAATAATTAATAAATAACAAAAATAGAAACCAAAGGACCGTAATAGTTTAGTGTCTTTTGAAACTTGGAACATAATATTCTAATCTTTGTGAAAGATCTTCAACATCTCCCATAAAGATCATCCCTTTATTTCTTGCCTAAAAGCATTCTTTATTTCTTGGGGAAAAGATAACATATAATGGGTGAGATCAAATTCTTATTAAGGGTAAACATAAAGAACATAAAACAATACATAAACTTTTGATTGTAAAAACATGAACATAAAATCTAAACATCTAAATTTTGAGTAAAGACATAAATCATGGAAGTACGCAAGGCATATGTCATAAAGGAAAATCAATCATGATAAAATATATTGGGAATATGTAATTTTGGAAAATCATTAATCACATGATATGATTTCCATAGTAGCCAAGGCATTGCTGCCAAATCCATTGTAGTTGACAAAGTCCATTTCTGAATCGAGTTCACTCCTCGTTCCAGTCCTGTATCACTAAACCAGAATACCATACCATTCCATCCATGTCTATATCATGAGGTATAAAAAGTAACCCAATGAATTTTATGGAGATATATGTCTCACCCATCTCATAATTAAACCATTCTTACGTGTGCCACAACATAATCATAAATCATTCATCATAACCCAAATAATAAAATGGGTTTCATAAACATCATCCCATCATAACATAATCGATAAAAAAACAAATGGATATCATTTCATCATAAGAAAATTGAAACCATGTAAATAATAAAGACATTATACTTGAAACATAAACATTTGAAATAATTTCATCTTAGATGGAAAATGGTTTTGATAAAATACTTGAAATGATTTCTTGATAAAAATATCCTTTCCTATTCAAAATCATTTTCATTTGACAAAATTCCATACATTTTTAAAAGAAATGTATTTTGTTGAAAATAGTCATGAAATTTTATATAGTAAGCTTCATGAAAATAAGGATTCATGAAATCTTAATATTCCATTCATGCCATATAAGTTAAAAAACATTCTTCTCGTACTTTTGCAGGAAAAGTCAAAAAGTTACTCATTTGGTAAACAAAAGAATGATTCAATCCATAAAACAATGTAAATGTCAAAGAGGGGTAAAAATGAATTCAATAATACATTGAAGAATATTAAACACATTATGTAAAACATTTTTATGGCCATGTATTAAAAATATAACCCTAGTAAATACTTACGAATAAGCAATCACGGTTAAAAATGAGATTGGAAAATTATCCCTTACCTTATGACGGATATGCTTTGTATGTATCTGAACCTCCTGTATAATGATATAAATAATGTCATGGAAATATTACAGAATCATATTCATTGTTATGGTTTCATATATGGTTCACTTATGACGTTATAATACCCGTTCTTTAGTAAATTCCATGTTAAAGTAGCATTTTCGGTAAAATCATTTCATATATTGAACATGTTTGCACATGTTGTTCTTGATATTATTATTACATATATAATTATTTACTAACATCCATAATGTAAAAAAAGTTTTATATATCATATATATTCTGTATATATATATATATATAATGTATAGATAAATTAAATGAAACACACCTTTCATGGAGACGGTAGGCCGTACGTACGCATGAACGATGTTTTCCATTCTGTATTGACTTGAATGGAAGTAAGTAAATATAATATACATAAATAAAGAAGATTTATTATGTTATATATACCATTATTATTCATTATATATATTTTACGTCCTCCTTTAATGGTTAACATGGAGACTAAATCTCATCGCGTCGTGGAGACAGTAATCCGTACGTATGCACGAGCAATGATATCGTTCCCATAATTATTGAATGGAATTTGAGTGGATGATATAATCTATCATAATCATTATGATGTTAAAATATCCATATATTTTTATTCTTTACACCATAATACCCATCCATGTAAGGTGGTGGTGGAAAAACAGAGTACACCATGACGTGGAGATGGTATTCCGTACATACGCACGCGTAGTGATTTCGTTTTCCATAGGATGGATGGAAGGTGAAATGAGGTTGTTTAATATTTATAATAACATATCAGTATATTAATGATACTGATGTAATTACGTTATAATGATACAAATAAATAATAATAATTTGAAGAAGAAAGAAACTTGAAAGAATCGGTAGAAGAGATTACCTCTTCTTTGACGCACCTCTTTTAAGTTTCCTCTTATGGAACTAGAGTTGGTATTTTGAGAAGAACAGAACCTCAATAATATTACAAGGGATGTTGAGAATAGTAATTTTCAGGGGTTGGAAAATCATGAAGGCTTAAATTTGTGTAAAGTGAAGGGGGAGGAGGTTCCAAATTATAAGGGAGGAGAGGGAACCTTTAGAAACCTCAAAAATATTAATTTATAATAAATTCAAACCCCACATAGAAACATTAAAAATGACTCAAATCAAAATATTAAATGATATAGGGTTGTAATATAATCATACAATAAAATTTAGACATGTTGGTAATTTATTTAAAAAAATATCAACGTGGTTTATCCTTATTTAATCTATTTAATTTTATTTGTGGTAATAAGATCCTAAAATTTAAATAGTTTTAAATAATTACATATGAGTGGTTTATTTTCCATAATTTAGTACTTAATGAAATTTTAGATAATATAAATATAAATTTATATTTATTAATTTTTTTGTGATTTTTAGACAATTTTATATTATGTAATTTTCCTAAAATAACAATAGTGTCAATTTTGACACTATTCATTAATTCGAATTAAAATAAAATCCTCACAGAATATATGTTCGAAATAAATTTTTTAATGGATTAATAACATGTCATATTTATCTATATAATTATTTTATAACATTAATTAGTTCATATAATTATTATTTTAATATTTATATAACGATTTAATTGATAATTCTCTTAATAAAACAATTACTACATCAATTTTGTATAATCATTAATATACATATTTTTTGCATAAAAATTAAAAATAAAATCCTATAATGAATATATGTATCATACCTTTCATAAAAATATTTTTACTCTAATTTATCAAATTAAAATTACAACATTTAAATTGTTATATTTGTAAAATTATGAAGGTGACATTTTGACATCATTTAAAATAAATTAATATAAATGTAATAATCAGTTTTATAAAACTCCATATGATCCAATTATATACCCTTGGATGATTAGGGTACATATATACTCTACCAGTAATGTTTGGTCAATTTTCTGGTCTTTTGATAGGTTTTATTATGTTAATAAAAACTATATTATTGATTTTTCACAAAATAAATAATCTCTACATCATTAATGTATAAGATTTTACGGTAACAAAATATATATTAAAAATTAAAAATAAATAACCATGATAAATATTAAAAATTTTCTTTCAAATGAGTATTTATAATCAAATTTATATTATGTATAACTATATATTATGAATAATCTAATTATTAATGTTTGAGTGAAACATTTCACATTCCTTTAAATAAACTAAATAAAAGGTCTTGATCAAATACCAGTGGGATCCATTAGATTCCATTTTGGAAAAAGTATGATTTAGTGTAAAATATAAGCATCCAATTATATTAGGACAAGTGTTAGGGTAATTTTATAATATTATATTTACCCTTAATTACCTCAATTTACCATTAACTATGGTAAATAAAATTTATCATAGTTACTATTTATAATGAATAAAAATTAAAAGTAGATTATTAACATATTTTGGACCTAACGATTCCCAATATGGAATCCATTTTTACAAATTCAAATCACAGAAGTTTCAGAAAATAATTTAAAATTATTCTCGTTGTGAAGAAAATGAGTTTTAAAAGTTAAAACATTACGAAAGATTGAAATGGTTTTACATATGAATTCAATGTAATATAAATGTTAATAAATAAATTAAATTAAATGGTAAAAATATATTCTATTTATACTTTAAAACCATTCAATAATATAATTTAACCAAATAAATTTTTACGATGAAAAATTAATTTTTTAATTAAAATTTTGCATGTTTTTACTATTAAATAAAATATGAAAGTTATAAGAATAATATGAAAAATTTATCCAATATAAATTTTTATAACCTTATTATAAAGAAGAATTATATTTTGTAAAATTGAACTTATAAACATGTCAAAAACTAGATTTATTAGGGGTGCTCCATCAAAAGCCAGCAAAACTGAATTTTTTTTAAAAATACATATTTTTATCAAAAAATTTATTTTGTTCTCAAACAATGTTCTAGAAAATGTTTAAGATGAATAATAATTTTATAACATTCAAAATTTAGTTAATAATAATAATATCATAACAATATATTGTTGTTTAGTGTGACCCGGTATTGCGTACTACATACGCTATCAAGGAAGGTCTGGATTGCATGTAATGCAAGCCAAGTCAAGGATGCGTTTAGGGAAATATCCCTTTGTTGTTGCGTATAACATTATCCAAAATTAGTTCATTTATACTTTACAAAAAATCTATACTTAATGTCGCATATAATAATTTCTACAAAACAAACTTCAAATTGTTTGTAACATGAGCCAAGAATATTCTTGTGTATACTGTAAGCTAATATGGTGTTGCATATAGAACAAGCTAATTTTGGTGTATCCTACCACACAATACATCAATTAAATTAAAATGAATTATTCTCACAAAATATTGGGTTGTTACAATGAGGTAATAACATGTAAAAGGAATCTTAGGATTAAATCAAATGGAATAATATGTTTGGTTTAAGGGAATGTAAATTTAGTGTTTAAGGAATCCCAGGATAACTAACTTATGTACTATATAATATTTATAAAGGGTGAACCAT
Organism: Viscum album; assembly: GCA_963277665.1. NCBI lineage: Eukaryota > Viridiplantae > Streptophyta > Magnoliopsida > Santalales > Viscaceae > Viscum > Viscum album. The sequence goes on from OY728155.1 coordinate 1,451,546,288, forward strand.
GCTTTATATGTTTCTTATGATTAACATTTTTATAATATTTCCAAGAAACATATAATACTGAAATAAATCTTTTGCTTCTCATAACATATTGAATCTCATACTTTTGTCATGAAGTAGTTATTTTGATGCATCAAGGGAGTCGTAATATTATCGACAAGGGTTTGTGTTTCCCATAATTAATGTCAAGTGAATACTATACTTTATATTGTGAGATGTTTAGTTATTCTCTTATAAGGTCAACTTTCACTACCTCATAATGGAATGTGAAATTGATGTTGTAGTAAACTCTTTGATTAATCATTTGTGAGTCATATTATGTACTATGATAGGATACATGGACCAGAAACCATGTTAATCAATTATATAGTATAAGGTAATGTGATAGGAAATTTTTTTAGTTTAATCCTTACAAGAAACACATAGTCATAAAATAATGTTTTTGTTTCGCATAACTTATAGAATCTAAAACTCGTATCCTAAATCAGTTATTTTGATGCACCAGGAAGTGTCATAGGATTATTATCATGGGTTAGTGTTTCACATATTTAGTTTAATGTGAATAATAGTATATATATGCTCAAAATAAGTTTCATACTATATTTTTTTCTATCATTTGGGATAATTACTCTTGTATATTGTTCAATTAATGGTTTAAATTTGTCTAACTGCCTCTCTTAGGTATCATAAACATTTGGGGAACCTGTTTTTGGATGGTGAGAAGTTATGTCACTCTCCTAGAAGGTCTAGTTTTACTTCCTTGTAATATAATGTAAAAATGGTTTACTGTTAAACACTATTATTTATCTTCAATGGGTCAGAGTATGTACTATGATAGGATACATGGATCAGAAACCATGTGAATCAATTATATAGTACAAGTTCATGTGACCATAACACTACATGTATTTTAATATTGTATAGAAATAATGCTTATGTTACTAAATGATTGAAAACAATTGATGGCATTAGAATTATAAGAATAATATTTCAATAATGGAGGATGTTTCCACACATTATTTTTTAATGTTTCATCTTGTTCTAGTCACATGATGATTCCTTAATTGGTCATATACAGTATCCAATGTTGATTTAATGGGGTGCGTTATAGTGTTCAAATTCATTTATTGAGGATATAGTCACACATATTAATGTCACATGACAAATAAATAGTTCATTGATGAATAATTTCATGTATTGAACATGTTTTTTAGGTATTATGAATGGGATTACGATTATTTGTTATGGTGAGGGAGACAATGATATAGTTGGTTAGGTGATGATCTTGAGGTGATACATATTATAATCTAAATTAAAGGAATACAATTTCAATTTATGATGCCAATTTTGGGAATTACATGGTCAATATATATGTTATTATTTAGAGAAAAAATTATTTTCTCATGCTATTATTGGATTCCTGATGTGGTCTTGAGGTCAGGAAGCATGTTGATATTGAATAAAATGTTGGGGAACCTAGATTATTATTGGAGAAAATTTAATGGTTGTGATCGTCCATGAAGTTGGTCACACACATGGTGGAGAATGATTTAAACTATTTTTAATAGGATTAGTGAATATAAACACTAAATGTGTCCCTATCTATATTTGGTCAATATAGGGATCATATTAGGTAACATTTTGTATTTACGAAACATAATAGATCTTTATAACATATTAGTTGGGTAATTTTTGGTATAATATCATAAGTATGGGGAATATATGATCAGTAAATAGTTCCACATTAAATTTTGAGTTAGACCATGAATTTATTCTAATAAAGACTAGACATGATTTATTAGATCATTAAGGAATTAAGCTATATATCAAAAACTATTTTGTTCCATAAGATGATTTTATTTATAAATATTTTTATGGATTTTTGTATGTTATCTTCCTATAAAAATCGATGATATTTACTATAAAAACACATGATAATGAATTATCTGGTTTTCTAAATCGTAGATTGATTCGTAATCATCCAATTTTCAATCCCCAAAGGGGTGTGGGTGATTCTCTATTAAGTTACAAAATATATTTATATGTATTGGGTCTCACAATTTTAATTAATCCCCACGAGGTACATAAGTCATTCCAAACTCTATGATATAATATTATAAAACCTTTTATTCTAGGTTGTGAATGTATAAGTTTGTGATTTTACAGATCTGTTCCCACACCACTATCCCACTCAATAAGTCTTTCTCATAGTTTGATATTTGTCTGTCTCTTTGTGAATTTTTAGTTTTATGTATTCTACCATATATGTTAAACCTAATGTGTTTGATATCACCTTTCTTTCACAAGATACTCACACAACCAAATTGGGTGTTGGATGAAAAATAATAATTATTAATTTAAAAGAAGGAATTCCATATATCCTTATACAATGTTTTCAGTTTTTTCCATAATCTATGAAATTTTATTCACTTTTCCCACCCTTTTTATGTCTTGTGACTTTGTCTACAAATATTGGTGTTTCCAGAATGGTAACGAACCTGTGAACACATTCCAGAATTTATCCAAAATAGACCCTATGATCTTTTTCCCTTGAATTGTTAGAAACATGTTTTTTATCGAGATAGGTCATCATTGGAAATACATTTTAATAAAATGTACTTAATAGTCAATTTAAGTAAAATAAATAAATTTTAATATAAATTTATTTTACCTTCATTTTCTCTCTCTATATTTATATTTACATTCCAAAAATCTTCTACTCCTACTAATTTTCTAAATAATCAATGGATAGGTTTATACAATTATACCAACATATTTATATTTTATATAAATATGTAATTATTCGTTTAATGTTTTGTATTACGTATAAAGAATGTAATCAAAAACATTATCCTATTTAATGAAAGTCGCATATTAATATATTACAGTGTAAATATTTTTCTAATTACCCTCTTCAAAATCACTATAAAATGATGAATAACTCATTTTGATATAATTTGGAGGTAGACTTGATCAATTACACAAAGGTAATGGCTCAAATGATAATATCAAGCCAGATGAACCATAGTTTTTTTTCACTAATAATAGTTTGACACAATGTTAGAAAAAAAAGGTGGTCATAAAGACAATGTCACAGTGGCCCATTTATCTCATAAATTTTATAATCAACTATCATTCGGGTCATCGAATATAAAGAAGAATGATTTTTGATGAGAAAAAAAAAATTTCTATTGCGTGAACAGTAAGCATCACCCATCATAAAAGATTCGTGATATATTATTATTTAAATATGACTATTCAGCCATGTTTTTGGTATTGTAATTATGAATAATAATTATTATTTTTTTATAAATATTTATAATTATTTATTTATTGATATTTATAATCAATCCTGTGTTGATTTACAATTGGTTGATGTTGAATATAAATAATTTAATGTAATGGTGATATCTTGCATAGAGTTATTGTTATGTGTCCAATGTATTATGTTATTATGAGGTAAAAATAAATAAAATGATTTTTTTATAAAATAAATTTATTATATATCTTATTTAATTAATTTTCCTTCACATAATTATAGTTATTAGGCTAGTAGTGAAATGTTTTTAATTTTATGCTTAAGAAATCGATTTTAAAAAAATGATTACTATTAAATATTATGACATGATATTATAATTAATTTATGATATTTTTATTTATAATATTTTAATATATATATATATAATGTTTAATTATAATAATGATTATATTTTTTATTTTTTGAATACATTGATGAATGGGTGAATATTAAAAATTCGTTTTTTGAAAAAACTATAAATCCCAATCTCTATATAATGTAAAAAAGTTAATAAAATATATTACTTGGATTTAAAGTTAAAAAAACATTTATTAAATATGACATAATTATTTCCAAAATAATAATAATTTTATTATATATTTTGTTATATGTATATTATTATTCTTTAAAAATAATTCTTATTAAATAATTTTTCTAGGAAAATTGAATTAATTAAATAAAATTAGTTTATTCAAATTATAAAAACTAAATCATGTTTTTTTACAATATTCAAACTCATTAGATTAAATTTTTGAATATAGATCTATATAGCATCACACCCCAAATAACACCAAATAGTTCCCCGAGGAGGATGACTACAATATCTCTATTACGCATCCTTGATTGTCATAGGTTGCGAATAACATTGAGGGACATTGGTATGTTAGTGGGGATACAATTCTCTCATTGATCAGAGTAGAGAACATCATAATAAATTTAAGAAATATAATATGTAATTAAAACATACATATAACAATGGAAACCAATACAATAATAATTTGAGGAAAGGATATAATGTGTGTAAGATAAATTAATAATAATAAGAAATAGATGTGTGTCATATTTCATGTGTTATAGTAATATAATCTATAAGGGGTGAGAGATAAAATCATATAAATCATAAAATAAAAAGGACAAAAACTATTACAACTTGTATCTCGATCATATGCTCGGTCCTCAGCTGCAAAAAATATCCTATAAATGTAAACCAAGCATTGGAAGATGACATTTCCCTATATCTTCACCTAAAATCATAATGTCTACTCGGCTATAAAAGATGAACTAGTAGAGTGGAAGATACGATCTCAATATGTTTACACCATTAGTGTTTTGGCCTTTCCGTTTCTTGTGATATAAATAATAAACAGTGTTCCTGAAAATTTTAAATATAATTGGAAATAATGAAATAAATCAATTAGACTAGGTTCCACTTGAAGAGCCATTGAATCAACCTTCTTTGACCTATGATGGTGTTTCAAAATAGAAAGAACATGCAATGATAATGTGAGTAGGTTAATGTAACATAAGTTTGACTATCCATTTGATTTTTTAAGGGCTCCGTGGACTTGTTAGTACATTTTCAAAACCAATTTATGATTTATGATTTGAAATCATTTATTTAATTTTGAATACAAATTAATCATCCCTTTATAATTATATATGTAATAAATCATTGATATCATATATATATATTCATGTACACTTTCCATGTATCACTTTAATGCAAAGTTGAAATTACAATTCCAAGGATTTTATTCATGGTAACCCTAAACGAAGTAACAATTTCAGTATGGGAATGGTGTGATTGAATTTAATGAAAAAAAGCATCCATGTCTGTACCAAGTATTGAACATTTGGTCATGAGTTTCTATTATGGAATTAGATAACTAATCATTCCATAGATACCATCCTAGGGGTATCCCTTATAGAATTCGTGTTACTCATCTTGAGGTATAAATATATAAAATTTGAAAATCCCATACCAAGGATAACAAATATCACCCCTTCAATATTTAAAAATCATTAATAAATGTTAAATAAGGCTTGATTTCCTTCTAATGAGTCCTTAAGTTAGAACCTAGTGTTTCACCCTCATGACCAAAGTTAAATCTCCATCAACAATTTTTTATTTAAAAATATCAATTGATGGATTATTTTATTTAATTAAATCCAGTATTTTATATTCTCCATACTTGTCAAATAATTATTCTTATAATATTTAATTGATGCCACACACAAATAGGCATTATCACATCGCCTCATGAATTTAACTTCAACCATCAATTAGTGGAATGGGGAAAAGATATGACACTGGGTTCTTCACCCTTTGTAACTAAATACAAAACTCATGGTATTTCACAAGAATAAATACCCATTTTTATTTGTCAACATTCCCTGTAAAAATTGATATATAAGAAACATATCTATAGCATACCCAATTAGATAAAAATACCCAAGGTGATTTCTATGGATGTGATTTGATAAAATGTAGGATCATAATACACATGGGAATCAATTAAGATTAATTTCACATAATTTATCAAAACATTTCTACAATACCCCCGATGAGTATCACAATGAAACAATTTATTAAATGTTACAAAAAACATGAAAATAGAATGAAAACTTATCATAGCCTCATAAAGCATCACTTTTCAGGTATAATGGTTATATTAAATAATTGTTGGAATAAGTCAAAGAATCCATAAAATGTATTAAAAATGACGAAAATGATTTACATCCAAATAGGTCAATGCATGGGAATAATAACCTTAAATATATTGTATTGAATCCAAAATTGTACATCTAGATTTCTGTAGGATTGTATGGAAAATGAAACAGAGTATGAATAGTGGAGAGATATCAAAACATCTGATGAAGGGATGTGAGGTTTCATGAAAATGGTTGTAGGGATACTATTTGAGAAAAAAAGGGGAATGAAAGAATATCATTTACTACATTAAAGAGAGATAAAATGGTAATGTCTCCAAATTTTACATTCTGCAGGTTTTGGAAAAACTGTGCACCAATCATGATCCATTCACTACTATATGGGTTTCAATGAAGTATTTTCATCATGGTTTGAATATTCAGGCCCAAACCATAAAAATATGTAGAATTTATTTTAGATGGATAACATAGTCATGTTCCCTAAGTCTCAAGGTCATAAGATAACCATGCTACCTAGTCTTCTTCATGATTTTCAAGGCATCGATTCTAGAATGATAATTAGACCACCTCGAAACCTCTAGGATCATTTTTAAAACAAATATTATTTCTATTTAATGAAATAATAATGAAATACTAATAGTATGTACTATAATTAATGTTCATAATGAAAAAACACCCCGTTCTGAAAACAATTCATCACTGTGTTCCCCTTTTAATTGTAGTTGATCATCGTCTATGAAGAGTTATATACACTATGAATGTTCATTGGATTACTATTCCCACTTCCCAATCATGTAAATGTTTCTACCTCTATTACACTGAAACTAGTGGAACTGATCTTATATGGAGAGCGTTCTTTCCTGAATGAAGGATATGTATCTTATGCTCCTGGGAGGATGTATCTGCTTCCATCATGATATCCTCTTGGGTGAACAAATGATACATATTGAAATAATACTGTCTAAGCCAAGATACAAGGAAGAAATCTTTCATGGCATAGAACCTATATGGTATTAAAAACACACAAGATATCACCTCAACTCTCTCCACTATCTTGAATATACTGACATATCGAGATAATAATATTCAAAGTCTCATTATTAATCTATGACCCATCCTATGTGATACATGTAGAAACACTCGATGTACCACCTAAAACATAGTAGTTCAATGACGATGATGTGTATAATATATAGTCCTAAAATTCATTGTATCTATAGTCTTCTAAATAATTTTTACTTTATCACATATCACTTGTACTAGATAAGGACCCATAAGAGTTTCCTCACATTCCTATAGCCATCACATATGTGAATTGTATAGTCTACCACAATGTTCCTTCTATGGATCCATATGAATCACTTCCTATAAATTTTTTTTGTAAGTAAACACTTCTAGAGAAATATGATTTTCAGAGGATCATCTGATATCATGGATACTGGTTCATAGAATTGTGATGTAAAGAGGGTTTCTCGATCAGATATGATAGTTTGGGGTACCACATGATGTTTAAAGATATCTAAGATTTATGTCCTTCCTATATAATCAATAGATATGGTCTCATTGATGTTTTTGTTAGTGGGATACATTGGTAAGCCTGTCGATGATCATCCATTCCACATCGGTTCCTCGAGAGGATCTTCGAAAAATTGTCCTGAAATACATGATGATTTCATTTAATTATCACTTAAAAATAGAAAATGGGTATTGAAATATAGTATTTTAATTGTGATTTTCATTCACATGCTAATAGGTGAAGCATGGAGTGATAAAACCAACTGTCTTCCACTTCATAACTGGACACCTATTCTAAAAATTCATGTCTCTATACATTTTGGTGAGACAAGGATGGACATCCCAAATAGATGAATGTGATTCCAACAGCCACTCTTATAATATTTTGTATGGCACCCACAGTCATCCATAAAAGATTAACATCTCCTTATAATTTATAAATCATCATGGAGGAGGGTTATCTTATGTGATACTCACCATCAAGAATATAACCTAGGAATTAGACAATTTCCTCATCTTATCCCAATCTAGTAGATATGATGTTTCTATAAGATCATCTAGAATATGATTGTAATTATATTCATAAACCTATAGGTTTATATATGAAAATATATTCATCAAATTCAACTACCTTACAATCTCCTTGATGACTTTTGTGAGGTTTTTCTGGCTCTATATATCATCAACCGCACTACCCTTCCCAGGCGTGTAAGCAATTTCATATTCAAATGACTACATGTATTCACCCCACATTAACATCCTCAAATGAATGTACCAATAACTATAGATCTCATTGGGATATTAATTATTTTTTAAAAATTATTTTCCACCCAATAGATAGTACCTCCATTATTGTAGAGTAGGAATCATGATTGGAATCTCGTTTTTGTTCATATGATAGTTCCGCTCGAGAGGCCTCCGCTAATAGGATTACTAAGACAAAACATGATAAAACTACATCATAATACACCATGTATAATTTCTAAATAATAATATTTTACTATATATCTTCTTACCAATTCCAGATGTATTAGATTCAGAGTTGAGGTGAGTATTCCAATCATCTTCTGAAAAGCTATCTCAAAAGATTCAGTCCCACTGAATTTCACACCCTTCATGGTCAAGTTTGTAAGTGAAACGACAAGGCATGAGAAATAATATAAAAACCACATGTTATATATATATATATACCCCTACTATGATGTCTATATGAAATATATTAGTCGGGTGTCCTAGAAAACCACCACTCCGACCTTATGTGGGTCAATAAATATGCTTGCATCTGATATGATGTGACCCATGGAGTGAACCTTATAGATAAAAAAGATGCATTTAAAAATATTCACATATTGTTTGTCCTCCCATAGTGTGGTAATAATTGTCACATGATTATTGTAATCATATTTTATAGATCTCACATACATTAAAATTTTTTCTATAAATATATGAAAAAAGAACCAAATACTGTTGGAAAACATGACTAATCAGATCCATGAAGATTTCGGCTGATATCATCAAAACTGAACGACATAACCAAGTACTCATATAAGTTGTAAATTCTATTTAACACTATATGATGTATTAATAATCGAATAATATGAACATAATGGTATTATAAACTCAAAAGGATATTTGAGAAAAAATATTATCCTTAGAGATTGTCATAGAGGTTATCTATTAATGGCAGTGGATACCCATTCTTCTCAGTATGCTGGTTTCGTCATCATAAATAAAAAATAAAATTATATAATAATTGGTTTATTCATGAAATAGATTGTGTAACGCCATGTAGGTTTTCTTCGTCAATGGAAACCATTATCCTCTAAATCTAAATGACTCTTCTTGAGTTTTTGGATTTCATTATGTTCCATCCTATATTGATTAATGGAAATTGGTGTCAAACCCGGAAAAAGATTCATGGTGAAATAAACCTATATCTTATAAGGTATGTGTGTGAAATAATATTTTAAGGAATCCCTAAAATGATCTACAATGGGTTTCAATTATTCACAATTATATAGTTGATTTCTAATATTGAGGCTTGCAATTAGGGTTCCCACAATTCCTAAACTAGTACTCTTGAGTTCGAAAAGAATGAAATGATGATCCCGTTCACCCCTATGGATATATGGAATCCCCTTAAGTGTTGTGGATTAAAATCAATGGTGATAACTACCAACCTAATATTGATAAGGAAAAACACACTCCAAACTAAGAGTGACATCGATTCCAGTCATCGCGAGGATGAACACTAGAACACCCCTAAAGTTTATGTAATGAATCCTATTAAATAAATTCAATTAAATCGATTGATTACATTGAACTAAAAAATATTTCATATAGTATAAATCATATAAAATTACATAAAGAACATAAAATAAAATATATATTTGATTAATGAATGAAATAAGTGGCTTTTTTTTGAAATTACGAAATCTAAACTAAGGAAATTGTAACATGAACTTTGAAATATTAATGTTACCATTTAGAATAGAAATTCAAGAAATACAACAGTAATCAAACCTATGAATGTAAAACAAATCGAAATCATATTAATGAAAATTTGATATAATTATAACATAGAGTATGTAAATAAATATTTTGAAACTGATAAATTAAGAGTTTAGAGTTTTTTAAGGAATAGATAGATTTTGAAAAATTTAATATTTATTATAATGAATCAAATGGAAATTCAATTTCATATAATATAATCATAATTAATATTTTTTCTTATTATTTTTGTATGTAAATTTTATGATACTATAATTAAATTTTTTAATGTGTTATAAAATTAGTTATACTTTTAAAATTAGTATCTCTCATGTAAATTATGATATTAATTAAAATTAAAATTTCTCATATTTAGAAAATTATTTAAATGAAATTTTTTTAATCCTATATATTTTAGAATTTGTTGGGTGATTTATTTGTATTTTTCTAAAATACCTGAATTTATGTTGAATTGTAAAATATGATAATTTATAATAACTGCTAAATGCAAGAATTGTTGAGTCGTAGAGGATATATGGATGACTTAATACCCAAATATAAATCTATTATTAATTATTTTAATATATTTAGTCATTATTCTCAATCTATTCAAACTCATGAGATTAAATAAGAAAAATATTAAAATATAAGAAAACACCATTATCCCCCACTATAAAAACATCCACAAAACCTCTCATCTAATTACACCATAAAATCATTGAGAAAAGAATAATTTCAGACCAATTCAATCCCCAATACACTAAACATAAAAGTGTATTGATTTTTCACATAATAAACCAAACAATTTTCCCTAATGATGTTCTCAAGGAGGAGAAAATGAAGAGGTATAAACCTATTTATTTTTCTTTTAATTTCATTTTAGGTTATTTTATTTTTTTATAATATCCTCAACTCCATAATCACATCATGAAATGATGTCTCTAATATAATTTATATAGTGAAATTAATTGTATTTATGGAATAATCGAACATAAATTATCTTCTGTGCCCATTTCATCTAAAAATGGAAACATCATCTATGATGTTTTGATTTACAACATTCATGGACGAAGAGTTTTAAATTTATATTAATGTATTTGAGTATTTTCATAACAAATTATTGTTAAAAAATATTATAATATATGTATTGAATTCAATTTAATTTTAATTAACCATTATATATAAATGATGTTAAATAATCAAACAAAATATGTTTTTTATTATCGAAAAACTGCCAACAAAATCTAAACAATTATCATTAACATCTTATCTAATGATTAATCCTCACCCAAAATAACCAATTTACCTAAAAAAATTAATATTCAAAATTTTTATTAATAAAATATAATCTCAATACTATAAAACTATCCTCATTTAACATGGTTTTCCATAAAATTATAAAAGTAAACCGATATTAAAAAACCTGGAAATGAACACTACTGAATAATGGAATTATATATTACAACTCACAAAAAAGAGAATAAATGAAAATAATTAAATTATAATAAATAAAAAAATGTTAAATATGTTACAAGAAATTTTATTAATGAATCAAATTTTATTATCTAATTCAATAAGAGAAATTTAAAAACACATTAGGACATAATGAAATGGTTTTTTCATCTCCCTATAATTTCTGTGAAATTTCCCGAATTCACCAATTTTTTCTTGTATGTGTCTTTTTATAATTACATTTTATATATAATATCTCAAATATATTTATATTCGTTGTATTAAATTATCCAATTTATGATTATTAATTTTTTGTCACATGATTCGATTGATTAAAACGTGATATAAGTTTCTTCTTGAACATCCATTTTCCCTTAGGGTTATTCTATCATTCTATTTACCCCAATGCAATTATTAATTATTTTTATAATATAATATATTATTATTATATTATTTTAAAAATTATATATAAATTCCATTTCTAATTTAATTGAATAGAGAATAAATGTTTTATAATCATCCCTTTTCGATTCTTCCTGGTATGGAGGACCGATATAATGGAGCATTCCAATTTCATATGAATTTTCATGTACCTTAAATAATTTATTTTAATTAAAAAATATTTTTAAAAATTCAAAATTTTTATTGTTAAATAATATATTCATTTATTTTTATTTTTATGCAATAAATTTTTATGTTTTTTATTTTATGGCCTCTTTAATATTTCCCCTTAAAAAGTTCAAAAGAGGCACATATTTAATGTTCCATTATAACTATTTTTACATTTTTTCACTTAAATTAGAAATCATTTATGACTCAAAAATAATTTCATTTTTCCTATTTTTTTGGGTTGTAAATTTTTACAATATGATTTTATGACAAATACAACTGATTTTCCAAATGAACCCTTCTTTCAAAATTAGAACGATATTTCCCATAAAAATATTCAACACTTTTGTTAGTGTATTTTCATATATGATTATAATTTAAATGTTAAAAAATTGTATGGTTGATGTTTATTGTTAATAAATTTTTATTAGATGTATTATAAATGATTTAGTCTTAGTTTGGGATTGGATTATCATATTATAGACCATCAAATTATCAGTAGCTCTCATGAGAGAAAATAAAAATTGATTTGTCCAAGGAATTAATTATTAACATATATAATGTCTTATATGTGGCCTCAATATTAATTTTTAGATGACTAGAATTATTCCTTACAAAATTGTGATATTTATAAATGATAAATCCTTTAAAAATTTGAGTAGTGGAATTTCCATGGTTATATTTTATGTCATTATATATATTCAATTATATGTTCATCTTTTAATCATTCCCTTTTATTCTCAATATTATATTCTAATTGAATGTGTTTTTAGTCTTTCACGATACCTTATTTTACATATTAGTATGCGAGGTTTTATTAACACTTACTCATCATTTGAGCTCACATATTTCTTATATATTATTTTCCCCAATGTGCAAAGATGCATATTACTAATTAATTTCATGGATAATCATGGAATAATGTATAATTCAAATGGGGTTACTATATTTTTTTTCCTTACAAGTTGTAAAGTAATGATCATGTATGTAATCCATCATCAAATATAATAAATTAATCGTTCCTTTGGGAATCATGTCTTATCTATACACTAATCTAATTAAGTATGTAATTTTCTAATAGCTAGAGCAGTTAGGGTTTTTACTGTTGGTATGAGATAAATATTATGATAAATATTTGAATCTATATTTAGAAACCCCATATTTTGGATAATAAGCATATGATATACATGGAAGATACGAATAGAACAATATACTTTAATTATGATACGGTTGAGATTTTATAGGTCTTCCTAGAATAAATAAAATTCTGGATATTAAAAGTCGACGTGGTTTTGGAATTGATATACCTAGGGAAAAAACATTGAAAAGGTATCACGAGCCTTACTTGAGGAAACCAAGAACACACCAACATGCCTTAATATTCCTCTAGGTTAACATGCCTTGGGTACACGATTTAGAAAATTACCATGTTCACTACGAACCATTATAACTTATTTAAATGTAAATACCTCTCTAAGGAAATAATTTTTATTATTTTGGGAATAAATTTGAATAAATATTAAATTTAAGTTATCTATTTTTATACTTCTGAAATTATAAATTATGAATTTTCATTTTTTGAGATAGTATAGTATATGTCCTTATTTTATACTTCCAAAATGGAGGTTTCATTATTAATATATTAAGTTTTCTAGTTATATCCTTTTTATAAAATGATTACTCTGTGAATTTTATTTTTTGTTTTGGAACAACGATGAAATTTAATGAGAAGGATGACATGAAACATTTCTTTTTCTTTCAAAATATTTACTTTCAAGGATAATATTGAAATAATGCTCGTATTATTTCAAAACATTTATCAACATCCAAGATAACCAGATTAAAATTTTTGAGGCTCTCACACATCTATTTTTCCCTATTTATATCGATGATAATGGTATATATATGAATAAATCTTGTATTCTCATCATTCATACTATTCCATGAATGGAATCTATTATGAGTGTATTTTGGAATTCATCAAACAATTTAAACTATAAAAAGATATAATTAATGTTTAAGGTTCATCATAAGAGGTTTACTTCTAAGGACCACACATTTAATATATTTTAATTATTTGTATCATTGGAAGTATTAAAGATAATTTTGAGTCCGTTTATGACAACAATATAAGATTACTTTATAGAGTTCAGGTTCACATGGATGCTTAAAAATTTTGTAATCGGTATAAAATATATTTAAATACATATTAATTTATCACATCATATACATCCAAACTATATAATTTTATTTTAAAATAGGATTTGTAGAATTTGGTCTATTACCTAATGTACCACTAGAATTTTTGGACTGCTTCTCTTAATGGGAGATTCCGATACCGAAGTCCTAGATTATGTTATTTTTTGTGATAGAATAAATATATCATTGTTTAGTGATATTAATAATACTATTTTTTAAATAATGGACTACCATGGTTGGATCATAGAAAAAGGCCACCATGCTCAAAATTATAAGAGAAGGATATAAATTTCCAATATTCAGTGCTTCAACGATATTGATATGAGGAAATACGAAAATGAATGTCCCAAGAATAAAGGAAATATAGCCTAGAATAATAAATTGGAGCAAGGTCAAGGTTATGTTTCTAAAATATTATAAGTTGAATAAATAATGTATTATTGATTTTGGAATCATGATTTATGATATTCTTTTTATAGGAATCATGAGATATATAAGGAATGTAGTAAAATACATATTGTTTATGATTTGGAAGTATGCATGATTTCTTCACGGTATGAAGGTTTAATTTTATTTATATATTTTGTATTTGGTTTTAAGAGGTAAATTATTTAAATAACCTTATTTTATGTTTAGTTTTTAATTTTAGTGACATTCATTCTAAATGTTTTTCATTCAATGTAGATTGATATGTTTCAGATCAGTCTTATGGTTATCAACGTGTCGAATGGATGAAGATAAAACAATGTAAATTATTTTTCATTGAAACCCTGTTCAAACCTTCTTATATTCATTATAAATTTAAATGGTGAAATAATTACTTAAAGGCCATATGATTCATAAAATGTGAATTAGGAATGAAAAATTATACATGAATATTCATTTCAAGGGGTTAGGGATGATGTGAAACTAGATAGAAGCACAACCGAAGGATGATATTATTATCATTATATTGAAATTAATGAAATAAGTTTACATCCTAGTGTTCATTACTATATGTTAATATAATCCCTTAACTACAAGAAAATGATATTGGGAATAAAATCTTATCATTGTAATTTTCTATCAACAAAATCAATTGTATTATTACTAATTAATGTATTTATGGTTTTTGATTGTTACCTATCTAATTAACATGTTAGCTATTACTCTTAATCTGATCAATATTTTCATACATTCTTCTATGCACATTTTATCACATTTACCTAATGATTTCCATCCCAAAATTCATATTTCGTAGTGAGCACTACAATTTTCATTCATTCATATGAAGTGGATATTTTATTAACCCTATATTCAATGAGGGATACCACAATTTAATTTTAATGTATAACCCTTTTATTTTTGATTTAATATTTCAATTTGTGATGAAAAAAATTATTTATGGTGGGGATTGAGTAACACCCTATGATTTTAGGCTATGTATCCACTTAAGTAAATACAATTTATTAAATAGCTTATACAGAACCAAAAATTATTTACCATTTTCTAAATTATATAAAATCACATATTCGACAAAAAACAAACACTTAATATGAATAATTAATGATATAATATGATTCATCTAGAAATTAACCAATATATACCAATGAAATAGTACCATGACCATTGAAACTATAATGTGACCCTTAGGAATAGTACATTCCCAAATATAATAGTAAAAATCCCCAGGAATGTATAAATATAATATTGGAATCATATAAATGAATATTTTATAAAATTATATCATAGTATAAGTAAATAAATATATTGAAAATTATAAATTATTTGTTGTTTTTTTATAAAAAATAAATTATTATTGAAATTTTTTTAATTAATAGAATATTTGTTTAATTTTAATTTTCATTAAATAGAATCATAAATTGATATTTTTTTGTGTTATGATTATAATACAAGTTTATTATACGTTACTTAATTTTTCAATGTGTTGATAAATCAGTTTTAATTTTAAATTTTATATTTTTCATCTAAGTAATGATATGAATTAAATTTTTTTTTTCATTTATAGAAAAATATTTTCAGAAAAATGGAGTTAATTTTTAAATTACACTTGTCATAAAATGATAAGCCTGATGAATTTTTATTTTTCTACACCACATGAATTTTTTGATTAATAGTAAAATATGATAGTTTATCATAAATGATACATAACGGAATAATTGAGTCATATAATTTTTGTAGATAATGTAAACCTATAATATCCAATTATGATATATTATTTTAATATTTGTATTGATAATTTTAAATTATTCAAAATATTTTACAAAAATATTAATCAAATTATTAAAATAATTAAAAACATATATCTCCTCCAATATAAATACCTCCATGTCGCACCTCTTCTACTCACACTATCCAATTATCAATTTTTTCCCAATATTCCCAAAAAAATGTTTGATGACCATCCACATGATTAAGAGACATTGGTCTCAAAACAAACCCACACGCTTTTCCCTAAGGGGGTTCTCAAGTTAGACAAAATACAGTGGTAAGACGCATTTATTTTTCATATAAAATTTTTTATATTCGTTTTTTTCATATCATCTACTCTTTTAGATGTCAAAAAGTGACATGATATATCCATTATCATTTATATAAAAAAATATTATTATTATTAGAAAATAATCATTCATAAAATTTCTTACTTGTCGTTTTTTTTCTAAAAATTAAAATATTGTCTACGATGTATTTATTAATCTTATTCAAGGATGAAGAGTCCTCTATTTCGATTTACACCTTCATAGATGGACAAAAAACCATTTTTATGGTCAAAACCGATTATTATATATTTATTTAAAACTATTTAATGAATTATATCGATTATATATATATGATTTAAATTAATTTAACAATCCTAATATGCGATTATCAAAAAACCGCCAAAATATTCCTAACAATTATCAATAGAATCTTATATAATGATTTATCATCACCACAAATAACCAAATGACATATATTACCACATAGTATTCATTATTTTCATTATTAATTAATAATTTAAATTTAGGAATATTATCTTCAATTTACATGATGTTTAATACAGTAAACAATTAAACTGATCTTGATAACCAAGGAAATTGACCCTCCCGAATGAAAGAATTAAATCCTAAACTCATAAAAAATTATATAAATGAACATAATAAAATATAATTAAATAAGGTAAATATATTAAATATCCAAAAATAATTTATTAATGAAACCAATTTCATTATTATGACTATTATGATCATGTTGAGAACACATTTGAAAATAATTTGAGGCCTTTCTCATCAGAATTTTCTTTCCAGAAGAATTCCCTTATTAACAAAATATTTTTATATGTGGTGTATTTATATTTCCATTTTATAAATAATATAATTAATCTATTTATCTTAAAATTATTAAATTAATTATTTTATTATTGTTAATCTTTAGTAATACGATTCAATTGATTATAAATTGTAAGGGTTTCTTCCCGACTGTCTATTTTCTATTCGGGTTACACATTATTTTCCTTTACCCTGATGTAATTCTTCAATAAATTAATATAATTATTCTAAATTATAGTAAACTATTTCAAATCCATATACCCTAATAATTTTATCTTTCTTTAATGGGATATATCATGTTTTATATGGTTCCCTATTAAATTCATCTTGATAAGCATGACTGATTGAAGGGAACATTCCAATTTCAATCAATTTTTTTTCACTCCATTATCTAATTATGAGACAAATAATTTTATAAAATATATATTTTTCTTAATAATAAATATCTAATTTAATTTCTGGTTTTTTTTCAAAAAATTTAAACTTTTTCAGTTTCAATTATTCTATAATATTTTCACATAAACTAAACTAATGATGCTAATTTCTAAAGTTTCATAAGAATTGTTTTTCACGTTTCCACTTTAGTTGGATATAATTTATGTATAAAACCTATTTTTATTGTCATTTTATTTTCTTTTATCCTATTATTTTTTTATAAGATTATTTTATGAAAAATAATAATTATTTTCCAAAATCAATATTCTTTTAGATGGAAAATTGATTTTCACTCATGAAATATTCAATGATTTTATAATTGTATTATAATCTATGTTTATGATTAATAACTATCACAATTATTTTAGACAAATTGATTTAATTTTGTCTTTTTATTTGAAATATTCTGAATACATTGGACTTATTATGTGATACAGTGATACTATAGAACCTCGATTCATCGATATGACTTATGTGATAAAATTAAAATGGTTTTGGACGTGGCCATAAAAATTTATTATTCAGATATGATAGACAATGAATCTTTGGTATGGTTCATATATCAGTCAATATGCATTCCTTCATTTTGAGAATTGTAAATAATAAATCATGTCAATATGAATTTTCCAATTATTATATTTGTGATTATTCGACTAGTATAATATCCATGAAAAAGATTCATGTTATTATTTAGATTGAAATTTTTATTCATATATTATTTTTCCATTTTATGATCATGATAGCAAATGGAATTTTTTTAGCCATTAACAACGCCTTATTGTTTATATTATCTTCCTTTGTATTACATACCGATAGAATGAATTCAATAAGACACATTTATTATGTTTTATTTTTCCATAGGATATAATGATATATTTTTTGAATGACTTGTATAGATATTGTAGGAGTTTTGGATGTTTACAATTGAGGTACTATGTTTTATTCATTAAATTATAATGTAGAGGTCAGGAAAATAATATATCTTCCATCGCATATAAATTGAACGTTCCTTTGTAGCTATAGACTTGTATTTATGACAATGTAATGATGTAAGGAATGTGATCCATTATACTGGGGTCGAGGTTTGTACAATGAATCCCCATAGAAATCATCACCCACCAATCTCAAGGGGGTGATGCTTGAATAGGTGTAGACCATCTATGCATACTTATTATTGATTGTCAAGGTTCAGAACGTCAATTGAGTTCATGATTACTATGCCCAGTCATCCCATAGTTACAAAAGATATAAAATAGATTGATGCAACTATATTGAATAAGGATGATACTAATGTTGTGGATACATGAATATTACCTTTATCAATATATATCCATAGACACTATAACTCTAGCCTTGGATGAAAAACATACAAATGAACTAAACCACGCCACCGAGAATCTCAATCCATTACTTGAGAAGGTCCACTCTACTAATGATTCATATAAGAATCTTTACAACCTCATCCATGACCAGATAATTGGAAAAAAATCATTATAGTATAATACAATCCTCTATGATGATATGCCCCTATCCCTACAGCTAAAGGTGTCTTGGGCTTAGTAACCTTCTCTCTTTGAACTGACAGAAATGATCGGTAAATGCACATGAGTTCCAAAAGCCTATATAATTATTGACACATGAATATGTTCCTTATAAATTGTTGATTTTGTGAAAATTTCTTAGAAACTGATGACACAAAAAGAACTCTCAGTGAATTCCACTTAGTTAGTACTAGAAGATGAACTTCACTACATCATGTCTCTTGACTCCCTCAAATTCTTCTCTATGATAAGGGAATTATTTACTATCTCTGAAATAGTGGTCATCCAAAAGAAATTCACATTTAATTGAATGGAATTTGTAATACCATTTTTGAATTGCCTAATAATATACATCTCACTACAATTAAATGTTGGTGTGATGCTCTATAATTCAATGATGTGAGCTATATATCAAATCACTAGCATGTCACCATGATCAAGTTGTATGATGTTATGAACATGGTCATTTTTCATGGTATGTGCGGAAAATTAGACAAAAAAGGATTCATTGAAGTCTTCCGGGTCTATACACTAATATTCAGAACCCATATATAAGAATGTCCAACCAAGGAATGGTGGAGTCATTTAACATAGAGGTCTCAAGCTTCAAACTCTACTCTCTAGAAATCTTATTGTGATCATTGATTGACAACATATCCTATAAAATTGATTTTATATCCTGATTTCTACCATCCCTAGAGAAGTTGAGAGGACAATGCTATTGGAAATCCATTGTGAGCTCCATCATAAAAGATGTAGCTCTATGGTATCCTTTCCCCCATGGAATAATGGGAATAATTCTATCATGGTACCGGTGATCAGTACCTAGTGGAGGATATAGAGGAGGTTCCTTAGGTGGAACTACATGTTTTATCATGGGAGCCTCATATCCCCCCACTGTAGGAGTATTTTCATTGCAACATTCTTTTCATACTAAATTATTTTTTCCTAGTTTGATAAGTCAACATGTTGAAATGGAATTCCTCGGAAACGTTTTATAACATATCAGGACATCTATAGTGAGAGTAAATGTAAAAATACTTCCTAATAAATATGATCATTCCTCTTCATGACATACGATCCAGGTCGAGGTGATAATAATGAGTCACAATAGCAATGCATATAAAAATCATCCGACTACCCACTACCACGTTAGAACAAGGTCAATTTCTCACATGTAATGTAACCATTTAATTTATGGAATCCTATTAACATTAATTGATATATGTTCATTCTTATTAAATGTGTTATTAAAATTTGGATTAGTTAATGTTGTCCTTGATTAAAATTATGTAGGGCCCATAAACATTATAAATATGAATTGGTGTGTCAGCAATGTTAATAATTACCATTGCACAAAAAATAGTTGTTATGGGACGTAGATGTGATTTGGTGAGATATAATTCCATATGAACTTAACAATAAAACAAATAATTTGGTATTATTGGAAAACTAGATAATTATTCTTTTATTGATATTACCAACACACACAAAAAACATAACATATAAGTAAACACAACATTTTCAAGAATCACATTCAAATCCATATAGAAAGTTGACATGGTATGGAATAATTTAGGGATATTATTGAAATATTGTTTTGAGTA
This sequence comes from Viscum album, assembly GCA_963277665.1. Lineage (NCBI taxonomy): Eukaryota > Viridiplantae > Streptophyta > Magnoliopsida > Santalales > Viscaceae > Viscum > Viscum album. The sequence continues at coordinate 1,451,567,409 of OY728155.1, forward strand.
TGATGAATGATTCAAATTTTCCCTCATACAATCTGGATTAGTGATTATATTTCATTACAAAATACTAAGAATTTCTTTCAAGAAAAAGAGAATTCAATGAAATTATAATAGTATAATTAATAATATCATTTCCCCATCCAAGGTAATTTGGGAATCATTGTATGTTGAGTATCTACTCCTAGACACAAGAACATAACTAAATTCATATACCATGATCTCCTATATAAAACAACAGTGTATGAAAAAATAACCTCCCTCTAATTACACAATTTAGTGTCCCACTTTTAATTCCACACAACAATGCCCTGATCCCATTCGCCACAAGACGTGAAGTGCGCCTCCATAAATGTAAATGTTTTACAAATTTCATTGAGACCCTTGGGTATCTTTGTGTGGAGATTATAACCTCATTGATCAGAGTGGATCAAAAAATAATATACATATTAAATAGAATAAGTAATGATATAATCTAGATAGTAGTGAAAACTAAACTAATAATCATGAAAGAGATGGAAATGATGTCCAGATTCTAAATAAATAAATAGATGAAACTTATGATACTAGTATTTCATGTATTATACCAAAATGACTATACAAGAGTTTGGGGATACAATCATATAGAACACACATTCAAAATAAATAATGGAAAAAACTACTTCAATATGAATCCCGATTAGAGGCTTTCTCCTCCCCACCCTACTCTATCCTAGAAATATAAATAATACATTAGATGATAAGTCCTTACCATTGTATACAACACTAACCAAATATTATACTCCAATACCAAATGAGTCTTAGTTTGTGGTGAGATACCATATAAGTAGAAAATCACCCCTGGTGTCTAGGCCTTCACATTTAAAATGATATAATAATTAAATAGTTTCACTTAACTATTTAAATGTATTTTAGAATAATGAAATCAATGTAATGGAATGGTTTCCACATGGAGTCTCATTCACTCATCCTTTATTTTCCTAAGCCATTATGTCTGAATAGAAGGAATATACAATGATAATGTGTGTACGGTAAATTTAAATGGGTTGAACTATCCCGAAACATGTGCTATGAATTTATGTAATTGTTCTTCTATTTTCAAAAAATATATTATTTGTATTTTCAAAAAATCTCAATAATTTTGAAAAATTAGTATTCATCCATTTTTAATTAAATATCTATAAACACCATGATATGATCTTCAAAAATCCATTGAGACATTCCATGTGTCGCATAGAGGCCTTAGTAAATGTCTAATTCCATGTATTCCATCCATGGTGACCCAAAATTAATTACTATGTGTTTCTCCACAGAATGTGTGACTAACAGAAAATACTAACAAAGCCCATTTTACATATATAGTATATCACATAGGTCCATGTGTCTATCTCATGGCATTGTACAACCCAACATTCCATTAGGACCGTACAATATGCCTCCCCTATGAAATTGGTGTAACTCATATAATGGTAAAAACAAATAATGTTATGTGAACCCATCTCAGGGATAGTATATATCACCCTATCATGATTATAAATAATTAATAAAATAAATCTACAACACAATGTCCTTCCATGTGGTCCTCCAGTATAAAACCCTTGCTTCACCCTCACCACCAATGTGAAAGAACCATAAAACATTTCATATTCATCAATCTCTATTAAAGGTTCATTAAATTTAATTCTAGAAATTAGCTCATATTTGTAATATTTTTCAAAGCATGTTACTGGGAATATTTCTTTTCTTCCTCGTGACATAAGGCATTAGAACAAGGACTCTAAAATTTATGTTTAAGAATACATAAATGGAATGGAGGGAAATGTTAAACACTAGGTTATTAAACCTTATAAAAGATATAAATTTCCCAAGGTATTGTTGATGAATCAATTCCCACTTGGAATGATAAACAATCCATGGTAAAATAAACAATTATGTAACATGGTTATAAAACAACCAATTGAAAGAAAAATAATAGATAATTGACCAAAATAGTGAATCTCCACTATGCTTGATCAAAATAGACATGAAAACCAAATGAGATTAATTTAAATAACATATTGCAAGCATTCCAATAATGTCCAGATGAGTTTTACAACATCACGAATTGTGAAATTCAATGAAATATCAGGAAAAACTATAATCACTAACTTTAGTATAATAGTTCTTCCCATGTCCATTATCATTATTTGATTTGAGCTAAGTTGTAATAAATAAAAAAACATTAAATGAATTTTTTTTGGGGGAAATGATTTTGTAAATTAATTAAAAAATGTATGGGAAGAAAACATGTAATATATTGGAGCATATCTGAGATCAAAACTCTATATTTGTTTTGAATCTTATGGTGTATGAATAAGAGTTCGTTGTATTGAGGCAGCTCAAAACATTTGAAGCATGGAGGAGATCCCTCATGCACCTGGGTAGAGGGAGCTTACATGATTAAACAATGGCAAGGAAGGAATTTAATTTTATAAATTAATTATTGGTAAATGGTAAATTCCCAATTTTTTAACCTATGAAAGATGGGATGCCCAGTTTGGCCAAACCCTGAACCAATCATCCTCCATTCACTATTATAAGCAGTGCACCGCATGATATACTATATGGTTTGAGTAAAAATGAAAAAACTATTAATATATGCACTGTTAATGATTTTATATGGCTCAGATGGATATGCTCTTTGGGTCGTACTATTACAGACAATCACTGTGTCACAGTCTACTTCATGATTTTCAATGCATCAGTCATCAAAAAAGCTCCATAAACAAGAAAAGACTCCTTGATTCATTTACGAAAAACATTTTGGGACTTTTAAAGTAATAATATCGAAAAATTAATTATATATACCTTAGATAATATTGGGGATGTTAAATCTAAAAATATTTTTTTCATAATGAACTAAACCATAGTAAAATTTTACCACACCAGTAATTTGTAAAAAAATTTCTTTATTGATAAAAATTTGGTATATATTTTAAAAATAAACCCAAAACATTCAATCATTTCATTTAGTTATTTTAAATCTATCATAAAAATATAAAATCCTGAAATATTTAATTTTGGTTTAAAATCCAATTGAATATAACATTTGTATTTTTTTAATCTGAGAAAACATATAATATGAAAGTCTCTTAATTTTACTATGTATAATATTATTTTTATTGATAAAATCATTTCTAAAAGTTTTAAAAATAAATATGTTTAATATTATTAAATTATTCTTATTGTATTAATTTATTTTTAATTTTATAGATTGTTTAATATCCAAAAATGAGAATACATTACCAACACAACACTTACATAAGCAGAGGAGAATTCAAATAATTTTATTAAAATATTTTAAAAGTAATATTATTTCAATTTATGTTGGATGACTAATTATTTCATTTATAATAATAATTTACAATATTATTGTAATTATTATATATTTAAATTAAATTATAATCACAAATCCATTAATGTTCAGATTTTTTAATTGTACAAAATATGATAATAAATGAGGTTTATAAAAAATGATTTTTTTAAATCATTAATAATTTATTACAACATTATTGAACAATGGGAATACGATTATTTTTATATGATAATCATGAATTATTTTCATTACACTAAATATAATATAATTTCATTTCATTAAACTTAAGGTGTAAATATATTGTAATAATGATTAAGGTTAGATAGGGATTACAATGTTGATAAATAAATATATATTATCTAAACTGAAAGTTATAAATTTATAAAAAGAACCTAATGATTATATTTCAACCATAAGTCCTCTATATTTTAATTTAGGGATATTTGGATCCATTAGACATAATATTTACACAAATTGTATACTAATATTTAATGTACATAATAATTTCCTTCCCACCAAACATATCAAATATCACCTCGAACCCACACATCCTAAAAAAACTTGAAACACCTACACTACGAAATAATTGATTAAATCCCAATATATACGGGGTTTATTATTTTTTAAAAATCATTACTTTGATGCTTTATATTCTATGACAAAATTTGATTCGAGATTAATGTTATAATTCATAATCGAGTTCATTAAGGTTCCATATTTTCCACATCCTACAATTATTACTATGAAATATTACAAAATAACATCCATATCATCTATTAAATTAAGTTTCCTTTTTTCTATGAAAAAATAATGGTTATATTATTTTATATCCAATGGAAAATGGGTTTGTTAGTCATGGATACATAAAATCTACCATATACTCGTAAATATGTCATTTATTTACCATCACTACAAATCATAGATCAATATACTGTTTTCTCCATTGAATACATATTATATTAAGAAGCTAGTTATTCTATAATTATGAGATATTAATAACATTGATTTCCATACATTAATTTAACAATGATATCATCAATCATTTGTATGTCATGACTACCACCTCTATTATGTAAAGTGATTAATTTTTTGTATACACATTACATGTAAGGTAATATTTATAAATTTAATTCACATAAATCAAAAAAAATTATAATATTTATTATTGAATGTTGTGGTGTTTTCTACAACCCATTATTTTCGTTCATCAGATTGTCGAACAAATCATTTAGGTGTACGAGTAGATGACTTATTCCCTTATGTGATGTAAATCATTTTTCCTCACCACCTAATAAGATACATATAAAAATTATTTATTTAATAATTATAGATTTTATTACATGATTTTGAACCTATATATAATGAAACATTGATTATGGTACATTCATTAGAACTATTAATCTGGATTATTCCTCAGAAGGAGAAATATTTTTAATCAATAGATTATATTTATGGACAATTGAGAATAAATGGGTGATGAGATGTTATAAGAGAGTTTTATATGATATTTTAAGAGTCTATATGTTATAATTGAAGAATTATTTCAAATATTAATTTATCATTAAGGATGATAAAATACAATAATAAACAAGTTTGAATTTAGGTATGTATTTTCTATTTCAATACCAATTTATGTCATGATTATTTGCATTTTTATTTCCATTAAAAATATATAATATAATTTTTGAGTAAAGTAAATCATTATAATTATCATATTGATATTTATAAGGTTAACATTTTTGTTTTAAAATAACTATCTTATTGGTTAATGAATCATAAAAATATGTTACATATAATGAAAATGCTTTTAAAAATTTAGGTTTTAATATTTTAAATCAATCCGTATTTCTTATATCTAAAGGATGATTTAATTATTTAATTAATATTATAACTTATTATCCATTCATTAAAATATGTAATATCCAACAATATAATAAATCCATTAAAAAATTTAATAGCAATATTCTTTTTTTGTCAAATGTCATTAAAAATATATTTGTATAAAAACTATAAAGGGAATCATTTTATTATAGTTTATCATTGGAATAAAAACTCACACTATAATACCTATAATTTAAAATTAATATTATTAATCAAGATTCCTTGGATTTTTCATATAATTTTCTTTCAAATATTCCCATAATTTTTATTTTAAATTTTATCAAATTAAAATTGATTTGTTTTATTTAATAGATGAAATTTATTTTGAATGTAATTTATATATTCATTCTGACATATTGTTACAATGGTTTAATTATCAAAAGGTAACACAAATCCCAAGATACAATGATTTTTTATGCTCCTACTGTACGAAGCTATAAAAGAAAATTTTTTTCCCTATGAAATATAGTTTCTAAACACGTTCTGTATTCATAATGTGCATTATAGTGAATCAATAATTATTTATAATTCATCAATACAATATCTATTTTTTATTATTATATTAATATAATTAACTATTCTTTTATTTCAGAAAATTTATCCTATGAAAAAAAACCTAATTAAAAATGAAAATTTGTAGAGAATATATTTCAGAAAACACTAATTATATTCCTAGGGTTTGGTAATTGTGATTCCATATTTATTTATAAATAAATAAATTGAATATTATAATCCAATCCAATTTACATGAATCCATATTCCAAATCATTAACTGGAATTTTAGAAAACCTAGTAAAACTCTTTTGGAGACCAAATTGGATCTCTTGTGGGAAAAATAATAAATTTGATAATAATTTCGTGGCAGATGGTCACCTCACCCATGATATATCCTCTCATTTACCTAAAATGTAAATTTAAAATTTGTAGATTTAAATATTATTGGTTATAAAATATAATGAATACTACATGAAGTCCAAACCATGGTTTAGTCACTTACTATCACAATGTTAAAGAGATAATGGTGGAAAGCGGGAAGATTGAGATATATTTTGAGGTTAGAGATTATATATAAATTCATTATTAAAAATAAGATTTTACGCTACATTATTAAAGAATGTGGTAATAAAAACATTAAATAAAACATATATTGTAGAAAAACAATCTTTCTCAGCACATCAAATGATTACTAAGAATAGTTAATTTCATTCTATATACCCCATTCCTATATTTATATGATTTATTCTACCAATATGAAAAAATAATTGTTTCCATAAATTGGACTTAGTTTCTTGAGAAATAATGGGAGGTTAATAAGGGATTTCTTGCAAAAATATTGAAATGAAGATCATTTATGTGTTTAGTATGAGGGTTTGACATCATGAATAACAATTCCATGTTGTGAAATATTAATGGATGACATTTTTATGGAAGAATTCATATTCTGGTTGATTTCTTGTTGTTTCCCCCATGAGTCACATCATGAAAATACTTTTACAGCCTGACATAATAAAAAATATAACATTTCCTATTTTACTCCATGCCTTCACCTTTTCTCGAAAAATAAATATAGGATCAAGTCTATAATAATATTCATTACTAGAAATAGTTTACCACCATATTCCCTCTATTTGTCCATGGTTTTTAATTTTATATCAATGTATTTGGTCATTCATGTATTATTTATCTCCGTAAATCATCTTCTTCAGGGATTTATCACTTTTTAGATGATTTTTAGTCAATTCCAATATCATTCCAAAAAATTCCACAACAATTTAATAGAAAAGTAATCAAAAATTTAATTCGGGAAATAGTTTATTTTATATTTGAATAATAATGAGAAATATATTTTTTCATTGTATAAGAGGTCATAAAAAACATGTAGGGGTAGTGGTATGTGATTTTTTGTTCAATATCAATTAACATCTAGAATATTTGTGAGAATATTTCAATGGGGAAAACTATATTATTCATATATCATGACACACAATTATTTCTTTATTATCTACTTATATTTTGAGTATGCCTCATAATTTTACGTTTTTTTCTCTTGTTGGATAATAAATAAATTATTATTATATTTTAAGAAAATTTCCTTTAAAATTTTATGTTTCAATGTTATCATTACTAGTACTTATCTTCGTTATCAAGGTTCTTTTGAAATATTCGGGGAATATTGTCAATTAGAAATTAACTAAAATTGTTGTTAATTTATAACGATATTTTAAATTATTTTCAGAAATAATATGTAATATTTTTTATTTTTGTGTATAATGTTATTTTATAATTTTTCAATAAATTATGATCATAATCATATTAAAAATGTTTATAATTTAAAAAATTGTATTCCCTTATAAAAGTTCTTTACATTGACATTTTTTTTCCTCTTTCCGTCATTCTTTTCAATGAAATGTTCTTTTTGAATATTTTTGGTATTTTTGTTTCATATGATACCAAAAGAAGATGTTATTATTTTTTAATAGAATGACAATAATTTTGATGGTGATTTATAATATCATTTTCAAATTGTTATATAATGAATATTTTTCATTGTTTTCTACAATTTTATTTTTATTCAATAAAAGGAATAGTTTTATTATAGAAATAATTTTTTTTTCTGAATTTTTGACTTCTTTATTCATTTTAAAAATTTTTGTTTTTTGGTCATCAACATTATCATGATATCATTAACTATCACTGTCGACATTTTCATTTGAAATAAATTTCTCATATATGTTCATATTTAATGTATAATTTATTTTAATGAAAAAATTTCAATAAAAATAATGTTTTCTAAACTATATAAATTTTTTATATATAGTATCATATAAAGGATTTTGATTTCGAATATTATTTCATTTACCAAGGAAATATTAAAGATTCTTAATTTAATATGGATAATAGTTAATTTATAATTAAATCATAGAATTAATAATATTTAACATTCAATATTGGAGGAACACATTAGATATTCATGTGATATGATGGTGCCAGTTATAGATAGCCACATGATGTATCAATTAGTTTCATGATAAATAAGATATAACACACAACCACAACCAACCACTGACTAATAACATACTATTGGGACACCACATTACCATAAAAATGAATCCCTTTTTGGTAATGGGTTTCGGCAAGTGGATTGTATCACAACCCCCTCCCACCAAAGATGCCCCTTCTATGCTCGAATAGAAGGAAGAGAGATTATAACTCCCCAAGTACTGCCTACAGTAGGAAATGTCGTTGAAACCATCAACTTATAAATAAAATATTATAGAATGGGAGGCGTTATCCTTTTTATAGTAACCAATAAAAGTAATTAAGATGTATCAACCACAAAAAACTCTATGACATTAAAAAAATCCAAAATCCATCCAACCTGCATGATTTAAAATATAACCACTACAGATAAAATTTAAAATAATGTAAGTACCAAAAGATAAAACCTAACTGACAATACAAAAAATCTACCCATGTCTGAGATATTAATGTCCAGCACAATCCTCTTATCTCAAATGGAATCCTACAAGATGGTTTTAGATGTATGTTAAACACACAAGTATACTCAGTAAGAAAAAACGATGTCATCTTGTGCATATGTGAGAGATAAATACTAATTTACCTATAAGAAAATGGAAGTAAAACACCACAACTAATAAGAAATACTAGCCATCCCAGCCAAACTAAATCACGCTCGCCCAATCACATTTTATGTAATGTAATATAATAAGAACATCGAAGTTTTGGTACCCACTATACTTCCCACTAGTTAAATGCTCATACTTTATCAAAAAATGTTTGTGCACATCCACACTCTTCTGTAATCCCCATTTCAGAACCCCACCTACACTCACCTAGGAAATATAATGTCCCTCAACCATGTCATACTATAGTCACCACATCCAGCTCGAACACACCTATCCTACAGTCATGCCACATCCGATATATATAAACTTGATCCACAACAATAACATATCTCGAAGACACATATAAATCACACCACATATCATCTTGTGGACACATAGGAAAGAATACCATTCACATATAAACATGGGAATCAAAACAACAAAAAACTACCTGAATAATCTTGGGATACCAATTCCTTGATCATGTAAGAAGGAATATCCAATAACTAGCCATCCATCCTCCCACTATGATCTTTGGAAAATTCACCCTCCCATATGAAAAATTGGGTGTGAGACACATAAATCTCAACAGGGGTGGGGTGAATATAGAAAAAAAGGAAAATAAATTCATAAATATATAATATCAAACACTCAATCCTAACCTATTGGGTTTTCCCAAACAGAAAACCAGCCAATAAATCTGCCTTTTCATCTACCTCTTATCGTATTTATCAACACCATAAATAGTCACTATTGAATTTGAAAAATAAATTTCACTTAACAGCATCAGAAACCTCAAAACATACACTGAAAAACTCATTTAACCAATTATCATTCATTATTAAAAAAATCCATTTGATCATTCCCTACCTACTTGATAATCAAAAAATCAAAGAACACCAGCACAATATTAACCCTGATGATTAAATGAAAAATAATAATGAAACTCACTACATATTTCCACAACTCTCAATATCAATACCAACCACTACCATTGTCATTATACAAATTCATTAATACAAATAAATTATCCCAAAAAGAAAAACCAAAATGACACAATCAAACTATGTAAAAAATATCATAACCATAAATCCTTAAAAAATATCAATATAACAACACCGCAACGATCAATCCAAATAACATAAACACACCACAAGACTAATTTATACCTTCTCTGCACAAATCCATAACTTCCATTCAACAATCCCTGAATCTCTCAACAGGAGATTCCATTACTACACCAATACCACCTTACCATATAGACGTGCTCTCAACCCTTTTACCACACAACCAAAAAATAAAAAGAAAGAACAAAACCACATATAGTACACAACTAGACCAAACACTGTAGGTGTATTCAGATTTTGAAGACACACATTATTTATTTCCCCATTGATAATTCCAGTGGTATCATAGTGAATGACCAATCATGAGGAATCCATTTATTTAACAGAATATATGTTATTAATCAATTAAATACAAATATATATATATATATATATATACAACCATTAAACAAGTGATAAACATAAAGACATCACAACTCACCCCGAGGTGACAAAAAAATACCACTATAACCATGATGTTTAGTTGGCATAAAACCAATAAAAATCAAAATAATAAAAAACAATAAAAGTGAAGCATATATCACATTTCACAATCCCTTGTTTTTAGGTTGAAAGGTGATTCCATTGTGATTATTAAATATGGATTCAATTTCCATCACATGATAAAAATTCATACACCCACCTGAATGATAGAAAACAGGGATGAAGTGATACTTAACTAAAGAAATATAAAATAAACACCTCATCCTTGTTCCAAACTGGGGGTGAACAATTCTCTACAGAAACATGATTACAGTTTGAAAATTAGAATAATGGGTCCCTGGTGAATTATGGTTCTGGGGACACTCAATATCAAGAGTAATGGGAAGTGTAGAATGATGGAATTATATTGGATTGTGAAGGCATGAAACCAAAATTATTTGAAGAATGGATTCAAAATCAATTAATGATGGTTCATGGTCAAGACCATGTCTTTCGATCATTTAGAAAACATGATATTTTAGAAAAGTTGATATGATTTTTGGAACATAAAATAGATATAAAAACATAAATATGGTTTTAATATCAATTTACAACAAATGAAATGTTCATGGGTGAAACTTGAAATAATGGGGAAAACCAGGATTTGAGGAACTATTTGGGAAGACTCACTATGGGGTGTGGCACCTTCATGAGTCACTGGTGGGTGAAGAACCATTGGGTGACTAACCATTGGATGAGTCGATGATGAGTGCTACAGATGATGAGATATGGATGGAGATTCATCATTCTGTGAGACACCATTTAGTAAGACATCATTCAGGGAGATACCATTATGAGAGTCAAAATTTGGTGAGACACTGTCATAACTCACCAGCGTAACCAACCATTTTCAAGTCTCCATTGTGAATCACCGGTCCACACTCACCATAAATTACCTAAAATTACTAACTCACCACTACAGGTAAAAATTCATGACTAAAAATTATTTACCTATCATTCTTGACTCACTGTTACAAGTCATTGGTCCTGACTAACCATTAGTGACCTACCATTCCAAACTCACCATTGCGAGTCACCATTGTGATTCACCAGTGCGATTCACTATTTTGACTCACTGTTCCTGACTCACTAGTGGATGAATCACTGTAAGAAGAGAAACAATTGAAAAAACATGAATTTTTGAAAAATATAGAAATGATTGACATTTATCTCTAGAACACATGAAACATTATATTTTTACAATGTAATGCTCTGAAGAGGTTTAGGTATATACATAAGATACCTCTAAAAAAATTAACCTTTGAAAATTAAAAATGAAAAATTGAATGAAAAGAGGGGTCTGAACGACCACCAAGTGAAATACATTTTGTGGATTATTGTATTTTTTAAACACCACTACCTACATTAAGGATCTTCTATAAGCCACCCTTTGTAGTTCTAATGCTAGAGTAAAGACTCAATGTACAATAAAACATCTCACATCTACTAACCCATCGAACAAAAAGACACATCAAACTATCCTGAACACATGAATCATATAATTTCTCCATCCTTTTCAATAAACTATACACCTTTGGTGGAACTGACTCGCCCACTAGGTTTTAACCAAATCCCAATTAATGCATGTTGATTATGAATTAGGCACTCAATTTTCAACATGTTAGGACTTCATTGCACATTATTGAAAAATGGAAGTCTCATATCATATAAACCAAAGTACAAACACCACATTACAATTAAAAAACAAAACAAGGAATAACTCAAGGCAACCCTAGGTTCTGGGCATGAATCTCTGTCTCTCTTTCCTGAGTACTCTCTTATAGGACACAATTCTTCAAAAACACATGAAATAATGGAATGGTAAATCTGTGTAGCACATTCTCCGGACAATCATGGATCTCTACCAAATGCACTACGAATGATGGGTCATATTTGATATCCATCACTCCCCAGTCAATGATATGGGATTCACCATAAAGACACTAACGAACATTAAAGGAATGATTAATGTCGTCGAACTTATCCATCTATGGTGCATTGCCAAATGGTATTCTACAATTACAACTCCCCAAAACACCTGAAAAGGTCTAATAATCATCAGATAAATCTTTCTCACTCTATTAAACCTCTGATTCTCCACTGAGGGGAAACATTATGAGAATATGTTTCCCAACCTCTAAGTCCAAGGTCCTCCCCATATGATCAAAATATGACTTTATCTAGTCATATGTTTCTATTATACTCTCAAAAACAATATGAACCTTCTTGGTTGTAATATGCACCATGTAGGGATGAAGAATAGTTTCTCCCCTAATTTTTGTCTAGCTGAAGGGTGAATGATAAGTCTTCTATACACATCTTCGAATGGATCCATGCCAATGTAATAGTGACATATATTATTGTATGGAAACTATGTAAAGGAACGTAGTCCCACCAAATATCCACCAATGTCTAGGATACATTCTTGCAATATGTCCTCCGACGTCTAGATGGTCCTCCCTTTTTGTCTATCTATATATGGATGGAAAGTAATTCTGAGGGATAATTGATTTCAAATAAACTGTCATAATACCTTCTAGAATCAATAGGTAAACCACACGCCACAATATGAGATAATGGAACTATGAATTCCATGCATCTGTAATACCTCATCCACATACTTGTTGGCCAAGGCATCCATTGCGCTCGATTCCATAATCATTAATAATTTATCCAACTTCATCAGTCGATCCACAAATACCAAGATTCCAACATATAATCCCAGATCTCTTGGTAAACCTATGATAAAATCCTTTGAAATTTTATCACATTTCCTATTTGTGAAATCAAGGGGATTTAAAAAAACACGTGGAATACGGTGTTCACACTTCACCTACATGCACACAAAGAAATTCTTCAAAAACATTGTTACTTCTTACTTTGTTACAGGATACCAAAATTGAATCCTCAAGCCACATTACATCATGTAAAATCGGAGGTGCACCACTATGGGTGGCATATTAAACTCACAACAGACTTCTTCAAGAATTTCCACCAAAACTAACAACCTCCCATAGAAAATCCTCAGATTCATACCATTCTCTGACAATACTCTAACCATCCACTGACCATCACTCTAAATCGTCACCATGGTCAAAATGATTGCATATCACTTGTTCCACTAAGTCTCTCCACTGAGAATACTCCAAAAACTACATCTTATATATCATCAATGTCATATAAAACTGACATCCTCTACCACCATACTATCTAGGATATATGTTCAAAGGAGAAACTCCTCTAATTCCTTCCATGCATCTGATGATTCTCTATCAACCTCCATGTATGACTTCCAAATCAAGGAATCTGCGAGGGCATTTCCCTTTTCTAAGTTATAAGTGATCTCAAAATCATTATCCAAGATAAAATCCATCCACCTCCTCTTTCTCACGTTCCGATATGGCTGGGAATAGATATACCTCAAGCTACTGTGATACGTGAAGAACATAAAGAGCTCCTAAATGTGGTATTGTCACCAAAACGTCAGGGTGAACATGACTGACTCTATATCATGATCATGTTTGGCATAGTCTGATTCTTGGGGAAAAACTACCTATACTAATAATATATCACTACCCAATGTTTCATCAAATTTCATCCCAATCATAGATAGTATGCATCACATAACACCTTGAACATCACACCTTCCGTTGGAAACCAGACCACTAGAGAACTAATAAACATCCCCTTCAGGTAGATAAATATTGTATGACACTCCTCACTTCAAAAAATGTTTGTGTATTTCCTAGTAAATCCATCATAGAAGATGAAACTCGAGGGAACTAGGGTTTGAATATATTATATTAGACTTTGAGATGAAGAATGTTATGATCCTCCATGTTCTGGGGTTGTTCCTAAGAAAAACCTTCTTAAACCTTTGACAGTTCAACAACCACACTGTGATGTGACACCACATGTCTATGTACGTTCACCTCTAAATGAAAATCATGTACATGGACTTCTTTATGTATAGATAGTGGTGTCAAATTACATATAGGACGATAATGAGATGCCAACCATTCTTGTCTTGTGACTTCATGTAGATAAGGATTTTATTGCTGAATATAATGCTGATCCGGTTTAGGAATATAGGAAAGAAAAAGTTTATATGTCCAATGGAAACTGCTGGTACATACGTAACACCAAATGACATAACAAAAAAAATTTATGTTTCCATACCTGCACTTAAAAGTTTTATTTAGGATGAAACCCTCCTTCACTATCACATAGTGATATCAAGACTGTATATCAATATTAGAGAAAAAACATACCACTCTCTTCTAGTTGAAAAATTCTCTATCATCAGAAGATTGTAAAAGTTCAAAGCCATTAACGGATTCAACCTATGATATTCTATAAATAACATCAGACCATAATCCTCCATCTTCTCAATGTAGACTAGATAACCCCACAAATGAAACATTAGGCTAGATCATAACCATATTAATCAAGTAAATAATATGAATCCTAATATCCCACAACTATGAAGGTGACATCTAGTAAAGATTCATAGATGTCAGACTAGTATCAGGTAGCATATTTATTTTGAAAATCGACATTACATCATGGAGGTAGAGTAAAAAATCCTATGAGAGGACATCAAAGAACTACTAAAAAATGAAGGGATCTTCATCCTCCACATCATCCACCAATTCCCCTATCAAAAATGCCAACATGGATAGAAGGGTCTCCATATTCCCATGAAACATCTATATCTCTGCTTAGCAACAAAAAAACACACTTTCAATATACATTTAAAAAAATTATTATCCTATTAATGGAGGTTATAATTGGATATATATAGAATAAATCCTAACATTTAAAGGGATTTTTTCTATGTTTTTATCCGTATTAAGAATTTATCCCCATGAGGCTAATGTGGCACCATCATCTGTCTACAACCTTTGAACACATCAAAAAATCTAGTCTGACCTCATACCGGTGTACTCAACACCAAGAGCACAGGATGTCTCTCTGTGTCTAGTCCAAGAAAAAGTGTAGATTGTTTTAAACAAAGATTATTTATGCTCATTAATGAAACAAAGCACATATAATGGTACTAAATATCTTGATCATTCCTCAAATGGTATCTGGCCTCACTAGAACAGATGCCTCAATGTCATGTAATTGACCTTACCTAGTTCATCTATGAATTTGTTGTCAACTTCCTCCCTTACCACTCCAAGGTTGATGTCTCTATGGAAACCAGTGTAGTTAGCCTCTACCTTCCCCCTCTTCCTTCAGTAGAGCATGTACCTATTATCTGTGCATCTGATACAGCCTGGCTGGAAACATCTACTAGGATGGGCACTACTCACGGACACCACCATCAGAATTTATGTGAATGGACATTAGGAATTATGTCCTAATATTTCCATGGAATCCAAACATGAATTTGTTTCTCGTGTTCTACAGAAAAGAAGAAGGACCTGAATGCTAAAATAAGAACTACGGAGTTTTACTCCATCGTGGAAGAATATTGGTTGGAATTGGAACCTGTGACCTAATACTAGTAGTATATCTATTTGAACAACAATACAAGATCCACTCTCACTATAGAACTCCTCATGAGTGCATCAAATCAAGTACCTCCACATTATTCTCATCCTCCATTTACGTCATCATGGTGATGTGAGTAACCTGATAATAGAGAGAGGGATGTTGTTCCTCCTCTTGGTCTCTCTCACCATACATAACATCCAGAAACAGATCCAATGAAAAATGATGGATATCCTTTAGCTTCCTCCCCTTTTACCATACTGACGTACTCCCCTAGTGGAGGTAGATTATTTACAACCTTATCTCATAATTAATGGTAGATTAAAGGAATTATTTTTAGAACTCCTGCTTATAGTCATCCTACAAAAAATCATCCTCTTCATACTATCTTATGTACAACATCCACCACTAAAACATGGATCCCTACATCTGGATCGCTAATAAAGGAACTAAAAAATATTTTTAAAACTGGATCAAACTTATGGTCATAAAAAACTCCTCAAGAGAGGTATCCATCTCCGTATCTGAAATTATAATCTTGTTTATTAACAAATATTACTATAGTTATTCAAGTAACATATTCTACAATTAATAATCATTCTATGATCGATTAACCCTCAATTGATTTTTAGTTTCAACTTGCTAAATCTCCACTTCATGAAAATCAAACATTTGATGTATGGGTGCCATAGTTGAACCAGAGAATAATGAATTACATGTACCAATTAATATGAAATTTAATTTTAGATTTATTGTAATTCATTTAACTCCTTTCATAATCCATTCTAAACTTCCACAAACAACCATATATAAACAGAAAAACAATCCATTATAATGTATGAACCATTCCAATGGTATCTACCATATGAACAGTGTATCCTCACTTGGTTGTTTTTTGTTCTCAGAGTCCATGAATATGATTCTGGTGGCCCTAAAATCCCATTTTCAGGTGGGTCATCCCTAATATATTTCACATAACACGTTCACCTAACAATATTTCGATAAAAAACCATGCATTTCTCCGTACCCCTATATTTATAATAAATCCTACCTCAAAACCATCACCTCTGATACCATTCTGTCAAAAATCCCTCCCTCAATAGATGCCCCCCATGAGCTGGCAATGAAGAAAGTTAGATAAGGGCCCCGGAGACCCGCCTCAAGTAGGCCCCAGGGTGGCGACCATCTCCAAGGGTATACCAATCTGATTGAATTGGATAATAACCATTTTTATTGTATCCAAGATAGGGAGATAAGAAATATCAACCAAAAAACATCAATAAGAAATATATAATAGAAAGGAAAAGAACATCTCACATGCATGTTTAAAAATATAACTACTTAAAATAAAATAAACAAAAATGTAAGTACTAAAATAAAAAATCTAAACAGTGACACAATAACTTCCCAAATGTCCTAGAAAGTAATATCATGTATGGTCCACATAATCCACCATGAATCCTAAAAACAATTTTTTATACATAGGGTGACCATTCTAGTATACTCGGTAGGAAAAACAATTGTTTCTCATGATTATGTGGGAGAAGCAAACTAGTTCCTCGATGAGAAAATATTAGGAACTAGAACCCCCTATTAAGGAATACTATCTTTCACATCATAACCAATGTGTTCTCACCAAAATCCTATGTTAATTAATGTAATATAAATGCACATCATTTTTGGGTACCCAACACCACTTCCTAGTAGTTAAGTAGTCATACCATAAAGTATAATTTCTTAGCACTTCAACACTATTCCAAAAGACAAATGTAACAAACTTATCACACAATCGTGTGCCAAAACCATGCCACACCCTTCTTATAGAAACCTTTTCCCCAAACATACCTGATATAAAATACACCTAAAAAGAACACAACATCTCATCATCTAAAATCCTGGGAAAGCATACCTTACCCACAGAATCCTGGGCCTCACCATCGCACCACAACCTTCCAAAATAATATTGGGCTACCAATACATAGATGTGGGATTAATGTTGATCCAATAACCAACAATCCATCTTACTACATGGATGTTGGGAAATGTCATAATTCCACATGACATTGGGTGTGTTTGGAAAAAATTTCACGACTATGATGTGGTGCGTATATAAATCAAACGAAAAATATAGGTATATATATTTAATATCATACACTCAAACCCAACCTGTGTGATCTTTGAAATAAAACAACCTTCCTAGAAAACTACATCTACTGATACCACAAAAATTTTGTATCAACACCAAGAAAAGTCGCTTCGGATGTTGATAAATCAAGGATATTTCAAAACAATAAAAAATAAAAAATACCGCCATACTACGCATTTAAACATATTATAAATATTTATAATGAAAATATATTTTTCCATTTCATCCCTAGGCATGAAAAAAAAATCACATTAGACAACAAGAAACACAACATAATCCACACAATGGAAAAAGAACCAACGTAAGGAAACTCAAATTATATTTCCACTTCGTTCAACACCCCCAAGCAACAAATACCATAATCAATCCCCATAGACATTTCTAAAAATCCATCCCCTCAAAATGAAAACCCCTAAATTAGATTAAACCTCAGAAACACATCTTATAAAAAACATAACTAATATCCCTTCTTTATAATAACACCACACCAATAACACCTGATAACATAAACATATAACAACCCAAAAATTTATCCCTGCTGCTCAAATCATAACCATCCATTCCAAAATTAGTCAATATCTCAACTTGAGATTCCATGAGAGCACTCGTACCACCCCACCATATAGCAATGATCTCAACTCTAGAACCAAACAAACACACAACCCACAAGATAGAACAACACCACAGAAACTAAAAAAACTCACCAGATAATTATGGGTGTATTCATGTTTAGAAAACACTAGATCATTAATTCCACTAGGATAATTAAGGGGTTATCATAGGGAATGTTTCAACATGATGTATCAATTTATTTATGAGATCATATTATATTATTCAATTGTGTATATTTATATAAATACATTCACCACATGATCAATAATATGACTTCATAAGTCATCTGGATTGCACAAAAAAAACACCACCAATGGACACGACTTCCATTGGGCATATAACCCAATTAAATTCCTATATAAAATAATAATGAAACAGAAGCATCTATTACTTTTTCCCATCACATGTTTATTTTTTTAAAGATGATTCAATTATTTTCATTAAATCTGGATTCAACGACCTTATCATCGGACACATTCATACACCCACACCACATGATAACAAATATGGGGGATGAAGGGATACCAAACATAGGAAATAGTAGGTCATCATGTCATTCTTGATCCAAATAGGGGGGTACGAAAGGTTATATAGAAAATGATCCATCGGTGAAACATAAACACATGAGTCCCCGTGGAAGAACAGTTCTGGTGATACTCTGTATCAAGAGTAAAGGAAAATGTCCAAGGTAGATAGGGTCACACCTTCATAAGTTCATGATCTTATATCAATAGAATAAGGGTTTCAAAATCCCTTAAAAACATATCATGATCACGATTATTCATTTCTATCATTTAGAAGACATGAAAATTTAGGAAATTCAAATATATGATTTTTAGAACATGAAAAAGCTTTGAAAAATATAAATATGGTTTAAACTCAACTTACATCTAATAAATAGTTAAAGGATGATATTGGAATAAATGGAGAAAAAATTTATTTTATAAAATAGTTTGGGATGAATCACCATTGTGTGATTCAACATCATGAGTCATTGGTGGTTGAGTCATCATTGTATTACTCATATTTAGATGATTCACCAGTGAGAGATGAAGGTGATAATCTACCTATAACGACACAATGTTTTTCAATGGGAATTACATTCTTATAAATATGTCATAAAATCACCTGAATGCAGAATATAATGAATTACTATGTGCTAAGTAAACTTTAAACATATTTTTGTCACATCCGTGTTTGGAATTTTAAATAATCGATATACATAGTTGTGTTCAGGATGATTTATAGAGTCTAATAAAACAATCATAATTTTGGGTGAACTGTAACATACCCTTGTGAATAGTAAACTACACATATGAACAGTAATACAACAATAATTAATTGAATATTTCCCTAAATAATAGTAACCTTACCCATGAATAAATAAATATTATTTAGAAATCTTATATTTGAAAATTTGTCCACGGTAAAAGAAATGGTATTTTTGGAAGTCATAAATAAATAATTATAATTAATCACATTATATATAAGAAATTGTATTTTCATAAAATGTCTTTATAACTTAACAAAAATATGTATTATATATTTAATATACTTCTATAAGACCTCAATTAATTTTTCAATGCAATATAAAATTAGTTATAATTTTAAGAACAGTATTATTCAATTAAAATTTTATTTTAATTAATAACTAAATCAGTCATATAGAGAAAATTAATTTTAAAAATGGACTTTATTTTTTCAATTGTACATGTAGAGAAATGGTTGGGGTGAATTTTTGTGATTTTATTGAAATACATGAATTGTTTATGAATAGGGATATACTATAAATAAAAAAAGGTAAATATGCTAATTATAGAGTCATTCATGATGTTCTTATGATGTAAGCATAATTGGTTAGGCATCACATGATAAAATTAGTATTCTTGTTCATGGAATTCTCACTATTCCTTTCCTTGTGGGGAAGTAATAAATTAATGAATTTTATATTGAGAATTCCCCTCTCCCCTCTACTGTAAATAACACCATTCTAACAGTCATTTCCTCACACCTCTCATGATTAATGCATTTCCTAACCACAAACCATGAATCATCACAATACCCTCCCCCAAGTCTAATAGATTCTGTTCTTATCAAAATGCCAATCATAGCTTCCTTACGTAGGATCTCAAGAGGTGGGATTCAAGAGGTAATTCCTCTCTTTTTCTTCTAATTTCCTTTCAACTTCATGTTATTTTCTTAATATCTCCCCAACAATATTCATAAATAATTTATAAAAATTCTATATTATAAATATAATAGAATATTATTATACTAATAGAATATTATATTATCCAACCCCCTTCTCTTCTTCCTCTTTTTTATAAATGAACACGTCGTTCGTGGGGTGTTAGTCTATCACCTTCAAGATCAAAATATTTTCATTTTCCATATATACCTTCAGATCATTCCATTGAACCATTTATTTTGGTTGAAAAAGAATATTTTATATTTATTATGGTATTTTAAATGGTTTGGCACTAACTTATGCACATATTACGAAAATATTAATGAAAACAATTTTGTTATGGTCGAAAAAGTACCCAAATTAACCAAAACAATTATCATTTAATTATTATATAATGATTCTTCCACATGGTATATAATATATTTCATTTAAAGATAAATTAAACTTATGTAATATCATTAATAACATTTAATATCACTTTAGGATGTTTAACCATGTTCAACACAAACATTCATTTAAGAATACAATTGAACCACTCAAGAAAACCATAAAAATGATCATTCCCAAATAATGTTTTTAAACCCTATAACTCATAGAAATGACCATAAACTAATATAATGAAACCAAAATTAACTATATTAATGGAATAATGGTTTTTTTAATTTCTAATTAATGAATATAATGTCATTATACATGACATTAAAGAGAAGTAAGCATTCTGATACAAGGTATGGGGAAATTCCCGTACACAATTTCATCTTTTGGGTTCTCCCTATTTCACTTGATTTATGATATTTTTACTACTTAATATTCATAGTTTCTTAATTTTATTTCCTCTTATGGGTCTCTATATTTTTTATCAAAGTTATAGTTTAGTAAATATAGGAATTAGTATTAATGAACCCTAGAGAAATCCTATAACATTTCACTAAGTATGAATAATCACAAATAATCATTACATATGGATCCCATATGTTATGATTTTTGTAAAAATTAATAAGATGTTAAAGACCTGTTGAATTATTTTTTGTTCTAACATTTCCTATTTTTGAAAATTGGTGGAACTAGGATAAACTAGGCCCACAATTAATGCATGGTCCAATAAAATGATTGTAGAGACGAAATCCCCAATGATATGGGAGGTGGAGTTCAAAACATCATGGATATGTTTACCCAAATATCTCATGATATGAACATAACAATAATAATGGGGAAAATGATCTATAACTGTAGAAGGATCAACTATATATAAAATGTTTTATGTGGCAATGACCATTGACATTTAGTGGAGCTTTTGATCTACTAGTTGTGGAACAGTGGGTCAAATCCATGGAGAAGATCATTAATGCCCTTCATTTTTCTGAGATGGGTATGGTGACATAGGCCATTTATCGTCTATATGGATTGGCTAACCAATAGTGGGAATTTATTAAGAACACCTATCCAAGATAGTAAATTGATGATATGGAATCAAAAAACATTAAGATAATGTTTCAAAACAAGTATCTCCCAAGAACTCTTCTCACAATGAATGAGACAGAATTCATAGAGATCCAAAAAAAGAAAGATAATTTCTCACATCCTAATAAGTGAATTTCACAAGGAATCCAAGGTACACATCAGGTTTTGTTAAAAACAATGATCCCAAAATTGATATATTATTTAGTAGATTAATACCACACCTTTGAATGTCCATTGCAATTAGAGACATTGGGAGTTATGAAGATGTTATTTAATGTGATCACAAAGTGGATATGGAGTTTTTTTAATGATCTTGTGGCGATGTTGATAAGAAATGAATGATTTTGTTTCAAGCCAGTGGATCTAATGAAAATGGTGGGAAGAAAAATCAATTACCCACATGCAAAAAAATGTGGGAAATTTCACCATGGGAACTTCCTCCAAAGGACGGTGATGTGCTTCAAGTGTGGGAAAGAAGGACACCATGCTCTACAATGTCAAATGAACATGAAAAGGATAGAGGATGTGGTAGAATAAAAAAGAAAACCACTGAATGTTCAATGCTAAAAATATAGGATGTTACTGCATAATACAAGCCAGTGCACTAAAACTTGAGTTCTTAAGGGTAATCAATGTCAGCAACCACCAATGTTAATGCATCAAGAGAAGGCGTATTCCATCACTTTTGCGGATGTGGTGAATAATAAGGAAGTTGTGCAAGGTACAATTACTATTCACACGCTAATATAAAAATAATTATTTGATTTTGGTTCTATGAATTACTTTATATCTTGCACGTTTTCTAGAAATATTGAATTGGAGCCCTGAAAAAATGATGTATAGTAATCTATAAAATCACCATGTGGTGCAATAATTGCAACTAAAATGTTGGACTTTTCTCATATTGGCTTATGTGGGATGGTTCTTCTAGAAAATATTGTAATACATCCTTTGGTGGAATTCGACAATATAATGGGAACAGATTAGCTCTTGTTATATAGAGCACATACCAACTATTAGGAAAAGGATATATCTTTTCATATTTTGAAAAATCCTATGATCCTATAAAAATGTAATGAATATCATGAATAATATTCTATGAACCCTTCAATGGTGTGGGTGTTGATCCCCTATGATGTATAATACCTCTCCAAAGGGGTTGGCTCAATGGAGTGTTCCTACATTCTATAAATGACCATCCTTTGGGAATATAGTGATTTATTTCTCGAAGAGTTACCCATAATTCCCCCGGATCATGAGGTGGAGTTATCAATTAAAATCATACTCGGAGCTACTCATATCCCAATGTGTCTATATAGGATGGCTATAATAGAACATGAGGTGTCTATGAAGCTGGTGGAATAGCATATGGACAAAGGGTTCATAAACCCTAGTGCATCACCATGGGTTGCGCTACTACTCTTTGTGATGAAGAAGGATGGAAAAATTTGTCTATGTATCAATTATTCAGAACTCAGCAAGATCACTACAAAAAATTTATACTCATCCAAGGATTGATGACTTGTTTGATCAGTTAAGAGGAGATAAATACTTCTCAAAGGTAGATCATAGTTACAGATATCATCAGATAATGATGAAGAAGGAAGATAATCAGAATATTTTCTTATATTCAAGGTATGGGCACTATGAGTTTCTAGTGATTCCCTTCAAATTTAATAATGTCCCTTCAATATTCATGGATTTTATTAATAGAGTGTGTAGACATTATCTCAAAAAATTTGTGGTATTATTTATTGATTATATTCTCATCTACTAAAAGAGCAAGGAGGAACATGAAGAACATCTAACACTTATTATGGAGACATTGAAAAAGGAGAAGTTGTACTCCATGATTAAAAAGTGTGTCCTTTTTATGAATAAAGTCATGTTATTAGGACATGTTATCACAAATGAGAGAATATTTGTGTACCCTTAGAAATCAGATGATATTGTGAAATGCCCCATACCCTTTGGTGTCACAGAAAGACAAATTTTTCATGGATTACCTTGGAATTACCAACGTTTTGTGAAACATTTCTCATGAATTCAGGCCTCTAAACGTAGTTAACAAAGAAAGAGGTAATGTATGTCTGGATGGAAAAATGGGAGGGATGCGTTATGGATCTAAAGTGAAGGCATATCACTGCTCCTTTATTCACACTATCGAAAAGTGTATAATGATTTCTGATATATAGTGATGCATCAAATAATGGACTAGGTTGCGTACTCATGAAAAATAAAAATGAGATTGCCTACGCCTCACAATAGTTGAAGATCAATGATAAGAACTACTTGATACATGATATAGAGAAGACAGAAATGAATTTTTCCATGAAAATATGGCACCACTACCTTTATAGTGAGAAGTGTGAGATATACACAGACAACTAGATCTTAAATTATATATTCACACAAAATGAGCTCAATATGCATCAATGTATATTGTTATATATAATCAAGGATTAAAATTTCTCTATTCACTATCATCCATGAAAGGAAAACAAGGTAGGTGATACTCTAAGCAAAAAAGAACCTGCTACTCTATCCATGTTACGGATTGATAATGACCATATATTCAGAGATATACAAAGGATTTATTTAGAACTAATATGGGAAGGGGATACATCCATCCTTTCCCAAATGATTGTGTAACCATCTATCCAAGAGAAGATTAAAAATTCACAAATGGATGATGTGGAGTTACAAAATTGAGTGAATGAAGTAATGGATTGGAAGCTGTAAGAGTACCATATTGATGTTGATGGTTTAATTCGGTTTGGAATGTGGCTTTGTGTCCCTTAATCACCCAATATAAAGAAGTAGATTTTGGAAAATTCACATAGATCAACATTTATTATCCATCCTGGGAGTACGAAATTGTATGGTGATCTTCCAGAACCTTTCTAGTGGGATGACATAAATAAATTGATTGCATAATAAATATCATGGTGTGTGGTATGTAAACATGTTAAAGTAGATAGAGAAAAGTCCAAAGGGATGATGTTGCCATTTCTTATAACTATGTGGAAATGGGAAAATGTTACAATAGACAATGTTACCGGTCCCTAGATGACATCGAAGGGAAATAATGTCATATGTGTGGTGATTGATAGACTCACCATGACTACCCATTTTATCGCTATTTTGGAATAACACTTACTTGGACAAATTGAAATTACATAAGTGATGGATGTGGTGAGACTCACGACGTTCAACTCTCAATGGTCTCTGATCATGATCCATGGTTCACATCTAAATTCTGCAGGAGTCTTCAATATTCATTGTGTACTGAATTAAATTTCAGCATGACATATCACCCCCAAACTGATGGTCCATAAGAAATGGCTATTCAAATTCTTGATGATATTATAAGATCATACCTTATAGAATTCAAAGGTGGAGGGGATCATCATCTCCCACTGTTTGAGTTCTCACATAATAATACCTTCCAATAATGTATTAATATGGCTCTATATGATGCTATATATGGAATGTGATGTAGAACTCTAACAAGTTAGGATGAAGTTGGAGAAATAATGATACTTGGACCCAATCATGTGCAAGAGATGACATAAAATGTTCATGTCATCTTGAAACATATCAATGTTTCCCAGAGTCTAAAAAAGAGCTATGCTAACAACTATCAATGAGACTTGGAGGTCATCATTGAAGATAATTTTTTCCTTAGAATATAAAAATGGAAGATAGTCATGATATTTGGAAATAAAGGGAAGGTGATACCAAGGTAAATTTTCCACTTTGAGATCCCCCACTGCATGAGAGTTGTGGCCTATCAAGTTTCACTTCCACCGAATATGGATCAAGTCAATGATGTGTTTCACATATCAATCATGATGAAGCATATATTGGACTCCTAACATGTACTAAACTCAGTGGTGGTGTAGCTGGTAGATGATCTATCCTATGAGGAGCAACCAATAATGATTCTGGACCAGAGAGATAAGGTTCAACGCAAAAATACACCGCATTTGGTCAATGTGTTTTGGAGGAAATATATGTTTGATTAAGGTACTTGGGATCCAAAAGAGGAGATGAAGGAAAAGTACCCACACCTGTTAGTGTAATGTGAAACTTTAGGGTGAAATTTCATAATGGGGGAGAATGTAACGACCCAATGTTTTTCAATGGAAATTACCTTCATAGAAATATGTCATAAAATATCATAGAAACGAATCATAATGGACAAATAATTCCTATGTGACCTTTTAACATGTGCATGTCACTTCTGTGTTTGGAATATAGAAAATCAGACATACACGGTTGTGTTCAGGATGATTTTTAGCGTCCAATAAAACAATCATATTTTTTCTTGAATAATAAAATATCCTTGTTAATAATAACCAAAAATTATGAATATGTAATACGACACATATGAATAGTAAATCCCCTAAAATAATAGTAAACTTTCCCAAGAATAATGAAATAAATTCTAGGCATCGTATAAGTGACACGTTCACCATAGTAAAAGAAATAGTATTGTTGTAAGTCTTAAATAATTAATTATAAATAATTAATTATTATAAAAGAAAATTTATTTTCATTAAAAGTGTTCATAAATTAAAAAATCTATATATTTTATATTTTATATAATTTTATAATACCTCATGTAATTTTTGAAAGCATTATAAAATCAGTTTTAATTTTTAAAATTGTATTTTTCATGTAAATTATTATTTTAATTAAAATTTAATTTATCATATATAGATAATTATTTTTGAAAAATGTACTTCATTTTTGCACTCTACATGTCAAAAAAATTTTAGGGTGAATATTTGGGATTTTTCAAAAATACATCAATTTTTTATGAATAGTGAAACACCCTAATTTACAAAATAAGCTAAATAAGCTAATTATAGAATCTTTCATGATGTTCTATTGATATAAGACCAATATATTCCGGATAAAATGATAAATTTACTATTATTTTTCCTGGAAGACTCATTATTATTTTTCGTGTGGGGAAATAATAAATTAATGTATTTTATTTAAAAAAATCCCCTCCCCCTCCACTATAAATACCACAATTCCTCCAATTGCATGAAGGCATTCATTTTTTATTGATTTTGATATTCCACCTTTAAAGGGGTGAAGTAGAAACCTTACAAGGCCCGTAGGTGTATGTATTACATGGCCCATAGGCCTTATGGAATTCCATGCCCGTAGGCTCAATCATTGTAGACAACCAAGACTAATTTCTTGGAACTTCTCATCCACTGCATCTTCATCGTGAAATCAGCTCTCTACCTTCGTATAGATGTTCGGCTAGGAATTCTTGTGCGTGCACAGGCATGTCCAGATGACAGGAGCCATACCCTCTCATTCTTTCAATCTATTTAGCTGCTACTATGGTGAAAGTTCCTTGTTCATCCTCCTTGTAGTGCATGTTCCTTGTAGATTGTCTTGTATTCATCTGCACATAATGTGGCCCAAAAGCCTAGAGGTGTCCAAAAGGCATTATTGACCTGAAGGCCTGGGTAGCCCGAAGGCCTTATAGGAATTAGGGACCAAATCAGTGTCTTGAAGGCGCAAACGAGGCATATTCTCGGTTTCTATAGTGCCAAACAGTGCTACTACAATACCACCTTCAGTACTGCACAGTTCACGCTACAGTACCGGCTACTGTACTGCTAAAGTTCCTTCTATATTCATTCTATAGTACTTCTACATTACACCAGAAATTCTTCATCCGCCTGTAATTGATTCCTAGTCTCTTGGATGCACTTACGATGTCCTTACCAACCGGGTTAAGGATCATGTGAAAAACGTTGTTGTTAATTAAGTCCCTCTATTTACCCATATGGTGGTTCTGCCATATCAAGGAGATAAATGGTCTCCATCTAAGCAATGGTGTTGAATAGACCAATTCATAATATGAACAGCTTCGGAGCCTGGTGGGATTCTAGCATGTGCCAGTTCCCCCAGACAGCGAAATGTCCCAACTGGTGAACCACTCGACTAATGCCCTGGGGGTAAAATCTGGTTGTCAATTAATTCCCCCTGTTTACCCTTATGGTGGGTCTTCCAACATAGGGATATACATGTTCCCTAGCTATGAAATGGCATTGAATAACCCTGTTCATTATATGAAAATTTTCCGAGACTGGCGGGACTCAAGCCTGTGCCATTTCCCCTAGATTGTGAAATTGCACAACTGGTGAACCACTCGACTAATGCCCTGGGGGAAATAAATAGTACCATTCAATCCCTCATTTCCATCCACCTCTCAAGAATCATGATTTTACTATACTCTTCCTAAGAATATTCCACGTCCCAACCATCAAATCCAAGGGATTCTGGTCTATACAAAAGACAAATCCAAGCTTCCTTAAGGAGGATCTCAAGATGAGGATTCCAAAATATAAAATCCACTAAAAATTCTTCCTATAAAAAACAACAATAAAAAAACATCATATTTCTATATTAACAAATCCATTATTAAAACATATCCTTCATAATTCATCCTCTCACAACCAACCACGACCTCCTTAGGGGATAAGAACAATACACCCAACAAACCCATAAATATAAAATCATGACACATACAAAACCTATAGCCCTATTACCCAACCACTAACTAGAATAAATACGACATCACAACAAGTCCATCCATACCCAAGTCAATCAATCCCTTAAACTGAGATAACATCACACCACTGGTTCCTCCCTATACACATAGTGTAACCCCCATCCAAAACACCACGCTACCAAAACCCACAAAACTACAAAACCTAATAGTACATGTCAAACAAGCACACCTAAAAATAAAGGTGAATTTAGATTTATCTAAAAGTATTCTTTATATTCATCTTTTTTAAGCACGGGTGGTCACACAATGGTTCTCCTCATTGGGATTCTATTATAATGAACTAGGTATAAATGATAATGTAGATTGTTATATATAGAAATTATTAAAATGGAAATAATTAGTGTTATAAAGAATCACACATGAAAATAAAAAGACAACCAAAACATACAATTTTCAAAAGCCATAGGGCCACAACTGATATAAAAAATAACAATGAAAAAAAATAAAATCCGAGATCAGCATTAATCCAACCCTAGTTTATTATTATGTTTGAATTGGAATTTATCTTTTTAATAGATTAGATTCTGAATTTTTTACAAAATAATATTAATCAATCAACCCCACATGATACACAATTAGGAGATAGATTGTTAAAATCACATCATGGAACAATAAAAAACAAAAACCCCTCCTTGAACAGAAATAGGGCGTCCATGAGTAGATGAAAACACTATGGAAAACTAGACAGTTAGGGAAAAAGCCAATAACATAACTTGTATAGGATGAAATTTTTTCTACAATCCAAGGGAAAAGAGAAGTGGGGACAACTATAAATCCCCAAACTCTATTATGGGATCCCATGCATTATTTTAATACATTGGAATTTTTACAATGAATCATGTCCCGAAAGATCGATCAATTTAGCAGTCTTGGAAAATAGATTACATACATGAACATCACATTACACGTTAGAAAATAAAACACAACAAAAATAATCCTTGAGAATTCAAACAATCCATTAGAATAACCCTTCTTATCAATCGTAAAATACTTCTTCATATCCAGGGAAAAATAAAACATTGAAATTAGTGATCTCAGATGCTTAGTAAGAATAAAAATATAGAGAAAACGTTCATAAATAAGCATAAACATTTAAGGAAATGTATTAGACTAAAACAAAAGACAGTTAAACATAAACATCAACATAATAAGGAAAATATAAAATCAAATAAGGCCATTTATTTATTCTCATTGATATTCTACTAGTTTAATAATTAAAATAAATATCAATAGCCATGTTCATAAGGATAGAATGCATAATGCCATACTTCATAACCACATAGTCAAGGCCTTTTTCAATGACTAAAAATATGATTTTTTCAAGGCCTTGTGCCAAGACACTAGTTTGTCTCATGAGACCTAATGATTCATCGATGAGCTATAGCGGGCACCACCCATCACTTTGTAAGTCTAACACATTGGACATATTTAATGGTTTAAACATAACCTAAACATTAAAATTAAAACTAGCATATGAAATATTAAAACAATATCCATAAACCATGAATGGAATAAAAATAACACATCCACAATCAAACATATCACAAACCCTTCAGTAAAATATTCAAGATTTGTATCATAATAAATCAAATTCAATCAATTTTAATATCCAACTATGGATGTTGACATATATGAAAATAATTTGTAAAACTCATTGAGTGAAATATCCCTTTTCATGAAAACCATTAAAAGACTTGAAATTTATAAAGAAATACATTTAAATACATTTTTGAACCAAAATATCCCATACCACTAAAAATATTTTGAAAGGAATTTACATTTTAAAAACATTCCTGTCAATATAAATAAATCCTTAAAACCATTTTATAAAACATTGACATTAATGAGAATTTTTTAAAAGAATAAATACTTAAAAAACTTAAAATGATTATTTAGTAAAAAAATACATTAAAATCCATTTGAAAACACTTTCATGAAACATAAAAATGGATAATAAATAATTCCCAGAATATACTTACGTAAAAAAAACACAGATAATAAAGAGATTGTGAAATTATCCTTCTACTTGCACATTCCTTCAGTTAAGAGTATGTTTAACATCCTTTATAAAGACCATATTATGTTATTAATTTTTACAAGAACCATGTTAATATTTATGATATCATACATGATTCACATATGAATTTTTACTACCCATTTAATAATAATTTCTGTTTTAAATTACAATTATGTTTAATAATTTCTTTTTTTATCATAGGTGTTTTAACATATTACTCTTGATTGTGTCACATAGATAATTATATAAATAATTACAGAATATAAAACATTTTTTATATATAATATAGATTTAGAACATAAATATGTATAATATAAATATATATAAAATGGAAAACGCCGTTTATGAAGATGATAGGTTGTACGTACGCATAAACGATGTTTCTATTTTCATATCGTATTAAATAGAACTAAGTGAATAAGATATATGTAGGTACATAAATACATATACATATATATCTTCAGTAGAATTATTATGTCATATATTACATACTTATTAATGATATATATTTTATAATCATCGTTGAATGGTGAACGTGGAAATGAATCGTATCGCATCATAGAGACGGTAATCCGAACATACACACGAGCGAAAATATCATAATATTAATGTAGAAATAATATGTAATTTTATGATACATCACATATAAAGAATTATTAACATGTTTTTTTTATTATTTACATCAGTTATAATCATTATTATACCCATCCAAATAATTATGTGGTTGAATAACAAACTAAACCACGACGTGGAGACAGTAATCTATACATCTGTACATATGGTGACTTTGTAATTTATATGATTGATAGAATAATGAATATGATCATAACATTTTTATAATAACATCATAGTATATGGAAGATACTGTATTTATTATTTTATAATGGAAACAACAAATAAAAATGATGTGGAAAAAGAAAATAACTTGAATGAGGTGATTAAATATTTATCTCTTCTTTTGGTTATTCCGTTTGATTTGATCAAAAGGGCTCCTTAGGTTAGCTTTATGACCAATGGAATACCTCTAGGATGATGGGAGGATTGTTTTTAGGATAGTTGGTCTACGGTTGGCTGATCCAAAAGGCTTTCGAGCTGTGAATTAAGAAAATGGGAATTTGCCTTTTAAAATAGAGGTGGGGGTCACTTTTGGAAAAGGATGAAATATTATTTTATAATAAAATAATTTTCAGTTTATAATGGCTAAAAAATTATTTATTTATATTATATAGTTGGTATGGGTCGAAAACATCTCATACAATAGTTTATATACAGGATTTGGTTATCATATATACAATATAATTTAGATTTAACTCTTAGTTAAATAGTTTGACATTTAACATGACTATTTTTATTTTTATATTATCTGGTAAATAAACATACTATAATCTTCCAAGAGAACCTAAATAGGTTAATCAATGACTTTTATAATTTTATTATGGCCTATTGGCTGAACCATAATGTTTTAGGAATATTATATCAACCATTAATATTATATTATTTTTAAAACTCAATTTTTTCAATTTTGACATTATTTTTTAAAATTTTTAAGTCCTAAAAACAATATTACTTCAAAATAAATTCATTTGTTCAATCATAACATGTCATATTTGTCTATGAAATTAGTGTAATTCATCAAAAGTCTCAAATTTCATTTATTTGGATATTTATAATATCAATTATTTTAAATTTTCATTATAATGGTAATTACTACATCATAATTTTGTCATTATTAAATAAAATTATTTAATATCTAAAAATTAAATATAAAATATAATTATGTAGGAAATATTTTATTCTTTATGATTAATATTTATAGTCGAATTTATATTATGTATAACCCTATATTAAAAATTTTTTCATTATTAAACATTGAATTTAACTCTTTTAACTCTTTTTTAAATAAAATAATAATATATTTCATAATTTACTCCATGTGGGACCAAGAAAATCATATTTTTTTTCCTAAGGATGTTTTTTATCAAATTATAATTATCCAATAGAATTAAGACATGTGTTAAGTTAATAATAATATCATTTTTACCTCTAATTACCCTATTTACTTTTAACTATGGTAAATAAAAATAAAAAGTGACGAGTCACAAAATACTATTTTCAACTTGGTTAACCTCAATTTATTTACTAAAATCAACCATGTTTTTTGGACTTTTGAAATTCAAATCACAGTTTCGGTAAAATTAAGCTTTATTCAAATTTGAAAATGCTTCTATGATGTGGGTAAAAGACGGTAAAATGTTCAATAAAATTTTAAATATCAATTATTATTATCAAATGATGCCAATGAATTATGTTTAAGATATATAGGCATTATGAATCAATATTTACCTGATAAAAATAAAATAAAATAAAAAATTATTTAATTAAAGAGTCAGTTTTAACCAATAACAAATTTTTTCAATATTCATAAAAAATTGATTGTTTTCAGAAAAATACCTAAAATTTACCCTAAGACGATTTTGATATTCCTAGTTAAAAAATGAGTTCAATTTTACCTAATTAAAAAAAATAGAAGTTTAATTTTTTAATTTAAAATTAATTTCCTTTGAAAAACAAAAAAGTGGCTTTTTTAAACAGTAATAACATTAAAAAGATTGACATAGTTCTATGTCAATTCTAAACGTGAAATAACTTATAATGACCAAAATTATATTAAATGATAAAAATATAATATAATTATACATCCAAACCATTCAAATTCATAATTTATCATAATAAATTATTTGGATTAAAGATGTTTTTTTTATCAAAACATAGAATTTTTCACTATTCATCAAAATACGAAAGTTATTAGAAAAATACCAAAAATATATCCAAAGTAAATTATTTGTTCCAATTCTAATGAATAATTTAATTTCATTAAATTGAATATATAAAATTGTCAAATATTGGTTTCAAAAATGGTTTACAATTAGAAGGTGGTAAAATTGTTTTTTTGAAGAATACTTATTTTATCTGAAAAGATGAATTTTTTCTTATATTATGTTGTTGAAAAAAATAGCATGGAAGTTAAAATTATATTAAGTATATATGATTTAAAATTTAGTTATTACTATTCATAACCACTTTTTGAACAATTAGTTTAATATGTTGTGATGAGCTAGAACTCGGTGTTGTTTGTAGCGCATGCTATTTAATTACATTAATGAGATATCATACATTGAAATCTGGGGGTGTTACATTCTCCCCTTATTCAATAAACTTCTTTCTCACAATTTGAAACTGTTCTTCAAAAATAAATAGCTAAAAATAGAAAATGATCATTTGTGGAAAACCCACATCGAAAATGGGTTTAATAAAATTTACTCTTAATAAGAGGGAAAGGGAAATGATCATGTTTCCAACAAATTATAATCTCAATTAAGAGAACATTAGTGGAAATTAGATACACATAATTAGTAAAAACATAAATATTTATTGGGAGTGATTGAGGTCATCAATCACAAACAAATGAAAAATTGAGGGCCTCAAAGCCATCTATCTATGATGATTTAAAATATCATTAGTTCAACAAATTATAATGTATTAGGATAACAAATTCATGGTTTTAAGATCCCCTACCTAATGTTTAAGAATTAATTTATTCATACAATAAGTGGGAAAAAATATATTTGACTTGTAATGTTTCACCCTTCAACTAATTCCTACCACAAACTCATATTTCACTCAATAGATAATATAATTCAAAAATATTCTATTTATAATAATCGTATATGGTTATAAAAATAATTAATTTATAATTCAATTGTCATGAATATTTAAAAAAACTACATTATAACAACCTAAAAATCACATATCACAATGGTAGGTGATCCATCCTTATCGCACTTCTACTGCTGGTTGAAGTCTCGCAGGCTTGCTGGACGTGACAGGTTGTCGCCCTACCTCCGAGTCTTCCATTTTATGACAATTCAAAAATAATATAAAGAAATGATTTATCCTTAAAAATAGTATCCAAGGTGAAAAATAATCGATTCCAACCTTTATAATTATCCAAAATTCTTCTCTCGAAATTCAATGTCCCAAATTTACAAGGTAAACACAATGAAGATCCTTTTTTCTATGTAATAACATATGAATACCTTCTTGATGTATTCATTTATAACAAAGTAACACCCTGAATTATCATATACCCATATTGGTTACATTCTTTCTCCTGTATTCCTTATAGAATACTAGATATACTACTTATATCCCAAAATGTTGTAAACTCCAACAATGTTGGAATAAAAAAACCATTAACAAGTTCCAAGGATGACAATAAAATCCAATATAATTTATCCAAATCAATCATTTATTATTACAAAATCAATACCTTAGTATAAGTACAACATTTATGTTTGGTCTTTTCTTCAACCATGTATTTTCCAAAATTTTAACTTATAATTGAGGCTTTTTTTCGGATCCACACAATCTCATGTCCTTAATGAAATAGTACTACAGTACAATCCTTATATACTCAATAATTCGTGCATTATTGAAATAACAATCAAATGACACAATAAATTAATAACAAGAAAAGTGCTCCTAATCATTCCTCTTCATCATCAGTAGTATCATAACATGATTATTATCTAATAGCATCATTTGGGTTGTACTCTGATGATTTAGACATTGATTCACATAATGTCCCAACTCCTTGTAGATGAAGTGTTATACATTTGAAAACTTTTTATCACCCTTGAAATCACGTACTTGGTGTCCTTTTGATCTACACTAATAACAAATTTTCACTCCCTAAAAGCATTTACCATGGTTATTATTCCCATAATTATCACATATAGTAAAATCCTTCTTTAATTTATTTCATTTGTCCATAGTTACCTATACAATATTTTTCTTCTCTAGCTTCCCTTCAAAGCCTTAGGACTCAGAAAATTCTTTACTTATTTTATGAACACATGATGTTATTTCTTCAAATGATGATAATACGTTGGAGAATATATCAGTTCTAAATGATGGCTAATAACAATGAATTAAATGACCATTCTTACTCTTTTGATCATTCGTATTACTATAGATCTCATTCCATCTACTGGGATCCATTTCTAAACACTAGAATACGCAAGGATAGTTTATGAATCATAATGCACAATTACAAAATTGTAAAATAGTTAATATTAATTGAACAAATTATGGATATATTCCATATTAATAAATATGTTTTCTTTGAGTAAGTATATACTCATAAACATTTCATTGTGTTTTTAAAGAAAACATGCTTTATCTAAAGCATATCTCCCTGGAGTGTCATAACCAATAATGCAGCATGGCTCATTGTCGTGCACCAGTTCTTGTTTGAGTCTAGCTCAAAGCGGTGTCTTCTAGTTCTATAGGTAGATACATCTATTCTACAGTCACCTCTACATGATCATATCCAAACAACGATGTATTTTTTGAAAAACTCACAAAATATATACAATATCAAAATTATACAATGTTATTCTATACTAATCCCAATTTTCTATCTTAGGCTACTATTTTCTAATCAGATTTTTTCTAAATTGAGTTTCCATGGTTATTTATAAACATCTTATGATACCAACTTTAATGCCCTGACCCTAGTTATGAGAGTTGGGGAATTGTTTAAATACATTTGTAGGATTACAAGGAATCAAGTCCAGGAAGACCGATCAGTTTAGTAGTCTTGGAAAATGGATTACAAACAATAATATTACATTACACATTAGAAAATAAAACACAACATAGATGATCCTTTGATAATTCCAATAATCCCTTTGCTTAACGCTGCTTATCAATCATAAAATACATCTTCAAATCCTAGAAAAAATAAAACATAGAAAGGGGTGAGCTTAGATGCTCAGTAACGATGACAATGTAGAGAAAACAATCATAAATAAGCATTAACATTTAAAAAAATTTATTAGAATAAAAAAATCATTATAAATATAAAATTAATCATTATATGGAAAAGTTAAAATCAAATAATTCTATTTAATTATTCTCATGGAAACTCTACTTGTTGAAATATCATGTGAAATATCAATAGACACATTCATAATGATGGAATGTATAATGCCAGACTACATTACCACATAATCATGGCCTTCTGCTAGGACTAAAAATTAGATTTTTTCATGGCCCTTTTCCAAGAAACTAGTTTCTCTCATGAGACCTACCGATGCTTCGAGGAGCTATATAAGGATCCACCCATCACTTAATAAGTCCAACACATTACTCATATGAAAATGTTTAAACATAACATTAACATTCTTATTAAAAGTAGAATTCTAAATTTAAATTCCTTATCCATAAACAATGAAT
Organism: Viscum album; assembly: GCA_963277665.1. Classification (NCBI taxonomy): domain Eukaryota; kingdom Viridiplantae; phylum Streptophyta; class Magnoliopsida; order Santalales; family Viscaceae; genus Viscum; species Viscum album. The sequence goes on from OY728155.1 coordinate 1,451,604,684, forward strand.
GGTATAAAAATAACACATCATCAATCATATCACAAAACATTCAATACTATATGAATTAATTTTATCATAATTAATCAACATCAAACATGTTAAAAAATCCATAAAAGGATGTTGACACAGATGAAAATGATTTGTAAAAAACATTGATAAAAATATCCCTTTTTCATGAAAACCATTAAAATTCACACAATTTTGAATGGAATACATTTAAAGTAATTTTTTAACCAGAGTGTCCCATACCACATTAAATATTTTTAATAGAATTAACAATTTACGAACATTAATGTCCATATAAAAAAATCCTTAAAATCCATTTTTGAAAACATAGACACTAATGAGAATGATTTACAAGAATAAGTATTTAAAACCTTTAATATTATGTTTTATTAAAAAATCCCTTACAATATTCCCATTGAAAACCCTTTGATGAATTCTGGACATGAATAATTTATTTTTCCTAGAAAATACGTATGTAAAAACAACCTCAGATAATAACGAAATTGTGAAATTAACCCTTACCTTGCACTTTCCATTAGTCGAGGATACGTTAAACCTCTGGTATAAAGACCATAGTTTGTTATTAAAATATACCAGAACCATATTAATATTTATGATATCATACATGATTCATTTATGACTTTATACTACCCATTTAATAAAAATTTTGTGTTAAATTAAAATTTTGTGTAATAATCACATTCATTATCGTATGTGTTTTTACTTGTTACTCTTGATTTTATCAAATAGAACATGATTTAAATACTTCCAGAATATAAAAAATTATTTATATATCATATATATTTATAATATAAATATGTATAATAGACGTATATATTAAATTGGATACACCATTTCTGGGGATGATATGTCGTTTTTACGCATAAACGCAGTTTCAGTTTCCATATTGCATTTAACGAAACTAAGTGAATATGATATATGTAAGTAGTTATATATATATACATATATATATATATATTCAGAAGAATTATCATGTCATATATTACATACTTATTAATGATATATATTTTATAATCATCATTGAATGGTGAACGTGGAAATGAATCTCATCGTCTCGTGGAGAAGGTAATCTATACGTACAGATGAGGGAAAATGTCATAATATTGACAGTGAAATCATATGAATTTGAATGATATATAAAATTTACAGAATCATTATCATTTATATTCATTATTTACTTCAGTGATACTCATTATTATATCCATCCAAATAATAATGTGTTTGAATAACAAACTACACCACGACGTGAATATGATAATCCGTACGTATGCACATATAGTGATTTATCATTTATAGGATTGATATAATAATTAATACAGTTGTACCATTTTTATAATAACATCACAATATATTAATGATACTGGAGTTATTTTTTTACAATTATAATAAAAAAATAAAGATAAATTGGATGAAGAAAAGAACTTGAAAGAGGTGATGGCATATTTACCTCTTCTTTGGGTTCTTCCTTTTGATTTGATCAAAAGGGATCCATATGATGGAATTCAGTACAAAGGAATTCCTCTAGGATGAAGGCGGAATTATGGGATTATATTTGGGAAGGTTTTGTCTGATCCAATATTCTTTGGAGGTGTGATATTAATAGAAGGGGAAGAGACCTTTTATAAGAGAGGTGAGGGTCACTTTAGGAAAAGTTTGAAATATTATATTATAATAAAATAATTTTCCGATACTAATGGATCCAAAATAAATTATTTAATGAATGAGGTGGGTATGGGTAAAAAACCTCTCATAAAATAGGTTTTATACATGTTTAGGTCATCATATTATCCTTATCATTTTTATTTAACTCTTAGTAAAATTGTTCTACATTTACCATGTCTCTTTGTATTTTTATATTATATTGTTAACAAATATACTATAAATATACAATATAACCCAAATAGTTTAATTAATGAAATATATAATATTATTAATTCCCTTTGGTAGATCTTTATATTTTTAGGAATATTATATCAACCTATAATATATTTTTTTTAAAAAAACTCAAAAATGTCAATTTTGATATTATTTATTAAATGATTTTTGATAAAGTCCTAAAAACAATATTACTTAGAAATAAAACCATATGTTAAATACTGAAATGTAATATGAACCTAGAAACATATTGTAATTCATCAAAATTCTAAAATTACATTTATTTGGATATTTATAAGATCTATTATTATAATATGTCATTATTAAGGTAATTACAGGGTCATCGTTGTGTCATTTATAATTTAGAATATTTAATTTATAAAAATTATAAATAAAATATAATTTTGTTTTATATATTTTTTTCTTTCTAATTAAAATTTATTTTGAAATTTATATATGTATAATTCTACATTAAAAATGGATTATTTATTTAACATTGAATTTTACACTTTAAACTATTTTTTTAATTAAATAATGATAAATGTCTTAATATTTTTTAAGTGGACCAAAGAGAATAATATTTTATTCCTAAGGTTGTTTTTGGTTAAATTATACTTATATAATATAATTTGGAAATGTGTTAGGGTAATAATAATAATATTTTTACCCTTAATTAACCTATTTACTTTTATCTTTATTAATTAAAAGAAAAACACTACTATTTACCAAAAAATATTTTCATCATATTGAAAATCATTTTTCATAATTATATCAAATTCATCTCTCCGATTTTTGAAATTCAACTCACATAAGATGTAATATTATGCTTTATTCAAATTTTCAAATGCTTCTAAGAGGTGGGTAAAAGACTGTAAAATGTTCAATAAAATTTTATATATCTAAACTTATTATAAAATTTCAACAATTAATTACATTGAAAATATATAGGTATTATTTATCTATTTATACCTAAAATAAATTAAAATAAAATAAGTAATTATTTAAATAAAATATCAGTTTTAGCCAATAATGTAGTGTTTTTTCACTATTCAATAAAAATTGATTGTTTTAAGAAAAAAACAAAAATTTAGCCTAATATAATTTTGATATTCCAAATTCAAAAATGATGAAAGTCTTTCCAAATTCAAAACATATATGTTTAATTTATTATTATAAAATTAAATCCCATTGTAAAAACCAAAAACCAGGTTTTTAAAAATGAAAAAATTTTCAAAATATTTTCACGTGGTTAGGTCATCTAAAAATTTGAGATTACTTATAATGACCATCATTGTATTAAATGATAAATATATATTGTAATTATACATCAAAACAATTCACATGCATAATTTATCACAAAAAAATATTTCAATTAAAAATTTTGTTTTTAATTAAAACAATGAATTTTTCACTATTCATAAAAACATGAATGTTATCAGAAAAGTACCGAATATTTATCCAAACTAAATTTTTATATCCCACTTATAAAGTAGAATATAATTTCATTATATTTAATATAAAAAAGTGTAAACAATTGTTTTAAAAAGTGTTCACTATTAAATTTTGGTAAAATTGCATCTTTTTTTAAAAAAATATTTAATTTATCTACAAAATTGAATTTGTTATTATATTAGGTAATTGAAACACATAATATTCATTATAAAATTATATACAATTTATAACATTAAAAATTTAATTAATACTAATAATAACCACTTTTTGAAAGATTTGTTTAATAAGTTGTGGTGAGATCGAACTCAGAGTTACGTGTAGAAAAAACTACTGAAATAATTTATTGAGATGACATACTATGAACTATTGGGGTGTTACATTATACCCTACTTAAATAAGTTTCATCCTCAAAATTTAAAATTGTTATTCGAAAATAAATTGTTAAAAATAGAAAAAATACCTTTGTGGGAAACCCACATCGGTAATTGGTTTAATAAATTTTTCTCTTAATAAGAGGGAAAGAGAAATGAAAAAGTATCCACTATATTATTATCTTGATTAAGAGAACATTGGATGAAATTCAGGACACATAATTTAAGAAAAACGTTAATATACATTGGGTGTGAATAATGTCTTCAATCACAAACAAGTGTAATATTGATAGCCACATAGCCATCAATGTATGATTATTTAAAATATCAATAGTTCTACAAAACATAATTTATTAGGATAAAGAATTTATTGTTTTAAGATCACTTACCTAATGTTTAATAATTAATTTATCCATATAATAAGAGGATAAAATATTTTAGACATGTACAGTTTCATCCTTCAACTTATTCCTACCACAAACTAATCTTTCACTCAAAAGATTATATAATTAAAAAATAATCTATTTATCCTAATCATATAGGGTATAAAAATATATAAATTTATAATTTATTTTTATAAATATTTAAAAAAACGACATTATACAAACCCAATAATCACGTATGCTAGTGGTAGGTAATCCACCCTTGTCGCCCTTCAGTAGCGGGTTCATGTATTGCGGCCTTTCGAGACGCGACAAGCTGTCGCCCAACCTCTTGGTTGTCCTTTTTATTATAATCCAAAACTAATCTCAAGAAATTATTTATCCTTAACAATAGAATACAATGTAAAACTTAATCGATTACAACTATTAGGATTATCCAAAATACTTCATTCCAATCTCACAATGCCAAATTTATAAGGTATAGATAATGAAGATCATTTTTCCTAAGTAATAACATCTAAATACCTTCATAATGTATTCTTTTAAATCATTATAACACCCTAAATTATCATATTACCATATTGGAAACATTCATGCTCTCCTATTCTTTAGATAATACTAGATACACTCCTTATATCCAAAATTTTTGTAAACTCCAACAATGATGGAAGAAATAAAACATTAACCTGTTCCATGGACTTCAACAATATCCAATATAATTTATCCAAATGAATCTTTTCTTATTTCAAAATAAATACCTCAGTGTTAAGACCATAATAAAGACTTTTCATTCCTTCAACCATATATTTTTTTAAAAAATTATCTTTCTATTGAGTCTCATTTCTTGGTTCCACGCATTCTCAAGACCATAATGAAATAATACTACAGTACAATCCTTATATACAATATTATTTATATAACATGTATATCATTAATAAAATATTCAAATAACAAAATACTTTAATAACAACATAAGAACTCCTAATGATTTATCTTAATTTTTTGTAGTATCATAACCTGATTATTATCCAATAGTAGTTATCGGGGTATACTCTAATGATTTGGATATTGATTCGTGTACTTTTCTAGCTCCATGCAGATGAATCATTGTATATTTAAACTTTTTTATCACCCTTGAAATAAATTACATGGTGTGATTTTTTTCCACACTTACAACAAACACTCATTCCCTTTTAGAATTTACCATGGCGATTGTTTCCACTGTTATCACATATGGGAAAGTCGTTCTTTCACTTAATCCCTTTATCCAACTTTTTCTCTACAAAAGTTTTCTTCTCTAGATTACCTTCAAATCCAAATGACTCGGAAAATTAATTACTTATATTATTAACATATGATACTATTTATTCATATGATGATAATATGTGGGAGTCTATTTCCTTTCAAAATGTTGTCTTAACACCATGAATGATATTATCTGTTTTACCCTTTAGATCATGCGTATTGCTGGAGGTCTCATTACATCTACTGGGTGCCATTTCTAAACAATGGCATACACTAGGAAAGTTTATGAATCACAATGCATAATTACAAACATGTAAAATAGTTAACATAAATTGAAAATTTAATTGATATAATTTATAATAGTTAAAATATTTTCATTGATGTAGTATATACCCATATACCCTTAATAGTCGTACGTAAATAAATCATGAATTATCCTAATCATATTTCACTGGAGTGTCGTAACCAATAGTGCAGAAAGGCTAATTGTCATGCACGAGTTCCCATTCGGGTCTAGCTCAGGGCGATGTTTTCGGATTTTACCACTAGGTACTTCTGTGCTAGATCCACCTATACCAACTCATATCCAGATAGGGATGTATTTCTTGGAAAACACACCAAATTTATATTCTTCCAAAATTATAGGAAGTTCGTATATACTAATCCTCAATGTCTATGTTAGTGTAGTGTTATCTAATCAGAGTTTTTCTAAATCTAGTATCCAATGTATTTGCTAAAATTTATCTAAAACCAACATTAAGGCCCTGACCCCTGTTATGGTAGTCGGTGCATCGTTTTAATACACTAGCACGATTACAAGGAACGAAGTCCCGAAATACAAATCAGTCTAGCAGTCTGGAATATAGATTACCTACATAAAAATTACATTACATATTATAAAATAATACACAACATAAATGATCCCTGGGAATGCCAATATTCCATTATCATAACCCTACTTTTCTATCATAAATACTTTTTCACATCATGTGAATAATAAAACATTGAAAAGGGTGATCTAAGATGCTCAGTAAGGATAACAATATAGGTTAAACATTCATAAAAATCATAAACATTTAAGTCAATGTATTTGACTAAAACAAAATCCATTTAAATATAAACATCAACATAATATGGAAAGGATGAAATAAAACAATTCCATTAAATTATTCTCATGGCTATTCTACTAGTTTAATAATAAAAATTCAATATAAATAGCCACTTTTATAATGATGCGATGCATAAGGCCAGACATCATTACCACATAGTCAAGAAATTTTTCCAAGACTAAAAACAAAATTTTTTCAAGGACATAATCCATTACACTAGATTGTCTCATTAGACCTACTGATGCATCGAAGGGATATGGAGGGCTCCACCCAACAATTACTATTTCCAATTCATTCCTCATATGAAAATATTTAAACATAACAAAAACATTCGTATTAAAATGAGCATACAAAATTTCAACACATTATCCATAAAACAAGAATGGTATAAAAACAACACAACCATAGTAAAACATATAACAAAACCTTCAATACAATAAGGATGATTTGTATCAAAACAAATCAACTTCAGTCAAGTTTAAAATTCATCAAAATATGTTGACATAGATGAAAATGTTTTGTAAAACTCATTGATAGAATTATCAATTTTTCATGAAAACCTCTAAATGTAAAACAATTTTCAAAGTAGGATTTTAAAGACATTTTTGAATAAATGTTCTCCATATAACTTAGATAATATTGAATAAAATTATCATTTTAAAAACATTCATGTCCATATAAATAAATCCTTTAAAACCATTTATGAAGATAAGCACATCAATGAGAATGATTTACAAAAATTAATATTTAAGATATTTAAAATGATGTTTAAGTAAAAAATATCTTAAACGAATACCTTTTAAAACTCTTTCATAAAACACGGGAATTAATAATTAATTTTTCCTTAACGATTCTTACTTCAGAACAACCTCGGATAATTAAGAGATTGTGAAATTAACCCTAACCTTGAACTATCCTTTAGTCAAGAGGACATTTATCCTCTGGTATAAAGACCATAGTATGTTATTATTTAATACAAGTACCATATTTATATCTATGTCATCATTATTGATTATGTTATGTCTTTATACTAGCCATTTAATAATAATTTCCATGTTAAATTAAAATTTCGGGTAATAATCGCTTTCTTTATCGTGCATGTTTTAACTTGTTACTCTTGATTGTATCACTTAGATCATGATCTAATTACCTAGAGAATATAAAACATGATTTATTTACAATATATATTTATAATATTAATATGTATATTATACATATATATTAAATTGAAAACATCGTTTCTGGAGATGACAGGCCATACGTACGGATAAACGATGTTTTTTTTCATATCGTACTGAACATAACTATTTGAATAAGATATATTTAAGTACATGTATATATATATATATATTAATTTTAATTATTATTTAATATATTAGAAACATATTAATGATAAATATTTTATAATCATCATTGAATGGTGAATGTGGAAATAAATCTCATCGCGTCCTGGAGACAGTAATCCATATGAACCCATGAGCCACAATATCTTAATATTGAAGGTGTAATATTATGTAATTGGATGATATATCATATATATAGAATAATTAAAAAGTTATATTTATTATTACATCAGTTATACTAATTATTATACCCATACATATAATAATGTCTTTGAATAACAAACAACACCATGATGTGGATACGGTAATCCGTATGTACGCACATATGGTGATTTTGTCATTTATAGAATGGATAGAATAATGAATATTGTTGTAGAATTTTTATAATAATATCACATTATATAGAAGATACTGACGTTATTATTTTAAAATGGAAACAAAAAATAATGAATAAGCGGAAAAATAAAATAATTTGAAAGTGGTGCTAAAATATTTATATCTTCTTCAGTTTCTTCCTTTTGATTTGATCAAAAGTGCTCATTAGGATAGATTTCAGACCAAAGTAATTACTCTAGAATAAAAGGAGGAATGATGGGAGTATATTTGGTTAGGGTTTGGTTGAGCAAAAAGGATTTCATGGTGTGAAATTAATAGAAGTGGATGTTCCCTTTTAAATGAGATGTGAGGGTCACTTTAGGAAATAGTTGAAATATTATATTATAATAAAATAATTTTATGTTTCTAATGATCCAAAATAAATAATTTAAAGGCTATGGTGGGTATGGGATGAAAGACAATCATCGAAACGATTTTAATCATGTTTTGGTCATCATAATTACCTTATCTTTTATATTTAACTCTTAGTTAAATAGTTTCACATTTACCATGTCTCTTTTATATTTATATTATATAGTTAATAAAATTACAAATAAACATCCAAGAGAACCCCAATAGGTTCATAAATGAAATATATAATATTATTAGGGTCCTTTGGCAGAACCATAAATTTTTAGGAAAATTATATCAAAAAATAGTATAGTACATGTTTTAAAAACTCAATTATGTCAATCATAAAATTATTTATTAAATGATTTTTTTAAAGTTGTAAAAATAGTATTATATCAAAAAAATTATTATTTTAAATACTAAAATTACATAGTAACATAGAAAATTATTGTATTTCGACAGATTTCATTTATTATATATATATTTAAATTTCTATAATATCAATTATATTAAAATTTCACTATTAATGTAATTATTGTGTCATCATTGCACCCTAATTAATTTAAATTATATAAGGTCTAAAAATTATAAATACAAAATCCATAGGTAGTAAATCATTTTATCTTTCTAATGAATATTTATTGTCAAATTTATATTATGTATAACCTTATATTAAAAATGGTTTTGTTATTAAACATTGAATGTAAATCTTTTAAATCATCATTAAATAAAATAATAATAAATGTACAAATATAATCCATGTGGACCAAAGAGAATAATACTCTGATGATTTGTACATTGATTTGTGTAGTGTCTAAAATCCTTGTAGATGAAGCATTGAACATTTAAAACCTTTTTCTCACCCTTGAAATCACGTACATTATGTCCTTTTTCTCCACACATATAACAATCTATTATTCACTTCAATAATTTTAACAATGTGATTCTTTCCACAGTTATCACTGATGGGAAAATACTTCATTCCCTTATTCTGTTTATCTATCTTTCTCTCTCCCATCATTTTTAACTCTGTCTTCCTTTTAAATCTATAAGACTCAGATTATTATTCACTTATCTTATTTACAAATGATACCATTTCTTCATATGATGATAATATGTGGGAGACTATTTACTTTCTAAATCCTGGCTTAACACCATGAATGATATGATCCTTCTTTCACGTTTAATCATGCGTATTGATAGATGACTCGTTCCATGTACTGGGTTCCCTTTCTAAACAATGAAATATACTAGGATAGTTTATTAATCGCAATGCATAATTCGAAACTTGTAAAACTGTTATCATAAATTGAGCAATTAATGGATATAATACAAAATCATAAAAAAATTTCTTTGAGGATGTATATACTACTAAACCCTTCATAGTGGTTTGTAATGAAAATCAGAATTATCCTACACATATACCCAGGGAATATTGTAACCAAGAGTGTTGTAAGGCCCATTTTTGTGCACCAGTTCCCATTCGTGTCTAGATCAAATTGATTTTTTGGGATTTAACCATATGTACATCTGTGCCAGAGCCGCCACTACATGCTCATATACAGACAAGGATGTGTTGTTTTGAAAAATCACAAAATCTCTACAGTACCAAACTTCTAGAAAGTTCCTAAATACAATTCCTCAATGTCTATATTAGGGTAGTGTTATCTAATCAGAGTTTGTATAAAGATAGTTTCCAAGGTTATTTCTAAACATCTTCTAATACCAACTATAATACCCCGAACCCAGTTGTGGGAGTCAGTGCATTATTTTAAATCATTGACATGATTACAAGGAATCATGTCCCAAAAGACCAATCAGTTTAGTAGTCCTGGAAAAAAGAATACATACACAAACATTATAGTACACATTAGAAAATAATACACAACATAAATTATAAAATTGAGAACGCCAATAATCCCATTTCTTAACCCTGCTTATCAATCATAAAATACATCTTCAGATCGTTGAAAAAATGAAACCTAGAAAGGGGTTAGCTCACATGCTTAGTAAGGATAATAATATAGTGAAATCATTCATAAATAAGAATATACATTTATGTTAATGTATTAGAGTAAAACAAAATCCATTTAAACATAAACTTCAACACTATATAACAACAATAATATCAAATACTTTCATTTAATTATTATGATGGATATTCTACTAGTCGAATAATCACATGAAAAAACAATAGACACTTTCATAATGATGGAATGCATAATTCCAGACTTCATGACCACATAGTCAAGACATTGTGCAAAACTAAAACCACATAGTCAAGACCTTGTGCCAAGACTAAAAATAATATTTTTTCAAGGGCTTGTTCCTAGACACTAGTTTGTCTGGTGAGACCTACCAATGCATTGAGGAGCTATATTATGATCCACCTGTCACTTACTAATCTGAACACATTCCTCATATGTAAATTATTGAACATAATATAATCATTTGTATTAAAACTGGCATAAAAAATTGCAATACATTATCAATAAAACATGAATGGTATAAAAAATAACACATCTATAGTCATACATATAACAAAACCTTCAATACAATCTGGAATATTTGTATAATAATAAATCAACTTCAAACATGTTTAAAATCCATCAAAGGATGTTTACATAGATGAAAAATATTTGTAAAACTCTTTGAGAGAAATAAACCTTTTCCATGAAAACCATTAAAAGTCACAAAATTTGGAAAGGAATAAATTTAAATACATTTTGGAATAAAAGGGTCACATACCACTTTGAATCATTATTAAAGAATTAACATTTTGAATACATTATTTTCTATATAAATAAATCCTTAAAAACGATTTTTTAAAACATGTACATTAATGAGAATGATTTTCATGAATAAATATCTAAAACATTTAAAATGATGTTTTAGTAAAAAAAATCCCGTAAAATAATCTATTTGAAAACTCTTTACTGAAACATGGACATGAATAATAATTATTACCTAGAAGACAGTTATTTAAAAACAACCTCAGATAATATAGATATTGTAAAATTAACCCTTACCTTGCAGTTTCCATTAGTCGAGGGTACATTTAAACTCTTGTATTAATACCGTAGTATGTTATTAAATTATACCATAACCATATTAATATTTTTGATATCATACAACATTCAATTATGACTTTATACTTCCCATTTATTAATAATTTACATGTTAAATTAACATTTGGATAATAATCGCTTTCTTGATCGTATGTGTTTTAACTTGTTACTCATGATTGTATCACATAGATCATGATACAAATACATCCAGAATTTAAAACATGATTTATATATCATAAATATTTAGAAAATAAATATTTATAATAGATGTTTATATTAAATGGATAACATAGTTTACGGATATGATAGGTCTTATGTAAGCATAAACACTCTTTCAGTTTTCATATCGTATTAAATGGAACTATGTGAATAAGATATATGTAAGTACCTAAATATATATATTTTTTCTCTAGAATTTTTATTTAGTACATTACATACTTATTAATGATATATATTTTATAATTATCGTTGAATGGTGAACGTGGAAATGAATCTCATCGCGTCATGGAGACTGTAATCCGTACGTACGCACGAGCGACAACATCATAATATTCATTGATAAATTGAATGTATTTAGATGATATATAATATATACATAATAATTAACATGTTATATTTATTATTTACATCAGTTATACTCATTATTATACCCATCCAATTAATGAAGAGTTAGAATAATAAACTACACCACCACGAGGAGACGATAATTTGTACGTACACACATATAGTGACTTTGTCTTTTAAAAGACGGATAGAATAATGAAAATGGTTGTAAAATTTTTATAATATAATCACAGTATATAGAAGATAATGGAGTTATTATTTTAGAATAGAAAAAACAAATAAAGAGGAAGTGAAAAAAAAGAACGTGAAGGAGGTGATGAAATTTTTATCCCCTCTTCCGGTTCTTCTTTATGATTTGACCAAAAGGGCTCGTTAGGATGGTTTTATGACAAAAGTAATGCCTCTAGGATGAAGCGAGGAATTATGGGTGGATATTTGGGTAGGGTTTGGCCGAGCAAAAAGACATTGGAGTTGTGAAACAAAGAGAAGGTGAAGTGCCTTTTTATATGAGAGGTGAGGGTCACTTAATAAAATGGTTGAAATATTATTTTATAATTTAATAATTATCACTTTCTAATGGATCCAAAAATGAATTATTTAAAGTCTAAGTTGTGGATGGGTCGAAAAAATCTCAACCAATAGGTTTTATACAGGTTAATGTCATCGTATTAACCTTATCTTTTAGATTTAACTAATAGTTAATTAGTTTGACATTTACCATGTCTCTTTGTATTGGTATATTATAAGGTTAATAAACATAGTATAAACTTCCAAGAGAACCCCAATAGGTTCATTAATGTCATATATAATTTAATAAGGCCCTTTTAAGAATCCTTATATTTTTAAGTATATTATATCATTCAAAAACATAGTATTTGTTTAAAAAATTCAATTATGACAATTTTGACATTATTTATTAAATGATTTTTGTTAATGTCTTAAAAACATTTTTACATAGAACTAAATTCATATGTTCATTCATAACACATAATATTAACGAAGAAAACTAGTGAATTTTAATAATAAATTAAATTTCATTTATTTGGATATCTATAATATCAATTATTTTAATATTTCCTTAGTAAGGAAATTACTACGTCATAATTGTGTCATAAATAAACTAAATATTTTTTTGTCTAAAAATTATAAATAAAATATAATTATGTGGGAAATATTTATATATTGATAATGAATATTTATAGTCGATTTTATATTATGTATAACCATATATTAAATTTTTTTTAATTATTAGAAAATGAATTTCCCTCTTTTAACTATTTTTTAAAAATAATAATAATAAATGTCCTAATCAATTATAAGTGGACAAAAGAGAATAATATTTAATTACTATGGTATATTTTTTTCTAATTATACTTGTCCAATATAATTAGGGAATTTTTTATTGTAATTATAAAATCATTTTTACCCTTAATTACCCTATTTACTTTTAATTGTGGTAAATAAAATTAACCAGTTACTATTCACCAAAATTTTTTTTAACTAATTGAATCACTTTTTACATACTAAATTTCAACATTGTCTCTAGTATTTTTACAACTCAACTTACATAATCCTTAAAATAATGCTTTATTCAAATTTGAAAATGCTCCTTTATGGGGGTAAAAGACAGTAAAATGTTCGATATAATTTTATATATCTAATCTTATTATAAAATTACTCCAATTAGTTAAATTGAAAATATATAGGTATTATTATTTATTTTGACCAAAAATAAATTAAAATTAAATAAATAATTATTTAAATTAAAAGTCAGTGTTAGGCAATAATGTGGTGTTTTTTCACTATTCATAGAAAATTGAATGTTATCAGAAATATACCAAATATTTACCCTAATAAAATTTCGATATTCCAAATTAAGAAAATCATTTTATTATACCAAATTCAAAACACATAATTCGCATTTATTAATTTAAAATTATTTCCTGTTGTGAAAACCAAAAGAGGGTTTTTTTAAAAGGTAAATAATATCCATAGTTTTCCATGTGTTTATGAAAAATATAAATGTGAGGTGACATATAATGACCAAAATTGTATTAAATGATAATAATATAATATATTTATACACCCTAACAATTAAAATTCATAAATTATCACTATAAATTATTTCAATTAAAAAAGTTGTTTTTCATTAAAACAAATAATTTTTCACTATTCATCAAAATGTGATAGTTTTCAGAAATGTACAAATAATATATCCAAACTAAATTTTTATGTCTTTCTTATAAGGAATAATTTAATTTCATTAAATTTAATATATAAAATTGTCAGACATTGGTTCTGTAAAGGGTTCTCCATTAAAAGGTGTTAAAATTGAATTTTTTATTGAAAAATACTTATTTTATCAGAAAAAATGACATTGTTCTTACATCATGTATTTGAAGCCCATAAAATGGATGTTAATATTAAATAGATTATATAAGAATCAAAATGAAGTTATACTATTCATAAACACCTTTTGAACGTTTAGTTTAATAAGTTGTTATGAGCTCGAACTCAGTGTTGCATGTAGCGCAAACTATTAAATTACATTAATGAGATAACATACTATAAATTATTGGGGTGTCACACTCTAACATCCTTCAATAAACTTCATCCACGAAATTTGAAATTGTTCTTTGAAAATAAATGGGTAAAATTAGAAACAATACCTTTGAGGAAAAACCACATTAGAAAATGGTTAAACAAAAGTTAATATTAATAAGTCGGAAAGGGAAATGAAAAAGTATCCACCAAATTAGGATCTCTATTAGGCAAAGATTTGTGGAAATTATAGAAATATAATTGGAGAAAGACATAAATATTTATTTGGAGTGATTGTGGTCATCAATCTAAAACAAATGTAAAATTGATGGCCTCAATTCCATCAATCTTTGCTGATGTAATATATCATTAGTTAAAAAAACAGAAGGTATTAGGATAACAGATTCTTGTTTTTATGATCAATTCCATTATGTTTTAGAATTATTTTTTTTCATATAATCTGAAAGGAAATATATATTTGACATGTATAGTTTTATCCTTATACTAATTCCTACAAAACTCAGCTTTCACTCAAAATATAAACAAATTTAATATTATTCCATTTATCCTAACCATATAGGGTTCCAAAAATATTGAATTTATAGTTCAATTGTCAGACTAGTTAAAAAAATACATTATAATAACATGGACATCACATATGCTAGTTGTAGGTGATCCACTCTTTTCACCCATTAGTTAAAGGTTCAATTATCGTGGCCTTGCCAGACGCGACAGGTTGTCGCCTGACCTCATGGATGTCTTTTTATGGGAATCCAAAAATAATCTCACGAAATGATTTATCCTTAACAATAGTGTCCAATGACAAACATAAGTGATTACAACAATTAGATGTATCCAAAATACTTCCATCCAAACCCACTATCCATAATTTATAAGTTAAACACAATGAAGATACTTTTACCACATAATAAAATGTGAATATCGTCATTATGTATTCTTCTAAAACACAGCAACAACCTGAATTAACATATAACTATATTTTTTACATTCATTCTCCCTTATTCATTTCAGAATACTAGATATACTCCTTATATCCAAATTTTTTTGTAAACTCCAACAATGATGGAATAAACAAACCATTAACCAGTTCCAACGATGTCAATAATATCAAATATAATTTATCATAATCAGTCATTTCTTATTCCAAAATCAATTCCTCTGTATCAGGACCATATTAATGTTTTGACTTTCCTTCAACCATGTATTTTCCAAAAATATTAACCTTCTATTAAATAAATTTTATTGGTTCCACAAAATCTCATGTCCTTAATGAAATAATACTTTAGTACAATCCTTATATACTCTATAATTTTTATAATATGTACATCATTAATACAATACTAAAATTACACAATACATTAATAACAACATAAGAAATCCAAATCATTCCTCTTCATCATAGGTAGTATCATAACTATATTATTATCCAATAGCAGCATTTGAGGTATACTCTGATGATTTGGACATTGATTGGAATAGTGTCCCAACTCCTTGCAGAGGAAGCATTGCAATTTGAAAAAATTATCTCATCCTTTGAATCACATACATAGTGTCCTTTTTATCCACAATTATAATAAACTCCAATTACTTTCAAGTAGTTACCTAGGTGACACCTTCCACAGTTATTACATATGGAAAAATACTTATTTCCTTTATTCCCTTTATCTATCATTCCCTCTACCATCATCTTCTCCTCTGTCTTCCCTTCAAATTCATAAGACTCAAAAAATTATTTACTTATATTATTAACACATGATAGTATTTCGTCATATGATGATAATACATCGGAGAATATTTCCTTTCTAAATTTTATATTAACACCATGAATGATATGATCACTCTTAATATATTTCTCATGCGTAATGCTAGAGGTCTCATTCCATCTACTAGGTCAAATTTCTATGAAATGGAAAAAACTAGGTTAGTTTATGAATCACAATGCATAATTCAAAACATGTAAAATAGTTAAAATAAAATGAACTGTTCATGGAAATAATCCATAAACAGAATAATGTTTTCTTTGAGGTATTATATACTCATAATCCCTTCATAGTGGTTTGTAAAGAGAACAAAAATTATCCTAAGCATATCTCCCAAGAGTGTTGTAACCAAGAGTGTAGCATGTCCCATTGTCTTATACCAGTTCTCATTCGAGTCTAGCTCAAATTCGTGTTTTTGGTTTTTTCAATTAGGTACATCTATTCTAGAGATTCCTATACCTACTCGTATCCAGAATGGGATGCATTTCTCAGAAAACACATAAAATCTATATAGTTCCAAAATTAAAGGAATTTCATCTATAATAATTCACAATGTCTCTCATAGGTCAGTGTGCTCTAATTAGAGTTTTTGTAAATCTAGTTTCCAATGTTATTGCAAAACTTCTTCTGATACAAATTGTAATGCCCCGAACACAGTTATGTGAGTCAGTGCATTATTTTAATACATTAGCATGATTACAAGGAATCAAGTCCCAAAATATCAATTAGTTTATTAGTCATGGAAAATAGATTACATGCATGAACATTACATTACAAATTATACAATAAATCACTACAAAAATTATCCATTGAGAATTCCAATATTCCCTTTGCATAACCCTGCTCATCAATCATACGGTACTTCGTCACATCCTGAGAAAAATAAAACATGGTAAGGTTTGAGATCATGTGCTCAGTAAGGATAAAAATAGAGAGGAAACTTTAATAAATAAGCATAAACATTAAAGGAAATGGATTAGACTCAATGCAGAGACTTTTAAACCTAAACATAAACATAATATGGAAAAGAAAAAAAAATCAAATAATACCATTTTATTATTCTCTTGGATATTCTACTAGTCGAATAATAACATGCAATATCAATAACCACTTTCATAATGATGGAATTCATAATGCTGGATTTCATAACCACATTGTCAAGTCCTTGTGCCAAGAATAAAAATTAGATTCTATCAAGTCCTTTTTCTAACATAGTAGTTTTTCTCATGAGACCTACTGATTCATCGATGAGCTATAGCGATCTCCACCGAACACTTATTATGTCCAACACATTCCTCATATGAAAAGGTTTAAACATAACATAATCATTTCTATTAAAACAAGCATACAAAATTTCATTACATTGCCCATAAACCTTGATTGGTATTTAAATAACACATCCATAGTCAAAAATATCACAAAAAACTCAATAACCTATGGAAGAAATGTATCATAATAAATCAACTTAAAAGAAGTTTGAAAACCGTCAAAGGATGTTGACATAAATGAAAATGATTTGTAATAATCTATGAGAGAAATATCCCTTTTTCATGAATGAAATTAAAATTCAACCAAATTTGAATGGAATACATTTATAGGAATTATTCTTTCAATGTGTTCCATACCACTTTGAATCTTTTTAAAGTATTTAACATTTTTAAAACATTCATGTCCATATAAATAAATCCATAAAAACCATTTTTGAAAACATGGACAATAATGAGAGTGATTTACAAGAATAAATATTTAAAACATTAAAAATGATGTTTTAGTAAAATATACCATAAAAATTCACATTGGAAACTATTTTAATCAAACATGGGCATTAGTTATAAATTTCTCTCAGAAGATACATCCATTAAAACAATATCGAATAATAAAGAGACTATGAAATTAAACCTTACCTTGCACTTTCATTTAGTCGAGGGTATGATTAACATCATGTATAAAGACCGTAGTTTGTTATTAAATTATAAATGAACTATATTAATATATATGATATCATAAACGATTCATTAATGACTATATATTATCCATTTAATAATAATTTCGATGACAAATTAATATTTGGGTAATAATTGTTTTCTTTATCGTATGTGTTTTAACTTGATGCTCTTGATTGTATCACATAGATAATTATTTAAATACATCAATAATATAAGACATAATTTATATATCATATATATTTAAAATTTAAATATGTATAATAGACGTATATATAAAATGGAAAAAACCATTTATGTAGACGATAGGTCGTACGTACGCATAAACGTTGTTTCTATTTACATATCGTATAGAACAGAACTAAGTGAACAAGATATATGTAAGTACATATATATATATATCTTCATTATCATTATTATATCATATATTACATAGTTAATAATGATATATATATTTTAATCATCATTGAATGGTGAACGAGAAAATGAATCTCATCACTACGTGGAGACGGTAATCCGTACGTATGCACGAGCGAAAATATAACAATATGGATGGAAAAATAGTATGTAATTGGGTGATATATCATATATCAAAAATAATTAACTTGTTATATTTATTATTTAAATCATTTAAACTCATTATTATATCCATCCAAATACTGATGTGTTTGAATAACATACTACACTATAATGTGGAGACGGTAGTCCGTAAGTACACATATAGGGAGACTTTATCAATTATAGGTTGGATAGAATAATGAATATGGTTGAAAAAATTTTATAATAACATAATATTATATAGAATATACTGGAGTTTTTATTTTATAATGTAAATAACAAAGAAATTGGAATTGGAAAAATAAAACAACTTGAAAGAGGTGATTAAATATTTACCTCTTCTTCAGGTTCATCATTTTGATTTGATCAAAAGTTCTCCATAAGGTGGATTTCTAACCAATGGAATGCCTCTATGATCAAGGGAGGAATGTTGGGAGGTTATTTTGGTAGGTTTTTGTTGAGCTAAAAGAATTTATAGCTGTTAAAATAAGTGAAGGGGAAGTTCCCTCTTATAAGAGATGTGAGGGTCACTTTAGGAAAAGGTTGAAATATTATTTTGTAATAAAATAATATTCCATTTATAATTTCTAATAAGTGAATTATTTATAGTATAATTTGATGGTGGGTCTAAAACCCCACATCCAATATGTTTTAGAATGGTTTAGGTCATCAAATTAACCTTATCTTTTAGATTTAACTCTTAGTTTAGTAGATTGACATTTACCATGTCTCATTGTACTTTTATAATTTATGTTTTTATACAAACTATATACTTCTAAGAGAACCCCATTAGTTTAATTAATGAAGTATATAATAATATTAAGGATACATGGGATAACCTTATCCCTTTTGGAATATTATATCAAAAAATAATATAGTATTTGTTTTGAATAAACAATTATGTAAATTTTGACATTATTTAGTAAATATTTTTTATTATCCAAAAGACATTATTACTTAGAAATAAATTCATATTATCAATCCTAACATTTCATAATAACCTATAAAATTAGTTGAATTCATCAAAAGTCACAAATTACAATTATTTGTATATTTATAATATCAATTATTTTAATATTTCATTATTATGGTAATTACTGCATCATCATTGTGTCATAAATAAATTAAATTATTTACTAAAAAAGTATTATAAACAAACTATCATTATCTATGTAATCTATTTAGATTTCAATGGAATATTTATTGTCGAATTTATATTTTTTATTACCCTATGTTGAAAATTGTTTAGTTATTAAACATTGAATTTAACTCTTTTAACTCTTCTTTAAATAAAATAATAATAAATGCCCTAATATAATCAAAGTAGACCAAAGTGAATCATATTTTTTTTCTAAGTTTGTTTTCTATAGAATAATTCTTATAAAATATAATTAGATTATTTGTTAGGGTAATAATAATATACTCTTTACCCAAAATTAACATATTTACTTTTAAATGTGGTAAATAAAAGTAAAAAAGTTACTATTCACCAAAAATTATTAATATCTTATTGGACCACATTTTACATACTGATATCAACTGTGTCTCTTGTATTTTTGAAGTTCAACTTATAGAAATAGTCAAATTAAGATTTATTTAAATTTGCAAATGCTTATAGGAGGTGGCTAAGACAGAGTAAAGTGTTTGATAAAATATTATACATCTAAATTTATTATAAAATTACTCCAACGAATTAAGTTGAAAATATTTGAGTATTATGTATCAATTTTAAACTAAAATAAATTAAAATTTAATAACTAATTATTTACATAAAAATTCTGTTTTAACAAAGAATGCAATTTTTATTTCACTATTCAAAAAAAATGAAGGTTTTTTTAAAAATACAAAAAATTTACCCTAAGATAATTTTGATATTCTAAATTCCAAAATAAAGTATATTTTACCATATTAAAAACATAGAAGTTTATTTTATTAATTTAATATTATTTCCCATTGTCAAAAACAAAAAAAATTGTTTTTAAAAAGAAAAAACTATCAAATGAATTACATGTGTTTATGTCAAATTTAAATGTTAGATTACTTATAACGACCAACATTGTAATAAATGATAAAAATATTATCTGATAATACATCCAAACCATTAAAATTAATCATTTTTCAATAAAAGTTATTTCTATTAACAATGAATTTTTAATTAAAGCATTTATTTTTTCACTATTCATTAATATATGAAAGTTATTAGAGAAGTAAAAAAAATTATCCAAAATCAATATTTATGTCCAATTTATAAAAAAGAATTTAGTTTCATTATGTTTAATATATTAAAGTGTCAAATACGTGTTTTAAAAGGGTTTTACATTAAAAGGTGGTAAAATGGCATATTTTTTTAAAAATACTTAATTTATCGATAAAATGTTTTTTTATATTATGTATTTGAAACACATAATATGGATGTTAAAATTATATAGAGTATATAAGAATAAAAATGCAGTTAATATTATTCATAACCACTTTTTGAACGGTTAGTATAATATGATGTGTTGAGATCGAAATCGGTGTTGCGTGTGGCACAAGCTATTGAATTTCATTAATGAGATAACATAATATGAAATCTTGGGGTATTACAACATCAATAATAAAAAAATCAAAATCCTATATAAAAGGAATAATTGTTTAAAAATTCATTAAATGTCGGATCATTCCCAAGACCACACAGTTGGATTATTTCAATATCCCTAGAGCATTTGGATATTAAATATGTAATTAATATCCATTGAAACATCCTTATAAATTCCCAAACAAGGGTTTTCACCTAATTTATGTCAAATAAATCGTAAGAGGGGTGAAGCTGGAATATATAAAATAATCTTGTGAAATATGATATTTGGATAACTGTTATAAGTTACTCACTATTAGAAATTTCATGGTGTCACCATTTAGTGAGCCACAGTTTGGTGTCACTATTATGTGAGACATCATTTGGTGTCTCCATTCAGTGATAAAATGTTTTATTTTACCATTCATTGAGACACCCCTATGTAAGACACCATTCAGTGAGCCACTGTTTGGTGAGACACAACTCTGTAGCACTCTATAGAGTCAATGTGCTATGAGACACCATTCTGTGACCCCATTTGGTGAGACATCATTCGATGTCAACATTCGGTGTGACACAATTTGGTGTAAGCATTCATTGAGACACCACTCAGTGAGACACTATTTTGTGAGCCATCATTTGATGAGCCAACGTTCGCTGATTCATCATTTGGCGAGCTAGCAATCAGAAAAATTAGATATATTAAAAACTCCAAAAATAAGACATCCTTACCCCCCCTCCCCCAAAAAAATACCCCAAAACATGAATTCCACTAATGAATGGAAGAAGGGGTCTAGGTTATCACATCAGATTCCTCTTAAACTATTATCAGAAATTGGAATTCAAAACTAAACACAAAAGTGGAGGGGTCAAAATAACCACCACATAAGATACCTCTTAATGATAAACCACCTTGCCTTGTTCACATGATGGAGTGAAAACATCGAAAAACAAGAACAACTACCTGACATATTCCAGCACATACAACCACAAAACACAAAAAGTCACACTGTCCCAACACATGTATTTGGGAATTCCTCCTTCCATGCCATGATATTATCTACATTGTGTGACAGTGACTCACCCACTAATGTTTATTAACTTCCTCATTAATTCAAATTAATTAGAGATCATGTCATCCACTTCCCAGATATTAGGACAATTCAATCCTTATAGAACAAGGAAACGACTCATCCCAGAGAATACAAGGTCAAGTATCACATCAAAACAAGGAAAAAAATCTAAAACTGAAAACAACATTGGGTATCGGGAGCACATTAGTGCATCTCACTCTAATGTACTCTCCTCCCATCCACTAATCCACCGCCTCACACGATCCAAAAAAATCATCTACCCATGAAAAACCTTCTTTTGATGATCCTATTTTTCCATTGGATTCTCCATGAATATAACATCATCCATGCTATCCAACTCCCCTATACCAATGACTTGGTAGTCACCATGATAATAATGAAGAATATAGGAGACAATAAAGTCGTTATGGATCCTCCTCAACAATGTTGTCAATGCCATTTGATATTCCACCTCTCAACCATGTACAAACACCTTTAAAGGACAGATAAACCATGGAGAAATATTTATTCCCCTACAAAACCTACATTTCACACATAGATAATAACTCTTCAATAATACATGGTTCCCATCCTTGAACATTATGGTCCTCCTCATTCGGTCATCATATGAATTCTATCGATTCTCTTCTTCCATCATCCCATAATGGACATGTTTCTCTTTATTTTTTTTTAATCTTCACCACATCTAGACCATGTACAATTGTGTCCAAACACTCTTTCAGCACAAGGGTGAATGAGATGATATTACATATAAATATTCAAATAGAACCATTCCACTGTAATTGTGAAATTTTTTATTGTAAGTGAACCATAAATATAGAAAATGTCACTCTTAGGCTATACTACGGTATGGAACACCTACCTGCAACATGTCCTACAATGTCTGCTTGGTCCTCATTATTTGTTCATCTATTTGAGGTTGTAAAGTAGTGTTGTGGAATATCAATGTTACAAATACATGTTGTAATCCCCTCAAAACTCATGATTTAAATTGTTTATCTTGATCCATGACAATAGATCTAATAACTCTAAAAAACAGTACCACCTCTGCCACATAACTCTGCATTGAGGAATCCACTAGGCTCCAATCATTAATCACTATAAATTGAGATGAATTCATCAACATATCCACTAATACACATATTTCATAGTATCCTCTTAGATCATCAGTAATATATTTAATAAATCCATTGATAAGTCATCCCAATTCTATTAAGAGACATATGAGTGCTGAAAAAAGCACCAAAAAATTGTACTCATCATTCAATTAAATCAAACTAAGTACCTTGACAGGAACTCCACCACTATAAGGTTTATCCCAATCCAATAAAACAATTCCCTTCTAGCCTTAGTACAGTTTGTAATCTCTTGGGTGTACTTCCCGGGTTGATATATTTAACTCACTGAGAACACCCTAATGCATCTCCTCTAGAATGAAGTGCTTCTCAGGGAACAAAATTGGATTTTGACCATCCTCCAACCATCCCTCAGGGACATTTCCTCAGTCAAATAGATCACACATCACCTCAACATCATAGTCTCACCACTGAGACACATCCACCATTATCCTCAATGATGAATTTACTTTCATTTAAAATAAGTATCTTCTACCACCCACCATTCCCAAATATATGAGGAAGGTATCCTACATTTATATTGCTCTCTATGCATCCTCAGATTCCTAAACTACATCCTTATGAGACTCCCTTATCAAAGCATCAGCCACAACATTTACCTTCACTAAGGTGGAAGATATCTCAAAATTATAATCTTAGATAAACTCCAACAAGCTCTAATTCCGCATGTTTATTTCTTACTAGGAATAGATTTACCAAAAACACTTTTGATCCATGAAGACCACAAATCAATCCCTAATGCGGAAATGATTCCACAGATTCATTGAAAACATGGCCGCTGCTATGTATAGATCATGGGTGGGATAGTTACTTTCATAAGGGGATAACTTTTTATACCCATAGGAGATTACTCCATGTTCCTCCAACATCACACAACACAACCCCAAGTGAGAAACATCAAAAATCACATCGAACATCACCCCTTCATCTAGAAATCTGAGCACTTGGGAACTAAACAACTTCCCTTTAGATAAGTGAAACCTTCTCTGCACTACTCACTGCACACAATGACTTGACCCTTTATTGTATGAGTCATCAATGAGGCTTCCACCTGATCGAAATCAGGTACAGATCTCTAGTAATAGCTTCCTAGGCAGAGAAAAATAAAATCTTATACCACATTAATGGGGTTTTCTAAGGAAAAAACTACATTAAACCCTTGATGGGAACACTTCTATGCCCTAATGATACACTACATGCCCAAGGATCTAGACCTCCCATGTCCTTAACATTAACTTGTATAGATTTTTAAAATATATTGGTGCTAATGGATCTATATGATATTCCTGAGTTTCCTAGTATTCCCCTCCTTGGAACTTGAGTTGATCAAAATAAAATTGATGAATACCATGAGAAATCGTTCTAGGAAATCATGGATGATATATTCCTGAGCAACACGAACATGGCCGACATGTTCATAATAGAAAATGACATAACTAAGAATTCAATGTGTCAGTACGTGTACCTAGAAGTATTCTTTAGGATGACACCCACATTTTCCCTAAACAAGTGATATCCAAACTGTAGATCGATATTGAAAAAAATAAATTACTCCCCTCATTTTGTTGAAATATAATCAATCATCCGTAGAAGGAAAATATTCTTGTGTGTTACCTAATTGAACATTTGATAATCTATACATATCCTCCAATAACCATTTTCCTTCTTCAAATAAAATACAAAATCACCCCACTGTGACACAATAGGCATGGTAAATCCCTTCCTAATTATATCTTCATGTTGGATCTACAACTCTACTATATCCAAAGGAAACTTCCAATAAGGATTCATCAATTTTAGAGTAGCACTGAGCTGCAAGTCTATCCTAAAGACAACATCATGTCGAGTGGTTAGAGTCAAAAAGTAAGAAAGATAAACATCCAATAACTCCCCAACATGAATGGGAGTCCCCTCCATCTCTATTTCCATCTATCCAACTAATTTCCTAAATATCATAGAAATGAGAGGCTACATGGTATGGATGACCTCCCTACTGCTCCACCCACCAATGAATTCTACACACCACCATTTTGTGTCAAAAAACATAACTCTTCTATGGTAGTTGTCGATAATAGCCTGCATATAAAACAACCAGTCAATTATAAGGATGACATCATACTACATCATTTAAAATATGAAAAGATCCCCACAGGTCAAATGTGGTCTTAACATAAATCTACATCACTCGAAAAAAGAAAAACATATTTTTGTGACCTCATACTGGTGTACTCAACACTAATGGATGTAATTTCACTCCATGTATAGTCCTAAGACATGGTCTATAACCGGTGTAACAAATTAGTGTGAAGCTAATAAATCAAACATAGTAAAGAAAAGGGTGCAGAAAAAACTGATCTTACCTAAACTGATATCTGGACCCAGTGGAACTACTGCCTCCACAAAAAACTACTATCCACCCCATTCTATTTTACCCCACTTCTATCAACCAACTCCCTAGCCATGCCCTGGTCTTGGTCCCTAGGGAGAAACAGATGGTTGGGCTCCTCATGCACCTTCCTCCCATGGTGGAATAGGGGCATGTTGTACCAACATCTAGAAACGACTGGCTGGAAACTACAACTGAGGGGGGCACTGAACATTCCATACTCTACTATACTGAGCTCTAGTTGGGAACTGTCCCTAGAGGTTTCCACAACCTCTGTATAAAAAGCACCTCATACCTAGGCATGTGAGAAAATTTTGGGGAAAAGAGTGTCATAACTGAAATAATTTGGGTTTGTTCCCCACTAGTAGAAACCTTGAAGTCCATAACAGTTGAGAATTAGTACTGATGGCATTCACATTGAAATATGTTGATTGAATTCCCTCACATGGCATGCCTCCTCCTAAGTGCATCCTATTCACTACCTCATCCTTCGTATGAACTGATATGTATTTCGACATAGATAAGGGAGTAACCACATAAAGAAGAGAATGTAGGTGCTCCTACACTCTGAAGATCATAGGAAACTCCTCATCTGGAAAGGGATCTAGAAAAAATAAGAGATCCTTGATCTTGATCCCCAATCCCCTCACTGTCATACTCCCATACTAGTGGGCGATTAGATACTTTCTGTCCATGTCCTTTATCATGGAATAGAGTAATTCTTCCTGTAAATTTAACTCAAATTCGTCCCACAAAACACCAGTCTCCTTCCTCCCTCAAAGATAAATAGTCCACCATTGGCTGGATTCTACCCTCAAGAAGATAATCTATAAAGGAACCTATTACTCTACCAGATCCTGCATCAAGTAGAAATAGATCCCGAGGTTCTCGAGCTAGTTCTACATTTCCATGTCCAAGACGCTACCCTCATACCTTTAAAGAGTGTGTAACTATAATGAATAAAGAATCTTCTACCTCTGGTCATCCTATTCCACTTGATGAACCCTCTAATGATCAGATGCATTGGCCTACTGTGCCTCCACTACTTGAGCCACTTGTGTACAAAGACCATGTTCTATAGATGAATAGTAATCAAGAAACTCCTAATATTGAGTAGTATGGAACCTAATTAGTGTTCATTTATACTAATTGATTATTTTAATTTCAGGTCAATTCTGAGGACAAATAAGAAAACAATTTATCATGATGCATTTACCATTCATAGGGTCTCTACATCATAATCACTGTAGCCTATCTTGGGGACTCTGTAAGCTCATAGTCATTGAATTAGATCATGGGGGCCCTAAAATCCAATGTATTAGAGGATACTCCATGTCATGGGTCACACCCCAAGATCACCTAACATTGTTTCCCAACTATCCCTTGAAATATTCACTATGTATCACTAGATGCACCATATAATATCTCAACCATA
Source organism: Viscum album (assembly GCA_963277665.1). Taxonomy (NCBI): domain Eukaryota; kingdom Viridiplantae; phylum Streptophyta; class Magnoliopsida; order Santalales; family Viscaceae; genus Viscum; species Viscum album. The sequence goes on from OY728155.1 coordinate 1,451,632,269, forward strand.
ACCTATGATAACATTCATTCATGATTGGCCTTCATCAAGATGAGATAAGGGTTATCAATGTGCAGATACTTATTTACACAAGATGCTGGATATATAATGACCTTAAACTCCTACCTCTTATAGGCCCCATGGTGGAGACCATCCCCACAAGTATATAAATCTATCAAAATGGGTGGAATTAAATTTTTTTAGTAATAATGAAAATGAGATAAAATATACCAACCTCATGATAATAAAATAAATATAAATATATATATATATATACATAAACAAAAATCCATCCCAAATTCTTGTATAATGTAAATATACATAAAATAAATATCATTATACAAGGTATGTACCTAAATAAAACTACTCATGGACACAACAACCATCTCCAATGTCTAATATAGTATGCTATAGAATAGTTCTCATAATCTCACTGGAAGCCTGAAAAATATATTTTGTATATTGGGGGATCATATAAGTATACTAATTAGGGAAAACCCAAATTCACCCATTCATAAGTGGGAGAAGAAAACTAATTCCCCTCTGAGAAAAGAGTAGAAACACAAATGCACACAACATGCATAATATAAAACACAACCTCACTAAGTCAAAGTCACCAAATAACACAATTCATTTAATAAAATATAATAAACACATAAATATTTGGGTACCCCACACCACTTCCCACTGGTTAAATGATCATATCTAAAGATTAATATCCTGACACTACTATTCTCTTTCATAGGACCCACTATCAAAACCTTCCCCCACACACCTAGACCACAAACCACACACATCTTGCATGTAGAAACCTATTCTTCACACACAACACACCATGCCTAAAAAAACAGAGCCTCATTCCGAAGACTCATTGGAAACAAACCACCTCTCATAGAACTACTACCATTGATTTTGTAATAAACCCAACGCTATTGCAGCATGCCTGAATGTTTTTTGGGTGGTAAATGACTATAAGATGGTGTGGGGATGAGGTAATAACCATCCATCCACCATCCCACTATGATGATTTGAAAAACACCTTCCACCATAACAATGGGGGTGTTCATAACATCGTGGAAAACATGGGTGGGGTGCGAGTAGAAAATGAAATGAACTACATGATTATAAAAATTGTTAAAAAACTCACCACAAACTATGGGTTTTGAAAAAATCAACCAGCACACACAAACCACCTTTTCTTCTAACCTATATGCATGTATCACGGTGAATGGTGGTCACTTCAATAAGTAGATATATACCAATTTCCAAATGATTTGACCAATTTTCATTATTCATTTATCAATTTTTATTTTATTTATCCCAATAATACCTAGACAAGTAACAAGAACAACAACAACGACCATTCTAATAAGGTAAAAAGACAATAAAAAACTGCTACAACAGAACACAATACCAAAACACACTTTTTATTTTGATATTACCAACAACATTCATCTATGGTTTCCAGCCTAATCCATCCTCTCACAACCAATCCCGATAACTCTGCTACACAACAATAGTTCACACAACACACCAATAAACAGGAAATAATGACATATCCCAAACCTAAATCCCCAGTTCCCATCCACTACCTTGAAACCATCCCACATCACTACATGTCCATCCATTCCACAATCCATCAATCTCTCAAACTAAGACACCATTATAAAGCTGGTACCACCTCATACACACAGTCACACCACCATCCATAGAACCACATTACCACAATCCACACAAGGGAAAAACACAATAAAACCCAATATATGACCACACTTATAGATTATGGTGAAATTCATATTTGAGAAACATTCTTATATAATTTCTAAATTGACAAGAAAGGGTGATCACACAAGGGTTTTCATCTTTGGGAATCAATTTCATTTAATACGGTATACATGAATAATAAAATTGATATTTTTAGAAATTATTTATAATGTAATAAAAACTATTAAAAAGAATCACCCATGCTCAGAAAAATACAACCAACATATATGATTTCTAGAAGGAACAATGCAACCAATAATCACACCATCAACAAAGATAACGAATAAAATATGCATTCAACATCAATCCACCCCTATCATTTTATCAATTTTGTGTAATCATTTATCATTTTAAATTGATTATATTAAAAAAATTCGAAAAATAACATTACTATTCTCACCACACATGATACACAATTAGAAGAGAGACAAATAAAATACCAACATTGAACAAAATGTGACTAGAACTCATGCTTGTACCAAATAAGGGGTGTTCTAGTAGCATAAAAATCCAACAAAGATTGGAAAACAGGGGCACAATATAAGCGCACAAATCATTTGTGATGAAAGGTTCTCATTGCACTATGAGAAAGGAGAAGGTAGGACGTTGTCCTTCGAAAAAGATTGATCCTATATCAATGGAAAAACATTTTCAATAGCAATTAATGTTGGATCATAACCAATACCATGTGGTTGGATTATTTAAAAGTCCGCATTGCATTAGGATATTAAATATATAATTAATATCATTTAAAACACCTTTAAAAATTCCGAATCAAGTCATTAATGTTGATTTACATTAGATAAAGAGTAATAGGGTGAAGGTTGATAATTTGGGAGAACCAGGTAAATACTAAAAATTTGGAAAACTGTATAAAGTAACTCACCATTGGGTGACTCATGTTGTCACCCTTCGATGAGCCAGAGTTTTGAGTCACCATTTGGTTTTATGACATTAAGTGGAACCATTCAATTATAAACTACTCAATGATTCATTTTTCAGTGAGACATCATTTGGTGTCACCATTCGATGTCACTATTCAGTGAGACACCACATGGTGTCACCATTAGATGAGGCACCGTTTGGTGATCTACAGTTCATTTAGCCACCTTTCAATGCCACCCTTTCATTTTCCACTGTTTGGTTAGCCACCATTTTTTGAGACCCCGTTAGATGAGCGACCATTTAGAAACTAGATTTTGGAAAAAATCATTAATTAAGACACCATTACCCCCTAGATCATCCCAACCACATGATTTTCACAATAGAATGTCCCCAAGGGGTCCGAGTCATCACACATAAGGATTATTAAATTATAATACACAGAATATGAACTATATATTCTTTTTTTCATTATATATTAAAAAACCCAAATATTTAGTACAAGAGAAGTTAATCTTAAAATAGAAATATCCATTATAAGGAAATGGAAAACATTTAATATCCAAAATTCAATAAAAATACCCATGTTCTACAAAAAATAATCAACAAAAAATTGTTCTCAAAATTCTAAAAAATAATCCAATGTAACATTGAAAAAAATAGAAGGATTTGATCACATAGTCTTCCAAGATAAGATTTAACATTTAAATCCTCAAATAACTCTTAATGTATTATACTAAAACGTAATTTCTTAATCACATATTCCCACTGTTAGGTTAACCATTTCAAAAAAATACATAAATCACTATAACACTTGAATAATAAAATAGATTCATCCAAAATAAAATTCATCCATTATTACACAAATAATATACCATTGTATTATATTATCCATAGGCATATAGGGTTCCCAAAATTGTGAAAATCATCTAAAAGGACTCTTGCCACATAATACCAAAATCATTTTACAATACTAAATATATCAATTTCATAAAACATAAGTTCCCAAAATAAAATAATTCTTATTTCAGCAACTCATTTATCAATAAATAATTTTATACTAAGCAGGGACATTACGTTAGATAGTGGTTGGTGATTCACCATTGTCTCCCTTTGGTAGTTGGTTCAATTTCCATGACCTTTCCATATGTGATGGGTTTTCACCAATCATATAGGTTATCCTTTTTATAATACTATATAATTATTATAATATTTTAAAAAATATTATATATTTCTAAAAAATAAGAGTAATTTGTTTAAAAATCAAAGGTTATATCATTCCATTCCATTTGTATCCCAAAAAGTAATAACCCTTAATAAAATAAAAAACAAAAGATCATATCTACCCTAAAGGTTATTAATTAATTTTTTTTATTTCCTCCTAAGATTATATAATTATTCCTTTAATAACATTTTTACAAAAGAAATATCAGTGTTACACAAAATATAAAAAATTCCTCAAAAGTAATCCCATCACCATAGGAGAATTGATAAATTTGAACATTTTAGTATCCAATAATCTACGATAATACTTGAGTCCTATATATGTTGTGTTCACACAAGATTTTGGTTCTTCATGATAACATAACCACGTGTTTCCATATTTTTCATTAATACTTGTTTCCTATAATCAAAAAACATGAATCTTGTTGTATGATTCTATAATGTCAAAACAAGAGACATGAAATATTCCATAACGTTCATTTGTCATATTCAAATACATAATATTCAATGGTATTGGAATTATGTATTTCTAAACATATATTTTTTTATGGTCACTTTGATTCCATTCCCAAAAATTATTTATATGAGACGTATTTTCATTATGACCATTCTCCCTAGATATGAAACATTCAATTGATAAATTGAAAATAACATCATTCCCTCTTTTGGAGTCAACTGAATGATTACTTTTTCCCATAGAATGATATTTATTTATGTCCTTAATTTCCACATCTATTACATCATCATGTGCCTTTAAAACCTTTTTTATATGTTTCCTTATGCATCATGGACACATATTTTGATTAATATACATACCATTTTGATAATTTTTACTTCATCCTCAATAAGGATCTGTTTCTATCATATATGAGCCATAATTAAAATCACTATGCATTATGTGGGTAATCATGACTACAAATAGTTTGTTTAGTATATCTACAATAGTTCTCATTGTATCTCCCACTTCATTTGGTTTATTATTAATTGAACCACCACATTTTCCTTCAATCCGTTGTCACAATGGTGACTTTCATCCAATTACTTAAAAAATGGATTGAGTGAGTATATCAAAAAAATCATCATATACTATCATATGAGAATGGTAAACACTATGATATAACCATCCATGATATATAATACTCATTAATATTTTGTAAAATTACTATGAATATTTATATTATGATAAACATTGTTGTTATATAAAAAATGTCACATATGATTAAATAACACAGTAACATCTAACATTGTCTAAATAGACCATTGATAGCAACTAAAAGGACCCATACATTAAACATTACACAATCATGAGATAAGTCAATAATGTGACATTAATTCATATAAATGATCCTTTATGATTTAGAGAATTAGAGAAATATATCATAAATCATACATAATAACTTAAATATTTCAACATATACACTTTTAGTCACAGGACAATTTTTCATATAAAAATGATTTAAAATGAATTATGGTTTTTTATTTTATTAAATAGTATAACATTTCCCTGATCTTGTCCTCATATCTAATATTCATTAAAGCCAATGAAAAACATTTCTATACAGTTGAAGATTATAAAAATCTTCGTAAGGGATACACAATGAAAGAAAACTATTATTCATACATATATAAGTAATCCATGAATACATTTCATAAATTAAAAATTTTCACCTTCACGAAATAGTAAATGATCATTACTAAATATAATCTCATTTCATACCCTTTTCTGTAAACAATATTTTACCAAAAAACACATAGAAAGGAATATATACAATATAAAGGTATCATGGAACATAAAAGTACTTAAATTGAATAACCATGTAGTAAAATTCGACACAAATACCTAAATGGAATAGTTATACAGCGAACTTCCATACCGAATACATTCGAGGTTATAAGATAACCAGCTATACATTGTTTATCCTACAACCACCTTTCTTTGATTTATCATGTAACCATCTATCTTTGGTTTTTCACGTAACCATCCATATTTTGATTACAACATAGGCACTCATCAACTGTCCAACTACCATTATATAATCATAACTCACAATTTTTTTAAATTACAAAAATTTCACACATAAAATTTCATTTTTGATCACAAGAAATAATTTCCTGATATTGAAATATTCAATCCATTTGTAAAACCATTAAAATAAAATAAAAAAGAAACTTCTGAATTAATGTGTCCCTTAAAAATTGAAACTTTGGAAAAAAATTATCATTTTAAATCATTATTTTTTATATCAATAAGAACATAAACCACATTATTGATAGGCTATCATGAATTATAATGTTTTGGAAGAATAAATAATTAACACATTTAAAATGATGTTGTCATTGAAGAGTCCCTTTCCACTTGAGAAACACATGAATAAAATTCATTAATGTATAACATTATAAAAACATTAATTAACATGATAATATATAATATCTTGATATAATGTGTCAAAAGATTTGTATATACACCTTATAGGTTATTAATGGTTCATAATGTCAAAATTTTCCTCAACGAATGCAGATTGAGATGATGTCCCTTGAAAAGATCATATCATTTGATTAAGGATAAATAAATGACATAATTGTGAGTGAAAAATATGAATACACAAAATATAAGTGAATATTTAGTGTAAACATATCATAGGTCATTCACACATATTATCAAAAAAATAAAACTAATGACATGGATATTTAACTTAATAATATGATATTGAGTTATGATTTCCCTTACCATGAGTTTGATTCATCAAATAATATAATAATGTTCCTGAATAATAAAAATAATTTAATTTATAATTCATAGGGAAAATGTTTCATGTTTATTATTCCTTTTTTATCACTTGTTACCATTTCATAAAAATTACATAATTATTTATGTTTATATCAAATGTTTTGTCGACTTTTAAGACATCTATCGATAATGAAAATGGTTCTATGTAAATTGTACATCTGGTTAACATTACATAATATACATATTATTATTAATGATTTAAATAACATTTATTTAAAGTACATATGTATTAATTATATCCATAGTATTCAAATAAACTAAATTAAATGCATCATTCCTGGAGATTATAGGCCTTACGTACTCATGAACGCTACTTTAATTTATTTCCATAGTAAAAGAATAACAATTAGATGATATAAATGTATATTATATTACCAATATAAATATAATAGAATTTATGCAACATAGTTTGAATAAAACTAACCTGTACGCTATCCATGTATACTAAGAATGAGTCATATCGCTTTGAGGGCATAATAGTCCATAGTTAATAAAAAACATTATCATATTTACATAACAGGGTAAGAATAATGGAATGTACTAAATAAAAATTACATAACAAATGAGAAAATATAAATAAAATATATATCATATGTAATATAGAATAAATTCTAATTTTTACAATGATAGGTAATTGTGTAAAATATAACAATCATTTTTTTGAGGGAGTAGTTCATCGTTCAGAGAGAGAATATGTTTTTTAAACATTAAATAGAGGTGTGCATAAGTGTAGATAAGAAATCATATAAAAACATCATAATATATTTAGGATACTAGTGTTGTACTGTAATCAATGTATTAAGAATTGTTAGGGGGATGAGAATTGAAATGAAACTAAAAGCCTGGGAAATGTTGTAAACTATTAATTAGGTAATATCGTTTGATTTAAACCGAATGAATTCATTGTGAGGTTTTCATCCTATTTTCGAGGTTCTAGGATGGGGGAGTGATTATAGAAATATTTATGGGTATGTATTTCTGAAATAGGGGTTCTAGAATGATAGATTTAGATAAAATATGGTACCATTTTATAGGAGAGGGATGAGGAACCCCTTGAGATATTTAATTTATGGAATTAATATTAATTAATATACTTATGAAAAAGGATAAATCATGAGATATGTCTTATATAAAACCACTATAGTTCAAAATAAATTCATCAAAAAAAAATTAGACATATACTGATTTTATTTAAAACCTTATTTTTTTCATTACCCTTAATTAGTCTCATTTATTTTTAATTTCCATAACAACATTTTAATTAATACGAGGATATTATTTTTATATATATGGGATTAAATTCCCATAACTAGACCGTAAATTTACTTTTAGAGCTTATTATATTCACTTTTTGATTTTAATATACTTATAGTTTTATAATATAAATTAATAAATTAATATTTTAATAAAATATCAATTATGTCAATTTATGAACTATTCATTTTTTCTATATTAGTAAAATATAAACAGATAGATATCTTTTAATCAAAGAATTGAATAATCTTATAACAATACATATTAAAATATAATGATAGTTTATGACATATATTATGTCAATTAATAGTTATTATAATATTTATAAAATTAATTTTTTGAATCATTCATTTATAAAGCAATTATTATATCATCGTTGTCTCATGATTTTATTTATATAAAAAATGAATAAAAATAATAAATAGAATACGATGATATAAGTATGATTTTTATCTTTTTAATTACTTTTTGTTGTTAAAAATATTTCATAAACAATCTCATATTAAATTTGTTTTATTATGAATATTTATATTTATAACATATTTTCATTTAGATTAAATTAAAAGATATATGTGTTGTAATCACAACCAAGTGGCTTTCAAAACTCAAATTTTCATCTCCTGGGTCGTATTAGTGTTCCAAATATTATAAAATTGGATTAATACAGATGTTAGGGTAGTTTTATAATATTATAATATTATTATTACCCCTATCAACAAGATTAATCCTGTAATTGTGGTAAATATAAATAATTAGTAATGTTAATATTTATCATGTACGAAAAAAATAAAGACATATTTACAAAATTTCGACCTTATGATTCAAAATACAGTATACATTTTTTGAAAATTAAAAACATAGATGTTTTAGAAAATAATTTAAAAGTATTCCATATTCTCAAAATGAGAGATTAATCTGTTTTGAATGAAAAACCATCATAAGATTTACATGTGTTTATATCAAATTTATATGGGAAATTACCTAAATTGAAAAAATTTGATAAAATGATAAAAACATAATCTAAATATATTTTATAAAAATTTCAAATTATAAATTATTAATTAAAATAAATTTGAACAAAAGACTGTTTTGAATTAAAATGCAGTATATTCCAATATTCATTTAAATATTTAATTTATCAAAAAAATATAAAAATTTAAACAAAATTAAATTTTGATATTCAGATTTCTAATTATAATATTTCTTTACCAAATAGATAAAATAAATGTGGAAAATTTAAATTAAAAATGGTTCCAATTAATAAGGCATTTAATGGGCCTTTTACAAATATCCGACTATTTTTTATTTAAAATTGGATTCATTATTATTTTAATCCTCTAAAATGTAGTTGACGAATGTAAAAATAATTTATGAAAATGTTTAAGGATAGTATTGTTAGTTCTTTTCATTCTCATCAATAAAACAATTAGTTTTTCACAACCATTTAAAAATAATGATATTAAAAGTGTATTATCCTTCAGTATAACCTATTGTTATGTGCAATGTAAGATTTTAGTAAAACACAGTGTTTCATGTCATGTACGGAATTGAAAAAAAATTCTTGTGATGTTAAAACCACTATTTAAATCCTAAATTATATTAAATATGAAAATGTATTATTCTATATTTGGTTGTTATGTTACAATGAACACATTTATTTTCTTCTTAGAGACACTATTGTTAAGATTCTCTAAATATTCATGGAGATTAAAAATATATTAGAGCCCTTTAGATAAATAGTTCTTAATGATAAAATTATAATTCAAAATATTGTTGACATTATTTCAAATTAGTGAGAAAAAAAAAAAAAAAATTATCATAAAAAAAGTTAATTATTTATTATTACGATGATATGATTAGTACTCTATAGTAATACGAAGGAATACAGAAAATATATTCCTCAAAAATAAAAATTAAAATGGTGGTATTGATTAATTTTTTTTTCTTTAACAAGGAACATCTACAGTCAGATATAATATTATGAAATTGAAAATATTATTAGGAATAAATTATATTTCACTCATTTTTCTACATCCCATGTTATAGAAAATAGAATAAATATTGTTAGAGTTGATGAAATAATTTTTTATTTCATTTTGAGAGATTTTACTATGAAAGATAAATATAAATTAATTATTTTTATTAATTTTTTTAAGTTTCATGTATAAAATTATAATTATGATTAATTTATTATTGAAATATTTATTGATATTATTCCCAATGAGTGTGAATCAAAAAAATAATAGTTTTGGATGGAAAAAGGAAGTAAAATACTATAAATCCAGATAATTTTATTTGTAAAATCTATTACGTAATGTAAATTTCAGTAAGTGGAGAAATATGTAAAATCATCAAGGAAAAAATACTGTCTTAGTTCTTCTTCTAGTACATAATAACATTTAAAGAATGTGTTATTAAATCTATATTTAATGGTGAATAAGATAGTTGGAAATAAATTTTTTCTATACTTATATACGATTGGACAAAAGGATAAAAGTGATAATAATTATTTGGATGTCTCTAGCTTTGAATGTAAGAAATCATGAAATAACCAACATAATTGTCCTAATATGATAAGTAATGGAAGTAAATAAATGAATTTAGGGAGAAACCACATAAAGTTATTCAAGTCATAAAAAAATAAAAATTTTAATGGTTCATGCATGTGATGTTCTAGTGGTAGATATTATTATAATAGTTCTTCTATAAATAAATTTTATTTACATTGGTACATTGGTAGTTTTTTTAAAGTACCCATGGTAAATAAATTTCAAATAAATATATACATATAGATAAATATATTAAATAATTTCATTATATGATAATTTCTATGATGACAAAAATTTTACATAATCTAGTGAATAATCATCCTTAGTATAAGATTATAATCTTCTTATATATGATGATGTTTTCAGATCATCAATACATATAAAAAATGTATGATTATTAAAAACAGAAGATATTGATAAAGATGAAATTTCTATAGATAATTGCAGAATTAATTTTTTGAAAATGATATATCATGTAATTTAATATATCTCGATAAAAAATATCCAATAAAATATACTTTTTCAATACTGTTTGGAAACCATATTTATGATAAAAAAGTTCTATAACGATATCATAGTTATAAAGCTAATTGTGATAAGGATAAAAATTTAGTTATCCAATGAAAATTCAAAACATATAGTTTAAAGAAAAATTTATCATTTTTTAGAAATATTAAAGAAAATATTGAAAAGAAAATTTAAAAAAACAGACATTCTGATAATTGTTTCATAAATGGTTTTAGAATTAATTTTTTCTAGTAACATGTTTTTCCAATAACATCAAATTTTATTTAAATGTATCAATGTGTTGAGCACATGAGGGAAATTTTTTCATCTAATACAATACAATATCTAGTAAGTAATAAATCTTATTATTCAATGTAAATTAAATTTTCTTGAAACAAAGTATAAAAAATTTGGTTTACAAAAATTTTGTTTTCTAGTAATACTGAAACCAATTAGGTTTAGGTTCTGAAATATAATCTTTTTTTGGAAAACAAAGATAGTACCTCACAAAATTGGTACATAGATAGTGGGATCAAGTAACATGACAAGATATAATGATTTTTCAAGAATATAATAAAGTTGAAATATAAAAAAGTAAAATTCGGAGATAATACTCAAATTGAGATTATTTGATTATGTAATATTGTTATTAATTTAATATTTATTATTTATAATATTTTACTTCGTATGTCTTTGGAACATCCTTATTTGAATAATTTACTTAGGTCATGAAGGATACCTTGTGAAATAGAGGAATTATAAATGTTTTCAACATAATTAAAAGTGGTTTATTTATTATCTCATCCAATTTTAATTATTGTAGTTACACACTTAACATGGATGAATTTAGGATCCATTATATACCATGACTTATTACAATAGATGATAAATCTTTGTTTTAGAATAGATGGTTAGAACATTGTATCCTGGGAACCATTTCTATCCTGACTGAGAAAGAACTTCGTATGGATCTATAGGAACACATGATTGATACTTCAAACGACTTTGAACCTTTCCCATATGGTATGGAACTAAAGTCATGTTCTATATCATTTAGTGAAGTCTTAAATTCCTATTATTCTATATTAGTGACATGGATTTATTTTTTCCTACACAATTTAGATGTATTACTAGAAAATATTACGCATATTTATTATTTGATTATTAAGTTTGATATACATGTGTTTATTTTATCATAATGATATATAAATCCATTATTTATTTTATACAATTTTTGGTAAGGATTAAAAATGATAATATTCTCACCTTGACAACTATTCTGAATAATCATTTTAGATAATTTGAAAATTAGTATTTTGAAACCATTTATAGTTTGAGAGGTATTGAAAATATTGTTTCATCACCTAGAACCCACATCCCATAAAAATGGATTAGTTAAATGAATAAATAGAAATATTCTATAGAATACCAAAACCATGATGTGTGATTAAGAATATTCTGATTTTTTTAATATCGTATTTTATACTGATCGTACTATAAATCAAATATTAATTAGACCATTTCTCAATATTCCTCATAATTAGTTGTAAACATGAATAAAAAAATACATAGATCAATGTATTTTGTTTTAATGTATTTATTCCAAATAATAATGAAATATTAGATAAATTTTCAACCAAATCCTATGAAGGAATATATTTACGATATTTAACTATGTCAAATGCATGTTGATTTTTTATTATTAATTCATGTACTTATATGGAAAAACTACATGTTATGTTTGATAAAACTGATCCCTTTGTTTTCAAACTACCTCAATCTAAATCATTTTATTTTATATTTAAAATTGATCTTAGATAATTTTTCAAAACTTCTTCTCATAAATTAATTATTCATGAATTAGATCTTGATGTCATTCCATAGAAATATTTTATACATATTCATGAATAACATATATTTGAAACCCCAAGAAGTCAGATGTTTCTTATGAATCATCATAGTGAATATGTCATTAGAGATGTAAATCAACCATTTAGGACTATAAGATACTTAAGGAATGAAATTTATCATATTGCTTTCATATCTTAATTTTAACCTTTGAAGCCTAATGAGGAATTTAGTGATAAGGATTGGATTATGGTTATGGAAGAATATCTCAATGATTTTTAATGTAAAAAAAGTTTTTAATTTAGTTTAACACACCAAATAAAAATCTATAATTTAGTGAAATGGGTTTTTTGGAATACATATGATTAGAATGTAATAATTTTTATAATGAGCAATAAGCATGATTATAAGTGACATAATCAAGAAAACAGAATTGATTTTGAATATAATTATATTATGGTCCCAAGACATAATGCCATTCAAATACTTCTATCATTTGCATCATTCTTTAATTTGAAATTATTTTAAATGGATGTGGAGTGTTCTTTTCATAATAGATGTGTTTTGAAGGAATTTTTTGTTAAAAACCCCCATTTTTTGAATGTATAAAACATTCAGAACATTTATATATAACTATCAAGTTTTAGTTTGATTTTAAAAATCCCATGAAACGTGGTATGATAGGTTAAATAGATTTTTGTTAGTAAAAAATTCTAATTTCGGAGCATTAGATCCAAATATTTTCTAAAACATTTTAATAAAAATTTTATTAGATGTACAAATTTGTTTGATAAAATTAAATTTTGTTCATATCAAAAATAATTAATATTTTCCATTTAGGATCTAATGATGTTTGAGTCTAAAATGTTTATGATGGGTATGGAAACAAATTTTCAGGTTTTTCAAATTTCATAAAATCCAAAAGTAATAGTAATATCTCAATAGAAGTATATATAATATCTTACTAATAAATTCAGATACAAAATATTAAAATTATTAGTAATTCTATTTGTACCTCAAGTAAATTAGATCATGTTGATGTAATTAAACTAGTAGATCATTAAATTTTAATATTTATGGTAGGATGTTTACTTTACTTTACCGACAGTCATCTAGATGTTATGTTTTATGTATTCTTATGTGCATGATATCGAGACAATACAAAAGAACCACAACTAAAATTAGTAAAAAAATATATCATCATCTTATAAGAACTATGGATAGGCCTTATAAAATATTATACAAGGCTATTTAATGAAAAAAATATTTTTTTGCTGACTCTAGTGGATGTAGATTGGATAAAAAATGTTAATAAGTAATTTTTAATATTATATGAGAATAATTATTTTCATGGTCATTTAATAAACAACACTCAATATCACATTCCACTACTTAAGTCATGTATGTGGTAGATGTATGTTTTTAGGGTCAATTTTTATAGATGAAAAAAATCACTCACTCGTAATGGAACATGTTTCTTTTAAAATAACACTAAAACATTGGGATAACACAAGATCCATTGAATTATGTAAAAACCTAGAACATCAGTTCTCTTCTAAATAAAAATATACAAGATTAAATTTCCTTATATATTACACAAAAATGCATATATAATTTTATAATTCATTGGAATGCAAGAAAAACTTTCGACAATCTTATAAATGATATTACCTCTGATTGATTTTAATAAAATATATGAATCTAAGAATGATTAATTTTAATAATCATTCTTATTAGATTCATATTGAGTTATATACTTACATTATCAAACTCCATTCTATTGGTTGTTTACATTTGTTTTATGTTTTTCAAAAACATTTCATTTTTATAAAAAATATATGGTTTTCTAAATTGATATGTTATTCACAGTTTTTTATCATAATTATTTTTCCTAACTAAAACAATTTGTAAAAAATTTGTTGTCATAATTCTCAAAATGTTTTCGGAACACTAAAATTGTAATAAAATTTCTAGACTCAAAATTTATTACAAAAGTTTCTTATTTTATATTATAAATAGAATATATTTTTTTATATAAACAATCATATTTTGTTTTAAAAACCCAATAATGAAATTTTATAAAACTAATGAATCATTCCAGTTAAAAATATAAAATTTAATCTATTTAGATTCATCACAATTTTATTAATTTATCTTATATTGGTTTTTTTACACATGTTTTAATTTTTTTTGTTTTAAAAATTTTAAATTTTTTCTAATTAGAATGATCCTCACTCTGATAAAAGATTTAATACATCAAGAATCCAAATAAAACTTTAAAAACATTCATTGGAGAATTCTTGGTCGTTCGAACAGAATCTGTTTCAATCCCAACCGTGGGATTTATTATGGATGATGAATCATCACCACAAGTACCAATATAATGGTATGTCACCCTGTGTCCCACATAGTTGCTATAGACATTTCCCACCCAACCTGTGGCACAATTCAATGTAGACAGTTCGATAATCATTCATTCCATCATTTTTTTAATTCACATTTCATCTCTATGGAAACCAAGGAAGACTAAGACAAGTATTATGTCTTTATTAAAATTATTTTTGAGAGGTATTTAATTGAAAAATATGATTCCATATTTAATGGAAATATTTTGTTGATGTTGGGAATCAGTTTGTGTAGAAATCCCTGATAAGGATATTAATATTTATTATGAAGTAGCAGTTTCAAACTTCTATACATCAATGCATCTCTTTAAATAAGATGGTATGGATAATATTACGTGATGATATTTTGAAGGATGTACAATATTTCTTATAGAAGGCACCAGACTTAGTTGTAGTTCATTAGGAATGTGATTCATATCTACACTCACATAAGATTTCGAACATGCTCAGAACATTTGATAAGAATAAAGACATGAATTATTTATTTTCAAAATATGATCTTGTCAAAAATGTATATTTAATGACATTTTATAACAAAGTAATTTGTTTGTGTATGAAATTATAGTTTATCCATATGAAATGATATAAGGATACTCTAAAGGGTAAATAAGATTTTGTACATTATTTCCTTCTAAATATGAAAAATATTTTATACCACCCGAATGATTATATTTGATGTTTCTCTTAAATACATTCAATTCAATTGATATACTATATTACATAATAAAATATGTCTATGTGAAACAATACATGGTTTATTATAGTAAAAAAATCATAACCTTGCCATGAAATTTAAATTTTCACTTCTATATTTTTAATTTTAAAAAACAGTCATCTACAAGTGTGATCAGGAAGTTATTTGTAGTCTAATCAAACCAAACTATTTTTGATTAACAGTTTCATACCATTATATATATTGAAATGAATAGTAATATAACCCTAGTGAATAGTAAATCATATTGTTATTTCATTTTATTAATGTTATAAGGTAATTAGGTGTTGATTAAATTTTCAAAGTATTAAAAAATAAGTTATAGATATAAAATTGGTTTTTTTGGATAACGAATGATTTTATTTAAATATTCATATAATAATATTTAGAAACCTATCTTTTTAAAAACAGAGTTAATTTTTTAATTATACATGTTAAAAATTGTTTGGGTTGAAAACCAAGGAATAAAATGAATCCAAAACAATAAAATTGAACCTCTTGAAGCCATCATAATGGTAGTGAATGAACCTATTATGTTTATAATAGAAAATTATATTTAGAGGAGGATGTAGAATGAATAATTATTAAAGATAACTTTTATTTTTTTGGGACATTAAAATCAATCAACAAACAATTTCCGATATAAGATAAGGGGTTTCTTATGTTATATATAATTCTGTGAGATTTCCATTGTTTTCCACTTATTTATTTCATGTGGTGTATTGTGAAATTCCATAATATATTTATCATCATGATTCTATTTATATTAATGGTATTACTTGATTCATTTATTGGATACTAATTTTTGGCAATTAGAATCAATATGTTACAACGTAGTAATATACTTTGTCTCAATTTCCATTTCATTGTCATTTAGATAGTATTTTCCTCCTAATCATTAATATGTGATGTATCCACTGCCCATTTGAGTTCATTATTAATTTTAAATTGTAAATATATTATATATCCATATTATTGTTTCATGTATATGATTTTTTCTATATGTAGTATAACCTTTTACATACAATGTTTATTTCTAATGTTGTTTAAACTATGGGAATATTGATGAATAGATTTCATTTACCCAATAAATATATTGGGAAGTCATTTTTTACATGAATTAAATATATATATAGAGAATTATTTCCACATGTAGTGACAGGAATGGCTAACTATAGACCCATGATGAATCGACGGGTCTAATTATATATATATGTTTGTTACAACCCCTATGAGATTGTTTCTAAAAATCAGATGGGGTTTTACCCAAAGGAATAATCTTTTACAATGGTATAGTGGTATCTTGTTCATGATAACAAACATACATTTAATAATCATATATATTTATTCATTTTTAGTTATTACTATCCCTGATATTTTCACTACGACAAAATCTATGGATGAAATTTCATTCTCATTTTATCAAGGGCGTGTGTTTTATATTTATTCAAAATTCCATATAAATTATGACAATTTGTTTATGATTTAGTTATTATTGATTCATGCTTACACTATTTTTAACCCCAACTGAGGATTTGTGCTCACCTCGTTCATTTGGTTACAATCATTTGGTTATTGGTAGGTGACCATTTATTGTGTTCTAATGGATGTAGTTTATTAGTTTTTGTTTTATATTCTATTTGGTTACAATCCCAATGTAATGTGATTCTCATATATGTATCTTGTTTCATGAATACTACTATACAGATAATTCCTTTTATATTAAATTTTTTTAATCTTTCGAATTTTATATGTAATGGATCGGCTCCAGGATTCTGGGGTTAGGGTGTTATAGTTGGTTTCAGATGAAGTTTAGTAGAAAACATTGAAATTATATTTAAAAAATTTATAATTGGAAAAAACACTAAAATATACACTTTGAGGATAATTATACAATAAAAGCATGGTTTTATTTAAATGAATGTATGATGTGGATCTTTCTGGTAAATACATTTCTCTCTGGATATTATAATTGAACCTGGTTATATCATAGATTTAACTAGGGGTAATATTTTTAACAAGGAGTTTTGTGCATGACCTGGGATATCATTTTTCACAACAATGGGCCTTACTACGAACATGGTTTGAAAATCTCAATGGGATATTCTTAGGATAAATCACATTTTCATTACAATCCACTATCATGGATTTCAATGTTATTTTTTCCTTACAGAAACCATGTTTATGAAATTAGATATTCATAGAATTTCAATTTATGCTATGTACGTATTTTGATGGGATTAAAAATTACGATTCATAACCAAATCAAATGTATTTAGTTATCTAAAAATGGTTATAAATTGAAGACGGGGAATCAATACTCGTAGAAAATATAGGGAAATTCTCAATGAGCATCTCAACATAGTTAATGTTGGAGAATATCAAAGCATGGCCATATTGGGAAAACTCACTCAGGATGTTATGAATAACCACACTACACCTTTTATGGATAATTTAATGTAGAAAAAGACATCATATTTTAGTAGGAATACTAATCCGGTGGTAGCTAATTATTGGATCAAGTACTTTAATGGGATATTCATGGAATTGAGATGAAATGAGAATCCAAATTTAGTGATTTCAGTATATTGTCTCAATGATGACCCTGATCAATGGTGGATCTACATCTGAATTAAAAATATGAATAAGAAATTGATGATATGGAATGGATGAATTTATATGAAATGTTCATTGAAAAATATTTCCCTCATCAACCACAAACTAATTTGAAGTGTAAATCCATTAAATAAATAAAATGGATGAAGAGAGCGCTTCAAAGTATGATCCCACCTATACATGATTATGTAGGTGTGGTACAAATTATGTTATTGACTTAGAATTCAATATTTAACATTTCATTGAAATACATAATACATGTCTTTTAAGGGCATTAGATTATAAAACATTTTCATTATATGATAAAAAATGTATTATATTCCATCGAAACAAAGAAAAAATTTTATAGATCAGAATTTTTCCATGGAATTCAAGATAAGTAGTGTAATTATACCAACCAAGGAATATATTATCTACCAATGAAGAATAATGTAATGAATCTATTTCATTTATTTGAGAACTATGGAAAGAATCATGCTGTGAAATTCTTGAATGGGATGGTAGTTTACTCTAAGTGTGGCGAACATGGTCATTTATCTATAGAATTCATGGGAAAGATACATGTCTATGATGTTCTATGATACAATTGTAGAGATATGAGACACTATGAAAAAAAATATTATATGTTCCATGGAAAAATTAATTATAAAATACTAAAAGAGTTAGAGAAATCATATACGATTATAACTAAATTGGTATATTTTCATAATGATGTGGTGGAATTTACACTAATTGTTTCATAAAACATAGACAAAGCATTACTTGATTATAGATCATCACTTTCATTTTTATCAACCTAATTTGGAAATAAAATTAGACAAGTAAAATTTGATTTAATAAAGTTGTTGTTAATCATAACTCATAGGGGATGCATCATTGTAACAATTATGTGTCGATCCATCCCTAACAAGAATCATAAAGGTTCTTTAGTGGGTAAACAAATCATCATATAAATGATTGACTTTAATATAATTCTTGGTAGGAATTGGAAATAAAATTACGATGCAAAGATATACTAAAATAATAATTCAGTTACAATATTTGATAATGGTGTATAATCCATTATCATTACAGTAGAAACAATGCCATCTGATTCTTATCAACATTCAACCCTAGTACCTCTATTAAATGCAATTATTATAAAAGTTTTGAATAAAATACCTCTTATTTTGGAGTGAAATTTTCAAATTTAAGATGTCCCTATTATGCATGAATATATAGATGTATTTACAGAGTATTTACCTAGACATCCTCTTGAACAAAATGTTTTGTTATGTATTAAATTAATTCCTTGTGCAAGACCTATATAAAAGTATCCTTATAGAATGTGTACTGTAGAGTTATTGGATCTAGTGAAATAAATAGAGTAATTTATTCAAGGATTGATATTCGATTTAGATATCATCAGATTTCAGTGAGGTTGGAAGATACACAAAATATAACATTTCGATCTACGTATGGGAATTATGAGTTTATAGTAATGTGTTTTATACTGACTAATGCACCCGTTATTTTCATTTATATAAATAATATTTTATCAAGGAATATATTGTTGAATTTTTTTTGTTTTTTAAAATTGATCTCCTAGTATAAACCAAAATCTATGAAGACCTTAGAATAACTTGGAGATTATTCTAAAAAATCATAGAAGAAATGAATTGAATGATTAGTTTAGAAATTGTGAATTTTGGATTAGATAAATTTCTTTTCATGGATATAATGTTTCTGTAGAAGGAATGATAGCTGATCATAAGAAGAAAAATGTAATCCAAGGATAGCCTATGCCAATGAACATAATTGAGGTACGTTGTTTCATTGGCTTAGAATGTTACTACAGGCATTTCATATAGAATTTTCCTCAATGGGCTATCCTACTATACAACTTCGCACGTAAAGGGGTTAATTTTGAATGGATGAAAGAATGAGTAAAATGTTTAAATAATTGTAAATAACATTGTTTAATTCTCAAATATTGATTCTATCATATATAAAGGATGGATTTGTGATATATAGTGATACATCAATGAATTGAAATGGTTGAATACTTATGAAATATGATAATTTTAAGACGTATTTAAAACGGTAAATGAGGAATCATGAGAAAAATTACCCAACTCATGATATTTAGTTAGAATCAATAATTTATTTAATATATGGTGACATTACCTCTATAGTAAAAGATTTGAGATATATACAGACTATAAGAGTTTGAAATACATTTCTACACATAATGAAATCATCACAAGGAAAAAGAGATCACATATGTTACTCATAGACTATGAATGTTCAGTCAAATACCAACTAGGAAAGGAAAATAAGGAGGTAGTTACATTAAGAAGGAATGAATATGTAATTATGACCTAAATGTTTATTGAGAGATATCATATATTCATGGATCTTACAAAAATGGATAGGGGAATTACTATGTTAGTGGATATATCATTCCTCTTTAAAATTGTTGATAAAACATCTTTAGAAGTGAAAAAAAATCCCCCTTAATGATGATGTGAATCATAAAAGGAAAACTATAACTGTTAACGATGGAAGAATAGAAGACTTCGTGTATGTGGACGTGGTTCTGAAATTTGTTAAGAGGATATGCATTCAATCAGTACTGGATCTAAAAATAGATTAATAAGCTAATTCCCATAGCTCAAATATCTCTACACACCCTAGAAGTGATAATATGTATCGAGATATGAAGGAACATTTTTGGTGGGACAACATGATGTAAGAAATATTTTTCAATGTGTCAAGGTGTCTATTTTCCCAATAAATTATGGCCATGAGACGATATCTTATAAGGTTCATGAAACCTCTATAAATTCATATATGTAATTGGTATGACATTTTTATTGATTTTTTCATAGGACAACCAATGATACCTAGATTAAATGATTCAATATGGATAATTGTTGATCGTCTCACATAATCAGCACATTTACTTGTTATAAGAGAGTATTTTTCACTTGATCTCATATAAATACATTATATTAGTGATGATATATGACATCATGGTCCACCTCTATCGATTGTGCCTGATCAAGATCAATGGGTTACACTAAAATTCGAGAAAATTATTTGTATGTTTTTCGATAATGAGCATCAATTGAGGACCTCTTATCACCCCCAAACCTATGAGAAGACTGAAAGTATTATTCAAACACTGAAAGACATGTTGAGATCATTCTCTCTTGACATTCAAGGTAAGTGGGATCAATACATTTCTTTGGTGGAATTAACAGATCATAATAGTTTAAATTATATAATTCAAATGGCACCATATGAAGAATTATATGGTATGAGGTTTTGACCTCCATCTTGTTGGAATGTAGTTGGAAAGAGGAAACTTATAGACCTAGAACATATTAAAGAGGAAGCTTTAAAGGTTATGAAAATCCGGGTCTATATCAAAGAATCCCAATGCCGGAAAAAGATCAATGATTACAACTGGATAACAGTTTTGTAATTTCAAGTTGGAGTTCATGTCATTCCACCATTATCTCCCTGAAATGGTGACTTTAGGTTTGATTATAATGTAAAACTGAGCCCAAGGTACATCAGACCATTTAAAATTTTTGAAAGGATAATAGATGTAGCTTACTGTTTTCCAATGACACCATGTCTCTACAAATATCATAATTTGTTCCATGTTTCAATGATAATGAAATAAAAAACATACCCAATTTATTTACTCACCTATGAATAAATAGATTTGGATCATGATTATTCATACTGTGAAGAGTCTATCGATATTATTGACACAAGGGAGATGGTATAGTGAAATCAAAAACAAATTTTGTAAAAGGTACTTTGGTCAAACCATATAATTGTATAAGAAATATGGTAACCTGAGGATTTTATGTAGAATAACCAACCTCGTCATTTTCAATGGATTTATATGATAATTATTTTGGGATTGAAATTTATAAATGTGGGAATAATAAAACACCACAAAAATCATATGGTATGCTTCTCATAAATACTTTAAATTAAATAATTTTCCTATATTTCATGAACCACTGAGTTTCTATGAAAAAACGGATGGTTATTTATATGATATATTAATTACCATTCCATTAAACATAAATATTCAACATCTCTATTTTCAATTGCAAAAAACTGCAATCTATAGTGGTGATCCGTCAATTACCTGGATTCTTATAGAACCATAATGTGATTTTATGAAAAGTAACATACCCTTATAAATATTTATATGAATATTAATAAGAGACTTATGTATAGTAATTCATATTATTATTTTATTTTCATAAGGTTATATGGTAATGAGATGTTGATTAATTTTTTTAGGTATTAAAAAATAAGATATAGATTTAAAAATGTTCGTTTTGAAAAAATTATTATTTTATTTAAATAATAAATTTATAATATATAGAAATTTATCTTATATATGGAGTTTATATTTTGATTATACACATTGAAAAAAATTTAGGGTTAATTTTTTGGATTTTTAAAAAACAATACAATTATTTTTTAATAGTAAAAATAATGTTTCGAGTTATTGGTATGTTTAATGACATAATAATGATGTAATAATTAATATAAAGACATTTAGTCTTTTTAATAATAATATAATACATGATTTGACCCATTTATCTAATACAATTGGAAAATACAATGGGAAATCCAATGGTTTTTAAAAAACCACCATTGAGGTGTCCTTTAAAAATTATAAAATCTCCAAATCTTTGACTATAAATACCCTATCATTATTTTATATTATTTTTTTCAAAATAATTATCAAATAATCACATGTTTTTTTCCTTCCCTAGTATCCCTACCAAGGTGTCCTCATGCCCCCAGGGTCTTATCTATCAAGTCATAGGTGTTACACTACAAGGTATGAGAAATCAAAACTTCTCTTTTACATTCATGTTTCCTTTTATGTGGCATGTATTTCATGTTTTCATATAATGTTATTATTTACATATTATTATGCAAAAATATTATTTTTCAAGTCATTTATGAATTGGTGACCCGTGTCCCCTTCCTTTTTAGTGTTTTCTAATATCATGTTTTATAGCCGTTATGCATCATAACATTCTTCTCAAAATCTACCTCTTTTCCAAGCCTTATGATTATGATTTAAATTTACTTATGATGGGATTTGAAATTACATTTCCCCCTTACATTACATATTATTTCTTAATAATTATATTCCATATTTCCATCATCAAAATATTTTATGAAATTTAAAAGCGATGTCTTTAGGCTGTCGAATTTTAGTTTGGAATTCACAAAAAATTATTATATTTCGAGTTATTTTCTTTCCTTTTTCATTACTCATATCCACTAATCCAAATTCAATGAATATTATATAACCTTAAATGAAAATTAAAATTATTATTATAATGTAACATTTATTAATCATTTAATTTCCCCCACCTCTTATTCTAAAATCAATACAACATCTGAGATGTGTTAAATTATCACATTCAAGGAAGACGAGTTCTCAATTTCTATTACAATCATACAGATAGGTCCTGAAAATTATTCATTTCTGAAACTTATAATAATATTTGTAATTATTATTATTCAATTTTATTTAATCATTACACAGTAATAATATATAATAATAATACAAAACACATTCATTATGCACAAAATCACCATGTTAATCCAAACATTTATAATTAAATTTCATCTAATGGGTCGTCCTCATGGTATATAACCAAAATCATTCTTAGATAATTTATATAATTTTAAATTCACTATTAATTTCAATTAAAAATTCCATATGTTTAACCTCATTTCAAACAATCATGCATTAATGAGTACAAGTAAACTTCTTATGAAAACCAAGTAGTAAAATGCATCAAAACCAATTACATTTAACCCCTAAAACCCATAAAAAATGAAATCAATGAACCCAAATTGTTTATACTAAATAAATTAATCTTAAATAATTTTATGCAATTATTAATTAATTTCTCTAAATTTCACTATTATGGTCATCAAGATCAATAAAATTTTACTTTTTGACATAAGTTAAGGGGTTTCTTATCTCACTTTTAATTCAGTAGGATTTCCATTATTTTCCAATTAATTATTTCATGTGGTGTATTGTGTATTGTCGTTTGATATTTAATATTATTATTATAATTTTATTCGTGTAATTCAATGATTCATTTGGTGGTCCTTAATTTTTTTCATAATAATTGATTTCTTAAAATGGTGTAAGGGACATTGTCTCAATTTCAATTAAAATTTAATTTACTTGGTATAATCAACCTAGTATTTTTTATAAGGTGTATCCATTTCCTAGTTGAGAACATTTATCTTTAGAAATTTTAAATATATTATATATCCATTTTCCTTTTTCTTGGATATGTGTATTGTCTTAATCAATATACATTTTTATATACTGTGTTTTTTTGGAATGTTGTTTTAACTATTGAAATATTGATTAATCTGTATAATCTACTCTATAATGATATTGAGAAGGTATATTTTAATTTAATTAAATATATTAAAAAATATTTCATTAAGAATATAGAAATGGGTGGGGCCCTCTAATGCACCATGATGTGTCGACATGTCTCATGAGACAAATCAATTAGAGAAAAAAACATCAATTTTGTTTCAAAAAATCAGACGGGTTTATACCCACTAAAATAAACCATTATGATGACATAGAGGTATCATGTTCTTGATACCTGATGTCTAATTAATAAGCCTATATTTTTTTATGTACTGTTATTACTATCTATAAGGTTTTCACTATGAAAAAATATAAGGATTTTTTTCATTCTCAGATTATTCATTGTGTGTATTTTACATTTATTCACCATTACATATTGACTATTCCAATTGATCTCTGATTCAGTTATTATTTATTCATGATTCTCCTAATTTTAAGCCTTTTTCATCATTTTATATCAATCCTTTCGTTTTTTACCTTCAATAGTTTATAAAGAGGAGACCATTTATTGAGTTATTGTGGATTCGTTTTATTAGTTTTTTTATGTACTGTATATTGATACCATCACAATCTAATGTGATATTCATGTATGTATCTTGTTTCTTCGAAACTAATATTTTAATAGTTCCATGTATATTCCATTCCTTATAATAATGGTGGTGTAATATTTAATGCACTGGCTTCGTGATTCTTGGGTCTGTTGATACAGTGGGTATAAGAGGAATTTTAGTAGAATACATGGAAACATGAATTAGAAAACCTATATTAATGAATAAACCCTAAGATTTTTATTTAGGATAAAAATACAATATCAACTTGGTATTTTGGCGAGGAATAGATGATGTCGATCATTCTAGTAAATATTCCATTGTTGGAATACTACAAGTGGATGTTGTGCGGGAACAAATGCTTAAATGGGTGAAAAATCTAACAAGCAGTTTCAAGCATGAACCATTATTTCATGGTACCTGAAAACATGTCTTAGAACACAATTGGTTTGACACTCCTAGGGGATTTTCTTAGGATAATTAAATTTTGGTCTAAATGACATTGTAAACTATTTGAATGTATATTTTTCCTCAGAGAAACCATGAGTTAGATATGCAGATAATTTCAATTTAGGATAAGTACTTTTCTAGGTGGGATTATACATTATGATTCATAACCTAATCTAGTGTATTCTATCATTTCTAAATTGCTCCAAATGGAAGAAGGGGAATCAATACATTTTGGAAGTTTAGAGATTTCCCCACTGAAGAAAGTCGACATAGTCAATGTTTGAGAAAATAAAATTATGACCATATTAGGAAAACTCACTTAGTTTGTGAAGAATAACCATGATACACATATGCTGGAATGTTTCATGTAGTATAAGCCCCCGTATTATAGTGTGAATACTAATCTACTGGTAGTTGAGTAGTGGATCATGGTCCTTGAAATTATATTCATGGAATTAAGATGTAATGAAAATGAAATGGTAGTGTTGGATGTATATTTTCTCAAGTGTGATGGTGATAAATGGTGGTCCATGTTACAAAATACCATAGTGGATGAATAAATTGAAGATATCTAATGGATAACATTTAAGAAAATATAATTTGAAAAATATTTCCCTCGGGAACCATGAACTAAAATGAAGATGAAATTACTTATTCTAAAGAAATAGGAAGATGAGTGTTTTGAGAATTATGAGGCCACAATCAAAATATTATCTATGTATGTTATAAAATATGTACATAATTTAGAAGATAATATTTATCATTATATGGATGTTATTAAGAAATGTATTCAAAGGGATGTATCTTTAAAAATATTTTCAACATTCAATGAAATTATATTATGTTCCATAAAAATAGGGAAATTACTTTCTTGATGATATTTTTCATGTGAAATGAAGATAATAGGTGGAATTATACCAACCAAGGAAAATATGATGTTCCAATGAAGAAAAATGGAATGGATAAATTTCCATTTTGTGAGAACTGTAGAAAGAATCATCATGGGAAATGCTTGAAAGGTATAATAGTTTTCAATAAGTGTAGAGAAAAGGGACATTGATCTAGCGAACACAAGGTGAAAAGAATATTTAATGATGTTCTATGATACAATTTTAGATAAGTTGTAAAATATGAAAATGAGTGTCCTATGTTCAAAGGAAACATTCCTTATAAAATGACATGAGATCAATGGAAATCAAATGAGATTACAACCGTGGAGGTCGAAATTCCAAATAATTTAGTGTTCGGTACTTTAATTGTTTCATGAAATGTATCTACATTTTTATTTGATTCAGGTAAAACAAATTATTTTATGTCTTCCCAATTTTTGATGAAAAGTAGACATTCCAAATTTGATTTAATAAAATATTTGTCTGTAAAAAGATGTAGGGAATGTATCAGTAACAAAAATATGTGTCGATCAGTTCCCATCATGACACGTAGACAAATTTTAGTTGCTAAACATATCATCATAACAATTATTCAGTATAATATAATTCTTAGTATTAATTGGAAATTAATTTATGATGTGAAGATCTTTTTCTAGATGAAAAAGTTGCAATTTTTTAGAATGTTGTATAATACATTAACATAAGAGAAGAAAAATCATAAACTGATTAATATCGAGATCCACCCCTATTAGATTGACATCATGAAATAATTGTAGAGTAGGATAACAAAATATATTTGGGAGAGGAAATAAATTTTCATATTTAAGATGAACATATTTTCTAAGAATACATTGGTGTATTTATAAAGGATTTACATGGACATCCTACAGAGTGTGAATTTTATTTGTCTTTGGACTTAATTTTTGGTTCAAGTCCTATATCAAAGAATCCTTATATAATGGAAACAATGGAACTAAAGGAGATAATGAATAAACTAGAGGAATTGAGTGACGAATTATTTATTGGACACAGTGTATCTAAACGGGGTGCCTATTTCATCATTATAATGAGAAACATTGAACCCATAGGACATGAATTGATTATAAGGAATTAAATGATATTAAAATAAAGAGAAAGTATCCTCTAACATCCATTGATGATTTATTTTGACAATATCTTGGAGCACAATATTACTCGAAGATTGATATTCGATATGGATATCATCAATTGTGTGTGAGTAAGGAAGATAATCAAATGATAGTATTTCAAACCAGGTATGGGAATTACAAGTCTAAATTTATTCATTTTTGATGTAATACTCCCCCCTATATTTTCATTGATCTATTGAATAAATTTTTCAATGAATACCATGATTATTTTTTTGTTATTAATCGATGATATCTTAATATTCTCCAAAAGCTACCAAGACCATGAGAATCCCCTCAATATTACTCTGAAAACTCTTAGATGAAATGTATTATGTGGGATGATTATCATGCGTGAATTTTGTATTTATTTAAGTTATTTTCAGGGCCATATTTTCTCTATTGATTGAATCTTAGTTGATCCTATGAAGAAAAAAGGTAATCCAATAATGGTCCATGACAATAAACATAATTATGGCACACAGTTTTGTTAGATTAGTAGGTTATTATCGACATTTCATTCTTAATTTTTCCAGATTGGCTATCCCACTATCCAAGATCACTCATAAGGTGGTTTTATTTTTATAGAAGAAAAAATGTACATAATTATTTGAATAATTGAAAAGATAATTTGTTAATTCTCCAATTTTGACACTTCCATCTATAAATGATGGGATTTTGGTATATACTAATGCATGAAAGAACAGAGTGGGTTACATTCTAATAGAAAAAGATAATTTTATTTCTTATCCATCATGGAAGTTGAAGACTCGTGATATAAATTACCCAACTCATGATCATTGGTTAGTATTAGTAATCATTGTTATGAAAATATGGATGCACTATATCTATAATGAAAGATGTGAGAAATTAATTGATCACTAGATTTTGAAATTAACTTTTAAAATGAAATAACTCAACATGAGGAAAAGGTGATGGTTCAAGTAACTCAAACAGATTGATTGTTCAATAAACTACCACCCATTAAATGCAACGAAGATAGAATATGCATTATGAAAAAAAATATCATGGGCTTCTGACCCAAAATGGTGATTGAGAGATATCATTTATACATGTATCGATTAATGATGGATTTGGGAATTATTATAGAATGGGAAACGTCTCTACATATTCAAATTATTTCTAAACCACTATTACAATAGATGATAAAAATAACTTAGAATGATGGAGATAATATAGAAAAGAAAAATAAACTAATTAAGTAAAAAAGATTTGAAGAATTAATGAATGTGGATGCAGTTCTGAAATTGTGTAAGAGGATAGGTGTTCTATCAGTACAAGTGCTAAAAATGGAACTACTAGATGATGAACATAGATCAAAATTCTATATAAAAATTGGTTGCAATAATATGTATAGATATTGGAAAGATAATTTTTGGCGGGACAACATTAAGCGAGAAATTTCTGACTATGTATCAAGGTGTCTAGTTTTCAAATAAGTGAAGGTTGAGAGACAACATCCTATATGTGTCATGAAACCATTAACAATTACTATATTTAATTAGATGACATTAAGATGTTTTTTATCATAATTATACAAAGGAAATGTTTATGGAATGATAAAATATGTGTAATTGTTGATCATATCAAATAATCAGTATTTTTTCTTGATATTAGAGAGGATTTACCAGTTGATATTTTAGAAAGAAATTATATTAATGATGTCTTAAGACATCATGGTACACCTATATCGATTGTGTATGATACAGATCCCATGTATTTATTAAAATTCTTGGAAATTCGCCACAAGTCATTGGATACTGACCTTCCTATGAGTACTTATTTTTACCCCAAACTTGCGGACAATCTATAATTACTATTCAAAATGTAGAATACATGTTGAGATCATAATCCATCGACATTAAAGTTATATGGGATCAATAATTTCCCTTGGTGGAATTTTACTACAATAATAGTTTCAATTCAAGAATTTAAATGGTGCCATAAAAAGCATTATTTGGTAATAGGTGACAAACTCCAACATTTTGGGATGATTTTTGGGAGAGAAAACTTATATTCTTAGAACATATCGAAGATACGACAGTAAAGGTAATGTAAATTCTGGGTAATATTAATGTATCCCAATGTAAGAAAAAGATATATGTTGAAATCCAAATAAAGGTTTTGTAATTTCAAGTAGGAGATAATGACTTTCTAAATGATTCTCTATCGAAGGGAGTCTTAATGTTCATTATGAAGGGGATAATAAGCCCCATGCGCATCAGACTGTTTTATATTTTAGAAAGGTTCAGAGTTGTAGCTTATAATTTGGTAATTCCATCAAGTCTCTACGATGATAATATTGTGTTCCACATATCATTGTTAATGAAATAGATGCCAGATCCAACACATATAGTCACCTATGAATAAATAGTGCTATAACCATCATTTTTATACTGTGAAGATCCGATCGAGGTTCTTGACACAAGGGTTCATGTATTGAGAAATCAGAAAATTCATCAAAGAAATTCTCATTGGATAAACCATAATATAGTGGAATAAATGTGGGAACCTAAGGATGTTATTAAGAAGAAGAAACCACATCATTTTAAGGGATTAATAGATGAAAATTTTTTAGGGTCAAATTTTTTATTGTGTGAATAATATAGCACTCCAAACATTTTATGGTAAGTTTCTCTTAAATAATTTCAATTCATGTGATAGACTATATTTCATGAATAATTGAGTCTCTATGAAAAAACACTTGGTTATTTTTAGGATAAAATCATAACATATCCATTAAACATAAATTTCCCACATATGGGTTTTGAATTTCAAAAAAACAGTTATCTATGATTGTGATCAAGAAGTTAACTTGAGTTTGATAGAACCAAATTGTTGTTTTTATTAATAGTTACACAACAATATGAATAATTATCTGAGTAATATAACCCTTATTAATAGTAAATCATATTACCATTTTATTTTCTTAAGGTTATAAGGTAATGAGATATTGATTAAATTTAAAAGGTATTAAAAATGTGTTATAGATTTAAAAATGTTAATTTAAAATACATTATGAATTTATTTTAAAAAATAATATTTATATTTTTTTAAAAAAATGAAGTCCATTTTTCAATTATACACATTGTAAAATGTTTAGGGTGATTGTTTTCAATTAATCTAATAAAATGGAAATACTCATGAATAGTAAAAATATATTTTTGAGTTATCAATATGTTTAATTGAATCATAATGATAAATAATTAATATAAAAGTATGGTAGACATGGGTATTGTAAAATATGACATGTTTTGTCCCATGTGGAAAATACAATGGGATTTACGTTGGGAAATCCTATGGTTTTGGAAAATCAACTAATGAGGTGTCCTTTGAAATTAATTAAAAAATCTTTATATTAACCCATAAATACAAACTTGTTATTCATTTTAATTCATTTAAAAATTCATTATCCATGAATATATGGATGTTTTTAATCTATTTTATTCTTTCCAAGGATTTCTCAAAATCCCAATTTCCCATCCATTAGGTCATTGGAGTTACTCGACAGGGTAATTAGAATTCTCAACTTCACTTTTCCATTCAAGATCTATTTTATAGTTTATATGATTTAATTTATCATAAAATGTTATTATTTACAAAAACTTAACCCCTAAACTATTTTATTAGTTTTTTAAGAATGTGTTACCCATTTTCCCTCTCTTTTTAATGATTTCTAAAACCTTGTTGCATAGTTATTATGCTTCAGAATTTTCATCCCAAAATATCCACCTTCTTCATTTTCATTTAAATTGGGTTAAACTGGGAGATGTCATTCCACATACCCATTATTATACATATTTTTATTAATTATGAGATACTCATTTTCTCTCATCAAAATATTTTATGAAATTTTATGTGACACTGTTAGGTAGCTAGATTTTCATGACGAATTATTCAGAGTTTCTTTTATTTCAAGTTAGTTTTTTTTTTTTTGCTTTACTAGTCTCCCCTCAACTGAGTAATATGACAATTATATTACCTTAAATGAATATAAATTTTAATATTATAATTTAATATTTCACCATAATCTCTTTTTTTATCCTCCCATTATACTAAAAATGAAAACAAAGTCATAGATGTGTTAATTTTCCACATTATTGGCGGTTGAGTTCTCAATTTCTATTAAAATTTTCAAGACTGGTACTGATAACCAATAATGGTTTACCTAGATAATAATATATTTAATTTCTATTTTTAAATGTTCTTAAATCATTACAAAATCATAATATATGATAATAATACAAAACAAGTTCATTGTGCATAAAACCACCAAGTTAATTCAAGCAATTACCATTAACTTTATTCATTTAGGTCATGATCATGGTATGTAACCAAAATAATTATATTATCATTGATATCTATATAAAGTAACCATTAATATATAATAACAATTCATTTTGTTTTAAAAAATTTCAAATGAACATCCATTCATGTGTTCAAGTAAAATTTTAATGAAATCCATGTAAGAAAATGCTCCCAAAACGATAAAATTGAACCTATTAACCCCACCAAAAATGAAAGTCAATGAACCTAATAAGATTATAATAAATAAATTAAATTTATAGGAGGTTATGTAGTTATTATTTAATCAATAGAAATATGATTATTCAGGTTGTTATGATCAACCAAATAACACTTTCAAACATTAGATAAGGGTTTTCTTATTTCACTTTTAATTCAATGAGATTTCTGTTGTTCACCAATTATTTCATTAATGTGGTGTATTGTGAACTGGAAATTGATATTTATTATCATTATTCTCACTATATTAATGCTATTAAGTGATTCATTTGGTGGAAATTAATTTTTTTTAATAATTGATTTATTGCAATGTGGTTAGGGACATTGTCTCAATTTACATTTGATTGTCATTTACGTGGTATTGTGAACATGACCATTCTTATGTAGTGTATCCATAACCCATTAGAGATAAATATTCATTTGAAATTATAAATATATTATATATCGATATTATTGATTCTTGGTTATGAGTTTTTCTTAATATGTATACCCTTTTATATAGAATTTTTATTTGGAATGTTGTTTGAACTATGGAAATATTGATATATTTTTATCCTCTACTCAATATAAAAATTGTGAATGATGATTGTACATGAAATATATCTATGTATAAAGAATTATTTGGCCTTTCAGTGATTGGTGGGTCCCTCTATATCCTAATTATGCATCGACAAGTCTCATGAAACATATTAATTGGTGACAAACCCTTTGAGTTTGTTTCAAAAAATTATAGGGGTTTCTACCCACAGACATAAACCATTACAATGGTATAGTGGTACAATGTGCTAGATACATGACATCTAATTAATAAGAATATATCTTTATTCATTTTCTGTTACTATTATCCCTGAGGTTTTCAATATGAATAATATATGGATGTTGTTTCATTCGAAGTTTATTAATGGCATGTGTTTTACATTTATTCACCATGGAATATATACTATGCCAATTTCTTTTTGATTAAGTTATTGTTGATTCATGATTATTCTATTTTCAACACTTTTTTAGAATTTTAGATCACCCCTTTTATTTTTCTACCTTTAATTGGATATAAAGAGGAGTTAATTTATTAAGTTCTCGTGGATGTAGTTTATCAGTTTTTGTTATTTATTCTATTTATTTACTATCCCAATCTAATGTGAGTTTAATGTATATGTATAGTTTTGATCAAAACAACAAACCTGATAGTTCCTTCAGTATTTAATACCTTATAATCATTCTGATAAATAAGTAATGGACCTGATTTCTGCTTTGTTGGTTAGTTGATGAAGTTGTTATTAGAGGGAGTTCAGTAGAAATCATGGAAACAATATTTATAAAACATAGATTAAGGAAAAACCCCTATGATCTATATTGAGGATAAACATTCAATAAAATATTATTATATTGTTATGTGCTAGAGGATATCGATATTTTTAGTAAATAAATCCCTATTTGTATACTAAAAGTGGATGTTGCTCTATAAAAGATGTACCTTGGGATGAAAACTTCGACAATGAGTTTTAGGCATGTCCCATAGTATCCTAGTACATGACAATAAGTCTTACTACACACCTAGATTGACACTAATAGGGTAAATTCTTAGGATAATTCAATTTTTCATTACAATATATTTTGAATGATTTTAATGTAAATTTCTTTCTTCATGGAAACCATGATTATGATATTAGGTATGCATAAAATTTCAATTTATGGTGGGTACATTTCTAGTTGGGATTATATATTATGAATTATATCATAATCTAGTGTATTAAATTATTTCTAAATTTCATCTAATTGAATAAGGGGAATCAATACATCTGGACAATTTAGGGATCTCCCCACTGAGCATGTCAACAATATCAATGTTGGGGCAGATCCAGTCATGATCGTATTTGGAAATATCACTATGGTTGTGACTATTCACGATGCTTCACTTGTGTTGGATCCTTTCATGTGGTATAAGAACCCAAATTTTACTGGGAATACTAATCTTGTGGTATTTGAGTAGTTCATAATGTCCCATGAAAATATATTCATGGAATTAAGATGCAATGAAAATGAAAATGTAGTGATGGCAGTATGTTATCTAAACAGTGACACTGATCAATGGTGGTCCATGATCTGGAATACCATAATGTATGATGAAATATTAGATGTTGAATGGAGTAATTATATGGAAATATTCTTTGACAAATACTTCCCTCATAAATAATGAAATAAAATACATAGGAAATTCTCTATCCTAAAGAATATGGAAGAAGAGATTATCGTGAAGTAAGAGGCTACCTTCACAAGATTAGCCATATATGGAATATATTACTTACAATATTCGAAAGACCATATTGTTCATTTATTTTAAGATTTTGTTCCATGTATTCGAAGGGAACTATATTCTCAAACATTTTTATCATATTATGAACACGTTTTGTCATCCAACAAAATTGTGAATGAATTTTATAGATGAAATTTTTTTATGGGAAACCATTATAAGAAAATTAATTCTATCAACCATGGATAAGATAATGTGCCAATGAATAAGATAGGAATAAAGCAATTTCAATTATGTGATAACTGTGGAATGAATCATCCTGGGAAATTCTAGAAATGCATGTGATATTTCTATAAATGTGGAGAAAAGGGTCATCAATATAGTGAATGAATAGGTAATACTCAAGTCAATGATTTTCTCTTATACAATTATAGAAGGATGGTACATTATTAAAATTAGTGTCCAAATAGAATAGAAAAATTTCCTTAGAAATGGCCATGACTGTAAGGGGAAACTTATGAGATTACGACCGTAGAGTTATAATTTCCTAATGATGTGGTGGAGGGTACATTAATTGATTAGTTAAATGTATGCAATGTTTTTTTTGATTTAAGATCATCGTATTTAGTTATATCATCCCATTTTTTCATGAAAATTATACATGTAAAATAAGATTTTATAAGGTTGTCGTCAGTCAAAACTCTTAGGGTATGTACTATTGCATCATATTTATATCGACAGTTAATCTCTTGACACATAGATGGGATTTAGTTGATAAGTTTATCGTCATACGAATAATTATCTTTGATATAATTCTCAATATGAATAGGTTATTAAATAATGATGTGATGATATATTTCTAGAAAAAGGAAAATACAATTTTTGAGAATGGTGTAGAATCCCATAACTTAATAGAAGAAACCGAGAAATATAATTGATATATAGATCCAACCCCAATAGTTATACTTCATGAAATTCATGTAGTGGAAGAGAACCCAATATCTATGAGAGAGGAAATAATTCTTAAAATTTAAGACAAACATTTGTTTATGAATTCATGGATATTTTTAGAGAGGATGTACATGGTTATCATATAGATTAGAATTTTGAGTTGTCTATTAACGTAATTGGAAGTTATAGACCTATATCAATGTCTCCCTATATAATGGAAACTGAGGATCTAGAGGAGAAAAAGACAAAACTAGAGGAATTTAGTGACAAATGATTTATCATACCAACTATTTCACCACAGGGAGTATTTATCATCTATTTCAAGTAGAAATGTAGATCCATGAGGCTATGAATTGATTATAGGGAAAATAATTCTATTACAATAAATAATAGGTATCATAAACAATACATTGATGATTTATTTGATCAAATTCAGGGATACCAATATTTATTGAAGATTTGCCTTTGATTTGGGTATTATTGGTTGTGTGTGAGGAAGGAATTTATTAGAAGTAGTGCATTTTGATAAAGGATTGGGAATTATAGGTTTATAGTAAATTTAATTGGAATGACTAATGCACCCTTTATTTTCATTCACAAAATTAACAGTGTTTTCATGAAATATATTGATAACATTGTTATGGTATTTATCAATGATGTCCTAGTATAATGCAAAATCGATGAATTCCATGAGAATCACATGATTATTATTATAAAAACACTTAGAAGAAATTAATTGTATAAGAAGATTAGAAAGTGTGAATTTTTGAATTAATAAATTTATTTTCCTGACCATATTGTCTTTCAGGATGGAATAATAATTAAACTATCGAAGAAAAAAGAAATATAAGAATGGCCCACACCAGTGAACATAACCAAGGTACAACGTTTTATTGAATTAGAAGGTTTCTATCAGTATTTTATTCATAATTTTACCGGATTGGCTATCCTACTAACCAAGATCCCATGTAATGGGGTTACATTTATATAGATGAAATAATGAACAAAATTATTTGATGAATTGATAGTAAAATTGGTCAATGATCCAATATTGACTCTTAAATCTAGAAATAATGGAATTGTGATAATAATTGGTGAATGAATGAAAGGAATGGGTTTCATCCCTTTGAAAAATGATGATCTTATTGTTTATGAATCTAGGAAATTGAAGACTCATGAGATGAAATAACCAACACATGATCTTGATTTAGTATACATAATCTTTGACCTGATAATATGGATACAAAATCACTATGGTGAATGATATGAGATATATATGGATCAAAAAATTTTGAAAGACATTTTTAGACAGAAAGGGATCAACGATTGAAATGAGATGGCTCGAGTTACTCAATGACTAAGAATTTTCAATACAATACCACCCATGAAAGGATAATAACGGAGAAGATGAATTAAACATGAATGATCATAGACTTCTGAACCAAATGTGGATTCAGATAGATCCTATATTCATAGATCTACAAAAGATATATATATGAATTTTTATGGAAGGGGAAAATCATTACTCGTTCAAATGATTTCTAAACCTTATTTATTAGAAATATCAAAATCTATAAATATGATGAAGAAAAACTGGAATTGAAAATTAAATTTTTTAAGGATATAAGATTGGAATATATTGTGTATGTGGATGGAGTTCATAAACATGGGAAAAGGATATGAATTCCATCAGTACCTGAACAAAAAGGTAACAATTAGATGTTTCTAATAACATTAATTTCTATATAGACCCTAGTAACACTATGATGTATGGAGATATGATGGAACACTATTTTGAGGGATAACATGAAGTGAGAAATTGCTGACTATGTGTCAATGTGTAATGTTTTTAAACAAGTGATGGACAATATACATCATCCTAGAGGGTTAATAAAAACTCAACCTATTTATATATGGAACTGGCATGAAATAATAATGACTTTTGTTTTTGGACTGTCGAGGACACATAGAAGGAATGGTGAATTATTGAAAAATCATGATTTTATCACAAAATAATCACATTTCCCTTCTATAAGAGATGATTTACCCCTTGAGTGACTATAAATAAATTATATTATTGATGTTGTAAGACATCACATTGCACCTCTATTGAATGTGTTGATCATGATCCCAAGTTTACATCAATATTCTATAAAAGTCTCCAAAAATCGTTAGATACTGAGCTTCATATTCGTATTGCATATCATCCCAAAACTGATGGACATTATAAAAGGACTATTTAAACACCCGAATACATGTGGAGATCATTCTATCTTGACATTCATGGTATGTTGGACCAATAATTTCCCATGGGGGAAATTTATTATAATAATAGATTCTGTTGTAGCTTTAATATATCACAATATGAAACATTATATGGTATGAGTTGTATAACTCAAACTTGTTGGGATGCAGTTGGTGAGTGGAAACATGTAGGGCCAAAACCAATCGTATAGGAAACTTCAATGGTAAGGAAAACTCATTCCCTTAATAAAGTATCCCAGAGTAGGAAAAATAGTTATGCTGACATCCATGGAAAGGATTTTTAATTTTATATAGGAGATTATTTATTGTTGAAAGTGTCTTCGTGGAAGGGTGTCATAAGGTTTGAAAAGAAATGGAAACTGAGCACAATTTATATTAGATAATTTGATATTATGGAATGGATAAGAGTTGTAGCTTACCATTTAGAAATTCCATCAAGTGTCTCCAATGTCTTTATTGTGTTCTATGTTCCATTGTTAAAGAAATTAATTCTAAACCCTACACATACACTCACCAATGAATTAATAGAGTTAGAATCTAATTTTTAATATTGTGAAGAGCCTGTCAAAATTCTAGACACAAGGGATTAGTTATTGAGAAATTGGATAACTCATATAGTAATGGTTCTTAAGATAAATAATAAAATAGAGGAAGCGATGTGGGAGTCTAGGGATGTGGTATGAAAATACAAGCCATACATTTTTTATGGTATTTATACTTGAAAATTGCGAGGGAACATTTTTTGCAGGTGGGAATAATATAACAGAACAGTAATTTTGGGGTAAGATTCTCTTAAATGATTTAAATTCAATATATGGCCTATATTTAAGGAATAACAATGACTATGTGAAACAAAACATGGTTATTTAGGGGATAATGTCATAACCTATCCATTAAACATAAATTTTCCACATCTGGGTTTTGACTTTTAAAAACTATCATCTACTGTTGTGATAAGTAAGTTATCTAGATTCTAATAAAACTAACTTTTTTTTATGAATAGTAATATACCCTTCTGAATAGTGATATGAAAATTAATTTAACCCTTATTAAAATTAAATTATAATTTTATTTTTTTTATTAAGGTAATATGGTAATTTCATGTTGATTGATTTTTCAATATATTAAAAATGAGTTATAGATTTAAAATTGTTATTATTGGATAAATTATTTTTTTTTAAAATTAAATTAATAATATTTATAATATAATTTTCAAAATATGGATTTAATTTTTTAATTCTACATGTCGAATAATGTTAAGGGTGAAATTTTACAATTTTTCTAAAATTCATGAATTATTCGTGAATAGTAAGGATACAATTGTGAGTTTTTATTATGTTTAAGGATATCATATTGTTGTTACAGTTATTATAAAATAATTATATACTACATTACATTATAATATGACAATATGTTTTCCATGTGGAAAATACCATTGGAAACTTCCATGGTAATGTCAATGGTTTTGTAGAAACCACTAATAAGCTTTCCTTTGAAGTTAATAATTAACTCACTCTCTTTTACAATAAATATCCACTCATTTTGTATTTTTTCTTCATTCTATAATAATTACCTAGATTATTTTGTAGTTTTTCTTCCCTATGAGGTCGTCTAATGATTCTTCAAGCCCTAATGGTCAATTCCATCATGTTTTACGAGTTACTCTATATGGTATGTGAAATCTCAACTACTCATTTCCATTCCTGTTCTTTTTTATGTGGTAGGTATTATATATTTGAATAATATATCCTTATATAAAAATTATTCTATACCAATAATATTTAATGAGTCATTTATGAATTTTTGACCCTTGGCCCCTTTTTTTAATGTTTTCTAAAACCATATTACATAGTTGTTATCTGCAGAATTTTCGTATCAAAAACACTCTATTTTTCAAGAAAAAATATAATTATTTTAATTTGATAATGATTTTAATATCCCCATAATTTTTCATATTTTTTATTAATGATTATATATACATTTTATTTCATCAAAATATTTTAGGGAATTTTTTGTGACGTCGTTAGGGTGCCATATATTCATTGGTAATTCCTCAACGTTTCTTTTATTTTGAGTTCATTTATTTTATTTTTCTGAACTAATAACCCCACATCGAAATTATATGATAATTCAAGAAACATAAATTAATTTTCATTTTATTATTAAAACGTAATATTTCATCATCATCTCTCTTTCCCCCCTCCTCTTATTCTAAAAAGGAAAAGACTATCAAGGATGTGTTAATTTTTTACATTCATTGACGAAACGTTCTTAATTTCTATTACTATCATAATGAATGGTAATGAAATATTTTAATTGTTGAATGAGATAATAATATATTTATTTTATATTATTCAATGTTCTGTAATCTTTATACACTCATATTATAAGATAATAATACAAAAAAATATCATTGTGTGCAAAATTGAAAAGTTAATCCAACCATTTATCATTATAATTTATATAATGGTAATCCTAATTGTATATAAACAAAATCTATATATGAAAATTTATATATATTTAATTTCACTAATAATATATATATATAATTTCATATGTTTATAGAAATTTCAAATGAGCTCCCATTCATGAATACAAGTAAATTGATCATGAAAACAAATGAAGAAAAATGTTTCCAAAAAAATAAAATCAAAACTCTTAATCCAAACAAAAAGGAAATGAATGAACCTAATAAGGATATAAATAATAAGTTATACGTAACATAGTTTTTATAAATATTAATTAATGAAGCTAAATTTCATTATTATAATCATTAAAATCAATCAAACAACACTTTCAGACATTATGTAAGGGATTTCATATTTCACTGTTAATTCTTTAATATTTCCATTGATCGACACTTATTTCATGCATTTGGTGTTTTGTATATAGTCATTTTATTTTCATTATACTTATTTTATTTATAATCATGGGATTTTGTGATTCATTTTGCGTTAATTAATATTTTTTAATAAGAATCGATTGATTAAAACATGGTAAAGGAATTTGTCTCAATTTCCATCACATTGTCATTTAAATTGTTTTGTGCACCTAATAATTCTTATGTTTTGCATGATCATCTCATTTAAGATCATTTATTGTTTGAGATTTTTAATATATTATATATATATATTATGTTTTCGTGTATATGCGTATTTTCTTTTGTTTTTTACCCATTAAAACATGATGTTTATTTGAAATATATTTTTAACTATGAAAATATTGATGATTATGTATCCAATACTCTATATGTATATAGAGAAGGAAGATTGTACTAGTATTAAGTTTATTTTTAAATAAATCTTTGGGCATGAGTATATTTGTATGTCCCTCTAACTTCCCCTAGTGAATCAACATCTCTCACAAGACAAATCTGTTGTCGAAAAACCCATGGAGTTTGTTTCCAAAAATCAGATGAGTTACAATTCATAGACAAAATTTGTTACAATAGTATAGTTGTATCATGCGACAGATACATTTCTTCCAATTAATCATTATATCTATTTATTAATTTTCAGTTATTACTAATACTTTTTTACTACAAAAAAATCTATTGATGATGTTTCAATCTCACATAATTAATGTCTTGTGATTTACATTTATTCACCATGACATATTGAAAAATGAAATTTTTTTACGATTCCAATATTGTTGATCCATGCTTTAACTAGTTATTTCAATTCCTTAGAATTTTATCTCACCCATTTAATTTTTTAGCTTCAATAGGTTATGAATAAGATACCAATTATTGAGATCTGATGGATATAGTTTATTGGTTTTTCTAATGTAATGTATTTTCTTTCATTCCCAATGTAAGGTTAGTTTTATGTATATATCTAGTTTCTTTAGGACTACTAAACTGATAATTTATTTTGGATTTCATTCCTTTTAATCATTCCATTGTAATATTTAATGCCCAGGTACCAGGATTCTAGGGTTGGGGTGATTCAGATTGAATGATTCAAATTTATGTTCATCATTGTGGAGAATATAAAAAATCTATTTTATAAAATATGAGATTATTATGTTTCCCACATTTATGAGTCAAATGGTTGTGAAGTGAATGTGATTTTTCAATATTGAAAACAAATAATATTCAGTCAAGAAAAAGATTAAGATTATTATATTGTAATGATGTTAAAAATGAATCTAGTATTTGATTATAAATCAAATATCTTAATAGAAAATTTTGATGGTGCTGCATCTGGCTAACATCTATCTACAAAATCTAAAGAATATATGAGGTAGAATATAATGTTAGAGAATTATACACTGATAATGATAAAAAAAGATAATGGTGGGTGAGGTTTCTTAGAAAACAATGAAATGTGATCCTTAAATGATTCCGAGAGATCTAGAATTCATAATTGACCCTATTGAATCAATGGATATAAATGTTTAGATGGATGAGGTGTTTTAATAGGAATAAAGGATAATGAAACAATATAAGTGGATGGAAGAGGCCATAATACTATAATTTCATTTAAATGGTATAGAAATATTTTCTAGAAATAATGTTCTTCCAACATCCCATAGCAGTAATATAAATCTGAAAGCTATTTTATTTATTAATGATATATAATTTTTCGTATCGATATTCCTTTTGTGAATGATAAGGTAAAAATTGGTTTATGAAGAATAATTATTTTAAAACATTACACATAATGAATTAGATTCACAGT
The DNA here is from genome assembly GCA_963277665.1 of Viscum album. Classification (NCBI taxonomy): domain Eukaryota; kingdom Viridiplantae; phylum Streptophyta; class Magnoliopsida; order Santalales; family Viscaceae; genus Viscum; species Viscum album. The sequence continues at coordinate 1,451,674,975 of OY728155.1, forward strand.
TATCATGAAAGGGAAATTTAAAAATGGAATGGAAATTAAATGAAGAACATAAAATATATGTTGATGAGGAATATTAAGAAGAAAATGAATTAAAAAAATAAAGTATTAAAAGGAGAGAATTAGTTAAAGTAAAAGAATAAAAATAAGGAGATAAACATGAATGAGAAGAAGAGGATGGCAGGGAAGAAACTCAATCATATAAATATTTAAAAGTAAATGATTCATTATAATCATGCTCATCCACATAATGTTTACCCTCAAAATCTGATAACAATGAAAAAACATAATATTCAATGGAATATGGACCCCTAATAGAAAAAGAGGAAAATTGGTTAACCAAGATAGAATAAAAGGATCAAAAATCCCATATGAATGTAAATAACAAAGAAAAAACCTATTGGGATGTTGAAATTAGTTATTTTTTTACTTTTAAAATATTTTATTTAAATATTTGAATTAAGTAACTGAAGTACACATTATAAAAAACATCCAAAAAACCCCTCATCATGTGACTGATCCTTTGGAAAGAGAGTCTGCTATTTCCCAGAAAGCTGTTGATTTTATTATAATAAATTATAATATATTAAAAAATAAATTTCATAATATAAAAATGTTTAATCAATATGTATCTTGATTAATGATATTTTGAATGAGAAATTAGAGTCTCTACAGGTTTTTATAGAGACATTTATATGAATTGACATCAATTATAATGTTTTTAATAAAATTATAAAACTTCAAATGTCCTTATTAATTATGATGGTAGAATAGTAAAATCATATTTATAATGATATTCAAAAACATAATGACTTGTTCATGGAGTTAAAAATCTTATGTTAGAGTGATCCATAAAATAAATATATTATTACATGATAAGAATATATTGCAATGATTTTTTATGAATTTAGAGATAGATGGAATGACTAGACTGGGGACTAAAACCATTTAAAAAATTTTATTAATAATTTGGAGATATAAATGACCCTACTCTATTATTATGAGGATAAAATTTTCATTTAGATGTAAGAGATTAATAATTATTCATATGATATTTAATGTCTAAAAACTTATTTTCAAAATACGAGGGTTTGGAATAAAAGGTTTCAAGTGTTGAAAATTATTGACATGATTTCAACAAGATGACGTCTTCTTTGAATAATAAATTGTAGACTGAATTATTTTTTTTCCTTTTTGAATCACAATTATTTATGTAAACCCTTAGATCTTCATAATGAATAAAATATTATTCAAAGATTATTTTAATAATTTTTTCCATTTATCATTGGTTTTTTGTACTTTCCAATTTACATGGACTATTAGGTAGTTCGATATTTATTTTAATGTAATTTTTCTAAAATTTCAAGACACATTGAATTATTTAATTTTTCATTTTAAAATTAAATAGTGGTATTAAATTTTACAAAATGGGATAATGAATTACATTGAATGAAAAAATTATCAATGTGGGGAATAATATTTATAGGGGTTGATTATTTTTAATGGTGAGAAAATATTCTAAGTGTAATTATGTTTTATAATTGGTTAGATATATTCACTAATTAATACATGTCCTAACACAATCCATCATTTTCAAATGAGTTGAAAAACTCAAGATTAGTTAAATTGTAATGAATAATATCATATTTAGTAAAAGAACAAATATATATATGTTTTTTTATTTTTTCCCAATTTAAAATTTAATTTTTGTGTATTCAATACTAGGGAATATTGTCCAGCCAAAAGTATTTTGTATTAATGTTTCATTCCATTAACATAGGAAATTAGAAATAGTTTCTAAGAACATGTTTATTTACATTTTATTTTCTATGTGTGTTAGTATGTTAATTTTTAAATCATTTTCTTTTATAATAATTCAAATATGTCCTAATGTACTATGAATATGAACACTATATTATTCAATATTATCATTAGGTTGATTGTTCATCTGATGCATCATAAATAACTTTACTCATACTAGATGTAGATGTTTTTCTTGTGTATCACACTTAAAAAATTCATGACCACTAGCCTAATTTTGGAACTAAATAAATTATATTGGACCTCTTAAGGATTACCATGATTCATGTTAATAAGAAATTTCATCTGACAGAGTGATGTTTATAATAGGAATAGATATACTTCATTTTATCTTATGTAATAACATCAATAGTATAATGGTGTAAAACATAAAAAATTTCATTATTTCAGTTATTTTGTATGATTTAGATCTATCAAGTGACATTTATATGGGGCCATTAAAACAAACTCAGAAATATTAAAATGATATTCCCTTATAAATACCCAATTAATAGTTGATTTTATAGAATATACATTTCAACACTCATGTTGTCTGAAGTTTCCTATATATGAACAGCTAATTCCAAGAAATTGAAAAACATTAGTGATTTTTTGTTATATGGAATAGTTTTTCATGGTTTTTTCCATTATAAAAATTGAGTTTTTATGTCACGTTTGATAATTGTAAATATGATGGCCTTCTTGGGATAAGGGTATAGTGAATCTAATCTATATGATCAAGGAAATCTAAGTCTTGGATAAATGAATTTGATTGTTATATTGAGGGCTTCCGGGAGCAGGAAAAAATAGCATATTCTAGCCATCATATAAATTGATTTCGAGGAAGGGAATGAACATAAATAAATTATTTATAAAAATGTGGATAATTTTTTTAAAATTTATTTACTACCTAATTGTTATGATTAAAATGTCACATATTTTACATATAGATTTTATGTCTTTCCTTATATTACAAGTTATTGTTTAAAATATTTTTACAAGTGTATATTCTACTATAAATGTCATAGAATGTTAGTCATTATACTATTAATTAATTATTATTTGTTTTATAAGAATCACTCTTACTATGGTAGTAATAATACATTGATATATATCATATCCGTTTTTATTCTGATCTTCACATTGATTTTTATAATGAGTCTCCAACTAATAAATTTATTTTAAGTGGTTTTTTAATTTGATAAATCATTTTTAAACTACTATTATGCCACTATTATATGTATATTCATCTAAGATAATCGTACAATCATATAGTAACATCAATATCTGAGGAAACATTGAAAGAGAAAACCCATTTTTAAAATCACATATTTGTTCTATAAAATAGTACATCATAATCAATAAATAAATGATGATATGCTACTCTAAAATCAAGAAGATATAGGTGTTTCGAAAATAAATAGATAATTTTTAAAATTAAAAAAATTAAACTATATAACATCTAAAAAATTACATTAAAAGGGTGGCCTTATCATGCACCCCTACAAGGTTTGAATAGCTACCCCCCACTACAAGTGGGTGACCTCTATATAGAAAATTCTTATAAATGATCACCTTGGAGTTGAAGTAGATTTAAATTAAATAGATGATGAGTATATAACATACTCTGATAGTAATGATCCAGCCCTATTAATATGATAATGGTTCCTCTCTCTCATCCCTATTAACATGAACATCTCAATATGGTTATCCCAACCCACTAAACATACCATTATAGATCCCCACCAAAAAATATCAGTGGGAGGGAAGTGAATTATCTAGTTATAATTATTATTAATGTTGTTATATAAGAATAAAACAATCATAGTACTTCGTAGATCCAATTATCAGTGGTTTAATTTTTTTTTCTCTATTTTCATTAAAGATGGTAAGTAATGTGATGGATGAAATTCCCCTATTATCACTACGAACTCCTTTCTCAAGTCCACTATTGTATCATGGTATTCATCATCGAGGTCATCTCTTTACATTAGGGATTCCAAACCTAGGTTAACATTGAAAACTAGTAATGCCTCACCACATTTCACTATACCTTATAGTCTTATCAAATCAATGTTATCTCAAGTCTACATTCCTTCTATTACTTGTCTCCTCCAACCTCCAATCATCACCACCCACCTCACCTAAAAAAACATACATACCATATTAAACAACCTTCACCTATATCGATATATTATATTATAAATATAATATTCTTTTTGTTAAATATATCACGAGTTTCATTCTTTTTTATGGTTGAGAATGTTTATCAAGAATGCCACCATCCTGACATTTTCTCATCGACAAGGTATCAAACAATATTACGATACTAAACAAAATTAAATTATGTAGTTATAAGGGAATATCAGAATCTTACACATAGGTGACTCACAAGACATGGAATGGAAAATTGGATACCAAATACCAATGTTACCTCCCATAGGTGAGTAAATACTTGGGTCTCTTCGTATTGGTGACCAACTACACAATATCCATCTCCTAGATGACTATCTAATTGAATTCCTTTCTTCTCATCCAACCATATGAGGTCTCTCACCTGGGTGACAATCCACCCAAGGTTACCAATCTAAGATACCAACCAAAAAGGGTCCCCAAGAAGGTGAAAACCCACATAGGTATTTTCACTAAGATGACCAACAATACAAGAATTCCCTTTTGTGTCACTAGTTTTCAAAGTTTCATTTCTAAGAGATCCATTCCATGTGACCTCCAATCTAAACAATAGAACTCCCAGGTTTTAATTTAAAATAAAATATTCACTCTTGTTTTTATATTACTAAACATTTCATCTACCTTTATAAACATATTCCATTTTAAAATATACTTAGGGAATCTTCCAAAACAAACATATTCTCATGGAGCTCCATATATCACTTATAATGAAATTTATTACAGTTTCTAAAATTTACATATTCACGAATTGACACACATTCAAGGAGAAAATTAAAAAAAAAAATAAACCTATTTGATTCTTCCTTAATTGTAATTAGACCTCCAACGAAAAAAGGCACTTAATAGATTTTGAAATAGTTGGTGGTGCTGAAGGATCTCTAGGAAAATTTTGAAATGGTCAGTATGCTCCTCCTCTGACCTTTAGTAGTTCAAGATGACATTGATGAATACGATAATAATTCATTCCAGGAACTCACTATTGATAGAGTCACGAACCTCATGTACCCGACTTTTATGTTCGTAAGAACAAATGACATAACTACGAACTAATTGTGTCCATAAATGTACCTAAATGTAGTCATTAGGATGTCACACACATTCACCATTAATCAGGAATATCCAAATTGCAGATCAATATTGAAAAATTAAATTTCGCCCCTAATTAGTTATAAATATCATCTATCCTCAGTATAGGGTAACTTTTCTTGAGTGTTACCTAATTCAACCATCTATTGTCTATACATAGCCTACGAAACCATCTTCCTACTTCTTAATAAAGACCTAAGAACCCCACAATGAAACACTAGGATTGATAAATCCCTTCCTCATCATGATAATAAACTTGGATGAAAAACTCTATTATCATAGAATGAAACATCTGATAACGATCCATAAAAATTATAGATTTAGTGATCATCATGTCTATCCCAAAAAAAACGTCATGTCAAGGGGTTAGAGTCAAAACCTCCTCAAGATATACATTCAAGAACTCCCCAATGGGAATGGGAGTCTTCTCCATACCTATTCCCATCTATCCAAATGTGATATGGACTATCAGGGAAATAAGTGGGTTCATGTGATGGATTCCCACCAGACAGCTCCACCCACCATTGAAAGCTACACAACACCATTTTATGTCTAAATACATGACTCCTCTCTTGAAGTAGTTAGATATAATACACATCGACAAAATCCATTTAATACAAAGGATGCCATTGTACGCCTTCATTTAAAATCGGAAAATATACCCCTTGGACTAATGTGTCCCAAAAATCCGTCTACATTGCTGGAAAACATCAAAAATATTATTCTGATCACTGACTAGTGTACCCAATGCTTGGGTTATGGAATGAATCTCTATGTACAATCCCAAGGCATGGTCTAGAGTAGGGGAAACAAAGTAGTTTGAATATCCTAAATCAAACAATGAACAATAATGCGGGTTGGAAAAACTGATCTGACCTCGATTGATCCTTGTACCCACTAAATATAATTCCACCACAACATAAAATTGACCATGCCATGCCCCAATTCCCCTCTGTTGTCAACTGCCTTGATGTCCATGCACTGGCCTAGGTCCCCAAGGAGAACCCTATGGTCGGCCTCTTCATCCACCTTTCCCCCTCAGTGGTGTACGGGCCAATTGTCTGTTCAGTAAGAAATACCTTTATGGAAACTACTACTGAGGTGGGTACTATTCCTACCATCCTCTATCATCCCAATATCCAGTTGTGCACTATCCCCAGAGGTCTCTACAACCTTTGCATGAAAGAAACTTCAGCCCCATACCCATGGGAAAATGGCGAGGACAAGAGTGTCATAACTGAAAATACTGGGGTTGGATTCCCACTAGAAGACACCTAGATGTCCCTAAAAATGATATTTTCATCTAAAGGACTTACCCTTCAAATATTCTGGCTGACTTCCCTCCCATAGAAGACAACATCATGAGTGGATCATTTTCACTACCTCATCCTACTTCTAAATCTCTATGTCTTTCATTATGGTAAATGGGGTAACAACATATGGAAGAGAAGGGAGGTGTTCCTCTATGAGGCACACCTGAGACACCTCATCCATAAATAAATATATAGAAAAATATAAGATATCCTTGATCATGATCCCCAATCCAATCACCGACATACTTCCCTACTATGGGGATATTAGATCATGCCTTTTATTGGCCTTCATCATGAATGAAAGTAATTATTCCTAGAACTTATTCTCAATTATAGGCCACAAACAATAAGTATATTTCCTCTCCCAAAGATAATGCATCCACCATTGGTGCACTTTTACCCTCATGGGGATCAACACAAGAGGTACTTATTAATTCATAAGATCCTTGATAAAGCTGAAAGCATTCACTAGCATCTCGATCTAGTTATCCACCTCCATGTCTGAGACGCTTCCCTCATACTTTATTACAGTATGTCACTGGAAGAAAAAAGGAATCATCTACCACTGGTGATCCTCGTCCACGGAATAAACCCCATAATGATAGGTTGTTTTGGATTCATGTGTCTCTACTACCTGAGCCACTTTTGTATGATGTCCAGGTTCCATAGCTTAATGGTAAACAAGGAACTCCTAACCTCGAGTAGTATATAACTTATTTTAGGTTCCCCTTTACTAATTCATTGTTTTAATTTCTAGAAATTTATCAAGACAAACAATAATACATGTCATCAGGATGCATGTAACATTTAGAGGGTCTCCACCCTGTAATCAATGTGTCCTAATATGGACATTCAGGCAGCTTAGAGTCCTTGAACTAGATCATGGGGGTCCTAAAATCCAATGTATTAGACGGTATTCTATGGAATTTTTCACACACCATGATAACCTAGCACTGTTTCCCAACCAACCCATGAAATCCTCACTATGCCTAACTCCAAGCACCATCTAATCACTTAACCATCACCTCTGACATCATTCTCAAATGACCCGCCTTTATCAAGATGAGGGAAGGGTTAGTATGGTCCAGATACTTCGTTACTCTAGATGAAGGAGTGAAAATGAACCCTGATTCCCACCATTAATAGTCCCTAGGTTGGAGACCATCAACAAGGTTATAGAAATCTAAAAAAATGGATGGCATTAACTTTTTAAGTAACCAAGAACACGAGATAAGATGTATCAACCTCAATAAACGCCAAGAAATATATATATACACAGAAACCAAAATCCACACCACATTCATGTACAAATTAAAATTAATAAAAATACAAAGTAATATCCAAGGTAAGTACCAAAATAATACAATGAATAGACACATGGAACATCCCCAATGTCTAATCTAGAAAGGTCTTGAAAAGTCATCATAATCTCAATAGGAACATGAAAAATATATTAGGTATGTAAAGATATCATATAAGTAAGCAAAGTGGGGAAAACCAAAGTTACTAGTGCACAAGTGTGAGAAAAAAAGTAAAATGAAGGTTAGAAAATAGTATAAATTTAAATGCACATAACAAGGCATACTATACACCAAAAAATCATTACGCAACACTCACCAAATAACTCAATTCAAGTAATGAAATATAATATAGACATAAATATTTTTTTAACCCTGAACCACTTCACACTGGATAAATGCTCATCCCAAATGATGATCATGTTGACGCTACCATGCTCTTCCATATTCCCAACTATTATTACCCGCTCGCAGAAACCTATGCCATGAAAAACACAAATCCTTCCCTCATACACATGGGCTTGAGACACACCACACCCTTCCTGAGAACACCAGTGCCTCATCCTGAAGTCTCATGGGAAACAAACCACCTCTCGTAGAACCAGAACCAATGATTTTGTAACATACCCCAAGCCATTGCAGCCTGTCTGATGTTTTTTTGTGTTAAATGACTATATTTGGGTTTTGAGATGATCTTAAAACCTTCCATCCATCCTCCAACTAGGATATTTGGAAATAAACCTTCCCCCGTAGAAGAGGGGGTGTTTGTAACATAGTTCTAAACATGGGGGGGGGATGCAGGTAGAAAAATAAAGGAACAACATGTTTATAAAAATTGGTAAAAAAACTCATCACAAACTATCAGTTTCAAAACAATAAACAAGACCAAATATACCACATTTACTGCTAACCCTACATGGATGTATAACCACGAATGATGGTCACATATATATTTATAATTATACCCCCAGCCTAATTATTTGACCAATTTCCAATATGCATTTATCTGTTTTTTCATTTATTTATCCAAACCATACCTAGGAATCTAACAAGCAGAACATCTAAAACTATTATCAGAAGGTTAAAAGTCAATAAGAAATCCCCCTAAAAAACAAACTACAAACAAACCACCTCATATTTTGATATTACCAAATTCATTCTTAAATGGTATACCATAGAATTTATCCTCTCAAAACCAAACACGGCAACCCCGCAACACCAAACCACCACTCCCAACATGACAATAAATAGAAAATCCTAACATAGACCAAACCTACATCCATAATTCATATCTATTACCTAGATTACATCCCACTATACAACAAGTCCATCCATTCCACAATCCATCAATCTCCCAAACTGAGATACCATCACACAGACAGTACCACCCCATACACAGAGTCACAACCCCAGCCATAGCACCACGCTACCAAAGCAAACATATGGAACAAAACCCAATAGAACCCTTCCTATAACCACACATATAGATCATGTTTAAATTAATATTTTCCCAACATTATTCATTATATTCCACATTAACAAAAATAGGTGATCAAACAAGGCATTTAATCCTTTGGAATCAATTTCATTTAATAGTGTATACTTGCTTACTAAAATTTATATTTTTAAAATATTCATAAAGAAATAGGAAAAATTAAAAATAATCAACCATGCTCAGTAAAACACAACGTACATATTGGATTTCTAGAAGCCAAAAGGCTGCAAAAAATCACATCATCAACAATGATAACGTATAAAATATGCAATCAACATCAATCCACCCCACCATGTAGTAATGTTTTTTTAGCATTTATCTTTGTTAAAGGGATATATTAAACATTTATCCAAAAAGAAACATTATTATTCCCACATCACATATTACTCAATTAGAATTGATATGAAGGAAATAAATACTTTTAACAACATGTGACAAGAACTCATGTTTGATCCAAGACCAGATGGTTAGAAAAAGATATATCATTTATTAATGGAAGAATGGTTTTAAAAGACATTAAAGTTGGATCGGGGCCAAGACCAGATGGTTGGATTATTTCAAAGTCTACAGAGCATTATAATATTGTATATATAATTAATATCCGTTTAAAAACCATTAATACTTCCCGAAAAAGGCTCAAAAAAATATTTAAATTAGTTAATGTGCAAGAGAGGTGAAGGTGTATAATTTTGGAGAAACATGAGAAAACTGAAAATTTGGAATACTATTGGATGTCACTCAGCATTGGGTATTTCAATGTGTCACCCTTCTATGAGACATAGTTTAGAGTAAAAAATTTGTTTTCCACCATTCGGTGGCACCGTTCGATGATACACTTATTGATGAGCCATCGTTCGGGGAGACACAGCTCTATGTCACCATTCAGTGAGATATCGTTCTGTGTAACTATTTTGTGAGACATCATTCTGTGTCATCATTCAATGTGAGACAACACGATGATCCATAGTTCATTGATCCACTATTTGGTTCCACCATCTAATGAGCCACCATTCAGTTAGCCATTATTAGAAGATCCCTCGTTCAGATAATCAAATTTTGTTTTTTGAAAACTCGTAAATTAAAACACCATTACCAACAGAACTTCCCAAACACAAGATTTTAACAATAGAATGGCATAGATGGGTCTAATTCATCACACATCATGAGAATAAAATAATCCACATTAGATGAACGAAATATTTTTATTTTCAATATATATTAACTGAAACCAAAATGGACAGTAAAAAAGAAGTTAATTCCGAAGTTGAATAATCCATTATAAGAAAATGGAATACTTTTAAACTCCAAAATTCAATAGAAATAACCAATTTCTTCATAGTCCATTTAAGAAAAAAATCCCCTAAAATTCCATAAGATAATACAAACCATTATTGAAACAAAAAAATTAGAAATATTCGATCGATTATACATCTTGGATACATTTTAACATTTATCTACATAAATCAATCTTAATGTATCATACTAAAATGTAATTTACCAATCACTTCTTTCCACTAATAGGTTAATCATTTATAGAATTTACCGAAATCATTAAAATACCACAACAAAAGCATACATTCTTCCAAAATTAAATTCATCTATTATTCCTCTAATAAATACGATAATATTATATTATCCATAGGCATATTGGATTCCCAAAATAGTGAACATCTTCCAAAATAACATTTATCACCTATTCAAAAAATCAGTTTACAATACCAAATATATCTATTTGTTAAAATATAAGTTCCCAAAATAAAAATATTCTTATAAAATAAATTCATTTAACAAAAAATAATGTCATACTAACAAGGGAATTCATGTATTCTAGTGGGAGGTGAAGCACCATTGTCTCCATTCGGTTGTGGGTTCAATTCCAATAATCATTCAAGATGGGATGGGTTTTCACCCATCCTATGAATTATCGTTTTTATAAAACTGTAGAATTTTTATTAAATTCATCAAAATATGATAATGTCCTAAAAAATATAAATAACATGTTTTATTCTCAAAGGTTATCACATAGCATTGCTTTTGTTTCCAAAAACCTAATAACCCTTAATAACATAAAAAACAAAAGATCATATTTACCTTAAACGTTGCCCATTAATTTTCTTGTTATTTCCCCATAAGAAAAGATGAATATTAGTTGAATAACTTCTTTACATAACAATCATCTAGGTTACACATACTATAAAATAGGCTTCAAATGTAATATCATCAGTAGAAGAGAATGAATAATTATAATCATTCCATTATCCTCTAATCTACTATAACAATGGAATACTATATATGGAGACATATTAATAAATATTTGTTCATCATGATACCCTAACCATGTGTTTCCATATTTTTCCTTAATACTTTTTCCCTATAAATAAAAAACTTGAATCATTCCATATGATTCATTAATGTAAAAAACAGGAGATGAGAAATAATCCATAACCTTCACGTATCATTTTAAACATCCACAATTTCAATAAGAATGGAATTAGGTATTTCTAAGTATATCTTTTTAAGTTCATGTTGATCCCATTCCTGAAACATATTCATAGGACACATAATTTCATCATGATCATACTCCCCATATTTGAAATATGAAATTGATAAATTTAAATGAACTCTTTTCCCTTTATGGGAGTCATCTGAATGCTTACTTTTTCCTTGGAAGGATACTTGTTTATGAACATAATTTACACAACTATAACATCTCCCCATCGAATTAAAAAAAATTCCTATGGGTTTCATTCCACATCCTTAACACATGTGTTGATTAATATACATACCTTTATTATAATTATTATTTGAAATTCCATAAAGATTTGTTTCTCTCATATATGATGCATAGTGAAAAACATCATGGTTAATGTGGGTAATAATGTCCAATAATAGTTGGTTTAGAATAACCACAAGAGTTCTCATTGTAGCCCCCATTTTATTTGGTTTATTATAATGAGAACCACCATATTTTCCTTCACATCCATTGTCACAAATTTTGAATATTATCCAATTACTAAAACCAAAACGGTTAGTGTGAGTATATCAGTAAAATAATTATACACTATAATATGAGAATGATGAACAATAATATATAACCCTCCATGTTATATGAAACTCATTAATATTATCTAAAATTACTATGAGTATATCTATTATGCTAAAAATGTGGTTATATACAACTTTACATATATTAATAAGTAATATAGTAACCTCCCAAGCAATCTAAACCGACCAATGATACCATCTAAAATACCCCATATATAAAAAATTACATAATATTGATATAAGTCAATAATTTTACTTTAATTCATATCACGGATCGTTTCATGTTTATAGAATTAGAGAATTATGTCATAAATCAATCATTACAACACAAATATTTCAAAGTATAAACTTCTAATCACAATCCTTTTTTTAATATAAAAAAAAATTTAAAAATAAATATTTTTTTAGTGTTTAAACACCAAAACATTTCCATGATATCATCATCATCTCTATTTTTCCTTAAATCCAATGAATTACATTTTAAAACGTGGGATGAGCATATTAAGATCTATAAAGGATACACAATGATAGCAAACTATTAGTCTTACAGAGAAACGTTATCCATGAATACATCTCATAAAGTAACAATTTTCACCTCTAAGAATCCGTAAATAAACATCACAAAGTATAATCTCCTTGATTACAATTATTTTGTAATAAAAATATTACCAACAAAACCATAGAAAATTATATATACAATATATAGGTATATTGGGACAAAAACATACTTAAATGGAATTTCCATATAGTAAACTTCCACACATATCCATATTTGGAACTATTATATGTCCAAAATCCATACCAAATGAATTTGAGGTTATAACATAACCACCAGTCCTTGTATTATCATGAAACCACCCTTCATTGGTTTATCACATTACCACCCATATCTAGTTTTTCATATAACCACATATATTTGGTTTATCTTGTAAGAACCCGTCAAATGTCCAAGTAACATTATAGAATCATATAACATAAATTTCTTAAATTATAAAACATTTCAATCATAAAATATAATTTATGATCATAGGAAATAATTTCATTATATTGAAATATTCAAACCATTTCCAAAATCTTATAAAAATATTAAAAAGGGACTTTTTGAATCAAAGTGTCCCAAACCACATTGAAAATTTAGAAATTAATTGACATTTCAAAACTTTTTTTCCATATAAATAATCTCATTAAACAAATTTATTTAGGTGAACATGAATTATTAGTTTTTGGAGGAATACATATATAAAACAATAAAAACGATGTTGTATTTGAAGAGTCCCTTGCCACTTGATAAACTCTATAATAAAAATATTTAAGGATTAAAATTATTCAAAACATTAATTAAAATGAGATAATATTATATAATGCTATAATGTGTAAAAATGGTTGTATATGCACATTATATGATAATAAATGTGAATAACATCAAAATATGCCTCTATGAAGGGCGATTGAGATAATGTCCCTTAGAACGATCATATCATCTTTATTAAGGATAAAACAATGAAATACATGTCTGTTAAAAAATTAATACACAACATATGAGTGGATAATTATTTCAAAACTATCATAGATCATTCACACATTTTAATTCAAAAAATAATAATGACATGGATATTTAACATAACAAATCGAGATTGAGTTATGATTTCCCTTATGATGAGTATAACTCCCCACACAAAATAATTTTATTCCTGAATAATAAACTTATATAAATTTATAATTTATGGAGATAAATTTTCATGTTTATTATTCCTTTTATATCACTTATTACACATTTATAATAATTACATAATTATGTAGATTCAAATAGAACCGTTTGTCGATATTCAGTACTTCTGTCGAAAATAAAATTGTTTGGATTTAATTATCCATGTGGGAAAAATTAAACCATATACATATTATTAATAATGATATAAATAACATATATATCATGTATATATGTATTTATAATATTCAAAATATTTAGATATAAGAAATAAAATGCATCGTTCACGACGATGGGAGGCGTTACACATGCAATAATGCTAGATTCATTATTTTCCCATAAAAAAGAGTAAAAATTATATGATATAAATGTATATTATAATACCAGTATTATAGTAATGGAATGTAAGTAACATAGGTTTAATCAAACCAACCTTTATAATTTCCATGTATTTTTGGAATGAGTCAAATCACTTTGAGGGGGTGGTAGTCACTATTCATAAAGAAAAATTATCATATTTACATAACTTGGAAAGAATAAAGGTATATACCATATAAAAATATATAATAATAGAGAATATGTAAGTATAATATATATAATATTTAATATAATTACAATTATAATTTCTACCATGATATGTCATAGGGGAAAATTGAACAATCATTGTTCTGTGGGGAAGTAGTTCATCATATAGAAAAAGAGTATGTTTGTTACACATTAAATGTACGTTTGTATAATTATTGATCCTGAATATATATTAAAAAAATGAAAATATATTTAGGATACTAGTTTTTTAATGTAATCATATAATAATAATTGTTTAGTTAGAGTATAAGGAAAATGAAACTAAAAATCATGAGAGAAGTCATTATATTTTAATTAGGCAATTTCATGTGTTTATAATAGAGGATTCCTTAGGATTCATTCTTCATATTTTGAGGATTATAGGATGTGGTACTTATTATAAGTATATTTATGGGTATTTATTGGTCAAAAAATGGTTCTTGATGAGTTAATATTAGATAAGAGAAGGTACATTTTAATTGGAGTGGGATGAGACAAATTGGAATCTTTTAAATAATTAAATTAATATAAATTAACAAATTTATGAAAAAGGATCCAAAAAGTAATATGTCTAATAAAATAAAATTTTATGTTAAATTACTTTCATCCAATAAATTTTAGACATATATTTATTTTATTTTAAACATTATATTTTCAGATTACACTTAAATAATCTATTTTATATTTAATTTTCGTAATAACATTTTAATTATTAAAAAGCTAATATTTTTACTTATATGGGTTCAATTTCACATAACAAGACACATAATTAACTTTTATGCCATCTCATATTCCATTTTTTATTTTAATGGTTTTATTTTTATTTTTAAATAATTTAAAAATTTATTATTTTAATAAAACATCAATTATGTCACTTTTTTAAATATTCATTTTTTTAATTTTAATAAAATATAAATAGATACATATTAGTGAACAAAAGATTTTAATAATCTTAAAACAAGACATATTCACATATAGTGGTAGATTATGACATATATTATGTCAATTAATAATTATTTTAATATTTATAATATCATTTATTTTATACCATCATTTATAAAGAAAGCATTTCATTATAACTGTGTCATAATTATATTCAAATATATAATTCATAAAAATTATAAATAGAATACGATGATGTAGGAAGGATATTATCATTATAATTAATTTTTTTAGTCAAATATATCACTTATATAAACTCATATTAAAATAATTTTATTATGAATATTTATATTTATAACATAATATCCTTTACATTAAAGTAAAATATACATGTGTAATAATCTCAACCATGTGGCTTACATGGGGAGAATTTTCATCACAAGGGTTTCATTGGTGTGCCATATTTCATTAATATGATTAAGACACATGTTTGGGTAGTTTTATAATAATATAAAATTATTGTTACCATCATTTACCATATTTATCCTCTTACAGTGGTAAATAAAAACACTTACTAAAGTTAAAAATTTTTATGTCAAAAAAATATGGACATAAATACATAATTTGGACCTTATTATTCCATATAAAGAATAATTTTTTACTAATTTCAAACAATGATGTTTTATAAATTAATTTTAAATTAATTCCTATTTTCAATACGAGAAAATAAAATTCGAAGGTAAAAACCATCAAAAGATTGAAATGTTTTTATATAAAATATAAATTTGAAATTACCTCAATCGATCAAAAATTTATTAAATGAAAAAAACTTAAACTAAATATATTTTTAGAAAAATTAAAATCATAATTTTTTAATAGAAAAAAAATTGATGAAAAGATAGTTTTGAATTAAAATGATTTTATTTCCATTAATAATTAAGATAAGAATTTTATCAGAAAAATGTCAAAATTTCAACCAATTTAATTTTTGATTTTCATCTCTTAAATTAGAAGTTTTCCTACCAAATATAACATATAAATGTCAAAAAATGAAATTTAAAAATGGTTCTCCATCATAAGGTGGTAAAAGAACATTTTACAAATATTAGAGAATTTTATGCTTAAAATTGGATTCATTCTCAATTTAAACATCTAAAATTAATTTGATTAATGTTAAAACATTTTAATACAATGTATAAATATATTTCAGTTAGTTTTTTTTCATTCACATCAATAAATCAACTTTTTTTCAACTACCATTTAAAAGTAATGATATTAATAATATATTATCTTTCATAATAACCTATATTTTTGTGCAACGTAATATTTCAAGGAAACTTGTTGTTGTGTGTCGAGTATGGTATTGAAAAAATCCCCAATAATGTAAAAACAGTGTATAATTAATAAATATTAACAAATATGAAAATTTATTATTCTATAATTACATGGTATGTAAAAACCAAGATATTTATTTTCTTCCCAGAGAGTCTCTTATAATGATTCTAAAAATATTTACCACTACTATAAATTGTTTACAATCCTTTAGATAGATTTTTTTTAATTAAAAAATTATAAATGAAATGATAATTGATATTATTTCTAATTATTGGGAACCATGAAAGAACAATTGGGGTTGACACAAGGATGTTACCTAATCATAATTTTAATTATTTAATTAGTACTCTCTTGTAGTACGATTGATAACATAAAATAGATTTCAAAAAATATTAAAAAACGGTGGTGATGATTTATTTTTTCCCATGACATGGATCATCTACAGTAAGAAAAAATATTACTAAGTGGAAAATATTATTTCGAATTAATAATATGTTAATCATTTTCTACCTCCCATGATAAGGAAACTATATGAGATATTCTTAGAGGTGATTAAAAATATTTTATTTTATTTTGTGATAGTTTTTTGAAAGGGAAAAATAGATATTCATAAATATTATTAATAGTTTCGAGTTTCATGTATAAAATTGTATTGATTATTAAGTTCATGATGAAATGATTATTGATATTATGCCCAAATAACGTGAATAAATAAATAATAGTTGTGTGAAGATACAAAGATGTTATATAATCTTTCCCCTGATGATTTGATTGGAACAATTACGTCGTACAAAAGATGAATTAAAATAGATGTGGAGAAAGATAAAAAGAAAAATTTTGGTGTATTTATTTTTATAAAATATAATATATATTCTTAAGTTTAGCATGTATAGAATGTTGTGAAATCATCAAGTAAAAAAGAATGTATTTCTTTGTTTATCTTCTAGTACATTTGAACATTTATAAAAACAGTTAGAAAATCTAGATAAAATGGTGAATAAGAATGTTGGAAACAAATATTTTTAATACTTATAAATGAATGGAAAAATGAAAACAGTGATAATAATTATTTGGAAGACACTTTATATGAATGTATGAAATCATGACATATCCAACATAAATGTGCAAAGATGAAAAAGACCATAAGAAATGAAATGAATTCACGGAGAAATAACAAAAATTTATATCAGTCAAAAGGAATGAATATTTTGAATTGTTTTGAGACATGGAGTCCTAGTGGTGGTGATTCTTATAATAGTTCTTTTGTGAATAAATTTTATGGACATTGGATCACTGGTAATTATTTTAATGTAACAATGGAAAATAATTTTCTCATAAAAATTTACATATAGTTAAATATATTAATAAAATTTCATTATATGAAATTTTTCATAATGCGAAAAATTATACATCATCTATTTAATATTATTCCTCAAAATAATATTCTAATCTTATAGATGTGACTATACATCCATATTTTCAATACTTAAAAAAAATGTGTTTGGTATGTAAAAAAAGATAATTCTAAGGATAAATTTTTAAATGATAATTTTAGAATAAAGATTTTGAAAATGAAATATCATATAATTAAAAATATACTGATAAAAAAATTTAAATAAAATATACTCTTTCAATTTGTTTTGAAAACATTATTTCTGAGAAAAAAAGGTTACAATGAAATCATATTTCTAAATATAATACTGATGTGGATAAAAATTTAGTTATCAGAAGAAAATTCAAAATATTTAGTTTGAAGAAACATTAATAAATGTTTAACATTAGTAATGAAATCATTGAAAAAATATGTAAAAATTTAAAAATATTAGTAATTGTTTCGGAAATGGTTTTGAAAATTAAAATTTTTTAGTAACATTTTTTTGTTTCAAAAAGGCCAGCTTTTATTAATATGTATCAATGTTTTTGGAACCAGAGGGAAATTTTACCCTCTAATATAATACAATCTATAGGAATTAATAAATCTTATAATTCATGAATATAATCAAGATGAAATATTGAAATCTATTATTTAGAAATAATACTCAAAGTTATATTATTTTAATATGCAAAATTGTTATTAATTAAAAATTTGATTTTTCTAATATTTTATTTTTTAGGTCATGAAAACAACCTTATAAGAATAATTTACATATGTGATGAACAATACCATGTTAACTAGAGTAATGATAGAACTTTTCAACATAATTTAATGGGGTGTATTTATTCATTCATCCAATTTTCATGATAGTGGTTACACACTTAACATAGATGAATTCACAAGGTAACAATTTTATTTATTTAGAGAAATTAAAGATAAATCATGGATATGGAATATATGGTCATGAAACTATATCCCGGGGAATATTTCTATCTTGACTAATAATGTGGTTGTTGTAGATATACATGAACTTTCGATTGTTACTTTAAAAGTAATTTACACTTCTAAAAATGGTATAGAATAGAAGTGATTTTTTATTTCATAAATTGAAGTCTTATTTTATCATGATTCTATATTAGTAAACTGTATTTATTTATAACTACAAAATATTAAAGTATTAGTGAAAACTAATATTAATATATCTTAGTTGATGATTACATTTGATATAAATTTGATTAGTTTATAAAAAATAAATATCCATCAATTAGTTGTTTTAAATAATTTCTGTTAAGGGTTAAAAATAAGAAAAAAATCACCATGATAAATATTTTTAGGAATCATATTTGATAATTAGATAATTATGATTTTGAAACATTATATTCTATAAAAGGTATTAAAATCAACATTTCATCACCTAGAACCCAACAACCAAGAAAAATGGTTTAGTTGAATGAAAAAATATAATTATTCTATGGAATACAAGAACTATGATGTGCGATAATTAGATTTTAGTTTTTTGTTAAAGTTGAAATTTCTACCTAACTTTATATAAATCATGTATTAATTAGAACATTTATCCATAAATCTAATTATGTGTTATGAACATGAATACAAAAAATTAATCTTACATCAATGTATTTTGTTTTAATGGACTTATTCTGATTAATAATTATATATTACATAAATTTTTATCACAATTCAACGATGAGGTATATTTAGGTTATTTCAAAAAATATATGGAATATATTATTTTTAATATAAATTCTTGTGTTTATATGGAAATAATTAATGTTCTATTTGATAAAACATATACCATTATTTTCAAAAAACCACAATCTAAATCATTGTATTTTATTTTTAAAATTGATCTTCAAACATTATTAAACATTTATTATCATAATGAAATAATAAAAAAACTACTTCATGATGTTATTCCATAGGAATATTTTATACATATTAATGAATAAAATATATTTTAAAACCCATGAAGTCAGTTGTTTCTTTTGATACATCCTAGTGAAGATATCTTTGTAGATATAGATCAAACATTTAGGTCGATAAGTTACTTAAAGAAATAAACTGATAATCTGGCTTTCATGTTTCAATTTGATCATTAAAATCATAATGAGTATTTTATTGAAGATAATTGGATTATGGATGTTTAAGATGAGATCAATTTAAATTAATTTTTTTTTAATATTTATTAACATTACAAATAAACATCTATAATTTAGTCAAATGGGATTTTTGAATTAAAAAGATAAAAATGTAATAATTTTTAGAAAATAAGAATGGCATGTTTCATTATGATATAATAAAAAAAGGAAATATATTAGGAATAACACTCTACTATAGTTACAATACTTGATTTTGTCCATTTACTTCTAGTATTTCCACTATTATTTAATTTCAAACTTTCCAAATTAATGTTAAGTGTAATTTTATTAATAGATATGTTCTGAATGAATTTTATATCAAACAATATTGTTTTTTGAAAGTAAAAAGACATTAATAACATTTATATAAAATTCTAAATGTTTATATAGATTTAAATAATCCCTTAAAACATGGTATGAATGATTAAATAGATTATTGTGAATAATTAATTTTTATTTGTAGAAGTAGATCCAAATATTTTTATAAAATAGGATATTAAAAATTATCATTGTTTTAAAATTTTGAATGATAAAATTATATTTAGTTCCTCTGAATAATCATTGAAAGATTCTATTTATGATCTTATGAAGTATTAGTTTGAAATGAGTATGATGGGTGAGCTAACATATTTTATTGGTTTTCAAATTTCATAAAAACTATATTGAACATTAATATCTCAATGAAATTATATAGTAGATCTTACTAAGAAATTTGGATAAAAAATTTTAAAAGTTTTAGTACTACTACTGGTACCTCTAGTACATTATATCATGATGAATCTACAAAACTAATAGATCAAGAAATTATTGATGTATTATAGGATTATTATTTAACTAAACATACAATCATAAAAATATTATGTTTTATGTATTCTTATGTTCCAGATATTAATACAATACAAAATATTCCCATATAAGAGTAGTAAATCAAATATATCATAATCTTATGGGAACTATGGATTTAGGGATTTTATAATCTTATAGAAGTTTTTTTAATTAATTTTTTTTGGTTACTGACTCTATTGGGTATAAAATGGATATTAAAAGTACATATATAACATGTCATTAAATTTGAGAATCATTATTTTCTTGGTCATTTAGTAAACAATACTCAATTTCACTTTACACTAATGAGGACATGTATGTGGAAGCTAAATATTTTTAGGATCATGTGTTATAAATGCAACACACAGTCACTGATAGTAGAATGAGTTTTAAAAATCTCTGAATCATTGTTATAACACAAGTTCCATTGAATTAATTTAACAACTATAATGTCAATTATTGACTAAAAACATATAAATATAATAAAAAATTTCCTTCGGGATCACACACATAAGGGATATATAATTTAATAGTTACTAAAAACACAAGAACAACTTTTTTATATTCTTACCAATGCACGTATGTATGATATATTTGAATAAATGAAATAGAATCTAGGAATTATTAATTATAATAATCATTATAGTCTACATCATATTGACTTATATCCTTATATTATCAAACTCCATTATATTGGTAGCTTACATATGTTTTATATTTTTCAAATACATTATATTTAAATAATAAAAATATAATTTTATAAATTGACATGTTTTTATAATTTTATTTTTCATTATGATTTTTTCCTAACTAAAACACCTTTTAAAAATTCTCAACTACAAATTATTATAATTATTTCCAACCTCATAAATTTAAATAAACATTTAAGAATCAAAATTTCTTACAAATGTTTCATATTTGAAATGATCAATAGTATTAATTTTTTTATATAAATTATAATTATTTGTCTAAAAATACCACGAACACAATATTCATACCAGTGACTCATTCCACTTCAAATGTTACCCTTTAATTCATTTATTTTCTTTACAATTTTATTAATTTATCTTATAATTTTTTTTATTATTTATATATTTATTTTTTTTTAAATTTAAATTTTCTTATAATCAGTATGATCCTCAGTCTGATAAAATATTTAATACATCAAGAGTCCAAAAAAACATTAAAAACATTTATAGGATAAATTTTAGTTGTTAGAACATAATGGGTTTCCATCTCAACTGTTGGATATCTTATGGAAGATAAATCATCACCCCTATTAACTATATAACTTTTTTTCACTATGTGTACCACATAGGTTCTAGAGAAATGTCACACCCAACCTGTACCACCCATTAAAGTAGACAGTTTTACAATCATTCGTTCATCTACTTTTCAGAATCAAATATCATCTGGATAGAAACAATAGAAGTTAATGCCATGTTTTATGTTATAAATATAATAATTGTTGAGAGGTATTTATTTGAAAAATATGATTCCATATTTTATTAATTTTTTTCTTATGAGGTTGGGAGTTAGTTTGTGTAGAATTCCCTAATAAGGATTTCAATTTTTATTATCCAAAATCAGTTTCTAAATTCTATGCTTTAATAAATATCATTAAGAAGGATAATGAACATAATTTTTCAGTATTGACATTTTTAAGGAGGTACAATATTTCTTATTTATGACTACTTGAAAATGTAAGAGTTATTTTAGAAGGTGAAGTATACCTACAATCTCATAAGCATTCGAACATTCTTAGAACATTTGATAAGAATAATGATGAAGATTCCCATGTTTCAGAATATGATAATGTCCAAATTTTATATCATATAGAATTAGATAACATAGTCCTTTCATTGTGGATGAATGAATATTTGATCCCTATGAAAGGAAATAGGGATACTGTGAATGGTTTAAATGTTTTTTTACTTGATTTCCTTCTAAATATGAAAATGATTGTTTACCTCCCCAGAAAATTTAATTAATGATTCTCATAAATACATTATATTCAATTGATAGAATATATTACATAAAGAACTAAGTCAGTGTGAAACAACCATTGGTTATTTATAGTAAAATGTCATAAGGTAGCCATTAAGCATAAATTTTCTCTTCTATGTTTTTTATTAAAAAACAATCATATACATTTGTGATATGTAATTTATTTGGAGTCTAATAGAACCAACATGTTTTTTTATTAATAGAAACATATCCTTCAGAATATTTATATGAATAGTTATACGACCCTCATGAATAGAAAATAAAATTATTTTTTCAATTTATTATGGTTTAATGATAATTAGATGTCGATTAATTTAACAACATATTAAAGAATGATTTGTGGATTTTAAATTATTATTTTTCAAAAAAATTAATATTTAATGTTAATATTATAAGAATGATATTTTGATAATTATTCTCAAAAAATGGATTTATTTTATTAATTATACACTTTAAGAAATGTTTGTGCTGAAATTTTGGGATTTTTGTAAAATACATGAAATTTTTATGAACAGTAAAAATACAGATTTGAGTTTTTAGTAAGTTTAATGACATCATAATTACGTAATAATTAATATAAAAGGATGGTTCAATTTTTCATTGTAATATAATTCATGTGGTTTCCCATGTGGAATATACCATGGGCAAGCCCATTGTAAGAACCCAAATCTTATTTTTTAGGTATATTTTTTATTTTCTGGTGTTTTAATGAAAAAGAGGAATTTCTAGAAATATCTTAAGTACCTGTCATAGACATTATATGTGCATTCTGTGTACTCAGTTGTCGGGAGTATCCGTGTTTTGGATGTGTAGCAGTCATGATAATGACAGTGTGTTGTGAACCGAAGACTACCTAATGAGGGGGATGGTAAGGGAATGTAAATTCATTGTACTTTTTTTCATTAAATGGGTCGAGGATGTTTCTAATTGGAAGATGTGGATTCTTCGTCACCTTCTTTGACCAAGTGCATATATATGGTATAGATCATCATTGTGCCCCCAATCGAGTGTCCATTCTCTAAATATGAACTTTTTCAGTTGTGTTGGAAGCACATCAGTGAGTTCTCTCTTTTTGTAGAGCTTCATTTATATATTTATCCTCTTTCACGACATATCATTAGTTGAGAATTTTTATCGTTTTTAAAGATCTATGATGTTCTTGGGTGATTCAAGGCTTGAGGTTCACGTATAATGATCCTACAACACTGATTTAGGTTATTTGTGCCTTTCCGTAGTTATTATTTTTGTAAAATGAGAAAATGTTCCCAATACCCATGAATGAGGTATTACGTGTTTTTGGTTTTTAGCCCTGATTATGAATTCTCTGCCTTGTTTTTTTTGGATAGAGGATAAATGTTGAGAATAAGGATACTTTTGATAAGATTTGGATGTTTTCCCATGATTTCTTATTTTGATAGTATGGTAATATTTTCCTGTTATGATGTTTTCCTTCCCAGCCTCGTATTGTTATTATGGAGTGATTCATTATCTATCATGTTGGTATATTGTAGAATTTGTAGACAAGTAGTTCATGAGGTTTACATTTCCCACTTTGCATTGTTGTGCAAGATTGACCTATATAGGGTCGTGAGAACCTGATGTAGTAGACCATAGGAAGAATGAATGTTGAGGGCTTTTCTAGAGTGTCTGATTACTGTGACATTGCAAGACCATAAGGGTAACTTACATAAGTGATTCCTCAGAGTGTGTTTAGTTCCTCTATGCAGTCCATATGGGGAATGGGATGTAGAGTGATTCCCAAGAGAGCCTTTCAGTTACTGATACGAGACTATAGAGGTAATTGACAGTTAGTTCTTCCTCAGACAGTCTATGCTTTTGTTGAACAATAAGGGTTAGACTATATGTAATCCTAGAGGGTTTCATGTTCAATTTAACTGAACTTGAAGGGTTATGTTGATAATACTACCAACATGGATATATGCTTTGATTAGATGCTTACTTGACACATGGAATTGAATGCAATTGAAACTATATGAATGTTTGGATTTTGGTACTACCATGTTTACTGCTTATTTTGGCATAATTACTGGAATAGATATTCACTAACCATTTGGAATTGATCATTTGGTGGTTTCCTACTAGTATTTGTCTAACACCCTATTTGGGTGTTGCTTTTGGGACGAAACTAATTATATTGTTGTAGGTATAGATAAGGGAAACCTCCCTTCTACATCAAGTACTTGATTGATGAAGAGTTGGAGAGTAGTGGACAATGATAAGGATTTCTTTGCTGGTGGAGATTATCTATTTTCTTTTGTACATGGATTATTCATATATTCTTTCATTTTTACATGTTTGGTTTCTTGACTAGTCATATGTAACATCCATCATTTATAAACATGCTCCTCTATTTCCTAACATTCAGTCTTCCACTGTTTAATGATGTATGGTATGTTTACTGCTTCTCCTATTGTGTATCTATTTTACTTTGGATGGTTTACTCTACCTGTGAGGGAATAGTTTCCCCACAATCACACCTACTGCCCTCACTGATAGTCAACAACCTCTGGAATTTAGTGAAATGTTCTTGAGGCCAAATGACCAACCAAGTACGGGGAAACTCTAAAAGACATCCTGAACCAGGGAATCACTAAATGGTTTCAAAGGGTTTATTTTCTTATTGACATTTTGTTTGGAACAAATAGCCAAGGATAGGAAAGAAATAGGCACTTGGTAATATGTTGTTCCTGGGAGTAGCTGGCCGGTGTGTTGGGAAAATCCAATTTACCTTGTTATTGAATGTTTTCTGGTTTTTCAGTTTTACAGTTGATTTTATAACACCATTGGGTGATTTACATGTTTTGTGATATTATCTTTGATGATATTGAGGTTCAATTTATGTTACAACACATTGAGATGAGGGTATTCCATCACATTAATCTTATAGGAACTTTCTAGATATCACAAGTCGTGCATTCTTGCTATGCCATTTAGGGAGCATTAGGGATTGCATGTTGTTGTGATAGATGTTGTGTTAGATATGCATGCTATTATGATATATTCCTTAGTAAAATAATGGTTTTTTGATATGGTATGGATTTATGTAATTTTTAGTTTAAATGAACGCTAAACATTGGTTCATGAGTTGTTTTGGACCCTCATGGACCATAATTTGGTGGATCATATAATTGTTATCCTTTTTTATGATATGTTAGAGATTCCATGATTTGATTCGTAGGAATTATGGGGCCCTGTTGTTCTTAATTTTTCACCTTAATGTTTATTTCATTGATTTTATGGGTTCTAGAGTAGTTTTGGTGGCTTTTTGTCTAGAAAACCCCGTAATAAATGGAATTTAATGATGATTACACGACATGTTCCCTTCTATACGAGAAAGAACAATTTTCCTTATATACAAACCATGTGCTATATGTCCACGCCATGTTATCTCTAACTATGTCATTGGTTGTGAGGGATGAGACATGAGGATGGGAAATCTTGGTAGAACATGACGTGTGCCAGATGTACACACTGTGTTGTGATGACCATGTGTTTTGCCATGAGACTAACGACATGAATGGATACAACATATGTTATACATGCCGTGTAAGGCATGAACACGACGTGTTGTGTATACCATGTGTTTACCTATGTGACTAATGAGATGGAGGGATAAATCATAGGTTATATACATCATGTCAGGATTTATAACGTTGTGTAGTGTAACCCATTTATCTGACCGTGTAACTAACAAAACGATTCAGTGAAGTTAATTTAGTACAAATTGTGTCTGAAAAAAACACGCCATGTAGTCTTATTTAAGGAGTACCTAGTGGGTTAGCCATGTAATGGAACTTGGGTAGGGGAAGATGTTTCATGTACATTCCATGTGTAAGGAAAACATGCTGCGTGTTTGGGGTGTTACACGACCAGTTGTTTCAGGAGTACATGCCCATGTGAAAAGCATTAGGGAACATATCATATAAGAATTATTCATGTTGTATGTCCATGTTTTTTAAAAAATT
The DNA here is from genome assembly GCA_963277665.1 of Viscum album. Taxonomy (NCBI): domain Eukaryota; kingdom Viridiplantae; phylum Streptophyta; class Magnoliopsida; order Santalales; family Viscaceae; genus Viscum; species Viscum album. The sequence continues at coordinate 1,451,702,037 of OY728155.1, forward strand.
AAAAGCATTCACTCTCATATTCCATTCATACACTTCATGTTTTCAGTCCTTGATAATCATGATCTAATGTGTGTGCTTGACCTTGCAGATTCATTCCACTGAGACGTCCTCCAGTTCTCTTTCAGTTATAGGGTAGTGATCCAACATTGAACATGGTTAACCAAGGACTACCAGCATGTCCCCCAATAGTACCATTCATGGCACCAGCCTTCATTTTAGACATAGGTGTTGATTCCAAGATCAGAGAGGGAATCATGAGGTTCAATCAAACCATTTGAGGATTACTTCATCCTGCCTCATATATGTATGAGTTGTTGTGGGTTTTCCAGCATCATCATCATCCCACCTTCACAAGAGTTGGAGGATCTCAGGCTACAGAGTCATGGTTAGAATCCATGACTTCTTTCTTCGAGCATCTACACACGCCTCCATAGTAGAGGTTGAAGCTTCCTACATACATGATTCGAGAATCTTCCTAGATACGGTGGGATGTTTTCTCACATGTGAGTCTCTAGTAGGTTATGGCTTGTCATGAGTTCTAATGTTCCTTCTAAGAGTACTTCTATGCAGAGACATTGAATGAAGATCGAGACCAACAGTTCATGTGTTTGGAGTAGGGTACTCTTTCAATCACAAAGTGATGAGTTATTTCTAATAAAGATGTTTCAGGATGGATTTAGTCACGAAATCCAATAGATGATTAACATATTAAAGTTGAATCCCATCACCACTATAGTAAACCAGTAAATGATCACAGAGTGAAATTTGGGGGCTTATGGAGTTGGGAACGAGGAAAACTCAACATCTGTCCCTGGTATCTCTCCAACATACAGCAGGAAACACCAATGGGAGTCTATGCACGGAGATTCATGGAGGAGTGGAAAATATTTTGGTATCCATGTGGTGTGATACGAGTGCATGAATAATGGGAATATGATGCCACATTGCCCGAGAGACCCAGTAGTGTGCTGATCTTGTGACAAGATAGGTCATATTCAGTGCTTCTGTAAGATCTTATCAAAGCATCTGGTGACATGGGTTTTTTATGACTCCTCATTCAGGAGTAGTGCCGACACTTTCTCACCAGTCTAGGAATTGGAGTTCTTACGCCAATTATGGGCGAGGTGGAGGTCGTGGCCATGGTAACCATTCTCCATGATTTAATTCAAAATAGGGTGGAATAGCTCAGAGTGTATATAATGGGTCCAAGGCCACAGTGTATGTCATAAATTTTTAGTGGAGCAGACCTAGCTGGTGAAGTATCTCGTACCCTCTACAGTTCGATGTACAATCCTAGTTGCCTCATTTTTGGCTTCTGATATTTTTGATATAGGGGCTTCCCCTAATATTATATCGATTGCAGTTGTGGAGAGCCTTACTCTATTTATCCTTTCATATGTTGATATCATGACGCTTGACACTCCATTTTGGAATAGAATGATGAATGTACGATTTTGTAAGGAATGGCCTCTAGAGTTTGGTGGGTTTCACTTCTCATGGGACCTATTTGTTGTAGAGATGACATTCTATGATTTCATTATCAGATAGTACAGTTTAGTTCTTTTATAGTCTACTTTCGATTTTAATAATAGTATGGTGAGTTTCACATCACTATAGGGTGGATAGTCTCTTTGTATGTGAAATGGGATGTCCAGACGAGAATAGAAGGACCTGAGCATCATGGGTTGGGAGGAGTTATAGCCCAAATCACTAGTCTATATCTGGATGTCCAGGGGACATCATAGATGGAAATTACTCTAGTAGTCAATTGATTCAGGGAAATCTAAATGGAGGAATTTTCCGGTTTTCCTCCATAGAAAGATGAATACTTTTCTATTGAGTTTGTGCCTGGAGAGACAACAGTGTACATTCCTCCTTATAGGATGGTTATACGAGAGTTATAGGAGCTCAATATGTATTTTGAGGAGTATCTTGAAAATGGTTTCTTCTATCCCAGTACGACTTCTTGTGGATATCTTGTCATGTTTGGAAAAAAGGCTTACATTACCCTCATACTCTATGAGGAATATTAGAAGTTGAACTAGTTTACTATCATGAACCGATATCCCTTGCCGAGGATTGATGATCTCTTTGATCATCATCAAGGAGCCCAAGTGATATCAAAGATAGAAATGTGATCTAGTTACCATCATTTTTGCGTTAGACCATCTAATATACCTCTTACAGCCTTCAGAAGAAGGTATGGTACCCAACATTATGTGGTTATGTCATTCGGTCTCATGAACGCAACTACAGTCTTCATGGCAGTGATGAACTGAGTGTTCCATCCATACTCGGATTCATTTATAGTAGACTTCATGGATGATATCTTTGTGTACACATACACATGACACAAACATGACACACATCTTGATATCATTTTAAGTAAACTGAGATAGAATCAGTTATATTCTAATCTCTCAAAATTACACTTTTAAAGGATTAGATTCACTTCATGGGCCAGGTTTTCTCAAAGATAAGAGTATTAGTAGACCCAGAGAAAGTGAGAGAAGTAGTTTCCTAGTAGAATCCAACGAAGTTATTTGAGGAATAATATTTTCTAGGGTTGGATAGATTCTACATACGTTTCATTGAGGACTTTTCACACCTAGTAGAACCACTAACAGGCCTGACTAAGAAGGGTGCAAATTTCTTGTGGCCGGGTTCTTATAATTCCACCTTTTAAGAGATGAAATGGATGTTGAATTGTGCACTGATACTAGTATTACCAGAACTAGGAATGATTTATACTATGTAGTGTGATGAATCAGTTATCAGGATGTGAGTTATGCTTATGCATGGGGAAGGAGTCGTTGTGCATAGTCTCGGCAGTTGGGTCCAAATGAAATTAAATTACTTACACATGATTACAAGTTGGTGGTAGTTGTTAATTATTTATTATATTGGAGACATTATCTATTGGGAGAGAATTTTGTGGTTTTCACTGACCATAAAAGTCTCATGTACATCTTTACTCAGCGTTACTTGAATTTGATAAAATTAAGGTGGGTTGAGTACCTTCAATATTTTGACATTGATCTTGCCTATACGCCATGGAAGGGAAATGAAATTGCTGATGTGCATAGTAGGAGGAATAAAAAATTGGTAGTTCAAGAGGCCATCGGTCAGTGGAACATTAATGATTTTTTCACTATGATACATTTTGAGGATGACGACAGATAATGGAAAACATTAATTTCTTATGTAGCTGTTACCTCTACTCTTCTTGATCGAGTTCGAATGAGGTATCTATCATATTCTAGAGGCCTAGTCCTACGGGAGGGTGAGTTAGGAGAGGACCCAATTCATAGATTCACCATTATAATGGATGAGATCATCCATTTTCATGGGCACATATGGGTGTGAGAAGACATGGGTGAGCAGCTAAAGCGGGACATTCATTCCTCAGTTTTGGTAATTCTTCCTAGTTTCTCCAACTTGTATTGGGATCTACAACATTAGTATTGTATGATAGGTATGAAGAGTGATGTTGCTAGTTTCGTCATGAGGTGTTCCACCTGTAAGCATGTGAAGGAAATGCATCAGCGACTAACATGGCTTTTGTAGAAATTTCCCATTCCCGAGTGGAAGTGGAATGATGTCACGATGAAATTCGTGACAGGTTTATTGAGGTCTCCTTGGAATAATTTTGTTGTATGGGTTGTCAGTGAAAGACTCACAAAGGTTCCTCACTTCTTTCCGATCAAGTAAACTGTCACTGTCGGTGAGTTGAGAAAGTTATACTTCTGAGTTATTATTCATTTACATGGAGTTCAAAACCCCATTTTTTAAGACAGGGATGTATGTTTTACTTATCGGGTATAGTAGGTTCTTCGGAATGCTTTGGATACACTTGTAATTTTGAGTACAACATACCATCCCCAGACAGATGGACAATCCGAGTATACTATTTTGGTTCCTGAGGAAATTATTCTTGAATTCGTCCTGGATTTTGGAGGTTCTTGTGATAACAACCTAACTCTTGTGGATTTTTCCTATAAGTATAGTTTTCAATCAACTATTCATATCAATCCTCATGAGTATTTGTAAGGTAGTCCATGCCGATCGGCCATATGTTGGTTGGAGTCAAGACATGTAGCTATGTTTGGACCACGTATTGTCCAGGAGACCATAGAGTAGATAGTTTGGTTCAGAATATGATGGATACTACACAGCCACAACGGAATTATAATGTTGATCGACAGAGATGACCACTGGAGTTCGATGTCTGAGATTATGTTTTCATGTGTGTCACATCGAGGTTGGGACACAAGAAGATTTGAAGACATGATAATATTTCACTGAGGTATGATAGTCCATATTAGTTTTTAGGGAGATTTGGTTCAGTTTCCTATAGGTTGTAGTTACCTCAGAGATACCAAGATATGCACGATGTCTTCCACTTATCACAACTTCAATGTTACTTCTCATACCCGTCACATGTTTCCCAACCTGATGATGTTGATCTTGAGGTGGATTCCTTGTTCGAGGAGCATCTTATTCGGACTGTTAATCATAGATGGAATTTTATATGTGTTCATTCTGTTCCACTTTGATGAGTGCTATTGTAGCACGGGTGAGTGTAGGACGAGACTTGGGAGAGGGAGAAATATGTGTTATCGCAGTGGCCAGAGCTGTTTGGGGTTTTTCTTCAATTCCTCGATGCTTGGGTAATTTTGGGATGATTTTATAAGGGGGTATGTTTGTGTGAACCTGGTTTATAATATCATGTATGATTTACATTTTATTGTATTTCTTTAGAAGTAGGATTTCATGGAATTTCCTATGTAAAAACCCTATACATTATAAGTACACATCATGTACTCAGTTACCGTGGGTTGCCATGTGCTGGATATGTAATGTTCAGGCACACATCTATGTGTGTTTACCTTGAGACCGCATAATGTTGGGGCTAGTAGGGGAATGAACACATCATTTACTTATAAAGTACACACTATGTACTTTTTTTATTAAACGGTATTACTCGAGTCTAATTGGAAGAAGTGCCTTCTTCATCTGCATCATTGACCAAGGGAATCCGTACGGTGCAGATCTTCACCAAGACCCAGATCTAGGGTCCATTATTCGAATTTGACTTCATTGGCTGCATTGGGAGAGCATTAGTGATTTATCTATTCTTTAAGCGCATAATTTTTTTATTTCTCCACTTTCACGAGATATACTCTGTTGAGTGTATTTAGTGTTTTTTTCTATCCAAGGTGTTTTTGTGTGATTAAATGCTTGAGGTTCACGTATAACAATCATATATAACCGAGGTTGGTGGTTTTCACCTTTCTATTGTCGGTCTTTGAATTATATGTCGAAAAGTTCTCAATACCCATTAACGGGGTGTTGTGTGTTTATGGTTTTTATCCCTGATTATGCCTTATATGAATTGTTTGTTTGGATAGAGGTTAATTACTAAGAATAGGTATATCATTGATATGCTTTGGATTTTTTTCCCATGATTTCTTGTTTTGATTGTTTGATCCTATTTTCCTGTTAGGCTGTTTGGTTTCCATTCCAGGTATTGTTAGGTTGGAGTGACTGTTTATCTGACATGTTGTTATGTTGTAGACTGTTTTATCGACGTATTTCTTGAGGATTACATTGTCCGCAATGTATTGATTTTATCAATTTACTTACATAGGCCATGAGAACGATGTGTAGTAGACCCTAAGGAGAATGGACATTGTGGGATTCTCTAGTGTGTATGATTACTGTTACGTTGCAAGACCATAGGGTTAATTGACATATGTTCTTCCTCATAGTGTATATAATTCCTTGACATGTGTGATAAGGGGAAAGGGATGTTGAGTTCTTACCTATATCACCTTTTAGTTACCGATATGATACTATATGTGGAATTAACATTGAGTGCTTCCTCGGAGATTCTATGCTTTAGATGATCCAGAGGGATTATACTATGTGTACTCCAATAGGGTTTCTTATGTAGTTTTTCTAAAACGTAGGAGTTAGGCTAAGTGTACTTCTTATATAGTGGTATGATTTTATTAGATTCTAACTTGATACTTTGAATTGAAATCAATTGAAGCTGTAGTAATGTTTTCATTTGGTTGATTCCTTGTTTACTTCTTCTTTTTTCTTATTTCATGCCTTATATATTGCTGCTGGTATAGATAAAGGAAACTGTACATCTACATTAGGTACTTGATTTATGAGGAGCTGGAGAGCATGTGACCAATCTGAGGCTTCTAATACTATTATATTTTATCTGTTTTCATTTGTATATGGATTATTCCTATAATCCATCATTCTTAATTGTTTGGATGCTTTCAGAAACAGAGTTATCATGAATCATTTAAATATATGCTCATGTGGTTCCTTTCATTAAGACTTATACTGTTTACTATTGTATGGTATGTTTAATGCTTCCATTATTGTATAACTTTTTATTACTTCTGCTATGTTAATCTTCTAATGAGGGCATAGTTTCACCACAATCACACCCAAGGACCTTTTTTCTAGTCGACAGCCTCATGATTTTGGGGAAATGTGCTTGAGTACATGTGATCCACAGGGTATAGGGAACCACTATATTTCTTCTGGAACAGGGGTGTTATACCTATGGTGATGAAATACCCACTAATGAGGTTTCCTTTGAAATTAATTAAAAAAACCTATCATTTACTACAAATACCCCCTAATTTCTTCCTTTTAATTCTTTCTTATATCATTATACTCTATGATCTAGTATTTGTTCTACACAAGGAGTCCAGGCATGGTGTCCTCAAGCTCTCAAGGTCCCAATGTTCATGTCTTCTGAGTTACTCTACAAGGTAAGAGAATTATCAACATCACATTTCCATTCATGTTCTCTTATATGTGGTATGTATTTGATATTTGAATACCATGTTATTATTTAAATATTATTCCTTAACTATGATCCTTTATGATTATTTTATGAATGGGTGACCGATGTCCCCTCCCTTTTTAATGTTTTCTAAAACCATGTTGCATGGCTGTTAGGGTGCCGAATTTTCGCCTCAAAATCTATCTATTTTTCAAGAACTCTTATAATGATATTAATTTTATTATGCTGAGATATGTCATTACATATCACATTTACATTCCATATTATTTATTAATGAAAAGCTACCTTTTTCCTCTCATCATAATATTTTATCATATTTTATGCGACGTCGTTAGGCTACATGATTTTCATGAAGAATATCTCAACATTTTTTCTCAAGTTCCTTTATTTTCATTTCATTGAAAATAACCCACAATATAAATGCTATGATAATTCTATTTCCACACATGAATGAGAATTTTCTTTTGCTAATGGAATATTTCATCACTATCTCTCTTTTACACTCCTCTTATACTAAAAAAGAAAACATCATACGTGATGTGTTAATTTATCATATTAAAGGATGATGGGTTCAAAATTTATATTAATATATTAAAGAGTAGTCATGATACCTATTAATGGTTTAAAATGATAACAATATATCCATTATATATTATTCAGTGTTTTTAATCCTTACACACACCTAATATAATATTATAAAATTAAACATGTTCCACATGCACAAACCCTCCTAATTAACCCATGCATTTATCATTAACAATTATCTAGTGGGTTTTCCTCTTGGTATATGACCTAAATAATAATAAGATTGTTTAATTATCTATAAATTCACTATAAATATGTATTACAAATACCATATGTCTAACAAAATTTCAAATGAACTTCCATTAATGAATACAAGAAAACTAAACAAGAAAACCAAGGAAGAAAATGCCTAAAAAAATAAACATGAACCAATTAAAGCTGTCATAAAGGTAGGGAATGAACCTAATAAGGATATAATAAAGAAAATATTTTTTGGATGATATCTAATTATTAATTAAATAAGATAAATTTGATTATTAAGGTCATCATGATCAATCAAAAAACATTCAGGCATAAATTAAGGGGTTTCTCATCTGACTTCCAATTCTGTGATATTTCCATTGTACGCCAATTATTTCATGCATGTGGTTTAATTTATAAATAGATATGATATTTATCAGAAATATAATCATTATATTGATGGTATTATTTTATTCATTTTGTGGTTATTAATATTCTGTCATTAGACTCAATAGATTACAACATGGTAAGACACTTTTTCTAAATTTCCATTTCATTTTCATTTTCATGGTACTATCCACCTAATTTTTGTATGTTGTGTATCCAATAACCATTTTAGATCATTATTCAATTGAAATTGTAAATATTTTATATATCCATATTATTCAGTTATGTAAATGTGATTTTCCAAAGTTTGTATACCCATTTATATACAATGTTTATCAAGAATGTTGTTTTAACTATGGAAATATAGATGAATAGATATACTCTAATCTATATAGATATTGAGAACAAATATTGTACTTTAATTATATATATATGTATAATTATTCGGACTTTCATCAATGGGAAGGGCCAACTATAGTCCCTTGATGCATCGATAGATCTCCTGAGAGAAATTAGTTTTTGACAACCCCTTCGAGTTTGTTTCAAAAAATCAGACGAGTTTCTACCCACAGACATAAACTTTTATGATGGTATAGTTGTATCATGTTCTAGATACATGACATCCAATTTATATACATATCTCTTTAATGATTTTCAGTTAATACAATATATTATGAATTCACTGTGACAAAATCTATGGATGTAGTTCCATTCTATGGTTATAAACTGGGTGTGTTTTATATTTATTCACCATGCCATATTTACTATGCCATTTTTTGTATGATTTAGTTTTAATTGATTAATTATTCCACTATTTGATAGAATTACTAATCATTTGATCCCATCACATTCACTTTTTTACCTTTTATAGGTTAAGAAGATGAGATAATTTATTGAGTTAAGGAGGATATAGTTTATTACCTCTTATTATATATTGTATTTTGTTGCCATCCCAATGTAATGGTATTATAATTTATCTATATAGATTCATCAATATTAATAAACTGATCATTTATTTTATATTTTATTCATTCTAATCTTGTCAATTTAATATGAAATGGATCGGCTTCGAGATTCTGGTGTTATTGTGTAATTGTTGGTTTCAGAGAATATTTATTGGAATACATGGAAATTAGATTTAGAAAAAACAGATTAGGGATCAAAAAAATAATATATTATTTGAATATAATCATAAAATAACATATTTTTATTTTGGTAATGAATAAATGTTTTTGATCTTTCTATTAAATACATCTCTCAGTGGATACTACAAGTGATGGTTATTCTAGAACAGAAGTATATAGGATTGATCAATATAATAAAGAGTTTTGGGCTTGAAAAGGGGAATCCTGGTACACAAAAATGAGCCTTATTGTACACCTATATTGACACTCATGAGGGATATTCTTAGGATACTTCATATTTTCCTTTACAAACCCTTATCATGAATTTAATTGTAAATTTTTCATTAGAGAAACCATGCTTATGGGATTATCTATGAATAGAATTTAAATTTATGAAATGAACATTTCTATTGAGAATATAAATTACGATTCATAACCTAATCTAGTGAATTCTGTCATTTAAAAATAGTGCCACATGGATGAAGGCGAATCAATACTTGTGGACAATATAGGGAATTTCCCACTGAGCACATCAACATAGTCTATGTTGTAGTATATCAAATTAGGACCATACTACGAAAACTCACTCAGGTTGTGATGGATAAACTTGATACAACTGTGTTGGATTATTTCATGCATGAAAATCCCCATCGATTAGTGGGAATACTAATACAGTGGTAGCTAAGTAGTGGATAAAGTCCGTTAAATAGATATAAATGGAAGTAAGATGAAATGAAAATGAATAGTTAGTGCTTTTCGTATATTGTCTCAAGGGTGTACCTGATCAATGGTGGTCCTTGATCCATAATACCATAGAGAAAGAAGAAATATATGATATTTAAAGGAAGGATTTATAGGAAATATTCTTCTACAAATATTTCCCTCATTAACAAGAAAATAAAAATAAGAGGAAATTATTTAGCATAAATAAAATGAGTAAAGATAGATCTCTGAAGAATGAGGATACCTTCATAGGATTCACCAGGTATGGTATAGATTATGTACATGACTCAGAAGAAGATATTGATCATTTAATTGAATGTATTAAGCCATGACTTTTACTGTCATTGGCTTCTTAAAAAATTTCATTATACATTGAAAATTGTATTCAATATGCTCAAAATAGATAAAGAATTTTATAGATCAAATTTGTTCATTAGAAATAAATATATGAAGAGGAATTATACCAACCATGGAAAAGATGATGTGCTAATGAAGAATAATGGAATAAAGTTATTTACATTATGCGAGAACTATGAAAATAATCATCCATGGAAATTTATGAAATGCCTAGGAGTATTATATAAGTGTGGATAAAAGGGTAATATATCTTGGGAATGAAAGGGGAAGATGCAAGTTAATGATGTTCTATGATAAATTTGTAGAGATATGGGTCACTATGGAAATGAGTGGCCTATTATACAAGGAAACATTCCTCAGAAATGGCCACGAGAGTAAGGGAAATCGTGGAGATTATAACTACATATGATGATTTTCATAATGATATGGTGGAAGGTACACTAATTGTTTCCTCAAACTTATCCAATGATTTATTTCATTCATTATCATCTCATTAATTTATATCATCCATGTTTTCCATGAATATTATATATGTCCAATTTTATTTAACAAAGGAGTTGTTAGTCAAAACTCATATGGGATGTATCATTACAACGAAGATGTGTTGATCAGTCCCCATCATGAAACATTAACATGATTTATATGGTAACATTATCATAATAGAAATGATTGAATTTTATATACTTCTCAGTACAAATTTTCTATCAAATTATGATGCAATGATCTTGTTTGTCAGGGTGGAATATCAATAAGGGGTTGAATTGAGTTCCTACAAGAAATTTCTATTTAGAAACATTATTATAAATATCCACCAAATTTGAAACTCCCCATTTAATTAAGGCATTAGAGATATATATGTCTAATTGTTCTATATGTTTATCAAAGGCTGATTATCCCTCTGGAGAATTAGCATAAAACACTTATTCTACTTTTGAAACAGGTTTGCTGAATTAAACATATATACATACTAACCAAAACTAACCATCAATGTGAATGAAAAACATTATTATTTTTTATAAATTATAAGAAACATAAAATAGATAAAACAGAGTATAAAAAAATATAGTGCACAGTAAAGTAAAACAAGAGTTCCAGTCTCAAGTTGAGTCTCAATCCTCTCTACATAGTGATCACCTTCCACCAAGTAGTTTATATTAACAATAAACATGATTCACAGCCTGTATCGGGCTTTACAATAGTTTTCACAAACTTTCTAGGGTTCACACCCTCTACCATAGTTCTTCGTGAAAAAAAAAACTAATACAGAGAACATGTGGTCTCTTACACAGTTATAGGTCTAAAAAAAATGTTTGTGAAGTTTTATGTGGGTATATTTTGTATCCTAGATTTCAAGAAGAGGAGAGAGTTTGTGTAATAAATAGACACACAAACTCATTATAAATGTTAAATGAAATAAAAAAATAGAGCTACGAATATATGATTGAGTTTAAGATGATCTATGTGTATTCAGTTCATATCATGATTCCATGAAGTGATGAATTTGATGTTCAAGTATTTCTCTAAAAATTGTCTGCAAAATAGAGTGTCGCAACTCAAGTTTATAGCTTTGAGTGTTTTTCCTCTAGTGTTGATCATGAGTAGATGAAATAGAGAAGGGAGTAATGAATTTTTCCCAAAATAATCTTCTTGAAGTGCTTTGGTTCTCAGTGTACGCATTGAATTGTAATTTTTTGTATCTGTCATGCCATCTCCTTCACATGTACCAACATGATTATCATCACACCCTCCCTTTTTATACATGAGCTTAGACAATTGGAAAGATTAGATCATGCATGATCATTCTTGTACCACATATTTTCCCTAGATATGGTCTCCTAATATGTCTACAATCATCATTAATTAATGTCAATAATATTAAATTTAACAAATATGATAGAAAGCATAATCATAAGAATTTGAAAATTTATGAAGTAGAAGAGTATCAATAGACTGGAAATAGTATCTTTATCAATGGTAGGTTTCAACAATAGGTTCACATCGGCAACCTTCATCGGTAACCTTCCCAATTGTAACCATCATCGGTAGGCTTGCATCAGTGACCATGTATCAGTGACCTTTCATCGGTGAACATTGCATCAGTGATCTTTGAATCAGTGACCTTTGAATAGGTGACCTTTACATTGGATTCCTCTACATCGGTGACCATTGCAATGGTGACTGTTGAATCAGTGACATTTTCATCAGAGTCCTTTGCATCGGGGACCTTTGCATATTAGAGAAATATTTCACTGTTAGCTTAAACAGGAGAGCAATGAGATTAAAAACCATATTTATTACATTGATATGAACATAATTTACACATACAAGATTCTCAAATAATAGAAACAAGTTGCTCTAAATATAAATGAAACAGGATTCGGGATTATTAAAACATTTGCATCCAAAAATCTCCACCATTTTGATAATTATAATTTATATCAGTATTTTCAGAAGTAGGGTTAAGCACATTTTTTGATATCATCAGATGTGCATAGAAGAACATTTGAATAACATTTGAACCCTGACTATTATGGAAAAATATATTTTTTTTAAATTCATCATAAAAATGTATCCTCCTTTTAGGATGTTCAAAAATTAAACCTAACATGTATCCTTACTCGTTTCTAAAACTTTTTTATTAACTAAAATAATGTAAGTCAAACAGAAACAGAATAAGATTTTCCATTAATGAAGAAAATGTACAATAAATTTTTATACAATGATCTCTATCCACAAAGACAACCCACATTGATTCCACATCAGAGATGTGCAAGGGTGCTTTGTCTTTTGAGGTTTACGTGGCAGTGTCTGAAGATGGCGGGATATGCCAAGGAATGACAGACAATAGTGTCAGAGGAACTACAATAGAGGAATCGGTAGACCTATAGTGTGTAGATCTTTGTGGAATCATAGGGGTCATGCTTCTAATTGCATGTGCATGAGTCATCATTGGAGGAACACCGGTAGATCCGAAAGAAGCTGAGGTAGAAGGAAATATTGTAGGAACAATAATGGGAGTGCAGTCCACATGGAGTAAGGGAAAAAGTACATTTATGAATTCCATAATAATAATCCCTCCACTTTCCATATCAGAAATAAAATCATCCTTATTCTCTATAAATTATGTTTAAGGCATGTTTCAATTCCTGAAGCCCACTAACCTGGTCCTTAAACACCTAAGCAATAGGTGTGATTCTCAAGTTCTTCAACAACAACTTGATGTGATCATCCATACGAGGCTTTGCTTAAACCCTTTTGTAATAGAGATGAAATTATTCCTTGATGTACATCTGATCTTGAGTAGGTTCACTTAGATAGTTTCCCATAAGGTTATGTATCTCTCTGGTAGTGGAAATAATTTGATACACAGACTGTGGGTCTAATGTATTAGTACTAGAGAAATTTTCTACTAATTCTTTGACAACCAACATAAAAGCCTCTAGATAATGTATAGAAGAGGATGAAGATGAAGCAGATGCACATAGAGGTGACATAGTGAAATCCATTGTCTCCTTGAATGATTTTTTCAGCCCAGTGATCGTCATTTTCACATCATAATATTTTCCACTCACATGTGTCTCTATGGAATTCTTAATTTCCTCAAACACAATGACCATTTACTGAACCTCACATTTAATGTATCTAGGATATCTATCCACCAGATCCCTTGAAGTCAAATAAGTATATAAACTAGAAAAATACTACATCACGGATTCCATAGACTCTGCATATTCTCTTACATGATTCTGACACTCCCTGAACTCATATAACACAACCGAGTGAGAGGTAGAAACTATCCTTTCCACTATAGATGTCATGATTCCCTGATTACGACCTACTGTTCATTCTATTTCAGTAGGTTTTTTATCATGATCCATCTTTAGATATGATTTTATAGAATCCAATTAATCCTTCATTAGATAATATCTTGTTAATAGAACCTCAAGCTATGCAATAGTGGTTTCTAAAACATTAGGAATATGTGGAATTATGATAGGTTGGTCATCATCATAATCTACATAATCTAATCCCAAGACTATAAAACCAGGGTATAATGACCATTATTTTATCCCATGAGCAACAAAAAATTAACATATGGAAATAGGTTGCTCTAAATCAGTTGGAGCATTCTCTTGATCAGCCACATCCATCTCTACCAATCCTCCTAGATCAACATCATCAATAGAAGGGTCTACTGGTACTTCAATTACAGAATCTTTAACAACTTCCAAAACAATTCCAAAATAAACTGAATCAGAAACATCATCTTCTATCCATTCAACCCTTTATGTTTTTCCAATAAGAGGACCAAATCATAGACATGCCTCCTCACTCTCATCAGAAATAGTCTCAAAGGCATCATTAAAATATTCAGAGACCTCACCCTCAACTAAGTTATCTCATATGGATTTTAAAACATGTTTTTCCCCTTCTTCTTCACTGGTTTCCTGATTAATGTCCCTTAGGACAGTCTCCCTTCTAGGAAGTCTCATTAGTGGGCTCAGCTCACCAAAGGATACAGTCTTAACATGAGGATTGGAGGGATGTTCAAGATCACTCCTAGAATCTATCGGAGAGCCCTATTTTTCTGGCACAACATCAGCTTCTCCTTCTTATTCTGAATATGTAGGCTACACTTCACCAGATTTTAGTTCCGAATCTATCATATCCTTAGGCCAAATAGGATGTGTGAGAATATTGAATTCCTCCTAAAATGTAGCCTCATCATGCACCCATTTTCATTTACAATGGTTCGAAATCATCTTCGTCAACTTGAAAATTACCTTTGTAATGTAGAAACTGTACCTTTCTAGAATTGTTTCCTCCTTATCTTTGGAAACTCCCTCCACCTTAAACATCAAAGATAATAGTTTAGAATGATATAAGGAAATGTATTCGGAGCTGGGCTTTGTCAAATATTCTAATTGGATCATCAATATCCTACACAGATATATCTTATGTCAATGCTTCAACAAATATAAGATAAAGACATCCTAAAATTTCAATGTAGCATTGTCTCCTCTATTAGGACTCAATTAATGTTGGAAAAACATAAACAATAGCTTGTCTTCTCTGTTCATATCAACATTGATGACATAAATATGGATTCCAATCCCAATCAATTCAGCTATTTCTCCATCGTAACAGAAGAACGTAGTTGTGGGAGGCAACACTCTTGAGTATTAATCATAAATCCCATATTGTGGTACTCTTAAACAATCATCCTAATCAAATGAAGTAAAAATAATAACCATTCCATTCACCCTTGAATATATTCTGTTCTCATGCTCATGATGTTCAAATTTATAAAACTCATAAAATTCCTTAACTATCTTTGGGAAATAGGGTCCATTGTTTTCTGCTATGAATTTTACCCAGCCTTGAGCATCACGTGCCTTCAGCACTAAAGATCTACTCGTCTGTAGCCATTCGAAACTATGCTCTTTTTCAACAATGGTTTCCCACTTTGAAAAATGACTGTTGATCGCCTTCTCCACTATTAGGCTTCCATTACTCGATACAGCTTGTGTAGAGACACAAAATTCACGTACATATACATTACATTAATTTTGTGGAATACTTAATAAATAAAAACATAGACACCAATGGACCATAATAGTTTAGTTTCTTTAGAAACATGCAACATAATCTTTTATTGTTGGTGAAAGATCTTCATTATCTCCCATAAAGATCTTCACTTTTTTTCTAACCTAAAACCTTTATTTATATCCTAAGGAAAAGAAAACATATAATGGGTGATCTAAAATGCACAGTAATGGTAAACATAGAGAATATAAAACAATCCATAAACATTTGAATGCAAAAACGTGAACATAAAATCTAAAAATCAAAATTTTGAGTAATGACAGAAATCTTGAACGTTTGTTAGGAATATATCATAAAGGGACATCAATCATGATAAAATATCATGGGAATATGTAAGTGTGTCAAACCATTAAGCACATGATATGATTTCCATAGTAGCCAAGGCATTACGGCCAAGACCATCTGAGTGGACTAAGTCCGTTTCTGAATCGAGTTCACTCCTCATTATAGTCCTCTATCACTGAACCAGATTAACTTACCGTTCCAGCCATGTCTGTATCATGAGATATAAATCATTACCCAATTCATTGGAGGTAGATATAGGTCCCACCCATCTAATAATGAAATCATTCTTACATGTTCCAAAACATAAACAAAATTCATTCATCATAACCTAAAGAATAAAATGGGTTTCACAAACCTCATCCCATCATAACATAATCCATATAAAACAAATGGATATCATTTCATCATAATAAAAGTGAAACCATGTAAATGATAGTGACATTATACTTGAAATGTACACCTATGAAATAATGTCATCATAGATGGAAAATGGTTTTGATAAAACACTTCAAATGAATTCATGAGAAAAATACCCTTTCATATTCAAAATCATTGTCATTTCACAAAATGCCATGCAATATTAAATGAAAAATATTTTGTGGAATATAGTCATGAAATATTTTATAGTAATCTTCATGAAAACAAGGCATTATGAAACTATAAAAACTGATTCATGTCGTATAAGTTAAAATAACATACTTCTCATAATTTTGTCGGAAAAGTCAAAAAGTTATTCATTTGTTAAAAAAAAGAAAGCTTCCTTCCATAAATAAAATTTAAAATTCAAAGAGGATTAAAAATTACTTTAATAATACGTTGAAAAATATTATAAACCTTAGCCAAAACATTTTTATGGATATGGATGAAAAATATAACCCCAGAAAATACTTACATATAAGAAATCTCAGATAAAAATGAGATTGAAAATTTATCCCTTACCTTATGTCCGATATTCTTTGTATGTATCCTAAACTCCTGTATAATGATTTAAATAATGTCATTTACTTATTATAGACTCATATTCATTGTTTTGATATCATATATGTTTCACATATGACTTTATATTAGCTGTTATTTTGTAAATTCCATGTTACAAAAACATTTTTGATAAAATAAAGTAGCACTATTATGTTATATATACCATTATAATTCATTATATATACTATATAATCATTCATTAATGGTTAACATGGAGATTTAATCTCATTTCTTTATGGATACAGTAATCCGTACGTACCTCGAGCGATGATATCATTACCATAATTGTTGAATAGAATGGGAGTGGATGATATAATATCTCATAATCAATTTGATTTTATAATATTCATATATAGTTATTCTATACACCACTATACCCATCCATGTAAGGTGGTGGTGGAAAATAGATTACACCATGGTGTGGAGACAGTATTCCGTACGTACGCACGCGTGTTGATTTCATTTTTCATAGGATGAATAGAAGGTGAAATAGGGTTGTTTCATATTTATAATAACATATAAGTATATTAAATATATGGATGTTATTACTTTATAATGAAGCAACTAAATAAGATGAATTTGACGAATAATGAAACATGAAAGAATCGGTAGAAGAGATTACCTCTTCTTTGACGCACCTCTTTTATGCTTTCTCTTACGGCACTGGAGTTAGTCTTTTGAGAACACTATAACCTCACAAATATTACTAGGGAAGTTGATAAGAGGAATGGGTAATGTTCAGCCGAGCTTGAAGGTTCAATGTTGTGTAAAGAGAAGGGGTAGGAGGAGCCCTTTTATAAGGGCGGAGAGGGGCACCTTTTGAAACCTCAAAAATATTAATTTATAATAAATTAAAACCCCACATAAAAACTGCCAAAATGACTGAAATCCGAATCATAGATGATATAGGGTTGTAATCTCATCAACCTATAAAATTAAGACATGTTGCGAATTTATTTTATACATTATCAACTTGGTTTATCACTATCTAATCTATTTAATTTTATTTGTGGGAATAAGATCCATTAATTTAAATTGTTATAAATAATTACTTAGGTGTTGTGAATTTTCCATAATTGGATAATTTATGAAATTGTAGACTATATAAACATTAATTTATAATTTTTAAATATTTTTGTTATATTTAAACAATTTTATATTATGTTATTTTTATAAAATATGAATACTTTCAATATTGACACTATTCATTTATTAGAATTTAAATAAAACTCTCATAGAAGATCTGGTCAAACTAAAAGCATTAATATATTAATATAATTTCATATTTATGTATAAAATTAGTTTATAAAATTGATTAGTTCATATAATATTTATTTTAATATATATAAAACCATTTATTTGATATTTCTCTTAATAAAATAATTATTACATCAATTTTGTATAATCATTTAATAAACATATTATTTGGATAAAAATTAAAAATATAATCCTATTATAATGATAAATATAATAACATTAATAATAATATTTTTACTCGAATTTATCATCCTAAAATGATAATATTCAAATTGTTATATTTATTAAATTATGATGGCGACATCTTTGACATCATTTAAAATATAATAAAATAAATTTCTTAATCTGTTTTATAAGACTCCAAAATGGTCCAATAATCTACCCTTGAATGATAAGGGTATATCTATACATGTCCAATAATGTTTGGTAATGTTTTTGGTCTTTTTGAAAGGTATTATTATTTTAACAAAAACTATATAATTGATTTTTCACTAAATAAATAATCTCTACATCATTAATGTATAAGATTTTAAGGTAACTAAATATTTATTAAAAATTCCAAATAAAAGACCATGTTAAATAAAAATATATTATCTTTAAATTGAGTATTTATAATATAATTTATATTCTGTTTAACTATATATTAAAAATAATCTAATTACTAAAGTTTGAGTGAGACATTTCTCTTTCCCTTTAATAAATTAAATAAAATGTATTAATCAAATAAAAGTGGGTTCCATTAGATTCCAGTTCTACCAAAGTATGATTCTGGGTAAAATATAATCATCAAATTATATTAGTATAAGTGGTAGTGTAATTTCATAATATTATATTTACCCTTAATTACTTCGATTTATCTTTAACTATGGTAAATTAAATTTACCGTAGTAGCTATATATAATGACTAAAAAAGTATCTTATTAACATAATTTGGACCTACTAATTCCAAATAAAGAATCCATTTTTCCAAATTTAAATCACATAAGTTTCAGAAATTAATTTAAAATTAATCCCGTTGTTATGAAAAAGAGTTTTAAAAGTTAAATCATTGCAAAAGATTGAAATTATTTTACATATGAATTCAATGTAAAATCAATGATAATTTTATATATTATATTAAATGATAAAAATATATTCTATTTATACTTTAAAATCTCCAATATTATAATTTAGCCATATAAATTATTACGATGAAAAAAGTTGTTTTTAATTAAAACATTGTGTGTTTTTACTATTCATTAAATATGAATGTTATCAGAATAATAAGAAATATTTATCCAATGTAAAATTTTATATCCTGATTCCAAATAAATATTTTATGTTTTCAAATTTAACTGATAAAAAAGTCAAAACTATATTTAATGTGGTTGCGCCATCAAAAGGCGACAAAACTGCATTTTTAAAAAAATACTTATTTTACTCAGAA
The DNA here is from genome assembly GCA_963277665.1 of Viscum album. NCBI lineage: Eukaryota > Viridiplantae > Streptophyta > Magnoliopsida > Santalales > Viscaceae > Viscum > Viscum album. The sequence continues at coordinate 1,451,721,781 of OY728155.1, forward strand.
AAATTATTTTGTTCTCACACAATGTTCTTGGAAATGTGTATGATGAATAATAATTTTATAACATTAAAAATGTTTTTAATACTATTCATACAGGCTTGTTCATAATAATATTATAACAATATATCATTGTTTAGTGAAACCCGATATTGTGTAGTACATACGCTTTCAATGAAGGTCGCAATTGCGTGTAAAGAAAGCTAAGTCAAGGGTGCATGTAGTGCAAGATCCCATTGTTGTTGCGTATAACATAATCCAAAAATATTTCATTTATACTTTAAAAAAATCTATAATTAATGTTGCGTAGAATAATTCCAAGAAAATGAACAAGAAATTGTGTATATCACAAGCCAAGAATAGTGTTGCGTATACTAAAAGCTTATACAATGCTTCCTATATGGAATGATAATTTTTGTGTAGCGTATAACACAAGACATCCATGAAATTAAAAAAATAGTTCTCATAAAATATCTGGTTGTGACATTCTACCCCCTTTAAAATGTATTTCGCCCTCGAAATTAATCCGGGTTATAAATGGTTTACTAATTGAACGTTTCGTTCATCGAAACCAACATCATAAAAAGAAACCCTAAAACTTAATTTTAAGAAAAATTGAAGTATGAAACATAATGTTTACCCAAATTTACTCATATATGGGTTTCCACATAAGAGAAAATAAATGAAAATATAGATATGGAAGAGAAATATAACCTTCAAGATATGATGGAGAGTGGTAGAGAAAATGGATATGAAAAAGACAACAATCACAAAGCCATAAATTTGTGATGATCTAAAGTACCATCAAATATAAGATCACTTGGAAAACATTATTGGTTTTAAAGATCATTTCCATAATGTTGTGGAATTTTTTAATTAAAAGAACTAATTACTTGATTTTGGTACATTTTCACTATTGTTCGTGCCTTGAGCAATTTTCACTTAATCTCTTAAAGAAATGAAATTGAACTTGTCTTCTATGAAGTGTTTAGTGGATCATGCGATTTAATGATAGGTCATTCCATCTATCTCAAACATAACGGTAGCAATTATTATGTACATAAGTCCATCTATGGTGAGATTAATCCTATATGGTTCCAAAAATAAACTTATACTTCATCTATAATACATCTTAATAATATAAAACTAATTTCTACCAACCAGAGACATCATGTAGGCTAGTGGTAGGCGATAAAGGCCTGTCTCACTTCGATTGTAGGTTCGATTCCAAAAACCTTGTTCAATGTGAAGGGTTGTCGCTTGCCCAGCAGATTGTACATTTTCTAAAACTACACTATTACAACATTACATAAATAATATCGAAAAAAGTTGTAGCCTTAAACAATACTATATGTTGTCCAATATAATCTATTCCAATCATTAGGATTATCCAAAATACATAGGTCCAATCTCATTGTATAATGAAAATGATTACTTGAAATGGCACATAACAAGAACGGGAATTCCATCATTTATCCCCCATATATATGATATATCTTGTTGGTCACATTTCAAACATGTGAATAAATTAATCATTTATTCTTTTGAAAAATGAATTACTATAGAACCTTAGTGAAAACAAGAGTGCTATCAAAAGTTAACTCTCTCCACACACCAATGTCCCAAAAATTCTATATACTCAAACCATGACATCACTTAGTCATTATATCAGTCATGATCACATTAATATTATCAAACATTTCATTATATCCTTACCCATTCTTCATGGGCATATTAGGTGATTTCCAAAAATATCTGAATAAAATTTCCTGGTTACCAGTACTATTAAACATATACTTTCAGAAACATAAGGACAAAAAATAGTGTAACAATCCATATATGTCTCGTTATTCCATAGTACCATGAGATTACTTATACAACCTTACTCTTGATAAACATGTATTCATTCCACTACCTTATTAATCCATTGACCTATCCTAAACAACTCTTTCATCTCAAATATCATTTGTACTCTCTTCATAATCATCAATATAAATACTACCCATACAACCATGCTAATTCTCATCATGAGATTTTCCCTTAGGGAATTTGTTTTCATAATGCCCGTAAATTCCACATTTAAAACATTTAACCGTTGTTGATGGCATAAAAATACCATTATCCTTGTCCATGGTGTTCACTGAACCTTTTTATTTCCAATTACTGTCTTTGTGTCCTTCTTTTCTACACCCAAATAATCTTCCAGTTACTTTTATACATTCTCCATGATGACTCTTCCAACATGATTTAATGAGGTAAATTGATCCTTCTTTCCTCTATGATCATCATGAAACTCCATCATTCTTTTAATAGCTAAGTTATAAAACTTACCAAATATGAGATTATTGATCATATTTTGAGATTGCGGATTAGGAATAATAACAATATGTGGACTTCCATATCCAATTTCATTTGTTTGATCATGAAAAATATAATTCCATTGTCCATCGTTTCCTCAATTATCTTGAATCTTCATGTTTCCAGCCATTTTATAAAACCCAAAAACAATAGTTTGAGAGGAAAAAATCATAATCAAGGGGGAGTACCTTTAATATATAATTTCATATGATAAATCATATGATCAATACTGTAATTATAGGTCTATAACCTATACTCATACAAAACCTTAGGGACATCCCTATACATACCTTAGAAATATCTCTAGGGATTTCACTAAAGACTCTGCATCCTAGTTTCCAATGGTTAAATAAACCTTTCCTCTGATACCAACTGTAGAGACCAAAATCATGATGTACATAGAAATTAAATTACTTTTTCGAAATACATAATACATATAAAAAACATACACCATAGTACAGTAATATTTTAGTGTCTTTAGAAACATGGAACATGATCTTCTAATCATGGTGAAAGATCGTCAACATCTCCCATAAAGATCGTCCCTTTTGTTTCTTCCCTAATACCTTTATTTATATCCCATGGAAAATAAAACATATAAATTGTGATCTCAAATGCATAGTAAGGGTAAACATTTAGAACCTAAAACAATCCAAAAACATTTGAATGAAAAAACATGAACATAAAATCTAAACATCAAAATTTTGAGCAGAGACATAAATCTTGGAAGTACGTAAGGTATATATCATAAAGGAACACCAATAATGATAAAATATCATGGGAATATGTAATTTTTAAAAATCATTAAGCACATGATATGATTTCCACAGTATCCATGACATTATTGCCAAGACTATCCAAGTGGACAAAGTCTATTTCTGAATCGAGTTCACTCCACATTCCAGTCCTGTAACACTGAACCAGATTTACTTACCATTCCAGCCACTGTCTCATGAGATATAAATCATTACCCAATGAATTGGAGGGATATATAGGTCCAACTCATCTAATAATTAAATCATTCTTACGTGTTCCACAACATAAACATTAATCATTAATCATAACCCAAAAAATAAAATGGGTTTCATAAACATCCTCCCATCAAAACATAATACACATAAAAAATTGGATATAATTTCATCACAAGAAAAGTGAAACAATTTAAAATATTTAGAAATTATACTTCAAACATAATAATATGTAATAATTTCACATTATATGGAAAATTGTTTTGATAAAACACTTGAAATGAATTCTTGAGGAAAATATCCTTTATTATTCAAAATCATTTTATTTTCACAAAATGCATTGAAATTTTAAAAGAAAACTACTTTGTTGAAAATATTAATGAAATCATGTAGAGTATGCTTCATGAAAATAATGCGTTATGAAACCATAAAAATCCATTCAATTAGTATAAGTTAAAAAAACATTATTCTCATACTTTTGCAGGAAAAGTCAATAAGATCTTCATTTGTTAAAAACACGATAGATTCCTTCCATAACACAATGTAAAAGTCAAAGAGGTGTAAACATTATTTTAATAATACATGGAAAATATTAAACACATTATTTAAAACATTTTTATGGACATGGATCGAAAATATAACCCCAATAAATATTTACGTATAAGCAATCTCAGATAAAAATGACATTGAAAAATTATACATTACCCTGTGTGTGATATACTTTGTATGTATTGAGCCTCCTGTATGATGATTTAAATAATCTAATTTACTTATTTCAGAATACTATTCATCGTTATTATATCATATATGGTTCACTTTTTACTTAATATTAGCCATTCTTTTGTAAATGCCATGTTAAAGTAGTGTTTTTGGTAAAATCGTTTCATTTATCGTACGTGTTTGGACTTGTTGTTATTGATATTATTATTACATATTTCATGATTTAATAAATTCCAGAATGTAATAAATTATTTATATATCATATATATTATGTATATATATATATAATATATAGATAAATGAAATGAAACACACCGTTCATGGAGATGGTAGGCAGTACGTAAGCATGAACGTTGTTTTCCTTTCCTTATTGACTTGAATGGAAGTAAGTAATTAACATATACATAAATCCAGTAGCATTATTATGTTTTATATACCATTATTATTAATTATATATACTTTATAATAATTCTTTAATGGTTAACATGGATATTGAATCTCATCGCGTCGTGGAGACAGTAATTCGTACGTACGCACGAGCGATGATATCATTCCCATAATTTATGAATGGAATTGGAGTGGATGATATAATATCTCATAATCAGTATGAAGTTATAATATCCATATATAGTTATTCTTTACACCATTATACCCTTCCAAGTAAGGTGGAGGTGGAAAAACAGATTACACCACAGCGTGGAGACGGTATTCCGTACGTACGCACGCGCGGTGATTTCGTTTTCCGTAGGATGGATAGAAGGTGAAATGGTATTGTTTCATATTTATAAAAACATATAAGTATATTATAAATAATTATGTTATTACTTTATAATGAAATAACTAACAAATAATATGTTGAAGTAAAACGAAACTTGAATGAATCGGTAGAAGAGATTAACTCTTCTTTGACTCACCTCTTTTAAGCTTCCTCTTAAAGCACTAAAATTTGCCTTTTGAGAATACTATAACATCAAGAATATTAATAGGGAAGAATATAAGAGTAATGGTCAGGGGTTTTCTGAGAATGGAGGCTGAATGTTGTGTAATGAGAAGGGGGTGGAGGTGCCTTTTTATATGGGAGGAGAGGGGCACCTTTGGAAACCCCAAAAATATTAATTTATAATAAATTCAAACCACACATAAAAAATTAAAAAATGACTCAAACATTAATATTATAAGATATAGGGTTGTAATATCATCAAAAAATAAAATTTATAGATGTTGGGAATTTATTTTAAACATTATCAACTTCATTTATCCTTATTTAATCTATTTAATTTTATTTGTAGTAATAAGATCCTAAAATTTAAATTGTTATAAATAATTACTTATGTGTTGTGAATTGCCCATAATACAGTAATTTATGACATTTTAGAATATATAAATTTCTATTTATAATTTTTAAAAAATTTTGTGATTTTTAAACTATTTTATATTATGTTATTTTTATAAAATAACAATACTGTAAATTTTGACACTATTTATTTATTTGAATTTAAATAAAATCCTAAAAGAATATATTTTATAATTAAAAGATTTAATAGATCCATAAAATGTAATATTTATGTAGAAAATTAGACGAGAACATTAATTAGTTCATATAATGATTATCATAATATTTATAAACCATTTATATGATATTTCTCTTAATCAAGAAATTAATACATCATTTTTTTTATAATCATTTAGTATACTTATTATTTATATAAAAATTAAAAATAAAATACTATGATGAAAATAAATATAATAACATTCATAATAATATTTTTACATGAATTTGTCATCTTAAAATCACAACATTTAAATTGCGATATTTATTAAATTATGAAGGTGACATCTTGGACATTATTTAAAATAAAATAATAGAAATGTCCTAATCGGTTTGATAATACTCCAAATGGTCCAATAGTCTACCCATCGATGATTATGTTATATTTATACTCGAAAAATAAAATTTCGACAAGTTTCTGGTCATTTTGATAGGTATTATTATTTTAATAAAAACTATATTATTGATTTTCCATTAAATAAATAATCGCTACATCATTTATGTGTAAGATTTTAATATAACAAAAAATTTATTATAAATCACAAATAAATTACCATGATAATTAGAAACATTATAGATTTCAAATGAGTATTTATAATCTAATTTATATTTTATATAATTATATATTAAAAATAATCTAATTATTAAAGATTGAGTGTGACATTTCACTTTCCTTTAAATAAATGAAATAAAATGTCATAATCAAATACTAGTGGGTTTCATTAGATTCCATTTCGACCCAAGTGTAATTTAGGGTTATATATAATCATCCAATTATATTAGTACAAGTGTTAGGGTAATTTTATAATATTATATTTACCCTTAATTACCAAGATTTACCATTAACTATGGTAAAAAAAATTCCCGTAGTAAGTATTCATAATGACTAAAAATAAAAAGTATATTATTAAAATAATATGGACCTACTGATTCCAAATATGGAATCCATTTTTAAAAATTCAAATAATATAATTTCATAAAATAATTTCAAATTAATCATGCGGTTAAGAAAATGAATTTTAAAGGTCAAAACATTGCAAAACCTTGAAATGATTATACCTATGAATTCAATGTAAAAACAATTAAAATGACATAAATTATATTAAATGGTAAAAATATATTCTACTTATACATTAAAACCATTAAATATTATAATTTAACAATATAAATTATTACGATAAAAAAAGTTGTTTTAATTAAAATATAGTGTGTTTTTACTATTCATTAAAATATGAAAGTTATCAGAATAAGATGAAAAAATTATCCAATGTAAATTTTTATATCCCGATTCAAAAGAAGAATTTTATTTTTTAAAATTGAACTTATAAACACATAAAAAACTAGATTTAATGTGGGTGCACCATCAAAAGGTGGCAAAACTATATTTTTTTAAAAATACTTATTTTACACAAAAAATTTATTTTGTTCTCAAATGATGTTCTATAGAATGTGTAAGATGAATAATAATGATATAAAATAAAAAATGTATTAAATACTATTCATAACGTCTAGTTCATAATAATATTATAACAATATATCGTTTTTTAGTGAAACCTGGTATTGCTTACTACAATGCTATCAAGAAAGGTCACAATTGCGTGTAATGAAAGCCAAGGCAAGGGTGCGTGTAGTGCAAGCTCCCGTTGTTGTTTCATATAAAATAATCAAAACTTATTTCATTTATACTTTAATGAAAATCTATACTTAAGGTTTCGTAGAATAATTCCTACAAAAATAACTTGAAACTGTGTGTAACATGACCCAAGAATAGTGTTGCATATACTGCAAGATAATACGGTATTGCCTATAGCACAAGCTAATTTTGGTGTAGTGTACAACACAAGACATCAATGAAATTAAAAAGAATAAATCTCATAAAATATCGAGTTTCTACAGATTGAGGACTCTTTGGATTTGCCTCATCCCCTTCATCACTATCAAATGGTCTCTTCACTCATGCTACGCGATCTGGAGTTGTTTAAGGGTTTTTCTAGAGGGTTTATTTATGAGGAGAAAAACAATAAAGAGAGAGTAGATGAGGATCAAAATGATTTTTGTACTCTATTTTTATCATTCATGAATCAGAGAACAAATTAGATAAAAGAAATAAGTAATATATAAAAAGCTTCAGATTTCTTTAGGGAAAACACTAAGTCCTAGAAATATACAACTATCAATAGGGTGACAATGGTGTGGTCTATCAGTCAGGTCCCTAACAGTGAGGTCTAATGGTGAGGTTCTAATGGTGTGGTCCAATGGTGAGGTTCTAACAATGAAGCCCAATGGTGAAGTTCTAATGGTCTGGTCCTAACGGTGATGTCCAACACTGAGGTCCTGACGGAGGGGTTCAATGATGAGGTTGTAACAGTGAGGTTGTAACAGTGAGATTCTAATGGTCATGACCAGTGCAGAGGTTCTTACAGAGAGGTTCAAATGGTGAGGTCCAACGATGAGGTTCTAATGGTGAGGCCCAACAGAGAGGTTCTAGTACTGAGGACCAATGGTGTTGTTCTAATGGTGATGTCCGTCGGTGAGGTTCTAAGGGTGAGGTTCTAAACTTATCGGTTTATCATACCCAACTCATGTTTTATGTATCTTAACCTCTCTTATTAAATTTCTTTGTGAATATATCAGAAATTGGTGTTTAGTACTTATCAATTCACGAGTTATATCACTTCATTGATAATGATCACTCAAAACGTGAAGTCTCACATCAATGTTCTTTGTCCAAGCTTGATATATTAGAATTTTGGAGATGTTAATAGCACATATATTGTCACAGTTTATAGGGACTTGTTTTAATTGATATCCATGGTCTAGTAAAGTGTGTTTCATCCAGAAATTTAAGCACAACAACTACCAGCAGCTATATATTCATCTTCGGCAGTTGATAATGCATCAAAAATATGTTTCATACTACACCATGATACTAGTGACTTGCCACAACTGTGACATGATCTAGAGGCTCTATTTCAATATAACTTCAAACTGTAATAATCAGCATCATAATAACTAATTAAATCAAATGATTTTCCTCTTCGATAAAACAATCCTAAGTCAGTATTATACAAGAGATATTTAAAAATCCATTTTACAGATGTTAAAAGAGAATCTTTAGGATTGTCAGGAAAATGAGAACCCTTGCATATAATGAACATAATATTAGGTCTTCTAGCAGGAATATAGTGTAGACTCTCAATCATAACTTTATAATTGGTTTTATCCACTAGTTTTCCAGTTTCATCAACATCCAACTTACAAGTGGAACTCATTGGTGTATTACTTCCTTTATTGTAGTCCAAAACAAAACATTTCAAATAATATTTTTTATATTAGTTTTTATATAAAACAATACAATTTTTTTGTTAGGAAATTTTAATTCGAAGGAAAAATATAAGTTCCTCCATTACACTCATTTCAAATTCATCTTGCATCATTTTTGAAAACCCAATACATAATGAATTTTTATAAGATCCAAAAATAATATCATCTATATCAATTTGTACAATTAAAACATCTTTATAAATCCTTTTAAATAAAAGAGTAGGATCTTCTATTACATTAGTAAAACATTTCTAAAATTGAAAAGTGATATGTCTATCATTCCAAGCTCTTGGAGCATATTTTAGAACATATAATTCTTTAGAAAGTTTAAATACATGATTTAAAAAATAGGGATTTAGAAAAAATGGGGGTTGATCAAGAATCACATCCTCAACTATGTAACCATTTAAAATTGAACCTTTGACATCCATTTGAAAAAGTTTGAAATTCCAATGAGATGCATAGGCTTGTTGTATCCTATTATATTCTAGTCCAACTACATGTGAAAATGTTTTACTCATAATATATTCCTTCCTCTTTCCTATATCCTTGTGCAACAGTATTGCCTTGTTTCTAACTATATTTCTAGATTCATAAACATTATTTCTAAAAATCCATTTTTTTCCTATGGTCATGGTGTGTTTAGGTATTTTTACTAATTCCCAAACATTGTTACTTAAAAACTAATTTAATTATTCTTTTTTACCTATCACTCAAAATTCATCACTGATAGCATCATCAATATTTTTAGGATCAAGCTATTAATGAAATGCTTATGGTTAAACAGTGTTTCTCAACGATTCTCAAGTTTCTGTCCATATATTTAGATCACTACTACATCATCTAAAGGATGATATACGAGAGTTTTAATACCTATATAAAGAGTTGAATTATTCTTTTCTAAATTATATATAGGTTCCGATTCATCATGAAGATATTCTGGAATATTTTCAGAACTAGTTCTTTTCACTAGGGGTTCACTTTCATTATAATTATGGAATAGAATTGACATATCTTCCTCAAGATGATCAAAAAAGGTCATGGGTTCATGTGGATGAGTCTCCTAAAATTTTAAATTAACGGATTCTTCTACACATTTGGTTTTCTGATAATAATCTTTATATGATTTTCTAGATATTGAGTAACCTAGGAAAATTCATTCATCACTTTTGGATGCAAACATGTCAAGATTGTCTTTAGTGCTATGGATAAATACTTTTCAACCAAAAACGGAAATGTAATTAACGTTAGTCTTACTATTATTCCAGATCTCAGAAGGGGTCTTCTAAAGAACAAGTGTAATAAAGACTCTATTGATAATGTAACAAGCTGTAATAACAGCTTCTGCCAAAAAATAGATAGGTAGATTATAATAATTTAGCATAGTCCGGGAAATCCCATGATGTGACCTATTTATTATTTCTACAACATCATTTTTTGAGGTGTTCTAGGAGTGGATAAATTGTGAGTATAGAATTTTTCTAAGAAAAAAGAATCAAATTCATTATTTTTAAACTCACATCCAAAATCATTTATCAAGGTCTTAATTCAAATTCCCTTAATATTATCTAGAGATGTGTAATATTTAATTAATAGTATGCATGAATTTTGTGAGCTAGAAATTGTAAACATGCATATCTATAAAAATAATCTACAAAAACATTTACATGGATCTTCCCATTTAAACTATAAACTAATGATTGTACAAACAAATACTTGTGAACCAACCCAAGAGGTTGAGAAGTAGAAACTACATTCTTTGATTTGAAAGATACATTGTTTTGTTTTCTCTTTTTACAAGGATTACACCCTTTGATAAGATGGAATTCCAATTTAGATAAGTCTCTAAATAAACCTTTCCTATTTAGTTTCCTAAGTGAGTGAAAATTGCTGTGTCCTAATCTTATCATTGAAACCATAAATACATACTTTATCTATAGAATTTATATCAACATTATATAAATTTTCATTTCTACGAGAAGTAAATATTAAACAATTTTTTTAATTAAAAATATTACTTTGATCATTTTCAATCTTATCATTGAAACCATAATTACACAACTTAATGATACATAAAAAATTTTATTTTATCCCATAGATAAAATGTACTTTTGAAATTAATACAGTATTCAATTTACCATGTTTGCCTAAGCCGATGACCATCCCATTAGCATTATCACTAATTGTGAAATGTCAACTATCATGATTGATTATTATTTTAAATAATGAATAGTCTCTTATAATGTGTCTTGAACATCCATTGTCCATGTAACACATATTTATATAGGATCTCCTAAGAAAACATTCCATCAAAATTGATTAATTGTAGGGAAACATTGGTACCTGAATTATATTGGGTCCAATGAGGTTAGAAATTAAACCATTGGTATCCCATACTTGTCTCACAGATTTCCTATAATTAACAGATATGTTTTGAGACATGAAATCTTATTTTTTCCCATTTGAGAATTTTTTTAAAATATGTTCTAGAGATTGAAATAGTCGTAATATTTCACAATTTTGGATCAAATTTAGTTTTAAGAATCCTTCTATGTCCTGGTTGATATCCATTAAAAGTTGTATATTTTGGATCAATTTTTTTTCCTAGAAACTGAGATATGGTATCTCTATTAGAAGATAAATTTTTCCAAATCATATTTTAATAACTCACTTTATTATTTAAGTTCTGTATTTTCTTTTATAAAAGGGAAATTTCTTCTTTCTAGATATCGAAATCAGAATTGTATAAAGAAATTAAAGAATATTATTTTTTAAAATAGTATATATTTATCTTTGAGATCATTAATGGTATCCTTAGGCATTTCATAGTATGAAAATAGTCCGTGTTTGGTAATATATTTTTCATTGTTTGATTCACTTTCATTACCATAATAATAATCTTTAGTTATATTATAATGGGTTATTACCTCACATGTTTCTGTCATAAAACACAGATTTTCAAGTTGGTTCTTATCAGCATGAGAAGTGTCAGATCCACTATAGCTGTCTTCAGAGGAACTCCAAGTAGCTTTCATAGCCTTTTTATAACCCTTTACCTTGTCTCCATACTTATTCCTAAATTAAATATTTGGGAAATCATCCTTCACATGGCCTTTTCATTTACACTCATAACAGACTATTTCATTTTTGTTATCATTCCATTTTCTATCCTTTTTCCACTATCCTTTATTACCATAATTTATTTTATATTTTTACTTTCTACAGAAATTTTTCTCTAGGTAGAAATTCTTTAATATTCTTTCATGTTGAGAAATCTCATCATCACTATCATTAATTGAGTCTTTATTTGGGTATGTGTATATAGGGGATTGAACCTTTTCTTTGTCTTTGTTCTTTGAGATAGTAGTCTTGAATGCTAAAAATTTCTTTCTAGGTTCTTCATTTTCATATTTTATTACCTTAATCTCCTTTTCGTACATCATAAGCATTCAAATTAATACTTCACTGGTAGCATGCCTATGTCACATGATTCTCTGATATAAATAGAAGTTCCACTCCATCTGTCATGTAGACATCAATGCAATCTCAGAATCTGGTCCTTGCTTCCCATTGGTTTCCTATATAGAATCATGGTATTAACCTTTTCATTGAAACTGAGATACATTTCATAAAGAAGTTCCTCAGGATTCATTTTGAAATTATCATATTTATTAGTATAGGTATTTAATATCATTTATTTAACATTAGTTGTTCCCCCATTATAAAGAATTAAAGTATCCCGAATTTCATATGCAGTTTTACATGAATATATTCAATTGAGCTCATCATCACCTAGAGAATAGTGCAACACATTCATTGTTTTAAAATTATAGTTATATGTGTATTTAGTCAACTTATTCCATGTGTCCCTAGAAGTATAAGTCAATACATGTTGCTCATCAATTGGGTCCTAGATTTCAGGTCTCATGCTCAATAGATAAATTTTCATTATTAATTTCCACTATGCATAGTTATCACCATTAAAGAATTGTGGACTTTTAGTAGCAGCACCCTCAATTATATTATCCAATGTTATCTAGAATTTTAATGAATTTAAAATTTATATATGAAAGAAATTTCATGATCATTAATATAAAAAAAATTACAATTGATGAATTTGACACCAATAGTTGCAATTAAAATAAACCCTTTGATTCCAAATATTTTTCGGAGTTGAATCTCAATAGGGGAGGGGTGAATTGAGTTCATACATAAAATTTTTGTTCAAAATATTTCTTATCATGATCCCCCAAATTTGAAATATCCCATTAAATTATGGAATTAGATATATATATGTCTAATTAGTCAACATGTTTCTCTATGAATTATCAGTTCTCATTTGTATTAGTGTAAAACACTTCGTATAATTTGGAAATAGTTTTAATTAATTAAACATACACACACACAAAAAAATCTAAAAATAAAACAGAATTAAAAAGTGTTTTTCATTTTAAAAATTATAAGAAGCAGAAAATAGATAAAACATTTATAACAAAATATAGTGCACAGTAATGTAAAACAAGAGGATCAGTATTAGGATGAGGCTTAGTCACATATACTTGGAGATTACCTGTCACTAGGTAGATCATATAAACAATAAACATGATACATATCCTGTATCAGACATTACAAAATTTTTCAAAAACTGTCCATGGTATTAAGCCTCTACCATAGTTATTCTTGGAAAAAACAACCAATATAGACCACACACAATCTCTTCCATAGTTATACGTGGGAAAAAATGTATGAGATGTTTGATATGAGGATATTCAGTATACTCTTGTTCAAGCACATGAGAGAGTGTGTTTAATAGACAAACACACACACTCAATATAAATGTAAAATGAAGGAACACAATAGTGCTAAGAATATAAGCATGAGTTTATAAAGATCTATGTAATTTCAGTTCATCTCGTGACTCCTTGAAGTGAATAATTTGATGATCGAGTCTTTCTATTCATGTTATCTTAGAAACAGAGGGTCGTAAATCTAGTTCTATCTGTGAATGTTCTGACTCTAGTGTTGATATATAGTTGATTAAGAAGAGATGGAAGAAGTGAATTTGTCCCAAAATTATCTTCATGAGGTTTTTGTTATCTCAGTGTAAGCGATGAATGGTTCATCATTTATCCAACTAGTAATCTATTTCTCATGTACATACATGCTTCTAATCAAACATGCCAATTATATACACGAGGCCCTACAATAGGAATGAGTAGATCATATGCGTTTATTCTCGTACCACATTCTTCACCCATATATGGTCTATTGATATTTCTAAAAGCATCATTAATTAATTTCTGAAGCATTACATTTACCATATATAACTGTTATTAAAATCTTAATAATTTGAAAATGTATTGAGTAATGAGTATATGTATACTAGAAATGGTAGCCTTCACAACGGTAGGTTTCAACGGTAGTTACACATCATTTTCCTTCAATGGTAACATTCCCTACTATATCCTACATTGGTAGCCTTGCATCAATGACCTTGAATCGATGACCTTTCATCAGTGACCTTTGAATCGGTGACCTTTGCATCGGTGACCTTTTCATCGGTGACCTTTGCATTGATTCATCGGTGACCATTAATCAGTGACATTTTCATCGATGACCTTGGCATCAGTGACGTTTACATTGATGACTTTTCCATCGATGACCTTTTCATAAGTTACCTGATCATTGGTGACCATTTCTTCTTAGAGATATATTGCACTGTGATCTGAAACAGTAGAGCATTGAGATTAAAAGAACATATTTATTTAATTGATATGAACATAATTTTCACATTCATTATTATCCCTTAAAAGAAACAAGATTCTTTATATATAAATGCAACATGATTTGGGATTATCAAAAGAGGATAGTACAACAGATCTACTTCAAGAAGAATGAAGTTACACTTTTTTATAATGATGTACAATCCCTTATCTATTGAGCAGAAACCTCACCATCTAATTCTTACCAACATCCGCCCCAGTAGTTATATTGCATGTAATTGTTTTAAAGTAAGAGAGAAATAAATGGGTGAGGAATGAAATTTTCAAATTTATGATGTACCCATGGTGTAAGAATACATTGATGTATTTATAGAGGATTTACATAGACATCCTTTTGAGTAGGATGTGGAGTTCTATATTAAATTAATTCCTAGTGCAAGACATATATCAAAGATTCCCTATTGGATTCAAAAAACCTAAATTATCCCCTATTGGTGACTAAAAACATGGTTCTCTTCATCTTGGTGATAAAATACCTAGAATACCTCACCTAGATGGCAATATAATTGAGTTCAGCTCATTTCAACCAACCACCTAAGGTCACTCAACTAGGTGACTATCCACCCAATGTTATTCATCTAGACACCAAACACTTAGTGTCCCAAATAAGGTAAAAACCCACATGGGCATTGTCATTAAGATGGCCTAACACATTGGAATTCCACAATATGTTACCAGTTAGCAGAGATCTATTTCAATGAGAGCCATTCTACAATTCTTCCCATCAAAACTACAGAACTCCAATGGTTTAATTGAGAAGAAAATATTCACACATGATTTTATATTGATAATCCATTATTATACCTTTGTACAAATATTCAATTATGGAATTTAATTATGGATTCTCCCAAAACAATCATATTTTCTTGGAGGGGGATAGTGAAAACTAGTGAGCCCCATTTCTACTAAGAATTTCAAAGGAAAAGGAATTCCCCAACTACTCATTTTTAACTGGTCGGGTTCATATGATGACAAAATTCGGGAATCCCTTAGTTAAAAAAGAACACAATCATTGATTAGTGTCCATAATCGTCACAATGGTTGTACAAATTCTTACTTCCTATATGCTTCCGGATAAAGGATGATATTCAAAAACAATAGTGACTATATTATTCTAAAAATATGATGTGAAAATAGAAACTGATAGTATATATTTAAGAATTAATATGAGGAGAATACTCAATAATGTAATTCTTCATGGAGTAAGATAATATATTTTATAATTGTAGATCCCTCCATGTCCCCTCCATCAACCATCAATGGGAGGGGAATACAATCATCTTTAGAAATACATATAGAGTAATGTTGTAGTCATTCATGAAGAACTATAAAACCCTCCAATCTCATATACCACCCCATAAAAATTATAAATTAATTTGTTAAATTGTAATACATAATCTGTATATCCCATACAATACTAATTACATGAAATTGATTATATTTTTTTGTAAAATGTTTCTAAAACTATAAAGGAAAATTGGCTGGTTAAGGGTTTGAGTTGATCATTTAATTATGAAAATTTTGAATGAATCTTGCAGAATTTACCGACTAGATATATTATAAAATCTATATTATAGGGGAAAAATAGTGTTTAATTCCCTTTAAACCCAATTATCACAATCCTATCAACTTTATTTCACAATCCTTTGTATCATATTTCACACACTGAGAATGAATCTCTAGGTTTATATATCATAGTTGATCATGAAATAATAAAAAAGAATCAATCATGGATCTCAATATAGTTATAATAATAAAATTTATTACTTTTTCCCAAATTTCCATATCCCCTACTAGAGACACCTTCAATGTGAAATATTCAATATAAACCATTTATGTGCTTCAACCTCAGTTGTAATTCGAACCCAATTGAAAAAATAAATGTTATTTGATTCCAATATCAATTGGATTAACAAGTCATCTCTTTAATGGTATAAACATACATGATTAACCATATTAGCATCTCCATCCGACATTATATTTGATTGGATCATGTACACAGTTGGAGGGTCATAATCTATTCAGATCATATCATCTCACCCTTAATGATCTGGATATCTAGTTGTGTCCATCATTATTAAGAAGAATGAAATTAATTATTAATATAATATCATTTCAACATATTCCCATTTAATATAAAAAAAATTATGTACCAGCCTAACCATTTTTGGGAACATTTAATCTAGTTTTCCTTGATAAATTATATTAATTATCCTAAACTATTCCATAGAAAATGAATTTAAAATGTATAATGTGTCTCATTAAGTCTAAAATAACGTTTTTAATCCATATTGATTTCACAAGGTTACATATTTTGATGTATCATGGGCATGATCCAAACAATAAAAAAATCACATGCTTTCTCAATGACTGAATACTCTAGACTGGCTTTTTTTATAGCATGATTATATATTCCCTTTAAACTAGACATCTCTATAATGTTTTGAATCAAAATGGTTAACTGATAATTTATAAAAGGATATTAATTATGTAGGATCATTAATACATTATGAAATTTATTTTAATATAAATAATATGGTGGATACATATGTTTATCATGGTATATGCTATTAACTAATATCAATCATTGGGGTAATTGATCCCATATTTGGAATTGGTAAGGATTCACCAAAATTACACAAATCATTAATAGAGAAATACATTATATTGAAATTACCCATATATGGGGTGTGATGATCCTATAAACCAAACCTCTCGACCATTATGACTTCCTTTCAGTCGCTTTTAAGATACTGTAATGACCACCTACCCTTGGAATAACTATTTGATTCTTATCACATATACAAGTGATTTTGGGTAGTTTACGTTCCTTGTATTATCCCTGATGTAAACAATTATAAAATTACAAGTAATTCTCTAAAATAACTACTACTCTCATTTTTGTCCTAAAAGCTGGTATCTAATGATGATTTTAAAATTAATTTTTTAAAATTGTTTTTAAAATTTTCATTCACTATTGGACATAAAAAACCACACATTAATCTAAGGATGAATGTTTTAATTATTTAAATAAATTAATTTATCATTGTATTTTTTAACAACAATTATTAAAATATTTATTTTTTATGTTAATAAATATCTCATAAAAAATATTACAACCCAAAAATAAGTAAAACCCCTATTTTTTGTCTAATTATTTATTATTTCAAATTCATTACTATAAAAATTAATCTCATATTTATATTTTCTACCACATCAATGTATCAAAATCCTAGAAACTATAATTATTTATTAAAGATCCATTTTTACAATATACTAGTATTAATTACACTTTTTTATATATAAGTTTGTATATTATGAGAAATAAATATAGTGTAAAGAATACAATGGAATATTCATCTTATATTTTACTATCTAAATGAACAATATTTCCTAAAAAACCTTACCAAAATATGGAAATGAGGCATCAACTATTATAAATAATACACTTTAATAATCATATTCATGATATGAAATTATAATTAGATTTCTTTTAAATTCAATTTTCATTAATGAGTAATGGATTACAGATATGTATTGTGACCATAATCTCCATAAAATTATTTGATATTTGATTTATATACTTCTCCATAGTGGATTTATCTACTTATTATTCCATATATGTTATTCTATGTAATAAATTATTAAATTCATTTAGTAGAGTTGAGTTATGTCTCAACCGAGGAAGGTAATGATGATGTCATCATGGATCAAAAACATATAGTGAATCATTACGGGAATAAATATAGATATGAGTTGAATAATTATAAAAAAATATTTCAATGTATTTAATTTATTTTCTTAATTAAAAATAATTGAGATGACTTTAGATAAAAATATTTAATAAATTTATGATTTTTCAATGGAGGCAGTGTGTTTTTTGTAAAATAAGAGCAATATCCCAACTAATTAAATATATATTTGTATGAACTTAATTTTTATATAATTTATTTTTAATTATGGGGATCACAGTATTATACATTAATTAAATTAAACATATTTCAAAATCAACCCAAATATATTTCACTCACATCCAACACATTTCTTACCCCTCTCAAATTTATTCATTTAATATTTCTTATCAATCATCATTAATTTATTATATATTAAGAACATCATATTTTATTCTTAATTATAATTCCATCTTTCATATCTTTTCACAGCTCCATTTTTGATGTATTCCATGGGATATTATTTTCATTAGTTGTATTACATGATTTATTACTATTTTAGTTATAATGAAAATTCATCGTCTATCATGATTTTATGTGGTTTAATTACAACATCACACTCTATACACATAAAATACAATTAATATATACTTATATATGTCTATTATATTTAATCAAATGTCTCATTACCATATCATTCAAAAATAGAAAGTAAATAAAATTTAATTGTTTATATTAATTCTATATCTATATATGTTTTAAAATCTTAAAATTGATATTTCTAGACACAAAGTGGTTCTCTTATATTTATTTTCATAAAACCCATTTTAATAATAGGAGTGTGCATAAAATGTTTAAAAAATATTTTGTAATTATTTTTTATGATTTTTTTACTTTAATTTATTAAACAGTGGTTCATGATTTATAATCTATTACAACAATGTTTTATCAAATTATTTATAAGAATTGTGAAATGTTTTATAAAATATAATGGTTTGTTTTTAATTATGGATTATTTTTATAATGTTGTCCTTTATTTTGTAGTTTAATGACTTGGAATGTTTTTTTTGTACTATAATATATTTTTTACATGTTTTCAGAAGGTGTAATTTTATATTTGATATTTCATTTCAAATAAATTAATTACAATATTGAATTAAAAATATACCCTAGATGTTAATTGCCTCCATTTTTTATAATTATTAGGCTGAATATTATTATTTATTTTATTTATAATGTTCAATAGAAATCATCATATTTTGTATACTACATTCAAAGGGGTTAAATAAATGAATGTGGTTTCTATGTGTGCATTAGTCCTTGTGGTTGTTTTTTAATAACAAATTATCATGCAATATATTTTATTCTATCAATTATATATATGAGGATTGGAATCCTTGTGTAGTCATCCATTAATTAAAGCGATGAGGGATACATTGGTGTAGGATAATGCCCTTGATTGTGGCCCCATGTATGTAAATTTGTCTAGTTAGTAATCGTTTTCCCTTTTACTGGAATTATGTTATAAACCCGAGTGTATAGTTATCAGATAATCCTGAATTTACTTTATATAACTTATATTATGATTCCATTATTGTTAATCTACAAAAAACAATTTTTTACCAAGGACATTCCATTGACAAATAATATTGAATGTTACATTAATTATGTTCCTTATTACTATTTATTTCTATTTTATTATTTTATCAATGTCTAATTTATGTTCAATATTGATATTATTCTTATATTACATAAAAAAATATAATCTATTTATAGTGATATTAATACAATAATTATAAAACTATACTACTTATATAATTAAGTGATAACATATAATTGCAATTTATTGAATGAATTATTATTATTTTTTTAATTTTCATAAATTTTAGTAAATTAAAATGGTCATGAAATTATCTAGGAAAATATAATACATTTTTTTTGAAATCTATTATTTTTGAATTCAATATTAAAATATCTATTCCATTAATGAATTTTATTACCAAATTTAATTTAATAAAATATGAAATATTATTTCCCTTTTAAAATGTAATGGGTACAGAAAAACCCTGTAAAATTTTACTTAAAAAATAAAATTATCATTTCATATATTTAGTTGAGACATGAATTTCATTGTATTATATTAAATGGTTTTCTAAAGTGTTTATGAAATTATATCCATAGTAAATTATTTGAAAATAATTACTATAAATTAATGGTTTTTGTATGTTCATCTTTGACGTAGAGGGTGGTCATTATTAGTGTTACTTTATAATTATGTATTTTTTTGTCACCACTTTATCTTTTAAACATTGTACATCTAATGAAATTTTTATCATTCTAGTTATTGTTTTTTGGACTCATTGTTTGATTATATATATTTGGTTTTGTATTTGTAGAATGTTGGATAAAGGATAGGTCTAGCAGGTTAGGATAATGATACCTGTTGTTTTACCCTGATATGTGACCACTAGTAAAATATACAAGTGTGGTTTCATAGATAGATAAATCCTTTAGATGTAGAAACATGTGTCATGGTTATGGAATGTGTTGTTATGAATATTTTTACACCATTCAATCATATAGTTACCTAATTATAGTCTTATTTAATGAATTGTGTATCACAACGTGATTTTTATTACACATACTCATGACGAGGATATTGTATATAGGATATACATCCAAATATTATGGTTCAATGAGAATTACCTTTTGATATTATTCAATATGGAGATTCAGGATATTCTATATATGTAATAGGGAATATGTTAGTTTTGGAGTACATCATGAGCTTTATTAACAAAATGATTCACACTATTGACATTGTTTTAGATTGATATTTATGGGAACAAATGATTTACCAATCCCTTCATTGAGGAATGTATGATAGCATGAACTCCTTATGATTTTCTGTGAATGATATAGTTTTCTATAGGGCCTTGGTTAGAGATATATTACATGAAGTGTGATAACAAGTGGGGGGATTCATTTGTGGTCATCATGGGTATGAGTCATCTACATTAGTTAGATAGAATATATCATTAGAGTATTGATGTAGTAGAACTCATTGTGGTTGGGATCAAACACAGGGAATATACGGCTGGGCTCACACATATTTTCAAGTCCTCGAGGATAGGGGTGATTTGATTATTATGAATTGTGAGTAAACAAGGATCATGATATCTTGATCCAACATGTTGAGTAAGGAACATAGCAATAAGATGTAATCACATAATATCTCCATTTCTCTAATCAAGGAACTCACTATCATGTATAGGGATGTACCATGAGAGGAAGTGATGATAGAGGATCTGTTGGTACTCTATAGGGACAATTTTTTTTGTACCATGGCACTACTAGAAACCGAAACCACCACCACACGGTTTCCCATGAATGTCTTGTTGGGGTTGTGGTGGACGGAGTGGGGAATTTTTTCCTATATAGGGTCATTATATGACAATTTATGATATGATTATATGAACGATGTATGTCTATTATGCACTATCTACAATTATTTCTCTAACAAGAGTGAGTCATTCCTAAATATCTATATTCCATATGTTTGAGATATAGATTAAATTTATTTTGATTATCCATGTATGATGACTAATGGACCCTACATGATGTAATTATTCAATATTTTATATATGAAGGTACTGGATATTGGTTCTTATTGTTAAAATATCATTCTGGAACCACTTAGTATTTTCAAGGAATACTTTTGATATTATAATGGGAACTGTATAGTTTTTCATACTGTGTATCCCTTGAAATGCTACCATAGAATTATAGGATTATGCATGAGTATAGATGGTATGAGATTATAAATTTTGGGAAAGAGCGATCAATGGATAAGTGAGTGGACCTCATGTGAAGGAGCTGTAGATCTTTAACTATCTGTTTTCATCTTTTTACCTTTTGGTAATGACCTCTTCATGAATATAGATTCAAATGGTTGTGGAGGAAATTATGATTTCATTTAAGAAGTATATAATATTAATTTTTATGATGTGGAATACGTATTTATGAATCAAATTATTCCCTAATCTAAATGTAATATCATATAAAAAATTATGGTATTTACCATGATTTGTGAAAAAGGAAGTAGTTAGAAGAACATTTAGAGAACGGTTTGATGATACCAAGGTTGTCACCAAGGGCAGATCCAATTTTGTTCGAGAATAATGGAAGAAAATAACATGTGGTATTATGATGAATCTTTTTTCTTGGATCATGTAATGGTAAGAAAAAACTAACACAAACTATGTACTAATGGAAATTTCATCCACTTGAATGTTGTCAACTATTTCTAAAAAAGCATTTCCATGCTTTCCTACCATCAGTTAAGCGATAATTATGATGGTACTATAATGATATAATTATGATGCCTCTATATTAACTAATGTTTCCTATTGATGCAATTTTCTGTGACTTAATCCCCTTCTATGATCATGGAAATTGTGAACAAAATCATCTATCCATTCCTAGAATGTTTTTTAATGATGATATTCTAATATAATCTATGATTGACATAGAGCATAAGATTATTTGGCAGAGGTTTTAGCAATACATTATGAGGGCCAAAAATATTTTATACTCCCAAAGGTATAGTTTTAGATCCATGAGGCTTAATTAGATGGAAATTTCATCAATGATATTTGTTTAGTGGCGGAACTAGTGAAAATTAACTCAATTATTACATGTAATCCACCCAATTTATTTTCATTGGGGGAAAGTTTTCATTGTTTTGTTTGGTACTACTAGAGTTTAATTGTGGTTTTTCTTTTGTTTCAACCCAACTAACATAATTTACATGGAAAGGGATGTCATTTACCTGAACAGATTACTGATAGAGATCACATAATGTGTTGAGGATGAGGTTGACTAGTGAACATATATAGAGGCAACTGGATTGAAAATTCATCACATTGTATTTATACCTATGTAAGGGTAACAAATGCATGTTCATTTAGGGGAATGTAGTTATTTAATAAGGGTCATGGATGTTTTCCCCCATGAGAAAGACTATGTATCTTAAGACTTTTCATTGGAATCAGTAGTCATCACACTAAAGTCAATGGGGAATTATGATCTAGAATTGTTTTTTATTATTTAAAATATTACTTAATGTCTCAAGTACATATTCAGACCGAGAGATATCATGATTCGAAAAAAAAATATTTGGAATTCGTACATGACTATAAATTCAATGTTGAATAAAATCTAGGAAAGGGTAACATTTTAGTAGATTATATTATTCACAAACCCAAATATCTCGTGTTAGATATGGAATCAAAATTGTTGGAATTTTTTAAACTATCAAAGGATGTGGATAATGAAAAAGCATATATTTTGTGGAAATTATAGACTCCATTTTATTACATATGATGATATATTATCATTTATATTTCATTGAGTTATTTGTTACATATGACCAGTTATCCTCATGAAATGTAGGAGAAGGATTATATGATAGAGGGGAGAACACCATCCCTTTCCATGGATATACTATTGTTCCTGAAAAAATGGTTGATAAGGTTTTGAGGGATTTTCATAGAAATATCTTAACTAATCATTGGATTATGGATATGTTGTCCATGGAAATTTACATGCAGTTTTGTTCAGATCACATAAAGAGGATCATTGTTGTGTTTTATCCTTAATTCATCACATCATTATTTCTAATGGACGATGATAAGGTTCCAATTGGTTTTATTCATCACCAAATGATCCTTAAATTTTCACGACTCGACCCAATGAGGCTTGAGCCGCGACTCCCCTAGCACGCCTATAATAGGCCAGGGGCTGGAAACTAGCACCGAGTATTATATAAAAAAATGGGAGGAAATAGCCTAAGATACATGGACACGCACACCCACAAAAAACTCCATGGAAAAGTGAAGAAATATATTTAAAAATTGAAACGAAATGCATGAATACATTTAACCCACAACAAGAGTAAAATCAAATTACAATAGAGAAAAAACATGGCCCCCAAAAGTAAAACTACAAAAGCATCCAACGTTCTCTGATGTAGGGGATCACTATTAAAAGTACTTTCCAGTAAGCTCCTCAGCACGACTCCAGTAAACACCCTGACCAGTCTCACTCACAATGCTCCACCTATTTTAGGTCCTCCTGGGACTCCGTCGAATGGAATGTGGTCTACATAAGACACAAATATGTGTCGGTCAATCCCGTTCAAGGGTGAGTATTAAAATAATCTGTAGGCACCCCAAAACCACCAAAAAAATAAAAGGGTTCAACTAAAAGGCAACAGTCAGCTCATCCCATCCAGATCGAACCCAAACACGAGAGAAACACCATATATAGACCATCCTATGAGAAACACGACTATCCAGCACATCATAAGAGTATTAGCATACATACACCATGGAATTCTTCTCAGTTATATGCACATACATATACCATGATCAACCATATATAAACATTTCACGCATGAAGCCTTATGAGGATCCATCCCATATCCTACGACTAGTACATATCTGGGAGAACACACTCCAGGAGATCTTTCATCCTAGATGACACCCGTCCAAGATATAAAATCCATTGGGTCTCATGCCATCATCCCATATGCTCATCCAAGTGATCACGATCATCAGATATCATCGCTGAGAGAATCACACTAAAACGGTGGAAGCACCAAACTTCTTAGATAGGGGATCACTCCAAGGGTCCTTTATGGGTTACAAGAACCCACTCTGGTATCTTAACAATCCCAAATATATCAGATCACTCCTAGGATCTACTGGGGGATACTAGAACTTGATCTGACTTTATACAATTTACATCACTCTGATAGAGGATCGTTTCCCAAGGGAAGATGGTCATGATGATACCGGAAACCCCATCTGGTATAAATCGCGATGTAGGGTATAGATCCGATGATGCACCAACCCTTCCTAAAACCACACACTGAGTAGGGGAGCGTATATCTAGTGATTTTACGACCATTTAAAAACCATGTATTGGGTAGTGGATCATATATCTGATGATACTACCACCCTACTATAAACCACATGCTGAGTAGGTGATCATATACCCGATGATGCCCCAACACTACTATGCATTTCCCACTTTGTAGGGTATCATAATTCCAAAGATGAATCAAATGCTATGGGATTAACTTTCTGGATAATGGATTACAACCCTTGGATAAAAGGTAAAAGAGATACCAAGAACATGATCCAGGAATGAAAATCTAGAAGATCCCACTGTAGACCCACTAGAGGGAGGCCACAAATATACCATGAAAACAACATATTTAGGGGATAAAAATTATATTCTAAGGTTTTAATGACACACATACCCTCATAGGAACGAATCAATGGATTACACTCAACCACATCTGGTCTAAACAATGCTTACCCAAGCGGCCCACAACATCACCACAACGTGAACCTCCCAGGACTATACTGAGTCCTCCACTGTAATCTCCGTGAAAAAACATGCATATTAAGCTATTTAAACACCTAAAACAGAAAAATAGAGAAAAAGGTAATATTCACCATATTTGGCCCAGGTGAGGCCCATACCTCCATCCCCAAACTCATCAAGAGGAACACACCATCACGATTACCTAAAAAAGAATGAGATTGACTACTCATTATTCCAAAACGAACAACCAAAAAAATGTGTTTCTTTTTAAATGCCCAGAAGTAGGCTCATGGGGTGAAAAATTATGATCTCCCTCCCAAAACCAGTAAACTATCTTGAAAGGATCGTCAAACTATCAGGATTATATCATCACTGATTGTACATTAATCAAACACTTTGTTAAAAAGTTACGTCAGGTTAGAGTTAAAAATAATTAAATATTATTATGTTCTATGTTTCATGGCCCAGGCCAAAACATCAACTCATAATATACATAAAACATACTGAAGGGGTCTGTCTCTTCAGGAGTATTGTGTCACTGCCAATGGCTGACAAATCAAACTTACGGTTTGCGAGTTACAGGGTTTAATGAAACCCTAGAAAAATCTGGCCAAACCACCACTGGGCCGCTAGAAAGCACCATCTCCACCTAACCGGACCGCTGCAGCCTACCTGAATATGACCCACCGTTGTCATGTCGTAGCCTCACTCACAGGAAACCCTCATTGTCAGGGCCGGGAATTAGTTTTTTTTTCAGAAAACACAATGGAGCCAATGGAAGCACCCCTTGCTCCAAAATCGGATCTGAAACAAGTTTCAGAATGATTGAGACCCATAATACACAACCCGTATGATAATTTTATGAAAAAATTGAGTAAAATTGATCCGGGATTTTAAAACTGAATCTACCTACATTTTTGTGGAACCCCTATGATATGCACACTTATTTGCTTCTACTACATGATCCGGAAGTGTGCATCATCAGATTCTGAGCTCCTGGGAGCTTCATTGGATCAATTTGGCTGACTTACATTGAAGAACATAGGAAGGTGGATGTGGAGTTCATTAGTGCATAGTGGAAGGAAGGGGGATTGATATTTATTTCATAAGTTTTTTAGAACCAATTAAATCAACCCCCAACCTACCCCAGACCAAACCTCTCGAAACACTGAAGATAAGGTATCCCCGAGTGTAAATGTGGAACTCGGAACGTAACGATAAGCTCAAAATATTGATCTACGACTCCATTCCGGAGTTAATCCAGCCAACTCTCATAAAAAAAGTTGTCCATTTATTTATGAAAATGCCCCTTGTGGCTTTCCCTAGAGTAGGCTTGTTCCCACAATGTTTACACCCCTCATAGTTTAAACAACACACTCCGAACACAACTATGGCCTCAAAATTCTGATTCGATCTACCGTTTAGGAGAAAAAACAACCATTCCATGTTTATTGTATAAATATACATAATAATTTTATAAAATTAATTCCGGGAACACTGGGCCTCTGAATCACATGTCGTCTTCACACCTAGCACTAGAAATATTTGTAACAATATTCCAAAGTCTGAAAGGGAGAAAACCCAAGTTTCTACATCCTCCATGTATTAGAAATTTTTGTCAAAAAAAATTATAAATAAAAAGTAATGGAATTAAAATCTAATCTAGGTCTAGCACGCAACTGAGTTCGTCAACACACACCCCTATCTGAACGCATCGAATTGAGGTACAAGTCCACCCACCTCGACACTATCTTTATTGGGAGACACTGACATGCCTAAAAGGTTTTAATCGTTTCACAAAAACGTTTCTAGGTGGGGGAAAACTCTCTTCCTCATGAATTCATAGCACGCCGAACAAAACACACACATGATCTTACCAATGACCTGAACAAACCTTGAGTAAGATATGGAATGGAAATAGTACCACTTAACAGTGTCTATCAAAACTAAAATAGAAGTATAAACGACACATAGCATCCCTCCATCCACCCACGAAGCCTCTAGGTCAACAACATCTATGGGATACAGCTGTCCATGCCCTCTCCCTCTAGCTCTCTAAGCTCAGACTGGACCACCAAGGGGTGGTGGTGGTGGCATATGATATCACATTCCACTTCCTACTATTTCACAAACTCTGTCGTAAAATCGTCCACCCTACGGATGTCCATAATCAATACGTTGTCGCTACCAAGGCATCATGTCAACCGACTCTATCTCATCTGCACATAGAGATGGGAACTCCCTAAAAAGATATCCTCAACCATCGCAATCATAACATCACCTCTCCGACAATTGAATAAAACTGGCCTGAGAGCCTTGAACCTCAGATAATCCATCCTAGGTTCACCTCTTGAAACATTAGGCACGTCCAGACCGCTACACTTACTATCGACTACCATCTACCTTGGTCTTAGCTGCCACGTGCCCAACACTAACAGGCTAAATCTTCTTAGCCATAAATCTCTCCACCACCTTGGCTTTCTCCAACAATATATCATAGGTGGGAAATCACAAGGAAACCACACATTCCTAGATGTCTTTTCATAGGCCCTAATCGAAGGTCTGAGCCCTAAAGAATAGGTCTCAAACCATATAAATGGAGTAGCGTGATAGGTCTATAAACCTCACTAAGTACTCTGACATAATCATTCCCTCCTTTTGATTTTGCAGATGCTCCTAGATCCGTACTGACATTAGTGTCTCATGATTGATCACTTCCCTAAAGAGTCAGTCAAAATCTACCCACGTGATCCTCTCTTAATTATAAGATTGCGACCCCGAACTCCACAATCGCCCAGTCGAACCATGCAGAAGTCTTTCCACTAGGACCACCATCTAATCTGGAGGATTCCTCACTAGGTAGAAAACTCGAGATACTGCTTCGAGCCAGTCATCAGCTACCTAAAGGACTGGATCACCCCGGTACCTTAGAGGTTACTTCCTCTGTAAATCGTGTAGTGCACTCAACCTATTCTAGTCCTTATCATACTCCACTAATAGAAAAAACTGCTCAACAGGTGGTGGCACAATAGGTGGCCCACCTGGAGGTCCATCCTCAAAACATGTGCCCTAGACCACAACCTCTACATGGGGCGAATCGTCACCACAATCCCACTATGGAACCCTCTCCGGTTTCCGATATAGAGGAATCCTGAAATTCAATCAAGACACACCATGGTAAAAGAGTATATAAGGGTAGTTGAATCAAGAAGAACAAGAGAAAAACATAACCTATTACTATATGAAGTATTTACAATTATGTTCCCAAAAATAGTTTCCTAATGTCCTGAGTCGAAAGACTAGTTATCAGAGTCCTGGTGAATGGATACGTTAGCCACGACACAAACACTGGAGTCCCTGTCCTGAATGTCAAACTCATAACATCCTAACACTGTCGCAATGCAACCCAAACCAAACTCACAAATAGAACACCTACACAGAGAGATCCCAAAGATGGAACCTCCTCTATTACCAATTTGTCATGACCTGGCCAAATGAGGCTCGAGCAGGGAATTCCCAAACCCACCTCCAATATTCCAGGGGATGGTGACTAGCGTCGAGTAAGTTATCATAAACATAGGAGGCATTAGCCTATGGTACCTGTACTCATGCACCCAAAAACACCTCCATCAAATAGTGCAGAGATATATAAAAAAAACTGAAATGAAATGCATGCATACATCTAACACGCAACCATAGTACATCAAAAGTACAAAATGGAAAAAACAGGGCCCACTAAAAGTAAACCGGAAAAGTGTCCAACCTGCACTAATGGAGAGGATCAAAATCAAAATTTCCCACTGGTAAGCTCCTTAGCACGGCTTCGATAAACACCCTGGTCAGTATCCCTCACAAAGATCCTCATTTTTAGGGTCCTCCTAGGACTCCGTCGAAAGACATGTGGTCTGCACAAGACACTAATATGTTCATGCCATTCCCATGTATGGGTGAGTATAAAAATACTCATTAGGTACCCAAAAAATCACAAAATTTTAAAGTGATCAACTAATATAAATATTCATCTCATCCCAACCACATGAAACCCAAATGAAAGAGAAACTCTCTCTTGAGACCATCCTAGGAAAAAAACAACTAGTTATCTCAAATTAAATGTATTCCCAAACACACACCATGAACATCTGCTCAGGTATATGCCCATACATATACCATGAGCAACC
The DNA here is from genome assembly GCA_963277665.1 of Viscum album. Taxonomy (NCBI): domain Eukaryota; kingdom Viridiplantae; phylum Streptophyta; class Magnoliopsida; order Santalales; family Viscaceae; genus Viscum; species Viscum album. The sequence goes on from OY728155.1 coordinate 1,451,751,721, forward strand.
CGATATACTCATTTCAAGACCCTATATTACCAAAAAAACAATATATTATTAATAATTCTTTTAATATGATATTGTTTACATGCCATTGGAATGTAAGGTAAGAATATGTGAAAATTACTCATGAAAATAAATAAAATAACAATTCTAATAAATTTTCTTTTTTATTATTAAAAAATAATTATCATTTAAAAGAATAAGTAATGCTTTACGGAAAAAATATATTTTTTATATAATTTGGATTTGTATAAAATTGAATATATAAATAAAAAATAATTTTTTTCACATTAAGAATAATAATTTAAACAAAATACTTAGTTTTTTAAATATGAATATAGTCATTTTATTATGGTGATTTTTTGGGTTTTATTTTGAAAATAATCATTTTGTAATAATAAAAAAAATTACCTAAAATCACAATTTTGATTAATTAATATGTAGTGTGAAAATATATATTGAATATGTTTTAATGAATAATTTGATCAATGACACATCACTTTATCCAATTTATTTCATTTTTCATAATTTTCATTTTTAATTTTAATAAAAAAACATTATAATATTTTTAATAGTTTTTCATTTAAATCCTTCCTTCTCATCACGTATGTGAGATTAATTTAAAATTAATGTTTCCAATTCTATTGTTTGACATTAGAAAAATGACTTAACTCTTATTATTAATAATAAATTATAATTTATATTATTTAAACATAATATTTCACCAAAAATTTTAGTGATTTTTGTAAAAATTAATAACAGTTGATAAGGGAAAAATATTTACCTGGTTTTTAATCAAAAACAGTAATGGTAGAAATAATCTATAAAATCCTAAAAAAAATATTAATGACATAATTCGACCATTAATCCTATATATATGTATAATGATCCATTTTTTCTCCTTTTTTTATAAGTAAAACATATATCACTCAATTATTTTCAAAAATAAATTGTTTCTCATATACTCGTATAATAAAAGGCCACCCCATGTCCTGTTTTATTGATACCATTGAGGAAATTTTTTATTGATATTCGCTTCTCAAATCTCTTTCCAGATTCCCACCTATAATTCTAGAAATGTTTTTTTGGCATTCAAGCAACCTAGTTTGTCATTACTAAAAACCCATGTAATATACCTAATTAAGAAGAAAAGTTTTTAAACAAATGTTATTATTTTATTTCCTTGTTCACCTTCATAAAATAAAATTTAAATTATTTATTAATAAATATATTATATTCAATATATTGATATATTTTAAATTTTTTTGTAATATCTAAAACCATACATACTTCCATTAAATATCTTAGAAAATAATTTTTGTGTGTAAGAAAGACTGTACCACTTGAACTGATGTGATTCATCTTACAATTTATAACTATCATGGTCGGTTATTATGATGTATATAAAGAAAATATATTCTATTAAAATGTTATTTATACCTCTTTAGGTATTATATATGATATACTTTTTGACATTCCATTATATAAGATACACAATATTTATACCCATTTATGAGAAGTATTACAACCTCACGAAGTGATGTGATATGTCATTCAATAAGGGTTTAAATGGAAGGTGTTAATGGAAATGTTAATAATAATATGTTATATTAATGAAATAATTGTTATATTAATTATATATTAATAATTATTTAATTCCAATATATATTATTTTATTTAATCATTCTTCACAAAATTAAAAATGATAACATAGTTCGTGTATGTGTGGGCTACCGCTTTCATGAAGCGATCTGACTCCCTTTACACCACTAAACCACCTAGTTGATATATATTAGTATATAATTTGGAATATATGATATTAGTATAATTATTTAAATATTATATACTACATTCCACAATTCAATAATGATCAATGGAGAATTGATACAATACATATTCGTATGTATGACATACCATTTCCATGATCACGACATACTTAATTTTTTCATTAAAAACATTAATTATTAGTTTAAAATATAATATTGATGTAAATATATGATAATTATATCATATTATTATTATTATTATTTAGATGATATAATATTATAATATGATAATAAACATGATCATTTATTGTGAATCACACAAGTGAAAAAAGGGTAATTTACACTTGAAAAAATAAAAAATTATGAATTATTATTAATGAATAAGTAATTGGATGATATAAAAGGCTCATATGTAATATTTGAAATTTTAATTTGTTTGTTATATAAGTTAATTATGTGTTTTAAACCACTATATAGGATGAAATCACATGTTCAAATAATTTAAAGCATGTGGTAAGGGATTTTGTTTCACTTTCATTACATTGATCCATATTGTAATATCATTAATAAATAAAATTTTTGTATTAATTAATTTATAAATAAATTTATTGAAATTAAAGGCTTCCATTTATATGGATCTATATATTTATTTATATATTTAAATATATATAATTAAATACTCATGTAAAGAATTTTCAATGTAAAAAACATTTTTTTTCAAAACTATATTCTCAACAAATAATTTAATATAATAATATATACAAAAAGATGTAAATAACCCAAAAAATATCAATACTTTATGTTATTTTTAATTATATAGTGTGTTACCATTATTGTGATTTTTTATGGGTTCATGGAATAATATAGGAAGGTCGAAATTTTTTCTACAGTTTTTTCAAAATAAGAAAATAATGATTTATTCGCTACTTTTGATTTTGTTTTTAGTTGAGGAACAATTATATATCATTATAAAATATTCTGACAACTAATAAAAATTATTTAGGGCCAATATCATGTCTGTGGAATATTGATATGATGGATTGTTCATAGATTAAAATTGAAATGAATGAATTGAAATCCAATATATATGGATTCATAAATGAATAATACAATTGTTTCAATAAAATTGCTCATTTATATGATTAATTTTTATACATATATATTATCATGACTTATAGTATGTGTATGAAAAATATTAATGAAATAAAAGGAGGAGTTTAGGGGAATCTACCTTTAATTAAAAGATTAAATAAAATATTCAATATACCGAAAACTGAATAAATGTGGATGATACGAAACAATATATAATGTGTAAATATTTATTATATTGAAAAAAACGTAGATATAATTCACGTAATGAAATAATATTTGTGGTAGAGGATGAAACATGGAAAGAATTAAATTTATCATATTATGAATGAATTGAACAGATTTGATTGAATTTATCCATAAAAATTTTATTATTTTATATTTGAACATGATCATCATGATAAAATTCCAAAAAATATTAATTGTATATGATAAATAATAAAACATATTGTGGGAATTAATATTACATGACTAATATGTGGAAAATATATCTCCTCTAATGAATATGATAGTGAATTTTAAGATCCCTTTGCACCATAAGTGTGTTTACATTTTGAAAATCTATAAAATAATAATGAATAATTATCAAGAAATTATAGTTAAAAATAAAATTATTACTTTTTTAGAAATAAATCTTATCATATATTCTATATCTAATTATAAATTTAATAACTATATTTTTACCATATTGGATTTTTATTTATCTTTTATATAGAGTTTAAGTTAATGAATGTACATAGGATGTGAAAAATTAAATATGAGAATATATTATTCAATCGTAATTCATGAATGGATATCAACCATTTTGTACATCATCTAAACTTGTATCATTAAATTTAATTGAATTTGCGGTTTATAATGTTAGTACATATATATCATAGAATATCAAAACCATTATTTATAAAATAAATTTATAAAATACAATCAATAATTGTTTAATAACACTTATCATTTTAAAAAAATATATCTCATATGCGCATTATATGAATTATAGACACAATTGAATTAATAGTATATTTTACTTATGATAATTTTCAGAATCTTTATTTTCATATATCATTTTAATTTAAATTAAAATTCATTATGGATACATTTAAGTATATTTTTATTTTGTATTGTTTTTAAATTTTTATATATTAAAAAATTACTATATCATTTGGTTTGTTTCCAGAAATATTATGAATAAATTATTTTCTACCATGTTATTAAATTATTTTGTATGCTAGAAATGAATATATTTTTTTTGCAAATGGATGAATTATAACACATTACATTTCAATGAAATTTAATGGATCATTTTGTGAATAAAATTTCTAATTTTAGATCATATATAGTTTTCTTCAATTTTAAAATTAAATAATGGGATGCCTATATTATAAATGGGAGACTATTTAAAAGATTTTCAATTGATTTCTTTTTTTGGATGAGATACAATTTGTTATGATTTTAGTTTTTTTTAAATGATATAAAATCGTCAATAGTTTATTAAAAAATATTTTTATATAATAAATAACTATGTTATGAAAATATTGTAATGTATGTTTGAATGATAATTATTGTATAGATGTCATTTTTTATTAATATCCATGATTCATAAATTTTTTTGATGTATTGTTTTAAAAACAGAATACAATCCAATATAAGGGATCCGTGAATCTTAATTTATCTATGTATGAACATGTAATAAAATATCAAAATAATTTAGTTGATATTCTTTGTTGTTTTAAAATTTTGATAAGAATGTTTGATAAACTAAAAAAATTAGGGAAATAAAGTTAGGATTATTATTGTAAAGATTATTATAATTTCTATTCATAGATTAATATTAACTAATGTTTTTTTTGATATAAAAGATAATATATAAAAATCAAGGCATCGTTCTTTATATGGTTTTAGTACGTGATGATTTTTTTTGAATAAATTTTTTAATTTTAATTTTAATCTACATTATATATTGTGGAGTACATGTTATTTTCTAATTCAATATTATTGAATTTTATTACATGGATTCAATACCATTATTATAGGAAGGATGTTTGAATAATTTATTCCTCTCATTACCCACTTTTGGTATATTACATTAACATTGTTTGTGATTATTTATTCTAAAATATTGAATTATATTTTTATCCTCCTAAATTTATTTTTATGTAAAACTAGTATAATATTTGTTAATTTTTGAGTCGAAAATGTGTTTTGTAATGTTTTTATTCATTATAAATTGTATCAATTGATAAAAAATTCTAATTTTTATAATTACATTTTTGAAATAAGTCATGATTAGATTATTGGATTTGATTTATATTAATTAAATTAACTTCTAGTAATGAGTAGATGATAACATTTCAAACAATTTTTTAAAAGGAAATACATGAATCTAACTGGTGGATTTGATTAGATTATTTTTCAAAAGATGATTTGTTTCCATAATCTGGAACACGATCTATAGCCTGGTGTTTTAGTTGATATGGTTTTTGGTTGTAAAAAAACGTTTTAATATTGTGGTCCAAGAAACCAAAACAATATAAAATATTAATGAAGTGATGTGTTAATAGTCCATTGATATACATGCACTATAATGATGAATTTTCATAATGATTCTTTAACATGTTATGTAGTTCATGTATTTTCTACTGAACATGCATAATAATAATTTATACATTTGTATTCAATTTTAAAACCCCAATTCATTGCAGGAACACAGATATAAAATATTTTTTATCATTATAATTTTAAAATAAAAGAATTTAATCAAAAAATAGATAATTTATCTTCAAATAATTAATTTTTATTGTCTATATATGTTTTTTAGGCTCTATGTGTTATAAAATAAAAAATTAAATATTGATCTAAAGAATATTCACTAATAAATCTATATTTTTAGTTTCATCCATTGAATATATATATATATATATATACTTGGACATTTCAATTGAGTTATTGTTGTGTATGGGTGTCACCAGACAACCTGAATAATATATTAAAAATAATAATAAATATTAATCATTCGACAAACATCAATTCAAAATAAATTATCTCCACTGTGATTTGGAAAAAAATGGGAAATTTGAGTCTTCATTTTTTTAAAGAATATAATGTTTACTATATGTGTAACACAATGTTGATTATCAAGACGAATTTAGTTGAAGGACTCTGTGGGAAGGTACATTTAGTAATTTAATAATGTAAATATTTAATTTATATAATTATCCAAAAATCCCTAATTCACTCAATAAATAACATTAATATAAAATATTGAAGATTCAATCCATATCATCTGGATATTATTGTGGAGGTGGATTTATTCCCTATTGTTGTTGTAAAAAAACAAACATATATAAATGAAAATGATCAAGGAGAAGGTTGAGGTGGATGAAAAACATATAGACATAAAACCCTACATCACTTTAGGATGTGTTCTACATAATTTATCATAAATCATTCTTGTGGATGTTGTATCATGGATTTCATCAGCTTAAGTTATTCTCACATCATGGAATTTATATCATTTATTCATTTTGGATACTTATGTTCTCCACTAGAACCCTATTATTCATTTCATGGATGATTCAAGATTATTTCCTTGAAAATTCAGATACATTCATATTTTAATGGAGTCAAACATGACCAATGTAAATATTTTTTCTCACATATTTTTTCTTCCCTTGTTCTTCGAGAATAAATCATTCGTAATCCTTTGTACGATAATCTGATGATATATCAATGGAAAACTATTTAGTAGTTAATACTCGGTGAAATAGATCATTTATTCGGTTCAATATCATGATTGAGAACATGTAATATTTTTTATTTAGTGTGATGGTTGATTAGATATGTATCTTTGATGGATTTCGGGTTCAATCGTTCATGGTTTTAGTGTTCTATAGAGTGGCATGATGAAATCAATTCCTGAGTTCATACAGTAGCGTAAATATGGTAAAAAATGATGGATTATGCATGTCCGTACCAATATGGGATTTCATTGTCATGATTAGTAATAATATTTGTAGTAATGGCATGTGTGTGATATTTAGGAATAAATCTATGGTTTCAGAAAATCCTGAAATACATTACATTTTTCCAATGATCACATGTAGTGTAATCCCCGAGATATTGTGGAAAGGGTTTATTGTTGAATGAAACATCACCTGAAATGTATGACCCTTTGATTTTGGGTGACTCATTGTTGTTGGATCAAAATGTATCATAGAAGTACACGATCATAGACATGGATTGTTACAAGGGCTCGACCAAAAAACATATGAAGGACACTATACTCAGACATGGAAATGGTTGTCAGATGATACCATAATATATGGGATTGGCTATTGTATATGTCAATAGTAGGATATAAATTGGAATGGCTGGTAAGACCTAGTCTATCCCCGACATAAATTTTCTATTATTTAAAAATACTAACAATTTATATAATATTTCTATATTTTCATTCTAGTCCACTAGGACATTGATTTCTACTCTTGATTATATTATCCATAGTAGATTTACCCCCCAAAAAAATTAAATGATTTACCTAAATTTAGCATCATTGATACAAAAATATACATTAGTAGTGGGAATATTCATTCAGTTATTCTTCGGTAATTATAGTGTATAGTTCTAATAAAATATTATATTACTAGTTTGGTACACTCTATCATACAAGTGTGTGATGACCCCATTGATTTTATAGGTGTAGAGTTTTTAATCTCATAATATATGGAGAATTGGTCATATATCATCAAAGTGGAACCTGAACACTATATCTGAGCTGTAATGTGGAGTTCCTACTTCATTTCCTATAGTTCCTCCTAGGTTGTGTAGTGTAATGATGAGGTGTCATCCCATCACATGGATTTTGGTCTGAATTTATATTGTGGCGGGTATTATAGATTGACCATTAGGATCCTCAATCGGACTAGTCATTTATCCCATGTATGTAGACTTTTATATACCCTTTCTATATATCTTGTAATTATTTTTGATATATTTAATTTTGAGGGATTAAATATGTACATTCTTGTAGGTTTAGCTGGCTATTTCTATTTATATTTCTCTTATTGGTGTATTGAGATATTCAACTATGTTGGTATATACTCACCCCTAAAATATATTTTACCACGTTTTTTTGTTATGAGAATGTAAATATTTAACAGTGACCTTAGTGGACATTGTATTAGGGTAGAATTGTTGTGCCAATTGGATATGAACATGTTCAATGGTTTGACAAGAAAATTGTGATATAGGTTATATTCAGTCTTCCTTTTTCATTTTTTTATATTTTCAGTCAATAATTTTTTTGTGTGTATTTATCACTTTATAATTATTTTAATTATGCAAATAAAAATTGATGTATTTCATTGTGGGTATTTTATCCATGGTTGAAACTATAGTTGTTTCTGTCATTTATTATTTCCCTTTAATATTTTATGAAGCTATATCAGTTCATGCATAAATGTAATTATGATATGGATCCCAATTTTAGTGATATTCCTACTCAGTTCTAGACTCCATTCATTATCCTAATAGTGGTATTACGGGGTCGTTATACTCAATTTACCCATAACTGTGTAATTCATTTCCAGTTGGTTCATGAAATAGTAATATTAGAGGTATTTTTTCCATTAGTTGGGGATTTCAGTTGATCAAATTTTCAGGCGTGGAAACATATGGAAATGAAGCTTATGATTCTAATGTTTGACTCTCATTATAGGTAATTCCTTTTTTTATGGCACCCAGCATATCCATACACCATGTCTAAGATTAAATTGTTATCTACTCAATATACTAAGACATCAATTGAAAGAAAAAATTGTACATCAATCCTATTTGAATTCTTTTCATTTAAAATTCCTTTACTTCTAGAGTTTCCACAATATATATTCTCTTGTAACAAGGGTATGTTTTGTCAACTTTCAATATTCCTCCATAATGATAATGATTTAGGATTCAGATAAATTATAATTATGATGATTACTTGGGTTATGAGAGATTATTTTATGAAAATATTATAAATCCATTACCTGAGTGGTCCAGGGGGATTATTTATACAATGTTGGTTAAAGGATAGGTCTAGCAGGTCAGGACAATGATACCTATAGTTTTACCCTGATATGTGACTTCTAGTGAACGAGACAAGTGGTGTTTTATAAAGATAAAGAATCATTAGATGTAGATAACTATATCATGGTTGTGGAATGTGTCCCTATGAATATTTTTACCCCATTTAATCATATGGTTACTTAATTATAGTCATGTTTATTGAATTGTGGATCACTACATCATTTTTACTACACAAACTCATAACGAGGAGATTGTATTTAGGTTAGAATTACAAAAATTATGCTGCAATGAGAATTACCTTTTGATATTATTCAATATGCAGATTCTTGGTATTCTATAGATGTAATAGTGTATATGTTAGTTTTGGAGTACATCACGAGCTTTACTAACCAAATGATTCACACTATCGACATTGGTTTATATGGATATTTATTGGAACAAAAGATTGACCAATTCATTCATTGAGGAATGTATGCTAGCATGAACTACTTATGAATTCCCGTGAATGATATAGTTTTTTATAGGAGCTTGGTTATAGATATATTACATGAAGTGGGATAACATGTTGTGGGATTCATTTGTGGTCTCCATGGGTATGATTCATCTACATTAGGTAGAAAGCATATATCATTAGAGTATTAATGTAGTAGAACTCATTGTGGTTGGGATCAGACACATGGTCTATATAGCTGGGCTCACACAGATTTTCATGTCCTCGAGGATAGGGGTTATTTGATTCTTATGATTGGTGAGTAAACAAGGATCATGATATCTTGATCAAACATGTTGAGGAAGGTATAGAGTAAGAAGATGTAATCACATAATAGATTCCTTACTCTGATCAATGAACTCATTGTCATGTATAGGGATGTACCATGAGAGGAAGTGATGATAGAGGATCTGTTGGTACTCTATAGGGACAATTTTTCACTGTACCATGCTGCTAATAGAAAATGAAACCACCTCCACATGGTTTCCCATGAAAGTCTTTGTGGGATGGTGGTGGAGGTAGTGGGGAATTGTTTTCTATATATGGTTATTATATTATTATATGAATGATTTCTGGCTAATAGGCACTATCTACCATTATGTTACTAATAAGAGTGAGTCATTACTATATATCTATATTCCCTATGTGTGATATATAGATTAAATTTATTTTGTTTATCCATGTACAATGAATAATGGACCCTTAATGATGTAAATCTTAAATATCTCACATATGGAGGTACTGGATGTTGGATCTTAATGGTAAAATATTTTTGTGGAACCACATAGTATTTTCAATGAATACTAATGATATCATAATGGGATGTATAGTTTTTTACTGTGTATACCTTGAAATGTTATCATCTAATTAGAGTATTATGCATGATTATTTATTAGATGAGATTATACTTTTTGGGAAGGGGAGATCAATGGATAAGTGAGTGTACCACATGTGACGGAAATTGTATCTCTTTAACTATCATTTTTCATCTTTTAACCTTTTTTTAATGACCTCTTCATGAATATAGATTCCAATGGCAGTGGAGGAAATTATGATTTTATTTATGAAATATATAATATTAAATATTATGTAGTGGAAGACTTATTTATGAATAAAATTATTCCCTAATCTGAATGTAATATCATATAAACAATTATGGTATTTACTAAGATATGTGAAAAAATGAGCAGTTGGAATAACATTGAGAGAACGGTTTGATGATACCATGGTTTTCACCATGGATGTATCCAATTTTGTTCGAGAATAATGGAAGAAAATAAATTCTAGAATTATGATGAATCTCATTTCTTGGATCATGTACTTTTAAGGAAAAAATAACACAAACTATGTACTGATGACCATTTTAACCACTTAAATGTTGTCAGTTGGTTATAAAAAAACATTTTCATGCTTTCCTACCATCAGTTAAGAGATAATAATGACGATACTATAATGATATAATTATGAGGCCTCTACATAAAGTGCTATTTAATATTGATGCAATTTTATGTGACTTAATCCTCCTCTATGATCATGGACATTATGAAAAAAAAATTCTATACATTACTATAATGTTTTATTTAATGATGATATTCTATTATAATCAATGATATACATAGAGAAGAATATTATTTGGAGATGGTTTTAAAAATACATTATGGGGGCCAAAAATATTTTATACTCCCAACAGTATATTTTTAGATCCATGAGGATGAATTATATGGAAATTTCATTAATGATAATGGTTTAGTGGCGTAAATAGTGAAAATTAACTCATTTATTACTTGGAATCCACCCAATTTATTTTCATTGGAGGATTGTTCTCATTGTTTGGATGGGTACAAATAGAGTTTCAGTGTAGTTTTTTCTTTTGTTTCAACCCCACTAACATCATTGACATGGAAAGGGATGTCGTTTACCTAAACTGAGTACTGATGGAGATCACATAAGGTGTTGAGGATGAGGTTGACTAGTGCACATATATAGAGGCAACTGGATTGAAAATTTCCCACATTGTATTTATACCTATGGAAGGGTAATATATGCATGTTGATGTAGGGGAATGTAGTCATTTCATAAGGGTCATAGATGTTGTCACCCGATGAGAAAGACTATGTATCTTTTGACTTGTCTATGGAATCAGTAGTCATAACACTAAAGACATTGGGGAATTATGATATAGATGAGTTTTTTACTATGTAAAATATTAGTTAAAGTCTCCAGTACATATTCACAGTGATAGATCTCAAGATTAGAAAAAAAATATGTTTGGAATTCCTACGTGACTATAAATTCAATATAGAATAAAATCCAGTAAAGGGAAACTGGATAGTAGATTCCATTAGTCATAAACCCAAATATCTCTTGGTAGATGTGGAATAAATTTTTTTGGAATTTTTGAAACTATAAAAGGTAGTGTATAATGGAAAATCTTATATTTAGTGGAAATTGTAGACTCCATTTTTATTACATATGATTACAGATTATCATTTATATTTCATTGAGTTATTCGCTACATATGACCAGTTATCCTCATGAAATTTATCATATTAATTCTATGATAGAGGGGAGAACACCCTCCCTTTCAATGGATATACTATTGTTCCTGAAAAAATGGTTGATGAGGTTTTGAGGGATTTTAATACAAACCTCCTGACTAATAATTGGATTGTTGATATGTTGTCCAAATAAATTTATAGGCAGTTTTGATTGGTTCGCATAAGGAAGATCATTGTTGTGTTTTACCCCTAATTCATCACATCAGTGTTTCTAATGGAAGATGATATGGTTCCAATTGGTTTTATTCATCGCCATAAGATCCTTAAAGTTTTACGACTGTAACCAACGAGGCTCGAGCCGTGTCTCCACTAGACCTACTATAATAGGCTAGGGGCTGGTGACTAGCACTGAAAATTCTATAAAAAAATCGGAGGAATTAGCCTAAGGTACCTATACACACACACACCCACAAACACCTCCATGAAAAAGTGCAGAGATATATTGAAAAATCGAAATAAAATTCATGAATACATTTAACCCACAATAAGAGTACAAGAAAATTACAAAAGAGAAAAGACATGGCCCACAAAATTAAAACTGAAAAAGTATCCAACGTGCTCTAATATAGGTGATCACTGTTAAATGTACTTACCGGTAATCTCTTCGGAACGACTCCGGTAAACACCTTGATCAGTCTCACTCACAATGCTCCACCTCTTCCAGGTCCTCCTGGGACTCCGTCGAATGGAATATGGTCTGCGAAGACACAAACATGTGCGGGTTAGTCCAGTTCAATGGTGAGTATTAAAATAATCAGTAGGCACCCAAAAACCACCAAAAAAATAAAAGGGTTCAATTGAAAGGCAACAGTCATCTCATCCCAACCATATCGAACCCAAACGAGAGAGAAACACCATATCGAAACCATCTTGTGGGAATCACAACTAACCATCTCATCTCAAGAGTATTCCAATACATACACAATGGACATATTGTTAAGTATATTAACATACATATACCATGAGAAACCATATATACTCATTTCACACATGAATCCACATGAGGATCCATCCCATATCCTACAACTGGTACATCTCTAGGAGAACACACTCCAAGAGCTCTATCCTCCCAGATGACAGTCGTCTGTGAGATACTATCCATCGGGTCTAATGCCAACATCCCATATACTCATACAAGAGATCACGATCATCAGATATCTTCCCTGAGAACATCACACAGAAATAGAGGAAACACTGAACTTCTCGGACAGGGGATCACTCCAAGGGTCCTTCAGAGGATACAAGAACCCACTCTGGTATCTTGAAAATCTCACATATAATAGATCACTCCCGGGATCTGATGGGGGATACTAGGACTTGATATGCCTTTATACAGATCGAATCACTCTGATAGTGGATCGTTTCCTCTATGTAGATTGTTATGACGATACCAGAAACCCCATCTCGTATAAATCGCGATGTAGGGGATCAAACCGACGATGCACCAACCCTTCCAAAAACCACACAATGAGTATGGGAGCGTATATCCTGTGATTCTATAACCATTCAGAAACCATGAATTGGGTAGTGGATCATATACCTGATGATACTACCACCCTACTATAAACCACATGCAGAGTAGGTGATCATATAACCGATGATGCCCCAACACTACTATGCATTGCCCACTATGTAGGGGGTCATAATTCCAAAGATTAATCAAATCCTACAGGATTAACTTGTTGGATAAGGGATCACCACCCTGGGATAAGTGTTAACAAAGATACCAAGATCCTGATCTAGGAAAGCGAAGCTTGAAGATCCCACTATAGACCCAATAGAGGGATTATACAAATCTATCATTAAAACAACATATTGTGGGGATAAAAATCATATAGTAAGGTTTTAATGACACACAAACCATTATAGGCATGAATCAAGGGATTAAACTCAACAACATCATGGTCTAAACAATGCCATCCGAATCGACCCGTAACATCACTACAACATGCACCTCCTAGGCCTATACTGAGTCCTCCACTGAAATCTACGAGGAAAAATGTACATATTAGGCTATTTAGACACATGAAATAGACAACTAGAGAAAAATGTAACATTCACCATATCAAGCATAGGTGGGGCTCACACCTAGATCCCTAAACTCATATAGAGAAACACACCATCACGATTACCTAAAAACGCACAAGATCCACTACTCGTTCTTCCAAAACGGACAAAAAACAAAAAAAAAATGTGTTTTTTTATAAAAACCCAGAAGTCGGCTTTTTGGGGCCCACATCCTGATCTCCATACAAAAACCAATAATCTATCATGATAGGACCATCTTAATATCAGGATCATATCATCACTGACTGTACATTATTCAGACACTTCATGAAAAAGATACTTCAGGACGAAGTTAAAAATAATAAAATATTATTATGTTCAACATTTCATCGACCTGGCCAAAACACCGAATCATAATATTCATAAATCATCCAGAAGGGTTTTGTCTCATCAAGAGTATTGTGTCGCTACCAATGGCTGACAAATCAGACTTACGGTTTTCAAGTTACATGGGTTTATGGAAACCCTGGAAAAATCTGTCCGAACCACCACTGGGTCACCAGAAACCATCATCTCCATCATACCAGACCGTTGTGGCCTGCCTGAATATGCCACACTGCCAACGCGCTGCAGCCTCCCCCACCAGAAACCTCCATTGCCGCTCCCGGGAATTAGGTTTTTTCCTAGAAAACACAAGGGAGCCACTGGAAGCACCTACTTGCTCCAAATTCGGATCTGAAAAAAGTTTTCGAAAGCTGGAGACCCAAAATACACAACCCATATGATGATTTTATGAAAAAAATACGTAAACGTTATCTTGGATTTTAAAACTCAAACTACGAACCTTTTTGGGGAAGCCTAATGATTTTCATGATTCATTGATGCTATTGCACGATCCCAAAGCGTGAATCGTCAGATTCTATGCTCATGGGAGCTTTATTCGATCAATTTGATTGATTTCCATTGAAGAACATAGGAAGGTGGATGTGGGGTTCATTGGTTAATAGTGGAAGGAGGGGGGATTGATATTTATTTGATAAATTGTTTAGAACCAATTAAATCAACCCCCAACCTTCCCTAGACCAAACCTCCTGAAACATTGAAGATAAGGTCGCCCCGAGTGTAAAAGTGGCACTCTGAACGAAACTAAAAGCTCAAAATTTTGATCAATTACTCCATTTGGGAGTTATTTCAGCCAAAACTCATACAAAACATGTCCAATTATTTATGAAAATTCCCATGGTGGCTTTACCCAGAGTAGGCTTGTGCCCACAACATTTACACCACTCATAGTTTAAACAACATGCTCCGGACACAACCGTGCCCTCAAATTTCATATTCGGGGTACCGTTTAGGAGAAAAAACAACCATTCCACGTTTATTGTATAAAAATACTTAATAATATGATAAAATTAATTCCGGGATCACCAGGCCTCTGAATCGCATGTCATCTTCACACATAGCTCTATAAATATTCGTAGTAATATTAAAAAGTTTGACAGGGAAATAACCCAAGTTTCTCCAGCCTCCCCACCATAGAAATTTTTGTCCTGGAAAATACTAAAGAAAAAGTAAGTGAACTAAAATCTAAACTAGTTCTAGCATGCAAGTTAGTTCGCTAACACACAAACCTACCCGAACACATCAGTTTGAGGTACTTGTCCACCCCACCTCATCATTATCTTCATTGGACGACACTAACATGCTTAAATGGTTATAATCATTTCACAAAAACATGTATCAGTGGTGGAAAACCCCATATTCCTCATGCATTCATAGCATGTCGAAAAAAACCCACACATGATCTTACCAATGCCCTGAACAAACATTGAGCAAGAAACAAAATGGAAAGTGTACCGCTTAACAATGTCTATCAAAACTAAATTATAATTATAAAAAAACACAAGGAATCCCTCCATCCACCCATGAATCCTCTAGGTCAACAACCTCTAAGGGATACAACTATCCTTGCCCTCGCCCTCCAGCTCCCGGAGCTTGGCCTGGACCACCAAGGGGTGCTGGTGGTGGCATCTGATACTGCATACCACCTCCCACTGTTACAGATGCTCTACCATCAAATCTTCCACCATACAGATGACCACACTAAAGAAGTTGTTGCCTCCAAGGCATCCTATCAACTAACTCTCTCTCATCTACACGGAGGGATGTAAACTCCCTCAAAATATGTCTCCGACCATCGTACTCATAACATCACCTCTTCTACGACTGACTGAAACTGGCATGAGAGCCCCGAGCCTCATATACTCCATCCCGGGGTCGACACCTGATACTTTGGGCATGTCCAGACCCATGAGCTTATCATTTACTACCAGCTACCATGGTCTCAGCTGCCACGTGCACAACACTAATAGGCTGAATCTGGGCAGCCATAAAGCTCTCATCCACCAAGGCTTCATCCAACACTCTAGCATAGCTGGGCAGGCACAAAAAACCACACATTCACATATGTCTCTTCATAGGCCCTAACCGAAGGTCTTAGCCCTAGAGAACAAGTCTCAAACCATATATATGGAGTAGCACGATAGGTCTGTAAACCTCACTGAGTACTAGAAAATAGTCATTCCCTCCTGACGATGTATCAGAAGCTCCTGGATCCATATGGACCTTAGTGTCACAAGATTGAACTCTTCCTTAAAGAGTCACTCAAACTCTGGCCACGTGGGCCTCTCTTCATTGTGGTATTGTGTCACTGAACTCCACAATCCCCCAATAGAACCATTTAGAAGGCTAGCCACTAGGACCACCATCTGATCTAGTGGTGTCCTCACTAGGTAGAAAACTTGAGAGACTGCATCGATCTAGTCATCATCTACCTAACGGAAAAGATCACACTGGTACCTCCGTTTTTTCTTCCTCTATAACTCATGTAGTTCACTCAACCTGTTCTTATCTTTATCTTACTTCACTGATAGAACTAGCTAATCAACAAGTGGTTGCTCAAAAGGCGGCCCACCAGGAGGTCCATCCTCTAAACTTGTTCCCTAGTTCACAACCTCTACACGGGGCAGATTTTCACCACAATCCCACTATGTAACCCTCTTTGGTTGTCGATGCGGAGGAATCTGGAAATACAATCAAGACACACAATGTTCAAAGAGTATATATGGGGAGCTGACTCAAGAAGAACAAGAGAATCCCATAACCTAGTTTCAAATTATGTATGTACAATTATGTCCCTAAAAATGTTTTCATGATGTCCTAAGTTGAATTTCAGGTTATCAGTGTCCTGATGATTTGATACGTCACCCATGCCACAAACATTGGAGTTCATGTCCTGAATGTCAAACTCATAACTTCCAAACACTGTCGCGATAAAACCGTAACCAAACTCGCAACTAGAACAACTACACATAGAGATCCCACAAATGGATCCTCCTCTATTACCACTTTTTTCTGACCCGGCCAAATGAGGCTCGAGCCGGGACTCCCCAAACCCAATTTCAATAGGCCGGGGGCTGGTGACTAGTGCCGAGTAGGCTATCGTAGACATGGGAGGCATTATCCTATAGTACCAGTAAAAACCCACCCAAAAACACCACCATCCAATAGTTTAGAGATATATATAAAAACTGAAATGAAATTCATGCATACATCTAACCCGCAACCAAAGTACATCAAAATTAAATAAGGGAAAAAACAGGCCCACCAAAAGTAAACCGAAAATGTTTCTAACCTGCACTAATGTATAGAATAACTATCAAAATTTCTCTCTGGTAAGCTCCTCAGCACAGATTCGATAAAAACCCTAGCCAGTATCACATAGAAAAACTCATCCTTCTTAGGGTCCACCTGGAACTCCGTCGAAAGACCAGTGGTCTACACAAGACAAAAATATGATCATACCAAGCCCGTGCAGGGGTGAGTATAAAAATAATCATTAGGTACACAAAAAACAATAAAAAATAAAAGGGATAAACTAAACAAAATATTCAGCTCATCCCAACCATTGGAAACCCAAATATGAGAGAAACTCTCTCAAGAGACCATCCTACGCAAAACACAACTAGTCATCTCAACTCAACTGTATTCCCATACACACAACATGAGCATCCTCTCAAGTATATCCCTATACATATACCAAGAGAAACCCGATATAATCATTTCAACAACCAAGCCTCATGAGGTTCTATCACTTCTCCTACTACTAGTATATAACTATGAGAACACACTGCATGAGCTCTTTCATCCCATATGACACTCGTCCGATAAATTCAATCCATCAGGTCTCACACCAACATCCCAAATCGCCATCATAGAGTTAATGCTCATCAAATATCATCACTGAGAACATCACACCAAAAAATCAGAAACAACAAAATTATCGGAGAGGAGATCACTCCCAGGGTCCACTATTGGATACAAGAACCCACTCTAGTATCAAGAAAATCTAACAGATATACAATCTCTCCCAAGATCTATTAGGGGATACCATAACCTGATCTGACGTTCTACATTTCACATCCCTAATATAATGGATCATCACCCATGTGAAGATGTTCAAAATGATATCAAAAACCCCATCTGGTATAACTCGTGATGTAGGGGATTGAACTGACTATGCAGAAATCATACAAAAAAACCATGCACCGAGTAGGGGATCGTATATCTGATGATAAAACAAACCTACTATAATCCAAATGCTGTGTAGCGGACCATATACCTGATGATGCCACATCACTAATATGTACAACCCACTACGTATGGGATCATATTTTTTATGGTACCTCTAACCATATGCGATTAACCTACTAGATAGGGGATCGCTGCCCATGGATAAGTAGTAACAATTACACCAAGAACCAGATCCAGGGGAGTGATGCTAGAGGATCCCAATTAGGAAACACTAGAGGGATGCCACACCAGTATTTGGGAAACATCCAATCGAGGGGATAACTAACCTATAAAAAGGTTTTAATTCCACAAAAACCACTCATAAGAACGAATCAAGGGAGTACAATCAACCAATACTGGTCAAAAAATCACTATCCCAAGCAAATCAAAACATCTCCACAATGCACACCACATCTGTCTATACCAAGGCCTCAACCGCGATCTACATGAAAAAATAAGCAGGATAGGATATTTAGTCGCTCGAAACGGACAACCTGCGGAAAGGTAATATTCAACATAGAATCCATGAAGGGGACCACATCTTGATCCCACAATACATCAAGATAACCACACCATCGTGATTCCCAAAAAACGCAGAAGATCGACAACTCGTTTGTCAAAAATAGACTGCTGATGAAAAAAGTCATGTTTCTCCATAAACGCCCAAAAGCAGGCTCCTGGGTCCAAAATCTTGATCTTTTTCCCAGGACCCGAAAACTATCCTGAATGGTCTGCCTAAATATCAATATCACAACTTCCCTGACGGTATGTCAATGAGATGCTCAGTATAAATGTAACGGCAGTTGGAAATTGAAAATAATAAAATATTATTATTATCTTCATCATTTCATGGCGCATGGCCATATACCAGACTCATAAAAATCCGGAAAAATCCAAAAGGGATCCAACCCATCAATAGGATTGCATCTTAGACAACGGTTCACAAATTATACTTATGGTTTGAGAGTTACAAGGGTTAAAATGATGCCCAGAAAAATCTAGTCGGACCACAACTGGGTTGTCGGAAACAACCGCTGCCAACTGTCCAGACTGCCGCCGCCAACTGGAATCCATTATACCGCTGCCACCCTCACCAGAAACAACCATAGCCACCCCCAGAATGTGGTTTTTCTACCGGAAATCATACGGGGTCCAAAAGAATCATCCAGTCGCTCTAAATTAAGATCCAAACCATATTTTGGAATGATCGGGACAGAAACAACACAACCCATATAACGATTTGATGAAAAACCCCCCATAAATAGGATCCGAGATTATTAAATTCAAACATCCTAAATTTTCATAGAACCCTGATGCTTTAAACACTCTGCTGCTACTGCTGCACGATCCAGAAGCATCCATCATTGGATTCAGAGAATGAATACGCTCCATTTTCTCGATTTGGTGGATCGTCATTGATGAACAGACGAAGGAGGATGGGGGTTTTATATGAGAAGATGAAATAGGGAGGATTGTTTTATATTTCATATTTTTTTGAACATATTAAATCAACCCACACCCCGCCCCAGACCAAACCTCCTAGTGTAGAGAAGATAATGTCTCCCTAATGGTAAATGTGGTGTCCTGAACACAACGGTGAGCTCATAATTATTATATGATAATTCATTCAGGAGTTATTCCAACAAACACACACAAATAAACGTGACCCTTTGTTTATGAATATTCCCATGTGATTTTTCCACAGAAGGCCCACACACTCAATGTTTACACCCTGCCTAGTGTAAACGACACGCTCTAGACCCAAATGTGCCCTCAAATTTCTGATCTGAGCTACCATTTAGGAAAAAACACTACCCCACTACATTTATGATATAAAAATAGTCAATATTTATATAAAATTAATTCAAGGCACACCGGAACTCGGAATCACACTCCTTCATCACGCCTATCTCTTGAAATATATGTATGAATATTCAAATGTATGATAGGGACAAAACCCCTAGTACCTACATAAAGAGCAGCAAGATAACATATAAACTGATTTTTATCGGGGATTTCATTGATAATGAGGCTATGTGATTATATGATTTTGATTATTTACTACATAACATGTCATCAGTATTTTTTTCAATTTTGGATTTGATTTTTGTTGATAGTTTTTGGATGGTCTACATGTGTGAAATTATACAGATTCATGGAGTACAGTTGATGATCATATAAAATAGTAATTTATGGTTCAATTTTTGGTTTTGGATATTTTATTTTGTGGATTATGAGTCCTTATTAATGCTGAGAACTATGTCTCACTCCCCAATAAAATAGGAGACTATGAAAATTTTGATCGTTTGAAGGGTATGATGAGAGAATATTTTCTAGAACCTGTTTTTTACAATTAAAATCACCTTCTAGTATTACTAATTTCATGTAATAATAGTTATCAATCATATATTTACATGGAACCATTTGTGTCCTTGTACGGGATACCCTACATTCCACCCATGTGATTGGATAATATTGGAGGAACATATATTTTTAGTCCATAACTACTTCAAGAAACAAAAAATATTGTATATGCCGTATGTGAGATTATGAGGATAACCAATACACTATAGAAACAATTGGGGTGTTTGCTTCAATTAACAATTTAGATTGAGAAAGGAGAAGAATCTCACTATTGAATCGATCCACATTATGTGTTGTGGTTAATTGGATGGGGATGAAATCTCTCCCTGATATTCATTGGTGTATTTTTGATTCAGTTGAGGTTTTCTGTGGTTTCATTCAACATGTAAATTAAACCATATTTGGATCAAGTTAATCATATATTCCATTTATTTAAAATGATTTGTTATGTTGTTGAACCATGTTTTGTTATTGAATAGTGTGTGATGGAATTCAAGGATAAATCCACCTTCATTGAGTACCCGGTGGTGATCAAAGATTGCTTGGATAGGATCTTGAATGGTTGAAACAACCGTGGGGTTCTCGTTCATTTGATTATTATGAGGGTTTATGAGATCTCGGAAGAATCTGAGTGTTATATGTGGATAATTATCCCAATTTCTATAATTGAATTTTATTTTTGGGACAAATTTCTATGAAGGAGGTGATAATGTATCATGCACTATTTTTTATAATGACCCTCAAATTATTTCATTATAAATATATAGGAATTTTATCCATGATGATGAAGTTAAGGGGACTCATATAACCTCAATATTAACATGTATATGTATTTATATATATTACCATGTTGACACATATTCTTAAAGATAATATTTTTATCACTGATTGGTAAATTAGATGCTAAATTTGATATGGTATTATTTAATTGAATGTGGATTATAACATAGGTATGACATGATGATTGTTTTTATTTAGAAAAAGGTTGATGGATACCATTCTAATTTTAAATATGTAATTAAAATTTTAATTTATTTAACTTACATAGTTTTTATAAAAACATAATACATTATAAAAATAAAGTATTATGGAGGGTCTCCCATTTTGTCTACATATCCCTAGGAGAGTATAGAAGTTGAGGAAGAATTCATTATTGTCATTTGAAAACCATTAATATAGATTCATGAAAATGATTGAGTAGAACCAAATGGTATATTAAGAGTGATGTGAGATAATTGGATTAGACTCTATTGGAACATTTTTTCCATTGTTTTTTACTGTAAACATGATGATGGGAACATTATTTCATTAATTTAAAATATTTTCTTACTCTACACGAATATATTATATATAATAATTTATATAAAGAGGTTTTATTGATCACTATGACTCACGATAAGACATACTATATTTTGGAAGCACGAAATTGTTTTGGTGCTCCTGCAGATCCTTGTTCACAAAGAGTTTCTCTACCTTCTCCTTCAGATCCTGGGGCTTCATCTTCTAATTATGGCCCCTCAAAGTTTGGATCGTCTCCTGGGGGAGGTATCAATGGTCCTCCTAAGGTGAATATTGATTCACATACGGTTTCATATCTATTTTGTTCCAATAAAACAACATTACAATTATCTAAGTATGTTCCACAGTCTTTGGAAGGTATGAAGTCATTCAAAGATGTGTGTAATGGATCGTCCCATGGTTTGGGTTTATACAGATTTCTGGAGATCTAACCATATTTCTGTCAATTTTTAAATATGCCTACAACTTGTCTATGGAGTTTACATTTGGATATTATAATGAGGTAGTTGGTTGTATGAAATAGAATCTTTTTTCCGGGTTTGGATCAGTGAAGCAACAAATTTCAATCTCCAAGGAGTTCATTGAATCTTGGGTTATTTATAATCTAGTCTAGGTGTGGTTGTTATATCGATCTTCTTTTTGTCTGAACATTTCTTCTTAATTGGACTTTTTTAATGCATGGTGCAATTATTCTCATAATATGGGAGGATGGAGGGTTAACCTATCGAGTTGGTCACATGATGTAAATAGGGTTATGGAAAGTGCTTATAAGGTGGTGTGGATATCCCTACCATGTTTTATAGTACCCCAGCATAACATTTACATTCTCAAAGATATTGGATATTCTGTCAAAGGATTTTTATTTTTGGAAAACAAATCTATCGGACAAAAAGATATATCAAAATCATAGATCTGTACTGAATTAGACACATCATTATCGATTCTGGAATGGGTCTCCTTGAATGTGAAGGGGTAAATTTTTGGGACTCATGATATTTTTTACCTGATGATTCCCAAGTATTGGTCGCATTACTTTCTATAAGGTCCCACAGTGTAGATATGCAGAAAATCTATATATGAAGGGATGTTTTTTCAGAATTCAGATGAAAGGGGTGAGACTCTAGAAGATGATATGGTGAGAAAGGGTGTTAAATATGATTATTCTATCAATGATACTGAAAAGGTGATCCTATATAATATTGAATCAACTACTAGTATTCCTGGTTTTTTTATCAATTAATAGATCTAATGTGTATTTTGGAAATCATTGATATTATCTATTATTAGTATTGTTCATTGTCTAATGATGAAGCACCTGATTTGTTTTTCCCCATCATGATAATTGATAGTTTTTTAAATCAACCTGTCATTAGAATGTTCTGGGATGGTTTAGTTAAATAGTTTTTTTCCATAACTAGTCCATTAAGATGTATATATCCATTCATTGATCCCTTATATTCTTAAACCACTACCCTGTTTGAGATGGTTAAGGACTATAAGATTCCAGGTACATTAAAAATCATGCATAAGGAACCTTATATAATGGATAATTTGTGATGGTATGGGGAATCACCGTTGTTAAATTATATTTTCTCTTATTTTTTGTATTTCTGTGTCCCACATTTGAATACTTTGTATTTATTTTTTATTCTCAATCTATAAAAGTTTGGATCCGCCTCACCATGGGGTAAAGAGTTTCCTCTCTACATGGTATCAATGGGAATATAATCTCGGACCCTCCCTCTAGAATTATTTCTACTCTTGGGTTTTCCAAAATTTACCACCCTCCTCCCTCAACCCGGCTCTGTCCCCAGTGGATCCCATCCCTGGCGGCTCTCATACACAACAACTCACATCACCGACGGCTCCCTTTTATGGGTGCCTGAAGTGTTGACCCATCGTCACCAGTACATCACGACGCCTCCCTGCATCCCTCTTGCGACAAACGGCTCCTTGCCCTACTTCCCAATGCGACTAACCAACCATCCCACCATGAAAAGCTGGGCTAGTCTATGGACGCTCTATCACGACGGCTCTGCCCTCCATCCTGACAGCACTACCCTCCATAACAACAGCCCCTTCCTCCCTACGAGAAGACCCTGCCATCCATCATGACCCAGCACAATGGCCCCATCTTCCATCGCGACCTAGTGTGACGACCCCATACTCCATCCCGACCTAGCATGATGGCCCCACCCTCCATCACATTGCTCCCCAGCAACATCGCCCAACAGTCTACCATGCCGGCTCCTTTCCTGGAGGATCCCTCCCAGTTCCCTCCCATAATCCCAACATCTACGTCATCCTTTCTTACATTTTTAATGATGGCCCATCCCAGATTATACCTCCCAAAAACACTATGTTTTTTCATCTGCACCTCCATCAAGGTGAACCAGTCTAGACAAACTAGTCTAGGTGAACCGGTACAGGTGAACTAGACTAGGAGAACCGGTCCATGATAAACTGTCCAGGTGAACCAACTCCATCCAGGTGAACCAGCATCCTCCCGGCTCTTCCTATGCACAGATTTCACCGAATCTCGGCACCCCTCGTGTTGTCCAAGACATCTCACGGCTCCACACACATCCAGACATTACAGCTTCCTAGATTCCACCAGCCCCACCATCCATCGACCGCGCCTCATGGAATCTCTCTACTTATAACCTATTCAATGGTCATCCCATCCCTTTTTGGAATCCTATTCAGCTATGCCCAATATGATCACCACATCCACTGCCTCATTGATAAGTGGCTTGACACCACCAACTTCTCTATTTGGTGGATGACTATTTTGATGTACCTAATAGGAATGGACCTGGATTCTCACTCGGAGGATCATCCACCATCATTGACGGATCTCGACTGCAATCTATGGAATCTTACTGATAGCTTGATATCCCCCTTCTTGGTCAACTCCATGGATCATTCAGTGAACGATGTCACTCGAACCATGAATACCCTCAGGGAACTCTGCGGTTCCTTGCAAATAATTTATTCAAAGACAATCAATTTGGCTTGGGTCCTTGACATTCATCAGTATTTTTTTCCCTTTCAGCAGCAGGATTGACCATTTGTGGCCTATTTTTTTTAAATTGAATGGTCTTCGCAATGAGTTGCAAGCATTTTGGAATGTACCACAGAATCTTTTGGTGGCTCAGACTCAGAGGGACCAAATTATCATCTTCAATATTCTCAGTGTCCTTTCCCCTGAGTATTCCATGACAGCTACTAAGATGCTCGACATCCCATCTACGATCGATATGCTACATATTTATCTTCTCTTGGGCAAGAACCAACGAGATATTCTCCTGAACACCCCCCATATTCGACAACTTAGATCTCATCGGTCTTGGCAGTGACCTCTTAGGAACTCGTGGGAGTCGCTGTATAGAGGGTCATCCATGTCCCCTCTAACAGCATTGTGGTATGATCTGCCAACTGATGGTCGATGCTCGGTACTTCATGGGTGTCCATCTTATCACCTACCACATGGTGAGACAACAGTCCAGGAGGCTTCCTCCTCAGTCGCCACACTATCACCTTCTCTAGAGCTATCTAAGGAGGACATCAAGCAATGTCATAATCCTCGGACCCCTACCATAGTTGGTTTATCATCATCTTCTATATCCCATTAAGCTATTTATTCCGCCATTTTCGGTTGTTTCTCCCCTTCCATGATGCTCGAATCAGGTGCCTCAGACCA
This sequence comes from Viscum album, assembly GCA_963277665.1. Lineage (NCBI taxonomy): Eukaryota > Viridiplantae > Streptophyta > Magnoliopsida > Santalales > Viscaceae > Viscum > Viscum album. Next base: position 1,451,777,683 of record OY728155.1, read on the forward strand.
CCTCAGTGGTGAGGATGGTATGTTGACCTCCTACTATCATTTTACTGGTCCATCAACCAACACCATCGACAAGGGATCCACTATCCCCATTGTGGTGTTTAGTGCATGCTCCATGATGTCATCCCTTCACTTTCCCTTTGTGTCACATGTTCCTTGCAATCCAATTAATCGTATTTCCACAAGTAAGATCACAAAAGAGTTTAATTGTGCTTCCATATTTACCTCCTATGCTATTGTTTTTCTAGAGTTGATTACATTTCCAAGAACATGATAAAGGGCATCTTTCAGACAGGGTCAACATGTTTGAGGGACTGAGACCCTTTGTCTACACTTTTATATATACAAGTGCCTTTGATCTTTATTATCTGTTGGTACATCCCCAACCTCCACCATTCTTCGGATTTATCTAGATTTCGGACTGCATATTTCCTTTCAGTGTGAGTCCTAGAAATTTTTGAAACATCATCACACTTCATACATTCCTCAAGAGTATACAAGGGCTTTCAAACCTTTTGAGCTGGATTATTCAGTCGTTTTGTGTCTATGTACCATCTCACATCATTTGGGGTATAAATACTATATATCTTTCATTGATTATTTTTCGCTAATTACATGGAAATACTTCTTTCATGAACACTCCGAAGTATTTTCCACATTTTATACATTTAACAATGAAATTCATAACCAATATTCCACTTCAGATAAATGTATCCACTCGTAAAATGGGTTTGAGTACATATCCACTCCTTTTCGGAACTTTCTCCAGGTGAAATGCATCATTCATCCAACCTCTTATCCTTATACACCCCAGTAGAATGGAGTAGCTGAGTGGAAACACCACCATATATTAGAGATTTCCCAAGCCCTACTATTCATCTAATTGTTGCCTCTGAGTTTTTTTGGAACATGTGAAAATCACTAATACCTAAAATATAATCCACCTTATATTTTCTATTCATGAGCGGAATACATTTTTAGCCTCTGTTCTCTTATCTCCCTCCTCACTCACATCCACTTCGAGTGTTTGGATACCTATCAATGTTTGAGACACACATCCCAGACTCTCCAAACACCCTCCCAAATCCCTCTGGTGAATCTTCCTTGGATATTCCCGCACTCAACCAAGATATCGTTGTTACTCATTGGACCTCCTAAGGAATTTTATCTCTCTTGATGTCTCATTTGATAAGAACACTTATTTTTAACTTACCTCTCCTCATCATGGCTATTACATCTATGATTGTCTTCCCCTCCTCATCCACAATCCTCTGGTGTCTCCCCCTGCTGCTAACACTCATTTTGGTAGGGTCTACTCATTTCATCCATCACATGTATCTCCCTGTCCCATCCAATGACACTGTCGTTCCCACTTCGTCTGATTCTCCTACCCCGACACCAGTGGACTTGCTTGTTTCCCCCAGATTGGTACTCTCTATTTATAGAGTACTTATCTATATGTATCATCCTACAATGGAATTTCATCTCTAGATATAGTTTCTAATACGCGCACCATGGGTCATGCAAAATATCTCCTTTAATGGGTAGCCGGAATGTGGGATGAGTTGCAGGACATGGAAGAAAATAATACTTTGGATCATTTCCACCTTCCAGTAGGGAATCAAGTAGTTGGATGAAACTGGATTTACACAGTCATGATGAATCCTGATGGCATTCTTTGTTGACCTAAAGCCCGCCTTGTGTCCAAGGGAATCTCCCAAATTTACAGTATTGACTATTTTGATACATTCTCTATAGATTCCAATATTGCATTCATTTGGTTATTAATCTCTCTTGTTGCTCATCATCATTGGACTCTTCATCATCTGGATGTCAAAAATGCATTCCTCCATGGATTTCATAAGGAAGAGGATTATTTATCTCATCCCCCCCTTTTTGTGCCTCCAACACCGAGTCTCAAGTCTGTCAACTCCGCCGCTCTCTTTAAAGCCTCATGTAGTCTCTTCATTCTTGGTTATGCCACTTCAACACTGTTGTCACCAGCTTTTGGATCTATCGCAGCATGAAGGAACACATTGTGCTCTACAGGATGACCTCTGTTGTTTGAATAGTGTTAGTAGTTTAAGTGTACGATATCATCATCACCGGCAACGACAGTGACTAAATCACCCACCTCAAAATGCATCAACAACAACACATCCACACTATGTATATTAGTCCCCTCACATACTTCCTAGGCATTGATATATCATATTCTCCAGACACCAATTCCCTATTCCAACAGAAATATACATTGGATATTCAACATGATGCTAGTGTAACATAGGCCATTATAGTCGATACTACTATGGATCATGGGGAACAATCTATTTACGACTCATCTAATCCATATTCCCATCCATAGTGGTACGTTCAACAATTGGGAAAACTCAATTATCATTCCATGACTCATCTTGATATTTCCTGCACTGTTAGAAAAGTGATCCAATTTATGGAGAATCCAACCACCTCTCATTGGGATGTTGTCATCCACATAACCAAATACATCATGGAAGATCCTTAGCATAGTCTTCGCAACTCCCATCATGCTCAAATCAATATTTAAGAATTTTTTTTATAAATATTATTCTAGTTTCCTTGATACTTCGAGATCAACTTATTGGTTTTCTGTATTCTTGGCAGGCAACCTCATCTCCAAGCACACCAAGAAACAGAAAATTGTCTCCCACTCTAGTGCGAAATCTGAGCAACATACCTTGTCCACTATCACAATAGATATATTTTGTAATTTCTATATCCTCTAAGAGCATGGCCTTTCTCCATAGACATATGCTCACATATGGTGTGACAATCAGGCATCCACCAAGATTGCCTCGAATACAGTCTTCCATGAATGCATAAAACATATTATGGTGGACTGCTACTTCCTTCACCAACACCTAGAGCATGATCATGTAAGATTTAGCCACATCCCAATGGAATACCAACTTTCCAACATCTTCACCATAGGCCTCCCAAGGGATCATCTACACTTGCTCAGTTCCAAGCCGGTCATCCACAACATCAGCCACCCTGCATGAGGGGTAGTATGTCTAGTATTTTGTTTTCATGAATGATGTATTCATTCATTTTTGTTGAATCATTGTCCATGATGGGAATGTCTTTCTTGAGGTGGAGTTTTAACTTCTATTTTCATTTATTCTTTGTATTTTTGAGTCCCACATCGGAATACTCCTGTATATATTCTATATTATCAATCTATAAATGTTGGAATCTGCCTCCCCTTGAGGTAATGAGTTTTCCTCTCTACAGCCTCATACTATTTCTCTCTCCAAAGGATTGACAAAAGTCTATAACAAAGTTATTTTGGTCAATAAAAACCTAATAAATCCATGAACAAATATAGAAAGGATATCTATTGAGGTGATCAAATTTGGCTTCTCCTGTGACATCTAATCCATCCGAATATACTATAGTGTGTACTAGGGAGAAACATAAATATATTAAAGAGAATTTAAAATCCAATTTTAGTATGACCAACATTACTCAGTCCAATAATAGGACAAGATTGTTCCGATGATTCAAATGATCACATTGAATTATCGGGCCATTGGTTCCTGAGTGAAAATTGGTTTCATACCCATTGATATTAGGAGTAATAATGTTTGTGTGGTTGCTATTCAGGAGAACATGCAGAACCTGACTAGGATAATTGATTTTTCCCTTTATGTTAGATTGTATTCAAGGTGTAATTCACATAAATATAACCACCATATTTGGGTTTTCATGAATAAAGATGTGTCATTGGATATTGTAAAATATGTTGATCAATACATTATAGTGAAAATAAACATAGAGGTGGATCTCAATTTTATATATTGTGTTTATGGATGTTGTGAGACTCGAAAGAGGGAGAATTTTTGTAGATCGTGGATTTTTTTAACCAAGATAATCTCCCCTAGATTTTTTATGAAGCTGTTAATGTTATTGATGATTATGGTGAGAAGAAGGGGCACGTTTAATTTCATTGTGTGGCTAGTAGGATTTTTTCCACTTCATGGAAGGATATGGTCTTCTTGATTTGGGATTCTCTTGGGAGTTTTTCTTGTGTTTTAATAACTGGAAGGATATTAATCGTTTTTGGAGTCTTCTTGATTGGTGCCCAAAAAATGTTCACACTATTTATAGGTTCTCTAATGTGAATGTGGACAATATTGTTCATGGGAAATCTTACCACTCTCATTTAATTTTATATTTATCTCTCATATAGGTAGGTAGAGATGATTTTTGGTTCTATGATCATTTGTATGATATTCTTAACTATTACCAGCATGTCATATACTATTGGAAGGAAATAGATAAAGGTAATTAATGGGTAGATATCCATAATAAACCAAGATGTCTTATGAACCTGATATACACTTGGGTGAAAAATATTCCTCATGTTGGTCATGTACTAGATTATTTGAAAAAAGAGATTCAGAATATGGAAATAACCTGTAGAGATAGTTGTGATGACATGATATTTGAGGACCATAAGGGTAATAAGAATTATATTGAAGATCTTATCATGAAATATGATGGAAATATACATGAATTATAAGGAGTAAAATGGAATCATAAAGGATATAAAAATTCAGATTATTTTCGTTCATTTATAAGTAAAAAAGGAAGATTGTCAAGCCAAATATTCTTCTTGATGATCACTCATTTTTGGGAGACAAAAATGTTGTTAGGTCTTTATCTTTTTCAATATATAAAAATTTAATTGATAATCCTAATACGAATATGGTGAATTTTTATCCTAACTATAATACAAATATGTTTGATGAGATTCATAAAATGATGATTAACCATGAAATTTATCTCTGGAGTCTATTCTTATTAAAAAATAGAATCATGATTCTATTTTGAAACATAACATATAATTTTCTCTAGGTTCTGATGGTTTTCTATAGTTGTTTAAGAGGGGGTACTGGGAGGTGGATAAATATGATACTATTTTATTAAATCCTAATTTCTTTTGGGGTGGTTTTATTCTAAGGGTTGCTGGTGATAATAATCTGGTAATTCTTCCCACGTTTAGAAAATAGTTCTTCATTCATGACTACATGCCAGTGAGTCTGTGCAATTCCCCTTAAAAAATCTTATCAAGTATCATCAATTAGTTCATATCAGTTTTCATTTCTCACTATGTTACATTAGGCTAACATGGTTTTGTTCATGGACATTCTATCCAGGGAGGTGATGACTTGGTTCATGAGATGATTCACAACATAAAAATCAAATTACATGGCTCAAATATTCTTTTGAATCATTATATGATTAAGTATTATGAAAAAATGAAATGGGTGTTTATCATAAGGATTCAAAAAGATATGTTCTTCTATTCATCATATATTGATATTTTGTTTAGATGTTTTAGCTTCTCTAGGATAAAGATTTAATACATGGGAAAAATCATGTATTCTTCATTAATACTAATGGTCTTAGACAAGGGGACACCATCTCTTCGACCAACATTATTATCAGGAAAGTTACTCTTATCCTTTTTATTAATAATACATTTTCAATGGGTGATATAACTCCTTCCAAATTATAATGAAACAAGAATTGATCTCACACTTGATGTTTAGAGATCATACTCTGACTTTCATCAATACTAGTGGTATATCAGATGGTGGTCTTAATTATTTTATAGATGAATAACGTTTCTGTAGTTAGAAAATTAATAATAAGGAAATGAGAAATTTTTTCATCTCTTACCAATGTGGCGACATGAAAGTCATATCCCTATCAAGATTGATGAACAAGTCGAAAGGCTCTTTTACATTGAACTATTTAGATATTATATCTCACGTGGACGTATCCAAATCTGAGATGTCAATGGAATCATTAACAAAATCATGAGCCTTGATCATGACAGGAGAAATCATTTTCAATCATTTGGAGGTAGGATTACATTAATCAAATTTTTTTTGTTGGATATTTTTATTCTTGTGATCTCAGGTACCAATGTGCCAAAGGGGGTTGTTGCTGCTATTGAAAAAATCATGGAAGATGTTAATTGGGATACTCGTATTGAGTGGAAATGTCAGTGGTCTTCATCATATTAATTAACTAGTCCCATTTTTTAGGGAGGTATTAATGTGAAATGTTTAGGGGATATGGTGCATTGAGTGCATGATAATCATTATTGGGAGGATGTATAGAGACACACACTTTGGGGTAAAATTATTTCATTATGAGGATAAGACTATGTTGATGGAAGTAATCTGGTCTTTCATTTCTGGTGTTTAATTCGGAGTATTATACAATTAATTCGTCAACATTCATGATGGGATTTAAGTAGGGGAGATATTTCGTTTTGGAATAGTAATTGGGTAGGTTCGGTTATTTGTTATCTAGGATATCCAGTTCTCATGATTTCTTTTAGGGAGGCCATTAATATTCCAGAATTTATTAGCAATGTTCGGTTATTTGATGGTTCATGCATTGGGAGAATCATTCATGGTGGTGTTGTTGTAACAAATTTTTTTAGAATCATCTTGGTCTCATTCACTACATTTAATGGGATGTGAAATTATATTGAGGAAGAGGCCAAGGCTATGCATTCAGTAATCATGTTTTGTGATGAACACAATTTATCCCTCAGTCAAATTGAAACAGGTTCCAATATCATCCAAGACTCTATGACTTGTCATATTTCACCTCCATGGTCAATTTATTATAGTATCAGGATATGTAGATGCATCATTGGCCACAAAAATATAGTTTATTCATACATGGAGTTAAGGTAGAAAAGTACCTGATTATTTGGAATCAATGTTCATGGATGATCAACGTACGAACATTTTCTATTTTTCTAGTTCACTTCAAATGAATCTAACTATGGTGAACTTGATTAGGGTAGACAATCTTGGCCTCCATTATTTTAGGACACCTTAAAAATAGTTTATATGAACTTCCATCTCTCTAGTTTGTTGTGTTATTTTTTCCATTTTTAAAAAAATAATGCAGTGTTGATGATGATGTCATGTGGTTTTCATTCACTATATGAACATGATTATTCATTTATCGTTGAATAATTTCTAGTACCTTAAAATATTTGGTTTAATCATCTGGGAATGGAAAACAACCTGAAAAACTAAAATGTTCATTACTAACATTTTATCCTTTTCTCCCATCCCCCATTAATTCATTATACATATTCATTGTGTCTTGTGATTCAATGAATTCCTATATTTTGATCATTTACAACTCAATCTACAGAACAAAGGGTCATTAATACATGTGCAAATTCCTAAATTGGAGCACAAATGGGGTGTGGTGCAGTATGATGGGATATGATTGATTTATCATTATAAGATCATGTGTTGTTCATATAAGGGTTATATGATTTGGGGATGTAACCTAAATAAATTGATTGATGACAATATAAGATTTTTTGAATCTATCAACCAACAAGGGATTAGATGTCATATTCCTGATATCCATGTTTCTAGTCATGATACATGATATTATCATTGTTTGGCGTGTCTTGGGAATGATTTGTGCAATGTTCATATGTTTCTATAAAATTCCAAAATACAGTTCTCGTTGCATAAGAACTAATATTTTGTAGTCCCATTATTAAATCAACATGGGTTTTATGAGAAATTAAATAACGTACTCTGTATGACACGTAATCTTCATGTGACTAAATGTTGTCATCATGGCATCTATAGTAGGAGTATAAAGTCATGTAACACTCCAAGTACACTGACATGAATATAATGTAGGAAAAATACCATGTACGAAGTCATAAATATGATATGATAATATTACCACAATATACAAGAATGATTAATGAACAAGGGAACAGTCCATTGAACATGGGAACGGGCAAGAGAAAACTTTTAAACAAATGATCTCTAAGTTTCATCATTTTTAACCTATACATGACATGTTATTTTCATTGATTATGATAAATTATGTCTCTCTATCATTAGGAATATAATTTAATCCCATAAGTTTTCTATCCTAAGAAGTATTCATTATGGAATGAGTTGGTGGAAATAATATTGGAATCAAATATACATAACCATGTGTTATGACCATATTTCATCATTAATCTATGCTTGGGAAATGAAATTTATAATGTCTTATAATGACAGATATTTCGGGGTCGGTACCCCTATATCACACCATATTTATATTCCGCATACTATTTTCACAAGTGGGGAATTTGACCCCCAATAAAATAGTGGGTCTAGTTCCTCTATATATGGATTTGTTTCCCCACCTAGTCATATAGATCCGACAAGAAGAGGTTATAGAAATGATGAAAATTTTACCCTAGTATTGGAGTGTGGTTTTTAATTGGGGGACCTCCACACTGAATCTTTTGTGGTCATGCATAGTGTTATGAATCATTAATAGAATATTGGGAGTTATATTCAATCTCAATACTCTTAGATGTTTTGATGAGATGTAGATACCCTTTTTCTCTCAATTTCATTTCATTAGAGAATATATGATTGTGGGGTTGTTTTACCCTATTCTTTATAATTTCAGTTTACTATGGATATTTCAATCACAATTTATATTTGTTTGGAGTTGTAATGAGTATGATTGTTATCACACCTTAATTTAACATTTAAATTTTTTGACTAATATAATAGAATTTAATATTAGTTGTTAAATTGATGGACATAGTTTTTTGTCACATAGTGATACCATTGTTAAATATCTATCTTCAGGCATCATCGATTGATATTGTTAGTTGGTACTCATAAGTCTTCCCTTTTGATAATTATTTTATATTTGTGATATTATATTTGGTAGATCATTTATTCACCTTTAAACACTTTTGTTGTTGTTTTTGTACATTGATATATTTCCTAGAGGTTCTTGGAACCATGGTTTACACAATAGATGTTTCTTTGTTTTACTATATCCGTAAAATTTTTCATATAGATTGTTATGTATATTTGTATAGAAATGTAGGATATATACTCCCAAATTAGTGACATATCTATACAGTTCATGTTTCTTATCCCCTATAATATTTGAATTGGGATATGGGTCTCTTACTTGTCATACATCAATCTAGTGAGTTCATGGTGGGTCGAGTCAGGAAATGTGTTGTTGAGCGGAAAATGTACCCAAATTATTAGTAAAATAGATAATTTAGTATATAGATATTTTTTACATTAAATTACAAATAGTTTAATATATTACTAGACATTTTATGTATTATTTCATTTATATTTAAAAATTTTACTCTTTATTCAAACATTCATAAAAGTTTTCTTTATGGAATCAAAATTATTTGTGAATTTCAAATGTGTTAAATTATAACTTAATTATTTGTAATCATGAAATTTTATATATGCATGGTTTTCAGGACATTTGATACTCTAGGGATACTTAGATCACATATATTATTTCATTCATAATGGATGAAAATTATAACCCTTTTCTAGAAATTAAAATCCAATATTATCTCACTTCATATCCTGAAAACAAAATTCAAAAATAATGTATAGATATTTAATATATATTAATTTTAATTTTTCTAATATTCATCAAATCATACCATTGGACCATAATATATATTATTATAAAGGTCACAAGTCATATATATATATATATATATAATTCACACTATGGATAATATGGTAATAAAATATTGTTTGGAGAGACTTTTCTTAATATTCGATGCTTTTGAGAAGAGAGAATAATTAAATAAAATGATTATATTATAATGAGATACAATTAAATAGTGTGTGGTTATTAACTATGGTATTTTAATTTAGATCTCCTACTAATTTACATTCATGTGGCCTTGTTCACCATTTGAATTTAATAAAATCCAAAATTAGTATGAAAAATGATAAAAACCTCTAATACATGAATTTTATGTGCCTATGATTAAAAGGAAATTTGATAATAGGATAATATTATTTATCATACTAATATATTTAAATTCATTATTTTTGTATGTTCATGGAAAAAAAATTTATGATATACCGCATATGAAAGATATTATTTAAAAATATTGTTTACTGTAGTGCATGCACATTTTAAAAATTCTTATTCAATAAAAAATAATCATGTTTTTTCTCTAACTCCGAATTATATTTTTCATAGATATTTGAAGTGGGAAATCAACAAGACATTATTTGAATGATGGGGAGATTTTTAACAAAATAATTTTATATAACTTCTATAATATATTTAATGAAATATGTAATACATTGAAAATATGGATATATTTGGAACATTCAAAAGTTTCATCATTGATGATTCATTTAATATTATTCTATAATAATATTAACATACTAAATTACAAATATAAACATATATACCAAGGAATATACATCATGAGTCCTTAGTGATAAGTTATATATGTATTTTTATATTGTAATTTTAGTATATTTTATGTTTTAATCTAATTTATAAATTATTGTCAAATAATATAGGATATATTTATTAACAATATATATACCGTTGTGTTATGTATATTTTTTAGATTAATTATAAATGAATGTGATTTATATTATATTATAGTATACAAGGGATTATAGTGATTTTATTCAAATTTTTTTATCAATGAATGATTTTGTTTATAATATTTATGATTTTATAAATATTTCTTATTGTCAATGACGTTAACATAAAATATATATTTATTAAAATTTTAAAATTTAGATATTATTATTAATATAATTAGACAACTGATTATTCATAAACCATTGTTATGAAATGGAAATTTTTTGAAATGGTATATTCTTCCACCATCCATATCTTCTTCTCCAACTCTACCTGATGATCTATGTATATTTTCATTTTTAAATTTTTCCAAATTTCATTCCTCTATTTAAATTAAATTAAAATAATTATATTTAAATTATCCAATGTTAACATATTATGGGGATCTCTCGATATAAAAGAAAAAACCAATAATCCTAAGATGTTTTAATGGTTTAATAAGGAACAATGTCCCATTATGAAAATACAATCTTTCAGGAGTCATATTTTATCAAGGACATCTACTGATAATTTATACCCTTTCTCCATGGCATTTAATATTATTAAATTTTCATTTTATATTATGATAATTTATCTATGATTAATCTATAATTATAAAATTGTTGTGTTATCTAGATATATGCTATGAAAAACAATTAAAATCACACTTGGTTGGTCATTTTATACATTCTATATGTACTGAAAAAATGATTGATTGTAGGCTAAAAAAATTAGGATTACAGTATTTTAAAATATTAAATATTATTTCAATATTATTTTTGAAAATATTTTTATTTTTTTGAATAATTTCAAAATGATAAAATAGTGATTGTCTTGGAAATGTGTTTTCAAACCTGAATTGAATAATTTATCCGACCTAATATTTTGAACAAAAATATATATTTTATTTATTATATATTTAAACACATTTTTCTAAAATTATTTATTGTAGAATAAAATGAAGTGATATAATTATATTATTAATGACTTGAAAGTAATCCTGTGGGGTTATATTTGTTTAATGTTAAATTTTATTATGAAATTTTTGGATCAAATATATAAGATGATACTTATTAATGTTATTGAATAAATGATATCATATATTTATACTTTTTATAAAATCTTATTTTATATTTATTTTTTCCATTATTTAATTTTTGTTCGATACACCAAAATTATTATTTTAATTAATAGAGCAATAATTATTGTTCTCCTACCTATAATGGAATAATATTAATATTGATATTACTGTTTTTTTTATTATTAATGGAGTCTAATGATGTGTGTTTATTAAAAATTAAATTTATATAATATATGGATTTTATTTTTGGACGATTCTTTGTTAATACATGAGCATATTAGAGGGATTCTTCCAAAATTAATATTTATATGGTGATATTATTTACTACATAGATTGAAAAATATTTTACATTTTGAAATTTCTAAAATATTGTAGTTTATAATCAAAATCTTGAATGTTGCATTTTTTATCTTCACTCTAGTATAATATTTTGATCCATCTAATATATTATCCATCATTTCATTTTTTTCTATGACTAACAATGTATATTAAGTTAGGTTTATTTTTATAAAGATCCTATATTTATTTCCTTTGATTTATTTATATATATACAATGATTCTTGAGGATATGAAACATATTATTTAGTTGTCTATTTCGATAATTTTTCCAAATTCAAGTATAGTTTATGTTTAATATTTTCAGACTCAAATAATTTAGTATTAAATTGATTTGTCTTTCACTCAAAATACATAAAAATAAAAAATTATACATATTATTTATAAACAGTCATGAATATTTTTCATTTAAATTGAAATATAATGGATTTAGTGGGGTCATACGAGGCCTTGTTATCTCTCCCTTAATGTACAGTATTGGTGAGTATGTAGATTGTAATTATTGAAAAATATATAATTTACATGAACTCCCATTAATTATATATATATATTAGACCATGGACTCGGGTTGATAACTATAGTGGTGGTTGAATTTTGAGTCTTCATGTACTTATAGGACCTATATGGTTAATTATTTCATGGATTTTAGGTATTGGATATTATCCACTTCAATATTGTATTTATTTTAATAATGTTTATATTTTATTTTGAAATATTACTATATATTATATTAGATGATGTGTCATTTATGTTTTTATTATTAAAATGTTCTTAATTAATATAATGTGTCATGTATAATTTAATAAATGGACTCTCTATGTAAAACTTATAGGCGAATTCATTTATTCATTCATTATTATATTTCGAGTGGAAATATTCTAGTTATTCAAATTTAACCCATTTGAACAAGGTATGAACATTGGAAATTATGACATAATCTAATCTCTATGAGTATTATTTTTTGGATTTTATTCACTATGTATGGTCTTCTATTTTATAGTTTGAATGTGATGTGAATTATTTTATGAGACCGAATTTATTTAATGAGATGTAGCTTTTTAGTATTTCATGATTTCTGATTATTTATGTGTCAATAGATGATTTTATTCTAATATTATGTTTTTAGAAATATAGTGAATCAATCAAAATTGGCAAGTGAATGTTAACTAATATTCAAGGAGTACATTATATGAACTTAAAAAATTCTTTTTACAATAACATAAAACTATTTATATATATTAAATGATATCAATATATCTATTTTAGGATCGAAGATATGATGTTGGCCTTAATGGATATCGAGAAATGATTATTTTCACTGTAATTATGTACAAAAATTATATACATATAGATTTTGAATCAACAACATATGATTATGGGAAACACCCAATGTAATAAAGAGATAATTATTAAAGTCATGTTAATAATTTTCAGAGGGATCTTTTATTATTCAATATGGTGTCTTTATTTATTCAGTATTAAACATTTTTTATTTACAACATGTTCTAAAATATAGTATTTTATTATATTAATCATTGATTAGTTTGATAAAATTATTGAATTATTTGGTTATTTAATACTTTATATTATCGTGTTACATTTTCATAATAAATATTTATTACTACTCAGTTGATTTATTTATTTTATCTAATATTGTTTATTTATTAGTGAATTCATTTACATGTGATATATTACGATAATTAGTTCCAGTCTCTAGAACATAATTATTGGGGAGTAAAGTTTGGATCTATTTTTCACTTCAACACAATTAAATGGTTATTGAGTTTAGAAAATACATTATTAATGTATTTTTTAATATTAAATTTCACTAATTAAATATTTTAATTTTTGTAATATTTATTTTTATAGAGATATAATTCATATATTGAAAGGTTATATGTTTTATAATTGGATAAAATCTAATTATATGGGGTGTACATATAGTAATTATATATGAATGTAATTTCAAATTTAAATTATATTTTTTAATAAATATATCAGATATCATTATTATAGAAACTATTAGATAGAGTTTTAAAATATCTATTGGGTACTGTCCCATAAACTGAGACCTAAAATACCTATCAGATAGTGTATAACTAATCGTAAAAGATAATGATGAATAATATATACAAGATTAAGATATATCATTACTACTCACGTGTAATTTTAAAAAAATATTATTTTATTATACCTAATGACTATTCGATATAGTAATGCCATGATGATGTTTATAAGATAAGAATTTGTTTTTTAATTCCATATAAAATTATGAAGAGAAGTGTAGAATATTAATTTTGGAATCAAGACTATAAATATGACCCCAACATCTTGAGTAAGCGGAGGAAAATTCACAAATCTAAACTACATGATTGATATTTTTTCAATGAGGCACATCTGAGTATATGTATGTTGTAAAAATTATATACATTCCTTATTGATTTATGTTTTGAGGTTATTACTCAATATTATTTTATGTTTTTTTAGTTTAAAATTTTCTTCATATGTAATGTATCGATGAAACTCAATCTATAGTAAAAAAATATGTCTGATGAGTTATGTAGAGGACTACTATGTATATAGATACATAGTTATTTCTTATTTTTTTAGATTATGGGACTCTTAGGATTTAATGATAGGAATTTTTATAAGTTTCTTAAAATTTATTCCTTATGGAATGTTCGTATATGTCCATATCAATGTTGTTTATGATGAAGAATATTTTTTTACAGTTATTTATTTATATTTATTAAAAAATAATATTATATACATATTTGTTTATTATATATTGTACTCATCATGTAAAAATACCTTATTATTTAGGATAAAATAGTTTATTATAAAATTTTATATAGTTATTTTTCTCATTTTATTTATTTTAGGGCATCCTATTTGGTTTAAATATACTCTCCCTTATATTTTTTTTTCAAACATGTGTTGTGTCTTATACAGATGAAAGACATATATTCAGAGACATGGGTGGAAATGGATTTAGTGGAACATAGTTGTACCTAGTAGATCTGACCATGCTCAGTTGTTAGTTATGGAGATTATGAATTAGGCTCTCAACAGTCTCCCATTTTATTAATGATTGTTAGGATAACACATAATTTTTTATTTCACATTTTTTTCTCACCATTGTATGATTTTAATTATTCATAATTATTTTAAAATAATTCAATATGTTATTTCATGCATATTTTTACAGAAAATATATTTCCTTCATTTATTATAACTATTTTACATTTCATCATTATAGTTTTTTACATGCATAAATGTACATATTAAAATCCTTTCCATTCCATAGATATTTATACTCATCTCATGTCCCTAGACTTTATACTATTATAGGTGGGATTAAAGAATAATAAATGAATTAACACAATTTGTGTGGGCCATAATGGTTCTGTTCGTGGTAGAGTTGGATTAGCGGTGTTTCATTCATAATGACTATATTTTGAGTCAAATTTATTACGATGATTCATTTGGTATCTAAGGAAAATGATGATAGAGTTTCATAAGTTCATATAATAGGATAATAACCATTGTATTAGAGGAAAAACAAGTATAAACATACACCTGGAATCTAACTACATTGATATGGTATCTGCATACTAATAAAAAAGTTATATGGAATAAATCATAGATGATTTTTCTCATATTGGGTACATTTTTCGGAATATAATTATTGAGACTTCCCTCCATATAGCCTCACATAATCATCATATGATATGATAAAATTTAGGATTCATAAATTATGTGATGCACCATGGATATTTATATATGATTTTTAAGACTATCTGTTGACTAATGGGGCCACTAATCAGGGACCCACTCTTGAGATTATTCCTCTATAATTCATGTTATAGGGTTGATTATGAGTTGAATATAAAATTAATCAATTATTTAAACATGATTATGTTTGAATGATTAAGATTTTACTTGAGTTCCAATGATGGAAAATGTTTAGGATTTATAGAAATAAATACCATTGGGCTCTAGATGACTGGCACAAATAAATTGTCTAAGTTATCATGCTTGTTTAGACCCCATCTGATCAGATTGTTTTAGTTTCTTCTATTTTTTTCATTGATAATCAATGTAATTATTGGAGTTTAAATTACAAGAGTCATTATGAGGATATAATTTAAGGGTTATAATTCCAATATATTTTATTTGATGAGAATTACCCTTGAAAAATTCACTCTCTATGGATTCTAGAGCTTCATGACCTGAAATATAGTTTTATGCCAATTTACAATACTTCATGATGCATACCAACCTCATACGTCACTATCCATATATGGATAGGTATGTTAATAAATTTTCATGAATAATGCATATGGATTTGAAAGAAAAATATTTTATTTCATGGACTCCATATGTATTCCTATTTAAACTAGTGTGTTGGAGCAAACACTAGTTATAGAGATCATCAATGTAACGGTTGGTCAAATACATGGATCCAATTGTGGTCATCATGGGGATGAGTCATCTGTAGAATCTAGGTGGTCTCAATTAATATTCTCACGGATCATGAGAAATACACCTCTCTAGGCTCATAGATGTTGGTCTATCACATAGGGACCACACAAATAGCCATTTTATCCATGAGATCGGTTTTTATATTAATATGTTTGGTGATGTTACATTTGTTTTGATTTCCTGAGATAAAAAGTTGAGGAACTAATATCAATTATGGTTGGACATAAAAGGAAGATATTGTTATGTGATTAGGTATATCATAAGTATGTTTATAGAGGGCCCTATAGTAGTGGATCGAATTGGTAAATATGTCGAGTTCCATATGGTTGTTTTGGAGGTAAAATACATTACTCTGAGTGATTCACACCACAATCACTGGGTGCACCACAATAATCATAGATGGATAGTTATCGAAGAATGGGGTAGTTGTAGGCTATGTATTGATATGATTAGGCTTATCATTTTATTAATTGAGCTATATTATACATATTTTCTAAAATTTATTATTTTGTTGTAGACATTTCATAGAGTCATTTCATTATTTCTATATCCCTTGGGCATGAACAACATATTCATGATGAGTCATTTTCCAAGGTGCTATCGCTAGAGGTATCAACTCAGTGAAATTATTATACATTTCATATTCTATAATAGTATATGTCACTTATTATAGGAAAAAACTCATGGGATCTCTGGTTCTATTAAATGAAACCTTTTAATGTCAACTAGGTATGGAATGGAATTATTCAGTGTGTTCCAAAATCTACATTAATTTCATTAGAGTGTGATTCCTCAAAATAAATGGGCTCCGAAAATCCTTATTGGGAGATAAATATCATATAGTTGAGTGAGTGGGACTCTTTTATAGGAATTAATAACCAATATTGAATTATATGGAGAGTTTGTCCCTTGGTAAAACATGATCATTTGGAATATGGTGTCCAATGGTAATCAAGGATTTTTTAGACGTCATTTCCGATGATATTCTTAGACTACATCTAATGTTTAAGAACATATTATGAATCATCTATCACCTTGGGATATAACTGATATCATTTGAGAATCATTTTCCCCCACCTAGATATTTAATTAATAGGGTGCATTTGAATTTCTATTAAGATAATGTTTTTATTTTCCCCAATTTATCCCCGGAACAACTCTAGCTTTGTTTGTGATAAAAGGATGATGGGAGTGTGGGGGTACTTTTTGAATATCACATTCTAAATTAAGTGATAAAAATTAATATTACTATATTCCATGTACTTATTTACTTTTTTATTAGTTGAAAATTTTTAATTGGTTCATAATGATCAATCACATGTATGAATAACATTTGTGAGGGTCTGTGGGGATGTTATTAAATAGATAACAGTCTAATGATTCAAAAGACACTATTAGTTTTTATGTGTTATTTTTCAACGACTAGTCCCATTATTATATTAATTAACCATATTAACATGACCATAAAATTATACATATACCTATTCTATGTTTTCTTTATTGGCAATGGTCTCATGTACTCCTCGATAGAGGAGGATCATGTAAAGAAGTTGATTTTTTTAATATATAGTCTCTAAGAGATGTAGCATTATGCTATGTGGTTTATATTTTATTTATTGTTTATAATTGATTAAATACTATATAATTCCATATCTAATAGTATTTTATATAATTATTTAGGAAAAATTGATATAGATATTTCATTTCTACAATACAAAAGAATGAAGGACATGCATAGATTTCATGAATTTTTTGGATGATATAGGGGTTAATTGTGGATGTTTCTTGGTTATGAACACTTTTACTTCCATGAATCAATAATTGATGTTTTTTACTTGAACAAATATTTTTTATTTATCATTTTAAGAGTTGGGGATGAAGCTGACTAGTGCTCAAGTGATGAGGTTACTAGATAATGGAGTTGAGTAAGTTGTGTTTTGAGATACTAATAGAGTGGGAATATGATTAATGATGATACTATGGAAGTAAATTATAACTTATTGTTCTTTAATATTCATATCCATTTAATGAAATTATACTACTAAATATCTAAATTTCAATGCGATGGTACTAACTCTAAATATGTGGTTGACTTATCTTTTGGGTGAGTGATATATTATTTAACTATACCATCAAAATTCACTTGAATGTCTTCACATAGATAGATATAACCATGAAATAGAGGAATTGTATTCTATTCCTATTGTAATATAACATTGAAATATTCTAAAACCGCATGAAGGTTAAAATAGTATCATATTTCATTTATAGGAAATCTGGTTCCAACATGTTGGAGGAGGTTTCTGAGCAGTTGGCTTTGATGTGGTTTACCCAGGTAGTATATATCGGAATATCATATCTTCATTTGATGGATGTTACACCGCCTCTAGTGTAGAATATATGTTATGATCAGTTAGTAGGCTTTGAAAATATGGTTTTAAATTACTATATATCCTCATGATATTCACCAAATGTATTCTATGAATGTGGTGATCATGTAATCCTTTCCTAGTGATAGTAAATTTTCCTCTCACATTGTTTGAGTATGTGTTGAGGTCGTTCCGAACGGATTCCATAACAATAATTAACAATGTGTATAATAAATATTAATATATATATATATATGTACCTATATTATTAGTTTTTTTTATTTTTATTAGATGGATCAATGATGTGTTTTTCTATATGTTCCGCATAAGTTAGATGTTATTAGATAAACCTTGGGTTGTAGATAATTTGATGAAATAAATTTTTATCCAATAAAAGTTGAGGAATTTCATATTTAGTGATTTTTCATTATATAATATGTGAATTGTGATATTAAATGATTATATATATGTGAATTTGAACAATATTCCATGTCGTGACACACTACTTCCATGAAGGAGAAGAGTTAAATGGGGAGATTATTGTAATTGTACATATATGAGATCATAAAACATGATGGGGTTCATTTTATTACCATTTATTACTATGATGTTCAGTTCACAACATTTGGGTTGAATTTATTTTGGATTATTCCGAGTCCCATTTGTGAATAATCCTTGAGTTTATCCCCTACAAAAACATGCTCACAAAGTTGAATATTTAAGTGTTTGAGAATATGTCCAAAACTAGTGTGTTGGAATATAAATTCAGTTTGAAGTATTAATTTACATTACTAATTTTTATTTTTATAGAAATAATTAGTCCTAAATTGAAATGGACACATTGGAAGACTATTATGGGTGACTATTCAGGTCACCATTGTAATGGACTATGATTCTTGAGACACCTTTTGATGGGGTAGAGATGGTATTTGAAATGAATCATAAGGTTAATTTCATTTGTGATCATATAATGTAATCCTAGAGATAATATAAATATATGACGGATCTATGTAATATTTCCTTGGATTTCAGGCAGGAGACCATGTTTTCTTGATAATAACCAATTAGGGAGTGTTTTTTATTTGACTGAGAATGAACGTTATTCCTGAGTATCATTGGTCTATTTCAAATCCTATATTGGTATTTAATCATTTAATTCCACATATTCATTCCCATATAGTTTCAAAATGTTCTTGATTTCATACACGTATTTCAGGTGAAGTGATACTTTTGTAACATAGTACATGTTATTTATTTTTGGATAACGTGACATAGAGGTTGGTTCCACTTTTACAGTGTGCATGGTGGAAATAAAGAAAAATCTTAGAGGAAACATCATTGATGATAAATATAATTGGTTTAGGTTCTTTGAAACAATGTAATAATGGATGATAAATCATAGAAAAGTTAGGGTTAGAAGCTGACTCAATACAACCACCATTTTGTGTAACGCCATCTTTTTCAGTTGAAATTCCTTGACGGATGGTAGAATATAACAACACCAATTTTTATTTTTTAATCCCTTCAATATTAATATATATATATATATAAAAGAACACTAATATGGAGATGATATTGTTCGTTAAAGGAAACCATAATTAATATATTAAATATATCTATATATATTAAAACTAGAACATATATCATTTGGGAAAAAATGGTGATCCCATTGATTGGCACCACATATAAAAAATTATAGACAATCATTATTTCCAAAATTATTGTTTTACACATGCTTTTTCGTAATGTTAGGATGAAATCAATCATTCGGTTGATGAAGATAATTTTTGGGTTAATTACATAATCAAATAAAATTTTACTTTAATTTACATATTTTACATAAAAAACCTTTTAGCTTTATAAATTTATTTTAATGGGAAATATAGAAGGTGAAATAAATATGGTTGGGTTATTAATGTGGTGTTGGAAGTATTTTTCATTTGCATTGTAAATCCCAAAATGTGGATCAATGACATTGATGGAGGATATTCTCATGGTTGATAAAAAACATAGTGGGATCATAACATTTACCACTACCAGACATGACTATCACCAACAATATACCCACACTAGATTTAGGGAAAATTATTTCATTGTTTTACACACATAATTAATATTTAATGCATACATTATATATATTATTTAATTTTTTGTTTTTCAAAATATTCATAACATATTTTATTAATGTATTTGAAGAATCTTTCTGTATCCGATGTGATAGTAAATTTATTCATCTAAAAATGAAATCTATAATAAGAATTTTATGCTTAAATTAATAAAATTATTCTGTTCATTTCTACAAATATTCAATATACATTCATCAATGGAACTAAATTGATCAATTTTTTTATGAATACATTTATATTTATCATCCTTCAATCGATGCTTGAAAAAACAAACTGTTTTTGTTGATATGAATTCACCATTGAGATAAAAAACGAGGAAGTATAAGGTGTGATAGATGATCAGATATTTAAAAGAGGTGGGTCATGGGTTCTTTGATAATGTATTTTAGTTTACTATGGGAATATATTACTATATCATTTCCTCAGAAGACATAGTGGATATAATCTAAACACCGATGATGAATCTGTTATAGTGTATATTAGATCCACGTTCTTTATCATGATTCATGGAAATATCATCTACCGTGGAATCATGGAATAATGGGTGATGTGGTTTTCATTTTTTGGAAAACCTTAATAGAATGAACTTTTTTCTAGGATCATGTGTCATGTTTTCACCTGGTTCTATAATCTTGTCATGTGGGTGGAATTTTTCATCACATGATGTATCAAACCCATACACATTATGGGAATTAATGTTTGTGGATTTGAACATGTAATAGGATGAAAATTGAACATAAAAAAATTCATAAGAATGCATAGAGTGCAAGTGGAAAACTATATTATCATACATGGCCAGTGTACCCAAAAATGATAAATTTAGAATGACATGACCCAAGTATATAGGTAATTTATGATGTTCTTGGGCACGAGAAACACGAAATAGGTTGAACAAATTTACTTAAGACAGACAATATATAGAATATAAACACATTGTGCATTTCTACGATTCTTATGCATTATGTGTCCACTAATTCATGAAATAATATGGTCCCACATGTAGACTAACCATATATGTTTCCAGCATAGAACAAGATAGTGTACTTCATTTTGGAATCATAGATACAACGCAAGGTGTTATGAGTAGGGTGATTATTTTAGGGATTCTCTGAAGATGTAAATGATTTAGTTTGATCATTTTGTGGATTTCAAGATCGGTACCCCAATTTCACCACATTGTCGGTCCCCCATTCTATTTTAACTGGTGGAGTCTATATCCCATAATAATACTAAGGATGTAGATCCACTATCTATAGTGTGGACCACACCCATATTATGAGTAATGATGGGGATAATGTCATCAAATATATATAGAGACCCCTCTTCTATGTTGTGTAGTGGTGAGATCCAATACATCCATAGGGATTAATATTTAGTTGTGCATAGTACTGGATGTAAATGATGCACTATAATTATTAGAAGGCTCTATCAACATTCTTATCTTGGATATAAAGATAGATATAACATTAATCCCTTGAATGGAATTAATTTTATTAAATATTATGTTGGTATTCATGTAAACTCTTTATTATGGGTTATAATGTCTATGGCTATTTTGATTTCTCCATTTTCTACTTTGCGTAATTCTACTTGGTATGTGTATAATCATATAGTAATGGTATTTTCATGAAAATTTTGTATATTTTGAATATGATAGATAGATTGTTTCTCACCTTGGTGGAAATAGTTTCATTTATGTATAGAGTATTCTTTTTGGAGATAACAGTGTTATGTTTAAATCAATTATAATTGAGTTGCATAGTAAATTTCATCTCCACTTTTTCTAGATATTTTTTAGGAACTTATTTATTGTTTGATATGTATTTTTATGTATATATTATTTTTATTTCAATATCTTATATTGATATAATTATTAGGTGTCATTTCTTGAATATCATATATATATATATATATATATGTTTTTTCCATTGTTATTTCTCATCAATATTTCCTGGATATGGTTGTGTGTTTTTTTATACGGCTATGCATATAAGCATTTAGTCAATGGCCTCCTATATTAGAGAACTTTTAATAAGTTGTTGTTTCCTTCCACTGGCCCATCAGAGGTGGTCTTGGGGTGTCATAAATACAATACTACCTAGAAAGTAGGCATCAGTGGGTCTATTCATGTAATATTCTATTAAGGGTACCATGTAAAAAATTATAGTGGTAAAAATTGATCATTGATGCCTTAGTAAATTTTTAAGATAAATAAGAAATTTTAATGTATATGATAGAAATTTTTATTTAAATTCATTTTAATTATTATGGTTTCTATTAATCAAATCATAGTTAAACATATATCTCTAATGACTTTAGGATTTTTGACACTTTTTAAATGAGTTTTAATATTAAATTTTCTATTTTTACACTTTTATGTTTCAATATGCATGTATGTGGGACTATATGATACTTGTGAGGGTTAGGGATAGAATATTTTAATGTTTACCTAATATAATAATGTCTAATCACAATTAATGAAATTATAATGAAGACATAAGTCACTCACTACAAAGAAAATAATATCCCACAACAACTATTGGAATTAAAATAATCTATAATTTCAATGTACATAAAAAGAATAAACCAACCCACATGGAAAAATCCAGTACAATTTGGTTGTTCGTGAGCCTTATTTACGAGATTATTATCTTATAACTGACAGTATAGAAATTGAACATTTTTATGGATAACGTCTCATTCGAGGATGATGATTTTTATAAAATTTGGATTTTTCAATGACATGGTTCCCCAATATTGAGGTATATTGAGATACATTGTGGTTATTCATGAGGTCATCAATACTTTATTTCACCAATGAACGTAATTTTATTTGGTCTTGTACATAATTTGAATTTATTTCATATATAAATAAGTATAAAAGAAAAGATCTTACAGACTTAAATATGATTAGCCTCAACATAATTGAAATTTTGATAATGGAATAATCAAATTGTGTTCGAAAATATATGGATATCATTATTATGGTTATTAACCACATAAGTATAGATTAGATAAAAAGTAGGTAGGATATTATGTTATAATTTGTTTTACTAAAATGCAACCGAAATTTAATTTTTTTATGGATTGAAAATAAACATTCTTTTCTTCTATAATTTTAATAAGATTTAAAAAAAAATTATTATGGGGAATTTCCAAGGTAAAAGGTGGTATGGTTTGGATAATTGCACCGACCAAATATTAGTTTTCTGATTAATATGTTTTTATTATATATATATTATAATTATAATTTGGATATATTTAAATTTTTTATATGTCTAATGATTTTTTGAATAATTTATTAATATATTACAAAAATATTTACATCCATAAATATATCCAATAACATAATATTTCAGGTATAGACTTTTATATAACCATTAATATTTTACTTATTGACTTTATAATGTTATTATAAATTTTATTATATTGTCATGAAATTAATTATTGGTAATTAAAACATTCTGGTTATATTATATAATAATATATACATATATTCCATTTTTATTTTGAATAATTATTATGGTTATTGTTCATTTAGGTCATTATATACAAGGCACTAGATTATAATAATGATTTTTTCAATTTAATTTGAAATTTAGATTTTGTTTACATTGTAAATAATATTATTAATTATGGATTTTTTAATGTTTTTTTAATTATTATATGAACATATTATTTATTTTTATAATAAATATTAACAATTATTAGTAATAATAAATAAACATGACAATTCCCTTATCAATCACATTTATATAATTGAACATTTTTTTAAATTGGACATTTTTCAACATTATGTAGTTTTCTTCACTAAATCTCAATGATGATCTGTAAATGGCTACCTCTAATTTATTTTTCCACATATCCTTTATATTTTTTAATTAATATTTTAAATTCATTTAACCAGGATTTAATTTTTATTGGGGTCCTTCTTTGTTGAGGAAAAATACCACTCTATCAATGGGATTTAATAGATTTGTTAAAAAATAATGTCAAATAATTCACCAACACTTATTCATGTTTCATATGAATTCAATATAAATTACCATGAATTTATTCCATATTAAAAAAATGTATTATTATATTACATTGTAGTTATTATGTTATAATATGTTTTTGATATTTCTCTATGTCAAAAATAGAGGTGTCATGTAGATAAATCCCAATAAAAATCATTAAATATAAAAATTTAGGTCATTCAATACACTCCATATTTAATTAACTAACAATATATCCATGATTTTAATAATATTTTCATGACTTATTATATTCCCTCTTTACTAATTTTATATTAAATGTGCATAATTTGTGTGAAATATTAATGTTTTAATATTAAGTATAATTTTTGAGCATTTTTAGAAGTAGTCCAATTGAGTCAGTGTAATGTTTTAATAATAAATATCACTATAAAAATCCAAATTCTGTGGTTCTTGTTTTTTAGGATTATCCTTTCAATATAAAACATTTCATTAGAAGGTACCATGAGCCAATTCTACCATTTGAAGGGCCATATGGTCCTCACAAATAATACCATAGAATCTGCGAACAAACTGGACCAGCCTTGAAGATTTATTTACTGGGATCAATCCAGAAGTCTAAAAACATTAAATCTCCACAATAATTCGGGTAAAACTACATTTCATCTTGGATAAAAATTTCAAGGCCCAAATATAAGTACAACGGGCCCAAATGAAGCTTTTAAGTCCAGCCGACCATTCTGTCCGAGAATTAAAATCAGTATAGTATGCATGACATATATCATGATGTAATTATCAAAAAGATCTGATATTTTGCAGTGTTAAAGAGGGGATATAAATGGACGACCATTTTGAAGAACCCATTCGTATTTGAAGGCATATTCATGTTCAAAAACCCTTTCACATTCTGAACTTCAAAATGACTGGATTGAAATGGACAGTTTTACATTGTTTAATCAACCGTCCATACCTTTTGATCCATAAGTCCAAATGTCTCCACATTTTGAGAGTAGTCGTACACCTTTATTATATACAACTTTTAAGAAGGAGATTGCTCGAGATTCAGCTGTCTTGATGTGAAAATTTGTGAGCCATGTGGAGGGGTATTGCTGGAATGTAAACAGTCCACCACCTTCAGCTATAAATACATCCCCTCATCTCCCTTCAAAAGGGATGGAATTTAAGAAGAGAGGAGAAAATATTCGCACGACCAAGTCCTTTACAATGGTTTGGGAGGATCTTCCATACTCATGTTTTCACTTGAGAGACCTTTCCTCCTCTGTTTGTTTTCACATAATTTCGTGTTCTTCGTTTTTGTAATTCTGTTAGTCTCTTTCTTTGTAATTCTATTTTAATGCAAGTTACATATTTAATATCTCTTATTCAAATTCACCTTCTGTAGTTTAATATTTATGTTCTTAAAATAGTTTAAATTTAGTTGAATCCCCTTCCTTTCTTCTGCTTCCTCATTCAATAGAAAATCCATTTTTAATTTTCTTAATCATTTGTGTGTGCGTTCAGCGCACTACTCTTATCTGGTACCTTTATTTTTCTTCTCTTTATAATTCATCACCATAATCATTATAAAAATATTAGTAATCATTTTAATGGAGATGTAATTCTTTAGTTTGGGTGAGTTATAATTTAGGTATGATAAGTGATTGAGATCTTTTGCTCGATGAATGTTCTTTAAATTAATATTGTGTATGTTGAACTTTATATGTCATGGATTAATGAAATGTTTTGTTTAATATATGGATTCCATGGATTATTGGAACCAAAATTACAATACCATAAACAATTAATGGTAATGATTAGAAACCTATGTTATGTTACGGCTTGGATTATAGATTTAACACTTGGGAATTCCGATCAAATTCATCTTGTGATATTGGTGTTAATTTAATGCAATATAAAGGAAAGCTCAAGGATATCACAAGATTAACTACCTAATGATGAACTCACCCCAATATTTGTCAATTTTTTAAATCAAACATCATACATAAATTATTTCATAAGCTCTGCAAACAAACCCCCCAATCAGAATACAATTAACCAAAAACAAACGACTATTACAAAGTGTCATCGCCGAGGATTCGACCTGAGTGCTGCTATACCCATTAGCAGAGCACCGGAAGAACTCGCTGCCCCTGATATGAAATTTCTAATCATAGGGAACAAACCCTTAAAGAACTTGCTACCCCTGACATGAATTACCAACCTCTTGGTATTTAATATCCAAACCTAGAAGCTGACTTCAAACTCAAAACGGGTTTGATTCATCTTATCCCTCATTTTCACGGTCTAGCCGGTGGGGATACACATATCCACCTTTAAGTGTTCCAAGTGGTGTGCTCTACCATGAATCCTCAAGTGGTTCCTGAAGAACAAATAAAACTTCAAGCATTCCATTTCTCCCTATCTGACACTGCTATGTCATGGCTCTACTAACTTCCTCCTGGTTCCATAACCACATGGAATGACATGTTATTTTATTTGATTATGATAAATTATGTCTCTCTTTAATCAGGAATATAATTTAATCCCAATAAGTTTTCTATCCTGATAAGTATTCATTATAGAATGAGATGGTGGAAATAGTACTGGAATCATATATACATAACCATGTGTTATGATCATTTTTCATCATTAATCGATGCTTGGGAAAGGAAATTTATAATGTCTTATAATCACAGATATTTTGGGGTCGGTACCCCTATATCACACCAGATTTATATTCCGCATACTATTTTCACAAGTGGGGAATTTAACCCCCAATAAAATAGTGGGTCTGGTTCCTCTATATATGGAGTTGTTTCCCCACCTAGTCATGTAGATCTGACAAGAAGAGGTTATAGAAATTATTAAAATTTTACCCTAGTATTGGAGTGTGGTTTTTAATATTGGGACCTCCACACTGCATCTTCTGTGGTCATGCATAGTGTTATGAATCATTAATAGAATATTGGGAGTTATATTCAATCTCAATACTCTTAGTTGTTTTGATGAGATGCAAATACCCTTTTTCTCTCAATTTCATTTCATTGGAGAATATATGATTGTGGGTTTGTTTTACCCCATTCCTTATCATTTAAGATTACTATGGATATTTCAATCACAATTTATATTTTTTTGGAGTTGTAGTGAGTATGATTATTATCACACCTTAATTTAACATTAAATTTTTTTGACTTATATAAAAGAATTTAATATTAGTTGTTAAATTGTTGGACCTAGTTTTTTTTTCATATAGTGATACCATTGTTAAATATCTATCTTCAGGCATCATCGATTGATATTGTTAGTTGGTCCTCATAAGTCTTCCCTTTTGATAATTATTTCATAGTTGTGGTATTATATTTGGTAGGTCATTTAATCACCTTTAAACACTTTTGTTGTTGTTGTTGTTGTACATTGATATATTTCCTAGAGGTTCTTGGAACCATGGTTTACACAATAGATGTTTCTTTGTTTTACTATATTCGTAAAAATTTTCATATATATTATTATATATATTTGTATAGGACCGTAGGATATATCCTCCCAAATTAGTGACATATCTATAAAGTTCATATTTCTTATCCCATAGAATATTTGAATTGGGTTATTTGTCTCTTTCTTGTCATACATCAATCTAGTGAGTTCAAGGTGGGTCGAGTCAGGAAATGTGTTGTTGAGCGGAAAATGTACCCAAATTATTAGTAAAAATAGATAATTTAGTAGATAGATATTTTTTACATTAAATTACAAATGGTTTCATATATTACTAGACATTTTATGTATTATTTAATTTATATTTAAAAAAATTACTATTTATTCAAACATTCATAAAAGTTTTCTTTATGGAATCATAATTATTTGTGAATTTCAAATGTGTTATATTATAAATAAATTATTTGTAATCATGAAATTTTATATATGCATGGCTTTCAGGACATTTGATACTATAGGGATACTTAGATCACATATATTATTTCATACACAATGGATGAAAATTATAAAACTTTCTGGAAATTAAAATCCAATATTATCTCACTCTCTATACTGAAAACAATATTCAACAATAATGTATAGATATTTAATATATATTAATTTTAATTTTTCTAATATTCATAAAATCATACAATTGGACCTTAAAATATATAATTATAAAGGTCACGAGTCATATATATATATATATATATATAATCCACACTATGGATAATATGGTAATAAAATATTGTTCTGGAGAGACTTTTCTTAATATTTGATGCTTTTGAGAAGAGAGAATAATTAAATAGAATGATTTTATTATAATGAGATACAATTAAATAGTGTTTTATTATTTACTAGGGTATATTAATTTAGATCTCCAACTAATTTACATTCATGTGGCCTTGTTCACCATTTGAATTTAATAAAATCTAAAATGAGTATGAAAAATTATAAAAACCTCTAATCCATGAATTTTATGTGCCTATGATTAAAATGAAATTTGATAATAGGATAATATTATTTATTGTATAAATATATTTAAATTCATTATTTTGGTATGTTCATGGAAACAAATTTATGATATACCCCATATGAAAGATATTATTTAAGAATATTGTTTACTATAGTGCATGCACATTTTAAAAATTCATATTCAATAAAAAATTATCATGTTTTATCTCTAACTACGAATTATATTTTTCATAGATATTTGAAGTGGGAATTCAACAAGTCATTATTTGAATGATGGGGACATTTTTAAAAAAATAATTTTATATAACTTCTATAATATTTTTAATGAAATCTGTAATACATTGAAAATATGGATATATTTAGAACATTCAAAAGTTTCATCATGGATGATTATTTTAATAATATTCTATAATATAATTTACATACTTAATTACAAATATAAACTTACATACCAAGGAATATACATCATGTGCCTTTGTGATAAGTTATATATGTATTTTTATATTGTAATTTTAGTATATTTTATGTTTTAATCTAATTTATAAATTATTGACAAATAATATAGGATATATTTATTAACAATATATATACCATTGTGTTATGTATATTTTTTAGATTAATTATAAATGAATTTTATTTATATTATATTATAGTAGACATGGGATTATTGTGATTTTATTCACAATTTTTTTATGAATGAATGATTTTTTTATATTATTTATAATTTTATTAATATTTCTTATTTTCAATGATGTTAACATAATATTTATACTTATTAAAATTTTAATATTTAGATATTATTATTCATATAATTAGATAACTGATTATTCATAAACAATTGTTATGAAATGGAAAAATTTTGAAATGGGATATTCTTCTACCATCTATATCAACTTCTCCAACTCTACTTGATGATCTATGTATATTTTCATTTTTCAATTTTTCCAAATTTCATTCCTCCATTTAAATTAAATTAAAATAATTATATTTATATTATCCAATATTAACGTATTATGGGGTTCTCTCGACATAAAAGAAAAAAACCAATAATTCTAAGAAGTTTTAATGATTTATTAAGGAATAATGTCCCATTATGAAAATACAATCTTTCAGGAGTCATATTTCATCAATGACATCTACTGATAATTTATTCCCTCTATCCATGCCATTTAATATTATTAAATTTTTATTTTATATTATGATAATTTAGTTATGATGAATCTATAATTATTAAATAGTGGTGTTATCTAGATATCTGCTATGAAAAACATTTAAAAATCACACTTGGTTGGCCATTTTATACATTCTATATGTACTAAAAAAATGATCGATTGTAGGATAAAAAAATTAGGATTATAGTATTTTAAAATATTAAATATTATTTCAATATTAATTTAGAAAATATTTTTATTTTTTTGAATAATTTCAAAATGATAAAAGAGTGATTGTCTTGGAAATGTGTTTTCAAACCTGAATTGAATAATTTATCATACCTAAAATTTTGAACAAATATAAATATTTTATTTATTATATATTTTATCACATTTTTCTAAAATTATTTATTGTAGAATAAAATGAAGTGATATAATTATATTATTAATGACTTCAATGTAAACCTGTGCGGTTATATTTGTTTAATTTTAAATTTTATTATGAAATTTTTGGATCAAATATATATGATGATACTTAATAATGTTATTGAATAAATTATATCATATATTTATACTTTTCATAAAATCTTATTTTATATTTATTTTTCCCATTATTTAATTTCTGTTCGATACAACAAAATTATTATTTTAATTAATATAGTAATAATTATTGTTCTCCTGCCTATAATGGAATAATATTAATATTGATATTACAGTTTTTTTTAAAATTATTAATGGAGTCTAATGATGTGTGTTTATTAAAAATTAAATTTATATAATATATGTATTTTATTTTTAGGATGATTTTTTGTTAATACGTGAGCATATTAGAGGGATTATTCCGAAATGAATATTTTTATGGTGATATTAATAACTACATAGATTGAAAAATATTTTACATTTTGAAATTTCTAAAATATTGTAATTTATAATCAAAATCTTGAATGTTGCATTTTTTATCTTCACTCTAGTTTAAAATTTTGATCAATCTAATCGATTATCCATAATTTCATTTTTTTTCTATGACTAACAACGTATATTAAGTTAGGTATATTTTTATAAAGATCCTAAATTTATTTCCTTTGATTCATTTATATATATACAATGATTCTTGAGGATATGAGACATATTATTTAGTTGTCTATTTCGATTATTTCTCTAAATTCAAGTATAGTTTATGTTTAATATTTTCAGACTCAAATAATTTAGTATTAAATTGATTTTTCTTCCACTCAACATACATAAAAATAAAAAAGTATACATATTATTTATAAACAGTCATGAATATTTTTTATTATTTTGAAATATAATGGATTTAGTGGGGTCATATAAGGCCTTGTAATCTCTCCCTTAATGTACACTATTGGTGAGTATATAGATTGTAATTATTGAAAAATATATAATTTACATGAACTCCCATTAATTATATATATATACTAGACCATGGACTCGGGTTTATAACTATATTGGTGGTTGAATTTTGAGTCTTCATGTACTTCTAGGACCTATATGGTTAATTATTTCATGGATTTTAGGTATTGGATATTATCCACTTCAATATTGTATTTATTTCAATAATGTTTATATTTTATTTTGAAATATTACTATATATTATATTAGATGATGTGTCATTTATGTTTTTATTATTAAAATGTTCTTAATTAATATAATGTGTCATGTATAATTTAATGAATGGACTCTCTATGTAAAACTTATAGACGAATTCATTTATTCATTCATTATTATATTTCGAGTGGAAATATTCTAGTTATTCAAATTTAACCCATTTGAACAAGGTATGAACATTGGAAATTAAGAAATAATCTAATCTCTATGAGTATTATTTTTTGGATTTTATTCACTATGTATGGTCGTTTATTTTATAGGTTGGATGTGATGTGAATTATTTTATGAGACCGAATTTATTTAATGAGAGGTAGTTTTTTAGTATTTCATGATTTCTGATTATTTATGTGTCAATAGATAACTTTATTCTAATATTATGTTTATAGAAATATAGTGAATCAATCAAAATTGTCTAGAGAATGTTAACTAAGCTTCAAGGATTACATTATATGACCTTAACAAATTCTTTTCACAATAACATAAAACTATTTATATATGTTAAATTATATCAATATATTTATTTTAGGATTGAAGATATGATTTTGGCCTTAAAGGATATTGAGAAATGATTATTTTCACTGCTATTATGTAAAAAAATTATAAACATATTGATTTTGAATCAACAACATATGATTAAGGGAACCACTCAATGTAAAAAAGATAAAATGATTAAAGACATGTTAATAATTTTCATAAGTATCTTTTATTATTCTATAGGGTTCCCTTATTTATTCAGTATTAAACATTTTTTATTTACAACATGTTCTGAAATATATTATTGTATTATATTAATCATTGTTTAGCTTTATAAAATTATGGAATTATTTGGTTATTTAATACTTTAAATTATCGTGTTACATTTTCATAAAAAATATTTATTACTACTCAGTTGATTTATTTATTTTATCTAATTTTGTTTATTTATTAGTGAATACATTTACATGTGATATATTAGGATTATTAGTTCCAGTCTCTAGAACATAATTATTGGGGAGTAAAGTTAGGATCTATTTTCATTTCAACACAATTACATGGTTATTGAGTTTAGCAAATATATTATTCATGTATTTTTTAAAATTACATTTCACTAATTAAATATTTCAATTTTTGTAATATTTATTTTTATAGAGATATAATTCACATATTGAAAGGTTATATGTTTTATCATTGGATAAAATTGAATTATATGGGGTGTACTTTTAGTAATTATATATGAATGTAATTTCAAATTTAAATTATATTTTTTTTAAAATATATCTGATATCATTATTATTGAAACCATTAGATAGAGTTTTAATATATCTATTGGGTACTGTCCCATAAAATGAGACCTAAAATACCTATCAGATAGTGTATAACTAATCGAAAATATAATGATGAATAATATATACAAGATTAAGATATATCATTACTACTCAAGTGTAATTTTAAAAAAATATTATTTTATTATACCTAATGACTATTCGATATAGTAATGCAATGTTGATGTTAATAAGATAAGAATTTGTTTTCTAATTCTATATAAAATTATGATGAGATGTGTAGAATACTAATTTTAGAATCAAGACTGTAAATATGACCCCAACTTATTGAGTAAGTGGAGGAAAATTCACAAATATAAACTACATGATTGATATTTTTTCAATGAGGCACATCTGAGTATATGTATGATGTAAAAATTATATACATTCCTAATTTATTTATGTTTTGAGGTTATTACTCTATTTTATTTTATGTTTTTTTAGTTTAAAGTTTTCTTCATATGTAATGTATCGATGGAACTCAATCTAGACTGAAAAAATATGTCTGATGAGTTAAGTAGAGGACTACAAGGTATATAGATACATAGTTATTTCTTATTTTTTAGATTATGGGACTCATAGGATTTAATGATAGGCATTTTTATAAGTGTTTTAAAATTTATTCCTTATGGAATGTTCGTATATGTCCATATCAATGTTGTTTATGATGAAGAATATTTTTTAACAGTTATTTTTCTATATTACTTAAAAAATAATATTATATACTTTTTTATTTATTATATATTGTACTCATCATGTAAAAATACATTATTATTTAGGATAAAATAGTTTATTATAAAATTTTACATAGTTATTTTTCACCGTTTATTTATTATATGGCATCCTATTTGGTTTAAATATACTCACCCTTATATTTTTTTCAAACATGTGTTGTGTCTTATACAGATGAAAGTCATATCTTCAGAGACATGGGTAAAAATGGATTTAGTGGAACATAGTTGTACCTACTAGATCTGACCATGCTCAGTTGTTAGTTATGGAGATTATGAATTAGGCTCTCAACAGTCTCCCATTTTATTAATGATTGTTAGGATAACACATAATATTTTATTTCACAATTTTTTCTCACCATTTTATGATTTTAATTATTCATAATTATTTTCAAATAATTCAATATGTTATTTCATGCATTTTTTACAGAAAATATATTTTCTTCATTTATTATAACTATTTTACATTTTATCATTATAGTTTTTTACATGCATAAATGTACATATTCAAATCCTTTCCATTGCATAGATATTTATACTCATATCATGTCCCTATACATTATACTATTATAGGTGGGATTAAAGAATAATAAATGAATTAACACAATTTGTGTGGGCCATAATGGTTTTTTTTCATGGTAGTGTTGGATTAGCGGTGTTTCTTTCTTAATGACTATATTTTGAGTCAAATTTATTACGATGATTCATTTGGTATCTAAGGAAAATGATGATATAGTTTCATAAGTTCATATAATAGGATAATAACCCTTGTATTAGGGGAAAAACAAGTATAAACATACACCTGCAATCTAACTACATTGATATGGTATCTGCATACAAATAAAAAAGTTATATGGAATAAATCATAGTTGATTTTTATCATATTGGGTACATTTTCTGGAATATAATTATTGAGAATTCCCTCCATATAGCCTCACCTAATCATGATATGATATGATAAAATTTAGGATTCATAAATTATGTGATCCACCATGGATATTTATATATGATTTTTAAGACTATCATTTGACTAATGGGGCCACTAATCAGGGACCCACTCATGAGATGATTCCTCTACAATTCATGTTAGAGGGTTGATTATGTGTTGAATATAAAATTTATCAATTATTTAAAATTGATTATGTTTGAATGATTAAGCTTTTAATTGAGTTAAAATGATGGAAAATGTTTAGGATTCATAGAAATAAAGACCCTTGGGCTCTAGATGACTGACACAAATAAATTTTCTGAGTTATCATGCTTGTTTAGACCCCATCCGATCAGATTTTTTTTGTTTCTTCTATTTATTTCATTGATAATCAATGTAATTATTGGATTATAATTAACAAGAGTCATGATGTTGATTTAATTTAAGGGTTATAATTCCAATATATTTTATTTTATGAGAATTACCATTGAAAAATTCACACTCTATGGATTCTAGAGCTTCATGACCTGCAATATTGTTTTATGCCAATTTACAATACTTCATGATTCATACCAACCTCATACGTCACGATCCATATATGGAGAGGTATGTTAATTAATTTTCATGAATAATGATTATGTATTTTAACGAAAAATATTTTATTTCATGGACTCCATATGTATTACCATTTAAACTAGTGTGTTGGAGAAAAAACTAGTTATAGAGATCATCAATGTAATGGTTGGTCAAATACATGGATCCAATTGTGGTCATCATGGGGATGAGTCATCTGTAGAATCTAGGTGGTCTCAATTAATATTCTCATGGATCATGAAAAATACCCCTATCTAGGCTCAGATATGTTGTTCTATCGCATAGGGACCACACAAATAGCCATTTTATCCATGAGAGAGGTTTTTATATTTATAGGTTTGGTGATGTCACATTTGTTTTTATTTCCTAAGATAAAATTTGAGGAAATAATATCAATTATGGTTGGACCTACAAGGAAGATATTGTTATGTGATTATCTATCTCATAAGTATGTTTATAGAGGGCCCTATAGAAATGGATCGAATTGGTAAATATGTCGAGTTCCATATGGTTGTTGTGGAGGTAAATTACATTACTCTGTGTGATTCACACCTCAATCACTGGGTGCACCACAATAATCATATATGGATAGTGATGGAAGAATGGGGTAGTTGTAGGATATGTATTGATATGATTAGGCTTATCATTTGATTAATTAATCTATTTTATACTTATTTTATAAAATTTATTATTTTGGTGTAGACATGTCATAGAGTCATTCCATTATTTTTATATCCCTTGGGCATGAACAACATATTCATGATGACTCATTTTCCAAGGATCTATCACTAGAGTTATCAACTCAGTGAAATTATTATTCATTTCATATTTTATAATAGTATATGTCACTTATTATAGGAACAAACTCATGGGATCTCTGGTTCTATTAAATGAAACCATTTAATGTCAACTAGGTATCGAATGGAAATATTTATTTTGTTCCAAAATCTACATTAATTTCATTAGAGTGTAATTCCTTAAAATAAATGGGATGATATACTCCTTATTGGGAGATAAATATCATATATTTGAGTGAGTGGGCATATTTTATAGGAATTAATAACCAATATTGAATTATATGGAGAGTTTGTCCCTTGGTACAACATGATCATTTAGAATATGGTGTCCAATGGTAATCAAGGATTTTTTTGACGTCATTTATGATGATATTCTTAGACTACATCTAATGTTTAAGAACATATTATGAATCATCTATCACCTTGGGATATAACTGATATCATTTGAGAATCATTTGTTCCCCCCACCTAGATATTTAATTAATAGGGTGCATTAGAATTTCTATTGAGATAATGTTTTTATTTTTCCCAATTTATCCCCGGAACAACTCTAGTTTTGTTTGTGATAAAAGGATGATGGGAGTGTGGGGTTACTTGTTGAATATCACATTCTAAATTAAGTGATAAAAATTAATATTACTATATTCCATGTACTTATTGACATTTTTATTAGTTGAAATTTTTTAATTGGTTCGTAATGATCAATCACATGTATGAATACCATTTGTGATTGTTCGTGGGGATGTTATTAAATAGATAACAGTCTAATGATTCAAAAGAAACTATCTGTTTTTATGTGTTATTTTTCAATGACTAGTCCCATTATTATATTAATTAACCATATTAACATGACCATAAAATTATACATGGACCTATTCTATGTTTTCTTTATTGACAATGGTCTCATATACTCTTCGATAGAGGAGGAGAACGAAAAGCAGTTGAGGTTTTTAATATACAGTCTCTAAGAGATGTAGCATTATGATATGTAGTTTATATATTAGTTATTGTTCATAATTGATTAACTACTATATAATTCCATATCTAATAGTATATTAGATAGTTATTTGGGAAAAATTGATATAGATATTTCATTTCTACAATCCAAAATTATGTAGGACATGCATAGATTTCATGAATTTATTGGATGATATAGGGGTTAATTTTGGATGTTTCCTGGTTATGACCACTTTTACTTCCATGAATCAATAATGGATGTTTTTTACTTGAACAAATATTTTTTTAGTTATCATTTTAAGAGTTGGGGATGAGTCTGACTAGTGCTCAAGTGATGAGGCTACTAGATAATGGAGTTGAGTAAGTTGTGTTTTGAGATACTAATAGAGTGGGAATATGATTAATGATGATACTATGGAAGTAAATGATAACTTATTGTTCTTAAATATTTAGATCCATTTAAGAAAATTATATTACTAAATATCTAAATTTCAAAGCGATAGTACTAACTCTAAATATGTGGTTGAATTATCTTTTGGGTGAGTGATATATTATTTAACTATACCATCAAAAGTCACTAGTATGTCTTCACATAGAAAGATATAACCATGAAATAAAGGAATTGTATTCTATTCCTATTGGAATATAACATTGAAATATTCTAAAACCGCATGAAGGTTAAAATAGTATCATATTTCATTTGTAGGAAATCAGCTTCCAACATGTTGGAGGAGGTTTCTGAGCAGCTGGCTTTGATGTGGTTAACCCAGGTAGTATATATGGGAATATCATATCTTCATATGATGGATGTTACACCGCCTATAGGGTAGAATATATGTTATGATCAGTTAGTAGTCTTTGAAAATATGGTTTTAAATTACTATATATCCTCATGATATTCACCAAATGTATTCTATGAATGTGGTGATCATGTAATACTTTCCTAGTGATAGTCAGTTTTCCTCTAACATTGTGTGAGTATGTGTTGAGGTAGTTTCTAACGAATTTTTATAACAATAAATAACAATGCGTATAATATATATTAATATATATATATATACCTATATTATTAGTTTTTTGTATTTTTATTAGATTGATCAATGGTGTGTTTTTCTCTATGTTCCGCATATGTTAGATAGTATTGAATAAACCTTGGGTGTAGATAATATGATGAAATAAATTTTTATCCAATAAAAGTTGAGGAATATCATATTTAGTGATTTTTCATTATATAATATTTGAAATGTGATATTAAATGATTATATATATGTGAATTGAACAATATTCCATGTCATGAAACACTACTTCCATCAAGGAGAAGAGCTAAATGGGGAGATTATTGTAATTGTACATATATGAGATCAATAAACTTGATGGGGTTCATATTATAACCATTTATTACTATGATGTTCAGTTCACAACATTTGCATTGAATTTATTTTGGATTCTTCCGAGTCCCATTTGTGAATAATCCTTGAGTTTATCAACTACAAAAACATGCTCACAAAGTCGATTATGTTAGTGTTTGAGAATATGTCCAAAACTAGTGTGTTGGACTATAAATTCAGTTTGAAGTATCAATTTACATTACTAATTTTTTTTATTATATAAATAATAAGTCCTAAATTGAAATGGACACATTGGAAGACTATTATGGGTGACCATTCAGGTCACCTTTGTGATGTACTATGATTCTTGAGACACCATTTGATGGGGTAGAGTTGGTATTTGAAATCAATCAGAAGGTTAATTTAATCTGTGATCATATAATGTAATCCTAGAGATAATATAAATATATGATGTATCTATGTAATATTTCCTTGTATTTCAGGCATGAGACCATGTTTTCTTGATAATATCCTATTTGGGAGTGTTTTTTATTTGACTGAGAATGAAAGTTATTCCTGAGTATCATTGGTCTATATCAAATTCTATATTGGTATTTAATAATTTCATTCCACATATCCATTCCCATATAGTTTCAAAATGTTCATGATTTCATACACGTATTTCAGGTGAGGTGATACTTTCGTAACCTAGTACATGTTATTTATTTTTGGATAACTTGACAGAGCGGTTGGTTCCACTTTTACAGTGTGCGTGGTGGAAATAAAGGAAAAATATTAGAGGAAACATCATGGATGATAACTATATTTGGTTTAGGTTCTTTGAAACAATGTTATAATGGATGATATATCATAGAAATGTTAGGGTTAGAAGCTGACTCAATACAACCACCGTTTTGCGTAACGTCAACTTTTTCAGTTGAAATCCCTTGACGGATGGTAGAATATAACAACACCAATTTTTATCGTTTAATCCCTTTAATGTTAATATATATATATATAGAAATTAACACTAATATGGAGATGTTATTGTTTGTTAAAGGACACCATAATTAATATATTAAATATATCTATATATATTAAAACTAGAACATATATCATTTGGGAAAAAATGGTCTTCCCATTGATTGGCACCACATATACGAAATTATAGACAATATTTATTTCCAAAATTACTGTTTTACACTTGGTTTTTCATAATGATAGGATGAAATCAATCATTCGGTTGATGAAGATAATTTTTGGGTTAATTACATAATCAAATAAAATTTTACTTTAATTTACATATTTTACATAAAAAACCTTTTCACTTTATAAATTTATTTTAATGGGAAATATATAAGGTAAAATAAATATGGTTGGGTTATTAATGTGGTGTTGGAAGTCTTTTTCATTTGCATTGTAAATCCCAAAATCTTGATTAATGACATTGATGGAGGAGAATCTCATGGATGATAAAAAACATAGTGGGATCATAACCTTTACCACTACCAGATATGACTATCACCAACAATATACCCACGCCAAATGTAGGGAAAATTATTTCATTGTTTTACACACATAATTAATATTTAATGCATACATTATATATATTCTATAATTTTTTTTTTCAATATATTCATGACATAGTTTATTAATATACTTGACGAATCTTTTTGTATCTGATGTGATAGTAAATTTATTTATCTAAAAATGAAATCTATAATAAGAATTTTATGCTTTAATTAATAAAATTATTCAATTAGATTCTACACATATTCAATATATATTCATCAATGGCACTAAATTGATCAAATTTTTTATGAATGCATTTATATTGATCATCCTTCAATCGATGCATGGAAAAAAAACTGTTTTTGTTGATATAAATTCACCATTGAGATAAAAAACGAGGAAGTATAAGGTGTGATAGAATATAAGATATTTAAAAGAGGTGGGTCATGGGTTCTTTGATAATGTATTTTAGTTTACTATGGGAATATATTACTATATCATTTCCTCAGAAGACATAGTGGATATAATCTAAACACCGATGATGAATCTGTTATAGTGTACAATAGATCCAGGTTCATTATCATGATTCATGGAATGATCATCTACCGTGGAATCATGGAATAATGGGTGATGTTGTTTTCATTTTTTGGAAAACCTGAAAAGAATGAACTTTTTTCTAGGAACATGTGTCATGTTTTCACCTTGTTCTATAATCTTGTCTTGTGGGTGGAATTTTTCCTCACATGATGTATCAAACCCATACACATTATGTGAATTAATGTTAGTGGATTTTCACATGTAATAGGATGAAAATTGAACATAAAAACAAATTTCATAGGAATGCATAGAGTGCAAGTGGAAAACAATATTATCATACCTGGCCAGTGTACCCAAAAATGATAAATTTAGAATGACATGACCCAAGTATATAGGTAATTTATGATGTTCTTGGGCATGGGAAACACGAAATAGGTTGAAAAATTGTACTTAAGACAGAAAATATATATAGAATATAAACACATTGTGCATTTCTATGATTCGTATGCATTATGTGTGCACTAATTCAGGAAATAATATGGTCCCACATATA
Organism: Viscum album; assembly: GCA_963277665.1. NCBI lineage: Eukaryota > Viridiplantae > Streptophyta > Magnoliopsida > Santalales > Viscaceae > Viscum > Viscum album. The sequence goes on from OY728155.1 coordinate 1,451,818,991, forward strand.
GACTAACCATATATGTTTCCAGCATAGAACAACATAGTGTACTTCATTTTGGAATCATAGATACAATGCAAGGCGTTGTAAGTAGGGTGATTATTTTATTGGTTCTTTGAATATGTAAATGATTGAGTTTGATCATTTTGTGGATTTCAGGATCGGTACCCCAATTTCACCACTTTGTCAGTCCCCCATTCTGTTTTAACTGGTGGAGTCTATATCCCCTAATAATACTAAGGATGTAGATCTACTATCTATAGTGTGAAACACACCCATATTATGAGCAATGATGGGGAGAATTTCATCATCTAAATATACAGACCCCTCTTCTATGTTGTGTAGTGGTGAGATCCATTACATCCATAGGGATTATTATTTAGTTGTGCATAGTACTGGAAGTAAATGATGCACTATAATGATTAGAAGGCTCTATCAACATTCTTATCAAGGATATAAAGATAGATATAACATTAATCCCTTGAATGGAATTAATTTTATTAAATATTATGTTGGTATTCATGTAAACTCTTTATTATGGGTTATAATGTCTATGGCCATTTTGATTTCTCCATTTTCTATTTTGCGTAATTCTACTAGGTATGTGTATAATCATATTGTAATGGTCTTTTCATGAAAATTTTGTATATTTTGAATATGATAGATAGATTGTTTCTCACCTATGTGGAAATATATTCATTTATGTATAGAGTATTCATTTTGGAGATGACAATGTTATGTGTCAATCAATTATAATTGAGTTTGATAATAAATTTCATATCCGCTTTTTCGAGATATTTTTTAGGAACTTATTTATCGTTGGATGTGTATTTTTATGCATATATTATTTTTATTTCAATATTTTACATTGATATAATTACTGGGTGTCATTTCATGAATATCATATATATATATATATATATATATGTTTTTTCCATTGTTATTTCGCATCAACATTTCATGTATATGGTTGTGTGTTTTTTTATATATCTATGCATATAATCATTTAGTCAATGGCCTCCTATATTAGAGATACTTTTACTAAGTTGTTGTTTCCTTCCACTGGCCCATCGGAGGTGGTCTTGGGGTGTCATAAATACAATACTACCTAGAAAGTAGGCATCGGTGGGTCCATTCATGTAATATTCAATTAAGGTGACCATGTAAAAAAATTATAGTGGTAAAAATTGATCATTGATTCCTTAGTAAATTTTTAAGATAAATAAGAAATTGTAATGTATATGATAGAAATTTTTATTTAAATTCATTTTAATTATTATGGTTTCTATTATTCAAATAATAGTTAAACATATATCTCTAATGACTTTAGGATTTTTGACACTTTTTAAATGATTTTTAATATTAAATTTTCTATTTTTACTCTTTTATGTTTCAATATGAATGTATGTGGGACTATATGATACTTGTGAGGGTTAGTGATAGCATATTTTAATGTTTACCTAAAATAATAATGTCCAATCATAATTAATGAAATTATAATGAAGACATAAGTCACTCACTTCAAAAAAAAATATCCCACAACAACTATTGGAATTAAAATAATCTATAATTTCAATGTACATAAAAAGAAAAAACCAACCCAAATGGAAAAATCCATCACAATTTGGATGTTCGTGAGCCTTGTTTACAAGATAATTATCTTATAACTGACATTATAGAAATTTAACATTGTTATGGATAACCTCTCATTCGAGGATGATGATTTTTAGAAAATTTGGATTTTTCAATGACATGGTTCTCCAATATTGAGGTATATTAAGATACATTGTGGTTATTCATGAGGTCATCAATACTTTATTTCACCCATGAATGTTATTTTATTTGGTCTTGTATATCATTTGAATTTATTTCAAATATAAATAAGTATAAAAGAAAAGATCTTACAGACTTAAATATGATTATCCTCAACATAATTGAAATTTTGATAATGGAATAATCAAATTGTGTTTGAAAATATATGGATATCATTATTATGGTTATTAACCACATAAGTACATATTAGATAAAAAGTAGGTAGGATATTTTGTTATAAATTTTTTTACTACAGTGCAACTGAAATTTATGTTTTTTATGGATTGAAAAAAAACATTATTTTTCTTCCATAATTTTTATAAGATTTAAATATTTTTTATTTTGGGGAATTTCCAAGGTAAAGTTGGTATGGTTGGGATAATTGCACCGACCAAATATTAGTTTTCTAAATAATATGTTTTTCTTATATATATATTATAATTATAATTTGGATATATATAATTTTTAATATGCCTAATGATTTTTTGAATAATTTATTAATATATTACAATAATATTTACTTCCATAAATACATCCAATAATATAATATTTCAGGTATATACTTTTATATTATCATTAATATTTTACTTATTGACTTTATAATGTTATTATAAATTTTATTATATTGTCAAGAAATTAATTATTGTTAATTAAAGAATTGTGGTTATATTATTTAATAATATATACATATATTCCATTTTTTTTGAATAATTATTATGGTTATTGGTAATTTATGTCATTATATACTAGGAACTAGATTATAATAATTATTTTTTCAATTTAATTTGAAATTTATATTTTGTTTACATTGTAAATAATATTATTAATTATTGATTTTTTAATGTTTTTTTAATTATTATATGAACATATTATTTATTTTTATAATAAATATCAACAATTATTAGTAATAATAAATAAACATGACAATTCCCTTATCAATCACATTTATATAATTGAACATTTTTTAAAGGGGATATTCTTTAACATTCTGTAGTTTTCTTCACTAAATCTCAATGATGATATATAAATTCCTAACTCTAATTTATTTTTCCACATCTACTTTATATTTTTTAATTAATAGTTTAAATTCATTTAACCAGGATTTAGGTTTGATTGGGGTCCTTCTTTGATGAGGAAGAATACCACTCAATCAATGGGATTTATTAGATTTATTAAACAATAGTGTCAAATAATTCACCAACACTTATTCATGTGTCACATGAAGTCAATATAAATTACCATGAATTGATTCCATCTCAAAAAGAAATGTATTATTATATTACATTGTAGTTATTATGTTATAATATGTTTAAGATAATTCTCTATGTCAAAAAAGGAGGTGTCATGTAGATAAATCCCAATAAAAATCACAAAATATGAAAATTTAGGTCATTCAATACATTCCATATATAATGAACTAACAATATATCCATGATTTTATTAATATTTTCATGACTTATTATATTCCCTCTTTACTTATTTTAAATGAAATGTGCATAATTTGTGTGAAATATTAATTTTTTAATATTATGTATAATTTTTGAGCATTTTTAGATGTAGTCCAATTGAGTCAGTGTAATGTTTTAATAATAACTATCACTATACAAATGAAAATTGTGTGGTTCTTGTTTTTCAGGATTCTCCTTTCAATATAAAACATTTCATTAGAAGTTACTATGAGCCAATTCTGCCATTTGATGGGCCATATGGTCCTCACAAATAATAACATACAATCTGTGAACAAACTGGACCAGCCATGAAGATTTATTTACTGGGCTCCATCCAGACGTCTAAAAACATTAAATAACCACAATAATTCGGGTAACAATACATTTCATCTTGGATAAAAATTTCAAGGCCAAAATCTAAGTACAAGGGGCCCAAATGAAGCTTTTAATTCCAGCCCACCATTCTGTCCGAGAATTAAAATCAGAATAGTATGCATGACATATCTCATGATGTAAGAATCAAATAGAGCTGATATTTTGCAGTGAGAAATAGGGGATATAGTTGGCCGACCATGTTGAAGAACCCATTCGTATTTGAAGGTATATTCATTTTCAAAAACCCTTTCACATTCTGAACTTCAAAATGACTGGATTGAAATGGACAGTTTTACTTTGTTTAATCAATCGGCCATACCTTTTGATCCATAAGTCCAAATGACTCCGCATTTTGAGAGTATTCATCCACCTTTATTATCTACAACGTTGAAGAAGGAGATTTCTCGAGATTCGGTTGTCTTCATGTCCATATCTGCGAGCCAAGTGGAGGGGTATTGCTGGAATGTAAACAGTCCACCACCTTGGGCTATAAATACATCCCCTCCTCTCCTTTCAAAAGGGTTGGCATTTAAGAATAGAGGAGAAAATATTGGCACGACCAAGTCCTTTATAAAGTCTTGGGAGGATCTTCCATACTCATGTTTTCACTTGAGAGACCTTTCCTCCTCTCATTGTTTTCACATAATTTCATGTTCTTCGTTTTTGTAATTTTGTAAGTCTCTTTCTTTGTAATTCTATTTTAATGCAATTTACATATTAAATATCTCTTATTCTCATCCAACTTCTGTAGTTTAATATTTATGTTCTTAAAATAGTTTAAATTCAGTTGAATCCCCTTCCCTTATTCTGCTTCCTCATTCAATAGAAAATCCATTTTTAATTTTCTTCATCGTTTGTGTGTGTGTTCGGCGCACTACTCTTATATGGTTTCTTTCTTTTTCTTCTCTTTATAATTCATCACCATAATTATTATAACCCGATTAGTAATCATTTTAATGGATGGTTAAATCTTTAGTTGGGGTGAGTTATAAGTTAGGTAGGTTAAGTGATTGAGAGCTTTTGCTCGACGAATGTTCATTAAATTAATATTGTGTGTGTTGAACTTTATATGTCATGGATTATTTACATGTTTTGTTTAATATGTGGATTCAATAGATTATTGTAACAAAAAATACACTACCATAAAAAATTAATGGTAATGATTAGAAACCTATGTTATGTTACGGCTTGGATTATAGCTTTAACATTTGGGAATTCCGATCAAATTCATCATGTGACATGGGTGTTAATTTAGTGCAATATAAAGCAAAGCTCAAGGATATCACAAGATTAACTACCTAATGATGAACTCACCCCAATATTTATCAATTTTTTAAATCAAACATCATAAATAATTTATTTCATAATCTCTGCAAACAAACCCCCTAATTAGAATACAATTAACCAAAAACAAACGACTATTACAAAGTATCATCGTCGAGGATTCGACCCGAGTGCTGCTATACACATTAGCAGAGCACCGGAAGAACTCGTTGCGCCTGATATGAAATGGCCAATCATAGGGAACAAATCCTTAATGAACTTTCTGCCCCTAACATGAATTACCAACCTCTTGATATTCAATATCCAAACCTAGAAGATGACTTCGAACTCAAATCGGGTTTGATTCATCTTCTCCCTCATTTTCACGGTCTAGCTGGTGAGGATTCACATATCCACCTATAATTGTTCCAAGTGGTGTGTTCTACCATGAAGCCTCAAGGGGTTTTAGAAGAACAAATAAAACTTCAAGCATTCCATTTCTCCCTAGCTAACACTGCTAAGTCATGGCTCTACTAACTTCCTCCTGGTTCCATAACCACATGGAATGACATGAAGTGACCCTTATTAGAGAAATTTTTTCTTGCTTCTTGTACTGCTTCTATCCGAAAGGAAATAAGTGGTATTCGTGAGTTCCCAAGTGAATCACTCCATGATTACTGGGAGAGGTTCAAAAAGCCTGTTGCAACCTGACAACACCATCAAATCTCTGACTAACTCTTGATCCAATACTTCTTTGAGGGGTTATTGTCTATGGAGAGAACTCTCATTGATGTCGCATGTGGTGGTGCTCTGGTTGATAAAACTCCTGCAGCATCAAGAGATCTCATAAGTAACATGGCTGCAAACACACAACAATTCCGTACACAAGCACATGCTCAAGTAAAACATGCATAATATAATCAATCAATTGAGCCAAAAAAATATATCGAGTGTATAAGTGAACTTATAGGTCTTGTTCGACAACTCGTTGTGGCCACCAAATCCCCAACCTCATCTTTTCCACAATCAATGTTTCCTGGACCTATAAAAAACTGTGGAATCTGCAACTCTCCATCTCATCCAACTGACACATGTCCACAACTTCAAGAGTATCAATCTGATTCATCTGGACCAAAGGAGCTCAATGTTGCATATGCACAGCGGAACACCAATCCTCAACTATCAGGTCAGTTTGTTAGAAACTTCAACCAACCTCACTCTGAGCCCTTCGCTTCATTCTATAACCAAGGCCTTAGGTATGGTAATCCCATATATCATCCCCCTAAATTCCATCCTCAAAACCCAAACCATTTCTAATATGGTCAAGGTGGTGGTAACATCCATCAACCTTATCCTTTTGTTCATCAACCTCAAAGGAACAATCCTCCTCCTGGATTCCATTATCCTAGTGAGCCTTCCCAATTCCAAAACCAATACAATAGATTTCCCATGAACCAAAATAAACGCAATCCCAACCAGAGACAAGCCTCTTCTTCCAAGAAACTATGGGAAAGTGGAGTGGAAGATCTTGCCTCTATCATCCGTTCTAGCCTTAAAATCATTGAATCTCACATAGTTCAACTTGAATCCCACCTGATCCAGCGACAACAATCAAATTCTTCCCAACTCCCATCTCAATCATTACCCAACCCCAAGGGTAATGTAAGTTCAATTGCACTTAGATCGGGAAATCACATTGCTATGACCCAAGATAAGTCCTCTATACCTCCTTTTAATGTTGAAATAGAAAATGAAAATAAAAAGAAACTTGAAAAGGAACCTGAAACCATTCCCTCACCTACTTCATTTCCACTTAGGAACCCAATTCCTTTTCTTCAAGCCAAAGTCCTTTGAACATGATCCTGAAATGCTCGACATGTTTAGACATGTTGAAGTGAACATTCCCCTCTTAGATTCCATAGAAAAAATTCCTATGTATGTCATGTTTCTCAAGGAGTTGTGTACCCACAAGAGGCAACTTAGGACCTTCAAATATGTTTCCACCCAATAGTATATTCCCATAAAGTGGAATGATTCAGGGACCTTTACGGTTCCATGCCAAATTGGATGTTCAAACTTTGATGATGCACTCATGGACCTAGGTGCCTCAATTAATTTCATGCCCAAATCTATATTCTCCAACCTTGGTCTTGGTCCCTTACATCCAACAGGTGTTGTCATTCAGTTAGCCAATCGAAGCACAACCAGTCATGAGGGAATAATTGAGGATATCCTTGTCCGAGTCAATGATCTTATCTTCCCTGCTGAATTCTATGTCCTTGACATGGAAGGTGAGACAAGCTCTTCTCGATCTCCTCTAATTCTAGGAAGACCATTTCTCATGACTGTGAGAACCAAGATTGATTTCCATTCAGGAATCTTATACCTGAAATTCAGTGACAACTAGTCAAGTTCAACACTTTCCAAGCCATGCGATACCCATCTGAGGATCACTCTGCATTCTCAATCCATGCTTATGAGGACACTTCTAAGAGTCAATAAAAACCCAATCCACCATGTTCCTCATGTTCTAATGATAATGGATCTTGTGGAATCTGCACCATGATTAACAAAGTCATAAATGGTGATGTTTATGTGGACCTCTCATTCAAAGACTCCATCAATCTAGAGGAACTTGAAAACTCTCTTGAATCCCACATCAACTCTGATCTCTACTGCTCCACCTTGGACAGTATTAAGGATAATGAATCTGAAGCAACTGAAGTCCCTGCATCCATTCATGAGATGTCTAAACCACAATTGAGAGATGATAATGTTCTAAAACCTCCTCTTGAACACCTGAAATATTCATTCCTCTTCCATGATCACTCATATCCTATTATTATCTCTGCCACACTTACGGAAACTAAGGAGTCAAAACTTTTTCAAGTGTTAGATGAAAACAAAAAGGCCTTAGGTTGGACCCTAGATGAAATACAAGGATTCAACCCTGCCCTTTTCATGCTTCACATCCATCTGGAGGAGTCATCCAAACCAATTAGACAACCACAAAGAAGACTCAATCAACTCATACATGAGGTAGTTAGGGAAGGGATCACCAAGCTTCTTCAAGCTGGTATTATCTACCCAATTTCTGATAGTGAATGGGTTAGTCCAATTCAAGTTGTACCTAAGAAGGGTGGGATAACTATTGTCATAAATGAACATGGGGAGGTAGTCACAACTCGAGTGAAGAATAAATGGCGTGTATGCATCGATTATCGAAAATTGAATTGTGAAACACAAAAAGATCACTACCCACTTCCATTCCATGATCAAATTCTAGAAAGATTAGCCAGAAATCCACACTATTGATTTCATGATGGATACGCCAGCTATTTTCAAATCCCAATCTCACCTCACGACCATGAAAAGACTACTTTCACATACCCCTTTGGAATATATGCATATAGAAGAATGAATTTTGGACTTTTCAATGCTCCTTCAACATTCCAAAGGTGTATCATGAGTATCTTTTCAGAATTCATTGAACACTGCATGGAAGTATTCATGGATAACTTCATCATTTATGGTGAGTCATTTGAATCTTGTTTTCATTCACTCTCTCTAGTCCTTCAAAAGTGTGTAAAGTGTATCTGTGTGTTAAATTTTGAAAAATGTCACTTCATTGTTGCAAATGGGATTTTTCTAGGGAACATAGTTTCAAAAGATGGTATTTAAGTCGATCCTGCCAAAATTGAAGTGATCCAATCACTTCCTAAACCCAAATCTATTCGAGACATCCGTTCATTTCTCGGTCACGCTAGTTTCTATTAGATATTCATCCATAACTTCAGTAAAATTTCACTCCACTAACATGTTTTCTCCAAATTGATGTCACTTTCCATTTTGATGAGGTTTTCAAGAGAACCTTAATTGAACTCAAAACTTCTCTTACATCTGCCCCGATAATCCAACCCCCATATTGGTCATTAACCTTTGAGTTGATGTGTGATGCTTCTGATAGAGCTATTGGGGCTGTTCTTGGTCAAAGAAGAGAATAGATTCCTTATGTCATCTATTGTGCCTAAAAAAACATTGGATGAAACTCAATCTCACTACACTATGATTGAAAAGGAACTTCTAGCACTGGTTTTTTCCTTAGATAAATTCCGGCCCTATCTCTTAGGTGCCAAAATCATAATCTTCACAGACCATTCTTATATAAAGTTCTTACTCAAGAAAAGTGATTCCAAACCGAGGCTAATAAGATGGATCCTTATGATCTAAGAGTTTGACCTAGAAATCAAAGATAGACCAGGAGAAGAAAACGATGTCGCTAATCACTGGAGTAGAATTTCTAATTCTTCTCAATATGAAATCATCGATCCTGAATTCCCCACTGAGCACCTTTCATCTGTCACTCCAAAAATACCATGGTATGCCCCAATTGTTAATTATTTTGTTTCTGGTGTTTTTCCTCAAATGTATTCAAAAGAACAAAAAATGAAGTTGAAAAGTGATTCAAAATACTTTTTTTGGGAAAAAAATAAACATTTGAAAACTCGGGCAGACATGGTAATTAGAAGATGTGTTGAAGAAAATGAGCATTCTTCCATCTTAGAATTATGTCACTCACTTCCCGGAGTTGGACACTTTAGACCACAAAGGACCTCCCAAAAGGTCCTAGACTCTGGATTCTTCTGGCCTTCACTCTTCAAGGACTCACATGAATTCTATCAATCATGTCCCACTTGCCAAAAGTTCGGCACATTCTCCAAAAGAAATGAAATTCCCAAAAGACATTAATATTTTGTGAAATCATCGATGTTTGGGGCATCGATTTCATGAGACCATTTCCCCCTTCTAATGGATTCTAATACATTCTTCTTGTGGTTGACTGTGTTTCAAGGTGGGTTGAGGCCAAACCCACTAGGAAGGATGATGCTCATACTATTAATGAGTTCCTCAAAACCCACATCTTCCATAGATTTGGCAGACCTCAAGCCTTGATAAGTAACATAAGATCCCATTATTGTAATAAAACCATGGAATCTATTTTGAAAAAGAACGGGGTTGTGCATAAAACTTCAACTGAATATCACCCAAACAAATGGCATGAATGAACTCTCTAATAGATAAGTGAAAAGGTTACTTGAGATAATTGTTAATCCCACTAGAAAAGACTGGCATGCGAGACTTGGTGAATCCCTTTGGGCTTATTGAACTGCCTATAAAACACTCATTGGGATGTCTCCTTTTAGACTTGTTTTTGGTGAAGCATGTCACTTACCAGTTTAAATCCAACATAAGTCAGTTTTGGTAGTGAAAACATGTAATTTTGATCTTGAAAATTTGGTGAAGAAATATTGTTGCCATTGGCTGAACTGGAGGAGGTTCGACTTGAATCAGATGAGAATTCCAATCTGTACAAAGAGAAAGCTAAGGTACACCATGACAAACACATCATAAGAAATGTATTTGCTGAAGGTGAAAAGGTAATTCTCTTCAATTCTCAATTCCATATTCACCCAGGTAAGCTTAATTCTTGTTGGGATGGTCCTTTTATTATCACTAATGTTTTCCCATTTGGTGCAGTGCAAGCCCATGACCCCTCCTCCAAAAAGACATTTACGGTAAATGGAAATCAGTTGAAACATCACCATGAGAGGACATGCAATCCCGGAAGAACATCAACATCCATTTGATCCATAATAGACCCACCAATGGATGTAGATGGAAACCCACCAAATCTAAACCAGGGGGAACCTATTTCCCTTTGAATCTTCTTCTCCCTCTCTCCCTCCCTCTCTCTCTTTCTTCTTCTTCCTCTCTCTTTCATTTTTTTACCACTTTCTTCATCAAACACATTATTTTTCTCTTTCTTTTGTTGGTGTGTATTTTAAAAAAAACCATAAAAACAAAAAAAAACAAAAAAAACACAATTACTTAATAAAATACAAAAAAATGAGTCATGCTTACTCAACATCGAGTTTTGAAATTTTGTCAAACCATTTTGGGGAGTTAACATACATGTTTTCATCTCAATTTTTTTTATTTTTATCATGAATTTGGATAAATAATGTTGTTTCAAAATTAACAAATTTTGAATACTCAATTATTGATTTGCAAAATGCTTTTCTGAACCATGAGGAATAACATTTCCTTTCATGCCATGGCCACCTATTGTCATCTTATCAAAATGTGTGTTTTCACCGCCATTAGTGAGTCTTGAGTTTGTGGACCTTCAAGATGAATTTCCTACCTTAGTGTGCATTAATATGATAGAGGCATTTTCTGAACCACATGAGAATCACAATAGCCAAATAGCCTCCCATTTCCCTTAAATTAATCCTCTTTTTGAAAGCCCCTTAGAGCCTATGAAAACCTTTTATTTGATAGCCACATTACAATCCCAAGACCTTTTCCCACCCAATATTAACATGGATTTTCATTGCATTTTTTTTTGAAATTTATGTGTGGGGGGAATGGATTTCATTTTTTGGGTACCCTATTATTGATTTTCGACGAGTTATCATCTACTTTAGGGAAATAATCCATTTCAATGTGGGGGAGATGTTGTCATTCGGTGTGTTTTGGGGAACTTAATGAACTTATATTTATTTAATTTATTAAATGTTATTTAAATGTGTAAAAATAATGATGATGAAACAAAAAATAAAAATAAAAAAAATGACGAAAGGATGGTTTGTGTCTTGGGTAGGTCAAAAATAACTCTTCCTCAACCTTTGATCTTGTTATAAATATTACAATTAGTTTTGTGAGGAGATCAATCATGGGTTGGGTTATGAGTTTAAGATCTTTTCCAAGTTCAACTTTCGAAAAAAAAAATAAGAAAAAAATAAAAAAAAGAAACACTTGCATTATATTCGTTTTGGGAGAAGTTAATTGTTTTGTAAATATTCAATATTCTCATTAACATCATATTTTCTTTATCTATCGTGTCTTTCATCACATAATAATTTCCTTGTAAATATGTGTTTTCATTTCCTTCCATGTTTCATTTCAAACAAATATGCATTTCTTTTCAATGTTGGTATTTTAACCCTCTTCATCTGTCTCTTGGACAATATATTACTATCATCCCATAGCCATAGAAAACCCACTTAATAAAAAAACTTGATTATTTTTCACTTTGGATTGGTATTGGAATCTTAGAGATCTTTTCAAACTCTAAGATTTTCACTATTGGTTTGTCAAAGAGTGAACATCCACAAATGAATTTTATCATCTTTAGAGGTGTGAGATTTGAGTGTTCACATTTTCCATTTCTAAATTTGTGCAAGAAAAATTGAATTAGTTTTGGAACATTGTTTCTGTAACAACTTGTGCTGGAATTCAAAATGGATGAGTAAAATAGTCTAAACCTCCCCTGATTATAGAAAACAAAATTTTAAAATCTTTTGGTGAGTAAAAATGATTTTGTCATGTTTTTGTATTTGTTGCACATGAGGACTTGCAAAAAACTATGTTTGGGGGAGTTGATGTTATTAATATTTTCATGACTTATTATATTCCCTCTTTACTGATTTTATATGAAATGTGCATAATTTGTGTGAAATATTAATGTTTTAATATTTAGTATAATTTTTGAGCATTTTTAGAAGTAGTCCAATTGAGTCAGTTTAATGTTTTAAAAACTACTATCACTATAATAATCCAAATTGTGTGGTTTATGTTTTTTAGGATTCTAATTTCAATATAACACATTTTTTTAGAAGGTACCATGAACCAATTCTGCCATTTGAAGGGCCATATGGTCCTCACAAACAAGACCAATGAATCTGTGAACAAACTGGACCAACCATGAAGATTGATTTACTGGGTTCAATTCAGAAGTCCAAAAACATTAAATCTCCACAATATTTCGGGTGACACTACATTTCATCTTGGATAATCATTTCAAGGCCCAACTCTATGTACAAGGGTCCCAAAATATGATTTTAACTCAAGCCCACCATTCTGTCCGAGAATTAAAATTAATATAGTATGCATGACATATCTCATGATGTAAGAATCAAATCGAGCTGAGAGTTTTCATTGTGAAATAGGATATATAGGTGGCCGGCATTTTTGAATAACACACTCGTATTTGAAGGAATCTTCATATTCCAAAACCCTTTCACATTCTGGACTTCAAAAAGAGTAGATTGAAATGGAATGTTTTACATTGTTTAATCAACCGACCATGCCACTTGATCCTTAAGTATAAATGACTCCAAATTTTTAGCGTAGTCGTCCAATGTTATTATCTACAACTTTGAAGAAGGATATTTCTCGAGATTCGGCTGTCTTGATGTCCATATCTGTGAGCCAAGTGGAGGGGTATTGTTGGAATGTAAACAGTCCACCACCTTGGGCTATAAATACATCCCCTCCTCTCATTTCAAAAGGGTTGGCATTTCAGAAGAGAGGAGAACATATTGGCACGACCAAGGGCTTTACAAAGGCTTGGTAGGATCTTCCATACTCCTGTTTTCACTTGAGAGACCATTCCTCCTCACATTGTTTTCACTTAATTTCGTGTTCTTCATTTTTGTAATTTTGTAAGTCTCATTCATTGTAATTATGTTTTAATGCATGTTACTTATTCAATATCTCTTATTCTCATACAACTTCTGTATTTTAATATTTATGTTCTTAATATAGTTTAAATTCAGTTGAATCCCTTTCCCTTCTTCTGCTTCCTCATTCAATCGAAAATCCATTTCTAATTTTCTTCATCGTATGTGTGTGTGTTCGGTGCACTACTCTTATCTTGTCCCTTTATTTTTCTTCTCTTTATAATTAATCACCATAATCATTATAACCAGATTAGTAATCATTTTAATTTATTGGTAAACCTTTAATTGTTTTGAGTTATAATTTAGGTATGTTAAGTGATTGAGAGCTTTTGCTCGACGAATGTTCTTTAAAATAATATTGTGTATGTTGAACTTTATATGCCATGGATTAATGACATGTTTTGTTTAATATGTGGATTCCATAGATTATTAGAACCACAAATACACTACCATAAACATGTAATGTTAATTATTAGAAACCTAACTCAAGTTATGGCTTGGATTAAAGCTTTATCACTTGGGAATTCCGATGAAAATCATCTTGTAACATGGGTGTTAATTTAATGCAATATAAATCAAAGCTCAATGATATCACAAGCTTATCTACCTAATGATGAACTCACCCCAATATGTATAAAATTGTTAAATCAAACATCATACATAAATTATTTCATAAGCTCTACAAACAAACCCCCCAATCATAATAAAATTAACTAAAAACAAACGACTATTACAAAGTATCATCGCCGGGGATTTGAACTGAGTGCTTCTATACACATTAGCAGAGCACCGGAACCTTGACCAGTCAATAGGCGACAATCGGCCGTGAGTTTCAATCCTATCATAAAAAAAATGTATCCCACTACATAAATATTTTATAATATATTTATATTGAATTTTAGAAAATATATATATTTGTTTGAAAAAATACAATGTTATAGATAGGGGATTCTGATTGGAATGAATTTTCAAACATGCATTTTATAATTTATGGAGCAGAAAATTTTGAAAAATTTATAAAATTAATTTTTTCTGATGTAATAGAAGATATTTTTTGAATTATATATTATATATTTGAGAAAATGAAATATTGATTTTATCATTGAAAAAAAATTAAAAATACATTTATATATCACTTTAATGTTTTATTTTGTTATTAATTTGTTCAATTGAATTTATATGGTGAGAATTATTATTGAATTTCAATACAAAATAGCATGTATTTATACTTCAATAAAAAATACATGTTTATTTTTCCTTATTACTTAATATAATTGTTGGTATTAAAACAAAATATTTTACCTTATTTTTTATATAAATAATTAGTATTACATAAAATAATCTGGATTGATATTAAAATTTAAATTCAATGGGTAGTTTCATTTAAATGTGTTTAGTATTTAAATATATAGTTATAGAGATATTTATTATTAACTAATTGGGGTGTTTTATTTTGGATGACGTTGTGGGAATCAATATGTAACTAATGAGTCTTTTAGAGAAATTAATTATTCAATGGTGATATTAAGAACCACCTATAATCAAAAAATGTTTACATTGTGAATTATCTATGATGTTTTTTTAATATAAAATACTGGATAATTCTATTGGAGGTATTCACACTTGTATAATATTATCTTCTAGATGGTGGCTTTCATAAATGTTTAATAATATTATATGGCTAAAAATATATGTGTAGTTAGTTATATGGTGATTAAGATCATATATCTCATTCCAAAGATACATAGATAGGTATAAAATGTTTCAGGACAGTATTACAATCATTTCCCAATATTATAATTTTTTTATTTTTAATGATTAGGTCTTCTTTTAAAATTAATGCCTTCTATAAAAATTATAATTTTTGAAAACTAAATAGTAATTAATGATGTTATGGTTTATTTATTTATTTTATTGACTCCCATAATTAGTAATGGATTAATATTTATTTTATTTAAAAAATATCATTTATATATTTTTCATTTATATGTTATTATATTGGATGTTTGGGGATCTTACATGTCGTTATTTTAAATCGATTAATGTACAACATTTATGTGGATGTAAATTATACATAATGATATATATTTAAAGAAAAATATATTCACCTATATATATGAATATTGGACAATTGAATTAGGTGAAATACTATATAGATTATTGAATTTTGAATTATAATAATTTGGAATGACATGATTGGTGATTTGTTTCATTGTAGTTCAGTCTTGATTATTATAAACATTTTATTTGTATTTATTTTAGTCATATTTAATTTTTACATTAGAATAATTTTATATATTATATTAGAAGATTTATTGGTTTTCCATATTATATATAATGTTTATTTTTTAATATAATTGAAAAATAAATTATTCTTGTATTATTTCAAAACTAATGTATGGGTTCACTAGGTACAAAATATATCGGAAAACATTTATTCCTTATCTATTACAGTTAGAGTGTATGTTTTTTCTAATATAACAATAATATAATTATAAATTTTTTCAATCAAGGGAAATTAAAAATGCACCTTAGGTCTATGATATTTCTATATTCGTATTCGTTTAGGGTATGTGTGAAAGTTTGTCATTTTTTGGTTGATATATGAATTAATGTATGAGTTTCCCTGTATTGAATGATATTTTTAATTTTTTAATTTTCTATGAGTCTTGAAAAATAATTAGTGACTCCATTTGATTTTCGCTAATTTTATCATATAAAAATAATTAGTTCTCATTATAATTGGATAAATAATGTAAAAAGGTTCCATGGAGGATATTACATAAACATACCTATATTTATTTATAAAATACTAATAATAAATATATATTATTAAATAATTTTGATATATATATATATATGGATCTATGATAGTTTATTGTTTCAAGGAAGAATTCAATTGTGTTTAGTTTTATAGACTATATGTAAACAACTTATATACATATAGATTTTTTTATCTTTAAAATATTATCTATTGAATACAACAAATGTAACTAAGCGATAGATATCAAAATCATGATAACAATCTTAGTGGTGATTTGTGTTTACACTATGTGGATTATTTATATATTGTTTATTATTTTTAATTAATTAATTAATTTTTTGATATGAAATTATGTTTTAAAGTGAAACTTGATTATTTCTAAGAATTTGTTGAATTAGTTATCTACATTAGTGGATTATTTGTGGGAGTTGGATTTTTATTACCACTATGAATATTTTCTACTCAAATTAATCCATTTTTATCAAATATGATTCAATAAAGTGTGAATCGGTTTATGAGTGATATTTTATTCATATAGTTCTAGTATATGTACTTTTCTGATTGGGTATTATAATCTAGAATCATTGAAATTTCAAAAAACTGACGACATATATTGAGCTGATCTTATATTTTTTAGATTTAGATTTTAAAATTTTAAATCGATCATTAAATTTTTTTAATTTTTTATATTCATAATCATTACAATCATATAAGTTTTCCCAAATAATAATATTATTTATCAAATTCAATAAAATATAATATCCACCATAATTTTATTTATTTAATGAAATGTCTTTTATAATCTAAATTAGATAGATGAAATAGTTTTGATTTGTTTGAAGTATAATAAAAAAACTTTGATGGACATGTTCGATGTACATTAGATAATGTCTATCATTAAATATATAAAAAATTCTAACAAATGATGTTTAATTGTGCCAACAATATAGAGATGATTAAATTATACCTGATGATGATTTTTCATTTCAACTAGATGGAAATGTTCAATTCATAATAATAATGTTAAACCTAATGAAAATTGTGTAATTTGATGTTATGATGATCTTATAAATAGTAGAATATGTGTTTATAATATAATTTTAACTTCATAAAAGAAAATTATAATGTAATTTTTTGATACAAGGATATTAAAAAGACCATAACCCCATGGGGAAGATGATATTAGAGTGGAGTACATTATACCAATCATATGATTATTTTTATAAAAAATAGATTACCGAGTATGCTTCAGTTGGATATTTTATAGAGTTTTCGTATAAAATTTTATTGTGATAATTTTATTGTAAAATATTTAGAGATTATATAATATAATGTATTTTTGAATCAAAAGGATTGATGATTCTAGTTAATAATGATACAGATTTGTTTCTATTGAGTTTGATCGACCACGTCCTAGGATAGTAAGAATGGTATTTGGCTTCTCTCATTGATTAAGGGATTTCATATATTGGATGAAATAAATTCTAATAGTTTTTTTATTCCATAATTTTTTAGGACAAGTTAAAATAATCATATCATCATTTATTTGAGTGATTACCATTAGTTCTTGATGGTTTCATATTTGTTTTTTTTCATTATATAATTTCCATATGAATATTCACACTTTTTTAATTTATATTATTCCTTATATATAATGAATATATATTTTATTTTAATAATGTTTTATTACTATTGAGATATAATTTATATCAAAACAACACTTTTTATTTTTATTTTTGAATCTAATATACAATGGTGAGTTATAATTGATTGAACAAGGATAAGAAGGGAAAAAATACATGATGATATACTATAAAAAATTGAATATATTCCTGAATGTCATAGAAACATAGAGTCCTGGTATTGGTGATAATTAATAATAATGTTATTTAATAGAATCTTTTGACAATAAGAATTTTATTTTATTCCAAGTGGGAATTATGATGCTTTACTTGAACTTCGTAAAAATGATATTATGTATATACAATTAAATTAATCATAAAATTATAATTACTATTATTATGATGAATAATATTAATCATTTTCATCAAAATATTAAAATATTCATACATAATAGGATGATGATAATATTATGTTTTATGAATAAATTACTCTATATTTAATACTTCTTGGTACAATGATTAATAATGATATTAAATTATAATACTATGGATAATTTCAACGTTATATTTCCAAAACGAGATGCTAAACACATAATTGGTTTATTTAAAAAAATACATTAGCATAAGTTAAAATATTTATTTCTATCACCTCACATATTAATATGTTTTTAGTTTGCAATTATATTTCAAAAAACCCATGTCTTAAAATAGTTTTGTGAATTTCATATTCTGTAATGGAAAATTAAAATAACATCACAAAGGGTTTAGACATCATTGATACAATTCTAAAATCATTATTAATTCAAAAAACAACATCATTATTGTACGGATATTTTATACCAAAAATTGTAACCTTTTTAGGAAATTTTAATGTTGTGAACTTTATGATATTTTTTTATAAAATTTATCCATTATTCTTCATAAATAATAAATAAATAGAGTATTAATGGTTTTTAAATATGAATATTCGAAAGATATGGATATAATTTTTTTTTAAAATTTTAATAATTTTAGAACAAATAAAGATCATGTAAAATAATAATTATTATATTATTAGTGGTATAATAGATGGTATCCAACAACCAAAAAATATGGTACATAGGTTAATGTTTATCCATACATATGTATGGTACAAATTTATTTCAAAATATAAAATGTTTTCATGGTTCCAAATTGATATTTTGTGAAAACTGAAAATGAGAAATATTTGGTATTAGTGATATTGTACTCCGTGATGTTTCGTTAATTTATAATGGTTTTTGTGTTGTTAGAATTAATCATTGTATCATCAACATCAGTCAATTATGTAATGAAAGTTATTCTTTGGACTTCTAGAATTATAAATGTTCTATTTAATATATTAGATCTTAATTTATTGATTCTATATATTTGAAAGAGACACAATAAAACATAAAAATATAATAAACTATAAGGAATGATGCAGCTACCTATATTCAATAGAAGATAAATCATTGTTTTTTTATATATTTTTATGTCACTGAAATGTTAGAATTCTACAAAAAACTCAAAGAATAGACTCGTTAGAGGAATACCATAGTATGTGAAAAATTAATCTATTTTTTTATTTTTTTAAATATATCATAAATCATTTGTAAATAAAAAATTATATTATTTGAAATTCAACATCTATGGAGTTGATGTTAGTGCACAAGGATTTATATTCTATAACATAAACCAGAGGCATTAATGGGAAATATTATGTGTATTTCATTATTTGTTATACAACTAGATAAATATAGGTTCATATTATAATGAAAATTATTAATGATCGTTTTTTTAAATATTTTAATAACATTTTAAAAATGTGTCAAACAAAAAATAGTTACAATTCATAAGGATTATATTAAAATATTTGAAAATATATTATTTGAAATTTTTTTTATAAAATACGTGTTACTAAAAACTTTTCAGCTCTAAAAATGTCATATAATATATTTTTAGTTATATAAATAAATATAAATGTTCATGATATTAGTATTACTATTTTGATTTGATAACAAATAACTAATAACATGTTGATTTAATCATTTTGAACATCATATTGTACAAAAATATGATTTTTTCCTAGTCCTATTCTTAATAATAACCATTATGAGTTTTGGGTAGGATGAATGCGAATCCATTTATATAGAATAGTTTTTTTAATATTGGTAAGTCATTATGAATAATATTTATAATTTAAAAATATCTTTCCCAAATCATGTGATTGTATTTTTATGGATAAACTACCAAAAGTATATATTATCATGTTTTTAGAAAAATGAAATAAAATTGTTATGGATATTTTTCGGTATATACTTCATGAAACAACTGCAAATTTTACAAATATCTAGAATATATATCCCTATATAATGATTTGAAATTTTTATTTTTCAACACATGTTGGAAATGTATATTTTTAAAATAACCACTAATTAAATAGTGTCAAAAATTGTACCTTATGAATGTGTTGAACATCTTATTATAATTGAAAATATTTCTTATCAAAGGAATGAATCAATATATGGAATCATGATACTAATAATGTCATTATAAATATAAATCATCTTGAAAAAACATGTAGGTATGTTTAATATTAATGTTAATAATATGAAATAATATCAATGATTGAAAATAAAATAACTCATGAATCCTTATGAGATGAAAATTTGATATGGGAAACATAGGATGAGATCAATTAATTTTAGAGGAAATTTAATTCTATAACTATAAAATAATAATGTTATTTATTTTGAATGATAAAAATTTTTTTTCAGTAAAATATGTGACTAAAATCAAATTATTGATAGAAATATAGAATGTATTTTTACTATGGATTATAATCAACACATATAAATATATTTTTATGAAACATTATGTCTAGTAGTAGGACAGTAATCTATTAGTCTATTTATATCCTACAAATAATATTTATATTTCAATCTTTATCTTTTTGATTTGAACAGTTGTTTTAATATTTGTTATGTTCTACCTGATCATTATGTCAAAAACCATGTAGTTAATAAATACAATATCATTGGGTTATATTTTGAAAATTATTATGACACCATATATAATTCAACATGATATTATAGAATAATGTGATGGACATGAAATATTTTTACATAAAAACTAATTTTTATGGGATCTAAAGAATAACATAATATTATTTTTATTATTTTAAATGATTATATCATTGTTAAAAAATATGATGATGACTTTATATTTGGATTAACTCAATATTATTTTTCAAATTACGTATTCTAATTTATGTAATCTATGTTTGAGATGAGCATGATCAATAAAGTAAAAAATATTATATGGATTTTATATTTCACAATAAATGGTTGTATCATTATTTTCAAACTTATATAATGAAAAAAAATATACCTATGATATTTTCTATTAAAACATAAATGAATAAAAGTACACTGATCAGAAACAATAATTTTTAAAATAGAAACTTATAATTAAAAATACACCACTCATGAGAAACAATCCTAGATGTTAGACACTATTTCTCAATAAATCACATAAAAATTGTGAAATTTATTTTCAATTTATCAGAATGAATGATCAAATTGCTGATAAATTTAAAATTCATCATAATTTTGATGTATTGTAATATAAAAATTGCATTGGTGAATTATCTATAAATATGATCGTTTATCTAAATAAGGATTTACCAAAATAATTATAGGTGAAAATCTATTAATGAAATGGGGTGATATATTTTATATGTTTTCCTTCATTTTTTAATCTCTATATATGATATTGTAAATAACATTTATTTAAATTCATAATGAATTGTAATTTTGAAACATGTACTAGGACCTTCTGAACTCATATAATTAGTCCTTATGAGGATGCGTTTTTTAATTTAATTGAAAAATATTATTTAAAATGTGAATTTATTATAGACCATCGAATGTATGTTTTATTCTATTTTTGTATATTTTATATTTGGATTTCATAAAAGTGTGTTTATAATCATTGTTTTTATATTAAACTATTATTTTCATTAAATCATAAAGAAATCGAATAATATTAATATAAAATTCAAGAGTTAAAACAAATATATTATTAAAAAAGTTAGTTTATCATAATATAAAACTAAATAACATCCATTTTATAATTTGAAATTTGAACCATCACACAACATTTCAATAACAATTATTTTTAATCTCACCTCATTTTTCCACCCCAACTGATTTGCAGAAGAACACTTATCACCCTGATATTCCTCCATATATTCAACTTTTTGGTCTTTCATATACTCTTTATATACATCCATTTAGTTTTCATTACAAATTGATATATTCAATATTAGTGTAGTAATTATAGAAATATAAATCAAATAATTATAAGTTAAAATTAATCATTCAATGATAAAATAAAAAATTACATTTCGGGATATAAAATTTCTTAATATATATAAAGAGGATTTTGTTCTATACTATAACAGTGTTGGTGTGAGATTTATAGTACCTCAAATTTTAATAATGATTATGAGATGAAAATTATAACATTAAATATTTGTCTGAAACCGTAAAATTAAAATATTAAAATATATTAAAATCATATTATAATTATATTAAAAGGAGAACCAACATTCATAATTTAAATGATACTGGACAAAGCCTAATAATTTTAAATAAAACATTATAAGAAAAATATTTAACACTGAATTAAAATTTTATAAATATATCTCACTTTTTACTTTTTAAAATATATAAATTTTTATCAATTAATAACAATATTTGACTAGAGTATGGATACAGATATACATTGAATGTACAAGACATTTTAATTTTAGATTTTATTTTAATCAGTAGAACATTTAACTATGAGAAATTCATTTTTAACAATATCAAATCTATCATGGTAAATATTTTTAATATCGGAATTATATGTTACACAATGTTTATTAATAATTTTCTTTTTGAATTAATTTAATATGATTTAATACATAAGGAATAGGATTATATCCCTGTTATTGAATTAGATGTTGGATAAAAGATAATTTTAATCATACAGTTGTTTTATTTTCTAATAAAAAAATACATCCTGAATAAATCAATAAAGGGTTAGTAATTTGATGATTTTAAATTCCATAAAGCAATGATCCATTAAAGGATGAATGATTATTAATAAAAAAATAATCCAAAAAACATTTTAGGATTACCAAATTAATTTATTTTTAATAATTCTCATGTTTAATTTAACATATCATTCAATAGAATGAAAATGACCCATATTTTGTAATCTATTTCCTGTAAATAAATATCCATGATCAAAAAGTATCAAATATATAATACTTAGTGTAATGGAATACTACATAATCATATAAATAAAATAAATATTATTTTTTATGATATTTCCTTCGTAAAAAAATGATAATGAATATTTATAGATGAAAGATAAATTTGTTCTTCCATCTCTTAACGTTGGGATGGTAGTATAAGTAACTCTGATTGTAACCCTTGCATATCTGTAATCATTTTTGGATGATATTAATCTTGTGTAAATTTATCTATAAAAAGTAAAATAACAATTCAAATATTTTGTTCAATATGTTGGCCAATAATGTAGACATTTTTTTGATTAAATTTCAAAAAACTTAATTTTCATCGACAACCATTTCATCCCGATGATCCAACTTGAGTTCTAGTGAAGACATAAGTAATAATAATGATAAAAATGAGTAAAAGCTATTTATAAATATTTATAAATTGAATACCATCAGTACATACTTTAATATTCATAACATCATTACATGAGGATGATGAATATACTCTCAGTGCTTCTGAAGAAGAATTATAATAAGACTCAAAAAATAAATAATTTCATACAGAAAAAATAGAAAAAAATAATCCCAATGATGTTAGAAATATAATAGAAATATCCCAAAAAAATTATTAAATGGTAAGAACTGTAGTGTATAGGATTTATAGAATATATCTAACAAACAGTTTCTAGTGGTACTACAGACATTGATATAAGAAAAAATCATAATGGAAAAAAATTAAAATCATTTAAATAAATAATGAAATCAAGATCCAGGAAGATATAATGAAAATAATTCATGATATTCATGAAAACTATATGTAAATCCTTGGGAATGAGTTTTCCATTGAATATTTGAACTCACTTATGAAATATTTTAAAAAAATTCTTCAAAATTACATATACAATTTAAATCATCAAGTAAAATTCTCAGTGGTGTTTAGAAACATCGTCTATTTGATTTATTGAACAGAAAATTATAAAAAGATTTTATAAAATAATATAATAAGTATTTATTTGGAAAAAATATGTTACAATGTTTATAGAAAAGATAATTAAATAATAATATTTTTTGACATATTGTTTTGATCTAAAATCAATTTTAATTCATCATGTCATAGATTTCACTCTCAGTGAGTGCATAAGATAGACAGACAAGGTAAATGGTTGGAAATGAATAACATGATATAAAAATAATTAAGATGTAATTAAATGAATATAATAAATGTGACGGACATAAATAAAGGTTTATCTATGAAAGAATGATATTTTTAATCTCATGAATTTTATAATAATTTTTCCTCCAAATATTTAATTATTGCTAGTTCTTAATTATTACTACTTTTATAATTTTTTATTTCATGTACTATTTTCAAAAAATATATAATTATTAATTACAATCATTTTTTTGACTATATTTTTTTCATTTATAGATATATATTATTGGTATGCATCTATTTATTTTTTAAATTATATTACAAAATAACAATGGATAGAAAACTATACAACCTAAATGTTATATAACTATGATGATTTGTCACTTAATGTTTTAAATTAATATATTTATCTTAATTACTGAAAATGTAATTATAAAAAGTGTGAGATTGTATATTGAAAAATCATTTTTTATCATTACATTTTGAGGTCTAAATTCACAGCTTAAATATTTCGATATTTATTATTTTTATCCATTCAGATTTATAATTGTTTTTTATTCTATATTTATTATTAACAGATCGTGAACTCCAAACTAATCTAATATATATATATTTCGTATAAAATATTGAGATTTAAAATGTATATTGGAAAAAGATATAATATATATCATATAGAAGTCTTATATGACCCATGGAATAGTGTTTATTAATTTACATGAGTTTGATTTAATTAGATAGAGGGGTAATAATTCATCCCGATGACGATTTACTAATCCTATCAGATGAAGATTCATAATGTGTAACATATGTTGATATATCATTTTTTCTAATTTGTAATTTTTTTCATGCCATTTTAATGGTGATAAACCTATACACCAATTGGACAAGTGTTTTTGTGCAAATATTATCATGATAAGAAGTAGTTTGTCAAATGTTATTCACATTAATAATCATAATGATGGACTATAAATGTTAGAATCATGAATATAAAAAATAAAAATTCATTGAGGATAATATAATTCTATTTTGGATATAAACTCAAACAATTTAATGATTATATTGATGTTTTCCAAATACAATATTTTAGAACACATTATTAATAATAATATAAGATTCTCCAATTAGAAAATTATTATGATTATATTATTGGAAAATTGTTTAGGATTACCTATTGTATTGATTTTTTTCCAATTTTTATGATAAAGGGATCTCTGAGATGTAAGGAAATATGTTCTTCTGATTACATTAATTGATTGATTCCAATGAAAGTGATAAATATATGTCATTGATTGATTTGATTAAGGGAAATAAAATCTTTTTAGAGAGTATTTTTTATAGGATTGTGATTATACATACCATTTATGTGACTCACAAACATCATTATCATCTTTGGATGGTGTAAATACCTTTTTTGTAGTTTTATTTTATATTATTATGATGTTCATTAATTAATTTTCACATATTTTTTCATACATGTTTTGAAAAATATTTAACTATCACCGTGAATTATATCGAATGATTAAAACTTTTGAATTAACATTTTTTTACAAATATGATTTTATAATGTATATTGGATCATCTCATTGTATGATATAATTTGTTTAATAATGCATTGGGAAAATTGTAATACTGAAATTTTATCAACAAAAATTTACCCAGATTATGAAGTATATTGTATACTCATCTTATCTCACATGGTAATCTCACAATAAAATGATATAAAAAATCTATTATATTTATTATTATAGGAATAAATTATTTTCATAATAAAAAAATGTTTCGTGACTTTTATATCAGGATTTTGATTATGCTTTTAAATATTTTTTTAAGAACATTATTTAAATGATGTAATTCGTTAATATAAGTTCTAAATAATATGGAATTTAATATAATTATTTCAAATCATAATATATGAAAATTTCAGATAATAATAATAATAATTTTTCATTTATCATCATTTTTAATTTATAAACTCATTATATATTTGATAAATCATTTGAATATTTAACATACCAAATAACGCCAACCAAATAGTTTTAAAACAAATATAATGTTCATTATCATTGTACTAGTGAATGATTTATCAAAATATAGATAAATATTATTATCTATAAAAACATAAATTATACATGTTTATTAATTTAATCATGGATTACTTCTACAGTCATGATAACAACTATTGAATTAGTTGTGATTTTCTTCTAATGAAGATTATATTTCAGATACGGTTAAAAAATATATAAAATTCTAGAATGATATATATTTTTAATACCCCCACATATATTTTTTTAAATCAATTTATAATAAAATTCATTGTCATTTTATGTTAAAATCATTTCATTATACCATATGATTATGATTAGTTTATTTGAGGAAATAATTTCTATAGACAATTCCTCTTAAACAATGTAATGTTTTTTAAATTTTCATATTCCATGACTGATTTATATTTATTGAATTTATTGGTCGTGAATATCACTATAATAAAACTAGTTAAAATCAGCATGACATGGATTTTAATTCTCTACAATATATGATAAAATTATTATAAAAATAATATTACAATGAAAAATTGTTGATCTTATCATATTATTATTAAAATATATTGAGGTAAAAATTGAAATAAAATTTAAAGAAATAATAAATTTTTTAAACCAAGATTAAACCATATTATGTTTGAAATGAAACAAACTAATAATGAACACAACTCCATAATTTGAATAAAAATGAAAAAATTTATAATTCATTGTTATATGAGGTACATTAAATTTTTCCAATTTTATATATCCATATATTTTAGTCTATAGTTGTATGAATCAAATATTACATTAACCTATAGGAATCTTCCCTTGATGATAAATGAATAAAATAACTGACTCATTGTTAACAACTAAATGTGATATATAAATTTATTATTATCATATAATATAAAAAATTGTGTGTATCATATGTTTAAAAAATTTCATGTTATTATAAATATAAGGCCCCGGCCTTAAACCTTACTTAATCTTGAGTTATCACAAGATTACACATTGAGGATCTTTTCAGGTTTAGAGTTTTAGAGAATTAGATCATAAAACATGCATTACAACCCACATTAAAACAAAGTGGTTACATAAAGATAGTATTCTTCATTCCCATCAATGGAAACATATTTAAAATAAACATGGATTCTTTCTTGACACTTCCTTGACACTATCATCATATCATGTACCTTTCCCTTGACCTGTGAAAAACATTTCAAAAAACTTGGGATGAGCATAAAAAGCTCTGTAAGGGATATAAAAATATGGAAAGGAATCATGGGTACATATATACATAAGGATGAGATCATACTTTACCCATAAAACATAATCACTTTAACATACCTCATCAAATCATGAATAAATCATAGAAATCATAAGACATAAAGGTAACTTGAGGCATTCATAACATTATTACGTAGGGAGTAACTCTATTGGTTACGTTTGGAATACCCATCACAGTATATTCCCTAAAATATCTTCGGAGAAACCTTAACTATTCACTCCTTCACGTTACCCAATGCATTGGAGAGCTATATCGGGCTCACCCGCCCTTAGTTTATCACGGAACCACCCGTCTTCATAATAATGCCCAAGAACCATAACATAATCATATCACATAAAAAATGCATAATGGAATCATAAAATTTATACATTTTAATCACAAGATATCAATACAACACAAAAAAACATTGTGAAAACAATTTTCAATGCCAAAATAAAAGAAAAGTAAAACATGGTATTTATTTTTCTTTTAAAAAGATGGTATGGCTTGTAGAGGAAGGCGAAACTCAAATAATAGCCACGATGGCAGAGAAGTCGTTGTCGCCACATACATACGACAAAAACATTCCCTTTTGTCGTTTAGTAAACGCTTCGTATAAAAAAGATTCCTTTTGAATAAACGTAAAAGTCAAAGGAGTTTATACACCGTATAAAAGAAAGTTGTGTATAAAATAAAATATGCCTCAATGAAAGGAGATTGAGACGAAGTCCCATACCTCGTATCCGACATGACCCGACCATTCTTCAATATCCCGAATAATAAACTTGAGTTAATCTCTACTTGCTTTTGAAACTTTTTCAAGTTCATTATTCCTTTTATACCATGTTATGAACATCATGTAATCATTTAAGTTAATAGTGTTCATTTTTTCGGTATTTGGTTCTTAAGTCAAAAATAGACTTCTTACACTTACATGTTGTTAATTTGGACAAAGGTTCGTTATATCCAGAATGATATTAATGATTTGGATAACATATATATCATATATATTCAGCATATACATGTATTTATAATATTACATCACATTCAGAGGTAAGAAATGAAATGCACCGTTCAAGGAGACGGTAAGCCGTACGTACGCATGAACGCTACTTCCATTTCTATTTCGTATTTTCTGGAATGGAATCATAATGATATATAAGTATATTATAATTACAGTATAATAAAATATATAATATCATTAATTTATCCTTTACACATCCCACATATGGTATTAACGAATCAAATCACTTTCAGGGGAGGTAGTCCACACTTCCTAAAATGAAGATATCGTGTTTACCCATAATGGAAACCATAAAGGTATGCCCAAAATGAAAAAAACAGAAGATTAAGGAAAACATAAACATATTATATATCATATATAAAAATAGTGACATCATAATGGCCACCATTTAAGGTGTTAAATGAGTATTAAACAATCATAGTTTCGGGAGGAAGAATTTCTCCATCCACGGAAACCGTATGTTCTTTAACCATTTGATGTAGTTGTGTGAGAGTGTAGCTCAAATAAATCTTATAACGACATCCTAGTATATTTAAGATACTAGTGTTGATACAAAAGAAGTAAATAAAAAGAGTATAGGGGGTTGGATAAGAAAAATAAAACAAATGAACATGAGAGAATGAATTACCTTTAAAAGTGTAACTCCTTTTTATTTGAGCCTAAATTCTTCCTTTGAAAGGATTATGCCCAAAGGGAATCCTCTATGATGAGGAGAGGGATGTGGAGACAGAAATGGGCAGGGGTTGGCTGAGCCAAAGGCTTGAGGAGTGTGTGAAATGAGGTAGAGGTGGGGGCCTTTTATAATAGGAGAGGTGGGGCACTTTTGGAAAGTAAAGGAATATTACTTTATTTGAAAATGTGTTTCGGTTTTAAAAGGTCCCACATTGATATAATTCGTGGATAAGGTGATAGGAGTTATAAATCCACTCATCCAATTTGTTTTGGACATGTGTAGTTCATAGATTTTACATTATCTTTCCATTATATTTAAATCGTCAAATAATGATGTCATCGCTGCATCATTATTATGTCATAAATAATTTATTTTATTTAATCTCTAAAAATTATAAAAAAAATACTATTATATAGGAAATCCTTTTATCTTTCCAATGATTATTTATAATCAAATATCTGATCTTTATAACCCCATGTAAAAATTGTTTTCGTAAAATATATTATGTTTCTGTCATTTTTACTTTTACAATAAATAAAAAGTAATTTATTTCATTTCCCAACCAAAGTGGATCCATGGGGTCCCCAAGTTGACACATGGCTTGCCTTGGTCGTCCATGACACAACCAATAAGGTTGGGACATGTTTCTAGGTCACTTCATTTTATTAAAGCATTATTTATACCTTAAACTACCCTAATTACCACTAATCGCGATTAAAAACATAATATGTTACTATTCACCAAAAAATTATTTTAATCTCATTGAACCACGTTTTACATCTTAATGAAAACCATGTATGTCAGATTTTGGAAATTAAAAACACAATGATGGCCAAATTTCATTTAAACGGAAAATCAGTCTTTATAAGTACCACTTAGTGGTTTCACTATTCATCAAAAATTTAAGTTTTTCAGAAAATTACCAAAAAATCACCCTAAGCTATATTTGATATTATGAATTAAAAAATGAAGCATATTTCACAAAATTAAAAACATATATGTCACATTAATTAATTTAATAATTAATTACTGTTGTCAGAGCAAAATAGCGTGTTTTTATGAAACAATAAGTATCAAAAGATTGACACTAGTTTAAGTCCAATTTCAAATTGAAATTGATTCCAATGACCACCATTGGATTAAATGGTAAAAATATATTCATATTACACATTATGACCAATTCAAAAGATAATCTAATCATATAAATAAATTAGATTAAAAAGCAGTTTTGATGTAAAATGCAGTATTTTTCACTATTCATTAAAAATGAACATTGTCCGAAAAATATCAAAAATTCACACAAAGTAAATTTTGATGTCCCAATCAAAAACAATAAGTTTATTTTGACAAACATAGTTTATAAAATTTTCAATAGAAAGATTTAAAAAATGTTTTCCATCATAAGGGATTAAAACAATCTTTTAAGAATATTAGTGTATTCTATGCTTAAGATTGGATTTATTTTCATTTTAAGCCTCTAAAACACTATCTTAATCATTAATAGACATAGATAAAAATATCTATTATTCATTACTTACTTGGGATGTTACATCCTTCACCCCTTTAGAAAATTGCGTCCCTGCAATTTATTTACTTATCGAATAAATGGGGGTACTTATCCCTCATTGAATTTTCAGATTCCAATGTTGCCTCTTCAATCAGGTGGTTTTTCCACAAAACCTTTACCTGGTGATTCACCTTATTCTGTAACACTTTCTCCCTGTGGTCATGAATCTGGACCAGTTGTTCCTCATAAGATAGGTTCTCTTCCAGCTGAACTCTCTCTGGACTCAAAACATGAGATAGATCTGGCATATATTTTTTCAACATCGAAACGTGAAAAAAATTGTGTACCTGAGATAAACTCGGAGATAAATCCACTCGGTATGCAACTGATCCAACTCTCTCTATAATTTCGTATGGTCCAACGAACCGTGGACTCAACTTTCCTTTCTTACCAAATCTCATCACACTTTTCCAAGGAGAAACCTTGAGAAAAACATGATCACCTACCTCGAACAATAGATCCTTCCTCCGGTTATCTACATACCTCTTCTGACTGCTCTGAGCTGTTCTCATGTGTTTCTGAATCAGCTGAACTTTTTCTGCCATCTCTTCTACCAATTCTGGTCCCATCAACATCCTTTCACCCACTTCATCCCAGAAAGCTGGAGTTCGACACCGCTTCCCATATAATGCCTGAAATGGTGCCATCTGTATACTGGAATGAAAACTGTTATTATATGAAATTTAAACCAAAGAAAGATGTTGGTCCTAACTTCCCTGATAATCCATAGAACAAGCTCGTAGCATGTCCTCCAATGTCTAAATTATTCGTTCTGACTGCCCATCTGATTGAGGATGAAAAGCAGTACTAAAATTTAATTCAGTACCCAACGACTTCTGAAGGCCTTTCCAAAAGTTAGAAGTAAACCTGGGATCACGATCCGATACAATGGAGAGAGTAACTCCATGTAACCTGACTATTTATTTAAGATACAAACGGGAAAGTTGATCAAGAGACAAAGTATCTCGTATAGCAAGGAAATGAGCAGATTTGGTCAAGCGATCAACAATAACCCAGATTGCATTATTACCTCGAGATGTCTTCGGTAATCCAACAACAAAGTCCATGGATATATTCTCCCATTTCCACTCTGGCACTGGTAAAGGCTGAAGCATCCCTTTCGGTAACTTCCGCTCTGCTTTAACCTGTTGATATGTCAAACACTTCAGAGTAAAATCAGCAATGTCTCTTTTCATTCCATCCCACCAGTAATACTCCCGCAGATCTCTATACATCGTAGTACTGCCCGGATAAACTGAAAACGGAGAACTATTATCTTTACATATCAACTCTCTCTTCAACTGTGAATCACAAGGCACACACAATCTCTTCCCAAATCTCAAAACACAATCATTATCAATGTTGAATTCAGGAAACTTACCTCTCTGAACCAGCTCTGCCTTTTTCTGTAACTCACTGTCTTGCTTCTGTGCTTTCTTGATTCTATCTGATGGAGAAGATCTCACTGATACCTGAAACAAAATAGAAGGACTTCCTACACCAAAAACTTCAATGCCATAGTTCATCAAATCCTTAACCAAAGGATCACATTCCAAACGAAACATTGTTAATGAAGCATTACTTTTTCGACTCAAAGCATCATCCACTTTATTTGCTTTTCCCGGATGGTAATGAATTGTACAATCATAATCCTTGATTAATTCTAGCCATCTCCTTTGTCTCATGTTTAACACTTTCTGAGTGAATATATACTTTAAACTTTTGTGATCGGTATATATTTCACACTTTACTCCATACAAATGATGCCTCCAAATTTTTAAAGAAAAAACAACATCAGCTAATTCCAAATCATGTGTAGGGTAATTTACCTCATGAGTTTTCAACTGTCGTGAAGCATAAGCAATTACTCGATCATTCTGCATTAGGACGCAACCAAGTCCTTTCAATGAAGCGTCACTGTATATAACAAACTCACCATTCCTGGAAGGTAGTGCCAAAACTGGAGCATTCAGCAATCTTCTTTTCAATTCCAGAACAAAAATCATCACATTCTTTTGTCCAGATAAACATAACACCCTTCCGAGTTATCTTAGTCATTGGACTAGATAATAGTGAAAAATTTCTAACAAACCTTTGGTAATAGCCGACCAAACCATGGAAACTACGAATCTCTATTTGATGGACAGACATCTGCTGAAGTAGTTGCAAAGGATTTCACCATCCCTTTCTTCTTGTAGTCTAACTGCTTCCCATCACTCAAGATCTTTGTAGGACACTCGTTTGCATAGTGACCCATCTCATTGCACTTATAACGTTTCACTAACTGTAAATAAAATTTGGTCATAACTTCACCTTGATCCTTTTCAGTGCAATCACGAGCCTTATGTCCCATCTTACCACATCGGTAGCAATTCCAGAATTCAGAAGACATTCCCTAGCATGCCTTTTTCCACATTTATCACAGACTGGAAACTTAGTTTGCTTACCATAAGTCTTTTTTGAAGAATTCTTACCTTTCTCCTGCCACCGCAGTCTCTTCTTCTGCTGGTTGTTATAGAACACTTGGTCATCGGCAAACTCCATTTCCACCTTCTCAGCACATCGAACAAGCTTTTCAAAACTTTTAAACTCACAAGAAGCTAATGCCCTTCGATATTTTGGCTTTAATCCTGAGTAAAAACGATTGATTTTACTATCAAGGTCTAGAATAAAATTTAGAGCATACCTTGCCAATCGAGTGAACCTTTCTTCCTAGGCATCCACTGAGTCTTCTTCTTGCCTCAATTCCAAGAATTTCTTTTCCATCCTAAGTCGAATAGCCTTAGGAAAATACTTCTCAAGAAACATACCTTTGAATTCATCCCAGTCAAGAGCATCAATCTCATCGGCGTCCCTGATATTTTTAACAATAGACCACCACTGATCTGCTTCACCCTCCAAATGGTAAATATCAAGACTAACCTTTGATTTTCTGAACACCCCATGACATCAAAAATCTTCTCCAGTGCTTTAATCAACCCTTTAGCTAGAACAGGGTCAGATGATCCTATGAATGATGGTGGATATTGCCTCATGAAATGTTCCACCACTGACATGTTCCTCTGCAGTTGTTCTGGCTGATCTCATGCATGGATACCACCACCATTTATCGCTTGAGTCAACTGCGCCATTACTGCAACAAACTGTTCAGTTCCAATTCCGACCATTTCTGGATGCTGATTCGGAAGGTTATTTTCTTCTGTATGCATTCCTAGCACTGCTTCCCTGTTTCCTCTACAGAAAACCATTCTGAACAAACATGTCTTAGATGAAGCAACATGGTAATCTTCAAATGCTATAACATTTCAATGAATTTTTTTTGGATAATCATTTAATAGAATTCTAACTCCTAATGTTATCTAAACCGACCTTTGATACCAACTATAAGGCCCCAGCCTTAAACCTTACTTAATCTTGAGTTATCACAAGATTACACGTTGAGAATCTTTTCAGGTTTAGAGTTTTAGAGAATTATATCATAAAACATGCATTACAACCCACATTAAAACAAATTGGTTACATAAAGATAGTATTCTTCATTACCATCAATGGAAACATATTTAAAATAAACATGGATTCTTTCTTGACACTTCCTTGACACTATCATCATATCATGTACATTTCCCTTGACCTGTGAAAAACATTTCAAAAAACTTGGGATGAGCATAAAAAGCTCAGTAAGGGGTATAAAAAAATTGAAAGGAAACATGGGTACATATATACATAAGGATGAGATCATACTTTACCCATAAAACATAAGCACTTTAACATACCTTATCAAATCATGAATAAATCATAGAAATCATAAGACATGAATGTAACTTGAGGCATTCATAACATTCTTACATAGGGTGTAACCCTCTTGGTTACACTTGGAATACCCATCACAGTATATTCCCTAAAATCTATTTGGAGAAACCTTAACATTTCACTCCTTCAAGTTACCCAATGCATTGGATAGCTATATCGGGATCACCCACCCTTAGTTTATCACTAAACCACCCGTATTCATAATAATTCCCAAGAACCATAACATAATCATATCACATAAAACATGCATAAAGGAAACATAACATTTCCACATTTCAATCCCAAGATATCAATACAACACAAAAAAACATTGTGAAAACCATTTTCAATACCAAAATAAAAGAAAATTAAAACATGGTATTTATTTTTCTTTTAAAAATTAGGTATGTCTTGTAGAGGAAGCCGAAACTCAAATAACGGTCACGACGGCGGAGAAGTCGTTGTCGCCGCATACATACGACAAAAACATTCCCTTTTGTGGTTTAGTAAATGCTTCATATAAAAAAAACTCCTTTTGAATAAATGTAAAAGTCAAAGGGTTTTATACACCGTATAAAAGAAAGTTGTGTATAAAATAAAATATCCCTCAATGAAATGAGATTGAGACGAAGTCCCATACCTCTTATCCAACTTGACCCGACCGTTCTTTAATCTCTTGAATAATAAACTTGAGTTAATCAGTACATGCTTATGAAACTTTTTCAAGTTCATTATTCCTTTTATACTATGTTATGAACATCATGTAATCATATAAGTTAATAGTGTTCATTTTGTCGGTATTTGGTTCTTAATTCAAAAATAGACTTCTTAAACTTACATGTTGTTAATTTGGTAAAAGGTTCGTTATATCCAGAATGATATTAATGATTTGGATAACATATATATCATATATATATTCATAATATACATGTTTTTATAATATTACATCACATTCATAGGTAAGAAATGAAATGCACCGTTCATGGAGACGGTAAGCCGTACATACGCATGAACGCTACTTCCATTTCTATTTCGTATTTTCTGGAATGGAATCATAATGATATATAAGTATATTATAATTCCAGTATAATAACATATATAATATCATTAACTTTATCCTTTACACATCCCACATATGGTATTAACGAATCAAATCACTTTCAGGGGGTGGTAGTCCGCACTTCCTAAAATGAAGATATCGTGCTTACCCATAATGGAAACCATAAAGTTATGCCCAAAATGAAGCAAAACAGAAGCTTAAGGAAAAATTAAACATATTATATATCATATATAAAAATAGTTACATCATAATGGCCACCTTTGAAGGTGTTAAATGAGTATTGAACAATCATCGTTTCGGGAGGCATAATTTCGCCATCCACGGAAACCGTATGTTCTTAAACCATTTGATGTAGTTGTGTGAGAGTGTAGCTCAAATAAATATTATAACAACATTGTAGTATATTGAAGAGAATGGTGTTGTTAAAAAAGAAGTAAATAAAAAGAGTTTAGGGGGTTGGAGAAGCAAAATAAAACAAATGAACATGAGAGAATGAATTACCTTTAAAAGTGTAACTCCTTTTGATTTGATCCTAAAGGCTTCCTTTGAAAGGATTATGCCCAAAGATAATCCTCTAGGATGAGTAGAGGGATGTGTAGAGAGTAAATGGGAAGGGTTTGGCCTAGCCAAAGGCTTGAGGAGTGTCTGAAATGAGGTAGAGGTGGGGGCCTTTTATAAGAGGAGAGAAGGGGCACTTTTGGAAAGTAAAGGAATATTACTTTATTTGAAAATGTGTTTCGGTTTTAGATGGTCGCACATTGATATAATTCTTGGATAAGGTGATTAGGGTTCTAAATAAACTCATCCAATTGGTTTTGGACATGTGTAGTTCATAGATTTTACATTATCTTTCCATTTTATTTAAATCGTCAGATAATGATGTCATCGCTGCATCATTATTATGTCATAAATAATTTAATTTATTTAATGTCTAAAAATTATAAAAAAATACTATGATGTAGGAAATCTTTTTATATTTCCAATGACTCTATATAATCAATAATCCTATCTTTATTACCCCATGTAAAAATTGTTTTCGTAAAACATATTATGTTTGTGTCATTTTTACTTTTACATTAAATAAAAAGTAATTTATGTCATTTCCCAACAAAAGTAGATCCATGGGGTCCCCAAGTTGACCCATGGATTGTCTTGGTCGGCCCTGACACAACCAATAAGTTTGGGAAATGTTTCGAGGTAATTTCATATTATTAAAAAATTATTTATACCTTAAACTACCCTAATTACCACTAATCGCGATTAAAAACTTAATAAGTTACTATTCACCAAAAAATTATTTTAATCACATTGAACCACATTTTTACTTCTTAATGACAACCATGTATGTCGGATTTTTGAAATTAAAAACACAATTATGGAAAGTTTTCATTTAAACAGAAAATCAGTCTTTATAAGTACCACTTAGTGGTTTCACTATTCATCAAAAGTTGAAGTTTTTCAGAAAATTACCAAAAATTACCCTAAGATATATTTGATATTACGAATTCAAAAATGAAGTCTATTTTAAAAAATTCAAAACATATAAGTCACATTAATTAATTTAATAATTAATTCCCGCTGTCAGAGCAAATAGCGTGTTTTTATGAAACAATAAGTATCAAAAGATTGACAGTAGTTTAAGTCCAATTTCAAAGTGAAATTGATTCCAATGACCACCATTGGATTAAATGGTAAAAATATATTCATATTACACATTAAGATCAATTCAAAAGATAATCTAATCATATAAATAAATTAGATTAAAAAGCAGTTTTGATGTAAAATGCAGTATTTTTCACTATTCATTAAAAAATGAACATTGTCAGAAAAATACCTAAAATTCACACAAAGTAAATTTTGATGTCCCAATCATAAAGAATAAAATTATTTTGACAAAAATAGTTTATAAAATTGTCAAAAGATATATTTAAAAAGGGTTTTCCATCATAAGACAGTAAAACAATCTTTTAAGAATATTAGTGTATTCCATGCTTAAGATTGTATTTATTTTCATTTTAAGCCTCTAAAACACTATCTTAATCATTAATAGACATAGATAAAAATATATATTATTCATTACTTACATGGGATGTTACAAGAAATATTCATATAACCACCAATACTTAATTATAATTTTGAACATTTCATAAATGATTAACCATTAAATTTTAAATACTTTAAATGCGTCAAAATATTATTACTCCTTAAATCGTAAATTTTTTGATTTTTCATATATTTTGATATTGAAATTGTTTTAATATAATTTTGAAACACTGTTATATTATTATAAAATATATTCAAACAAGTTATGGATGTTTATATTGAAGTAATTATTATATATTATTTTGTATCTTAAAAATTCTATTAGCAAGGAAATAACCATGATGTACTAAAATTCTCAAATATATCAATTACATTAGAAAATATATGTCTATATTGTATTAATAATGATATATTTAATGTTCAATGAATGAAAAATTAAATTTTTTGATTCAATTATAGAGGGAACATTGTCTTAATTGGACTAGAACTGATAAATATATCATTTTGTTGATATATTTTTATTTAGTAAATTAAATTAATTAAATTATCACAAGATAAATTAATGAAATATGTGGTATAAATATATTGATGTATATATATTAATAAATTTTAACAGATACACATAATGAGTATATTATAATACCGAAAATAATATTTATAATTAAAATAAAAGTTTTTTATTTAATGTAATACATAATAATGATTATAAATATTTTTTATTATCCACATTTAGACCAATCATAAATCAATGATATTAAAAAAGAAATAATTATTATTATAATAAGACATTTTATCAAAAAAATTTGATATCGTGTTATTATAAAATAACAAAAACTTGTTTCTTATTTTTCTAAAGAAGTTATGTTTGCATTTAATATATAATGTTGTTTATTTTTTGTTATTTTATATAGTGAATTTTATGACTCTTAAATAACATTTATAAAAAAATTATAGATTAAATAAAATTATTTATGTGTTAAAGAATTATGTTTGATCAATAAATACAAAAAGTGTTATAGAAGTTCCATAATTAAATATTATTAACAATAGATGTTAGTTGTAATATGTATTATCAAATAGAGAATAATAATTTTTTAACATACACATTGGGTAGTATATTTTAAATTATAATGGAAATTTAATTTTTTAATGATATCCAATTTAATAGATATTAGGAAATAATAACCATGAACATGTATTATAAAAAATATTTCTTATATATCATAAAAAAATTTCAAATAAATACATGATTTAAAATTATGTCTTATATTGGTTCACAAGATATTTTAATATGTATAAAGAAAATTGATATAATTATAAATTTTTTCTTCTATTTTATGATGTTAGAGTTATTCTAACAAAAATATACCTCATCATCTATATTATAACTATAATAGTAATTCATAAAAAATGAATAAATACAATTTTTGGAATTTTTAATTAAGATATAAATAAAAATAAATATATTTAAAAATTCAAAATTCATAAATATTATTTTGTGAATATTAGTTTATTGGTGAAATATAACATTGTTCACAAATTTAATTACTTAATAAAATGATATTTTATAAACCCTTGTATATGTCTACATATTATAAGCCCTAGGGAATTTGGCATCATTGGTTTTATTATGATTATGTTGTAGTAAATAAAAAAAATATCTAAATAGTATAATACTAATTAAAATATATTTTAAAATAAATATATAAAATCATTATATATAGAATGATTACAATAATTTTCTTTTAATTATAATTTATTAATATGTGTTGTAAATTATTTTTTCTCATTTCATTTTATGAAAATAATATATTTTTAGAATATTATTAATGTTAATGTTCCATTATCAAACATTCCCTAAACAATAATTTTACAAATAGTAATAAAATAATATCAAAACCATAAAATATAACATTTTCTGATAATAAATAGTTTTATCTATGAATGAATTGTAAAATACTATATATTATTATTTATTTTTATTATAGAACCAACTAAAACATATGTAGTGAATTTATATTATAAAACCTGTATGGGAATTTTTTACATTGTTGAATTCATATGTAGTTTTTGGACTGAATGAAATCATGTTATCAAGTATTATTTATAATTTAATTGTTAATATTTCATTAAAAATAGAAATAAATTATTTTCCAAAAATATTCAATAAACTAATGTACTTGTTAAAAAAATATATAATTAAATTAAACAAGATAAATTTCAAATATAATTGACAGTTATATATAATTTCTCAATAATAATAATCAGGTAATGAATATTGTGTTATATATGTTTTATCCATATATAGCTAAATGAATATTTCCACTAAAAAACACTACTAAATAATTTAAATGTATTATATATTATAAAAACAATATTATTGGTTTAATAGGGTTATTATGAGTCATGTAAAATGTCATGAAATATTATTCAGTATATTTAATATTTTATAATAATATTGGTTGAACATTTATTATTTTTCATATAGGTTACATGTTATAATTAAAACAAAACATTCATATAGTTTTCCTTTAGTATCCCCAATAATCATTATAGAAAATGTAAATGGGATGATTTTTTCATATTGGATTTGATAAAAAATAATCAAACCTATGTTCTACATATAAACAAATAGGAAAACCCTTAACATATATTCAACTATTTGTCTTTTACTCTCTAAACCTCTTCCAAAAAAACCATTGAAAAAAATATATAAAATACAAAAAATGTATAATAGGAACACAACATAAGATCCATCACTTGTATCTATGATAAATAGAAAATAAATAATAGAAATGATAGATGATCTATATAAATTAAACCATAATTGGATAAAATAATAATGATTTGGGAATATATTATGATGAAAAACTAATAATTGAATAATGTTCCTGTAAATCACCGTAGTTTATAATGTGTGATGTTCATAACAAAGAAATGAACATTGGACCAATTTATTGACTGTGTTTCGACCAATATAATTAAAATTCCAACAAACATACACAAAAATTATTCATTGGGGCACCCCAATTACCTAGTAAATCACAAACTAGAAGGCTATATATAGTATATGAGATAGCTAGTGTAACATGAATCATTATCAATCACATACAATCTCCAGTTTCAAAAAAAATATTGTTTGGGTAAGATAACTATCAATAAATGTTCATAATATGAATCAAATGTAAAAATATTAAATAATGCTCACACTAAATCCCCTATTACAAAACTCCCACTTCCAATATTGAAAACACCCAAATTATCAAGAACAACACTTACATTGGAAAAACATATTCATGTTGAATCAATGAAAAAATCTATTGGTATATATGAATTTTTTTATAAACATGTTTTCATAGGAATTATAACATGGGAATCCAAATATTTTTCCATTACAAGAAGAATATTTTAACCAATCAATCACAAAAAATCCTTGATATGTATAATACACAACCCATTTTTTGAAAAAATGGCAAAAATGTATTTATATATCTAAATT
This sequence comes from Viscum album, assembly GCA_963277665.1. NCBI lineage: Eukaryota > Viridiplantae > Streptophyta > Magnoliopsida > Santalales > Viscaceae > Viscum > Viscum album. Next base: position 1,451,860,177 of record OY728155.1, read on the forward strand.
TCATCACATGGATAACATATATATTTTTTAGATTACCATTTAAAGGATTAATTAATGTGTTTTAAAAGCCTCATGTCTTCTGGAAATATTTGGTTTTCAATCAAATCATATATTTTATAAGAAAAACTAGTTATTAGAAGATAAAAATTCATAAGAATTTATGTTAAAACAATAAATGTATGATATAAATAATTATTACTAAAATTGAATTATATCATGAAAACACAATCATTTAATGCATTTAGAAAATATTTAAGAGAATAGAAACAACTCCATTATAGAAATTGGGAATATATTTCATTCAATTTTGAAGGAAAATCCATGATTGAACAGACCCTCTATAAAAACAAAATTTCCAAACATCTCTGATATAGTTTCCCTAAAACCCAATATACTGATATATGTATTGTTTTGTTTTAAGATAAGGGGGAAACATAGGGAAATTATAATAGTAATAGAGTATAATTGAAAATATTATAATAATTATTATAATATATTACGTTGGAAAATTTCTTCTACACCAATAATGAGAATCCAGAAATCATGGATAAAGAATAATTGAAAAATCCATTGAAGTCTGATGTGTTTTCATCCTAATTTGTAGGGGGTGTAAGGAGAAAAAAAAATATATATATATCTATGTAAAATTATTAATTTAATATTTTAATTCAACAAGCTTATTATGCTTTGCTCAGCGGTGTGGTTTCCAAAACATTGTATCAACCATAAGAGAGACCATGCATTAATTTCTTTAGTCTCATAATTTGGACATACGGATTATCATAAATGTGGTTTAACATTGCGAAATGCATAATGAAAAACATTATCATAAAAATTATTTTTGTTGTAAACCACCTACTTTTTCAAAATTATATTGTAGAAATGATAATGACTAAAAACGTCATAAATTACAAAATTATATCCCATAACATAACAATTCCGAATATATATCACAATAGAACAATAATAACAAAATAGTGATTTAAAGGTGTCATAGTACTCTTCATCATGAATTATTCTACTCCAATAATATCCACATTATATAAAATTGAATGTAATTGGATATTAAATACATCTCCACCCTAATTTAAGATGATTTTGTTTTTTAAGAAACATTGAGTATAGTCCCATAAAAATATTACAATATAGTATGTTTCATTATCAATATCATGTTACTAAATTCCTTAATAACTTCCTATGTAATCTCCCAAAATGATCCAACACAAATAATACAATAAACTGAAACCATAATATGAAATCAACTAAGACAATAGAGATATATCGTTTGCCTCATTCTATTTATAATACAACTAAAATGGATGGACCAAGGTGATACACCCTATAAGATAAATACAAATAATATTAGTACCCCATAAATGTAATAATAATTGGATAATTACGTTAATACTATCAATAAAATAATCATAGTTACTGATCAAAAACAAAAGAGAGATAAAAGGAAAATAAAAACTAAAAAAATCAATCCCATCACATTCAATCAATTGATATCATCAATACAATTCCATCCAAAATCAATGAGTGAAAAAAAATTCTTAATAAGGATCGATTTTATTCATTCAATAAGTCAATATATATGATATATGGTTAACATTGGATCTCACTCACAACACACTAGATCTCTATTTAGTCAATAAAATGAAACCAAATTCCATTTATTGGACATTAAATTCTATTTTATTGATAAATAAAATCACCAAAACACACTCAATGTATTATAAATGAATTCAAAATCATTATGAATGATAATGAAAAAAAATCTATCATTAAAATATATACACAACCAAAATTGATCAAAATTATCAGGTGGGTCATCCTATAAATCCCCCACGTATAAAGCCCATAGGAGTAACCTTAACAAACTAATGATACCTAAATCACTAAAAACCCACAAAGTAGTTTAGCTTCCAAAAAATTTATTCATGTATGATTTTATTAAATAATTCTACATAAAAAATTTTTAATTATAACATTAATTTAGACATTTATGGAATATCCCTGATGTTTTCATAATATAGTGATTTTGGTGCCCTGTATCCCCACACGAGAAAAAAATCAGATGTATCTTATTCTTTTAAGATGAACTAGCTTCTATATATGATTAAACATCATCATCCTACACTTATAACTCTATCCCATTACACTTTTTATAAATTTGATATACTTATTTTTGTAGTCATGGTAAATAATACTAGTTTTCCTCTCATCTTTTGATGATTATCGTGATCATCTTCCACCAAAATATCCCTTTTTACCCAAATAAAAAGCTATAATGAATGATATTATCATAATCATTTCATCATCTGGATAAATTTGACAATAAGTGAATTTAATTTTCAATGAGTGTAAATTATTTGATCTTGAGATAATAAATCCAAATATAAAAATAAATTAATATACAATATAACTATTCATCCAACTTGACCAAGGATCATGGTCCAAACTGTTTTATCCAACTTATAATAATTAGTCCATATACACTAAATTAACATCCACATGAGAAAACCATAATAAATTTAAACACACAACTGAGAGGGGTCAATGAATTCTGGTCACAATCTGCTTCATCCCAACAACTATAATAAATAAAATCTATCCATTAATGCTTCAACAGTCTTTAGGGAATTAAGTCTTCATTGATATGGTCATTCGATAATAAAAATTTAACCAAACATTTATCCCCATAACAAGTAAATAGATTTTTATTCAAGACCACTAAGATTTTTTAAGAGAGTATAAAAGCATCAAAAACCAACACTCAATTAAGAGTCTTGGTGGACTCAATAATTGTAGGGATATGGTCCAACAATAAGAGGATTTAATTAGTGTATCATTCTTATAAGGAAGAATACTACATTAATTCATGAAATATAATAGAGGAATTATTTTAATTTAAAAATAAATGAAAAAAATCCCTCCATTCCTCACAATTTCATCCATAAATGTATCATTATCAACCATGGGATGAATATGAAAACAATATCAAATCAATAAAAAACACCTCAATGACAAAAACAAAAAAATCCACCCTCCATCAATAGTATTTTTAAATAATGATACCCATTTTTTCATATTATTTATATAAAATAAATCAATACCCATTTCATAAAATTAAAATCCATAATATAATAATCAAATACACATAAAACTGATGAAATCCTTATATATGTTTATGGAAATAATTGTATATTTATTGAAATCATTTATAATAATATACAAAATGTTCTATTATAATGTAAAAATTAATCAAATATTCTTTCATTTAATCTATTAAAATATACATAACCTCATTATAAATATAAATATCACTTAAAACCACCCACTTGAATAGTTATTTAAGTTTAGTATTTTATAAAATTCACTATATTCACCAAAAAAGAATTATAATATTAATCATAATAGAACTATATAGAATGAAATAATAAAAATTAATTCTAAAAATATAAATAATTTCCTTAAAACCATAATTGATTAATATCAATCAATTCGGAAGTATTTTATGTCCAATTCATAGTTAAAATAGGTCAAATCAATAAAAATGGGAGGGATAAAGTGTATTTCATTTTTTGGACACATATTTCATAAATATGTGCTTCTATAATGTCACATACTATATGGATTCCATATAAAACCCCACACGGGGGTCTGTACAATGAAACCTCATGACTGTACAATATTTTTTAATGAATAAATTTAATTTTTTTGATAACATTCATTGCTCTCTACGCCTTGATTAAATAAAAACTGATACTATTTAAAATTACTATTTTAAAATAACCAATAAAAATAATCTTTTAAAATAGAGGTCAAATACAAGAATAACTAAATTATAAAAAATAAATAATTTACACATTCATGATAATTATACATTATTTATATATTAAAAAATGGCTGATAATGAAATGTAATACGATAAACAAAATCTTTTTAATGACATTTTAGTCATTATTTTCTCCATTTATTTAAAAATATTTATTACCAATTATAAACAATTATATTAAATTATAATAATAAATACAGAAATAGTAAAATTAAAATTATCAGTGGTTCATTTTTCTGGATTTAGTTAAACATTTTAATTTTATGATTAATATTTTGAATTACCAAAATTTTAATTCATAACAATATTTTCAACTAAATAATTTAAAATGATAAAATATAGTATTTTGTGTCTGTAAACTCTAGATAGATCAATTTAATGTAAATTAATATATTAGAGGTGTTTTGAATAATTTTATGCTATATTTTTATATAAATACAATGTTAACATTTAAACATTTTCTCTTTGAAAAAACGCTTTCTCGACCGGATTTTAAGATTAATTTTAAATAAAATATTTTCAATTTTTCTAATTTTAAAAAATGTATGAATTATATGGAATGAACATATTTGATAATAATTATGATATAATATTAATTTTTTTATCAATTTTTTGTTTGAAAAGTCAAAAAAATTATTGTCATGTTTAAGGATAAAAATGAATTTTTGTTGGATAAAATAAAACGATAACGGTTAATGAATCCAAAAAATGAATTAAATTTATTGAATAGATATATTTATAAATTATAAAACCTCCAATATATAATGGTATATTACTGGGGAACTATGTCATGAAAAAAAGTATATCCTATATTTTAATAAAATATATTTACTAAATAAATTTTTAATAATTATAAATTGTAATTTAATTTTTTTGAATAAATTTTTTTTATGAAGGCATGATATTTTTTTTCAATACCCATTTATTTTTGGAACGGTACATTTTTTTAAAGTAAAAATTCACATATTTAAAAAATTATTTCGAATAAATGAATATAATTTTTTTAATCATGATGTTAAAATTACCCAATGGTGAATTTTTCATTATTTTATGAGATGGTATAAATTTGGGTTAATAATTACATACATTTAAATAAATAATGTGTTTTATGACATCATAATGACCCAATAGTTATGTAATAAAATACAATAAATTGTATTTTCGTCCAATATATGTTTTAATTTTGAAATAAATTGGTTTCATATTTATTTGATTTATTTTACAAAGCATTAGTAGACCTTTCAAGACATAAAAACATTTTGACATTTTAAAATGATTTCCGTGAGAGTGTGAATAAACTCTACTTAAGAAATAATAATATTCTAATAAGATTATGCAATGGCCATATGAAATAATTTTTCCACTCCCATATGGTAAAAATCAAGGGTAAAAACATGGGATGGTTTTTTGTTTTGATTAGTTTAATGTGAAGTTTCCCAAAGCAAAATAATAAAGATTTCCCTCTTTTTTCCTACATAAACCCACCTAGGATCCCACATCCTATTCACTAGAAACCTTTTTAGCTCAACCTAAATATTTCCTATTCTGTATAGAATCCTCCCAAAGCACCTAATATCCCAATACTCCTCTTTTAAGACTCTCCCAAGCATTTGGGATCACACTTCTAAATAAGGGACTTCTTCCTCTCTCATGTTGTCCAAGATTCTTTATGTTGCTATAAAATTGCTTTTGAATTAAATATGCTGGGTTGGGTATTTTTAACCTCCTCGATACATTACTCATTATTTTTTAATGACAAAATTATCATTTCACTCTTTTAATGACTCTCATGTATTGTTGTAACCATGCCAAAATTCCGTAAGGGATTTCTATCTACTCAATTAAATTTAAGCACTTATTTTGATTTATGAATATAAAATACAATACATATGATGGGAAATTATATTAAATGACCTCTTACTATCCATTTCATGAATAAAATATGATAGACCCCTTTAATTATCATCATCCCATTTACATTCTCACCTTGACATCATTATGATACTAATGTTACACCAAAATTTAGTATAACATAATCATCGTGTAAGTAAATACCATACCCATTTATCTAAAAAAGTTATTAATCATTATTCACATGTAATTTTTTAATATGGACTTTAAATGATGTATTCCTCATCTCTTATTCATGGAATAAATTATTCTGTTTAATGAAAAATGATTTATGATATATGTGGCACACTTATGCATGAAATTAAATGATTAATAAAGGTGTTCCCTGATAGCTCGCTAATTCATTGGGTAAAGACTAGTATCATGATACATCATGTTCAATGATAGTTTAATATGGATAATTCAAGTGAAATTAATGTTTACTCCATATCATTGTGAATTGAGCCTTGGATCATACTAATATAATGTTAAATGTTTTTGAAACATGTTATTGTTATTATAATCATGCAACATCAGGACTTTATGTTCATGTTTTTCTTATGCTCTATTGATTTGTCGATTTCCTAGAATGTACAATATTCTTCATGTTATACTCTTTATACTCCCTTAATAGGCTTTATAGCTCCCCCTTTTCATATGCATTCCCATAGGTTATTCCATGCAATGCTAAGTAAAAGATAATGTTGTGGTCATGTAAATGAATTTTTCAATAATAATGTTGTGTTTTGTGTCATGAGTTGACAAGTAATGTTCGTAAGGAAAAAAGATAATAGATCTTGATCTCTTATGTTATATGAAGAGGAAATTATTTAAAATAAATCCTTTTTATGTCTTAAATAATGAGGATGGTTATTATATTTGGTATTAAAGGATATGTTTAGTTATTTTTGGGATTATGACTAGAAAACCCTAGTGAAATCCTTAGGGATAAAACTATTTATTATAAATACATCCCAAAATTTTTGTGACAATTTGGTATATGTTTTATCAATCAAGTATATCCTATATTTTATTAATGTAGGAAGAGGAAGCTATGGCTTAGATGTATCTACAATTCAAATTGGAAAACACTGCATTGAGAAAGACATGAAACAGAATTGGTCCACCAAAATGAGCCTTGCAGCACTCTTGGTTACAAAACTCCTAGGAGATATTCATTGATAAATTATTAAGATTATTATGATCCATTTTTATGTGTATTAGAAAATTTTCCCAAAGAAAAAATGTTGGGATGTAGATCATGGATAAAATATCTATGTTACGGAAATAAATGAAATTTTAGTTCATCATTTTTTTCATTGGATTCCTAATTATTTGTTACCCATAACATTCCAATTATTTAATACATTGTATTTTAATAGGAGTAATCGAGCTAACAACTGGTTTGATGATTAGTGTGATGAATGTTCTAATTAAATTATCAATCTGATGGGAGATGGAATCACGAAAATTGTCAAGTTACTCTCTTAGTTAACTCATGTTTTGAATTGAAACATGGGCCCAGAGAATCATTAAAACCCTCCTATGAATGAACAAGCTATAATAGAGGTTATATTGATACAAGGTCCTACTACTATTAAATGATCATTTTATCCCTCAATCGTTAATCAATGGATCAAATCCATTGATAAGATCCTCTTCATCCATCAATTTTGTGAAAAAGATACGAAACTTATGGATTATTGTCATATGGGGGGTGAATATGATGAATGGAAGGACTGATAAAAAATAAAATGTATGAGGAGAAGGTTGAGGCCATGTAATAGAAGGATTTCTAAAAAAATCAATAAATATTTTCTTTTACCCTCCAACTTAAGATATAAAGGTACATTCTTTCACTCATGAAAATGTTATGGCTTATCCTTCAAATATTTATGGGGATAATTTATAAGGAGTGCAGTATATGCCTTTAGATTTGTCATTACACCAAAAATAAGAGGTTGACTACTTCTTTTATGGGTCGAAACCTAGATTACAAGATATTTCTAGTGATCCATGACATTCATAGTTGTGAGGAAATTGTATGATGTTCTATCAATGTTGGAATGGATATTGGTGAATATATGGGGTATCATAGGTAAAATATGTGTAATTTGGGATTTAATTGTAACATCCCATATAAGTAATGAATATTATATATTTTTATATAAGCCTATTAAGGAATTAGATAGTGTTTTAGAGGCTTAAAATGAAAATAAATCCAATCATAAGCATGCAATACACTAATATTATTCAAAGATTGTTTTACTGCCTTTTGATGGAAAACAATTTTTGAATCTATCTTTTAACATTTTTATAATATATGTTTGTGAAAAATAAACTTATTCTTTATGATTGGGACATTAAAATTTACTTTGTGTGAATTTTTGGTATTTTTTTGACAATTTTCATTTTTTTAATGAATAGTGAAAAATAATTCATTTTACATCAAAACAACTTATTAATCAAATTTATTTATATTATTAGATTATGTTTTGAATTGGTTTTGAAGTTAAATTAGAATATATTTTTACCATTTAATCCAATATTGGTCATTGGAATCAATTTCACTTTGAAATTGGACTTAAATTGGTGTCAATCTTTTGATACATATGGTTTTATAAAACACGCTATTTGCTCTGACAGTGGGAATTAATTATTAAATTAATTAATGTGACATATATGTTTTGAATTTTTTAATATATTCTTCATTTTTGAATTTAGAATATCAAATATAACTTAGGGTGAAGTTTTGGTATTTTTCTGAAAAACATCAATTTTTGGTGAATAGTGAAATCACTAAGTGGTAGTTAAAGAAACTGATTTTTCGTTTAAATGAAATTTTTCCACCATTGTGTTTTGAATTTCAAAAATCCAACATACATGGTTTTCATTAAGAAGTAAAATGTGGTTCAATGATATTAGAATAATATTTTGGTGAATAGTAACTTATTAAGTTTTTAATCGTGATTAGTGGTAATTAGTGTAGTTTACGGTAAAAATAATGTTGTAATAATATAAAATGACCTAGAAACATGTCCTAAACTTATTGGATGTGTCATGGCCGACCAATACAAGCCATGGGTCAACTTGGGGACACCATGGATCCACTTTGTTTGGGAAATGACATAAATAACTTTTTATTTAATGTAAAAGTAAAAATGACACAAACATGAAATGTTTTACTAAATAAATTTTAAAATGGGGTTATAGAAGTCAGATGTTTGACTATAAATATTAATTAGAAATATAAAAATATTTCCTACATCATAGTATTTTTTTTATAATTTTTAGAGATTATATAAATTAAATTATTTATTAAATCATGATGATGCAGCGATGACCTCATTATTTAACGATATAAATAAAATCGAAGGATAATGTAAAATATATGACCTAAACTTTTCCAAAACCTATTGGATGGGTGGATTTCTAAACCTTATCACCTTATCCACGAATTATATCAGTGTGGTACCATTTAAATCCGAAACACATTTTCAAATAAAGTAATATTTCTTTACTTTCCAAGAGTGCCCCTCCTCTCCTCTTATAAAAGCCCCCCACCTCTACCTCTTTTCCCACACACCCAAAGCCTTTGGCTCGGCAAAACCCTTCTCATTTTTTCTCTCCACTTACCTCTCTTACTCCTTGAATCCTCACTGTGGGCAGAAGTCTTCCCAAGAAAGCCTTTGAGCTCAAACCAAAGGGAGTTACCCGATTTTAAGGTAAAGTCTCCACTTGAGTCCGTTTGATTTATTTTGCTTCTCCAACCCCATAAACCCTTTTTATTCATTTCTTTTATAACACATCCAGTATCTTCAATATACTAGGATGTTTTTATAGGAAGTATTCTAGCTACACTTACACACACCTACATATAATGGTTAACGAACATACTATTTCCGTGGATGGTGAATTTATGCCTCCCGAAACAATGATTGTTCAACATTCTTTTAACACCTTCAAAGGTGGCCATTAAAATGACAATATATTAATATATGATATATAATATGATTATGTTTTCCTTAAGAATTTGTATTTTTCTTTTTGGTCATACCTTAATGGTTTCCATTATGGGTAAACGCAATATCTTCATTTAAGGAAGTGCAGACTACCACCCCCACAAAGTGATTTGATTCGTTAAATACCATATGTGGGACGTATAAAGGTTGGAACTATGATATTACATATGATATTGTACTAGAACTATAATATACCTTTATATCATTATGATTCCATTCTATAAAATAAGAAATAGAAATGAAAGTAGCGTTCATGCGTACGTACGGCTTACCGTCTCCATGAACGGTGCATTTCATTTCTTACCTCTAAATGATTATGTAATACTATAAATTCATGTATATACTGGATATATATGATATATACATCATGATTATAATTATGGATATAATGGATACATGAACAACATGTAATTATAAAGGGCTTATTTTTGACTCAAGTACCAATGATCATTAAAACGACCGTTATTAACTTAAATAATTACATAGTGTTCATGACATGGCAATAAGTGATATAAAAGGAATAATGAACTTGAAAGAGGTTCTTAAACATGTAGAAATTAACTCATGTTTATTTTTCAGGACATTAAAGAACGATCGAGTCAAGTCGGACCTGAGGTATGGGACTTCGTCTCAATCTCCTTTCATTGAGGCATATTTGTTTTATACAAAACCTTATTTTATACGGTGTATAAACCCCTTTGAATTTTAAGTTTATTCAAAAGGAATATTTTTTATATGAAGCGTTTACTAAACTACAAAAGTGAATGTTTTTGTCGTACGTATGCGGTGACAACGACTTCTCCGCCGCCGTGACTATTATTTGAGTTTCGGCTTCCTCTATAAGCCATACCTTTTTTTAAAAGAAAAATAAATACCATATTTTACTTTTCTTTTATTTTGGTATTGAAAATGGTTTTCATAATGTTTTTATATCAATGTGTTGTATTGATATCTTGTGATTGAAAGGTGGAAATGTTATGTTTCCTTTATGCATGTTTTATGTGATATGATTATGTTGAGGTTCATGGGAATTATTATGAAGACGGGTGGTTTCGTGATAAACAAAGGGCGGGTGAGCCCGATATAGCTCTCCAATGCATTGGGTAGCGCGAATGAGTGAAACGTTATGGTTTCTCCAAAGAGATTTAGGGAATATACTATGATGGGTATTCCAAACGTAACCAAGAGGGTTACTCCCTACATAAGAATGTTATGAATGCCTCAAGTTACCTTTATTTCTTATGATTTCTATGATTTAATCATGATTTGATGAGGTATGTTAAAGTTCTTATGTTTTATTGGTAATGTATGATCTCATTCTTATGTATATATGTACCCATGTTTCCTTTCCATATTTTTATATCCCTTACTGAGCTTTTTATGCTCATCACAAGTTTTTCGAAATGTTTTTCACATGTCAAGGGAAAGGTACATGATATGATGATAGTGTCAAGGAAGTGTCAAGAAAGAATCCATGTTTTATTTTAAATATGTTTCCATTGATGGGAATGAAGAATACTATCATTATGTAACCACTTTGTTTATATGTGGAATGTAATGAATGTTTTATGATCTAATTCTCTAAAACTCTAAACCTGAAAAGATCCTCATTGTGTAATCTTGTAATAACTAATGATTAAGTAAGGTTTAAGGCTGGGGCATTCTAGTTGGTATCAATACTCGATTTAGATAACTTTAGGAGTTAGAATTATATTAAATGATTATCCAAAAATATATATTTTTTTTTGGTAAAATAGAAGTGATATAGTATTTGAAGATTACCATGTTTCTTCATCTAAGACATGTTGGTTCAGAATGGTTTTCCGCAGTGGAAACAGGGAAGTAGTGCTAGGAAGGCATACAAAAGGAAATAACCTTCTGAATCAGCATCCTGAGATGGTCGAAATTGGAACTGAACAGTTTGTTGCAGTGATGGCACAGTTGACTTAGGCTATAAATGGTGGTGGTATCCATGCAAGATATCAGCCAGATCAACCGCAGAGGAACATGTTAGTGGTGGAACATTTCATGAGGCAACATCCCCCATCATTCAGAGAATCATCTGACCCTGTGTTAGCTGAAGGGTGGATTAAAGCACTGGAGAAGATTTTTGAAGTCATGGGGTGTTCAGACAATCAAAAGGTTAGTCTTGCTATTTACCATTTCGAGGGTGAGGCAGATCAGTGGTGGTCGGTGGTTAAAAATATCAGGGACGCTAAAGAGATTGATGCTCTCGACTGGGATGAATTCAAAGGTATGCTTCTTGAGAAGTATTTTCCTAAGGCTGTTCGACTTAGGATGGAAAATCAATTCTTGGAATTGAGGCAAGAGGATTACTCAGTGGCTACCTATGAAGAAGGTTCACGCGATTGGCAAGGTATGCTCCAAATTTTATCGGAGACCTTGATAGTAAAATCAATCATTTTTACAAAGGATTAAATCCAAAATATCGAAGGGAATTAGCTTCTTGTGAGTTTAAAAGTTATTAAAAGCTTGTTCGATGTGCTGAGAAGGTGGAAATTGAGTTTTCCGATGATCAAGTGTTCTATAACAACCAACCGAAGAAGAGACCGAGGTGGCAGGAGAAAGGTAAAAATTCTTCAAAAAAGTCTGATGGTAAGAAAACTAAGTTTCCAGTTTGTGATATATGTGGCAAAAGGCATGCTGGGGAATGTCTTCTGGATTCTGGAAAGTGCTACCGATGTGGTAAGATGGGACATAAGGCTCGCGATTGCACTGAAAAGTATCAAGGTGAAGGTAAGACCAAATTTGATTTACAGTTAGTGAAATGTTATAAGTGCAATGATATGGGTAACTATGAAAACGAGTGTCCGACAAAGAGATTAAGTGATGGGAAGCAGTTAGACTACAAGCAGAATGGGGTGGTGAAATCCTTTGCAACTACTTCAGCATATGTCGGGCCATCAAATGAAGTTGTATCAGGTACATTGTTTGTTTTTTCAGATTATGAAAGTGTGTTGTTTGATTCGAGGTCTACACATTCTTTCATCTCTGAAACCTTTTCTAGTAAAATGGGAATACCATCTCAAGAAATGACTTCTGAAATTGTGGTAAAAACAAATGGGGGAAATGTTGAGGCAAAAACAATTTATAAGAATATTTCTATCCTTATCTATGGAAAGAACCTACTTGAAAACCTTATTGTTCTACCTCTAGAAGAGTTTGATGTTATCCTAGGTATGGATTCGCTCTCTATTTACCATTCTAAGATTGACTGTAGAGATAAAGAAGTTTCTATTCAGAAAGACTTTCAGTTTATGTACAAGAATGAACCCTTACTGTTGTTAACTTATCAAGAGGCCAAGAAACTTGTAAAAGATGGAAATGAATGTTACCTTGCACACATCGTTGAAAATAAAGGAACTATTCAGATTAATGATGTGCCAGTTGTAAATGATTATCCTGATGTTTTTCCTGATGAGTTGCCTGGAATAATACCAGATCGGGAAGTTGAGTTAACTATTGACTTAGATCCTGATGCTAACCCAATATCAAAACCCCATTATCGAATGGCTCAAATTGAACTTTTAGAGTTGAAGGAGAAATTGCAAGATTTTTTAGAGATAGGTTTCATTCTTCCTAGCACATCACCTTGGGGTGCTCCTATTTTATTTGTTAAAAATAAAGATGGTTCTATGAGACTTTGCATTGATTATATGGCCTTGAATAATATCACGGTTAAGAACAAATATCCTTTTCCTCATATCGATGATTTGTTTCATCAGCTCCAGGGAGCTCAGTTTTTTTCAAAGATTGACATGAGATCTGGGTGCCATCAGCTGAAGGTAAATGAGGCAGATATTCCGAAGACCGCGTTCCGTATGAGATATGGCCATTATGAATTTGTAGTAATGACTTTTGGGCTAAACAATGCACCTGATTTATTCATGGAATTAATGAATATAATTTTACATGAGTTCTTGGATAAGTTTGTGGTGATTTTCATTGATGATATTTTGGTGTTTTCGAAAAGTAATGAGGAGCATGAAATACATTTAAGCGTTATCTTTCAAACCTTAAAAGAAAAGAAACTGTATGGAAAATTCAGTAAGTGTGACTTTTGGTTGCAACAAATTTCTTTCCTTGGTCATATTGTTTCTAAATATGGAATAACCATTGATCCTGCAAAAACAAAAGTTGTGGAAGAATGGCCAAGATCCACAAATGTAACCGATATTCGTAGCTTCCTTGGTTTGGAAAGCTATTACCGAAGGTTTGATAGACATTTTTCACGGTTATATAGTCCAATTACAGAGCTAACTCGGAAGGGTGTTATGTTTATCTGGACAAAATAATGTGATGATTTTTTTTAGGAATTGAATGGAATATTGGTGAATGCTCCAGTTTTGGAACTACCTTCTAGGAATGGTGAGTTTGTTATATACAGTGATTCTTCATTGAAAGGACTTGGTTGTGTCCTAATGCATAATGATCAGATAATTGCTTATGCTTCACGACAGTTGAATGCCCATTAGGTAAATTACCCTACACATGATTTGGAATTAGCTACTGTTGTTTTTTCTTTAAAAATTTCGAGGCATCATTTGTATGGAATAAAGTGTTAAATATATAACGATGACAAAAATTTAAAGTATATATTTACTCAGAAAGAGTTAAACATGAGACAGAGGAAATGGCTAGAATTAATCAAGGATTATGATTGTACAATTCATTACCATCCGGGAGAAGAAAATAAAGTGGCTGATGCTTTGAGTCGAAAAAGTAATGCGTCATTAGCAATGTTGCGTTTGGAACGTGATCCATTGGTTAAGGATTTGATGAACATTGGCATAGAAGTTGTTGGTGCATGAAGTTATTCTGTTTTGTTTCAGGTATCAGTGAGACCATCTCTATCAGATAGAATCAAGCAAGCACAAAAGCAAGACAGTGAGTTGCAGAAAAAGGTACAGCTGGTTCAGAAAGGTAATTTTCCTGAATTCAACATTGATAATGATTGTGTTTTGAGATTTGGGAAGAGATTGTGTGTGCCTTGTGATTCACAGTTGAAGAGAGAGTTGTTATGTGAAGCTCATAGTTCTCCGTTTTCAGTTCATCCTTGCAGTACTAAGATGTATAGAGATCTGCAGGAGTATTACTGGTGGGATGGAATGAAAACAGATATTGCTGACTTTACTGTGAAGTGTTTGACTTGTCAACAGGTTAAAGCAGAGTGGAAGTTATCGAATGGGATGCTTCAGCCTCTACCAGTGCTAGAGTGGAAATGGGAGAATATATCCATGGACTTTGTTGTGGGATTACCGAAGACATCTCGAGATAATAATGCAATCTGGGTTATTGTTGATCTCTTGACCAAGTATGCCCATTTCCTTTCTATACGAGATACTTTTTCCCTGGATCAACTTTCCCTTTTGTATCTTAAAGAGATCTTCGGGTTTCATGGAGTTCCTCTCTCCATTTTATCTGACCGTGATCCCAGGTTCACTTCTAACTTTTGCAAAGGCCTTCAGAAGTCTTTGGGTACTGAATTAAATTTTAGTACAGCATTTCATCCTCAATCAGATGGGCAGTCAGAACGAACAATTCATACCTTGTAGGATATGCTATGAGCTTGTTCTATAGATTATCAGGGAAGTTGGGACCAACATATTTCTTTGGTTGATTTTTCATATAATAACAGTTTTCATTCCAGTATACAGATGGAACCATTTCAGGAATTATATGGGACGCAGTGTCGAACTCCAGCTTCCTGGGATGAAGTGGGTGAAAGGAAGTTGATGGGACCAGAATTGGTAAAAGGGATGGCAGAAAAAGTTCAGCAGATTCAGAAGCACATGAGAACAGCTCAGATCAGGCAGAAGAGTTATGCGGATAGCCAGAGGAAGGATCTATCTTTTGAGGTAGGTGATCATGTTTTTCTCAAAGTATCACCATGGAAAAGTGTGATGCGATTTGGTAAGAAAGGAATGCTGAGTCAAAGGTTCATTGGACCATTTGAACTTCTGGGGAGAGTTGGATCAGTTGCTTACCGAATGGCTTTACCTCCGAGTTTATCTCAGGTACACAATGTTTTTCATGTTTCGATGTTGAGAAAGTACATGCCAGATCCATCTCATGTTTTGAGTCCAGAGGTAGTTCAGCTGGAAGAGAACCTACCTTATGAGGAACAACCGGTCCAGATTCTTGACCACAGGCAGCAAGTGTTACAGAATAAGGTGATTCACTAGGTAAAGGTTTTGTGGAAAAACCACATGATTGAAGAGGCAACATGGGAATCTAAAAATGCAATGAAAGATAATTACCCCTTTTTATTTGATAAGTAAATAAATTGCGGGGACGCAATTTTCTAAAGGGGGGAAGGATGTAACATCCCATGTAAGTAATGAATAATAGATATTTTTATCTATGCCTATTAATGAATTTTATAGTGTTTTATAGGATTAAAATGAAAATAAATCCAATCATAAGCATGTAATACACTAATATTTTTAAACGATTGTTTTACTTCCTTTTGATGGAAAACCATTTTTGAATCTATCTTTTGACAATTTTATAAACTATGTTTGTCAAAATAAACTTATTCTTTATGATTGGGACATCAAAATTTACTTTGTGTGAATTTTTGGTATTTTTCTGACAATGTTCACTTTTTTAATGAAAAGTGAAAAATACTGCATTTTACATCAAAAATGATTTTTAATCTAATTTACTTATATGATTAGATTATGTTTTGAATTGGTTTTGATGTGAAATTAGAAAATATTTTTACAATTTAATCCAATGGTGGTCATTGGAATCAATTTCACTTTGAAATTGGACTTAAACTGGTGTCAATCTTTTGATACATATTGTTTCATAAAACACGCTATTTGCTCTGACAACAGGAATTAATTATTAAATTAATTAATTTGACTTATATGTTTTGAATTTTGTAAAATAGACTTCATTGTTGAATTCATAATATCAAATATATCTTAGGGTGACTTTTTGGTATTTTTCTGAAAAACATCAATTTTTTATGAATAGTGAAATCACTAAGTGGTAGTTAAAGAAACTGATTATTCGTTTAAATGAAATTTTGCCACCTTTGTGTTTTGAATTTCCAAAATCCTACATACATGGTTGTCATTAAGAAGTAAAATGTGGTTCAATGAGATTAAAATAATATTTGGGTGAATAGTAATTTATTATGTTTTTAATCGGGATTAGTGGTAATTAGTGTGGTTTAAGGTAAAAATAATGATTTAATAATATAAAATGACATAGGAACATGTCCTAACCTTATTGGATGTGTCATGGACGACCAAGAAAAGCCATGGGTCAACTTGGGGACCCCATGGAGCCAATTTGGTTGGGAAATGACATAAATCACTTTTTATTTAATGTAAAAGTAAAAATGACACAAACATTAAATGTTTTACTAAAACAATTTTAACATGGTGATATACAAGTCAGTTTTTTAACTATAAATATGAATTAAGAATATAAAAAGATTTACTATATCATAGTATTTTGTTTATAATTTTTAGACATTAAATAAATTAAATTATTTATTACATCATAATGATGCAGCGATGACCTCATTATTTAACGATTTAAATAAAATGGAAGGATAATGTAAAATATAAGACCTACACATGTCCAAAACCTATTGGATGGGTGGTTTTCGAAACCATATCACCTTATCCACTAATTATTTCAATTCGGGACCATTTAAATCCGATACTCATTTTCAAATAAAGTAATATTTCTTTACATTCCAAGAGTGCCCCTCCACTCCTCTTATAAAAGGCCCCCACCTCAACCTCTTTTACCATACTCCCAAAGCCTTTGGCTCGGCCAACCCCTGCTCATTTTGTCTCTCCACTTCCCTATATTACTCTTTTAAGCCTCACGTTGGGCATAAGGCTTCCCAAGGAAGCCTTTGAGCTCAAATCAAAGGGAGTTACCCGATTTTAAGGTAAAGTCTCCACTTGAGTCTGTTTGTTTTATTTTCCTTCTCCAACCCCCTGAAACCTATTTATTCATTTCTTTTGTAACAAATCAAGTATCTTCAATATACTAGGATGTTGTTATAAGAAGGATTCGAGCTAAACTAACACACACCTACATCTAATGGTTAACGAACATACTGTTTCCACGGATGGTGAATTTATGCCTCCCGAAATGATGATTGTTCAACATTATTTTAACACCTTCAAAGGTGGAAATTAATATGAAACTATATTTATATATGATATATAATATGTTTATGTTTTCCTTAGGCTTCTGTATTTTTCTTTTTGGTCATACCTTTATGGTTTCCATTATGGGCAAACACGATATCTTCATTTAAGGAAGTGCGGACTACCGCCCCCTCAAAGTGATTTGATTCATTAAATACCATATTTGGGACGTATAAAAGATGGAACTATGATATTATATATGATATTATACATGAATTATAATATTCCTTTATATCATTATTATTCCATTCTATAAAATACGAAATATAAATGAAAGTAGCGTTCATGCGTACATACGGCTTACCGTCTCCATGAACGGTGCATTTCATTTCTTACCTATAAATGATTATCTAATATTATAAATTCGTTTATATACTAGATATATATTATATATACATCATGATTATAATTATGGATATAATGGATACATGAACAACATGTAATTATAATGGGCATATTTTTGACTCAAGTACTAATGATCGTTAAAACGACTGTTATTAACTTAAATAATTACATAGTGTTCATGACATGGCAATAAGTGATATAAAAGGAATAATGAACTTGAAAAAGGTTCATAAAAAAGTAGAAATTAACTCAAGTTTATTATTCAGGACATTAATGAACGATCGAGTCAAGTCGGACCCGAGGTATGGGACTTCGTCTCAATCTCCTTCCATTGAGGCATATTTTGTTTTATACAAAACCTTCTTTTATACGGTGTATAAACCCCTTTGACAGTTATGTTTATTCAAAAGGAATATTTTTTATATGAAGCGTTTACTAAACGAAAAAAGGGAATATTTTTGTCGTACGCATGCGGCGACAACGACTTCTCCGCCGCCGTAACTATTATTTGAGTTTCGACTTCCTCTACAAGCCATACCTTTTTTTAAAAGAAAAATAAATACCATGTTTTACTTTTCTTTTATTTTGGTATTGAAAGTGGTTTTCATAATGTTTTTATATCAATGTGTTGTATTGATATCTTGTGATTGAAAGGTGGAAATTTTATGTTTCTTTTATGCATGTTTTATGTGATATGATTATGTTGAGGTTCTTCGGCATTATTATGTAGACGGGTGGTTCTGTGATAAACTATGGGAGGGTGAGCCCGATATAGCTCTCCAATGCATTGGGTAACGCGAAGGAGTGAAACGTTAAGGTTTCTCCGAAGAGATTTAGGGAATATACTGTGATGGGTATTCCAAACGTAACGAAGAGGGTTACTCCCTACGTAAGAATGTTATGAATGCCTCAAGTTAACTTTATGTCTAATGATTTCTATGATTTATTCATGATTTGATGAGGTATGTTAAAGTGCTTATGTTTTATGGTTAATGTATGATCTCATTCTTATGTATATATGTACCCATGTTTCCTTTCCATATTTTTATATCCCTTACTAAGCTTTTTATGCTCATACCATGTTTTTTGAAATGTTTTTCACAGGTCAAGGGAAAGGTACATGATATGATGATAGTGTTAACGAAGTGTCAAGAAAGAATCCATGTTTTATTTTAAATATGTTTCCATTGATGGGAATGAATAATACTATCTTTATGTAACCACGTTTTTTATATGTGGAATGTAATGCATGTTTTATGATCTAATTATCTAAAACACTAAACCCAAAAAGATCCTCAATGTGTAATCTTGTAATAACTCAATATTAAGTAAGGTTTAAGGATGGTGCCTTATATTTAATTCTAGCGGTATGATGGCTAAATACAGTTGTTCTATGAAAATAAAGCACCCCACATCCCAATTGTGTTGGAAGAAGCACCCCTAATATTTCATGAAGGGGATGAAGAAATGCTTTAGGTGTGTAATAGAATCAAACCTGGATATTAGTTGCTGAAAAATAAAACATGCTACTGTGATGGTGGTGAGAAATGAAATATTTGGCCATCAACACAATATTTATTTTTTCAACTTTAATGGACAATAGAACTTTGCAAACATGATCCACAATTAATTGGTTTTATATGCAAAAAACCTCCTCCACGGTATAATGTGATATGAATATTCATCACTACCTCTGAAAAGAACCCAGACAATGAAGTTGTGATAGGTACAATAGTTATTCATTATAAAATAGAATACATACTATCTGATTTTGGTTCTATGAATTATTTTATATCTTGAATGTTGAGCATAAAAATACCAAAATCACCACAAATCATGGAATTATATATGTTGGTTAGAATGGAAAATTGTGAAATAATTGCAACCCATGAATATAACTCATCTTTGTCACAATTTTTGGTTTGGATTTCTCAGAGAAAAAATCATAATCCCTCTGGTGGAATTTTATGCAAGTCATATAATGGATTGGATTTCCCAATATAGAGCAAAAATAAATTTCCTGTGATAGTTAAACTACTATCTATATGGATAAATGACCCTCGATTCTATACAAGTTCAAGGAGAATGATTAATCTTCTTTAGCACCATCATATCAATTGTGGATATTACTACCCTATGAGCATGTGTATCTTGCTCAGATGAATAATTCTATATAGAAATCACCCTTGAAGACATTCCTATAATGAGGGACTCGCTGATGTGTTTCCTGAGGAATTGCCTAGTCTTCCTCCAAGAGGAGATTTCTAATTCTCAATTGATCGTATATAGGTGACACAATCATTATCCAAAAGTCCTTACAGAATGGATGTTGTGGAGCATGAGAAGCCTGAGAAAAAAAAACATGAGAATTTGGATAAATGGATTGTATTCCGAGGTGATTTACCAAGGGGTGCACTATTACTCTTCATCAATAGGAAAGATGGGTCAATGCGTCTTTTCATTTATTATTGTGATCTCAACAAAATCGCGATAAAGAACAGGTATTATCTGCCCTAAATTGATTACATGTTCGACCAGGCACATAGAGAACAATACTTCTTCATGCTGGACTTACAGTCACGATATTATAAAGTAAGGTTGTAGAAGGAAGATATCCACAAGGCTTATTTTTTTTAATGTACGAGCAAAATGAATTCATAGTAATGCCTTTAAGATTCACTAAATCTCAAAAAATCATCATGGAATTAATGAATAGTGTAATTTTATACTACTGTGACTAATATGTCGTTGTTTTTATAGAAGATATTATAATATACTACAAAACCAAGATGGAGATTGATGAGCATCTAAGAAATATACTTGAGACCATGAAAAAGGATAAACTATTTTCAATGTGTAGAAATTATGTGTTCTAGTCGAAGGATGTCTCATTCTTGGGTCATATCATCACAATAAATGGGATATTTATGGAACCCTCTATGAATGATGCAATTGAGGGATAATCATCCCCAACATCAGTTAAAAATATATGTTTCTTCCTAGGGTTAACTAGATATTATTACTGATTTTTGAGAAATGTATCATGATTTTCCAAACCCTTTACCAAAATAAATCAGAAGGTAGTCATGTTTTATGTAGTGATGAATGTGAAGATAACATCAAAGAGTTGAAAAGGAGGCCTCTCATTGTGGTAGTTATCTCATTTCTGAAATGTAGAGAACTATTTTTGGTATTTAGCGATACTTTGATGAGGGGCTTGAGATTATTGGTGATGAAAAAGGGAAAAGTATTGGATTATGCTTCAAGTCCATTGAAATTTCATGTATAATACATTACAACACATTATTTGGAGTTTGTTGATGTAATCATGGTTTCAAAAAATTTGTGACGTTAGCTCTTTAGGCAGAAGTGTGAAGTATACACTATTCAGATATGCCTATAGTATATATACCTACAGAAAGAATTGAATATGCAACAACGAATATTGGTAGAGCTGATTAATGATAATTAATGATCAATACATTACCGCTATTACAATGTGACGAAGGTTGAAGAGGCTATATGTAGAAAGTACACATCAATTCATTCATTGATGAGAATTAAAAATGATCCAATCCATATAGATTTCATGAATATGGACATGTCAATAATAATGAATGGAACATCATCAATACATTCATACATTATTTCTCAACCGTATCATTTGGTAGGGTTAATGTTTGCTCAAAAGGATGATGTTTTAATTTAGAATAATGAGGAACCATTCAAAAAATAGAAATCCTCGGAGTTCAATGTTAATGAAGAAGGAATTGTAAGATTTGGGATAAGACTATGTGATTCATAAATTACGGTGATAAAGAAATATTATTTGGTTGATTCACAGAGTTTAAATTTCTCCATTCACTAAGTATACAAATAGATGTATTGATGTCTATGAGAGCATTGTTAGAGGGATAACATGATGAAGTAGATCGCCGAGTATACTTCAATGTACCTAGTATATTATCTTGGGAAGGATGAGAGTTAGAATTCTACGGGGATGATTCATGAATTACCTATAACAAAATGGAAATGGGGAAACATCACAATGGAAATTTTTACTAGGATTCTACATACACCTAAATGAAAAAACACTATATGGGTTGTTGTGGATCGCCTTAAAAATATTGCACACTTCATTACAATTTTGGAGGGCCTCTCATTAGATCAACTGGCATAGATATATATCATAGAAGTTGTATAGATGAATAGATATCCAATAGTTATCCATGATTCACCTCTATGTATTGTATACGACCGAGATCCATGATTTACCTCTATTTTCTACTAGAGTCTTCAACATTATATGAAAAATAAGCTAAACATCAGTACGACTTATCATCCTCAAACATATGGAACATCTGATTTGACAATCCAAACACATTATGACATGATGGGAGCATGCTCAATGGACTCCAAATTAATATTCGATCAATATATTCCTCTGGATGAGGTCTCTTACAATAACAGTTTCCACTCAAGCATCCAAATGTATCATTATGAAACACATTATGTGAAGAGGAGCAGGACACCGACATGTTGGGATGAAGTTAGGGAGTGAAAACACATAGGTCAAAAAAATGTTGAATAAATGATAGAGACATTTTTAACCATCCAAATTCACATTAATGCAGCTCGGAGTTGTAAAAAAACTATATTGATAATAATCAATGAGAGTTTGAGTTTGATGTTGGAGACATGGTATTCCTCAATATATCACTATGGAAGGAATTTATGAGATTTTGGTAGAATGAAAATCGTAGTCCAAGGTACATCCGACATTTTTAGATCCTTTATCGCATTAGACCAATTGACTATCGAGTTCCACTCCCACCAAACCTAACTAAAGTACATGATTTATTCCATGTATTACTCTTGGGGACGAACATACCTGACCCATCACATGTACTCAATCAATAGGTTGTACCATTGGTGAATGAAATATCATAGGAAGAGATGATGATGATGATATTAGATCACTTGGAATATATTCTAAAAAATAAGACAATTCCTCTAGTCAAGGTGTTGTAGTGAATCCATATGTTTGATGAATCAATATAGGAATCATGGGATGTGATTATATAGAGATACCATTATCTGTAATATTGTGGGAATGAAAATTCCTAGGGAGAAATTTCGTAATGGGGGATTATTGTTATGACCAAAGGTTTTATTAATGAAATTTATTCATGATCTAATTAAATGACTTATTATATAAAATTATTATATATTACATATGAAAATCATTCGTTTTTTGTTATTGGATTTTATAATATCGTTATGAATTGTTACCTTTTCTAATATATTTGTAGAGAAGTGATAAAATGATTAGTATAAATATAGAAGTTTAAAAATCCAAATTAATCAAAAAAAAGGATGTGATGGCCTCATCTAGTAGACTTTATCCATAAGAATCTCATTTGTTAGATCTCTTAATGGAGGTAGCATCATTAGGGTTCTCTCCTGACGAAGTCCAAGATGAGATAAAACATGTTAATCTTGAACATAAATGCTTATAGGATAACTGGAAGATAACAGATATGACCACCTGAGCGATGATATCCGAGCCACCCCAAGAGTCTCTTACCATCACACACATTACCCTCAGAACTTTTGAAGGTGTTATAAGGTGTTATCTGAGAACAAATTATCACAATGATTATGTATAAAATAAAAAATATACATTGATTTTATTATTATTATTTTTTAAATTGTTTTTAATGAAAAAAAATACTATTTTTAGTTTATATTAAATTAAGAAATATATGTTGATGAATTAATGGATTTTTAATTAAATATTATTTTAATTAAATATTATTTCCAAATTACTTATTATTAAATATATATTATCATATAAATTTTATGAATAAACATTTAATTTTTATTTATATTTTGAAATATTTTTTTTTCAAAACCCATGAATTTTAGATAAATGTCAGTTTTTATTTTACACGAACAAAATCACATGTTTAAAAAATTACCTACAAAAAATGAATATAATTTTTGGAATTAGGACATAAATATTACCCAAAAATAAATTTTTCATTTTTTTTTCGAGACAATAATTTTTTTGTGTAATAATTAAATACCGATTAAATATATAATTTGTTCTATGACATCATAATGATTGAATAGTGATGTAATAAAATAAAATAAATATGATATTCATCCAATATATGTTTTACCTTAAAAATAAGGTTTTTTAGGTTTGTTGGATTTATTTATCCAATCCTTAGTGGAACCTCCAAAACTTATAACACATTCTAACATTATAAAATGATTTCCTTGAGAGTTAGACTCACCTCCATATATGCAAGACTAATATTTTTAAAAGTTCAGCCAATAGACATAATAAAAAATATTCTATCATTAGGAAAAAACCCTTGGAAAAAACAATGTGATGGTTATTGGTTTTTTTAGATAAATATGTAATTTCTAAGACCTGAATAATAGAGATAACCCACTATTTTTCAATATAAACCCTCCCATGATCCCACAATATCTTAACTCAAAACCAGTGGATATAGACCAAAATCTTCCCTCATATCTATATAATCTTCCCAAGTCACCCTTAGCTCCCAAGATGCCTCTTTCAAGATTCTCCCATGGCTTTGGGATCACATTTCCAAATAATGGATTTCTTCCACTCTTATTTTGTCCATGTTTCATTATATTTCTATAAAATTTTATTTTAACATAAAACATATGTTTTATTGTTTTTAACCTCCACAATGACTACCAAATTATGACTTAATGATAATGGATTCTTTTATTTAACATTAATTCCTCCCATGTATACCATTTACCATGCCAATATTCTGTAAGTGATTTATCTCTCCCTATTTACATTCAATCAATATTTTTGAATTATGAATATAAATTCCATTACATATTCTAGGATATTATGCTCAATTATCCTTTTAGATACATTTTTATGTATATATAATGAGATACCTCTTTCTCTCTAATCAACCCATTTTATGATAACTATTTAATGATGTTATGTTGTCGTAGTTACATGAAAATTTATCATGCCAAAGACATCAGGTATGTGAATACAATAACATTATCTCTATCACTGGAATGAACCTTTATAAACATGTAATTGTTTATTTTGTACAGACCTTTATGTATTTCACATATCATATTCATTGAATAAATTATGATTCTTTATGAATTCATGTTGTATAATCTATTTGGCACACTAATGCAGGAAATGAAATGATTAAGAAGGGTATTCCCTGATAGCGCTTCAATGATTTGGGTAAATAAAAGAATCATTATATATTCGGTTCAACGAGGATTTAATCATGATTATTCAAATGCAATTATGGTTTTCTCGTGCTCTATGTTAAATTATCCCAGGCTCGTGCTAATATCATGCTAAATGTTATTGCCACATTTCCATGTTATGATAATCATGCTACAAAATGGATTTTTTTTATGTGTGTCTTGTGCTCCATTTGTAAAAATATTTCCTATAATATATTATTTTTATCACGATATTCATTTTTACTCACATAATGTGTTGTATAGTTCACCATTTTATTATTATTGTACTCTGGTTATCCCATGCACTGCTAAGTACGAGGGAATGTAGTATTCATGTAAAATATTTTTTCAATAAACATGTTTTGTTTTATGTTCTATGTCGATATTTAGTTTTCCTACGCCTTGAAGAAACTAGAAATATAAATATTTTATGTTGTATCGTGTGAAAATTTTATTCAATAAATCATTTTAATTATTAAAAAAATGGAGGATTGTTATAAATTATATTCATGATAAATTTATACTTCATAAGGATAATGCATCATATAATTTCATACAATTAATATTGATAAAATCTTTTGTGTGCTTGTGAACTACACCTATCGCATTGCATCATGAATACCTCTTCATGAAAACCCCCCATGTAGGGTACATAAATATATATTTATATAATAATATGATATATATGATATAATATTAATTTTGGAATAAATAAATAAAATTTAATACCTTTCCATATTGGTCATTGACAGTTGTTAATGTTAATCATGAATATCGATATCTTACAATCTCTATGATCTTGAAATATATCAGTTCTCAAAACCATCAATCATGATTGTTCATAAAATTATAATTTTTTTTAAAAATTGTAATAATTTAATGATTATTTTTTGTTTAAATTAAAAAAATTTCCATATATAGCAATAGTCACCTTCTGAAGTCATTTTTTATACATATGTAAAATATCAAAAAAACACTAAAAATAAAAAAATTGATTATATTGTAATATATAACAATATAATGAGTGAAAAAAATAAATAATTTTCTTCAAAAATTAAAATTATCATATAAATTTATATTTCTTCAATATGTAAAATGAACATGACGAGTCAGAATAAAGGTATGGGTCTTCATATCAATTTTCCTTCATTGAAATAGATTGAATTATTATTCTACTAATATATTTTATATTGTGTATATAAAACAATTTAATATGTAATATGAATAATCGATCATGTTTAATGGTACCTTATTTTTTAATTTGAAATATGTAATCTAAGAGAAATTTATTTGAAAAAAACAACATTAATGTTGTTGTAAAACCTCAATTAGTTTTATTATTTTTATCTTTATCATGAAACAACATTTTGTTGTAATGGTTTTTTATTTGAAAATAATATTATGATTAAAAACACCTAATCCTATTATTATTGAAAGGATAATTTCATAAATTTTATACAATTTAATTCATATGTTATATACCTTATAAATACTCTTAACTAGAAAAATATTGAAACATTTTTATTCATTACTCAATATAGATACATGATTATAAATAATATTTCATAAGACTTAATTCTATTATTTTTCATATGTGTAATGATTGATACATGTATGAAATGGGTGGTGTAGAGACCTGACACTCGTAACCTCAATGATACTATGTAATATCATTGTACTATCAGGATTAAAAATTATCAAATCTTGAAAGACTGATTAGTTGAGTAGTTTTAGAAAACAAGATTACATACATGAAACCCATTTTTCATGGGAGATAGAATATAATGTATACAAATTTTAAACATTATAATACATGAATCTAATTCAATGAATTAATTTAAATATCATGAGGAAATGTAAAATAATAAGGGTGAGATAAAATTCTCAGTAGAGTTATGTATATTGGAATGAAAAAATGAATCAGTGAGAATAAAAAAAATATAGTGGTAAAGATATTGTATAAACATTCAATTTAGAAAAATGGAATATAATAATCCATATGAAATGATATATAACTAAAAAAAATTCCATTAAATCAGTAATATGAGAATCAAACTTAACCACTAAAATTCTATGTAATCAAAGAAAAACATGTATTATGAACAACTGAATTCACAATGATTGAATTTATAACGGTGTATATTTAAGACATCATGTAGAGGAATCATTATATGAATTAATTACAGTTATGGATTCATGATTTGAATATAATACTATCATGGATTCATTCAATGAATCTAATAAATCGGTAAGGCTCTGACAAAATCAAATCCACATTGTCTGATGAAATATACTTATGCATCGAGGGGGTATAGAGGGCCCCAAAAGTCACATACGAAATAGAATTCCTACCTCAGAGATGTCAAAGTGAAAATTAAAAATAAAAATTGTATAATATTCAGGAAATAATGATATCCATTTTATGATATAATGTATATTTAGTATAAATTGAAATATACATAAAAATTATTAAAAATAAATTTTTTTATGGGAAAGTTAACAATCACAAAATAAAGTGATATTGAAAAAAACAAATTTTTCACATGATAATTTTTATGTCAAAAAACATGGGGATTAGAAAATGAAAATCGTAACATATAATAATATGAAATATAAGTGAATAATTGCATTATTGATAAAATTGAAGAATATAAACCACAAAAAATGTTATTGGTGAAAATGTTATGTGTGTCCTAGATTATAAGCTGTGGTATGAATCACTTACATTTCTTGTAATATCTAAATATGAAACACCAAAAGTAATAATCCTAAAATATAAAATTTAAAAACCATTATGGTAAAATAATTCATCAAGTAATAAATAAAAATTTTAAGTATTCAAATGGCACTATATATATATAAGTAGTTAATATGACATTTATCTCACAAATGTAAAATGTGAGATGAAATTCCCTTACCATGCGTTCGACTGGTCATGTGTCACTATATATTAGGGACCAAGAAATTTATGATAATTTTTTTCATTTTTCAGAACCATTTCCAATTTTATTATTACTGTTATTAAACATATTAAATTTTTTAAGAAACATTCTACGTAGTGAAGTTTAAATTGTTTGTTTTGTCCAAATTCTATTACAATGTCAAACGCAACATTTATAGGTCAACTACGATTGATGGAGGTAATTATATAATTATGTCCAGAATAATAAAAATGTATTACATACCATATTAATATATGACATAATATTTCAAAAATATATATTAATGATTGTTTTTAAAATTTAACATACAATACAGTCATGTAAACATCAGGCCCTACGCAGACATGAGTAACACTCTAATTTATCAATGATCATTATGGAAATAAGAAAATTAGAATTATATTTTTCCATAATAATTATATAAATAATAAATAAAATTTTATTAAATAAAAAAATTAAATATATATAGTTCTTGTGATGTAAATAAATCATGTCACATTGATGAGGTGGTCGTCTAAATGTTCACAAACAGTGTTACCAATTTTAAGTGTGTGAAAACTATAATTAAAAAAATTATATTTTATATTAAGATATTTGAAATTATATCATTATAATCATATATATTACTTTTATCTCACATATATTTTATTAATACCATCCATAAAACATTCCATGTAATGTGTGAACATATCACATCTCTTTATTGAGGCAGTTATCCACACGTCCAGAAATGAATTTATCGTAATTCCAAAAAGTATAACATAATAAGGTATGTATTTTATAAAAATTTAGAACCATAAATACAAAATTAATATAATATATATAATATATAATAATCATTATTATCATAATTACCATCGATTATTGGTTGTAATGAAAAATTAAATGATATCATCTCGTGATGTGGTAAATCTTTATATAGGAACGATAATTTCATTTCCCATTAGGATGAATTGTGTTTAGTTGTATGTAAAAATATTATAATTAAAATAATTAAGTATATTTTTTATATATATTATATTATATAATCATGAGATAACAAACTGTAGGTTAATAAAAAAAATAAAACATAAATTCACAATCAAGAATGTTACCCATTGTTTATGAAACTCCTTTATGTTTGCACCAAATTTATTCATCTGGTTCATTTATTCCATGATAATTATTATATGTTTAGAGTAGTTATTTTGGGATAATAATTTGGGTGATTTTGTATGATCTAATGTTTCATGCGATGTGTGAGGAAGGGGAAGAGTGAATGACTTTTTATAATGGAGGGGGAGTGTTCTTCTTGTGAAAAAAAATTGTATATACTATTAATAGGTATCAGATAAATTATGTTCCAAGAAAATGTGAAAATAATTTATTAATTTGTAATTATAGTTGAGAAAACCCTACACTATTAAATAATATATTTATTTCTATAATTTTGTTCTATAGCTACTATATATCCCAAATTTTATCAGTTTGGTTTTTATTAATTTAACTAGTTTTCTAAACTGTTTAATTTTACAATTAATAGTAAATTAAATTTTTCTTTATTATAAAATATTGACCCACTAAATAATAAATTTTATATATAATTTACATAATAGAAATATCTTGGTTGAAATTAATTAATTTTAAAATAATCAAATTTAATGTGAAAAATCCCCTAATTTATCTCCAACCATACTAAAAATATTTTTATTATCAATAGGGTCAATATGTTTGTCATAAAAGATCAATTATTTTAATAATGGGCCGTATTTTATATTTATTAACACATACAATTCAGTTGTAAGAACGTATTATTTTTATAAATTTTAAATCATTTAATAAAATATCATTTTTATTTAATAACATTAATTTCTATTTTGACATTATTAATTGGTTTTCAATTTATTAATGTCCAAAAAATATTGTAATTAAAATTTATTACATTATAATCTAAGTAACATGATATGTTTACCATCAAAAATAACGTGAGATAAAAATTATATCCATTCAAATTACTTTTAATTTTTTAATAGCATTTATCTTATTTATTTATAATGAAAATAATATATTTGTTATAGTTTTTTTAGAGTTTAATGTAATTATGTCATCACTAAAAAAATTATTAAAATATAATGATAATATATATAATTCCTTTAAAAATAATATTTATAATCAATACAAAGTATCATATTCCATACTCATATGATTTTTAAATCGTATAGGCCAATAGGGTTACCTTTTATCCTTATTCTTTACTCAACACATTATTTTGATCAATATCATTAACATCTATCATAGTATCACATTAAATAATAGAAAATATTTAATATGATTTAAATATTGTAATACAATGGATTTTGGTAATGTTTCAAGATTTTTGATTCATTATGTGTATTGTTTAGTCCTCTGTTATGTTAAATTATACCTTAATCTTTGAAATTAATTTTATTACTTTTAAAAATATTTATGTTAAAATCCTAATTTAATATTAATATTTTATAAATATTATACTTATTACAACCATTTATGAGTATTTTGTAAATTCAATATACATAAGTCAAGAAATCTAATATAATGATAATCCCAAAAACATGTCAAGAATAAAGGGTTTTAAAGTAATAAATTTGCATATATTCATTATTTATATTATATAAATTAAATATAAAAACGAATTAAATGAAAAGTATTTTAAAAATTAATATTCAATTGATCTATTTTTACGTTAAAAAAAGTAAAATACAGTTTAACTTTATTATATATTTCGATTAAAAGGAAATTTTTAACTAAAAAACTGTATTTTTCCTCATTGAAAAATGATAAATCTCAATAATGTTCAAAAAAGTAATGATATGTTAATTTTGATATTATAAATTTATAAATTTCTTACATTTTATAATATTAAATTTATAAATTTTTCAAAATTTAGTTTCAAAATATATGTTCCTTTAAAAGAGGTAAAACATTTCCTTCTGTGTAATGGATAATAAATCCATAGTGTGTGTATAATGATATTAAAATGATGTTTCTTTTAAATATATATGAAAAAAAATGTATTATATAATGATAATATTGATATTCATTTGGGAGTTATATTCTCCCCACCTAGATTAAATTGTGTCCTCATAAATAAAAATGATCTCAATAATCCGTAGTTTGAAAATTTAAATTACAAATGATTAAAAAAACATCATCATAAATAGGGTTACATAAAAATCCTATTATAATAGGGAATGTAAAATGTGATTGTTATCACAAAACAATAATTTCTTGTAGAATTGTGGTAGTGAAAACATATAATTCAAAAAAAAATCTATCATGTTTTCATGGGGAGTTATAGATAGCATGGTCAGTTGAATGATGATGATAAAATATTGTAACTGAGAGTTATGAAAATGGTCCATATTATCACAAAAAATGATAATAATATAAACTTTATTTAATCAAGTCAATTTTACTATATTTGAGAAATTATTTCTCAGTGTATGTGTAATGGATCAAACCAAATGTGTCCATTACATTGAGAAAATATAGTGGTTGAGGTGTTTTGGGAGGCACTACCGACTCATTTCAATAGTTTCCCAAAAATTTAATTTTTCCAATACTGATTAAGGAAATGTAGGTTTATGATGGTTAGGGTCAAGGTTTAGTCAAAGTGGTGATTCATAGAAGTGAGTCACAGTAGTGGCTCTCCAATAGTGACTCACATAGTTTGTTCACTAATGGTGACTGATAGTAGTTGCTCGCCAAGGCAGACTCACACTGGTAGCTTACCAATGGTGCCTTGTAATGGTTGTTCACCCATCAGTAGATCATCAATTAGTGAGTCACCAAACGATGACTCATCCACTTGTAGCTCATCCATCAGTGACTCACCTGGATGAATCACCCAATAGTGATTAATTTTTAATACTTTTTAAAAAAAGTTGTGGTCTCCAGTTTATTTAATCATCATTATTTTCACCATAATAACATTTTCTGTGATTAAAAATGAATTTAATCACAATTTTAATGGATTTAATGATAATTAAATTCCCATGAATCCAATATAATATTTCATAGGGGTATCTGTGCCTTTACATTGTAGAACTACAAGGGATTTTTAGATTTGACATTAATAAAAAATCAAAATCATTTCATATCCCATGATTATAAAATCTAATCCTTCTATGTTTATGGTCCTCAGTTCATTCATTCCTTTTTGTTTCTAAAATATATGATACACCAAGATTATTTCCACCTCTATGAGTCATACAATTTGTTTTGGCCCTGTATCATGTTCCCCTCGGTGTATTTCATTCTTCAAGTGCACCCTTTATTTCAGTGCAACTAGGAAGTTTCAATACATCATAGATATAATTTTTTTTCGAGATAGGTGATCTAGATCCATTATGTTATCCCGTTATATTTAAAAGAAAATTGTAGAAATTTTGAGGAAGGGGGTTCAATCGTTCTCCTTATATTTATGTGTAACTGTAGATATATCATGATTTAGATCATGTATCCCAATGAAATTGACATAATAATTACCAGAATGATATAAATAAATTTGTATAGATCAGGAGGCAACATTTTTTCTACAATCCATGATAAAAATTTCTTTCTTGATTTTATAAATATTGTGATATCTGTTGTTTTTTTTCTATAATTTCATTCACGATAAAAGTTGTAAATTAACATAAAATCCAATTTAATTTATAGTAAGTTTTAATTAGATTAAATATGAATATTAATGAATCTAGTTATTTTTGGAATTTGATGATAATTATTATTCACTATGCTTATTTAGTGTAATTGGTCAGGGAACATGATACTTGTTGATTCTTGATGACGAAAATATCAAAGGCCTATTAAATTAATTATTCAATTAATTTTTTATTTCTTGAGAAGCTTTATTCCTCAGATTCCTATAGTTCTAACCTAATTAATGATTCGGTTAGTTCATGATGGAATAATAACTAGTTGTGTGATAAATGGAAAAGTTGTTGTGTGGCCTGAGTTTCCCACGTTTTGTAAAGGCGATGTGACATGTGGATTGGATATGTGAGAGATCATTGTGTGTTAATTGTGAATGCCTTGTTTAAGGAAAATATCCTAGTTTCTATGATTATTTCCTAATGTTGGTGATGTGATTTGAGCTTGGGATAGCTATGCATGGATAATTGTTAAGGTATGTTCGGGTAGGTTGTCGTAGTGGTTTTTGTGGCATTAGTGTTTTCCTATAGTGGAGAGATGATTCAGTTTATACATTTGTATGTTGGGGAAGAAACCAGAGATGATTGAATTGGTTGAATCAAAGAATATACCTTACCATGAAATTTGGATTCATATTAAATCTGATCATTTTTATCTGATTTACCATCCCCACTACCTGAGGTAGATGGTATTTTTTACACGACTTTTGAAACAGTAAAAGATGCATGTGATATGCTACAAGAATTCCATTTATAGATTCTTGAGGATAGTTAGTTCTACACTACTATTATATCTGGAAAGGACATGATAGGAATTTCATCTACTCACCATTTTGATATCATTGTGTTAAGTACCATATGATGTTTTTCATGAAAACATGGAAAATTGGACAAATTGAAATAGTTATTATTGTTAATAAATTAATTAATATTTAACTTTTTAGGTTGGATATTTCTATAATGTAATGTTGAGGTTATGTTTTTCAGAAAGTATGGATTCAATTAGGTTAGGAATGGAGGTCATGGATCATAATTGAAATTCTAATGTAATGTAATTTGGAATTGATAATTAATTATTACTGGTTAAATAATAAATTAAATTAAAGATACATTTTGGAAATGTGATAATGTAACATAATGTGTTTCTTTAAATGGTTGTGTTCATATATGATATATAGTCTTGGCAATGGAAGCTGGGATTCTTAGAGACGTTACCTATTGTTGACTATATGTCTAGGATATTCCCATATAGTTTTTGTGAGATATATTATAACCTATAGTATTTTTGTTTCTTTATGCTACTCCACCTTGTAGGATATGAATACTAACACCCCGAAAATTTAGAGCCATGGGTAATGTTCTCTCTAAAATCCTTGTGGGAAGATGGATGGCTTGATACACCTTTGGCTCCACTCTATTCTCTTATAAGTAACATGTACTTTTATTCACAAATGTTAGTTTTCTACATATTTTATTTAAGAGGGTTGTAATTTCTTAATGTAATTCCACACACAAACATTTTTGATATAGATTCCTAAGGAATATTATAGGTATAATGTGAATAGGTTGTGATGGAATGAGAATTCATACTCGTTGTATGGGAGGTTATGGATTGAGGTATAATTCCTAATGTATGATACATGCAATGAATACTGTGATGGATCACAGAAATTATCTGGTGACATTTGGTTCTATAGATGTGGTGGTGTGTTAAATGAGGGTATTGTTGTGTGCCTTCACCTAGGTGCCTTCAGGATATCATTTTTTAATTTAGATTTTTAGGACTTGAAATGTTTGGGAAAAGTGATAGCCAGTGTGGAAGTAGTAGTGGGGTACCATTGACATATTAATTATATGATTTTATCTAGTATGTTGTAAATTGTGAGTGTAGCCATATTAAGTCAACAATATATGTATATCTATTTTTGTGATGAGTTAGTTTAACATGTTTTTCATTTTTATTAAAAATATTATCATTAGTTTCACCTGAGAATATCTATGGAGGATCCTAATTTGTGTAATTATTATTTCACCCAATGTGTTATAATATACTTTTCAGGTCAGTTGAGGTGGCGGGATACTAGGATTGTTACTACTAGGTTGGATTTTTGCAAGATATATTTCTCAGCAATGTGTTTACAGCTGTTTACATTCTATTATTGCATGTTGTTTTCCATTTTCAATTATTGTATTTCTTTTATGAAATTAAATATTTTTCATTGCGATTAATTTTATGTTATAGTATAATTATAATTGTTTTGGTCTCTATATTATCTTTCTCATTTTCAAATTTCCTCATAGAGGTTAATTCCTTCCATTTGTTTTTTTACAATACCCTTAGTGATAGTCGTGATACTCGGGCCTCCTAGATGTGGGACTTGGGGGTAACTATAACTCTTCATGAATTTCATGACTAGGAAGTGTAGGAATTGTAAGGAGGAGGTCATTATAGAGTATTATGAGATTGATGTTGGAGGATGAGATTGATTTTAGAGATAGGCCTAGGTGAGAATGCATGGGTTGGAAGGGAAACATTATCATTTGATTTTATCAAGAACCCAAAATATTGGATACAAACTAAGACATAGATATTTAGTTCCCCATGTGATCTGATACGTAGTCACTTAATCTTACATGGGATGAAAGATGATGTAAAACTAGTTTCAGGTTAGATACCAAGGAAGAATCATGCTTCAACCTTCATTTCACATGTGTATAAAAGGCTAGAACATTGGATATGTTAACAAAAAATGAATAAAGGATAAAAATTAATTATTATTTAATTACTTCAATATTAATTGTTTCAGTGCCCTAGATAATTTTTCATTTGTAGGTATGTCTCTAGTATGATGTCCTCATCAGGTTCATGTAGAATATGTTTACAATCTTGTGCCAGAACATCTCTATAGAGTAGATCTTTATGATGATGTATCTTCTAGGAGGACACATCGAGAGTTTTAGCGCTGAGTCAATAGATGTATGTAGTCACCATTTTAGATGTAGTCATGTATGAATGGTTTGAAGTTAATGAGATAGACTTTAGTTCGATTTGGGATCAGAATGAGTACTAGGTATCATTGGTTATAATGATGCCACATGGGGCACTGATGCAGTGCTGGTTCTTGTTCATTGGGGGTCGGGAGGAGTCAACAATATCATAGAAGTACTTCTAATATCTTTTCATAGTTGAGTTCATACATCGACTACAAAGCTATATAGTCTCCATGAGATTCTTACCCTTCTGAAGGGGAGCTCATGTTTGTGATAGTTTAGGATCTATTTCCAGAACCTTCTGCGAGATTCTTCATTACAGTTTCTGGATGAGGAGTCCAGTGTAAGGAATTTATAGGAGTCTTTGAATCTAAAGATCTATTAAAAGGTCACAACATCTATGTTCATGAAATATATCATGGTGATGGATAGAGAATAGGTCACTGATATTACGATATCTGAAATCAAATCATCATGAGAAGGGGGGTTGGTTGGATTTCTTATGAAGAAAAACATTGTTCTGGGGTTCCCAGTTTTCAAAGAAGAATTTATTTAATTCAACATGATGTTGGTCCTGAACTGCATTATCTTGTATCTCTTGTGGGAAGAGATCTCATGTGTATTCTAAGGTATTTTTTTTTCTTATTGTGGACAAGGACATTATCATCATGAGTGATGAAACATTCTGAGAAGTATGTGTTTTCCTATAGTTCTACATCACGTTACACCATTGATAATCTTCCTTCTGAGGTAGAAACAACATGTCTATCCGGTTTTGGATTAGCATAAAGTTGATTGGGAAGTTAGAGGATAGTCCCTGGATGATCATTGACCTCGGAGAGATGATCTCTGTCAAGGAAGTGGTTGTCAATAGGGTTAATGAGTCCTTAGATATGGTTTTGGTCAACCTTTTGTGTTAGAGTTGCTATCACTATGAGAGATAGATGTCAATCAATGTACCATTTTCATGTTTTTTAGTTGGGTTCATTCCTTTTTTGATTTAAAAGTTACGCAAACTTTCATATCACATCTCCTTTTCCATGCCTTAGGGCTTGAGGTAAAGAGGCTTACAGTTCCCTTTTTATTGACTATGCTATTTTGAGGTCAAGAAGACTTGTTTTATGTACATAGGGACTAGGATCTAGTGCTAGCGTAGTACCATGATTAGGGATATTTACTATGATTAATAATATAACCATTTGTTTTCATCCTCAACATGGATCGGATGTATTTAGATTAGTCTATCATGGATTTATTCTAGGAGAAGGTGGTGTTCTTTGACGATGAAGGAGAACTAATATGGGGTTTTGGTGAGAGAGACCCTTGAACAGGTCATTGGCGTGTTCTTTCTTTGTAATCATTGATGGTTGACCTAAATCTATGTTTTTCATAGGTTCAGAAGTTGGTATTTCAAATGGTCATAGAATTCTACCATGATGTCTTTTTAGAGAATCATGTAGCATTACCCCTTTAATGAGAGATCGAGCTCAGTGTTGAGATAAAACATGGAATGTATAATATATCTATGTCTCTATATAGGATGGAATCTTATATGTTTCGGAAGGTGCATAAATAGATCAATGGTCTAGGGATGTGTTGTTTCATTCGATGAAACATGTCACTATGGGGTGCACTAGTATTGTTCATGTATATGGATGGAATCATTTTACGCTTATATGTTGACTATCATTTCTTAGAAAAAGTGATAATGAAGAACAATTATCATATTCTACGAATTTATGATTTTTTTGATTAAATGAAGGGTTCATGTTGGTTATCTATGATTTTTTTGTTATTAGGATTTCATCATATAAATGCGATAGATGAGGATATCCTAATGAATTATTTCCATTGTAGTTGTGGGAATAACATGATTATTGTGATGTTTTTTGTTGCAATGAATGTTATAGATTTGTTCACGGGGGCCTAGGGACATTGTGTTCCATGAGTATCTTGATATGTTCACGGTGGTATTAATCTAAAAAATCTTTTTGGAATCCACATATGAAGAGTATCATGAAGTAAATACGTGTTTCTTTTTAGGAGTTCTCCATCAACAATATCTGGTCGGAAATTTTTTGAAGTTTGATCCATTGGATAAAGAAATACGATTTTTTGGGGCATGTTGTATCCCAGTTGGGAGTATCTGTGGATGTGTCAAGGATTGAATTCGTTTTGTCTTGGGAATCCCCAAAGAGAGTGGTATATGTGTGAAAATTATGTGGTCTTGTAGGCTATTACAGTTGGGTTTTAGCCTATTTTTTTTGTTTTTTGACTCCTCTAACAAAATGGACATGAAAGGATCAGTAGTCCATGTGGAATGAACAATTTTATGTAACATCCATGTATATGAATAAAATATTTCTCAGTGATACATTATTTGTCATATAATAGAAGGAGTTTAATTTTTTTGTTTTATATGATTCTTCATGTATGGGGGTTAGAATGTTTTTTGATATAGAATAGATTGTCTATTTCTTATGGGTCATAGTAATTATGTTCCCATGAGGGTAACTATTCTACCCATGGTCTCGAGTTGGCATCATTGGTGTTTTCATTGATGTTTTGGAGATATTACCTCAACGAGGAGTGGTTTTTGGTCTTTACTAATCATAAATAGCTTATGTAAACTTCCTGCAAACAGGAAATGAATTTTTGATAGTTTCGGTCGATCTAGTTCTTACAAGATTATGAATTCTAAATAATGTACACAATTGTAAAGGATAATTTTTTAGCTAATGCATGGAGTAGGAAGTCCCATAGTGATTCATTGCCTGAATCGGTTGATTCCATAAAGATTGATGGATGAACATTCAAGATTACATCTAGATAATGTTGAATATTTGGGAAGAGGTAGTATTATATAGATAAAAGTGTTGTCATATCTGGTGAAATAGGTAAAAGATTCCCAGTTGGGGGTTCATGAGGTGGAGGTATGGAGTGAACAGATTGTTTATTACTAGGAACCTAATGGATGGTCTGATGATGAACCTAATTGGGTGTTATTTTAGGGATGTATTATTATTCCTTTGGATATTTACGGTATGATTCTCCACGATTTCCATATTTCACCCTTAGCGGTACATTCAATCAAGACAATTATGATTCAATCATTGAGAAGTTATTTTATTTGTGGAATGGGTTGAAGCATTCAATTGAAGAGTTTTTGTTTCCATGATTGGTATGACAGAAGGGGAAGGCTGACACAATGTTCCAAGTGTTTCAGTTAAACCATTATATGTTATATAGTGGAGGTTGGAAGACATCCCAATGAACATTGATTCCAATTTACCTCGAGCGTATGGAGGATATAATAAAATTTTGGTAGTAGTTGACCATTTTATAAATTTGTACCACTTTATGAAAATCAAGGAGTCGAGCTATGTGGAGTCATTGTCGAGGTATAATATAGAGGAGGAGTTGTGGATCTAATGTGTACCAAGAATGGTCATTTCAGATAGAGATCCTCATTTTTTCCAAAAGGGATTGCAGAGGTCTCCAGAATGCTTTTGGTTCTTAGTTATGCCTTAAAACTACATTTCATCCACTAACGGATGGGCCTATATAATTGATAATATAGAAACATGAAGAAAAGTTGTTCTCTTATGTTCTTTATTTTAGATATTCGTGGATGATGACTTGCCTTTGGTATTGTCAGCCTAGAACAATACCTTTCGCTCCACCCTCATTATGTTTCCATTTGTTGAGTTTTTTGTCCAACCCATCTATTATCAATTGTGTTGGACTAGGGGAAGAGAGTCAATAATTCATGGTCTAGAACTATTATTGAATACAATATAGGCTGTTCATGTGTTTTCATAGGGGATAAAAGCAGTGTCATGTCGTCATAAGTCCTATTCCGATCATAATAGTAGACCAATATAGTTTTATATTTTTGATTACATGATTCATAAGGTAACTCTCTATCATGGGTTTTGAAGTTATGGTCATGGGAGTAAGCATTCTCCCTTGTATAATTTCGACTTTTATGTGTAGGATTGAATATCAGTCATGGATTATTTGGTAGAACCTCCACAATAGATAATCTAGATACATGATTTTTTTCATGTGTCGTAGCTCCATCAAAATCTTCATGATGACTATCGTGTCATATATTAGGGTGATATAGATACTAAAAAGATGTTACCTTCAAGGAGTGGCACATAGGGATCCCACACAACAAGGATATGGTGTTACATAGACAAGCTATCTACATAGTCCGTGTCATGTGTCAACACAATGAAATATATGAGAGTACCTGGTAACAAGTTCCATAGATAGGTTTTCAGTACCATGCACTATTTTATTTCTTGCTCATATCATGTAACATTATTCATTTGGTGGTTGTAATCCATATTTGTTTATGAGATAGATATATCTTTTTGAATTTTGTGTCCTTCTTTATTTTGAACGGTAAATAACATTAAGTAGTGTTTTAGAGAATTTTGTGGTTATTACAAGGTTTTTCACGTCTTCCTATAGTGATGTAGTTGAGAACATGATGCGATGAGAGCCTTGAGAGGTATCTCAATGGGGTAACTGGATATACATATCCTTTTCTTTTTCATCTTAGTAAAATTTTTAGATTCTTGAGGACAATAATGTTTTGATAGGTATCGAATATAATTTCCAAATCCTACCTTGTCCATTAAAATTGAAAATATGGTGGTTGAAAAGTTCTGGGAGGTATCATTAACTTATTTCATTATTTTTACTTAAACCATTTTTTTAAATGGTGAGTCATGAACTATATATCACTGATGGTGAGTCATGATAGTGTGTTGCAAGGGAGAGTTTCCGAGGTGATTCACACTAGTAGCACAACATCAGTGACTCACACTAGTGTCCTTCCAGTAATTACTCGCACTGGTAGCCCATAAATGGTGACTCATATATGTTTCTCGCCAACGGTGACTCAAACGGAGGGTCACCTAGTAGTAGGTTGACCACTAGGGAGTAACTCAACGGTGAATCACCCAATATTTTCTCATCCTATGGTATCTCATCTACTAGTGACTCTCAATGGTGACTCACAAATTGGTTAGTCATTCCCAGTAGTTTTTTAAAAAATTAAATTTCCCCATTTTTCTAGTTTTTTTAGTTCCCTTTGACATTATCAAAGAGATAAAATTCCATTAATGATGTGTTCAAAGGGATTTAAGAGAGATTCAAATAACATAACTCAAATAATTTCTTTAAATAAGATTATGGGTTCCTATAGAAGGTAAAAAGGGGGATGTTGATATATTACATTAATGGACATTCAAATCCATTTTATATCACAATAGTTTTGGATTTAATACCTATATGATGGGGGACTTCTATTCAATAATTTTTGTTTTAATTGAGATAGAAAAAATTAGATTTCATCATCACATTAGAGTCAAGCATTTTTTTGTAGCAATAGATTGTTTCCCCTATGGATTTTTTCTTACTATATATACTCCCTTTGTTTTGGTGCAACTATGAAGTGTCAATCTATCTAGGATATAAGTCCTTGTTGAAGAGGTTCCCACTATATATTGTATTGTAATGTTCTCATGAAAATAATGTTGATGAACTATTGATGTAGGGGATTCACTACTTCACTATATATTTTTGTACACCCATATAGGTAGTATGCTTTATCTGTTGGATAACAATGAAATAGAAACAATAATTACTTGAACTAGATTAGATAATTGATATCGATTATTTATTGATGATTTTTTTATTTTTAATATAGATTTCATCTTGATATGAAAAATAGTGTTATATCAAATAAGTTATTGTGTTTTATGTCATTTTTATGTAAATTTGTAGAGAACATAACATGAAAATAATTTTTAATTCATTCGGTTAATACTAATGATAATTGTTAATGAATCTGGTTCTTGTTATAATATTATGAAAATAAAAATAATTCAGTTTTCATGTTTAATGGAATTTGATAATGAACCATAAGAGTTTTTATTATAGTTGGTAAAAGTATTAAATTCATTTTAAATTAATTTTTTAAATTTATTTGTGATACCTTCAGAATATGGTTTCTTAGGATTCAGATTCTTGGAACCAAAATAACGAATTAGATAATTCAAGATGTAATTAAAACCTATTTTATAGTAAATGATAATGCCTATACAGGGCTTATGATTCCTTCTTATTATAAAGTCCATGCACCTTGTTCAATGGAACCATGATAGCTTGTTTTATGTAAAAGTTGAATGCCCTATTTAGGTCCATGTTGGTGTTTTGGAGGACACTAATGATAATGTAATGAGATTACTGTGTTTCTTATTAGATATAAAAGATTAATTCATATTTAACCAATGCATTTTTAATCTA
This sequence comes from Viscum album, assembly GCA_963277665.1. Classification (NCBI taxonomy): domain Eukaryota; kingdom Viridiplantae; phylum Streptophyta; class Magnoliopsida; order Santalales; family Viscaceae; genus Viscum; species Viscum album. The sequence goes on from OY728155.1 coordinate 1,451,902,675, forward strand.
TGTTACATTATTTATTTAAATAGTTTTATGGTCTTTAGTACCCTCTTTCATATAGAATATAATACTTGTGGGGCACTCAATGTTCTCTCAATTTTTACCTTCACGAGGATGGATGGGCCTATAATCCTATTATTTTTGGAAAATACTTGAGAGGAAATTCATTAACCCACCATGTTGAGCACATGTGTTGGGTAAATTTTGTTTTTTCTATAATACCTTAAAATATGGTAATGTGGAATTTTATAACATTGTTAATAAATGAATGAATGATTATCCCATGAGATTGGAGCTTACTGGGATGCATTTTTGAGGTAATGTTTTTATGAAATCGTTGGATCCATTTGGATTTACCTAGAGGGAATTGTTATTTGTTAAAATAAAAACGTAATGTAATTTGTATTTTATAATGGTTAATTAATTTTTAATTAATTAATTTATATAAATTGAAATTGATGAAAAAGGATAATTTAACATAATTTTTCTATGTAAATGATTGTGTGCATAGAGGATATATATTCTTAGCAGTGGAATCATGGAGTTTGAGAGATGTTATATTTGGTTGAATCAAGGAATATGTTATGACTATAGTGTGGTTGTATGATATTTTGAATCTTGTACATTTGTGATTATATGTGATACATCACCCATTTTTTTAGGGAAACTGACGCCCTAGGGATTTTGATCCATGGGGTTTTTTTTCAATATCCTGATAAAAGGATGGATAGCCAACTACCCCTTTGGATCTGATCACATATCTTTCTATTTTACTTTTGTGGTTATGAATGAAGGTTATTTTTACCCATATATGTGTTGATATGGATGACCTGTCTTGAGGTTATTTAATACACATATATTCTTGATAGAGTATTATAAGGATTATTGTTGGTGGAATGTTTATAGGTTATGTTGGCTTAAGGATCATTACTTCGTGTATGGTATGTGATGGCATGATGTATAATACATGACATATGAATCAAATTATGCGAGCAATGTTGGATCCCATAAACAACATGGTTACTTTGTTTATGTAGACATCCAGGTATGTTGCTTGAAGTGCACATTATGGTACTTCGCCCATGAGTCTTTCGGCAAGCCCTTTCATAGGGAGATGCTTAAGAAGTGCGTTACTGGGGAAAAATATCAAACCAATGGAAAGGTATTAGCTTGTTACCCTTGAAATTATTTATTATATAATATTAACATTTATGTGGTACACGATGAGAGTATACATGGTGAGGCTGGTAACATAGTATACCTATTTAGGTGATGATATAGTTTCACTTATCATTCATGTTCATTAGCATGCTTTCATTACATTTTCACGAGAGGCTTCGGGAAGGATCCTACTATGTATACAATTATACTCAACCTACATTATATATACTAATTTTTAGGTCAGTTATTGTAGGATGGAGATGAGGCCAGCTACTATAAACATTGGTTTTTACTGGAGCTCATTGGGATTTGTGGTTGCTGCAGATTTTCTATCTTTTGGTACTTGTATTTTCCCCTTTCAGTTGTACTAGTTCCTATATGAAATTATATATATGTAATTGATTTTTAATTTATATTTTAGTATTAATTTTATTTCATTGGTTTCTATATTATCTTTTTCTTCCACATGTGTTCCTTTATAGGGTCATAACTCACATTTCCATGTTTACTATACTCTCGGTGCTAGTTTCCAACCCAGGGCCTACTTGAGGTAGGACTTGGGTGCCACAATCCCTCTCCTCCGATTTTCATCCCTAGAGGGGAAACATTTCTATGGATGGTATCACAACATTAAGAGGAAAAGTAAATATATATTTATATAAACTTTTCTATTGATTAAACTTTGAACTTTTTATAGATAATCTCTTATCACAATATTCATCATTTATTAAATCAATATACCAATATCTAAAACATTATCCACGTTCAATATAAACCATTACATTGATGGTTAACCTTATTACACTTCCATGTATTATGATCCAAAACATTGTGTCTATTCCAAGGAATAAAATAGTATCTAGATTAAATTATCCAAATCAATCATCATTCTATAAACATCAAAAATATATTAGGGGTTATATTTCCCTCTACAAAGTGTTTTCCAAGATGTTCAACTTGTCACAAATCATTTTTCTTGGCCAGCAGTGCCATTTTACATTTGATCTTGAATCCTTTATATAAATGTATGATTGTACAATACCAATATATTTCTTTACACATATAACCAGTAAATTCCTGACAAATTTTATAGATAACATAATTTTTTGATCCTAATATAGGAACATTCACCATTACACATAAGTTGTATCAATAACATAATCATGAATTTGATCCTATTTTTTAATTGAGGCTATATTGTCTTGGCGCTTAGGAAATTTATTTTCATTTTTACATATATCATTATAGTTGAATCACTAAACCTTTTAATACTCATTCTTCCTGATAAAATGAATATCATGGTTGTGTGTTTTACACACTATTGAATAAAATAAAATTTCAATAAAGACATTTACCGATGTGTTTTCTTGTATATGTATCAGATGATAGAAAATATTTCGTTCCCTTTTCCTTATATCAAAACTTTTCCTTGTTTTACTTTTCATATACTCCTTACCATTAATGTCATAACACCTATATAATTATTACTATAACTTAATATCACATTATTTTATTTCATAATATAATGGAAAATGTTTGGGAAACTAGTTACCATTCGGGACATGTCATAAGACCTTAAAATAAATAGACAACATTAAATTACATATCCGATAGAAAACCAGTACTATACTATGATATCCTTGTAATGGTAGAATCATACCCCACAAATTTGGTTTCCTCCTTTTTCATAAAACTATGTAACATTATATACATCTCAATTTTTTTTCACTATGAATGTGTTTATTCACTAATTTCCCATTAAATTCTTTACATTCCATGAGTTCTATTTTATTTTCTTCCCCGGTAATTTGGATCAACAAACAGAACTAATTAGATTTCTCTCTAAGAAAATACACTATAAGTGTAACCTATATATATTTTACATATCACATTCAAAAAATATCTTCTCCAAATAAAAATTACATTGATCATCTAAAATTGAATCAGTAGTCTCACTAAAGGATGGGTGCGTGAATCACATAAATTGATTGAACATTGGTGAGTCCCATAGAGGAATAGTCTTCACAAACCATGAAATTTTATTTTTACTAACCAAATCATGTTGTACTAATTTATCAAAAAAATTATTAGTTTCAATACAATCATTATTTCTATCCATAGTAGGGAAACCTATTCCTTGGATATGATTATTGATTCCATTATTCCTACCGTGTTCCATCTCTAAAAAATTGAATATACAAGATCTGATCCAAAAGTGAAACATTATTTATAGTCCCATTAATGATAGATAATTAATTGAAATTGAAAACCTAATTAATACCTAATATTTTGATCTTAAACGATATTTTATTGAGATGTTCTACTCTATAAGTCCCCAATGGAGAATTTACTGTCATGTTCCTTAATCTATATTTTCTAAAACTAATTTCTATTATTTCTAATAAATAACATTTTATACCAACAATATAGACCTGACCATAGTTATCCCATGGTCGTTTTCTATTGCATAATATTAGAATGATTTCAAGGAATCCAGTCATGAAATACCAGTACCATAATTTTGTTGCAGAAAATTTGATTATGTACATGAAACACATTTTAAATTAGCGATGGAAGATATTGTATAAAAAAATATAAATATAAACATCATTGAAAATAATTATAAAATTAATATTAATATCATGGTGAATGAAAAATAATGTGTCAACTCAAAAAAATCCATTAGGTTATGTATATTAGATGTAACCATGAATGATTGAAAAAAAAAATATATGGAAATGTAAAACAATCCATACAAATATTACATAAATATAATAGGATAATTCCTAATAAATATTGAAGGGTATAAAACTGAAACAAATAACATTCAATCAATAATAAAATTATAAATCCATACCATTGATATCATAACTTATTGAAATTCCATATTTAATAATAATAAATGAATTCATAATGACAGAATTCATAACAAAAGATGTCTAAAACATATCATCAAGGATTCTATACATGAACCTAATATTATAAAGTCCATATGAAGAGAACATAATAATTTCAGTGATTTATTGCATGAATAAAATAAATGGGTAAGGCATTATACAAAACCATATCTAGTTTGTCCCATGAAACCATCTCATGCATCGAGGGGATGTAGCCATCCTCGCCCGTTATATACGAGATCCAATGCATTCGTCATATGTTGCAATGTGAAAACCATATGTAAAAATGTTATATAGTTTATGATGATATAATATTCATTTCATGGGAATATGCATACTAAATATAAACATATTGTATAATAATAATAATTATAAGCATGTGATTGATTCCAAATGAAGTTAACAATTAAAAAATAATGTTATATTTCCAAGACATCATTTACTTGATTTTAATTTTTAGGAAAAAACCATGGAATGAAACAATTTGTAGTGAAACATAGAATACTATTAATTATCAGTGAATCATGGCATTAAATTAGAAATGGTCAGTATATACCCCACAAAAAAATAAATATTTGGCGAAAATGGTGTGTGCCTTATTGGATAAAAAGTGATACAAGAATCTGTTACAACTATGGTAACGTGAAAATAGAAAACACAAAAATTGTATATCATAAAATGAAACATTTAAATACAATGAGGATTAAATAATTGATGATATAATATATAATCATTTTTAGTAGATACACCAGAAAAACAATGTATGTGGTGAATACTACATTTATCTCACAGATGTGAATTATTAGATGAAAATACCTCACCATGAGTCTAAATTATAAAATATGCCTTTATCATCATGTATAATAAACATAATTTAATTATATATTTTATTAAAAACATGTTTCATGATTTTTATAACATTTAATTCACTTGATAGGATTTTTTATAAAACAACTAACACAATTTTGTTTAAGATGGTTTTTTTGACAAAATTTGATTCATGTGTCAAAAACGACATTGTTAGTTTAACTATAATCTAATGGGTAATTATATAGAAATATACACCATAATAATAATGAAAAAATTATCATATATATTTGTCAATTATACTTTTAAAATGAATTATGTAATCGTTTAAGGAAAACTAAACTAACATTATAATCATATAGAAAATATGCCAAATTTATGTCGGAGAATTGGTCCAATTTAGTAATGATCATTATAGAAACAAGGTAAGTAAATTTATATATTTTTATAATTATAATTATATCATAAATAAAATTTAATTTCATAATATATAATTATATATATATTTCATGTCATTTAAATGAATCACATTGCATCATGGAGGTGGTAGTCCACACATCCACAACTGACATTATCACAATTTTTATTGTGAAAAATGGTAAGAAAGAAAAGGATAAATTATATTTATATATAGTAAATTAGGTTATGAAGATAATATATAATAATTATATTACACATTTGTTAATTTAAAACTACTCTTGATACATTTCATGTAATGTTTGAATATAACACATCAATTTTAGAAGGTGGTAGTCCATACGTCCACAAACAAAGTTATCATATTTACACCAAATGGAACACATACATGTGTGAGATATAAATAAAATTAATTAATCATAATGACATAATAAATATCATATATATCATATATAAACAAATTTGACATTAAAAATAATAATAATGAAATGTGATAAATGAAAAATGAACAACATCATTTCATTACATGATAGTTCATCATACAAGAATGATAAGTGTGTCTCCCATTTGAGGGAACAGTTTGAAGTTGTATGTTTAAAAATTAACATAACACATTTTAAGTAGATATTATATATTTATTTCATAATATAAAAATTCAATAATTAAAAATTAATGGGTTTATAAACAAATAAAACATAAATACAAATTTAATAATGCTACCTATTTTTCAGGTAACTCCTTCTGGATTCAAAAAAATTGATTAATTGGATTGATTTCAACCTAAGGTGATGAATCTATGTTGATGGGATGGTTTTTGGTATTTTTTTGTACTGTTTTTATAATACAAAGTTTCATGAGAGTTGGGTGGAAGGGGAATATTGAATGCCTTTTTATAATAGAGTGGGGTGGAAAACATGTACATGAAAAATGGATTATAATATTGGGATGTATGACTTACCTAAAATTATTAAAATATTGTCGAATTAATGTATTAAATTGCATATATGGTTTAGAAAACACTCCACCACACAAAAATTAGTGCACTATCATAATTTTGTCCCTTACCACATATAATTCCCTAATTTTATCATTTTATATTTTATTAATGTTCCTATTTTTGTAACATATTCCATTAAAGAATTAATAAGAATTTAAATTGATACATATTATAAAATATAGAACAATATAATACCAATTTTTTTTTAAATATAAAAATTTAAAAATCCCATTTTGATTGGAAATTAATTTTTAAAAAAGCACATGTAACACACAAAAACACTACTTTAACACGGATTGTGCGTATAATATTTTTGATATATATTGATCAGTATGTTATTTATAAAACAAGAATTTTTTTAATTAGTGTAAAATATTTTAAATTTATTTTTATTAAAAATTGATTTGATTTAATATATGTTTTTATTAATTTTATATCATTTTAAAAAAATATTGTTTTTTGTACAATAACAATAATTTCTAATTTTTACGTTATTTGTTTAATTTCAATTTAATGAAATCCAAACACTATTTTAATTAAAATTAATTTATTTTAAAACAATTTAAAATTATATATTTACATTAAAATTATAGGAGAAAAAAAATTCAAGAAATTTTCATCACATCTAATGTTTTTACATCATTTACATTATTTATTTATTTAATAAATAATTCATGAGCTAGAATTTATTAGTTCTTTAATGTAATTATACAACCTCTAAAATGTAGAGTTAAATTATTATGATTTAAAAAACACATTTATCTTTCAAAATATAATTTATAACTGAAAATGTAACATCATCCACACTGTAATTCTTTATAAAATATAAAGGTAAGGAATGTTCACTTTTTGACTTTTGTCATTACATATCATATTATATGGATATAATTAATGAAAATATATCCTAATAACTTATAATATTCAATGAAATAGGGAATATGGTAAAATTATATGAATATAATGTGTTCTTCACATGTGTATAAGTTATTTTGTCCCTTATAGGTATGGTTTTCCACCTTGTTATGATTAATTTAACCTTAATCATTATAAATATTTTCATTTAAATTTTTTAATACAATCTATCATAAATTATTATTATATTAATAAAAATATAAATATTTTATTGATTACAAATGTTTTATTCATTATTTCCAATTTTTGTTTTATAAAGTGGAAAAATTAAATTTAAAGCTAATATATTATGGATGTCAAGATAGAATGGTTTTAATGTGAGAATATTTAAAAGTTCATTATGTATTTATATATAAATTTAATATCAAATTTATTCAAATGGACTACAGAAGGTGAATAGAAACATAATTGATCTATTAATAAATTTAAAAAATTACAATATTACTTAAAATTATATTTTATTTAAATAATAATATTGGTTATAAATAAAATGTAGTATTCTTCATTATTAATCAACAAATAACCCTTCTAAAAAATAGAAAATTACCCTAATAAAGAAATTTCATTACAAATCTAAAAATGATTTTTATTTTGAAGAAAAAAATTTATAAATGTGTCAAAAATTATATAAAAAAATAGGTGCTCTATAGAATGGATGTAAAAGTAAGTCTCGTGTGTAACAAAATATAACATTTGAAGTGTGTAGAAAACGTATAATATTGAGTTCTGTATAACAAATTTAGGTAAAATGTATTGAAAAATAGAAATATTATAAGTTATATTGGTTTTACATTCTACCCATCTTAATTTATCTATATCCTCATAATTAAAATATCGTATTGGTAATCAGGGGTCTGATATTTTAAAATAATATTATTGGAAAACCCTGCATAGATAAAAGGGATAATAATAGATATTTTTAATAGCTGTGAAATTAAAATGATAAGGTCATAACAAAACCAAGGTTTTGAATAGAAGAATTCTAGTAAAACATGGACATGGAAGTAAATTAAAAAAATCATGTTTTGATGGAATATCATAAAAATCATGTTAATTTCAAGGTTGATGACCACAAATTCATAAAGCAGTGTTATGAAATAGAAAATTGATATCATCTAAAATGGTGATAGTAGGACAAAATAATTTTTCAAGACCCTCATTCAAGAGATTATAATTTCCTCTGCACTCAAAGAATACAAGTAAATATACATTTCTATAATTGTTTCTGATTATTAATCATTAAAATATATCCACTTCATCTCATAGATAATGATTATGTATATAGGTAAGTATTGTATCAATATCAAAGACCCTGTCCAAATCTCATCATAAACCGTTTTACAAATGGATATCCCTATGAACCCTCAATGTATTATCATCCATGACATTAGAATACATTCCATGGAAGTTAGGAATATCTAATATAATTTTTTTAAATAAATCTTCATTATGTCACCATGAGGGGAATGTTAAGGGATATATTTTCTAATCCATTTATTTTCAAACAAGTTCATTCATTACTGAATCATTTTATGTTTTTATCAATACAATTCAAAATATAATCTAAATTTTGGAATGATATATTTCTGCAATATAATATGTATATATTTCATAAATCATTTAAAAATTTCATAATTGATAAATTTATGATATAAAAAAAATTCTTAAATCCAAATACATGTACGTAAATCATTAAAGTTAAGTTATATAAATAACATAAAACTTACTTTTATACCGTAGTTTATTTTGGGTCATATTATTTTAGCACTTATGGAATTAATTTCTATAATGATGAATATCAGTACAATTTATGAATTCTAATTTTGAAAATTATATATTTTGAATTAAATATGAATGAATGGTATCCTTTTTATCCATTGTTAAAGACCAATTCATTCGATTTAATCATGTATTAGGGTTTTTCCTTCCAGAATTTTCACTTGTTGGAATATCATTTTTTCCAATTTTCCCATGATATATAGTTTTCTTGTTTTTACACCTTTTTAATTACTTTCTGTTGACTACATAAGACATGTATAATTATGTAAATTTCATGATATCAAATAAATAATATTATATCTTATGAGGAAAATATTTGATATACCAGATATCTATAGAGACTTATCTTACTACCATCAACGAAATGGGAAATATTGAATTCCATGTTCAGTATGAAATCTATATCATTACATTATATACATGTAAATGTAACATCATAATCCATTACACTTTATTCATCCTATTTAATTAATATAGTATAATTAGATTAAAATAATTTTTTTATGGGGGATGTATTTATTAATTAATGTATCATTAAATATTTTTCCTTACATGAGTTCTATATCCCCTTTTAAAAACTATTCTGTATCAATAACCAAAACTAATTGACATAGTCTATTAGAGAAAACAATATAATGTAACCTTTTAAATTTCACCACATCCCAATGTCAGAAATTTATTCTGTAAATAATTCATCCTTTACTAGACTATAATTAGAACAATACATCCAGTAATAGTTGGGGCCATCATCGCACAAATATATCAAACATAAGATAGTCACTTCTTGAAAAATGAATCTTTATAAGGTTAATTTTATGTGTCATAACCTAATTAAGTAGTTTTTATATATCTATATCATTATTAGTTATCATACATGATATATCATCTTTTTGGTAGGGAAAACTCTTGATTGTCTACAAATAATGAAACCTTTATTCCTCCAAGGTGAGTCTCTAGATATTTGAAGATACTATAATAGATCTTCCAACTATGAAAAATAATATATAATCCGAAAAATAATGATATTCATAAAAATAATTGAAACATTTATTTTTAGTTAACCCTATAATCATAAACATGGTTTCATTGGGATGTTCATTAATAGTTTAGTCACATTATAACATAGGTTTATGTTACAAAATTTACTTTTTATAAACCCTGATTCCATGGTTGCAACTAAACATCATTTGAAACCAACATTAGTGAACCAGCCCCACTAATCACATGACATGCGTTTACTATCATTACATTTTCATGTTGACAAGGAATCAGATATGAATGTATAGATTAGTTTAGTAGTTTTTGAATAATATTTTAAATATATGAATTCTATTTTATATTGGGGAAATAAAATATGTAATAAAAGAATTAAAAATCATATTATTTGAAATTAATTCCCTTAATTAATATTCAAATCCTATGGAATTGAAACAATAATGTTGATAAAAAATATCTGAATGGTTATATACCACAAATGTAATCATTAATCAATAAGAATAAATAATATGGAATAATAAATGAAATTGGGAACACATTTCATTGTGGGCTACTAGATATGCAATAATAAATTTTTAAAGGTGGACAACTAAAAAAATTTACTCAATCAATAATATGATATTGAAACATTACCATGGGAATTCTAACTAAAAAATGAATCATTAAAAATAATAGTAATTGAATTCATAAATATGGAATGGACAATGATGGATAATTAAATAAATTTGTAAAGAATTTATGAAAAAAGTAAAATAACATCAATGATTGATGTGAAGAATCCAGTAATATCAAATATTCATAACTAGAATCTAAAAAATGTATTATGAAATTTCCAAAACAATCTATTTTTTATCATGAAACAAAAAGATGCATCGAGGTGCTATATTTTTTCCCACCTGTAACATTTGAAATCCAATGCATTCCATATATAACTAAAAGTGAACACCACATATAAAAATATTATACAGTTTTGGAAATAATAATAAACCCTTCTTTAGAATATGAATATTTATGTTATACTCAATATAATAAAATTATCATAAGGATGTGATTTTTTAAGTGAATGTTGACAATCAAAAAGTTAAGAGGCATTTTATAGATAATATTACTACTTTTTAAATTTACAGCAAAACCAATTGGACAAAATATTTAAAGTGAATCATTTAATTACATGAAATATGATTGAATATTGATATTAAAAGGAAATGGGGACGAATATTACCCACAATAAAATATGTGGTGAATATTTTATATACCTCATGGAAAAATATGTGAGGGTATAATCACTTAAAAATATTCTAACATCTGAATCAAAAAACACAATATTAATTAAAATAATATTATACATTTAAATAAAAATAATATAGCAGAATTTTTGGTATTATATATATAATGGGATTATAGGTAATCATACAAAAGTTGAATGTGGTGAATATGATATTTATCTCATTAAAGTTAAATGTGAGATAAAAATACGTTAACTTGAGTATGAAAAGTCACACATTTCATTATATTTAAGAATAATAAAATTCTATTAATTATTTAATTAATTCATTAAATTATTTAATTTTATTATAAATTTTACTTCACTTAGTAATATTTTGTATATAACTACATAATAAATTATCATTATGTTGGGTGTTTTAAAAAATTCAATTCAAGTGCCAAATATGACTTTGGAAGGTCGACTATGGTCAAAGGGAAAATTATTTAAACATATATAGAGAAATAATCAAGACATAATTATCATATTTATAATTAAATTATAATTCTACTACAAATTATGTATTATTGTTATAAAAATGAACTTATATTACTATCATTGATTTGGTAGTATTTATATACGCATGGGTATCATTCCCATTTTCCAATGATCAGAATGAAAATAATGTTAGAAACATTATATCATTACAGAAATGAAAATTTATCATAAATAAGAATTTATGTAATCACATTTATTTATATTTTTTTTATCTAATGGAATCACCTCATGTTGAGTATGTGATATTCCACTAATCCACCAATGACGTTACAACATTTTAATGTGTAAAAATAGTAATAAGAAAATAAATTTATCATATTCCAACAAAGAAAAAGCATAATTCTTTTTATATAAAAATTATGAAATAATATATATATAATATATATCATATATTTCATATATAAACAATGTTTAAATAATAATTTCCAAAAATAAAAGGTTGTAATGGAATAATAAATGACATCAATTTGCAGGTCGGTAGTTTTCCATACACGAACTATAAGTTCACTAATAATTTTATGAAAGCAGGTGTAGTTGTAGGTCAAAACATAACATTAAATTGTTTAAGTATATTTAGGATAATTTTTTAAATATATAATAAAATAATAATAAAAATATAATTTTAGGAGAACTAATAATACATAAATGTACATTGAATAATATTACCTCCTTCTCTAGGTAAATCAATTTGGTTTACACCAAAGGGATACCATGATTTTCTTAATGACCATTATGAGGATTATATGTTGAGTTTACTAAATCTGTGAGTCTATAGGTGTGTATTTAATAGTATCATAAGTGTCTTAATATGTGTGAGTATGGGAATGTGTGATTTAATGTTTATAATAAAGGGGGAGTGACATTTTTGTAAAAACCAAAAGGTATACACTATTTATAGGTATACATTAACTCATGAGCCTAATATATGAAAAATAATTTACAAAATTGGAATATTGTTCATAAAACCTTGAAAACCAAATAATTAGTATATTTCTATAACTTTTCTCCTTTACTTATATGTTTCCCCATTTTTATCATTTAGTGTTTTATTAAACTAATTAGTTTTCATACCTATGTAATTTAACCATTTTGAATATATTAAAATAAAAAATATTAGAAACTATAGACCCACTAAACTATATATATGATATATAATTTACAAAATATTATTCACAAGTGTGTTGGAAATTAATTTTAAAACAATTGTATGTAAAATGAAAAAACACTTATTTAACCAAAACTATGATAATAATTTTTTTACTATCAATGGGTCAATATAATTATTATAAAAGATGGATTTTTACATTAATGGAATATAATTTATGTTTTTTAACAATTAAAAATTACTTGGAAGAAGAGATGATTTTTATTAATTTTAAATCATCCAATAAAATATTATTTATTTTAAAATAACATTAATATAAATTTATATGTTATTTATATAACATTAATTTAATTATATAATTTTTTTGGAAATAAAATTATTATGTTAACATATGGTTATAATTATACATTTCACTAAAAAAATAACTAAACACAACAATACAATAAAATTACAATACTTTTAATTTTTTGGCTTTTTTATTTAATTTTTAACTAAATAATACATGTGTTAAATTTTAGTTAGATTTTAATTAAATTATATAATACCATAAAATCATAATTAAAATATCATGATAAAAATAATCAATTATACTTTAAAAATATATTTCATGAACTCAAATATATATCTTCTTTTATATTCTAAATACATGGAAATGTTAAAGGTAAAGAAGGTTTCTTTTTTCTTTTGTTTCATACTTATCTTATTATAGGGGCACAAATCCTGAACATGTGTCCAAATACATTATAAAATTACAAATAATATGGTATATGGGTGGAATGTTATCATTCAATGTCTTTTAGAAAAGTCTTATGTCATTTTTGGTCTTTATGTGTATGGTTTAGTATTTTTTAAACATTATTTTACCGTAATCGTCTAAATTAATTTTATGTACTTTTTAAAAAAAATTCAAAAAAGTTGTTACTATTATAATATAAATTTAATAATCATTATGAATTTTATTTCAATTTTTTCAAATTCAGTTCATATAAGTCTTAAAGTTTAATTAATTACTAATCCTACAGAGGTGTCGAGAAAGTGGGTTTTTAATGTAAAAATGTTCAAGTGTTCATTAACTCTTTCTTTATTATTTAAATATAAACATGACTCCAAATTTATAAATTTATTAATAGAAATAAAATTGTAATATTTTGACATGAAATCAAATTTATAATATAATTTAATCTTATAATGTTTTAAATTAAGAATTAATTTTGAACAAAATTTTTGAATATTTCAATATTCATCAAAAAGGGAAACATATAAAAAAAATACCCACAAATATCTATAAATTAATTTTTACATTCCAAATGAAAAAATTTATTTTTTGAAACATAAATTAAAAAAAATTCCAAAATTTTGTTTTAGAATTAATGCCCTTTTAAATGGATGTAAAAATATATATCTTTTTTAACACATGACATATTATTTTTGAATGTAGTATAAGATTAATATTACATTCCATACAAATAAATATAAAAAACAACAATTTATTTTAAATCTGTTTTTTTAATTTCATGTTGTGTTACAGGTGGTTCCTAGTTATATATATCATCTCAATGAATTAGTAATCTCAATTGATGAATCATAAGGCCTAATATAATTTGTTTTTAGATAGTGGTTTAGAACAGTCTCTAATAATTAATAATTTTCATAATGTGTAGTTCAGTTATTTTTATTATCCGTGCTATTTTATCTTTGATGTTTTCTATGGATTCATTTTATTATAATTGTACTGATTAAATGGAATGAGATTTTAGTTATTTAGCATTCCATATTTATTCTACCTACTCACACCATTATAATTAAACTATTTAAATCGACACATCATTAATTTTTTCGATTACATATTGAATCTAATTATTTATTCATGATAGATATATAACCCTATCTAAGAAGTTGATCTCAACGATATTTATTTCCAATCCTAGTGATAAAATTATGAATTCTTGGAATGTGTTTTCAAGTATTATGTTCATTTAATTTGTTTACATATTCTGTTTCATATATAATTTAAATTATAAAATGGGTATCATAAATGTACCTAGTTCACTAAAATAGATAATCTATTTGGTCCTTTTTGATATTATACATTATATAGATTCCATTATAAAAAATTATTTTATATTCTCTAGGATACATGATTCTGGGTTTATACAGTTATTATTATTGGATATTTATTGTAAATCGAGGGAATTATATTATGGAATTACTAGATTATGTAACATAACCAAATGTTAATCTTATATGATAAGAATATAATATTATCCTTTTTTTGTAAGGTATAGTTTTTGTGGTTTTTCCATGAGATTCATCATTGTATGGATACTATTTGAGGAATTTGTTTCTGAATAATGGTACCTAAAGATATAAATAAAAAAAACACTAGGATGTACTTGATAATCACATAGTGAATGAAAAAAAGGGATTACTATACACGAATTTTGACACTCTATATGAATATTTTTAGGATAATTCACAATTTCATTAAAAACTATTATGAATGATCTGAAAATAACGATATCTCCAAAAAAAAAAGATTATGATTATGAGATTGAGAATCAATAAATTTTAATTTATTGTTATTTTTTACAGTTTATTTGATATTATACAATAATATTTAAATTTAATATTTAAATAGGCAATCCCCATATATTCCATTTTCGAGAAATAATACCTAGAAGGAAGAAGGGTACAAACACATGTAGGAAGAATATAAATTTACATGCTATTGAATCTAACACATATGGTATGGTAACTGTGATATTTATGTATATATTGTATCAATTTAATCATGTTATAAAAAATAAATATTTCTCAATGGATAACCCTATTACTTAGTTATATTATCCAATATTAGATCACTTTATGAGACAAAAACTCCAATAAATTTGTTTTAACACTAATAAAATGAATGATGGGTAACTAAATAATTTACATAAGAATATAATTATGGATGTGGTATATAGTTACATCGACATTTTATAATCTAATAAGTGATTATGATTAATAGTGGTGAATGAACAAAAATAAAATGAAGAGATATAAAATAAAATTCATTGAATGGAATGACATTAAAGAGATATTCATTGAAAAACTATTTCCCTCTGGAGAAAAAAATGAGATTTAATGTTACTAACAATGAATAAAATGTAATAATAATGTGTTATTGAGTATGAAACTGTAGATAATATTTTAGCTACGTATGTTAATAATTACACATTAAAATAAATTGTATGATTGAAAAATTATTATGTTCTTATTACAAGTCTCTAGATGTAACTATTTTCTTGAGAATTATATTCACATGATGAAACTGGTTTATTTTCTATTGAAAAGAATTATTAATTTCCATATTATAAATATTATATATCATAAAATTTAATAAGAGTTCATCAAAACTAAATTAAAAACGTATTGCATCTAATAAGAATAAAAAGGTAAATCAATTTATATTATTTGAAAATTGTAGAGAAAATCGCCATGGAAATTTTTTTAAGGGAACTATAGTTTGTTATATGTGTGGATAATTGTTTTATTAGGTAAAAAAATTCCTGGTAAATATGGAAAACAATGTTATTAAGTGATCAAAATATAGAGAGACTTGTCACTATGAAAACAAACTCACAAATCCTCAACAAATTCTACAATAGGACAATCCAATGGGAGACGACTATGATAATAGGACAACTAGATCATATTTTATTGTAACAAATTATGAAGTGGTATGGAAAATAATAATATTGTTGAATTTGGATAATTATTTATTCGATTCTTGATCATTTTTATATTTTGTATCTACCAAATTTTCCATGAAAATTGGACTTTTCACTTTCAATATAATAATAGAGTGTTTAGTCATAACCTAAAGAATGAATATCACTTATATAAATATGTGTTAACTTCTATGAATTATTACACATAAAATTTATTTTTTTATAGATCATATTATCATAGATATGGTTCAATATTATATAATTAATTTGTTTTCAAATGATTTCCAAATATGATAAAATAACTCTATCAATAATTAGAAAATTTATATTTTTTATGAAATATTTGTAATTTTTATATTCAGATAAGATAATTTACAAATTGATTCATATTGAAATACACCATGTATCTTTTATAAATTTAATTCTTATTGCTGAGAATAAGATAAAATATAGGAATGGAGAAAGAAAATTTCAAATTAAGGACGTAACAAATGTATAGAAATTCATTGAAATATTTCTTGAGTAATAAAAATTCCATCACCCAAATAGGTATGTTCATATTTCTATCAAAATAATAATGGCTTCATAAGAAATATGAAATAATAACAAAAGAATTACCACAGTGGAATTAGTGGTGTTAAATTAAAACTCAAGGAATTGGGTGATATGTGATTTATTCTCTATAGTGTTTCACTATGGGAAGACCATTTTTTATGAAAAACATTGGATGCCTGAATCTATGAATTTATTATATGGGAGAAAAAATATACTATTAAATATAAAATATATCTTTTTTATCACATTGATGAAATATTTGATCTTATTTATGAATTGAAATACTTTTTTATGTTCAAGTAATTATTCTAAGTATCATAAATTATTATTAGGGATGGATTATATTATAAATAACACTTCTAAAATGAGGTAAGAACATTACATGTTCAAATTATTTCAATTTGTGTTGAATAATGCACACTCTATTATAATGAATAAAATTAATAGAGTATTCAAGAAATATCTTGTTGATTTTTTATTGATGTTATTTTTGTGAATTTTAATGATATTAGGACCATGAATATTACTTTTGGGTAATTCTTGGAAGTCATACAATGAAATTGTTATATGTGAAATTTAGTGTGTTTTATTTTTGGATTAAATTAGATTCAATTGATGGATATATTATGTCAAATGAGGGAATAAATTTTAATCCCATAAGACTATAATAGTAAAACAATGTCCATTACGAATTACTCTAACTAAGGTTTCTTTTTCTTTGAAATGTTACTATTAGCGATTTGAATATAATTTTTAACATTTTTTGAACAAATTGATAAAACATATAACTAAATGGGTGTAGTTTGTCTAGAAAAAATAATTCAATGAATTTTTTGATGAACTAAATATATGATTTGTCAAAGATATGATTTTGTTTCTTCTATATGATGATAATGGGTTTTATAAATATAGTGATGTATCAAATAAGGAAATTGTGTTTTTATTTGTAAATTATAATCTCATTTGTTAATTATTTTCGAAATTGAGAACTCGTAAACATAACTAGTCAGCCCATTATTTTGAGTTGAAATAATTAATATATTTGATGATATATAAATATTGACTCTATGGATAATTTTTTGATATATACATGGATCATAAAATCATAAAAGAAATATAATAATATAAATATATAAATATGAGACAAAGGATACATATTTGTCTACTCAGGGATTGTGGTAAATCAATACACTACCCTCAAGGAAGGAAAATAAGGTATTATATTCAATTAGTATGAATGATCGTGGACTTATGACCCAAATTAAGATTAATAATGATCATATCTTCATGGATTCAATAACCATGGTTATGGGAATCATTAATGAATTATAGATATAAATGATGTTTCAAATGATAAAAAATCATTTTTATTAGGAAATATATAAAGTTTTAAATATGTTGAGGAGAGAAATTTGAATAAAATTACAGTTGATGTGGATGGGAAAATATAAAAGTTCACTTGTGAATAATGTATTCAAAAATTTCAAATGAGATTATGTATTCTGTCTATACTGATGAAAAAATGGAATTATTTTATGACCAAATATCTTTAATTTAATAATATATCATTGATCCAAAAAGATCTTTAGTGATTACATTGAATATAATTGTAGGGGTAAAATAAATTCTTAAATTGATGATTATGCATCTAGATGTTTGTTTTTTCAACCAGGGAATGTAGTGATATAATGTATTATTGTAGTTATTAGTCCAGTTCATATTACTCTGTATAAATGTGGTGAAAGTACTATATAAATTTTCATAAGACTATAATGTAATCTATGAATGAATGGTGGAATTTTGGTTATCGTTGGCCATGAACCAAATATAAATATTTCACTACTAGAATAGAATGTATTCTTCTTAAGAACCTATAAAGTATTTTTAATAATAAATGTATAATAACTAATGGTGAAATTTACTAAATTTTATCTTATATTTATCCTGGTAATACATCAAAATCACATAAAATTTGTTAGAAGTCTCTTGATACTAATCCACATATTAACACTTACTACCATCATCAAAGTGATAAATAGTCCAAAATCAAAATTAAAACAAAATAAGACATATTTATATCTTGATCACATTGATTTCAAGGTGTGTGAAATGAATTTTTTTCATTTTTAGAATTTCCCTATAATAATATAAATCAATAATGCATTACAATGGTTCTATATGAATATATATAAGGAAATAGACGTCATACTCTATTTTTTTGTGATGTTATTAATGAAAGGATTCTCATCGTCTGAGAAAATAATGAAGTTACAACAAAATGTTAATGAATATTTATGATCACATTAAATATATAGAATGATGATAAAATAGTTATGAATGTAATATTATGAAATATTTAGAGTTCCAATAGGGAGGACCAGATTTATTAAGTATCTCTATGTAAGTCTGTATATGTTCTCTTAATAATGGGAAATGCGCCTCATTTAAATTTATCCATTTGAAATCGTAGAATTAATTTGAACTATTTCACATCATTTGTATATTATACCAAGTATAACCAAAGTACATGAATTGTTTCACATATCATTGATTAGTTAGTGCATGTCAGACCCAATGCATGTAATCAAATATGATGAAATTTAATTTGAACCTGATATATCATATATTGTGTAATACATCCAGATTAACAAGACTTGCAAGAATGAATTGAAGAATTTTATGAATTATTTGGTAACTGTACTTTTATGATATCATAAAATTGAGTATGAAACATAGGAAACATAGGATGTTATAAAGAAAAACTACCCATATATATTTAGATGGTAGTATCCTCAATACATTATAGGATGAACTTTATGAATAATGGTAGAATGTTACCCCCAAAGACCATATAATATATATCTTATGAAATAAATTTATTTTCATTTATAAATAGTGATTTATGCAACAAAAGGTTTAAATAAAAAAAAATAGTTTATTCAAATATATTTAAACATGACAATTTTAACATCAACTTAATATAAAATATATTAATATTAGTAACTAAATTATTAAAATTATTTTTTTTACACATGTAAAATTACTATCTATATAATTTAATTGATAATAATTTTCATTTTAAAGAAAAAGAACCATTTTCTAAAAAACATTATTTTTTCAAGAATATGGTTTACCCGCACTTTTCTCACGTGGTTTTTTTAAAAAAATATATAATTTATATTTAAATATTAACATAACTATTATAAATACAAGATCAAAACTATCATAGGTTTAATTTTCGGGATTTTGCAGAAATGTTTTATTTTTTCATTAAAAAGTCATGAATAATAAATTTTATTTGAAAACCACCAATTGATTCAAATAATTTATAATGGTAAATTTATATTATAATTTTCTAAAATTAAAATGTTATAAATTATATATCAATTACCCTAATTTATTTCATATTGTTAAATTTTATAATGAAATTTGATAATAAAAAATTGTGAATTTTTTATCATTTTCTTTTTAAAAACACACTTCTTAATATTTACAGGGTATTAATTTTACATTGAAAATTTTCTTGTTATTTGAATTGAAATTTTAAAAATATATTTGATATTTTGGATGATCAATTTTTTTTAATTTCAAACAGTCTAAACATTGTTTTTACAATAAATTATACTCAAAAAAACCTATCACAATTATGGTAAGATTTTCCTTTCTTGGATGTTAAAATGAAACCATAAGAGATAAAATTACTTAGAATCATATATAAATTCTGATTTTTGGACATATTTTGACCATACCGATTATAGTATCTATAATTTTACATTATTGATTCCTTAGGACTGAAAAAAACATGCGGATAATTCATTGTTTTCTAAAACATTATATGTGTGCCACACTCCTGACCTATAAAAGGAAACTCCCTCTCATATCTTATTAAAATATTAAAACTTTACTGGATACAACATTCCTATAAAAAATAATTTCCTAAACTACCTACATCAATCCTAGAAGAACTATTTTGTGTAGAAGTCATACCTACGAAGGCTCTAGTGAAATCTTAAGGATGGTTTTCAAAGACATGCTGGAATTATTGAACAATAATATTTATTTAATTTCATCCACCACATAATTATAAATTTCCAAAAACATATTTATATAATAAAAAATTAATATAAAATATAATTATTATTGGTTTTTTAATTTAAATTACAAAAAAACACCTCCATTTCTAACAAATGGGTAGTGAAATCATTTCCCCTATGTATGGTGGATTACTACCTTATAGACCTATGTCATTTGTTCTTCAATTACCACCATTAAATATTGATTATGATGATGTAGATAAAGTATATATAATATATTAATATAAAAATTATACAAATATATTAATTATATTGTATATACTCTTTTATACATTCCATTTTGTATGGGATATGATATCATCACTTGTGTGTGTTAAAGACTATCACCTAATGAATTCTGTGACTCATTTTCACTAATTATATACATAGAAGATCATAAGGATAATGTAATATGTGATATAAATTAAATAATTAATATATAATTGTATTATTCTTATTCTGAAATTCTAATGTATTATTTCCATTCTTACACGGAAAATGATAATGATTCTCGTGTACATGTGGACTATAACTTTCATAAAGAGATGTGACTATATTTTCATACAAAGACCACATGGGTGTATATATAATTATATTTAATGAAATAATTTGAAAATTATTTTAGTATAATTATTACATAAATGAATTAATATTGCATACAATTTTTACAAAATTATCGTTAAAAAATTGATACATAATCCTCGTGTCCATATGGCCTAGAATATCCAAGATCGTAACAAATACAATACATTTCTAATAACCTTCATTCATTTTTTTAATAAAAATATAATACATTTAAAAACATGGAAACTATTTCATAATTATTATTTTCTATATTATGAATTAATTATCTCATTGATTAATTGTCACCTTCAGACGTCATTATTGGCACATAAGATAAATATCATCAAAACTCCTAATATATAAATAAATTGTTTATGTATTCATATATAACATTGAAATTATTTAAATAGAATTAATAATACACATGAAAATTATTATTATACAATTAAATGACTAATGTAATGTTTTTATATAGGAATATTAAGAATTAATGTGATTAGGCAGACTCATCAAAAGGGACTTCATCTCAATTTCACATTATTGAGGAATATTGTTTTGTTATACAAAATTTTAAATTTATATATAATATATACTTCACATTGATAATTAATATCACGAATCATTTAAAAATTATGTATATAATGTGGTTTTAATTATTTCATCAATGTGTATTCAACAAGAAAATTACCATGTGATAAATGTTATTCTAACCCCCACGGTATTTTTTGATTGTTTATTTTCCATTGAAAATGTCCCCATAATTTTCTTGTATTTAATTAAATACTTCATATATCTTAATTATCCAAATTTTAGTATGATTTATATAATTATATTATATACTCTATATCATTTCCTTCATACGGTGTATAATTTTAGTGTTATTTGAATAGGTGGGAAAATATTGATAAATCAAATTAATATACTTAATTTAGATACATGATGATAATGATACTTTTTTGTGAATTAAATTATTTATTTAATATTTGGAGAATTATTTTGAAATTAATGATATTTATGGGGCGCCATTATCGATATACCCTTGATGCATCGGTAGTCTCATGAGACAAATCTGTTCAGAAAGTCACTAGGATTTTTATCGGTTAGTTTTAAACAATCTTGAGGGTATATTTTGATGGTAAAGGTATCATATTCATGGGAAACATGTTGTCCCATCATTAATAATTTCCTATACTGTATTTTATTTTTATTGTTGTCCATTACATTTTCCCAATGTTCTTATCGATGGATTAATTTAATTACTACAAAAAATAATTTTTTTTAATACCATTTTCTTGAAAAGTGGTAACATCACAACAATGAAATACATACCAAACTCGTATAATTCAATAATAAATAACAAAAGTTGAAACAACCAACAAATGTGAAGTTCAAACATCCTGGGGTATGAATTCTTAAGAATTGGGATTCTTCGAGTTGCATCCCCGAAAATTTGAGTACACCACATCACAACCACATCGCCAGAATAGGACCATCATCCATCAACCCACTTTAGCTTCAACCCCCCATCATAGAAGGCACCAACTACTATAATATCCTTTCGTTAGAAACCAACTACATCAATAATGAGAACTACATCATTACCACTATAAAACATTGTCGTTGTCATTATAAAAATAATAAAAAAATAACATAAAAGGAAATAAGGGTCATCATCATCCTAGAAACCAAATATCATGGATTAAGAACTGACCTGCAACACATCTCCATTACAATCAAAAAATAGCGACTACAAAAAAGAATAAAAATGTGACTGAACCATAAAATGAAAATAAGACCCCATCATTAGGTAGAAACTCCAATCCCAGTAGATAATGAAGAAGAAAATAAGGGAGGAATAAGCTAGTGCCTGAAAAGAACACAAACTAAAACCGATGTAGGATCCCCTCAAAAACCATCCCAAATTTATTCGGATCCTTTAACAAGCCCGAAAAAATGGTGATGTGGATGATGGGTGATTCAACATATGTTGTGGAGTTTAAGGACATAGTATGGTGCCACCTAGACCAACCCAAACCATCTAAAGTGCTTGAACACAGACCCAACTTTGAGGTCTGATGTGTAATGTTTGATAGGAAGTGGGGTGGTGAGCAACATACACTATCCACACCAGCAAAAATAATTAGTCGATAAGGGGGGCATAGAGATAAAGAGAATAATGAGAATCCATAATTGATAAATGAAGGAATCACTATAACCAAAAAAATGAAAATAAAATCCCTAGAATGAAGAGCATGTAGAATCTTTGGGAGTGACAAGTGCTCTAGGAGCACATATATAGTGCATAGACATATGATCATAGAAAGAATATCCATCTCCCATGAATCGAACTACAAATGGAATGATTGTTCATATAATATGCATTCAATGATTATTATTATTAATTATTACTAATAGATTCATTTATACATAACCATAAATGATAATTTTAGTTCAACGTTATTCTGTTCCATTCCCCATGATTTGAATATGAATTATTGTAATTATTTTTTCCATGATTCATTTAATTTAGTATTTTTTTTATAATTCTTTATATTATATTCCCAATGTAAAATGGGTATCATCTATATATGTAGTTCTGAAAAACTGCTGAATTGATTGGTCCTTCACGGTTTGATTCATTGTACTTATGACTATGTAATCATGTATGAAACATGATCCATTATATTGTATTCAGGATCACTACACAGTCATTTTTCTAGACTGTGAGAGTTCGGCATGCAGCTCAGATACCACTTCAATATTTGACTAAAATGTCATGGGAAACACTATAAAAAATATATTAATCATCGAGGTGGGGTTCAGATAGATATTTACTGCACTAAAACATTTCAATTTTATTCCTGACTAAAATCATTATTAAACTAATAATCCATGTATTATAATGGTAATATTAGTCTCCAAGTGATAAAAATATTTCTAGGCACATCAATCACCCATAACTCAACTCATATAAATCACATCTATATTAATACCTTGTTATAATGGTATTAAAATGAAGGAAATATGATCATATGTTTTTTTAAGTATTGACTCAGTTAAACGTACTATTTATCCAATATTTTATCAAAAGATGTCCAAACGAAAATTCCGTATCTCATAGGTTTGAAACATGATCAAATGAATCATATATAATATTTAGGGGAATTATAATTTTTGAAAAATAATAAATAATAATTATTAATGTCTTTGAGGATACTCAATATTTTATAATCCTTACACTGATATCCTTGAAATATGAAGGTGAATAATAAAATGAATCAAAATACACAAAAAAATCGTACACAAAAAAATGATTCAATTCATATAAATCATGATTCATATAAAAAACTAAGTCAATATATAACTAAATATGAAAATAATCTGATATAATCATCTTATAATCAAATTTAAATAAAACCATACTCAAAACCTGGAAAAATGATACATCCACACAAATCATGGTCACTCATAAAATCTAAAAAACACCTATCAACATCAATATATTGTTGTAATCAAAAAATGAATGAATCATGGAAAATATATACAACATTAACACATTATATATACACTCACATCACTAAATATAATTTAGTATTCATAGTGTATGATAAAAATACTAGTAGTATATCACTATGAATTATAGATAATTCATTTCAATAAAATCATTATAATTCTAGTTTTAAATATATTAATAAATATGGTTTTTTTGTATAATTTTCATAAAAAATTAAATGTGTAGATAGTATTCTTATATTTTAAAAATGGACTATAAATAAAAATTAATCTAGATCATTTAATTTTATTAAAAAAAATTAAATGTTTTTTAAAAATATACAATTTTTTAAAATAAAAAAATACAAATAAATTAATTAGATTTGAGGAAAACATTCCAAATAATAATTTTAAGAAATATTGGAAATATATATACCATATAGATTGTGAACACAACCCGAGAGGTATCACTAGTTAAAAAAGTGATCTACCCAAAAAACAATGGCAATAAATTAGGTTACATTAAAATAAATAGTAAGGGGATAAAATAAGAATGATTAGAAACCTAATATTTTGAACTACCTATTAATGAAAAACTAACATAGGATAAAACATAGAAAATAATGATAGATGAACTAAATAAACTATAAAATATGGAAAAATATCATCATATTATATTTTCGAACCAAATCACACCACACCTAACAAACCCACACAAGACTCATTGGTGAACTCCTTAGCTTGGGTGAGTTTTTGTCGTGGGAACTGTTGTCAGTGATTTTGTTCAATTTAAAATAGTGATTCACGAATTCAAACTATGCGACATAGTTTCCCATTAATAACGAGTCATTGAGGTTATAAAATATGGAAAAAATTATCAACATGATCATTATAAGAATAAATGGAAAAACCCATTTCACATAATAAAAATAGTATTTAAAATATAAACATAACATAACAATGATTATCAATTACATTTTGATGAAATAATGGTTACTGAAGAAATAAAAAATAATAATTATTGAATTATTAAGATTGGATTATAAATGAAATATGACTCTAGATTCCATGTAACTATTTACATTCATGTAAATTATATTTTGAAATATTTTATTAAAAATATTTTACAATGTGAAAAGTCACCATTCTCAATTAAAATTCTTCCAAATATAGAATTCATTATTTTAAATCAATAAACTGTCTAATATAAAATATCTTATCACCAAAACCATTCAATGCAACCCCATAGTCAATTAGATGTAATTTGAAAACAATTATCATTAGAGAAAACAATACTACTCCTTGAGAAAACACTTTATTGAATAACTAAATTCATGATTAAATCTTTTGAATAAAATAATATATTTTATCAACTATCATGACTATATACATCCCAACCCAGCCTAACGACACATGTGTCATGAAAATATAAATATCACTAACAATATTACAGTTAATAGTGACCAAAACATAGAAGTAATATCCCCCAAATGTGAGGAATTATAATAATGTACCTATATACATGAAATATTGAATATTCCCTTATAATGGTTAAATTTCAAAAAATTATTATATTTAATGCATAAATATATAATACAATAATTAATATATGTCAATACAATAATGACAGTGATAAGGGGTTTATGTTCAATCCCAACCAAACACTATAGAGACTCTATCATTATCAGATTGAGGGGATGAGGAACAAAAGAAACCATAAGAGAAAAAAACTCAGTCTGTGTATCACAAACTATGCTCCACATACTCCCTATCCATAAGAGAAAACCACTAAATTTTATTCCATCTACATTTAACATGAAATATGTGTGAATACCACATGTACACATGAGTATTAAAATATCCAGATATACATAATGAGATCAGATAACATAATCATAAATATTAGTCAACCCATGATATTAATTATACAAAAATGTATAAAGAAAAAAAGATGAATATAACCTGGATGTAGACTATTACTCTAGGCCATCTCAACCACTATTATATGCACATGTTTATTCTCTAATTTCTGGGAAATTATCATCCTTGTAGGGCCCACATTTTGGGAAATCTGATCACTACAGATAGTCATCCAATTAGTCAAGATTCATAATACCCACACAAGAAAACTCTTAGTTCTCTAATGATATCAATACTGAAATAGGGTTCCATAAATAGGTCCTCTGGGGTTCCCAAAAACTTAATATGTATCAAGCAACAATTTAGGGAATATTATTCCAAACATAGAACAAACCTGTCTAAAAATCATCAAAAATTGGGGAATAATTTCCTATAATATTATATTTGAATGATTCCATGATCCCTAACTATTGTATAAGAATAATTATACATGATCAATCTCTGGTATCATAGGGAGACACCTTAAACCCTATCTGAGACTCATCCAAAAAATCGGGTAATAGTAGATATTTTTGTAGATATTTCTATGTTTTTCTCTTGTGGGGAATTCCAAAGGTAACAAAATTTAACAACACTAGACAAATATGATGAAACGTGGGGATCCAAATACCCTTAGATTTTGTACATAGATTTTGTTTCTAGATCATGTTATATTAGTCTAGTACTTCCTCAAAATACAGGTTAAAACCACAATACATGAAATTACCACTCAGGTACGTGACGTGCAGATTTCTAGAAGATACTCTACCCATGCAACAATATTTTTCCCATGTACATTTGGTTGTGTCCTTGTACCAACCCGTGTGGAAATGGAAATTCTAGTGTACACCCATCTGATTTTTAGTACATGGACCTTCCCACATGCAGTAACTTATTTTTTTGTATAATATTCATCCCATTCTTGTGTTTCCTAGTATAAAATTTTTAATCCACAATCCCAATTGATATGTCTTATGACACATTACATTATACATGTGATTTGTGTTCTCTACGGAAACCCTATCACTACATCTAGGTCCCAACATGGCATATAGATTTTTGTAACAGTTTATATAACCTATTAGTTTATATAAACCATAGGTTCTTCAATAAATCTTCTTCCTTGCTTCCTTCACTATAATTAATTTCATTAATAATAGATATATTGTCGTCAAACCTTTCCATTACTAGATATCCAAATACATGGTTCGAATATTATCGTAAAACATCGGAATTGAGCCCTTCCATCAACACCATGATTTAAACATGGAATAATGGTAAATAATTACTCATTATTATATTATTAAAATTTTCATTACATATTTTCAAGTAAATATCACCCCTTGATCACAATAATATCTTTTATTTATTGATCTATTACATTGATCGACAGTCACATGATGAGCATATACCCTAAATTCATTACACTTTTGGATAAATATATTTATCATGATGAATATTAAAATAAATGATAGAGAGATACAAAATAAATAATCATCTTGGAAAACCGAGAGATTTTTTCATTTTCACTTTATCTATTGTTGAAGAAATATATGAATTGGTAGGTAATCATTAACAACAAAATTAATTTTAAAAAAAATATAATGAACAGGCAATGAATGAACAAATTGTTTTTGTGGAATTGATCCATGTTTTACCAGGATACAACTGTAGGATGGAATCACATAATTAAATCATCCAACATGGTGTTTACATCAATGACCAATGAATGATTGGAAACTATTTCCATCGTTGGGGGGATCCATGAACTATATTGGTGTGAAATATTCAATATGATTTTAATCTTATGTATTGTAAAAATTATCCTCTAATTAATACTCTTCAATGGTACCACTCAATCCATAGGATATGTAACAAAAAAATGAATAGGTTATCCATGTTTTAGTATGTGATTATTGGTCTCTACATATAAATAAATAATTATTAATATTTAATTTATTATTTGTGATAGAGATATCATTTTTTTGAAATATGTTACACTGATAATGATTATGTCTCACAAGGGGAAATGTCCAGGATTTGAACTCCATTAAAGGCATAAATTTTAAATCTATTATTTTATTTATTAATTATTATTTTTCTGAATTTTTTTTATGTGATATTAATATTTATAATATTTTTCAAATACTAATTCTTTCATCACTATACAAAATAATGACATGAAATATTAACATCTAGTTTAAAAAATAATAATTATATTCTAAATAAAAAAATTAAATTCTTCATAGTCCCTCACAAAGTATATATTTTTTCCCAAAATTATAAAAACCTACTATAAATGATGTGGTTATTGAGCCCAAATCTTTGTATCCATATCCCAAGGGTTGTCCTGAGGATTCTTCTACTACAGCAGACATGCACTATAGGAATAAATCAAACATGAATGAACCTATTATGATTATCAATTATCACCATTTATTACCCATTAAATTCATCTACATCATCGATAACTCAATCATCCCACCTGATAACATGTGATGATTCATGAATTTACCTCAGTAGTTGAAATAAATTTAAGGTACCATGTACTCTATCTAACTGTGGTGGTAAAACTATGTGGTAAACTATCTCGCCAAATTGATGTAGTATTTAGAAATACAAATTAAATATATATGATAGATCCCCTGACCAAATATCCATAATCCATATTGAGGGGAGACCATTAAGAACACAAGGTGTTCCACTTTGACTACAAATTCCCCAATCAATCCATCCCTCTAGGTCTTATTATGGATCTATAATGTCCTCGTCCTCTACTAGATTATTATCACACTATCTATCATATTTTGAACCATTACAAAATCAAAAAGGCTAGACCAAAAATTAGGTTCCAATAGGTTTTCAAGTAACAGACCATGAATGTTTTCACACCGATTAATGAATGGAAAAAATTGTTTCATGCAACTCCACTAATGGTACATGATCATCCCAACTATGGACAAAATACACAATGAAAGCATGAATTCATTCCCCCAATTCCTGAATGGTCCCCTTGATTGTTGATGGAAATCCATGGATCCATATTATATCCTCTGCATAATAGTTTCATTCCAAAATACTATACATTTCACTCGAATAGATATAATTATGGATGAATTGGTGATTAGGTGTATGGTCACCAAGATGTCATTATTCCCATTATATGTATGTGGTAAACCGGAAATAAAGTCCACAGAGACCAATCCTACATCATGTTTTCAACCTTAGGGGGTTGAGATACACAATCTATAACATTGTACTCGGTGTAAACCAAATGAAACTTGAGGCATTGAGAGAAATACTCTTCAATAAATATCCTCATTCCTGGACATGATGCAGGAGGACTGATTATATCTTCGACAAATCATAACGTACTACTAAAATTAATGTTTTAAAAACATAGATCACCACCTCTAATAGTTTCACCAGTACCGTTTCCTATCCTATGAAAATGCTAACATGAACCCCAACATCAAAAAATCCATCATGATCATGTCTAGTAAATATACGAGTATGTACGGTGAATCAATTTTTATCAATATGATATGATTCCCTAACACATGATAAATGTGGTTGGTGAACAAAAATCTACATAATATATGATACACCATCATTTTACATGAAGGAAAACAATAATGAAAAAATTTTCATTGAAACAATATTTAAAACTATGAATAAGATCACTAATTAAAGGAGTGTTTTATGAAATAATCTATCACAAGACTAAAGATAAATTGTAAATCATAGTCTTGAAAAAATCTAATCTAATTTCTGTGACTCATTCTATGATCCTTCCATCTGAAGACATATATTAGGCTATTTTTATTTGAATATAATTTAATCTTCTCTCCCATGTGGTATTTTCCAAATTTTTTTAGGTTGAATTATAACTCATATAGGTAATGATCATGGGTCACATTATTCTCCTCAGGTTGTATAAAATTTGTATAACCTATAGAAACCATTTCCAATCAATACATCATAAACCAACCATGTCTAGTCCCAGAGGCATCAAATCACAATAATAACAAAATTCCCTCTTTTAGAAATATACTAATGTAGTACTTATCTACCTTATCCTGAATTTCTAAAAACAATTTGGAATATATTCCATCCACACAAAAGGATACACCTTTCAGGTGAAATCTACCAAATGTGTTGTAATTATGGAATATAGAATAAACTTCCAATATCACCCTACCACATAATATAAACTCTATTTATTTATAATAGACCTGTGTGGATCCTATGCTAACACTAAAAAATCCATTGTGGGTTTTAATGCCACTACTTCCTCTTAGATGAAATTTAATATGATGTTGACCACATGAATCAATAACATCAACATAAAAATCATCCCAAAAATATAGTTCCCTTGGAGTGTTTAATCGAATGACCCCACATGTTTATCATGCTCCTCCAAGTAGGATGAGTGAACTAGAATATAGTCAACAAATTACACAACAATGAAGTCTACAGAAAATTAACTAGTTAATTAAATTGATGAATGGTGGTGTGGTGTTCATCCAACCAAATTTCACCGATGTTTACTAAGAGTGATCACACTGAAATATAAATGTGGTTTTCAGTATTTTATTGTCCAATTCTAACAGTTTATGAAAGCTTGATATGATTTCAAAATTCGCAAACAATAATGACCCTTTAAATTGATCAAAGAAGATATAAATCAAAAGTATTATAAACTTATTTTTCATGGAAACCTTTTTCATGTATTCATAAGAAAATTTTCCTCAAGATATAGTCTACATTCTTGGTGGAAAACACTATGTATTCCTAGGGTGGAACATTGACTCTGCTGAATACACTATTCCATAAAACCTTAATATCACCCTTACCTTACGAAGATCGACTGGATCCATCTGATATGATATTGAACGTATTGAGGTTGTCACAGTATTTATGTAGATGTATATGTCTTACTCTTGGTGAGTTTTTATATCTGTAACTTATTCTAGATTTACATTTTCATAGTACACCGTAACAAAATGAAAACGGTGTCCCATAGCATATGCTATTCAAATAGTGATTGTAGGGAAATTGTTTTTAATTGAATTTTATATCCCTTCCCTCAGACCATCATAACTATCCATGAAATACATATTGAAAAAAAAATTAAAACCTAATTCTATCATCATAGACACACCACATCGTTCGACTAAAAAAATCAATCTAGTCATAGAACTATTGATATCCAGTCCATAAAAAACATTAAATAATAAATAATAATTATTTTTACAAGGTGATTCCATAAAAATAAGTCCCCTCCAATCAATATATCACACTCTAATGATAATTGTGAATTCGCTGTGTCACCTAAAATTAGAATATCCAAGTATAATGGTTATGAAAAATTCTAAACTGTAATCTTTATGTTTCAAAAAGTTTATGTTTTATGAAGGGAATTAAACACACATGTTTCTATCCTCAAATTTTATTTTTTAATTTAATGAATAAAACCCACATTTAGGTATGAGTGATAACCTCACAAAATCCACCATTTCAAATTTTCAAACACTATAACAATAAAAAAGGCCTCAAACATCAAACTACACCAACATATTCAAATTAAAAAAACAATATCCTTGCAATCAAACATAAAAATCATCACAAGATGTGGACCTCCTCAAAAAAACAAAACGCAACATTCACCATCATCATCCAACAAATCATGTCACCAGAAAGGTCCCGAATGATCCACAACTACACGAATTCTCTGAATCAAGAACATACATAATAAACCACGTCGTCATATCAACTCTATCATCACCACCATCAAAACCATGCACACTGAAGATCATGAGCTGTTTTATTGCAATACCATGTATTGTGTAACTATTGATTAAAGACATATATTAGAACATGTATCATCACAGAATCATCATCATCAATGGCCTCCATTGCCAACAACATCCCTCACCCATGGCCGCTATCTCCCTATGCTTAACGTGGTCACCCTGTGGTTGGTTATTGAATGGGTAAAACCACCGAACACCTCCTTATAATATAAAAACCACTCTATAACATCCTCCTCCATGAAAACATCCTTTTTTACTACAGATTTATACAACTTGGAGGTTCCTCAAATATCTCCCAATCACATGTATTATGGGATAGTGAATCCCATGACTGATGACCATGATCATCCCATGAGAAAAAACACATATACATCAGATAATTTTTCCATTTCAGGAGCCATAAACCATTTATCATATTTCCTAAGATCATATCTTTATGGGTTTGGTATGAATATTTTCCTATGACCTCCATCATTGAATTTCATCTGAGATCTCAAATCTTAGGATACCATTATAAGCACGCAATATCAGAAAAATCACTTCTTGAAATCACTCCAATATAAAATCCCCCTCAATGACTCCATTAAATAATCAATTCCAATTTATATCACTAAATCAATGATATATTTTTTTATTCACTTCATATTTTTCAAATTTCAGATGAACGAGTGTCACACAATATATATGGAGTACCGTGATATATTACTAAACCTCTCCAAATACTTCACCAATGTCATTTTTCCCTATTGTAGATACATATTCATATTTATGAATACTGATTGAAATGTTCCTAGAAAAATAATCCTCTGTGAGGAGACATTTTACTTATGACTAAGATAGAGATTTATATTATTGTGAATTAGTACCCAAATTCCTCAATCGTTGAGTAAAGTGCCAAAGAAGACATCACATGATAAATTTTAACAAATGCGTGGGAATTATGAGAAGGATAAAAACATAAGTGGCTAATTCTATCGATTCCTTAGTCACCTAGGGGTCCATATCACCCAGAATCCTTGGCGGTAATTACATTTCTAACTTATAAAATTCCCTAATCCCATTTTAATCCTCAACTAGTATTTGTAGTAGTAGCTATTTATTAATGGGTGATGGTAATATTCCGCAACCAACCTTAGTTAATAACTTATTTACAAGACCCTACACTAAATCCTCACCATTATTATCTAGTGGTGTCTAAGATGGATGTCTTCACAATGGAATCCAAATTTAAAATACAT
The DNA here is from genome assembly GCA_963277665.1 of Viscum album. Taxonomy (NCBI): domain Eukaryota; kingdom Viridiplantae; phylum Streptophyta; class Magnoliopsida; order Santalales; family Viscaceae; genus Viscum; species Viscum album. Next base: position 1,451,936,852 of record OY728155.1, read on the forward strand.
ATGTATTGGTCAAATATTATATCTATTGAGAAGTCACATGAAGTGTATGGAATCTCGGTCAATTTTTTATATGATTCATGTATCAATGATTCTATTTAAATTAATGTATACTTGTAATGATTCAATTACAAGGTTTTTGTATTCATAATGAATGGATACCCCAGCCATGTCCCCATATATGGGGTCACTGACCAGAAATAAAAATTATAATCATGGTAAAAATACATCAAAAAATCCCAATCCAATATCACAGTATCTAGATCTAATGTATAACAAAGTCCTAGTGTACCAGTATCTCATGACCCAACTCAATTGGTCCCTTACCAGGACTACTTTAAGAACTACTATAATTGGATACGTACTAGTGTTCAGTGAATAATAAAAATATCCCACTCATATAATATATTATCATTATTAACTTGTGCACATGGACATATATATATAGCTATATAACACTAATTTTTTTAAGAAACTGATCCCAAAACATTCATACATCTATAATACCATAGTTTGAGTATGTCAATAATGTACTAACTATGACAACAGGGGAAATATAAGCCCAAACTAAAACAATAAATAGTATGATATACTCATATGGAGGATACCACATTCAATGGAATCCTAACAAATGACACCTCAGTATTTCTAGCCAAAAATATCCACCATCTACTCTCTGTCATCCTAAGACTCAATCAAAATGGTCGTCGTCTTCCTATGAAGTGCCATGTAAAAAAAGAGACCTTGCAGGGGTCGGTATTAAAATACCCATTAACACACTAGGAAATAACTAAATAAAAACATAAGGAGTATTAATATCATAATTGTAATATTATACTTAATATATAATAACAACATAAATCAAATATCATTAGTAAGGAAATAGCATCTTCAGGAGGTCTCAACCAAATATGCAGCCAAAAGATTCTACTTGAAATATATATTAAATTCACATTCTATGTGATAACACTCTACTATCTTTTATATATATGGATACAAACATCGAAGATGTCAATATCTATGTCACTTTTATAATGAAAATACTAGGTCTCTAAAGATATCAATATTCATAGAGCGGATCACACCCAAGTACACTGAGGGACACCATAAACAGAATATGGATCCAACTACTATATTGTTGATAATATGAAAATTATTTCAATCACACTAATAAAATTTATGTCTATATTGTGGATAAACTCCTTACACATGATGTCTATGTAGATTCTATAATTTCACATAGCAAATGAGAATGAATGATAGAGGACCACACACAATATCACAAAGGGACACCACAAACTCAATATATGTATCATCCTACATAGGGGATCAAAATATATAACATTTGATGAAATTGTTCATTATACCATTGATGGGATGTACCAAAGGAACACACAACACTGATAATACTCAAAATTCATGAAATGAAGTTATCAAAACAACCAAAAAATTGAGTACACATTGTATATTGTATGTTCAGGAAATATATAGAAATTTAGTCGTATACTTGTGTTGTTATTCCTATAGTGATATGTAATTTCAAAAATAAATATCTTCTTAGGTACATGTAATGTAACGGTCAATATGGCTCTCTGCATATTCCTCATTATCATTATATTGTTCTTATGTCTCTGTTTGTGTACCTACCCATGTACACTTGACTGTGTCCTTGTATACCTGGTCAGGTCCAAGTACATATATAATTTGACATACCATAATAATGTCTTTGTACCCCAGACCACTCATTCACATGTATCCTTCAAGGTACACACTAAACCATTATAAGGGTCACAAATTATGCGACTAATTCCCCTATGCATGTGATATTTTTATTCATTTTCTAAACTATATTGACAATGATCATTCCCCACACAATATGCTTTACCAAACTCCACGTCGTGTAACCAGAATGTTTCGAGAACCATCATTTTCATCAGCACTTTTCCATCCACAATTCTTCCACCATGATTCCAGTAGGCCATAACATATCAATAATCATTCAACATTACCTTCATCAATGACATGAATCTAGGATTTGATTTCTCATTGAGTGATGACACCACATACCCACATCATCTCTACTACACCTCAAATTGGGAATAATACGAATCTATGACCCATTACAATCTACCTATGATAGTACTCAATCATCATCACACCTCAATCACACCCTCGATCAAAAACCACAAACAAGATATGGAAATGTTTCATTGAATAAATGAGATGCATTGATCATTTACATAGTATTCATCAAAACACAGTCCATTAAAATATCCCATATTTAATTTTTCAATAAAATGGGAAGAGATACATAAAATAAATAAATGAGGAATGAACATTTTCAATTGATTATTTATCCTCTATTTTTTGTCATTTATTTTTGTGAATGAATTGGGAATAATCAATGAACAAACTAGTCTTCAAAAAATAAACTTATCATTTATCTATTAATCAATTAATTATCGTTGAATTTATCTATGATTGATGAGGTTAATAGATTGTTATGTAGTAATAAAAATAAAAATCCTATATAATGTTTGGATTAATATCTAATTAAAAAGTTTTTTTTACATCATGTGTGGGATATATAAAAATGGTTGGAACATAATACTCTATATGATCTCACACCAGTATAAACATATAATGATCCTCCATCAAATCCTCTCAATCCCTATGTTATATGGATATATTTAGGTATTAGTCATTAAAATGTTTAAATTTAGTATTATAGGTCACTATGTGAATATAATGTATTCTATTAATTAAATTTATTTATTTTATCATTTACGTCCCTGATAGCACATTATCAAAACAGACAATGTCAGCATTAATTATGTTGAAACTATTTTAAATCCCATAATAATAAATAAATAAGGACCTCATATTCTTTATTTGATCATCCATTTATTATTTAAATTATTATTTCAGGAAAAAAAATTCTTCATGTGATATTGAAATATTGATTTTTTTCAATAAAACTTTAATGCTCACTATGATATAAAATATATCGATTTATCATTTCCGAACCCTAAAAATAATATATTTAATATTATAACAAAATTCAAAATGATTATATTCTTTTTATATAATAATTTTATTTTCAAACTCTTAGATTTAGATATTATTGAATAATGGAAGGTCACATAAAGACTACCCTCCAAAAAAAGGAAAAAGTCACCTTAGATATCTAAGACCAAACCATGAAATAATAAACGTTCTAAATTAAATAAATTTTTTAACCAGTATGATAAAACAACTCTATAATGATAAATCCCCATACACTGGGATATGTGATCTAGTGGGATGTAATACCATATAAGTATCAAAAAGTTAAATTGGGTAGTAATGAAGGTGAATAAGAAGTAGATATTAGTATAGTGAAACATGATAAACATGTATACAAAATTTTAATGAATCAATGATTTAATCAATAAATCTAACAACAATTTATACAACACCAAGGACATAAAGGTTCAGTGTTGTAGATATTAAATATATAAATACACTTTTTAGAAACTCTTTTGAAAAGTCCCCTATTAATTTACCCCTATATTGTTCCTTCTAGACCTCTCATATGATATAATCATACTCATATCCTTGTTAATATAATCATTTTAATGGGGTGAGATAAAATACTCAGAAATGGAATCTTCTAAACTTTTTTTTATTTTTTAGATATTGAATAACATAGAATACAAGACTAATAGATATAAATAAGTAACACTAATCAAGTGATCATATGGGACAGAAATTATATATGATTGAGAAATTATGATCTTGTAATATGAAAAAAATGATAAAAACCCCTTTTATAGAATTTGGGATTAAAAATATATATGACAAATAAAATAAAATAAAATAAAAATATATGTAGGAGAATGTTAATTAGAACACATACCATTAAAATGACATCATTTTTGTTCGAAATAAAGAGTATCAAAGGAAAAATAAGTGGAATATTCCTCAATAAGGTAAATATATTAATGGCTAGAAGAATTAACCATTTAATTCCCATAAAATAGTGGATAAAAAAACAATATAAAACACTAATATTGAATATGGATTCACTAACAAATTCCCATATTAAAAAATTAGTCATTAACTAATTCCCATAGTGATGTCGACTTCACCACCAGATTTATCTTATGACGTAAACATCTGTTTCGTTCAATGATTTTTCGGCCATGAAATGCCCAACGGCTCCATATCCAATGATTGATGGACCTGCTTTCCAAAGATAGGAATTCACCGGATAGTTTGAACAGTGACTCTTAAGAACTCACATTGGTCAAGAGGATGGGAAATTGGGCCCATCGCACCCTTTTGGGGGGGAATTATTTCTTATTCTGGACTCTCTTATAGATTTATGTTGAATTCATATGTTCGCAAATCATTGTTTTATACCCAAACATAGTATCCATGGATTCAACCCTGGTGGGAAACGGTCAACTGGACGCAGGGGTTCATAATCATTTATGCCCGAGGATTACCATCCCTTGTTAGATTAATGAACCCGAAGGGCTGGAACTCGCTTGAGGAGGCACTAGGAGCGGTGTAGTGAACTCACATGGAGATGGAAAGATCGACCGACTGTTGGGATTGAACCTCAGGGAGGATTCCTACGTACCCTTCTTAGGAAGCAGGGATCAAATTCAACATAGTTCGGATAGGTTTTGTGGAACTGACTTGAAGAGAGACCAGGTGGTCCGATGGGTGGTGGGCTTAAACCTCATGGAGGTTTCCTACATACCCTATCTAGGAGGCAGAGATCAAAGTCCACATAGTTTTCATAAACAGTTTAACGTCATGTTGGATGGGGGCATACAGTTTAATGTCATGTTGGACGAGGGTGGAACTCGACGGGAAGAAATGACAGAGTGGTGGGCTTGAACCTCGTGGAGGCTTCCAACGTACCATGCCTTAACATGGATCAATGTCCCCGTAGTTTGCTTTGTCTTGGGTATTACACTCTGGGGAAGCCCAGAATGATGGGTTGGGGATTACACACTGAGGAGGCCCATATGAGGATTTCGTGGTTGATTCTTACTCTAAACCCAAGTGAGTCATTCTTGGTGTGAGAGACAAGAGGCAGCAGGGACCAGATGATCACGTCGCGAAAGGTGCGTCCATGAGAAGCGGTGTGGGGCTTACGCATGAAGGTGGACCAGGTTGATGAATTGGGTTTTACAATCTGGGGAGGCCCAGAAGGTTGGGGCTTATTCCGAGATGGATGCCCGGGGTGACAAAGCCCAGTGGGAGAGGGAAAAGGGGTGCTCCTCTTCATGTCTCCTCTCTTGCAGTGCACGATGGATTCCTTATGATGGGTACTTTACCATCTACAAGGAACCCTCAAACAAGTGGAGGGTCATAAAAATGGATTCCCGAGCTCAGACTCAACATTACCGTGGGAATGTGAACCTAGGAATGCTTCAAGAATCTGCTCAAGGTTCGGGGCAACCCCTTTTCCCCAGTTTATCGTGGGTATGTATACTCAAAATGGGGTGCTAATGTGCCTGAAAGTTATACCATGTATATTTGGTGGCTCTAGAGGAGGCCTCGGCTCGGGGCCGATGAATAGGCCAACAAGGGAGTCACGGAGGACCTTGCTGGATCAGAAGGATTTTACCTAGCTTTGGAAATGAGAATGTATAAGTATTTGGCGAGCCACCGATAGGCATGGGTGGAGGCGCCCTTCGCGTGAGGAACTTCCACGCGGCTGGAGAAGCCGTCCACGAACCAGGGTGGTCTGCGGACTGGTCATCATCCCGTGAACCAGGGTTGTTTGCAGTTTCAGGTAGAATCCTCGAACCATAGTGGTTCGCCGATTAGGGTTCAATCCATGAACCAGGGTGGTTCGCAGCTTCGGGTTCAATCCATGGACCATGTAACACTCAAGACTTTTATGAGAAATATTTTTATTTAATGTTATATAAATCATCAAAGAATCTATTACTATACACAAAACATTCTCGGATAGCATTACACACAATCGCGACCTTCCGCGATAGTGTGTGTTGTACGCAACACCGAGTTTCGCTAAACAATGATAGGAAATTAAAATATTATTAAAACTAGCCATTATGAATAGTAATAACAAATTTTTGAAATTTTGTAAATTTTATTTTTCAAAATGGATTTTATTTTTGGATTCGGAATATAGAAATTAGCTTAGGTTGAAATTTTGGTACTTTTCGGATAACTTTCATTTTTCTGATGAATAGTGAAAATTACTAATTTTTAATTAAAAACAACCTTTTTAATAGAAATACTTAATAGGGATAAATTATTAATTTGAGTGGTTTTAAAGTATATTTAGAATATATTTTTATAATTTAATACAATTTTGGTTATTGGATGTAATTTCACATTTAAACCAGACATAAACAAATATCAATCTTTTGATAGTTATTATCTCTTAAGAACACGCTATTTGTTTTGATGACGGGAATTAAATTTTATATTAATTAATTCAACTCATATGTTTGTAATTTGGTAAAATAGACATTATTTTTCAGTTCATAATATCAAATATATCTTAGGCCTAATTTTTGGTATTTTTCTGGAAACTTTCATTTTTTGATGAATAGTGAAACCACTAAGTGGTAGTTAAAAAAAGGAATTTTTCATAAAACTTAATTTTACCGCTTATGTGAGTGGAATTTATAAAATCTGTGAGACACGGTTGATGTCAGTAAGTAAAATGTGGTTCAATGAGATGAAAATAATTTTTGGTGAATAGTAACTTTTTACTTTTATTTACCACGGTTAAAAGTAAATAGGGTAATTAAGGGTAAAAATTATATTATTATTACCCTAAAACATGTCCTAATTCTATTTTATAAATGTAATTTGACCAAAAACAAACTTAGGAATAAAATATGACCATTTAGGACCACTTGGATTAGATTAGGACATTTATTATTAATTTATTTAAAGAAGGGTTAAAATAGCTAAAATCAAAAATTAATAAGAAAATAATTTTTAATATATGGTTATACATAAGATAAATTCGACTATAAATATTCATTAGAAATCTAAAATGATTTCCTATATAATGGTATTTTATTTGTAATTTTTAGACATTAAATAATTTAATTTATTTATGACACAAAGATGATGCAGTAATTATCTTATTAATGAAATATTGACATAATTGATGTTATAAATACCAAAACAAATATAATTTGAGACTTTTTATGAATTAAACTATATTTATAGGTAAATATGACATGATAGTATTGATTTAGTTAAATGTTTTAGAACTAATCATTTTGTTATTATTTTCACAAAAATCAATTACAAAATATAGTCAAAATAGACATAAAATTGTTTTTAAAACAAATACTATATTATTAATTGTTATTTTTTTCCTAAAAATTTAAGGATCGACCAAATGACATAGATAAGGTTATATATATTAATAAAAAACTACTTGGGGTTCGTTTGGCTTCTTATATTATGTTTATTAACCTTATAGTATAAGAACACAAGAAGACATGGTAAAAGTAAAATTATATAACTTAATGTTAAATCTAAATGATAAGGTTATAATAGGAACCTAATCTTGTCTAAACACTATTAGATGAGCGTATTTCGACCCATCCCCACCTTAGCTTCAAAATAAATCAATTTGGAGCTATTTAAAACCGAACATGACTTTATAATAAAATAATATTATTAGTTTTTCCAAAGGAGCCCCTCTCCTCCCTTATAAAAGGGCACCTCCTCCCCCTCTTCCTCACACCACATTTAGATTTCATGCTCAGCCAACACCTTCCACTTTCTCCTCTCCACTTCCCTAGAGACATACTAGAGGTCCAGGTCTTCTTCAATGACCAATTTTAGTGCCCTAAAAAGAGGTCTCAAGAAACACTTTAAAGAAGAGGTAATGTCTGTTACCGATTCATTCATCTTTATCTCTTCTTACACTTTTTCGTCTTTAGTTGTTTCATTATGAAGTAATAACATCAGTATCACTCATATACTGATATGTTATTATATGTATGAAACAACCCTATTTCACCATCTATCCATCCTACGGAAAATGAAATCATCGCGCGTGTGTACGTACGGAATATTGTCTCCACGCCGTGGTGTAAACTATTTTCCACCACCACATTACTTAGATGGTTATAATGGTGTAAATAATGACTATATATGATTATTTTAAAGTGATATTGATTATGAAATAGTATACATACACTCCAATACAATTCCATGATCATGGGAATGATATCATCGCCCGTGCGTACGTACGATATACCGTCTCCACAATGTGATGCGACTCGTTCTACATGATATTCATTTCATAATAATTATATAAATGAATTGAATGAATTAATATGATATATATTAAACTAATAGCATTCTTGAAATGTGGTATCTATATCCTAAAGAGAAGAATAAGAATTTATTCGACAAAACACGCATAAGAACAAAAAGTAATAAACACCCGAATAACAAGTTGTAATGAAATATTAGTAATAAAAAGCTAAGAATATGACCATATGTTACATCATAACAATGAGTATGATTATGGAATAAGTAAATAACATTATTTAAATAATTATACAGGAGTTTCGGACATGTACAACCCATATCGGACCTATGTTAAGGGAAATATCACAATCTCATTTTTATCTGATATTATTTACACTTCGGTATTTACTAGGGTGTATTTTATCATCCACATCAATGTTTCCTAAATATGTAATATTATTTACATCCACCTACAATTTTTTAAATACAATTTTACCCTTCGGCGAGTTTTTAGTAAAAGATATGAAAGGAATCTTTTGTCTTTTTTTGTACGAGGTACTTTTTGACTTTTCCGAAAAAAAGTCCGCGAAGAATGTTTTTTTAACTAATACATCATGAATGGATTTTTAAAACAAAATTTCCAATAATATTCCTTTACAAGTCTTCAAGTTTATTTTTAATCAACTTCTTTTAGTTTAAAATTGTATGACATGTTATGAAAGGAAAAATGTTTTCGATCTATAAAGGATATTTTTCTCTAGAATGGAGTTCAAGTGTTTTATCAAAATTATTTTCCATCTAAGATAATAAAGGGTTCTATTTCTATCCCTATTATTACATGGATTTTATTATGTTGTGATGGAAATATTTTTATGAATTCTTTTATCATATAATTATTGTTTTATGATGTCACGATGTTTAAAGATTCCCATTTTTATTACATGGGTTATGATATGATGTATGGTTTATGATTTTGTTTCACACATAATAATGGTATCATTATGAGATGGGTGGGACCTATATCTCCCTCCAATGCATTGGGTAAAGATTTTATATCTCATGAGATAGACATGGATGGAACGGCAGGTTTAACTGGTTCAGTGAAACAGGACTAAAACGAGGAATGAACTCAGTTCAGAAATGGACTTTGTCCACTAAGATAGTCTTGGAAATGAGTCTTGACTAATAAGAAATGATTCTCTATGATTATGTGTGTATGCAAAAATGTTTCCTATTTTATGTTTTTATTATTGGGATTACATTTCACTACTATAATTTATCCCATGTTATGTAATTATGATTTCTTTTACAGTTTAAGATTTCCAAAATTTATGTTCTTATGTATATGATGTGATTGATATTTCTTTTGTTTACCCTTACTGAGCATTTGAGATCACCCTTATGTATTTTTTCTTTCCCCAGGTTAGGAAGAAGGCTATTAAGTAATATATTTCAAAAGGGACTATTGATATGATGAAATAAATGGGAGATAGTGTAGACACTTTATGACCCAGTTGTTTATGTTTCCCAGTTTTTATAGAAACTATACCTATACAGTCTTTTCCTGGTTTTTTTATTTGTTGTAATAAGTGTGCTTCAATTATAAAGTAATAACAATGTATTTTATGTATGGGTCGCTACAGTTGGTATCGGAGGAAAGGTATAGTCAACCTTTGAGAACTAGGATGTGATAACCTTAGTAAAAATCCTATGGATAAGTCTAAGCATAGAACACAATCATAGTGTTTTAGAAATGTCCATGAATAACCGAGGATAAGACCTTAAGTGTGAAATTTTATTATTGATTATGTGGTTTTCCTATTATAATTAGTTATTCTCACACTATTCTTCTTGGTTTTAGTCATTGGTTGAAACCCGAAGGAACCGTGTTAATAAGGAATACGGCGGGAAATGCAATGATTGTCTCCCTGAGCAACCAAACGTTATGTGAGCTGGAATGAAAAATCTTGTAGCCATGCTCACACAATATTCTCAAGCTATAAATCATGCAGGACATCCAAAAGTGAAATGGAAGGAGCAACATTCTGTTGAATCCTTCATGAGACAACGTCCACCTTCATTCAGCGAGTCTACTGATCCATTAGTTGCTGAAAAATGGATTAGTACTACTGAAAAGTTATTTTCAGTTCTTCAATGTTCTGAACATGATAAAGTCATCTTAGCAGTGTATCGTATGGAAGGTGATGCTGATCAATGGTGGAATCTTATTAAGAATACGAGGCAAAGGGATGAAATAGAGTCCATGTAATTGGAAGAGTTCAAGAACTTATTTTTTAATACGTACTTCCCTCGTATTCTCTAAACAAATATGGAGAACGAGTTTCTTGAACTAAATCAAAATGATGAGGAATCTGTTAGTACCTATGAAGCAAATTTTACAAGACTTTCAAGGTACGCTTCTGGTATTATTATCTATCCTGAGAGTAAGATCGATCAATTATATAGTGGATTAAAACCAAGTATTCGAAGGGCGTTAGCCATAAGGGACTTCAATAGCTATGAGGAAATCACTCGATGTTCTCTCAAAGTCGAGATGGAGATTGGAGTAACCCATCAGTCATATGGGTATGAGTAGAAGAGTGAAATGGAATTCAAAGGAAAATATAAAGAGCACACTAAAAAGAAGATGAGATTTCCCTTATGCTCAAAGTGTGGAATGAAACATGGAGTGATTTGTCTTAATGGGACAAGTAAATGTTTCAAATGTGGAAAGGATGGTCATAGGGCATTTAAATACCGCAATTATGGGATGAAGATGTCTAATGATGCAAAAAAAGGAAGGGATACACAGAATGAACCTACTACACTTCAATGTTTCAAGTGCAAGGATATGGGGAATTATGCCAATCAATGCCCAAATCCAAGGGTTGATGATGATGGTCGACTTCAACAAACTCTTAAGGCTAATGACAAAGGAAAGTCACATGGAATTTCTATCAGCGATGTGGAGTACGATAACGATGTGGTGAAATGTACACTTACCATTCACTATAAAGTAGAAAATGCTTTATTTTATTCTGGATCCACCCACTCTTTTATTTCTGAAGAATTCTCTAAGGATATCACCATATTACCACAACAATTAGATGTTGAGTTAGCTGTGGCAACCCCTAATGGCACAATAGTCGCATCAAAAGTTTATAATTCTTCTCCGATCAAAGTTTGTGGGAAAGTGCTTCCTGTAAATCTTGTGATCCTTCCTATAGTGGAATTTGATGTGATTCGTGGCATGGATTGGCCTTCATTATATGGAGCTCATATAAATTGCCAAACAAGGGATGTCTCGTTTCATATTCCAGATCAATCTATGATCGTCTATCCATGGAAGGATGAACATGACATTCTAGTGGAAATTTCATCCATCTTATGGGTCTTGATTCCACTAAATGAATGTTATTTATCTCAAATGGTTGGTGAGAAACTCATGATTAAGAATATTCCCATTGAACGGGAGTTTGATGATCTCTTTCTAGAGGAATTACATGGACATCAACCAAATCGTGAAGTTGAGTTTTCAATAGAACTCGTACCGGGTGCTTTGCCTATTTCGAAGACACCTTATAGAATGGCCCCAATTGAGTTGCTGGAATTTTAGAAGAAACTCCAAGAGAATATTGATAAGGGGTTCATACGCCCTAGTGCATCACCTTGGAGAGAACCTGTTCTATTTGTTAAGAAGAAAGATGGATCAATGTGACTCTAAATTGATTATCGAGAACTTAACAAGATCACTATCAAGAACAAATATCCTCTCCCGCGCATTGATGACCTATTTGACCAACTATGTGGAGCTCAATACTTTTCCAAGATTGATCTTCATTCAGGGTATCATCAATTATGGGTCAAAAGGGAGGATATACCAAAGACGACTTTCCGTACAAGGTATGGACACTATGAATTTATAGTGATTCCATTTGGTCTTACTAATTCCATTGCTATCTTCATGGATCTGATGAATAGAGTCTTTAGAAAATATCTTGATCAGTTTGTGGTAGTCTTTATAGACGATATTCTTTTCTATTCAAAGAGCAAGGAAGAAAATGAAGATCACTTGAGAATTATATTGAAGACCCTAAGAAAGGAGAAGCTTTATGCCAAATTTACCAAGTGTGAATTTTGGCTTAAAAAGTTTCATTTTTGGGTCACATAATCCCAAATGAGGGGATATATGTAGATCCATCAAAAACAGAGGTTATTGAAAGATGGTCGAGACCAAAAACAGTAACTGAGATCCAAAGTTTTCATGGTTTGGCAGGATATTATCAACGTTTTTTGAACGATTTTTCATGATTATCTAATCATCTCCACAAGTAGACTCGGAAAGGAGTTAAGATTGTTTGGATGGAGGAATGTGAAGAGAATTTCAAGGAGTTGAAAAGAAGGTTATCCAGTGCACTTGTGCTCACACTGCCTTGTAGTGGAGAGAGGTTTGTGATCTACAGTGATACATCCAAGAAGGGATTGGGGTGTTTTCTTATGCAAAATGATATGGTGATAGCTTATGCCTCATGACAATTGAAAATACATGAGAAAAATTACCCAACTCATGATTTGGAGTTAGCTGCGGTAATCATCGCATTAAATATATAGAGGAATTATCTATATAGAGAAAGGTGTGACATTTATACTGATCATAAATGTGTAAAGTATATTTTCACACAAAAGGATCTGAATATGCGCCAAAGAAGATAATTGGAGCTGATTAAGGATTACGACTGCTCAATCCATTACCACCCTGGGAAAGCAAACAAGGTGGCAGATGCATTAAGTCGAGAAGATCATGCCAGTTTATCCATGACGAGGATCACAAAAGATCCAATATTTATGGATTTACAAAGGATGGATCTTGGAATTATAATGGAAGAGGTAAAATCGTACCTTTCTCAAATGAATGTTCAACCATCTATACATTTGAAGATTAAAGAGGCACGAAAAGAAGATGTCGAGTTACAAAAGAAGGTGAGAAATGTTCCTGAATTCAACCTTGATTGTGATGGGATAATAAAGTTCAGGAATCAGGTTTTTGTTCCTCCTATCCCCGAATCAAAGAAGGAGTTGCTGGATGAGGCTCATAGTTCTTCATTCTACATTCATCCTTGAAGCATGATGATGTATAGGGACCTGAAAGAGTACTTCTGGTGGGATGGAATTGAAAAGAGATGTTTCTGAATATGTCTCTCGATGCTTGATTTGTCAACAAGTTAAAGCTGAGAGAGAGAAGTCTAAGGGGATGTTACAACCATTACCAATACCCAAATGGATATGGGAAAACATCACTATGGACGTTGTCACTGGACTTCCTAAAACATCCAAAGTCAATAATGCAATCTGGGTCATAGTTGAATGTTTTACAAAGTCTGCACACTTCATCGCTATTAGAGAGGATTTCTCTCTGGATAAGCTTGCCAGGATATATGTGAAGGAAGTGGTAAGATTTCATGGAGTACCACTTTCTATTATATCTGATCGGGATTCGAGGTTTACCTCAATGTTCTGGCGAAGTCTTCAGCATACTCTGGATACAGAGTTGAGTCTCAGCACTGCTTACCATCCTCAGACCGACGGTCAGTCTGAGAGAACGATTCAAACTCTATAAGATATGTTGAGATCTTGCTCTATGGATTTCAAATGTTGTTGGGATCAACACCTACATTTGGTGGAATTTTCATATAATAATAGATTTCACTCCAGTATTCAGATGGCTCCTTAGGAAGCTCTCTATGGAAGGAAATGCAGGACTCCAACTTGATGGGATGAAGTTAGGGAATGAAAGCTATTAGGACCCTATCTCATTGATGAAATGGCGGAAAAGGTCATATCAATTCAACAACACATAAGAGTAGCTCAGAGTCGACAGAAAAGTTATGCCGACAACTGGAGAAAAGGCCTAGAGTTTGAAGTGGGTGATAAAGTGTTCTTACAAATATCTTCCTAGAAGAGGGTCATGAGATTTGGAAAGAAGGGGAAGTTGAGCCCTAGATATATCGGTGCTTTCAAAACACAGGATCATGTTGGGAAGGTAGCTTACCGATTGAGGCTTCCACAGAATCTCTCTCAAGTTCATGATGTGTTCCATGTATCTCTCCTGAGAAAGTATATACCTGATCATTCACATTTACTCACCTCAGAAGTTGTACCGCTGGAGTAAGATCTTTCTTATGAAGAACAACCGATAAAGATTCTGGATCGTAGCGACAATGTCCTACGAAACAAGACCACTCGATTGGTGAAAGTTTTATGGAAGTACCACCAATTAGAATAAGCTACATGGGAGCTTGAGGAAATGATGAGGTAGTGGTATCCTCATCTGTTTGTTACAAAGTGATGAATTTTGAGGGCGAAATTCATTTTAAGTGGGGTAGAATGTAACACCTGAGACTTTTATGAGAAATATTTTGTTTTTATGTTATATAAATCATCAAAGGAATCTTTTACTACACACAACACTTGTTCGGATTCGATTACACACAAGCACGACCTTCCGAGATAGTGTGTGTTGTACGCAATACCGAGTTTCGCTAAACAGTGATATGCTATTAAAATATTATTAAAACTAGCCGTTATGAATAGTAATAATGACTTTTTGAAATTTTGTAAATATTATTTTTCAAAATGGACTTCATTTTTTTATTAGGCATATCGAAATTAGCTTAATGTGAAATTTTGGTACTTTTTGGATAACTTTCATTTTCTGATGAATAGTGAAAATTACTAAATATTAATTAAAAACAACCTTTTAAATCGAAATAGATAATAGTGATAAATTTTTAATTTGAGTGGCTTTAAAGTATATTTAGTATATATTTTTACAATTTAATACAATGTTGGTCATTGGATGTAATTTCACTTTTAAACCAGACATAAACAAATGTCAATCTTTTGATAATTATTATCTCTTAAGAACACGCTATTTGTTTTGACGATGGGAATTAATTTTTAAATTAAATAATGCAACTCATATGTTTTGAATTTGGTAAAATAGACATCATTATTCAGTTCATAATATCAAATATATCTTAGGCCTAATTTTTGGTATTTTTCTGGAAACTTTCATTTTTTAATGAATAGTGAAACCACTAAGTGGTAGTTAAAAAAATGAATTTTTCATAAAACATAATTTTACCACTTCTGTGACTGGAATTTCAAAAATCCGAGAGATACGGTTGATGTCAGTAAGTAAAATTTGGTTCAATGAGATGAAAATAATTCTTGGTGAATAGTAACTTTTTACTTTTTTTTCCACGGTTAAAAGTAAATACGGTAATTAAGGGTAAAAATGATATTATTATTACCCTAAAACATATCCTAATTCTATTGGATAAGTGTAACTCGGCCAAAAACAAACTTAGGAAGAAAATTTGATCATTTTGGCCTACATGGATTAGATTAGGACATTTATTATTAATTTATTTAAAGAAGGGTTAAAATAGTTAAAATCAAAGTGTAATAAGTAAATAATTTTTAATATAAGGTTATACATAAGATAAATTCTACTATAAATATTAATTAGAAATATAAACCGATTTCCTACATAATTGTATTTTAT
Source organism: Viscum album (assembly GCA_963277665.1). Lineage (NCBI taxonomy): Eukaryota > Viridiplantae > Streptophyta > Magnoliopsida > Santalales > Viscaceae > Viscum > Viscum album. The sequence goes on from OY728155.1 coordinate 1,451,952,675, forward strand.
TTGTAATTTTTAGGAATTAAATAATTTAATTTATTTATGACACAAAGATGATGCAGTAATTTTCTTATTAATGAAATATTGACATAATTGATGTTATAAATATCAAAATAAATGTAATTTGAGACTTTTTATGAATTCCACTAATTTTATTGGTTAATATGACATGTTAGTATTGATTTAGTTAACTTTGTTCGTACTTATCATTCTGTTATGATTTTCACAAAAATCTATTACTAAATAATTTCAAAATTGACATAAAATAGTTTTTAAAACAAATATTATATTATTAATTGTTATTTTATTCCTAAAAATCTATGGTTCTTCCAAATTAATTAGATACGGTTATATATATTAGTAATAATCAACTTGGGGTTTCTTTGGATGCTTATTGTAAGTTTATTACCCTTATAGTATAAGAACAGAAGAAGACACAGTAAAAGTAAAGTTATTTATCTTAATGTTTAATCTAAATGATAAGGATAAAATAGGAACTTAAACTTGTATAAATTCTATTGGATGAGAGTAATTCGACCCATACCCACCTTAGATTCGAAATAAATCAATTTGGAGCTATTCAAAACCGAAACGTGACTTTATAATAAAATAATATTTTTAGTTTTTCCAAAGGAGCCCCTATCCTCCCTTATAAAAGGGGACCTCCTCCCCCTCTTCCTCACACCACATTGAGCTTTCATGCTCGGCCATCCCCTGAAACACTCTCCTCTCCACTTCCCTAGAGAAATCCTAGAGGTCCTGGTCTTATTCAAAGACCAATTTTAGTGCCCTAAAAGGAGGTCTCAAAGAAGCACTTCAAAGAAGAGGTAATGTCCGTTTCTGATTCATTTATCTTTATCTCTTCTTCCACTTCTTCTTATTTAGTTGTTTCATTATAAAGTCATAACAAAAATATCACTCATATATTGATATGTTAGTATATTTATGAAAACAACCCAATTTCACCATCTATCCATTCTACTAAAAATGAAATCACTGCGCGTTCGTACGTACGGAATACCATCTCCACGCAGTGGTGTAATCTATTCTCCACCACCACCTTACATGGATGGTTATAATGGTGTAAATAATGACTATATATGATTATTGTAAAGTGATATTGATTCTGAAATAGTATACATACACTCCAATACATTTCAATGATCATGGGAACGATATCATCGCTCGTGCGTACGTACGGAATACCGTCTCCACGATGTGATGCGACTTGTTCTACATGATCTTTATTGCATAATGATTATATAAATGAATTTAATGAATTAATCTGATATATATTACACTAATAACATTCTGTAAATGAGGTATCTATTACCTAAAGAGATAAATAAAAATTTATTCGACAAAACACGCATAAGAACAAAAAGTAATAAACACCCGAATAACAAGTTGTAATAAAATATTACCAATATGAAGCTATGAATAGGACCATATGTGATATCATAACAATGATTATGATTCTGGAGAAATTCAATAAATTTATTTAAATCATTATACAGGAGGTTCGTACACGTACAAAGCATATCGGACCTAAGGTAAGGGAAATATCACAATCTCATTTTTATCAGAGATTGTTTATAATTAGGTATTTAATGGGTTGTATTTTATCATCCAAATCCATGTTTCCCCAATATTTATATTATTTCCATCCACCTACAATTTTTTAAATCCAATTTTACCCTTTGGTGAGTTTTTAGTAAAAGATATGAATGGAATCTTTTGTCGTTTTTCGTACGAGGTACTTTTTGACTTTTCCGACAAAAGCATGAGAATATTGTTTTTTTAACTTATACGCCATGAATGGATTTTTAAAACAAAATTTCCAAGAATCTTCCTTTACAAGTTTTCAAGTTTATTTTTAATCAACTTCTTTTAGTTTAAAATTTTATGACATGTTAAGAAAGGAAAAATGTTTTTGAAGTAGAATGGATATTTTCCTCAAGAATAGAGTTCAAGTGTTTTATCAAAATTATTTTCCATCTAAGATAATAATGGGTTCTATTTCTATCCCTATTCTTACATGGATTTGATTATGTTGTGATTGAAATATTTTTATGAATTATTTTTACTTATATTAATTGTTTTATGATGTCACGATGATTAATGATTCCCATTTTTATTACATTGTTTATGCTATGATGTATGGTTTATGATTTTGTGGCACACATAATAATGGTATCATTATGAAATGGGTGGGACCTATATATCCCTCCAATTCATTGGGTAAAGATTTTATATCTCATGAGATAGACATGGTTGGAACGGCAGGTTTAACCGGTTCAGTGAAACAGGACTGAAACGAGGAGTGAACTCGGTTCAGAAATGAAATTTGTACACTAAGATAGTCTTGGAAATGTGTCTTGACTAATAAGATATGATTCTCTATGATTATGTGTGTATTCCAAAAACTTTCATGTTTTATGTTATGATTATTGGGATTACATTTCACTAATATGATTTATCCCATGTTATGAAAATATGATTTTTTTACAGGTTAAGATTTTCAAAAGTAATGTTCTTATGTATATGATGTGATTGATATATCTTTTGTTTACCTTTACTGAGCATTTGAGCTCACCCTTTTGTATGTTTTCTTTCCCTAGGGCAGGAAGAAGGTTATTATGTAAGATATGTCAAAAGGGACTATAGATATGATGAAATAAATGGGAGATAGTATAGACGCTTTATCAACCAGTTGTTTATGATTCCCAGTTTCTAAAGACACTATACTAATACTGTCCTTTCCTGGTTTTGTTATATGTTGTAATAAGTGTGCTTCAATTCTGAAGTAATAACACTGTATGTAAAGTATGGGTCGCTACAGACCAGGGTGGTTCGTGGAGGATTTTAGGCGGGCATCAGCTGCCAAAGGCAGTGCCGTTCGGAGGCTCATTGGTCGGGGTTTTGCCCGTGGACGTTGGTGCTATGTGGTACGATGGATGGGAAAAAAGACATAAACTCTCTAGTCTGTAGGGAAGTCATCCGCAGAAGGGGTATGGTTCGTAGTTCTCCTTTTTTTTTTGTTATTTTAGGTTCTTGGTTCACCAAATTATTATGCATTTCCCAATTCCTTCTTAATTTATATACCTGTTGTAGTTCGTGGATGGGAATTTCACTGTTTGCAAAATCCGAATCCTTCCTTCAACCGATCTCCTATCCCTTCGAATCTGACTCCAGTTCTCTGATCCCTTATTCGTTCCTCCTTCGTCTCCTTTTATAGAGTGGGGAATGAAATGTAGTTGTGGCCATGTGGCACCTTTTTCAGGGTCCCATATTCAAATACCTAGTTCACACCTGACTTGGTTAATCCGCGATTCGCAGTGGGTATTGATTGCTCCCATCCTCCGCGAGGCGAACTCATGGGGTGTTCCCCGGCTGCGCAGGGTTTCACCTCCATTCCGCGAATGACAGCGGGTGCGACTTGAATTGATTGATGCGGTTCGCAGTTGGGGCATTTTGTGACAGTGAACCATACTGGCGACGATCCCTCTTCCCGACCGTAAAGCCTCTCCGCCTCCATTTCATGAACGAAAATGGTTTGCGGAGGGGGTGCCTCGCGGTGTCTGTCCACGTCGCGCTTCCATGGACTGGTTCGCAGACTGGTCCTTTTTGTGGCTCTTATATGATTATTTTCCCACAATTCTTTGGGAAAATTTGGTATAATCTCCTTTTCATATTTTTTAGGACCCTAAAAATTCCGCCCATCGGAATGGGGTTTGATCGGAACGAAGAGAAGTTCATACTGATGCGAAGAGGTCTTGAAACTGAAATGGTTTGTGGTAGAACGGTGGAACCGGTAGGGAACACCGCCTATAAATATGGGGATCCCTCACTAGTACTTTACTGAATTCTTTGAGAAACTAGAGCTCCATCACCTCGGCGTGTTTTCTCCTTCGTGAAGTGCCTCGTCCGCATGATGGAAGCAACTTTCGCGAACCATCTCTTCTTCGCGGTCATCTTCAGCCGTGAACTGACTTCCCAACCTCAAAACATTAATCATACTTAATTAAAAAGTAAGTGATGATGGGTTGTGGAGGAACGTGCTTTTCAGTTTCGATGCTCTGCGAACTAAACATCTCTTGAACATCAAAAAGTACCTGAATCTTCCAAATGAACCTGGGATTGAATTTCGGTGGAGTGAATTGGTTCGCAGTTTCCTGGCCAATGCTCCGCGGTCTAGGGATTCACGAATTAATTTCATAATGGTCTGGTTCATGGAATGATGTCATCGCAAACCACCCTCCATGGCCTCCTTGCGGATTGGGTTGTGAAGGCTCCAGAACCATTCATTTTGGTTATTCCTATCCAAATATTTATACCAGACTGATTTCTACAAATGTGCAGGGAGAAAATATGGTTACCCCTCATTTTTCACCGAGGTCTGCTGCAGATCCCCTCTCAACCATCTCAGAGAGACGTTCGACTATGATTCGCAGAGCAGAGAGCGTCAAAAGGGACCCTAGCCGGTCCATCATTTCTGATGAATGTGTATTGAAGAACCATCTCTCTCCAGAGCTTCTGAGTTATCCATCCTCTAATCGGCTCCCGCTCTATGGCTTCGGTCTCCAGGATGACGTCCATATCCCCATACTTTTGTAGGACTCCCTTCTCCTTTCATAGAAGTGCCTTCAAAATGAATTCAGGAAAACATTACCCAATCCGGGGAGATAATATCTAATTTTTGTCCAAAAGACACATCTATTATGAGGTTCTCTATCTGGACCCAAAGATATCAGTGTTCTCACGACTTTTCTAAGAGATATATACTTAAGGAATACCCATTTATTTTTAATCATGCTTGAAGGGATGCTGATGTTGGGTGGGTTCCTAGGTGGGATCTTCAGTCTGGCGGGCTCTTCTCAAATTATTGGGATTGGGATTTCTGGGTCCATCACCACTGTTGGGAGTCTCCTTATTCCCTGGAAGCTGTCAACCTATACTCCACAGTGTGGGCTTCCCAATTTTCTATCTACCTGCCATCTGTAATCATGCCCAACCTGTTCAGCCACTGGTGTTCAAGTACTAATACATTCCACCATTCCCAAGGTGAAGTCGACATCAGTCTGTGGGACATCTACCAGATAAGAGGACTGCCAATTGCTGGCGAGATGTATGACGAATTTTTTCCCACTCCCGATGCATGGGATGACATTGAACATGTGACTTTTTTGGAGAAAGTGTTGTTGACCATTGTGGAGCAGTCACTGGGTCAGGCCTTGTGTGCCCTCTCACTTATTCCATACGACAGTTGGATAGAGTAATTTCTGAACACCACCGGTTATGCGCCAAAGATTAAGAGTCCCAGGACTCATCCTTACCAGTAGTCACGAACCATTCAAGGATCTTACTGGGTGGTTCTAGAAGCATGCGAGTACCTTTCATGGGGTTATGAGGCACTCCCTGGTGTGCCGCCTATGCTCCGATTGGCCTGTCTGTTTGAAATGTTTTTGAGCGGATGGCTATTTCCCTCCCGAGATGTTAAACTAGGTGTCTGGGCCTGCACATTGATGATGGAGGCTGACTTAGTAGAGGTACACTTGGTGAATTGACCCATGCCCACATTGGCTCGTATGTACGAGCTACTGGGCCACAAGCAGGTTGGCGGGTCACCCTAACGTCTAATGTCACTGTTATGAGTATCTTCACAACATGGCCATCCTGCTTCCTACCTTTCGGCCTACCCTACTGGATATAGCCGTATTTGGCTTAAAATCTCTAAACTATAGTGAAGTTCTCACGCTCCTAAGTGACTTCCCCCAGTTCATCTTCACTCCGTACCCCAACACTCATCGATTCATAGTTTACAACCATCGGGGGAGCTTGGAGGAGAGTTCTTACATGGTCTCCCTGCGGGACGGGTTTCTATCATCACGGATTGACGGTGTCTCTTTTTGTGAGCTGTACGTCAATATCGCTTTTCTCGCCAGTTTGGGTGCATGAATGTCCATGATTCCCTTCCCCCTCCTCGGGACCAAGGACTGCATCCAGCCATACATCGTCAGTGGTGGCTGATTCTGACGTGGGAGGGATCTGACAGTAGTGTTCCCTATCTAATACCGGCGCGGCTATTGGCCTTTCTCGGGAATAAGCAAAGACATGGGTAAAATATTATCCTAACGGGATCCTAGGGAAGGATATCCGGAAGACTCCCAAATCGAGAGGTATGGTGGCTGCTGCATCCACTATAACATCTTCATATGTTTCAAGGGAGGACAGACTAATGGCTCACCAATGAAAGCGATTCAGGGAACATTCCTCTCTCGACCCTACAGTGGCCGCAGATCGGGCAAGTTCATCGTTCTTGTGCATGGATGAGTATGACCATGTGGTGTTGGATCCCAGCGAGACCATCCCGAAGGTTTCACCAGTCAATATTAGGCTTAGAAACATGGTCCCCAACATTGAACTGATGGTAGGATCTCTAGACTTTCCAGCTTCAGAGCCAACTTCTAGTGAGCACATGTCTGCACAAACTGCCATTCCAGACTTTATTCTCGTGTCATCTAGCAAGGATACCAAAGATTCTCGCATCATGGCAGACAATGGGGAATTGTGCAGGTGGGACTGGCCCTGAATCTATGAGATCATCACCGAAACCCTCTTATCCAAAATGGAAACCAAAACCGAAGATCATCGTCAGCACTTCCTGGGTTTGGGGTCGGGTGGTTTTGACTATCGGCACCTCCATTCTCTTGCTTTCCATGTTGTCATGGCCTACTAGGATGTTGTTACTAGGGAATGCACACTCACTCACTTCGAGACCACTCATTGTAGGGGATGAACCTTGGAGGAAACCACAACAAATATCCATCAACTGATAGCATGAGAGGTGATCTCCCAAGATCAGACGACCATATTATCCTACGAGTTGCATGCATGCGAGGAACGAGCTGTGATGCTGAGGGATCAGTTATTGGCTATGACTGGACATCTTTAAGTCATCATAAAAGGGATCAACGATCTCCAGACCACAGTGGACCGTACCTATCTAGTGTATGAGGCTGAGACCAGGGAGATGTCAGTGTTGGAACAATCTTGCAATGGCGTTCACCGCACAGTCGATGATCTGATGGGGAGAGCAAGTCATGCACCTTTATAACTATCATAGCTACTTTTGTAACCCCTGTTTCACTTACCCCTCTATCCCCCATTCATTTTTGTATAAAGGAGAGATCCCACCTTGCAGACGTCCTCCCTTTTTTTAAGAATAAATTGCATTCTCCATCGATCACTCATTGCTGTGGAATTTGATTTTTACATAGAACTATAACAGTTCACTGAATCAGAACAAATCATAACTCAGGATAACAAGATCTAATTTATGACTTGACCATGGGATCCAGCGAGCGTAGTCTGACTATTATTAGGGTTTTATAGGAAAAACCTACAAACATTGTTTCTTTTTCTTCTCTTAATTCCCTGATTTTGCCTGGTCCCATAAATGTGGACCCAGTGGGTATAACTCGAATTTTGTTGAGGTCACCCTTTTCATGTTTTCGGCCTAACAGGATTTGTGCCTCTTTCTTTTTTGAGCGGTTTAAATTCTTTCCGACAAGACATTCATTAATGATGTTTTAGGTCGAACAACATTGACCAAATAAGGTGGGGTGAGGGCACCAATATGATTCAACTGATTAAAATATGTCTTAATACCCTTCGGACACACGTGGAGGGAAACATATTTGGGTCTGAGCGGTAAGCAGGGCATGTCTCAAGGCATGGGTGCCGTGTTGGCGTACATAGGAAGGAAGATAATTACCTAAGGAAAACCTGCCTTTGGTAGACTGGCCAAGGGCAATCAATATGTAGAGACTCTGAGGGCATGGTATGCATAGTCATAAAAAAGTGTCCTTAGGTCAAATACTTATCCATTTCTGATGGCCAGGGAACTTCATGGAAGTCCGGGTTATTGAAACCACGATGGGTGGCAAGGAATGAAATGAAAACAACCAGGGGAGGCTTAGAAGGGGAGTGTGACAACTGAAAGGGTTTTGGGAACACCTGTACTTATCAGGAACGTGGTATGGATAACACCCCCCTATACGTTTAGTTACCGTACGAGATGGTTAAGGCTTGACGCAGTTTTAATTCAAGCAGCTGGGACATCATTTAAAATGGAACGACTTTTCCTGGTTCTAGGTAATCTCGTCAAAGACGTTTCGCCGCATTCGGGTAGGATTGTGGAAGAGTTTGGTAAATTGTAGCTCAGTGGTTTTCCGAATCCTGGGATAGAAATGGCGGCTCAGAGGCCAACATGAGTATGGAGAAATGCATCGCCTAAGGAAATCTTTCCATTGGTAGATAGGCCATGGGCAAGCAATATGCAGAGCGGCTGAGGTCCTGGTATGCATAGTCATGAAAAGTTGTCCTTATGTAAAAGAGTATCCACTTCCAATAGCCAAGCATCTTTAGGGAAGTTGTGATTTAGAACCACCAGGGGTGGCTTATGAGAGTTCGGCTTTTTCTAAGTACAGAGTGTGGTTTATGATGAGAGGTTCATGAATACGGGGGAAATATATAGACTGTACTTCCTGAGAATAGTTGAATTAATTCATTCTCACGCTGGTGTGAGGCGGTGGTTCGTGAAGGTCTGACCCATGCACTGTAGAATAGATAAAAAGCTTTTATTTCTTACTGAACCTGTGATGGGTTCGAACATGTAGATTAACGTCATGAAGTTAGGAGGAATATATCGTTAAGGGTTTCCTTGTAGTTTAATATCATGAGGAGAGGAAAAGTATAATTATTAAAGGATGGCATGCATTTTAACATTATGTGGTGAGGAAGGGCGCATTTTTGAAGGTCTCTATGCAGTTTAACGTCATGTAGTGAGGACAACGTCATGGGGAGAGGACGAGGGTATTATTGAGAAGGATTCACTTCATTAGAATATAACTGGTCTTGAATACCTCAACATTCCCTAGACGTGGAAGGGGGGATGATGGTGTAAATCATGGTTCTAGGGCTTCTTGGATCCGTATAGGTGATATAAGGGCTTTGCGTTCGGTAAGTGTATGGGTCTAGGAAGAGCATCGCTTGTGGAAATATTGCTTTTAATGGACATGCCAGGGGCTGTAATTATACAGAGCCACTGAGGGCATGGTATGAATAGTCATAGAAAGGTGTCCACGGGTCGATAAATTTCCACTTCTGATGGCCGTGAGTGTTTATGAGGATCTCTGATTGCACATGCCATGAAGTCTGTCATTTGGTAATGGAATGTCTGGACATGTTGGGGATATCTGTCCCAGGTTGGTTGTTGAGTTTCAAATATCCCCTTTGTGCTGATATATCTTGTTCGCGGGGTGTTCCTTTACTCCGTGCGGTTTAACATCGTGCGGTGAGGACGAGGTACTCCTAGTTTATCGGTCATAGAGCTTGGTCTATTGGGTGACTATTGATGCAATCAGTCGAAGGATAACTCGGTCAACACATTCTGATATGCTTATAACAAGAAGGGGATGATGGTTGTAAACTGCGACTTTGAGCATTCCCGGATCCGAAGGTATGGTGTGGGGTCTCTGAGGCGGGTAGGCATATGGATATAGGAGAATTGTCGACCGAGGAAATCTTTCCACGGAATGACGATCCAGGGGCTATCATTATGCAGAGCTGCTGAGGGCATGGTATGCATAGTTGTACAATGGTGTCCCCGAGTCGATAACTTTCAACTTTAAATGGCCATTAATGATTACGAGAATCCTTGATTTCTCCCAGTGCAGAGTTCAGCATGTGGTGATGATGGTGTCTGGGTATACAAGAAACATCTTCACCCAAATTATCTGTTGAGTCAATGTAGCCTAGTCCTGGCATGATGTTTGTTGATGCAGGTCGCTATGTGAACCACTGGCAGACACACATGCTTGCCAAATAGATAAACCCAAGCAACACCCGAATGTGAAAAGGGGAATGAACTTTTAAACCACTTCTCCATAAACATCTGGATAAAAAGATATGGTCTGGGGGTCCTAAGGACGGTAAGTGTATGTAGCTAGGAAGAGTGTTTTCTATGGAAATCTTGCCTTTGGTAGATGGGCCAGGGGCTATCAATATGTAGAGCCGCTGAGGGAATGTTATGCATAGTCGTACAAAGGTGAGAACGGTTCAATAACGTTCCTCTTTCGATGGCCATGAGTGGTTATGAAGATCCATGATTATCCAGGTCATTGAGTCTGATGTATGGAAATGATATATCCAAATGTGCAACGAGTATCTCAATCTCGTATCACCATAGGTCCTGGGTGGGTTGCTATGGAGTCCGTGTAGTTTAACGTCATGCAGTGAGGAAAAACTCCATGCAGTTTAACATCATGTGGTAAGGACGAAGGTGACCCGACGTGAATGGAAAAAGGGGGTCTGTGCAGTTTAACGTCTTGCGGTGGGGAAAAAAATCCATGCAGTATAACGTCATGCAGTAAGGATGAAGATATACACCCCGTGCAGGTCTTGTACCTACACGGGGGAAGGGGCATTTTTAACATCATTGTTCGGACAGTTTAACGTCGTGCGGTAAGGACAAGAAGTACACCTTCTGCAGGTCTGGTCCTTACGGGGGAAAGGATGCATTCTTAATTTTGAAGGGCTGGGTTAAGACTGGGGATCCTGGTGTCTCTACGTATCTTGTGAGGGTAGGAATCAAGACATAAGTAGTTCTCTAGAATCCATGAAGTTTAACATCATGCGGTGAGGACAGAGTCCATACAGTTTAATACTTATTTGGTTAGGACGATGAGCACACCCCTTGTCGGTCTGGTCCATGCATGGGGGGAGGGGAATTCTTAATTCTTCTTCATTTGTGCAGTTTATCGTCGCCCGGTAAGGACGAACTCCAAGCAGATTAACGTCATGCGGTGAGGATGTGAATACACCCCGAGCCAGTTTAGTCCATACACGGGGGAATGTGCACTTTTATTTTTCTTTTTGAAGTGGCTGGGAAAGGGTGTGGAATTATGGAGACACTACGTATCCTATGAGGACATGAATCAAGCCATATGTAGTTCACTGTAAATATGGTACACCCCGAGCAGGTTTGGTCCGTACACTGGGGAAATGGAATTTTTTTTGATGTGGTTGGGCCAGGATAGGGAATCCCCGTGTCAGTACGTATCCTACGAGGGCAGGAATCAAGCCTCACATAGTTCTCTGTAATGATGATACACCCCGTGTCGGTCTGGCCTGTACACGGGGAAAGGGGACATTTTTTTAAGTGGATGGCCCAGGATAGGGATTCCTGGAAATTCTACATATTCTCCAAGGGCAGGAATCATGTCGTACGTAGTTATCTGAAATCCGTGCAGTTTAACGTCATGCGGTGAGGACGTTGTCTATACAGTTTAATAGTAATGTGGTTAGGATGATGATCACACCCCGTGCAGGTATGGTCCATACATTGGGGGAGGGGAATTCTTAATTATTCTTCATTTGGGTAGTTTATCGTCGCGTGGTAAGGACGAACTCCATGCATTTTAACGTCGTGCGGTGAGGACGTGAATACACCCCACGCCAGTATGGTCCGTACATAGGGGAATGTGAACTTTTTTTGAGGTGGTTGGGCCAGGGTGTGGAATTCTGGCATCACTATGTATCCTACAAGTGCAGGAATCATGACATACGTAATTCTCTGTAATGATGATACACCATGTGCAGGTCTGGTGCGTAGATGGAGGAAAGGGAATTTTTTTAGAAGTTGCTGGGCCAGGATAGGGAATCCCAGCATCGCTGTGTATCCTACGAGGGCAAGAACCAATCCTCACGTAGTTATCTCCAAAGATGATACACCCCGTGTCGGTCTGGATCGTACATGGGGGAAAGGGGACATTTATTTTCTTATGTGGCTGGGCTAGGATAGGGAATCTTGGCGTCTCTACATATCCTAAGAGGGAAGGAATCAATCTGTATGTAGTTCTATGAAATCTGTGCAGTTTAACATCATGTGGTGAGGATGTGGTCTGTATAGATTAACATATTGTGGTTAGGAGGAGAGTGAATTATTAGATTTCGTGTAGTTTAACGTCATGAGATGAGGATTAGGTGCTTGGAACCTTAACGTCATACATCTCAGACGAAGTCCATATAGTTTAACGTCTTTTGGTTAGGACGAGGTGCTTTGCAGTTTTGTGTCATAAATCTCAGACGAAGTGTACATATCATTTTTTTTCTCGTCATCCGTGCATTTTATCATCGTGCGGTAAGGATTAACTCCATTCAGTTTAACGTCATGCGGTGAGGACGTGAATGCACCCTATTCTGTATGTGAAATACTTCTTCAGGAATCTCACATTGGTAAGAGTTTTAGTGAATTTCCCGTCCATGGAGATCAAGGCGTATGATCTGTTAGAGTAGACCTTGTGTATAACATTTGGTCCCTCCCACTTGGGCTCTATCTTGGGAGGCTTCTTTCCGAGTATCATTGCGGTCCCAAGGACCAGAACTAATTCTCCTTCCCAGAAAGACTGGAGGTGGACCTTCTTGTTGAAGGCTCATGCGATCCGGTTCTGGAACACTTCCAGGTGGTGCACAGTGTGCATCCTCTTCTCATATAGCTGTTCAAATTCACCTAACCACTTTTATGACTTCTCATCATTGGATAATTGATCACAGATGGAAACACGGAGTGAGGGAAGCTGGAGTTCAATGGGCAGGACCGCCCTCATGTCGTACACCAATGTGTACGGGGTAGACCGAGTTGCGGTGCAGATTGTGGTTCGATAACCCCACAATGCATGGAGGAGTTTTTCCAACCATGAATTCCTGTCATTGTCCACCATATTTTGGAGGATGTTGCAAAGGGTCTTGTTTAAAGCTTCTATCTGTCTGTTGGCCGTTGCATGGTAGTGGGATGAGTGGCTAGCCTTGATACCATACTTGTGGTATAGATTTTCCTACACAGCAGAGCAGAAATTGGTGTTGTGGTCTGTCAGTATAGTATGAGGGACACTAAATATGGTGATGATATTGGCCTTCACGAAGTAGATAATATTTCTTGCCTCGACTTCCTTGAGGGGTATGGATTCTGACCATTTGGAAAAGAAGTCAGTCGCCGTGAGGATATACTTCAACTGTTTGTTTGTGGCGGGAGGATATGGTCCCAGGACGTCTATCCACCACACAGAAAACGGCCAGGAGTACTTAGCATGATGATGAATCTACGGGGGCTAGTGTATGAAGTTGGAATGGATCTAAAATGAGTGGAATTTTGTGGTAAAATACTCACAGTCTCGTGCCACCGTGGGCCAGAAGTACCCAAGCCTTCGAACCCGATGGGAAAAATTGGTCCCTGGTTGATGTGCTCCACATGCTCCTGCAAGTACTACAGTCCTGACAGCAGCAGTTTCTTCTCTCTCAATGCATTTGAGGATCACTCAATCAAGGCCTCGTTTGTAGAGGACCTCTTGCTGACACGCGCTGCCATATAGGAAAAAATTGATTGCCCTTATCCTTATTTTATCTCATTCAGCCCTGTCTGATGGAAGCTCTCCCTGTTGAAATTAGTTTGGGATGGGGGTTTTCCAGCCAGTAGCAGGATCATAGGGCTCAGGGGAAGGACTGAATTCGTGTATCTCTTCCATCTTAGCTTGAACAAATGAGAATACCATTCGATGTTGAGCAATACTGATGACCGTTTCATCCCGGTCGGGGTCGGCTAGGGTTGTGGCCACATTGGCTAATGCATCAGCCTGAGCATTCTATGACCGGGGAATATAGGTCAATGCTAGTACTATGGAGAACTCGACCATTAACCCTCATACATGGTCAAACAAGGCAATCAGTTCCACCTTTTTAATAGCATTGTCACCATTGACTTTCTTGATGACCTAATCTGAGTTACCTTTTAACTTAAGGTGTTGTACTTGTGCATGGAGTGCGAGTTCTAGGCCTACAATGAGGGATTGATATTCCAACTTCATTGTTCGTACATCCCTCTTACAGGAAGAAGGAATATGGCAATACTTACTTTTCTGGGGACATGAGTATTATCCCCTGACCCACTTTGTTGAATCGGGGATCTCCATCCTCTTCCCAGTGGGGCTTTGGGACGCGCCGTCAATGCACATTTCCCATGGTGGGACCTCCTCTTGAACCGAGAAGATATCTTCATCAGGTAGTTCAGCGTCCAGTGTAGTGGTCCCTGTTGAAGGGTGCTCTTCTAGAGAGTCTACTAATGTCTGGCCCTTGATGGATTTTTGAGGCATGAACTGGATGTAGACTTGTTGCAAGATTACCGCCCATCGGGATAGGCATCCGGTTAGCATCGAGCGACTGAGGATGTACTTGAGCGGGTTACTCCATGAGATCAAATGGACCTTGTGAAGCTGCAGATAATGTCGCAACTTTTGAACTGCGAAGACCAATGCCATACAACTCTTCTTGATATTGGAGTATTGAGTCTCCGCATCAATCATGGTTCGACTGAGGTAATAGAGAATTTTTTAACTGCCGATGTCATTCTTCTATGTGAGGAAGGATCCCAAAGACCATTCTAGGGTCGTCACATATAGAATGAGAGGCCTTACTTCTTCCTAGGGCATGAGAAACGACGGTCTTAAGAAGTACTTCATCAAGTTGTCGAATGCCTATTGGCAGTTATTCGTCCATTGGTACCTGACCCCTTTCTTCATCAACCTGGTGAAGGGAAAACATTATCTTGCCAGGTTGGCTATGGACCGCCTAATATAGGCTAGGTTTCTTTGGAACACCCTCAAATCAGTGAGATTTTGTGGGGGTGGCAGGCTCAGGATAGACTTCGTCTTCTCAGGGTCGACTTCAATGTCGTGATGGCGTACGACGAAGCCAAGGAACTTCCATGAGGTAACCCCAAAGGTGCTTTTCAAGGGGTTCATCTTCAAGCTATGTTGTCGGAGCTTGTTGAAGATGGTCTCAAGGTCCGACAGGTGATCTGAGCGCTGTCTAGACTTGACCACCAGGTCATCCACGTAACATTCAATGAATTTACCCAGGAACGACTTAAAGAACCGATGCCTGGAACGCTGATACATGGCTCAAGCATTCTTGAGACCAAAGGGCATTTCCTTGTAACAGAATACCCATTGAGGGGCCCTGAAGGTAGTGGAATCCTCGTCTTCTTAGGCAATCCTGATTTTATTATATCTATAATATCCATCAATGAAGGATCGAGCCTCATACCTGGTCGTCGCATCAATTAACAACTCGGTGTTTGAAACTGGGAAGTCATCTTTCGGAAAATGCCAATTAAGGTCTCTAGAGTCAATGAAAATGCGGATTTTCCCATTCTTCTTCTTGATAGGGATGATTTTGTCCATCCAAATGGGATACTGGAGCTCTCTGAGGAAGCCTTCTTTAATGAGATTATCGACTTCAACATCTTTCTTGGCCGCATGTGAGGGTTGTGTCCTTCTAGCGGCCTGTTTGTAGCCCCGATGGTCTTCTGGAAGTCCCTGATGATTCGTCGCTACCATGGGATCGAGTCATGGAATTTCTGTGTAATTCCATGTAAAGACATCCTGATGTTTCCTTAGGAAGGTGTTATATACCTCGTGTTCCTCGAGAGACATGATCGCGGTAATGAGAGTGGGCCTCGAGTGTTCTTCAGTACCTAGTTTTATTTCCCCGAGCTCATCCACAGTGGTGGAGATACCTTCCTCAAATGCGGGAGGTGAATCTCTGAGATCTTCCCCCTCTTCTTCTCCCATGTCCTCATCTTCTTGATCTGGAGAGGAGAGAGTTTCTGGAATGAGCATTTGAGGGGTTGATGGAGAGGCATCTTGGGTATCCCTTCTTGAGTATCCATCCCCAAATCAAGGGTTGGTAGTTGTTCTAACGTTTTCATGCTCTGCCATCGTGGCTGAAGTCTTGAGGACATCTTCTTGCGTGTCCGGACTTAAACTCCTACTCTCAACATGGTTGATGGGCATGACATAATCTCTGACAAGCTGCCTGAGGGGGTCATCGGGGACCATTTCTAGACCATTTGGAGAGGGGATTCAGTTGACACAGTCGACCAAAGGCTTCTTCCTCTTTTTCTCATAGAACCCGGCATCGATGTAATGTGACTCAGAGAGCATGAAAGGGGCCTTTGGTGGCGTGCAACGTCCCACATTTTCCATTGATGCAATAATTGATACAATTGTGTTAGGATGAAGGAACGTCCATGTGCTTATAGAGCCATGGCCTTCCCAGCAGGGCATTGAATGGTGTGCTCTACCGGACCACCAGGAATTCTGGGAAGGCGACCAGGCCACCAAAATGGATCTTTAGCTTAATCTGTCCCATTGGTTTCTGCACACTCTTGTCATAACCCAATAGAGTTGTGGCTGTGGGAATTAGATCTTCCTCACTGTAGCTCAACAAACTGTGTGTCCGCAGGGAAAGGAGATTAACATTAGAACCATTTTATATAAAGACTTTTTGGATCTCAACACCATTTAGTGTGCCAAACACATATAGTGATATGATGTGTCCCTATATGATGGCATCTTTGTCTTGATCGGTGAAGGAAATCACTGCATTACATTCAGTCGGGCTAGTCTTTGTCGGGTAAATCACGGGGTCACCGACCTCAGATTTGAATTCCTGGGGGCTGATCAATGCTTCGATAAGTGCCGCCCTAAAGTCGGCTGACAAAATCAGGGCATCCATGATTGACAACATGGCTGGTACTGATGCCACCTGCTTAAGGATGTCATATTTTTTCTCCAGTGGTCGACGCTTCTCCGTTGGTTGGAGAGTCTTAACGGGTTCTTTGGGAGCTAGATAATTCGACGAGGAGGGATCGTCCATGGGGAAGGATGTCGATGGTGTTCCCGCGTTTTGAGGACTTGTCCTGGCTGGTCTGTTTGTGCGCACTAGGCCACCAGAAACTTGCTCCTCCTCTGGTGGTTATCACAAAAGAACAGGACTAGAGTGGCTGCTTGTGGGGGTGGTGGGGCATTCCATCTCCTGCTGAGTCTGCAAAAGGGTTCTCCCATGGGTTTCCGCAATATTGACGGTCTGGGTCGGGGTCTAACCATAGGGTTGGTTTTGGTTGCGGCTGCGCCTCCCCTGCTATCCCCTACCTCTGTGATTCCTCCTCCCAGCTCCTCATGCAGGACACTTGGGTTCTTAATCAAACCCTTTATCAGGGAATGATTCCATGAGATGGATGACATTGATAAAACCAAATATTGACTCTTCATCCTCTGACAGGTCAACCCGGTCTTTTGTCTCTGATGATGTTGTTTGGTGGGTTGGTGCCCGTCGTGCCAAATTTGAGGGAATGAAATCTACCAGGGTCTGGACTAACTTTTTCCTCGTCGCGGACTACTCCTCCTTTGATTTTTTCCTCCATCGGCTCCGTCTGGATGACTGTCTTGTAGAGGGTTGTGAGGCTGATGTGGTCGCATTTGCGGCTTCAGGGGCTACTGATGGCTACACCGTATGGTGTAGTTGAGCTCAGAGTATTCCTTGGGCTTGGATGATAGTCTTCTGAGTCATCCAGTTGTCAAATTTCTTCCCCTGCTTGTTGGTGAATTTATTCCACCCCCCTATTTGTTGGAGTCGGTGGAAGAGATACATGCCACATGTGCTGGGGGTGGTCCCATTTAAACTAATCTAGAATCTACCATCATCTACTGGAGGTCTTGGAAGACGAATCATTCTCAGATACTATCCCCCAACATCCGATGGTAGGGGTAGTAATCTAGCCTATCCTCACGACCGAATTATTCAGGTCTCCTATGCTCCGGGAGGTGGAGAAAATTGCAAATCATGACAGCGATGAAGTAGACACAGACTTGATCATCTCAGAATGAATATACATTTTGTCTTTGTTCCACAAACATGTTATGCTACGGTCCTCTCTAATCGTCCCGTTTAGGCGGGGGCAGCCGCTGATATGTAGGGGACCCTTGACGATTTGGTGGACGCCTGAGTGGCGGAGCGGGCACAGTGGCTGGCTTGAGCATGACAGCAGACGCTTCAGCTCTAGGTGCTCTTTTCGCAGGATCCTTTGAAGCTATTCGAGACTTTGAATTTGTCCGCTACAGTGAGTCCTCATTTCTCTGCGAAATAGATGAGAGATGGCGGAAGCTAGTGGTTCACTCCACCGGTATGAGTGGTGTTCGCAGCTAATCTCTATGATTATCGATGCATATGTCTTGCATCTCATCATGAGGCATTTTACTGTTCATAGAATATGTCAGACCATTCCATCTGGCGATGAAATCTGAGACCCTGTCATTGTCCTTATACTTGCAGTTCATGAGATCATTAACAGTTGTTTTATGTATTGTTGAGCTGAAGTGGAATAGGAACTGCTGTTGGAGGTCCTCCCAGCTCTTTATCGACTGGTCCAGAAGACTTGTATATCAGACCAAGGCAGATCCTTGAATGGTCCACACGAATCATCTGAGTTTCACTACTTCTTGTTGTTCTGGAGTCCCCATCATAGGGTCGCAATAGTACGCATAGTGCATCAAATGTTACTTTGGATAGCCTGGTCTATTGAAGATGGGGAATATAGGGATCCCAAAATTCGGTATAGGTGGTGTGTTGGTCACTCAATCTGGGTAGGGTTTCCTCTCTGACTATATCAGAGCGTTTCGACCATCCATCGCTTCCAATCGTGCTGGTAATTCCTCGATGGTATTGGTGAGTCCTTGGTTACATCCTTTTGGGACTGGTCCTGGGCAGGTGTAGCCCGAGGAATTTCTTAAGGATCCGGATTGGCTGGCACCAAGGGTGTATATTCCGTTCGGGGTACCCTCTGAGGGATCGGGCGTACTTGTTCTGATTTCCTCCTATGTGGAGGGTAATCCTGGTATTTATCTAGATCCACATCCTGGTAGATGGAAGGATCAAGCGCCTTATTGGGCTGGAGCCCTGATCATGCTTCATTTGCTAGGGGAATCCTTAGCCTTTGATGAGCACTTTCTGGGATTGCATGGCGTGTCTCTTCTTGGGACACACTTTTGATAAGGCTGTTCGTCTGGAGCAGTTCGGCGTTATGCCGCCTCAATTCTTTATTCTATTATTCTTGCCGAATGAACCTCTCTTCGAGCGTGAGTGGCTCTTTTTATCGAGAGAATGGAACATGTTAAGGGTAATCATTACATTGTTATTATACTTGTTGGAAGATCGCAGGGTAGGCAGAGGGAGGTTAGCTCAAGGGGCGCCCATATTTAAAGTAGCCCTCTGGTTCCGAGTGTGCACACCTGGGGGTTCGTTGTGAGTCCCAGCCTGACTGGAACCGTTGTCTCCCGATCCGTCTAGATTTGCATTTTCTTCGCTTTCACCCGTGGGGTTATCCTCTATCGCATTGATCGTCACATATTGTGGAGTGGAGGGAATTTCATCTTCCAAATAGGAAGAGGATCTGTTGTGTCTTCTGTTGGCCTTCCCTTTCATGACCCGGGATTTCCCTCAGATTTCATGACGACGGGTGATGTGGAGAATTCTTTGATGCGACCTTATGGTGTGACTTCCTCTCGGAGGGGATGATGATTCATATGATGGGATATGATGGGAGCCTCCTCTTCTGCTTGACCTCCCTAGAAGAGAGAATATCGACTCTCGTGGGGGAGGTTGTTGTTGAGGGGGTAATAATGCCCCCAGCCTTGAGGGCTGGGTCTACCTCTGTTCCCTGGACGTTGATTCTCTTCCCTATTTTATTGGTATTACGAGGGAATATGTTGTTAAAAATTCCCCCAGCCCTGAAGGCTGGGGTTGACCCTGGATTTCAGCAGTTGCTGCGGCTATTCCGACTTGCCTGATCTCGCATGCCCCCATCCGGGGGTTATCCGGATCTGGTTCCGAATTCACCAGTGGGTCGGTCCCTTCTGGGGACGTCGGCAGAGATTATTGATTTGCCTCTCATATGCGAGAGGCCTTTTTTATTCTATCGGTATCCTAATTCAGGAGTTTTTGCATGGCTCGTTCCCGCCTGGCCTGACGCTTCTGGGACTTACTCGAGGCTCGATGTGGATGGGTATGTTGCCTCTCCTGAACAAGGGGTCCACCTGAATGCCATATCTATGTGACAACATTGCAAGAAACCATACCGAACGAGTTCTTCTGGGTGTGGAGCAGAGTGAAATGAAGAGCTTCGTGTTCCCCCCAGCCCCTGATATATACTCCCGCTGGAGCATCACTGATGAGGCGGCGTAGCTGATGCAATGCACTGAGACATGCTATCTCCATGTTTCCTTTGGGCCTCTCGGGGAGTTGTTGTCGCATCTAGGAAAGGGTCTCTAGGTCGATGGTATGCAGGATGTCACCAATCGACTTGACGTGGTCTACATGCCCTTCATAGGGCAGGAAGCTCAATTTCAGCTGGCGGAGGGTTGTCCATATATTATTGAGGATGTTGCGCATTTAATCTTCCAAAAAATCCATGGTATGTCATACAGGGAGGTGTCTGTGGGACAAAACATAACTGGTATATCATTCTAGGCCAGTCGTTTCCCCAGGTGCAACATATCGGCATACTCCTCCACCAGTGATTCTTCTACCTGGTCAGCCCAGCTGAGGCGCTCACTGCTAGTGTGATCAGATTCAATGGGACCAGTAAGTGATAAATCATTATGTATGTGATTTCGTGGGGTTTAGTAGATAAAAACGGCCCTATACCGTCACCTGATCGATGAAGGGTGTCATTAGCGAAAAGCTGGGAATCCTACATGCTCGATTCCGTCCTTTAGAGAGCCTCAGCATATGAGGGATTTGCAGCACGTGATTAAGCAGGAGGAGGACCTTCCAGTTGATATAATGTGTCGTCAAGGGAAATACCTTCACAATGATGACCATAATGGGATGGACTACCATTACTGCTTGATTCCTCACTTCATAGAGGAATTTTGTAGTGCAAAGCCTGGGGAGGACCCTCATGGCGTGTTGCAGCAAGGGGAGGACCATCTTGCTGTGTAGCGTCGTTACGGGGAGGACCTTTTCAACAACTGCCATCATGGTGAGGATGACCATCATGGCTTGAAGTTCGATGCGCATCCTGGGGAGGACCTTCAGGATATACCATGACAAGGGGAGGACCTTCTTGTCTCTTGGGGACATTGCGGGGAGGACCTTCTCAATGGCAGTCGTGGTGGCGAGGACTACCATCACAGTTGCAGTGATGGCAAGGACTAAAATTACTGCTACCACATGGATAATATCTACGGGTTACATACTAGGGAGGGCCTCCAGAATGTACTGCAATGAGGGGAGGACCTTCTCATTGATCGACGTCTCTACGGGGGGGACCTCCAATATCAGGGTGGCGAGGACTACCACAGTGACCTGATGCCTGGCTGTGTGGAGTTCCGTTGTAGCGTAACCCCTGAGGAGGACCTTCAGGACATGCCATGAAATGGGTGGGGCCTTCTTTTCATGGTGGGACATCACTACGGGGAGGGCCTCCGTAGTTGCGACTATGATAGTGAGGACTACCATCATAATTTGTGGTCCCACTGCATGTGGAATGATTGCATTATATACGCTGGAGAGGACCATCAGGGTGGACCACAACAAGTGGAGGACCTTCTTGCTGCTCTATCTTCTGGTCACGTGGATGGATTCTATGACTCACATCAATAGAGATGCTCTCGTGACTGATTTTTATATTCCCGTGGGGGTGGGCCCCATGGGTGCTCTGGGGAGGACCTTCAGAGCTGCTGGTAGCGGAATTGCGGGGAGGACCTTCACAAATGCTACTACCACTCCAATAATTTGGTAATGGGTTGGAAGGGTTTCGAGCCTTTTATGTGTGCTTAGCGGCGGTGGGAACCCCATCTTCTAAAATATCAGAGTCATGAACCCTCTCTTTATTTTACGGTTGCCTACGGTGCATTCTGGGCGGTATTTTGCAGGAAGCGTGGACCATCTGCTGTTGACAATAGCCTTCACCTTTGGGTCCCTATCTAATTGGGTCATGTGATGTTGCAGGGATACGCTGACGAACATCTTGACTTTACCAGGGATATATGCCTGCTCGGCAGTATCCACCGTTTTGTACGGGTGTCCCCCAGTTGGAATGAGTGAAGCTGCTCGATCCGATTGCCCTTGCATCACAAAATTTAGCCAGTGACCCTCCTGGGATGAAGCAGTGATGCAGATCTGCTTTGAGTCGGCTATCTCGCCTCTTAGATGAGTTGCCTCAATTGGGTAGACAGGCTCACAGGCCCGAGTCCTTGCTATTACCGCCGATAAAATTACATGCTGGAAAGTCTCCAAGATATGATATGTGATCGATACCTACTCCTCTATCATTTCCAGGATATGTATAGAGACGTCTCTGTCTAGAACGGGTATGAAGGTCCATTCCAGTATTAGAGTATGAATATCCTACTCTTGTCCATCAGTGGTCAATGGGTACTAATAATTGTCGTGTTTCAGGGTAGGTGAACAAATAATCCCCTTTACCAGGATAGGCTAGTTTCTATTTCTGTTTGCCACCACATCGGGGTGGCAGACTTTACTTGCATCTGTAGGGAGATGGCCCTACATATATTGATTTCCCACTATATCGAGTATGTGGCCTTTGTTGGTGATGAGACGTGCCCTGCCTATTATTTTCCTCCACATCTGGTTCGAAGGAATTGTTGATCGCAACTATATCAGTATGGTGGGCATCTGAAGAAACTGCCAGGAGCTGGTCCTCCAGGTGTCGGGTCGCCACCACGTCTAGTTGGTGGGCTTCAGGACCCTGGGCAGGGAGAGGTGTCTATCGGGGAAGTGACATCTTGCGTGAGTGACGAGATTGATGGAGCTCGGCGGGGATGCACCCCGGCTCGTATGATGCCGCTATGTCTGGATGGCGGGCTCGGGATGAGCGAACAGGTGTAGGTTCCTTCTCGTGGTACGTCTTCGTGGCTGAGCAGTGTACCACCTCCTCAGGGACCAGGGTGATTACCAGACCCTGATTGTACGTCTTCCACCCTCGTCGGGCGGTCTGAGGGGCAGGAGCTCGCGGAGCGTGGGACTGAACCCTCGGGGAGACATCCTCCTCGGCGCGTGGATGTCGAGTCGCAGTGTGACCGTGATGATGTCATTCAGCGTGGGCTTGAGAGAGGAACCCTCATTCCATAGGGATTAAGTCCTCAACGTCGACCTCATCCACCTCCCTATGATAAGGGAGGTACACATTGTCTCGTTCCGGGGATAGACTCCCAAAATGGTTGGAGACAGCAACATGGGATGTCTGGGTCTGCCTTTGCGGTCGTTGTTGGGTAGGAGACCGGCGAACCTTGACGGATTGGAGGGCTTGTATGGCTGCCTCCACTGTTGGGAGAGTACAATTCACGTGGTACTCTCAGATCAACGCATCCAAAACCCAGCGTTGAAGATGCTGGGTGGGTGATGGGTGCTTCCGTTGTGGAGGAAGTCCTGTCCTTGCATTGTTGGAAGCTCGCACTTGTGTGTTCCTTCGCGATTCCATTGGATCGAAAGGAGTTCTGAAAGTAGTGCCTGCAAAACACTTTAGAAAATACATGTAGATAACCCGTTAAAGCAGCATCTCATAATCCCATGCATAATTAGTGACCTTGTGTGGCCCCCCTTTAGAGAATAATGGGCACTGCGTGAGATTAGGTTGAATCTGTCATGTTGGGTTAATGATTCATGTCTAGTTCACCATTTTTTTGTTTCGTTCTATTGTTTTCCGGCAACGAAACGCCCAACGGCTACGTATCCAAATATTGATGGACCTGCTTTCCAAAGGCAGGCATTCACCGGATAGTCTGACCAGCGACTCTTAAGAACTCACATTGGTCGAGATGATGGGAATTCGGGCTCATCACACCCATGGGGGGGGGAATTATTTCCTATTCCGGGAATATTTTATAGATTTAGGACGTATTCAAATGTTCGTGAATCTTTTGTTTACACCCAAACATAGTATCAACAGATTCAACCCTGGTGGGAAACGACCAACAGGACGCAGGGGTTTGGAATAATTTATGCCTGAGTTTTACCATCCCTCGTTAAATTAATGACACCGAAGGGCTGGAACTCACTTGAGGCAGCAATAGGAGTTGTGTAGTGAATTGACATTGAGATGGTCAGATTGACCGACTGTTGGGCTTGAACCTCAGGGAGGCTTTCTACGCACCCTGCTTAGCAAGCAGGGATCAAAGTCCATGTAGTTAGGATAGGTGTCGGGGAACCAACGTGAAGAGAGACCAGGTGGTCAGATGGGTGGTGGGATTGAACCTCATGGAGGTTTTCTATGTACCCTGTCTAGGAGGTGGGGATAAATGTCCACGTAGATCGCATAAACAGTTTAACGTAATGCTGGATGGGGGAATACAATTTAACATCATGTTGGGACGAGGGTGGAACTCGACGTGACGAAATGACCAAGTGGTGGGACAGAACCTCTTGGAGGCTTCCTATTTACCATGCCATGACATGGATCAAAGTCCCTAAAGTTTTCTTTGGGGTGGGGATTACGCTCTGGGGCATCCCAGAATGATGGGTTGGGGCTTACACTCTGAGGAGGCCCATAGGAGGAATTCATGGTCGATGTTTACTCTATGTCCACGTGAGTCATGCTCGTTGTGAGAAACAAGAGGTAGTTGGGACCAGACGATCACGTCACAAATGGTGTGTCCATGAGATGTTGAGTGGGTCTTACACATGAAGGCGGCCCAGGGTGATGAATTGGGGATTACACTCTGAGGTGGCCCAGAAGGTCGGGGCTTACTCCGAGATGGACGCTAGAGGCAAAAATTCCTAGCGAGAGTGGGAAAGGGGGTGCACCTATTCCCGTCTCCTCTCTTGTAGTGCAATAGGGATTCCTTATTGATGGGTATTTTACCATCTTCAAGGAACCCTCAACAAGTGGAGTGGCAGAAAATGGATTCATGTGCTCAGACTCCACATTACTTTTGGAATGTGAACCCAGGTATGCTTCGAGAATCTGATCAAGGGTTGGGGAAACCCCTTTGCCCCTGTTTACCGTGTGTATGTGAACTCAAAATGGAATGTTGATGAGCCTGAAAGATAATCCATGTGGATCCGGTGGCTCTGGCGGAGGCCTCGGCTCGTGGAAAATGAATAGGCCAATGAGGGAGTCATGGAGGACCTGGCAAGATTGGAAGGATTTTACCTGGCACTGGAAATGAGAACATCGAAGTATTTGGCAAGCCACCGAGAGGTATGGGTGGAGGTGCCCATCACGTGAGGATGTGCCACATGTTTGGAGTAGCCGTTTACGAACCAAGGTGGTCCGCGGACTGATTGGCCTCCCACGAACAAGGGAGGTTCACGGTTTCAGGTTCAATCCGTGAACCAAGGTGGTTCGCGGCTTCGGGTTCAATCCACGAACCAGGGTGGTTCACGGCATCGGGTTCAATATGCGAACCAGGGTGGTTCGTGGAGGATTCTAGGTGGGATCAGCGGCCATGGGAGGTGCCGATCGGAGGGTCATCGGTCGTGGTTTTTCCCTTGGAGGAGGGTGCTACACGGAACGATGGATGGGAAAAGAGGCATAAACTCTCTGGTCTGCGGAGAAGTCATCCATGGAGGGGGTATGGTTTTCGGTTCCTCTTTTTTTATGTTTGGTTCTCAGTTCACCAAATTATTATTCATTTTCCAATTCCTTCTTTATTTATATACCTACTATAGTTCGCGGGTGGGAATTTCACTATTTGCGAAATCCGAAGCCTTCCTTCAACTGATCTCCTATCACTTCGAATCTGATTCCAGTTCTCTGATCCCTTCATCATTTCCCCCTTGGTCTCCTTTTATAGAGTGGGTAAAGGAATGTATCTATGGCCATGCGACACCTTTTGCGAAGGACCATAACCCAATACCCGATTCACAGCTGACTTGGTCAATCCGCGATTCGCTGTGGGAATTGATCGATCCCCTTCTCTGCAAGGCAAACTCAGGGGGTGCTCCACGGATGCAGATGGTTCCGCCTAAATTCCTTGAAAGATAGCGGGTGCGGCGTGAACCGGTCTACGCGGTCCATGGTTTGGGCGGTTCGTGACGGTGAACCAGACTAGCGCCCATCCTGCCTCGCGACCGCGAAGCCTCTCCGCCTCCATTTCCCGAACGACAATGGTTCGCAGAGGGGGTGCCACACGGCGTCTGGCCATGTCACACGTCCATATACCAGTTCTCGGACCAATCCATTTTTTGTCTCTTCTTTGATTATTTTCCCCCAATTCTTTAGGGAATTTGGGTAAAATTTACTTTGTGGATTTTTCAGGACGCTAAAAAATCAGAACCCATTTCCAGTTTTGGAGCAGGCATTACTAACATGTTACCATTATGAAGAGAATATTTCATAATTTATTTTGATTAAATTATCATGAGATGTAAAACATTAATGAATTTATATGTGTGTGATATATGATCCCATACATAAAAAATCTATATATATATATTTTAAATAAAAAAATTTTTCTTAAATAAATAATTTCATAAAAAGGGATTTTATTAGATTTTTAAATTGTAAAAAAATTTATAAATAGTTTATTTAAATAGATATAATATTGGGGTTTTTATAAAATATTAAATCATTGGAGAACAATCTTGTGAAAGTCGTAGGGAAATAACAACTGGGATTTTTCAGAAAAAATAATCTTATAATGTCACCATAAAAGGATTAACTCTTAATTGACATTATAATTTTTTATGTTAAATGGAATACATCCACAGAAATATTACATAATAAATTAAAATAAATAAAACATTATAAAATAATTTCATATTTTAAAAAGTAATATTGAATTTTAATAAAATATTATAATGTTAAAGAAAATCATTTTAAATTTTTGTGAACATCATTATCTAATAAAAAATAAACAAAAGGATAATGAAAACATCGTTAAATAATTAAATTTGTGGAATATAAGAATGACTGGTTAAAATAAAATATAATTATGATAGGAGATCATTTTTAGGATGTAAAATTCTGGACATTGAAGAAAATACATTTATAAAATATTGTAATTATTTTAATGAATGTAAATCTTTTTTCAAATATTAAATCATTCTAGGAAGGAGACATCAATGTCAGACATTAATTACACAAACAATATGATAGATTTACAATATAACATCATTATATGGTATGATGATTTAATAATTTAATATTATAATGTATTTTGAGTGATTATATCTCATTAAATATGTTTCACTCATGAAATACCATTATTATTTGAGATTAATTTAAATCAAACCCATATGAATGATTGATAATCAATTAGAACATAATTTTACAAGAATAAATGGTAATTATTGATTTTATATCAAAAATAGGTAGTATTACATAGTATAAATTGAATGAGGTTGATAATATTAAAATGTTCCAATGAAAACAATTTGGGGTGAAAACCATTAGGGGTTTAATAATTTTTGTGACAAATGTCAGTGGAATCATAATAATAAAATAATTTTATTAAAAAATTTTATTAAATATTTCATTATATGAAAATAAATTATTTTCAATTTTGTTTCTTTAAATATTTTATTGTACGACTAATGTAAATATAATGTTATCTTAAGAATGATGACCATTCCATTGGTCTATGCCTCTTTTTCTTCCTAGTTTAAAATATGATTTTTGGTCACATAGTAACTTTATAGGATTTCATTATTCATAATTTTTGGTATAACTAGTTTTACATAGATTTTATGGATCTTATGGTGTCATTTTATTTTTCATCGTAATCTGGATTTATGAATTTTATTATAAAATAAAATTATTATTTTGTTTTATTTCATCACCTAACTATGTGATTGTTGGCTTGGGTGTATTGTTTGGATGACCTAGGTTGTTATATAACATTCAACCTCTTAGCACTCAAAAAACACCACCGACCTAAGCTTGTTCTATTATAACATTATAAAATGTTCATATAAAAATTAACATATAATATAATTTCAACCCAATCATTAATTTGTTGTTTAATGACAAGTAATTTGAAGAAAAAATATTTTAGACAAAAATAACTCATTTCACAAAATATCTAGCTATTGGAGTGGGAAAAAATTTAAAAAAAAAATTAATGAAATAATCAATAAATAAAACAATTAGAACAAAAATATAAATAATAATATATAAATCATCCATATTTTCTACAACATGTTCATTAATATCCACCATATAAATTCCTCAATCATAGATATAACACAACACCACCATCAAAACATTCCCTTTACAATTCCTCAATCACCTTAAATATAAATAATTTATAGATTTTAATACAAATATTTCATGACTATAATATAGGTATACTAATATAAAATAATTAATTTTTAATATTCAATAACAAAATATTAATAAATATTATAAACAAATATCAAATATATATATATATAATAAAAGAATTACTAGATTTGAGGGGTCAATTACAAATAATGATAATTCACTAGGGGAAATCATTAATTAAATCATTGATATGTTTCTATATTGGTAATGGTTTATAAAAATAGTAAAATATTCAATGAAGACACTCATAAATTCTACTGACACACCAAGAACAAAACATATGAGGAAAAATGCTTTTTTATATGATTCACTACGAAATATTTGATGCCACATCCATTTGATGATTTTGGAAGATATAAAATCATTAAATCCACATGAATCTTTATTTAGAATACAAAATAGTATGGAATATCCATGAACTGGTTAAACATATTATTTCTTTGGATTATTTTATTTCCTCCCTAATAAGAAATCAAATGAAAGTATTGTTTTTATAATAAGGGAGTACTCAGCTGAGTTATTCGTAAATCATGTTTTTCTTTTATTCTATAACCTCAAATTCCACTTAGTCATCTATTTTCATAGTATTAAAACAATTTTTTTCTTTATTGTTGTTATATATTCCCTTATATATATTCATAATTCTGTATATAATCAAATTTACATATTACATGAAATATTAATCCTTCTAATCATTCACATTTTAAATTCAAAATAATATTTGATTTCATAATATCCTAAGGACAGTATAATTATTATACAACATCCTTTAATGTTGTTATATTATTTATGATCTCATAGTCCCTATTGAGTTATTCCAATTGTGTAGAGACTGGTTATTTATAATCCATGGGTATTTAGATTCACTACCACATCTAGTCTATAACATCCTTGGTAAATAAATAATATGAAATCATGATATTTAATAATATTTGTGAATTAAATATTAATTTTACATTAATGGGGATTCTATGTTTTAGAGATTAATCATCACAGAATAATATGTTTCCTTGAAATCTTACATTGCACAAAATGTTGAGTCATACTGAAAAATGATAATATAGTACTATTATTTTAAATGTTTTGTTAAGGCATAGCCATTGTAAAGGTGGGAATGAACAGAACTAACTAAAATATGATTATAAATGTTTGTTAATTTTTTTTACATTTATCCAATACATTTTATAGGAATAATATAAAAATAATCTAATTTTAAGCATTAATACTCTAATTTTAAATAAAAGGGGTTTTACATCTTTTTTAGGGGAACCCTTTTTGAATATAGTTTTTTTCACTTTTAGAAATTCAATTTTACAAAAATAATATTCTTATTTATAATTTGGGATTCAAAATTTACTTTGGATTAAATTTTTTTTATTTTTTATAATAATGTACATTTATATAGAATAGTGAAAAATACTATATTTTAATTCAAATTTACATTTTAATATAATTTATTAATATCGATATATTATCATTTAAATTGGTTTTAATGTTCAATTAGACTAATGTTTTTCCAATATAACTTATTATGGTCATTGGAAGTAATTTAAATTCGAAATTGGACATAAATAATTGTCAATATTTTGATAGTTATTGTTTTTAAAAACATACCTTTTTTTAACAATAAGAATTGATTTTAAATTAATTATGGATTTTTTAGTGTTTTGAAATTGTATAAATTTATTAAATCATAGAAATTAGG
Source organism: Viscum album (assembly GCA_963277665.1). Classification (NCBI taxonomy): domain Eukaryota; kingdom Viridiplantae; phylum Streptophyta; class Magnoliopsida; order Santalales; family Viscaceae; genus Viscum; species Viscum album. The sequence continues at coordinate 1,451,982,560 of OY728155.1, forward strand.
ATGTAAAAATTTTATAAATAGGTAACTTTTATTTTTAGACATTATGAATATTTACATCAGTAAATATTTTATTTTCCCTGGTTAAAGGTTAAATATGATAATAATGGTTAAGAAAATATTATTATAATAATATTAAATTTTACTAACATGTGTCCTAATCATATTTCATGACACATTTCAGACTATGTGAATCCTTGGGTCGATTTTTGGACCCCATAGAGACACTTGGGAGTGACAACGACACACTGTATTAATTATACTAATGTAATGAAAAATATTTCATATGCATATATCTATTAGTAAATAAATTTATATATGGGGATATATATGTTATCTCTTCAAAAAAAAATTAAAATATAAAATAATTTTCTACATAATGGTAATTTATTTAAAAATATTATACCAAAAATAAATAGAATTATTTATGAAACATTGATTATTCAGTTATTACCATATTAATGAATGATTTAAATAAATGAAAATAAAATATTACAAAAACTATCCAAACCCAATCCAAATTTAATTGGATGATTTTATTTCGGATAATATTCATATTATATTTAAATTTAAATAGTTTTGGACCATTTTAAACATAATAAAATTTTATAATAAAATAATAATTTCAAACATTCCTAAAGAGCCCCTCCACGTTCTTATAAAAGGAAACCACCTATAACCCATTACTCACAGCTCTCAAGCCCCATAGATCATCCAAACTCTCTCCTAATATGATTCTTACATCCCTATCTTCCCCCTAAATTCCTTCCCTTAAGATTCTATAAATTATAGTAATCCTTTTGGTTTAAACTAAAGGGATATACCTGATTTATAAGTAAAGTCATTTCTTAAGATATTTTCTTTTATTTTATTTATCCAATACCTATGATCTTTTATTATTATTTTACATAAAACAACATGTTTCCTCAATATAATAGGCTGTCTTTATGATATTAATTTTAAATACACATACACACACCTCAGTATAATTGGTAATGTACATACTATTTATGTGGATAACGAACTACTGCATCACAAAATGATGATTGTTCAATCTTATCCTACCTGATCTAATGGTGGAAATTAAGATGGTACTGTATTTATATGTGATATATATTATATTTACATTAGCTATATTCTCTTCTATATTTTATTTATAAAATAACATTATGGTTTCCGTAATGGGTAAATACAATAATTTCATTTTAGGAAGTACGGACTACCGCTCCCTCGAAGTGATAGGACTCATTCTGAGCATACATGGAATGTATAAATGAAGGAGCTAATGAAAATATATATGATATTATACTAGAATTATAATATTCCTATGTATATTTATTTTTTCATTCCATTAATATAATTATTAGAAATTAATGTAGTGTTCAAGCGTACTTACGGCTTACTGTCTCTATTAATGGTGCATTTAATTTGTTATTTCCAAATTTTATGTACTATAATAAATGTATATATATTGGAAATACATGATATATACCATATATAAATCATTAATATCATACATGGGATAATTAAATTTTGACCACATGAACAATTTATAATTATAAGAAGTTAATTTTTAATTCATGTTCTGAACATCAACAAAATGTACAATATGAACATAAATAATTATCTAATTGTAATTGAAAGGTAATAAGTTATATAAAAGAAATAAAAAAAATGAAAAGGTGTCATAATTAATAATAAATTGTCTTATGTTTATTATTTAGGAAAATAAATAATGGATGGGTCATCTTGGAAATGATGTAATGGATATCGTCACAATCTCATATCATTGAGTCGTGTTTTGATAATATAATCCTCCATTTTTTTATTCTGTATAAATAAAAACCCTTTGTGTTTTAATTTCCTTGAATGGTAATATTTTTAAACTAAGTGGTTTATTAAATGAAAAATGGGATGTTTGTTTTTTTCGCGGCGAAAATGACCTCTCTGCCACCGTAATCATTTTTTGGCTTCCTCTATAAGCATAACTGTTTTGCTAAAAGTGAAAAAGAAACCCCTTTTTTCTGTTTTGTGGTGATTTTTGTATAGAAAATTGTTTTTGAAATGGGTTAATTATTTCAATATCTAAAAATGACATTCTATGATTCCAACTGTAATGTAATTATCGAAATGTATATTTTTCCAATATTTTATGTGTTATGATTTTATAATGGTACTAGACATTTTGACAAGTGGTTACGTGATAAACTAAATAACGGGAGGTGTTGTGACAAACTAGGATGGGTGGAAATCTTATAACCTCCAATTAATTTTGTATGGAAGTATTTAATATAGTTCTTCCATTTAGCGATTTTTATGGATGTCGACTATATGGCCATTCCTTTTATATATATATTTTTTCCCATGTTACCTATATATGTTGTGTTTTCATTGTATGGGTTTTTTTGTAATCATATGGTTACAAAATCGTATGAAATGTTGTTTTATTTAGTGAACAGTATTTAATAATTCATAATGGTTAAAGTTATTACTTATGATAAGGTATTCATAGTTTACTTGTTGATTTGAGAAAATAATAGTTTTACTTTTTTTTGTATCCCTCAATGAGATATTTTAAAAAAACAATGATTTTAAAATGTTTTTATAGGGTATAAAGTGGGATATGGTCAAGGATGTGATCATGGAAAAGTCAGTTTTTCTAAAACATGGAATTAAACATTAATCTTTTTTCATTGGGCTTGTATTTTAAAAAAAATGGATACAGAGAATAAGTTTCTTCATGAAATATTATTATTGATATGTATATTTTTTTGACAAAAATATTTAAATATCTAAACCTGAATAGATCCTCTAAGAAAATTATTAACATAACTCAATTTTATGTAATGATTAAGGAAGAGTCCTTATATGTGTTATCATAGGTCGGTTTAGAAAACATTAATAGTTATAATATTGTTAAATGGATGACCATAAATTAATTTTGGGTAATATAGAAATGATATAGCATTTAAAGATTACTGTTTATCTTTGCCTAAGATATTTATGTGTTCAGAATTGTTTTTCCCAGATGAAATACGAAAACTATATTGGGAAGGCACATAGAGGAGAATAACCTTGAAAATCATCAACCAGAGGTTGTAAGAATAAGAACTGAACAGTTTGTTGCAGTTATGGAACTGTTTACTATGTCTCTTGATGGTTGTGGTATCCATTCATGAGTTAATCCAGATCAACCATAGATGAACATGACAATACTGTATCATTTTATGATGCAACATTCCCCATCATTCAAAGGATCATATGACCCTGTGGAAGATAAAGGGTGGATCAATTCATGAGAAATTCCTTTTGTTGTCATGGGTTGTATAGACAATCAAAAGGATAGTCTTGCTGTTTATTGTTTTTTAGATGAAGCTGATCAGTGTAGGTCGATAGTAAAATTTATCAAGGACAGTGACAATATTTATGCTCTTGGTATGGATGAATTCAAAGGGATGTTTCATGAGAAATATATTCATATGTTTGTTCGAAATCGGATAGAAAATCAATTATTTGAATTGAGTAAGGAGGATAAATCAGTGGTTGTTTATGAAGAAAAGTTCACTCCAATGGAAATCCCTTATGCATATTTCATCTAAGATATTTATAGTTATATTAAATGATTTAAATAAGAAATGAAATTGTGATATTGGATAAAATTTTCCACTTGATAATTCAAAATCACAGAAAACCAGGTTTGTTGTGTCGTGACGGTAAAAATGGTGATTTTTTATGATTAGGTGTTCCAAGAGATTAAACCAAATAAGCGGACTAGTTAGAAGGAAAGGGGATAGAATTCTACAAAGACGCCTGACGGTGAAAAAATTAAATATCCATCTTGTGAGAATTGTGGTAAAAAAACAACTTGGATAATGTTTATCAATGTCTGGAAAGTGATTCTGGTGTGCTAAGTCGGTCCGTTTTGCTCATAAATGTAAGGCAGATAATCAACAAGGCAATGAAAATCCAGCGGTATGACGTTTTATGTGTAATGAAATTTGTTATTATTCAAAAGATTTTCTCGAAAAAAACATAACATAGGGAAACCAACCTAAATACAATTAGAATGGGGTAGTGAAATACTTTTCAAATACATCAGCCGATGATGGGAAATCAAATGTAGTAGTATCATGTACACTATTTATTTATTCAGATTATGCCAATGTTTTATTTGATTTAGGGTCTAAACATTCGTTCATTTATGAGAAATATTCTAGAAAACTGGGAATTCCATTTCATGATATGAATCCTCAAAATATGGTAAAAACACCAGGAGGAAATGTTGAGAAAAAATAAATTATTAGAACCATCTAATCCTTTTGTGTTGAAAGTATCTACCTCCAAACCTTATTTTTTTCATCTAGAAGAGTTTGATGGTATTTTGGGTAGGGATTGGCTTTCTGTTTATCATGCTATGATTGACAGCATAGATAAATAGGAATATATTAAGAATGGTTTTCTTGTTTGTGTACAATAATGAACCCTTACTTTTTGTAAAATATCAGGAAGCTGAGATAAAAGACAAAGATAGAAATTAATGTTACCTTTCATATATTTTCTGAAAAAATAGGAATTGTTCAGATTAGTTATTTAATAATAGTAAATGAGTACCTTGATGTTTATCGAGATGAGTTTCCAGGTATTATACCTTATCAGGAAGTTTAATTTACTATTGACTTAGTACCTATTTATAAGACAATTTCAAAACCCCATAATCGAATGGATCAAATTGAACATTTTGTGTTAAAGAAAAATTACAGGAGTTATTAGAAAAAGGATTCATTTGACCAATCACATCACCATGAGGATAACTTATATTATTTATTAAAACGAAATATGGATCAATGAGACCTTACATTGATTGAAGAGCATTGAATAAAATCACTGTTATGAACTAGTATCCATTGCCTCTTATCGATAATTATTTTGTTCAGCTCCGGGGAGATCAATTTTTTGAAGATAGACATGAGATCGTGTACAACCAGTTTAATGTAAAGGATAAAGTCATTCCAAAGACCGTGTTTTGTAATATATATGGCCATTATGAATTTTTATTTATTTCTTTTGGATTAACCAATGAACCTATTGTATTCATGGATCTTATGAATATAATTTTCTCTGAGTTCATGGAAAAGATTTTTGCTATGTTCATTGATGATATTTTGGTCTATTCTAAATGTTAATTGAAGCATGAAAGAAATTTATGTGTTTTCTTACAAAACATAAAAGAAGAAAAATTGTATTTTAAATTCATCAAGTACGAGTTTTGGTTTAAAAAAATTTCACTCCTTGGTTACATTGTTTAAAAAAATGGAATAATTGTTGATCCTGCTAAAAAAAGTTGATGAATAATGGAAAAGACCAACAAAAATAATTTAGATCCATAGTTATCTTAGTTTATCAGGTTATTACAAGAGTATTGTTGAATATTTTCCACATTAATCTATCACACTGACTAAATTCACAATAAATTGTATTAAGTTCATCTAGAAAAAAGAAACTGATGATCGTGTTCAGGAATTGAGAAGATGATTGGTGAATGCTCTATTTTTTGAACTATCTTCCAGAAATCGTGATTTTGTTATATATAGTGATTCTTCCATGACTGTACTTTTATTTTTCATAATGCAAACTGATTAGGTAATTTTTTATGATTCACCTCATTTGAAACCTCATTATTTAATTACACTACCAATGATTTGGAATTAGCTATTGTTGTTTTTTCATTAAATATTTGGAGGCATCATTTGTATAAGGAAAATTGTGAAATATATAATGATAATTAATTATTAAAGTATATATTCACTCAGAAGGAACTAAATAGATGACCGAGGATATGGGTAGAATTAATCAAGGATTATGATTTCATGAATCATTACTATCAATGAATGGAAAATAATGTGGTCAATGAATTGAGTCAAAAAACTATTTCTACATTAGCCTTGTTATATTTGGAACATGACACATTGAATAATGATTTAATTAAAATTGGAATAGAAGTTGTTTTTACAGGAGTTTCCACTATTTTGTTTTAGGTATTAGAGAAATCATCTCTATCAGATAGGATTATGTAAGCACCGAAGGAAGATATCGAGTTGATGAAAATTGTAGTCTTGGTTCAGAAGGATATGCTGCTAAATTTAACATTGATAATAATTTTATTTTGATATTTCTAAAGAGATTATGTATTCCTTTTGATTAATAGTTGAAGAAATATTTATTATGTGAAGCTCGTAGTTCATTTTTAGTTAATCTTTGCCGAATTATCATGTACAGAGATATTCAAGAGTATTACTAGTGGGAGGAATGAAAGTGATATTGTTGATTTTAATGTTAATTGTTTGACTTGTCAACATGTTAAAGGAGAGGGAAAATTACAGAAAGGGATATTTCTTCCTTTACCAGTCCTAGAGTGGATTTCAAAAAATATATCCATGGACTTTGTTGTTGTATTACCGAAGTCATCTTGAGGTAATAATGAAATATGGACTATTTTTGATCGACTAAATAAATCTAATCACCTCTATCCTATTCAAGATACTCCATATCTAGATCAAATTTCTTTATTGTATGTTAAAGAGATAATGAGGTTGCATGGATTTCCCATCTCTATTGCATCTGATCATGATCCCATGTTTACTTATATATTTTGCAAAGGAATTCAGAAGCAATTGGCTACTGAATTATGATTTCGTATAGCTTTTCATCCTCAATCATATGTGTAGTCAGACTGAAAAATTCATACCTTGGAGGATATGCTACGCGATTGTTCAATAGATTACCATGTATGTTGGGAGAAACATATTTCTATGGTAGAGTTTTCCTATAATAACAGTTTTTATTAATGTATAAATATGGCTATATTATAGGAATTATATGGAATGTAGTGTCAAACTCCATATTTTTAGATGAAAAAGGTAAAATGAAGCTGATGGGACAAGAATTTTTATATGATATTGGAGAAAAAGATCAGTTGACTTAGAGGAAGATGAGAACTACTCAGAGTTGGTAGAAAAGTATTGTGCATAACAGGAAGAAAGATCATTCTTTTGATGATGTAATCATGTCATTCTCAATGTTTCTCCCTTGAAAAGTATGATTCATTTTGGTAAGAAAGGAATGTTGAGTCTGAGGTACATTAAACACTATAAAATCCTAGAGAAGGTTAGATCAGTTGCATAAAGAGTGTATTTACCTCTACAATTTTTTCATTTATCAATGTTGTTAATGTAAATTCCATATCCATCTCATGTATTGATCCCAGTGCTAGTTCATTTGGAAGAGAATTTTTTTAATGAGGAACAAGTATTCCAGATTCTAGACCAAAGAGAAAAATTGTTGGGGAATAATGTAATTCATTAGCTAATGTATTTTTTTTTTAAAATTATATTGTTGAAGTGGAAAATTTGAATCTAAAATTCTATGAGGGATAAATACCCATATTTATTTAATATGTATATAAAATTTCGACAATGCATTTTCCAAAAGTTGGAAGGATATAGCGTCCCCTGTAAATAATGAATATAATGTTTTAATATTTATTAATATTTGTGAATTAAATATTAAATTTAATTTCATTGGGATTCTATGTTTTATATCTTACTCAACACACAAAAATGGGTTTCTTTAAAAATAATACATTGCACACGACATTGAATCATACTATAATAAATTATATTATATTGTTATTTTAAATGGTACTTAACGCATAGTCTTTCTAATGGAAATAATGAATATATCCAACTAAAATATTATTACACATGTTTTTAAAATGTTTTTACATTTATACAATAAATTTTAGAGGCTTAAAATAATTACTTCTCTGATTTTAAGCATAAATACTATAATATTATTTAACAGATCATTTTATTTTTTTGATAGAGTAGACTTTTTAAATCTTGTTTTCTCACTTTCATATATTATATTTGAAAAATATCCTCCTTTATTAGAATTATGACATCAATATTTACTTTTGATGATGCTTTTTTAATTTTTCTGATACTGTTAATTTTGTAATGAATATTGAAAAATGTTATATTTTAATTAAAAACATACATTTAATATAATTTATTTTTGTGGTTAAATTATAGTTTTAGTTGGTTTTAAATTTTAATTATAATGTATTTTTACGAAATAATCCAATTTTGGTCATTTTATGTAATCTCATTTTGAATGTAGACGTAAAAATTTATCAATGTTTTGATAATTATTTTTTCATAAATACATGCTTTTTTGACAACAAGAATAAATATTAAATTAATTTATTCGACTTCTGTGTTTTGAATTTGAAAAAAATTGATTCAATATTTTAAATTAGGAGGTAAAAATTTTGTAAATATGTAAATTTTATTTTTTGACATTTTGAATATTTACTTCAGTAAATATTTTTTCCCATGGTTAAATGCTAAATTTGGTAAATAATGGTAAAAGAATATTTTTATTATAATATTAAATTACCCTACCATGTGTCCTAATTCTATTGGTTGATAAATGTCTGTCAATGGTCATCATTGGGTCGATTTTGGGACCACATAATGTCACTTGGGTATGATAATGACACTTTATATTTATTATTTTAATGTAAAAAATTGTATATAAACATATATATGTTAGTAGATCAATTTTTATGTGGTGTTATATAAGATAAATCCTTAAATATAAATAATAATTTTAATTATAAAATGATTTTATAAATCTTGGTAATTTATTTATAATTGTAACACATAAATAAATAAAATTATTTATGACACAATGATGATGGAGTGAATACATTATTAATGAATGATTTAAATAAATGAAATTAAAAAATATAAAAAACAATCCAAAACAATTCCATTTCTTATTGTATGATTTTATTTCATTCACGAGTCAAATTATATTAGAAGTTAATGTGTTTTGTACCATTTCAAATTGAAAATAATTTTATAGTAAAATAATTATTCTAAAAAAATCCTATTGAACCCCTCATTAATCTTATAAACGTACACCATCTTTAACCAATTACTCACACATATAAAGCCCCTTGTATCATCCAAAATCATTCTCAATAAGCTCCCTATATCCCTATATTCCTCCTAGAATCCTTCCCCTAGTCAAAAGGCAATTTGAGTAAATTCTTTGGATCAATCCAAAGGGAGATACACGATTTAAGGGTAACATATTCTATTAAGTTCATTTATTTTATTTTATTCCCCACTCTCTATTCTCTTCTTATTATTTTTTAACATAAGATACATTGTATCCTAGATAAACTAGGTCATTTTTATGATATTTATTCTAACTACACCTACACACACCAACATCTAATGGGTAAAGAACAGATTGTTTCTATGGATGATGAAGTACTACCTCGCGAAATGGTAATTGTTCAATCATTACCAACCACCACTTATGGTCACCATTACAGTGTTAATATATTTATATGTGAGATATATTTTATTTATATTGTTTTAATAATTATTTATTTTTCATTTATAAAATACCTTTATGGTTTCCATAATGTGTAAATATGATAATTTCATTTGAGTAAGTGTGGCCTACCACCCCCTCAAAGGTATATGAATCATTCATGACGTACATAGAACATATAAGAATGTAGTTAATGAAATTATATATGATATGATATGGGAATTATTATATATCTATGTATAATTATGTTTTTATTCCATTGAAATACAACATAGAAATGAAGGCATCGTTCATGTGTACGTATGGCTTATCGTCTTAATGACCAGTGTATTTCATTTCTTATCTTAAATGTTATGTAATGATATAAAAACATATATAATAGATATATATTATATATATGATATTTAAATCATGAATAACATTCATTAGATAATGGAATTTTCACTACAAGAACAAATTATAATTATAACATGTTTAGTTTATCTCATTTTCCGAACATCGACAAAATGTCAAATATGTACTAAAATATATAAATAATTGGTAAAGAAATTTAATAAGTGATATAAATTGAAAAATAAACTTGAAAAAGATTTTTAAGAAAGTAGAAATTAACATATGTTTATTATTCAGGAAAATAACAAACGAACAGGTCATGTTGGACCCGAGGGAAAGGACATCGGCTCAATCTGATTTCAATGAGGTATGTTTTGATAATATACACCTCCTTAATTTAAGGGTATATAATAAAAAAAATTGAATTTTAATTCAGTTTAAGGGTAATATTTCTTTAATGATTTTAATAAACAACATAAGGAATTTTTTTAACGTCTATAGTGATATTTACCTCTCTGCCGCACTAATCGTTATTTAGATTACTCTATTAGTCTAACTATTTTATATAAAGCCAAATGAAAAACACCTTATTAAATATTTTGATGTTTAGGCATTGAAATTTTTTTAATGGATTTATTTTTTCAATATCATTAAATGACTTCATATGATTGAAAATAAAATTATATTTCTGAAATGTTAATATTTTCATTGTTTTATGTGTTATGATTTTATAATTGTACATAGAAATTTGATGATTGGTAAAGTGATAAACCTTATTTTTGGTGGTGCTGTTATAAACAATGATGTGTGGTTACGTTATAACCTCCAATGCACAGATTATAGATGTTGGACCTATGACTATTCAATTTTGTGATATGTGTGAAAGCTGACCGTATGGTTATTCCATTTATGTATACATTTTTGTCCCAAGATTCAATTATATGTTATGTGTTATTTATATGAATTTTATGGTAATATTTTTGTTATAAATGTGTAATAAAAGGCATTTTATTAATTTAAGAGTACTTACTAATTCATAATGGTTAAATTTTTTTCTTTTGATAATATGTTCTTGGTTTACTTATTATTTTGAAAAACAAACAGTTTTCCTTCATTCTGTATCCTTTACTGAGCTTTTTTCTCATCCCATGTTTTTTAAATGTTTTATTCAAGACATGATGTGCGATAGGATCATGGATGTGATCAAGTAAATGTCATTCTATCTAATGTATGGAACTACACCTGACCATTTTTTTTCATAGAGTTTTTATTTTATTAAAAAAATGGATAATGAGTAGAAGTGTCTACATGTAATATTCAAGTTGTTACGTATATGGTATGACCTAATTCTCTAAATCTATAAACCTTAAAATATCCTCAATGTAATTTATTAAATTAATTCAAGATTATTTAATTTTTATTGCTGCATTCTTATAAAATCCACAAAATGATTCGCAATATTCTTTTTAAAAATATGTTCGACCTAACTATTTCATGTATAATTCCATTTAAGTCCAACCAGTATGAAGGAAACCATTATATATCAGAATTTTTTTTAACATGTCATATTATTCCCATCACCTTTGAAATATGCATATCCATCTCCTATCACAGCCTGAACCATGATATTGGACACATAGTTCTGAACATCTGATAGTTTCCATGAGCTAACAGAGCCATTTGACTTCCCACAGTATAACGCATATAAATATTCATGGTATTTAAAATGCATAAAAAATATAATGACATTAATGTTGTAGAAAATATTAAAAAAATATAAAATAGTCATTATTATCAATAAGTATATCACAGTCAAATTCACATTTGACTTTTAATCACATAATCTTATGAAATCAACATTTCCCCAACGTAAATCATATGTGGTCCACCATAACAATCTGTTTTAATATTATAAATTTTGTGGCCAAAGCCTAATTTTTATTACAACAGAAAAGACACCACTATTTGTCCCATATGTTTCAAAAAATCCCAACTATCATAAAAAAATTAATGTCACCATATTCATTATTTTCTAACACTACATGAAATTAATCAGATGATATATTCTATGAAATATTAATAATGTTAAAAAAATATGAAATATTTTATGAATCAAATTTACACTATTTGGAAAAAATATTTAATAAAATCACTTTTAAATAAAATTTATTTAGGCAATTAAATTTTTAAAAAATGATAGAAATACTGTATAAATGTATCATATTACTGAAAAAAAATAAAAAAAATAAACCTAAAAGTCAAAAAATAAATATTACTAATTGATATTCAGGCTACCTATAAGTTATTAAATCTTTTATTAACCATAGATGAAAAATAAAGGCACATAACTTGCTAGAATGAAAAGGGTAAAATTAAATATTTTATTCTATGAAACAAATTATAATTATATGCATGTAATATCCATCATAATGGATCTCCCAATGTTATATTTAACCATCCTTTAAATGAACCTAGGGAATTATACGCTTCTTTAATAATTTAATGATCTCTACTAATGAAATATAATTTAGAAAACTATGATATAACATCAAATATCATATATCCACATTTCAATGTAGATTTTTTAAAAAGGAATCATCTAATGAAGGATTCCACATCAATAATTCCTATGAAACATTAACCTTATATATTAATTCCTCATCTTTATAAATTAATTTTCCATAATTAAAATTCAACACTGATTTTAATTTAAGCATAAATGAAAAACTATCTATAAATACAATTTAATATTACAAATATTAATAGTTAATTTATAATTTAATAAATTTACATTTAATTGACATCAAAATAAATAATGGATATAATTGTAAAATTAAATACCATCAATAATTTTTATGAAAAATAAAATAAATTCTATGTGGATGAAATCCACTCTTCAAACATATCACTACTCATCAAAACAAACACTTAGTTTTTAATATTTCCTTTAATTTATATTCACATTATAATATAACTAACTACTAACCATGAGTAATATTTCTCCAATACTCACATCTTCCCATCAAACAAATTCACTAAATGATAATAAAGTGTTAATTTCTGTAGTTAGAATCATAAAATTTCAGTTTAAAATATTAATTTTATACATAAAAAATCTAATAACATACCATAATATGTGAGGAAAAAATATTCATACAATAAAAATATGAATGGACCAAATAATTTAAATGAATTTATATTTAGGAAAATCTTTTTTACACCATTTTTTTAAATCAAAAAAAAATTCCATGTAAAGAAAATCATTAATCCGAAAGAAATTATTTTGTATCAGTGAACACAAAAAACTGTTTAACTAAAATAATTTAAAACTAAATAACATATCATATTACTGTAATTTACTTAAATATAATTTCATGAAACAATCCATGTGATAAAAGTTTTTGGGATATAATAACATTGCACTAAAATTCTAAATATCATTCTAAAAGGTAATTTCTAAAACATGAAGGATATTTTCTTTCTTATTAAATTATATGGAACATATTATTATATTATAAATTGTTGATATAAAATGGATCACTAATAATACTATTTAATAACATACATAAATTATAATACCATATAAATTAGAATTATAATAAAAATATTCTAAATAAAATAATTATTGAATGATCACTCTATTTGTACCATACTATTGAGAATGACATTCACATTATAGAATCGTAAATAAATTTATCTGATTTTTTATTCCCATATATCATTCATGTTTTTCTTTAAAATTTAAAACTATAAATATGAAAATATATTTAAATATTAAAATTGTTTCTTATAAATATGAATCTATATCTATCACATTATTCATAATTTTTAAGAAGTTTCATTACCAACTCTATAACCTGATAAGGTGTGTCTAGACATGACATTATTATAATGATTTTATTAGGGTATTAGATGTAAAAACAACCGCTCAAAAAAATTTCATTGAACATTTTTAATTACAATATATATATATATTCTAGAATTATGTTAACCATAATTTCAATACAATGGAATATTTGGTCTGTTTACTCATATTTTCAAAGATCATCATATTTAAGATATAAAAATCAAAAGAATTGTTTTTATAACAATTAATATTAAAATATTTTCATGAATGAAAATTTTATAAAATAATTATAGTTAAAAATTTCATCATGAGCATTTGAATATTCACATAATTATGAAATCATCATTAAAAATAAAAATCACTTTTTTATAATAACGATTTTTGATTTTCATAATGTATAATGTATAACATTGATCGGGGATTATTGTCATACTACTTAATTTAATTGAACTTTATTCCATAATTATATCTTAAAAATATTAAAACCTGTATAATGGTAATGTTATATGGGTACCATATTTACCAATAAACAACAAACTCCACATAAAATACAATGCGTAATTATAGAATTATATAAAAAATTTACAACATTTTTTACCATTTCAAAAATAATGCATTTCCTTGTTCTGGTAGAGTTATATGAAAAATATATTCACTATAATATAAATTATAGTAAAATAAAATTTTAAATTTTGTATCGTATACATTATGAAATTCATCAATAAAGTCAATAGATAAGCGACATGTATTTCATTGTATCATTATAATCCATGAACCTAAATTTTAAATTCTACCTTTAGTATCATGATTAATTTTTTTGATTGGATCATAAAAAATTTATAATCGGTCACTCAATAAACTAAAAAAAATTATCATTAATAATCTTGAGATGTCAGAGAATCACTATAATAATTTCTTCCATAATAAATCTCACATGGACTTCCCAGATAAGATTTCATTCATTGCATGTAGGATTAGAATATTTTAAAATTATTCTTCTTACAAAATATAGATATCATTGGAAAATAATTTTTTAACATTGTCATAGTTACATTTTTTCAATATATGCAATATTTTTATAATTGATAGGAAGTAATAACAATTTTTATATTCTTATAAATCATTTGTCTTCGAACTACATTATCTTTTCATATTTTGGTGTTGATCGACTATTTGACATGATACAAAATGTGTGTAAGGGCCTAAACATAACAATATGTAATTATAGTATTCATTAAAAAATTATCATCCAATATATCCTTAAAATAATTTTTATTTATAGTTTTAGTTGATTATGAAGATATTTACATAGTAAAACACCAGCATTGAAAAAAATTGAAATATTTTCCAAAAGAAATTATTATTTAACTAACATTATATTATTATATAAACAACAAATATATTACTCATAATAATTAATATGGGACTAAAATCATAATAAATAGAGTGCATAAATTATCTATATATGTAATCATAATAGATAACTTCTAAATATCATTTGTGATTTTAATATTAGAATATTTATATTATTACATAAACAAGGTGTAGAGACCCATACTTTACATACATTGTTATTACTTCCGAATTGAAGCACACTTATTACAACATATAACAAAACCAGGAAAGGGCTGTATAGGTATAGTGTCTTTAGAAACTGGGAAACACAAAGAACTGGTTTATAAAGCATCTGCATTGTCTCCCATTTATTTCATCATATCTATAGTCCCTTTTGACATATCTTACTTAATAACATTCTTCCTGACCTGGGGAAAGAAAAAATAAAAAAGGGTGAGCTCAAATGCTCAGTAAGGGTAAAGAAAAGAAATATCAATCACATCATATACATAAGAACATATCTTTTGGAAATCTTAACCTACAAAAGAAATCATAATTTCAAAACATGGGATAAATCATAGTAGTGAAATGTAATCAAAATAATCATAACATAAAACAAGAAACATTGTGGAATACACACATAATCGTAGAGAATAATTACTTTTTAATCAAGACTCATTTCCAAGACTATCTTAGTGGACAAAGACCATTTCTGAACCTAGTTCACTCCTCGTTTCAGTCCTGTTTCACTGAACCAGTTAAACCTGCCGTTCGAGCCATGTCTATCTCATGATATATAAAATCTTCACCCAATGCATTGTAGGGAAATATAGGTCCCAACCATCTCATAATTATACCATTCTTATGTGTGCCACAAAATCATAAACCATACATCCTAGCATAAACCATGTAATAAAAATTGGAATCTTTAAACATCGTGAAATCATAAAACAATTCATATAAGATAAAAGAATTCATAAAAATATTTCCATCACAAGATAATCAAATCCATGTAATAATAGGGATAGAAACACATTCCTTTATTATCATATATGGAAAATAATTTTGATAAAACACTTGAACTCCATTCTTGAGGAAAATATCCTTTCTACATCAAATTTTTTTTCCTTTCTTAACATGTCATACCATTTTAAACTAAAAGAAGCTGATTAAAAATAAACTCGAAAAATTTTAAAGGTAGTTTTTTGGAAATTTTGTTTTAAAAATCAATTCAAGCCGTATAAGTTAAAAAACATTCTTCTCTTACTTTTATTGGAAAATTCAAAAGGTACCTCGTACGAAAAATGACAAAAGATTCCTTTCATATCTTTTACTAAAAACTCAAATAAGGGTAAAATTAGATTTAAACAATTTTAGGTGGATGGAAATAATATTACATATTGAGGAAACATAGATGTGGATGATAAAATACACCCCAGAAAATACTGAAGTATAAACAATCTCAGATTAAAATGAGATTGTGATATTTCCCTTACCTTAGGTATGATATTCTTTGTACGTGTCCGAACCTCTTGTATAATGATTTAAATAATGTTATTCACTTCTTACAGAATCATACTCATTGTTATGATATCACATATGGTCATATTATTAGATTCTTATTAGTAATATTTCATTACAACTTGTTATTCAGGTGTTTATTACTTTTTGTTCTTATGCGTGTTTTGTCGAATAAATTTTTATTCTTCTCTTTAGGTTATAGATAACTTATTTCCAGAATTATACTAGTGTAATATATATCATATTCATTCATTCAATTCATTTATATAATCATTATGAAATGAAGATCATGTAGAACGAGTCACATCACATCGTGGAGACGGTATTCCTTACGTACGCACGAGCGATGATATCGTTCCCATGATCATGTAATTGTATTGGAGTGTATGTATACTATTTCAGAATCAATATCACATTACAATAATCATATACAGTCATTATTTACACCACTATACCCATCCAAGTATGGTGGTGGTGGAAAATATATTGCACCACGGCGTGGAGATGGTATTCCGTACGTACGCACGCGCGATGATTTCATTTTCCGTAGGATTGATAGTTGGTGAAATAGGGTTGTCTCATACTTATAATAAAATATCAGTATATGAGTGATACTGATGTTATTACTTCATAATGAAACAACTATAGGATACTAAAATTGGCCTTTGAAGAAGACCAGGACCTCTAGGATGTCTCTAGGGAAGTGGAGTGGAGAAAGTGACAGGGGTTGGCCGAGCATGAAAGCTCAAAGTGGTGTGAGGAAGAGGGGGATGAGGTGCCCTTTTATAAGGGAGGAGAGGGGCTCCTTTGTAAAAACTAAAAATATTATTTCATTATAAATTCATGATCAGTTTTAAATAGCTCCAAATTGATTTATTTGGATGCTAAGTTGGGGATGGGTCGAAAGACTCTCATCCAATAGAATTTAGACATGTTTAGGTTCCTATTTTAACCTTATCATTTATATTTAACATTAAGTTAAATAATTTTACTTTTTCTGTTTCTTCTTGTGTTCTTATACTATAAGGTTAATAAACATACTATAAGCTTCCAAATGAACCCCAAGTTGTTTATTATTAATATATATAAACTTATCTAAGTCATTTGGATGAATCTGAGATTTTTAGGAATAAAATAACAATTAATAATATAATATTTGTTTTAAAAACTATTTTATGTCAATTTTGACACTATTTAGTAATTGATTTTTGTGAAAATTATAAACGAATGATTAGTTCGAAAAAAGTAAACTAAATCAATACTAGCATGTCCTATTAACCTATAAAGTAAGTGTAATTCATAAAAAGTCTCAAATTACATTTATTTTGCTATTTATAACATCAATTATGTCAATATTTCATTAATAAGATAATTAATGCCTCATCATTGTGTCATAAATTAATTAAATTATATAATGTCTAAAATTTACAAATAAAATACCATTATGTATGAAATTTTTTAGCATTCTAATGAATATCTATAGTCGAATTTATCTTATGTATAACTTTATATTAAAAATTATTTACTTATTAAACATTTATTTTAACTATTTTAACCCTTCTTTAAATAAATTAAAAATAAATGTCCTAATCTAATCTAGGTGGGCCTAAACGGTCATAATTTATACCTAAGTTTGTTTTTGTCGAATTAAACTTATCCAATAGAATTACTACATGTGTTAGGGTAATAATAATATCATTTTCACCCTTAATTACCCTATTTACTTTTAACCGTTTTAAATAAAATTAAAAGTTATTATTAACCAAAAATTATTTTCATCTCATTGAACCAGATTTTACTTAATGACATCAACCATGTCTCTTGGATTTTGGAAATTACACTTACTGAAGTGGTAAAATTATGTTTTATGAAAAATTCATTTTTTAACTACCACTTAGTGGTTTCACTATTCATCAAAAAATGAATGTTTCTAGAAAAATACCAAAAATTAGGCCTAATCTATATTTGATATTATGAACTGAAAAATGATGTCTATTTTACCAAATTTAAAACATATCAGTTGCATTACATACTTTAAAAATTAATTCTCGTCGTCAAAACAAATAGCATGTACTTAAGAGATAATAACTATCAAAAGATTGACATTTGTTTATGTCTGGTTTAAATGTGAAAATACATCCAATGACAAACATTGTATTAAATTCTAAAAATATATTATAAATATTCTTTAAAACCACTCAAATTAATAATTTATCACTATTAATTATTTCTATTAAAAGGGTTGTTTTTAATTAAAATTTAGTAATTTTCACTGTTCATCAAAAAATCAAAGTTATCCGAAAAGTACCAAAATTCCACCCTAAGATAATTTCGATATTCCAAATCCAAAAATGAAGTCCATTTTGAAAAAAATAAAATTTACAAAATTTCAAAAAGTGGATATTTCTATTCATAACGGCTAGTTTTAATAATAATTTAATAGCATATCATTGTTTAGTGAAACTCGGTATTGTGTACAACACACGCTATCACAGAAGGTCGCGCTTGCATGTAATGCAAGCCGAGCAAGTGTTGTGTGTAGTAAAAGATTCCTTTGATGATTTATATAACATAAAAACAAAATATTTCTCATAAAAGTCTCGGGTGTTACATTCTACCCCCCTTGAAATGAATTTTGCCCTCGAAATTCGTCACTTTGTAACACAAAGATGAGGATACCTCGCCCTCATCATATCCTCAAGATCCCATGTAGCTTCTTCTAATTGGTGGTTATTCCATAAAACATTCACCAATCGAGTGGTCTTTTTTTAGGACTTTTTCACTATGACCAGAATCTCTATTAGTTGTTCTTCATAAGAAAGATCTTTCTCTAGTGGTACAAATTCTGAGCTGAGTACATGTGAAAGATCAGGTATGTACTTTCTCAGGAGAGATACATGGAACACATCGTGAACTTAAGAGAAATTCGGTGGAAGCTCCAATCGGTAAGCTACCATCCCAACACGATCCAGTATTTCGAAATGACCGATATATCTAGGGCTCAACTTCCCCTTCTTTCAAAATCTCATGACCCTCTTCCATTGAGATATTCGTAAGAACACATTATCACCCACATCAAACTCTAGGTCTTTTCTTCGGTTGTTCGCATAACATTTCTGTCGAATCTGAGCTGCTCTTATGTGTTATTGAATAGATCTGACCTTTTCTGGCATTTTATCAACGAGATCGGGTCTTAATAGCTTTCTTTCCCCAACTTCATCCCATCAAGTTGGAGTCCTGCATTTCTTTCTATAGAGAGCTTCATAAGGAGCCATCTGAATACTGTAGAGAAAGATATTATTATAATAAAATTCCACCAAAGGTAGGTGTTGATCCCAACCACCTTTGAATTACATAGAGGAAGCTCTCAACATATCTTCAAGAGTTTGAATCGCCTTCTCAGACTGACTGTCTGTCTGAGGATGATAAGCAGTGCTGAAACACAACTATGTATCCAGAGTATGCTGAAGACTTCACCAGAACATTGAGGTAAACCTCGGATCCCAATCAGATATAATAGATAGTGGTACTCCATGCAATCTTACCACTTCCTTCACATATATCCTGTCAAGCTGATCAAGAGAAAAATCCTCTCTAATAGCGATGAAGTGTGCATACATTGTAAGACGATCAACTATGACCCAGCTAGCCTTATTGCCTTTGGATATTTTAGGAATTCTGGTGACAACGTCCATGGTGATGTTTTCCAATTTCCATTCGGGTATGGGTAATGGTTGTAACATCCCCTTAGACTTCTGTCTCTCAGCTTTTACTTGCTGACAAACCAATCATCAAGAGACATATTCAGCAACATCTCTTTTCATGCCATCCCACTAGAATTACTCTTTTAGGTCCTTATACATCTTCGTGCTTCTAGGATGAATGGAGAACGAAGATCTATGAGCCTCATCTAGCAGCTCCTTCATTAATTCGGGGATGGGAGGAACACAACCCCGATTCTTGAACTTTATTATCCCCTCACAATCAAGGACGAATTCAAGAACATTTCTCACCTTCTTTTGTAACTCAACATCTTTTTTCTGTTCCTCTTTAATCATCAAATTTATTGATGGTTGAACATTTATTTGATAAAGATATGATTTTGCCCCTTTAATTATAATTATAAGATCCATCCTTTGTAAATCCATAAATATTGGATCTTTTGTGATCCTCAACATGGATAAACTGGCATGGTATTTTTGACTTAATGCATCTGCCACCTTGTTTTCTTTCCCTGGGTGGTAATGGATTGAGTAGTCGTAATCCATAATCAGATCCAACCATCTTCTTTTGCGCATATTCATCTCCTTTTGTGCAAAAGTATAATTTAAACTTTTATAATCAGTATAAATGTCACACCTTTCTTCATAAAGATAATGCCTCCAAATCTTTAATGCAAAGATTACCACAGCTAACTCCAAATCATGAGTTGGGTAATTTTGCTCATGTATTTTCAATTTTCGTGAGTCATAAGCTATCACCATATCATTTTGCATAAGAATGCACTACAATCCCTTCATGGATGCATAACTATAGATCACAAACCTTTCTCCACTACAAGGCAGTGTGAAAACTGGTGCACTGGATAACCTTCTTTTCAACTCCTTGAAATTCTTTTCACATTCCTACTTCCAAACAAACATAATTCCTTTCCGAGTCAACATGGTGAGTGGATTAGATAATCCTGAAAAATCTTTCACAAAATGTCGATAATATCCCTCCAAACCAAGAAAACTTCGGATCTCAGTTACTATTGTTGGTCTCGACCATCTTTCGATAACCTTTGGTTTTGCTGGATCCACATATATCCCCTCTTTTGAGATTATGTGACCCAAAAATGAATCTTTTTGAAGCAAAAATTCACACATGGTATATTTGGAATAAAACTTCTTCTTTATCAGGGTCTTCAATATAATTCTAAAGTGATCATCATGTTCCACCTTTCTCTTTGAATAGAAAAGAATATCTTCTGTAAAGACTACCACAAACTGATCATGATAGTCTCTAAAGACTCTATTCATCAGATCCATGAAGATAGCAGGGGCATTAGTAAGACCAAATGGAATCACTATAAATTCATAGTGTCCATACCCTGTACGAAAATCCGTCTTTGGTATATCCTCCCTTTTGACCCTTAATTGATGATACCCTAAAGGAAGATCAATCTTGTAAAAGTATTGAGCACTGTGTAGTTTTTCAAATAGGTCATCAATGTGCAGGAGAGGATATTTTTTCTTGATAGTGATCTTGTTATGTTATCGATAATTAATGCAGAGTCTCATTGATCCATCTTTCTTCTCAACAAACAGAATAGGTGCTCCCCAAGGTGACACACTAGGGCATATGAAACCCTTATCAAGATTCCCTTGGAGTTGCTTCTTCAATTCCTGCAACTAATATGGGGCCATTCTAAAAGGTGTCTTTGTAATAGGAAAAGAACCTGTTACGAGTTCTATTGAAAACTCAACTTCACGATATGGTGGAAGACTCAGTAATTCCTCTGGAAAGACATCATCAAACTCCCGTACAATGGGAATATTCTTAATCGTGAGTTTCTCACAAACCATTTGATATAAATAACCTTCATTTAGTGGAATCAAGACCCATAAGATGGAAGAAATTTCCACTGGAAGGTTATGTTCATTATTGCATTGATAGATGATCATAGATTGATCTGGACTATGAAATGTAACTTCCCTTCTTTGACAATTGATATGAGCTCCATATAACGAAAGCCAATCCATGCCATGAATAACATCAAATTCCACTATAGGAAGGATCACAAGATTTGCAGGAAGCACATTCCCAAAAACATCGATCATAGAAAAATTATAAACTTTTGATACGACTTTTGTGCCATTAGGGGTTGTCACAGCTAACTCAACATCTAATTGTTGAGGTAATACGGTGATATCCTTAAAAAATTCTTCATAAATAAAAGAGTGGGTTGATCCAGAATCAAATAAAACATTTGCTACATTAGAGTGGATGGTAAGTGTACCTTTCAACACATCGTTATCGTACTCCACATCGCTGAAAGAAACTGCATGCGACTTTCCTTTGTCTTTAGCCTTAAGAGTTTATTTACGTCGACCATCATCATCAAACCTTGGATTTGGGCATTGATTGGCATAATGCCCCATCTCTTTGCACTTGAATCATTGAAGTGTAGTAGGTTCATTATGTGTATCAATTCCTTTTTTTTTGCATCATTAGACATCTTCTTCCCATCATTGCGACATTCAAATTCCCTATGACCTTCCTTTCCACATTTAAAACATTTACATGTACCTTTAAGAAAACTCCCTCCATGTTTCTTTCCACACATTGAGCATAAGGGAAAGCTCATCTTCTTTTTAGTGTGCTCTTTAGATTTTGCTTTGAATTCCATTTTCCTCTTCTTATCAAACCCATATGACTGATGGGTTACTCTAATCTGCATCTCGACTATGAGAGCACATCGAACGATGTCCTCGTAGCTATTCAAGTACCTTATGGCTACCTCCCTTCAAATACTTGGTTTTATGCCACTAAAGAATCAATCGATCTTACTCTCAGGTTGGATAATAATACCAGAAGCGTACCTTTCATGTCTTGAAAAATTTTCTTCTTAGGTACCAACAGATTCATCATCCTTTTGCTTCAGTTCAAGAAACTCTTTCTCCATCTTTTTTCAGAGAATACGAGGGAAGTACTTATTGAAAAATAATTTCTTGAACTTGTCCCATTCCATGGACTGAATTCCATCCCTTTTCATCATATTATTAATAATATTCCACCATTGATCATTATCACCTTCCAATCCATACACTGATAAGAAGACTTTATCATGTTCAGAACATTGAAGAACTGAAAATATCTTTTCAGTAGTACTAATCCATTGTTCAGCAACTAATGGATCAGTAGACCCGTTGAATGAAGGTGGACGCTGTCTCATGAAGGATTCAACAGAATGTTGCTCTTTCCTTTGCTCGTTTGGAAGTCCTGTATGATTCATAGCTTGAGAATGTTGTGTGATCATGACTACAAGATTTTTCATTCAAGCTCCCATAACGTTTGGTTGCTCAGGGGGAAAATCATTGCATTTCCTGTCGCATTCCGCATTAACAGGGTTATTTCGGGTTCCATCCATTGACTAAAACCAATAAGAATAGTGTGAGCAACACTAATTATAATAGTAAAACCACATAATCAAGAATAAAATGTCACACTTAAGGTCTTATCCTAGGTTATTCATGGCCATTTCTAAAACACTAAGATTGTGTTCTATTCTTTGACTTATCTTTTGGATTCTTACTAAGGATTTCGCATCCTAGTTTCCAAATGTTGACTATACCTTTCCACTGATACCAACTATAGCGACCCATAATTTACATACATTGTTTTTACGTCAAATTAAAGCACACTTATTACAACATATAACAAAACCAGTAAAGGACCATATAGGTATAGTGTGTTTAGAAACTGGGAAACCAAACCAACTGGTTCATAAAGCGTCTACATTGTCTCCCATTTATTTCATCATATCTATAGTCCCTTTGGACATATCATACTTAATAACCTTCTTCCTGACCTGGGGAAAGAAAACATACAAAAGGGTGAGATCAAATGATCAGTAAGTGCAAACAAAAGAAATATCAATCACATCATATACATAATAACATAACTTTTGGAAATCTTAACCTGCAAAAGAAATCATAATTTCATAACATGGGATAAATCATAGTAGTGAAAGGTAATCCCAATAATCATAAAATAAAACATGAAACATTTTTTAATACACACATAATCATAGAGAATCATTTATTATTAGTCAATACTCATTGTCAATACTATCATAGTGGACAAAGTCCATTTATGAACCGAGTTCACTCCTCATTTCAGTCATGTTTCACTGAACCGGTTAAACTTGCCTTTCCCACCATGTCTATCTCATGAGATAAAAAACCTTTAACCAATTCATAGGAGGGAGATATAGGTCCCACACATCTCATAATGATACCATTCTTATGTGTGCCACAAAATCAAAAACCATACATCATAGCATAACCCATGTAATAAAAATGGGAATCTTTAAACATCGTGACATCATAAAACCATTCATATAAGATAAAATAATTCATAAAAATATTTCCATCACAACATAATCAATTCCATGTAATAATAGGGATTTAAACATAACCCTTTATTATCTTATAGGGAAAATAATTTTGATAAAACACTTGAACTCCGTTCTTGAGGAAAATATACTTTCTGCTTCAAAAACATTTTTCTTTTATCAACATGTCATTTTATTTTAAACTAAAAGAAGATGATTAAAAATAAACATGAAAACATGTAAAGGAATATTCTTGGAAATATTGTTTTAAAAATCCATTCAATTCGTTTAAGTTAAAAAAACATTCTTCTCGTACTTTTGTCGGAAAAGTCAAAATGTACATCGTACAAAAAACGACAAAAGATTCCTTTCATATCTTTTACTAAAAACTCACCGAAAGGTAAAATTTAATTTAAACAATTGTAGGTGGATGAAAATAATATTTCATATTGAGAAAACATGGATGTGGATGATAAAATACACCCTAGTAAATACCGAAGTATAAAGAATCTCAGATAAAAATGAGATTGTGATATTTCCCTTAACAGAGGTCCGATATGCTTTTTACGTGTCCGAACCTCCTGTATAATGATTGAAATAATGTTATTGACTTATTCCATAATCATACTCATTGTTATGATATCACATATGTTCATATTCTTAGCTTCTTATTAGTAATATTTCATTACAACTTGTTATTCAGGTGTTTATTACTTTTTGTTCTTATGCGTGTTTTATCAAATAAAATCTTATTATTCTCTTTAGGTTATAGATACCTCATTTCCATAATGTTATTAGTGTAATATATATCATATTAATTCATTAAATTCATTTATATAATCATTATGAAATGAAGATCATGTAGAACGAGTCGCATCACATCGTGGAGACGGTATTCCGTACATACGCACGAGCGATGATATCGTTCCCATGATAATGGAATTGTATTGGAGTGTATGTTTACTATTTCATAATCAATATCAATTTACAATAATCATATATAGTAATTATTTACACTATTATACCCATCCAAGTAAGGTGTTGGTGGAAAATAGATTACACCACGGCGTGGAGATGATATTCCGTACGTACGCACGCGCGGTGATTTCATTTTCAGTAGGATGGATAGATGGTGAAATAGGTTTGTTTCATACATATAATAACATATCAGTATATTAGTGATACTGATGTTATTACTTCATAATGAAAAAACTAAATAAGAAGAAGTGGAAGAAGAGATAAGGATGAAAGAATCGGTAATGGACATTACCTCTTCTTTGAAGTGCTTCTTTGAGACATCATTTTAGGGCCCAAAAATTGGTCTTTGAAGAAGACCAGGACCTCTAGGATGTCTCTAGGGAAGTGAAGAGATAAATGTAGCAGGGGTTGGACGAGATTGAAAGCTCAACGTGGTGTGAGGAAGAGGGGGAGGAGGTTCCCTTTTATAAGGGAGGAGAGGGGCTCCTTTGGAAAAACTAAAAATATTATTTTATTATAAAGTCAATTTCGGTTTTAAATAGCTCCAAATTGATTTATATCGAATCTAAGGTAGGGATGGGTCTAAATCATCTCATCCAATATAATTTACAAAAGTTTTGGTTCCTATTTTAACCTTATCATTTAGATTTAACATTAAGTTAAATAATTTTACTCTTACCGTGTCTTCTTCTGTTCTTATACTATAAGGTTAATAAACATACTATAAGAAGCCAAACGAACCCCAAGATGTTTATTATTAAAATATATAACCTTATATAATTCATTTGGCCGAACCTATGATTTTTAGGAATTAAATAACAATTAATAATATAATATTGGTTTTAAAAATTATTTAATGTCACTTTGGACACTATTTGTAATTGATTTTTGTGAAAATAATAACAGAATGATTAGTTCGAAACAAGTTAACTACATCAATAATAACATGTCATTATAACCTATAAAATTATTGGAATTCAAAGAAAGTCTCAAATTACATTTATTTTGGTATTTATAACATCAATAATGTCAATATTTCATTAATAAGATAATTACTGCATCATCTTTGTGTCATAAATAAATTAAATTATTTAATGTCTAAAAATTACAAATTAAATACCATTATGTAGGAAATATTTTTAGATTTCGACTGAATCTTTATAGTCGATTTTATCTTATGTATAACATTATATTAAAAATTATTTACTTATTAAACATTGATTTTAACTATTTTAACCATTCTTTAAATAAATTAATAATAACTGTCCTAATCTAATCCAAGTGGACCTAAATGGTCATATTTTATTCCTAAGTTTGTTTTTGGTCAAATTACACTTATCCAATAGAATTATGACATGTGTTAGGGTAATAATAAAAACATTTCTACCCTTAATTACCCTATTTACTTTTAACTGTGGTAAATTAAAGTAAAAAGTTACTATTCACCAAAAATTATTTTCATCTCATTGAACCTCATTTTACTTACTGACATCAACCGTGTCTCTCGGATTTTTGAAATTCCACTCACAGAAATGGTAAAATTATGTTTTATGAAAAATTCATTTTTTTAACTACCACTTAGTGGTTTCACTATTCAACAAAAAATTAAAGTTTCTAGAAAACTACCAAAAATTAGGCCTAAGCTATATTTGATATTATGAACTGAAAAATGATGTCTATTTTAACAAATTCAAAACAAATCAGTTGCATTACATAATTTAAAAATTAATTCCCATCGTCAAAACTAATAGTGTGTTTTAAGAGATAATAACTATCAACAGATTGAAATTTGTTTATGTCTGGATTAAATGTGAAATTACATCCAATGACCATCATTGTAAAAAATTGTAAAAATATATATTATAAATATACTTTAAAAACACTCAAATTAGTAATTTATCACTATTAATTATTTTGATTAAAAAGGTTGTTTTTAATTAAAATTTAGTAATTTTCACTATTCATCAAAAAATGAAGGTTATCCGAAAAGTACCAAAATTTCACCCTAAGCTAATTTCGATATTCTGAATCCAAAAATGAATTCCATTTTGAAAAATAAAATTTACAAAATTTCATAAAGTGGTTATTATTATTCATAACGGCTAGTTTTAATAATATTTTAATAGCAGATCATTGTTTAGCGAAACTCGGTATTGCGTACAACACACGCTATTGCGGAAGGTCGCGCTTGTGTGTAATGAAATCAGAGCAACTGTTGTGTGTAGTAAAAGATTCCTCTGATGATTTATATAACATAAAAACAAAATAGTTCTCATAAAAGTCTCAGGTGTTACACAAGGTACAAAAAATAGAAATAAATACATTGATAATTCATAATAAATAGTTTATATTTGATGATTAATAATTTATTATTTATAGAATAAAAATAATAAAAATTTCATCTAAGTGTGGAAACTATAGTAAATAAATATTATCTATGAA
Organism: Viscum album; assembly: GCA_963277665.1. Lineage (NCBI taxonomy): Eukaryota > Viridiplantae > Streptophyta > Magnoliopsida > Santalales > Viscaceae > Viscum > Viscum album. The sequence goes on from OY728155.1 coordinate 1,452,010,519, forward strand.
AAAATAAAATATCAATAATTATGTTTTATATGATATTGGTGATAGAATATTTCTTATATAAAATCATATTTTACTTGAAATAGAAACATCCCAAAAACCCACATTTTCATCATATCAGTTAGTTTAATTTTAATGAAATATTTTCTAAAATAATGAATTTGAATTTGTAAAATGGAAAAAAATTATAAATATGAATAATTTATATTATACCATAAGGTCAACATTATTTTCTAAAATATTTAATAATGAAAATAGTAAAAAAAAATTTAAAGCAGTTATGTTGAAATGATAATAATTAGGGATTATAAAAAAAATATAAATATTAAAATTACTGAACTGATTTTATAAAATAAATTTTCATAGAAATATATAGATTGTATCATTTATAGTAATTGATAATGGTATATATTGGATCCATATATAAATATCAAAATTTTAGTATAACTTTTTCATTGAAAATATTACATGTGTGCCACACACCTCACTTATAAAGGCCACCCACTCCCCCCTAATTTGTGCCATAATTCCTATTTTCTCAGAAACTAACTCACCATGTCACCTACTTTATTCCCTAAAAAAGTCTTAGTGACATTATTTTTATCATAAATCCAACCTATTTGGGATTTCACTTCTTATAAAAGGAGGATATCCTATGAAGAGTTTTCATGCTTTACAATGTGCATTTAATTTTATCTATTATAAAACATCATTAAAATACCATTCCAAAACACTTATATAATATCAACATTATATAAATATTAACTATATGTCATTATATTAGTGCAATATCCTAATTACATCTCATATTCTATAAAATGGACTATCAAAATATCATTTGTGTTTACAGATGACTACCTCCTACCAAACTGATGACATTAATTATTCATTATTGCCACTAATGTCTTGATATAATTTCATATTAATATTATGTATATATAATAATTAATATTATACTTTTAGTTGTATTGGATAACAATTACATCTTTTACATTCCATTTTACGGGAATAATATCACATCCCCCATATGTATGGTCGACTATCACCTTGTGATACTATGTGATTTTTTAACTAGTTATTTACGTGGAAGATAATAAAGAAAATATTACTATTTATATATGATATAGATTATATAATTATTATATTTGGGAAATATGTAAGATTGAAAAAATATAATATATAATTTTTTTCTTATATTATAAGAAGATAATGATGTTTATGCAAACGTGTGGACAATTGGCACCACAAATTGATATGAATATTTTTTAATCACCAAACACATGAAAAATATATATAAGAATAAATAATTAAATAAGATTATATTTTTTATATTATTATTATTATTATTATAAAGTAATATAAACCTAATTGCACATTAATAAATACACATTTGAAATGTCACTAATGCGAACGTGCGACCTACCATCTCTGTGATTCAAACATAGTACATTTTTCATAACCACCAATCATTTTTTGTGATTAAATTAAAAATAAATTATTAATAATATTATAATTTCTTAAAAAATATTTTGGATTTTTTGAATAATGACTTCTTTTAAAAATAATCAACATACAATGTAATTTTTTACACATAAGATAAATAACATCGAAACACCAAAAGTAAAATTAATTAATTACGTAATAATATATTATATAGTAAATAGAGAATTAAAATTAATTTTAATCATGAAGAAAACCAAATACACTAAAAAAATAAAATATTTTTTTGGGGAATATAATGACACACATGATAGTTCAGTCTGAATGTAAGGGTTTCTCAAATAATATTCACTTATATGATACATATATCATAATTACCAACTATTTTATTGTGTGAGGTATATATATCCCCATTAGGTGAAATATCCTGAATCCCTTATAAATAATGGTACTTTATATTTCAATTTGTATCCTTTCAACAATATAATTTTTAATTGAATCTTATGAAGTCGTAATAAATTTAATAGAACCACTTATTTTCATTAAATCATTATATATATTCATTTTATTTGATATTATAATATTTTTCTTGTAGGTAAATTTTTTTAAGTTATGTTGTATTTACATTTGATGAACATGATTGATTAATTTATTAATTCTCAAAATAAAATACATGATCATTGTAAGGGTTTATCATCTCAAACTGAAATTATTTGAGAGATAAGTTTGTGATATACACCGAGAATCAATTGTGACATTTATATACATCCCTATTAAAAGTAAATATCCTGAAAATAAGTATTGAAATTATATATAATATATCATTTGATTTATTATTTATTGAATCTTATGATTGAGGAGTTACCACAGTGGAAAATGATTTATGTTACCATCACATCACATTTGGGAATATTTATTCTCTGCATTCCATTGAAATAAATATTATGATATTATTTTAATAAACCAGATCTCCTTCTTATTTACTTGTTTAGAACTTGTTTAATATTTTTTATTTAATTTCCACCTTCTTTATTATATAAATTTCATTATGATTTTAGGTGATATTGATATTTTATTTATTATTTTATGTCACGTCAAACTCATTCAAATCCATGTTATCTAAAATTTCCTCTGAAATAATAATTTCTAAAAAAATATATTTCATAATTACATTTAACATTATATGTTACAATATTTAAAAAATATTTAACTGAAATCATCTTTTCAATTTTAATTTGGAATATAGAAGATATCATTTTTAAAACATTTTCAAAATAAATTTTATTTTTAATATTTACAATATGGTTTAATTTCCCAATGTCAGTTGCATTTTTCTACATGTAGATTCCATTTTTTCATTCGATGGTTTTTTTCAAAAAAAATTATATTTTAAATAATTTGAAAAATTGTAGTTATTAAATATTATTTTTAAAATGACAATGCTATTTTCATCAAAAAAATTAATTAAATTTTAATCGTATAGAAAATCATCAACATAAATAAACATTCTTTATATATGATACATTAGAGATATTTTGTAATGATACTAACATCATTATATCTGTGATTAGATTATGAATGTTTGATTGAACTTTTTATGGAATATTGTTATTTTACACAGGTTTATCAGATTCCAAATAGATTTATATGAAAAATTTTTATTTTACTTGGGATAATTAAATTCCATTGTGATTATTGTGTAACTAGTTTATTTTATACTATTTAACCATGTTTCATGTAGATAATCATCAAAATAATTTTATTACCATTGGTTAATCATGTTATGAAATGCATAATTATTTACTTATGAGTTTGATGATGAAATGTATTATCAATGTACTTAATTTATTGATATTGGATATTTTTATATGATAGTTTTTCCCAGATGGCATTCAGTGATCCTGATATAAGTTATATTCTAGTTGACCAAATATTAAACTCAAATTCATTGGGTAATTATTTTCTTTTCAAGAGATTTTATTTGAAAGACATTCATATGTCTATTCTATTTATTAAGGCTTTATACATGTTCAATGAATATAATATCCCAAGATACTGATAGGGTTTATTTTTAATTATATGGGTTATAAATGTATCATTTGGTCACTATTAATATGAGATTGGTTTGGATTCTGTGTTTTTAGGATTCATTCATTATTAATGCCTTATTCCATGTTTTCATATTTAATTATCTTGGTAGTGATTCAAAGAGTAATATTATATTATGCTAATGCAGATAGAATATTTAATCATACATTGTTGTCTATATTAATCCAATATATGAAAAAGGACAACTCTAAGGCATTGATACAACCCATCATATATTGAACTATCACAGCGCTTCAACCCACAACCGAAGGGTGGAAATGGTTCATTTATTATCATTAGATATTGTTATTTCCTAAACATTAACTCTATATAGTGGTTGTTTATTCTTGAAGGCAATAGATAAATATTAATGTTATGATACTATTCTATTTGTAGGTTATTGATGTTATTTTTGATATAGTGTTATACATTTATGAAATTATGTTGACCAAAATTTGGGTATATCTATTAATTTTGGGATAATAATTTATTATTCCATCAAATTAAGGTTTATTTATAATGGGAATTATATTAATGTGTGCTAACAGAATTTAAAATTACTAAATATACGTGGAATAACATAATTTTTACTTTTGTGGTTATATAATATTTAATTGATGATAATAGTGCTTCAGGCAATAATGATTCATCTTAAAAAACACATCGCCTTTAGGAAAATATGCTATATTTGAAGAAATTTGATAAATGATGAATAAATTTATGTAAAAAAATGTATATTTATTAATTTTTTCATTCTAAATATTAAATAAATTCCTAAACTATAGGAAAAAAATTGTTAAATTAAATTTTATCCTAGTACATTCATTTCTAATGAACTAATGTCCTTTTAACACATCTCATATTAATGATTTACCAGTTATTAACATTATATTGAACTTTGAATTTAATATGATCAATTAAATGATCTATTTCACTCTCCATAATTAATTATGTTTATCTTCAATTAAATATATTTGCATTCCATCATTTATTTCCTATGTAATAACCTAATTATGTGATGACCATTATATTTCAATTATTTTATTTTTAAGATGAGTTTTTATAAATAATTTATAACATTTTGATTTATAACATTGTAATATTATTTTATAAAACAAATTATTACTGATAAAATGATCAAATTGTGGAGAATAAATTTAATAAATGTTGATATATTTGACACACTTATATTTAGAAACAAGTAAATTATATTTAATATCAAATAAGATAAAGAAGAAATATCATTGATTAGAATATAAAAAAATAATATTCCAATACACAAATTTTAAAATAAATTTAATCTAATTCATTTATAGAATTACACTAAACACATACATTTTATAAAATAAAAATTTTATTTAGTATATTCGACACTCAATAATGAGATTAAACAAAATATGAAAGATAAAATTGTGATAACCTGTCTATTAAATATTGAATTTTAAGTTCGACTAAAATAATAATAAAAATTATATGTATTATATTATAATCAATAAATAAAATAGTTATCTATTGATTATAAAATAATATAATAAAAATTTAGAATAAATATTATTGTTTTCTGAACATAAACCACTTTTATGAAATGATGGGTTTTCATGCATTGAGGATAAAAAATCAATTAATTTATAATACATTTATACATTTTATTAAAAAATAAGGAAAATAATTTTTCATTTGTTAGTATCAAATTTATTTTTTAGCTAAATTATTCTATTTTCTTGAAAATGTTCATAGTTAGGTGAATAGTGAAAATGCTTGTTTTTTTTAATTTTTTTTATTTTTAAATAAAATAAATGTCTCCTAATGAGTTGAAAATGACTTAATGTTACAAATCTAATAATTATTTATAATTCATAAACATTATTACTATAATTTAATCATAACAATGAATTTTAGTAAAAGTATATTTTTTTTGTTTAGAATTAGGATTTATCCAAATGTATTTTTAAATTACATTTGGTTTCACTATTGTTGTTAGCTAAAATAATACATAATGATAAATATTTTACATGGTATCTATATATATATATAAATATTTTTTTACTTATATTTAATGAATTATTATAATCATACATTAATTTAATATAAAATCATATGTTCCTTAAAAAATAAACTTCTATAAACCCCATTTTGTCCACTTGGGTGGGTTTAATTTAAAACTAAATTTTTTAAAGTAATATTTATTTATATATGTAATATAAATTTAATTTATTTAATCATATTGATTTATATTATGAAAAAAAATTACATAAATTTTTACTATAATGAATAATGAGAATAGAAGATATTAATTATAGTATGTAATGATAACACTTTTTCACCAAGTTTAAACTAAATTGATAGTGGTTTAATTAATTTGGAAAAATATATAAAGACTATTTTATTTCATTGTTTAGACATTATCATGTATCATACTATAGAATATTCTATTATGAACCACTGTGTTATGAGAAAAAAATGCATTACTTATTCATTGAAAACAACACATTTGTGCCACTCACTTAAATTATAAAATATAACAACCTCTTCTATCATAAAAAATGAAAAATTACGTTTAGTGTAAAAAATAACTAAACAAAAGTATTCATTTATTCTATAACCACATCATACAATATGTTTCCTTATCAGGATTCCTGTATCACAGGAAGAGGGGTGAATTATTGATATCATTTTATTTGATGTTTTTATGCTTTGGAAATAACCTTCGTCTACGATTAAAGATATTTATCCTTACTAAACACAATAAAAACCCAACATCTTTGGAAGAGAAACTTTTTTACTGTTCACTACTCTATAAGAGTATCTCCTTCCATGGTATTGTATAGAAATAATCGGATACCACAAAATCCACATGATAATAATCCTATTTTGTGGAATATAATGAGTTGGAAATTCCATTGCACTCTTGTAGAAATATTTAAATAATCAAATATATAATGTTCTTAATATATGAAAAAATGGGTCAATACAAAGATATGTAACTTATTGACCCACATCATGAAATTTTAACTTATAAAACAATTCATCACTTTCCTACCCTATAGTTTATATGAACCTCTTTGTGCCAATAACCTGGAAACACTCCCTACGTTTATTCCTTCTTACTTGTGAGACACTCAGATTTTATTTTTCAGTCTTGTGCGCATGTAACTAGTTGCATGCCACATTTGGATTATAGGAAATAAACTTTTTTCACATTACTCTATTCTTGCACACAAGTCACAACATGCATGTCACTGTTTATTGTGCTCCACTTACTACTTTTGTTCCACTTCAACATGTACAATCATATCTAGGATTTAATATAAATGTTTAACTAAAATGAAATGAGGAGGGACATTATCGAGTTATAAGAAGTTTGGCGACCCTTTGTATTAGGTATGCATCTAACCATTCACACCACGCAATTATTTTCCTGAAAATTCATAACGTGTGTGAAACTTTCCAACATCCTTAATAATGGCACATAACATCATTTACAGAAAATAATTTTCCCCAATTTCCTATTTTTGAACTTTTTCTTTTTGAAAACACTATAAAATTGTTCCACCATAAAATATGGTTCACGAAGAACACCCATGATTCTTCACTCTCATCTAGTATATTAAACAACCAACTGATTTCATTATGAATGATATCTATTCTGATATATAGTATCTGATCGATCACCATTATAATCGTCTAATTTTAAAAATGAAATTATTTTTACATTTAATTCTTCTACCACCAATATTATACTAAATCAATCCATAATATGATTGGAAACACCTTTTCTCCCCCATTAATTTATAAGCATTTCATCACATGTTTTCAAAGCATCTTATGAAATTTTTGAATTAACAATAATAAAATCATCATCATATTTTCAAAGACCTTTTTCATGGTGAATTGTTTCTTCCATTTTGAAAACAAAAGAAAAGCCTCTATAAATGAAAACTCTTCTTACTTACTTATATATAAAACATTGTCACAATACTAGATCTGATAATTTGACCAATAATCCTTCATTGGAAATATATTTTTTGTATCCTAAGGTCGTTTTATGAAAAATAGGTGTTAGGATGAACCAAGCGTTTTAATTTTATATCATCTTCGAAATCCATATAATATTAATAAATTATTATTTTATATTAATACTAGAATATTAAAATATAATTATAATTTATTATGTTAATTTTATAATTTATATCAATCTCATATCTTATCAACAGGGATACAAAATCATCATTTGTGTGTATAGAAGACTACAACCTCAACAAACCATGTAATTCATTTTTTATAATCACTTGTAATGAATTGATATATTGATTTATTAAAATTATATATTTGGAATTTGAAAACTATTTATAATTATGTTAATATTATATCTCAGGTTACCATTTTACATTTGATTCTTTTGGGGATATGACAGCATCACTTGTGTGTATGTTTGACTACCACCTAATGATACGATATGATTACTTTTTCACTAATACATTTAATGGAAGGTAATTTGGATAATGTTATAACAATCTATGAGATATAAATGAACTGATTATTATATTCATGTCATATATATTATTCTCAAAAAATTATATATCATATTCATGATTATGATGAAAATTGATAATGTTCCCTAAGCGTACATGTGGACTACCACTTCATGGGAGTGATATGACTCTTTTTAACAACTATATTACATGGATGATATATATAATTAGATATAAATAAATAATATGGTATATTTTAGTCATTAATTAAATATGAAAATTTTTATAAATTCCTTCTATAATCGTTATTCAAAAATAAAAACGATACTCATTCTCACGTACGACTTACAATCATCATGATTTTAATGTAGAACATTTTTTTAATGATGTATACCATTTATGAATTTATTTAATTTATTATGTATAAATATTAACATTATTCAATGATTAATATTTATTATATTTATTATGATGAGATCTTTGTCTAATATTCTAACTACCAAAGTCATTTTTGACGCATAAGCTAGATATCATCGAAACACATAACATAAAAATAATTAATTATGTAGTTTTTAATGAAATGGTAACAAGATAAATAAATATAATAATAAAGTTAACAAATGATTTAAATTTTGAAAAAATGCTACATAAATATACTATTGAATAACAATAATACACATGTTACGTGTAAGACTCAAGGTAATGGTTTCTAATATCACGTTTACTCCAATGATACATATTACATATTATACTATTATTTTTATGAAGTTGTATATATATTTCCATTTTTACATGTAATATATTAAATTCATCATAAATCATGGGTTTTCATATTAAAAATTGAATTATTTCATAACATGGTAATTGAATTGAATTTTACTTGGTGATAACAAATTTCAGAACTCAAATTCTTTTCATTGGGTAATATTAACTTTTTAATGAATTTGAAATTATAATATCATGATTATAAATTATTTTCTTTATATTATATTTAATTTGGACTTGTTTTATATTAATTTAAATTTTATACACATAATTGCATCATTATTTAATTCTCAAATTAAATGGTTTGATAATTGTAAGGTTTATTCATCTCCAATTATATTTATTTTAGACATACATTTATTATATAAATCTATATTCATAAGTGAGGATTATATTCTAACATATGACATCTTATATCATGAGACTCCTTAAGTTAATAATATTATGTGTATCAATATAATATACTCGTTAATAAGGCTTCTAATGGAATAATTATAAATTTCATAATATTTTTTGTTAAAAAATAACTTCTTTCAGGGGTTTATGGTTTCATTGTTCGATTAGAGTAAATCATTTTATCTTATTTTTAAAAACCACATTAATTTATTCATCATTGGTTATGAATATATTTAACATGATTTATTTCTATTTCCACCATTATTTATTATTTAATTTTCATGAATATTATTTCTGTATTGTCACTGTTCATTTTGAGTTTTGTTTTTGTAAGAACCCGATTCTTATTTTCGAGGTACGAGCATCTTCTTTTCCTTTTCCTTAAGTGTTTTTGAAAAAATATGGAAAATGGGGAAAAATCTTGATTTTGGGAACTACACGCCGTGTCCTTTATCCACACGTCGTGTACTTTTGGCCGTGTTGGGATGAGTACACGGGGCGTGTAGCCTTCTCGGCGATGAGGGTTGTAGGAACCGACTACACGCCGTGTAGTGGTACCTTACACGCCGTGTAGTCAGTCGACATGTTTCAACAGTAAGGCGGTGGCATCACCGCCAGCTGGGCGACAGTACACGCCGTGTACTCATGTCGACGTATGAACAGTATGGCGGTGCCGCCAATTGAACAGTTAAATGAAAGGAGTACATGCCGGGTACTTTGAAGTACACACAGTGTAATTTTTTTTCTGCTTAAAATAGACAGTAGCCTCCTCATATGGCAGAGGAGGTACTTGAGCCGTTTTGGAGCCAAAGGAGGAGGGTGGATCATTGACGATCCACCGGTCGTTCGTCTAGAAACCGATTTGGCTTCGGACAACTTTGTTGGAACAACACGGGTATGCCCTTCCTCTTCCTGGTATCGTTCTTGCCAATTCTTCTCCTGATTTATGTTATTTATATTTGAATGAGTTTTGTTCTTTGTCAGATCTACGCCGTTCTTGGGCGTTTCTAGAGTCGGCATTCAGGTATAGCGTTCGTTGGCATTTAAGGTTGGTGGATTTCTGTTTAGTTTTCCAACTGTTGTGTGTTTTGAGTATTTTTGTGCCACGAACCCATGATGGGGTGTTGTGTGGATGAGGCTGTTGCTATATTTAATACCTAAAATTGATTATATTTTTAATTGTGAAAATAAAATGCTGGTTGGGATCGTTTCTTGGATCTAGGACCATCTGGAGTAGTGTGTTCCTCTGTTTAGCCGTTTGTCCAGGATACCCGAGGGTATGCCTTAAATGTAGTAATTGTTGAATTGCCTTGAGAGAAATTGCTTGTTACTGCTTGTTTACCTGTTGGGCATTGCCCGGTTACCTGTTTAGCCTGAGGGCATTATTGTATTTGGCATGAGGTCATTTTTGTGATTTGCCCGAGGGAACTTCACTATTTAGCCCGAGAGCTGTAATATTTCGCCTGAGGGAAACCATTCGTGCCGGAGGGCTTGACTTCTGTGCCTGAGGGCGACAATTCCTATGCCTGAGGGAAATTTCTGTTACGCCTAAGGGCTATACCTGCGGGTTGGATTCTGCTTACCTGAGGGTAAGGTTTTGTTTGTCTGAGGATGTGGACCGTTTACTTAGAAATGCACTTTGGTGGTTTCTAATATTTAAATGGATTAAATTGATAATAAAATGGCAATAAAACTGTTAATTAGTAACTTCTGAGTAATGCTTACTTTATTGCATTTTACTATTGCACATTGTTGTTGCATGCTTACACGTAGTTGGGAAGGAGCCTTTGGTGGGTGCCTACTGAGATATATTTCTCACACCCTGTTTGGGTCACACTTTTCGGCCCAAACAGATTACATTGTTGTAGGTGTGGATAGGGGCAGGAGTCCCTATACAGGTACTTGACTGTTGCTATGGAGTAGGAGGGCATGGGACTGAGCCTACGCTCGCGATGCCGCTTCCAGCTGTTTGCTTTGTTTTTCTGTACTCTACTGTTTACTGTGCTGTATTGATGTATAACATGTTCAAGATGTTTTCTTAGTACTGGAAACATGTAGCATCATCACTTATATACTATTGGTTATATCCACTGCTGTAGTTGATTCAGTTGTGTATGTTTACTGCTTCCACTATTTGTTGTATGGTTATTTTTGTATTCCACCGCGCTACACTTTGATAAATGAGGGCATAGTTTCCCTACTATCAGACCTGGGCCCTCGCTGCTAGTCAGCAACCTCTGGCATTTGAGGAAATTCACTTGAGGTCATGTGGAAAACCGGGATCGGGGCACCCGTTGCGTGACACCCAGGTCTGGGATGTTACAATTGGTATCAGAGGAGGAACCCAGCCGTAAGTGCAGTGCACTGCCTGGGATGAGATTTAGGGCCCACAACGAGGGCGTTGTGCTCTAAAGGGGGGGGGGGTGATTGTAACATCCCCAAATGATAAAGGGTTAAATGACTAAATGATATGACTCATGTCAACAAGGTGCACCTTCCTTTTCGGGAGCCTGTCTGATTAGACCTCCACAGTTAAGCGTTCTTGGCCTGGAGTAGTGATCAGGATGGGTGACCTTATGTGATGTTTCCCAGGGTGTGTGTGAGTGAGTACAAAGCACACTGGAATGGACATGTGTTGGGGAGTCTGTCTGATTAGAACTCCACAGTTATGCGTGCTTGGCCTGGAGTAGTAATCAGGATGGGTGACCTTCTGGGATGTTTCCCAGGGTGTGTGTGAGTGAGGACAAAGCACACTATAAATGACATGTGTTGGCCTGTGGGGACTATCATTAGTCAGATGACCCGTTCAGGCATGTGGGTGGACCTTGGGGTGGGCCCCATGTGTTTTCGGGGCAACTGCTGGTACCTGGTGGGTCAGGACCCGACGACCATGTTAAATGCGGGGTGGATGTGCTGTCACTGGGACTCGGTTGTCACAATTGGTATCAGAGGAGCTTCTTTTCGTTGACTTACTATTTGGAGCCGTAGTCAGGGATAGGACGGAACAATAGTTAGTAATAAGCTGTGCCAGGGCATATCTAACCCGTGTACAGGGAAAAGCCAGTCTACATAGAACATTGCATTCTTTTGATTTTGCAAATTTTACAGTTGATATATTTTCACCATTGGGTGATGCAATTAAATTGTGCTGTTTATATTTTATCTGTGGGTTCTATTTAGTTGCAACCCGCTGAGATGAGGGTATGTCATCTCATGCATCATATAGGCACATGTTAGATATCACATGCCATGCATAGTTTCCATGCCATGTAGGTGCATTAGAATTTGCATGTTGTTGTGATAGTTGTTGTGTTTGTAGAGCATGTTATTGTGATAGCTGCTTGATAAATACCTTCATAGTGATATGGTATTATTGTTTGAGCTTGTTTATAGAATAGACGCCAAACTTTGGTTTTTGGGGAGTATGGTCCACCATTAACTGGAATTTGGTGGATCATTGACTGGTCATTGGTTATAACACAAATAAGATGTCAAAATTTGATTCGTGGGGTGTATGGGCCCCCACTGGTCGGAATTTGACACTTAGGTGTTGTTTTTCAGTATTTTCTGGGTTTGAGAGAAGTTTATGAGGAATATTGTACGGAAACATAGTATACACGCCATGTAGTATTTTTATACACACCGTGTATGTTCTTCTGCTCGGGAAGAAAAATGAACTTTTTGAATACACGCCGTGTACCCTGAGTAAACTCCGTCTAGTCTCTTCCCATGTCACAAACCGTGTTGGCAGTGACACAGGGTAAGGAAGGCCTTGGGTAAAACACGTTGTGTCGTTTTCTACACCCCCTTGTAGTGTTGACCCGGAGTCTGGCAATGTAACTAACAACACGGGTCGGGGAAATCCTTGATAGAACATGTGGTGCCAGTTATAGACACGCCGTGTAGTGAGACGTGGGGACTCGGCCTTGTAACTAACAACACGGGCCGGTGTCACCTCTTCTAGAACACGTCATGTACCTTTGGGAAACACCATGTAGTCTTGTTCAAGGATAGACCGTATGGAGTTAGCTGTGTGGCTAGGAAACATGATAGTGTACACGCCGTGTTCGGGTGTAACACGTCGTGTAGATTAAAGTAGAGTAGTCAGTCGTGTCATAGATGACACGAGAAGTTGAAAAATAACACCACACACGCCATGTAGATATTATACATGCCGTGTAGTTTTTTTGAACGTAAGCCGTTTGGAAGGACCCGGGCAGGGGAAAGGATGTCAAGTACATGCCGTGTAGTCAGTGTACATGCTATGTAGTCTTGTTTTGAAAATTTTAAAACACCTTCTTCCTCTTGATCCTTTCTGGGTCCTTCGCTTTCAGTCTTAATAATCTTGAATCTGAGGCGTGCTTTTGACCTTGTAGAGTCGTGCCTCCTAGACGACTGCAAGTTGTTCGGCAAGGGAGCAGTGACGATTATACACTAGAGATGGTGGGCCATGGGCTACCAGTTGATCCACCCACAGATCCAGATGCAGCACCATCTATTATACCAGACACAGGCGCGGAGGCACAGTTCCGTGAAGTCTTATTGCGGTTCATGCTGACCTTTCAGGGAGCACAGCAGGCTACCACATCTATGGCCGAGCTGACGCATATCTTTCAACATCAACATCCACCTACGTTTTCAGGGGATGGCGGACCACAGGCTGCAGAGTCTTGGCTAGGATCGATGCAGACTATTTTCGAGCATCTTGAGACGCCTCCATGGCGGAGGGTCAAGCTCGCGACTTACATGCTGCATTATTCCACCAATAGGTGGTGGGATGTTACCACCCAGTCATAGCATCATAGGGACATGGCATGGGAGGATTTTCAGGTAGTCTTATATGAATTCTTCTTTCCCGAGATGTTGAGGGAAGATAGTGCTCGAGAGTTCATGAATTTGCTGCAGGGCACTTTGTCTGTGATGGACTACTCTGCTTGTTTTACAGAGCTACACCGTTTTGCACTCGTTCTGGTGGGTGATGAGATATAGAGAGCCAGAAGATTTGAGGATGGTCTTCGGTATGAAATCCGAGCACTGATAAATGTTTTTAGGTTGCTTACTGTACACACGATTGTGAACCAGACATTGATTATAGAGAAGAACCTGAGGGAATCAAGTGGTGTGGTCCAGGACGGTTCATCACTAGTTACTGGTACTATTTCTTCTAGCAAGAGGAATAGACAGATGGACTTCTCTCAGGGCGGCAGTTCCATCCAGGAAGCTTCATTAGGTGGACCGGTCAGGTGCTACTAGTGTGGCAGAGAGGGGCACAAGATGCCGCAGTGTCCACGGGATCAGTGGAGTGTCGAGATTTCGGCAAGATGGGTCATTTCTAGTACTTTTGCAGGGCGTTTCTACCAGTGGCTAGTGAGAGGGGTTCTATGTAGACTCCGCGTGCGGGAGCAGGACCAGTGGCTTCTTACCAGTCAGGGAACTGGAATACTTTAGGGCGTGCTAGCAGAGATGGTGGTCGTGTTTGTGGTAGCCAGACACCAGGATCGCAGAGGTAGCAGGACGAGATAGATCAGGGTAGCCAGGATGAGTCATAGGGCCGCGGCACTGGGTAGGCATATGTAGTGCTACAAACCCAGCAGGAGCAGGATCTCGGACCTTCGACAGTCAGAGGTACTATTCTAGTAGCTTCTGTCTTGTCTTCAGTACTTTTTGATATGGGTCCTACACATAGTTTTATATCTGTACCTATTGTGGAGAGACTTGGGCTTGATGTTTCTACCTCTTCTGATATCATGACGCTATACACTCCGTTGGGGACTAGGATGGTTGGTGTGCGTCAGTGCAAGGAGTGCCCCCTTGAGGTTGGTGGGTGTCACTTCCTTTGGGACCACTATGTCCTGGAGATGACAAGTTATGACGCCATTCTCGGGATGGACTGGTTGGTTCCCTTTAGAGCCTTTTTAGACTGCTATCATCGCATGGTGTGTTTCATTTCACCAGAGGGTGGGGAGTTTCGATACAAGGGTGAGTGGGATGTTCAGGCTAGTCGAGCTGGATCAGAGCATCATGGGCAAGGTGGAGCCACAACCCAGATTGCGAGCTTATATCTGGATGACCAGGGGACTTGTCAGACGGATTTCCCTCCAGTTTTCGATCGTTTTATGGATTTCTTCCAGGACTAATTTTCAGGTCTACCTCTGGTGCGTGAGGTGGATTTCTCTATCGAGCTTGTTCCAGGAGCATCACCGGTGTCCATTCCTCTTTTTAGGATGGCCACGCCTGAGTTGCAGGAGCTCAAGAGGCAGCTAGAGGAGTTACAGGCAAAGGGTTTTATCCGACCCAGTACGTCTCCTTGGGGTTCTTCGGTCCTTTTTGTGAAGAAGGTGGATGGTACCCTTAGACATTTTGTGGATTATCGGAAGCTGAACCAGTTGACGTTTAAGAACCGATATCCCTTGCCGAGGATAGATGATCTATTTGATCAACTTCGAGGAGAAAAATTGTTTTCAAAGATTGAATTGAGGTCCAGATATCATCATTTGCGCATTAGACCATCTGATATAACTCTCAAAGCTTCTAGGAGTAGGTATGGTCTATATGAGTATACAGTTATGCCGTTCAGACTCACGAACACGCCAACAGTTTTCATGGCTCTGGTGAATCGTGTGTTCCATCCGTATCGTGATTCATTTTTGGCAGTATTCGTGGATGACATCTTGGTGTACTCTCACACTCGACACGACCATGCCACCCATATTGAGATCGTATTGAGTACACTGAGAGAGCATAGACTACATGCTAAGCTCTGGAAGTGCCACTTTTCGATGGACCAGATTCACTTCCTGGGTCATATCACCTCAAAAGAAGGAGTTGTAGTGGACGCAGAGAATGTGAGAACAATAATTTCTTGGGAGCATCCCAAGAACGTGTTTGAGATACAGAGTTTCTTAGGGCTGGCTGGTTACTACAGATGCTTCATACAGGACTTATCCCGCTTAACAGCACCGTTGACAGGTCTGACTAAAAAGGGTGTGATGTTCATTTGGTCAGAATCTTGTGAGACAACTTTTCAGGACCGGAAGGGAAGGCTGACATCAGTACCGATCCTGATACTCCCAGAGCAGGGGAAGAGCTATACATTTTACCATGATGCATCAGCGATTGGGTTGGGAGACGTTTTGATGCAGGGCGACTGAGTTGTGGTGTATGAGTCTCAGTAGTTGAGGCCACATGAGAGGAATTACCTGACACATGATCTTGAGTTGGTTGCAGTTGTGCATGAGTTGTGCTCTTGGAGACAGTACCTGTTAGGAGAGAATTTTCTGGTTTTCACCGACCACAAAAGCCTCAAGTATATCATTACACAGCGTGACAAGAATCTGAGGTAGAGAAGGTAGGTCGAGTACCTACAATCCTTCGATATTGAGATTGCCTATACACCTGGTAAAGCTAACGCAGTAGCCGATGCACTGAGAAGGAAGACTCGGATACAAGAAGTGCAGGAGGCCAGTGGTGAGTGGTAGCTTATGGCTTTGTTCTCTGAGATGCATCTGGAGGTGCATGAAAGTCAGGGGAAGACTTATCATTCCTCATTAGCTGTGACTTCTACCCTCCTGGATAGAGTGAGCATGAGGCAGCTACCAGATTCCGAAGGCCTAGTTCTACGAGAGTCGGTGGAAAGTGAGGAACCTCCTCCAGGTTGTATGATAGGTGATGTTGAGGTTTTTCATTTCCATGCAGGAGTATGGGTTCCAGGGGATATACGCGAGGAGCTGATGAGGGAGTTTCATTCATCAGCTTGGTCAGTTCATCCCTAGGTTACCAAGATGTACCGAGACTTGAGACGTCAGTACTGGCGGCCGGGAATGAAGAGAGAGATAGCTGGTTTTGTTACGAGGTGTTCCACCTGTCAGCAGGTGAAGGCAGAGCATCAGAGACCAGTTGGTCTGTTACAGCAGTTACACATTTTAGAGTGGAAATGGGATGATGTCACGATGGATCTCGTGATGGGATTGCCGAGGTCACCTCGAGGTAGTGGCACCATGTGTGTTGTTGTGGACAGACTCATGAAGGTAGCTCACTTCATTCCGATCAAGGAGACATTTGGTGTGGATGAGCCCGGAAGGCTGTATATCTGAGAGATCATACGTCTTCATGGGGTCCCTCATTCTATCGTTTCAGATTGGTACGCCCACTTTAAGTCTCATTTCTGGCAGAGTTTTCAGAGGGTGCTGGGTACACAGGTGCTTCTGAGCACAGCATACCACCCTCAGATAGATGGCCAGTCAGAGTGAATGCTACAGGTGCTAGAGGACATGCTGCGCGCATGCGTCCTAGACTTTGGGGGCTCTTGGGAGAAGCATATACCCTTAGTTGATTTTTCCTATATCAATAGTTTTCAGGAAACTATTGACATGGAACCATACGAGGCTTTATATGGTAGGCCACGACGATCACCTTTGTGATGGTTATAGGTAGGTGAGGCTGATTTACTGGGGCCACAGCTTGTGCAGGAGACATCTGAGAATGTCCAGTTGATACAGAAGTGGATGGCTACCGCGCAGTCTCGTCAGAAGTCTTATACTGATCGCCGCATACGACCCTTGGAGTTCGTGGTTGGGGATCAGGTTTTTCTACGTGTTTCACCGAGGTTGGGATACAAACCGATCCAGAGACAGGGTAAAATTTCACCGAGGTATGTGGGACCATTTGAGATTCTGGAGGGAGTCGGGCTGGTTTCCTATCGGTTGCAGTTACCGCAGCGGTACCGAACCATGCACGACGTCTTCCACGTGTCTCAATTACATCGCTACCATTCATACCCGTCTCACACCATTCAGTCAGAGGAGGTTCAGCTTCAGCATGATGAGTCCATTGAGAAGCATCTGATCCGTATCGTTGATAGGAGCACGAAATTTCACTGAGGCTAGTCAGTTCCTCTCGTACGGGTGATATGGCAGCATGGCCGAGTGCAGGACGAGTCCTGGGAGCGGGAGGCCAATGTACGTGCTCACTGGGCAGAGTTGTTCTGAGTTTTCTCTTCTCCACCCTTGAAAGGGAAATTCGGGGATGAATTGCTATAAGGGGGGATGTTTGTAAAAACCTGGTTCTTATTTAAGAGGTATGATATTCTTCTTTTCCTTTTCCTTCAGTGTTTTTGAAAAAATATGGAAAATGGGAAAAAATCCTGAATTTTGGATCTACATGCCATGTACATTATCCACAGGCCGTGTACTTTTGGCCGTGTTGGGATGAGTACACGGGGCATGTAGCCTTATAGGCGACGAGGGGTGTAGGAACCGACTACACGCCGTGTAGTGGTACCATACACGCCATGTAGTCAGTCAGCAGGCTTTAACAGTAAGGCGGTGGCTTCACCGCCAGCTGGGCGACAGTACACGCCGTGTACTCAATAGTACATGTCGTGTACTCATGTCGACGTATGAACAATATGGTGGTGTCGCCAATTGATCAGTTAAATGAAAGGAGTACACACCGTGTACTTTGATGTACACGCCGTGTACTTTGTTTTTTCAGCTTAAAATAGGCAGTAGCCCCCTCATTTGGCAGAGAAGGCACTTGAGCCGTTTTGGAGCCAAACTTGGAGGCCAGATCTTTGAAGATCCACCAGATGTTTGACTGGTATAAGATTCAGCTTCGGGAGACTTCGTTGGAACCACACGAGTAAGCCCTTCCTCCTCTTGGTACCATTCTTGACAATTCTTCTCCTAACGTATGTTATTTACGTTTGAATGAGTTTTGTTTTTCGTCATATCTACGCCGTTATTGGGAGTTTATGGAGTTGGAATTCAGGTATAGCGTTTGTTAACGTTTAAGGTAGGCGACTTTGTGTTTATTTTTCCAACTGCTGTGTGTTTTGTGTGTTTTTGTGCCACGAACCCATGACGGGGTGTCATGTGGCTGAGTTCGTTGCTATATTTAATACCTAAAATTGATTATGTTTTTAAATTTGATAATAATATGCTGGTTGGGATCGTTGCTTGGATCCAGGACCATCCCGAGGGGTGTGTTCCTCTATTTAGCCATTTGGCCAGGATACCCGAGGGTATGCCTTAAATGTAGAAATTATAGAATTTCCTTGAGAGGAATTGCTTGTTACTGCTTGTTTACCTGTTGGGCACGACCGGGTAACCTGTTTAGCTTGATGGCGTTGTTGTATTTGGCATGAGGGCGTTGTTGTGATTAGCCTGAGGGCACTTCACTATTTATCCCAAGGGCTGTAGTATTTCGCCTGAGGGCAACCTTTCGTGCCTGAGGTCTTGACTTCTGTGCCTAAGGGAGACACTTCCTATGGATGAGGGCAATTTCTGTTACGCCTGAGGGCTATACTGGCGGGTTGGATTCTACTTACCTGAGGGTAAGGTTTTGTTTGTCTAAGGACATGGACTGTTTACTTAGAAATGAACTATGGTGGTTTCTAATATTTAAATGGATTAAATGGATAATAAAATGGGAATATAACTGGTAATTTTTTACTTTTGAGTACTGCTTACTTTATTGCATTTTACTACAACACATTGTTATTGCATGCTGACACGCAGTTGGGAACATGCCTTTGGTGGGTGCCTACTGAGATATATTTCTCACACCCTGTTTGGGTCACGCTTTTCGGCCCAAACAGATTTTGTTGTTGTAGGTGTGGATAGAGGAAAGTGTCCCTATACAGGTACTTGACTATTTCTGTGGAGTAGGAGGGCATGGGACCGAGCCTAGTCTCGCGATGCCGCTGCCAGCTGTTGGCTTTGTTTTTTTGTACTCTGATGTTTACTATACTGTATTGATGTATAACATGTTCTAGCTGTTTTCTTAGAACATGAAACATGTAGCATCATCACGTATATACTATTGGTTATATCCACTGATGTAGTTATTTCTGTTGTGTATGTTTACTGCTTCCACTGTTTGTTGTATGGTTTTTTGGTATTGCGCTGCGCTACACTTTGATAAATGAGGGCATAGTTTCCCCAATATCAGACCTAGGCCCTCGCTGCTAGTCGGCAGCCTTTGGCGTTTGGGGAAATGCACTTGAGGTCATGTGGTGAACCGGGCTCGGGGCACCCGTTGCGTGACACCCGAGTCTGGGATGTTAATGTTTTTATCGTGTATCATTTTCCTCTATGTCCAGTTTTAATGGTTTTAAAACATTCAATTTGATAAATATAAACCATTTCTTTATTCAATTTTAAATGATACATCACCATCTATTATATATTTTTTAAAATGAAATTTCATAACATTTTATAAATGGTTCTATTTGTTAAGTATTTTAAAAAAATTTGAAAAATAATATTTAATTTTATCAACTATGACATGAATGAAATTTTATTTTAGCATGTTCATTATTTCCATTATTTGATTTATGTTTCTATGTTTTTTTTCAATTATATTTTTTCCAAATAATTTTTTATTATTTAATTTTTAATTTTGATCTCCATAATAAAAAGGTTATTATCCTCCGAAAATTTATATATTGATCATTAAATGGAATTTCAATTCATCAATAGCTATATTCATTTTTACATGTTCTTAAATATGAATATTTTGTAATGATACATCCACATTAATCATCAGGTTGTATTATGATAATTTCTAATCATCATTTCGGTTTTTTGTTTATTTTCAATGTTTTTATCATGTATAAATGATATTTCTATGCAACGAAAATAATTTAAATTCAATAATTATGGTTCAATGATATGTTCATTGAACTAATTTTTTTCCACAGGTTAATCATGTTTCAAATATATTTCCATGAGTATCATATAGTTTCAATTGGTTAATAAATATATGAATGGGATAATGGTTTTTAATAGTATTATAATGAATTGAATTCTTTATGTACATTATTATTATTTTAAAACTTTAATATATGATTGATGAAACTATATAATGATGGGTGATTCCATTTTAAATTAATTTTTAATGAGACCAGATAACACTCCAATGCATCCATAATGATTATGTTCCCTAGAAAATTATATCAGAAAATATCCATAATATTATTATTATAAGGATTCAATAAAAATAATTTCCCATGATACCACTATGTTATAATTATTTTTTCTTTGGATTAGAAATTATTCTTTGATAAATATTTATATCAAGAGTTTCATGATTTCTTATTATATTGACCCATTTTATTTCTAAATCGTTATTCCATGTTTTAATTAGGTATTATCTATCTATTTATAGGTATATGTTATCTTATTTTATGATCATGCACTTTGATTATGGCAGTATACCCTTAGGGTAATATTATAATCAGTGATGTCATTAAATTGATAATGGTCATGGTTGGAAATACTAATCATTTATGATCACCCATAATATGTTTAAATTTCAATTAGTTATCATGAAATATGTTAAATTAATTATAAAAATATGTGATTCATAAGGACGATGTTGATTAAATTATATGGAATTTTGAAAGCTACATATGGTTAGAAAGATGCACTATTAAATTCAAGGATGTTGTTTATATGGTCATATATCCTAATTAAATTAATCTATAATCAAAAAAGTTATATGGTTATGTATGAGATCCATTATATCCAATTTTTATTGTATTTTTTTGATTGTGTAAATTTTTTCACTTTCATTTGTATCAATTCCAAAAATTTAATGTTTTATATTTTCTCACTGGAACATAGAGTGTGTGTTCGGTGATGTTATTATTAAGGATATTGAATATGAATTTTTTTTAACCATAATGATTTAAATTGTAGGAATAAATGGAAAACATAATAATACATATTATATAATAAAATAAAAGTTACATTTTGATACAACGGGCTTATAATATTCCTTAACAGAAATGAAATTGAAAATTATTAAATTTCAAATTGTGATTAAAATGTAAATCATTATTGAATTTTAGAAATAAATAAAAAATAACATTGAATGATAAACATGATATTAAAATATAAATCTCCAAAATTAAGTGATAAATATTATAAAATATAATAATTTTACATTATGTACACTACATAAATAAAGAAGGTGGTTAATGAAGATCAAATATTAATAAGAAAATAATTATAATGTCAAATAGTTACAAAAATCATAATTTTATGATGATGAATAATTTGAAATGTTTTGATAATTAATGGAATTTAAATTCAAAATGATAATACAAAATAAATAAAAATACCAAATCATTCGATAGATTGAACTCAACAATGAATAATATAGTTCCAGAAGAATCATTATAACTCAATAATATGAAATTCAATACTAAAAACCATTTTTAGCAAGGAATAATGATATGGAAACTAAAATAAAAAACATGTAATTTAGATTTAAATGTAAATAATTTAGGTAGAATTATGATAATAAATTTTAATGAAGTAGTATATAATCCATATAAATTAAAATTGGTGTGCGGTACAAAACACATCTTAATGAGGGATGATTTTAATGAATAAACACATATCATGGACTCAAAATCACTCAGTCATCCTCTAGTTTCATATATAATAGTGATTGACAATTTAATCTAAAAAAGAAAAATAATATTCATTTTTATTATATCTTATAATAATTTTTTATTTTCATTTATTACATATTTATTATTATATTAATCATATTTTAATCGTCTTTTAATAGTTGTTGAAACCATTCATTTTTAGTATTATTAAAATAGTTTTCAACGTGATTACTGATTTAGGATATTAGCTCCAATAATATATTAATGGAACAATGATTTATTTTCAATAATTATTTCTAACATTCCATTTTCAATCTTCGGTATATTTATATATGATTCACAGTGATTAAATCCATAATAATATTTTTTTAATCTTCAAACTATAATAATATGTAATATTAATAATGTGTTAAATTTTATTACTTTCATTAAAGTTCATTTAATAGATTATTATATATTTTTAGAATTATATTATCTAGGTAATTCTATTTTCATGAAAATATTGGATAAAATATAGTATCATCACATGTATATATGTAAAACCCAAAAAATTAATAATATAATCGGCAGATTTGATCTATTATATAGTGAATTTTATAAAATAAAACTAATTTAAAAAATTTTAATGGTATTTTATTTTTCTATTATTATTATTATTAATTATTTTAAATTGTAAATTTATAAACATAAATTAACTTTATGGATAAGATGTCATTACATAAAAAATAGATTTTATTATATGTTATCTTAGATTTTCATTGAATTAAGGAATTTGTATATGACCAAAAGAAAAAAACAGATTCATATGTTTTTTAATATGTTGAAATTATAGTGGAATTAAAATTTGTTATGTGGTATAGGTTATAGTACAATGGACATTTTATATGTTAGAAGGGATGACACATTTGAATAATATATTAGTTACATTTTTATTTTTAAAAAATATGAATAATATTTATTCCAAATAAATTTATTATAATTAAATTTTATTTTTATTTATTATTTATTATCAATTAATCATAAAATTTCATGAATTATTATAATTATATAATAATATGAACAATATTTAACTTTTTTATTACTATAAAACATGACTGACGTTCCAATAATTCTATTATAGAATTAAAAATACAACATATTATTTTAAAATTATATATTTTCATATTACGTATAGCTATTATATTGAAAAGTGATCCCTTTAATTTTTGGAATTAATTTTTATAACACTATTATGTCATATATTTTAGAACTTATTTTTTAAGCATTCCCTAATATATATTTGTTTTTAATTGTCTAAAATTTTTCCAAATATAGTATTAATATTTTATATCCAATTGTAGTTTTACATAATTAAAATTATAATTGGATTTTGATAATTTTGTATTATATATGAAAAAATTAATTATAATGAAAAATTCATTTTTATTTATAAATTGATCTAATCATTATAAAGTAATAATTAATAATTACAATTTGCAGAAGATGATTTTCTAAATTAAATTATTTAATTTGAACTAGACGTTTACAATTTATTAGTTTAAATGTTAGGGATGGAAAAAATACACATTGAAAAAGTTATTCATTGAAAAAAATAAATGTATCTTTACTTCGGAATGAAAAATTCAACATGGAGAAATATTTTTTTTGTTAAAAATAATTTATTTTTATTACCTATTTTTTGAAAACATGACTCCGAATAATAAATCAATATAGATATATTTAATTTATAAATTGGATAAAAATTAATTACAATATAATAACACAAAACATAATATAATCAATTTTAAAGAAAAATATTTTTTATCATCAAAATATATTCGATATTATTCCATACCATGTCCTAATAATTATTATTTCATTTTTATTTATTAATTTTTAATATGTAACACAATCCTTTTACTGTTTTTTAATGTAATTTATTACATGTTTTTTGTATTTTTTAGACTTTCAATTGTTGAATCCAAGGGAATGAATTTATTGGAGGTTTTTGGAAGTATAATGTTTATTTGTATAGTATAATTGTTCAAATGGTAAATTACATAGTGTGGTACATGCAATAATGCTCACTATGTCCAAACAGGATGGGGAAATGTATTTGTAAATTGCAGGGTTCTTGGTGAAGTTCCATGTGGCCATATACTAGGAAAACCCAACACAAGCATGGATGGATTCATGATGAATGTAAATTATACATAGATACAAATTATATCATAGGCACAAAAAATATTTCAAGCCACCATTTTGTTTTTCAGTCTATGGTTAAGTGTGTTCTGGTGGACTATCTGGTCTTAAAACATCGTAAATCATCACCTTCCTCCATAGATGTTGATTGATCACTGTAAAAATAATTATGGTTTACTTGTGGTGTCTTGAATATAGTTTTAATCAGTAATCTAGTATATTATTGATTCATCCATCATCTCCATGTTTTCTCCAGGATTTTGGTTAGTTCTACATTATATTTGGACAACACATGTTAAACCCCAAGTTAATTACAATACAAAAATGTTTAATCATGATTATCATTTACCTATTTTTGTGGTGGAGTAAAACCATAGAAGGAATATGTTTTTCTAATTATTTTAGGCTTATAGGACCCATGAATAACATCCCCATTTATTATTCCTTGAGCATCCTCTTTCTCCTTCCTTAAGTATAATTTTATGACTTCCATTGAATTTGTGTAAAAATGTGAAATAGTTAGTTAATATTTTGTTAATATGGTGGGATAAACATATTTGGGTGATGAAAATCACGACTAATTATTACATTATCATCAAAACACCAGAGTTAGAAAATTAAATTTTATGTATAGTCCTTATATATATAATAATAATAATGATATTTCATTTTCTGATCTTATTCCAAGACCTATCATTAGTCAAATTATATTTCATTGTAGTTATGAAGACCATGATTATTTGTATTGATAATATGTGTATGTGTGTGTAACAAAAATTTAAATCCCTATTTATGTTTGAGAGCTTGTGTGTGTGTTTATAGATACTTATACTTAATCATGTCAATATTTTTATGCATATAGGTTTTATGCATATTATATGTGATATATGGACTTATCATATTTCATCACATATTGGAGTTATATGTGGAACATCCTGGAATTTTTTCCCGTATATGGTATGTGTGTGGATATTCAATGATGATAATAGTGGATAATGTCACAGGAAGGGGCATGAAATCCACGATTCATTACCTGAAAAAATGTTTTACAATGTTGCAGACATCTTACCACACCGATGGATTCAGCACATTATAATTTCATTATGGACAAACAATGAGATTGATAGTTACAAATATCCTTCTCAAAGAACATGAGACATACAAGAATTGTGACATTCATGAGATACATATGGTGAACATGTCGTCAAAACATTTCCATGAAATATTTTAAGATTAAAATTTTAAATTAAGTATAATATAAAGTTAATAGAATTTTTTGGAAGCTAGGATAGTGCATGAACACTTCATACATTATTATATATTATTTATTTTTAATTTATTTATCTTAATGAAATAAAATCGTATATATGAGAAATCATATAATAAAAACATTTACAGTTTCTTATGTGTTTTATAATCACAACCCTCATTTTCACCACTATAAATCTGTGTTCAGGTATACTATTCGTGGGAAAGAAAATTTTACATGGTTCTTGAATTAATATCATTGTGATGGTACATGATTCTCAATCAAACACCGGAGTGATGTGACTTACCATCTAGGATAAAAATGTTGTTGGAAATGACAAATTATGGGGGTCTATAGTTAAATATTATATTTTAAATATGATGTGTTACAAAAAAAACATGATTTATAACAATCTATTAATTCATATATTTTATATATTATTCTAATGATCATTGATATTTAGTGTATATTCTCCCGAATGACAACATTTATAGCATATATGCTTGTTGTAAATATCTTACATATGGAGAGTCATTCATGTGTCTATGTGAAAATCTTACTCAAATTTGGTTATTTTATATAAGGTATGAGAAACTATTATCATAGATATTTTCACAATATTTATCATTTTGAATATGTATCTAGGAATGGAATAATATATATATCTTATGTGTCACATAGGTAAGGTGTTTCATGAGTGATGGGACGTCACATGTGTAACAGTCTAGATACTGACATTCCTGGGGAAAGATATTACAGTTATGGTATTATAGTTTCATGTTGATTTTAATTCTATCAAGGTTATAAAAATTTTATGGATTTTGGTGCATTAATGCCTCGTGATTTGGAACATAGGATCAAATTTCATATATATATTCATGTTGAGTGTACACAAATGTTCATTAATTCAATGGAGTTTTATGTTCTATATTTGTGGTG
The DNA here is from genome assembly GCA_963277665.1 of Viscum album. Taxonomy (NCBI): domain Eukaryota; kingdom Viridiplantae; phylum Streptophyta; class Magnoliopsida; order Santalales; family Viscaceae; genus Viscum; species Viscum album. The sequence goes on from OY728155.1 coordinate 1,452,037,448, forward strand.
ATATATATATTTACCTGAAATTGTTATATATATATATATATATATTATATAATTATTTATTTAAACTAGAGAAATATATTATGTATATATATATATATACATGAATATAGATAACATGTATTTATAATGAGACTGATGTATTACAAGGATGTTGTGATTTATTTTTCTAGAAACCCGCAAATATTGGTTTTTTAAGAAGTCCTTTATGTATTCATTATATTAAAATTAATATTTTTTTTATATTTGATTTTAATGTTAAAATAAAATTTTGGAAAATGTTTCCCTAAAGGAACTTGGGTAGAATCAATGGATGAGAAGAAAAGTGTACTCTTGTAAGGAAGGATATCCCAGTTATGCCAGAAGTGATTTAGGATAATTCAATTTAGCATGAATATGAACATTCTCTAGTAGTAATGGAATTTGGTCCACATTATCCAAATGTCCTCAACATAGTGTAAATTCAAGGAAGGGTAGTTTCAAAGACTATGGTCAATTTTCTTATGAAATTCAACTCTATCAACTATAATATTTCTATGACCAAAAGTACATCAGGATGATATGGTATGGATTGATGTCCTTGAGGTTATAATCATCCCAGTGTGGACCCAATATAATATTTCATTGATACAATATTTGTCTATGATTTAGGGGCCCTCTATAAGGTGGTGGAATATTACGAATAAGATAGAGGTATATAATGGGTTAAAATCAACAGGTTAAAAAGTATTTTATTCAATGATTTATTTGCACATATGATTATGTTCCACCAATAAAAAAATTTTACGGAGATTTATAAAGTGATAATGATGATTACATATTATTCTTAATGTCTTACAAATTTTCTAAAAATTAGCCTTTATTTTTTAGGAATGAGTGACAGATTCCAAAGATGTTCATTATCAGACATTATTTTGATCTAAGATTCTAGGACAATAATTTTTTCCTCACGATATTTAATTTCATTTTAATAGTTCCCTAATGATTCATAATGGTATTTAAGGTGAATCAGTTGTTCAGTTTCCTTTATCCTTCAGATCATTCTATTTGATGATTATTGTGGTATGAATTTGATTGAATATGATTCTCACCAATTAATCATTATAATATTGTAGTATAATTAATATTTCATCTAATTTTATTCTACGAGAAGTCCAACATAGATTATAAAATTGATATCTTGGAATTTACCATCAATTATTTCCAATTAATTATCTCATTTGTATTCATTGTATATTTAAATGGAATGTAATATAGTTCTGTGTAATTGTGTAATAGATAAGACCACATAAGGGGTGTAGAAAATATGTATCCAATGAGAAATGTTATTTTTAGGGGTCATAATCATATTTCAATTACCTCATTGACATTGATGAATTATGAGATTCACTCTTTCTATGGAAATGATCTTTGATTTTAGGTAACATGAGTTATTTAAGTATTCCCTCTATCGAGTGTCTATGAGGAGGGAACATTGAACATTCATGGCATGATATTGATCCCCTATACCATTTATACATTTCAATATGATATTAACGCATATTAATAATTTATATATATGTATATTCTTTTTTATCATCTATTAAATGTCATGTAATAATATAATTTTGTGTATTGATACACCTATGGGTGAGAGAGTGGATCATCTTTTGAGATATATAGGGGTCCCAAATTAGTTACTTGATAATGAAATATTTATAAATTCATGATCTATCAGACTAAATACATCAATTTGATTTTCATAATTTAATGGAAAACTAGTTACGAGTTTATCATTGACTAATACGGGTGAGGCATATGATTTATTTCATTTATGAGATAATATTTTGTGAAACCCAATGAGTAAAATGTTGAATCTATAATAATGTGAGATTACAACAACAAAATTAGATCAATTTTAATGTCAGTTGTTGACTTGGTTTATTTAATATATCTATAGTTAGAGTGTTATTTTCCACTACTGGATTCACATTATTATAACACCTAAAAATATAAATTTTGAACAATTTCATCGATATCGTGTGTGACATGAAACACCAAGAATGTAAGGGACTATAATATCCGGATAATACAACATATATTTACATTTCAAAATAAATTTAATAATTTGTATATATTTAATTGAACATGACATTGAGTTATCATTCATCACACACAACAATGATATTCTTCTAATGCTTTCATTACATGCAAGACATAGTTTTACTGAAAAACAACATATTATTAAAATAATTTCAAATAACATTATAAGACATAAACAAGCACATTAGTCGTTGTTTATGAATACGATTAAATAACTTATAAAAATATATTATTAACAAAAATATAAATAAAAATATTTTTTATATTCATTTAATATATATTATAAATATGATATAAAATCCAACACAATATTTTTCATAAAAATCAATATTTTTATAAACACACTTTTGCAACTTTTTATTGGAGAAACAGGATTATATGCATTTTTGGCCAATTTTACTAATTATTAAATGTAAACGATAAACAACTTAAATGATATAGTAATATACATAACATATTTTGGAATTTTTTTTATTTTTCAATATAGATTAATTTTTTAATGAACAGTGAAAAATAATGATTTTATATTTAAAAATGATTTTTTAAATTTACTTATAGTGTTTAATTATTTTATAATTTTGGTTTAATGTTAAATGATAAAAATTTATTGTCACACAATCCAATTTAGGTCATTGGAATCAATTTTATTTTGAAATTGGTTATTGAATCCTAACAATCATTTAACCATTTTTACATTAAAAACCATTGTTGTCATTCCGTCCACAGGATTTAATTTAAATTAATTTTGGAAATTAATATGAATTGAATTGTACAAAATATGATACATATTTGGATTCCAAAAAATTATTAAATTAATATAAGTTTAAATTAGTTATTGATAAAAAATATCATTGTAATTAATGAAAATTAATTGTAATAAGTATGGTGAATCGAAGGTTAACACGAGAATAAACAACAATCTTAAGTTCCAAAATGACCTGAAAACATTTCCAATATCAATTTTATAACAATATTTATACCCTTTAATCCATTTGATGTATTGATCCCATTATTATAGAAATAGTAAATAGAAATATAAGGGTTTACATTCCTTTGACAAAATCTACTAGAGTTTCAATCCTCCTCCAATAAAAAAGAAATCATCTCCTACCACATCCTAAAATATCTGAAGACACATTTTATCAACAAATATATAACCAAATAACTAATCAATATAATTATCCTCATTATATAATCATCCCCTTGTATAGAAATCCGTCTATATAATTCCATTGGTGAACACAAAAATGAGTTCCCCAATGAATATATAACATCATTCCTCAATATTTTTTGTTTTATTTCAATTCTCCAGACAGAAACTCTCTTTATAACATTATTATATAATAAAAATAGTATAATTATTATATTGATAATTTTTTTGTGATATGTATTATCCTTACAAAAACACACAATATTAGTAATGAATATACTATTTATGTCTATAGTGAACTAACCCCTCAAGAAACGATGATTGTTTATTTCTCCATTACACACTTTCATGTTTGGGAAATATGATGAAAAATCTATTTTTAGAAAATATATATTTAATTTATTATTTCATTTTTATTTTCATTTTCTGTTAAAAACTCACCTTTGTAGTTTAAATTTTTTTAATATGATTAAAACATTTTTGGAAGTGTGGACTACCACCTGCTGAAATGGATGTGATCAGTTAACACTACAAAGTGAATTTTAAATTTATTATTTATAATAAAAAATTTTGAAATAAAAAACATATAATTGCAATTTGTGACATAATTTTATTTCTGTAAATATAGTATATCATTTTCTTTGTTACTCATTTGACATATATTAAAATGAAAATTATTTTTCATGATGTGTTGACTACAACTTCCATTAACTGATTTGATTCCTTTTAATTTATAATAATTAAACATATAAGTATATATTATAAAATTCTAATGTATATTTTATATCAATATCCTTCTAAAAATATTATTTTTACTATCCTTATTTCTATAATGGTTATTGAAAATGGGAATATTACTCATGCATACATACGGCCTATCATCTCCATGACTATAACATTAATACATTTTTCAAAACTATATATAATGATCTATTTTAAAAATATAGTTTAGGTTTAAATATAAAAAGTATTCCATTATTATTATTCTATCGATATTATATAATGTCACTTTTACTATAGTTTACCAACTGAAGTAGTTTTTTGACCCATAAATTGAATTTGGTCAAAAAACCTGACATTAACATAACTATTTATTGTGTTGAACACAAAATTGAAATAATGTGAAATAAAATTAATGAAAAATAATAAAAAGTTTAAAAATCATGTAAATAAGTTTAAAGGTTTTTTTATTCAAGAATATAAATAACACAAGAATGTTTTGGCTCAAATTATGTTATGTTCATCTCACATTTTCTATATATGAGATAAATTTCATATTCCAAACTTACTACTTTGTGTGTTATGCCTAATATCCATTTTGATATAATATATCATGAATTATATTATCCTTATTGTATTTATTTTTTTAATTTAATGTTATTACTTTATTATTATTATGGATTAAAATGACTCAACGTGGTATGGGACACATGGTTATATTTAATGATTATATCCCCTATAATAATTTTTCATATTCATCAATTGTATTTCCCTTCAAGGAAATTATCGGAACATTGTTTCATTTATCATTTCATTATATTATCCCCTTTATTATTATTATCTTTTTTGAGTAATAGTAACAATTTCCCACTCTTTCATACTTTGAATTTTTTTAATACTGCTTTATGAAAACCAGACATCATTTATCTCTTTTGATTAAGAACCATTTTTTTATAAAGATGTTATTTTGAAAAAAGGTCTTAAATAAACGTTTTCTAACCATTATAAATTTTTTTAGTAAATAAATATTGATTATTTTATATATTTATAAATATTTCAATGGAATATTCTTGTCACAATCCTAACAAAAAAAATTTCATCCTTTTTTTATCAATATAACGGAATATTATTTTAACTCCATATTTTAAGTACGGATTTACCCAAAATAATTTGTCAAATCCACATTTTAATATTTTAAAGGTAAATTTTAATGATTTTTTTGAAACTGATTTTCAATGAAAATTTTTCTCAGAATGTTTTTCAAACTAATATGATAATTTATTAAAGAATGTTTTCAAAATATCTTTTTAATTTTATTTCTATTCATAATGAATAGAAATCCATTATTCATTAGATTTACTTATGGTATTATTAATTGATACCATCATTATTGTGCATCTAGATTGTTTATGATTGATTTTTCCAAGGATATTATTGACATTCACTCCCTTTTTCTCTTTTAGTGCCCAATAAATTTTCAATTTCATATGATCATTTAACATTGAATTTCCCCTAATTAACCATATAAATATTAATGTATACGATTATTTCCTAAACCACATACCATTTATCATATAGTTTATACATTGAATATTATTTAATTTTTGGGGGGAAATATTGATAAATATGTATCCATTATTCAATATCAATATTATATAAGGAATGTTTGTTATTTTATTTGAGGAATTCAACAGAGAAGAATAAAAATTGTTGGTAACTATTAAATAAAATCCCTATAGGTTGGGGACTTGTTAATGAAACCCAATATATGAATTGGTAGACTCATGAGATTAATTAGTTATGAAGAGTAGAAGGGTTTATACCTAAAATCCTAAACTATGATATTAATGTTTTTGTTGGTATTGGTTTCATATACCTAGGAAACATGGAATAGAAAAATAAACAATTTCCCTTATATAGTTTTAGTTATTTTTTCATGATATTTTACATCAACATATCTATTAATACATTTCAATTTTAGTCGAGTGATCAAATTTAATGTGTTTTAGTTTCATACATTAGAATATTTATTTTTCTATATCTAGTAATTTTAATGACATGTGTTATGTGGTATTTACCTTTCCACATTGATTTACTTCTTTTGATTGATTATTTATTCTAGTATAATAAGATATTCTAGGACCATGTACTGATGGTATAATTTAATTTTTTTAAAAAGTAAAAATAGAAATCTTGGTAAAATAAGTAAATGTGAACCAATTATAATCTTGGTGGATGAGATGAACATATCGTTATATTAGTGTGCCTATAAGCCCACAAATAGTCCATTACAACTAAAACATCCTACCTCACATACAATAACAAAGACCCAATAATAGCACCAAAATGTGAGGACCATAGAAACACTTCCATCTAACACTACCACACCGGAGATTAACCAGTTGAAACCCCCGAGGACAGCCAGTTCCACAACACCTATTACATAGTTAACACATCCTGCCACCAGCGAGTCCAGTCAACACCGACAAGAACTGTCCAAACACACACGCGGAATTACCTACACCCTACACTGGAATTCTTATACTCCAAATTTCCCTTAATTATCATTTGATATCACTATTTTTTTCATTTCCATAGGAATCTAAGACATGTAAGATGAATTATATGAAGGTATTTACTATATATAATGATTTTTTTTCATAAGAAAAATATATATCATAGAATTAGTTTATTGATATTTTTAACAAACTAATGTTTGTATCTGGTATTCCATGACTAATAAACTCTTCAATCCTTCTGAATTTGATTACATGAAATCATTCCAATGTAATATTAGAAGACACCTTCTCTAGGATTTCTAAGCTAGTGTCACTATGATTTGTATTATAGAATCGTTAGAAAAAACCACGGTAACTAGATTTAGTAAAAAAATAGATTAGATATCATAAGCCTATGGTAAAATTTAGATATACATATATAAGAATATCATAGAAATTTTTTATTGTAAATATTATGTTAATATTACTACAAATACATATTTTTCTACATACAACAATTGGTTTTAGTTCTGGATGATATATACCTAGGAGTAACAAATCTGACATGGAATGTCAGCCCTCAATAAATGTAACATGGAACAAGACAACGATCCTTACTACACTCCTAGTATGGTTCTCTCATGTGATGTTCTTAGGGTCATTCAAATTTTCATTAATTTTTTTATGTAAAAAGATAATTGTAATAAATAAAAAGGTTATTCCTATGGTGTATATGAATGCAGATAAAGTATCACGATCATAAATCATACATATTATTTTGTGGATAAACCTTCTAAAAATTAAGGATTAATGTGTAATAAGTTGATAGAAGATATATATATTTAAAATCCTTAGTTAAAAAAAGTTAGCATTAAAATTATTTAATAGATGCCCATCATAGTTATTTTGGAAATTATATGTTTTTTTAAAAAGGTAGACATGTATGAATATTGAAAACAAATCAAGTCTGACAAATCTGAGGGACATGAACCATTTACTAATGGATGATAATTTCCTCTCAACAACCACCAGCATAAATGATGTCCTCACTAATATGTCACTTTCATTTATTGAACTATTTCATGAATAAATATTAATGATAAACTATAAGTGTTTATTTTTAGGTTTATTGATTATATTCACTAACATATAAGTTTTGAAAAATAGTTATAGACCATGTTTGACTTTTTACTATTTATTTCATATAATATCCTTTCAAAATGTATTTTTGGGCTTCCTGTATCCAAATTATTTTTTGATCAACTAGTAAACTAATCGAACCAAAACCAAAGAAACCATTTTATTTATAGAAATATATAAAGGGATTATAATTTTAGATATTTATGGGAAGTGAATTAATAATTCATAATTAGGAAAACGACATAGAAAAAAATTGTTCCAAACTACCTTTAATGTTTTTTAACCGATGGTCTTAAAAATCATTACAAATTTATGGATTTGTGTCCTAGAACATTCTATTGTTAATTCCAATTTTTTTACAGATAATCCTAAATCCCAGCATATATATATTTTCAAATTCTATTGAACTATTTATATATACATTCTGGTAATATTATCTTATATAGAGTCTATGTTATATATTGTTCTCTGTGATGACTATAATGAGACGCATTAAAATGATGGACAAAGGGTTATCGATGGGTTTTATAATGGTTTGTCTGATAGTGTAACAAATTGTTTGATGTTCTCCTTAGGACTATACCTCATGAATGGTTGGTGAATCTTTTTCCTAACAATACACCATTGTCATGAACATTTTAAATAAGATACAAAAATAGAGTATCTTCCATATGTTATCCCTTTAATGGATTATCCTCCCATAATCTAGTGACAAAATGTTTTCCTCTAACTCCCAAGGCTATATAAGTACTTCCTCTTGTTTAGGGAGTAATTTATAGGATAACATTGGTGTGCTGGAATCCACATTTTATGGTAAGTCATCATGATTTGTGGTTTGACATATATTTCTTCTTTTTCCCTCTCATGGAATCATGGATGTTGTCTGTAAGGGATAAAAAAAATTAAATGTAAATCATGACATGATATGGTTGTTTTAATGTTACGAAATTTCGGAATGGATTCATCACATGTTTTGAGCCCACAAGTAGTACAGTTGGATTGGTACCATTATTATGAGGAAAATCCTATTAAGATTCTTGATCAAAAGTCCTTGTATTGCAGGACATGTTAATATTGTAGTTTTTGGTTTTTTGTATAAATTATATGATTGAACAATAAACATGGGAATCTAAATATTCTTTGGTCGAAAGGTATCCTAATTTTTTTAATAAGTTAATAAATTTAGAGGACATAAATTTCAAATGTGTAGATTTATCAATCGAAGTACATGTATAATAATTTTTTATATTATCACTATTAAAACAATTAGTTAGATTCATTATGTTGTGTAACTATTTAAAAAAATAATTTGTATTGTAAATAAATTTATCAGACCAATTATAATATATTTATATATTAATGACTAATATTAAATTATATAATTTAAATATGATAAAAATATTTTCATATTTAATTAATCATGTCAAATTTATATTTCTGTGAATGTTTTATAAAATTATAGGAATTTTTTTTATATTTTAAAAAATAATGTTTTTTGATTCTTCACCAGGACATAATGAAGATAAAAAATTTATTAAATTTTATTAATGAATAAATTATGATATTATTATATAAATATTTAACTGAAATAATTCAGAACATATAAATTATACTTTTTCTTAATAAGAACAAATAACCTTGTTAGTGCTGACAAAATGATTGTGCAGTGTTGGAAAAGACAAACTTGATTCATATAGATAATTATTAAGTGCATAAAATTATTTTAATTATATTTTATTAATTTTTTTAATAATAATTTTTTTGATATTTTATTATTTCAAAGTTAAATAACATGAGTCGTATAAAATTGCATGTGCAAAGCTTTCAAAAGTAATGAAAAAAAATAACAAATTAATGAAGTTGACGTGACAAGTATATGATTAAATATACATAGTTATATTATTATTATTATTATTTTGAGACAAGTTAATTTATTTTTATAATGGAAATTTATTTTACATGTTCATGATTGATATTAGTAACATTAATGCTTATGAAATGATAATGTTGTTCTTGTGAAAGCATAAGAGAATTTTATAAAATAATATTAATTAAAATCATAAGAACCATATATAACCCAAAATTTTGGATAAATATTTTTTGATGATGATATATCTATAATAATTTTCATGGTTCGAATTAAAGAACATCTTGTGCCACATGGATATGATTAAGACCATTATAATATTTTTTTATAATATGGTCATGTTGAGAACACTAAAGATTACAATTAGTATAATATTTCAATTTATTGTATTTTTGATGATTATGACATCCAAAAATAAGAAATTTTAATATAATAAATTTATATTATTCAGATAAATTAATTTTTTAATTATTAGGATATAATTAAGTAACTTAATGTATTGTACAACGATGATGTGGTTATTATTAATTAAATAGAAAACACATATTATTTGAATTTAAAGTTTTAAAATAAATATAACTCATGATATTTTAAGTTTATACAAGAATTATATAAAGTCACATGATATGTGTAGGAAATAAAAAAATATTTCATTATAATTTTAAGATTTTTTGGAAATTCTAATGACATATTTATGAAATTTGATTATGTTTACCAAATTTTTTTTCATTTATATATGATTTTATTAAATTGTATTAAAATAAATAAAATTATTATTAATTACATATATGATAATATTATTTCAAATATGTATTAATATTTAGATTTATACACCATGAAGAAGCCGCTACCCTAGTGTATGACATATTAAATTCTAATATTTTAAGTAGTTCATAAATTTTCCCACACCTCAATTATCAAAAAATAGCTCATTTAATGATTTAATTTCTATTTTCTTATCTTTTAAATTATTTATCACTTATACCAAATCCTCACAAACTATTAAAAATCCATGACAACTCCGATATCATATATATATTAATTTTTTATTTTTTTATTCCAATATTAATCGGAAAATAATTTATATTCTCCTATTATTATTAAAAACAAAATTGTCTTCAATGGTATGTGAATTCACTTCATTCATGGATAATGATTTTTTTTCTCATTTACACATACATGGAATGTTTGAATTATCTTAAAAAAATTAAAATGAAATATATAAATACAGTATTCTTATGTATTATTTCATTTTCAAATGAAATTCCTTAATGAACTGACCATGAATCCCTGAAATAAACTCACACAGAAAATTGGAAATAACAAAATATTGTTAATAAATTGGTGGAAATGTGTTATATAATGATAATGTATGGTATTATATATATGAATATTTTTCTGTAAAAATTAACAATACTCATTAAACAATTATATATGAGATGTTAAATGATTTTATGGATGTCTATCTATATGTAAGTGAATGTACATTAAAAATCCTCTTTTAATTTATATTTTTAAAAAAATCAGAAGGATTTTTTTTATATAAAAAATTAATGAACATTCCATGTTTAATTAAAGCATAATGTACTAATTTTTTCTTTAAAATATAAAATTCTTATTTTAATAGAAAATCTATTCCTTTGTATCTAAACATTATTATTTTATATGATATTTCTCTGAAGAAATTATTTTTATGATGAATGTATTCATGTTTTATAATTATGTTGTGGTTAAAGGGGCCATTTTATGATAATTTGGTTACCTTTATAAACTAAACAAGGGGCTGGACTACTGTATCCCTCATATGCATTGGGTATGTGTGAATTTTATTGTAACCATTATTCCATGTGTAATTTTGATGATTACATCATAAGGTAGTCATGAGTAGTACATTGTAAGGTAGTTGTGAGGGTTATATATTATATGAGTGTCGCGAGCCTTACAATAATAATTATGTATCATATATAAAATATTCCCCATGTTACAAATATGTTTTATTTATGTTATGTATTATTATGTAAATTTCAAGTTTTCACAATTGTATGTATATCATTCTATAATGATTAGATGTATATCTAGTGAAAATAATTTCATATGTTAATTTTTATTCATGTAATAATGGTCCCTTTACTTATATTTCTATCGCTTTTGGATATTTTTGTGTAATCCCATGTTTTCAGGTTTTTCACATGGATTAAGGATCGTTAAGTGAATGGAAGATGAAAAGATGAATGTTATGATGAATCTATGTTTTATTAAAAAATTATCTATTATGGTAAAATGGATATTCGTTTAGATGTATCCAATTTTTATGATTGTATGAATTATCAACTAATTCAATATAACAATATATGAAAATGATATTTGGGAATGTAACAAATATGTTCTCTTTGAATTATATAGATTATGTTATGTTTAAGGTCAATTCTTTATAAATATCATCACTAGAGTGAAGCAAATAAACTTCTTAATTTTTTATATTTTCTTCTAATATATTCATATAGCCACATATTAATCTTATAATACCATTTACCTAATGGAATATTTTTTTAATTGACTTAATGAATCATAAATATATCCCCTCAAATTTAATCCTAAATAGTTTTAAAATTCATTCATTAGAATGTTTTTCCCTTCACATTGTTTATAACTTTTATCAAATATAGATTTTATAAATATAATTTCAAACACAAATAAGAAATAGTTCTCACAAAATTATGACATTTATCAATTAATAAAATATCTATAAATATTTATATTATTTTAATCATTTTATGAGATATATTTAACAAAGAATATTGTTCTAAATATATCCATTTTTATCATCAAAAAAACATTCCCAGAATTGATTAAATATGGGACAGATTGACACATTCCATAAAAAATATCAATAAAATATACAATTTTTTTTTATTTCAATACATCAATATTATTGAATGTGGGGGATAAAAAATTCAATGAGAATAATCCATGGATGCTAGAGATAAACCCATTATCTAATAAAAAAATATATATTATATGGTTATATTGAAATCTATGACATTGGGTAATTTTTTTTATTTTTTTATTTATTTTTTATATAAAAAGGTCATATAAACTCTTATTACTAATTACTAGAATCAGATCCATTTGAGGGTGTAAGAGAGTTTTAAAAATTACTAATGTTTCAAAAATATATTTTAAATAATGATTATAAACACCAATATTGTATTTTTTTTATCCAAATATTACATGGGGATAGTCCTATCTATTGAAAATATAACAATATAATTTCCATAATTTAAATACTTTGGCAATTCCAATGATGTGGGTTGAAAATGAATATCCTCATAATTCTACTTACATGTCTATGTCGAAAAGGGGTACATGAAAATCATCAATACAAATGATTTATCTTTATTATATTAATAAATACAATTAAAAAAAATATAGCACTGGTCTTTTGTGCACTATATTCATATTATAAATTATATAATTATGCATCGTAGTGGATTCACACTACCCACAATGACATTTAATCAACTTACATGCCCACTATAAATAATTAATATATATTGAACAAAAATATGAAAGAATTCCAAGATGAGTATTCAATATGAAATTATACTTATATATCATAGATATATACTTAGTATATTATATTATTACTCAAAACTCCTCGCATGTGTAGTGTAAAATTGTAGATCCATCATTTTGATAAATCAGAATATCATGCCCAATTTAATTCGGAAAATCCATTATTATAATTTTTAGAACCTTTATATCTTCATTACCTATATAAATTTTCCATTAAGTTAATCAACAATATGTTACAACATTTTTGAAAAACTTGGGGGGAATTATTTATAAACATAATCTACAACATTAGATAAAAATTTACCTGAAAATGGGTTTTTTAAACAATTCATGATTTGGATAAAAAAATAAATTAATTGAAATATATAATAATTCTATGAATTTTTTTTTTGATTAAAAATACCATTGAAATATGATGAAATTACTCTACATTTATGTGTTATAATTTGAGAACTAAATAGTTTCTATCACGAAAAGGTAGGAATTTTATAATAATTATCAAGTAACATGTAACTGTAAAATAAAAATATAATGACATTAATATTTAAAATCCATTGATCTATTTAGTAAAATGATATAATAAATATTGAAAATTACTATTAATTATTTTGTTAAAATTCATTCAATCAAAAAATTAGTTGAATAAATTTTTTATATTTTTAAACATTAAACTATGAACAAATCATAAAATAATTCCTTTATTATGACATGTTTTTTGGAATATAAAATTCATTGATTGATAAGTACTAACAAAGTGATTAAATACAAATAATATTTTATAATTTTAAATAAATCCAATAAATCATACACCAACAATCACTATAAATTATTATAATGGAACAATATGTTTATAATATGACATGATTAATATCCTTAAATGAAAAATTAATTCATAATCTTTTATTTTTTTACTCAAAAATTAGATGATGTTTATTCCATTTTTTTAATATCAATTATTATTCATTTATATATATCAATTAACCATTAATAATATATATTTAATGTTAAACATATCATACATTATATATTTAATTTGGTGGATAGAATTCACACATTCACTTATTTTTAGACAAAAATTTTATCTTTCGAGTAATAATATATATGAATTATCTACTTAATCTCAAACATCACATGTTAACATATTTCATGCACATTACACTCTATATATATATATATATATATCATTTTTTAGATATTTAAATAACTCAAAATTTTAAAAAATTAATTCATAACTGATAAAATGTGAAATTAATGACTCTATATTATGTATTTGAAGTTCATGTGATCTCATCAAATTAAAACCATTCCATTTTTGTAACATAAAGAAACTATTCACTATATTTTGTGATAATTTTGAGAAATATAAATCTATGAATGGTAACAATAATTTCACTCTTTGAATTTCTTATAGTGAAACAAACACGGTCTCTTTGAAGACCCATATGTATATATAAAAGAAAAATACAATATTATATAATTAATTCCAACTAAATAACCAACTATGTTCCCAAATACCCCTAAATTGATAATAATTAAGAAAAATATAATAACACTATCATTTTATGGAGCTTTACATGAGAGATTACTTTTTATCCTCATGAATATAATATTTAAATAATGAACACTACCTGATATGTATTAATGAATATATATATATATATATATATATATTAGCTTGTGATATAAATTTATATGATAATCTATATAATATTTCATACTTATTTTCTTATGAATATATTTTGGATCATTCATTAGTTTTTATTCGTGTTTATTCTAAAAAATCATTATTACTCATAGTATTTTATGACTATTATTGTTTACGAACTACAAAAATTCTTACTTATAGTTTTTAATATTATATACTAAAATAATATATATATCACACAACAATTGAAAAAAAAGAATAATAACATTGTATTTTATTTTCTTTTTATATAAAATATCATGTTATTTTACTGAAAGACCTAAGAAAATAACATTAAGATAGGGAACATATAAAAAATAGAATATTATAGAATTTAACAACAAATGGGTTGAATCCAATATTTAATAATAGTGGGATTAAAAAAATATATATACATTTATATATATTATAGACACTATATATAGACTCCAATGTATTTATTACATTTAAATTTTACAAAAACCTACTATTTCTTATATGTCATTGTTTTATCAGGGATTGTAATAAATTATACTTTATAAAAGATCATTGTATCACCACTATCAATACTTTTAGAAAAAATATTGTATTGATAAATGATGATTATGGTTCCATCGTAATACCAAAAATCATGGACAAATAATTAATAGATTTTTTATTCTTATATAAATCCATTTATTATAATATACTATATTCCACATATACTTCATTCATAAACATCTTAAACTAATAAACTTTACTCAAAAAATTTATTCAATAATTTACCATGAATATATTTTTGATTACACTATATTGGATAATTACTAAATCTTTATAAGTAATAGTTTATGCATTGGTGGAAAAATATTAAGAATATGTCATTAAATCATCCATTTCAGTTATGATGTATTCTTTAGGGAAATCCTTTATATTGAGATCTTTTTACTGTTTATAAATTGGTAACAAATCTAATTTTTTCATAAATAAATGGTGTTGTATGACTTTCTAATCATGTGAATCATAACAAGGTAAACAAATTATAATCTCGGTATAAAAAAATAATAATAGGAATCATGTGATGTTCTTAATTTTATATACACAATGAATATATTTACTAAGGATTATGCTATATCATTCATGTATTACCTCTATAACTCATATGATGAGTATTAGTTTTTGTAATAATTGAGACACATAATATATTATATAACCATTTCAAGGAGTTATTAAGGATATGAAACATTAGTTCGTTAGCAATGTATGTTTTCTGACTAAAAAATATGTATATTAAATTTATCTATATGTATATTTTTAGTAATAATGTAAAATATTTGACAAAATAATTTTATTTTAAAGATGTTTTAAACCCAACCCATTTTATAATTAAAATTCAGAATATCATTTTGAATAATTATAACTTCAACCATATACTATCATTAAAATTATATAGAAACCCCACTATCCTTATTCGATACCGAAGATTCCATCATTTTCATTATATGATTAAAATCAATGAATTTATAATCAATTAGTATTTTTAATAATTGAGATTATTTTAAAAACATATAAGTGAATAATAATAATAATTATACCATAGAAAAACTTCTTAGATTATAAAATATAAGATTATATAATATTAATTTCATTATGTAAATTCCCCTTATTGATTGTGGGTTTTTTGTTCCCTTTTCCGTAGAAATCTGATAAAATTAGCTATTATTATATAAATAAATAAATGGATTTATAATGATGTAGGCTGAATATGAAATCATATAACCAAATTAAAAATACCACTAGAATTAATTCATTTTCACAAATTACTCGGGAATAAACACTTGTGAAAAGAGATACATTATAATAATTTTGGAAAATATTAATTTGAAAAGGAAAAAATATTTGTTTAAAAAATAAATTTTATTTAAAATAAATCATTTAAAATCATTTTATTAATGATGTATACAAATTGTTCAAATAAATAATTTCAATTCATGAAATTAAATATCACAATTCTAGATGTTAACTTACACAAAGTCATCTAAGATATTTAGAATCCTCAAATTAAAAATGATTAAACAAAATATCATTCCTCTTTGAATACTTCTTTTATTTCCACCTCGAATAATAACATGTTCCATTCCATTTCATATATCACAAAAACAATATTTACATAAACACATTGAATTGTTATGGTGGGGTGAGTAAAAAATTAATCCATTGGACTTCTCAAAATCACTCCCATACTTTCCCATATATATTCAATTCCAATCCACAGTAAAAAAATATTTGATAAAAAATAATACACCATTTAATAAATAATAATATAATTATGTTTTTATGTATATCATACTAAAAAATTATTTATGAAAAGATTTATTGATTAATTTTTTTTTTAATCATGAGAATTATAAAATGATTAGTTATGTGATATGTTATAATCAAAACCTACTTTATAATAATGAACATAATAGTTATCTTCTTAATCCAAAAATATTATTGTATTTCCACCCAAACTAATGATATTAGCAACAATATTGTCTATGATGCGCAATCCAGGAATCCATCTTCGAAAACTGTCAACATCAAATAGTGGATTTATTTTTAGAAGATGTTGGGTTAGTTTGAAAAAATTATGAGAGTATGTTTGTGAGGTGTATTGCTTATGAAATGTAGTTTGGGGGTTAGAGTTTCTGACACTCAATAAGGGGATTATAGATGTTATTTTGGATGTTTGAATATTTTTAATGGTTTATATGATGTATATGAATTACTTGAATGATTTTTAGAGGAATCATAGGATATTACTATGATTATATAAGAAATTACACCATGTTATACAAGTATATATAAGATATATCTTACATAATAAATAATGGGTTTACAAATAACTATTGTGTTTGAAATTTTGAAAAATAATTACCTCTATGAATTAATGAATATGAAAATATATGTATTAAAATATTTGGATGATTTTTATTAAAATATATGACTTTGAGGAAATATATATAGAAATTATGTGTTGTTTCCCTAGATGGAAAATACTAGAGAAATGAAATTCTTGAATGGATGAATCAAAATATCTTCAACTAATAATAATAATAATAATAGGGAAGGAGAAACTCTTTTGTATTGTTGACACAATAAGTGGAGATACCCCATGAAGGGGACCACACATGTTAACAATTTATAAGATAAAAAATACTACATAATTCTAGACGAATATTCATTATATATAATATTTATTCATGCATATTACCATGATTGTTTAGTTATTTTGGTTATGTGAAAGGTGATATTTATTTTTCATATAATATTTGTGACATCTACCACAATGTTCATCATATCGGCACAATCTTATACATATCATAAATTGAATCTTCCTGAAAATATTTGGGATGTAAAACATAGTATATGATGAGATAAAATTCTCAATAATGGTAAACATTGGAAATATCATGAATAAGAATATAAGATTAGCATAATGTCATGATTAAAAAATATTGTCTATGTACTCAATATAAATTAATCATTACCTAGAAATATTTAATCCAAAACACCAAAATATGATCTAATATTGAATATGGATAATAAGGATGACAAATAATTAGTCATAATTAAAGATTCATAATACATTCACGTGGTATTATAATTATAGGAAATAATAACATTTTCAATATAACTACTTCCAATCATTTCCATACATAATCATGTTAGAATATCTAGATGAAGACATTCTGATAGTTCAAAATGAGAAGAAAGCTATTGATAATCATGTCCTGGAATAATCATGATAGAATAGATAGATGCAATCATAATCATGTTTAATATATGGACATATTTATAAACAATTATGTCTATTATTATCACCATCATATCACGGGGGATATATATCGTAATAAACAATTCATTAGAGTGTTGTAACAACCCAACTATCACATGATTATAATACATTAATATTTATACCACAATATTGTATATCATTCATCACAACATCCTAGAAATACCTTTGGATGATAACATGATTCATGAATATCTCATCATAATAATCATAAATCATCCAATGAATCCAAACATATAGTATCAAAAGATCATTTTGAAAGTAATTAATTTCTATAATCAATTAATGTTATCATATGTTTCAAAAATATAATAAAATATAACTTGAATATTTATTTGCAGGAAATTTACTTTTTGTTTTTTAATGAAAAACATAAATGTATAAAATATTAGACAAAAAAATTAATTTAATACACAAATCTATAAATTTAAATTATACTTCAATCTATGGAGTGGTTATGACATTGGGAAGGTCTATTCATTTTATGATCATTATAAAATAAAAATATGTTTAATTCCCCTATAAAATGTTCCTAATTAATTAATTGAAAATAAGATACATAATATATATTTTTCATGGAAATTAATTCTTGAATAAAATAAAATTATAAATTCATTAACACATAGTCAAAAACATTATTGAAGAAAATACAATGTTCCAAGAAATAATGTACAATATTTCCCTAAGGAAAGATGAGAAATAGTATTTCATTTATTTATAATAAAATTTTATGAACCTTTTTGAGTACCAAAGAGAGGTAACCTAATGAAATCCTGAATGAGTAATCATCCAAACCCACAGGTGCCCCAATATTTAAAATGGACCAAGAATAATTATCGATCCTACTATATTAAATACTAGAATCAAGAATCAATGTTCATACTTGTGGGAATAATTTCCCCCAATAAAAAAATTATATAAACAAAACAAGTCATGCAGAATTACTTGGGGCATCTATAAACTCTGAATTTAATAAATATATATGTATGATACAAATAAAACTACAACTCAACAAAATTGAAATTTAAAAACAAGAATAAAACTATTCCTTAACGGAAACTATATATGCATGGACACTAGTTCCCATCATCCACAAGAACAACTCGCTCCATAGGAAAACCTAAATAGAACCCGAACCTTTAATACAACTCTGTTAAATTGATGGCTACTGGAACAAGTAAGGTTTTTGTGTATACATCATAGTAATTAAGAACCATTGAGTCCATATATTAATTTTCTAAAAAATTCCTAAAAACTATTTTTAAATACTTTTTTAAAATACTATTTTTTTATAAATATAAAAATACAAACATAGATTTCTAGAAATTTTGAATTTTTAATAAATATACCATGTAAATTATTTTCTAAATATTTTCCCCCAAACCCATTACCAGAGGGAAAATCCAACCAGTTTATCCAGAACATAATCTTGGATCAAAATAAATTGTGCTTGTACACAAAAAGTAAATCTAAAAAAAATAAAAAACATATGTGTTACAAAAAATAAAGTGGAACACATATATATTAATCATGGTGATTTTCTAACATATCTAAAATTAATTCATAACTATACATCGTTCAAAAATAGATTCTGAATTATGGTGCATCTCCATAGTTAATGACCAACATCCTTCTCTAAAATTGCCTCACTAGTGGTTAATCCCACATGGCCTTTAATCAAATCTAGATGGTACCAGTCCATATAGTAGGGACATGTAAGAAACTATCCCTTAACCCTCTTGATGATTTCCATGAATACAATGAAATTAATACATGGATAATTTTGAAGTTATCACATGCTTGGAGAAGACCAATAACACTCATAACCCCCAATCATGCCCTTCACAAATGATGACACCAACCATGTGGATGCTTTCTTCTCAGAGAGTAAACCATAGATGTTCCTAGCACACATAAAGTCATATAATAGTTCATAACATGTCTAAAAATCACAAGAGTTTGAAAAATAATTTCCAAAAAATCGAAAAAAAAATCTATTCCTTATCATTTTAAATTCTAAATTAATTTTTAATCCATTCTAAAACTGTGTTGAAATATTATGACATGATTATAAGATTATAATTTTGAATTTATAATACATTTATAATAAACCATAGTTCAATATATCAAATGTTACATTGATCTTGAAAACCAATTGAGAAAAATATTTTAGATCATTTGAGAGTCAACATACCACTTGAGAAACATTATTTTTTTAGAAATGCTTTTGTAAAGAGGTGGGTTAATAAGGAGAAGGCAGAAGAGTGTAATGTGTTTTACAATCGTTCGATTAAGTTGATAATTTACATAAATACCATTATTTTTTATGTTCTTATACATATGTTCACCCCTAGAACATATGAACATTCCCAAATACAATGGAACACATGTTTAAATCCATGTAAATAAACATGGATTCAATTTATGAATCCATAGAATAATTTCATATAGTTACAGAGTTCCACATAAGAATAAACACATAAAATTCACCCCAAAATCCATACAAAAGTAACAATTCATAACTAAACTATATCACCAAAACATAAACCATTCCAAAACATACACAAAGCTCATGATATAACTTTTAATGAATAATTAGAATTTCATCAAACTATTTGTATCTATAAAGATATTGGAATAACTATGAAAAACCATTTTAAAAAACAATTTCAGAAAAATGGTTTTATGAATATACCAAAAAAACTTATACTAAAATAACTCATAATTGAATATAACATTTAAAAATCATTTACTATTTCAAAAGTGACTATCATCATGCCTAATAAATGAAAATGGATGTCAAATCATACATACATGTAGTGTGGGTGTGACATTAATCAAAAATAAGGTGATACCTATCCCATGAAATTATCCAAATACTATAAAATTAAAAAAACATGCCAAAATTATCAAACCCTCGCCCTAGCGTTCTTCAAAGAGGGATCCATGCCATCAAAAAACATGAACCAAGAGAAATAATGATGGAGTATAAGTCATACACAATTAGGAATGCCAACAAATATTAAGAGTATATTAACCTATATTCGAATTGGGATTGAGGAAAAAGTATATAAACACTCCCAAGGTGACGCACAGAAGAATGGGACAGGAATGTGGGAATTTGGGGTTAAAAATAGTTGTTGTAAATATGGAATTTATAATTTTTATGAATTCTATGTAGCTCATATTGTTTGGAAGAACTGTTTACCAAACTGTTCATGCTCTAATATAAAATAGGGACTCCCAAATGGGTTGGCCACTTTGTATGAGAAAAGTAGCACAAACCAAGATAATTTCCACTATCAAATGATAGATCCACATTAAAAATTTGAATCATGGTTTCCCATAACCATAGTAAATCCATGTTACATATCCGAGAAACCACCACCACATCGCACAGTTTCCTCTTATCCTCACATTATTTGGGCGAAATCATCCTCATACATTTAAAATTCACAGAAACCACACAAAATCATCAAAAAATAATCACTCTACCAGGAATCTCAACCCTAACCACAACCAAATGACTGATCATCAAAAAAATTTAAAACTAAATAAAAATTGTGGTTAGGGTAAACTAATGTTTTTCAATACTCCCTCACTTACTCGAGGTGTGGGTGCCCATTTTTTGACATGGGATTAGTTACATCCTTAATTATAACTCACATGAAAAATCATGAGTTCCCCACATTCTTTCAAAAATTACATTGGGTATTATAAAATTATCAAAAAAAGATAAGACATAGATTTTGTAATTAATGATCACATTTTAAGAATCTATTTTTTATTTAAATAAAATGAAATAATTGGGTAACAATGAATTTATTAAATCATTTTAGGATAGTAAAAACATTATTTAAATCATTTTATATAGACATTAATTATACCAGTGGAACATTGATCAAAACTGGTGATCTAATATAAATGTGTCCTAATAATGCCTCCATCCCTTTTGTGATCTTTTAACTATACTGACCACACCAAACCAACATTATATAAGAACAAAACAACGATAACTACTTGGTTTGAAATAGTAAAGTGTTATACCCAAAGCAGGAACATTCTAGAAAGATGATACAACCCCTATTATTTCATCCATAGACTAAACACCATATTGATGGGGCTTCCTTAAAACAGTACAATACATAAAACCTATATCATGCTACAAGAGAATCCATGGTGGTTATCCTCTCCATTTAAGAACAAACCAGCATAGACCAACCAGCATTAACCAATGAAGAAAAATAATCACCGAACAAACCATCAAGGGACCTGATGAATGAAACTTGAACCCATGAATTTAAATAATAAAAAATTCACCATTTACAAAAAAACATAAAAATCACCAAAATATGGAAAATCCAAAACCACAAATGACCCACAAATATCACCAAACAAGAATCATTTTAAAAGAAACAACCACAAGCCTAAAGGAAAATGAGGCCATGAAATCTGTTATAACATGGGGGGATAATCAAAATTGAGAAGACTAAAATAATGAAAAATAATTCATCCCCAATCTAACACTACAAAAAAGTAGTGTCCCATTGATCCCATCAACCATTAATTCCCGACCGCATGAAATACTTCACTCTGGGGAAATTGGATGGACCACAAATCTCTTGAATCATCTATTAATATATATTCAGGTGAGAACTAACTCCATCTAAGAATTCCACTTTTAGATATACTTCTTTCACAACATATCCATATGACTGAAATAGACACATCATTGAAAATCCTTCATTTGATTCAACAAGAAAGAATTTGATTCCTGAGATGATGAAACTATATGAAAATGAGTGAATTTTATAATAAAAGATAATCTATAATTGTAAAATAATACATCTTGTTAGTAGTATCATATGGCTTGAGATTATACCCATATGTGAAAACATCATCTGCACCTAGAGAAACTATATTTCTATTTTCCACATACTCCACTTTGGAAACTAACATGTCTAGATACACCACATCCACAAGATTCTCAAAAAGAACATCCATGGATGTGAGAAACCACTCCTAAATTTTGGTATAATGTCCTGAGATGTATATTGGATCATTTAGCTAATCATTATATAATGTATCAGGAGAATGGAAAAGTTTATTATCAAAAAGATTAAAATAAGCCTTTATTATCTCCAATCTGTGCTGAATAGTCATGTACTCTTCCAATTTCGTTATATACATAAATCATTTCCAACCACTTCCAATACCATGGATAATACCTATGAAATTCTCAAAAATACCAAATGATAATTACGGTTGTTTAGTTACTAAACCATTCTCCATGATTCAAAATGGTCCATTATTCATGATATACAACTCTGAAACATGATTATAAACTTATAGGAGTTAATGAACTAGTTGAGAAGCATTAGTGTTTCAGGAAAACCATTTCAGAATAGTTCGGTTAAGAAGGAGATGATGTAAGTGGGAATGATGTTTAAAAATATATGGTTTCAGGTGAATATATATATTGAGGATAATATCATTTTTATTACTAACAAAACGTGATCCTTGTGAAAATATGCACATTCCCACATCCAATGGTACTCTTTATGAAATGCATATAAATTCTATAAGATTCGATTTAATAATAATGAGGACCATTACATCATGTTACAAGGTTCCACATAAGCATAAAAATGTAAAATTTACCCAATACAAGAATACTAGTAACATTTCACAACATAAAAAGTCTACACAATCATAACCAATGTCAAACATAAATGAAACATCTTGATTCCTCATTTAAAAAATAATTGACATTTCATAAAAAAATTGAATACATATGGATATCATCATAACTAGTAAAAAAAATTTAAACCCATAAATAAATTTCACTTATGAAAATAGTAAAACGCATTATTCCAACACACCATAATGTTGAATATCAAATTTTTAAATAATTTATCAATACATAATCATCTATTGTAATTCATTATATTGGAAATATATTTAAACACCTACATCAAAGATATTCATATGTGATGGTACTCTATGAAGAGGAAGAAAATATACCTATAGACTAACCACACACCAAATCATCAAATAAATTGATCCACACTATCCAACCCTAATGTTAAGAAGGACACATACATCATAGAGGTAGGTCCTTGTTTAAATTATAGTTTGATTCTGTTAATTTTTGTTAATGAAATGTTAACCTAGACTATGAAAAATATTTTCGGTATTATAGAGTTGAGGGACATAAAATATATTTAATTTTAGATATCAAATTCATGATTCATGGTTTATACATAGTTAAATATAACCATGATCCCATAATATGTTACCTATAAGAGGGGTACATGGTAACGAAAAACTGTTTGAAAGGGGTGGAATAATCCCGAAACCTCAGACAGATTCATTCCTCTTGGTTGGTGCACATTTTTCATAATGAGTGTGACACCCCAAGTAAAATTTACACTCAACCCTCAATTTATATTACATATAACACGGTTTCCACAAGCTTTGGAAATTTGTGTGCCCCATTAAAAAGTTGAAAATTATCCAACTTCCATCTCAAGATTTTAATATTCAAACTCAATTTCTTCCCCAATTATCCACCTATATAAACTATTGATGATTCATATCAACACACCATTCCAATGTACAATTATCCATCAACTCTATTCCATTTAGAGTGTCCTCGAGTGCAGATTTAATCTACATGTGACGCTAATCCTTCGTTTTCTTCGATTTTTTATTTTAGGCCTGATAGATTCATTCTTCTTCTTCAAAATCCATAAAACCATCATTTTATGAGTTTTAATGGTTAGGTCCACAATGCGTTCTTGAATATAGATCAAATGATAAGGTTATAGTGTGTTCATCTTCAAATGTATGGTATGTCGTATACCAGTTACATTCTATAGTCATGGTGTTGATCTATGATTTCTTGGTTGTGTGCTTATTTATTACATGTTGATCATTTCATACCATTTTGTATGTTTTGGATTTTTTTTTAAATTATCATTATAACCCTGCAATACCTCCTTGGAAAGCATTGAGAATGATTATATTGATTTAGTTCCATCTATGTGGTGTGCCAAAATGTCCATACACGTGTATTATGAGGTTAACCATGATATTAAATTGAGATGATGAAGAGCCAACATGAAACATCCTTGAATGTTAATTTAAACCAAAATGATGAAATAATGGTAGTTGTTTCTTGATTTTTTAGTATTTAAAAGTGATTTTTTTGCATGAGGTGAAAAAACATTTAATGGGTTTATGTGAATTTTATGAATGAATAAGGAATTTTTAATGTAAATTCATAATTGGGTAATGGAATGTTTAATAATGATTTTTTTAATTGGTTAACATATGAGAATTTTATAATATGGTTAATGGTAAAATTTATTAGTATTTTTTTATTTTTCCAAAATGGTCTAGGAATAAAAGAGAGATGGGTTAAATGGGATGTTGTATGAAAATATTAAAAATGATAAATGGTTAAGGAATAATTATGTTTTATGTGATAAATGATATGTGAATTAAAAATAATATGTGAAATTTTGGTGTATGATTTGTGATATGGTATATGTAGTAAATTGATTATTAATCTTGTATACAGGTCAGATTTGATGGATAAATGATTAAGGCTCCTATCATGGGTCAAGTCGGACTGTTTCCCATATTTATGTCATATAATGAATATTTTAGGGATACAAAATGATACTCTTAGCCCCTATGGATTCATTTGATTATAACCTAGACTGTATCTCCATGGTATGTATGGAAAATTTGGTTGAGATTACCTCAAATAATGCTCCATTAATTGATAAATGAAACTGCATGTGTGATGATTACCTAGTGATATTGAGAGTCATATTTATTACCTTATGAATATTGGTTGATTGTCTTGGGTAATAGAAAAATAAATTGAACAACCATCACATGGGCATAAATTATGATATCGGTTTAGATTAATTATGATTTACTATATAAACATTTAATACATTTATTTAAATGTCTTTTAGACTGAATATTGTGTTGAAAACCTTGGTTGTGACCTATTGATTAGTACCCACACCATTCTTAGGATTCCATTGAGTACCTATAAATATTTCATGGTTTCATGTATAGACAAGCGAATGGTCCATGTGCTTGGGAGTTGAGGCGGTCTCGTGATGATCATGGATGAGGACCCATACATGTAGATGGGACCCATTTTGGGGATGATTCCATTACACTATATAATTTGTTTGTACATAGTTTTAGATCTATTATCACGACTTGGAATATCTGTTGTTTGGTTGTGGGTTTTACCTTGTTTTTGGGAAAGGCTTGTAATTCATGTTTTTGGATATTGTTTAATGTTCCAATTATTTCTAATTTTTACATTCTATGAAAAAATCTAATAACGATGGATTGTCATTCACAGTTATTAATTTATATACACGTTCCAAGGTGACAACCTCTAGTGTGTGGGGAGAATTTATTGAGGTTATGTGGGGAATCGGCTCGAAGAACTAGTTTAGTGTCTTTGAGTTAGTGTAGATTAAAAAGACTCATTAGAGGAGGTATTTTTTATTCCTAAATATTTGGTATGTTATGTAGGATATTAGGATGTGTGAGTTCATGGAAATCAGCTCTTACATAGGATTAGATATCCAATGTGTGAGGGAAAACCAATGTTCCTGCGTTTGGAATTTTTTTCATGGTTTTAGTTGTAAAATTTGAACGATATTTGACCATTGATTGATGAAAATTGTCTATGATTTGAATATTTATTGATATTTTTCTAATGGTTGAAATGACATGAGGTTGTGCATTCATGCGTCATTTTTTGGATCCTATGGATATACGTGTCATCCATCAAGATAAGAAGGGACTTGATCGGAGTGTGGGGAACAAAGAGAGGAATTCATTTGACTTCCTTAAAAATTTAAAAAAACGATGTCTAATAAATATGATTTAAATAGTAATAGAATTAAAATTTATATACCTATGAAAAAAATTATTTTAATGAAAGAAGTATATGAGATATAAATATAGTTTTAAATAGTTGTGAAATCGGAGAAATATTTATGAGGAAATGGATTACTGATATATTTAAGTAAATACATGTGATTATGTGATTTGGTATTACCCATGATTACCTTGAATCGCTATAGAGATGAACGAGTGAAATATTATATGTGTGTCGATTCCTATTCAGATAGTTTATTCAAGCAGGGTCACATAATTCCAGTGGAAATCCTTATAATTTGTATACTTTAA
This sequence comes from Viscum album, assembly GCA_963277665.1. Taxonomy (NCBI): domain Eukaryota; kingdom Viridiplantae; phylum Streptophyta; class Magnoliopsida; order Santalales; family Viscaceae; genus Viscum; species Viscum album. The sequence continues at coordinate 1,452,065,189 of OY728155.1, forward strand.
ATGACATGTTTTTTTTCTATTCTATGTTATTTTCAGGGAATTGTAGGAATATTCCACTATGACATCAGGTTTTAGTTGTGCGATAAGAGGAAATAATTGTGAACAATATTATAGATGTGGAGAAAGGAATCATGATGATTTAGGATAAAATGGGAGAAGAGAATTTGTTATAGAACATTGATCATTTTTATACTGATAATGGTATAAGGCCCGTGCAGGGTCATCCTGAGTATGTTTGACCTTGATATAGACTTTCAGCTGCAGAACCCTCCAAACATTAAAAGATTGGGTGAATCATAGGAAGTTATTCTCTAGATAGAGTACATCTAGACTATTCTTGATCACATAAAGAAACCTCTAGAAAATAAACACAATATGGAGGACTATATATTGAGAGGTCAGGAAAAGTAATTATTGGACATCGTGGATTAGACTGAGAAGGTATATTTATTTCTATATAAGTTTTTATGTATATTTTCTATAGGATCGTTTTTCAATGTCTCTTAGACTAGGTAAAGATGCATAATTTAGGAGGTTGACCCATAAAACTATGTTGGTGATGGATTATGAAGGTCATTTTACTAGATTTCAACATTTCGATCTAAATTTGGAATGGGATGAGGATGAAATATAGTGGATCATCCCTTATGGAATTAGGTATGAGATAAAGACTATTGTGAATATCATATGATCAAATATTTTTTCAACGGAGATTCATCAAGCACTAATTTAATAGTGATATCTTAGGGATCCCTCTAGTGTTGTAAATGTAGGTTCAGATGGAAAATTTATTTGTTTGACATGAAATGATAAGAAGTGTCTTTAGTAGATTCTCTACCAACACTATTGTGTAAAGAGTATTCATAATGGATAACAAGACTCATAGGATTGTGATTGGGTATTATGATTCAGCTATGGATTGCAATGAAAAGTGCGTAATCAGTTCTCTCGACCACCTGTTGAGGGCTGGGAATGTAGTATAATGGAGAAATTTCAGAAGATATATAGGAACAACATAAAATTTTCTAATGAGTGATGCCTAATGTAGATGAAGAGTGAAGGTAGGGTGTCGGCTACACTATATCATGCATGGATATGGAGCTCAACTAGTTGTATCTGATGTGCGTGTGGTCATGGTACATCAGGGGGAGAGAGTTCATATCATTAGGTCTGTATATCACCGTGAATTAAAATCAGGTCCCAAGGTAGTGGGGAAGTTCAAAATCACATATTTTATCCTAAACCGAGAGTCTCAAAGGATGGTTTATTCATAGTACATTGTATTATCCTTATAGAATAAACAATTTCTAGATCATTTCTCAATACCAGTACTTCAATTCTTTTTTCTATTCTCATTTTGGTTTCTGTTCGACCAACAGATTGAATGTATATGTGGGGTTATGTTGATCAATACCCCATTAGGGAAGAGATAATATGTTGTTAGGTAGTGTAAGGGGTTCACACGTGAAATTGGAGGGTACCATCTCTTATGGGACATATTTATGCTCGAAATTTCATGATTAGATATAATTTTTGTAATGGACTGGATGGTGTTGTACTAAGACCATATTGAGAGTTATCATTTTAGGGTAATGTTCACAACACCTGAAATAGATACATATGTTTATCATGGTCAATGGGATATTATGGAAGGATATACAAGGGCACTTTTTTCAGCAATTTACCAAACACACTGACCGAGTGCCTTGTCTCATGCTTGATGATGAGGGTAGATAAAATTTTCCATCCTCTGGTGGATTAGAGTCAGGTTTTTTTATTATGGACTTCTCAAATATTCCACCTAAGATATATGTTGAGTTTATGATAGATTTCATGTCATAGGATGAACCATTTTCCATCCCTCAATATTGAATGGAATCGATAGAACTCTGGAAGCATAAGTCTCATCCAGAAGAATTTGAGAATGTAGGGTTTTTTCAACCTAGTATGTTACATTAGGGAACTGATGTTCTATATTCCATAAGGTCTGATATACCATTGTAGTTTTCAATTGATTATAGGATGTACAATCATAAGACAATTATAAATCAAGACACTCTTATGAGAATTAATGATATTTTTGTTTAGTTGAGAGGTTCTTTAGTGTAACCAATGTTTGGTTTGATATTAGGGTATCACCCTATGAGGGTGAGAGATTCTCATATATAGTGGACTTCAATTAGCAGTTGATATGGGTTGTATTAGTTTTTTGTAAATTCTTTTAGTATTACAAATGTGTTAGCACTTTTTAAGGCCTTAATGAATCAAATATATATCCCATAATTGTGTCAGTTAAAAATTTTCATTGTTCATGATATCATGGTGTACTATTACACAAATGATTATCATGTCGGCGATATTGAAATCATCCTGATTAAACTAATAGAGAATATGATATATGAAAAATATCTAAATTTTATTTCTTGATTGATAGAATGCATTTCATCAGGAGCCTAACTTCTATGGAATATCTAATCATGGACCTAGGAATAGTTTAGATAGTTGTGTCCGACGAGATGCTGAAAAATGTTTCTAATGTATGATGCTTTCTAGAAATATCTAGTTATTTTTTTGGATCATCAGAGATTCATCGCATATAAATGCACAGTTTTCATGTTTGAATATGAAGGTTATAATGTTTGAATGGTTTGTGTCATGAGAGAATCATTTCTATTAGTTAAATAAGCAGTTGGGTAATGTCCATATTCTGATATTATCCAAGCCATGTAAAGTATATACCATTTATTGTGATGAATCCAATGATGTACATAGGGATGTGTTAGTTTAGGAATATATATTCTTCTCATATGGGTCACCACAGTGGAGGCCATATGAATGAAACTACCCTACAGAGGATCTTGAATTGGTTGTGGATTTATAAACCTTATTTTTTTTGCAGAATTTCATTGTTGTATAATTGATTACATATTAAACTAATCATAAGTTTGTTAAGAATATCATCCCTCAACAAGATGTAATGATTTTTAATTTAATATGGTATAATTACATACGATCTATCTACATTGAGTTGGTTTGGACTCCCGAAAATGGAAATATTGTTTTATTGAATTGAGTTAGAAAACTGAAAATCAAGTATTTTTGTTATCATGTAATGTGTGGAGGATAATGTTGTTGATTATTGAGTTGCACATGGAGGTGTAATGTGGATAGATTTTGTTGACTATTGTATCCATGAAAGTTTATTATTCCCTTCTGAGACAGGTCCAGGTGATGTAGAATGATGATTTAGAATTTTTTTAATTAAAGGACTATCTTAAAAGTGGGAAGTTACATTTTATTTTTAGAATTGCAGGGGATGTGATCTTTTATTAGTGTGGATGTGTAGTTGTGATGGAATTAGTGTGAGATGAATTATTGCACAAGATTCAGTAATCGAATTGGAAATGAATGTTTGCTTTAAAAAATGTATCATGAAATTCATAGTAAATAATTTTGGGAATGGATGAATAATATGGTGGCATGTTTCATCGAATGTTTCCTTACCTACCAATATTTTATTGATAAACATCATTGGTAGGTTGTTTGTTTCTCCAGTTTCCCATTCCAAAAATGGAAATGGGATGAATGGTGAATGATTTAATGGTTAGTCTTCTTGGGATGCCTCAAAAGAATGATGAGATCTGGTTAGTGGTAAATCTTCTAACTAAATATGTTCTTTTATTTTTTTTTCTAGGAAAATTCTCCATGGATGATTTAAGTGAGTTATATGTTCGAGAGGTAGTGCAGTTTCATGGGGTACTATAAAATATAGTATCATATTGTGATCTTAATTTTACATAACACTTATGTAATGGATTAAAAAAGGTTCCTTGTTACTATGATTCATTCAGCGTGAAATTAATCACACATATTGATTAGGAATCATATGATACTATTTATGTTTTTTAAAAAATGTTATGGGCTTCTGCCTAGAATTTTGGTAGATCGTGGGAAAGTCATTTGGAAATTGTTTATATTTCCTACAAAATTCGTTACTAGACATTGATTTATATGGCCCCATATTAATATATATATGGTAGACCATGTATATCTCCATTATGATGGAATCATGTTAGGGAATCATTGTTTTTTATGGATAGAGTGTTATGCAGGAGACATCAGAATAGATTATTTTGATTCAGAAACATATGAAAATGACATATTGTTTGAATAATTCATATGTGGAACGATGTTGTATACCTCTTGCATTTTTGGTGGGTGATCATGTGTTTCTTCATCTATCATAAAGGATGGGTCACCATCATATTTGGATAACAAGAATGTTTCCTCCTAAATATGTGGTGTCATAGATGAAGGAGAGGACTGAGCCTATGGTGTACTGATTGGATCTTCCATAAGAGTACAATGGAATGGATGATTTCGTTCATATGTAACCTCTTGGGATATATCATCCTTACACATATCATGTGATTTATGTTAATGACGTTGAGTTATATGTTGGTGCATTATGTGATGTCTATCTAGTTAGTATTGTGGGTCTTGGTGAAATCCACATTTTGGGAGTGACCATCCCTTTCTTTCAAGTTCTATGGAATTATCAGAATGCATAAGAATATTCAAGGGAAATAGTTTCATATCTGTGGGAAAAATGGCCTAATCAATTTTTTCACGTCATGGTTATACTTAGAGGTGTGTCTTGAGGATGAGAAATTATATGGTGGTAATGTTGTAAGATCCCATATTCCATAGTTTAATCTCCTTGTTTAAAACATTGTATAAATCCGTTAATTTTGGATAATTCAATGTTTAACAAGAGTATGAGGAAGATCATGTGAGTTTTGAGGGATAGGGAAATGAAGTAAAATGTAGTTTTTCATCTAGTTCATGATGTATGATTGGTGCACAGTAATAGATAATTATCCTCAGAAACTGTGTTAGCCAGAGGAGGGTATCATAGTTAAAAAAACCATGCATGGGGGAGGGCCATGCAATGTAATCTCAGATAGAAAAAATCTGAACAGTTGGCATAAATATTTTCAAATTGTATGGGCCTCACCTTGAACCTGTCTAACTCAACCCTCTATGGATAGTGAGTAGCGCCCAGTTTGTTCCTAGTACAGAAAACCATTTATCCAAACTATTCCCCCACTAAGAAGTGGAATATTACAAAAAAACCCCAACATATTAATTAATTTAAACATGATTTCATCAACATTTATCCTCCTCTAAAAACGTGTATGGAACAATTTTGTCATAATATTACACGTTAATATTCTCCTTAAACTATTTATTATTTGGATAACAATTTTGTGTGGATTAATCCTCCAGCTGAGACTAATCCTTCAATTTAATATCTTTTCAAGATTAGGGCTTGTGGTTTCATTCATATTTTTATAAATCCAACACCCCTATTTTTATAGTGCATCATAGGATAGAGATACAAAGGGGGCATCAATATAGATTGAACTATATGATTAAGGGTGTCTATATATTTATATTCAAGGTAGATGGTCAACAAGATATATTCCAGAGTATTGGTTTTGATTTATGATTTCATAAATGTGAGTATACTTCCCAAATGCTGTAAATTTGATGAATTTTTATTATTTGGAAAAAATGGTTTTATTAATGTTGAATTGAACCACTCATGTCCGCCTTGGTAATCATTGAGGTTTATTATAATGATTTAGGAGGACCCATGGGGTGTGAAAATAATTCTTAACATGGGGTACTATAATGTTATGCATAGTAATTACTTGATATGAGGAAAATACAATAATAATCATTATTTAATGATATGTTAAATCTAAATGTGTAAATAATGGTAGTTTTGTTGTTGTTCACAAATGCATAATGGATTTATTCGATTGATTTAAAAAGGGGTTAAATGGATTGATGTTAATGTGTCGAAAAACTTATGAATTTTTAATTGAAATGGATTAGTGGTTTATGTCATGTGTATTGATGAATGTATAAAATGTGTTAATGTATTAGAATTGATTGATATATTTAATGGGAAAATCTAGGCGATTTTTTTACTAATATATAATGTTCTGAAAGGGTTGTGGGTTAAATATGATATTCTATGTGAATCATATTTGTGGTAAATGGGTATGGAAAAATTATTATTCACGTGTTAAGTAAAATTTGAATTGTAAATATAGTTTGAAATGTTTTTGTATTAATTGTGAAATTTAATATGTGATAAATGAAATAATAATTATGTTCACATGGATTTGTGTGTGGGATAATGGATCAAGGATATTCCCATGGTACATGTTGGTATGATGGTCTATACAAAACCATAGAATCCTTGAGTCAGGGAGCCAAACTGATGCACTAGGACCCTACATATGCATTGGATAATTAGCTGGACTGAAGCTCTATGTTATATATAGTAAATTTGGTTGAGATTACTTGGACTTATTCTCTATAGAATGGGAATGATACTGCTTCTGTGGTGAATACAATAGTTAGTTAAGTATAAAATTTATTACATTATGCCTAGTGGCTGGTCAGCATGGGATGTAGTGAAAAAAATTGAACACCAAAACTAAGGACATTAATTATGATAATGGTTTATTTTATTTATTATTTACCATGGAACCATTTAAATATTGTTTACATTTGATTTTTTTCACATGAATTCACTAAATGTTACACTAGATATTTTAAATGCAGTATTTGTAATCACACCGGATCAGGCCTCCAATAGCTACCAGAGTAGATTTTTTTAAGGTCATGAAAGGGAAAATCCATGTGCTTGGGAGTTGAGTGGGTATCTAGATGGTCATATATGTTGATCCAAAAATCAATCCATGAACTATTTTGGGGATTCATCTATGTTTCATTAGGTTGGGTTTTTAATCACTTTTGGAACTATTAACATTACATGGAATATTTATTGTTTGTTTTTGGGTTTTACCTAGTTCTTGGGAAAGGTATGTATTGAATGGTTTTTTTCCCATATTTTCTAATTTCTATATGCTATGAAATTATGAGATATTGACAATATATCCTTCATACCTATTTATTTAGACCCTCACTGGTAAGAGGTAGCCTCTGATGTATGGAGAGGAATTCTTGAGGACATATGGAAGACCAGATTGGGGAACCTATTTAGTTACCTTTATTTTGGGTATGTTACATGATATGTTGGTCGAAGATGGATCACATTCAATAGGAGCTAAAATTCATGAGAAATGGGGAGGAAGATTTAGAAGGGGACATTTCGAAGGATGAATCTACCAATAGTATAAGGACACAAAATTTTCATAAATAGATATTATATTTATATAGAAGAATATTACTTAAAATACATAGAAAATACACAAAATGAATGTATAGGATTAATACCTTTAGAAACTTGTAAACATAAAAAAACTGGATCATAAAACATCTATATGATCTTCTACTTATTCCTTCATCTATAGTACCCTTTTTTCACATCGTACATTACACCAATGTTCATATCCTGCGGGATTGAAACATAAGAAAGTGTTAGATTAGTTGAACTGTACAGATAAACAAGGTATAATTCAATTATATCATAATTATAAGACATAATAACATGAACCAAACATTTGGATACTAAATCATGCATATCAATGATCATGATCTCATGTCACATGGAAAATCATATAAGTTCATTAAATAATATATTCCTAGTGATAGAACCCATGACATGGAATTGTTGGCATAGTCATAATCATATAATTTAATTTAAATATTATCAAGGAACATTTTCATGACCATCATAGAGGAAGAATTACATTATCAAAATGAGCTCATTACCTATTCCATCCCTATGTTAATGAACTGAGTTTACATTCCATTTCATCATTTTATTACTGAACTGATATCATTTTCCATTTCATTCCAATATATATTAGAATATAAAAATATTTAACCAATTAATTAAAGGGACATATTGGACACATCAATCACCTAATTAAAACCAATCATATGTATTCAACAATACCATAATTCATTCATCATATCAGAACCCATGAAATGAATTTTTGTTCATAAAAATCATTCAATCATAACTTAACTCATTGAAAATTGGGATTCTTAAAAATCATTATACTATAATTATAAATGAAACATAAGAATTATTGGAATATAATACATTAATAACATGTCATATATGTAAAAATACATATATGTAAAAATAAATTCTTCTCATACTTTATCTAAAAAAATTTACATGTACCTCATTTAGAAAATGAAAAAAAATATTCCTTTCCGAAAAATTATTAAAAATTTATCCATGTTAAAGAATGTATATAAATAATTTTATAATAATAGTTTAAATATTATGGAATACAATTTCATTAATCATGTTAAAAAATTATAAAAATTTCTCTTTAATATATACATATATATAATCTTGGATAATAATATGATATTGAAATTAACCATTCCCTTATGTATAATTGCCTTAGTATATATTTAATATTCCTACATAATGCATTAACTAAATTTATTAACTTCTCCTAGAAAAATATTCATATTTATGATATCTTATATGATCATATTACTATTTGTTTTTAATATTATTACACTTCCTTCATGTGTTAACTACTTCATTTCTTATTTGTGTATGTTTAGTCATATAATTCACAGTTCATGTGTATATCATATATTTAATCCTTTTCCAGAATGATTTTAAGGTATCATATATCCAATTTATGAATTATATACATTCATAAAATCATTTTTTAATGGTGATCATGGGGAATTAATCCCATCACATCATGGAGACAGTTGGTTATACGCATGAATGGGCAATGACATATATCCTTTAATAAAGAAATGATATGGAAGTTAGTGATATATATTATAATAAAGAAACCAAATTATGTTCTAATTATGATATAAATATAGAATTTACATTATTATACAAATAAATTTAAGTTTTTTTATAAAAATTGATTAAACAATTGCGTGGATATGGTAAGTCATATGCACGCATGTGTGGTACATTATTTTTTCCATTAGATGGATAAAAAATGTGATATGGTTGTTATATACCCATAATAAAAACTCACAATATATATGATATGGGGTTTATTAATTCATAATTGGAACATTTCATGTATAACATGTAGAGGAATAAATAATCAAGAATGAGTCCATGAAGGATGTTTCCTTATCTTCTGAAATATCCATAAAAAAACTCCTCATAAAGACAATAAAGTAGGTCATTTGATATTAATAAAGAAACTATAGTATCTATGAAATTGTAAAAGGTAAATAAGAATTGTATTGTTTACCTTAATGGCACAAACTGGTGTGATTAATTGATTGAAGAAGTTTCAATTAACAATTGATGTGATAAGCACATTTGGAATTTCAAAAGAACATTTAATTATAATAAACATAGTCGCAATCCAAATACGTAGGAAACATAATGGATTAAAATATAATATGAGATAATGTTTTAATATAATCATCACAAATATATTTTTGACATGTTTTGGTTGATTTTTTAAACATTAAATTTTTTTATAATCCCTTAGTTAACCAATTTTAAATTAACTATTCTAAGAACACTTTCCATTTTAAATGATAAAATATTATAACAATTTAATATCAATTAGACCATAAATTTACAATTTTGAACATTTTATAACAACTTAATATTATTTTTTACGTCTAAATATGTTTTTTATAAATAAATAATTTAATAAATCAATATTATGATAAAATATAAATAGTTTAAATTTTGAAAATACTCATTTATTTAATTACTAAAAATATTAGAAAACATGAATACATATATTTAATTATTTTACTATGATTTCATGGTCACATATAATCAAATAAAATATATAAAATTATATATATTTTAATATTTTAATTAAAAATTATTTGATATTTCAATTAATAAAATAATTACTACATCATCCTTGTATTAGAAAGTAACTTAATTATATTTTTCTAAAACAAATTAAAATATATCACCATGATAATGTAAAACTATTTCTATTTAAAATTACATTTTATAGTATAATTTATAATCATTGCAATATTAATAATAATGATATATTTTTTAAAATATATGATTAATTGATCTACAAAATTTGATTAAAAAATTTATAATAAATTTAATAGTATCTCTGATGATGATAATAAATGATATAATTTCATCCAAAGAATGATTTTTTTCCAAACACAATAATTCAATGAATTGATGAAAAAATTTAGTGTTACTTTATAATATTTATAATATTATTTTTACTATTAAAAGAATCTTGTTTACATAATTTGTTCCCCCTGATTTCAAATATGGAATCCATATTTAAAAAATCAAAAAAGATATTTTTTATTAATAAATTTAAAAATAATCCTTTTTACAGAATGAGAAAACATGTTTTAAAAGTAAAAACTTCAAATGATCGAAATTATTTTATATCGAAATTCAATGTGAAATTGATTAAAATATACATTATTGGATTAAATGATAAAAATTTGATCTAATTTTAATATAAAACCAATTAAAAATGTATATTAACACTATGATCTTTTTGATAAAAAATATTTTTTAATTAAAATGAAATATTTAATTAGTAATCATAAAAACCTGATAATTATCTTAAAAACACCAAATAAATATTCCAATGTAAATTTTCATAATAAAGACTCATAGAAGAAGTATGTTTTTTATATCAATATTATAGATGTGTAAAATATTGATTTAAAATGGGTTCCTCATGAAATTGCGGTAAAAGTACACTTTGGAAAAAATTTATTTTTTTATGAATAAAAATTGTTTTTTATCTTATGACTTGAAAACGTATTTAATAGATATTAAATAATTATTATACATATAACATATATATCTTATTAATATAAATCACTAATTTTAGTTACTTTATTTTTGTAAGAATAAACACCATTGGGAGCTTAAAATAGAAATATTTCCATTACATTTAATTTGTTTGTATTTTGGATTATATTTAATTGGTAACCAATGAATTCATATTATATTAGTTTAAAACATATAATTTCATAGTTTCGATAATATATTGACTATGTTATAATGGAAATTTTTTGTGTCTATTGGTTTCTTTTAAAGTCATAGTTTCATGAAATACATATTATTTGACAAAAAAAAAATTTATTGACATATATTTATTAAATTATATGTTTTTACATTATAACCCCCTTAAAATAATATATATCTCAAAATTATAGAAATTAATAAAAAAATATGTGGATTTTTATGCATCTTCACATCCTCATGTTCCATTGTATCTTCCTCAAATTTCTTTATCCACCATAAATCATTAGACAAATGAGTGGTCTTGTTTTGTAGAAAATTTTCAGTATGATCCAAAATCTATATCAGTTGTTCATTACAAGATTGATCATACTCTAGTGGAACTACATATGAGTTCTGTATATGTGAAGGATTGGGTATGTACTTTCTCAAGAATGATACATGGAGCAGATAATGAATTTGAGGTATATTTAGTGAATGTGACCATCTAAAAGATACCTTCCAAAAGTGATCATGAATTTATAAAAAACTAATATACCTAGAATGAATGTTTCCTTTCTTCCCATATATCACTACACTTTTCAGGTATATTTTAATAGAAATACCTTGTTTCCCACTTTAAACTGCATTTCGTTTCATCAATTTATAGCTTAACATTATGTTGACTAAGAGATTCTCTTATATTATGTTGAATAGATCTATCATATTCTATCATTTCCATAACACGTTTATGTAATAATAGTTTTCTTTTCCAAACATCATTGTAGTATATTGGTGTTTTTTATTTCATCCCATAGAGGGATTCTTAATGATCTATATAAACACTAGACTAAAATCTATTGTTATAATAAAAGTCTATCAATGGAAGATATTGATTCAAAATACCTTTTAAATCCATAATTTTATCTCTAAAAAACAATAATGAGTTTAAATTTTCCTCACACACATACCATCTATCTAAGGATAATATGCATTTCGAAAACATTACAATGTATCAAGATACTTCTAATGACCTCTCCATAACATTTCAGTAAAAAATTGATCCTAATCAAATATAATTTAATGTGGTACACAATGAAAATTTTCCAATTCCATTATATATATATTAGATATCTAATCAAGAGATAAATATCCTCAAAAATAAATTTTGAATTCCATCATCAATAGGTTATAAAAAATATCCCATATAGAATTCTGGCCTTTTAATGTTTTGAGAGGTCCATTGAAAAAGTAGAAAATGATGTTTTCCCATTTCCATGGTTAATTGTCTTAATATCCCTTGGACTTCTATCTTTTATATTTAACTAACTGAAAATCTAGTTATTATGAAAAAAATTCTACAGTATTATTATTTCATAAATCCCTCTGAAAATACATGTATTGGCCTCTACAAATCATTATAATTATTGGTAAATTAGAAACTGATCAATAATGAGCCTCATCCAATTGTGTGTTATTTAGTTCATGAATGGGAGGAATAAAGACATAGGTCATGAACATTATTACTCCATCATAATCAAATTAGATATCATTAACATTTTCCACCTTATTTATTATCTCCATATCATCCATATGTGTCTCCATAATTATCAAAAATAAAAATGGTTGAAAATTCATTTAACAAAAGGTAAGACATTCCCCATACATTATTATTTCATGATATATCCTTTCTTAATCCATTAATATTGGTTATTTATTATCCTCATCATGGATAGTCTTTCATGGATCTTTTGAATCAACGCATCTTTCATATTTTTTTCATTCCTGGGTGGTAATTTATTGAGTAGTTTTAATGATTAATCAATTAAAACAACCTTATTTGAATATATTCGAATAAATTTCATTGAAAATATAATATAAACTTTTGTTATTATAATATATGTCAAACCATTACCCATACAGATAATGCCATCAAATATATAATTAAAATATTATTGATAAAAAAATCAAGTGTTACATAGTTTTACTAATATATTTTGAATTATCATGAGGCATAAGCTATTACTGAATCATTTTTATGAGAAAACATCTTAAGCCCCTTTGGATGAATCACTGTAGATAAATAACTACCCTCCACTATAGGTTAGTGTGAGCACAGGTTCACTAATTAAATGTAATTTTATGTCACTCATATTTTCCCAACATTCCACCATCCATATGACCTTACCTTTTTTTCAATTCAACTTGAGGAGTGGATACGATAATAATTAAAAATAATTAACAAAATATTAAATAAAGTCCATCCAAACAATGAAAACATCAAATCTAAACTACTTTTTATTTTCTAGGACAATGATAATTTATATTTTTCGTTTCTGGATCAATAGTTATCACCTCAATTAAAATTATGTGACCCAAAAAATGAAACATTTTTATTCAGTAATTCAAAGATGGTAATTTTTTTAAAAAGCATAACCTTTTACATGGTCTTCAAAAGAATCCACATGTGAACCTCATGTTCATCCTTTGTCTTGAAATATATAAAAATATAGTGTATAAATACTCTCAAAAACTGACCAATATAGAATAATAAGAATCGATTCAATAAACCAATTAAAATTGAATCGGAATTAGTATGAAGAAAAAGCATCAATATAAACACATATTGTCTATTCCTTATATTTAATGTCATTTATGTATATACTCATTCTTTACAAACAATTGATGATATCCAAAACCAAGATAAATATTTGAAAAATATTGATTTCAGCATTGTTGGATGAATAATTCCTCAATATAGTGGAGAGGATAATTGTTTTTTATAGTGATATTGTTGTGTTGTTGATAATCAATTTGTAGTGTTATTGATCTAAAAAAAATTTAACAAAAAAATACGAGTACCCCAAGGTGACACAGTTGGGTTTATGGGTCCCCTATTATGATTTACTTGGAATTTATTATTCAATTCAAATAATTCAATTGGGGCCACTCAATAAGGATTCATTTAAATATGCATATCTCCTATTATGGTTTCTGTTTAAAACACAACATCATATTTAATGGAGGACCAAGAAATTATTCTGGAAATAAATTATCAAACTTCTGTACTATACTTGTGTCCTTAATTATTTTTTTCTCCACAACTATATGAGAGAGATGAATCTCATTTATATAATTCATGATAAAATGATCGAAGAAACATAATCTAGATGTTCATATTCATCCTTGTATCAATATATAATAATATATTCATTCTTATTTTGAAATGTGACATCCCATCGTTAGAAATTGACAAAATATCAACATAGAAAAATAAAATCTATTACGTTAGTCATATAAAATTACACTAAAGGATCAAATGATTTATTGGAATAAATTTCCCATAATCATAAATCAGAGAAGCATTAAAAATATGTGATGTGGTTGTTGTTCAATTATGAATTTTAATAGCGAACACAATATCTAATTATTGGGGTAATATAGTGATACCAATATAATTTTTTTATAAATAATAGATTGTGTAGATCTATAATAAAATAAGACATTTTAAAAATTAGATTGGATGATATGTGTACATTTATAAACATAATTTTCATACTCCACCTCATCAATAGTGATCACATGTGATTTCACTTTGTCTATAACCATATGTGATTATTGATGTTTTGTGTCATTGATATATTTTAGATTGGGACATTAGTAAGAATAATTCTGTATTTCCTTGCACATGATGAATCAAAGTGTTGGGGGTGTATTAGGATTATCCATTTCTCTATTGGTATAACTATATATAATTTTTCCAACACTTAGTTAGTCAACATCCCAATTAACTTAATTCTCCAACATAAATAATTTGGTATTAAATATCAGATATTTTCCAATATATTTCATTCTACACATTAATACTAATTTAAATAAAATATTCTATTTACAATGGATTTTATATTTTAACTTAAACTCCTTTATCATATTTTAATCAAACCCATAAGATTTATTGGTGACACCAATCTCCATCCCAACCATAAGATCACGTCAAACGAGTTACACAATGTTATTGAAGTCCCTTATTGATAACTCCCATTAGATATATTATTGTAATCTATTTAATAATTGATCAAAATTAATCATATGATGGATGAAAATTCATAATTCTTACCTTGAGAGTCTTATAAAATATTCTTTGTAGGTACCAATAGATTCATCATCAGTTTTCATAGGATCAAGGAACTCCATCACCGTTTTCATTCATAGAATACTAGTAGTTTACTAATTAAAAAAATGTTTATGAACTCTTCCAATTTTATGAGTTCAATTTATTATTTTTTAATCATGTTCTTGATGAGATTACCCCATTGATTCACTTTACCTTCCAAATGATAGACTACTAAGATTACTTTCACATATTCTGAATAATAAATAATTGAAAATATATTTTTTCTGTTAGTCATCCATTTTTCATCAACTATTCAATTAGACAATCCACTAAATGGAGGCATATGTTTCCTTCTTAATGACTCAACAAAAAAAAATTCCCTCCATCACTCATTTGTAATTCATCAATCATTAAAAGATTATATATTCTATTAGAGAATAGAAAAAAGAGTTAAAATTCCAAATCAGATATCATTAGGTATCTCACGAGAGAAATATTTTAATTTCCCACCACATTGATCATTAATGTGGTTATTTCATGTTTTATTCATTTACAACTACCTATAAAAATAGTGTTAGAGACACTAATTAAAATGGGAAAACTACATAATAAAGGGAGATATTTTTTAAATTCATGATACCATAGTTTATATACGATGTTAATCATGATCATCAGCAATACCCCTAGGTGGTAACCTAAACATAGACTTATCCTTAGGCTTCATACTATTTCTTTTTCAATGTATTTTCTATTTATCAACTATACTTTTACATTGATATCATCTATAACTTCTGAAACATTTCAAACATAGTCATTATTTATAAATAGAAGAATATTCATTAAGAATCATTACAAAAAGACTCCAAGACTATATATAATTTATTTAATTAGAATCTACAAATCAGAAAAAACATGTTCATAAAACATATAAATTTTCTCTCCATTATTCCTTCATATCTTAAAAAATTAAGTTAATTCTTAATTAACACCATTGTAAATATCACAAGGAAATGAAAAATATAAACATGTTAGATCTAATTTTTTATAATGGTATGAAATGTTGATTTAAATCATATCATAATCATAATACATAATAATGTAAAGAGAATTTGAAAATTAAATAATATATATTAGATATACTGATATCCTGTAATGGTATAAATCATAGATGTTCATCCAAGAACATATTTCTAGAGAGTATAACATATGACATAGAATATGTGTCATAAACTTATGAATAGAAAATAATATCTATATTATTATAGGATAATTTTCCTTAAAACCATATTGGGAACATTCCTTTACTACACCAGGTTATTCCATGTTCAATCCATGTGTTATTGAACCATGTTTACTTTCCGTTCAATCATTATATTAATAATCCACGATTTTTTTCATTATATTCATGTTTATCTGATGATATATAAAACATTATCCATTGAATATTGGAAAGATATAGATCACACTAATTGCATAAGTAAATCATTTTATATGTGTTCTTCAACAATAGAATCCATTCATCAAATCAAAACAAATGAAAAAATTAGGTTTCGTAAACATCCTTCATAAATAATATATCCCATTGAAATAAATGGGTTTCATAAATATCATTCAATAATAATAATCGAATAAACGTTGTAATAATAGGGATAAAATCATTGAAATGTATCCCCTTTAATACATATGTAACGTCGACTAATATTATTATAAAATTAATATAATCCTCAGATTTCTCTGGAAATTAATTCCCGAGGAAAATATAATTTTTGTTTTAATAAAATAATCTTTTAAAGAAATTAAATAAAAATAAATAAGAAGTTTTTTTCAAATTAAATTATAGTCCTTTACGGATGTATGAAGTTGTTAAATCATCATGGAATCAGAAAAATCCACCCATGTTTTTTAACATAAGGAAACATTCTTATTGTATTTTTTTTCAGAAAATGAAAAAATATTCTCTTTAGAAAAACAGAATGAAAAGATACCGTTCAAACCATTATGTAAAAACATAAACAAGTCCATAAATTAAATTATTATTTTTAGAAAAATATTAAAAATATGTTTGAATACATTTTTAAAAATCATAGTCATCGATGATAAATATTTTCTAATAAATACTAATATTTAAACAATCTCGAGTAATAATTACTTAATGATATTAGACATTATCTATTGTATAATTAATCTTTTATTTTTATTTTTTACTTTATAATGGATTTGGGAATTTTATTTATTAATTCAATAACCATATTCATATTTATAATATAATATACGATGACATTATAACTGGTTTGTACATAATATTACTCTTCTTTCGGGTGCTACCTACATCATTTTTTTAAGTATGCTTTTCCCTATATGTATCTATTCGAGTTATACGATATAGTTAAATAAATTTAAGAATTATACTAAGGAAGTATATAACATTACCATTAGTATTATAAATTTATATAATCATTTTTTAATGTTTATCTTTTAGAATGAACTGAATCACATTGTGGAGAATATAGGCCTTACGTATGCACGAGCGATTATATCATTACCATAATGGTGAAATGATATATATGTGGATGGTATATATTTTTTTTCAAAAGTAGATATCAATATATAATTATAACATATATTTACTATTTCCATAATTATACCAATCCATGTAATGTGGTGATGAAAAATAGATTACACCACGTTGTGGAGACGAAATTTCTGATGTATGCAAGGGTGATATTTCTTTTTTACATAGCATGGATAAAATATGTACGTTGGTAATTTCATAATCATAATAAAATATTTTAATATATTTGAATATATATTTACTACATTTTAATGATATTATCACATTATAAGGATGTCAAAGGATAAATAATCATCAATGCGTCGGTTAAGGAGATTTCGTTTTCATCATTGAGATCCCTCTATATGTCTCTTTAGGGACTCTAGAGTTGATATTTTATGTATAAAATCACTTTTAGAACATGAATACAGAATTTAGGAAGGCAAGTTGGTAGGGTATGTTCTATATTTAAGGTTAAATGAAATTTGAATATTTGATTGAGGATGTGTTATTTTATAATTGAAGTGAGGGGCACTTTTGTACCTTCTAAAAACAATAATATATAATAAATTATATCACAATCATAATAAATACAAAATTACTTGTATTATAATATAATATGATATTATTTTTTAATATAATCATTGAACATACTATTTAAATGTTTTGGTATTTTTTTAAACCTTGTCATTTTTATAAGAATTTTGTTGACCATTATTATTTTAAAAAAATGTAAAAAAATATTCAAGGTTACATGATTAAAAACTTTTTATTTTTGAGGTCAATTAGACAATAAATGATTATTTTAGATCATTTTAGATAATATAATAGTTATTTTTTAAATTTGTTTTTTGAATTTTAAATAATTTGTTGAAACATTATTTGGATAAAATATGATTAGTGTCAATTTTTACACTATTAATTTCATGTATTTTTTATGATATAGAGAAAATAAATTAAGATCAACAAAATTATTTACATCATCATTGTATATCATGTTAAATTGATTATTTATTTCATTAAAATAAACAATAAATTACGTTGATACAGAAAAAATATTATATTTGTAATTACAAATTAGATTAGAATTTATTTCTGTATAAAATAAAAAAAAATGATATATTTAATAACAATATGTGTATGAAATTATTAACTTTTCATTCTTTAAATTATAAAAAAATTATACAATGGCATAGGTGGATTAAAAAGAATATTATTATAGAATATGTATAATTTTCATCGAAAAATACTCAACCTGTAAATTCTAGGAAATTGTTAGGGAAATTTTATAATATTTATAATATTATTTTTACCATTAATTACCTGAATTATCTTTTAAATTGTTAATAATAATTTATAAATTTAATATAAATAAGAAAAAATGATGGAATATAATTTAAATAAACATTACTCACTGATTCAAAATATGAAATGTAGTTTTTAAAATAAAAAAAAAATTTATAGTAACTAATTTAAAAAGAATATCGTTGATATAATAAGAAAAGGGTTTTTCTAAGATAAAAAGTTCAAATGAATAAACATATTTATATCATCATTCAATGTCAAATTAATTTCTATGACCTAAATTAGAATTTATTAATAAAAATTTGATCATATTATACATTTAAATATTTAAATTATTGTCTAAGAATATAAATTATTTAGATGGAAATGTTTTTCTATATTAAAATGCAATATTTTTTTAACCATTCATGAAATCATGAAATTAATCCAAAAAATACCAAAAAATCAACAAATTTAATTTTATATATTAATATTTAAAATACGAAGTTTATTATTTTATAAAAATACTAAAAATTTGTCCAAATATTGATTTAAAATTGGTTCTTAAATAAATGGTAGTTAAAAGTCCATTTTAAAAAATATAGGTTTTTTGGAAAAAGAAATTCGTTTTATCCAATAATAATATACACGATGAATGAAAAAATAAAATTTATTTAATATATGAATTTTTTTTATTAATATAATTCTTAAATTTTAATTTATAATATTCATTATGACAAAATGCCTTTCAGAGCATAAATATAGAAACATTTCATTTACATTCTAATTGTTTATATATTTTTGAATAGTTAATTTATAAACAATGAAGTAATATTTCATTTGTGTATGCCATAAATTTTCATAATTTATGTAATTTAACAGGATAGATAAACATTTTATATTATAACATATCACAATTTTGATAAAACTCTTTGTTATGTCCAATGAAACCCATTAAACAATTAAAATAATTCAAATATAAATATTTATAAATATATAATTGTGTTATAGATTGTTTAAAGTTAAAAAAATCTAATACTAGATGGTTTTTATGAGGAAGTCTCCCAAGGATCCCAAGGGGATTCATGATTTATAGGAAGATGAAAGTGGTCGAATGCTGTTAAAAATGGGGAAAAGGAAACAAATTTGAATATAAAATTTGTAAATAACATGGGAAACAAAATGGGTCGGATACAGGGGTGTCGACCCATGGGAAGATTTTTCATAGCCTGTTGTAAAAGTGGGATGCAAACATGGGCTGGTAATACTATTTGTGAAATTGTGGGCCATATATTTTACTGTACATTATATAATGGTATATCCTCCTCTCATGATTTTTGTATAGTTTCTCATAACAATGTGCAAGTCAGAGTATTTATCCAAGACACAATCTCAATGTCACACAATTTCCCCTTTATATTTCATGGTTTATGACAAACTATTCTCAGTCCATTGACATTCCAAAACCCCACCTAGAATCTATATAACTCAAAAACTCTCGCTTCAAACTTGACCTAAACCAAAACATAAAATTCAAAAACCAATAATATTAAAAATTAAAAATTAAAATATTAGTTTTGTTTCACATGAATGTTAATAAATAAACAAATCAACATTAATAACTAGATTAGAATAACATAAATGGTGTGTATAAAATAAGCATCTAATAATTTTCCTCCATTTAAATTTAAAAAACAACACTATTAAAATAAAAATGAAATATAAATCCATTATTTCTTTATAATATCGAATTAAACACCTCATGAAGGATATGACCATTAATTAATATACCATTCCCTATAAAATTAATTTTATGAATTATAAAATAATTCAATATGGATTATATACTACATATAAAAAAAATATCAAGATCTAAATATGCAATGTGTTTCATAGAAATAAAAGTGAGAAGCGAAATCCCTCAGCCATTTCTCCTAATTTATCATATATAGTAAAAAAACAAGTGTACAATGAATATATATAAATATATTGTGAATAATTTTTTGGTGATCATTCACAAATAACATAATGTGATTCATTCCATTATAATTTATGATATTTAGGTGAATAATATTAATCTTTCCATTGATGTTTTAATTATGTGGTTTTAGTACATTATCCATGGTGGTGGATACTTCATATATATAAATATGGCCATTTATTTTATATAATAATTTCATAATGATATATATATATATATTTTTATCCATTAAAATAATGTGATGATAAATATGAATTGTATCTCTACACGGAGACATTATATTATACATTAAAATGAGTGATGTTTCTAATATTGATAGATGGAATGAATAGAAGATACCATTAAATATCCATTAGATTACCAATTTTATAAAATAAATACCAGATATTTCAACTAAAAACATCATTATTAACAAAAATATGATTACATGATGGAAAATGAATCGTTCTTCTTCATGGAGGTGGCAATCAACATGTATACAAGACTTATTCTTGATTTCCAATTTCATATTAAAACATAATGAAAAGGGTTATTAAATTAATATAATAACATATAATTATATTGAATATTATAAAATTATTATAATGTAATTTTTATTAAATAATTTAAGGAGGTGGAAAAATAAGTAACATGAAAACCCTTGATTAGAATGATTACTGAATCGTAAGACACTGTAGTGGATCACCCCTTAAAAACTGTAGGTATAAGTTTTTAAGAACACCGTAACATTTATAATTTATATAATAATGTTATTAATATTTTCATTTAGATTATTCTAATTCTTGGTGTCTTATGATGTGTTAAAAGCATTGGAGAGTTGGTTTCATATATAAATGGAGAGAGGGTAACCATTGGAATTACATAAAGAATAAGATTAATATAAATAAATTTTCAGGTTCAATCATTTAAATATTAATATTTTCCCTTTATGTTATCACACTATATATAAATAAATTCATCTAATAATATTGAGGTAAATTTTGTTTATTTTTTAACCCTTAACTCTAGGACTTAACTCCCAATAGTTCTTTTACTGATTATAATCATTTCAATTTATTTTAATCATTAGTGGCCAATAATGTTACAATAAAAGAAAACATATTCCACATGTTTAAAATAGATGATATGACATAACCTACTAAATTTAGATTGACGATGATATCATTTTGTTAATTATAAATATTTTAATATAATATTAATAAACACAATATATTACTAAAATAATTTTCATGAAAATTCATAATTTAAAGATAAAAATATAAGTATAGAAATGTAATTCGAGTATGAAAATTATTAAAAATACATAATTCATTATTTTACTCTAGAATCATACTATAAAAAAATATGTAATAAAAAATGGTTCATTTATAATTTTTAAAAATTCAATTTCATGTTTTCTCTACTGCATGAACAATCAATGTGGTGGTGATGAGATTGAAATTAAAATAATTATTACATTTATAAAACAAATAATAAATTTACTATGATAATTAAATATAATGAAATATAAATGAAATATTTCAATGAATAAATAACCTGTTTTAATCCGTATGAAAGAAAATATTTGTTTTTGAACAATGGTATTTAAATTAATATTTTTTCATTTAATAAAATTATTTTAAATACATTATATAAAATATTATGTGTAACTTTTCAATATCATCAATATTTTTTGGAATAAGGTAAATCTATATTTTTCAAATAAAAATAAGTTTGTTGATATCATGATTTTTAAAGTGTTATTACACATTTTTTACATTTATTTTCTTTAATCACCCATACTAATTTAACAAATATTTATTAATGTTACTATTCAGAATGAGAAAAATAATTTTGAAAAATTAAGAAATGTTTCTAACACAATTTTATAAAAAGAAATTCATTTTATTAATTTCAATACATATATATGGTAAGAACGAATTTACTATAAACCCACAAAATGTGATGCTATATTATCTTCCTAAAAAATGAATTTTTATTGATAAAAATGTATTTAAAAAAATAATAATAATAATTTATATTTTAATGAGAATAAAAAGATTATATTTTATAAAAAACTTTCATTAAGTATAATAAAAATTCAAGATATAATATTTAATTTTAAAATAATTTATTTGAAAAAATTATCATAATGTAATTTTGTATACTATTTATTGAAGAATTATTTTTTTTATCATAATTCAAAAATTTCACTATGAGGTAAATATGTAATTTTTTTTCAAATGGTATCCTATTTATATAATATAATATCCAAAAGCGGTATAAATTAATTATAATATTCAGTTATAAAAACAAATTAAAATAATATTGGATGAAAACATATTAGTAAAGCATAAAAAAACATATGAAAAAACTAACTACTTATTTCATAATAATTTATAAATACATTTGATTTTAGTTGGACCATTACACATATACCTATTTATTTTTTACAAGTATTATTTCCCACAAATTATAGTAATATAATATCATAGAAATAAAATTAATAATGATTCAATTGTATATTATAATTCTATTGAAATCAATGTTTTATGTTAAGAAAGTTGTCCATATTATTATTAATTTTACCTAATTTTTTGGTTTATATATTTCCATTAATAAAAGTTATATTATTTCAATTTTATCACTATTGTCCAATGTTCAATATATATAGACATTATTTTTTAAAACATAATTTTTATTATTGAATGATAAATATATACTTCAATAGGGTAATATTATAAAAATAGTAGCAGAGAATAAAAATAATCATGTTAATTGACAAGGATAACAAAGGTGGGATGTTAAAATATAGGCATGGATGTTTGAAATAATTTACAAATAAAAATAGAGGGTGATAGGGAATATTGTACTAATATAGATTATGATAATAAAACAATAAATAAATGTTGGTTGAAAATACAAATATTTCACTAAAATTGATTCTAAGAGGTAAAAAAGTTTAATTCAAATGATATTATACCTATAATTGGGGAATTAATTTACCATGTAAAATTAATTATAAACTTATGTAAATTCTTCAAATCTTGAATCACAATTTCATCATTTGGTTGCATTTCTAAATCTCATTCCACATCTTCTCTGAAAATAATTATCATAATATATGGGATCAATAATTGTGTTAGTTGGTTAATTATTGATCTTTTTTGTTTAAATTTTTATTTCTAATGATAAAAACATCACTTCATATAAAATATATAAAATATTGATTTAAATAAACAATGAAAAACATTAAATATATAAACATGAATTTCTAAGGTTCACTTCACATTAAGTGCAGCTAGTCCTTGGAATGGTTTGAAATAATCAAATTTAATTCAATAAACCTTATAAATATCAATTATATGTGGTTACAATGGATATGAAATATATATACCATTTTATTTCACTATATTCCTATTAAAGAGCTCGTGATCTCCACACAGAAAATGGATTAAACTTTGATTTTTGTAGAAACTATAAATATCATTTACTAAGAGGATTCAATTTATTAACACTATCATTCATGAATATTTCTACACACATTCACTTCAAGTGAGTAATTATTTATCACATTATTTCATAGAATTTTTCATAATCATTCTTTAGTATGTTGGATACTCGTATGACTGATATGCCTGGTAAATATAAGCAGATGTACATATGATATAATTAACTAGATTTTTCAATATATAATAAAATGAAATATGTTACACAATCCATCAATTCAGATCAACACACTATATATCTGACAACTCGTGATAGAAAACTATATCTAATATGATTCTGAGTATTGTGAATACATCATGTATGACTGATCACTTTTTTACATTGTTGCTCTAATAACAAGGGATTGGATTAATACATCCAATAATCAACAGTTTAGTGTATCGTCACAACAAATATATTAAAAAATTCATTTTACATTCACCGGCCTCCATCACACGTGAATATTTTTCAACTCATGTTTCCAGATAACCACTTTATATGGATGTTATCATGGGAGAAAATTTTGTATCTAATTTTTTTTCCACTGAATGAAAAATCAAATTCCTCATTTTTAACTTTTTATATTAATAAGAAGTTTCTTATTTCAACCAATAAATTCTGTAAATATTATTCATTATCTACAACTCACTACCATATTAAAATATCAATAAAATAATTATTATATATATTATAGAGAATACTTTGACAATCAATGAAAATAATGATCGTCCGCCATGATTTTATGAACATGGGTAGAACACAATAGCATCTTAAAAAGTTTACAATAATGATTTATTTTACATACCTTGCTTCAGGTAAATAATTAACCATTGAAATCATCTTGTAAAACTTAATAAAATCACTTCTTTTAGAAAAACCATTATCCATTAACTCACATTAGAACTCTTCATTCATTATCGTTATAATCCAACATCTATTGTATTAGAATTCTTATTGAAACATCTGGTCAATTACATGAATACATTCATCTGATCATCCTATAATAGTGACACATCATGTGTTCAAAAATGTTCTTTATAACAATCATCATTCAAATAGATTTTCAAATGGATATTTTTTTATACTCAGAACAAAGATATAGATTGATGTAATTATTTCATTATCATTTCCCAAAAACATTCCTTTTGATCATCCCAAATATTCTTATGATAACAAAAAAAATGGTTGGTTCACAACAAAGATTATAATAGTCATACTACAAAAAATATTCAATAATAATTCATCTAAACATTGTAACAAGAACTATTCATAATTTTTTATCATTAGGCAATGAATCTTTGTAAAATTATGAAATAAACATAACAATGGAGATCCCTTATATGGTAAAATATGGTTTGTGGGATAAATATTTTGTATTTCTAGTTTGACCATTACACTACATTGGGTATAAACATATGTAAATATATTTTTATAACAAAATATTTATAATGATCTTCATAGATCATTGTAGTAAAAACATTGTACACCTGATCATTTTTCTAAACTTATCTAATTGAGCTAAAAACATGTGTTCAACCAGCAATTACGAAACATGAAACATAAAAATCCAAATTAATTTATCGATATTATCGTCCATAAACTAGATTTAATAGAGCATGTAATCATCATCTAAAAATCATTCAACTCATGGGACATTGTGAAAACCCAAAATGGATAACCATCACCCAACAATCCTGGTCAGATATACATCAGTCAATCACCTCCATATGATCACCTATGTTTGATGTCTACAAAAAATTAGGATAATCAGAATTGAAAAAAATACATCTTACTAAACCTCATATATTAAATAAAACCATAAAAACATCTTCTTAATATCTTATAGATTCACATAAATTCTCCTAATAATATTGATCCCAATGATCTCCCCTATGAAATTATTTATCAACTATGAAACATAAATCATGGAAGCATTATAAAATATTCCATGAGTTATATATCCAATAATATTAAGAAACTTTATGATATATATTTGTATGAAATAATAATAATTAATAATTAATACCATGATTTCTATAAGTTTTGATTTATAATAATTATCTCAAAACTCTTATGAAATTTATTTCTCACTCCGAAAAAATTTAATAAGAAAACAAAACTATATAATTAGATAAACAATTCCTACATGCACATAAAATAAACTATTAAAAAATTTGGCACAAGATGATGTAACTACATATACCATTAAAAACACACCAATAAATATATTATCTTCCTTTAATGGATAAAAATATACAAATATATAGGTTTTTATTCAAACATTTTATCTTACATTGAATACACTATCCAAAAAAAATATGATAGAGGGGATGGAATTTGTATAAATTATCCTTGACTACGGGGGAGGTTTTACAATAATATTCAATCATGGATTATAAATTTTATATTTTATAAACTATATAATCAATATACCAAGAGACCTATCCAATTTTTTAATAAAACATATCTTTTATTCAGTTTTCTACCCATAATTATTGATTATGTTCTTTTCTCTGTAAATTATTATGAATGTGAATTTTTAGCTAAATTTTTAGTGGTATTTATATCTCTTTGATTTTCAAAATACAAGAAATAGTGAAACAATACATCAACTAAAATAACCTCTAATTGAGTCCTCACAAATATATTTTTTATTTCAGATTGAGTGGAATCTAAATACTCATCATTAGTAGTTAAATAATTTATTGGATATTTCTTCATTGTATTAAAACACAAACAAGATTAAACTATTAATAAAAATACAGTAGAGGAGCATCATCATTAATGAAAAAAATCCACCCAATAAACAAACATATTAAAAAATATATTATTATTATGTGAGTTTTCATTTTTAATCAAAAAATAAATTATTCCTTTAATATAACATAGAATTATTCTCCTTTAAAAAATATGATATATATTTTTTTGACATTGATACTGGGAAGAAAAATTAGAAATGTAGAAATAATTTGGTATTCAATAAATTAGATATTGTTAAATGACTATAAATTTTATAAACATAATGGGATAATCCTCCTTATATACTCTGTATTTTTTAAAAATATGTCCCACTAATTTTTTTGTCGGATCTATCTATAAATCATCCATTAAATTCGACATCATATTTTTCATTACACATATCATTTGAGATATAAAAATATTTTTCTAATTATGGAATATATAAGGAAATAATTTATTTAATTGAACTTATCAAAGAAAATATTTTATTTATCTCTTATGCATAACTTTCTCATGTTTTTTAATCATTTGATGAGAAAATACTATCATTAAAATAGTTTATCCTAATGAAGAAAAATATTTTATTTAATTTTACATAGAGGTTACCAATAAAACATCATTTCATTATGTTCAATATCCTTAACCAATTAACCAATTTATAATACCAATCTCTCATAGATTTCATTAACCTAAAAGATATATTTTTCAATATAGACACATAGTTTTATTCTATACAATGATTGAAACAACATGGTTTTTCGATATAAACATTTTTATCTTGTTATATATTAATGAAATTTGTCTTAACATACATATAATATTTTTTATGTCATTATTTTTCAATAATAACAATAAATATTAAAATATTTTATGTCATTATTTGTTAATAATAACAATAATTATTAAAATAGTTTTCATTTTTTCCATTATATCAAAAGTCACTATCAAGGTCAATTCCAACTATTTCTAAGTAACTTTTAGAAACCATCCATTTATTGTTTAATATATATTCTCCTTTTTTATTCAACTTGTTCTAGAACAATGATTTTTTTACAAATGGTAATCTAATTTTTCAGTGGGTACAATGTAATAAGTATCATTCTTCCAAAATTTATCTAGGTCATCATTAATAGAATCCATAATTATTGGATTCCAAAATTCATTATAAAAACTATTTAGTTCAAACATTGAATATAAATAAGTTTGTGGGTAAATATATTTTGTTCTACTCATTTCCAACCATTTTCATTGATCATTAATGATGTTATTGAAATTTACTAGATTATTTTTCCAAGGAAGATATGAATTCAATTTTTCATCATATCATTATAAAGATGAGTTATAATTCTAATCTCGAGTAGCTTGGACATCATTACTATCATTAATAATATCTTCAAATTGTCCAACTACAACCACCTCATATTCTAATTTTTTCACATTTTAATATATTAGTGAAACGTTCTTCTCATACCATTCAATATAATTCACATTTATTGTCTCAACATTCTCCCTATTTTAGTTAATATAAAACACTACTCTTATCCTATTTGGATGGTATCTAATAGAATTACATCAACATTTCATTGATCAAACAAACAAAGATTCTCATCATTGACTATAATAATGTGATCGATATAGAAAGAAATTATTTGTTTCAAATATAGGGTTTGTTTGAAATGCTTCAAGTAAAAATTTATATCATAGATCAGCCAACAGAATCATCAAATCAATTCTAATATAAGTCATCTAAATATATAGATAATTATCATGTTTTATCAACATTTTATGCACTTCATTAGATAAAATTAAATTTATTATCCCCTAATCCTCATTATATTGATGTTTTTATAGTACACTCAAAAAATGATAGACTCTATCCTTTTCCAAATAATCTCTAACTGTTTAATTTTAATATTATACTCCATTACCAATTAGTATAATCATCAGAGAATGTACATAACATTTCTATGATATTCTCCTAAAAAATTGTCTTTATGAGATACACTTATTTATTTTTTAAAAATATATACCATGTACCTTGAGTAATGTAGCCAAAAATAATAAATAATAAAATAAACACCGATTTTTAATTGTCTACACAGTTGACAAAAAATTATTAATCTTATTATATCCAATAGTGAGGGGTAATGTATGTCATAATTAATATGTTTTGAGATCATTATCACCACATTCTCAAATATTGACAACATAATCTCTTATTCATCACATGTAATAAATTTCAAAAAAAAATTATATATATTTATGAATACACAAATTCATCAAACCTATATTCAACATCATTTTAATCCATAAATGATTTCCCAAAAAAAAATTATAAGTTACTAATATATTTATTCATCACTGTATGTAAACATATATCCCTTGGTTTATTGGCCTCTCTTAATAACATTCCAATATTTTTTTATCTTAATAAAAAAATACAGCTTCTAAATACATCATAATTATCATCACCACAATATTGTGAATGATATTTCAAATTGTGCTTAATTACATAATAAAATGAGGATATTTATTATTTTAACTATTCTTTACCATTGACAGTATACACAATGAATTGTATTAGATGTGACTCGTAATTTTAAGAAGTCATCTTGAATTATTTATAAAAAATCACATTGATCGATAACATGATATCAATATTCAGATGTATTAATACCCCACTATACAATATCCTTGGTTGTAATCCTTTAATATAATTGAGGGAAATATCAATACATAAATATGTTTATATTTAATTTTCATTCTTCTCATGGGGTTTTTGAGATTTGTTGTCAAAAAATTTGTCGGTCTTGTAACATGACAAGAAATTATTCACTAAGAATTCATGAATGATCACATCCTCAAAAATATTTTCTAAGGGTTGGAATTTATTTTCAACCATCAAGACTAATTTTAAATGTAACCATCATTGAATTTTTGACAACCCCTAAAACTATACCACATATTTATCATGGATTCGCAATAGCATTCATGATCAATCCAAACCAAATTTTCTATAGTCCCAAATACTGTATAGTACTAGTAGAAATCGAAAAAGTCCTATTTACCAGTGGATCATATATACTATATGTTATTGTGTACCTACTTTCAATCAATAATCATTACATGAATTTTTATACATTCTTTTTACCGGTAAATTTTTTAACTCATTGTATTTATATCCTTATATTTTATTTCTTTTTATTCTAACCGTAATCTTTACGAGTATTCAGTTTTTGTTTAGTTAATGAAAATTTTATACCATTATTTTTTTCAAAATTATCTTGTAATTTATATAAATATATTATTCATACTGTTAATATTACCTTGACCATATACTTTTATATTATAAAAATTAATGGTTAATTATTCTGATTCTACAGAGGTTCATACTTCTTAAAACTTTTACTATCTTATGTAAATGAGTTTTTGAAAATTTATGGACTTTATATTCATTAAAAAGTATTTTTGTACACACTGTAACACTTTATTATTTACATTTAAATATTGTTCAAGACTAAAATCATGGATCTTCTTTTCATTAATTAATTTATTCATATTAACATTCATTTATAGGTATATAGATTTTTATAATGAAATGATTATTTATTGTTTTTTTAATTATTTTCATATAATTGTTCACTTATTCGTTTTTTCAAATCACTGTAATAAATTATTTATATAATATCTTTAACATAAACTATATTTTATTATTTTCTTAACAAAATATACGAAATTCATAACTGGTGAATTTTAATCATTCAAAAATGTGGAATAAATTTTTTAGGAACATGATCACTAGAGTTATCATCTTATTCATCACATCTACCATCATATCATTTTTTAATGTAAAATTTTTCTAATTATTTTTAGATAACATATTATCCTCTATTTTACAATGTTACTAGAATTTTTATTCCTTATTTATAATTGATAGTAATGGATTTTCTATCCTATTCATATCTATATTAATGTTTTTTTTGTGTGGAAAATTTCTAACAAAAATATATAGATATATGATTCCAATAATTTCCATAAAAGATGATTCTCTACAAAAACAGATGTCCCTTTTACATATTTTAGAAAATAAATAAATAAATTTATCAATAAATTACTAACCTTTCCTTTAATGTAATAGTCTAAAGCTACTTATTCTATTAAATTCATAGACATTACATTCATTATGGATTCAAAATATGTTTCTTGATAATCCATTGTTTTTTATAACTCCTTAAATTACAATTGTGATATTGATAACCGTGTTATACATATAATCTATAGATAGAGTTTAAGGATACCTACCACTAATTGAAAAAAAATTACAATCAAATATTATTGGTTGATTTTATATGATATTTTAAACACTGGTTGAGTCATTTGACTTCTCACCATGATACTTTATAGTGAAAATATTTTAATTAACAATTATTAAAAGGTATCTAAATGATTCATAATAAACCATATTATGATCATCATACTTTAGTGTCACTATTTTTAAAAATGAATTAATTAAATAATTATTTCCTTCATAGATAAATCCAATTAGTTTGTATATTCCATTAGTTGTTATAAATAATTTAACGTAATCAAAATCACAATTAGAGTCAAAGTAAAGAAAATATGATTTTTAGCATACCCATCATTTTCTAAATTCCTATTTTTAGGAAATTTGAATGGGCCATCATAAAAATTAGGGTGTAAATATTTTCTTATAGCCTTAATCACTTAAAAACCAAGGGATATTAGTTATTGTAACATTATATATTTCAAGGTATTTCAGTTCCATACATAAAAATTTAAATTACATTATTAATATTAAAATTATAAATATCCATGTAAAACCTATCTATAAATTACAAATTAGAAATTATTAAATGAAAAAACATTCACCATGATACTACATATGTGGGATCACTGAGGGGGGAGAGGTTAATTACAAAAATTTATGTATATATTAATTTATAATGTAAATTAATTTTCATTTATTAAATAGATATTACATTCCTACAATAAATAACACAACAGAAACAATAAAAGATCCATTATTTTAATTGTTCACTATTTAGTAATAGTGTCTAGTCATTAGTAGGGTTATGAAAAATATCAAATACCAGATAATCCAAATGAAAATAAAATTTATTACAAGGTTATATAAAGATTGTAATATTCACAAACTTGAGTTCCAATTTAGTAAAATACATTTTTATGAATTCTCCTAATAGATAAAATATATATCAATGATTTTCATAAAAAATGGTAGAATCCATCACAAATGAGAAAAATTATGTTTTCATTTGGATACATGTGATCTAGCTAAATTTTTGATTCTAATACATAATTCAAATCAACAAGAATAAATTATCTCTATATAGTGGGATGATTTTAATAACTCTTTTATCAAAAATTATATTCCTCATATTATTTCTATATAAATGGAGAAGGAGTTCCTTGAGTTGACATTGATGGATTTTGAACATGATCCTACCTATGAGGAAACTTTTATTACACATTCAAGCTACGAATCTAGTATTACAAACATAAATAAAATTTTGATTGATCTATTCTATTGTATCTTTATAATATGCCTCCAAATGGAATTGGCCAAATAGGGAATTCATTATATCTAAAAAAACCCTTCATTTGATTTCATATATGAGAATAATATTAGATTTAGATATCAATAATATGGGTTTAAACAAAAAATAAAAATTAAATTCTTGGGTAATTATATTATATGTTTAAATAATAAGGATATATTTAATTTATGATAAAAATTATGAATGAAGCATCATTAAAAGTCACTATTGGGAATTGGTGAATGTATAAAGTGTGAAAATGAATTCCATTTTCAATCAAATACTGATTTAATTAGAATATGTTACAAAATATGATGGTTAATGAATTTAAATAAAATAAAAAATATATTAATCCCAAAAATTGATAAATTTCTAGATATAAATATATAAAATGTGGGGTATCATAACAATTTTGTTAATGGCACACTGAATAATAACTCTATAACTTATAAGGTATAATTTTAATCTGGATCTACCAAATAATTTATATCTGAATACTTTTCAATGTATATCATAATACCACATAAAAAATTATATATTTATTTAGTAGTAAAACCCCCAAATGCTACTATGACTACATCCAGCGTATATGACTCTTATTCGATTTAGTTTTGATATAATGTGTTTTTTTAAATTATTTTCATTCATCATGTACATTAATTTGATGTAATTTTTTGATTAGATTATTATTATTTACATAAATACATATATAAATTTCATTAGAATGGAATTTATGTTTAATATTATGAACAATCCTATGATCATATATTTGAGTAATGAAAAAATGATCTTCAAATATAAATTAAATCTACCATATTGTTCGTGATTCCTATTCAATTATGATTTTTTGTCGCATGGTTAGGGAGAATCTCATCATTCATGATATTCCTATTGTGTGTGAGTTTATTTAAGTAGCTATAAAATATTTTCTTAATCTGGAATTAAATAATTATGTTGATGATTCAATATAACTCATTCTTATGTCCATATCTTTTTCCAAGACTCTATATGGAATTTTTCGAATTGAGTATCATAAATTGATGAAGAATATCCTTGATAATATTAATAAGGTATTCATTTTCCCTTGTGAATCAATCATGGGTGTATATATTTTTAAAGAAAAATTATCCTCTCTTATGTACTAATGACTTGTTTGATCAACTACACAAAGAACAATACATTTCAAATATTTATCTTCATTCATGATATGATCTATTGAGTGATAAGAATGAGGATATACCCTAGAAAGTATTTCATAAAATTTATGTAATCTATTAATTCAATGTGATTCAATTTTGTCTTAATAATTCCCACGTTATCATCATTAATTTAATTAATATAGTATCTAAAGATATCATTGATAAGTTATTGGTAGTCTATATAGATCGAATTGAAATATATTCAATGAATAATGAATAACATAAAGATTTATATTGTATTATTCTGATGACACATATGAAGGTTAATTCTTAAGAAAAAATTACGTTTTTTAAATTTTTTTGAGGAAATGTTTCATTAAAGTGGGATATAATATCATGTGATGGTATATCAATATACCCATTAATGAAATAATTTGTTGAACATTTCCCAATAAAACCACAATGACAAAGAACCAATGATTTATTTGTGTGGGTAGAAATGAATGTGGGTTTTTTCACAAATTTTTCATGGATATATACTCCACCTTCTGAGTTATCTCAGAAAGGTCAATACAACATGTGGATGGATGAATATGAATAATGATTCATGGAACTGAGGAGAAGGCTTTTCAGCATATTTTTTCTAACACAATTAAATTGTAGAGATGTGTTTTTAATTTTTTTAGTGGTGAATCAATTATGGTATTTGGATGAAACCTCATTATTAATGATGTGTTTGACTCTTATTCCATATAAATATTTATTATACATTTGAATAATTACACCAAATACTGATTTGAAGAAATCAATAGTAATTATTTCATTAAAACATAGAGACATTATATCTATCGAGAAAGGTGTGACATAAAAAATAATGGAAACAAATTAATATATATTTTTCACTCAAAATGAGTTGAACTTGTTCCAAATAATATTTTTTTAGATTATTATTGGATATGAATACTCAATACATTACAACCATGGGAAAGGAAACAATTTGGATGATGTCTTGAGTTGAAATGATCATGGCAGATTATCTATAATGGGGATCGTAAAATAACTATTATTTATATCCCTTTATATGATGGATAATAAATTTTTGAATAAAGGGAAAAAATTATATATTCCTCAAAGGATATTTCAACATTCCATCCATGTGATCATTATAGAGGTGGAGAAGGAAGAGATCAAGCTTATTATAAAGGGGATAAATATTCTTATGTTTAAAATTGATTTTCATCAAATAATATGGTTTTGTAAAAAACTTATCTCTCCCTTAAGTGACATATGTAAAGGATATATGGTATTATTCAAATAGATCATCAATATCTATTAATCTTGGAAGTATGATAGTGTGTAGATATTTAATGGAGTATTTTTTGAATGAAACGAAGAGGTGGTATTGTATTGTATATTACATGGTTATTTTGATGATAGAATCTGATGGTAGAGAGAGATAATCCAAGGGAATGTTACAAGAATTAGAAGTACTATAATGTAAATTATATAATACAGACATGTGTTTTTTCATCAGACATAACAATACATAAAATTGGAATAATGTTATATTTATTATAGTTAATGTCCATATGAAGCAATGAAACAATATTTTAATAGGGTAATATTTCTATTTTGATAAATGTACATGTTATTACATTATGGAAGAGGAAATATTGCATTTTTTACCACTATCAATTTTATTTGATTGGGTTCCATGGATCATCTCAATATATTTGAGAAATCCTCTGGAGGCATTGGATACATTTGTATGTTTCATAATGTTTTATAATCCTTAAAAATTGGTCCATCTGGGAGGAATATTTAAACTATCGATGAAATTTTGAGATATTTCTCTTTGGAATTTAATGGTTTTATGGTTCAATACATTCAATTTGAGTAATTTTATTTAAAAATCAGATTTTAATGCAACAATAACATATATTCTTTGAGAATAACATTATGATAGGATGTGTAGAACTCAAATGTGATATAATGAAGATAGATAATGATATATATTATGAATTAATCATGTTTAGGAAATAGTATACATGGATATAGATATTGAATAGTAAATAAATTATTATCCAAGTTGAAAAAAATATGATGACAATCATCAAGAAAATCCTACTTCTTGATGTTGGTGACAAGTTATTTCTACAATTTCACTATAGCACTCTCACTCAGGAGCTACCCAACTATTTATATGGTTCAGATAGAAACTAGGACTTATAAATTGTTCCTTATACAATAAGGGATACTAACAAGAAACAGTGCTCTAATTTTGTGATAGTGGGAAGAATATACCCTATTCAGTTGATATAATTTTTTTTTGAATTTAAAAATAATGGATCTGGGGATAGATGTAATCGAATCAAAGAAGAATGTAAATTACAATTGAAAAAAATTAAGAATAATTTATTATCCAAATATATCTGATAATGTATTCATGAAAAACAACCATAAAAATAGACTTGTAATATTTTATGTGGATGATTATATTTAACATACTAAGAAATCACAAAAAAGAAACTCTTTATTGATGAAAATAAACACTGTGTCTAATCATCCATATATACCATAGAACATTTCATCCATGTTCTATGTTATATACCGCTTGAGAAGCATCCCATACCATCTGTAAAAACCATATATTCTATAATTTTTCTGAGGGGCTCATTAAGGGTGTGATTACGAACTCATTATGCAACAACAAAAATGTTCCTATTGTAAATCCATATTTTTATAGCGTTATGAATATAAAATTTAATATAAACTATACTCCAACATTAAAATAAATAACCAATTTACTCATGATAATCATCCATGATAAATAATCTAATTGCATTGTCTAATTCAATAGTGTAATGGTATATCTATAGTCAGTCATACTAGAAGAAAAAAGATACCTCGTTGACTCTAAATCCACATACATCCAATGTCAAGTAATAATGATATCTCAATTGATTTACAAAAAATAATGTCATATCTACCTTGTAAGTCAATTTAACCGAAAATTATTGGATTAATATATCATTATCAAAATAAATCATGATTCTATTGGAGTTATTATTGGAAAACCTTTTTAGTCTCAATTACCCAATATCCCAAGGAAAGATGATACCCATCCTTCAATGAATAAAAACCTACCACCTGATCAACATCAAGTTGTCCCTATTCATGGAGAGAACCATCCTCACTCATTTTTATCCCATCATCCATTAATTTCATGTTGATCTTATGAATACATCTTATCATCTTAGTAACCATCCAATATGGATTTATACGGTGAGAACACCATCTATAAATAATGGTCATCACCATCCCCTACACTAATTTTTTTTTTGAAGGCCACTACACACAATGTGTTTTCATCCACACCACAATTAAGTCCCCATATATGTGAACATTACTCAAACAATGATATTCTATAATCAAAGTGAGTGGAAATAACCAATATTTCATAAAGAAAAAAAATCGATATCCCCATTTCTCTATGTCGTCTCACCCAAATTCACCAATTTTTTTTTGAAGTGGTGTCTTCAACTAAACCAGTGATATTAGAATCCATAAAAACCTAATATAATCCTACATACAGAAATTATAAACAGATATATTTTATTTATTAATTTGAAAATGTTGGGGATGAATTTATGTGTGCAGAAAAAAATTCAATGAGACTGAACTCAATTAATTTTTTTAGAAATTTGTGATCCAATATTATTATAATATAAGGAAATAATTATATTCTATTTTGAAAATATAAATATCATAGACTTGATAGTGAATTTTTTAAAGAGATAAAACCAAATTTATCATTTATTTGTATAATATAAAAACCCTATTTATAATCTCATATATAGTTGTGGGATCATTTTTATGAGCACTATAATTTAAATTAACAAATTATAACATGAATTATGTGTCATTAAAATTCAACATGGTTGGATAAGTATTAAATTATTCCAAATAAAATAAAAATTAAAATAAATTATTAAACATTATGCAAGGGAAAAATAAAATACAATCCAACCCTTTTATAGCCTATCGAATCAACCCTTATGGGGTTTATATATGAACTCTTGTTATTCTCTCAATAGATGTGGGAATTAGACTAATGTGGGAGGAAATGTAGATGAAATATTGTAAAACAATTACCACACTCACTTTATGTGAATAAGTTTACTTGTTTTGTGTGAATAAGCCCTCAAAATGAGGAAACAGTTTCAATATGATATAAAAATATAGAATAAAAGGACATGAAGAACATTTATTAAGAAACTAATTTATATTAGAACAATAGACCTGAGAAATTAAAACAATTACAACATCAAATTGTCAGTATAAAATTAAAATAAAAACATAAAAAAAATCCTAAAATCCTCCAAAAACACATCCAAAAATAGTATTTTTGGAAGCTTTGGGTCTATCCCCCAATATTCCATGCCATTCCGAATTTTTAGGGTAGTCAAGTGTGGGTGGAATGTTAATGGATACTGAACTTTTCCACCATTGAAAAATATTTGAGATAACTCACATCCACCCAAAATATTATTTTAGATGAGATTAATGATGTTTGAAATGATGTGTGACATGAATAAATAAATTCAATCAAAATATGGACCCAAGTTTCTGTAAAATATATTACCAATTGGGTTTTTGGTTTCAGATATATGACAGAAACAGAGGGATATTTTTCAGGGCTATAAAAACTGGACCAGAATTTCATCATCAAGTTTATGATCATATAAAAACATTAAAATATCCAAATTAACAGTATAAAATGTTTAATAAAATTTTCCTCATTATTTCCTATATCTCCATTTCCAATTTTATCATCATTGGGATATTATCTATTCCACTACTATTATTTTATTAGGCTACTATCTAGGTCACTTCAATAATGATTTCCTAGGTTGAAGGTCCACCTTATAATTCCAACGAATTTAATTTATAATATATTCAAAAGTATATAATGGTCATAATATAATGGGAGAATATAAAATTAAATGTGAAAATAAAATAAATTCCATTGGTTTTTTGGGAGCTTTTTAATAATTTACCATGTAAAAGTGAATTTCAAGATTGAATTAAAAACATCCAAAGATGAGATGTCCAAATTGTAAAATGAACTTGTGAAAGTGTTTTTGAACATTGAATCAAATGAATTTTATAATATAAAAATGAATAGTATTCTATTTCAATGGATTAAATCATCCCCATCAATAATTTTTCATGTCCCCTAAAAAATGTATCTGAGAAAAAATATAATATTTAAATAACTTTCTGGAAAAAAATTATATACAATGATCACCAAAAAGCATCATGAAAAAAAACTACGAAACCCAAAATATTTAATTTAATAAAAAATATGTTCAAAAGAATATCTCATTAAGAAAATAATTTCATTATTCACATCCAATTCCACATTTCACCCAATTTCATTTATGTATGAAGATGGGATGTGATTAAAAATAATTATTGGGGTTTATTTTTATTAAAGAGGGAAAATATAAAATAACAATTTAAAATTATATTTTAATATTATTATGAGTTTAATTTTAGTTAAAAAAATTATAGGTTTATTGAAATTCAATACATTCAGGTAAACCATTATTGAGAGACTATTTCAATGACTCTCGATATTATAGAACATTGGGAACCATGTATTTTTCACATTATCTTGAATCATCTCATGTTAACATGTTGAATAGAAATACATACAACAACAAATAGAATTTCATTCCCAACTCTAGGGTATAAATATATATATCCATGATCCAAATGTCCATAAATACACTAATTAGTTCAATCTATTTCTCTATATAAATTAGTATTAGTATTCGTATTATTATTTTAATAATCATGGTAAAATTAACAATACCATTAATCCTAATTTATTTATTATATTAAAATAAGGACATAATATAATAGCCAAATATCTAAAAGATATTTGTTCTTTTTTTAAAAAAATATATGAAAATATAATATGTGAATTATCATATTATACAACCACACATTCCGATGTCAATGATCAAAAACATAAACATGGATTCCTGTTAGAATCAGGGCATGAAAATAATTAGTTAACAATAGGTTTCAATGTATGTATTGTGTATGGTCATGTTGAAGGATAAATAAATGTTTTCATCCATTTAGGAAAACAAAATTTTCATTAGCATGGTGAATAAAATTATTTCCTCCCCCCACATAGAATATAATTGTAAACAATGTTTAATGAAAATAAAATTTAGAAGGGGGTAATGTCAATGAATAGTATTTTAATAAGAAAATTTATATAATAATCATATTATTAAAGAACATGGTGGTTAATTTTGATTTTCATGATTATCTATATTATGACATTAATCTCCATGTCACTTAATATACACATAATCATTGATGAATTATTTTTCATGAAATTATTCAATATTGATTATATTAATAAAATACATCAACCTCATAATCCCTTCAGAAATACAAACCTATATAATTAGAATGCAATGGAAACCCCATGAGGATTCATTAACTAAAAATTAAAAATTAAAATAAATAAAAAGTATTGTCATTTTTTGAAATAGAAAATTGTGATTCACTATATTTTTAAAAGTCAGGATGCCTCTCTAAATATGATGTTTATTTTATTATTATTGTGAAGTGCCCCTAAATCATTCAAATTTGCAATTATAAATATGTTGGATCAGTTAACTCATCCTCTATTCTTATTTTATTGTATGATTAAATGATTGGATTAAGTCTATTACCCATAATGTTGAATTCATGAACACTATTGGGATCACGCATCTCCACTTCCCCGGATGGGGAATGCATAATGCACTGTGTATCAAACATGAAATCATGACATTAACATTCCAATTTGTAAATGATAATTGAAACATTAAAATAGCATTTATGTTCATTGTTCTATTTTTTTTAATTTGAGATTCATATATTGGTAGACTTTAAAAAAAATCTTCATTGATCCATGATTTTTCATAGGCTTCTATCTTATGTTCCCCACGTACATTGTGGTATAATTTCCTATTTCTATCAGCCAAATGAATGTCAATGTTCAATTTTTTTATTTCCCACCCAGAATTATGTTCAATTTGAAAAGGTAAATGAAAATATTTTCCATAAACCAACCTATATTGTGATGTTTATGTGATGTTTTTTAATTAGGTATGATGTGAGTAAATGAAATCCATAATTTTTAAGACCCATATTTCCTATAAGGATTGATAGATTTTTCATGAATTTCCAAAAATAATTTATTTTAAAATTCACTTTGACCATTTTTTTCATAATGGTATTAATTTGATTCTTTTTGCGAAATTCCAGACATAGACATTATTTTTGAAAAGGTATAGTTTTAAAAATGGGTACCATGATCACTAATGATAGACCTATCAATTCTAAATCTATAAAATATGT
The DNA here is from genome assembly GCA_963277665.1 of Viscum album. Lineage (NCBI taxonomy): Eukaryota > Viridiplantae > Streptophyta > Magnoliopsida > Santalales > Viscaceae > Viscum > Viscum album. The sequence continues at coordinate 1,452,106,420 of OY728155.1, forward strand.
GTTCATTCAAGAATCTGATCACAATATGATAGTAATTGCACATTATTGGAATAAAATCAATCCATTTTGATACATCATCAAAAACTAAGGGGATATATATATTTCGACAAATTATATGGAATGATACTATATAAATAATTCAACAAAAATGAAATATTTTGACAGTTAGAATGGTAATAAGGGTCTTTGATTACATTTGGATATGGATCATAATTGTTGACACTAAGGACCATTATGGATGATTTTTTAAGAATAAATAGTAATGTTAAGATAGAATAAACCACTTTGGAGGACATTTTTAGTTGTATTATTTTTGAAAACATTCCTCCATATTCCTCTCACTGAAATAATTTAATAATTGGATCTTTCTCAGAATCACGAACATGTCTCATAATTAAATTATTTGTAAACAACATGAATATGTATTGATTTCAAACACATATTTGTTTCATTAGAAATTATTTTCCTCTTATCTTAGGCCTAGAGATATTTTGGGAAAGATAGTCCTAACCATTTGGATTTTTTTCAGCATACCATTAGAAATCAATCACATAATATAGCTGCTCATTTGGAAATTAATTAGATATAAAAAGGTGATGTGAGTTTTAATTGAATTCCAACCAAGATAATTTATTATCTACAAAATTTTCACCACCCTTTTAATTTGTAATGGGTATATAAAACTCTTGAATAATATAGAAGGAACTAACCAATATAGCCATAAAAATTATATTTTAAAGGTTATTTTATAGTTTAACGATACGTAAAGATAATTATAGGTGATCCTGAGAGATAGATCCTAATTTTTATTAATGAAAATATAATAAAATTTTTTTATTTCTCAGTTGTGGTGTAGTTTTTTTATGCATCATTTAATTATTTAATTTCATAAACAATGAACTTTGTCGATTAATAACCATTATGACCTATTACATCCCATATTTCTATGTCAGTTGCTTCACAAGTGTGTTCTAATGGAAGTTTACAATTGGGATCAAGAATGAATAGTTGAGAAATATTAGATGAATTGACTATCGAGAATAATTCACCCATATTTTTTCTATATAAATGGAGAATCGTGCCCCAAAAATGAACAATGTGTTCGGGGAATGGAGATGAAATTATTAACAGAAATTCTATAAAAAACAACATATCCTTAAAAGACCACACTTATTTTATAATTTTAGTATATGGATAGTTTTTAATGATATCATCCTTGGTCATATAAATTACAATACTTTTAATAACAACCATATCACCAATAATATCCCCTTCCATTAAAATGAAATTGATTTTTTCACCATTTTAAATGAGCTTATTTTCCTTACATCTAGAAAATAATCATTCAACATTTATTTGTAATCATTAAAATTTTACCCAATGATGGATAAGTCTTCAATAAATACCTCGAATAAATACCACGCCTTGTCAGAGAAGATTCCAATCACACACTGTGGATGGTACCAGGGTTATTAAATAACAAGAAGGGAATTCAATTGATGGATAATGATTCAAATGGACATGTGATGTTTGTTTTCCTTGATCTTCTAAGGATAACTCCATTTTATTGTAACCTAATTATCCATCTAGAAATCTATGTAACTGAATTCCTACTAGTCACTAAATGTACTGGCCAATGTTGGGTAAAGGAAAATAGTATTTCCAGTTATATTATTTTATCTTACAATAGTTTTATAACCCTCTTTATCTACTACATGTTCATTAGGAGGAGTATTGTCAACCTCATTGTTAATAATAGTTATTCTAGCCTACCATGAATCAACATTAATAAGGATTACTCACCCAATCTCATAAATTTAGAAAATGATACCTAATTTAAATAAATATATAATTTTATTCCTTAGAAAATAAAAAATATTTTGATTATGTTTCCATTTAGGTTGAGAACATTGTTTGGAATCAGATTACAGAATAATTCTATGACATCCAATGAGTGGTATAATATCTATAAGGTTATAAAGGGTCTATCCAATCCATTCTTGTTATTTATTAGGACGTCCAAAAGAACCCTAACTTGATTAGATTCATGATATGAATAAATGAAAATATATATGTTTTGATTTCCCCCTAAAAATGAATACATTTGTTGTTATTGCAGGATATTATATTCGAGATCAGGTAGGTTAAAAAATTCAAAATAATAATGTGAATTTGCATCAAACTCAATGTATTTTCCAAATTTATTGACATAATCTGTTTTTCTAGAGTTGATATTTTATCTACTAAAATGGCTAGAATAGTATCAAGAATGTGTATGACACTTTTTTTATCGAATGGTATTATTGAATCATGGTCCTGAAAATTACTCAAATGAGTCTTCTAAAATAGATTCATGCCAATGAGATAAATTTTTGTCTTTTGAAAATTGAAAATAAATATCATCTTATGATGGAAAACAATAAATGATTCATTTATTTTCCCCAAGATCACTATCAAAACTACCTATCTAATTGACTACATGTATCTTTTCATCATCCACAATTTGAAAATTTTCACTATTAATTAATTGATTGAGGTTTATATTTCCAAATATTATTTTCATGTTACCATTCATAACTCATATGAAATATTTTATTTTATCATTTATTGGAAATCCATGTATGGTGGTGCTTTTATCCATAGGTTTTAATCATGGGTTATTTTCCAGAATAATAAATTCAGAAGGGTATATTAAAAGTTTTTCATTCACCAAAACATCATTTATGATCCCCTTATAAACTGGACCACTAAGACCATAAAATTTAAGAGTGAATGATGTGGTTAGGAATTCCTAGATAAATAACATACAATATGTAGAATATGTAATGAGGTCCACAATATATCCTATATCATTATGTGAATTTGCATATTTTTTCACTCAAAACTCAACATTCATGTATGGTCATTTTGGGAATTTCAGTATTGTAGGAATGGTCCCTTAAATGGTGTAACTCACATTTTCATCCAAAATGAATTATTTTTCAAGTGAAAATTTTATTTTTAATATAGATAGGTACATAAGTAAATTTGACAATGTAGGTATTGTTTGGATTTCATAAATAAGTGAAATTTTCAATGTAACCTAATAAAATATTTCCCTTAGTGTTTCATTTAGTTATATTTTATATTTTTGTCTCATGCATTGAGATAAGGGAGAAAGTAGTTTGATTTTTTGGTCTAGTACTGTTTACCTCACATTATCGTTATATTTTTAAAAATATTTTGTTGTTTATTCATCATTTTGATGTGATTTCAATGTTTTTAATGGGGTTGGAATGTATTTTTTATTTCTTTTGTTGGATTTACATCTTCATATGGAGGTCACTACTTTTTTTGTTTATGATATATTTCAATGTAACTAGATTATCCCATTATGTTCTTCGATGGGGTATCTTGATTAGGAATGGTTTTAATTACATTTTTAATGGACAAAAATTCAAGTGGAAGTATGACTCTTCTATTTTCATTTTCTATTTTTTAAACAATTTTTCACGGATTGAGAGGGGGAGAGATTTGGTTGGGTATTGTCCTGGATTTTTAATATTTAGATGATAATTTGGTTTTAAGAATGGTTATTGAATGGATTGTGGTTATTTAATATTATTATTTTGGTATTAGTTTATTTCTGGTTCTAACTTGTTATGGGTTTGAGAAATGTTTAGAGGGTAGGGGTGTGTTCCTGGTGGATGACATGTTTATTTGATGGGTTGTTGGTTATCGTTCCAATAGAATACTATACGGTCATTATACCTATATTTGAATGTGTTTTGGTATTGTGTATTTTTTATGATCAATTAATTCACATACATTGGTGTATCTCTTAAAATAACATCATTTTATTCATGGTATTGGTGGTAATTTTTTATCCATGTTATAATTATTGTCACAAACTGTGAAAACATGGTCAAAATCATGGATTTCATGAACTATATTATGATTAATATCTCCCAACTTCAAATTGTTTGTAGTATTTTTTCTGTAATTATTTCATCTTTCTGGTCGATTTTAATTTTATATGGTTTCAGTGGCATCTCATTAAATTTTGTTTTTTCCTAGGTTTGATTTTGTTTATTAAGAAATTATAGATACTCTAAAGAATAATTAGAGGATTTTTTTAATGTTCAATTACACATCATATAATTTATATGTCCGTTTTATAGAACCCACCCTTCATAAAATATTCAAAAAATGTATATGAATAACATTCAAGACTGAGGTATCATTTCGATTGTGTCTTCGAACCATCCCCGGATTTAATAAAATGATTCCCCAAATTTTTTTAAAAATATTTTGGATACACTTTTTATGTGTATTTTTTTTGTGGGGGAAGAATTTTTATATAATTCACTTTTCAATATCAACTACTTGTGGATTAATGAATGTATTATATTTTTGACTAATTATTTATCAATACTTCAATGAGAAAATAATGTGCCTAAAATTACCAGATTCTTTGTGGTGTGGGAGAAGATGGTTTCAACAAGTACATTGATTTCCATGCCATGAGGGTACAAAATTTCCAACTCTCTCCCATGAAAGGTTGAAACTCGATTTTTGAAATGTGGTTTAAAGGCATAGTGTGATTATCCTAAAGCAGTATGTCCAATTAATGAGGGTGGAGTATTCTTAGGTGGGTGTTAGGTAGTAATACATGGTTTGATCTACTAAAATCTCCATGATAGGGGATATGACATTTTGGATTAAATTTCAGTTGCCTCCAGGGTTTATCAGTGAATTTCATTGAATATTTTCTCTTAGAATTGGATCAATTTTTTGAATTTATAGTATTAGAACGATTATGATATAATAGATTGATAACCATTTTTTACATGAATCCCCAATAGTATAACTATACACCCTAACGAAACTAATTTACTGGTCATGGGTAATGGAAAACATGAACCATGAAATGTGAAAAAAAATAAATGGGAAAAGACAATAGAAATTGAGGTGAGAGAAGTGAAATGAGGGAAAACAAAATGAGTTTTGATATCACTTATATCGGTCTATGATAATTAATACTAATAAAATTATACAAAAAATCTACACATATTTAGGTTTTAAATGGTTTCGTGAAGTATGGAACGGGTTTTCAAATGCTCGGAGACATAAGAATAAAATGTAGACACAAATTATTTATAGATGGATATGGATATTAAGTGGAAAATTTTAGAGTTCAATTTATGTCGGTTGCAAAAATATTATGATCATTAGTGAATTCAATTTATGATAATGGTTTTTTCAAATTTTGTTCTAGGGTATGGATAATATTAATTTCATTTTCACCTATTCAAATTTCATTGACTCATGAGTGATTCATTTGAAAATATTAAACCAAAATATCGTCTTTTGGTTTAATACCAAAAAACCTAATGATAATTTCATATACACATATATGATCATCTTTGTGACTAATCCAAGGCAATGTTTCGTAGAAATATATGATGTTTCTTGCCTAAAAATTCAAAAATAACAAATAAGTATTATGATAATCAAACCAAATTATCAATTAAATAATTTTATAAAAAATTAATATGGTGAAAAATGTCATCCAAAACATCTCTTTTATACTCCCTTAGATCAAAACATAATAGCTTCAGCCCTTCATTTGTTATATTCTCTCCATGGATGTATGAATTATACTCAAGACGAGAGAATTAATGAAGAAAAATAGTTAAATAATAATCACTTGAACATTGTGTGGAGAATTGATAATTGTTTGGGGTGAATATGTTCACATTAAGAGGAAACAATATCGACATGATATTAAACAGAAAAAAAAAGAGTATATGGATAAAATATTTTATGAAACTAATGAGAAATATAACATTATAGCTGATAATGAAATGGAATTACAACATCAAATTTAATGAATAACATTAAAATGAATATATAAACAACACACCCCAAATAAATCTACACAACATCCTTAAATAATTATTTTGTTTTTCTTGGGTTTATCCTTCTATATATCCATTTATTTTTAAATAATGTTGATAGGAAACAGTTAGTGTAAATTTTAAGAATAGTGGACATATCAACCCTTGATGAAACAATGACCTAGCTTGATTCCATCATTCAAAGGTTCTAACATGATCTTCTAGATGGATGAATTGGAGTTTTACATAGAAAAAAAAAATTATACCCCAATATTTCACCTAAAACCTGATAAAATATCTTCCAAATTGGATATTTATTTTTGTAGTAATGACCAAAATGGTTGTCTATCAGACTGGGGCACATAATCTAGCCTAAAATTTAATCTTCAACTTAGCAAATTTGGAAGACACATTCAAATTCCAAATGACATTTGCAATGATTTTATTAAAAAATTCCCCATGATAGTGTCTATTTATATATAAAATTTTATAATCCTTGAGATTATATCTTCACTAATTATGTTATTTATTGGTATATTTTCCAGATAAATTTGTACAAAATTTAATTGGTTCAAGACCCACTATGCTTATCATCCCAAATGAATAATTAATTTCTTATATAGCATTGATTTTTCCTCATAAAATGGGGGAACCGATAATGACATAGGAAAATAATATCCAGACCATTAGGTGTTTAAAGATATATTCAAAAAATTACCATGTCATTGTGAATATTATGATGTAATGAAAAACATAATAAAAAAAGAAGTAAAAAATTTAGATTAAACTAGTTAATTTTTTATGAACATTTAATCACATGAATATTACAATATATAAAAATTATATTATAATATTAGTGGGTAATAGAAATTTTAATATGCTTTCACATTTTCCTCAAGGCTGTCACTATCTGTTTCATTGTGATGATTACATCAAGTCAATCATGTTGATAAACATGATCCCATATATTGCAGGACATGTCTACTTATTAAAAAAACTTCATTGTCAAAATACTTGTTATCATAACAACCCCATTTAAAGCCTCCCCTTTCAATCATGGTCCCACAAAACCAATTTTTTTAGTAATATAATTAACATAAATAACTAGAAGAACATGAAATCCCCAAAAATAAGAATATGGGTTTATGCAACCCCAATACAATCCATTCTCAATGCACATCATAAACAAGAAATATCCTAAAGGAATAATAACATTATACTAAAACCCCCAAGAATTTATATGATCGATCTCACATAGACACCCAAATCAAGTGAATTCAAATACACAATAATAAAAAATATATAAATATGGATAAATCTTTGAACCAGCTAACAAAATCTTTTAGGATCTCACATGTCGAATACCAACCTCTAATTTGAGACAAAATTAGAGGAATTAAATTATAGAGAAACACATTGAAAATATGTCAAAATCTTTCACTATAATTTGGAAATACCAATAGTGAGTTAAAAAAAGAAATAACATAAGAGGACTTGTAACCACATTTCTTGTTATCCAACACACATACAGACATTCATATATGAGATTGTTTGAAGAAGAATTGTCAAAACTAATAGGATGGTGAGGGAGATCCATGGAAACAAGATTATGTGCATGAATTGATAAATAAAATGAGATTAAAAGGAAATATAAGGGAAGAACAATTATATATATTCAACCAATTTAATGAAACACATGGATTGGATGCATGGTTGTTCTAACCATGCACCTACAATATTTCACCTATATAAAAATGCATCTCCACTAGTAGGCCTAGTCACACATTTTTCAAATTACTCTTATCCCATGAATAACAAACATTCATAAAAATAAAAATAAAATCATCTTCATTAACCCTGAAAAATAAGTTTTTTCTAATTTATCTCTACATCAAATGGGGTAGATGGTTTTTAATAATAATGTACAAACCATTTCCCCAATTTTATGTCTCTCAGACTTTGGTTCTTGAATCATTCCACTATCAAAATAAAATCAATCTCCAAAGAAATTCTCATTAATTTAACATCATAAAAAAATTAATATTGTGTTTTAATATTAGAAATATTGATATAAACATACATTTTAAATTATTCCCTTCCATAAAATAAAAATTTTAAATTTACTCAGAAATTTTCTACCTATTAAAAAAATGGATGTTAAAATATCCCCACATTACAATATCTCATCTAGAAACTATGTTCCCTCTTGGAAATATGAATCCTAATTTACCCTTTGCATAATCATCACACCTTTATACCTCAGTCACCACTAATCCATAGGTCAATTATTCTTTTAGAACCCCCACATTAAGAATTACATACCTAGTCCCTCACTAACCCAACCCCGCATTTGAATGGTTCCTATAACATCCCACTGGACATAAATGTCCCCATATGACACACCATCATTCATACACCTCTCCAAGTTCTAAATTCGAACCCATGTGACACATGAATCCCATGAGTCCTTCCTTTCAACTGGATGCCATGATTCTTGAATCCAACCAATTGAAAAAATGATCCCACATCACATACATATATAAACATACCCACAAAATAATCTATTCCTATTAATTCCATCGAAATCATTCATCAAAACTAATTCCGAAATACTTTATAGTTATTAATTTGTTCGATTTCAATATTCTCACCTTACGTACCACATGATTCATGCTAAAAAATGGTGCACTAGTAATCATAGTGTATCATTATCCATCATCTTATTTCATGACATTATATGGACTTATAATTAACAACACCCACATGTCATAATTTTCACTTCACATGCCCTAGACTATCTATGGATATTCCATAGCTACCAGCCATTGACCCCACTACTGGGTCTCTATGTGTTTGTCATCCATGACCTACACGTGAAGTAGTATCCTTACATCCAGGTCCTTCTACCATTCCAGGCCAAACATCACATCCTTGAGTTTAACCTAGTTCCTAACTCTTAGCTACTATAGAAGTCATCATGATGAACCTATCAATGTTCCCCATCTAGTGTCATTCCAATCTATCAATTATATATTTCTTAAAATGGTTTCATATTTATCCCAGATGTCAACACTGGATGCACACCATCAATGACCCAATAACTTGTGGTCTTATAATTTCTCTAGCATGACTTACTTTATAATACTACTCGACATCTCACTTCTAGCTACCCATGAAGAACTTCCAGTCACATCTATTACTTACAATTTTCACAAATAAGTATTGTCTTTTAGATTTCCCTTGGATATAAAATTCTGGTTCTCAAAATCATTGAATTTGGTCAACATGAAGATTTCCAAATGCAACATTATGGTGTTTTCGAAAAAAATACATGAAATGTATCAACATAAACATGATTCCACCTTCCATAGATAGTTTAAATTATTAAAATTCCATGAAAATCACTTTATAATCCATTATATATATATCCCCCTCGACTACTAGTAAAATGGGATATATCAACGGACCTATAGCTTTGATTTTACATAACCATTTAAATATGTATTTATTCAATGGATATAGACATGGTTTAATGTAAAACAGTGGATATAAGGTATAATTTTGAGGGCTATAGCCCCAGTTTAGTGAAATCGTCACTATAGTGTTTTTCTTTTGAAAACTATATCTGTGGTTCTCTAATACCATTGCTACATTGTTTTTATGTGAGGGAAATAGCCATTTTTTTAATAAGTGGCTATAGGGTCTTTTTCATAGTGCTATAGTAACATTTTATGTAAAATTTTGGATATATAGTTTTTATTAATGGTTATATCCACAGTTTGTGTAAAACCATGACTATCGATTTTTTGTCAAGATCTACAACTACATTATGTGTAATATTATGGGAATAGGGTCTTGTTTTGGGTTTTATAGACATATATTTTCCAAAGAGTTTATATATAATTTGATATTATTTCTTACAGATATGGTTTCTCGGAACTGTGGCTATAGGTGTCCCGCTCTTCAAAGGAAAAAAATTAACACAAAAAAAAGAGAAGGATGGGCTATAACTGCAGTTTACTTTTTATAGAGAATAATATTATAATATAATATAATATATATATACCCAAATTCATATGTTTTGTATTGGTAATGTGTATGGTTTACATAGTTGAGGTACAATAATCAAATTCATTTGGATAGAAATTGTTATCGGTCTATAGCCATAGTTTACTTGGGGTATAACAATAGTTTCGGACCATGGAAATAGATCTATTGAAACAGTGGGGACCCATGTAAATATCTTAAATAATCGTGGATATATATTTTAGCTACAACAACAAAAATACATTTCACGATTATCTAAAACCGTGGATTTAACATATAGTCATAGTTTTGAACCCTATAACCATAGTTTTGCACCGTATATATAGCCAAATTTCTAATTATGCTTCCATATGTTCATTAACTCATATGCTCAATGAGCCCTCATTGCCAATTGCAATTATTTATTGATGAAAATAGACTTATAATCCATCAACTTTAGAACATAATTCATCATATCTCTTATTTTTAAATCCCACAAGTAATTTCATAGTCCACACAGAATAAAAGTTTCTATATTCACCATCTGATTTTTGGGCATCATTAGATAGAAAAATATTGTCTTCATTTCCTTGATCATGTTTTCAGCTACTTAGGGTCCACCCTCACCCAAAAATAATTGTGGGTGATAATACTGTAAATTTTATTTAAGATAATATAGAGATGGATCATCTCTCTAATCTCCCCTATCAATTCAATGTCTCAAGCATACCAATTTTTCCCTCGGTTCCCCATTCTTATATTTTCAACAATATACCATCTATTACGATAATCATTCCATACTCAGAGACTCTACATGTATATCATGTTCATACTGACCCCCAAGAATCTCATCCAATCCCTCAGGCCCCCAATATCATGCACTCTATATAGGAACCACATCTATGCCCTCATAATGCTCTTTTAGATCCCAACTTGTTTATATAATGCTAATAGAAATCTAAAATCGTAATCATAAGATATAAATATAATATAGTTATAAATAGCACAAATTTGTAAAACTATAAAATTTATCACATCTCACCACCCATAGGCTTACCTATGGAACCTATCTCACATTTTATCTTTCCCCATAGGAACATACCTAAATACACATATATGATCCAGTCTATATAAAACATATATTCATAGCACCAAATTATAATCATATCTGGAATCACATAGCTATGATGGATGACTAAAATGAAACCAATAATTTATCTATGAACATGATGTATATATTTTTGTTGAAAATTAAAAATCGGAGCCATACATCATGTAATCTAGGACACAACACTCCATCACAAACACATCAATATATGAAATGAACCTAAGAAACTATAACTATGAAATAATTATCCTCCATTGAGATATTCACGAAATCGTCAATATTTTACAATTCAATAATTACATACATTGGTTCATCACTCGAGTTCAAAATAAATGTATTGTACAAGCTCAATGAATAACATAAATTTCCCACAACCAGTAACATGGACAGTCCCCCATGGATGGGGATGGAGGAACCAATGTAGGATCTCTTTTCCCTATTTTTAAAATATCCACATCTCTAGTCTAATATAACACAATTATAAAGACAAATATATAAGAATTTTCATCTAGTTCCACTTATAGAACCCCAACATATAACCACTAAACCATTACATCATGTTATACGTACACTAGGTATCAGTTGGAAGCCTTTGGGATATATGGACATGTTCCATAAGTGTGATGGTTATCTAGACTAGAGCACACATTGGGTGGCTCTGAGGATAGAGAAACACATTCACCCTAAAAAGAGTGATGAAATTATTTATTAATGGAATTATAATACAAATTTATATCATCATTTTGATATTTTCAATCATATCAGTATGGTATCTTGTCTATCGGTTCTCACACAAAAAATATATATCAAGTTGATGATGTGTTCCATATATCTTTCTATAAGTAGTGAATACCATATCCTTCGAAGGTACAAAGAAAAATAGTAATATAAATAGATAAATTTAATTATTATTACGAACAAATAGTAGAGATTCAAAAGTACAAAGGGAATGTTCAAGAAAATAAGAACAAATAATAATTGAATGTTTTGTGAAAAACCAAAAAAATTTAAGAAACTATGTGGGAACTTTATGATATTATGAGTTAGAGGAATACTTGTTTTTTGAAATAGGGTAATATAGTTTTTTTGAGAAATTCATTTAATTAGGGTATAATGTAACAATATAATATTTTAATAAATAGTTTTAAAATGAAAAATTAATTTCTTCAATATATTTCAATATATGAAATAATGTGTTTAGACGAAGCACAATATAGTATAAACATATTATTATCACCTAGATATTAGATTAGTGAGTATAAATATGAAAAACATAATTTTAAAAAATTTTGGTCTATGAGTGTATAAAATTATTTCAATGGTTTACAATTTATTTGAAATGAAAACATAAATTATTTAAAAATAAAATAAAAGGGTTTATTTTGTATTAATGTATTTTTAAATTCAGAATGTATTTTTATCAGAGTTAATTAAATTTATAATTATTAAAAAAAATTTATAAAATATAAATAATATATCTTCAATCAATAATTTGAAAATTCATATTATATATCATTATTTTCAATATTATAATAATAAATCCAGTTCTATGATTAAAGTTGTATTTTTCAGAAATCAATTTTCATTTCATTTATCAAGCATACAATAATGCTGATTTCTTCCAATTATAGGTGTTGAATTATATAAAATATATTACATATTTAGAATAAATAGTTATTAAATTTGTTTAATATACCAATTTTATCTTTTTCCAATATAAATAGTAATTAGGGTAAAATTAATCAACTCAATATAGGGTAAAATTAGGTTACATTATGATTTAACTGTGTAGTAAGGTAAGAAGAATTAATGATAATTATTATTGATTGTAGGGGATTCGTTTCTTATCAAATTTATGTATTATATATATTATTTTAGTGGAAAATATTCCTTGAAAATAATATATTATCTTTTTAACTTAATGAATGTTTTAAAATGACATTTTCTTTGTTTTTAATATCACTTTGGTTTCCACATAGGAAAACAATAATGTAATTAATGAATAAATTTGTCTATATTGGTATTAATGAAAATATTTTCTTAATATATAATAATTTTTAATATTTATTAAATATATAATTATTTTAATTTCTTACGAATTTACAAGGCAAAAATTTTCTATTTAATAAAAAATATTAGAAACTATTTTAGATTTTATAAATGTGACAGAATTTAAATGAGTAAATTTTTTACTTAAATTATGTTGATTTATATTACATATTAAAGAGGTTCGAAATCATTAACTCTATATTTGTACTCCTATAAATGTATTATATTATTTAAAAATTTTCATTATGAAAATTTATAAATTTTAATTATTACAATGGAAAAACCATTAAAATAACCCTTCCTCATAAAATGGGAAGTGAAAGTATCTCTTATGCGAACATTATGTCATACCATCTCCACGTAATGAAATTATTCCTTTTTCAATTCTATATTATATGGATGGATATTATAGTGTGTTAAATATTTTATATCATATTTATAACACAATTATATTTGGTTACTGTGATTTCATGACTACATTGTTACGATAAAATTCCATGGGGAATAATACTTTCCCTTTTGCGTACAAGTGTGGTACCACTTATTCAAAGTGATGTGACAAATTTTTAATCGATATTATACATGGATAGTGATGAGGAATAATTTGACTAATATTCATGGTATATATTGAATAATAATGATCCCGTAATAGTTAATAAGTATTTATCTTTCTGTTTTTCTAAACGTTAAAAATTTAAGACAATGTTCAAGCATATGTACGGTGTACCTCCTCTATGAATGGTATATTTAATTTTTCTATCCATATAATTTATGGATAATTATATATATACATATAATGAATATATATGATACTTATACCAAAATTAATCTAATATAGACGGAAAAACTATTCTCAATGTACAAGGATTGTGACTACTAAAGAAAATCATACATTAAAAATGAAGCAATTATCATTAGGATTGGTAACCTCAACAATGAATTGTTAATAAACAAGTGCAATATTTTTTAAGTTAAATCATATATGATTATATATATATATATGAAAATGGTAATGTATTATGATTTATAACAAAAAAAAATTTATTATAAAGGATGTTCGAAAACAATGAGAGGATGTTAGATATGAGGTAATGGGTTTTATGTTACATTCCCATTGTTTACTAATACTATTAATGATAAATTTTTAATGATTACATAAATTGATAATACAATGATCAAACTAATGAAATTTTTTATTATCATGTTATTTCGTGAAAATTCATGATTACATTGGTTTTTCTCACCTTTTCTCCTCAAGAGATAGAAAATATTTTTTTAATGAAAACAGACATCATTTTTCATTTCTGTTTAAAAAATATTCTTTCATATCCACCTTTTCTAAAAAAATTCAATGATTTTTTTATTAGACAAAAAAATTATTACATCTTTCCAATCATTTACATTTCATAAAATTTATTGAATGTAATCATCTTGTCATTTTCCAAATGTGGTACTCTAAATATTTTGTTTTTAAAAAACTATAAAAAACGAATGTTTTTTACCATATTTTTAATGAAGAGAATTTCAAAAAAATAATTTTCACATAATATATTTAGTATTCTTTTTTATGTTTCAATGTTAATTTTTGTAAAATAGAATTAAATTCTCATAAAATATTAAGATTTTGATTATGTGATTTCAAATTTGAAATGTTATTTTCAACAAAAGATTTTAAGTGGACTTTTGATTCATCATAATCAAATACCATAAAAGTTTCATATGAGTTACTAAGAATTTGATAAAATGATACAATACATAATAATTATATAATTTTTTAATGTTTATAATCGCATGAATTTTGTTAATATCATTACATTCAATGGGTTATTATATGGTGAAATTATTATGAAAATAATTTCCTTTCATGGGATCTAATATGATAAATGGTTTATAAACTTATGACATATATTTATCTATATATATATATTATTTTTAATATGTAATGGGTTATATGTATACATATTTTTAATCCATTGGGTATGGATTTATATTTCATGATATAAAAAGGACTAGAATTGTGAGTAAATCCAAATTAGTAGGAGACTGTGAACACTAAGATGATCTTGGATGTGAACCTTCACCACTATTATGGCTTGGGGAGTAAGAAAATTAGAAATTAATATTCTACAAAATGGTTCTTTACTACAAATGAAAAAAATTTATATTCTTATGTGTATGCTAAATTTTCATGTATCATGCCTATATTCGGCTCTCATTGATCATGTTTATCAATTCAATTATAAAACATATCTATTAAACTACCGTGATTTCTTCCATGACTCAATATTATAATCATTGATACAAAGGGTATTGTCCTAAAATTTAAACATCGTATTCTCAAACCTTGTAACATGTTATTATTATATTATAGTTGATATCTCCCAATTTTAAATTACTAGGAATTAGAGATAACCCTTTGTTATGATTAATTACCCATTTTATGAGGATAGGATTTTTATTTAAAATGTCTAAGAGGGTGAAATTTATGATGAAGTATATTGGGGAAGATGTACTAATATTATAAACATATTTTTTAGGATTCCATGATTAATATTTTAAAAGAAATACATAATTATGAGGTGGATCTTTTTGTTATGTATTAAATAATATCCTAAATATTTGTAATATCCATCTTTGAAGAGTTGGGGTAACTATTTCATCTTCCTAAATCATGACCCCATCATTTAGATTTATGAAATCATATGTTTAACTTTGGGAATCAATTCACTTTTTCAACTCAAATATATAATTTTAATTTCAAATACATTATAGGATAAATAAAAATTTCGTCATTCTAGATGAATATTTAACACATTTCCCAATTATATACACTCTAATACAATATGTGTTTTGGTGACATTGGGGAGTAGATACATAATTAAAATTCTTCATCAAAAATCATTTACATATACCACAATGATCATCATTTTAGTACCCTTATAATCATATCATACTTTAAACAATCCATACAAACGTGGGTAAGGGAAAAAATGAATTGGTTTTCATAAATTATAATTAAGGGTAAACATCAGAGACATCATTCATAACATAATAATATGATCATAAGGAAATGATATCATAATCTGATATATCATATCATAGTAAAACATTAATACCCACAAAAACATTGATCATAAACTATATATTTATAGAATAAAAATAAAATAGACTAATTGGATAGTCAAATAAGTAATCATTATTCAAGTGGAATATCATAAGTATTTTACATTATAGATATTAAATTCATAATCCTGTGAACTCATAAATTCATAATCATGCCCATTTATAAATTTATGGGAATCACATGATGAAATCATACTCACATATAAAAATAATGATATTGACAACCAAAAATAATGAATATTAATATCATCACCATTTAATAATATTAACCAATGAATTAAATTTATATAAAGGAATAAACAAGAAAATAATAATAGTCCATTAAATTTTATGAAAAAATCATAAAATAATTTTCATATCATCCTAATAGAATCCATGTTAATAATTTGTTTCATAATAATCAATTCATCATACATCTATACCATATTTAAAAATAAATTTAACTATACTGTTGAGTCATATCCCCATTAAATGATTTGTAAAATTAAAGGATATTATCATAGATGAAAATTTTCATTAAAATATCAGGGGAATATTTGTTAAAATTAAATAACCTTTTCATTTTGAAATAACATTCATGGAATATATATTTTTTCAGAATATTATGGAAAATAGTTTCATTAAAAATAAAACTATAAAATTTTAATGAAATATTGATATAATTAGGAAGCAACCATGTTGGTAAATTTACTTCCTTCAATAATTATTAAAAATTAATATTCATTTCACAACATCGATAAAAATTACATTACTATACAGAAGTGAATATTAATATTTTTAGAAGAATTTAATAAAATTTATTAATGGTTAGAAAAAAGTTTATACAATCATTAAAATGTGGTAAAAACAATCATTAAAATATTTTATAGATCATTTATATTAAAGAGAACCATTCTTCACAACAATATGAGACATACAAAAGTAATTTCCTAAAAAATAAAAATCATTTTGAGTAATAAGAAAAATAAAGTGATAAAAAAACAAAAAAAATGAAGAAATAAGCAATGTGGAATAAAAATATATTTCTGAATCATATAATTATCATATAATTACCCTCACTGGATTTTCAAGCATAACCTATCATGATTATAATGTTATTGAAACATAAATTTCCTTCCAAATTTCTAATATTTTATTCAACACATCATTTAAGAGTAAATGATACATATATATGAAAACAACATCAATTTTTCAGTTTAAATGATGAAAATAAATAAATGGGATTTATAAAAACCACACAAAACAAAGGTGTTGAATATGTAATCTGCCTCATATTTACAAAATCTTGACATGAATCTCATACATCGTATCCTCTTCTTTTGAAATCATTCAATACCCATTTGTAATAAATATAGATTTATTGTAATGATATTTTAGAAAAAATATGCATGCATATCCTTTATTTACCATTAATTTTTAATTTTACATGTTATTATTAATAACAAATAAACTATAAAATTTACAATTCTATGAAAAATTGTCTTTTACCATTCATGATTCGAATCTAAAATTCTAACCCATTAAACCCAGTCGATGATTCATAATCACTCGAATAATAATTAGAAAATACGAGTAATATATTTTCATTATATTATTTATTTATTACAATTATAATAATGTAATATTTTAATTTAAATTATAGAAATCCAATGATATGGTAGTGCATCTATATCCACGCATGATAATTTCATTTCTACATTGATAGAAAATAGAGATAGATAAGATTATATGATTACCATATTAAATCACATTACATGTGACATACTAATGTTTTTATATGACAATATATTGGATATAACACAAGGATGTAATATAATATGTAAAATTAAAATGATTGTTATTGACGGTCACCTCTTCATTGAATAACCATGGTTAGATCTATCCTTATGAACCATATGTATTTCATTTTATGATAACTAGATCAACTATATTATAGATAAGGAGTTTATGAATGGGATTTTATAGGGGATAGTGATGCTATGTGTAATAGAATATTTGATCAAGAGAAGAGATTCAATTTCTTGAACATGACCAGATACCAATGTATCCTAATAACCCAGGTGAAAATAACATAACCAAATGGGAATTCATGATACCCATGGGTTGGTGACTATAATCATTGATTTCAAACAAATAAAATGGTGAATTTTTTTCAATAAGTCATTGGATTATAAAATATATAATTTATTATTCCTAAGACTCCTGTACAAGAAATTATAATAAACAAAATGGTAAATATATTGAAAATGATACATCATCAAATGACACCATCTAATTTAATATAATACTCAATGATAATAACCATGAAAAATGTGGATTGCATCACCCCCATCCACCTATATTAACAAAATTTCATAGCTCAGTGATATCAACCACTTATATGTGTCTATTTTTATTTTATAGGATCTAGTATAAGTAAATTAATAATCTCCTGAACACAACAGTACATTGTTAGCAATAAATCTCAGTAGGGTCTCAATATATATTCAATAATAAAATTCAGAAAATTTGAAATACTTTTATCAATATATATCAAATAAAGATTTGAATTGAATTCATATATTATCTACAAAACAATATTTCATAATCAAAATAGATAGAAATCAAATCAAAATATCCATAAATTGTCATTTTATATAAAGAAACTTTATAAAGTAATTTTCATTAATAGTATATTATCATATATAAATAACTTATAATCATAAAATAAATTATATCATTGCTCCATGTACATGTCTGATTGTTAATTATTATTCTGGTAGTGAAATAATATCAATACTCAATAAATAATCTCAGATAAATATATGCACACATCCCACAACTCTTGTTACTAGGACTCAACTCCACATTGGGGTAAAAATCATATATCAGTTTGTTTACCTTAGTGTTTTCATCATCAATCGTGTGTTACAGATTCATATCATAATATATGTGTCCTAATAAATAATAATTAATTTTGATCTCCTGTTATTTAGTAAATCAATAAAATTATTCCTGGTAAAATAAATAATTTCATATTTCATTAAAAATAAAATTTATCACATTTAGTTTTCAACATGAATTTCTCATTTGAAAAATAAATTATAGCATTTCATATAGTTAAATTCATTTCCAAATAATATATAATTTATTTAATTTTTACTAAATACTAAGGAAATCATAATACTAAAAAATTTCAATCACAATCCAACATTTTTTAATATCATTCCATCTCTCAAAACAACAAAAAATACGCATGACATCAAAACACATTTCTCTAAAATCTACACCAACAAAAAAACTATTCATATAATTTAAGATAAATTTTACATTCACTATTAATAAATAAAAATTGCTTCAATTATATGTAATAAACCTTATAGAACAACATACCATTAATTAGTAGTATAATGATAAAACACCTAAACTCTGAATTCTACCCGAGAGAAAAAGATACAGAATATTAACAGAATATTATTATAAACTCTAACCACCTAAAAATATATCCATTATATCATCAACATGGAAATTCAACAATACTAAACGATATATGTCAATAAAATAGGGAAATATAAAATAAAAGAAAATATTTATTAGAGAGGAATCAAACTGTTCTACTTGAACATTGATCAAAGAAGAATATAGTTTGAATTAGTTAATACGCCAAAAGGGAATCATCAATAGAAATTTTTTAAAATGAGACTCATGATGGATGAAAATAAATATTTATTAGTGACTATGATATTTATTTCTATAAAAACATATTCTCGATTCCTTTGATGGGGAAACGACATAATGTTGTTGAAAACATTCAGACTATGATGCAACCACCCTAGATTATATTGTAATGTCTCAGAGTGAACCAACCTCCTAAAAATATTCCTCACTCCTCTCCAGGATCCACATCATTTGGGGTAATTCTATACTTCAACACAATAACAGTGATTCATCTATTCCCAAATAGGTATTTTCCCCAAAAATATCTCACTCAAGCCTCCATATCATGTCGAACCACCATATAATATTGGAAAACCACCAAAATGGGACTCAATAGAACCCTGGAACCACATCTTATCAGTACTAAAATTGGTTATATAAAAAAAATAACAAAAATATCCCCTATACAATGACCCTTTCTCCATGGAAAATCATATACTCTCTATACTGAAATCCATACCCCACCACCCAGATCTAGAAGATATATTTAAACTCGAGAACAACTAAATAAAAACAAATATTTATCCTAAATAATTATGTCCTTTTATACATAAAAATAACACCATCTTAATTAGAAATTAAACACAAAAAATAATGAATGGAAAATGAATAAATATTCAAAAATACCAGACAAGGGGTAATTTTATATTACAATTACACAACTAGAAACAAATTTTTACATCAGTGATTTTTTCAATAATATTACATGATGAATAGATTATGAAAATACTATAAAATTAGTTATACAAGATACCATGCCTAATTTGAATCAGAATCATGCTTCCATAGAAGATCAAAAAATGGTACTATGATCATATGAAGAAACATTGTCTCAATATAAACATTGGTGACTAAATGCTCAAACTCAAATAAATCATTCTCAACATCATTTAGTTTCTATCTCAGAATACAATATAGTTTAAAAGATATATCAAAATATTTGATACAATAAACACCTTTGGTATCATTGTCAATTGAGATTGATGTTACAAAAAATTTTCCACCTTACCCACTCACTTATCAATATCTTAGGCACCCACAAACCTCAAGGAAATAATTCCCTATTTTTTTAGATGAATTCTACCCAACCAAGGTGGAACTACTAATAAAACTAAGTCACCAACATAAAACACTAACGATCACCAATGATGATAATTATAATATTTTTATTATCCATGTTCCATCAACATTATATTATAAATCAATATAATCCTTATTGAAATTTCTTATACAATAATCAGCACAACAAACTTACATTAAACCATATCTCCAAAAGACAACAGATATGCCTATAAATAGTAAAACAATTCCCATTACTGGATCCATAATAATTAAGGATAGGTAAAAAAAATTTTAAGGAAAACTCATATACTCTTAAATTTTCATCTCATTCTACATCATTGTCAAAAAATAGCATAAAAAATCCCCTCATGAATTTTTATATCATAAACTATTTATAAATATATATATATATTATACAAGGATAAAAAATAATCGGTATCACATGGCCCCTTCGAGTCCTATATATATAAGTTATAGGATGTGGATATACCTATTAGAAACTATTACAAATAAAACGTCATATTCAATTATGTTGAGAACTGTAAATTATTCGGTAAGGTCAATCTAGGATAAGGATGAACCAAAGGACACAGAAGACCCTTCTCTGTCTTAGTTCACGGGGGAAAAGTAATGCCTATAGGATAAGAAAAAATTGTCAAAGAATCATTCATAAAAATAAAAAAATGGGTTGATATAAATTTTTGACATTCCTCAATATTAAATAAATAAGTAACATATGATTAATTTATTATGATGGTAACTCCCATAGTAATTGGATCCCCTCCATATTCCTCTAGAGACTCTTCCAAAATGTAATGACTCTTTGTTAAACATCCATCTTGGTAAAACCCAATAGTAATTGAAGTATATGATTTAAATACAGTACATATTAGAGATAATAATCACTTTCCACTTAATATAGTGGAAAATAAATGTCATAAAAACTATATGTTAATTGAATGACCACATAAACTATATATATTGGGATCCACAAAATCATCTAGAATGCTTATCCCATCAATACCATATTAATTGAAAATACATAATCATGGTACTATATGAGTTATAGATGATTCAATGTATATATAACCACCACATGGAACCTCACAAAATCTCCACACCTTAATTGAACTCACAGTACTACCATTGGTAAAAATTAAAATCAAATCATACTTAAAATTATGCAGAAGAAATTATCGATCAACAATAGTCTATAATCACATTAGTTTAATATCTGAGATGCAAAAGAGAAATCTATGACTGGATATCAAATTAAAGAACCATTTATAATCACCATGTCTCTAAAATTTAATTTTTACCAACTTTGGAGGGAACTGGACAGGCTAGTTCATGTAATATGTCATAGTTATGTCGCTCTATTATTGGTCGAAAAAATCCTAATATTTTTCAAAAAATATAAAATCTATCTAGAACTAATCATTAAAAATAAACCAATATTCAGTCCACTCTATACCAACAATCATCTTCATAATCACAATCAAATCGTGCCACCAATTTCTACGACTCTCACCTTTAAAGGGAGTATCATACATTAAATTTTTCAAATAAATGATTTATCAAAACTAATAAAAATTGTCTCAACCACTTACTTTAAATATTCATACTATTGAGTGTGATTTTATACATATAAAAATTGTTTCTTATAGTGAAGATACTATTTTATGTGATCTCTATATTCCTCACATTGAGGTCCCACAACTGGAACCTAAATGAGTATAGGTGTTTGTTCCTTTCAAACAGCTTGGAAAACACAAAACTCAGTTTGGACAAGATTCAAGTAAACAAAATTGTTCTCCTAATATATTCTCTCCTCAACTTCCACTGACATCCAATTCAAAAATACTCGTGGAGGAATTAGACTACACAACCTCGAATGACAAAAATTAATGCATTAATAAGGAAACCAAAATCATCATCTCAAACAAGAGTCAAATGTATAAATATTTCATTAAAAAATCAGGATTGGGATTTATTTTTAATTATAGTAAGTGTAGGTAATAGAAATGAACCAGATCAAAACATTCCCCAATTTATATTTACCAAACAACCAAGGTATCTTAAGGATCATTATGATGAAAGATGGATATAAATTCATCACCAACTTCCTTTAGTGACCCATTAAATCATATATACTACATTACATGACAACCCATTACATAATAACATAAAGGAAATATGCACAAAATGATCCTATAATACAAAATTTATTATGAACTGGTAAGAATATAGT
The DNA here is from genome assembly GCA_963277665.1 of Viscum album. Classification (NCBI taxonomy): domain Eukaryota; kingdom Viridiplantae; phylum Streptophyta; class Magnoliopsida; order Santalales; family Viscaceae; genus Viscum; species Viscum album. The sequence goes on from OY728155.1 coordinate 1,452,129,614, forward strand.
GGTGCCCAGATTCACAAGCATACACTAATATAGCCAGAAGGGAATTCCCCATCCCCAAAGGGTGGTAACTATCACATGACATCATAATTGAATCTAGAAAAATAAAACCAAATTAAAACCCCCCTCTAAAACAATTTAATCATATCACCAATGGACTACTTTAACACATTAATTCCCAATGTTCCAAAAAATCATCCACCTACACATGAAATTTTTCCATTTCTCAGTAATAGAATAAAAAACCTGCAAACATTTGAAGGAAAAGGTAGGCTGTGAGCTATAAATCCTTGTATGGGCTCAAAAAGTGTTCCATAATCAATTCCATAACAACTAATCCAAAATTTCATGTCTTTTATAAATACCAATGAATGGAATTTAATTCACATTTCTTTCAAAAAAACATGATATCAAAAAATATTGATAAAATAAACATCAAAATAAGATTAAATGACATGTTTATATAAAATCAATATGTTATCAGGTAATTGTGAATAAACCTACTTTATAAATCAATGACATGTACTCATGAAATTATTATATCATTCAACCATGTACAATTAGTTATGGTATAAATTTTTATCAAATAGGATCCTTACACTACTCAATCATCAATCTAATATAATGACATGCATGTGTCCCATTAGTCATGTCTTCATGATTCAACTCCCCATTGTGGAATTCATTTTTTATTTTGATTATGTTTTTGTCTGGATAATAAATCTACTGTAATGTGTCTCAAATACTTCTCTAACTATCCTTGTTATCACTAAATAACTATGATCACATTTTCATCGATCACTCAAGTATTCATTCATTAGATAAAAATAATTTTGAATCAAATTAGAGATATAATTTCACAATTTATTTCTTTAAAATTCATTTCTTATTCTAAAAAAAATCATATTTTTTCATTGAATTCATTATATTTTCAAATAATATTTCACTTAAATTAATTTTTCTGAAATCATGAAAAAATATATAATCACACTATTCCAACAAAAGAAATCAATTTCTACAATAATTCTAGATATATAAAAATTTAAAATGTTGCTTTATATAGAAACAGATTCTTTTGAATCATTTATGAAATCCACATTAATTTTGAGGAAAAAATTTTTTTAATACACATTCAATTAATCAATAAAATAATGTTTCAATTTTATGGAAGAAACATTATGTGACTGAAAAATATAAATTTATAATCTAATGATAAAATACCCTAAATATGAATGTCAAGGGAAAGTCTAAACTAGTGAAGGTGAACATAACAAACCTATATAAAATACCATAAATAATCGTATCTAATCAGTCATCAAACTAGGGAATTCCCACTCTCAATGGAGTGATTATAATAAAAAGGTAAATATAAAAAATATATTAAACGTTTAAAAGAGTAATCAAATGATTCCACTAGAGTGTTTATCAATGAATAATATATATTGGAGGAGTTGGAACTTCAATAGAGAAACTTCAATAGGAAAAATGTTGAATGTGTATAAAAAATTAGGAAACAAATTATAGAGCAGGGAATGGAAAATTTATTTCTTGTAAGTCATATACCATGTAAAAGCCCCCTTGATAATGTGAAAGGGATAAAAATAAAGATATCATGATGATACCACCATAGATAATTCCACAATAGTGCCTAGTCAACCAACCTCCAAAAAATAGGTCACTAAACAATCTTAGAAACACTTCAGCAAATGTAATGACATAGTGTAACATAATCCCCATGCCAATGATATGCCGAAAAATCCATTGTCACTATAACATAAACAACAATGCCTCTATGCAATAGTCGTAAATCTATACCATAGGGTAAAACTGATGAAAGGGTATATGACACAATCCATCATCGAAGGAATTGCTATTATGAAATTGGTTGTAGCCTAGGGAACATTTCATAACCATAGGTATTTCATAGCCAGTTAGTCCATGACATATCTTGGAATTATCAAGATGTATCACAAAAACCACAAAGCATCTTTTACTGAAACATTTAAACCACATATCTATTAAATACTGAAAAATATATATTCCTTCCTATTAGGTAATTTTTAGTATAACAATCTCTAAATCTTCAAGAGTCCTGAAATACACCCAATTAGAAATAGATAATAAATAATAATTTAATAAATACCAAAAAATGGTAATGAGAGGATACAATGGGTTTCATTATATATGATAGGAGAAAGTAAATATTTGAATTATTCAAATATTAATATTAATATTAATTAATTTTCATGATAACATTGCTAAAAGTTGGTGTTATTTGAATCTAGGATAATGTTAGTTAAAAATAATTTCATAAAATAAAAATTATAAGAGTTTTGTTTATGTTTTTCCCTTGTAATTTTTTTTAACATCCTAATAAATGTTGACAAATGATACAATAATTCTTTTTACTATTTTGGGGAAATTTATCTAACATAAATGTAAAAGATTACCATAATTAAAAAATAAATTATAGTTACCCAGACCTTGGTATCCTATAGTAGGTGCTTGAAATAGTAAATTTTCATATGATACAATGAATCACATCTTGATGGACCAAATATTTTAGGATTTTTTGTAAATTAGATACATTCTTGATTCCCATATTACATTGGAATACGAAATTTAAAAAAAATTAATATGTTATAAAATACCATTACTAAATATATTATATCAATACATATCATCCATAATAGTGTTCATAGATTCTAAAAAGAGGAATAAAAATAATCGTGAGATCAAAATCTCATTAATGGTTAAGTTCAGCTAAAGCTATCATGAATCAATGACTATCATCAAAATGGAATGGTAAAAACCCCAAAATAGATAAAATATAAATAATTTTTTTATAATAATCAATAGGTAATTGTAAATAATTTGAAAAAAAAATTAATCAACAACTAGAAAATCCTGACTAGATATGACATAATGAATGTGGATGTATAAATAAATTAAATCACATTCAATTTAATCAAAAAACATATAAATAAATGCATCCAGTTAAAATATCATTGTTAACTATAACATAATTAGTAATGATAAAAATTGTTAATTTTTAGATATTATGTTTACCAATCACATGTAACTTCTACCATCATGATATATTCTCAGGAATGTTTAAAAATATTTAGTATAATCCCATCAAAATAAGGCTAGAAAACATATTTATCCCATGGTCTCCTTATTGGTCTAGCACATTATTTTTCTAGATTTTGGGGCTTGTCTCATGGCCTTGCAGGAATGATTTGGAGGAACATCTCAGAAGATGATGGGGATGTCGAATGTTTGGAATTTTGGGAGGTTGTTGCAGATGCACTAGCTGTAGGGACAAGCCTAGTGCAGAGCAGCAAACTGAGTATCATCAGCTACAAAAGCAGTTCCTTGCACAGAAAATTCTGGATTGATTTCCACTGGTGAAGCAGTGGCTGCAACATAAGCGGTGGAAGGATGACTATGGCATGTCTCTCTTTTGATGACCTTGAAGAAGGGAGTGAATCCTTGGATCTGTAAATGTTTGGACGATGTTGAACAAAAACAAAATGGATGGCAGGTGAAAAATCTTGTCAAACTATCATTTTGTAATGTTTTGATTCCTAGTTGGTGCAAATACACTGCACCTCATGTATTCACCTTGTTATTGCCTTTTCTTTTAATAACATTTTGGGGTATGGGTTGGGCAACCAACTCATGCTCGAATCTTTTTGGATATCTAAAAATTGATTTAATTCATTAAAAACGAGCATCATCATTATTAATCTATATTGTGTAAAGGAAATGGATATAAAAAATTTTTTCCAATAAAAATCGACTTTCAATGTAAAACACATTATGCGAAAATGATATACATTGTAAAAATTAGGCATTTTAATGAAAAAATATATGGTTATTTATGTAATATTTAATGTCCATATACCATATAAAAGTAAATGTTATCAATGAGATTTTTGGGAATTAAATATAAATCATGGAAGTAAATGTCAATTTTATACATTTTCAACGTATTTATAAACCTTCCAAGGGGATAAAAAGGATAGTGTCAATACAAAATATTAAAAATTATATTATATAAAATCTAATGTTTTATCATTGATGAATATAAATACCATAAAATATTCATAAAAACATTCTTCATGAAAATAACATTTTCACAATAAAATTCACATTTTAAAATATAATTTTTTTTTAAAATAATCTTCATTGAAAATAAATTATTATTAAAAAAATTGAATATTATAAAAAAATTCATTAAAAATATCCTTTTATAAATAAAAATAATGCATTGTTAAAAATATTGTCATGATGATGAGTAATTCCATACAATCCATACAATGTAAAGTTTACCTTCCTTTTATTATGTAAAAAACGACTAAAAGCTGAGTTGTTTAGTAAAAAATAATATTAGTACATTAAAATATTTTATTAAGTGTAAAAATCGATAAAAAAATATTCATAAATCATTTTTATATCGGTAAAAATATTTTTTGATAAATTTTTTAAACATCATGGATTTGGATGAAAATTTATTTCTAACTGAAGAGAGAAATGAAGTTGAATTATCATTAAAACATTTTCTCAAAACATTTTACTACCAATTTATTCAAAAAATGTTATTATTACATGAATATTCTATTAATAATAATAGTATAATAATATAATATTGTTTCCCAGTAAATGGTCAAATAATTTCCTTTCACTAAAATTGATGAATAAACAATATTTATTAGAATGGTATTGTGAATTAAACACTAAAAATGAACATAACATTGGTTTTAGAATTATTAAATAAGAATATTATGTTTATCAACTTATTATATTAATTTTAAAAATTTATATACAACATAAAATAAATATATTTCATTAAAAACATACACTTATCATGACTTAATCAATGATGTATAATTTTAACATAATGAAATGGTCTTTAGTTATGAAATATTATAGATAACACTTAATTTTGGTAGATTTTACATTAAACACAATTATATTATTTCAAAAAAATGATAAAAAATATAACATTTTTAAATTATTATTTATAATATCATATTTTATCCTTAAATAACATCTTATCACTCATTCATTAATAATCATTCATTATTCATGTTGTTTTGGGAGTTAAAATCCTTGTTTTCTAATTCATTATTTTCCATGAATGATCTAATTAATGTTCATAATATATATTTAAATCAACAAATAAATAATAATAATAAGATAATTATAATATTTTCACCTTAATTATATGTTTAAACCCAATTATAAATGTCGGTTTTGAGAAATTATGTATGTTATGATCATGGAGATGGTAGGTCATACGCATGCATTAGTAACATTTATATTTTTCAATGACCATCATAGAAAGTAACTAAGTAATAGTTGTTCATTATGTAATTGTTATATTATAATAAATTCCATATTATTTTTTTAAATATACATATAAATTTCCTCGCTATGGTGTGGTTATGTAAATAGAGTCCCATCGCATAGTGAATGAAATAGTCCACGTGTACACAAGGGATGTTATCATATTTTAGTGTAAGAAATAAAATGATATAAGTTAATTTAATAATTATAAATATTTCAATAATATCATAGTAATTTAGTATATATAATATTTATTATCTATAATTTTCATTAACAACATCCATGTGGAGAGTTGGTTAAAAATGAATCGCATCGCTTCATGAGGCAGTAGTATGTCATACATATGAGTGAAATTATCATATCCACTATGAAATTAAAAGTAAAATAGAAATACATGACAAAATAAATCCGTTAGTATAATTATATTTTAAATTTAAATATATAATTTTTTCCATCAACATAACAAACAATGAATTATAGTAATGAAAAAATGATTCACATTGGATAGTGAGGAAGTAGTCCTCCTTACACACTAATGATGATTTTGTTACCCATTTGATGGAAGTTGATGTGTTTGATGGATGTGAAAATTATATAAAATCATTCTAGTATATGAATGAATGTATTTTGTTATATCATATTTTTTATTATTAATTTAATGTGGGGTTGAAAAAATAACACAAAAACATGTTGAGGAACGTTACTTCCTCATCGAGTAACATCTTTGGTTTTTTTTTAAAATCAATCATTGTTTACCTTTCTCTCCACATTAATTCTTCTACGATGAGATTAGGGGGTTTGGAATGTTATTTAGAAAAGTATTTTCTAAACTAAAAGGGTTATATGGTGTTAAGAATACTGGAGAGGGGGTGGCCATTAATATGTGTGGTGAGTGTTACAGTTGTAATTTTTAGAAATATCTAACTACAAATATTATTTATCATTACACAAGGATGAGAAAAGGTCCATTATCAAAAATATAATATATAATTTCAATATATAGAAATCCAATGCGGCTTTGAAATATTTATAGGCCATTTTTAACTCTTATTTTTTTAGTATAAACTATTAAACACCATATTTACCTTCACTATGGTAAATTATTTTTACAATCTTCACTTCCCAATTTGGTTAAAAAATGTCAACCATATAAAAATATTATTTTTTATTCCACATAATTAATCCATTTATTCAAATTTTATTCAATGGTGTGGAAGACGATAATAAAAATATAGTCCCACAGTCAAGATTATATTGTTGTTTTTAATGGGAAATTGTTCATACATTTACAATGTATTATAATAATAATTCAACATTAAAATGATTACAATGACCTAAATTGGATAAATATGAATATAAATATATATAATTAAAATATTGTTAATTTTCAACCAAACAAAAATATAATTTATCATTATAAATTTATAAATGAAAAGGACATTCCAAATAAAAATTAAGTATTTTCACTATTCAAAAAAATGGAATAATTTTTAAAAATAAAACGATACACTTGAAGATAATTTTTATGAAGTCAATTATTTAAATAATATTATTTTTTAAATTAATTTTTCATTATGTTGAGAAAATAATTTTCAATCTTTGTGTGAAATGTGAGACTAAACCAACATCTAAAAAGCTTCCTATTTAGAAATCATTTCTTGTACTTTAATATGATTATTATTTTTTCTATAATCAATAGATTTCCATAATTTTCATAACATAGTTTGTATTATTTATACCAACTAATCAAAAAATATGTCATTACAATAAACTATATTATGGTTTGTTTCAACTAGGGATTTCATGTTCATTAATCTATCAAAGAGATTAAATCTAATGAAATATATTATTGGGTATCTTATGATAAGTGGGGAAAGCCATATATTCTATCAAATAAAATTTTATTATTTCATATTTTCAGTATGTTACATTCAACCCAATTTAAATATATTATTTAATCACAAAGTAAAATTGATCATAGTAATCATGTGCCAAATATTTGAATTTTCATAAGTTTAAAACCAATATAATTAAAAGAGTTCATAAAAAATCATCCTAATGAGAGTGAAAATGATATATAAATTTCCTATCGGATGAACCATAAATCAATTTCTACGAAAGGAATCATTTCTATAAATATATGATATGAAAATATTTGAAAAATGATAAATAATTATAGATTGTTATTGAGGAAAATAGTCACAATAAAATATATTATAAATATAAATTACAATGCTTAAAATTGTAAATATGTGAGGATGTAAATGACCATATGATTAATGGGATTAAAATAAAGTAAACAACATTTTCAAGACTAATTTTCCAAATGATAAGGAAATATTTTACATATATCTGTTTAATTAACAATTATTACTTCATACCATTCCATTTAATAATCTCAGTTTATTCCATTGTTTATGCTTCGATATATTTCTAATTCATCCCTTACACCTTTACATGTGTATCCAAAAATGAATATGATATACTAGAAGAACTAAAATTCACATTTATTATATTGTATTCTATATAAAATAGTGAAAATTATTCCAATCTGTCTTTAACTATTTTCCAAAACAAATATGGTTATCAGATGTTATCAAATACTATAATTTAATCTCTAAACATACAATGTGACACAAATGTTTAAAAATTAATATTTCTATTTAAAATTGTTAAACTAAAAATATTGACAGGATGACCAAAAAAATGTGTAGGCAACTGGTAGTTGGTAAACCTTTTTAATCATTCGGTCATTGTTTCTAGTCTCATGGAATTTCCTGACGCATCAGGTTGTCACTTTACATGCATATTTATTTTTTTCTAAAATAGTATTAATATAATTCCTATAAAATATAAAAAATATATATAATGGAAATATGTTAAAACAAATATATAATAAAATAAAATTGTCCCTTTGATTTTTAAATTAAAAATATGTGTATTATGCTGATACGAAACTATCAACGGAAAATATATCTATTTATAAAAATAATAAATTAAAAAAATATATTATTTTTCTTCGATATTACCAATAGGAAACAATAATTTTATTCTATCATAAATATCAATTTATATTAATTTATCAATACCAAGAAATCATTTGCAAACATTTTAATCTATTGGATTATAATAATAAATCCAATTATTGATTTATAGATAAATAAATATTTTATTATTTATTATTATTACCTTCAATTCCTTTTCTAATATAAAAATATGTTGCAATTAATTATTCAATAATATCAAATATTTTATCAAAAAATTAATATCATGATAGATATATTACCAATTACATACATTTCGTTTTATTAATAAAAATATATAATTAACTAAAATATTCATAATTTAAATAAAATATTCTTCAAAATATATGATAACATATATAGATAAATATATTTGTTCTAAAATATTTTTTTATATCGATTTTATTGAAATTTGGAACCTGCACAACACCACCACCACCCAAGGAATTTCTAGATGACATCCCCATGAACTCCCTTCCCCAATCCTACCTACACATTCCTTGCTGGACTTCCACACTAGTATTCCTCGGATACAAGCTTGCATAAACACATCAATGTTCACAGTATGTGTTCAACATTAAATATAATAGAATAATCCTTACCTATTCATGTTCAGCACCACCCACTATAAAAATTTTATAAACACCTCCTATTAATAGCCAACATCCTCATGTTAAACCCCTATATAGTCATTCCATCCAAGTTGTTCCTTGTTATGGACCCTGGTTGATCACCATTGTCTACATCATTTTATCACATTCTCCAAGATTTTCCCCTATATCAATGGTGCCCCATCTTAATAATGTATGCACCCAAAATCCTTATCCATTACCCATAGTAATCCCTTACAACAGAATATGGTTCCCACTATATTCACTTATTTTAAAGGTTGTCCACTACTCACTGCTTTTTAGGGTTTTCACCAAAATCATTATCCCTCGTCGATTTGAGAACATATGTATCAGGCATAATGAAAATTTGTGCTGGTTTTTATGGATGGCATTCATTTTTTATGATATATATATCTTCTATAGTATTGGATTTAATCATGTTTTCTAGTGATCAAATAATATTTTGTATGTAATTGTATTTAATAGGATTTATGATCCTAAATTTTTCAGTGACACTAGCCATTGTTATATTTTTTTGGACTTTTGAGGAATAAAATTTTTCTTTATATATAAAATTTTCGTATTACTATGTAATTTATAATTACCAATAAAATAAATTATATTTTTTCTAGAATAAATTTTTGTCCATTTTATTCATTATATTCAATTTTTTTGTTTTTCCCACATATCATATTTCAAGATCGTATAAATGATTTGTTTAAAGGGGGAGTAAATGATGTTGGACGATCAAATTTCATTATTTTAATGTATCCCTTACCATCCAATTTCAATCCACGTTTTATTTTTTTTTATTTTATTTTAATATATAATTGTTTACATTGGTAATTTTTTTAGATTTCTACTTCACCAAAGGATTATCTCATGTCTTCTGTTACAGTAACTAGAAAGAAGTTCTATTTAATGAGATGTATATAAATTAATGATCATTTATCTCACTTATTAACACCTGAATGATTATTCTTCTTCCAATGAAATATGATGACTATCAATTTTATGGGTTTTGATATCAGAATTTTTTTTGGGTAAATACATTTTCATTGCCTTATAACAATTATTACAGGATAAAATTATTAAATCAAAATTAAATTGTCCCAAACCTTCATATTTTTGTTTCAAAAAAGGATAATTTTTTCACTACTAACATTAATTCACTATAAAAACTGGCAATACAACATCATATGTGAATGTAGACATGAACTCCAATTAAAGAAGAAATTTTTCATTGTACTAAAACATTTATTGGTCTAGAATTTGTTTTTAATTTTAGGAGTCCCCCTGATTTTCTAAAGATAATATATTGTCCGTCAAAAATTGTTTTTTAAGCTTTAGAATACCTTCTAGAGTCTTAAAATGATATATTGTGTGAAAATAATCTTAACATAATTGGTATAACAAATTTATATAGAAATTTTAATATATTTATTATGATATAACCTCTAATTCATGTTTCATTAAATGAATTTTTAAAACAGGACATTCATTTATATTCAATTACGAATATGTACTAATATCGTGCATTGTTCAATAAAAATATAATTTTTCAATTGCATATTCTGGAATTAGCATTGAATTTTATAAAGACAATGTCTCTTAGTAAATAGTTTTTTTCAGAGTTGACAAATTAATAGAACCTCACATTTTATATTTCATGGTTGTATTAAAATAAATATATGGTTTTTGGATTCATTTTTTATTCAATAAATAATAAAAATATTAAATGTGACTTCCAAACATAGTGTCAATCATTGAAATTAGAGTTTTAGGGGATGGATTGTTTTACTCTATATTAATATAATGGAGTAAAATACAAATTATTTTATTTTTTAATTTTTTATCTAATTATAGGATAGTCAATAATTATACATACAAGTATAAAAACACAATGAAATACTTCTGTTTGGAATTTTTATTAATTTGGATCAGAAGTTCTTACCGAGACAAAATACTATAATGTTATACATTATTTTGATTTAGTTTTTCTTTGACATGTTGTACTAAAATGATATTAATTATATTGTATCATTAGGTTTATGATTTAGGATTGATTAGTAAAATTATCATGGGTTTTGAGTATCATGACTTTTAGTGACATATTTAATTGAACGAAGTGTTCATTTAACATCATCAGTGCATATGCCACCAAGAGAAATAATTTATTAGTAGGCTTTCCAAATTAATTTTAATTTTTATATGTAGTTTTAGAATAAATTTTGTTAAGTAGTCATCATTAAGTGATTAAACTAATTCGAAAGACGTATAAAATAAGATGTAAAGGCGGGTGTCTATCTTATGTGGATTTTCATATGATTTTTATAAATAAACATGTTATATATATTCACAAAAATGACATAAGTTGAACTCTAAAATTATGTGGTAACCCTTAGGCTATGAATGTTACACTAATATTAACAATTTAATTTAACTAAATGCTCATGTTATTACTCATACGGCTTCCCCATGAGTTTTGATAGAATTAACATTATTTTAACTTTTCATACTCATAAAATCAAACACTCGTGATTAATTTTTTTTTTCAAAACCAATATTATATATTATTATTTAATAAGGACAATTTTGAATGATAATATCTAAAACATCATTTTAAAATACTTACCCATTATCTATGTTCAGTTGATAAAGATTTTGAATTTGAAATATCATGTCCTAACTACATTAGATAATATTTATTTTTGGCTCAATAATTGAAATCATAGAATTTAGATTTTGAATATATGCTGGTGGATGGGATGGAATTTTAGGGGGCATGGATTATAAGACCTTATTTTTTCCTATGTTTCATTTTGTTTCTAATATGGTTGTGTTATTAGTATTATAGAAACTCATTAGGTCTTTGATTTTCAATTTTTATACATAATTATATTTTGTTATTACTATAAATAAATTAGTTTATTTTAAAATAATATTAACTAAATCCATTAATTATTACTGAAATATTAATTTTGACTTTCTACTATTGCATTTGTTTTTATTATTTGCATATTATTTTTATAATGAAAAAAATTTATTATAAGTACTATTACTAATTTTTATTATTTAATAGATTTTAATTTCCTTTTAAACAATCATTAAATATTTTATGAAGGTCTTTTTCAAGAATCATACCTAGTGTTTTTACTACTATTTATCCATAGATAGAACTAAATAAGAATAATTTGATAAAATAATTAATGTTATCATATCATGTACAAAAGATTTATTTCATAATATAGTATTCAAAAAATCTTCCATATTTTTAGTTTCATTTAACGGGGATCTAGTTTTTTCTAGTATGTAGATTTATGAAACATGGTTTTAAGCACCAATATTTATTAAGGAAGTAATGATTTTATATCATATTTTAAAGACACTAAATGAGGGTGTTTCTTGGAGATTAGAAATAGATACTCCTATGTAAAACGTATCCATAACAAGATGATGGTTGATTAGTCTTATCATATATACCTGGGTTAATTTTTAATGTGGATGTAGTTGATAACATCATGAAAGATGATGAGATATTTCCAAATAAAACAAACAGATTGGTGGATGTTAAAGATTCTTCTAGATCCTATATTTATTTATAGGAAATTCCATCTACTAAATAAAAATACTATGTGGTTTAGTGAAGAATAGTTAACACACTATAAATAAGTTATTTGATCACTATATTTCGTTGAGATTTCCTGAAAGGTGCATGGATGATAAAAGTTTTTTCCTACACATGATGTGTTGAAGGATAAAGCTAGATGTTTAAGAATCCCCTTCATATTTTGAATGGTTGATAGACATGTATATGAACTGGATGGTAACAATTATTATGAGTTTTTCCAATTTTATGATTACCAATATTATGCCTTCAAGGAACATTAAATATGTTACATGTAATTTTAAAGTGAAATTGTTAATGTCATTTAATTTGTTGGACATGAAATAAGTTTTTATTTTTCATTAGTTAAACTAGCCACCAATTTTGAAATAAATACCCTTGAATAAACTATAAATCATCTCCATGTGATTCTATAGTAGAAAATATGATTTTGAAACTCACGAAAGCGGTAACTACATATATTATATATTAAATATCTTACACCTAATATTTTGAAGATATATTTCATTTTTAGGATTTGGGATTTCTACACATTCTTTGAGGGTGAGTATGCAAAAATTATTTTAAACATTACTCAATTTATAGTTTTATAGTATATAATTTGGTTATATAAATTCTTCAATTATAAATTTATAACTATATTCTCATATATTTATTTTCATTATGTAATTATATTTTTTTTGATATATTCAAAAATTATAAACACTTAAAAAAAACACATTTATACACACATTTTTATGATACAATTAAATTCTATAGTTTATATATACATTCTAATATATATATTTTTGTAATATATATATATATACGTCTTTGATATATGTATACAACCCAAACACAATCTGTAGTATATATATATATAAATATATTGAAATATACATATTTATGATAAATATATAATTCTATAGTTTATATATACATTTTTTGATATATAAAATTCTAAATAATATATATATTTCATATGTATATATATATTACATTTACATATTTTTTTCCTTAATCACTCTAATATACGGGGTTGATTTAATTTTAATCATTAGAAATACTATAGATGTTAATTTTCATCACAAAGTATTTCATTTGTTTCACTAACTGATAACCACATATAACACGTTTCATGTTATTTTAGAGAATATAACATAAACAAATTTATATGATACCATTAAGTTTCTATTTTTTTGATTTGATGTGATTATGATTATTAATTAACATTTCTAGCCTAATTTACATCTTTAAATATGTATATATGAACCTCATGGATTGAAAAATCATATCTTCATATATGAAATTTTGGGCACATTCTCTCATGTATGATTTAGATGGTGAAAAATAACTTTTTTTGTTGAATACATAGTTTATGATACCGAAATCATGAATCATGTATCTGATATATATGTTTTCTCCTCCCCTACCCACAACAAGTTTTTAATTTTTTTGTATTTGGTGAATATATGATCAATATTAATTATATTTAGAAATGTTATTTATTAATTTATTACATTTTCATTTCACTCATCATAGCTTTTAGACCTATTTTAGAATTATTTAGTATCTTTTATTTCACTAATTTATGCTTTTATCCAAATGTGGGGCCAAAGAAAATGAGTACATTTCTGATAAAATAATTTGGTGGTTTAATTTTTGACACATATTCACTATCTATTAATTTTTATGACAAGATGGTCGAATATTTATTTCCTTAATACATTTATTATTTCATTATCAATTCCAATCACATTCAATATTATATGTATCTTGTAGAGATTTAAATTATTCATTCTACATTCATTTTTTTTCATTTATCAAATTGAATGACTAAAAACAAACTTAAAAGGTCACCTCTACTTATTCCATTTCATTCCATCATGCATCCAAATCTCTCATATCATTCATTAATTTAACGTTATGTGTTTTTTAATATAATGAGATTTTTTATAATCACTCCATTGATTATATTTAAATTTGATGTTTTTATGTATTATTCACATTATTTAATAACGACGAATATTCATTTACAACAAAATGTATTTTTATAACCACATTATGAAATCATGGATCTATATTTAACTAATTTTTCACATGTAGAGTAGTTACAAAACCTATATTTTCTATCCATTCCCATTATGGGTTATTTTATTTTGGGCATACACCATGTAACCCCACCCAACATGGAACATCCTGTTTTTTTATGTTCAGGTCCAAATACGTCAAACCAAACCCGACCCCATGGACAACCCTAATCAGGATCATCACATTAATTTGCGATATTAAATCATAACATTGATTGTTATTCTTACACCAATTCTGATGATCCCTTATTACCATTATAATATGTACATTTACCTAGATCTAATAACATTGGTATGCCATGATGCTTCAAATTAAACTAATTCCCTTATAAACAATTATTTTTGTATTGATAATTTTTGGAATGGAATAGTCAAAACCTAAAAAACATAGTAATATAGAAACATAGAATGTTTTATTCACATGTAATCATTCTTTTTCTAATTACATATAAAAATTTGATTTTTTATCGATAATCCTCATGTTGATTGAAATTTATTCTATCCCCTTTTACTTATACAAGAGAGAATGTTAATATTTATATGTTATGGTTAATTTACAGACCATCGGTATCGAGAATCACAATTTATATTCTATGGATTTTTATAAATTGATATCCATGTGTTGTTGAAATGTTAAAAAAAATTCTAGTTCTATTTAACTACATTTTGAACTCATGTAAATATTTCATAATTTATTTACAGTATGCACTAGTTTTGTGGTGTAGATGTTAGAAACATCAGTGAAATGGGTTTCCTCGTTTTTATTGAGGATTTAATGATTTCTTTCTTGCAGTATCATACATGGTGGTGATGAAAGAGATATTTAACATTATGACATTTGGACTAACAATTATATCATGGTCACGAATGGCTACGAGATGTAGTATTCTTGACAACATACATATCTATGGATTTTGACATACCCTTTTTTTTGGTGGGGTAGATAGATCTTGAATTTTTTTTGTGTTTTTGTGGTCTTTTTATTTTTTGAAAAACATTAACTATTTACAGATTCATTCAATATTAAATTTCATTATTAATATATTCAATGACATTCTTGAGTTTTTTTTTGAAAATCTAATTTGGTATAATAATTTAAATTTATACAATATATAAAATAATAATATATATAATGTCAATTTTTAAAAGAAATATATATTTTTTAATTTTATTTAAATGTAATTTATAAATTGATTATATATTTCGACAATATAATAACCTATAAAAAATATTTCATATTAATATAATTTTAAACGCTTTAATAAACAGAAATATTATCTTACTGTTATAATAAAATTGTATTAGAACAATTATAACTGTCACAGTAACATTTATAGATAATTTATTTTCTGATATTCTATTTATTGGGACATATTATTTGGTAAAAAGGTTTGCCTAAAAATTGTATCTTTACCAAAACATATGCCCTTGTTCGAAAAAGATAGATATTTTTTAGTGTCGATAAATTTTTGTCCCAAAATCTCTTATAATAATATTTGACTATTATAAAAATGTCATTAACTATTATAATAATCATAATGTCCATGAACACCCTTAATCTTCTATTTATAAATGGTAAATTCATTATTCAAAAAGTAAATTTTCATATAAAACATATAATTTCAATAAATTTAATGACAATGGCATTAATCAGGGGTATATCACATAATACAAAATCATAAAATTGGTTTTTATGACATTCAACTGATTATCAACTTTAAATTCATTACTCGTGATGGTATGCATAACCACTAATTTTCAATATAAAAATATTCGTTTAAAATTTAACACAATTCTAATATGACTCATGATTGTTATAAACAAGTTAGATTTTTAAAATATATTTATAAATTTTTATTTTTATCTATCTTAACACATAAACAAATAATCTATTTTATTTCAACATAGGTCATTCATATTATAGTGTTTATACATTTTATTACAAAATTTATTCGAATAATTCCTAGCATCCCCACATTTAATGAAATGATCGATAAATGGATCCCATGTATTTTATTTATTTCCATACAATTCACTATTCAATTTTCAAAAATATTTATTTCCTTTAAACCCTTCCATTACACAAATAATTAATTTTACAATCCCATTTAGATACATTATTTGGTGTACCCTTCGATATTCCTAAATGATTTAATTTATCCAATCTTTAATCTAGGGCCTCCATCACTCAATATTATGTATAACTACGTAGGTCACATAATTTATGTGTATGTCATATTTTTAAGTTATAATTTATATATAAAATTTCCGGAAAAAAGTATTATGAATAATTTCATTATAATTCACTCTAGTCATTATCCCATTTTGTTTCTCACAATCACCACATTTTCATTCATGTTTTGGGTTACCACGAATCCATTGGTATCCATCCATTAACTAAAAAAAATAATAGTATGAGGAGAAATAATTATAGTGGAAAAAAACTCATAATTATTTATGGGATGGTTAAATTAGGAAAAATAAATTTTTAATCTTTTCCATAATAGGTTAAAAATATGTCATTGTGCTTCATCATATATTAAAATAAATTGTAATAATTTATTAATAAAATGTGAATTCTCCTAATCATTTCCCACAATTTTTTAATACCATGTTCATATTAAATCCCATTATCATAAACGATTTGATAATCGGGTCAAGACCAATGTTCCCTTTCTAGTATTATTACACCATTCAACCACTTTGATAGAACCACGACAACTTGATGTATTATCGATTGGATGAATTTATAGGCAAATCCAAAAAATGTCTTCATTATAAAAACAATTAGATATTATTTTATAATTTTAATCAAATTCTATCCTTGGTTTATGTTCCCTAATCTATGTCCCATAAATTTAGTCCTTAGGGTTTCTAATAATCCTCCATCTAATAACAATTATAGTGAACCCAACCCCAATCACCTGGAATTAGACTCATGTATAATAAATTTGTAAGAGATACAAATAATCCAATCTCTAAATATCTAATTTTTTTCTTTCTAATCTAGAGAAATACACATTCTCAATTTAAATATTGAATAAAAAAATTACAACAAATATTTTTCAACAAAATCAGTATATGATCAATCATATTCTCCTATGTAATTCATAGTACAAATCATTGATTCAATTGAAATGAATCAAAATACCTTTGAACTAAAATTATTTGTTATTGTTAAGTATATTTAAAGGTATCATTAATCAATGTCAATAACCCACATGGAAATGTACATAACAGAACATAAATTTCAATTTTATTGTTATAATATCATAATAAATATGTAAATGTACACAACATGAATCATGTTTCATTTAATATATTAAGAGATGAGTTTAACTATATAAAGATTACTCAATATATAACATTAAATATCTAATGACATGTCCTAATTACTCATTAATCTTGGATGGAATTGAATCCAAAATAATAAAATAGATAAAATATCATGTATGCTGATTATTAAATTTATAATGTAGGAAATTCTGAATTTCAGTTTTTCATGTTTCCCAAGAACATGATACCTAGACCTCCAGGATCTATCTTCAAGGCTCATTAAAACTGATGGGTAGTGACCAATTCAAAAGAGTCTAGAAAAAAAATTTGTCCCATGAAACTACTAATTCATTGAGGGGATATTAATAATCAACCCCCACCAATTATTTCATTTCCAAATCATTCTTCCTATATTATATAAACAATTTAATTATTTACTAATGGAATTTATAATCTAGTATTTGAATTGAGCCTAAAATTCTATTTATTCAAAATTTCCCTAATAACAAAATGACAAACAATATATAACACCTTATGTAAAAATGATAACCGATTTAACAAATAAAATATAAAAAGAAAAATAATATTGATATTTACATTGAATTTTTTGTTTATTAATCCTATGAAATTTACATTTCAAGGTAAATATTTTCACTACAATAATATTTCATGAAAATAAATATCAATAATATCACTAGTAAAAAAAATCATAACCCATGTATATTGACAATAATCATTTTATTAATAAAACAAATCAATTTTTTATAGTTCAAAAAAATGAATGTTTGTTTTCATTGGTGATTCTAGATACCCTAAATTATTATTGAAATCATTATTGTAGAAAATATCATTGTCATTTTGAAAATGAAATAATAAAATATAAAACCTTTTGAAAATCCTTAAATTTGATAATTAGTTTTCAAAAATTATAAATATAAAAATATTAGTAAAAAATATTTGAAAACATCTTGTTAAAAATAATATTTCAACTTCAAATTAATAGTGGTCATGATGGAGGTTAATTTGGAACATGATGTACATGTTACAATGAACATTACTTTTGCATCATAAAAAAGATCGAAACAACCATTTGTGAAAATTAATAGATCATTTATTTGAAATCATTATTTAAAAATACCTAATGTGTATAAATTACATTAATAAATCATTCTAAAAGGTTAATAGATTATAAAATCAATTTTATAAAACATGATTTTGGAAGAACATTTATTTTCAATAGAATAGAGAAATGAATTTATATTTTTATAATACATATTCTAAAATATTTCACTTAAAAACTAGTGGAAAAAATGGACCAACTAATTGAAAATATAATGAGTTACTACAGGATAATAAAACTTAATTGGTTTATTATGAAAAAGGAAATATAATTTCCTACAACATAAATTCAGGAATACATGTTTTCAATTAAAATGATATTGTGAAATAATTTTATATAATGATCAAATCATAGAATTTAAAATTATTAAATTAATAAATTATATGTATAAACTATAAATACAGATTAAAAATTTGAAATAAAAATTAAAATAATAAAAATTTATTATATAGATAATCTTAACACAACAAAATTAATGAGGTAGATGATTATCCTATAAAATTAAAATTGGGTTATAAAATCCCTTACCTAATACTACCACTTGGTTGAAAGTGGTTCACCCTCATATATAGAGGAATGAAATATTTTATTTACTTAAAAAAAATCTAGAATAAAATTTACAATATCAAATATGATCCCTTTAAAATAAAATTTCACCGATTCATTAAAAATTGTTCATTATATCAATTAATGCGTATGTTAATTTCCTTTTATTATCATATTATATCATCATGTTTTAATAGTAATCAAATGATGTGGATATAAAATAAAATAAAAAAACTCATTGAAGAACATTGCATCTTCTTCATGTATTTGTAGTAGGTTTGCCACAAAAGACATCATATGATGGAATTTAATTTAATAATAAAATTATAGGATTAGATGATATAATTTTTCATGTGATTTATAGAGGTAATATAAGAAACAAAATTATTATTTGAAGGACGTAGGATATGGGGGGCCTTTTTAATATAAGGTGAGTGGTGGACATGTTATTTTTCAAATTAATCAATTACGTCCATGTTTTCATCATTGGAAAGGTCTCTGAAATGGTACATTATCAGACCATGATGATTTGGGGTGGATATATATCAAACTATATGGTTTTTTTATATTGAAGTATTTTTAGACATTATCATAATAGATTAACCCCTCAGTAAATATATTTCTACCTTAACCACAATATATAATTTTTACTATATCAACTATTATTTTTAGTCCAATATTATGTTCACCATATTAGAATTAATAAATTTTTATGAATCTATAGAGACCCGTTTTTTGCCAAATAATACTTTGAAATTTTTCTAAGAATATTTCCAGAGCTGGGCGCTGCGACGGTATGTAATTCTAAGGCTAGGGGTTCCCAGAATTAATTTAATAAAAATGTTATGTGTTTTTATATTACGCACACATGGTTCACTAATGAAAATAGGATATATCTTAAAAATTTGATCAGATCGGAAATATTATATCATGGATGGGTCTGGAACATATTGTTTGCACTATGGGCAACATAAATTTTTTTGACACTGGATTTTGGGACCCCTCTCTTGTTAGAGATGTATTAAATGGATAAATTAAATTATTCATTTATTCATTTAGTATCTCAAACTTGAATATCTCTAGAATAGGGACTTAGATGAAAAATATGAGTCCTCTGATGAGCTCAGAATGTAGGTTTTACCCTACAAAAGGTGTAACCATTTTCCGCATCGGGTGTTTGGCATATTCACCATCAAGGGATAATATTTAAATAACTATTTCATTTTTTTATTTAGTTATTTGTTTTATTTATTTTAACCTAGATAGAGGATATGAAATCTTTATTTAGAGGTGGTTATTCTCATAATTCAATTTGGCCAACGACAGTAAATTCTCCCTTCTTCTCCTCTAATCCTCTCCTTGTTGAAGAACGACGAACGAAGAAGAATGAAGCCTCGTATCCAAGAGAATCGAAGAGAGAAAAACACAACATCTTCTTCTCAACATTGTGCAAGTGCAATCTTAATCAACAGAAAACAGTTGTTGATGAATGAAATCTTCACCAATAATCGATCCAAACATAAGTTATGATTTATCTTTTTGTATTCCTTTCCATGGTTTAATTTTCTCATGATGAACGAGAAATAAATAAATTAATTCGCGGATCGATAAACAATTTATTGAATTAAATTTATTCTTTTTTATCTTGAATTTCATATTCTTGAATAATGATAAATATTTAATTATCAAGCCTTCACGTTATTTATCCTCTTAAAAGATGGCCAAAATAACACGAATAAAGATCTGCACTTAAACCTATATCCTTTCTTATTCATGGTTCATGCATTCTCGCACGTTCCTTGGGACGCCAAATAATTAAGTGAAATGGAAACTCAACACAACGTTCAGTCCGTCATACCGGCTTCGATTAAAATAAAAAAAAATACCAATATGGTTTTGTGATCCTCAGGTTGAGATCTCCATGCTTGTATGTTGCACTCAATGAAGAATTGAGTTTCCAGCACCCTTAGTTATTTTGAATGCCAAAGAACGTGTGTAGAATGCACCAACCATGAATACAAAAGGATCTATGTTTCAGAGTGGATCGATAGCCGTGCTAGTTTGACCATTGTTCTTGAGAATCATGAAGATGAGGGATTTACAATTAAATATTTATCAGGATTCAAGAATATAAAAATCAAGATAAACAAGAATAAAATTAATTCAATCAATTCTTTATTGATCCACAAATTAATTTATTTAATTCAAGTTTATCATGAGATATTTAAACCGGGGTAAGGAATACACAATGATGAATCCTACCTTCTAGTTAGATCAATCATTGGAGAAAATTGCATTCATCAAGACTCGTTCCCTCTTGATGAGGATCTCACATGCACAACTATGAGAAGAAGATGTTGTGTTTGTCGCTCTTAGATTATTTTGGATATGTTGATTCATTTTTCATCGTTCGTCATTCATCAACGAGGAGAGGTGGAGCGGAGAGGATGGGAGGGTTTGCATTCATTGGTCAAAATGAATTATGAGGCCAACCCCTCTAAACAAAGTATTTATAACCAATCACTAGGTTAAAAGAAAAAAATTAAATAACTAAATAAACAATTATTTAATTATTTAAATATTCTCTCGTGATGTCGCATATGCCAATCACCCAATGCAGACATATTTTATACCTTTATTAGGGTAAAACCTACGTTACAAGCTCATTAGAGGCCTCCGATTTTTATTATGAGTCCCTATTATATAGATATTCAGGTTAGAGATATTAAATGTACAAATTAATAATTTAATTTATCCACATAATACATTGCCAATGAGGGAGGGGTCGGAACATCCCGCAACGACTTATTTTATATCGCACGTAGGGGAAACCCTACGTTCTGGACCCAACAGTGGTCTTATATTTTCGATCTGATCAACCTTTTAAGAGATATCTTGTATTCTTCATTTAACCGCATGTGCGTAATATCAAAACACTTAAAATTTTTATAAAATAAATACCAGGAACAACTGTCCTTGGAATTGAATGTCGTCGTAGCGACATGCTCTGGAAATATTCTTATAAATATTTCAAATTCTTATTTTGAAAAAAACTGGGTCTCTACATTATTCCCTCCATTAGAATTTTCATCCTCAAAAAGAAAAACTAG
This sequence comes from Viscum album, assembly GCA_963277665.1. Lineage (NCBI taxonomy): Eukaryota > Viridiplantae > Streptophyta > Magnoliopsida > Santalales > Viscaceae > Viscum > Viscum album. The sequence continues at coordinate 1,452,152,349 of OY728155.1, forward strand.
AGAAAGAACTCGGGATACCGAGCCCACACATAGCTCTCCCGCTCCTTGGGAACCCTGTACGTTTCTGTGCTTCCTAAGAATGTGAACCAATGGAGTGGTCCACCCTCATAAGGATTTCATCAGATGATGACATGTATATGAACACACACATATCTTTATAGTTGAGACATGTGTAAGGAATCTTTTACCCACTCAAACTACTTGGGATAAGGCAAGGTGATATGAAACCTTGTAATCTTCTTGCACAGTCTCAAACGACCTAATAGAACTCGTGGAATAGTTTGTCTCCCCGACCTAACCTCTACATCACATGAGACAACTAGAATCAGTATTCTTCACTTGGACATAGTATCATGATACCATCCTTAAAAATATCCATATGTTGAAACACCTATGGATATTTGGCCACACATGATTTCATAGTCGATGAATGGCATCTAAGACTCTCTTACATGCTCGAGAAGTGTACGAGTCCACACCGTCGACTGAAGGAAAGTTGTACCCTAATGTTCCACTAGGGTCAGCTTTAGAGAAGTTAACTACTCTGAAACATACTGCGCTTGGTAAGTGTGGGACTTCCCACACTTCTCCCTAAGAGAATCTTCTACATTACCCCACCTTGATTAAACATGTCTGCAAGATTCATTCATCGTGCTTCTGTTGCGCTATATGGGCCTCAAATGATCATGTGCATGCGACTGATCTTGATAAGATCTCATGCATTGAGATCTCATCGTCTAGCATCTACTAGCTGTAGTGGATGTGCCAACTCTATTTCACTCACTATCACAACCAGCTGTATGACGTGGCAGGATGATTTCTAACACCAGTTCCTACTATCACACCTTGACATAGGTGGGGATTCACAAGGGCACTATGATAGCATTGACATATCTAAAGAGTCCTAGCTCAAGTTTCTGTTCTTAGAAACTACCATTATAGACCAATGGAACACCGACTCTATCCAATCCCGTACTGTCTAAGGCCATTGATTGTTGCGGAACCTCAGCCTTCACTGATGCTGGAACTCGTGAAGTGTGCCAAAACTGTGCACGTCCTCATCTCCCTCTACTGGGGAAATCTTCTTCTCAACAGTTTGGGAATTAATACCAGCCCACCTGGAGAAAGGGGATCGCATGATGGGTTCTGAACTGATCTCTTGTTGCTCACAGAATCATGTCCATGAACCATAGCTAGTATCCTGGATAGCTGTCGTCAAGGAGGCATCCTGAACGTTATTAATGATTACCACTGTCGTATTAGGATATCTATATATATCAACAATGATGGAGAGATGACTCATTAAGTATAGTCAAAGACACAATCCTATATGATACATGTACTAATTTTCCCTGCAATATGTTTCTTAGGGTGCTGAGTCGACAAGCGGGTAATCAGGGTCCTGGTGAATGGATAGGTCAACCGCCCGCACCATCACTGGACTCCCTGGACATTGAGCCGCTCTCAAGACACATCAACACTTTTTCCCTAATCCCAACCAAGACCATTTTAAGAAAATATCCGAAAATATTCCCATAGGTCGAACCACCTTTCATACCACTATCACATCCTGAGCTGTACTAGGGCTCGAGCCACAACTACAACAAGCCCACATCCATAGGCCAAGGGATGGCAACTAGCACCAAAGTCACAACAAACCCGAGGAGGCCTTTGCGTAAGAACGTTTACACATGCGTAGCTAACTCAATGAAAAAGTTCAGAGAATAAAATATAAGGTTCCACACTACTATAAATAGTGATACAAAAAAATGCATCGTCCTCTAACAGTACAAGTACAAGCAAAGTACAGCTGAATGGGAAAGGGGAAAAATACACACCAAACTAGATAAGTGCCACAACCTAGTAACAGGTGAAAAAGTAAAACTATTAGATGAGTCCCACTATTGAATCCCAAGCTACGACCACTACACGCAGTCGAAGAACCCTATATCCCAATTCTCTTATGATGTCATGATCAACCTATCTGTCGTCTGCAAGGGAACGCCAAATGCGGTAAAACCCCAAGCAGGGGTGAGTATAAAAAAATACACCGTTGGATGCCTCGAAGGCTCAAGTGAGAAGAAATCGAGGTACTGAAGAGGAGAGCAGTAAGAGTGTTCAAGGTAAAACAAGTGTGAAAAAAAACATTACAGCTCCACCCAATAATAGATATGATCGCTCAATGAAACCAAACAATAGATTAAAAAGATATTCCTCTCTTAGATCACACCAGTTATATGCCCATACATATTCCCCGGGAAACCAGGAATACTCGTAACTCAACCCTCTAATATAGAGACAAGTCACACAGCCACAAACCCACGCTAGGGATCTAGATTGAAGATTTCAACAATGTACTCATTCTGGGAGAACACAGTCCAATAGAATTATTGATTTGATGATGTCCGTCTGAGATGTACTTTTCATCGGGAAATGTCATGAGAGGAAGTTATAATCATTACACGAGACACACTCTTGAGTGTGAAGATCGTGATAGATAGAATCACTAATTACAAGATACCCACTCATGGGTGGGAATGATCACAATACACAGATGAGTATCACTACTAGGGCCATGGCGGATATTTCGACTCATCCGGATTCACCAGCTAGGTGATTCACCAGCAAGGTAGAGGATAAACTCTCAGTATAGTTGGTCATGTCGATGCCTGAATCTACGACGGGTTAGGAATTGATAGAGGATGTCACTCTATGCCTCTCGAAGGGATGTCGACTCTATCACAGAAATCCATGCTGAATGGATCATACTCCTATAGAAGGAAATGATGCCTGACCTTCAGGGGAACGAGAAGAAGGGGAACTAATCCAAACGAAATATGTCCAAGATACGGTGGGCAATAAGATCAATCCATGTACATAAAACATCATGGCATGTATAAATGTTACACGGCGTGTCCTCGTACCCAGTGTACTACCCATGTACAGTGGGTCGTGTCACAAGGCTGGTCATGTAAAACCCAACTACACAGGATGTAGAAGGGATCACCCAACATGTCAAAGTATTGGTTGTCCGCCTCGTGTATGTTGTCCATATGCATGTACACGACACGGAAGGATTCCATAACGCTGGTCCAAAAAGGGTTCTGACGTTTCAAGGGTACAACGCGAGTAGGCGATGTGACGGAAGCAGGCCGTGTGCGAGGCATAGGCATAGCGGTTCCCGATTCGTGAGGGGAGCGTGAAATTTGGAGGAGAAGGAAACTTGAAATTGGGGAAGGATAATGATTATTGTATAGAGGAGAAAAATATATTAATTATTACATATTATAAAATATAAAATTAAATAAAAAAAAGGAGAGAATGAATCCAAGGGGGTGTGTTGGCCATGCGTGAAGAAGGGATTGAGGCGCACCAAAATATGAGAGATGGTGGTACGTGACATGGGATAATTCAAATAAATCAATTAAAAATAATAATCTAATAATCATATTTTCATTTTTATTGACAAAACACTTTTTCGACCGTAACTTATTAGGGCAACCTCGGTTTCAAGAAACGTCTACAGCAGTGTAACCAAGATTTCGAGACAGACATTCTGAGTCAAATATTGAGTGTCTTTTTCGGGTTTTTGGATCATGTACCTGAAGCTCTCGGGAAATAATATATTTAATATTATTATTAAATATTCAACCTTCAATAACTCATGCGTGCGACATCTGACGTGCTTGCCGGTAGTGGCGATGTAATCCTGTCCTTAATATGGTCGATTCAAGTCTAATTTTGGATACTAAATTCTGGTCTGTGGCTCGGGCCCACTAATCAACAAATATTAATAATAATATTATTATTATTATGGGATCTTGTATCTGACATATCTATCTCACACAGTGTAGGAATGAAAAATCGTCTGGGATGTTGAGACCCAGAAATTAAGACAAATGTTTCATGACATGCTTTGGATATTTATAACCAGTTGAGGCATGGGCCCCATGAGTCCTGGTTCGCGCGTGTTGCGGTGAAATGAAACATTTTCACCGACTATCCATTTTAGACAAATGGGTAGTACATATCATGTGTTTTTTATATGGATCACAATGGTGTGACCAGTTTGGTTAACCAATGTTGTTTAAAGTACAGCCAGGTTGGATCAAACACGAATCCAACCGGGCCTTCAGTACTTAAATGCCTATAACTTAAATACTGGGAATCAGATTGATGCACCATCTATCGTGTTGGAACCCTTATGACATGGATGTCCTTAGGGTTTCTCCCTTGTGTAAGTTCATGGCGGTTATGGTATGACCGATATCCTAAGGAGCAGATCTAGGGCGCTTCCTTTAGTGAGAGTTAGGATGACTACTCCCTTGATGACTCGAGGTGCAGGTATTCCTTACTTCTATACTCCGATAGAGAATGGACTCCCCACCTCATGAGAGTGAGTACGTTTTCCCCTGATATGGAGTTAATATCCTTGGATTTGGTACTCCATCTCATGGACAGACCAGGATTGTTTCATGGGTCACCTTTGTATCGATTACATGGGGTGGAGTACATGGGTTGAGACCATGTACGGTAACATGGAGAACGTACACTGGGATGAACCCGGATACTTTGACATGATGGGTTATTACTTTAAAATCTTATGTAGTTTCGTTTTACACGACCAGCCATTTGACACGGGCCTTTGTACATGGGTAGTACTCAGGTTTAGAGGACACAACATGTATCATTTATACACGCCATGTACTTTTTAGTACATGGATTGATAATATTACCCACCATATCTTGGACATATTTCTTTTGTGTTAGTGCCCCTTATTCTCGTTCCCCAGAAGTTCATGCATCATTTCCTTCTACAGGGGTATGATCCCTTCAGCAATACATTCTATGATAGAGTCTGCATCCCTCTAAGAGGCCCAGAGCGAGATCCTCTATCCATTTCTGACACTAGGTAGAGTCAGGCATCAACATGACCAACACTACCGAGCATTGTTCCTATACCTAGCTGGTGAATCCGGATTAGTCGCAGTATCCTCCAAGGCATTGGAAGTGTTCCTCATCTATGTGTCATGATATTTCCCTCCCAAGAGTGTGCATACCATAATGAGTTCTTATATCTGTTTTGATCTTCCCACTCATGAGTGTGTCTCCCGTAATGAGTGTAACTACCTCTCGTGATGTTTACCGATGAACAATACTTCTCAGACGTATGTCATCAAAGCTATCAGACTCGTGGAGTGTGTTCTTCCAAAATGATTACTTCGTGGAAATCATCGAAGTAGATCCCTAGCATGTGTATGTGGTTGTGTGACTTGTCTCTAGACGACGGGTCTAAGTTGTGATTATATCTGGTTTCCCTGGGTATATGTATGGGCATATATCTAGTCTGGGCAGTGAGATGAATATCCCCTTACTCTATCGTTTGGGTTGTTTTGAGCGATCATATCTATTATTAGGTGGAGTTGTACTCTTTTCGTTCACTCTGGTTGTACCTCGTTATCTCTTACTACGCTCCTCTTAATACCTCTATTTCAACACCCTTAAGCCTTCGGGGCTTCCTACTAATTATTTTTTTATACTCACCCCTACTTGGGCTTTTACCACATTTGGAATTCCATTAAAGATGACATACAGGTTGATCCTGACATCAGAGGAGCTTCATAATACAAGGTACTTGGACCGCCTGCGGTGGTTGTAGCTAGGGAATCAAGAGTGGGACTCTTCCTGGTGATTTAATTTTTCACATTTTTCCGGGTTGTGACACTTTTCTAGTTGGGTGTGTATTTTTTCCCCATTACCATTCAGCTTTACATTTCTTGTACTTGTACCATTAGAGGTCGATGCATTTTTTTGGGTTCCCTTTTCATAGTAGTGTGGAAATATAACACCACGAGCTTCCATAATACGCTTCTCATTCAATAATGCAATAACTTGCATTGTACGCAACTTCGAGTTCTAAAACACTGCGACTAATCAAAGTATCCATTATGAATAGTATTTACCACTTTTTAAAATTATATAAATTTTATATTTCAAAATGGACTTCATTTTTGGATTCGGAATATCGAAATTAGCCTATGTTGAATTTTTGGTATTTTTCTGAGAACTTCTAATTTGTTATGAATAGTGAAAAATAGTTAAAAACAACTTTTTTAATCAAAATAATTTATAGTGATAAATTATACTATTTAGTGGTTTTAATGTATAATTAGAATATATTTTTACCATTTTATCCAATGGTGTTCATTATAATTAATTTCACTTTGAAATTGGACATAAACAATTGTTAATCTTTTGATATATATTGTTTCTTAAAAACACGCTATTTGTTGTGACGGTGGGAATTAATTATAAAATTAATTTATGAAACTTATATTTTTGGAATTTTGTAAAATAGACATCATTTTTGATTTCGGAATATCAATTACAGCTTATGGTGAAATTTTGGCATTGTTCTGAAAAACTTCAATTTTTGATGAATAGTGAAACCACTAAGTGGTAGTTAAATAACTGATTTTTCGTTTAAATGAAATATTACCACTTTTGTGTTTTGATTTTAAAAAATATGGCATACATTGTTGTCATTAATAAGAAAAATATGGTTCAATGAGATTAAAATAATTTTTGGTGAATAGTAACTTTTAAGTTCTTAATCGCGATTAGAGGTAATTAGTGTAGTTAAAGGTAAAAATAATGTTTTAATAATATGAGATGAGATTGACACATGTCCTACCCTCATTGGATGTGCCATGTCCGACCAAGACCATCCATGGGTCAACTTGAGGAACCCATGGATCCACTTTAGTTGGAAAATGACATAAATACCTTTTATTTAATGTTAAAGTAAAAAACGACACAAACATGAAATGTTTTACTAAAACAATTTTTACATGGGGTTATACAAGTCATATTTTTGACTTTAAATAGTTCTTTGAAAGATAAAAAGATTTCCTAAATCTTATTATTATTTTTATAATTTTTCTATATTAAATAAATTAAATTATTTATGACATCATTATGATGCAGCGACGACCTCACTATTTAACGATTTTAATAAAATGAAAAGATAATGTACAATCCAAGTCTTAAACTTGTCAAAAGACTATTGGATGGGTATATTTCGAACCCTTATCACCTTATCCAAGAATTATATTAGTGTGGGACCTTTAGAATCCGAAAATCATTGTATAATAATGTAAAATTCCCTTACTTTCCAAGAGTGCCCCTCCTCTGCTCTTATAAAAGGCCCCCACCTCTACCACATCATTCACACTTTCAAGAAATTTGGCTCACCCAACCTCTGCCCAAATACCCTACCAACTTCCCTCCCTTACTCCTAGAAGCCTCACTTTGGGCATAATTCTTCCAAAGGAAGCCTTTGGCTCAAATCAAAAAGAGTTACCCGATTTTTAGGTAATGTCTTCTCTAATGTTGTTTTGTTTTATTTAGCTTCTCCAACCCCTTAAAATCTTTTTATTCATTTCTTTTGTAACAACACAAGTATCATAAATATATTATGATGTTGTTATGAGATGTATTTGAGCTACACTTACACACACCTACATCTAATGGTTAATGAACATAGTGTTTCTGTGGATGGTGAATTTCTGCCTCACGAAACGATGGTTGTTCAACACTCATAAAACACCTTAAAAGGTGGCCATTAAGATGTAACTCTATTTATAAATGATATATAATATGTTTATGTTTTCCTTAAGGTTCTGTATTTTTCATTTATTTCATACCTTTATTATTTCCATTATGGGTAAACGTGATATTTTCATTTTAGGAAGTGCGGACTACCGCCCCCTCAAAGTGATTTGAATCGTTAATACCATATGTGGGATGTATAAAGGATGGAGTAAATGATATTATATATGATGTTATACTGGAATTATAATATACTTTTATATCATCATGATTTCATGCGTACGTACGACTTACCGTCTCCATGAATGGTGCATTACATTTCTTACCTCTAAACGTTATGGAATATTATAAATGCATGTATATACTGGATATATATGAGATATATGATATCTATATCATGAATATATTTCTGGATATAATGGATATATCACCACATGAACAACTTGTAATTATAATAATTTTATTTTGGACTCAAGTAACTAAGATCGAAAAAATGACCGTTATAAACTTTAATAATTACATAATTTTCATAACATGGTAATAAGGGATATAAAAGGAATAATGAACTTGAAAATGGTTCTTAATTAAATAGAAATAAACTCTAGTTTGTTATTCAGGAGGTTAAAGAACGGTCGAGTCAGGACAAGACACAAGGTAAGGGAACTTCTTAACCCAATGTCCATTATTTGGGTTAATCTCCTACTTTCAAATTACGTCATGATATTATTATGTACTATCATGTAGTTGTAATTTCTTTATGTGTAATTATAGTGAATACAGATAATATATCTATTTTATTTAAAAATTATCTGTGTAAAGGACTTCGTCTCAGTCTCCTTTCATTGAGGCATATTTGGTTTTATACGCAACTTTCTTTTATACGGTGTATAAAACCCTTTGACTTTTACATTTACTCAAAAGGAATCTTTTTATACGAAGAATTTTACTAAACGAAAAAAGGGAATGTTTTTCTTTCCGTACATATGCGGTGACAACGACTTCTCCGCCGCCGTGACCATTATTTGTGTTTCGGCTTCCTCTACAAGACATCATTTTTTTAATGAAATATAAATACAATGTTTTAACATTCTTTTATTTTGGAATTGAAAATGGTTTTTAAAGAGTTTTTATTATATAAATGTGTTTTATTGATATCTTTTGATTGAAATGTGGAAATGTTATGTTTCCTTTATGCATTTTTTATGTGATACGATTATGTTATGGTTTATGATATGTTTAAAACTATTCATATGAGGAATGCATTGGACTTAATAAATGACGGGTGGAGCCCGCTATAGCTCCTCGATGCATCGGCAGGTCTCATGAGACAAACAAGTGTCTTGGCATGAGGCCTTGACAAAATCTAATTTGTGGTCTTGGGACGAGGCCTTGGCTACGTGGTTATGATAGTCTGGCATTATGCATTCCATCATTATGAAAGTGGTTAATGATATTTCATGTAATTATTCGACCAGTAGAATATCCATGTGAAGAAGTAAATGATATTATCTCATTTCACTTTTTCCATATTATGTTGATGTTCAAGTTTAAAAGGCTTTTGTTTTAGTTATACATTGACTTAAATGTTTATGTTTATTTATGAAAGCTTCTGCAACATTGTTATCCTTACTGAGCATCTGAGCTCACCCCTTTCAATGTTTTAATATTTTCCAGGATGTGAAGAAGTATTTTATGAATGACCTGCAGGGATAGTCAGAAGAGGATATGAGGGTGGACTATGAAGACTTTGTTAATAGTTTTTCACTTTATGATGTAATGTAACATTTATGAATGTATCTAGTGTTTCCAAGGCTACTAAACTAATCGGTATTTCGAGACTTGATCTTTTGTGATCATGCCAATGTTACGAAGTAATGCACTGACTCTAGGTAGCTGGGTTCGGGGCGTTACAGTTGGTATCAGAGGATGTTTACTACAAACCTTGGAAGCTATATTTAGAAAAACTCTGATTAGAGCACGTAGACCTAAGATGAACTTTGAGGATTAGTATAGAAGAACTTCCTAAAATTTTGGTATTGTAGAGATTTTGTGAGTTTTCCGAGAAATACATCCCTGTCTGGATATGAGCAGGTAGAGGCGGCTCTGGCACAGATGTACCTAGGGGTAAAACCCGAAAACACCGCATTGATCTAGACTCGAATGGGAACTGGTGCACGACAACGGGCCTTGGTGCACTCTTGGTTACGACCCATCCAGGGGATATGCTTAGGATAATTCCCATTTTCTTTACAAACCACTATGAAGGGTTACGAGTATATACTTTCTCAAAGAAAACATTTTTATAATTATGGATTATATCCATAATTAGTTCAATTTATGTTAAGTGTTTTACAAGTATAGAACTATGTATTTTGATTCATAAACAAACCAGTTTATTCCATTATTTAGAAATGGCGCCTAGTGGAAGGACTGGAAACTGTATCAATGCACGCACTCCGTGTAGGGATTGCCCTCCTGCTCAAGATAATTATGGTGGAGCTAGTGATTCAACTGGTGCTGATCAGATTCTCACCGTACTGGGACAATTCACGCAGGTTATGAATAATAACCATACTCGTATGGAGCACCCTGATTCGCAACGTGGAGGATCAATTCTAGACCGTTTCATGAGGCAACAACCACCAACCTTCAATGGGAGTACAAATACTATAGTATCTAAGAAATGGATAAATTCCTTAGTGAATTGTATGGAAATGGGGCATTATGTAAATGAATGTCCTAAGCGTTAGGGAATTTTACATCAGAAAGGCCAAGGGATCAAGGAAAATCTTATGTTGTTACTATAGTTGAAGCAGAATAATTATTGTATTGGTGCTTTTGGACTCATGGATTATATTCTGGTTATTAGAATAATGTGATATATATATATACGGATTGTACTGCAGTACTTGTTGATTTCAGTAAGGTTTTAATATGATGAAGGTAATCATATTTTTAGTATGTGACAATAAGATAAACTTTACATTGTTTTGGGAATCTGATAAATTGATTTTGGAATTAAGAGACCCTTTAGAGAAAGTCTGGATAGAGGTATTTTGGATAACTATAAAGGTTGGAGTGGATTAAGTTGATCTTTGGATAGTGTTGTTTAAGCCTAAAAAATTTATGAAGATTATTTTGGGAATATTATAATACTATTGTTTTATGAAAAGGGAAACTTGCAGGGTGGGGCATAACCCGTCGCGTCGGACAAAGCTGTAGGAATCGAACCCACAATCATAGTGCGACAGGCCTTTATTTCCTACCACTAGCCTACAGGAAGTCCCTGGTTATTACAAAATAATTTTACTAATCTAAACGGTATGTGTTAACATTTGGAACCTTATACAATTAGGATAAGTATAATATTTTTGAGTTATATTATCTTTTGAATGAAAGATGAGGTGAAGGTTGAAACTCTAATTGTCAAGCATAAATATATATATACCTATCTCTTATTCAATGAATAAATTAATTCTTAAACTTTAGTAAAGGGATATTAAAATAGAAAAATATGTTATCCTATTACCTTATGTCTTGTGGAACTAATGATATTTTAAATCAACATAAATTGAAGGCTTTGAGGCCCTCAATTTGACAGTTGATTATAATTGATGACCTCAATCACTCCCTACAAATATTTATGTTTTTCCTCCAATTATATGTCTCTAATTGCGACCAATGTTCTACTTATCGAGATCATAATTTGGTGGTGACTTTCTTATTTCCCTTTCCCTCTTATTAAGGATAAATTTTATTAATCTTATTTCCGATGTGGGTTTTCCACAAAGGTATTTTCACATTTCATCCTTTTATTTTCAAAGAAAAATTTCAAATTGCGAGGAAGTAATTTATTGAAGGAGGGGAGAATGTAAAACCACGAGTTTCCACAATACGCTTCTCATTCAATAATGTAATAGCTTGTATTGTACGCAACATCGAGTTCTAAAACACCGCGACTAATCAAAGTAGGTGTTATGAATAGTAATAACCCCCTTTTACAATTATAGAAATTTTATATTTCAAAATGGACTTCATTTTTGGATTCTTAATATCAAAATTAGCCTATGTTGAATTTTTGGCATTTTTCTGAGAACTTCTAATTTTTTATGAATAGTGAAAAATACATAAAAACAACTTTTTTAATCAAAATAATTTATAATGATAAATTAATCTATTTAGTGGTTTTAATGCATAATTATAATATATTTTTACCATTTTAACTAATGGTGTTCATTATAATTAAATTCACATTGAAATTGGACATAAACAATTGTTAATCTTTTGATATATATTGTTTCTTAAAAACACGATATTTGTTGTGACGGCGGGAATTAATTATAAAATTAATTAATGAAACTTATATGTTTGGAAATTTTTAAAATAGACATCATTTTTGAATTCGGAATATCAATTATAGCTTAAGGTGAAATTTTGGCATTGTTCTGAAAAACTTCAATTTTTGATGAATAGAGAAACCACTAAGTGGTAGTTAAATAACTGATTTTTCGTTTAAATAAAATATTACCACTTCTGTGTCTTGATTTTCAAAAATCTGACATACATGGTTGTCATTAAAAAGTAAAATGTGGTTCAATGAGATTAAAATAATTTTTGGTGAATAGTAACTTTTAAGTTCTTAATCGCGATTAGAGGTGATTAGTGTAGTTTAAGGTAAAAATAATGTTTTAATATTATGAGATGAGCTTGACACATGTTCTACCCTCATTGGATGTTCCATGTCCGACCAATACAATACATGGGTCAACTTGGGGACCCCATGGAGCCACTATTGTTGGAAAATGACATAAATACCTTTTATTTAATGTTAAAGTAAAAAATGACACAAACATGAAATGTTTTACTAAAACAATTTTTACATGGGGTTATACAAGTCATATTTTTGAATTTAAGTAGAAAATTGAAATCTAAAAAGATTTACTACATCATAGTATTTTTTTTATAATTTTTAGACATTAAATAAATTAAATTATTTATGACATCATTATGATGCAGCGATGACCTCATTATTTAACGATTTTAATAAAATGAAAAGATAATGTACAATCCAAGGCATAAACATGTCAAAAGACTATTAGATGGGTAGATTTAGAACCCTTATCAGCTTATCCACGAATTATATAATTGTGTGACCTTTAGAATCCGAAAAGCATTTTATAATAATGTAAAATTCCCTTACTTTCCATGAGTGCCCCTCCTCTCCTCTTATAAAAGGCCCCCACCTCTACCACATCATTCACACATTCAAGCCATTTTTCTCGGCCAAAAACTGCCCAAATACCCTCCCAAAATCCCTCCCTTACTCCTAGAAACCTCACTTTTGGAATAATTCTTCCCAAGGTAGCCTTTGGCTCAAATCAAAAAGAGTTACCCGATTTTTAGGTAATGTCTTCTCTAATGTTGTTTTGTTTTATTTAGCTTCTCCAACCCCTTAAACTCTTTTTATTCATTTCATTTGTAACAACACCAGTATACTCAATATACTATGATGTTGTTATAATAAGTATTAGATCTACACTTACACACACCTACATCTAATGGTTAAAGAACATACTGTTTCTGTGGATGGTGAATTTCTGCCTCACGAAACTATGCTTTTTCAACAGTCATAAAACACCTTAAAAGGTGGCCATTAAGATATAACTCTATTTATAAATGATATATAATATGATAATGTTTTACTTAAGGTTCTGTATTTTTCATTTATTTCATACCTTTATTATTTCCATTATGGGTAAACGTGATATTTTCATTTTAGGAAGTGCGGACTACCGCCCCCTCAAAGTGATTTGAATCGTTAATACCATATGTGGGATGTATAAAGGATGGAGTAAATTATATTATATATGATGTTATACTGGAATTATAATATACCTTTATATCATTATGATTTCATTAAATACGCAATAGAAATGAAAGTAGCATTCATGCGTACGTACGGCTTACCGTCTCCATTAATGATGCATTTCATTTCTTACCTCTAAACGTTATGGAATATTATAAATGAATGTATATACTGGATATATATGAGATATATGATATCTATATCATGAATATAATTCTGGATATAATGTATATATCACCACATGAACAACTTGTAATTATAAGAATTTTATTTTTGACTCAAGTACCTAAGATCGACAAAATGACCGTTATAAACATTAATAATTACATAATGTTCATAACATTGTAATAAGGGATACAAAAGGAATAATGAACATGAAAAAGGTTATTAAGTAAATAGAAATTAACTCTAGTTTATTATTCAGGAGGTTAAAGAACGGTCGAGTCAGGACAAGAGGCAAGGTAAGGGAACTTCTTAACCCAATTTCCATTCTTTGGGTTAATCCCCTACTTTCAAATTACGTCATTATATTATTATGTTCTATCTTGTAGTTGTACTTTCATTATGTGTAATTATAGTGAATACACATAATATATCTATTTTATTTAAAAAATTATTTTTGTAATGGACTTCGTCTCAATCTCCTTTCATTGAGGAATATTTGGTTTTATACACAACTTTCTTTTATACGGTGTATAAACCCATTTGACTTTTACGTTTATTCAAAAGGAATCTTTTTATAAAAAGAGTTTTACTAAACGACAAAAATGGAATGTTTTTCTTTCCGTACATATGCGGCAACAATGACTTCTCCGCCACCTTGACCATTATTTGAGTTTCAGCTTCCTCTACAAGCCATCATTTTTTTAATGATAAATAAATACAAAGTTTTAACTTTCTTTTATTTTGGTATTGAAAATGGTTTTTAAAGAGTTTTTATTATATCAATGTGTTTTATTGATATCTTCTGATTGAAATGTGGAAATGTTATGTTTCCTTTATGAATGTTTAATGTGATATGATTATGTTATGGTTTATGATATGTTTTAAACTATTCATATGAGGAATGCATTGGTAATAAGTGATGGGTGGAGCCCGCTATAGATCCTCGATGCATAAGATGGTCTCATGAGACAAACTGGTGTCTTGGCATGAGGCCTTGACAAAATCTAATTTGTGGTCTTGGAACGAGGCCTTGGCTACGTGGTTATGATAGTCTGCCATTATGCATTCCATCATTATAAAAGTGGTTAATGATATTTCATGTGATTATTCAACCAGTAGAATATCCATGTGAAGAAGTAAATGACATTATCACATTTTACTTTTTCCATATTATGTTGATGTTCAAGATTAAAAGGCTTTTGTTTTATTTATACGTTGCCTTAAATGTTTATGTTTATTTATGAAAGCTTCCACAATATTTTTATCCTTACTGATCATCTGAGCTCACCCCTTTCAATGTTTTAATATTTTCCAGGATGTGAAGAAGTATTTTATGAATGACTTGCAGGGATAGTCAGAAGAGGATATGATTGTGGACTATAAAGACTTTGTTATTAGTTATTCACTTTATGATGTAATGTAACATTTATGAATGTATCTAGTGTTTCCATGTCTACTAAACTAATAGGTCTTTCGAGACATGATCTTTTGTGATCATGCCAATGTTACGAAGTAATGCACTGACTCTGGGTAGCTGGGGTCGGGGCGTTACAAGAACCCTATTTTTTATTCTCTACACTTTTGTATTGAGTTAGCTACGTGTGTTTTTGTACATGTTCTTATGAAAATTCCTCCCCATGTTTATTGTACCTTCGACATTAGTCACCAGCACCTGGCCTATGGTGGTGGGCATGGGATAGTTGCGGCTCGAGCCCTGTTATGGGTCAGGTCATGACAGAATCCTTATATTTAATATATTTATCTAAAATTATATCACATAAATGAAAATTTTATTTTAAAATTAGTCCCTCATATGAGAATATAAAGTATTATTATTAAAGAGAAATTATTCAACATTTTACCATATTTCATATATTGAAATTATATATGAAAAGCGATACAAAAAATTTAAATTGGATTTATTGATATATAATTTCAATATATTTTAATTGATACCAATTCAAAATATAATTTGAAATTGTAAATCACTTAAATGAAAAAATATATTTTAATATAAATTTATTATTTTTCACTATTCATCAAAAAATGAAATTTTTTTGAGAAATATGAAAAATTTAAATTAATATAATTTTCATATAATGATCATAAAATATATTTATTTTTAAAAAATAATTTCTTTGAAATTTGTAAAAATATTTCTAATTTATATGTGGAATGTGAGCCACAACAGTCTTTTAAAAAAATATAGTTTTTTAGAAAAAAATTATTTTCCTTTTATGTTATTATTATTTTATTTCTTATCAAAAGATAATTAAAATATAACAATTTTTTGTAATATTGATACCCTCTAATTTAAAGAGTATTTAATATTTGTATAATATATTTGGGTCATTTTGACTCATGGATGTTTTTTCTGTTTGCTAACAAAGAGATTTAATTTAAAAAAAATATTTATGAGTTATATAAGCTCTACATTTCTTGTCGCATAATATCTCAAATAAAATTATTAATTTTAAAATATTGGTGTGTTACATGATTGAAAATAATGACCATAAAAATTTCACATGGAAGAAGATATGTTTTTATGAGTTTTAATAAATTAAATAAAATATTATTCAAAATAAGATACAATTAAAATAATTTTAGGGACTATTAAAATTTTTGAATTTAAAAAAGAAAGAAAATTAATTAGAATAAAAAATTTTAACACATTTTAACTACATTATATATATTGGAAAAAATTTAAAAAAAACTTTACAACGCAGATATTTGAAAATATATTTCATTTAAATAAATTTAATATCATTGGGAAATGAAGTACATGAAATGCTATGATTTTAATAGAATAACATTGTGTTACATATAATATAAAAAATTCAGCACTGATCCAAAAACAACCATGACATGCCATCGAGTTAACTAGATATGGAAAAAAAATTCTTGGAAATAAACTGGATCAGGATCCATCTAAATAACTAAAAATGAAATGTATCTATAGATATGTTGTTACAAAATTTCATGTATGAAAAATAAATGAAACTAATATGAGGTAAATTATTCATTACAGAATTCCTTATTTCCCAGGTTTGTGGGTCCTTTACTGTCAATACCTTTCAGATGATGGAATAAAAAATAACATCTACAAACCAATCTGTGTAAGTTTTCAAATTGACTCATCTCACATGACTACTGATACATCGATGATTTATACATAAATGGGTCTCACCTATTTTATGCCAGTCCAAGACATTCCTCATATACCAAATAATATATTTAATAATGTTCTTTATTCATATCCATGTTTATTAGATTAAATGGATTTTTCAAAATTTTCTGAGATAATTAAATAGCATTCAAATTAAACACTGTGTGAAAATGGTATATCGTTTTTGAAATGATTGTATCCACTTAAAATGATATAGATACATTGAGAAAATTTAATTTCAAATGATTGTAAGGAATTTAATATTTCCAGGGGACTATAAGGTATCAAAGAAGTGAATGTTAATACAATCCTTTTCCAAATTAATAAAATTATATCCATATGGTGGATAATTATAATATCAAAAACATATATCCCATGTTGAGTAAAAATATTGTGTTATTGTAAATGATAAAAAAATTGATGAAACTCAAAAATATTCTTTGAGGAAAATAACCATTTTTTGAAAACCCATTTAAAAATAATTTATTTTTTAAAATTATTTTAAAAATGTTTTTTGATAGAAATAATCAATTTAAAAATTCTATGGATGAATTATGGAAGATAAATATTTACATATCATAAGAGGTAAAAAGAAAATTCTGCTTACAAGGAGAAAAGGGTAATAAAAATTAAATCTTCCGAATGTGGAACGAAGATAGATTTGAAAAAATTGGTAAAATATAAAAAGATGAAAAAGATATTTGAAAATTATTTTTAAAAACATTATTGAAAATATTATATTAACATGGGGTTTTTAGTTGGAAATATGTTCTCGAGATAAAGGGAGAAATAATTTCAGGTTTTTATATATAAGTATTTTCAAAAAAATAGAGTACCAAAGAGTGAAAAATGGTAAAACATATTAAAAATGGTCATAAATTACAATAGTAGAGGAAATTGAAAGGGTTTATTGAAAAATATTAATATAATATCCTTGTTTAAAAATACCATTTAAATATTATGAATGTTATTTTTTATGAAAATAATCTTTAATGATTTCAATGTTTCTCATTCCACATTGAAACTTTATAAATCATAAACCTCATGAAGGCATGATATTAGATGAAACAATTAAAAACCACAAAGTAAAATTAATTTATTATATAATATATAAAAAATTAATTATTTAAGTAGTGAACATGACATTTATATCACAAATGAGAAAAGTAAGATTAAAATAACTTACCTTGTGTTTTTTAGGAGAAGATCCTTTATCAACCTGTATAACAACCTTTTATAAATTTTATACATTCATGAGAACGTTTTTCTGGTTTATCCACAATTTTATTTCCCTTATTACAATGTTATTTAGACC
Source organism: Viscum album (assembly GCA_963277665.1). Taxonomy (NCBI): domain Eukaryota; kingdom Viridiplantae; phylum Streptophyta; class Magnoliopsida; order Santalales; family Viscaceae; genus Viscum; species Viscum album. Next base: position 1,452,170,472 of record OY728155.1, read on the forward strand.
TATATAAAAATATATGTTATCCTCTGGTGTTTTGACCGAATTAGGTTTATCTGTTAAAAAGTATTTGATAGGTCAAATATGGTCAAACTGTTCATTATATAAAATCTAAAGAATAATAACAATGCTATAAATATCATATTTATACATAAATTATAAGTATAAAAAAATAATTAAATAAGATTATGAAAAAAATAATCATAGTTATAATCTTGGAGATAGTAGTTTGTACGTATGGATGATTAATGTTTCCCATTTTTTCAATGATCCTTATGAAAAAACGGTACGTAACAACATATCATCACAGAATTAAAATTATATAATAATTACAATTATATTAAATCATATATATTTATATATAGAATTTTTGTGGCGTAAAAGGAATCACATCATGTTGTGGAGTTGGTAGTCTACATATACGAGACCGACGTTATAACATTTTACTGTCTGAGTGGATAATAATGAAAATTATATATATAAATATATTAATTGTATTTTTATAGAAACATAATTATTTCATGAATATTACCTATATATTTTTATTTCAAATTTTTTTAATTGAAGCCATCCTTTTACATCCTGTGCATTGTGTGAACGAATCACAAAGCTTCGAGGGGTCTATAGTCTAGACTTCCTAAAATGTTTTAATCGTATTAACATAAAAATGATTGAATTGATGGTATATGTAATAAAATGATTTAATAAGTATAAATAAATAATATAAATAATGTATACCAGATGTAAATATAGTTTCCATCATAATGGACACTATGATTGGTGGTAATGGAAATTTGAACAATCATCATTACCTGATGTTGTAGTTTTCTATACAAATGAACAATATGTTTTTTAACAATGATATGGAATTGTTTACTGTTTTGTGTATTAAAATTTAATAAAAATTTCTAGTTTATTGATGCTTTGTTTAAGTACAATTATTGAATATTATGGGTGGAGGGGTTGTATAACTGAAATGAATCTAGAGAGTTTAAGAGAAGAGGATACCTCTAAATCAGATAACTTGTATTAGTTGGTACGAAAAGTCTTAATTTAAATGATTAATACCAATAGAATGATTAAAGGTTAAATAAATGTATTTTATAATGATATATAGAGCTATAATGTCCAAAACAATGTGATTTTATATTCGTGAGGATGAGGGAGAGGTGGTGACCTTTTATAAGGGTGGAATTGGACACACTATGCATTTTTGAATAGAAGTTATGTGTACCAACGTGTTAACATAAAACATTTCCTAAATACCCAAAAAAATAAATAATTAATGTTTCATGGATTATATATTTCTTTAAAATTAATTTTGTACAAGTTCTTAGGTAATTTGGGTCCCTAAGATATATGTTTAGTCCATTATTAATCTTCAGTTTGCACTAATAATTGTAATCAATTTTAATTACATTCAATAATATTTTTGGTAAAAAAATTTGTCTTTATACAAATTTTCAATTACTATTTTTAAAAATATGTAATCCATTCTTCCATATTATAATTGTATATGTTGAAAATTTAATTTTAAATTTATACTCCATGTGGCACAATAATGTGGGGTTTTAAATTTAAAATATATGATAGATTGTAATGAATTTATTATTAATTTCATAGTGATAATGATTCTATTTAAAGATATTGTATTAACTAATTAATATATAATTATATTAATCCTTAATCCTAATAAAAATTATATTTTAAAGTTATTAATAAAATAGATGAAAAATCTATTTTGAACTGAAATTCATTATTTTTTACTATTCATTAAAAATGAAATGCTTGCACAAAAATTATGAAACATATCCCTAACATATTTCATTCTTTATTAAAAATATGATGTTTTGTTCACATATTAAATTCACTGAAGTGTAAAAATTTAAATTTAACATGGTATTTTCATTAATAGGCTGTAAAATTGCATTTAAATAAATATAATATTTTATGTGTAAAATAGAGCTTGTTCTTAAGGGTATCAAACGTAATGGATTAATATAAAAAATATTTTTTTGAATAATATATATATATATATATATATTACATTAATATCACTTAGTAATTTTAATTAATTGAATATATTATTTTTAGACAACTTTTTCAGCATAAAAATTGTTTTCTATAATATTATTCACTTTGTATACAATTACTTCTTATATTTTTCTATAATAAACTTGAAACCAATTAATTCAATATATATTTTAATAAACCATAATTTATTATGTTAGATATACTATTCATAACTAAAAATATAATTTCTAGTATATATGTCATTATATTTAAATAATATATTATTGTTCCATAAAACATAGTAATTTGTGTAAAAAAAGCCATCGATGAAGGTTTCCCTTGCATGCAACGCGTGATAACTCTGTGTTGTGTGAACTGCAATATATAAGATTTTCTTAAATATAAAATATATTATATAGTATGTTAATATTATATTATCTTACTCTCTTGGTGAGAATGTCATAGATTTTATCGAATACAAGTTTCTTACTTTAGATTTTTGGGGCGTCACAATCTCCCCACCTTATTTCAATTCCATCCTGAGAATTTAAACTTGTTATTGGAGATTTATTGTTTGATACTAACTATGATTAATATCCTATATCACGAGATGGATTTTTAAAACATTCTCTAGAAGTTAAATATTGGGATGTAAAATGGTAACACATACTACAATGTATCAAGTTTTCTATATAGGAGAACATTTGAGGAATAATAAAATATATACCTGGAGAAAATTGTTAAATAATTACTGTAAGTTAATTAAGTATTAAATATTAAACAAATAAATTACGAAGGGAAAATTTAGGGCCTCAAATCCATAAATCATTAACGATTTATGTAACCATCAATTCAATATAAATTAAGGTATTATGAAAATATTTTATTATAATGTAATTTTCCCAATGATGGGTAATTCTGTTACTGGCCAATAATATAAGGAAATATTCATACTTGATAGGTTCCAATTTCGTATGTAAAATTCAAAACATTGGTTTTATATTAATAAAATTTTAATAAATCATTTTACTACTATAAATTAATTACCAATAAGGAATTTTTAATGAATGAATAACTAAAATATACTTTTATTGGATAGTATGGCATATAAAAGTGTGGAATGTTTAACTATTTGTCTTTTAAATTCCTCCAAAACCAATATGGTTAATATATTCATATATAATCCTCAAAATATTTAATTTATTTTTATCAATATCACTTATTCAGAAATTATTTACTAAAAACAATGATAAATTAAACAGTTCATTACATAGGTAAGTGGTTGTTGTGAAACCATTATCTTATTTGAGTCCTGAGTTCATGACTAAGAACCTTGTTGGACTTTTTGTTTTTTAAGTGGAATATAATTTATCATTTTTCAAAAATAAATTTATATAATTTCAAAAAATAATTTGGATTTACATCATTGAAATTTTTTTAATCACTTAATATACATATAAAAAAGGATTTCAATATAACCCTAATACATTATTACACCATCCACTTATTGTCACATAGATCCTTCCTTAGTCTCTATTTTATCCATAATATCATTTAATTTATTTCCAAATCATCAATCCTTATTTTCAATCTAAACCACAATAGGTTTATCCATGGTTTTTCAATATCTATGTCCTTCATTATTGATACTAATGAAAATGTGAATTATCTTATGAATATCCTCTAGAAATTTCAAACAAAGTGCAGAGTATGTACACTTGTGATGTTATTGGTAACTCTGAGTCAGGCCTAGAATGCCCTGTTTGAGTTGTTACTCATAGGCACATCTGTGATAGAGCCATATCCTCTTATAATATCCACACATGTATGTATTTTATGGAAATAAAAAATAATCTATACCTTACCAAAATTAATGTTTTTTCTTCTATACATATCCTCAAGTTCTATGTATGGGATGTTTTCTCTAACCAATTTTTTCTTAAAAATATTTACGAAGGTTTATAATAATCTTCATTTGATACTAAATATATTGACCTGACAATAGATTGCCTAGATTTGGTGTCAGATATCAATTACATTGGAATCATTACTAGGAATTATGCCTAGAAGGATCAATCAATTTTTTATTCTTCATAAACCAGATACATAAATTAAAAAATAATCCACTAATTTTGATATATATTATTTTATTCATTTTAAATGAATAACATTGAGTGTAACATTATTCCATCTAGTAAATACATGCATATATTTCAATGTAAACATCTTGGACTCGTATGGAATGAAAAATTAATCATGATAGCTCAAATCATCTATAAGGCAATAATATATTAGAGTTAGTAATGAAAAAAATATAATAGTCAATATGGAACGGTAAATAAATTAACACTCGTTTCTTGAAATAAATAAAATGAATGGTAGTGAATAAAAATTAACGAATGATTATAACTACAAATACATTCCACCCAAATAAGAAGATTATAAAATATAAATATTTAATATTAAGAAACTAAAACACATTCTATTTAATTATTGAAAATGAAATTTATCCATAGATATGATGAAAAAAATTCTAATGTGTTAATAATAACTAAAACAAATATGATGTAAATAATTTATTATTTGACACCATGTTTTATAGGTACATGGTACCTTTACCTTCAATGCATTTCACAAGATAGATTGAAACATATCTACTTAAAACCCATCTATGATGTCTAGTAAGATGACTCATCACATGAGACAACCAATTCATATATGGGGTTATATATAACTCGGGCCCCCCAATGTCATACCAATCCAAAAAATTCTAAATGTATCTAATAATATATTTAACATTGGGCCTTATATATTATCCATATGATATAAAAGTTAAATTTTTCTATATTTCCTCAAACAATTAAATAAATTTTAATGTATTCATAACATAAAAAATGGTGTATGGATTTGTTAATTTTTATATCCATGGAAAATTATATGGATACATCAGAAAATTTCAATCCCAAATGATAAGTGGAAATTTAATATTTCATGAGGACTAAAATGTATCATGGAATTGAATGTAAATGTTATCCTTGGTAAAATAAATCCAAACCCATCTAGATTATTGATAAGGATTGTATCCAATAAATATATACCAAGTGGAGTGTAAATATATTGTTGTTGTCATTGATGAAATTAGAGAAGAATTTAAAAAATATTATAGATTAAAATATTGCTTTGTTTTGAAAACCCATTTGAAAATAAAAATTATTTTTAAAAGACAATTTAGAAATATAATTAAAAATATTCCATTTAAAATTTGACATGAAGCATTGGAGAAATTTCAGTAGATTTATGCGTACATTCGAAAATAGGTTTAAAGAAACCACTCTTTTTCAACGAATAAATGGTTAAAAAATGACATGTTAGAAAATATACAAGATTATTTCCATTATAACATTGGTAAAAGGAAAAAGGGGTAAAAATATATTTAAAAAATAATTTAAACAAAATATTTTATATTTTTTAATAAATCATGGTTTGATGAATAAAATAGGTTTTCTGACAATAGAGTGAAATGAAGTCATGTTTTTTGAAAATATTTTTTTAATAATTTTTAGTACCCAATATTAGAAAATTGGTAAAAATACCTGAAAAATGTCATGAATTACTCAGGGATAAAATTTATATGTTTTATTTAACAATTTTAATATAATTTCCATTAATGGAAATAACATTTAAAGATAATTAAAATTATTTTTGAAGAAAATTATATTTAAACACTACAAAGTGTCCCATACCACTTTGAAACATTTTCAATCCTAAAAAAGATGATAGATTAATATTATAAAAGGTATCTATTATCATAAAGAACATTTAATTCATGATATTATTTATATAAATGTAATGTAGATATACCACAAGAAAAATTTATGTGGTGAACATGAATGTTATCTCACAGATGTAAACATTTGAGATCAGAATCCCTTACCGTGATTTTCATTTTTGGTGAACATCCTTTAACCAAGTATATAATAATGATGAGTTAATATTATACATTATTTTATATATTTTCAATTTTGTATAAATAATTTTAAATTACTTATTACTATGTTCTATTCAAATATATAAACAATTAAATTTACCATTGGTGTTTTGACACGATTTTGTTTATGTGTCGAAGATGACTTCGATAGGTCAACTATATTCAACAGAGTCATTATATAACATTTAAAAAATTGTAATATTAACATTATTACCCTATTTATATATCAATTATACATTTTAAACCAATTATTATATATATTTATGATAAATGAATCAATGATACAATCATGGAGACAGTAGGTCCTACATACACATGAGTAACGTTCTCATTTTCCAATGATCTATATAGAATGAAGGTAAGTAATGATATATGATTACATAATGATAATTATATAATAAATATAATTATATTTTATCCTATATAATTATATATATAATTCTTGTGATCTAAAAATAATCACATCTTTTCAGGGTAGTGTAGTCTGTAAGTCCATGACTGACATTATGACTTAATAGTGTGCGAAAGGGTAATAATGAAAATACTATATATATAATATACTTATATAAACGTATTTATTTAATTAATATGATATTAGGTTATTTATATTACTTATTATTTATTGAAACCATCCTTTGAATTTTTCATGAATAGTGTGAACGAATCAAATCAATTTGACGGGTCAGTAGTCCACACTTCCTCAAATGATTTTATCGTATTACTGTAAAATGGAAAGTATTAATGGTATATGTAATAATAGGATATAAAAGAAATAATAAATCATATAAATCATATAAATCATATATAAATATAATTTCCATATTAAATATAACTATAATGGGTGGTAAAAAAAATTTAATAATCATTATTTCATTAACCAATAGTCTGACGTACACAGAAACAGTATGTTCGTTACCCATTAGAAGGAATTGTGTGTATGATTATGTATAAATCAAAGAATAAAAAATTATATTCTAATAAGGATTCATTATTTTGAATAAAAAAATAGGATATTTTAGTTTTAGTGGGTGTAAAATTGAAATGAATCATGAGAGTTTAAGAAAATTCATTACATCTTAATAGGGAAACTTAATTTGGTTTGTACCAAAATGAATCCTTGAAAGCTTTTATTCAAAAAGAGAGGATTCAAGGTTGTGTGGAGGTGTTTCTGAATATATACTATCAGATATTTTCAGAAGCTAAGTACATAGAGAGGTGTGAGGAAGTGGGAGAGTTGGTGGGATTTTATAATGAATGAAAAATACTCACTTGATATTTTTGAAAAGATGTTAGGTGTACCAAAATTTTTACCAGAAAACATCTTAATACCAGAATCAATAATAGAAGTTTTTGTCCAGTTCTATAGAAATAAAATTGTTTTTTGAAAATTGGATAGGTCACTTTGGCACCACATTTAATGTTTTAGTCCTTTATTAATTTAAATTCTGACGTAATAATTATAATTAATTATAATTACTTACTTTAATATTTTTGGCCAAAAAAAAATTGGTCTTATTGAAATTATAAATTATTCTTATTAAAAATATGGAATCCATTTTTACAAATTCAAAACATATAAGGTGAAGAAATTAATTTACAATTCACCCTACATGTCATACAATAATACGGTGGTTTAATGCAAAACTGTTAGAAAGATCGTAATTTTTTTATAATTAATTTCAAAGTAAAAATGATTCAAATGAAATAATTTTTTTTAATTGATAGAAATATAATATAATTAAAATTTAAAACCAATGATATTTATAATTTATCATAAAGAATAAATTTTATGAAAAATTAGTTTTTAACTGAAATTATTTCTTTATACCAATTCATTAAAAATTGAAATGATTTACAAAAATTTAAAAAATCGAGCCTAAAATAATTATTATGTTTTTATTTAAAATATTAAGTATTTTTTGAAATATTAAATCAATTAATGGGTAAAAATTATAATTTAATATGGGGTCCCCATTAAACGGTGGTAAAATTGACTCTATAAAAACATATGGTTTTATGTGTAAAATGGAGTTTTTTATCTTATGCATATCAAACCTAATTGATTTATATATAAAATTTTTTCTTCAATATAATATATATATATGACATTAATATCACTAAATAATTGTAATTAATTTAATATACTAGCATAAAATAAATTTAAAAGTAAAAAAAATAGTTTTGCATTAAAAATATTCACTTCATATTCAGTTTCTTCTTATATTAATATTTATTAATATATAATAAATTAATTCACTATATATTTTTTAAAACCATATTTATTATAATATATTTATTAGTATACCTAACTAATAATTTAACCCTTAGTTTATTACCCATTATGTTGTAATAATATATCATTGTTCTATGAAACACCATCTTGCATGTAATGCCATACATCAAATATGGATTCAATTTTGTGGAGGATATCCCAAATCATTGTTGAATAAAATGAAAAATATATAATATATTTTAAATATAAAATATATTATTAATTATTTAGATAATATATTACAACACACACTTGGTATTTAGTGTCATACATTTTACTGAATATAAGGTTTATACTTTAGAATAACGGGGAGTAAAATATTGTATGTTCATTATCAACCTGAATAACAAAACAATGATAATAATTAACATAATTATTTAAATTTTTCCTGTTTATTATTATTATTATCATATTTTACCCATTTTATAAGGATAAACATTATCATTTTAGTTAAGTTCAAAATTTTGATAATAATTGGCTCATATATTCAAAATGATTTTCAGAAATTAATCAAGGTCAAATTGTTTATTACTCCATAATATTTATATTATTAATCATGAATTAATTTTAATTTTTATTAAATAATAATTTTTTTTAATTTATCCATGAATGATGGTTATGAAAAATATACTACATTATAATCATGTGATTTGTAAGTCATAGGTATTCGAGGGTAGCATTTCCTTTTTCCTCATGTCCATTATAAAAATAAGTTAAGTTGTATTTAAAGTTAATTTAATTATATTTATATAGTTACTGGATTATATTTATTTGATGAAACTTATATATATCATTCATTTGATGTTGTGACAAAGAATGAATCACATTACCTCAAAAAAGTGGAATTCCACACCAACGGATGAACAATAAGATCATTTAGGAGAAGGTAATAAATTAAATTATTTATTATATCATTTAAGAATTATAAATATGTTTTTAATATATTATATATTAGTTAAATCCATCATTAGATCTATTCATCATATTCGTTGATGAAAAACCAACTATATCAATTTATGAGGTCCCTATACATTATATACAAGAATGAAATTTATGTTTATCATTTTAATGAGGATAAAAGGGATATAGTTATTAAATATAGATAACAATACATCAGTATGTAGATGATTATTATATTAATATTTTATCCTGATTGAATAATATTTGGAGGGTGGGTGATGTAATAATGAATTCTTAGTGAAGAGTTATATGACATTTTTCTGAAATAATCTTAAGGTTTACAATAAATAAATTTTAGGATGATTTTCTAATCAATACAATTATTTTCATATGTGTGGGGGATATGCAAGGAATAAATATGGTTTTTTTACATTTAATTAAAAATTTCATTTTATGTGTGAATTAATGTGTAGATTATATTCCCATTCAAAAGAGAGAGGAGGGAACTCTTGGAATTTTTTAAAGTATTAAATAAATAGAATTACAATTTCAAATTCAATAGGATATAAATTGATCATATTCAAATAATGTCGGATTATCGGAAAAAACTATATTAATAAATAATTTATTAGAAATTTTTAGGTGATTTTTTGAACCTTGCATTTCTTATATAACATGTATACACCTTTTGAAAATTATTGAGGTATTGGATATTTTACTCTTTTGGGGAAAACATAATTACTATAAAAGAGAAAATGTTCCATAAATTTAAAATGGAATATATTATAAACCATATCCCATTAATTTATAAATTGAATTATTTTTAGTGCTTTTAAATTATTTAATAAAATATTATTTCTTATAATATAACATTATTGTCAGTTTTCGAATTTTTCACATACATTTAATTTAAATAGAATAGAACTATAATAGCATTCAAATATCATGAATTAAAATCTATATAGTATGTGCTATTTATCATATAAAATCATTTATAGTAATAATTATTCCATATAATATAACTTGTAGGAAAATTATGTTCATTTTATAATTTTCCTTTTAAAAATTTAAATATTTTATCTACATTGTTTAGGAATTTAGGGTAATTATTTCATCACTGAAAATTATAAATAAATTACCATATTAAAAAATTTATATTTTATGATGAATATTTAAAACTCAAAATATTCTATGATTATATTTTATTCAAATAATTCAATATATAATAAAATAATGACTATGAAATTTAAATCTTCTCATTACATAAAATATTCCTAAGGTAGAAATCATGGTAAAATGGGAATAAAATTTCTTGATCCCCTACCTCCGAAGATTCACCTAATGGGATGGAAATTAAGAATGTGTGATAATTAACATCGAGAAAAACCTTTAGTTGGCCCAAGTTTGGTGACTGGTGCAAATGGTATATAGTCTAATAATCATTGAAGGCATTTGCCTTTTTATAAATCTATATAGGGATATAAGATGGTAAATCATAAGCAACACAAAACACTAAATGTTATTGTTAATCCCAAACCTTGCCAACTCTCATGTTCAAAAATTAAATTGTTACATGAAATATAAAACACCAAATTAAGTAAGTAACTCATTTTTTACCAATGTATCAGAACAAGTTATCATAACAAGTCTGATTAATTTTATAACATTATATATAATCATTGAAACATTGGGATTAAATTTTAAACATAATTAGAAATTATATTCCAAGCCCTTTATTGTACAAAATAAATAATGACTAAGGTATAAATAACTAGAACAATAGAATATTTGGACCTCTTTATTCATCCAAAATAGATGATGTGTGAGGAATAAGAAGACACAATGGGGATACTGTATTTTAGGGCCACAACACACGATAGAGTCTACAAGAATAAAAAGGTTCTAGGTGCACAAAGATAAAATTGAACCCACGAGGAAGAGAAAATCTATTCCTAGAAGATCTAGATCCTATATCAATGGAAGGTAGACAATTTCATAGTATATAAAATTTTCAATCTTGTCCAAACCTTTTTTTGACTATAACAATTTCTACGATTGTTTTATAATTTTAAGTATATAATTATTATCCTCGTAAATGGTGGAAATTACTTCGAAAATGGTCGTGGAATGTTTTAGAATCAATTAAGATCTAATTAAACGTATCTGGGGGAGGGAATGGAAATAAATGAAAAAATGGAAATGATCCCCCAATGGGGATTAACCAACATGTGTTACTAATAGTGAGGCACTTATTGAGAGACTTCAAAGAGACCCACCTAAGTGACCTACCAATTCCTGGCCTTCTGATGATCGTTCTACTGATTCTTAGACTACTGATGATGGACCTACCGATGCACTGACCTACAGATGCCTGACCTACTAATTCCCTGACCTACCAACACCCAAACCTACTGAAGTCCTAATATAATAACTCACAACCTACCATCACCCTGTCCTACTGATTCCCTAACTTAATGAATCCATCACCTACTAATGTCATGACATACTAGAATAGATCTAACGATGCAGAGCTACCAATGTGAGCTACCGTTGTTGAGATACAGACACCTGACTCGACGTGGATAAAAGATAAAACCTAGAAAACTACCAAAATGTGCTAATGTCACATCACCTAGCACCTGAAGTCCATTGTTTTCACAAATCAAAGGACTGAAGTGGTCAATGACAATACATCAGATACATCTAAAACTACTCTTTCCCTAAAAAATTTAAAACCAACCCTGTATGAAAGAGGTGTCCAAACAACAACCCTACAAGATACCTCTCAGGGATAATCTATCATGTGTTTTATGAATACTGAATTGAATCCTAGACATACCAAAAGACCTCCTACAACATCTACTTCGACAATAAACAAAAATATACACCACACATCACCAAGACCCACATTATTTAAATATATGAATCAGGGAAATTCCTTCATCCATGTCATGATACTATCTGCTTTTCACTGCACTGACTCTCCACAATGGGTTTAATCACATTTTAATTAATGGTTATTAATTAGGGATTATGTCATCCCTTCTTCATATGCTAGGATTTTATAACACATCATTGAACAAGGAAACAAATCATCTCTTAGAAAACAAGGTTCATGAGTTACATAATAATGAAATACACAAAAATTAAAAACTCAAAAAAACTCCAAGAACTAGGAAATAATATGTGACTCTTGATCCCAACAACTATCCTCTATGAAATCATGAATCCACAACTCTTGAACCAAATGAATGATCCATCCATGCAGCACCATCTCTCAGTGATCTCAAATCTCCACTGGTATCCCCATGAATTTCGTTTCTTCATCAAAATTCATCTCTCCCCAGTCAATGAAATATGAGTCATTTTGAAGATAATGACGATAATAGGATACAAAAAATATATCTTCTATCCTATCCAAATGTGGTTGAAATTCAAGTTAATATGCGAACTCACAAACTCATCTCAACACCTCAAAAGGTCTGATAAAACTGGGAGAAAGATTACTCCCTCTGCCAAACCCTCACTGCCGACATAGAGGAGAATCCTTCAATAAGAAATGGTCCCCAACATCAAACTTCAATGGCCTCCTCCATCTATTGGAATAAAAACTCATCCCATCGTGTGCTTCCTTAATCCTCTCATTCACTAGCTGAGTCTTCTTAGTTGTGCTCTACACTACATCTGGACTATGAAAAAAAATCTCCCCAACCTTTATCCTATATATTGGTTAATGACACATCCTCCCATATAAGTTTTCAAATAGTTCCATGATGATGGTGAAGTGGAAGATATTTTTTAATGAATACTCTACCAGGGAAAAGTGTTAGAAAAATAATCCACCAATGTCCAAAACATCTGCCAATAGCATTTACTCTAATTCTTAGATGGTCCACTTTATCTACTCATATGTGTGAGGTTGGATGGAAGTACTGAGGTGTAACTAAGTTCCAAAAAAATAATTAAATCCCTTCAAGTCTCATGATCTAATGTGCATATACTGGTCCAAGATAGTGTACCTCAGAACTCTATGTAACAATACCACCTCATCCACGTACCTCATGGCCAAGGAATCCACAAAACCTAATTCCTTGATTTACATAAAGTGTGTCAAATTCCTCAGTTGATCCATTACTGACCAAATATAATCATATCCTACATGATCCTTGAGTATCCTTGGGATAAAATCTATCTATATTTAAACCCACTCCCACTCGGGGAAATCTAATGGCCACAACAAATCGACAGGAACATAGTGATCAACCATCGCATACTATCACACTAGGCACTTCTCCTCAAACTCCGCTACTAAACTCTTCATCCTAGGCCAAAAAACTACTGCCTCATTCCTTGGTAATTCTTGGAAACTAAAAGGATTATGGAAATTTGTGTACTATAAATCCCATGGTGAAAAACCTCACAAAACACCACAGGAAGAAACTTCTTCCCATGGAACGAAATCTGATTTAGACTATCCTTTATCATACATTCGATGTGTTACCCTGGTCATGAAAATCACACATCACCCCAACCTTTGATTCTCCCCTATAATAATCCTCTAGCAACTTCATCACATATGATTTCACCTTCATCCGAAACAAACAACCTCTTCCACCAACAATTCCTACATCAATGTGAAAAGTGTCAAAATCCACCATCACCTTCCAAGCATCTAAAGTTTCCATAACTACTCCTCTATGCATCTTCCTGCTCAATTCATTGGTCACCACATTCTATTTTCCTAGGTCTAAGTATATATCAATGTCATAATCCTAGAGAAACTCAATCCACATGTTTTATGACGTGTTCTATCATAACTAATAAATGATATACCCCATGCTCTAACGATATGTGAATACCACAAAACCCTCCACAATGAGGTAATTTATCCACAAAATTAGTGAAAAAATGAATGATTATAGCACCAAATCATAGGTTTCAAAGTTATATTTAGGGGTAAGTAACTTTGTTGTCCCAAATGGGACCATTCCTTATGTATGTGATAATTCACATCCCAAGACCAAATGTGAAGCATCACAAAACACCTAAAACATCACCCCGAAAGGTCTGTAGACCACCATGGGAGAGGGTGAATTAGGGTGTCAAATTTTTCTCTAATTTATTGGATCTTATTCCTATGTTAGTATTAACTTGTGTAAACAGGTATGATGGATATGTGAATTACATAAAACATTTACATGCAGAAGGTGATCACAAAACCTTTTTCATGGTTCACCACTAAGTGTTATGTCAATGGAGCATATTCCGACAGGTTGATGGTAATTCCTAATTACCCTATTATTAACTAGCTATGTATTACAATGATTTGGGTGCAACTACTGTGTCCCAAAATCAGTACCTTTACAAAGGATTATAGATATCTGACTGCTTCTCTCAAATTACTTATATTAAATCCCCCTATCCACTACATTAGGCAAAGTGTCACTCTGCTTATAGAGTGAAGGTCTCTTCTCCACACAGGCATCGATGTATTTGTCTCCTGTTCAATATGATAAATTTCTTACATCATTGAACTTAACTGATTCAATTTTCTATTATATCTTCTTTACTTCAATAAATGTATTCTCTAAATATTCATAATTTCTTCTTGTCCAGAATCACAATATCATATGTCATTATTCATGAAATAATGTTATACATACATGGAATCATCAGAATCAATTTTTTCCCCTCTTTTCATGTATTCTTGTGATCATGCATGTGGAATTTAGGTTGAACTCATTTATTTATTCTTCTTCATTTCACACGAGCTCTCAATTGTTATGGTTTATTATTTAAGTTACCTTCTCTGATCAAATGCATAAAAGAGTGTATTCAAAATCAGATTCTTCTCTCTTGTGAGAAATTGCAAATATGTATATGTCTTTTAACCCACTCACACTACCTATTATATTATTCCCTTATTCTTCTTTTTTCACATGTGCACAAATATGTAGTTCCATTGATTATTTCATTGATCCATTCATGGTAGCATGCATGCGCATCTACATGAACCTTCTTCAAGAATCCACTCCTACCAATGTTTTTGTTCTTTTACAATATATATAGAAGGTCATACTTATTCTCTTCCTCCTCTATGAAATGATCTTTGGATGGTAGTAACTTTCTCCATTGTGAGGCTTGATCAATTGTGAATCTCCTTCTTCGTGAATGGTGTGAGTAGTTTTCCAATGCACTTTTTGTGTGGGCCTTCTCATGGAATGTTTTTAATGAAATACTGGGGCACCAACATTTGGGAACAATTGAGTTCTTGAAGAAAATATGAGTGAGAGGAATCAATTATATCATGTTCTTATAGTTATAGAGTTCACATTATGCTCTGAATCACTTCACGTTGAAGGTGCATATTCTTCATCATGGAACCTGGAAGACTCAGGGAACTCCCTTCTTCATAGGATGCATTGATGCTGCTTTGAACCAATTGATGTCTTATAGGATCTGATTTTCCATCATGCATCAAGCACTTCAAAGATGTTATATTTTTAAAACACGACATCTCATGTGATGGAAGTCAACCCTTTTCTTCATCTTGAAGTTTATTTTTTTATAGGCAAGGTATACGTTCATTTTCCCTTCCAAATATCCATAGGATATTCTATGAAGCTAACACCATTAAAATCAAGAAATCTTCTACTTTTATGATTTTTAAACCATAGTTGATATCCATTGAGATTTGCAGGTGACTCTTTTTTTCAATCTCACAGACCTCTCCTTGATCACGAGCATGCATTTGATAATTCTTGTATCTCATTTTAGATCATGACACAAATCAATGATTCCTTGGAAATAATGTTAACCTCGGATGAATTTCCAAATTGAGACAGTCCCAAGAAAGAACAATTTGCATCGCAAAAATGCCTTTGTAATGTTCCAATGGTCCTTTTGATACAAAAATTATCTTCATAGTGATTAGATCATGGTTCATCATTATCTAAAGAGAGATGAAGTGGTACCATTGAGAAATTGGGGAAGAAGATGATGGTACGAGCTTATTCGAATGTCATAGTAGGTCAACGACCTTGTTTCAATTAATTATAGAGCGGAATGATGGATATAAAAAAAAGATTCATCATCCACATATCGATCAGGAAGTTCAGTGAGATGATGGATTAGATTAATGGTTGTCATCACATCTGTGTTTTTTAAAACAAATCACATATGGAAATTGAGACGTGACATTTAGATGGTTTATCTATCAACTCATCCCTCAAACAACCCATATTTCTTCCTCTTCCTCCTAGTTAACTTCCTCATACATGGTTTTGTGGGCGCGCTCTATGTGAACCTTCTGCTCCTTGCGGGTGCGCTCTAGGTCCAATATAAGGCTTTTGGTATGGCCTTATTAGCTTCCCCGTGGGCGTGTTCAACCCAGGTGGTCCCACATGATCCTTGGGATGAGGCTGGTTGGCGGGTTAATGGGATGGACCCCATTTTTAATTACAACTTCTAAAAATACTTAGTAGAGAACTATGTATACCTTGTAATGCCTAACCGCTTTCAATATCAAAACCCATGCATGAACACCTTTCAATTACAAGACTCCTCACACCCTATTCTTATCATTTTATTTTACTTCTTCTAATGAACACTCCAACAATCCATCATTGTTGTAGACAATGTATCACTCGTGATTCACATATCTAGAATGTTGTATCAGTACATCAATCATCTGAATTTCCAGGCTCCATTTCACTTAGGTGAATTCATTTCTTCATGTTGATCATTATTGTCCCCCATTGAGTACAAATATAATATTCATACACAATGTTGTCCCATAAATCTTACCCTTTCTGATTATTCTCAATTCTTGAATGTTCTTTTAATAGAGTGTGTCAATTTCAAAATTAGAATATTCTATATTTTCTCTCCATTTCACTTTTCATCATTCATTTCACTTTGTCTCCCCCTTATCAGCTATAAAAAAATTTATGGTAAAGAGGGTATCAGTCCATACTTCATCAATGTTCAATCAATCATTTCACTCAATAAAAACATAAGAAATTATTATTGTACAAATCACATGTATTTGATCTAGACAACATATCTATCTATTATCTCCAGATCATGATACCACACGATATGATAACTCATGTAATTTTCTTTAAGGGCCTTTTAATTATCATTCCGGGTTAAAGAGATGAAATATATATAATAACAAGAAACAATAAAATCATGCACTAACTTCATCAAATAGATCAAAGTATTCATGTGCAGTATGTATAATAAGTGATATTGAGGCACTTACAATTTTATTATTCCCATGATTGATATATTAACAGCCCCATTGTAAAATAATTTTTATATTGAATAACCGAGGATGAGATATTGAGAAATCACAAACCTTTTCCAATGAATTGATCATCATACAATCTTCAGAGTGATTGAATTCGGAACCTATTGATGTTGACACTAATTGAGATAACAACTGTGGCCATTTCTTTATGTTACTCCCCCTCAAGGGAATACCTATCATGTTATCCCCCTTAGTGCATGCTTCACCTTCAATTCCCCGTAAAATTAGTACAATAAAATAATTGTTATGGGAATAAGGCGTATCATCCCTTATACATAAATTTGAAATTCATGGTGGAGATTATTTTCCCAATATATATTCTCCATTCTTCACAATTTCATAACTGATCTTCAATTTTAACTTTGTTTTTGTCGTTCTGGATACTTCTTCCATTTCTTACATTCATTCCAAATCCTCTAGCCGGATTACTACCATGTCATTATAAAGTGAGGCATTAATAATGGATAATTATGTTGGCTTCTTCTATGGTATTCTCTTCTTATTAACTTTTCATGCATGTTGATATAACAATATTCGAACCTTGTGACCACTATCATTTCATACAATACAGATGTTTTCTAGCATTCCAAATCTATTTTTAGTATACATATGATTTTGTATCTCTGTATATTTCATATTTTTATATATATTTATTCTTATTGAGATGGGATTCATTTCTCAATTTTTAATCTTATGATTACACCAACAATATAATTCATGATACACAAACAAGTTACATCACCAACACTGTCCAAAAATCACAACATCATTAGTTTATCATGATAATGTTGTTGGGACTTCCTCTTGACAGGTTGTGATCTTTATGGAGAATCAAATTACACATTCTTCTTCCTATTCACCCTAGATGTGGTGATAGGTTACTCTTCACCTTTCCTCATATATACTTATTTTGAATTTCCCTTGTAGCCTACACTGCTTGTGCAAATATATTTTGAAACATGATTACAAATTTGTTTGGGTGGTTCCTTATTCCTCTCAAATTCTTGTGAAATATCATCAAATAATGTCATGATATTTTTATTACATGATTATTTTCTTTCATATTTATAATCCTACAATAAACACATTGTTCAATTACAAACAATTTCCTTCTTCTGCAAAGCTTCAATATGTATACTCTCAATATTGGACAAATGAGATTGCAATTTTAGATTTTCCATATTGTGGATGAACATCTGATATTCAGTCACGATTATATTCTCCTCACAAGTCTTATTTAATCTTAAAAACACATATACATGAATCAAAACATTATTATTTAACAATGATTCAATTTCACTAAATTTTTTGGATGTTTCTTCTAAATATAAACTCTTGGCTTCAGTTATCATCTTCAGCTCATCTTTAAGTGCATGGATATTTTATATAGATTCTTGTTGACTCCATCTTTTTATTCAAAGACTTGAATCCTTCTAGAGTGCTTTATCCATTCATGAATCATTGCTTCTAATCCATTTTACACATTATCATATTCTCTTTCCAATTAGGTTATCTCATCTTGCGTACATTGAAAAATTCTACAAATAAAAACTTCTATTTCTTTAGGAATATCAGGCATATATATTCATTATTTATCCTGATCAACTGAGAATGAAATATTAGTGACTTCATTTACACTTCCAGAATCCTAAGCCACGTTATCATTACAATCCAAGCATGATATTTCATTATCATCATAAGGGAATGGGGAACAAGACAATGTATCTTATTTGGACATGAGGGTATTTTTCAATTGTCTCTTCTCTTTTGCTTTCATATTTTTTAGGGTATTGTTGAATGAAGATGTCAGTTATGAGATGAATGAGTCTTTATAAATATGTCACTTCATTTTTGACAAAGGAAAGTGAAACTCAAATCCTATTATAAATATAATTACTATAGAGTATCCAATATACCAGTACATGGATCTGATACCAATTGAAGGACACTTGACCACCCTAAAAGGGGGTGTGAATCAGGGTGTCCTCTTTTAATATAATTTATTGGATATTGATATAATGTTTGTTGGAAATTATTTAATCCTTTATGATGGATATGTGAAGTACTTAAAACATTCACAGGCAGATGTTCAGCACATCACCTTTTCCTTGATCACTACATAGATCTATCTCCAAAAAGAAAAGGCTGATAGGTTGTTGGTCATTCCTAATTCCACTATTCTTCACTAGATTTGGATTACAAATTTTTGGGCACATCCACTCTATCCCACACTCACTGCCATTAAAATGATTCTTGCATTACGTACATCTTCCCTCAGATAACTTCCGTCGACTCCCCCTCTCTCACTGCCTTAGCTAACGTCCCACTCTATTTATACACATGATTTTATCTTCAACAGAAGAGCATGGAAATCTTTGTCTCTGGTTCAACATAAGACATTGCTTGCATCAGTGTCCAGCATTGATGCCCTTTAGTAATCAATATCCATTAATGCTAAAATAAAATGCACAAAATTTTCTTCTTCCCTTTATGGCCAAAATCACATAATAAAATTTGATTTTTCCCGAAATTAACATTAAATTAATTGGAATCATTCGATTATTTTTTCCGTTCTTTTCATGTATTCATGTGATCATGCATGTGGCATTTAGGTAGAACTCATTTCTCCATTCTTCATTTCTTCACATGTCAAAACACTTGTTAGGGTTCCCTATTTATGTGACATTACATGTTCATGTGCATGCATGAGTGCATCAAAAATCCTCTCCTTCTCTCTTGTGTTTAATCTATAAAGAGTATAAGTCTTTTCAACCACACACTGACTCTTTTATTATTCAATTCTTATTATTTCTTCACATATCATCACAAATGTAGTTCCATTGATTAATTCATTCACTCATTCATGTTCATACATGGAAGATTTCATGTGCATCCACTTGAACCTTATTCACGAATCCTCTCCTTCCAAATGTGTATTTCATTTACCATGCATAAAGAAGGTCAAGATCCTTCAATTCCTGTTCTATGTAATTCACTTAGTCTCGCAATACCATTCTCATTAGTGAATCCTTATGTATCAAAAATCTTCTTCTTCACACAAGGTGTTCATGGTGATCCAATGTACTAGTTGGGTGGGTATTTGCATGGAATAGTGAGAGTGAAAGAATAAAACAGTGGTACTTGGGAACAATGGCCTTTTTGAAACACAAATGAGGGTGACAAATAACCTAGATCGTGTTGTCAAGGTAACATAGTTCATGATATGTCCTGAAACTCTTCACACATAAGGTACAGATTCTTCTTCGAGGATATTGAATGACTCGAGGAATACCCTTCTTCGAGAGATGCTTTGATGGTGCTTTCCACATATCGAAGGCATGCATTTTTTTATTGTACATCACAAAATAATATCATCTGAGATGATATATTTTTCAAACACGATATCCCTAGTCATGGATGACATCCCATTTATTAATCTTAGTGTGGATCCATTTATAGGAAAGGAATACTTCATTTCTCAAGTCCAAATATCCACATGATATACCATGAAGTTTGTAGGATTAAAATCCCAATATCTTATTGATTTATTATTTTCAAACCAATGATAAGATCCAGCAAGATATGAGGGTGTTTCTTTTTTTCAAATCATAGAATTATCTAGGATTACTTGTTCAAATTTTAGAATTCATGTATCTAATTTTAGATATTTACATGAATCCACATGGCCTTGGCAATACTATTTTCCTCAGTTGAACTTTCCCTTTTTTAAATTCTAATCCTTGAAAAACCTGGGTTGTATACATTCCTTTGGTATGTTCCAGTGGTACTAATGATACAATAATGATCTTAATGGTGATTAGATCATGGTAATTTAATATCTCTAGTGATATACAGTTGAACGAGTGAGCATTAGAAGAAGATAAAGATATTGCTGGCTTATTCCAATGTGGCATCAAATAAACATACTTTGTTAAATTTTTCATTACGTGGTTTGATTAATATCCATGATTAGATCTACCTATCGTTGATTCAATGGGTGGTTGAGTGAGATGTAGGATTATATGTATGGTCAAGATCACATTTGTGTTTTTTTAAAGCATCCCACATTGAAACAGAGATGTGACATTGCCTTGATTTATCAATCATCTCTTCTATCCCACAGCCCATAGTACTTCTTCTCCCTACATGGTAATGCCATGTACTCTGTTCAGTTGTTGCGCTATGCAACCACTATCTACTCCATGTAGGTGGCTCTGCATCCACTATGCCCCTTGTGGGTTGGCCTGACTAGTTTCTCCTTGGGAAAAACTGACCCATCATGTCTCGCATGAACCTCGAGTTGAGGCCAGATGCCTGGCTAGTGGGATGGTTTCCTTTTTTTATTGTACGGCTTATTAAAATACATATTAGAGAACTAATTATTCATTGAAATGAAAATAAAAATTCAATCCCAAAAACACATGCATGGACACCTTAAAATTTCAAGATTCCTGACACCCTCTTCCTCTCCTTTTCATTTACTTAATCCGAAGAACACTCCAACAATCCTTCATTGGTGTTGATAATATATCACTCTGAATACATGTATTAAGAATGAATTATCATTACATAAATCATATGAATTTCCAATATCGATTTCACTTTTTATAATTCCTTTCTTCATGATGATGATAATTGGAACCCATTGACGATAAATACAATCTTCATACACATTGTGGTCCCAACAACCCATTCCCCAGGAAACTAAAGTGTTCGAGTGCTAACCAACATCCCCTTTATGAAGCTGAATGCTATATAACATTGTTCACTCCAAACAAAAGAATTGTAATATTTGTTCATTTCCGTCAATCGAGAGGCATATCTATAAAAATCATTTACAAATCTCCAATAATAGCCTACTAGACCAAGGATATTGCGAACCACCACCAATTTATAGGTGATGCACAATAATGATCTACATAAACCTTTGATATGTCTACTTCTACACACTACTAATATAACATGTGTCCAAGTAAGTGGAACTCCAATTTCCAAAACATCGATTTAGAAAATATTTCATAGATCTGTTGTCATCATAGAACCTCCAAGTGAGTCATGAGAATATCGGGATGATATTCCTTTGAATATAAGTAGATTAGAATGTTATTGATGAATATGATGACGAACGAGTCAAATAACTCATGAAATATTGATTTCATAAGTCCCTTTAACATGATTTGTGCATTAGTAACACCGAACGACATAAACAGGAACTTGATGGTCACAAAACTGCACCTATAAAAAAGTTGTAGTAATGTCACCCTCCTTCAACTTCAAAAGGTGATACCCAAACAACATATCCATATTATAAAACTAACTTTCTCCCAATACCTAGTATAGAATAACATATATCATTTTGATGGGTAAGGGATCTTGACTGACACCTAATTAATCATATGGTAGTTAGTGCACATATTTAGTCCACCATACACTTTATTTATGAACAAGACCAGAGCACCACACAAAAATATACTATGCCACATAAATCAATTCTTCCTTAGATCGTCATTCTGGATCCATAATTTATGCAGCTCTGAATGTGAAAACTGATATAGATCCATGAAAAACACTATATCTCCTGGTCATAAGTCTATCTCGAACACAAAATCATGTAGAGGGGGTAGAGTCCCAACCTCCTCAGAGAAAACACCCATGAACTCTAAATAAACTCCTAGAACATCCACCATCTCATCATCAACCTATTCCATGAACAACTAATCTATCATGGAAAGAAGATACTTCATGCACTAGTTTCCCACCAGACCTTTCCACTCACCAATGAATGATAAATGTTGGTAATCCACATCTAAGAACATGAATATACTAAGGAATAACTCAACGAATGTACAAACATAAAACAACCATTCGATGAAAAGGATGAAATTATATTTATACATATATAGCAGAATGCGTTCCCCACATGACTAATGAATGTAACGCCATGAAACATGTTACCCAGAGTCAGTGGATTATTAAATAACATTGGCATCATCACAAGGAAATAATTTCTGGAATGTCCCCCAGTTTAGTATTCTTGGAAACAATATTCATACATAAGTACAACATTACAACTTTGAAATAAATAAAACACGAATTTAGTTTGTTAGAAACATCAAACCCTCCTAGAATATTCTTTCAAGTCACTCATAACTAACTTCTTCATATCCAGGGAAAATGAAAGATAAAAAAAGTTGTGAGATCAAATGCTCAGTAAGGGTAATCTATACATTGGATTATAAAATAAATATTATGCATGGTGAATAATTGAAACCAAACTCCTTTTACAATAATAAACATGAATACTTTTATGGAAGGAATATGAGATGAGTAAATAATTCCATAATAAAACATAATCATGGGTATTGAACTCATAGAATGATCACATATAATAACAATTTTAATAATTAGGTAATGTATAGTAACAGACTTTAATTTCAATGTCATGGCCTTTTGCAAGGACCTGTGGGAAAACTGTAACCGGACCCAATCCCGGAGGTCCTCTGTAACTGGACTCCATCCCAGATAGCCTCTTTAACTGGACTCCAACCCAGAGCGCCTCTGTAACCGGACTCCATCATGGAGATACTTTGCAACTGATCTCCAACCTGGAGATCCTATATAACTAGACTCAATCCCGGAGGGTTTTCTATAACTAGACCCCAACCCAGAGGGCTTACTTTTACCAGTCCCCAACCCAGAACATACTAGTCCATTACATTCATCACAATAATATGTTGAAATATTATATAAACATTCTTTTAAAAAATATCATATGAAATGACAATACTTTATCCACAAACCATGAATGGTATAAAAATAACACATCCATAGTCAAAAATATCAGAAAACATTCAATTCATGATGGATTATTTTTATCATAATAAATCAACTTTAAACATGCTTAAAATCTATTAAAAGATGTTGACATAGATATAAATGATCAGTAAAATGCTTTTAGATAAATACAGCTTTTTTATGAAATCGTTTAACATTATCACGATTTATAATGTAGTTATATAAAAGGGAATTTTGAATCAAAATGTCTCGTACCACATTGAATCGTTTTAAAATAATTATCATTTCAAAACATTCATGTACATATAAATAAATCCTTAAAATTATTTTGAAAACATGGACATTGTTTAAAGGGGTTTAGAAAGATAAATCATCAAAATATTTAAAATCATAATCTAGTTAAATAGGCCTTCCCTGAACACAAAAAAAAAGATTCCTTTTGAAATTATTTTTATAAAAAGTGGGTATCTATGATGATTATGTCCCATAAAATACTTACACCGGAACAATATCTGATAATAATGAGATTGAGGAAATAACCATTACCTAGCTTTAATCAATGGAGGTGTGTGATAAATATTCAATAACCAACTAAATAATAAGATAATTTCATTAATATAAAAATATTCATGATAATATATATCAAATGGATGTAGAAAATACACCACATAAATAAATAAGAGGTGAACAATGTAAATCTCAAATAATTAAAAGTCAGATAACAAACCCCTTACCACGTGTCCCACTTGACTCGCTCGTATGTTACTTTTTATTCATGATTAATAAACATAAATTAATTTCTACTTGAATAAAAATACAGTAAAGTTTATTAATATTTTTATATCAATTATTATTTTTTACAACATGTAGTTAATTCTTTTAGTTTATATCGGACATTTCTCGATGTACGAAACGTGAGTAAAAAATGAACCAGTTATAATAATAAATTGTCCATGTGGTCAAAAGTCCATTATCTAAAGAATGATATTACTCATTTAAATTTAAAATATATCATATATTTCCAGTATATATATGAATTTATAATAGTACCTAACATTTGGATATAGGAAATGAAATGCAGAGTTCATGGAGACGGTAAGCTGTACGTATGCATGAACGCTACTTTCATTTCTATTTGGTATTTTAATGGAATTAAAACATAATTATACAAAGGTATATTAAAATTCCAATATAATATAATATATCATATCATTAACTCCATGCTTTTTACATCCTGCATAAGACATTAAAGATTCATATCACTTTGATCGGGTGGTAGTCCGCACATCGTCAAATGAAATTATCACATTTTACCCATAATGGAAACCATAAAGGTATGATATAAATGGGAAATACAGAAGTGATTAGAAAACATGAACATAATATATATATGATATATAAATACAGTTCAATCTTAATATCCACCATGAGAGGTGGTAGGAGACAATCGAACAATCATCGTTTCGTGAGGCGTTAGTGCGCCAACCACAGAAACAATATGTTCATCACCCATTAGATGGAGGTGTGAGTAAGTGTATCTAGAATATTTCACATAACAACATCCTTGTATATTAAGGATACAAGTGATGTCATGAAATAAAGGTATATAATGTGTTTAGGGTCTTGTAGAAGTAAAATAAAATAGAATAAAAGAAAAATATTTAAATAGAACGGTTACCTTTAATTTGGGTAACATCCTTTGGTTTGAACCAAAGGGACTTTTATATGTGACTTATGCTTAAGGTAAGGCTTCATAGTAGTATGATTGGGAACTTGATATATTATTTGGGTAGGGGTTGGATGAGCCAAGGTGCTTGAGTTGTGTGTCGAATGGGAGAGAATTGGTGTCCTTTTACAAGGGGGAGGAGGGTCTGTTTAGGAAAATATGAAAATATTATTTTATGGTAGAGTGATATTCAGTTTCTAATGGTCCAAAACTGAATAATGTCAATGATAAGATGACTAAAGGTAAATTTAAAATCATCCAATAATAATTGGAAATGTTTTGGATACATTTTTAATATTAATAATCTTATTTATTTAAATTGTTTATTATCGATGTAAATACTTCATCATTATTGTGTCATAAGTACAATAATCTATTTTATTTCTAAAAATTAAAAAAAATACCATAATGTAGGAAATCATTTTATCTTTACAATGAATATTTATTTTAGATAATATGACTTATATAACCCCTTATAAAAATTTATTTAATAAAAGAAATTTATTAATGTCATTTTTAAATTAACATTATGTTAATTAAAATAAAGTATCATTATCATTCTTAAGTGTTTCCATGGGGTCCAAAAATAGACCCAAGGATTCCAATGGTCATCAAAGATCCATCCTACAATGTTAGGACATGTGTTAATATAATTTTATATTTTTTTAATATTCTTTTTTACCATGAATTACTATATTTACCTTTAGTCGCGGTAAATAAAATTCAAAATTAACTATTCACCCCATATAATTTTTCATCTTACTGAACAATATTTTAAATAATGAGTTTAACTGTGTCTCTTTGTTTTTTGAAATAAAACACACAAAAATGGTAAAATTATGTTTTATGCATATTTGCAAATTCTCCTAGGAGGTAGGTAAAAGACGGTAAAAAGTCCAATAAAATTTTAATATAACAAAACATATTATAAAATGAATACAATAAATTAATTTGAAATTATATTTGTATTATTAATCTGTTATAATCATAAATAAAATTAAATAATAAAAATAATTATTTAATTAGAAACTCGGTTTTAACCAATAACTCAGGGTTTTTTATAGTTCATCAATAATTGTAGGTTTTCAGAAATATACCCAAATTTAACCATAAGATAATTTTGATATTATGAATTAAAAAATAATGTCTATTTTACCAAATTAAAAATATAGATGTTTTATTTTGTTAATTTAAAAATAAGTCATGTTTTCAGAACCAAAAAGCATGTTTTTAAGATATAACAATAAACAAAATAATGATACTTGTTTATGTTCAATATAAAATTGAAATTATATATAATTTATAACATTGGATTAAATGGTAAAAATGTTATCTATTTATTCTTATAAACCATTAAAATATATAATTTAACACTAACAATTATTCTGATTAGAAAAGTTGTATTTAGATAAAATATAGTATTTTTCACTATTCACCTAAATATGAATGTTTTCTAAAAGACATCAAAAATTTAATAAGACAAAATTCGTTAAATCTGATTCTAATGAAGATGTTTATTTTTTCAAATTAAATATATAAAAGTTTCAAATATTTGATTTAAAAAGGGATCACCATTAAAAGGTGGTAATATTGTATTTGTTTTAAAATACTTCTTTTATCTGAAAAAATGTTATTGTTTTTTCATTACGTCTATGAATCTCATAATATGGGTTATAAAATTATAAGAATTATATAATGATTATTATTTAGTTAATAACCTCTTTTGAACAGCTAGTTTGGTATGTAGTGGTGCACTTGAAATCAGTGTTGCATTTAGTTCATGTTATTAAATTACTTTGAAGATATAATGTACTATGAAATATTGGGGTGTTAAATTATTCCCTCATTCAATAAATTTATTCCTCACCATTTGAAAAAAAAATTCGAAAATAAAATCTTTAAAATAGAAAATACTTTTGTGGAAACACCAACATCGGAAATTGGGTTATTAAAATCTAGTCTTAATAAGGGAAAAACGGGAAGGAAAAAGTCACTACCAAATTATGATCTCTATTAGGAGAACATTGGTAAAAATTAGAGACACATAACTGGTGAAAAAACATAAATATTTATAGATATTTATTGAGGTCATCAGTCATAAAAAGTTGTATAATTAAGGGCCCAAAAGCCATCAATCTATGTTGATTTAAAATATCATGGGTTTAACAAAACATAAATTAATTTCATTACACATTTTTACTTTTATGATCCCATACTTGATGTTTAAAAATTAATTTCATCAATGAATAATGGAAGAAAAAATATATACCTAACATGTGGATTTCCATCCTTTTATTAATTTCTACCAAAAACACATCTTTCACTCTAAAAGTTAATAGAACATAAAAAAGTATTCTTTTTTACTATTCGTATAGGGTTTAAAAAAATGAATCTATAATTCATCGACTAGAACATTTAAAAAACTACATTATTCCATTTAGGACATCTCATGGGCCAGTGGTAGGTGATACACCCTTGTCACCGTTTGGTTTTGGGAACAATCATCATGGCCTTATCGGACGTGATAGGTTGCCGCCTGACCTCCAAGTTGTTATTTTTATATAAATCCAAAAATATTCTCAAACTAGAAATCTCCAAAAGGCTTTTTCCCATGATAAGAGTCTGAAATTTATAAAGAAGGTAAACAAAATAGAGAACCTTTTTCCAATGTAATAACATGTGAACACCTTCATTATGTATTATATTTAATCAGTACAACATTTTGAATTTCCATAAAACCTATATTGATTTCATTATTTCTCCCTTATTCCTTATAGAATACTCGATATACTCTTTCTATCCAAAAATGTTGTAAACTAAAAAAATTCTGGAATATAAAAATCATTAATTAGATTCATGGTTGGAAAGAATATGCAATATAATTTATCCAAATCACTCATGTTTTCTTCCAAAATCACTAACTTACTATCAAAACCATGTTATGGTTTATCATTATCTCAACCATATATTTTCCAAAAATTTATCCTGCTATTGAGTCAATTTTCATGGTTACATGCAATGACAAGTCCTTAATGAAATATTACAGCAGTACAATTTTATATACATTATAATTATTATAACATGTACTTAATTAATACAATACGCAAATGACACAATACATTAAATACAATGTAATAAATATAATCATTCTGCTTCATCATCAGTAGTATCATAACTTTATTATTATCCAATTGCAGAATTTGGGGTATACTCTGATGATTTTGACATTGATTTGCGTAGTGTCTCTACTCCTTGTAGATGATGGATTGTACATATGAAACTTATTTCTTACCCTTGAAATCACATACATGGTGTCCTTTTTCTCCACACATATAACAAACTTACATTCCCTTCAATAATTTACCTAGTGGATTCTTTTCACAATTATCACATATGGGAAAATAATTCTTTTCCCTATTCCCATTATCCATCATTCTCCCTTTCATCCTTTTAATCTCTTACTTCTCTTCAATGACACAGGACTGAATGAATTATGTAGTAATATTATTAAGAAATGATATAATATCTTCATATGTTGAGAATACATGTGAGACTATTTCCCTTATAAATGGTTTCTTAATATCATGAAAGATATGATCCTAATTACTCTTTGGATGATATGTATTGTTGGAGTTCACATTCCTTCTACTAAGCACAATTTCTATAAAATTTCATACACTAGTTTAGATTATGAATTGAAATGAATAATTCCAAACTTATAAAATAACTAACTTAAATTGAACAGTTGATGGATATCATCCATAATCATAAAAAAATTCATTGAGGAGGTTTATACATGCAAATCCTTCATAATGATTTGTATATAAAATGAGAATTATCTTAAATATATCCCCCGGGAGTGTCGTATCCAAGAGTGAACCAAGGCATGCTTTAGTGCACCACTTCCGGTTTGAGTCTAGCTTAAAGCGGTGTTTTCAGGTTTTACCCCTTTGAACATATGTGATAGAGCCGCCTATACCTGCATGTATCTAGACATGGATGTCTTTTCATGGAAAACAAATAAAATACCTACAGCACCAAAATTCATGGAAGTTCTGCTATACTAATCTTCAAAGTCAATCATAGTGTAATGTGCACTAATAATAGATTATCTAATTCTAGTTTCCATGTTTATTTCCAAACATCCTCTGATACCAATTGCAATGCCCCGACCTCAGTTACCCAGAGTATGTTTATTATTTCATAACATTGGCATGATCACAAGGAAATCAGGTCTCCAAATTTAGATAATTTTTTATTATTGGAAATAAGATTCAAAAATATGTTGAACATTACAACTCGAAAAGAAATAAAACATGAATTTATTCCATTAGAAACATCCAAGACTCCAATATTATGCTTGCAAGTCACTAATAACTAACTTCTTCATTTCCTGGGAAAATGTATTATAAGAAAGGGGTGAGCTCAAACACTCAGTAAGGGTAATAACAATAGAAGAAGATAACATAAATATTAATAATGGTGAATAATTGAAACCAAATTCTATTACCAATAATAAATATGAATAATTATTTTGTAGGAATATGAGATGAGTAAATAATTCCATAATAAAATACAATCATGGGTACTCTACTAGTCTAATGATCATATGTAATAACTAATTTCATAATGAGGGTATTTATATTACCAAACAATAATTTCTATATCATGGCATTGTGCCTAGACCAATGGGCTGAATGTAACCGGACCTAAACCGGGAGATCCTTTTTAACCAGATTCCATCCCAAATAGCCTCTTTAAATGGACACCAACCCAGAGAGCCACTATATCCAGATTCCAACCCAGAGAGCCTCTCTAACTAGACTCCAACATGGAGATCCTCTATAAATGGACTCCATCCCGTAGGGTCTTCTATTACCGGACCCCAACCCGGAGGGTTTAATTTTATCAGTCCCCAACCTGGAACATACTAATCCAATACATTCATCATAAGAAATAGTTGAAATATAGCATAAACATTCTCATTAAAACTGGCATACAAAATGTCAATACAGTATTCATAAAAAATGAATGGCATAATATTAACACACCGATAGTCAAACATTTCACAAAAAATTCAATACGATATGGAATATTTTTATCATTCTATATTAACTTCAAAGAATATTAAAATCCATTAATGGATGTTTTCATAGATGAAAATTATAAGTAAAATGCATTAATAGAAATAACCCATTTTCATGAAATCATTTAACATTCTGACAATTTATAAAGGTAGTCATATAAAAGGGATTTTTTATTCAATGTGTCTCATACCACATTGAAATGTTTTAAAATAAATCTCATTTATAAACATTCATGTCTTAGAAATAAATCCTTAAAATCATTTTAATTACACGAACATTAATTAAATGTGGTTAGAGAGATAAATCTTTAAAATATTTAAAATGTTGATCTAGTTAAATAAACCCTCACATAAAACCTTAAAATATTCCTTTTGAAATAATTTTTATAAAACATGGGTAACTATGATAAGTATGTCCCAAAAAATACCTACACACGAACAATCTCGGATAATAATGAGATTGACGAAAAAATCCTTACCTCGTTGTAATCAATTGATTCGTATGAACAATAGTAAATAACCACCAAAAGAATCACATAATATCATGAATATAAATAGAATCATGATAATATATATAAAATATCTGTTCACAATACACCACATGCAATAATAAGTGGTGAACATTGGAAATGTCATAGAATTTCATGTGATATAAGAAATCCCTTAACATGTGTCTGACATGAGTAGCTCGTATGCTCATTGTTCTTCGTGAAAAGTAAACTTTAGAAAATGTATCCTTTCTTAATAATAAATTCATATTTATAATTCCTTTTATATCACTTATTACCTTATTACAACAATTATATAATTATTTGAGTTCATGTTGGACATTTTGTTGATGTTTGGAACATGAGTCAAAAAAAGTACGTGTTATAATTATAAATTGTTCATGTGTTCAAAATTCCATTATCTATAGAATTATATTACTCATTTATATTTCATATATATCATATATTTCAAGTATATATATGTATTTATCACAGTACATTACATTAGGAGATAAGAAAAGAAATGCACCATTCATGGAGATGGTTAGCCGTACGTACAAATAAATGATTGTTTCATTTATATTTTGTATTTTAATGGAATTAAAACATAATTATACATAGGTATATTATAAATCCAGTATAATATAATATATAATATCATTAAATAAATATTCTATACGTCCCAAAAAATTCATTAATGAGCTGTATCACTTTGAGGGGGAAGTAGTCCACACTTCCTCAAATGAAATTATCGAGTTTAACCCATAATGGAAACCATAAAGGTATAATATAAATGGAAAATAAAAAATCAGAAAAAAAATAAAATTGATATATATATATATATATATATATATCATATATAATTACAGTGCCATCTTAATGTCCACCATGAGAGACGGTAGGAGATAATTGAACAATCATCGTTTCGTGAGGCGTTAGTTTGCCAACCAGAGAAACAATATGTTATCCATCCATGATAGAGGTGTGTGTAAGTGTAGTTGGAATACATATCACAAAAACATCCTATTATATTTACGATACTGGATATTTCATAAAATAAAGGAATTAAAAGTGTTTTGGGTGGTTGGAGAAGTAAAATAATACAAAATAAAAGAAAATAATTTAAATGAAACTGTTACCATTAATTTGTGTAACTTATGTTGGCTTGAACCAAAAGGAATTTTTGATGTGACTTATTCATACGTTAAGGATTCTAAGTGTAATATAGAGACCGTTGAAGCTTATTTTGGCAGATTTTGGATGAGCTAAGGGGCATGAGAGGTGTGTGGAATGGGTTAGAAGTGGTGTCCTTTTATAAGGGGGTGGAGTGGCTCTATAGGAAAGTTTAAAAATATTATTTTATTTTATAGAGATATTCAGTTTCTATTTGTACAAAACTAATTAAAGTATATGATAAGATGACTCATGGTCAAAATAATATCATCCAATTAGAATTTCTCAGGTTTTGGATATAGTATTAATATTAATAATCTTATTTATATAAATAATTTATTAATGAGGTAAATACTACATCATTATTATGTCTTGAATAAATTAATATATATGATTTCTAAAAATTACAAAACAATTACCATAATTTAGGAAATATTTTTAGCTTTCCAATGAATATTTATATTCGAAATGATGAGTTATATTATACCATGAAAAAATTTATTTACTAAAAAATATTTGTTTATGTCATTTTTTCCTTTACTTTATGTTAATTAAAATAAACATGAATTGTCAAACATAATTGGCTCCATGGGGTCCCAAATTCGGCCCAAGGATTCCCATGGTTGGACATGAACCATCCAATAAGGTTGGAATAAGTGTTGAGGTAATTTTGTATTATTATGATATTATTCTTACCTTGAATTACCCTATTTAACTTTAAGAATGGTAAATAAAATCCACAAGTTAATATTCACCAAAAATTATTTTCATCTTACAGAACCACATTTAACATAATGTGTCTAGCCATGTATCTTGGTTTCTTGAGTTCAACTCACATAAATGGTAAAATTATGTCATAGGTAAATTTTTAAATTATCCTAGGAGGTGGGTAAAAGACGGTAAAAAGATAAATAATATTTTTATATATTAAACATATTATAAAATGACTCCAATGAATTATATTGAACATATATATGTATTATGTATCTTTTTTGACATAAATAAATTCAAATAAAATAAATAATAATTAATTAAAAATTTGCTTTTAACCAATAACTTAGTGTTTTAACTATTCATTTAAAATTAAATGTTTTTAAGAAAACTCAAAAATATCACCATAAGGTAATTTTGATGTTCTGGATTAAAAAATTAATCATTTTTTACCAAATTAAAAACACAGATGATTCATTTATTAATTTAAAATTAATTCTAGTTGTCAAAACCTAAAAGTGTGATATTAAGAAATAATAACTAACAAAAGATTGATACTTGTTCATGTTCAATTTCAATGTGAAATTATTTCTAATGAATAAAATTGGATGAAATGGTAAAAATATAATCTATTTATACATAAAAACCATTAAAATGTATAATTTAACATTACAAATTATTTTTATTAAAAATGTTGTTTTTAGATAAAATATAATATTCTTTACTATTCAGCCAAATATAAAATTTATCAGAAAAACACAAAAAATTTATTGAAACTAAATTCTTATGTCCTGATTCTAAAGAATAAGTTGATTTTGTAAAATTGAATATATTAATGTTTCAAATATATGATTTAAAAATGATTCTTTATTAAAAAGAAGTAAAATTTAAAATTTTAAAAAATACTTCTTTTATCTGAAAAAAAAGTAATTATTTTTCATTATGTCTAAGAAACTCATAATATGGATTCTAAAATTCTAAGGATTATATAATGTTCAAAAATTTAGTAAATACTATTCATAAACTCTTTTAAATGTCTAGTTTGATATGTCGTGGTGCGCTTGAACTCTGTGTTGCATGCAGTGAAAGATATTGAATTACATTGATAATATATCATACTATGAAATCATTGGGTGATCAAGCGAATACCCAAAATTATTCTATAACCATTGTATTCATCAAATAGTTTGGTCTGACCTTTGACTGTAATACTCAACACTAGGGGCACATAAAGTCTCTTTATGTATAGTGAAAAATAATGGGAAATATTAGGTGAAAATAAGGATTGTGAAGCTACCGAATCAAACCAGGCATAAGAAATAGTGATAAACAAGATCACAATACCTTGAAAGATCTTTGGACTTCCTAGAATTGGTTCCTCTATGACATGCAACTGAATAAACCCATCTATCTTACCCCTCTACTAACGGCCGCCTTCACAACCATGCCAGGTCATTGCCAATGAGGAATGCACTTAGGTCAGCCTCCTCCTACTCTATCTACCCTCTTTGAAGCATGAGCCTACTTCCCCAACTGCTTGAATGTCCTTGATATAAACTGATACTAGTGAGGGTGCCATACCTACCCACCTCCAATATACTTTGATTGAACCATGGAATGACTCTAAAGGTACTCACAACCTTCACAAGAGAATGAACAGAGTCTAAATCCAATTGAACAAGTATAAGGAAAAAAGGTTGATGCTGATACTTATGCAGATGAATTCGCATAGGTTGAAATCTAGAAGGCCCTAACACCTAAAACATGATAATTAAATCATTTACCTTTAAAGAAAATGGCATAATCCACTAAAACTATAATCCTCCCAATGAGTGAATCATATCCACTTCCTCAACCTTCTTGTGAACGTCTATGTACGTCCTTATGGTGAAGGGAGTAAATACATACTTGATAGAATGATGAAGTGCCTCCTCTAAACGTCTCTCCTAAAACTCTTAATCTGGAAATAGATCCGTATAAAATCAAAGGATATTCTTGAACATGTTCCCTTGAACCTTTTTAAACATAATACCCTATATGAGGGAGAGTAACTCTGTCCTCTTCACTAACATCATGGTCATGGAAAAGAATTCGGCCTAGAACTCCATCTCAAAATGGACCCACAAAACATAATCATATTTTCTCTCCCTAGGTACATCATCCACCATTGACATGCAGCTCCTCATATCTCACTAACCTCTAAAATAACTCAGTACTCAATCAGAGCCCTGATCAAGGTGAAGGTGTTCTTAATATCCTCAAACCAACTCTCTTTTTCGATGTATAAAACACTTCCCTAGTATATTCCATGAGTTTATCGTTGGAAATCACATAAAATTATCTTCCACTGGTTATCCTCCTCCCCTGGATGAACCCTCATCCAATCAAGATGGATGGACCTACTAAACCTCAACTTCCTGATCCACTCATAGAAGATGACCAACTTCCATTACTGAAAATGTAAAAAATAATTTCTATGCCTAAGAAGTATGTAATTTAATTTATTATTCAATTTAAATAATTATTTTTATATTCCCAAGAATATCCAAAATCAAAGAGTAACACAAGTCATTATGATGCATGTACCTTTCCTATGGTCTCTACTCTACCAAAATTATATCCTGACTTGGTCATTCGGTATACAAAGAGTCCTTAAATTTGATCTTGGGGGCACTAAAACCCCATATCCAAGATGGTCATCTATGGAGTACATCATAAACCATAATCACCTAAAACAATTGCACTAAAAACCCATGTAATACAAACTATTCCAAACTCAAAACTCCACCATATATCTCAACCACAATGTCGGATACCATTCTATCATGAACCCCTTAATCCAAAGATACCCTTTCAAGAATGAAATGGTATAAATAGATATTATGACCCTCGAGTACAACATTCATTAGACAATGGGGTGTAAACAACCACTAACGGTATATAATATCCAAAATATGGAAGACAATTCCCTTTTTCTAAAACAATATCTAGAGATAAGATGATAAATCTCAAGAAACTCCAAACACTGAATGTAAATGTAAACCCAATATCCACCGCACATGCATGTTAAAAAAGTAAACTATTATATAAACAATACAAATACAATGTAATTACAAAAAACAACATTATGGGGTGACACACAAAAAATCCCAATGGTTAGAGCTATTATGGTCTAGCATGGTCCCCATAATCCTAATAGATTCATAAAACATTATATATATGTATGGGGATCATTAATGTATACATAGTAGGAAAAATCCAATGTATGTGGGGCACAATTGGGAAGAGAGTACTAAAGATCCT
This sequence comes from Viscum album, assembly GCA_963277665.1. Lineage (NCBI taxonomy): Eukaryota > Viridiplantae > Streptophyta > Magnoliopsida > Santalales > Viscaceae > Viscum > Viscum album. The sequence continues at coordinate 1,452,207,235 of OY728155.1, forward strand.
GTGAGAAAATAGTATAAACCAAGAACACCAACCAAGGAATACTAACCACCCCACCTCACTAGGGCATGCTCACAAAATAACGCAAGTCTTGTAATGTAATAAAATAAGAACATTGATATCTGGGTACCTCGGACCACTTACCACTAGTTAATTTCGCATCCCTAATGGTGAACATCTTGATGCTACCACACTCTTCCACAACCCCCACTATCACATCTTTCTAAAACAAACCTATTCCACAAAACACAATCTCAACCCGAAGACACCTGGGAAATAACACTTCACCCACGGACACATGGGACTCACTACAACATGAAAACCCACCAGATGAATTTGGGATACCAATTCCTTGAAGAGGGATCAGAGTGGATCCAACAGCAATCCATCCATCCTACCATATGGATTTTGGTAATAAAACCCTCCCACATTAAATGTGGGAGTTTGGATTATAATTATAAACAATATTGGTGTGTTCATAGAAATCATAAGAAACTAAAAGTATAAATATATTGGTATCAAACACCCATCCAATCCTTTTGGTTTTCAAGGCAACCAACCATTGCACACAAGGCCACCTTTGATTCTACCTCTAAGTGAAAACCCACAAAAATAGTCATAAACCCAATCTATATCCCTAATCAAATTCATTTAACCAACTACCATTATTTATATACCAAACACTTTGTTAATTCCATCCCTAATTGTGTAACTACAAAACGAAGCATACAAAACAGAATCTTAGTTAGCCATAACAAAAAATGATGAAGGACTAAGGTAAAAAACCCCACCATTCACTCCCCTTTCAAGAAAACGCATCCATCCATTAGCACCATCATTCTTCAATGTGATGTTTCCATGTCCATACTATCAATAAAAAAGACAAACAAACCTTATAATACCCACACTCAGTAGCCTCGCTCCATGAAAATACCAAACCCAGTAAGATAAACATATCTCAACCCAAAATTGCAACACCATTGACCAAAATCTGACCAGATGCAGTCCCACTTCATGAAAATTTTATCCATTCAATAATAAAAAAATATATCTCAACCTGAGATTCCATTACAGCACATGTACCACAACATCCACACAACCACACCCCCAGCCACAAAACCACATACCCCACAAAATGACTTTTTCGAACATAACCATGAACATCACCATGCCAAAAAAATAGTAAGGTGTATTCAGATTTAGAAACTGACATTCTTTATTTCCACTTTCATTAATCTGGGGTGATAAAATAAAATTTCAATACTAGGGTAGAAATTTATTTAACAATGTTTATGATATTATCATAATTTCTATATTTATAGAAGTGATTCATAAGTCATAATGGTGGCAAAATAGAGACAGAAAACAACTATGATTTTCAGAAGGATAAAACCCATGCAACTCACAACATTGATCTAAGATAAATGGTAAAGTTAAACAAACATCATCACCATGTTCTCATCCCTTCATTTATTACTAAGGTAAAAAAACTATGTTATTGTTAAAAGTATGATTATGTTTTACACTTTTTATATTATCATTTTAATGATGGGATTAAATAATAAACATAAGGGGGCATTATATTACAAACATCACATGATAAACAATAACGAAAGACTATGAAATCCCTACCACAGACAAGAGATGATTAATACATCCTTGTTTCACAATAAATGAGAGCGTGAGAGAAGAAGGAGGAGTCCAAGGGAAAACTATATTTGAAGGCCACAACACAAAAAAGAAAACATGGGAAAAGAAAGGTTATAGGTATATAAAAAGAAAACATAAACCATTTTGAAGAGAAAATCTAAACTTAGAAGATTCAGAAATTATATAAAAAAAAGAGATATGGGTTCAAAGTAGATAAAATCACGATCATGGTCAAGACCACATGGTTGGTCTATTTCAATGTATATGGTTTTTATTATATTAAGGATTTAATTTTCATCCTTAGAGATGGTGGAGATAGCTTTAGAAAATATTTAAGGAAAGTTTTAGATTCAATTTACATAGAATATAATTTAACTAAGGAGAAACTAGAAGAATAGAAAATTAGTCACCTATGGGTCAGTCCCTAACGTGATTCATCGACAGCATGCCCCCAACGTGACCCACAGATGGATCATATGAACGTCCAACCACCATACACCTAACCTACCGATTCCTGACATACTGAGGCTCATCCTACTGATTCCCTGACCTGTCGATGCCCAACCGACCGATGCCCAGACCTTCCGATGACATGTCCTACCAATGCCCTAATCTACAAATGAATAACCTACTGACACCTTGACCTACTGATGCACTGACCTACTGATGCCCCGACCAAGAGATACAAAGCTACCAACATTGTGTTTCCGACACTAAGCTAAAATCACCTATCTCACCAATGAAAAAATTTGAAAAATAGAAAATTCCTGAAATGAGTCACTGTAACCTCCCTGAATACCTCAATCATGAGATTTACACAAACAAATGGATCGGTGAGTTCCAACCCATTATAAAATATCTCTTATATTTGATGTTTTACAGGAATTAATGAAAAATATTAGGCAAATAAAATGTGTTCGACTCATCAGTTCATTTATTAGTCTATATCATATTTTTAAATAATAATAAATATCCATATGCTATATTTGGGAAACAAATATTAATATGTTTACTGTAAATCATGATTAGAATTATCAGGGATATATTTACCAAAATTATATTTCATTATATTATAATGGGAATAACATTGCTATTATTTAGCACAGAAATGTGGCATAATTTAATTTAATATTAATCCAAAAAAGAAAAATTAAAAATAGTTTTTAAGGAAAATTATATTTCAAGTAAAATAATATTTATAAAAAAATAAAGCATAAAAATCATTCCAAAGAATGTATTTTTTATTATTATTAATATTATTGTAAATAATTTTTAAAAATACTAAAAAAATGAATTTTATTTTATAAATAATTTATAAGAAAATAAGGCTTTCAATAAAAATGAATATTTTTTCATTCTTCATTGAGAAATAAATTTTTTTAGAAAACCGCAAAATTTCATGATAAGTTAAATTTGATAAATTTATTTAAATAATAATAAATTATTTTGAAATAAATTTTTAAAATGAATCATTAAGTCCTTTTAATATACAGTAACAAAAATTTTAAAATACATTTTTTTTAGAAAATATTTTTTGGGGAATAAAATCAGTTATCTAATCATTTCTTGATTAATTACTATGAATTCACTAATATGTATTTCAGGATGAGGAACCTTATATGTATTTCATACTTAATTTTATACTATCTACTCCTTTGATTTAAATGGATATTTTCTAATAGTAATTTTTAAATAATAATAATTGATGGTTTATTTTAGTTTGGTGTTGCATTTCATACTTGTTAATGAACATAATTTTCTATTAATAAAATCATGGTCTTACACATCCTTGTTTTAAATAAATAGGATTTATTTTAGATGTAAAATAATATTTCATGTCATTTATGATTACACAAAAATCAGAATTTTCAAATTATAGTTGTACATTAATGAGTAATAGTTTTTTAGAATCTTGTTACAGGGAATACACTTGAAGAGATGTTTTTATAAATATATTGAGAACCTTATAAAGAAGAAAAGATTAATTTTAAATGATCTATTTTATAAATAATATTATTCATAACATGATATAGTTCAAATCGTCTCTATAAAGGGATAAAAAATAGACCATTGAGACTTCTCTACGTCATGTAAAGAAACACTACTATGAAACTATTCATTATGGCTTCAATAATAGAGTGTTTTTCATATATGAAACATTGATTAAGGTAAATGATGTGAGGGATTTGATCTGTTAGTGATAATTATATTTAACTAATAAATATATGTATAGTGACACCAAATGATATTTACCTAGCCTAAAACCACCAATAATTAGAATGTTTTGATGAATCTAGTGCAAAACCACATCACTAACTACATACTCCATGGATTATCAGTGTTCCTGTTAAAAAATTATAAACCCTATATATATTTTTCATTTATTTTTATTAAATTTTAGGGAAATATATATAATTGTTTTAGTAATAAGTTGACCAAATAAATTTATATGTTAATGTGTAATAGCATTACTATTATATAAAAATTTTAGCGAAATAAATAATTCACTAACACAATTATGTTCTAATATTTATTTTGGTAATGTGATTCTAAATTTTTTTTATTAAATTTCTTGGATTTTAAATAATTTAATAACCCACCACTCATAGTATCTCCCACATATTGTCCTTATCATCCTAGTATAAAAAAAATTTTTTCATTAAAAATAATATTTTTCCAATTGAAACGCACAAATCACTATATCATAAAGACAAAATTTTTTAATGATGAAAACATATTTTCTTCAAAATAAATTACATTTATTTTAATAAATTTTTATTAAAGATTTTACATAAAATATATCAATTTCCAATTTTTTAGAAGACATTATTAATCATTTTAATACCAATGAAATTTAACATAATTTCTTTATAAAAAATAGTAATATTAAATAGTTGAAAAAACATCATTCTCATAATATGTATTCCCAAAAAACAATAGAGTACATAATATCCACCTACCTTACTTTAATTCCACTTAGTCTTGAACATGTTTTAACATTTGTGATCTTAATAGAATAATCCAACACGTTTTAATTACATAAAATTAATTTCCACTAAAAATTTAACAAAACTGCCCACCTAACATTGATAATATTGTCACATGATCATTTTGAATGACCTTATTATATACTTGAATTTCTAGTTTTTAAATGGAATGAACCCTTTATTACTCACCATTTTGGATTACACAACATTCATTGAGTATAATAACCATTTATTCTAATTTTAATGAAACCAGTATCAACCTGGTATTTTAATAAATTTTTATCAAATAAATTTAAAATCTCAGATCGCATTCATTATATAAAAAATGTGTTTTAACGTACTGTGATATTCTATTAATATTATAATTTGAAAATCATGATTATAAAATATAAGATAAATTTTTATGTATTAATAAAACAAATTTAAAAAAATAATTAAAAAGCTTTTATATATGGAACAAATATTAATAATAAATTACATTATTTTTAGTGTTGACTATATATACGTAAAAAATACATTCTTCAAAAAATATTATTATCATTGCTTTTCTATAATAAATATAAAATTTTTCTCATGAATTATTTATAAAATAAATTTTTAAAAAATAAAATCAGATTTTTAATAAATATGAGAATATTAATTTTGGGATAATTTTTATATAATTTAATGAACATATTAATTTGTCTATAATTTTTTTTTAAAATATGCATTTTCATCTAAAACATTTAAAATTTCTATCTTATTTAAAATGTTTTAAGAGTTATATTAGTAAAATAATTTTATTATTAATCTGAATAATCTTATTTTAATCAATTTCATTTTTATTTCCTATACTAATTCCATGAATACATACGAAAGTTGACTCTATTGAAAAACACTATTTCATATCATCTGTCTGTTTAATTTAAAATACAAATTTTCCAATTATATGAAATGATTTTGAAATACTTGGTGAGAAATTTATAGTGAGATATATTTATATTATATAATAATGTAAACATAATTTTTGGTCAAAATTAATAGTATAATTATATATGTCAATTATCATGGTTGATGTTAAAAGGGGATTACTTGACGGATAAATAATAATTTATGGTTTAAAATGACCCATAATGTAAACATAATTTTTGTTCAAACACATTTTTCTTTTAAAAAATTCACCATTTTCCTTCCCCCTTTTATAAATAGAACATATCACCACTAATATTCACAATCACAAAGCCATTTTGTTGTGAAATATGATAAATAAATCTGTTAAAAACATCCATTAGTTTATTTTATAGCCATTATTTTTTTTCAGGAAACCCTTATAAGAAGGCTAATGGGGACAACGTAACGAGTTTTTTTGGTTAATTCTAATTTTTCATAACCAATTGTTTTAAATTAGTTTATTCTCCAAAATCCCACGATATTAGTAAATTATGCTGATATAATAACATAATTATATAACATATATTGATATTTAATTATATTTCTGTAATATCCAATACCCATCTCACCCGACATCAAGTGGGTAATGACAATATTTATTTTGTTTATGGTGAACCATAACCTCACAAACTGATGTAATTGTTTTTCCATCACCACCAGTCATGGAGAGAGATAATAATATATTTAATGATTGTATATGATATTTATAAAATAATTAAACTCATTGAATTATAATATCACATCTACCTTGTTACATTTAAATACGTTGAAATTGATAATGTCGCTCATGTGTACATATAGAAATTTACCACCATGAAGTGATGTGAAATTTTTTTCATTATTCAACGATATTGAAGGTGAGGAAGGAAAATTTAATTAATAATTATCATATTGATTATATAAAAATGTTTCTATAATTCTGATATATTATTCACATTTCCGTTTCTTTTTTCAATTCTGAAAATGGAATCATCGATCATTTATATATAAAACCTACCATCAAAATGAACAATGTAAATAACTTTCTATATGATACATTATTTAACTAATATAAAAACATTTATTATGAATTAATATGATATATATATTGGTTATTATTCAATAGGTTATGCAACCATGATCAATGTAATTGATCTCATACTAAAATAAAACATAAATGAAAAACAAATACTTTTTACTAGAAACTTGATTTTAACAAGGACTTTTAAAAAACGTATAACAAAAGGGTTTAATTAAATAATATATATTATGATATAAAATATTTTAGTTCTATTAGATATTTATAATCACTAAATATTTAATATATAGTATTTTTCTATTCATATGATGATTTTCAAGACTTCACGTAATGGTTTTTCATCTCACTTTTATTTCCATTGGACACATTCCATATTCACCCATGGTTTCATTTATGTGGTGTAAATACTGACCAAAAAATTAGTTTATGAATATTCCCATGAATTTTTTTGGATATTAAAATCCATCTAGGATTATTTATTTCATGAGTAATTTGATTCCCAATTTTCCTACGTCATATAATTTTCTTATTACAATCTCATTATTTCTCAGGATTCTTGATTATTTAGTTTCTCATGATGAAATACATTGATCTAACACACAAGAAATTCATGAAACATATTATTTAATATTTATTTGTAGATAATACATGTTTCACTTCAATTTTCATCTATTAATGAACTATTGATATCAAGTGATTGTTTATGAAATTCAATTTATTTCTCTTTTCATTTGAAATTCAATTTCTTCATTATCTATGTTTTCTATAAATGTTTTAGAGATTTTTTTAATATTATACAAAAATTTATAAACAATTATTTACCTAGGGAATAAAGAATAGTCTTATATCTGAAAATATTTTTAAATATCAATAATATTCTATTGTAAGATACATCAATTATCAGTTTTAGTTTTTAAGAACTATGTGTGGGATAATGTAAACCTCATATAGAAAAAAATTTACGTTTCAATGTTTCTAAAAGCACAATACCAGTATAAATTTGGAATGGATCATTTTTTATAGAGTAATTTGTTCATATATTAAAATCTGATTACAATATATGATATGTTTGACTGATTATAACACCCTGATAACTCACCACCTTATATGTATATGAAAAGGATTTTTTTGTGTCCAATGAGTGGCATAATCCCCATGGAATTATCTACAACCCTATACCAAATGTCATAAATTCCAAATAAACTATTTATGTAATGAGATGAGATTTTTTTACAACCTAAGGATGTATCATCCAGTAATTTTAGATTTTTCTCAATAATTTGACTCTCATTTAGAAAAGAACATTATAATAAATTTATAATAAATCAACTCAACAATCCTTGAAAAACCATATACATTAACATATAATACAAATAATAATTATAATAATGAAATATATAAAATATATGATGTTTATGATATTCCTCAATATTTATAAATATAGTTCTATAATTTTGATTCCAATTAACCAGGTGGAACTTCCCCCGTTACGATTCAATTCTTATTGAATTCCCTCTATCATAATAATTCCGATTTTCTCTCTACTATAATCCCCTGGTAGAAGTGAACATTCCTCAAATGAAATATCTATATCTATTCCTTAAACTCTAAATATTCATTATTTCTAAATATGTGAAAAGAATTTGATTTAATATAATCAGTCACCAAAAGATTTATGTCTATCATTCTCTTAATCAATACTTTTCCAAAACGAAAATTTGAAATACTATAATATACAACTATGAAAATTCATATAATAGTAGTTAAATTTTAATGTTCCAATTTAATTCCCCATGTCTTATCAACAAAAAAATTGACGGTAGGGCGAAAAAATTAATACATTATTATTAAATTAATAAAACATAATAATATATCTCACACCATAAAATATTCCTCTATATAAATAAATAAAATTAATATTCCATATATAAATAATATAATATTTACAATAAATAAACATGTATCATCTAATAGGGAGAATACTTTAATTAATCAAACTCAAATTTTTTGTATATTAAATTTATAACAATCACATTTAAATGATTATTCAATTATATAATCCACATTAATTTTTATCCATGAAAATATATGGATTACCTTCAAATAAATAATATTTTCCAACTATTGTTACATTTTTTAATATCTTTCAAAATTTTCATCCAAAAATATTCTATTTTATAAAAGTAATTGATTGGAAAAAGAAAACATCCCAAACACCTAATATCACCATTAAAATAATATAATATTCAGTTCAAAAATGTCCATATATATTTCCAAATTAATATGTTCAATCAAAATAACCTGATATGGCTTTATTTCACACATTGATAACAATGAAATAAGCTTCAAATCATACACCACTATATACATTTATGTAAATTTCAAACAATATACAATAATTTTTATTTTCTATATTATTTAAAATAAATATAAACATTCTGGTGTAACATCACCTATTTATAATTTTAGTAATGATTTATCCATGAAAGCACATATAAAATCACTAAACATACAATCATAAACTCCAATTTTATTCTTTTATGGTTAGTATATGACTTTTTCCTTACAAAAATCTATCATTAACCAACTATATAATATATATCTATAGCCCAATATATCTAACAGACAATGCATTATAAAATGATACCACTCTCTTAAAATGACTCAACATAGTTGTAATGAATACTATTTATTGTATTACACATTATATGGATTCATCTAAATCATAATATCATAGTTGTTTTATATAAAACTTCTTTTAATGAAATATGAACCAAAAATATATTTTTAAACACATTCCAAAATTTCAACGTATATCCATAATATTATGCATGAATAATATAGATATTCCATTCATTTGGGGATGATAATATCAACCCAAATTCAACATTATACAACTTAATTTTCTCAAGATAATTTAAAACATTAAACAAAATATTGTATCCAAATATCAATAAAACGATACAAAAATATCACCAAATTTTTATATTCCAATAAAATAGATTTCAAAAAACTAAAGCATTAAAAAACAACATAATATATGAATGTTATCATTGTTTTACATATGTGTATATTTTTCTTGATATCAACAAACATAATTAGTTAAATTTATATACAAATAGAAAATATCATCATTATATATTTATTTTTTTAATTTTTCATTTGAAAATATTGAAATTGTATTGTTTGTTACAAATACTCAACATTATATGAGGAAAATAAGTTGAAATCTATGTTATATATTTCATTATTCATTCCATATTGATCATCAATTTAACATTATCAGTAAAATTTATCACTCTAGGATGAAATTTGTAACATTATTTGTGATAAAAGATATTATATATACTCTTAATTTTTTTGGTGCCATCAACCTATAATTTTAATATAGGATCATCTCTCTCTATATAGAACAAACTATAATTAGATACCCAAAATGTTATGAATCACAAATATTCTTACATATAGAATGGTTTTTTTTTCATTCCTTTATTTAATATAAAATCACATACATGATACCAATATGATATAATACCAGAAGATCTTCATCTTCAAAAGAATATAGATTTATATTGACCATCAATCAAAATAAGCTCAACTTCCCTTTTGATTACATTACCATTATTATATTCGTACACATTATATCATTAATAAAATTTCAGTTGGCTATATTATTTTTAAAATAATCATTCAATGTAATAATATATATAACCCACTCCCTTTGACTCAATTTAAGGTCTCACTATGTGTAAATATACCTCCTAATGTAACAATATGCATAAAATAAAATCCTATATAAAAGTATGTAAGGACATTATTTATTAGAGACATGATCAATTGATACTTAATCAATGTCATGGATTTTATAAAATGTTTCAAATATTCATATTTATTTTAATATATATCAATCCAAATTTTACCCGTGTATGATATTTTCTATAAAAAAATTTTAAATGATCACAATAAAATGATTATCATTTCTGGTTTCATGTACAGTAATTATAGTAGAATATTTTTATATTCTAAAAAAATAATAGGAATAATTACCTAACTTATCAAACCACCCATATATAAAATCTCTATGGGTTTATAATGAAATCATTAATATTAGGTTTGATAATACTATAATGAATCATTTTTAATACCATACAATCTTATGAAAAGTAAAAAAATATATTTTTCTCTAAAGACTCCACCATATATTAATTCTATAATAAATAGTGAACTAATTATGAAATAAAACTTATCAAATGACCATTACTTGTTAAATAAAAACAAATATTTCATAAAATATTCCACAAAATAAATATTTTCATGAAATTTCAATGATAATTTTTAAATACAACCCACAAATTTTTTTTATTAAATATAAATAATAGTTTCATCTATAGACACCACAAATTTTGAGTTGTGTTATTTAAATTTGTTAAATTTCATTAGACATTACAATGTATTCATAATCTATATTCCATCTTGTGAAAGGTGTCATGAAAATATCATCTTTTTCACACTCAGTTGATGGTAAATCATCCTTAAATAATTCTATAAAAACCAATCACATCCCTTTAATAGTTTTAAAATTTTACCAATAATTTTTCTTATAGTAATTATTCATCAAGATAGTTGGTTAATATTTTGGATATACATATAAAATTAGATGATACATTCAATTTTTTAAAAATAGAACTACATTAGGCCAAGGTGATAAAAATTATTTTTTTTAATAAGATCATATACACAGTGTTATAACATAAAGAAGAAAACTTTTGGTTTCGAAAAATATAATTCAATTGATATTGTAGTTTTATAGGAAAACATGATAATAAAAAAACTATGTCTCTCCCATGTGTTAGTCTAGAAAATTAATCAATAAATTAGTTTAGAAAATCATTCACTATATGTGGAATCCATAGTATATTATTCAATTTAAATTATAATTTAATCAAACTCCATTTCTTAACTGTAAATAATATATTTTATTATTAATTATCTATTTTCAACATGAATTAATAACCACACCCCCCATAAATATAAGTTATAGTTATATTACATTACACAAAATAATTTTAATGACAATAATAATTTATATTATTATTGAAAAATATAATACAACATTATATAATATTTATAAACCATATTTCCATATCTAAGAACAAAATTTTTGATGATATTTATATAAAACTAATTATAATTGAGAAATAACAACGTTTGAATAATATTTATATCCTTAATATAAGAAATTAATAAAAATTTATATAATAATTTAACAATTAATAATATATATATATAACTATTATATTACCTCTACATAAATGAATGATTATGATGAATCATTATCAATCAATGAATACATCATTTTAAAACAAATAACTAAAGTAAAATTTTAACAAACCAAAATTCAATCAATGAAATTTCTCTTCTAATAATTTTTTAATATATTATAAATCACATAAAAACACATATATGGAACCATAGATACGATATATGAGAATAATGAATTAAATAAATGGCATTCATAATAAATAATGAACATATACCAGTAGAATTGTAATTGAAACTTTTGAATAGTAATATTGTCCTTAGTAATTGTCAATCATACAAAAGAAATATAACCTCATATATGAAAGTTTAAATGAAACCTAGGTATATTATGAATGAAAATATGATATATTTATAACAAGTTATATGAAAATAATTTTTTTTATTAGTAATTTATGTGTTGGTATTTTTGAATGTCATAAATATTTAATTACAATATTATAATTTATATAACGATTTAAGAGAAAATATATTTTCATAAAATATATTTATAAATTATAATTATTTTTCCTATTATTAATTTCTAATTTTATGAGACCTTAATTTATTTTCCAGAGTGTTATAAAAGAAGTTATAATTTAAAAAATTGGTATTTTATAATAAATGCTGATTTATATAAAATTTTATTTTCTCTTTTATAAAAAATTATTTTCATAAAATGAATTTCATTTTTGAATTATAAACCATGAAAATGTGATAGGGTTAATATTTTATATTTTTATAGTACAATTGAATTGTTAATTAATTGGGATATGTGGTAATTTATAGTCTATAACATTACAAGTTAAATAAAAAATTTCTTGATTTATTGATGATATAAGAACCATAATCTCAAAATCTCCACATTTATTAATATTATCTAATAATTTAAATCAAAAACATTTATACTCATCATCTAAAATAGAAATCTAATTATTAAAATAATAAAAAATCATCCCTCTCCTCAATTAAAAATACAACCCCTCAGCACCTCATTTTCTCACAACTAAAAGCATCAAATATATTCCAATTTCATCCCAATTGTCTCCCAAGACTCTTCCCCACATCCAGGAACCTTTGGTATCAAATAAATACAATCCATAATTCCCCTAAGGAGGTTCACAAAGGGAATTATTCAAGAGGTAAAAACCTATTTCCATTTATTTTAAATTATTTACAACTTCTTTTCATTACTTATTCTCTCGTAACCTCCACTTGTACAAGAAACATTATAAATCCAGTATAATATATATAATAGAATTTTATTTTTATAACGTAACAACCCCTCATCTTTTCACATCCCCAATCATTTTGTTCTAAACATTAAATCATAATATGTGATGTTTTCATTTATCACATTCAAGGAAGCTGATTTTTCAATTTCAATTAACATATTAAGGTATTTACAAAGAAGAATGTTCATGTTTAAAATGGTTTATATATTATATATTACAATATATTAAATGTTTTGGAACCAGTTTTTATACATAGTATTATTCAATACAACCAATGTAGTGGGTACTGATAATAAATTCACCAAAATAAACTAACATTCATCATTAACTTTTTATCTAATGATTAGTAATCAAAATTTTGAAAAAATCACATATAAGACCATTTAATATAATTTATGTTCATTAATAACATATAATGTCATTTCTATGAAACTATTCTCTTTTAACAATATTTTCTATAAATGTACACAAGTAAACCAAACATGAAACTATGAAAGCGATCACTCTTGATCTATGAAATTGAATCTCATAACTCATAAAAAACCATAAATGAACATAATAAAATTTAAATTAAAAAAATAATTATTATATAGGTTCTGATTTATTATTTATTAAAATAATTTCATTATCCTGGTCTTTTGGTACATGTGAAAATCAGTTTCGAACATACGGTAAAGAATAGTTTCTGAATGCCCATTTTTCCTTCGGGATACACATTATCTCACATTAAACTAATTTAATTAATATATATTTTTGTATTATTTTCAAAATTGTATTTACATTTTACCAAATCATTTGTCCAGTTCAATACCTCTTTCTTTTAGGAAGAATTAAATGTTTTCAAAAGGATCCACTCACAAATTATCTTTATAAGAAAACAAAATTAAAGGGAACAACCCAATTTCTAACAAATTTTCATGTGCACTCCATCATCTATTTTAATAAGAGATTATTGTTTATAAAATAAATCATTTTTACCATAAAAACTATATTGGTTGATTTTAGGATTTATAAACATAATTATGATTATTTCTAGTAAATTAATATTGAATTTTTTATCTTAAACATCAGTAATGATGGTCATTTCTAGAGTTTAGTAAACATGATTATTACAGGTGTTAAAAATAGTTATAATAACCTTATAATATGTTTTTCATAATTTATCTAATTAATATCCATGTATTATTTAAAACTATTATTTAATAGACCCGTTTATGATACACAAAGTTTTTATATTTTATGACATGTTTATGATGCCCACTTCATTCTATTGATAGTGCATATGTTTATTCCTTATGTGTTATTGATAATTTTACATTGATATTTGTGAAAATGATATTATGGGTGGTCATATAGGTCACTCCAATTGGTTTGATAATGTTTAGTCTCCAGATTTGTCATGTGAAATAGCCTTCGTGGTTATCCTTGACACACGCACCTCCATGTGTAATGGTCTTTGTGGTTTTCCTAGAATTATTATCATGACATGTTTTATTATGTAGAATGATTTTTATGATTAAATGATTAAATGATTAAATGATCCCTAGTTCGCTATAATATTTTTATATATGTTAATTCATGTTACATTCCTATGTCATCAGGTTATTCCTTATAACCCATGTGATATATGTTATTGATATGTGTATATCCATTGCTGGGAATTGTAGTTAATACCATTACTAATGTATTACCCTTGTTATCCTATGAAGTTTTGCAATAAAAAATGGATTTATGATATCTTTATGGTGATGAAGTAAAATATGTTTCTGTTTCAGTTTTATGTTTTCTGTCTTATATACCCAATCTTCCAAAGACACTATAATTTATGGATTTGGGCTTGTAGATGGTTGTTAGTAATGTTTAAAATCTTGTAATATTATGTTTAAGAAGAGAGGGTCATTATAGTTATTATAGTAACATGGTCTAGTTATTTACTGATATTAGGGGGATAAAACATTAGTAAGAACCCATGGGATAATTCTTTCACCATGAATGACCATGATTGAAACAAATGGAATAATAAATAGGAAATAATTTACATTTACATGTATATCGATCAATGATCAATGTTTCCTTTTATTTTTTTATTAGCTATGTACTTTAGCCCCCTAATTATAACATATTTATCATAGTTCATATTTGGAAATAGTATAACTTATCCTAACAATCAATGCAATAGGAAATGTGAGGACTTTCATAATGATATTCTGAATATGAAGGGATTGGGTTATCAAAACAACATGAAAATACATTATCATATGGATGAAGTCAGGAATAATAACATGAATCATATAGAAACTCCTCCTCCCTTAATAATGATCCATTTCTGGTTGATACCCTTATATAGAAATATTCCTCCCATGTTTAGTTGATCTTCAGATCCTCTCCTCGAAAAATGGTGAATTATCTCCATTGTGAATATATTCTCTATTCTGTTGTGCTCGGAAGAATAGAAAGTTATGTTGGTAGTCCATTATTTTGATGATGAAGTTGATCAGTGGGGGGTACTGATCAAGAATTAAATTTCTATGGAGGAAATTAATTAATTGGAATTGAAATATTTCAAGAAAATATATTTCGATAAATATATTTTCCAAACCCCCCATCTTAAAATAGAAAGGGATTTCCTCAAATTGGAGATAAAAGCAGACATGATTATCAATACAAATGTGGAAAACATTACAATGAATAAAATAAAGGCCTATAACATTTTCAGGAACAGAACAATCAATATGGATAACTTATTTAGAAGACTACATACGATTCTATGAAAAGAGATAGATAATTGAGAATTTTATAATTATAATGATTTTATTCCTTGATATGTTAACATTGAAATAGAGAATAAAGAATCCCAATGATCACTTGTGCCGATAGATAAAAAATAATTTATTCATTAATATGGGGTGGGGGTAATGAAATAGGTATCATTATAGAAGAAAACCCAACAACAAATATGTTAATACATTTTGTAGAAGCATCATGGGAACATTCAAATGGAAATAGAGAAGTGCCTAAAATGTGGATTACTGGGGCATCTGGTTAATAAATACCAAAGGGATATGATGCATCCCACAAATACGGAATAATAAAGGAATGCTCAAATCAACACATTACTTATAGTTCAGTTTTTCAACTAAAAGATACATGGTTATTATTCGAACCATTTTTCAAAGCCAAGGTTTGTTGGAGTCAATCCATAACAACTACCTCCAAGGCTTCATGTAAGGGCATATATTACCACTACAGCAATGTTGGACCACAAAAATGATCTGTTAAAAGGTATTATGGTTATACATTATTGAATATAGGATATATTATTTCATTCTGGTACTACGTATTATTTCATATTTTTCATGTTTAGTATAAATATTCAATAATAACTTCATAATATTGAAGTCGAGTTATTTGTGAGAACATCAAAAGGGAAAAACATTCATACATTTTTAGTAACTCCTCCCTGGTAAATTTTTCAATGATAATCCACCCAAAAAAATATTATCTTACTACCTCTGGTAGAGTTTTAGGATATATTGGTAACTTATTTGCTATCATTATAGAAAACCAACATTACCTTCTAGGAATATAATATCACACTTCTCATCCTGAATCATCATTTAATTATATAAATTAACTTACAGGAGGATGCATATACTTTAGAATCAATTTATCTGATGTTTATATTACTACCTGATGAGTAAAAATATCTAGCACAAATAATTAAGACAAAAGAGATAACCATGCTTGAAGAAATTCCAATTTGAAGGACTACACTGATATATTCCATGAATATTTTATTATAACTACACCTAAGCGATAGGTTGAGTTCAAAATTGATGATTTTATTGGATATATACATATATCAAATAAACCTTTTAGAATGGACGACATTGAGTTTGAAGAACTGATGAATTAGTTAGAGAAGAATTTTGACAAGGGTTGTATATACTCGTGTGATTCATTGTGGGGGCACCAATCCTCTTTGAAAAGATGATGGATTGATCAATGTTCCTCTACATTGATTAATATGAGCATTATAAATTCTGGATATAGGACAAGTATCCTATACAATTGATATATGATTTGATAGATTAACTATTTATGGACATGTATTTCTTTAAGGTGGAACTTTTCTAAGGATATCAACTATTAATGGTGAGGATGGAAGATGTTAACAAGGATTCCTTCCACATTAATTATGGAATCTATGAGTTCATATTGATTCCCTTTAGACTCATTAATTCTCTAGCAATTTTGACAGATTTAATGAATAATGTATTTATAGGTTACAACAACACTTGTTTGGTAGTCATTATATATGAAATTATTTTCTCCCAAAAGTGAAATGGGATACATTAGGATCATTTGAATGTTGTTCCAACAACACTATGAAGGGATAAAATCTATGAAATGTACAATAAATTTGAGTTATAGATGGAAGAAGTATCATTATTGTATATTGTTATCACCAATAAATGAGTATATATATACACATCCATGATATAGGAAATCAATGTGTGGCCCATTCCAACATCTATAATGAATATCTGTAGTTTCCTTTGACTAAATAGGTATTAAAAATTATTTATGAAGAAGTTATCATGATTTTAAAACCCACTAACCATGATAGATCATAATTGAGTGAAGTTTTTTAGACATGTGGATATGAAAACTTTTCCAATGGCTTGAAAATGAGGCTTATCACTGAACCGATACTTACTCTCCCAACATCTGGGTAACTATTTATGGGGTAAAAATATTCTTAAAAGATGTAATTAGGGAACATAATGATGAAAAATGATCTAGTGATAGCCTAAACCTCATGAAAGTTGAATATTCATGTGAACAACAATTCAATTCATGATCCATTGTTGGTGGTAGTGATTTTTTCATTGAAAATATCAACACATAATCTATATGAGGAGATGTTTTGAGATATATACTAATTATAAAACCCATATGTATATATCCACACAAAACAATCTTAATATGAACAAATGGATATGTTTAAATCTAATCCATTATTATGAATTCTCAACTGACTATCTTCTTGGTACAGAATATAATGAGTAATATTCTATATACAGAAAGGATCATTCATCATTATCAATGATGGAGATTTTTATGTATCCAATATTCTTGTACATTTAATGGATGGAAATGTGAATCATTAAGAAATAACCAAAAAAACCCTTTCATAAATAATTCCTTAGTCATACCTTATGTAGAAAATAAAGGATAGTCAAATATATGATATAAAAATTCAATAAATTGGGGTAGTTGTCAAAAATAGGAAATCATCAGCGTTCCAAATGGATGTGGAAGGAGTCAAAAGAATTAGGTCACAACTATTTGTTCGTTTAATTCCATAGACAATGAAAGATCTTTTAAATTATGAACAGAGCACAACCATCTCTATTCACCTACGAAGCATAAAAATGTATCGATATCTCAAATAAGAAAATTAGTGGGACAATATAACGTAGGAGGTCAAACAATATACATCAAAGTGCTTATTGTGTCATTAAGTTAAGGCAAAATGAAAAAAGGATCGGGGATGATGAAACAATTACCCATTAAAACATTTAAATGAATAAAATTCATCATATAATTTATCGTTGGACTTCCAAATAAATCTATAATAAACATTTCTATAGAAGTTATTGTGGAGCATCTTACAAAGATAGGTCACGTTGTAGAAATTTGAGAGGACTTCTCACATGATCAAAATTAACATATATACATCGAATAAGTGATAAGGAGGTATGGAGTATACCTATAAATTGTTTTTGATAGTGATATAAAATTGTCCACTGTTTTCTAGAAAATATTCCATCTTGCTCTGAACATTGACATGAACATCAATATTACATATCATCCTCAAAATCATGGACAATATGAATGGGTTGTTCAAGCATGGGAAGAAATGTTTAAGGAATGATTTATGGTCCTTAAAGGAGTATGTGTCAATCATCTACCTTTGGTCAAATTCTTCTAGAACTATTGTTTTCACCTAAGAATCCAAATGTCACTCTAAGAAGCAGTTTATGGGAAAATATTCACAACAACGGCATGATTGGATGGTGTAGGGCAATGTAAGATACTAAGACCTGACATGTTCTAATAATTTATGGATTAGGTGAAAACCAATATAAATGCATAAAAGATGCCCAATGATGATAGAAAAACAATGTAGAAATCCATCGACATGATTCAATGTTTATGGTTGGAGACATGGTATTCTTCCGTATATCTCTATGGACGAGGATCTGAGATTTGAGAATAATGTAAAGCTAATTCTTAGGTATGTATTCCCTTTCGATATTATTGATAATGTTGGATATGTGGCATATCAACATGACAATTTGATTACCATGTATCAAGTTAAAAATATATTCCATGTATCCCCATAAGGAAGTATATTCCAAAACCATCACATGTTTTCAATTCATGGGTGGTAGAGTTGGAAAACAACTTCACTTATGAGGTGAATCAAATTAATAATTTGGATTGTAGAGATAATTTTATATTCAATAAGATCACAAACCTCATAAATTTAAAATGGTTATACCATTTGTAAGAAGAGGCAACATAGGAACCTAAGGATTCAATGATCGATAAGTACACAAACCTATTTTTAATATAGTATCTAAAAATAGTTTTAGTGTAAAATCTGATATTCGGGAAGAATGTTTCAAAAAAAATTATATTGATGAAATTTTCATTCTTATAATTATTATCTAAATTATAAATATCATAAAATCAGATAGAGAAAATAATAAATCCATTATAAATTAATATTGAAAGAAATAGTAAGCATTTATTGAAATTAAGAAACACATACCAATATAATAGTACCATTACCATTGGATTAGTAATGTGGAATTTCGGAATAGAATGTCGGTCAATATAATATATCGTTAAAAATGAAATTATAAATAAATTTATGTTTTCTTATAAATGAATATATGATTTATTTATATCATGGTATTTGTAATTATATTTTTCAAAAATAAAAAAAATTAAGTGTTCATATTTATGTATGAAATAAATATAAAATTACTATTTTAAAATTAATATAAATATTTGGAAGAAATTATATTTTTATAAAATTTATTCAGTAATTAATATTTTTTTGTAATTATTATAAGATAATTTTATAGTACCTTAATTAATTTTTCATAGTGTTATAATATCAGTTTTAATTATAAAATTATTATTTTCAATTAACTGAGTATTTTATTCAAACATTAATTTTCACATATCTATTAAACTATACCCATAAAAAAGAGTTATTATTTTAATTCAACACCATAATAGATTTTTTGGTTGAATATTTTTTGATTTTTCTAAAATAGTTTAAATTTTTGTGAATTGTGAAATAAAAGAATTTTCGATACATAACATTATCAGTGAAAGAAAAAATTTATTGAGTCATTGATGTCTTAATAACTATAATCTTGAACTATACTTCCATGTTTATTGTATATAGTCCTCAGAAAAAATATAAATATATTCATCCAAAAATAATAAACTAAGGATTAAATAATCTAAAAATACCCCTCTCCTTCACTATGAATACCACCATTACCTAGTCTTTTCCTCACACCTCTAAAGTCTTAAATATTTTATAAATCCATAAAAATATATTCCAAATACATACCAAAATTCCCATGAAAATTTCGTTTCATGAAAATTCCAATCCCATTTCACCTAAGGATGTTATCATTGACAAGAATTCAAGTGGTTAAATAATCGATCGATTTTATTAAAATAATTTTTAATTTATTCCCTATTCTTATAATCTCCAAAATGAATTTTCCTAAATGTAATGATAACATCCAAATATTTTATATACATAAATTAAATTTTTTTGATGGAAAATACCATCATTATTTCTCTTCCCCAGCCATTTTTTACTAAAAATGAAATCTTCAACATTGATGTATTGATTTATCGTATTGAAGGGTGATAAGTTTTTCATTTCCATTACCTCCTTCAATAATGGAAATAAAATAATTCCATGGTTAATATATATTAAAATGTAATTATTAATTCATACCTAATGATCTTCAACTAGTTTTTATTCATTGTATTAATTACAAAGAAAAAATTAGTCCATAATGATAAAAAATTCACCAAAATAAACAAATTTTCATCTCTATCATTTTTATAACAATTCATCTGCATAAAATATAAAAAAAATGATATATGTGACCATTTAATATTATTTATGTTAATTACTGAAATATAATTTCATATATATACATCTATTATCATTTAACAGGATTTTACATACACGTGAACAAGTAAATCAGTTATGAAAACCAAGGAAACCTACACTCCCCAACAAAGAAATTGAATCCCATAACTAATCAGAATGAAAATAAATGATCGTAATAAAATTATACTAATTAAAATAAATATTTTTGAGGTTATTAATTAATTTTTTAATAAATTAAATTTGTTTATCAGGGACATTAATTACTATTGGAGATCACATTCAGAAATAAGGTAATAGATTCTTTCTGAACCCCCATTTTTTTCGGGGTTATGCTATGTCTCCCTTTATTTCAATTTTATTATAAATTATTATTATATAATTATTATAAATTAAATTTATATGTTCATAAATAATCTATCAACAAAATTTATTTTTACTTTCTGTGGAAATACATGTTTAAAAAAAGATCCCTTCTTAATTTCCCCTATAATCATTCATAATTAATGGGAACATCTAGAGTTCTGTACTATTTTCTGGTACAATACGTAATTTTTTGTAGACCACCATTATTTTTCAATGATCATTAGTTTTATAATGAAGAAAATATGTGTTTATTTCCAGGTTTATACATAAAATAGTTCTTTTTTAAAATTAATCATTATTATTTTCTCTTAAATTGCAGTAATGTGGCTCGTTTCTAATGATTCATAACGCAAGTTTTTTAATATTTTGACTTTAGTCTAAAAAAATTATATTGTTTATAAATAATATATCTTATTAATTTCCATGTTTTATTTATAAACATTTATTCATTGACACGTTTACAATACACCCAATTGTTTTGCATTAGGACATGAGTATTATTCCCAACTCATTCCCAAGGAAATACATATGTCTATTCAATAGGTATGATTTTTCATGGGACAAAAATATTCTTGATGATTATATGATGGCTGAAACCAAATATAAATAAAGTACATTATGCAATGTTTAATCTCATGAGACATCATGTGAAATAGTTTGGTGGTGATAATCGACTAATGTTTATCTATATTCAATGGTCTTAGTGGTAATCCTTGACTTATGATCCTAAATTTTAAATGGTCTTCATGGATAGGCATCACTCATTCTCATGTCATGTTATACGATTCTTCCACATTTCATCGATTCCATGATTACATGATCTCATGTTATACAAATTATTCCTTAATAAGAATATATATGTTCCATCTATTTCTATGTAATAATGTTATTACGCCTACCCTATGGTGTATATATTATTCATATGTTTATATACCATTATAATATTTTTATCTCATCATATTATTCATGTATACCTATGGTTATCATATGATGATGTATGTACTCAATGGATGTTACAATCACTTTTTGGATATTAAATAAAATTTGTTTTTTTAGTTCCATGTTTTCATTTTTTTGTACATAATCATCCAAATACAGTTGAAATTATCATCCATGGTTTTTAATTAATTGTTAGTTATACATAAAATATTATAATATTATGTTTAAAATTATAGGGTCATTATAGTTATGTTCTATATATATCCCTTATTATGATTCTTGTAGAACATACTTAGTAATGAAAATCAACAACTGATTATTTTGTTAATATTTTTCCATCAAATTTCCAGGTTTCAAAACATGAGATAAAAATTAAATTATAATTCCTCTCACATTAGGAATGGCTGATCATTATCCATGATTTAAATATAAAATGTCATATTAAATTCAGAACTACTATATATTCCATAGAGTTATAAACTAATGTAAATTCATTGGTTTATTTGGACAATTCATCATTAAATGTGTACACACCACACTAATAATACACAATCAATCAAGTTACATGAAAATAATATAATATTAAAAATATAAGTTGATTAATCTGATTATGATATTCATTCAACATAATTTCTTTATTCAATAAATATTCATACCTCATCACGGTAATGTATAAAAATTACATTATTACTAAGAATCCATCCTATCTACATGTACAATAAAATAATTAGTCTCCATCACTACGTAGGTGGGTATAGCCAAGAGTATAATATATAATATTATCAAAATTCAATGAAACGACACATGAATTATCCTCTTCTGATTATATTATGTATACTACAATATTGAAATGAATAACAACTCTATAAAACGATTAATATAGTCCAGCAATGTTATATACAATTTATCTAAAACTCTGATCATGAAGTATTTTATTTCATTCATTTAACCTATGAATAACTAACAAATAAAAATATTTTATATTTAATACAATTATTGATACTCGGGAAATGTTCCATCTTTAAAAATTCACACCAATTACATGAAAATCTATCCATTTTTGCTTGGTTAACTCTACCTTTTTATAATACAATTATCATGGATTGAAAATATATATTTTATTATGTTCAACATATATTCATCATCATATTCCCCAGAACCCCACAAAAATAATAGAGAATGATTTATTATATTGAATTTTATTGATTTATTAACTTCCGACAGTCACACATCATTCATTTCACTTCTATGAACATGAATAAATTAGAAAAAAATCGACATATTAAAAAAAATTCTATATTTAAAGCTTGTTTCCCATAATATTATAGATATATTTTAATAAAATCTAAAATATAAATGGTCTTTATATATTGGTGTAGTAATAAATTAATAAACAATAAATATAAACTCTTAGATTATGTAACAATACAATAAATGTGTAATTAAGTTTTCCCAATGTTACTAATAAATGATTAAATTTCCTCATAAATGTTTAAATATTATTATAATTAATAATATTATTTATATTCAAAAATAATGTTGAAAAAATATTTTTACCATATTCAATTTTATTTATTTTAAACTAATTTTGAAAAAACAGGAATTTAGTGAAATCAATTTTAAATAAAATATACATTCAAAAATTTATCTACATTTATATTAATACATAAAATCACATAACAAATTGTCACATATATGTTATAGAATCTTTTAGGGAAGTGAATTTATAAGGCTACTTCATTCACAGGTTTTACAACCTATGTTTGGTGAATCACTATGTGCGGGAGGTGTGAACTACAAATATATTATGTAAAATTCACACATTTATTTCCACGTCATTGACATATTAGATTTATTAAATACTACACTATTTGTATGATTTATAACCAATATATTATGGAAATAAAATCCTCAAACTGGTGTTTTTTACAGGGTTTGGCCTTCATATACTAAATCGAAAATTATTGGTTTGACTCAAAAATTAAAATAATCTACACTATCACATCAATTTGTTACATGGAATAGTCTCAAAAAATTTTAATATAACAGCCATTAATTTAGAATATTATCCCACTAGTAGTTATGTACATGGAATCACGTCGTCTAATATTCCCTCTGATCCTTACTTTCCTCCATTTATCAATATGCAAGACTGGTTCTCACTACCACACATTGTATCGTTACATATCCATTTTTAAAATTAATAGTAACATATTTACCATATATTCTTATAGTTCAATAAATACACATTATACTTCTTCAATTTTTGATTTGGAAGACCTCATTTAATTTCAGAATATGTTATTATTTTATCATCGGCGTACATCATAAACATCTGCATCTTCTATTTCTTCAACTATGATATAAAAAATATTTCATATTTATGTTTAGTATGTGGTTACTCATCATTGAAATTATTTTAATTTTCTACTGTAAATAAATTAAATGATCATTCATAATAAAATTATATTTTTTTCTACTTGTTATTTTTTAAAATGTATTAGAATAGGAAAAACTTTTTTGGAAAATATTATGGGGGCTTACGTTTTGTTTTGGTGGTATTTATTCCCAATAAAGGTGGTTGTGGCATAACAAATACAAACACATGTTAAAATAAGTGGTTTCACTATAATAATAATAATAGTTATGACTTGCCCTTAACATGTATTTTAGGATACATATCAATGGGAGAGTCTTCGATATAGTGTTGATAACTGAAGGTGGATGATTTGGGGCCTTCAAAATGCATGGTTGATTCATTAAATTTTATTCCATAGTGCATTTTCACATAAAGAAATATGATTACCACATTAGTTAGGGACGGTATTCCATCATTCTCTTCATTGGGGGTTTAAATTCTTAAATATGATTTGTGATGTGGAATAAGGTAAAACCATTCGGTAATTTATGTGGGTACATCATGATACTTTATGGTGAATTTATCATCTATACCATTCACATGACAATGCCTTGTCTAAATTATTCATCCAAATAAATAGGATCTCTGAGAAGTAGTAGAGGTAGTCTCATGATCTAGTTTATCACTTTATTTCATATTGTTCCCACCTCATCATGTTTCTATATGAAAAAACATCATTCTACACCATGGAGATTGACCTTTGGTACTACTATATTCTGTAGAAAAAATTGTGGTCTATATCCTCACCTGAGACTTTTGCCCTTCACTATGGGGGACTTTTTATAACACTATATATTTTTTTTGTACTATCTTTTTTGGAAACTACTTATTAGGGAACCTCCGTTCCACTAACACTACCTACCACTATGAAAAACACTAATTTTTCAGTAGTGGATCCAACTCCCTTCATACTCAAATAATATATATTTTTATTGATGACAATCATCCTTATGTGCATTTTTTATCACATGGGTCTTGTTTCATCATTACCTTCCCTTAGAACCCAAAAAAATTATTAGACATGTTTTGGAAGATATTATTATGAAATTGTGTTGTAGTTTGTGTAAAATTTGATTATATAATTGAATGATCTGATGGACCATGGTGTGGATGGAAATGTCTTGATGGTCTAATTTCTCACCCTTTTTGGCCCATGTTTACACATGATCCTATATTATGATTTAAGAGCTGCATAATTTGTATTGTTCTTGAATGTGATAACATTTGTGTCTTGGTGTAGCATGTGATGCCCTTTTTAAATTTTTTCCACGAGCGATATTTTTGTAGTTTTTTCCAGTATTT
This sequence comes from Viscum album, assembly GCA_963277665.1. Taxonomy (NCBI): domain Eukaryota; kingdom Viridiplantae; phylum Streptophyta; class Magnoliopsida; order Santalales; family Viscaceae; genus Viscum; species Viscum album. The sequence continues at coordinate 1,452,233,597 of OY728155.1, forward strand.
ATTGTCAAATCATGTTATTATAGGTGATTTTATATTCTGACGATGATATGTTTATTTTAGATTATGTACTCACATTGTATGTGTGTTACCGTTCTTTGGTTGTTCTTAGTGGTTCTTGAGATTGTTGGACAATTGTGACTTATTTATCAATTATAGAAAGATAATTCATGAAATTATAATATGGAATTGAGGTACTTGATTACATGGGGGATGTAAGAGGTATTTATGGTGTCATGTAATTTTGTTATTTATGAATACATTATTTTCCAAATTCCAATAAAATGAATAAGCCTGGATTCAACTAGTGGTTTTAAGTTGACATGGTCCTACTAAGGGATAATGATGGAATGTTATAGGGGAATGACATCATGAAGACACCGTATATGTGACATCATTTTATTTACTAACATATTCCATTATATTCGGGAATGGGGATGAAACAAGTGTGTTTGTGTGTTTTTGTAGCTTGGTTATGACAGTAAAAAATGGTATTGGATTTAATGATTATGCCTTTTACCCAATTTTTATTAATTGACAATACACATGTATTATTTATAAAATTAGATTAAGGTTGCATTAGTGTTTTCCTATTACTTCTTGTAAATACACAAAAATTCATCATTTCAGTGTGCTTGTAAATTTCATGAGTGATCTATTGAAGGGAATGGTCCATATAGTTTTGGGATGAGTAGTGGAGTTTGGAGAAAGATGTAGATTGGTAAGGATATTGGATAACCCTACGATTTTTTTTTATTTATGATAATTCACCAATCTAAACTTGGTTACCACATATGGAAATATTATTTATATTTTATATATCACAATCATTTGTTCCTCATTTTTATGAGGGTTAAATAATTATTATATCATTTTTAATTTTTTTTTATGAAATGATTATATAGATATAGACTATCCACTAACAAACAAGGAGTCTCATAACTATTTTCTATCCTCTCACATATAGGTACGTTCCAAGAGATCATGTAGAACATCAGTTCATACTTATTTGTTTAAGTTTGAGTTTTACAAAATAATATCACAACATCAAGAATCAGAAACATGTTTGATTTATTTTCCATTATTTGGGGATATGATAGATAGGTAATATGATTCATGGAACTCAGGTAGGGTAAAATTGATTTTTATGGGCTATTACTGTATATTTGTCCATGAAGTTTCCATAATTTTGGGAAATTATGTTTTGTTATTATAGTAGATTAAATTCACATTTGGGGACACAAATGAATTTGATATTTAAATAATGGGAATTATTGTTAAATCATTAGTCATGACTAGGAATATAGGTTCACATTCTATAAGTATTCCAATAGTTGAGCTCCATAGATGTTCTTTAATAAAATTCCCTATTTTTTACTATTTATTTTGGATATATGTTATTTTTTTATCATATCGGTGATTCCATGTTATTGAGATATATCATAATTATCATTAATTTCTTTAACAAATCATATTTTTAATTTGTTATATATATATATATATATTTACTATGAATAATATGAAATATCCTAGACTAGGGGTAGTTCTAGGAGGGTTATATCATGGGCAGATGGTAGAATCCTATGTGAAAATTGCCAGATCCCTTATAATAGGTAAAAATTTATATGCTTCTAATGATATTTCAGGGAAAAATATATCACATTTTTTTAGCTCTAAGTTCTCCTAAGAATGTTCTAACATCATCCATTATTTTTCTAGAAATTAATCCCTTTTAAACACCCCTAAAATCAATAGTAGGGTGTAATAAGGATTTATTGCTCCAACAACCCCCAAATTTTTAATTCACTAGTGGAAAATACGATTCTATGTGCTGGGTGGAAATAATAGAGTGAATCATTTAACATTTTCAGATAATTTTAGATCAAAATATGATGATTGATGTGATCATTCAACAGAAACCTCTATGGAATTTGTTGGAGAGTTATGTTCCATGCTATATGACATGATGACCTCACATTGGCGGTCTTAAAGGACCTATTTTTTATATAGGTTTCCCAAAACTCCAATAATAAACTGATCATATGACTTCATGGAAATATAAATGGATCTATTTCAGTATTAACAAACCTTGCTTGAATCATGGAACTTCTCTATTTTTCAACACTTATGACTGGTATTAAGGCTATGAAGTCTACGAATATCAAAAATGGTCTTCAAAAAGACATTATACTTTAGGTTAAGAGAATCTACCTTACATAATACACCGAGGTTATGAGGAAGTCCTCAGTCATTTTGATGATTTTATAGGATTTACAAGCATCTAGATTTTTCCTAAACGTCTCTATACAACTCTATTTAAATCCTACTTTTGTTGTGAGTGCATCTTATAATTAAAAAAGCTATATATATATATATATGAAAATATAGTGGGAAATTAGAATCATTGTGATGTAGAGTTCAATCTCCTCATTTTTATCTAGAACTTACTAATAGTTCATAAAATATTGGAACATCAAAAATTGAAGTCCAGTATGAATAGAAACTGAGATTCAGTTCGTCAAATTTTTTAAAACAAGACATATTTTTTTTATACCATTATTTTAGATACGAGATAGATCTAGTTGTTTACAAGAAGTTATATTTCCTATTGGTTTTTTCAATATTAATATAATACTAGCTATACAACGCAAGGACAATGTCAGAGAAATAAGGATAGTAATATTTTTGAAATAGATTAAAATATTGAAAATCATTAATAGGGTCTATCCACTGTTTTAGGTATGATTTTTATTATATTATATTTATATACTTCATTATTTTATATTCATTTTTCCCATTCATTCCCATATTTTTATGTAATTATTGTACATGACATACTAGTAAATATATCATATGAGTTGGTCCCCCTTCATAATCAATTTTTCCATAACGGTGGACTATCTCTATAAATTCCATGAGTTTCCTATAGTTTTTTTCTAGTTTTTGATATTTTCATAAATTCATCATTATAGAAAATATGACCATTGCAGATATTATCATCATGGAATATCTAATCATCTTATGATATCATATTGATTCCAAACATATATGAGTTCCATTTAACTTATAAAATGGAGAGATATACCTTATTACGCGTGGTTGGGTATTTAGAGAACATGGTATTAGATTATACATAATTCATGTTGGAAATATTATGTTATTGATTGCAGGGTTCTCTCTTTTGAAAGAAACAATGTCATCCCCCACATTCTTTTAATCATATAACTCAATCAATGAAGCATTTCAAAAAGACCTTGTAATAAGTTTCCCAAATAGAGGTTTCAATATTGATATTGAAATCATTTTAAGCACAAAACCCATTTTGATACACAATTATAATATTTCACCAACTGATATGATATTTATTATGTTACAGTAGGAAAACACGGATCTATGAGGATTTATCACTATGAGTACATCATTTTGGGGTATAGTTGGGTTATTAACCAAAAATTTGTAAGTTATTCTTTAGCACTATATTTAATACCATATGGTGACCCACGTTACACTGAAGAACAAATATAACATAGCCATGATTGAGGATCATTTCGATTAGTTAGACGTATATTATGGATCATGAAGATAGATCATTTATCGGGATATCATAAATTGAGAGTAAGGGAGTAGGACTCTATGAAGATGGTTTTCTTTTGAAGTTATGTGTTGTATGATAACATGTTGAGTTTTTCCCTTATAGAAAACATATATTCATTTATCATGATTCTCATGAAATTTTTTTACACATGTTAATGGGATCATTATTTATTTTGATTTTTAATGGAATAATTATCAACTAAAATACACCAAAGTAACATTCTAGGAACCTATATTTATTCATGAATTAAATTCAGGAACAAAATATCGACATCATGTTTTCCATGTTTGAAGTCAAGAGTATATAAGTGAAATTCATGGGACATGTGGTATCCAAATAGGTATATCCAATGACCCACATAATGTTTCAGAAGTCATGTCCTAGAGCATTATAATATTGAATTAATTAACATATAAGAGGGATGTAAATATATCCAGTATTTATTCACTATGTGCTTTGGATAGGAAACTAAGTGTACTATAATGGAACATACAATTGTATGGGAGCAGTAATAACTCATTGAGGGGAGACAATAAACTATATGACTCTTTATCTATGAACACATATGTGTAATTACACTACACATGACTTTGAATAATAAATTTGGACATTGTGTTGATGTATTGTTGACACTGTCTATCTAGTGAGTAATTTTTTGTCCACAAAACTCTTGAGATCCATCACAACATATTCCCATATAGCAGCATGATCATAAAAAAATGTTCTACTGTGATTATATTTATATGTTCAACATTGAGATTTCATATTCACAATGTAAAGGTAGTATCATTGTGGATTATATTAGATATAATACATTTGATGGGCATGATCTGTAAAGACCCGTAAAATTCAAGGGAAATTTTTTCTTAATTTTCTTTAGAATTTTACAAGAGCGCGGTTTCAGACGGCACCTGATTTCGAGGCCCGGAGTGCCCGGAATCAATTTCCGAAGTTTGGCTCGGGTACGTTCAGTGAACGAACGAGCGGGAATTCCTAACTTTTGATCCGGTGCTCGGAATTGAAATCTGAGGGAACTGATGAACTCGCAGCGCCGATATTCTCTTAAAGAGACCTTTTCGGAAGTTGCGTTTGTTGCGGGACGAAAGTTAGTTTTTGGGAGAATTATAAAAAGATGAATAAAAAAATGTGATTTCTTTTTATTTTACTTTTGTAGGTTAACTCCTCTCAAAAGGAGTTAGGGGTGGGACCCGCACCCACTTAACCTCCCTTGAGAGGATTAAGTGTGGTGGGGCCCACACGAACCCTAAACATTACATCTTCCCTCAAACTCCCTTAAACCCTCTTTAATTAACATGACAACTTGTTAATTAATTTGGAGTTATCTCTTATTTGAATTTCAAACCTTTGAAATTATTTTGTGAATAAAATAAGACTTTATCTTATTTGGTTGGGTTAGAACTCTTTAGCCATCTTGGAGAGGTTTAGAGCTCTTCTTCCTTCTTCAAGTTCCGACGAAGAACGCTCAAGCTCCGACGAAGAACGCCGCACCTCCCTTCTTCGTCTACCGTGTCAACGAAAGGGAACGCCACTTCTTCCTCGGACAACCTTCGTCGGCGTACAAGGATTCGCCAATGACGTGTCTCTTCGTCATCGGATTTGACGAACGACGACCGCGACGCCTGACCTCCGCGACGTTGTCATCCGCGGGACGTTGACAAATCTTCAAACCTATACCCGAGGTAGGGGTTGTTGTATTTTGTTTATTCTTTTATCCTTGTTTGTGGTTCATGCTTGATTAACATATGGATTTTAAGTTGTGTTTTAACGTGAGGGGGTCGGACCGCATGAACACGGCCGAACCCCCTCCTTCGTTCTTGGTGCTTTATTTTGCGGATGAATCAAGGTGGCGTGGTGCCGTCGCACCACGCGGATATTCGCCGAATATTTTTACGCGACGCTGTCACGTGCGCACCATGGAAGAATCATCAAGAACGCGACACCGTCGCGCCTCGTTGAAGGAAATCAAGGCGCGGCGGAGGGACGCGGTGCCGTCGCACCGTGCCGGACGATGAACACCGCGGCCGGTACCGGGCCGCGGCAAAATGAGAAGACCGGCGGCCGGGCCGCCGGCGTCGGAAGCCGAAGAGGGGACCGTATTTTCCGGTCCCGTTGGAGAAAATTGGCCGGCCAGCTGGCCGGCCGGATGGTAATAAACCGGGGGAAATTAATCCCCCGGCCAGCTCTAAAACCCCCCCTCTTTATGAGGGGGGCGGTTCCTTTGAGGGGGGGGGGGGGGTGGGGCAGGCATCCCCCCCGTTTCCTACCAATCAAGCCCCCCACGTGGGGGGGGGGGGGGTTTGCAAACAGGCGCGGCTAAAAAGTCGTGCCGCCTCTCAATCAAGCGGGGGGCTTCCCCCCCCCCCCCCCCCCCCCCCCCCCGCGTGCTGCCTCCGTGCGGCGCCAGGCCGCCGCGGCCATCGCGCCGCCGCGCCGCCGGCCGGCTAGGCCGGGTCAGACCCGGGTCGGGTCGACCCGGTTCGGGCCGACCTAGGGGGGGTCGGGCCGGGTCGGCCCGGACCCGGACCCCCCCGTTTCGAATCTTTTTCGGTCTTTTGGTCATATCTCGAGCCACGAACCTCCGATCGACGAACCGTCTCCGGCAACGCGATCCTTGGATCGATACGGTCGTTTCAGTATATCGCACTCAAGGTTTCGGATTACTTTGAGTTCGGCCGGGTTGGTTCGTTCACGAAACCAACCGGGCCTTCGGAGCGGAAACGCTCATATCTTGAGCTACGGACGTCCGATTGACGTGCCGTCAGCCGCGTTATGTTCCTCTTAGTGAGACAGATCTTTTGGCATACTCCACCCGAGATTTGGATGCAGGTGGAGTACGGTCGGGTTGCTTTTTCCTTAAAAACCAACCGGGCCCCGGGGATGAAAATGCCAATAACTCTCAGACCGGGCGTCCGATCGACGCGCCGTCTGTTGCGTTGAGTTCCTGTTGTCGATACGGAACTTTTGGATACATCAACTCTGGAATTTTTGACAGTTGATGTATCAGCCTCTCGGCTCGTGGAGCGGATCCTCCGAACGAGCTTGCTGTGTGCGGGAACCCTAGTGCTGGCTGCGACTGTTACTACGACTGTGACTGCTACTACTGCTACTGTGACTGCGACGACGACAGTACAGAGATCCTGTGTGGATTCGACGACGACGACTTCAGCACTCAGCGATCCTACGTGGATCAGTGCTACATGTCCTGTGTGGGCCCGATCCTGTGTGGGTCCGATCCTGTGTGGGTCCTTGCGCTCAGCGGTCCTGTGTGAACCAGCGCCTACAGGTCCTGTGTGGGTCCGATCCTGTGTGGGTCTTTTGCGGGGGTTAGTTACCTATCGATCCTTCGTGGGTCCGACGAATTAGATGGATCAGAGATCATCTTTATCGTCCTTTGAAGATGTATACATGTGTGAGATGATTCTGTTGCTTTCCTGTGTGGATTGTGTTGTGCAATCCTGTGTGGATTACGTTTTGCTTTCCTGTGTAGAATACGTTTACTTTCCAGTGTGGACTGAGTTGTACTTGGGCTCGGAGGTTGGAGCGTATTTGAAATTGATGTCTTAGGTATATGTATGGGCATATACCTGAGCAGTGTCGGTTGTTACTTCGTGATTGTACCTTTCTTCGTGGTTTATCCTTTGTGGATTTGAGAGACCTTCAGGGGTCTCGGGGTCCCTACTGAGTAGCTTATACTCACCCCTGCACGGGCTTTTCCCGCACTACGTTGTGTTGGTTGCAGACAACGGACAACGTTGACCTTAGCCGAGGCTTGCAGAGCGGGACGGTACACGGAGGTGGACCACTGGGCGGGACGTGCTCGGAGCGGACGGCGGGACCCGTGGATTAGTGGAGCTATCTGTACCCACCCTTCAGGTGAGATTTCCAGTGGACAGCTCGGTGTAGCGGCTTTTACTTTTTAGTTGATGTTTTCCCTTTCGAGTTGTACTTTACTTTCAGTTTGGGTTTGTATACTGGCCCATTTACTTTTCCGCACTTTCAGTTGTACTCTACTTTTGCTTAGTGTTTACTTTCCGCTTGTTTACTCTGTGGTGTTTGTTTACTTTACAAAGGCAATGCCTTCCCTTTTTACCGGGATTTACGCCTTGGTGCTAGTCGCAAGCCCCTGGCCTATGGAAGGCGGGCTTGGGGTAGTCACGGCACGGACCCCGAGGGCGGGTCGTGAAAAATTGGTATCAGAGGAGTTCGGTTCTACCGCGAACTCTGATCTTTTCTATGTGAAGCAATAATGTTTAGCATATTGAGTGTGGTTATCAGTCCAGGGAGTCCAGTGTTGGTGCGGCGGCCGACGTATCCGTACACCAGGACCCTGACTTCTGATTTCCGACTTAATGCACGAAAACATTGATTGCGTGTGTGTCTCAAATTTTTCTTTGTGATTACTTATATCAGCTCACCAGGTATACTGTTCTGACCGTGGCGCACCTGTTTCCTTTTCAGGATGGCCCCACAACGGCAGCCAGCTAGGGTTCCGAGAGTCGAGCGTGACGACAGCCCACCGAGCGACGAGGCCTCGGTGCAGGGCCCTTTGTCAGCAGTGGCACCGGCGGTAGCACTACCCGCCGAGCCCCTGATGCTTCCAGCAGCAGCCGCTGACGATGCACGTCGCCTCAGCGCACTGCATGAGTTTCAGCGCCAGCGACCACCCAGGTTTCGAAGGGGAGACGGATCCCCAGGCAGCGGAGGACTGGCTGGAGGCAGTGGTACGAGTGTTTAGGCTAGTGAGGACACCAGAAGACCTCATGGTGATCCTCGCTGCGAGCCTACTACACGCAGCAGCAGGACGATGGTGGAGCTTGATGCTCCAGGTGCACGATGAGGCATCTCTACTTTGGACGGACTTTGAGAGCCTTTTCTGCTCGGAGTTCGTCCCAGCCACCCTTCGTGCGGTGCGTATCCAGGAGCTTCTTCAGCTGCGGCAGGGCAGCATGACGGTCGCTCAGTACTCGGCAAGATTTACTGATCTCTCGCGCTACTCGACCGACATGGTACGAGACCCATTCTTCCGGGCCCAGTCCTTCGAGTAGGTATTGAGACACGAGATCAGGGTATCGCTGATCTCCCTCAGCATACCGACTCAGACAGGAGTACTGGAGCGTGGCCTTCTGATCGAGCGCTTCCTTGCTGAGTATACACCAGCACAGCAACCCACCGCAGGGCGGCACGTAGCAGAGTCATCTGCAGCAGGCAGTCGACGGATGACTCAGGGGTCCAGGCAGACCAGACCTTCGGGCAGACGACCTCAGGACACTAGATCAGCAGTGCGGGGCACACAGCGTGGAGCCAGTCTTTCGAGAGGCAGACAGTGCTACTCGTGCGGCGGGCAGGGCCACATGGCTCGTGACTGCCCGACCCGCCGTGCCGAGGAGCAGCAGATTGTTGAGGGACCACCGAGGCAGAGGAGCTGGACAAGCAGCCGGTGGTGGGCGAAGCTTTGAGGCTCTGCCACCACCACCACCAGGAGGTCCACCCCGACCATAGGGAGCTGGCGGGCAGAGACAGGCACAGCTCCAGGCAGCAGAGGCCTACGACCACGACGCACCCGATATGATTCGAGGTACTATCTGTGTCTATTCCACCCTTGCTGCAGTTCTTATAGACACAGGAGAGAGTCACTCTTTCATAGCCGCTACCCTTGTTCGGAGCTCGGAGATTCCGACAGAGTCGTTGGCTCGATCCTTACAGCTAGAGACTCATACGGGAGCAGACTTGACGATTACGCACTGGTGCCGGCAGTGTGAGCTTACTCTAGGAGGCTAGAGCTTCGGCTGGGATCTTCTTGTAGCAGCGTCGAGGCCTTACGACGTCATCTTGGGCATGGATTGTCTATCTACGGTCCATGCACAGATTGACTATTTTATGCGCAAGGTGCGATGTGTACGCACCGCCGGGAGCAGGTTCACCTTCAACAGCGAGAAGGGAGCCTTAACAGCACAGGATGGACATCCGCGGAGGAGGGTACAGCCCATAACTCATCAGTTGGCTAGCCTTATCCTTGGAGCAGTTGACGTGCGGAGTCCTGGTATTCCTACAGTGGTGGATCAGTTTGCAGACGTTTTTTCCGACGACGTTCCAGGGCTACCTCCTCGTAGAGAGGTAGACTTTTATATTCACTTGTACCCCGGGACAACCCTAATATCCACTCCAGCATATCGGATGGCCCCCGCCGAGCTTCGAGAGCTACGGGTATAGTTGGAGGACTTGCAGGGCAAGGGGTTCATCCGACCCAGTGTTTCACCCTGGGCTTCCCCGTTTTTGTTCGCCAAGAAGGCGGACGGGAGCTTGCGTCTTTGTGTTGACTATCGTCGCCTGAATCAGGTGACAGTGAGGAACAAGTATCCGCTACCGAGGATTAACGACCTCTTCAATCAGCTCAAGGGAGCACGATGGTTCTCGAAGATAGACCTCAGGTCAGGCTATCATCAGCTCAGAGTCAGAGACGAGGATGTGCATAAGACGACCTTCAGATGTCGGTATGGACACTATGAGTTCTTGGTTATGCCTTTCGGTGTAACCAATGCTCCAGTAGTGTTTATGGCTCTCATGAACAGGATCTTTCAGCCATACCTCGATCGGTTTGTCGTGGTCTTCATCGACGACATTCTGATTTACTCTACGAAAGAGGAGGAGCACGCCTATCACTTGCGAGTTGTACTAGACACACTCCGAGAGCACCAGCTTTATGGTAAGCTCTCGAAGTGCCAGTTCTGGATACGTGAGGTCCACTTCTTGGGACATGTTATCTCTGAGGCGGTAGTTGCAGTGGATCCCGTGAAGATTGAGGCTGTGTTAGCATGGGAGCCACCCAGGAGCGTGACTGAGGTTCGGAGTTTCTTGGGACTAGCTGGATACTATCGGAGATTCGTGCTAGACTTCTCTAGAGTTGCGGCATCACTCACAGCTTTGACGAAGAAGGGGAAACCCTTCGTATGGTCAGACAGATGTCAGCATAGCTTCTAGGAGCTGAGATAGAGATTGACCTGCGCACCTGTCTTGAGGTTGCCTGAGGAGGGAGTAGGGTACGTAGTTTACTGTGATGCATCAGGGACAGGACTCGGATGTGTTCTGATGCAGGAGCGGGCGGTGATCGCCTATGGATCACGTCAGTTGAGGCCGCATGAGCAGAACTACGCTACCCATGACCTGGAGCTAGCAGCAGTGGTCTTCGCTCTGAAGACATGGCGACACTATCTGATGGGAGAGGGCTTTGCAGTCTTTTCTGATCATCAGAGTCTTAGGTATATCTTCTCTCAGAAGGACCTGAACCTGAGACAGCGACGATGGATCGAGTTCCTCCAGGACTATGACTTTGAGATAGTCTATACTCCTGGGAAGGGGAACGTAGTAGCCGATGCCCTTAGCAGGAGGACAGGCATTCAGCTACTTGGGGAGGCGACGAAGCAGCTAGCCTCTTTGCAGATATCCTTCATGGATAGAGATGGAGCAGCCTTTCTTCAGTCTCTCACAGTCACTCCTCCACTACTGCAGCGAGTCAGGGAGTCACAGCATGGGGACGCTGACTGTGAGACACGGCGTGCACAGATATCCTCGGGACAGGCACCTGATGGTTTCTCCCTTGGAGCAGAGCACGACATCCTTTTCAGAGGACGTACCATGGTACCATTCGCTTTGTGAGAGGAAGTGCTGAGAGAGTTTCAGACTTCTCCTTTGGCGGTACATCATGGAGTGGCGAAGATGTACCAGGACCTCAGACGAAAGCACTGGTGGTTGGGAATGAAGAAGGCAGTAGCAGAGTTCGTTTCTCGATGCCTCACCTACCAGCAGGTGAAGGCAGAGCATCAGGTACCAGCAGGCTTGGTACAGTCCTTGGAGGTTCCGGAGTGGAAGTGGGACGGCATATCTATGGACTTTGTGACTGGACTTCCACGTACTTCCAGAGGTCACGACTCTATCTGGATGATTATTGACCGTCTCACCAAGTCGGCACACTTCTTACCCATCAGAGAGCAGGGATCAGTGGAGAGCTTGGGACGTCTCTACGTTCAGGAGATTGTGCGGCTCCACAGTGTGCCATCATCTATCGTCTCCGATCGAGATGCTCGCTTTACTTCCCGGCTATGGAAGGGGTTGCAGGAGGCGTTCGGGACGCAGCTACGTCTGAGCACAGCCTTTCACCATCAGACGGATGGTCAGACGGAGAGGACAATTCAGACTCTCGAGGACATGCTCCGTGCATGTGTCCTCGACTTTGGTCGTAGCTGGGAGGACCACCTACCCTTGGTGGAGTTTGCGTACAACAACAGCTACCACTCCACCATCGGGATGGCACCGTACGAGGCATTGTACGGCCGACCTTGTAGATCTCCTTTATGCTGGACAGACCCTGGGGAGTCAGCACTAGTGGGACCGGAGATGGTCCAGGCCACGACAGAGAAGGTCCAGATCATCCAGGAGCGGATGAGGACAGCACAGAGCCGGCAGAAGTCATATGCTGACAGGAGGCGGAGGCCACTAGAGTTCGAGGATGGCGACCACGTCTTCTTGCGGGTCTCACCTCGACGTGGTATTCGGAGATTTGGTCGAGGCGGCAAGTTATCTCTGCGCTTCATCGGACCCTTCCAGGTTCTCAGCAGGATTGGTGAGGTGTCTTATCGCCTGGCTCTACCACCTCAGTTGCACCGGGTGCACGACATCTTCCACGTGTCTCAGCTGAGGAGATACGTGCACGACCCGACGCACATCATTGACCATGGGGAGCTTGACGTTGACGATAGGGCGACTTTTACGGAGGTTCCGGTGGAGATAGAGGATCGACAGGAGCGAGTCCTGCGTGGGCGATCAATTCCTCTTGTGCGCATCAGATGGCAGCACGGGAATCTCCAGGAGAGCACATGGGAGCGGGGGGCTCAGATGCGTGCTCAGTACCCTCATTTGTTTCCCTAGTTTTTGATGTATCTTTACGGGGACGTGAAGCCCTGAGGTGGGAGTAATGTAAAGACCCGTAAAATTCAAGGGAAATTTTTTCTTAATTTTCTTTAGAATTTTACAAGAGCGCGGTTTCAGACGGCACCTGATTCCGAGGCCCGGAGTGCCCGGAATCAATTTCCGAAGTTTGGCTCGGGTACGTTCAGTGAACGAACGAGCGGGAATTCCTAACTTTTGATCCGGTGCTCGGAATTGAAATCTGAGGGCACCGATGAACTCGCATCGCCGATATTCGCTTAAAGAGACCTTTTCGGAAGTTGCGTTTGTTGCGGGACGAACGTTAGTTTTTGGGAGAATTATAAAAAGTTGAATAAAAAAATGTGATTTCTATTTATTTTACTGTTGTAGGTTAACTCCTCTCAAAGGGAGTTAGGGGTGGGACCCGTAACCACTTAACCTCCCTTGAGAGGATTAAGTGTGGTGGGGCCCACACAAACCCTAAACTTTACATCTTCCCTCAAACTCCCTTAACCCCTCTTTAATTAACATGACAACATGTTAATTAATGTGGAGTTATCTCTTATTTGAATTTCAAACCTTTGAAATTCTTTTGTGAATAAAATAAGACTTTATCTTATTTGGTTGGGTTAGAACTCTTTAGCCATCTTGGAGAGGTTGAGAGCTCTTCTTCCTTCTTCAAGTTCCGACCAAGAACGCTCAAGCTCCGACGAAGAACGCCGCACCTCCCTTCTTCGTCTACCGTGTCAACGAAAGGGAACGCCACTTCTTCCTCGGACAACCTTCGTCGGCGTACAAGGATTCACCAATGACATGTCTCTTCGGACGTATCTCTTCGTCATCAGATTTGATGAATGACGACCGCGACGCCCGACCTCCGCGACGTTGTCTTCCGCGAGACGTTGACAAATCTTCGAACCTATACCCGAGGTAGGGGTTGTTGTATTTTGTTTATTCTTTTATCCTTGTTCGTGGTTCATTCTTGATTAACATAAGGATTTTAAGTTGTGTTTTATCGTGAGGGGGCCGGACCGCATGAACACGGCCGAACCCCCTCCTTCGTTCTTGGTGTTTTATTTTGCGGATGATTCAAGGTGGCGTGGTGCCGTCGCACCACGCGGATATTCGCCGAATCTTTTTACACGACGCCGTCGCGCGCGCGCCATGGGAGAATCATCAAGAACGCGACATCGTCACGCCGCGTTGAAGGAAATCAAGGCACGGCGGAGGGGCGCGGTGTCGTCGCACCGTGCCGGACGACGAACACCGCAGCCGGTTCCTGGCCGCGGCGGAATGAGAAGACCGGCGGCCGGGCCGCCGGCGTCGGAAGCCGAAGAGGGGACCAGATTTTCCGGTCCTGTTTGAGAAAACCGGCCGGCCAGCTGGCTGGCCGGATGGTAATAAACCGGGGGAAATTAATCCCCCGGCCAGCTCTAAAAACCCCCCTCTTTATGAGGGGGGCGGTTCCTTTGAGGGGGGGCAGGCGGCCCCCCGTTTCCTGCCAATCAAGCCCCCCACGTGTGGGGGCGGTATTGCAAACAGGGGCGGCTAAAAAGCCGCACCGCCTCTCAATCAAGCGGGGGGCTTTGCCCCCCCCCCCCCCCCCCCCGCGTGCTGCCTCCGTGCGGCGCCAGGCCGCCGCGACCATCGCGCCGCCGCGCCGCCAGCCGGCCAGGCCGCGTCGGCCCGGACCCGGACCCCCCGTTTCGAATCTTTTTCGGTCTTTTGGCCATATCTTGAGCCACGGACCTCCGATCGACGAACCGTCTGCGGCAACACGATCCTTGGATCGAGACGGTCGTTTTGGTATATCGCACTCAAGGTTTCGGATTACTTTGGGTTCGGCCGGGTTGGTTCGTTCACGAAACCAACCGGGCCTTCGGAGCGGAAACGCTCATATCTTGAGCTACGGACGTCCGATTGACGTGCCGTCAGCCGGGTTATGTTCCTCTTAGTGAGAAGGATCTTTTGGCATACTCCGTCCGAGGTTTGGACGCAGGTGGAGTACGGTCGGGTTGGTTTTGCCTTAAAAACCAACCGGGCCCCGGGGACGAAAATGCCAATAACTCTCAGACCGGGCGTCCGATCGACGCGCCGTCTGTTGCGTTGAGTTCCTGTTGTCGATATGGAACTTTTGGATACATCAACTATGGACTTTGTGATAGTTGATGTATCAGCCTCTCGGCTCGTGGAGCGGATCCTCCGAACGAGCTTGCTGTGTTCGGGAACCCTAGTGCTGGTTGCGACTGTTACTGCGACTGTGACTGCTACTACTGCTACTGTGACTGCGACGACGACAGTACAGAGATCCTGTGTGGATTCGACGACGACGACTTCAGCACTCAGCGATCCTACGTGGGTCAGTGCTACATGTCATGTGTGGGCCCGATCCTATGTGGGTCCGATCCTGTGTGGGTCCTTGCGCTCAACGGTCCTGTGTGAACCAGCGCCTACAGGTCCTGTGTGGGCCCGATCCTATGTGGGTCTTTTGCGGGGGTTAGTTACCTATCGATCTTTCGTGGGTCCGACAACTTAGATGGATCAGAGATCATCTTTATCGTCCTTTGAAGATGTATACCTGTGTGAGCTGATTCTGTTGCTTTCCTGTGTGGATTGTGTTGTGCAATCCTGTGTGGATTACGTTTTGCTTTCCTGTGTGGAATACGTTTACTTTCCTGTGTGGACTGAGTTGTACTTGGGCTCGGAGGTTGGAGCGTATTTGAAATTGATGTCTTAGGTATATGTGTGGGCATATACCTAAGCAGTGTCGGTTGTTACTTCGTGATTGTACCTTTCTTCGTGGATTATCCTTTGTGGATTTGAGAGACCTTCAGGGGTCTCGGGGTCCCTACTGAGTAGCTTATACTCACCCCTGCACGGGCTTTGCCCGCTATACGTTGTGTTGGTTGCAGACGACGGAAAGCGTTGACCTTAGCCGAGGCTTGCAGAGCGGGACGGTACCCGGAGGTGGACCACTGGGCGGGACGTGCTCGGAGCGGACGGCGGGACCCGTGGAGTAGTGGAGCTATTTGTACCCACCCTTCAGGTGGGATTTCCAGTGGACAGTTCGGTGTAGCGGCTTTTACTTTTTAGTTGATGTTTTCCCTTTCGAGTTGTAATTTACTTTCAGTTTGGGTTTGTATACTGGCCCATTTACTTTTCCGCACTTTCAGTTATACTCTACTTTTGTTAGTGTTTACTTTCCGCTTGCTTACTCTGTGGTGTTTGTTTACTTTACAAAGGAAATGCCTTCCCTTTTTACCGGGATTTATGCCTTAGTGTTATCTCCAGCCCCTGGCCTATGGAAGGCGGGCTTGGGGTAGTCACGGCACGGACCCCGAGGGCGGGTCGTGACATGATTTTGTGGGGGAGATCATCCATGGAGTAGTGTTTCTTGATGATATTCAAGAAAATAAGAAGATGGATGTGATTGGGGACCACATTTATATGTCATTCACAACATTAGTGGTCAAATACTCACATGTGGACCAAGTGAAAACTATTATAATTTATGACCTATAGGTGACTGTGCTTATATAAGATCTATCATGTGGTGATTAGTAGATTATATTTTTCATGATGGTGGTGATGTGATCTTTGTATAGGGGATAATACTTTTCCCTATTTCCATCATATAAGATCTAACTATAGTATACTATACAAATATATGGTTAGTATATCTTGGATAAATTAAGATATACCATAACGATTTATGATTGTTTTGTTGGAATGGTATTATGGGAGACATATTCTGTTCAATATATTTATGACATACCTTTTAGAGGTTGAAGGATTATTCCCACAGATATAATGATTATATCATTCTAGGTCATATGTCAATTTGGAAGTGGGAGGATATCATGATAGTGTTTTTTATTATTTAACCTAAAACCGATAGAGGATGTGACATAGGATTGGTGGTTCTGGAACTGCTAATGAATGTGGTCCACTTTTTCCTAATTAGAGACACAAAGTCAATGGAGTAGTTTGTGAAGCACTATATTTGTGATATCGTTTGTTATCGAGAAGTAACCACAAGAGTTATTTTAGACAGAGTCACTACTTTTAAAACATATTTTTCATATATATTATATAATGTCATAGATAATTATATGAGATTCAATAAAATATTCCATCTTCTGATATACAAGAAATCCCAATAGACTATATGCATATTGGACCAAATTATTTGAGATTGCTTCCATGACTTTAGTGGATCGTGGGATGATCAGATAATGTAGGTCGAGGACATGATCAAAAATAGATACCATTAATTGATATAGAAGTAACATTGTTGGTTTTTAATGGGAATTGGTTTTTAACTCCTATATAGGAATGATGTGGCTGAGGAAGCAGTTGTGGGCCTCTGAATGGTTTAGCAGACCACCAAGAGAGTACTACTGAGTATTAAGTGGCTGATCACCAATCAATAGAATGTGTGATCTTAGGGAAACTATAAGAGAAGACCATTAGGGACCCATGACAAAATATTACCGAATAATGAGTCATTGATTATTATGATGACATTTGAAGACGTATTGAAATCATTAATAATGTATTATGGGTCTCCTTAAGATCACAAAATAGATAGGGGTAGAAACAAACTGTATAGATTATCCTTATCCATTCCATGTTATGCACATTGTTTATCACATATCATAGTATCAGTGGAAGATACATATTCATGTGAATGCCTGCAATTGGAGGGAATTCAACCTAGAGCTTCATTCATGTTATAATGTGTTTCTACTATGGATTATAAAATAGAACATGAAAAAATTTCTAGGGATAACTGTTCCACTTATTAAATTTTTTTGGCAGCATGTCTGGATCTAGGAAGTGTTTAGGGATTAATAAAATCATTATTGACCTTAGTTCATTTAGGTGTTTGAGTAGATCCATCAGAAATGCTTCTCGAGGATGATATATAAGTATAGGAGTATAATTTTATGTCCCTAAAATGATTATTATTTTAAAAATATTGTTTATGATCTTGTTTTACTATTCTTCCATGTTTTGTTTTGGGTCGAAGGGTTTGGGGAGGTTTTATGAGTCTTATATGGTTTCTTTAGCGATATACCCCAACACTAAGGTTCATTCACCAAAATGAATAATACTATACTACAATGGTCATCCAAACACTATGATGAAAATTAATGTTCCATATCCCTACTATGGAGTCGAGTCCATTACATAGGGATAAATGTTGAACTATAGTATGGATGATCAAAGTATCTTCTTTTGAGGCATTCATCATTGATAGTCAATTCATTAGATGCTGGACAACTATGATTGAGACCACACCACATGTCTATTTCCATATTAGTTACAAATAGATGTATATCTATAAGGTACTTGAGGATTAATCCTCATAAAATTCTATTTTGATCATGAGTATGGATAAATTGTTTGATATAGAATGATGGGATTTAAAAATACAATAAGGTGGGTTTATCACAATGACTGAACCAATGAAACCACCCTTTTACTATTCCATTTTTGGGAATCCCAGGAGCTATATTATGATAGAGAAGTAATCATAAAACATAATTCGTCTCATTATGCTTGAATGGTGTATGCCAAAACCTTCATTTGTTCAATAACACTTATTTCTTCTCCATGGTTGTCCTTATCTGGTAATTACCCATGATAATGGAGACCCTGTTATGTTTACCCACCACATAGTTTTACAAAATTCAAAATTAAGGCCACATTTTAATTCTTTCAATCATTTTGGTGTACCATATTACACCATATACCATTTTTAATATACCCTTATACACTACAAAATTTTCTTTTCACTAAGGCTACCCCCAATTTTCAGGTGGATAATCCTACACCCTTCAACATAAAATATCATCAGTCCATTTTGTTGATGATCCACCACATGTGAATTTGGTTGGATTTAATTGTTTCTTTTTCATGATATCATTACTATATAACAAAAAAAAATGTTTTATTAGACCAGTTCTAGGTGATCATAGAATGTCATCATGTTCTAGGTGTTGTACAATCAATAATTGTTTATTGGTACATTATGCAAGAAAAGATGTAAACATAAATTACATGAGATATGATGTATCTAAAACTTTTATTCCATTGTTTACACTTGTTAATAAATTATTGCATACTTAGTTGTATGATTGTTTTTTTATTCAATGTTGTCCCATTTTGGGTGTGTTTGAAACCCATGTGACCATTTTTGATATCTACACTTATATTTATAATTATATTGCTTCATTCCATCGTTAACTATGATCAAAATATATTATGTGTAATGTTGTATTCTCATAATGATATGATATACCTGGTTCTATTCACACCATTTATGTTTTTATCATTCCTTGGTAGTTGTTAAAAGGTAATTGAGATTCGTTGTCTATCAGACATGTTTACCCATTTTTGGGTGGAGTAGCCTTGGTTTCTGGCAATGGTCAATATAGGTCAGATCACAGGGTGGAGTTATGATGTATCCATGGTTTCGTGTATGGTTATCTATGAGGGAGGATAAATTTTTCATTTTTCATTCACCATTAGAAATCATATTTTCTACTAGTGGTCCATCTGTGACATAGTCCTTGTAGGAACCCATAGAACCCTATAAAGGGAGGGTTGAATCTGGGTGAAAATATTTTCCTTTAATGTGATGGATCTTTTTACAAAATTGGAATGAAATCATCAAAATATTTTGTTGGATTCAATCAGTAATCAATCATTCACATGTAAATAAATAACACAGGAGTTTTAATTGGTTCACCATTAAGCGCAATTCCATGGATATTTCGACAACATTGTTTCAGCCTTACATAAATACACTAATCTTCACTAGATGTGGAATAAATATGTTCAAAAATAGTCACACTATTTCAAGAACACTGCCTTTATAATATTTTAGGGATATAAAACTACATCACTCTTATCACTTCTATTGACTCCCGCTATCTCACTTCATTGAAAAGGGTCTACCTCAATTTATCAAAATGAAGGTCAATCTAAAGGATTTCCCTTAAAAGTTTTTCCCAAAAATAGAATGACACTATTATTTCACAATATACCTAACTTCTTTCTATATTAAATCCATGTCCACATAAAAATAATGTTAAAAACTTCCATCCTTAAAGCACACTATATTCATGACGCTCCCTAATTTCTCTTAATAGACTACCTTAATGATGTACCCCTCCATTTGTAGAGCTCAAAAATTCAACACATAATTCCATATAACCATGAAAAAGAAACTAATCCCAAGAATTTCCCTCATTATAGGATTATAGTATTTTTTATGATCAATATTGTATAGAAATATTGATTCATGATGCTCCATTTGCATCTCAAAATTCGATCATTTCATTATTTGTCTTCAAAAAACAACATTAATATTAAGTAAGGGATTCCTCGTAGTTATATTCATAACCCATACAATTCCCCACAACATATTATAAATTGTTTTGGATATCTCAAAAATATCTTCATTTTTGTGCTCTTATAGGTGTTCCATGGAAATTCCATGTTCACAATGTTCTTCATAATCAATGAAAATTAGGTCAAAACCCTTTCCCTTCCACGAATCTATAATTTTATTAATTGTAGAGATCACCATTCCCATTTACAATGCTTAAATTATTTTTCATTTGTGGTACTCATAATTATTGCATATATCACTATTATATTCATTTAATCATTTGGAAAACTCAAAAAATGAAGACCATCTTTGAGAAATGTATCATTTATTTCCTATATTTTCTGACCGTTCATGTTCATTCTGATCTTCCATGTTTAGGATTTAAAATAAACACAAACCATACTCAATTTATACCAATGAATATCCTTGGATCTAGTAGTCCTCTTGAGGGATATTGTACATTGTATGGTATTTATATGACATCTTGAGGACAACCTACAATTGATACCATGTGTTTTACTTATTGATTTTATTAAATTTTGACATTTAGTCGAAGCATGAATGGCTAGTGGTTTTGAGTCTTGGATAGTGCACTAATTCATAGTTTGGTATTTTATGTTTATCCCTCTCATAAATTTATAATTATTTAAAACACTTCTATAAAAGTTTACATCCTGATATAGATCATTCTTTATATCATACATATTATTTTACTCACACTATACATATGAATAATGTAGAATTTACTAATTTTATGAGGGATATGATTAAGTTTAACGGAGATATATTGGATGTGTATCTAGTGGATCATAGAGAATGTTGAAGACCGATAATAACTCCATAGGAACTGAAATATCATTTGTTAATTTTTCTTCTTTAATTTCTTCATAGATGCTTTCTCTAGTGTTTGATCATTTTTAAATGGAATGTATTCTAGGAATTTGTTCAATATTTTTTCTTTTTTACATATTAAATATAATATTTATTGATTATTACTGATCATATTAAATCATACTGAGTGTATCATATCCCCTATGAGGAAATCAAACCATGAAAAATAGTCGTTGACCACTTATATACTAGGAAAAAAACATGAATTCATGTGTCAATCAGTATCGTACCAACTGGTTCAGGTGAGGAATTTAGATTCAAAATAGTCACAAAATTAATTGTATCTCCCTATATTAACATTGTTTATTTATATTCATGTTAAATTGGTAATAATTGAAAAACAAATGATTATATTGTTCTGATATTTTTCTCAAAACTCCATAAATGAAGATAATTGTTAATCATATGATAACATAATATATTTCAAAATTGTGGTGTTGTATTATTTTTAAATGTCCATATTACTAATGGTTTTATCCAATTTTAGTTTCCCAATTCTATATATATACAATCACTCAAAATTCGTCACCAACATGTTGATGGACGAATAATGTTGGGATGTGGAAAATTCCATCTATGGAATTGAACTCTTCTGAATTCTTCTCAGTGAGTCCCTATTGATCAGCAGGATAATTATCAATATGATTCAATATAAACCACAATGTTATCATGTTATTTAATCCCATAAATAACAATTAATTTATTGTTTGATATAACCTATTCTTATCATATAATATTTTATACTTTTATAATTATATTCCTAAAATAATTTTAATAAGTTCAAATTAAAATGTAATAATTGGGTATGGTTTTTTAATTTTTATTTAGACTCAATGATGTCTAAATGGAACCTTACAGACTCACCTTGTATTGTCTATATATCATTATATTATTTTCTCATCTTTAATATTTTTGTTTATTTTGTTTAGCCCAATGTATTATGTATATACATGATGGAAATTAATTACCAATAATAATTAAACAACAATTAATTTTCCATAACTCAAAAAAGAAAAAAATTATTCACAAAGTAATGAACTATAAGAAGTTAAAAAAAAGAATTAAAATATTCAGAATTGGGTTCATGGGGACCTTGTGAAGTATTAAACTCTATGAACATCCATTATTACATATTATCTTCCTTAAAATCAATATATTATGATATTTCCATATTATCATAAACAATATATAGTCTGTGTTGTACCATATAATTTCATGTAACATCAGGGAAAAATGAACTATATTAAGTGAATTAGATTATAAATTTTTATTTTCACAGGTCAGAAAAAAAATTATATACATTATCTGATACATCTAATGTTTTCTCAAAGAAATCATTAACACCTCATGTATATTCAATGTAATATCAATTAAGGCATCCACATCAAAACATTATCAAAATATATCCTCCTTATGATTATAATAACATTATATATTGAATAATAATTTTATAGATTCAATCATTTTTATAGATTTTTTATTCCATTAAATTTATTCAACTTTTTATCAATTATCAATCATCATCCTAAAATAATAAATTTTTAGTATCTCTATAATCACATTTCATTAAAATAAATATCATATCCCCAATATATATATTTAAATGGATAATTTCATGAATTTGTCAATGTGAGAACACCAAAAACATGAAATCAACTTCCTTTTCCATTTATAATATCATAATGTTAATCATATTATCAAAAGCGATTCTGAGATCATAATTATAGATTTTTTTTATATTAGAACCCTTTGACATTTATCCAATATTCAATACATTATTTTTGGAAATAGAGACTATGTTTACATGGGATCTTAAATATCACCCTTAAATTTTGTTTTTAATATGATCAAACATATAAATAAATTTGTGTGTTCATGTGCCTTTATACATAACATTATTTTCAGTAAATGAGATTGTATATAAGGGATGGTATTCCTAAAAAAATCATATCATTTCACCCTTATTAAAAAAAATATTGAACAATCCTCATTATCAGTGTTGGATGAAATTAAATGTCTCTTAAAAATGATCCATCACTCAATCGACAATACATATACTTGGACTAACACAGTATAGAAAAAATATTGAAAAATATTAGATATATGTTTTATTTAAAAAAATTATAATGTGACACCACATTAAATTTCAAACATTTGGGGCCTTGGAAACATATTTTTAATTATACTTTCAGAATAAACTAATATTACATAAATTAATCCAAAATATCAAGTATAAGATATATTACTCACCTTATAAAATGAAATTTATATCATTAGACACCCCCTACCAAAACATTACTATGAAATTTACATGGTTATTAATTGTGATCTTGATAAATTTTGAAAATGTTAATTTATGGATTTCGGGAATCAATATTCGATGAAGCTATAACATTTTCATAGCTTCTCCTTTCTTTCTCAAACTTAAGGTATTCACTTAACCTTTATTTGTTGTGGTAGATATTAAATTTTTATAATAATTTGTGGAACATTTATTCAATTCCCTACAAATAACAAAAAAAATCCTAATAAGGATGAACTTATTATAATCCTATGTAAAAGTATCGACATATATACATTTCAATAAACAGTGATAGTCCATTCTATAAAAATTTGGTATTTGGATAATTATTCCTACATTATTCCCATAGTTTCCAAACATGATTCTTTATTGGTGTAAAATAATTAAACATATTTATAAAATTATATTCTTTTGTAATATATATAATTCTTTGAATGATAATTGTATACTCAACCAACGGTTATTAATATTTTTTCATTATTATCGCATTTTATCATTCATATCTGGTTATGTTTTTATTAAACTTGTGTTTAGAGTAGATTAAAAACACATGTACCTCATCAAATATTATTGGGTCACTATTCCTTGCAAAAGAATCCTAAAATAACTATTAATCATTTCAAAAAAAATCTTATTGCCTTTTCATAATCCAACATGAATATTTTTTCACAATTTCATTCTACATTTATAGTTGGCCTCACTAAGTAGTTACAAACACTACCTAAATATACAATGTTTTCTTGGAGTTTACAAATTATTTTAATATGTTTTTTGGATCCCATTTTGGTCAATTAGTATAAATTTTCATCAAGGACTACATCAATAAATAAACCAATCCTCATAACTCTCTCATCACTTGATAAATAAATTAGTCACTAAACTAATAGTTAAATAATAGACACCTAACTACTATCATAATTCAAACACTGAAAATACCAATAATGTATTCCTTTTAAATATCTAGAATACTTAAGAGTTTTTCATCCTTTAATACCTATAATATAAAATATTTAAACCATTTAAATTATTTATCCATGTGGGAATTGAACCATGTAGTTGTGATATAGACCATTCCTCATATGATGTAGATATTGTTATAATTCATGTCATGGAATAAACATATTATTAATTCTTCCATTATTAAATTAATTGTACTTCTCCACAATCTACTTTTCATATTACATACTATAAATAAGTGGTTATGCGTCATCTGATTTATTATTAATTCATTTGAAATTTTATTCATATTTTATTCTTATATTTATAAATTTATTTTTATATTTATCTATTAGTAATGTTTGATATCAATAGTCATTATAGAATTAGTTTTACTCTATCAAATTTTATAAGGAACCTGACACTATCAACATATTTTTCCCAATCTTCATATTGTTTTTTGAAATCAAGGGTTTTTCATAGAGTTGGATGAACCCTACTTGTCATTCATTTGCTCAATGTTTACTAAACTCTATGAACTAGTATAATAGGATGCACATTTATCATGTCAATAAATTTCCTCTTTTGATTTTTTCCAATGACATAAAGAATAGTTTGTTTGAGATAAATATTTCAATCGTAATAATAGGTTTTATCGGATCCATATGATGTTTTTAACTTTATAATGTTTTAATGTACCCTATGACTTTAATTTGAGAGAACACATTTTATTTTTTTAATAAATATAACTATATATTGAAAATTATATACCCAATTATGTTATATGAACCATATATATATTGAACACTATAATGTTTTCTTAAAGGTTGGGGCTGAAGCCTCATTTTATTATTAAAGCAAAACAATAACCTCTTTTAACTAGGTAGAGGGAGACCCAATACATAGACCAAAGGCCCAATGGGCATGTATCCCATTACAAATCCCATAGGGCCATATTTTTGGCCTAAAGCAAATTCTGTGAATAGTAACATGGCTGCTACAGTACCCACCGCTACTACAGTACCCTACCACCACTACAGTAT
Organism: Viscum album; assembly: GCA_963277665.1. NCBI lineage: Eukaryota > Viridiplantae > Streptophyta > Magnoliopsida > Santalales > Viscaceae > Viscum > Viscum album. The sequence continues at coordinate 1,452,258,706 of OY728155.1, forward strand.
CCTGCCACCGCTACAGTCCCCGCCGATCAATAGTACCACAACTGATACAATACCGATATAGTACAACTATAGATACCTACACCCCATGGGTTTTGAACCCTCATTATTCATGTAGGATTACGGGGTTCATACCACAAATCCAAACCCCAAATACAATGAACAATATAATGTGTATATAGTGATTTTTTAATATTTTTAATATTTTTTATAGAAATTTTAGAAAACATTCATCTCATCTCATCTCAAATCAAGGACATACAGAACACATCAAATAATCAAAAACAATTATCAACTAATATTCCACCAAAGGAAAAAAAACATGAATATATTTACAACATACGATAAATAAACCCAATAACTATGAAAAATAATTAAATTCATTTACTAAACCTCCCCAATCATACATTAAAAGATAGTTATTCCCATTGCTAGCATCCCTAACACAACATCCATAACGTTATAAAATTTTTCTTATCCATGGTCACATGAACTAATCTAAATGACGAGTTCACAAATAATTATTAATTAAGTTTAATTGTAATTTGTTTTTTCAAGTCATATATCAATTGTGCTATTATCATTTTTAATTTTCATCTATGAATGAAAATACGTACTCATATTCCCCAAATAAACTCCCAAAAAATATTGAAATGTTCAATACATAATTTAATCATTTCTTTTCAATCAAAAATGAAATCATTTATTATTTAAAACAAATAAAATACTCACATGATATCTCCACTAATCATTCTTAAAATATGGATTTTTTGACTTTTACCTATCTTGAGGATTAATATTCAATTTTATATGTCACTCATATTTTATTAACACATAAATTACCACATACAGTATAAATCTCACAATTGTTTTCACCATTATCAAATAAATTTTAAAACGACTTAATAAAACATTAAAACCATATAAAATGATTCATATTACTACAATTCATCAAAACTGTTACACAATATTAAAACATTAGGTGCTACTAACGAGGTATCTAACCAAAATATTATGAATAATTTACCATGATTTCAAATATTACATATATATATAGCTTTAAAAATTTATTTTAATGAAACATATTTAATATCTAATATTTTATTCCAAATTTTATAATAATATAGTTGAATAACAAAAAAAATAAATACATGAATGAAAAAACATAAAGTACAAAAATGAGACATCCACATCTAGGATAATAATTTTTCTCCAAAATTCACTATATGAGCAAATAAATATTCCTTTTAAAATATGGATCATAATATCTATCATTAATTAAAAAAGTAATCCCTGTATTTTCATATTTCATACTTAAAAACATATCTCTAATACTTTAAATTTATTTCTTTCAGGTGAGTGAAAATTTTCTGAATATTATTTCTCAATATAACTACTATGTTGATAATCCATGAGTTAATATTTAAATAAATCATATGGAATACCAAAATTAATAATAATATATCCAATAAAATTTTAAATTTTATATGATCATTTTGTACTTTTAATCTATCATTATTTTCCAAAATGAATAATGTATGCACATTAATCCCTATCAATTATTATTTAAAATCCCTTATCCTATCAATATCATTCAATAAAAAAATTAATTAATAGAAATTTCATTCCACCTATATTTTTGTTTAATATATCTATATATTAACTTCTCATAAATTAAAATAAAATGTAATAAAAATATACATTATAGTGTAAAATATATTTTTTTGACGACCTGATTATCATTATTACCCTAGGAATTTCTTTGTGTTGATGACCAATGAGGTTCTACACTTTTTTCAATAAGAGCATTATATTCTTTATTATTCATCCTATTTTTCTGATTTAGTCCATTTGCAAAAATACCTACCCACTAATTTCTACCCATAGGATCAGATGCTTGACTTTTAATCAATCCATAATATTCTATTAATGATTATTCTCAAGTTCCATAAATCATATATAAAGGTAGTCAACAAATAATAATTGATTTAAGGTAAAATTACTACAAATACTAGTTTGGGTGGAGCACTAGTTTTAAATTATTTTTTCATGGTGTGGCCTCTAGAGATAAAATGAAGTGAAATGGTGGTCATTTTTCTTTATTACCAGTTTTAGGTGATTTTCTATTACATAAGTAGTATTCCTAATACAAATTTGAAATTTGTGTTCATACTATTCACAACAATAACGAGACTCAAAAAAATTAATTTTTTGATAATATTATTTCATAAGAGGTGTTTTTGTGAATGGATATCCCAAACAATTAAGGTTGTATCAACCCTCATTAAGGGTATGCGGGTTTGAACTAATGCTTCCATGAGTTTTTGTTGTATTCCTCATATTAAGGTATATGTTCTTATTGTTCAAACCATACATTTTAGGAGTTAGAGCTTGTTCTTGAGGAATCTAGAGTGGGTCCAAAAATTGTTATAGGTACAATGTTTATTTCATCTTCTATGGTTTTAGAATTGATTTATATTATTGCTATTTATTCGTTTATATCATGGAATTTAGTTGATTTTTTAATCTATTAGTTGGATAATTTTCTCTTATTATTGGATCATTCCATGACTTTAGATAATGTGGTAAGAACATGATTTCAAGTGTCCCACATTTCGAGTCATGATAGATTACGTTGACGTGGTTTGGGACTTTTTCATTCATCATATTAACATCATCAATCATAAAATTTTCATGTTATTAATGATAGTAATAATGATCCTCATAGACTGTTATCAACATTGGGTTAAAATATTATCTTTACACGGGGTCACTCATTTTTTTAGGGTGATTCAGACACTAGAGTGAGAATGGTGAGGCATGTTGTTTCTTTTTCTATGGTAATATCTTGAAATATTTCAGGGATGTTTCATTTTGAGTATGACCCATGTTAGGGCTATCAACTTCCTTTAGTGGTGTTTCCATAAGTCAAGGAATATGTAGAAGATTTTTCTTGGTTACCATCATAGATAGAGGATGTGTTTTCAATTGACCTGCAACCTGGTAAGATACTCATTTATACACAATTTTATTGAATGGGACTTTCTAAGTTGATGGAAAATAATGTAGATCATAAAGACTCAAAGGATAGGGGGTTTATTCATCCTATCATGTATCTATTAGATTCAACCAAATTCTATTATATTAATGGAAATGATATTTTCAAAATTTTATGAGAAATGGAATGATGAATCATGTGACTATTATGCATAAATATCATTTATTCAGCACTTATGATCATTTCATCCAATATAGTGGCTCAAATAGTTTTTATATGATTTAAATTTAGTTAGAGAACCACTATATAATAGTCCATTAATTGTATATCACTAATATAATGTTTTGGATATAGTATATGAATTTTGAGTTTCTAGTTATCCCTTTCTATCTCACTAATTCTATTAATGTATGTATGGGTTATATGACTTGAATAATTCATCAATTCATGGAATATTTATTTAGGTGTTTTATTTTTTTTCAATTTATTTCATAGGATGATTATATTAACTATTTGGTTATCATTCCATTTTCCTTGAAAGAACATCATATATATTGTAAGCAATAAAAAAATGATTTTGTGATTTATCTAGTGAAAATTTTGGGGTAATTAATATCTAACAAGGGTGTCTCAAAGGAGCCAATGAATGTAAATTTTTATTATATTTTAGGATGATACAATAAATTGTATTGAGATTTAGATGATTTTTTTGGCTGGTCACTATAGGAAGTTTGTTCCAAATTTCTACAAGATCGTACATTCAAATAAAAGATTAAACCGTAACGGTATAATGATTTAATGAAATAAAAATGGTCATAGATATTTTTAGGATCTAAAGGTGTGGTTTAATTTATAACTAGTATAGATTATTTTGTAATTGGAGTTTCTTTATGATATTTTTTTTATGATATTGGTATTTTTTTAAGGTGATTCTTAATGCACAGAAAACATGAGGCGGATTATGGGTATTTCTATTTAAACCCTCCTGATAAAAACTTACTTAACCAAGATCAGGAGCCGGCGACAATTATTCGTTAACTCAAATGTGGTTTCACTATCTATTTATGGATATGATTACATTGTATTATAATCATAAGATCTTGGAATATATTTTTTTCAAAGATGGATATTACCATTCAACAATGATGTTGGGTGGAGTATCATCATTAATATATTTTTCTTATTTTTTACAATCTGAGGAAATGTAATATATTTTCAGATGTGATGAGTAGATTGTTACCAACATAAGTGTGAAGTTAATGTTAAAAGAGTGGCCTCTGATGAGTTTTTTTATGATGAAATTGATATAGGCTGAGGTTTGTGGACATTTGTTTTTGATATTGATGGATTCCATATAAATATTCATTGAGAAATTTTTTTGATAAGGTCATAACTTTGAGTACCAATGATTTTGTAAATGTTTTTATGTTTGGGAGACCTCAGTTAATGGTCCCCATCTCCTAGTGGATCATTTTGCTTCCATAATATGTTAATTGTTTTAATTTCTCAGAGGCGTGAGTTAATTGATTGGGGAAACCATTCATGGTGGACAATACACTCTAGGAATACCAAGATAATTTTATACATGAGATGTTATTATCATTATCCATGGATAAGGAGTACTATTACTGATTTTTTATAATGATAACCCAACTATTAAAAAATTAAGATGCAACACTAGGGATATAGCATCCCGTCTTTTTATAACATAACTTTTCATTCCATTACACGGAACTGAGGATCTTTAAGGTTTAGTGTCTTGGAAACAAGGAACATAAAACATGAAACAAAAAAAACATTCTTCTTAAACACTTGAAAGGCTTATCCTCATGTTCACCCTAGGATCATTACTGCATCTCATAACCTGGGGACATACATCAAAAGGAAGGGTGAGCAGAAGGCCCAGTAAGGGAAACAAGTGAAACATTTTACATATGAACTTCAGATACATCAATAAAGTCATGAAAAGAACTTTAATGCATGAAAATGAAATCATGAGGCATATCATAATAAAAATAAAATTTTTTCATAACTTGAAGATGTGGCTACATCATTTAACATAGACAATCATGAACATATCACCAAGGTCCATCCCCGAGGTGTCATTTTAAAATTACCAAGGTTATTCACCAAGGTATCGTGAAAATTGTAATCTCTAGTGGTTACATCATTACCCAATGCATTGGAGCGCAATCAGGGCGCACCCTTAAATTTGACTTTATTATCATGTGAGCCACATATATCATCATCAAACTTTTCATAAATAACCCATATAGCATAAATGAAATGGGTTTCATTTCATAATCATAATTTTTTTTTAAAAACTTCTTTAAAGACATGATCTTTATATCACATTAAAAACCACAGAAAAGGAAGGTGGGTCTCATGTATGTAAATCCCACAATTTAAAATAGAACATTTTGGTATATATGTGATTACCCCTTTAGAAGAAATAGCTTTGAGTGTTCACTTAATAAAATAAAAGGACTTTAGAAAAAGAGATAGACATTTTGAGACAGAAATTCTGCAGCATAACGGCAATGTTCCGAGGTTTTAGAAGACATTAAAAGAGAGGTAAAATGGGTCAAACATTCATAAATGACCCATAAAATAGTACATGGACAGAATAAGAAGGATACATGATCATGGTAATGAGATTTCAAGGACATACCATTTGAAATGAAAAACATGGAAGGAAGAAAAAAAATTAGATTTCTCTTATGAAAGTTCGGCAGCCTAACGGCGTTACTTAAACCTCAACAAAAAATGATTTGAAAAGATCAAATAGGATCTCTTATCATGTGAAAATAAGAGTTCAGTATGATTGATATAGAGATAATTCCCCAACATAACAAAAAGTAACTTGAAAAAATTGACATGAAAGTAGAACTTCAAAACGAGAAGGGTGAAGAACCACTTAAAAATTTGGCAGCCTAACGGCGCCACTTAAAACATCAAAATACTGAATTGAAGAGATCAAATGGGGTCTCTCATCATATGAACATAAGAGTCCAGTATGATATATATATAGATCATACCCCAATATAACAAAAAGGAACTTGAAATAATTGACATGAAAGTAGAACTTCAAAACGAGAAGGGTGAAGAACCACTTAAAAATTCGGCAGCCTAACGGTGCCACTTAAAACATCAAAATACTGAATTGAAGAGATCAAATGGGGTCTCTCATCATATGAAAATAAGAGTCCAGTATGATATATATATAGATCATTCCCCAATATAACAAAAAGTAACTTGAAATAATTGACATGAAAGTAGAACTTCAAAACGAGAAGGGTGAAGAACCACTTAAAAATTTGGCAGCCTAAAGGCGCCACTTAAAACATCAAAATACTGAATTGAAGAGATCAAATGGGGTCTCTCATCATATGAAGATAAGATTCTAGTATGATATATATAGAGATCAGACCCCAATACAACAAAAAGGAACATGAAAGACTTGAATGAAAATAGAACTTGAAAACGAGGAAGGTGAAAGAATCCCTTAAAAATTCGGCAGCCTAACGGCGCCACTTAAACATTCTTAAAACGAATTGATGAGAGAAATGGAGGGTCTCTCATCATATGAACTGGAAATAGGCAGTAGGATGAATATAAAAGAACATCCTCCAACATAAGAACATTGAGTATAAAAGAAAATACATAAAAGAGATTACTTGAAAAGAAAGAGAGAGGTCGGATCCCTTACCTTAAAATGTAACTCTTAAACCTCAAAGGTTGGGACCTTGAGGGCTTGGGGGCACCTTGGGAGGACTCCTTGGGAGGTAATGAGACCAGAAATTCGTTGGTAATAAGTGTGGAGTCGAATGGATGAGAGGAGGGCTTGGTATTTATAGGGAAAGTGAGGGGACAAGGCATTAATGGCCAAGGGACACCTCACATGTGTTTTTCTCAAACCAATGTGCTCTCCCTTGTCATTTATCATGGAGTTAGGCCACATGGGGCCCCCAAAACAATAATTCATCACCCTTGGCCGGCCAACCCTCAAAAGATCTCATGACATCATCATGACACCGTTATGATGTCATTAAACACACCGAAACCCTAAAACTGTATTTTTACTATTCACTGAAAATTCAACTTTCTCAGAAAAATCCCAAAATTTCACATTAACCAAATATCAATGCTCTGATTTCAAAAATGAAATCCATTTTATAAAAATAATTTTCTAAATAATTTTAATTTAATTTTTAAATAAAAACACTATTCATCTAAAATTTATTTTTTTTCCGAAAAAACCCCAAAAATTACCATAACATAATATCGATGCTCTGAGTTCAAAAATAAAGTCATTTTTATAAAAATAATCTTCTAATTATTTTTAATTAAATTTTTCATTAAAAAACACAATTCACCCGAAAAAACTAATACTTGAATAATAATTAATGAAACCGTTATTTAACTATTTTATTGAATCACATTACATAATCAAGGTGCCTAGATTATTTTAAAACTTTCTTTAAGTGAGATTACTAATCCATTTGGTATTATTACTAATCCTAATAATAAAATCACTATTCATAATTTACTATTCATCAAAAATCAAGTTGATCTTATTAGACTCTAAATTTAGTACTGAACATAATTGCAGAAGACAATTTTTTGAAAATCATTACACATTTTTAATTATTTAGGGTTTACATAAACATATTTAAAATATCCTTTTTCTAAAATTCATCAAAAATATGCATACTATATTTATCCGGTCATTTCAAAATTCATAAGCTTCATCATAAGAAGAAATCCCAATTTTTATTTAAAACAAGGATTTCACAAGGTAGTTATGGTCTCGTTACATAACCCCTTATAATACCAGCATAGGACCTAAGAGTAAGGTGTGCTAGGGTGATAGAAGCTTGGGGCGGCTCAGTCAACATTGCCCGAGTAGTAATTTCTATCAGTTTGAACTTCTCACGAAGGCGATTTTGTTCCAACTTCACATGATGAAGTTCGGCATGGATTTGATCCAGAGCAAAGCCCAGTGGTGCTACCTCCTTCCCAAGCTCTGTTAGATGGGCTTCGATCGGCCCAAGACTACTAGGTGAGGCCATCGAATCTTCTTTCTATAATAATTAACCAAGATTACTTATATTTAGAGACAATAATCAAAACATTTTGTTCACAGCGGTCATGTTGACCGATGGTTATATAATAGTCAAAACCCACTGATCTCATTTTAATTAGAATCATGTTTATCAAATAAAACATTTTTGTTGAGTATAACAATAACACATAAAATTAGGAAACAAAATTTATTTAAAAATTTCGGGTCGTTACAATCTTCCCCCCTTAAGAAATTGCGTCCTCACAATTTTAAAATTGGGTTTTGAAATTTCATTGAAAGTCCCACATCGGAAAATGAGTCAGTAAAACAATTACTTTAAAATAAAGAAAGGGAAGTACAATGGTCACCCGAGTTAACCGACACTAGGGTTCCATGTAGGAAAACATGGACATGGAGGAAAAAACAAAGGGTCAAGTTCTGAGGGAGAGTGATAGAGAACATGATTAGGAGAAAGTTAACCATGAGAAAATCCCAAACTTATGATGTGTGTAAACGGTCTTTGATTACCTAGTAGGAAATGTAAACCAACAACATTTTTGTTTTACGTTTCTTTTCATAATTTTGAGGATTTCATTTACTACATAGAACAAAAACATAAGAAAATATACCTACGTTCAAGTAGAGTTTCACCCTTTAACAAGTCCCTACCAACACTAATCTTTTCTCCAAATGATGAGAATTCAAAAACACATGGTCTCATAAAAGCACAATAATCATCTTCTATAGAATCACATAATCTACAAAAGATTAACTATCTATTTTTTCTATCTTTAAACATTATCCCAAAAACAGAAAGGTTAAGGTAAAACAACTCTTCAAAAAGAAAGAATCCCATAGGAATGGACACTACTTTTAAATCATCAAAGTTCCATGGTACTACCCAAAGTTCATCATAGACCATTCCATAATTAACGGTCCTTAAAATTCCTCAAAACAAACCAAACTAAGATTGAAACACAAATACAATAAGGATTTGATAACATAGTCATCCAAAATAACTTCATTGTTCATCTCCAGACAACATCAACCACTCCTAACATCTTATAAAAAAGAAGCTAACCTAAACATATTTTACCCAAGATAGGTTAGTCATTCCCATAAGTAACCTAAATTACTATAAGTTCACCTTAAATTCATCGATCCTTCAAAATATCAGTCAACCTTACTCCTCAATGAAAATACTGTAGTAATCTATTTACCTCGATCAAATATGGTTCCCAAAATAATGAACGTCTTCGAAAATAATAATCATATTTTAATCCCCTAATCATCCCTGTCATATTAATACAAAAATCGTCGCATTTCCTATCACATTGGTTGTCGGAACATGTTCTTACATTTCCCACCATTAACTAAGAAGAGAAAGCATAATTAGGGGCTTAAGTACTTAGCTAATAATCATGAAAAGGAACTAAAAGCATATAAGGATAACTTGTATATGAAAGGTATACCCTAACTTGTGATCTCCTAGATTTCCATCTAGGTTATGAATGATCATATATTCTTATGTCAACCTTTATTTTATTTTATCTTTGTTCCTTTAACAATGGTTCATAACCAGCTTATGAATTTACCAAAGCATATCCCCCGGGAGTGTCGTAACCTAGAGTGCAGAAAGGCCCGTTGTCGTGTACCAGTTCCCGTTCGAGTCTAGCTCAAAGCGGTGTTTTCGGGTTTTACCCCTATGTACATCTGTGCCAGAGCCACCTCTACCTGCTCGTATCCAGACAGGGATGTATTTGCTTGGCAACCCCTTACTCAATACTCACCAAAATACCAGGAAGATTTCCTATATTAAACTCTTCTATAGGGTTCCTCCTAGAGTTTTCATATCCTAATTTCCACAAATAACTAAACCATCCTTTTATACCAACTATAGCATTCCGTCTTTTTATAACATAACTTTTCATTCCATTACACGGAACTGAGGATCTTTAAGGTTTAGTGTCTTGGAAACAAGGAACATAAAACATGAAACAAAAAAACATTCTTCTTAAACACATGAAAGGCTTCACCTCATGTTCACCCTAGGCTCATTACTGCATCTCATAACCTGGGGACATACATCAAAAGGAAGGGTGAGCAGAAGGCCCAGCAAGGGAAACAAGTGAAACATTTTACATATGAACTTGAGATACATCAATAAAGTCATGAAAAGAACTTTAATGCATGAAAATGAAATCATGAGGCATATCATAATAAAAATAAAACTTTTTCATAACTTGAAGATGCGGCTACATCATTTAACATAGAAAATCATGAACATATCACCAAGGTCCATCCCCAAGGTGTCATTTTAAAATTACCAAGTTTATTCACCAAGGTATCGTGAAAATTGTAATCTCTAGTGGTTACATCATTACCCAATGCATTGGAGCGCTATCAGGGCGCACCCTTAAATTTGCCTTTATTATCATGTGAGACACATATATCATCATCAAACATTTCATAAATAACCCATATAGCATAAAGGAAATGGGTTTCATTTCATAATCATAACTTTTTTTAAAAACTTCTTTAAAGACATGATCTTTATATCACTTTAAAACACACAGAAAAGGAAGGTGGGTCTCATGTATGTAAATCCAATAATTTAAAATAGAACATTTTGGTATATATGTGAATACCCCTTTAGAAGAAAGATCTTTGAGTATTCACTTAATAAAATAAAAGGACATTAGAAAAAGAGATAGACATTTTGAGACAGAAATTCTGCAGCATAACGGCAATGTTCCGAGATTTTAGAAGACATTAAAAGAGAGTTAAAATGGGTCAAACATTCATAAATGACCCATAAAATCGTACATGGACAGAATAAGAAGGATACATGATCATGGTAATGAGATTTCAAGGACATACCATTTGAAATGAAAAACATGGAAGGAAGAAAAAAAATTAGATTTCTCTTATGAATGTTCGGCAGCCTAACGGCGTTACTTAAACCTCAACAAAAAATGATTTGAAAAGATCAAATAGGATCTCTCATCATGTGAACATAAGAGTTCAGTATGATAGATATTGAGATAATTCCCCAACATAACAAAAAGGAACATGAAATAATTGACATGAAAGTAGAACTTCAAAACGAGAAGGGTGAAGAACCACTTAAAAATTTGGCAGCCTAACGTCGCCACTTAAAACATCAAAATACTGAATTGAAGAGATCAAATGGGGTCTCTCATCATATGAACATAAGAGTCCAGTATGATATATATAGAGATAATACCCCAATATAACAAAAAGGAACTTGATATAATTGACATGAAAGTAGAACTTCAAAACGAGAAGGGTGAAGAACCACTTAAAAATTCGGCAGCCTAACGGCGCCACTTAAAACATCAAAATACTGAATTGAAGAGATCAAATGGGGTCTCTCATCATATGAAAATAAGAGTCCAGTATGATATATATAGAGATCATACACCAATATAACAAAAAGGAACTTGAAATAATTGACATGAAAGTAGAACTTCAAAATGAGAAGGGTGAAGAACCACTTAAAAATTTGGCAGCCTAACGGCGCCACTTAAAACATCAAAATACTGAATTGAAGAGATCAAATGGGGTATCTAATCATATGAACATAGGATTCCAGTATGATATATATAGAGATCATACCCCAATACAAAAAAAGGAACATGAAAGACTTGAATGAAAATAGAACTTGAAAACAAGGAAGGTGAAAGAATCCCTTAAAAATTTGGCACCCTAACGGCGCCACTTAAACATTCTTAAAACGAATTGATGAGAGCAAGGGTGGGTCTCTCATCATATTAACAGGAAATAGGCAGTAGGATGAATATAAAAGAACATCATCCAACATAAGAACATGGAGTATAAAAGAAAAGACATAAAAGACATTACTTGAAAAGAAAGAGAGAGGTCAGATCCCTTACCTTAAAATGTAACTCTTAAACCTCAATGGTTGGGACCTTGAGGGCTTGGGGGCACCTTGGGAGGACTCCTTGGGAGGTAATGAGACCATAAATTCGTTGGGAATGAGTGGGCAGTCGAATGGATGAGAGGAGGGCTTGGTATTTATAGGGAAAGTGAGGGGACAAGGCATTAATGGCCAAGGGACACCTCACATGTGCTTTTCTCAAACCCATGTGCTCTCCCTTGTCATTTATCATGGATTTAGGCCACATGGGGCCCCTAAAACAATAATTCATCACCCTTGGCCGGCCAACCCTCAAAAGATCTCATGACATCATCATGACACCGTTATGATGTCATTAAACACACCGAAACCCTAAAACTGTATTTTTACAATTCACTGAAAATTCAACTTTCTCAGAAAAATCCCAAAATTTTACATTAACCAAATATCAATGCTCTGATTTCAAAAATGAAATCCATTTTATAAAAATAATTTTCTAAATATTTTTAATTAAATTTTAAAATAAAAACACTATTCATCGAAACTTCATTTTTTTCAGAAAAAACCCCAAAAATTACCATAACATAATATCGATGCTCTGAGTTCAAAAATAAAGTCATTTTTATAAAAATAATTTTCTAATTATTTTTAATTAAATTTTTAATTAAAAAACACTATTCACCAGAAAAAACTAATACTTGAATAATAATTAATGAAACCATTATTTAACTATTTTATTGAATCACATTACTTAATCAAGGTGCCTAGATTATTTTAAAATTTTCTATAAGTGAGATTACTAATCCATTTGGTCATATTACTAATCCTAATAATAAAATCACTATTCATAATTTACTATTCATCAAAAATCAAGTTGATCTTATTAGACTCTAAATTTATTACTGAACATAATTGCAGAAGACCATTTTTTGAAAATCATTACACATTTTTAATTATTTAGGGTTTACATAAACATATTTAAAATATCCTTTTTCTAAAATTCATCAAAAATATGCATACTATATTTATCCGGTCATTTCAAAATTCATAAACTTCATCATAAGAAGAAATCCCAATTTTTATTTAAAACAAGGATTACACAAGGTAGTTACGGTCTCGTTACATAACCCCTTATAATACCAGCATAGGACCTAAGAGTAAGGTGTGCTAGGGTGATAGAATCTTGGGGCGGCTCAGTCAACATTGCCCGAGTAGTAATTTCTATCAGTTTGAACTTCTCACAAAGGCGATTTCGTTCCAGCTTCACATGATGAAGTTCGGCTTGGATTTGATCCAGAGCAAAGCTCAGTGGTGCTACCTCCTTCCCAAGCTCTGTTAGATGGGCTTCGATCGGTCCAAGACTACTAGGTGAGGCCATCGAATCTTCTTTCTATAATAATTAACCAAGATTACTTATATTTAGAGACAATAATCAAAACATTTTGTTCACAGCGGTCATGTTGACCGATGGTTATATAATAGTCAAAACCCACTGATCTCATTTTAATTATAATCATGTTTATCAAATAAAACATTTTTGTTGAGTATAACAATAACACATAAAAATAGGAAACAAAATTTATTTAAAAATTTCGTGTCGTTACAAGGGACCATCTAGTTTACAAGGAATTTATAATTTCTTCCATAGACTATTATTTGGAATGATTATACTTGGGTTATCATTGATTGAAAAAAAGAAATCATCATGTTTCAAAACAAATCAAGGAGATCATGTAAGATGAACATTTTGCAGTCTTGTACACATGATAGATTTTCATACAACATCAATTTACTCTATTATTTTTTCCGATATGGTCATCAGCCTCGCGTCATGGTTTTAAAAACTATTTTTTTAGTAAATGGGTTCCATGTTGAAATTGGGGATGACATATTATCAATAGAATGAATGATAGATTAAGACACCTATCTAGGTTCATAGGGATAAAGTTTGTGTTTTCATTCTTGATTTTAGTTAGTCTTGGTAAAAAATATTATCCACTTTTTTAACAACCTATTACCATTGTTATCAGGAATTTATAAATACAGTTCCCTTTGATGCACTGTATGGCGGACTGTGTAGGTCTACCTTATGCTAGGAATAGTTGGGTGATTTTTCCTTATTTGTATGGTGTCTCGTTCATGAAATGATAGAGAAGACGAAAATGATTCGGAAGTGGTTTGTCATAGTATAAAGACATCATAAATTTAATAAACACCATCATCATCATCCACTCGAGTTTGAGATTGGTGATCAGTTTTTTGTCAATGTTTCACGTTTCTTAGGACTTCATCATTTGTGTAATCCTATTAAGTTTTCACTATGGAGTATTAGCCCCCTTTATATAATGAATAGAAAGAGGTAGTTGTTATATTAATTGGAAATCCCATCTTATTTAACTTGAGTTCATCAGAAGTATCATGTATAATATCTTAGGATATATCATCAAAATCCATCCCTTGTCATTAAATTTGAGGATGTTGATTGTGAACCTAATTAATTGATTTTTGAGATAGCTTCTTGGATTATGGATCTTTAGGATAAGGTATTTCATTGTAAACAAATTTCCTTTATTTAGGTATTATGTCAGTATGGACGGGATATCCATGAGAATTAGGAGTTATAATTGATGATGATTCATTAGTGGAGCACTATTATTGCTAGTATAGAATATTAAGCATTATATTGGGATATATGGCCTTTCACTTGGGAATATTGAAACATTATTTTACTTATTTGTATCTAATGGTTGACACTTATGTTGATACATCATGGGTTTGGTCTTTCCTTGAGTAGTTTAAAAAAAAAACTGGAGCCTATGGTGTTATGGATGGTTGTAACACAGTTTGGTAAAACAAATTATTTGGACTGGGAAACAATGCATCCCAAAATGGACTACTAAAAGTGGAAGCATAGTTTTTAAAAACCATGGGTCCATACCACCTTATCATGGAACACAAGGTAGATAGGATATGATTTTTACTTTAAATGTTAAAATTACAATGTATCCAATACATGTACCCCACACATGATCTATGTATAGGGCACATAGATAAGGAGAATAGTTTCTCCAAACAGTGAGGCCTCTCCGAAAAATTTAATTCATTACATTTAATTCCCCATATTTTAATATAAAATTTATTTGAACACAATATAACATCTATTGAACCCCTAATCCCATATTCTCCCAAACTATTAAATCCTAAGTGCTCAAGATGAATTTACATTTGGATTCAAGGTATATTTATTTCTTTCAAGATGGATCAGCTCATTTTATAATGTATTTTTTATACATTTTTTCTATTTCTTATAACACCCTCACTGAATCTCATATCATATCATATTTTGGAACATGAAGAGGTTTAAACCATATATAAGTGGTTGAAAATGAATTGACGTGTTTATTATAGATCATGGATCATGAGGAACCTATCAACATTTCTCTAGTCTTTGTATTTAGTGGTTATTAATTCTACATTCGTTCTTAAGTTATGTGTGTCTATAAAAAGGGATTATTTTATAAAAATTATATTTTTCTTTTAAATTCCATTATTTTAATCATTTACTTGAATTTATTGGTTACTACAATTATTTTTTTGGAAATATAACATGTTTTTGAAGGTATTTTATTTAAAAAATGTTTGTGCACATTAATTATTAATATAAATTATTGAATTGTTGTTTTTGTATAAAAACGGCTTTTCATTCCCCAATGTTGATTGTACATTGATAAAAATATATTTTATAAATTTGATCCTAGTGTTCTAAATATTTATTGAATAAAAGTGAATATTGTTAATCTTTAGGTTTGTCAATAATAGACATGATACTCATAGTGTGTTTCATGCCACATTAGGTTTTATTTCACATTACTACGTGATATTCAACAAGAGGATATACTAGTTGGATCCACTATATGCCAATATAAGATATTCATTTTTATGTATATTGTGAATATGAACAATCTAGAACCAAAATATTGTGACTTTACCTTAATGATTCGATTATTACATGATGGATTGTTCATGGTTATTTTCTTATAAGATTTATCAAAATGGATTGGTCATGGTTACTTTCACAAATGTTTTCACAAGATGGACTTGTTGTGTTAATATTATAATATACATTGGCATTTATGTATTTGACATGGTTGTTTTTGTGTGTGTACCTTATGGTGTATTCAAGGATTATATTGGTTATTATCATATAATTATTAACATATTGTCATCATATTAATTGTTTTCAGAATATGAATATATTTAATGAAAGTATTAAAACCCAATTGACTTTATATTTGAAAATAAATTATAATACTATATTTTTAAACTATATAACTACATGAATCTTGTTTTTATACATTTTAGTGCTTATTGCTGGAATTTTATGGGGATTGTTTTTCATACATATTTTTTCCTATGGGTTGTTGTATATGTTTTTTTTCTAGGATTCATTTAATGTTGAGAGAATTATGTATAATGTTGGATTCTCTTTTCATTGATATCCTAGTTATAATATTATTTTAAGGTGACATTTCATCCCTTGAAGACTGGTGGGTCTCTTCATTTCATACATGCTGGTTTAGTGGTTTTCGCATAGATTGTGTCTACCTTGATGTATCTATTGTATTGTATTATAATATATTTATTTTAATTGATATAAAAATATGAGTATTTTTTCTATATACATGTTTCACCAACCCACCATAATGGACTGACATGGAATTCTTGTCTAGTTGACTCTTGTAGGTTCATTATAATGAAGTCATTTTTGATAGATTTGGGTTTATTTGATCTTCAAAATCACTCAGTACATCTCTATATTATCTATATATATGTATCTTTATTCTAATTATATCCTATTACATAAAATATTTGATAAAATATTATTTCTATAAATCTATGTCTATGATGTTTTTTAAGAGATTGGGATTTGACTTACTGATCTAATGATATTTCGAAAATGAATATATTGTTTTATTTTTGTCATTATTCATTTACATCACCCATTAAATGGTAGGAAGGTTATATTTCTTCATCAAAATTTCAATAATATGTCATTTTTACTTTATATAATGTTTTAAATAAATTATAAAATTTAACATTAGAAGATTTCATTATACAAACCCCTTTCTTTTTGATTGTTTAATCATGATTGTTTGTTAATTTTTGAAAACCCCCATTGATATAAGTTTTTAAATTATGGATTTTCATTATTATAATAAATAAATTGAATTTATTCTTTGTAAATAAAATAATGATTATATGTTAAATATATTGGTGTGATAGGAAAATATCATGTTCATTGTGTCTTTATCATCATAAATTATGGGGCTTTTTTAGTACAGACTTAGCACTCAGTGCTCGACTCAAGAATAAAGAAGGTGTACTATTATGTGAGGGAATTTATAAGGAAATCTAACCTGAGAAAATAATTTCAATTTTCATCATGAATTCTTTTTTTATTATGTGGATGAATCTGGTATTCCTATTCAATATGGTATTGTTTAATAATATGTTGTGCTAATAATTTATTTAAAAAAATTGTTCTATAGTATTAGTATGTTTTGATGTTACTCTATTTTTTTGGATATATATTTTTAATGGTGATAACAAATTATAATTTCCTAGTTGAATTATTTTGGAATTATCATTGGTAAAGGATACATTGAGTAATTAGAATACCCTACATCTTCTCTTTACAACATATTAAAGGAAATGCCTCTTAATTTTTAATATTGAATGTTGATGTTAATTACTTGGGATGGTGATTGATCATGGAGTTTCAATTATTTATTTTTTTAGGTATTCCACATTAATGATGTTGTATCAGGATGTCCATTAGATTTATTGAGATATATTTTTATTCCTTTTTTCTATTACCTAGATAATTTTGTTTTTGGGTTTATCAATTGTGTTTTATGGTTTATTACTTATTAGGCCTCTTTTTTATGATAGATTCATGATGTTACTTATTTTGGATGGTTTTAGACCTTGTAGTTTCAATTATTTATTAGTTTGATGCATTCCACATTACTGTAGTCGTATTACGATTTCCATTAATTTTCTCGAGCATTATTTTTATACTTTAACCTATTACTTTGATAATTTTTTTCTTGGATTTACATTTGAATTGTATTTTTATAACTTATTTATCAGAATGTTAGTTTTTTATGCTTCAATTTCCACGAATATTTTTGTTACTTTAAAATGAAATATTTCTTCTAAATTTTTATGGAATCCCTATCAATTTATTTATGTATTTTGACGTATTTGGTATTCCACCTAATGATACTATAACATAAACTATTTCAATACCAATGGTTATAGTGTGGATATTATAAATCCTATTAGTTTTTGTCATTACATTTTTAATAGATGGTGACACAGAGATATGATGTGTTGGGGAATAAAATGTATGGAATAAAATGTATGGAATAAAATGTAGTAGCTAACCAATTTATGTTTAATATCCTTTTACCAAGGTGTTCTAGGTGCAATTTTTTTAGTAACATAAGATATGATTTTATCTCAACATCTTGAGTTTATCTAATTAGTAAAAAATATTATGAATTATTATAGAGACTTCCAACTAGGAAAACATTTTCCATATAATGATTTTTGATTTATAGAAATTTTTTATTATATTTATTAAAATTTATCAATGGAAATTTTATATGTGATCAGTAATCTTACAAGCGATGAGTAAATAAAATTTACTATTAATATAGGATACATTGATTAATCTATTTATATAGAAACCCAGAATAACAACCTATAGTAAATGTGTGATCACATGTGTTAATGGTGAACTAACCACTTGTTCAAATAATTGACCATGATATTAAATTTGTTGATAAATGTAATTGAAGTGATAAATCACAAAAAGTGAATAATTAAATTCAATTTTTGGAATATAATCAACAAATACATATAGGGGATTCAAAATCAAAAATATAATAAATGTATCAAAATATAATTAACTAAGTATTTGATTTCATTTCAAACAATGATAATCTAGTGGTCAATATAACTATATACATATTGGATTATATTTTACACCAGTGGTGTGATTTGAGAGTTTAATAAAAAATCAATGATGGTATAATGTGGGCTGAATTGGAGGATTTTTCAAAACAAAATTATAACTGCACATTTCTAAGACATGTAGAATGACTTATTTATTCATTCATCAGAATGAAATTATATCATTGATGGATTATTAATGAAATAATATGAAAAATGTTATTTAAATATAGATTTTTGTTCATACCTGAAGATACATATATTCGAATCTAGACTGATACCATATATGTATTAAATGATTGTTGTACTCTTTGTTAATTATTGCATGGAAATTATTATTATAGAGATATTATTTTATCAGGATATCACTATTAACAGGACTAGGGGAACTAAATGTTTCTACATCCAAACTTTTGGGTACTCTAATACAAGAAACTATAGAATGAGGGACACATAATTCATAGGCGATGAAGCGTCATATAATAAATACGCAATATTATATTACATTCCTCCATGATATTGTAACAAGGATGGATATTTTAAAAATTTTACATTACATCAGAATACATTATATTTGTTGGAACCACATAGATCATCTCCCTATTTTAGTAATATTGGAGTTCCCTATCACTATTTTTATAATGCTTTAATTCTTTTTGGAAATATGTATCATTTTTCAGGGAAATATTATTCTTTTACTATATGATCACATTATAAATTTTCTCATTATAAACACATATCCAAACATGGTAATAATAGTTTCACCCTGAAACATCCGAAAATGAAACCATAACTATAATTAATTGAATAAGGGGGAGTGAGAATGTGTTTTATGGTACTATAATGACAATCTAGGAATACAGATCAGGTCATATAATTATAAAAACCACCATTCACAAAGCTCAACACTTATGAATTTTATATGTGATATTAGTGCATCAAACTCATTTATTCCTTTATTTTTCATTAAACAAATGATTTTATATATTTAGATAATTCCAATAAATATGAGTTCCATATCACATAATGGGTATAGAGTGTAAGCAACTCAAATGTATAGAAGGTTACATAACAATTGATCAACATCTTATTATATAGGACTTTTTTTTCATATGGTTATATCTTATATATAATCCTTTCAATAAATGGCATAGCTTATTTTATGGTCCATATCATTTTTTTTATGAAAGATGTGTAATGTTTACATCTCTAGATAGGAAGAAACATATTATTTTAAGGAGAGCGGGTTTTGGAGAAAGGAAGAACAAATCATTTTTTCCAATATTTAGAAAATCTTTATATCAATTAGATGTTGTATCAAAGGGGATTGATGAGATAATTGGGAGTAAATATTTTACCACAATCATTTATTTATATACTAGTTTATTTAAAAAAATAAATGGGTTTATTCCTGAAGGGGAAGATGAATTTTTTATTGATCTCCTTATGGGAAAATGAATATTTCACCATTGTATTATATAGTGGATCTATAATAATTTATGGGGTTCAAAATACAATATAAATAATTCAAATCTAAATGTATCATATGAAAATATACATAACCATGGCCATATAATATTCATATCCTTTTAAAGGAAGAAGGTACGTTATTAATTTCTACTGAATATCAGAAACTAATACAAGTCATGATAAATATTAATTTTATTTAATCTTATATTGATGAAAATTAAACCATTTTAAGGGATCCTATTGTTAATTAAATTATATGTATTCAACATGTATCAAAAATTGTTTTTGAGGAATGTGCATATTTCAAAGACTATTATCAAGAGTCAATATAAATAATATGAATATGAGTTCATTCCCTTTGATCTTATAAATTCACCAACATTTTTCATAGAATTTATGTTATGATTTATTCATTGGTACCTATACATTATTATTATATTATTTTTGTATGATATTTTTTTATTCTCAAAATAGGCTTGAAAATTGAAATAAAATATAAAGAATGTGTTGAATAATTTTTTATAGGATGAGTTGTATGAAAGACAATTTGAATGAAATTTCTAGATATAAGAAGTATGCTTACATTTCCATGTTAATTAAGAGAATGGTGTCTTGATAAACATTAAAATGATAGAATATGTTATCTCATGTAATCCAATGAATTATGTCATTCATATACATTTATTTTTTGTATTTTCATGTTGCTATCATCACATAATTTATGACTTATCATGACTGATGTATCCCATGATATCTCAATGGGGAAATAAAACTCCATTACATTTAATTTATTATTTTTTATATTCTTTTTTATAGTCTAAATTATTCTTCAATTCGGAAATAATACATTTATTATATAGTATTGTAAATTTTTTGAGGATTACATGTAATATTGGAATATACACTTGACTTTTTCTCATGTTGGAAAATTATATTATACCATAAAAATAATTGAATTTTTAATTAAATAAAATAATTATCTCACTCATGAAG
The DNA here is from genome assembly GCA_963277665.1 of Viscum album. Lineage (NCBI taxonomy): Eukaryota > Viridiplantae > Streptophyta > Magnoliopsida > Santalales > Viscaceae > Viscum > Viscum album. The sequence goes on from OY728155.1 coordinate 1,452,280,150, forward strand.
TAGAGGAGGTTGTGGAAACCTATGATTTGATAAAATGTCATGTTTATCTAGTAGGACATAAATCAACTATGTTCAATTACCTATTTTTTTTTAAAAAAAATTCAAAAAATATTTAATCATTTGAAAATGATGACTTATGCAATATATGGAGGTGTATGACAATTACATGTTTTAAACACCAATAAAATAAAATTTTTTATTGCATACGATTTATGAGAGTTATCATATAACCAACACACAATAGAAGATTTTGAATGGTTTCTAATGATTTGTATGATTTATTAAATTCATTTTGGATTAATCAAAATATAATTATTTCAGAACATTTTGTCTATTGATACTCATAACTAATTTGGTAGGTGTAGTTGATGGTGCTCAAATATTCGTATATGGTTTTCTAACCATGTTATCAACAGTAAATGGTTTGGAGATCTTTGATGATTTGAAACTATAACAGAATATAACGATTGTTTTTCAGGATCAAATTATAATTATATAATTTAATCAAGGATGATGTGTTTTCTATTATAACCATTTAAAATGGATGATTGGACATGGTATTCAAAGGATATATAAGTCTCCAAAAAATTTTATAGAAGGTATAAAAAGAAATTTGATTCAATTTGATTTGAAACATCTGAAAATTATGTACATAAAGGATAAAAATAATTGACCTATTTGAATGTTGAAATATTTTTCTATAAAAATATTGTAATAGAAGAAGATATCCATTGAATTTATCACTTGTTTACCAGTTACTATAAATAATAATTATTCAATATATATAACTGATTTCCAACGCCAAAATTGGTCCCACTTTATTCTAATTATTTAATGTAATATGGTAGACAAATGAGAAATTATCTCAAATCAAAAAGATGAAAATTTTGATATAATAATATTTTCAATCTTCTATAACAATGATCCATGGTTTAACGATTATATTTTTTACTATCCTTTCATTATTTAATGGCATCCCATGGGACCTTGAATGTGTAAGGTAGTATTTACCACTCTTTGGCATACCATAAACATATCCATGTTACAGTGAGGAGTAAATATCTAATATCCATGATTGATGGTGGTTTTTATTAGTTAGTGAGAACATGATGGATCATCATCATAGATCATTACACATTATATCATATGTTTAAAGTGGGGGATAATGACATTAGTATAATGGTGTTACTTACATGGAATGTGTTTTATGAGAACATGGTGATGTTGTTTCAGATAAGAAACATTCCTACATCGTTCATGTTTCTCATGAAAAATAATTTCCACACAAATATGTGATCATTCATTGTATTTATATTCAATGATTCCCCATCTACATAGAAACACTAGAGTAACATTCAAAGAAACTAGATTTAGTCTCGAGTTTTGTTAGAAAACATAATATCCATGCCATGATTTGAAAGTGTGAATTATGGGTTTGATAAGTGAAATTTTCCGTACATGTGGTATTTAAGAAACATAAATCAAATAACACGTTGAATTTATAGGTAGTTATGTACTGGATATGTCCCTGGGACATGTTTCTAGTCATGAAAATTATTTTGGTTAGTATGATATTATCAAAATGTTATTCAAATAATAGTACTAACAATAAGTCCTTATAATAGTGATAAAAATAATTGAGTAAACATCCACTAGAATAACCATTTTAATGTAAAATTGTTTGATCTGATGAGAAGGTGGAAAATATTTCTTGTATTGATGCTACCTGAGTTTGGAAATGTATATACTGTGTATTTTGATGCAACATCCACTGTTTGGATAGTAGAACTATTAAATTGAGTTGAGATAGTAGCATATGGGTCTCTTTATATATAAACACATGAGTGTAATTACCCTATAAATTACGTAGAAATCAAAACTATAGTCCATGATTTAATGTATTGCTGACACTACATCTTTGATGATAGATTTTTTGTGTAAAAAACTCATGAGATCCTTCAATACATCTTTTAATGGAGGGTCATGAACCTAATATATATGTGAAAGGTTTCTTATATGTAGATGTTATGCATAGAAATGTACTATGAACTTGGTTAATGTTGTATAATTATAGGTGATATTAGCTATAAGTCATTTTTTGAGCATGATTTTGGGGTGTGACCTTACGAAGAGTAGTTGTACTTGAGGAGACTCGTGGATGATTAGAGGATGAACACATTTAAGGACCAAGTTTCTATGATGTTCACTAAATTAGGGATCACATCCTCACTTGCTCACCTAGTGAATACATGTCTAATGTATAACTTATAGTGTTGTGTGTTTGATATAAGAATATAGTATGTGGTTATTTTATTCTAATGTTATCATTGGGCGGAGGATATGTGATCATGGTACAATAGAGATTATAAGTACTTATTTCCACAAAATAAGAGATATCTAGAGGCTACCATTCATCTATATCATCATTAAATCCTGATGAAATGTATATATACAGTAACTTCATGTGACAGTTTTGGTGGTATGGGATGAAGATATATATTTTTTGGGTTTATATCCTAATTCATTAACATTTAGAGGTTGAAGGATGATTACCACATACCTAATGGGTTTCTCTATCAAATTTTTATACCCATTTGGATGTGGGAGTATGACATGATAGATGTTTTCATTAGATTTACTAGAATACAGAGGAGTTGTGATATAGGATGTATTGTTTTCTCTTATTTGATGAACATGGACCACTTTTTATCGATCATAGTGACACAATCTATGGAGGATTTGGGGAAGCTCTATCATTATGATGTCATATGATTGCAATAATTAACAATGTGAATTATTTTTGATAGATACAATATTTTGAAAACATATTTTTTCTATGGATTAAATAATCTCTTATAGACATATCTGAGATTCAATACAATGTAAAATTCTCAGATTGATAGAAAATATAAATTGACTATATGAATGTTAAATTAAATAATTCTATGTTTCATACAGGACTTCAGTGGAGTATGTAATGATCACCGTGAATTAGTTTAGTTTATGAAAAAAAATAGCTACCTTTATTTGATTCATAAGGAATCTTAAATGGTTATTTATGGGAATCAATTTTTTTATGGACTGTTAACATGAGTAGTGTGAGGAAGTGGTTATGGGCCATCGAATGGTTTAGCAAACCTCTGACTGAGTACCCTAGATTACTATGTGGCTGAACTCTACTCAATGAAAAGATACATCTTTTAGATATAATATTTGGATATCGTTTGAGTTCTATTTAGGTATATTTCTTTCTCAAGAGAGACTTCATGTTTATTTCATCAACATATGCAAAAGTAGTGAAACCATTCACCATGTATTATGGGACCATTTTATTACACCAAGAGGATAGCGGATTAAATAACCCATCTATACCCTCATTATCCCTTCCAATGTATACACTGTGTGTATCATGTGTCATATCCATGTAGGTACCTACCTAACACTATGCATGTCTTCAATCTCAATGTTGTTAACCTAGATATTGATATATGTTAAAAGGATCTTCTACTGTGGATTATATAACCAGGGGTGAAAATCATTAATGTGATGAATGTAACACTTATTCAAATTTAGTTGTAGTGTGAGCATATCTAGAAAGAAATTTTCGATCAAGAGAATAATGACCGAGATTAGTTCCTTGAGTTGTTTTTGTAGAACCATTGGAGGCACTTCTTGAGTTTGAGAAGTCCTTAAATGGTAACAGTTGAAAATCACATGAAGATCATTTTTATTAAAATTCTATTTTATCTAGATATTTTAGTTTTATTCCATGATTTATTTGAGGACAAAGGGTTTGGAGTTGATTTTGGTGCATTAAGTTATTTTTTTCATGATTTTTCCCAATAGTAAGGTAGATAAACTAGAAAGCATAAGACCATGCAACAAAGGTCAAGACAACTCCATGACAAAAATGTCTATGTCAAATCCTATCTATGGAGTCGATGGCATGTCATGGGATAGAAGATTCACCACAGTAATAATGATCAAAGAAATTTATTTTATGTACTTTAATATAGTTAGTCATTTCATTAGAGGTCTCACCATTGTGTTTGATACCACCCTACATGGCTATTTCAAAATTATTTATAAATGGATAGAAAAATGTATGGTCTATGTCATTTAATACTATTAAAATACCATTATGATCTTGAATATGAGTAAAACATTTGGTAATGATAGAGGATAATTCCAGAGTCATTGAGTTTATTTTTTTATTAAAATGTATTTTTTTTAAAAAAATATTTTGTATTAAAAGGGGGTCGTGGTTAAAAATAGATTGTTCACTCGATTGATTTGATGAAATTATTGAATGGTGATTCTGGTTTACAAATTGTTTTCATGTACTGAAGCAGAATAGATTTTCATCAAAATTGTTTTATAAATTTGATCAAGGGGTCCTAAATAATTTTCAAAAAACAAAGAATGTTTTGTTAAACATAGGTGTATCAGGAATATAAATGTTACTCATAATGTGTGTCATGCTAGATGAGGTTATAATTCACATTATTTGGTATAATTACACTTGATGATGTACTAGTTGGATCCACCATATTCTTGGATTGGTTAAATATTTTTATTTTTAGTATTAATCCCAAGAGGCTACATACAAAATGGTGTTCATTTCTATTTATGATTGGATTATCACATGATGAATTTTTCATCGACATTTTCTCATATGTTTTCTCATTACATATGGTTCATGTTTATTTGCACAACAACTTTCTCATGATGGACGTGTAATTATAATTTTTATAGATAATTTCACATTGATTGATTAGTTATAGTTATAATTTTATTTTTGTATCTTATATTATATTCTTGGATTGAATTTGTAATTAAATCGTCATTATTAAAATATAATTTTCATATTCCATGTCCTGAAAATATGAATGGATTTTATGAAAAATTTTCAAGGTTTGATTTATAGATTTTCATGATATTTTTAAAAAAATTCTGAATAATAATTCTTTATAAATAATGAACTACAACATTAATTTTTTTTAAAATTTATTGATTTCATGGCAGATTCCAATTGGAGTTTTTCTGAAAACGATATTTTTTCCATTGGGTAGTTATATATGTAGTTTTATAGTATTCTTGTAATGGGAATAATTTTATGTATCAGGAATTATTCACTTATCATTATATACCATATTGCGAGATGGTTTGAAGGTGAAAGTTCATCACATGAAGATGTGTTGGTCTTGTCTTGTCACACTTTTTTCTTCAGCCATTTTTTAATGGATTGTATATTCATTGGTTATATCTATTGTTCAATTTTGTACTCTGTTCATATGTATTTTTTTAAATTATTCTTTTATAAATTATCCCATTTCACCTCACCACAATAACATACCTATTTGGGTTTCTTATCTAGTTGATTCAGGTAGGTTCATTATTGTGATGTCATTATTTATATGTATATGTGTGTTTGCTCTTCATAATCAATAGTGAGTTTCTATTTTCTCTATATATATATCTTTAGTCAACTTATATATTCATACATTGAATATTAGATAAAAATTATTATGGTTTCATCATTGATATATGATGTTTTCTATGAGATTATGGTTTTATCTACTAATGGGATGAAATCTTGAACGAGGGTCTATTATGTAAATTGTGTCAGTCTTCATTTTCATCACCTATTAAGAGGATGGTGGGTTAAATTGTGTAAGTATTTATTTACAATATCATCAACCATTATTGATATTTTTTAATAAATTAGAAAATGATATTTTGGAGGATTTCATAAGATACACACCCTAATTGATTTTGGGTTTTTAATCATGATTTTTTAATTAATTTCTTATTCACCATTGATATATGCTTTTAAATTATGTATTTTCTGTATTTTATGAAATTTGGACAATTTATTTTTTATAAATTACAGAATGAATGTAGGTATGACATATTTTAGTGACAATAAAATATCCAAATTTAATGGGTCTCCATCGTCATATTATTTGGGGCCTTGTTGGTATATACATGGAACTCAATGCCAAACTCAATGAATATGATGGTGTAATATAATGTTTGATCATTATGAAGGATGGATCACCCGAAACACTAATATTTATTTTTATTGGGATTTAATTTATTCATGAATTGATGGATGTGGTGTGGGTATTCTACCTGATATTTTTGTAACACCCCATGATTTCAAAGTACATTATTTCTTTAAAGTAATTCAATAACTTGCATTATACGCAACACTGAGTTCAAGTGCACCATGAGATACCAAACTAGCCGTTACAAAGAGGTTATGAATAGTATTAACTAAATTATGAACATTATATAATAATTATAATTTTAGAATCCATATTATGAGTCTCTCAGACATAATGAAAATACAAAATTCATTTTTTTAGACAAAATAAATATTTTTTTAAAATACACAATTTCACCACCTTTTAATGAAGAACCCGTTTTAAATCGAATATTTGAAACTTTTATATATTTAATTATAAAAATTAATATTCTACTTTAGATTCTGTTCATACGAATTTAGTATCAATAAATTTTTGGTGTTTTTTTGATAACATTCATATTTGGAAGAATGGTGAAAAATATTATATTTTAACAGAAAACAACTTTTTGAGAAAAAATAATTATTAATGTTAAATTATACATTTTAATGATTTGGAAGTATAAATAGTTTTTATTTTTACCAATTATTACAATTTAATTCAATTGAAATAATTTCACTTTGAAATTGAACATAAAAAAGTATCAATATTATGTTAGTTATTATTTCATAAAAATGCGATATTTGGTTTTGAAAACATGAATTAATAGTAAATTAATTAATGATACTTATATGTTTTGAATTTGGTAAAATATAATTAACATTTTAATTCAGAATATAAAAATTATCTTTGGCATAAATTATGTTACTTTTCTGAAAACATTCAATTTTTTATGAATAGTGAAAAACAATGACTTATTGGTTAAAAATGACTTTTTAATTAAATAATTATTTATTTATTTTAAATTTATTTTAGGTAAAAATAGATATATTATAACTATATATGTTCAATATAAATCATTACAGACATTTTAAAATAATTTTAGATGTATAAATAGTTTCTTTAACTTTTTACTATCTTTAACCCACCTCATAGGAGCATTTGAAAATTTGCATAAAACATAATTTTACAACTTATGTGAGTTTAATTTCAAAAATCCTAGTTACATGGTCATCTTGAGTAAATAAAATGTGGTTAAATAAGATGAAAATAATTATGGTGAAAAGTAACTCTTGACTTTCATTTACTTCGATTAAATATAAATAAGGTAATTCAAGGTAAAAAGAATATTATAATATTACAAAATTTTCATAACACTTGTCCTAACCATATTGGGTGAGTCATGGCCGACCATGGGAATAATTGGGTAGATTGATGGACCACATTTTTCCACAAATGACTGATAATGGCACTTTATTGTAATTAAGTTTATGTAAAGGCAAAAATGACATAAACAAATATCTTTTAGTAAATCAATTTTTACATGGGGTTAAGTACGTCATCGTTTAAACTATAAATATTCATTTTAAATATATAGAGATTTATTAAATTATGATTTATTTTTTATAATTTTTAGACATCAAATAAATTATATTATTTATGACACAATAATGACATAGTATTACCTCGTTAATAAATGAATTAAATAAATAAGATTATTTATATTAAAACAACATTCAAAACCTGTCCAATTCTTATTAGATGATATTATTTAGACCATGAGTCATCGTATCTTCGACATTAATTATTATTGGACCATTAGAAACCTAATATCACAATATAATACAATAATATTTTCCAAAATTCCTAAAGAGCCTATCCTCCCCCTTATAAAAGGACACCGCTTCTAACCCATTCCAAACACCTCTTATGCCCCTTTGATCATCCAAAAACTACCAAAATAATCTCCCAATATCCTTATATTACACCTAGAAGCCTTAACTTATGCATAAGTCACTACAAAAGTCCTTTTTGTTCAAACCAAATAAGGTAACCCAAATTAAAGGTAATTGTTTCTCTTAATTTCTTTTCTTTTTTTTTTTGTTTTATTTTACCTCTCAACCCCCATAAATCTATTTATTCCATCATTATCTGACAACACCAGTATTGTCAATACACTATTAGGTTTTTATGAGAAGTATTAAAACTACACTTTACACACCTCCATCTAATGTGTGAATAATATATTGTTTCTATGGTTGTCAAAATAACACCTCACGAAATGATGATTGTTCGATTATCTTATACCGCCAGTCATGGTGGTCATTAATATGGAACTATATTTATATATGATATATATATATATTGTGTTTATTTTTTCATGGTGCTTATGTATTTTCCATTTATTTCATAGCTTTATGGTTTCCATTATGGGTAAAACGCGATAATTTCATTTTATGAAATGGGGACTACCGCCCACTCAAAGATATATGACTTTTTAATGACTAATGTGGGATGTATAATGTATGGGGATAATTATATTATGAATGATATTATAAAATAATTATAATATAGATATGTATAATTATGTTTAAATTCTATTAAAATACAAAATAGAAATGAAAGTAGCGTTCATTGATACGTACGACTTAACGTCTCCATGACCGGTGAATTTAATTACTTATCTCTAAATGTTATGTATTGTTATAAATAAAAATATTTTCTAGAAATATATGATATATAAGAAATCTAAATTTGTAATATAATTCTATAGATAATGGATATTTTACCACATGGAAAATTTATAATTATAACAAGGTCATTTTTTACTCAAGTTCCGAACATCCAAAAAAATGTCTGATATGAACTCAAATAATTAATTAATTGCAATAGAACGGTAATAAGTTATATAAAAGGGATAATAAAATTGAAAATCTTCTTAATCAAGTAGAAATTAACTTCATATTATTATTCAGGAAGTGAAAGTCACATACGAGTGTGTCAAGTCAGACATGTGGTAAGAGGTTTCTTATCTCACTTTTTGTTTCATGAGATTTCAATTGTTCACCACTTATTTATTGCAAGTGGGGTATTGTGTTCTGCCATTTTATTTATATTATCATGATTATATTTATATTCATGATATTCTGAGATAAATGTGGTGGTTAATAACTATTGTTCATTCAACTGAATTGATTACAACGAGGTAAGGGCTATCTCCTCAATCTAATTATTATCCAAGATTGATTATGTGTATGTATTTAACTAGATCATCATTTAAAGTGTTTTAAAGAATTAACTTTCTAAAACATTTTTATTAATGTCCATTTTTTCAAAATGATATTAGTGATTTATTTATATGGACATGAATTTCATGAAATGACAATTCTTTTAAAATGATTCAAAGTGGAATGGGACACTTGGATTTAAAAATACCATTTAAATGACAACCTTTTGAAATTTTGAAAATTTTTATACGATTTCAATAAATGTGGTACATCTCTAAAATAATTTTACTGATCATTTTCATCCATGTCAACTTATTTTAATAGATTTTAATTTTTTTTGAGGTTTATTTATAATGATATGATTCATACATATTGTATTGAATATTTTTTTGATATGTTTGAATGTGGATGTGTTATTTTAATACAATTCATGGTTTATGGATATTGATTTGACTTTTTGTAGGTTATTTTTAATACAAATTATTATGTTATATTTCAACCTTTTCTTATGATGAATATATGAGACTAGTATGTTCCAGGTTGGGGACCGGTAAAAGTAGGCCCTCCGGGTCAGGTTCTGATTACAGCAGACCCTATGGGTTAGATTCCAGTTACAGAGGCTCTCTGAGTTGTACTGTTGTTATAGAGACTCTCTGAGATGGAGTCCTGTTACGAAGGGTCTCCAGGTCTTAGTGGTTATAGTTATCCCATTGGTCCTGGTATGGGTGCTTGACACCAAAATTAATCTATAGTACTATAAATTCCCACATTATGAAATTAGTTATTACATGTGACTATTCGACTAGTATAATTTACATTATCATGATTATATAGTAATTTTTATTTTATTTTACCATAATATGTTCAATATAATGTTTAAAAGGTTGTTTTTTAATTACACATATTTCATTAAATGTTTATCGATTCTGCTAAATGTTTTTCCATTACTAAGCATCTGATCTCACCCCTTTTTTATGTTTTATTTTTGTAGGAAATGTTGAAGTTAGTTATGATTTACTTACAGGAATAATCTAGGAGTCTTGTACGTTTATAATCGAGTAAATTAAAATTTTCATTCTTTTCTCGTTGTAATGTTGAACATCATGTATGTAATATATTTTCCATGACTTCTAAACTGATCGGTCCTTCGGGACTTGATTCCTTGAAATCATGCCAATGTTATGTAACAATGCACCGATGATGGGTATCTAGGGTCGAGGAGTTATAGTTAGTGTCAGATGAATTTTAGCAATATCCATGGAAAAATATTTAGATAAACTCTGATTATAGAACATTACCATAATATGGACTTTTAGGATTACTATAGAAGTATGTCCTAGAATGTTGGTAATGTATATATTTTGTGAGTTTTACAAACAAATACATCTTTATCCAGATATGAGCAGGTAGAAGCGGCTCTGGACCAGAAGTACCTAGGGGTAAAACCCTAAAACACCACTTTGAGATAGATGCGAACAAGAGCTGGTGCACGACAATGGGCATTTCTTCACTTTTGGTTATGACACTCTCGAGGGATAAGCATAGGATAAATATTATTTTCATTACAAATTATTAGGAATAATTTATGAGTATATACCACCTCAAATAAAATATATTTATGATTATGAATTATATCCATAAACTGTTCAATTTACATTATTAATTTTACAAGTTTGGAAATATTCATTTCAATTCATAAACTAACGTAGTGTATTCCATTGTATTGAAATGGATCATAGTAGAATGAATGTGAACTCCTACAATATATATGATCCAAATATTATAAAGGAACATATATTTCATGGTTTTGAGCAAGTATTTATAAGGGAAATAGATGCCCATATATTCTCAGCATATGAATAAATATTATCATGTGTTATTAAGATAAGTAAAAAAATTTCTATGTCCTACAGATTTGAAGGGAAGAAAGAGAAGAAAATGATGGAAGAGTGAATGAAGGATAGCGTGAAGAGAGAATAGAAGGATTTTTTCACATGTGATAAATATGGAATGAATCACCTTGGTAAATTCCTGAAGGGAATGTGAGTTTGTTATACGTGTGGAGAAAAATGACTCCGAGTATGTGATTAAAAGTGTATGAAAAAAGTTTCAAATATATAATACTTCATCTGCAATGAGTTGGGACACTATGCGAATCAATATCCAAATCATTAGAGTATACCCCAAATGGTGTTATTGGATAATAAAAAAGTTATGATACTACCGAAGATGAAGATGAATGATTAGATTTTTTACGTTGTAAATAAAGTATTGTATCATTTGAGTAATGTATTAATGATGATCATGTTAAAAGAATTATAGAGTATATAAGGATTGTACTGCAATACTATTTCATTAAGGACTTGAGATTGTGTGGAACCAAGAAAAGTGACTTAATATCAGGATAACTTTTTGGAAAATATATTTTTGGGGGAATGATAACCCATAATATGGTTTGGATTTTGAGGTAGTAATTTTGGAGTAGTTCATGATCGATTTGAATAGATTATATTGGATATTCTTGAATACCTTGAAACCGATTAATTATTTTTATATTCCATTATTTTTTGAGTTTACTACATTTTTGGATAGGAGGAGTATATACAGTATTCTATAATGAATAAGGGAGCATGGATGTAATCAATATGGTTTTATGGAAATTCAAGATGTTGGAGTGTATTAATAACATACATGATAAAAATGGTCACTTTTTTTAGGTGGAAAAAATGATCCTCATTTTGTTTACCTTCCTTATAAATTTTGTACTATTTGTGTGGAATGAATTATTTTGGATAAGTCTATTTTGAGGTTTTTTTTGATTTCCATAAAAAGGATAACCCAGAGGTCGGGCGGTAAATCGTCGCGTCCAACAAGGATGCGAGACTTAAACCCACAATCGAAGGGCGGCCGGTGTGTATTGCTAACCACTAGACTATGTGATGTCCTGAATCAAATAATGTATTTTTTTATAAATGTTCTGGTAGAGGAATTATAAATTCATTATTTTGGAACCCTATAAGAATAGATTATTTAGAATACTTTTTTATGTTCTATTGTCTTTTAGAGTGAAACATGAGTTTTTTGTAATAATTAGTTAATGGGTGAAACAATACTTATCATATATATATTTTTTCTTCTTTTATTATATTAACAAAATAATTATTAAACATTATGTAAGGGATCATTAAACTAAATGTGTGTTTCTATAATACCTTATATTTTGTTAAGCCGATGATATTTTAAATCAACATAAATTGATGGATTTGATGCCATCAATTCTAGATTTGTTTGTGACTGATGACCTCAATCACTCCATATAAATATTTACATTTTTACTCTAATTATATCTCTAAAATTTCAACCAATTTTCTCCTAATTGAGATCCTAATATGGTGATGAATTTTTCTTTTCCCTTTTTTTCTTACTAAGAATTAATTTTATTAAACCAATTTCCTATGTGGGTTTTCTCACATAGGTATTTTATATTTTCAACATTTTATTTTCATAGAGCAATATCAAATTGGGAGAACAAAATTTATTATTGTAGGGAAAGAATTAACACCCCAATATTTCATATTACATTATTTCTCTAATGTAATTCAATAACCTTCACTACACGCAACACAAAGTTAAAGCACACCACAACTTACCAAAGTAGTCGTTAAAAAGTGGTTATGAATAGTATTAACTAATTTTTCAACTTTACATAATCCTTTTAATTTTAGAATCCATATTATGAGTTTCATAGACATAATGAAAAAAAATCATTTTTTCAAATAAAAGAAGTATTTTTTAAAAAATGAAATTTTACTGCCTTTTAATGGAGAACCATTTTTACATCAAATATTTGAAACATTTATAAATTCAATTTGGAAAAAAGTATTCTAATTTATAATTGTGACATAAGAACTTAGTTTTAAAAAAAATTTGGTGTTTTTCTAATAAATTTCATATTTTGTTGAATAGGGAAAGATACTATATTTTAACAGAAGATAACTTTTTTAATCAAAATAATTTGTAGTATTAAATTATACTTTTTAATAATTTGGAAGTATATACAGATTATATTTTTACAATTTAATCCAATGATATTCATTGGAAATAATTTTACATTGAAATTGAACATAAACAAGTATCAATCTTTTCTTAGTCATTATTTATTAAAAACACATTTTTTGTATTGACAATGGGAATTGATATTAATTTCATAAATTAAACATATATGTTTTTTAATTTGGTAAAATATAAATTATTTTTGAATTCAGAATATCAATATTATTTTAGGGTGAAATTGTGGTATTTATCTGAAAACATTAAATTTATTATGAATAGTGAAAAACACATAATTATTGGTTAAAACCGACTTTTTATTTAAATATTTATTAATTTTATGTAAATTTATTTTAGGTCAAAATAGATACATAATAACTATATATGTTTAATATAATTCATTGGAGTCATTTTATAATATGTTTACATATAGAAGAATTTTATTGTTCTTTTTACCGTCTTTTACCCACATTCTAAGAGCATTTAAAAATTTGCATAAAACATAATTTTACCACTTATGTGAGATGAATTTCAAAGCTTCATAAAACACCGTTAACCTCATTAAGTAAAATACGGTTTAATAAGATGAAAATAATATTTGGTGAAAAAAAACTTTTGACATTTATTTACCATGGTTAAAGGTAAATATGGTAGTTCATGGTAAAAAAGAATATTATAATAATAGAAAATTACATTGACACTTATACTAACCTTATTTGATGAGTCATGTAAGACCATGGGAATCCTTGGGTCGATTTTGGTAACCCATGGAGCCAATTGTAAATGATAATGACCCTTAATTTTAATTAACTTAAAATAAATGAAAAAATGACATAAAAAATATCTTTTAGTAAATAAATTTTTACATTGGTTTATACATGTAATCATTTTCGAATAGAAATATTAATTGGATAGTTAAAAATATTTAATAAAATATTTTTTTATTTTATAATTATTAGACATCAGAAAAATAAATTTATTTATTACACAATAATGATATAATATTTACCACATTAATAAATGATTTAAAGAAATAACAGTATTAAAATAAAAACTATATCCAAAACCATTAAAATTATTATTTTATGATTTTATTTCGAAAATGAGTCATCTTATATTAGTATTTAATTAGTTTTCGATCTTTAGAAACTGAATATCATTATATAATAAAATAATATTTTCACAGTTTTCTAAAGATCCCCTCCTCCCACTTATAATAAGACACTAATTATAACCATTTACACACACATCTATAGCCCCTAGGCTCATCCAAAACCTTCCCAAATAATCTCCCATGATCTATATATTACACCCCGAGGACATACGTTTGGCATAAGTCGCTTAAAAAATTCTTTTCGGTTTAAACCAAAGGAAGTTACCCAAATTAAAGATAACAGTTTTCCTTAAATTATTTTCTTATCATTAGCTTTATTTTACTACTCCAACACACAATAAATATTTTTATTTAATTATTTTATGAAAAAAACGTATCCTAAATATACTAGGTTGTTGTTATGATATGTATTCTAACTACACTTACACACACCTCCATCCAATGGGTGATGAACATATTGTTTCTGTGGTAGGTAACCTAACGACTCACGAAACAATGATTGTTCGATTATCTCCTACTTCCTCTCATGATGGACATTAATATGGAACTATATATATATATATTATATAAATATATATCGTTCAATGTATTATTTTTGCTTCTGTATTTTACTTTTATATCATAACTTTATGGTTTCCATTATAGATAAAACGTGAAAATTTCATTTCAGAAAGTGCAGACTACCACCCCATTAAAGTGATATGACATTTTAATGACTTATGTTAGACATATAATGTATATAATTAATGATATTATATAATATATTATATTGTAATTATATTATACCTCTTATCATTATGTTTTAATTCATTAAAATGCCAAATAGAAATGAATGTAGTGTTCACGCGTACGTATGACTTACCATCTCCATGTACGGTCCATTTCATTTCTTTTCTCCAAATGTTATTTACTATTATAAATTAATATGAATACTGGAAATATCATTCTATTGATAATTGAATTTTTACCATGTGGACAATTTATAATTATAAAGAGTTCATTTTTCAATCATGTTCCGAACAATGACAAAATGTCCCATATGAACTAAAATATTTAACTAGTTGTTATAGAAATGTATTAAGTGATATAAAAGGAATAATAAACTAAAACATATTTTTTAAGCAAGTATATGTTATCTTATGTTTATTATTAAGGAAGAACAAGGAATATATGACCAAGTCAAGTCGGACACGTGGTAAGGGGTTTCTTATCTCTCTTTTAATTCCATGAGATTTCCATTGTTCACCAATTATTTATTGCATGTGGTGTATAGTGTAATACCATTTGAAATATATTCTCATGATTATATTTATATTCATGATATTTTTTTGATTCATTTGGTTCTTATTGACTACTGTTCATAAGACTCGATTGATTACGTTGAGTTAAGGGTTATTTCCTTAATCTCATTATTATCCAAGATAGTTCAAGTGTATGTATTTTCTGGGACTTACATATAAAAGATACACATATATTTTTTCCAAATGATTTAAAAAGGAATATTTTAAGGTTTTATGGGAGGTTCCATTTAACTAGATCATCATTTCAAATGTTTTAAATAAATTTCATTATATACCCTATTATTTAATATCCATTTTTTCAAAATGATTTTTAATGAATTATTTATATGGACATGAATGTTTTGAAATGATAATTCATTTTGAACGATTCAAAGAGTTATGGACAGTTTTATTCAGAAATCACTTTTAAATGACTACCTTTATAAATTTTGATAATTTTAAATGATTTCATAAAAGGGGTATTTCTCAAAAATCATTTTACTAATCATTTTCATCTATGTCAACATCCTTTAATAGATTTTAATCTTTTATGAAGATGATTTATTTTGAAAAAAATATTCCATACTGTATATAATGTTTTGGGATATGTTTTACTGATTAAATGTTATTTTTATACCATTCATGTTTTGTGTATGGTTGGGGTCTGGTTACATTAGACCCTCCGGGATAGAGTTCAGTTTAAGAGGCTCTCTAGGTTGGAGTCTAGTTACAGAGGCTCTCTGAGATATAGTCTGGTTACAGTGGATCTCTATGTTTGGGTCTAGTTACAGTTAGCCCATAGGTCCTAGTACGAGTCCCTGACACATAAATTAATGTCTGGTACTATATATTCCCTCATTATGAAATCAGTTTTTAGATGTGAGTATTCTACTAGTACAATATCTATGTACAAGTTTATATGATAATGTTTTATTTATTTTATTAATATTATGTTTTTGTTTTTGTTTAAAAGGATTTTGTTTTATTACACATCATTCCATAAGATTTTATAGCTTCCGCTAAATTATTTTCCTTATAGAGCATCTGAGCTCACCGATTTCTTATGTTTTAGTTTCCCAGTATATAAAAAAGATAGTTATGAGTGGTTTTCAGGAATAATCAAGAAGGCTTGGATTTTCCTAATGGAAAAAATTACTATTGTTTTTCTTTTCATGTAGTAATGTTGATCTTCATGAATGTAATCTATTTTACAAGACTTCTAAACTGATTGGTCTTTTGCGAGGTGATTCCTTGAAATCGTGCCAATGTTAGGTAATAAGGCACCAACTCTGGGTAACCATGGTCGATGCATTACAATTATTTTATGATATGTTGTCATTTATTTATAATTTATTTAAATTATCCAAAATAATTAATAACTTTTGATGTTACTCAATTTCCATGTGATTTATATTTAAATGTGACCAATCATGTTCAAGTCCTTTTCTAATTTGTTCTTAAGCATCACAGGGAATGAATATTGGGAATAATTACACACTCCTATATCATCCCTTTAGTGAAAATACATATGTTTAACTTCAATACATTGTTAAAGAAAATGTATCGTACATTTTAGTGGATAATAATGATGATACTCTAATTTCACAGGTACTTGTAAAATTATTTCTTTAATTCTATAATAATATAGTCAAATTTGTTACAAACCAATGATTTCAATAGATATTCCCATCATATATTTTTGTCATAAATAACAGAAAAACAGAAATTAATTATATACTAATTGATAATTTATCTGTAAACATAACTTTTTAACTTTTTTGTTTGGAATTTTAAAGAAAATTTGACATACACGTTCGTGCTGAAGATGATTTTTGGTGTCTAATGAAACAGAAATAAGTTTCTGTGAATAGTAACATACCCTTAGAAATTGTAACATACCCTTATGAATATTAATATGGCCCTTAAGAAAAATATATCATACAACATAAGAGTAACTTTATCCATGAATAATTAAATAAAAGTTATACATCTTATAAATTGACAATTTGACCATAGTAAACTATTTGGAATTTTGTAAGTCAAAAATAATTATTCATAACAAATTAATTAATTTAAAAGAAAATTTATTTTAATAAAATGTATAATTTATTTATAAAATAAATGTATTATATTTTTAGATAATTTTATATGACCCTACTTAATTTTTAAGAGCGCTATAAAATTAGTTTTTATCTTAAAAACAGTTTTTTAAGTAAATTATGATTTTAAATAAATATTAAATTAATAATTATTAGAAATTTAATTTTGAAAAATGGACTTAATTTTTGAAATCTACACATCGAAAAAAGTTTGGGGTTAATTTTTGGGATTTTTCTAAGATAATTGAATTTTTGACGAATAGTTGAATCCAATAATTCACAATAAATGCTAAATAATGGATTAATTGAGTCATCGATGATGATATGATGATGTAATCCCACTTTTATTGGGATACCATGATAAAATTACGATTATTGGTCATCCCAGATTCACTATTACTTATCTTATGTGAAATTAATAAACTGATGAATTATATATTAAGGTTACCCCTCTCCCCTCCACTAAAAAATGCACCCTTCACCCCATCATTTCCTCACACCTCTCAAGCTCCAAGACTTATCTGAACTCTACCCAAACACATTCCATATCCCCTCCACCACGTCCATGATCTTTTGGTCTAATCAAAATACAATTCATAGGCCCTTAAGGAGTTTCTCAAGAGAAGGATTAGGAGGTGATTTCTCTCCCCTTTCTCCTTTAATTTCCATTCAAGTTCAAGTTCATTTCATAATCTCTCCCCACCTATCATCATCTGAATTGTATTGTAACTAAAGTATTATATATCTAATGTAATGTTATGATGATAATGGGATATTATATCTTGCAACCCCCTTTCCTTCTTCATTTTATTTTATTAAATATAATGTTCTTTGTGAGCTGTTAATTTTTCACCTTCAAGAATGACAGGCTTTCTTCTTCCATTTCTACCTTCTGATCTGGACATGAAACCATTTTTTTGGTTGAACCCGAAAATTTATATGTATTGTATCCTATTTTTAAAATCTGTAACTTACATATGATCATATATTTACGTGATAAAATAGAACAAGTTCATTATGATCAAAAACCTACCCAAAATTAAACCAAATAATCATCATTTAATTCTTATCTAATGATTCATCCACATGGATATATTTTTATTCATTATATGATCATAAAAAATCCTATAATAACATTAATAACATGTAATATAAGTTTTGGATGTTTACCAATGTTCTACACAATCTTCAATTTAAGAATACAAGTGAACCACTCATGAAAACCATAAAAACAAACATTCCCAAATAATGTTTTTAAACACTATAACACATCAAAAGTCACATAAATTCACTTAATGAAACCATAATGAACAATATTATTGTAAAAAACGTTATTTATTTCTAAATAATGAATATATTTTCATTATATAGGACATTAAAGAGAAGAAATGATTCAGGTACATGGTAAGGGGAAATCTCGAACCCAATTTTTATCCTCCGAGTTATCCCTCATTTAATCCATTATTGATATAGTTACTCCTTAAATATCATTTTTTCATCATCTTATTTAATTTTATGTGGATATACATGTTTTTCACTAGTTTTTATGTCAAACAAAATTTTTTCAAAATGAACTCCCCTTTTAAGAACACCCCATTTACTTCTCACTCAAAGTAGATGGTTCTTGTAATATGTATGTTATTCCCACTTTATTTTGGGAACCCAAAGCTTATGAATGTGATATTATGAGATGAAACTAATTCCAATCCATGGGTTAGTTATGTACATTTTTGATATGTTTTCTATGTGGCATGCCTGATGATGATATTGTTATGATGTGACAGGTGCACCCAGAATTATATAGCGCAATATGAATGTTCCAATGTGACGGGTGCGCCTAGAATTATATATCACTCTAATGCATTGGGTAAAGTGATGAATCTCATGAGTAAATGTGAATTTATGTGTGAACAAGATTCTATCTTGGTTCACAAGTATGTGTGGTAGTTAACCACTAATAGTTGATGTTTCATTTTTACGCATTGACACATTTCAGGTCTTATATTTATGCTCCTATCATGTTCATGATATTTTTCCTATGTTATGATTATGCTCACCCCATACTATACTGTTCTTATCTATCCTCTTACTAGGCTTCTAGGTCACCCCTTTCGATGTATATCCTCAGGTGTCTACAATTACTAAGTAGAAAAAAAGTACCAATAAGAAGCTAGAGAAGATGAAATTTAATAAATGTTTATGCTTGATGTTGTATTTGTTATGTATGGTCCTAGTTTTCCCAAGACACTAAACCATTGGATGTTCTATGTGTAATAAAATTATGTTTTTGTATTTAAAATTATTTAATATTAATGTATGAAAAAGCTCAAATAACTATAGTTGGAATCAGAGGCAAGGTTTAGTTAATTTGGGAATTTGGATTAGTGAACTCCGGAGAAAACCTCTAGTATGAGACTAAGTACAAATATGCACATAAGAGTATTTACATATAGATCCCATATGTTATGATTTTTGTAAAAATTGTTCAAATTAATAATTTATGTATTCATGACTTGTTTACATCTGTTTGGTTCTAATGTTTTATAATTTAGAAAATGATGGGAACAAGGAGAAATCAGGCCAACAACTCTTACGAGGGCCATTGCAACTAATTCCCGAATGACATCCCCAATTATTTGGGAGGTGGAGCTAAAAAAATCATGGAGATAATTACCCAATTATCTCAGGTTATGGACAGTAACCATAATAATGGGGAACATCCTCCTTCACCAAAGAGGGAGAAACTGGCTATCGAATGTTTTATATGACAATGACCTCCGACGTTTTGTGGATCGTCTGATCCACTAGTTGCGGAACAATGGGTCAACTCCATGGAGGAGATCTTTTCCATTATTCACTATTCTGAGATGTAGAAGGTGACCCTAGCTGTTTATTGTCTATATGGAGAAGCTGATCAATGGTGGGCATTGATTAAGAACACCAAGCCAAGGAAGGAAATTGAAGAGATGGAATGGAAGACTCTAAGAAAATGTTTATTAATAAATACTTCAAGAAAACTATTCACACGAATATGTAGATAGAATTCATAGAGCTCAAGAAAAAATAAATAGAATCTGTCACAACCTATGAAGCAAATTTCACATGGCTTTTAAGGCACGCTTCCTGTTTTCTTATCAACAATGATAGAAAAATTGATAGATTCTTCAGTAGATTAAAACCACAGCATCTAAAGGCTCTTGATATTAGGGACTTTGGGAGTTATGAAGAAGTTTTTCAGTGTGCTCTCAATATGGAGATGTAGTTTGGAGAATGGTCCCCTAGATATAGTGATAAGAAATGAAAGATGGAGTTTCAAGCTAGTTGATCTAACGACAAAGGCGGAAAGAAAAATCAATGACCCACATGAAAAAAAATGTGGGAAGTTACTCCCTGGGAATTTCCTCAAAGGGACGGGGAAATGCTTCAATTATGGGAAAGAAGAACACCATGCAAAAGAGTGTCGAAAGGACACGAAAATGATGGATAATTTAGCCGATAAATGGGGAGGACCACTAATGGTTAAATGCTACAACTATAAAGAGCTATGGAACTATGAAAACCAGTGCACTAAACCTTGAGCTCTCGAGGTTAATCAACTTCAGCAGCCACCAAATACAAAGGAACAAGGGAAGGATTATACCATCACTAATGTAAAGGTGGAGCATGATAATGATGTCATACAAGGTACATATCCTATTCAATCAAGAATGAAAAAATAGTATTTGATTCTGGTTCTACGAATTCAATTATATCTTTCATGTATTCTAGAAATATAGAATCGAAACCTCGAATCCTTGAAGTAGATATATCTGTAAAAACACTGAGTGGTGCAATCATTGAAACCCAAGTGTTTTACTCTTCTCTTTTTGGCGTATGTGGGAAGATTCTTCCAGCAAATCTCGTAATACTTCCCTTGGTGGAATTCGACGCTATAATGGGAATGGATTGGCACTCATTATACAAAGCACATATCAACTGTCTAGAAAAGGAAATAACTTTACATATTCTAATCTATCCCACTATCCTCTACAAATGCAAGGAAGATCATGAATATCATTTGAAAAATCCATCCATGGTGTAGGTGTTGATTACCTATGATGAAGCATACCTCAACCAAATGGTTGAGTCAAAGGAAAGTACCAACCTTGTCGAAATGCCCATAGTGATGGAATATGACGATGTATTTCCTAAAGAGTTACACAGAAATCCCCCAGATCATGATGTAGAGTTCTCAATCAAACTCATACCTGGAGCTACTCCAATATCAAACTGTCCCTAAAGTATGGCTCCAATCGAACTGGAGTAGTTAAAGAATCTGATGCAATAGAATCTTGTAAAAGTGTTTATACGCACTAGTGCACACATTTGGGTGCAGCAGTGCACTTTTTGATGAAGAAGGATGGAACAATGTGGCTGTGTATTGATTATCTGGAACTCAACAAGATCACCATAAAGAACAAGTATCCTCTCCCAATGATTGATGACTTGTTCTAACTGTTAATACAAGCTCAATGCTTCTCAAAGGTGGATCTTTGTTCTGGATATCATCAGGTATAGATAAAGAAGGAAGATATTCAGAATTCTGCCTTCTGAACATGGTATGTGCACTATGTGTTTTTGGTGATTCCCTTCAGACTTACTATTTCCCCTGCAATCTACATGGATTTGACGAATAGTGTCTTTATACATTACCTCGAAAAATCATGGTAGTGTTTATCGATGATATTCTCATCTACTCCATGAGAAAGGGGGAATAGAAAGTACATCTAATATTAGTTTTGGTGACATTAATAAAGGATAAGTTTTACACCAATTTCAGAAAGTGTGACTTTTGGATGAATGAAGTCACGTTCATGGGACATGTGATCACAAGTGAGGTAGTTTATATGTATACTTCAATGAAAAATGCTATCGAGGAAAGTACCAGGCCCCCTAGTGTCACAGAAATCCGTAGATTTCTGGGATTATCTAGGTACTACCCACGTTTTGTGAGAAACATCTCACGATTGTCAACCCCGCTGACTATATTAACAAAGAATGGGGTAAAGTATGTCTGGAAAGAAGAATGTGACAAAAGCTTCATGGAACTAAAGATACGGCTGATCACTACACCTGTACTCACACTACCAAAAAGTGGATAATGTTTTGTGAGATACAGTTATACTTCAAAGAAAGTCTTGGGTTTTGAACTCATGCAAAATGAAAATTTGATATCCTATGCCCCACGAAAGTTAATGATCCATGAGATGAACTACCTGACGCATGATTTAGAGCTGGTAGCCATGATTTATTCCTGGAAAATCTGGAGGCACTACATTTATGGTAAGAAGTGTGACATATACACCATCCACAAGATCCTAAAGTATATATTCACACAAAAGAAGCTCAACATGCGTCAAAAGAGATGGTTAGAGCTAATCATGGATTACAATTTCACTATTCACTATCTTACTGGAATGGCGGACATGGTAGATGATGTTCTAAGCAGAAAAGAACCCTCTACTCTATCCTTGCTGCGGATTGAGAAAGACAATATCTTCATTGATATGCAAATAATAGATTAGGAAATCATTAGAAAAGGGGATACATCCTACCTTTCCCAAATTATTGTGCATCCATCCATCCCGGAAAAGATTACGGAAGCACAAATGGATGATGTGGAGATAAAAAATAGGTTGAATGCATTAATGGAAGGGAAAATGAAAGAGTTTCATATCGACGATGATAGTGTGATTTGGTTTGATCATGGCTCTGTGTGCCTTCATCACCCGGGATAAAGAATGAGCTATTGGATGATGCACATAGCTCAACATTCTCTATCCATCCCGGGAGTACAATGATGTACTATGATATCCGAGAACACTTATAGTGGGATGACATAAAGAAAGAAATTGCAGAATATATATCGAGATGCTTGGTATGTCAGAAGGTTAATGCTAAGCAACAAAAGTCCAAGGGTATGATGCATATGATGCCTATATACATGTGGAAATGGGAAACTGTTACTATGGAATTTGTCACAGGTCTCCAGAAGATGTCAAAGGGAAATAATTTGATATTGGTAGTTGTTGACTAACTCGCCAAGACTTCCCATTTTATCTCTATTTTGGAAGTTATCTTGCTTGAACAACTTGTAAAGATATATGTGAAGGAAGTTGTGAGACTGCACGATGTTCCACTCTCAATTGTTTTAGACCGTGATCCAAGGATCACATCTAAGTTCTGGAGGATACTTCAACATGCTTTGAGTACTAAATTTAATTTCAGCAGGGCCTATCAACACCAAACTGATGGCCAATCTAAATAAACTGTTTATATGATTGAAGATATTCTAATAGCCTGCTCTCTTGAATTTAATGGTGGTTGGGATCAGCATCTACCATTAGGTGAGTTCTCATACAACAATAGCTTCCACTCATGAATTCATATGGCTCCATATAGATCTATTTATGGAAATCAATGTAGAAGTCCAACCTATTGGGATGAAGTTGGAGAATGAAAGCTCCATGGACCCGATCATGTACAAGAGATGACAGAGAAGGTTCCTGTTATCAAGAAACACATCAATGATTCTCAATATCATCTAAAGAGATATTATGACAACTATCAAAGGGACTTGGAGTTTGATGATCGAGATAATGTATTCCTTCTAATATCTCCATGGAAGAGAGTCATGTGATTCAAGAAGAAATGGATATTAAGCCCATGCTCTATTCGACCCTTTAAGATCATTGATCGTATATGAGCTGTGGCCTATCGTCTTTTACATCCACCAAATATTGATCAATTCCATGATGTGTTTCATGTATCACTACTGAGGATGTACATACCAGACCCCTCACATGTACGACACTCAGAGGTGGTTCAGCAGGAAGATGATCTCTCCTATGAGATGCAACCATTAAATATTATGGATCAGAGAGATAAGGTTTTACGCAACAAGGCAACCCATCTTGTCAATGTGTTGTAGAGGAACCATAAGTTTGAGGAGGAAACATTGTAACCGAAAGATGCAATGAAGGATAAGTACCCTCACTTGTTTATGTAAAGTGAAATTTCAGGGGTGAATTGTTTTCAATGGGGGAAGAATTTAATGACCCAATGTTTTCAATGGAAATTCCCTTCTTATATTTCTGAAATAAAATAAGATGAAAACACAACATAATGAGGTAATAAGTGATAACTGATATTTAAAAATAATGTTTTCACTTTTGTGTTTGGAATTTTAAAAAATCATCTGACATACACGGTTGTCCTCAAGATGATTTTTGGAGTCTAATGAATGAAAAATAATTTTCGGTGAATAGTAAAATAACCTTAGGAATAGTAACATACCCTTATGAATTTTAATATGACCCTTATGAATATTAAATCATCCAACATAAAAGTAACATTACCCATGAATAATTAAATAATATTTATACTTCTTAGAAAGTTACAATTTGACATTATTAAACTTTTTTGAATTTTGTAAGTAATAAATAAATAATTATAACTAATTAATTAATTTAAAGGAAAATTTATTTTCATAAAATCTATTTTTTCTTTATCACATCATTGTGTTATATTTTTTAGATAAATTTATAAGACCCTAAGTAATTTATGAATGCACTATAAAATCATTTTTAATCTTAAAAACAGTTTTTTATGTAAATTATGATTTTAATTAAATATTAAATTCATAATTTTTAGATAAATATTTTCGAAAAATGCAATTTATTTTTAGATTCATAATGTTGAAAAATGGTTCGGGTAACTTTTGGGGTGTTTTCTGAGATACAAGAATTTTTGAATAATAGTATAATCCGATAATTCGCAATAAATGCTAAATAATGGATTAATTGATTCATCGATGATGCTCTGCTGATGTGACCCCACATGGTTCTAGATAACATGATACAATTTCCATCCTTGTTCATACAAGACTCACTATTCCTTGTCTTAGGTGAAATTAATAAACTAATGATTTTTATATTAAGGAAACCCCTCCCCCCTCCCCAATAAAGGCCACCCATCACACCCTCATTTCCACACACCTCTTAAGGTCCAATACTTCTATAAACTCTTCCAAAACACCTTACCTATCACCTACCCCACGTACAATAGCTTCTGGTCTCAACAAAAGACCAATCATAGGCTCTTAAGGAGGTTCTCAAGAGAATGATTTAAGAGGCAATTTCACTCCCTCTTCTCTTTTAATTTCCTTCCATGTTCAAGTTCATTTCTTGATATCTCCCCACCTATATTCATCTGCATTTTATTTTATATCTAGTATAATACATATAATATAATTTTATGATGCTAATGGGATATTATATCATCCAACCCCCTTTCCCACTTTCTTTTATTTTATTAAAGACACCGTTGTTCGTGAGGTGTCAATTTTTCACCTTCAAGAACGACAATCTTTCTTATTCCTTTTCTACCTTCAAATCTAGTCATGAAACAATTTTTATGGTTGAACCAGAACATGTTATATGTATTTTATCCTATTTAAAGATCTTTAATTAACTTATGATCATATTTCTATGTGATAAAATAAAACAAGTTCATTATGATTGAAAAACCGCCCAAATTAACCCAAATAACCATCATTTAATTATTATCTCATGTTTCATCCACATGGATCTAATTTGATTCATTATAAGATCATTTAAACTCATGAAATATCATTAATAACCATTAATATCATTTCTGGATGTTTACCCATGTTCTACCCAACTTCAATTTAAGAATACAAGTGATCCACTCAAGAAAACCAAAAAAAAAGTCATTCCCAAATAATGTTTTTAAACGTTATAACTCATCTAAAAGCAAATAAATTCACTTAATGGAATCATAATGAAAAATATTAATGTAAAAATAGTTCTGGGTTTATAATTAATGAATATAATGTCATTATACATGACATTATAGAGAAGGAATCATTTAGGTACAAGGTAAGGGGAAATATCGAACCCAATTTTATTCCTTCTGGTTCTCCATATTTTACTCAATTTTTGATATAGTTACTCCCTTAAGATCATTTGTACTTAATTTTATTTACTTTTTAGGGATATAAATGTTTCTAACTGGTTTTTATGTCTGTCCAAATGTTTTCCAAAAGAACTCCTCTTTTACGAACACCCCTTTTAATTCTCACTCAAAGTGGATAGTTCTTGTAACATGTATGTTGTTCCCTCATTAATTTGGGAACCCAAAGCTTATGAATGTGTTATTATGAGATGAAACCCATTCCATTATATAGGTTAGTTATGTACATTTTTTATATTTGTTCTATGTGGAAATAATGATGATGTTAATTTTATGATGTGATAGGTGCGCCAGGAATTATATAGCACAATATTAATGTTTCAATGTGACGGGTGCACCAGTAATTATACAACACTCCAATGCATTGGGTAATGTTATTAATCTCATGATTAAAATTGAAATTATGTTTTAACATGAATCTAGCTTGGTACAAATGTATGTGTGGTTGTTATCCACTAAGACATGATGTTTCATTTTTATGCGTTGCCACATTTCAAGTCTTAAATTTATGCTCCTCTCATGTTCATGATCTTTTTCCTATGATATGATTATGCTCAACCCATGCTATATTGTTCTCATATATACTCTTACTAGGATTCAAGCTCACCCCTTATGATGTATATCCTCAGGTGGCTACATGTACTAAGGAGAGGACATGTGCCAAAAATAATCTAGAGAAGAACAAATTAAATAAATGTTCATGCTTGATGTTGTATTTGTAATGTATAGTCCTAGTTTTCCCAGGACACTAATCCTTTAGATCCTCTATGTGCAATAATATTAAGTTTTTTATCTTTAAAATTATATAATATTAATGTAAGTAAAGGCTCGGGTCACTATAAAATTCATTATAAAATTACAATGAAAATTGTTGTATTTATAGAAATTAAGGAATCTATAATGATGGAATAATAACATGACCTTAGGAATAGTAATTTGGAAAACAGAATAGTAACCTCAACTATGAAACTAAAAATAATAATTTTATCTAAAATGTGAAAATATAATATATTTATATATTGGAAAAGGTAACTAAATGCTTTCAAAGTGAAAAATTATGTCTTGGTATTTTTGAGAAACATTAATGTTTATTCATAATTTCATTTTTAATATAATTAATTAAAATAATAATTTTTTATTAGATTATAAAATTAATATTTTATACACTTATGATTTTTAGATATTTATATGATACCTTATTAATTTTTCAAATTGTTAAAAATTGAATTATAGTTTTAAAAGAATTATTTAATTAATAAATTAATATTATAAGAAGAAAATCAAAATTTTCATAGTTACATAATTAATTAAAAAAATGGACTTCATTTTAAAATTATACACTTTGAAAAATGATTAGTGTGATTTTTTGGAATTTTTTGAAATGGTTGAATATTTTATGAATATTGAAATAATTTAATTAATGGTACTTAACAAGTACATAGATTATTGTTTTCTAGAAGATGTAACAATGATGTATGCCCAATATCTAAAAATATACATCATTATGTTAACACATTTAGTGATATATGTCAATATATTCATGGTATTGATCCAGAATAATAATCTAACTAATATAATTATGACAATACACCCCTCTTATCCTCTATAAATACTACCCTTCACCATCTATTCTCCACACAAATCAATTCCTTGTATATTGTTTAATTTATGCCCAAATAATATATCAATAATTTTTACCACTTCCCAGAACTAACGGTATCGCAAATTTGCCAAAACTAAGGACCATAAGAAGGTTTAAAATGAGGATAATTCAAGAGGTAAGATCCACTTTCATTTTCTTCTATTTTTTTTACCATTTTTATTTAATTTCATAAAATCATTTAACATAACCTTATAAATGTATCTTGAAAAATATTATATATTATATTTATGGTAATTTTATATTGTTGATGGAAAAATTCATCATTAATATTCTTCTATTCTCCCTTTTTTTCTAAAACTAACGATATCATCTCTTATGAGTTGATTTACCGCTATCATGGAAAATACACATTCATTTTTTATTATCCCATTCAAGGATGGTCATAAAACCATTGTAATTGTAACATTAAATTTTCTTATAGATATTATAATTTATTTAAGGTTATGGAACCAAAATATTAACATGATATTGAATAAAATGATATATATTCCTGACGATCAAATAACCTTCCAAAATAAATTAAATCATTTTCATCAATTTTTTATCTATTGATTTTAACTCCTATTATAAAAAATAATATTTTTTATCACTTAGAATTTTAGGAACATATTAACCCCATTAAATTCAACTATTGGAATTTCTCTTCCATTCAACAAGAAAATCACTAATGAACCAACCGTGTAAACCATGAAATAAATGCACCCAAAAGAATAAAGATAGAAACAATTGTTAATATATGGGGAAAAATATATTTTAAAAATATAATATAAGTAATTATAAATATTTGTAATGTAATTTAATATATTAATAACACTCATTAACCCTTAATATATTTGGTTTGAACATTTTTAATTTAATAAGAACTCGGGGCAAGGGAATTCTTATCCCAGTTTTCATTTTTTAGGATAACCTTATACGTCATTTATTTTTTTGGTACTATGATAATTTGTGAAAGTAATTTTGATATTATCATGTTTAGTTATTTTTATTTATAGTGTATACAATTATTCCATTATTTTTATCAATTCACACTAATATTATATGATAATTTAAAGGGACTCTTTTTAAAATATACTATTTTAAATTTATATTTTTAAAAAATTCAATAATAATATTTATATGATGCATGTTTTATAATTTTATGTTTATTTTTTGGTTCATGGGGATTGGTTATAATGATTGGTGGGACCTATATATCACTCAAATTCATTGGTTATATTTTTTTCGAAGGACTTCCACATATTTACTCCATGTGTATCTACAATGGTTACATAATAAGGTGGTCATCAGGGTTACATCATAAGGTAGTCATAAGGGATGCATTTTAAGGCTTCCTTGAGGGTTAAAAATAATAAAGTATTTTTGAGAGTTACAATTTTAATTAATTAATTCCACATGTTACCTTTGTGGAACTATTTATTTTTTCAATGATTTACGAAAATATCATGTTTCCAAAAAGTATTTATATGATAATTATTGGCTGGGAAGTATATCTTTTTGTAAATGATTTCATAATTTTATAATTATTCATGTACTAATAGTCTATCCCTTTTTTATTTTCCTTACAATGTTTTTTGTGATCATCTCGTGGTTTAATAATTTTTTCACAAGGATTACGAATGTGTACGAGAAATTGAGAAGTCAAGATAAATGTTGTGATGAATTTTCCTAAAAAGTTTTTATGTTTTATTAGATGCATTTTTATTATTGATGAAATGAACACTATTTTAGTTGTATACACCTTATAGTGTTTTGAGTTGATATTTATGCATTTTTTACTAATTTTACAAAATTATAAACATAATACATTATTTTGAATATAACAACATGAATTATTAATTTATTTAATAGATTATGTAATGTTTAAAGTTGTGTCCTTATCATTTATATCAGAGCCCAGTTTAGTAATCATTAAAATTTATGATAATGATAATAGAATACAATAAATTATTTTCTTCATGTTTTCATATTTAAATGATAAATAATTCTAAGATTATCATGTTGATTTATATAATATAATTCTATTAAAATAATTTCTACATTTGATATAGGGAAGCTAAAGTTGTAAGGAACAAAGAGGTTGATATCTATATGAATCCAAAACATGAAATGGTGTTAATTAGAGTTGAACAATTTTTCCATGTAATGGATAATTTTTGTAACATCCCAAGTAATTAATGAATAATAGATATTTTTATCTATGTCTATTAATGATTTAGATAGTGTTTTAGATGCTTAAATGAGAATAAATCCAATCTTAAGCATGATATACACTAATATTTTTAAAATATTATTTTACGGCCTTTTGATGGAAAACCATTTTTAAATCAAACATTTGACAACTTTATAATCTCTATTTGACAAAATAAACTTATTATTTATGATCGGAACATTTAAATTTACACTTGATAATTTTCTGGTATTTTTCTGACAATGTTCATTTTTTAATGAATAGTGAAAAATACTGCATTTTACATCAAAACTACTTTTTCATATAGTTAACTTATATGGTTATATTATAATTTGAATTGGTTTTAATGTGAAATTAGAATATAATTTTACCATTTAATCCAATAGTGGTCGTTGGAATTAATTTCACCTTGAAATTGGACTTAAAGTAGTGTCAATCTTTTGATACATATTGTTTTATAAAAACACGCTATTTTCTCAAACAACGGGAATTAATTATTAAAATAATTATTGTAACTTATATTTTTTGAATTTTTTAAAATTGAAATCATTTTTGAATTCGGGATATCAAATATTGCTTAGGGTGAAGTATTGGGTTTTTACTGAAAAACATCAATTTTTTATGAATAGTGAAACCACTAAGTGGTACTTAAAAATTGATTTTTCGTTTAAATGAAATTTTACCACCCTTGTGTTTTGAATATAAAAAATATGACATATATGGTTGTCATTAAGAAATAAAATGTGGTTCAATGAGTATAAATATTTTTTTGGTGAATAGTAACATTTAAGTTTATTAATCGCGATTAGAGGTAATTAGTGTAATTTAAGGTAAGAATAATGTTTTAATAATATGAAATGCTCGTGACATGTGTCCTACCCTTATTTGATGTGTCATGGCCGACCCATAAAATCCATGGGTCAACTTGGGGACCCCATGGAGCCACTTTGGAAGGAAAATGACATTAATATCTTTTTATTTAATGTTAAAGTAAAAATGATACAAACATGAGTAGATTTACTAAAACAATTTTTAAATGGGGTTATACAAGTCATATTTTTGACTATAAATATTCATTGGAAATATAAATAGATTTCCTAAATCATAGTCATTTGATTATAATTTTTATAAAATATATAAATTAAATTATTTATGACACCATGATGATGGAGCGATGACCTCATTATTTTCCGATTTAAATAAAATGAAAAGATAATGTAAAATATAAGATCTAAACTTGTCAAAAACCAATTGTATGGGTGTAGGTAGAACTATAATCACCTTATCCTCGTAAAATTTAATTTTGGGTCCTTTTAAATCTGAAAAAAAATTATAATAAAGTATCCTTTTATACCTTTCCAAGAGTGCCCCTCCTCTCCTCTTATAAAAGGCCCCCACCTCTACCACCTTTCCCATATTTCCAAAGCCATTTACTCGGCCAAACCCTACCCATTTTGTCTCTACACCTCCCTCTATATCTCCTAGAAGCATCACTAAGGGAAAAATTCTTCACAAGGAAGCCTTTGAGCTCAAATCAAAAAGAGATACCTGATTTTAAGGTAGTGTCTTCTATTATGTTCTTATGTTTTATTTTGCTTCCCCAACCTCCTAAATTTTTTTTATTCATTTATTTTGTAAAAACAGCAGTATATTCCAAATACCTGGATGTTTTTATAAGAATTATTCGAGCTACACATTCACACACCTACATCTAATGGTTACAGAACATACTGTATCCGTGGATGGCAAATTTTTTCCTCATGAAACGATGATTGTTCAATATTCTTTAAACACCTTCAATGGTGGCCATTAAGATGAAACTATATTTATATATTATATATAATATGTTTCTGTTTTACTTAGACTTCTGTATTTTTCATTTGTGGCATACCTTTATGGTTTCTATTATGGGTAAACGCGATATCTTCATTTTAGGATGTGGGGACTACCACCCCCTCAAAGAGATTTGATTGGTTAATGCCATATGTGGGATGTATAAAGGATGTAATTAATGATTTTATATATGATATTATACTGGAATTATAGTATACCTATATATCATTATGATTCCATCCCATAAAATATGAAATATAAATGAAAGTAGCATTCATGCGTATGTACGACTTACCGTCTCCATGAACGGTGCACTTCATTTCGTACCTCTAAACGTTATGTAAAATTATAAATGCATGTATATAATGGATATATATGATATATGTGATATATACATCATGATTATCACTCTGGATATAATGGATACATGAACAACATGTAATTATAATGAGTTTATTTTTTTTTGACTCATGTACCAATGATCGTTAAAACGACCGTTATTAACTTAAATAATTACATATTGTTCATGACATAGTAATAAGTGATATAAAAGGAATAATGAACATGAAAAAGGTTCTTAATAAAGTAGAAATTTACTCAAATTTATTATTCAGGAGGTTAAATAACGATCGAGTCAAGTCGGACTCGAGGAATGGGACTTCGTCTCAATTTCCTTTCATTGAGGCATATTTTGTTTTATACACAACATTCTTCTATACTGTGTATAAAACCCTTTGACTTTTACGTTTATCCGAAAAGAATCTTTTTTATACAAAGCGTTTTACTAAATGATAAAAGGGAATGTTTTTGTCATATGTATGGGGTGACAACAACTTCTCCGCCGTCGTGACCATTATTTGAGTTTCGGCTTCCTCTACAAGCCATGCATTTTTTTAAAGGAAAAAATAAATACCATGTTTTAATTTTAATTTATTTTGGTATTGAAATTTTTTTTCATAATGTTTTTATTATATCAATGTGTTTTATTGATATCATGTGATTGAAATGTGGAAATGTTATGTTTCCTTTAAGATTGTTTTATGTTATACGATTATGTTATGGTTCTTGGGAATTGTTATGAAGACGGTTGGTTCTGTGATAAACTAAGGGCGGGTGAGCCTGATATAACTCTCCAATGTATTGGGTAATGCGATGGAGTTAAACGTTATGGTTTATCCGAAGATATTTTGGGAATATACTGTGATGGGTATTCCAAACGTAAACAAGAGGGTTACTCGCAACGTAAGAATGTTATGAATGCCTCAAGTTACATTTATGTCTTATGATTTCTATGATTTATTCATGAATTGATGAGGTATTTTAAAGTGCATATGTTTTATGAGTAGATTATGATTTCATTGATTCTTGTGTATACATGTACTCATGTTCCCTTTCCATATTTTCATATCCCTTACTTAGATTTTTATGCTCATTCCAAGTTTTTGAAATGTTTTTCACAGGTCAAGGG
The DNA here is from genome assembly GCA_963277665.1 of Viscum album. NCBI lineage: Eukaryota > Viridiplantae > Streptophyta > Magnoliopsida > Santalales > Viscaceae > Viscum > Viscum album. The sequence goes on from OY728155.1 coordinate 1,452,314,077, forward strand.
AATGGTACATGATATGAAGATAGTGTCAAGGAAGTGTCAATAAAGAATCAATGTTTTATTTTAAATATTTTTCCATTGATTGTAAAATGAATACTATCTTATATGTAACCACTTTGTTTAAATGTGGAATGTAATGCATGTTTTATGATTTAATTCTCTAAAACTCTAAACCTGAAAAGATCATCAATGTGTAATCTTGTAATAACTCAAGATTAAGTAAGGTTTAACGATGGGGTATTATAGTTGGTATCATAGGTCAGTTTATATGAATTTAGGAGTTATAATTCTATTAAATGATTATCCAAAAATATTTTTTTATGGTCAAATTGAAATGATATAGCATTTGAAGATAACCAAGTTGCTTTATCTAAGACATGTTTGTTCAGAATGGTTATCCGCAGAGAAAATAGAGAAGCAATGCTAGGAAGGCATACAGAAGGAAATAACCTTCCGAATCAGCATCCTAAGATGGTCAGAATTGGAACTAAACAATTTTCTACAGTAATGGCGCAGTTTACTCAAGTGATAAATGGTGGTGGTATCCATGCACGAGATTAGCCAGATCAACCGCAGAGGAACATGTCAGTGGTGGAACATTTCATGAGGCAACATCCCCCATCATTCAGAGGATCATCTGACCCTGTGCTAGCTGAAGGGAGGATTAAAGAACTGGAGAAGATTTTCGATGTCATGGGTTGTTCAGACAATCAAAAGTTTAGTCTTTCTATTTACCGTTTGGAGGGTGAGGAAAATCAGTGTTGGTCGATGGTTAAAAATATCATGGATGTTGATGAGATTGATTCTCTCGAATTGGATGAATTGAAAGGTATGTTTCATGAGAAGTATTTTCATAAGGCTGTTCAACATAGGATGGAAAAACAATTCTTGGAATTAAGGGAAGAGGAAGAATCAGTGGCTGCCTATGAAGAAAGGTTCACTCGATTGGCAAGGTATGCTCCAAAATTTTTTCGAGACCTTGATAGTAAAATCAATGGTTTTTACTCAGGAATAAAGCCAAAATATCAAAGGGAATTGGATTCTCGTGTGTTTTAAAGTTATGAAAAGCTTGTTCGATGTGTTGAGAAGGTAGAAATGGAGTTTTCCGATGATCAAGTGTTATATAACAACTAGCAGAAGAAGAGACCGAGGTGGTAGGAGAAAGGAAAAAATTCTTCAAAAAAGTTTGATGGTAAGAAAACTAAGTTTCCATTTTGTGATAAATGTGGTAAAAGGAATGTTAGGGAATGTCTTCTGAATTCTGGAAAGTGCTACCGATGTGGTAAGATGGGAAATAATGCTCGTGATTGCACTGAAAAAGATTAAGTTGATGGTAAGTCCAAATTTGATTTATAGTTAGTGAAATTTTTTAAGTGAAATTATATGGGACAATATCCAAACGAGTGTCCGACAAAGAGCATGTGTAATGGGAAGCAGTTAGACTACAAACAGAAAGGGGTGGTAAAATCCTTTGCAATTACTTCAGCAGATGTCGGGCCATAAAATGAAGTTGTATCAGTTACTTTGTTTGTTTTTTCGGATTATGCCAGTGTGTTGTTTGATTCAGGGTCTACACATTCTTTCATCTTTGAAACCTTTTTTTAGCAAAATGGGAATACCATCTCAAGAAATGACTCCTGAACTTATGGTAAAAACGCCCGGGGGAATGTTGAGGCAAAAATAATTTATAAGAATATTCCTATCCTTATCCATGGAAAAAACCTACTTGTGAACCTAATTTTTTTTTACTTCTAGTAGAGTTTGATGTTATCCTAGGTATGGATTGGCTCTCTATTTACCATTATAATATTGACTATAGATCTAAAGAAGTTTCTTTTCGGAAAGACATTATGTTTTTCTACAGGAATGAACCCTTACATTTGATAACATATCAAGAGGCCGAAAAACATGTAAAATATGAAAATGAATGATACCTTGCACACATTGTTGAAAACAAGAGAACTGTTCAGATTAATGATGTGGCAGTGGTAAATTAGATTCCAGATGTTTTTCCTGATGAATTTCCTGGAATAATACCAGATCGGGAAGTTGAGTTTATTGTTGACTAAGTTCCTGATGCTATTCCAATTTCAAAACCACCTTATCGAATGGCTCAAGTTGAACTTTTGGAGTTGAAGGAGAAATTGCAAGATTTATTAGAGAAAAGTTTCATTCGACCTAGCACATCACCATGGGGTGCTCCTGTTTTATTTGTTAAAATGAAAGATGGTTCACTGAGACTTTGCATTGATTATAGAGCCTTGAATAACATCACTGTTAAGGACAAATATTCTTTACCTCATATCGATGATTTTTTGATCATCTCTAGGGAGCTCAGTATTTTTCAAATATTGACATGAGATCGGGGTACCATTAGTTGAATGTAAAGGAAGCAGATATTACGAAGACCTCATTTCATACAAGATATAGCCATTATGAATTTGTAGTAATGACTTTTGGAATAACCAATGCACTGGATGTATTCATGGACTTAATTAATATAATTTTCGATGAGTTCAAGGAGATGTTTGTTGTGGTTTTCATTGATGATATTTTTGTGTTTTTTAAAAGTAAAGAAGAGCATGAAATAAATTTAAGGGTTATTTTGAAAACTATAAATGAATAGAAATTGTATGGGTAATTCAGCAAGTGTGAGTTTTGGTTGCAAAAAATTTCTTTCCTTGGTCACATTATTTCTAAATATGGGATAAATGTTGATCATGCAAAAAAAAGGTTATTGAATAATGTCCAAGACCCACAAATGTAACAGATATTCGTAGTTTCTTTGGTTTGGCAGGCTATTACCAAATGTTTGTTAGAAATTTTTCACAGTTATCTAGTCCAATGACTAATCTAATTCGGAAGGTTGTTAAGTTTATCTGGACAAAATAATGTGATGATTGTTTTCTAGAATTGAAAACAAGATTAATGAATGCTCCAGTTTTGGAACTACCTTCCAGGAATGGGGAGTTTGTTATCTACAGTGATGCTTCATTGAAAAGACTTGGTTGCGTCCTAATGCAGAATGATTAGGTAAATGCTTATGCTCCCCGACAGTTGAAAACTCATGAGGTAAATTACCATACACATGATATGGAATTAGCTGTTGTTGTTTTCGATTTAAAAATTTGGAGGCATCATTTGTATGGATTAAAGTGTCAGATATATACTGATCACAAAAGTTTAATGTATATATTCACTCAGAAAGAATTGAACACGAGTCATAGGAGATGGTTAGAATTAATCAAGGATTATGATTGTACGATTCATTACCATCCAGGAAAATAAAATAATGTGGTTGATGCTTTGAGTCGAAAAAGTAATTCTTCATTAGCAATGTTGTGTTTGAAACGTGATCCATTATTTAATGATTTGATGAAATTTGGCATAGAAGTTTTTGGTGTAGGATTTTCTTCTATTTTGTTTCAGGTATCAGTGAAATCTTCTCAACCAGATAGAATCAAGCAAGCATAGAAGCAAGCCAGTGAATTTCAGAAAAAGGTAGAGCTGGTTCAGAAGGGAAGTTTCCTGAATTCAACATTGATAATGATTGTGTTTTGAGATTTGGGAAGAGATTTTGTGTGCCTTGTGATTAAAATTTGAAGAGAGAGTTATTATGTGAAGCTCGTAGTTCTCCGTTTTCAGTTCTTCCTGGAAGTACTATGATGTACAGCGATCTTCGGGAGTATTACTGGTGGGATGGAATGAAAAGAGATATTTCAGATTTTACTGTGAAGTGTTTGACATGTCAACAGGTTAAAGCAGAGCAGCAGTTATCAAAAGGGATGCATCAGCTTCTACCACTGCCAGAGTGGAAATGGGAGAATATATATCCTTTGACTTTGTTGTGGTATTACCAAAGACATCTCGAGGTAATACTATAATCTGGGTTATTGATGATCGCTTGACTAAATATGCTCATTTCCTTGCTATACGAGATACTTTTTCCGTAGATCAACATTCCCGTTTGTATCTTAAATAGATAGTCAGGTTTCATGAGTTCCTCTCTCTATTGTATCTGATCGTGATACCAGGTTTACTTCTAACTTTTGGAAAGGCCTTCAGAAGTCGTTGGGTACTGAATTAATTTTTAGTACAGCTTTTCACCCTTAATCAGATGGGAAGTCAGAACGAACAATTCAGACCTTGGAAGATATGCTACGTGCTTGTTCGATGGATTATCAGGGAAGTTGGGACCAACATCTTTCTTTGGTTGAATTTTCATATAATAACAGTTTTCATTCGAGTATACAGATGGAACCATTTTAGGTGTTATATGTGAAGTGGTGTCGAATTCCAGCTTGTTTGGATGATGTGGGTGAAAGGAAGTTGATGGGACCAGAATTGGTAGAAGAGTTGGCAGAAAAAGTTCAGTTGATACAGAAACACATGATAACAGCTCAGGGCAGGCAGAAGAGTTATGCGGATAACCGGAGGAAGGATATATCTTTTGAGGTAGGTGATCATGTTTTTCTCAATGTCTCGCCATGGAAAAGTGTCATGCGATTTGGTAAGAAAGAAAATTTGAGTCCAAGGATCATTGGACCATATGAAATTCTAGAGAGAGTTGGATCAGTTGCATACCGAGTGGCTTTACTTCCAATTTTATCTTAGATACACAACTTCTTTCATGTTTCGATGTGGAGATTGTATATGCCAGATCCACCTAATGTTTTGAGTCTAGAGGTAGTTCAGCTAGAAGAGAACCAATCTTATGAGGAACAATTGTTATAGATTCATGACCATAGGGAGAAAGTGTTATGGAATAAGGGGATTCATCAGGTAAAGGTATTTTGGAAATACCACATGATTTAATAGGCAACATGGGAATCTGAAAATGCCATGAGGGCTAAATACCCCCACTTATTCGATAAGTAAATAAATTGCGGGGAAGCAATTTTAAAAAGTGGGGAAGGATGTAACATCCCATGATTGAAATGAATAATAGAAATTCTTATCTAGGTCTATTAATAAATTATATAGTGTTTTAGAGGCTTAAAATGAGAATAAATCTAATCTTATGCATGGAATACACTAATATTTTTAAAAGATTGTTTTACTGCCTTATGATCGAAATACATTTTTAAATCAAACTGTCGAAAATTTAATAATCTCTATTTGAAAAAATAAACTTATTATTTATGATTGGGAAATTGAAATTTACATTGGATAATTTTTTGGTATTTTTCTGATAATATTCCTTTTTTAATGAATCGTGAAAAATACTGCATTTTACATCAAAACTGCTTTTTCATCTAATTTAATTATATTGTTAGATTATCTTTTTAATTTGTTTTAAATTTAAATTAGAATATATTTTTACCATTTAATCTTATAGTGGTCGTTGAAATTAATTTCACCTTGAAATTGTACTTAAACTAGTGTCAATCTTTTGATACTTATTGTTTCATAAAAACACGCTATTTCCTATGACAGTGGGAATTAATTATTAAATTAATTAATGTATCATATATGTTTTGAATTTTGTAATATAGACATCATTTTTGAATTCGGAATATCAAATATATCTTAGGGTGAAGTTTTGGTTTTTTTCTAAAAGACTTCAATTTTTGTTGAATACTGAAACCCCTAAGTGGTACTTAAAAATTGAATTTTCATTTAAATGAAATTTTACCACCTCTGTGTTTTGAATTTCAAAAATTTGACATAAATGGTTTTCATTAAGAAGCAAAATGTTATTCAATGGGATTAAAATAATTTTTTTTGAATAGTAACTTTTATGATTATTAATCGCGATTAGAGATAATTAGTGTAATTTATGGTAAGAATAATGTTTTAATAATATGAAAAGAACTTGAAACATGTCCTAACCTTATTGGATGTGTCATGGACGACCAAGAAAATCCATAGGTCAACATGGGGACCCCAGGGAGCCATATTGGAAGGAAAATGACATTAATATCTTATTATTTATTGTTAAAGTAAAAATGACACAAACATGAGTTATTTTACTAAAACAATTTTTACATGGGGTTATGCAAGTCATAATTTTGTCTATAAATAGTCATTGGAAAGATAAAGAGATTTATTACATCATAGAATTTATTTTATAATTTTTAGACATTATATAAATTAAATTATTTATGACACTATGATGATGCATCGATGACCTCATTATTTAACGATTTAAATAAAATGAAAAGATAATGTAAAATATTAGACCTACACCTGTCAAAAACCTATTATATTGGTGTATTTCGAACTATTATCACCTTATACTCGAAATATATAATTTGGGGACCTTTTAAATCGGAAAATAATTTTATAATAAAGTATCCTTTTATAACTTTCCAAGAGTACATCTCTTCTCCTCTTATAAAAGGCCATCACCTCTACCACCATACCCACACTTAAAATGCTTTTTCCTCGGCCACCCCCTGCCCATTTTGTATCTAAACCTCCCTATAGAACTCCTAAAAGCCTAAAATTGGGCATAAGTCTTCCCATGGAAGCCTTTGAGCTCAAATTAAAAAGAGATACCCGATTTAAAGATAGTGTCTTCTATTGTGTTCTTATTTTTTATTTTGCTTCTCGAACACCCTAAACTCTTTTTATTCATCTCTCTTTTGTAACAAAAAAAGTATCTTCCCTATATTAGGATGTTTTTATAAGAATTATTCGAGCTAAAATTACACACACCTACATCTAATGGTTAATGAACATATAGTTTCCGGGGATGGCGAATTTCTGCCTGACAAAATGATCATTGTTCAATATTCTTTTAACACCTTCAAAGGTGGACATTAAGATGACAATATATTTATATATGATATATAATATGTTTATGTTTTACTTAAGCTTCTGTATTTTTCTTTTATATCATTCCTTTATGGATTCCATTATGGGTAAACACGATATCTTCTTTTTAGGAAGTGCGGACTACCGCCCCCTCAAAGTGACTTGATTCATTAATTCCATCTGTGGGATGTATAAAGGATGTAATTAATGATTTTATATATTATATTAAACAGGAATTATAATATACCTTTATATAATTATGATTCCATTCCATAAAATATGAAATAGAAATGAAAGTAGCATTCATGCGTACGTACGGCTTACCGTCTCCATGAACGGTGCATTTTTTTCATACCTCTAAACGTTATATAATATTATAAATGCATGTATATACTGGATATATATGATATATATTACATCTACATCTTGATTATAACTCTATATAAAATGGATACATGAACAATGTGTAATTATAAAGAGTTTATTATTTTGACTCATGTACCAATGATCATTAAAACGACTGTTATTTACATAAATAATTACATAGTGTTCATGACATAGTAATAAGTGATATAAAATGAATAATGAACTTGAAAAAAGTTCTTAAGAAAGTATATATTATCTCAAGTTTATTATTCAGGAGGTTAAAGAACGATCGAGTCAAGTCAGACCCGAGGTATGGGACTTCGTCTCAATCCCCTTTCATTTAGGCATATTTTGTTTTATAAACATCTTTCTTTTATACGGTGCATAATCCCCATTGACATTAACATTTATCCAAAAGGAATATTTTTTATACGAAGAATTTTACTAAATAACAAAAGAGAATTATTTTTTCGTACGTATGCGGTGAAAACGACTTCTCTGCCGCCATGACCATTATTTGAGTTTTGGCTTCCTCTACAAGCCATATCGTTTTTTAAAGGAAAAATAAATACCTTGTTTTATATTTCATTTATTTTGGTATTGAAAATTGTTTTCATAATGTTTTTATTCTATCATTTTGTTTTATTGATATCTTGTGATTGAAATGTTGAAATGTTATGTTTCCTTTTTGCATGTTTTATGTGATACGATAATGTTATGGTTCTTGGGCATTGTTACAAAGATGGGTGGTTCCGGGCTAAACTAAGGGAAGGTGAGCCCTATATAGCCTTCCAATGCATTGGGTAATGTGAAGGAGTTAAACATTAAGGTTTCTCCGAAGAGATTTAGGGAATATACTGGGATGGGTACTCCAAACGTAACTAAGAGGGTTACTCCCTAAGTAAGAATGTTATGAATGCCTCAAGATACCATTATTGCTTATGATTTCTATGATTTATTCATGATTTGATGATGTATGTTAAAGTGCATATGTTTAATGATTAGATTATGATTTCATTGATTATTGTGTATACATGTACTCATGTTTCCTTTCCATATTTTTATATCACTTACTGAGCTTTTTATGCTCATCCCAAGTTTTTGAAATGTTTTTCACAGGTCAATGAAAGGGTACATGATATGATGATAGTGTCGAGGAAGTGTCAAGAAAGAATCCATGTTTTATTTTAAATATTCTTCCATTGATGGGAAAAATGAATAATATCTTTTATGTAACCACATTGTTTAAATGTGGAATGTAATGAAAGTTTTATGATCTAATTCAATAAAACTCTAAACCTGAAAAGATCTTCAATGTGTAATCATATAATAACTCAATATTAAGTAAGGATTAAGGCTGGGGGATTATAATTTTATATAGGATATAAAAAATAGTATAATCCATATAATATAACAACCAATAGAAAGAAAGAGTAACATGATGATAGTGGAATATTTAATGAGGAAACACCCTCTTACTTTTAAAGGATCTTCTTACATAGTGGTGGTTGAAGGATGGATTAACGCCCTTGAAAATGTACTTGATTTTATGGGGTGCTCATATAATAAAAATTCCGTCTTTCCATTTATCATTTTGAAGGTGAAGATCTCATGTGGTGATAAATGGACTAGAATATGAGGGATAGTGATGACATTGATGCATTGGAAAGGGATGAATTTAAAAATATTTTCTATCAAAAATCTTTTCCAGATGTGGTTTTACATTACATTCAATTGAAATTACTTGAGTTGAAAAAAATATGGGTGATTCATAGGATGTTTATGAAGCAATCATCACCTGATTTACAAGGTATTCTCCAAATATTATTCGAGATCTTGACAGTACTATTAATCATTTTTACTCAGGATTGAAGATAAGTTACTAAACTGATTTGGAGTCCAATTAATTTGGATAGTATGAGATAATTTTCAAATGTACTGACATGGTATACATAGATGTTTTTTATGATCACGTTCAAATTGAATAAAATAGGAATAAAATGAATATATTGCAATATGTGGGTAAGAATCAATCAAATAAATATTTCTGTAAGAATGTATAGTTTCTAGTTTGTGGAATTTGTGGTAAAAATTACCCTGGGGAATATTTTAACAAAACTTGTAAGTGTTTTTGATGTGGACTATTTGGAAATTTTTCCTATTATTTCAATTAAAAAAATCTTAATATTAATTCAGAAAAGAAAATTTTAATGTGTTTTAAGTGTGGTGAGATAGACCAGTATGAAAATACCAAACGAAATAATGAACTAAATGATAAAAATAAGTGATATTCTAATAATAAATGTGCAGAGAGATCCATTGTGACTATGTCAATAGATGACCAGACATCCAATGATGTGTTATCATGTACATCATGTTTCACACGTGTTTTTCAAATTGCTATCTTATATGGGGTCTAAAAATTAATTAATTTATAATATATTTTATAGTAAATTTGAAATTTCACCTTAAGAAATGGTACTTGAATGTTTAGTTAAAAAACTAGGAAAAGTGTTATAGAAAAATGAATTATAAGAATCAACATGTTGTCGTATATTGAAGGACAATGTCTAAAAAGCTTGTTGTTTACCCCATTGTAGAGTTCGATGTTATCCTATGTTTGGATTAAATATCTATTTATCATGCTATGATTGATTGTAGAGGAAAAGAGGTTGTTTCTTTTAAATATGATTAGTATTAATACAATAATGATCCCATATACTTGATAACATATCATAATGCTAAGAAACAATTTAAAGATGGAAATAAAAGTTTTCTTATTCATATTGTTGAAAATAGGGGAGCTGTTTAGAATAATTAAGTGGTAGTGATAAATGAATACTAGGATATTTTTTATAATTAGTTTCCTGGTGTTATAGTTTTCCTTAAAGTTGAATTTATTATTTATTTAGTTTTGAATGGCTTAATTATAACATCTGTTATTGAAAACCAGGTTCTATGGGTTTCATAATAAAGACTTAATTTATCTAATAATTCACTGTGTGGATAACCTATATTGTTAATTAATAATAAATAGGGTCCCATTAGAAATTGAATTGATTTTATATATTTGAAATACATATCATTAAAAATAATTAACCTTTACCTCATATCGATGAATTTTTTTATCCACGCCAATGAGCCCGATATATTTGTAGTTTTACATGAGATCTAGGTACAATCAATAGAAGGTAATGGAGTATGACATCCCAAAATGGATATATATATACTAGATATGGGAATAATGAGTTAATTATCATGGCCTTCTATTTGAAAATTTCTACTACTATATTCATTGATCTAAAAAATAGAATATTCTACTAATATTTGGTTAAGTTATTGGAGCTCTTATTATTGATATTTTTGTCTTTTAAAAAAGGTATGAGGATCATGTAAAACTTTAAATTATTTTCTTGCAATATATCAACAAAAAATAAAATATATGGGAAATTTGAGAATTTTTTTTGGTTGTAATATATTTCATTTATTGGGAACATTATACATGAATATGGAATAAGAGTTGATCCCATCAAAAAATAGGTTGATGAGTATCTAATACCTATTACTATTAGAGATATATTTTTTTGATTAGTAGGTTATTTCAATTTTTTAAATAGAATTCATCTTTATCAAGACTGATAAATATATTATCTTGAAAAGGGGATACATTTATTTTGATAAAAGACTAATTTTTTTCAAGAAATGAAAAAGAGACTGGTGAATGCTCTATTTTTGAACATTCCTTATAGAAATGTTGAATATTTCATCTTCAGTGATGCTTCATTGAAGGTACATGGTTCTGTTATAATGTAGAATGATCATGTAATTTCTTATTCATGAATACATTTGAAACCTCCTAAGTTAAATAATCTTACACATGATTTGGAATTTTTGTTGTAGTTTTCTATTTTAAAATTTTGGGGAATCATTTATATGGATCTAATTGTGAAATATATATTATCCATAAATGTTTTCTATCAATATTCACATAGAGGTAATTAAACGTGGGGTAGAAAATATGGACTGAACTAATAATGTATGATTATTTAATGATAGGTTACAATATTGGAAAAGAAAACAAAGTGAAATATTACTTGAATCAAAAACATCATTCATTATGAACTATGTTACATTTTGAATGAGAGCCCTTGATTAATGATTTGGGAAATTTTCGCTTCAAATTTATAGGTTTAGGATATTCCTCTATATTGTTTCAGGTTTCAGTGCAGTCATCTATGTTAGATTGAAATATGCAACCGTATAAGGATGATAATCATTTATAGAAAAATTAATAATTTCTAACAAAATGAGACTTTCAAGAATTTAATATTGACAAAGATTTTGTTTTGAGATATTTTATGATAGAATGATTCATTCATTATTCCGATTTGAAAAAATATTTTTTATGTCATGCTCATTGTTCTCCATTATAGGTCATCCTGGTAGCACAAAGATGTATAGAATCATTCATGAGTATTTATAGTGGAATAGAGTTATAATAAATATTTAAGATTTTAATTTGAAATGTTGGACATATCAATAAGTTAATGTTCAGTGACAACAACCAAAAGCGATTCATCGGCCATTTCCATTTCTAGAGTGGAAATGGGAAAAAAAATATCCATGGATTTTATAGAGGGACCACCAATGAATTCTCTAGGTATCAATGTGATTTGGGTTATTATTGAATGACTAAATATATATGCGCATTTCATTAATATTTTGTATTATATGTATTTTGATTATCCTTATTGTGTTTAGCTTAAATGGGTTTTTAGTTTACATGGAGTTACACATTCTATGGTATTTGACCCTTATCCTAGGTTCACATATAACATTCATAAACTCCTTTAGAATTCATTAGGAACAAAATTATATATCAACACTTATTTTCATCATCAATATAATGGATAGACCGAGCGAAAAATTCAAATAGTGGAAGATATTTTTCATTCATGTTTAATTATATACCTGGGTTGTTGGTAAAAAAATATTTCTTTAGTTGAGTTTTCTAAAAATAAAATTTTTCCTTCAATTATACAGATGGAAAATGTTTAGTTATTTTTTGGAAAGTGGAGTTGAACTCAAATATCTTATTATGATTCTGGTTAAATGATATATATGGGACTATAATTGGTATAGATATTTTCCATGAAATATATGGTTATTCAGAAACGCAAGGGATTGTCTTTGATAAGGTAGAAAGGATTTAAAGAAAAAAGGAGGAAAGAAATTTTTTTCTTCGATAGTGCTTGTCTTTTTCATAGAGTATCACCATGGTCAAGTGTTATGCATTTTGGTAATAAATAAAATTTATTCTCAGTGTTCATTTCACATTTCAATTTCCTGGAGAATGTTGAGCAGTTTTCAGCAAGGTAGATTTTCTTTTTAGTTTCTCTTAGGTAGACAATTATTTTCATATTTAAATGTTGAGAATGAATGAGCCAGATTAAAATCATTTTTTGAAACTAATATTTTTTCATATATATTATATCTCTTTCTAGTAAAGATAAATCAATTCATATATTTGATCATATATACAATTTATAGCTAAATATGGTAATTCACCTAGTTATGGTTTTGTGGAAAAATGTCATATTTGAATAATCATCATTGAAATATGAAAATGCTATGAGGGAAAGGTAACCACACTTGTATATTAATTAAACAAAATCTATGAGGATGTAATTTATAAAATTTGTGGAGAATGTAACAACATGGGTACATATAAAATAATATCTTTTCATTATGTAATTAAATAGTAAAACGCATTGTAAATGTATAAGGAAATAAGTGGTATTTATCAAAATTAAGAAATTTATAATAATGTAATAGTAACTAGACCTTAGGAATAATAATGTGGAAAATATATTGATAACAACACATATTAAACTACAAATAAAATTTATTTATCTTAAATGTAAAAATAAAACATATTTATATCATGGAATATGTAAATAAATGTTATGAATGTGATACCATAACTGTTTGTATATTTGTGAAATAAATTTTCTTATTTATATATTTATTATTAATATAATGGATTAAATTAATTTTTCTTTGATAAAAAAGATTAAGATATTAGTATTTCCTGTATTATGATCATAAGATAAATTTATATCACCTTAATAGAATTTTCAATATGTAAAAAAATCGGTTTTAATTTTAAAATTTCTGTTTTTTGAATACATTATGATTATAAAAAATTTCTCATATTTATAAAACTATTTTATAAAATTGAGTTCATTATGGAATTAAACACACTGAAAAATGAATGGGGTAGATTTTTTGTGTATTTTTTGAATTAGTTATAGTTTTTGACAAATAGTGAAATATGTTGATTTATGATATTTATCAAATATATGAATTCTTGAGTCATAGAATATGTAAGGATTATTTAATCCAAAATTTTTGAAATAATTGTCCTTAGTTAAATATATTCTATTATAATCATAAAACTATTCATATCCATGTGAGAAAAATAATAATGTAATGAAAATAATAATGTAAAAAACAACCCTCTCCTCCTCTATAAATACAACCCCTCACCACCGCTTCTACTCAAAACTAACAACCTTATGTATTTTTTAACTTCATAACAATTACTTTTTCATGCCTCTTACTGACTCCCATTATTTTATGGTCTCACCTTAAGGACAAAACCGAGGACCTTATGAAGTTTCTCATGGAACATTATTCAAGGGTTAAAAAGCTCTTTCTCTTTATTTTCTTTTCTTTTCAATTATTTTTATTTTATTATACACTCGATAATATCCACTTAACCAAGTGGAATGAAAACTATATTAAATTGTATATATATTATTTTTATCATGTTGATGAAAAAATTCCTCATCAAATATCAACTCCTCTCACATATTCAAAAAATGAAAATGATGTCCGTGATGAGTTGATTTACCACCATCATAGACATTACACATTTATTTTTCATTATCACCATGAAGGATATTAATAGAACAATTATTATGTTTAATTAAGATAGTTTTATACATTTTATTTTTTATTTAATGTTATGGAACCGATATATAACCATGATACGGAATGAAATTATAAAATTTTTTTAGGGTCAAAAAATGTGCAAAAATAAATTAAATAATCTTCAATACTATTTTAAATAATTTTCAACCTTCTATAAAAATTGATATATCATATACTGTAAAATTATAGAATAATATTAATGACATTTAATTCAAATTATATAGTTTTTCATTCTTTCGACAAAAAAAATACATAACGAAGTGACCATTGAAACCATGAAGTAAATTCACCTGAAAAAAATGAAAAAAGTGAATGTTATTAATTAATGGGTGGATATATATTATAAATATATCATATAAGTAATTATAAACATTAATATGGGTTTTAATGAATTTATAACACTATTAAAGTCATTATACTGGAGTCTGTCACATGTTTTAAGTAAGTCAATCCCTGGGTTTGGGAATTCTTAATAAATTTAAATTATTTGGTTTAACCTTATACTTCATTGATTATGTGGTACTAATATTTTTTATGAAATTAATTTTGATTAAATTATGTTTAATTATGTATATTTATTTTCTATAAAAATATTCCAATATTTTTATCAATTCTCTCTTCATATATTTGATATTTGTATGGGACTCTTCTTAAAAACCCCTCTTTAAAATTTCACTTTTTACTAAATATAAAATGAGTGATTTTATGGTTCTTGTATTCTTATATTTTGAATGTGTTTATGTTCTTGTTATTTTTTTAATGAATGGTTGGTTATATATCTCCCTCAAATTAATTGGAAATATTTATGTTGGAGGTCAAACGTATGGTTACACTATGTGTAATACTGATGGTTACACCATATGGTAAACATTAGGGTTTCCTCATTAGGTAGTCATGATGTTTAAGTTGTAAGGTATACATGAGGGTCACAAATAATATGGTATCCATGAGTGTTATAATATTATGTAATTATTTCATTAATTTACCTCTATGTAATTGTATATACTTTTTACATTTTATAGAAATCATATATTTCCATAAATTAACTATATGATAATTATTGGCTGGAAAGTATGTATTTATTGATCTGTTTTCATATGTTTATAAGTATTCATGTACTAATGGTACATCTCTATATTTTAATGTAACTTACTGAACATTGTGTGTTCATCCCATGTTTTAAAAATATTTTATGGGGTTTATAGATAGGTAAGAGAAAACAATAATCCATGATGATTTTTTAATGACTTCTCATTAAATTTATTTCAGTTTATAGTAATTTTTTTATTATTTAATAAATGGATGTTGTTTTAGTATTATCAAATTTCTATGCCTATGGGTTTATATGAATGGATTATGTCCTAATTTTCATAAACTATAAACTGAATAGCACTTTGGTAATGTAAATAAGTGATTTCTAAATAAATTAACTAGATTATGTAATGTTTTATTCAAATTCCTTATAGTTTTTTATATGGTAATTTGATGCAGGATTTAATTTCAATAACTAACTGTTTTGTGTGATTGCAAATTAGTTTTGATGTATCCTGATGTCCTTTTGATTTCTTAAGCTATATTTTCATAATTTTTCTCTATTACTTTTATATTCGTCTTTTTTATTGGATATATATATCTATGCCACATATACCACATAGATGGTTTTATGATATTAAATTGTATTGATATAATTTTTTGTTTAAAAATTGTAAATTTCTACTAAATGTTTATGGAATGCCTTGTAGTTTATTTCAGTCCATTAATTTCTTGGGGATGTCACCTAAGGTTAATGTATGATCGTCTCTTTTTTATCAATGTTTGAGGTATATATATTATAAATGTTATCATTTTTCTCATTATTTTATTAATATATGGTATCATATATATTGGATGTGTCCAATTATAAAATGTATATCATAAATGGATGTAGGTGACAAATTTATGTTGAACATAATGTTACTAGGGTGATGTGGGTATAAAAGGTGTTCTAAAAAACATCAAGATCTGGATCCATATCATCATATTGTTTTAAGATAATTAACATAATATTCCATTCAATTTTTTTATATAATCTCCAACATGGAAAATAATTTCCATATTAGGATTTATGATTTTTGGAAATTTGTTATTATATTTATTTTGATTTGATGATTTTCAATTATCTAAGGAATCAGTTTGCTATTAATTAATGAATATATAAATTTAATACATATATTAATATAGAAACTAATAATAAATGGATAGAGTAAATTTAGACTCTCCTAAGAAACATGTGAAATAACAACTTTTTAATAAAATTGATCAGGATTTTTTATTCTGTTAAAGGAAATTGAAATGATAAACCAGAACAAATAGATCATTCATTGAAATATTTGAAACAAAATTTAATAATATTTCATGGGAAATCAAAACCTAAAATTGAAATAGTGGATCATTATGTAATTAACTAATTATTTGATTTCATTAGAAACCTTCATTATCTACTTATAATGTTAAAAAAAATACATATTGTTTGATATTCTAAACCAATGGTGGTTTTTAATATTTTAATGAAAACTTATCCAATGTATTTTCTGGGATTTATTTAACTATTATTCAGAAAAAAAC
Source organism: Viscum album (assembly GCA_963277665.1). NCBI lineage: Eukaryota > Viridiplantae > Streptophyta > Magnoliopsida > Santalales > Viscaceae > Viscum > Viscum album. Next base: position 1,452,330,799 of record OY728155.1, read on the forward strand.
TATTAACACACACTTCCATGACATCTGGAATTATTAATATATTCATTCAATAGAAATAACATATTTAATTGTTGGATTATTCAATAAATATGTGAACATATTTTTTATCTAGATGTATCTTATTGTCCATCCTTGAATTCACATATATTCCAATCTAGTCTGTAATGAGATATTAATTAAATTATAGTTAAAGTAATTGATTATGATTACATATAGATGATTAATATGGTGATAATTTTTTAAATCTATAACTCTAGGAACTCAACTGAAGGAACTACATATTTCTACATCAGAAATATTCGAGAACTCTACTTCTAGAATCATGAGAAAGGGGGGAAAATAATTCTATTATGTTCGGGAATTATTGAATCAAGACACTATGTTATTTAATATTCTACCTAGATAATATAACATGAATGTAAGCTTCCAATATATGTCATTCCATCAGAATACATCATACTTAATTCCACAACTTAGATATTACTACAATTGTATTAAAAGTAGATATCTTCATAAATATTTTTATAATTATATGAAAATATTATTATAAATACATCCCATGTTTATTGGAAATATTATTATTCTACTTGATGATCACATTAGAAAAGATTTCATTCTCAACTTATAATGAAACTACGTGAATCTAGGTTTACCCTTACACTTTAGGAAATGAAACCACAATAAGAAACAAATGATCATGGGGGAGTGAGTAAGTAGTTACATGGTGTTAGGAGGATGATCAAGGCATACCAATCAGATCCTATAATGGTATGTGGAACCGTTTTAATTAACTAAACCTTTAATAATGTTCTATTTTATTTTCATACATCCAACAAATTTATTCCATCATATGTCACTAAAAATTAGTTTATTCATATATATAATTCCATTTGATATGATTTACAACAATATCTATTAGCTATTGAGTGTAAGTTATTAAAATCTATACCATGTTACATATTAATAAATAGAGTTAATTTTTTGGATATGATTCTATTTTGGACATGTATATCTTTAAATAATCTTTATAATGGATGGGATAATTTTGTTCAAGTTCCATATCGACAGTTATTGAAAATGAGTAATGTTTACATCTCAAATGGGATTAAAAATCTTTTTGAATGATATTGGAATGTGATGGATTGAATAACAAGACCATTTAAACAAATAGTGAAATAATTTATTTTCAATTAGTTGCAATTTTAATGGGGATTTATGACATAATTTAGGCTAAAATTTTTGTACCATAGCATATTACAATCTAGGTTTATTTACCAAATAATTCATTGGATTTCAATAATAATTAAAAGTTGATTTTTTTTATCTCCATCCCTAGAAAAGTACTATTTCACTTCAATATTAAATAATGGAACTATCAAAATTGATGGAGTTGAAAATCCCGTTGATATATTTAAAAATTAAATGTATCATATTCTAAAGTACCTAACCATGGCTAGATAACATTTTTATATTCTATAAGCTAGAAGATCTATTACTATTTTATGTTGGTTATCATATACTAATTCATGTTACGATAAAGAAAAAATGTTTTTATGTTCATATTGATGAACATATTTGATCAATTTAAGAGATCCCAAAGGTTAATGAAATTTTAATTATCCAAAAAGTATCCCAGACATTAGTTTATGAATGTGGATATTCTAAAAAAACAATATTGAGTCATTATCATCAATATAAATATTTGTTCAAGCCCTTTAATCATATAAATAAACAAATAGTTTTCATGGAATTTATGGAGCATGTTATTTATGGGTAACTTTACATAATTGATCTGGTATTTGTGGATGTTTTTTTTATTCTAAAATTCATCATGAATATAGAAAAAATATAGAAAATTGGTCGATTATTTTGTTTCTGGATGAGTTATATGAAAATAATTATTAATGTTATTTCTAAATATAATATGTAATCTTTCATGTCCTTGAAAGTTTTGAAAAATGTGTCTGAGTAGACACTACAATGATATAATATGATTTCTCATGGAAACCAGTGAATAATTTCATTTATTTTACATGATTTTTGGGATTATAATTTTACTATCATCACTTCATTTTGGGATTCCTATTAATGAAATATCTGATGACAACTCTCATGGGAAAGGTAACTCCATTTCCTAGAAGTTATGATTTTCAATTATCAGTTTTTGTGTTTATTATAAGAATCAATTCCACACAAATACATTTATTATATAATATGGTAAATTTTATAATGTTTAATATGATAAATTAGTATCTACACTCATATTTTTTTCTGTGTTGGGATGCTATATTATATAACATGAAACATGAAATTTGTGATTTCATGAGACTAATTATCCCACACATAATCTAGAAGATGATGTGGTAGTTAATGTATTGAAAACATGGCATCGATATATCATAGTATAGAAATTAATTATGTCCAAATAACATCATGGTTTGGAATAAACCATTCCAAAAAAATTATTTAAACAAGATTTGATGATGATTTATTTAATAGATTGAGATGTTCCACATTGACTAGGTTTATACAACACGAAAAGATAAATTTTATAGCATAAACCTTATGATATATTTTATATATCCAACTCAAAATAATATTTAAACTAGTTTTAAATAAATTTTGTATTTGTAATATTTATTTGATCTATCTATCCATAATGAATTCATGACCACATATATAGTGATACTAATAATAAATTTGTGTGGGAAAGTTGATGATGGTCAAATATCGAATTTGGTGTTCTTTCCATGATTTCCACTATTATTTTATTAGAGAACATTGATGAATTCAAACAGGAATAGAAAGTTATGATTTTTTTTAATTAATAAATTTTAATTCTATCATTTATTCAATAAATAATTTTCCTTCATTGTCACAATTAAAAATGGCCAATTTACCACGGTATCCAAAATATATACATAGTCAAAGAAATATATTTTTTCTAAATGTTCCAAATGAAATGTGGTTGAATTTTTTTTGAAACATTTGAAATTTATATGTATCAATGATAAAAAACATTTAACTATTTTAATATTAAAATATTTACCTATAAACATCTTGTAATGTAAGAATTTATCTATGGAAATTATCATGTGTTTTGAAGAACTATTAAGAAGAAATATTCAATATTTATAACTTTGTTCCAACTAAAAAATGATTCCCATATCATTGTAATTATTTAATCTAATATGCTTGTGCATCGGGATATTATGTATATCAAGAAGTGCTAAAATTTGATATAAGACATGATTCAATCTTCTCCAAAAAAGATACTTGTTTGACCTTTCATATTTTAAAATCCATTTATGATTCACTGGGTAACCAAGATACCATAATCAAAATGCATCATCCTTTAATATGTTGTATATTGTAATAAACAATTCATGTAGTTGAATTCCAAATGTGTAATAATGCTATTGATTTCAATGTCTCATGAGAGTATCATTAATGTTATTTCATATTTTATAAATAAAATTTATCAAAACATGATATTGATATATATATTAAAGGATGATACTGATTTCTATGTTAATTTCCATTTTGTTGGATATATTCTGAAGATATGTACCTATATATAACAGGCAAGGTTCAAGATAAAATAGGGAAAACTCCAATGATTATTAAAATTTTGTTCTCATAAAAAATGTGTAAAATATTTGGAGGATTATTTTCATACACCCATATCCCTTATCCTGTTATATCAAGTGTTCTTAAAAGTATATCATTGACTTCGATATCAATCAACAAGTAAGTAATGAATATTTTCTCCTTTTTATTTTCATCAATTAATGATACATGAATGAACTAGTTATCATGGTTATTAATTGTATTTACCGCCGCTATAAATATAGGTTTGTAATGGCTTATATATATCTCATCTATTGAGGCACCATCATCATTTTTTCTATGGTTTTCGATTTCAACGTGTTTATCATTAAACAAGTATTGAAATTGTACAAGCACTAATTCCTATATTCGATAGACACATAAATTTTAGACATGGAAAATATATTTCATTAGTTTCAGTATCATGTAATGATGGTGAATTATATTAGGAGACATTGAAAAATCCAATGATATACTAGAAGAATGGATGTAACATTTCCATAGCTCATATAATATTTAACAGTATTACTATAAAAAGCCAAATAGTGGGGAGAATGTAAACCCATTTTTTTGTAAATTAACCTTGTATTTTATATTTTAATTTCAAATAAAAAATTTCTTGTGTTTAATGATTTTCTATATTGTTCATGATTATTATTGAATTATTTAAATTGTTAATCTATTGACCATGGTTTGAGGAGACAATGTGCTTTTCTCTAAAAAAATATTATGATAGTATTATGAAGATAGGATGCTACACAAGGCTACTGCATGGTTTTTCCAATCCATTGATGTTTATTGTTGAAATAATGGTTATATATATATATATATTTTATTCTTATAATTTTTTAAATGGTGTAAAAAAATCAATTTAGGGTAGTATTTTTAGGTTGTATCATGTGATCAATCAGTACACGGTTTCCAAAAACATGATTACTAACCTTGTTTCATTTATTTATGGCTTATAATGTATGATATTATCTATGTTTTAATCCCAAAAAAATTCATTTTTTATATAACCTCTCAGGTTCCTGAACATCACTACTGTCATAAGTAATCTTGGTGGTCCTCTTAAATCCAAACCATGGTTTTGGATCATTTATGTTTTTCTGGTCTCTAAGAATCAATAGAATGTAACTTTTATATATCTCTAGATCATTTTATCTCCTCTCACAAAGATCAATAGGTCAAATTTATTTTTTCTTGACCATTTATATATATATCTCTTCAATGATATTTTGGTTAGATATATTAATGAAATTGAATTTCGAAACAAGATATATTGGATTCCTTATTCTATTATTCATTTTCACCACCGATTGAATGGATGTGGTCATATATATTTTCACTACAAGAACTGGAACATAAAAACATAGATTTATTAAATGGATTTCTGGGTTTTAAAAATTAATTTTTAATGATTTCATGGAAAACCATACATTCTTATGGTTTGGGTATATTAATTATTAGATTATTTTTTTAACACCCCTTTGAATTATGTTTCTAAATTGTGATTTACTGTAATGTTAGAATGATTATAAATTTTATTTTTTTAATATTTTATGAATTTAAATGGAATTAGTTTTTTGATAGTTTTCTATGTGGTTATTTTCATCATCATATTGTGAGTGGCCTTTTTGATTTATGAGTGGTGCTCAGTGTTATACTAGTGGTGACTGTAGGTATATCACCATGTGATGGAATATTGATGTAAGGATCCCGAATGAATGTTATTATTATTTTTTTATTTTTCGGGTTTGGGATCATGAGTGGATGTATTTGTTTTTGGGTATTAGAAGTTTAATTGATTGGTTTTTTTTAAAAAAAATTAGTTTTCAGAATTTTTTAATTTTTTTATGTGGTCTCTTTGTTTTAAATTAAATTTTTCACCATGATATAACATGTAAAACCATGAAATTGTCGTTTCAATCCATTATTTGATTTATTATCTTTTTTTGGTTTTAGAAGTATATTTTTTGAAATGGGATTTCCTTAAATAATAAATGATCATTATAACCTCATTGTATTTTGAATTTATAATTCCATAGGGTAAAAATTATATATCAGTTATCATTTTTTCATACCTTAAGAATTTTATAAGTTTAAAATAAGGGTGTATTACTCAAGAATTTATGTAGTGTTGTTATCAAGAGATGTTAATGTCTAGGATTATGATTTTATGGTTTTGGTAAGGGTTAAGCCTTATTTATATGATTTATGTATTCATTAATTTCTCTTGAATTTGGTTAAAGATAATTTTCGAAATGATTGCTCAAGGTAACCCCATAATATCATATATTGTGTATGGGTAGCCCAATAACATGTAATGGTTACCTGGTATTTATAATGGTTCTATAATGGTAAACACTAAATATATAAGTGAAACCTGAAGCACTATAACGCTCTATAAAGGAATCTTTTCTATTATAAAAAATGTGTAATGGTACAGGAGATGCCATCATATGGAATAATGAGTCAAATAAGCGACAATGAATTGTTTAATGGTAATTCGTTGTTGTCACGTTGATGTGTCTCTGTAATAAGGTACCCTAATAAATCAACTAAAATTTAATTCAATGTAAAAACATGTTACTGTTACAAAATAATCGTTTTGGAAGAAATATAATTAATAACATGGTTTTTTATCAATTATTTTCCAGAACCACCTTGTAATTCTTTATAAAATTTTTAAATTATGGATATATTTTGAATTAAATCTTGGTATACCATTAATGGTATTATATTATATTTTAAAATAATATAATCATTTTTTGTTAGGTATTTAATAGTAAAAACTATTTAATAAGAATTATTAATATATAGGATTTAATAATACTGACCATGATGTCTTTATATAAAAAAATATGAACTATCATTGCTCGTAATTTTTGGTATACACATCATTAAAAATTATGGAATGTAACTAATATTAATAGATATATGGTATGTATTACTCTGATTTAAAATTGAATGAGTTCTAGGGAGGGTTTTTTGGTGTTTTTCCTGATCCATTAGATTCCTAGTATTAATCACTTATTATATGGTAAGATTATTGAAAATAAAGGTAAGTTAGATATAAACAACTTCATTCTCCACAACTAGATTTGATGACAAAAAGGATCAATCAATTTTTATATTAGGTAACTCAATACAATGGATCCATCCATTAAATACCCATTTTGTAGTGAAATCATTCATTTTAATATTTTGAATTATTTTATTTTTTATTATTTTGTAATATTTTGTAAAATTTCAAATTTTGTGGTATGAAAATTTTTCTACAATGGGTTTTATTAATTGAATTTAAAAACATCATTTGTTCATGTATTTCAAACAATATTGTTTTTTAAATAAAATTTACATGTCATCTGAGTGGATATAGTTATCTTATGAAAATGGTACAAAAAGTTATGGCAATTAATTATGGTTTGTATTGCCAAAAAATTACACATAAATATATATTGGAATATTGGGAAAGGTGATACCATTTCCACATTGATATATTTTGTAAGGGCATGATATATATTGATTTCAAATTCCAAAATTGTATTCCACATATATCCTTGTGAATTATTCACATGTGCTAGACCCAGTGATGTTTCATGAATGAAGGATTATGTTTCGTTACATGTTTTTTATAACCGCATTTTAAACTTTTAGTTTTTTCACTATGGACATGGTTCTACATGAGAATATAGATTTGTATATGTTTCTCTTGTTTAAAATGACATATATTCCCAACAAGTTGTAATTGGGGATATGATTTTTTTATTACACTTCATTTATCATTCATATTTATATTCATATTTTTATATATTTTAATATATATCTTATTGGAAGGAAATTTAATTATTTTAAATGGTTTACATATAGAGAAACCATTATAGAGAGTAATTGTTTTAATGATTGAACTAATGGTTTTATGGTGATATGCTTTGTATGGTTTATTTTATATTATCGTACTAGAAATAGTTCTCACAAACTGCTTATTGCATCAGGAATTTTTTGCCATGTTTTTATTTTTTATATTTAATAGGAAGGGTTTCTTTTGGAATGGTTAATTATATTTATTTTCTTGGTCACATAGATTTTTGGAATGATGGAGAATTATAGTCACATATATACTTAACATTTCACTTGTATGTTTTTCCATTAGGGTTTACACATTTTTCATTTGCAATGTATGACACATCAAGGTGATCATTACATCAATATTGGGAAAATATTCATTATCATACTTTTTTGTTTACATGATAAACTTTTTGTTATATTTTAGTGTAACAATGTTCTGAACGGATTACATGTTGATATGTAGGTTCTGTGTTCATTACCATGATGATTGAGAACATGGTTTGGGTCTTGGGGCAAGCCATCATGCATGATATGTTAGGTTTACTAGGATGGATAATTAAAAAAATTATTATAGGAAATTTACATCCACAATTTTTATGAATCATGTCGGGTTTGTTTTTCAGAAAATAGTAAACTGATGATTATAATTTTCAATAAAAAATGTGTACATGGTAATTAGGTTGTTGATCATTACCTTTCATGATACCACTTGACATAACATGGAAACTTCAGATTTAATTTTAGTTTTATAATTTACATGAGTATTGGTTTGATATTTTGACATGGTATTACATTGTCATGTGTTAGTTTCCATAGAGGCAATTTATAATTTTTGGTGTAAATCATAAAATATGATTCAATGTGGGTATCCAAACTGAATTTTATTTCAAAAAAAATAGGAAATATTCTCATTTGGTATAATGTGTTATTGGTGTGCTTGAATTCATAGCACATAGTCATGAACCATGTCGTCTGGTCTATCATGACAATATGTACTATTATTTGAGTTATTTAGAAACCTTGAATATTGGATTCCTTAATTCACCCTTCATTATTGTAAAATAATTATATTATTACTATAGTATTAGAATATTTAGAATCATTTTAAAAATTAATTTTGGATTTATTTTTTTTGGGTGGGGATGGAATAACTAGAATATTTATTGAAAATGAAATTCATGAAAATGAAAAAGAAAACCAGAAAAGTGATTCTATGTTTCATTTATGTGACATTATTATTGTTATTTAAAAAAAGACTGTTTAATGATTTTCCAAGATTTAAAATTTCACCCTTGAATATTAGTTTCATTAATCATCTAATTGTTTCAATGAAATCCTTGTTTAGTATAGTGTCATTAAGGTTTATTTTTTGGTTTTTTGGAAAAACTTTTTATTATCATCATTTAATCGTAATGTGTAAATGGTGTTTTATGTGTAATGATAAGTCAGATGGCGTATCTTAATTTTAATAAAAAATGGTTTTTATAACCAGAATGGTGGATTCATTTGAAATAACATCAAATATGAATAATGAAATTCAATATTAAAAATAATATATATTTTTTTCCATGAAAATGGTGTGAGGTTCAATGTTATAGTTTTTTAATTTAAAATTATTCCCTTTATGGATCCATTCATATTTTTATAAAATATTTTTACGTGTAAATATTGTTTTTTAAATAACCCCATTCAAATATTGTTTTCATGTTTTCAAAATAAATAGTTTCTGAATGTAGTTTCTAATCTATTTATTTTGAAACCTCATAGAAATTTTAAACGTAACGTTTTTACTAATATATTGAGAATAACAATTTTTTTTAATGGGGTTTTCTGATGTCCCCAAAAGTAAATTACTTGTTAGAATTAAAATCTTCTCTGGTTTTTGTGGGTCCCCAGATATGTATTGCATTTGTGTGACATTATTTCCTTTAGTGTGGTATATTACCTCATCTATCTGTTCATTCCCATACATAAAATATATTTTCATGATTTATCATACCTCTCGATGTTCAAGTGATGGAATATCATTATATAAATAATGATTTTATCAATTTATAACCTGAAAATATGACCTTCAATGATATTATTTTTTGATGAGACCATATATGATAATTTTCCTTTCTAGTTTCTTTTCTAATGGGAATTTTACACTCTAATGTTAGTATAGTGTTTCTTTTTTCAATACTGTTGAATTCACACTCTTTATATTATAATAGGTTCCAATTCTTGGATAGCCTTATCTATGAGTGATTTATGATGTATTTCGTATTATTAGCTATTTACATTTGTGGAAGGCTTATATTGTTACATGCCTTATTGTTTATTTTTACCATGCAAACATTTTTTCATATGATAGATTTGGGGTGAATTTTATTTCATGTATTTAGGTTTAGATTCCAATACACGGTGATTATTTTATAAATTCATGAGTTGTAAGTCCATTTTTATGACTGGTAAGTCCAAGATATCAATTGGTGATATTTTATATTTTATGGATATTTGGGACCATACTATTTATATTTGTATACCATTCTTACCATATGTGTGGTTTTATAAAAAAAATGATACATATTACTTATTATTGAGGCCTGTTTTTGTTTGACATTTATCATTGTTTTGAGAGATGTCCCGGTTGTATTATTCTAGATTGTGACATCCTAAGGATATATATTTTTTATATCATAGAAATCAAATTTAGATGGTTTCCTTTTTTAGAATTTATCGTAATAATATTTGTTGTATGTATATTTTAAGAGTGTAACATTTTCCATAGTTTTGGATAGAAATCATAGTTTCTTCAATTTTTTGATTTTTGGAACCTATGATAAATAGTTCATGTATTATTATATAAATGATTCTTTGATTTTACACACCATTTTAGAATATGTTAAAATGGTGGGTAGTCATATGATAGGTCTTGACTATTTTATATTCTCATGTGTGATAATCAAAACCCTAGAACTTCGACGAGATTCTGTATGTGTGGTAACTTTCAACAATATATTTTATTCATTCAATGGTAATATCGTTCATGACTATGTCACTATTAATATTCATGCATTATGATGGGATATGTGTTGATTTTTTTGAAAAAAATGGGTTATATATTATGGTTTTCACTAATTATATGATCCTGGATTTGTTCCATCTCAAAATGACATTGAGTTGATAAATGTTTCATAAACTCTCAGAAACTATTTACACATGTACAATGGATATATGTTTTATGTACCATTATATTATATGATTTTTAAAGTTTAGGTTTATCTATATAAATATGGTTATATGATAGCTATTATAGGTTATATGATTTTACATCATTATTTTTTATATTTTTTAGACTATTGGAGTAAAAGGACTGATCATATAATGTTTTAGTATGTTTTTGTCACTATATGTGTTCATCAATCAAAGAAGGATGGATCCTTAGGGAATAATTTTTGGATACATTTTATATTTATTTTACGATATAATGTTATTTTTCTTTTATATAATGGTAAATATATTCCTTCCATGAAAAATTTTATTTTCCTTGGGAATGAAGGAGATGTATGTTTGATTTGTTATAATATAACATCTTATAGTGGGGACACCTTGTGTTTCTAGTTTCCATCTCACAATGGTGCCTTGTGTCTTTAGAGGTATTTGGATCATCTAGTTGATCTAATCCGATAATTTAGTGATCATGATCATAGGCATAGATGTTACATGGACTATAGGATTCTAATGATGTAATAATGATCAAATACACCAATGTTAGTGTCTAGTTAAAACCTATTAGTTTTTGACATAATTGGTAGATACCATCACATTATTAATGGTTAAAATGAACACCATAGGCCAAAAAAATTGGCATTGTTCCCTTGTTAGTTCATAAGTTTTACCAAATTATTGGGGTGGAAATCAATCTTTTTTGAATAATTATATCACCATTACAATTATATTCTATTCCATTAGGTTTTTTTATTTTATTATTATATTTTCAAAGATTCTAGAAATGAATTTTATTTTTATTGGGATTCAGTTTTCTTTTATAGACACTATTGGTTTTAATATATAAATAATCATAATATAAACTAAATAATTTTTAACATATTCATTACCCTTATTCATGTTACATGGAATATGTAATGATATGTGCCTCCAACATATTCACAGGGTTGATTTCATGGGTTGGTAATGGTGGGATGGATGGTATTTGTGTTTCATAAGGGTATAACACTATTTATATGAGCAATTTAAGGGAAGACATTCATCATTTTATGGGATGATTAATTTCTAATAAGATGATTAATAAAAATCCATTTTTTTCAGTGGATGAATTACAATAACCCTGCTATAGGGTGAATTTAAACTAGTTTTTCAAATGGTTTCATAAAGTGAAACCCACATTACCCCTATGTAAATGTATAATAATGTTTTTAACTTCTTTTCAAATGAAATCATTCATTCCCAAATGTTATTTAATTGTAATATGGGAGATATGTAAGGGTTTAATGAAAATAATTATGGTAAAATGAGATATATACAGGTATATCGATTATTTTATGATAATGAAACATGGTAATCTAATACCTTTATGGGACATGACGGATCTATGTAAGGTAAAATACCATATTACACTTTTTAGTACACCCTATTTCTGGTATGTTACCCTTACATAATTATTTTAAAGCTATTAATTTTTAAGGGTGATGAATGGGAGAGTGTGGAGAACATGGAATAAAGTTTTGAGGCAATGGGGAAGTCTCACGGACGACGCACAATTTTTCTTAATCATGCGGAAAAACCGTGTGTAGTTGGTCATGGTGGTAGCAGCTTTTGGATGGACAACGCACGGTTTGTCTAACTATGTTGTCAAACATTTCATGGAGGGTCTGCGAAGGCAATCTCTAATGCACAGTTAGCACACGTTTTGTCTAACCATGCTAGATAAATGTTCAGCCACTTAAATGATATCCTATAAACGTGGATCTCATTAATTTTTTCCACTATGTGGCGCATTTTTCCTCCTATGGGGCACTAACTCGTGATTTTTCTTCTCCTATTGTTATATAATGTTCTCCCATCATTCTGAAGGTGATCTAAAGATTTCTCTTGGAAAATCAATGCCGAATTCTTGAGTTATGTGACTGTTTTTCATCATTCTTGTTTATTTTCTTATAACAACTTATATATACATCTTTTATTCTCACGATTTCTTATATATACACCTGTTATGTGTAGTTGTAAGTTCTTGGATGACAAATGTGATGAGATTTGGTCTTGGTCATTAAAGGAGAAGAGATCTACGTTAGGTTTTTATGAAGAAGCATCCCAGTTTTCTTGTGCATTATTTGTTCATGGTGGTATTGCATCAAAACCCTAATGGTATGTTGCTTCACTCTCGACTCCTCTTCATATATTTGATTATCTTATATTAAAATTCTTTTATATGAAAAAATTGATTGTGAAAAGTATGGAATAAATCTTCTTTAGTAATGATTTGTGGTTTTAATGAAATTATGAAACCATAGTGATATTTTGTGCAAAGTTATTTGGCTTCGTGAATTTAAAATAATGATTATAAATTTAGGATTTTCTTGAATTGAGAATGGTTTGATGAAAAATAGGTATCCAATATAAGGGGTGTTTTATTGAAACATTTTGGTATTTAAATGACTGTGATACAATAGGGTTTCAATAAAAATTGTGTTTTATTGACGTTGTTTGGAATGGAAATGGTTTGGTATTAAATTTTTTTTGATGGAAATGGTCTTCAATATAAAGGTGTTTAATTGAAAGGGTTTTATTGGCATGAATTTTGGTAGTATGTGGTGTGTGTTCATGTTTCATGTACAAGGCACATTTCAAATATGACCCTGTGCTCGGTTCCAAAGGGTTAATGGCACATGGGAAATAACAGGAATGGTTGAAATATGATCGTGTGCTTGGTGTCAAAGGGATAATGGATCATGGGGGAAAATTACCCTGTGAAATCTTGGTAGATCGATGAGAAACTGCTCATTAGTATGGAACTGTCATAATGTAGCATGCATGGATGGTTGCATGGGTTTGTGAAATGGTTGGGTATACCAAAAAGTGGATATTTTGTAATGTTTATAAAGTTTGTTTAGTAATTTTTCCTAAATATTAACTTGTTGAAAAATTGGTTTCAATTTTTCTTGGATGATTTTGGTTAGGACTGGTTTTGGAAACATGATTATATTTTGCAATAAACTTTATATGAGAAAAAGTTTTATATAAACTGTTTTTATATAATTGCTTCTAACTCTTCTATCCATGTGGCGTGATTAGTGAAGTCATTGGGGAAAACATACTATGTTTTATACTCACCCTTTATTTGGAACTTTGGTTCTTTTGAAGATTTCATTTTCTAGGATAGGGGAAAAGGTAATGTTTCCCATTTTATTAGTACTATCTTGTGATTATTGGGGTTGTTTGGTGATTGTGGATCTTGGAGCTTGTAGAGCATGGAGTTTTGGTGAATTTTGATAGTCTTGAGTTGTTTATCCAATGTGTACTTTGATATTTTGTTTGGTCTTCCACTGTTGTGCACATTGATGTGGTTTGACATAAATGAAGTTGTTTAGCTATCATTCTTTTGTTCATGCATCATATTGTGAATTTTTTGTTATAGTTTTTTGGTTTATGGGTTTTTTCATAAAGGGTAAATATTCCCCCACTTGTATATAAAACACTTTGTAATTTATTTCTTACCTTTTTCATCTTAGGGATATTGTAAAAGGCACAGTAATGACTCATTATACTCTCAAGCCATTTAGAATTGGTGGGTCATTACAAAAGGTATCTGTCTTGTCCTTCATTTGTGGTACAAATCAATAATGTTCATGGTCATGGAGTTGAATTTCCTTCATGTCTATTATTTGGGTTGAAATATTAGATAGGAGTAGGATTGTTGAAACCTGAATTGTATAGCATAAAAGAACGTAGATATCCCGTGTATGTTGAACATCATGTTACCATAGTGTTGGGTACATAAGTTTTTTGGATACACATCTAGAATGTTTGAAATCTCATTGTCATGGGTTTATCCAATGAGATGAGAATGGAATGGATTATAGAGGAATGAATACCCACTAGGATTTCATATCTCATTATGAGGAATGACTTATTATTTCTTTCATGGTGTGAATTTTTAAAAAAAAAGAAAAAAAATTTAAGTGGAAGATTTTAAAAACATGATATTTGTTGTATTTTGAAAGTGGGTTGATTCTCAAAAAAATGTTGAATATTTTCAAAAATATTTGAGCATGGAAAAAAGGATGTTTTGGAGAACACTGTTGTGATAGTTGATGTGATATAATTTGAAATTCTAATCCATCAGTTTGCTAGAGAGTGAGATTGAAGGAGGATATTGTTGGTTTAAAAAATGGAACCTAGTAGCCATCGTCAAAACCAACCCAAAGAAGCTGTGGAGAAGGTGGTTTCACATGAACCACAGGTGAACCAAGATCTAGTACAGATAAATGTTCTGAATTTTCATGTTGTGGATACAGGGAACCGGAAGAATGAACCAAGGCCTATGGATCATCCCATATAGTTAATGAAGAAGAATCAAACGAACTTCCGGGGTGATTCTGAACCCGATAAGGAGGCGGTGTGGCTAAGTAGGATGAATCGTATCTTCAGTTTCATCGGCACTCCATTAGAGCTCAAGGTCAAGATGGTGACTTATATTCTCGATGATCTTTCACGAAAGTGGTGTGATTTATTGATGAATGCTAAATTGGATGAAGGCCTTATATGGGGGGATTTTGAATGATTTTTCAACAAACAATTCTATCCCCACACATTCAAAATCTAGTAAATGACAGACTTAATCAACCTGAAACAGTAGATCCGCTTTGTCATAGCGTATGTGGCTATGTTCATAAAGTTAGTCCATTTTGCACCAGAGGATGCAGCAAGTGCGTCTTTGAAGGAACACATCATTGAATCGGGGATAAGGAAGGAGATTCGATCGAAGATCGCGGTGATTTGTATTACCGATTATATAGATATAGTTAATAGAGCTAGTGTTGTTGAGCATGATATCTCAGTATCCATGGGAGGATGAATGATGATACCTACAAGAAACGCTGGATACTCAACCACTAGGAACAAGAGGAAAAGGGACACTTATTTCCACAGTGCAAGTGGAAATCAGAACCCGACGGCTGGATTAGTAAACCATCCTCCATGAAACCAGAGAAAAGAAGGTTGTATTAAATGTGGTATTCATGTCCACCTAAAGAAATATTGTATAGAACATCCAAGAGAATATCATAATTATTGGAAAATGGGACATCTTCGCCACAATTGTCACAGTGCTCTAAGGTCAGGTGCTTGAGAAACTTCCCAGTTATCGTAAGCATCTTATGCTTCCACTGGTTGAGGACAGCAGAATCTGTATCATCAGTGGAGTAGAGCTAGCCTTGGATATTCATAAAATACAAAGACTTCTCAACCATGGAATCCTCATCAAGGAAACATGGATAATATTATAGTGAAGAAGAAGTTTTATAGAGCTGAGCAGACGATTTTTGATGATCAGGCTGGACCATCTATAGAAGGAGGTATGCTTATTTTGAATTCTACCTTTGTTCAAGTGTTGTTTGATACTATTGCATGACATTCCATCACAACTGCTCGTGTTTTTTAAATTCTATTTTTAATAGGTTAAATGATTCTTTCTATTTTTGAAACTGAAAACACCTCTTGGTGAAAGAGAATGTTAATACATTGTGTGTAGTTCATGTTCTATAACTATTGAAGGAGATGAGTGAAAATGGGAATTCTCGATGTTGGATATGGATGTATATGTTGTAATCCTTTGTATAGATTGGGTAACAATGTTCAAGGCCCAAATCGACTGTTATAGGGGGAAATTGAGCTTCATGACAGAGGACGGCATCAAGCATCTCTTTAAAGGATAAAGAATTGTAGAGAAGGGTGAAAAGAGCTTGTTGAAACCAATGGTGGGAACAAAATCTACCAATTGGAAGAGTTGAATTTGGCATTAGTGGAAGTGATCAAGGAAAATATTTTTCCTACTGTCATGGATCAATTTGAATATGTCATTCCCAAGAACTTCCCTGGGTTACCACCTCTAAGGGATTTGGTGTTTACGATTGATCTCCTTCTAGGGATCAGTCATATTTCCCATACATCAAATAGGATGGTTCCAATAGAGTGATGGGAATTTAAAGTGCATTTAGAGGAGCTTGAAGGTAAGGGTTTCATTCATCCTAGTACATCTCCATGGGAAGAACTAGTTTTGTTCGTGAAGAATGATGATGGAACTCTTCAGATGTGTGTTTATTATCATAATCTTAATCATGTTATGATAAATATAAGATATCCACTTCCATGCATTGATGATTTGTTCGATCAATTAAGGGGAGCTCAGTCATTTTCCAAGATTGACATGTAATCATGCTATCACCAATTGAGAATTCAGAATGTTGATATTCTAGAGACAGCATTCAGAAGTAGAGATGACCACTATGATTATGTAGTCATGAATTTTTGGTCTAAATAATGCACTTGTAGTATTCATGGCACCAACGAGTCTGATATTTCAACAATATCTGGATTCTTTTTTTGGCATCTGTGGATGGCATTTTGATCTATTCAAATACACATGCTGATCATGAGGTGTACCTTGAAACAGTGGTAGAATTTGTGATAGATCATCAATTTTATACCAAATTATCAAAGTGTGATTTTTGGATACATGAAGTAAGTTTCCTTAGAAATTAATTTTCCGAGAAAGGTGTTTCTGTCGATCCTGAAAATATAGAAGTCGTTATCTCATGGAAACCACCAAAAATGTGTTCTAGATACAAAGTTTTGTTGGTGGAGCTCATTACTACCGACTCTTTGAGCGTGATTTTTCATGACTAGATTAACCAATTACAGCTCTGACAAATAAGAAAGATCCATTCCAATGGACAGAAGAATTTTACTTGTCTTTCAGGAAATGAATGTTTGGATTACATCAACACCTATCTTGATTTTTCCTGAATTAGGTCAGGGGTATGTGGTGTAATGTGATGCTTCGGGATCCGGGTTGGGTTGTTTTCACATTCAAGGAGATTATGTTATTTCTTATGGATCATGGAAGATTAGGGTGTATGAAAATAATTACTGAACACTTGATTTGAAGTTATCTACAGTCGTCCATTCTTTGAAAACATGGAGACATTATCTCTTTAGTGAGAAATTTAATGTGTTTACGGATCACAAAATCTTGAAACAAATTTTTCACATCGATATTTGAATCTGAGAAAAAGTAGGTGGATGTAGTATCTCTAAATGATTTAATTTGATATTTTGTACACATCGGGGAAAGGAAATTCGGTGGCAGATGCATTTAGTTGAAACTCATATGCTTAGTCGGCGAAAGAAGCTTTAGATGAATGTCAGTTGATGTTAGTATTAGCTGACATACATGTCGAAGGTGATGATCATTATGATGTTGATGTATTCCTTTCAGCTATACTTGTTCCTAATTTATAAAAATGATTAATGAAGTACAAAAATATGATGTGGAAAATCTTGTAGTAAGATCAAAAGTCAATAGTGGGGAGACCATTGTTGCTAGGAATATTTAAGGGGGTTCATTTTTGAGTATCAGAGATCGGATTGATATACCAATGGTTTTTTGGGATCAAATCCTTCACACAAACCAACATTCAAGATTTTATGTACATCCAGGTACAATGATGATTTTTAAGTCATTAAAGACACCGTTTGGGTGGAGCGGTTTGAAAGGAATGGAGGCCGAGTTTATCTCATGGTGCTTATCTTGTCAGCATTTTAAAGGAGAGCATCAATGAAAACCTACTGTGGTACAATATTTTCCCATCCTATTGTGGAAATTTGATCGGATAGTAATGAAATTTTTTACAGGTCTTCCAAGAATGGTCCAGAAACACGATGCCATTTGGGTGATAGTGGATCATTTAACCATGTCGGCCAATTTCATTTCAATTCAGTAAACTAATATGGTGGAGGATCATTCAAAAATCATTATCTGAGAAGTAGTAAAGAGGAATGGTGTACCAGTGTCTATAGTCTCATATTGAGATCTGAGGGTCACATCTCATTTCTGGAAATCTTTACATCAATCCATTGGAACGTATTTAACTATGATCACAGTGTATCATCTTTATACAGATGGACAATCCAAGCAGACAATACAAACATTGGATGATATGTTGTAGGCTTGTTAATGGATTTTTGTGGATCATGGGAGGATCACATACCTTTATTTTAGTTCTCAAACAATAATATCTATCAAGCCTCGATAGGCATGGAACTGTTTGAATATTTTTATGGGCGTCATTTTCATTCTCTACTATGCATGGTGGAGACGGGTGAAACTTAAGTAGTTGGTCCAAGCCTTGTCCTGGAAAAAATGGAGAAGATACAGTTGATTAGAATGAAGATGGAGACAATGCAGAGTCATCAAAAATCTTTCTTAAATTAATGTCGAAGACCGTTTTCATTCGTTGTGGGTGATCATATCTTCTTGAGTATCTCTCCTATGCTCGGACATCATTGTTTCGGGAAGCAGGGAAAGTTATCTCCTAGATACATTGGCCATTTGAGATATTGGTATGGTTTGGAGAGGTGACATATCAGTTGGTATTACCACAATGTCTAGTTCAGTGCATATTGTGTTCCATGTTTCTCAGTTAAAATGGTTTTCTCCTGATCCTGACCCTATGATTAGATGGGATCATGTTGACCTAGAGTCTGATGCTACTTTTATACATTTTCCAGTACAGATTTTGGATAGGCAAGGGAATTCTTTGTGTGGTCAAAGAATCGGTCTTGTGTGTGTATTATGGCAGCATGGTAAAATTTAGTAAAAGTCTTCGGAACATGAAAAGGATATGAATGAGTAGTGTCCAGAACTCTTTTAGTTGGGTGGTGGTTTTCTACATTCCAGGGATGGAAAGACCAATGCGGTGGAGAATGTAGTACCCATGGTTTCTGGTGTGAAACACATACTTAATGGATTTAATTGTTATAAATTTTAAGGGTGATGAATGGGAGAGTCTTTATATCATTTAATGAAATCATGAGGCCAATGCGATGTCGAATGGATGGTGTACAATTTGTCTAAACCGTGCCAAAAAACTATCAGTAGTTGGTATTCGAGGCAGTAGCATCCACATGGGAAATGAACGGTCTGTCTAACTGTGAATCCAAACCGTGCGTGGAGGGTCTATAAAGGTATTAGCTAACACACGTTTAGCGTATGGTTTGTCTAACCCTAAGGGAAAACCATGCATCCATTTAAATGAGATCCTATAAAAGTGGATATCATGTTTTTTTACCTCTAAGTGGATCGTTTTTCTTTTAGATGGTTCTCTCATAATTCCGATGGTGATCCGAAGGCTTCTTTTTGAAAATAGAAGCTTTATTCTTGAGGTATGTTATAGTTCTCTATTGTTCTGGTTAAATTTATTAGTTCTACATAGATATAAATTTCATTTTCTCTAGGTTTCATATATTTATTCACGTAATGGGTAGATCTATGTT
The DNA here is from genome assembly GCA_963277665.1 of Viscum album. Lineage (NCBI taxonomy): Eukaryota > Viridiplantae > Streptophyta > Magnoliopsida > Santalales > Viscaceae > Viscum > Viscum album. Next base: position 1,452,350,818 of record OY728155.1, read on the forward strand.
TCTGGTTGCCAAATATGATGAGAATTGGTCTTGGTATTTCTTGGAAAAGATATCTATGGAGGGTTTTTGAAGAAGCAACCCAGTTTTCTAGTTCTTTCTTCGTTCTTTGTGGTTTTCTTCAAACCCTAAAAGTAGTAGGATTCACTCTTGACTCCTTGTGTTCAAATTATTTGTACTATATTCAAATTGGTTTATTTGAATAGAATTTATTATGAAAATCATGCAATAAATCTTCAATAGTGATGATTTATGGTTATAATTAAATTGTGAAATCTTGGTGATTTGTGGTGAAAAGTGACTTGGATTCTTGAATTTAAAATGATGATTTTAAATTTTTTATTTTCTGGAATTGTGAATGGTTTGATGAAAAATAGGTTTTCAAAAAAATATTTTTTTTGTTGAAATGTTGTGGTATGGAAATGACTGTGATGGAATTTTTTTTCAATAGAAATGGAGTTTTATTGATGTTGTTTGGAATGGAAATGGTTTTTCATTTAGTTGGTTATGACAGAAATGGTTATCAATAAAAAGGTGCATTATTGAAGGGGTATTTTTGGAATGATTTTTGGGAATATGTGGTGTGTGGTCATGGGGAATGTACAAGTCTGGGTTGAAATATGACCTTGTTCTCGTTTGAAAATGTTTAATTGAACATTGGAAATACGGGGCTTGGTTGAAATATGACCTTGGTCCCAGTGACAAAGGGATAATGGAACATGTGGAACAATTACCTTGTGACAACTTGGTTTATTGATGAAATATGACTCATGAGTATGGAACTTTCATAACGATGAATATATGGTTGGTTTCATGGGTTTGTGAAATGGTTTGGTATACCAAAAACGGGATATTTTGAAATGGTTCTAATGCTTGTTTAGTATTTTTCCGAAAAAAATAACTTGTTGTAATATGGGTTTCAATTTCTCTTGGATGCTTTTAGTTATGAATAGATTTGGGAATTTGTTTATTTTTTAATATCAAATTATTTTGCGGAAATGATTTATATTAACTTTTTATATATAATTGATATCAATTCTTCTATCCTAGTGGGGTGAGTAGGGAAGTCATTTGTAACATCCGAGATCTAGGTGCCACTCACGGGTTCCCCGAACCCAGTTAGTCACATGTCTTCAAGCGCATTTCCCCAAACACCAGAGACTGTTGACTAGTAGTGAGGGACCATGTTTGATTGTGGGGAATCTATGCACTCATTTGTCAAAGTGTAGCACGACGGAAAATATATACAACGTACAATAGTGGAAGTAGTATACAATATGATATTGAAATGAACAACTTCAGTAAAAGATAAACAACAGTTATATATAAAGATGAAGTATGTCACCATTTCTACGAAAGCATCCAAAAACGACAACACTACAATACAATACAATACAAATCTATATACAAGTAGAGATAAACAAAACAAAACAGTGCAACAGGAACTCAGCAGCATCGCAAACCTAAGCTCTGTCCCATTCTCTCCTACTCAACAACAATAATAATGTACATGTATAGGGACCCATGCACTTATCGACACCTATAGAAATATTGTTTGTTTGGGACGAATACATGACCCAAAAAAGGTGTGATAAATAAATCCTAGTAAGCAACCATTGATGTCCCGTGTGAAACTGTCAGTGAAAATGGGAAGCAACAGTGTAAAATAATTAAATTACACTAGTAAGTACTCGAAGTATCTATCACCAACTGTTACATTTCCATTTTAATATTTGATTAATAGTTCAATGTAATTTAATTATGGGCTAATCAGAACCATGCCCTCATGCTAATCAGAACGCAGCCCTCAGGCTAAATGTATCCATGCCCTAAGACTAATATAATAATGCCTTCAGGCTAAATATCACCATTCCCACATTCTAAATATCACTTTCCCCCCATGATAATATAATCATACCATAATGCTGATATAACCATGCCCTAAATCTAATATAACCACACCCTGAAGCTAAATTTCACCACCCCTTAAGGAAATATCACCTTTCCCTCAGGCTCAAGTAACTGGTCCATGCCCAATGCATAACAAGCAATTTTATACCATGTATCCTCTCAAGAAAACTCTAAACAGGTAATAATCATGGTATACCCTTGGGTAACATGAAAAAATGACTAAATAGAGGAATGCACCGCCGAGGTGGCCCTGGATGCATGAAGTGATCCAAAATAGTAGTTTTAATTTTTCATTATATTATCAATACAATTCTAGATATCTTATCAGCACATGACTCAACAATACTATACCCCCAAACATGGGTTGGTAGCCCAACTGTATAAAAAATCATCCCAATAGTTGGAATGAACACCATACCACCTACCTCGATCGTCCATGATCAATATACGCGCACGAAGCCTCTCGAATTATCTGTAAAAGACATATTTCTTGGATAAAAATTCCCACATTCAACCTCAAATAACATTACTTCAGGAAATATGTGGTAATAAATGATCTAGGAGAAGGAAGAGCTTACACGTGCTATTTAAGGTGATCGACAACATATGAATCGGGTTCCCAGTCTGTGGTCAGAAGATCATCAAAGGTCCAACTGTCTATCTCGCACCCTACATGAACCCATTGACTCCTCTGTGAAATGAGGATGCTACTTACCATTTTATGAAAAATAAAACCATACAAAATGTACTATCATGTACACGGAGTGAACTTTTCTTTCTTTTAAACAGATCCTCTGGCTGCTTATTTACACCACATCAATGTTCATTCATCGACCTGAGTACACAACATGTATTCCTGATTACAGGACATGTACTATCGATCAACTCGGGGCTACCTCCACTGCCTTACTGTTCACCTAACGACTAATTACACAATGTGTAAATAAAAAGTACATGACGTGTAGTTTTTTTACACCCTTAATCGCTGACAAACCTACACGCCAGGTGTTCTCATCCCACATGGCCAATGTACATGGTGTGTACCCAAAAAAATTTGTATTTTCCCCATTTTCATTATTTTCACAAAAATACATAAGGGAAAGATAAAAGAATAAACCTGTACCTAAAATTAATAACTGGGTTATTAATAACATACCCCATTAAATAAATTCATCCCCGAATTTCCTTTCCAAGGGTGGTGAAGAAACAGCTGTGAATAACTCTGGACACTAACGGCGTACGTCGGTCTCCCACTCCCATGTTTCGTCCAACACTTATCCATGCTATCAATGCACCCGAACGAGAGGAACTGATTGGCCTTGATGAACCTTTTCCTCCTATCAACAATATGAATCTGATGATCCTTAAAGGATTCATCAACCTGAATCTCAACACCCTCAGGTAGAAAAATGTGAGACAGGTCTAAATTAGAATAGCACAGTGGAGATATATATAAGATGTCGAGCATTCCTGGTACCTTTGTGGTAACTTCAACTGGTAGGAAACTGACACGACTCTCTTTAGAATCACAAAAGGCCCCACATACCGTAACTACCTTTGTATGTCTGTCTACAATAACCCACAAGGCATCAATACCACGTGGTGACCTCCACAACCCTGTCATGAAGTCCATTGCAACATCATTCCATTCCCACTCTAGAATGGGTGACTGTTGTAACAATCCTGCAAGCCTCTAAAGCTCCATCTTCACCTGTTGTCAAGTGTAACATCTAGTAACAAAACCATCTATCCCCCTCTTCATACCCGACCACCAATAATGTCGTCTCAAGTCACGATACATTTTGGTAACTCCGAGATGAACTATACAAGATGAATCATTAAACTCCCAGATCAACTCCTTGTGTATATCCCCTAGAACCCACACTCATCCATGGAAATGGAATACATCATCGTCGCATATTGTTCATCCTAGTGGAGGGTCCTCATTTTCCATTTACTCCTGTAGAATTAGGACTTCTGAGTCTGATAGTTGTCTCATACTCACTCTATCCAGGAGGGTAGAAGTCATTTCTAAGAAATAATAACAGGCTCTCCCATGTCTATCAGGCACCTCCGAATGCATTTAGGAGAACAAATCCATGAGCTACCACTCACCACTGGCTTCCAGCACTACCTTTGTCTGAGTATTTCAGCTCGGTGCATCTGCTGCTGCATTTCCCATAGTAGGTGTATAGGCAAGATCAATGTCGAAGGATTGAAGGTATTTGACCAACATTCATTGTCTCAGATTCATGTAAAATGGATTATAGATGTATTTGAGACTTTTGTTTTAGGTAAAGACCACAAAGTGATCTCCCAAGATATAATATCTCTAGTAGAGAAACACATGATCAATTGCAGCCAACTCAAGATCATTTTTTTGAGTAATTCCTCACATGCTGCCTCTACTATTGAGACCCATACACAAAAACTCGATCACCAAACATCAACACTTCTCCCATCCCAATTCCTGACGCATCAAAGTAAACTGTATTGATCTTCCCCTACACTGGATGTATCAGGAATGGTGTTGATTTCAACCATCCCTTGAGCTCTTAAAAGGTTGTCTCATAAGATTTTGACCAAAATAACACCACACTCTTCTCAGTAAAACCCATCAACTACGCTTCTAAGTAGGATATGTGTTTTATAAAATGTCTGAAGTAACCATCCAGCCCCATGAAACTTTGTATCTCAAACACATTCTTAGGCTGGTCTCAGGAATCTACTACTCTCACCATCTCTGTGTCTACTGCAAGAACTACCTCTGAGATAATATGAACCATGAAATGTATCTGGTCCATCCAAAAGTGTAACTTTTGGAGCTTAGCATATAACTAATTATCTCTCAATGTACTCAGCATGATATCAAGATGGGTTGTATGGTCGATTGTAGTGTGATAGTAAACCAAGATATTGATCATGAAGACTACCACAAATGAATCTAGATAAGGGTGGAACACACGATTCATCGGAGCCACAAAAACTGCTGGTGCGTTCATGAGTACGAATGGCATGACTAAGTACTCATATAGAACATATGTACTCCAAAAAGTTGTACAATTTATGTCTTATGGTCTAACACGGAACTGATGATATCTAGATCTCATGTCAATCTTCGAGAACACACTTTCTCCTCAAACATGATCAAAAAGATCATCAATCATCGTTATGGGATAATAGTTTTTAACCGTCAACTAGTTTAGCTTCTGATAAACCACATACAGTCTAAGGGTACCATCCGCCTTCTTCACAAACAAGACAGGAGAACTCCAAAGAGGAGTATTGGGTCAGATGAAACCCTTTTCCTATAACACCTCTAACTGCCTTTTGAGCTCCTGTAACTAATGTGTAGCCATCCTATAAGGAGGAATGGACATGGGTGTTATTCCTACAAGAATATCAATAGATAATTCCACATCTATCTTGGGAGATATGCGTGAAAATCCATCCAGTAAGACATCCCTGAAACGATCAACCACTATAGATAAATCAGTCTAACATGTTCCCTGATCATCCATATATAAACTCCCAAATTCGGGCATTTACTCCACCAAGCCCATCATGCTCTGGTATATCTCAGCTCACTTTGACATCCCATTCTCCCTTGTATAGTATCTCTCCACCCTTTGGAGAATTGAAACTCACCCTGCGAAGATAGAAGTCTTCAAAGGCTCAAAAGCGAACCAACCAGTATATCCTGAGAATGACTTCATAATCTGTCATTTCTAAGACATAGAGGTCCCATTGAAAGTGACACCCACCAACCTCAAGGGGACACTCATTAAACTGACACACACCATACATCATCACCCTCAACAGTTTGTCAAGATTAATTATATCAGAATAAGAATAATAACAAAGCCTCAGGCACTCCAGTATAGCCACAGATATAAAACAACGTGTAGCACTAGTATCAAAAAGTGTAAAAATAAAACAGAAGAAACTAGAATAGTACCTATGATAGTGGAAGGTATGGGATCCTACACCTATTGGGCCTTTTTCACTGCATATGCCTTCCCAGTTTCGTGGCCATGTGACACAGCCTGACTACCCTAAGCTTTTCCCCCCTTCTGCCTCTGAGATCCTAGGGTCTGGCTACCATGATCATGACCACCATCTCGGCCTACACAACCTGACACATTCTAATTGCCCGACTGGTAAGAAGCTTCTCGTCCATCTCCTGCACATAGAGTCTGCACAGAACCCATATCACTAGCCACTGAAGGAAACGCCCTGCAGAAATGGTATAAATGACCCATATTGCCTCAAGATCGGTAATCCAATGGGTCACAGGAACATTGATGTTTATTTTACCCCTATGTACCACACTGGCAACAAATTATCAAGACAAATAAAGAGTTCCTTTATTTAGTACTGCCACCATGAGAGAAATTTGTCTCCCTCTTCCTCTTGGTGATGAAAATAGTACCAGAAACTGGTGTTGAACCGCCCAGACCCACACCACTAGCTACCTGCAGGTTCCTCCAAAAAATAAATGCATGGGTCCCAATTACACGTACTGTAGTTAACCTAAAAATGTTTACCAGTGCTAGGATGTCATATCAAAGATCATCCTCAATGTGTCGAGCCATCAACGCCTCATCTCCCTCCAGAACAGGTAGAAAATGGTGAAGCTCAGTGAAGTGGGCAGAATGGTCCATCACTAAAATAGCACCCTGCTTCAGATTCATGAACACTCGAGCTCGATCTGACCTTAGTGCCTTCGGAATGAATAATTAAAAGATGAATTCCTTCAAATATTCCCACACCATTTCTATGTGATGCTCTGTCAAGGTGGTAACATCCCACCACCTCTTGGTGGAATCACAAAACATGAATGTAGTGTGTAACGCCCCGACCCTAGCTACCCAGAGTGGGTGCATTACTTCGTAACATTGGCATGATCACAAGAAAGATAAAATCCCGAAAGACCGATTGGTTTAGTAGTCTTGGAAACACTAGATATAATCATAAAGTTTTACATTACATTCCAAAGTGAAAAACTACTACAACAACAAAGTCTTCATATCCACACTATTAACCCCTCATAATATCCATGCAAGTCATTCATAATTTACCTCTTCACTACCTGGGAAAAATAAAACATAGAAAAGGGGTGAGCTCAAATGCCCAGTAAGGATAAAAATATAGCGGAATATTCAAAATAAGCATAAACATTAAAGGCAATGCATTTCTAAAACAAAAGCCTTTTAAAATTGATCTTCAACATAGTATGACAAAAGTAAAATGAAATAATGCCATTTACTTGTTCACATGGATATTCTACTAATCGAATAATCACATGCAATATCAATAACCACTTTCATAATGTTGGAATGCATAATGCTAAACGTTAATTTCTTTGTCTAGGCCTCATCCCAAGTCCTAGGGGTTACTTCTAACCGGAACCCAACCCGGAGTGCCTCTAATAACCGGACACCAACCCGGAGTGCCTCTAATAACCGGACACCAACCCGGAGTGCCTCTAATAACCGGACACCAACCTAGAGGGCATAATTTTACCAGTCCCTAACCTGGAGGGCTTACTTTAACCAGTCCCCAACCTGGAGGGCTTACTTTTACCGGTCCCCAACCCGGAACATACTTGTTTAGCACATTCATCTGAAGAAAAGTTTGAAATATAACATAAACATTCGGATTAAAACTAGCATACGAAATGTCAATAGTTTCACCATAAACTATGAATGGTATAAAATAGCACATCCACAGTCAAACATATCACAAAACCTTCAATACAATATAGAAGTTTTGTATTATAATAAATCAACTTCAAATAAGCGTAAAATCCATTAAAGGATGTTGACATAGATGAAATCAAAACACTTTTTAGAGAAATATCTCTTTCTATTTTTGAAATCATTTAAGAGCCATATAAAATAAAACATTTTCTTGAAAATATTCTTGTAAGCTTGTAAGGAAAGCTTTGATGATTTTATAATGGCGGAAAATAACCGCACCCGCCGTATAAGTAAAAAAAACATTCTTATCTTAATTCTGTCGAAAAGGTTAAAAAGGACCTTGTTTTGAAAACGACGGAAAGATTCCTTTATAAACCTCTTACAAAAAGTCAAAAAAGGGTATAAATGAATTTAACCCATATTCTTGTAAATAATAAATATGTTTTTAAATACATTTAGAAGAAACATGGATGTGGATGATAAAGAAATCCCAGTAGATTATTACGTATAAACAACCTCGGATAATGAAGAGATTGTGAAATAACCCTTACCAATTTGGTAACTTATGAAACATACAACCCATGAAAGAGGTATCATACAATGAATATGTAAATACACATAAATTAGAGTGTATTACACAAAGAATATAATTATGGGTAGTACATACACCACACAAAAGGTGATGGTGGCAATATGAATGAATCTCACGGGAATAAGGAGTGAGATGAAAACCCCTTACAACATTAATCAACTGAGTCGTATGACCAAAAGTTAATAACCACCAAATTATTTACAGAATAACATGAATATAAAGAGAATCATGATAATATATATCAAATGGCCATACACAATACACCACTTTCAATAATTTAGTGGCAAACAATGGAAATCTCACAGAATTGAAAGTGAGATAAGAGAATCCCTTACCTTGTACATTTCCTTGGTTGGGGTAGGTTAACCTCCTTTAATTTAGGTAACTCACTTTGGTTGGAACCAAAGGACTTCTTGAAATGATTTCTGCCTAAGGGGAAGCTTCAAGGAGGAGGAGAGGGATGTGGGGAGCTTATTTGGGAAGAGTTTGGACGAGCCAAGTGGCTTGAGAGGTGTGAGGAAAAGATAAGGAGGAGTGCCCTTTTATAAGAGGGGTGAGGGGCACCTTTGGAAAAGCTAGAAATATTAATTTATAATAAATTCATATTCGGTTTCCAATGGATCCAAAGTTGACTATTCAAAGGTTGAGGTGGGGATAGGTCGAAAACAACTCATCCAATAGAATTTAGACAGGTTTGGGTACTTATATTAACCTTATCTTTAAGTATTAACTCTAAGTTAATTAGTTTCACTTTTACAATGTCTCTTTGTATTTTTATATAATATGGTTAATAAACTTACTATATACATCCAAGAGACCCCCAAGTGGTCCATTAATGATTAACCTATCATAATATAAGTCTCTTGTCCGAACCTTAGATTTTTAGGAATTTAATATCAATTAATAATATAATATTTGTTTTAAGAACTCTTTTATGTCAATTTTGACACTATTCAATAGTTGATTTTTGTGAAACTCATAACAGATTGATTACTTCGAACAAAGTCCATTAAATCAATCCTAATATATCATATTAGCCTAGAAAATTAGTTTAATTCATTAAAAGTTTCATATTATATTTATTTGGGTATTTATAATATCAATTATTTTAATTTTTCACTATTATAGTAATTACTGCATCATCATTGTGTCATAAATAAAATAAATTATTTAATGTCTAAAAATTATAAATAAAATATCATTATGTAGGAAATCTTTTTAGCTTTCTAATTAATATTTATAATCGAAAATCCAACATGTATAACCCTATGTAAAAATTTTCCTTCTAAACGATGTAAACTTATGCCATTTTTATTTTTATTTTAGCTTTATTAATATAATGTGTCATTATCACTTACAAGTGGATCCATGGGGTCCCAAAATAGACCCAAAGATGACCATGGTCGACCATGTATCAACCAATAGGGTTAAGACACGTTTTAGGGTAATTTAGTATTATTATAATATTATTTTTTAACACTTATTTACCGGATTTACCCTTAACCATGGTAAATAAAATATTTACCGCAGTAATTATTCAAAATGTCTAAAAATAAAAGTTACCTATTTACACAATTTGAACATCCTGATTCCAAATATGGAATCCATTTTTCTAAATTCAAAACACAGAAGTGGCAGAAATTAATTTAAAATTAATTCCCGCTGTCAAAACAAAAAGCGTGTTTTTAAGAGATAATAACTATCAAAAGATTGACACTTGTTTATGTTCGGTTTAATTGTAAAATTATGTCCAATGACAAACATTAAATTGAATGGTAAAAATATATTCTAAATATACTTTAAAACCACTCAAATTCATAATTTATCAATATTAATTATTTTGATTAAAAAAGTTGTTTTTAATTAAAATTTAGTAATTTTCACTATTCATCAAAATACAAAAGTTATCCGAAAAGTACCAAAATTTCACCCTAAACTATAATTGATATTCCGAATTCAAAAATGATGCCTATTTTACAAAATTCCAAAAATATAAGTTGCATTAATTAATTTTATAATTAATTCCCGCTGTGAGAACAAATAGCGTGTTTTTAGGAAACAATTTATATCAAAAGATTGGCAATTGTTTATGTCCATTTTCAATGTTAAATTAATTCTAATGAACACCATTGGATAAAATGGTAAAAATATGTTCTAATTATACTTTAAAACCACTAAATAGTATAATTTATCACAATTAATTATTTTGATTAAAAAAGTTGTTTTAAGTATTTTTCACTATTCATAAAAATTGGAAGTTCTCAGAAAGTTAAAAAAAATTCAACTTCGGATAATTTCGATATTACGAATAAAAAAATGAAGTCCATTTGAAATATAAAATTTCTATAATTTTAAAAAGTGGTTATTACTATTCATAACGGCTACTTTGATTAGTCGCGGTGTTTTAGAACTCGAAGTTGCGTACAATGCAAGCTATTGCATTATTCAATGAGAGGCGTATCGTGGAAGCTCGGGGTGTTACATTCTCCCCTCCTTCAATAAATTGCGTCCTCGCAATTTGATATTTTTCATTGAAAATAAAAGGTTGTAAATAGAAAATACCTTTGTGGAAAACCCACATCGGAAATAAGATTAATAAAAATATAACATTAAAAGAAAGAAAGAGAAGTACAAAGGTCATCCGAGATAGCCCATACTAGGGTTCTATGAAAATATGGATATGGAGGAAAAACAAACTAGCATGGTCTGATGTAGAGTTCTAGAAAACAGGATTAGGAGAAAGTTAACAATAAGAAAATCACAAACTTGTGATTGGTTAAACATTCATTGAATCCCCAGTTGGAAAAGTTAATCGACAACGTTTTTGTTTTAAGTAACCTTTCATAGAGGTGAGGAAATTATTTAAGAGATTTACTAAGAATGTGAGGAAATATACTTACTTATCATGTAGACTTTCATTAATAAATTTTTACCACAAACCATTTAGAATAGGAAAACTATTTTGTAATAACCAGGGACTCCCTGTAGGCTAGTGGTAGGAAATAAAAGCCTGTCACACTTTGGTTGTGGGTTCGATTCCTGCAACTTTGTCCGACGCGACGGGTTATGCCCCACCCTACAGGTTGTCCTTTTCCTAAAACTATAGTATTATAATATTCCAAAAATAATCTTCATAAATTTTTTAACCTTAAACAATACTATCCAAAGATCAACTTAATCCACTCCAACCTTTCTAGTTATCCAAAATACCTCTGTCCAGACTTTCCCTAAAAGGATTCTTAATTCCAAAATCAATTTATCAGATTCCCCAAACGAAGTAAAGTTTCTCTTATTGTCACATACTAAAAATATAATTACCTTCATCATATTAAAACCTTACTGAAATCAACAAGTACTGCAGTACAATCCATATATATATCACATTATTCTTATAACCAGAATATAATCCTTGAGTCCAAAAGCACCAATACATTAATTATTCCGCTTCAACTGTAGCCACAGCATAAGATTGGCCTTGATCCCTTGGCCTTTTCTGAGGTAAGTTTCCCTGACACTTAGGACATTCATTTGCATAATGACCCATTTCTTTACAATTGTAGCATTCCACTTTGATAGCCTCTTTCTTTCCCTTGCAATCACGTGCCTGGTGACCCTTTTCTCCACATTTATAACAAACTCCCATTCCTTTTAGGCAAGTACCAGGGTGATTCTTCCCACAATTATGACATAATAGAAAATCCTTCTTTCCCTTTTTCCCTTTATCTGTCTCTTGTTCCACCGTTCTCTTCTTCTCTTGCTTTACTTTGTTGTCATAAGACTTAGAGAATTCCTTTTCTGTCTTGATAGCACACGAGACAATATCTTCGTATGATGAGAAGGATTGTGACACCAAAGCTCGACGGAGAAATGGTTTTAACCCATCAAAGAAACAATCAATCTTACTCCTTGGGTTACGTATATAATCGGCAGCATGCCTCGCTAACCTTGTAAAGTTAGCCTCATACATTGCGACATTCTCATCCTCCTTCTGCCTCAGACTCAGAAATTGCCTTTCCATATCTGCTCGATGGTCACGAGGAAAGTATGTTTCTAAGAAAAGCTCTTTGAACTCCCTCCATTCCAAATTCGATACGTCATCATCTTCCTTTGTGTTTTGAATCAATGACCACCATTGATCAGCATCTCCAGTGAGGTGGTAAACTGCCATGATAACTTTCTCCCTTTCACTGCTCCCCAAAGAATGAAATATTTTCTCTAGGGAATTTATCCATTGCTCAGCTACTAAGGGATTTGTACTCCCATTGAACGTTGGTGGTTGTTGCCTCATGAATCGGTCTAACATTGATCCTCCACGCTGCGGATCAGGGTGCTCCATATGGGTAAGGTTATTATTCATAACCTGAGTAAGTTGTCCCAGTATGGTGATTAGCTGATCGGCACCAGTTGCATCACCATCCCCACTATAATTATCTCGAGTAGGAGGGCAATCCCTACATGGAGTGCGTGTATTGATATGGTTTCCATTTCTTCCACTAGGCGCCATTTCTAAACAATGGCATAAACTAGATAAGTTTATGAATCAAAATACATAATCCCATTCTTATAAAACACTTAACATAAATTGAACTATTTATGGATATAATCCATAATCATAAAAATGTTTTCTTTGAGGAAGTATATACTCATAAACCCTTCATAATGATTTGTAAAGAGAATGAGAGTTATCCTAAGCATATCCCCCGGGAGTGTCGTAACCAAGAGTGCAGCAAGGCCCGTTGTCGTGCACCAGTTCCCGTTCGAGTCCAGCTCAAAGCGGTGTTTTCGGGTTTTACCCCTAGGTACATCTGTGCCAGAGCCGCCTCTACCTGCTCGTATCCAGACAGGGATGTATTGCTCGGAAAACTCACAAAATCTCTACAATACCAAAATTCTAGGAAGTTCTTCTATACTAATCCTCAAAGTTCATCTTAGGTCTACTTGCTCTAATCAGAGTTTATCTAAATCTAGCTTCCAAGGTTTGTACTAAACTTCCTCTGATACCAACTGTAACGCCCCGACCCTAGCTACCCAGAGTGGGTGCATTACTTCGTAACATTGGCATGATCACAAGAAAGATCAAATCCCGAAAGACCGATTGGTTTAGTAGTCTTGGAAACACTAGATATAATCATAAAGTTTTACATTACATTCCAAAGTGAAAAACTACTACAACAACAAAGTCTTAATATCCACACTATTAACCCCTCATAATATCCCTGCAAGTCATTCATAATTTACCTCTTCACTACCTGGGAAAAATAAAACATAGAAAAGGGGTGAGCTCAAATGCCCAGTAAGGATAACAATATAGCGGAATATTCAAAATAAGCATAAACATTAAAGGCAATGCATTTCTAAAACAAAAGCCTTTTAAAATTGAACTTCAACATAGTATGACAAAAGTAAAATGAAATAATGCCATTTACTTGTTCACATGGATATTCTACTAATCGAATAATCACATGCAATATCAATAACCACTTTCATAATGATGGAATGCATAATGCTAAACGTTAATTTCTTTGTCTAGGCCTCATCCCAAGTCCTAGGGGTTACTTCTAACCGGAACCCAACCCGGAGTGCCTCTAATAACCGGACACCAACCCGGAGTGCCTCTAATAACCGGACACCAACCCGGAGTGCCTCTAATAACCGGACACCAACCCGGAGGGCATAATTTTACCAGTCCCTAACCTGGAGGGCTTACTTTAACCAGTCCCCAACCTGGAGGGCTTACTTTTACCGGTCCCCAACCCGGAACATACTTGTTTAGCACATTCATCTGAAGAAAAGTTTGAAATATAACATAAACATTCGGATTAAAACTAGCATACGAAATGTCAATAGTTTCACCATAAACTATGAATGGTATAAAATAGCACATCCACAGTCAAACATATCACAAAACCTTCAATACAATATAGAAGTTTTGTATTATAATAAATCAACTTCAAATAAGCGTAAAATCCATTAAAGGATGTTGACATAGATGAAATCAAAACACTTTTTAGAGAAATATCTCTTTCTATTTTTGAAATCATTTAAGAGCCATATAAAATAAAACATTTTCTTGAAAATATTCTTGTAAGCTTGTAAGGAAAGCTTTGATGATTTTATAATGGCGGAAAATAACCGCACCCGCCGTATAAGTAAAAAAAACATTCTTATCTTAATTCTGTCGAAAAGGTTAAAAAGGACCTTGTTTTGAAAACGACGGAAAGATTCCTTTATAAACCTCTTACAAAAAGTCAAACAAGGGTATACATGAATTTAACCCATATTCTTGTAAATAATAAATATGTTTTTAAATACATTTAGAAGAAACATGGATGTGGATGATAAAGAAATCCCAGTAGATTATTACGTATAAACAACCTCGGATAATGAAGAGATTGTGAAATAACCCTTACCAATTTGGTAACTTATGAAACATACAACCCATGAAAGAGGTATCATACAATGAATATGTAAATACACATAAATTAGAGTGTATTACACAAAGAATATAATTATGGGTAGTACATACACCACACAAAAGGTGATGGTGGCAATATGAATGAATCTCACGGGAATAAGGAGTGAGATGAAAACCCCTTACAACATTAATCAACTGAGTCGTATGGCCAAAAGTTAATAACCACCAAATTATTTACAGAATAACATGAATATAAAGAGAATCATGATAATATATATCAAATGGCCATACACAATACACCACTTTCAATAATTTAGTGGCGAACAATGGAAATCTCACAGAATTGAAAGTGAGATAAGAGAATCCCTTACCTTGTACATTTCCTTGGTTGGGGTAGGTTAACCTCCTTTAATTTAGGTAACTCACTTTGGTTGGAACCAAAGGACTTCTTGAAATGATTTCTGCCTAAGGGGAAGCTTCAAGGAGGAGGAGAGGGATGTGGGGAGCTTATTTGGGCAGAGTTTGGACGAGCCAAGTGGCTTGAGAGGTGTGAGGAAAAGATAAGGAGGAGTGCCCTTTTATAAGAGGGGTGAGGGGCACCTTTGGAAAAGCTAGAAATATTAATTTATAATAAATTCATATTCGGTTTCCAATGGATCCAAAGTTGACTATTCAAAGGTTGAGGTGGGGATAGGTCGAAAACAACTCATCCAATAGAATTTAGACAGGTTTGGGTACTTATATTAACCTTATCTTTAAGTATTAACTCTAAGTTAATTAGTTTCACTTTTACAATGTCTCTTTGTATTTTTATATAATATGGTTAATAAACTTACTATATACATCCAAGAGACCCCCAAGTGGTCCATTAATGATTAACCTATCATACTATAAGTCTCTTGTCCGAACCATATATTTTTAGGAATTTAATATCAATTAATAATATAATATTTGTTTTAAGAACTCTTTTATGTCAATTTTGACACTATTCAATAGTTGATTTTTTTGAAACTCATAACAGATTGATTACTTCGAACAAAGTCCATTAAATCAATCCTAATATATCATATTAGCCTATAAAATTAGTTTAATTCATTAAAAGTTTCATATTATATTTATTTGGGTATTTATAATATCAATTATTTTAATTTTTCACTATTATAGTAATTACTGCATCATCATTGTGTCATAAATAAAATAAATTATTTAATGTCTAAAAATTATAAATAAAATATCATTATGTAGGAAAGCTTTTTAGCTTTCTAATGAATATTTATAATCGAAAATCCAACATGTATAACCCTATGTAAAAATTGTCCTTCTAAACGATGTAAGCTTATGCAATTTTTATTTTTATTTTAGCTTTATTAATATAATGTGTCATTATCACTTACAAGTGGATCCATGGGGTCCCAAAATAGACCCAAATATGCCCATGGTCGACCATGTATCAACCAATAGGGTTAAGACACGTTTTAGGGTAATTTAGTATTATTATAATATTATTTTTTAACACTTATTTACCGGATTTACCCTTAACCATGGTAAATAAAATATTTACCGCAGTAATTATTCAAAATGTCTAAAAATAAAAGTTACCTATTTACACAATTTGAACATCCTGATTCCAAATATGGAATCCATTTTTCTAAATTCAAAACACAGAAGTGGCAGAAATTAATTTAAATTTAATTCCCGCTGTCAAAACAAAAAGCGTGTTTTTAAGAGATAATAACTATCAAAAGATTGACACTTGTTTATGTTCGGTTTAATTGTAAAATTATGTCCAATGACAAACATTAAATTGAATGGTAAAAATATATTCTAAATATACTTTAAAACCACTCAAATTCATAATTTATCAATATTAATTATTTTGATTAAAAAAGTTGTTTTTAATTAAAATTTAGTAATTTTCACTATTCATCAAAATACAAAAGTTATCCGAAAAGTACCAAAATTTCACCCTAAACTATAATTGATATTCCGAATTCAAAAATGATTCCTATTTTACAAAATTCCAAACATATAAGTTGCATTAATTAATTTTATAATTAATTCCCGCTGTGAGAACAAATAGCGTGTTTTTAGGAAACAATTTATATCAAAAGATTGGCAATTGTTTATGTCCATTTTCAATGTTAAATTAATTCTAATGAACACCATTGGATAAAATGGTAAAAATATGTTCTAATTATACTTTAAAACCACTAAATAGTATAATTTATCACAATTAATTATTTTGATTAAAAAAGTTGTTTTAAGTATTTTTCACTATTCATAAAAATTGGAAGTTCTCAGAAAGTTAAAAAAAATTCAACTTCGGATAATTTCGATATTATGAATAAAAAAATGAAGTCCATTTGAAATATAAAATTTCTATAATTTTAAAAAGTGGTTATTACTATTCATAACGGCTACTTTGATTAGTCGCGGTGTTTTAGAACTCGAAGTTGCGTACAATGAAAGCTATTGCATTATTCAATGAGAGGCGTATCGTGGAAGCTCGGGGTGTTACATAGTGAGCTTGACCCTCCACCCTGGAGGCGCCTCCAAATGAAAAAATAGTCTAAAAAGAACCCAGCCAAGATTCCTCAACACGTGGTCCACCATCCCTTGAAAAGTCTAAATGAATAGAATGAAGCCTTCATCGGATTGTGCATCAGTGCTTGTGTTCGGTATAATGGATGGAGCGGTAACTGGCTCTACTAGAAGATTCATTGGTAGCCCGTGGCCTACCATATCTGAAGAATACATGTAGCTACTCTCTTGGAAAACAACTCTAGGTCGCCACGACATCATGAATCTACAAATTCAAACACATGCTTTAGATTAGGATCATCAAGGAATGAATACAAGGAGTGAAGGAATGGAAAAAATAGAAGAAAACATTCATGTTTGACAACACAAGACTACACAACATGTATAATAACTACACTACATGTTCTCTTAAGCCTTTCACATGGGCATGTACCTCTACCAGAACTGGTCGTGTAACCCCCCCAGATCACAAAATGTTGTCTATACAAACGACATGAACTTTAATTTTTTGCCTCGTCTGAGTCCTTCTTCATGGCTTAGCCACACTCCTCTCTTTTTAATGAAACTAAATGGTGTGTATACGGTCTACATTGCGTGTACTAGATGAGGACTATTGACCCATGTTGTCCATTAAATAAACTGGTACATAGATCATACTACACGGCATGTTCTAGATGGACACTGTATGTACAACATAGATTCCAACTGCTCGTGTTGTTAGTGACACAGCTGGCTACTTGGATGACACTACATGGCGTGTTACACCCGCACACGGCTTGTACACAACTTTGTCTTCCCAGCCACATGGCCAAGTCCACACAGTCTTTCCCTGGTCAATACTACAGGACATGTCCCACATTCACATGGCATGTACAAGACTGGGTAACACCGACCAGTGTTTTTAGTTACATGGGCAGATCCACAAGTTAAATTAAATGACATGTTCATCATTGTAATGGCGTTTATATGCATAGATTCATCCGCCTATATTGTTAGTTACACGACAGACATAGGTTCAACACAACATGTTGTGTATAATCAGAACATGGAGTGTGCTTTCAAAGATTCATTACACCATGTTTCTTACCATATGGCCTTTGATACATCTAAAAACTACACGACGTGTTCATACAGTACACGCCGTGAACATACAAATTTATTCTTTATTCCCAAATAGATGAGTAAATAGCATGTAATCAGAACTACACGGTTTGTATTGTCGGTTTTTCTAGACAATAAGCCTTAGATACTACTCTAGAGCCCAGAAAAACATTGAAACACACACCTAAGTGCCAAATACCAATCCGTGAGGGCCATTTCTCCCCGCAAATCAAATTTTGGAATCTTATACATGATATAAACATGGTAAACTGTCAATGATCCACCAAATTATTGTTATTGAGGGCCCATACTCCCAAAAAACCAAATATTGGCATTCATTATTTCAATATATCACACAACAATACCCTATCAAATAAATTTTTTTTATCAGAACAGCTATCACAACATCATGTTTTTCTAGAAAAGAAACTATCACAACAACATGCAATTTCTAATGCACCTACATGGCATGGAAACTATGTCTGACATGTTCATTCTAGAATGTTCCTAAATGAATCATGATATGGAATACCCTAATTTCATCGGGTCGCAACTAAATTGAACCCATGTATAAAATATAAATAGCACTTGACAATTACATCACCCAATGGTGAAAATCAAATCCACAGTCAGATTTACAAAATCAGAAAAATTGGAATTAACGAGGTAGTTTGGATTTTCCATGTACACGGGTTAGCTACTCCTGGGAACAACATACTTCCATGTACCTACTTCCATCCTATACTTGGATATAGGCTCCAAATTTCAAGTCAAGTGAAAATAAAACCCTCTCATACCACTTTGTAACGTCCTAGATCTGGGTTCCATTCATAGGTTCCCTGAACCCAGTTGGTCACATGACCTCACAAGCATTTCCTAATATTCCAGATGTTACCGACTAGCAGAGACGACCCATGTTTGATAGTGGAGAAACTATGCCCCCATATTTCAATGTGTAGAGCAATGAAAAATATATACAACATACAACAATGGATGTAGTAACAATATGAACTTGAAATGATCAATTACAGTAAAAGATAACAAACAGTTATATATAATGATGCAGTATGTCCCTATTTCTATGAAAGAACGGAAAACATGATACACTGCAATACAATACAATACAACTCAAGGTACAAGTACAACAAAAAAAACACAACAGTGAATCAAGAACTCAGTAGAATCACAAGCCTATTCTCAGAACTATTCCCTCCTACAACTCTGCAATAATCATGTACCTATATAACAACCCTTGACCTTATTGATACCTGTAGAAATATAGTCCGTTTGGGCTGAATACATGATCCCAGGAGGTTGTGAGAAATTAATTCTA
Source organism: Viscum album (assembly GCA_963277665.1). Lineage (NCBI taxonomy): Eukaryota > Viridiplantae > Streptophyta > Magnoliopsida > Santalales > Viscaceae > Viscum > Viscum album. The sequence continues at coordinate 1,452,370,410 of OY728155.1, forward strand.
GTAGAAAATCAACAAAGGCATGTGCCCAACTATGAGTGAAAATGTGCAGCAATAGTGTGTAATAATAAAATTTTCTAAATTAGTATGTACTCAAAGTAACTATTACCACCATTTACATTTCCATTTAAATATTATTTTAACATTTCAACATAATTTAAATCTGAGTTAATCAAGACCATGCCCTCAGCCTAATAAGAACTCTGCCCTCAAGCTAAATGTAACCATGCCCTCAGGCTAATATAGTAATGCGCTCAGGCAAAATATCACTTTGCCCATGGGGTAAATATCAACAGGACCTCCAGATAATATAACCAGGCCCATAGGATAATATAACCACACCCTTATGCTAATATAACCATGCCCTCATGTTAAATATAACCATGCCCTCTGGCTATATATCACATTTCCCTAAGGCTCAAGTAACTTGGACAATACCAATGCATAACAAGCAATTTTTATACCAAATTTACTCTCATGAAAACTTCAAATAGGTAATAATCATGGTATCTACTTGGGTATATAGGCCGAATGACTAAACAGAAATATGCAACCCCAAGGAGGCCCTTGATCCAAGAAGGGATCCCAAACACCAGTTTTAATTTATCATTATATTATCAATAATGTTCTAGATATATTATCAACACAGGAATCACTGATAAGATATTCCAAACACGTGTTTGTAGCACAACAGTACACAAAAATCAACCCAACAGTTAGAATGAACACCAAACAACCTACCTTGATCACCCCTGATCGATATATGTGAATGACTCCTCTAAAATCATCATTGACCGACATAGAACTGGGAAAAACATTCCCACATTCAACATCAAAAAAATTTACTTCGGGAAAGAATTGGTAAGAACGACTCTATGAGAAGGAAGAGCTTACTCGCCTAGTTCAAAAGAGATCGTCGACATAAGAATCGTGTTCCCGGTGTACGGTCAGGATATATTCCAAGGTGAGTTCATATGTCCCTTGTTCTAAATGAACCCACTGCCTTCTTTTCTAAATGAGGTGGATACTGCCAATTTTAATGGAAAAAACAAACTACTTGACATGTACTCTCACGTACACGGTGTTTACTTTTAATTTTTTTAAACTGTTAATATAATGGGTAATTTCCACTGCGAAACTATCCATTATTCGACATGATTACACAACTAGTATTCTTGATTACATGGTCTATACTATCACTCTACTGACGGCTACCTCCACTACCTTACAATTCACATGCTGACTGATTACACGACATGTAAATACTATGTACACGGCGTGTTGTCAGTTTTTACACCATTCATCATCGACAAGACTACACGCCATGTGTACTCGTCTTACACTTCCAAAGTACACAACATGTGGAAAAGTCCATAGCATGTAACCATAGAATTAGGTATTTTTCACAATTATCCTTATTTTCTCAAAAACAATTAAGTGAAAGGGAAAAGAAGATACTCGTAACTCAAAAATAAGAACCAGGTTCTTACATCATTGGGAAAAAACCTGCTGATATTTATACTCACCCCTAATTTTTCACTTTGGTGATTTTGTAGTTGTCATTTTTCCAGACAACGGAATAGTTAATGTTTCCCAGGTTTTTTGTACTACCTATTGATGATCAGTGGTTTTCATTGATTGTGACGCTTGGCTCTTGTGGATCATAGAGTCTAGATGACTTTTGAGAGTCTTGATTTGTTTATCCACTATTTACTTTTATATTTGGTTTGGTCTTCTGATGTTGTGCACATTGATGTATTTTGACATAAATGATGTTTTTTATCTGACTTTCTTTTCTTTATGCATCATATAGTGAATGATTGGTTATGGTTTGATTGTTTATGGTTTTACTTATTAATGGGTAAATCGTCCCCCACTGGTATTTGAAACCCTTATGCATTGATTTCTAGCCTTTGGCATCATGGGGATGTCTCTTAATGCCTCATAATGTCTCATTGTACTCTCAAGAAAATGAGAATTGGTAGGTCATTACACAACATCACAAATTTCTTTTTGGGATAAAATATAATTAAAACTACGATTTTTCATTTATTCTCTAGAATGACCTTTTTAGTCCTTTAATACTTTCTAGATGATGGAATCTGTGGAAATATTACAATTTTTTCATTAAATTTCAAACATAAATTTTTGAAAAATTTTATCATTCCCTAAATAAGGTTATGTTGAAAATTAATTTTAATTGGCATTCATAATATTGTGGTTTTAATGATGTTATGTTTGGTTTATTTATTTAATAAAATATCTAATCCTTCAACCCCCATGATCGTGTATATCCTCTTATAGAGAATATTGGACATCAATATGTTGTAGAAGAAAATATTATAAATATTTTATGATTTTTAGTCTGAAAAAATTCCATTGATAGTTTTTTAGCATCGTTCCCTTTACCATCAACAATATAATGTTAATCACCTGTTCTTTGGTTTGATACCAATGAATCATGGTTTATAAAAATTAAAATTATTCAATCTCCATCACCATATTCTAATACAATATGGTTATCTCAATTCATATGGTATTTGTTTCTATATAATTTCTCCATCCATTATATACCATGTGTCCATATGAAATTTTCTAATAGATTAGATAAATTATTTTCTTTTGAATAATTATAATATTCATTATTAAATAACATCACATGTGATGTAAAAATAATTACTTTGGTTTTTTATTAAAAATATATTTATTTACATTATGTGGAAATTAGTTTCTTATATTATGGTTTTAAAAATTTGGGTATTTTCAAGGCATGAGAGTGGTGATACATACATTATTAAAATGTTTAATAATATTTTTCGTATGGTTTAAATTTTTTATTTTGAAAAAATGTAACCTTAGATCATTTGGATGTCGTGGACTTTGACGTATTGTTGAAATTTCAATACACAATGGGAGTATTTGATATGTGTTTCCACATATAATTGATTAGAATTGACAGTTTATCGTACTTATATACCTCAAAATGATAGATCCTAACTATGTTTCATGTATTATTACCAAAATTATTTAAAATCAGTTATTTTATCACATGTTTTAATATGTTCTTTTGGCTCATTAACATAGAACATCCATTACTTATTGTATTATATTTTTTTCTCTTGTGTTTTGATCATTATTTTTTCAACATGTAATATTTTGGCTAATGATTGTTTTGTTTGCGTCCATATATATATCATTATTATTTATAATAATTTTATTTCGGATTGAAATATTGAATTGTATTGAATGAAAATAATAAACAATTTTAAATAATGGTTTTTATATAGTTATATATTTATAAAATGGTTTTGTTTTAATTCTATACCTAATGGTTTATTGATGATATATATTCTGAATATTTATTGGTGGTCTCCTAATGCTCTTAGTTCTCACATCCTATTTTTAATTTTTTATTTGTTCCTAAAATTGGATTTGTACGTTAAAAATAAGGGGATGAATTTTATTTGAGTTTAAATCTTCAATTTGTTGTTCTAGTTCATATATTACTTCAAAATTATGGTGGGATATATTCCCAAGGAGCATTAGTCCTCTTCTTGATTGATTTTTCATTCATTTTTTTCCATTATTTCTTATCATTGTATGTCTAATTGATTTATTATTATTATTATTTTGTACTATGATATTTTTTATATATGATACATGTTACTGTATCTATCTGGGTATAATAAATCCATAGGTTTTACATTTTGATACAAAGGTACATTTCACCAGCCCATGGTGATTGAGAATGCACTTTGGCTATTAATCCAAGCTAGATCTGTTGAAATTCCAGTTTAACCATTGATGGCTTGTTACATAATGAATTATTATCCTAGTGTTATGATATTGTAAATCATTTGGGGAAAGAATATTTTTATGATATCTTACCCCTTAATATACACTATGGATTTTATAAAGGAATTTTTCATCATGAAACATGTAAAGGAAATGTATCATAATAATATATTGGAACATTTTAATTCTATATTTCCATGATAGTATTTGAGCACTGAGTTTCTATCAATTATTGTTTAGAGTGATTTGAAATTGGGGTTGCTTTATCAGGATACCCATTTTATTTTCTCATTCATTTTGTCATATTTTTTCACTATTACAATAATTTTATAAATTTATTGGATTTAAATTAATTTTGATTGTTCAAAAATCATGATTCATATAGTATATTTCATATAATAAGTTTTTCTTAATAGGTTACTTATCTTTTGATTTGTAAATGTCATTATATTGTTTACGAAATACTAAGACATTTATATTCAACCCCCAGTGCCTTGGGGATATAAGTTATGTATAGAAGAATCCTAGAACATTCAAGAAAATGGTTATGGTTAGGGTGTTATAACAATTTAATTTCTTGAATATAAATTCCATATATGTATTTTCCTTCATAATGACTCAAATACGTTTTATTTATTCTTCTTCATACTTCCTATATTTATTTAAAATCTATAATCACATGGGGTACATATTAATTATTCGTGCCAAATAAATTTCTCTTCTTATCACAATTGGAAGCATACTAATGCCATCAATATATTCATAAAACTTTTAATTATATTTAAGAAATTAATATTGATGTCATGTAAGACATTATCAGATTTAATACATATAATGTACTTTTATTTAAAATACTCAAATGAAATAGTATTAAAACATATCATTACTACATCAAATAGTAATATCCAAATATAGTTCCCCATGTCTTATTACTACCAAAATATTCTTCACCTCTCTATCTCTCATTAGGTTTAATTATCAGAAACACTAATTTATGTTTCTGACATTATAGTTTGTGTAGATTATAATTGTTTTTTAAGAATCCATATTTCAATCATAATTAACAAAATTAAGCAATGTTACTTCCCTTGAAGATCATGTTGAATTAATTGAGGATGCATTAATGATGGTTTTTTATTTTAAATTGATGTTTCAAAATAATGGATGGATGATAAAGGGTTTAAATTAATTCTTGGAATAAATTTATGGGAAATTTCAGTGCATAATGCAGTGCAGAAGGAACAAATAGATCATTATAGGACATCATGTAGTTAAAAACAGGTAGGCATCGCATCTATTACTCTTGTTTTACAACAGTCTTACACTTAACAAACCAGTGCCCATCATGTTTCATAATAGAAAATCCAATTTCATTAGCAACACCACCAAATAGATCATGGTTCCAATAGGATAACCAGTGGCAATTTGGATGAATTGTTGAGATACATTAATCCCATTATACAAAAGGTGGTGTTCACTATATCACTAGTGGTCTTTGAAATTCATTCATGAAATATTTATTATAGTGGACCCCACTTCTCTAACCAAAATATATATGAAGCTTAATGAAACCAATACATTCCAAATGATTAGTATTGTTGTAAAATATTATAAATATGTTTATTTATAATATTTTATAATTACCCTTGACCACCTCTCAATCCTTGATGAATAAAACTACTTATATTATAAATTCAATCATTAATAAACATTTGGAACACAAATGGGAATGATCTTGTTGTTTATCTCTAATTTGAATGATCTCTAAATAGAAAATCACTATTTTTATTCAGTATCGTATTCTTTGTTCTCCCATAATATATCACTACATATAATATCAATTATAAATATCCATAATAATTATTAGTTAGTACCTTTTTAATATGTTTCCAAGAATAAAACCACTACTCATCAAAACATAGTTCATAATAGGTACTCACAAATGAAAAATTTTAGGATAGGTTCATTGGATATGAAAAAACTAATTAATGATTACCAAAAAATACCTTTTATAGATAGGATTGCAAATCACATCGATGATTATGGGAGTAGTAATAAAAACCTATCAAACATATTGGAGGAGATATAGGGGATGACAATATGATATTACCGAACTCCAATGTCAAACATGTTTTTCATTATATTTTAATTTTAAAATTCTCATCATCAAATAATTATATGAATAATTTAATAGATTAGATATGATTATTTCTATTTTGTATATTCACTAATCTAATATTAAAATTAATATTTTAATAAGCATCAAAATTATATCATTATATAATCAATATCATTATGTTTTGAATTTAAAATTATCATTTGATAAATTTTTAAAAATGGATTATCACCCACACACTAATTGAATTGGAAACTGCCTAAGGATTCGAATCAATGGGATCATTTTGTGTTTTTTTAAAATATCTTTATTTTAAATATATGTTGTGTTTCATGTATTTACATTTTTTAAATCATAATAAATTTCAAAGAAAAATATGTTTTCAATTTAAACTAATTGTAATTAACAAACAATTTTTTGATGGAAATGATTATTCACAATGGGAAAATCACAAGTAAATATTTTGGATTAGCCCAAGCTAACATTAATAGATAATAATTATACATGAAAATAAATTAACGAATGATCATGAATATAAGTGGACACCTGATGATATTAATGACATTGAGTTAATCTAAAATCCAATAACTCTGAACATGATGTTCTCAGCTAAATTTAAATATTCATTTTTGTAGATATAAAATATTACAGAATATTTTATTGTTCGTAATGATGACACATAAATGATCCAACAATGTAAATGATACTAGATTAAACATGCATAGGAATGATTTGAATGGAATTTTAATGTATCTAAACGAATTCCTTAGTTTTATTTTTATATTTGTTTCTAATATATGTAATGGTAAAAAGTATTTTTTGGTGATTTTTATACATAAATTATTTAAAAAAATATATTTTTATACCAGTTATAAAATTATTAACCCATGTAAATTGATATATAATAATAAAATATCATAAAACATTATAGGGGTAATGAACTTATTATATATCTATGGTCATATTAAATTACTATGATTTAAAAATTATGATAAATAGGTCATTGATGTTAGTTTTTTAAATAATATAATTTCATTTATGACTTCCAACATTTGCACATCTGATGGTGATGTTAAAATTGTTTCTCGGCTCCCTAGATGATGAATATATTTTTGATTACAAATGAATCATTATATAATGTGTAAGCTAAATTAGAATGAAAAGTTATATGATATAAATTAAATAAGATGTTACACATCATGCTTTAGTTAACCTTCTAAAAAATAGTAATATATAAAAGAAACAGGGTATGAATAATTAGAAAGTTAAAACATCTAGAATAACTGATGACACTATGAAAACAATTTTGTAACCCTGTCTGGTGACCTAGGTGATATGTTCCTTCTAGAAAATGTTCGAGAAGACATCATGGAATGGTGTCCTAATATATTCATCCAATATCCACTATAAAAAATTGATTGATTTTTCTCAAGACAGTTTTTATGATTTATCTTCTATTAAGAGTAATTTGATAAACTAGAAGGTGGTTATGTATCCTTCATTTTTAAATCAGGTGGTGGGATTTTATGTGAATGTACCATTAGTTTATTATTACATCTATTTCTAAAAAAATATTTTTAAAGAATGATAAAAATACAATTTCATAAGAATTATTCAATTTTTGATGGAATCATTATAATATCATTAAAATATTATTTATGAATTGTTTTTACCACAAAATTAAATAATATAATTACAACTCATAACATTCATAATCTTAATACATTCTGTTTTATGTATTTGTATTGTTCAAATATCAAATGATTGGGTGAAAATATCAGTAAAACATGCCTTTGGAATATAATCCTTCATAACTATTTCACAGAACAAGTTTTCAAACTCATCCATTATCAGCTAGTAGGATATTAAACAATGAAATACTTCAAATCCAAAGTGGTTTAGGGAAAATTGTACTGTTTTTTTAAACAATAATCTTATTCTAAATAACAAAATTGATTTATTCTTCAAAATATGTTAAGATAATTCATCATGATTTATTATATCCATCCCATGTTGAATTTATTATAGTAAAATCATAAATATTTGTTTTTTTCATGATATAACTATATTTACTTGGCAATACTACATTTCCCATAATATTTATTATTCTAATGACTTCAAAATTAATACTAAACTGAATTCGTCAACAAAAAATTTGGCCACTCATTCTCTTCTATTTTTTTAAATAATTCTTTTTTCTACTTCATATATGTCATTTGCTAAAAAATACTTCCTATAAACATTGTAAAAAAATTCATTATATTGGGTTCATTAATGATTTTTGATGTAAATGATTTATAATCAACAAGAAATATATTATTGGACAAATTTACTCATTATAAGATTAAGGAATATTTATTTGTTATATCAATCTATGAAAAGAAAATCATGACATTAATAAAAGTAATAAATTTTTCTAAGAATCAGATCATGCAGTTTATAAAGATAATTTTACAAAACCACTTTTTCAGGATGTTTCCCAAAAAGGATCTTTTGATTTCAAAACAAATTTATCAATCTAAATTATATTATTTTGAGGAATAATCAACTAATAGTTAATTACCTAAATAATTATATAATTTTTATGTCCATACCCATTAAAATATACATGGTGATGTGTATGCTTGAACAAAATCTACATGATCAATCTTAAATGTCTTTGAACATCCTGGTTTTTTCACTCAAAAAAATCTCTAAAATAATATTAATTCCCATAACGATGAAAATTAGTCTACATCCAGGATAGATGGACTAAATAAATTCACTATAAATGATTTGTAGAATATATTAAAATTACCTAGTGATCATCTTGAAATACTGTATTAATTTATCTAAAACTATGATACATTAATATGGTAACTTCAACAGAACTAATAATTTCAAAGTAAAATATTATTATTCACAAGAAGAAGAAACAAAATATTATTAATCCCCTTCACTTGTCACTCATTCGAATCAATCAGATTTTTGTTGGAATTTTCTTCTCAAATTAATTTTAAACTCAAAATAATTATAGAAAGAGAACCATCATGGATGGTTTAATTAATTTTTATATTTTTGATGAATGTATACTAGGATTTAATGATCATATTATGAAAGTATGTTTTGAATTATTTAACTCCTTTAATTGATTAAGAAAATTACCATGAGATTATAGTTAATATTTTCCTAAAATTTTATCATGTTGTTTGAAAATAAGGAAAATATATTCATCTATATTTTTAAAAAAATTATCTGTAATGTTTTTTATTTTTAATAATTTATATGGATTAAATTATATTTCTCTCAACAAATGAATCTTTATTTTTCAAATTTTCAAATTCATTGAATATAGAAATTGAAATCACCAAATGGGTGATCTAAAATTATTTCTTGATATTAATATTACAAAAAATGTTTGTTTTATTTTAAAAAATGTAAAATATACTAATGATACCATGTTATTAATTTGAATGGTTTTAGCTAAAGATCATAGTACACCCATTACTATAACATTGAAAATAACATTCGATGGAGATGATAAGATAATTGATAATTAGATTTATAATTGTTTGATATTTTTTATATATTATCATTATATAATATAGTTTAATATCAAGCTCATTGTTTTTCATTGTACACATTTTCAATCAAATTCATTTCAAATTATCTAAAATATATTTAAAATAATAATTTTAAAGTAACTAAAAATCATGTTTTCTTTTCTTCAATATAAACTACCATGAATTAAATAAAATATCTTGGGATGAATAAGATCCAATATACATAGAAATGATACATGTATGACAATCCACATACAAAGAAAATGCTTAATCTCAGGGAGTAGTAATAAGAAAAAAGTGTTTCCCTATATATAATTATAGAGTAATAAATACTTGTTGGGGGTTATTCAACCCATTGAATTTTGATAAAACACACTCTCTTTTACTTTATAATTATTTATGAATGTATCCATATTATATGTGATTATACTATTTCAATATATATATTTCTAAAAATAATATCTATTACTATATCACTATTTAAATAAATTATATGCACCATTTCATAAGAGACCACTACCAAAAGGGTGGTGTCATATTTGAATATTTCAGAAAGGACATTATACTCACAGATATAGATAATATTCCTCAAGATATTTAACAATTTTATTTTGTAAAATTTTTCTTTGGAATGATATACTTCCAAAACAATTCATTTGACCATGTATAAGATTTGTAATATTATTGAAATTTATTCTTAATCTAGTTTTAAATATTTTCCAATTTTTTTAGATCCTTCAAATCATGATTTCATTTACTATTATTTATTTTTATTTTTTCAGATCGATGTGATCCTTATATTCCAATTGTAATTCCATTTTCGTTATATCCTCATCACTTAGATTATAAAATTTTACTTAAAAGAGACTTTTGTTCTGTATTTTTTAATATAAATTGAATACATTTTCTTATTATATTTTAGAAATAAAATAATAATTTCATACAGAATTATTTTTTTGTTATAATTTCATAAATGTTTCTACTAATATTTTTGAAAAATTTAATACACAAATTTTTTAATGAAATATATTTTGAAACTATTATTTAGAATTTATATTTGAATTTAAATATTTTCTTATTTCAGGATTTTTTTCTCTCTTATAGTATGATTACTGATGAATATCTATATATATGTATCTATAAATATATTTCTTATTTCTCATTTGAAAAATAAATGAGAAGATTCTTTTGATGTATAATCTCCCATTTTAATGTACTCTTTTGATTTTCTATGAATGAATCAATTAATGGAGGTAAAACCCTTATTTAAAGGAATGTGTTTCTTATAAAATATATATTACAATTTTTTATCCCATTTCATTTACACTATATTATTTTTTTCATTATATTTTTTTAAATATTATTTTATTAAATTTTATCTCTTCAACTATTTTTAATTGTATTGTGATACTATGATATATCTGCATAATCATTTATTTACTAATTAATTTTGTTTAATTTTTCATAATAAAATTTTATATCTCAATACCATCATTTACAATAAATATTTTTAGTTTATCCAAATTTATTTATTAACTGTATTGAGTAGTTCCTCAAAGATTTAATTTTAAAATATTAATTTCCCATTCAATTATTTTATAAAAAAGGTTGGATATTTAAAGAGCATTATATGGCTATATAATTTTAATATATTTTTCGAAAAATTTAGTTAAATTAACGATAGAGGCATATTATTTCATTGGGGTGGAAATTTGGTATTATTAAAGTTATTTTATAATTTTTTCACAAAGGAGGATTTAATTATTTTATGGTTGTTTGAAAAATATCATGTATGATATAATTACATCCTTATAATATTGATTTTAGTTATAGTTATATTGAATAAATATCGATATATTTGAAAAATTATATAAACATTATATATTGTTTTATATTATGTGTTTAGGATCATCTAAAATAGAGAGATTCTTGTACAACTCTAAATCACATAGTGTATTCATGATCACAAACTGTATTTTGTATTTTTAATTTTTTTTATTTAATTTGATGAAAGTTTCAGGGTTGTTATTATATATGTAGAAACTAATTAATACTTTAATGGAATTTTAATGATCAATATGGTCATTCCAAATCAATTGAGGTGGAATTTTATATCATGTATATCTACTAACAAATTTTTTTTAAATCAAGGAACCACAAAATGATTATCAATTGAAGTAATGAAGAGATTATAAAGGGACAAAATGGTTCAATCAAAATGATTGGATACTGAAAAATTTTGTTTCATGGAAAAGGATATCTAGTGATAAATAAATTTTTCCTCCTTTACTCTTGGAGTACCACCATGCATGCAGTATAAGACTAGCTACTAGGTAGTGTCCTATACTGAGAATCCACCTCAAATAGCAACACCACAAGGTTTATGGTGATGCTCACTATCTAATAAGTTTCATAAAGGAAGAATAGTCATGAAATAGTCCTCTCATTAGTTAATAACAAATGTGTATTGACTCTCTGATGGTGTTCAAATAGAATACAAAATATTCTTATTATAGTGGACCAATATATCATAAAATCGCACTGATAATTTTGAATGAATGGCGAGGATTAATGATGTGTCTTAGATTAATTATATCATATATATTAGATTTTATTTTTTCATAGAAGATCTACCTACACTACCTCACTTACCCATGATAATGGAAATGACTAAATAGGTAATATATTATTATATCAATGTTTGTCAATCGAATATTATAATATAGGGTATCATAACCAATGTCAATATTTTCATTGAATATAATCTAGTTTGACCAAAAATATTATTAGATATCTTATTCCTGAATCAATATATATATATCATATCAACGTTAAATATCATTTTTAGTTATTTTAAAATGGCATTGTATTTAGTTTGATCATATAAAACCAATCATCTTATCCTCTCCTTTGATAATTGGTTCTTACTACCACAAATGTTATGAACATGTTATTTTGATATCAATGATGTTCAAATGAGTAATTAAAACCTTAAATGTAGATAAATTTATTCCTAACAATAATTATTTTTATGGGATTAATAATATATAACTCCCAACTCGAGGGTAGGGGAAGTAGGCCCTCATAATGGGCTATTAAGAAACTCATATATCAAATACATTTTCACAATATTTCAATTTATGATTTTTACTATTCAAACTAGATTCAAATAAATACATAAATTATGTGTACCCATTTTACCTCCTCACACTCGATAAATTAAAATTGAAATTAAATGTTTAATACATTTTATATATATTTCATTATTTTACAAAAAAATTATGTTTTGATATTTCTTTATTCAGACGTAATAATTATATAAAAATTAAATGAACCTCCCCTATTAAAATTTTAATCAATACAAAAAAAAATTTAATCATATTAGGAAATATTTTTCAACATATTAAATTATATAAAATGATGTAATCAATCCCATTAAAAAAAATTATTTTAAAACATTATATTTGAAAAATACTATTATATAACACTATAATAAATTAGTAAATATTTTTAATCAGCCAATATTCCAATTGAAACACCATGATATTTTAAAATATGAACAATGTATGTAATAGATTATATCATACAGAACACTATTCATAAAAAAACATAGATAATATATTTCATTAAATTTATTCTCTTTGATAGCTTGTGAAAACGCAACCCAAAGCCCAAATTAATCATTTTATAGTATATTGTTATAACATATCCATTTAATTATATTGTAATAATAGAAGTATCTAAATTATGATAATTAATATTATATTTATATTATGGATAAGATAATAAAACATTAATTGAAAAATAATTATATTCTAAAAAACTGTATTTTTCTTAAAAAATGTTTTAGTTGGTCTATGCACACATTATTTAAATTTAATATTCAAAAAATTTTGAAAATTTAATTTAAAAAGTAAAATCATTTATATGTCATCATATAACAATTTTATTATGTTGTATTTTTTGGATTTTTCTAGAAAGGTAGATTTTTTATGAATAGTAAAAAAATCTAATTTTTATGAAAAAATACATTTTCATTTAATACATTTAAAGGAATAATTGACATTTTAATTATTTTAACTTAAAAATATATCAATTACACAAAAATTTAACTCATTTATTTCATTGGAATAAATTAAATATTGAATTTCGATATTAAATACATTCAATACTTATCATAAATTTTCATTGGAAACTATTCTTCTAGTTGACTCTTTGGGTAAAATATAAAATTAGAATCACCCAATTCTATGAATTGTATTTATAAAAATGGATTAAATATTTGGATTCATCCTTATTTATATTCTTTAATATGATATCCTAAATTTTTTTATTATGAATACTAAAGGCTACAAAAATTAAATAAAAAAGGTTAGTCTATGTAATGATTTTTTAGTGTTCTAACTAACATTGTTAGTGTTAAATCATATCTAAAAACTAGTAAAACACCTATTTTATGTACATATATCATCCTTATAAACTGTAAGGGTCATTAATAATTACTTTTGAGGCTTTATCATTACAAAATTATAGTGTAATTGAATATTTGTAATCATCCCATGGGTGTGATCTCCCAAAAATATAAAATTTCACCTACACAAATCCATTGTTCCCACATCAAGATCCATATCATTAAAATAGTTCATAAAAATATCCCATAAAAGTTACATGTATCCCATTTATTGATAAAAAACAGGCAAAATTTTTGTTTTGGTGAAAAACTATATATGTTGAATGAAGAAGTGGTAATGTTCTGAAATGAAAATTATTATTTTATTTGTTCATCATCATACAAACAACCTTTTTAATCTGTTATTATATAAATACATCACTCTATTCCATATATTAATATTTCATTATTTAAAGGTCATGATATATATATTTATCCTCTTCCATCAAATGGGAATCCAAATAATTCATCACATGAAAAGTGGAATACCACATCACAAAAAGATGTAACTTTTATTCCATTTCCACCATTAAAGTATGCATATAATTTTAACACCCCATGATTCTAATGGTATGAATCTTTTATAAAATTCAATTTCATGGAAAGCATACATTCTAAACAACAATGATCTTAAAAACAACAATTTAATATTATGTTTACATAATAACAGAGCAATTAAATTATCCTTTATGAAAATTATTAAATAAATTATGAAAATACATGTTTTATAAAAGAATTATATTAATTCATTGTTTACCATTTTATTATAAATGACAATATAATCCTACTGAATATAATGTAACTATTTTTATTTTTATTCTCCCAACACCGTTTTCTAAAAATAAATTAAATTAATTACAAATATTAAACAAAATTACTTAATTATATTTTTTTATATATTCAATAAAAGGTTTTTTATATTCATTATATTTATTTTACAGATATAAGATATGAAAAACCCCATATTTATGTCTAAAACCTATATGTCTTTAAATTCATTTTTACCGCATTTTACAGGTGAACATATTTTAAATACAATTTGTAACTCTTTTTGTATTCTATTTTTGTAAATGATCATAATCATAAAAATGTGACTATAAAAATTTAATTTTTAAAAATTCTGTTATTTTTCTATTACGGTTCATGTTTTGTTCAATAGTGAGAATACAAAATTTTAATTGAAAATATCATTTTTTTTCATTTTAATAATTTATAATATTAAATTATAAATTTGATTTTTTTAATGTATAATTATATAATTTATTTATCATTTTATTAAATTTAGGCCATTAGAATAAATTTTACATCGAATTTATATATATAATTGTTCCAATATTTTTGCATGTTTATATATTAATACCCCATTTCTCACGACATAAAAGTTATTAATTTTAAATTAATTACAAAAACCTATATTATTTTTAGATTTTAAATACATATTCCTAATTTAGAATCTATGGGTCAAAATTATGTACATAGGTGCTGTTTATTTTTTTGTATAATAATAGTCAATTTTTTTATATTATAATTTCTACAATTATGGGTATGTCAGATGATTATGTGTAAAAATAATTTTATAATAAATTTTAAATTACTATAAAACCTATCTTATTTTAGTTGATTGGTTTGATTCAATAAAAATAATACTTTAGCCCAAATTATAACCATATTTAAAAGACTTGGGTGAGATTATGATATTTACTATATTTTATTTAAAGAATAGTTAAATATGACATACTTATATTTTAATAAATATACAATTTTAAATATATGGTTATAGTAAAGCTAAATTAGACTATAAATAGTAATTTTAAAAATATTTTCTTCCATTAACATGGTAATTTACCGTTGATTTTTAGATAATAAATAGTTTCAATAAAAGCTCATATAAAGATAATTCAGTCATTGTTTATTTAAAATAAAAATAAAATAAATGATATTTAAAATATTAAAAGAAACATAATTTTATTTACTTAATGTAAAGAATGAATTCTTTCGAATCCTTTTACATATTATTTAAGTATTAATGGTTTTTTATAGTTACCATTTGTTTTAATATTTTTTAAAAATTATGTAAATGAGATGTCCCAAAATTTCCATTTCTGATATTCTAAAACAAATATTATTTTATAAAATGATATAAAATTATTAAAAATATAAAAATTATAATATTTATTTTGATTAAGATAGAAACATCATAAATGGTTCATTTATGTCTCATTTAGAAATTTATAGCTACAATATTAATCATTAAATAATAAAAACTCGTGTTAAACTTGGAAGAGTTAAAGGCAATAATTTAGGGATAATTCCAAAATATAAGGGTAATACTGTAACATATACATGCATAATAATTATTAGATGTGTGTATTTCGACCCATCCACAACATATATTTTAAATTACTCACATTTGATCCATTTTTAATTGGAAATTAATTTAAATTAATTTAATATTTTGATAATATCAAAAAATGACCCTCCCCTATCCTAAAAAAAGGAACCCATTATTCTCCATTCATCACTCTTCAAAACCCACTAATTTAATCCAAAATATATGAAACATAATTCTTTTATTCCATTAATTGATTATATAATATATATTATAATTAGAAAATCATCCATATATTTTGTAATGTGTTAATCAATGGAAGTCCACCAAAAACATATTCATGATCATTTATTCTTCTAATTACACTTCATTTTTTCCATAATAAATTATTAAATAAAATATCATATATATTATGAGAATTTATTAATATTATTGTTGTAATGTATTCATTAATTTATCAACCATATAAAAAATTAAAACATTGATTGTGCATGCATACAACTTACCGTCTCCACATCGTGGTGTCACATGTTTTTCATCACCGCGTTATTTGGAAGGTTATAAATATGAAATATATAATGGTTATTATTATTATATATTAAAGCATATTATTTATTTATAATTAATAAAATAATGTATTTTTTAACCATTTACCACAAAGATGATGATATTATCTCTCATGTCGATGTACGAGCTACCATCTCCATGACATGATTCCATTAATTTTCCACATTAACAATTTTTGAATGACTATAAAAATGTTTATAAAGAGAAAATATAATATCTATGAACATAATATAATTATTAATATAGAATATTATGTGTATATTTTGTATAATAAATATACTAAAATGGAAAATCAAGCATATTAAAATTAATCATTAAAAACCCATAACATTGTTAGTAACAAAATATTATTAAAAAAGATATATTATGATCATATATAATATCAAAAATATAAATATGGTTCTTGTATAAATTAATAACATACTCCCATCCATTATAAAATATATTAAATTGCATTAAACTAATGTTTTGTTCATCTTAAGTCTAATTTTAAAAATCTCATTATTATTCAGGATTGTATATATGTAAGTATCTACTAGGGAATATTTATCATCCATTTCTCTGTAATTTTAGAAATATTACCCAAAATATTTTAACTATTATCGTAAATTCTTTTGAAAATATTACGCATGTTTAGATTCTTTTAAAAATATTTTTAATGTAAAATTTTATTTTTTCTTTTTCCAATTGAGGTAAATTATAATTTTTAGACAAAAAATAAGGAAATAATGTTTATATTGAATAAAAACAGCATGAAAAGATTTTATCATTTTCTTGAATCCTTTAATATTGGAAGATTCCATTGAAATATTAAAATATTATTTTTAAATAAATCTTTTCTTTTATAAATGTAGGGCTCTTAAATAACAATATAATATATTAATACAAAGTGACATGGTAAATATCAAACTAATTAACTAAGAGTTAAAACTAAAAGATAAGGTTAATATAATGACCAAAACCAATTTAAAATCTAATGGTTGAAAGGATTTCAACCCATCCCCACCATAGACTCTGAATTCTGTACTTCGGAGACATTATAAACGAAATAATAATTTATTATAAATTATTAAATTATGTTTTTCCTAAAGAGCCCCTCCTCCACATTATAAAAGGACACCACTTATAACCAATTTCTGACACCTCTCAAGCCTTTTTTCTTGTCTATACTCTACCCAATTAATCTCCCTACATCTATCTCCTCCTTCTAGTAGCCTTACCATTGGCGTAATGCAGTTCAAGAGTCTTTTTGGTTCAAATGAAAGGGAGTTACCCAAATTAAAGGTAACGATTTCTCTTCGCTTTTTTTCTTGTATATTACTTATCCAACCCATAAACTCTTCTTATTATTTTATTTTTAACAAAACTAGTATCCTAAATATACTAGGATATTTTTATAATATATATTTGAACTACACTTAGACACACCTCCATCTAATGGATGAATAACACAGTGATTCTGTATGTGGGAACCAAACGCCTCACGAAACAATGATTGTTCAATTATCTCCTACCACTTCCCCTGGTGGACATTATGATGGAACTATAATTAAATATGATATTAATGATATTTATTGATAATATATGATTATTTAATTTCATTTTATATCATAGCATCAATCGTTTCATGTTGTATATATACGATAATTTAATTTGAGAAAGTGGGGAATATCGCCCCCTCAAAGTGATATGACTCATTTATACCATACATGGAACGTATAAAGTGTGGTGTTAATGAACATAAGTAAAACATATAAGATATTATCTTATACCAGAATAATGATATAATTATGTATCATTTGGTTTTCATTCCATTTAAAATATAAAATTAAATTGAAGTATCGTTCGTGCGTACGTATGGATTACCATCTCCACGAACGTGATGAGATTCCTTTCCCCATCATATCATTTGAAGACTAATTCTCATTTGATGATTAAAATTATGGTTTAAGGACTTGATATCATTCTGTTATTAATAAGATACAACACATCCATAACAGACATGGCTTATGTAACGAAGCATATAATTGAAAACGAATCAGTTAACACCCCAAACGACGATAATACTAAAATATTATTAACTAAGCTATATTAGAAGATCTAATATGATATCATATTTATGTATATGATTCTTGTATAATTTAATAAAAATGATTTAACTATTATAAAGGAGTTTAATCTACAATCTATCAAGGAAATGTAAACGGTAAGGGTTTATTTCACAATCACTTCATTATCTGAGGTAATTTATACATAATTATCTACTGGGACATCTTTATCATCCACATCCATGTTTCATAAAAATGTATTTAAAAAAATTATTACTCTCTTACATAATATTGGGGGAAGTCACTATTCACTTGTTTGACTTTTTATAATATGTTTATAAAGGAATCATTTTGTCATTTTCCATACAATTTCATTTTTAACCATTTTTGACATATTGAGGTAAATGTGTCTTTCTTAACTCATACGGCGGGTGCAGCTATTTTATACCATTATAAACTTGTAGAAACATCCCTTACAAGCTTATAAGAATATTTTGAATGTAAATGTTTTATTTTATAATTATGTGACGTTTAAATGATTTTTGAATGAATATTTTAAGAATTTGTAAAAGGTCATATTTATCAAGATCAGAATTTGAATTGTTTTAAAGATTTATCTTTCTAAATCATTTTAATTAATGTCTATGTTTACAAAATAATTTGATGGATTTTTTTATATGGAGATTAATGTTTTCAAATTAAAACTAATTTTAAATTTTTCAAAGTGTTATGGGAAACATTGATTAAAAAATATCTTTTTAAATACTTCTTTTATAAATGTGTGACATTTAAATGATTTAAAAAAAGAGATATATCCCTCTAATAGTTTTGACTTTGTCTATGTCAACATCCATTGATGAATTTAATGTTTATTTGAAGTTGATTTATTATGTTAAAAACATATATATTGTATTGAAGGTTTTGTGATATGTTTCATTATGGATGTGTTATTTTTATACCATTCTTGGTGTGTGGAGAATGTATTGACATTTCATATGCTAGTTTTTATACGAATGTTTATGTTATGTTTAAACCTGTTCATATAATTAATTCATTGTACTTAGTAATTGATGGGTGGATCCCTCTATAGCACCTTGATGCATCGGTAGGTCTCAAGAGACAAACTATTATCTTGGCACAAGGCCTTACAAAAATATTATTGGTAGTGTTGGGATGAGGCCTCGACTGTGTGGTTATGATAATCTGGAATTATTAATTACATCATTATGAAAGTGGTTATTGATATATCATGTGATTATTAGATTAATATAATATACATGAGAATAATTAAATGGATTTCAACTTATTTTTTCAATGTTATGATGAAGTTCATGTTTAAAAGGATTTTATTTTATTTATGAATTTCATAAAATGATTATGATTATTTAAGAATGTTTCTGCTATATTGTTAACCTTACTGAGAATCTGAGCTCACCCCTTTCAATGTTTTATTTTTTCCCAAGATTTGAAAACTATTTTATGAATGACCTGAAGGGATATTATGAGGGAATATGAAGTCAACATTTTGTTTTTTTCACTTTATTATGTAATGTGATACTTATGGATGTATCTAGTGTTTCCATGGCTTCTAAACTAATCGGTATTTCGAGACATGATCTTTTGTGATCATGAAAATTATACTTAATACTGCACCAACTCTGAGTAAATGGGGTTGGGGGGTTACAGTTGGTATCAGAGGAAGTTTAGTAATAACCTTAAAACCTAGATTAAGATAAACTCTGATTAGAGAACATATACCTAATATGGACTTTGAGGTTTAGTGTAGAATAACTTCCAAGAATGTTGTTATTGTATATATTTTGTGAGTTTTCCTAGAAATACATCCCTGTCTGGATACAGGCAGGTAGAGGCAGCTCTGGATCATAAGTACCTACGGGGAAAACCCGAAAACACCACTTTAAGGTAGAATCGAACAGTAACGGATGCACGACAATGGGCGTTGCTGCACTCTTGGTTACGAAACTCCTAGGGGATATGATTAAGATAATTATCATTTTATTTACAAACCATTATAAAGTGTTTATTAGTATATACATCCTCAAAAAAACATTTTTATGGTTATGGATTATATCCATAAACTGTTCAATTTATGATAAGTGTTATACAAGTATGAAATTATGTATTGTGATTCGTAAACTATTATAATGTTTGCCACTATTTAGAAATGGAACCTAGTGGAAGAAATGGAAACAGTATCAATGGATGCATTCTCTTTATGGATTTCTCTCCTAGTCATGATAATTATAGTGGAGTTGGTGATGCAATTGGTGCTGATCAGATAATTACCATACTGGGACAACTCACTCATGTTATGAATATTAACCTTACCCGTATGGAGCACCCTGATCCGCAGTGTGGAGGATCAATGTTAGATCATATCAATAGGAAACACCCACCAACATTAAATGGGGGTATAAATCCACTCGTAGCTGAGAAATGGATAAGATCCCTAGTGAAAATTTTTCAGTCTTTAGGGATTACTGAAAGGGAAAAGGATATCATGGCTGTTTATCACCACACTTGAGATGCTGATTAATGGTTTCCATTAATTAAAAACACAAAGTGCAATGGATAAGTATAAAGTATGTAATGGAGGGTGTTTTAAGTGATTATCATAGAAAAATAATTTCCCCATGACCATCGAGCAGATACGGAAACACAATTTCTCAGTCTGAGGAAAAAGGAGGATGAGAAAGTCGCAATGTATGAAGCTAAGTTAACAAGGTTAGAGAGGTATACAATAGATTATATACATAACCCGATGAGTAAAATTGATTATTTCTTTTATGGTTTAAAACCATTTCTATATCGATCATTAGTCACAAATTCCTTCTCATCATATGAAGACATTGTCTCATGTACTATTAAGATAGAAAAGGAATTCTATAAATCTAATAGCAATAAAGTAAATCAAGAGAAGAAGAGAATAGTGGAACAAGAGATAGATAATATTAAAATGGAAATAATGATTTTCCATTATGTTATAATTTTGGGAAGAAACAGCCCGGTACATGCCTAAAAGCCATGTGAGTTTGTTACAAATGTGGAGAAAAATGTCATCTGGCTCGTGATTATAAGGGAATGAAAGATGATATCAATGTTGAATGCTACAATTTTAGAGATATGGGGAATCATACGAATGAATTCCCTAAAAACCAAGGAATAAAACCTCATAAAATGCCAAGGGATCAAGGCCAATCTTATGTTGTTACGACAGTTGAAGTGGTATAATTAATGTATTTGTGTTTTTGGACTCAAGTATTATATTCTGGTTATAAGAATAATGTGATATATATAAAGATTTTACTACTGTAATTGTTGTTTTAATTAAGGTTTTAATTTGACTAAGGTAATAATATTTTTATTATGTGTCAGTAAGATAAGCATTACTTTGTCTGGGTAATCTGATTCGACAATTGATTTTGGAATTTAGATACCTTTTACAGAGTCTAGACAAAGGTACTTTGGATAACTATATTGTTTGGAGTGGATTATGTTGAACAATGGATAGTATTGTTTAAGGTTTAAATAATTCTTATTATCAATTTTTGGAATATTATGATACTATTGTTATAGGAAAAGGACAACCTGCAGGTCGGGCGATAACCCATCACGTCAGACAAAGCTGTAGGAATTGAAAATACAACCAAGTGCGAGAGGCCTTTATTATATACCACTAGCCTGTAGGAAGTCCCTGGTCATTAAAAAGTATTTTTCTTCATTTTAAGGGTATATGTTAATGTTTGGATCCTTATATGATAAGGATAAATATAATATTTTTGAGTTCTATTATATTTTGAAGTGAAAGATGAGTTTTTGGTAGAAATTAGATAAAGGATGAAACTCTACTTGTCAAGCATATATATATATATATGTATATGTATATGTATATATATTTCTCTTATTCTATGAAGAAAATAATTCATAAATATTAGGTAAGGTATCTTAAATGCAAAAATGTTCTATCATAATACCTTATGATTTGTTGAACCAATGATATTTTAAGTCTTCATAGATTGATGGCTTTGAGGCCCATAATTCTACAGTTCTTTGTGACTAATATCCTCAACCACTACCTATAAATATTTAATATTTTCCTCCAATTATGTTTCACTAATTTCCACCAATTTTCTCCAAATTGAGATCATAATTTGGTGGGGACCTTTTCATTTTTCATTTCCTATGATTAAGACTAAATTTTATTAACCCAATTTCTGATGTGGGTTTTCCCACAATGATATTTTCTACTTTCAATCTTTTATTTTGAAGAACATTATTAAATTTTGAGGACACAATTTATTGAATCAGGGAAGAATGTAAAACCCCAAGCTTCCACTGAACATTTCTCTTTGAATAATGCAATATCTTGCATTGTATGCAACATCGAGATTCAAACACATTGCAACCAATCAATGTAACCGTTATGAGTATAATAACCACTTTTTGAAATTTTATAAATTTTATCTCTCAAACTGGATTTAATTGTTGGATTAAGAATATTGGAAATAACCTAGGAAAAAATTTTGTACTTTTCGAATAACATTTATATTTTGATGAATAGTTAAAATTACTAAATTTTAATTAAAAAACAACATTTTTAATCAAAATAATAAATAGTGATAAATTATGAATTTGAGTGGTTTTAAAGTATATTTAGAATATAGTTTTACCATAAAAATCAATGTTGGTTATTGAACATAAATTCAAATTTATAACGGACATAAACAAGTGTCTATCTTTTGATGATTATTATATCTTAAAAGCACGCATTTTTGTTTTAACAACGAGAATTAATTTTAAATTAATATATGCCACTTCTGTGTTGTGAATTTAGAAAAATGGATTCCATATTTGGAATCATGAGGTCCAAATTTGTAAATAGGTATCTTTTATCTTTTTACATTTTGAATAATTATTTCGGTAAATATTTTATTTACCATGGTTGAAGTATAAATCCAATAAATAAATATAAAAAATCAACATTATAATAATATTAATTTACCATAAAAAGTGTCCAAACCCTATTTTTTGATAAATTTCCAACCATGGAAATCTTTGGGTCGATTTTGGGACCCCATTGAGCCAGTTGTGGGTGATATGGACACTTTATATTAATTAAGTTAAAGTTAATATTAAAATGGCATAAGCATATATCTTTTAACAAACAATTTTTACATAGAGTTATATATGTTATCATTTAGACTATAAAATATTAATTATAAAGATAAAATTATTTCCTACATAATTTTATTTTGTTTATAATTTTTAGACATTTTATATCTAAATTTATTTATGACACGATAATGATGCAGTATTTTCTTTATTAATGAAATAATCAAACAATCGGTATTATAAATGTTAAAATAAATATACTGTGAAAGTTTTGATGACATATTCGAATTTTATTAGTTAATATGACATGTTCGGATTTATAAAATGAATTGTTTTCTAATTAATAATGTTTTTCTGAATTTAGAAAAAATCAATTATTGAATAGTGATGAAATTGTCATAAATGAGTTTTTAAAACAAATATTATATTATTAATTAATATTATATTCCTAAAAATATAAGGATCTGCCAAAGGACATATATTATTTCAGTTGTATCATTAATGGACCACTTTGGGGTCTCTTGGATGTATATAGTATGTTTATTAACAATATAATATAAAAATTCATGGTGACATAGTAAATGTCAAACAAATTAACTAAAAGCTAAAACTAAAAGATAAGGTTAATATAATGAACCAAACCTGTATAAAATATATTTGTTGAAAGTATTTAGACCCATCCCAACTTATACTTTAAATTATCCACTTTTTAGCCATTATAAACCGAATATGAATTTATTATAAATTAATACTTTACGTTTTTTTATAAAGATCCCCTCCTCCCCCTTATAAAAGAACACCACTTCTAACCAATTCCCCACACCTCTAAGGCCTTTTTTCTCGTCCATCCACATCCCCATTGAGGTCTCTACATCCCACTCCTCCTCCTAGAGGCCTTTACTTAGGCATAAGGCACTTCAAGATAACATTTTGGTTCAAAACAAATGGAGTTACCCAAAATAACAATAACGATTTCTCTTAGCTTATTTTCTTTTATTTTTCATCTCCAACCACTAAACTCTACTTATTATTTTATTTTATAACAAAACCAGTATCCTAAATATAAAATGATATTTTAATGCGATGTATTCTAACTACACTAACATAGACCTCCATCTAGTGGGTGAAGAACATAATGTTTCTTTGGATGGCAACCAAACACCTCACAAAACGATGATTATTCAATTATCTTCTACCACCTCTCATGGGGGACATTATGATGGATTTATAATTAAATATGATATTAATGTTATATATTTTATATATAATCTTCTGTAATTCCATTTTATAGCATACCATTATTCGTTTCCTATTATATATATATATATATGATAATTTCATTTGAGGAAGTGTGGACTACTGCCCCCTCAAAGTGATATGACTCATTCATACCATACATGGAACGTATAAAGGACGGTGTTAAGGAAATTAAGTAAAACATATAATATATTATATTATACTGTAATAATAATATACCTATTTATAATTTGG
The DNA here is from genome assembly GCA_963277665.1 of Viscum album. Taxonomy (NCBI): domain Eukaryota; kingdom Viridiplantae; phylum Streptophyta; class Magnoliopsida; order Santalales; family Viscaceae; genus Viscum; species Viscum album. The sequence goes on from OY728155.1 coordinate 1,452,395,878, forward strand.
TTTTTATTACTTTTAAAATGAAAAATGTAATTGAAGTAGCGTTGATGTGTATCTATGGAACACCGTCTCCACGAGCACGATGTGATTCATTTCCCCATCATATACATTCAAAAATAATTCTCATATGATGATTAAATGTAATTTTTAAGTACATGATATCATTTTGGATATGAATTTGATACAACCTATCCATAAAAAACATGACTTACATAATGGAGAATATAATGGAATGTGAATCAGTTAACACCTGAAACGACGATAATAATAAAATATTATTAACAAAGAAATATTAAAATATCATATATGATATAATATTTATGTATATGATTCTTTTATATTTTAATAACAATGATTTAACTATTATAAAGTATGTTATCCTATGTTCTATCAATGAAAGGTACAAGGTAAGGGTTTATTTGACAATCTCTTAATTATCTGAGGTTGTTTATACGTAATTATCTACCTGGACGTCTTTCTCATCCACATTCATGTTTCGTAAAAATGTACTTCAAAACATTCATACTATTTTAAAGAATAAGTGTTAAAGTAATTTATACACATGTTTGACTTTTTATAAGAAGTTTATAAAGGAATCTTTATTTTATTTTCCAAACAATGACCTCTTTAACCTTTTCAACAAAATAAGGTACTAATGTATTTTTTTAAACATATATGGCGGGTGTGGATATTTTCTACCATTATAAACATGTTGAGGCTTCCCTTACTAACTTATAAGAATATTTTGAATGTAAATGTTTTATTTTATAAATATGTGACTTATAATGGATTACAAAATGAATATTTTAAGAAATTTTGAAAGGTAAACATTATCAAGATCATAATTTTAAATGATTTAAAGATTTATCATTCTAAACCTTTTTAATTAAGGTCCATGTTTTCAAATATCTTTTAATGATTTATTTATCTGGAAATTAATGATTATAAATTAAAACTCATTTTTAATGTTTCAAAGTGGTATGAGACACTTTTATTAAAAAATATCATTTAGATTACTTCCTTTATAAATGTGCGGATTTTCAATGATTAAAAAAAAAGATAGTTACCTCATATAGTTTTGATTTCATCTATGTCAACATCCATTCATGGATTTTATGATTATTTGAAATTGATTTACTATGATACAACACATCCATATTGTATTGAAGGTTTTGTGATATGTTTGACTGTGGATGTGTTATTTTTATACAATTCATTGTTTATAGAGAATGTATTGACATTTCGTATGCTAGTTTTAATACAAATTATTATGTTATGTTTAATCTTGATCATATGATGAATGAAATGGACTTCGTATGTGATTGGTGGAGCCTACTATAGCTCCACGATGCATCGGTAGGTCTCATGAGCCAAACTAGTGTCTTGGAACATGGATTGAAAAAATCTTATTTGTAGTCTTTTCACGAGGCCTTGAATGTGTGGTTATGATAGTCGAGCATATTCCTTTCCAACATTATGAAAGAGGTTATTGATATTTCATGTGATTATTCAACTAGTATAATATCAATGTGAATAATTATATTCCATTATTTCAATTTATTTTTTCTATGTTATGTTGAAGTTCAAGTATAAAAGGCTTTTGTTTTTGTTATGCATTGACTTAAATGTTTATGTTTATTTAAGAATGTTTCCTCTATATTGTTATCATTACTGAGAATCTGAGATCACCCCTTTCAATGTTTTATTTTTCCCCATGATGTGACAAAGTATTTTATAAATGAACTGTAGGGATAATATGAGGGAATATTAAGACAATATTTTTTGTAGTTTTTCATATTATTATATAATGTAAGACTTATTAATGTATCTAGTGTTTCCAATGCTAATAAACTAATAAGTCATTCGAGACTTGATATTTTGTTATCATTCCAATTATACGTAATAATGCACCGACTCTGGGTAACTGGGGTCGGGGCGTTACAAATCCAGCATTACCTGATAAATAATAATGGGCATTATTATGCACCAATGTCGACTCTCCTGGCCGATATACATTATTTAATTATCATATCATTTAATCAATATTATATATAATTTGTAATGATTATGTAATTGAATGGCCTAGGATTAAAAAAATTATATCATATTGAAAATAAATATTCATGTTTTTGACATAATATAAATGACTACATGGTTTTCAAACATTGATCATTGTTAAAAATAGTATAATTTTGTTTTATTCAATGGTTTGAACACATAAAAAATCTTGTTATCAATTAATATGAAGTAAAATGTGGTGAATTTGAGAAATCAAATGACATAATGATTAATGTGAAAGATATCATGATTATTCCAAATCAATTATTTGAATAATTATTAACAACTTAAATCATAACAAACTACCAGAAACCATATTGAATTTATAGATGAAGTTCTCTAAGAGCTTCAGTGGTGTAGACCATGAATTATATAAGGCTAAAAACTAATACAAAACCATATTTTAACAGTGATAAAATATCATTTTATCAGCACTATATAATCGGTAATGACCTTAACACGGTTAAAAGTCAATGAATATTATCGGCACTAAAATGGAACTGACAAAAGGAAGATTTATAAGAACATATAAAAGCACTGATAAGTGTACTATTTATAAGAACTTTTCAAAGAACATATAAAATTTCAAATTTTTCAGCACTTTGATGTAGCTTATATAAATAGAACATTTATCATCAATTTAAAAGCATGTAAAGAATTGTTATTTATCTTATTTTTTTAGTGCTGAAAAAAGAATGATTTATTAGTGGTTTTGAATGTGTAGATATAGATTGACTTTATCTGTGCATTTATATGCACTGATAATGTTTACCTTTATATGTGATTATAAATGAATTCTTAGAGGGAAGGATAATAAGTGTAGTTAATTGCACTGATAAATGTGAAAATTGTAATATCATGCAGCAACAAACTATATCACCAGAAATAGGTGTAATGTGATACAACAGACTATATCAGTAGAAAGAACATCAAAATTACCAAAAATAATATAAAAATATTTAATTTAATTGAAATAAAATTTCTAACACAATTACAGGTAAATGGAAACACAATTATTGAGTTTTTCAGTTCTTAATTTAATAAAATAAATGTCACTTTTGAATAAAAAAACATACTTCGAGTCATACTAGTCAAATTGTGATTCGTATTCAGGTTCAGCTGATCCCTAAATTTTAAAAATTATGTATGGATCATTATCCGAAATAAAAAAAATTTGATTTTATTTTCTTTGTTTATAGGATGTCAGATGTTTTTTTATTATCATTAATAACATTTTTAATGAAAAAAGTCTCCCTTTGAGTCATACCGGTCACATCGTAAGTCAGATTGATGTGTTTCTGAATGCTACTCATCCCAAATGACTGAGGGATCATTGTAATAAATTATTAAAAAAATCAAAATGAATATTCCCAATTTTTAGTATTTCAATTTTATTTTGATTAAAATGAATATCAATTTTGAATAAATTTGATGCATTTGGTGTCATACCGATCAAACTGTGCATCATATTGAGGTGAAGATGATCCATGCATGTTAAAAAAAACTTATTTATCATTTTCATAATGTACCAAAACAATTTGAATGCATTTTATTGGTTTTGATTATGTAAACTATATTTTATTTTCTTTATTGTTATTTTGTAATAATGAAGATGCACATGGAGTCATACCGTTCACACTGTTAATTGGATTTAAATGAGGAAGAATGTTACACATCCAAAATGAATCATATATCATTTTCCTAATGTATCAAACCTATAATAATGTGTTTGATATATTTTGAGTACGTCATTTTTTATAAAAATAAATGTCACTTTTGAATAAAAAAAGACACAAATAGAGTGATAGTGGTCACACGGTCCTTCCGATTAAGGTTTGGTTGATCCCTACACATCAAAAACGATGTCAAGATCATTTTATTTATGGAAACAATTATATAAATGTGTCGGATTGGCTTTGGGTATAACATTTTTTTTTATTAAAATTAATGTTAAATTTGAATAAAAAAGACACACTTGGAGTCATACTGTTCACAAATGGCATCAGATTGAGGTGTGGCTGAATAATACACCTCCCAAAGGACTCTTAGATAATTTTTCTAAAGTATAAAAATAATATGAATTAATTTTATCAGTTTTGATAATTACATTTTTTGATTAAAATGAATGACACTTTTGATTGAAAAATACGTACATGGAGTCATAACTTTCACACCATGCATCAGATTGAGATTTAGCTGATCTCTACACGTTATAATTAAAATGTGGATCATTTTACTAAATTAAAAAATTAATATAAACCAGTTTGAATTGTTTTGAGTTTTCCAGATGTGTTTTTTACTAAAATTCTAATTCAAACTGTAATAATACACGGTTTCTCATATCTTAAGTGACAGGTGTTGTGTGAACTTTTAAACAATTGTTTTAAAAAATAATGGTATGATTCTTATTATATTTCATTTCCATATAATTTTATTTTGTTCAAACCAATGATTCTTATCCTCCTCCACCTCGGTCTCCACCTTGATATTTGCCTCTACCTTTTCCTCCTCCTTCGTCTCCTACTCCAACATTGTCGCTGCCTTCTTCTCCACCTCCACATTTTTCTTCTCCTCCACCTCCATATATTTTCAACAATTTTATTGCTTGTATCTAAGGGATTATAAACACATCTATTTTAACCATAAATCTTCTACTTCATATTGATTTGAAGAATTATATTTAATCGTTCTGAAACTAATTATTCACTTCCCACCTATGTTTCTAGGGTTATATCTCATAATAGATCACAAAAAACATATGTTATCACCTATATCTGTTGTCGTCATGCATTCTGACAAAACTTATGTTTCCCACTCATCTCTAAACAAACTTATTTCATCATTCTAATAACTCTATTATTAGAAATTTATAAATTACTGACAAAAAAATAATCTAATAATTGTGAAATATATTTAATTAAATTGTAATTACTGTGGAAAATTACCTATATGAGGACGATATTTTTTCATGATATAATATTTCCCCCCTAAATTTTAAAACATAATATCCACAATCGATTTCATTATCATGTTTTGGACAATACTGAAACATTGACCAAAATATGTAATTTTTTTTGAAATGTTTTAATTATTAAATATTTCTATATATACCTAAATTTTATTCCTTTTATAGTAATCCATAGGCTTTATATTTTTAGATACTGACCTCCTACTATGATTTAGCCTATATATAGAGTCAATCATATCATAAAATTTTATCTTTAAAACTTATATTTCCCATATTATTCTATGATTATCTATAAAATATTGATTGTAGTGTATTAATTATTCACAATACATCCCATGCGTGGTTGGTAGGTAGGAAGTCCTTGCATTGAATCCAAAACACAAATAGTCAGAGTGTCTATGTTGACCGATTTCGTCATCCAGTGCTTCCTAAAAACTAAAACAATTATGTAATGAAACAATTAATAATATATTTGATGTGATTATATCGTAGAGTTTTTACCATGAATTTTAGGCATAAAAAGGAGTCTATCATTTGAGTTTTTTTATTAAAATCATAGAGTAACACATATCATTTCTTGCATATTTCTTCCTTATCCAATGCAATTTCTATTCAAGAAATGATATTGGTATTAATGAATCCAAATCACACTTCATGAAATCATTTATTTATATAGTTTTAATATAATGACCTATAAAAAATTTGAATAGTTATTAACATTAACAAAAAAAATAGTAGAATATTTGGAAAAACAAATTTTGAAATTGTACCTTTTCTGTGTATTAACCACAGAGAGGCCCATCCATTCATCCTTGAGAATCTAATTTAGAGTCTCATGGCCAATTCTATCCATCATGGAAATTATATATATTTCTTCTTTATTGAGAAGGTAATACATAGTTTTTACTTTAAATGTGGTCTCTACATGATGTTGAAATGTTAATGAATGTTTCTCTGGAACTAGTAGAGAGAATTTACACTTGGATGTTACTTTTGTTTTCATGATCGATTCAAATTATTTTCTTGAATCGACCTTTAATTTCTCTATATCTTTATCAATATTTAATTTTAGACCTCTCTTCAGACCATCGATCACATATTATTGCATGTTTTTTCATATGAAATAATAGGTTAAACACATACCTCATGTATCATTATAAGATTATATACCCATTATATTAAATCTCCAATAGAAGCTTGGACTATATTAATATCTAGATCTTCAAGTAGAACTGGAAAATCAGCATTCGGATCATAAGATACATCAATCCCCATGCTTAGGTGATCATTTTGTGTGCGTTGATTTTTTACCAAGTCTCTGGGGATATCAAAAATTTTACTCGTCTCAACATTGATGTATGTGGGTGTTGACAGAAAAAAATCACATACAACAATACCATTCATATTTTTAGTAAAATAAATTTATTGGATGTTCTTTGATTCCCATTTATGAAAAATAGTAATAAAAAAATGATTACCCAATGTCTGTTTTTGATGGAATGACTAGCCGCAAAGCTAGTAGGATGGTTTGGATCATGTGTGGATCTTTACACCCCCACATGTTCACTTTTATCATTTCTTATACAATTTTCTACTATAACAGACCGCAAAATAATATATTATAGTGTGTCTATTTTTGTCTGAATTCATCTCTTTATATAATATGTATCTTCATGTGGTTTTATCATATTGAATTATGATCAAGAAGATACTGAAAAACCTAATCCTCTAATTTGACCATATATTCAGGCCATTTTAAAGACAATAAATCTATCTTTTCTTCTAGTATGTCCATTGTCGATTATATTTTATAAACCATATAAAAAATATGAATGTATTTAATTTTTGAAATATTCAAATAATTAATAATTAATTACAAATATATCATACTTACACAAGCGTCCCATAATAATTTTGTTTTTTTTCATCAACTAATATACCATCCTTATTTACATTATCATCCAACCATTGCACAAGACATGGGTTGAATGTGGATTCAGATTTTAATTCATCAATATTTATATAAACAATGTAACATATTTTCTTTCATATTACATAATTAAACTATTATTATTGATTTAAAATACAGAAAAAATTTCTTCTAATGAAGCATTCCCCATCCATCCTTTATTATAAGGGTATACTGGTTATATAGGTATACCGGTTTTGAGGCACACTATTTATTTTAATCACTCATTTGATGTTTCATAAATAAAAGTTTTTGAATCAATTTGAATGATATAAATAATGTCAACTAATAAATTATCACTGAAAATCAACATGAAATGATATCTCATTGCGATGATTGTTGAAAGAAGTCTAGGTTTCTTTATTTATTATCTGTGCATAACAAAGCGGTGGGGGATTTATTTTCTCCTTAACATACCAATGAATTATCTTCATCAAAAGACTCTGGAAGCCTCATTGAGGCATTCCAGCAGACATTAAGAAAAATTCCTTGGGTATGGTTTATTAAATAAATGAATTCTATATAGAGTAACAAAAACTGAATAAATGTTACATTATATAATTTTTCAAGAAAATAGACAATGTATATTCTAACATTACTGATATATCATTTCAAAATATTTCCTTCATTACAGGTAGGAAGTTGTGCCATGAGTCAATACAAATTGGCATTTTAATCCTTGTTGTGACCCCATGATAACTGATTAATGCATTATTGTTGGGGTCAATAGGTTAGTAGTGTTCATTCCAACCAAGCCCAAATATTATACCATGAATTCTAACATTGATAATTTTATTGAAAAGTATGATTTTATGTCTTTCTTCTTTTCTGTCAATTCATAATATGATGTTAATCCCATAGTAATCCCACAAATTCATCCAAAACATTTTTTTCTCACTCAGGATTTGAAAAGTCATCATGTTCAGAAAACATCATATGTATGAGTAGTCAAACATTTAATTTCACATGAATAACAACAAAACAATACACATCACGCATAAAAGTCCATAAATGCTTCCATCATGCATGAAAATTTTACTTTATTTAATGGAGATATAATACAGAGACACTATAGTACAATAATCCTTCAGTAACTTTATTTAATATTTCTTCATACGCTTGATTGCATTCCATCTCTTGATGTTGGATTTGAGGATACTCATTCCCTCGATCAAACTATCCTTCCTACTGTCACTCTTCGTGATTAATGTCATTAATGAACATTTGGAAAATAGTGATGGGAGTAAAGATAGATTGAATGATGGAGTCCAATAAATCAACAAGAGATGGAAGATAATCAAGCATTTAAGGATTATTATGTCCTAAGAACATATACTAACTTATGCACTCAAAAAATCTCCTCATTTGAAGAGTAATTGAAATACCACCACTCTAATGGTCGTGCAGAATTGAATTTCACCTCACCTACATTGGACATCACTTATGTCTAATCATGGATTCCTCACGTTAAAATTTTGGACATTTTTTTAATCCACCCTAATATCCCTCTAATAAAATTCATCACATTAAATGGAGAATGTTGCAACATATGTTGATTACTGATCTAATTTTTTTTACTCTTATAAATGAAATGAATCTATTCAAGGAAATTATAAATTTATTATTGTGATGTAATAAAATAAAATATTAGAGATGAACCATAGATACGTCTTATCATTGAAAATTTTATGACATTTATGGAAGTATATTTATAATTACCTCTAACATCTTTATTCATTATGACTAATAATTATATTATTAGTTATAAAAAATATTTTGGAGAGAGGTATCCCTAAAAATCCATCATATTCTACGATGAAACATTAATCATATGCCACAACTAGTTTATGTTTACTAACAATCATGAATTAATTAAAAAACAAAACTGTCACAACATTCAACCCTAATGTTATTTTTTGAATATGACTAATTATTTCAAAAAAAATTAATTATATAAAAAAACTATTCATCAAAATCATTAATCAATGTAATCCATTTCAAAGTTAAGTAATATACATGAATAACCATGATAGAAAACATTTTTAATGATTTTCACACAAACATTGGTCCATATAAATTCATCACCCATAAACGAGGGCCAGAACGTGGAATCCCCTAATCCTTAAAAGACCTCATAATTATGTCATCTAAATCTATAGTCTTGAATGTGAGATGATTTAATTTTGAGAAAATACTCAGATTTTGGACCATATAATATTAAATTGTAGAGAAACCCGGAGGGGGTGAGAGGTATAATTGTTAATGTCATGAGTAGTGTAAACCATAGATGTGTATCTCTCAAGAAAAATGGTCCAGAAACTCAAATAAATTGGAATTTAGAACAAGAAATAGAACCATAATAGTAGTATTTCAATAGCGACGAGAATATATGAAGGGTTTTCTTGTTTAGGAACATCGCGGAGACAACAAATTTCGAATCCAAAATAGCAATAAATGAGAGAGGAAAAGTAATAAATATCCTCCAGTGGATTCTATGAATGATTTATCTAGGTGAAGTTAGAGGATTAACACCAGTAGAGACATGTTCTGTGAGAGATTGAGTATTGTGAACTACTGATCCATGGTCATTTTTTAAAATAGATCATGGACACTATTTGCTACAATTTTCGAAAATCGCTGATAAGGTTCCCTTTAATTAGTGATAAAATTATAAGTGATGCTAAAAAGTGTATTTATCATTGATTAATTGGTGCGGATAAATGACTAACATTAACAGTGCATTAAAATCCCTCATAAAATACATATTTAACAGTGCTTTATTAACACTGATAGGTATTTATCTTTATCAACACTACAATAGTTTTTTAATATTTATATATATATACTTATTTAAATTAAATTATTATAATTTTTGACATATATAAAAACATATAATTATATACGTCTAAGTATATAAATACTTATTTTCAAATAATAATAAATTTTTAATTATTTTTATTTAATTATAATAATCATTAATATATTAAATATAAATTTTAAGATATATTTTTTTCTAAATAATTATTTACCAGTATATTTTATCATTATAAATGGAAATATAACCATAAACTCATGCATTTTAAAAATGACTGAATTTGAAAATTTCAAAATGAGTACACTATAAAAATATTGAACAAATGGATAACAATTATTAATTAAATATATGTTACTAACAAAATATGGATATATAATTAAATATATATAAGTGGAGGAATACACATTGAAAATACTAAAACATAGTAAAAATATATATATAAATAAATAATAAAAATGATCAAATTAAAAAATAAAATAAATAATATAAAACATTAAAAATGAATACCATAATTATCATATAATAAAAACAAATAAATAAAATTGATTGAATAAAAACATAATATATATAAAATGTATCTTGTTATAATTACCTTCTATAATATATAACTATTTTAATAAAGTATATTAAAATTATGTGTATGTGTTTTTATATATTGTGTAATATATTTTTGTGGGTGTATACACATTAATATTATATATATTTATATATATTGGTATGCATGTGTGTGTGGTTCTGAAATAAATGCAAAACATGACTATTAATATATTTTAAATTGAAAATCAAACAACATTAAAAATGAATAAGACATTAAAATATCATTAATTGACATGTTATATATATTATATTTATTTATTTTAAATATCAATATTTAATATTTAATATTTATTAATATTGATAATCTATATATATTTATTTTTAATTTAGTAATTGTTACCAATAAATATTTAATTAATAGATTGTTTCATATTTTTCTTTATTTACACATTTTGTTTTTATTTGATTAATTTTTCATTTTAATTTTATTCATTATCACTGTAAGAAAATTGTAGATTAATAGAAATTTTTTTCACCGCTAATGAAGAATTGGTAAATGAAACCTTTTATAAGTTCCCAAAATAATGTGATGATTCATGATTCCAATATCAACGCTAAAATAAATCACTGATTAAGGATACCATTTATTAGTGATGAATAAAAAGTGCTGATAAAGGGATAATTTTATCACCACTTTGTTTATCAATGAAAAATGGATTCCTTTATCAGTTCTTATTTTAGAAATTTTAAATATAGACTTTATCAGTGACGTTTTTGAGCACTGATAAATAACTATGCTATTATTGGCAGATTTTGTAGTAATGTAATTTCAATCATGATGTAAATATAGAAAGAGATCCCTGCTAATGATTCTCATGGGAATGGTAAAATAAAATTTTTTATGAATAGAAGAGAATGGATAAATTAATTCCTTAAGAAAAATGAATAGTACATTGATTGAAAATCAACATTTTCCTAGGGATCGATTTATAGGTTTGTGTCATAAATGTGGTGAACAGGGGAATTATCTAATCTAATTTCCACTTCTAATGGTTAAACCCTAGACCATGTAAATAACTAGGATGAAATTAAATTGTTGATCTATTTATGTATTATGATTATGTAATTATAATTTATATGTATACATTCTAGTAGTATTTTGGTTATAATAATCATGAAATATATATAGATTATGTAAAATTTTAGAAGCATATATATGTTCATTAATTTATTAGTGATGGAAACCAACAAATGTATATGTTTTTAAGGGTGACCATTAACTAAAATATTAAAAAACTCCATTTGGGGATATTTGTGTTGGGAATGTTACATGATTAAAGAAAATTTTTGGACAAAATTTATTTGAATAAAAACCATTAGTTATGTATATGAAAGTGTTCTTTGAGTGGTAATTCCATTGCATTTTTTTTGGAAAAAAATTATTCGTATTGTTAACCATTAGTGTTTATCATATATTGTATGTTGAAGTAATGACAAGTTCTTAAATAGTTTTAATATTAGATGATATATATTAAAAAAAATTAAAATGAAATCATATATGTTATGTGACAACCAATCAATTTTGGTAATGTTGTGGGATTGATCACATAACAAAAGTGATATACGTGTATAATTACAACCAATGGACTATTTGATGTTCTAAAAATGTGTAATATTTATACATAATATATTTTATGAAAAAAAATTATCTATGAACCAGTTATGTTATGTTTTTTTATAGATTAGTTTTTTTTATAATGGATAACTTCTACTAGACATATTTTCATTGGAATATATATAGTGACACAAAAAAATAATCATCCCTATTTTATGGATATAAAGATTTTTTAGTTGATAATTTATCTAAATTATTAAAAAATTCATTTTTGGACATTCATTTAATTAAGGATGAGTTGAATTTACAATTTTATGGAGGAAAAACCAATGGATTAAATTGTAATTACGAAATAGAAAGATATTAGTTAATTATAATTTCTATTATCAGTAGTCATTAATTTAGCTACTCAACCTTAAGAAAAGTATTATCAAATGAATTATCCTATTTTATTAATATCTAAAGAATATAAGGTGTTTTGATTCATCATGAATTAATGGTTTATTGGTTTTTTACTTTATCTTGATCATTCATATTCTTCGGATCAATAAAATCTATCATCCTCCATCATTATTTAGGCATTTTAGTTTTATTACATTCCCAAATATTTTCCACCATCAATGTTCACATACATATAATTCTAGTAATATTTTATTCTTGATGATAATTCTTATTTCTAATTAAATATATTGAAATGAATTTTTATTAACTGTTTTTATATGTTGGTTTTTCAATAATGAAGTTTCTGAAATTCAATCCCCACATTAACAATATCATGATTAAATTTAGATGTTGCAATTTATTTAATGTTTGGATAATATAACACCCATATATTTTTAGGGATATTATTTTATTTTACATAATATGTGACACACATCATTGTTCTTAAATAACCCATAAAATATATTTTTATTAATTTAATTTGCATACTAGCTTACAGAATATGAAATACCGGGCTAAAAAACCATATTATCGTATACTTTCATAACCTATCTGGTAAATTGTAGGGTATGAATAATAAAGCCTAAATTAATAATAATTTGGTTATAAATTTATTATAATGAAAATAATAATAATTTAAATTAATAATGAAATGTTTATTTGAATAAAGTTATATTTGTCTATAAAAATAATTCAGTCATCATTTGTGTACATAAATTAAAATTAAATTTTACCACATATAGAAATTTTATTTTTAAAATAAAAATATTATTTTTGAAATAATCACACACTTATTATCATAGAGTGAATTTTATGGATTTTTTTTGAAAAGATTCTTTTCATGATGAATTGTAAAAAATACTAATTTTTTAAATACTTCCTTTTATTAAAAATAATATTAAATGATAAATCATATTTTAAATAGATTATAATGTAAAATTTGATCAATAATATTTTAATTTAACAAAATTTTCTCATTTTAATAAATTTAATATTGAATTGTGATATTAATTACATTATATACTTATGATAATATTCATATTGGATACTCGCATTATCATCAAATAATTATGTATAATTTTATATTAAATTTTTCAACTAATATGAATTTAATTTTCCAAAATACATTACATATATGGAATACAAAAAATTCATAATATATAATAATTTCATCTTATTTATTTTTAATTATGAAATGTAAAAGTAGTAAAAATTAATTACCATGTTTATGGTGAAAATCGATTTGTCGGGGGTTAAACTAAAATGATAAAGGTAAAAATGACCTAATAATGTGTCCAAACCAAATTTTGGGCCACATTTCAACTCTATTACCTCTAAGGATATATAATGTACCACATAATGGCCTTGTATCAGGATTAAAACATTGAGGTAGTTTGATCTTTTAAAAAATTACATTTGAGTCCTCTACCCACATTTCCACGGCCCCCCTCTCCTCCCCCATCTTCACACATTCAATCAATTTGGTTCTACCAGTACATAAAATAATAAGGTCTATTATCCCCACCATGCACCACAAATAAAATTTTCTTCGTAAATTCACCCATGAAAGGATTTCGGTGAAAACATAAAAACGTTTTTTGAAAAATCGTAATGTTCTTGAATGATATTTTTTTAATTTATTTTACACTCCACCAACTTAAAATATTATTAAAAAATTAATATTTCATATAAAAACTAAATTACATATATTTTTTATTTATATTTCTATGGTAATAACATATATCTATTTCCACTTTCATCAAATGGGAATGTAACTGTTAATTATGTCAACAACAGACTACCGCCTCAGGACCCAATGTAATTTGTTTTCCATCATCTCCTTTTAGGGATTGATATAATGATGGATTTGATTTATAAATATGATATTTATTAAAATATAATAACTTTTTAATTATAATATAATATATAACATCTTAAATTATATTCCATTTAAATTATGATAATGTCGCTCTAGTGTGAGGCATATTACACCCTCACCAAGTGATGTGATACATTTTTCAATTATGAATTACTTGAAATGTAACAAAGATACAATAAATGAAAATATGTGATATATTTTACATGATATATAATATTTAAAATTAATTTATCACCAAATTACTTACACTTTCAACTGTTAGCATGATTATAACATCGCTCATGCATACGTACAACCAACCATCTCCACGAAGCGATGTGATCCATTTTTTTAAAAAAAATAATTTTTATTATAAAAATTATAAAAGGAAAAAATGAAATTTATGACATTAATATAATTCTCGATAATATTTAACTATTTAATTTAGATTAACTACATGGTTAATTTCATTAGATGCATGAGAGAACATGAAAATTAACACTAGAAACAATGAAAATAGTGAAATATTACTAAAAATTGGTAATTGTTTTTCATAATATGACCATAAATGATATTATAAATATAGACATGGTTCCGGTTTAGATAATTCACTTTATTCAATGCATTATACCATTGGTTAAATACATTTCAACCAAAAGGAAATAGGATATAAGGGACATCGTTAATGTTTTCCTACATTAAGGCATATTGTAATCTTATACACCTTGATTAATTGATCTTTTGTATATACATCATCATTGAAATGTAATATCATTTTTACATTATAATTGATGGTTTTTTATATTTCATTTTTAATTATTTCATCCATGGTGATCAAAATTAAAATTAACTACGTAGTATTTAATTTCAAAACTCAGTTTCTTTTTATTAAGATATATTAATTCTTTATTGTCATTGATATTCTAAGTGATTTCGTGTAATGAATTTTAAATATATTTTTAAATTGAACCTCATATGTTATGTTGATTTAAATATTATTCAAATTATAGATTCATTGTTTAATTATATATTCAATGTTATGATATCTATGAGGGTAAAGTTCATAATTTTATTTTAATCAGTATTGTGTATGGTTGAAATTATTATAAATGATATAATATGATCATTGTATAATAAAAAAAATTATTTTTTTCACCTCTTGTAATTCGTTATTATTTTATCTATTGGTATAATTATTTTTCTCATTAGTATCCCAAAATTATTGTGAATGTTTTTTTAATTAAATCTGGCATCATTTCTCTAATCTGTCGAAATTTATCATTCATCCAAAAACATGTTTTATAAATAAAAATATTTTTTAAAAAAATATTCAAAATTATTTATTAAATACAATTTTACAAATATTTTATATTTTTTGAAAAAATATCGAAGCAAATCATCATGTCCTCTTACTAATAATGAATATTTATCTTCTAAAACAACTTTTATCATAATCCATGTTTTAAATTGTTGACATATATGGAATATTTACTCATCAATACCACTAATTTTTTTAAAAATTCTTTTATATGTCTCGAAGATTATTTCTGAATAAATGTATTTCCAAAATATTTTATTCGCTGTTTGTTTGTTAAAAATTAAATTAAAAGTGATATTTTCCAAAAATTGTTTTTAATGTCATTTTTAAGGTAATTCAATTAATCAACAATAAATACCAATTATTTTACATACAGAAATCTGAAGATATGTCATATTAATACCATTAAAATTCATTTAATTGACGTTTATGATAATTTTGACCATGTGAAAAATTGAAATTAAATTTCTCTGTTTTTTTGTATCAATATCTTCCCCACGAAATATTCACTTTCATGTGATCAATGTATGTTAATGTTTCCCTAAATATACATATTATTTATAATGGATATTTTTATTTCTTAAAAAATTTATCATTCTTAAAAATTTAGTTTTACATTGAAAGTAATTTTCTTATCTGGGAAAAAAAATTTAAATACTAATTTATTTCACAATACATATATTAGTTGGAATGAAACATTTTTAATGAAATATTTTTTTATTAAATATATAAATAATGATTTTTAAATGTAGTTTAATGTAGGGACAGAAATTATTTATCCCCTGATGCATTGGATGATTTAGGGGAAAAATGTGTTTGCTATAATAAAAATCGGATTGTAAATATAGTTTTAAACTACCTTATGAAAGGTATTGATTGTATTAGTGTCAAAATTGTTGACATCAAAACATCCAACTATTTTTTATTTCCTTACATAAGATTTCTATTATTATTATCCATGAGTTTTTTTCAACTATATTATCTCAAAATAAATTATTTATCAATTATTAATTATACAAGATGTGTTTTCTATTATTTATATTGACATGTTGATTATTCATTATTTATTAATTATAGTAATTATATATAAATTGAATTTGTGTTATATTACTTACCTTTAAATTTTGATTATTTAGTCCATCGATGAAAGTGATATTATTTAAATGGATTGTGTGTTCAGATATTTACCAATCCAGATTGATTATTCCTTATTTATTCATGATATTTATGTTATTTAAATGTAATATATGTTTATTTTATTACCTTCACATATTTATTATTCGTTATCAATTCATAATAGTAACATTATTTAAATACCATTTGTGTTTGTATATTTATCATTCCATATTTATAATTCCTTATTTAGTCATGAAAGTAATGATCATTGAATAGATAGTGTGATAAATTAATTATCATTCCGTATATGTATTCATTATCTAATAATTATAGTATTGTTAATGCTTAAATGGTATTTGTGTTCATTTATTTACCTTTCCATATTGATTATTTAGTATTGGTTATTCTCACATCTTCATTATATCTTCCCCTTTATAAAACACATACAATGGTGTTGAGCTCACACTTATTTTTTTATTTCCAATAAATCAATGAAGGTTTATATAAATGGTATAAAATGATATTATACAGGGGATAATGATATTCTAAAAAAATATTTTTGTTGTTTTTACATTCAAATGTATATTTGGAATCATGTATGTATCTAGTTTACCCATACTACTAAACAATTTGGACCCCACAGAAGTGATTACTATCCCAAATGCCTTGAAGGCCTTACTTTTTTTATTTTTCATAACCCCTTTACAATGGATGAGGGGGAACCCTTACAAGGAACATAGGTTTAGTGCCTTACATGACCCAATGGTCTTATAGGAATTCATATTAGTCATGAAAACATCGATATGCCCCTCCCTAGTTTCTACGTTATAAATTTAGCTTCTATACTTCTCACTTCATGTTTGGATACCATTTACTATGCAAAGTTGCATAGGCTCGGTCCTAATGTAAATATTCATACCGTCTTAGTTTTTCCAAATCATAATAGCTTTGTTCATTTGAAACTACATGTTCTGATCAGTCATATAGAGTTAGTTTTTTTATTTTTTCTGGGTGCATCCGCAATTTCATGACCTATATGAGGTGCTCAAAAGGCCTTAAGGTGGACAGAATTCTTTATGGTGGTCCATTTCCTTAACATTCTCAAAGGAAATAATAAATCCATGGCCAAATCGGTGGCCCAATGGTGAATAGTTCTAGCTGATACAGTACCTACTACCATACACTACAGTACCTGCTACAATATCCTGCGAACATACCTCCTCCCTGATTCAAACCTGGGTCTCATGGATGCAGATCAAGATTCCACCCCAATCATGTTAAGGATCATGATCCACGATGTGATAAAAATATCTTATGAAATTTATTTAAGTACACATCCTCTCCAGGTTAATGGAGGTTGGTTTATCCATCTAATCAAAATATTACATTAATAAATGAACTCAAAATCATAAGACAATTTGTTAAAATATATATATATATATAAATATATTTTATAGTTTTTAAAGTCACCAATAACACAAATGATTTATTTTAGTCATTAAATTTTTTATTTCTAAATAACTTTTATTTTAATAGAGAATTATTCATATATACTCTACAATCAAGGGTATTTTAATTCATGAACATTTAGAACCTTTAGGTATCAGAAATTTAATTGAAATAATCATATAAAAAACTATATTAGTAAACCTATCCACCACGTATCGCATCAATTCCCAAGTGGATAACCACATTAAAAATTTTATAAGACTCAATAAAGATGGATGAATAAATTAAAATATAGTTATAATATTTTCCATGGTTGAATATGTTATACAATGTAATTAGATATTTTTGAATTATTTAATTTAAATAAATGATATGATATGTTATTGAAATATAAGAATGAATAAATAGTTCATTGTTTTTATGAATGAATGACTTAAGAATGATAAATATGATTACATTTTTAAAATTATTTCAAAATGTTGTGGTTTGGTTTTATCGACTCTTGGGTTTTTGAGAAAATGGATTTAAAAATTATTTTTATTAATTCATTGTTGGATTCATTGTTGGGATGGGAAGGATTTAATGGTCATGATATCTCCTACTTACTAAAAAAACCTTATTTCCCTTTTTTGTAATAATTATGGATCATAATGCATCATGTTTATAAAAATACTATATTTAATCCTTATTATCACAAGATATTTAATTTTTATCAAATTGTATGTTGAAATCCTTAGTATGATTTGGAGATATATGTTTCTGATTACTAAATTAGTGGCCATCAATTTAATAAAGTGGAATATATTTTAAATTGTATTTATAATTTTGAATAATCAAATATTAGTATGGGGATATGAAATACTATCAAAAAGAACCTTAAATGTTTTAATTAATTAACCTATCATATGGCGGGACTTTTCAAAATCATTCTATTAATGACATAGTATAAGGGAATATGAATAATAAAAGAATACATTAATGTGTGTATATAGATTAATGATGAAAAAATCTTGAGCAGAGAAACACTTCTCCCCAAAAATGTTTTTCTGGATTCATTATTAGGTATTAGAAACATTGTCCATTATTCATTAATTATCCATTATATACAATTGTAATTAATTTTAATGGAAATTAATAAAAAATATTCCAATGTTTTTTATGGTTTCCTATGGATATTTAGTGGGATAAATGTTGGTTTGAGTTATAAATTTTATCACACCCTATCATTTCTAATCAGAAAATGACATTTTAAATCATAAAATTATTTTATGTTATATATAATCATGGAAAATGTCCCTATAAGAGAATTTACTATGAAACCTTCTGATCTACAACTTCATTCTTGATTCATGGATTGACTAAGATGTTTCACATGGTGAAACAATGTCTGATTATCTCATTTAATTTTTCACTTAATGAAATGTTTTGGGGTATTCTTTTTCAATGTTTATACATTTTTAATTTTACATTCACAATGTGAAAAGATTTTTTCCAGCCCCAAGAGGACTGTTTCATCCCGATTCATCTGTTCTAACCATATGAAGATTCATTGATCATCCTTTGTTAGGGAAATTTTATTTTATGTGGAAATATTATTCATTTTCAGATCCTATTGATGATTTTAATGAAGATGTTTTATATTTAATAATATGAATAAGTCCATAAAATATATAGGAATAAAATAATACATTATGTTTCTATCATATTGTATTTTAATTATAAAAATTATGCATGATTTTTCAATATCATATCCCCCATTATTGAATCTAGACATGTCATTATCGATGAAAACTCAATATACTACCAAGGATGATAAGATAATAATGCTATAAAATAAATTATATCAAAATCAATTGAAATTTTTTTCATTAAATGTTCACGAATTTTAATTATAAATTTACTCAATGCCACACTATAAAATTAAACATGTATACCATGTATTTTAATTTAATCTCCCTAATATCCACACATTTCTGTTCATTCAGTTTTATATTTCTATTCATTTGTAATATAAATGGAATTTGTATTTTACATTTCATTTAATATAAAAAATTATTATCCATGTAATAATTGTAATTGAAATTCTTATAATACCTCAAAACATGTCACTTTTCAATGTATTTCAAGGAATCTATCATCCCAACTACATACAGATATAATAAAAAACAATAATGTGTTATTGGGAATTAGGTTCTACTTAGTACAATGTATAAGATGATTTGGTAAATTATTATAAATGAAAATATAAAAAATGAGGTTTGAGAATATATAATATTTCATTATATAAAAATATAACATCAAAGGTATTATCTTATAATATGTCATCTACCCATCACCCAAATTTCAAGGTGTGTCATGATAAAATCATGAAAATTGAATGAAATTAAATTTATTTACCTTTTATTCTTTTGATTGTTTATTTTGAACAATTTTTTAAATAATATTATAATTAACACCTACAAATATGTGATAAAATTAAAATTATACTTGAAATGTTGATTTTTTATCATCTAATGGAACACTAAATTATTTTATAAAAATAGGATAATAATATAACATAATAAATTGAAACATGTACACCAAAAAATCAAAACGAATCCCCCCACACATAATAAAATATCTTCAATTTAGTACATCAACACCCACAATGGATGACCTCATCCCCTCACGCACTCTTTCAAAAATAATGTAAAATATTTTTTATATAGGCTTGTATATAATAGGATTATAATATATAAATTTTTTTAACATAGACATTTATGGTTTTTATGTGATTAAAAAAGATTACTAAAAGGTTGGGCAATTGATTATGTGTTAATGAAATTCATAAAAAGATTAAAATTGACTCTACTCAATATTATATGTGAAATGGTAAAATTTAGGTTTTTGAATAGAACATGTATGTGTCTCTCAATAAAATGTGCTATAGAAATGATTGGGGTATTTTGGATTAGAAAATGTCTCCAGAATGAGGTGATTTGTTAATACAAATACACATTTCAATTTATAATAATAATAACATTAATTAATATAAATATTTAAAGTTTAATAAATAAAAAATTATAAGAAAATGTTCATTTAAAAAATCATCTAGTCTTTTTAAATCAAGATTTTCAGAGTACAAAATCATAATAGTTTCTATAGTAATACATTTTCTCATATTTCTCAATCCAATAAATATCCATCAATCTTAATATAAAACCATGAAATGTTACCTAACTATTTTATGTTTCATGGTTATATTGAATATAGGAAAAATTAAATATTGGGAATGTAATTTTTAGTTTAAACTGTGAATGAAAAATAAATTTAGATAACATAATATAAATAATATAATTTAAATGATTAATTCATGTTCATAATTTCTTTAACTAATTAAATGGGAGATTATTCCAATTTTTAGGATTGTTATATAAATTTAACAGGTATTTCTTTCTTAAAACATTCTTCTACTGAATTAATGTTTCTAAAATTTTAACACAAATATTTGAATGTAAATTCCATCAAAATTTATATTTGGATTATTCAATGGATTTTCATAAGAATAAAAATATTAAAATATATATCCTAAATACTTTGGTTGGTCATAGAATGAGTTTTTTATCTTTATTTGATCAACCAAAAATTTATTAATAAGCTCAGGTGTTGTAATATTAGGAATATATTCCGTGATTTATGGACATAAATGGTGGAAAAAATAACCTACCGATGTATGTTAATCATTTTGATTCCTCTCTAAATAAGTTAACTCTTCCAATTGGAAGAACTTACTAAATTTCATTTATACTAATAATCCATTTTTTCATTGATCAAGAAAAATTAAATGAATTATCATGTATCATAATTATATATTTTTTCCATTTTAAAAAATGATTGATTCGGTCTCCCCTCCATAGTAAGTTTTATTATCTTACATATTCCTATTATTCAGTTCATTACATTCAAATTGATAATACATTATGGAGATAATTGCCTCTTCAGAATTTTTATTACCTATAACATATATTTATCATTGAAGATTTTATCTTCTAACAAATCATCATAATTATTCACATTTCAATGTTTCATTTCATGATTAATGTTAAAAAATATTTTTTTTCACTAACTCTTAGACAGTTTCAACAACATTGTACATCTATTAGTGATTTCACATTCTCTAAACTGTTAATGAGGGGCAGATGGTCTTCCTATATGTCCATAACTATGATATATATTGTTTATTACAATCTATTGAATTTTATTGAATTATCATCAACTAGTCATAATGGAAATTTTACTATTGAGGATTTTAATTGAAGTCTTAATCTTTTGGAATTCTGTAATTCTAATAATTTGATTCTGAAGGTGTTTAATAAATTTATATTGAATATCTAACCTAAATCACATATTTTTATTAAAATTATATTTCCACTATAATAATTTGAATTGAGAAAAAATACACAGATCTTCTTTCATCTTTTAAAGGTCCTTTAACCCAATAACTAAACATTAATGTCTGGGTGGTATGGTTTTATTTTACTCTAGAATTCTATAAGAGGTCACTATGACTTTTATAAATGTTGTTTATATTATAATCTTTTTATGATAATCTAAAAAATAGATGTTAATTTAAAAATTATAAAAAATAATTAATTAATTTAACCTTACGTGCATAAATGTTCTCACTAAATAGTAACTCATGATAATTTAGCATCAAATCGAATAGTGGTGTCTCATCATAATCCAAATTTTAATAAATCATTTTTTTCAAAATATTCATAATTTTCTTCCTTTACCTTATAATAGTATTTTCTTTATTGTCACTTTCTTGATTTCAGATGGTTTCTGAGGACATTCCAACACAATAGGGAAATGAATTTCAAATATGCATGCGACTGTAGTTTAGGGAATTCTTTTAGTTTTCCTAATTGAATGACTATAAGATACCCAGTAATTTTACTATCATTAAATTCTATGTTCTATATTATGGTATTTTGTTCCCATGAATTTAATTTAATTTCCATTATTGATGCACCTTAATCATCTAAATAGGCTATAAGGTTGTTGCTATTTTTTCTTGGGTAATCATGAAGGTATCCAATGTTTCCACTACTTCGTGGGATTATCTCTATAGTGAAGATCCTTTATATTCTTGAAAACCATAAATACTCTTTTGATACAATTTTCCAAGTTATTATTACATCTACCAACCATTCTAATATTTACCCCTATTGTAATAAGAATGACTGTTTTATTTATTATATATACATTGGTATTTTGGTTTTTTTTCATTTATAGTTTATTTTAGTCATTAAAGGTTCCATTTACACAACCATAATTTTTTTTGTTGGCTAGAATCAAATATCTTCTCTAAATTCCATAAATTTTTAATTTCATTGTATTATTTTAAATTTGATCTAGAATGTTTTGAATTCATCAAAAAATATGCATCTTTAGTAACCCACCAGTTATAGAATGTAATATTCACTCTAATCCCTTCATAATTCATTAATACAATTTTGTTAATTAAAATACATTATTATATACCATGGTGTAAGGACTTTAAAATAAATTTGTTAAAGAGTTCACAATTAGTTTACGTTTCCCCATCCCCAAATTGGCTAAATTTTCAAATGTTTCCCTAAATTTAAATTTTCTTATTATGTGGAATGTAATGGGTAGGATAGTTTTTTTATATCTCATCCCATGTAAAGATATAATACATCAAAAAATATCCATTTATGTTATCAACCATGGAAATAATGTCATAAAATGTGAAGTGTTACCACATCACTTGAGATATTGTTGGATTGGATTGTGTTGTTAAGGATGAGAAATACATTAAAATGTGTATTCAAATATACATGTTAAAAGGCCAAAAAAATAACATTTTGATATCATTTGGGTAACATATTACATGATTTAAAACTAATTTTTTTTAAAAGTAAGGAACATGTATTATGGGATTTAATAATTTGTTTGATGTTCTTTAGCATTTATAGACTGTTAATAGCCATAGATATCTATAATGATCCCTGAAAACATTCTCATTATCTACATTATACATACTCACTTCTTTTCACTTCTTCTTTATCCCTTTTACAAGCTCTGTATCATAGTCAATTATTTTTATAACTTTTCTTGATGTTTTTTATTCATGTATAAAATGACTCAAAATATAAATTAACAACCCAAAAATCAAAAAATATCAGAGAAACATAAAATAAAATGATAAAAATAAAAAAAATAAACCCTAAAAACTAATTATAAATACACCAAAAATTTTGTTAAAAATTAGATCAACTATATGTAATTATTAATTCCATCTAAGAATGACCAAAAATAAAAATTTATAGAACATAAATTAGTGATAATGTTTTTAAATATGTAGTTAGAAGCAATATTTAGTTCTAACCCATGAGGTAGTCCCCTTAGTTATTTTTGGTTTTTTTAAAAGTATTTTATTTTATTTCTTTTTGAAAAAGTGGAAAAATGAAATAGTTGATTACTTTTTATATATATAGCCCAAAAAATGTAATAAATGTTTGGTTTTCAATAATAATGTTTTATTGGAATCATTGGGTTATGTAGATTTTCAGGTCTTTGTGAAAATATATTTATAAATTAATTATATTAATTTAAGTTTTATGTTAGAATTTTAATGATGATGATCAAATTATCAGGGTTTCCTCTCCATAGTGTGAAGATAATTTATTTCCTTTAGTCTGGTAATTTAGAGTAATACGGAATTTTGTTTATCATGATATAATAAATTATCCTAATACCCCTATAATATTAAATGGTCATGAAAAGTTTTGTAAAATTAGTTTCTCTATTTGAAGAAATTAATTTATGACTAAAAATTCAATAGTCATGAATTTATTAAATATATACTCATTGGAAATATGAAATTTAAATTACACAAACCCAATATTAATAAGGAAAAATAAAATAAATTCTAGAAGAACCATCCCTATTTTTATACATTACCAAAGAATAATTCAGGCCACATTATTGATTTGTTTAGGAAGTAAGTGGGAAGGAAAATAATAAAATATTATAAGAAAAGGGGTGGAGGAAAATTTATAAGACTCCACAGCAGCACAACGCTTTTCCATAAGAATTAGTATTTGAATCATTATAAGAGAAATAAAAACATGGACCCTTATTTATAATCCTTTGAGAATGGATCAATTTTTTAAATTCATCCATATGTACATCAAATAAGATTATCAAATATCTAATTGTGTTCATGGGCCATTTTTACTATTAAATAACTTTTTGGGCCATAAATCTTCTCAAATGAAGTAATTTAGTGACCTAACACTACATTTTACATCATAAACAATGACATCAAAAAGTAATTTATAATTTAAAAACTCCCCATTTATGAATTTATTGTGTAAATTTTCAGTATGAATCATTCAGGATACATTACCACACTATGGGAAAAAGGGGTTTTTGCGAGGGTTATTTGCGACGGGGATAAATATCATCGCAAATAGACCTATAAGAAACATATTTGTGATGGGGGCATTTTCCCATCACAAATAACTACTTATTTTTTATAGGGAAAGCTCACCCGTCGCAAAAGGTTTGGTGCGCAATGTTCGCTAAACTGCGAGAATGTTATTTGCGATGGGGGGTTACCACCCGTCGCAAATAACAAGCAGTGGTAAAAAATATTTCCAATGGGAATATTCCCCCGTCGCAAATAGTATGTCGGCATGTTTTTATTTGTGATGGGTCCCGTCGCAAATAACAATTTAACCGTTGACCGTGATAAATTCGGGCTAAAGTATTTGCAATGGGTACTATCGCAAATAATACTATTTGCGACGGGATACCCATCACAAATAGTCCCGACGCAAATAAGCTAACCTATAAATACCCCCATCCATTTTTTTATTCATTCTCAAACTCTATCATGTACTTCTCTCAAAACTCTATTTTTAGAGTTCACAATTTTTAAAGTTTAATTTTTATTTCCGGAGTTGATATTGAAGTCTTCAACAACTATCAGAGATCAACGTCAGATCAATTTTAAGGGTATTTGCGTTCATTTTAATTTAATATTTATTTTAATATTTTTAATAATTATTAATTAGATGTAATTTAATTGTGTTTAGATTGTTTTGTAATTTAATAAATTTAAATTATTAGTATTCATTGTTCATAGAAAATGGTAATTAGGAATAATTAATAATAATTAGAAATAATTAATAATAAATCGGAATAATTAATAATACTTAGTCATAATTTGGAATAATTATTAATAATTAGTCATAATTAAGAATAAATACTAAAAATTAGTAACAAATACTATTGATTAGGAATAAATAGTGATAATTAGTAATAATTAGTTATAATTAGTAATAATTTGGAATAATTAGGCAATAATTGGGAACAATTACGAAAAATAACAAAAAATACAAATAATTACTAATAATTACTAATAATTACTAATAATTATTAATAAACGTCCCCCATGCATGCATTAACCTTTACAACTAAGCCATTTCAATTTTTTATACATTTAATGATCTATATATATATAGTTATATTTATTCGTATATTAATATAGATTTATATTAATAAAAATATATTTGGTTATATGAATATATATAGATATATATATATACATATTCATATATTAATATATATATTAATTCATATATTAATATATATTAATATCTACTTATATATATATATATATGTAGTTATAAATTTTTATTCGTATATTTATTTGTATATTAATATATATTTATAAACTTAGTTTTAAATAAATTTATAAAATATGTTTTTATGTGTATTTATAAATAAATATATAAATAAATACATACATATATAAAATACACACACATAGAGAGAGATATATAGATATATTAATATATATATATATAAATAGGTATGCATGAATACATAGAAATGAGGGGGTGAAAATCCATGAAGAATGTTAAAACGACTATAACTTATAATCTGTAAGTCCGTTTCAACTCCACAACTAGTAAAATCGAAGAACATGAAATGATCTTCGATATGGTATGTGGTACAGGCCAAACGGACATCCAGATCCAATGTTATATCCATTTGAATGTTAAAATGACCATAACTTCTAATCCAAGAGTCCGTTTCAGCTTTACAATCAGTCAAACCGAAGAACAAGAACCGATATTCGATATGATATATGGTACACGTTTATCGGACATCAGGATCATAAGTTATAGCTATTTGAATGGTAAAAAACGGGGTACGCCGACTAAAAACTCAGTTTTGAGGCCTTCTGGGCCTTTTGGCCTAGAAATGACATTGGACAGGTTTTACCTGTCCTTAATGCTGTATAGCTCGTCGCAGGCTTCAATTTGATATGCTGTAGAGGTAAAACAGAGTCCCAGATCAAAAGTTATGGATGTTTGAAGTTTGGGTTTCATTTTCAACTTATTTTCGTTTTTTCATTAATTTTTTTTTATTCAAAGAGTTATTAAATGACTATTAATTGAAAAAAAAACATAATTACAAATTAAAAATATAATTTTTTTTATTTTATAATCCACTTTTATTAAATATCTTATAAATTAATATTATATTTCTATAGATCCTTTCAAAAACATATTTATAAAATAAATATTATATTTATATCAACAGAAATAGGTTAATATATTTAAATATTAATAAATAATTTTTTTATTATTATTTGCGACGGGCCCGTCACAAATAGTTTCTTCTAAGAGACTATTTACGACTGGAAAATCTCCCGTCACAAATACTTTGTTGTGACGGGCCCGTTGCAATTTTTTTTAAAAAAAAACCATAAATCTATATGCGACGGGCCCATTTTTTGTCACAAAGAAATTTTATTGCGACGGGCCCGGCGAAAAAACATTTGTTGCGACGCCGTTTTCCGCAACGGGTCATTTGAGACGAGGCCCTGTCGCAAAAGGCCATTTGTGATGGGATCCCGTTGCAAATGACCCATCGCCAATACTTGTATTTCTAGTAGTGCCACAAGACACATTTTTGTATTGTAATGACACATCATCTTATTATCCCATGTGATTTTTTTTCTTCATTATTTGTATTAATTCCTTGTTTTATGAAATTTCTACATCATATATTGGAAATTAATGCTTTAAAATGATATTTTTTGGATCATATGCTTTGTTTCATTTAAATTATATTGTTTAAAATAAATTATGATAATCATTTGTCCTGAAATTCCACCATTAAGTAGAAATATCGATCATTTTTTCGCCTCTTAATTGATTACCCTAAACTGATTTGACTATCCAAATATGAAAAAAAACAATAAATATGTATAAATAAATTATTAATTTAAATCATAAAAGTAATTTCTATTTATATAAAAATCTATTAATTAATATTATGTATCAGTTCATAGGTTCCAATTACATTTTCCTGGTTTTTATCATGTTCTCATAATTGAAACACACAATGACCACTCAGGTGGTAGTTTGTGTATCAAGTATTAATGTTAAATCTACTTCATTAGTGATAGTGAATCTATTTTAATTTTTATCTTTAAAAATAATATTATTTTATTTCTCTTATATAACATGAGTATTTAATATTTGCATATTTACTTTGACGATTTTAATATCAGATTCTAGAACACAACTATAAGGCCCAAGATGTTAGTGTTATAAAGCCATTTGGATGTTGGTGGTGGGAAATTAATTTCACATGGGGAGATATACTATAATATTCATCTTATGTAATAATATATAATTAAATGAAACATCCTAATTAGTTATGAAATCAGACAAAAACATAGAGAACATTAGTGATAAGTCACCAATAATAAATAATTTTCCCTATTCTATAACAAATGAATACAAAATAATATATAATAAATAATCAGAAATAATATTTTATATGTATATAATAATATATAATAACATTCTAAAAAATGTAAAAAAAATAACAAATACATTGATACGAGTTCACATCCTCACCACAAAACAATAACTTTATCATCATTGAGATACTCCACCTCACCTACCCGAGTGTGGTCACTCACATTAACCTGTGTACTAATGTTACATTTTAGCACTATTCATTTTATATATACAATTTGAGATAATAATATTCACTATTATAAAAATAATAGGTCCCTGGAAAACCATAGTGTTTTTATGCATTATATATTTCAAATAAGGATGATAAAAATTATATGCATTTCATATGACATATCATTGGGTACTCATGAGTCTTCTACTATTAGAAACCATTATATTTTTTTCAAAGGGATATATTTTTTTAATAATGGAATTAATATTAATAAGTGGTACATATGGTCCATATAAATAATGTAAATACCTTGAAAATGTTGGTATATTATGTCTATAACTATTTTCTTGCTAAAATTCCGGATGATGAATTCAACATGGATTGATTAATTTTAAATAATGGACTGAACATGTATATTATATGGAATACTATCATTCAAAAATAACTATAAAAATTATTAATATAGGTGTAATATGTTGATAACATATTGATATAATTCATATATTTGATAAAAATATATAACTTCACTAGTTGGGAAGAAAATTCAATCAATGGAATCATGTATCATACTATAAGATTAAGACACATATTCAAGAGAATCATACGAAAATCATATGGAATTAAAAGATCATATTCTAGATAATTTTATTTCTAGTAATTATCTTTACCATTTCATAGTCCATGGAATAGTAAATCATTATGATGGATGAAACCATCCAAATGTTAAACAAAATTTTATATCTAACCACAAATTAAAAACACCAATAGTCATATGAATTTTTAAAATGTCATCAATTGAATATACATATTTATTATTATGTTAGTTTTTTAATTATAGTTATAAAATAGAAATCCACACACCAATATGTTATTATGAACATCAATATAAATCAATAATAAAAACTATAACATTTGCAATAATGTTCGAACTCACAAATAAATGAAATCCACAACTAATAACTCATCAGTCATTATGGAAAAAAAATGTATAGACTCCATTTCACAAATCCATCTATTATAAATGATAATATCACTTGTATTTCTATCATATAACCATAATACAGGGAATGAATATCTTATGTTCATCCCATAACTATCTCCAACCAAAAGATTTCTGAGGAAATCTCTTAGCCCATAACATGTAATCATAATTCTATAAATAATGCAATTGATACATTATATTCTAAAAATAATTATACTCTATAATAAATTATTGATGGATCATTACAAAATTATTTTTCCCATTTTTTATAATATTTTGTTTCCAAATTTCCTATAAAATACTATGAACACAGTGATATGGACTTTGTGACTCTTCACTAATTAATTACTAATATTTATTTCTATTATGATCCAATCATTATGTGATATATGAATATTATACCTCCATTGAATTCCCATTTTGAATAGTCTAGGTGTTAAAAGTCCACTATCAATAATCACAGTTATAACCTATATGATGTTCTTTTTTTGTAACATAAACTTAATATGGTTCATCAAACAAACGATTACATACATAACCCATATACCATAGCTCCTAATGAGACCTTACATCACCACTAAAAAGATATCACTATCTCACTCTATAAATAATATATGTCTCACCATCCTCTATGATATTGTTTGCGATAAATATTTTTTGTCTTCTAACTGGGGGTTTATATCTACTTAATTTTTTAGATTACATGTGGGTGATAACAATTATAGGATTATTATAATATATTTAACAAACTATAATTATTAGGAATTATGGTTGTCACTCTATTTTTATATACCAATATACTCACACATTCACATCACATAAAATATAAATTTAAAATATGATTAATGTATATAGGGATTTTATATATCTTAATAGAGTTACACCCTCTAATGCGATTCTAGTATATATTATTTAAGCTACATATATAATCATGATCCCTTAATACACTCTTTTGTCTGAGAACATATTTTAATTAATTATAAATAATTATAACAATGAGTTTTCATTATTATTCTATATTTAATATAAAATTGGAAAATGTCAATGATTGGTGGAAAAATGTGATATTTTAGTAATAAATATTGGAAAAATGAAATCAATGTATCCTGTGCAATTATAAAAAACATCCCAAATTCCATATAAAATTTGTTTCCCATTTTTACACAAAATAGATAATATTATTGAAAGTAATTTATGATCCTATTACATACATATAAATTTTGATAAAAAGTATTAATTAATATTACCTAGGACACTTTTATTCAATATGTAAAAAATCATCATCATTATAATGTGAACATAGATTTATTTTGTTAAAACACTAGTCAAATACCCATTTATGTTTTTCAAAATTATTTAATAACCAAAAAAAGCAACGATACATAAATAATTTGAGTTTATCTTAGTATATCATAATATACACCATTGAATAATTATTATATAAACTTGGAACAATGTTAAATTAAATATGAATAACCAATAAAACTACAGAAGGGATAATTCAATTCCATGTATACCAATCCAACTAAAAGACCAAAAATATTTTAATAAAAGAGTCATTCTTATTCAATTAAATCTATATTTGATCCACATGTTACCTGTATGTTTTAAACCAAATGTCTCCTAGTTTTTCTCCAGTTACATGGTCCATAAACTCACATATTCTCTAGTAACATAATTTTATGTGGTTATACATTGTTTTATATGACCACTAGAATCTCATCTTATTCCAAATTAATATTTACAGAGTACCTAAGGGGTTCTTCATCATTATTACTATTATAAAATATAAAAATCTAATAACATCCTTTACCCCTAATAAATTATTCCAAATAATTGAAAATTATCATAATTATAATATTGAATCATTAAAAATCTAACCTAGATCAAAAAAATGCTTTATCCTAAGTCTATAGTTCAAAAACAATTATGTTATTTTAGAAAAAAATGGAGTTTTCAGACCAACACCAATTTAATGAAATATTGAGTTTATAATAATTTATTAAATTATTTCGCATTGTTTTTTATCTGAATTTTTTTTCATGAATTATAATTTATTTATTACAGTGAAATTTTATGGAAATTTTGTTTTTTTTCTTTTAAAAAAATTCTATTATTTTCATCATAACCTATTTTTATGGTGAATTATTCAATGATTTTTCATAAAAATGTTAGGAACTTATATATATATATACATTTATTATTTATAAAATATATTTTTGATCATCTTTTAAATGGGTAATAACTGTCTATTAAATTAATGTTGGCGTGGATCTGGCTGGATGGGAACCACAATAGTAATTCAGACATAACAATTATTTTTATTGATGGATTGGATATAAATGTTGTATCTATTATATTAAATTAATTTGATTGTTTTATCCATGTTTTTGAACATATGGTTTACATATTATCCTGGAAGAACCCCCATGTTAAATTGACCCATTGAGATTAATTGAATCTTCGAGGATGGAAATTTTATCACCATATATTCCATCCTTAATATATTAAAAGTGGAAGAAATATTTATGGTGGAATGAAATATATAATGGATCATGTTTACTAAATAACACATTATAATATTATACCATTAATATATCTAATGATGGAATCCAATTTTTTACATTGAATATAGATAGTATGTGTGGAAAAATATTGCTGATTTTTTATTCTCCAATCGTTTCATGAGCCAAGAATTAGTTCCATCCAACCCAACACCGATCCTACTCAATGGAATGGCCTGATTGGATTTCCTAATCAGAAAGAGATATAAACTAGTGCTTGGGTATCAAAATTACCTCTTGAGAATGATTTCCCTAATTATTATAATCATAAGAAACCAACACTAACAAACATCGCATGGATGGAAAAACATAACCAATCATGGAATTAAATTTTTTCAGATTCGATATTTTACAATTTTATGCAAAAAACTAAGTGAAATAATGGAAAATAATATTAAAATACCAACTCATGACTCCATGAAAAAAGAGGGGAATCACCCCCAAGCCACCACTAACAACATGAAGTAACACAAGAATGTAAATGCACTATCACCACCATGACACGTATATTATTTAGATGGGTTATACATAACAATGTTTAAAAACCACTATGGGTGTATTTAGGGCCTGAGACAAATAATAGTAGGATTCTACAAAAAGGAAATGTATTTCATTGTATACCATTAGAAGAAAAATCAGCATGCATATTTTTACAAAACCCATTAAAGCATTTTCAAGAAATCACTTTCGGATAAACCATTCCCAAGGGAACACTTTAAAAAAACACCTTTTAAGGTAACACTTCAAAAGGAATATTGTAATAACACAGAGGTTATTTAGAAAAAAATAAATATAAACAATTCGACCATATCTTGACAGATTGAACCATATCAAATTTTTTTCTTTTCATAGAAGAGAACCACGTGTAAATCCATATGGGTTATCTTGACCGAGTGAGACACAATAAAATTGAACCTCATTGAAAAGTGGTTTAGTAACCATACCTATCATCTTTCTCATGATATATTAACTATGATGGGACACAAAATAGACCTAGTTGTCTCAAATGATATTCAAAATTTAGTTACTCTTTTAATCTTCAATCTAGCTATGTGAATCAGAGACTTTCCACATTCATATAAACTACATTCAATCCATTAAAAGAAATCGGTAATTTCATCTTCTATATCACTTTATTACTATATCTATTTTTCCCCCAAATATACCCCATATTCACATTGTGCTAAAATTACCATTCCACATTTCACATAATGAAATTTTTTCACATACAAAAATCATTATAAGTGCAATGGGAAATCACGAAATTCAATAAACCAAACCCCATTCCTTTTTACACACACCAAAATAATTTTCAAAAACATTTACCACCACTTATACAATACATAAAGTTAAATTTGTAAAAACATATCTAAACCACCCAATTGATCATCCAATCCAATGGGACAATCCCCTTTTTGGTCCACACATATGCCAATTTCATTTTATAAAACATTCTTCCAATAATTTGAAAATAATATAATTCATACTAAATGTGTAAAACAAGTACAAATGTTTGAAAAAAATTTATTTAGCTTAGAAAATGCATTCTAAACTTTAAATCCTGTTCAAATACCAATTATCACATTCCATACAAGTCATAGATACATTTTAAAGAACCATCATAAAAACATACACTAAAATAACCTATCCCTTTATAAATATATATATTCATCATAAATTCATCCCCAAATAATTGCAAACAATATTACAAAACTCCAAACTAAACCATTAAATATTTTTAAATACACAAACTAGTTTATTAAAATCATCTAAAAATGTAAGGGGATGGAACCACCTTCCTCACACATGGAAATTATTGTAAATTACTTCAGAAACTCAACTACACCATCAGAAGACCCTATCAAATATATTTAAAAAAAACTAGATTGAACACTAATGAATTATATTTAGTTATAAATAGACCATCCAACGTGATAGATATTTGAACCCCCAATATAGAAGAAGAGGATACCTATAATGGATGATAAATCAAGAGGAAATGTCACTTAATAGAAGAATCATAGAGGAAGAACATAAAATCCACCAATAAAGTGGAGATCCAAGGGATACAAGGGATGGGGGAGTAGATTCATAAATATTTAGTAGTAGAGTGGGACCTATATGGGAGGATTTGGGGGTAGTGTTCCAATAATATAGGATGAACTAGATATCATGCATGGTTTTGCAGTGTGGTTTTCCAAATCGTGCAGATATTCTACCCACCTTACTGTCCATGAGGAATATTCCAGAAGGTTAGCCAATAAGGTTTTCAAACCATTTCTAAACCATGTGGTTAGACACTGCCCAAAAATAGACATAGGCTGAACGATTTCATCGAAAAGGGTGTATGGATTAACAAACTATGAATCAACCATGCGCCTCTTGCTTTAAAACCCAAATATTCTTTTTTTTCAAAAACATAAAGAGAAACTAAGGGGGAAAGTAAGAGAAAAATAAATATAAAATTACCTCAAATGAATAATACTATAACACATGGTTTCCTAAAGAAAATATGATACCCAAAATTTAACCAGAATCGTGGATGGATAAACCAACAATTTGTGACATTTCTCCCAACCATAAATCTATTTGTCCCCAGATAGTCATTATAAGTCATGGTCTAAAAATAAAAACCAATATTACAAAACATATTATGGATATTTCATACAAACATCAAATGTGAGGAAGGAGTAATAACAAAAATTGGAATAGAGATTCACCAGAATTACATAGGATGCTGGAAAGACACCCAAGAATAATCCTTCTACCCTAAAAAAGTGAAAAAACCTCTAGTTGGTCCATCAAAAGATAATGAATATCATAATGGCATAATACAAATATCCCAAAAACGAAGAAATTAGAAACTACCAAACATAACTCATACATAATACCTAAAATGAAATGAAAAAAAAACTACATTTTGAAGAGCGTCGAGAAACATGAACCGAAAAATTGGTTACAATTATGTCTTCAAAAAAGACATATGTGCATCCTCAAAATCCCCGAATATTATTATACGGGAAACTCAAATCCAAAATCTCTGTAGGAAACTTCTCAATTCCATGATACACGTGATTTTGAATCGGTTTATCAAAACAAGATTCCTAAATGGACTCCCCACCCTGATAAAACTATCTAACATTGACCAACACTCATAGAAACCACAATGAGACCCACAAAGTGTCTCTCCACCATTAGAAATTCCATCCTTAAACCAAACCATAGTACTTCCTCAATAACTTAATAGCTCCAACCACTCGAGAAATGTGTGATGGGAACCCAATGAATGAACTGCCAAAATTTATTATCAGGGGTAATCCATGGAAGGAATGTCAATAAAAACGTTCATCCAATATAAAAAAACCATTGTAATCTTATGATGATAAATCCATTTAACTTTTACAATAATGATAATCCTACAATAATGATGAAAACACATAGTATGAACCCAAAAACTATACACATATCAATGGTGGATACCAATGCAGTTTCAATGTTCCACACACCTTCAATGTTTTCCTTACTATGTGAAAAGCCTCACCTTGTGGCCTAGGACTGGGGCCCTAATGAATTGAGTCATTTAATAACCCACGATCAGGAGATAATAGTCCCTGGTCAGAATTATCTATTTTTGATTAATGGGTGACCACTTTGTAATCTATGAAGAACCAAAACAAGAAAACAAAAAACATAACTTACTTAACATCAACATGGAACTTTCAACAATATATGGACTTACAAGATGAAAACACATCATCCCCTTTCACCGATATTCTGAAAAAATGAATAACAGAACATGAATAAGTCAAATTAATATAAAATATAGAAATTATGTATTCCCAATGGAAGACATACTTATGTTAAAATATAACTTCTCAAAATAATAAAATGTAAACTATTACATTTAAATGGAAAAAGGTAACACCAAAAAACATCACTATAAATGACCATTAGAAAAAAAATGTATTATAGGGAAACATACATTAAATCATGCCCTATTATGAACACTATTACTATAAATAGACACTCTAACTGCTTATGACCCGACTTACCACACTGATGGAATGGAATGATCCTACACACAATGTTGTTTATGAAAGGTATATAGGCCTTTTTAATCCCACAAGAAACACCAAAAACGTTAAGCACATTCCATTTCCCAAATATGACACTCCCTTCAACACTTCCTAATACTAGAGGAAAATTATATGCCACAAAAACTAATTCATTACAGAGCTTCAGCACAAACTACATTCCTCACTGCACTAACAAGGAGGTCAAATCATCTCTGACACCATCAAACTTAAAAGTAAAGCGATTCGTTTTTTAAACTGAGATAGCTCATGAAAATGGATTTATCATTATATTTTTGACATCCACTCTTCCACCTCAAGAAGATTTACAAGATCATAATAGATAATATGATTCAAATCCCTCAAATCATGAAAGAAATTCTATGGTTTGATCAACCCAAGGACTTGACAATGGTGAACAACCCGTGGCCTCACATCGAATATTCCTTGAATGTTTTGGGTCCTACACTATCTAATAAAGAAAACCAATAATCCAATAAAAATAATCCATTAATAATTAAATTAACACAAACAACCCCAAAAAAATGAAAATTAACTCAAGTCTTACCGAATAATATTTTTTTCAAAAGAACCCAGTAACCATAATTTGAAAATCAACTCATCTATGAGATGTCTGGATTTAAATTCAATTAAAAAAAGATTTCTCAAACTAAAAACACCTTGTGGGAAGCATTCCAAAATCAAATGGAGGCACCCCACATGATGACTATAATTATAACATAATATTTTCCCTTATGAGATTTTAAAATACTTAAATAATATATATAGGTTCCACACATACCAATGGAATTTCTTAGAGCCTCACTCATGCATATTCCCATGTGAACCCATGAAAACATTACCTAATATAATTAAACATACAGATTTCCACAATTATCTGGGCATGTTATTAGTTTTAGACATTCTAAAGGTCATGAATATAAATTTATACCTTCCATGACATGACATTCAACATCGATTTTCAACCTCTAAATTTACTTCGCATTTAATATTCAAAAAACCGTTTTAAAAAATTGCATGTCAAAAAATAAATACCCATTTCTGATCCCAAAAATCATTTTTATAAAACACTAACCATTCAATGAAACATATTTTTGAAAATTCTCACATAAAACCATTTCATTATTTATCGACATAAAATTCTATAGATTTCATCCAAAATGCAATTCATCTTATTTTATAACACGTATTGCAACAAGAAAATCAATCCACTAAATACTATATGATTAAAAATCCATTCATTACCATAAAAAATATGTCCAAAAAATATTTTTTCAAAATAAATTTCAATTTCTCCACAAAAACATTTCAGTAGACAACAAATTTCAATCATAAAATTCAAGCATCATTAAAATAATCATTATTTAATAGAATAATCATTTCAAAAAAAACACATTCCTATAACATCCTTCAAAATTAATGTAAATATTAACTTTCCATATATTCAAAACCAAACCATTTACATGTTAAAATAATGTTTTTCAAAATTTATTAGATAAGTGTTATCAATCATTTTTTAGAATCATAATGGAATCAAATCAATTATTAATGGGAAACTAGTTTTGATAGGTGACATGTCATATGGTTGGTGGCCATCTTCCAACAACACCATAAACATAGAGAGATTTCTAGGAGCATATATCGAGGTACACATGGTGTTATGAAACCTAAAATCTCATAGTTACCATTATTACAACTCCCTTATTGTTTCCCAAACATAATAAATCCATAATAACAAAATTCCCCAAATAAACCCTAAATTCCCATGGAAACTCATGTCCCATTATGAGGTGTGATCGTGAGGCACCCTATTGACCAATAAAACCACATGTTCTAGTAATCCTAGATCTGTTTTATCTCGAATCTTCCCTAAATAACATGATCCAAATAGAGAATAAACTCCTTTGATACCATTTATTCAATAACTAAAATGGAGTGCCATCCAACCTGACACCCAACAATATCAAGGGGATGGACCAAAGGTATTCTTGGTCATCATGGGCAGAAAACTAGCGCCTAGGAATCAATAATACAAAATGGGAAGGATTCCACCCATGATTATAATCACAAAACACCCGATATTAAAAATCAGTAGGCTTGAAAAAATAAACCAACATGGCGTAGAGTTTATTTTGAGATGCTATCAAACAACATTATGAAATATCCCAAGTGAAAAAATATAAAATTAAAGGACCATACCAACCCAAGGCATTATCCAACAAGAGGTGTCCCATCCTTAAGACACACCATCGATACTATGGAAAACATGAAACCCATTCCTCCATCAAGACCATGACACATCATTCATTTACCATGGAAATACATAAAAACATCAACAAAACAAAAGGGGTATATAGGGTGTTAGACATATACTAGTAGAATACTACCCAAAATAAATCGATTTCATGGAATAATAATAGAAAAAATCAGATATTATATTTTTACAAAAAACGATTAATGTATTTTCAACGTAACATTTTATGGAAAACTATTATCAAGGGAAAACTTCCATACAACACTTCTAAAAGATAACCATGGACAAATCTCATAGCGTAATCTATCTTTAACATCATACATCCGTGGAACCTAATATAGTAACACAGACCATCCAGTTTCTCATGAGGAATTCACTAGGAGGGGACACCCCATTGGTCTACTAGACTCTAGTCATCATCATAATTTAGTATGTATATTAATTGTCAATATACTTATGTAAAACCAGGACATTTCACTTCTTTATCATTAGCGTACATGATCTATCCATCACACCAAAACATCCATGATTCATTTGTCACCCAAATTATGCTTTAATATGTCACACAATGAACCCTTTTCACTTATACAATCCTCGAATTATAAATACAATGGGAAATAACTTTTTTCTATAAAGCAGACCACTTTCTATTTTAGACACACCAGAACTACATTCAAATATAGTTACCACCACATATATAACTTATAAATCCCCATATGAAAAAACATAATAAATTCACTATATAGATTAACCAATTCCATTGGTCAATCCACTTATCATGTCCACACATAATCTAGTTTCGTTTTTTAAAACATGATTCCCAACATTTTAATAATTTAAAATTAATAATATAGGTTCAAATTATTGAAAAAATATGTAACAATTCTCATTTAATTTAGTGAACCCATTTAAACATTTAAATACCTTTGAAATCTCATACAAAACATTCCAAAACAATTATAAAACACTTTTATGAATCATAACAAAAAACACATACACATATATAAATTTTCCCTTTAGAACATCTTCTTGAAGCATAAATGCATACATAAAAATTTACAAATTATATTTATCAACATAGAATTCACCCATGGAAAATGTTTAAATATAGAAACTACCATATTAAAACAATTTAATAATTTTTTCTCATTGAAATTACTACATATAATTTTTAAATTTCAAATAATTTGTGTAAAACTTCAAACCTCACCACTAAAAGACCCAATCAAGGTAATATTGAACAAAAAACATCATGATTGAACACTCAATACTCAATTTATTATTTTTCATTTAAAAGGGATCACTTTATTGTGATGAGTGAGGCCCTCCCAAAAACCATCAAATAAATATGTAGACAACAACCTAATAAAAAATATAAACATAAAAATATAGGGCATAAAAACACATAAGATATCATGATGCCATAAAAATAATCTTAGAACCTATTTGAAACATCATCCCTATATAATTTATAGTTCAAAGTGCTAAAAATTGATTTTATTTTTTCATTTTTATAATATTTGAATAAAGAAACTAGTTTGACCCACGTCAAGATAAATTCCTCCACATATAATTTTATTTCATT
Organism: Viscum album; assembly: GCA_963277665.1. Taxonomy (NCBI): domain Eukaryota; kingdom Viridiplantae; phylum Streptophyta; class Magnoliopsida; order Santalales; family Viscaceae; genus Viscum; species Viscum album. The sequence goes on from OY728155.1 coordinate 1,452,436,505, forward strand.
GAATCATATGATCCAAATTAGTTCTTTCTTGTTGAACCACCCTTACCTCTCATCATTTATTTCCCCGATATGTAATCTATCCATTGTCTTCTGTGCATCCTATAAGGTGGACTAAATCATTATATATTCCCCCACCATTACATCCCTATAATGTAAAATTTTCTCCCAGGTATTTAATGCTCACCTTCTATTGTATATATTTTTATCTACATTATGGCCCTTGTTTCCAATGATTTGGGAAAATGGAAGTAATCCTTTCTCCCCTTGGAGTATTTCCCTTTAGTCATGTAACATCTCCTCGAATAATGGAAACTGTATTCCCTTTATTCCATCATGGGTAGTGAATTCTCCATTTGATTCCTACCTACATATTATCACCTAAATAAAATAACACTCTCCCCTCATCTGAATCATTTCCCTTGGATCATTGTTCCTCATCGGTCTCTTCACTATTCTCCTATGTTGAACCACGTTGCTCTTTTTTTACAATATCCAACCCTTCTAGGTGATTTAAAAGTTTAATTACATCTATGTTATCCATATAATTTCACATATTCACTATATTAAAATCATAAATGTGCCCAAAAAATGTCCCTTCAATCTCTATATCTTTGTAATTTTAGCTAATTCAGCTAAATTCTCATGTCTCTTAGACTGTAACATTAATGGGATCACTAGCATGTCTTACCACCTCAACATACAAATATTGTTTTTTATTATTTCTAGTTGGGATCAAGGTATCACCTTCCACTATGCCCACAAACTGAATAGGAACCTACCTTGGATTAAAGTCACCCATGTCTCCCTTAAAATGAACAATGATGGCTATAAACATTGGCTTTGGGTTCATTATTCCATTATTTTTATGTATTCCATAGTTATTCCCCACCTCATAAATACCTGAATATTCTATCCCAGGGTAATTATAATCATACAATTTTATTTTCCAATTCCATTTATGATGGACTAAATACAAATGTCCTAGATGACCCTAATAAGTGTAGTCTTATTTCCATGAATCAAAATCAATATCTTGATTCCTATAAAATTTTTCTCTTAATTTTAACCACAACCAATACACTATTGTTTTCAAATAATCTAACACCACAAAAATTCATAGAAAAATAGTATGATTGATTTAATTCATAATAAAGTCATAGCATATGAAATAACCAACCCTATTTTTGAGTATATTAAAAATAGATGGGATTTGGATGTGTAGTGGGATGTCTGGGATACACTGTATGATCTTTGATAATGAATATTATTTTTTTATATGGAAATAAAAGGACTTCCATATTATAAATAAAAATCACTCGTTACATTTTTTACGATATTTAGACCATGAAATAATCAAGTCATAAATTAATTTAAACCTGATTATAATGTGCCTTATGTCATGCAGCCCCACAACCATGCATTCTTGTAAACCCAAGGAGCATTAAAGAAATCGATCGAAGGAATTGAATGAAGGAAAATAATGTGGAAATCTATCCACTAAGGTTATGTTGAAGAGATATGATGCTTTTGGGAACTCTTTTGGTGATATTATAAGATGAAGTGATCCTTCAAGGAGATCTGAGACATTAAGAATAATCTGAACATTTGGAAATAATAGAATATATTTAACACCAATAATAAAAGAAATGAAACCATATAGAGGTGGAAAAATCAAGGAAAAATACCCCTTATTTAAGAATCATAGAGAAACAACACCGAATCCACCAGGAATTAGAAATACATGCGATAAAAATGAGGTGGAGGTTCCTATAGTTGGAGATGTTCAGTGGGGTGAGAAAAGAGGGGTTTTGGGGTTAAATCCCAAGGTGAAAAGAAAAGGATTTAAAAAAATAAAAATGACCAAGACATCGTGCACATTTTTCTAAATCATGTGGAAGTAGTGATAACCTCACTATATAAGAGGAACAATCCACATGGTTAGCCTGAATGGTTTTAAAACTGAGAACTAACGATGTTGTTAGCCAATACCCAAAAATGATCATAGGCTACATGGATCCTTGGAGAATGGTGCACAATTTGAAAAACCATGTGCCGACTACTCTCCTCATGGTGCAATTCCATGATATTCCATTTTTTCAAAAAACAAATTAAATCAGACAGGAATAACCTTGACCCAAAATAAGTATAACATAATCACAAAAACATAACACCATCACACCTAGTTATTTATTGAAAATTTGAGACCTGAAAATGAACCAGAACAAGGGAGGAAAAAATATGTAGCTGTGACACATAACCTCTTTAATAATTGCCCATATATTTTTTAATTTCTTGTCTGAAAAATAATATGTTGATGAACCAAGTTTCTAATGAAAAAATTTATATTTTTTGTAATTTTTCTTAAAAATGATGAATAATTTTGAGGATATAATTAAATAAAAGGTGTTCCAACTTTATTTCCTATAAATATGTAATTTCACCCCCCCTAAAAAATATATTTATGTGTGAATATCCATTTCATGGGATAAGTGTGTTATTTCTTGATTTAATTTTTCATTATAATTTTTTTTCATTATTTGTCTTCTCTATATTATATTTTCATTTAATTTTCTTCTTTTGTTTGGATAATAAGAGTTGATAATATATCAGATCATTCTGATCATAATATACTAGGAACGTTCAGTCAGAGGAAAAACCTCTGACCATTTATTAAATAGAAATAAAAAGTGCAGTAAACAAGGAAATGGATGAGGGCGAACATCTTACCCGAACCCAATCAAGAGTCCCCACCAAAGACAGACAATTACATACCAAACCATCAGTCGCAAAACCTAAAATCCATTCCATTGAGTCAACACATTCAACCAGCAGCATTTCTGCAACATCAAAAAATCACCACATAATTCCTGCTTCCAGCATCAACAAGACATCACCAATGCAATCGTGATTTCTTTCCAATATTGATTCCCCAATATACATCCATTACACCTCCAACAACTGTTAAACAGCTGGTAGCTAGAAGATTCATAGTCAACCATGTCAATATCACCACTACAATACCACCAATTTCACATCCAATAAAACAATAATTCATCTTAAACTGATCAACGCCTGGAAAAAACTTACAGGAGCATCAAAATGAATGACATCCCCCCTCCGGACCACCGGAGCCGACCCCGATCACACCGTCACCTGCAAGAGCCGATGTCGAGCTGTAACGAGGCCGCACTGAGATCGCGGAGTTAGAGAGAAATCTAAGGCCAAAGATGAGCACACTGTAGCCCACACTGAGCACACCACAGCCGCAACGAAATCCCGAGTAGACGGTGGCTTGCAGAGGAGAGCTGACGATGAGCGGACCACCTCTACGACACGGACCCGAAGCCAAAGGCATGACTAGGCCAACACTAAGCATACCGAAATCAACACCAAACACCTGTAGCTGCAAAGGGCTCCAGGAGCCAGAAGGATCTTCACCACCACCTGAATCTGGACAACTTGGAGTCGACGCTTGCCTATGCTGAGCAGATCCGAATCCAGAAGTGATGAAGCTGTCACAGAACAAGCCGATGTCGGCACTGAGCAGACCCGAAGCAAAATGAGATCCTGAAGCCGAGAAGCGCAACAAAGCCTCCGACGAGCCAAGAACAAAACCAGACCCCACGGATCCACCTCCCATCGACGTCGATCTGAGATGAGAAGGCTATCGCCATGGCCGGGACAGGCCGGAGGAAGGGAGGAAACCGAAAGGGGGAGAAACGCTAGGCGCACGCGGAGGGGGGAAACACTGCCGCTCAGAGGCCAATCTTCTCATTCTGATCTTAATAAATTGTTCCAATTAAATTTCACATTGATGAACCATATACCCCTTGACACTGAATATCATTTTAATTGATCAAATTAATTAAATTTAAAATCATTATTTATAATATATGATAGTAATTGAAATCATTTTAATATAATAACTTAATTAATTGTTAAAAATAGATTTAGAAACTCAATAGAAAACCATAATCAATAATGTTCTAGTTTTTTTGAATCATGTGAGTGAGCATAAATTGTCAACTCGAATCAACAGGAATATATATATATAGGGATTAAATATAAATTAAAAGGTTAATTAGTTCTAATTTAATTTACAATTATGTTTTCCTGATGGGACATAAAATATAGTGTTATCGTTGGATTGATTATCAAAGTGTAACCCCACAATTTAATTTTATAATGTTAATTTGGGTTCAATGTCACTGATATTATTGTCAGGTAAAATTAAAATAACGTTATTCTGTTGAAAAAATTATTATATCATAATTTAATGAGTCAAATAAATTGATATATTGAAAAATAATTAATTAAATATGTTTGTTATATTGACTATGATTTTATAATAAATTAATAAAATAAAATTCAACATTTCCTAAATTATTTTTTCATAATCACCAATTTTATATTTATTTTTTTCAAAAAATCCTAAATAGTTAATATTCATAAAATTCATTCGAAATTTTGTTTTATATTAAATAAATTTTAAATATTCAATATTGGAGTTCCATTCTTATGAGTGGGCACCTCGTTAGATTGACCCTGGGATTTCATAATATGTAACATCTAGGATCTAAATAATTTTAGCATGTATGATTCTTTTAAAAACCATGCAAAAATATCGATCCATTTCCATGGATTTTCACACATAAAAATAAGTTCTAAAATGAACAAAATAAATCCTAAATTTCAAAAATAAAAAATTATCAAATATATTGATGATGAACCCTCCACTAATTTAACTAGAATAATTTATTTTCAAAAAAAATTGGTAATTGGGTTTTGGAGGTCTACATACAGGGAGTATGTGTTTCAAATATTCATCGGGGACTTCAATAAGGATATCGACCAATTATTGCACTAGTATCTAGAGTTTAATTAATAAGTGTGTGGTGTAAAGAAAGGGATCATCCATATTTATTGTAATGATAAATTTTTTTTGGTTGTTACTAAAATATGTAACCCTTATTTCTCACCTTCGGCCCAAGTCCCTCTTCAACTGAGCTTTGCCGCACTCAGGTTGCCTCAGTACGTAAGTCCTGACAGAATGAACTACGTGGACTTTGATCCATGTCTCCTAAACAGGGTACGTAGGAAGCCTCCCTGAGGTTCAAGCCCACCACCTGGTCGTCCCGGTCGTATTCACGTCGGTTCTTCCACCAGTGGACCCCTCCCGGGTTCACATTCGTGTCGATTCACCAATGAATCCGCCCTTGTGGGGGACTGCACGTGTGTATCTCCATTGTGTTTCCCCGCTGCCGAAGCCAGTAAAGGGCGCGACAGGGATCGAGGTGTCTGTCATCTTCGGCCCAAGTCCCTCTCCAACTGAGCTTTGCCGCATATGGGACTCCTTAGAGTGTAATCCCCAAACACCATCGTCTAGCAAGGCGTTAAACTGTGATCCACCCACTTCGTGCGTGCCAGCAGCCTAGACCTCTTCGTGAGTCGGCTTGCCATCATCCAACATGACGTTAAACTGTATATCCAAACTACGCTGACTTTGATCCGCGCTAACGCGCGGTACGTAGGAAGCCTCTACGGGGTCCAAGCTCTTCACTCCATCATCCATCCTGATCCTTACCCGGGCCGCCACATACCGGTGGGGTCATGCCATTTCATTCCACTCCACTTCACTCGGGAAGCCGCCCATGTGATGGCCCCTGCGTCGGAGGTTCCCCGCAAGGGGTTCTGTCATCTGATCCACTCCTCGTGTTGATCAGTCCGATGCCGTCCCCGCTGGACGTTAAACTCGCGGCATACCATGTGTTAAACATGGGAAGCTGAGGAAAACCTCAGGTAACGCAGTTCCCCGCACCCAGCGTGGGATGCCTCAGGCCATCACGCCTTCGAGAAGCCCTATTAGGGACGGAAGGCAGACATGCAGAGCCTCAGTGTTAAGACACGCCCCCAAAACCCAGAGCTACCCGGTCTCCTCACTGCGGGTTGTTGCCCCGACCAGACTCCATGGAGCATCTGGGCGGAAGCAGCTTAATTAACCTGTGTCCATGATGATATGGCGCTGGGAACGAGATTCACGAACATTCTTAAATCTATGAGGGAGACCCGGATTAGGCGATGAGTTCCGAGGAGACGTCCACGGAAGGAGGAGCCGACATCCCATCATCCCGGTTTCGATCAAGGAGCAGACGTCCCTGAATAAGGAACGGATGCCACCCTCCTTTGGAAAGCGGGACTGCGGGGCCACAAGCCTCGCTCCCATCCCCTCGGGTCGACGGGCGCATGCGCGAACACGTCCTGGCGGAACAGCGTCGGAACAGAAACCCGACGCACATCTGCACCGAAACAATATTGTCATAATATTATTATGAACTATCCGTTTTGAATAGTTTTAAATACAATATGAATTTTATGTCATTATTATAAATCTTACATATTTTCTAGAACATGGTATGAAAAAAAAAATTCAGGTAAAATAAGTATATTTCAAAAAATGCAGTTTTGCCGCCATTTGATGACGCACCCACTTTAAAAATAGTTTTTGACATGTTTATAAGTTCAATTTTACAAAATATAATTTTTTCTTGTAATTAGGATATAATAATTTAATTTGGATAAATTTTCCATATTATTCTGATAACTTTCATATTTTGATTAATAGTAAAGGCACGCTATATTTTATTTAAAAACAACTTTTTTCATAGATATAATTTATATTGTTGGATTATATTTTTAATTGTTTTTAAAGTGTATATATAATATTTTTTTACCATTTAATCTAATGTTGGTCATTGGAATTAATTTCACTTTTAATTTGGAAATAAACAAGTGTCGATCTTTTGATAGTTATTGTTTGTTAAAAACACTCTATTTGTTTTGATATCGAGAATTAATTTTAAAATTAATTAATGCCACTTCTATGTTTTGAATTTGAAAAAGTAGACATCATTTTTGAATTCAGAATATCAAATATAGCTTAGGCTGAAATTTTGGTATTTTTCAGAAAATCTTCAATTTTTGATGAATAGTGAAAACACTGAGTTTTTGGTTAAAATTGACATTTTATTTAAATAATAATTTATTTGATTTAAATTAATGTTAGGTAAAAATAGATACATGTTACTTATATTATTTAAATGAAATTAATTTGAGTCATTTTATAATAATTTTAGATTTATAAAAATTGTATTGAACTTTTCACCGTCTTTTACCCACCTCCTAGGAGCTTTTGCAATTGTTCATAAAACCTAGTTTTACCTCTTCTGTGAGTTGAATTTAAAAAATCCATAAGACATGGTAAATATCAAGGAGTAATATGTATTTCAATTAGTTAAAAATAATTTTTGGTATATTGTAACTTTTTACTTTTATTTAGCACAGTTAAAAAAAATAGGGTAATTCAAGGTTAAAATAATATTATAATAATTTAAAATTTACCTTAACACTTATCCAAAACATATTGGATGGGTAATGGCCGACCATGGGAATCCTTTTGTCGGTTTTGGGACCCCATGGAGCCACTTATAAAAGATAAGGACACATTAGATTATTTAATTTAATTTAAAGACAAAATTGGCATTAACAAAAATCCTTTAGTAATTAATTTTTATAAGGGGCTATATAAATTATTTTTTTTACTATAATTATTCATTGGAAATATAAAAATATTTTATACATTTTGTTATTTTTTTTATAATATTTATACATCACATAAATTAAATTATTTATGACACACTAATGATGAAGTGTTTACCTCATTAGTAAATGATTTAAATAAATAAGATTATAATGATTAAAATATTATCAAAAACTTGTCCAATTCTTATTGGATGATTTTATTTCGAATATGAGTCATCTTATCTTCGACATGAATTTGTTTTTGACCTCTTGAAACTGATGATAAGTTTATAATAAATTAATGTTTTCACACATTCCTAAAGATCCCATCCTCTCCCTTATTAAAGGAGACCACTTATACGCAATTCCTCACACCTATCAAGCCTTTTGTCTCGTCCAAACTATGCCCAAATAAGCTCCCAACATCCCTCTACTCCCCCCTAGAAGCCTTACATTAGGAAGAATACACTTCATGAAGTCTTTTTGGTTCAAACCAAAAAACGTTACCCAAATTGAAGGTAATAGTTTCTCTTAAGTTGTTATCTTTTCTTCTACTTCTCAAACCCCTATACTCTTTTTAATCCATTATTTTGTAAAAACACCAGTATCCTCATAATACTAGGATGTTGTTATGAGAATTATTATAACTACACTTACACAAACCTCCATCTAATGGATGAAGAACATAATGTTTATGTGGATGGAAAACTAACGCCTCACGTAATGATGATTGTCCAATTTTCTCCTACCGCCTCTCATGGAGGATATTATGATGGAACTATAGTTATATATGATATAAATTATGTTTATGATTTCCTTATGCTTATTTACTTCCCAATTATATCAAGCCTTTATTGTTTCCATAGTGGGTAAATATGATAATATCATTTGAAAAAGTACGAACTACCGCCCCCTCAAAGTGATGTGATTCGTTAATGCCTTGTATGGCATGTATAAAGGATGGATTTAATGATATTATATAAGATATTATACTCAAATTATAATATACCTATTCCATTAAAATAATAAATAGAAATGAAAGTATCGTTCATGTGTACGTACAGCTTACCATCTCCATGAACGGTGCAATTCATTTCTTATCTCCAAATTTAATGTACTATTATAAATACATGTATATGATGGATATATAATGAATATATATGATATATAAATATTTATTTACATTTTGGAAGTAAACAATCATGATATAAGTAATAATAACATCAAGAACAACAAGTCCAAACACGTACGATAAATAAAATTATTTTACCAAAAACGTTGCTTTAACATGGGATTTACAAAAAAACAGGTAATATAATGTAATAAGTGAACCATATATGATATCATAAAAATGAATATGATTCTGTAATAAGTCAATGATATTATTTAAATCATTATACAGGAGGTTTGGATACGTACGAAGCATATCGTACCTATGGTAACGGAAAATCTCACAATCTCATTTTTATCCGAAATCGTTTATACTTTGGAATTTATTGAGGTGTTTTTTATCATCCACATCCATGTTTCCTCAATATGTAATATTATTTCATTCCTCCTACAATTTTTTAAATCAAATTTTACCCTTCTATGAGTTATTAGTAAAAGATATAAAAGGAATCTTTTGTCATTTTTCATACGAGATACTTTTTGACTTTTCCGGCCAAAGTACGAGAAGAATGTTTTTTAACATATACGTCATGAATGGATTTTTAGAACATTATTTACATGAATCTTCCTTTACAAGTTTTCAAGTTTATTTTTAATCAAATTTTTTAGTTTAAAATTTTATGACATGTTATGAAAGGAAAAATGTTTTGGAAGTAGAAATGATATTTTTGTCACGACCCGACCCTACCTGGGCTCGAGCCGTAACTACCCCAAGCCCGCCTCCATAGGCCAGGGGCTGGCAACCAGCGCCGAAGGCACAAAAACTCGAGGAGGCCTTTGCCTAAGTACCTATACACACCCACACGCAGCACACTCAATGCAAAAGTGCAGAGTAAAAAGGAAGAACAAGCAGATTAGAAAAAACAACTGCTATAAATATAACCCACAAAGTGTATCGACCTCTATACAGTACAAGGTACAAACTGAAAAGAAAAGGGGCAAAACATGCGCCCAACCAAAAAGTTCGACAACCCGGCAACAGGTAAACAAAAAGAAACTGATGACGGGTCTCCCACATGGAACCTGGCCACGACCACCGCACGCGGTCCAAGCTCCCAAACACCTACGCTCCACCGAAGTCACGACCGACCTGTTCGTCGTCTGCAAGGTCACACCAAGTGCGGGCAAAGCCCAAGTAGGGGTGAGTATAAAAATACTCAGAAGGATACCCCGAAGGCTCGAGGGAGCAACAAAGGAGGTACCGAAGGGTGAGCGGTAGAGCGAACAGGGAGAAGTAATAGAGTAGAATAGAGAGTGCAGTAAAGAGTCCAGCTCAACCCAACAAAAGGAAAGAAGTAGACTCGTCCAGGCACAAGGAGATGGAAACAGTGATAAGATGAACTTCTCGTCGAGTCTTCTCTGCCTATAGCAGGAGAGTAGACTTGTCCAATCACGAGAAGCTAGACACAGAAATCATGTGGCATACCCCGCGCGTCTTCGCCTCACCTAGAAGGAGAGTAACCAAACCCAGCATCCCGCATGTCTTCCCCGAACCGCAAGCCAAGGGGCTCAATCACCGCACTTCCATACTATCCGCTTTAGGTGGCACTGACTCGCCCGCACAGTTTTAGATCGCGTCACAAAAATGTGTCTCGGTGGGGAAAGCGCCCCTCATACTTGAGAGTTCTAGGGAAAGTCAAACCACACCTCATCACTGCCCTACAATCGAGAGGTCTCCTCAAAGCCAAAGTTGTTCCATCACCATCTTGTACAACCAAGGGTCCCACTCAGGTAATCAAGGAGGAAAGCCACATGCTAGCCTAGTAGAAAGGACTGAGCCTGGAATGTCAACGAGTGTCCCACTGCCCAGCCCTGCTAGAGGGTAATTCATAATATGATATCAGGTGACCCATTACCCAGCCCTGCTGGAGGGTAAACCCTAATACATCATCCGGTGACCCGCTACCCAACCTCGTTGGAGGGTAAACCATAACACATCATCCGGAGACCCACTGCCAAGCCCCGCTGGAGGGTAAACCATAACACATCATCCGACGAACCACTGCCCAGCCCCACTGGAGGGTAGACCTAGAATAAGTCAACAGGCGACCCACTGCCCATCCTTGCTGGAGGGTAGACCTGGAATAACTCGACAGGCGACCCACTACCCAGCCTTGATGGAGGGTAGACCTGGAACTAGAAAACGAGTGACCCATTTCCCATCCCTGCTGGAGGGTAGACCCTAAGAGGTCATCGAGTCACCCACTGCCCAGTCTCTGCTGGAGGGTAGACCCTAATAGCGTCAGGTGACCCACTGCCCAGTCTCTGCTGGAAGGTAAACCCTAGAAGTCAGGGAGCAACCCACTGCCCAGCCCCGCTGGAGGGTAATCCCAAGTAAGTCGATGAGTAACCCACTACCCAGCCCCGCTTGAGGGTAAAACCCAGAACCGCTCTGCCATCTCTAAAAAACGGTACAACACTGGCCGACCAAACACGGAGTGGGTGTCGCGCAACCACCCAACTCCGGAACAGCTCTCCCAAAAGAGGTGCAGCGTCTACCGCAGCACTTGGTGTCACAATCACCGCTACCGGCCAATCCATCGAGAGCGAAACCATGGGGAGACCACTCAACCCTGCTGGTCAAACAAACAAGCACAAAGCCAGGGGAGATAAACTCCACCCTGCTAGCCCAAACCAACGAGCACAAAGGGACCCTCTACGCCGCGAGAGGTCCAAGTACGCAAGGCAGAACTCGGCATGCACATGGGTCCCACACGACATGCGGCCCCACGTTAACCCCAACTGAGCGTAGAAACGTCTCAGGTACAAACCACACGTACCTCCAAGCGCTCCCGTATACTCCCAGAGTACACCTCGTCCCAGCCCATAGGCTATCGTGAACCCGACACCCATCGTCAACGCGAAGGTGTGACGTAACAACTCCACCTCAAAGGCCCAGGCACAACCAACCACGTCACCTCAAGCATTTACATCACTCACGCGGTAGTGCACGTGATCACTCACCAAAGGTCCGCTACAAACAAAGTAGGGATAAACACCACTGGAGCACCTTTCATGCTTCCACATTTCTCAAGATAGCGCAAGAGGCTCTGTACTACCAAACTGATCACACCGTTGTAATCCTCGCGAAAAAACACGCGAGTTAGACTACTAACTCGCCCGAAATGGTCAACCGGTGCAAAAGGGTGCTATTCATCGTGACCAACCCGCGTGGGGCCCACCTTAGAATCCCGAAACTGAACAAACGGAGCACACCACCACATTCCCCTCGAAATTACACACGAGATTGACTACTCAATCACCAAAAACGCCCACCCGGTGAAAAATGTACTATTCACTGTAGCCTAGTCGGGTGGGACCCACACCACATCTCCGAAAGAGGTCGGGTGGACTACGCCATCGCAATTCTCTCAGAAAAACACGTCTAAAGCACTACTCTCTTGAGTAGAACGGGTATCCGGAGAAAAAGATGTGTTCCGGTGCACCGCACACGAGCGGCGCCACGTGGGACCCGCATCCCGGTCCCTAAACCCAACAAACGGATCACACTGTTGTGATCCTCTCGAAAAAGTACACAAGTTGGACTACTCACATGTCCAAAACGGTCGCCCGGTGATAAAGATGGAAATACCCGTCAACTCTCGAAACGACCCTCGTGGGCCCCGCACCATCGTGCTGAATTACAGCAGGCAGACTGCGCCAACGCGATTCCCTCGGAAAAACACCCAACATCGACTGCTCGCACGCCCCGAACGGACGTCCGGTGAAAAAGGCGTGAAACGTTGTACGCAGCTCGAAAGACGGGTCGTGGGGCCCGTGCCTCAACTCCAGCCTCAACGCCTGGAACTGCATTGGAAACCTCCGCCTCAATGCCTGGGTCACAATGCCGCTGACGGCGCTCAAAACGGATGTCGGACGCGTCCGCGCGGTCCAAAACAAGAATCCCGAAAAAACGCTCGTCCACTTAAGGACGTGTCGCGCCTCAGCGGCCACTCATTTCGGGAATTAAAAATTACCAAAACCATCTACAAAACTCTGTCTTGACGCAATCTCCTCGCTGCCGTAGACGGTGCACAAAACGGACGCCCGTAGCCCGAAATACAGGCGTCTGAAGTCTGAGGGGCAAATCCCCTTTGGGCCGGACCGGCCGGTCCGCCCTGCTTGGGTCGGCCCGCGCCGGCCGGCCCGGTCCAGCCGAGCCGTGGGCCGCCGCTCCGTGGCCCGCTCCCCTTCTCACCCGCGCGCCTGCCGCATGGGATTTGTCACCGATCGGCCATGAGGGCCGGTCACTCGGTCCACGCAACGACCCGTGAAGCGCGGGTCGTTGCTGCGCTGCACGGGGCCGCGCCTCGCGGCCCCTCCTCCATTTTCCGGTTCCCGCGGCCGGCGCTGCGGCCGACTTCCGACTGCCGCTGCCGCCTCTCGGAAGCAGCGCCGCTGCCTGCTGAAGCCCCATCTGACCGCCGGTGGCCCTGCTCCGTCCCGCGCCGCCCTGCGCCGCCGCCGTCCGCCGCCTTCGACCCTCGCCGGAAACCGACCGTGGCCAGAAAACTCCAAAAACCCGCAGATCTTCGTCGAGCCGTTGGGGAGGCTTCGAAGGTCGGATTTTGAATACGAAATTAGCATTGGAAAGCTCGGATAACGTACTACGCGACCTTGGGAATCGATCGATGATCAGATAATAGTTCGACGCTATAAATTGGGCTCAAACATTGCAAGAAATTAAAAATGAAATGTAAATGACTCCTACCTCTTGGGCGATGCCCGGGGCTTCACGGGGAGTCCGCCGCTGCTCCGCTGCCTCGTCGGAATAGGCTCGCCGGAGCTCACCTCGCCAGAGCTCTCCGGAATGGAGGAGGGAAGGGGAGGGGTTGTGAGGAAGAAGAAGAGGAAGAAAGGGGGGTGCATGTTTAAAAAAAACACTTAAACACCCCGCCCGGCACACCCCCAACTCCGCTCCCGAAGCAGAAAAAAAGGAGGGCGTACATGGGGTAAACACGACGATTCTCCCACAATAGAGGTCTCAGAATTTTATTCCGAGACCCCATTCAAAATTTATTAAACATAGCGCCCAAGGCCGCCAAATTACGAAAACGCCCATGGGGCCATTTTTCACAAACGGCCCGTGCCCGCAAAACTTACACCCATCCTATGGTAAATGGCATGCTCTGAACTCAACGGTGCTCTTGGTTTTCCGATCCAAGCCACCGTTTAAGAGAAACTACTGTTTCGCCATTAAACGGAAAAATTAATTAATTAATTTATCAGTTTAACATTCCGGGAGCGGGCGAGGGGTCCAAACATCCCGCGCCGACAAGTTTTATGTCTCTCCTAGGGTAAACACCCCATTCTGGACCCATCTTTACACTCAGATCCCTGATCTGGATCACCGTTTAGGAGTTATCTCATTTATTTATCATTTCCAGTGTGAACGCACTTATAATTTAATTCCAGCCACTTTGGGGCTCGGAATCGTACACCGTCTGAAGGCGCTGCGCTGGAATATCATCTAGAATATTCCAAAGTCTTTCATAACAAAACCCGGGTTCTTACATCATTCCCTCCTTCAAGCTTTTCGTCCTCGAAAGCAAAACTAGGGAGAAACACAGGGTACTAATCCCACACATGGCTTCCTCATACCCAGAAGAACCCACGCACAGCTCTACGTCACTGCGCACAGACCAAAGGATTGATCTGTTCATGCTAGGTCGGCCCATGCCGACATTGTGCACCCAGCCCAGACTTTGGTTTTAGGGAAAGGTGGTAGGGTACCTCGCCATCCCTTTGCACGGTCTCAAACGGCCCAAAGGCCCTCGGGGGTAGCTCACCTCCCCGGTCAAACCTCTAGGTCGCACGCCATGACTGGAATCACTACCCGCACCTGAAACAAGGCCCAGTGATTCCCTCCTTCAGAATATCCATATGGTGAAACACCCAAGGATATCTGGTCACGCTAGAGGCTCCACAGTCGATGCTCTCTTACACGCTCAAAAGGAAAAGGAGTGAACACCATCGACTAAAGGAAAAGGTCTCACACCTTTCTCCTTACCACCACAGGGTTACACCCGACGCCCTGCATCACCCTGGTAACAACTCAAACAAGGAGCTGGGAGAGAAGCATTTCAAACGCAGAGCCTAACAATTCTGCTGCAAGCAGTAGAAGGGTCGCAAGGGGAACCTCTCATCATCCCGTGCTCTACAAGATCGTAGACATCCAAAGCTCGCGGCTACCCGCGGTCCCAACTACCAGCTCCTGGAGCCTGATGTGGACTGCCTAGTGGTGACGGGAAGACCTTGTAACGTCGTCCCCCACTACCAGCTCCTCCCGCTTCCCTGCTAGCACCACCTCTCTGGGTACTACTCCGATCACGGCACTGCCTCTGCCATGGTGGTGCGCCTGCTGCCTGCCCGAAGCTCTCAGCAACTCGGGCCGGGCAGTCTCGTACCAAGTGACCTCGCCCGTCACAAGCATAGCACAGACTCTCGCTGGGCTGCACTGGTGCCCTCTGACACCACTATGGTGTACGACCATGGCCCGAGATCCACTCACGGAAGGGCATACTTGGATAAGGCCCTGCGCCTTTTCGCCATAGTGGCATACGACCAAAAATCTGAAACCGGCAGTGGGAAGGCCATCTTTACCAAGTTCCTGCTTGCCGACACCCACTAGTTGCGGCATACGGCTCGGCTCCAACGTGCCTACTGCCACCACCAACACTAGAATGCTACAGGAAGCCCTCTTTCACCAGCGCCTGCTCTAGCACCCCGACATATGTGGAAATTCCCAAAGGTACTATGATAGCACGAATCTCTCGGCGGAGACCCTGCTCAAACTTCCGCGCTCGAAGGTTGTCGTCGCGGACCATGTCTGGGTAAAAGTGTGCACGTTCTGCAAAACTAGCCGCGTACTCGTCCACCGTCATCCCTCCCTGCTGAAACTGTAGGAGCTCCTGAATCTGAACAGAGCACAAGAAGGAGGGGAAAAACTCCTCATGGAGAAACAACTGAAAGTCATCCAACGAAAGCGATGACTTGTCAAGAAGCTAAGTCGCTAGACTCCACCAACGCCAAGATGCTCCACGAAAATGGGTGGCTGCCAAATCCACTCTCTGATCTGTCGGCGTCTTCACAAGCCTGAAAAGGCGAACCACTACCTCGAGCCAAACCTCTGCTGCTTGGGGGTATGGCTCCCCACTGAACCTCAACGGTCTCTACCGCTGGAACTCACGGAGCGCGCTCAAACTGCGCTCAAACTCAGCCTGCTCTGCTGAAACTTTCTGCTGCTCAACAGGTGGGGGTGCTGCTACCGGCCCACTCGGAGAAAGGGGCTCGCATGATGGGTCCTGGACTATGGCCTCGCATCTCACAGGGCGTCGTCACGAACCAAAGCTGGTATCCTGGTTGGCTGTCCTCGCAGAGACATCTTGAATATTATCAAGGAGTGTCGCGGTCAGATGAGCATATATGTATATACCACAACAACAACGATGGGGATCTGACTCAAGAAGGACAGTCAAGACTCAGTCCTATGTGATTCACAATCCAATTTCCCTACAACAAGTGTCTCAGCATGCCGAGTCGACAAGCGGGTTATCAAGGTCCGGGTGAATGGATACGTCGGCCGCCGCACCATCACTGGACTACCTGGCCTGAGAGCCACTCTCGAGACACATTAACACTGTTGCCCTATATCCCAACCAGTTCCTCTTATAGGGACGTCCGAACAGCGTCCCAAGGAATGAACCTCCCTCTTATACCACTTTGTCACGACCCGACCCTACCCGGGCTCGAGCTGCAACTACCCCAAGCCCGGCTCCATAGGACAGGGGCTGGCGACCAGCGCCGAAGGCACAACAACTCGGTGAGGCCTTTGCCTAAGTACCTTTACACACCCACACACAGCTCACTCAATGCAAAAGTGTAGAGTAAAATGGAAAAACAAGCAGAGTAGAAAGAAAAACTGCTATAAATATAACCCACAAAGTGCATCGACCTCTATACAGTACAAGGTACAAACTGAAAAGAAATGGGGAAAAACACGTGCCCAACCAAAAAGTGCCACAACCCGGCAACAGGTAAACAAAAAGAAACTGGTGACGGGTCTCCCACATAGAACCCGGCCACGACCACCACACGCGGTCCAAGCTCCCAAGCTCCTACGCTCCACCAAAGTCACGACCAACCCGTCTTTCGTCTGCAAAGGCACACCATGTGTGGGAAAAGCCCAAGGAGGGGTGAGTATAAAAATATTCAGTAGAATACCCCGAAGGCTCGAGGGAGAAACAAAGGAGGTACCGAAGGGTGAGCGGTAGAGCGAATAGGGAGAAGTAAAAGAGTACAACAGAGAGTTCAGTAAAGAGTCCAAATCAACCCAACAAAAGGAAGGAAGTCGACTCGTCAAGGCATAAGGAGCTGGAAACGGTGAGAAGATGAACTTCCAGTCGAGTCTCTGCTGCCTATAGCTGGAGAGTAGACTCGTCCAATCACGAGAATCTACACACGGAAAGCACATGGCATACCCCGCACGTCTTCACCTCACCTGGAAGGAGAGTAACCAAACCCAATAAGTGGGTACTAGAAAGGAGGTATATACATATCCCTTTGCTCAATCAAGAAGCCCGAACATCGTCTTAAGGGGATCTCCGTCCCAAAGCTCAGCCCAAGAAATTTTAGTCGCCAATAGTCGCAGAAGAAACTCCATTGATGCCCAACATCCTACATGTCTTCCCCGAACTGCAAGCCAAGGGGCTCAATCACCGCACTTCGATACTATCTGCTTTGGGGGGCACTGAGTCACCCGCACGGTTTTAGATCACGTCACAGGAATGCGTCTCGGTGGGGAAAGCGCCCCTCATACTTGATAGTTCTAGGGACAGTCAAACCACACCTTGTCATTGTCCTGTAGTCGAGAGGTCTCCTCAAAGCCAAAGTCGTTCCATCATCGACCCGTACAACCAAGGGTCCCACTCTGATAATCACGGAGGAAAGCCACAGGCTAGCCAAGTAGAAAGGACTGAGCCTGGAATGTCAACGAGTGTCCCACTGCCTAGCCCTACTGGAGGGTAATTCATAATATGATATCGGGTGACCCACTACCCAGCCCTGCTGGTGGGTAAACCCTAAGACATCATCCGGTGACCCACTGCCCAGCCCCGCTGGAGGGTAAACCATAACACATCATCCGGACAGCCACTGCCCCACCCCTCTGGAGGGTAAACCATAACACATAATCCGACGAACCACTGCCCAGCCCGGCTGGAGATTAGACCTGGAATAAGTCGACAGGCGACCCACTACCCAGCCTTGCTAGAGGGTAGACCTGGAATAAGTCGACATGCGACCCACTGGCCAGCCTTAATGGAGGGTAGACCTAGAACTAGATGACGGGTGACCCACTGCACAGCCCAGCTGGAGGGTAGACCCTAAAAGGTCATCGGGTGACCCACTGCCCAGTCTCTGCTGGAGGGTAGACCCTAATAGCGTCGAGTGACCCACTACCCAGTCTCTACTGGAAGGTAAACTCTAGAAGTCAGTGAGAAACCCACTGCCTAGCCCCGCTGGAGGGTAATCCCAAGGAAGTTGATGAGTAACCCACTGCCCAGCCCCGCTGGAGGGTAAAACTCAGAACCGCTCTGCCATCTCTACAAAAGGGTACAACACTTGCTGACCGAACACTGAGTCGGTGTCGCGCAACCACCCAACTCTAGAATAGCTCTCCCAAAAGAGGTGCAGCGTCTGCCCCAGCACTCGGTGTCACTAGCACCGCTACCGGCCAATCCATCGAGAGCAAAACCAGGGGGAGACAACTCAACCCTGCCGGTCAAACAAACAAGCACAAAGCCATGAGAGATAAACTCCACCCTGCTAGCCCAAACCAACGAGCACAAAGGGACCCTCTACGCCGTGAGAGGTCCAAGTACGCAAGTCAGAACATTGCACGCACATGGGGCCCACACGACATACGGCCCCACGTCAACCCCAACTGAGTGCAGAAACATCTCAGGTACAAACCACATGTACCTCCAAGCGCTCCCATATACTCCAGAGTACACCTCGTCCCAGCCCATAGGCTATCGTGCACACGGCACCCAGCGTCAACGTGAAGGCGTGACGTAACAAATCCACCTCAAAGGCCCAGGAACGGACAACCACGTCACCTCAAGCATTTACATCACTCACACGGGAGTGCACGCGATCACTCGCCAAAGGTCCGCTAAAAGCAAAGTAGGGCGAACCACCACTGGAGCACCTTTCATGCTTCCATATATCTCAAGATTGCGCAAGAGGCTCCGTACATCCAAACGGATCACACCGTTGTAATCCTCATAGAAAAACACGCGAGATAGACTACTTACTCGCCTGAAATGGTCAACCGGTGCAAAAGGGTACTATTTATCGTGACCAACCCGTGTTGGGCCCACCCCAGAATTACGATACTGAACAAACAGAGCAGACCACTGAGTTCCCCTCGAAAAAACACAAGGGATTGACTACCCAATCACCCAAAACGGCCACCCGGTAAAAAAGGTACTATTCACTGTAGCCCGGTCGGGTGGGACCCACACCACATCTCCGAAAGAGGTGGGGCGGACTGTGCCATCACGATGCTCTCGGAAAAACACGTCGAAAGCACTACTCGCTTGAGTAGAACGGGTATCCGGCGAAAAAGATGTGTTCTAGCGCACCACACACGAGTGGCACCACGTGGGACCCATATCCCAGTCCCGAAACACAATGAACGGATCACACCGTTGTGATACTCTCGAAAAAGTACACAAGATGGACTACTCACTTGTCCAAAACGGTCGCCCGGTGATAAAGATGGAAATCACCGTCAACTCCTGAAAGGGCCCTCATGGGCCCCGCACCATCATACCGAATTACAGCAGGCATACTACGCCAACGCGACGCCCTCGGAAAATCACCCAACATCGACTGCTCGAACGCCCCGAACGGACGACTGGTGAAAAAGGCGTGAAACGTTGTACACAGCTCGAAAGACGGGTCGTGGGGCCCGCGCCTCAACTCCAGCCTCAACGCCTGGAACCGCACTAGAAGCCTCCGCCTAAGTGCCAGGGTCACAATGCCTCTGACGGCGTTCAAAACGGATGTCGGACGCGTCCGCGCCGTCCAAAACAAGAATCCCAAAAAAACGCTCGTCCACTTAAGGATGCGTCGCGCCTCAGCGGCCCCTCGTTTCGGGAATTAAAAATTTCTAAAACCATATCAAAAACTCTTTCATGATGCAAGCTCTGCGCTGTCGCAGACAGCGTGCAAAACAGAGGCACGTAGCCCGAAATACGGGCTTCTGAAGTCTGAGGGGCAAAGCCCCTTTGCGCCGGACCGGCCGGGTCTGGCCCGTCCGCCCTGCTTGGGCCGACCCGCGCCGGCCGGCCCGATCCAGCCGATCCGTGGGCCTGCGCTCCGCGGCCCGCTCCCCTTCACACCCGCGCGCCCGCCTCGCGGGATTTTTCACCGACCATCCACGAGGGCCAGTCGCTCGGTCCACGCAACGACCCGTGAAGCGCGGGTCGTGCTGCCCTGCACGGGGCCGCCGCCTCGCGGCGCCTCCTCCGTTTGCCGGCGCCCGCGGCCGGCTTCCGAAAGCCGCCGCCGAACGCTGCTGCTGCCTCCCGGAAGCGCCGCTGCCGCCTGCTGAAGCCCCGGCCGACCGCCGGAGGCCCTGCTCCGTCCCGCGTTGCCCTGCGTCGCCGCCGTCTGCCGCCTTTGACCCTCGTCGGAAACCGGGTGTGGCCGGAAAACCCCAAAAACCCGCAGATCATCGCCGAGCCGTTGCGGAGGATTCGGAGGTCGGATTTCGAATCCGAAATGAGGGTTGGAATGCTCGGATAACGTACTATGCGACCATGGAAATCCATCGACGATCTGATAAGAGTTCAATGCTATAAATTGGGCTAAAAAATTGCGGGAGATTAGAAACGAAACGTAAACGACTCCTACCTCTTGGGCGATGCCCGTGGCTTCACGAGGAGTCCGCCGCCGCTCCGCTGCATTTCTGGAATTGACTCGTCGGAGCTCGCCTCGCCGGAGCTCGCCGGAATGGAGGATGGAAGGGGAGGGGTTGTGAGGAAGAAGAAGAGGAAGAAAGGGGGGTGCGTGTTTAAATAAAAACACTTAAACACCCCGCTCGGCACGCCCTCAACTCCGCTCCCGAAGCAGACAAAAAAGGAGGGTGTTCATGGGGTAAACACGACGCTTCGAGCACAATGGCGGTCTCAAAATTTTATTCCGAGACTCCTTTCAAAATTTATTAAACTTAGCGCCCAAGGCCGACAAATTACGAAAACGCCCCTGGGGCCATTTTTCACAAACGACCCTTGCCCGCGAAACTTACACCCCTCCTAGGGTAAAAGGCATGCTATGAACTCAACGGTGATCTCGGTTTTCCAATCCGAGCCACCGTTTAAGATATACTAGTGTTTCTCCATTAAACCGAAAAATTAATTAATTAACTTATCTGTTTAACATTCTGGGAGCGGGCGTGGGGTCCAAACATCCCGCGCCGACATGTTTTATGTCGCTCCTAGGGTAAACACCCCATTCCGGACCCATCCGGACACTCAGATCCCTGATCCAGATCACCGTTTAGGAGTTATCTCATTTATTTATTATTTCCAGTGTGAACGCACTGAAAATTTAATTTCGGCCACTCCGGGGCTCAGAATCGTACGCCGTCTGAAGGCCCTGCTCTGGAATATCATCTAGAATATTACAAAGTCTTTCGTAGAAAAACCTGGGTTCTTAAAATTTTCCTCAAGAATGGAGTTCATGTTTTGTATCAAAATTATTTTCCATCTAAGATAATATAGGGTTATATTTTTATCCCTATTATTGAATTTATTTGATATATTGTTATGGAATTATTTTTATGAGGTCTGCTATCTTATATAAATTGTTTTATGATGTCACGATGATTAAGAATCCCATTTTTATTACATGGGATATGCTATGATGTATGATTTATGATTTTGTGGCACACATAAGAATGGATTCATTATGATATGGGTGGGACCTATACCTCCCTCCAATGCATTGGGTAATGATTTATATCTCATGAGATAGACATAGCTGGAATGAAAAGTAAATTTGATTCATTATTTCAGGGCTGGAATGGTAAGTAAAACCAGTTTAGTAATGGACATAGTCCACTACGATGGTCTTGGAAACAATTCCTTGGCTACTATGGAAATCATATCATGTACATAATGTTTTTCCACAATTACCTATTTTATTACCATGCTATTTTATCATGATTAATGTTTCATTATGATCTATTCCTTTTGTACTGCCATGTTTTATGTCATTGATCATGTTTTTTATGTTTAATCATTATGTTCATGTTTTTAAGGTCAAATGTATATGATTTTTTTTATTTTATCTATTTTTTCACATAATAATAATTTGAGCTCAACCTTTATATGTATTATTTTCTCCAAGATTTAAAGAATGGTTTTAGGAAATAAAACAAAAGGGGAAGATCTTTACGGGAGATGATGAAGATCTTCCACCATGATTAGAAGATTATATTACGACTTTCCAAAGATACTAAACTATTATGGTCCATGTTTGTTAGTTTTTGTTATGTATTATGTATTCTGAAAATTTAATGTAATGTCCATGTACATCAAGTTTCGGGCCTCTACAGTTGCTATCAGAGAAAATGTTTAGTTAACCTTTGAAATCTAAGATGTGAAAACTTTATTGAGATCCTTAGAGATATTTCTATGGTATGTCTAGGGATGTCCCTAAGGATAATTATAAGTATAGGTTATAGTCCTAGAATTACGGTAATGATATTATAATTAAACCTAAGATCTGAGATATCAACGATACTCCCACTTGATTATGTTATTTTCCATGTATGATTTTTTCCTCTCATAGAATTATTTTTGTGTTTTAGTCAATGGAGGGAACAGGAAGGAATTTGGTTAACATTGAATCCAATGGACAAATTGGTGACTATGAGCAACAAAATTGTGTAATGCCTAGAGAGAAAGATATTGTGATTATGCTGAATCTGTCATCGCGATATATGATTAACAAGGTGAAATTTATATGTATTCCTAATTCATCACGTAAGATGAAGATATACATTAATGCATGTTCACATGTTGAGGAGCATAGATAAAGGAATATTGAGATTTCTAAATAAGGGAAGAAGAACATTGAGGAATAACTCAAATGGAGGGGAAGTTGTTATCTATGTGGAGAAAAGGGCTATAGAGTGACAGACTATTATGGAGTCCAATGTCTAATCTGCGAAAAACATGGGCATTACCCAACTCAATGCCCTGACCTAAGAAGTTACTTCAAAATCGAGGAAGGACCCATTCCATTCAAATCGTTTAAGAGGATGGTTTGAAGGGATTATGTATCGGAATTCTATAATAATGTTGTTGAGGTACATTTATAGTATATTGATATATATGTGTATTGGTCCATTGTGGTTCTCTATAAGATTATGGTACCGGTAACCATGAAAGGTTATTCAAATATTATTGGAAGGTAGATGATATGCGCATAAAGAATGGATAAGGAGATAATGAGATGTTTTATAGTATTAATGAGCTCAAGACTGGTATAAGGACTATGTGATATCATGGTTTGAGTATATAAATTTTTTTGGATTTTGGTATGTGGAAAGAGTTAACTTTTGTCAGCACTCATGTTTTCACTATGGTTCTATGGAAATTCATTTTCAATAGAATACATGATTAAGGTATTCACATGTTTGTAATGTGATCAAAAAGAAATATCTTATGATATATGGGGGATAAATGATGGTATTCACATGCTCGGTAGATGAAATTTCTAGTAATTGATTTCATTATACTATGAGCTTGGATAGAAGTATTTTAGATAAGCTAAAATATTGTAATGGATTATGTTGGACATATGTTAGAATTGTTTAAGTCTCGAACATTTTGATATTATTTATGGAATGTTATAATAGTTTAGTTTTAGAAAAATGACAACCCGTAGGACGGGCGACAACCCATCTTGTCGAACATGGATGCGGGAATCAAACACACAACCGAAGTGTGGTGGGCCTTTATCTCCTACCTCTGGCTTAAAAGAAGTCCCTGGTTAGTATTAACTTTTTTTTATTTTATTAATCGGTATGATAGATGATGTATAAGTCCATTTTTGGAACCATATACGATTAATCTCACCATATATGGGCTTATATATATTACTATTTCTAACCGTATGTTTGAGACAGATAGAATGACCTATCATTCTATCGCATGATTTGCTAAAACATCACAGAAGACAAATTCATCTTTATTTATTTATGAGATGAAGTGGAAATTGTTTAAGGCACAAACAATAGTGAAATTGTACCAAAATCTAGTAAGTATTTCTTTTAATTCAAAAATTATTTAACATTAGAGAAATGATCTTGAAAAAAATGTTTTCCTTGTACCCTCATTTTGATGAATCAGATGGTACCTTAGATCATCACAAATTTATGGCTTAGTGACTATTGGATTTATCATAGCAATGTCCTCTACCACTCTCCATCAGAACATGATGGTTACATTTCTCTTTCATATCCATATTTTCTTTTATGTTATCCTATGTGGAATACCAGTGATTAGTTAATTTGGGTAACCATTACATTTCATACTTTAGTATTTAAAGATAATTTTTGGTATTTCTTTTAATGATGTGGGTATCTATTAAAGAAACAGTCGAGTAATAAACCATTTATAACCTCGATGAATTTAGAGGGATAATTTCATTTTAAGGGGGCTAGAATGTAACACCCCGAGATTTTATGAAAAATATTCTTTAAATTTCATTGATGTCTTGTGTAGTACTCTAAACAAAGATTACCTTGCACTTTACGCAACACCATATTAGCTTGTAGTAAATGAAACAGTATTCTTGGATAATGTTACACACCATTTTGATAGTAGTTATTCTACGCAACATTTACTGTGTATATACATATATATATATATATTAAATTTATAAATGAAATTTGGTAGGATTTTTTTATACACAACACAAAGGAGTCTTGTACAACCCGCAACCCTGACTTGGCTTGCATTACACGCAATTGTGACCTTCCTTGATAGCGTGTGTTGTACGCAATACCAGGATTCAATAAATGAAGATATATGGTTATAATATTATTATGAACTAGCCGTTATGAATATTATTAACTAAATTTTTAATATTATAACATTATTATTCATCTTACATATTTTCTAGAACATTGTATAAGAACAAAATAATTTTTTCGGGTAAAATAAGTATTTTTCAAATAATGTAGTTTTGCCACCTTTTGATGGCACACCCACTTTAAATTTTGTTTTTGACATTTTTATTAGTTAAATATGACAAAACAAAATTCTTCCTTTAAATCAGGATATTAAAATTTATTTTGGATAAATTTTTCATATTATTCTTATAACATTCATATTTTGATGAATTGTAAAAACACACTATATTTTAATTAAAAACAAATTTTTTCATCGCAATAATTTATATGGTTAGATTATACATTTAATTGGTTTTAAAATGTAATTAAAATATGTTTTTTTCATTTAATCCAATGATGGTCATTGTAATTAATTTCACTTTTAATTTGGACATAAACAAGTGCCGATCTTTTGATATTTATTGTTTCTTTAAAACACGATATTTCTTTTGATAATGGGAATTACATTTAAAATTAATTAATTCCACTTCTATGTTTTGAATTTGAAAAAATAGAAATCATTTTTGAATTTATAATATCAAATATATCATAGGCTGAATTTTTTGTATTGTTCTGAAAAACATAAATTTTTAATGAATAATGAAAACAATGAGTTTTTGGTTAAAATTGAATTTTTATTAAAATAATAAGTTATTTGATTTAAATTTCTTTTAGGTAAAAATAGATACATAATAGCTATATAAGTTCAATTAAAATCATTAGAGTAATTTTATAATAATTTTAGATTTATAAAAATTGTATGAGCTTTTCACCGTCTTTTACCCACCTCCTAGGATCTTTTGCAATTGTTCATAAATAATAATTTCACCGCTTCTGTGAGTTGAATTTCGAAAATCCGAGAGACATGGTAAATATCAAGGAGTAAAATGTGGCTCAATTAGATAAAAATAATTTTTGTTGAACAATATCCTTTTAATTTTATTTACCATGATTAAAAGTAAATAGGGTAATTCAAGGTTAAAAAAATATTATAATAATTCAATATTACCTTATCACTTGTCCAAAGATTATTGGATAAGTAATGGCCGACCACGAGCATCCTTGGGTTGATTTTGAGACCCCATAGAGCCACTTATGAAAGACAATGACACATTAGATTAATTAATTTAATCTAAAGACAAAATTAGAATTAACAAAAATCCATTAATAATTAATTTTTATAAGGGGCTATATAAATTATCTTTTCAACTATAAATATTCATTGGAAGGATAAAACTATTTCCTACATGTTGGTTTTTTTATTAAATTTTAGGCATCAAATATTTTAAATTATTTATAAATCAATAATTATGCATTATTTACCTCATTAATAAATGGTTTAAATAAATAATATTATAATGATTAAAATATTATTCAAAACCTTTTTTGGACCTCTTGAAACCAAAGATAATAATGTTTCTACAGCTTCCTAAAGATACCCTCCTCTCCCTTATAAAAGGATACAACTTCTATGAAATTCCTCACACCTCTCAAGCCTTTTGGCACATCCATACACTATCCACATATGCTCCCAATATCCCATTACTCCCCTAGAAGCCTTACATTAGGCATAAGGAACTTCAATAATTCCTTTTGGTTCAAACCAAAGGATGTTACCCAAATTAAAGGTAATAGTTTTTCTTAAGTTGTTTTCTTTTATTATACTTCTCCAACCACTAAAATATTTTTAATTCATTCTTTTGTAACAACACTAGTATCCTCAAAATACAAGGATGTTGTTATGAGAAGGATTATAACTACAATTACACACACCTCCATCTAATGGATGAATATCATAATGTTTCTGTGGATGGAAAACTAACGCCTCACGAAACGATGATTGTTCAATTTTCTCCTACCACCTCTCATGGTGGCCATTATGATGGAACTATATTTATATATGATATATATTATATTTAGGATTTCCATATGCTTATTTACTTCCCAGTTATATCAAGCCTTTATGGTTTCCATAGTGGGTAAATATGATAATCTCATTTGAGGAAGTACGGACTACCGCCCCCTCAAAGTGATGTGATTCGTTAATGACTTATATGGGATGTATAAAGGATGGAGTTAATGATATTATATAAGATATTATACTTAAATTATAATATACCTATTCCATTAAAATAATAAATATAAATGAATTTAGAATTCATGTATACGTACGACTTACCATCTCCATAAACAGTGCATTTCATTTCTTACCTCCATATGTTATGTACTACTTTTATTACATGTATATGCTGGAAATATAATGAATATATATTATATATAAATCATGATGTACATTCTCAAAATATGTAAATCATGATATAAGTAATAATAACATAATGAACAATAAGTACAAACACGTACGATAAATAAGATGATTTTACACAAAACGTTGTTTTAACATGGGTTTACAAAAGAACGGGTAATATAAAGTCACAATTGAACCACATATGATATCATAACAATGAATATGATTCTATAATATTTCAATGACATTATTTAAATCATTATACAGGAGGTTCAGATACGTATGAAGCATATCAGACCTAAGATAAGATAAAATCTCATAATCTCATTTTTATCCGAGATTATATATAATTTGGTATTTACTGGGGTGTATTTTATCATCCACATCCATGTTTCCTCAATATGTAATATTATTTCTATCCTCCTATAATTTTTTAAATCCAATTTTACCCTTCAGTGAGTTTTTAGTAAAAGATATGAATGGAATCATTTGTCGTGTTTCGTACGAGGTACTTTTTGACATTTCCAGTAAAGTACGAGAAGAATGTTTTTTAACTTATACGACATGAATGGATTTTTAGAATATTATTTACAAGAAGAATCCTTTACAACTTTAAAAGTTTATTTTTAATCATCTTATTTTAGTTTAAAATTGTATGAAATGTTAAAAAAAGAAAAAAGTCTTTGAAGTAGAATGGATATTTTCCTCAAAAATGGAGTTCAAGTGTTTTATAAAAATTATTTTCCATCTATGATAATATAGGGTTCTGTTTATATCCCTATTATTACATTTATTTGATTATGTTGTGATAGAATAATTATTATGATGTCTATTATATTATATGAATTGTTTTATGATGTCACAATGTTTAAGAATCCCATTTTTATTACATGGGTACTGCTATGATGTATGATTTATGATTTTGTGGCACACATAAAAATATTTTCATTATGATATGGGTGGGACCTATATATCCCTCCTATGCATTGGGTAAATATTTATATCTCATGAGATAGACATGGCTTGAATGACAAGTAAATCTGGTTCAGTAATATAGGGCTGGAACGACAAGTAAACCTGGTTTAGTAAGGGTCTTTTTCCACTAAGATGGTCTTGGAAGCAATGCCTTGGATTCTGTGGAAATCATATAATTTGATTAATTTTTTTCCACAATTACACATTTTATTCCCATGCTATTTTATCATGATTATTTTTTCTTTATAAGCTAAGACTTATGTAGTACTGTGTTTTATGTCATTTCTCATGATTTTGATGTTTAAACATTATGTTCATGTTTTTAAATTCAATATTATATGATTTGATGTATTTTATCCATGTTTTACCTTTACTGAGCATTTGAGCTCACCCTTTATATTTTTTCTTTTCCCCAGAATTTAATGAAAGGTTTTAGGTAAGAAAAAAAGGGGAAAATCTTTATGGGAGATGTTGAAGATCCTTCACCACAATTAGAAGATTATATTTTGAGTTTCCAAAGACACTAAACTATTACGGTCCTTGTGTGTATGTTTTTGTTATGTATTATGTATTTTACAAAAGTAATGTAATGCCCATGTAAGTCAATCTTTGGGCCTCCACAGGAAAGGTGCATTGAAATAAATTCTATTTATTATTCATGTAGTTTTTTTTCATAATTCCTTTCGTCAACATCCAGTCCATTTATTTTTCATTTATCATAAATGACTATAAATTAAACAAAAAGGAACAGTTAAATTGTTCAACTGAGTACCCTAAAATGGCCGGAACATTTTCAAATTTAGGGGAAATTTGGTTAAAATATGTTTTCAAGAGAAACATGATTTAGAAAAATTATATCTTATCTAACTAATGGAAATATGGAATTTCCACACTGAATAGGGGAAACCATGACCATTGGATCTACCTCTTATTGTCTCTAACATTAATCGTGCATCAATCTATCTGTTTTCTAGAATCCAACTGCACCAAAACCTGGAGATGTCATTACCTATCCATGGTTCTTAGATTCTTGATTTCAGAACAATCAATCAATATACTTAGAATTTGTAATTTCTTTTCTAAAAATCAATCAAACAAATGTTTTATCACCACCTTCTAAAAATTAATTGTTTGATGTCATAATCAGACTAAAATAACTATATATGCGGGTTCAACGTCAAACACACAAATACTACGTATTAATTGATAGAGTATCATGGTTTGAGTTATAAAAAGAAATTCATTTAACTATAGGGATCTAATGATTCCCTACATGGCTATCATATTTCTTAATGGAATTACCTTTTTGGTTTAAGTATTTCCTACTGAGTATTTTTTTACTATCCCATGCAAGGTATTTTCCATTAAGTGTCATGACTTATTGCTAAGATAAATATATTGATACATTCCTAGGTATACCAAGACCAGGTGGTTCTAAGAGTGATCATACATGTGATATTCAATCCTGCAGCTTTAGATTGTTTTCCATCACCAACCCTTTTGGTATGCTATTCTGTGGATGTGTTTCATGAACATGTGAATTCTCATTGACATACATTAATTTAAGTGTAATTATATATTGGTCATGTTTAATTTTTAGTTTTCTTAGTATGATACTATTTTGTTGCAATTATAAAGGAATGAATTATTTATTACATATTATTCTTACATTTCATATTTTTGGTACTGGATATGTGTGTATGTGTGTGTGTGCCAGTAATTATGAAAATGACTCTCAATTGTGGGATATTCCTACTTAGTGATAGTCAGTAGCACATTATATATCAGAGGTGGTCATTGGGTATCCAAATAATGGTCCATATCTGGGATGGATCCTGAACAGTTTTGATACATATGGTTATTTATCCCAGGGGATATTGACAATTACATCATATCAAAAAATTTATTCTTTTATAAATTAATCGTGATAAATCCATAAAAGTGTATCGCAGTCATTTTATCCTATATGTTTTTGAATGTTCAACATGTCCAATGGCATGATGGGAATATACATTTAGTTACTGGTTTTTCTCTTGAAAAGATTTTGATCCTTAACATGATTTTGTTTTGATCGAACTTTCGTAGTCAATATTTATCTACAAAAATTTTATGGTAAAATGAAATATAACATTATCTAAAAATTACTCCAAATAATTTATTTTTTGGAATGAGAATGTTATTTTTGTAGAGTCATTCATATACATCATTCATGATTTCTCATTTTAAAAGATTAATTTATTTTATTCACATTATTGAGGGGTCTCTTGTGAGGGGATCTTCTATATCAAAATTTTATTTTGTTTTCATGTATTGTTCTATGTAAAAACTACAAATCTATAATTACTAGATGCATTTTTTCATTTTTTTTATTTCTACATATAACATAAATGGAATATCAAATTCTTATTCATTGAATATGTATTTTTTTCTGTAGGTTGGTAAATATATTCTCATGTGTCAAAAAAATATAAATGACTATAATAATATTATAATTTTTCTCGTTTCAATGATAATTTTATATATTTCTAAAATATTCCCTGATAGACTATTAAACCTTATTTAATATCATCTTTTCATTTCTAAGAGATCCCCTTCCATAGAAAATTACTTTCACTATTCTCCCAAAATAGATTTCCTGACCCCTACTTTAATGTCTTGTTAAAAAATATATATATAAGAATAAAAACATGAATATCGATTTTATTTAATTTAGATATAGAATTTATTGGAATAAATGTGTTATTATATTTATTTTTATCCATATTCATTCAATTATTCATTCCAAATAATATTTAGCAATGAAAATTCAATATACCATTAAAAGTTTCATATGTGATTAAAAAATATGAGACTTAATAGGGTTAGCTTGTATATATTGTCATAATTATCACTAGATTGGATATTAATAATAGAATATTTGAAAAAAAAATTAATGTTAATACAAGCCAGTGTAACACCCCATGATTTCATAGTACGTTATCTCTTAAATGTAATTCATTAGATTTCACCACACACAATACCGAGTTTGAGCGCACGACGACTTACCAAACATTTCATAAAAAATGTCTATTAATATTATTAACTGGATTTTGAATATCATATACTTCATATAATTTAAACATATTTATTATGTGTTTATTAAACATATTATAAGAACAATATTAAATTTTTCAGATAAAAAATGAATTTTTCAAAAAAAATAGAAATTTTACCACCTTTTAATGTTGAAATCTTTTGAAATCCAATATTTGAGAGTTTTTCATATTAAATTTGACAATATAAAATTCTTTGTTAGAATCAGGAAATCAAAATTTACTTTTGATGAAATTTTGGTATTTTTCTAATAATGTTCATTTTTTTAAAAATAATGAGAAATACTATATTTTAATTCAAAGCATCCTTTT
Organism: Viscum album; assembly: GCA_963277665.1. NCBI lineage: Eukaryota > Viridiplantae > Streptophyta > Magnoliopsida > Santalales > Viscaceae > Viscum > Viscum album. The sequence goes on from OY728155.1 coordinate 1,452,468,069, forward strand.
AATATAATTTATTTTGAGGGATAGATTATATTTTTATTTGGTTTTTAAGTTTAATTAGATTATATTTTTACCATTTAATCCAATTTTGGTCATTGGAAGTAATTTCACTTTGAAATTTAACATAAACAAGTGTCTGTTTTTTATAGTAAATATTTCCTAAAAGCATTCTTTTCTGGTTCGAAAATGAGAATTAATTTTAAATTAAATAATCCAAATTCTATATTTCTAATTTGTTAAAATAGACATCATTTCTGAATTATAAATATCAAATATTTCTTAGGCTAAATTTTTGGTATTTTTTTGAAAAACATCAATTTACAATGAATAGTAAAAGCACTATATAGGAGTTAAAAATATTACGTTCTCATTTTAATTAAATTTTACTGCTTCTATGAATTGAATTTTGAATTTCTGACATACATGGTTTTTATCAGAAAATAAAACATTCTTCAATATGATTAAAATAATTGTTGGTGAATAGTGACTTTTGACTTTTATATAACAACGTCAATGATAAATAGTTTAATTCAAGGTAAAAAATTTATTATAATAATAAAAAAATACATTAACACTTGTCCTAAATTTATTGTATGAGTCATGGCCAACCATGGGCATCCTTGGGTCGATTTCGGGACCCCATGGATCTACATAAGTGTGATTATGACACCTTATTTTAATTAACATTAAGTAAATACAAAAATAACATAAACATATATCGTTTAGTATATTAATTTTTATGCGGGTTTTTATAAGTTATATTTTAAACTATAAAAATTCTTTGGACAGATAAAATTATTTCATATATCATGGTATCATTATTATAATTTATAGATATCTGATAAATAAAATTATATATGACACAAAAATGATGTTGTTTTTACCTTATTAAAGAATGGTTTAAATAAATGTTATTATAAAGATTGAAAAAATATCCAAATCCTATCCAATTATTTTTGGATGATTTTATTTCTACCATGATTTGTCTTATTATCGAATATATTTAGTTGTGGACCTATAGAAACTGAAAATTAGTATATAAGAAAATAATCTTTTCACACTTTTCTAAAGAACCCCTCCTATCCCTTATAAAAGGACGCCACTTCTAACCCATTACCACTACTAGATATATGGTTTTTAGTGACCGCCAAAAGCGGTCACTAAAGCCCTATACAGACCGCCATGCGACCGCTTCTGGCGGTCGAAAATGAGTCTTCGCTGTTGTTCATCAGCGACCGCCTCTGGCGGTCCCTAAAAACCTGCCTGGAATTTTGCTTCGAGCGTCCGTTGGATGTGAGCAGGGACACGGGGTGCAAGGGGGTTGGAATGAGATGGACGACCACCGACCATGGCCGATACACGGTGGCCGGAGGAGGAGGAGATGGCGTTCTGGTATTTTGGGAATGCTCGGGGGATGGACGGCGGTCGTGTGAAGGGAAACGGGGTTGACTGAGAGTGGTCGGGAGAGAACGAGGGGTGGCGACGAGGTTGACCGAGAGTGCTAGGGCGGCAGCGGGGGTCACACCGACGTTGACATGGAGTTGCAGCGGCGGACACGAGGAAGACAGTGGCGGGGGTGGGAAATATCCCGCGTATTATTTTCAGCATTAGCGACTGCCATTGGAGGTCGCTAATATTGTCAATAGCGACCGCCGTTGGCGGTCGCCCGTGTTCCCAGGCACAGAAGCCAATTATTCTAGTAGTGTACTCACCCCTTTCAATCCCCATGACTCATCCATCCTTTAACCAAATCATCTATCATGATCTACCCCTTCCACCTATAGGCCTTACCATTGGAAGAAGGCACTCTAAGAAATCATTTCGGTTCAAACAAACAGGAGTTACCCAATTTTAAGGTAACGTCTCACTAAAGTTCTATTCTTTTCATTTACTAATCCAACCCCCAAAACTCTTATTATTATGTTTTTTTATAACACCAAAACTATCCAAAATATACTAGTTTGTTTTTATGAGAATTATTAGAGCTACACTTTCACAAACCTTCATCTAAAGTGAAAATAACATACAGTTTTTGTTGAAAGTGAACTACTACCTCACGAAATGAAGATTGTTCAATTATATCATTCTGCCACATATGGTGGCCATTATTATGGAACTGTATAAATATAAGAAATATATTATGGTAATTGTTTCTCTATTATTATTTAATCTTCATTTACAAATAATCCTGTATGCTTTCCAATATGATTGAATGCGATTATTTCATTTGCAGACGTGCGGACTAACACCCCTCAAAGTGATATGATTCGTAATGACATACATGAAATGTATAAAATATATAGTTAATAAAATTATGTAACACATATATAACATGATATTATAATGGAATTATAATATTCCTTTGTATCATTCTATTTTCATTACATTAGATATTAAATGGAAATGAATGTTGTGTTATTTCGTACGTACGACTTCCAGTCTCTATGAACAGTGCATTTCATTTCTTAACTCCAATAATCATTATGTAATTATATATATATATATATATATATATAAACTGGATATATATGATATATATTATATTTAATTGATAAATATGATAATGGAGATAATATGATTTTAACCACATGGACAATTTGTAATTATAACAAGTTCATTTTTGACTCATGTACAAAATATCGACAAAATGGCCATTATAAACATAAATGAATAAAAATGTTTATCACATATTAATAAGTTACTTAAAAATAATATAAAAACCTTAAAAAGGTTCTTATTCTAGTATAAATTATCTTTGGTTTATTATTCAGTAGTTTAAATATCTAACGAGTCTAGTCGGACACGATGTAAGGGGTTTTTTATCTCACTTTTAATTTTGTGATATGCCCATTTTTTCACCACTTATTCATTTAATGTGGTGTATTTTGTTCTGCCATTTGATATATGTTATCATTATTCTGTTTATATTCATGGTATTCTATGAATTATTTTGTGGTTATTAACTTTTTTTTAACGACTCGAATGATTACATCGATGTAAGGTGTTTTCATCTTAATTTATACTCCCGTGAGATTCATGCTATATTGGAAACAATTTGCATTTCTCTGGCATATGTACTACCCATTTCTATATTCTTGGTGTAATATAAATTAATTTATGGGTATTTATATCTTCATTTTATGTTCATTCTTTCATGGTGTGTGTGTTTCATATGTTACCAAATCGTAAAGGGAATTTCAAATTTCAATTTCCACTCTTGGGATTTACGCATAATTAATCGATTATTTTAGTCCAAGATTATGTTTGGAATAACTATTTATTATTTATCTAATAATTTTTACTCCCATTTTTGTGTATATACTTATGATACACATAATCACTCCACTTATAAATTCCATGGCCATTAATATGAACTTGTTAAGTGTAATCATAACTCAATTTCCATTCATTGAGTTAAACATCCAATTCATTGGTACTATTTTTATAAGAATATGTGTGAATGACCTCTAATTGATTTAAAATTAATGTAAAAATATATTTAGTGTATTTATATTTTTCACATATATTTATTTCATTGATTTATACTTAATATAAGGATATTGTCTTTATACTGGATTTAATATCAATTTACATTCCATTAATACCTCTTTGTCGTTGTGCACCAATTCACTATTATATGGTTTATATACTATCTGTTGGCATATTATATCATAAATCCATTTATTTTAATGATATAATAATGTTTGGATTAATTTTATTCCTCAATTAAATGTATTAAATCATATCTCATGTGGTTAGGAACACTATAATTGAAATATCGTCTAAAAGATTTTAGATATTTATTCTTCTTAATAATTTTCATTATTGTCCATGTTTTAAAAATGGTTTTAAGTATTCATTTATATGAAAATGAATTATTTAAAAATATAAATTCCTTTCAAAAATTTAAATGTGGTATGGGACACTTTTATTCACAAATCTCTTTCAAACTACTTCTTTGATAAATAGTGTTTCTTTTATATGTTTTCATGAAAGGGGGATATTTGTATCAAAGAGTTTTACTAATAATTTTACATTTATGTCAATATCCATCATTATTATTGATCAAGGATGATTTATTATAAAATATTCCATATTGTATTGAATGAGTTATTTTTCACTGTAGATTGTTATTTTTATACTATCCCTGGTTAATGGATAAAGAATTGGCATTTTGTATATTAGTTTTAATACGAATGTTTATGTTATGTTTCAACCTTTTCATATGAGGAATGTATTGGACTTAGTAAGTGATGGGTGGAGCCCGCTATAGCTCCTCATTGAATTAGTAGGTTTCATGAGACATTTAGTCATGGAATTGGCCGAGGCCTTTACCAATTTGATATATGGTTTTGGCTGAGGCATTAATCATTTTTAGACGTCGTTGCTGAGGCCTTGAAAATCGGTTTCCAAATGTCTGGAATTATACATTCCCTCATTATGGTAATATTAAGGATCATTCATGTGGTTTTTTAACTAGTAGAATACCCATGACAATGTTTTATTATGATATTATTTACTCAGCTCATATTCCTTCCATAATGTCCTCATGTTTAGTATTTTTAAAGGGAAGTGTTTTCAAATATTCTCCATGCCTAATGTCAGTGTTATCTTCTCCTGTCTTGCTTACTTTTACTAAGAATATGAGATCACGCCTTTTTTATCATTTATATTACCTAGGATGTAATTAATTATATTACAATTAACCTGCATTAATATGATATGGGATATAAGAGTGTTGAAATTGGGTACACTGTTCTTTTATTTCATGATGTTATTTAAAACATACGTATTTTCCTATTACTTCATTGGATACTAAACAAATAATTCGTTCGGGACATGATTCCTTGTATCACTCCAATGCTATGTAATAAATCACCAGCTCGAGGATTCTAGGGTTAGGGAATTACAGTTTATATCCGAGGAAGTTAAGTACTATCATTGGAAACTAGATTTAGATAAAAGCTAATTAGGGACCATTACCCTGAGATCGACTTTGATTATTTCTATAGAATAACATCCTAGAATTTTGGATGTTTAGATATTTTGTGTATTTTCCAAGAAATACATCCCTGTCTGGATATGAGGTGGTAGGGGAGACTCTGGAATAGATGTACATAGGAGTTAAAACTCCGACAAGGAGATTCAGGCTTGTCCCGGGGTATCCCGATACACGACAACGGGCCTTACTACACCATTGGTTATGACACTCCAGGTGGATCTGCATAGGATAATTCACATTTTATATACAAATCGATATGAAGGATTTTAATATAAGATGAGAATAAATAACCTCGGTAAATATTAAAGTATTTTAGATTGAAACTATAGTGTTATGATATTCTCCAAATGTTTTTATGACTCTCACTATGCTTTCTCGAGTTAGTCAATGGGTGGATTCCAAAGAATTCATCGTAACATTGAAGATGATGTATAATGTGTGAATAGTGGGGGGGGGGGAAATGAGATACTAAATGCAAATTTAATAGGTATAAAATTTTTCTTCTTCTTTCTGAATCAGTTTTCCAAAAATATGATCAAAAATGTATATATAAACTAACTCTCAAACTAAAAAAAAGAGAAAGGTGGTGAGTGATAAAAACTCCAGAAGTGGAGACCATGGAGAAAAAAAAGCTTAATATTCATCATGTAGGATATGTGGAATGAGACACCTAGTAATGCCTCTCAATGGATCATTGAAATTCAATATGTGTGGGAAAGAAAGACATAAATTATCGAATTGATGGGAAAAACTGAATAGTACTATGGAAGAAAGAAAAATGATCCTAAGAATCCAATTATTGTCATTTGTCATAAATATATGGCACCTTGGAATTATCAGATCAATTCCATATTATACAGGATAACCTCTAAGATCCTATGTGGAAATAAATTGATAGAGAAATGGTTAATTATATGGGATTACATTGGAGGACTATTATATTGTATATATAACCATGCAGTTTGTTTTGGGAAAATGATATTTGAAGAAGAATTCTATCTTCTTTTGTGGATATAGTTATAAAGAACCATATGGGATTATATGATACATGAATATGAGGAAAAAATAGGTTATCAATTTTTTGGATGAAAATTAGATGTGTGGGATAACATTTTTGGTTAAAACATTTCATGGTTATTTTTGAAAAATCTATCTTATTTTTGGGAATATTATAAAATTTTAATGTTTTTTTAAAAGGACAACATGGATAACATGTGACAACCAGTCATGTTGGAAAAATCTGTGGGAATCGAACCCATAACCAATGTTTGACTAGGAATTATCGCCTACCAATGGACTACATGAAGTCCCTGGTTATTTTGGCTAACTCTTTTTAGTTAAATGATAGTATGGATCAAGAATATGTTGATTATGGGAACATACTATTTATCCTTAGAATAGGAAAAAGATTTGGTAATTAAGTGATAAATGTTATTTTGGATTTTTCCCACTCTTTTGGTTACAGTATATGCCTATGGAAAATAGAATACTATGAGATTTAATTTGAGGATTAATGGTGGATTTCTATTATTTTGGAAGAATATATATTTTTATTGTAGACATATAGAAATTTATGTTATTTATGAAAATTATTAACCTATCATAGGGAATACGTGATTCGTTTAATAAGTTTTAAGTATGTGACTTTAAGAGTAGTTGATGTTATTTGGAGATAAATGATAATATTTAACGTGGAAGACTATATAATAAAATTCATCTATGTATTGGCTTTAAATATTAGTTTCGATTATATTGAATGATTTAAATGAAAAATTGTTTATTGAATGGTATTTATTTTACTTTGGTTATTGTTGGTTTAATTTTTTAAATTAATATTAGTATTGATTTATTTAAACGATTATCATTTTTGGGGATCATCTGTTCTTGTAATATAAATTTTGGTTTTGGTTATTCATTAATGATAAGGGAAATATATATTTTGTTCTTTTTGGATCATTTGATTCTCTAGAAGTGGATTCTAGAGCTTCAGGTGTAACCAAGTCATCTAAATTACTCATCATTTGTTATAAGATGATTTTATGGTTGAAATTTATTAATGGATGAAACCTTATGTGTAAAGTATGTATATTTCCATATTATTTTTGTCAATCCCATAAATAAATTCCCCAAAATTATGAAATGAAACTAAAAACAACAAATATTCCAATTACTTTTCCTACATGGTAATCAAAGACCTTTCAACCAATAACATGTTTATTTCTTTCATATGGATAAATTTTTCAAAATAATTTTATTGATCACTCTATATCCAAACCTGATGGTAAGATTTCATATTCATATCCATGTATTCCTACCTTGAACCCTCAAATGTGTTATTTTTAGTAACATTCATACTTATCATTATTTGTTTTAAAATAGAGGCCTCATTAATATATTTTTTATGATGGATTTCAACTAATATATTTTGAAATTTCAAAACCCCAGTTTTTAATCCTTAGTAAAAATTGTGATGACAAAATTTATTGATGGATGGGAGAATGAAACACCCCATGATTTCATAGTACATAATCTCTTTAAGGTAATTCAATAGATTTTACCACACACAACACCTAGTTCAAGCGCACGGCGACTTACCAAACTAGTCGTTCATAAAATGTTTATGAGTTGTATTAACTGTATTTTGAATTTTTTATACTTTATATAATTGTAACATATGTATTATGTGTTTATTAGACATATTATAAGAAAAAATTAAATTTTTCAAATAAAGAATATAATTTTCAAAAATAATACAATTTTACCACCTTTTAATAGTGAACGCTTTTTAAATACAATATTTGAAACTTTTAAATGTTAAATAATATAAAATAAAATTTCAATTTAGAATCGGGTCATCCAGATTTACTATGGATGAAATTTTGGTATTTTTCTAATAATTCTCATTTTTTATGAATAATTAGAAATACTTTATTTTAATTCAATACTGCATTTTAATCTAATTTATTTGTATGGTTAAATAATATCTTTAATTAGTTATAATGTGTAATTAGATTATATTTTTACCATTTAATCCAATGTGGGTAATTGAAAGTAATTTAACATTGAAATTGAACATAAACAAGTGTCAATCTTTTGATAGTTAATATTTCTTAAAACTCGCTTATTTTTTCAAAATGGGAATTAATTTTAAATTAATTAATCTAACTTCTATGTTTAGAATTTGTTAAAATAGACATAATTTATTTATTCATAATATCAAATATAGCTTAGATGTAATTTTTGTACTTTTTCAAAAAAAACATCATTTATAGATGAATAGTGAAACCACTAAGTAGTAGTTAAAAATATAAATTTTTCATTTAAATGATATTTTCCCACTTTTGTGAATTGAATTTCAAAAATCTATCAAAAATTGTTGTAATTATTATCTAAAATGTTGTCCAAAAAGATGAAAATATTTTTTTCTCCATAATAACTTCTGAATTTTATTTACTACGGTTAAAGGTAAATAAAGTAATTCAATGCAAACAAATATTATAATAATAAAAAATTACCATAACACTTTTCCTAACCTTATTGGATGAGTCATTGCAGACCGTGGGCATACTTGGGTTGATTTTGGGACCCCATTGGGCCTATTAAGAGTGATAATGACACTTTATTTTGATTAACATAAAGTAATGACAAAAATGACAAAATCAAATAACTTTTAGTACATTAATTTTTATGTGGTTTCATATAAGATAACTATTATACAATAAATATTATTTGGAAATCAAAATAAAATTCATACATAATGGTATTGTTTTTATAATTTTTAGACAGAAAAAAATTTATTTATGACAAAAAAATGATGTAGTGTTTACCTCATTAATGAATGATTTAAATAAATAAGATAATAATGATTACTAAAATAAACAAAACCGGTTCAATTAATTTTGGATGATTTTATTTCTACCATGAGTCATCTTATCTTCTATTATAAATACGTTTTGACATTTATAAACAAAAAAACATTATATAATAAAATAATCTTTTCACACATTCCTAAAGATCACCTCCTCTCCATTATAAAATGACAACACTTATAACTCATTCCTCACACCTCTCTAGCCCCTTGTATCATCCACCATCTACCCAAATAAGATCTCAAGTTACCTCTGTTCCACCTAGATGCCTTAACATAGGTATAAGGAACCTCATGAAATCCATTTGTTTGAACCAAAGGGAGTTATCCAATTTTAAGCTAACATCTTCATTAAAGATCTCTTCTTTTATTTTACTTTTATAACCCCCGAAACACTTTTTATTACATTATTCTATAATAACATAAGTATCCTCAATATAAATGGTGGGTTTTATGAGAAATATTCCAGCTACACTTACAAACACCTCCATCTAATGGAAAAAGAACACATTGTTTCTGTGGACAACAAACTACTGCCTCACGAAACTGTGGTTGTTCATTTATCTCCTACCTCCTCTTATGGTGGCCATTATGATGGAACTGTATTTATAATTTATATATACATTGTTTTATTTATATTTTTCTAAAATTTCTATTTAAAAATACACCTTTATGATTTCTGATATGCGGGAACACGATAATTTCTTTTGATTAAGTATGGACTACCGCCCCTCAATATGATATTATTCATTAATGAAATTCATGGAAAGTATAAAAGGTGGAATTAATTAAATTATATGGAACATATATCATATGATATTATACTTAAATTATAATATACCTATGTATCATTATATTTTTATTTAATTAAATAAAATATATAAATGGAAGTAGCGTTCATGCATACGTATGGTTTACCCTCTCCCTGAATGGTGCATTTCATATCTTATCTCCAAATATCATGAAATAATTATATATATATATATATATATATTGGATATATATATTATATTTATGATCTTTAGATCATGAATATGACACTAGAGATAATAGACATTGAACAACATGGACAATTTGTAATTATAACATGTTCATTTTAGACTCAAGTACCAAATATCGACAAAATTTCCATTGTTAACATAAATGATTACAAAATGATTATAACATAATAATAAATGATATAAAAGAATAATAAACATTAAAAAAGATCTTAATCATGTATAAAATAACATTATTTTATTATTTAGTACATTAACGAATGAACGTGTCATGTCGAACACGGGGTAAGGGGTTTCTTATATCACTTTTAATTCCAGGATATTTCCATTGTTCACACATTATTTATTAAATGTTGTCTATTATGTACTACCATTGGATATATATCATCATGATTATCTTTATATTAATGGTATTCTATGATTCATTTTTTTTCTATTATCATTTGTTAACACGGCTCGTTTGATTACAACAATGTAAGTGTTTTCATCTTATTTTTTATTCCCAAGATATTAAAAATTTATTGCCCACTATTTTCCCTTATGTGGAGTATGTACTAACCAGGATTGTATTTTTGTTGTAATATACATTAGTTTATGGATATCTACATCTTCATTGTATGATCCATCTTTTATGGGATGTATTTCTCATATGTTACCAAATCCTTAATGTAATTTCATATATCAATTTCCACTCTTGAGATTTACACATATTTCATTGATTATTTTATTCCAAGATTTTGTGGGAATCAATATTTATTACATATAAAATAATTTACACTCCAATTTGTGTGCATATTCTTTTGAAATAGATAATCAATCCATTGATAAATTATAATTCCATTGATATGAACTTGTTAAGGTTAATATTAACTCAATTTCCATTCATTTAGTTAAAAATCCTTGTCATTGGCAATGTTTTTAAAGGAATATGTGTTAATATTCTCTTATTTATTTACAATTAATTTCCAATTACATTTATTGAATTTATATTTTTCACACATAATTTTTTCATTGATTTATCCATAATATAATTATACGGTCATTATAAGGGATGCCATTTGAATTTAAATTTCATTGAGACCCCTTTGTTGTTATGACCCAATTCACATTTATATGGTGTATATAGTATAATTTTATATATTATATCTGGAATCCCTTTATTGTCATGATATTAAAATGTTTTGATTAATTTTATTCTTCAATTACATTTAATCAAATATCTCTAATTTGGATAATAACTCTTTATCAAAAATATCATTTTAAATATTTTAGTGATTTATTCTTCTAAATATTTCTCATGAATGTCCACAATTTAAAAAAGGTATTATGTATTTATATATATGGAATATAATGTATTTAAATATTAAATTCCTTTCTAATGTCTCAAAGTGATATGAGATACTTCGATTCAAAAATATCTTTTAAGCAACATCTTTGATAAATAGTGTGACTTTTTTGTGTTTTCATGAAAAATGTATATTTCTCACAAAGAGTTTTTATAATAATTTTTTTCCTATGTTTATATAATTAATTATTATTTATTAAATATTATTTATTATAAAATCATCCATATTGTATTGAATGAGTTATGATTTACTCTGGAGGTGTTATTTTTATACCATTCATTGTTTATGGTTCCAGTATTGGCATTTCGTATGATTGTTTTAATATGAAAATTAATGTTATGCTTCAACTTTTTCATATGAGTATGTATTGGACATAGTAAGTGATGGATGAGGCCCATTATATCTCATCGATGGATCAGTAAGTCTAATGAGACAATTCGACATGGAATTGGCTAAAGCCTTTCCCAATTCGATATATGGTATTTTCTGAGGCCTTGATAATTTTTTAATGTCATGGAAAAGGCCTTGAAAAAATGATTCAAGTTGTATGGAATTATAAATTCGTTCATTATGGAAATATTAATGGTGGTTCATGTTGTTTTTCAACTCATACAATACCCATGACTATGTTTTATTATGAAATTATTTACTTAGCTCGTATTCCTTCCATAAATTGTTCATGTTTAGTATTGTAAGGGAATGTGTTTTCAATTATTCACCATGTCTAATGATTATGTTATCTTCAAATTTATTGGTAACACTTACTGAGAATCTGAGCTCACCCATTTCCAATGTTTTATTTTTCCCAGTATGGAATGAAGTATATTACGATTAACCAACTGTAACATGCTAAGGGATATTAGATTGTTCAATGGGGAAAATGTTTATTTTTTCAATATGTGTTGTAAAATGTCTCTATATATCTAGAACATCCAAGAATACTAAATTGATCAGCCTTTCTGGAAATGATTCCTTGTATAACGCTATTTTTATATAATAATGCACTGGCATAGGGCTTTTGGGATCGAGGTGCTATAGCCTAGATAGAAAGGGTATTATTAGGATGTTATTCCCCTAATATGATATCATTGGGAACTAAGATGTTTCTTCACCCACGTACAAGCTCAATTATGTAGAATAGAATCTTAGTAGAAGGATTCCATTTAGGTTATTGATAGTTTGAAGGGGTATATTTTATTCATGGAACAATATATGTAAGGCCTAAATCCTAATATCTCAATGTGAATATTCCCAAAAAATGGTTTCATTAAATCATATTATAATCATTGATTTTTTGAGATAGTTAGAACAACAACAAAAAATACCAATTCTCTTCAATCTAATTAATTAATGCTCAAAACATTTTGATCATTACTCTTTATTGTAAATTTTATTTAGATAATAAAATTAATTAATTATTATTCAGGTGTGTAAAACAATACAGGATACAACCAAATATATCAAGTGATATTCCCTACAAATAAAATTTAACATCCTAGTTTGATTGGTGACCATGTATTTATGATTACAAAATGATTTTGTTTTGACAGTTGTTTTTATAGAAATGACAAACACTAATATGTTTATAAAGTGTCATTATAGGTTTCGTGTGGGAAATGTAAATTTAATTTTTAAAACTAACCCCATATTTTATGGGGGTTGAAGACACTTTAATGTTACTAAAATTATGACGTTTGTAAAATAAAGTGATTTCTAATAGAGTTATATATAGGTTATCATAAAAAATTTTCAAAATATAATTCCACATTCATGGATCATAAAACATCTATTATATATGTATTAAATCTTTTTTTGAGGTTAACTACGATACCTATTACACGCAATGATTTTAAATCATTGATTATAGAGAAAACCCTTAATATAATGTTGCATATTCAAGGTTATTCCCTTATAAATCTGATAAATTCATGCAAATAACTTAGAAATATCAATTTTTGGAATGATAAAGATTATTTTGTTTCCTAATTTTTATAGCATAAGTAACCACTCAAAATATCAAAATGGTCATTTAGAAATACCGAAAATCTCAATCTGTATTACAATAATAATTTATTTAAATATTTATAATTTTATGATATATATTATGGAAATGATTTAAAACAATAAATATAATAAACTTGTAATTATTATGTTTTTCACAACTCCCTTACCATATATTTAGATCAATTATAATTATTTTCTTTAATTTATCTCAATGTCAAGAGGAATTGAAACCTTTTATGGTAGTTTTCCATCGTCTATTATGTCAATATGTGTATAGGGATCTAGAGAATTTATTGGAAGATACGAGATCATATTTTGTACTAAAAATTATAACAGAAAAATCATTTTATTAAAATCCAAAATAGGTTCCCAAGGATCTGTTATTTATGAAATTTCAAAAGCATTTATGGGAATCAAATATTTATAATACCAATTTGGGTTGTAATTTTTATGGATTAGATAGAATCATTGGGAAATTATAAAAATAGATGTGGTATTGGATGGACTCATAACTATATACCTACAAATATTTTTTGTCATTAGACATCCATATTTTGGGGAATGGTAAAAGTATCAATGAGTAGTCTTTTCATCAAGTAGTATCATATTTCTAGACAAATTATATCAGTTGGGACACTATATGGAGAACTTAGGCTTTGGTGTCTTCGAGAATGTAGTATCCTTTATGGATTTAAATCAACCTTGAAATTTTTTCACAAAATTAATAAATAATTTTTAGTATTTTTAATATTAGTTGACTTGTGTTGCTATGTTTAATTCAATTTGAACCATTTTTCTCCCTCTACATATTAGGCTCTACAATTCTCCTAGACATAATTTAAACAATAAAATAAGTGAACATTACATTAATAACTATATAAAATAATATCCAATTTAATAAAATTGGATGTAAAATATAATTTTAAATTAAAATTTGTAATATAAAATTAGTTTAAAATATAGATATGAGGGATAAAAATTAATAGTGAATCAAAATGTCATTACACCACGACACCTCAAAAGTTTCCCTCATATGATAAACAAAATTTCAAAAAATTACATATTATAATATTTGTTTGTTTGTGAATATTTATTATTCTAGGGAATTCAATTTAGGATATAATTTTTGGAAAATAGGGAACTATACCAAAGAGATAATCTCACTAGGCATGGAAATGAGTGTTTTAAATTTGTATCAAAAAAATTTGAAGGGATTTCGAGTATTCTTTATATAAAGTAAGTACATGTTTCGACCATGTAACTAAATACACAAAAATGAAAGTTAGAACTATTTCACACTAATATTTTCACATTACATCGTATAAATATAGTTTAATCTACATACCATATTATTTCCTCCAAACCATTATAATACACTTTCAATACATGTTTCATTACCCAATAATTTATCAATTTTAAAAGTGAGACCATATGATATCTTCCAAGGTTTCCTAATATGTTTTTAATTTCATAACATAAATAATTATTTATTAATTATTATACCTTATTTTCATTTTATTTAAAAAAACATGGGGTACAAATTTTGGTTGGTTGGTACAAATGCTTATGTCTAGCTGGTACAACAGTTAAACTAGATGGATAATGAAAACAATTAATAAAATTCATTTCTTAAAGATTTTAAATATCATATATATATCTTAAATACATTCAAAAAGGTGGAAATTATATGTTGTTCCAAATATGGTATGATGATATTAAAGGAAATGATTTCCCAAAAAATTAAATATGTCATTGGTTTTATAGTGATAAAATCATGATTATTATTTAAAAATAACATAATTTACTTAAAATGACCACTCAATATTAAATTATTTTATAAAAATATAGTATTTTAGTGAAATAAATAATATTTATTATTAATATAATTTAAAAAAATAAAATATTTTTACACTACCACTAAATTACATAAGATGTTGATTTAATATACGTAATAAATCCTAAAACATAGAAATTTTTTTTTTGAAAAAATAAAATACCATGAAATAAATATTTATATATAAATTAAATATGATGAAATTCATAAAAACCCTCAAAATGTATCCACCCCTTCCCCTAACTATGAATATATTTCATCTAAATTAAAATTAGATTTAATATGATAATTAATTAAATAATATGTGCATGTAAAAGATAGATATATTGAATTTTTTTACTATATATTATCAAAATAAGAAAACACATAAAAATAAGAAAAGGTAAACCATTTATTTTTTGGACTCATTATTTTCTACATTAACATGTAAAAATAAAAATATAAAAAAATATTAATTTCAAAATAATATTACAAGATAGGTTATATATATAAGCTTGAAGTTAACATTGTAAATGTAAAATAAAGAAAAAAAAATCTTTAATGTTTATAATGTGGTTTGATTTACTGACATGCGAAATCTAATCAGACATAATAACCATAAGAGAATATGTTTTCCCCCAAAAAGTTTATTAGTTATATTTTAATTTTATATACAATTTTACAAAAACAATATAACAAATAACAAGAAAATAATTAATATATTTTACATGTGATATTATTTTTTAAAGGATTGATGTTGTTGGGGAGAATGGTAGGATTAGAAACCAAATATTTTGGATTCTATGCATAAATTTTTCTCATCAACCCATCCACATCATTCGTTGTAAATTTAGTGATATATGATTTATTATTATATTTATGTAACTATAGACATTCCACTCGTGGTTTATATTGATATTAAATATGTGTTTTTTTATTCTCAATAAAAATTGAGGATATTGGTTAGGATGGAAGAAATTAGAGTCGACTCTTCTAAACCCTAGATATTGACCCTTCTAGAGAATCCAACGCTATCACTAGTTTCATATTTACTCTTCTGCTATTTTAAAAGTTATTAAATTATCATAATCAATGTAATAATATTTACAAAAATATATTCACAACCCCTATGATGAGTATAAATTTAATATGGAATATGTGGGGTGGATGTAATGATAATGGTCGATGTGAGATTTTTTCCAGTGAAGGGTTTGAGTCCATGGAATTTCCACAACTATTGGATCACCGTTTAGTTTTTTATCTTTTTATTATATTTTTTTTCATTTTAAAATTTTCCAAATATTATAAATAGCTGTCACAGATATAAACAATGTGAAAATATAAATTAAAAATTAAAATGATGAATCATGTCTAAATTGATGTAGAAGGGTATTGAAATGATAATAATACTCTTCTTTTGTAAAGAAAAATCCCTCAACACATTCTTTATTTATTGTTTATTTGAATACTTATTATATGTATATATATAAATTAAAATAATATTTTATTAAATAGTTATTAATAAAAATATACGTGATAATATTTCATTATTGTTATGTAAAATAGAAATATTATATATATTTATAAATATATTGTTTAACATGTCACCCGCCAATATTAATACATGAAGTGTAGGTGTTTATTTAAATAATTAATTAAAATATGGAATATTCAATGGATTATTTGGAATGGGATTATTTTTAGTTCTACTTCTAAAGATATAATTTTTAAAAAAGTTGTTTCTAATATCAACATTGTAAATTTGTTCGCACATCTATGCTTCTTCACATTCCAATTTAAGTCCAAGCAATCAAATGTAGTTCTTCGATGACATGATGTTCAAAAAATCAGTAGAAAAAAATTTCGCATTCTCCAAATTTTTTATTTGGGATAAATGGATGATAGAATAAAATAGAGGAAATTGAACTCATCACTTTACCAAAATTAAATATACATATATACACATAAATATTTCACAATATGGGATTATTAATTTATTTTTGTTTTATCATTAATACCAAAGATATCATGAATTAATAAAATTGTATTATATTTTACAAGAATAATAAATAATTATTGACATGAAAAACATCCAAAAATTTATAACAGTGATGAAAATTATGAATGTGGGTCAAGGAATCAAGATAACTATCTTTGGTTGACGGGGTAAATTAATATTACTAATTAATGTAGAGAAATTCTATTCTGAGGGGTTTTTCATAGCATCATGGGATTTATTTGGAAAATAACACCACCAAAATACATAGGTAATATAACATTTTATATTTTAAATATTTTGTTGACTTTTTTTAGTAGCAATATACCAAATATAACTATTTATATTCCATTTAATCCCATCATAATTCATTTTATGCACAAAAAAATCCCACAATAAGAATTCAATGTTTAACCCTGATTAAAACATCCTCTAGAAAACTAGCATAGGGAATTATAATGTGGTTTGTTAGTGGAGACCCAATTAAAGTACGCTTTAATATTTACAATATTCAACAAAAAAATTAGTGATGGATTTAATTTATATAATAACCGAAATCATTGATGGAATAAAAAAATAAACACTAACTTATATTTTATATAATCAATATTATTGTTGGATCCTTCAATTTGGTATAATTTAATGCACCAACAATAAACACTACATTTTCATGTGATTTTAAACAAAAATTCACATTATTAAAATATTTATTATAAATTTGTTTAGAGATTTATTAATTTAATACTAACTCTTACATGGTAAACCCAAACATTACAAGTAAACACATATAATTATAATCCAATTTTTCTACAATTTTTTTAAAACATGATTGGTTGTCATGAAAAATATTTTAAATTATATAATTGACATCATTATTTTCTCTACTCTCCATTAATCCATTTTAAAGTCATTTTAAAACCTGAGATAAAAAGAAAAAAGTCATTTATGAACCTAAACAATAAAACAATTAGTCCAGTGTAAAAAAGAAAACCCATATAATATTTTAACATTATTTCATATTTATTTAAGATAATAAATTATCTCAATTTCATAGGAAAACATAAATTCTTTTAGATAATATAAATTCATATTAATCAATAAAAGGAAATAAAAATACATATTGGAAACTCGGAGCATCACATTTAAAATCCCTTATATGGACCTTTTAATTAGAATAGCCATATGGATAACATCCCATTTCATCATTACCAATTTTATTTGTGAGATATAAATAGGATATCCATTCATATATAAGTCATATTAGGCTCACACATGAGTTATAATGGGTCTTAACACTTCATTTAAGCTATATCAGGATCACCATATTTTCATGATTTATTATGGGGATCAACCCTTCATATAAACTACATCTGGCTCACACATGCTCTGTAATTGGGATAAACCAATCAAATAAGTTGTATCAATATGACACATTTCATATAATTCTCATGTTCAATATAAGGAATAAAAAAGTTATTGTTATAACCATTTTAGTATAACACCGTTTGAAAAAACACTTTTTAAGACATATAAAAAACACCTTCAGATATATAAATAACATTTTCCATTAAAACCCCATTTTAAATACCAAAATTAAATGAACAAGGTAAATAATTTTTTAAAAAAAATTATCATTAAAAACATTCATGTGAAAAATAGTGTTTCTATTTTGAAAATTATTTTCTATATATTCTGTTACCTTATATTTGAATTCATTTTTGTTGAAAAGTAACATTTTAACTTGAATTATAAGATTAAAATGTTTAATAAGACACATTGTTAGGAAAATCCAAAAAAACTATATAAGTAAAAAACATTCCATCAATTTTTTTGTTGATAAAATCACAGATTACCTCATTTGGTTAATTAAATAATGATTCTTTTCAAACCATTATAAAAAAGAAAAAATATATTAAATATTAAATTAAATATTCACAATATAATCATTAATAACATTATTGAAAACATTTTAATAAAACATGTATATGGAAAAAAAATATTTTTTAGGGTAATTTAAATTTATAATTTTTGAATGAAATTTTCTTATAAAATTGTGGATTCATAATGACAGTATATAAATACTCATAAAATTGATTAATGTTAGATATATGTGGTGTATCTCATCAATTTTACATTAAAATTATACTAATAACGTTATTGAAAATAATATATCATCATTAGTAATTGGATTAAAAACTGAATTATATATATATTGTGAATGAATAAATAAGAGTAAAAAAATGTTCCTTACTAATGATCAACACCATGATTGTTGTAATTAATGTTTCATAAGATATTTTAATGTGTAAAATTTGTATATCATCAATTTTTAGTCAATGTTATAGTATGATTTATGTTGAAAAACATATCCCATTAATATGAATTAGAAATCCAAATCCTAATATAATTAATGCTCTTGAATGTCAAAGAAATGAGTGTTTTGGCGTACCATAACGTCCCAGCATGAGATCCACTAAATGTTTCCCAGATCGATTTCATTATATGACCTTTAAAATTCCTCCCTATATGTGAGTTTTTGTCGACTATTACAGGATGCATACTGAAACACATTGAGAAAATATAACCACTTTATCAGAAAAGTCCAAATTGTAAAAAATAAGAAATAACCGATCAATGGAGTAGATAATATTGTATTACCAAAAATATTTCCAAGAACAAGATATATTCACACATCTAAATAATGACTATGCAATTTCATGTAATATAGTTCCATGTGTATAAGGGATATAAAATTAAAACACAGTAAAAATACCTAAAACTAATCCTAACATTTGTTTTTATCACATAACCCATGCACCTCCCTATGTCCCAAATAAACCTTCTAATAAATGGTCATTTTACTTATCCTAATATAAAACAATAATATATTGTAGGGTAACCAGGGGTGGCATGAGTAGTGTGTGATTAAAAATCTTTTGGCCACCACCAACGGTGTCTGAAAAATATCCAGCTATATACAGTGCATACTAAAGATTATATAACAATAGAAGAAAAATAAATTGGTACCAACATTTTACACTCTTTCTATCAGTTAATTTAATTCCCATTTCAATTTTATACTTATTTTTAACCTCCAACACTTCTCTATCTAATTATGATAATTTTAATCATGTATTAAAAGGATCATGATTTAGAAAACATGGATCCTTATAAATGAATCGGACTTGGATCCAGAAAAACATATGTAACCATCAAAACAATGATATAGATCTCCATGTCCAAACCCTTGTGTTCAAGGTAATCATTATACTCCCAAAATAATTACTATACATAGGGTCACCTGGATCATCAGTCTGGCCTACCCACATGAGTTGTGTATTAGTTTAACATCCCACAACCATTTATCACAATCACAACATATCATCATTAATTATTTCATTATAGAAAAAAAGGGTAGACAATTTTATTTAAATCACATTTCTATGATCCTTTATAATTAATATATTATCAATTACAAATTAAAGTCCATTTTACCATTTAAAACAATTTAATAATTTATTCCATATCATAATCCCGATAACCATGATTCGATGCCCCATTATGTAATTATCCCATCCATCCATTTACACATTATCATTTACCAAACTCATTATGTTAATCATAAAATTTTGTATTTTCATGATTCTAGGTCATGAACTTATATAATTGGTTGAATATCGTAAAACCCACAATTTACCATTAAAATCCTAATATTTCAGGTTCAAAGGAGTTCTCCACCCCATTGATGTCCATAGGCAAGATCTACCCATCCTCATCAAATCTCTTGGGGATCATTAGGGGTTAAAAACATTATTTAGATACCCAGTAAGACGCATCTTATCATATGGATAAAACCTCACATTAAAACACCAAGACCAAAACCACATGCATATAATCATCATAATGACTATGGGATATTACTTTTATACAACAATCCACAAAATTGTTGATGGCATCATTTTTATCCTTATCCATCAATTAAAACACAATCACCCTTCGAATATCCATCATATAATATGTTATAAAAATATATTTTTAGGGTTTTAGATGGAGAATAACAAAAACCAAAGGAATTATATATTGAACTATTGAAATAGTTGTGTTAGATTCTCCCATATCTTTGATTCACACCAAAAAACCCTCCAAAAATAAATGAAACAAAGATTGATCATCCCATTGAATATTATTAGTAGGATGATCATCACATGGCTTTATATATGATTCAAATATAATAAAATCAATTTAGAACTCATACTGATCTTTGTGGGATTGGAAATAACCACTTTTAATGATCTATATAGTTGGGAAATGCTATTGGTCAAATCATACACCACCCTCAGTCTAAAGGGGCCATGAGATGATTGTTAACATATTAGCCAACAAGGTTTGGTAAACCATGTGCTGGAACTGAAAATAGCTCTATCCAACTTTTCACAGTTTGTAGTCCTTACGTTTTATGTATTGTTAACCAAAAACCATACCCTATAGGTTTCATGGTTAGGTTTAACTTTTTTGACAAAGAATTCACCAACTACTCTTTCTACCATATAAAGCCTCTTTTATTAATTTTTTTTATGTCATGAACCCCTGGTACACCCCTAGTAATCATCACATTGTCAGGAAACCCTTCATTATAGAAATATCTGTGTTTAAAATAAAATAAATAAGGACCCACCTCTCTATATTATATGTATACCATGACCTCCCTACCATATAATATCTCATCCTCTAGCCACACTCTTAAGCCTTATTAGGCTTACAATTTAAAAGGATCTGAAAAATTGTATTGCATGACTTCCACCTTCTCCAAATATCTTCCTAAACATTACCATGCTTCCCCAAAAACAAAAAAAATTCAATGTCTTACGCCCATAAAATTTTCTCACTATGATCCACAATATGAATCATTTGATCCTTTATGGACACATCTGCCCCAAGATCTACATCATCAAAATCATTTAGATGAGAAGGGTTTAGATAATACTACCTAAGAATTGACATGTTAAAAATATTGTACATGACACTATATCACTGTGGAAGATATGATCACCCACTAAAAAATCATTTGGTCAAAGATGTTGATCAGATAAAATATATTTCTAAATTGAGAAGTATCAATATTCTTCTGAATCAATTAAACCTATATCAATGTATCCTACAATAGTCTCAGCATCATTAACTCTAATTCCATAGACTCTTTCCAAGATAATTGTGATCAACATAGTCTACCATAAAGAACCTCATGTGGTTTCATCTAAATTACTTCCCCATAACTATTTTTTTAGGTGAACTCTATAATTTCTATGTTCTTTTCCTAGGATCTACAAAAATCAATGAAACATGCCCTCAACAAGAAATATAGGACCTATATAGTATGTTTTTATTTCCCATTTTTATATGGGTATAAATCTATATGCAATAGAACCTAAGTTTTAAAATCTTCTACAAAACATTTCATATGTTTGATGAAAAAATCAGATAATGATCTAAAACAATACTCCATGGAACCCCATGAATATTTACTATCTCTCGAATATATAATAAACCCAACATATCCAAGTAAAAAGTATCGTGAATCAATATCTATTGTACAACCTTGGTCAATCGATATATAATTACATATATCAAGTAATTCATCCATATTTTACTCAGAAATTCAGCCACAAAATCTATGGTTACATTATTCCACTTCCAATATAGAATGGGAAATGGTTGTTTTGTACCTCTTAGTTTCATATACATGACATTCATGTACTGAAAGGTGGGCATCATGAAAAAACATGAAACATCATTGTTTATCCATGGAAACCAATACTATCTATGAATATCATGATACATTTTTATCAGACCAGGTTACATAACCCACTTCGAGGAATTGATCATGGGAACCTGTTACATCTGCATACACATATGAACAACAACAAAGACGTATAGGTAAATTATCACATCATCACTAAAACTCCAATAGGATGGGATCTCTTATCCATAAAAGATAGCCTCAATAACAAACACATTATATCTCAATATATTCTATCCATGATCTGGCATAGAAGTGTAAACTCAACTACAAAGGATGTGAGGGTAATCCATCATTATCCATCTTAATCGTCCAAATGAATTTAAATGAACCAATAAATCATCCTTTTTTAAAACTAGACACTAAAAATTCTTGATTTTGTGTTTTTCTTCATAAATAATTAGCAATATTGTTCCCTTATATTGTAATATTGGCTAACATAATGTCATAATATTGAACATTCACCACCAGTATTCAAGGTTGAAGGTTACAATAACATTGGTAAAATACATATTTTATTATTTTAAGGTCATTATTAACACTGAAATTTTACCCTAAAATGGTGTTCCACCAAAAATTTAAATAATAAACCACTTCGACCAACTCTAGATCAGGCGTATGGTAATTTTGATCATTAATCCACAAATACTGTGATCAATACCCCATAATTAGAAATACATGCATTATCCCTAATCTATTTATATCCCTAGATGAATCATAAAACAAGGTCTACTTTTTACCCATGTGGGTAGGATCAAAATCAATAACATATTCAAATACTTGATCATCTCCAAGATGGAATTATCACAGGCTCTAGATCATACAATCATGTCAGCCTTTTTGGTGATGCATGATATTGGTGATTTCAAGTGGGATATATCCTTTTTGAACCTTTGGTAGTATCCAGAAAACCCTAGAAATAATATAATTTTCTAAAAATATTGGATTTCTCTCATTATGCAAATTATTTTACTTATTTTGGATCCACTAATACAACCTCATTAAATATGATGCTTCCCAAATAATTTACCATTTTTATTTAGACACTACACTTATATAGAACTGAAAAATTCCAATTAACTCTCATTCCACAAATTATGATTTCAATATTCTAGGAATAATATTCATAAGTCAGGGAGTAACACATGATTTTATTTATTAAAACTATGAAAAACTATTCGATTAACTACTATAAAATTTAGTTCGCCAACACTATAAAAGGTTATTCATCTTTCACATACCCAAGAGTAATCCAAATAAACTCTTACAATAAATTATTTATATATAACATATTCTCTAGTATATCAGATGGTATTTCCCTCAACCGATGATATGAGGATCTAAGATTGATTTTGGAGAAAACAAAAGCAGCTCTTAGCAAGTCAAAAATGAAATTGTTATGTGGAAGAGGATACAAGTTCCTAATTTTTTCTGATTCACCATCTTTTAATTTACATACTAGTGTAAAAACGCACATCCTTTCATGGAAAACTAGACAAGTGAACCCTAAGGTGAATTCAGTCAGTAGATAAACTATTTAATTTCAAATTCACCCAATTAAGACATAAATTTATGATGTCATTATAGTTGTATTCTATTTGGTGTGATAGAAACTAGCCGAACTCCAGAAACTTCTCAGTCATGAAATAACGATCTATTTTAGGAAAAAACGGTTAAAACTATTTATGAAACACATACTAGATAAGATTGACCATTATAGGGAATAAATCATTCATAATGCTTTGATCATCAAGATCCATCAATGAAAATTCACTTTTGGTCTCACACAAAACTAAAGAACCATATCTTTATAGCCTTATGGGATATCCCACATCTCATTAGGGAAATAAGGTTAAAATTCAATGGATGAACGTGTTTCCATTTTTGTATAGTAGTCAATATGGTCCCAATAAAACACTAAAAAATACTTCCACTATATTAGTTCTAACCACAAAAACTCAAGCATTATCCTATCACAAATATAATGCAACCCACAAACCTCGATAGAACACTCAATAAATCATTGGATATTCACTTCATGTACTAATAATGTTGTGTCAAATGATATAACCCCCATACATGTTCCACATTTGTTCACAAAAAAATTAAAAATTGAGTTGTGATAGAAGAATCTGATTCCCATGTATCAAAAAAAAGAACTATAAATGATGGAATATATGAAAATATTACGTGAAACAGTCAATGGACCTTCCAAAACACCACTAAAAGTTGGATAGGCTACTCGATGCTGACCTACGCCTCTACCATGGCATATAGTATGAGTCCCTGGTGGGTAACTACCCTAATCATAGAAAGAATTTTTTTTAAAAGAAACCTATACCCCACTCATCTAGTATATCCCATCAAAGACAAACGTCCTGCCTGATTTGGAGTAACATGCCCCTTTCGGTGCTCTATAATGGCCTACAACTTTCCACACTACCTAACTACTATGTGTTCCTTAAGAGACTCTATATGAGGCCCATTATACTACATGATTGTGATTCTAGTAGTGTAAGTTGTCAAAATCTATGCTTTTGGACTATCCCTCCACACTGATAGTAGTGGAAAAAGCTACTCCCATGGTAGATGATCCCTCTTATTTGACAGATCTGTCCATTATTGATCTAAGGGAAAAATTCATAGTGGCGCTTCCTACATTAAAAATATGTGCCACCTGATCACCCTACTACAACAGTCTATCTATCACTAGAATCCTCATTCAGGTTACACTCATTGTGGTGGGTCTAAACTGCCACCTCTGAAATCAACTTCAAGAGGATGATATTCCCATGTGAATTTATCTAGCATCTAAGACCATTCAAAATGTTCCAATACATAATCATATAATCACCTTCAATTGGATAAACAGGCTTCAAATCTATGATGTGTCAAATATAATCCATCACTTTCTTGGTTCCTAAATTCAAACGCATTAACAATACTTCTGTTATCTATCTCAATACCTTAGGTTAAAAGTGTTCTAAAACATTACATAGAATAACTTCAATGGAATTCCCTCTATAAACTCTCCCTGATTTTCTCTGTCATAGAAAAGCATTACTGGTCCCCACAACATAAACATTTCCATTTTTACTATCTTTTCATGTTGGGACACCATGTGATGCAATATTGTCTAGATAGACTCAATCCCAATCCTGTATTCCTAGGTACCACCCTATCTAGAGTATTTTGGAGGGTTCTACAGTTAGGGATCTATTGTATATTGGTACATAATTACTGTCTACCCAGGTTCTTATTCATGAAATGTATAAAACATGTGAACTTCCCATGAAATGTTTAATTCCCCCATTACCCAGGATTACTAAGGGTTATTTTCCCGCTATTGTAGGAGCATTCATGGTGATATTGTCATCTCACTCAACCAGTAGATGTCACCATGGTGGTGTATTTCTATAATTCTAAACACATGTTACAAAACAAATAAATTATTTTTCTCAAATATACAAAATCTATCTTATATCCCTTAAAACATTTCAACTAAAAGGAAATATTCCAATATAAATAACCGCAATTCCATCACTAGTATTATCCACCCCTTACCTGGACCATTTATAATAAGTGGTTTACCAAACTATCAAATTTTTACAATACATTAACTCTTTTTAGAAAAATTCAGGATCATATTTCAATTATTCCCTATTATTATATTTTCCTAAATATTATTTACCATAAAATTTAAAAATGAATCAGGATTACTTTTCAATTCCCATGACTGATTAGAACCAATTTTCCCATGTGTTCCTAGCATGCTTCTTGTCAAATGTATCCCAATGTTCATAGAATGATGCATGTATGTAAGGCCAAATTCCACTATACATCACAAATTATGTCATTAAATAAGTAGAATCACACTAAAAGAGTATCACTCAAGGTGAAATAATATCCAACTGTAACAGAAAACATCATGAATAAGAATCCCATCCTCAGAACTCGGGTTTTCCATATATATGAGTTAGCTTCTCCCATTAAGGATATAATTTTTGAGGCCCAACACCTCTTAATATATAATATACCATTCCCTAAATAAAATATAAAACAAAATTTAATTCCATGATACCAACAATTATCATCCTATCATGGAAGCCACTATCTGGTTCCCTAATCAGATTCATTACATGACATTAAGCACACCACCCCATAGTATAGTGATTTCTTACTAGAGTTGAGGGTCTAATGAAATAGATGGGAATACTATACACTATTATATAGAATTGATTCACAATAGATATAACAATAAATAGTTGATCAACATAATAGATAACTATGCATTACCAAAATGATTTCAAAAAAATAGGTAAATGCTCACAACCAAATAGTTACTATTCTATTCCATTTAATACAGTTCCAAGAAGGAAAAGAAATACAAAATAATATACACTATTAAATAAAAAAATTATCATGTCATCAGATTATATCCCCTCATCCATTGACATCCATATGCCCCAAATAAACCATCTCGTGTAGGACCATTACCATCATCATGGATTGCAACCATAAAGTGTGTTCTTATAGCCAATGGTATCCCAAGTAGACTGTGAGTAAAACACATTATTCCACAGCCAATAATCTCTAAAAATAACATATAAATTACATTTTATATATAATAATAGGTAATAATGGAAAAAAAATAATAGGTGCCAATATTTAACATTCCTTTGGTCACATACATTCATTCTCATTTATATATTTTCCCCATTTTTCTATAAAACCTTTATAAGATTGTGTTAGTAATCTAATAGATCTATCTAACGGTTAATGGTTTGGAAGAAAGGGATCCTCAGTCCATGAAACTGACAAGGATTTAGAATTCATTGTTGGACCATCCCAAATATGATATGTAAAATCATGTCCATACCCTTGAGTTCAAGGGCATCATTAAATTCGCTGGATAACTACTATACATAGTTGTTTCTATAGAATCATTATTTTTATCCCACATGAGTGGTAAATACTTCCAAAATACCTCTGCCATATATCAAAATTACATAGTCTCACCAACATTAACCATTTCATTACAAAAACCAACAAGGGTACACAATTTCAATTCAATCTCATTTACATGATCATTTACAATCAGTATATTCTGATACCCTAACATAAGCACATTATTTCTTTTAACAAACTATATCCATTTATTCCCCTTACAAATACATTAATCCATGAAGCCAATACCCATTAACCAATTACTACATCCATCTCATTACCCAATATCAGCTACATAAATCATCATGTTAATACAAGCATCCCATCATTCCATGTTACCAATTTAATCACATTTAAAATTGTTTTCATATCATTAACCCTACAATTTAACAATAAAAATAAAAATAATTCATGTAAAAAATATTGGTTCACCCCATAGTTTTCTATAGGGACAGTCTACAAATCCTTATCAGATCCCACATGAATCATAAAGGGTTAAATCCATTGTTTAGATACATAATTATCCATTTAATATAATGTGAAAAAAATGAAACATATTTACAATAATATCTAAAGGCAAAACACATTAATCACCTCTAGAAAATTGTATATAACTTGTAGAGAACATACCTCGTGTTTTTTTATGTGAGATTTATTATCCTTAACCTTTGATTCGAACTCAAATACACGTTAAATCCCCAAATTATGATATACTAAAAAATTAATTTTTAGGGTTTTATATGGAAACGAACAAACATACAATTATTTAACCATAAAACAATGGAATGAATATTTTTAGATTAACCCAGATCATCGATTTTCACACAAATGCAATCCAAACAGCTAGGAAACAAGGGAGAATTGTCCCTTAGAAGATTAGGATGACATATTTTCCACCAAGGTTATTGTAAGGTGAAAAGAGTGGATAATTGGGTCCGAGCCATTCATGATAGATTTTGGAAATTGGAAGTTTTCATTAAAATAGATGTGCACATTTTGACCACATGGTTGGCCAAACTATGCACCACCGTCAGTCTAAAGAAGGGCAGGGCCACACATTCACTTCGAATACCACACGGATAGGTTTACTATTCAATAGATATGAGAGATGGATCTTTCTTTATTCACATGATCTTCTACTTCCTCCCTACATGGTTTTTTAACCATGCACCATCCTCTTACATGATTCATGATTAAAGAGAAAGGTTTCTACAGACCAATGCCAACCATGCACCCTACCTAATGAATCCTTTTTTCCTTATTTTTCATTTTATAAACCCAAAATACAACCATGATCATAATAAAATTCTTATGAAACATCCCATTTACAATAAATGTTTTTTAATAAAAACATAAAAAATATTTCACATCACTATATGTTTGAGATCTTACACTTCCCTTAGAAGTATGCCTCATAATTCAAGAGAGGTACACCATTGAAAAATGAAAACACCTTGGAGATAGGATATGGAGATAATTTTAGAGAGAATTCAGAATCAATTCACTTAGTGTGGAATGTGTTTAGGTAATGAGGGTATTTATACTTGAGGTTCGGTGGTTTTAAGTGATTAAGTAATTATTATTTTGTATCTAAAGCTATCCACTATTGGGTGGAATTAATTTCAACAATTTTCGTTCAAAATTAATGATATAAAGTTAGGTCTCTGAATAACATAAAAATCCAATTTTATATTGTATTGTTTCTTTATTTTATGATTTTACATTTTAGCTAAATACCTTTAATTTTTTTTACGTACACTACCATATATATTTTTTACAATGGTAAAATTATTTTCACTAAAAAATAGGAATGATATTATTATATAATTTTGATATTTTAATAAATAATTTGAAAATACATTTTCAAAAATTAGTATAAAATAATTTTCATAGTTATATTTTAAATGAAATCAAGAAAATGTAATGAAAAATAGTTTTTTCACAAAAATTGCATTTTAAAATATAAATATTTTTATAAAAAATTCAAGTAAAAAATACACTTCAATAACCATATTTGAATTATTTTAATACAAAATAATATAATTATATTTTAAATTATCCAGATCTTAGTTTTACCTTCTAATTAAAATATGTTTTTTAATATAAATCAATATTTTTAACTATTCATTGAAAGATCAAAAAAATCACTATGTTATAAAAACATAACCATTTGGAAATTTTGATATTCTAATTCAAAATTATATTCAATTAATTAAAAAAATTATAATATATACGAATATTTATTTTTTTTATTTCTACATAATAATACATAAAAATCATTTTAAAAGTAAACTTATATATTGATGAATGACCTGATGTTATAAAAATCTAGTACGAATTTAAAAAAAAATTATGAACACATTTTAAATTTTTAGGATAATTATATATTTCATAATTTAGTTAATAATACCATTTCCTTCCAATTTAACATCTTGGTTATAATGGTCCCACTTAAACAATTATATTTATTTATTCAATAAAACTCTTTGTGGATTATCTTGCATTCACTCAAAAAATGTAATTCCTTTTAAAAATCTATGGATGTTACACCCCCCCCCCCAAATTAAAAAAATTTAATCCTCATAATTTGATCATGTGATCTGTAACCATGGTGATATTATTAAATTACCTTTATCTAAATGCTGCATCATAAAAATGGTCAACAAATTATCGACTTGTGAAGTGGTAAAATGGAGGTATGAAGGTTTTATGGAATAACACATACTAGTTTACCAGGAAGGATAACATAAAAGGGATGTGAAAACCTGGGAATGGAATTGAAAACAACTCTCAATAATCAATTTAGAGTAATATATAACATCTTCATAATAATGATTACCGTCACAAAACCATAGATATTTAATGGGTTAAAATTCCATTGATTTCATTGTAAAAAAGTAAACGATAATGTTTTTGTTTGAAAATATTTTTTCTAGAGATAAGTAGTTATTTTACTAACCAGACTATGATTAAAATCCTGCATTCTTACTAGATAGGTAGAGTTTCATCATTTTATCAATTTCAACCATAATCTCATCATTTTACATATATTATGAGTATTCATGTTAAATTTTTCAGCCCAATATCATTAGAATCACCATCTACAGACCATAAAATACACAAAAGATCAAAAAATCATTCTTTTTATCTTTAGACATAACAAAAAAACTGGTTTGTGTAGGAAAATGTATTTTCCCTAAAACTAGTAAACCTGCATATTATGAAATACATTTTTAATCTCTAAAATTCAATATTAATACATAATTTTCATCCTAGGTCATTTAACAAAAAAATAAACTTAAAATTCTTCAAAAAAATATAGATTAATATTAAAACACAAAAATTTGATGGATTTGATCACGTAGTCTTCCAATATAAATTTAATATTTATTTTCGTATAATTTCAATCACTATTAATGTTTCATACAAGAATTTAATTTCGTTAATCACATAATATTCAAGATATTCTACTTTTTCAATAAATAACCTAAATTACCATAAAAATATATATTTCAAAAATATAATTCATCCTATTTTTCTATGTCAAATCACATAGTGTTAGGTTTACCTTAATCATATAGGATTCCAAATATAAAATTATTTTTCATCAATAAAATCCTTTAACTAAAAATAAAATATCATACAAATCTTAACATCGTGTTGGAAAATTGTATGTGATTCACCCTTGTCTCCCTTCAGTGGTTGGTTCAATCCACGTGGTCATATTGAACATTTTGGGTTATTAAACCATGATTCTGGTTGTCTATATTCTCAAACTATATTAATATAATAAAAAATAAAATTCTAAAAATGTGGTAAACATCCTAAAAAATAACTTTCATATATTCAAAATTAAATATATTTTTTATCCTAAAATTATATTGTATACCTTTCATTTTTCAATCAAAAAAATTTGAAATCATAATTAGATTGCATATAATATAAAAGTCTACAAATATATTTAACCATAGTTCAACCAAATCTAAAGGAACTATTCCTCATATAAATATTTTAATATAATGAAATTAATTGTTAAATGCTCCTCAAACATATATGTCTCGAAAAAAATTTCACATTTAAATTAATTATAAAATTTATTGATTCCATATGAAAAATTTTATCAAATTTATAAAAAAAATAGTACTATATAAAAATAATTAGGTGTTCCACTATTCCCATAATATTTAAAAATACCACTACAAAATAATTTTGAAAATTCATTACATATATATGTGTTTCATTCAACTTATTTATTAAAACATTAACCATCATTCATTGTATTATTACATGACAATTTATTCCATTAATATGTGATATTATTTATAACATTATGATTCATCATCATCATTCTAAAAATGATTCATACATAGAACATAAGAAAATAATTCGTACCTAAAATCAACACATTTTGATATTTTTGATATCCACTTCTTCCATTATATTCATGAAATTAAATAATCATGTCCTCTATAGATTTTAAATTTTCAATATAGTTTGTAAATTTGAAATTATGAAAAAAATGGAAATTATTCCATACACCGTAAAAATTATGGAGAAAAGAAATGGTTTTAGATAAGTAAAATTGTATATTATAGGTAATTAGAATACTCAGAAAGCTATCAATATAATTTGAACATGGGTTTCCATTAATATTTAAAATCTAATAATCCAGAAAGGATAATTAGGTTTTAAAAGATCACTTTAATTAAATATAGATATATAATCCTTAATATGTAGAAAAGAATATCATTAAAACATGAAATAAATTATTATTTGATAAATATATATGGTCATTTTGAAAATAATACCATTATAAACTCAAGGATACATTCACCATATAATCATTCATAACTAAATATATTAAAACCATAAATACAGTACCAAAAATTAATAATAAAAACCAATAAATCCATTATATTAAAATATTAATGGGTGTAAAATATATTTAACTTATAGTCATCTATAAAAATTTAAATCCATGAGGATGTCCATAACTCTTAAGAAAACATCACATAACATCATAATAATCTAAAATGTTTTATAAAACCTCATCTTATTCCAACTATAATTAAATGACCATAAACATGAAATTTTATATTGACATTTAACTATAATTTACATTATTATAATCTAGGGAATTTTTTGGTTTATATTTTTAAAAATTAGGACAAGCTCGTATGTGGTAAACCCATACATTACAAATGGACATATATAATTAGAATAAATTTTATCCACCAAAATATTAAATAAAACATGCGTTTTCTTCATGATAATTGTTCACATGTTTCCCCATTGTCTTATCATTATCCTTACCCACCCATAAACCTAATGAAAAATATTTTAAACCTGGTATAAAATCAAAAGAGCTCATTAACGGAGATAAAATTTTTGAGTTAAGTAAAAAACATTAACACCAATCTAATATTTCAATTTTTTTAAAATTTATATAATATAGTGAAATGAATATTTTTCATATGAAGACACAAAAACTATTAGCATAAAAAATTCCATTAAAACACATATCTTGAAAATAAAAACCCTATTTTTTAAATTAACGTATCACATTCCTAAACCCTTTAAAAACACTTTTAATTTGAATAGTAATATGGAAGACATACAATATAATCATTTAAAAATGTATTAGATGGATATAATGGGGTGAACCATTCATATAAGGTATATTGGGATCACTAGTGATCTATAATGGGGCTCAACGATTAGTATAAGCTATATTAGGCTCACCCAATTTTCATAAGTTTTAATAGAGCTCAATTTAACACCTTGAGATTTTATGGGAAATATTATTTTTAATTTATTTGAGGTCTTGTGTTTAACGCTATAGTAATATAATCTTGGGATATACAAAACACCGTAACAGCTTGTAGTATATGCAGCACTATTCTTGGCTTGTGTTGCACGCAAGAGAGACCTTCTCGATAGCGTGTGTTGTACGCAATGCTGAGTTTCACTAAACAACGATATATTGTGATAATATTGTTATTAACTAGACATTATGAATAGTAGTAAATAAATTTTTTTATTTTATGACATTATCATTCATCTTACACATATTATAGAACATGGTTTAAGAACAGAATAAATGTTTCTAGTAAAATAAATATAGTTATAAAAAAATACAGTTTTAACACCTTTTGATGGCACACCCACTTTAAATATAGTTTTTTAAATGTTTATAATTCAATTAAACAAATAAAACTTCTTACTTGGAATCATATTAGAAAAATGAACTTTGGATAAAATTTTGAGATTATTCTGATAACCTTCATATTTTCATGAATAGTAAAAATACGCTAATTTTTTATTAAAACAAATTTTTTCAAAGAGATAATTTATATGGTTAAATTATAATATTTAATGGTTTTAAATTATAATTATAATATATATTTACCTATAATGTAAGTAATTATTATTAATTTTACATTGAATTTATATGTAAAAACGTTTCAATCTTTTTGCAACATTTTATCTTTTAAAACCTATCTCCTCAACAGCGGGGTTAATTTTAAATTAATTACTGAAACTTCAGTGTTTTGAATTTTTAAAAATAGATTCCATATTTGGATTCTGTGGGTCTAAATTTTGTTAATAGGTTACTCTTATTTTTGTTATATTATTAATAATAACTATGTTAATTTTTATTTACTACAGTTAAAGTTAAATCAGGTAATTAAGGGTAAAAATAAGATTATAAAATTACACTAATACCTGAAAAATTATATTGGATGAATAAGAATGTCGACTCATGTCACCTAAGGGTCTAAATTGATTCATTTCATGGACTCTTGACCATGAAAATTAAATAACTATTATTAAAACAAAAGAAAGTGACAACACGTCACTCTCTTATATCTTATAAGTATAATAAATTTAATTTAGTGATAAACTTCATAAAACATGAAAAATGAATATTATCTATAAATATAATAAAAGTATCTAAATCATTATAATATATTTCTGATTTTAAGGGATTAAATAATTATCATTAATGATGACACAACAGTGACATAGAAATTATTTTTTTGACATAAATATCAAATAAATGGTTTTAAAAATATTAAAATAAATATTATATGAATTAATTAATGTTATCCTAAAATTTTCTAAATAAATATGAAATGATATGATTCTATTAAAATTTTTTTTTCTAATATATCCACTGTGTCGAATTTATTTAAATTCAAATAATTGAACAATGTCAAAATAGACACCGTTGTTGTTTTATAAAAATAACATATTACAAAATTGATTAAAAAACACATTAAAATTTAATAATTACAAATTTAAATTTATATCATCTAAAATTTCATAATTTATACAATAATGGAAAATTAACAACACAAAATTAATTATTTATAACAATTTAGAATTTAGAATGTTTTTACCACAAAAAATTAAATATATTAAAAAAGGATAAATCAAGTTGATATGGCTTAAAATAAATTTATAACTTTTCTAAATTTTATTTTTTGGTGAGATTACAAAAAAATTTAATATAAAATTTGTATATCAGTAAATTTGGAGGTTTTTATATGGGGTTTGAATTTATATTAAATTAATATTTTTGAGGTTTCCAAAGGTTCCCCTCTCCTCACTTATAAATGGGCACCTCACCCCTCTCCTCTTCACAAATATTTGAGGCTTCCAGCTCGGCCAAACCCTGTCCATTTCACTTCTCCACTTCCATAGAAACCTAATAAGGGTCATGGACTTCTTCAATGACCATATTTAGTGCCCCAATAATAGGTAATGAAACGGTGTGTCGAAGAAGAGGTAATATCTCCTACTAATTATTTCACGTTTATTTATTTTTCTACTTCCTCTTATTTAGTTATTTCATTATAAATTAATAACATCAGTATATCTAATATACTTATGTGTAATTATAATTATCAAAAAACCACATTTCACCTTCTATCCATCCTACGGGAATCGAAATCACCGCACGTGTGTACGTACGGAATACCGTCTCCACGCCGTCGTGTAATCTTTTTTTCCACCACCATAATAATTTGATGGATATAATGGTGTAATGAATTACTATATATGGTTATAATAACAGAATAATGATTCTAAGATATTATATCATCTACTCCTATTAAAGTCAATAATTATGGGAATGATATCACTGATACTGCATACGTACGGATTACAGTCTCCACATCGCGATGAGATTCATTCCCCATGTTATGCATTCAAGAATAATTATAAAGTATATATAATAAATAATAATTATATAAATTAAATAATAATTCTAATTGATTTCTGTATATATATATATGTCATTTAGTTACTTCCATTCAATTCAATAAGGAAAGGAAAACAACATTCGGGCGTACGTATGGCCTACGGTCTTCATGAACTGCGTGTTTCATTTCATTAATCTATCTATTATTATATATACATATATAATAAATATATATAATATATAAATCATGTTTTAAATTCTGGAATTATGTAAATAATGAAATAAGTAATAATAATATAAAATAAAACAAGTCCAGACATGTAATACAAATGAAACAATTTTACCCAAAACGCTCCTTTAACATGGAATGGACCAAAGAATGGGAAATATAAAGTACTATGTGAATCATATATGATATCATAAATATTATTATGGTTCTTTTACAAGTTAATAATATGTTTAACCCCACTATACAGGGGTTTCAGTCATGTATAGAAGAAATTGGACCTAAGGTAAGGGATAATTTTGTAATCTCATTTTTATCCGAGATTACTTATATGTAAGTATTTATTGCGGTTATATTTTTCATCCATGTACATAAAAATATTTTTCAAAAAGTTATTAATATTTATCCATGTATTATTAAAGTCATTTATACCCATATTTGACTTTTACTTTGTGTTATGGATGGAATATTTCTTTTGTTTACCATACGTGGAACTTTTTGACTTTTACGTTAAATGTACGAGGATAATTTTTTTTAACTTATATGTCATGAACGAATTTATACAGTGTCATAATTCCTTTTATTCATGAATCTTACTCTAAAATATTTCATGACTATCATCAACACAATGCTTTTTTTTAAATTCATGGTATTTTTTGAAAAGAAAATGATTTTGAAGAAGAAAGGACATTTTACCCAAGAATAGATTTCAAGTGTTTTACCAAACCCATTTTCAATATAATATGACATTATTTATATATGTATGTTTCATGTATAATTTATCTATGATTTACATGGTATCAATTTTCTTATGATGAAATTTTATCCATATCTTTTATATGGATTATGGTTTGATGGGATGATGCTTATGAAACCCATTTAATTCATTCTGTTATGATTAATGATTTTGGTTTATGTTATGCCACACGTAAGAATTATTTAATTATGAGATGGGTGTGACCTATATCTCCCTCCAATGCATTGGGAAAAGATTTATATCTCATGAGATAGACAGGGATGGAACGTTAAGTTAATCAAGTTCAGTGATACGAGACTAGAACGAGGAGTAAAATCAATTCAGTAAGGAACATTTTCCACTAGGATGGTCTTGGCAGCAATGTCTTGGATACAATAGAAGTCATATCATGTTATTAATGGTTGACACAATTACATGTTTAATTCCCATGCTATTTTATCAAGTTCAATGTTCGTTCAGGATCTATTCCTTATGTACTGCAATATTTATATCTCAATATTTTGATGTTTAAACTTTATGATGATGATTTTTTTAAGTTCAAATATATATGATTGGTTTTATTTTCTCCATAAATACCCTTAATGAGAATTTCAGCTCACCTTTTATATGATTTCATTTCCCCAAGAATTAAAGAAAGGTTATAGGTAAGAAAACAAAAGGGGAATATCTTTATGGGAGATGTTGAAGATATTTCACCATGATTATAAGATTATGTTCTGTGTTTCCAAAGACACTAAACTATTATGGTCCTTGAGTGTTGGTTTTTATTATGTATTAATTATTCTAAAAAATAATATAATGTCCATGTACGTCAAGATTGGGTCTATACAGTTGGTATCAGAGTAAAGGTTTAGTTAGCCTTTGGAAACTAGGATGAGAAAACATTAGTGAAATCCCTATCGATATTTCTATCGTATGACTCGGTATGTCTTGATGGATATGTATAAGTATAGGTTATAGTCATTGATTTACGGAATCTGTCTTTTAATTAATCCTAAGATGTTATATATTGACGGTACTCCACCTTTATTATTTTGTTTTCCTAGAATGATTTTTTTCTCTCACACTATTCTTTTTGGGTTTTAGACGATGGATGGAACCCGAAGTAATCATGCTGATCAATGTAATGGACAATGCAATGATTGTCCTATTAAACAACCTAGTGTTAAGGGATGTGGATTGAAAAATCTCGATACTATACTTACACAAGTGATGAATCATTCTAGACATCCAAATGAGCAGAGAAAAGAACAATATTCTATTCAGTCCTTCATGAGGAAATGTCCACCTTCTTTCAGTGGGTCTTCTGAACCACTTGTTGATGAACAATGGATTAGTCCATTGATAATTTATTTTCGATACTTTGATGTTCAGATCATGAAAATGTCATTTTGACTGTTTTTCGGATAGAAGGTGATGTAGGCCAGTGGTGGACTCTAGTTAAAAACACAAGGCCCCAAGATGAAATTGAATCCAAGGAATGTGATGAGTTCAAGAACATGTTTTTCAATAAGTACATCCCTCATATTTTTTGAAAAATGATGTAAAAGGTGGTTCTTCATCTTATGAAAAAGGATGACGAACTTGTTGGTATATTCATAGCGAATATTACAAGGCATGAAAGGTATGCATTTGGCTTTATCACCAACCTAAAATTAAAATTGATTGATTCTTAAGTTGTTCAAAACCAATTCTTTGAAGGGTATTAGCTATAAAAGACTTCATAATATATGATGAAATTGTGCGTTGTGATATCAAGGTAGAACTGGAAGTTGTTGTCACATATCCATCTACTTGTTTTGAAAAGAAAAGAATAATGGTGTTCAAGGAAAAATCGATAAACAATGGTGAATAGAAGATGAATGTTTTGTTATGCTCAATGTGTGGAAAGAATAATGGTGGAGATTATCTTAAAGGGAAAAGAAAAAAAAATTAGTTTGGAAAAGAAGGTCATCGAACAGCTGAGTGTCGATGTAAGGGGAAAAAGGTAGCTAATTATGAGAATAGAGAAAATACTATAGAGAATGAACCCACAACACTTCATTTCTTCATGTTCAAGGAAATGGGGCATTATACTAACCAATGCCCTAATCCAAGGTTTAATGATGATTGACCTCAATAACCTCTTAAGGGAAAGGAAAAATGAAAAGTCATATGCGATCACTATTGGTGATATTGAGTTTGAAAATTATAGATTGGAATTATTATGTGTTTGTATAATGAGATTCTGAAATAATTTTGTCGAATATCATTTACAGTATTGTGGAATATTGGAATTTCTATGTATTGGTTTATTTTGGTTTTCAATAATTATATAGTACTGGTAACCATGAAAAGTGATTGAAATATTTTTGAAAAGCAGATGATATGCACTTAATGAAGGGATGAGGAGAAAATAATATGTTTGATATTATTCATGTGCTCATGACTGATATAAGGGAAATGTGATATCATCGTTTGAGTATATAGAAATGTTGTGATTTTGGTATGTGGAAAGAGTTATCTTTTAACTGCATTCATTTTTTCCCTAAGGATCAATGGGTATTCATTTATCAAGAGA
Source organism: Viscum album (assembly GCA_963277665.1). Lineage (NCBI taxonomy): Eukaryota > Viridiplantae > Streptophyta > Magnoliopsida > Santalales > Viscaceae > Viscum > Viscum album. The sequence continues at coordinate 1,452,507,586 of OY728155.1, forward strand.
ATACATGGTTATGGTATTTACATATTTCAATTGTTACCAACAACAAGATATATCTTATGATATATGGGGGATTAATGATGGTAATCACATTCTTGGTAGATAACCTCACTAGTAATATTTTTGTTCTTTATGAGATTGGATAGATGTATTTTGGATAAGCCTATTGATTAGAATGGCTTATGTTAGACATTAAATATTAATTTTCAAGGGTAAAATAAATTTTGATATTATTTCTAGAATGTTTTAATATTATAGTTTAAAAAAAGGACAACCGTCAGGATGGGCGACAACCCATAGTGTTGGACAGGGATGTGTGAATCAAACCCACAACCGAAGTGCGACAATCCTTTATCACATACCACTATCCTACAAGAAGTCCATAGTTTGAAAAAAATTAGTTTAATTTAATTAAGCGGTATGATAGATGATGTATAAGCCCATGTTAGAAACCATATGCAATTAATCTCACTATAAGATGGACTTATGTATATAAAATTTGTTAAACTTATGTTTGTGACAGATGGAATGACCTATCATTCTATTTCATGATCTACTAACACTTCATGGAAGACAAATTCAACTTCATTTAATTAATATATGATGTCTAAATTGTTCAAGGCCCATATAACAGTGAGGTTGTACCAAAATCATTTAATTATTTCTATTAATTCTTCAACATTAGTGAAATGATCTAGGAAACCAAAAAAAATTTCCTATAGCCATCATATCTGATGAATCGGATGGTACCTTAGATCATCAAAAATTTATGAATTGGTGATTGTTGGCTTCTTCATATACATGTTCTCTACCACTCAACATCAGAACATGATAGCTAGATTTCTCTTCCAAATCCGTATTTTCAACTATGTTCTCCTATTTGGAGACCCAGTGATGTGTTAATTTGTGTAACCAATACGTTTCATACTTCACTTTTTAATATTAATTTTTAGTATTCCATTTTACGATGTGGGTTTCTATGAATGAAACTTTCATGTAGAAAACCATTTATAACCTCGATGAATTTTGAGTGTGAAATTTATTTTAAGGGCGGTAGAATGTAACACTCTAAGATTTTTGATGTCTTGTGTTGTACGCTACACCAATATCATATTGTGCTATAAGCGACACCATATTAGATTTTAGTATACACACCACTATTCTTGGCTTGTGTTGCACGCAAGAGCAACCTTCCTCGATAGCGTGTGTTGAATGCAATACTGAGTTTCAATAAACAATGATATATTGTGATAATATTATTATGAACTGTCTAATAGGAATAGTGGTAACTAGATTTTTAATTTTATGTCATTATAATTCATCTTAAACATATTATATAACATGGAATGAGAATAAAATAATATTTTCAGGTAAAATTAGTATTTTTCAAAAAATAATGTTTTACGGCCTTTTGATGGAACACCCACTTTGAATCTAGTTTTAACAAGTTTATAAGTTCAATTTTACAAATAAAACTTCTTACTTGGAATTATTATATAAAAATGTACTATGGATAATTTTTTGAGATTATTCTGATAACCTTCAGATTTTGATGAATAGTAAAAATACGCTAATTTTTAATTAAAAATAACTTTTTTCATCAAGATAGTTTATATGGTTAAATTATAATATTTAATTGTTTTAAATTATAAATAAAATATATTTTTACAATTTAATATAATTTTAGTCATTATTATTAATATTACATTGAATTTATAGGTAAAAACATTTTAATATTTTGTAACGTTTTAACTTTTAAAACCCGTTTCCTCAATAGCGGGATTAATTTTAAATTAATTACTGAAACTTCAACATTTTTAATTTTGAAAAATGGATTCCATATTTGGATTCAGTGGCTCCAAATTATGTAAATAGGTTACATTTATTTTTTTGATATTTGGAATAGTAACTTCGGTAATTTGTACTTACTACACATAAAGGTAAATCAGGTAATTAAGGGTGAAATAAGATTATAAAATTACACTAATACCTGAAAAAATTCTATTGGATGAATATAATTCAACCCATATAACATAAGGGATTTAATAGATTCATTTAATGGTCTTTTTACCTTATATATTATATAATTATTAATAAAACCAAAGAAAGTGACAACATGTCACTTTCTTATATCTTATCAGTATAATAATATTAATTTAGTGATAAAATTTATAACACTTTGAACATGAATAGTATTCAGAAATATAATAAAATTATCTATGTAATTAGTATTTATTAATAATTTTTAGGGATTAAATAATTATCATTAATGATGACACAATAGTGATATAGTAATTTTTTTATTGATAGAAATATCAAATAAATGGTTTTAAAAATATTAAAATAAATATTATATGAACTAATTAATGTTCTCCACAAATTTTATAGATTAATATTAAATTATAGGATTCAATTAAAATTTTGTTTCGAATATGTCCTCTATGTGGAATTTATTTAAATTCAAATAAATGAATAGTGTCAAAATTGACAGTATTATTGTTTTATAAAAATAACATATTATAAAAAAATTTTAAAATCACAAAAATATTTATAAATTATAAAATTATATTTATATTGTAAAAAATTTCATAATTTATACAATAATTGACAATTCAAAATACAAAATTAATTATTCAAAACAATTTAAAATTTAGAATTTTATTACAACAAAAAAATTAAATAGATTAAATAAGGATAAATCAAGTTGATAAGGTTTAAAATAAATTTACAACATGTATAAATTTTATTTTTTGATTCTATTACAACCCTATTATGTCTATTCTTAAGATATGTGTCAATTTGGAAGTTTTTATGTGGCATTTGTATTTATATTAAATTAATATTTTTGAGGTTTCTAGTGGTGCCACTCTCCTCACTTTTAAAAGAGAACCCCCACCCCTACTATTCACAAATATTTGATCCTTAAAGATGTAATAAAACTTCCCATTTCATTTATCCAATTCCATAGAAACCTACTGGAGGTCCTGGACTTCATCAATGACCAACCGTATTACCCTAATTGGAGGTTAAGAGAAGGTGCGTCGAATAAGAGGTAATCTCTTCTACTAATTCTTTCATGTTTATTTATTTTTATAATAAATCTCCATTACTTGTTTCATTATAAATTAATTACATAAGTATAAATAATATACTGATATCTTATTATAAATATGAAACAACCCTAGTTTACCTTTTATCCATCTTACTAAAAACAAAATCATCGTGTATGCGTACGTACGAAATATCGTCTCCTCACCGGGGTGTAATATGTTTTTATACCACCACCTTACTTGGATGGGTATAATGGTGTAAATAATAACTATATATGGTTATTATAACATCGCACTGATTATGAGATATTATATCATCCACCCCAATTTCATTCCATAATTATGGGAACGATATCAGGGCTCGTGCGTACGTACGGATTACTCTTTCCACAACGCGATAAGATTCATTTTCCATGTTTACCATTAAAGAACAATTATAAAGTATATATAATGAATAATAATGATATATATAACATATTAATTATTCTTTATTTATGTATATATAATTATGTCATCTAATTACATCCATTCAAGTCAATAAGGAACGGAAAACAACGTTCATGCGTACGTACGACCTATCGTCTCCATGAACAGTGTGTTTCAATTCATTAATATATCTATTATATATATATACTAAATATATATTATATATAAATCATATATTACATTATGGAAATAATTAATTCATGATATATGTAATAATAATATCAGGAACAACAAGTCCAAACACGTATGATAAATGAAACAATTTTACACAAAATCCTGATTTAACATGGAATTGACAAAAGAACGGGTAATACAAAGTCATAAGTAAATCATGTATGATATCACAAATATTATTATGGTTCTGTTATAAGTTATTAATATGTTTAAACCCACAATACAAGAGTTTCAGACTTGTAATGATGAAATTGTACCATTGGTAAGGGATAATTTTGTAATATCATTTTTATCCGAGATTTCTTATACATAAGTATTTACTGCTGTTATATTTTTCATCCATGTTCATAAATTTTTTATTAATATAGTGTTTAATATTCATAAATGTATTATTAAATTCTTGTTTACCCATCTTTGACTTTTACTTTGTGTTATGGAAGGAATATTTCTTTTCTTTACCATACGTGGAACTTTTTGAATTTTCTGTTAAAAGTACGAGGAGAAATTTTTATTTTACTTATATGGCATGAACGGATTTTTATGGTTTCATAACACCTCATTTTCATGATAATTACTCTTAAATATTTCATTACTATTTTCAAAAAAATCATTTTCTTTTAAAATTTCTTGGCATTTTGTGAAAAGAAAATGATTTTGAATAAGAAAGGTTATTTTTCTCAAGAATTTAATTTCATGTGTTTTATCAAACCCATTTTCCATCTAAGATGAGATTATTTAATATGTGAATGTTTCATGTATAATTTCTCTATGATTTAAATGGTTTCATATTTCTTGAGATGAAATGATATCCATTTGTTTCATATGGATTATGTTATGATGGGATGATGTTTTTTAAAACCCATTCCATTCGTTGGGATATGTTGAATGATTTATGTTTATGTTTCGGCACACGTAAAAATGGTTTCATTTTTAGATGGGTGGGACATATATCTCTATCCAATTCATTGTATATGATTTATATCTCAGGAAATAGACAGGGCAATAATGTTATGTTAATCTGTTTCAGTGATACATGAATGGAATGAGGAGTAAACTTGATTCAGTAAGGGACTTTTTCCACTATGATGGTATTGGCTGCAAAGCCTTGGCTACTATGGAAATCATATCATGTGATTAATGGTTTCCAAAATTAAATTTTTTCCCATTCTATTTCATCATGATTATGGTTCTTTTAGGATCTATAGTTTATGTACTACGAGGATTTATATCACAAGATTTTGATGTTTAACAATTATGTTAATGCTTTTTTTAAGTTAAAATGTATGTGATTTGTTTTATTTTCTCCATGATTACCCATACTGAGAATTTGAGCTCACCCATTATATGTTTTCCTTTCCCCAGGATTTAAAGATAAGTTTTAGGTAAGAAAACAAAATGGGAAGATCTTTATGGGAGATGTTGAAGAACATTCACCATGATTAGAAGATTATGTTCCGAGTTTATAAAGACAGTAAACTATTACGGTCCTTGAGTGTTGGTTCTTATTATGTATTAATTGACTGAAAGTTATTTTTTATTAATACCAAGAGAAAACCAAATTACACTTCATGGGGGAAGAAAATAGTGAAGGCCAATAGAGTCATTCTGAACCACATTAACACACTCCAAAGGGAGAGAGTTAATGATGTCATAAACAACGAGCGTCTCCTCAGGTCGGCCCCAACGATCCATCTCATCAGCTGCAAAGTTGGACTCCCTCAGACTATGGTGAACCATCCTTCCCTGGAGAGATCTGACCAGAACCTTCGAATCTGATTCCACTTCTATCACCGGGAGCCCCTTCCTCCTGCATACCATCATACCTGAAAGAAGGGCTCTAAACTCCACACCCATAGAGTTACCTGGTCCATAATAAGCACTAAAGGCAACCAGAACTGAACCCCATCAGTCTCGAAGTAATCCACCACCCCTCATAATTCCTCCCACACATGAGCCATCCACGTTCAGCTTCCACCCATGCTTTGGAGGATGCCATTTAACCCACCGTCCTCTATCCAATCTTTTTCCAGTATGTCCACTAACCAGACCCTCCAACATAAGCGATTGAACACCATTTTTGAAAAGGGAGGACATCTCCACTATAATGGCTTTCATCCGGATCTGAAGATACAACAAGGACCTCTCACCACCCAACCTTACCTGGTTGTGATCCTCCCAAATGGTTCAGCAGATGGCTACAAGAATGATGATGTGCGCTGTTCGCTCCCCCAACCTGCCATCAATCCAAGAGAGCCAAAACAAAATGTAGTCATGATCCGAGTAGCACTCCCCTCATGGAAACCTGAACTGATCAATCTGAGCCCAGAGGAGAGAAGCCTATAGACCGTGAAAAAATAAATGGACGGTAGACTCCGAGCATGGCTTCTCGCAACAGTAGCACTGCGAGGCCATGCTGATCCCTCTCCCCTGAATATTCTCCTCTGTTGGCAAGTCTTGGTTTCTGACTCTCCACACTAAAAAATCCATTATTGATGGTAATACCTTGCACCAACTAGCTTCCACCGCTCCAACAACCACGTCATTACCATGCAGGATTCTCATGTACCCATTAATGTTAAAACGTCCCGAGCTCCCCTCTGTGAAACAACATTTATCTGGGTCATCATTCATAACCACACTGCCAAGCTGGTTCATTTTAAACACATTAAGTGTTGCATGCATGAACTCATAACTTCTGCATGCCTCCTTAAACAAGATGTCAGGATTCGGGCAGCCTTCAAACCAAAGCCTCTCCTCTGTCCACGTGTCTTTCCAAAAACTGATCTCCCCGCGACCAATAACCCATCTGGTGTGATAAAGTAATATGTCCAGATGAGATAACATGCGTCTGGCTAGGCTAGTCTCCCCACGCATGTAGAAATCCCCATGCCATCCATACTGGGATCTGCAAAAACTGGCCCACAGAGTCTTGCCCACAATCACCTCCCACGCTATCTTGGCATGCATTCCCAGTATGAATTCCTAAAGATCTCAGAACCCAACCCCACCCTCCTCCACTGGACCAGCCATCCTCTTCCACGAGGCCCAATGACACTTTCCATCTCCCTTGTTCTTCCAGTTGAAGATTTTTCCCAAGATGCGATCCACAACCCCATTTAAATGGCTCTTCAGTATCCTCCTGTTGGATAATGGTATCCCCAAATAAACAATAGGAAGCTGTTTCTGCCCACATCTGAGAACCCCCTGAATGGTCCTACGTCTCCCTCCTGAGCATTTGTTGGATATGAACACATGACTCTTCTCATGATTGATCGATTGCCCCCTATGCTTCCCATACAATCCCATAATTTCCTTAAAGGCTTTTAAAGTCCTTCATCCACCATTCAAAAAAAAAGTATGTCGTCGGCAAACATCAGGTGAGATATAACCCCCGAGTTCCTTCTACCACGGAAAGGCATCAAGGCACCCTAATCCATGCCCTTCTTCATATTCCTAGACAAGGCATATGGATCCATGACAAAAATATCTGGTGAGAGCGGATCCCCCTGTCACACCCCCCTCGCCGATTTCAAGAATCCAAAACACTTCCCCAGTAACGAAACTGAGATCCACAGAGAGGCAAAGCATCTGAAACAAATGTCACAGAACTATTCCTGAAACCCAAAGCTCCTCATAACCTGAAGTATAAAACTCCATTCTAAGATATCATATTCCTTCTTCATGTCCACCTGTAGAATAATATTGGATCCAACCGTCCGTTTGTTCAGATCATGAACCATCTCGCTCCCGATTCAAACTGCCTCCTGTATACTCCTCCCTTTTATGAAACCATGATGTTCCTCAAAGACAATCCTGGGATGAAAAATAGATAACCTCCTGCTAATGATCGTCACCAAGATTTTGTATGAGATGTTGCACAAGCATATTGGCCAAAAATGGTTGATGAGAAAAGAGTCTATGATTTTTGGAATAAGGACCACCCTTGAAGCCGAGATCCCTTTAATCAAGGGGACCCCTCGGAAGAAATCATGAACAGCCTCCACTACACAGGACTCGACCACATCCCATGCAACATAATAGAATGAGGCCGGAAAACCATCTGGTCTAGGTGCACTCTCGCGCGACATGCTCTCCAGTGACTCACTAATCTCCCTCTCCTGGGGTAAAGATGAGAGGTGCTTATTCTCAGAACATGTAATCAACATAGGTACACAGCTCAGAAAACCAGAATCCCCTAGAGATTCCCTTTCAAAACTGGTGGTATTCTCCCCCGCCCACAAACCCTCGAAGTGTTCCAGAGCAAGAAAGCCCGCCACCTCCACATCCGACATGTAAGACCCATCCTCCCTTTTCAAATTGATTTTCATATTCCTCCTTTCCATGATGCATTCATGGAAGAAATAACTGTTGCGGTCCCCCTCCTTAAGCCATCTCACTCGGGAACATTGCATGAAGTTCCTCTCCACCTCTAGCAACATCTCTTCCAAAACCACCCTTTTATCGCATAACACAATAAAGACATCCTCATACCACAAAGCTTGAAGAGAATACTCCAATCCTTCAACCTCTTCCTACAGAGATGTCTCCCCCACATTCTAGTCTGGTTGCACCAACAACCACTGCCTGATCTCCTGTTTGAGTCTTTTAAGATGATTTAACAGCCCTCCCAAAGAACTCTTCATTTCCTCCTCCTCCCAGGACTTCCTCACCACCTGCATGAACCCATTGTTTTTTATTCCATTCGCTTTAATAATAATAACTCTTTCCAACCACAGTATCACACTTATTATCTAGTAAGAGATGTGCATGGTGCGAGAGGATATGCGGAAGATGATTAACCGATGATTTAGAGAAAAGTTCCATCCCATGCATGTTGGTAAGCCACATGTCTAGTCGACTCCAAATCCTATCCTGTCCTCTGGTTATTACACCACATGTATTTCTCCCCTTTGAAGCCTAAGTGCAACAATCCTTCTTGTAACAGGCACTCTTTGAATTCCACCATACCTTCAACATTGCACCCCATTCCTCCACGCTTCTCTGAAATATCCACAATAGAGTTGAAATCACCACCCACGAACGATGCCATAGATTTAGTTTGTACCGATTTCAGATGAGACCAGAGCTCCCTTTTCTCCACAACCTTATTACTCTCATAGACAAATGATATCATTAGAGAAGCACCAACCATCTCCACCTTCAGATCAATACACTGAGACATCACACCTACATTCACCACCGATATACCATCCCTCCATCCAACCCAGACCTGCGAATTCACTAAACCACGATGGAAATAGTTAGGAAAACCCACTTTCCTTGATAACCCAGGAAGCTTGCATGCATCATGTTTTGGTTCGAGAATCACCACTATAGAAACTTTGGCCTTCCAGCATTCCAAAGATAAAAAGGCCCGCTTCGCCAGAGCTCCCATAGCACACGCATTCCAAATAATAATGGAAAGCATCCTACAGAGTCTTACGGGCTCTTTGGCCTAATGGGAAAGAAAGTTCATAGGGTACAGGTACACCCTTCCCATTGGTTTTCGAACGAGTGAGAGGTCCTGAAGAACCACCCTTACCACTGTATTTTTTTGATGATAAAAAACCATCATCACACATAATGTCTAACTCCTCCAAATGAGGCTTCCTTCCTAAAGGACCATGCGGGAGAGACTCCATTCCCACCTCTCCCTGGAACAAAGACAACAGAAGTTTCCTCTGAGGAGAATACTGTGATGACATCACCTCCTTCTCCGCACCCTTGTTCCACTTAACCACCTCTAGACCCTTATCGGAAGTAGCAAAGAGTTTATTCGCAAGACGGGTCTGGATAGCACCTAGAGAACGCTGTGAGGAGAAACTCAAGGGGGAAACAGGAGAGGAAAGTTTCCTGGCGAGGCTCCCTAGTGAAAGAGACATATGCACCTCAACCTCTTTGTCTTTTCCCCCAAGATAAGAAGAAAACCTTTGTTGAACCGGACCCGGGGACCAAGAAATGCGATCCATCTTCCCAGAGGGTAACTCCAACGAGCATCCATCCCTGTCAGTAGATGTTTCCCCAATTTGGTCATTTGAGTTTCCCAACCCATAGGTCTCACTGGGTGGATTCAAATTTTAAACTTCTGGAGGGAAAACGTTCTCCTACAAAACATCACACCCGCCCGAGACAGGTGGATCTTGACCTGGTTCCCCATCCAGAGCAGGACCAGAAGACTCCTCCACCTCCCTCTGACGCCGGCAACCCTTCACATAATGGCAATGAAAACCACAAAACACACAAAAAACGAGGAGACTGTTGATAAAAAATCATTTGTTTCCACCAAAAACCGTCCTCAGCTTCAAACTGTACCATTGAGGGCCTTTTCATCTCTAAATCCATTTCAACACAAATGTGAGGGCTCGCCACCGCCTTGATCATCTTAGTGTCCTCATATACGCATAAAAAGGAGGCCAAAGAATTTCCAACCTCCTTCATAATCACCTAGTTCTGAAGAGGAAGCAGGAGACCTGGAAAAGACAGCCACACCACATCTGAGGAGGTTTCGCGACCATGATGACAGTCCCACGACCACCTAGACATCGAGATGTGCCAAGAGCCACACCTTCTATCCTCCCGCGACCATGTATTCAAAAAGTCCTCCTTGGAAGCCAGGTGCACACAGAAAGCTATCCTCGACAAGTTGGAAACCACCGCTGGGAGAGACAACCCCCACAAATCGACAAAGTCTCAGAAGAATTTGAGAGACGGCTTAAAGTGACCACCAAAATGAGCTACTAGAGTGAGATCATGAAAGGAGGCTGCCTCCTTAAGCTTCTGAGAGGAAAAACTCACTAGAGGAAACTCCCTGACATTCATAGGTCCCCACTGTTCCACCACCACCGATGGATCCTCCATACACTCCGCAAGAAACCGAGGCTGAGCAGACACACTAGACCCCGAAGTGCCCCAACAAAGCACCTCCTTGAATGAGGCTCTAGAGTGAGCACCATTCCCAACCCCTTCAACAGAACCTCCTATAGTCTTTAAACTTCTTATGTTATGTAACAAAATCACCCTTTTCATATAATTCTCATGTACCATATCTTGAATTAAGCATGTTATATTTTTACATTTTGATCACAAAACCCATTGAAAAACTCTTTTAATCCCATATGAAAATAAAATTTTGTTCTCAAAATACATTTTCCTTTTAAATCACGATTTTAAATATAAAACTGAACAGAATAAGGTAATTTTGGTTTTTCATCAATGGTAATATCATTAATAAATTATGGAGGAAATTAACATTTCAATTTTGACAAAACCAATTTTTAAAAAAACATATTATGCTATTATATATGAAAAAAATTATTTGAATTAATATTTTTAACATTTAAATAATAATAAAAAATTTAAAAATATTTATTTTTGGAAAATATTCTCAAAAATACAATTTAAAATAAATTTCTTCCATATTTTTGTCAAAAACTTCATAATTTACTTGTTTGGAAAATGAAAAAAGGTTTTTTTGAAATAGTTTAATAAAATAGTAAAACATTGTTAAAATGAAGTTAAAAAATCATAGCACAACTAGTAAGATAAATTATTAAATTTTTTTTTGAAAAAATGTAGAAAACATAAAAATTTAATTTTTAGGGTAACCTTAATATGATAATTTTTAAAACATTGTCCTTTAGAACGTTTTGACAGCATAATGACAGTACATAATGATTAATAAATTTTTTAATGGGATATAGAGGTTTATCTCATCATCTGAAAATAAAAATAAATGTAAAATGGATTTTGACAATAATCTTCCCTCAATATTATTTGGATGAAAAAGGGCATGACATAAATAATGTCCTTGAATATATATGATTCAGAAATAATTCCTAAATAAATTTATGAAACATAATGTTAGTACTTAAAAATTCATACATTGGTTTAATAAAGATAGGAATGTGTATCTAATTATTTTTTAAATTAAAATTACAGAAATATGAATTTTGAATATAATACCCCATAAATTTTAATTGGATGTGAAATGTATAAAATAAAGAAGGCAATTAAATTTAAAAGATGATTGATTGGTCAATTACTATATGAGGATGTTTCTTAATGATAGAGTGGGACTCCATTAAAAATTGGAACCACCTTAAAAAGACACTTTGGGGATTAATTGAGAGAATTTACTTGAAAAACGTATTGGGTTTGTAAATTGAAGAGGTAATTGGTTATTTATACTTTTGGAGGTGTACTTTTATGTTATTAAATAATGATTATTTTTTATTTACAGAAAACCATTTTTGTGTGGAATTAATTTCAATTAATTTGGGAGACTAAAAACTTTTTTAATTAGGTATAGGGTAGTAAAACAATACATATTCAATATTTTATTTCATAGTAATTTTATGTTGTTACATGTTATCATTAACTCGATCTATTGTTTTACCTATGCTGATGTAAATCATTTTTTTACCAGAATATCATGTTTTATGCCTAAAATTGAAAATGATCTTATTCACTAATTTGGAACATGTAATTAAAAATATAGATTCCATTTTCCAGAATTAAAATATCATAACTTTTATAATCATACTTTCTATTAAAAAGAAAAAATGCAATGAAAAAGTGTTTTTTGGAAAAATACCATTTTCAAATAAAAAAATTATATTAAATTAAAGTATAATGTCCATTTAAAAAACGGTAATTTTTTTATTTTTAATCAAAATTATCAAAATAAAATATAAAAAATACATTCTTAATTTCACCCTGTAAATAAAATAATGTGTTTAATAAAAATTTGAATTCCTCACTATTTAATGAAAAATAAAACTTTTTATAAAATTATTAAAATATCATCATTGGATGATTTTTACCTGATTATTTCAAAAATTATTTTAAATTTATCATGTAAATTATATATATTTTTTAATAAATAATTCTATTATTTGTACATAATAATCCATAAAAATAATTTTTGAATAAAAAATATTTTTTGAAGAACAAAAGGGATTTCAAAGAATCCTTAACCTATATAAAAATTATAAATCGATACATTAGAATGGATTATGACTATTATATATTTCACAATGAATTATATTATACACATTAATTATAGTTAAATTTGTAGGTTATAATGGTCACATTTAAATAATAAAATTGGTTTGTTTGTTTAATCTTGGTTTGGCATATCTTGTAATAAATTGCACAAAATATTTCCTTTTAAAAATATTGGGATTTTACAATAAGTAGTAGGTGGGACATTTTTGTGATGTTCCTCTCATGTCTCACCCTCTCATCATCCTGAATGTTTCATTATATGTGTACACAACACCATAAAAACATATCATATCATGGAATTTTCCTCAAAATATTAATCAAGGGGATGTTAAGATATATTTTTAATGTTTTTTTATATTATTTAGATATCATTTATAGAATATTTTATATTTCTTTGATTGGAAACCCATTATGGGAATAGAAGTACATAATTATCACCCATCATATTATCCAAAAAAATCGTTTTCCAATTGTGACTTATCTAAAGACTATAATTTTCATTATTTGGATCTATATAGGTTGTTGGAATTATTATTCCATAATAGTTGATGACTCTAAAAAGACTGTTATTTTGATTTTTATTTTCAGATCCACATATAATGGTGATGGAAAAAATATTTTTCTTATCTTCCCATCTTACTATTATTATGATATTCTTCTTTTCTTACCCTTGAATTTTTATTTCACCCATCTAATTTGTAAGTTTTAAAATTTTTGTTTTTTTTGTAATATTTTGACATATGGGTTACCTCTGTGAATTTTATTCCTTTTGTGGATACCTTTTTTGTAAATTAACCTAATCTAGGTTTGAATTTTTTAGGTTTTTTTGGAATATCATTTGTGTTTATTAAGGATATTTAGGTGGGGATAGATGATAACTACCCAACTCTAAGTGGGTCCACGACTATTAATATAGGATTGGATCATTATATTCCTATAATATGTTTTATTATTCCATCATGTTTTGGATGTATTTAATGGTTAATTAAAAATTTATATATTATATTCTTGACCCTGTATAAAAATTCACCACTACTTTATGATTCTCTTAATTGAGGGAGCTGTTTGACATTGTGGTGTAACTCCCTTGTAATTTAAAACTGGGACTTCATATTCAATAGTTTATATGATATAAAACACTACAAATATAAGATAATATGACATTAAGTAAATTTATGATTTTTTTAACAAAATATCCTAATATTTGATATCTTTTGATGCACAATACTCTAGGATTAAACAATACATGATAATGAATTAATATATTATTTTATAAACATGAAAATTATATCCAAGATATTATGTTGGTAGGTATTACTATGAAGATCTAGATTATGAAAATTATATTTATTACCCATGTATAAGAAATATCCAATGGTTATTTATTGATTATTAATTAAAAAAATAAACATTATAATGAAAAAGAAATGTTTTCTCGAAAACTATAATTTTCCAATAATTTTTTTAGTCATGATATATGCAAATAAAAATTAAAATAAAATTTTAACATATTTAGAAAATTTAGAAGAATAAATAACATAATTTCTAAAATATATATACTTGAAAATTATCATTGGGTAAATTTTTGGAAATTCTCTAGAAAGATTGATTTCTTTATAAATAGTGACAAATACTTATTTTTATTGAAAAATAAATTAAAATAATTTTTTTTTCAATGATAAATTACATTATAAATAAGTTTTAAAATGAAATTAATAAAATTATATTAAAAATTAACAAATTTTTTTCATTTGAATCACATTTATTTTTAATACTAATAAAAATACTTTTTATAATTTAGAATATATTTCATTGGAAACCATATTTTAACGATACATCTATAAGATTAAAAGTAAATTGATTTCATTCACATTTATGAATAGAATATGATATAATGGATTACATATTTTTGAATTATAATAAATTATATTATATAATAATATCAATATAATTTTATACCATAATGAATATGTGAACATTAAAAATTATTTATCATGGATAATGTGGAAACATTATTTCAAGTTTCTAAACAATGAAGACGATGGTTAAAATGAACTATGATATTTCCAAATGAAATTTTATGTACTTATTTCCACCATAAACCCTCAATGGTTCTATACATACACATTTTGTATACATTTTTAATGTGAAAAACATTTGTAAACAGTAATTTTTCAAATATTCCATTTCTGTCATCTGTGCGGCTTATAAAATGTCCCTTCATATCCTCTAAAATACACACTTCAAAAACTATTTGGTTCAGACAATACCAAACCATTCCCCTTCCATGATCCCATAAATATATCCTAGAGAACAATTTTTTATCATAAATCAATCGTATTATGATTTTATGTACAAACATAATAATGTTTTTTTGAATATGAGGTAATATAATTAAACGAGCATTTTTTAATTTTATTCTTCTTCCACATTAATATCTTATATAATAATTTTAATATAGTAAAAATTGTATCTAATATATATTAATATTTTATTATTTTAATTTCCAAACATATATCCATTTATTCTTCCATAAAATTGAAAATGAATGAATCGATTGTTTGTACGGTAGACTAACACATCGCTAACCGATGCTATTTGATTACCATCACCACCATTCATTGTTTTATATAATGATGAATTTAAAATACTCATATTAATTTTTTACATTTATATACATTTTGATTTATAATATCAAATCTATATTCTAGTCATCCATGCTTTTGGAAAAAATAACATCCCACAACTATATGGTGGTATACCACCTCATGAAAAGTTGTAGTGTATTTTACTGTATCTAAATATTACATTGATAGTAATAAAGAAATATTAAATTAATATATATGATAAATATAAGATAATTTCACGTATATAATTATTATATAGCATTTAGATTCTTGATTTCAATTCCGTGATGGATATGGTAATGTCTCCCATGGGTACGACGAACTATCACATCACTAAGTGATTTGAGTAATTTGTCACTACCTTGTTATATGGAAAGTAAAAAATGATAAATTTAATAATTATATATTATATAGGATATATAATAAATGATTAGTATTGTTTTATTTATTATTTAACTCTCATTCATTCCATATATTGAGATAATCCAAAATAATGTTCATGCATATGTACGGCATACTGTCTCCTTGAATGGTGTTATCCATTTTCTATCTCAATCATTCATAGATGTGACTAAATAAATATATAATGAACACTTATTATATCCATATCACTTCTATAATAATGTATATAATTTCATCGTTATCATTTTGAAATTACTAAAATTACCAAACAAAACATAAATGAAGAATGAGGTAGCTATCACTCAAAGCAGTTATTTTAATGATGAATTATTAATAAAGGGGTGTTAAATTAATTATAGTAAATAACATATGGTATGAGTTATATGATTATTGTATAGTAATAGATTAATAAAAATCCTAAATTTATTATATATAATTTTTGGACACAACTAGTAAATTCATACCCGAGGAACGAATTTGTCGTCTCTGTTTTACATTATTGATATATATTCTATTTTGAAAATTATTCTATTATGTTGTGTACATACATCCTCTTAGACATGTTATATCATGAATATATTTATTTTCCTGGAATCTAATGGAATTCCCATAAATTATATAAAATTAAAATTTTATTCTATATATTATGTAACACACAACACTGATCTTAAATGACCCATAGAATATATTTCTTCATTTTTATTCTCTCTAATAGCTTATAGAACATGAAACATCAAGTATAACTAAATTATAATATAGTATGTCCCTATAACCTATTGATTAAATTTATAAGTATTAAAATAAAAAACTAAATTATAAAAAATATATTTTTCACACATGTAAAAATATGAATTAGTTATATATTGATTTTAAGTAAAATAAGCATAATTTAATGGAGAAATAAATGAATTTTAAAAAATATTATTTTATCCAAAAGGTGGTTATTCATGTTTTCTTATAATTATTTTAATCTAAGTTTTAAAACTTTCATAAAATTTATTTCATTTTATAAACATAATATTCTATCTTTGCATATAAATATTATCATTTGGTTCTTTTTTTATTATCATAAAAGGATGATTTTTTTAGGAATGGTAATAAATACTAACTTTCAATTAGAAAATTCCTTTTGGTTTAAACAATTTATAATTATAAGTTTTATTTTTTAAAAATTAATTGTTAAATTATATATATAGTAATCAAATTTAGTTTATTTAAGTCATTTAGTATTTAAATATGATACAATAAATCTGTAAACTTTTGTATAATTTTTCTTTGAAATCATGATTTCTCGTCAGGTCTGTAGGAATGATTTTAAATAAAAAATTTCACTTCTGGTAATGGAATTTATAAAAATGGATTTCATTCATTGAATTGTAATATTTTATATTATTTAGAATGTTCAAATTAATTTTGTATCACAATGAATAGTTAAAATATTCATAATTAATTATTGTCGTTATGGTATTAATATGTTTACTTTTGGATAAACTAAAAATAAAATTGTTAAAATGGACTAGAATTTGTCTAAAAATCATATTCTAACAATATTTTGAATATGTAATATTTAATTATCTATTAAATTTCATTTCATACCCTTGTGGCATGTGAAAAATGTGGTTACACATTTTTCATTTCAAAAATAACAAGTGTTCCACTCACATAATTTATAAAATTCTACCCCATAGTATCTCTTATTCACGCCAGCAATCCCTTTTTGTTCAGAAAATACCTACCCATATCACATATCAAAATAAATACACCTACTATTTAATCCTTTTTTCAATAAATCTATTCTATAATGACTTCTGTTGCAATCATATAATGGATACCTGATGAAAAGGTTTCATTCATCAATAATATTTTTTTATTTCTTCCCACACCTCATTCGATTATTATTAAACCATGATATAATAAATAAAATAGTATTCTATATATAGATATATTTTTAATATTATGTTCACGACCTAAATCATGTAGGACGCTAGAACACCATGTGAGCGGAATGGAGAATCAGGGAGTTAACATTTTCTTATAAAGGAATGGATCATGTTCCCATATTGGTAGAAATGTGTTAAACCTATCTCATTGAATTGTGAATTCATTAAACAATCACATGAAGAAATAAATCACAATAGTTTTACATGGTAATGAAGTAAGGGATAGTATAATGATCAAACACCTACAATGTTTTAGTCGTACATGAATCCACTAAACATTACTAGTTATTGTTGAGTAATAATGTTCAGACACTATCACTGTGTGATTAAAACATTTCACTTATCTGAATTTTAGGAATGACACACCACCTCCCTCAGAAAAGGTCCATCAACTCGACCAATATCACTACTTTGGGATATGTATTTCTATGTACAATGACATGAAGGTCACATCATTAGATTTCTCATTTCAGTAATTATCCTTGGAAAGCATGAGACTTTTCTTACTCAATAGTCCAGTATTGATTCACGTAATATATATGTTCACTAAAATAATATGTTCCGCCCTACAATTTATAAAAATCTCAGCCTTCATGAAACCCCATTTATGTTCCAAAAAAATTCCACATTATTGAACCCACACACATTAATTAAGCCCTATATATTCCTGAAACTCAAAAACATCATAAAGATACAATCATTCTAAAATCCCCCAACCTTCACTGAACAATATGTGAATACGAAAATTCAAATGTTTGTGAAACTAACTTTTATAAAAATCCATAAAAATAGTTTTATCGTAACCATTATTTTCGTTTTTCTAAAGATCAAAATTACTTCAGGAATCATCAAGATCTTATCCTTCAATAATTTTTTTAAATTCATCCTTTTCTCTATTTCCAATCTTGTTTTTATATGAGGTGTTCTCTCTTATTTGTAGAAGTTTCACTTCAAAATTATTCCAAGATCCCATAATATATATTACAAACATCCTTATTCCATATTATGAAGAAGATTTATTCAAAATTACCTAGTTAAATTTCACACATTTGGGAACCTTACCATAGTCACATAGAATTAATATCACACCATCACACATTTGAAAATTTTCTTATAGTCTCAATAAAATTGTATTTCTATTGGGTGTTCGCAAAGATCCATCCATTTAAAAAAACATTTTAGAAAACATATCATTAGTGGAAACCAACCTTCAAAAAACCCTATCTTTGTCAAACTCTCTCTCATACAAAATTTATGAGACTTATTCCTGGATATATTCTTCTTATGACACGTTCTCGTTTCTCTTGATTTTGAGCACTAAAAATATGGATATGATTACGAAATGATTCCAACTTCAATAATTAATACATCTACACCATATTATCTCTTATTTTTAAAACATTATGATCAACCCAAATGTGTATTGACAAAAAAATCAAGATAAACTTCTTTTATATCGATGAAAATTTTTGGTTCCAATAATCTCCCCCATTGGGTTTTTTGTAAATTTTTAGATGAATTCAGTATTGAACCTGACTCAAAAAAACACTATTTGTGTGAAATAACTCATATATCAACCTATGTCTACATTAGAATATCTCTTTTCAAGATACAAATTTTTTAAAAGAGAATTCATGCCTCAATAGACCACTGAGAAAACATGAGATCAATATCATTGAAAATAATTTCAACCATTCAATTCAATTTAAATTATTTCAAACCACAATAGTCAACTAATAAAAACTAAAACAAACTGGACTACAACCAAATGAACCCATCTAATTCCAATTATGTTATTTCATACATCAATACAAAAATAAAAAACCTAAAAACAATATAAACCATTTAATTCTGATCATATACACCATTAAAAATAAACCCAATCAAACTATACATTTACATTTAGTTCTCAAAAAATCCCCATGGTCATAGCATCCCAATAGACCTACATCACTTCCCAAAATATAATAAAATAGTCAAAATATGGAGAGAGGTGACTTATTTTAACATCTTTATACACTGGGAGGTGGATGAATATTGAAGTTCAACCGATGTTTCTTGAACATTAGTGTTACAAAGGGATTAGATAGGATTCCATACACATAGTCATCAATTCCAACATGATCCATTTTAATCCATCCATGTTAAGAAAATTATTTCATTAAATGATATTTGATCTAAATATGTTTAGTACATGTTTGTTGAAACAGATTGTTCATATGATCGATTGTTCTCTGTTGTCATAGTGAATTTCTATTGGCTATTTCACCTCATTACCAATAATACTTATTTGAATATTTATACAAAATAGTTTACTGAATTTCTTTTAAGCCGAGATATACATTACATCATTTGTATTAATAGAATTTATTACTTATCTCATTCTCATCAAGACAAAACATTTGTTTCCAATGACTAATTATTCATCACTTTTAGAATTTTTATCCACCACATATCTAGTAGAGTAAACATCATAAAATGTAGATAGTAAATTATAACTTTGTAAAAAAAATATATGAATAATTTGTGAGTATATTGAATATAACTCATTATTATTTTAACCACTTCAAAATGAACTTAGTTAAGACTACATTGTAAATGATAATCTAAGCATGTTGAAAGATGATATTTTTTTATGTCATAGTAACGTATGTCAAACATACAATGATCTTCATGTACATGGATGTATGCACATATTTTAAATTATTGTGCTTTCTATGTTTCTTCCATCTGAAATCAGAGTCTTCATTGGTTTGGAATCATGCATGATGAATTTTTTTATTAGATATATTGCATATTTCTTCAGAAAAATTAATGTGTAATCCTTCTCTTGAACAACCTACAACCAGAAAAAATTTAGGATTTCACCAATCATAGACATTTCAAATTCAAATTTCATGTTGTTAGAAAATTATTTTATTAATCCATGGTCGAATCCACCATAAATAATATTATCTACATACGAAATCAAAATTAAATTATCTTTTTCATAATACCTTGAATATATGATATGGTTGAAACAACCTATTTTAAATTATATCATTTTCAAATAAGAATAAAAATGTGAAATAACACCCTCATGGTAATTTATTTAAACCATTGAGATACTTATTTAATTTAAAACCCAACATATCATAATTTCCAATGAAATATCCTTATTTTTTTTCCATGTACACATCTTCTTCAAGAACAATTTTTATGAATTACATTTTGACATCCATATGATATAATATGAACCATATTTGAATATTCATGGAAAGGCATACCATGATAGACATAAGTGAAGTTACTAGAGAATCCATTTTTTAAACATCAAATCGATAAATATTTTGATTTTTTTTACAAATTAAGGGTGTCTTATTTCATATCAAGATTCCATTCTCATGTAATTTAGTTTTATAGATCCAATTGTATCCAATAACATTGTGATTTTTGGCTCTCTTAAAGAGATATGATGTTTGGTTCTTGTCAATATGATACTATTATTCATTTCTATAATAAACCCATATTCCATAATTTTTTAGTTATTAAATTTTTATGTCATACAATAGATAGGAAGGTAGAATTCACTTTATTACTAATCATCCATGTCTGTGTATTGTTGTCCAATCCCCAAATATTTATGATTGATCAATTTATGCTCCTCTATTTCTCATATGAAATTCTGATGAATTTTCTCCAACAAATGGATTCTTCTTATAAAAATTCTTCTGAATTATATTCATTTTGTGAGCCCTATATGTTGTGGATTCCTTCTCCATTTTATGTTTTAGAATCTATCCATTTTCCACATTCTTTTTTATCTTCAATCGTTTCATCATATTACCATCTTGTGGTATTTATTTTTTTATCCTCAATGATAATGAAATAATTTCTTTGAATAATCATTTTAAGAAGATTATCATAGACTTTTTATGCTTCAACGATCATTTATTATCAAATAAATATTAAATCATATACAAAAAGATTATACATTCCTTTATTTCATTTTTATTTTTGGATAAAAACATAATTTCATAAACACAATAAAATTCAAATATGGATTCCTTACATAACAAATACCATTTTGTGTCCTGGTTTCTCCTATAAAAGGCACAATATATTTTGAGTGTATGCGGCTACCTTAATAACCTTTTTCCTGTAATGATGAGAAAAATAACTCCCAATTATTATAGTTCTTTCTATATTGTTCAACTATATATTTATAAAATAAAAAATAACATTTTTAACGGTACCGAGTGAATAAACCTCATGATCTATACCATATTTTTCAACTTAATTTCTAAATTCATGGGATGTGTATTGTCCACCAATGCTAGATAATAGATTCTTTCTTGTTTGGACAATTTTATTCTCATCCATTGGATTATTAATCATCATTAAAATCAATCACTGTTGTTTCATCTATATTAACACCACAAATTTATTATAATTTAGTAATTAAATTTAATAATGACATATATGTACAATCGGCATTCATTGGACCACATACATCTATGTAAATGAAATTGAGTAGATTAGATGCCCTCCAATTTTTTGGATGATATGAGAAGTTCAATAACATTCCAATGCCTATATACATCCCATTCTATTTTGATTAATGTGACCAACCCTCTTGTTTCATTAATTTTTTTATTCTTAAATTATAAGTCAATAGGTTTTCAAGTTTCTATCAATATTTTATAAGTTTACATATTCTCTACATCCTTGCATGAGAAAACTACCTTTAATTTCTCTAATAGTGCATCACTTAGGATTTAATGCCACTACCGATACAGAGTCTTAGATTTAAATCACACTAATGATATAATGATACAAATCATCTTTTATAGAAATTTCGTTTTTCATTAGAACATCACTTTTTAGTTCTGTATTTTTAATGCCTTTTATGTTTAAAGTATGGTCATTTTTGAATCTCTCTATTCCATCACCCCCTTTCTAAAAAATATTCAAAAAATATGAATTTCATGTCATGTGGGATGGGAAACCAATTTAATGAATATAGGTGTTTTTGTTCTTTGTAGCTTTGAGGTTTATTTCTGCAATATTGGATTTCTCAATTTTATTTTTCTATATCCATGAGTGTTTGATTGATTATATGAACAAGATGTCATTTAAAATTTCTTTTCAACATTAATGTGTTAATAATACACATATACATCCAATAGATATTTCATATTTAGAAGTGTAACTCTACTTGGTTGATGGCTATTGACTTGTCTGTAGTTTGTATACGTATTTTTCTAGGCATTCTACTTATTTTAGAGAATAGATTTATTTAGATAGTTTTAGAAGTGAAAATAATATACAAAGAAACAATTTGTTATTTATTTTTAAGTATATGGTATCATTCATCTTTTTTGATATCTAGACGCTTAGCGATTTAGATTACTCTTTACTCTTCAATATAACACATGGTAAGGCCTAGAATATAAAAGAATTGATATTTCATAAGGGTAAATAAATTTTCAATTCTATTTCTCCTCATGCCCCATTATTTTAAAAAGTATTTTTACCAAAGACCCTCTCTAGATAGATGCATATTTTTTTATCTATCTTTTTTATATTATTATATGACTTATTTTTTAGGACATCAAGAACATTTTTGATATGTCCATCCTTTTTCTACCCTTTATATTGGATCATATGATTTCCAATCATTGATGTTTCTTCAACACATTAAGTACCTCTTTTTACAATAATTATGGATCAACGATCATTAATGGACTTCTCTACTCAAACCAAACAACATTATCTGTTTCTAACATCATAGAATCTAATAATTTCCAAATATATAATTAGTTCATTTTTTTGATTATTATGGTTCAGTTTATAATTTAATCATTAGAGTAATAATTTCTTCTTAATATTCTAGAATCAATCATATATATTTCTTTTTTCCTTGATGTAAGTCCATTAATGAATTTTTCTTCTCTTAAATCTTGATATCAAATTCAAAAACATCATTTATGCAATGAGGAGTAGTAAAATGTTATTCTGCCTCCACATAATGTCTACTAATATCTGTATCGAGCTGATCTACATACCCTAATGGATATTTCATCAAAAATACCATCTTTCTATTTTTTATTCTTTTAATTTGAAACTCATAAATATCACCCGCAATCTTCTTCTTGAGATCAAAAGAACAATTAATCTTATTATCTTCAACATTTATAGATTTTTATTTTTCAATTGTAGACATCATTGATTCTTTGGGTTCAAATATAAATTCATGCTCTATATCTTCTAAAAAATCTTTATTATCTTGTTCTTCATTGCCGAATAATATTTTTAACGTTAGTTTATTTCATTATTTAAATTATCCCACATGAGGAATCCTATTCTCATAATTTTTCATGATCTCTATTTCTCTTTCAACATTATGAAATTTACTTGATAATTAGGGTCCATTGTTCCCTACATTTCAACATTGTAAATAGGCCAAAATAATATTTCCATAAAATCTCTCTTCCACTCTATATAATTTCTTAGAATAAATAAAATAAAATTCATATTCCTAAAAATCATCTACAAATCCAAAAATATCATTTTTTAATGGATTTGAAATCCATTTCATTACTCAATTATTTTCTTCTTCTTCTATGATTCTTATTTCATAGGCAACCAGATATCTCAATATATCATCATGGGAATGTTTATACAGATCCCTTTACATAAAGTTTGTAAATTTTGATAGTATAGAGGTGGACTACTTCTCAATATTTTATATACAATGTTAATATATATAATTTTTTCAAAAAGTCCTCAAATTGATCCATCAACCTCAATAATTAATTTACAAACCTATCTTCATTTCCATATGGGTGCATTTTCATATCAAAAAACATATTATGAAATACTTGAAGGATTTCCCCATTCACAGTGTTATCACCTTCATATATATTTTTCAGTTTATTCTACATATACATGGAGTAGGTGAATCTAATCCCCACCAAATATATTTTATTAGATATTTCTGTTAATATAGAATTTTGAGTTGTGGATCATCATCCAGCATTTAACATCTTGTTTCAGTCATATAATGACCTATGGAATCACTGACCCAAGTCACATTAATTATGGCATTGAGAACATCCCACCCAATATACTACATATGAGATCACCTTAAATTCTTCTATATCTATATGTTTCTTTTATTTTACATGGATATCACCTTAAATTTTAGTAATTTCTAATGGAAAACTATAGAAAAAAGATTTAAAACTTATAACCTATTTTCTCCAATACCACTATTAGGACCCTAAAACACCCTGAGAGGGGAGCAGTGAATTAGGATGTCAAATTATTCTTAATGTAACTAATCTTGTTCCCATTTTGGTGAGTCCTTGTAAAACCTTTTTTATGGAATTTTTCTATTATTAAACAATGATATCTAGAGAGGAAACATAATGGTTTTACTCGGTTCACCAATAGAGGCTATTTAATGGAGAACATGCCTACATTTTTTTAATATTACCAAAATATAGTAAACATAAAAAGTAATAGTGGATTAAATATGTTCATAAATAGTCATATTTTTTCTAGTACACTTCCATTAATTTAATATTAGGGAAATCACACTACATCCCCTGGAAAAATTCTATCAACATCCATTTTCTCACTACCTTGGATGAATTCTTACTCACGTTAACTACTTAATGATTAAGTCTATATATTTGGAATTTAAGTCATTGTCTACAGAAATAAAAAGGTTCTTTTTCACCAAATTCTAGAGTTAATGAAAATGGAAGTATTGTTTAATGAAATAAGATGCTCAAATCTATTATTAGCTAATCTCCTAGCCTACTCTAAGAAGACATTATGTTCCATATAAAAACCAACATCCTAAAACAAACACAATTTCATGAATCACCCTAACCTCTTTAATATCCTAACCATTATGAATATCCCAACACTCAAAAACCTCCCAAAATTATTGGAACACAAATATTTGATTAAACACTCATTATTCGTGAAACTACATTTTATGAAAATACATAACATATGTTGATAACTAACCGATATTTTCATGGTTTTATACCTCAAAATGAGTTCCTGATTCATGAGGCTCCCAATATTCATCAATTAACAGTGGTTCATAATATTATAAAATTCTATTCATGTTTTAAAATGAGGGGTGTCCACCAATTTATATAAATTTTCTTTTCTGATGATCCCAAAAACCTATCAACCATTTCAGAAACCCCTTTTGACTTGTTCTCAAAGCTCCAATATTCTTGATGATCTAATAAAATTTTATCATTTCATGAACCTTCTTATAGTCATGTAGATTTACCATATATCCATTATTAAATCATGAATGTTCTAGTAGTCACATGAACTCCATTTTTTAAGAATGATTTCTTAAACCTCTATACCGTGATGAAAACTGAACCTCTGTGTAAACCCTACCTTCGTGAAACACAACTAAATACATATGCACCATAATATATATTGTCTTGGGGACTCCCTGATAAACCCTAGTATGGATTGATAAAAACCAAAAAAAATCACTCTTTTTATATCTATTAAAATACTTTTATCCAATATAATAATCCCTAATTCCATCAAAAAATTTATGAAATAATTATTCATGTATACAGCAGACTACGACCTCATTAACTGATGTCATTAGAATTGTATAATGATGAAATACTACTTATTATTTTTCTATAAGTGATCGTTGAAGAATTATATCATTACTCATGCATATGTATAGCCTACCGTCTCTATGATCGTAATGTACCTCATTTCTCAAAACTATATTACATGATTAGTATTAAATGAATAATTTATATATAAATATGTCAATTATTTTTTGATTTTTATTATAGATATGATGGATCTATATAATAATATAATGAACTTGAACATTCAAGAAGAATAAAACATGAGAAAATAATCCAATTAACTCTTAAATATTTGAAAATAATGAAATGTTATTATCAAATGAGTGATAAGATTTCATAAAAGCTTCATATATGATATTAAAAATATATATATGGTTATTTTGGATGTAATGTATATGTTTTAAACCACTAAATATGAGTGTCAATCATCTTCAACCAAAAGGAATTTTCAGGTAAGGGATATCATCTCAATTTATATTTCATTGAGATTTCTTTTTTGTTATACACCAATTCACATTTATGTGGAGTACATATTTTCCATTTAAAATTTAATACAATAATTTTTTTATTATTCATATTTTTTAAATTTTAATTTGAATCATTTTATCCAATGGTATTTGACTTGAAAATTTCTATGTTGTAAAATTTATTGTGCAGTATCACTTCAATTTGTGATTTTTATCTTTCTCTTCAAACAATCATGTTATTTAAAATGATTCCAATCGGAAATTATATTTATAATAAATACCCATTTTCTTGAATGAGGTAATGTATTGTTTCATAGAATATAAATTAGTTTTAAACATTATTTTTAGTTTCTATGTTATTAGATTAACATGAGAATTATTGATAAATCATTATTCTTTAATCAATACAGATATTTGATGATAAGGAACATTGATTCTTCAGTTAATTCTGTTATTAGATATATTTTTTATTCATTGTACATTCATATATACTAGAGGATGATTATTGATAACCCCTCAATGCATCGATAAGTAATTGGATATATTAAATGGGTTACTACCTATAGTTTTAAACACTCTTGTTAAATGTCATCATGGTAGAGGTATTATGTTTCTAGGATATGAAAACAATTAATTATTCATTTCCTTTATTTTTAATTCAGTTGTAATGGTTATCCATGATATTTTCAAAATGATATTGTCTATAGATTCATTTAAATTTTACATTATAATTAAATGGCATGTGTTTTTTGTTATTTACATTGCCATATATATTTTACCATATCTTATGAGGATAATAATTTTATCTAAATGGAATGTATGATCATTTATTAACCCTTCAATGTTGATTATACTTATTGATACAATATAATTTTAGATGTATGTAGTCCTTACTGAGCATTTTATCTCACCCTTTTTTTCCCTTTCCACTAGATATAAAGAAGATCTTTGAATGCATTTTCAAGGATCCGGTTCATTTTATTTTGTTATATATTATGTTTTATTTTCTATTGCCAATATAAAATGGCTTTCATGTTTTTATCTTTTACCCAAAAATAAATAAACAAATATGGAATTCAGGTTTTGACCCTCTGTATCTATGCCAATGAAATAAATTAAAATCCATCTCTAAGCTGCTAGATTCAGGGTTGTCAAATTTATAGCTTCAATTTATGTTATTTAATTTATGGGAATTATGATTCAAACGTTAAAAAAGTGGTATAGTTTTATTTCACAATATCATCTTTATTTTATTTTATTTTTTTAACTCTCACATAGGTGAATTATTTGGTATTTATATCATAAGGAAAATATCCTTTCACCTCCTTTGGTTATTCATGAAATTTTCAAAAAATATTTTCTATTTTCAAAATTTTGTACAAAAAAATTAATGTGAAAGGTTTCTTAAAAATAAAAAATTATTTATTTCTTCGTTACAAATTTATTTTTAATCTATATAGTTGTTTTCTGAAAATGTTTTCAAAATATATCTTAATGTTCTCTAAATTACTTATTAATGAAATATTTAGACATTATTATATTTTAACAAAATTTTTTAAATGGAATATTATTATTTTTTGCTTTCCAAACGTGTGATTTATGAATATTAATTAAAAATATTGTATAGAAACATTACTTTAATATGTATAGAATTGATATTATTTTCCACCGCATTGACCACTAATTGATTTGAACAACCTATTAAATGTTTAAAATTTAATTTTTATGTAAATTTTTTTTCAAATATTCTATAAATTTTATTTTAAAAAATATATTTTCAATTTTAAAAGGCTTGCCTCCTTAAGAATGTTTTGATGATATTTTATGGTTTTTCTATTCATCAATTAAAAATCCTAATATCACTTATTAATAATTGGTATTATGTCTAATTATATAGTGATTATTTTTTTATATGATTTTTTATGACTAATTTTCTAGAGATGTACTATTTTTATTAAATTTTCTGTATTATACTAGATAGTCTATGATTATGGTTATTTATTGGGCATTTTATAAATTTTTTTATGCTAGTTTTCCTATATGAATTATTACATTGGGTATTTTTTCTCATATATTTGAGGAATAAATTAGACTTAGTATGTGACTTTTGGGGCCCACTAATGCCCCTAGATGCATCGATATGTCTCATAACACTAATTAGCCATCCAAATTAAATGGGTTATTACCCATATTTTAAAACTATCATTTGAAAGGTATTAATAGTTCGTTTCACATGTACTTCATTATAAATTCCGCCATTATAATATAAAATATTTATTTCCATTTTATTATTTGATATTTTAGAATATCTATTGATTAGTTTTATGAAATTGTGATTATTTATACTTATTTATTTTACAACACATTATTCCATCCATATTTTTCTCAATTTACTTATATAATGTCATGAAATTTAGTCTCTTTTATATATTTTGATACATGAAATTCTAGGTTTAAATGAAATTTTATTCTCGGTGGAAATATTATTATTTAATCACAAACAATTTGACCCAGATGTTTAGTTGGAAATATTGAATTAGAATAACAACATTCTGAATCTTTTATGCTTTACCCATGTATCAAAAAATTCAATAGGTACATATTGATTCGAAATAAAAAACGAAACATTTTAAATAAAAAATAATTGTTTTCTCAAAAAAATGAATTTTTATAAAAGGTTATTTAATTTACAAATCCATACATAATATAAATTTGAATTCAAAAAAATATATTTTTTTTGAAATAAATGAATTTTTTTAAATATATATATCAAAATTATATTTGGGATAATTTTTGATAATTTCCAAACAATCTTATTTTATATTGTATAGGGAAAAATAATGTTTCATATTGAAAAATATCTTTTCAGTTGAATAATTTATTATGTTAAATTGTATATTAAAATTTATTTCATGTAAAAATATTTATATTATATTCAAATTTCAACAATTTATGAATTTAGAAAAATATAATATTAATTTATATAATCTATTTTATATTTTAATTATTTATTTATGGTAATTAATTTTTTCGATTGACACTAACGTTTTATTTTTAATTGAATTTTTCCACATATGGGAATTCAATATGAAAAAATGGACTCAAAATTTGGAATCTCAATATTTTATTTAATATAATAACTTCATATAAATCATTGTCCATATTGAATAGAGAAAGTAGTAAAAAATAGTTCAAATGGATAAGATGAAAACTGGTTTACCGGGGCATTAAAAATAGAATATAAGTGTTAAAATAACAATAAATATTAAAATATAACATTTTATAGAAATATTTTCCCTTATATAATATTATGTTCAATAATTACCAATTTTGGATCCTTTTTTATGTCATAAATGTTGGTACAATGTATTCCTTTCAAAAATTCCATTTGTGTCCTCTCCCCCAAAAAATGGCCACATGTTCTCCTCTCTACTTCACAATTACAGTATACGTTATATAAAACAAGACCTACTAATATACCATCCAGATTCCTCTCTTAAAACTACTATTTCCGACACTTTCGTTGGGGCGCGCGCATCCATCTTCTTGAGTGTCACAGGCACGACTATTGTTTCCCCACATTCCCTCCTTCCAAAGGCGGGCATTATTCTCTCCTTGTTCAGGGACGTCTACTCCATGATTCAAACATTATGATGGGATGTCGGTTCGTCATTCTGTGGATTCTTCCTCAAAATTCGTCACCTAGTCCAGGTATCCCTTATTGATTTAATGCGTTGTTCTGGAAACTCTTCCGAGTGCCATACTTTCATGGACACCAGTTAATTACGATGCTTCTGGCAGGACATTCCAAGGGGTCCAGTCAGGGTAACAACATTCAGTTGGGGGAGTAGTCAAATTTGAGGCATCACTGGCGTGTCTGGACGCTGGGGAGTGGCCGTGTCTGTCTTTTGTCTCTTATTATAGGGCATCTCGAGCACGCGGAAGCCTGAGTCCTCCCACATCGATCATAGTGAATTATATACCATTGGCATGTATCTGAGGTTTTCCTCATCTTTACATTTTCATGATAGGGTATGTTGCATGTTTAACGTCCAGCGGAGACAGATCAGGCTGATTAGAAAATGAGCTAGAGTGGATCAGATTGAAGAAACCCCATGAGGGAAAACCGATATTGGGGCTAGCACGTGGTCAGATTCCTGAATACTGTGAAGGGTAATGAGGAGGGATTGACTTAACCGGGATTTGGCGACCCAGGTAAGAATCAGGATGGTTGATACTTTTGTTCTTGAGCCATGGAGAGACATCCTATGTACCATACCATAGCCTGGATCAAAGTCCCCGTAGTTCGAGAATGGATGTGTGGGGGTTGCACTCTTGGCTGCCCAGGTGTTGGTGAGACAACGTGAAGGAGATCGGAATGACCATGTGGTGGGCTTGAACCTCGTGAGGATTTCTATGTACCATGCCTTAGCATGGATCGAAGACCCCGTAGTTTAGGAAATGGTTGTCGGCGAAACGATGTGAAGATGGACCTTGGTACGATGGGTGATGGGCTTGAACCTCGTGAGGCTTCCTACGTACCATACATTAGCATTGATCATAGTCCATGTAGTTTGGGAGATGGGTGTTGGTGAACCAATGAGAATATTTTCCTTGGTCTGATGAAAAGAGGGGTTGTTGAACCGCCGTGAAGGGGTGACTATATGGTGGAGTCGTAACAGCTTTCCGCTGGATTGGGATGCAATTTTATGTAATGTGGGATGGGGTCGTGTCGGAGATCCGATGTGAATAAGGACCTTGGTCCGTGTGGATATTAGTCTTTATCCTCGTGGGGGTTTCCTACGTATCATACCTTATCATGGATCAATGTCCATGTAGTTAGGGAGGGATGTGTGTCGGCGAACCGATGTGAGGAAGGACCACGGTCCGACAGGTGTTGGGCTTGATCCTCATGGATGCTTCCCAGGTACCTTTCCTTAACACGGATTAATGACCATGTAGTTCAGAATGTTGTCAGAGAACCGACATGATTATGGACCCAGGTGTCTGATGGAAAGTGGGATTGAACCTTTTGAAGCTTCCTTGTACCATACCTTAGTATGGATCAATGTCCCCATAGTTCAAAATTACAGTTTACCGTCATGTGGGATGGGGGATGAACCGACGATAAAGGGGGCCGAAACGGCAGGTTGTTTGGCATTATTCTCGTAGAGGCTTCCTACGTACCATGCCTTCACATGGATCAAATTCCTCATAGTTCACAGTGGAAAATGTTGGGGTCAGGGTCTGTGATTACTCTAAGACCACGTGAGTCATGCTCAGTGTGAGAAAAAAGAGGCAGCAGAGACCTGACAATCACATCGCGAAATGTGCGTCTGTGGCAAGCGAAGTGGGGCTTACGCATGGAGTGGCCTGAGAAGTGGAGATTGGGACATACCCTAGGATGGAGGTCCAATGGAGACAAAGCGCGGTTGGAGAGGAAAAGGGTACCCCTGTGTCCATTTCCCTTCTAGGTCATTGGCACCGGGGAAGTACGAATGTGCATGGGTGCTACCTCCCGAAATAAAGGCTGGGGGGATTATGACAAGGTGGATGCCCTTCCTCTTGGACAAACACCACTCCTAGAAGGAGGATATCCTCCCATACAGAGACCAATGGGGCGTGTAGAATGTCCAAGGTGGGGACACCCCATGAGAGAGGCACAGGGCGATGTCACAGTTTAACGTATTGTGCTGAGGATGAGGGTGCATGTTAGATTAACGTCTTGTAGGTCTAACGAGTTGGGTTTTCTCCTCACCCCTAGGACATACAAAACAAGTACTATATACTCTTTGAGTGAGTGAAGGTACCAACAATGTCATACTGAAGGGGGGTCACATAGCGAACAATCAAGCGGTCCATGATAGCGTGGCTATGCCAAGAAGCAATAGTCATTAGCGTGACTATGTGAAGAAGAATAGGAAAAGCAATTCCACCAGTGGTATCGTCCGGGGGACATAGAAATCACATCATACTAACCTGTAGGGTCGCACGAGAAAAGCAATTGCCAAGCAAAAGATTCCATAGGCGGGGGTATTGTGGAGCTCGGTTGCTCTATGTGGTGAAGGTCCCTTGCGAAGGGGTATGCTTTGTGAAATGGGGTTCTTTAGATGTAGCATGGGGTGCAGGTACACATGGGGGGTTCTTCTTGAAGTGGATAGGTGTTCACATAGCACTACCTAGAGGAGCACATGCGCCTTGCGAAGTGAGGTTCCATGAAGAAAAGTGCATCGTGAAGTACAGTGATCCTGCCTTAGCATGTGGATTATATGTACGTGAGGGGTGCTTTGTGAAGCATAAATGATCCCCAATAACAAGAACCCCCTTTGGGATCCCCTTCCTTCATGAAGTCCCTTAGGCTTCGCGAAAGGCATCCCTCTCGAAATAGGGTGTCAAAAGAAGAGAAGGCGAAGGAATATCGCAGAGCAAAAATACCTCGCATAGCTCATGATTCGCAGAGCAAGTGGTGCTTCATGATTTGGGAGCTGATAATATGAATGGTCTGATTGTCCGTCCCAAGGACTCTCGGGGAGCTCGGTATTTATAAGCAAGAGGCACCCCGAAGCAGATCTTACGTGGCACAAAGAGGGATTCAGTTGCTTCCTGACGGGTCGCGAATGATAGGGGCGTTTGCGGAGCATACTGCCTCCCTTGCTTCATGGCTGGAACGTGAACATCATGGGCGTTTGGGGAGGGTACCACCTCTATTACATCATGGAGGCCACATTGCATGGGGGGCCACCATGAAGTGGCTTTGCGAATCTGGCCATGGGGCCTCTTTCTTTTCTTTTTTCTACCAACATTTTGGCACCATACAATTCCTCCCATTAGACATAAAAATGTGGTGGGATCAAGGGTCGATGTCTGAGGGAATTTGAAAAAATCATCATTCTTTCGTGGTGCTCACTCAAGAAGAGGGTGCGTGAGGCGGACAGGGGCCCTGTGGGCTGGGCGTGCTACGAAGCTCCGTGCGGACTGGACAAACTGCGAAGCTCTGAAGGCTGCCGCCTATAAATATGGGCCACATATCACTTTTTTCCTTTCCCTACCCCGCGATTTTTCCCTTTTCACTCTTGATTTGTGAAAATCTGCGTATTCCGCACCTCCTCTCCGCGAATCAGGATTCATTGAAACTCGCAAGTCTCCGACTCCACGGCAGCGCCAAGCGAACGTGTGCTTGCAGGATGAGGCCAGGCTCCGCGATTCGGGTTCGCGAACGTGCTCCATGAACAGGCTTCACCATCCTGCCTGAAATTTGTCTGAGATATTAAAACCAATGGCTCGTAATGAAGCTATTCTCTGGGTTCTCATAGAAGCTGCCCAGAGGGATGATATGGCAAACTGTCTTGGCCTAGGAGAGATGGTATGTAGCCACTCGTACCATAATATATTGATGAAGCTCCTATCGTATAGCCAAAATAACTTTCTATTATGCAATAGGCTTCCATTGTATGGCATTGGGATGATGGATGATGTCTTCATTAATAAGGTTAGTAGGGATGAACCGGCATACTGGTTCAGGAGAAGGCCATGCCAGAACCAATGGTTTAGGTTTGTTGATGGTCATCTGCGGGAGGACTTCACACCTGTCATCGTCGACTAGATATACAATCATATAAACAATGTTGATGGGAAGTAATTTCAGTCGAGTACATACCCTCCCATGTATCTCACAATATTGAAGGCGGCCTTGAGGGATTCAATGAATTGGTGGTCCGATGATTGGGACATGCGCCAGGGCGGAAACATCACAAACAATTGGGCATTGTAACACCCGAGACTTTTATAAGAAATATTATGTTTTTATTTTATATAAATCATCAAAGAAATATTTCACTACACACAATACTATCATTGCTTGCTCTACACGCAATCGCGACCTTCCTAGATAACATGCGTCGTATGCAATACCGAGTTTCAGTAAACAACGATATGCTATTAAAATATTATTAAAACTAGCCGTAATGAATAGTAATAACCACTTTTTAAAATTTTGAAAATTTTATTTTTCAAAATGGACTTCATTTTTTGATATGGAATATCAAAATTATCCTACGGTGAAATTTTGGTATTTTTCTGGAAACTTTAAATTTTTGATGAATAGTGAAAACACTTCGTTAATATTTAAAAAACCAACTTTTTATTTAAATAATTATATATTTTATTTAAATTTATTTTAAGTCAAAATTGATACATAATATCTATATAAGTTTAATGTGTTTCATTGGAATAATTTTATAATAATTTTAGATATATAAAAATTTTATTGCACTTTTCACCCTCTTTTACCCACCTCCTAGGAGAATTTGAAAATTTACATAAAAATTAATATTACTGCTTCTATGAGTTGAATTTTAAAAATCTGAGAGATGCGGTTGATGTCAATAAGTAAAAATTGTTTCAATGTGATGAAAATAATTTTTTTGTGAATAGTAACCTTTTTACTTTTATTTTACACGGTTAAAAGTAAATAGGGTAATTAAGGGTAAAATGATATTATTATTACCCTAACACATTTCCTAATTCTATTGGATAAGTGTAATTAGACCAAAAACAACCATAGGATTAAAATATGACCATTTTGGCCCACATGGATTTGATTAGGACATTTATTATTAATTTATTTAAAGAGGGGTTAAAATAGTTAAAATCAAAGTTTAATAAGTAAATAATTTTCAATATAGGGTTATACATAAGATTAATTTGACTATAAATATTAATTAGAAATCTAAAACGATTTCCTAAATAATGGTATTTTATTTGTAATTTTCAGACATTTTATTATTTAATTTATTTATGACACAATGATGATGCAGTAATTATCTTATTAATGAAATATTGACATAATTGATGTTATAAATACCAAAATAAATATAATTTGAATCTTTTTATGAATTCCAATAATTTTTTTGGTTAATATGAAATGTTAATATTGATTTAATTAACTTTTTTCGAACTAATGATTCTGTTATGAGTTTCAAAAATATCAATTACTAAAAAGTATCAAAATTCACATAAAATAGTTTTTTAAAAAACATATTATATTATTAAATGTAATTTTATTCCTAAAAATCTAGGGTTTGTCCAAATGACTTATATAAGGTTTTATATATTAATAATAAACATCTTGGGGATCATTTGTCTTGTTATAGTATGTTTATTATCCTTATAGTATAAGAACACAAAAATACACGGTAAAAGTAAAATTATCTAACTTAAAGTTTTATCTAAATGATAAGGTTAAAATAGTATACTAAACTTTTCCAAATTCTATTTTATCAGAGGATTTCGACCCATATCCACCTTATCATAGAAATAAATCAATTTGGAACTATTTAAAATCGAATATGGCTTTATAAAAAAATAATATTTTTTGTTTTTCTAAAGGTGCCCCTCTCCTCCCTTATAAAAGGGAACCTCTTCCCTCTCTTCCTCACACCACATTGAGCCTTCAAGCTCGGACAACCCCTGCCAATTCCTCCTATCCACTTCCCTAGAATCATTCTAGAAGTCCTGGTCTTCTTCGAAGACCAATTTTAGTTCTCTAAAAGGAGGTCTCAAAGAAGCGCTTCAAAGAAGAGGTAATGTCCGTTAACGATTCTTTCAACATTATTTCTTGTTCCACGTCTTCATAGCTTGATCATTCATTATGAATTAATAACATCAGTGTCACTAATATACTGATATTTTATTATATGTAAGAAACAACCATATTTCACCATCTATCCATCCTACGGATAACGAAATAACCATGTCTGCGTACGTACGGAATATCGTCTCTACGTTGTGGTGTAATCTATTTTACACCACCACATTACTTGGATGGGTATAATGGTGTAAAGAATGAATTTATATGATTATTGTAAATTTAAATTGGTTATAAAATAGTATAAATACACTCCAATACAATTCATGATCATGGGAACGATATCATCGCTCGTGTGTACGTACGGAATACCGTATCTACGATGTGATGTGACTCGTTCTTCGTGATTTTCATTGCATAATGATTACATAAATGAATAGAGTGAATAAATATGATATATATTACACTAATACGATTCTGGAAATGAGGTTTCTATAACCTAAAAATAAGAATAAGAATTTATTTGACAAAACACGCATAAGAACAAAAAGTAATAAACAACCGAATAACAAGTAGCAAAGAAATATTACTAATAATAAGCTCATAATATGACCTTATATGAAATCATAACAATTAGTATGATTCTGTAATAATACAATGACATTATTTAAATCATTATACAGAAGGTTCAGACACTTACAAAGAAAATCAGACCTAAGGTAAGGGAAATATCACAATCTCATTTTTATCGGAGATTGTTTATACTTTGGAATTTGATGGGGTGTATTTTATCATCCAAATCCATGTTTCCTCAATATGTAATATTATTTACATCCACATACTATGGTTTAAATCTAGTTTTACCCTTCGGTGAGTTTTTAGTAAAATATAAGAAATGAATCTTTTGTCGTTTTTCGTACAAAGTACTTTTTGACTTTTCCGAAAAAAGTACGAGAAGAATGTTTTTTTAACGTATACGACATAAATGGATCTTTAAAAAATTATTTCCCTGAAGAATCCATTAAAAGTTCTCATGTTTATTTTTAATAAACTACTTTTATTTTAGAGTTTTATGACATTTTAAGAAAGGAAATGTGTTTTTGAAGTAGAAAGGATATTTTCGTCAAGAATGGAGTTCAAGTGTTTTATCAAATTTATTTTCCAAATAAGATAATAAAGGTTTCTGTTTCTATACCTATTATTAAATTGATTTTATTATGTTGTGAGGGAATTCTTTTTGTGAATTCTTTTGTCTTATATGAATTGTTTTATGATGTGACAATGTTTAAGAATCCCATTTTTATTACATGGGTTAATAAATGATGTATGATTTAGGATTTTGTGGCACACATAAGAACGTTATCATTATGATATGGGTGTGACCAATATCCCCCTCCAATTAATTGGGTAAATATTTTATATAAAATGGGATAGACATGGCTAGAACGGCACGTTAAACCGGTTCAGGGAAATAGGACTGAAACGAGGAATGAACTCAGTTCATAAATGGACTTTGTCCACAAAGATAGACTTGGAAATGAGTCTTGACTAATAAGAAATGATTCTCTATGATTATGTGTGTATGAAAAAAAGTTTCATGTTTTAAGTTATGATTATTGTGATTACATTTCACTACTATGATGTATCCCATGTTATGAAATTTTGATCTCTTTTGCAGGGTAAGATTTACAAAATGTTATGTTCTTATGAATATGATGTGATTGGTATTTCTTTTTTTCCCTTAATGAGCATTTGAGCTCACCCTTTTGTATGTTTTCGTTCCCCAGGTTAGGAAGAAGGTTATTAAGTATGATATGAAAAAAGGGATTATAGATATGATGAAATAAATGGAAGACATTGTAGACGCTTTATGAACCAGTTGTTTATGTTTCCCAGTTTCTAAAGACACTATACCAATATGGTCCTTTCATGGTTTTGTTATATGTTTTAATAAGTGTACTTCAATTTTGAATTTCTAATAATTTATGTAATCTTTGGGTCATTATAGTTGGTATCAGAAGAATGGTATAGCCAACCATTAGAAACTAGGATGTGAAATCCTTAGTAAGAATCCTAAGGATATGTCTAAGAATAGAACACAATCATAGTGTTTTAGAAATGGCCATGAATAACCTAGGAGAAGACCTTAAGTGTGAAATTTTATTCTTGATTATGTGGTTTTCCTATTATAATTAGTGTTTCTCACACTATTCATCTTGGTTTTAGTCAATTGATGGAACCCTAAGGAACCATGCTAATGCAGAATTAGACGGGAAATGCAATGATTGTCCCCCTAAGAAACCAAACATTATGGGAGCTGGAATGCATTCTTGTATCCATGCTCACACAACATTCTCAATATATGAATCATTATGGACTTCCAATCAAGAAAAGGAAGTAGCAACATTCTGTTGAATCCTTCATGAGATAGCGTCCACCTTCATTCAGCGGGTCTACTGATCCATTAGTTGCTAAATAATGGATCAGTACTACTGAAAAGAAATTTTCAGTTCTTCAATGTTCTGAACATGATAAAGTCATATTAGTAGTGTATCGTTTGGAAGGTGATGCTGATGAATGGTGGAATATTATCAAGAATATGTGGCCAAGAGATGAAATTGAGTCCATGGAATGGGACGAGTTCAAGACCATATTTTTCAATAAGTACATCAGTAGTATTCTCCGAACAAAGATGGAGAAGGAGTTTCTTGAACTAAAGCAAAAGGTTGATGAATCTGTAGGTACCTCTAAAGAAACTTTTACAAGACTTGCAAGGTACGCTTCTGGTATTATTATCCAACCTGAGAGTAACATCGATCCATTCATTAGTGGATTAAAACCAATTCTTCGATGGGCGTTATCCATAAGGGACTTCAATAGCAATGAGGAAATCGTTCAATGTGCTCTCAATGTTGAGATGGAGATTGAAGTAATCCATCAGTCATATGGGTTTGATAAGAAGAGGAAAATTGAATTCAAAGGAAAATCTAAAGACCACACTGAAAAGAAGATGTGTTTTCCATTATGCATCAAGTGTAGAAAGAAACATGGAGGGGGTTTTCTTAAAGGGACAAGTAAATGTTTCAAATGTAGAAAGGAAGGTCATCGGGCATTTGAATTCCGCAATGATGGGAAGAAGATGTCTAGTGATGCGAAAAATGAAAAGGCTACACAATGTTCACCTCATAAACATCAATGTTACAAGTGCAAAGAAATGAGGCATTATGCCAATCAATGCCCTAATCCAAGGGTTTGTTATGATGATCAATGTCAAAAAACTCATAAGGATAAAGACAAAGGAAAGTCACATGAAATATCTATCAGTGATGTGGTGTACGATAACGAAGTGGTGATAGGTACACTTTCCATCAACTCTAATGTAGAAAATTATTTATTTGATTCTGGATCCACCAACTACTTTATTTCTGAAGAATTTTCTAAGGGTATCACAGTATTACATCAATAATTAGATGTTGAGTTAGATGTGAAAACCCCTAATGGCACAACAGTCGCATCAAGAGTTTATAATTCTTCTCCGATTGATGTTTGTGGGAAAGTGATTCCTCCAAATCCTGTGATCCTCTTTATAGGGGAATTTGATGTGATTCTTGGCATGGATTGGCATTCTCTATATGTAGCTAATATCAATTTCCAAAGAAGGGAAGTCACATTTCATATTCCAGATAAATCTTTGATCATCTATCGATACAAGGATGAACATAACCTTCCGGTGGAAATTTCCTCCATCTTATGGGTCTTGATTCCACTAAAATAAGGTTATTTATCTCAAATGGTTGGTGAGAAACTCAGGATTAAGAATATTACCGTTGTACATGATTTTGATGGTGTCTTTTCGGAGGATTTGCCAGGCTTCCACCAAATCGTGAAGTTGATTTTTCAATAGAAATCGTACCGTGTGCTTTACCTATTTCAAAGACACATTATATAATGACCCCAATTGAGTTGCATGAATTGAAGAAGC
Source organism: Viscum album (assembly GCA_963277665.1). Lineage (NCBI taxonomy): Eukaryota > Viridiplantae > Streptophyta > Magnoliopsida > Santalales > Viscaceae > Viscum > Viscum album. The sequence continues at coordinate 1,452,547,936 of OY728155.1, forward strand.
AACTCCAAGAGAATCTTGATAAGGGGTTCATCTTCCCTAGTGTGTCACCTTGGGGAGCACATGTTCTGTATGTTATGAAGAAAGATGGATCAATGAGACTCTACATTGATTATTGAGAACATAACAATATCACTATCAAGAAAAAATATACTCTCCCACACATTGATGAATTATTTGACCTAATACACGGAGCTCAATACTTTTCCAAGATTGATATTCATTCAGGGTATCATCAATTAAGGGTCAAAAGGGAGGATATACCAAAGATGGCTTTTCGTATAATGTATGTACACTATGAATTTATAGTGATTCCATTTGTTCTTACTAATTCCACTGCTATCGCCATGTATCTGATGAATAGAGTCTTTAGAGACTATCGTCATCAGTTTGTCGTAGTATTTATAGATGATATTCTTGTATATTCAAAGAGCAAGGAATAACATGAACATCACTTGAGAATTATATTGAAGACCATGAGAAAGGAGAAGATTTATGCCAAATTTACCAAGGGTGATTTTTCGATTAAAAAAGTTTCATTTTTGGGTCACATAATCTCAAAAGTGGGGATATCTGTGGATCCAACAAAAACCGAGGTTATCGATAGATGGTCGAGACCAACAACAATAACTGAGATCCGAGGTTTTCTTGGTTTGGATGGTTATTATTGACATTTTGTGAATGATTTTTCATGATTTTCTAATCCACTCACCATGTTGACTCAGAAAGTAGTTAAGTTTGTTTGGACAGATGAATTTGAAGAGAATTTCAAGGAGTTGAAAAGAAGGTTATCTAGTCCACCGGTGCTAACACTTCTTTATAGTGGAGAAAGGTTTGTGATCTACAGTGATACATTCAATAAGGGATTGGGGTGTGTTATTATTCAAAATGATATGGTGATAGCTTATGCCTCACGACAGTTGAAAATCCAGGAGGAAAATTAACCAACTCATGATTTGGAGTTAGCTGCAGAAATCATTGCATTAATGATTTGGAGGAATTATCTTTATGGAGAATGGTGTGACATTTATACTGATCATAAAAGTTTAAAGTATATTTTCACACAAAAGGAGCTGAATATGCGCCAAAGAAGATGGTTGGAGTTGATTAATTATTACGACTTCTCAATTCATTACCACCATGGGAATGCAAACACGGTTGTAGATTCATTATGTCGACAAGACAATGACAGTTTATCCATGATTAGGATCACAAAAGATCCAATATTTATGGATTTATAAAGGATGGATCTTGGAATTATAATGAAAGGGGAAAATCGTATCTTTCTCAAATGAATGGTCAACCATCTTTACATGTTAAGATTAATGTGGCACAGAAAGAAGATGGAGATTTACAAAAGAAGGTGAGAAATGTTCCTGAATTCAACCTTGATTGTGATAGGATAATAAGGTTTAGGAATCAGGTTTGTGTTCCTCCCATCCTAGAATTAAATAAGGAGCTACTGGATGAGGCTCATATTTCTTAATTCTCTATTCATCCTGGATGCTTGATGATGTATAGGGACCTGAAAGAGTACTTCTGGTGGGATGGCATGAAAAGATATGTTGCTGAATATGTCTCTCGATGCATGGTTTGTCAGCAAGTTAAAGCTGAGAGAAAGAAGTCTAAGGGGTTGTTACAACCATTACCCATACCTGAATGGATATGGGAAAACATCACTATGGACTTTTTCACCAGACTTCCTAATGCATCCAAAGGCAATAATGCTATCTGGTTCATAGTTTATCGTCTTACAAAGTCTGCACTCTTCATTTCTATTAGATAGGATTTCTCGCTGGATGATCTTGACAGGATATATTTAAAGGAAGTGGTAGGATTGCATGGAGTACCACTTTCTATTATATCTGATCTGGATCCGAGGTTTACCTCAATGTTTTGGTGAAGTCTTCATTATACTCTCGATTCATAGTTGAGTTTCAGCACTGCTTATCATCCTCATACAGGCGGTAAGTCCGAGAGGACAATTTGAACTCTAGAAGATATGTTGAGAGCTTGCTCTATGAATTTAAAAGGTGGTTGGGATCAACACCTACCTTTGGTGGAATTTTCTTATAATAATATCTTTCACTCCAGTATTCAGAAGGCTCCTTATGAAGTTCTCTATGGAAAGAAATGCAGGACTCCAACTTGCTGGGATTTAGTTGGGGAATGAAATCTATTAGGACCTGATATTGTTGATGAGATGGTAGAAAAGGTCTGATCTATTTAACAACACATAAGTGCATCTCAGAGTCGGAAAAAAAAGTTATGCCGATAACCGAAGAAAAGACTTAGAGTTTGAAGTGGGTGATAATCTGTTCTTAAGAAAATCTACTTGGAAGAGAGTAATGAGATTTTGAAAGAAGGGAAAGCTGAGCCCTAGGTATATCAGTTCTTTCGAAATACTGGATCATGTTGGAAAGATAGCTTACCGATTGGCGCTTAAACAGAATCACTCCCACGTTCACGATGTGTTCCATGAATCGTTCCTGAGAAAGTATATACTTGATCCTTTACATGTACTCTGCTCAGAAATTGTACCGCTGGAACAAGATCGTTCTTATGAAGAACAACCGATAGAGATTCTCGATTGTAGTGAAAAAGTCCTACGGAACAAGACCACTCTCTTGGTGAAAGTTTTATGGAGGAACCACCAATTATAAGAAGCTACATGGGAGCTTTAGGATATGATGAGGGAGAGGTATCCTCATCTGTTTGTTACAAGTGACGAATTTCGAGGATGAAATTCATTTTAAGGGGGGTAGAATGTAACACCAGAGTCTTTTATAAGAAATATTTTGTTTTTATTTTATATAAATCATCAAAGGAATCTTTCACTACACACAACACTAGATTGACTTTCATTACACAAATTCGTGACCTTCTTTGATAGCTTGCGTCGTACGCAATACCGAGTTTTACTAAACAACGATATGCTATTAAAATATTATTAAAACTAGCCGTTATAAATAGTAATGACCATTTTTTGAAATATTTTAAATTTTATTTTTCAAAATGGACTTCATTTTTGAATTTGGAATATCGAAATTATCCTAGGGTGAAATTTTGGTATTTTTCTGGAAGGTTTCAATTTTTGATGAATAGTGAAAACAATGGGTTACTATTTAAAAAAATGACTTTTTATTTAAATAATTATTTATTTTATTTAAATTTATTTTAGGTCAAAATGGATACATAATACCTATATATGATTAATGTAATTCATTGGAGTAATTTTATAATAATTTTAGATATACAAAACTTTTATTAAACTTTTCACCGTCTTTTACCCACCTCCTAGGAGAATTAGAAAATTTACAGAAAACATAATTTTACCACTTCTGTGAGTGGAATTTCAAAACTCAGAGAGACACGGTTGATGTCAGTAAGTAAATTTTGGTTCAATGAGATGAAAATAATTGTTGGTGAATAGTAACTTTTTACTTTTATTTACCATGGTTAAAAGTAAATAGGGTAATTAAGGGTAAAAATGATATTATTATTACCCTAAAACATGTCCTAATTATAATGGATAAGTGTAATTCGACCAAAACAACCTTAGGAATAAAATATGACCATTTAGGTCCACTTGGATTAGATTAGGACATTTATTATTAATTAATTTAAAGAAGGGTTAAATTAGCTAAAATCAATGTTTAATAAATAATAATTTTTAATATAGGGTTATACAGAAGCTAAATTCGACTATAAATATTCATTATAAATCTAAAAATATTTCTTACATGATGGTATTTTATTTGTATTTTTTTACATTAAATAATTTATTTTATTTATGACACAATGATGATGCAGTAATTATCTTATTATTGAAATATTGACATAATTGATGTTATAAATACCCAAATAAATGTTATTTGAGACTTTTTATAAATTAAAATAATTTTATAGGTTAATATGACATGTTATTATTGATTTAATTAATTTTTTTCGAACTAATATTTCTGTTATGATTTTTACAAAAATAAATTAATAAATAGTTTTAAAATTGACATAAAATAGTTTTTAAAACAAATATTATATTATTAATTATTATTTTATTCCTAAAAATATAAGGTTAGGCCAAATGACTTATATACGGTTATATATATTAATAATAAACATCTTCGGGGTCGTTTGGCTTGTTATAGTAAGTTTATTAACTTTATATTGTAAGAATAGAAAAATACAAGGTAATAGTAAAATTATCTATCTTAAAGTTAAATCTAAATTATAAGGTTAAAATAGTATACTAAACGTGTCCAAATTATATTGGATGAAAGGATTTTGACCTATCCCCACCTTAGCTTTGAAATAAATCAATTTGGAGCTATTTAAAACCGAATATGGCTTTATAATCAAATAATATTTTTTGTTTTTCCAAAGGTGCCCCTCTCCTCCCTTATAAAAGGGAACCTCCCCCCTCTCTTCCTCACACCACTTTGAGCCTTTAAGCTCAGAAAACCCCTACCATGTTCTTCTCTCCACTTCCATAGAAACATCCTAGAGGTCTTGGTCTTCTTCAAAAACCAATTTTAGTGCCCTAAATGGAGGTCTCAAAGAAGCTCTTCAAAGAAGAGCTAATGTCTATTACCGATTCTTTCAACTATATTTCTTATTCCACTTCTTCTTCTTTAGTTGATTCATTATTAATTAAAAACATCAGTATCAATCAAATACTGATATGTTATTATAAGTATGAAACATCCCTATTTCACCAACTATCCATCCAACGGAAAATGAAATCATCGCACGTGCGTACGTATGGAATACCGTCTCCACGTCGTGGTGTAATATATTATCCACCACCACCTAACATGGATGGGTATAATGGTGTAAATAATGAATATATATGATTTTTGTAAAGTGATATTGATTCTGAAATACTATACATACACTCCAATACAATTCCATGATCATGGGAAGGATATAATCGCTCGTGTGTACGTACGGAATACCGTCTCCATGATGTGATGTGACTCGTTCTACATGATTTTCATTGCGTAATGATTATATAAATAAATTGAGTGAATAAATATGATATATATAACACTAATAACATTCTGGAAATGAGGTATCTATAACCTAAAAAAGCAGAATAATAATTTATTTGACAAAACACGAATAAGAACAAAAATTAATAAACACCTGAATAACAAGTATCAAGGAAATATTACTAATAATAAGATAATAATATGACCATATATGATATCATAACAATGAGTATGATTCTGGAATAAGTCAATGACATTATTTAAATCATTATACAAGAGGTTTGGACACTTACAAAGCAAATCGGACCTAAGGTAAGGGAAATATCACAATGTCATTTTTATCCAAGATTGTTTATACTTTGGAATTTACTGGGGTGTATTTTATCATCCACATACATGTTTCCTCAATATGTAATATTATTTCCACCCACCTACAATTGTTTAAATGCAACTTTACCCTTCGGTGGGTTTTTATTAAAAGATATGAAAGGAATCTTTTGTTGTTTTTCGTACGAGGTACTTTATGACTTTTTTGACAAAAGTATGAGAATAATGTTTTTCTTAAATTATATGGCTTGAATGGATATTTAAAACATTATTTCCATAATGAATACTTTACATGTTCTCAAGTTAATTTTTAATCAACTTCTTTTAGTTTATAATTGTATGACATGTTAAGAAAGGAAATGTGTTTTTGAGGTAGAAAGGATATTTTCCTCAAGAATGGAGTTCAAGTGTTTTATCAAAATTATTTTCCATATAAGATAATAAAGGGTTAGGATTATATCCCTATTATTACATTGATTTGATTATGATGTGATGGAATAATTTTTATGAATTACTTTGTCTTATATTAATTGTTTTATGATGTAACGATGTTTAAGAATCCCATTTTAATTACATGGGATATGCAATGATGTATGATTTATGATTTTGTGGCATACATAAGAATGGTATCATTATGAGATTGGTGGGACCTATATCTCCCTCGAATGCACTGGGTAAAGATTTTATATCTCATCAGATAGACATGGCTAGAACGGCAGGTTAAACCAGTTCAGTGAAATAGGACTGAAATGTGGAATGAACTCGGTTTAGAAATGGACTTTGTCCACTAAAAAAGACTTGGAAATTAGTCTTGACTAATAAAAATGATTCTATATGATTATGTGTGTACGCCACAATGATTCATGTTTTTAGTTATGATTATTGTGATTTAATTTCACTACCATGATTTATCCCATGTTATGAAATTTTGATCTCATTTGCAGGGTGAGATTTCCAAAATGTTATGTTCTTATGAATATGATGTGATTGATATTTCTTTTGTTTACCCATACTGAGCAATTGATCTCACCATTTTGTATTTTTTCTTTCCCCAGGCCAGGAAGAAGGTTATGAAGTAAGATATGCCAAAAGGGACTATAGATATGATGAAATAAATGGGAGACAGTGTAGACGCTTTATGAACCAGTTGTTTATGTTTCCCAGTTTCTAAAGACACTATACCTATATGGTCCTTTCATGGTATTGTTATATGTTGTAATAATTGTACTTCAATTTTGAAGTACTAACAATGTATTTAAAGTATGGGTCGTTATAGGCATGGCCCTACTGGGTAGGCGCCTCATGAGAAGAGTTTGGATCCAAGCAAATGAGAGTGGGTTGGTATGAGGCTTCATGGGCCTCCAAAATACACATTTATCAACTGAAACAGATGATGTCAGAACTGTTGAGAAAATGGTTGCCTAGGACCAACACATTTCACCTACACCATATAGAGGTTAGCATACGTCTGTGGGATTGTAATCGGATTTCAGGGGTCCCAATCTTGGGGGATATGTATGATGTGTTCCTCCCCGTCATGAGTACGTGGGAGGATCCAGAGAAGATGTCACTGCTGGCACTAGCACTGATGGCACTGGTCCCCAGAGAAGCTAAAGAAGCGGTGAGGGATGTCCACTTCAAGAAGAGGTTCAAGTAGTTCATAAACTCCCCAAAGGATCGAGAGTTTCCCTTGAGGCCTCTAGCATGCCCGAAGGGGGATCAATGGGGCAAGGAGAATTCATATTGGAGGCTTCTGGAGGATAACCAATGGAAGACCAGGGGTTTCATTGTCAATACAGAATAGCATCTGATAGTCAGACTGGCAGTGTTTATCGCGGTCCTTATCTATGGATGGATCCTACCAGTGAGGTATACCAACATGGGGGTGCATCCTAGCTCATTCCTCATGGCATCGATTTTGGCCACAGGAGGGTGGGTCAATATGGGGATTCTGATGCTAACCAAATTGTACAAGATGATCTGATATGTTATTGAGGGTTAGAGGCATTCAAGGATATGGGGGGCCTCCCATCTCTTGTATGGGTGGATCGCGGCACAGATAAGGGGGTTTATGAATATCCAAACCCCATCTTGCCTCCAATGGAATACTTCCGCCCATCCATTATGAATGTTACCAGAAGATTTCTAGCCAAATTTACTGTACAGTTGGTACTGAACCAGGTGTGGAAGGTAGATGAGTTTATTTTCCACCCTTTTCCATTGCCAACGGGGGGACTCACCCGACGATGGTAAGGGGATAGAAGATCATGGGGGCTATCTCCTGGGCTTCATAGGTGGAGTTTTGGTTTCACGGGTGGATCACGTGCCTCCCTGCGAGCCATACACCGCACACCAGTTCTCAATAAAATTTTGGTACCAGCAGCGGTGAACCCCACGTCACTATAGGGAGGCGTGCCACGAGGAGCACCCATGTGTGATGAGGCAATTGTGGCTCGTGTTCACACGAGATGACATGAAAAAGGGAAATACATTGCCTCTGCCTACTACCACCTTTGGACTGGTGAAAGGGTATGCCGTATACTGGGAGGCAGCTTATCCGGGGGAAATGCTGAAGGATTCAACTGTTTGAGCTGGTGATGGCGGGCCTCCCCTATCTCCAGGTCGGGGTAAGAAGGAGACAAGGGCCTCTCATAGAAGAGGAGCTATTGTGGTATCGCACCCCACACAAGCTAAGTGTGAGGAAGCAATGATGGATCTAACAGTGGCAGTGGACCTAGTGTTCCCAGGAGAGCAGAGCCATCTGGAGGGGTTTCCACCGAGGGTATTCTGTAGGATATCCACTATGGCCCCAGGGATGAAGCAATTCCATATCAACATGCCAGAGGATGTTGTTTTCCCGGAGGCCTGTGACATCTCGGATGTCAACAAAAAATTACTCGGCCCACCTGAAATGTGGAAACACTTGAACCATATCAGGACAGATTTACCAGGTATAAGACCTCTCCGAGCTGGTTTTGCAGTATCTCCGGTGGTGGTAGAGCAATATTGGGATCCGCTGTAAGACATTGTAAATTCCAGTGGTGCCCCGCGTCCAATGACAGACCGGGTGAAGGTATTGCTGGATCGTATGGTTCCACCACAGCTGTCGGTCGCTGATCTGAGGGAGCGATTACCCATACAGGAAGAGTTAGATGAATCCTCATTGGATGAGGATGTCGGTGGAGGTAACATGTTGGAGGATGGTGAAGTCGGTGATCAAGACTATGGTCTTGAAGATTTCGTGGAGGCTCTCGAGGTAACATAAATAGTTTCATTATTTGAAGTCTACTAGCAGGTCATTATGGATTTATTACCAACATATGAACTGTGCAGGTAGACCTTGTGCACATACCTTGTTCTCACCCCACGGGGGGTGATGATGTAGAATCCTCAGATCCCGCACCTGTGGCTGCGTCCAGTTCTATGTATCGCGGGTCTAGCACATCTGAGGAGGCTCCTCCAGAATCTTCAGACCTTCCGATAATATACGGAGATCCACACTTCAGCGTCCTGTCAATATCAACTCATGTGAAACACCAAGAGTTTAATCTCTGTAAGTCCTCTACAATTAATTCATTGATACCACGTGTTGATCGTGCCAACTGACATCCATGCCCCTTCTCTGTCCCACATAGTTTGTAACGACCTGAAATTTTTTAAAATTTTATGTGTTATTGTTATACTCAACAAAAATGTTTTATTTGATAAACATGATTATAATTAAAATGAGATCAGTGGGTTTTTGACTATTATATAACCATCGGTCAACATGACCGCTGTGAACAAAATGTTTTGATTATTGTCTCTAAATATAAGTAATCTTGGTTAATTATTATAGAAAGAAGATTCGATGACCTCACCTAGTAGTCTTGGACCGATCGAAGCCCATCTAACAGAGCTTGGGAAGGAGGTAGCAGCACTGGGCTTTGCTCTGGATCAAATCCAAGCCGAACTTCATCATGTGAAGCTGGAAAGAAATCGCCTTCGTGAGAAGTTCAAACTGATAGAAATTACTACTCAGGAAATGTTGACTGAGTCGCCCCAAGCTTCTATCACCCTAGCACACCTTACTCTTAGGTCCTATGCTGGTATTATAAGGGGTTATGTAACGAGACCGCAACTACCTTGTGTAATCCTTGTTTTAAAAAAAAATTGGGATTTCTTCTTATGATGAAGTTTATGAATTTTGAAATGACCGGATAAATATAGTATGCATATTTTTGATGAATTTTAGAAAAAGGATATTTTAAATATGTTAATGTAAACCCTAAATAATTAAAAATGTGTAATGATTTTCAAAAAATGGTCTTCTGCAATTATGTTCTGTACTAAATTTAGAGTCTAATAAGATCAACTTGATTTTTGATGAATAATAAATTATGAATAGTGATTTTATTATTAGGATTAGTAATATGACCAAATGGATTAGTAATCTCACTTAAAGAAAGTTTTAAAATAATATAGGCACCTTGATTAAGTAATGTGATTCAATAAAATAGTTAAATAACGGTTTCATTAATTATTATTCAAGTATTAGTTTTTTCGGGTGAATAGTGTTTTTTAATTAAAAATTTAATTAAAAATAATTAGAAAATTATTTTTATAAAAATGACTTTATTTTTGAACTCAGAGCATCGATATTATGTTATGGTAATTTTTGGGGTTTTTTCTAAAAAAATGCATTTTCGATGAATAGTGTTTTAATTTAAAAATTAAATTAAAAATATTTAGAAAATTATTTTTATAAAATGGATTTCATTTTTGAAATCAGAGCATTGATATTTGGTTAATGAGAAATTTTGGGATTTTTCTGAGAAAGTTGAATTTTCAGTGAATAGTAAAAATACAGTTTTAGGGTTTCGGTATGTTTAATGACATCATAACGGTGTCATGATGATGTCATGAGATATTTTGAGGGTTGGCCGCCCAAGGGTGATGAATTATTGTTTTGGGGGCCCCATGTGGCCTAACTCCATGATAAATGACAAGGGAGAGCACATGGGTTTGAGAAAAGCACATGTGAGGTGTCCCTTGGCCATTAATGCCTTGTCCCCTCACTTTCCATATAAATACCAATCCCTCCTCTCATCCATTCGACTCCCCACTCATTCCCAACGAATTTCTGGTCTCATTACCTCCCAAGGAGGCCTCCCAAGGTGCCCCCAAGCCCTCACGGTCCCAACCATTGAGGTTTAAGAGTTACATTTTAAGGTAAGGGATCCGACCCCTCTCTTTCTTTTCATGTAATCTCTTTAATGTTTTTCCTTTTCTGCTCCATGTTTTTATGTGAGAGGATGTTCTTTTATATTCCTCTTACTGACCTTTTTGTTTTTATATGATGAGAGATCCCCTCTTACTCTCATCATTTCGTTTTATGAAAGTTTATGTGACGCCGTTAGGCTGCCGAATTTTTAAGGGATTCTTTCACCCTTCTCATTTTTCAAGTTCGATTTTCATGTCAAGTTTTTCAAGTTCCTTTTTATTATGTTGGGGTATGATCTCTATATCAATCATACTGATCTCTTATGATCATATGATGAGGGACCATATTTGATCTTGTCAAATCATTTTCTTTTGAAGTTAAGTGACGCCGTAAGGCTGCCGAATTTTCATAAGAGAAATCTAATCTTTTTTTCCTTCCATGTTTTTCATTTCAAATGGTATTTCCCTAAAATTTCATTACCATGTCCATATTTCCTTATTATTCATTCACCCTACTGTTTTATGGATCATTAATGAGTGGGTGACCCATGTCCCCTCTCATTTCAATGTTTTCTAAAACCCCGAAACTTAGCCGTTATGCTGCAGAATTTTCCCCTTAAAATGCCTCTCTCTTTTCTCAAAAATTATTTTATGTTATAAATTGAATACTCAAAGCTCTTATTTCTACAAAGGTATTCACATATATATCAAAATGTTCCATTTTAAATTCTGGGATTTACATACATGAGACCCGCTTTCCCTTTCCGTGGGTTTAAAGTGATGTAAAGATCATGTCTTTAAAGCAGTTTTTAAAACGTTATGATTATGAAATGAAACCCATTTATTTTATGCTATGTGGGTTATTTATGAAATGTTTGATGATGATATATGTGGCTCACATGATAATAAAGTCAAATTTAAGGGTGCGCCCTGATAGCGCTCCAATGCATTGGGTACTGATGTAACCACTAGAGATTACAATTTTCACGATACCTTGGTGAATAACCTTGGTAATTTTAAAATGAAAACTTGGGGATGGACCTTGGTGATATGTTCATGATTGTCTATGTCAAATGATGTAGCCACATCTTCAACTTATGAAAAAGTTTTATTTTTATTATGATATTCCTCATGATTTCATTTTCATGCATTAAAGTTCTTTTCATGACTTTATTGATGTATCTCAAGTTCATATGTAAAATGTTTCACTTGTTTCCCTTGCTGGGCCTTCTGCTCACCCTTCCTTTTGATGTATGTCCCCAGGTTATGAGATGCAGTAATGAGCCTAGGGTGAACATGAGGAGAAGCCTTTCAAGGGTTTAATAAGAATGTTTTTTTTGTTTCATGTTTTATGTTCCTTGTTTCCAAGACACTAAACCTTAAAGATCCTCAGTTCCGTGTAATGGAATTAAAACTTATGTTATAAAAAGACGGGATGTTATAGTTGGTATCAAAGGATGGTTTAGTTATTTGTGGAAATTAGGATATGAAAACTCTAGGAGGAACCCTATAGAAAAGTTTAATATAGGAAATCTTCCTGGTATTTTGGTGAGTATTGAGTAAGGGGTTGCCAAGCAAATACATCCCTGTCTGGATACGAGCAGGTAGAGGTGGCTCTGGCACAAATGTACATAGGGGTAAAACCCGAAAACACCACTTTGAGCTAGACTCGAACGGGAACTGGTAAACGACAACGGGCCTTGCTGCACTCTTGGTTACGACACTGTCGGGGGATATGCTTTGGTAAATTCATAAGCTTGGTATGAACCATTGTTAAAGGAACAAAGATAAAATAAAATAAAGGATCACATAAGAATATATGATCATTCATAACCTAGATGGGAACCTATGAGATCACAAGTTAGGGTATACCTTTCATATACAAGTTAACCTTATATGCTTTCAGTTCCTTTTCATGATTATTAGCTTAGTACTTAAGCCCCTAATTATGCTTTCTCTTCTTAGTTAATGGTGGGAAATGGAAGAACATGTTCCAAAAACCAATGTGATTGGAAATGCGATGATTTTCGTATTAATATGACAGGGATGATTAGGGGATTAAAATATGATTATTATTTTGGAAGAAGTTCATTATTTTGGGAACCATATTTGATCGAGGTAAATAGATTACTACGGTATTTTCATTGAAGAGTAAGGTTGACTTATATTTTGAAGAATCGATTAATTTAAGGTGAACTTATAGTAATTTAGGTTACTTATGGGAATGACTATCCTATATTGGGTAAAATATGTTTAGGTTAGCTACTTTTTATAATATGTTAGGAGTGGTTGATGTTGTCTGGAGATGAACAATGTAGTTGTTTTGGAAGACTATGTTATCAAATCCTTATTGTATTTGGGTTTCAATCTTAGTTTGGTTTGTTTTGAGGAATTTTAAGGACCGTTATTTATGGAATGGTCTATGATGAACTTTGGGTAGTACCATGGAACTTTGATGATTTAAAAGTAGTTTCCATTCCTATGGGATTCTTTATTTTTGAAGAGTTGTTTTACCTTAACCTTTCTGTTTTGGGGATAATGTTTAAAGATAGAAGAAATAGATAGTTAATATTTTGTAGATTATGTGATTCTATAGAAGATGATTCTTGTGCTTTTATGAGACCAAGTGTTTTTGAATTCTCATCATTTGGAGAAAAGATCAGTGTTGGTAGGGACTTGTTAAAGGATGAAACTCTACTTGAAGGTAGGTATATTTTCTTATGTTTTTGTTCTATGTAGTAAATGAAATCCTCAAAATTATGAAAAGAAACGTAAAACAAAAATGTTGTTGGTTTACGTTTCCTACTAGGTAATTAAAGACTGTTTACACACATCATAAGTTTGGGATTTTATCATGGTTTTCTTTCTCTTAATCATGTTCTCTATCACTCTCCCTCAGAACTTGACCCTTTTTTTCCTCCATGTCCATGTTTTCCTACATGGAACCCTAGTGTGGGTTAACTCGGGTGACCATTGTACTTCCCTTTCTTTGTTTTAAAGTAATAGTTTTACTGACTCCTTTTCCGATTTGGGACTTTCAATGAAATTTCAAAACCCAATTTTAATATTGCGAGGACGCAATTTCTTAAGGGGGGAAGATTGTAACGACCCGAAATTTTTTAAAATTTTTTGTGTTATTGTTATACTCAACAAAAATGTTTTATTTGATAAACATGATTATAATTAAAATGAGATCAGTGGGTTTTTGACTATTATATAACCATCGGTCAACATGACCGCTGTGAACAAAATGTTTTGATTATTGTCTCTAAATATAAGTAATCTTGGTTAATTATTATAGAAAGAAGATTCGATGGCCTCACCTAGTAGTCTTGGACCGATCTAAGCCCATCTAACAGAGCTTGGGAAAGAGGTAGCACCACTGGGCTTTGCTCTGGATCAAATCCAAGCCGAACTTCATCATGTGAAGCTGGAACGAAATCGCCTTCGTGAGAAGTTCAAACTGATAGAAATTACAACTCAGGCAATGTTGACTGAGCCGCCCAAAGCTTCTATCACCCTAGCACACCTTACTCTTAGGTCCTATGCTGGTATTATAAGGGGTTATGTAACGAGACCGTAACTACCTTGTGTAATCCTTGTTTTAAATAAAAATTGGGATTTCTTCTTATGATGAAGTTTATGAATTTTGAAATGACCGGATAAATATAGTATGCATATTTTTGATGAATTTTAGAAAAAGGATATTTTAAATATGTTTATGTAAACCCTAAATAGTTAAAAATGTGTAATGATTTTCAAAAAATGGTCTTCTGCAATTATGTTCAGTACTAAATTTAGAGTCTAATAAGATCAACTTGATTTTTGATGAATAGTAAATTATGAATAGTGATTTTATGATTAGGATTAGTAATATGACCAAATGGATTAGTAATCTCACTTAAAGAATGTTTTAAAATAATCTAGGCACCTTGATTAAGTAATGTGATTCAATAAAATAGTTAAATAACAGTTTCATTAATTATTATTCAAGTATTAGTTTTTTTGGGTGAATAGTGTTTTTTAATTAAAAATTTAATTAAAAATAATTAGAAAATTATTTTTATAAAAATGACATTATTTTTGAACTCAGAGCATCGATATTATGTTATGGTAATTTTTGGGGTTTTTTCTAAAAAAATGTATTTTCGATGAATAGTGTTTTTATTTAAAAATTAAATTAAAAATATTTAGAAAATTATTTTTATAAAATGGATTTCATTTTTGAACTTAGAGCATTGATATTTGGTTAATGAGAAATTTTGGGATTTTTCTAAGAAAGTTGAATTTTCAGTGAATAGTAAAAATACAGTTTTAGGGTTTCGGTATGTTTAATGACATCATAACGGTGTCATGATGATGTCATGAGATCCTTTGAGGGTTGTCCGGCCAAGGGTGATGAATTATTGGTTTGGGGGCCCCATGTGGCCTAACTCCATGATAAATGACAAGGGAGAGCACATGGGTTTGAGAAAAGCACATGTGAGGTGTCCCTTGGCCATTAATGCCTTGTCCCCTCACTTTCCCTATAAATACCAAGCCCTCCTCTCATCCATTCGACTCCTCACTCATTCCCAACGAATTTCTGGTCTCATTACCTCCCAAGGAGTCCTCCCAAGGTTCCCCCAAGCCCTCAAGGTCCCAACCTTTGAGGTTTAAGAGTTACATTTTAAGGTAAGGGATCCGACCCCTCTCTTTCATTTCATGTAATCTCTTTTATGTCTTTCCTTTTCTGCTCCATGTTTTTATGTGAGAGTATGTTCTTTTATATTCCTCTTACTTCCCTTTTCGTGTTTATATGATGAGAGATCCCCTCTTACTCTCATCATTTCGTTTTATGAAAGTTTAAGTGACGCCATTAGGCTGCCGAATTTTTAAGGGATTCTTTCACCCTTCTCATTTTTCAAGTTCGATTTTCATGTCAAGTCTTTCAAGTTCCTTTTTATTATGTTGGGGTATGATCTATATATATATCATACTGATCTCTTATGATCATATGATGAGGGACCCTATTTGATCTTGTCAAATCATTTTCTTTTGAAGTTAAGTGACGCCGTAAGGCTGCCGAATTTTCATAAGAGAAATCTAATCTTTTTTTCCTTCCATGTTTTTCATTTCAAATGTTATGTCCCTAAAATTTCATTACCATGTCCATATGTCCTTCTTATTCTTTCACCATACTGTTTTATGGATCATTTATGAGTGGGTGACCCATGTCCCCTCTCATTTCAATGTTTTCTAAAACCCCGAAACTTAGCCGTTATGCTGCAGAATTTTCCCCTCAAAATGCCTCTCTCTTTTCTCAAAAATTATTTTATGTTATAAAGTGAATACTCAAAGCTCTTATTTCTAAAAGGGTATTCACAAATATATCTAAATGTTCCATTTTAAATTCTGGGATTTACATACATGAGACCCGCTTTCCCTTTCCGTGGGTTTAAAGTGATGTAAAGATCATGTCTTTAAAGCAGTTTTTAAAACGTTATGATTATGAAATGAAACCCATTTATTTTATGCTATGTGGGTAATTTATGAAATGTTTGATGATGATATATGTGTCTCACATGATAATAAAGGCAAATTTAAGGGTGCGCCCTGATAGTGCTCCAATGCATTGGGTAATGATGTAACCACTAGAGATTACAATTTTCAAGATACCTTGGTGAATAACCTTGGTAATTTTAAAATGACACCTTGGAGATGGACCTTGGTGATATGTTCATGATTGTCTATGTTAAATGATGTAGCCACATCTTCAAGTTATGAAAAAGTTTTATTTTTATTATGATATGCCTCATGATTTCATTTTCATGCATTAAAGTTCTTTTCATGACTTTATTGATGTATCTCAAGTTCATATGTAAAATGTTTCACTTGTTTCCCTTGCTGGGCCTTCTGCTCACCCTTCCTTTTGATGTATGTCCCCAGGTTATGAGATGCAGTAATGAGCCTAGGGTGAACATGAGGAGAAGCCTTTCAAGGGTTTAAGAATAATGTTTTTTTTGTTTCATGTTTTATGTTCCTTGTTTCCAAGACACTAAACCTTAAAGATCCTCAGTTCCGTGTAATGGAATGAAAAGTTATGTTATAAAAAGACGGGATGCTATATAGTTCTTCAACTGGCAAGGTCCACTGTGGTGAGGATGATCAGGATTTCTAGAGGCCCCCCTCCAAGGGGAATGCCTGTGATAGTGGAAATAATTACTCATCCAACCTGAGCTACATCACCCCCTATAATTGGGTGGACCACCAGTGAGGCCGTGCTTGAGGTCATTGAGGTGGGGTCCGATGATGAGGATTTACTGATCGACTCGAGTCCCATCACGCCTAATCTGATGCCATATGTCACACCGGATCCAATGCCCGACATAGATCATGCTGATGATTTCCAAAGGTAATATCCTGCATAATATCCTACCAACCACGTAGACTGGTATGAGATGGCCTTTGACGAAGAGGGTAGCAATATAGTACACTGTAGATCATGGAATCTGATCATATGCTTAATCAAAAAGACCCCCCATGCATTATGGCTGGATGAGATGGACAAACTTCGCTCATGACTATGAGAACTATGTGCTAGGGGATTGGATTCCCAGTTCCCT
This sequence comes from Viscum album, assembly GCA_963277665.1. Classification (NCBI taxonomy): domain Eukaryota; kingdom Viridiplantae; phylum Streptophyta; class Magnoliopsida; order Santalales; family Viscaceae; genus Viscum; species Viscum album. The sequence goes on from OY728155.1 coordinate 1,452,565,058, forward strand.
CACTTTCTCATCCGAGATCTCATGGTAGACATGATTTGGGAGTATGATTCAGGCCCAAGCATGGGTTGGAAGTGGAGGAAGGCGATGAACATACAAATCTCTTGGAGGATGAAAATGTAGTCTAGCAACTACAGATCCGGGTGGATGAGCACTCAACCTCTCTTAACAAACAATCAGATCTGATCTTGCGATTGAAGGCCCAGCTGGTAGAGGTAGAAGAGTGCATGTGGAAAGCTTTTGAAGACATGGATGTCATTCAGGAAGACATAGATCGAGACCAAACTAAGTCAAATGAACTGTTCCCCTTTTCTGCTGAGAAGGAGTGGGAGTTGAGTCGGCGATAGCAACTCCAGGATGCCACAAGTCGAATGGTGGCGGAACTGCAACTTTCTTTTGATGGGGTCAACCCGTCCGTGGGAGGGGTAAATCCCCGAGTGCTGTAAAGACCACATAGTCTCAAACGCATGTTTTGGTTTATTTTATGTCATATCATGCATGAGTTTCATTATCAAGGTTGGATTTATACGCGTCGGTTATATTTGTGAAATTTCTAGTGGTGAGTCTCTAAACTCACATGGGTTGAGACAAATTTGATAAGTGAGGGGTGATCACCATGCTATTCCATCTGATATAATTTTTTGACCATGATTCGGGTACCTGGGGTTTAGGTAACCAATCCTAAGCATCCGAGAAGACATGGGAGAGGCTCAATCAGAGGATTAGTTCCTTAGAACAATTGGCGAGCCATTATTCCAATGTGCACTGGTGCACGAGCGGGGTAACGCCAAGAGCGTTGGGATTAGACCGAACATAAGGATGTAGAAGGAGTGAATCATGATACCCAAAAATATGGAACTCTATGGGGGGGTGGCATGACAATGAAGGATAATTTTCAACCATGTTTTAAACACAGTATCTTTATTGTGTTATCCTGAAATGGGGATAAAAGTTGAGGGCTGACTATTGACCATGTTCGAAACACGGGGCCTGACTCAAAATTCGATCGTTGGACCAGGTCAGTAGGCGGGCCATAGGCCGAGCATCCATACTATTAAGGAGTCCCTCGAGACATGAAAGAGTACTAGGGTAAAAATAAGGGTAACATAAAGCATGGAATGTGGGGTGAGGGTTTGTTAGGATAGAATCCAAGACTCTAAAAATTATCCACTGTGGTGGGAGCACACCAGATGGATGCATTGGTTTGATCATGGGTCATTCATTCTTTCTGACAGGACATCAATGGTGAGGGAGCCGTCATTCCCAATGTAATCATAGGGAATCCCGGAATTTTTCGGGGTACAATTGCAGTTACATGGTCCCTCATGAGGGGTTCGGCCATGGGCCGGAAATCGGGAGGAACAGGATCTTACGATTCCTAAGGATGGACCTGTTTTGAAATGCATGGGTGTCCTTATGTACCAGATGATGATGGGAATCAATTATTATGTAGTTCTGGAAGCGCGATGTAGTCATAGACCAACACTGACAGCTGAAGTCCACTATGGCAGAGGCTCTGATGCATCCCATGACTAACATGGGGCATCTTGAACTTGTTCAGGGTAGAACCGTTGTTTAGAGTCATGCGTTAAGGACTTATGGACTCCTACAGTTTAACATCATATGATAGTATGTGGAATGAATAGAAAGATCACATGGGGTATGTGATGTGGTAGCTATAGAAACAATGTGAATGAGGACTTGGGGACCAAATCACACCAGGTATCCCCTAAGGAAACTCTTCAGGTCGAGGGACCAAAAAGTGAGAATTAGGCTGAGCCCGAGGTAAAGCGGATGGGCGTTCCTACGTACCCCATTAGGATGGGAATCAAGCCATACGTAGTTCTAAAATCACTATATAACACCCAGCTGGATGATGAGAAGCCTGGCCACATTGGTACACATCTTACCAAAACTACTAATCCCACACGAGTCATGCTTGGTGTGGGAAAAAAGAAGTAATTGTGGGAAATCCTTAACACAGGTTAATGCACGCTAGAATTAAGGGACACTTGGTAAATACCATCCCAATAATGCTAAATCGTCCATGAAGCACACCTAGATGCATGAAAAGATAGAGCAGATTATGTCGGAATTCCACTTGAACATGAGAGAGTGGAAATGTAAGAATCATGAATATCAAAATTTGTACCACAATGATGGTGGCATGACTATGGAGGATAACCATTAACCATGGCAGAAATGCAGTATACATATCTCATTAGCCTGAAATGGGGACGTGCAGATGAGGGTCGACTGTTGAACATGTTTGAAACACAGGACCATGTCACAAATGTCGTCAGAGCCCCATAGGAACGTTGGCCCGAAACAATTGTAGAGCCCTTAGGCCCAACATCCATGGAGATCCCTTAATCCTATCATTCAGGTCATCTGAGGGTCCTTTTGGATGTGGAAGAGGATGAGGATCCAAATAGCGAGCTCAAAAATCATGGACGTGGAACGGGAGGAATGTCTCCATGAAGATTCCACACTAAGGGCTCTTTGTCAAAATGCATCTTGTGGGGAGACTCAAATACCTGATGTGAATGGGAACTGGGGGTTCCGACCACCACATGCTCATCGGAGAGTTTTTAGGTCCAAGGACTGATAAAGATAGTTGATCTGGGGTGGAGGCAATGTGCGAAGGTGTTCCTATGTACCCCATGAGGATGCGGATCAAGCTTCACAAAGTTCTTGAAAATGGGGCACGATGAGGAACCGGTGATAGAAAAAAAAGAGCCATGTGGGCATGGCCCATGGACCAAAAGAAGCGGTATTTGATAATTCTTGTTTTTTTGTTAAGGTGAGTGGTTTTTTTTGTGATGCGACATGCCTAGGGTAGCAGGACCTGGCATCTCCAGATGAATCAAGCTGTAGTAGGCGTTGACAAATGGCATGAATTATGACCAATACCCAACGTGATGTCCTCTACAATGAGTTCATCACAATGTAGTATTGTTTATCTTCATGTGGCCAGGACGATAATATCACAGATTAGGGTCATGTGGTGGGACCCATCTTTCATTTTAACATCATGTAGCACAGACGTACCAGAGGCGATGCTAGGCGGGGAATGATTATGGTGCAATGAAACTAAACCTATGTGATTGGGGACATAATCCCACATCAAACCATATGAAATTATGAGAGGAAACACTTCAGGTCAAGGGACCATTAGTGAGAATTTGACTGGGCCTAAAGCAGAGTGGTCGGGTGTTCCTACGCGCCCCATGAGGATGGTAATCAAGCCATACATAATTCTGGATGATGCTTTTTAATGTCATTTGAGACAAGTGGGAAAGGAAACAAGAGGGATAATTTTTAGAATGAGTTGCACATGGTGCGACTATTGCAATCCCGACGGGAATGAGGACATAATCCCATACTATGCCACGCGGTCCAGTAGTCAAAGTCCATATGGAGGGACAAAAAATAAAAATTAGCAAACTTAGGCTGGACCAAAATACAAGTGGTCTGGGCATTCTTACGTATCCCATGAGCATGGGAATCTAGCCAAACGTAGTTCTGAGGAGTTCTTAGTTTACAGTCTTAGAGCTCGGACCATAGGTGGTATGAAACATGGGAGGCACGTGGTGGGGAATTACAAAAACTCGAGGTGAATGGGAACTAGGGTTCTGACCACCACGTTTTCCTCAGAGAGGTTTTTGGTTGAGGGACTGAAAACAAGAGTTGAGCTAGTCATGCGGCAAAGTGCACAGATGTTCCTACGTACCCCATGAGGATGGGGATCTAGTTGCACGTAGTTCTGGATGAGATCTTAGTTTATATTCTTAGAGCTTGGACATTGGAAGGGGTAAAAACCCGCCATGTAAGTGTATACCTCAATCACATCCCAAATACCATTTGAGTCAAACTCGGTCTGGGAAACAAGGGAGGTATACGTCATTTGCATTACTTGGGAAGACTGCCAAAGGGAAATCAGTGCGAATCCCTGAATGAAACCCCTATCAGAGCATAGGTCCTCCCAACGCGTGGAGGTGCACTGAGGAATTGTCCCAAGAGTATCGAAGTTCTACATGGACAAGATGAGGTGGAGAAGGATGTGAATCATGTAACAAATATTTTAGGCATTATATAGTTGGTGAGGCTATGAAGGATAACTAATGACCATTGCAGAAATGCAACATCCATTTCGTGTTTTCCTGAAGTGGGACAACAAATGAGCATCAAACGTTGACCATATTTGCAACGCGAGATTTGTATCAATTTGATGTCCATAAACCTCGTGGGCCTTGGACCGTAATGGTAGGAGTTCCCTTAGTTCCATCTTCCGTGGAGAGCTCCTAATCCTTTAATCCATTCCACTCGGATGTCCCTTCGGCTGTGAAAGGTGATGGAAGCCCAAATGAAGAGATACACAAGGCCTGAAAAGTGGGTGGAAGCATGTCCGAGTAGAGTCTGACATTCTTGGTACAAAACCAGAGTACCCTTAGGCACATCAGTGAACCATCGAAGAGGGTCGACGGGGTGCTCATTAGGGAGAAGGTGGGACAAGGGGCTATGGTGAAATGGAGATCTCTCAACGATGGGGTTGGACATGAAGTCTAGACATTCGGGTGGTCCTACGTATCCCATAACGATTGGAATCAAGCCACACATAGTTCTTGAAGATACCAGGGGGGATACCCTAATGAGGAAGTGTACAGTGTGGGGAGTAACCAGACGTGAAGGAGGACATAATCCCACACAACATCACACAATCCCATAATAGAGACCTGGGCCAAGGGCCCAAAAAGTCCAAGGGGCCTGAGGATGGGCCTCTGTCAGGAATTCCTGACCGGCTTGCAGTTTTACTTCATCCAGTGAGGATGAGGAGGTGGGTAGGATACCACAAAAAAGAGAGGTGTATGGAACAGTGAATAACCCGGCATCTAGGAGGACAAAATCTCGTACCACGCTGTGCAATCACATGAGAGAGAACATGGGCCAGGGGACTTGGTCAGGAAGGCCGGACTGGATTGTAGTTTACCATCTTGTAGTGAGGATGAGGGATGGGGAAAGGTATATCATCTAGGGATATGTAATAGAGGACCTGGTTCAGGGGCCCAAAAAGGCCATGGGGCCTGAGGCTGGGCCCCAGTCAAAAATTTTGTCACTTTGATATACAACGTGGATGAATGAACCAGTACGCTCGATGTTTTGTAATTCTTGGGGAGTCAGTAACGATATAGGAGAGCTGTTGACCATGTTTGAAACATAGCATCAGGAGTAAAAAATGATTATCGACCGCTGACCATATTTGAAACGCGGGATTTGTATCAATTTGTTGCTCGAAATCCTCGAGGGCATTGGCCCGAAGTGGTAATAGAGAGCCCTTATGCCTATCATTAATACCATTTAGGGCCCTTCCAGATGGGGAATTTGATGAAATCCCAGTTAAGGAGTGGGTGAAGCATATCTGTACCCATCTCTCAAAGAGGCAAACGTCTCCTGGGAGTGGTACATATGGCCTGATCGAGGTTAGATAAACACGAAGTGGGGAAAATGTGCACCCTCACCATAAATATTAACTTATGGGGAAGATTCTGCCGTTTGGGCTGGGAAAATGGATGGAATGTTTGGGTGTTATTATGTATCCCACAAGGATGGGAATCAAGACACATGTAGTTCTGGAAGGCCTTGCAGTTTAATGTCATGCGGTGAAGACTTGGTAGGATTAAAGAACAAGATAAGGCACCTGGTGTGACCCTTATAATCCTTGAATGAGTGGGGCTAAGGAATTCTACACAATATCGTGTGAGGATACTCCATGAAAACAATACCTAGAGGGGATAATCGAAGAAAAGAGTTTGGGGATGTGATCAAAACGAAGCGTCTGTGTAAGAACCCGGTTCTTATTTTTTAGGTACGGGCTTCTTCTTTTTCCTTTTCCATAACTATTTTTGAGAAAATATGGAAAATGAGGGAAAATGCTAAATTTCGAAACTACACGCCGTGTACTTTGTCCACACATCGTGTACTTTTTCCCATGTTGGGATGAGTACATGGGGCATGTATCCATCTCAACGACGAGGGGTGTAGGAACAGACTACACACCGTGTAGTGGTACCTTACATGTTGTGTAGTCTGTTGGCATGCTTAAATAGTAAGGCAGTGGATTCGCCGCCAGCTGGGTGACAGTACACGCCGTTTACTCATGAGTACATGTTGTGTACTCAGGTCGACGGGTGAACAGTGTGGCAGTGCCACCAAATGGACAGTTAAATGAAAGAAGTACACGTCATGTACTTAGAAGTACACACCGTGTAATTTGTTTTTTCGGCTAAAAATAGGAAGTAGCTTCCTCAATTGACAGAGGAGGCGTTTGAGCCATTTTGGAGCCAATGGAGGAGGCCGGACCATTGAAGATCCGCAGGGAGTTCGTCTGGAATATGATTCGGCTTCAGACGATCCCGTTGGAACCGCACGGGTAATATCTCCCCTCTCCTGGTACCGTTCTTACCAATTATTTCCTGAGGGAGTGTTATTTACGTTTTATTGGGTTTTGTTCTTCATCAGGTCTATGCCGTTGATGGGCGTTTCTGGAGTCAGAATTCGTGTATAATGCTTTTTGATGTATAAGGTAGGTGGCTTGGTGTTTATTTTCCAACTTTCGTATGTTTTAGTGCCTTTTTGTGCGGCGAACCCATGTTGGTGTGTCGTGTGGCTGAGGTCGTTGCTATATTTAATTCCTAGAATTGAGTAGTTATTTAATTTTGATAATAAAATGCTTTTTGGGATCGTTTTTTGGATCCGAAACCACCCCTGGGTTGTGATTCACTATTTAGTCGTTTGGCCCGGATACCCGAGGTTATGCCTTTAAAGTAGTAATTGTAGAATTTCCTTGAGAGTAATTCCATGTTACTTCTTGGTTACCTGTTGGGCATGTCCCAATTATCTTTTTAGCCTGAGGGCATTGTTGCATTTAGCCTTAGGGCATGATTGTGATTATCCTGAGGGCGTGAATGTATTAGCATGAGGGCAACATCCTATTTAAACTGAGGGAAACTTTTTGTGCCTGAGGACTTGACTTCTATGCCTGAGGGAGACACTTTGTATGCCTGATGGAGAGAATTATGTTTCAATGCCTGAGGGAAAGACTCTGTATAGCCTGAGGGGGTGGTTTTACTATATTATACTGAGGGTGAGATTCTAGTTGGCCTGAGGGCGTGGTGCTGTTTAGCACACAAATGTTACTATGTTAAATGATTAAATGGATAATAAAATGGATATATAACTGGTAATTAGTTACTTTTGAATAATTCTTACTTTATTGCATTTTACTATTGCACACTATTGTTGCATGCTTACATGCAGTTGGGCACGGGCCTTTGGTGGGTGCCTACAGAGATATATTTCTCACACCTTGTTTGGGTCATGCTTTTTGGCCCAAACAGATTACGTTTCTACAGGTGAAGATAGGGGAAAGAGTCCATATACAGGTACTTGATTGTTGTTGAGGAGTAGGAGGGCATTGGACCGAGCCTAGGCTCACGATTCCACTGCAAGCTTTTTCTTGTATTGCTGTACTCCGTATCTTGTTGTACTGTATTGATATATAACATGTTCTGGCTGTTTTCATAGAACGTGAAATATTTAGCAGCATTACTTATATATTTTTGGTTATATCCACTACTATAGTTTATTTAATTTTGTATGGTTTAATGCTTCTGCTATCGTGTATGATTATTTTGGTATTCCGATGCGCTAAACATTGACAAGTGAGGGAAAAATTTCCCCACTATCATACTTGGGCCCTCGCTGCTAGTCAGCAGCCTCTGGCATTTGGGGAAATGCGCTTGAGGTCACGTGGCGAACCGGGCTCGGGGCACCGGTTGCGTAGCACCCAGGTCTAGGACATTACAAAGTGGTATCATAGGGTTTCTTTTCTTTGACTTACTATTTGGATCCGTATTCAGGGATAGTATGGAACAGTAGTTGGTAATAAGTTGTTCCTGGCCATAGCTAACCCGTGTATAGGGAAAATCCAGTCTACCTCGTATTATTCATTCATTTGATTTTGCAATTTTACGGTTGATAGGTTTTCACCGTTGGGTGACGCACTTGATATTGTGCTGCTTATATTTTATCTGTGGATTCTATTTAGTTGCCACCCGATTAGATGAGGGTATGCCGTCTCATGCATAATATAGGCACAAGCTAGAAATCACATTCAATGAATAGTTTCCATGCCATGTAGGTGCATTAGATATTCGCATGTTGTTGTGATAGTTGTTGTGATAGAAAATCATGTTGTCGTGATAGCCGCTCTGATAAAATACCTACTGTGTGATAGGGTAATTTTATGTGAGCGTGCTTATAGAATGAACACAAAACATCAGTTTTTGGGGAGTATGGGTCCTCATTGACCGTAATTTGGTAAATCAATGACTTTTTATTGGTTATAACACACATAAGATGCCAATAATTGATTCATGTGGATTATGGGCCCCCACGGGTCAGAATTTGACACATAGGTGTTATTTTATGGTATTTTCTGGGTTCCAAGAAATTTTTTGAGGCATACTATCTGGAAACCTAGTATACACGCCATGTAGTATTTTTATACATGCAGTGTATGTTCTTCTGTTCGGGATGAAAAATGAACTTTTTGAGTACATGCCATGTACCCTGAGTACACGCCATGTAGTCTCTTCCCCTGTCACAAACCCTGTGGGTGGAGACACGGGGTAGGGAAGGCCTTGGGAAAAATATGCCGTGTAGTTTTTGGACACGTCGTGTAGTGTGACCCAGAGTCCGGCCATGTAACTAACAACACAGGTCGGTGAACTCCTTCAAAGAACATGTTGTTTCAATTATAGACATGTCATGTAGTGTGACCCGGAGTCCGGCCGTCTAACTAACAACACGGGTCAGTGAAATCCTTGACAGATCACGCCGTGTCAATTATAGACACACCGTGTAGTGTGACCTGGGGACTCGGCCATGTAACAAACAACACAGGATGTTGTCACCTCTCCCTGAACACACCGTGTACATATAGGACACACCGTGTAGTCTTTTTCGAGGACAGACCGTGTGGAGTTAGCTTTGTGGATGTGAAACGAAGTGCTGTACATGCCGTGTACAGGTGTAACACACCGTGTGGTGTTAATCCGAGTAGTCGGCCATGTCACAGATGACACGAGCAGTTGGAAAATAACACCATACACGCCGTGTAGATATTATAAATGTCGTGTAGTTTTGTTTAACGAAAGTCATGTGGATTAGCCGTGTAGAAGGACCCGAGAAGGGGAAGAAAAGTCAAGTACACACCGTGTAGTCATTGTACACGCCGTGTAGTCTTGTTTTGAAAATTTTGACATTTTTTCTTTCTCTTGTTCCTTTGTGGTTCTTTTTCTTTCAGTCTTAATAATCTTGAATCTGAGGCATTCTTTTGAACTTGTGGTGTCATGCAGCCGAGATGACCGCGAGTTGTTTTCCAGGAAAGTGGCGATGATTATAATCCGTAGATGGGGGGCCAAGAGCTACCAGTTGATCCTCCAGCAGAGCCAGATGTGGCGCCAGATGTTATACCAGACATAGGCACGGAGGCACAGTTCCATGAAGGCTTACTACGGTTCATGCAGACCATTCAGGGACTACCGCAGGCTGCCACATCTATGGTCGAGCTGACGCGTATCATTCAGCAGCAGCATCCTCCAAAATTTTCAGGGGATGGAAAACCACAGGCTGTAGTGTCTTGGCTAGGATTGGTGCAGACTATTTTCGAGCATCATAAGATGCCTCCAAGGAGGAGGGTCAAGCTTGCGACTTACATGATGCATGATTCTACCAAGAGGTGGTGGGATGTTTCAACCCCTGCAGAGCATCACAGGGACATGGTGTGGGAGTATTTTCAGGCAGTCTTCTATGACTTCTTCTTTCCTGAGACGTTGAGGGTAGATAGAGCTCGAGAGTTCATGAATCTGCAGTACGGCGCTATGTCAGTGATGGACTATACTGCTCATTTTACAGAGCTTCAACATTTTGCACTCGTGCTTGTGGGTGATGAGACGTTGAGAGCCAGACGTTTTGAGGATGGTCTTTAGTAAGAAATTAGAGCATTGGTGAATGTTTTCAGGTTGTCTAATGTACATGAGAATGTGAATCAGGCACTGATTACGCAGTGGAAAGTACGAGAATCATGTGGTGTGGGCCAGGGCGGTTCAACACCAGTTACTGGTACAATTTCAGCTAGCAAGAAGAAGAGAATGATGGACTTCTCTCAAGGTGGCAGTACCAGCAGAAAGCTTCTTCAGGTGGTCCGATCAGGTGATACTAGTGTGGTAGAGATGGTCACAAGAGGCCACAATGTCCACGATACCCAGTGGAGTGTCGAGCTTGCGCAAGAGGGGTCATCTGCAATGCTTTTGAAGGGTGGTGCTACCAGTGGCTAGTGAGAGGGGTTCTGTGCAGACTCCGCATGCGGGAGCAGGACCAGTGGATTCTTACCAGTCATGGAACTGGAATAAGTTAGGGAATGAAGGTGGGGATGGTGGTCATGGTCGTGGTGTCCAGACGCCAGGATAGCAGAGGCAGCAGGGCGGGACAGCTCTGGGTATCCAGGCTGTGTCGCACGGCCGCGGCACTGGGCAGGCATTTGCAGTGCAACATGACCCAGCAGGAGCAGGATCCCAGACATTCTACAGTCAGAGGTACTATTCTAGTTGCTTATGTCTTGTCTTTAGTAATTTTTGATATGGATTCTACACATAGTTTCATATCTGGACCCATTGTCCAGAGCCTTGGGCTTGGTGTTTCTTCATCTTCTGTTATCATGATGCTATACACTCTATTGGGGACTAGAACGGCTGGTGTGCATCAGTGCAAGGAGTTCCCCCTTGAGGTTGGTCGGTGTCACCTCTTTTGGGACCTCTATGTCTTGGAGATGACGATCTTTGACGTCATTCTTGGGATGGACTGGTTGGTTCCCTATCGAGCTTTTGTAGACTGCTATCGTCGTAGGGTGTGTTTCATGTCACCAGAGGGCGAAGAGATTCTATACAATGGCGAATGGGATGTTCAGGCGAGTTGAGATGGACCAAAGCATCATGGGTGAATTGAAGTCACATCCCAGATTGCGAGATTATATCTAGATGATCAGGGGACTTGTCAGATGGATTTACCTCCAGTTTTTGATCATTTCAGGGATGTCTTTTTGGATGACTTTTCAGGTCTACCTCCAGTACATGAGGTGTATTTCCTTATCGATCATGTGCCAGGAGCAACACCGGTTTCCATTTCTCCTTATAGGATTGACACGCCTGAGTTGTAGGAGCTCAAGATGAAGTTAGAGGAGCTCAAGAGGCTGTTAGAGGAGATGCAGGAAAAGGGTTTTATCTGACCCCGTACTTCTCCTTGGGGTAATCCGCTCCTTTTTGCGATGAAGGAGGATGGTGACCTCACACTTTGCGTGGATTATCGGAAGATGAATTAGTTGACAGTTAAGAACTGATATCCCTTGCCGAGGATAGATGATCTGTTTGATCAGCTTCGTGGAGCACGAGTGTTCTAAAATATTGACATGAGATCCAGATATCATAAGCTACACGTTAGACCAACTGATATACCTTTCACAGCTTTCAGGAGTAGGTATGGTCTATATGAGTTTACGGTTATGCCGTTCAGACTGACGAACACGCCAGCAGTTTTCATGGATCTGATGAATCGTGTGTTTCATATGTATCATGATTCATTTGTGGTAGTATTCGTGGACGACATCTTGGAGTACTCTCACACTTTACATGACTATGACACCCATCTTCAGATCGTATTGAGTACACTGAGATAGCATCGGCTATATGCTAAGCTCTCGAAGTACCACTTTTGGATGGACCAAATTCACTTCTAGCTCACATAATATCAGAGGCTGGAGTTGCAGAAGACCTAGATAATGTGAGAGCAGTAGTTTCCTGGGATCAACCTAAGAACGTGTTTGAGATACAGAGTTTCTTAGGGCTGGTGGGTTACTACATAGGCTTCATATAGGACTTCTCCTGCTTAGCAACACCGTTGATAGGTCTAACTAAGAAGGGTGTCAATTATTTTTGGTCAGAAACTTATGAGATAGCTTTTTAGGACCTGAAGGGAAGGTTGACATCAGCACCAATCCCGGTACTCCCAGATTAGTGGATGAGCTATACAGTTTATTGTGATGCATCAGGGATTGGGCTGGTAGCAGTTTTGATGCAGGGTGACCAAGTTGTTGCGTACGGGTCTCGGCAGTTGAGGCCGCATGAGAGGAATTACCCGACGCATGATCTCGAGTTGGCTACATTTGTGCATGTGCTTCATTGTTGGAGACATTATCTGTTGGGAGAGAATTTTGTGGTTTTCACCAACCAAAAAAGCCTCAAATATATCTTTTCACAGCGTGACCTGAATCTAAGGTTGAGAAGGTGGGATGAGTACCTACAGTCCTTCGATTTTGAGCTTGCCTACACACTTGGTGTAGGAAATGTAGTAGCTGATTCACTGAGCAGGAATACTCAAATACAGGCAGTGCAGGAGGCCAGTGGTGAGTTGGAGCTCATGGAATTGTTATCTGAGATGCATCTAGAGGTGCACGATAGTCAGGGGTAGACATATCTTTACTCTTTAGTTGTGACGTCTACCCTCCTGGATAGAGTGAGGATGCAAAATCTATAGGATTCAGAAGTCCTAGTTCTATGAGAGTCCGTGGAAAGTGAGGACACTCCTCCCGGTTGGATGATAGGCGATGATGTGGTTTTTCATTTCCATGGATGTGTATGGGTTCTTAGGGATATACATGAGGAGCTGATGTGAGAGTTTCATGCTTCATCTTGGGTAATTCATCCCGGGGTTACCAAGATGTACCGTGACTTGAGGCATCAGTACTGGTGACCGGGTATGAAAATAGAGATAGCTGGTTTTGTTACGAGGTGTTCCACGTGTCAGCATTTGAAGGAAGAGCACCATAGGCCTGCTGGGCTATAACAGCAGTTACACATTCTAGAGTGGAAATGGGATAATGTGCCGATGGATTTCATGACGGGATTTCCGAGGTCACCTCGAGGCAATGACACCATGTGGGTTGTTGTGGATAGACTCACAAAGGTAGTTCAATTTTTTCCAATCAAGGAGACCTTCGGTGTTGATGAGCTCGGAAGGCGGTACATCCAAGAGATCGTACATCTTCATTGGGTCCCTCATTATATCTTTTCATATAGGGACGCCCTCTTTACTTCTCATTTTTGGAAGAGTTTTCAGAGGGAACTGGGTACATAGGTGCTTATGAGCACAACATACCACCCTGAGATAGATGGCCAGTCAGAGTGGACGATACAGGTGCTAGAGGACATGTTGCGCGCATGCGTCCTAGACATTGGAGGCTCTTGGGAAAAGCATATACCATTAGTCGAGTTTTCCTATAACAATAGTTTTTAGGAAACTATAGAGATGGAACCATACGAGGCTTTATATGGTAGGCCATGCCGATCACCTTTGTGCTGGTTAGAGGCAGGTGAGGCTGCTTTACTGGGGCCACAGCTCGTGTAGGAGACATCTGAGCAAGTCCAGTTTATTCAGAAGTGGATGGCTACCGCACAGTCTTGTCAGAAGTATTACGTTGAACTCCACAGACAACCTTTGGAGTTTGTGGTTGGGGATCATGTTTTTCTATGTGTTTCGCCGCGGCTGGGACACAAGCGGATGTGGAGATAGGTTAAACATTCACTGAGGTATGTGGGGCCATTTGAAATTCAGGATAGAGTCGTGCTGGTTGCCTCTCGGTTGCAGTTACCCCAGCGGTACTGAGCCATGCACGATGTCTTCCATATGACTCAGTTGTGTCACTATCATTCAGACCCATCTCACTCCATTCATCCATAGGAGGTTGAGCTTCTGCATGATGCGTCCTTTGAGGAGCATCCGATCTGTATCGTTGACAAGAGCACGAAGGTTCTCCGAGGCTGGATAGATTCTCTCGTACGGGTGCTATGGCAGCATGGTCGAGTGTAGGATGAGACCTGGGAGCGGGTGGCCGACATACGTGCTCAGTGGCTAGATCTCTTCTGAGAATTATCTTTACCACCATTGGAAGGGAAATTCTGGGATGAATTTCTATAGGGGGGATGTTTGTAAGAACTCGGTTCTTATTTTTGAGGCACGAGCTTCTTCTTTTTCTTTTTCCTTAAGTGTTTTTGAGAAAATATTGACAATGGGGAAAAATGCTAATTTTCGAAACTACAGGCCGTGTACTTTGTCCACACACCGTGTAATATTAGCCTTGTTGGGATGAGTACATGGGGTGTGTAGCCTTGTCGGTGATGAGGGGTGTAGGAATCAACTACACACCGCGTAGTGGTACTTTACACGCTATGTAGTCAATCGGCAAGCTTAAATAGTAAGTTGGTGGAGTCTCCACCAGATGGGCAATAGTACATGTCGTGTTCTCATGAGTACATGCCATGTACTCAGGTCTACGGGTGAACAGTGTGGTGGTTTCACCAAATGAACTGTTAAATGAAAGAAGTACACGTCGCATAATTTTATTTCGGCCTAAAACAGGCAGTAGCCTCCTCATTTGGAAGAGGAGGTGTTTGAGACATTTTTGAGCCAATGGAGGAGTCCTGACCTTTGAATATCCTCCAAGAGTTTGTCTGGAATCCTATTCGGCTTGGGATGACTCCATTGGAACCATACGGGTAAGCTCTCCAATATCTAGGTACCGTTCATACCAATTCTTTCCCGAGGGAAAGTTATTTACGTTTGTTTGGGTTTTTCTCGTTGTTAGATCTACACCGTTCTTCGGTGTTTTTGGAGTCGGCGTTCTTGTATAACTCTCATTGGCATATAAGGTAGGTGTCTTTGTGTTTATTTTCCAATTGTCGTGCATTTTTGTGCGTTTTTGTGCCACGAACCAATGTTGGGGTGTCGTGTGGATGAGGCCGTTTCTATATTTAATTCCTAGAATTGATTAGGAATTTAATTTTGATAATAAAATGATGGTTGGGATCATTTTTGGATCCGGAACCACACTGGGGGTGTGTCTCAATGTTTATCTATTTGTCCAGGATACTCGAGGGTATTCCTTTAAAGTAGTGATTGTAGAATTTCCTTGAGAGAAATTTTTTGTTACTGCTTGTTTACCTGTTGGGCATGGCCCAATTATCTGTTTAGCCTGAGGGCATTGTTGTGTTTAGCCTGAGGGCGTGATTTTGATTAGCCTGAGTGCGTGAATGTATTAGCCTGAGGGAAACCTCCTATTTCACCTGAGGGAAACCTTTCGTGACTAAGGTCTTGACATCTGTGCCTCAGGGCGACACATCGTATGCCTGAGGGTGATAATTCTGTTACAATTCATGAGGGTGAGATTCTGTATAGCCTGAGGGCGTGGTTTTACTATATTATCCTGAAGGTGAGATTCTGGTTGGCATGAGGGCTTGGTGATGTTGAGCACAAAAATGTTACTAAGTTAAATGATTAAATGGATAATAAAATGGAAATATAAATGGTAATTATTTACTTTTGAGTATCGCTTACTTTATTTCATTTTATTACTTCACACTGTTGTTGCATGCTTATACACAGTTGGGCACATGACTTTGGTGGGTCCCTACTGAGATATATTTCACACACCCTGTTTGGATCATGCTTTTTGGCCCACACAGATTACGTTTCTACAGGTGTAGATAGGGGCAAGAGTCCCTAAACAGGTACTTGACTGCTGCTAAGGAGTAGGAGGGCAGGGGACCGAGCCTAGGCTCGCGATGGCGCTGTCAGCTTTTTCTTGTTGTGAATTACTCCATATCTTGTTGTATTGTATTGAGGTATAACATGTTCTGTATGTTTTCTTAGAAATTGAAACATGTTTAATCATCACTTATATACTGTTGGTTATATCCACTAATGTAGTTTATTTCAGTTGTGTATGGTTTACTGCTTCCGCTATCGTGTATGTTTATTTTGGTATTCCACTGTGCTACACATTGACAAATGAGGGCATAGTTTCCCTACTATCAGACATGGGCCCTCACTGCTAGTCGGTAGCCTCTGGTGTTTGGGGAAATGCGCTTGAGGTCACGTGGCGAACCGGGCTCGGGCCACCTGTTGCATGACACCCGGGTCCGGGACATTATAGACAGAGCTTTCCTACGTATCCCATGAGGATGGGAATCAAGACACACGTAGTTCTAAAAATGATGTTTAATGTCATGAAATACGATGCACAGTTTAAATGAATGTTAAAATTTTCAACTTATGGACATGCAAAACCATACAGTTAAAGGTATTGCTAGACCATAGGGCTCAGGAAAAGTATTGCTTGATGAACTTGGCATTGGTGGGAAGAGTTATGCGCTCACTATCCATGGTTACCAAGGAGTATGCTCCATTGGGGTAAACCCTATGAATGATATAAGGTCCTTCCCATATGGGCTCCAACATGGGTGGTTTCTAGATAGGGATCATTGGTGCTCTAAGGGCCAATACCAGGTCTTCTTTCTGGAAGGAGTGGAGGTGAACCTTCTTGTTGAAGGCTCTAGCTATCATATTCCAATGCCTTTTCAGATTGTGAAGGGCATATAGCCTACTCTCGTCGAGTGCCTCTAATTCAGCTAGATGGATTTCGGCAACCTTTTCGGGCACCTGCTAGTCATAGGCAGTTGTGAGCAACAATGGCAGCTAGATCTTGATGGAAAGGAAAGCCTCTTCCCCATACACCAAGGAATATGGGGTCACCTGGGTGGATTTGTGAGTCGTCATCTGATAAGACCAGAGGGCGTTGAGGGGCTTCTCCAGCCAACTCCTATAGTTCATTCCAAACAATTTCTGCAAAATGTAAGAGAGGGTTTTATTGAATGCCTTGATCTTCCTGTTTTCCTATGTGTGATAGTGAGAGGTATGGTTGGAGCTAATTTTGTACATGGCATAAAATTTCTTCAGCTCAGCTACTCGGATGTTGGTGCCATTATATGTGAGGACTGTGTCAGGGAAACCAAATCGTCAGATGATGTTGGAGCTCAAGAAATCGATAATGGATCGAGCCTTGACTTCTGTGAGTTGGACTGATTCTGCAAACATGGAGAAGCAATTTGTAGCAGTTAGGTTAAACCTGCACCGGCGAGCTGTCGCTGGTGGATAGGTTCCCACAACATTGAGACCCCACAATGCAAATGGCCAAGAGTACATGGTGGAGTGGACTGGTTCTGGAGGCTGATGCAGGAAATTAGCATTCACTTGGCATGTGTGACATCTCTTGGTGAACCCGATAAAATCATGGATCATAGAGGGATAGAAGTACCCCATTCTCCGGATCTGATGGGAAAGCTTTGGGCCACCCTGGTGGGCACCGTAGGAACTAGCATGATTCTATTGCATGACCAGAGAAATCTGGACTCCTTGAATGCAACAGAGGAGAAAAACATCAAAACTGTGCTTGTAGAGGATTTTCTCAAGGATGGGACCACTATTGATGGTAAACTGTAGGGCGCGACGTCGGATTCACTCGTGCTCGACTTGATCAGATGGGAGGCAACCATTTTGGAGATACTCGACCAAAGGTGCTCTCCAGTTGGGAGTCGTTTTAGCCACTGCATCTGAAAAACCTGGGGCTCCTGACGTGGTGGATCCAGCGGTAATATGGTATAGTCGTGGGCCATTTTTTTCTTCTGGGGTGACGAGAGAAATGACTCTCCTCTATGCTATATGTATAATAAGATCATCCTTCCAGGGCTCTGCAAGTGATTTAGCTAAGGTGGACAAAGCGTCTGCTCGACCATTCTATGACTGAGGGACATTGGTACCCTCCGGTCGAGAAGGGAACTGAGCCATTAGATAGAGGGTGCACTTCAAAAATGGCATGAGCTCCATCTTTCGGACAACATAGTATCCATTGACTTGCTTGATTACTAGTTCTGAATCCCCCTACTCATGAAAATAGGGTACATCAATCTCAAGGGCCAGCTCGAGGCCAGTGGTGAGAGACTAATACTTTGACTCGTTGTTTGTGAAGCCTCCTGACAACACGATTGAGTATGGAAGAATGGATTGCACCTGGGTGATAAAGTTGATACCCAGGACCACTATATTAGGCTTATGATCATTGAGCCATCGACCAGTGGGACTCTGCGAGGCACCGTCAAAGTGAATTTTCCAATATGAGATGGCATGGTCGACTGAGAGGATTGCGTCATCAGGAAAATCGAGGACGAGGGATCGATCTGCAGAGGATGGATGGGAAACTACGATGTCTTCCAATACCTACCTCTTGATAGCCTTCGGAGTCACAAACCAGATGTCAAACTGCTAGAGAATTACCACCCACCGCGCTAGTCAGCCAGCCAACATGGGGCGGTTCAGGATTTACTTTAGGGTGTCTACATGAGAAACCATCTGTACATCATGGTGCTGCAAGTAATGTCACAACTTTAATACAGAAAATACGAGAGAATGGAAGCTCTTATCTATAGGGGAGTATCTAGTCTCGGTATCACGGAGCATATGGATGAGATATTAAAGGATATTCTTGGTCCCCTCATTATTCTTCTATGAGAGAAGTGTGCCGAGAGAACGATCTAGGGGAGCGACATAGAAAATCAGCGGCTTCCCAGATATTGGTTGCATCAAGACAAAAGGCTGGAGAAGATACTGCTTGACTTCCTTGAATGAAATATAACACTCTTTATCCCATTCATAGGTGGTTCCCATCTTCATGGGTCGAAAAAAGGGCTTACACATTCCGGCTAGGTTCACGATGAATCGGAATATGTAGGGTATGTGTCCTTCATACCCTCTAAGCTCTCGAATATTTCTCAGGGGAGGAACATGTATGATGGACTTGATCTTCAAAGGGTTGATCTCAAAGCCACAGTACCAAAAAAATGCCAAGAAACTTCCAAGAAGTGATCCCAAAGGCACACTTCAATGGGTTACTCTTCATGTGGAGGGAATGGAGGAAACAAAACACTTTATCAAGGTCCATGAGATGGTCCTGGCACTGGTGAGCATTGACCACCAGATCATCCACATAACACTCCACCAATGTTCCCTGGATCCTCTTGAATATGTGATTCATGTCCCACTGATAGGTGGCAACTGCATTCTTCAAGACGATGGTCATAACCTAGTAATAGAAGGTACCTTTGGGAGGGGGGGGGGGCTGAAAGTGGTGGACTCGTCGTCTTCAGGGGCCATTAAGATCTGTTTGTATCTAGAGTACCCATCCATGAAGGAGAGGGCATGGAACCCAATAGTATCATCAATAAACAACTCTTTCACTTTAATGGAAAAATAATCCTTCAGACTGTGGCAGTTGAGATCACAGATGTCGATACAGACTCTGATCTGCCCATTCTTCGTCATGAATGGAACAATGTTTCCTAGACACTTGGGGTATTGGAATTCCTTGAAGAATATGGATCTCATGATCCCGCCATCTCTGGAATCAACCATAGCACTGTGATAACGGTCTATTTTTATGGGTGGCTTCATGAACCCGTGAGGGTTTGTCGGGAGACCAAGGCGGTGGCCGACTATCTGGGGATCCGGTACTAGAATTTCACCATAACTCCAGGCGAACACATCATGATGCTGTTTAAGGAAGTCCATGTACCACTATTTCTCCTCGAGGGACATAGTGGCACTGATCAACGTGGGCCTCAGATCTTCCTCCCTACCATGTTTCACCTGTACCAGTTCATCAACCGTGGTAGAGATGCCTTCTTCATAGGCAGGGGAACCTCCTCAAGATCCTCTTCTCTACTTGTGAAAGGATCTTGTGTAGGGTGATTCGCTTCATAGCCACCAGAATCTGATGGGAGGCTGGTGCCAGCTTGAGTGGCAGTTGTCATCATATCAGGAGATTAATGTGTTGTTGAGACCATGGTGATGATTGCAGTTGACCCAATCTCATCTTGTCTTCGGCCCAGAGGGCCACACTTTATCATGTCAAAGCAATAGTGACACAGCTTCTTTTTCCTGTTAATCGGAGCCTGGAGAAACAGATACGTATTACGTATTGTCGTTGCCATGGGGCGGAAATCCCGATATTGTACAGGTGTAAGAGGATCTGGGATCACTTTTGCCTGGTTGGTGTAGGAGTACAAGGTGATTTTTCACTGTCCCATGGACCAGAGAATATGCCTTCCTCTCGTACATTAAAAACAATAAAATGCCCCCTTTCGGGGGTCGTGTCCTCCATTCAATGGGTTGGGAAGACATAGTCATCATCTATACCTGCCCAGGGATTACTTGTGACCGGGGCGGGTTCAAGCTCACTTGAATGATTCTACTTGTCCTTACTGTTGTAATATTCAGTTTCCAGATAAGAAGCTTCACAAGAGGAGAATGGAGATTAATCTACTAGGATAATTCCTACTCGACTATTGAGGGAGTATTTTAGGCATTGGTGATACGAAGAAGGGTCTGATCTATGCCAGTGGAGCCATGGACAACCCATAAATGTGTTGTATGCGGAGTCCTGGGAGACAACCATGATTTCTGGGCTGGAAACTAGGCCATCGAACTGGGTCTCCAAACGGATCTTACTGAACTTGGACTACTCTATCCTGTCATATCCTTGGATCCATAGGTCATACGGAGTAAAATCCAAATATCCGTGTTTACATAGATAAATAATGTGGTCATAATTAAAATATAAATATAAATTAATTCATCCTTATGGTTTATTGATGTTATTATAGTCTTCTATTAAGTTTTCAATTGATAATAAACAGGATCATGATTCCCAACAATCCATTACACCAATGCATGTTGAACCATGCAATGAACTAATGATCATATATCCATAATCTATTTCTTAATAATTTTATATAATATTACAAATAATATAATAATATCAAATTTGTGGGAACAAAATGGATTTCTCCAATAGATACAACAAAACTCATTGATGAAAAATCTCACACCGATTAGATTGAAATAAATTGATTTTCATTTATAAAAACCAAAATAATGTGTCCAATAAAAAAATCAATAAAATATAAATCTAAATACATTGTCTCACAAAATAACATATAAAAAACTAATGTAGATAAGGTGTTCCAGAACAGCATTTATATATGGTTATCTCCCTCATAATGATCTCCAACTGTTTATACCACCATCGACCATAGAAGAAGATTCTTAAAAATCTATTCCTATACACATTATATACCTTTGAGGATATATAGATACATGAATTTTATAAAGATGAAATTAATTAATTGGAATTAAAAAATTTATTCACATTACACCTTATTCAACCATGAATATGAGGTGTACATGTTTCAATTTCATGGCCAACAAGGAATGTGGTAATTGAAACCAAATTTTTTTATAATGTGTGGTTTTGATTAGTGTGGTGAAAAAAACTCTTCTCGAATTAGATAAATCTAAATAGTTATTATAAAGAATGTTGAATGTACTCGTATAACATTTGGATTACAAAAAATTATTTCAAACCGAAATTTGTATCTACCCTGAAGATATAATCCCAAATAAATAAAAATTTTCATCTAAATATGAATATTAGTTGACATATGTGATTGGGATTCATGTAAATTTATAATTTTGATTTTTCAAACAAGAACCAAGAATCTATGATGTTCTACTATCACCATCCCTTCTCCACGTAATTTTGGGTATTGTAATCAGTGTTATTTTAAAATTGAATTTATTATCCATAACTAAAAATGGAGAATCTATCGAGGTAAAATAAAAAGATAGATAGTTCAACACCTTGTCTTCATACATGTATATACTTGCACAAAGGTTCACGTTGTGCTATTAATTTATAGTAAACTTTTCACTTTTCTGATTGCATTATTATGAGATGATTCAAAATACATTTTCTTTTTCAATGAATTAGAGGATCCCATTGGTTTAGGAGAAGGCCCAAATGGGTTTATTCGGGTAGTACACCATGTTCATCAAATAGGTAGGATATAGGTCATTGATTAAATTGAAAATGATCAAATATAGTGGTATTTTGACTGCTGATTTAGATATAGAGTAATTTTAATGTCTAAGGTTGATATGTGGGAATGATTAAATCAATAATGGTCAACCCTTTCTAGAGTAGTTCTCTCAAAAATTCTATGCAGCATGATATCTCAAAAAATTGTCTGTTCCATTAAATAAAATAGTGTCTCTATTTAATATAATTTTTTTATATCAATAAGAAAAGAAATAAATTTTTCCTAGAATTTTATATTCACATCATTTTCTTCTACAAGAATAAATAATGGATTTTATAGAGTTTATAAACAATGTCATTTCAATACTCTCATGATTCGAAATAATATTAAATCATTTTTATCTATTGTATAAATTTTTTGAGTGACCAAAAAATCGTATCCAATATAAAATTATTATGTAAACTATTTTGAAAATTTATTAGTAGAAGATAATTTACTATTTAGGAGATAGATACACTGAAGGTACATAGTGTTCCCTATCTACTAAGATCCATGAAATGATCACATTATTACTCACCTATACACCCATTATTATTATGGGTATTTTTTTCAAAATGGATATAAAAAATATTATAACATCATGAAGATTTCTACATTATATTGAGAAATTTTAAAATGGAAGTGAATTTCTTTTGTACATAAACCTTGAAAATCAAAATTTCATATTTATCAATAATAATAAATGTGAGGCACATTTTATTGATTTATCACATAATATTTTTGGTTGAAAAAATTATAAAAAAAATGTAATACAATTCAAATATGTTATTTATTCATTTAATGGATAAAACTGATCAGACCAATATAAATTCCAATAAAAAAATATTTATAAAACTCTATGAAACTGTAGAAGGTTACTGTGATTTTATACATTTAATAAAAATTGATTTTTTTTGTTTTTTATTATTCACCCACCATAGGTAAAATAATGAACACTATAAAATTTATTAATTAAAATAATTTAATTTTACATGTCTATCTTTTACAGTCTACATATTTATATATAGATAAATTTAATATAAATAATATGTTTATTTAAAATAATTGAATGTTTTGAATTATATTCGGTATATTTGAACATTGTGAAAAATGTTATCATACATTATTTTACAACACTAAGGGATCAAACATGAAGAGATGAATCCATGTAAATCATAGTATAATGATTTATATTAGATACAAAATGGAATATTAATTTAAATAGTTAATTGTATCATGTTTATCTAAGGTCTCGTAGATTATTTTTATGGTGATGCATTTTTAACTTTTGGGAACATACTTAATATGGTTATCACAAATAGAATGGATATAAGTCAGTCTAATTACTGATATATCTGAATATAATTTTCATTTTTCGAATTATTTTGTGTTTTGATATAATTATAATAGTAAATTTTATTATTTTTGAAATTATTGTGGTTGACATTGACATTATATATCATGTATATGTGAATAATTGACAAGAAATATTGTAAAATCTATTTAGATGGTATCTATTAATATTCTTATTCAATCCAACGTTGTTATCTATAATAAATCATTATTTAAATTTTTAACTATGATACTTTAATTATACAACACTTGACCCAATAAATTAGTTTCTTGAGAATATATGGTCAAGGTATTCATTAAACTAATTAACTTTTTAAATACATGGTATCTAGTTCTGATATATATATATATATATTAGAATAAATAATCATAAAATTGATACAAAAAAGGTATTTTTACTTAATTTACTACCTAATTTAAAAAATTCATATAATTTATGATATATTCAGATGAGTAACTTTGGAAGGGAACTAAAAATAATTATTTAGATTATATAAATTGGGAATATAATATTATATTAGTTGATATTCTTCAAGGATCAAATCTAAAATTTTTTAGTTGATATTCTGATGAAAATAAAATACATATGATATATTTTTAATATTTAATTCAAAATTGGTAACCAAGGGATTTAATATAATGGAAGGATTAATTATTTTTATACTAATAATAAAATCGATTGTGCTTAATTAAATTGTTACCTTTACATAAATATATAAATATATATATATATATAATTTACAAAATATTTGTTAAAAACATTCTTAAATTTTGAATCGTGTGAGGAAATATATATAAGATAACATGGTTGTGATAATACAATAACATCTCGAATATGTGTAGCAAAAATTTTGAAGTTGAAAATATATAAATCATAAATAAAATAAAATTTTATATCCCAATAGTTTAGTTTCATCTATGATTTTTAAGTAAAATTTATTATTATAAGTTATTTATCCCAAATATAAAAAAATAACTACTCCAAATATGAAGTTAGTCTAAGAATAATCATATATGATATTTCCAATTAAAATCATTAATATAATAATTATTGGTGAAAATTGTGGAGTAAGGGGAAAACATATCAACTAGTCATAAATTATTAGTCCATAATCATTCCAAAAAACACAACCATGGGATAAATATTATATTAGAATGAACACGGAATAAAATGATTTTCCATACAAAATGATATAATAAAAAAGTACAAAAATGTTAATAATAAAATCATATAACATAACATGGAATAATAATTTAGATTCATCAGATAATAATCATGTGATGCGGGCATAAAATGGAATGTAGAAAAAAATATAAAAGTTTCATAGTCATAATCATAATATGTTGTGAACATTTTAATGTAGTTAATTGTGATTTTTCCTTATAATTTTATAAGAAAATATGAAAATAGTAATTCCCACTCATAATGATTCAATAAAAAATGACCACAATGTTCCCCATTAAAAAAAATTAAAAGGGAAAACTATAATCATACTCAGGCGTGACATTATTACATTAAGATATATAAAAAATTATTTATTTCATTAAATTATTCTCTAAGACACTCTGGTTATATAGTGACAAAATATATATACTTGCGAAATTTAAAATATTTTTTTTACTATCCTGAAAAATAACATTTCATGAATATAGGTTATATATCTTTTCTATATTATTTCAAAAAAGATAAAACCAAAACATTTGTGTAATTTATATAAAAAATTCAACCCCATGTAATAATTAAATAATAGGATACATATGGTGGATACTCATGAAACACTATCCCATCAGAGATAAATAATTGGGTGATGATGAAGAAAATCGATAGAAAATCATAGAAATGTTTTCATTCTATTTTTTTATATTTTAATTAAATTAAGAAACTAAATAACCTTTATAAAAATCCATTTCTAAATGTTATATAAATTGTTTTGAAATCATTATTTATAGGAATCGTCAATAATATGACATTGAAATGTGATAAATGTATTTTACTGAAATTTGTAGTGTAATATTAAATATAATAGAACGTGAAATGAAAATCAATTTTATGCTTTCTAGGTAGTTGTACATATGACCCACATCAATGAATTTGTAACAAAATAACTACTTATAAAGAGATAAAAATAAATACTAAGTGTATAAAATATGAAAAAAGTATTCTACAATAATAAATTAATTCATATAGGTTATTTAACAATATTGTCATAGATTTGAAAGGAATTACCTAGATGATGCATATTATTCATATGTGCATTATGTTTTTTGAAAAATAAAATCCAACAAAAGAGATAATTTGGACCTAAACATTTAATTTTCCTTAGATAAAAGTTAAATTTTATATTGATATAGATTAATGGTAGAATATTACATACATTTAAAATATAATCAATGATGAAATATTATCAAATAATTAAATTGAAATCAAGTATTCAAATAATCCTTATAAAATTGGTAATAAATAAATCAGTTGAATGATAAAGATGGAAGATGAAATATAACATTATATTACATGAATAAAAGTATAATTATAATAAACCATTTCATTTTTTATTATTTTTAATATTAAAATGGATATATGTGCATAAAATGAAACATGTCTCAAATAATGAGAATTTATACCAAAACTGGCTTACCTATGTATTTTTATGGGTCAAACACACTCTAAACACACATTTTTTTCTATCATTTAGATAGTTTTTCATTTATTTGATAATTGTTTCTATTTGAACCACCTAAAATGATCATATAGTTGTGTATTATATAGTTTTTCAATTATATTTCTCATTTTATCAATATATGCTAATGGATTATAAAGGGAAATTAAAAATTATTATTCATGGATTTTTATTCATAATGAAATGATTTTTACAATGAATATACACATATATAAAAATACAATACCTTCAAATAATCATAAAATAATGTTACCTTATTCATTATATGATAAAATTAATTTAATTCATGTTTTATTAGTAATTATTAATAAATAAGTTTTATCAATATTCATGTTAGGGTAATAATAAAACCCAAAAACATATTATTACTACTGAATGATTGAAAAATGTTATTTTATAGATGCAATAATACTATTTTTGAATAATCATAGATTAAATATAATTTTATAAATGTGATGAATAATATTTATGGAGTTGTTTATAGAAAATATAATGAGTAACGTATTAGGGACTAGAAAATACTTATATTAAAAACATTAAATTTATCTTTGACAGTCACATAGAAATGAAGGATTTGACAAACCTTTATATTAAAGCGATAATTAAAATTATAAGATAGGTTTATTAAGGAGATAATTTTTCCATTAATTAAAGTGTAATCCAATTAAATTGTTTTCATTGGTGTGGGTAGTTGATGGGTTATTTTATAAGTGAAATTCATTTGTATATTCCCAAATACTATATATTTATTTGATAAGTATTATAATATATCATTGTTTGTGGATTATAAGATTAAAAATAATAGATATAGGCTATTGGAAGGTTGATTATGTCATTATCATCATCACATTTACAGATAATATTTGTTTTTTTGACATTACCCCTTACGCTAAACCCTTTACATCATTTTACGTCTATATTGGAAACTCAGTTTTTACCTCTCAAACATAATTTTATGCATAAAATATAATTGAACTCACTATAAAATATATAATTGATGTTCATAATAAAAATACATTTTATCAAATTCAATTTTAGAAAATAAAAAAAATTTAATATAAGAGCATGTAGCATGTAAAAATTATAATTATAATAATAATTTATTTTTAAGAAAATAATGATTTTATTAATATTATAAATCTTTTCAAGTATTTTAAATTAATTTTATTTATTTTATAAAACATTTATGTTGAATTAATTGGGTTTTATTAATTAAATAATTATGTTACAATTAAATATATTATAATGAAAATAATAAATTTTAACAATATTTACAATTGATTAAATTTGGATATTTATTGAACCTATATTAATTAAACATAATAATATATCCTCTATTAAAACTATAATTTTTTATGTTATTTATTATTATACATTAAAATTTAATTTTACAGGAAAATAAAATTGTATAAAAAACATGAGTTGAGGAATACATTCATATAACTTATGAAATTAATAAGTACAAATTTATACTATCCTAAAATCTATAAAACAATCACTGAGTATCCCCTCGTAACAAACATGTGTGAAATATGTAATTATAGAAATCACCGGTTGATATTAGTCTAGTATCAATCAAATAGTGATTTCCATGAAATCGAACATAAAAAACATATGATTTACCTTGTGCTGTAAATTTCATCTTTTTTTTGGGAATGGTCTATGGAAAATCGAACTTATTATTCATCCTTTAAAAGATCAAATAAATGAAAATTTTATACATGAATTATATGTCCTGAAGTCACCCCCCTCCTTCATCATATATTTCCTAAAATATTTACATTAATTTATAACCACGTATTAAATTGATATGTTAAAATAATACAAAATTAATAAAATAAAATATATTATTTTCCCATTATTTATTAATATTTACAGTGACGGTGTTAGTAACCATATAATTTTTATTACCAAAAAATCCCAACAACCATATATTCCCAACATCCATATATATATATATATATATATATTAGAAACATCATATTCTTCTAAAAATAAATCATAGTACATAAATAACTCACATCAAATTATCTCATTAAATTTCAAAAGTTAAATATCGTATTTTCTTTTTGTTATATTCCTAGTAATGTTTTTATCAATGTTATGATCATTAAGTTTAAATATGATGGGAAATTTTTATATATATAATTTTTATTTACTTATGGATTTATTCCTTCTATTAACTTTCCAATGTAGTTTAAATTTAAAAATATAATAGCATATTTCATTTTATAATTTAATTTTATAACTACATAAAATAAGAAAATACTCATCCCGTTTTAGTTTTTCAAGTAAAAATATCTATCTGATCCTTACTGATAAATTCATCATAATATATCTAGGTTTATAATATAATTTCACCAACAATATTTAGTTACTCAGATGAAAAATATTTTGTAGACATTATATTACCATATTTGAATGTTCTATTCTAGCTATACGAATCTAATGATTTCACTATAGAACATTGAATATGTGTTGTTATTTAACAAAAAATTATATTTTAAATTTTAAATTTATGATTTGTTTTTCTCATAATAAATATAATATTATAGTTTCATAACTTATATATTTCATTAAAAAACATCATGTATGTACTTCCTCGAAATAGATTTATGGATAAAATCATGATCCTATTATAGGATAACTGGAATTAATAAGCTTAATTTTATGATCCATGTATGATATGGAATTTTATATATAACACCCCTACTCCAGAATCTCGGAGGCAGTTCATTATGTTTATTCAATGGCATGATTACAAGGAATGAAGTCCCGAGGACCGAATAGTTTAGATGTCTTGGAAAATAGATTATATACATGAAAATTACATTACACATTACAACATAAAAAATAAAATAAATAATCCTTCGAGAATACCATTATTACCCTAACCTAATATTGAATATCAATAATAATACACTTCTTGGAATCCTGCAATAACAAAACATAAGAAATGTGAGAGATGAGATGCTCATTAAGGGTAAATAATTTACCGGAATCTATAAACATTTAAGGAAATATGTCTAATAAAAAAGTCATTTTAAACATAAACATGAACATAATATAGAAAAAAAATTCAAACATTACAATAAAATCATTAATTTGGATATTCTACTAGTCAAATAATCAACTGTAATAACTAATTTCAAAAAAATGGAATGCGCAATATTAGACATCATATCCACATTGTCAAGGTCTCATTCCAAGACTACAAATGCGAATTTTGTCAGGTCCTTGTGCAAAGACACAAATTTATATCCTGGGACCTACCGATACATCGAGAGGCTATAGAGGGCCCTGCACATCACTTACTAAGTCCAATTCATTCCTCACACGAAATTGGTGAAGCATTATATAAATATTCATATTATAACGAGCTTAAAAAATGTTAATACTTTACACATAAACCATGATTGGTTTAAAAATGATACAACACCAATCAATCATATAAAAACTCGTTAAATACAATATATATTATTTTTTCATTATAAATCAACATCAATCAAGAATAATATCTAGTAAAAGATGTTAAAAAAGTTGAAAACAATCCGTAAAACACTTTGAGAGATATATCCCTTTTTGTGAAATAATTTAAATATGAGACATTTATTAATGAATAAATTTAAAAGATATTTTTTATTAAAATTTTCCAATACCAATTTAAAACATTTGAAATTAATTAACAATTTAAAATAATCATTTCCAACCATGGATATTAACTAAAATGAATTTGAAAAATAAATCATTAAAAATATTAAAATTTTGATCTATTTAAATAGTCCCTTCCATAAAAACATGAAATATTCATTTTGAAATAATTTATATGAATCATGGACATGGATGATAAATATTTCCCAGTAAATACTTATGTATAAACAATCTTGGATATTAATGAGATTGAGTAATGAACCCTTACCTTGTATTTTTATTTTGTAAATGGAACGTTTAACCTCCGGTATAATTACAATAAAATGTTATTAAATTATAATAGAACCAAATTAATATTTCTGATATCATACCTGATTTCTTTATTAAATTATAAAACCTATTTAATAATAATTTTGATTTTCAAATAACATTCAGGATAATAATCTTTTTCCTTATCCTATGTGTTTTAGCTTGTTATTCATAATTGTATAACATATATAATTTTCTAGTTTCTTAATTAGTATAAAAAATTATTTATTTATCATATATAATCAGAATATAAATATGTATAACAAATGGATATATGAAATGGAAAACACCGTTTATGGAGACGGTAGGTCGTACGTATGCATAAACGATGTTTCCGTTATCATATCGTATTGGACGGAATTATATAAATGAGAAATATGTATATTTATATATATAGATTAACATTATTAGGACATATATTACATAATAATTATTAATATATATTTTTATAGTCATCTTTCAATGGTGAACGTGGATAAGAAACCCATCACATCATGGAGATGGTAAGCCATACGTATGTACGAGTGACAATATCATTTTCGTAACGATAAAATGGTATGGAATTGGATGGTATATTAACTAAAAATAAACATTACAGATAATTTTGATTAATTTTTTATATAATACATATCATTATATCCATCCAAATAATATAATTTTGACTAACAAATTATACCACGATGTGGTGACGGTAAGCCATGTGTACGCACGTATAATGACCTTGTCATTCATAGGATGGATAGAATAATGAATATGGTTGTACCATATTTATAATAAATTCTCAGTATGTATTTGTCTATGGATTTATTATTTTTATATAGAACAAAAAAAATAATTCGGATGCGGAAGAAGAAAAGAACTATGAATGAGGTGATGAAATAATTACCTCTTTTTCAGGTTCTTCCTTTTGATTTGAATAGAAATGATAAGTAGCATGGATTTATGATCAAATTATGGCATGTAGGTTGAATTTATTGTAGTTGGGAGGATATTTGAGTATGCTTTGGTGGATCCATATGGTTTTGGATTTTTTACATTAAATGAAGAAAAGTACACATTTATATGAGATGTGAGGGACAATTTAAAAATAGCTTGAAATATTAATTTATTATACAATAATTTTCGGTTAATAATAGCATAAAATGTATTTATTTATATGATAAGGATTTTATGGGTCTAAAACCTCCAAAAAATAGGTTTTAGAGAAGTTTAGTTCACCATATTATCCTTATATTTTAGATTTAACCATTAATTAAATAATTTAACTTTTACCATGTCTGCATTTATTATTATAACAAATTGTTAATAAACATAATATAAAATTTAAAGCGAATGTCAAGTGGTTCATTAATAAAATAAATATCATTATAGAATTCTTTTGGCTTATTTTTAGATTTTTTTTAAATATTATATCATTTAATAATATAGTATTTGTTTTAAAAACTCATTTATGTCTATATTGATACTATTTTGTATTTTGTTTTTATGAAAGTCATAAATAGTTTATTGCATAAAAAAATAAATTAAATCAACCCTACCATGTCATATTTTCCTAGAAAATTCGTGAACAGTATCAAAAGTCTCAATTTACCTTTATTTTGATATTTATAATATCAATTATTTTATTTTTTCATTAATAATGTAATCACTACATATCATTGTGTCATAAATAAATATAATTATTTAATGTCTAAAAATTATAAAGAAAATAAAATGATGTAATAAATATTTTCATATTTCTAAATAATATTTACAGTTAAATTTATCTTATGTGTCACCTTATATTAAAAATTGTTTGGTTACTAACCATTTAATTTAATAGTTTTAACTACTCTTTAAATAAAATATTATAAATGTCCTTAACTAAAACAAATGGATAAAAAGGATCTTATTTTAGTCCTAAGGTTGATTTCGGTCTAAATACACTTATCCAATAGAATTCGTATATGTGTTGGTGTAATTTTAATATTATTTTTACCTCTAATTGCATCACATACTTTTATTCATGGTAATTAAAATTCAAAAGTTACTCTTCACCAGAAATAATTTTAATCCTATTGAACCACATTTTACATTATAATGTGAACCATGTCTCCTAGATTTGTAATATTAAATTCATAGAAGCGGAAAAATTATGTTTCATGCATATTTGAAAATGTTCCTAGAAGGTGTATAAATGTTCCTATAAGGTGGGTAAAAGGCATTATAATGGTTCAATAAAATTTTATATAATCAATGTTATTATAAAATTACTCCAATGACTTATATTGTACTAATATATGTATAATGTATCTATTTTAAGATAAATTTATAATCAAAAATAATAATTTAAATGAAAAAGTCGGTTGTAATTTAAAATACAGTATTTTTTAATATTCTTAAAAATTAGTATGTTTTCAGATAAATACCAAAAAATGAACCCTAAGATAATTTTGATATTCTTAATTCAAAAATAATTTCTATTTTACCAAATTCAAAACATATAAGTTAAATTAATCAATTGGAAATTAATTCCAATTGTCATAACTAGAAAGAGGGTTTTTGAGAACTACAAACTATCAAAATATTTATAAGTGCTTATATCCAATTTAAATGTAAAATTACTAACAATGACCGACATTTGATTATATATTAAAACTATAATCTAATTATAATTCAAAATCATTAAAATGTATAATTTAACACTATAAATATTTATTATTAAAAAAGAGGGCTTCAATTAAAAATTTGTATTTTTCATTATTCATCAATATATACATGTTATTAGAACGAAAAAAAATAAGATTTTTTTCTACCCTAATTCTCAAAATTCAGTTTATTTTATCTAAATTTTCATATAAAAGTTTCAAATATTGGATTTAAAAATGGTTCTCCATTAAAAGGTTGTAAAATTTCATTTTTTTAAAATGATTCTTTTATCTAAAAAATTGAATTTGTTTATATATTACATATAAAAAACACATAATATGGAATTTAAAATTATTTTGAATATAAAACAATAAAAATTCAGTTATTAAAATTCATAACCTCTATTTAAATAGCTAGATTGGTATGTCATGGTGCACTCGATCTCGGGGATGAATGTGGCACAAGCAATTGAATTACTATAAAGTGATTACATATTTTGAAATCTGAGGGTGTTACATTCTATCCGCCTTCAATAATTATCATCATAGAAATTTGAAATTTTAATTTGAAAATAAAAGGATGATAATAGAAAACACATTTGTGGAAAAACCACATCATAAATATGGTTACTAATATTTAATCATAATGTAACACCCCAAAATATTATGAAAAATATTCTTTTTAATTTCATTAATGTCTTGTGTTGTATGCTACACCAAAAGGAGCTTGCACAATATGCATCCTTGACTTTCCTTGCATTACACACAATCGCCACCTTCCTCGATAGCGTGTGTAGTACAAAATAACGAGTTTCACTAAACAACAATATGTTATTAAAATATTATTAAAACTAGCCGTTATGAATAGTAATAACCACTTTTTGAAATTTTGTAAATTTTATTTTTCAAAATGGACTTCATTTTTGGATTCGGAATATCAAAATTAGCTTAGGGTGATATTTTGGTACTTTTCAGATAACTTTCATTTTCTGATGAATAGTGAAAATTACTAAATTTTAATTAGAAACAAACTTTTTAAAAAAAATAATTAATAGTGATAAATTATTAGTTTGAGTGGTTTTAAAGTATATTTAGAATATATTTTTACAATTTTATAGAATTTTTTTCATTGGATGTAATTTCACATTTAAACCAGACATGAACATGTGTCAATCTTTTGATAGTGATTATCTCTTAAAAACACGCTATTTGTTTTGACGACGGGAATTAATTTTTAAATTAAGTAATGAAACTAATATGTCTTGAATTTGGTAGAATAGAAATCATTTTTCAGTTCATAATATCAAATATAGCTTAGGCCTAATTTTTGGTATTTTTCTGGAAACTTTCATTTTTTGATGAATAGTGAAACCACTATGTGGTAGTTAAAAAAATGAATTTTTCATAAAACGTAATTTTACTGCTTCTATGAGTGGAATTTCAATAATCTGAGAGACATGATTAATTTCAATAAGTAAAATGTTGTTCAATGAGATTAAAATAATTTTTGGTGAATAGTAACTTTTTACTTTTTTTATCCACGGTTAAAAGTAAATAGGGTAATTAAGGATAAAAATGATATTATTATTAACTTTACATATGTCCTAATTCTATTGGATAAGTTTAATCCGACCAAAAACAACCTTAGGAAAAAAATATGACCATTTAGGCCCACATGGATTAGATTAGGACATTTATTAATATTTTATTTAAATAAGGGTTAAAATAGTTAAAATCAAAGTTTAATAAGTATCATTTTTAATACAGGGTTATACATAAGATAAATTCCACTATAAATATTAATTAAATAGCTAAAAATATTTTCTACATAATGATATTTGTTTTGTAATTTTTAGACTTTAAATATGTTAATTTATTTATGACACAAAGATGATGTAGTAATTATCTTATTAATAAAATATTTACATAATTGATGATATAAATACCCAAATAAATGTAATATGAGACTTTTTATGAATTCCTTTAATTTTTTAGGATAATATGACATGTTTTTATTGATATAAATAACTTATTTCGAAATAATCAGTCTGTTATGATTTTCACAAAAAACAATTACTAACTAGTGTCAAAATTGACATAAAATAGTTTTTAAAACAAATATTATATTATTACTTGTTATTTTGTTCCTAAAAATATAAGGTTCTTCCAATTGACTTAAATAAGGTTATATATATTAATAATAAACAACTTGGGGTTCTTTTGGCTTCTTATAGTAAGTTTATTAACCTTATAGTGTAAGAACACAAAAAGACATGGTAAAAGTAAAATTATCTAACTTAATGTTAAATCTAAATGATAAGGTTAAAATATGAAAACAAACATGTATAAATTTTATTGGATGATAGTATTTCGACACATCCCCACCTTATCTTCGAAATAAATCAATTTGGAGCTATTTAAAACTGAATTTGCATTTATAATAAAATAATATTTTAGTTATTCCAAAGGTGCCCCTGTCCTCCCTTATAAAAGGGAACCTCCTCCCTCTCTTCCTCACACCACTTTGAGCCTTCCAGCTCGTCCATCCCCTACCAAATTTCCTTCTCCACTTCCCTAGAAACATCTTAGAGATTCTAGTTTTCCTCAAAGACCAATTTAAGTGCCCTAAAAGGAGATCTCAAAGAGGCTCTTCAAAGAAGAGGTATTGTCCTTTACCGATTCTTTCAACTTTATTTCTTCTTCCACTTCTTCTTCATAGGTTGTTTCATTATGAAGTAATAACATAAGTATCAATAATATACTGATATGTTATTATAAGTATGAAAAAAACCTATTTCACCATCTATCCATCCTATGGAAAACGAAATCACCGCGCGTGCGTACGTACGGAATACCGTCTCCACATTGTGGTGTAATCTATTTTCCACCACCACCTTACTTGGATGGGTATAATGGTGTAAATAATAACTATATATGATTATTGTAAAGTGATATTGATTCTGAAATAGTATACATAGACTCCAATATAATTTAACGATCATGAGAACGATATCATCGCTCGTGCGTACGTACGGACTACCGTCTCCACGACATGATGAGATTCATTCTCCACGTTAACCATTCATGAATTATTATAATATATATACAATAAGTAATAATTAAATATATGACATAATAATGATACTTTATTTATGTTTATATATATGTATTTCATATACTTATTTCCATTAAACTCAATAAGGAAACGAAAACAGCGTTAATGCGTAGGTACGGCCTACCGTCTCCATGAACGGTGTATTTCTTTCCATTTAATGATCTATTATATATATTTATATTATGAATATATATTATATATAAATCATGTTTTATATTATGGAATTAAGTAATCATGATCTATGTAATCATATGAATTATTACAAGTGAAGACATGGACGACAAATGAAACGATTTTACCCAAAACGCTCTTTAACATGGAATTTACAAAAGACCGGGTAATATAAATTCATAAGTGAACCATATATGATATCATAACAGTGAGTATGATTATGGAATAAGTAAATGAAATTATTTAAGTCATTATACAGGAGGTTCGGACACTTACGAAGCAAATCAGACCTAAGGTAAGGGATAATTGTGCAAATCCCAATTTTATCTGAGGTTACTTATTCATAAGTATTTACTGGGGTTATTGCTATCATCCATTTCCATGTTTTATAAAAGTGTAGTCATGTATTTTTAAAGTCCCTTTATACCCATTTTGACTTTTACCCCATGGTATGGAAGGAATCATTCTTTTGTTTACCCTACGAGGTAATTTTTTTAACATTTCTGAAAAAAGTACAAGAAGAATGTTATTTTAACTTATACAAAACGAACAGATTTTTAAAGTATTATAAATCCATATTTTCATGATTCTTCCTAAAAATATTTCATGACTATTTTCAAAAAAAGCTCTTTCATTAAAAATAGCATGACGTTTTGTGAAAAGAAATTGATTTTGAAGAAGAAATGATAATTTCCTCAATAATTCATTTCATGTGTTTTATCAAAAACTTTTTCCATCTAAGATGACATTATTTCATAGGTGTATGTTTCAAGTATAATGTATCTATGATTTACATGGTTTCACTTTTCTTATTATTAAATGATATCCATTTCTTTTATATATATTATGCGATTATGGGATGATGTTTATGAAACCCATTTTATTTATTGTGTTACTATGAATGATGTATGTTTATTTTGTGGCACAAGTATGAATGATTTAATTATGAGATGGGTGAGACCTATATCTCCCTCCAATACATTGGGTAAAGATTTATATGTCATGATACAGACATGGCTGGAACAGCAAGTTAACAGGTTCAATAATACAGGACTAGAACGAGGAGTGAACTCGATTCAGAAAGGGACTTTGTCCACTAAGATGGTATTGGCAGCAATACCTTGGCTACTATGGAAATCATATCATGTGCTTAATGGTGCCACGATTAAATGTTTTATTCCCATGGAATTTTCTCATTCTTAATGTTTCTTTATGATCTATGACTTACGTACTTCCATGTATTGTGTCATTTCTCAATCTTTTGATGTTTAAACATTATGTTCATGTTTTTAAGCTCAAATTTATATGGTATGTTTTATTTTATACATGCTTACCCTTACTGAGAATTTGAGCTCTCCCTTTTTATGTTTTCTTTTCCCCAGGATATAAAGAAAGGTTTTAGTTAAGAAAAAAATGGATGATCTTTATGGGAGATGTTGAAAATAATTCACCACTATTATAGGATTAGGTTCCATTTTTCCAAAGACAATAAACTATTACGGTCCTTATGCGTGTGTTTTTGTTATGTATTAAGTATTCCGCTAAATTAATGTAATGTCCATGTATGTCAAGATTTGGGTCTCTATAGATGGTATCAGAGGAAAATTTTAGTCAACCTTTGGAACCTAGGATGCAAAAACGTTAGTGAGATCCCTAGAGATATTTCTAAGGTATGTCTAGGGATGTACCTAAGGATAAGTATACGTATAGGATATAGTCCTAGAACTATGGTAATGATATTAGATTAAACCAAAGATGTTATATATTGAAGTTACTCCACCTTAATTATGAATTTTTACTCTATAACTATTCTTTTTGGGTTTTAGAAAATGGTTGGAAACAAGATGATTCACTATAATGGAGGATATGATGGACAATGGAATTATATTATTCATGAGCAACCAAATGAAATGGGATTTGGAAGTCCAAACATCATTATTATACCGAATCAGCAATCTCATAATATGATCAATAAAGTAAAATTTGGTAAGTTTCCTGACTCGGATAATAAGAGAAAGATGGAGTTTCATGATGATCATATAGGAAAGAAAGTTCAATTTCCGCTATGTAAATCAAGTTGGAAGAGGCATCAGGGAGAATGTTTCAAAGGAACTAGAAGATGCTTTGGGTGTGGAAAATAAGGACACAAAGTCAGTATGTGAAATGGAAAAGTTTCAGTTAACACCAGGGATGAGGATAATGGTATTGCTACGACATCAACAATGGTTAAATGTTTTAAATGTGGAATGTGCGGGCATTATGAAAACCAACTCCCTATGGGAAAGTCTCATGAAGAGAATCAGTATAGTCGTATGGGTAGTATTTATGTTGATGATGATGAAGAGACTACAAATGATATGTGAGACGAAAGAATTGTTGAATCTCGATAAATTGGTTAAGAATGTAGTGGAATGATTACAAGTTTATCATGTGTAATGTTGAATAAGTAATCTCATGGTACTATGGAATAAATAGACATCTAAGGATTGTTACACTGTTGTCTTTCCTTGAGTTTTGAATGTGTATGATTAATGGTACTAGTATCCATGAAAGGTTATACAGATATTTTTGGAATATAGATGATATGCGCATAATGAAGAGATAAGGAGAAAATTAAATGTTTGATAGTATTCATTAGCTAATTACTGATATAAGGAGAAGGTTATATCATGGTGTGAGTATATAGAATTTATGGATTTTGGTATGTGGAATGAGTTAACATTTGACAACATTCATGTTTTAGGGTTTAATGGGTATTCATTTTTCAATAGAATACATGATTAAGGTATTCAATGATTGGAATGTGACCAAAAAGATATATGGGGGATAAATGATGGTATTCACATGCTTGGTTGATGACATTTCAAGTAATCATTTTCTTTATACAATGAGCTTGGCCCGAAGTATTTTAAATAATCCTAAATATTGGAATGGATTATATTGGACATAAGTTAGTATTGTTTAAGGATAGAACATTTTTTTGATATTACTTATGGGATGTTATAGTAATGTAGTTTTAGAAAAAGTAAAACCTACAGGACGGGAGACAACCCATCGCGTCGGACAAGGCTGTGTGAATCGAACCCACAACCGAAGTGTGATTGGCCTTTATCTCCTACCACTGGCCTACAGGAAGACCCTGTTTAGTAGAAAATAGTTTTATTATATTAAGCAGTATGATATGTGAAGTATAAGTCCATTTTAGGAACCATATATGATTAATCTCACTATAGATTGACTTATGTATTTTGGATAACTTTTATAACCTTTTGTTTGAGACAGATAGAATGACCCATCATTCTATCACATGATCAGCTAACACATCACGAATAACAAATTCAACTTCATTTCATTAAGGAATGAAGTGGAAATTGTTCAATTAATGAACAACAATGAGATTGTACCAAAATCATGGAAATATTTCTTTTAATTCATCAACTTTAGGGAAATGATCTTGAAAACCAAAAATGTTTTCCTAGTGCCCTAATACGTGATGAATCATATGGTACCTTAGATCATCACAAATCTATGGATTTGTGATTGCTGTCTTTTCCATAGCCATGTTCTCTACCACTCTCCATCAGAACAGGATGGTTAGATTTCTCTTCCATATCCATATTTTCATCTATGTGGAAACCCAGTGATTAGTTAATCTGGGTAACCGTTACATTTCATACTTTTGTTTTTAAATATTGGTTTTGGTATTCCTTTTTACGATGTGGGTTTCTATTAAAGATACTTTTGAGGAGTAAACCATTTATAAACCCGATGAATTTCGATGGAGAAATTCATTTTAAGGGGTGTAGAATGTAACACCCCAAAATTTTATGAAAAATATTCTTTTTAAAATCATTAATGTCTTGTGTTGTATGCTACACCAAAAGGAGCTTGCACAACACATATCCTTGACTTGCCTTGCATTACACGCAATCACGACCTTGCACGATAGCGTGTGTATTACGCAATAACGTGTTTCAATAAACAACAATATGCTATTAAAATATTAATAAAACTAACCGTTATGAATAGTAATAACCACTTTTTTAAATTTTGTAAATTTTATTTTTCTAAATGGACTTCTTTTTTGGATTCAGAATATCGAAATTAGATTAGGTTGAAATTTTGGTACTTTTCGGATAACATTCATTTTCTGATGAATAGTGAAAATTACTAAATTTTAATTAAAAAAACCTTTTTAATCGAAATAATTAATAGTGATAAATTAATAATTTGAGTGGTTATAAATTATATTTAGAATATATTCTTACAATTTAATAAAATGATGGTAATTGGATGTAATTTCACATTTAAACCATACAAGAACATGTGTCAATCTTTTGATAGTTATTATCTCTTAAGAACACGCTATTTGTTTTGACGACATAAATTAATTTTTAAATTATGTAATTCAACTGATATTTTTTGAATTTGGTAAAATAGACATCAATTTTCAGTTCATAATATCAAATATAGCTTAGGCCTAATTTTTGGTATTTTTCTGGAAACTTTCATTTTTTGATTAATAGTGAAACCACTAAGTGGTAGTTAAAAAAATTGAACTTTTCATAAAACATAATTTTACCGCTTCTTTGAGTGGAATTTCAAATATCCGAGAGACACGGTTGATGTCAGTATGTAAAATGTGGTTCAATGAGATGAAAATAATTATTGGTGAATAATAACTTTTTACGTTTTTAAACCACGATTAAAAGTAAATAGGGTAATTAAGGGTAAAAATGTTATTATTATTAACCTAACACATGTCCTAATTCTATTGGATAAGTGTAATTAGACCAAAAAAACCTTAGGAATACAATATGACCATTTAGGATCACTTGGATTAGATTAGGACATTTATTATTAATTTATTTAAAGAAGGGTTAAAATAGTTAAAATCAATGTTTAATAAGTATATCATTTTTAATACAGGGTAATACATAAGAGAAATTTTACTATAAATATTCCTTAAAAATATAATAAGATTTCCTACATAATGATATTTTAATATTAATTTTTATACTTTAAATAAGTTAATTTATTTATGACATAAAGATGATGCAGTAATTATCTTATTAATGAAATATTGACATAATTGATGTTATAAATACCCAAATTAATGTAATATGATACTTTTTATGAATTACACTAATTTTCTATGTTAATATGACATGTTAGTATTGATATAATAAATGTTTTTTGAACTAATCAGTATGTTATGATTTTCACAAAAATCAATTACTAAATAGTGTCAAAATTGACATTAAATAGTTTTTAAAACAAATATTATATTATTAATTGTTATTTTATTCCTAAAAATATAAGGTTCGGCCAAATGACTTAGATATGGTTATACATATTAATAATAAACAACTTGGGGTTCGTTTGGATTCTTATAGTAAGTTTATTAACCTTATAGTGTAAGAACCCAAAAAGACACGGTAAAAGAAAAAATATCTAACTTAATGTTAAATTTAAATGATAAGTTAAAATAGCAACCTAATCTTGTCTAAATTATATTGGATGAGATTATTTAGACCCATACCCACCATAGATTCTAAATAAATCAATTTGGAGCTATTTAAAGCCGAATTTGACTTTATAATAAAATAATATTTTTTGTTATTCCAAAGATGCCCCTCTCCTCCCTTATAAAAGGGCACCTCCTCCCTCTCTTCCTCACACCACATTGATGCTTCATGCTCGGAAAAAACCTGCCAAATTATCCTCTACACTTCCATAGAAACATCCTAGAGGTTCTTTTCCTCCTCAAAGAACAATTTTAGTGCCCTAAAAGGAGATCTCAAAGAGGCTCTTCAAAGAAGAGGTAATGTATATTACAGATTCTTTCAACTTTATTTCTTCTTCCACTTCTTCTTCTTAGGTTGTTTAATTATGAAGTAATAACATCAGTATAACACATATACTGATATGTTATTATATGTATGAAACAACCCTATTTCACCATCTATCCATCCTATAGAAACTGAAATCACTGCGCGTGCGTACGTACGGAATACCGTCTCCACGCCGTGGTGTAATCTATTTTCCACCACCACCTTACGTGGATGGGTATAATGGTGTACATAATAACTATATATGATTATTGTAAAGTGATATTGATTCTGAAATAGTACACATACTCT
The DNA here is from genome assembly GCA_963277665.1 of Viscum album. Lineage (NCBI taxonomy): Eukaryota > Viridiplantae > Streptophyta > Magnoliopsida > Santalales > Viscaceae > Viscum > Viscum album. Next base: position 1,452,607,022 of record OY728155.1, read on the forward strand.
CAAATACAATTCCACAATCATGAAAATGATATCATCGCTCGTGCGTACGTCCGGACTACCGTCTCCACGACGTGATGAGATTCATTCTCCAAGTTAACCATTCATGAATGATTATAAAATATATATAATAAGTAATCATGAAATATATGACATAATAATGATACTGGATTTATGTTTATATATATGTATGTCATATACTTAATTTCATTCATCTCAATAAGGAAACGAAAACAGCGTTAATGCGTAGGTACGGCCTACCGTCTCCATGAACGGTGTATTTCTTTCCATTTACTGATCTATTATATATATGTATATTCTGAATATATATTATATATAAATCATGTTTTATATTCTGGAATTAAGTAATCATGATCTAAGTAATCATATAAATAATTACAAGTCAAAACACAGACGACAAATGAAACGATTTTACCCAAAACGCTCTTTAATATGGAATTAAAAAAGAAAGGGTAATATAAAGTCACAAGTGAACCATATATGATATCATAACAATGATTATGATTCTGGAATAAGTCAATGACATTATTTAAATCATTATACAAGAGGTTCGTACACTTACGAATCAAATCAGACCTAAGGTAAGATATAATTGTGAAAATATCATTTTTATCCAAGATTACTTATTCATAAGTATTTACTGGGGTTATTTCTATCATCCATGTCCATGTTTTATAAAAGTGTATTCATTTATTTTTAAAGTCATTTTATACCGATTTTGACTTTTAGCCCATGGTATGGAAGGAATCATTCTTTTGTTTAACCTATGAGGTACTTTTTTTAACTATTCCAACAAAAGTACAAGAAGAATGTTTTTTAAAAGTATACGGCACGAACAGATTTTTACAGTTTTATAAAGACTTATTTTCATGATGCATCATAAAAATATTTCATGAATAGTTTCAATAAAATCACTTTATTTTAAAATACCATGGCATTTTTTGAAAATAAATTGATTTTGAAGAAGAAATGATATTTTCCTCAAGAATTAATTTCAAGTGTTTTATCAAAACCTTTTTCCATCTAAGATGACATTATTTCATATGTGTATATTTCAAGTACAAAGTCTCTATGATTTACATGGTTTAACTTTTATTATTATGAAATGATATCCTTTTCATTTATATGGATTATGTGATTACGATATGATGTTTATGAAACCAATTTTATTTATTGGGTTACTATGAATGATGTATGTTTATTTTGTGGCACAAGTAATAATGATTTCATTATGAGATGGGTGAGACCTATATCTCCCTCCAATGCATTGGGTAAAGATTTATATCTCATGAGATAGACATGGCTGGAATGGCAAGTTAAACCAGTTCAGTAATACAGGGCTGGAACGAGGAGGGAACTCGATTCAGAAAGGGACTTTGTCCACTAAGATGGTCTGGGCAGAAATGACTTGGCTACTATGGAAATCATATCATGTGCTTAATGGTTTCCACAATTACATGTTTTATTTCCATGCTATACTATCATTATTAATGTTTCTTTATGATCTATGCCATACGTACTTCCATGTTTTGTGTCATTTCTCAAACATTTTATGTTTAAACATTATGTTCATGTTTTTAAGTTCAAATGTATATGGTATATTTTATTTTATCCATGCTTACCCTTACTGAGCATTTGAGCTCACCCTTTTTATGTTTTCTTTTCCCCAAGATATAAAGAAAGGTTTTAGGTAAGAAAAAAAAGGGAAGATATTTATGGGAGATGTTAAAGATCTTTCACCACTATTAGAGGATTGCGTTCCATGTTTCCAATGACACTAAACTATTACGGTCCTTGTGTGTGTGTTTTTGTTATGTATTAAGTTTTCTGCTAATGTAATGTAATGTCCTTGTACGTCAAGATTTGGGTCTCTACACTTAATATGAAGGAAAGTGAAATGAAAAAGTAACAAAAAATTTGGGGTTTTGAATAGGATAACACTAGGGCTAATTATAGACACATAATTGGAGGAAAACATAAATATTTAGAGGTAGGGATTGAGTACATCAATCACAAAGAGGTGAATAATATAAAATGAGAAATTGAGGGCCTGCAAGCCATACATAAATCTATGATGATTTAAAATATCACCAGTTTAACATAACATATAATATAATGATAACAAATAATTTTAGATACTTTATTTTTTGAAGAGGTTTGATTAATTTAATATCAATATAAAGAATCAAGAAAACATAATTGATTTATTTACCTTTCATAATCACAATCTAATCAATTTATTGTCCTTAAGTCTATTTTCACTTCATCCATTACACTAGGAAATGAATGTTCTAAATAAATTTTTTTATGCATGCTACTCAGCTTATAAATAATATTGCCCGTAATTATTTCCTTAATCCTCTATATGTTTAATAAAATAAAAAAGGTTAGGTCAAAGAATCCAATAAATTATATTTAACCTTAATCAAAATATCATGTGATCAACTTACTCCATTCCAACTATTAGTCTTACAAAAAATACTTGTGTCCCGACTCATAGTACAATAATAAATATAAGAGGTAAACAAAATTAAGATCTTTTTTCCACATTATAACACGTGAATACCTCCATCATGTATTCTCATAAAACATGGTAAAATCCTTAATTACCATAAAACCTTATTCATTTCATTCTTAATCCATTTTTCCTTATAGAGTACATGATATACAACATATATCCAAAAAAATGTTTTAAACTCCAACAATGATGTAAGAAACAATTAAATGCTTTCAAGGTAGTCAAGAATATCCAATAAAATTTGACAAAATCAATCATATATTATTTAGTAATCATTATCTCAGTTTTGGAAGAATATTAACGGTTATATTTTCTCCCATCAATTATTTTCCTAATGTTTAACTAGAAACTATGTCACATTACATGGTACCATAAAATCTCAAATCCTTAATGAAATAGTACTATAGTATAATCCTTATATTCACTATAATTATTATAAATTGTACATCATTAATACAATAATAAAACAACACAAAACGTCAATGATAACATAAGAACACTAATCATTCCACTTTATCTATGATAGTATCATAACTTTATTATGATCAAATAGAATCATTTAGGGTGTACTCTGATGATTGGGAGATTGATTCATGTAGTGTGGAAACAACTTATAAATGAAGCATTGTACATTTGATTCATTTTTATTAAACATGAAATGATTAAATTGGTGTCATTTTTATCCACACTTATAACAAACCCCCATTACTATCATTCACATCCAAGGGTGATTCTATCCAATGGTATCACATATAGGAAAATGCTTCTGTCCCTTTATATCATTATCTATCATTCTCTCTACTATCCTCTTCTTCTATTGATTGCCTTCAAAGCCGTAAAACTAATACAATTCTTTACTTATCTAATTAACACATGATATTATTTCTTCCTATGATGAGAATGCATGGGAGACTGATTCCCTTATAAATATTGGCTTATGAGAAAGAATGATATTATCCTTCTTACTCCTCAGATCATGCATATTCCCAGAGTTCACATTCTATCTACTCGGTACCATTTATGAATAATGTAATATACTAGGTTAGATCATATCATAATGTTTAATCGAAAAAGTAGAATAATTCACAACATTAATTGAATATTTTCACAAATATGGACTCACAATAATAAAAATGGTTTCATTGATGAAATATTTTCTCATAAATCCTTCATAATGGGTTTTAAAGAAAATGTGAATTATATTAGAATATTCCATAGGAATTTCCTAACCAAGAGTGCAGCAAGGCCCCTTGTCGTGCACCAGTACCTATTTGAGTCTACCTCGAAATGGGGTTTTAGGGTTTTACCCCTAGATATATCTAAGCTAGAGACACCTCTACCTACTCATATAAAGTCATGGATTTATTTCTTATAAAAAACATAAAATCTATAGATTATTAGAATTCTTTGACGTTTTTCTATACTAATCCCCAATGTCTATCTCAGGGTAATGTTTTATTATCAGAGTGTATCTAAATCTATTTCTATGGTAGTTGCTAAAATTCCATTGATATCTACTGTACTGTACCAACCCCAAAAACCCAGATCCGGTTCATTATTTTAATACATTGACATGATGATAAAGAATAAATTCCTGAATGTCAGATAAGTTCAGCAGTCTTAGAAAATATATTATATATATGAATATTAAATTACACATTAAAAAAAACAAAACATAAATAATCATTTGAGAAATTCATTATTACCCTACCTTAATCCTACATCTAAATCATAATACACATCTTGGAATCTTATTAAATGAAAACATAAGAAAGTGGTGTGATCATATGCTCAGTAAGGGTAAATAATTTAGAATAATCTATAAAAATTAATGCAGTATGTGTAATAAAAAAAATCCTTTTAAACATAAACTTGAACCAAATATGGAAAAAATAAATCAAAAGTTACCATATAAACATTATCATGGATATTATATTAGTCGAATAATCAAATGAAATAACTAATTTAATTACTAGGGAATTCCAAATGTCAAACATCATAACTGCATAGTTGAGGTGTTGAACCAAGACAAAAAATAAATTTTTTTCAAGGCCATGTTCCAAGGAAAAAATGTTTCTCATGAAACCCACCGATGAATCAAGAGGATATTGGAGGCCTCTCCAATAAATTATTATGTCCAATGCATTCCACATATAAAACAGTGAAACATTTCAAAAACATTCATATCAAAACTATCATAAAAAATTGTAATACTTTAACCATACAACATGAATGGAATAAAAATATCACATTCACTGTCAAACATATCATAAATCATTAAATTCAATATAGAATGTTATATTATAACTAATAAACCTTAATCAATAATAATATCTATTAAAGAATTTTGACATAGTTGAAAAAGATTAGTAAAACTCGTTGAGAGAAATATCCCATTTTTGTGAAATCATTTAAACGTTACTCATTTATAAAGGAATTCATTTAAGAAATTTTTTTGAATCGATGTGTCCAATTCCAATGTGAATCTTTTGAATGGAATTAACATTTTAATTCAATATGGTCCATATAAATAATTACATAAAATCATTATGAAAACATAGACATTAATTAAAATGTTTTTTAAAAATAAGTCATTAAAAAAATTAAATAATGATCTACATAAAGTGCAACTTCCAAAAAACCTTAAAAGATTCATTTTAAATTTTTTTTGTTGAAACATGGAAATGGATGATAAATATTTCCACTAAATTACTTACGTATAAACAATCTTAAATAATAATGAGATTGAGTAATTAACCCTTACCTTGTACATTCCTTTAGTTGAAGGTATGTTTAACCTCTTGTATAATTACCATAGTATCTTATTAAATTTTACCAGAAACATATTCATATTTATGATATCATACATTATTCCTTTATAACTTTATACAACTTATTTTATATTAATATCCATTTTAACATAATATTTCGGGTAATAATCGATTTCTTTATCGTACTTGTCTTAACTTGTTATTCTTAATCGTATCACATGTATAATGATTTAATAGCTTCAATAATATAAAAAATAATTTATGAATAATATAACATCATAATGTAAATATTTATAATAGATAGATATATGAAATGTAAAACTCCATTTTTGGAGACAATAAGTTGTACATATGCACAAACGTTGTTTCTATTTTCCTATCGTATTGAACGGAACTAAGAGAATGAGATATATGTAAATAAATACACACACACACACATATATATATATATACAGTAGAATTATTATTTCATATATTATATACTTATTAATTATATATATATATATTTATCTTCATTGAATGGTGAATGTGGAAATGAATATCATCACATCGAGGAGACGGTAAGAGGAACACATGCATGAGCGATGATATCATTTCATTAATGATAAAATGGTATGGAATTGGATGATATATTAATTATATAGACAAATTACAATATTATGTTAATTTTTTTATATAATACACATCATTATACCAATCCATATAACTTAACATTGAATAACAAATTACACCACATCGTGGAGACGGTAACCCGTACGTACGCACGCTTGGTGACTTTGTAATTTATAGGATCGATAAAATAATGAATATATTTGTATCAAAATTATAACAAAATATAGTTATGTATATTTTACTGTATTTATTATTATTTTTATGGATCAAGAAGTAAATAAGAAGTGGAAGAATGAAAAGAACTTTGAAAAAGGTGATGAACTAATTATCTCTTATTCGGGTTCATCCTTTTTATTCGAACAATACGGATCCCTTGGATTTCATTATGATAAAATTAAGGAATATAGGCTTAATTGAGGGTAGTTGGGAGGATATTTTAGCAGGTTATGGCATAGTTAAGAGGATTTTGGAGTGTGATTTTATGAAAAGGGGAAGTTCCCTATTCTAAGAGAGGTGAGGGGTACTTTAGGAAGAGCTTGAAATATTAATTTATTATAAAATAATTGAGGGTTATCAATAGATCCAAATGGATTTATTTAGAGGATTAGGTGGGTATGGGTATGAATACATATAGGAAATTGGTTTTATAAAAGTTTACGTCACCATATAAACCTTATATCTTGTTTTAACCATTAGGTAAATAGTTTAACTATTACCATTTCTTCTTGTTTTATTATAATACATCGTTAATAAACCTACTATTAAAGGCCAAGTGAACATAAAGATGTTCATTAATGTCATATATATCTTTATATATGTCCTTTTTTCTATCATATTTTTTTTGGAATATTAAACTATTTTATTATATAATATTTGTTTTACGAAAACTCATTTATGTCAATTTTGACACTATTCTGTACTTGGTATTTGTTAAAGTCGTAAGAAGTTTATTACATAGAAAAAAACAATAAATCAACCTGATAATGTCATATTCACCTACATAATCCTTGTATGTCATAAAAATACTCAATTTACATTTTTTTTATATTTATAGTATCAATTATTTTAATTATTCTTTAATAAGGGAATCACTACATTATCATTGTGTCAAAATTAAATTTTTTTATTTAATGTATAAAAATTATAAATAAAATACCATGATGTAGTATTTCATTTTAAATTTTTTATTAATATTTATAGTGGAATTTATCATATTTTTTACCCTATATTAAAAATGGTTTACTTATTATACATTGATTTTAACACTTTTAACTCATATTTTAATATTATATATGAAATGTCTTAATCTAACTAAAATGGAATAAAATGATCTTATTTTGGTCTTAAAGATGTTTTTTTTGAAATAAACTTCTCAAATAAATTTATGTCATGTGTTTGGGTAATTTTAATATTATTTGTACCTTTAATTACATTACATACTTTTAATTGTTGTAAATAAAATTCAAAACTAATTATTCACGAGAAATTATTTTCATACTGTGCAAAAAGAATTTCCATACTCATGTAAACCTTATCTCTCAGATTTTTGAAAATAAATTCACAGAATCATTAAAATTATGTTTTATGAAAATTTTCAAATGTGCATAAAAGGTAGATAAATGAGCCTAGAAAGTTGGTAGAACACATTAAAATGGTTCAATAAAACTTTATATTCCTAATATTATTATAAAATAAATCAAATGACATAAATTATACTAATCTATATATATATATTATGTATATATTTAATTATAAATTGTTAATTAAAAAATTATTTAAATGAAAATGTAACTTTTTTGAGTTATGTAGTATTTTTCAAAACTCATCAAAAATTTAATGTTTTCATAAAAATACTACAAATTCACCCAAATCTAATTTTGATCATAAAAATTCAAAAATTATGTCTATTTTACAAAATTAAAAACATTGATGTTTAATTAATTAATTAAAAATTAATTCCCATTGTCAAATCCAGAATGCAGGTTTTTGATAAGTAAAAACTATTAAAAATTTAATATGTGTTCTTGTCTAATTTAACTGTAAAATTACATCCAAAAACCATCATTATATAAAATGAAAAATATATAATCTATTTACTCAAAAAACAAGTGAAATTTATAATTTAACTATATAAATTATTCTCATTAAAAAAGATGTTTTCAATTAAAAATTATTATTTCCACTATTCATCAAAATATTAATGTTATGAGAAAAACACAAAAAATTTATCCAAACTTAATTTTTATACCCCTTTAATACTTAAGTTGTTTATTAAGTAAAATTAAATATATAAGAGTGTAAAATATTGGATTAAAAAGGGTTCGATATTAATTTGTGGTCAAATGTCATTTTTTTTGAAAAACACTTCTTTAATTTGAAAAAAATGAATTTGTCCTTATATTAAGACTAAAAACACATAATATGGATGTTAAAATTATGTGGATTATATAAAATATAGAAATAAGTTAATATTATTCATAACCTCTTTTTAAATTTTTAGTTTGGTATGTCGTGGTTCACTCAAACTCGGTGTTACGTGTGGCGCAAGATATTAAATTACTTTAAATAAATAACTTATTATGAAATCCTAGTGTGTTAAATTATAGTTCCAAATGTTTCAAATTAATATATTTCCTTTCTTCTATAATATATTAACCCACATATATAGAGATATTTGAAGGAATTATTTTTCACCAACTCAAAACTCTAGATATCATAAAATATTATCGAGTTAAATCATATTACAACATTAAACATCCATAAAATGATTCTAGATGGATTAAAAATAATACAATCATTCATAAACAAGATAGGTTCACCGAGTATCTCTCTCTCTATCGTCACTATATAATTCATGTGTTTTTCAACTATTCTTATATGAATAGTCTAATAGTTCCATTAGGATTATTGAGTGGAAATTATTATAATATGATAACTCAACTGTATGAATATTTTGACTCTAACATCCACTGAAAAATATTGATAATGTAAAAAAGAATATATTCTAATGTATGTTTTTTTTATATTTACTATAATTTTGAGATTGATATTTTTTCAAAAACACATATTTTCATCCAAATATTTTTGATGAATTTTAAACAATTTTTATTTGAATACTTATTATCAATTTGATATAATTGAATGTCATTTTTCATATGTACATACGAATTCCAATATGTTTTAATTGAAATTTTAGTTCTTTGATAAGTGAAATCGAATAATAATCATGTGTTAATACTAATTTTAATATTTCATGGGTTTATTTTTTAAATTAATTTACAAAATTTTATTTTCTAAATAAAAAATATTCATTGATTATTTTATATTTTAATATAATATGAATAAAATTAAAATTATATAGAAATTATAGAAAATTAATAATAAATAATAAAGGATGGTGATGTTTTGATGGTGTTCTATTTAGATATAAAATTTCACAATTGTAATTTTCATTGATGGTGTGAATGGATAGACAACCCATATGTAGACATGTATGTAGTTAGACACCCGAGTGGGTGGAAATCCAATATAAATTTATGAAACATAAGGGATAAATTTTTTAGGAAGGTCATATTGTATAATTTGAAAATGCATAAAGGTGTTGATGATATAATAGCATAAGAGCATCCAACATGGGGTTTCAATGTGGATAATTAATTATGATAATTTCCAATAGTGTTTCCAACAGAGTAGGGATCCGCATGTGTTGGGTAATGAAGAAAATTGTAACTAAATGAACATTCAATATTTTCTGAATCATTACCTATGAACTATTAAAATGGAAAAAAATTCATCCACATAGGATGGTATTATATTTATCATGTGGTTTATGAATCACATCCCCAGCATCATCTACAGAATTATTTAAAACAACCATGACACCCATTAATTGATCTTCATACGAGCTACTATAGAGGTTGGGTCGACCATAGGCTTATGTACTACATTGTGGGTGTTACACTCTGAAATGAAGGATTTATTCTACTGTTCCAAGATGGTTCATAATGCGACTTCATGTGCACCTCCCCATACGACCATGGTATCCAACTATCCACGAGGGTCTAATATGTAATGTGGGGGGAGTAAACCATATTTATCAAAACATCATGATATCTAAAATAAATAAATTATATGAAAATGATAATAAACAATAAGAAATCACCATCTAATATCACGTGAATAAATCCAAAACATATAAAATTTCTATAAACCAATGTAGAAGATATGTTATATCATATAAGTTTGATGTTTCAAATAAAACCCAAAATAAATGCGCACTGAGAACACCCATGTATGACTTAGCATCATTTTTTGTTCACTCATCAATGATTCATCCTAAATACTAACTATTCCATTTAAATCTAAATTTTCTCTAATACATTCCTGAAAACATGAAGTCAATTTGGGTACCAATCAGTGAGCCCAGGTAGTTTGTGAGTACAACTCAATAGGATACCATAAATGGTTTTTAATAAAATATAATTTCGATAATGTTTTGTAATCTGTTTTTGAATAATATAGAGAAAAATAAAAAGTAATGATGTTTTTTATTTATTATTCATCAACCAGCAACATAGACCATTGGGTTAACAATGACACAAAAACTAATCATACATACATCATTCAATGTTACAGTCTAAACAATATACCAAAGTAATATCAAAATTTGTTCTTCATTGGAATTAATTATATAATTTGCTTCCCATTTTTCAATTCCTACATCTGGGGTCTTAATCTATACTTTGGAACCCCATAGATATTTTGAGTGGGCACACCTAAGCCACAACTCATTGTTCAAATACTATATATATATATATATATAGGTCCTATTATAGAAATCTATAACCCTGTAGATATTTTGAGTAATATCCCATTACCCAAAAAAACATTGCTTAATCATTCAAAAATATCAAATATTACAATGTTTTATAATCATAACTAATTTATCAATCATTTCAATTTTTATTTCAAAAAACATTAACCATTCAAGGTTAGGCCAAACTACCCATTAGATACCATTATTAAACAGTAATCAATGATTTCGTTCACCACACGTCCATTATTACACTTCTCACAGTCCATACCTATGATTCAAGGATAATTTGAACATCCCATGGATTTCCATCAGGTCGGTATCTTTGTCACCAATGGGTCTTATAGGGTCTATAAAGTGTCTCACAATCCTATGGTTTTATGTTTACATTTTTTATTTAAGGTAAATTTAACTACTATGAAACACAATTTCCAAATTACATACACACAATTATAATAAAGAATATGGTTATTAAGAATTAGACAACCTACCTAAAATTTTCTAAGAATTCTAACCAAAAAATAACCCTCATTTCACAACTACAAATATGCCCGTTATCAGTGCTAAAAATAGCCTTTAACAGCGCTAGAAAAACGTTGTTAAAGCCAGCGAAGATAAGGGGGGGGGGGGTAAGCTTTATCAGTGCTTCCTTTATCAGCACTTTCGTTTTAGCGCAGGTAAAAGACCGTATCATCAGCGCTTTTAAAAATGCTCTGCTAAAAGTTAATAAAATTACAAAAAAATTACAAAAAATTACAAAAAATTAAAAAAAATCATGCCAATCTGGGGGGCTTTATAGAGCTTGAGCCCCACTTTTAATAGCGCCTTCCAGCCCCTACAGTGCACCGCAAGTAACACCTCAACCCTTTATCAGCACTAGCCCCCCACATCCACCCCCATGCACGTGCCTCTACCTCCAGTAGGTTTTGAACTTGAGACCTCCCCCCTGCACGCCTAAGCCCTTACCACTACTCTATTTTGATTTTTTTGCTCTTTCATGATATCCCTATTTTTATTTTTATATATAGTTAGATTTATTCGTCTAGTAATATATATATATATAAATATATATAGTTATATTAATATATATATAGTTATATTAATATAGATATATACTTATATTAATTTATGTATATATAGTTATATTAATATATATATAGTTATAATAATATATATATATAGTAATATTAATATATATATATATATATAGGTATATTAATATATATATAGGTATATTAATATATATATAGTTATATTAATATATATATAGTTATATCAATATATATATATATATATATGTATATTAATATATATACTTATATTAATATATATATATATAGTTATATTAATATATATATAGTTATATTAATATATATATAGTTATATTAATATATGTCTCTATTTATATATATATTTTTTGTTATATTTATTCGAATAGTAATATATATTTATATTAATATATTTATTTATATATCGTTATATGAATATATATATTTATAGTGATATTAATATATATATTTATAGTGATATTAATATATATTTATAATATTAATATATAGTTAGTTATATTAATATATATATATAGCTAGATTATAATAATTATGAATCATCAATTGTATTTAATTTTATGATATTGTAATTATTAATGTTTTGAGATTAATGATGAATAACACCGCTATTATGAAACAAGTTGAAAATGATCTTATTTACTCAGACTTGATACCATAATGAGATTCTAACAATCTAATATAACTATAGAGAATAATAATAAATTAATTTTTTAAAATATTTTATATTAAAAATAATGTTTGGAAATTTAACATCCTATGTGTTTAGATGGAAACACTATGTTTTATATCGTACGTGATGCACCACATCGAGCATGAATGAAAAATTAAATGTTATTATTTAGTATGGTAGTTATACCACATTGGTTATAATAGATGTGAATATCATGATTATCTCAATTATGAAAAAAATTTACAAATGTATATATAATTAATTATTTGATATCAAATTAATTATAAATTTATATAATGTCCTTTTTGAAATAAAATGAAATGTATTTAGGAAAAATTATTTAAATGTGAAATATTATGTTTCATACCAATAAAAAAATAAAATAATTCATGTTGGATTTTATTAATAATAATATATATATATATATAACATTCAATCTAAAATTTAACATTCCACTTATTTGTTTTGACGACATTATATAAGAATAAATTCAATTTTAAAAATAAATCAATTATTTTCCCTAAAACATTATTTTACAACCTTTTCATGGACCACTTGTTTTGAATAAATATATTTATACATTAATGAATTATAGTGGAAATATAATATTCATATTTTAATGTGGAGTATAATAATTCAATTTAGTTGAATTGTTTTTATTTTTCTAATATGATTTATTTGTTGATTAATACTGAAAAAAATATTATTGAAAACTGTTTTTTCATTTACATTTTTTATATCGCTTTATTATAAATTTATTGGTATTAAATTATTAATATATCAATATTTTATCATTTAATACAATTAAGTTCATTGAAATAAATTTTACGATTTATTTATTTATAAAAACATTTTGATATTTTGCAGTTTTGTACTTAAAACACATGTTTTCTGTTTTCATCATTGGGATTAATTTTAAATTAATTTTAACAAATTTTTTGTTTTTATTTTTGAAAAATAGATTAAAAATTTTGAATCCAATTTTCAATATTTTTTAAAAAGTCCGATTTCATTTTTTAACAAAATATAAATAGTATCTTTGTAAATTTTTATTTATATTGTTATTATTAAAACAGGTAATTAAGGGTAAAAATAATATTATAAATAATATAAAAATAACCTATGACTTTTCCTAATTTTTTGATGAGGAATTTATGAAAAAATAATAATTTTGAATATATTTTGAGCACTTGGAGGCTAATGGATTAATTTAATCTATTTATAGTATTATATTCAAAGAAAGTTCAATTTTTCTATACTACTGTTTTTAACTACTGAAATATTTCTAATATTTGTTATATAAGTGATATGTTCACCTTTAAATATTATTTTAATATATAATATGTTTATATACTTTAGGGGATCTTTTAAGGATGATATAATTAATTTATAAGATTACATAATGATGAGGTTATAATTGTTTGTGTACATGAAATATCACATAAGTGATTAAAAATAATAAAAATAATAAAATATGATAAAAATTTTATCATACTAAGATTTTATTGATGTTTTTTACATATTATAGATTATATAAATTTTTTCATTCAAATATATCATGTAGTTGTGATATTTTTTAAAATTATAGTAATGGATAGTGTCAAAATTGATATTAATGATATTTTAAAACAAATAATATTTTATTAAAAGACATAATATTCATGAAAATCTAAAATTTGTCAAATTTAATTTTATATGTCTCACAATTTCATTAGATACTTATTAATTAGTCTTTAATATTTTTATTTTATTATATTAACCCTCAAAGTGTAAATTACTTGTTATTATGCTAAGAATTAAAAAGGATAAATAAGGGTTAAAAATATAAAATACGGAATGGAAAAACATTAATATCATATATATTTTTAATTTAATGATTTTATATCAACCCATAATAATTATATATTATAAATAAATCAGTTTTGATCCATTTAAATTAAAAAATTAATTTATATTAATTTAATTCATTGAACAATTCCAAGAGTGCCCCTCCCATCTCTAGTAGATGGGAACCTCTTCTTCAGTATACTTAACAAAAAAACCCTATTTAATCATTAAAAATCTTACCAAATACCTTCCTATAATCTCTCCCCATATTATATTTCTCATATTTTAATTTTAACACTTACCTTATAGGTTTTAAGGTGTTAATCAAATGAGGTTGTCTCAAGACAATTTATAGTTTTTAATTAAGTGTATTTTCTTTCTTTTCCACATCCATTAATTTTTTTTGAAACATGATGAAATATAAAATATAGTATCATATATATATATATATGTATTATTTTGTTAATATAAAAAATTAATTCTTAATACACTTACATAAAATATAAAATTAATTAATCATTCATGTGTATGATGTAATACCACATCACGAACTGATATAATACATTTCCATTATTTTATATCTATATTGGTTTGAATAATGGAATTATTAATTATATATTATATTTATTAAATATATATATATATCATTACATAATAGAAATATATATTTTATGTTCATGGATTTCCTTTCACTATAAAATGATATTGTTGTTCGTTCGTACGTGTGATCTATCACTTCCATAAAGTGATGTGATTCCTTTTTAATCACCACATCACATTGATGATATATATAAGTATATTTAAATTATTAATATGATATTTAATAAATTATGATCATTATTGATATTTAAAATAATACTTACCTCGTTTCTATTATGATCTTTGAAAAATTTAAACGTACTCATGCGTACGTATGGCTTATCGTATCTATGATTGTATCGTAGATCCTTTTTCATATCTATATTTAATTTATGGATTTAAAAGTAAATTTAATGTATAAAATTTAATATTCATTCCTGAATATTATTATAGATATTATGGCATAGTTAACAATTTGACTATTCACATCATACCATAATCATTTTGGACTCATGTACCGAATATCATCAAAACATCCAATATGAACTTAACTAATTAATTAATTATAATAAAATATTAATTAGTGATATAAAAAGAATTATAAACTTAATATATTATAAATAAGGTAAATAACTAAAATAATGTTATTATTAATGAAATTAAAAGACATACGTGATAAATCGAACTCGATGTAGGTGACTTTGTATCAATCTCCTACCATTGAGACATATATAGATGTAATGAACTTAGTTCCTTTATAAGGTGTAAATACTACCCCATTGCCATGTCATAAAATAAATATCCTCTATTATAATTATAATTATTTTTTTTATAAATATTATTATTTTATGAGTTTTATGATTCGAAAAAGGAAAATTGGTATAGGACATTGTGATTTAAAATTACCGTTTTATATTTTTTATGATTTTATTTCATAATATATTCACGTCATTAAATATTCATCATATTGTTTTATATGAAAGTATATAAAGGATATTTATGTCTTCTATGAATTTAATTCAAATTTTTTTAAAATTTAATCTATTATGTGTTGTATATGGATCATTTTGAAAAATGGTAAAAGGAATGTTCTATTATTAACCCACATGGTGACAATGACATCTACACCACCATATACATTATTTTTTTTGGCTTATTTTGAAATATTTTATGATTTATTAAATGAAAACACATCATTACTTTTTAAGGATTTTGTATTGAGATTTTTTTCAAAATAAATGTGATTTATTTGTTTTAAATAGTAATATTAATGATACTGGTATCTAGAAGTGTTTTAAATTCTTGTTTAAATGTGTTTTTAATATGATAAAAAAATATGACATGTTATGGTTCATTGAAAATATAAATAATGGTAGTACCAAGATAGTGTTTGGTGAGCGTGTTAAAGAATAAATAATGGTTTCACCCATATTGTGCTATAATTGATTGGGCACTCCAGAGAAGGAATTCGACAATATGATTATTCCATTTATAAGGGTTCTATAAGGGTTTTATATGCGTTCTATGTGATGATATCACAAGGTACCAACATAAATTATTTTTCATTATAATGAGTTTTTTTTTAAATTATTTTTATTGAAAATTTAAAATAAATTATATTTCTAGGGTATTAATATATACCTTTATGGGAAAAATGTTAATCATGGAAATTATTCATCAAGGGTTCTCATGATTTTACTATACAAGTGGATTGTCATTCTTTTTTAAATGTCTTACTGAACATTAGGTCATCATCCATATTTTTAAATAAATCTCATATGATGTAATGGATAATAGACACAAGGAAGATATAAAGTGGAAAATAGTAAACATATGTCTTGAAAAGAAAACTTGTTTTATATTAAAAGTCTTTCCCTTTGTGAAAACAATGGATACTGAGCATAAGTGTCCACATATAATGTATGGGTTTAATATCTATGAGTGTGTTCAAATTATATAAAAATATATACCTAAAATACCTATTTCAAATGAAGGTTTTCTTATGTTTTAATATAACATGAATATCAAATGTTTAAGGTCGGTCCTTAATGTTGGAATCAGAGTAGGGTTTAATCAACTTTGGAAATTATGATGTTTTCTTAAGAGTTATGGGTATCTTCATGATTTTATAATTTTTCGTTTTTTCAAAATATCAATGTCATAGAAACGTATTTTTAGTCTTTTATTAATGACACATTATGGGGATTAATGGTATTCTTGTAATAATTTATTTTTCAGGTAATTATGGGTTATTACTTTTTGTGATAACAACGAAACATATGTGATAAAATTTCTGATTAAAGAATGATATTATTATTTGTTATGACATTATCATATTTTGGAAATTATTTAATTATTATATAGTTTTATAAAAAATAACAACCAATAATATTGGTCACCACTCATCACGTCTGGCAATGTCACAGGAATAAAACCCACAACTAAAGGGAGACAAGGGTGCATCACCTACTACTAGCATACTTAATATCCCAATTAGTATGATTTTTATTTTTTGTTAAATGATTTTATGGATGAATAAAAACTTTATTTTTGTAACATAAGATGTATAAAATAAATAAACTTGGGATTATAAATTGATTTGGTGATTACATGATTAATGTTATTTTAGATAATGTCCACTATTTTGTGAACCATATATTATAAAGGTAAACATAACACTATAAAGTTTTATTTGATAAGTAAATGTTGAATTTTATTTTGTAATAATCAATGATTTTATTTTATAAATATGGTTATTATGGTTGTTTATGGAAATAATTGACATATATTGGAGATTATTTGATTTAGTAAGTCAAATTTATTTTATGAGACGTCAATAGTGATTGATGTTATTTAGGGATAAAGGTTAAAATTTATCTTTTATTATTGTGTTATCAAATACTATTCAATTTTGGGATTCAATATTAGTTTGTATTATTTTTAGGAATATTAAGGACATTCATTTTTTTGATTCATCTATGTTTATTATTTGGTATTAATGTTGAATTTTTTATATTATGATGTTTTTCATTATATAATGTTTTATAACTTTTGGGGAATTATTTTATAATATCTTTACCATTATGTTTATGGTTAATTTTTAAATATAGGAGGAATATATTGTTATCCTTTTTGGGATTTAATTATATAAAAAACCTTATTCTAATTCATTAAGAATAAAATATTATCTTAAATCCTCATTATGTGAAGGAAAAGAGGAGTTAGTGGTGAAAATTAATTATCATTGATTTTATAAATTTCAAAATTGTTTTCTTATCTTCTTAGTCCATATAGTAAAAAAATTCATCAACTCTATTAAAAGGACCTTAATAAAATAATTTTACCTATTTACTTTTATTAGTAATAAATGAAAAACATTTTAACAAATCATAGATTAATGGTTTTGATGGTCAAAATTATCATGACTATTGTATCTATCACTCTCTATCAGAAATACAAGGTTATTTTTCTCTTTCATGTCTGTGTTTTCCTATATGGAAACCTAGTATGTGATATTTTAGTTGACCATCATATTTCACTTTCTATATTTTAACATAGAATTCTAATCAATAATTTTTCAAATGGGGGATTTCACAAAAGGTATTTTGAATAGTTAAACCCCTAGTTTCATATCCCGATATGAAATTGAGAGGAATAAATTTATTAAATGGGAGATAATGTAACATCTACAGTTTTTTAATTGAATCACTATGTTTATAGCGAATGTTTTACACCACATCGAGCTTAATTAAAAAAATTGATATTATTATTTAATATGGTACTTATTGCTTAGTTGCAAGAATAGAGGGAATAAAAAGGATTAACATTATTATTAAAATATCCTTACCAAATTTATATTTTTTTAATTATTTTTTGATCAATTAATTATAAATTAAAATTAAACCATTCATAGAACAAAAGGATTTTTTTACTAAAAAACTTATTAAATGTTTACTATTTTTTTTACACTATCAAAAAATAAAATCACTCTTGTTGGATTATATTAGTGAAATTTGTATAAAATATATTCAACATATTACATAAATTTCATTTTATTTGTTCTGATGACATGATATAATAATAAATTTATTTTTAAATATAAAAAAATAAATTCTGAAAAAACACGTTTACGACCTTTTGATGGCACATTTTTGTAAATATATTTTTTGATAGTTTTAAATATTTTATTTGACAAAATAATCTACTTTTTTAAATTTTTATTGTCATAATTTAATTTTTTTAGATTTTTTTTATTTTACATATATGACGTAATTTAAGATTAATACTAAAAAAATACTATATTTTTACCGAAATATTCTTTTTAGGTTATTTTATTTTTGTTACGATATTATAAATTAGACCATTTTTAATGTATAATTATATAAATATTTTACCAATTAACCCTATTAAGTTTATTTTAATTAATTTTACATTGAATTTTATTATAAAATCATTTCAATCTTTTAACGTTTTTTACTATAAATAAATGTTTTTTCATTCTGTCAATCTGATTAATTTTAAAATAATTTTAACAAATTATTTATTCTGAATTTTGAAAAATTTATTTCATATTTAGAATCATAATATCCATAATTAGTAAATATTATCCATATATTTTATGGAAAACATATGAATAGTAACTCTAGTAATATTTTTTCCAAGGTTAAGTGTAAATCCGGTAATTAAGAGTAAAAAATAATATTATAAATAATAGAAAACAACCCTAACACGTGTCCTAATTTTTGTGATTAGTGATTTTAAATAAAAATCATCATTGGGATGATTTTTTGAGATCCTGAATGCACAAGAATGAATTTATTAAATTTATAGTATTGTGTTCAATAAATAACAATTTTGTCATACTTCTATTTTTAACATGTATATTATTTTTAATATGGGGTAATATAAGAGATATCTTTGAATACAAATAGTATTTTGAAATATAAAATTATTATCTCCATTATGATTTTTTTTAATATAATAAATAATGTAATTAAATTTTTACAAAATGATGATCTTGTAATTGTTTATTTAAGGGAAATATATAATAAATGAAATTAAAAATATTAAAATAAATATAAATTGTGAAAATTAATGTCATAAACGAATTATATAGATGATTTTTAATTTTTAGTGGTTATCTAAAAGATTTTTTTTTCGAATATATCATGTTGTTGTAATATTTTTTAAAAACCAGGTGATGAATAGTTTCAAAATTGCCACTACTAGTATTATAAATGAAATAATATTTTATAAAATGATATAATATTCCAGAAAATATAAAATTGATCCATGTGATGTACAAGTCCCAAAAATTTCATCAATGACTCATTTATTGGTATTTTTTCTTTTAGTAATAATTATATTAACCCTCTAATTGTAAATTATTCAATACCACTAAAAAAAGTAAATGAGGTTAAATAATGAATAATTATGAGAGATAAGGATAAAAAATATTAAAAATATATCTATTTTTAATTGAAAATAAAATTTCAATTCATTTTAATCATATATACTAAATAAATTATATTGGATCCATTTTTGAATATGAAAGTAATTTATATTAATTCTATAAGTTGTTGAAATCCAAGAGATCCACTGTCCTTTCCTATAAAAGGTGATATATTCTTCTATATTCTTCACACATAAAAACCATGGTTCAGAATCTATATACCCAAATATCCTCTGATTATCCTTCCTTGCATTCTATATCTCTTATTTTATGTATAACAGTCTCTTTATTTGGTTTAATGTGTTAATCAAAGGATATTGTCTGAAGAATACATGTAACTTTTAATTATGTGTTTTTTGGTTTGATTCTTCTTCCACATCTATCAAAAATTAATCCACCATAATGAAATAAAAACTCTAGTATCATCAATATATTTATATTTTTTTATTTTATATCATCACTAAAATCTATATCCACATACAATAATTGGTTATAGAATTAATCATTTGTGTGTATGGTGGAATACACCCTCATGAACTGATATATCTCATTTTCCATCATTATCTCTCAAACCTAGTTATAGTGATAAAATTAATGATAATATAAATTATTAATGAAATTTTTATCAATATTTAATAATAATATTTCATTTATTTTGTTACCTTTATTCACACATGAAATGATAAGGTCATCTGTGTGTACGTGTGAACAATCACTTCTAAGAAGAGATATTGTTCTTTATTCATCACCACATGACATTTATTATATATCTCATTTTCCAGGATGATAGTGAATTGAGAAATCGTAATCCTTGATTAGCACTAACCATCTCCTTTGATGCATGTTGAGCACCTATTGGGTGAATATATACTTTAGGCTCTTGTGGTCGGTGTATATGTCACACTTCTCTCCATAAAGGTAGTTCCTCCAGATTTTCAAGGCAAAAATCGCGGCTTCCAGCTCTAGATCATGCGTCGGGTAGTTCTGCTCATGGATCTTCAACTGTCGTGAGGCGTAGGCTATCACATTATCATTTTTCATGAGTACACAACCCAAGCCTTTCTTTGAAGCATCAATGTATATCACAAAACTTTCTCCAATTTTCGGTAGTGTGAGTACAGGTGCAGTGATCATCCTTCTCTTTAGCTCCTTGAAGCTTCCCTCACATTCTTCCGTCCATACATACTTTATCCCTTTCCATGTTAACTTAGTTAGAGGGCTTGACATTCGTGAGAAGTTTCTCACAAAACGTCGTTATTACCCTGATAATCCAAGAAAACTACGGATTTCTGTGACACTAGGGGGCCTGTGAAATTCCTCAATCGCCTTTTTCTTTGAAGGTCCACAGAAATTCCCTTGCTTGTGATCACATGTCCCAAGAACATGACTTGATTCATCCAAAAGTCACACTTTCTAAACATGGCGTACAACTTCTCCTTTCACAATGTCACCAACACAAGTGTTAGATGTTATTCATGTTCTACCTTTCTCTTAGAGTATATGAAAATATCATCGATAAACACTAACAAAAATTTGTCGAGGTAGCGTCTAAAGAATATATTCGTCAAATCCATGAAGATTCTAGGGGAACTACTATGTTCAAATGGCATCACCAAAAACTCATAGTGCCCATACCTTGTACGGAAGGCAGTTTTCTGAATATCTTCCTTCTTCACCTTTACTTGATGATATCCAGAACAAAGATCCACCTTTGAGAAGTATTGAGCTCCTCTTAACAGGTCAAACAAGTCATCAATCCTTGGGAGAGGATACATGTTCTTTATGGTGATCTTTTTGAATTCTCGATAATCGATACATAGCCGCATGGTTTTATCCTTCTTCATTACAAAGAGAACTGGTGCACCCCAAGGTGATGCACTAGGGCGTATGAACCCTTTGTCCAGATGCTCTTGCAGCTGCTTCTTTAACTCCTCCAGTTCGATAGGATCCATCCTATAGGGGAACTTCGAGATAGGAGTAGCTCCGTGTATAAGTTAAATTGAGAACTCTACCTCACAATCTGGGGTAATTTAGGGTAACTCTCCGGGAAATACATCGTTGTATTTCCTTATGATGGGCATTTCCTCAAGGTTTGAACTTTCCTTCGACTCAACAATTTGGGCGAGGTATGCTTATTCATAGGGAATCAACACCCAAACCATTGAAGGTTTTCTCAAAGGAGATTTATGATCTTCCATGCATTTGTAGAAGAGCATGGGATGGTTTAAAATATGAAAATATATTTCCTCTTCCTGAAAGTTGATATGTGCTCAATATAATGAGAGCCAATCCATTCCCATTATAGCATCGAATTCCACCAAGGGAACTATAACGAGATTTTCTGGAAGAATCTTCCAACATACGTCAACATGAGAATTGTCAAACACTTGCGTTGCAATGATTGCACCACTTGGTGTTTTTACAGATATCTCTACCTCAAGGTTTCGGGGCTTCGATTCTATAGTTCTAGCAAACTTGAATGATATAAAGGAAAGCACAGAACCAGAATCAAATAAGACTTTATCCATTCTTTAGTGAATAGGAAGTGTACCTTGTACAACTTCATTATCATGATCCACCTCCGCAGTTGTGATGGCATAAGCCTTCCCTTGTTCCTTTGGCTTTGGTGGTTGTTGGCGCTAATTACTCTCGAGAGCTTGAGGTTTAGAGCACTTGTTTGAATAGTTCCCTAACTCCCTACAATTATAGCATTGAACCACGAGTGGTTCTCTCCTTTCATCAGCTACATTATCCTTCCTTATCATGTCTTTTTGGCACTCTTGAGCTTGGTGTCCTTATTTCCCACACTTAAAGTATTTCCCCGTACCTTTGATGTGGTTCCAATGGTGCAACTTCCCACATTTTTGGCATGTGGGTCGTTGATTTTTCTTCCCACCTTTGTAATTAGATCCAATGGCTTGAAACTCCATCTTCCTTTTCTTATCACCATAGCCATGGGACCATTCTCCAAACTCCATCTCCACTTTAAGAGAACACCAAACAACTTCTTCATAACTCCCAAAGTCTTTAATTGCAAGAGCCTTTCGAAGATGTGGTTTTAATCCACTAAATAATATATCAATTTTTCTATCATTGTTGATAACAAAACCCGAAGCATACCTTGAGAGCCTTGTGAAATTTGCTTCATAAGTTGTCATAGATTCTCCTTCTTTTTTCTTGAGCTCTATAAATTCTCTCTCCATCTTCGTGTGAAGAGTATGTGGGATGTACTTATTAAGAAACATTATCTTAAAGTCCTCCCATTCAATCTCTTCAATTTCCTCCCTTACCTTGGTGTTCTTAATCAAAGCACACCATTGATCAGCTTCTCCATCTAGACGATAAACGGATAGAGTCACCTTCTCTGTATCAGAACAGTGAAGAATAGAAAAGATCTTCTCCATGGAGTTGACCCACTGTTCCGCAACTAGTGGATCAGAAGATCCACAAAACGTCGTTGGTCGTTGCCGCATAAAAAATTCGATAGCTAGTTTATCCCTCTTTGGTGAAGGAGGATGTTCCACATTATTATGGTTATTATTAATAACCCAAGATAATTGTGTAAGAATCTCCATTATGTTTTGAACTCCACCACCAAAATCATTGGGGGTGTCGTTCGGGCAATCGTTGCATTATCCCTCTCAAGAGTTGTTGGCCTGATTTCTCCTGGTTCCCACCATTTTCTAAAATAGAAAAGGTTAGAAGAAAACATAAGTAAACAAGTTATGAAAAACATATTCATTTAAACCATTATACCCCAAAAAATAACATATGGGATCCCTAGGTAAATATTCTTCTATACATATTTGTACTTATTCTAATGCTAGAGGTTTTCTCTATGGTGTACTAATCCTAATTCCCAAATTAACTAATCCTTTCCTCTGAAACCAACTATAGAAACCCGGTTTTTTCTTGCATTACAATTACATCATTTCAAAGATAAACAACATAATAGTATTACACATGGAGGATCCAGAGGTTTAGAGTCTTGGGAAAACTAGGACCACACATAACAAGTACAACATCACGGATAATCATTCATTTAATTTCTCCTTCTATAGCTTCTTAGTAGCACTTGTCCTCTCCTTAGTACATGTAGTCACCTAAGGATATACATCAAAAGGGGTGAGTTAGAATCCTAGTAAGAGGATAGATAAGAACAATACATCATGGGGTGAACATAATCATGACATAGGAAAAAGAGCATGAACATGAGAGGAGTATAAATAAAAGACTTGAAATGTGGCAATGCATAAAAATGAAACATCATGTATTAGTGGTTAACTACCACACATGATTGTGAACAAATCTAGAATCTTGTTCACACATCATTTCACATTTAATCATGATATTCCTCACTTTACCCAATGCATTGGAGTGCTATATAATTCTGGATGCACCCATCACATTTAAACATTCATATTGCGCTATATAATTCTGGGCGCACCCATCACATCATAACATTATCATTATCATTCTTGCCACATAGAACAAATATCAAACATGTACATAAATAACCCATGGAAAGTAATGTGTTTCATCTCATAATAATACATTCATAAGCATTGGGTTCCAAAAAGAAAGAGAGAACAACATACATGATACAAGAACCATC
The DNA here is from genome assembly GCA_963277665.1 of Viscum album. Classification (NCBI taxonomy): domain Eukaryota; kingdom Viridiplantae; phylum Streptophyta; class Magnoliopsida; order Santalales; family Viscaceae; genus Viscum; species Viscum album. The sequence goes on from OY728155.1 coordinate 1,452,631,967, forward strand.
AACCTTGAATGAGAGGTAAAAGGTGAGTTCTAGAAATAAGAGTTCTTTTGGAAAGCATTTTGATGGACATAAAAACCAGTGGAATAAATGTATATCAACGAAAATAAAAGTCAATGATGAAAAAATGAACTTTGAGGAGTAACCATATCAAAAATGGAGTGAAAGAGGGAGAACCAGAAGGAAGAAAAATTGGGTTTGTGATTTCCCCTTACCTTGTACTCAAATGGTTCCTTCTCTTTAATGTCCTATATAATGACATTATATTCATTAATTAGAAATTCCAGAACCTTTTATAAATTAATATAGTTCAATATGGTTTCATTATTTAATATTATTTTCCTTTGGATGACTTATAGAGATTAAAAACATTGATCGCGGATGTTCATTTTCATGGTTTTCTTGAGCGGTACAATTGTATTCTTAAATTGATATTTGGGTAGATCATGGGTAAACATAAAGAACTGATATTACATGTTATTAATGATATTACGGAAGCTTGAATAATTTTATAATGATTTATATTAGATCCATGTGGATGAATCATTAGATAAGAATTAAATGAAATTTATTTTGGTTAATTTGAGCGGTTTTTGGATCACAACGAACTCGTTTTAACTTTCCACTTATTAATATGGCCATAGGTTATTTACAGAACATAAAATAGAACAAAATACATATAAAATATTCTGGTGCAACCATAAAAATGGTTTCATGACCAGAATGAAGGTAGAAATGGAAGAAGAGAACATATCGTTTTTGAAGGTGATAAATTTAACACCTCATGAACAACGTTCTCTTTAATAAAATAAAAGGAAGAGGGAAAGTGTGTGGGGTGATATAATATACCATTATAATCATAATATTACAGTATATGTATAATACTGGAGTTACAAAACAATTTGGATGAAGATAGGTAGGGAGAGATCAAGAAAGGATCTTGAACATGAAAGGAAATTAAAGGATAAGAGGGAGAAAAATTACCTTTAGAATCCTCCACTTGAGAACCTCCTTAAGGGCATAAGATTGGTATTTTGATGAGACCAGGAGCTCTTTGACGTGGGGGAGAGGCTAGGGAAGGTGTTTGGGCAGAGTTTAGTGAAGTATTAGAGCCTGAGAGGTGTGAGGAAAAGAGGGAGTGAAGGGTGGCTTATATAGTGGAGGGGAGAGGGGTTTCCTTAATATAAAATTGATTAGTTTATTAATTTCATCTTAGACAAGGAATAGTGAGTCTTGGATGACCAATAATAGTAATTTTATAATTTAATCTCGAACCATGTGGGCTTACATCAGCAGAACATCATTAGTGACTCAATTAACACATTATTTAGCATTTATTGTGAATTATCAAATTCCACTATTCATCAAAAATTTACCCCGACCATTTTTCGACCTGTAGAATCAAAAAATGAAGTCCATATTTCAAGAATAATTTTCAAAATATTATTAATTTAATACTTAATTAAAATCATAATTTACTTAAAAACACTTTTTAAAATTAAAACTGATTTTGTAGTAATTTCAAAAATTACTTAGGGTCTTATAAAATTATTTAAAATCTGTTAGACGTTTATTTAATACTTTATGAATACATTTCATCGGAATAAATAATCTTTTAAATTAATTAATTAATTATAAATAATTATTTATGGCTTATAAAAAACAAAAAACGTATACTAAGGTCAAATTGTCCCTTTCTAAGATGTCTAAATTGTATTTTATTACTCATAGCTAATGTTCCTATTATTTACTATTCATAAGGGTCATGTTACTATTCATAAGGGTATGTTACTATTCATAAGGGTAGGTTACTATTAACCCAAAATTATTTTTGTTCCATTAGACTCCAAAAACTATCTTGAACACTACCGTGTTTGTCGAATTTTTATAATTCCAAACATAGGGGTGACAAAATTATGTTTAAAGGTTACTTATCACTTAGTAGTTCATTATTTTGCGTTTTTTTAACATAAATATAAGAAGGGAATTTTCCATTGAAAAAATTTGGGTCGTTACATTCTTCCCCCATTAAGAAATTTCGCCCCCGAAATTTAACTTTACACAAAAAGGTGAGGGTACATCTCCTTCATTGCCTCTTATGGTTCCAAGTTGCTTCCTCAAACTTATGGTTTCTCCACAACACTTTGACAAGGTGGGTTGTCTTATTGCGTAGAACCTTATCACTTCGGTCCAAAATTTTTACCGGCTGCTCCTCATAAGAGAGATCATCTTCCAGCTGCACCACCTCTAAGTTTAGTACATGTGAGGGGTCTGGTATGTACTTCCTCAGTAGTGATACATGAAACACATCTTGAACTTGAGCCATATTCGGTGGACGTTCCAGACGATAGGCCATGGCTCCTATGCGGTCATGTATATCAAAGGGGACAATGTACCTTGGGATTATCTTCCCTTTCTTCCCGAATCGCATGGCTCTCTTCCATGGAGATATTCAAAGCAAGACATTATCTCCAACATCGAACTCCAAGTCCCTTCGACAGTTGTCAGCATAGCTCTTTTTCCGACATTGAGCAGCATTGATGTGTTTCTGGATTACTTGAACCTTCTCTGTCATCTCTAGAACAAGATCGTGACTATGTAGCTTTCGTTCTCCAACTTCTTCCCAACAGGTTGGAGTTCTACATCGCTTCCCATAAATAGCTTCATATGGAGCCATCTGAATACTCGAGTGGAAGCTATTTTTGTATGATAACTCAACCAATGGGAGGTGTTGATCCCATCCACCTTTGAATTATAGAGAGCATGATCTTAGCATATCTTCAAGCGTATGAATAGTCCTTTCAGACTGGCCATCGGTTTGGGGGTCATAGGCCGTGCTGAAATTTAATTCAGTACTCAAAGCATGTTGAAGGCTCCTCCAGAACGTTGATGTGAACCTTGGATCACGGTCAGAGACAATTGAGAGTGTAACACCATGTAGTCTCACCACATCCTTCACATATATCCTTGCAAGTTGTTCAAGTGGTAGGTCTTCCTGAATAGCGATAAGATGGCCAGTCTTGGTGAGTCGATCAACCAAAACCCATATCGCATTATTTCCTCTTGACGTCTTCATGAGACCCATGACAAAGTCCATAGTAACATTTTCCCATTTCCACATGGTTATAGGAATTGGTTTCATGATACCTTGGGACTTTTTCTGCTCAACATTAACTTGCTGACATACCAAGAACCTTGATATATATTCCGAAATCTCCTTCTTCATGTTATCCCACCAGAAGTGCTCTCAGAGATCATGATACATCTTAGTACTTCCAGAATGGATAGAGAATTTTGAGCTATGTGCATTATCAAATAGATCCTTCTTTATCCAGGGTGATGAAGGCACACAAAGCCTCATTCGAAACCAAATAACACCATCATCATCGATATGGAACTCTTGCAGCTTCCCATCCTTTTCTGCATTCACCCTCTTTTGTATCTCCACATCATCCCTTTGTGATTCCTTAATCTTCTCTTGGATGGATGGTTTCTCAAACATTTGGCCATGGTAGGATGTATCCCCTCCCTTTATGATTTCCAAATAAATCTTTGCAAATCCATGAAGATATGGTCTTTCTCAATCCTCAACATGGATAGAGTAGCAGGATCTTTTCTACATAGAGCATCAACTACCTTGTTTTCCTTTCCAGGATGATAGTGAATAGAGATATCGTAATCCTTTATTATCTCTAACCATATCTTTTGATGCATTTTGAGATCCTTTTGTGTGAATATATACTTTAGGCACTTGTGGTCGGTGTATATGTCACACTTCTACCCAAAAAGGTAGTGCCGCCTGATTTTCAAGGAATAAATCACAGCTTCCAGATCTAGGTCATCCGTCGGGTAGTTCTGCTCATGGATCTTCAACTGTCGTGAGGTGTAGGCTATGAAATTATCATTTTTCATGAGTACACAACCCAATACATTTTTGAAGCATCACTGTATATCACAAAATATTCTCCACTTTTCGGTAGTGTGAGTACAGGTGCAGTGATCAGCCTTCTCTTTAGCTCCTTGAAGCTTCCCTCACATTCTTCCATCCATACATACATTACCCCTTTCCTTGTTAACATAGTTAGCGGGCATGACAATCGTGAGAAGTTTATCACAAAACGTCATTATTACCCTGATAATCGATGAAAACTACGGATTTCTGTGACATTAGGGGGCCTGTGAAATTCCTCAATCGCCTTTTTCATTGAAGGTCCACAGAAATTCCCTCGCTTGTGATCACATGTCCCAAGAACATGACTTGATTCATCCAAAAGTCACACTTTCTAAACATGGCGTACAACTTCTCCTTTCTCAATGTCGCCAACACAAGTCTTAGATGTTATTCATGTTCCTCCTTGCTCTTGGAGTAGACGAGAATATCATCGATAATCACTGCCAAAAATTTTTCAAGGTAATGTCTAAAAACTCTATTCATCAAATCCATGAAGATTATAGGGGAATTAGTAAGTCCGAAGGGCATCACCAAAAACTCATAGTGGCCATACCTTGTACAGAATGCAGTCTTCTGAATACCTTCCTTCTTCACCATTACTTGATGATATGCAGAACGAAGATCCACCTTTCAGAAGTATTGATATCCTCTTAACTGGTCAAAAAAGTCATCAATCCTTGGGAGAGGATACTTGTTCTTTATGGTGATCTTGTTGAGTTCCTGATAATTGATACACAGCCGCATGGTTTCATCCATCTTCTTTACAAAGAGCACTGGCGCACCCCAAGGTGATGCACTAGGGCGTATGAACCCATTGTTCAGATGCTCTTGCAACATCTTCTTTAACTCCTCCAGTTCGATAGGATCCATCCTATAGGGGCACTTCGAGATAGGAGTAGCTCTGGGTATGAGTTCAATTGAGAACTCTACCTCACAGTCAGGGGGAAATCTGGGTAAATCTTCGGGAAATACATCGCTATATTCCCTTACGATGGGAATTTCCTTACGGTTGGAACTTTCCTTTGACTCAACCATTTGGGCGTGGTATTCTTCTTCATAGAGAATCAACACCCAAACCATTTAAGGATTTCTCAAAGGAGATTCATGATCTTCCTTAAAGTTTTAGAGGAGCATGGGATGGTTCGGATTATGAAAATATATTTCCTTTTCCTGACATTTGATGTGTGATCTATATAATGAGAGCCAATCCATTCGCATTATAGCATCAAATTCTACCAAGGGAAGTATTACGAGATTTTCCGGAAGAATATTCCCACATACGTCTATAGAAGAATAGTCAAACACATGGGTTTCTATGATTTCACCACTTGATTTTTTTACAGATATCTCTACTTTATGGTTTCAGGGCTTCGATTCTATAGTTATAGCAAACATTCAAGATATAATGGAATGAATAGAACCAGAATCAAATAAGACATTTTCCATTCTTGTGTGAAAAGGAAGTGTACCATGTATGACTTCATTATCATGATCCACCTCCGTAGTAGTGATGGCATAATCCTTCCCTTTTTCCTTTGGCTTTGGTGGTTGTTGGCACTGATTACTCTCGAGAGCTCGAGGTTTAGTGCACTGGATTGAATAGTGCCCCAACTCCCTATAGTTGTAGCATTGAGCCACGAGTGGTTCTCTCCTTTCATCAGCTACATTATCCTTCATTTTCATGTCTTTTAGACACTCTTGAGCTTGGTGTCCTTCTTTCCCACACTTAAAGGATTTCCCCATACCATTGAGGCCGTTCTATGGTGCAACTTGCCACATTTTTGGCATGTGGGTCATTGATTTTTCTTATCACCTTTGTCATTAGATCCACCGGCTTGAAACTGCATCTATCTTTTCTTATCACCATAGCCATGGGACCATTCTCCAAACTCCATCTCCACTTAGAGATCAGACCGAACAAATTCTTCATAACTCCCAAAGTCTCGAATTTCAAGAGCCTTTCGAAGATGTGGTTTTAATCCACTAAAGAATCTATCAAAGTTTCTATCATTGTTGATAACAAAACCCAAAGAATACCTTGCAAGCCTTGTGAAATTTGCTTCATAGGTTATGACAGATTCTCCTTGTTTTTTCTTGATCTCTATAAATTCTCTCTCCATCTTCGTGCGAAGAGTATGTGGGATGTACTTATTATGAAACATTATCTTAAAGTCTTCCCATTCCATCTCTTCAATTTCCTCCCTTGGATTGGTGTTCTTAATCAAAGCCCACCATTGATCAGTTTATCCATTAGAAGACAAATGGATAGATTCACCTTCTCCATATCAGAACAATGAAGAACAGAAAAGATCTTCTCCATGGAGTTGACCCACTGTTCTGCAACTAGTGGATCAGAAGATCCACAAAACGTCGGTGGTCGTTGTCGCATAAAACATTCAATAGCTAGTTTCTCCCCCTTTGGTGAAGGAGGATGTTCCCCATTATTATGGTTATTATTCATAACCCAAGATAATTGAGTAAGCATCACCATGAAGTTTTGAACTCCACCACCAAAATCATTGGGGATGTCGTTCGGGCAATCGTTGCATTGGCCCTCGCAAGACTTGTTGGCCTAATTCCTCCTGGCTCTAGTAATTTTCTAAAATAGAAAAGGTTAGAACAAAACATAAGTAAAAAAGTCATGAATAAATTATTCATTTAAATAATTATACCAAAAAAATATCATATTGGATCCCTAGGAAAATATTCATGTGTACATATTTGTACTTATTCTTATGCTAGAGGTTTTCTCTTGGGTTTACTAATTCTAATTCCCAAATTAACTAATCCTTTCCTCTGATACCAACTATAGCGACCCGGTTTTATCTTGCATTACTATTACATCATTTCAAGGATAAAAAAATTAATAGTATTACACATGGAGGATCCAGAGGTTTAGTATCTTGGGAAAACTAGGACCACACATAACAAGTACAACATCAAGCATAATCATTCATTTAATTTCTCCTTCTATAGCTTCTTAGTTGCACTTGTCCTCTCCTTAGTACATGTAGCCACCTAAGGATATACATCAAAAGGGGTGATCTAGAATCCCAGTAAGAGGATAGATAAGAACAATACATCATGGGGTGAACATAATCATGACATAGGAAAAAGATTATGAACATGAGAGGAGTATAAATAAAAGACTTGAAATGTGGAAATGCATAAAAATGAAACATCATGCCTTAGTGGTTAACTACCACAAATTCTTGTGAACAAAGCTATCATCTTGTTAACACATCATTTCACATTTACTCATAAGATTAATCACTTTACCCAATGCATTGGAGCGCTATATAATTCCATGCGCACCCGTCACATTTAAACATTAATATTGCGCTATATAATTCCGGTTGCACCCGTCACATCATAACATTATCATTATCATGCTTGCCACATTGAACAAATATCAAACATGTACATAAATAACCCATGGAATGGAATGGGTTTCATCTCATAATAACACATTCATAAGCTTTGGGTTCCTAGAAGAAAGAGGGAACAACATACATGATACAAGAACCATCAACCTTGAATGAGAGGTAAAAGGTGCATTCTTGAAAGAAGAGTTATTTTGGAAAACATTTTGAAGGACATTTAAACCAGTGACATAAAATTATATCCCAGAAAAGAAAATTCAATGATGAAAAAATGATCTTTGAGGAGTAAAAATATCAAAAATGGAGTGAAAGAGGGAGAACCCAAAGGAAGAAAAATTGGGTTCGAGATTTCCCCTTACCTTGTACTCAAATGCTTCCTTCTCAATGATGTCTTGTATAATGACATTATATTCATTAATTAGAAATTCCAGAACCTTTAATACATTAATAGTGTTCATTATGGTTTCATTATTTAATATTATATTCCTTTGGATGACTTATAGAGATTAAAAACATCGATCGGGGATGTTCGTTTTCATAGTTTTCTTGAGCGGTCCACTTTTATTCTTAAATTGATGTTTGGGTAGATCATGGGTAAACATCCAGAACTGATATTACATGTTATTAATGATATTACAGAAGCTTGAATGATTTTATAATGTGTTATATTATATCCATGTGGATGAATCATCGGATAAGAATTAAATGAAGATTATTTGGGTTAATTTGAGCGGGTTTTAGATCACAACGAACTCGTTTTAAAATTGCACTTAGTAATATGGTCATAGGTTATTTCCAGAACTTAAAATAGAACATAATACATATAAAATATTCTGGTTCAACCATAAAAATTGTTTCATGACCAGATTGAAGGTAGAAATGGAAGAAGAGAACATGTCGTTTTTGAAGGTGATAAATTTAACACCTCATGAACAACATTCTATTTAATAAAATAAAAGGAAGAGAGAAAGGGTGTGGGTGATATAATATACCATTAGAATCATAAGATTACATTATATGTATAATAATGGATTTACAAAACAATTTGGATGATGATAGGTAGGGAGAGATCAAGAAATGAACTTGAACTTGAAAGGAAATTAAAGGAGAAGAGGGAGAGAAATTACCTTTAGAATCCTCTTCTTGAGAACTTCCTTAAGGGCCAAAGATTGTACTTTTGATGAGACCAGGAGCTCTTGGACGTGGAGGAGAGGCTATGGAAGTGTTTGGGTAGATATTAGAGAAGGCTTGGAGCTTGAGAGGTGTGAGGAAAAGAGGGATTAAAGGGTGGCTTTTATAGTGGGGGGAGAGGGGTTTCCTTAATATAAAATTGATTAGTTTATTAATTTAACATAAGACAAGGAATAGTGAGTCTTGTATGAACAATAATATTAATTTTATAATGTAATCTCGAACCAAGTGTGCTTACATCAGCAGAACATCATCGGTGACTCAATTAATACATTATTTAGCATTAATTGTGAATTATCGAATTCCACTATTCATCAAAAATTCAAGTATCTCAGAAAAATCTCAAAAATTTACCCCAACAAATTTTCGACGTGTAGTATACAATAATTAAGTCCATTTTTCTAAAAAAATTCTAAATATTATTAATTTAATATTTAATTGAAATCAAAATTTACTTAAAAAAACCGTTTTTAAAATTAAAACTGATTATGTCGTTCTTTCAAAAATTACATAGGGTCTTATAAAATTATCTAAAAACTATTAGACATTGATTTAATAATTTATGAATACATTTCATGGGAATAAATATTATTGTAAGTTAATTAATTAATAATAATTAATTATTTATGACTTATAAAATACCAAAAACCTTTACTAAGGTCAAATTGTTACTTTCTAAGATGTCTAAATTTTATTTTATTATTCATAGGTAATTTTAATCTTATTTACTATTCATAATGTTCATGTTACTATTCATAAGGGTAGGTTACTATTCATAAGGGTAGGTTACTATTCACCAAAAATTATTTTTGTTTCATTAGACTCCAAAAACTAACTTTAACACAACCGTGTATGTCGGATTTTTAAAATTCCAAACATAGGGGTGACAAAATTATGTTTAAAGGTTACTAATCACATAGTAGTTCATTATTTTGTGTTTTTATGACATAAATATAAGAAGGGAATTTTCCATTGAAAAACATTGGGTCGTTACGGCCATTCTTAGTATGGAATGGTTGACACCCTTTCGAGCCTTTTTGTATTGCTATCATTGCATGGAGAGTTTCATGTCACCATAGGATGAAGAGTTTCTATACAAAGATGAATGAGATGTCCAGGCGACCCGAGATGGACCCGAGCATCGTAGGAGAGGTGGAGTCACATCCTATATTGAGAGTTTATATTTGTATGATCTTGGGACTTTTCAAAAATATTTCCCTCTATTAGATATTCTATTTAGGGATGTCTTCTCAAATGAATTTTCAGGACTTCCTCCATTGTGAGAGGTGGATTTCTCTATTGATTATTTCCAGGAGAGGAACATGTGTCCATTCCTCCTTATATGATAGCCACACCTATGTTTTAGGAGCTCATGAGGTAGTTAGAGGAGTTGTAGACAAAGGGTTTTTTCTGACCCAGTACTTATCTTCGAAGTTCCATGGTCTTTTTGGCGAAGAAGGATGATGGTTCCCTCAGACTCTGTGTGGATTATCGAAAGATGAACGAGTTGAGTGTCAAGAACAGATATCCCTGATCAAGGATTGATGATCATTTTTATCATCTTTGGGGAGAACGAGTGATCTCAAATTTTGAATTCAGATCCGGATGTCAACAGTTATGTGTTAGACCATTGGACATACAACTTATAGCTTTTCAAAGATATATGGTCAATATGAGTACTTGGTTATGTCGTTCGGACTCGTGAACGCACCGGTAGTTTTCATTTCTCTGATGAATCGTGTGTTGAATCCATATTTGGATTCATTAGTGGTAGTCTTCATGGGTGATATCTTGATGTATTCTCACACTCGACAAGACCATGCCACCTATCTTGTTATTGTTTTGAGTACACTGAGAGAGAATCAGTTAAATGTTAAGCTTTCAAAGTGCCACCTTTGGAAAAACCAGATTAACTCCCTTGGTCATATTATCTCAGAGGAAGGAGTTTTAGTAGACCCATGGAAGGTGATAGTTGTAGTTTCGTAGATGCAGCCTAAGAACGTGATTGAGATATGAAGATTCTTGGGGCTGGCTGGTTACAGTAAGCATTTTATATAAGATTTCTCTCACTTAGAAGAACCAATTACGAGTTTTAATTAAAAGGCTTTAAAGTTACTTTGGTCAAAATCTTGTGATACAACCTTTTAGGAGGTGAAGGGAAGGTTGATATAACAATCAATACTGATACTTCCATAGTAAGGTAAGAGCTATAAATTTTACTGTGATTCATCAGTTATTGGGATGGAAGTAGTGTTGATGAAGGGCAACCGAGTAGTTGTGTACGGGTATCAGTAGTTGTGGAAACATGAGAGGAATTACCCTAGTAATGATCTAGAGATGGATACAGTTCTTCAGGCATTGTGCTGTTGGAGACATTATCTATTGGGAGTGCATTTTTTGGTGTTCACTGACCACAAAAGTTTCACGTATATCTTTACCTAGTGTGACCTGAATTTGAGACATCAAAGGTGGGTTGAATACCTTCAGTCCAATGACATTGATCTTACCTATACACCTGGTAAGGGTAATGCAGTATCTGATGCACTGAGTAGGAAGACTCCGACACATGCAGTGTAGGAGGCCAGTGGTAAGTGGCGGCTTATGGTTTGTTCTCTGTGATTCATTTAGTGGAGCATGATAGTCAAGGGAAAATGTTTCATTATTCCTCGGCTATGACTTCTACCCATCTGGATAGAGTGAGGATAAGACAACTATCAGATTTAGAAGGCCTAGTTCTACGGGATTCAGTGGAAAGTGCGGACCCTCCTTCTAGATGGACAATAGGCATTGATGAAGTACTTTGTTTCCATGGAAGAGTATGGATTCCAGGGAATATACATGAGGAGCTGATGTGGGTGTTTCAGGGTTCAGCTTGGGCATTGGATCCCGAAGTTACCATGATGTACCGTGAATTGAGACGTTAAAATTGGTGCCCGGTTATGAAATGGGAAGTAACTAGTTTTTTTACAAGATGTTCCACCTGTCAACAAGTGAAGGCGAAGCATCAGAGGCCAACCCGGATATTATTGTAGTTACCCATTCCAGAGTGGAATTGGGATGATTTCAGGATGGACTTCATGGCTAGGTTTCCAAGGTCACATCGAGGCAGTGATGTAGTGTGGGTTGTAGTGGACATACTTACAATGGTAGCTCGATTATTGCTGATCAAGGAGACCTTTGGTTTTGAAGAGCTTGAGATGTTGTGTATCCGAGAGGATATAAGTATTCTTGGGGTTATTCGTACTATCATTTTAGATAGGGACGCTCACTTTATGTCTCGTGTATGGACGTGTTTTTAGGGGGCACTGGGTACACAGGTGCTTCTGAGCACATCTTAGCACCCTCAGACTAATTTCCAGTCCGAGAGTACGATATATGTTCTAGAGGAAATGTTTTGTGCATTCATCCTAGACTTTGTGGGATCGTGGGAGAAGTATATACCTCTGTATGATTTGTCATATAATAAAAATTTTCAGGAAACTATTGATATGTCACCTTACAATGACTTATATGGTAGGCCTTGCCGATAACCATTGTGCTGGATGGAGGTAGGTGAGGCAGCTTTACTAGGACCACTTCTCATGTAAGAGACTTCTAAGAAGGTCCAGTTGATTCAGAAGTAGATGTCTACTACACAGTCTCCTCTGAAATCTTATGATTACTTCCATAGAAGACTCATCAAGTTCGTGGTTGGGGATCATGTTTCCTTGCATGTTTAGTCAAGGTTGGGACACAGGTGGATCAGGCGACAGGGAAAACTTTTGACAATGTATGTGGGGCCTTTTGATATTCTAGGGAGAGTCGGGTCGATGGCCTATAAATTGACGTTACCCCCGGGGTACTAGGCCATGCACGACGTCTTCCAGGTATCTCATTTGTGCCGCTATCATTCAGACTCATCTCACATTTTTCAGCCCGAGAAGGTTGAGCTTCAGGTCGATGAATCCTTTGAGAGCATCTGATTCACATTGTTGATAAGAGCATGAAGGTTCTCTGAGTCTGGTCAGTTCCTCTTGTTTTCGTGTTGTGGCAGCATGGCCGAGAGTAGGATGAAACATGGGAGTGGGAGATCGACGTACGTGCTCCATGGCCAAAGTAGTTCACATATTTATATTCCCCACCCTTGGAAGGGTAATTTTTGGGTGAATTTCTTTAATTTGTGACTTTTGTAAGAACCCGTTTCTTATTCTTGAGGTACATGTTTCTTATTTTCTCTTTTCCATACGTGTTATTGTAATAATATGGAATGTGGGGAGAAATCTCAAATTTTTTGGGTATATGCAATGTACCTTTCCACACGCCATGTACATTGGTTGTGTGGGAAGAGTACACAGGGCGTATTGTCCTGTCGGTGATAAAGGGTGTACAGACTGAATACACGTCGTGTACTTAGTATTTACAAACCATGTAAACTGTCAACAGGTGATTAGTAACGTGGTGGAGGCAGCCACTAGCAGAGTGACCATACATGCAGTGTAATCAGAAAAAAATTGTTGTGTACTCATGTCGATGGATTATTTGTGCCACGGTGGAAAGAATCCTCTAGAAGAACATTTTGAAAAATGAAAAGTACTCGTCGTGAACTTGAGATTACACACCATGTGGTTTGTTTTTTCACTTAAAATTGGCAGTAGGCTATTAAATTTTTAGAGGAGGATTTGAGTTCATTTTTGAGCTTAGGAGGATGGCTGAACCTTAGAGGATCCCTCGATCGCATTCCTAGAATCAGATTCTGACTACGTAGATCGCGTTGGGACCGTACGGGTAAGTCAACCCCTCTCCTTGTGATGTTCATTCTAATTATTTCATGAGGGGATGTTATTTGAGTATGAATGAGTGAACATTTATCCCAAATCTACATCAATATTGGATGATTTTGGAGGTATCATTCACATATACTGATGATATACGATCGAGGTAGGTGGTATAATGTTCCTTTCATCTATTGTGTTGAAATTGCATATTGTTGTTATACTTTCCTATAACCGGGGTATCATATGGATGAGTCCTTTGCTGAAAGATATATAAAATTGCATATATATTCTATTGATAAGTTAATAATTTTGTTTGAGATTATTTCCTGGATCCAGGACCACCCAGGGGGTGTGTTCCTCTGTTTAGTCGCTTTTCCAGGATACCTGAAGTAATGCCGTAATTTTTCATTATTATGTTTTCATGAGAGAAAATGTATATAATTTCATGCTTATGTGTTGGGATCGGCCTGGTTTCTGGTTTAGCCTGAGGGAAAGTGTTCATTTTTAGCCTAAGGGAAAGTGTTTCATTTAGATTGAGGGAAATGTTTCTTATGCCTGAGGGTAGTTGTTTCCATGCCTGAGGTAATTATCATGTACGCCGAAGGGAAAAACACGTTATGCCCAAGGTAAATCACCTAATGGAATGATTCTAATTAGACAGAGGGCATGGCTCTGTTATACTGAGGGAGGAATTCTGATTACCTGACGGTAAGGTTTTGCATGTCTGAGCACACTATTTATTTCGTATATTCACTGTGGTGAATTTAAATGTTGTACCTTCCAAGATGAAGCAAAAGTTTAGCACTGATATTTAATAATTAAAATGGATATGAAACTGGTAGTTATAGTAACTTTTGAGTACTTACTTGTTTACGACATTTTCTTTTTCACGATGTTGTTGCATATTCTAATTGACAGTTTGGCATGGGCCATTGGTGGGTTCCTAATCGGATTTATTTCTCACACCATGTTTACCTCATTTCATCACCCCAAAAACACTATATTTTTGTAGGTTTCAACATGGGAAGGGTCTCTATATAGGTACATGATTGTAGAAGAGGTGTAGGAGAGCATGAGACCGAGAGTAGGCTTTCAATTCTACTACGTTCTATTTACTCTGCTTTGTTTTGTTCGGTTGTACCTTATACATTGAGTTTTATTGTATTATATTGAACTGTATCCTATTCTAGCTTCATACAAAGAATTAGTGACATAAAACATATTAATATCTTTCACTATTGGTTGGATTTTATATCAGTTGTACATTTAAATTGCATATTGTTTACGACTTCCGATGTTGTATGTTATTTATCTTTTCTATTATGCTAATCATTGAAAAATGGGGGCATAGTTTCCCCTCTATCATACTTGGGCCCCCGCTGCTAGTTTGTTGCCACAATAATTTTGGGAAATGTGCTTGAAGTCATGTGACCAACTGGGTTCGGGTAACTCGTTGAGTGGCTTCTGGATCCAGTACGTTACATCAATCAAATATCAATTTAAGAGTTGTGCAGATATGGATAATTCTCAGCAGATTAAAAACATTTTCCGTTCTGTTATCGGGGAGCTTCACCATGTGATCTGGTATGATAGAAATTCCCTTATTCATAATAAATTCTCATTAATTCACGATTCAGGGAGAATGTGGACTCCCATTTACATACTCAATGGTACTTCAATCCAAACGGGACACTAGAACAACATAGTGCATGACATTGGAATTCTGTGATAACTCTGTATTGATTGAAATTACTGCCAGCATCACAGCACATTTGAAGACATTTGGATCTCCCATATCCCTAGTTGGATTAATGTCAATGTGGATGGTGATTCCAAAGGATATCTGGGCCCTGTGGGTTGTGGTGAAATCATTAGGAATCTTGGTGGTCAGATCCTTGTATTTTTTAAAGCTAGTTTTGGAATTTTCTCTTCACTAGAAGCTGAAATGATGAGAATCATTCATGTTTTCTCTTTTTCCAAACAATGTGGTTGGAGAAACCGTGGGATTGAGAGTTACTCGACTACAATTATGAATGAAAATTTGAATGGTGTGAGAAATATTTCATGGGTGATCACCACCCACTGGATGGGCCACATCCTCACTCTTCTCAACATCAACTACAACATCACTCATGTTTATTGGGAATCTAACATGGTTGTTGATGGACTTGAAAAAATGGGGGTTAATCAAGATATTGCATGGCTTGATTAAGTTCATTCTGAACTAATCATGTTTCATTAAAATGATTTAAATATGTTTCCATCTTCTAGACAATTTTAGCCTCTTTATTTATAACAATTGTGCCTTGGTTATCTGGTAAGGCATGGCCTACATAAATAAATTACATCAGAGTACAATCCAATGGACATGATGTCTATAATCATTAAAGACTAGGTTTATAAAACATGAAACATCAGGAAAATGATCTTCTTTATTTAATATCCATAAATTTCTCCTAACCTCCATTGAGACCTTACATCTGCATAGGGAACCATGGGGAACACAAGAACAAAGGGATGATCTAAAAATACAAATATGGAAATGAACATAAGTATAAATCTTAAAACTGAGAGTTAGGAGGATTTATGTAATGATATCAAAATCATGGTACATATATAATTATGACATATAAACATTGGATCATATAAACATGGGATCATATAAATCTAGAGAAAAAGTAAAACATTTCATTACTATGAGTCAAGGGTAACTGCCAAATTTGTTTCACATAGTAGTATGGGTGAAGGCTAACCACCAATCCAATTTTCCATAGTACCACAAGCCAAGGATAACTTCCAAGACCATTACACATAGAACCTCATGTGACATAACAATACCAAATGCATTGGAGTTATATATAGGAACAGCCGTCATACATTATATGAATATGTATTCCATTTGAGCAATATACACCAATTTGGTATGATTTATGTCATGATTGTGGTACCCAATTCATTATATGGTTAAACCTTAGGTTTCAGTAATATTTTTTCTACATTAAGAATCATACATAATAAATATTACTCAATCCTAAGGGTTACCCATGTAATGAATTGGGTATCACAATCATGACATAAAGCATACCAAATTGGTGTATCATGAAAGTGTCTATGTAGAATGGAATTAGAACATATATGGACATTCATAAGGTAAAATGGGAATATATCATGGTATGTGATTCCAAATAGAAAATAAAAAATTTAGGAAATGTATATGAGAAATTAAATCCTTAAATCCTTTTTTTCGATTTAAGGGAAATACAATCGAGCTTTTAAAATAGAAAAGGGGAACGTATTTTATATAAAACCAGAAGTGAACCCAGATGGTTTTAATAATAAAAATAAATATTTTATATTGATAATGGTGGCTGAAAAAATATGATTTAATGCACTTGAAATCGGTTAAGAATTCTGGAAGTTCCCTTCAAACAGGTTTGCTTATCAAAAAGTACAAACAATGGAATCTTTTAAAAACATTTATATGCTCGAAATAGATTGTTTAATGGGCCTAAAAAAAGTATTTTTTTCAAAAAATTTATAATTTATAAGATGCACATAAATATACAAGATAACAACATTTTGATATAATGAAATATAAGGCAACCCAAGAGAAAAAATGGAGGTTCGAGTAGAATTCGTTATGGATTATCAGCATGGTATCAGGGGTACCAAATAGGGATTGATGGGAGAGAAAAGGTGGTTTTAATCACTTTTAGATCATGAGGGATGTAAGGTTGAGGTTATAAATCATACCCCATCATTTGGGATTACACATGAAATTAAATAACATAGAGAAAAATCATGATTAGGAGGGAAATGGAGTGGATCACTTACCTTAAGTCTGGTGGTGATCATTGCTTGAACATAATAACATGAATAAACCGATTAAGTATATTAATTAGAAATTAATTAACCTATTTTATATATCATTTTGTTATTAAAATCATTTTACATCATTCAACACCATTTTGAATGGTTATAATGTAAAATTTCCATTGTTTGGGTCCACTTGCTTGCTTGGTTTTTAATGATCGGTTCATGTTTGGATATACACATATAATGAAAGTGGTTTTCCAGAATTTTAAGATTTATTTTAGGGTTGAACATCTTTGTAATTACATGGTTATAATAACTCATTTGTTTTTTGGGAGTGAAGATGAATTATTATACAATACCGTAGTGATTACCACTTAGGTTAAACTGTGGGTTTTGATTACAACAAACATGTTTTTCTTTATAACATATTACCATTTGTACAAA
Organism: Viscum album; assembly: GCA_963277665.1. Lineage (NCBI taxonomy): Eukaryota > Viridiplantae > Streptophyta > Magnoliopsida > Santalales > Viscaceae > Viscum > Viscum album. Next base: position 1,452,649,504 of record OY728155.1, read on the forward strand.
ATGATTTACAAACATAACTATGATATATTACATATATAATTATCTGGTACAACCATAACACAAATGTATTCTTGTTGATAATTAAAGATGATAATAGAAATTGATAAATAGGTGTCCATGAATGTGCTAAATTAACACATCTCAAAAGTTGTTTTAATTTATTTAAATTAAATTATTGGGAAATGAGAGATGATAATGAAATATAGAATTATAAAAACAACATTTTAGTAAATTTATTTTACTTGAATAATCATACCATTTGGGTGAATGTAGATGAGGAACGAAACAAGAATAGAATAGAACTCAAAATAAATAATAGAATTTGAAAAGAGAATTTACCTCTGGTGTTTAACTCTTTTTAAATCCTCTTAAGAGGTGAGGATTTTCTATTTTGAAGAGACTAAAGGATATTGGACATGTGATATGACCATGGAGAGTTATTTTGGCTGAATATTTACAAGGATCATGTTTTGAAAGTAGTGACGTGATAAGGGAGTGAGGGGGGGGGGGGTGATTTATAGTAGAGGAGAGAAGGGTTTTCATAATGTTTAATCATTATTTTATTAATATCACTCAATACCGGAAATGTTTATGATACCAAGACCGAAAATAGAAATAAATTTATTTTGGTTCGAATGAATGGACATTTACATCATCCATTACTCAAATATGATGCATAAATTTATGTTTTATCATTTATTATAAATTATAGAATTTTACAACTCCTAAAATATTCATGTATTGTAGAAAAACCCATAATAATATCCCGAACCATTTCATGACATGTAGAACCCATAAATAAGAACTATTTTTAAACAAAATTATAAATATGATTTATTAAATATTTAATTAAAATCATAATTTACATGAAAAATACAGATTTTAAAATGTCTATTTTCTTATTCCCATATATGGGTATATTATACTTCCAATTGAATATTATTTATATAATATCATAGATAAGGTTTCTATTCATTAGTTTATGTCACTATTCATAATGTTAACATTACTATTTATAAGGGTATGTTACTATTCCCCAAAAATTACCTTTTCCATATTGGACTCTAGAAAACATATTGATCACAAATATGTAAGTCTGGTTTTCATAATTAAAATCACAAAAGTGAAAAACATATGTTTAAGGTTCACATAGCACATATTAGTTCATTATGTTATGATTTCATGTAATTATGAAATATTTTTAAGAAGTAAAATTCCATTGAAAAACATTGGGTCATCACATTCATCCCCCCTTTAGAAATTTTTCTCTCAAAATTTGGTTTTAAATTCTAGTCCAGATGTTGGTGCAGGTACTTTTCCTTTTTTTCCTTCCCTATTTCACATGGTTCATGTCCATACTTATGGTTCTGCCACTGTACATTGACCAGATGAGTAGTCTTATTGCATATAACTTTGTCTCTATGATCCAAGTACTTCATTGGATGCTCCTCGTAAGAAGGATCATCCTCCAACTATGCCACCTATGAAGAGAGTATATGTGATGGGTATTATATGAACTTCCTTAAGAGGGATACATGAAAAACATAATGTAGTTTCGACATGGTAGGCGGAAGTACAAGTCAACAGGACACATATATGACTCCATCAAGGATCTAGAAGGGGATTTGGTACTTGGGAATTAACATCCATTTCTTTCCAAACCTCATGATCTTCTTCCATAGAGAAATGTGGTGAAATACCATGTCTCCAACTATGAACTCATGGTCTCTTCTATGATTTTCTGCATATGGTTTTTATCGACATTCGAAAGCCTTGATATGTTGTTGAATGTTTCTCACCTTCCCCAATATTTCTACGACAATTTAATTTCGTAGAAGATTAAAATCATTAACTACATCCCAACATATCGGTGTTCTTCTCCTTTCCCAAAAAGGGATTCATATGGTTCCATTCGGCTTCTTGTGTGGAAAATATTTTTGTAAGATAATTGAACTAGTAGAAGTTGTTGGTCCAATCCCCCATTTGTATTCTATAGAACATTCACTCGACATATCTTCAAGTGTCTAAATAGTCTTCTCAGATTGGAAATTAGATTGGGGATGATTGGTCATGCGGAATTCCAGTTCAGTGATTAGATCATTTTGTAGATTTTTCCTTGTAACGACCAAATGTTTCATTAATGGAAATATCAATTGTTCTAAATAAATGTATCTTTATGTAAAATGTTTTTATAAAATTTCATCTTATTTGATTTTATGTTTTGAATTTTCATTGTTGCTAATATATCCATTGAACAGTGATCACATGAATTGTATAAATATAGGTTTTTATCAAATACAATCTACTCAGACAAAAAAAGCGATGGCCTCATCCAGTATAATTTCTCCATACAAAGACCATTTGTCAGAGCTTGGAAAATGGTGGCATCCTTGGGTTTATCTCTTGACCATGACCATGCTGAGCTTCATCATGTCAAGAATGAACGTGACAGTCTATGGGAAAAGTAGAAGTTGATAGAGATTACCACTCGAGCGATGTTATCTAAGCCACCCCAAGAGTCTGTCACCATCGCACACCATACCTTTAGCTCTTATGTTGCTATTTTAAGGTGTTATGTAACAAATCTCTAGTACTATGTACATGTAAATTATTTTTTTATGTATGAATGAATATAATTTCTTTTCATTATTGATACATTGTAAATAGTTTTTTTAATGTACAAATAGTGTTTTTAGTTATTATTTAATTAAGAAATATATTTTATTAAATTAAGGTATTTTATAATTTAATAATATTTTAATAAAATATTATTATTATTATTTAATTTATTTTTATTAAATAAAAATGATCTTATAATTTTATGAATGCAATTAAAATTTTTATTAAGGTTTGAAAGCCATTTTCATCAAAACCCGTGAATTTTTTATAAATTTTGTTTTTTATTTTAAAATTTGAAATTAACATATTTAAAAAATTATTTAGATAAAATAAATTTTATTTCTATAATCAGGACATAGAAATTATCCAACAGTGAATTTTTCATAATTTTCTTAGACAGTCAAATATTTGTGTAAATATTAAATACCGTTTAAATATATAATGTGTTTTATGACATCATAATGACCCAATAGTGATGTAATAAAATAATAAAAGCTTTATGATCAGAAAATATATGTTTTAAAATTAAAATAATTTTATTTTATGTTTGTTTTACTTATTCTACAAATCATTAATGGACCCCTCAAGACTTATTAAACTTCGTGTCTTTTTAAATTATTTTCCATGGGATTGTGACCCTCCTCGACATAAGAAACCCCATTATTTTAAGAAGTTTGGACTTTGGCCTTATAATTTTCTTTTCCTATTCCATTTTCCAAAAAACCATGGGCAATAACAATGAGCTGATTTGTGGTTTGGGTTAGTTTAATGTAAGGGGTCCCAAACCTAAATAATAAAGAATTCACTCACCTTTCCTATTTAAACCCAAACATGTTCCCACATCCTCCTCACTCAATGCCTTTGGAGTTCATACAACCTCTGAATTACTTTCTCTATAATCCTCCAAAGGTGCCTCAAGCTCCCAAGAAGCCTCTCTCAAGACTCTCTCAAGACATTGGAAGCACACTTCAATGTAAGTGTTTTTTTTCCTTTCACTTTATTTCCCATTTCTATAATGTTGTTATTCCCTTTTAATATCAATTATAAATTATGGGTTATGATTTAACACATCCCCCATACTACCCTCTTATTTTTTGAATTATGTGACACCCCTTTATCTCTCATTAAATTCCTCCCATGTACACCTGTTCTACGGGGAAATTCTGAAAAGAACTTCTCTCTCTTCATTTACATTCAAGCAATACTTTTGTATCATGATTTTTAAATTCCATTAAAATTGTTTGGACATGTATCAATATAACCCATTACTTTAAATTTCATGTAAATATTATGAGACACCCCTTTATCTCTCATCAACCATTATTATGAATTCTTATGTCACGTCGTTACGCTGCTGAAATTGCACCGATTTTCTAAGCCAATGCCTTTGTGTAGTGAATACAATTCTGATTTCTCCATCAAGGGTATTCACCTTTATGAACATTTAATTATTGATTATAAAGTTTCATTATGAATTATAAAGTCCTTTATCATTCACTATATGATTACATTTCATGAATCCATGTTTTATGACCCATGTGGCACACATATGCATGAAATAAAATGATTAAGAAGGGTGATCCCTTATAGTGCTCCGATGATTTGGGTAAAGTAGAGTATTATGATAGGTCATGTGCAATGAGTATTGACTAATGTTAATTCAAGTGAAAAGAGGGTTTACTCGTGATTCATGTGGAATGAGGATTTACTCATGCTTCATGTGCAATGGGCCTTGGCTCATGCTAATTCCATGTTAAGTGTTGTTTCCACATTTCCATGTTATGATTATGATGCTTTATCATGCCTTTATGTCCATGTTTCTCTTGTTCTATATTGATATTCCTATTTTATAACATTTATTTTACTCCTCATGTATTCCATGTTTATTCCCTTACTGGGCTTTATAGATCACCATTTTCTTATGCATGCCCTCAGTTTATCCCATGCAATACTAAGTACGAGGGAATGTAGTGGTCATGTAAATGATGTTTTCAATAAAAATGTTGTATTTCATGTTTTGAGTTGTTATTTAATGATCCTAAGCCCCAAATAAACAATACCTCTCGATCTTCCATGTTGTATCAAGTGAATAGTTTATGTAATACCTCATGTTTAAGTTTGCAATAAAATTAGGGTTGTCATATTCCTATACTTCGAGATGAATCTAGGATACTTATCAGATACAATAGATAGTGTTATTGTATTCAGCCTTACTTATTTTTTGATGTAAATCCATGAATTTTTATCCATTTATAATTCCTCTTGAATTGTGATAATGTGATCTTTCTTTTAAATACGGTCCACAAGGACCCATATAGAATATTTTCCTCTACACGTCCAGGTATGTCCAATGAAAACGTACATGGTAATGTTATACCACTTACATGTTGGTATGGATTTTGGTTGCTTCTTCCCCTTATATATTTTCCTCTCTTCCATATCTTTCTGACATTTTATGCACTTTTATGTATATTCAAGAATCTCTTTTTTCCTATTTTCCAACAAAATGTTTTCTCAGAAATCTCGATGAATCGTTTTTCTCCCTGGGAGGATAGTGAAGTTAGAGCTATGTGCATCATTCAAAAGCCTCTTCTTTACCTCTATATTGCAAGGTTCACATAATCATGACCCAAAAATTATAACACATTCCTCATCAATAATTAACTCGTAGTATTTTTCACTTTTCGTAGCTTCCACCATTATCTGAAGATCCACATCTTTTCAATGATCATCCTTTATTTTCTCCAAGAGGGATGGTTGAGAAATCATTTGAGAAAGGATTTATTATTTCCATCAATTAATTATTCCCATGTCCATCCTCTAAAAATCTAATAAGATCAGTCCTTTTCAATTTTCACTGTTGATAATTATGTAGTATCATTTCAACTTAGAGAATCACCCACCATATTTTCTTATCGGGATTGTAGTGGATTGAGAATTCATAATCCTTAAGGAGCTCTATACATATTCTATGGCCCGTATTAATCACTTTCTGTGTGAATATATTTTCGAGCCTCTTGTGGTGAGTATATTTCTCACATTTTTCCCCATAGTTATAATACCGCTAGATTTTCAATGCAAAGATAACAACAGCAAACAAAAGATCATGAGTGGGATAGTTTTTCTCTTGGATTATCAGAAACCATGATTTATATGCTATCACATTATCATTTTTATTATCAAATAGCCTAATAATCTATTTTATGTACCAATATACACCAAAAAGAGTTCACAATATATTAGAAGTGTGAGTAATGGGACAATGATAACCCTTATTTTCAACTCCATGAAACAGTCTTCACATTTCTATGTGTAGAGAAACATTAGACCATCTTATGTTAGCTTGGTCATTGGGTTTGAAAATTGTTAAATATTATTCAAAAATCACTTATAATACCTATATATACCAAAAAATCTTTATATTTCCATTACAAAAGTTAGCATGTGCCAATATTCAATTTTATTTGTCGTAGAAGCGTCCACAGATATCCCATTGCTGGTGACAACATAGCCAAAGAATGATACTTCCTCTATCCATAAATCACTTTTAATATACTCTTCATACACCTTATCCCTTCACAAAATCATTAACATAGTATTCAAATGCTCTTAATGATCTTCCTTTCTCCTAGAGTATATCATAATAATATAAATAAAAACTACCTCAAATTTGTTCAGGTAATCTATAAATACTCTATTAATTAAATCCATGAAAATTGAAGGATCATTAGTGAGACTGAAGGACATCACTAAGAACTCATAGTGTCCATACCTCATTCTAAAGGCATTATGTGGAATATCTTCCTTCCTCACCATTAATTTATCATATCCTAACTGAAGGTCCTCCTTAGAGAAATAATTTCCCCCACAGAACTGATTGAATAAGTCATCTTTCTGTGGTAGGGGTTACTTGTTCTTTATCATAAATTTATTGAGCTCATAATAATTAATGAATAGGTGTATTGATCAATCCAACTTCTTGACAAAGATGACTAGCGCACCAGATGGTGAAGCACTCAGTCGTATAAAACCCTTCTCCAGATTCTCTTGTAAATGCTTCTTCATCTCTTCTAGCTCTATGATGGATATTTTGTAAGGTGTATTTGATATAGGTATAGATCCAGGGATACATTAAATTGAAAAATAAACCTCTTGGTCAAGAGGTAGATGTGTCAAATCTTTAGGAAATACATCAATGTAATCTCTCATGATCAGAATGTCGTCAAGAATGAATCTCATCTTTGTATCAATCATTTATGTTATAATTGATTTCGCATATGGCAACAAATTCCACACTTGATATGATGATTCTAAAGGACATTCAACCTCTCCCTTACACTTTCAAATAATCGGAGGGTGCTTCAAGATTTGAAGAGTGATCTCTATTTCCCGAAAGTTGATAAAGACCTTATATAAATATAGCACATCCTTGCCCAATATTGCATCGAACTCCACTAAAGTAAGTATGATGAGATTTTCAAGGATGTTCAGTCCAAAAAAGTTTACCATGGAGGAGTTATAAACCAAAGAAGAAATAATTTCCTCATTCTCTATTCCAACAGATATCTTTTCCTCCAAATTTTGAGTCGCCATTTGAATAGTTCTACTAAACATACAAGATATGGAAGAATGAGTAGAAACATAATCAAATAGTATGTTTGCTATTCATGAATGGATAACTAGTTTACATATCACAATATCATTTTCTGTCTCTACCTCATCATTAGTGAATGCATAATACCTTCCATGTATCCATAGTGTAAGACCCCGATCTTCCACGATACGGTTCTCGTTCAATAATGTAATAGCTTGCATTGTACGCAACTTTTAGTTCTAACACACCAGTACTAATCAAAGTAGTCGTTATGAATATTAATACCCAATTTTTAAAATTATATAAATTTTATATTTCAAAATGGACTTCATTTTTGTATTCGTAATATCGAAATTATCGAAAGTGGAATTTTTTGTTATTTTCTGAGAACTTCCAATTTTTATGAATAGTGAAAAATACTTAAAAACAAATTTTTTAATCAAAGTATTTTATAGTGACAAATTATACTATTGAGTGTGTTTAAAGTATAATTAGAATATATATTTAATATTTTATCAAATGGTGGTCATTAGAATTAATTTCACTTTGAAATTGGACATAAACAATTGTCAATCTTTTGATATATATTGTTTCTTAAAAACACGCTATTTGTTGTGACAGCGGGAATTAATTATAAAATTAATTCATTCAACTTATATGTTTGTAATTTTTTAAAATAGACATAATTTTTGAATTTGGAATATCAATTATAGCTTAGGGTGAAATTTTGGCATTGTTCTGAAAAACATCAATTTTTGATGAATAGTGAAACCACAAAGTGGTAGTTAAATAACTGATTGATCATTTAAATGAAATATTACCACTTCTGTGATTTTATTTTAAAATATCAGACAAACATGGTTGTCATTAGGATGTAAAATGTGGTTCAATTGGATTAAAATAATTTTTTGTTGAATAGTAACTTTTAAGTTTAATTAATCGCGATTAAAGTTAATTATTGAAATTTAAGGTAAAAATGATATTATAAAAATATGAAAATACAATTACACTTATCCTACCCCTATTGGATGTGTCATGGCCAACCGAGAAAATCCACGGGTCAACTTGGGGACCCCATGGAGCCAATTTCGTAGGAAAATGACATAAGTTACTTTTATTTAAAGTTAAAATAAAAATGTCACAAACAAGAGTTATTTTACTAAAACAATTTTTTAAATGGGGTTATACAAGTCATATTTTTTACTATAAATATTCATTAGAAAGGTAAAACTATTTCCTACATCATGATAGTTTTTTTATAATTTTTAGAAATTAAATAGATTTAATTATTTTTTACACTATGACGATGCAGTGATTACCTCATTAATTAACGATTTTAATAAAATGGAAGGATCATGTAAAATCTAAGCATTAAACTTGTACAAAGTCTATTGGATGAGAATATTTAGAACCCTTATCACCTTAGACTCTAATTATATAAGTGTTGGGCCTTTAGAATCCGAAATTCATTGTATAATAAAGTAACATTTCAATCTTTCCAAGAGTGCCCCTCCTCTCCTCTTATAAAAGGCCCCCACCACTACCACCTTATTCACACCTTCAAACCATTTGGATCGGCCAACCTCTGCCAAAATACTCTCACAACATCCCTCTTTTACTCTTATAATCCTTCCATTGGGCATAATTCTTCCAAAGGAAGCCTTTGTCTCAAATCAAAAAAGTGTTACCCGATTTTAAGGTAATGTCTTCTCTAATGTTGTTTTGTTTTATTTTGCTTCTCCAACCTCTTAAACTATTATTATTTCTTTTTTTTGTAACAAACCCATTATCTAAAATATACTAGGATGATGTTATGATAAGGATTTGGTTTACACATAAACACACCTTCGTCTAATTGTTAAAGAACATACTGTTTCTGTGGGTGGCGAAATACTGCCACACGAAATGATGATTGTTCAATATTCTTTTAACACCTCTAATGGGGGAAATTTTGATGGAAATATTTTCATATATGATATATATATTATATTTTTATTTTCCTTATTCTTATGTATTTCTCATTTATTGCATAATTTATGATTTCCATTATGGGTAAACGCGATAATTTCATTTTAGAAAGTGCGGACTACCGCAACCTCAAAGTGATTTCAATCGTAAATGACATATGTGGGATGTATATAGGATTGATTAAATGGAATTATACATTATATTATACTGTAATTATATAATACCTTTATATAATTATAACTTTATTCCATTAAATATTAAATATAAATGAAAGTAGCGTTCATGCGTATGTAGGGCTTACCGTCTCCATGAACGGTGTATTTCATTTCTTACGTCTAAACGTTATGGAATATTATAAATTCATTTATATACCGGATATATATGAGATATATGATATCTTAATCATGAATATAATTCTAGATATAATGGATATTTCACCACATGCCCAACTTTTAATTATAAGAAGTTTATTTTTGACTGAAGTACCTAAGATCGACAAAACGACCATTATAAACATAAATTATTACATAATGGTCATGACATGGTAATATGTGATATAAAAGGAATAATGAACTTGAAAAAGGTTATTAAGAAGGTAGTGATTAACTCTAGTTTATTATTCAGGAGATCAAATAACGGCCGAGTGAATTTGGACACAAGGTAATGGAACTTCTTAACCCAATTTCCATTCTTTGGGTTAATCTCCTACTTTCAAATTATGTCATGATATTATTATGTCCTATCATGTATTTATAATTTCTTTATGTGTACATATAGTGAATACACATAATAGATATATTTTATTTAAAATGATCTATTTAAGGGACTTCGTCTCAATCTCTATTCATTGAGGCATATTTTGTTTTATACACATACTTATTTTATACGGTGTATAAACCCCTTTGACTTTTACGTTTAAAGAAAAGAAGTTTTTTTATACGAAGAATTTTAATAAATGACAAAATGGAATGTTTTTGTCGTACATATGCGGCGACAAAGACTTCTCCACCATCATGACCATTATTTGAGTTTCGGCTTCCTTTACAAGCCATAACTTTTTAAAATGAAAAATAAATATAAAGTTTTAGTTTTCATTTATTTTGGTATTGAAAATGGTAAAGAAAGTGTTTTTATTACATCAATGTGTTGTATTTATAACTTGTGATTTAAGTGTGGGAATCTTATGTTTTCTTTATGCATGTTTTATGTTATATAATTATGTTATGGTTTATGATATGTTTAAACCTGTTCATATGAGGAATGCATTGGACTTAATAAGTGACGGGTGGAGCCCGCTATAGCTCCTCGATGCATCAGTAGGTCTCATGAGACAAACTAGTGTCTTGGCACGAGGCCTTGATAAAATCTTATTTGTGGTCTTGGAACGAGGCCTTGGCTACGTTGTTATGATGTTCTGGCATTATGCATTCCATCATTATGAAAGTGGTTATTGATATTGCATGTGATTATTTGATTAGTAGAATATCTGTGTGATTAAGTAAATGGAATTATTTAATTTTATTTTTTCCATATTATGCTGAAGTTAAAGTTTAAAAAGGCTTTTGATTTAGTTATACATTGCCTTAAATGTTAGTGTTTATTTATGAAAGCTTCTGCAATATTGTTATCTTTACTAAGCATCTGAGCTCACCCCCTTCAATGTTTTAATTTTACATGATGTGAGGAAGTAATTTATAAATGTCTTGTAGGGATAGTCAGAAGAGGATATGAGTGTAGACTATGGAGGATTTGTTGTTGTAGTTTTGTTTTACTTTATGATGTAATGTAAGACTTATGAATGTATCTAGTGTTTCCAAGGCTACAAAACTAATCGGTCTTTCAAGACTTGATCTTTTGTGATCATCCCAATGTTATGAAGTAATGCACCGACTCTGGGTAACTGGGGTTGGGGTGTTACAGTTGGTATCAGAGGCAGTTTAGTACTAACCTTGGAAGCAATATTTAGATAAAATCTGATTAGAGCACATATCCCAAAGATAGACTTTGAGGATTAGTATAGAAAAACTTCCTATAATTTTGGTATTATAGAGATTTTGTGAGTTTTCCGAGAAATAAATCCTTGTCTGGATACGAGCAGGTAGATGTGGCTCTAGCACAGATGGACCTAGGGGTAAAACCCGAAAACACTGCTTTGAGCTAGACTCAAACGGGAACTGGTGCACGACAACGGGCCTTGCTGCAGTCTTGGTTACGACACTCCTGGTGGATATGCTTAGGATAATTCTCATTTTCTTTACAAACCATTATGAAGGGTTATGAGTATATACTTTCTCAAAGAATACTTTTTTTATGATTATGGATTATATCCATAAATATTTCAATTAGTGTTAAGTGTTTTACAAGTATGGAACTATGTATTTTGATTCATAAACTAATCTAGATTATGCCATTGTTTAGAAATGGAACCTAGTGGAAGGAATGGAAACCGTATAAATGCACGCACTCCGTGTAGGGATTTCCCTCCTGCTCAAGATAATTATTGTGGAGCTGGAGATACAACTGGTGCGGATCAACTTATTACCATACTGGGAGAACTCACTCAGATTATGAATAATAACCTTACTCGTATGGAGCATCCAGATCTGCAACATGGAGGATCAATGTTAGACCGCTTCATGATGCAACATCCGCCAACATTTAATTGGGGTACAAATCCATTAGTAGCTGAGTAGTGGATAAACTCCTTAGAGAAAATATTACATGCCTTGGGGAGTAGCTAATGGGAGAAGGTTATCATGGCAGTTTACTGCCTCACTGGAGATGTCGATCAATGGTGGTCTTTGATTAAATATACAAAGGAAGATGAAGAAGTATAAAGTATGTAATGGAGAGAGTTCAAAGATATTTTCTTAGAAAAATACTTTCTACATGACCATCGAGCAGATATGGAAAGACAATTTTTGAGTCTGAGATAAAAGGAGGATGAGAATGTCGCAATGTATGAGGCTAACTTTAAAAGGTTAGAGAGGAATGCATCAGATTATATACGTAACCCAATAAGTAAGATTGATCTTTTCTTTTATGGGTTAAAACCATTTCTCTGTTGAGCTTTAGTATCACAATATTTCTCAACATACGAGGATATAGTCTCGTGTGCTATCAAGACAGAAAAGGAATTATCTATGTCTTATGAAAACAAAGTAAATCAACAGAAGAAGAGAACGGTGGAACAAGAGACAGATAAAGGGAAAAAGGGAAAGAAGGGTTTTCCATTATGTGATAATTGTGGGAAGAATCAACCTGGTTCTTGCCTCAATGGAATGGGAGTTTGTTAAAAATGTGGAGAAAAAGGTCACCAGGCTCGTGATTATAATGGAAAGAAAGAGTCCATCAATGTTCAATGATACAATTGTAGGGAAATGGGTCATTATGCAAATGAATGTCCTAAGCGTCAGGGGAACTTACCTCAGAAAAGGCGAAGGGATCAAGGACAATCTTATGCTGTTACTACAGTTGAAGAAGAATAATTAATTTATTGTTGCTTTTGGACTCATGGATTATATTCTAGTTATTAGAATAATGTGATATATATATAAGGATTGTACTGCAGTACTTGTTGATTTCATTAAGGTTTTAATATGATGAAGGTAATCATATTTTTGTATGTGACAATAAGATAAACTTTACCTTGTTTGAATAATCTGATGATACAATTGATATTGGAATTTAGAGACCTTTTAGAGAAATTCTAGATGGAGGTATTTTGGATAACTATAAAGGTTGGAATGAATTAAGTTGAACTTTGGATAGTATTGTTTAAGGTTAAAACATTTATGAAGATTATTTTTGGAATATTATAATACTAAAGTTTTAGGAAAAGGATAACCTGCAGGGTGGGGCATAACCCGTCGCGTCGGACAAAGCTGCAGGAATCGAACCCACAGCCATAGTGCGATAGGCCTTTATTACCTATCAATAACCTATAGGAAGTCAATGGTTATTACAAAATAGTTTTACTAATCTAAATGGTATGTGTTAATATTTGGAACCTAATACAATTAGGAAAAATAGAATATTTTTGTGTTCTGTTACCTTTTAGAGTGAACGATGGGTTTGTGGTAAAAATTTATTAAATAATGAATGTCTACATGACATGTATATTCCCTTACGTTCCTAGTAAATCTCCTAAATAAATTCCTCAACATTATAAAAGGTAACTTAAAACAAAAACATTGCCGGTTAACTTTTCCAACTGGGGATTCAATGACTGTTTAACCAATCACAAGTTTGTGATTTTCTAATGGTTACCTTTCTCCTATTCCAGTGTTCTACAACTCTCCATCAGACCATGATGGTTTGTTTTTATTCCATATCCATATTTTCATAGAATCCTAGTATGGGCTATCTCAGGTGACCTTTGTACTTCTCTTTCTATCTTTTAATGATATATTTTTATTAACCTTATTTCCGATGTGGGTTTTCCACAAAGGTATTTTCTATTTTCAACCATTTATTTTCAAAGAAAAATTTCAAATTGTGTGGATGCAATTTATTTAAGGAGGGGAGAATGTAACACCACGAGCTTCCACGATACACTTCTCATTCAATAATGCAATAGCTTGCATTGTACGCAACTTTGAGTTATAACACACCACAACTAATCAAAGTAGACGTTATGAATAGTAATACCCACTTTTTAAAATTATAGAAATTTTATATTTCAAAATGGACTTCATTTTTGTATTCGTAATATCGAAATTATCCAAAGTTGATTTTTTTTGTAATTTTCTGAGAACTTCCAATTTGTATGAATAGTGATAAATACTTAAAAACAACTATTTTAATCAAATTATTTTATAGTGATAAATTATACTATTTAGTGGTTTTCAAGTATAATTAGAATATTTTTTTACTATTTTATCCAATGGTGGTCATTAGAATTAATTTCACTTTGAAATTGGACATAAACAATTGTCAATCTTTTGATATATATTGTTTCTTAAAAACACGGTATTTGTTGTGACAGCGGGAATTAATTATAAAATTAATTAATGCAACTTATATTTTTGGAATTTTTTAAAATAGACATAGTTTTTGAATTTGGAATATCAATTATTTCTTAGGGTGAAATTTTGGAATTATTCTGAAAAACTTCAATTTTTGATAAATAGTGAAACCAGTAAGTGGTAGTTAAATAACTGATTTTTCGTTTAAATGAAATATTACCACTTCTGTGATTTTATTTTTAAAAATACGACATACATGGTTGTCATTAGGATGTAAAATGTTGTTCAATTGGATTAAAATAATTTTTTGGTGAATAGTAACTTTTTTAGTTTAATTATTCGCGAATAAAGGTAATTAGTGAAATTTAAGGTAAAAATGATATTATAAAAATATGAAAATACCATTAAACTTATCTTAACCCTATTGGATGTGTCATGGACGACCAATAAAATTCATGGGTCAACTTGGGGACCCCATGGAGCCACTTTGGTAGGAAAACGACATAAGTTACTTTTATTTAAAGTTAAAATAAAAATGTCACAAACAAGAGTTATTTTACTAAAACAAATTTTAAATGGGGTTATAAAAGTCATATTGTTTACTATAAATATTCATTAGAAAGGTAAAATGATTTCCTACATCATGATAGTTTTTTATAATTTTTAGACATTAAATAGATTTATTTATTTTTGACACCATGATGATGCAGCTATTACCTCATTAATTAACGCTTTTAATAAAATGAAGGATAATGTAAAATCTATGCATTAAACTTGTCCAAAGACTATTGGATTAGAATATTTCGAACCCTTATCACCTTATCCTCTAATTATATAAGTGTGGGACCTTTAGAATCCGAAACACATTGTATAATAAAGTAACATTTCAATATTTCCAAGAGTGCCCCTCCTCTCCTCTTATAAAAGGCCCCCACCACTACCACCTTATTCAAACCATCAAGCCATTTGGCTCGGCCAACCTCTACCCAAATACTCTCCAAACTTCCCTCTATTACTCCTAGAATCCTCCCTTTGTAATGAATTCTTCCCAAGTAATCCTTTGGCTCAAATCAAAAAAGAGTTACCCGATTTTAAGGTAATGTCTTCTCTAATGTTGTTTTGTTTTATTTTAAATCTCCAACCCCTTAAACTCTTTTTATTCCTTTCTTTTGTAACAAAACCAGTATCTAAAATATACTAGGATGTTGTTATGATAAGTATTTGGTTTACACTTACACACACTTTCATCTAATGGTTAAAGAACATACTGTTTCTGTGGATGGCGAAATACTGCCTCACGAAATGATGATTGTTCAATATTCTTTTAACACCTCTAATGGTGGCCATTTTGATGACAGTATTTTCATATATGATATATATATTATGTTTTTGTTTTCCTTATGCTTCTGTATTTCTCATTTAAGGCATACTTTATGATTTCCATTATGGGTAAACGCGATAATTGTATTTTAGGAAGTGCGGACAATCGCCCCCTCAAAGTGATGTGAATCGTAAATGCCATATGTGAGATGTATAAAGGATGGAGTAAATGGTATTATACATTATATTATACTGGAATTATTTTTTACCTTTACATAATTATAACTTCATTCCATTAAATATGAAATAGAAATGAAAGTAGCGTTCAAGTGTACGTACGGCTTACCGTCTCCATGAACGGTGCATTTCATTTCTTACCTCTAAACGTTATGGAATATTATAAATGCATGTATATACTGGATATATATGAGGTATATGATATCTAAATCATGAATATAAATCTGGATATAATGGATATATCACCACATGACCAAATTTTAATTATAAGAAGTTTATTTTTGACTCATGTCCCTAAGATTTACAAAATGACCGTTATAAACTTAAATAATTACATAATGATCATGATATAGTAATAGGAGATATAAAAGGAATAATGAACTTGAAAAACGTTATTAAGAAGGTAGAGATTAACTCTAGTTTATTGTTCCAGAGATCAAATAACAGTCGAGTGAATTCAGACACGAGGTAAGGGAACTTCTTAACCCAATTTCCATTCATTGGGATAATCTCCTACTTTCAAATTATGTCATGATATTATTACGTTCTATCTTGTATTTATACTTTCCTTATGTGTACATATAGTGAATACACATAATGTATATATTTTATTTAAAAATGATCTTTTTAAGGGACTGTGTCTCAATCTCCATTCATTGAGGCATATTTTGTTTTATACACATACTTCTTTTATACGGTGTATAAACACCTTTGACTTTTTGGTTTGTCTGAAAGGAATATTTTTTATACGAAGCGTTTTAATAAACGACAAAAGGGAACGTTTTTGTCGTACGTATGCGGTGACAGTGACTTCTCCTCCGTCGTGACCATTATTTGAGTTTCCACTTACTTTACAAGCCATACCTTTTTAAAATGAAAAATAAATACAAAGTTTTATTTTTCATTAATTTTTGTATTTAAAAATGGTTTTTAATGTGTTTTTATTACATCAATGTGTTGTATTGATATCTTGTGATTGAAATGTGGGAATCTTATGTTTCCTTTATGCATGTTTTATGTGATACAATTATGTTATGGTTTATGATATGTTTAAACCTATTCATATGAAGAATGAATTGGACTTAATAAGTGACGGGTGGAGCCCGCTATACCTCCTAGATGCATCGGTAGGTCTCCTGAGACAAAATAGTATCTTGGCACGAGGCCTTGACAAAATCTTATTTGTGGTCTTGGCACGAGGCCTTGGATACGTGGTTATGATAGTCTGGCATTATGCATTCCATCAGTATGAATGTGGTTATTGATATTGCATGTGATTATTCGACTAGTAGAAAATCCATGTGAGTAAGTAAATGGAATTATTTAATTTTATTTTTGGCATATTATTCTGAAGTTCAAGTTTAAAAAGGATTTTGTTTTAGTTATACATTTCCTTAAATGTTAATGTTTATTTATGTAAGCTTCTGCAATATTTTTATCCTTACTGAGCATCTGAGCTCACCCCCTTCAATGTTTTAATTTTTCCAGGATGTGAAGAAGTATTTTATAAATGACCTGTAGGGATATTCAGAAGAGGATATGAGTGTGGACTATAGAGATTTCGTTGCTGTAGTTTTGTTTTACTTTATGATGTAATGTAATATTTATGAATGTATCTAGTGCTTCCAACGCTACTAATCTAATCGGTCTTTCGAGACTTGATCTTTTGTGATCATGCCAATGTTATGATGTAATGCACCGACTCTGGGTAATTGGGGTCAGGGCGTTACACATAGTGGTTGTTGTTGGTTTCCACCGACAACACTTGGCTTAGAGAAATTGTTCACATAATGACATGCTCCTTGTAGTTGTAACTCCCAAATACAAGCTGAGTGTTGAGCTAAACATTCCTTTTTTTTCATTTGCATTAGTGGGAATTTTTTTATCTTGTCAGTAGTTTTTAGCCATATGACCAAAATTTCCACATTTTATGCAATTCATGGTTCCTTTTAGGAAGTTCTACGAATTCATCTTCCAACAAGTTTTACACGTGGGATATTCAGGATTTATTCCATCATGGAATTTGTTTGTTTAACCATCCATGGTGTTCTCCATATTCTGTTTCTTTTCACTAGGCCCATGATACCACTTACAGTATCTAATATACATTTCAACCAAGAGGTCACTATAGACATTACTATAATAACTATCATAGTCTCGAATCAACATTTATTTTTATGGACTCAGATATAGTCTGCTAAAGAAGTTACCCACATTGCATTCAGTGTCCTTGACAAAGCTAGAGGCATACCACTAATTCCTTGTATATTTTTCTTCATACACCACGATGGACTCATCATCCTTATGCTTGATTCTAATGAACTATCTTTCCATATTGAGATAGAGGGTTTAAGGAAAATATATATTGAAAAACAACCTATTGAATTCATCACAATCCATGGAATCAATTTATTCCTAGGGTTTTATATTCCTGATTTATTTTCCACCACTGATAATCATCCCCATAAAAACGATATACCACTATTATGAAATTCTATTATTTAGAGCACTGGATGATAGAGAATGTCTCTTCACTGGATTTAATCCACTGTTCTATGAGGAGGGGATCATATGATCCTCTAAATAAGGGAGGACTTTGCCGCATTATGTATTCCATGGAAGTATGCACTTTCCCTGGATGATGATGGAATTCCACATGATTCATGTTATTATTCATAACATGAGACAACTGAGCAGGTAATGTCAATATTTTTTAAGTAATTGTTACTTCCATATCAAGTATATCATTAAGTAAATATTTACATTGCCTATCACAGTGGTTGTTGAAACATGTTTTTTTATTTCCTATCATTAACTGAGAAAAATATTGTACAATTATGGGGATTGAATTCTTTGTTATTGAACATAAAAATGAAACTTTTTAAAATAACATAATAAACATGTATAGGATCAGTATATCCTAACTTGTGATTCTATGGGTTTAAATCTAGGTTTTCTCTTACTATTTCTTATCTTATATTCTTATGGGATTTTTTATTTTTTCTATTCCCTTAATAATGTTTTGTACTAAGCTCATGAATTTAACATATCATATCCCCTAGGAGTGTCTATACCATGAGTGAAGAAAAGCTCATTTTCATGTACCATGATACCTTGGGTCAAGCCTGAAACTCTTTTTCAGAGTTTTCAATCCTAGGAACATCTGTGCTATAGCCGCCTCTACCAATTTTAATCCAGATAGGGAACTATTTTCTTGATAAACCTCTTACTCAATAATTACCAAAATTTTTGATTGTCTTCATATACATAGTCTCATCCATAAGGTTTTATCTAAGGTGCTCTATTCATAATCTTTAAAAAATAATTAGACCATCCTATGAAACTAACTATCGAGACCATAGCCTTTTGAATATAATATTAGATGATTTTAAGAATAATTATACATTACAGTACATTCCAATGATCATGAATTCTAGAATCATTGAAAACTATGTACATAAAACAAGAAACATGGGGAAAATATTTTAATTTAATATAAATAAATGGATCCTAACTTCATTAGAGCCTTTACATCTGTAGAGGGTACCATAGGGAAAACATGAACAAAGGGATGAGCTAAAAATCCTAGTATGGTAATGAATATTAGAATAAATCTTACGCACAAAGGTTAGGAGCCATGACATAATGACATCATAAGCATGGTACATATGGAATTATTACATAAAAACAAGGGATCATTTAAATATGGAATCATAGGAAATTGACAAAAACATAAAACATGTCTCTATTACAATTCAAGGATAATCGGAAATCCCATTTCCTATAGTATTATGGGTTAATGCTAACCACCAAACTTGTTTCCCAAAGTAGAAAAAGCCAAAGCTAACTGCAAAGACCGTTTCAAAAATAAATCTCATGAGACTTAACATTACCCAATACATTAGAGTTCTATCTGGGTCCATCCATCATAAATTTCATGCGTATTTTATCAATAAAAATAATCATACATAATCAATTTTACTCAAACATAAGTGTTACTAATGGAAAGAATTGGGTACCACAATAATGACATAAAGAATAATCAATAGGTGTATCCTGAAAGTGTCCATTTGGAAAGTAATTAGAACATACATGAATGTTAATAAGGTAAAATAGTGATATATAATGGAATGTGATGTCAAATAGAGATGAAATAATATTGGAAATGAATTTTATAAGTTTTAGAAACAAAACATTTTTGTTCCGTTTTAAGGAAAACACTATAGAGACATTAAAATAGAAAAGGGGGAAATATTTTATATAAAGCACAAATACAAAATATTATTTTTTCATAATAAATATACTAATTTTATTAAGGCAATGGTGGCTTAATACTGAATATAGAATGCACCTGAAATCGGGTGTGAATTCTGGCAGTTCCCTTAGGGGAGGATTGCTAATCAGAATGTACTAAGGAGGAAATATTTTAAAAACATCTATATACATGGATGATATTGTAGAAAGTGTCTTGATATATGAATTTTATAAAACAACACATAATTTAGAAGACGAACATAAATATAAAATATATCTCCATTTTTGTAGAGACTCTAAGCTTAATGTACATAGACATTACATTACTTTTGTGGAATACTTAGTACATAACAAAAACAGACACACACACAAGGACCGTAATAGTTTAGTGTCTTTGGAAACTCGGAATATAATCTTCTAATCATGGTGAAATATCTTCAACATCTCCCATAAAGATCTTATTTTTTTTAACCTAAAACCTTCCATTATATCTTGGGGAAAAGAAAACATAACTGGGTGAGCTCAAATTCTCAGTATGGGTAAATAAAATAAATATCAATCACATCATATACATAAGAACATAACTTTTGGAAATCTTAACCTGTAAAAGAAATCATAATTTCATAACATGGGATAAATCATAGTAGTGAAATGTAATCCAAATAATAATAAGATAAAACATGAAACATTGTGGAATACACACAAAATCATAGAAAATCATTTCTTATTAGTCAAGACTCATTGCCAAGACTATCTTAGTGGACAAAGTCCATTTATGAACCGAATTCACTCCTCGTTTTAGTCCTGTTTCACTGAACCGGTTTAACCTGCCGTTCCAGCCATGTCTATCTCATGAGATATAAAATTTTTACCCAATGCATTGGAGGGAGATATAGGTCTCACCCATCTCATAATGATACCATTCTTATGTGTACCACAAAATCATAAACCATACATCATAGCATAACCCATGTAATAAAAATGGAATTCTTAAACATCATGACATCATAAAACAATTCATATAAGATAAAAGAATTCCTAAAAATAATTCCATCACAACATAATCAAATAAATGTAATAATAGGGATAAAAACAGAACCCTATATTCTCTTTGATGGAAAATAATTTTGATTAAACAGTTGAACTCCATTCTTGAGGAAAATATCCGTTTCTACTTCAAAAACATTTTTCCTTTCTTAACATGTCACACTATTTTAAACTAAAAGATGTTTATAAAAAATAAACTTGAGAACAAGTAAAGGAAGCTTCTTGGAAATAATGTTTGAAAAATACATTCATTCCATATAAGTTAAAAAAACATTCTTCTCGTAGATTTTTCGGAAAAGTCTAAAAGTACCTCGTACGAAAAACGACAAAAGATTCCTTTCATATAATTTACTAAAAACTCACTGAAGGGTAAAATTGGATTTAAACAATTTTAGGTGGATGGAAATAATATTAAATATTGAGGAAACTTGGATGTGGATGATAAAATACACCCCAGTAAATACCAATGTATAAACAATCTCGGATAAAAACGAGATTGTGATATTTTCCCTTACCTTAGGGTTGATTTGCTGAATAAGTGTCTGAAACTCATGTATAATGATTTAAATAATTCCATTTAATTATTATATAATCATACTCATTGTTATGATATCATATATGGTTCACTTATTACTTTATTTTACTCGTTCATTTGTAAATTCCATATTAATGAGCGTTTTGGGTAAAATCGTTTCATTGGTCGTCCGTGTTTTGACTTGTAATTATTCATATGATTACATAGATCATGATTATTTAATTCCAGTATATAAAAAATGATTTATATATAATATATATTAATAATATACATATATATAATAGATCGGTAAATGGAAAGAAATACACCGTTCATGGAGACGGTAGGCCGTACGTATGCATGAACGCTGTTTCCGTTTCCTTATTGAGTTGAATGGAATTAAGTAGATGACATACATATATATACACATAAATCCAGTATCATTATTATGTCATATATTTCATGATTACTTATTATATATACTTTACAATCATTCATGAATGGTTAACGCGGAGAATGAATCTCCTCACGTCGTGGAGACGGTAGTCTGTACATACGCACGAGCGATGATATCATTCTCATGATTGTGGAATTGTATTGGAGTGTATTTATACTATTTCATAATCAATATTACTTTAAAATAATAATATATAGTTATTATGTACACCATTATACCCATCCAAGTAAGGTGGTGGTGGAAAATAGACTACACCACGTTGTGGAGACGGTATTATGTACGTACGCACGCGCAGTGAATTCGTTTTCCGTAGGATGGATAGATGGATAAATAGGGTTGTTTAATAATTATAATAACATATAAGTATATGAGTGATACTGATGTTATTACTTCATAATTAAATAAACTAAGAAGAGGAAGTGGAAGAAGAAATAATGTGGAAAGAATCGGTAACGGATATTACCTCTTGTTTGAAGCGCCTCTTTGAGATCTCCATTTAGTGCACTAAAATTGGTCTTTGAGGAAGACCAGAACATCTAGGATGTTTCTAGGGAAGTGGAGAAGATAAATTGGAAGGGTTTGGCCGAGCTTGAAGGATTAATGTGGTGTGAGGAAGAGAGGGAGGAGGTGCCCTTTTATAAGGGAGGAGAGGGGCACTTTTGGAATAACAAAATATATTATTTTATTATAAAGACAAATTCGGTTTTAAATAGCTCTGAATTGATTTATTTTTAAACTAAGGTTGGAATGGGTCTAAATCCTATCATCCAACAGAATTTAGACAAGTTTAGGTTCATATTTTAACTTTATCATTTATATTTAACTTTAAGTTAGATAATTTTACTTTTACCGTGTCTTTTTGTGTTCTTACACTATAAGGCTAATAAACATACTATAACAAGACAAAGTATCCCCAAGATGTTTATGATTAATATATATAACCGTATATAAGTAATTTGTCCTAACCTTAGATTTTTAGGAATAAAATAACAATAAATAATATAATATTTGTTTTAAAAACTATTTTATGTCAATTTTGACACTATTTAGTAATTGATTTTTGTAAAAATCATAACAGAATGATTATTTTGAAAAAAGTTACTTAAATCAATACAAACATGTCATATTAACCTATAAAATTAATGGAATTCATAAAAAGTCTCAAAATGTATTTATTTTTGTATTTATAACATCAATTATGTCAATATTTCATTAATAAGATAATTACTTCATCATCATTGTGTCATAAATAAATTAAATTATTTAATGTATAAAAATTAAAAATAAAATACAGTTATGTAGGAAATCTTATTATCTTTATAATTAATA
This sequence comes from Viscum album, assembly GCA_963277665.1. NCBI lineage: Eukaryota > Viridiplantae > Streptophyta > Magnoliopsida > Santalales > Viscaceae > Viscum > Viscum album. Next base: position 1,452,672,810 of record OY728155.1, read on the forward strand.
TTTATAGTCTAATTTATCTTATGCATAAACCTATATTAGATATGATGTTCTTATTAATCATTGATTTTAACTATTTTAACCATTCTTTAAATAAATTAATAATAAATGTCCTAATCTAATCCAAGGGGGCCTAAATGGTCATATTTTATTCCAAATGTTTTTTTGGTCGAATTACACTTATGCAATAGAATTAGGACATGTGTTAAGGTAATAATAATATCAATTTTAGGCTTAATTACCCTATTTACTTTTAACCATGGTAAAAAAATTAAAAAGTTTATATTCACCAAAAATTATTTTCATCTCATTGAACCACATTTTACTTAATGACATCAAACGTGTCTCTCATTGTTTTGAAATTCCACACAAAGAAGCGGTGAAATTATGTTTTACGAATAATATAATTTTTTAACTACCACTTAGTGGTTTCACTATTCATCAAAATATGAATGTTTCTAGAAAATTACCAAAAATTAGGCCTAAGCTATATTTGATATTATAAATTCAAAAATGAGGTCTATTTTAATAAATTCAAAACATATCAGTTGAATTAATTAATTTAAAAATTAATTCCCGTCGTCAAAACAAATACCGTGTTCTTAAGAGATTATAACTATCAAAAGATTGACTGTTGTTTATGTCTGTTATAAATGTGAAATTACATCCAATAACCAACATTGTATTAAATTTTCAAAATATATTCTAAATATACTTTAAAACCACTCAAATTAATAATTTATGACTATTAATTATTTCTATTAAAAAGGTTTTTTTTAATTAAAATTTAGTAATTTTCACTATTCATCAGAAATTGAAAGTTATCTGAAAAGTACCAAAATTTCACCATAAGCTAATTTTGATATTCTGAATCCAAAAACGAAGTCCATTTTGAAAATAAAATTTAAAAAATTTCAAAAAGTGGTTATTACTATTCATAACGGCTAGTTTTAATAATATTTTAATAGTATATCGTTGTTTAGTGAAACTCTGCATTGCGTGCTACACACGATATCGAGGAAGGTCGTGATTGTGTGTAATTCATGGAAACTAAAGGATGCGTGTTATGCAAGATTAATTTGGTGTAGCATACAATACATGACATTAATGAAATTAAAAACAATAATTTTTATAAAATCTCGGGGTGTTACATTCTACCCCCCTTAAAACGAATTTTGCCCTCGAAATTCGTTGGTGTTATAAATGGTTTACTACTCGAAAGTTTCTTTAATAGAAACCCACATCGTAAAAAGGAATACCAAAACCAATATTTAAAAACAAAATTATGAAACGTAACAGTTACCCAAATAAACTAATCACTAGGTTTCCACATAGGTGAGAATATGTATATGGAAGAGAAATCTAATCATCATGTTCTGATGGAGAGTGGTAGAGAACATGGCTATAGAAAAGACAGCAATCACAAATCCATGAATTTGTGACTATCTAAGGTATCATCCTATTCATCAGATATAAGAGCAATAGGACAACATTTTTGGTCTTCAAGATCATTTCAATAAAGTTAATGAAATTGGAATTTGAAGAAATAATATCGTGATTTTGGTATAGTCTCACCATTGGTCGTCCATAGGAGAATTTCCACTTCATCTCTTAATGAAATGAAGTTGAATTTGTCATTCGTGATGTGTTAGCAGATCATGTGATAGAATGATGGGTCATTCCATCTGTCTCAAACAAAAGGTTAGAAATGTTATCAAAAAAATACATAAGTCCATCTATAGTGAGATTAATCATATGTGGTTCCTAAAATGGACTTATACATATTATATCATACTGATTAATATAATAATACTAGTTTCTACAAAACAAGGACTTCTTGTAGGCCAGTGGTAGGTGAAAAAGGCCAGTTACACTTCGGTTGTGGGTTCGATTCCCACATCCTTGTCCGACGCGATGGGTTGTCACCCATCCTGCATGTTGTCCTTTTTAAAGCTATATTACTATAACATCCAATCAATAATATCGAAAAAAGTTCTTTCCTAACTTATGTCCAACATAATCAATTCCAATCTTTAGGCTTATCTAAAATACATCTGTCCAAGCTCATAGTATAAAGAAAATGATAATAAAATAAATGTCACATAACAATCACGTGAATGCCATCAATTATCCCCCATATGTCATAAGCTATATCTTGTTGGTCAAATTACAAACATGTGAATAAATTAATCATTTATTCAATTGAAGAATGAATACCCATTGAACCTTAGTGAAAACATGAATGCAGTCAAAGGTTAACTCTTTCCACATACCAATATCCAAAAAATTCTATATACTCAAACCATGATATAACCTTCTCCTTATATTAGTCATGAGATCATGAATACGGTCAAACATTTCATTTTCTCATTATCCATTCATTATTCGTATATCATCCTTTTTCCAAAAATATCTCAATCACATTCTATGGTTACCAGTACCATTGAAAACCACAATAGACCAATACATAAATATTCTAATATTCCATGATACTATATACAACATTATTTTGGAATCCCATTACATATAAAAACTTAATCATTCCACCACATTTTAGTCATATTCAACATCGCCAATAGTGATCGCAAGTGACTTCCCTTTGTCCTTTTCCTTAAGTGGTTGCTCATGTTGATCATCACTAACCCTTGGATTAGGGCATTTATAATCATAATTCCCTATTTCCTTGCACTTGAAGCATTGAAGTGTTGGTGGTGCATTCTCTGCAGTCTTTTCTTTATTCACGTCATTATAAACCCATTTTCCATTACTTCGACACTCAGCTGCTCAATGACCTTATTTTCCACACTTCAATCATTTTCTATTCCCTTTAAGACAATCTCCACCATGCATCTTTCAACCCTTTGAGAATAAAGAAACATTCATCTTATTTTCTCCATTATTCTGGGATGTCTCCTTGAACTCCATCTTTCGTTTCTTGTCAAATCTATGAGATGTATAAGTAACACAAACTTCCATTTCTACCTTGATAGCACAACGCACAATTTCTTCATAGCTACTGATGTCTCTTATAGCTAATTCCCTTCGAAGATTTGGTTTTAAGCCACTGAAAAATCGATCAACTTTACTTTCAAGTTGGATGATAAATCCAGATGAATAAATTGAAATCCTTGTAAAATTCGCTTCGTATATACCAATAGATTCATCATCCTTTTACTTTAGTTCAAGAAACTCCTTCTCCAAATTTTTTCAAAAAATACAATAGAAGTACTTATTGAAAAATAAGTTCTTGAACTCATCCCATTCCAAGGACTCAATTTCATCTCTTGGCCTCGTATTCTTGATAAGATTCCACCATTGATAAGCATGACCTTACAAATGATACACTGCAAAGATGAATTTGTCATGTTCAGAACATTGAAGAACTGAAAATATCTTTTCAGTAGTACTGATCCATTGTTCAGCAACAAGTGGATTAGAAGACCCACTGAAAGAAGGTGGACGTTGCCTCATGAAGGACTCAATAGAATATTTTTCCCTTTTCTGCTCATTTGGAAGTCCAGAATGATTCATAGCTTGTCTAAGTATAACAATAATATTTTTCACTCCATCTCTCATAACATTTGTTTTTTCAGGAGGAAAATCATTGCATTGTCTATTACATTGATCAACACGGTTCCTTCGGGTTCCAGTCATCGTATAGAACCCAAAAATAATAGTGTGAGAGGAAAAAATCACGCTAGGGAAAACAATATAATAAAGGGGGAGTAACTTCAATATCTAACATCATGGGTTACCATAATTATAGTACTATAACCTATACTTATACTTAACCTTAGGGACATCCGTAGACATACCATAGAAATATCTCTAGGGATCTCACTAAAGTTCTCGCATCCTAGTTTCCAATGGTTGACAAAACCATTCCTCTGATACCAGCTGTAGATAACCTAAGCTTAACGTACATGGGCATTACATTACTTATGCGGAATACTTAGTACGTAACAAAAACACGCACACAAAAGGACCGTAATAGTTTAGTGTCTTTGGAAACTCGAAATATAATCTTATAATCGTGGTGAAAGATCTTCAACATCTCCCATAAAGATCTTCTTTTTTTACCTAAAACCATTCTTTATATCCTGGGGAAAATAAAACATAAAAGGGTGATCTCAAATGCTCAGTAAGGGTAAAATAAATAAATATCAATCACATCATATACATAAGAACATAACTTTTGGAAATCGTAACCTGAAAAAGAAATCATAATTTCATAACATGGGATAAATCATAGTAGTGAAATGTAATCTCAATAATCATAACATAAAACATGAAACATTGTTGCATACACACATAATCATAGAGAATCATTTCTTATTAGTCAAGACACATTTCCAAGACTATCTTAGTGGACAATGTCCATTTCTGATCCGAGTTCACTCCTCGTTTCAATCCTGTTTCACTGAACCTGTTTAACCTGCCGTTCCAGCCATGTCTATCTCATGAGATATAAAATCTTTACCCAATGCATTGGAGGGAGATATAGGTCCCACCCATCTCATAATGATACCATTCTTATGTGTGCCACAAAATCATAAACCATACATCATAGAATAACCCATGTAATAAAAATGAAATTCTTAAACATCATGACATCATAAAACAATTCATATAAGATAAAGGAATTCATAAAAATAATTCCATCACAACATAATAAAATCAATGTAATAATAGGGATAGAAACAAAACCCTATATTCTCTTAGATGGAAAATAATTTTGATTAAACACTTGAACTCCATTCTTGAGGAATATATCCTTTTCTACTTCAAAAATATTTTCCCATTCTTAACATATCATACTATTTTAAACTAAAAGAAATTGATTCAAAATAAACATGATAAATTGTAAGGGAAGATTCTTGGAAATAATGTTTTAAAAATCCATTCATGCCGTATAAGTTAAAAAACATTCTTCTCGTACTTTTGTCGAAAAAGTCAAAAAGTACCTCGTACGAAAAACGACAAAATATTCCTTTCATATATTTTACTAAAAACTCACCAAAGGGTAAAATTGGATTTAAAAATTTTTAGGTGGATGGAAATAATATTAAATATTGAGGAAACAAGTATGTGGATGATAAAATACACCCCAGTAAATACCAAAGTATAATCAATCTCGGATAAAAATGAGATTGTGATATTTTCCCTTTCATTAGGTCCGATTTGTTTTGTAAGTGTCTGAACCTCCTTTATAATGATTTAAATAATGTCATTGACATATTCCAGAATCCTTCTCATTTTTATGATATCATATATGGTTCACTTATGACATTATTTTACTCGTTCTTTTGTGAATACAATGTTAAAGAGCATTTTGGGTAAAATCGTTTCATTTGTCATCCATGTTTTGAATTTTAATTATTTATATGATTACTTAGATCATGATTACTTAATTCCATAATATAAAGCATGATTTATATATAATATATATTCATAATATACCTATATATAATAGATCAGTAAATGGAAAGAAATACACCGTTCATGGAGACGGTAGGCCGTATGTACGCACGAACGCTGTTTTCGTTTCCTTATTGAGTTGAATGGAATTAATTAGATGACATACATATATATACACATAAATCAAGTATCATTATTATTTCATATATTTCATGATTACATGATATATATACTTTATAATCATTCATGAACGGTAAACGTGGAGAATGAATCTCATCACGTCGTGGAGACGGTAGTCCGTACGTACGCGCGAGTGATGATATAATTCTCATGATCGTGGAAATGTATTGGAGTGTATGTAAACTATTTCCTAATCAATATCACTTTACAATAATCATATATAGTTATTATGTACACCATTATTCCCATCCAAGTAAGGTGGTGGTGGAAAATAGATTACACCACAGTGTGGAGACGGTATTCCGTACGTACACACGCGCGGTGATTTCGTTTTCCGTAGGATGGATAGATGGTGAAATAGGGTTGTTTAATACTTATAATAACATATCAGTATATGAGTGATACTGATGTTATAAAATCATAATGAAACAACCTAAGAAGAAGAAGTGGAAGAAGAAATAAAGTTGAAAGAATCGGTAACGGACATTACTTATTCTTTGAAGCGCCTCTTTGAGATCTCGTTTTAGGGCACTAAAATTGGTCTTTGACAAAGACAAAAACAAGTAGGATGTTTCTAGGGAAGTGGAGAAGAAGATTTTTCAGGGGTTGGCCGAGCATGAAGGCTCAAAGTGGTGTGAGGAAGAGAGGGAGGAGGTTCCCTTTTATAAGGGATGAGAGGGGAACCTTTGGAATAACAAAAAATATTATTTTATTATAAATCCAAATTCGGTTATAATAGCTCCAAATTGATTTATTTCGAAACTAATGTGGGTATTGGTCGAAATACTATCATCCAGTAGAATTTAGACAAGTTTAGGTTCCTATTCTAACCTTATCATTTATATTTAACTATAAGATAGATAATTTTACTTTTACCGTGTTTTTTTGTGTTCTCACACTATAAGGTTAATTAACATACTATAACAAGCACAAAGAACCCCAATTTGTTGATTATTAATATATATAACATTATCTAAGTAATTTGTCCGAACCTTAGATTTTTAGGAATTAAATAACAATTAATAATATAATATTTTTTTTAAAAACTATTTTTTGTCAATTTTGACACTATTTAGTAATTGATTTTTTTAAAAATCATAACAGAATGATTAGTTAGAAAAAAGTTAATTGAATCAATAATAACAATTCCTATTAACCTATAGAAGTTTTGGAATTTATAAAAAGTATTAAATAACATATTTTTGTGTATTTATAACATCAATTATGTCAATATTTCATTAATAATATAATTACTGCATCATCTTTTTGTCATAAATAAATTAATTTATATAATGTCTAAAAATTAAAAATAAAATACGATTATGTATGAAATATATTTATATTTATATGTAATATTTATAGTCGAATTTATCTTATGTATAACACTATATTAAAAATGATTTTCTTATTAAACATTGATTTTAACTATTTTATCTTTTCTTTAAATAAATTAATAATAAATGTCCTAATCAAATCCAAGTGGGACTAAATGGTCATATTTTATTCCTAAGGTTTTTTGGTTGAATTAAACATATCCAATGGAATTAGGACATGTGTTAGGGTAATAATAATATCATTTTTACCCTTAATTACCCTATTTACTTTTAACCATGGTAAAAAAAAGTAAAAACTTACTATTCACCAAAAATTATTTTCATCTCATTGAACCACATTTTACTTACTGACATCAATTGTGTCTCTCAGATTTTTTAAATTCCACTCACAGAAGCGGTAAAATTATGTTTTATGAAAAATTCATTTTTTTAACTACCACTTAGTGGTTTCACTATTTATCAAAAAATGAATTTTTCCAGAAAAATAGCAAAAATTAGGCCTAAGCTATATTTGATATTATGAATTCAAAAATGATGTCTATTTTACCAAATTCAAAACATATCAGTTTCATTAATTAATTTATAAATAAATTCCCATCGTCAAAACATATAGCGTGTTCTTATTAGATAATAACAATCAAAAGATTGACAATTGTTTTTGTCTATTTTAAATATGAAATTACATCCAATAACCAACATTGTATTATATTTTAAAAATATATTCTAAATATAGTTTAAAACCACTCAAATTAATAATTTATCACTATTAATTATTTCTATTAAAAAGGTTGTTTTTAATTAAAATTTAGTAATTTTCACTATTCATTAGAAAATGAAAGTTATCCGAAAAGTACAAAAATTTCACCCTAAGCTAATTTCGATATTCCGAATCCATAAATGAAGTACATTTTGAGAATAAAATTTACAAAATTTCAAAAAGTGGTTACTACTATTAATAACGGCTAGTTTTAATAATATTTTAATAGCATAACGTTGTTTAGTGAAACTCGGTATTGTTTACTACACACACTATCAAGGAACGTCGTGATTGCATGTAATGCAAGGCAAGTCAAGGATGCGTGTTGTGCAAGGTTCTTTTGGTGTAGCGTACAACAAAAGAAATTAATGAAATTAAAATTAATATTTTTCATAAAATCTCAGGGTGTTACAATATTGATATAAATAAAGATAAATAAACTGAAAGAAAAAAGGATGTTCTCGTCGAATTCCTTACGGATTATCATCCAGGTATCGGGTGTACATGAGAGGGATTTATGAGATATAAAAGGGGTTTATAATCACATATACATAATTATGGAAGTATTTGGTAGGTTATAAAACATACTATATCAATTGTGATAAAGTATGAGATGGGATAGCATAGTGAATAATCATGATTAATAGTGAAATCTATAGGATCACTTACCCAAAGTCTGGTGGTGATCTTTTCTTGAACATAAAAAAATGAATAAACTAATTAGTTTTATTTCTTAAAAATAAAATAACCTATTATATATGTAATTTATATATTATACCCTTTTTAGTTCATTCAATATCATTTTGTTTGGTTATAAGGTACAATTTCATTGTTTAGGTCTGTTTTCTTTCTTATTTTTTTAATGATCAGTTCATGTTCAGATAAACACGAATAATGAATGTGGAATTTTGGAATTTAATTTTTATTTTATTATTGAAGATACATGATATTACATGGTTATAATAATTAATTTGGTTATTTTTAGTGAAGATGAATTAATATATAAAACATTAGTGATAATCCTTTTGGTTAATCGATGTGTTTTGATTACAACAAACATGTTTTTCTTTATAACATAACTCCATTTTAACGAAAGGATTACAGAACCTTTAGTAGGATATATTATATATATAATAATATGGTTTAACAACAACACAAATTGTTTCATGACCATAATTAATTATTATTATAGAAATGGATAAAACATTGTCCTTGAATGTGCTAAATTAACACTTCTAAAATGTTGTTTTCGTTTAATTCAAATAAAAAAGGGGGAAAGGAGTAATGATAATGATATATCCCATAAGAAAAACAAAATTAAATTACATTTATGTCAATGGATTTATCATGAAATTTGGGTGAAGTGAGGGAAGAAAAGAAACAAGGAAAGAAACAAACATAAATGAAATAAAATAATTAGAAAGAGTAATTTAACTCTTGATTTTAACTCCTTTTGGAGCCTCTAATGAGTAGAGTATTTATAATTTTTAAAATATTAGAGGATATTGGATGTGGAAAAAGATATTGGGGAGTGATTTTGGCCAAATATTGGCATAGAACAAGGCTTGAGAGTAGTGAAAAGAAGAGGGAGTGAGGGGGCTTTATAGTGGAGGAGTAGAGGCTTTTCATTTAATCATTAGTTTATTAAATTCGTTCAAGACCAGAAATAATGATGATTGAAAAACAAATAACAATAAATTCATGTCAGTTAGATACAATGTCTATTTACATAATCCATGACTCAAGCATGATGCAGAAATTCATGTTTTTTTCATTTATTGTGAACTATAGAATTTTTTTATTCATCAAAAATTCAATTAATGTAGACAAAACCAAAAAATTATCCCTAACTAATTTTTGACCTTTAGAATCCAAAAATATCAACCATTTCTAAAAAATAATTTTCTAAATATTATTAATTTAATATTTAATTAAATTCATAATTGACATGAAAAATATAGATTTTAATACGTTTATTTTCTTATTCCCACATATTGGTATATCACACTTTCACTAGAATATTATTTATATAATATCATAGGTAAGGATACCATTAATTTGGTTATTTCAATATTAATAAGAGTAGAATTACTATTCATAAGGGTTTGTTATTATTCACTAAGAATTATGTTTTTATAATTGGTCTCCAAAAAACATACTAATTGCATCCTTGTAAATAAGATTTTTGAAATTTGAATCTCATAATGAAAAAAAGACGTTTAAAGGTCCCATATAAATTAGTAGATCATTAGGATTTTATTTCATGAAAATATGACATATTTATAAGAAGGATATTTCCATTGAAAAACATTAGATCATTACAAATTGAACATGAAACAATGTCATTTTGAGTATTCATTCAAGCTCAGCTTAATGTATTAAAATGATTCACTCAATAGAATGTCTTTAAAAAATTACAATGATAATCATCTCAGATCAAATGTTTCATAATATTCGAAATATTGAAAAATAAATACACAAAAATTCGATAAAAATTTGAAAAAAAACAATAAAAAATTTAAATCTTATAATAAAATGGTTCCCTCGACCACATTTAAAAGATATAGTGTCCACAATGCATTCAAATGGATGTAAAATTTTAGAATATTTTTAAATGAATCACAGAATCAATAATGTTTAAAGTAGAGGTGCAGCATAATGGATATTATTGATAACTAGGTTAGAGGAATGTGATCTCTTCAACTAGATCTGATGGAATGGTATCATGGAATTTCATCAATTTGTTCCCATTAATAGTGAATGGATCATGCTCTCCATCATTCAAAATATTCCGAAAACCGAAATTATATACATGAGTGTCCATAAAAAGACCCTCCCATCCGGAATAAAGCTAACCTAGCATTATCTTGAGTCTTCTGTTGAATAACAAAACTTTGCCTTCATGATAAAAGTATTTTGGTTGGATCGGCAACCCATTATCCACTATTGTTATTTGTTTTTAAATACTAAAATTTTAAATAGCATCCATTATAATTTCCTCCATCTCCTAAAAATGATAACTTCCTTCTTTCCTAGAACATTAAAGATCTATTTTTATCTCCCTAATAGCTTAAAATTCCATTTAGCATCAATTCAACGGGTAGGTGACCACATTTCCCATAAATATGTTTATATGGACTCATTCGAATTTGGAATTGGTAAGTTTTCCTATAATCCCAAAATATTTTTTCCAAACATTGGTTCTAATCCTTCCAGTTTTTTTTAACAATGTTCTGTAAAATTATTTTGATTTCCTTATTGGATAGTTTATCTTGACCTTTTGTTTATTGGTGAATAAGAATGGATGTTTTCTAATGCAACCGATACTTATTTAGAAAAACCACCATTATTATATTTCATAAGTGAGTACATTGATCACTAATGACGAATCTATGAACTCCAAACCTATAAAATATGTTATCCATAAAAAATTCACAAGCATCTTCATCATCATCAGTCCTGGTGGATTTTTCTCCCCCCAAATGGAAACATAATCAACCCCAATTAAGTTATAATAATTAACAAATAATATATAGAAAGGTCCCAAAAATCTTTCCCCAATCATTAAAAATACTCACAAAAATTATGTGGTTGTTTCGACATTTCTTAGCTATTTAAAATGTTTCATAAAAACTGAAATTTCTGAAAAATTTGGAATTTTCATGATCATATTTAAAAAGGGTGGGCCAATAAATTACAGATTCTAAAACCATTCAAACTATTCTTTTAAGAAAAAAGTGGCCTCCACAAGCTACAAAGAAAAATATTTAATGACATAACAAATTTCACTATTAAGAAAACATATTCTTATCACTTAGTCATTGAAAATATTCAAAATAGTTGGATCATCATAAATGTAATATATAAATTTATCTTTAATTTTGAGAATTTAGTGAAAATTGAAATGATATGAGACCTTATATGATACCAGATAATTGAACATATCAGCAATCCAAGGAACTTCTCATTAAACCATGTACCAGTACTATCTTGGATGGTGATCATTCAATGATTCCTTTTCTAGAATTTCATCATTAGTAGTGTTGGAATGTCTTTATAAATGATCAGAAAATCTGTACATTGCCCCTCTATATCCTTGATTTATATGTTGAATTAATAGAGTAGAAACATCCTTCTCACTTGCCTCAGTTTGGAATCAACCTTATTCATCTAGTATCTATGAGCTGCATGATTAGAAAACACAATAAAATTACATCAAATAAGATATGGTCTAAATAATTATAATGAAAACACAACTTCTATAAACTCATTTTATAAGGTTTTTAATTGAATTTAACAACATCTAGGGATCTTGAGTCATAGTTAATTACTAGTGTGATACCCTCAATTTACTATGAAAAGACTCCTCCAACTACTTCATTTAAATCATCACATAGTGGTTCAAATGGTTCTTCCAAATTTGATGGCAGCATCTTGGGTGAGTTAATAATTATTCTCATTAGCTCATCAAAGGATTTACTATATGCACCATTGAAATTAAAATCACAATCTTTCAAAATCAATCTAGAGAGAGGGATATTAATATTATTAAAATCATTGATAAGCCTCTGGTAGAATTTCTCATGTCTTAAAACGATATAGCATACTTCATAGAAGTTAGGTATGGAAAAGAATATTCCAAATAAATATTTGATTTAATAACATGAATTCCTATTTTATTATTGGAATTCATAAGGAATATCCCTATCTCAACCATGAAATTACACTTTTCAAAATTTAAAAGAATATGATTTTCTATCTAGGTTTTTAAAACTTTTTCCAAATTTTTCATACAATGATGAAAAGTGTTTCCAAAAATAGTGAAATAGTCCATGAAAAAATCCATGAAAAATTTAGTGTGATATGATAATATACTAAACATGCACATCTGAAATGTACCTGTAAAATTAAATAATATAAATGGGATCCTTTTATATGAAAACGTGTCGAAGGGACATGTAATGGTTGATTTCATGTCATCCTTGATAGCAATGGGTACCTGAAAATAACCGATAAATCGTTCAAAAATAAATAATGAGTTCTCTTTACCAATATCTCTAACATTTCATTAATGAATGTAATGGGGAAATTATCTCACTGAGTGACTTGATTTAACTACCTAAATACAATTCTCACTCTTTCTTTGTTTTTAATTCTCACAAGGATTAATACATTCTTTTCATTCCTCACTATTTTTAGGCCAGATTTTTTAGAACTACATGAATTGAGAAAAATTAATTTTAATTTAGGATGGTATAGATGATCCCAACATTCATGAGCCTCTAAATCTCTTTCTTCCAAACATCCATGAAGGTGGAATTCAACCTATTTTGGAGCTTTCAAAACAGTTTTGATTCTCCCTAAAAAAATCTATGTGAACATATTTTTCAGTTTATTTTGAGGATATCACCAATGCTCCACCAAATTGTTTTCAAATTCTCACTCAAAAGATCAATCTAGGATTTTTCGTAGTTTTCATAAATATTATTAGCAATTATCAATTGTAATTTATCCCCCTCCCTATGGTATATATATTTCAAATTAGTGGGGAGTTCATTTAATTATAAATTAGGGGTTACTCCAGTGATGAAACAAAACTACTGTTTCCCACTTCTAAAGGTTAGACTTCCTGGACATAAGAAACCAAATGTTCTTCCTCATCATTTAACTAATCATCATCAAAATCAGATTTTACCTCTTCCTCCTATATGAAATCATAATCTCCAGCATTTTGAGAATCCACAAGATCAATGAAATTAAAATGGAAGAAGTATCTCAAAAGGATAATAATTCATTAAACATACCTGATTCTTTAGTGTGTTTTTTCCTAACATCATGGGAAGGTTCAAAGAATGAGTGAACTTCTAATGGGGTCCCCATCTATTAAAAAATATTTTTGTTGATAGTGATATCTCCAAACACCATGGTGAGTATCCCTTCATGGAAATTGATGATGTTTTAAGTTGTAGTCATGAATAGTCTCCCCAAAATGACTATTGATTTTGATAGGCTCATAACTTCTTTCGTATTAAGAAAATTAATGTTAGAAGGGAATAAGAGATATTTGACTTTCACAAGGTCATCTTATAAAACTCTTTCTGGGAATACTGTGGATATATATTCATGATGGACCACCACTCTAGTGGGATTTTGGACTCCCATCTACAACGAAGTGTATACTTAGTGTTGAAATACATTAATTAAAGCACCTATATCACAAAAACAATTTAAATAAATTTAATGAATCAACTATTCATGGATTTTAAGAGGTTCCTTGATCATGAAATTTAGTGGGGAAATGTGGTGTGATAATAGATGAGACACTTATTCCCATGAGTAGTGACCCAAACCATCATTAATGGAAATTCTTTTTGATATAATCAATCATCTTATTATGTAAAATGATTATAAAAAATATGATCTTATTTGGATTTGTGTCTCTGTATTTTTTTAAATACCATTATGAATTGTAATAGTTGCTAATATAGTTGTTGAACAGTGATCACATCATAAGTATAAATATAAGGTTTTAACAAATCCAATTTACTCAGAGAAAGGAAGTGATGGCCTCATCCGGCATACTTGCACCATAGGAATCCCATTTGATGGAGCTCTAAAAGGTGGGGGTATCTTTGGGATTCTCTCTTGACCAAGACCAAACTGATCTTCAATACGTTAAGCACGAGCGGAACTGCCTATTAGGGAAGTTTATTTTGATGGAGATTACCACCTGAGCAATGTCATCTAAGCCACCCAAAAAGACTGTCACCATCGTACACCTTACCCTAAGGTGTTATGTGGGTATTTTAAGAGGTTATGTAAGAAGACCCTAGAAATATTATTATGTACATTATTTTTTATATAATAAAAAATATAATTTCATTTTATATTTTTTACTTTGTATATAGTTTTTAAGTGAAAATAGTTTTTTTTTGTTAATATTCAACTATGATATCTATTTTGATGAATTAATGGATTTATTAATTAAATAATATTTTCATAAAATATTATTATTATTGTTAAATTACATTATATTAGATATAAATGATCTTATAATTTTATGAATGAAATTGTAATTTTTTAATGTATCCAAGTTATTTTTTCCAAAACACACGATTATTAGATAAATGTAGTTTTTTATTTTATAAGTGAAAAATCACATATTTATTATTTTTTTAGATAAAATGAATATTATTTTTTGGAATTAGGATTTCATAATTATCCAATGGTCAATTTTTCATAATTTTCTGAGAGAGTCAATTTTTTGGGTAAAAATTAAATATCGTTTAATTATATAATGTGCATTATGATATCATACTAGAACAATAGTGATGTAATAAAATATTGTAAATGATATATTGCGACTATATATATTTTATATTTAAAATATTGTTATTTTAGAATTTCTTTGATTAGTTTTGTGATGTTATAGTGGACCCTCAATGGCTTATAAAAAATTTTACATTTTTAATTTTTATTCCTGGAGAGTGTGAGTCACGTCCAAATAAGAAACCATATTATTTTAAGATTTTATCCATTTGGGATATAAAATATTTTATTCCAATCACCTTTGGAAAAAACCATTGGCAAAAATGATGGGTTTGTTTGTGGTTTTGATAAGTTTAATGTGTGGTGTCCCAAACTTAAATAATAAACAATTCCCTATCCATTTCTATATAAATCCACCGATGATTTCACTTAATCATCACTCAATTCCATTTGAGTATGTCCAACCTCTTCCCTCCTCTCTCTATAAACTTCCCAAGGCGACCTCTTCTCCCAATAATCCTCGCCCAAGCCTCTTAGAAGCCTTTGGAAGCACATATCAATGCAAGGGTTTTCTTCCTTTCACAATTTTGAAAAATTTTCATTAAGTTGTTATTACATTTTAATTAAAATTTGAAATGTTGGGTATGTATTTCCACCTCCCCCATACATCCAATTTTATTTTTTAATAATGGTATACCCCTTTATCTCTCTTAAAATTCCTCCATTTTACACCCGTTAGTATGCTGAAATTCTGAAAGGAATTTCTCTCTACTCATTTACATTTAAGAAATTATTTTGTATCATGAATCTAAATTAAATTATAATTTTTCATACATGTATATATATGACCCCCATACTGTCCATTTCGTGTACATATGTTGAGACACCCCTTTACCTCTTATCAACAATTTTTATGAATTCTTATGTCACACAGTTATGCTGCCGAAATTTCACCATGTTTTTCGAAGACAAAGTCATTTTTAGTGAATACCATGCACATTTATATATCAGGGGTATTAACCATTATGATCATTTAATTATTGATTATAGAGTTTTATGTATGAATTCCAAATTCTTTTATCATGGGTTAAATTATGATTTTTAATGAATCCATGTTCTATGATCGATGTGGCACACTTATGCATGAAATGAATTGTTTAAGAATGGTGCGCCCTGATAGCGGTTCATTGCAATGTGTAAAGTATAGTGTAATGATACATCATGTTAAATGATTGTTGAATCATGCTAATTCATGTACAATGACGGTTAACTTGTTCTTCATTTTCAATGAGGGTTTACTCATGATCCATGTGTAATGAGACTTGGCTCATTCTAATTCCAGGTTATGTGTTGTTGCCACATCCCCACATTATGATTTTCAAGCATTATCATTCATTTATGTTCATGTTTCTCTTATGATCTATTGATATACCTATTTTCTAACATATATTGTTTTCTTCATGTTATTCCTTGTTTATTCTTTTACTGTACATTATATCTCACCCTTTTCATATGAATATCCTCAGGTTATCCTATCCAATGCTAAGTACGATGGAATATAGGGGTCAAGTAATGAATGTTTTCAATAAAGATGTTGTATTTCATATTTCATGCTATTATGTAATAATCTAATCCCCAAAGACACTATACCTCTGAATATTATATGTTTTATCAAGTTTTGTTTAAGTAATAAATCATGTTTACGAGTGAAATATTGAGCATGGTTTCAATAGTTGGTATCAGAAGAAAGGTTTATTAATTTTTTGGATTAGAATTAGAAATCTCCAGTAAATCCTTACTCACAAGACTATTTATAATAAAAACATCCCTATGTTTTGGTGAGAATTAAGTAAATGGTTTATCATGTAAATACATCCATATCTAGATACTAGCAGGTAGAGGCGGCTCTGGCACAGATGTATCCTAGGGGTAAAATATGAAAACACCGCATTGAGCTAGACTCAAATGTGAAATGGTTCATCACAACGGGCCATGCTGCACTCTTA
Source organism: Viscum album (assembly GCA_963277665.1). NCBI lineage: Eukaryota > Viridiplantae > Streptophyta > Magnoliopsida > Santalales > Viscaceae > Viscum > Viscum album. Next base: position 1,452,689,771 of record OY728155.1, read on the forward strand.
GTTACGACACTCCTGGAGTATATGATTTGGTAATTTCCCAAGCACATTATCGAACAATATTAAGGTACTTAAAATAAATTCCCTATGAATATATTTTAAAATGTAGATCATGGATAACATAGACTGAAGCTAATAGATTCATAAGTTATGGAAATAAAAGCTATTTATATGTCATCTTTTTTTATCCTTAGATTTCCATTTATGTGTCACCCCTAACATTACTTTTATTCTAGCCAATGGCTGGTAATAAGAGGACTGGGATATCAACTTATTTGATGTTCAATGTGATGATTGTACTAATGTGATGCCCAATCAGAAGGGAGTGGGAATCACGGACATTGTCACACTTCCCTTTTAGATAACTCAAGATTTGAATTGGTAAATGGGTCATGATGAACGTTCGACCCCCCATTCCCCTAAGGAGCAACAATTCACTATCGAGAGCTTCATCAGATAAAGACCTCCTACTTTTAATGGTTCATCCAATCTCTCAATCTCTAAACAATGGATCAACCCCATTGAATAAATCTTCTCCATACTCTAAATTTTTGAACAAGAGATTGTTATCCATGTTTCATATAGTATGGAGGCTTAAGCTAATAAATTTTGGACATTGATAAAGAATATGAAGCATGAGGAGGAGATCAAGGCATTGGAATGGATGGATTTCCAGAAAATGTTTTTCAATAAATATTTTATATGCACCCTATAGATTAAGATGGAAATGAGATTCCTTTCCCTCAAAAAAAAAGATGACGAATCTGTCAGATCATACGAGGAAAACATCAGAAGTCTTTCTAAATACTCTCCCAGGTTTGTCATTACTCTTGAATGAAAGGTTGACCACTTCTATGGTGGCCTCAAACCTATTATAAAGAAAGAACTAGTTATCTGTGACTTCGACGGATATGAGGAAATAACTAAATTTTCCCTCAAGGTAGAAATGTAGATCATAGAATCTTTGGGTTATCATGGGGATAATAAGGGTATGTTGGACATCAATTATGGTTGTTTGATGGAAAAATACAATGGTGATAATAATATCATGAACCCCACATGCCAAAGGTGAAAAAAGAAACACCACACAAATTTCTTAATGATTAAAAGGAAATTATTTAGGTGTTGAAGAGAAGGGCACCTGGATATTAACTATCGACAATAAAACATGGGAAAAAACCATTAGATGGTTTATGGTTTTGATTAGTTTAATGTGAGGTGTCTCAAACATAAATAATAAATAATTTCTTCTCTTTTACTATATAAACCCACCCAATATGACACTTCCTCTTCACTCAGATCCTATGTAGTTTGTCCACAATCATTCCTACTCACTCTAGAGCCCATCCACGGTGCCCCAAACACTCATGAACCCACTTTCAATCCTCTTCCAATCCATTGGAAGAACACTTCCAAGAAAGGGTTTTCCACCATTCTCATTTTTGTAACCTTTTTTTTAAGTGTATATGCCATTTTAATTTCAATTATAAATGATGGGGTATGTTTTTGAACATCCTCCATAATGCCTTATATATATTTGAATTATGGGAGACCCTTTGTCTCTCATTAAATTTCTCCCATGCACACCTGTTACTATGCCAAAATTCCGAATGGAATTTCTCTCTTGTCATTTACATGCAAGAAATTCTTTTGTATCATTAATCTAAATTCCATTACACTTATTGAGACATGTATATATATGAAAGCATTACTGTTCATTTCATGTACATATTATGAAACACCCTTTCATCTCTCATCAACCATTTTTATGAATTCTTATGTCATGTTTTTATGCTGCCGAAATTGCACCACATTTTTTCAAGACAAATTCATTGTGTAGTGATTACCATGCCCAATTATCTATAAAGTGTATTCAACATTATTCACTTTTACATATCGATTATATATATTCATGTATACATTCCACATGCCTTTATCACAGATTAACTGATTATGTTTAATGATCCCATGTTTTAGGATCAATTTGGCACACTTATGCATGAAATGATATGTTTATGAAGGGTGGACCCTTATAGCAATCCAATCGTTAGGGTAAAGTATATAATCATGATAGGTCATGCATAATGAGTGTTGAATCATTATAATTAAAGTTCAATTAGGGTTTACTCATTCTTCATGTGCAATGAGGGTTTACTCATGCCCCATGTTCAATGAGACTTAGCTCAATCTTATGTCATGTTAAGTGTTGTTTCCACATCTCCATGATATGATTATCATGATTTATCATGCATTTATGTCAATGTTACACATATCTTCCATTTATATTACTATTCCTTAACATGTATTGTATTTCTCATTTTCTTCCTCATTTATTCCCTCTACCAGGCTTATATCTCACCCATTTCTAATCAATGTCCTCAGGTTATCCATTGGAATTCTATATACGAGGATATGTAGTGGTCATATAAATAATGTTTTCAATAAGATTTCATGTTTTGTGTTTTAAGTTGTAATATAGTGATCCTAATCCCCAAATACACTAGACTCATCAATATTGATGTTGTATCATGTAATTTTTATATAATAAATCAATTATATTTGTGAAATAAAAGAATGGTTGTCATAGTTGGTATCAGAGTGTATGTTTTGTTATTTTTGAGAAAAGGATTAGAAAACCGTAGTAAATCCTTAGAGAGAAAACCATGTATTATAAAAACATCCTAATTTTTTGGTGAGTATTATGTAAGTGGTTTATTATGACAATCATTCCATTCTAGATACGAGCTGGTAGAGGTGGATCTGGTACAGATGTATCATAGGGGTAAAACCCTAAAAGACAGCTTTGATCTAGACTCGAATGAGAAGTGGTGTACAACAATGGGTCTTGTTGAACTCTTGGTTACCACACTCTTGGGGGATATGATTTGGTAAATTAAAATAATAGTATGAACCATTATTAAGGGACTAAAAAAAGAATTCCCTACGAATATATGTTAGAATGTAGATCATGCATAACACAGAATGAATCCAATATATTCATAAGTTAGTAAAATAAAAGCTATTTATAAGCCATCAATGTTTTGTCTTTGAATTAGCCATTTATGTGTTACCCCTAACATTCCTTTTATTCCACCCAATGGATAGAAATAGGAGGACACGGGCTAACAACTAGTGTGAAGATCAATGTGATTACTGTTCTAATGTGATTCCCAATCTGTTGGGAGCAGGAATCATGAACTTTTTCAAGCATCAATATTTGTTAACTCAATATTTGAATAGAAACATGGGTCAAGAGGAATGTTGAATCCTCCCCACCCATGAAGAACAATTCGCAATCGAGATATTTATAATAAAAAGGCATCCTACTTTTAATGGATCATCTAATCCATCAATCTCCAAACAATGGATCAATTCCATTGAAATGATCATCTCCATCGTTCAATGTTCTGAAGAAGATAAGGTTCTTCTAGATGATTATCATATGGAGGGTGAATCTGATCAGTGGTGGATGTTGATAAAAAATATGAATCCAGGGGAGGAGATCGAGGAGTTGGAATGGAAGGATTTCTGGAAAATGTTTTTCGATAAAATTTCTCGAGCACCCTCTAGTGTAGGGTGGAATGGGACTTCCTTGCCCTCATGAAAAAATACGATGATTCTATCAGATCGTATGAGGAAAACATCACATGGATTGCACGATACACTTCCTTCTTGGTCGATACCACCGAATTGATGGTTGACAACTTCATTGGTGGGTTGAATCCTTTCCTACGGAAAGTGCTGGTGATCCTTGACTTTAGAATATATGAGGAAATTTTATGATGTACCCTCATGGTAGAAATGGATATTAGAGAATCTGAGGGGTATCATGGGGATAAGAAGCGTAAGGTGGAATTCAATGTTTCCGGTCCGATGGATTAATACAAAGGTGCTAAAAAGATCCAACACCCCACTTGGAAAAGCTATGGAAAGAAACACCTCATAAATAGCGTAAAGGGTACGATGAAATGATTTTGGTGTGGAAGAGAAAGAAACCATGATATTATCTGTCGGCAAGAATGACCCGCAGATGAAATAGAGGAGAATAACTCTCTGCTCAATCCTCAACACATTGTTCATTGCTAAAATTGAAGATAACTAGGTCACCTTGGAAATCATTGCCCTATGCCAAGTGTTTTTTATGGAAACCAACAACCTCTAAGGCCGCAATAGCGAGATATTTCAATCACTGTGGACAAAGTGATCCCCGGCAAATAAGTGGTGATAGGTACACTAGTTATTCATTAAAAATAGTGAATGTACTTTTTGATCTAGGATCTAGACATTCTTTTGTATTCCAAATGTTTTTTAGAACAATCCCAACACCACAACAAGTAATGGAAGTGGAGATGTTGGTGAGTACGGAAAATTGGACAATAATTACATCCCATGAATATATCTCCTCCCCATACATAATCTATGGATTTAACATCCCGGAAAACCTCATCATAATCTTCTTGGTGGAATTTGATGAAATTCATGGCATGGATTGGATTATTTTATATAGATAGAACATATATTTCGATGAGAGGGAAATCACTCACCCTGTGGAGAATCAACCCCCGATTATATACATGTTCTAAGAGAAGGATTAATATTCATTAGATCCATTATATCAATAGTGTATAATCATTCCCTATGATTATGAATATCTGGCTTAGATGTAAGAGTCCAAATAAGAAACCATCCTTGAAGACATGCCTATTGTGAGGGAATTATCTGAAGTCTTTCCAGAGGAATTATCGGGTATTCCTACTATAATAGGTGTTTAATTCACAATTGATATTATAACTGGTGAAATGAAAATATCCAAGAAATTGTATATAATTGCTATTCTGGAGCTTCAGGAGATGAAGAAACAACTACAGAAGAATCTTGATAAAGGTTTTATAAGCCCAACTGCTTCATCATGGGGTGAACCAGTCTAATTAATCAAGAAGAAGGATGGTCCAATGCTCCTTTGCATCGATTTCAGTGAGCTTAACCAAATCACATTAAAGAACAAGTATCTTGTCCAATGAATTATTGACTTGTTCGATTAGCAGGGTGGAGCACAATACTTTTCCAAGGTGGATTTGTAGTCTGGAAATTATGAAGTAAGGGTGAAGAAGGAAGATATTCCCAAGACATCTTTCAATTCAAGATATGGGCACTATTAATTCATTGTAATTCCTTTCAGACTCACCAATTCTCTTGTAAACATTATGAACATGATTAATAGATTCTTTAGAGACTACCTTGAAATATTTTATGTAGTATTTATAAATGAAATTCTATTATACTTCAAAACCATGGAGGTTCGTGAGGAGCATATAAGAACTGTACTAGAGACCTTGCAAAAGGACAATCTCTATAAAAAGTACACCATGTGCGAGTGATGGTTGAATTAGGTCTCATTCATGGTCATATCGTCACAAAATGGGATATCTGTGGATCCCTCTAGAACATCTTCAATTGAGGTATGTCTAAGGCGAACATAGGTAACAAATATCTATATCTTCTTGTGGTCAGCTGGATATTATCGACGATTTGTGAGAAATTTCACATGATTGTCAAACCCTCATACTGAGATAACTCAGACGAGAGTAATGTTTTATTTTGGTGAAGAATGCGAATAAGGCTTCAAGGATTTTAATATAAGTCTTATCATTGTGCTCGTTCTCACTTTACCCACAAGTGGAGAACTTTTTTTTGGTATTCAGTGATGCTTAGAAGAAGGGCCTAGGATGCGTGTTGATGAAAACTGAAAAAGATACTGCCGATGATTCATGTAAATTGATAGTTCATGAGACTAATTATGCAACACATGATATGGAGTTGGTTGTGATGATCTGTAGTTTAAAAATTTGGTGGAATTATCTCTTTTCATAGAAGTGTGAAATATATACGGACCACAAAATCCCCATTTATATATTCAAACAGAAAGAGTTGAAAATGCTCCAATTAAGATGGTTAGAGATGATCAAAACTATGATTTCTAAATCCATTACCTCCCTGGGAAAGTACACAAGTGGCAGATGCTCTAATTAGATAGGACCCAACAATTATATCATTGATGAGAATTTTTAAGGATCCAAACTTCATAGATTTGATGAATATGGACATGTGAATCATAAAAAAGGGAACATCATCAATCCTCTCACAAATGATTTCTCAACTGTATCTTTTGGAATGGTTAATGGATGTTCAAAAGGATGATGTGGGATTCTGAAGATTGTGGAAGCTGTCAGAAGAGGGAAATCCTAAATGATCAATTTTATTGATAATGGGATAGTGAGATTTGGCAATATACTATTTCTTCCATCATGTTCAATGATTAAGAAGGAAGTTTTTGATGATTCACATAGTTCAAATTACTCTATTCACCCAGGAAACAAGAAGATTTATCGAGATCTCTAAGAGCATTATTTTTAGGATAACATGAAGAAGGAGATTGCAGGATATACATCAAAGTGCCTAGTGTGTTAGGAAGTTAAGGGTGAGAGATAAATGTCTAAGGGGATGCATCAACCATTACTCATACCAGTATAGAAATGAAAGAAAATCACTATGGGATTTGTCACCAGACTTCTGAAGACATCGAAAGGCAACAATGCAATCTGGGATGTTTTGGAACGTCCTACAATTTCTACACACTTCATTGAAATCTAGGAGGATTTATCATTAGATCAACATGAATGGATATATATCAGGTAACTGGTAAGGCTATATTTACTACCACTATCTACTATCTCTGATCGAGATCCAAGATTCACCTCTATGTTTTGTATGGAGTCTTTAACGTGATCTAAATACTGAACTGAACTTCAGTACGACCTACCATCCTCAAACTGATTGTTAATACAAGTGGACTATCCAAACACTTGATTAAATTTTGAGAGCATGCTCAATAGACATCAAAGGAGGATGGGTTCATCATCATCTTCTGGTTGACTTAACTTATAATTACAGTTTCAAATCAGGCATCCAAATGAAACCTTATGAAGACATTTTTTGGGAAAAATTGTAGAACACCACTATATTGTGATGAACTCGGTAAGCGTAAGATACTAGGACCAGAAATGGTCAATCAATTGGTGCAGAAGGTTAAAACCATTCATCATCATATCACAATATCCTAGAGTCAACAGAAGAGTTGTGCAGATATCTTTCAATGAGTACATGATTTTAAATTTGGAGACATGGTATTTCTTCACATATCCCCAAGGAAGAGGATCATGAGGTTCATAAAGAAAGGTAAGATAATTCCAAGGTACATCAGCCTCTTATAGATTCTTGATCATGTCTAGGATATGGTCTATAGAATAGAACTTCCACCTAACAAGGGAAAATTACATGATGTATTTAATGTATCCCTCTTAAAGAAGTACATACCGGAACCATCACATATACTCTCATCAGATGTAGTACTACAATAGGATGATCATTCTGACAAAGAGAAACTAGTGATGATTATAGATCATGGATAAAAAATTGAATGAAATAAGATAACACCCCTCATCACAGTGATGTAGAAAAACCACATGTTTGAAAAAGTGATATGGTAATTAGAAAAAGTGATGCAGCAGAGTTTCTGACATCTATTTTACTATGGGATAAGGAAATTTCGAGGGTGAAATTTCTTAAGGGGGAAATATTGTAATGACCAAAAAATTCATTAAAAGAAATTCCTCTTTATCTAATAAAATTTCACATCATGTAAAAGTTTTATAAAATATTTGTACATCATTGGTTTTAACGATTTTTAAATACCATTATGAATTGTTAAAGTTTCTAATATAGTCATTTAATAGTGATAACGTGATTAGTATAAATATAACGCTTTAGAAAACCAATTCTCTCATACAAAGGAAGCAATGACACCATCAAGTAGACATGACTCATATGAAGCCCATTTTTCGTACCTCCGAATGGAGGTGGATTCTTTTGGCTTCCCTTGTGAGTAATCCCAAGCTGATCATGAATAAATTATGCTCGAGAGGAATTTCCAATGAGAGAAGTGGAAGTTGATAGAGATTACTGTCGAGAAATGTCATCTGAGCCACCCCAAGAGTCTTTCACCATCATGCACCTTCCATAAGTTATTATGTGGGTGTTTTAAGAGGTTATGTAACAAGACCCTAGAACTATGATTATTTAAATTAATTTTTATATAACAAATAATATAATATTATTTTATTATTGTTACATTGAAAATAGTTTTTGAAGTGAAAAAAGAATTTTTTAGTTAATATTAAACTAGAAAATATATTTTGATGAATTAATGGATTTATGAAATATGTAATTCAATAAAATAGTATTATTTTTATTAAATAATTTAAATTAAATATAAGTTATCGTAGAATTTTATGAATGTAATTTTAATTTTTATGAAGGTTTCAAAGCTGTTTTTGTCAAAACCCAAGATTTTTTGATAAATATAAGTAATTATTTTAAAATTGAAGATTCACATATTTATAAAATTATTTAGATGTGATGAATATTTTATTTGGAATCACAATGTCAAAATTATCCAACAATAAATTTTTCATAATTTTCTGAGGCAATCAAATTTTTGGGTCAAAATTAAATACCGATTAATTATAGAATGTGTTTTAGGACATCATAAAGACACAATAGTGATGTAATAAATGACTATAAAAGATAGTTTAGGAAAATATATGTTTTATCATTAAAATAATGTAATTTTATATATTTTTTGATTAATTTTTATATGCCTTAGTGGTCCCTTGATGACTTATAAAACATTTTACCATTTTAAATTGTTTTTCTTGTGAGTGTGACTCTCCTCCACATAATAAACCCTATTATTTAAAGTTTTTCATTCATTGGACATATAAAATATTGTTTTACACACCCATTTTAAAAATACCATGTGAAAAAACCATGGGCGGTTTGGTGTTTTTGATTAGTTTAATGTGAGGTGTCCCAAACCTAAATAATAACAAATCCCTTCCCCTTTCCTATATAAACCCACCAAATCTCCCACTTCCTATTTACTAAAAGCCTTTGGAATTCATCCAACATCTTCCCTACTCTCTCTAGTATCCTCCCATGGTGACCTAAACTCCCAAGAAGCATCTCTTAAGACTCTCCCTAGCCATTGGTATCAGGCTTCCAAGTAGGTGTTTTCCTACTTTATCATTTTTTGTCTAATTTCCATTAAGTTGTTTGGCCATTTATTTTAAATATGATGATTAACCTCTTTATATTAATCAATAATTTTTATGAATTCTTATGTCACGCCGTTATGCTGTAGAAATTGCACCACGTTTTTTCAATCCGAAGTCATTGTGTAATGAATAACATGTGCATTACTCTATCAAGGGTATTCACCTTTATGAAAATTTACTTATTGATTATAGAGTTTCATGTATGAATTCGAAATTATTTTATCATGGAATAAATGATGATGTTTAATGAATCCATGTTTCATGATCCACGTGGCACAATTATGCATGAAATGAAATGTTTAATAATGGTGTACCTTGGTAGCGCTCTAATGCATTCGTTAAGTATAGTATAATGACACGTCATGAGAAATGAGTTTTGACTAATTTTAATTCAAGTGCAATGTGGTTTTAATCATGATTCATGTGAAATTATGGTTCACTCATGATCCATTGCAATGAGTCTTAGCTCGTTCTAATTCCATGATAAGTGTTGTTTCCACATCTCCATGTTCTGATTATCATAATTTATAATGAATTTATGTTAATTATCCTCTTGTGTACCATTTATATGCCTATTTTCTAATTGGTACAATATTCCTCATGTTATTCTTTATTTATTCCCATACATGGATTTATAGCTCACCCATTTCTTGTGCATTTCCTTGGTTTATCCAACATAATGCTAAATACAAAGGAATGTAGTGGTCATATAAAAAAAGTTGTCAATAAGTTTTTGTGTTTTATGTTTAATGTTGTTTTGTACTGATCCTAATCCCCAAATACACTAGGCCTCTTGATATTCTATGTTGTATTAATAAATTTTTAGGTAATAAATCATGTTTATGTGTGAAATAAAAGAAGGGTTGTCATATTAGTGGACCCTACATTACTTATATAACATTTTGTCTTTTTAAATTGTTTTCCATCAGTGTGTCACTCACTGCCACATATGAAACCTTATTATATTAAGAATTTCATCCCTTGTCATTATAAAATATTTCTTTTCACTCCCATTTGGAAAAAAACATGGGCACAAACATTGGATTGGTTTGTGGTTTTGATTAGTTTAATTTGAGTTCTCCCAAACAAAAATAATAAATAATTCCCTATACTTCCCTATATAAACCCACTGATCCTCTTACTTCCTTTTCATTCAATGCCATTGGAGTTTATCCAACTGTTTCCCCCCTCTCTCTAGAATCCTCCCATGGGGCCCCAATATCCCATGAAGCCTCTATCAAGCCTCAACTAGTACTTTAGAATCACATTTCCAAGTAAGGTTTTTCCTCTTTTCTCATTTTTGTCCAATATTCATTAAGATTTATGCCATTATATTCTAAATTATAAATATTGTTGTATGGCTTTTCACCTCCCCCATACTGACCTCATTATGATTGAATAATTTGAAACCCTTTTCTATCTCATAAAATTCCTCCAATGTCCACCTATTACTATGCCGACATTTCGAAATGAATTTCTCTCTCCTCATTTACATTCAAGATATTATTTGGTATCATGAATCTAAATTCCATTAATATTTTTGGGACATTTATCTACATGACCTCTATATTGTACATTTGATGTACATATTATGTGAAACTATATTCTCTATCATCAACCATTTATATGAATTCTTATGTCACGTTGTTATATAGCTGAAATTACACCTAGTTTTTTCAGGCCAATGTCATTGTGTAGTGAATACCATGCCAATTTATCTTTCCAGGGAATTCACCATTATGATCATTTAATTATTTATTTTAGATTTTCATTTATTAATTCGACATTCCTTTACCAATGAATAAATGAATCTGTTTAATGAATCCATGTTTTATGATCCATGTGTCACATATATGCATGAAATGAAAAGATTAACATGAGTGCGCCCTAATAGCACTCTATGCATTGGGTAAAGTATAGTATCATGATATGTCATGTGAAATGAGTTATGACTCAAGATAATTCATGTGAATTTAGTGTTTACTCATTATTCATGTGCAATGAGGGTTTTGGCTTTCTCTATGTGCAATGAGCCTTGGCTCATGCTAATTCCATGCTAGTGTTGTTGCCACATCCCCATTATATGAATATCATTCTTTATCATGCCTTTATGTTCATGTTTCTATTGTTATCTATTGATATGTCTATTATCTCACATGTTTTTTTCCTCGTGTTATTCTAGGTTTATTCCTTTACTGGGAATTATAGATCACCCTTTTCTTATGAATGTCCACAGGATATCCTATGCAATGCTATGTACTGGGGAATATAATGGTCATATAAAAGACGTATTCAATAAAGATGTGGTATTTTATGTTTTAAGTTGTTATGTAATGCTCCTAAGCCCCAAAGACTGTAGAAATCTTGATCATCTATGTTGTATCATGTGAATTTTATGTAATAAATAATGTTTAAGTGAGAAATAATGAAAATGTTTGTCATTACAAGTTGACCAAATCATTACCTTAAATTCTTGTCATCATGGTGAAAATATCCTTCAAAATTTTAGCATACCTGGATTTTTTTTAGTGCTTCAAGGAGAGGGATATTAATGTATACATTCTGGAAGGTTTCCATTATATTTTTTTTTATGTAAGTCTTCCTACAATTTCTTTGTATCAATAATCGTTGATGGAAAAGGAGGAGTTATGTCTTTCTTCTCTTGTTGCTATATTTGAAATGGTGTTTCTTGTCTCTTCTTCATCAGCCTATTATTATCCTCATTTTCATTATTCCCTTCTTAATAGTGAATTTTTAAAGAATTTTTAGAATTTACCACTTCATTCTCCCTCAACATAGGGGTTATTGTTTCAATCTCAATGGTGTTTGGTGGTGAGAGTTATTTCCCACTTCTTATTGTGATCATGTTGACATTAACATTCTCATTTGGTATTTTTTGGTAATGTTATTTCCTAGTTTTTTTATATAGGAATTCCATGAGCATTTATAAAATGTATGACAAATATTTTATGATGTATTTCAGACCCTCACTATTAGATATCTGTTTTTGGTTCAGAATTATAAGTTGTACACTTGTGGATGGCTATTAATTGGTACTGGGTAAAGTAGGTTTTTGGTTTATTTAAGGCTGGTTATATGGTTTATTTTGTTGAAATGGTTGTGGATTATGGACTTATTTTTTGAATTGGGTTTGGTTTTGGTTCAAGTTTCAAGCTGGATTCTGCAGATTTCCAAACCCATATGAAACATAGTTAGGATCACTCCATCCTTTATTTTTTTGCAACTATCTCGGCTGAATGGTTGAAAAAAAAGTTTCCATTATTTGTATTTCAACACATTGGTCAGTAAAATTATTAGGTGATGAGCATAAAACTCTATTCATAGTTGGTTCTTGTTGGCCAGTCACATGATTCAAGGTCATCTGTCTCACCATACTAGCTATATTAACAATATGAGTTTCCCAAAAAGGTGATGGATTAAAATTTCGAACCACATGAATTACTCATCTACCTGTACCTCTTACAAAAAACTATTCTGAGTTCTGAGATATCTTCTCTATCAATCCCTTAGCTTCTTCTAATGAAATTTCAATCATTTCACCTCTATATAATTCATCCAGAAGGTTTTTTTCATTGTCTATTAATCCATGAAAAAATATTACAAGAGAGTGATGATCCTAAATTTAATGATGTGGGTAGCTAACACATTGATTTTTAAATCATCCCCAATACTCATAATGGGTTTATCCAGATGAATTTATGATGGAATATATCTTTATTTTGAATGTGGTACTTATGGAGGTGGGGAAGAATCATGGCATGACGCATCTCACCACGTAATTCCAATCATCCACATCTCTATGTTGTCGACTATACCACCATTATTTTGAAGCTCCTAATAATGAAAATGGTAACTACATCTACTTTACATGTTCCTCAACTACACCACTGGATTTAAAGGATAAGGATACATGTGTGAACTCTTATATATATTGGGTGGGATCATAACCTACCAATCCATGAAAATTGGGAATTAATGGAATCAAGTTATGTTTTATCACAAAATCATTTTGTAATACTGGAATGTAAATTTTATTATTTTTATTAGGAAATTAGGTGCACATAGGTCTCTAATTATTGGGTTACAATTTCCATCCCTAATGACAGGATCAGAGTGAGAACTTGATGTATCTCTCATGTCAACAATACAAATATCCTCATATTTAGATTGTAAATTATGTTTTATAAGAATATTCTAAAAAGTTACTTTAATTTTAGGATCATGGGGGAAAGCTTCAATGTTTGAGGTCTTTTTCATGAAATTTTGAAGAGAAAAATTGAAAAGGGAAAATATAGATTGAGAAAAATGATAGCACTACCTCCCAGTAATGAGAATATGTTTTGACACGTGCCTATTGTGGGGTGTGAAAAAACAAATATTTCTTAAGATAAAATGTATTGTAGTGGTTAACCAAGGTTTTCCCTAGAGAGTATTTCACAAAAATTACATTTTCCACTTAAATTCGAGAAATAATATGTTGTTTTTTTGAAATCTATTGATTCTAAAAAGAAAGAAGGAAATTAAAAATGTGGTTTAACACTAATGGATTAAAAGAGTGATGTTGATTGGTTAGGATAACCTTTTGAAATGTCATCATATTCATAAAAATCATCCTCTATATATTCCAATTGAATGATATATAAAATACTCCTCAATCACGTTATCAATCACCTGTGATTGATGAAATAAATTGAACTCACTCCAATGTGAATGGGTGTTAAGAAAAAATCCCTAAAAACCCAATGGAAATTCCCAATATGGAATTTTTACTCCTAAATCTATAAAATAATCCCTAGATCCACAAAATGGCCAAATATCACTAGAAAATTACTCCATAACACAATATTCTCAATCGATAAAAATTGCACTAGGTTGATAGAGATAAAAAGACATTAACCAATGCTATTAATAATGAATACACCAAAAGTGAAACTCCCACATACCCCATCACTCAAATGTTTTACCCCTCCATGTTATGGTTAAAACAATTTAAAGGGGAAAAAGAGGGTAAAATAAAATTAATAAAAAAGAAAAGAGGCACTTCACAGCAATCCAGTATTCCAATATTCCGGCATAGCCCCTCTTGTACCTTCATCAAATACCTTGAATGGATGTAGACAATTGTACTATACCAAGTAAGTAATGAATAATATATATTTTTACCAATGTTTATTAATGATTAAGATAGTGTTTTTGAGGCTCAAAATGAAAATAAATCCAATCTTAAGCATGGAATACACTAATATTCATAAAAGATTATTTTACTGCCATATGATGGAAAACCCTTTTAAATCTATCTTTTGACAATTTTATAAACTATGTTTGTCAAAATAAACTTATTCTTTATTATTGGGACATCAAAATTTACTTTTTGTGAATTTTTGGTATTTTTCTGACAATGTTCATTTTTTAATGAATAGTGAAAAATACTGCATTTTACATCAAAACTGCTTTTTAATCTAATTTATTTATATGATTATATTATCTTTTGAATTTGTTTTGAAGTGAAATTAGAATATATTTTTACCATTTAATCCAATGGTTGTCATTGGAATCAATTTCACTTTGAAATTGGACTTAAACTGGTGTCAATCTTTTGATACTTATTGTTTCATAAAAACACGCTATTTGCTCTCACAGCGGGAATTAATTATAAATTTAATTAATGTGACATATATGTTTTGAATTTTGTAAAATAGACTTAATTTTTGAATTCGTAATATCAAATATATCTTAGGGTGAATTTTTGGTAATTTTCTGAAAAACTTCAATTTTTGATGAATAGTGAAACCACTAAGTGGTACTTATAAAGACTGATTTTCCGTTTAAATGAAATTTAGACATCATTGTGTTTTGAATTTCAAAAATCCGACATACATGGTTGTCATTAAGAAGTAAAATGTGGTTCAATGGGATTATAATAATTTTTTGGTGAATAGTAACTTATTAACTTCTTAATCGCGATTACTGGTAATTAGTGTAGTTTAAGGTAAAAATAATGCTTTAATAAAATAATGTGATCTTGACAAATGTCCTACCCTCATTGGTTGTGTCATGGCCGACCAAGACAAGCCATGTGTCAACATGGGGACCCCATGGATTCACTTTGGTTGGGAAATGACATAAATTACTTTTTATTTAATGTAAAAGTAAAAATGACACAAACATAATATGTTTTACGAAAACAATTTTTACATGGGTTTATAATGATCAGATTTTTTATTATAAATAGTCATTGGAACGAAAAAATATTTCCTACATCATAGTATTTTTTTATAATTTTTAGACATTAAATAAATTAATTTATTTATGACATAATAATGATGCAGCGATTACATCATTATTTGACGATTTAAATAAAATGGAAAGATAATGTAAAATCTATGAACTAAACATTTCCAAAACCAATTGGATGAGTGGATTTAGAACCCGTATCACCTTATCCACGAATTATATCAATGTGGGAACTTTTAAAACCGATACACATTTTCAAATAAAGTAATATTTCTTTACTTTCCAAAAGTGCCCCTCCTCTCCTCTTATAAAAGGCCCCCACCTCTACCTCATTTCACACACTCCTAAAGCCTTTGGATCGGCCAACCCCTGCCCATTTACTCTCTCCACACCCATCTCTTCATCCTAGAGGTTTCCCTTTTGGCATAATCCTTTCAAAGGAATCCATTAGGCTCAAATCAAAAGGAGTTACACTTTTAAAGGTAATTCATTCTCTAATGTTCATTTGTTTTATTTTGCTTCTCCAACCCCCTAAACTCTTTTTATTTACTTCATTTGTAACAACCCCAGTATCTTCAATATACTAGGATGTTTTTATAAGATTTATTTGAGCTACACTCTCACAAAACTACATCAAATTGTTAAAGAACAAACGGTTTCCGTGGATGGCGAAATTCTGCCTCCCAAAACGATGACTGTTCAATACTCATTTAACACCTTCAAAGGTGGCCATTATAATGTCACTATTTTTATATATGATATATAATATGTTTATGTTTTTCTTAAGCTTCTGTTTTTTTCATTTTGGGCATACCTTTACGGTTTCCTTTATGGTTTCCGTTATGGGTAAACACGATATCTTCATTTTAGGAAGTGCGGACTACCGCCCCCTGAAAGTGATTTGATTCATTAATACCATATGTTGGATGTGTAATGGATAAAGTTAATGATATTATATATGTTATTATACTGGAATTATAATATACTCTTATATCATTAAGATTCCATTCAAGAAAATATGAAATAGAAATGGAAGTAGCGTTCATGCGTACGTACGGCTTACCGTCTCCATGAACGGTGCATTTCATTTCTTACCTCTGAATGTGACGTAATATTATAAATACATGTATATTCTGAATATATATGATATATATATTATCCAAATCATTAATATCAATTTGGATATAACTAACCTTTGACCAAATTAACAACATGTAAGTGTAAGAAGTCTATTTTTGACTTAAGAACCAAATACCGACAAAATGAACACTATTAACATAAATGATTACATGATGTTCATAACATGGTATAAAAGGAATAATGAACATGAAAAAGGTTCATAATCAAGTAGATATTAACTCAAGTTTATTATCCAGGAGATTAAAGAACAGTCGGGTCAAGTCAGATACGAAGTATGGGACTTCGTCTCAATATCCTTTCATTGAGGCATATTTTATTTTATACACAACTTTCTTTTATACGGTGTATAAACCCCTTTGACATTTACGTTTATTCAAAAGGAATCTTTTTTATACAAAGCGTTTACTAAACGACAAAAGGGAATGTTTTTGTCATGTGTATGAGGCGACAACGACATCTCCGCCGTCGTGACCGTTATTTGAGTTTCAGCTTCCTCTACAAGCCATACCTTCTTTTTAGAAGAAAAATAAATACCATGATTTACTTTTCTTTTATTTTGGTATTGAAAATGGTTTTCACAATGTTTTTGTGATGTATTTATATCTTGTGATTGAAATGTGGAAATTTTATGTTTCCTTTATGCATGTTTTATGTGATACGATTATGTTATGGTTCTTGGGCATTATTATGAAGACGGGTGGTTCCGTGATAAACTAAGGCTGGGTGAGCCCGATATAGCTCTCCAATGCATTGGGTAACACGAAGGAGTGAAACATTAAGGTTTCTCTGAAGATATTTTAGGGAATATACTGTGATGGGTATTCCAAATGTAACCAAGGGGGTTACTCCCTACGTAAGAATGTTATGAATGCCTCAAGTTACCTTTATGTCTTATGATTTCTATGATTTATTCATGATTTTATGAGGTATGTTAATGTGCCTATGTTTTATGTGTAAAGTATGATTTCATTCTTATGTATATATGAACTCATGTTTCCTTTCCATATTTTTATAACCCATACTGAGCTTTTTATGCTCATCCCAAGTTTTTTTTGAAATGTTTTTCACAGGTCAAGGGAAAGGTACATGATATGATGATAGTGTCAAGGAAGTGTCAGGAAATAATCCATTTTTTATTTTAAATGTGATTCCATTGATGAGAATGAAAAATACTATCTTTATGTAACCACTTTGTTTATATGTGGAATGTAATTCAAGTTTTCTGATCTAATTCTCTAAAACTCTAAACCCAAAAATATCCTCAATGTGTAATCTTGTAATAACTCAAGATTAAGTAAGGTTTAAGGCTGGGGCCTTATAGTTGGTATCACAGGTCGGTTTAGATAACTTTAGGAGTTAGAATTCTATTAAATTATTATCCAAAAAAAATTTCTTTGAAATGATATAGCATTTGAAGATTACCATGTTGCTTAATCTAAGACATGTTTGTTCAGAATGGTTTTCCGCAAGGGAAACAGGGAAGCAGTACTAGGAAGGCATACAGAAGGAAATAACCTTCCGAATCAGCATCCAGAAGTGTTCGGAATTGGAACTGAACAGTTTGTTGTAATAATGGCACAGTTGAATCAAGCGATAAATGGTGGTGTTATCCATGCACGAGATCAGCCAGATCAACCGCAGAGGAACATGTCAGTGGTGGAACATTTCATGAGGCAACATCCCCCATCATTCAGAGGATCATCTGGCCCTGTGCTAGCTGAAGGGTGGATTAAAGCAATGGAGAATATTTTTGATGTCATGGGGTGTTCAAACAATCAAAAGGTTAGTCTTTCTATTTACCGTTTAGAGGTTGAAGCAAATCAGTGGTGGTCTATGGTTAAAAATATCAGGGACGCCAAGGAGATTGATGATATTGACAGGGATGAATTCAAAGTTATGTTTCATGTGTAGTATTTTCCTAAGGCTGTTCGACTTAGGATGGAAAAGAAATTCTTGGAATTGAGGCAAGAGGAAGACTCATTGGCTTCCTATGAAGAAAGGTTCACTCGATTGGCAAGGTATGCTCCAAATTTTATCTGAGACCTTGATAGTAAAATCAATCGTTTTTACTCAGGATTAATGCCAAAATATCGAAGGGCATTAGCTTCTCGTGAGTTTAAATGTTATGAAAAGCTTGTTCGATGTTCTGAGAAGGTGGAAATGGAGTTTGTCGATGACCAAGTTTTCTATAACAACTAGCAGAAGAAGAGACCGAGGTGGCAGGAGAAATGTAAGAATTCTTCAAAAAAGTCTGATGGTAAGAGAACTAAGTTTCCGGTTTGTGATAAATGTGGCAAAAGGCATGCCGGGGAATGTCTTCTAAATTCTGGAATGTGCTAACGATGTGGTAAGATGGGACATAAGGCTCGTGATTTCACTGAAAAGGATCAAGGTGAAGGTAAGAACAAATTTTATTTACAGTTAGTGAAATGTTATAAGTGAAATGAGATGGGTCACTATGAAAACGAGTGTTCGGAAAAGTGCTTGAGTGATGGGAAGTAGTTAGACTACAAGCAGAAAGGGGTGGTGAAATCCTTTGCAACTACTTCAGCAGATGTCGGGCAATCAAATGAAGTTGTATCAGGTACTTTGTTTGTTTTTTCAGATTATGCCAGTGTGTTGTTTGATTCGGGGTCTACACATTCTTTCATCTCTGAAACCTTTTCTAGGAAAATTGGAATACCATCTCAAGAAATGACTCCTGAAATTTTGGTAAAAACACCTGGGGGAAATGTTGAGGCAATGAGAATTTATAAGAATATTCATATCCTTATCTGTGGAAAGAACCTACTTGCAAACCTTATTGTTCTACATCTAGTAGAGTTTGATGTTATCCTGGGTATGGATTGGCTCTCTATTTACCATTCTAAGATTGACTGTAGAGCTAAAGAAGTTTCTTTTCAGAAAGACTTTCAGTTTATTTACTAGAATGAACCCTTACTTTTGATAACTTATCAAGAGGCCGAGACAATTATAAAAGAAGAAAATGAATGTTACCTTGATCATATTGTTGAAAACAAGGGAACTGTTCAGATTGATGATGTGCCAGTGGTAAATGAGTATCCTGATGTTTTTCCTGATGAGTTGGGTGGAAGAATACCAGATCAGGAAGATGAGTTTACTGTTGACTTAGTTCATGATGCTAAGCCAATTTCGAAACCCCCTTATCGAATGGCTCAAATTGAACTTTTAGAGTTGAAGAAGCAATTGCAAGATTTATTAGAGAAAGGATTCATTAAACCTATCACATCACCATGGGGTGCTCCTGTTTTATTTATTAAAAAGAAAGATGGTTCTATGAGACTTTGTATTGATTATAGAGCCTTGAATAATATCGCTGTTAAGAACAAATATCCTTTGCCTCATATCAATGATTTGTTTGATTAGCTCCAGGGAGCTCAGTTTTTTTCAAAGATTGACCTAAGATCGGGGTACCATCAGCTGAAGGTAAAGGAGGCATATATTCCGAAGACCGCGTTCCGTATGAGATATGGCCATTATGAATTTGTAGTAATGCCTTTTGGGCTAACCAATGCACCTGCTTTATTCATGGACTTAATGAATAGAATTTTCCATGAGTTCTTGGATAAGTTTGTGGTGGTTTTCATTGATGATATTTTGGTGTTTTCTAAAAGTATAGAGGAGCATGAAAGACATTTAAGGTTATCTTGCAAACCTTAAAAGAAATGAAATTGTATGGGAAATTCAGCAAGTGTGAGTTTTGGTTGCAACAAATTTCTTTCCTTGGTCACATTGTTTCTAAAGATGGAATAAATATTGATCCTGCAAAAACAGAAGTTGTGGAAGAATGGACAAGACCCACAAATGTAACCGAGATTCGTAGCTTCCGTGGTTTGGCGGGCTATTACCAAAGGTTTGTTAGAAGTTTTTCACGGTTATCTAGTCCAATGACTAAGCTAACTCGGAAGGGTGTTAAGTATATCTAGACAAAAGAATGTGATGATTGTTTTCAGGAATTGAAAAGAAGATTGGTGAATGCTCCAGTTTTGGAACTACCTTTCAGGAATGGTGAGTTTGTTATATACAATGATGCTTCATTGAAAGGACTTGGTTGCATCCTAATGCAGAATGACCAGGTAATTGCTTATGCTTCATGACAGTTGAAAACTCATGAGGTAAATTACCCTACACATGATTTGGAATTAGCTACTGTTGTTTTTGCTTTAAAAATTTTGAGGCATCATTTCTATGGAGTAAAGTGTGAAATATATACTGATCACAAAAGTTTAAAGTATATATTCACTCAGAAAGAGTTAAACATGAGACAGAGGAGACTGTTAGAATTAATCAAGGATTATTATTGTACAATTCATTACCATCCGGGAAAAGCAAATAAAGTGGCTGATGCTTTGAGTCGAAAAAGTAATGATTCATTAACAATGTTGCGTTTGGAACATGATCCTTTGGTTAAGGATTTGATGAACTTTGCCATAGAAGTTGTTGGTGCAGGAAGTCCTTCTGTTTTGTTTCAGGTATCAGTGAGATCTTCTCTATTAGATAGAATCAAGCAAGCACAGAAGCAAGACAGTGAGTTGAATAAAAAGGTAGAGCTGGTTCAGAGAGGTAAGTTTCCTGAATTCAACATTGATAATGATTGTGTTTTGAGATTTGGGAAGAGATTGTGTGTGCCTTGTGATTCACAGTTGAAGAGAGAGTTGTTTTTTGAATCTCATAGTTCTCCGTTTTCAGTTCATCCGGGCAGTACTAAGATGTATAGAGATCTGTGGGAGTATTACTGGTGGGATGGAATGAAAAGAGACATTGCGGATTTTACTGTGAAGTGTCTCACTTGTCAGCAGGTTAAAGCAGAGCGGCAATTACCGAAAGGGATGCTTCAGCCTTTTCCAGTGCCAGAGTGGAAACGGGAAAACATATCCATGGGCTTTGTTGTGGGATTACCGAGGACATCTCAAGGTAATAATGCAATTTGGGTTATTGTTGATCGCTTGACCAAATCTGCTCATTTCCTTGCTATACAAGATACTTTATCTCTTGATCAACTTTCCCGTTTGTATCTTAAAGAGATAGTCAGGTTACATGGAGTTCCTCACCCCATTGTATCGGATCGTGATCGCAGGTTTACTTATAACTTTTGTAAAATCCTTCAGAAGTCGTTGGGTACTGAATTAAATTTTAGTACAGATTTTCATCCTCAATCAGATGGGCAGTCAGAACGAACAATCCAGAAATTAGAGGATATGCTATGAGCTTGTTCTATGGATTATCAGGGAAGTTGGGACCAACATCTTTCTTTGATGAATTTTCATATAATAACAGTATTCATTCCAGTAAACAGATGGCACCATTTCAGGCATTATATGGGAAGAAGTGTCGAACACCATCTTTCTGGGATGAAGTGGGTGAAAGGAAGTTGATGCGACCAAAATTGGTAGAAGAGATGGCAGAAAAAGTTCAGCTGATTCAAAAACACATGAGAATAGCTCAGAGCAGGCAGAAGAGTTATGCAGATAACCGGAGGAAGGATCTATCTTTCGAGGTAGGTGATCATGTTTTTCTCAAGGTTTATCCTTGGAAAAGTGTGATGAGATTTGGTAAGAAAGGAAAGATGAGTTCAAGGTTCGTTGGACCATACGAAATTATAGAGAAAGTTGGATTAGTTTAATACCGACTGGCTTTACCTCCGAGTTTATCTCAGGTACACAATGTTTTTCACGTTCGATGTTGAGAAAGTATATGCCAGATCCATCTCATGTTTTGAGTCCAGAGGTAGTTCAGCTGGAAGAGAACCTATCTTATGAGGAAGAACTGGTCCAGATTCTTGACCACATGGAGAAAGTGTTACGGAATAAGGTGATTAATCAGGTAATGGTTTTGTGGAAAACCCACATTATGGAAGAGGCAACATGGGAATCTGAAAATGCAATGAGGGATAAGTACCCCCATTTATTCGATAAGTAAATAAATTTCGGGGACACAATTTTCTAAAGGGGGGAAGGATGTAACATCCCAAGTAAGTAATGAATAATAGTTATTTTTACCTATGTCTATTAATGATTAAGATAGTGTTTTAGAGGCGTAAAATGAAAATAAATCAAATCTTAAGCATGGAATACACTAATATTCTTAAAAGATTGTTTTACTGCCTTATGATGGAAAACCCGTTTTAAATCTATCTTTTCACAATATTATAAACTATTTTGTCAAAATAAACTTATTCTTTATGATTGGGACATCAAAATTTACTTTGTGTGAATTTTTGGTATTTTTCTGACAATGTTCATTTTTAATGAATAGTGAAAAATACTGCATTTTACCTCAAAACTGCTTTTTAATCTAATTTATATATATGATTATATTATCTTTTTAATTGGTTTTGAAGTGAAATTAGAATATATTTTTACCATTTAATCAAATGGTGGTCATTGGAATCAATTTCACTTTGAAATTGGACTTAAACTGGTGTCAATCTTTTGATACTTATTGTTTCATAAAAACACGCTATTTGCTCTGACAGCGGGAATTAATTATTAAATTAATTAATGTGACTTATATATTTTTAATTTTTTAAAATAGACTTCATTTTTGAATTCGTAATATCAAATGTAACTTAGGGTGAATTTTTGGTAATTTTCTGAAAAACTTCAATTTTTGATGAATAGTGAAACCACTAAGTGGTACTTATAAAGACTGATTTTCAGTTTAAATGAATTTTTGCCATCATTGTGTTTTGAATTTCAAAAATCCTACATAAATGGTTGTCATTAAGAAGTAAAATGTGGTTCAATGGGATTATAATAATTTTTTGGTGAATAGTAACTTATTATGTTTTTAATCGCGATTAGTGGTAATTAGTGTAGTTTATGGTAAAAATAATGCTTTAATAAAATAAGATGAGCTTGACACATGTCCTACCCTCATTGTTTGTGTCATGGATGACCAAGAAAATCCATGGTTCAACTTGGGGACCCCATGTATCCACATTGGTTGGGAAATGACATAAATTTCTTTTTATTTAATGTAAAAGTAAAAATGACACAAATAAAATATGTTTTACAAAAACAAATTTTACATGGGGTTATAAAGATCCGATTTTTGATTATAAATATTCATTGGAAAGCTAAAAATATTTCCTACATGATAGAAGTTTTTTTATAATTTTTAGACATTAAATATATTAAATTATTTTTGACATAATAATGATGTAGAGATGACATCATTATTTGACGATTTAAATAAAATGGAATGATAATGTAAAATCTATGAACTAAACATTTATAAAACCAATTGGATGAGTGGATTTCGAACCCTTATCACCTCATCCACGAATTATATCAATGTGGGACCTTTTAAAACCGAAAAAAAGTTTCAAATAAAGTAATATTTCATTACTTTCCAAAAGTGCCCCTCCTCTCCTCTTATAAAAGGCCCCCAACTCTACCTCATTTCACACACTCCTCAAGACTTTGGCTCGGCCAACCCCTGCCCATTTACTCTCTCCACATCCCTCTACTCATCCTAGATGATTACCTTTGGGAATAATAATTTCAAATGATGTCTTTAGGCTCAAATCAAAAGGAGTTACACTTTTAATGGTAATTCATTCTCTCATGTTCATTTGTTTTATTTTGCATCTCCAACCCCCTAAACTCTTTTTATTTACTTTTTTTGTAAAAACACCAGTATCTTCAATATAATAGGATGTTTTTATAAGATTTGTTTGAGGTACACTCTCACAAAACTACATCAAATGGTTCAAGAACATACAGTTTCCATGGATGGAGAAATTCTGCCTCCCAAAACGATGATTGTTCAATACTCATTTAACACCTTCAAAGGTGGCCATTATGATGTCACTATTTTTATATATTATATATAATATTTTTATGTTTTCCTTAAGCTTATGTTTTTTTTTCATTTTGGGAATTCCTTTATGGTTTCCATTATGGGTAAACACGATATCTTCATTTTAGGAAGTGCGGACTACCGCCCCCTAAAAGTGATTTGATTTGTTAATACCATATGTGGGATGTGCAAAGGATAAAGTTAATGATATTATATATGTTCTTATACTGGAATTATAATATACTCTTATATCATTATGATTCCATTCAAGAAAATACTAAATAGAAATGGAAGTAGCGTTCATGCGTACGTACGGCTTACCATCTCCATGAACGGTGCATTTCATTTCTTACCTCTGAATGTGATGTAATATAATAAATACATGTATATGCTGAATATATATGATATATACGTTATCCAAATAATTAATATCATTATATATATAACTAAACATTGACCAAATTAACAACATGTAAGTGTAAGAATTCTATTTTTCACATAAGAACCAAATACCGACAAAATGAACACTATTAACTTAAATGATTACATGATGTTCATAACATGGTATAAAAGGAATAATGAACTTGAAAAAGGTTAATAAGAAAGTATATATTAAATCAACTTTATTATTCATGAGATTAAAGAACGGTCGGGTCAATTCGGATACGAGGTATGGGACTTCGTCTCAATCTCCTTTCATTGAGGCATATTTTATTTTATACACAACTTTCTTTTATACGGTGTATAAACCCCTTTGACTTTTACGTTTATTCAAAAGGAATCTTTTTTATACGAAGTGTTTACTAGACGACAAAAGGTAATGTTTTTTTCATATGTATGCGGCGACAATGACTTCTCTGCCGTCGTGACCGTTATTTAAGTTTCAGCTTCCTTTACAAGCCATACCTTATTTTTAAAAGAAAAATAAATACCATGTTTTACTTTTCTTTTATTTTGGTATTGAAAATGGTTTTCACAATGTTTTTGTTATGTATTGATATCTTGTGATTGAAATGTGGTAATGTTATGTTTCCTTTATGCATGTTTTATGTGATACGATTATGTTATGGTTTTTGGGCATTATTATGAAGACAGGTGGTTCCGTGATAAACTAAGGGAAGGTGAGCCCGATATAGCCCTCCAATGCATTGGGTAACGCGAAGGAGTGAAACGTTATGGTTTCTCCGACGGGATTGTAGGGAATATACTGTGATGAGTATTCCAAACGTAACCAAGAGGGTTACTCCCTACGTAAGAATGTTATGAATGCCTCAGGTTACCTTTATGTCTTATGTTTTCTATGATTTATTCATGATTTTATGAGGTATGTTAAAGTGCCTATGTTTTATGGGTAAAGTATGATTTCATTCTTATGTATATATGAACTCATGTTTCCTTTCCATGTTTTTATAACCATACTAAGCTTTTTATGCTCATCCCAATTTTTTTTTGAAATGTTTTTCACAGGTCAAGGGAAAGGTACATGATATGATGATAGTGTCAAGGAAGTGTCATAAAATAATCCATGTTTTATTTTAAATGTGTTTCCATTGATGAGAATGAAGAATACTATCTTTATGTAACCACTTTGTTTATATGTGGAATGTAATGCAAGTTTTATGATCTAATTCTCTAATACTCTAAACCCGAAAAGATCCTCAATGTGTAATCTTTTAATAACTCAAGATTAAGTAAGGTTTAAGGCTGGGGCCTTATAACAATCATATAAATAAGCTTTGAGGGGCATAAAATGTTTCCCCCATATTCACACCTCTAAAATATTTAATCAATTTATCATCATAAATGGAATACTATAGTGTTTATTCATTCATAAATGTTGTTCCCATATCCCATTGACATACTCCCAGAAAAGATTAGTAGATTTGGAAATATTTAAAAAACAAATTGATGCCATTACTGATGATGGATTTTTCTGCCTGAGGATATCTTTCCACTCTATCTATATTGTAGAATGAAATGGATGACTTAATGACAAATTTTTATTTTAGACATTACATAGAGGATGAATCGAGGATAATTATTTCTATTTCAAATATAATCACCTTATCTTGAGTTATGTAGGCCAGTGCATGCTTCAATAACTGAGGTGGGCCCTATTCAATCATCTATAATTTTTTTTACATTTGCTGGATTTTTTATAGTCTGTTGGGTGTATAATTGGATTTGGTACCACAATAAAAAGATTAAGACCAAGATAAGGGGATGCATAAAAAAGAATCACTCACTTATGATAAAAATTTAAAAAGATATTCACAAAATACAAAAGCTCCAGAAAATTGTCAATTTTTCTGAATTAACCAATTTTCATAAGTAAGCCCATAATTCACCAAAAACATTAAAACATAAAAAATCATCAGAAATTGATTAATTGTAAAGAGTTAAATAATTTAAACCCACAAT
This sequence comes from Viscum album, assembly GCA_963277665.1. Classification (NCBI taxonomy): domain Eukaryota; kingdom Viridiplantae; phylum Streptophyta; class Magnoliopsida; order Santalales; family Viscaceae; genus Viscum; species Viscum album. The sequence goes on from OY728155.1 coordinate 1,452,716,581, forward strand.
AAATATAATATAAATATTATCACTATCAAGTATGAAATCAAATTTTAAATATAAATGAAGTATTTTTCTAAAAAACAGTTTTATCGACTTTTGATGGCATACTTGTTTTATATACAGTTATTATAATTTTTTAAATTTAATTTAAAATAATAAACTTTTTCATTGAATTCGGATTATAGTAGTTTAATTTGTTGTACTTTTTTTCTTTTTCTAATGACACTAATTTTTTGATGAATGTGAAAAAATATTGTATTTTAATTGAAAACTATTTTTTTGTTCAATTTATTTATATTGTTATATTATATTTTATATAGGTTTTATACAATAAATATACCATACATTTATCATTTAATCCAATTAATGTCCGTATAAATAATTCTAAATAACATTTGGATAAAAAACCTTGCAATATTTTGATGGTTTTTATATTAAAATTTTTTCTTCATTTCAGCAACAGATTTAAATTTAAAATAATTTTATCCAATTATGTGTTTGGATTTTGAAATATTTGGTCCATATTATGAATCATAAAATTAAAATTTAGTAAATATTATCCTTTTATTTTGGGTTAAAATATCAAATATGACATTGGTAACTAGTATTACCATGGTTAATGGTAAATCAGGTATTTAAGGGTAAAATAATATTATAAATTATATAATATTAACCTAAATTTTTTACAAATTTTATTTTAAGGGTTATTATCAATTTAGGCCATCCTTGGTATTATTTTTGTTTGCACTTTGAGCCATATTGATGAATTTATTATATTTATTGTTTTATATTGAATGAAATCTCAATTGTTTCATACTTTTTTCATCAAGTGAAACAGTATTAATATGGGGTAATATATGGGATATGGTCCACTATAAGTTTTATTTTTTAAGGGTAAATGTTTATATTCATCATGATATTTACTTTTTAATTTTTTTGGAATAAATAATTAAAAAATGTCTTACTCAATGAAGATGTAGTAGTTATTTAATTAAGGTAAATATCAACTAAATGATTTTAAAATTATTACAATAAATAAAATTTTAGAGAATTAATGACATCAATGAATTTTATGGAATATTTTTACATGTTAGAGATTATTTAATCATGTTTTACTAAAGATTCCATGTTTTTATAATATTTTTATAAATTCAAGTAATGAATAGTGTCAAAATTACCAATAATGTTATTTTAAAATAAACAATATTTTATTAAATGACACAAAATTCATGAGGATATAAATTTCAGACAAAGGGTTGGGATAAATCTAAAACATTCTTCAATATCTCACTTATTTGACTTTTAAAATTTTATAGAAAATATATTAATCCCCATACTGTAAAATATGTGATATCATAATAAGAAATAAAAATCCTAAATAATGGTTAATGTTAATAGACAAGACTTAATAAAATTGTCAAAACATATATAATTTTCATTTTATGAATGGATTTTGACCAATAACTATTAAATATTATATGTAAACCAGTTCTGAAACATTTTAAAAATAAAATTTAATTACATTAATATAATAATATGAATAATTTCATGAGTACCACTCCCCTATCTTATAAATGGGAACATATTCTTCACAATTATTCACTCATCAAAAACAATTTTTTTTAGAAAATACTTACCCAAATATATTAACATAATCCCTTAACATATTATAGAAATCCTATTATATCTGTAACACTAACCATAGTGGTGATATGGTGTTAAACAAATGATATTTCCAAAGTAAAATATTTTTTTTAATTATATCTCTTTATTATGTTTTTTCTTCAACTTCTAGCAATTATTCTTCCATCATGATAAAATAATATATATAGTATCCTCAATATAATTATATTTAATTATGTTAATATCATCACATAAATCCATCTCCACTTCCATAAAATGGGAAAATAATTAATAATTTCACTACTGGAAGTTAAGGTATTGGTGATAAGCTTTTTTCCATAGGATCTCATGGAAAATAACACATTATAGAAAATGGAATCGCGAATAGTTCTCAGAATATATATATTATTTATATACAAACCATTTGTGGTGGGCGTGTTGAAAATATGTATTTTAGACCGACCAATTTTCACATCACAAATATTTTAAAAAATATATACACTATTTGCGATGAGACCCCATCGCAAAAAGCGCGTTGCAAATAAATTAAAAAATAAAAATAATATATTCAATAAAATATTGAAAATTAATATTAGAAAATAATTATAATAATGTTATCATTAATATAAATAATATAATATTATATAATAATATTAATAATATAAAAAAATATTATTTAAATATTAATAATTTAATAATACTAATAATATAATAATTATATTAATATTGTTAATATTTATGAAAAACTAAAATTAATTTTATTTAAATAATAAAAATAAATTTTTTCTGAAATTTAAAATATTCGCAAAAAATATAAAAAATTTAAAAAATATAAATATTATTATTTTTAATTGTAAAATGTAAAACATTAAAAAAATATAATTCTAATAATAAATATTTAAATATTTAAATTTTAAAAACAATTAAAAAGAAAATTATTAATTATTCACACCAATATAGAAGAAAAAAATTATTAATACTTAATATTACAACAAAAATTGAATTAAAATGTTTTTTACATTAAAAAAATTCACCGAGGGATAGTATAATGGAGGAGGTGTATGAGATGGAGGATATGGTGGAGGAAACTTTATCACTAAATAATGAGTTAGATGGCACATTTACGCCTTCTAATCGTGATGATGCTGCTGCCATCGACGAGTCTCCATCTCGTACTATTGCTGCTAATGATACTATTCCTGCTCCATACACAAACTCTCTATAGGATCACCCTATGCTCGCAGCTACTCCTGATACTATGATCTATATGATGATTCCTCTCTATGATCTCCTCTCGTGTTAGATGTTGACGTTACATCAGTACCATTATAAGCCCCAAGAGTCAAATTAGAACTGATTCCAACTACTCGGCCCTTCTCGAATCCATACTGGGTCGCCTATATCCATGTCGCCTCATCGAAATGGTGGTAACTAGTCTGATAAGTGGTCTCAGCATGACTCTCATCCTGTGTTTGAGAGGTCTCTACCTCATATGACTCCTTCAATTCTAATTTGGAATTAAAATAGTGAAAATATTATATGTAGTTAATTTTCAAACTGACAAATAAATAATACTGACCACAATCTGACGTTGTCGATCACCACCAATCTCTCAAATGGATGGATCACCGTACATCCTATGATAAACTTTGTACTCTATAATATCGGGTTTCTGGACTGCATATATGAATATAATATATATTGTTTATATTTAAATTTATATAAAATATTTTAGAAAAGAACATACTAGATTCTCTTTATGCGCACTGAGTGTACGACTATCAGCTCAATGTGTCAGCTCAAATCTCCCCCAGTTCTGTCGGAGTAATGAATATCTCCTCTGAAATCCACCGCACAACTAGAGTGAACATAATCAATCCAAAACATAATATTAAATGTAATCTGGTCGGTGGTCTCTACACGACTCAACAAATATTGACACTCCTACATTCTTCATTGACATCGTTCTAAAATTGTGCAAAAAAGGACAAAAACAGACATGAATATAATCCTCCCATGCTGTGTGGAAGGCATCTCACATGCTATTATTGATCAGATACCATAAAACCTACAAATAATTTATAATATCATGTTATTAATAAAATAAATTTCAAAATAAATATTATTTATTTATGTACCGGCCAATGATTGAACATGTAGACCTTCACATCAAAGAGAATCTGTTTCCATGTGATCCATGGCTGAGAAAAATACTTTTGTAAGATATTTATCCCTCGTATAATAGATATATGCACCAAAATATGAGAAAAGAACAAATAATCAAACAAATAGTATATAAATAAATTAATTATATCTAACTAAAATACCTAGGATATCATACCATTGAGTGCATAGATTGATTCCCAGATGCAGACGTCACTCAGGGATGGGGTTAAGAATCATCAATCACGCAAGACCGTTCCCTCTCTATAAAACCCCTAAACTACTAGTAGGACGATGGTACGATGATCCCAAATCCTCCTCATCAAAAGGTAGATCACCCTCCTGGAACTCACAAAATAGATAATCATTCATATGAAAAAGAAAATTATTATTTTTAGAAAATATTTAGAAATATCTAATATATATATATATTTATTATTTTTATAACCAACATTTAACTATGTCAATGTTCACCTTCATCATCATCTTCATATCTAACTATTTCAATGTATTCATATTCCTTTTTGGCATCCCTAATATGCATATGAGTTTTATTTTCATCATCACATTCAATTTAAAATTCATTTGTAACATCATTAATATCATCGTCACCATCAACTCTTAATTGTGGACTATCTTCATCGGTATTCATGTCCTTTTGTGAAACAGAAGGATTTTGAGTGGCCTTTTTAAAAATTGAAATTCTTTTCACTAAATTAGAACCACATTTAGATTGATCAAATCTATTTTCTAGAGATTTCATTTTTATAATGCTCCACTAATCTCTCAGGCTAGTTAAAGTAGCACATTACATTGTATAATTACATTTATGTGCCAATTGAAATAAAAAAAATGGTTTATTTACTGTAAGATAACTTTTATTTTTAATATTAACGATTCCAGGAGTAGATGAACATTAAATCCTCTCTCAGTATCAAACCATTAACATTTAAAAATCATTATAATTTTTTTTCGAAGATAGGAGAGTTCAATAAGTTCATCCATCTTGCCATAAAAATCTACTTCAGTTTCTCTATGGTAAAACCATATCAAGAGAAAACCACTCTTCATTGTTTTTTTTGAATACCCATATGCTCATTTAATAAATCAAAAACCATTCACCAAATATGCATTATAAGATTAAACCAATTTGGATGGTGGGTTGCTAAATACCAATAGTATCATATCAATTTTAACTATATATTTACACACCTAAAAAATTGTAAAACAATTATCAACATAATAAATAATAATCCGAATTGATATGTTAAACCATCTATAATTTATGTTACTAGTGTTTGAATCCATTGGGAAAATATTTTAAGCCGCTGTTCTTGAATAATAGCTATTGTGGAAGGTTTTTCATAATATTATTATCATATAACCCAAAAATAAAATATGATTACATACTGTAATATAAATTATAGATTAAATTATAGAATCACTCACAGTAAAAATGATGAAATTTAATCACATTTGGGAAGAATATTTGTATGTTTTCAATGTTGTTCATCGTCAGAAATCCATCGTTCATGAACTCCACCGAAGACAATATTTTTCTGATAAAAATTGATAATTTATTATTCATTTCAGCATTAACATTCCCCTCATTCTATCCCATGAAGATGGGTTTAAAGGGATATTTAGATTCAAAATAATGATAGAAGAAAAAATTCAAAATTATCTTGAATATATGAATCTGTAATTGAGGCTTCAATTGATGCTCTGTTATATAATTTTTTTGGAATCTCTACTTCCATATTTCTAATGTATAGATCCATAGAAACTATACTAGACCACCACAATTTTCATCAGATGGAAAATTTAATATCAAATGGTCCATTGAGTCAATGAAAGTCGACAAAATCATTTTTTCCAGTTTATATATAATCACAACAACATATTGTTCCAATTTTCATAGCGCATCATAGTCTGTTTTCAGCACATAAATGTCTCAGAAAAAATATGATATGTCTGTTATCAAATCCAAAATAATAGAATTCCATAAACCTCTAAATTTATTCAGCAAAAGTCTTCCCATTATAAAAAAAATAATAATTACATTTTAATCTAGTAGTATGACCACTCATGACACATCATACGAAATTGGAATCATACCCATTAAAATAATCAAATCTGAAATCCACTAACAAAATTATTATAAACACTCATTAGATATTGTATATGCTTATTATGGCTTCATTAAATTTACTTATATGACATTTTCAAATTGTTAATGTTTGGGTCTCCTGTATATTTGGGAAATATCTAATCTGGAATTTATATTATCTTTGGTTTTACCTAGTTTATCCAAAATTGTATGAAATAAAATTTCAAAATATTTTTTTTCAATATAAATGACATCTAATAGGTGGTGGGAAAACAAATCAAACAAATATGGAAGATACCAAAAAATGATTTTTTTATCTGAGTATGTTTTTTTTCCGATGCCATAAATTTTATGTTAGTGTATTGTTTGTCCAAATGTGATGGGAGTTAATGAAAATAAAACTGATTTTAACTCTGTACCTAAGATCATTTTTCTAGTTCCATCCCATTTAATTGTTCCATTTATGAAATGAGGTTTTTTCATCCAACAAGGATGATTGGTTGGAAGAAATATGCAATGACAGTAAAAATAGAATGTTTTTCCATTGATGAGCATAATTGATTTTTTATCTTTCATACAGTAAGGACATGATTTCAGAGAATTTGTACTCCATCACGATAACCTATCAAATGCATGGAATTCAACATTTTTCTACATCAATGCATCTTTTAAAACTCAATTTTGATTTGTAGCAACATAAGACGTACTAACACCATTAAACCACAATGAATTTAACTCATCAATCAATGGTATCAAAGAAAAATCAATATTTATTTCTGGATATCCTGGGATTAATAAGGATAAAAATATATAATGATCCTCCATCAAAATCCATCGATTTACATTATACCGAGTTATTAAGACATGCCAACATGAATTATGACTACCATAAGAACCAAACGGATAGAAAATGTCAATATAACGACCTAATCACACATTTCAGACATCTAATGAAAAAGAAGAATGAACTCAGTCAAAATTTTTCAATGAATCACCATCAGACGGATGATCCAAGATTTTACAAGTTGAAACCATGGTTTTTCCCCATGACATCTAATTTGTAGTGTTTTAAGATAGAAATAAATTTTGCAGCCTCAGTGTAAGTGGTAAATATCTCAATGGAATTACAGGAATCGATCCATACTTCTCTGGTTGAGGTTCTTTATACCTTAATTATCCACCTGTGGGAAAACATTCCAATGACTCATTTTCACTAGAATATGACATTGAATCATTTCAACATGAATGAATTTTCTGATAAATAAGGTCCATATTATAAATTATCCCCTTTCCCTCATATTAATTTTTCAGCAACACATTTCAATAGATAACATGGTTTTAATAAAACGAAATATTTGGTTAAAACTGTTGTTTGGTATTCCATTATCTGATTTAATCTCTTTAAATATGTCAATTGCTTTAATGTTATAATCTTGAAAAGATGATATAATTCATACTCAACAGACCTAAAAAACTCATAAAATTCCGATGGATGCAACTCAATAGTTAAATCAATGTCATCCTGAGAGTTAGTTTGTTGAACATATGGACCTGCAACATCATTTTCTTAATTTTGAAACTGTGATGGATCTGGAATCAAATTATTAGTATCATCATCTGTAACTGCATTCACTATATTGATACCAAAAAACATAATCATGGAGAAAAACAAAGTGCAAGAGATATCCCCCAATGTTTTCAAATCAATCAAAAGGAATGCAACCAATCCACTGGAAATTGTGCCACATTTTTACTATTTATTACAATTTTTTACAATTATTCTGAATTATTCAAAATTATTCTAATTATTGGTAACTATTCGTAATTATTCATAATTTTTCATAATTATTCATAATTATTCATAATTATGGCTAATTTTTTCTAATTATTGCTATTTATTTCTATTTATTAGTAGTTATTACTAACTTTTACTAATTTTTGCTAATTTCATCCATTTATTGCAAATTATTTATTATTATTTCTAATTTTTTCTAATTATTACTAATTATTCCTAAATATTTTTTTTCATTCCTAATAATTCCTAATAATTCATAATAATTCATAATTATTCCTAATTATTCCTCATTATTCTTCATTATTCCGAATTATTCGTAATTATTTGAAATTATTCTTAATTATTCCTATTTATTACAATTTTTACAATTTATTCCAATTTCTTACTAACATATACTGTCGTTGAAGTCGGTCAATGATTAAAATTTATAATCTTACTAACTATTGTATATATGGCAAGCAATTTGGAACCCACATGGAAGGTTACAATGACCACTATTCATTTAAAAACATTCAAAAGTCCTCACTGTTGTCACATGTGGGTTAGATTTTATATTTTTTTAATAAAACATTTATTTATTTATTTTTTGTGCACAAATGAAACACTGATATCTTTTTTAGTTTTTTTCAATACTGTAATGAAATAAGAAATATTATTAAAATAGTAAATAACAAGGATATAAAATGCTGATATGTGAACAATCAAGAGAAATATGTCAGGAGAAATATCTCAATTCTACTGGTTTTGAAAATATTTCTTCTCATGATAGTGACTACAAGAGGTCTTTGACAAGCTTATGTCAATGATTTTACATTAACTTTTTGTTATATTTAAATTTCTCATTAATGATATAATTGTTGCATCCTCATGGTGTCATAAAAAATTTAATTTATTTAATCTCTAAAAATTATGAAATAACTACAATTATTTAGGAAATAATTTTAACCTTCAAATGATTATTTATAGTCTATGATATCGTTTTTATAGTCAAAATAAAAATTGTTTTACTTTGTTGTTATATACTTTGGTTAGATTTTCCTACGTTAAAAAAATGATAAAAGGTCACTATCAAACTAAAGTGATTCCATGAGGTCCCAAGGTTGGCACAAGGAATCCCATAGTCAGTAATGACACCACCAGTAGCATTATGAAACATGTTGGGGTCATTTTATATTTTTGTGATATTATTTTATTACCCTTAACTACCTGATTACTAATTAAACATGATAATTAAAGATAAATACTGTCATTACTATTCATAATGTCCAAAAACAAAAGAGTGTTAATTATATAATTTGTACCTTCTGATTCCAAATATGGAATCCATTTTATGAAATTCCAAACACAGAAATTTTAGAAATTAATTTTAAATAATTCTTGTTATCAAAACCAAAGATGAGTTTTTATGAAGTAAAATCTATCCAAAGATTGATTTGTTTTTTACATCAAATTTAAAAGTGAAATTACATACAATGACCAAAATTGTATTAAATGAAAAAATAATAATTAAATTACAGCTTAAAAACAATTAAAATGACAATCTAACAATATAAATAATTTGGATGAAAAGGGAATTTTGAATTAAAATTCAGTATTTTTCACTATTCATTGAAAATGAACATTTTTAAAAAATATACCAAAATTTCAACCTAAGAGATATTTGATATTCGAAATTAAAAAATGATATCAATTATACAATATTAAAAACATAGAAGTTTCATTAATTTAAAATCAATTCATGCAGTCAAAAAATAGTGTATTTTTTTAGAAAAAATATCTATTACAAAATTGACACATGTTTATGTCCAATTTTAAAGTGAAATTTTTTCATGTTACCACAATTGGATTTAATGCTAAAAATATATTTTTCATACACTTCATAAAAATTAAAAAGATTATCTGACCATATAAATAAAGTAGAATAAAAGGTGGGTTTGAATTAAAATTCAACATTTTTCACTATTTATTAAAAAATGAACTTTATCAGAAAAATACCCAAAATTTATAAAAAGTAAATTTTGATGTCCTGATTCTAAAAAAGAATTTTATTTTGTCATATATAACATATAAAATTTTCAAAAAGTGGATTTAAAAAGGGTTCTTCATCAAAAGGTAGTTAATCGACCTTTTAAAGAATATTAGAATATTTACGCTTAAAATTGGATTTATTCACATTTTATGCATCTAACATTTATTGAATAAATGTAAAAATATTTGACAAGCATATATAACCACTTTTTACTTATTTCTATTCATTCTCTCCATTACATTGACTAGGAGATTACTACCATTTACAATAATATTATTTTATGATTAGCGTGCAACATATGTTTTCAAAGAAACACCTTGTTGCGTATTCAGTACGCCATCGAACATAACATCACCTTTTAAGTAATATTAATATTTTATTTACAAATATTAATATATATGAACATTTAATATTCATTATTTACCAGTGATGTTACACCACCATTCTAATATCTAGGTTATAATTGTTATATTTTAATAATAATAATAATAATAATAAGTTGTTTTATAGAAACATAGTCTTGTGTGTAATGAAAACTAATATGGTGTTACTTGTAACCAAAGATTAATATGGATGTGTGTATAATTGAAGAAAAAACAGTGATTTTATATAACAAAAGATATATTTACTTATTTGTGAAATGAAAATTATCAAAGGGATTAAATTAATTTGAAAATAAATTTCACAAAATCTTGGGGTGTTACATTCTCCCCCCCCCCTCACTGAATGAAATTTAAATCTCAAAATTCATCACTCTAATTAAAAAAATGCAGATACATATGCCTCATATTATCATCTATTTTCAACATAAAATCATTAAAATGGCATGTTATCCACAAAACAATAACCACGTGAGTGGTCATGGTTTGTTGAATGTTATCACTGTGATCCAAAATTTTAACCAGTTTCTATTCTTATGAAAGATATTTCTCCAATGGAATGATTTATATGTTTAGTATATGTGAAAGAAGTGGTATATACATCCCCAGAAAAGATACATGTAACACATCATGAATATTAGAGATATCATTTAGTAGAATCAGTTTATAAGCAATCATTTCAATACGATCAGGAATTTTAAAATGAAATCGCAACCTTTAAATTTTAAATTTTACATCAAAAATAAAAGGTGTATGTTTGCGAATTATTTTTTATGGAATCCAAATCAATAATAGGGACAATAAAATTTACATTAAAAATTGAATTTTAGTAACTTTATGGTTGAAAAATGTAACTCATTACCTTCTTTGTACATTGGATAAAATAGGGTTTAAGTGAAAACAAAAATTTGGAAGAGAAATATAACAATCATGTTTTGATGGAGAGTGATAGAAAACATGGTTAAGATTAAGTAAAATATCAAAAATACATTAACCAAATAGGAATGAAAATGTTCATTGATATCATAAAAAATTATGTTAATTGGACACAATTTTATTTCAATATTGTTTTCCAAAAGTTGAATAATTTTATTTAGAATATATACAAACTTTATTTCTGTATTATCTCACCCTTTGTTTTACATTGATCAATTTCCAGTTCATCTCTTATTATAGTATGTGAAGGTGAATTTGTTATTCCTGAATTATTGTCATATAATGAGATCCATAATTAGGATAATAGGTTATTCCATAGGTATTTATCACTCCAAAATGGATAGCATGTGTTATCCAATAGGCATAAATACTCTTATGTTGAGATAATACATCAATATCTAAAACCTCATTCTAATTTTACTATTACTATCTTCATAAATTGTTGACCTTTTAACCCTTATAAAATATTATAGTCTATAAAATTTAAATGGGATTTACTACATTTCTCAAAATCATCTTTACATTGACACCCATATATTATAAATTAACTTGTGTTTTTCAAATACCAAACATGTGAATACCTTCATCATGTATTTTCTTAAAATATTGTAATTTCCATAAGTCCTTATTTAAAACATTCAATTTTTTTTATATTAAATATTATTAGATATATTACAAATATACAAAAATTTCATAATCTCTATCCATGATTTAATAAAAATCTTTGATAAAAAATCCTTAATAAATTCCAAGGTAATTAGTACTATAAAATTTACTTATTCAAATCCAGCATAGCTTTATCCAAACATCATTATCTCAACATTGGAATCTTTTTAAGGGATATTTTTTCCTAAATATTTTCTATCCCACTAATATCACTTTTATATTTAATAAATTTTCTATGTATATATCACCATTTAATATATCCTATTCAATTATTAATGAAAAACTTATTCTAATAATCCTTATATATTTCATGATTCTTATCACATAATCATCAAATTTCGAAACATATAAACTTCAATCGTCCAATGTTATTCGTAAACCAATAATCAAGATTTATAATCTTATTATTTCCTAGAATAAGAAATATTAATCATGAATTATGGTTTCTCAACCTCAATTTAATCATTCTTCTTAAATTTTATGTAAAAAATACTATTACAAAATCATACACCTTTCACATGTTTTTTGTGGTCTCTTTATCCTTAGAAGTATAACCAATAATCATTCTAACTTCTTGGTTCTCTTTATTATATTTTTTCATAATACATTGATTTTCATAATTCCCAACCATTCCATATCTATAAAATTAAATATTAACTCTATTCTATCATGTTCCTTCTATAGATTAATACAAGAAATAATATTGTGAGAAACATATATCCTAAAATAAAAGTACATAATCATGAAGAAGTACTTATAGGATTCCTATATAAATACTCCTACATTTAAATATACAAAATATTTGGTTTATGTTTAGAAACATACATATATATAGCCTTATAAATGAACATAGTTATCTCCCTAATATTTCTCATTCAAATTCCATAGCATGACTAATCCTTTTTTTGTAATACAAACTACAATGTCCCAGGATTAGTGTACATAGATATTAATTCATTTTTTTAGAATAAAAATTCACACATTCAAATTCCATATTAGATTATAGACTTTGGAATCAGAGATGATTAAACAACTGGTTAATAATACATATACATCTTCTCCTGCCTATTTACTCAAATCTAGAACCCATTTCGACATATCATACATAATCCAATTCTTCCTATCCTGGGTAAATAAAACATAAGGAAAATTGTTTTCTCAGATAATCATTAAATGTAAAAATGAGAAATATAAGAAAAAAATGAGAAAATGTTGCGAAAATGTTATCATAAAATTAGATGTTCATACCCTACATATCAATGATAATAAACAATAATCATGGAAAAAATATGTGGTTGTTTGTGCAACATGAATCATAATGGAATTAAATAATATAATACAACATTTCATAACATTGACATAAGACAATAAATTTTTTCATATAAATAATATTTCAACTTTTCAATCCTGTATAAATAGTAAAATGTTCACTCATTAAATAATAGAATTGAAATCAGGTCACTGTATAAAAATTTGTACATGAAAAAAAGTTCCACACATAAAATTATAGACATGAAATTTCAAACCATACAATGAATTGTGAACATGAAATCAGTTTAACACATGACATATAGACCTAATGAGTTACCCATTCCTACCAAATTCATTTGAGGGAGATAATGTTCCTTCCCACCACATAATAAAAATGATATATATGTGTACTATTATAACATAAATCATAAACCATATAAGAACCCATAAAAATAAATGAGGTTTATAAACATTTCATTATAAAAAAATCATTAAATAGAAGAATACTCTATAATCATAAAAATAAAATATTCAGATAAATAATAAGAATAATATCATTGAGTCACATTCCTAGTAAAAATTAATTGATGTCAAATAATGTTTTCCTAGATGGGAAATAATTTTAGAGGATCACGTGAAATCATTCATGAAGAAAATATCCTTTATATTTAAAAAAACAGTTTGTAAATCCTAAAACATTTAAAATAACATTTTAATTTAAAATAACCATGAAAAAATAAAATATATTCATTTAAAACTATTTTAAACTTCATGGAAATCCTTTTTTAATGAATAAATGATCCTTTGAAACCCTTTTAGTGCATTTCCAAAAAACCAATTTTTGAAGGAATAAAGATTTCCAACTAAAGAGAGAATAAAATTAAATGATTCCTAAAATATCCGAAAATGAATTAGATTAATGATATACTACGTCAGATGGAATTGTATTCATATCATAAAATAATTTAGGTGTATAACATAACATGTGTTAGAGAAGGAATGTTGTGAATAAAATTCCATTACTGATTTTATAAATTTTGAAATGTAAACACATTGAAAGGGAGATAATAAAATGGATATGTAAATACCAATAAATATAATGCTAGTGGTCATATATTAAATTAATTTTCATTATTTATACCACATAAAATACATTATTGGTGAATATGGAATATGTCTTGGAGAAATAATAGTGAGACTACATATCCCCTTACTACTACAATATCTTTTGAATCATGAGCCCCGTGAAATAGATGCATAAATTGAAACATTTAATATCGTGAAATAAATGAAATTTATGATATAAAATTTCCTAAGGTAGTACATACACAATAAAATAATAATAAAATTTTAATATAGAATATATATCACAACAATAAAAGTGAGACAAGAAAACACTTAAATTTTTTCTTAACTCACTTCATGCTCGTTAAAAACTACTTCATAATAAATATTGTTTTATTATACATATTTTAATTATCCTTATTAAACTATATCATAAAATATATTTTTATATATTACATTCCGTTAACTTTTAATTTACAATTTGAAGATAAAGAAAAGTATTTGGTAATAATTGCTTTGTTTTTCTTATGTATTTTGACTTGTTATATTGTTTATCCTCTTATATATATAATGAATTAATCATATCAATAATAATAACCAAATATATAAATATTATATATTTTCATTGTATATGTGTCTATTATAATCTATTAGAGATATAATTATAAAATTAAATACAATGTTCATTGAGACGGTTCATCATACGTTTTCATGAATATAATTTTCATTTTCGTATCGTGTTGAAGGAAATAAGTTCGATGAAAAATAATATCAATCTAGTATAATTATTATATAATAAATTTCATTTAATTTCACTAAAACCATCTTTATTACATTCCATTTAAATTTTGAATGAATAACATTGTTTTGTGGCGGCGGTGGTCTACACATCCACAAACGAAGTTATAGTATTTACAAAAAAATGGGAAGCATCATGGAATGTGTTATATAATAATAATAGAGGAATAAATAGAATATAAATATCATATATATCATATATATCATATAAAAACATAATTTTCATGATTATTTTGATCAATTAAATGTGGAAATGGATGAACAAATGACATTAGTCCATGAGGATAGATTCTTTCATATACTTGAATGATGATTGTATATCCCATTTGTTGGATGTGTGTGTGAGTGTATATAAAATACTTAATATTACAAAATCAAATTATATTGAGTATACTTATGTTATTATATAAACATGAAATAAAAATAATATAATGGGTTTAAGTAAAAAATCAAATAGAATCATTAGTTGATGAACATTACACCATCTTTGGGTGTCTCTTTTTATTTTGAAAAAAGAATCATTCGACTAGCCTAATTCCAAAATTAATTATTATAATATGAAAGGATTCAAGTTGGAAGTAGATTTAGTTATATTTTTCTAATCCTAATAGGTTATAAAGTGTGAATAAAATTAATGAAGTGGTTTCCTTTTATTTGAGAGGGGAGGGGCACTTATTTAATTTCAAAAAGGATACAATTTTATGAAATTAATTATAAATCCAAATTCCTCAAAATGGAAATTTATTAAAATTTAATATTTTATAAGGTCTCAATATCTTCATCCAATATATTTATTTAAATTTCTTGTCTTATTTTAAACAATTTCATTTATATTGACCCTTAATTAACCCATTTTGATTTTAACTATAGCAACACGTTTTTCTATTCCAAGAGGATATAATTTTAATTTATAAAGTTTATCTTGGAGGTTAAATGAAATATTTTTATATTGATTACCATATATCATCCCATTGTATGTACTGAATGTTTTTTTATTTTTTAATAATTTAATAAACTATTATTTCCATAAAATATGAAAAATATCAATTTTTACACTATTCATTTCTATGAATTTAAAAAAAATATAGAAGATATAATAGAATAAATTCAATTAATAACCTTTTAATTTCATATTAATAAAAAA
The DNA here is from genome assembly GCA_963277665.1 of Viscum album. Taxonomy (NCBI): domain Eukaryota; kingdom Viridiplantae; phylum Streptophyta; class Magnoliopsida; order Santalales; family Viscaceae; genus Viscum; species Viscum album. The sequence continues at coordinate 1,452,732,535 of OY728155.1, forward strand.
AATCATGTATCACATTAACTATGTAAAATAATATTTTTTTCATATTTTTAAAATCATTAAATTGGTTTTTTCATTATTTGAATGACTACTACATCATCATTGTTAAATTATTTATGAAAATTATTTCTCAAATAAAATTTAAATACAAAATATCTATATTTAGATAAACATTTTCAGTTTCATAATAATATATAATAATAATAATATATTATATTTAACACTCATATATAATTATTATACTTATTAAAAGTATGAGAGTGACATTTTGTCACTCTGTTTTATTTGAATAACATCCAATTCAATTTAATAGAAAAGTGGAAATTAAATTATTCAATTTAGATCCTTATGTGTAAAGGGTTAAATTAAATTCATCCAATAAAATTTTACCATAACTTTTAGAGCAGTTTGATAATATTTATAATATTATTTATATCCTTAATTACATGATTTAACCTTAAATAAAAAAATAAAAATTACTAATGTTACAATTAATTTTGTCCAATATAAAATGTTACTATTTATTTAATTTGGATCATATATTTCTAATTATGGAATAAATTTTTTATAAATGAAAACACCTAAATGGATATAATTAATATAAAAATAATCCTCCAGATGGGATGAGGCAATAGCTTTTAAATTGGAAATGTCTAAAAGTTTGTAGTGTTTTATTTATCCAATTTCATTGTGAAATTGGTCAAATCCAATTTATTGGGTTAATTTATATATATTTTTAATAATTATTCATTAAAACTTGGTGAAAACATAATATAAATTTATCAATAAGTTAGATAAAAATAATTTTCTAATTAAAATTCATTATATCTTAACAATTCGTCAAAAGGTATAGCTTTATAGAAAACTTTATAACGTTTAACAAATTTTTAATTTGATATCCATCTCTAAAATACTAATTTTATTTTTTCTAATAAAATTTATAAATTTTTAAAAAATAATCCTTACGTGTTCAATCAAAAGGCAGAAAAACATCCTTTTAATAAAAAATATTTCTTTTTTGTAAAATTAAATTTTTTCTTATATCACGTATCTTAAACAAATAAGTTGAATATTAAAAATTATATTGAATATATTATATTTTTTTTCCTTAAAATAATATATCAATATTTATTTATTTATTTATTCAAATAAAACAAGCTTATTAACATTCAAATAGTTTTTTCATAAAACCATTTCCTTGTATTTAAAAAAATTAGTTAACATTCATTTATATTTAATTGGTCCGTGAGTTATATGTACATGTGTAAACCATAATTACATAATTTATTTAATCTTGTTCATACCCACCATTCTAATATCTTGGTTAATATTTTATTTTTTTAATAGATTTAATAATAAAAGGTTGTTTAATAGAAACTCATCCATGTGTGTAACGCAAATTAAACCAGTGTTGCATGTAACAGATGATTAATATGGGGGTGCATATATTGAAAGAAAACATTAGTGATTTAACCTATAAATCTATATAATATTTTAAATGAAAAATATCAAAAAATAATAATTCGAACAAATTTTCAAAATCTTGGGGTGTTACACCCAGCTACCTACATCATGACATATGCTATCATCTTCCTCTTCCAGTTGTCACATCATTCACAACATCATAAATCACCCCAATGTGATACTAAGATTCAATACATGGACTCTTGGATTGATATTATAGTTTTTTTAACACTCATTAAAATAATAAAAATATATATCCAAATATCCATAATGGTGGTGGTGGGAGATGAAAATTTTTTCCCATGGGGAGATATTCTAACCATATTATGAATAATGGTTTCCATTTTATTGTCAATTTATGGTAGGATAGAAAATATATTTTACTCACTAATAATAACATATCTATATATTTCGGATAAAAATTGTTCTATTTCATGGTAAACTAAAACCATATTGGGGTGGAAGATGAATACTAAAAATTGATGAGGATCAAGACTACCTTTGGGTGTCTCCTATTAGGCTACCCCTTAATGCTACATTGAAGCATTTTTTGTGGTATTAAATAAATGATTTGTAAGAAATATTTTAATATTGATGGTTTAGATAATATTTTCAGATGGTTTGGTGATGAGAGGTGTTTATAATTAAATTAGAGGGGTTTTAATTAATTTAAGATTCATTAGACAATTACCTCTTCACCAGACATCCAATTAGAATTATTTTTCAAACAAAAAAACTAAATTTTGATTTTGATATTGATTTAAGGTTTTCATAAATCATTCATGAACTCATATTCCATATATTATACTTTTAATGTTAATTTTAATATTTTTCCTTAATTAAATATTAACATAAAATACTACTATTATATAAAGACAAAAAAATTACCCTATAAATTTTTTTTATTTGTAGATTCCAAAATAATTATCCATATTATATATATAATTTTCTATATATTTGAAAACTAATATTCAAAAAAATATTCATATTTTGATAATAATTATTATAATATTAACATCAATTTGATGATCACTAAAATAATAACTTACGTTCCTATAAATAATATTTTCATTTTAATAAAACATAATATTATTTTATAAACCCATGTTATGGAAATTTTCCTTCATATTTTATTCAAAAACCCATATTTTAATACAATATAATTATTTTATTTTTCAAAAACATACACATAATACATTCATAATAGATTTTTAGGCCATGTTTCTTTGGGAAATGATGTACATAAAAGAATAACATGAAAAATGTACACAATTAAATTATAAAAGAAAACTCCACAACATTCTATTAATATTTAAATGTTATTCTAAAACTACTTTCAGTACCCTTGGGATATATATAAGAAATGGGTGGGCTATAATTCCAAAAATTTCAATAATAAAATTATATCATAATGTAATGAAATATATGTGACCTTAGAAATTTATCAAAAAAACATAAGAGGGGTTAGAGTCTTAAGCTTGATCATCGAATGGTGATATTAGTTGATAATATAAAGGAAACATATGGATTGTGTAACCAACATAAAAAATGAAGTCATAAGAATATGTGAAGGCTAACAGATGAGAAAACGTAACATAGGGTACATAGGATAACCTCTTATATACCATACATTGTTTCTCATAAGAGAAAAAAACTGCCCCTACATTGGATGGATATATAATTCTGATCACTACAGTCACATTCAAACCATTTACATGTATTTTTATTCCATATAGATAAAAGAATATAATAAAAAATATCATAACCTTTCACTCTATGATTATTATTGTATCCTAGGATTTTCAATCATTAATATTATATATATTTAAATGAATACTCATTACATTTTATAAATAAATTTCTAAATATTGTAAGTGGTTATTGTCTTTGGAGAATAAAAATATATTCATCATATTTCATGAATGATCTTCAACATCTCCCATAATTACCTTCCAACAAAGTACACTTTATAAAAATACCCTATTTAAAATCAGTAATCCTAAATTTTGAAAATGATATATAAGAAATGGTGATCCCATAAGGTCATTAATGGTAAACATGTGATATTTCAATATATCTGGAGCATATGGGTGTGAAAATGTGAGAATATAATTTTAAAACCATGACCCACATATCATAGAAATAGGTTCAATCATTATATTAAGTTTATTAATTCAGTTCCTCATAGAACCTTGGGGATATAAAATAAAGGTCCACAAATAATCCTGTGAAATGATATATGGTCCATGCATAACACTTTTATGTCTTTTGATATCAATAAATTTCTAATGTATTTTAGGGATATATAGATCTTAGCATTTATTTTTAATAATGTGGCATCCATCCTATGTTATAATAAACCGATTATCCTTTTATATAATGAAACTAATTTCATGTTCATAACGTAACCACCATAAGATAATGGAAACAAGACATTAATGTGAAATAAGATTATAAATATTTCATCATATTTGTTCCCATAAAATTAAATGGGATTCATAAAAATTTCAACATAACATAGCCCATGTTAATTAAATGAGTTATATAAATATTTCATCATTGTATATCCCATGGAAGAGAAATATGTATTGTAAAAATTTCAACATTTTATTATAGAAATCCCAATGGAAAAGTTATGGTTTTAAAAAATATGTTTTCACCATAATCATTAAACCCCTAAGATAAAGTATAAGGATGGTATCATTGGGTTATATACCGAGTAAAGATTATGTAACATCAAATACTTTCATCTTGGATAGAAAATGATTTTTGAAAGATTACATAAAACATACCATGATGAAAATAAACATTCCACTATGAAAATCAACTTTTTGAAACTATAATTTCATTGAATAATGTTGAATTAATTTTATTTTTTAATAACATTGGTAACATATAATGTAAGGATGAAATCCTTGAGTGGTTTTGAGTACGATAAATATCATTATTTTCATACATGTTAAAAAACATATTCATTTCACATTTTAAGTAAAACATAGTGCTAACTTTAATACATTAGAATAAGATACAAAGAATCACATCCTAAATACTGAATATCATAGTATTCCTAGTAATCTATATCCATACATGATTTCAAAATTACATTATAATAAACAAATTAAAATATTTATTTTAATTAAATTATTTTATCTTGAATATTCTTATACATAATTTATGTTGTAGTTCATGGATTCTGAGGAAAGGAAATAAAATAAGTGTTAACTGAGATTCTCTATATTGGTAAATTATAGTGGATTATATATGGAATAAATGAGTACAATTAACATTGTAATGAAAATAACTGAAAAAAATTCCAATTATACAATTTGACTAACATAATTATCATGGAATGGTAAATAACTAGAACCATTATCCATTTAATCAATATCAGGACTATTATTATTGAATAAGGCATAATAAATATAGTTGAATAAATAAATAAAAAATACTTGATAATTTATCATTAAAACGAGTTTCTAAACCTTATATAGATAATTTCATGGAAAAATACTCTTGGATAATAATTATTTAAATCTTAATAATGGAAATTCATTATTTTTGGAGGTCATATTTCCCTGAAACATGAAACCTAAATAGTAACTATATATCCTAATTAATTTTTAAAACTAATGGGTAAAACCCCATTTAACTAAGTCAGTCCAATGGATTCATCCCATAACACTATATGTATTATCCCAATTTTTTTAAATGATATAATATGCTCAATAGATTACATGATAGGCTACATAAAGCTTAAGCGAACAAGTAAATATTATTTTCCAAATTTTTTCATTATAACCTAGCTATTAAAATAGAGGTTATGAATAATATTAACTAAATTATGATAATATAGTTCACACATGTATATATAATTCATTGAATAATTAATTATAAATTGAACAGAAGATTTTTTAAAACAAAAAAACTGTTTTTCTTAATTCTATTTTAATGCGCCCTAATGTGTTTCATACTAAAAAATAATCAACTAAAATTTTTCAAATTACATTAACTGTGTATATATATATATATTATAATTAATTAAAATTTTAAAATATATATTATGTGTTTTCTAGATATGATATAAGAACAAACTCAATATTACGCATAAAAGAGGTATTTCTCTAAAAACGCAGTCTTACCGCCTTTGGATATAGCTCTTATTTTTAAATTAATTATTTGAGACTTTTATATATTGTATTTGAAAAAATAAAATTATTCACTAAAATATAAATTTAAAAATAAATTTTCTTTAATTCATTGTATTTTTCTGATGTGTTTCATGTTTTGATGAATAGTGAACACAATACATTATTTTAATTGAAAAAAGTATTCTTCTATTAAATAAACTACAATGTTAAATTATTATTTTTTTGTTTTTAAAAATTATTTAGATAAATATTATATCATTTAATCCATTTTATGTAATTTTATCCAATTTTACATTGAATTTTGATATCAAATCAATTCAATCTTTTGAAATTTTTAACATTAAAAACCTATTTTGTCAATCCGCTAACGGGATTAATATGAAATTATTTTGTTTCCAATTATGTGTTTTGAATTGTGAAAAAATAATTTATATTTGGAGTCTAAGGGTATAATTTTAGTAAACAATCCCCTTTAATGTTTTTGAAAATATGAATAGTAACTTTTTTAATAGTATTTATTACCACAGTTATGATTTAATCGGGTAATGAAAGGTAAAAATAGTTTTTTAAAAATTTTAAAATTACTATAAAATAATATTAATTTTATTTTATGCGTTATTTTCAACCATATTCATCGTGGAACTATTTTATCGATATTTTAGAGCCATCATGACGACTTTAATCCATTTATAGTAATTTATACAATAAAAATCCAATTTTTTGATACTTTTGTTTTTAACAAGTGAGATATTTATAATATGTAGTTATATATGGGACATTTTTTACTATAAATATTATTTTTGAAGATAAAATTTGTACCTTAATCAGGGTAATTTAATTTTAATCTTTTCTGAAAAAATAATTAAATTAAAGGAATTCACAATGATGATGTAGTAATTGACAAATGAATAGTAATATCAAATAAATGATTTTAATAAAATGACATAAAATATAATTTGTCAATATTAATGATAAAAGAAAATATTATTGATGAATTTGCCAGGATATTGATGTCTAAAAATTTATGGATTGAATTTAGCTTATTGTTCTATATTTTTCAAAATATTAAATATTAAATACTATGAAAATTTACATTAATCATATATTAAATTAAATAATATTAAATTAAAAAAATTAAAATATATAAATATCTAATGTTAGGAAAATTAATTTGGATTAATCATAAAATATTATCAACGACTCATTTTTTTTCTTTTTCCTTTTTATAGTAATAATATTTACCTTAATGTGAAAATTATATGACATCAATGGTAGAGATAAAAGGGTTAAGTAAGGGATAAAAACAAAATATAATGACTAAAAAGTATTCAAAACATATAAAAATTGCATTGGATAATTATATATCAAACCAAAAGAGTCTGATTTTAAAAGAAGTCACTTTTTACCATTTTATAATAGAAATTTAATTTATATTAATTTAATATTATGAAAAAATATTAGAGTATCTCTCTCCTCTCTTAAAAAGGTTCCCTCTTACTCTCTTTTAATCATGCTTAAAAACTTATTTTTTATTCCAAATCTAATAAAATATCATTCTATAGTCCCTCCCTGTATTCTCGAGGCCTTATTTCAGGAATAACACCATTCAAATAGGTGTTAAGGTGTTAATTAAAAGAGATTGTCCAAAGAAGATGTATCATTTTTAATTAAGTGTTTTTGTTTTATTTCTACTTCCACATAATTCAAATATTCATCAACCTTGTTGAAATAATAAATATAGTATCATTAATATACTTATATTTTTTTAAGTTTATATCATACCCTAAATCCATTCCCACATTCATCAAACGGTAAAATCATTATATGTTCATGAGTATGGAAAACTACCACCTCGCGAACCGATATAATTCATCCTCCACCCCTATCTCTCATGAAAAGTAATAATGATATAATTAATGATTATATAATAATTTCATATCATATTTATCAATTTAAATAATAATATGTCGTTAAATTTCTATCATTTCCATGCACATAATAAATTTAATGTCTTTCCTGCGTGGGTGGGAACTGTCACCTCCGTGATGTGATGGGATTATTTTTTGATCATCAAATCACATGGATGATATATATAATTATATTTTTATGATTAATATGAAATTAATAATATTATTAAAAAAATTATATATAAAATAATAATTACCTTTTATATAATGATAATTAAAAAATGAAAATGTTACTGATGCGAAGGTATTTCATTGCATCTCTATGATTATAACATCGTTAATTTTTCAAAACCATACTTAAATGTTTAATTAAAAAGTATAATCTATGAACAAAAATGATAATATTTTAATTAATATTATTTTAGATATGATGGAATTATGAAACATTTGACTATAGACATCATAGAAAAAACAATTTGGTGTCAAGTCCCAAATTTTGAAAAAACAACCAATATAAACATAAAAAATTATGAAATTGTTATAACATGATAATAAATTATATAAAACAAATAATATACATTAAAAAAATTTCTACAAAAAAAATATATATGTAAAATATTTCTATTATTTAGGATGATAAATATTGTAAGTGGTAAGTCAGGTTTAATGTAAGGGACTTTCTTTTAAAAATCATCTATTAAAGTTACTCTTTAAACTATATTTACAAAATAAAAAATGAATTTTTTTTAAAATTTATGGTAGGAAAATAATTTCTTTCCATTTTTTCACGTTAATTTTTATTATTATTCATTTAAAAGTTGAATATTTTTATTTAAAATTAAGTGTTTTGTTTTTTGAGTGTGTGGATATGTAAAAATAAAAAAATATTTCGATGTGGAAATATTATTTTAGTTTTATTGACGATATACATGTTTTGATTATGTTATATTAATTAGAAAATTTTTATTTATATGGGTAGATATTTAATAAACTGTGGTCGAGTGAGGCCATTATAGCTCTTTGATGCATTAGGTAATGAGACAGGTATAATCGAGAGGGTTTCTCCTAATAGATTATGTTAATATACTATTGTGGTTATTCCAAATATAACTATGATTGGTACAACATATGGATATCTTAGAGATATAATAAGATTAAGTGTTTTCCTAATATGATTCCATAAGTTACCTTTATGCTTTATGTTTATATATAGTTATATAGAAATTATAATATTTCATGAGGTATGACATGGAGAATATGTTTTATGGATTAAATGAATATTATTATGAAAATATTTTCATTGATTTAAACTATTAATTGAATAATATATTCTTTCATTAAATTTATGTCCATTTATAAAAATATAAATATTGTCCCAAGTTAAAAAAAATTCATAGGGTATAAGGAAGGGTAAAATAATTGAGGAAGTCATGTTGAAAGTTATGAGGATTTATCATAAAAAATATATCATGTTTTATTTAAAAAGTATAATATTTTGGAAAAAAGGATAATATTTTAGTATTATTCACTTTGTATGAATGTTGGATGTTATGTATTAATAGTGGCATAATTATATAAAACACAAAATCTGATATGATCCTCAACGTAAATGAAAATAAATTCTTTACTAAAACTGAATATTTTTTAATTTTTATGGTCAGATCTATATATTTTTTATCAAAGTAAATGTTTAGACAACATTGGGAATTATAACATTTGGTTCTATATATTTTATGAATATATGTATAATACTTTAGGTAAATCATTGTTCTGAAACATTTTCATATCGAGTAAATGGAGTTACAAAACAATAGAGGAGGATCTCAAACAACATTCTTATCACTTCTAGATGACTTTATTGTAATTATTATTATAACATAATGTCATGATGATTCTAAAACTTTTTATAACAAAAAAATATATTCAAAAAATGTGTGTGATCTATAAATCACAACCTATGTTACTCAATATCTCCATGGTTCATAGTTAGTTATTAATCAAACCCTATTTTCCAAATATTCCAATAATTTGAAGAAAGAGATAAATATTATCAATAATGTTTTAGATATTTTACCTCATCAAAATATTGTGTAGTATATTATTCTTTTGAGAATTATTTTGACTAAGGATCCACATATATAGAAAATTTATATTTGGTTTTGAGTTATTGTATTTTTAAAAATACTTATGGTATTTTAAAATGTCCCATGATCGAATGTTTCAAAATAAAAATTATCAAAATATTATATAAAAACTATTTTTATCTAATATTTTGGAATTATATGTTTTAAATTTTTATTATTAATAACTATTTCTCTATGAAAACCCATACAACCCAATTAATAGAAGGTTTATTTGGAAAAAGGATGGGTCTTTTAATAAGTTATAAATTATTGTTTTAGTTTGTGGACCTTCAATATATGTGGGATAACTGAAAATGAAATCATGAGGACACTATGATCATGGTACAACTTGATTTATTCCTGTAATAGTTTTATTAAATAATAGGGAGTCATAATGTCAAATGTTAAGATTTAAAAGGCATCATGAATTAAGATGTTTAAGTAATTATGGGTTGGGATAGAAATGAGAGGTAGAAGATAACCTTTTTAGTAAAATAATTATATAAAAGGATGAAATACATATTATAAAGTAAGTATATTATCTAATATTCTTAGTCCAAATAGTTATATAATTCTTTAACTCTATGAAAATTATCCTAAAAACTGTTATCAATTTACTTTTATAACTATTAATTAAATAACCTTTAACCCATTAAAAATTTATGGTTTATTATTTTTAACTTTCTCATGTACATGATCGCTATCACTCTATATTGTAACGAGATAGTTATTTTTCTCACCCATATACATGTTTTCCAATGTGACACCTTAGTACATGTTATCTCATGTGACCTTCATAATTTCATTTCATTATTTTAAATTGAATGTCTAATTAATCATTTTTTCTATGTGGGATTTCAAAAAAATGTATTTTGAAAAGTTAATCTAATATTTTTATCCCAATTTTAAAATGTGATGAAAGAATTAATTAAAAGGGTATAATGTAACATCTTGAGATTTTTAAATGAAACAATATATTTTTTACCATACATCATATACTAAATCGATTTTAATAGAACAACTATATATTATTTTTTTAGTATTACTATTATAACTAAGTCATTAAAATAGTAAATAAGAAAATGGTTAACTGAGTTATGATAACATGGTTTACACATGCATATATAAATCTTTGACAAAGTAATTATAAAATAATGTAAACCCCATTTAAAAAAAATGATTTTTTGAAAACTATTTAATTTTTCTTATGCTTGCCTTATACTAATCAATAAGAAACACCATTTTTTATTATAATAATTAAATATAAATATCATATATTAAATATAATATATATCATTCATCTTATTTATTTTATAGACAAGATATAAGAACAAATCCATTTTCTCACATCAAAAATTATTTTTCTAAAAAGGAAAGTTTGACACCTTTTAATGGTACAATTAGTTTAAATATAATTTGTGATGCTTAGATATATTATATTTAAAAAATTAAACATATTCATTGAAATTTGGAAATAAAAAATTTAAAATAGTTAAATTTTTGTTATTTTTCTGATAAGTTTCATGTTATTATGAATAGTGAAAACAATAATGCATTTTAATTTAAAACAGATTTTCCATTTCCATAATTTATCAAGATAAATTATTTTACTAAATGTTTTTAGTATAATTAGATCCATTTTATATCATTTTATCATTTTTAGATCATTTGAATAAATTTATAACTAAATTTGGATATAAAAATAATTTAAAATTCATGGACATTTTATCTTAAAAAACTCATTTTCTCTATATTTCAACACTATTATTTTTAAATCTATTTTTTCGAGTTTTGTTTTTTTTAATTTTAAAAAAGGATTCCATATTTTTATTAAAATTTTACAAATTTGTTAAATATATCCCATTTATTTTTTTAAAACATGACTAATATCTTTACTAATATGTTATTATTAACACAGTTAAGGGTATGTTTAGTAATTATATTTACAAATAATATAATAAATATAAGAAAATTTCCTAAAAAATTGTATTTATTTTATTTAATGTGTGATTTTCGACCAAAATAATCATTGGGAATATTTTTTGAGCTTTTATTTCCACTTGGAATAATTTAATCAATTTTAGTATTTTTTTCAATGAAAAGTCATTTTTCTCATAAATTTTTTTTAGTAATTAAATATTTATATTATGAGGTTATATATGGGATTTTTTCAACAATAAATAGTATTTTGAAAATATAAAATTTTCATATTCATCATGTTAATATATTTTTTTATTTTTAGGGGAGAAATAATAAAATTAATGGCTTATACAATGATGACTTCATAATTGTTTAATTAATGGAAATATAAAATAAATGATATTAGAAATACAAAAAATTATAATTTAATATGATTAATGACATCAAAAATATTTTCTGATCACTTTGAAATGATATTTATGTTTTATAATTTTTTTGAAATATATCTGGTTTTTTTATTTTTGTAAGAGGTTAAATAATGAAAAATCTCAAAATTTACATTAATGATATTTTAAATTAAATAATATTTTATTAAATTCTATATGTCTTATATGAATAAAATCTATTCCAAATTATTGGTTTAATTCTTAAATTTTCAGTAATTATTCATTAATTATTTTTTTTCTTTTTTTAGAAATTATATTAACCCGAAATGTGTAAATTATATGATAGCATAGTAAAAGGTAATTGGAAAAAATTAGGGTTAAAAAAAGATAAGTAATTAATAAATATTAAAAATATTCATAATTTTCCATAGATGAATATATGTTTACCCAATCTCATCTAAACATATAAATAAATCAATTTTAAAAATTTGGAATAAAAAATTAAATTATTTTAAATTAATATTTCTAAAGAATCGTAAGACTGCCCCTCTAATATCTTATAAAAGGGAACCCATTATTAGATTTACATAAAACATAAAAACCTATTTTAATTTTCTAATATCATCGCAACAACATTCTCATAATCCTTTAACTCATTTTAGAGGCCTTATTTGAGTCATAACAACCTCCTTTGAGGTGTTAAGGTGTTAATCAAAAAAGATCATCCAAACAAGATGTATCATTTTATATTAAGTGTTTCTATTTTATTTCTCCTTCCAAATCCTTAAAATGGTCATAACCCAATATAAATTAATTTTTCTAGTATCCTTGATATAATTATATATTATTATACTAATATCATCACTTAAATCAATGTTCAATTTCATCCAATGGGAAAATAATTATATCATTGTGTATACGATGGACTACCATCTCACAAACCAATATAATTAGTTTTACGCTACCATATCTCATGGAATATTAAAATTATTGAATTAATAATAATATATAATTATAATGGAAAATTTATCAATATTAAATAATAATACATATTTTATGTTCATACCATTCCATGAACATAAAAATGATAACATCGTTTATGTGTATTTGTGAACTAAAACCTCCACAATGTGATGTTACTATTTTTTCATAACCACATCACATAGATGATATATATAACTATATTAAAATTATTAATAAGAGATAATTTATATTATGATCATTCTTAAAATATTAAATTATGTATATCTTTTTTCCATTATGATCAATGAAAAATGAAAATGTTAGTCATGCGTACGTATAACATTCCATCTTCATGATTATAATTTAGTTCATTTTTCATAACCATAATTAATGGTATGTTTTAAAACTCTAATGTATTTAAAAGATTATAATAGTTTCATTAATATTATTTTGGAGATTACAGAATTACGACCACTTTTACTATTGACATCATACAAAATTTATTTTCGACTCAAGTTCTAAATAAAGAGAAGAACATCTTAAATGAACATAAATGATTAAATAATTATTATAACATGATAAAATTTATATAAAATTAATAATAAACATTAAAAATGAACTAAATAACTAAATAAATAAATCAAATTTTATTATTTTATAATATAAATAATGTGTTTGATGAGTCTCACTCTTTGTAAGGCGATATCATTTAAAAATTATAATTTAATGTTACTCTTTGAACTAATTTTACAAAAGACAACAAGAAATTTTTTATGATATAATTGATGAAAATAATTTCTTTATTTCTTGTCACTTTCATGTTTTTAAATTTATTTTAATAACTTACATTTTCCTTTTCAAAAAAAGTGTTTATATTTTTGAATGTGAGACTTCGTAAAAATGAAAATAGATTTCAAATTGGAAACTTTATTAGTTTTATTTTATGTATGATTTATGTGTTTTGATTATATTATGGTTCTTGGGTATTGTTTATAATTATTGGTGGTTCTATGATAATCCTCTTGCATGTGATCCAGTTATATATCGCCAATGCATTAAATAATGATACGGAGATAACTCATAGGGTTTCTCAAAAGTGATTAAAGCAATATACTACGATATTTATTCCAAATGTAACAGTGATGGGTAATCCCAATAAAGTCATGAGATATATTATAAATGGAAGAGTGATATGGAAATAATTCCGTATAATATCTTTATGTTTTATGTTTTCTATAGATATTTAAACGAATTTTATTATTTAATGAGGTAAGCTAAAGGCAATATGTTTTTGGGAAAAAATTAAAAAATTTTGGGAAATGTTTTCATGGTTTTAAACTATTCAGGGACATTGAGTTTCTATCTTTTTTATGTATCTCAATGATATTTTTTTCTAAAAAAAATTAATTTTTTTTCATAAGCTATATGGATGGGTATGATAAAGGAGGAAGTTATACTTAATGTTATGAAGATTTTTCAAATAAAAAACAATTTTGGTTGGAAAATTTATATATTTATTATAAAATTGAAAATTTCTTATTATTATCTATATTGTATGAATCTGTGAATTTATTTATGAATAATTTCCTGAATCTATAAATCGATAAACATAATGTGATCCTAAATGTTAATGAAATTACATTCAAGGATAAAACTAATGATTTTCTAATGTTTAAGATTGGGTCCTAATAGTTTGTATCAATGGAAAGGTTTAGACAAATTTAACGATTATGAATTTCTGATAAATATAGGTTAATTATCCATATATATTCATTTTGGTAAATATTTTTTCTATAACATTTTTATATCAAATAATTATAGTTTCAAATTGAATGTAGAGGATATAAAAAATCATTCATGTCACTTCCAGATGACTTGATTACAATAGTTATTGAAAATTCATGTCTTGATGATTCTAAAACTTTTAATAACAAATAAATCTATTGAATATAGCAGTATGAAATATAAAATGCTTTCTCTATACCTTTATAACATCTTGGATCATGGTTTTATTTAATCAAGTCCAATTTTTCCAATATTCAAATATTTTAAAAAAAGGAAAATATTACCAAAACAATTTAAGTATTTACATTATCATAATATTTTGAATTATATAATGATTTTACGAGAGCATCCATAGAAGGATAACCTTGGTAATTATACTTATATTTGGTCTTAAAATATAGTATTTCAAGCCATACATTCATTATTTTTAAAGCAACCTTCATTGAAAGATTCAAAACATATCGGTCTCAATATTTTATAAAAAATCATTTCATCTATAATGTTTTGAATTTTTATTTTATACAAAATAATTTTAAAATACTATTTATCATCCAAAACCCCTACAAACCAAGTTATAGAATATTTATTTGGACATTGGAATCATTGTTCATAGAAGAAACCATGATGCATTGTTAAAATGCATGTAATTTAAATCTACTTGATCAAAATGAAATTAAAATATGGTGGACACAATGATAAAGGTAAAATGTTTTTTCTACATGGATTAATTTTATTAAATCATGGGAAGATTAAATTTCAAATTTCTTGATATAAAATAAGTCGCAAAATAATAAGTTGAGGTAATTATGTGTTGGGATACAAATTAGAGGTATAATATATCCATTTAAGTTAAATCATTAAATGAAAGAATTAAATTATACTAGTTATTTATGTATATTTTATAATGTTCTTAGGTCTAGAAGTAATATAATAACTCAACTATATTAATATTATCCAAAAAATATTATTTGTTTTATTTTAATGACTATGAAATCAAAATCATTTTAACCTATTATAGATTTATGGCATTGTGATTGTTAACATTCTCATGACCATGTTCTCTATCACTCACCCATATAACTTGATAGATATTTCTCACTTAAATATCCACGTTTTACTTCATGTGACATTAGTATGTGTTATATTAAGTGACATTTATAATTCCCTTTCTATATTTTAAAATGGATGTCTCATTAATAATTTTTCTTATGTGGAATTTCAATAAATGTGTTTTGAAAAGTCAAACCACTAGTTTTCGATCACAAGTTAAAAATGAGAGAAATAATATTATTAAATTGATGGATAATGTAACATTAAATGTTTTAAAAATAAATCATTATGATCAATAGCATACATGATACGCTACATCAAACACAAGAGAAAAACATAATAATATTATTTAAATATTCTCATTATTACATAGCCATTATAATAGTGTGCATGATTAAGATTAACCGAATTATGAAAATGTGTTTTAAAAATGAATATATATTTCTTTGAAAAGTTAATTACAAATGAATTTAAAACCAATTTATAAATAAAAAGTTAATGTTTTTCTTAAAAAATATTCCAATGTGCACATGTGGGTTTTATACCGATAAAATAAAATATCACTCTTAATTATTTCCTTATTGATGTATATATATATATATATATTATTCAATATAATGTGTAAAATTCATATTATGTGTTTTATAAACTTTATATAAGAAAAAAAATCATTTTCACACAAAAAAGTAGCATTTTTCTAAATGACACTTTTCAACCTTTTGATGTCGCACATGTTTTAAAAAAAATTCACACATTTATAAAATATATTTGACAACAAAAATAATTGAAATAATATTATCAAAATTTAATTTTGTTTAATTTTAAGCATTTTTATGATATGATTCATGGTTTGATGAATATTGAAAATTTTATGAATATTAATTGAAAAAAAATCATCATTTAATTAATTTATTGTGTAAAAATACATATTTTCAATGGTCATGAAGTTAATTAGAAAAATTTTATGTTATTTAATTAAATTTAACTAATTTGAAACAATATTAAATTGACTTTGGATATAAGACAACATTTTAATCTTTTGAAAATTTTTAATTTATGGGCATGTTTCCTTAATCCATCAAAGAGATTAGTAATAAATTAATTTTATCAAATTATTTGTTTCATATTTTAAAAAAATTAATAAATATTTTTTATTTGAAATTAAGAATTTATTAAAAATTTAACTTATATTTTATACAATATGAATAGAAAGATTAGTAATATTTCTTATTGCCACGGTTAAGTGTAAATCATGTAATTAACATTAAAAAATATTTTAAATATTATAAAAATTACCTTAAAATTGTCTTAATTTTATTGTTTGAGAAATTTTTAACTTAAATCATACATTAAATGATTTTCTGTGCTTTTATATACTTATGGTTGACTTTAAACCATTTATATTATTTTATTCAAAGAAAAGTAAATTTTTTCAATGTTTTGTTTTTAAAAGTGATATATTTTTAATATGGGGTCATAAATGTCATCTGTTAGACTATAAATAATATATTTATATATAAAATTTGTATCTAAATATTATTTAGTAATTTTTAATCCGTATGGAATAAATACATAAATTAAATATTTTCATAACGATTAAGCAGTAATTGTTTAAATAATGGAAATATCAAATAAATAATATTAAAAATATAAAAAAAATAACATATGATTATTAATGTAATCAAATGAATTTTTAATATTTATATTACATGATAGTTATTTTTTAGAGGCCTTACTTCTAATTTATCTTTCTTTTATTTTATTTAATAAAAAAATAATGAAAATTGTAAAAATTTACATTAATGACATTTTAAAATAAAAAATATTTTATTAAATGATAAAAATTTTAAAAATGTAAATAATTATTCCAAATAATTTTTATACTTATACAAATTTCATTAATAAATTTTTTAATTTGTCTTCTATAATTTATTAGAATAATATTAACCCTCAATGTGTAAATTACATGATAACATGGTAGGAATTAAAGAGTATAAATAAGGTTAATAACAAAATGATAAGCATTAATAAATAATCAAAACAGGTCTCATATTAATTTTAGGAATTTATATCAACTAACACTCATCATGTGTTAGAAATAATTTACATTGGACACATTTTTAAAACAAAATTAAACTATATTAATTAAAATAATTTAAAAAATTCCAAGGGTTCCCTTCCCATCTATTAAGAAAGGGGAACCTCTTCTTATATTTTATGAAATCATAAAAACCTATTTTATTGGGCCAAAATCTATCCAAATACATAGAAGAATCTCTACCGACAATATATATTACTTATTTTAGTCACAACACCCTCCTTATATGTGTTGTGGTCTCTATCAATGGAAATCATCTAAAGAAGATGTATCATTTTTAATTAAGTTTTACCATTTTATTTCTTATTACGTTTATTTAAAATCATTTTCAACCGTGAAGAAATAATGAATTAGGTATAATAAAATTAGTTAGATGTTACTATGTTAATATCATCACCTAAATCCATATCCACAATCATCAAATGGTAAAATAATTATTCGTTCATGTGTATGGAAGACTACCACCTCGCGATCATATATAATTCATTTTACAGTACTGTCACAATATAATGGTTAAAATGAAAGAATTAATATTTATATATGATATTCTTGACATATTTATAATTATTAAATAATAATATTTCATTTATGTTGTTATCTTTCCATGAACATAAATATAAAAATATCGTCTGTGCGTACGTACGTGTGAACTATCACCTCTCTCAAGTGATGTAATTCATTTGTCATAACCACATAACATGTATGATATATATAAGTATATTTAAATTATTAATATTATATTAATAATATTATGATAAATATGGGAAAACAATTATTACTACATTTTTATAATGATCGTTGAAAAATGAAAATGTTATTAATGCGTGTGTATGACCTAACATCTCATTGATTATAACACAATTAATTTTTTCTAACCATAATTAATATTATAATTTAATATTATAATTTATGTAAAAAAATGATAATACTGTCTTGAATACTATTCTATAGTGATGTAATTATGAATATTTGAGTTTTTCTATCTTATGAAATTCATTTTTCAATCAAGTACCAAATATCAACAAAATGTATGACATGAATTTAAATAATAATTTAATTGATATAACATTATATAAAGATATCAATAAAGTAAAAAATTAATATATTTTTATTATTCAGGATGAAAAAGAATTTATGTTATGCATTGGACTCATGGTAAGGGTCCTTTATTGAAACTTCATCTTTAAAAGCTACTATTTCAACAATTTTTATGAGAAATAAGGAATATTATTTAACTTATACACCATGAATTGAATTTATCTCCATCATTACACTTTAATGTATTGATTCATCGTATAAAATTATAATTTTGTTTAAATAAATTGTTTTTATTTTTTATTTCATGGATTTGTAAAAATGAAAAATGATTTTTAACTGAAAAAGTTATGTTTCTTTTATTGATAATTTATGTGTTCTTCTTATTTTATGGTTCTTGGTAATTATTCATGAGTACGTATGGTTCCTTGAAAATATGTTGGAGGGATATCCCATTATATCTCTCTAATGAATTGGGTAATGGGATGAAAATAATAAATTTGGTGTCTACTATGTTATTAAGGGAATATAATGTGTTAGTTATTCCAAATGTAACCATGAAGGTTACTCCCTCTGTAACCATGAGAGATAAAAAATGTATGAGTGATATGTAAAATATTCCACAATATACAATTATGATTTATGTTTTCTGTATAGTTTCATATGAATTTTATAATTTCATGAGTTAATATAATGATCTTATGTTTTATGGGTGAAAAGTTTAACTTTATTGAAAACAATTATGGGTTTAATGTATTAATAGACAAACAGATTCATTAATTATTTTTATGTCCCTTACTGAGCTTTTTATGATCATTATGAGTTTAAAAAAAATTCACAAGGCATAACTATGGTTAAGGGAAAGATGAATTCAAGTTAAAACATATAATGAATTTTTTTGAAAAATAAATCATCATTAGTTTCAACAAAATTAAATTTCAGATGAAATGGAAACTATTTTAGTAGAGTCCATGTTATATAAATAAGGTATGTTATATATGAATGATGGACTATTTATATAAATCATTAAAACTGAAAATATCCTCAATGTGAAAAAAAAATCAAATTCTTGACTAAAGATCAATATTTTTAAATGTTTAAGGATAGATCATTATACGAATGAGGAATCCAGACGATGTATAAGACTGATCCCCAAGCTTGTATTTTATTTCCAAAACATTTCTAATATATCATATAATTTATTTAGTTTATAAATAATTATATTTATCATTATTTATCCATATTGATTAAATAATAAATATTTATCAAAATTTTACATGAAAAATTACCTTTTTTATAAAAAACTATATATTGAAATGGCATATGGTTTAATAATTAAAAAATCCACGATAAATAATATGTCTAGAAAGGGGAAATTTAATTTCCCAGAATCATAGTATAGTAAAAATTTCATGGGAAAGTAATTGAATAAAAATATTAAACAGGTAATTTAATGTCAATTATAACATTAGTCAAAATAATAATAAACCATCCTTATGTTGAATTAGGATTTATTAATATAAAATATGCATAGTGTAATATATGTAAAATTACTCAATTTTTTCATTGATGAATATAAATAACATAAAATATATGAAAAAAAATACCTTATGAATATATCATTATCATTTTGAGAATCACTTTTTCAAATATAAAACATTTGGAAAATAATTTTCTTTGAAAATCATATTTAAACATATATTAATTAATAAAATATTTGGTAAACCATTTTATTTAAAATTAGCCTTGTAAAATTGAAATATATGATTCAAATTAATTATTTTCAAAATGGAATGTAATTTCATACTTGTAGTACATGTTTTAAATAATTTTTATTTTATAAAGTAAAAAAGGTTTATAAATGTTCCTTATTAAGAAAAAAATTTGAAACATCTATTTAAATTTCATTAGTAAATTATTATGAATATATTTAAAACATTCTATAAGTTATTTATATAGAAATTAATAACATATATTTAAAACCGAAGAGTGAAATGAAGTCGTATTTTCATAAAAAATAACATTTATTTTAACCACCAAATAAAGGGTAATGTACTATTACAAGTAGATATAAATAATAATAAAAACATAATAAAATTAAATGGGTTGTATACTATTATCTAATAATATCCATAAATTAAAATTTAAGAATAAATAATGTCAATAATAATAAGATTGTGAAATAGATTTTTACAATGATCATAATTTTGAAGTGGGGAATGATCTATTATTAGATTAAGTTTATATATAGTCTTCCCTTATAAAAAAGTGTAAATAAAGCATAATTGAATAAAAATAAATTATGAACATAATAATATAAAATTAGTTATGATAAATAAGTAATATAAAATGATGAAATGAAATTAAGTTATGAAATTATTAACCACTCAATAACTATAAAGTCAAATCCAATTGGATGAATTAATTAAAATTAATTCTTAATATAACATTAGTTATAAATTAATAAGGATATTACATGTAAAATGGGTAGTATAATCAACAATTAAAATAATGTTTTTAAAAAAATTACATTATTCCTCAATGAAAGGAAATTGAGATGATGTCCCTTACACTGAGTTTGACTCATCACATGTGTTCATTATCCTCCTAAATCATATAATTAGGTTAATTATTAAATTTATTCCTAAAAATTGTCAACTCATTTATTACTTTTGTTTAAAACATTTACATGTTATATATTATTACTTAATCAATTTCTATTTATATTTGGTGTTTTGATGATATTCGACTTATGTATCAAAAATG
Source organism: Viscum album (assembly GCA_963277665.1). Taxonomy (NCBI): domain Eukaryota; kingdom Viridiplantae; phylum Streptophyta; class Magnoliopsida; order Santalales; family Viscaceae; genus Viscum; species Viscum album. Next base: position 1,452,754,177 of record OY728155.1, read on the forward strand.
ACTTTGTAAGGTGGATATTGTTATAATAAGAATTTATTTCAACATATAGAGAATAATAATATTGAAATAATTATCATATTTATACATAAATTATAATTTTATAATGAATAATTACTAATATTCATCAATAATTTACTTAGTTACAATCATGGAGATGATATGACGTATGTACGCATAAGTAACATTTATATTTCCCAATGATCATAATCGAAAGGTGATAAGTAGTAATTTTAATTTAAAATGTTATTATAATATAATAAATACAATGTTTTTTATTTAAATATAATATATATGATTCTTGTGGCAGGGTCGTAAAGAGAGTGCAACATCACTCTATGAAGGAGGTAGTCTACACTTTCACGAGCGGTGTTATCTTATTTCAGTGTTATAAATAAAATAATATATTATATTATTAGAAATATAATTATGTAATTAATATAATAATTATTTTATTTATATCATATATATTATTTTAATTTATCCTTATCACCTTCCATGTAATATTTTATTGAAAAATTAATCACGTCACTTCATGGGGCGGTAGTCCGCCATAGAAACAAGTGACATTATAGTATCTCTTATAGAATAGAATTTTATAATGTATATATTATGTAATTAAATAATAAATATAATTATTTTATAAATTTAATATATATAAATTGTATCATTTATCATTCCCAACCATGAGAGGTGGAAATTGGAAATTAAATGACATCACTTCGTGGGGCAGTAGTCCTTCATACACATGAATGATGATTATAAATACCATTTTATATAAGTGGTGGGGGATGTAGGTAATTACCAACACATTATAAAATATAATTATATGAATTATAATAATTTTATTATATAATCAGGGATAAAAAATAATTTAAGGAGGTTGAGTATGAAATGAAATAATAACACTTGTTCAATTATTTTACATCTTCTTCGAGTATCCTCCTTTGGATTTCACCAAAATACTACCAAGGTGGATTTCAAAAAAAAGGATTATATGATGATATACGTGATTTTGGGAATTACATTGGTTAGGTCATGTCCCAAAAAAACTGGTTTCAGTGTTTGATGTGAAGAGAGTTGGTGAACTTTTATTAGTGAGGTGGGCGCACAATTGTAATTTTTGAAAATATTTTATTACAAGAATGTTTATATCATTTCAAAAGGATCCAAAATCAGCCAATATATATTATATAAGATATAATGTGTAAGTATTTCCATTAAATTTGTGTTTTACTGGTTTCATGGTTACCCATTGTACTTATTTTTTAGTTTTATACCTAGTAAATCAGTATCTACCTTAATTGCAGTAAATAATTTTTATTGTTTTCAATATTTATTTAGGAAAAAATTTTATTTGAACATATTATAAATTATTAATTAATCATATTCCAAATATTTAACCCATTTTATTAAATTCAATACATGGAATTAGAAAATATTAATTCAAAATTACTCACATTGACAGGATAAGGAAGTGTGCTTCCAAATATAAAATGTACAAAGGTTTACAATTTTTTTTATAATAATTCAATATGAAAATTATTATAATGAATTATATTGGATTAATAGATATATATTTAATCTTATATTACTTTAAATTCAATTTAAAATTTAATATATCATTACAAATTATTTAAAATAACATGAATTTTTCAATTTAAAAAAATTTATTTTTTATTATTCATCAAAAGATATAATATTTCAAATGAATCCCAGAAAATTACGTTAATATAATTTTTATATAATAATTTCAAAATTGTGTATTTTTTTTAAAAAAAATTCTAAAATTAGTAACATTTAATTTTAATTTTTTTGTCCTAAGAGATATTAAAAAATATTTTGAAAACATTCTCTTTTTCAAAAAATATTTACCTCACCATTAATGGATTATTAATATTAATAACAAAAAATATATATATAATTTATGTTTGTAAAATATATATTTTTCATAATTTAGTTAATAATTTTTTTACTTTCCAACATAATGGGTTGTTTATAATTGTTCTATTTAAATAATAAATTATTGTGTTTTGTTTAAACCTGTTGTTGTTTTCTTCATATGTCATCGAAAAATTAAATTTATTTTCGAAGAAATATATTGAATATTATTATGGTGTTATATTCTCTACTGTGAATGGTTTTTATTATCAGACATGATAATGAATAGATTATTCTTCTTTTGGAATTTTGTGGCTTTATATTCTCCCCAAAATAAATAAATTTCATCCTCATAATTTAAACTTATTCTCAATAATCGAATCAATGAAATTTAAAAATAACATTATTTAAAAACCCTCATCATAATTAGGTTAATATAAAAACCAATTAATAAGGGTGAAATTTTAATAAAAGTGTAACATTACTAGTATTATATATAGAATAACTTTAGTGGTGTGTAAAAATGGATATGGAAGAAAACAATAAATAATTATTGAGAATCATTGAGGTCCTTGATTAAAACAATGTGAATGAACAATGGAAAGTAATGGGCCTAAAAATATATCCATAATTATTTCAAATACCATTTATTCAACATAAATTAATTAATAATGATAATAAAAATTTAATAACCCTTCCTAGAGTTGGAGAATTCTATTATATTCTAAAAATATAAGAAAATATTCTCACTAGACACATTTCAATTTCATATAAAAATATTCATCCCATATTTATTCACTAAAAATTACCAAATTAACTATTACTCTAATAAATGAATATCCAAAAATTAATTTTTATGCTTTATGCACTAAAAATAACTTTTGAAATAACCAGATATCTATAAATGTATGACCTGTGTTTCTATGTATCTATAACTATTTTCCAAATCAAATATGGTTTGAAACATTTATCCAATATAATACATTAATCAATAAAAATTAATGGTAAAATCACCAGTTCTTCAAAAATACGTACTCATCAATTCAATTATCTGCAAACAATGAAATATTAACCTAGACATCACATAGTCCCACCGTATGAATTAAACACCTATTGTCCTTCGGTCATGGGTTCATTCCCTTGGGACTTATTGGACATATGAAGTTGTCACACAATAAATATTTATTCATTTTTATAAAACCTACTCAATATAATTCCTATAACATTCTCAAAAAAATTATTATGGGCATACATTAAATAAACATATTCATTATATAACTGTTTTACTATGGCTTCACAACAAATTTATTTCCAACAAGTATAGTAATCATATTTAACTATTATTTTATTGTAATTTATTTTTATATAAACCCTAAATCCAATAAATACATTAAAAATTATTTCCATAAAATTTAAAGGCATTATTTCTCAAATAAATTTTCCATTAAAACATATAATTTCCTAAAATTTATTCATAGTGTCATTAATCTTGGTAAAATTTCATCACGTAAACCATTAAAAGGGTGAAACATACGTTCAATATATGATCCATATTAACCACATGACCTATAATGATATCCCTAACTCTTATATTAATTAATACACATATTATTATAAAAATTATCAAAATACTTTGATGTTTCATAATTCTTATCAACAAAATACCATTGGTAAAACTTGATTCATCAATTTAAATTATGAATCCCAATACATATATATTTTATTTATTTAATTTCTAAATTGGTCCTTTATTTGTCTAGAGTTTAACATTAACAAGATGGTATTATGTCAGATAATTCATAGGTTCTCAACATTTAAGATGAAGAAAAATTAATAAATCACTATGATGAAATTTATATCCTTCCATCATACTCATAAAATTTACACAAAATTAATTTTATTTATATTCCTCTATTCCACAAATAAATCATTTTAATGTTCCCCTTAATCCCATTCCAAGGTTTCTCTTTCCAAATTTATTACATGATGGAGATTTATCATTCCTTCCACCATAGTCTCAATCTCTAAATAACTTAGAGAACTCCATCCTTCTATCATTTATTGAGCCTAGGAGTTAATTATATTGTATATTATTAAAAATATATTATTGAAAAACTTAGGAAAATTCAAAATTCATTCAGTCCAGTAATCATTCCATTTTGTTTCTCATAGACTCCACTTTTTCCATTATATTCAATGTTATCAATATTTATTTAGGAACCAACCATTCGCTAAAATACGGATAGTATGACCATGGAAATAATAATGTGAAAACATTGAACCATTTATAAGATATCAAAATCATGAAACATATTTTTTCAATCTAAGACACATGAGTATTGTTCTAACACATTTATTGTCAACATATATTCAAATACATCATAATGTTTTGTAATGAAAATGTTAATTATAATAAAAATATCCCCCATGAGTGTCTAACCATGTACAAAATAAGACCCATTTTCATGAACATGTAGATTATTTAGTCAATCCCAGTACTCCATTTTTGGAGTTAGTACCCATAGATAACATTATTCTAGAACAACGCCCACTTTTATTATTCAAACGTTGATATATTTCCAGGGAAAACTACATAATCATTTCTTTGAACAAACATTATGATGTTTTTATACTTATCCTCAATGTATATCATAGGGTAATATTTCGTAATCAATGTTTTCTTAAATATAGTTCCCAAGTATTCCTTTAATACCAATTATAGCCACCATGACCCCAATATCAAAGAGCTAGTGCCTAATATAATACATTAGTATAAGTTATAAGGATTCAAATATTACAGAACTAAATAGTTTAGTAGTATTTATAAACTAAATACATACATGAATTCTATATTACATTTTAATTTGAAAAATAAAACTTAAATTTTTTTCTATAATTTCATTATTACCTCATAAATATTCTTACATATCGTAAGTAGTACACTTGATGTTTTATTAGGAAAGGAAGAATAAGGGTGATCTAAAATTATTGGTAAGGGTTAGCTATGGAGTAATCTATAATGAATCAATGTTCATAATTAACAAGGAAATGTAAATAACTATACAATCCTTCCATTTAAATAATTTGACAATCATAATCAATAAATTAAGGTAACAAACTAGAAATAGATTACATTTAATTATTAAAATGACTACCATATCTAGATAAGGCACAATTAATATAGAAATTTAAATATCTAAAAACACATCATTTTATCATTTCACTAAGAATAATAATTATAAATATATAATAGAAAAAATATCATCGACAATAATAAGTAAATTTTAAATTAAGGAAATTATTAATTTATATAATTCATTTTTTTCCAGACACATGATACCTTTATCATCAATATCTATCATCAATACAACATAAAACTAATGAGTAGAACCCCTTTAATTAAAGTTATCCAACTAATTCATCCAAAATACTACTAACGCATCATGGGGTGAGCTATAATAAGTCCCCACCCATGCCTTCTCTGTCAAATGAATTCCTCATATATCGAATAATCAATTTAATTCATAAAAAAATTTCCTTATCATAATGAATCCACAATGAATAAAGAATATGGATTTATCATTATTACCCTAAAAAATTATAATTAGTATAAAACATCATATGTAGAAATGTTATACTTTATAATAAATAAACATATCTATGAAAAATAATATGGGTATATAGGATAAATTTAATCATTAATGATAATAGGAAATTGTACATTTCAATGAAATTTTATTGACTATAAATTTGAGTCGATGAAGTAAATCTGTATATTATCCTTGGTGTAAATAATCAGATAAAATATTATACGAAAATAAGGATATATCAATAAAACATATCCATATTTTAATATATGTAAATTTAATATTTTCTTTAACATTTATGAATATTAATAACATAAAATATATGAAAATCATTCATGAGGAAATTATCTTTTTATTTTAAAATTTCAATACATACAACAAAAACAAATTTTATAAATATTTTATTTGATAATAAATTTGGGAAAAATTAAATTTATAGAATATTATATAAAATATATTCATTAAAAATATATTTGTAAACCTAAAATGTAAGTATCAATAAAATTTTATTTATGATAGTGGGTAATTTGGTACATTTAGTACATGTTTATAAGGAAATTATATTAGAACTATAAAAATTATAAAAAAGTAATTTGTTCACAAATAGAAAAAAATATTAATTTCAAAAAATATTTTAAAAATTAAAAATACGTAATTTTTCTTTTCCAAAATAATGTGTAATTGGCTAGAAAAAAAATTTAAAATACTTTTAGAAATCAAGTTTTTGGAATAAAATGGATTTTATACTAATGTGAGAAATGTAATTTGATTTAGGAAACTATATTTTATCTATTATTTAAAAAAAATATTGTTAAAAATTGTACTATTATTTGAAAATATCATTAATAACCAGATAAGAAGAAAATTAAATTGTTTTTTTATAAAATGATAAATTTATTTATTTTAACTACAATTCAAGAATAAAAAATCATTATTAATATGAGATTATGTAATAAACCCTTATAAGGATCATAACATTGAGGTGAGAATTTATAAATGAATACATTATGTTTTTCAATATTAATTATTCATAAATAAATTTAAAATGAAAGATAATATAATGTAAATTCATTATACACATAATCTTAGTGTATCAATGACAAAGAACTAATAATATAACCTTATGAAAATGAATTGAGTCATGAAAATATTTTCCATGTATTAAATCTAAATTCATATCCCCTTAGGTTAAATTATTCTAATTGAAACATAAAAGACATGAATTATTATATAATTATGATATTACACGTAACAGGAGTATCATTTACACCTTATAAAAGAAATTGGTTACATAACATTACATAATGCCTCTATTAAGGGAAATTTAGATGAAGTCCCCTGCCTTGAGTATGTCTTATCATATATGTTCAATATATTTCATAATAATAAACTATTTATAATTATTTACATTATTAATAAAAATTTTCTAGTTTATTATTCCTTTTATTTAACTCATTACAATGTTATAAATGATTACATAATAAATTTATGTTTATGTCTGGTGTTTCAATGTTATTTGACTTATATACCATAAATGAATATGGATGGTCAATATTTGGCATAGACGTAATTATTTAAATATATGTAAAAATTAATCCTGAAATAATTATTATATTTATAAATAAATTTTAATTCTATGACCAGATAAAAAATAATGACATGAATAATCAACAAAGATACAATCGTAGAGAGGGTAGTCCATATATACACATGAGTTACATTTCTATTTTTCAATGATTATCATGTATAGTTGGTAAGAACATTATTGTCCTTATATAATGACAATAAAATCATAAATAATATACTAATTATATTAATATAGTAAAATATATCATCTCTGTGGCGTGGTGATGAAATGAGAGTCATGTCTCTTTGTGAAAGTGGTACTCCACGCGTACAAGAGAGACATACTCATTTTTCAGTGTAAGAATCAAAAAGTTGTATTATCATTTCATAATGATTAATATGAAAATAATATAATAATTATTTCATTTATATCACATATATAAATTAACTTTATTCTTATCAACTTCCACTTAATGGGTTACTGAAAAATGAATCGCATGTCTTTGTGAGGTGGTAGTCCACCACACACATGAGCAACATTATTATATCCCCTATGGAATGGAATATTTATAAGATATAATTAATTAGGAGGAATACTAATATTATAAATATAATATTTATTTATATACAATTTATATACATCATCATACAAAAACATGAGAGGTGTTCCTTGAAAATTTTAATGACATCCTATCCTGAGGCAACAGTCCTCCAAACACGCGAATGATAATTTCATAACCAATTTGAATAGGGGTGGTAATATAAACATATAATAAAATCAAATAAAATATGTATATATTAAAATCAAATTTAATTATATAATCACTTATAAATAATAATTAAAGAAGGTGAAGTATGAAATTAAATAAAAACAGGTGTTCATGATATTTATATCTTCTTCGAGTATCATCCTTATGTTTGCACTAAAATCCTTGTTATGTTATTTACTTCCAAAAATAATGATTTAAATATATGTGGATGGAATATTTAAGTAATTTTTTATGTTCATTGTAGATCATAAATATTTTTATGATTTGAAGAATCAAGGAGCAGGAGGGACACAAATTAATTTTTGAAAAGATTCACATTAACCCATGTTTATTCCATGACACAAAGCTTAAAAATGATCCAATTTAGAACCTATATGATAACAGGTTGAAATATGTCTATTAAATCGGTGTTGAAAAATAAATTGGTCATTTTTAATGCGTATCTTTTTAGTTTTTCGCCGGGTAAAAACATTTTTATTTAGCAATGGTATATAATTTTTATAATTTACACTATTTATCTTGGTAAAAAATAATTTCAAATTTTTAATGAATTATAAATTTTGATAATTAATAATATGTAATATATATTTCCAAATTTAATTCAATGATGTGATTAATTTTAATTTTAATTTACTCCACCAGCTAATATTAGGAATTGGGTTTTCAAATAGAAAATTCTAAAAAATTTACAATATTTTTATAACAACATTCAATATGAAGATGATAAAAATTATATAAATTATATTATTTAATATAAAATTATGATATTTTTAATTTAATAAACTAATATTTAAATTTAAATTATAAATTATTTAAATGAATAGGTTTTTTTCAATTAAAATTTAACATTTTTCACAATTCATCAAAAATAAAAAAATTTAGAAGAATCCAAAAAATTCACTATAAGATAATATTGATATTTAAATTTCAAAAATGATGATTTTTTAACAAAATAAAATGTATACACGTTGTAAAAAAGTATTAAATTTTTGTGTGTGAAGCACAAATAAACCGCTTTTTAGGAAAAATATAGTTTTCCAAATATATTTATTTTACATTCAAATGATCATTATTATTATCATTAATTAATATATTAAAAATAAAAATGTGAAAAAAATATATTTTTTAATTAAATTTAGTACAATTAATACCCACCAATATAATGACTCTTTTATAATGGTAATGTTTAAATAATATATTATTATGTTTCAATTATAAATTTTTTTTCGTGAATCATAATATAATGAATAAATTAATTTATTATAATAAAATTATTTACTAAATTATTAAGGTTTTATGATGTCTTCTATCTTTCTGGTAGTGTTTCCTAGATATTATCAAATATTTTGTTCTTGTTTTATAATTTTGTGGTCTTACAGGATTTAATGGTAAAAATAGTGATGAGAAATTATAATTACTTAACTATAATTATTTCATAAATAAATTATATTAATATATATCTCCATTAAATCCATAATTATAGAAATCCAATAATACTGGTGAGGGAAAACAAATTACATCAATTCGCGTGGTGGTATTCTGTCGTGTAGATGAATGACTATTTCAATTCCCATTTGATGGAAGAGGATATAGATGTAAGTAATCCCAGTAAAATAAAAACATATCATAATAAGGTAGCTACTAATTTTATTATATCATCATAGTTTAATAATATTTTACATGGGTGGAATAATACATAATATATAAATATTTGGTTATGAATTTTACCTCTTTTTAGAGAACCTCTTTAGGTTAATAACTAAATACTCTATATAAGGGTTTCATAATGAAACGAAGTAATCTAGAATATTTCTTGGGATTTAATTAATGTATTTGGATGTGTGTTGGTTTATCAAAATTTTTTTGGGAGTGTAATTAGTATAGGATAGTGTGTTCACATTTATAAGTTGCAGAGAGAACAAACATTTAATTTTTTAAATGAAAATTGTAAACCTGTGTTTTCTTCATTTCATTATTATTTAAAATGGTTCATTAATGAAATATATGTGATAAATAGTTTATATATGGCCATCCAGTAGGAAATTTATATTTTTAGGTCATTTTACACTTATATTGTCTATTTACCCACTCCCCCTAATAAACATGTTTTTACCTCAACCATGATAAATATTTTTTACAGTTTTTATACTTCATTATTGAAAAAAAATAATTTTTAAGTTTTATATAATAATTTTTTTTAAATTATACATATTTAATCCATTCATCTAAATAAAAAATTTCAAAAGTGGAAAAATATATTTTGAAATTAGTTTTGTAAACACAACTAAAAGGTAACTTCAAATGAAAATGTTTTCATAACTTTAGAATATCTTAATATAAAAATTCAATATTAAAATGATTCCTATGATAAAATTTGGATTAATAAATATATAATATAACTAATTTTTATTTTTAGAATCATATTAAAATAAAATATAGCTTTAAAATTCATTAAATTATTGGTAATTTCGAAGAAAAATACAAAAAAATACAATTCATCGAAAATTAAAATTGTTAGAAAATTCTAAAAAATTCAATTCAATGTAAATTTGTCATGTGAATTTAAAAAATTTATTTAATTTTTTCAAAGAATGTGGACAAAAAATACGTTTACAAATTTTTCATAGAAACTGAAAACAATTTTGAAGAATAGATTTATATAAACCAAACTAAAAATGATGTAATTTTTATAAATATTATTTCATTATATAAAATTATTAAAAATTATTATAAAAATGTGTCTATTCCCATTAATAATACCATTTTTATGGATAGCTTATCAAATTCATTTTTAAAAACATATATTAATCATATATTGTTGTTCATTATAACTTATTCTTACAAGCCACACGTGTTATTGATGGAATGAATTTTTTTTTAAAAATCATAAAAAATATATGTGTTCAATTATTCAGCCTTAAAATTAAAAAAAAAATGAATATAATTTAGCCTCATCATATCTATCGGTTCATATGTATCTTCCTCAAAATGATGGTTTTATAAAAAAAATGTATACAGGGTTACTGGTCTTATTTCTTATAACATTCCCTTTATTATCTTGAATATCCATAAATTTTTATTCATATGAATAATCATTATATAGTAGTATGATCTTTATGTTTAGAACATGTGATATATTGGATACACACTTATTTAGGATAGAAGCAATGATCATGTGCTAAAGTTAAGAAATGATTATTGAAAACTCCAATCAATAATCTCCCATCCAAACTCGATCAATAATATAAAAGTCAAAAATTTTCTTAGGGATCAACATTCTATTAATCACTATTCTCAAAATCATATTCAATAATGAAATTTACATAAACACATTCTCACAAATGCTGAACATTGTATCATGCCTAGGATTGTCAACATTATTTTCTCCGAACTATTTGTTTTCATGATATAATTTTTAATGGATCGATCCATCTTTGCCTTTTCTCTAGATATATCAAGTCTCAATAGAATTATTTGTCCAATATCATCCAAACATGATGGATTTTTACCCTAATTTTAATAGAGATATTAAGAAGGAGCCATCTGAATACATGAGTAAAATATATTGTTTTATGAAAAAACATCTTGATGAATGCGTTGACCCCAAACACCTTTGAAATTTATAGAATAAGATATCAGGATATAATATTGGTTTTTAATTTGTCTCTTAGACAGACCATCCATGAGAAGATGATACATATTGTTAAAAATCAACTCTCTATCTAGATTATACTAAAGAGTTCTCTGAAAATTCTAGGTTAAACTATGGTCCTCATTAGATACAATGAAATATTGTACTCCATGAAACCTTACCACATTCATAATGTTTATCCAAGAATTATTATCGACTAAGGATTTATCTCTGCTATAGATAATGTGTAATGTATTTGTAATGCAATACACTATAACTGATATACCATTGTTCCATTTAAATGTTTTGTGGAGTTTGAAAACAAAATCTATAGAAATGTTTTCCCATTTCAATTATGGTATTAGTAATAGTTTGAGCATTCTCATAAACTTTTTCTCTCATCCATAACATGTTGAAATACCAAGCATCATGATAAAAACCCAATAACATCTCTCTTCATGTAGTTTCTCTTGAAATATTACATTAAATATCTATACTATAATGGCCCGAACCTCTCTGGTCCATCCCATTTTTGAAATCAGGTGATTGAGGTGTTTCGGGAGGTCAAAATGACTTATACCAAACACTTATCCAAATTTCTAGTTTTGTGAACAGAGCAATGGTAACCTTATTTGATCAGTTTCATCAATACTCTCATGTGAACAGCCCAACAGTGACCTCTTTCCATTGACTAATTTTATGTTCATGAACTATCTTTCCATAACGGTATAGTGTACAATGTTTGTAGAATGGTAGGGTGTATAGTGTTTTCAGATCGATAGGGTGTACATTGTTGCCATAATATTATGGTGTACATTGTTTCCATAATGGTATGGTGTACAGAGTTTCAAGAATAGTTGGGTGTACATTGTTTCCAGAATGGTAGGAAGTATAATGTTTCTAGAACGGTACGGTGTTCATTGTTTCCAGAATGGTAGGTTGTACAGTGTTTCCAGAATGGTAGGGTGTAGAATGTTTCCATAATAGTATGGTGTACAATTTTTCTAGAATGTATGGGTTCCAACATAAGCATATATTTCCTTGTCAAAATTTAGAGTTCATGAATAGTGTTTCCAAATTCCTTTAGTTTCTCCCCTTTGATGTTTCCTTTAACATGAAATGCATTTAAGACTATGGTTTATAGTCAAATTCGCAGATTTAATGGAAATAACTATTATATTAATTTACTTAAGGCACGAGATGATTTCACGTGGTCAAACCGCTTGGTTTAATTCAATCCACGTTTAAGGTAAAATCCAACGTATCTTAAATTGATGTTCCGTTAAATCTTCTAAAGCGATGAGATATATTCTTAAATATTACTTCCTCCATTTTTTCATTTCTGAGATGCTGGAATATTTTATATCATCTCATAGGAGTTTTTTAATCAAACATTACTCCTTGGATTGGTTCCCATATGTTTTTATGCATCCATTTTGTATCGATCAATCTTTGATATAAGGAGTGATTTATCATCTTTCTTTTGGGTTCATAGTCGTTTGATTCTCCTTGAACTATTATGGAATTCTATATCCAGGTTCTTAATGGGATTTTCTTGGGTGATGACCGGTGTGGTCATGTCTCGACATCCTCGGGTGGATACAGTTTTCATGTGGGGGGGGGGAGATCGTAACCTGTTGTGCGGCTCATTATCGCATAAAAATAAAATTTGATGTACGGTATTCATTGATTCTCTGTTCTTTTATTTGGAACTGTAGAGTTACAATATTTTATCCGATAATATCATTATATAATTGGAATAATAAATATTTAAAATAGATAAATAAATTGATATTGATCGTATATTATTACCTCTTGTTTTATAGATAGTGTGATATATATTCATGCTATTATTAGCTTGTTGTTCTTGATAGATATTTGTAATGAAAATAAAGCCGAAAATAATTGATAATTTTCTGGCTAAAGATAATGATGCATGTGAATGAATAAAATTTTTGTTATTTTAATTTTATACTAATCAAATAGATGCAGTAAACAAGTATTATCAATTTGTTATAGATTAATATTTAGGTTTCCCATTATTGGAACCTATGAATAATAAATCAGTTAATTAATATGGAGTAATGAATTGGTTGTTTGATAAAAGATAATTCCGTGTAGGGTTCTGAGTTACCCTCTGGCTTGTTTAAGGGCTAAGATCCCAATTGATATGATGTTTTTTTCCTTCTACTTGTGTTGTGATGTGATACTGGATGGTTATTGTGATATGTGGGGGTATGGAGGCCTAATGTTTGTGGTAGTAGTTGACTCCTATAGTGGAGAGATTCATCATTTTATGTATGAGGGTGTCAGTGAAGAAATCAGGGATGATGGAAAGAGTTGTCTTTGAATGTTTGGATACTTAAATATTCTTATTGAATTTTTATCTGCTTTACATTCCCCACTAATCAAGGCAGATGGTCTTGCTTACCCTTCTTCCATAAGGGTAGAAGGCAAGCGTGTTAATCCATGTGGTTTCCATGATTAAAATCTCAATGTATGATGGGTCTAAACTTTTTCTATGGGTGGGAATGACTAGACACGTTGTTAATTTACTCACCATGTTGAGCCCCCATGTGTTTAGTAGCATCGAATGTTTTTCTAGAATGTATGGAAATATGAGAAAGTAATGATGTAAATAAATGATTGAATACATGATGTTAACCCATGGGTTTGGAGCATGCTAGGGTGAAATTATGAGGATTACATCTTAATGGAAAAATGGAATAAGGGTGTAATGCTAATGAAATATAATGTGGGAAGAGTTAATGGAAAATTAATCATTAATGAATTAATTAACGTAATGTGAAACTGATAAATAGGGAATAAATTTATGCAATAAATATCATTAAATTGTTGTGTGATTATATGATACCAAGTCTTAGAAGTGGAAGCCGGGAGTCCGAGAGGTGTTAGCTATAGTTGAGTCTAAGACTATGTTATTATCATATTGTGGTTGTGAGATATAGACTATTCTGTACTTTTTTGGCTTCTATATGTTACTCCACCACATCTGTGAGAGAAACTGACACCCCGGGGATTCTAAGCCTTGTAGGATGTTTCCCCCCAAATTTTGGTGGTAGTATGGATGGATGAAAACACCCATTGGCCCTTCTCTCTTCTTTTGGTAGTTACTTGTGATGGTAGTAACAACAATTAATTTTCCCCATATATGTCTATAGAGGGCTGTAATGGGTTTTGGTTATTCACACACATATGTTCTGGATATAGTTTCCTATAGACTATTATATGTGTAATGTGTATAGGCTCTGATGGCTTGAGGATCCTTTGTCAGTGTATGGGATACAACAGATTGAGTTTTAATACCTAGTGTATGATACATGTTATGTGAGCTGTGGAGGACCCTAGAAACTATTGGGTTACTTTATTTTAGTGGATGCGGTGGTTTTGTTGCATGAGGTGCATTTTTTGGTGCTTCTATGAGGTGTGTGTGGGAATGATTTTTTGGAGAAATATGCTTAGTACATGCGACATTGGGGAAAAGTAGAATGCTAGTGGGGAAGTAGTAGCATAGTACCCTTGATATTATTTTTTATATTATATACTCCTTCATGTGATACATGATGATGGTATCCATGGTGAGGTGTGAACTTAGTATACCATTTTAGGTGAAGTGTTTTCTACATTTATGGATCATTATTCTTTAACATGATTTATTAACCCTTTTATGAGAGGATTCAGCGATAATCCTATTTAATATATTTTTATACTCAACCTATGTATATACAAACTTTTTTCTAGTCACATAGAGTAGGTTGGAGATCGGGCTAGTATCTACTAGCTTAGGGTTGTAGAATTTGTTTGGGATTCAAGGTTGCTGCTATTTTTACTTTCTTTTGGGTACTTGTAGTTTTCCCCTTTCAGTTTTAGTAGTTTGGCATTACATTACATATGTTTATAAGAGATTTCATTTATATTTCTGTCTGAGTTGGAGTAAGTAGGTTTCTCTCTAATCTATATCTTTTTTATGTGTTCTTTTAGAGGGTAACACCTACTATTTTTTGGTTTATTATACCCATTGGTTCTAGTCTCCATCTCAAGGCCTACTGGATGTTGGACTCATGGGTCATTATCCACCTTCTCACATTGTCGGTCCAGAAGGGGTACACCTTGTGGGGAGGGGTCGTGACATATTCATCTTCATTATTCTAGGAATAATAGAGAATGATGAGTTTTGAACCTCCATTAATATATCCTACATCAATATTGGTATTATGGGGCCACAAACATGGAACAAAAAATTTATAATCTAACACAATCATGGTTAGTCTTAGTAATATTTCTAACATTATTTTTGCAAATCTACGTCTGCTTTCTTTAACATATTATTCTTCAATTTTGTAGATGGATGAACACAGATTTGATAAATTTGAAATTTATCCCATTCTATTATGATTTCTAGATCTATCCTCCAAAAATCCAAAAATATTGAATATTTTTTGAACCACCTCATGGATAATATAACATGATATGTTCGCTGAAAAGAATCATCCACCTTGTTTTATTTCCCATGGTTGTTATTTATTTAGTAATAATAGTCATTAATAATAACTATCCATATTCTACAGTGAATTTTCAACTCCATATTTTTTAATATATACATTTAAATTTTGAGATAAATACATATGTTAATCTTTTATCTACAAAAATAATTCCTCCGTAGAATTAATTAAAAAATTGACAAAGCTATCTATAAATTATAGAATGGGTAATTTATCTTATGAACCATTAATTATCATGAGACAAGAGCTATAACCATGTCATTTATCTTAAGTAATCATCCAAATTGTTTCTTCCTTGCTTCACTATATATTACAAACCATTCTCCAACAAAGGGCAATGTAAGCAAAGGTCCGAAGACTAACCTTCACTTTAGTTCCTTAAAATTTTCATCACATTCATCCTTCTAGATAAAATAGAAAACCTATGTTGTAAATTCATTTATTGGAACATATATTCATGAGAATATTTATACCAGTATTAGATAATATCTATAAAATCAAGGAAAAATCAGATATTACATACCACGGTTGGTCAATGAATACAATGAATGGACAACATCTTTGATAGATCTACTAATATACCCTTAGTTGAGATTATGTAACCATAAAATGAATAATTTTTTAACCTAAATTGAAACATTATAAATTTTTTATAATATTGTTTTATTCCCATACGGTCTTTAGTAAAATTCTATATTAATATTAGTGATCTTCCATTCAGTTTCAATATAAATGAATATCATCTGTTAGGGCCACCACAAACTGATCAATGATATCTATAACAATGTTATACATTAAATGTATAATGATGGTGAATGAATTATTTAATCCAAATAATATCACAATATACTCATATTGTTCACATGATGTATAGAGAATTGTCTTAGATATATCCCACTTATTGACCAAAAAATTATTGATATCCAAAATTATGGTCAATCATGGAAATTTATTGTGCTTCACCCAATAGATCAATCACATCATTCACATGATTTATAAGAGATATGTTTGTTATTGTGGTATTCTTAAATTTGTTGTAATCAATTCAGATTCACATTGATCCATTTTTATTTTTATCAAGTAGTGTAGGTGTACCCAAGATAAAATACACGGAATAATTAATTTGATGTCAAGGTTCTTTAGAAGTTGCTTCATCAATTACTAAAACTCAATCGTGGATATTCTTTACTGATTATATATAATATTTCTATCACCATGTATGAGTTATATTGAAAATTAAATATCTGGATTCAATATAAATATTGGAAACTCTTTCTGAAAAGAATCAACGAACTACCGCACAATAGGCGTATCATCGATGTTAATTTTCTCCCTAACAATCTATGATGAACAATCATTTTTAATATGAATCAAGACCCATACATTGATTTTATCTCCATTAAATATTAGCATTTATTATATCAATGATATATGATTATATGGTGGTTCGAAAAATAAAATGTGAAATTAATTTCACTAAAATTTGAGTGGGATTTATATAATGAAATATAATCCATGCCGAATATAACATCAAAATCAACCAGAGGTAAAATGAAGATGAATGATGGAATAACATTTCAATGAATATTACCTAGAGAAGAATAGATGACATGAGGTGAAATAATTGTACCATTAGAGACTAATTTAATATCAAATCATTGATAATGGGAATTGATATTCCTGCATAGTTTTCATGAATTAAAATAATTCATAAAACTATCCTCCGATAGGGTATATAATTATTAATGAAATATTGTTACCACCAAAAAATCATAATTTTATAATAATTAATTTAATAACCTAAAATCGTTTTAAAGGACATAAACCTTCATTAATCAAAGTGATAAATCATATAATCATGAAAAATCATATAAATGATGTCTAAATCAAGAACACTTCATTTCAATAAATGACACATTAAATTTGAACTAGGTTCTTCATTTTAACTTTGTATTCAATTAATTCATTGTGTTTTATTAAGATTTTTTAAATTTCCAAATAGTTTCCCCCAACAGTGTCTATTTAGTGGTGCAATAATGCTCATTTTCATGAACTTGGTGACCATCAAGTCCAACTTAATGCACCATTTTCAGATTTAACCTCCATACATATATTTGTTCCAAAACCACATAACCTTTTTATTTCCAGAATTATATATAATTTCTCTAATAACACTTTCTATATTTTCACCAAAAATCTAGGAATTTTTAATATTCACTATCTTATCCTTATGTTTCTCACAATTGATTTGCCATCTTAGTAACCAATGGATTACAAAACCGTTCTCGGATACTAGATATAAAGATCATGGATTTTCAATTATAAATATTATATCTTTTTTGATGAATACTCAATACATTTAAGAATAAAATTCCAACAGAACATAAATGATATGTTTATTTTCATACTAGTAACCATGTTATTTTATATCATGAAGGATATTCAATATAAACCAAAAAGTTCTTCACACCGAGTACACCTCAGACGCATAACATAATTAATACCTTCTTCCATAACCTGGTAAATGCAGATCAATGAAAGGGTTAGCTTATATTCTTAGTATGGGAAGTCATCGTAAATTTTTTTATAACATGATTGTATAGGTTTGAGAACAAGATAATAACATTTGGAAAATGTAACATGTGTATCATATATCATAAAATTAGTTCATGAGATGAATATTGTGATTTCATAAGGTATGATACATAATTTAATCAATGAACATTAGTATTGAGAAAATTACATTATCATAAGACATATATTTGTGGCCTATACATTGCTTATAATATTGTGATCATATATAAATAATGTCATGTCCACTCCTTACATTAAGAATATGAAATAAAATCATTGCATAACCTTTTGGACATGAAATCCAGGTGCACATATATACCTTTTAAAATTAAATATATTCCATGCATAAAATAATTATCACATGAGTAATGACGCATTACACAATAAATTAGAGGGATTTATTATTCCCAGAATAAGTTAATCATAACATTACCACCATCTTTGATTTTAGAAAAACCACCATCCTTTGTCATAACGTAACCACTACACTTCATTATAACGTAACAACTATATCATAATGGAAACCATGCATATGTGTTCAAAAAGATCATAAAACACTCATCATATAATGATGCATCAAAATAAACGGGGTTCATAAAAAATTTTACCATAATATAATCAACGTAATATAAATGATTTTTTTTTAAAAAAAATCGCATATCATAGCCCATGGAAAAGGATTAGGTTTTATAAATGTTTCATAATTCATTATAAAATAATCATGGAAACGTAATGGAATTCATGATTATATTTTCATCATTATTATAAAATACCAATAGAATGACTAAAGATGGTATCACAATATATTATCCAAAAAAATCATAGGGAAAATAAATGGATGTCATCTTAGATGGAAATTTATTTTTAAAGACCATTTGGAAATTTTCTTGAGGAAAATAAATAATGAAATTCAAAAATAGAAATTTTAAAGCAAGAATTTTACATAATTTTTTGAAATTTATTTACATATAAAATAATCACAGAAACTTATAATGGAATATTTAAATAAATGTGTTGTCATGATGGTGGAATATATCATTCATGTTGTACATATTAATATGAATATTATTTTCATATTATTTGAAAATTCCTAATGTTCTTTATTTGGAAAATGACTTCATTATTACTTTTAAACCATTGTATAGAATTTAATACCTGGGAAAAGGTATTTAAAATTCATTGGAATATATAAATAACTTTTTCTACATCATTTTTAGAAAACATCGTTATGAAAGATATATATTTTAGACAAATAATAGAAATAAAGTCAACATATATTTGAATTTTTTTTTGTCTCAATTGTAATTCAATAAATAAACTGAAATTAAGACATGTATTTTTGAGAAAAAAATAAATGGTAAAACTATTGTTGTTCATGATAGATATATAATAATCTTATTATAACATAAATATACTCATATACATCCAGGTAAATGATGAGATTCTAAAAGTTAAACTCTTACAACTTCAAATTTCAATATGCAGAATGCTCTTCGCATCACATGCCATGGGTATTGGTGGGATTTATAAAGAATAATCATTGAGATGCCTTTTGAAGACCATAATTTGTGAATACATTGACTTCTGTGCCTATATAGCATGATAGGATATGGAAGAATAGATTACAGAATGATTCATGTATCTATTAAGGAGATCATTTGCATACTAAAGTGGGACAATGTGAATCAGCATGACCTCATATAGATGAATCTTCCCATCAATATTGATGATCTCCAAGATTCACTATCTTAGGAATAGCTCAACCATAATAGGACGATATAAGAATAAAAAAATGGATTATTGAGAAAAACCTTTATGTATCATAACTTCAGTAGGAATTGGATAATTCTTAGGAGGAGTTCATACAAGTCCATAATCCATTATAATGATAGCAACAAAATGGTCAAATGCTATTACGGCTATAGTGGAACTAAATTCTCATGATAAGGAGGCTAAATTAATTTGGGGGGTTTGGCTCCAATATGTGGCTGATGGGGCCCTATAGGTCCATCAGAAAATGAATAATTATGACGAGGGTATCATGTAATGTGGGATCGATAGACTCTATATTTTGGATGATTCATTGATTTTTTTCCTCATAAATGATAGTAATTTTTCTTCTAATCATGTATGTTTTCAAACTTATTCTCCCCATTTGATCATAACATTATATTGAAACTAAATTTCATAAAATAATATAATTTTTTCATCTAGTCGTAACCATAGTGATAGGGATCATAAGACGGTCTATCTTTTTCCTAATCCATGGGGCTTACCTGACATAGTTTGACTGTTACTATGGTCATATTGACCACCCTAAAACCTTATTTATTTATTTTTTTCACCGACTTTATTTTTCCCAAATATGAATATGGAGGAGACATACTAGTCCAAACATGACTTTTTCTTATACTCCACAGTTCAAGTTTTTGGCCTACCGAGTTTTGGTCATTCATCATTTAATTTCATTGTTTTTTACTAAAATACATAGATTATAGGTCTAGTGTTCTAAAACATTAAATTTTGCTGGAGTTCCCTTTTTGATTTTCTAATATTATTAGTATTGTATCTTTTTGTGGATTGTTTAATGTCTTGTAAGACCAACAATGAGACTGGTATTTTAGGTTGAATTGAATTGACCAACATGTTTTGAAATTATATCCCAAACATGGTTTATGTACCAAGAATATTCTAAAATTATTCAGATATCATAGGAGAAGTTTGATCCATGATTTTTTGGTTGCTAAATATTAAATATGATACAAATGGAAAGTGGTATTCTCCCATGGGGAAGATGTTACCAAGGTTTTAAAAACATATTTTGTTATATTTTATGCAATGTCGATTGTGTAAGTTTAAAGCATAGTCTACCATTGGAATCCTTTTGATGAAAACCCCATTTGTGGGATACTTTATGAAAATTCCACTATGGTATGATACATCATATTCTTGAAAATTAATTATTAGGAATTCATGTTTTTTATTACTAATAACATAATGAAGTTTATGGTGATTGATTTGTATAAAGACCATTATGGGTGGCTTCTTCAATGAGAAATATCTAAGAATGAAGAGAGAATTTGTATTGGGACAAGCCTTGAATGGTAATCCTCTCCTTTAGAAATTTTTTCATTGAAGAGTGGTATATTTTGATATATGAATGATGTTAGGGGCAGTGGTCCGCATCCAGAAATAGTTGAATTATCATTCCATTTAATTTTATTCGACTAGGACATTGACCGTGTAGTTTAACATTTTATGGTGAGGATGTTGTTCTATGAATATTAAGGTCATACAATAAAGAAATTATGTTATGCAGTTTAAATTCATGATGCAAGCATATTATGGGGTATGTAATTTAAGCCATTTATTATTGAACAAAATGTAAATGATTTTCCCATTCTTTGTAATCTACCTATAAATGTGGTATTGTATTCATGTATGAGAGGAAAAATATATTGTAAGCTATAATCATGGAATCTATGGATTTTAAAATTGATGTGGGGAAAATTTAAAGGCTTGTGGAAATAGATGAGGACTCTCTAAAGGATGAAATTAACACTTATTGACAAAAACTATTTCCTTGGATGTTTTTTAATCCAAATGGTGAGTTTTATTATATAAACAATATTGGTATCCCAATGGTGAAAAAACATGTTTTAGGGGATAATTAATGCATATTTATCAAGGAATGTTACATTATTTTCTAGTGATGGTGTTCATAGTAATTCCAATATTCTATCATTAATAGCTAATGATTGTTTGTGGAGATTTTTAATTCCCAAGGAATAATGTTTGGTTCATGGATAGAAATTCCCACAACATAGAAATGGAATGTTAAGCCAAAATTATACAAGAGTAGGGATAAGAGGTTTCATAAGAAGTTTTCATCTAACACATAGAAAATGGTGTCTGTAGATTTTAAACTGACTATTAGGACCTTAGTATTATGGAAATATAAAATAATATGTGTCCAATATGTCTCAAATTATTTTTCCATATTTCAAACAAAAAATAATGTGTTGTAAACAAAGTTATTAATTTTTTTAAATTTGGAGAGATTTTATGGGAAATATATGTGGGGGATGACTGTAAACTAAATTATAATTGTGGGTTCCAACAAAATTTCATCAAATATTATAATGGAATAAGAGGCTTCTTTCAAACTAGAAGTTACTGATGGTTAAAAACATATTTTTTGTGTCGTTTTAAGAAAATCCAACATGGGTATGTTATAGAATAGCCATAGAGTGGAATCCTTTAGTTGAAAACCCCATTTATTGGTGTACACTATGCAAATCCATCTAAGGAATTTTAAAGTATAGTAAGTTAAAAGAGACCTTGGGTATCATACATTAATCCACCGAAATACATGGAATGATTATAAATATCTAAAAGTGTTCAATATTAGGAGTATGACGATTGTAAGAGATATTTATGAGGAAAAAAGATTTAATTTGGACTAATTTTATCAATGAGTTTAATGTTTCATGCATATATATAACATATATGTTAAAGGGGGAATCTTCATTTTCATGTAGGACTCATTGATGAGCGGACTCAAATTAAAATCTCTTGCACTGATCATTTTTTTTATATTAGAGAGGGATCATTTTTATTTACCACACAGACGAGACTATGACCTAAGGCCTAGGTGTCACTATGTATATAAATGGGAGGATAATCAAGAGAAACATATTTCTTTAGGTACTATGTAGTTTAATGTCATGAGACAAGGAAATTAACCATGTATTCTTATTTCATGCATTGAGGGAAACTGTGTCTTGACATGAAGGATAAGGGAATAATATATCTGGTCTAAATCATGAGACTCGAGCATTGATGCGTATCATATTAGAGAAATAATCAATCCACACATAGTACCAAGAATAATTACTGATTTAATTTATGGTTGGAGTTCATGAAGGGTATTGTGATACAGGTGCATGCATAGGGTGAGAACTCATATTGCATCACCCAATGTATTTATTAATTGGACATAGAATAGTTGGGTATTATTCCATATTGTTTTGTGGCTAGTCTCTGGATTGAAGATCATAATATCACACTGTATCTCACTAGATTGTGAATCAATACACTCATAGTTCTGGAGGAAATAATTTTGTTTATTTTCATGCGATGATAAAATATTATCTTCCTTTTATCTACTTTCTACCAGGACCATGGTAAACCCAATTTGAATTGATACACCTTACATATATAAGGAATCATTTTACCAAATATCGTAATTCAAAATGAGCTATTCTTACTGTGAGAAACAAGGAGTTGGATAAGTTTTTTCATCAATATAAAGGAAGAATAATTGTTGTATAGTGGAATTTATATTCAGTGGGGGGTGGGTAGAATATATGATTAATGTGTCTCTATGTATTTCATTATAATTATAATCAATACATATGTAGTTCAAGAAATTCAATTTATTTTATCATCATGAGGTAAGTACAAAGATGAACTGTTGTGAATGAATGGAAATATTGAGGTTGTGCCCAAGGATGAGAATATAGGCAGCACTACGTATGTAATGGAAATAAGAATCAAGCCCCACATAATTTGTGGAAGGTTCCCTATGCAGGTCTAACTTGTATATAGGGAGTGTTGGATTTTTTTTACTATAGTTGTACCTGTTATTGGAGATTGGACAATCATTGTGTATGTCATGGGAATGAAAATGATTCCACTTTTAGTTTTTGAAATTTTTTTACCACATCAATCATGATTTTACATAGATAAATTTGCTTTAAAATTTTCCAGAATAATTTTTGGGACCATGACATGAGGTCTTGGTGTTAGTGTGGATCTGATTATAATGGGAATCAAGCCATATTTTCTTAAAAATTCCCCTAGGAAGTTTTGGATTTTACACAACAAAATGGGGAATTTTTATTTATGGTCATATCTAAACCTGATATTAGAGATCTAGGCTTCACTATATATCTCATCAGAATGATAATCAAACCACATATAGTTATTGATGAACTGTGTAGTTTAACATCAAGTGGTAAGGACATTTACCATGAAATTTAACATATTTTGGTAAAGTCAAGGGTCACTTGAAGTGAAGGAAATATTGTAGTTGGACCATGGGATAGGAACTGGGGGTTACTATGTATTTTCCTTGAGTGAAAAACAATCCACACATTGTTATTAAAAAGGTTACATGTTCTGGTCTAATTCATACATTAGGAAAATGGGATATATATTTTTCTCACTGTGGCTAGACCCAAGATTTAATATTCTAGTGTCCCTATATATCCCATTTAAGTGAGAGTCATTTCACATGTTGTTCTTGGATGGATTGTGTAGATTACCATCATGCGAAGAGGACATTGTCCATGCAATTTTTCATCTGTTGGTAAGGATTAAAAATTATTTGATCTTATACCTGTAAATGGGACCAAATTATAATATGTATTTTCAATGATGTCAGTCATTCTTATATGATCTAGGCACCCATAATTTCTTCCTATATCTAGAAAATATGGTATCTCGACCATGTATGGGTTTAAAGGTGTGTGACTGTGTCTTAAACCATAGATGGAGACCAATTTTAAAGGACCACAAGGTGTGTATCAACTTGTTGATCATTGGAGGTTTCTTAACATCAAATTATATAGAAATTAACCATACAGTTTAATATCATGTGATGATTCATAATGGGGCCTTTTAATTTTAATTCATATGACTAAGACCATATATGGTGTTGTTTACTATTGTGCAATAAGGATGATGATGCCTCATAGTTTAACAACGTGCATCATGGATATTATGTTTTTCCATTTATGGTCAAGTGATAAATACCCACTATGAAATTTGTTGTCTTTATTTGGGGGGTTCTCCACATGATTACACATAGTATGTATTCAAGAACCTTTAATTGGTTGATAATGTAATGATCAATGCAAAAAATAAGCTCTTTTATAATGACCATGTGTATAGAGTAATTTCCATTCCAATTTGGGTAATGTTTTGGAGGATTCATTCCTAGAATCATTAGAGTTATGAACACCAATACCATTTCACCTTTATAGAATTTGTGTAGGTTTTCCATCTTGTTAAAATATTATTTTATCCGATTTACATAGAACTCCAAGTGATTCATGTTACGCAACATTTTCTCATCCATTCCTTACAAATCATCCACTCAGTTCTAGTATTTCTCATTTAAAAATATATGATCACACATGGAGTCATGTAGTTATTGTACGTAGATCTCAATGGGATGTACTACTTATGTTCCATATACTAGTGAGTACAGGGTTTCCTGTGTAGTTGTACTGGTTGTAGACTGGTAAGCCCATAATTTATACCAGATCATTTTAGGTAAATACTTTTTATCTTCATCCACCATCATTTGAATTATATTTGACAGGGTTGGTTGAAGCCCTCTATCATTCTGTTATCTAATGTGTCATATTAGGATGAATGATCTGACTTGATGTTGAATTATTGATGTAGATTTTCTTCCTCAACAAAATAGAATTTGCTGTCATTTTCTGTCAATATATTATATAGAATGCTAATTGTGGAAATGTAGTTGGATTTTACTATACCATCTATGATTTTTCACACAAATTCTTTGAGAGGTATTACCTCTGCCCAATTGGAGAATAAATTGGTAGTAGTTAAGACGAATTTGAATTTCATGGTCATAGTTGGAGGGTAAAACCCCACATAATCCCTTACACATATAGAAAATGGCCATTATTATTTCGTTTTATGTATAAACTCTAGGGGATGATCGATTATTTTTTCATGTACTTGACCGGAATGAAATTTATTAGTGAAATTCATATAATCATGTGTCACAGTGGGCCAGATGTATCTATGGAATTATATTTTAGGGGAAGGAATGATCCATAATTAGTGGGTGCAATAGGATCCAGCATTTACTTCTTCTGAAATAGACACAATATTTTTTCCATCAATATATATGATAATGACTCCATCTAATCCACATTTGTAGTGGACTTTTTCGTTGTTTAGCCCATCATAATGGGAGAATTTCGCTTCTCTCCATAAAATTTTCTCATTCTCAGTTCTATCCTGTGGGAGGACATCATTATGAATGTAATAAAACATTGGAATCATCTACCAATTAGTAGGACAATATAGTTCAATGACAGGGCATATATCACTGATCACTTTTGTTATGGCCTGATCAAAAGGCCAAAACATTTGAAGATGGGAAATGTTGATAACCATTTTTTCCTGGATCGGATCTTATAGAGGTATAATTTCCTTTTATAATGAATCTTCATAGGTATTTTGTGATCATAGAACATTAGTTCATTTTTTTTCTAAGGTGAACTCTGCCACCATCCCTCAAACCCTATTTAGAAGGCTGGTTATATCTTCTATTTTGTTGATGCAATCCCCATTGATATTCTTGATTACTAACTCTGAATCACCTTTCAGCTCTAAATGGTCCACTAATATATTGATTAATAGTTTTAGGCCATCAATGGGGGACTTATATTCTACCTCATTATTGGTACAACCTTATGATAACATGAAGGAGTAAGATGAGAATACCTTCACTGGGGGGATATGAAAAATCCCTAACCCAACATTGTTATGATTATCATATCCCATTCTCGTTCCTTTGGGACTCCTAGATGCACCATCAAAATATATTTCCCAAATTTCGGGTCTTCCAAGAATAGATAATATCTATTCATATGACAAATCATTATTAAATCATGTTGTTTCTACAAATGGGTGTTCTATAAGGAAATCTTCCAAACTCTGGCCTTTCACATCCTTCTGAGGCACAAATTGTTTAGGTAACATCCCTAAAACCACAACACACTATGCCAATAATCCTATCAACATAAGAAGGTGGGGGATATATTTGTTAGGACCCGTAAATTTCAAGGAAATTATTTTTCTTAAATTCAATGGGATTTTATGAGAACATAGTTTCTAACAGAACCTAATTCTGAGGCCCGTTCTGCCCGGAATAATTTTTTAAAGTTTAGCTTGGGTACATTCAGTGAACAAACAAGCAGGGTTTTATATTATTTGATGAGGTGCTTGGAATTGAAATCTGAAGGCATCGATGAAACCACAACACCGATATTTGCATAAAAGGACCTTAACCGAATATGTGTTTGCTCAAGAGGAGATGTTAAAAAAATGTGGATTAAATGAGAACTGAATAAAATTGTGGGACCATTTTTTTCTTTTATGTTAAGTGGTTATATCCTACATGGGGAACTTAGGATGGGACACACAAACTCCTAACTACCCATATAAGAATAATTATGAGTTGGGGCCTACATGAGTCACAACCATTCACCATCCATTAACCCCTTTGAACTGCCATGTTAAATACATGGGAACCCCCACTTAAACCTGTTAACTCCATTTTATTGAGTAACTCTTCCTCTCCCCTCTATCCCTCTTTAATTCATTCCAACACACACCATAATTAACTTATTGGAACTCTTTCATTAACTAATTGAGTGTTTGAATTTTTATTTTTGAATGCATGGAAGGATTAAATAGAATAATGAGAAGCCTTATTTATTTTGGTTGGAAATTGTTGTGTGAGAGAAATTGGGGGAGAAATATAGAGTTTTTGAAGAATTCATCCTCAAAGAAGGACGGTTCTTCTCCAACGAAGAACATTGACCCATCATCGTAGAACAAATCGGTGTCCACAGTTCTCATCCTCTTCTTCCTCTGTGACAAGAGAGGAGACAATGACGTAGGTAAATCTCCTATGATGACACACCTTAATTATCTCTCCATTGTGACTAGAGAGGGAACATCGTTCTTCCTCTACTGCACACCGACGACGACAGAAACAACTCCATCATCCACGATGCCCAGCGAACGACATCGAATATCAAGGTAGGGGTTATCTTCATTTTTAATGGATTTAATGTGGGATTTGGTTTGTCGTTGAGAATCTTGTTTACCTCGGCCATTTTCTATTGCATTACACAGAGAGCGCAGGCCGAACGAACATGGCCCGATGACCCTCCGCTGAACTTGTTTATTTTATTTAGAATTGGAAAGAAAAGTTGGAGGAGGCACGACACCGTCACGCAATGATGGGAACTCGACATAGGAGTTCGGAGCCATTTCTCTGGTTGTGTGGGAAGAAACGTGGCTCGCTACACGGGCCGGTTCAGTAATGAACCATCCGGTTTGTCTGCTATCCCGGCAAAGAGGAGTCCTGGCTCCCGGAGGGAACTGCACTTGAGGAACTACTATCCCATCGGCCGGTGTGGAAAACTGGGGGGGGGTCCCCCCCCCACCCCCTTCGGAACCCGCTTGGCTTTGGTCGCGCCACTCGGCCAGTCGGTCGAGCAAGCCAGGCTGCGCTATGACTGGCCGAGCCGGGCCAGGCCGCACCAATTCAGGTCAGGTCGTGCCCCTTCAGGATGAGTAGAGTAATTTCACGGGACTGGTCGGACAACCCTTATAGGTCAGACCCATCAAACTGGGTCAACCCGACCCGTCAACCCACTGGGGTAAACGGGTCGGGCCCTATTATTCACTTAAACGTGAATAACTTAAGGACCGTGTGTCCGATCGAAACGCCGTCTACGACACTGAGACTCTTTCGATAAGAAGATCCTTTTTAGATAATCTAGGTAATTTTTGGATGATTTTGGATATCAGGTGGGTTAGAAACGAGCATATTTATAACTGGGATCCTGGGACTGAAAATCCAATATCTCTCAGACTGAGCATCTAATTGACGCGCCGTTTGTCACGTTGAGTTCCTATTGATGATCCGTAACTTCAGGATACATCAACTTTGGTCTTCGTCATAGTTGATTTATAGAACCCCCTTGGATCGTGGAGTGGACCCTCCCGGAATCGAGCGTGTTGTGTCTGGGAACCCTATAGCTAGCTGCGACTATGACGACGATGATGACTGTACATGGATCCTACGTGGGTTCCGTAGCGAGGATGACTGTAGTTGGATCCTAGGTGGGTTCTTCAGGGATGATTCTTTTACTTGGATACTACGTGGGTTCGGTAGCGATGGTTACTATACATGGATCCTACGTGGGATCAGCAGCGATGACTTATGTACTTGGATCCTACGTGGGTTTGTCAGGGGAGATGATTCAGAGGAAACATCTATCATATCTACCCCTCTTCATGTGTATTATACCTATGTGATCTGATTCATGTCTTTCAATCAATATAATTGATATGATTGACTTAATTACCTGTGTGGACTGGGTTTTGATTTCCTGTGTGGACTGGTTTGTACTTGGGCAAATGAGTTGGAGCTGAACTGGAATTGATGACTTAGGTATATGTATGGGAATATACGTAAGATGAGATTTTTGATACTTCGTGTTATATATCATTCCATTATGGTATATCCTTTGGGGATTATGGGATATCTTTGGGAGTCTTGGGGTCCCTATTGAGTATCGTATACTCACCCCTGCACATGTTATGCATGCACTACGTTGTGTTGGATCTTGACGATAAACAACACTGATCTAGGTGGAGTCTAGTGGAGCGGGATGGAACCTGGAGGTGGACCACTTGGCGGGACGTAAACGAAGCAGACAAGAATACTCGAGGAGCTAAGGAGACCATATGTAGTCACCCAAATGTTGGGATATCCAAAGGTTGACTCGGTGGTTGCTGATTTTCTTTACAGCTGATGTACTTTCTTTTCAGTTGTATAATACATTTAGTTGGGTTTGTATTCTAGCCCATTTACTTTTTAGTACTTACTTTTGTACTCAGTTTACATAGTTTTTACTTCATCTTTCATTCTCTACTATTTTAGTTTAATTATATAAAGGCAATGGCTTCCCTTTTAGCGGGATTTACGCCTTTGGTGCTACTCGCCAGCCCCTGGCCTATGGAAGGCGGGGTTGGGGTAGTCACGGAATGGGCCTCGAGGACGGGTCATGACAAATTGGTATCAAATTATTCAGTTCTACCGCAGAACTTAGGACTCTGATAATTTCATTCATTGACGAAATAGTGTTAAGCGTATTGTGTATGGTTATCAGTCCATGGAGTCCAGTGTTGGTGCGGCGGCCGACGTGTCTGTACACCAGTACCGTGACTTCTAATTGCCAACTCAGTGCACTAAAACATTGATTGCATGTTTGTTTCAGATGTTTTCAAAGTCATTACTTTCTGTCAGCTCACCAGGTATACCGTATTGACCATGGATCAACTGTTTCTTTTAAGGATGGCCCCACGATGGCAACCAGGTAGGGTTCCCAGTTGCACGCGAGATGGATGTCCACCGAGAGACGAGGCCTCAATGTAGAGCCTCATTACAGCGTAGGCACCAATGGTACCTCTACCCACTGGACCACTGATACCATTAGCCACTGGAGCAGAGAGTGCACGCCGCCT
Source organism: Viscum album (assembly GCA_963277665.1). Classification (NCBI taxonomy): domain Eukaryota; kingdom Viridiplantae; phylum Streptophyta; class Magnoliopsida; order Santalales; family Viscaceae; genus Viscum; species Viscum album. The sequence continues at coordinate 1,452,785,081 of OY728155.1, forward strand.
GAGTGTACTGCCTGAGAATCAGCGACAGAGGCCACCCAGGTTTCAAGGAGAGACGGACCATCAGGAAGCCAAGGATTGGATAGTGGTTGTTTTCCGAGACATCATATAGCTAGGGACACCAGCATATCTCATGGTGATCCTTGAAGAGAGACTCATGCACGCAGTAGATGGTAGATGGTGGAGCCTGATGCTCTAGGTGAACGGCGAGGCAACTCTGCTATGGATGGACATCGATAGCCTCTTCCACTCGGAGTTCGTTCTAGCCACCCTCCGTGCAGTGCGCATACAGAAGTTACTACAGCTACGGCAGGGCAGCATGACAGTAGCCCAGTACACGGCGAGGCTTACTGACCTCTCGCGCTACTCCACAGATATGGTACGAGACCCATTCTTCTGGGCCCAGACATTCGAGCAGGGACTGAGGCATGAGATCAAGGCTTCGATGATCTCCCTCAGCATTCCGATGCAGGCATTAGTACTAGAGAAAGCCCTACATGTGGAGAGATTCCTTGCTGAGTCTACGCCAGTAATGAGGCCTACCGTAGGGCGATACGTAGCGGAGTCTCCTGCAGCCGGCAGTTGAAAGTTTTCGCAGAGGTCTAATCTTACCAGGCCATCATGTGGGTGACCTATGGATACTAGTTCAGAGGTGAGGGGTACACATAGCAGAGAAAGTCATACGAGAGGAAAGCAGTGCTATACATGCGGCAGGAAGGGCAACATGGCTCTTGAATGCCCGACCCGCCATGCAGAGGAGCAACAAATTGTTGAGGGACCACCCAGTCAGAGGCAGATGTTGGACCGTGGTGGCCCGAATGGAGAAGGTGAATGAGGTAGAGGAGTTGGCTGAGAATTTGGTGGTGGGAGACACTTTGAGGCACTACCACCACCACCACCACGAGTAGGTCCACCCCCGACCACAGGGAGCTAGTGGACAAAGGCATGATCAGGTTCAGGCAGTGGAGGCTTATGACCACGGCACACCTGAGATGATTTGAGGTACTATCTATGTCTACACAACCCTTTCTGTAGTTATTATAGACACAGGGGTGAGTCATTCTTTTGTTACAGCTGCCCTTGTTCAGAGCTCAGAGATTCCGACAGAGCCGTTGGCTCGATCCTTGTGGCTAAAGACTCATACGAGATCATACTCGATGATTAAACACTAGAGCAGGCAGTGTGAGCTTACTCAAGGGGGTGAGAGCTTCGACTGGGATCTTCTTTTAGCAACATCAAGGCAATATGATATTATCTGGGGTATGGATTTTTTATCAACAGTCCTTGCTCAGATCGACTGTATTAGGCGCAATGTGCGGTGTGTCCGCACAGATGGGAGTAGGTTCACCTTAAATGGAGAGAAGAGAGCCTTTGCAGTGCATTATAGACATAAGCTAAGGAGAGGAAATCCAATCACACATTACCTGGCTAGTCTTATCCTCGAAGCGGTTGATGTGCGGAGTCTGAGTTTTCCTGTTGTGGTGGATCAGAATTTGGTTGTTTTTCCTAACGATGTTTTAGTACTACCTCCTCGCAGATAGGTAGACTTCTATATTGACATGTACCCCGGGACAACCCCGATATCTACGCCATCATATCATGTGGCTTCTGTTGAGATTCGTGAGCTACGAGTACAGCTGGAGGACTTGTAGGGAAAGAGATTCATCTGACCCAATGTTTCAGACTCGGCTTCTCCAATTTTATTCTCCAAGAAGGCGGATGGGAGAATACTACTATGAGTCGACTACCGTTTCCTAAAGTAGGTCACTGTAAGGAATAATTATCCACATCTGAGGATTGATGACCTCTTTGATCATCCCAAGGGTGCACGATGGTTCTCGAAAATAGACCTCTGGTCATGCTTTTATCAGCTCAGAGTTTGACATGTGGATTTGCAGAAGATGACATTCAAGTGTCGGTATGGCCACTATGAGTTCTTGGTTATGCCTTTCGGCATAATCAACATTGCAACAATGTTCATGAGTCTCATAAACAAGATCTTCCATCCTTACATCGATCGATTTGTCTTATTCTTCATCGACGAAATACAGATTTACTCAACTATGGAGGAGGATCACGCCAACCACATATGGGTTGTTCTGGACACACTCCGAGAGTACCAGCTTTATGGTAAGCTCCTTTGGTGTCAGTTATGGTTTCAGAAGATCCACTTCTTGTGGAACATCCTCTATGAGGCGGGATTTGTGGTTGAACCTGTGAAGATCAAGGCATTACTTGCTCCGGAGTCACCCAGGAGTGTGATGGAGGTGCAGAGTTTCTTAGGTATGGTAGGGTATTATTAGAGATTTTTTCCAGAATTCTCCAGAGTTTCACCACCACATTCAGCTTTGACAAAAAAGGGAAAAACCTTCATGTGGTATGATATATGTTAGTAGAGATTCCAGTAGCTGAGACAGAGATTGACCAGTGCACCCATCTTGAGGCTACTGGAAGAGGGAGTAGGGTATGTGGTTTACTGCGATGCATCAGGGACCGGACTCGGGTGTGTCCTGATGTAGGAGCGGGATGTGATCTTTTATAGTTCACAATAGTTGAGGCCACATGAGTAGAACTATGCTCCCCATGACCTGGAGTTAGCAGCAGTGGTATTCACCTTGAAAATGTGGCGGCACTATCTGATGGGAGAGTTCATTATAGTTTAATCTGACCACCAGAGTCTCAGGTACATCTTCTCACAGATGGACTTGAACCTGAGACAGTGGCGATGGATTTAGTTCCTCCAAGAATATGACTCTGAGGTAGTGTATATTCCAGGGAATGGGACCATTTTAGATGATGCTCTTAGCATGAGATCAGGCATTCAACTACATGGAGATGTGACAGAGAAACTAGCCACGTTGCAGATATCCTTCGTGGATAGAGATGGAGCAGCCTTTCTACAGTCACTCAAAGTCACTCCTCCTCTACTTTAGAGGGTCAGAGAGGCACAATGGGGGGATGTTGACTATGATACGTGACATGCACAGATATCCACTAGACAAGCACCTGATGGATTTTCCATAGGAGGAGAGAACATCATCCTCTTCCGGGGACGTACCATGGTACCCGTTTCATTGCAAGAGGAGGTCTTGAGAGAGTTTCACACATCCCCTTTGGCGGTACATCCAAGAGTGGTGAAGATGTACCAGGATCTCAGACTACAGCACTGGTGGATGGGTGTGAAGAAGGCTATGGCAGAGTTCATTTCACGATGCCTCACCGGCAAGTAGGTAAAGGCAGAGCACCAGGTACCAGTAGTCTTGGTGCATCGCTTACAGGTCCCGAAGAGGATGTGGGATGGGATATCTATGGATTTCTTGACAGGGCTCCCTCGTACTTCCAGAGGACACAACTCCATTTGGGTGATTGTCGACCGACTCACCATGTCTGCCCACTTCCTACCTATTAGAGATTAGGGATCAGTGGAGAGATTTGGACGCCTCTTAATTCAGGAGATTGTATGACTTCATGGTGAACCATCTTCTATTGTCTCCAATCGAGATGCTCACTTTACTTCACGACATTGGAAGGGGTTACAGGAGGCAATTGGGACGCAGCTACGCTTGAGCACCACCTTTCATCCTCAGACGGATGGCCATACAGAAAAAACAATTCAAACACTCGAGGACATGCTTAGTGCATGTATCCTTGACTATGATCGTAGTTGTGAGGATCACCTACCCTTGTTGGAGTTTGGGTAAAACAACAGCTACCACTCCACCATCGGTATGGCACCATACGAGGCATTGCACGTCCGAACTTGCAGATCACCTTTGTGCTGGACTGACCCTGGGGATTCAACACTCGTAGAACCAAAGATGGTTTAGGCTACAACAGAGATTGTGCAGATCATCCAGGAGCAGATGAGGACTGCTCAGAAAAAACATAAGTCCTATGCTGATAGGAGGCGGACACCACTGGAGTTCGAGGATGGTGACCACATTTTCTTACGGTTCTCACAACGACGTGGATTACAGAGATTTGGTTAGGGTGGCAAGTTATCTACATGCTTCATTGGACCATTCCAAGTTCTCACTAGGGTAGGCGAGGTGGGTTAATGCCTGGCCCTTCCACCTCAGTTGCAACAGGTGCACAACATCTTCCACGTATCTCAGCTGGGGAGATACGTGCACGACCCGATGCATATCATTGATCATGGGGATCTAGAAATCGATGATGTGGTTAGTTTTGCAGAAGTCCCAGTGGAGATCGAGGATCGAAAGAAGCGAGTCCTATTTGGATGGTAGATTCCTCTACTGCGCATTCATTGGCTGCACAGGAACATCCATGAGAGTACATGGGAGTTGGAGGCTCAGATTCATGCACAATACCCTAATTTGTTCTCCTAGTTTATGATGTAGCTTAATGAGGACATAAATCCCTCAGGTGGGAGTAATGTAAAGACGCGTAAATATCAAGGGAATTTTTTTACATATTTTATTTGGGATTTTACGAGTAAGTAGTTTCTGACAACACATGATTCTGAGGTCCAGTGTGCCCAGAATAATTTTATGATGTTTATCTCGGGTACATTCAGTGAATGAACGAGTGGGTTTTTCTATCTTTTGAACCGGTTCTCGGAATTGAAATCTGAGGGCACCAATGAAACCGCATAGCTAGTATTTTTTTAAGAGAAACTATACCGAATATTTGTTTGATCGGGAGAAGATGTTAAAAAATGTGGAATAAATGAGAAGTGAATAAAATTGTGGGAATATTTTATTCTTTTATCTTAAGTGGTTATATCCTACATGGGGAAGTAATGATGGGACCCAAAAACTCTTAACTACCCATGTGAGAATACTTGTGATGTGGGGCCCACACGAGCCCCACCCATTCAAATTCCCATATCCCCTTTCAACTCCCCAGTTAAATACATGGCAACCCCTCTTAAACTTTTTAACTACCTTTTATTGAGTAATTCTTCATCTCCCCTCTCTCCCTCTTTAATTCATGCCAACACAAACCATAATTATTTGATTGAAACTCTTTCATAAATTAATTGAGTGTTTGAATTAATATTTTTTAATGCATGGCATGATTAAATAAAATAAGGAGAAGCCTTATTTTTTTGGTTGGCAATTGTTTTGTGGGGGAAATTCGAGGAGAACTCTAGAGTTTTTGATGAATTCATCCTCAATGAAGGATGGTTCATCTTCGATGAAGAACATCGACCCTTAATCGTAGAACAACTTGGTGACCATGGTTCTCATCGTCTTCATCCTTCGCGACAAGAGAGGATACATTGACATGGGGAATTCGCCAATGAAAACGAACCATAATTATCTCTCATTCGTTACAAGAGAGGGAACATCATTCATCCTCAGGTGCACACCGACGACGACGGAAATGACGCCATCTTCTGTGACGCCCGTCGAACGAAATCGATTACCGAGGAAGGGGTTATGTTCAGTTTTAATGGATTAAAAATGTTCTTTGGTTTTTTGTTGAGCATCTTGTTTACCTCAGCCATTTTCTATCCCTTTATGTGGATGGTGCAGGCCGAACGAACACGGCCAGAAGACCCTCTGTTGAACTTGTTTATTTTATTTAGAATTGGAAAGCAAAGGTGGAGGAGGCATGACGCCATCGCGCCGTACCAGGAATGCGACAATGGAGACCAGTGCTATCGAGTTGGTTGTGTGGGAAGAAATGTGAACCCCTACATGGCCTATTATGGTGGAGAACCGTTCGTCCGTGCAAGGATGGACCGCGGCGCCAGGAGGGCGCCCCGCTGGAGGATCGGTGGCTCGCCCATGCGGGTCGTGTGCGCAGAATTCCGACTGTTATAGCCTACCAGTTTGGGGAAAGGGCAGCGCAGCCTGGCACCGTCGGTGTAGAAAACCAGAACCCCCCTGGAAACCCGCTCGGCCAGCCGGCCTGGGCAGCTGGGCCGCGTCGGGCCGCACCCCACCAGGCCGGGCCATGCCACATCGGTTCGGGCCGAGATGAGTAAATTATTTAGACCAGTCCAACACCAATGCTGGGTCAGACCCATCATACTGGGTCTACCCGACCCATCATCCCACTAGGCTAAACATGCCGATCCTTGTTATTCATTTAAACATGAATAACTTATGGATCGCGCATCTGATCGATGTTCCGTCTATGTAAGTAAGACTCTTTCGATGTGACAATCCTTTTGCGATACTCTATGTGAGTTTCAAATGATTTTGGATAACAGCCGGGTTAGAAATGAACGTATTTCTAACTGGGCCCGTGGGATGAAAAATCCAATATCTCTTAGGTCGGGTGTCTGATTTGCGCGTCGTCTATCGCTTTGAGTTCCTATTGATTAGACCGAAATTTGGGATACATCAACTCTGGACTCCGTGAATGTTGATGTATCGACCCCCTTGGATCATGGAGTGGACCTTCCTCGAATCGAGCTTGCTGTGTGCGGGATACCTAGAGCTAGTTGTGACTGTGACGACGAAGATGACTATACTCTGATCCTACATGGGATCGGCAGCAAGGATGATTGTACATGGATCCTCCGTGGGTTTGGCAGCGATGATGACTATACATTGATCCTACGTGGGTTTGGAAATGATGGTTACTATAATTGGATCCTATGTGGGTTTGGAAGCGATGACTTCTGTAAATGGATCCTATGTGGGTTCGGTAGGGGAGAAGATTCAGAGGCTACATATATCATCTCCACCACTCTTTGTGTGTTGTATAACTGTGTGAGATGAGTCTTGACATTCAATCAATATCATCGATATTATTGAGTTACATTACCATGTGGACTGGGTTGTGCTTTTTTGTGTGGACTGGGTTGTACTTGGGCTCTTGAGTTGGAGCCAAACTGGAATTTATGACATTGGTATATGTATGGGCATATACCTAAGAAGAAGTGGTTGATACATCGTGTTATATATCATTCATTTATGGTATATCCTTTTTTGGATTCTTGGAGACCTTTGGGAGTCTTGGGGTCCCTACCGAGTATAGTATACCCACCCTTGCACGGGTTATGCCCGTACTATGTTGTGTTGGATGAAATGACAGACACCGCTTATCAAGGTGGAGTCTAGTGGAGTGCGGAGGTACCTGGAGGTGGACCACTTAGTGGGACATACACGGAGCGGACAACCGTACTCGAGGAGCTAAGGATACCATCTTTACCCACCGTCTAGGTGGGATAGCCAGAGGATGACTCGGTGGTTGCTGATTAATTTTCTACTGATGTACTTTATTTTCAGTTGTATTGTACTTTTAGTTGGGTTTGTATTCTGGTCCATTTACATTTTATCACTTACTTTTGTACTCAGTTTACATAGTATTTATTTATGCTTGTGTTCCCTATTGTGTTTTTTACTTATATAAAGGCAATGTGTTCCCTTTTTATCGGGATTTACACCTTTGGTGCTAGTCTCCAGCCCCTGGCCTATGGAAGGCGGGGTTGGGTTAGTCATGGCACGAGCCTCGAGGATGGGTCGTGACAATATTTGAGAGGGTTACTCTGGGAGACCAATCAGACCTCGTGGTGCTAGTGGTAGTGCCTTAATTTTTGAGCACCGATGATTAATTCCCTAAAGACCATATAGATATCAAAATAATGAGTCTCGATATCAATCATGGCTCAACTATGATAATAAATGTTGTTTTTATTCCCATAATATTTATTTTTCCTAAGGAATACACCTAGTGATCTCTCTAGGTTTGACATTTATTGGATTAGTTCCCTTCCATCAATAGAAGGAATTAATACTAGTGGAATCCAGAGGTATTTTTTTAAGGTTTTCAACCACATCTTTATATTCATTTTTTCACTAATATGTAACCCTTTTCATCAATTTTTTGGTGAATGGAATACACTTTATTGCAGGGTTGGCTATGAAGTATGGTATTTTGGCTAAGTGTCCTTTGATTCCTCTCAATACATTAAGGTTTATATGTGGTTACATTATAAGGATATATTTTTTTCTCATTGTGAACTTATTTGTTTCTATGGAGTACATCGAGTCCAAAAAAGTTCCATGAGATTACCCCTAATGATATTTTTAAGGGGTTCAATATTAGACTATATTGTGAGAACTTATTAAAGTTGGTTTCCAAGTCATCTAGGTGGTCAAAATGATGGTTTTACTTAAGCATTATACTATTGACGTAGAATTTGACAAACTTACCCAAATAATTTTATGAATATGAGATGCCTCGAACATTGGAATATGCCACCAGAGTTCTTTATGACAACTTGAATTATTGTATAACATAATATTCTCTCGGGGCCCTGAAGGCTATGGGTTATTCATCTTTTGGGTTCATCCAAATCTAGTTATACCCTAAATATCCATACATCAAAGATATGTCTTGGTAACCAACTATTTCATCAATCATGTCTTCCATGACTTGAATTGTGAAGACATATTTCAGATAATGCCGTTTGAGATCTCTAAAGTTGATGGAAACCCGAATTTCCCTATTTCTCTTTTTACCATGAATATAATGGATATCCATTTTGTATATTGTACCTCTTAGATAAATTCATCCTTCATATGTTTTATCACTTCACCTAAAAATTGGATTTGTGATTTAAATGTGTCCTTATATATAGACACTTATATGACTAATTGTAACATGAATGACAAATTACAATTTTAAAATGTTTTAATATATTTTAAAAAATATGATTACATCATCTTTATATGTGACTAAGTCACCCGATTCGATTTAAAGAAAAGAACATATTTTTATGACAATTGGAATTTCATTCAAATATGCATCTTTTAAATTCAAAAAATTCAATAATTTTCAACTATTTAAAAAGCATCAAATAGTTCAACTCAATTCATTTCAATTAGAGATTTTTTTTGAATTAAAAACACTGGTAAAATCCATAAATTTCTCTAACACATCCTTTAAAATTTCTTTGTATATAAGTCCATAAAACATGGAATTTAAAATTTTCAAAAAATGATGTGATAGTTCATTATCATATCCATTTAAATTATCCCATGTTTAATTAAAACTTAATAAAGTGAAAGATGACTTCATAAAAAATTTCTAGAAGAAATCTTATAGAAAATGTGTTAAAAATGAAGAAACAATTGTCTATAAATTATCAGGAAATAATGAATTACAAGATGACGGAATATCATAGGAACACCAAAACGGAATATTTTTAATCTAATTACTACTAATCCAAAAAAATTCATCATTTATTGAAATCATATAATCTAAAAGAGGGATCATGGGAAATGATAAAAAATATCCAATATCCAAACGTCTACTACAATAATTCATATTCCAAAGAAAGACAAGTCCATCATAACCTATAGGAATAAGGAATCAAAAGAAGAATGGATATCTATGATCCAATATAAAGGAACACACTAAAACAATATAATTGTTTCTATCATGAACAAAGATAGGTCATCATTCAGATCGGTTCCCAAACCTATCAATGGAAAGGCATAATGGGTGTTCACGATACTCACTGGCTGGAACAAGTGACCGAGAATCAATAATAACATGTGGGAATGATTTAAATAAATTTAAAAGAATAAAATAACTAACAATATGACATATAGAAATGGAAAATCATAACCAAAAAATCCTTTACAATTTTTTAGATTTCATGTTACAAGCATTAAGCCATAAAAAAATAGAGATACTATATAAGGAAGGTCCACAACCAACTCAAAAACCACCACATGGATATAGGATCATCACACTCATGCCACCCCCACGACACCACACAATGAAGGGCCACTTGAAACCAAAAACTCCATCTCCAAAATCATTACCCATACATGTGTCAAACATTACAAAGTCTACTTACACCCAAGGGTGTAAGTAGGGTGTGATACAATTCTTAGTAGGGTTCCACCCAATAATGATTCTACGGTTAAAAAATTAAATGATAAATAATTTTAAAGTTTTATAATTAAAAGAAATCATAGGAATTGTTTTTATGAAAGGAAAATTTTATGTAAAATATTTTTAATAAGACATCATTTATATTTTAATAACTAACAAGTCATACTGTATACCAACGGTAAATGTGATATAAAAAATATAACCAGTGATGTGTGAGTACCTCTAGGAACATGATAGAAATGTGACACTTGAACCTTGAATCTCAGATAAATGTGTCTTTGAAACCATAACCATCATCATTCTCATGTAAGAGCCACTAGTATGGGACACCCCAATGGCCTCCTGGTCTCCAATCATCACCCACATTTAATTAGATCTACCATCAACAATACCACTATGTAATGCTAGAACAAATCCAATTTTGTATCACTATCACACTATTTCTAGTTTATCCTAATAGATACCTAGCCTTCCTTTTAGTACTCATACAAGTTTCTCATGCCACATGATATTCCATATTCACACACACAAGCAAAACTGTAAACTATACACACAAAAAATTACACCATTTTCATACCCACATCCTCTTTTTAAAATAAAATTCACATGAAAACATTCTCCATGAATGGTTCACATCCTTTATATAATCTAATAAAAAATAATACAATTATAAAAATAATCAAGGATAAAAATAATAATTTTCCTCATAAATTCTCCAAATTTCACATTAAAAAGTCATTTTGAAATAAAATTCATAGCCCATAATTTTTTAACCCACATTAAGACCCACATATAATTCATAAATAATTCCAAAACACACAATCAAGAAATATAAATTTATCACACAATGTTTGAGCATGGAACCACCTATATTTGTTGTAGTAATCTAAAAAATCCGGTGCAAAACTCTGACCACACCTTATCCACTACACAATAAAACATGACATAACCGTAAACATGAAAATAAAAACAAAAAGTTCAATATGAAACCCCAAAAAATGACTCCTTAGACTCTTGAAAAAAGTAAACCCAATAGAAAGGAAATAAACTCCTAGAATACGGGACGAAAACAGGGGAAGAGGAGACTTACTTGAGTAATCGAGGAAGAACCTCCCAAAACCAGCCCAAAATACAATCTCCAATTGAGGAAGATGGAGAGGGAGGTGCGCCTAGGGAGGAGAATAATATGTGGGGTAAGTAGTGAAGGATTGGGGTGTATAAAGATGGAAAAAGGGTAAAATATAAATTGATCTGGATGTGATGCACGATTATCCTACACAATTTTTCAAAATATGTGGCAAATATGTGGTTTCCAATGCCTCCCCAAAACATGCAACAATGTCATTATTCACTATTTGTCAAACTATGGGGCAACCGTGTGGTTTACCATTTCTTAAAAAAGACCACACGTCCCACATTTTCTCATATTGTGTGCCAACAGTGTGTCTCAAGCTATTTACCAAAAAAACTTCCATTATTCCTAGTAAAATAAATGTAAATATAACAGGAAAATTGTTATACATAAAATAAATAAAAAATGACTCAATGAAAATCATGGATGTCATAATTCACCCACCACGAATTCTTTTTTTCCCCATAATTTCAACTCAGAGCTTGATCAGAAAACAAGAATGGATACTCCTTCTCAACCCATGATTTCTGCTCCCAAGTCTTATATGTGTCATGATTATGTTTATTAAGGATATGGACCAATGTGATAGAATTCCCATTAAGCACATTCTCTTGGGAATCCACTATCCACACTGGTCATTCAAACACAGAATAATCGGGTACCAACTCCATCTCATCACAAATCTATGCATGAGATGGGCCTAGAAAATACTTATTCAACTGGGAGATGTGGAGAACATCATGGATTGAATTCAAGTGAAAGAGGAACAGTAATCTATATTCCACCATTTAAATCTGCTCGGTGATTTCAGAAGTTCTGATATACCTCAGCATTAGCTTTCCCTCCTTTCCTAGACAATAATGACCCAAAATCAGTGTAACATTCAAGAACATGAGATAACCCAAAAGAACTAATGATATCGATGCCTATTCTCTGCATAAGATTTTTGGATATTCTAATCTGTCAATAACCACTTCCTGATGGAATTTATTTTTTCAATCGTCTATTTAACAATTCCTGGTCCCAACTGTTAGGTCCCACCTACCTCAGCCATACATAAAGAAGACCATCAAGGCCGACCATATATCACCTCAAAAGGGGCCATTCGAATTGAGTATTGGTATCTATTATTATATGAAAACACTACCAATCCAAATGGTTATTCCAAAATCCTATTAAATTTAAATCAAATGCACGAAGCATGCCCTCCGTTATTTGATTTTCCCACTCTATCTATCCATTCGTTTGAGGATGGTTTACTGTACTCATATTAATATATGGCCCCAATAATTTTTTAATTAAATCCCAAAACTAAGAGGTAAAATTAGTGTCTCTAGCTAAAATAATTTTAGAAAGAACACCATGGAGCCTTACGACCTCCAGAAAATATATTCGGCCTAGTTTGTCCACTTTTCCCCCTCCAATTGATCAAAAAATTCATAAATTCATGGAAAAGGAAACTAGTTATTGATGTTTACATTATTCATCTTCCATTAATTTATGCACAACTAGATAGATCTATCATCCTTCTTCGCGAAAAAAGGCTACAATGGCCCAATGAGATATGATTCGATGAATAAACCCTTCATATTCCAAGTCATCCAGCTATATTGTTAATTACCTCATCTTTGTGGGGTTCATTTGATTTGATGAAAGTTATATTAATTGTGTTCTTAATGCCTAATCACATGATAACTACACATCCTAATCTATGAGTAAACACAAAAATTCATCAAGAAATACCATTGGTAACACATTCACTAAAATAGGTCATCCACCCTTAGGGGTACAACCACCATCCTCTTTCATGAATGGTGATAACTAAATAACTTTATTTCCCAACTATTGGAGTGGAGGTCCATCGTGACCTAAATGGGGATCCTATTCCCTGATAAAACCCAATGTATGGTACTCATGTTTAATTAAACTCACTCATCAACTATAACAATAGATATGCACTTCGAATTGTACTAGTCAATCCATACCGAGGATTACATATACGAGGTCGACATCCAAGACTAATAAATCCCATCCCACATCAACCCCTAACATGGAGAGTGAAAAAGATGAGCACCTGATACCATTCCCTTTCTTCTAGCCCAGTGGTGTCACCAAATCCCATCCCAAAAGAACACATCTCCATTGGATATTTCAATAGGGTCATGAAACAAGAAGATATAAAAGTGAATGGTGTGTTAGTATCATATAACGCCGTATCTATATAATATACAATCTGATGTGTACCTCAAGCAGGAAGTAGGCCCTATATCTGGTCCTGCTAGTACATGATCCATATCAAGATGATGTTTGGTCTCTATATGATTTAAAAAAACCATTGTCCTACAGCTCTACCATAAACTATCTCAAACCATAAAAAGATCTTGTCCTACTACCATGACCACCAAACTAAGGCCCCCTTATTTGATGGTTATAATTTTTCTAACATCCCATGGAATCCATAGATCTTACCCCACTCTAATATGGGTGCATCATCTTTAAAAAATGATGTAAATGTCCCATAACACAACATATATGACATGGATTGAGAGGAGTTATGCATAATGGATGAATATTCCATATGATGAAATACAATAGAACCTAAATTGAATGACATGGATGAAGTCTTATTTAAATGATGGCATGAGTTCTCATCACGTGCATAGCTCCAGAAGAGACTAACCTACCATTACGACCAATATATACCATTCAAGATTAATCAACAACTTCCTAATAAGTTTTCATCATGAATATAAATTCCTAGATAAATATATCCTTCAACAACCACTTTTAGATCCCCGGAGCCTTCATCTACACATTGAGACAATTTTAGGGGCATATCTAAGTAACATGGAAAAGAGATTGGAATACACCATAAGAGACTATCCCCCCTAAAAAAGTATTATAAACACCCATGATATATAATATTCCATGACCTCAGGGTAATAGTTGTGATTAAAGACTACCTTGAAGTTCTTCCGGCTCATCCGCTAATGCTTCACATCTTAGACCACTGAGTCCCACCATCTCCGACTGGTACCTTCTAGTACAAATGATGTATACTTTTTCCTAACCTCTTCAAGAGCATCCATGAACTCAAAAATGTGTTCTATCTTATATATCTCTTCATCAGATTCCTTAGGATCCAAGATACCTCAAAATGAAGAAGGATTAATCTTGAAGATCTTCTTGGCTTTTTCTATACATGGACTAAGTTCAACATCTCTAACTGGAGAAAGTGCATGACATGCTCTCTAAACAAGATCATGAACAACCCAAACCATAGAATCTACCAATCTATTATTAATAAGTGTGGGAGAACTATATATGGATTCCTCCAATAGTTTCAGCGGAATTCTTTGGGGTGGCATGTTGCAACCAAAAGCAATAGTCACATGGGAAAAATATTAATTTTACAAGTTAGAAAAACTTCAGCAATAATAAAAAGACTAATAAATCAAATATTCAAAGGTAACCCAAGGACCAAATCACTTCACCCCCACTGGATTTCCATTAACAGTTTGAAGCCTGCACATCCCATCTAGAAGGGAATTCAAACAAGACTTATAACATCCCATTGTGACTCAAGGTCTATCATTAGGTGTGATGGCCTAACACCTGACTCAAAACCAGAACTCCATGCCCCAGAAGTACTAGTTCAAGTCTGTCCATACTCATCCCAAATAACATGACCAAAGAGAAATCATGCTCTAATACCATTTTTTTAAAATAAATTTTGGACCATCATCCAAACTGACACCCAACATTGTATGTGGAAAGGGTCGAAGGGAGTTCCTAATCACCACGTTGTGGCATAAGTTCCAAAGTATCAATAATTACATGTAGTAATGATTTAACTAAATTTAATGGCATAAAATAACAAATGATATAAATAAAATGAAATTGAAAATCGTAACCAAACATTCATTTAACAATTTTCAAGATTTCAATTTATATGTTTTAATCATGAAACAAAATGAGATACTACGAAAATAAGGTCCAAAAACATACTAAAAAACCACCACATGGAAAGAGGAGAATCAACCTAAAGCCATCTCCACAACAATACACCATGAAGGACCCCTTTAAAACTTAAACTCCATCTCCAAAATCCTTAACCGTACATGTTGAAAATATTACCATGGCTACTTACACCCAAGTGTGTGAGTAGGGTGTGAGACGAGTCCCAGTAGGATGCCACCCAACACGGATTCCATGCTACTAACATTAAAAGATAAATAACTTTAATGGTTTAAATGTAAAATAATTTATATAAATAGTATTTATGAATGGAAACTTTTAAGGAAACAAAATTTAAATGAATCATACATTCTTTTCAAACAAACAACAAGTCATACCATATGCAGATAGTGAATTTGATTAAAAAAAAGCCAATAGTGATGGGAGAGGCCCTCAAATAAATAACTAGAAATGGACATTAGAACCTAGTGTATTGGTGAAACTTGGCTTAAAAACCACCACTATCAGAATTCAGAAGCGTGAGCTACTAGGAGGGGACACTCCAATGGCCTAGTGGTCTCCAATTGTCATACATTTTTAGTTACAATTTTCATCTTCAATGCCATTATGTTAAACCGGGCCTAATCCACTTTTCTATCACTAGAACAATAGTTCTATTTTACCCTCCTATATACCCATGATTACTTCTTATAGATCAAATATGTTTCTCATGCCACATGATATGCCAAATTCATACACTCAATCCTAACATGTCACCACACACACACACACACACACACTAAATTCCACTATTTTTAAACCCAAATCCTCTTTTTAAATTCAAACACACCGAAACAAATAATTCATGTATGGTTCCCATTATTTACTTTATCTATTAAGTAATTTAATTAATTTATAACAGAACATTTCTTGGAGAAATACAAGGCATTTCTTCACTAAATGAATAGAATTTAACAAGAAAAATGAACTTTTAAGAAAAATACATATTAAATCATTTTGAAAACAACGTTCACAACCCACATATAATTCATAAATCATTCCAAAACACACACAAGAATTATATTAAATTTATCATTCAATGTTTATTACTGGAACCACCTATATTTGGAATAGAAATCCCTAAAATCTAGTGTGAAACTCTAACTGCACCACAACTACACTATAGGGAATAAAGATCGAACGCTAAACAAGACGATCGACCCCAAAAGATCAAGATGCAACCCAAAAAATGGACCACTATCCGTCATAGAAAATGAATTACAAGAGAAAGGAACGAAAACCATAGAATAGAAGATGAAAACAAGGGAGAAGTAGACTTACTTGATGAATCGAGAATGAAACACCCAAATGTAGCCAAAAATCAAATCCCTAAGGGAGGAGTATGTAGAGGGAGGCACACCTAGAGGGGATAATCCTATGTATGGTGATAAATTAGGGTTTAGGGGTTCATTATAAAGGAGGGGAAAGTGCAAAATCATCATTTTAGTGACCTAGATAGGCTACATGGTTAGCCATCACAGTTTTTCAAACCATCCGAAAACCGTACAATTGCCACTAACTCCCTATGACATATCTCACGGTTAGTCCACATGGTTTGAAAAACTGTGTAGCAATCGTGTGGTTTCCAACTACCCAAAAACACCAATTGTCACACGGTTACATGGACTAGGCCACACAATTTGTCTGACATTGTGCCGACTATTCACCTAAAGAAGTTCACAAAAAAACATCGATTCATTCTCCAAAAATCAATGGAAAACCAAATGGAAATGAATGTAGATTGAAAATAAATATAAAATTACCTCAAATAAATTCATGGACATTAATGTTTCAACAAAAACATTTTTATGTTGAGAAATGAGGTTTTGAGAGACATGATGGAATTATCTTCCTCCCAAAATCCAAACGATCATATTTAATTACATGTGGGGCGTTTTTAGTTTAATTAGGGGTATCTTGGTATTTTAATTATGATTTTTGGGTATTTAATTACGATTCCCATGGTTTTCATTGTATATTTGTTTTGGGCAACCATGAAATGAACACACAAAAACCTTGTGACCCCCTTCAATCGAGGTTGAAATGTTTGGATAACCATGAGAAAACCAGTAAAAACCATGAGTCCCCTTCCTAACAAGTATAATGGTTTTGATATCATGCATAAACCATTTCCATACTATGCAATCCCTTTATTTCAAGGTTTCATGGTTTAGATAACGATGTGAAAAATGGGTAAAAATTGTGCACTGAACCATAAACATTCAAAAAAAGTCTCAGAAAATTTCGAAAAAATCTACGTAGAGATTAAATGTCACAAACCAAGCCAAGATACCAAACAACCAAACATCCAACCCATCTTGTGTCTTGTCCTGTAGGGTATTCCCAACCCCCACATGTTGTAAAAACATTATTGGTTATCACAAAACAAAATGTGAACAATTTTAACTATGTAAATAGTCATTGAAACAAAGTAGTATAAATAAGAAAAAACTGAATAAACACTACCAATCATGGGAAAACAATATTCAGATTCTTGTTTACAAATTTAAATAAAAAAACAAAAATCTCTCCAATATAAATAGAACTCGACACTATCCCAAAAACCACCAATTGACAAGAGAACTATTGTCCTCAAGCCACCACTGGATTGCATGTAAGGGGATACAACTGGCATCCCAAACCAACATCACTAAACACCTTGCCTTTACTAGTGTAAAAAATAACCAAATCAACATTCAGAAAATGTTTTAAGTAGAGTGTAATCCTAATACAAGTTTGATTCCACGCAAAATGAGATAACATTCTATAAACATTCCTATACAAAACAAAATCCTTGATTGATAAACCGTTGAGAAACAATTTTTATGGAAAACATTTTTCAAGGAGGAGAAGTTATCTTCTTAAATAATAAACATGATAAAATATATTATGATGGGGTGTATGATATCATAACATATCACTAAGTCATGGGGAAATTTTATAGGTTCTAGCTAATAATGGGACTCTAAATACATTATATATTAGAATAAATTGGTATTGAAACCACAACCATCAACCTCTCATGCTCTAGCCACTAGAAAAGAAAAACATCCAACATTACAGTGGTCTCAAATAATCATCAAAATTTAGTTAGTGTGGTAATTATCAATTTTTCTAAGGGAATCTGGACCAAATACAGTTCCAAATCACTAGCTTACTATTCCTAGTCCTCCTACCTAGTCCCCTCAGATTAAATTTTTTCACATTTAATATTCCAACTATCACATTAAAAGATATTTTTACAAATACATAATCCAAACTCCATAATACACATGAAAACCCATTATTTCCACATTCCGAACACATTTTATGACCAACACACCCACTAAAAAAATTAAAAATAGGCTTTGCACGATCCACATGATTTATCAAATAATATTAATACACAATACAAGGAGGAACATATAAAAGACACATGGAATATAAGACATTTACTTTAAAAACGGGTTTGTCAACATCAACATAAATTAGATCATTTTAGAAACACAAGTCACACCTTATATAAATTCCATAGAACATAAATAGGGAGATAATAAATCGTATAAAAATCATCAAATAATTATTAAGAATGTAACCAACTACCATTAGTGATTACAATTATGAAATCCATTGGAAAATAAAAGACACATGTAAAGTGAAACCTATAAAGCCAAGATTCAACCATAAAAATCAAGATTGACCCCTAAGAATCAATATCACACCCTAAATCGGACACCCAACCTACTGGAGAACAAAACCCCCAAAGAAAGAAATCAAAAAACCATGAATGAGGGAGAAATAAATAAAGGATGACAATTATATTTAGAATTTAGGATAAATCTCTCTAAATCCACAACAAAAATGAAAATCATTCAGAAGAGGAAGGAGAGGGATTGATAAATAGGGGTTGAAATCCCAAGGGGTAAAATGAAGGTTTGTGGTTGAAAATCAGGGACGTACAAAAATAAAAACCAAAATTTTATTAACCTAGACATGCCACATGGTTTTCCCCCACAGTTCATAAAACATTGTGGAAATCGTGCTCCTATTATATTCCAATGGGTACATGATTCATTGCTAGCCTACATGGTTTTATGATCATGCTCTAAACATTCTATAAACCTCTCTCAAAAAAAAATTGGTCACACTGTTACATAGGAATGAGCGTGTTGTTTGGAAAACCATGCGATGACCATGCACAAGATGCTATTTACCAAAAATATCTCATTTTTCTACCATAACATAAAGGACATTGATATGAACATTATTTCAACCAAAAAAAATAAACAAATACCTCCATGAAAAAAATGGGTTTGATTATTCTCCCCCAAAAAAACATTTGGTCCCCAAAAAGTCAAATCAAAGTTCAATTAGAGAATAAAAACGGATACCCTTGCCCAACCAACAACATTATCTCCCAAGTCTCATGTTCATCAAAGTCGTGACACCAAATAACATGATCCATTATAATAGTATTTCCTCAAATAACATTCTCTTGGGAATCTATAGTCTAGATTGCATATTCAATCATAGATAAATCATGTTCTACTTCCAATTCCTCCCAATTTAGCATATTAGATGGATATGGTCTATATTTCATCATATCAAATATACAGAGCATGTCATGAATTGACAAAATTACAGAGACAAATCTAACATTTATGACACCATAAACCCTACTTGAAAATCCCAAAATGTCTGAAATACCTCAGTATTAGATTCCCTTACTTTTCTAAATGTTGATGATTGAAGTGAGGTTCCTCGATCTAGAACACCGAGTCACCCATAGGAAGCCCATGATCTTAGAATCTCTATTCATCATAATATTTATGACAACTCTGAGCTATCAAAAAATGATTTCTAGGCATCATGACTTTCTCATATTACTCTTGCACTAAGCTTGGTCCCAATAAAGAGGTCCCAACTACCTCCACCCATCACAAGGGACACCAACACAACCGAACGTAGAGTGCCTCCATGGAAGACATTCATATTGAGGGGTGATAACTATTTTTATTGGAAAATTTGACCAATCACAAATGTTGGTCCCGTGAATCATTGAAATCCCACACACATGCCTATATCATGTCTTCCAAATTATGATTTTCCAACTATGTTTGAAAATCAGTTTGATGACTGAATGTCGATATCAACATGAAAAGTGGAATATTTTACATCTAAAGGACTAAAAAACCAAGAGGTAATTCACAGATCCCTATCAAAAACTTTTTTTAGAGAAATCATTGGAGGCTAATAATTTTCTAGATATAATACATTACCAACTCATCCAAATTGAATGAATTTCTGATGAGAATGAAGTGGGTTGATTTTTTCAAACAATCGATCAATATCAATATATATAATTCTTCTCTTATAGTGTATGAAGAATGAAAATAAAAATTCCATGGTGATATCAACCCACTTGATAGTAAGAATCTTAACTGGATGAAGCCAACCAGAGGTCCTTTGATGTTTTTCTTTGACATGTTGACATATATAACACCGACATATGAATTCACCTATATCCAATCTCATTCCTGGCCACCATAACTATTGACAAACATGATAATAAATTTTTGTTTCTCTAGGATGAAATTCCCACTATGACTGGTGTCAATCATACATAACCATATTCCTCGAAGATCACGACACCACAAAAGAGACTTTAAAACTAAAAACACCCTCAAGAAACAATGGTCAATCATGAGGTATCTCCCCACCATGAAGAAACTATAAATACTACTCTAATAGTTCATCACCATGCTGATCCAATGTAATCAGATCTAAAGGTGAAGGGTTGAACTATATATTGCACAATAATGTGCCTCCACTATGATCCTTAGTTTTCTAGTGCATCAGATAAAAGATCTTCAACAACATGAACTCATAAATAGACTCTTTCAGTGCATGTACTGGAACATTACAGATCAAGGAATCTACCACAACATTACATTACATGGGGTATAGATGATATCAATGTCAAACCCCTGAAGATACTCTAACCAATGATTCTACCATATATTTAGTCCATTCGGGGATAAAATGTATGATCCACTCTTATATTTATATTAATCAACAAATTTCTCCCCAAAGATAAAGTGGAACATCATTTTTAAAGAATTTATCTCCAATGCCATCTCCATGTCTGGATTCAGATATTTCAATTTAGGTGGTCCGAGTTGGAATGAACCACACATCAATACATTCTTATCCTACATAATCACACACCCAACACCAATTCTTAAGGAATCACAAAACCCGACATATCCATTTTCGTATTCATAAAAGATCCAAAAATGAATGGTGGTCAAACACCAATTTACCTCCTCAAATTACACCAGACATTCTGAGATCCATTCAAACATCACCCCTTTCAAGTTGAGTGTTTTCATAGGCGAGGAATGGAAATAGAAGTCTCAAATGAACCCCCTATAATATTCGGATAGCCCGATAAAGCATCTAATCCCAAACACATTATTTGGTTTCTCCCATAACATAACTGCACTAATCATCTCAGGGTCCTCTGAAACCCCTTGTTATGAGATCACATCGCCAGAAATAACTACTCTTTAATCCAAAATTTAGACTTTGAAGACTTGGTATAAAATAGATTATACAAAACAGTTCCCAAAATAATCCTCTTTTTTAAATCATCTTCCACCATGTATTTGAAATAAACCAATACATTTTCCTCAAATACCCTAATGAAATAATTCAGATACCAGTGGAATACAATATTCAAATGCTGCATGAATACCACTCGAGCATTCTCCAACTTCAAATAAATTACCATGTACTCAAAATGGTCGTACCTATTTCAGAAATCCATTTTGGGACATCATCCTCATTCAAACCGAGTTAGTGGTAACCTGGATACATGTCTATCTTAGAAAACCACCTTACCAATGTTAACTAGTCAAATAAGTCATAAATTTATAGAAAACGATACTTGTTCATGATGATTTTCATATTCTATTTATTATAATCAAAACACAACTGAATAGATCCATCATCTATTTTCATAAAAAAACTAGTGTCCCAAGGAGAGACGCTCGGGCGAATGAATCCTTTGGATTCCAAAACATCCAATTCTACCTTTAATTCCATAATATAAATGGATTCCATATGATATGAGGGAATACAAATCAACTATCTTCCCAGTGTGAAGAATATATAGAACTCCAAGTACTTCTCGAAAAAAACCCAATAATTCTTCGAAAAATACCATTGGGAAATCAGCCAATTCAAGAGGTAATCCTCATTAGGAACTACACCATAATATTCCAACACTAATGGAAGTAACATAAAAATGTTTTTGCCTAATTATGGATGTAGAGGTCCTAAATGACCCGACCATGAATCCCATTAACCATGAAAAAAAGGATACTTCTATCATGTGCCACATTCCCCACTCATTGTCTATAACAATCGATATGTACTTGAAATTTTACATTATAATCAATAAAAATGATTACATCAAAGTGGTCCATATCCAAGACCAGAAAATCCCATTCGAGATCAACCCCTAACTCAATGAGTGCACATGACATACACCTAAGGCCCTTCTCTCACTTATTACCATGAGGAGTTACTAACTCCATTTCATAAGACATTAGTTTGGGTGGAAAATTTAATATATTCACAAATTGGTTAGAGATAAATGAATCATAATAGAAAATATAATAAGATTGTAGCTGTAGATGGTGGTGTCAAAATAGTACCTCAATAAAAGAAGGTTGTGCATTTGGTTCCATTAGTGTTTGATCCATATAAAGGATATTACTAGTCTTTTACTGAGTTTGAACACTACCATTGACCTTCAGCTATTACTTGATCTCACTCTAATCATAAGAGGATTGGATCCTAACACCATGACCACTTATTCAATATACCACCATCTATGATCACTTCAAATGAGTTGACATCCCTCTCAAAGAGAAATATCCTACACCACTTTAATAATAATGAGTGGCCATACAGAACAACATAAAGTATCCCATATTAATACATCTATGGTATGATTTGGGTGGGGATAGAGATGTTGACCGCATATACCCTGACATCCCCCACTAATCGTACACAACTAATTCATCATTTGAGACAACTAGAAACATTATTAAGGAGGGATAACCTGATCTATTATCACCCTTCTTTCCCTACTCATCATGCATACTCTTCTTTTCAGATGAACTACCACTTATCTTTACTGACATTTCCCTACAGGAACATGAACTTACCTTACATTAAATTTCCACAATAAAAGTATGGTCAACCACTTCAAAATTGGTCTTCAGCTAAAATTGAAAGAAAAAAAGAATAGATCTATGGCCGCCATCCCCTTTCGACTCTCTGAACATTCATCTACTCATTATAAACAATTTTAGGTGCATACCGAACTATCTCAGCAATGTGGTTGTTATAATCAATCACTGAATGGCCCCCCTAAACAAGATTCATAATCTCTCAAAATCTTGAATTGGCTAGTACCTCATTATGATACTGATAACTGGAAATAGACATGAGATTTTTCTAGTTCATATGTTCAGGATTCCTAGTTTTGTTTTCTTAGACCAACCTTTTCCAACATGATTATTCTATCAATAATGAGTTTAATTTCAGTCTTACTTCATTTTTGGTGTTGATAAATAAAAAACATTCTCTATAATCTAATTCCACTCCTCTGCCATGTGAGGTTTCATGCTACCTCATAAATAAGGGGGCCTGTACTTAATGACCTCATTATCTTTTTCCTTTTTAGGACTAGGTGCAGCTTCTCTAACCGGAGTAATATAAGGACCCGCTTCCTACACATAATCCAAGATAGACTTGACCACAACATCAACTAATCAATGGTCAACCGGTTAGGGAGAACTGCCATTAGACTCTACCCACTGTTGCCTAAGAATTCTACAGGGAGGAATTTTTCTAAAAACAAAATAATCAAAAGAAAACAAATCTATTTGACCATTATGAAAATATTTTAGAAATAACATAAAATTACAACATAACATAAATCCAATTAAATAAAACTCATCAAAATTACATGAAATCCAACCCACTTCACCACCACCCAGTGTCCACGTGCATTCGGCTGCCGACATAGTTCACATGGAAGATAAGTCAAATAAGTATCCCAATATCCCATGGAAACAGAAGATCTATCATGAATTTTTCTAGCTCGGAACCCTAATCGTAATAAAAAAATCATGTCTTACAATACTATCGCTTTCTATCTAGATTTATCCCAAATATTTTGACCCAAAAACATTGAAACTGCTCTGATACAATTTTTTCACAATCCATGCTGATCTTCCATTTAACGTGACACCCGACCAAGTATGTGGGATGGACAGAATGGAAATATTGATCCCCACAGGATGTAAAAATGTGTCTGGGGATCACAATTCAACTTGGGAACAATTTTAACCTTGTAAATAATCATAACAACCCCCTATAATGAATATGAAAAAACTGAATAATCAAAATCCAGAATTGAATAACAATTTTCATATTCGTGTTTTAAAAAAAACCCCAAAAGTTCTACAACAAAAAGTAAACTCGACATTATCCCAAAAACCACATTATGTCATTTAGAGTGTCATCCTCAATCCACCACCACAATTCCTGCAAGTGGAAAACACTAGCATAAAAAAACACCATCAACAAACACCTTGAATTTACCTGTGCCAAGCATAACCAAATCTAATTACACAAAAAATAGTAAGTAGGGTTTGATCCAAAGCACAATCGGATTCCACCAAACAATGATATTTCATGCTATAAACTATATTAGTCAAAATATAATGATATCCTTATACAACAGTGTGAAACAATTTTTATATAAAATATTTTTTAAGGAAGGAACGTTTTCTTCTTAAATAATAAACAGTGTGAACTATATAGTGATTGTGTGTGCAATATCCTAAGTGATAAAAAGGTCATGGGAGATCCCTATAGGTTATAGATAATATTTAGACCCTATATACATCTTATATCAGTGGAAATTTGTATAGATGCTGCAACTATATGTGTTCTTGTGTTCAAGCCACCAGAGAGGAGAAACATCCAATATTCTGGTGGTAAACAATAATCATCAATATTTAGTTATTGTTTTCGCAATGAATCCCGCTATCTGTTTCCATCTTGAATCCTCATTGGAATCACATTCATATTAGCCCTTGTTGGCCCACCAAGTCTCCTAGGATTCCATTTTTCTCATTTCACATTCCACATATCACATAAATCATTATTTCCCCATATATATAAACCAAACAACATAATACACTTTGTAAACCTCTCATTCTACATTCATACCCCATTTCAAAACCAAACTCACACCAAAAACATTTACAAATAGTATTCCCATAATAAACACATTTTTTTAATTACCTTCAATGCACAAAACAATGAGGCTTGTATTAAACACATCAGGAATATATTACATTTCCATTAAATACCTTTTTCCACAACAAATCACCTTGTTTCATTTTAAAATCACTTTTCACTCCTCATATAATATTCATAGAAAAAGTGCAAAGATAAAATAAAAAATATTAAAGTCATCAAACTATGTTTAACCATGGAACCACCTACTTTGAGAGAAGAATATTCTAGAATCCATTTAAAACCAATAACTACACCTCAAGTGAACCCTATAAAGTAATAATTCGACCATAAACTTCATAAATAACCCCAACGAATCCAGATATCACCATAAATCATACAACCATCCTTCTGGAGAAGAAAACCCAAAAAGAAATAAGAAAAAACCCTACAAAAGAGGGATAAACAGTGATATAGGGAGACTTACATGATGAATCAAGGTGAAATCTCTCCATACCCACCACCAAAATAGTTCTCCAAGGGAGGGGGAAAGATAGGGAGAGGGGAAAAGGGTATGAAATACCAATGGGGAGATAAATGATGGTTTGGGTTTAAAAATTATTGTGATAAAAATGAAAAACATAAACTTTAATGACCATGACATGCCACATATTTTTTCTGCACAATGTAAAAAATCATGGGGAAGCCATGCATCCATTACTATAATTGTATGACATGTCACAATATTAGCTTACATTTTTTTTCAAAACATGATATATCCTTTTTTATTATCCTAATTTAAAAAAGTCCACTTGGCTTCATGTTTACATATGCAGGGGTGTATGGTTTGGAAAACCATGTGTCAATCATGTGCACCATGTTGTTTACACTAAATTTTTCATTTTTCTCCAAAACACAAAGAAAGTAAAAGGGGGAAAACACTAAACCAAAGATAAATATAATACTACCACAAAATAAATCATGGTCAAAAATCTAAATAATTTAGTAATATATTGAAAACATCTACCAATATACATTTATTCCCCAAAAATCATCCACTTCCAAATATAGAACATAATTACACAATAAGTACAACCTCACTCAACATTTGAGGTTAATGGTATATGGTCCAGAAAAGACACTCAGCCAATGGTTATATACTTACACCCAACTTCAATATCAACACCCCAATAGCTTCTCACAACTCTAAACCAGAGAAATTCTAAATACTAAGAATATGTCTCCCTACCATATAATTATTCAAAAAAATGGTTTATCATTATAAAATCAATTACCTTTTTTCGGAAATAAAAGTCATAAAATAATGAACATGTTGAATAATATAATATTAAACATCTATAATAATTGAAATTATTTGAAAAGGATTAATTCACATTGTATGTAGTCAATGATAACAATGGATTATCCAAAACCAAGATTCACTCATAAATGATCGCATCAAATCAAAGACTATCACATCTTGGTTTCTGATCCATCTAAACACACATCATCCTAAATTCCAGATTACATTACAATGAACTATCCATGCCAAACATGAATGATATCAATTATCCTTATTTGGTTCCCCATAGATCGTCATACTCTCATATGGGAGATAATCAATCACATCACCATTGAGCACTAACTCTTGTGTTAAAATAAATAGACACAATGGAAATCAATCAATCGAAACATATAATGGTTTCTCAGTATATGATTCCTCTCTATCACCTGGATTATAATGAACATCAATAAAGTAATGTAGTTTGAGAATCCTTCAAGTGTTATCATCAAAAAGGCACAAGCATATTGATCATCATAAAAGATTCCATATTCACATCATCAATCCAAAAATGTCCCCTAAAAGGAAACAAAAATATATCATTCATAATGATCCCAAAAAATGTTTTCAATAATATAAAATAAACAATGAGGATAAACAAAAGGTGTTTCTACATGGATGTTAAACGAAAAAAATAGGTCAACATCAACCACATCCACCAACCAATAACTCTTTAACCATGTGATACGATGCACACCAATCCATATAGATATAGACCTTTTCTAATGAGGTATCTATTTCGTTTTAGTTAGGAGCAAATGTTCTTGACTAAAATTTCCCATTATAGTCACCCAACAAATAGAACATCTTAAGGTGACCAAAACCACCACACTGTTTACAAAAAATCAAATATTCCAAACACAACTAATTAGAGTGAATAGATGATGCACACTAGAAACACATGGTAGGCCTCTTATTTTCTAAAGATGGATATACTTTATCAACTATTATAGATGAATTCTTCCCTATATGGCATTTGAATAACAACACATTAGTGGAAAAAAATTATTTGGCATCTCTAATTAAGAGATCAACCAATATGAATTGATGATGTTTAATAGGTATGGGTGAAGACTATTCCAAAAATAAATAGCCTTAATAAATATATCATTGTCCTGACCGATTTTGAAAAATAATATAAAAGATAATTTCTTTTCAAACATCTAAAATGAGACCTTATATTGACCATATCCTATGAACTAAGAAAGATTCTATTTTGTTACTTCATTAGTATACAAACAGTAACTAAATATTGACTTGAATGATTCAAAAGACATTATTTCATATAGGTAATCTATAATGAAAACTTCCAACAACTTCCATCAAGGTTCATCAAATATTGAGTCAACAGACATGGAATTTATATTATTAAGTGTCCTGAAGAAATAAAAAATCTCTTCGACATATTTAAGCCACTTTAATACCTCAAGAAAAAAAGTTTTTACATTATAAGACACTGAATTAAAATTTAATAATTTAGGTATGGGGTATGAAGGTTGTAATTTGTATGTCCCCAATAATCGATATGGAATCTAGGTCGCATATTCAATAAGTGATTCCTCTTTTGGAAAATATGATGTTACACTCCAAAAATAAGTCCGATGAAATAACCTTCAATCATTCAAGGAAAACATCCCAGGGTTCAATATGTTTCATCATGAAACAAAAATTAATAAAATCAAGCATTAACCTAAAATTTGAAATAGACTACAAGAAATCAAGTATCATTCCTATGTTCCATAATCCACTTTATGAATGAATCATCAATTTCAAGACATATAAAAATTCACCATTTAAAAAACATTACTCTTTCTATTCAAAATGATAAATCTTCTTATATATCCAAAAAAATTAAAAATGCATTACCAAATCATAGAAATTATTCCATGAATTGAATAAAATTAATCCCATTTTACAATTATCAAAACCATTTCTCTTTCAAACCTTTTACAATCGAAATTTCTTTTGAAAACATTAAACAAATAATTAGGGATTCCATGATAATTAGTTGTACCAACTAATATTTTCTTAAGATACAACTTTTGGTAATTGAAAACATTTCCCAACGAAAGAAATCTAATTTTTTAAGCCACATTTTTGTTTTAAAATGTGATTTGGAATTATCTACATGTTATTAAGGAGAAAAGATAATAATGAACATCATGAACCTATCCACTTCCAAAACCATATTATATATACACACACAATTGAAGTCTCTTAAATTAAAATATATAAGGGTCAAGTTTAAAACTCTTTAATAACTATGAATGGCTTTGTCATATGGGTTGGTAAACTAAACACAAAACATACCACTATTGATTGATAGATTTTCATATTAATTACATTGATTCCTCATACTTTACCATACTCTGAGAACATGGTTTGACAGTGGTCATGCTCCAATTATATTTCCAAATCCCATAAGATATTCCCTAAATCGATGATATTTTCATTGGGAATCTAAATATCAATATGAATTAAGAAACCAATAAACCTAAATAAACACCCAATTCCCCATGCTCCTGGAAACAGAAGTGTCATTGTAAAGTGGTGGTGAATAATAACCCATTCACAAATGACCTCTTGACTCCCAACAAATTTTTAATATCCTTTATAAAATGACTCAGCACAAATAATATATGTTATCTCATGGTTAAGTGGTTAATTTAATCTAAAAACCTTAATATAACACCATTTGTAACAAACCATCAAGGGAAATAATATAAACTGATATCTTAGATATTTCTACTCTAACACAAAGTGAATTACTAGTCCCCATGAGTTAGAGAAAATAACATGGGAATAAATAAATATTATTTTGGAATTATTTCACTATTAAAAGATTATAATAATCAAATTATAGTTTGTTAACATCAATAGATGGATACGTTAGTTGAATCATGTCATATATATGGAGGCGATACAAAACATGAAATAATGAAAAACTTCCAAAAACCCATATATTGGTAGTTTATGGCCACCAAACATGTCCCACGTATCCCACACATGTTTACCCTAACCCAATCCTACAATGTAATATGATATCACGAAACCCTTATATAAGATCGTAATGGTTGAAAACACCTCATATATTAAGTAGAGTGTAAGGAAAAGAGAAAATTGGGATTCCACCTATGAATCTATAAAAATAATTCATATGATATGAAATTTTTTCTAAAATAGGAATATAATTAAATGATTAAGAGTATTAGTTTTAAAAATATATTCTTAAACAAATAAAAATCATTTATCAAAACAAACATACAAAATGTTCCATTTCACCATTTAAAAACTAAACATTTTTTTATAAATATTTGAAATGCAATTTACAAGGTATATTAAAAAAACATGTAAATTTTAGAATATTCACAAGATTACAAAATATTTACAAGATTCAATTCAATACAGTCTTGGGGCATCATATCATTAAACAGACCAATCATGCAAGTAAACTTTATTTCGATGTGGTGACAACAAATGCAACATCCCAAGTAAATAATGAATATTAAATGTTTATATATATTAATATATGTGAATATAATATTAATATTAAATAAAATGGGATGCTATGTTCGATGGAGTACCCAATACGCAACAACGAGTTTTTTTGAAATCATATGTTTCACGCCAATAATAAAATTATATTATTGTAAATGGTAGTAAACTCCTAATCAAGGTAATGGTGGGAATGAATATAACTAAGTAATAATTTACTATATATGCTTGTAAAATAATTTTACATTTATTCAATAAATGTTATATGCTTAAAATGCGAAAGAATCAAAATTTAAGGGTAAATATTCTAATATTCTTTAAAAGGTCGATTAACTGCCTTTTGTTTGCGAACCCATTTTAAATACACATTTTAAAAATTTTATATGATATATTTGAAAAAATAAAATTCTTTTTTATAATCAGGACATCATTATTTATTTTGTGTAAATTTTTGGTATTTTTCTGATAAAGTTTATTTTTTAAAGAATAGTGTAAAATGCTTAATTTTAATTCAAAAACAATTTTTAGAATAATTTATTTATTTGGTCAGATAATCTTCTTAATTTTTTTTAAAGTGTAATCAAAATGTATTTTAACCATTTAATCCAATTGTGGTCATTTTAATTAATTCCACTTTGAAATTTGACATAACTAAGTGTCAATCATTTAATATATACTGTTTCTTAAAAACATGCTATTTGTTTTGTCAACGGTAATAGATTATAAATTAATGCAACTTCTATGTTTTGAATTTTGTAAAATTGATATGAATTTTGAATTTGTAATATCAAATATATCTTGTGGTAAAATTTTGGTATATTTCTGACAATTGTTCATTTTTAATGAATAGGGAAGAATTCTGCAATTTAATTCAAAACTGCCGTTTCATGCAACTTATTTATATAGTTATACTGTCATTTTAAGTTTTTTAAGGTTTAATTAAATTATATTATTATCATTTAATACAATTCTGGTCATTTTATGTAATTTCACTTTTAAATTGGATGTGAAAACAAATCAATCTTTTGATAGATTTTACTTCATAAAAACTCGTCTTCGGTTTTGACAACGTGAATTATTTTAAATTAATTACTACAATTTATGTGTTTGAATTTGATAAAATGGATTCCATATTAAGAATCAGAAGGTCAAAATTATTTAATTATGACTCTTTTGTTTTTTAACATTATGAATAGTAACGATGATAGTTATCTTTAATTATCGTTTTAATTAGTAACTGAGTAGTTAAGGGTAATAAAATAAAATCATAAAAATATAAAATGACCCCAACATGGGACTTAATGCTACTGGTGGTGTCATAGAAGACACTAGTAGGCCTTGTACCAACCTTGGTACCCCATTAAATAACTTTATTATGATAGTGACCTTTTATCATTTTTTTAAAGAAAAAAAAATGTAACAAAGTGTGTAACACCAAAGTAAAAAAAATTAATTTTGAAAAAATAAAATATATGTTAGACTATTAATATGTATTGGAAATATAAAATTATTTCCTACAATATAGTATTTTCTTATAATTTTTAGACATTAAATAAAATAAATGTTTTATGACACTATGATGATGCAGTGATTACCTCATTAATGGACAATTTAAATAAAACGAAAATATAATGTAAAATATAAGAATAAAACATTTAAAAGACCTATTTTATGGGTGGATTTAGAAACCTTATCACCTTATCCTAGAAATATATAGTTGTGGGACCTTTAAAATCAGAAACTCATTATATAATAAAGTAACATTTCTTGACATTCCAAGAGTTCCCCTCCTCCCTCTTATAAAATGCCCCAACCTCTACCACATTACCCACAACTCTCAAGCCATTGGTTCGAAAACAATGGGCTCATTATTCCTATCCCCATCCATCTCATCATCATTGAATCCTTCTCTTAGACAGAAAGCTCTTTAAGAATCAATTTTTGTCCAAACTAAGGGGAGTTAATCGAATTAAAGGTAAAGTCTTCTCCAATGTTCCTTTATTTTATTTTGCTTCTCCGGCCCCATAAAATATTTTTATAACATTAAATTGTTACATAAAAAGTATCTTAAATATACTAGGATGTTGTTATGAGTATTATTCTAGCTACACTTACACACACCTCCGTCTAATTGTTTAAGAACATACTGTTTCTGTGAATGGCGAATTACTACCTCACGAAATGAGGATTGTTCTATCTTCTCCTACCACCTCTCATGGTGACCATTATGATGGAAGTATATTTATTTATGATATATATTATATTTATTTCCTCTCAACGATTCTGTATTTTACATTTAAAACATACCTTTATGATTTGCATGTTGTGCAAATGCGATAATTTCATTTGAGAAAGTGTGGAATACCACCCCCTCAAGTGATGTGACCCTTTCATGCAATAAATGGAATGTATAATGACTGAAATTAATGAAATAATGTGACCTATATATCATGTATATTATACAGGAATTATAATATATATATATATATATATCTTTAAATTATGTTTAATTCCTTTATTGTGACAAAGAAATGAAAGTAGCGTTCATGTGTACGTACGACCTACCGTCTCTATGAACGGTGCATTTCATTTTTTTATCTCAAAATGTTATGGAATAGTAAAAAATGAATATATAATGTATATATATGATATTTATATAATTAATTCTATTCTGAATATGGAGTAATTATAACTACAAGGACAATTGTTCTCAAACAAGGTCATTTTTGACTCATGTACCGAACATCGACAAAAACGGATGATATGAACTCACATAATTAACTAATTATTGTAAAATTTTAATATGTGATATGAATTGAATAATAAACTTTAATGTAGGTCCTTATGAAATTAGTAATTGACCAAATATTTTTATTTGAAATATAAATAAACAAACAAGAGAAGTCGTAGTTGATGTAATGGATCCTACTTATATCTTTCTTTTTAAGTACTCTCTTTTATGTCGTTTCTTTTAAGATCTTCTTTATTATATTGGGGGATGTTCTTTTATATTACTATTACTGTACATTATATGTTAATATGATGAGATACCCTATTTTATTTCATTAATCCATTTTTTGGATGTTTTAAGTGGCGTCTTTAGGGTGCCGAGTTTTCCTATGGGATTTTTCATCTCACTTTTATTCCCGTGAGATTTATGCAACATTTTCCACTATTTCCTTTTAGTGGTGTATTTAATTCCAATTATTATACTATTTCGGTAATATAATTTCTCTAATGTGTATTTACATCAACATTTTACGGTCCTTCTTTCATGGGGTGAACGTTTTGAAAGTTGCACAAATCGTTACGGGAACCTTTCACCCACCTCTTTTTAAAAAGATTTATTTTGTTAGGTCTTTTAATTTACATATTCTTATGTTGGGATTTATTCTTATATATAAATATTGATGTAAATTTTATGTCCATGTGATGAGATACCCTTTTTATCTCTTATCATCTCTTTTTCGGAATTTTATAGTGACGTTGTTAGGATGTCGAGTTTATGTAAGGGAACATTTTAACCCAATTTTAATTCTTTGGGTTAAACCTCTTGTTATTGATTATGTAATCCTATGAATATGTGTGGATGACCTCTATTTATTTTACACGTAATATCCACTTATATTGGGTGTATTTATATTTGTCACACATAATAATGTAATTGATTTATCCTTATTTTAAGGATATCGTCTTTGTAATGAACTTCATCTCAATATCCTTTCATTGAGGCATATTTTGTTTTATACACAACTTTAATTTATACGGTGTATAAATCCCTTTTAATTTTACTTTTAATCAAATGGAATCATTTTAAATGAAGCATTTTACTAAAATACAAAAGGGAATGTTTTTGTCTTACGTATGTGGCGACAACGACTTCTCCACCATCGTGACCATTATTTGAGTTTTGGCTTCCTCTACAAGACATAAATTTTCTAAATGAAAAATAAATATCGTGTTTTACTTTTCTTTTTTTTGGTATTGAAATTGGTTTTGATAATTTTTTTATTATATCAATGTGTTTTATTGATATATTGTGATTGAAATGTGGAAATGTTATGTTTTCTTTATGCATGTTTTATGTGATAAGATTATTTTATGGTTCTTGGGAATTATTTTTGACGACGGGTGGTTCCATGATAAACTAAGGGCGGGTGAGCCCGAGATAGCTCTCAAATGCATTGGGTAACACAAAGGAGTTAAATTTTAAGGTTTATCTGAAGAGATTTAGGGAATATTCTGTGATGGGTATTCCAAACGTAACCATGAGGGTTACTCCATACGTAATAATGTTATGAATGCCTCATGTTACCTTTATGTCTTATGATTTCTATGAGTTATTCATAAATCTTATTATTGAATGAGGTATGTTGAAGTGATTATGTTTTATGAGTAAAATATGATATCATTTATTCATATGTATACATGGACTAATGTTTTAATTCTGTATTTCTATAACCATTACAATGATTTTTATGCTCATCCCATGATTTTGAAATGTTTTTCATAGGACATAAAGTGAAATATGGCCAAGGATGGGATCATGGAAATTTCAGACTGTCTAAAACAAGGAACTAGACATGACTCTTCTATTCAAGAGTTTTTATTTTGTGAAAAAAACTTGAAAATGAGTAGATGTGTCTACTTTGTAATCTTTGAGATGTAATATTTATATCCTAATTCTCTAAAACTCTAAACCTAAAAAACATCCTCAATGTTAATTATTCATTTAATTCATGATTATATAATGTTTTAAGGCTGGGTCCTTATAAAAAATGAGGTCATTTATCGTGTATCATGTATATGGAAGTTATGTGTATAAACTAGGTATAATAGTGATTCTACCATATAAAAAATAAAAAAAAATCATCATGACTAATCCTACGACTTTCTTATAATCTCACAGGTTTCTATAAAACTCTTTCTACCCTTATCGAATTTCTTAGATGCATGTCTATATCCTGAAACTTTTATGTGCTCTTTATATCCATTAAAATATTGTGACATTGAAAATGATACACATATCTACATTATCCAGTATAATTATCAAGGTTCTCATGTCTAGTTAATATAATTTAATTTGATAATCATGTTATAATGATCTCACATTGATCATTAATATTATCAATCATGGGATCCTACCCTCAAATCAAATCTCATTCCAAATCCCAATCTCCATCAATGTAAAGAATCCCTCTTTAACACCTGAAAATGGAATCTGTAATAATAAAAAAAACATAAAATAAGGGATTATTAAAATATAATATTATCATAATTTGCAACCGGGCTAACAATAATCATCAACTTCAATTTAGATCCTTTTATACAGTTCACCATTAAAAAGTGAAATAACAACAACTTACTTTCAAATATCTTCATCGTAATTCCAAATTGTCCTTTAAAAATTAATTTATTTAAAATCAACTATAAATTATTCAAATTATTTATTACAGTTTTAAATAGATTGAATACATTTAAAAACATCGTTTCAAACCCTAATTCCATGTAAAAAAATCAACCATTCAAATCACACAAGACAGCGCATTTTAATAACAAAGAGAAAAACATTCAAAGATTTATCTAAGTAAATTTTTTAAAAAAATATATTAAATAATTTATAAAAAAACAAATAGTTCAAATCATTTCATTTGAATCAAGGAATTTTATTTTTGGATTAAAAACCCTGGACAAAGTCCTCAATTTCAATATCCATCAAAATATCATTTAGAAATAAATCCAAACCAAAATAGAATTTAATATATTCATAAAAATGATTTTATTAAAAAATATAATATCCATTTAAATAATTCCATGTTTAATTTAATGGGAATATGGTCAAATTACCATTTATAGAGAATTTCCAGACTAATTTTCATATAACACACATTAGAAATTAAAAAACACATAATTTAGAATACATAGGAAAAATGAATTATAAGATTAAAGAAAATAATATAAAAACATACTAGAATATTTGAATTCTAATTGAAATGAATTTTAAAATTTTCACCTCTAATGGATATCTAGAAATCTAGGGAAATGGATCATGAGGGACAGTTGAAAATACCCTTTATCCACAATTCTTCATCAATCATTCATGATCCAATGAAATATAAGGCCATAATAACCTCAAGGGAGAAAGAATCAATATAAAAAAGAGATATTTAACATCAAATAGAAATGAAATCCCCAAAATAGGATAACATCTTAAATTGTATCTTCTATCATTCAATAAATGAGGTTTGTAGAGACAAAATGTTTAAATATGGCACCCAAAATCCAAAGGTTCGGATTTAGTTCTGAGTGGGAGTTTTTTTTGTTTTAATTAGGAAGGTTTTGGGATTTTAATTAATATTTTAGGTCTATAATTACTATTCTCATGTCTTCATATGTTAGATAATGTGGTCCGTACTAGCCATGCACAAACCATGTGACCCCCTTCTTTTTAGGTTGTATGGTTTGGATAATCATGCGCAAACCTTGCACAGATTATGCGACCCACTTCTATCTCAATTTCCTTGTTTTCATAATCATTAAAAACCTTGTGACCCCAATTCAATATTTTTTTAATGTTATGTATTATAATTTTAAAACTATGCACAAATGATATACTATTCGATAATCCTTCAAATCAATTCTAAAAACCCACCATAAATAAGACACAAAGAGATCCAGTCATTGTATTCTCAAATAATTTGGTCAAAACAACTCAAATACATAAATTTATATTAAATTCATCATCATAATATAATTATTTTAGATTATATTTTAAAATAGGAACAATCAATAAAGAATTTTTTTTTATTTTAATATGATGATAAAACAACTAAAAACTTTATAATAATACATTGATTATGGTATGATCTTATATGTGTAGGTGTGACTACGTATTGAAACAATGCTATAATATTATATTATCGAATACTATAAAAATAAAATTTTGGTAATATATGATATTAATAAATAAATAATTTTTTATATTATTTAGTATAAGTTTTAAAATTGGCTCATTATTTATGGAATCACATTTCATTTTGTAGTATTCCTTGAAATAGAATCATCATCTATATAAGAATTAATAAATGTAAAAAAATATCTGATAAAATTAAATTGTTTAATTATAGTTATTTATAAAACATCATTTCTTATATGTATTATTATATGTAAATAATGAACTATGGGACATAAATGATAAAAACATCACTATTATGAAACTAGTTCAAAACAATGATGTTTACTCTCACATAATACAAAAAATTGGTGTTGACTGATTTAAATATTGATACCATATGTAAAAGATATTTATAATAGCTTATTAAAATGATAAATGATCCATAAATATATTATTATGATAATTACATTTTTTATACACGGATTGGAACAGATTTTGACTAATCAATAATTAAGGCAAGGGTTTTTTATCTCAAATATTCCCTCATTAAAACAGAAATCTTATTATACCCCAACAATTAATTATAATGGGTTATATAAATAAAATTTAATTTTTTTTATCTTTTTAATGTTTTATTTTTGATATTATAATTTTTATTTTAAATCATACCAATCAAATGGTTTTCATTCAGGAATTTATAATTCCATTAGGGTTTTATCAACTCAAATTTTGATAGATTGGGATGATTGTTTGGGGATAAATTTTGATCATTCTTTTATCCATCCATTAATATATATTAATTATATTATATCATTTTATTATTTTGGTAATTTAATTATTGCATCATCAATACCGTGTATAATATATTTTTGGAAATAAAGATACAATGTCGGTATTGATAACTCACATTGATACAAATGATTATTTTCATAAATGTATTTATTATCCACCATTCCAATTTAAACATCTGTTTTTTTAAAATATAATATATTTTTTTCTAATTATTTTATTTCCACATTCTCAAATAGACAATCAAAAACACTTTTTGTGAATTTGAATTTCAATCGAGGTTCTATCAAAATATTTACAATGGATTCCCATCAATTAAAAATTAAATATTATTTATTTTACACCACATTAAAATTCATAACCATTTTTCATTTTCAATGATCTATTACTGTTTTTTAATTTTCAAATGTTAATGGTTTAAATGTTTTCAATTCACTATTTCTTAAAATATATTTTTAATTATACATGTTTCTATACATTATTTATAATATAAAAATGTTTTATAATTTTTTTTTATATTTCCATTCATTTGAACATATAATTCTATTTTATTTTCCATTTCAATGATAATTCCTCTATAAATGTTTTCTAAAATAAATTATTCTTCCTATTATTCCATAACAAATTTATTTTATAATGATTTCTTAAAATTAATTTTTTTCCAAAGGGATATTTTTAAAACCACTAAATTTTTTTATTGTTTTTATTTTTCATTTGATACATCCTATTATTAATTAAGTGTATTCATTAAATGATATTGTCCACCTTAATTATCCATATGGATAAAAAAATTTCTATCATGTAATGGATCCTTCACTGCCTTTATATTTCCTTGTCATTGAATGTTTATAAACCTAATTTTAGTCGAATTGATTCCAATACTAAATACACTATTATTTATTGATTTTATTAATTTGTGTTCCCCTGGATTTTATAAATTAATGGATGATGAATTTATTTTCATATATGAAATCCCCTCGCATATATAGTGTAAATAAAAGGAACATTATTGTTATGATTGAATAGTATTTATCTATATTTTTACATGATAACATTGGGTATCCATTTACTATCCTTTGGTTTATCATGTTATGATTAGTAATCAAATTTTTATTGTTTTCTATATGTGATTCTATTTGAGAAGTGTGTGAAATTAATTTTCAATCCATGGGTTTTGTGAGATATGATCACTTATTTTATCTGGAACACATGTGTTGGTGAAGAATAAAAGGGTCATATATCCTCCTATAATGAATTTGATTAATAATATGTCTCATTATATCAAATGGGTAAATGGGAGTATTATTCCTATGTCAACTGTCTCTTTGGGATATTTTTTGTCAAAATAAAATAATGAATCTCATAATTTATACAAAGAGATATGGTGTTTGAGAGGATTTATCCCATGAAAATGTGGTGAACATAAGGATATATCCTATCCCTAAGGTTACCTATGTGGATTAACCTATTCCAGATATGATACAAAGGATATTAGCGCAATCATTATACGTGGTAAATTTCTTGATGGGTATCCTTGAAATAGTCTTCATTTAATAATTTTTATTCTATATTTGATATATGACATATTATTATTCTTATTATTACGAAAATGATATACTTTCATTGATAATTTTTCCTAAGACATCACCTCCATCAAATTATACAATTATAGACTTCCCATAGAGCCACCTTCAACCAACTGTTGTACCAATGGTATACGGTTGACCATACGAAAAAAATAAATAAGGGAAAATATATAAGATAATAACGGGTCTACCTAATATTGGGTCTATAATCCTAAAAAAGCATAACAACCATGAAATTTTTTGGTGATAATTAATCTCCAATTAAATAATTCTATAGTACATATAAAATAATCAGATGATAGGTTGATAACCATAGTGGGGAGATATATTTTTAATCATGAAACCTTTATTAATTTTACACCAAAATAACCACTTTTAATATGGTATGATTAAATAAATTGAAATGTATAAATCATAAGGTGAAATTAAATATAAAATCCAATCTTAATCAAAAATTTATTGATTATAAATACATTTAAATGAGCGTAATTAGTAGTTCACATTGATTTGTTTTCATCAGTAATAGATTCTCAATTATGAATCCACTAAATAAATTCTTCGACATAATCTATATAAATCTCTTTGGGATTTGTGGGAAATAAAAAATTTCCCTATGGTGGTTATAATTATAGTTATTAGGGTGTAATAATTAATCAATTCAATAATTAATTAATTAATTCCTCTAACTCCATCAATGACTATAAACTACCATAGGTTCTAATGAAAATGTAATATAAATTGTTATAATAAAAAATCCAATACAATGTATTCTTCTAAGATCAATTTTTATCTATACGAGGTCCTATTTAATAAATATAATAATTACATCAAAAAATATCCTCATAGGTAGAAAATCAATATCATGTTTTTATTATATTATCTTATAGACTCTAGGACACTTGTCATTCCACACTAGATCATCCAATGATTGAACCCATGATCTGAAAAGGAAAGAACAATCAGATAATTCTTTCAAGGGAATACATTACATTTTATTTACTATTTTACCCATAATATGGTTCCGAGACATTTAATATAGAAAATATATATTGTTCTTGATTTGAAAAATAATCTCACTAAACCCTCCCAAACAAAAACCATTTTTATCTTAAAAGGTTATAGCTGACATCACAAAATAAGGAAGATCACATATTGAATTAATATGAAAATACCACTAAATATTAAAATAAACCAATTCTTATTGAATTTTGATCTCTAATAGAAATAAGTTACCCACTGTCGATTAATGAAATTTCAACTTCCCTTATAAAATATATTTCCACTATTCAATTTTATATAAATAAAAAAGATTCGATATATTTTTTACTATTTTGATGTTTTTTCAAGACTCTTCACTATAAAACATATTCTAATAATAATAGATAATCTACAATTTCCATTCTTAGGGTTATAGACTCACTCCACACCATCAGTGATCAATCTTGAAAAAAAAAAATAAGAGAAAAGTCCATCTTCCCTACATCATATAACTAATCATCAAAAAAATACCACCATGACATATGTGAAACAATAAGGTCGCATGCCCTTATGTGTCCATATAATCAAAGTTTCCAACACCATAAATCATTTTACATGCCCCATTATTTATTGATTATGGTATAAGAATAACATGATCTTTCGTTAAAAAAAAATATATAACGTTGGTTGAAATGTTTCATGTATATATTGATCAGTAATATTTATTAATAATCTGTAAATGGTATCCCTCTTATATGGTTGTTTCTAATTCATGTGACATATCAATGAGAGATTTATATATATCACTAATGTAAACCCAATTTTAATAATTACACCACATTCATCACTTTTTCAAAATCTATAAAAATTCAAAATAGGCAGTTGATACTATTCATTGGACACTTTTCTATCATCATTGAATCATATGGAAACACCTACTCGAGTAAAAAAATAGAAAAACATCATGAAACCCCCTATATATCCATCATATAATAAATATTTCTAAGGGATGGATTCTTCAATTATGATTCACCGAGCATACTATACTGAGAAACAAATTATATAATAGTTTTCTATGCCTAAATTACCAAACATAATTTTTAATCTGAGAATCCGTATAAAACAACCATCAACCACTACATGGTAACTCAATTATATCAAAAAAAATTACTTTATCTCATAAAGACCAATATGCCCACATAATTGCATGTATCTCACTATAATAGGTTTTTTACCACCTAATACTCTCATGACGAGGCCTAAGAAATACCCAAATTCCTTTTTTTCTCCATCATGAATTTCTTGATGTATAGATTAAGTCTGATAAATCATAACGATTGAAGAGATATCATCATTTTAAATCTAATAATTTCATCAACACAAGAATGTATGTCAATTAATATTTATATATATTTTTATAAG
Source organism: Viscum album (assembly GCA_963277665.1). Lineage (NCBI taxonomy): Eukaryota > Viridiplantae > Streptophyta > Magnoliopsida > Santalales > Viscaceae > Viscum > Viscum album. The sequence goes on from OY728155.1 coordinate 1,452,826,864, forward strand.
TGTTAATAAATTATTACCCCATGAAATATTCTTGACACTCCTCCATAAAAAATAACAATTCTTCTCTACAAACATAATGAACCAAGAAACACTAACTACTGGATATGTTGAAAATCTTAATTACATGTGGGTATGTCTTGATCACTCCACTATATGGGGCCTTAGTTGTTATTGAATTATGGTTCCATATCATAATCCATATTTCTAAGTAAAACATGAAAATAAAAAATTATTACCAACCATTATTGTAGTGTATACCACAACAATTCTTCTTCGACATGTAGGAATATCATTAAAGACATCTTTCTCAAAAAAAACTTCATTCACTATATCTGGAGAGTGAATGATGTTCATTATAAGAGGAAATTGTAATGAAAATTAATTTATATCATGGGTTTTAACTATAATCTCTAGATTCCAATAATATGTTTCAAGTTGAATTACCTCATATTGCACCACTTATTATGTGGGTGTATGAATATAAGACATGAAATGAAATCTTATTTTCATATATTATCACCAAAAAATAAAATCTAATATGAACAACATCCACCAACATAGGTAGTTATAAAACCATGATAAGAAAATGTAATCAAATTATCAATATTCAAGGGAAGGATTGATGCATCTCCTAACCTCAACAACTCTCATATAACCTAATATATATTAGTAAATTCTAGAAAAATCTATGTTTTTAAATCATGGAGATACCTATATTCACCCTCACTATCTATACTGTGTATTCCATATAAAAAATATACACCATAAAATATTATGTAAAAAACATACTCCCATTATCATAGTAAATATTTCCCAAGATCTATAATCAACCAATTAACAATTGGGTGAAATTGGAAAGTGTCATTAAATGTAATCCACATAACATCTCGTAATACCTTTTTATAGAGTAAAAACCCAAATAATTTATACATAATAATTCCTCCATAATAATTTATATATTTAAAAACCTTATAAGATAATTGTAATATATTAATATTTATATAATTACATGATACTCTATATGAATTGAAAAAACCAATAATGATGCTTCAACAAAGAGAATAGATGAAACTCCATCAATGGTAGTGTATCCCCATCTCATGTTTAAGAAAGTGAATCATAATCTATTTATAATATATATAAATTTTGTATATATAGCTCTAAGATTTCACTGTCACCAAGTTAATGAAATGTTAAATAAGAAAAAAACATAAAATTATCATACTTCAACCGATCACTATCCATAAAAATATTTGTATAAAATCAAACATTAAAACAAAAACCACATCTAATAACTAATATTACACCTCACATGATATAAAATTTTATCTTCCACATTAAATGAATTTTTATGAAAAAAGGGGAGAAAAGCTTCGTTGGATCATTGGACAGTGAAAAATCATCTCTAAATTTCAGAAAACTCTGTTTTATCAATCTTAGTTAAGAAGTAAAAATTACCTTCCATGGAATATATTCCACAAGACATAGCCCCTACACAAAATGTGGATATCATATAGATATTTCCATCATCATATTGGATTAACAAAAATGTTTGGAGTATATTAGGATGGGAAGTCATAAAGAAAACATGAGGAACTGTAGATGACTATTATATAATGCATGAAAAAATAGTATTTGTAACTCCAAAAAATATAATAGTGTTATGGGGAAAATAATATATTATCATGGTAATTGAGAAAGGATATATTACCCCTCATAGATAAGTTATCCTAGCATGTCTTATAAACAAACTGAAGAACCCTATTTCATTATTTCATGATGTTTCCATTGAGTCCTAAAATGACTACTAGCATCAAACTCCATCCCAATAACAAACCAGATTTTATATAGCTTATACAAAAATCAACCCACCATGTCTATACACTGGATGTTGGTATGGTTAGATTAACCATCAATCCTTTATCTAGTGGTTGAAGGTCTATTTACCACAATATATTTGCATAATCTGATAATATTTGAGGCCTTACCATCTATTTAGCTTCAAAAAATGCATGACTGAAAAAAAAATACTATCAATGAAATAATGATATAGATAAATAATAAATTTAATTGTAGAAAAATCAATCATTCAAATAACTAGTAGTATCAAAATAAATATTCATCCCAAAGTAAAAAATATAAAAATGGGGAAAATAAAATCTTTAGGGAAAAAAAGGAAAAATGACATATGTATCCAATATATATTGGTAATTGTTGCATTTTGGACCAAATAATGATATTTCCTCTTAAAGTAAACTATTTATATAAGTATAATAACAATAATATATATATTATAGTGTCTTTATGTATTATTCTGGACAAAACATGAAATACAACACCTTCAACACCTTCTATGACTTTGCTGGCATCTAGACAAATGAAAAATGTGCGGGACCATGTCTTGTATGGGGTTGAATCTAAACATATAATGAATGAAAATGTGAAAAAAATCATTAAAAACAAATCATCTCAAATCTACTAGTAATGAGTATTAATTGAATAACATTCAATGAAGAGTAGTCTGGATAAAGTCAATAGTAAAATTCTTAGGGATATAATGAAATACTAATAATATAAAGTTGAATCCCCAAATTCCACATCATAGGAGAACCTATGGGATATAATAATAAAAAGACATGAATAATGATGATAATATTCATCAACACATCAGGTATCTAGGTCCACCAAGGGGGTTTGTGAGGTGTCATAAAACCCAAAATAGTCTACACTACATAGAAGTCCATTGATCAAACTCTCAAAATGTAAGACAACTAAACCATAGGAAGTTATGTATCCCATCATCCTTTTAGGTATTTTGGGAAGGACATGAATTTTTACTCAATTTTTTGATAGTATAATAAATATTTTTAATCTCTTTTGGTTTGATAAGGTCTAATGATGTTCCAATCATTTTTTAGAGAATAAATATTAATATTCCAGAACATATAGTAAATTTTTTATCTCAATTAGATATAATTGAAAATGTATTTCAATAACCCCTCACCTATTAATTGTTCTATATTCTACAAATATTATCAACTGATAGGTTTTATTTAATTTAGAATAAGTGTGAATTAACTATATAAATATTAACTATAGCTAATAAAGAATTATTTCCTCTATATTTCATTGCATTATCAGTGGTCATGTCCATGGTTAATTCTTTACATTTCCATAAATGTGTAGTTAATGGTTACATAATTCCCTTATATTTATTCCTCATATACATAATTTTTTGACCTATAATTAACTTTATTATATATTATTTTATATCCTTATTCATGTTGTCCCACAAATAATTCTATCAGATATCATTATACACCTTCAGGATCCATGACTGAATAAATAATGATCAGATATGTGATTTACTCAATAACTCCTTTTTTACCTCATGTTTTTATGGTATAAAAATATATAACCCAACCCATAAAACTCATTATATAATAATTATTATATATGAGGATTTATTTTTTCTTATAATATATACCTTATTTTTCTTTTCTATATAATCCCTTCAAATAATGGAATGTTGTGCAATAATTTGAGATTGGTAGGTTGTGTTTCCTAACCAAATGTCTTTAATTTCCATCACTTTCATGTCTATTAAAATTGTATCTTTCCTAATTAACATCATCCATGTATTTATAAAATCCTTTCTAGATAGATATGGTACCACTTTAAATAAATTCTTAATAAGGTAATTAATGTACTGAGAAATAAATGTCACTGACTAGATCTAAAAATAATTTAGTGTGAATATTATTCTTCATATAATGAATATATACTTTAGGATATTATTATATATATATATTTGTAGATAAATCAATAAGTAAAATTAATCAAAATATTTAATAAAAATATCCCTGAATATATCTATAAATCAGGTGTTGAATAGATATTATATTTGGCTATTAAATTCTAGAAGGCACAGGTTTTCATGAGATCATATAGTGTCTGTATAAAACTAAAACCATTACATTATGCATGATTTTATTCTGTATAAATTTCCCCACTAGATTGTAGTTTGAGTAATGGTAAAACGATAAGCCTCATTTTCAATTCATTACATCTATCATAATATTACATGGTCTAAAAAATGAAACTCTCATCAGAAATATATTTTTCATAAGGTATTAAAATAAAGATAAGTTTCTCATATATATTTGATAGTTCATAGATAGTCCCATGAACCTATAAAATTCCATAAACGATGATGGCCTGAGTCACACTATAGTAACATTTTTCCTCGAAGGATCCATAAATATCTATTATATTGTTATAAAATTAGTATTAATAATATTTATTCCATCCAAATATAACATTTACTATACATTAAAAATAACTTCATCATTCACGATGTCTTTAATAAATTACTCATATTCATGTCATCATTCCACTTATCTATTAAGTGTATTGGAATATAATTTATTAAGGAATTTTTTTTAATTTACTCTCTATATCCTCTACTTATAATGTACATGAATTTTAAGGATCATTTTTTAGTCTGATGGTAATTACGTTGAAATCGTAGTGTCTATATCTTGTTAAAAGGGAGGTATTGCGAATAACAAACTTTTTTATTTTTTATTTTTTAATTTCCCAACCGAAGTTCAATCTTACTTTCTATTTTTTTGAAATGGATTTTGGTGTACCAAGCCATCCTTGTCGAGAATTCCTTATAAGGACCGATATATATTCAAATTCCATTTTCTTGTGTCTACATAATTTTTGATACATCAGAAAAATCACAATTTCATGGAAAATAATTATTGAAAATATTTTCTTGAATCCGTCCAATTATATAAATTCAATTTCATTATTGATTTTCATGTTCTTGATTAGTGTCATCCAAACCTTGGATTCTCCCTCTTGGAATTATAAAAACAGTATGACTTTCTCTTATTTTTAGAATTTGAGAGAAAATAATATCTTGTTAGTTGATAATATATTTTGTTGCATGACGAGGGGACCATAAGTTCAATCAAAAGATGTTGACCTTTATATCATAATGGACTCAACATTGACATTATGTTAATTGAGAAAAGGAGGTACATAAAGATTATTTACATTATAATTCCTACCATGGATCATTCTAGATAGAAATATAATGATCTCATATTCTCCCATTCCCAAATAGTTATGAATCTCATTAGGGAAATCAATAAATTTCCTATTAAATTGGTTTTATTACAATTAACCATATTTAATACCATTAAATAAAATAAAGATAAATAATGGTTTAAAATTCCAAAACTAACATGAATATATTGAGAGAAACTTTGAAAATAATGTAATAACATATAAATGTCATGCATATCAAAAAATATTAGTCTATAAGTCTACATATATGTTATCCAAGGTAATTTTCCTGTTAGAATTTTAATACAGACAATATATTCACGTCTTTAAAAAAGCTTCATTAATTTTTTGTGAATTACCCAATCTGTGTCCCTATAGACTTTCCAAACATGTGTGAAAAGGAATCATTCTATCACACTAGGTAGATGTAAATTCAATACCGTACGAAACTAATTATGGTTTTTAAAAAAATTTATATATGTATTCTAGTTCCATATCAACCATTTGTCTTTAGATATGGATTTTTTTTTCATGGAAACCACACGCTATATATGTTAAAAAACTCATGATATTTTACCAATCATAAAACTATCCATATATTTTTATATAAATAATTCATTTGGTAATCCTATAAAAATAACTACACCCTATTATGATATAAACTTTACACACAAAATCCACTTACATATATGATTGCATGATTAATAATATAAACATCTAGTAAACATGACTAAATGATCAAGAGGCCTAGTGTCCTTAGAATAATAGGTTCATAAATCATAATGATGAAACAAAAATAAAACATTATTTTTTAAATATCAGTTATTTCATCCTATATCCCTTTGATCTTATAAGATATAAAAAGATGATAAGAGGAATACATAATAAAAAATTTTTAGATATAAATCTCAGTAAAGGAATTTGGATTACAATGAGGCATAACATATGAGCTAAATAACATCACATGATAAAATTAAAAGAGTGTTTCATGAATAATATTATGGATTAATAATATAATTATTATGAAATCATATAATTTTAGAATCATGAGAATTTTGTAGACACATAAAAGTTGATATAATCCTAAGTCAAGGATCACCACCATGATGACAAATTACGGTTGATCGATCCATATCAAAATGTATGGTTATTCCATAATATCATCTAAATACTATTTTTGATATATATATTACCCAATGTATTGCATAACTATCTGAGAAAAACCATGAGAATATATACATGTGTAACTATTCCAAATAAGAAAATTAAGAATAAGTATAACAAATAAACATGGAAATTAATGAGTTAAATATTATTTAATGAAATAATATTCAATTAATATTTTATAAATATTATAAATTGTGTAAAGACCTAATTAATATTGAATATCATATATCATTCAATATATATATTACTAAAATATGGAGTTCATTTGAGGAACTATTCATGTGAAAATGTTGTGAATTTAAAATTGAATTAACCTATCAAATGGTATTTTACAAAATTAGTAAAAGGATTTTATTGAAGGAAATAATATAGAATTTTTATTAAAACCACTGGTAAGCCGAAATGGTTAATGAAATGATAGTCCTCATTCTATGAAATCATGAATAGTTTAAAGACATTAAAAGGGAGTATCATTAAATAATTAAGGTATAAAAAAGTTCCTTCTAATTTTGTTTTTTATAGAGAAGATTTATAAATAAACACTAGTAATTTCTAATACTAGAAAATTGAGGGGGATGAATTTTGTTACATATATATATAAAAAATATTTATATTAGAATAATTTCATTATTATAAATAGATATGGATAGGTTTTTAGAGGTAAAAATTTACAAACCTTGGAAAAGTGGATGATTTGTGGGATTCATATACCTCAAATATAGGTTCTCTCCATATTTTCACATAATATATAGATTAATCTAATTATAATTTTTGAAAACTAGATTGTGAAGTATAATCAAGTATTTCAGAAATATTATAATGAATTTTTGTGATACTAAAAAAAATTATATTGTGTCAATATTAATTATCTTGTGGTAACTAATTTCTTAGATCAAAGATAACATCACTTGTGGAAGGTTATATAATTTCAATATGAAATGGATCTATGACAATATAAGAATAATGGTGTTTATTTATGGAGTTTCAAAAATTTCAAATGGTTTATAATGTCCTATTGTATTCATCAATGGGAAATATCAATGTGGCATAGGTGTTACTATTAAATATGCAGTCCATTTATATGAGTTTTCTAGTCATGATGAATTTGTTGGCTTTAATTTAATATTATGACTATATAACCAACAATGAATGAAAAAAATAATATTCTTATTTTGATCATTATAATACGTAATTTTAAATGGTCTAGGGAAGGAACAATTTTAATTAAATTAAGGAAATAACCCTTTTAATAGGAATAAGTGTAAACTAATTACATGAACTGAAGCCCCATGGGATTCAAATCACACATTATTTCCCAATAACCAACAATTTTTCTATTTAAATAAACCTACACAACTTCAGCATCATACCCCATATCCCCACATTAACTACCCAGGCATTGCATACTTGAATATTAAATTATATTTGTGGAATACAGATACATATGCAAAGAGACCACATAAGTTTAGTGCCTCTAGAACCATTGAAGCATAAAATACATGTTCATAATGAATATACATATTCTTCCACCAATTTTATCTTTTCTAAAACCCTTTTATTATATATCATACTTAAAATAATTTTTCATATTCTAGGAAGAAACATATGAAAACATTGATCTCGAATGCTCATTAAGGGTAAAAAATGATGATATTTAAGAATAAACATGAGAATAATGTTTATGATAATGTGTTAATAACATTAGAAAAAATAAACTATATTTAAAAGATCATAAACATGAATCCTGGAATAAATATTGGTAATTAATAAGACATGAATCATAAGGGAATTAATTGACATGATCCATAAGATCATAAATTTAACATAAGACATGAAATTATGGCATATCGAAAAACATTTAACTTTTTGAACATGTATAAATAGTAACATGTTCACTTATAAAATCAAGATCTTGAAGCTATACAATCACATAAACATATGTATGTGATACCAGGTCCACACATAAAATAATGGACATGAAAACCTCTTCTATGCAAAGATTTATGAACATGAAATCAAGTTCACACATCAGATATATACCTCATGAGTTATCAATATTTTCCAAAATCCTTTGAGTGAGATATAGTTCCAAAAAATCACATAATAAAAACCATACATATGTGTTCTAAATGAACCTAAATCATTCATCATATCACAACCCATAAAAATAAGAGGTTTATAATCATTTAATTATAAAATATCTCATAGGAAAAAAAATTCGTAAAAAATAGAATAAAATATTAAGACAATGAATCATAATAGAATCATTGTATCATATCCCACGTAAAACATAAGTAACATAATATAAAATAATCTTAGAAGGAAAATAATTTTCTGAGTTCAATTGAAATTATTCTTGAGTAAAATATCCATTCAATTTTAAAAAATGATGTTCAAAACATAAAACATATTTTAACCATTGAATTTTAAAATAACATTTAAAAAATATAAATTATTCTTTTAAAACTATTTTAAACATCAATTAAATTCTTTTTATATGAAATAAAAAATAATTAAAAAACATTTATATAATTTATATAATACCTTATTTTGATGGAACACATGTTTCTTAAAAAAGAGAGAATAAAATTACATGAATCATAAAATACATGAATAAATGTATACTCAGGATAAATATTTTCAATGTGTGTTATATACACCTTAAAGAATAATTTTGGTTCATAACCTAAGATGTGTCTCGATGAAGGGAAATTGAGACAAAATTACATTACTGATTTCGTAACATTTGAACAGTAAACCCCATAAAAGTGAGATCAAATAATAGATATATAAATACCTGTAAGATCATGAAAATTATAATAAATTAAATTCATCATCATTATATACATCACACAAAATAAAATACTAGAGAATATGAAATATGTTTCATATAGAGAAAAGTGATATTATAAATCCCCTTACTACAAGAAAATATTTTGAATCATGATTCCCATGAAATAGTTAAATAAATTTAAACATTTAAAATAATTAAATAATTTAAATTCATGATATATAATTTCATTATTTATTATATATTCCACTCGATAAGAAAAAGTGTTGAATATAGCTTATATCTCACAGAAATAAAAAATGAGATGAGAAAACCCTAACTATATATATTTACTATCATTGTACTAATTAAAAACTCAGGTATAATAAACATATGATTATTATACATCAATTAAACAAGCATATTAATATATATTATAAAATTTATGATTTACATATGACCGTCTATTAACCATTTATTAACAATTCTATGTTAAAGTTACATTTTAGTTAATAACCACTTGGTTTTTCACATGTGTTTTGATTTTTTATATTTTTTGTCCTATTAATTATATCATTATTTAATAATACAATTATTGATAATAATGAAATCAATTTCATATATATCCATTATATATATATTTTTTTATAATCTCTAATATAAATAATTTTAAAATGAAATACTCTATTCATTGAGATGGTAGGCAGTACATACACATGAATGTTGTTTTCAATTTATAATCGTATTGAAAGAAATAAAGTAAATGAAAAATAATATTAATATATTATAATTATTATTTTAAATATATAATATAAATTCAGTAAATTCATCCTTAATACATTCCATAAAATGTGTGAACGAATCAAATCACATTGAGGGGGTGGTAGTCCACAATTGCAGAAACGAATTAATCATATGTCTAAAACTGTAAAGAATAATAGTATGTTTATATATAATAATTTCAAAATAATAAATGAATCCTAAATATAATATATATAATATAAAAATAGAAATTTTATCATTAATCCCAACCATGAATGGTGTAAAAGGAAGAAATTAGGACGTCTGTTCGTAAGGTGGTCGTGTGTCGTACACACGAACCGTGATTGTGTATCCCATTTAATGAAAGTGTGAATGACTATAGGTAAAATACATAATATAAAAAATGAATTTATATTTAGGTTATTGTTGTTATTAAAGAAAGATGAATAAAAAATAATTTTATTTGTTTAAGAAAGTAATAAAACAGAAAAATTTGTTGATGAACATCACCTATTCATTGTGTATTTCTTATTTATTTTAATATAATGACTCAATTGGTTAATTTTCATCAAAACTTTGGAATTTTGGGATTAAGGAATGTAATTTTAGAGGATATTTGGATTTTTACGAAACTAAATAGGTTCAAATATTTAAATAATAGAAAACAAGATTTTCCCACTTATAATAGAAGTGAGGGTCATTTATTGAATTTTTTAAAATACTAAATTATAATAAATCCCATATCAACAATATTACCTATAAATGGATATGGATTAGATGATAAGATTTTATATGTTTATAATATTATCAAAAAATAGTCTTTTGACATGTTTTTGTGTTATTTCAAACCTTACCTCTTGAATAACCCATAATTTATACATTTTAATTTCAAAAAAGGTAAAAAATATTCTATATTAATTGGATGTGATATTAATTTATAAATGGTAATATGGACTACAAATGCCTAGTTTTTTATATTTTAAACCATATAGCATCCCCTATTACTTATTTAATGTATTATTTATTTATAAATAATTTAATAACAAATTATTTTCATAAAATATCATAAGTATCAATTTTTAGAATAATAATTACATTAACTTCAATAAAATCAATACAAAATTATTTATTTGAACCAACTAATTTGATACCCCCATAGCATTTCATATTAAATTATAAAATTATTATAAAACCTTAATTAAGTAAAATTATATTTATTTTGATATTTCAAATATCATTTAATTAATTATATCAATAATTGAATAATCACTGCATCATTATGGTGTAATGATTTATAAAAAGTATATTTTCACTAAAATTTAAAAAAAATCATGATATAGATAAATGTATTCAATTTTTGAAGAATATGTATAATCCAGAATATCTTATATTTAAACCCATATTAAAAATATTATACTTATCAAAATTAAGAGTGTGACATTTTGTCACTCTCTTTGATTTTAATAATATTCAAGCCATTTTCATTGAATATTTTCCATTAAATTATTATATTCTATTAATTATGTGTTACAGGTAAAATTTAATTCATCCACTAACATCTTTTTAAGTATTATTTTTGTTTTAAAATATTTATAATATTAATTGTATTATTAATTAGTAGATGTATCATTAACTATAGTAATAAAAATTACTAAAGTTACTATAGATATCTTCCAAAAAATAAAACAAAAAAATTAATAAATTTTAGACATATTATTAAAATTATTTAATCCATTTTTTAAAATTTAATACATAGAAATTTATATATTTAATATAATGCTAATCTCATTGACAGAATAAGACATTGAGTTTTAAATGAAGTAAAGTCAAAGTTAGAATGGTTTTTAATTACTATTTCAAATATAAATTGGATCCAATGACATATATTGGATTAAGTTAAGTAAAATTTTAATAATTATTTTTTAAAACTATTTCAAAAATGAATTTATCTATAATAATATGTTAATAAAAAAGTTTTCCTGAATAAAATTCAATCGTTTTTCAATATTTATCAAATCATGATGTTTCTCAGAAAAATACAAAAATTTCACTGAAATAAAATATTCATATCCTCCATTAAAATAAGTTTTTTATATTTTCAAATAAAATATATAAAAGTTTCAAAAAACTAATTTTTAGCAAGTTCACAATCAAAAGGGGACAAAACTATCTTTTTAGAACAAATTTTTTTTATACGTACAATTGGTTTTGTTTTCATATAATGTATAGAAAACACATAAAATGAATGTTAAAAATTATATTTAATATATTATATATATATTATATATATATATATCATTAATGAAATATATTAAGAGTTATTTTACTATTTATTGGTATAAAACACACCTGTGAACATTTAAATATTTTTTTCAGAAAAACACTTCTTTTAATCATAAATAAGGTTTTACATCCATTTATAATTAATTGGTCAATTAATTGTGTGTATATGTATAGAAATTTATTTAAATATTTATTTAAATATTTTCATACCCACTATTCTAATATCTAGGTTATAATTTCCCTATTAAAATAATTATAATAGTTATAAGCAGTCTTATAGAAACATAGTCTTGTGTGTAATGAAAAATAAGGTGGTGTTACTTGTAATAAAAGATAAATATGGATGTGTGTATAATTCAAGAAAAAATATTGATTTTATATAACAAAAGAAATATCTATTTTTTATAAAATGAAAAATATCAAAGGGATTAAATTATTTTGAAATAAATTCCACAAAATTGTGGGGTGTTACATCCCCCCCCACTGAATGAAATTTCATCCTCGAAATTAATCACTATAATAAAAAAATTAGGATAAAAATGCCTCATAATATCATCTATTCGCAACATATCTTATTTAAAATGGAATGTTATCAACAAAACATTAATCATGTGAGTGGTCTTGTTTGGTTTAATGTTATCTCTGTGATCCAAAATTTCAACCAGTTTCTTTTCTTAAGAATTATATTGACCAATGGAATGATTTATAAGTTTAGTACATGTGATGGATAAGGTATATACTTCCCAAAAAAAGATACAAGTAAAACATCGTGAATATGAGAGATATTTCTTTGTAAAAGCATTTTATAAGCTATCATTCTTATATAATCATGAGTTTTAAAAGGAAATTACAACCTCTAAATTTTAAATTTTACATAAATAAAAAAATTTGTATGTTTGAGAATTATTTTTTATTAAATCCACATAAAAAATATAGACAATAAATTTTATTTTTAAAATGAAATTTTAGTAACTTTATGGTTGAAAAATGTAACACATTACCTTCTTTATACATCAGAGAACATATGATTCAAGTTAATACAAAAATTTGGATGATAAATATAACTATCATGTTTTGATGGAGAGTGATAGAAAAAATGGTTAAGGTACTGTATAATTTAAAAAATACATTATCCAAATAGGAATGAAAATGTCCATTGATATCATAAAAATGATGGTAATGGGACAGAATTTTATTTCAATATTGTTTTCCAAAAGTTGAATAATTTCAATTAGAATATATACCTACTTGATTTCTATATTATCTCACCCTTTTTTGTACATTGATCAATTTAAACTTCATCTATTATTACAAGAACTAAAGGAGAATTTGTAATTCATGAATTATTATCATATAATGAGATCCATAATTATGATGATATATTATTCCATAGGCATTTATCACTCCAAAATGGATATCATGTGTTATCCAATATGCATAAATACTCTTATGATGAGATAATACATCAATATCTAAAACCTCATTCTAAATTTACTATAACAAACAAAATAAATTGTTAACCTTGTAACCCATATAAAATATAAAAGTCTATAAAATTAGAATGGGATTCACTACATTTCTCAAAATCAGCTTTACATTGATACTGATATATCATAATATAAGTTTTTTTTTCAAATACCAAACATGTGAATACCATCATCATGTATTTTATTAAAACATTGTAATTTCTATAAGTCCTTATTTAAAACATGCATTTTTTATTATCTTAAATAATACTAGATATATTACATAAGTAAAAAAATTTCATAAACTCTATCCATGATATTATAAAACACTTTGATAAAAAATCCTCAATCCATTCCAAGGTAATCTGTACTATAAAATTTACTTATTCAAATCCAGCATAGCATTGTCCCAACATCATTATATCAACATTATAAATGAATTAATGGATATTTTTTCCTAAATCTTATCTATCCCATTAATATCAATTTTATATTAAATAACTTTTCTATGTCTTTATCACCATTTAACATATCCTTTTCAATTATTAACGAAAATCATTTTCAAAAAATCCTTATATATTTCATGATTCATATCACATAATCATCGAATTCCAAAAAATATACACTTCAATTGTCCAATGTTATTCGTAAACCATTACTCAAGATTTATAATCTTATTATTTCCTAGAATATGAAATATTAATCATGACTTATGGTTCCTCAACCTCAATGTAATCATTCTTCTTACATTAATGTAAACAATACTATTACAAAATCATACACCTTTCACATGTTGTTTGTGGTCTCTTTATCCTCAAAAGTATAACCAATAATCATTCCACCTTCCTTGTTCTCTTTATTATATTTTTTCTTAATACATTGATTTTCATAATTCACAAACTTTTCACATCTAAAACATTCAATATTAACCATATTCCATCAAGTTCCCATTATAGATTAATACTAGAAATCATATTGTGAGAAACACATATCATATAATAAAAACACATCATCAGGAAAAATTACTTATAGGTTTCCAATATAAATACTTTTACATTTAAATATAAAATTTATTTGGTTTTTGTTTAGAAACATACCTGTAAATATCCTTATAAATGAACATAGTTGTCTCTTTAAAGATTCTCATCCAATTTCCCATAGCAGGAATAATCTTTTTTCATAATAAAAACCACAATGTCTTAGGAATAGTGTACATGGATATTACATAATTTTCGTAGAATAAATATTCACACATCCAAATTCCATATTAGATTACTGACTTTGGAATCAAGGAAGAATAAACATCTGGTTAAAAATACATATACATCATCTCCTGCCTATTTACTCAAATCTAGAAACCTTTTCGACATATCATACATAATCCAATTCTTCCAATCCTGGGGAAATGAAACATAGTAAAATGGTTGTCTAATATAATCTTTAATTGTAAAACGGAAAAATACTAGAAAAAAATGAGAACGAAGGTTGCGTTAATTTTATCATAAAATTAAAAGTTCATGCCCTACATATCAATGATAATAAACATAAATCATGGAAAAAAGATTTGGTTGTCTGTAATACATGAATCATAATGTAATTAAATAATATAATACAAGTTATCAAAACATTGACATAAGACATGAAATTGTGGAATATAAATAAAATTGTAACTTTTCAAACAACTATAAATAGTAACATGATCAGTCCATAAATTACAGAATTGAAATCAGGCCACTATATAAACATTTAGACATGAAAACTAGGTCCACACATAAAGTTATAGAAATGAAATTTTGGACCATACAATGAATTGTGAACATGAAATCAGTTTAACATATAATATATAGACATAATGAGTTACCCATTCCTAGCCAATTCATTTGAGGGAGATATTGTACCTACCCATCATATAATAAAAATAATATATATATATGTGTGTGTGTGTGTTTGTGTGCTGTAATAACATAAATCATTTATCATATAAGAACCCATAAAAATTAAAGAGCTTCAAAAACATTTGATTAAAACATAAATCATTGAAAATAAGAATACTCTATAATCATAAAAATAATATATTCAGATAAATAATATTAATAATATCATTGAATCACATTCCTAGTAATAAAAAATTGATGTCAAATAATTTTTTCCTAGATGGGAAACAATTTTGTGGGATCACATGAAATCATTCTTGAAAAAAAAACGTTTCCATTTATAAAAACACTTTTTAAATCATAAAACATTTAAAATAACATTTTAATTTAAAATAACCGTTAGAAAATAATATATATGCATTTAAAACTATTTTAAACATCTTGGAAATCCTTTTTTTAATGATTAAAAAATCCATTGAAACACTTTTAGTGCATTTGTAAAAAAAAAATTAAGGAACATAGATTTCCAACCGAAGAGAGAATAAAATTTAATTATTCTTAAAATATCCTAAAATGAATTATATTAATGATATAACATGTCATAGGGAAGTATATGCATATAATAATATAATTTATATGTATATCATAAAATGTGTTTGAGAATAAAACTTGACAATAAAATTCCATTACTGATTTCATAAATTTTTAACTGTAAAAACATTGAAAGGGAGATAATAAAATGGATATATAAATATCAATAAATTTAGTGATATGGATCATATATTAAATTCATGGTCATTATATAGTCTACATAAAATACATTAATAGTGAATATGGAATATTTATCGTAGAAATAATAGTGAGTCTTCAAATCCCCTTACTACTACAGTATCTTTTGAATCATAAGCCCCGTGAAACAGTTGTATAAAATGAAACCTTTATAATCCTGAAATAAAAAAAATTATGGTATAAAATTTCATGAGGTAGTATATACACCATACAATAATAATAAAATTTTAATATAGAATATGTCTCACAAGAATAAATTTGAGATAAGAAAACAATTAAATTTTGTCTTGACTAACATCATAGTCGTTAAAAACTACTTTATAATAAATATTATTTTTTATACATATTTTAAATAACTATATTTAACTATATAATACAATATATTTTTATTTATTAATTTCTATTAACTTTTTATTAACAATTTGAAGTTAAAGATACACTTTTTTGTAATAGCTGTAATGTTTTTCTTATGTATTTTGACTTGTTTTATTTTTTATCCTCTTATGTATACCATTAATTAATCTTCTCAAGAATGATAAACAAGATATAAATATTATATAAATGCATTGTATATGTATTTATTATAATCTATTAGAGATAAAATTAGAAAATTAAATACAATGTTCATTGAGACGGTACATCATACGTTTGAATGAATAGAATTTTTATTTTTTTATCGTATTGAAAAAAAGAAGTTCGATGAAAATTAGTATCAATGTAGTATAATTATTATATAATATATATCATATATGTTCACTAAAACCATAATTAATACATTCCATTTAAATTTTGAATGAATGACTTTGTTTTGTGGTGGCGGTGGTCGACACATCCACAAATGAAGTTATATTATTTACATAAAAATGGGAAGCATTATAGAATGTGTTATATTATAATAAGAGAGGAATAAATAGAATATAAATATCATAAATAACATATATATCATATAAAAAAGTAATTTTCATCGTTATTCTGATCCATTAAATGTGGAAATGGATGAACATGTAACATTAGCCCATGAAGTTAGATTCTTCCATACACTTGAATGATGATTCTATATCACATTTGTTGGAAGTGTGTGTGAGTGTAAGTAAAATAATTAATATTAAAACATATAAATATATTGATTATACTTATATTATTATAAAAACATGAAAGTATAATAATTTAATGGGTTTAAGGAAGAAATAAAAAAGAAACATTAGTTGATAATTGTTACACCTTCTTTGGGCGTCTCCTTTTACTTTAAAAAAAAGTATCATTCCACTGGCCTTATTCCAAAATTTATGATTATAATATGAATGGATTCAAGTTAGAAGTAGATTGAGTTGTATTTTTCTACTCCAAATAGGTTATGAATATTTAATAAAATAGATGAGGTGGTTTCCTTTTATTTTTAATGGGAGGGGAACTTCTTTAATTTCAAATAGGATACAATTTTAATAAATTAAATATAAATACAAATTCCTAAAAATGGGAATGTATTCAAATTTAAAATTTTATAAAGTTTCAATATCTTCAACCAATATATATTTTTTCAATTTCTTGGTTTATTTTAAACCATTTCATTTATATTTAACCTTAATTAACCCAGTTTGATTTTAACTATAGCAACATGTTTTTCTATACCAAGAGGATGCAATTTTAATTTATAATGTTTATGTTGGAGATTAAATGAATTAGTTTTGATATTGTTTATCATATATCATCCCATTGTTTGTATTGAATGTTTTTATAATTTCTTAATAATTTAATAATATATTATTTCCATAAAATATGACAACTATCAACTTTGACACTATTATTTAATATATATTTTTAAAAAAATGCAGAATATATAATCGAATAAATTCAATTAATAAACATTAAATATTATATTCACAATAAAAAATCATGGATGACATTAACTATGTAAAATAATATTTATTTTAATATTTCTAATATCATTTAATTGAATTTTTCATTAATTGAATGACTACTACATCATCATTGTTATATTATTTATGAGAATTATTTCCCAAATAAAATTTAAAAACAAAAAACCAATATTTTGATAAACATTTTCACTTTCATAATAATATATAATGCCAAGAATATATTATATTTAAACCTAATATTTAAAATATTGTATTTAGTAAAATTAAGAGTGTGACATTTTGCCACTCTCTTTAATTTTAATCACATATAATACATTTTAATAGAAAAGTGGAAATTAAATTATTCAATTTAGATACTTATTTGTAAAGGGTCAATTTAAATTCATCCAATAAAATTTTACCAAATTTTTTATAGTAGTTTTATAATATTTATAATATTATTTTTATCCTTAATTACATGATTTACCCTTATATAAGAAAATTAAAATTACTAATGTTACAATTAATTTTGTCCAAAATAAAATATAAATATTTAATAAACATGGATCATATAATTCCAATTATGGAATAATTTTTTTTAATAAAATGAATACATGTAAATAGATATAATTAATATAAAAATAATCCTCCAGACGGGATGAGATGATGAGTTTTTAATGTGGAAATGTCCAAAAGTTTGGATTGTTTTTATATCCAATTTAAATGTGAAATTGGATCAAATAAAATTTATTTGATTAATTTATATATATTTTTAATAATTATTAATTAAAACTAGTTGAAAATATGATATAAATATATCAATAAGTTATAAAAAAATTATTTCCTAATTAAAATTCATTATCTCTTAACAATTCATCAAAAGATATAGCTTCATAGAAAAATTTAAAACGCTTAACAAAATTTTATTTTGATATACCTCTATAAAATCCCTATTTTATTTTTTCAAATAAAATCTATAAATGTTTAAAAAGAATTCATTACGTCTTCCTTAAAAAAGGGGGAAACATCATTTTAATAAAAATTATTTTTTTGTAAAATTATAATTTTTCTTATATCATGTATCTAAAACAAATAAGTTTAATATTAAAAATTATATTTTATATATTATATTTTTATTTCATTAAAATAATCTATCAATATTTCGTTATCTATTTATTCATATAAAACACTGTTATGCACATTCAAAGAGTTTTTTCATTAAAATATTTCATTGTATTTAAACAAATTATTTAACATTAATTTATAATTAATTCATCCATGAATTATATGTACATGTGTAGACCATAATTTCATAATATATTTAATCTGGTTCATACCCACCATTCTAATTTCTGGGTTAAAATTTTCATTTTTAATAGATATAATAATAAAATGTTGTTTAATAGAAAATCATCATTGTGTGTAACTCCAATTAAGAAAGTGTTGTATGTAATGAATAATTAATATGGGGGTGCATATATTGAAAAAAAATCATTAGTGATTTAACCTATAAGTCTATATATATTTTTTAAATGAAAAATATCAAAAAATAATAATTCAAAAAAATTAAAATCTTGGGGTGTTACTCCTAGCTACCTACAACATGACATATGATATCGTCTTCCTATGTCAGCTATCAAATCATTAACAACATCATAAATCACCCCAATGTGATACTAAAATTAAATTCATAGACTATTGGATTGATATTGTAGTGTTTATTAACAATCATTTTAGATAATAAAAATATATATCGAAATATCCATAATGGTGGTGGTGGGAGATGAAATTTTTTCCCATGGGGAGATAGTCTAACCATATTACGAATAATGGTTTCCATTTTTTGTCGATTTGTGGTAGGAGATAAAATATATTTTACTCACTAACAATAAAAATCAGTATAATTTTTATAATAATTGTTCTATGTCATGGTAAATGAAAATCATATGTGGGTGGTAGATAAATAATAAAAATTTATGAGGATCAACTGTACCTTAGGGTGTCTCCTATGAGCCTTCCCTTTAATGGTATATTGAATAGTTATTAGTTATATTAATAAAACAATTTGTATGAAATATTGAAATATCAAAGGTTTAGATGGTATTTATAGATGGTTTAGTGATGCGAGGTGTTTATATGTGAATGAGAGGGTTGTTAACGAATTTAAGATTTATTAGATAATTAACTCATCCATAGACTACCAATTAGAATTATTTTTCCAAAAAAACTAAATTGTGATTTTGGTATTGATTTAAGGGTTTATTACATCATTCATGAACTCATATTCAATGAATTTTACTTTTAATGTTTACTATAATATTTTTCGTTAATTCAATCTTCACATAAAATTCAACTGTTATAAAAAACTATAAATTTACCCTATACATTTTTTGAATTGTAGATTCCAAAATAATTATCCATTTTATAGAAATAATTTTCTATATATGAGAAAACTAATATTCAGAAAATATATATTCATAATTTGATAATAATTATTATAATATTAACATTAATTTTATGATCACTTAATTAATAACTTCTGTTCCTATAAATTATATTTTCATTTTAATAAAACATAATTTTATTTTATAAACCCATGTTATGGAAATTTTCCATTATATTTTATTCAAAAACCCATATTTGAATACAATATAATTAATTTTTTATTGAATAAACCTAAACATTATACATTCACAATAGATTGTGAGGCCATGTTTCTTTGAGAAATTTGGTACATAAAATAATAACATGAAAAATGTATACAATGATATTATTATAGAAAACTCCACAACATTCAATTAATATTAAAATGTTATTCTCAAATTACTTTTAGTGCCCTTGGGATGTACATAATAAATGGGTGGGATATAAGTCCTAGAAATGGAATAATAAAATTATATCATAAAGTATTGAAATATATGTGACCTATGAATTTTATCAAAATAAAATAAGAGGGTTTAGAGTCATAATCATGATCGTCGAATCATGATATTAGTTGATAATATAAAGAAAACATAAGGGTTGTGGAACCAACATAAAAAATGAATTCATAAGAATAAGTGAAGGCTAAAAATTTAGAAAACGTAAAATAGTGTTCATAGGATAACCTATTATACACCATAAATGGTATCTCATAAGAGAAAAACATTACCCACTGCATTGTATGGATATATAATTCTGATCACTAGAGTCACATTCAAACCATGTACATGTATTTTTATTCCATATAACTAAATGAACATAATAACAAATTTCATCACCTTTCACTCTTTGATTATTATTATAACCTAGGATTTTATACATAAATATTATATATTTAAATGAATACTCATTACAGTTTATAAATACATTTCCGAAGACTGTAAATGGTTATTTTCTTTGGAGACTAAATTTAAATTCATCATATTTCATGAATGATCTTCAACATCTCCCATTATGACCTTCAAACAATGTACCCGTTATAAAAATACCCAATTTAAAATTAGTCATCCTAAATTTTGGAAATGATATATAAGAAATGGTGATCTCATAAGCTCATTAATGGTAAACATGTGATATTTCAATATATCAAGAGCATACGGGTGTGAAAATGTGAGAATATCATTTTTAAACCATGACCCACATATCATAGAAATAGGTTCAATCATTATATTACGGGCATTAACTTTAATCCTCACAGAACCTTGGGGATATAAAATTAAGGTCCACAAATAATCCTGGAAAATGATATATGGTTCATGCATAACACATTTGTCTCTTGAGATATCAATAAATAGCCAAGGTATTTAAGTGAGATATGGATCTTATCAATAATTTTTTATAATATGGCCTCCATCATTATTTATAATGTAAAAATTTTCCTTTTTTATAATGTAACTAATTTCATGTTCATAATGTAACCACCATAACATAATAAAAACAAGACATTAATGTGAAATATGATTATAAATATTTCATCATATTAGTACCCATAAAATTAAATTGGATTCATAAAAATTTCATCATACCATAGCCCATGTTAATTAAATGAGTTACATAAACATTTCATCATTTTATAAACCATGGAAAAGATATATGTATTGTAAAAATTTCAACATTTTATTATAGAAATTCCATGGAAAAGTAATGGTTTTAAATAATATGTTTTCACCATAATCATTAACCACTAAGATAAAGGATAAGCATGGTATCATTGTGTTATATTCTGAGTAAAGCTTATATAACATTAAATAATTTCATATTGGATAGAAAATGAATTTTAATGATCACATAAAACATATCATGATGAAAATAGACATTACACTATGAAAATCAACTTTTCAAAACTATAATTTCATTGAATAATGTTGAATTAAATTCATTTTTCAATAATCTTGGAAACATATAATGTAAGGATGAATTCATTGAGTGGTTTGAGGATAGAAAACATCATTCATGTCATACATGTTAAAAAAACATATTCATTTAACATATTTAGTAAAACATAGTGCTGACTTTAATACTTTAGAATAAGAAACAATGAATCACATCCTAAAACAATGAATAACATAGTATTCCTAGTAAACTATATCCATTCATGATTTCCATATTGAATTTTAATAAACAAATTAAAAAATGTTTTTTATAGTTAAATTATTTAATCTTGAATATTCTTATACACAATTTATGTTGCGGTTCATGGATTTTGAGGAAAGGAAATAAAATAAGTGTTAACTCAAAATCTCTCTATTGGTAAGTAACAATGGATGTTATATTGAATAAATGAGTACAATCAACATTGTAATGATAATAACTGATCCAAAATTACAATTATATAATTTTATTAACATAATCATCATTGAATGTTAATTAACTAGAACCATAATCCATTTATTCAATAACATGGCTATTATTGTTGAATAAGTCATAATAAATATAGTTGAATAAAAAGAAATACATGTTAATTTATCATTAAAATTAGTTTCTAAAGCTTATATAGATAATTTCATGGAAAAATACTCTTGGATAATAATTATTTAAATGTTAATAATGGAAATTCATAATTATTGGAGGTCATATTTCCCTGAAACATGACACCTTAATCATAAAGATATATCATAATTAATTTTTAAAACTAATGGGTACAATCTCATTTAACTAAGTCATGCCAATGGATTCATCCCATAATATAATATTTAGTATCCCGATTTTTTTGAAATGAAACTATATGTTTAATAGTATACATTATAGGCTACATAAAGCATACGCAATCAAATAAATATTATTTTTCAAATATTGTCATTATAAACTTGTTGTTAAAATAGATGTTATGAATAAGATTAACTAAATTATGATAATATAGATCACAAATATATATATAATTCATTCAATAATTAATTATTTATTGAATTGATTCTTTTTAAAAATAAAAAAAATAAATGTTTTTCTTAAATCTATTTTAATGCACACAAATTTGTTTCATACTAAAAAATAATCAAATAATATTTTTCATATTATATTAAGGATATATATATATATATATAATTTATAAATAATTGAATTTTTAAAATATATATTATGTGTTTTATAGATATGCTATAAGAACAGATGTGTTTCGTCAATCCGGTAATGGGATTAATATGAAATTATTTTTTTCCAATTATGTGTTTTGATTTTTCAAAAAAATATAAATTATTTTGAATCTAAAAGAATAATTTTAGTAAATAGTCACCTTTAATATTTTTTAAAATATGAAAAGTACCTTTTGTAATAGTATTTATTTCCACGGTGAAGAGTTAATCGGGTAATTAATGGTAAAAATAGTATTTTAAATATTATAAAATTACTATAAAATTGAAATAATTTTATTTTATGAGTTATTTTCAACAATAATAATTTTGAACTATTGTTTTAGATATTTTAGAGCCACATGGATGACTTTAATCCATTTATAGTAATATATATAATAAAAATCCAATTTTTTCATACTTTTGTTTTTAACATGTGAAAAATTTTTAATATGTATTTATATATGGGACATGTTTGACTATAAATTTTATTTTTAAATATAAAATTTCAACCTTAATCATAGTTATTTAATTTAGATCTTTTGTGAAGAAATAATTAAATTAAAGGCATTCTCAATGATGATGTAGTAATAGAAAAAATAATTGTAATAACAAATAAATGATATTAAAAAAATGAAAAAAATATAATTTGGCATTATTAATGACATGAGAAAATATTATTGATGAATTTGACATGATATTGATGTTTAAAAATTTATGGATTGAATTTATCTTATTTTTCTATTTTTTGAAAAATATATAATACTGAATAATATCAAAATTTACATTAATCATATTTTAAATTAAATAATATTATATTATATATTTTAAAAAATATAAATATCAAATACTAGGCCAAGTAATAGGGATTAATCATAAAATTCCATCAATGACTAATTTTTTTGTTTTTTCTTTATATAGTAATTATATTTACCTTAATGGGAAAATTACATGATAGCATGGGTGGAGTTAAAAGGGTTAAATAAGTTATAATACAAAAAATTATTGACTGAAAAATATTCAAAACATATACAATATTCATTGCATGAATGTATATCAAACCATAAGAATCCAATATTTAAAATAAGGCACTTTTTACCCATTTGTAATAGAAATTTAATTTATATTAATTTAATATTATGAGAACATATTAGTGTGTCACTCTCCTCTCTTAAAAAGGGTCCCTCTTACTCTCTGTTAATCGTTCATAAAAACAAATTTTTTAGACTAAATCTGTGAAAATATATTTCTATAGTTTCTCTCTACATTCTAGAGGCCTTATTTCCGGAATAACACCTTTATAATAGGTGTTAATGTGTTAATGAAAGGATATTGTCCAAAGAAGAAGTATCATTTTTAATTATGTGTTTATATTTTATTTATACTTCTATATCATTAAAATATACATCAACCTTGTTTAAATAATAAATATAGTATCCTTAATATACTTATATTTTTTTATGTTCATATCATTACCTAAATCTATTCCCAACTTTTATCAAATGGGAAAATCATTATATGTTCAAGAGTACGGTGGACTACCACCTCGCGAACCGATATAAATCTTCCCCCCCACCATCTCTCATGACAAGTTATAATGATATAATTAATGTTTCCGTGTTATTTTAATGTCATATTTTTCGTTATTAAATAATAATATGTCATTTAATTTCTAACCTTTCCATGCACATAATAATTTTAAGTTCTTTCCTGTGTAGGTGTGAACTGTCACCTCTGTGATGTGATTTGATTGATTTTTCATCACCAAATCACATGGATGATTTATATAAGTTTATTTAAATGATTAAAATTACATTAATAATTTTATTAAAAAAATTTAA
This sequence comes from Viscum album, assembly GCA_963277665.1. NCBI lineage: Eukaryota > Viridiplantae > Streptophyta > Magnoliopsida > Santalales > Viscaceae > Viscum > Viscum album. Next base: position 1,452,852,297 of record OY728155.1, read on the forward strand.
ATATAAAATAATAATTACCTTTTCTATAATGATAATTGAAAAAGGAAAATGTTACTGATGCGAAGGTATTTCCTACCGTCTATATGATTATAACATGGTTCATTTTTCAAAACCAGAATTAATGGTTTATTTAAAAAGTATAATCTATGTACAAAAATGATCATATTTTCATTAATATTATTCTAGAGATGACATAATTATGAAACGTTTGACTATAGACATCATACGAAATTGAATTTGGTCTCAAGTCCCAAATTTTGACAAAACTTCCAATATATAAATAAACAATTTAGAAATTTTTATAACATGATAATAAATGAAATAAAATAAATAATATAAATTAAAAAATTTCTAAAAAAAATATATTTAATGTAATTTTATTTTTTTGGAATATAAATATTCTATGTGATAAGTCAGGTTCAATGTAATGTACTTTTTTAAAAAAATCATCATTTAAAGTTACTCTTTAAACTATATTTAGAAAATAGAAAGGGAATTTGTTTATCATATATGTTAGGAAAATAATTTCTCTCTTCCATGTTACATCAATTTTTATCTTATTCATTTAAAAGATTAATATTTTCATTTCAAATAAAGTGTTTTCTTTTTTGACTGTGTGGATATGTAAAAATAAAAATCTATTTAGATGTGGAAAAGTTATTTTTGTTTTATGTATGATATAAATGATGTGATTATGTTATATTAATTTGAAAATTGTTATTTTTATAGGTATATAATTGATAAACCATGGTCGGGTGAGGCCACTATAGCTCTTTCATACATTGGGTAATGAGACAGGGATAATCGTGAAGATTTCTCCTAAGAGATTATATAAATATACTATTGTGGTTATTCCAAATATAACCATGATTGTTACACCATATTAAGATCGTAGAGATATAATAATTTTAATTGTTATATGAATATGATTCCATAAGTTATATTTATGCTTTATGTTTATATGTAGTTTTATAAAAATATTAATATTTCCTAAGGTATGATAGGGACCTTATGTTTTATGGAAGAAAAGTATATTATTAGGGAAATATTTCCTTGGATTTAAACGATTAATGGAATAATATATTCATTCACTATTTTTGTGTCCCTTTATAAAATTATAAATATCGTCCCATGATTAAAAATGTTTTTCAATCGGAATAAGGATGGGTAAAATAATTAATGAAGTCATGTTGAATGTTATGATGATTTTTCATGAAAAATATTTCATGTTTTATTTAAAAAGTTTTATATTTTGGAAAAAAGGATACTATTTTAGTATTATCTACTTTGTATACATGTGGAATGTTATGTATAAATAGTGGCATAATTATATAAAACAAAAAATCTAATATTATCCTCAACGTAAAATAAAATAAATTCTTAACTAAAAGTTAATATTTTTTATTTTTTAATCTCAGATCCATATAGTTGTTATCAATGTAAATGTTTAGAAAACATTGGGAATTATAACTTTTGGTTCAAGATATTTTATGATTATATGTATAATACTTTAGTTAAATCCTTGTTCTGTAACATTTTCATATCAAGTAATGTGAGTTACAAATGGATAGAGGAGGATCTCAAACAACATTCTTATCACTTCTTGATTACTTTATTGTAATAATTATAATAAAATAATGTCATGATGATTCTAAAATTTTTTTAACATAAAAATATCTTGAAAAATGTGTATGATCTATAAATAAAATCCTATGTTACTCAATATCACTGTGGTTCATGGTTAGTTTTAAATCAAGCCCTATTTTTCCAATATTCCAATATTTTGAAGAAAAATCTAAATATTATCATGGATGTTTTAGATATTTTACCTCATCACATTATTTTGTAGCATATTATTATTTTGAGAATGCTTTTGAAGAAGGAACAACATACATAGACAATGTCTATTTGGTTTTAACTTATAGTATTTTTGCAATTACTTATGGTATTTTAAAATGGCCCATGATCGGATGTTTCAAAATAAACATTATCCAAATGTTATATAAAAAACAATTTTTATCTAATATTTTTTAATTATGTGTTTTATTAATGTATTATTCATAACTATTTTTATATGAAACCCCAAACAAACCAATTTTTACAAGGTTTATTTGGAAAAGGAAGGGTCTTTTATGAAGTTATAAATTTTTTTTTTTAGTTTTTGGACCTTTAATATAACTTGGAAAATTGAAAATGAAATCATGATAACAATATAATCAATGAACGACTTGATTTATTCCTAAAATAGTTTTATTAAATAATATAGATTCATAATGTCAAATGTTAAAATTTTAAAGGCTTCAAGAAATAAGAAGCTTAGGTAATTATGGGTTGCGATAGAAATTAGAGGTAGAAGATTAACTTTGTAGTTAAATAATTCTATAATATGATGAAACCCATCTTATAATGTATGTATATTATCTAATATTCTTAGTCAAAATAGTAATATAATTCTTTTAATATATGAAAATTATCCATAAAAAATGTTATCAATTTATTTTCTTACCATTAATTAAATAACCTTTTACCCATTACAAATTTATGGTTTTTTATTTTTAACTTTCTTACGTCCATTATCGCTATCACTCTCTATTATAACGAGATATTTTTTTTCTCACCCACATACATGTTTTCCATTGTGAAACCTTAGTACGTGTTATCTCATATGTCCATCATAATTTCATTTCATATTTTCAAAGTGAATGTCTAATTAATCCTTTTTTCAATGTGGGATTTCAAAATAATGTATTTTGAATAGTTAATCCCATATTTTTATCCCAAAATCAAATTGTGTTGAAAGAATTTATTAAAGTAGTATAATGTGACATCCTGGGTTTTTTAAATGAAATAGTATGTTTTGTACCATACATCATATACTAAATCAATCTTAATATAAAAACCAAATATTATTATTTTAGTATTACTATTAAAACTATGCCGTTAAAATAGTAGGTAAGAACAATATTAACTAAGCTATGATAACATTGTTTACACTTTAATATATAATTATTTGACAATGTAATTATAAATGAATGTAAAACCCATTTAAAATAAAAAGAAAATGTTTTTTTAGAAAACTATTTAATTTTCCTTTGTTTTCATAATACTAATCAATAAGAAACATTGTTTTTTTATTATAGTAAATAAATATATATATCATATATTAAATATAATATATATCATTCATGTTATGTATTCTCTAGACAAGTTATAAGAACAAATCCATTTTTTCACATAAAAATTTATATTTCTAAAATGGTATATTTGAATCCTTTTAATGGTACAATTCGTTTAAATATAATTTCTGATGCTTATATATATTATATTTAAATAATTTATTTTATTTATTGATATTTTGACATAAAAAATTTACAATTGTGGAATTTTATTTATTTTTCTGATAAGTTTCATGTTTTTATGAATAGTGAAAACAATACTGAATTTTAATTGAAAACAGATTTTCCATTTCAATAATTTATCGTGATAAATTATTTTTATTATTTTTTTACTACAATTAAGTCAATTTTAAATCAATTTATCAAATTTAGATCATTTGATTATATTTAAAGATAAATTTGGATATAAATTTAATTTAAATTTCTTGGATGTTTTTACTTAAAAAACTCATTTTCCCGATCTTTCAACATGATTAATTTTAAAAAAAAATTCCATTTTTTTTTATTTTAAAAAGTATTCCATATTTTTTATAAATTGCTAAAAATTTGTTAAATATATCCAATTTATTTTATTAAAACATGATTATTATCTTTATTAATATCTTATTATTACCATAGTTATAAATATTGTTTGGTAATTACAGTTACTAATAATATTATAATTATAAGAACACTACCTTAAAAGTTGTACTAACTTTATTTAATGTGTGATTTTTGAACAAAATAATCCTTGGGAATATTTTTTGCGATTTTATAGCCACATGGAAGAATTTAATCAATTTTAGAATTTTATTTAATGAAAAGTCATTTGTTTCATAAATTTTTTTGGAATTAAATATTTATAGTATGAGGTTATAGAGGGGATTTTTTCAACAATAAATAGTATTTTAAAAATATAAAAATTTTAACTATATCATGTTTTTTATTTTTTATTTTTTGGGGAGATATTATTAATTTAATGGCTTACACAATGATGACTTGATAATTTTTTAATTAATGGAAATATAAAATAGATGATATTAAAAATAACAAAAATTATAATTTAAGATGATTAATGACATCCAAAATATTTTCTGATCACATTGACATGATATTTAATTTTTTTTTTCATTTTTATGAAATATATCTTGTTTTTTAATTTTTTTAAAATGTTAACTAATGAAAAATGTCAAAATTTACATTAATTATTTTTTAAAATAAATAATATTTTATGAAATGTTATACGTTTTATATAAATGTAAATCTTTTCCAAATTATGGGTTTAAATCTTAAATTTTCATTAATTATTTGTTAATTGTATTTTTCTTTTTTTATAAATTATATTAACCCATAATTTGTAAATTATATGATAACATTGAGAAAGGTAGTGGGGTAAAATAAGGGTTAAAACAAAAAGATAAGTAATAAAAAAATTATTAAAAATATTCATAATTTTCCTTAAATGGATTAATATTTACCCAAATTCATCTTAACAAAAAATAAATCAATTATTAAATATTTGGAATAAAAAATTAATTTATATTAAATTAATATTCCTGAAAAATCCAAAGACTACCCCTCAAATATCTTATAATAGGGAACCCATTCTTCAATTTACATCTAGCATAAAAGCTTATTATAATTTTCCAATATTTTTGCAACAACATCCTCATAATCCCATAACACATTTTAGAGGCCTTATTTTAGTCATAACACCCTCTATTGAGGTGTTAATGTGTTAATAAAAGGAGATCATCCGAATAAGATGTATCGTTTTTTATTAAGTGTTTCTATTTTATTTCTCCTTCCATATCGTTAAAATAGTCATCAACAAATATAAAATAATAAATCTAGTATCCTTGATATAATTATATGTTATTATACTAATAACGTCACCTAAATCAATGTTTAATTTCATCCAATGGGAAAAGAATTATTTCTTTGTGTGTACGAAGGACTACCACATCGCAAACCAATATCATTAGTTTTCCACCACCAATTGTCATGGATTATTATAATGATTGATGTAATATTAATATATAATTATAATGAAAAAATTATCATTATTAAAAAATAATACCAATTTTATGTTCATACAATTACATGAACAGAAAAATGATTACATCATTCATGTGTATTTGGAAACAAAAAACTCCATAATGCGATGTAACTATTTTTTCATAACCACATCACAGAGATGATATATATAACTATATTAAAATTATTAATAAGAGATTATTTATATTATGATCATTCATAAAATATTAATTTATACATAGCTTCTTTCCAATATGACTAATGAAAAATTAAAATGTTACTCATGCGTACGTATAACCTACCATATCCATGATTATAACGTAGTTCACTTTTCATAACCATAATTAATGGTATTATTTAAAATTATAATGTATTTAAAAGATTATAATAGTTTCATTAATATTATTTTAGAGATTACAGACTTATGAACACTTTTACAATTGACAGCATACCAAATTAATTTTCAACTCATGTGCTAAATATAGACAATTACATCTTACATGAACTTAAATAATTAAGTAATTATTATAACATGTTAAAAATTATATAAAATTAATAATAAAAATTAGAAATGTTTTCAATAAATAAAATAATTAAACTAATTTTATTATATTATAAGATAAATAATGTGTGTGATGAGTCTCACACTAGGTAAGGGGATATCTTTTAAAAATACTCCTTTAAAGTTACTCTTTCAAATAATTTTATAAAAGACAACAAATTTTTTTTAACAAATAATTCATGAAAATAGTTTCTTTATTTCATGTCACTTTAATTTTTTAAAATTTATTTTAATAATTTACATTTTCCATTTCTAATAAAGAGTTTTAATTTTTGAGTGTGATACTTCTAAAAAATGATAATAGATTTCAAATTGGAAACATAATTTTTTTTCTTTTATGTATTATTTATGTGTTTTGATTATATTAGGGTTCTTGGGTTTTTTTAATATTATTGGTGGTTCTATTATAATTAAACATCATGTTAAACAGTTATATATCTCCAATGCATTAAATAATAAGACGGAGATAACTCATAGGGTTTCTCTTATGTGATTAAAGGAATATACTACGATGGTTATTCGAAACATAACAGTAATGGTTACTCCAAATGGAGTCATGAGAGATATTATAATAGTAAGAGTGATATGGAAATAATTCTGCAAGATAACATTATCTTTAATGTTTTCTATAGATATTTAAACATATTTAATGATTTCACGAGGTATGCTATATGGCTTATGTTTCTGGGATAAAATAATAACTTTTTAGGAAATGTTTTCATGGTTTTAAACTATTCAAGGACATTGAGTTTCTATATTTTTTTATGTCTCTCAATGATATTAATTTCTCAAATAAAATTTTAAAATTTTTTCATCAGCTATATGGATTGGTAGGATAAAGGAGGATGTTCTACTGAATGTTATGAACATTTTTCAAAAAAATTAAACAAATTTTTTTGGAAAAATTCTATATTTATTTGGAAATTGAAACTTTCTTAGTATTATCTACATTTTATGAATGTGTGAATTTATGTATGAATGATGTCATAAATTGCTAAATAGTTAAACTTAATGTGATCCTAAATGTTAATGAAATTAAATTCAAGACTAAAACTCATGATTTTCTATTGTTTAAGGTTGGGTCATAATAGTTTGTATCAAAGGAAATTTTTAGAGAAATTTAACAATTAAAATTTATTTATAAATATATGTTAATTCTCCATATATATTCATTTTGTTAAATACTTGTTCAATAAGTTTTTTAGATAAAGGAATTTTAGTTTCAAATGGAAATTAAAGGATATCAAAAATAATTCATGTCACATCCAGATGACTTTCTTTCAATAGTTATTAAAAAGCCATGTCCTGATGCTTCTAATACTTTTAATAACATATTACTCTCTTTAAAATAGTAGTATAAAATATAAAATGCTTCCTCTGTACCTTTATAACATTGTGTGGTTTTTTAATCAAATACAATTTTTCCAATATTAAAATATTTTCACAAAACGTAAATATTATAATGGAATATATAAATATTTATATTATCATAATATTATGAAGTATATTATGATTTTAAGAGAGAAATAATAGAAGGATACCCTTGGTAATCATACTTATATTTGGTTTTAATATATAGTATTTCAACCCATACTTTTATGATTTCTAAAGGATCCTTGATTGAAAGTTTCAAAACTTACTCAGTCTCAATATTTTATAAAATATCATTCTATCCATAATGTTTTGAATGTATATTTTATACAAAATAAATTTACAAAACTATTTATCATCCAACAACCATACCAACCAAGTTATATAATATGTCTTCGGACACTGGAATCACGGTACGTAGAAAAATCCAGGAAGCATTGTTGAAATGCATGGAATTTAAATCTAAGTGAACAAAATGAAATTAAAATATGGTGAACACAATGATCAAGGTATGATTTATTTTTTTAATAGAATAATTTTATTAAAAAATGGGAAGATTAAATTTTATATTTCTTGATATAAAAGAAGTCAGAAACTAATATGTTGAGATAATTATGTGATGGGATACAAATTAGTGGAATAATATATCCATTTAAGTTAAATAATTCTATGAAAGCATGAAAGTATAATTGATTTTTATGAATAATTTATAATGTTATTTGGACTTGAAGTAATATAATTACCTAACACTATGAATATTATCTAAAAAACATTATTTGTTTTTTTCATGACTATGAAATCAATATCATTTTAACCCATTACAGATTTATGGTATTGTGATTGTAAACAATCTCATGACCATGTTCTTTATCACTCTACTATATAACATGATAGATATTTCTCACGTAAATATCCATGTTTTACTTCATGTAACATTAGTTTGTGATATCTCAAGTTACATTTATAATTCCCTTTCTTTATTTGAAAATGGATGGCTCGATATTAATTTTTCTGATGTGGAATTTCAATAAACGTGTTTTGAAAGGTCTAACCACTAGTTTTCGATCAAAAGTAAAAATTGTGTGAAAATGTGTATTAAATTGATGGATAATGTAACATTTTATGTTTAAAAATGAATCATTAGGTTCAATAGAGTACATGATACACTACATCAAACACAAGAGAAAAAAATAATATTATTATTTAAATATTACCATTATTACCTAGCCTTTATTATAGTGTGTATGCTTAAGATTAACTGAATTATGAAAAAGGATTAAAAATGTATATATATTTCTTTGAGTAGTTAATTACAAATGAATTTAAAACCAATTTACAAATAAAAAATAAATGTTTTTCTAAAAAATTATTCCAATGTGCACATGTGGGTTTTATACCAATAAATTAAAAATCCACTCTTAGTGATTTCATTAGTGAAATATATATATATAATATATTCAATAAAATGTATCACATTCATATTATGTGTTTTATAGACCTTATATAAGAATAAAATCATTTTTACACACAAATGTAGTATTTTTCTAATTGACGATTTTCTACCTTTTGATGTTACACTTTTTTAAAAAGCTCACACATTTATAAATTATATTTTATAAAAATACCATTTGAAATAATATTATAAAAATTTAATTTTTTATAATACTTGGCATTTTTAGGATAAGTTTCATGTTTTGATGAATAGTGAAATTTTTCTTGAATTTTAATTGAAAAAAACTTCTTCATTTAAATAATTTATTGTGTAAAATACATATTTTTAATGTTCTTGAAGTAAATTATATAAATTTTATGTCATCTAGTTCAGTGTAATTAATTTGAAACAATTATACATTTCCCTTAGATATAAGAAAACATTTTAATCCCTTGAACATTTTTACTTTAAGAGCATGTTTTCTTAATCAATCAAAGTGATTAATATTAAATTAATTTTATCCAATTATTTGTTTCAAATTTTAAAAAATTTAATCCATATTGTTTATTTGAAATTCAAAATTTATTAAATATATAACTTTTATTTTTTACAATATGAATAGAAACATTAGTAATATTTTATATTCCCATAGTTAATTTTAAATCATGCAATTAACGTTAAAAAATTTTTAAATATTAAAATGAATTCCATTAAAATTGTCCTAATTTTATTTTATGAGTTCTTTCTAGCTTAAAACATAATTTAAATGATTTTTTGAGCTTTTATAGACATATGGATTACTTTATTCAATTTATATTATTTTATTCCATGAAAAGTCAATTTTTTCAAACTTTTGTTTTAAACAAGTGAAATTTTTTTAATATGGGGTTATAAAGGGAATTTATTAGACTATAAATATTATTTTTAAATATAAAATTTGTATCACAATAATTTTTATTAATTTTTAATCTGTTTTGAATAAATAATTAAATTAATGGTTTTCACAACGATTATGCAGTAATTGTTTAATTAATGGTAATATCATATAAATAATATTAAAAATATAAAAAAAATATAACATGTGATGATTATTATAATCAATGAATTTTTAATATTAATTTTACATGATAGTTATTTTTTAGAGGCCTTACTTCAAATTTATCTTTCTTTTAATTTATTTAATGAAAAAATAATTAACTTTGTAAAAATTGACATTAATGACATTTTAACATAAATAATATTTTAATAAATGATATAAAATATAAAAATTTAAAAAACTATTCCAAATAATTTTTATAATTATACAAAATTCCTAAATTAATTCTTTATTAGTCTTTTGGAATTTATTTTAATTATATTAACCATCAATGTGTAAATTACATGATATCATGGTAAGAATTAACGAGTATAAATAATGGTAATAACAAAATGATAAGCATTAAAAAATAATCCGAACATGTCTAATATAAATTTATGGAATTTAAATCAACTAAAACTCATCATGTGTTAGAAAGAATTCACATTGGACCCATTTTAAATAGAATATTAATTTATATTAATTAAATAATTTAAAAAAATTCCAAGGGTTCCCCTCCCCTCTATTAAAAAATGAAACCTCTTCTTATCTTTTCTGAAATCATAAAAAACTATTTTATTGGGCCAATATCTATCCAAATACATAAAAGAATCTTTACTGACAATATATATTCCATATTTTAGTCATAACACCCTCTTAATCTGTGTTGAGGTGTTTATCAAAGGAGATCATCCGAAGAAGATGTATCATTTTTAATTATGTTTTACAATTTTATTTCTCATTACATTTCATTAAAATATTATTCAACCATGATTAAAAAATGAATCCGGTATAATAAAAATATTTAGATGTTTTTATGTTAATATAATCACCTAAATCCTTATCCACATTCATCAAATTGGAAAATTATTATTTGTTCATGTGTATGGCAGACTGCCTCCTCGCGAACTTATATAATTTATTTTACACTACTGTCACTATATAATGGTTAAAATGAAGGAATTAATATTTATATATTATATTCAAGACTTATTTATTATTATTAAATAATAACATTTCATTTATTTTATTATCTTTCCATGAACATAAAAATAAAAATGTCGCACTTGCGTATGTACGTGTGAACTATCACCTCTCTCAAGCGATGTGATTCGTTTGTCATAACCACATAACATGTATGATATATATAGGTATATTTAAAATATTAATATAATATTAATAATATTATGATAATTATGGAAATAAAAAACTACTACTAACTTTTTAAAATTATCATTGAAAAATGAAAATGATAGTCATGCGTGCGTACGACCTAGTTCTCATTGATTATAACATAGTTCATTTTTTATAACCATAATTAATAGTATAATTTAAAAGTATAATTTATGTATAAAAATAATTTTATTGTCTAGAATAATATTCTATAGTGATGTAATTATGAATACTTTGACTTTTTTACATCATACGAGATTCATTTTTCACTCAAGTACCAAATATCAACAAAATGTCTGACAAGAAATTAAATAATAATTTAATTGATATAACATGATGAAAAGATATCAATAATGTAAAAAATTGATAAATGTTTATTATTCAAGATTAAAAAAATTATTTGATGCGTTCAACTCATGGTAAGTGTCATTTATTTAAAATTCTTCTTTATAAGATACACTATTAACAATTTATATGAGAAATAAGTAATATTATTTAACTTATACACCATAAATTGAATTTATATTCATCATTCCACTTTATGGTTATGACTCATTGTATAAAATTTTAATTTTTTTTTAAATAAATTGTTTTTATTTTTGATTTCATGGAATTGTAAAAATAAAAAATGATTTTTAAGTGGAAAAGTTAAGTTCCTTTTATTGATGACTTATGCATTATTCTTATTTTATTGTTCTTAGTAATTTTTTATGATTATGGTTGGATCCTTGAAATGTCGGGGGAGTGTTATCCCATTATATCTCTCCAATGAATTGGGTAATGTGATTGATATAACCATTTTGGTTTCTACTACGAGATTAAGTGAATATATTGGGGTGGTTATTCCAAGTGGATCCATGAAGGTTAGTCCCTATGTATCCATGAGAGCTACAAAAAATGTAAGAGTGATATGTAAAATATTCAACAATATAGCATTATGATTTATGTTTTCTATATAGTTTTATATGAATCTTATAATTTCATGAGTTAATATAATGATCTTATGTTTTATGGGTGAAAACTCCAACATTATAGAAAACAATTATGGGTTTAATGTATTAATAGATAAACAGATTCATTAATTATTTTTATGTCCCTTAATGAGATGTTTATGATCATTCTGAGTTTAAAATTTTTTTCACTAGGCAAAAGTATGGTTAAGGGAAAGATGAATTCATTTTGAAACATATAATGTTTTTTCCTTGAAAAATAAATCATATTTGGTTTCAAAAAAAATTATATATGAGACGAAATGGAAACTATTTTAGTAGCATCCACATTATATAAATAAATTATGTTATATATGAATGATGGAATATTTATATAAATCATTAAAACTAAAAATATCCTCAATGTGAAAAAAATAAAATTCTTTAGTAAAGATAAATATTTTGAAATTTTTAAGGATGGATCATTATACTAATTAGGCATCGAGTGGATGTATAAAACTGAGCCCCGATCTTGTCTTTTATTCCCAAAACATTTCTCATATATCATATATTTTATTTAGTTCATAAATAATGATATTTATTATTATTAATACATATTGATTAAATAATAAATATTTATCAATTTTTCACATAAAAATGTCTATTTATATAGAAAACTGAATGTAGAAATTACATATGGTTTATGAATTAAAAAAATCCTTGAAATATAATATGTGTAAAAATAGGAAATTTAATATCCAAGAATCAAATTATAGTGAAAATTTTACGGGAAAGGTATTGAATATAAATATTTAATAGGTAATTTAATGTCAATAATAACATTAGTCAAAATAATAATAAACCATCCTTATGGAGAATACTGATTCTATTAATATAAAATATATGTAGTCTAATATATGTAATATTACTCTGTTTTTTCATTGAGGAATATAAATAACATAAAATATATGTAAAAATAATACCCAATTAATATATCATTATCATTTTGAGAATCAATTTTTTAAATATAAAACATTTTGGAAATAAATTTCATGGAAAATACGATTAAACAATATATGAATTTCTAAAATATTTGGTAAAAAATTTATTTAAAATTATTCTTGTAAAATTGAAATATATGATTCAAATAAATTAATTTCACAATGGAAAGTAATATCAAACATTTAGTACATGTCTTAAAGAACATTTATTTTAAAATGTAAAAAGGTTTATAAATGTTCCTCTTTAAGAAAATGTTATGAAAAATATATTTAAATTTTATTAGTAGATCATTAGGAATTTATTTAAAACATTATTTATGTCATTTATATATAAATTAATAAAATATATTTCAAATCGAAGAGCGAAATGAAATCTAATTTTCATAAAAAATAAAATTTATTTTAACTACCAAATAGGGGGAAATGCACTATTACCAGAAGATATAAATAATAACAAGAACATAATAATATAAAATGGGTTTTATATTATTATCTTATAATATCCATAAATTAAAATTTAAGATTAAACAATATCAATTATAATAAGATTATGAAATAAACGCTTACAATGATCATAATTTTGAAGTGGGGATTGATAGATTAGTAGATTGGGTTTATATATAGTCATCCCATATCAAAATGTGTAAATAAAACATAACTGAATAAAAATAAATTATCAACATAATCATATAAAATTAATGACAATAAATAAGTAATATAACATGATGAAATTAAATTATGTTATCAAATTATTAACCACTCAATAACTATAAATTCAATTCCAATTGGATGAAATAATTTAAATTAATTCTTAATATAATAGTAATTATTAATTATTAATGATATTACATGTAAAATGGGTAGTATAAACTACATTTAAAATAATGTTTGTGAAAAAACATACAATATTCCTCGATGAAAAGAAATTCAGATGAAGTCCCGTACCTTGAGTTTGACTCATCACATATGTTCATTATCTTCCAAAATATTAAAATTAGGTAAATTATTAAATTTATTCCTAAAAATTTTCAATCATTTATTTATTTTATTTAAAACATTTATATGTATTATATTATTACTTAATCAATTTCTTTTTATATTGGCCTTTTTGATGATATTCGACACATGTGTCAAAAATGAATTTGGAAGGTGAATATTGGTGTAAGAAAAATTTATTTCAACATATGAAGAATAATTATAATGAAATAATTATCATATTTAGATATAAATTTTAATTTTATAATGAATAATTACAAATATTCATCAATAATTTACTAAGTTACAATCATAGCGATGATATGATGTATGTACACAACAGTAACGTTTCTATTTTCCAATGATCATGACAGAAAGGTGATAAGTAGTATTTTTAATTTAAAATATTATTATAATATAATAAATACCATGTTTTTTATTTAAATATAATATATATGATTCTTGTGGTAGGATGGTGAAGGTAGTGTCAAATTACTCTGTGAAGGAGGTAGTCTACACGTTCACGAGCGGTGTAATCTTATTTCAGTGTTATAAAGAAAATAATATATTATATTTTAAGAAATATAATTTTGTAATTAATATAATAATTATTTCATTTATATCATATATTTTATTTTAATTTATCCTTCTCACCTTCCCTGTGATATTTTATTGAAAAATTAATCACGTCACTTTATGAGGCGGTAGTCCGCCATAGTAAAAAGTGACGTTATAGTATCTCTTATGGAATGAAATTTTATAATGTATATATTATGTAAATAAATAATACATATAATAATTTTTTAAATTTAATATATATAAATTTTATCCTTTACCATTACCAACCATGAGAGGAGGAAATTGAAAAATAAATGACATCACTTCATAGGGTGGTAGTCCTTCGTACACACAAATGATGATTATAAAGGCCATTTGATATAAGTGGTGGGGGATGTAGGTAATTACCAAAACATTATAAAATATAATTATAGGAATTATAATAATTTTATTATATAATCATGGATAAATAATAATTTAAGGAGGTGGATTATGAAATAAAATAATAACACTTATTTAAGTATTTTACATCTTCTTCGAGTATCCTCCTTAGGATTTCACCAAAATCCTACCAATGTGGATTTCACAAAAAATAAGGATTAAATTATGATATAAGTGATTTTGGGAATTACATTGGTTAGGTTGTGTACCAAACAAACTAGTTTGAGTGTGTTATGTGAAGAGAGTTGGTGAACTTTTATTAGTGTGGTGGGCGCACACATGTAATATTTTAAAATATTTTATTACAAGCACGTTTTAATCATTACAAAAGGTTTCAAAATCATCCATTATTTACTATATAAGATATAATGTGTAAATATTTCAATTAAATTTTTGTTTTACAAGTTTCTTGGTTAGCAATTGTACTTCTCTTTTTATTTTAATACCCAGTAAATCAACATCTACCTTAATTGTAGTAAATAATTTATATTGTTTCCAATATTTAATTTGTACAAAAATTAATTTAATATATTATAAATTAGTAATTAATCATATTACAAATATTTAATCCATTTTATTAAATTCAATTCATGGAATTAGAAAATTTTAAATAAAAATTACTCACATTGACAGGATGAGAAAGACGGATTTAAATTATAAAATGTTCAAAAGTGTACAATTTTTTAATAAAAATTCAATATGAAAATTATTATAATGGAATATATTTTCTTAATAGATATAAATTTAAAACTATATTAAATAAAATTAGATTTAAAATTTAATATATCATTACAAAATTTTTAAAATAACATGATTTTTTCAATTAAATAACTTTATTTTTCATTATTCATCAAAAATGATAATATTTCAAATTAATCCCAAAAATTTACCTTAATATAATTTTTATATAATCATTTCAAAATTTAGTTTCTTTCAAATAAAATATCATAAATGGGTAACTTTTATTCTTCATTTTTTTGGATTAAGCGATATTAATAAATTTTTAGAAAATATTTTTCTTTTCTAAAAATACTTCTCTATCCTTTAAAGGATTATTATTATTATTAATAAAAAATATATGAAAAATTTATGTTTGTAAACAATATATTTTTCAAAAAAACAATTAGTAATTTTTTTACCCTCCAACATAATGGGTATTTTATAATGGTCCTCTTTAAATAATAAATTATTGAGTTTTGTTTAAACCCGATGTTGTGTTCATCGTAAGTTATCAAAAAAATTAAATTTATATTCAAAGAAAAATATTGTAAATTATTACGATGTTGAATTCTATACTGTGAATGGTTTTTTCATATCAGACATGATAATGAATACAATATTCTTCTTTTGGAATTTTAGGGTTTTATATTCTCCCCATGATAAATAAATTGCAACCTCATAATTTAGACTTATTCTCAAAAATCAAAACTATGATATTTTAAAATAACATTACTTAAAACCCTCTTCATAATTGGGTTAATAGAAAAACCACTTAATAAGGGAGAAATTTTAATAAAAGTTAAACATAACTAGGATTATATATAGAATAACATTAGTGGTGGGTAAAAATAGACCATGGAAGAAAAGAATAAATAATTAATGAGAATCATTGAGGACATTAATCAGAACAAGGTGAATGAAAATAAAAAGTAATGGGCCAAAAAATATATCAATAATGATTTCATATACCATTTATTCAACATTTATTAATTAATTATGATAAAAAAATTTAATACCCATTTCCAATAGTTGATGAATTCTATTATATTCTAAAAATATATGAAAATATTCAAACTAGACACATTTCTATTTCATATAAAAATATTCATCCCATATTTATTTAGTAATAAATTCCCAAATTAACTCTTACTCTAATAAATGAATATCCAAAAATGAATTATGTATGCATTATGCACTAATATTTACTTTTTACATAACAAAAGATCAATAATTGTATGATAATCCTTTTTATCTATCTCTAACTATTTTCCAAATCTAATATGGTTTGAAACCTCTATCCAATATAATACATTAATCAATAAAAATCAATGGTAAAATCACCAGTTCATCAATAATATTTACTCATCAAATCACTTATCTACAAACAATGAAATATTAACCTAGACATCACGTAGTCCCATGGGATGAGTTAATCACCTATTTTCCTTCAGTCATGGTTTAATGCCCTTCGGACTTATTTGACACATGAGGTTGTCACACAACATATAATTTTTCATTTTTATAAAACCTACTTAATATAATTCCCATAACATTACAAAAAAAATTATTATGGGCATACATTAAATAAACATAATCATTATATAACTGTTTTACTATAGCTTCAACAACAATTTTTTTTCCAACAACTATAGTAATATTATTTAATTATTATTACAGTGTAATTTATTTGTTTTTAAACCCAAAATCCAATAAATACATTAAAAACAATTTCCATAAAAATTAAACGCATTATTGCTCAAATAAATTTTCCACTAAACCATATAATTTACTTAAATTTTATCATAATGTCCTTAATCTTGGTATAATTTCATCACATAAATCATTAAAAGGGTGTTACATACGTTCAATATATGTTCCATATTTACCACATGACCCATAATGGTATCCCTAACTGTAATATAAATTACTACACATATTCTTCTAAAAATTATCACAATCCATTGATGTTTCATAATTTATATCAATATAATACCATTTGTAAAACGTGATTCTACAATTTAAATCATTAATCCCAATACATTAATACTTTATCTATTTAATTTCTACATTGGTCCTTTATTGTTCTAGAGATTAACAATAACAAGATTGTATTAAGTCAGATAATTCATATATTCTCAATATTTAAGATGACGAATAATAAATGGATCACTATGATGAAATTTATTTCCTTCCATAATACTCATCTTTTTTACTAACATTTACATTATTTATATTCCTCCATTCCTCAAATAAATTTTTTTCACGTTACCATTAATCTCATTCCATGGTTTCTCTTTCCAAATTTTTTTTATTATTGAGATCGATCATTCATTCCACCATAGTCTCAATCTCAAATGAACTTAGAGAACTCCATCCTTATATCCTTTAATGAGCCTAGGATTTAATTATATTGTATATTATAAAAAATATATCTCGGAAAAAATTAAGAAAATTAAAATTTCATTCAGTCCAGTAATCATTCCATTTTGTTTCTCATAGACTCCACTTTTTTCATTATATTCAATGTTATCTATATTTATTCAGGAACCAATCATTCAATAAAATACAGATAGTGTGATCAAGAAAATAATAATGTGAAAACATTGAACCATTTATTGGATATTTAAATCATGAAAAATCTTTTTCATTATAAGACACATGAGTTTTGTCCTAGGACATTTATTGTCAACAAACATTCAAGTAAATCATAATTTCTTGTAATAAAAATGCAAATTATCCTAATAATATCCCCCATGAGTGTAAAACCATGTTCAAAATAAGACCCATTTACATCAACATGTAGATCATTTTTCAATCCCAATACTCCATTTTTGGAGTTATTACCCATATATAACACTGTTCTTGAACAACATCCACTTTTATTATCCAAACTGTGATGTATTTTGAGGGAAAACCACATAATCACTTCCTTAAACAAACATTAGGATGTTTTTTATAATAATCCTCAAAGTATATCATAGGTTTATATTTCCTAATCAATGTTTTCCTAAATATAGTTAATGTGGATTACTATAATACCAATTATAGTGACCATGGACTCAATATCGAAGAGCTAGTGCCTAATTTAATACATTACCGTAAGATATAAGGATTAACCTCCTAAAGGACTAAATAGTTTAGTAGTATTCATAAAATAAATACATACATGATTTCTATATTATATTTTAATATAAAAAATAAAACTTAATGTTTTTCTATAATTTCAATATTACCTCATGAATATTCTTACATATCTTAAGTAGTACACTTCATCGTTTATTAAGAAAGGAAGAATAAGGGTGATCTCAAATTCTTATTAAGGGTTAGCTATGGAGGAATCTATCATGAATCAGTGTGAATAATAAACAAGTAAATGTAAATTACTATACACACCTTCCATTTAAATTATTTGACAATCATAATCAATACATTAAGGTAATAATGTAGAAATATATTACATTTAATCAATAACATGAAAACCATATCTAGATAAGGCATAATTAATATAAAAATTTTAATATCTAAAAAAAGTCATTTTATCATAAAACTAGGAATAAAAATTATAAATTTATAGTATAAAAAATATCATGGAAAATAATAATTAAATTCTAAATTATTAAAATTATTAATTTATTGAATTCATTTTTTCCAGACACATGATACCTTTATCATCAATATCTATCCTCAATACAACAAAAAACTGATTGGTAAAACCCCATGTAACTGAAGTTATTCAACTCATTCATCCAAAAAACTACTAAAGTATCAAGGGGTGAGCTATAATAAGTACCCACCCATGTCTTCTCTGTCATATAAATTCCTCATATATCGAGTAATCGATTTAACTCATAATAATATTTCCCGATCATCATGAATCTACAATGAATAAATAATATTGATTTATCAATATTACCCTAACAAAAAATTACATTTAGTATAAAAAATCATACTTATAAATGTTATACTTTATTATAAATCAACATAAAAATGATAAATAATAGAGGTATATATGATAAATTTAAACATTAATGATCACAATAAATTTTATATTTCAAT
The DNA here is from genome assembly GCA_963277665.1 of Viscum album. NCBI lineage: Eukaryota > Viridiplantae > Streptophyta > Magnoliopsida > Santalales > Viscaceae > Viscum > Viscum album. The sequence continues at coordinate 1,452,871,782 of OY728155.1, forward strand.
GAAATTTTATTGACTATGTAATTGAGTCGATGATGTAAATGTGAATACTATCCTTGGTGAAAATAATCATATAATGTCAAATGAGAGAATAAGGTTGTATCAATAAAACATATCCATATTTTAATATATATAAATTTAATATTTTTTTACATTTATGAATATTAATAACATAAAATAAATGAAAAAAGTTCATGAGGAAAATATCTTATTATTTTAAAAAAATCAATATATACAACATAAGAAAATTTTAGAATAGTTTATTCGAAAATAATTTTGAAAAAAATAAATTTATAGAATATTATGTAAAATATATTCATTAAAAATATCTTTGTAAACATAAAATGTAAGAATCAATTTAATTGTATTTATGATAGTGTGTAATTTGTTACATTTTGTAAATGTTTAAAATGGAATTAGTTTTAAACTATAAAAATGTTAAAAAAGTGAATTGTTTATAAAAAGAAATAAATATTAAATTCAAAATATATTTTATGAATTAAAAAAATATATTTTTTCCATTCTTAAATAATGTGTAAATGGATAAAAAAAATTAAAATACTTTTTTAAAACATATTTTTGGAATAAAATGGATTTTCTTCTGATGTGAGAAATGTAATTTGATTTATAAAAAAAGATTTTATCTACTATTTTAATATGAAAATATTTTAAAAAAATATACTACTATTTGAAAATATCATTAATAACCAGATAAGAATAAAATTAAATTGTTTTATTATACAATGATCAATTAATTTATTTTATCTAACATTCAAGGGAAAAAAATCTTGATTAGTATGAGATTATGAAATAAAGCCTTACAATAATCATAACATTGAAGTGATAATTTATAAAATAATACATTATGTATATCACTATTAATTATTTGTAAATAAATTTGAAATAAAACATAATATAATGTAACTTCATTATACACATAATCTTAGTGTATCAATGACAATCAAGTAACGATATAACCTAATGAAAATGAATTGAGCTATGAAACTATTTTACACTTGTTAAATCTAAATTCATATCCTCTTAGGTGAAATTATTCAAATTGAAACATAAAAGACATGAATTATTATGTAATTATGATATTATATGTAACAAGAGTATCATATACACCTTATAAATGAAATTTGTTGCATAACGTTGCATAATGATTCAATTAAGAGAAATTGAGATGAAGTCCCCTAACTTGAGTATGTCTCATCATATATGTTAACTATATTTCATAATAATAAACTATTTATAATTATTTTCATTATTAAAAATATATTTCTAGTCTATTATTCCATTTATTTCACTCATTACAATGTTATAAATGATTATATGATCAATTTATGTATATGTCGGTTGTTTCGATGTTATTTGACTTATATACCATAAAAGAATAAAGAAGGTCACTAATTATCATAGTGGTCATTATTTAAATATATATGAAAATTAATCCTGAAATAATTATTATATTTATAATGATATTATAATTCTATGACGTGACAAGAAATATGGACACGATTAATCAACAAAGTTACAATCATAGAGAGGGTAGTCCATGCATACACGTGAGTTACATTTCTGTTTTTCAATGATCATCATTTAAAGTAGGAAATTACTATATTTTCCTTATATAATGACCATAATATCATAAATAATATACTAACTATTTTAATATACTAATATACATCATCTCTATGGCGTTCTGATGAAATGAGAGTCATGTCTCTTTGTGAAAGTGGTACTCCACGCGTACAAGAGAAACATACTTATATTTCAGTGTTTGAAAAAAATGTTGTATTATCATTTAATAATGATAAATATGAAAATAATATAATAATTATTTAATTTACAAAACATATATAAATTAACTTTATTATTATTGACTTCCACATAATTAGTTATTGAAAAATGAATTGCATCTCTTTGTGAGGTGGTAGTCCACCATACACATGAGTGGCATTATTGTATCCCCAACGAAATGAAATATATATATATGACATAATTACTTAAGAGGAATAATAATATTATAAAAATAATATATATTTATATACACTTTATATACATCATCGTACCAAAACGTGAGAGGTGATCTTTGAAAAATTGAATGACATCATGTCGTGAGGAAAAAATCCTCCATACACGCAAATGATAATTTCATATCCCATTTGAAGAGGGGTGGTAAAAGTTAAATATAATAATATAAAATCAAATTTTTATATTTTAAATTCAAAGTTAATTATATAATCATTTATTAATAATAAATAAAGCAGGTTAAGTATGAAATTGAATAAAAAATGGCATTCAAGAACCTTATATCTTCTTCGAGTATCATCCTTAGGTTTTCAAAAAAAGACTTCTTATGTAATTTACTTCCCAAATTAAACATTTAAATATAAGTGGATGGAATTTTTATTTCATTTTTTAAGTTCATGGTAGATAAAAAAAATTTTAATGATGTGAAGAATTGAAGAGTATGGGTAGACATTTATAAGTGTGGGGAGGGACACATATTAATTTTTTAAAAGATTCACTTTAACAAATGATTATTACATGACACAAGGCTCAAAAATGATCCAATTTATAACATATATGATAATAGGTGGAAATATGGCTATTAAGTGGCTGTTTATAAGGTTTATTGGTCATTTTTAACGCTTATCATTTTAGTCCATCCCGTGGTAAATCCATTTTTCTTTAGCCATGGTAAATAATTTTTTATTATTTTCGCTATTTATTTTTGTAAAAAAATTATTTCAAATTTATAATTAATTAAAAATTATGATAATTAATAATATGGAATATATTTTTCCAAATTCAATTAAATGATGTGGAGAATTTTAATTTAAATTTATTCCTCTAACTGAGATGAGGAATTGGGTTTTCAAATAGAAAATGCTAAAAAAATTACAATGTTTTTATACCATCATTGAATATGAAAATGATACGACTTAAATAAATTATATTATTTAATATAAAATTATTATAGTTTTAATTTAAAAACCTACTCTTTAAATCAATATTATAAATTATTTAAATGATAAGTCTTTTTTCAATTAAAATTAATCATTTTTCACAGTTCATCAAAAATTAATATATTTTAGAATAATCAAAAAAATCACTATAAGATAATATTGATATTTAAATTTCAAATATTATGTTATTTTATCAAAATAAAATTTTTACAAGTGGTAAAAATCAATAAATTTTTGTGTGTGAATCACAAATAATCAGTTTTTAGAAAAAATAAAGATTTCCAAATATATTTATTTTACATTTGAATGATCATTATTATTATATATAATTAATATATATAAAATAAAAATGTGTAATATATATATTTTTTATAATTTATTTAGTACAATTAATACCCACCAACATAATGACTATTTTATAATGGTTATGTTTAAATAATATATTATTCCGTTCTAGTTGAACTCCCTATTTAATGAATCATAATATATTGTATAAATTAATTTATTCTAATCAAATTACTTAATAAATTATTATGGTTTTATATTTTCTTCTATTTTTTTGGTTGTGTATCCTTGATACTATAAAATATTGTGTTCTTGTTTTATAATTTTGTGGTTTTATAGGGTTAAAAGGTGATAATATAGATGATAAATTATAATTCCATTACTATAATTATTTCATAAATATAATATATAAATATATATCTCTATTAAATACATCATTATATCTATCCAATAATAGTGGTGAGGGAAAAAAATTACATCAACTTGTGTGGTGGTAGTCTGTCATGTAGATGATTGATTATTTCCATTCCCATTTGATGGAAGAGGATATGGATGTAGGTTGTGCCAAAAAAATAAAAACATATCATAATAAAGTATCTCCAAATTTTATTATATCCTCATAGTTTAATAATATTTTACGTGGGTGGAATAAGAAATAATATAAAAATATTTTGTTATGAATTTTACCTCTATCTCTGAGAACCACTTTAGGTTTATAACTAAATCTGCTATAAAAGGGTTTCATAATAAAACTAATTAATCTAGAATGTTATTAGGTATTTATGTGATTTACTTTTATGGGTTTTGGTTTAGCCAAATGTATTTGGGAGTGTCATTAGTATAGGAGAGGGTGTTCACTTTTATAAGTTGCGGAGAGAACAAATTTTTAATTTTTTAAATGAAAATGATAAACCCATGTTTTATACATTTCATTACAGTTAAAAATGGTACATTAATGAACCATATGTGATAAATAGTTGATATATGGCCATACAATACGAAATTCATATTTTTAGATCATTTTACCCTTATATTGTCTATTTATCTACTCCCCCTAATGGACATGTTTTAACCTCAACCATGATAAATATTTTTTACTGTTTTCATACTTCATTATGGAAAAAAATTAATTTGACGTTTTATATAATAAAACTTTCTATTATTAAAAATATTGAATGCATTCATCTAAATAAAAAAATTTAAAATTTACCAAATTTAATTTCAAATTAGTTTCACCGACACAACGAAAATGCAGCTTCTAATGAAAATGATTTCAAAACTATATAATGTATTAATAGAAAAATTAAATATTAAATTGTTTCCTATGATAATATTTTGATTAATAAATATATAATATAACTACTTCTTATTTTTAGAATCATATTTAAATATAATATAGCTTTAAAATTCATTAAATTAATGGTCATTTTAAAGAAAAATAAAAACAAATTACAATTAATTTAAATTTCAAATTGATAGAAAGTTTTAAAATATTCAATTAAATGTAAATTTGTCAGTTGAATTTTAAAATTTAATTTAATTTTTTCAATGGGGTAAAATACTTTTACTAATTTTTCATAAAAACTAAAAACAATTTTGAAGAATATAATTATATAAACATAACTAAAAATGAAATAATTTTTACAAATATTATTTGTTCATATAAAACTATTAAAAATAATTATTAAAATGTGGCTATTCCCATTAATAATTCCATTTTTATGGATAGGTTCTAAAATTTAGTTTTAAAAACATGTATTAATCATATATTGTTGTTCATTATAACTTATTCTTACATGAAACACATGTTATCGATGGAAATATTTTTTTAAAAAAAATCATATAAATATAAATGTGTTAAATTATTCAACCTTAAAATTAAAAAACACGTGAATATAATTTAGTCTCATCATATCTATAGGTTCATATTTATCTTCCTCAAAATGATGGCTTTATAAAAAAAATGTATACATGGTGAGTGGTCTGGTTTCATATAACATTCTCTGTATTATTTAGAATATCAATAAATTTTTATTCATAGGAATAATCATGATATAGTAGTATGATATATTTGTTTATAACATGGGAAATATTGGATACCCACTTCACAATGATAGAAGCGGTTATCACGTGCTAATGCTAAGAGATGATTGGTGAAAACTCCAAAAAATAATCTACTATCAAAACTCGATCATTAACATCAAAGGGGAAAATATACGTAGAGATAAACATTATATTCATCACTATTCTCAAAATCATATTCTATAGAGAAATTCACATATACTCCTTCTCAAAAATGTTGAATTTTTTATCATGCCATGGATTTTTAACATTACTTTCCTGCCAACTATGAGAATCCATGATGTGATTTTTAATGGATGAATCCTCCTCTGCCATTTCTCTAGCTATCTCATGTCTCAATAGCATTATTTCTCCATCATCATCCCAACATGATGGATTTTTACACTAATTTTAATTGATACATTCAGAAGGATCCATCTTAATACTCGAGAAAAATATATTGTTTTATGACAAATCATCTTGATGAATGCGTTGACCCCAAACACCTTTGAAATTCATAGAAGAAGATATCAACATATAATATATGTTTTTAATTTTTCTCTTAGACTGACCGTCCATGAGAGGATGATAAATAGTTCTAAAACTCAACTCTCTATCAGGATTATAGTGAATACTTCTCCGAAAATTCTAGGGTAAACTTTGGTCCTGATCAGATACCATGAAATATTGTACTCCAAGAAACCTTACCAATTTCATAATGTTTATACAAGAAATATTATCGACTGAGGATTTATCTCTGATATAGATAATGTGTAATGTATTTGTAATGCAATCGACTATAACCAATATATCATACTCCCTTTTAATTTTTTTGGAGTCTGACAATAAAGTACATAATGATGTTTTCCCATTTCTATTATATTATTAGTAATAGTTTCAACATTCTCATAAACATTTTCTCTCATGCATAACATGTTAAAATAACAAGCATCAAGATAAAAACCCTATAACATCTCTCTTAATGTAGTTTCTCTTAAAATTTTACATTATATATCTATACTATAATGGCTCGGACCTCTCTAGTCCATCCATTTATTGAAATCTGGTTTTTGAGGTGTTTTGGGAGGTCAAAGTGACATATCCCCAACACTAATCCAAATTTCTAGTTCTGTGAATAGTGCAATGGTAACCTTATGGGATCAGTTTCATCGGTAGCCTCATGTGAATTGTCCAACAATGACCTCTCTCCATTGAAAAATTTTTAGTTCATGGACTGTTTTTCCAGAATGGTATGGTGTACAGTGTTTCTATAAAGGTAGGGTGTACATTTTTTCATATCGGTAGGGTGTACAGTGTTTCCATAATAATATGGCATACATTTTTTCCAGAATGGTATGGTGTACATAGTTTCAATAATAGTTGGGTGTACAGTGTTTCCATAACAGTAGGGTGTATAATGTTTCTAGAACGGTATGGTGTTCATTATTTCCAGAATGGTAGGATTTACAGTGTTTCCAGAATGGTAGGGTGTACAATGTTTCCATAACAGTATGGTGTATAGTGTTTCTAGAACAGATGGGTTCCAACTGAAGCATACATTTCCTTGGCCAAATTTAGAGTTCATGAATAGTGTTTCTAGCTTCATACAGTTTCACCCCTTTGATGTTTCCTTTGACATAAAATGCATCTAAGGACTTGTTTTATGGACAGTAAGGCCGATTCAATGGTCATACCTATTATATTAATTTACCTAATGCACATGATGATTTTACAAGTTCAAACTTCGTGGTTTAATGCAATTCACATTTAAGGGGAAATCCAACGTATCTTAAACTGATGATCTATTAAATCTTCTCAAGCGATGAGATATCTTCTTCTCTAATTCTTCCTCCTTGTTCTCATTTGAGAGATGGTGGAACATTTTATTCCATCCCATAAGAGTTGTGTAATCAAACATTAATCCATTGATTGGTTCCCCTTTGTTTTGATGCCTCAAAGTTGTATCAATGAATATTTGATATAAGGTGTGATCTATCATCATTGTTTTGGGTTCATCATATTTTGTTTCTCCTTGAAAATTTATGGAATGCAATATCCATGTTCCTAATGGGATTTTCATGGGTGTTGACCAGTGTTGTCGTCTCTCCGCATCCTTAGGTGGATCCAGTTGTCATGTGGGGAGGATATCGTAACCTTTTGTGTGGACTGTTCTTGTATAATGAATAAAATTTGATGTATGAGATTCGTACATTCTCTTTTCTTTTATATGAAATCGTATAGTTATAATATTTTATCCAATTGTATCATTATGTAATTGGAATAATAAATATTTGAACCAGATATAATATTTGATATTTATCGTATCTTATTGCCTCTTCTTCTTTAGATAGTGTGATATCAATTCATGCTCTGATTGGCTTTTTGTTATTGATAGATATTGGTAATGAACATAAATCTGGAATTAATTAATAATTTTCTCGCTAAAGATAAACAGGCATGTGAATGAATCGGATTTCTATTGTTGTATTTTTATGCTAATCAAATTGATGTAGTAATCTTGTTTTATCAATTTGTTATAGATTAATATTTAGGTTTCCCATCATTGGAACTAGAGATTAATAAATCAGTTAATTAAATATGGAGTAATGAACTGTATGTTTGATAAAAGCTAATTCCTTGTAGGGTTCTGAGTTACCCCATGGATTGTCTAAGGGCCAAGATCCCAATTGATATGATGTTTTTTTCCTTCTACTTGTGTTATGATGTGAGCCTAGATGGTTGTTGTTTTATATGGTGGTAGGGAGGCCTAATGTTTGTGGCAGTAGTTGAATCCTATAGTTGAGAGATTCATTAGTTTATGTATGAGGTTGTCAGATAAGAAATCAAGGATGATGGAACTCGTTGTCTTTGAATGTTTGGATGTTTACATATTTATATTGATATTTTATCTGCTTTACATTCCCCACAACTCAAGGCATCATGTATTTCTTATCCTTCTTCCAAAATTGTAGAAGACATGTGGGGTAAGCCATGTGGTTTCAGTGATTTGATTATCAATAGAGGATGGTTCTACACTCTTGCTATGTGTGGGAAATACTAGAAAAGTTGTTAACTTACTCACCGTGTTGAGCCCCCATGTGTTTAGTAGCATCGATGTTTTTCTTGAATGCCTGGAAATATGGGAAAGTAATGATGTAAATAAATGATTGAAGAAATGATGTTAACACTTGGGGTTGGAGCATGCTGGGATGAAATTCTAAGGATTAAATCTTAAAGGTACAGTGGAATCTGGGTGTGATGCTAATGAAATATAATGTGGTAATTGTTAATAGAAAATTAATGTTTAACACATTAATTAACATATTTTGAAACTGATAAAAATGGAATAATGTAATGTAATAAATCTCATTAAATGGTTGTGTGATTATAGGATACATAGTCTTAGAAGTGGAAACCAAGAGTCCAAGAGGCTTTAACTACAATTGAGTCTATGACTATGTTATTTCCATAGTGTGGTTGTGAGATATAGTATATTCTGTAATTTGTTGGATTCGATATGTTACTCTACCCCATCTGTGAGATATACTAACACCTTGGGGATTCTAATCCTTGCATAGTGTTTTCCCCAACATTCTAGTGGGAGTATGGATGAATGGGAACACCCTTTGGCCCTTCTCTCTTCTTTTGTTAGTTACTTGTGCTGGTAGGAACATCGATTAACTTTCCCCATATATGTCCATAGAGGCCTATAATCGGTTGTGGTTATTCACACACATATATTCTGAATATAGTTTCTTACAGACTATTATATGTGTAATGTTTATAGGTTGTGATGGATTGAGGATCCTTTGTCGGTGTATGGGATAAAATGTATTAATGTATAATACCCAGTGTATTATACACGTTATGCGAGCAGTGATGGCCCCCTGAAATGATTGGGTTACTTTAGTTATGTAGACATGGTGGTTTTTTTTCATGAGTTGCATGTTGTGGTGCTTCTCCGAGGTGTCTGTGGGAAAGCCTTTTTGGAGAGAGATGCACAGTACGTGCGACATTGGGGAAATGTAGAAACCAAGTGGGTAAGTAGTGGCGTATTACCCATCATATTATTTATTATATTATATAATCTGTTATGTCATAAATGATGAGGGTCTCCATGGTAAGGTGGGAATCTTAACTTTTTGATCATTGTTCATTATCAGGATTTCTCTACCCATTCATGCAAGGATTCTATGATGATCATACTTATTATATTTTTATACTAAACCTATTTATATACAAACTTTTTTGTAGTCACATGGAGATATTTGGAGATCTTGGTAGTATCTACTATCTTGGGGTTGTAGGAGCTGTTTGGGATTCAAGGATGCTACAATTTTTACTTTCTTTTGGGTACATGTAGTTTTCCCCTTTTAGTTGTAGTGGTTTGGCATTACATTACATATGTTTTCTTGATATTTCTTTTATATTTCTATCTGAGATGTAGTTTGTTGGTGTCTATCTTATCTCTCTCTCTTTCATTTGTTCTTTTATAGGGTAATGCCTCCTATTTGTTTGTTTATTATACCATTGGTTCTAGTCTCCAACCCAAGGCCTACTGGATGTGGGACTCATGGGTCATTATCTACCATCCCACATTGTCGGTCCAGAAGGGGTACACCTTGTGGGGAGGGGTGGGGACATATAAATCTTTATTCATTTAGGAAAAATAGAGAATGATGAGCTTTAAACCTCCATTAATAAATCATACATCAACATTAGTATTGTGGGGCCACAAACATGGAACCTAAAATTGTTAATCCAACACAATCACGGATAGTCTTAGGAACATTACTAACCTTATTTTTTCATCTTTATGTCATCTTTCTACACCACATTATTCTTCAATTTTATGGATGGCTGAACACAGATTTGATAAATTTGAGATTTATCACCTTATATTATGATTTCTAGATATATCCTCCACAAATCCATAAATATTGAATATTTTTTGAACCACTTCATGGATTATATAACATGATACATTCGACGAAAATTATTATCCACCATGTTTTATTTCCTTAGTTGGTTATTTATTTTGTAATAATAGTTATTAATAATAACTATCCATATTCTATAATGAATTTTCAACTCCATATTTTTTTTAATATATACATTTAAATTTTGTAATAAATATATATGTCAAACATTTCTCTACAAAAATAATTATTCCATAAATTTAATTAAATAATTGAAAAAGCTAAATATAAATTATGAGATGTGTAATTTATATTATGAAACTGTAATTATCATAAGGCATGGGCTATAACTATGTCATTTATCATAAGAAATCATCCCAATAGTTTCCTCTTTGATTCACTATATATTAAAAACCATTCTCCAAAAAAGGGTAATGTAAGCAGAGGTCTGCAAACTAACCTTCACTTTAGTTCGTTAAAATTTTTATCAAATTCATCCTTCTTGATAAAATAGAAACCCTTTAGTGTAATCTCATTGACTGGATCATATATTCATGAGAATTTTTCTACAAACAGTAGATAATATCTATAAAATCAAGGAAACATCAGATATTTCATACCATGGTTGGTCAATGAAAACATTTAATGGACATCGCCTTTGATAGATCCACTAATATACCCTCAGGTAAGATTATGTAACCATAAAATGAATAATTTTTTATCCAAAATTAAAACATTATACAATTTTTATACTTGGTCTTATTCCCATATGGTCTGTTGTAAAATTTTATAGTAATATTAGTTATCTTCCATTCACATTCAATATAAATGAATATCATCTATTAGGGACACCACAAACTGATCAATGTTATCTATAACAATGTTATACATTAAATCTATAAAGATGCTGAAAGAATTAGTAAATCCAAATGGTATCACAATATACTCATAGTGTTCATACGATTTATAGAACATTGTCTTAGGTATATCTCACTTATTTACCCAAAAATTATTAATATCCAAAATTAAGGTAAATCATGGAAAATTATAGTGCCCCACACAATATATCAATCATGTCACTCACATGATGAATAGGATACATGTTTGTGATTGTGGTCTTGTTCAATTTATTGTAATCAATTTAGAGTCACGTTGATCCATTTTTATTTTTAACAAATAGTGTAGGTGTACCCATGGTAAAATACTTGGAATAATTAATTTGATGTCAAGGTTCTTTAGGAGTTGCTTCATCAATTACAAAAACACAATCATGGCTATTCTTTTCTGATTATATATAATATCTATATCACCATGTATGAGTTGTATTGAGAATTAAACATCCGTATTCAACAGAAGTATTTGAAACTCTTTCAGAAAAGAATGAACGAACTAACGCACAATAGGCATATCATCGATGTTCATTTTCTCCCTAACCATCTAAGATGAACAATACTTTTTAATATTAATCAAGACCCATACATGGATTTAACCTCCATTAAACATTAATAGTTATTATCTCAATGATAGATGATTATATGGTGGTTTGGAAAATAAAATGTGACATTAATTTCACTAATATTATAGTGGGATTTATATAATGAAATATAATTCATTCCGAATATATCATCAAATTCTACTAGAGGATGAATGAAGATATATGAAGGAATAACATTTCAATAACGATTAACTAGAGAAGAATAAATGACATGAGGTGAAATTATTGTACCATTAGATGTTTCCCTACTAATTTAATATCAAATCATTTATAATGGGAATTGATATTCCTGCATTGTTTTCATGATTTTAATTAATTCATATAACTATCCTACAATAGGGTAAATCATTATTTTTGAAATATCGTTACCACTAAAACATCATAGTTTTATCATAATTACCTTACTAACCCAAAAACGTTTTAAAGGACATAAAACTTTATTAATCAACGTGATGAACCATATATTCTTGAAAAATCCTATAAATGATGTCTAAATCATGAACACTTCAGTTCAATTAATGAAACATTACTTTTGACCTAGGATCTTCATTTTAACTTTTTATTCAATTCCTTCATTGTGGTTTATTAATATTTTTTAAATTTCCAAATATTTTACCCCAAGAGTTTCTATCTAGTGGTGCAATAATGATCATTTTCATGCACTATGTGACAATGAAGTACAACTTAATTCACCATTTTCAGAGTTATCCTCCCTACATACATTTCTTCCACAACCACATAACATTTTTGTATCTCGAATGGTATATATTTTCTCTAATACCAATTTATATATTTTCACCTATATTCTAGTATTTTTTAATATTCACTATCTTATTCTTATGTTTCTCACAAAATATTTTTCATCTTAGTATCCAATGGATAACAAAACCATTCTTTGTTACTAGCTATAGAGATTGTGGATTTTCAATCATAAATATTATATCTTTTTAGATGAATACTCAATACATTTAACAATAAAATTCCCACAGACCATAAATGTTTTTTTAATTTGACACTAGTTACCATGTTATTTTATATCATGAAGGATGTTCAATATCAACCAAAAAGTTCTTCACACCAAGTACACATCAGATGCATAACATAATTAATACCTTCTTCTATAATCTGGTAAATGTAAATCAATGAAAGGGTTAGCTCAGATTCTTAGTATGGGTAATCATTGTAAATTTTTTTATAACATGATCATATTGGTATGAGAATAAGAGAATAACATTTGAAAAATGTAACTTGTGTAACCTACATCATCAAATTGGTTCATGATATAAATATTTAAATTTTATAAGGCACGAGACATAATTTAATCAAGGAACATGAGTGATGTGAAAATTACATTTTCATAATACATAGATTTGTGGCATACACATATTCTTATAATATTGTGAACATTTATTAATAAAGACATGTCCACTCTGTACATTAAGAGTATGAAATAAAATCATTGCATAACCTTATGGACATGAAATCTAGGTCCATGTATATACATTTGAAAATTAAGTATGTTTCATGCATAACATAATTATCACATGAGTAATGACACATTACACAATAAATTGGAGGGATTTATTATTCCCAGTCTTGGTTAATTATAACATTACCACCATCCTTTGTTTTAGAAAAACCACCATCCTTTGTCATAATGTAACCACTAGACTTCATTATAACGTAACAACTATATCATAATTGAAACCATGCATATGTGTTCAAAAATATCATAAAACATTCATCATATATGAACACATCAAAATAAATGGGGTTCATAAAAATTTTATCATATCATAATCAACATAATATAAATGCTATTTTTTAAAAAAATTACATTTCAGAGTCCATGGAAAAGGATTAGGTTTTATAAATATTTAATAATTCATCATATAACAGTCATGGAAAAGTAATGGAATTCATGATTATATTTTCATCATTATTATACACTACTAAGAGAAAGAATAATGATGGTATCACTGAATATTATCCCAAAAAATCTTAGGAAACATATATGGATTTCATCATTGATGGAAAATGATTTTTAATGATCACATGGAAAATTTCCTGAGGAAAATAATTAATGAAATTCAAAAATACCAATTTTAATGCAATAATTTTAGAGAATATTTTTAAAATAATTTACATTTAGAATAATCATAGAAACATATAATGGAATATTAAAATCAATGTGTGTTCATGGTGGTGGAATATATCATTCATGTAGTACATATTAATACCAATATTATTTTAATATTATTTGAAATTTCCAAAAGTTATTTATTAGGAAAATGACTTCAATATTACTTTTAAATTATAATATAGAATTTAATACATGGGAAAACGTATTTAAAATTCATTGGAATATTTAAAAAGCATTCTCTACATTATTTTTAGAAAACATCGATATGGAAGAGATGTATTTTAGACCGAAGATAGAAATAAAGTCAACATATATTAGAAATTTTTTTTGTCTCTACAGTCAATAAATAAATAAAATGAAACAAAGACATGTATTTTTTACAAATAAATTAATGGTAAAATGCCTTATGTTCATGATAGATATATAATAATATTATTTTAACTTAAACATACTCATAAACATCCTGGTAAATGATGATATTGAAAAAGTTAAACTCTTACCACTTCAAATTTCAATATGCAGAATTCTCTTCGCATCACATTCAATTGGACATGGTGGGAATTATAAAAAATAATCATTGAGATGCCTTTTGAAGACCATGATTTTGGAATACATTGACTTCTATGACTTTTTTGGCATGATATGATATGGTAGATTAGATTATAGAATGATTATAGTTTCTATTAAGGAGATCATTTTCATGCAGAAGTGGGACAATGAGAATCAACATGACCTCATATAGATGAAGCTTCTCGTCAATATTGATGATCTCCAAGATTCATTATCTCATGAATATTCCAACCATACTAGGACAATATAAGAATAAAAAAATGTAGTAATGAGAAAATGGTTTAAGTGTCATACCTTTAGTAGGAATTGTCTAACGCATAGGAGGAGCTCATACAAGTCCATAATCCATTAGAAGGATCCCAAAAAAATTGTCAACTGCTATTAGCGATATATTGGAACTAATTTCTCAAGATAAGGAGACTATATTCATTTGGTTGGTTGGGCTCCAATATTTGGCTGGTGGGGCCCTATAGGTCCTTCAAAAAATGAAGACTTATCACAAGGGTATCCTGTAATGTGGGATAGATAGACTCTATCTTTTGGATGATCCTTTGATTTTTTTTTGCCTCATAAATGATATTAATTTTTCTTCTAATCATCTATGTTTTCATACTTATTCTCCCCATTTGATCAAAACATTATATTGAAACTAAATTCCATAAAGAAATATATTTCTGTCTTCTAGTCGTAACCACAGTTATATGGATCAATAGATGGTCTTTCTTTTTCCTAAGCCATGGGGCTAACCTGACATAGTTTGACTGTTACTATGGTCATATTGACCAACCTAAAAACCATATGAATGTTTTTTCACAGAATTTATTTTTCCCAAATATGAATATGGGGGAGAATTAGTGGTCCAAACTTGAGTTTTTCATAGACATCATATTTCAAGATTTAACCCTACTGAGTTTTGATCATTCATCATTTATTTTCATGATTTTTTACTAAACCACCTAGATTATAGGTCTAGTGATCTAAAACATTAAATTTTTCAAGAGTTCCCTTTTTTCATTTCGAACATTGTGAGTATTTTATCTTTTAGTGGATGGTTTAATGTATTGTAAGACCAAAAATGAGACTGGTATTTTAGGTTGAATTTAATTGACCAACAGTTATGAAATGATAACCCAAATAGGGTTTATTTTCCATGAATGTTCTAAAATTATTTTGATATCATAGGAGAATTTTGATCCATGATTTTGTGGATTCTGAATCTAAAACATGATACATAGGGAAAGTGGTTGTCTCCCATGGGAAAGATGTTACCAAGGGTTGAAAAACGTATTTTGGGATATTTTATACTAAGTCGATTGTGTCAGCTTAAAGCGTAGTACAACATTGGAATCTTTTGGCTGAAAACCCCTTTTGTGGGATACTTTAGGCAAATCCCACCAGGGTATGATACATCGTAGTCTTGAAAAATAATTAGTAAGAATTCTTGTATTCAATTACTTATAGAATAATGTAGTTTATGTTCATTGATTTTTATAATGACCATTATGGGTGGTTTTTTCAATGATAAATATCTAAGAATGAAGAGAGAATCTGTATTAGCAAAATCCTTGAATGGGAATCCTCTCCTTTAGAAATTTTTTCTTTGACAAGTTTTATATTTTGATATATGAAAGAAGTTAGGGGGAAAGGTCTGCCTCCAGAAATGGTTGAATTATCATTCCACTTAATTTCATTCGACTAGGATGTTGACCGTGTAGTTTATCATCTTACAATGAGAATGTTGTTCTATGAATATTAATGTCATACCGTAAAGAATTTAGGTTGTTCAGTTTAAATTCGTGATGCAAGAACACTATGGGGGATATAATTTAAGGCATTTATTATTGACCAAAATGTAAATGATTTTCCCATTTCATTTAATCTACCTATAAATGTGCTATTGTATTCATGTATCAGGGGAAAAATATATTGTATGCTATAATCTTGGAATCTATGGAATTGAAAATTGATGTGGGGAAAATTAAAGGCTTATGGAAATAGTTGAGGACTCTCTATATGATGAAGTTACCACTTATTGAGAAAACTATTTCTTGTGATTATTTTTTAATCCAAATGGTGAGTGTTATTATATAGAAAATATTTGTATCCCATGGGTGAAAAACGTGTTTTAGGGGATAATTTATGAAAATTAATCTGGTCATGTTACATTATTTTCTAGAAATGATGTTCATATAAATTCCAAAATTCTATCATTAATAGCTAATTATTTTTTGTGGATATTTGGATTTCCCAAGGAATAGAGTTTGGTTCAGGGTAGGAAATTACCATAATATAGAAAGGGAATTTTATGCCAAAATTATCCAAGAGTATGGATAATAGGTTTCCTAAGTAGTTTTGTTATGACAAATAGAGAATGGTGTCTTCATATTTTAAATAGACTATTAGGACCATAGTATTATGGAAATATAACATAATATTTGGCCTATAAGTCTCAAATTATATTTCCACATTTCAAACAAAAATTAAAGTGTTGCAAACAATGTTATTTAATGTTTTTAGATATGGAGAGATGATATGGGAAAAATAAGTGGCGGTTAACTGTAAAATAAATTATTATTGTGGGTTCCAACATAATGTCATCAAATATAATAATGGAATAAGATGCTTCTCCCAAGGTAGAAGTTACTGATGCTTAAAAACATATTTGGTGTGTCGTTTTAAGAAAATCAAACATGGGTATGTTATAGAATAGCCATAGAGTGGAATCCTTTGTTTGAAACCCAATTTTTTGGTCTACATTATGCAAATCCATCTAAGGAATTTTAAATTATAGTATGTTAAAAGAGACCTTTGGTATCATACATTCAGGCATCTAAATATAAGGAATGATTAGAAATATCTAAAATTTTACAAGATTAGGAGTATGACGTTTGAAAGAGATATTTCTGAGGAAAAAATATTGAATATGGACTAATTTTATCAATGAGTTTGGAGTTTCATGAATATATCTAACATATATGTTAAAGGGGGAATCATTATTTCCTTGTAGGACTCATTGATGAGGGGACTCAAATTAAAATCGCATGCACTGATCATTGTTTTTATGTTACAGAGGGTGAATTTTTATTTACCACACGGAATGGAATATGACCTAAGGCCTAGGTGTCACTATTTATTTAAATGGGAAGATAATCAAGAGAACCATATTTCTTTAGGTACTGTTTAGAATAAATTCTTGAGTCAATGAAATTAACCTTGTAGTTTTGTTTCATGCTTTGAGCAAAAGGTGTCTTGACTTGAAGGATATGGGAATAATATAGATGGTCTAAATCATGAGACTTGAGGATCGATGTGCATCATATTAGAGAAATATTCAATCCACACATTTTACCAATAATAATTATTGATTGAATTCATGAGTGGAGTTCATGAGGGGATTTTGATACTGGTTCATGCATACGATGAGAACTCGTATTACATCACCCTATGTAGATATTACTTGTACATGGGAGAGTGGGGGGATATTTCTTATTGTTTTGTGTCTGGGCTCTGGATTGAAGATCATAACATCACTTTGTATTGCACTAGATTCAGAATCATGCCACACATAGTTCTGGAAGAAATCATGTAGTTTATTGTCATGCGATGAGAAAATACTATGTTCCTTTTAAGGACTTTCTTCTAGGACCATGGTAATCCCAATGTGAATTGATACACCTTACATATATAGGGAATTATTTTACCAAATATCATAATTCCACATGAGTTATTCTCAATGTGAGAAACAATGAGCTGGAAAATCTTTTCATCAATACAAAGGAAGAATAACTGATGTATAGTGGAATTTATATTCATTGGTAGTTGGGAAGAAAATATAGTTAATGTTTTTCTACGTATTTCATTATTATTATAATCAATACATATGTAGTTCATGAAATTCAATTTATTTTAACATCATGAGGTAAGTACGAAGATGAACTATTGTGAATGAATAGAAACTTTGAGGCTGGGCCCAAGGATGAAAATATAGGTAGCACTACATATCTAATGGAAATGAGAATCAAGCCCCACATTATTTTTGGAAGGTTACCTCTGCAGGTCCAACTCATATGTAGTGAATGGGGGATTTTTTTGACTACAGATGTACCTGTTATTGGATATTGGAGCATCACTGCGTATCTCATGGGAATGAAAATGATTCCACTTTTAGTTTTTTAAATTGTTTTACCACATCAATCCGCTTTTACATAGATAAATGTGCTTTAAAATTTTCATAATAATTGTTGGGACCATGAAATGAGGTCATGGTGTCACTATGGATCTGATTATAATGAGTATCAAGCCATACGTTCTTCAAATTTTCCCTTGGTAGTTCTAGATTGTACACAAAAAAAGGTGGAATTTTTATTTGTTGTCATATCTAAACCTGAGACTGTAGATCTAGGCTTCACTATATATCTCATTGGACTGATAGTACAACCATATATAGTTATTGAAGAACTGTGTAGTTTAACATCATGTGTTATGGCCATTTACCATGTAGTTTAACATATTTTTTGAAAAGTCAAGTGTCACTTGAAGTGGAGGAAATATTGTAGTTGGACCATGGGATATGACCTAGTGGTTACTTTGTATTTTCCTAGAGAAAAAATCAAGCCACACATTGTTATTAAAAAGGTTACATGTTCATGTCTAATTCATACATTAGGAAAATGGGATATATATTTTTTTCACTATGGCTACACCCAAGATTGTAAATTCTAGTGTCACTATATATCCCCTATATGTGAGAGTCATTTCACATGTTTTTTTGGATGGATTGTGTAGTTTACCATCATGCGAAGAGGATATTGTCCATGTAATTTATCATCTTTTGGTAAGGTTTATAAATTAATGGATCTTAAACATGTAAATAGGACCAGATTATACTATGGATTTTCAATGATGTGAGTCGGTCTTATATTATGGAATCACCAATCATTTCTTCCTATATCTAGAAAATATGTTATCTTGACCACGTCTACGGTTAATGTTGTCTGATTGGTTCTTAAACCATCGATGGAGACCCATTATTAAAGGACCACACATAGTGTATCAACTTGTGATACTTGGAGGTTTATTAACATCAAATTATATGGACATTAACATTATAGATTAATGTCATGTGTTGATGTATAATGGGGTCTTTTAATTTTAATTCATATGAATGAGACCTTGTATTGTGTTGTTTACTATTGTGTTATACGGATGATGATGCCACATACTTTAACATAGTGCATCATGGATATTATGGTTTTCCATTTATGGTCATGCAACAAATACCCACTATGAAATTTGTTTTGATGTATTTGGGGGGTTCTCCACATGATTACACATAGTATGTATTCAATAACATTTAATTGGTTTACAATGTAATGATTAATGCATCCATTGAGATCAAAGAATAATCTCTTTTAAAATGGACCATCTGTATAGAGTAATGTCCTTCCAAATTTGGGTAATGTTTTGGAGGCTTCATTCCTAGTATCATCAAAGTTATGAACACCATTACCATTTCTCCTTTATAAAATTAGTGGAGGGACCATCTTGTTAAAATATCATGCTATCCGATTTACATAGACCTCTAAGTTATTCAAGTTACGCAAAATTTTATCATCCAGTCATTACAAATCATCCAATCATTTCTAGTATTTTTCATTTGTGAATAGATGATCACATATGAAGTCATATAGTGATTGTATGTAGATCTCAATGGGAGGTACTACTTATGTTCTATATACTTGTGAGTACAGGGTTTCCTGGGTAGTTGTATGGGTTGTAGTCTGGTAAGCCCATAATTCATGATAGATCAATTCAGGTGAATAATTTTTATCTTTGTCCACCATCATTTAAATTATATTTGACAGGGTTTGTTGAAGGCCTTTATCATTCTATTAGCTAATTCTTCATTTTAGGATGAATGATTTGTCTTGATGTGGAATTCTTGATGTAGTTTTTCTACATCAACATAAAATAATTTGGTGTCATTTTCTGTAAATATTTTATGTTGAACACCAATTGTGGAAATGTAGTTGGATTTAACTAATCCAAGGATGATTTTTTACCCAAATTATTTGATAGGTATTACCTCTGCCCATTTAGAGAATAATTTTGTAGTAGTTAAGATGAATTTGAACTCCTTGGTCATAGTTGGATGGTATAACCCCACATTATCCCTTCCACATATGGAAAATGTCCATGATTATTTATTTTTATGTATTAACTCTTGGGGATGATGGACAATGATTTCATGTATTTGACTGGAATGGAATTTATTTGTGAATTTCATATAATCATATGTCATAATGCACCAGTTGTATCAATGCCCTTATATTTTAGAAGAAGGAATGATCCTTAATTAGTGGGTGCCATAGGATCCAACATTTACATCTTTCTTAATAGCCACAATATTTTTTCCATCAATATATCTAAGAAGGACTCCATCAATGCCTCATTTGTAGTGGACTTTCTCTTCATTTAGCCCAGCATAATGGGTGAATTTATCTTCTCTCCATCAATTTTTCTCATTCTCGGATCTATCATATTGGAGGACATCATTATGAACATAATAAAAGATTAGAATCATCTTCCAATTAGTAGGACTATATAGTTCAATGATAGGGTATATATCATTGATCACATATGTTGTGTCCTGAACAAAAGGCCAGAAAATTTAGTGATAGGAAATGTTGATGACCATTTTTTCCTGGTTTGGATCTTATAGAGCTATAATTTCCTTTTATAATGAATCTGCATTTGTATTTTATGATCAGATAACATTAGTTATTTTTTTTCCTAATGTGGACTCTGCCACCATCCCCCAAAACCTATTAAGAAGGCTGGTTATATCTTCTTCTTTTTTGAGATTTGATCCCCATTTATATGCTTGGTTACTAACTCTAAATCACGTTTCAGCTCTAAATGGTCCACTAATATATTGATTTATAGTTTCAGACTATCAATTGGGGACTTATATTCAACCTCATTATTGGTACCAGCTTATGATAACATGAAGAAGTAAGATGAGACTACCTTCAAAGGCGAGATAAGAAAAATCCCTGACACAACATTGTTAAGATTATCATATTCCATTCTTGTTCCTTTGGGACTCTCGGATGCACCTTCAAAATACATTTCCCACATTTTGGGGATTCCAATAATATATAATATCTATTTATATGACAATTCAATATTCAATCATGTTGTTTTTACAAATGGGTTTTCTCCAAGGATGACATCCAAGGTCTGGCCTTTCACATCCTTTTGAGGCATGAATTGCTTATTTAACTTCCATAAAACTACCACCCACTGTGCCAATAATCCTTTCAACATAGGAAGGCATGTGATATATTTTGGAGAGTTATTCTGGGAGACCAATCAGACCTCGTGGTACTAGAGGTTGTGCCTCAATTTATGAGCATTGATGATTAATTCCATGAAGATCTTATAGATATCAAAATAACGAGTCTCGACATCAATCATGGATCATTGGTGATAATAATGTTTGTTTTTATTCACATAAATTTATTTTTCCTAAGGAATACACATAGTGATCACTCCAGGGTTGTCATCTATTGGATTAGTGCCTTTCCTTCAACAGAAGGCATTAATACTAGTGGAATCAAGTGTTATATTTTATGGTTTTCAACCACATATTTATAGTCATTTTTTCACTGATATTTAACCCCTTTCATCATTTTTTTGGTGAATGGAATACACTTTCCCGTAGGGTTGTCTATAAAGTATGGTATTTTTTGATAAGTGTCCTTTGATTCCTCTTAATACATTATGGTTTCAATGTGGTTTCATTATAAGGATATATTATTTTCTCATTGTGAACATTTATAGTTCTATGGAATACAACGAGTCTATAAAGGTTCCCTGAGATTACCACTAATGAACATTTTAAGGGGTTCATCTATAGACTATGTTGTCAGAACTTATTAAAGAGGGTTACAATGTCATCTAAGTGGTCAAAATGATGTCTTTAATTAAGAATTGTACTGTTGACGAATAATTTGACAAACATACCCAAATAATTTTATGAATATGAGATGGATAGAACATTAGTATATGCCACCAGAGTTCTTCAAGGCAAGAAGAATTACCGTATTATATAATATTCTATCGAGGAACTGAAGCCTAAGAATTATTCATCTTTTCGGGTCATCCAAATATGGTTATACCCTAAATATCTATACATAAAATATATGTCTTGGTAGCCAACTGTTTCATAAATCATGATTTCCATGACTTGAATTGTGAAGACATATTTCAGATAATGCCTGTTGAGATCTCTAAAGTTGATGGAAACTCGGATATCCCTATTTTTTACCTCGGAAATATTGGCTATCCATTTTGGATATTGTAACTCATAGATAAATTCATCCACCATATGTTTTATCACTTCACCTAAACATTGGATGTGTGATTTAGGTGTGTCCTTATAGCAAGATGCTTGTATCTATAATGGAATTATGGAAAATCCATGATTTAAGTGGCCTCCTCGAGTTTAAAGCATAATGTTTTTGGTAATTCATGGTGAAAATGTCCTGATGATGCTTCAGGGAAAAATTATATATATTCAATTCAATAGAAGTCATGGATAAAATAATCAATGTGGTTCGTGTATCATTATTTATACCAAGATTTTTTTTCCTGATGTTCATCAATAATGGTTGAGTCACCTTCCTCAAATGCTTGAGGTGTTCCCTTTAGTCCTTCCTCATTCACATCATCCCCATTCTTTACTCCTTCCTCTATTTCATATGGAGTAGGTGGAAAATCCAGTTCTTCATAGAGAGGAAATGAATTGACATTTTAACGTTGATAAGATAGACAAATAATTTCAGGAATAATTGATGGAATAATTCCGTTTGGAGATATGAAGGGGAGTTGATTGACAGATGATGACCATATCTGACATCTCTGATTTTCATGAAAACTTATTCTAGCCTAGTAGATGTAATTGAGATTTTTTAAGCTTATAGTATGGAATAAAGAAATTTGCATCAACGATTTCATTGTTGATGAGAGATTTGATGACTTTTTAGTGATTTCTTGCTTAATTTTCTTAACTAACATAATGAATGTCACAAAATTCATGATAGAATTTGAACCCACCCCTTCAATTTTATTGATGCAAAGCATATATTTTTATAGAGATAACTGAAATGATTAGCTGGGATAACCTATAAATAATTCATGTCAATGATTGTATTAACATAATCATCTATGGAATGTTTCCCTTCCTTTTTTCAGAATCCAACATCAACGTACTACGATTTATAGGATTTGAATATGGATTTTCACCATGAAATGAACGAATTATTTATTTATACAATATTTGACATATTTCTAGTATGATGAGGGAATAGTTTCATGCTTATGTATCCAGGGTTTTCCTATAAGGGTGTTGAAGGTTTCAACCTTCCTAAAAACCATCAATTCCAAGTCCTACATGAGATCCCTATACTGAGTTCGGAGTTTGATCTCAAAAAGTGTATGTTTCTCATTATTTTCATAATCCCATACCATTAAAGAAGAGGGGGAAAAGTTATATTCACTAAAACCTAGTCAATGATGTGTTCGGATTTGATTGAGGATGATTCATGGGACTTTTACAATTAGTTGTCATAAAATATGAATGTCATTTATCCTATCCAATATTTTATAATTTCTGAGGTGCCTTTGTATGAGGTCATTTTCATTAGGGTCTGTGAAGGAGATGAACATGTGTCATTTTATAGTAACATTACCTTCCTGATATACTTTCGTAGTAGCAACCTGAACATCAAATTCATGAGTTCTCAAAAAATCCTATATAGGTGCTTCTATGAGAACTTTTGATAGACTCAATGCAACCTATACTGATAATTTTTCCATAAAAATAACAAGTTGCTTCCAAACACCATATTTATAGTCTAAAGGTCTGTGCTTCCTAACATGGGGGTGTTCTTTCATAACTGGTCTGGGAGATGATGTTCTTAATTTATACAGACCATCTATTAGATTAGGGGTAGAAGGAGATTATGTTCTTATTGGAATAGGACAACTCAGTCTATCAACATTCCAATGTATTTTAGGTGGTGGTGAATCTTCTAAATGATCTCCTAGGATGACAATGTAGGGGAAGAACCTTTCATCTATGGTATGACTACCTTTTCCCTTCTATTCTCACTAGATATCTCTTCCACATGTTTCTACTGTATAGAAGATTTGAGGAGGGATACAATTATTGTAGTGACTCCTAGAATGACCACATCTTATCCTAGATCATAAATTTACATGGAATCCTTCCCTTGTTACACAGTAAAGTGAATGAAAATTGGGTTAATAATAATTTTCATCATCTGAGAATAGATCCATTAAGTGAATAAAATTAATATAAATGAATATCAACTCATTGTCTGATCGATATTTCTTCTGGTTGGTTGACCCATGTAGTATAGTTTGGTAGGTTGGGGCTCATACATTTGATACCTTTTGCCTAAATTCCACCATGTTCAATTTTAACTTTGGATATTACATGATCTCATCTTCCTGTGTTTTCTTCCCACCCTTCATCCATGATGCATTTTGGAAGATTGGAATTTAGATGACTGATCTATCGATAAATTTGACTGTGTTATAGAGAATGTGATCGAAGTCTTAGTCACCTACTACAAATGTTCATGGTGGATATCATGTGATCAGTTGATCATCTTTATGACCATTTACTCCTAAAAATTCATTGTACGCTTGATTTTAACTTCCTACCATCCATTATTCTCCTATAGATCAGTAGTAGAGACACATGATATAAGGACAGGTGAATTTTCATGCTAAACATTTTAGGAACCCACCATATATTGCAATATTTCATTGAAAACAAAATACTAAAGGATGTTGTGATATAATGCTTTATGGAAGGGAATTTTTTTTGATATCATCATCACCCTCTTTGATGGGATTCCTTTTTTTTGACATTATCACATTGTTTTCAAATATCAATTTTATGCATCTAGGAACTTGGATGTTTTAGAAAGAATATACATCATTTTTCATCTCCTCTAAATGTTTTCTCCTCTCATGTTTTTTATCATCCTAATGAGAAAATCATTGTTTATATCACTAAAGACTTGTAGATTAATGATGTGGTGAAGTCTTTGTTGTGGGATCAACAATAGGGGATTATTAAGTGTGATTGTAGCGATCTCTGCTCTTCTCATTCTCTTTTCTTGATAATCAGAACTTGGAGTTGGTCTCTGTATTGGATTCTTCCACTCTATTATATATTTATCAAAGGTCCCAAAAACCTTTTATATATTTCCAAGGGATATTCCATGTTCACAACTCATCACAATTATTCTCTATAAATATGAGAAATAAATATCATTTAGGGAGTCTTAGGTTCAGAGCGAATGTAAATTCGTTACCCCTAAAAATGAAATCTCAGACACCTTCCTTATCCCACTACTTATATTTTTGTAGGTTGAATTTTTTTTCTTAAGAATTTTTGAGATGAAATGTAATGTAAACTTTTGATGGAGGTATTCCCACCGATTGATTTATTGATCATACAAATGTTTGTGCCAATAAAATGGTAGTCCTTGAACAAATTACATTAAGCACATAAGGATCACCACCGCTTATTGTTTAGAGTAACCCATCATAGAATCACAGTAAGAGAAGAAATTCATCATGTGTTTCTATGGGTCTCCTGATGCTTTAAAAATCATAAATATTGGATTTTCAATGTCAGGTGGGGGAAGAGTCAGATCTACCCATTCATGCTATGGGTTTTATTCGAATTATATCAGTTCACATTTTTCATCCATGGATCCTAATCAATAATTTATTGACTCGGGAGAATTTATGAGTCCTCAGGAAAATTTTTAAAGAGAAGGATCTTAAATAGGTGCAACAATTGATATAGCCATTTGTGGTGGTACTACTAGTATTTTTTGTGGATGTCCCAAAAGGGTTGTCCTATACGGATGTTCCTTGCCCAATTCTCATTTTCACCCAATAGAGGGAATTACAAATTTTCCACTACCAGATCCAAATAAATTAGGGTTTGGTATCTCACGTTAATTGGATGTTCCATGTTTATTTTAGCCACATGGGTGATCTCTCTTTTCTATGATACATAGTATTTGGAGTGCGAGTTGAGAATATTCTTACAAATAATTTCTAACTGTAAAGAATTTTCTGAGTAGTTATTTTTTGAGTCTTCTATATTCCTTAATCCCTTACTATTATTGATCAAATATTCCCTCAAGTGAAAGGGACTTATCCTCTCTAGAATATACTTGAGGTACAATCTAAATGTTACTATTTTCCTTATTCGATTCCATTGAAGGGGTAATGACTGATTTTTTGTTGGAACTACTAAATTCATGAAAATCATATTGTCCTGGGTATGCAAGTATCATTAAATTTATTGGTTATGGATCACATCATAATCTAGAATGTCCTCGTCTAGATCCTCCTCGATGTTGTTCTTCTGTTTTGTAAAACTTGTAATGGTGACATTGTTGTATTTTACTAATGTGTAACGTGTTAAAGATATTTTATCAATTTTTTGTAGGATTTTCTATCTTTATGAAATCCGTGAAGCCTTTTCTTCTCCTTTTTTAATTATCTAGGAATAGTTTGACATGTATTGATCTGAGGAGAATACCTAGATACATTGGTCATTCACATCACTACTGAGGATACTAGATCATGGGATAGGACGAACTGGGAGAATTCGCCCTATGTTGTTTCCCCTAATTGGTAAAATATATATATATGTTGTGCAGGGTGTTGTTGAGGTGAAAAATATTGTAGCCAGGTGGGATGACATTGTTCCCATTTTCCTTTCATAGACCTTCAACTATGGTTTATTAACCTCTATAGTTGTGTTAAATAAATCCCCCATCCCTTTAGGTGGGGGTTTCTCCTATACTTCCATGGGTGTAGTTAAATTGACATACATTCTGATTGTAATAATTTTTTTTCTAAATATGGAATGGTTAAATCATTTGGGATGGACCTTTATCAACCATTTAATATATTCATTGTGTTATTTATGAAATCTTCACTATCAGATGGTTGACTTCCTCTAAGAAGGATGATTTCATAGTATTTTTAAATGATTGATGAAAAATTACCTCAACATCTTGCTTCTTATGGCCCAATTTCTATGAGAGTCGGTTAAGGATTTTTTATTTGAGAATATCTTCAGTCATTAATATGGTCTTTTTTTTGTGTTTTCCAGATGCTATGACGTTTTAGGACACCAAATTTTGTGGGCTTTGTTTGTTAGGGATCACGAATAAATATTACACTCCATATGCAACCCATCCTTATATATTAACTTCAAATAGGGCACCATTAATCAGCTATCACAATCTCATTAATACACTAACGAATGTGTATTAAATGTGCCTTTTTTATCATGATCATTTGATGTCGTGAATCTAGGAGATCTACCATCTGAATTTGGAATTGCATCCCATCGATTTACTTGATTTTCCCCCACCCTAGGTTAAATGTTTAATTCTCATGTGAATATGAATATTATATAAGATGAGTCATATTTTGTCCAAACAATCTTCCGAAAACACCTCTAGAATGTTGTATCGAGCGGTTGATAATGGTCAGAACATGCCAAGTATGTCATCTTTATAAACATGTTTTCTTATATTTAGCAGGTATTCATCGTATTTATCCAGAGGTTCTTCTACCTGGTCTACCTAAGTGGATGTTAACCTTCTGAATAATCCTATGAAATGTGATTTTTTGGGACTTCCTCGGTCTTATTTGAAGGTATGAGATTTAAAGAAGGTTTGGATAATGAAAATCACTTTGGGATGTATTTTGGTTGAGATAGAATCTCACATGCCAATGACATAGCATGAGAACTAACCTGCATATTTTCTCTAGTGCCTCATGGTAGGTTTTATTTCTCATCACTATGTCGCTAATGAGAGGACCCTTTTGGTGACATTAAATACTACTATGTAGAGAACATTCACAGTGAACACCATCACAAGGAGGAAAACATGTTGGATTACAGGAAGGGGAAGACCCTCTTTATCATTGATTTGCTTACCACATAGATGGATTCCATGGCTCTCATCAGGAGATGGGCTCTCTAGATCGTTCAGGATGTGGTCATGAATCTAGCCTTTAAGGTGTATTTTCAAAGAAGAATTTTCACAATTACTGATATTTCCCACATAATTTAGTAATGTGATGTTAGGTTCTTGATATAATATATAAAAATATGTGAGGGCTTCAAAAAATATAGCATTTGGTGTATCAGGAATAAATATAAGCTTTTTGTTTTCCAGTCATATTTGCTGAGGCTTCTTCCTGTATTATTTCATTCGAGTAACTATGTATACATTCTAGGGGAAGTGGTTTTCATGGACATTTATTTTCTCCTATCACAAATTATCCACTGTGATAAATTAAATTCCTCTTATTGAAGCTATTTTATATTCATAATCTGGTTGTTTTTACATTTTGTAGGAGATTTCTCCATGAACCTCCTGGATGGATGTTGTAGTGTCTGTCTTCCCTAGGGTGACATGTTTAAGAGCGACCCCATTTGTGGGGATGGAGCTGTGCTTCCATCCCTATGTCATAATTTTTATTAGTGTTATAATTTATTTGATGTTTTGTAGGTATGGTAATGGAATTGGGTATTCTATATTCCCATTATAAGTATATGATTAATGACTTCAATAATTGGAATGGGGATACATGTCTATTCCATATCATTAGTAGGTGTATATACATACTCTTGTCCTCTATTTACTAAAATTGGATACTAACAGTACTACAGTGTGGTGAAAGTGGATTTTTTATATCCCCTAATAGTTACAGGCCCTTTTTGATTGACCTCTTAATATGCTTCTAGAAAAAACTCCTACTAGGCTTAATGAATGCAAGAATTTTTGTTCACCAACTTAATGTATTCCACCCCAATAGGGTGGTTGTATTTTTTTGGTATTGCCAAATGATTCTGATATATGGATTGGTAAATGTTGTTAAATGTGTATTCCTTCTTTTTGTGTGCCACTGGAATGGAACTGTAGGATTCCTTGGATTCTGCTTGGCATGTTTTCATTCCAGTTGAGTTAGGCTTGGAGGGTGTATGTACCCGCTCATAGTTGTCTAGAATATTATATTAGTGGAATTATATTTTGGGGATATGGATGTGTCCCTACTCTCTGGTGACTAGTTTCTTCCCCAGAAGGCTATCTTTCATGTCTGGGTCTGGATGGCCTAGGATGGTCGGCCATGAATGACACCCACATCATGTTGAGGGATCACTACCACAAAATGTTTGTGGATGTGATTTATGGTATGTTTCCACATGAAGGACACATATGTATTTAAAGAGACATGAATTATACTTCTTGTTGATCCACCTCTCTTAGATATAAGAGGAATTGGTTTCCACCTTCTAGGAATAAGATCCTAAAATGGTTGAAGATGACACTTGGTGCCACCTGACAGTGGCCCACCAGTCATCAATGACTTGAAAAGCAGTGGGGGTTAGTGTGTTGGAGGCCATTTCAAGCAGCTTATAGATTTTGGATGGTACGATTTTTATTATACTCCCAAACCTATATGTTAGAAACTTGCAATTAAAGATGATTTGTTAGTGATGGAATCTGTTTCATGGATGAAGACCTAGTGTGAACAGTATCCAAGTTGTGAATTTGTAGGATCTAGAAGGATTCTATTCGATCGAATGGATTTATGAGAAATAAATATGGATATATGAAAATTAGAAACAGGAAAATCCCATTAAAGAAGAATCTCATTTGAAAGAACACTTACATGATTTTTTTTTTCATTGACCCAATTTCATTTTGAGAGCCAAAAGGGATAACAGATAGGTGATAATATCTTCTTAGTTAATGATACACATCGATTTCACCATTTATTGTTTCCCCATGGAAATATGTTTGGTATTGGAAGAAAATGGTATGAAAATAAATGAGTAGTTTACCCTTTTTATAATTTAAAGAAGGTTCCACATTTATTTCATTCACTTCAGTTTCACACTTTTTTTCTTCTGATAGAAAACATTGTCACCTGATGATTGATTACAGGATGTTGAGATGTCTGCAATCATTCACATTGGGATTCCAATTTATGAATTTTTTTCAATGTTTTTCATTGTGGAAGCAAACAAACATAGTGATTCTATATCAATGAGGGAGAAAACATCAAGATAAGACATTTGTTGGAATGTATAGCCATTAATTGTTACAATTTCACATTGGTCAACATGATGGGCGACCATGATCATAACACCATTTTGGGTGTATTTTTTACCTAATCTATGAGTCTCTAATATATTTATGATATGTCCGTTAATCCATCATTATTTCCCACGTAACATATGAGTCTCTAATGAATTTACAATCAATTGTAACAATGTATGGAAATTAGAATCACCTGTATCTATTTGATTTTCCTTATCAATTGAGATATATGTATGTGTCCATGGTTCTTTAAAAATGGAATCCCCATATGTACAAATTAGATATTTTTTGGCTGTTATTATGTTGATACTAGTTTTCTATTCACATATTGGGGTTCTCTAGAGAGTGTTGTCATCCAGGTAGATGGGGATTTTTGTGATGTTAGGATCGAACCCATGGACGAGATTCATATGTATCCTTATTAAAGGAATCATAACCCACATAGTTCGATGCCACTTAATGGGTCACATCATTTCTATTAATTTCAGGTGAAATGGACCTAACCATACATATTAAAATCTTATGGATATGTTGTCATGGTGAATGGTTCCTAGTCAATGTTTGATGTGGGAATTATGATGAATTGGTGCGAGGAAACGGGAAGGGATATGAATTTTTAGGCTCAATTAGAATATTCTAGAAATGTGGACATAATATAATAGGTTTTATATAGTGTTTTGGGTTTGTACCTCAGGGAGGTTTCTGATGTATCCCATTTGGAAGAAAATCAAATACCACATAGTTTAGTTGGATGAAGATGAACCTACAGAGACCCTCAGGTTTGTCGTGTGGGGGGATGGGCCTTTAAGAGGAATATGTTGGGGATTAATCCTGAGGAGGATTCCCTTTGAAAGGGTTCCATGACGGTTCATCTTGACTCATGTTGATTTGGACCCTTGTTTTGGGATTACAACTAAGGAGGATTCCTATTGTTCTTCGTCCTTTTATAGGAAGCCTATATATCTTGATTATAGCAGGAATCAATTTTCTCATTATTGGATCAGGTTTGATAGTATAGGGATTACACACATGATCTTGCATTAATTATGGGGGTCATGTTGATTATATTATTAATGTGAATATCTAATCCCATTTGATTATTTCCCTATGATAGAAACATATGGAAGTTGATGATTTAAAAAACCAATCAATATACCCTATCCTGAGGTTGGATGCATGGCCTTGAGGACTAACACATAGGTAGGCACTCTAAAGAAACCAAAAAGGAAGATCTAAAAGAAGGTTCTCCATCAAAACATTCATATGTCTTTGTGGATGTGGTGATTATGGCTAGCCTTTGTGTCTACATGATTCGTATGAGACATGATTGAATATGATGTACAGGGGATGTCAGTGATCTATGAATCCACACACTTATCCTACTCTTCTAGTGGAATAAGAAGAGTTTATGAAAGAGATAGGGAGGGAATATGGTGCCCATATCATCGTTGAATAGGAAGTCTGGAGGGCGAGGAGGAGTAGGAGGTAATCATACAACAAAACAGTCTAGGGTATTAAACCTTGTGGGGTGCTCTTGAACTTGTTCCAAATCAGGTTAGGTTGATCAAAATCAATTTCTGGAGGAAATTAAAGAATTACCCTTTCTCTCCAAAGTTGTAACTTCATGATATGAGACATAGTGATGAAAAGGGTATGACATGGTCCTAGAATTTGTATCTAAGACTCGGAACTCTCTAATAGCATCCCTGGGGTTAGGTTCCTTGTGACAGAAGGAATGAAAATTGACATGCACTCAGAAGACCATAACTATATGATAGGAAAACATAAAGAAACATCTGATCAATGGAATGAAAATAAAAATGGGATACATATCGATGTGCCCAAATTCATGGTTTTATATGTCTATATGTTTTAGGTGGATTTTCCAGCTTTGTCCCTTTCAAAAAAAGTATTAAAAATTAGAGAGTCCCTAACATGGATGGATATTAAGAGGTCCTAACTATGGATTCCACAATATAGTTTATAGTGTGGCCAGTGTAGGGGTCTCATAGGTATTCTTGGGCAAATCAAGGAAGGGTTTCATATGGGGTTCTTTTCTCTTGTTGACCAGGGCAAAGTGATGGTAACATGGCCAACATACCACCTTGGTAAAAACACTTGGGGGAGACTTCTCTCCAGACTTCATGGGTCCACATAGGTGTTCCCATAGGAGACACACATAGGTCCCAAGTGAATGATGGTGAGCTCACACTAGTATTTTAAAAACCACAGGGTTGTAGTGTCCTTGAGTAGCTGTTATGCATTTTAAATCCCGATAGGGATATAATTTCATTACCCCTCTTTAATTCATTCTTCATTAGGTTTTATAGGAATACATAAAAGGCTTCAAAAGTCATGGGTAATGTGCTAGGATGAAAAGAGAATCGGGTGGAATTTTGGAAACTCTTTTCACACAAATGAATACCCTTAGGTCCTATTTATAAGAAAATATTGGTCTTTGAGAGAAGGTAAAATTTCTCTCAGTTGTGTTGACCTTGGATGTCATGTTGGTTGATGTGTAGATTTTTCAAGTGAGCCAATGTGTAGGTACCCTATGCATTGACGTTTCTCAGGGGTACCTGTGTGAATGGACTATTGTGGATTTTTGATCCTTGGTTTTATCATCTTACTTATAAGATATTTTCCAATGACACCTTTTTATACATATAACAAAAATAGGTGTCAACAACCTATAATGAAAACAATCAAAAATTTATTTTTTTTAAAAAACCCTAAAATCATATAGTTTTATAATTATGGAGGGATGATTATATAAATTGAAGTAAAAATTAATAAAATGGTAGTTACAACTAGTTTAATACCCTATAATTGAAATTTGAATGATGTTTCGCTACATGAATGTTTCCCATAAAAAATCATAGGATTATATCAGTAAAATAAGGGGTGTCCATATGGTTTTATTGAAGGGTAGAATGATAGTGAAATATGGTCTCTAATTTCATGGGATTCATAATGAAAAAATGTATGTGTAAAAACAAAAGATGTCATAGAAAATAGGAAATCCAAATAGCTTGGAAAAAGGAATGTCTTAGAAATAAAAAGGTAATGGGATAGTACCTTTTATATATAGGGATCCTAAAAAATATTTATAAGATATTCTTAAGTCCAAGGAAACACCTTTAGTGGTATTTGATATAAATATTAATATAAACTTCCTGATTGGTGGTTATTCAGTGACGATGAGTGAATGTTTGGGTGGAAATATATAGTAAAAGAAGGAGAAAATAATTATAAATTCCTAATCCTAGTTTTTAGAATCTATATAATAAAATAATCATATCCTAAATCCTTTCAACGGTTTTCCCATGGTTTCTGAAAAATTAGAAGTGGTTTTAAATATTTTATATATGAAAAACCAATCATATTGATATAATGCCCTTATTGATTTGGATATGATTCTTGTTCATAAAGAATTTATTTTAAGACATTAAAATCTAATAGTAGTATCCGATGATACATTGTGGGATTATAAAAATAAAAAAATAAAATAAAACATGATTATTTAAATGGTGAAATAAATTTGTGGTTGTGGAAGACTTCTATTCAATTTATTA
Source organism: Viscum album (assembly GCA_963277665.1). Lineage (NCBI taxonomy): Eukaryota > Viridiplantae > Streptophyta > Magnoliopsida > Santalales > Viscaceae > Viscum > Viscum album. Next base: position 1,452,906,052 of record OY728155.1, read on the forward strand.
AATCACTTTTGGGCCATTATGATGCGATGTCCCCACTCAGATTCCATGCACGGGTGCCCAAGCTAATTGATAACATGACATCAGGCGCACCTCCACTTATGTCATAGGATATTGACTAGAATCAAGGGTCCAATATCAATACCATGGATGATTATACCCTCTTTATAAAATAAGACAATAGAGAGAATAAATAAACAATAACAAACTAAAAATAAATAACATCGAGAATAATATTATAAACATAATAACTAGATTCTCCAGATGAACCAAAACAGAAAACCATAATAAAAACAGTAATCATGTCATTCCATATATGTGTCAAATGTAAAAATTAAAAAAAAAAGACACACCCACACTCTTTAGTGAGGTCTGACACCAAGTCTGATTTCCTTATCCATGCTCCATCCCAACTCAGTAATCTAACCTAGGGATCTTTTGTAACACCTCGAATCCACTAAGCTAGAGCCGGTGCATTACTTGTGATAATGGAATGGTTAGAAAAAATGAAAATCCCAAAATAATGATCAGTTTACTAGTCTTTATGAAACCATATAAATTGATGTAACTTATATTACATTGGATAAGGTTACAAAATACAAAACACATTAACAACTAAAAACTGCATCCACAGGAACTCGATAAAAGGCCTTCTCTTCATCACTTGTTCAAGATATACAATGAAAGGGGTGATATCAAATGCTCATTAAGGGTTAAAACTAGAATACGAATAAATATAATAATAAGTGAATCACAGAAAATTGGACATAATCAATTTGGAATGCTGAATAAATAAAATAATAATGCAATTAACAAAATGACATTGTAAATGTATCCATATATTTTTTCATAGTGAAAACCTCATGGATAATAAAAACTGATAATGAATAAAGAGAATTCTTATTAATTGTACTTCATGTATCTAGCACCTGAATCCATAATACCATTGAAACGGTTTAGCTCTGTAGGTAGAAACCTGTCTGATTTTTGGAAACAAACTCGTAGTGTTTGTCACCAACTGATTTGTCTCAGGAGACCTGTCGATGCATCGAGGGGCTGTAGCAGGACCCACCCACCACTGTATGTCCAATAATATTCTATAAATTGATTCAATAGAAGAGATACATTCCTTTTCAATATATATATAGAGTAGAGTATAGAGTTTCAACAATATTTCCACAATAACATTCCGAATAAACACCGTATGTAAAATGGTATACAATTTAGACAACAATCATATCCATGACATGAGATTATGGATATTTAATCTAAATACGATTTCAAATGGAAAGTGATCTCAAATGGTTAGTAGGTACCCCATATATGGATTATTAGGTGCACAAAACAACGTTAGTCACAATAAAGGGGACATTCTTCAACAAAGTGAGAGAGAGAATCCCTTATGAAGATTGTGTCATTAGAGTAAAGATATGTAGATGAAATATTTATGTGTTAAAAATGAAAATCCACAAAATATAAGTAGATATACTTTATAAAAAAATAAAATTACATTGAAACATATTCTTGTAAATAGATTTGTAGATCAAAGAATAAAAATTGAGTTAAGAAATCATTTACCTTATACTTGAAGGTGCTCTTGACTTGTTATTAAAGATCTGAATAAAAAAATTAGTATTATTAATTCATAAAACAAAAACCTGTTTTATATTTAATTTAATTTTTATAACCTTATTAATTTCATTAATGGCATTTTGGATGGATTTAAGATATTTAATTTTTATGCTTTGGAAGCATTTTGTTATTTGGTTTCATGCTTTGATTACTTGTATTCGTGAATGGAGGTTGGTTTGAAATATTGTAAAACAAACAGAATTGTTAATATAGATTATTAGATAAATTAAGGAGACATAAATTATGTTATAATTATTATTGTTATATTCCACATGGATGACTCTTTTGATGAGTTATAAAACACATTAATTTGGCATGGCAGTTTTGTGCTAAATAAATTTGTTTTGTATTATTATTCCATTTTATGAATGTATAAAGATTCCAGAAAATTAATCAATTTAAAATACATATATTATGACCTGTTTCAACCATATATTTGGTTTCATGACCGTACATGAAATAATTAATGGAAATTGAAATTACAACGTCCACGGTGTTCGTAATTCAGCACATCACGGACAATGTTTTTATTCCTTAAATAAGTGTGAGATGAGATGAATAATGATGATGAATTTTCAATAAACATTAGAACATACATAATATAAATGATTCGATGGAATACATACCTCTTGGTTAATATTAGGTTAGGAAACATGAAGAAAATAAAGGAATCTTAAAATCAAATAAAACTTGATAAATTTCTCACGAAAATTTGGCAACCTAACGGCGTCTCTTAAAATATCATAAAATTAGTTTAATGAGATGAATAGAATATATAATAATTAATAAATAATATATACAATATGTGGGAATATTTAATGAAATATCCCAACACATTCCAAATGGAATGGAAGAGAAAAAAATAAAATTAAATAAAATAAAGAAAATAAAATAGGTTGTTTACCTCTTGATCTCCTCTCCTTGAGATCCTTCTTAAGAGATTTGGTTTTGGTCCTTTGATGAGACCGACAGCTCTCAGACGTATGGACGATACTCGGGAAGATTATTGGGTAGATCTTTGAGGAGCTTCAAGGCTTAGATGAGTGAATAAAAGAGGTGGTGGTGGGAGGTTTTTATAGTGTAGGAGAGGGGTAAATTTTAAATATTTAATTTCATTATATTATTATTTCCATCATGAAAAAAAAATATTGTTTAATGTGACCCCTAATAGTAATAATGGAATGTTAGTTTGAACCTAGTGGCCTTGAAACACTTTTTATGTCATAAATATTTTATTATACTGATAATTTTCATATACGTTATTTTATCGTATTTCAATATTCATAAAAAATTCCATAATTTCAGAAAAATCCAAAATATTTACCCAAACCATCTTTCGACATGTAGAATTTAAAACCGAACTCCTTTTTTTAATATTAATTTTCTATATATTATTAATTTAATTTTTAAATAAATTCATAGTTAATTCGAAAAATAACAATCTTAAAGGTGCAATTAGTTTATTTTTCATTTAAAATCTAATTAAGATCTCATTATCTTATTTCTTTAAGAAAATAAAAAAATATATTATTTAATATTCATAAGGGTTATATTACTATTAATAATGGTATGTTACTATTCACCAAAAATTAAGTTTGTTCTATCAGGCTCCAAATGACTTTTTAATCACAACTCTAGATGACCATTTTTTGTAATTCAAAACATAGAAGTTGAAAAATTATATTTAATAGATAGGTTTTGACTATCTCCTAAATAATATAGTGTAGTTTCAAAGGAACACAGTGATGAATAAAATGTATTTAATAGAAACATACCATAAAATATTTGGGGTGATACATTATTCCCTACTGAGGAAATTCCGTTCTCAAAATTTTATGATTAAATCCCACTACAAAGATGTGGGTGGTTCTTCTTCATGAAATCCTTTGTTTCCCATGTTTCTTCCTCCATATTCTGATTTCTCTAAAGAACATTTAATAGATGAGTTGTTCGATTTCAAAATACCAGCTACCTTATGTCAAGAATCCTGATAGGATTTTCACAGTATGATAAATTAGGTTACAGTTCTATTTCTTCATATGTGAGTACATGCGTTGTGTCTGGTATGTACTTCTTTAACAATGATACATCGAACACATCATGAGCTCTAGAGAGATTTGGCGGCATCGATAAACGGTAAGCTATAGCTCCAATTCTTCCCAAAATTTTAAATGGTCCTATGTACCTGGGGCTTAGTTCCCTTTTCTTACCAAACCTTAAGATTCCCTTCCATGGAGATACTTTCAGAAATACATTATCTCCCACTTGAAATTCATAGTCCTTTCTCTGTTTGTCAGCATAACTCTTATGCCTACACTGGGTTGTATTAATATGGGATTGTATTTTCTTCACCTTTTTCATGGTCTCTTCAATATGTTCTGAGACTATAAGTTTCCTCTCACCAACTTCATCCCAACAAGATGGAGTTCAAAACCTCATTCCATATAATTCTTCATTTGGAAACATTTGAATACAAGAATGGAAACTATAGTTGTATGAAAATTCCAGCGAAGTCAAGTACTGATCCCACATACCTTGGAATTCAAGATAACATGACCTCATTATAACATCTATAGTTTGAATATTCCTTTCAGATTGTCTGTAGGTTTGGGAGTGATATGTGGTACTCATATAATGCAGAGTATTCAAAGGCATTTGGAGACTTGTCCAGAATTTTGATGTAAACTAGGGATCCCAATTAGAGAAAATTGATATAGGTGCACCATTAAGTCTCACAACTTCATTAATATAATGTCTTTCTAGGCACTAAAGTGGTAAATCATCTCTTATTGGAAAAATATGTGATTTTTTAGTGAGACGATCAAGAATTACCCATATTTCATCATTCCGTCTAGGTGTCCATAGTAGTCCGGTGAAAATATCTATAGTAATGATATCCCACTTAAACATAGGAATAGGTAGAGGATGCATCACTCCTTTGGGATGTTGTCTCTCCGCCTTCACTTGTTGAAAAACTAGACACTTTGACACGTAGTCAGCAATTTCCCGCTTCATTTTATCACACCAAAAATATTCCTTATGATCTCTATATATCATGGTGATACCTGGGTTTATAGAGAAATATTATTTATGAGAATCACCTAATAGATCCCTTTTTAGCTCAGGTACTGATTGAATGCATATCCACTTCCCAAACATCAGAAATCCTTCTCCATACCCGAATTCATCCAGTCTTCCATCCATAACTGTATTAATTTTCTTTTGCGGAATCTCATAATGATATTGAGAAAATTTTATCATCTCTAGTAAAGATGTTTTAGAAATCATTTGAAAGAGGATTGATGTTTCCCATTCCTTATCAATTCCCATATCCATCTTCAGTAGATCCATAAACATAGGATCTCTTTCAATCCTCATTTGAGTCAGAAGGCCATGATCATTCCTACATAATGCATCTGCCACCATATTCGCCTTTGCTGGTTGGTAGTGTATTGAACAAACATAATCATTGACTGACTCGAGACATCTTTATTGCCTCATATTGAGTTATTCATGTGTGAAAATATATTTCAAACTCTTGTGGTCCGTATAAATCTCACATCAATTTCCGTAGAGATAATTCCACCATATTTTCAAAGAAATGATTATGGATACAAACTCAATATCATGAGTTGGATAATCTTTCACATGAGTATTCAATTTCCTTGATTCTTATGCAATAACATCATAATTTTTTATAATAATGAAACTCAGACCATTCATTGTTGCATCGCTGTATATTACAAATCCATCACTTCTAGAAGGAAGAGTCAAAATTGGATCATTGACCAATATTTTTTTCAAATCATCAATGCATTTTGTACATTCATTTTTCCACACAAACATAACTCCTTTACGTGTGAGCTTGTTTATTGGGTTATCCAGTCGGGAAAAATTCTGAATGAAACGTTGATAATAACCTGCTATACCAATAAAAATGTGCACCTTAGTTATGTTTTTTGGTGTGGGATATTCATGGATTTCCTTTGTCTTTGCAGGATCAACTAGGATTCCATCCATAGAGAAAATATGGCTTATAAAAGAAACTGGCTGAAGCCAGAAACCACACTTTCTAAACTCCCAATATAATTGATTTATTCTCAGAGTTTTTAGAATAGTTATCCAATTATCCTCATAGTCTTCATAGATTTTTGAGTATACCTAGATATCATCGATGAATACCACAACAATGTTATCAATATATTCCTTGAAAACATTATTCGTTAAATCCTTGAAAATAGATGGTGCATTTGTCAGTTCAAAAGGAATCACTGTAAACTCTTAATGCTCATACATTGTTCTAAATGATATCTTCAGAATATCTTCCTCCCTCACATGTAGTTGATGATTTGCTGATCGAAGGTAAATCTAAGAAAAGTATTTATCTCCATGAAGTTGGTCAAAAAATTTATCAATCCAGGGTAGAGGATACTTATTCTTTATTGTAATAGCATTAATTTCATAGTAATCAATACAAAGCCTCATGGATCCATCTATCTTCTTTACAAACAAGATCGGGGCTCCCCATGGAGAAACACTAGGTAGAATAAATCCTTTTTCACTCTACTCATCAAGTTGTTTCTTTAGATCCACTAAATCCATAGTGTCCATTCTATATGGGGTCTTTGATATAGGTCTTGCATTAGAAATTAAATGATTAGAAGACTCAACATCCCACTCTAAAGTATTTCTAGGTAATTCCTTTGGAAATACATCAATGTACTATTTCACCATGTCCACATCGTCAATTTGAATAACTATTTCCTCTCCAATTGATATTGGTTTATCTTCATCTACACGTATTACATTCGGTAGAGCTACGATGGGTGGTTCTGGATAAGAATCAGTTGGTGATGTTTCTACCCTAAAGACAAGGGATTCAACACCATTTCCAAAAATTGTAACATTCTTTTTATTGAAATTAATCTTGGCATCATAATTTGATAGTCATTCCATACCGAGAATTATATAAAATTCAGTAATGGTTATGATGATAAGGGTTGCAATTAATGCACGTTTTGGTGTATGGAGAGGGACTAGTCGACATGACTTTTTTGAAATGATTCATCCCATGAGAGTTTTGACTGACCACACCGTTCATAAATCAAATTTGACATATATTATTTTTTTTGGAAAAGTGAGAAAATATAAATGAATGCGTTGATCTAGAATCAAATAATGTTTTGGCTACGTTTGAGGAAAAAATTAAAGTACATGCCACCATGTCATTAGGAACGTCATCCTCAGCAATTGTAATCGCAAAGGCTATCTCTTTCTCTCTTTGCACTTTATGATTCAATTTTCCTTGGCTCTTTGGACACTCATTTGAATAGGGTCCAATTTATCTATAATTTTAGCATTGAGCATCATTGAATTGTTTCTTCCCCTTTCATTCATCAGATTGATGACCGTTTTCTCCATAGTTGTTGCAGACTCCATTTCCATTCAATCATTTCCTGAGAAGATTCTTTCCACAGTTCTTGCATAATGGGAAACCATTCATTCCCTTTGTCTTCCTTGTTGCTTCTCCTTTTCCTTTATTATTAGAATGCCACTTCTTATCTTGGTTTCCTATGAAAAGAATTTATCAAGCAAATTCCTTCTCTATTTTGATGGCACTTGATTCAATTTCATCATAATATGAAAATTATTGAGAAGCTAGTTCCCTTCAATGACATGGCATAAGACCTTCAACAAAATGATCATTCATGTCCACTGAGTCACGAAGTTAATCCACAACATACATGGCTAGCCCTGTGAAGGTAGCCTCATACTCTGCAACATTTTCTTCTTCCCTTAGTTTGAAGCCAAGGAATTTCCTCTTCATTTTAGTTCATTTCTCTTGAGGGAAATATATTTCATAGAATATTTCATTAAATGCCGTCCATTCTATATCCTTTATCTCTTCTTCCTCCATGGTATTTTGAATCAAGGACCACCATTGATCAGCTTCACCCTTGAGATAATATACTGGTAGTAATATGTTTTAATTTTCATTGCATCTTAACGCCATTAATATCTTTTTAAGGTACTTGATCTACTGCTCAGAAACCACTGGATTAGTAGTCCTACTGAAATATGGGGGCTTCTGCCATAGAAAACGATCCAACATAGGCGCTGAATGGTTATTCGTTATATCTTGAGTAAGTTGTCCTAATATGGTCCTGATCTGATCATCTCCAATGTTGAATGTGTTGACTTAATCTGTAGGGAGATACCTACCATGACCACGAGTATTGACTACCATTCTTCTGTTAGATGCCATTTCTAAATAATGGAATACATTAGATTATTTTATGAATCTCAAATAGAAAATCACTCTACATGGATTGAAATTCAGTGCATATCTAATCATATAAACATGGTTCATCTAGGATAAATTTACATCATCTCCTTCATAATGGTTAGTAAAGAAACTACAAATTATCCTATACATATCCCTTGGGAGTGTAATAATCAAAAGTGTATCACGACTAGTTGTCGTGCACAAGTGCTTGTTCGAGTCTATCTCAAAGCAGTGTTTTCAGGTTTTACACCTAGATATATATGTGCCATAGCTGCCTCTACCTGCTAATATCCAGATAGGGGCATATAACATAAAATATCCACATAATCTATTCCTTACCAAAATACCAATACGTTATTGTATGTTTATCCTCATATACAACCTTATGGATTTGTTCCCTACTATATATTTCCTACTATAGTTTCAACGTTTTCTACTAAACATCCTATTATACCAACTGTAACACCCCGACTCCACTAGGCTGGAGCTGGTGCATTACATGTGATATTGGCATGGTTAGAATGAATGAAAATCTCAAAGGACCAATCAGTTTAGTAGTCTTGAAGAAACTAGAAACACTGATGTAACTCAAATTACATTGGAAAAGCATTCAAAATACAATACATAATAAAAACTAAAAATTGCATCCACATGAACACAATAAAAGGCCTTCTCCTCATCACCTGTTGATGATAGAAAATGAAATGGGTGAGCTAAAATGCAAATTAAGGAATAAAAATAGTCGAATAATGAATACAATAATAACTGAATCATAGAAAATCTGACATAATCAATATGGCATGCTGAATAAATGGAATACTAATTCCATTAACAAACTGAGAATGTAACTGCATCCATTGATTTTTCTGTAGTGAAATCCTCTTGCATTATAATAACAGATAATGAATAAAGATAATGCTTATTAATTGGAATTAATGTATCTGGCACATGACAACACAATACCATTGAAACGGTTGAGCTCTATGGGTAGAAAGTGGTCTGTTTTTTGGATAAAAACTCAAAGGGCTTGTCGCCAACTGATTTATCTCATGAGACATGCCGATGCATCGAGGGGATGTAGCAGGCCTCACCTGCAACTATATATCCATGGATTCTTTATACATTTATTTAATACAAGATAAATATGCCTTGTCAATATCCTTATAGAGTATAGAATACAGATTCACCAATATTTCCACCATATCATTCTAAATAATCAACGTATGTAAAATGGTATATTATTTAGAGAAAAAACATATCCATGACATGAGATTATGGATATTTAATATAAATAAAATTTATAATGGAAATTTATTTCAAATGGGATTGGGTCCCCATATAAGGATTATTAGGTGTACAAAACAAAGTCTGTCACAAGAAAGGGGATATTATTCAACAAAGTGAGAGAGGGGATCCCTTTAGAAGATTGTTTCATTAGTGTGAAGATAAGTAAATGAAATATTTATGCATGAAAAATGAAAATCCACAAAATATAAGTGGATATAATATATATAACAATAAAATGACATTCACACATATTCTTGGAAATAGATGTTTAACTCAAAGAATGAAAATTGACTTAAGCTATCCCTTACCTTATGCTTGAAGGTGTTCTTGAATTGTTATTAAAGACCTTAATAATCAAATTATAATTATTAATTCATAAATCCAGAACCTATTTTATATTGAATTTATTTTTTATAAACTTATTAAGTTAATTAATTGTCTTTTGTTGGATTAAATAGAATCAATTTTATTGTTTTTGAAACATTTTCTTACTTGGTTTCATGCTTTGTTTACTTGTATTCATGTATGGAAGATGGTTTGAAATAAGGTTAAACATCCATAATTGTTAATATATATTATTACTGTTATTAAATAGGCATTAATGATATTACAGTTATTCTAGTTATATACCATGAGGATGACTCATTCGATGAGATAAAAAAACACTTGAATTTGGCTTGGCAGTTTTGTGCTCAATCAACTTGTTTTGTATTATTATTCCATATTATGAATGTATAAAGATTTTTAGGATGTTAATCAAGATAAAATAAATATATAGTGACATGTTTCAAACATAAATTTTTTTTAATGACCAGACTTCAACGAATTAACAAAAATTGAAATTACAACATCCAAGATGTCGGTAATTCGACACATCACGGACAATGTTTTTATTCCAAAAATAAGTGGGAGAGGAGAAGAATAATGATGAAGAATTTTCCATAAAAATTAGAACACCCAGAATGTAAAAGATTATATAGATTACAATCCTATTGGTTATGATGATATGAGGAAAGAAGAAGAAAATAAATGAATCTTAAAATGAAAGAAAACTTGATAAATTTCTCACGAAAATTCGGCAGCCTAACATCGTCTCTTAAATATTCATAAAAATAGTTTGTTGAGAGAAATGGAATATATCAGAATTCATAAATAATATTGATAGTAAAGGGGAATATTTAATGAAATATCCCAACACAACCCAAAGGGAATGGAATAGAATAACATTAAATGAAGGAAAATAAGGAAAATAAATGTGTTGTTTTACCTCTTGATCAATTCTCATTGACATCCTTCTTAAGGGCATTTTTTTTAGTCTTTTGGTGAGACCGGAGGCTCTAGGACGTGGGGAAGATACTCTGGTGGATTATTGGGTGGATATTTGAGGATCTTCAAGTCTTAGCGGAGTGAACAGAAGAGGTGGTGCCACGGAGTTTTTATAGTGGAGGAGAGGGGAAAATTTTGAATATTTAATTTCATTATTTTATTATTTCCATCAAGACAACTAATAGTATTGTTTCATATGACCCCTAATGATAATAATGGCATGTGAGTTTGATATAATTGTACTTGCATCACATATGATTTCATAAATATAGTATTTTTCTGATAATTTGTATATACTGTATTTTAACGTATTTCACTATTAATCATAAATTCGAGAATTTTAGAAAAAACCCAAAAATTTATACTAACCATTTTTTTATGTGTAGAATTCAAAAATGAACTTCATTTTTCAAAATTAATTTTATAAATATTATGAATTTAATTTTTCATTAAATTCATAGTTAATTTGAAAAAAATTATCTTAAATGAGAAATTAGTTTTATTTCTCATTAGAAATCTAATTAAGATATCATTATCTTATTTCTTTATGAAAATAAAAAAATTGTTATTTACTATTCATAAGGGTCATATTACTATTCATATTACTATTCATAAGGGTATGTTACTATTCACAAAAAAATCAATTTTGTTCTATTAAACTCCAAATGAATTTTTAATCACAACTATATATAACCATTTTTCGATATTACAAACATAGAAGTGGAAAAAAGTATATTTGATGGATATGTTTTTAAAATCTCCTAAATAAAATAGTGTAGATTAATTGAACACAGTGATTAATAGAATGTATTTAATGGAAACATACGATAAAATGTTTGGGGTGCTACATCTCTCCCTTATCATGTCTTATAAACAAGAAGTCTATTCAAGTACCAACCTGGAATCCAAAGTAGGGTGCAAGTAAAAATTAGTAGGACACTACCAATTGATTTTAAAATTTCATCCAATATATAATAGATTATGCATTCTGGTATATAATAATGTACAAAATAGTAAGCATTTATCAAATTTCATTATTCTTTAATTAACCACATATATAAACTGGGTTCACAATGACACTCAAAACATCAATACCAACTTCATCCCATGACAGAGTCTGAACGATATAATTTATAATATCACAATTCATTATCATATTACCTATAATTATCCCTATAATTTACATTTCTTAATTATAAACACATAAAATCATTATCTACTGCCTATATTTTGGGTCTAGAATTCTACGGTTGGCACCCCATGGTTTTTTAATGCATCAATCCATGTCCTAAAACATCAATATCATTAAATCGAAAGTGTAATTTGGAAGCATAAATACATATCCCATGATTATTTATCACACACTTAGATTAGGGTATATAATTCCATGTCTAGCATCTCGTGGGTACTTGAAGCATCAGTCTATGTCTCACACTCATTTATTACATGCATAAAGTTTGGTCTAGAATTCCATGTCAAGCACCCCAATGGTATTTGAAACATCATCCCATGTCCCAAAACCAGTTTATCAATCAATAATACATTATACATATATCACTTTAAATACGATTAATCATAATTTTCAACCTTATAAATATTCCACATCATGGTATACCATTTCAATTATGAAAAAAATGGTTCAACAGTTCAGTCACATTGAAAAATAGGAACAATTCGCCATTAATCCATTTATCAACATTTAAAAATTTAATCCATTAACACTATAATGTAAATACAACTATCCATTTATTCACATTATTTCTCAATTACATAATTCTAATTTATAAAGGAAATAAACAATCCCATTGATTCACCAAATTCACAATCCCAATATCCCATTAATTTAATAATAAAATATCTCAATTAATTAAATAATCAATTGATTAATCCAATTCATGATGTGATTTAGAAACATTGAAATTTATATTTATCAATTCCATTCAGATAATTATAATAAATAATTTGGTATTTTCAATTTATAGTACCAACATCAACATCATTAGAAATAAATTTTCGAACAGAAAACTACCCCAATTAAATTGGGATGTTCAATTTTCATAATGAATAATGAGATATTGGAAAAAAGACGAGATCCAAGATCAAATGGATTAAGACATATAAAAAATATATATATAAACCCAAACTAACTAAGAAAATCATTCCTCTTCATATAGAAAGATAGATGGGAGATAAAGTAATCCACATTGGAAGAGATCTCAACTAGAAGAGGTGAATATCCATTAATTAGACATTATATTCCTCAAGAACAGATTACAAAAGACCTGGGAATCCATTTTGGTGCCCTTAAACCATAATAAATCATTTTCGGACAAATAATGGTTAATATGGGTGAATGTCAGGGGGTTCGGAAATTTTAATGTTTTTTTGGGGGGAGTATATTCTACAACACTATTTCCTGGGATTGGTTTAATAGATTTCAATACCTTGAGGCCTAACCATGAACCTCATGTAAGGGACACCAAAAAACATTTGAGAGGTTCGAAACATTGAGAAACATTGTGTATACTATGTAATTCCCCTATTTTTTTTAATTGCATGAATTTTTCTGGATGGGAACACCATTTAGTCAAAACAAGAACTATTCGTGCATTTCTCGTTCATCTTAAAAGATCCAAAATTTCGGAATAAATACTCTAAAAAAATTCAACTGAATTATACTCAACGAAAGAAAAAGGGTAACTGTATATGATATTTAGAAATCACATAAAAAGTCATGATATTACAATATCCCCACCTTATAACAACTTATCCCCAAGATGTACTGTCATGAATCTGCATGGTTTTGACATAAAAAGAACATGCCCTTGATCCTGCATATCATCTTAGATCTCCAATGTTTCCTCCTGAATATTCCATACTGGAACAATACATTCTCTATTGGTATAGTGTTTCCCCATAACACTTTCTCATTGTGATCCCACACTTGTATCATAATCCCCTCAAAGGACTCATCTGTTTAAAACGGATCATCATCCACATATATAACCTGATAAGGGTTGGGTGATACCGCTAATGTTGTAACACATGAAAAAAACATGCATAGAACTGTACCTCTATGTATGATCCAATCAATATTCCACTGGCCCAGTTCTCTCCACAACCTCAAAATGTTCAATAAATCTATGTACCGGTATTCCCTACCTCTGAATCTTGTGGTAAAAAATTCTAGGTGATACTCAAAAGAATGCTTAATAACTCAATGAAAACTCTAGGGGTAATTTTCATCTATTTCTGTAGGACATCTTCCTACTTTTTGGTGTAGCCCTAAATTTTTGAATTAGATAAACCTACACTGACATCCCCTACATGAGACTCAGTCCTAACAACTATAACCAACCTTACACTATCTATAATAGAGGTGATCTGTACATCATACATTAAAGTGCCTCATATTGTTCTATCTCAATAGTTTAATGAAAACTATTGTTAAAAGTGAAATCAACAATCTCTATGTTATTATCCCAATACCAACCAAATAATAGATCTTAATCTCCTTAAATATACTCCATGACCTATATTTTTTGTTCGGACTTCCCATCTATCACTGGGTGAAATGTTATACTCAGAAACACCACATACCAAGAACCTTCTCAAATCCCATATAGAATAATGTTGTGAATCATGATACCTAGTTTGGAACTATACTCTGTGAAAACCCTTACACATAAACTATCTCACGAGTATATATGTATCCCAATTGATCCACTAAGAATGCATTCTATATAGGAAGGAAATGTGATACTTTCATCATTCAGTCCGCAACCACCCAAATAGTTTTATTCTTCTTAGGGTTCCATGAAATTCAAATCATAATGTCCATAGTAATGTCATACCACTACTATTACGAAATGAGAAATGTATGTAGTATACCACTAGGTCATTGATTCTAGGACTTCACTTATTTGTTGGTGAAGAATCATGTCTTGTATCCTACTATCTCCTTTTTCATGCTCGTCCCCCAAATACTATCTCCCAAGAACATAGCTCATTTTAGAAAAACAAGGATTAACTTCCCACTTCATGGAATTAAATTCAAGTATCAACTTGTCCTGATTACCCATAGGAAAAATAATATTATCCCTCACATAGATGATCTCATTTTCATCTATGGTCTAATTGAATGGAGTCTACCCACCTCTAACAATAGACCCAACACTATGGATCCTCATGCTGCCTTTCTCTGATCATACTCCAAAGTGTTTACTCCAATGACATTAAAATAAGAATAATCTGTTACAAGCCCTCACAAACCAAAACATGCATCTCTATTTCAAAGATCACAATCTTTTACTCTAAACTAGACTCTTGAATATCTTCATTCTCGGTTTTCCAAATCAAATTATCGGAAATAAGATTTCCCTTCCTTGGAAAATATTATAGCTAAAAATAAATTGAATGCCTATAGTCAACCCGCCTCCACTACTAGACATACAAATATAACATCCAAATGATAATCTTTAGGAACTTTTGATCAGTAAATATTGTATACATTTATCCTAAAAGGAATGGATTCTAACATATTAAATCATAAACAATGACATCTAAGTCGAGATCTCATTTAAGGTAATTTTTTTCATGTGGCATCAACTTATATGACCCATATGCTACAAATTGATCCCCCTTAATTTACAATGCTCCATGTATTACTACTGATGCACCACAAAACACCATTTAATCCTCTCATGGATTAGGTATGATAATTATTGGTGATGCTGTCAATTGTATATTCAATTTGTCGAATGATTTCTCACAGGCTCCATGATATTAAAATATTATCCCAATCTTGGTCAAGCATGAATTAATTGATGTGGAAATACATGTTTTAAGAGGAATCCTTTCTCAATTTTTCCCAATAAGAAATCCTGGTTAAATGGAAATTCCCGAATTCTTAAATATTTTCATGTGAAATACATAATCTATTTTAAGACAACATTATTTTTTAAAAATAAGTAATTTTCTCCTAAAAAAATTTCTTTGTTCGTTTTTTGGTTTTATAAAAAAAATTATTCCATTTTCATATTAAATAATCTTAAATAATTTACACAACTCAGACTAAATTGGTTTATTTCTAATGATTATTAAAAACTATATTTACATGTTTTCACTTTTTTTGACATCTATTAGCAGTATATATTCCTATTTTTCTTTATAAATGTTCATGTATGATTTAGATCTATTATTTCATATGCACCATTATAATATTCCCTTTTTTATACCATTTTACATTATTATGATACCCAATTCTTTCCATGGGTAACCCTTTTGTTTTTGTTTGATTCCTTATTTTTTAATATTTATGAGGAATTCATATTCATGAACATGTTTTAAGGGTTTCCCACCGAGTGTTTTATAATGTAGTCGGTATTGATTAGTGTCATGAGATTTCACATGCAATGGTGTTTGTGGTTAGCCTTCACTCATTCTCCATTTCCAATAGTCTTTGTAGTTATCCTTAACTCATGATCCATGTGAAATGGTCTATGTCGATAGACTAGACTAATTTTCCTCCATGTGAAATGATCATTGACTCATGATTATATCATTTTTTATATTTCGTACACATTACATTGATTCATCGACTCAATGATCCCTTGATTTATATGTTATGATTCCATATGTTTATACACAATCCATGCCTTTTTTATGTCATCATTGTATTAAATATAACCCATGTTATATTCTTTATCCTTATTATTATTCCATAAAGGGATTTTTAGATCATACCTTTTTTTCTTGTATTCCCTAGGTTATTTTTATGTACATGTAAGGGCTCATAGGGTGTTAGGATCTCATTATGTTGAATAAATAAATGATTTTTTTAGTTAAATATAATGTATCAAATAATCTAAATTCACTAGAATTTAAATTCATTGTTTTGTATTTTAATCCTAATTATACATAAAATTAATAATATAAGTAAATTTTTAGGTCCATTATAGATGGTATTAGAAAATGGTCAAGTTATATTTTGAAAATTAGGACAAGCGTGCTTTAGTAATAAACCATTGGATAATTATATCACCATCGTTAACCTAAATTTAATTTTAGGGAATCATAAGTTATGATATACTTTTCATTTACAAGTTTATCAAAATATGTTCAATGTTCACTCTTTATATTCTTATTAGCCATGTATTTTACCCACCCACCAACCCACGCACTGTACATTCTCTTTCTTAGATAATGGATTAATATAGAATAACATGTGACAATAATCAATATGATAGGAAATTTTATGATTACCCTATTGATATGAAAAATATGATGGGAATGAGTGCACAATTCTTCATAATAGTAATTACTAAGTAGGATAAAGTGATAAATAATAACTTTAATCATCTGTAATGTTCTTCTGCACTTAATAGATAACAAGTGGTGGCCAAATCCTTCATACTTTAAGAACCTCCTCTCTTTAGTTGTTCTTATAATCCCCTATTTTAATTATAATGGATTAACTCTATTGACAGAATATTCATTATCAAAATATAATCAGAAAAGGAGGAATTTTTGCTATTGATCTATCATTTTGATGTGTAAGATGATGATTAGTGGAACCTAATCCAGAACAATAAGTCCAACGAGGAAATTGATTCAATGGAATGTGTAGATTTAATGAATATATTTATCAATAAATATATTCCTCAAACACTAAATCTTATGATGAAAAGGGAGTTCCTTATATTGAAGTAGTATGAAGATGAGTATATTCAAGCATATGAGGTAAACATAAAAAGGATTTCATGGTATTCCTCCATATTTATCATCAATTCCAAAAGCATGGTGGATTACTTATATATCAAACTAAATACAATTATTTGAAAATAATTAGTGATTCATGACTTCAATTGTTATGAGGATATATTCATTGATCTCTTAGGGTTGAAATGGAGATCGACGACTGTCAGTGGTCTCATGAACCTTGAGAAAAAAATATGAAATTTATTTTCATATTAGAGGATCAACAGATGAATCCAATGATGAAAAAAATAGGATATACTAGAAGTGAATATTATGGGATGAAGAATAATGGGAACTATATAAATAGAACTATAAAATGATTCATTTGTGGAAGAATAAGGCATCTAGATAAAATATTATGAGTGGATATAAATAATCCCACTAATGTGGAAGTATAAAAGAAGATCAAAGAAATATTTAGCCTATGTTTTAGTGAATCATCTATAAGGAATAAGGAAATTATGAGAACAATTTCCCTAAAAACAATTTTTTAGAGGAAATCAACAATAACAACCTCTAAGGAAGGAAGAAAGGGAAAATTATATCAATAATAATGAGGTGGTACACAAAAAATATGTGTTGATAGGTTTGGTAGTTATTTATTCAATAACAGTGAACATGGTATTTGATTATTTTTCTTGGAGTTCTTTTGTATCTTGAAAGTTTAACATAAAAATTAAGACACCACCTCAATATATAGATGTTGAGTTATCTGTGAGAAAAAAAATTGAGGTAATTATTTCATCCAATTATTATAACTCCTCCCTAATTTAAGTTTATTGATTGTAACTCCCATAATATATTTTATTTATTCATTTAGTGGAGTTTGAATCTATATTGGGAATGGGTTGGCTATCTTTATACCAATCCAGCATAAAATTTCAAGAAAGGGAAATCAATGTTCACATCTCCAAGAAACTTCCAATTCTATACAAGTTAAGGAGGAAAAATCTTCTTTACAATCATCATATCAAATGTGGATATTACTACCTTATGGGAAATAATATCTATATAAAATGATTGGAAAAAAAATTAATCATGATCAAAGACATGCCCATTGTTAGGGATGACATTGATGTGTTCCCTGAATAGTTTTTGGCCTTCATCCTAATTGATATGTAGAGTTATAATTTGAACATTTTCATAGATGTGTGATCATATCCGAGACACCATATAAAATTAACATCATTAATCTATATTAACTAAAGAAGTGGTTGCATGAGAATTTGTACATGGGTTTTATATTCCCAAGACCATAACATTTAGTTGAACTAGTCCTCCTTGTCAAGAATAAGGATAGATCAAATCATCTCTAAATTTATTATTGTGAGATCAAATAAATAATGATAAAAACATGTATCCCCTATCATGGATAGATTAATTTCATGATCAATTGTGTGCGTCCAAGTATTTCCCTAAAGATAACCTTTGGTCAGGATATCACAAATTAAAAGAGTAAGAGGGAGTTATTCCCATGAATACATTTTGAAAAATGTTATGGACACTATGATTTCATATTGATTCCATTTAGAATCACAAATTTGGTAGAATCTATAATGGTTTTAATGAATATAGTCTTTATATATTACCTTTAAAAAAATTTAGTATTCTTTATTGATGATATTCTGATATACTCTAGATGAGATGAGGAACATTAGAAGCATTTGAATACAATGAAAAGGTCTTTTCAAAGGATGAAAATAAATGAAAATTATATTAAATATGAGTTCTAGAGGGATGAATTATCTTTCTTGGGGAATGTAATCTCCACTATAGGGATATTTATGGGACCATTCAAGAAAAAATTAAATAGAGGAGTTTCCTAGGAAAACATTTATAATAGAGATATATAGCTTTCAGGTTCTATCTAGTTACTACCAAATTTTTTTGAGAAACATATAGTTATTCTAATACCCACTAACCAAGTTTACTCAGAAGGGGGTAAATTATGTATGGAAAAATTAATACGAGTAATTCTTTTACGAATCTCAAAATGAGGCTTATCACTAAACCAGTGATAAAAATTCCAATATGTGTGTAACTCATTGTGGTTTATAGAGATGCTTAAAAAATTGGGTTTCTATGTGTACTAAGGAAAATGACAATGTGATATCCTTGTCATCAAGGAATTAAAAAAAATCATGATAAAAACTATCCCACACATTATTTGGAGTTAGGAATTGTGGAGTTTTATTTAAAATATTGTGGCATTATATCTATGGGGAGAATTTTCTGATATATACTAATCATATGAGTATCAAATATATATATTCACATCGAAGTATCATAACATGTGCCAGTGAATATGGTTAGATCCCATCAAGGATTAGGTCTTCTCAATCTACTACCATCACAGTAAGGAAACTAAAGTGACTGATTCTCTATGTAGAAAGTATTGTCAATCATTATCAATGATGAGAACTGAGAAAGATCCAATATTCTTAGACCAAGAAAGGATGTACATGGGAAATATTAATGATGTTACATCATCAATCCTTTATCAAAATATTTATCAACCATACAAAATATTGAAAATAATGGACACTCAAGGAAATGATGTTGTTATTTGAAAAAAGTTGTAATATATTAGAAATGGAAAATCTATAGAGTTCCAAATGGATGAGGATAAAGTCATTATATTTTTGATCAGAATATGTATACCATATGATCCAGAAATAAATAAGGATATTCTCAATGAATCACATAGATCAACCATATTTATTCATCTAGGGAACACTAAGGTGTATTGGGTTCTTAGGGAGAACTATTGGTTGGAAAATATGATGAAGGAGATAACTGAGTATACATCAATGTTCCTAGTATGTCTTAAAGTGAAGACTGAAAGAAAGAATCCAATGGAATGATGGAATAATTACCTATAAAAAATGGAAATGGGAAACATCACGTGGTAATTGTTCACTAGACTTAAAATGAAATCTACAAGAAATAATGTTATATGGGTTTCTATTGATTGAATTGTAACGATAACTCACATTATTTAAATTCAAGAGGACATTACACTTAATAATCCACTATGGATATATATATTGATTTAGTGGTAAGGCTTCATTGACTACCACAATTGATTGTATGTGATCGAGATTTGAGTTTCATCTTCATCTTAATGAAAAGTCTCCCACACAATCTGAACACTAATTTGAACTTCATTATGGCTTATCATCGTTAAACTAATGGCCAATATTACTGAACTATTCTGACACTAATTGTCATGTATAGAGTGTGTCTTATGGATTTCAATGCTGAATAGGACCAACATCTTCCATTAGTAGAGTCATCCTAAAACATCAATTTCTACTCAATCATCCAAATAGATTAATATAAATCCCATTATGGTAAAAATTTACAACATCGGAATGTTGGGATATTATTACTGAACATAAGCTACTAGAACCTAAAATGGTCTAAGAAATGGTTTAAAATGTAAAAAATATTCATCAGCACATCAAGGAAGATAAAAATTGAATGAAGTGTTATGAGGTTATATATCAATGGGACATGGAGTTTAGAGGAGGAGACATGGTATTTATTAACATTTATCCATGGAAAAGGATAATAAAATTTTGTACGAAAGGAATGCTGGTCCCATGTATATCAGCCCCTTTTAGATTCTTGATCAAGATAGAGATATTTACTACTAACTGACACTTCCAAAAACAATGAATCATGTAAATAATGTATTCCACATATCCATATTTGGGAATAACATAACAAATAACTCACATGTACTGAATTCATTAGTGGTATAGTTGGAAAATGATCTCTTTAATGAGAAGAAAATGATAAAGATCATGGATCATAGAGATAATGTTCTATGAAACAAGACTACTCACCAGGTAAAAGTACTATGGAAGAACCATAACTATGAAGAAGCCATATAGGAATTGGAGGAAGAAGTGATGGAGAAGTATCCTCACTTTTTTTAACCATTGTATGTAAAATAAGGATATTGATCATGAAATTTCATAAGGGCAGAGAATGTGACAACCCAAAATTTTATCGATGGAAATTCCATTATTTTGATTATGTCAAATAATATAATTAACATAAAAACACATAAATAAAACAAAACAATCTTTATAAATAATTAATTCATGAAATAAGAGTTATTTATAGATATTATAGAACCTAAACCAATGAAATCGTAACTTGAACTCTGAAATAGTACTATTACCCTTCTGAATAGTATACCACCCAATAGAATAGTAACCTCACCTATAAATTTATAAATACAATATGACAATCTTATAAATAAAAAACATACATATCAATAACTTTTAATAATTATATAAATGTTATAAAATTGAAAATTTTACTTTTGATATTTTTGTATGTCGTAAATATGTAATTGCAATTTTATGAATAATTTAATTATTATAAAGAAATTAAATTTTCATAAAATTTATTAGTAAAATATAATTTCTTTTATTATGATAATAAGTCAATTTTATGACACATTAATTAGTTTCTCATAATGTTATAAAATCAGTTATAATTTTTAATACCATATTTTTTTAGTAAATGGTGATTTAAACTAAAAATTAAATTTCAAATATTCATAAAATAATTCACATAAATGGAGTTAATTTTTGTATTCTAGACATATAAAAATGTTCTATGTTAATTTTGGGGTTTTTTCCAAAATAGTTGAATTTTTGTGAATAGTGAAATTCAGTAATTAATGATATTTAACAAAAACATGAATTATTGAGTGATTGATAATGTATGGTTGATGTAATCCCATAATTTTAAACTCTAATTAAATATTTTTATATATTTTGAGATAATTTTCGAACAACTCATTTTCGTAAACCTAAATAATAATATAATTAATAACATAAGAGGAAAATACCTCTATCCTCCCATATAAATACCAGCCCTCGCTACCACTTCTCCTCACACCATTAAATCTTATAAACTTATCCAAATTCTAACTAATAATTTTGAAAAGACTCCCCCATTTATAGGATCCTTTGGGATTAAAAAATTTCCAAAATAAATATCTATATAGAGGTTCTAAATTAGAAGGATTAAACAGGTAAAATCCTCATTCATTTCTTTTAATTTATTTTCATGTTCTTTTTTTAAAAACATTATTCCCCACAACAACCCTTTTACAAGTGACATGATAAATCCAGAATAATTTATATTCTATAATGTTTTTTTATTGTAATAATCCATCATCATTTCTCTTCCCATCTCCTTTTTACTAAATTGATTATATTGTCTATCAAGTGTTGATTTATTTCATTCCTGGATGATGAGTTTTCAAATTCTAGTAGGACCTTTATGGTGGGTCCAAAAACCATTTATCAGGTTAAAAAAGATCATTGTATATTTATTTCCTCTAATTTAATCTTTTGGAATCATTTAATATCAATAATATTAATTATGAAAACAAAAGTAGTTCATACTGCTAAAATATTCTCCAATATACACTAATGTTTATTACTAACCTTTTATCTAATGATTCATTATCATTACACATAACCATAATTATATATAATAATGTCTAATATTTGGTAATTTCATTAATAATATATCTTTTCTATTCTAAAAATATATTCTCATTTTACAATATTTTATATACAAGAATGCAAATGAACCAGTCTTGAAAACCAAGGAAATGAATCTTCCGGAATGATAAAATCATATCTTATAACTCATAGAAAGACCATAAATGATCTTAATATAAATATGATATATAAAGACATGTACAAAATGTTTTGAATTAATTATATTAATTAATTAATTTTCTTATACTATTTATTAAGATTGTATTCCAAATACTTTCGGACAAAAGGTATGGGATTCAACCTAAACCACCATATTTCAATCGGGTTGCCCATTACATCTCATTAACCTAATATAATTTTTATTTATTTTTGTTTAATCAATATCAATTATTTTTATGTGTTACAATAACTTGTATCTAGATCATATAAACTATCATTAATAGTGAAACACATGTTTTATAAAGGTTCCCTTATCAATTATACGGGATAAGCAAGCCTAATTAAAGGAAACTTCTCGATTTTTTACCCATTTTTAAGTACCATCCAATACCTAATTAAATCCTAAAATGTTTTTATAAAATAACACATTTTATCAGGAAAAATATAATTCTTCATTTTTGGTATTAAACAAACAATTATTCCATTCTATTTTAATGAATCATTAATATTTTCCTTAAACTGCACTAAATTGTTTTATTTTTAATGTTTCTTAATCACTATTTTTACATCTTTGTTACATTAGTTTGAAATAAAATATCATTATATATTAATATTTTTATTGATGAATGTCCATATTTTATTTAAATCCATTCATTCATGGACACCATTATAATATACCCTTTTTATTATGCCTTTTGATATGATCATGATACCCAATTCGTTCAATGGGTAACCATTCTGTTTATGATTGATTACATATGTATGATTCTTTATGTGGGACAAATATTCATGAGCATGTTATTGTTGTTGAAACTAGATACCAGTCTAATTATTTGGGTAATTTTTAGTCTTAAGACATATCAATTGCAATGTTCTTGGTGGTTATCCTTGACTCATGATCCATGTGAAACTGTTTTGGTGGTAAGCCTTGACTCATGCTCTATCTGTAATGGTCTTAGTGGATAGACTTGACTCATAAACCTACATGTTAAATGGACCTTAAATCATGATTATATTAGGTTTTATTTTCCTTCCACATTATTATTATTAAATGAATAAATTATCCCTTGTTCTATATATTATGATTCCATAAATTTATTCAAGTTCCATAAAATTTTTATGTCATCATGTTATACATGTAGAACCTTAGAACGCCATTATAGGGTAGGGTTGAATCAGTGTGTAAAATTCTTCTTCTAAAATGATGGATATATTCCCATGTTGGTAGGATATAGGTAAATCGATATGGTATAATATAGTAGCAATCAAACATTCAGATTCTGAGAGACAACACAATAATTTTACGTGGATCTCTACTAAGAGATAATCCGCGGAGCATACACCGAATGTGTGTCATTTATACAAAAATCCACTAATATTCACTACTTATGGAATACATTTGTTCAGACACAACCACTTTATTCCAGAAACACTACCTTTACAATCTTTTAGGGATATATCACTATGTACCAAAGAACACTTCCATTGACACCCCCAAGCTCACTAACCTTTGGGTGATGACTTACTCAATATATTGACATGAATATATCTTCAATTTATTTTCATTTATGTATTTGTATCTAACAATAATTATAATAATATTTCACTATTATCCTAAATTGTTGTCCTTGAAATCACTGAACAAACAGTCCATGTATTCAAAGCCTATTTGAAGCTCAACACTGTGCTTGCATGGAACACATCTTTTTATGTGCATGTTTTGAGATTGCCATGCTATATGGCATTCATCCATCCCTTGTTATTCATTAGATCCTAATATTTCAAACTTCCCTTCTTTTTCACACAACCCTTTTCGTTTTCATAACTACACCACAAGATTCACATAGTCCTTAAATACTAAATGAACAATTTGTGCGTGAGATTTTGTTTCTATAGTATTTTTCCCAACCTCATATTTCATGTACATTTTAATTTTTTTGCTTCATTTCTTCATATTCCATATTTTAATGTGATGATACCAGAACATAAAATGTTCATAACTTTAGATTCAACTTCTGTCATTCACACAACATCCTTTTCCAAAAGAACATTTCTTCAATCTACATTTTTTTTGGACCCAAAAAATTTGATAACACATGGAAATGATGCCACCTTTAATAATATTTTATGCTTGAACTATAATATCCATTTCCTTGAAAGATCCTTGATATTATATGTGAATATTGAAATCAAATAGAAAATATATTATATTTCTAGCAGATAATAGACTTTTATTTAAAAATCTCCCCCTTTGGTATTGTTGGCAATGTGTAGATAATCAGGTTATATAACAATTGAGATTATGATTCTGGAAGGATCAACATCATTCCTCATTTTTCTCCCCCTAGAAAGAAATACGTATCCAGATATTCATAATGCTGTATCTCATCATGATTAGATATCATAAAATTTTATCATATAGAATCCACCAAAATGTTTCATCATCTTGTGATTTATTTTTCCTAGTCGTATATAATAGATCATCTTCTACTTCATCCAAATATTATCATCTACCATGTTTTTATTTGAATGCCAAATTGATGAATAATTCAAAGGTGGATACTTATCAATATTGTCTATCAATGTAAATATGAAATCCCTCACTACATATATATTTATCCATTTTATAACATACATAGCCTTTAATTCCCTTCATTTTAATCAAAAATATAATAAACAATGTTTAAAGGTATTACGTGGATCCTACATCGTTCATCAATATGATTAGAAAGGTTTACACATTTTTCAAAATGATGATTCTCTATTTACTCTAATATTTATTCTTTTACATGTTAACATATATTCTGATTTATTTTGAGGTAGCATGGATCTCTTCATATACACTTTCACCTTGTATGGAGATTTTTTTTGTAGATGGAATTCGTAGATGAAAAATAGTTACACCACATATGGAATTCTTCTTGATCCAGTATTAATTTTAAAAAACATTTTACAACATGAACTGATTTCTTTCATCTCTCATATATAACATCATTAACAATTTATTTTCCTTTTAGTCGCAAACTCTCATGTACATTTCCCTTATTATGGGGAATCTTTTCTCTTCCTTTTTCACTATACTTATTTTGTGCATCATCATGATTCATCATTCTTTCCCAATCATTTTTCTAAATAACCAACATTTCATTAAGAATCATGGTAGAATGTTTGGATCTTCCAAATATATTCTTATAAACTTCATACATATTTTTAGATCTTTTGAATGATCTCCCCTAAAACTTCATGGAAATATAATCAAAGGTCTTCTCACCATTATATTTTGATACCTTTTGGGATAGGTTCTTGTTCACATAATTCTTATGATATTTTCCCATGGTTTTTTCTTTGTTCTATCCAATATTTTGTGATCTTCATTTCATCTATGATTTGGATACACATTTATATGACAATATACAAAATATGGGACCAAAACAATTGCATACATCACATATGTTATCAAGATGATTATATCATTTTGCAGTAAACATATTCTTATGCACCTGAGGATGTTTCTTTTTCATGTTTGGTTTCCACCCTGATGAGATAGTCTTCTCTGTTGAGATTAAATTATTTAATTATACCAATAATTTAATTAATAGTTCCCAAATATTTTACGGAACCAACATTGACACAGGAAACATGATTTTTTTGTATCCCTTGTATAAGGTTTTTTCAATTATTCATTAATTTTTTAGCTCTATGTAGAAAAATGGATTCTATAGTAATATTTATATCAACCCAAGTCACTGCAGCATGTTTATTATATCCATTATTCATCCATTCTTTTTCATTATTAATCTATCAACATGCACTTCTCATGATAATATGTTTAGACGCATTAACACAAGTTGGTATGGATGGTACTGGTTTCTTCTTAGTTCCTTTATATATATAATCAAATAATGTATGTTGTCATCTTTTCACATGTTATAGGTCATTCAAATTTATAATCCTTAAGTGAACTTTTTGTAGCTTCAGCAGCAACTTCTTTCATTTGTAGAGAATAAATACATGTCTTCTTAATATTTACTAACTAGGTTTCCAAATCTAGACATTTCATATAATGGTTGATTTTTAATTCTTCAATCATAATTATCTATTCTTCATGAGATGTATTTATTGTAACAACTTAATATTCATGCATATTATCTTTATTATGAATCAAGGAGTCATGTTACATGATCTACATGGAAATTTCATCCAATTGCACACTCATGACATCGGTTCTATTTTTCGTTTTACCGTTAATTGCATTGATATTTCCTTCAATAAAATTTTTTACTCCAAATATATCTTCAACCTTTTTGATGTATTTTGAAGAAATTATTTCAAGATAAATATTTATTTCATCAAAGGATCCAACTTATTTTGATAGATTTAAACATTCATGTATTTTTCCTTGCATGAAATTTTCCATTGAAATAGATTCTCCCGCTAGCTGGGTGACATATGAACGCAATCATTGAATGATTCTATAAACAAATGATATTATTTCTTAAAGAATATCATGTTGATATTTTCTTAATCTCTTAATTAAAAATACATGTGTCATTGTAGATTTATCATCATGACCAATTGTTCTAGGATGTTTAATTTGAGGATAAATTTCAATGCTTCTAACACATTCATCGTAATCACTTGAAAATTATGATTTACAAGATGTCATAGTATTGTATTTTTCATAAGTGGAAAACTAATCAACCAACTCATTGCCTTCCAAGACTGATGTTTCTTGATTGTCAAAAATACATGGAGAGTAGTTATTACCTCTTATTTAGATAAGACATAATTATTCAAATGTCTATTATCATTTTTTTTATTCATCATGGTCATGGTGGATATAGATTTCTACTCCGTGATGAAAATAGCATCATCAAAACTACTCTAAAATATTTACTCTGGTATGAAACTGAAATAATCAATAGTGATTAGATTTACTATTCAGTATCCAACATATTTGAAATTGTCTTTGATACTACTTATAGATCCCAGAACACCTTGAGAGGGGAGGAGTGAATCGGGGTGTCAACATTTTCTCATGAAGTAATAGATATTTCTCCCAAATTGGTATGAAATAGTCAAACATACATGATGGTATCGAGGAGAAATCAAATATTCAAATGAAAAGAGGCATCACAAATTTATACTTGGTTCTCCACTAAGGGATTATCCATGGATCATTCAGCGATAGTGTGTCGGTTGTACCAAATTAAACTAATACTCAATAGTTTGGAAATATAGATTTTTTAACACAATTATTCTATGCCAGGAACACTGCCTTTACAATATTATCGGGATAGCATACTATTTCTCTTGGAACAGTTCTCTCGACTTCCCCTAGCTCATAGCCTTGGGTGAAGTATTAATCGGTTTATCATCATGATGGTTGCTTCAACAAATTTCCATTTATGTCTTTGTCTCTGACATGAAAAAGACTCTACCTGTACCGTTGTCCTGAATTGATTCACATTAAATCACTAAACAAACTAATTGTATAATCAAATATTGTTATAATCACAACACTACATTGTCATTTTACACCTCACATTGTCTGCATGATTGGGGATTATCATGTAACATGACTTTAACAGAACCCTTATTTTTCACACAACACTTATCTTTCATTGAGCCCTAATTTTTTACTCATCACCTATCTTTCATACAGCTAAACTAAAAGTTCCTCGTTGTCTTTAATGTGTAAAGGATCAATTTCCATGCATGGTTTTATTTCTGCAATCTTTCACACAACCTTGTATTTCATGAACATTTTAAATATTTCAAATTCTCTTAACTTTTTACATATTTTTATTTAATGATCATGAAACATACAATGTGATTAACATTCCTTTGAACCTTTATATTTTTTCCCAATATCCTTTTACAGAAACACTTTTCATTATTTTATAATTTGTATACCCAAAAAAATAGAAAACCCTGGAAAAACAACCTCACCTTTAATACTATTGTCTAAATGAACTAAAGATTCATTTCCTTGAGAAATATCTGATCTTATATGTGAGGATTGAAAAAAACACAAACCATACTCCATTTCAATAAAAGAACATATGTCATTCCAACAATTCCTTATAACCTAAGTGCTATGATTTATTTTTATTTATATTATGTTAGTGGGAATTATATCTCGTCCATTGGTTCATGTATTCTGTAGGTTATCCTATGATGATGTAAAGGATAAAAGGTTATTTGGAGCATATTATAAGGATTAAATATATAGTGTTTTTTTGGAATCATGTTTGGTATCTAATATTCCAAATATGATAGAATTTAGAATCCTTGGTTTGTATTTGAAGGATAATTATGATTAAAATCATGTAATAATATATGTAAATGATTAGGGGAATTATATTTATCTGTAAAAATTGAATTATGATAAATCATAAAGGCCTTGCCTACCTCTAAATTCTCTCTAAGTTATATCATAATGTCCACCTCTTAACTAATGTTACATTGACCTCAAGTTAGTCTTTGAGAACACACAATATCCCATCAACTATTCAAATGTATCATCAATAATTTGAAGTGATGTATGTTCTTCACTTCCATGTGGTTCAACTATAAATAGTCAACAAAATATGTAAGTTCATGTCATCCTTATTTTCCAAAAAGTTTAGAGGAACCCAAGTTTATGTTCTTAGATGGATAAGTTCATTATCCATAAATTCCTCTAGCTGAGTATTAAGCTCATTAATCTTTGTTAGTTACATTCTATAAGTTGAAATGGAAACTAGATCATCCCTAGATATGATCTCAATTTTAAATTTCTCATCTCTCCCAAGTGGGAAGACTAATAAATCCTTTTGAAACATGTCCTGAGAACTATCTATTATTTGTGGAAAGACAACTTACATCATACATACATCATCCAGAAGAATACTTATAATCATTTTGGTAGTATCACCTAAATTATAATGATATTTCCCTCCAAATCCCTCCAAAATAATCCACCATCCATGATGTATATAATTTTTAACCTTATGATACATAAACGAAACTCTTTTATGGTAAATTTCATTTTGGTATTAGTATTCAACCAACCATTCCATTCCAAGAATTAATTCAAAACCTGATATATCATGGATGTAAATATCCCAAAGCAAAAAATATTCATCAACCCTAAGATAACACCAATTTCATAAATATATGTATCTAGTAATTGTTTTAAATAATGTATAATTTGTCATAACTGTATCTCCAAAATCTGATTTTAAACTCAAAACATTCTCAAATTGTCTATATATAAATGAATGAGAAGATATTGTATGAAATAAAGCACTAGAAATCATTGAAGCTACATAAATAATACCTTTAACTATTTATGGTACAACCTTGCTATCTGAAATTATATCCTGAACTATATTCAATAGTAATTCTCCTCTTCCATGTGTTATAGTCTGAGTTCCCATATCTATACCACATTGATGATATTGGATATCTTTTTGAAAATTACCATGTCAACCGCCTCAACCACGAGGTCTAGTAGATCAATAACTTCCAGACTGGTATAATGTAGAATAACCCCTTCCCATACTCTAGTTTTTTCTTGCTCCTCTTCCAATACCCATATATCATGAGATTTTTCAGAATCATTATAAATTTACCATCATTCTTTTGGATATGAAATCTACTGGTGTTTAGGTATAATTACTATATATATGAACTATTATACCACATTAGTGGTAGGTCACTTAGGCTGGGTCCTAAAAAAATAGCCCTTTTACTTGGCCCCTCTATTTTCTATCTCTCTAGCTGATAATCTCATAGATACACTTCTTACTTTTGGAATATGTACCCATTTTCCATCTAGAAAAAACCACCTTCATTCTAGTGGAAGGATCCTTTAGGTTCCCCTCAGATATTAGAGCATGATTCGCCCCATCAAAAAAACTAAATTCAGTCTAAAGATATTAATTTAAAACTCAATCACCCATTTATGACCATATTTAAATTTCTTCAATAGAGTAGCCTCATCTCCTACCAAAACAGGAACAAGTCACTTCAAATATATAAAATCCCTAGTCCAATTCATCATGGACATAATCAACAAATTCAATCTCATGAACTCAACTACCCTCTCCTTCATTAATGTCTCAAGTTAAAAGTTCCCCAATAACTACTCTTGAATGTATTTTCCTCTACATTGTCTCGATATCCATCCCGAGTCTAGATGTTCCAATAATATTTTATTTGACCACTCAACATATAAAGATCAAGTTTGAATCTCATCTCAATATGAGCCTCCAAGTGGTCAAGTATCATCTTGGTATATTCAATCTAAAATTCAACCACCTCAGGTCCACCATCTCTGGTAAATTTCATAGGGTTTTGTAGTTATAAATCTCATATCTCTAGGTCTCATTCCAAAAAATTAATAAACCTAGAAAAGTTATCATGGAACTTCTCTCTGTATCCCTCATATATAATTATTGGTTCCTTAGGATCCACCACTATAGGATCATTTTCATCCATGTTCCATATTCATCATATTAAGAATATCCTTCATGATGGAAAAAATATATAGTAAAAAAACAATTCTTAGGACACATAACATAACATTACCTCATTAACACAAGTCTATTTCACATAAATATATTATAATGAATTCTCCCTAATCCCACTACACGGTCAAATTCATGTTACTATCACTACCCTCAACCATCCTTCATTTAGATCATGGTGAACTAATGGTAAACACATTCTGATATTTATGTTTCTCCTTTAACATCAACTTTATCACTTTCAAATTTCCATATTTAACATAATTCAAAATTTAAAATTTCACATTAGGAATATTTATCACTAAAATTTACACAAGAATGAAAAGATAATTTATATAAATTGTACGACACGAATCATTTGATTTTCTGCATTCTTAAAATGAAGAATTCAAAATTAAAAACCCAACTGAATAGAATTATGCCTATAAATTCAACTCTCATGACATACTGATCCATTATTCAAACCTCAAAAAATTATTCTAAATCATTGATGTCACACAAAAAATGCATCACTTGAGGTGAAATAACATCCAATTGTTATAACCCACATTGATATCAATAATCCCACATAGAGTACTTGTTTTTTACCCACGTACAAGGGCTAGCTACTACCACCCAAAAACTTTTGACCATGTTCTAACTCATCATATTTTTTATCTACCATTCACTAATAGTTATACAAAATAAAAAAAACCCTTTATTACAACTTTTTGATGTCCTGACATGGATGCTACACACTGTTGCCCCGATGCAGTTTATAACATGACGTTAGGCATGCCTCCCAATATGACAGAGAATGACAACTAGTATTGAGGGTCTAATATATATTCCCATGGGAGATTACACCCTAATTATAAAATAATCACTATAATGGAAATAAATAAAGAATAACCAACTGGTAATAAAGAACAACCATAATGATACTATAAAAATAATAACCATTATCACATAATAACTATATCAAAAAACAATAATCAAATGAAATAGTAAACATGTCATCCCAAATATGTGTCATGTTTTAAAATTAAATACAAAAATAAAGAAACACTAACACTCCAAAGTTAGTTTCGAAAGAATTATTGGTTCCCTAATAAATTATCTATCCCAATATAGGCATATAACATAGGTCTTTTTCAGTTATAAATACAAAAAAAACAAGATGTCTAATCAAGTACCGATTATGCATCATGAGCAGGGTGACATGAAAACACAGTAGGCCACCACCAACAATATCAAAAACAATATTGGATTTATAATAGTATATGTAGTTTTATAATGAATATTGTACATAAAAGTAATTATTTATCACGATTCCTTATTCCATAATTAACCACATATATTACATGGGCTCACGAAGACACCCAAACCATCAATTTCTACTTCAGCTTGTGCTGATTTCTAAACCATATCACATAGATAATCACACTTCATTATAAAATTTTCATTCATTATACATTTAATATTCATTTCATAATTATAGATACATAGAACCATAGTCCAATGCAAACATTTTGGGTCTAGAACGCCATGCATCTCACTCCATGGGTATTTGAAGTAACAGTTCATGTCCCAAAACCCAGTTATCAATCAATCAATCATTTAACATATATTACCATTAATAGTGTTAATCATCAATAGCCCTCTTATAAACATTTCACATCATGGTATACCATTTCAATTATCAAAACAATTATGGTTCAACACTTTAATCACATGGAATAATAAGAACAATTCACTATTAACACATATATAATCTTTTAATCATTTCATACATTAACCCTATAAGGTTAATACAACAATCACTTGATTCTATTGAATAATAAATTTCATAATTCACCATTATAAAGGAAATAAAAAATCCCATTTATTCACCAAATTCATGATCCCAATATCCAATAAATTTCAAAATATAATCATTACATCAATTAATTAATTAGTTAACAAATCCAATTCAATATGTTAATTAAAAACATGTAAATTTATGTATCGCAATTTCATACACAATGTTAAAATAATTTATTTAGTATTTTTTATATATAACACTTACCTCAAGATCATTGGAGAGTGTTTTTCTAATGCAAAATCCACAAATTGAAGGGGAATGTTCAATTTCACCATGTAGATTGAGATCTAGGTCCAAAACATAAATCAGTGATCAAATTGATTAAGATCTATCAAGACCAATATATAAAACCATGCTAATACGGAATAAATCATTCCTATTCTTCTAGAAATAGAGATAAGGGACAGAGGAATTCTCACAAGGAAGAGATCTCATACTAAGAGAGGTTTAGTTAAATCAATCAGATCCCTGATTGATAAAGAATAGAGTTTGAATGGCCTATAAATCATCTTGAGTGCCTCTAAATTAGTATGAAATTATCTTAGGTCGAATAGGGGAAAACGATCGTGAAATCCAAGTGGTTCAAAAAATTCAAAATAATATTTTGAGGATTTAATTCAGCATGAATTGTTTCTTGGGATGGGTTTCACAGTATTACAAACATTGTGCTCAAATCGTGCACCACGCCTATGGTTCACCCAGTTTCTACTAGTAGGGTGCATAATTTGAAAATTCATGTTCCAACTATATTATTCTTCTCTATTTTGTATCTCACAGTGTATTGGTGAAGGGTGAACGATTTGGAAAAACCATATTCCAATCTTGCACGGCTTGTTTTTCATCAAAAATTCCAAAATTTCTTCCAAAACACCCCAAAAAACCCCAATGAAATTATAATCAAAAGAAGGAAACAATAATACATATATATAGTCTCAATAAATCACTATAAAAGTTTGGTATCATAAATATTATGTGATAGTACATACAATATATTTAAACGTTGTTTATTTTTTACCTCCACATTCAACTATATAATAAAATTATCTAAAAATTCATCATTGGGTAATTTCAAGATACTAATTTCAGAAATAATATTTATTTCATCAAATTAATTTTATAAATATTAGAATTTTATTTAATATGAAAATCTATTTTTACTGAAAAACAAATTTTTTTTTATATTAACCACTTTCAATCCATTATAAAAATTTGAATGTTATTTCATAAATTAGATTATCATTTATATTTCATTAAATATTATAAAATAAAAATATTTATTAAAATAATATTTATTTCATGAATTCTTCAATTTATCAGTATAATTATTTAATCGAAGTTATTAATTTTTAAAAATAAATTATTTATTACATATTTTCAAAATATAACTTTTTATCAAACACATTATATAAAAATTTAAATATTAGAAACAAAAAAATATAAATATAATAGTTGTTTATTTAATAACGAAAAATAAAAATTCCAATTTCTTAGGTTTATAAACTGAACCCCTTATTACACTAGTATACACAATATGGGTAATCAGTGTGATGGGGGCCCCATTATGGGGTGGTTCAAAAAACATCTTTTGGGCCATGATCATGATAATCCTGAACTTCTACTATAAATGGTTTCACTCATTAAATATATATTGAATCACAACATTGGATTGGTCTAGGTAAAATCCCAGTGATTCCATATCTATTAGAATCTCTAATAAAGGGAATTCATATGACATTATCTGGATTGTCAAGGCAATAACTTGTTCCATCAAAGTAAATTAGACCTTTTAAAATCCTTTAATATATAATAATCATATTTTTCCTTATAAAATGGATATATAATTAATCATTAGGATGATTAATGTTCTTTCACATCCAATATTCCATATCAGTCCAAAATAAAAACATTTTTACAAGTTTTTTAAATAATTGAATAATTTAATCAAATAATAGGTAATTTTATTTATTAAATTTTAGGTCATTAAATTGTTCACCCTTGTAAAAAATACATCCATAAAATTTCATTTCATTTTCTAAAATATGTAATTTTACATATATTTTCTTACCTCTTTTCTTTACCTTAATTCTATATCATGATTTAGGTTCCACCACATCAATTTTACCTATTGAGTACTATTTTTTCATAGAAATATTTTTCAATGATCAAATATCATCACTAGATTTTACTCAAATAAATTATAATCCACCATGAAAATAACCTTTGTATTTAGTGCATGTTAGTTTTTAGGTATAATATTTCTTGTTATGGATACATAGAATAACTCATATACATAAGGTAGGTTTATATGGGAGTGTTGGTTGATAGGACATCACTCCAATGAAATCATGGATCCTGAATAGGTCAATGTATCATTCAATAAGTTCTCCCATCATACCAAACCTATAAAATATATTCCATGGAGATTTATGAAGGAAACCCTTATCTTCAGCCTCAAAATTCATGTATTGTCGACGATTGTCTATATACATTTTCAATCAATCATTAGATAATTCATATGATGCAGAAGTTTTTATTCATTTTTATCATCTCATGAAAAATATCGAGTACCATATGATTCATCTATTACACATCACCCTAGTATGTTGGATTCAGAAATATCTTCCCATAAAGAACCACCTAAGGTATAATTTAAAAGCTATAATTAGTAATATTGTTATATGAGAGCCCCATAGTGGGATGGTGTTATTATCAGCATCAATAGTAATTAGTTCAACAACCAATCAATATATCCACCAGAGTATCCATGGTTTATTTAGATTGACCATCCAAATGAGATGATAAGAAGCACAGAAACATAGATCTATAACAAAACATGCTAAAGGATTATCCAATAACTCATTGTAAAAATCAGGTCTAAATCATATATAATTTAGAGTGGAACTCCATGTAGTCTTACCACTTCCTTTCTGTAGATCATTTGATTTGATCAAAAGGTAAATATTATGTGATTGTAAGGG
Organism: Viscum album; assembly: GCA_963277665.1. NCBI lineage: Eukaryota > Viridiplantae > Streptophyta > Magnoliopsida > Santalales > Viscaceae > Viscum > Viscum album. Next base: position 1,452,942,369 of record OY728155.1, read on the forward strand.
TATTCACTTACTTTGTAAGGTAGTCAACTACAAGCCAATTGGTTTTTTTCTTTAGATATCTCAGTGATTCCATGAGTGAAATCCATTTTATCCCATTTCCATAATGTTTTAGGTTATGTTTGTATAATACACTTATACCTCAATATTTCTACTATGACATGATCACATTCAATGAATCGACATACAAGATCTACAATATCCCTCTTCTTTTTATCCCACAATATGTTCATCATAAGATCATTATACATTATACTAATTCCTATATGAAAAGTTAAAGTTGATCTATGTTAATTATCCAATATTTCCCTCTTACACTAATTTATTAATAGTGCACACATCTGGGTCCACAAAGTTATAACACCATCATTAAATAAATTTTAACTCCAGAATATTCACTACAATTTTTCATAGCACCTCCCCGTCATTTTGGGCCTCCATGATCCTCTCCATAATGAATGTATCTGTGGTTATTTAAATGAAAAATTAATAACCTTTTATTATTCATGATTCTATCATTTTATTTTCAAAACAACAATGGATCCATTTCAATATTAATAGTATTGTTTTGTAGGATCCTTTCTACTCATAGGATCTACAACTTTTTTCACCTTCACCAAATGGTAATGGAATGAATTATTAGAATCATTTATCATCTCTAACATCATTCATTGGATCATATTAAACTCATATTATATAAATATATATATATATAAGGATAGTATAATTCAAATATATGACACACTTATCCAAATTAATATAATTTTATGAAAGAATCAATGTAATGATCATTGTATCCAATTGTAGATATTGTGTTCATTAGCAATACTTAAATATAATTTACTATAATGATTCGTAGGATAAAATATTTTAATCATTCATATGTACATACCCTAGGAATTTTATTATTATACATTATATATCCAAAAATATTCCTCAATGTTGGGTAATTTGAGCATATCAGTAGTGATTATCCTCTTATTTTACTCTTTAAATATTTACTCACATTCATACATATAATATAGCCACCGTCCCTTCATATTTGGCATGGATATTGTGATTATAAATAATTATAATTTAATCATAAATAGAATTTAATAATCATCTATTCCAATGAAACTATAAATCTCTATTAATGATGTTGGTTTGGTCCATCCTTCAATTACAACATTTTTGGATGGTTCCACATATATCCCATTTATCTGATAATATGGACAAACAATTATACTTTATTTATCCAAAATTCACATTTAATTAATGTTTAATGAAAAATTTCCTTTTGAATGGTCCTAAATTCATCATTCAAATTTTCCTCATGTTCATACTTCCTTTTAGAGCGTATAATAATATCATCTATAATGATTCTCTCAATTTTGTTGAGGTAATCCCTTATGATTCAATTAATTAGGTCTATGATGATAGATTGAATATTTATGAGTCAAAATGGAAACACTTTGAACTCATAGGGATTATATGTTGTGTGAAAAGAAGTCATGGGGATATCCACCTTGTTGACCTTTACTTGATAGTATCCACACCAATGATCAATCATAGAGAAGTACTGAGATCCACATTGCTGATCGAACAATTCATCAATACATTTAAGATAATACCATTTCTTTATTTTTCTATTCATAATCTCATAAAAATCAATATAGAGCCTCATTTACCCGTCCATCTTCTTGATGAAAATGACTTGTGAAGTACATTGGAATACAAACCCTTTGTCTATATTCCCTAATATTTTCTTATTGATATCTTAATTTTAAAAATGAAAATTTTTAGAGTATTTTATATTATTAAATATCCCATTATAAGCTCAATTGAGAACTCAACCACATGATATAGAGGATGAGTATGCCACTATTTGGGAGTAATATCACCATATTCCCTTACAATGGGAACGTCATCATGGATGATCTTTACATTATTCAAAAAAAATAATATAGATAAACATGATAATAAGGAAATAATGTCCATTAATGAGATAATGATTACAAAAGTGATTCATCCCCTAAGAACATGGGTGTTTCTAGACATTAGATTTGATTGGATGTTTGATATTTTTCTTTTAGATGCTCATGAGGGGTAAAATGGTATTTTTCCTTGTAGATAAGATCAGATAATTTTTTTTGACAACTCTATTAATTATGGAAGGGGGTTTTTACACTATTACAAGAGTATGATTGAAATCTGGTCCACTCAAATTTTAGTGGAATATTTAATAATTAATTTTAATTAAATTAAATATTTAATTATTCACACCGGTTCATTTGGAAATAAATGTTCAAAAGAAGCATTGAAATGAGATTATGTCTCAACTATTGAGTATGAAATATGGATTTTATCCAAGGCTAAACATTAAATTGAGTCTAGAACTGTGGTCATCCTAGGATCATTTTATTTTTTTCTTTTTTTCCTTTTATTTCAATATTTTTCTTTATATAATTTTTTATTCTTTTATTATTCTTTCTTCATCCTTATCTTGTACACCTCATATGGCCCCTATTATTCCATTATACCTAGAAAGGAATGGGGAAATGTTAGAAAGAGGGATAGGTAAGGAGAGGGTGGTACCATCATGAAGCCCTCGACACACTGAGTAAGTGTGTGGCAATCACGGATGGTTCAATAAAGTGATGCTTCAGTGGTTCCCATTAGAAGGTATGACTATTTATGTTTTCATTATATATCCCTTTTGAATGGGATATTTCAAGTTTCATATCCATATATTTTGTAATTTTGGCCTCTTGAGGCCCAATCTATTGTTTCGGGGGGAAATAGGTTTTAAACAATCTGAGGGTTTCATGTTTGGGAAAACCAGGTGATTGGCATGTAGTTTGGGATGACATGTCTTGTGTTCATACTATTCTTGGAAGATGATGTTTTGAGGAGTACATTATATGTATAGGGTATTCACATCGTGTACTAGTAAATGTCCATGTAGCTGAGTATCTAGGAATGTCTTTCAGTGTTGGGGTACACATCCATGTTATGTATTGGGATTGATCTTGTGTTGGTGACACGCCATTTAGAAGTACAGATCATGGCCAGGTAAATGGCCAAGATAGATGAGCGAGATGGTCATGTACCCCATGTCAAGTACATGTACTAGTGTTACTGGTCATGTACCTGGGTAGTGTACATGCCCATGCCGGCGTAGGTACATTCCCAGGTGGGGATGCGGTAGTACAAATAATATACCAATGGGAAAACGTTGTCTACTATCCCAGTAAGACACATTGATGTTTTTTTCGGTTTTCTTTCCCTAATGTTAATTTTGGACATGAGAGTAGTCCATTCAGATTATTTTACCACATAGATCATGATGGTGGTACTCGTGGTGTGATTTGAGGAGTCATAGTGGTTGTTTTGGTGGATTAATAATATATATAAAGATTCTTCCTCCAGTTATCATGTAATGTCATCTTCTGAGGGAGATACATAAACGTGAATTATTGGTTGGGTTTTGTGACCAACCTTTTTGAGACATTTGGTCATAGATGATCTAGGATCTATCTCTCATTACGTTTTTATTTCAATTATATTCCCTTTGTGAAGAATTCCCTTCTTCCCTATGAGGACATTAGACCCATTTCTTCTATGGATCCCCTGAGTGGTGCCTTCTCTTACATATTGATCAATGGTGCCCCTTTTATGATTCCATTTTCGGCATATCGTACTAAGGATTCCATTGAGAATAGCAATGTTTTCATACCATTAAAATATCACATGTAGTATTCCTCCCTTGCCTTGTATAGATAAGGATCTCAAGTAGGATGCCTTTTTTGGGGTTTTCCTGGATGATCCCGAGTAGGATGCCACTTACTATTTGACTTGAGGGACCCAGATGGGTTTCCCACTATTTGACTGACCATGATCTTTTACTTTGGGTTTTCATAGATATGGTTTTCGGGTGTCATGTAGAACCCGTTATAAACCTATAATACCATGAGGTTGTGGCTATAGTGTTGGGTTGGGTGTTCGTCCACCCTCTCTCATTTTTTTATTTCTTTACATTGTTATTACTGATGCAATGATTTTAATGACCCAATTTTTTTCAAAGGAAATTTTTTTCTTTTTATTATGACATATAATCACATGAAATCAAAACCCAATGAAATAATAAGTACTATCTGACCTTTAAACATAGTTTTTACACTTTTGTTTCTGGAATTTTGAAAATCATACATTCACGGTTGTGATCAGTATTATTTTTGGAGTCTGATAAGACAAACAAAATTATTGGTGTATAGTAATATAATTTTATTAATAGTAATGTTGCCCTTATTAATATTTAGATACCCTAATATATAGTAAAGATACATATGACAGTATATAAACAAGATTCAAATATAATATTGATGTACCTAAATTTTGGAATTAGTAAATAAATGTTTAAAACTGGTTTTTTAGAGTAAAATACAATTTTAATTAAATACTAAATTAATAATATATAGAAAATTATTTTGAAAAAATGGATTTCATTTTTTGTTTCTATACGTTAGAAAATGAATACAGTAATTTTTTGGGATTTTTCTAAAATATTTTGCATTTTTTTGAATAGTAAAATTCGATATTTCACAATCATTTCTAAAACATGAATTTCTTCTTCATTCTTGGGTCATGGATGATTTAAATTGTGGTTTTTTTGAACTCAAATTCACATAGTACTATTTTAGTAAAAATTATCATTACTAGTTTTTTTAATTGAAAAATTATGAACTACTGATTAAAATATAACAAAAACCATCCTCCTCTGCACTATAAAAACCACCCATACTCCCCTTTTATATTCATTCCTCACAATCCTTGTCACATACATATCATCTTGTCCAAATCTCTCCACAACATCCCCCCACGTCCAATTTTAGTTTTTCTCATCAAAATACAAAAACATATCACCTTAAGAGGTTCTCAGAAGAGATAACATCAAGAGGTAAATTCCTCTTTCCAATTCTTTTATTTCATTTCAAGTTATTTTATTTTCCTTTTTTCTTTCCTCACATTACTTCAACCAAATGGTATTATTAATCTTCTAACATACACATACAATAATTTTTTTATTATAATGGGACAATTCATTACTGTCTCTCCTTTCCCCTTTATTTATACGAATGAAATGAAAACACCATCTCAGATGCGTGAATTTATTATATTCAAGGACAATTGTTTATCACGTTCTATTAAGATATTCTATTCTGACCAAGGAACCGTTTTTATGGTTTTACCATAATATTAAATATTAATTTTATCATATTATTTCATCTATAATCTTTTTTTACACTTTATGTAAAATAATAATTCCAATCATGTTAATTATGGGGAAAATCACCAATTTAATTCTCGTGATTATCATTAATGTTTTATATAATGATTCAACATGGATCCAAATAGAAAAATTAAATATACAACCATGTAACATTATGGATGTTCAATGATAAAATATTACTCTAATTATAGACAACCACTATCATCTTAAATGTTTATCCATTCATGAAAATAAGTTAAACAATCATAAAAATGAAGAAAACAAACAGACCCAAATAATGATATTGACCCAAGTAACCCCTCAAAAATTAGTCATAAATGAACATAAAATGTATATAATAAACAATTTTAAATATATTAGAGGTTCTTTAATTATTAATTAAGGAACCTAATTTTATTATTCAGGTTATTAATATTAAGGTTAGAACATAATAATACGTAAGGTAAGGGATCCTCTATATTTCACTTTTATTCAAGATTATACTCTATGTTATGCATCATTATGTATAATACATAATGATGGGGAATTTATTTCATGATCCCAAATACTTTTATATTAATTTATATGTTATGATAAACCCCTTTCTCTCTCATTATTCCCTCTTATGTTCACATTATTCCATGTAGATAATATGTAAGTGATTCCACCCGTATCACATTTATTCCATCGGGTTTCCTTATCATTATTTAACCAAAATGAAGTTATATTATATTTTAAATGAATCACAAAAATAATGGGTACATTTAAAAAATTTATTTATCAATACCCTTTCCTCATTCTCTTTTGGGGATATAAATTTTTTATGTGATTCCCTCCTCAATACTTCTTGATAAGAAAACCTATTTTGATTGAACTTACTAAATTACTAAATGATTTCAAGTGAACTATGTATTCAATTTTAAAATACCATTTTCTTTAAAAAACAATTATTTTTAATATGAAAACATTTCTAGTTCAGTTATGGTATTTTATGAAGGATTTTTTCTACTTCTATTTTAAAGGCTCTATAATTGTTTCCTTAAAACTGCCCAAAAATGGTTTTTTGCTAAAATTTATTGAATACATTTCATACATGTTGTCACATATACTTGCAATAACCTACAGTGATGCATTCCTATTATCCATATAAATGTCCATGTTTATTTTAGTTCTTTTCTTTCATGGAAACATTTATGATATGACTATTTTTTAGTCATTATGACATGATTGTGGTACCCAATTCTTTCCATGGGTAACCCTTATGAATATGTAAGATAGATTATGTATGATTCATTATATAAAAAACATATTCATGAAAAGTTATTATGGGTGAAACAAGATAGTTCTCTAATGCATTGGGTAATTTTAAGAATCATGAGATATTTTGTGTGACAGTCTTGGCAGTTAGATGTGTCTTATACTACTATGCGATATGATCTTGGTGGTTAGACTTGACTCATTCTAAAGTCATGTTTTATATTTCTTCCACATCTCTTTGACTCCATGATTATATGATTCTATATTTATATTTTAAGGTTACATATGTAAAATTACTTTCTATATCATCATGTCAATCCTTCCATTCGTTATGTTATATCTTTGTTTTAATGATTATTCCCTTTCTGGGGTTTTTATCTCATCCCTTAGTTCATGTGTTTCCCAGGGTGCCCTATGAAGATTTTTGAGCATAGATAATGTTAGGAGCCCAATTTTCTAATTATAGAAACCATTTTTCTGTCTCATGTTGTTAGTTTTATGTACCCAATTTTCAAAGACACTATACCTCAAGATCATTGGCTTGTAATCTAATGAATAATTATACTTAAAATCATGAAATCTATTATGTAAAAGGATAAGGTCTTTATAATTTGTTTCATAGGATGGTCTATTTATTTTTTGATTTTAATAATAGAATATTTAATTTAGAACCTTCAAGATGATCTGATGTATAAGAAAAAGTCCCAACATTTTGGTAAAATATAGTAAATGGTTTCTCCAGAAAATGAATTCATGTATGGATATATATAGGTAGAGGAGGGTCTGGCACAAGTGTACCTTGGACTGAAATCACTAATAATGAGTTTTGGGCCGAACCCAAAGTATCCTAGTGCACGAAAATGGGGCATTCTAAACTATTGTTTTGACACTCCCATGGGCTATGCTTTGGAAAATTCATGAGCTATGTGAAATCAATTATTAAGGGGGGAAACCCCCATAATAATATATATGTTATGCAATATATCATGGAAAACCTAGATTTAATTCTAACGAATCATATGTCATAAAATTATTCACCTATACAGGTTTATCCTTTTAGGTTCAATACTTCCTATTAAATCTCAATACTATAGTATTCAATCCCTTTAATTGTGTGTTATTGTACTTAGTTAATGAGGGGAAATAGAAGAACAAATTCCAAACACAAATGTGATAGGAAATGTAAATATTTCTCTTATCATATTCCTAATCATATTAGAATAGGAGATCAATACTACATGTTCGTACCTGCTCTGCTCGCTCAAGTTATGAATAATACATTGAATCATGTGGAACACCCTCCACCAAGGAAGGAACAATTTTTCATTGAATCATTCATGTGGAAAATGCATCCCATGTTTAGTGGACCATCTGATCCCCTCCTCGTGGAATAGTGGATTAACTCTGTCAGAATGATATTATATGTTCTACATTGATCTGAAGGAGATAAATTCATACTAGTTTTATATCATTTTTATACAGAAGATGATAAGTGGTGGACACTGATCAATAATACATATTCCTTAGGGGAAATCGATTAGATGGATTGAAAGGAATTCAAGATAATGTTTTTCAATAAATATATTCACTAAAACCTCTTTATCAATATTGAATGAGATTTCCTTGCACTAAAGCATAAGGAAGATGATTCCATCAGGGCGTATGAAGAAAACATGACAAGGCATTCATTGTATGAATTTAGATTTTTCTTGAAAATTGAATGTAAGGTTGATCGCTTCATTAGTTGTCTAAAGTTGTGTCTATGAGAATCATTGGTGATTCAAGACTTCAACAGTTATGAGGTGATTTTATATTGTGCCCTCATGTTTGAAATAGAGATTAGAGAATTTTAGTACTATCATGGGCCAAGTGATAAGAAGATGAAAATGGAGAACAACATGGATTTTTTCACAATGAAATACCTTGATAGAAATAATACTAACTACTCCACTTCTAAATTTATGGTGACAAGAATCTTGGGAGGTATATATAGGGAACCAAGAATTTCTTCAAATGTGGAATGTTTTGAGATCTGGAGAAAACATACTGACATGATGTGAATTATCCTCTTATTGTAGAAGATAAAAGGAAGGTTCAGATCAACACTCAGCCTATAGTCCAGTGTTACAACTACATGGAGCATGGGAATCATTTAAACAATTTCCCGAAGAAAAGTGTTGTCAACGACAATCAACAACAACATCTAATGTAACAAGGAAGGGCTTATGTTATCACTATTTCTATGGTGGATCTAGACAATGATGTTGTGATAGGTATGCTAGTTACACAGTCCTGAATCATGAACAATCTATTTGATTCTGGTTCTATATATTCTTTCATATCTTGAATGTTTAGTAGAACTGTTCAAAAACCACCTCAATATTTTGATGATGAATTTTTTTTTTCCGAATAAAGAATGGGGAAATTATTGTGTCCATGGTTTATAACTCCTTCCTAGTAATTTTTTATTGACTAAAACTCCCATAAATTCACATATTACCTCCTTTATTATAGTTCAATTCTATCTTGGACATGGATTGGCTATATTTATAAAAATCCTAAATCAACTGTTGGGAAAGGGAGATCACACTTTACATCCTAGAGCATACTCCAATTCATTACAGGTGTAACGAGTTAGATGAATCTACATTAGAATAAATGTCTTATGGTTGGACATTAATTCCTTATTAGAAATCATTTCTACCACCAATTATTGAGACAAAGGAGATAGTCATTATTAAATCCATGCCCAATGTGAGGTATTACACTAATGTATTCCATGTAGAATTTATCAGTCTTCCTCCAAATTGAGGGGTTGAGTTCTCAATTGAACTTATTACTATATCTCTACCTATATCAAAGAAATCTTATAAAATGGCCAATGTTGAGATGGAAGAGCTAAGGAAGCAATTGCAAGGGAATCTGGACAGGGGTTTTATTTTCCTGAGTGCTTCACCATGGGTTTCACCAGTCCTCTTCGTCACGAGGAATGATGGATCAATGCATATCTTCATTGATTATTGTGAGCACAATAAAATCATGATAAATTAAAAGTATCCCATACCTTAGATAGTTGAATTGTTTGATCTGCATTGTGGGGCCAATTATTTCTCTAAGGTGTTCCTTTGGTTAGGATGTCACCAAATTATGGTAAGGAAGGAAGATATTCCCAAGACAAATTTTCGATCAATGTATGGCCACTAGGACATCATAGTGATTCAATTCAGACTCAATAATTCTCTAAAACATTGCATGGATCTAATGAATAGTGTCTTTAGATATTACCTCAACAAATTTGTGGAAGTATTTATCAATGATATTCTGATATACTCAATCATCAAAGAGAAACATGATTAGCATTGTGTTAAAGATATTGTGAAGGGAAACATTGTATGAAAACTACTATAGTTGTAATTTTTGGATAGAGTATGTATCATTATTGGGGCATGTTATCACCAGAAGAGGGATATACATGGACCCTTCCAATACAAATATGATTGAAGAGTCGCCCATGATAACAATTATTATGGATATCCACTCATTTCTTGGACTATCTAGGTATTATCGATGATTTGTTAAGATCTTTTCATGATTTTCAAATTTAATGAACAAGATGACACATATGGGATTAATGATTGTATGAACTCAAGAATGTGAAGACTATTTTAAGGTGTTAGAAAAGAGGCTTATCACTATCTCAATACTCAGACACCCAATAAGTGGAAACTCATTGTGGTGTGCAGTGAGGATTAAAAGAAGGTATTATGTTGTGTGATGATAGAAAATGATACATTGATAGCGTATGCCTCAACGCAGCTGAAAATACATGAGATGAACTATACAAAGCTTGATCTGGAGTTGGCGGAAGTGATATTGGAATTAAAAATATGGAGTCATTTTCTCTAAGGGTAGATGTCTAAGATATATACTGACCAAAAGTGTCTCAAATATATATTCACAAAAAAAGATATTAATATGTTCCATCTATGATGGATAAATCTCATTAAGGATAATGACTGCTCAATCCACTACAATCCTAGTAATCTAAATAATGGGGAAGATGCTCTAAGTAGAAAGGATCTTGTATCTTTTTCAATTATGAGAATTGTAAAGGATCTGATCATCATATATTTTCATATTATGGACACGGGAATCATTGAGGGTGGAACACCATCAACCATTTTCTCAAATGATAGATCAACCATCCCCAATGGAAAAAATAATGGATTCTCAAATAAATGTTATGGAAATTTAGAATATGGTGGAAGCTATCATAAATTGTAAATCCTCCAATTTCAAAATTGACAAGGATGTAGTTGTTTGATTTGGGTCACGATTTTGTGTACCATATGATCTAAAAATAAAGAGGGATATTTTTAATGACACACATAGATTCACATTATCTGTTCACCTAAGGAGCACAAATATGTATCGAGATCTCTGAGATTACATTTTCTGGGACAATATAAGGATGTTCATTACTGAGTACACAACAATTGGCTTGGCATGCCTGCAAGTGAATAATGAAATATAGAAGTATAAGGGGATAATGTAAACAATACCTATACCAACATGAATGTGGGATAACATTGCCATATTATTTTTCATTGGTCTACCAAGGAAATATAAGGGAAACAAAGCTATAAGGGTCATTGTAGATCGTCTTTTGAAGACATCTCACTTTATCAAAATTTGAGAGGACTTTTCATTGGATCAACTTGCTCAAATATACATAAAAGAAGTGGTAAGGTGGCATGGATTACCACTATCAATTGTTTCTGATCATTATATGAAATTTACCTCAATTTTATAGAAAGGTATACAACATTATCTAATCATTGAACTGAACTATAGTACATCCTAACAACCTCAAATTGATTGCCAACATTAGAGACCTATTCAGACAATAGAATATATGTTGAGAGAATGTTCTGTGGACTTCAATAGAGGATGGAACAATCATCTTCCACTGGTTTAATTATCTTAAAATAGCAGTTTCCACCCAAGCATCGGAATGGAAAAATGTTCATTGCTTTATTGTAAAAGGTACAAAACACAGACATTTTGGGATGAAGTTAGGTAGTGTGATAGCTAGGACCTGAAATGGTCAAAGAAATGGTGGAGAAGGTGATAACCTTTCAGCAGCATATCAAGGATCCCCAAAGTCGATAGAAGATTTATGAAAAAAATCGTCAATAAGACCTTGAGTTCCCTGTTAGATACATGGTATATCCAAACATATATCCATGAATAAGGTCATGAGGCTTAGGATGAAATGAATTTTAAGTTCCAAGTACATCATCCCCTTCAAGATCCTTGATCGAGTTAGGGTTGTGGCCTATCGACTGGAACATCCACCTACCTTTTCCAATGTACATGATGTATTTCATGTATCCCATTAATTGATTTTCATTGCATATCCTTCTCATGTACAATCATCAGATGTTTTATAGTTGAAGGATGATATTTCTTATGAGGAGTATCTAGTGAATATCTTGGATCATAGAGACGATGTTCTAAATAACAAGACTACTCACCTTGTGAATGTAATTTGGTGGAACCATATGTATGAAGAGGCATCTTGGTAACTTGATATGGAAATTAAGGAAAAGTACCCGAAATTGTATATGTCTTAGAATTTGAAACAATATTTCAGGGAGAAAATTCATAAGGGGGGAAGAATGTAACAACCAAATGTTTCTCAATGGATATTTTCTTCTTTTGATTGTGTTATATAATCACATAAAATAATAGCACAGTGAACTACTCTGTATTATGTGACCTTTAAACAGAATTTAAATACTTCTTTGTTTTGATTTTTGAAAAAACGACATTCACGGTAGTGATCAGTAACATGTTTGTAGTCTGATAAAACAATTATAATTTTTGGTGAATAGTAACATACCATTATGAATAGTTATTTTACCTTTATGAATTGTGATATACCCTTATGAATATTAAACTTACCTATGGTAGATTATAAATAATATTCATGTGAATGTATAATGTACATATATTTTGGAATAAGTTAATAAATTTTTTAAAACTGATTTTTTTGAAGAAATTATGATATTAATTAAATATTAAATTAATAATATTTAATAAATTATTTTGAAAATAATATTTAATTAATTTATTCTACACATCAAAAAAAATTATGGTGTGTTTTTTTATTTTTCTAAAATACATGAATTTTTATCAATTGTAAAATACGATAATTCACAATATATGTTGAAACCTGAATTTCTGGATCATTCTTGAGTCATGGAATTTGTAAATGGCCATTTTATAGATCTCAAATGAACATAGTACTATTTTAGGTCATTGTAATCATTATTATTTCTTGTATAATAGAAAACTAATAAGCTAATGATTAAAATATTAACAAAAACCAACCTCCTCTTTACAATAAAATCCACATACACTCCCCTATTGACTTTACTCCTCTAAAGATTTCTGCCTTAAATAAATTCTTCCCAAATCTCCTACAACATCCCTCCCCACATCCCCTAGAATTTTTCTCTTAAAAACACGAAAACCTATCCCTTTAATAAGTTCTAAAAGGAGATAAACTGAAGAGTTAAATTCCTCCTTCCAATTGTTTTATTTCCTTTCAAGTTCATTTATATTATTTTTTTCATTATTGACCTCCATTCACCTAAATGGTATGATAAATATAGTAACATAAATATATTAGAATTTTTTTATGCTAATTTAATGTATCATTATTATCTCTCTATTCCCATTCTCATATATGAATGAAATGAAAACACCGTCTCATATATGTTAATTCATCACATTCATGGATGACGATTTATCAATTTATATTACTATCATATAATGTGGTCATGAAACCTTTTTTTATTATTGAACCATTCTATTAAATATTGTATTTCATTTTTTCTAGAATCCTTTTCTACACATGATATAATATAACAATGCAATAAAATTTAATTATGGGAAAATTCGCCAAATTAATTTAGGTGTTTTTCATTAATGTTTTATATAACGAGTCAACATCATTCTATGTAACCAAGTGAAATTTAAAACCACGTAAACATCTTGGTGTTCAATAATAAAATATAACTCCAATTATGGAAAACCACTTTCGTCACACATGTTTATCCTTTTATGAAAATAAGTTAACTGATCATAAAAACCAAGAAAACAAACAGACCCGTACAATGAAATTGAACCACTTAACCCATCATAAATGGTCCTGAATGAACATAAAAGGGTTATAATTTACCTTTTACACATATAATAGGTTCATTAATTATTTATTAATGAACCTAATGTGATTATTCAGGACATTAATATCAAGGATAGAGAACCATCAGACTGAAGGTAAGTGACCCTCTCTATTTCACATTCATTGAATATTTCCCTCAATGTTATGTCATTTCATGAATAATCCATAATGATGGGGTACAATTTTTTCACATCCCCCATACTTACCTCATTATTTATAAGTGATGAGAAAATCTTTCCTCTCTCATTAGTACACATGATACCATGTCGATAATCCATAAGAGATTCCACCTGAACTTCCTTTATTCCATTGGGTTTCCTTAACATTATTTTACAGAAATGAAGTTATATTTATTTTAATAGAATATTATAAATTATTTTAAAATGTACCAAATTAATTAATCAATAACCTTTAATCATTCTATATCATGGATATACATGTTTTTAAGTGATTCTGTCCTCTATTCTTCCCGATAAGCAAACCAATTTCTAGGAAACGTCATGAATTTTTCCCCGATTTCTGGTGCACTCTATATTCTTTTTTAATCCCCCATTGTATATATAATGAATTAATTATATTTATAAAAAAATTCTAATTAAATTGTGGTGTTTTATAAATTATTTTTCTATTTTCTATTTTAAAGGCTTTATAATATCTTCCTTAATACGACTCAAAAATGTTTTTATGCTAAATCTTCGTGAATACATTCCATAGATTTGGTCACATGTAATTTAAATCACATAACATGATACATGAATATTTTCCCTTATGAATTTTTATGTTTATATTAGTTCCTTTCTTTCATGGAAACTTTTATGATATGACCATTTGTTATGATTTTTGAGAAGAATGTGGTACCCAATTCTTTCCATGGGTAACCCTTATGATTATGTATGATTGATTATTTGTGATTATTTATGTGGAAGACAAATTAATGAAAAGTTAATATGGGTGAACCAATATCGATCTAATTGTAATTGGGTAGTGTTAAGTCTCATGAGATGTTATGTTCGACGGTCTTGGAAGTTAGCCATGACTTGTGCCACAATGTGAAAAAATCATGGCAGTCAGCCCTGACTCTTACTGAAGTCTTGTAATAGGTTTCTACCACATCTCTGTGACTCCATGTTCATATTATTGTATGTTTATATGTTAAGGCTCCATATTTTATATTCTTTTTTATATCATCATTTCATGCTTTCTATTCCTTTTGTTAACGCTTTGTTCTTATAGTTATTCCAATGTTGGGCTTTCTAGCTCATCCCTTGGTTCACGTGTTCCCCAGGGTACCATACACAGATGTCTGAGCGCAATGGATGTTAGGATCTCAATTTGCATATTAAATAAATAAGAGTTTTTTATTCATGTGTTTTTAGTTTTATCTAACTAGTATTCAAATACACTAGACATCATGATCCTTGTCTTGTACTCTGATGTATAATTATGCATAAAATCATTATGCATCATATGTAAAAGGCTATGGTCGTTATAGTGATGGTTACCAAATGTGATTCCTAGATAGTTGTTGTTGAGCCTGACACGAGGCATCTTTCTTTGTTTTGGGATGCATAGTTGTTCTCCATGGCATACATATTGATTATAGGGATGCTCAGACATGATTCATTGGCAATCGGCTTCAGAGCCATGTTATTGATGATATTTATAATATACCTAGAGTTATTTACTGGGAAATGGATATAGAGCATGATTATATATATATATATATATTATGAAATATATTTTTCGGGATGTCCAAATGTTATTCTTGGCATCTGGCTATTGATCCTTACATGATGTATTTCCCAGTGTGATACTAATATTCCCACTATAGGAATTCCATGGATAGAATCAGTAGGTTGTTTATTTATATCCAAGATTGGGATGATAATTTAAACTTTAATGATATCTATATCCATTTGAGGGATGGTAATTATGGTTTTATTGTTGGATATGTTACCCTGAGTGATATGCTTAACATGAGTATGTGTCAGAACCTATAATGGATATCATTCTAGTGCATCGAGAACACTTGTTCTCATAATAAGTCCTAGTTTCCTGGTGTATAGGATTATTGTTCTGATTTGGGGTATTAAAATTGTAAATGATTTTTTCTTAAGTGATGCACATGTTATAGGGATGTTATGATTTATTGTAGATATTTGTCTCTTGGCCATTTTCCAGAGGTCAAGGATGTATTTTGACTATTGGTCGGTAATGGTAAGAGGTTTCTCATGCATCATACATGGAATTTAAGATCCATGTCGTATAGTCTTTCTAGTGTGTGATTTTACTAACAATTGAGGCCTTTTGGGCCGTCCTACCAAAAATTTTCACATTGATTGTAGGTTATGTGGATCTATGTTGGGATATTTTGTTGTGAGAATGATGAAACATCCCTTGTGCCCAGAAGGTGCAGTGACCTAGTAGGTTGATATGGAAAGTGATCACTTTTATCTTACCAATTTTTTCTATTGTTTATCATTTCTATGTTTATTTAGACAGATTGATTAGTATGATGCTGATAGATACAATCAATCTTCTTGTGAAATGGACATCGAAGGAGTATTTCTGTATGTGGATTCCATGTGAGTTTCAATTCAATTTATCTTTTTTGTTGGTTTTGGGACCTCCAGTGAGTGGTTCCTTCTATGTATGGTCATAGAGGATCAGGGCCCTCATTTCCCATGTTTTTAGTTTTGACCCATACTGGTCAGAGTTATCTTTACCTACTATTGTAAGGTTTAGATATTTCAGGTGAGGTGGTTAGATCATGTGTCCTAGTTTTGAGGATCGTTTTATAGGCTAGGCTGGAGACCAATAGTCCCATGGTATAGACTCATACCCTTATAGGTCAACATCTATTTTGTTCAAGGGTATCATGTGTGAGAGTTTGGTCATGTTGTCATATTCTTTTATAGGTGGTGTGCTTTGTTTTATGCTTGTTTTCTGATCATGGAAGAGTACATGTTCTATTTATGTGATATAGGAATTTTGATGTCATTAGATTTTAACTAAGTAGCCAAGGTGCTTGTATTTCGAGACTAGTGTGATGGAAAGGACTATTTGACTTCATATCTAGGTTGACCGGTTTTTTCCCACTAATGCTGAAGTATTCAGAGCATGGGTAGATTCTCATAACTGGAACGTCTTGTTGTAGGATGGGTACGGAGGTAAAGATACTCGCTATTTGTTCATTGTATCATTGGAATATAAATTAGTGAGTGGTCGTGTGCGATATGAGGAATGATGTTTTCATACTTTCCTTTGTCTTGGGTCCCAGAAGTTCTGTTAGAATGTCCCTATGAGGTAATGGTTACAGTGTGAAACATTGGGTTACCATAAGACGATTTACCAATGGCTATATCATGGTTAGGTTTTGATAATATAATGATTGTACATCAAAGGGAGGTTTATATTCCTTTGGTGGAATCATAGTTTACTGATGTTAGATGTGTTCCTTCCCAATCTGAATTCATCTTGAGTTTTCTGAGAGAGGGTTAGCCCTATGTCGAGCTCCTTATTCATTCTAGTTGTTCTTCACGACTTTGGAATGAACCTATTGTGGTTACGATCGGGGGAAATGTAAGGAAATACATATAGTGGGGAGAGAACCTTTAACCATTTAAAATCAATGGACCTAAATTTTAGGTGAAACATTTGAATTTCCCATGATCTGTTGTTCTTAGAGATTGGTCTTGAGATTATGATAAGGGTACTACTATGATGTCGAGTACTAGAATAGTCATAGTTAATTTTATTATGTATTGAAGGATGTTGTGGATGTTATAAGGTTGATCATTAGATAGTCCAGAGATCATGGTTTAACATATTCTTGGGTTGGTATTATGGATGATGGTCCATTCACTAGGCTTCACAAGGATGAGAATTTTTATGGAGGGGAGTTTGTAAGAACCTATGTTTTTTGCTGACATCAATTTTGGGTATATTTTTCAAATTTTTCTATCATATTATCATGAGGGGTAAAAATGTAATTTTCTTTTCGGGGGATAAAACATGGTTTTTGGACATTCTGTTGGTTTCTCATTTGGGGAAACTAGGTGATATGGATTGTAGTGTGAATTTGAATGCCATGTGTTATTCCCATTTTGGGAAGATGTAAATTTAAGGATTACACCACATGTATGGGGTATACACACGATGTATCGGTACTTGACTATGTATCCGAGTATCCATGCATATATACGCATGTATGGGTACAGGGTTTTGTGCAGTACATGGCCAGACCCCGTGTGAGTGAATGCTATGTAGAAGTATATGGCTTGGCCAGGTAAATTTACATGCTAGTTGTGGGACACTGGCATGTACCTAGTGTCAAGTTCACGTTGTGTACCCATGTTATGAGTCGTGTACCTGGGGCTTGTACACGCCCAATTCGGTGGAGGTACACGCCCATGTAGGACTATGGTAGTACATATCGTGTACCCATGAGGGTACACCCCGTACTATCCCATTATAACCATTTAATGGTTTTTTATGTTTCCATTACCTGATGACAATTTTGGACCTGAGAGTAGTCTATTCGAAGTAGTTTTCTATATAGCATGCGATAGTGGAACCCTTGGAGTGATTTGAGGACTCATAGTGGGTGTTTTGTGGGAATCTATCCAAATGGATAGGTTATTCCTATCTATTTAGTTAATAAATTCATCTTATAATGGATAGACATCAACGTTAATGATAGGTTGGGTGTTTAGACCAAACTTGTTAAGACCTTTGATCTGATATGAGATATGGGCTATCTCCCATGATGTTTTTATTTCAAGGGCGTTCCGTTTGTGAGATATACACTTCTATCCTGTGAGGTTTTGTGTCCTTTTGTTTATAAGGATCCCTTGAGGGATTCCTTGTCATACATGTTGAAACAGGGTGTCCCTTTTAGTATCATTGTACATATATATCATGTCCAGGAATCTGTGTAGGATTCCTATATTTTTATAGTGTTATAGGATCCTGAATAGGATTCCTCCCTATAATTTTATAGAAAATGATCCTAAATATGATTACTTCACTGGTGTTTACCTATAGGATACTAGTAAGGATGCATCTTAGTTTTTTACATGAGGGACCTAGTGGGTGCCTCATTGTTTGATCGTCCATGAGCTGTTGCATCGAGTTTAGGTAGAGATGGTGTTCAAGTGTAATATAGAACATATACCAAACATGTAAGTCTATGGGGCCAGGCCATGAGTGTTGGGATGGGAAATTGGATACCCTCACTCATATTTTTATATCTGGACATGTTTAATGCTGATGAAGTAATGGTTAAAATAGGGGATTCAAGGTTGGTGTATGTTGAGCCTGATCCGGGGCATCATTCTTTCTTTTAGGATTCTGAGATGTTCTACCAAAGATCTGTATTTATAATTGGGATAGACATGTTTTACTGGGATAAAACTTTTGATCCATGCCATTAATAATTTTTTTTGTATAACCTGATGTATTTCCTATGAGGTTTCTATTGAGCCTGATTATATATATGTTCTGACATGTATTTTTCTGGGATTTCAAGAATTAATTACTGTCATCTCACTATTGAGCCCAAAGTGTTGTTTCTCCCAAAGTGATACTTGGATTCCAACTGTAGGAATTCCATATAATAACTCAGTACGCTATTGATTTATTTAAATGTGTGGGATGATAATTAAACCTTGAGGGATACCTAGCTTTAGTTGAGGGATTCTAAGGAAGGGATCCATGGTTGTATATGTTACCTTGGGTGACACATGAATTAGGATGATATATTCCTTTAATTGTCAAAGTGTTCTAGTGTTCCCCACCTAAGAGATACTATGATCTGAGTAACAGATGTCTTAGATGGACTTAGTTGTGGTTTAATTAATCATTGAGTAACTCATGGATCTGGTTGAGGGATTCCATGATGAGCATTGTGGATTGATGAATTGTACACCATCAGTGACACCAAGATCTAGTTGATGGATTCTAAGGATAGACAAAATAGTGGTTTGTAATTAATCCATGAGTTATACTTGGATCCAAGTGAGGGATTCCTTGGATAGCCTCAATGGATAATTACAGTTATACCCTGAGTGATACTACGATCCACATAAGGGATGCCTTGGATAGACATAGAGGGATGATGACTTCCATGTCTTAGGTTATTTCTTGGGGTCTCTTGATGGTTGTTCATTGATAAGAATGAAGACGCTCATCGAGACCATTTACCTGACATGAGGGGGTATCATGGAGACTCCCCAGATATTCGGATAGTTTATTTGGAAATCATAATTTACCTTTGTGACCATTAGTATAAGGAATCCATTCTTCAATGATTGTAGGCGAGTACATGAGAACCTGGGGTAAGATGGGTATCCTCCTATAATTACATACCTTACTCAGATAATTTTCATATGTTGGAAGAATTAGGTATATTTTGATTTGTATTATGGACCCAGGGATCAACATAATGGTATATGGATTTAGAGGAATGATTTCAATCTCAATGACAATTCACATGATGTCTAGTTGAAGGGTATTATGGCCATGTGGCTCTACTGATATTGTGGTTTCTTGTAATTGATACACATACTAATGAATATTCATATATATATATATATATGTGTGTGTATATATAATTAAGGGACTATACATGTGTAAGTATGTAGTTATGGACATCCATGGTGGAAAATTCCCAGTTTAAAGTCATTATGGAACTTTGGTTCGAATGTGGTTGAATGTTTCAATTTCTTATTTTGTTATGTCTTGGCAAGGCAGTGCACTCTGTTTTTTCATACATTTATTAACGCATAGTATAAGTTTATTTTCAGGGTGGCCTACTGAGATTATTTCTCACCCCTACACATGCACCTCAGTATACGTGTAGACCTTATTTCTTCTTTACATGTTGAGCATGAGTTGAATTATGGATAGGGATAAGGCCAAGTTTTTCTTGTTCAAGAGGAGCTGCTCAGGTGGTTCTATTGACATGGATGGTGTAGATTGACTATTTTTAGAGGTCGGGTATGTGTTCTGGCTTAGAGTTGGTAGTTGGGACATGTACATTACATTTAGTTTCTTTTGTACTCATGTATATGTATGGTCAGACTTGTGGGTGACTAGTGTTGTATTGTATTTCATATTTTTTTCTGGATTTTTATTGCAATTTACTATTAAAACATGTTCTATTTCTGTTGTTTTAAACTTTATCACTCTATTTAGTTTCCATTGTGTATGATACATAGTTGTTTCCCGATACTTTCTCTATTGTGAGGCCATAGTCTCTCCACTAACACCTCATAGGCCTTTGCTGCTAGTAAGTAGCCTCTAGAGTATGGGGAGTCTTGCTTAATTCCTAGTAACCCCCTGGATCAATACATCTGTTTAGTGGAATCTAGGTTGGGATATTACACATCCATCACATTTAATGTTTATAAAATCGTATGTATATTCATGATACAGAGGTTTATTTACATATTTTTGTAATATTTGTTGGATCTAAATAATAAAATAAAATTTATCATAAGAATTACATAAAATGATGCTAAATGAGAATCACATAGTACAATGGTATTTTTAGGCTAATAATATGGACTGTGAAAATCTTAGTACTTGAGATGCATTAATTTACCAATTTTTTGTTTTCATTGATAGACCAACTTCTATTTTTTAGGTGGTGTTTTGAATAGTTATAATAAATATGCATGATATGAATCAATTCATGTAAACATAGTGAAATAGTAAATTTTATACTAAAGAATGAATAAATACCATTAATATAACATCATAATCATCAATATTCACATCAATAGTTGTGATAGAATATGACCAACCATTCCCTTTAGGCCTTGGATGTAGTTTTCATCATTATCATCGAAAACCCTTGGCTTAGTTACCTTATTATTATAGTTTCCTTAGTCCTTTTTATTGACTAATTTAATAGTATAATGTATTTTGACTAGAACATTACACTATTCTATTACTTTATTGGGATTCCCCTGTTGGAATTTTTTATTTCGGTTCCCTTCATGCCCACACATAAAATATTTCCTTTTCCACTTCCTAAAATTTTAGGGCTTAATTCTAAAATTATTAAAAGTTGAATATTGGTGTCTCAAGCCTCCATTATATTCCTCCACCGAGTCACAAAAATTGAAATATATTATATTCTTCCTATATCGAATCCCAAGATACATATGAGATTCAATGTTCCCCATTTTGAATTGGATAGTACATTAGACAATTTCCACATAGTTTCACATTTCTAGAATCAACAATGATTTTCATGGACTTAGATTTATCCAACCAAATAAGTGTTTGTATTTAATTTGGTGGAAATTAAAATTATGGATTTTTATTATTATTTATTGTGATTTTTGTCTCATATTCCCCCAATTGATTCTTCATACTTATGAATGATGCTATAAAAATTCCTCTACATTTTCAAGAAGAGTGTGAGTAAAAACAATTTATTAAAAAATGTTTTACAAAATTCATTAGACTTAATCACTACAATATCATCCTCATGCCTCATGTATATTAAAAATATCCACCATTTATCATATTATCCCTCTATAAAATAAATAGAAAAACACCCTTCTCTTTCTCAGACCATTTAAGGATAGTGATTATACTTTCAATGGAGATGATGCATGATTTTGTGATTAAGTGACCTTAATATCTACTGAAAGTTGAATTCCTTTGTCACATAATATTATCTATTTAATATTTCCCTTTCCTATGGGTATTTGGGTTTCCCCGTATTTAAAATTTCAATACATAAATTTTCATAATTGAGAAATTATTTTCATGATGTCCAAACTCCTACTCGTACGGAGTTGGGAATCTAATTTGGGAATACAATACATTATTCATAAAATTTTTTGTTGAATAGGTTCCTACTGTTCCTATAAATTTACTATATGAAAGGTAAAAATTAGAGATGAGAAGTCTAAGAGTAATTTAGAAATGAATGGGAAGCGATGAACATTAAATGAATATGTCCTAAATTAAAAATGTTCATTAATCTCTGAATTTGTAGGTTTGAATCTATATTATCAATGATTTATTTCATAACATAAAACATAATGGGAATTATTAATTCCTTTATAATGGTTCGTAATGAAATTTATAAATTTTCATATAATATTTTTTGTTGTTTCAAATAAGGTTTGAAACATTGCCTCATTATCGTGCACCATATGACGATTAATATAAATCATAATGCTCCCTTTTCAAGGATATTACCCCTCGCCCAAACTTTTCTAGAGCCACATCAACATGTTGTTTTTAAATAGGTATGTTTATTCATGGAAATCACATAATCTATACATTACTATAATTTATGAGTGTTTTTCTCAATTTAGTATCATATCAAAGGAATTTTTTATTACAATGAAGTATGAATCCTCAAAAAATACTAGACCTTTCCCTGATACCAACAATGAAAACCCATATTTTAATACTCCTTAATTCATGATTTATAACCTAATGATACAAATATTATAGTACCAGAGGATTTTTAGGCCTATTGTCTTTTTGAAATTAATTACATAGAAAAATAGTATGAAACAATTGTACAACATCATTATTAAAAAAACTCCACAATATGCCCATAATATTCGGATGAAATTCTAAAATTATAAAGGATAACATAATGACATACATAATAAAGGGGTGATCTATAATCCTAATTAGCGAATAATCAAATAATAGAATAATGAAAATTAGTATGTGTGATTCAAGAGGCGTATCATGGTAACATTAAATGGGTGAGAGCCATGAAAATGATCATCGGTAGATGATATATGAGGATAAAATTAGAAAAATGTATTAAATATTATAACAACATAAAACAAGAAATAAAAACCATCTTTCATGGATAAACATCAATAAAACATATAATGTTGTTCATAGGATAACCTATTATTCACCACACATGGTGTCTTATGAGATAAAACCACTACCAAATTTATTATAGTTCTATATAATTATGGTCTCATACATCACATTAATATCATGTACATTTAATTGTACACCATATACAATATATAACATAATATTTTCTTTCATCAGTTTTATCCCAATTATTATGGAGTTTAGGTAACAAACATGGATGTCCTTGATCAATAAAGGATATGTATAACTAGGTGAATACCATAGAATGGAAATTGGAACCGATATTCATTTCCAAAATATTTTTTTGTGGAAAATCAGTATATAATTATTATAGAATAATTTTTTTACACATTTGTAAGGAAAGTGGGTAATGATAGTAAATGGATATCTCCAATTACATAGAAAATTGGAAATAAAAAAGTTGAGTAAAAAATGAAATATATCCCTTACCTTGAGAGGGAACTTTAAAAAAATCCTTGTAGGAGAATCTTATGACATTAGAAACACCTTAGGAAGGATTTATATAGGCATTAGAAGAGTAAATTAATTCTTCATGGGTATTGATTGAAGGGGAGTGGGTTGTTTTTTGGGAATTTATATCAAAATAGGGTGAAATTATTTTTTAATTTATAAACATTTGTTTGGGACTCTATATCTTGAAATAATAAAAAACATGATCCTTACTTTAGTTTTTCCCATGGATTTTTCAAATGAGAAGTGACTTTAAATATTATATAAGGCTAGTAACTGATAATATTAAAATATTAACCTTGGTGGGAAGGATGTGAGTCATGTTCATAAATAAATTATTTTAAAATCATAAAATATAAAATAGGTTTTAAAAGATTCCATCAGTGTTTATAACTTTAATCAAATAATTTTAAAATAATTATTTTAATGTGAAAATATATATTTGGTCATGGATGCCTTTATGGAATTTAGTACACTATTTTCAAGCCATTATTATGATAGAATATATACCATATATTTATGTTATCTTTAACTTTTACCAAATATTTACTTTTCTTTTAAATTTAGTAAAAATTCCATACTGGATAACATTGATGTCCTATTTTCAAAAATAATATTCATTATTTAATAATAATTTACTATATATGATAATTTTTAATTTTAAATAAATTTTTTTAAACTAAAAATACTAGTTTTTATAATATCGAACACCTTCAAACTGTTATAAAATTACATTGGACATTATTAAATTATGTTATAATTTATTTTTGAATATTATTTATCTTATCTGTATATTTTGTTAAAATGATATTTATATTAAAAATTTTTGGATTTATTAAATGAGTTTATTAAATGAAACTATATATTTTAAAAAAAAATAGAATTTTGATTCCTTCATGTCAAAAATCTACTTCTTATCAAACACATTATATAAAAAAATGATAATTTAATAATAATAATGGAAATAAATAATTTTGTTTTAATTTATAATGAAATATTATAAATCACACTACTATGTTATAGATATATAACGCCTAATTACACCAGTTAATACCCTAAATCTACTGAGTGTGATGGTGACACTTTTATCGGGTGGTTTGATAATTGTGTTCTGGGTTGTGATCTCGATAATATTGATCATATCCTAGAAACGGTTTCACACATCATTTAGTTGTTTAATCTTGTCATGGGAATAGTGAAAATAAAATATCATCAGTTATATAACCATTAGATTCTTTGATAAATGAGCTTCATAGGGTATGCTCCTACTAGTTGATTCCATAGATTCTCTTATTTATTCCAACTACACATTATCCTAAAAATTAGTATACATTATTCATAATAGTATATTTAAAATAGATATATCATGAATAATTATGATGATTAATTGTCTGTCAAATATAATAGTCCATATTATTCCAACATAACCAATATAGGGAATTGTTTTTCTATAATTATAAATCATTTATTCGATCTAAATGAATTTTCATTTCTCTAATTTTAGGTCATTACATTTTCTAATGTTTTATATTGAATATGAAAATGTTTATAACCCCCTTACATTTATGATATTTATCCAATGCTAATTAGTATACAAAACATTGAGATATATACTCCGCAATAAAACTCTTCATGTTTCCAAACAATAATTTATTCATAATATCTTTTTAAATCAATGTTCTTCTTGGTTAAGTAGTATAATCTGATCTATGCGAACAAACTGATAGATAGATTAGTAAGATTTCAATGGATATGACATATATACATGTTCAAAATCTTATAACATCATCACTATCAATTTTTATCTTCTGAGAATTTCCTACCATCATTTATATATCCAAATAATTTTTTAGCCACACAAATATCTTTATATAAATTGATATTTGACAAATCATTTAGAAATGGTTCTATTTCACGCTTATGATTTCATTTCCATATACATTATTTTAACATCCATAATTATAGAAACCATTTCATTCCTTATTAAGGATATGGTAGTATGATACCTTTTTATTTGAGTATCAACCACCTTATTTTCCTTATTAAGAGGGAATTTTATAATAATTAATAGACTTTCATTTACTTTACCCATATCAATTGGCATATGTTTAAATCCTTTGGTGTGAATACATACATCATGATCTTATGATCGGTATATATTTCAAACTTTTCATCATACACATAATGATTCATATTCTATTCTAAAAAAATTAATCTTCGTGATCCAACTCAACATTAAAATAATGTTTCTTTTGTGACATTAATTGATGTGATCAATAAGTTGTCTCATATTAATTCATTATAAGGTGAATTCCCAATCCATTCATTGAGGCCCATTTATATCAAAAAACTATCTCTTCTCTAGTTAGTCTACATTAATGTAATGTTGAATCCCTATTCTTTTGCATCATGAATATATTTTCACACTATTATATCAATAAAAACTTATCATCCATTAATTATTACATTGATAATTTTTAAAAACCTATGAATTTTCTCAAAAAATCAATATTGTCCCTCTAAGGAATTCATAATCATGGTGGGTTTTTAAGTCCAATCAATAATAACTAAATTCGTTTAAGGATCCCCTAATTTACCCTCATCTATGATTACTTGACACCTGAGTAATCCTTTTTGTAAAAAATTGATAAATACTAAAAATATATTCTTGTTATTACTTTAATGTTGAATATATTTTTATATAAATAATAATTACCATGAAGAATTTTACATGTTTATCACTAATAACATTATTAATCAAATCTATAAATTAAGTAGGTAAATTTTTCATTCAAAATGTAATCACATAGAATTCATAGTCTTCACATATTGTGCAAGAATCTAGTATTTTTACATTATGTAAAACAATAATATTTTATAATTTATGTTCATTACATTATATATTCTATATAATATAGTATACCCAACTTCAATCTTAAACAAAATATGATATACAATTATTTATATATGACCTCTATAACAGAGTAATTTTATTAGTTGGAATGAATATAGATAAAAATATTATGAAGTATATTTATAATATTTTTCTATATAAAATAGATATACCAATATAAAAATATTATTAATTATTTATAAATGAATATAAATACATTTTTATATTAATGAAAATTATTTTCATATATTAAATTTATATACACAACTCTATTGTTATAATTATATATATGTAATACTAATAAAAAAATTATTCAAATTAAAGAGTGTTTTATATACCCAATTTAAATAATTAACATTAATTTATTTATGATTTTTGGGAAAATAATGAGAATAATTTCATTTTGTCACTCATTAATATTTATTCATCAAAATTGGTATTTATTTCATTTTTCATGAATATTATATATAAGTTCAAACAAATTAGGAAGTAATATTTTAATAAATAAAATAATTTTTGAAATCAACATTTCATTAAAATATATGATGTATTCTAATGACTCTTCTAGATTGATAGAATTTTGAGTTATTATTGAAAAAATACAATTTCTTCAAAATCAACCTTTGTTTTCATTAAATAAATTTATTTAAAAGAACTGTTATGTTATATATTTTATTTTAAACATAAATTGTATATATTTAATTAAGAATTATCATTGTAATTCAATAATAACTAACATTGTATTTAATTTTCGTATAAGTTCATTTTAATTCTTAAAAAAAAATTAAATAATGAATTTTTTTTCATTAAATTTTGTTACATATATTAAATGAAATTTATAAATGCCCAATAAATTGATTCATTAAAAATAGATTCAAAATTTGGAATTAGCAACAAAAAAAATTTAATGATTTACAATTAAATATAGGTTAATATAAGTTTTTTCATGGGTAAAAATGTGTCAGCATGGTAAAGGGTATGTCCAGATAATTAGGGTAAAAACATTAGAATTAGGCCACACAATATCATTTTAATAATTATTATATGAGTTTATTTTATTATGTATCAAAATATCTTCAATATTGAAGAGCTTTGGAGCGACTTGTCTCTCAATGTTACCATAGATTAGTTTAACATTTTTAAAAATAATATTTGTGCTACCCACCTCACATATAAAATGGAACGGGTTATCATATTTTAATCACACAACATGATGATTTTATTTAATCCCATATAAACCCAAATAATTTTCTATATTTTTTCAACACATCACATATCTTCTTTTATTCCAATAAATCAATCCGTTGAAGGCATAATGTTTAATCCAATATGGTTCTCCAAATAATATAAATATTTATAAAATGAGAGTTCCATAAATATTTATTCTTCCACCTCACTCAAATATTAATTATTGATGAGGAAATATAAAAATAATTGTCTTTAATTCATAAATTTTATTATTAATTTTTCACAAACCTTTTTAAAATCATATTCCATATTATGGGAAATGAATACTTTTCTCGTGCATACATGTTGACTATAACCTCCATGAAGATATGTGTTTTATTTTCAATATTACCCTAAAAATATTGTATACAAATATTAAAATAAATAATATAAAATATTATTTATAAATATTTATGATTTTGGAATGATATTATATTACTTATCTTCTAACCCTTCAAATTTATTATAAAACCAAACAGTCAGTTGTCTGTATGTGTGGAATTCATCCTCTACAATGGGATGTGATTCATTATTCATTATTGTATTATATGGATGGTAATACTGATGTATATAATGAATAAATATTAAATTAATAAAATAATTATATTTCTAAAAAACAAAAATACTATATAATTTATTTATTTTCCATAAGGTATAAAAATAAAAACATTGTTCAAGAATGCTTATGGATCTCTATCTCCAACAAAAAATAAGATTCATTTTTCATGGAAACATCAAATTAATTTTTAATAGTGTATTAAATTTAACAATATCATAATAATAACATATATATTATTTTTTCTCCAATTTACCAAAATCCACATTGACCATGGTCAATAGACTAGTTTTTTTAATGTTAGAAATTGAACTACCCTGAAACCACCATCATGTACTTAACTATTTTAGAAAATAAATTTATAATTGTAATAAATGAAATAAAAGAAATAATAATTATAAAATTAAAATTAAAATATTTTTTATTAAATAATTGTATTATTATAATTCTATTAATCAGGATTTATGGATCTTATGAAGCTAGAACAAAAATTTTGAAAAAAATCATTAAAACCAAATCATAAAATTTTATTTTAAAATATTTTTACTCCATATCCATGTTCTTTAAAAATGTTCCAAAAAAAATTTCACTTATAAATAATATTTTTTTATATTTAATCTTATATTAATTTTGTAATTTTGTTAACAGTTTAAAAAATATCTTGTAATAATTTACCAAACATGTCATTTTGACATTATCTATCAATGTGAAAAATGAATGTTTCTATAAACATATACATCTAAAATGATCATTCCCAATGTAATATCCATTATCTATATAAATGGTACATTAAAGTTTTTCATGGTTATTTTCATTGAAAATAATTATCAAAATTTGAAAGAAATTATGAGATCTAAACTATATTTTTAGGGAAAGAGAATACAATTAAAATTTATTTTATATATCTAGTCTGTTTTTCTTATGGGATTATATTCCAATTAAAATTGGAATTATGTTAAATTAAAATATATATTTGTGTGTTTTATTCATTATATGTTTTCTGATACCTTTACTATAATTATGGGTGTTCCCTAGGTATTAATAATGTTAAGTGAGTTCCATATATCTCTTAAATGTAATGGGTAAAGTGAGAAAGTTTACGGGTGATATGTTATTCATAATAAATATAAGAATTATCCAGTTAAGATATTCAATTAAAAGGGTTATTTTAAGGGTGAATATATGAACAATTTCCAATGTTACCCTTGTAATATAATCGTAAATGTTTTTGAAAAGAAATCTTATAATTTAGAATGGGTAAGAAAATGAACTTCTATTATTTATGAAAACACTACAACCTTCTCATTATAATATTAATTTTGTAATGATTTGTTTTAAAGGATAAATATTCTTTAGTATTCAAAAATATGATTTTTTATTTATAATTTCCTATGAAATGTTTTATGAAATCTATTTAGATACTATATTTTATTAATGAAACGATAAACTATTTTTTAGTTCAATTTTTATAGTGAAAAAAAATTGTGGAATTATTATGTTTAGAAATGTTCTAACGAGATTATTTTATTTTCTATTTCATTTTATTCACTATTTACTTAATAAAATTATTTTAAATTACTTTTCAAAAGTCATGAGGACAACTATAAACATTAATAATTTTATAGGTCCGGATATATGAGTTAACTTGAATAATAAAACTATTCAATTATAAATAATATTTTTTGTGGGAATGTGGATGTTGTGTCTAAATTTCCACTTTTTTATATAAATTTTTACTAAATTTTATATAAATATAAACTCATAATGTCAAAAAAACCAATGAAATTGAAATCATGTTTATGAAAATATTTATTATGGTTTTATTATGGTACATGGAAAAAAATTAGGTATTAAAGGAATGGTTTTGATAACATTATAGGATAAGATGATTAAGATGGGATTATTTTTGGAGACATAGATAAAATCATCCTTTAAAAATGAATAATGTTCATAATAAGTTTAAAGGTATAGATATCATGTTGAGTTTTTATGTTAAGGGAGTACATTGTGATACATATATTGATTATTCAAAAAAACATTGAGTTATATGTAACACCTAGGCTGAACATGTGTAGCATAAAAAATTTTATTTGAAGAATAATTGTTTTATATCTTATAGATGGAAGTTAAAATGTATTCATAACCTTTAGGGTAAAAATGATTATTGATGTTGAGGTAATTACAATTAATTAGGATAAATAATTATTTTTTATTTTTCCATATATTATTTATCATATAGGTAAACATAGGATTGAATATTGATTTTGTGGGTATATAAGTTATTTTATTTTTTAATATGTTAATAATTTTAAGAAATAATAATATTATTGTAAATGGAAAAATCATTGTCTATGTTGATATTTAATTTGGTGTACATTTTTAAAAATAACCTTTGAAATCATATGTGATTTTATTGTGCATCTATTGTTATTTCGGTAATGGTAGATAAAATAACTATAATATATTATATAATATTTGAATGTAACATATATTTTTTTAATAACATTATGAGTGATTAATGTTTTCTATACATAAATGTTAAATTAATATTGGATCAACATCTGATCAAATCATTTTTTATATTGTATTTTAGACATGGTTGAGTGTGTTTTGAATATAATTAATGTTAGTTTTTTATACAATGTTTTAATTTAATAATTTTTTGTTATAGTTGAGGTAGTGTAAATTATTGTTGTATTTAATCATTTGAATGATTATCCATATTGGATATTTTCTTTTCTTTTTCTAACCATTTTGTTCTTTTGATTAATGGATAGAAGTTGGATATAAAATTTATAACCTTTTTAGATCTTGTTATCAGTTAAGAGTTAGTTTTATTTCTCTAAATAAGAATAATTCTTCTTGACTATTCATTTCAATGTGTAAGAGTAGATATGGAATATAAATTGATCAAAATAAAAAAAGGATGAAATTGTGTTATTTTCATTAATAAATTAAAATAATTATATATTATCATGTACGCTATCATTATATTAAATTAATCCCCCAAACATTATCAAAATGATATTGAAATGACATTGATAAGCCTTAAGATTCATTGTTGATGAGTTGATTGTAATTTTTATCCATCAAATTGTTTTTATGTTTTTTAAATTTCATATGATCATTTTCTCTATCACTTTCAATTATTAAATTTATATTTTTTCTCTTCCATGTCTATATTTCCATTTCCATCCAATTTTATCGTTATTTGGAAAACTTATTCGATGTTATTCTGAGTGATCCTCATATTTCCAATATCTATACTTCAAAATAATATGTAATAACCATCATTGAAACCAATTTTAATTTAACTGGGAATTTAAATTTTTTATATTATTTGATGGTTCATTTTGAAATATAGAAATAATATTGAGATTATGATAATTTTAGTGTCTAGAAAATAATAGTATAAACGTCAATCATGATCCCTTGAATGTACTGGATGTTTGGGAAAGCATCGGAGGAGTAACTGGCATGACTGGATGCTAAAAATGACTATACAATAATGTTCATGGTGAGAATGTGTTTCATTCGGTGCATCCTGTTGGAATTTATAATGTGAAAGGGGTCATAGGTGCCTTCCCTGGAAATTCAAAATGTGAAAACCAGTTCAACAACATGAAAAATTGTTATCATTAAAAAATATAATTTTTTTGGTACTTATCCCCTCATCCTTCATTGGAATAATGGGACATGGTGGTGGTCTCATCCAAAAATTCCCTCCATCTATTCATAAATAATCTTAGCATCCAAGGGTTGGATTCAATTTTGTTACCATGTAATATAATCTTCCTCCTTCCCTCTGAATTGTGTCGCATTTTTCATTTCTAATTTTATAAGTTTTTTCATTTATCTTAATCCAATCCAACAAGGTATAATGAAAATTAATATTTCTGATAGGGAGTTCACTCATCCAAGAATGTGTGAAACCTGAGATAATTCCTGCAATGACCCGTAAAATTCAAGGATATTTTTTTCTTAATTTTCTTGAGAATTTTACAAGAATGCAGTTTCTGACGACACCTGATTCTGAGTCCTGGTGTTCCCGGAATCATTTTCCGAATTTTAGCTCGAGTACGTTCAGTGAACGAATTATCGAGTTTTTCTAACTTTTGAACCGGTGCTCAGAATCGAATTCTGAGGGCATCAATCGAATCGCAGCGCCAGTAATTTCTTAGAAACACCTTTTCCGAAGTTGCGTTTTCTCAGGTGTGGTTTTTAATTTTTGAGGTTATGTTATGAAATACAATAAAGTGGTGTGACAATTTATTTTATTTTACTTAAGTAGCTTAACCTATGTTAAGTGGATAAGGTGGAACCCACAATATCCTACCCACATGGTAGGATATTTGTCAGGTGGGTCCTGCACGAGCCCCACCATTGCATTCCTTCTATGTAACACACCTGCCCCCCCCCCTTTAATGAGGTCAACCGTGCGTTTCCTTTGGTTAAGAAACGCCTCATTAATTTGGGCGTTTTAATCATTAAAATTAATTCATTGAATTAATTGTTCGTTTCGTTTATTTTGAAATTAAAACTTTGGAATCTGCGTTAATAAAATAAGACAACTATTATTTTGTTTTTGTTGGATTTCTGGTTGTGGGAGACTTTGGGAGAAAAGAGAGACTAGAGGAACTTCTTCGTTCTTCAATGAAGAATGCGAAGAACGCACCGCCGACGACGAAGAACGCCGACCTCCGAAGGCGGACCACGGAGAGATACGCCTTCCTCAGAGACCACCTAACTCCAAGGATGTTCCTTCCGTGACGCTTCTTGCGCGGTGATCCTCTTCTTCCGTGACAACCCTTTTCTTCCGCGATGGTTAATTTTGCGGCGAACGCTCGTTCGACGACAACGTTGAGGTAGGGGTTATGTGTTTTAATTTGTGAAATCTACGTCATTTATCCTCGTTCATTGGGACCACTTGATATCATTTAACGGGAGGGGGATGGACCGCACAAACATGGCCAACCCTCCTCCATTATTATTGTTTGTTGTTGCGGTTCGAGGGAATGTAACGTGGTGCCGTCGCACCGCGCGGGAACGAATGGTAAGGAATGCCCGGCGCCATCGCGCCACACCAGACAGACCAAGGCCATGGCGGAGCAGCGGAACCGGTGGCCTGAACCGGGCCGTCGGCGTCGGAGCAGGGGGACCGGCCTTGCCCGTCCCGTGGCGGCAACAACCGGCCGGCCGGGCCGGGCCTGTCGGACAAGGGAAAAGCCGGGGGTTAGAAACCGCCAGACGGCCAGCAGAGCGGCCCCCTAAAGAGGCCTCTGTTTCTCCACGCGAGGGTAGTGCGCCCCCCACCCACATCACTCGACCGTAACGGATGAGCCGACCGCCTAGCCACCCGTCAAGCGCCAGCGCGCCCCGCGCGCAGGGCCGAGCCGTCGGGCCTTTCTAAGCCACCCAGGCCGGGCCGGGCCATGCTGACCTGGTCGGGCCGTGCCCAAGCGGGCGGGACCCGGACCCAGTTCGGGCCGACCCTGGGGGTATCGGGCTGGGTCAGACCGGGCCCGAACCCGTTAATACTGAACCTCTTTTGATTCATTTCCAATAACATGAGCTACGGGCCTCCAATCGACACACCATCATTTTCGATTCTATACTTGGATCGAGACGGTCGTTTCGTTATATTACACTCTCGGTTTCAGAGATATTTGGGTTTGCCCGGGTTGGTTCATACACGAAACCAACCGGGCCCTCAGAGAGAAAACACTTATAACATGAGCTCCGGACGTCCGATTGACATGTCGTCGACTTTGTTGGTTTCCTCTAATTGAGACGGATTTTTTGGCTTACTCCGCTCGAGGATTGGACACAGATGGAGTATGGTCGGGATGGTTTTGACTTAAAAACCAACCGGGCCCCTAGGACGAAAGGCCAGTAACTCTCAGACCGGGCGTCCGATTGACGCGCCGTCTGGGATGTTGAGCTCCTATTGATGTACGTAACTTTTGGATACATCAACATCGGACTATGTTTCAGTTGATGTATCAGACCTCAGATCATGGAGCGGACCCTCCCGAACGGGCTTTCTGTGCGCATGAACCCTAGAGCTGGCTGCGACTACGACGACGATGACGACTGTACAGAGATCCTCAGTGGATTTGACGACGATGACTACATAACTCAGAGATCCTACATAGATCAGTGCTACCAATCCTATTTGGGTCCGATCACGTGAGGGTCAGTGCTCAGTGGTCCTGTGTACAGATCCTGTGTGGGTCCGATCCTGTGTGCTTCATTGCGGAGGTTAGTTACCTATCGATCCTGTGTGGGTCAGATCCTTTGTGGGTCATTGCTGGGGTTAGTTACCTATTGATCCTGTGTGGGTCAGATCCATTGTGGGTTATTGAGGGGGTTAGTACCTATCGATCCTTTGTGGGTCCGATGGCTTAGATGAATCAGTGACAATATTTGATCATCTCTGTCATCATATGAAGAAGTGTACCTGTGTGAGCTGAATCATGACTTGGTTTCCTATGTGGATTACATTATGTTTTCGTGTGTGGATTGGGTTGTGGTTTCCTGTGTATACTGGGTTGTACTTCGGCTCAAAGGTTGGACTGATGTGGAATTCATGACATAGGTATATGTATAGGCATATACCTAATTAGTGTCAGATGTTACTTCGTGATTGTATCTTTTATTGGTGGATTATCCTTTGTGGATTATGGGAGACCTTCGGGGGTCTCCGGGTCCCTATTGAGTAGCTTATACTCACGCATGCATGAGCTATGCCCACACTACGTTGTGTTGGTTGCAGACGACGGACAATGCTGATCGTGGTTGAGGCATAAGGAGCAGGTCGGTACGTGGAGGTAGACCATTGGGCGGGACGTACACGGAGTGGAAATATGGTCCTCAGGAGCTGTGGATGATATATGTACCCACCATTCAGGTGGGACTTCCATTGGATGTCTTGACATTGCGGCTTTACATCCATTTGTTGTTTTCCCTTTCCAGTTGTACTTTACTATCAGTTTGAGCTTGTATTCTGGCCCACATTATTTTCTGCACTTACTGTTGTACCCAGTTTTTACTTAGTGTTTGCTTCTACTGCTTTCTTGCTCTGTGGTGTTTATTTACTTTATGTAGGAAATGCCATCCCTTTTTACCAGGAATTACACGTTGGTGCTAGACTCCAGCCCCTGGCCTATGGAAGGCAGGCTTGGGGCAGTCACGGCACGAGGCTCGAGGGCGAGTTGTGAAAAATTGGTATCAGAGGAGTTCAGTTCTACCACATAACTCAGGTCTCTGATATTTTTTTCTATGTGAAGAAATAGTGTTAAGAGTATTGATTGTGGTTATTAGTCCAGGGAGTCCAGTGTTGGTGTCACAGCCGACGTATCCGTACACAATGACCCTGAATTCTGATTTCCGACTTAATACACGAAAACATTGATTGCATGTGTGTTTCATGATTTCTTTGTGATTACCTTGTGTCAGCTCACCAGGTATATTGTTTGAACATGGCGCACCGTTTTCTTTTCAGGATGGCCCCACAACACCAACCAGCTAGGGTTTTGAGATTTGAGCATGACGACAGCCCACCGAGCGATGAGGCCTCGGTACAGGACCCTTTAACAGCAGAGGCACCGACGGTACCTCTACCCACTGAGCCACCGATGCTACAAGTCCTAACCACTGATGATGCACATCGCCTTAGTGCACTACACGAGTTTCAGTGCTAGCGACCACCCAGGTTCCGCGGGGAGACAGACCCCCAGGCAGTAGAGGACTGGATGGAGGCGGTTGTACGATTTTTTAGGTTAGTGAGGACACCAGCAGACCTCATGGTGATCCTCGACGCGAGCCTACTACACGTGGTAGTAGGCAGATGGTGGAGCTTGATTCTCCAGGTGCATGAAGAGGCATCTCTTCTCTAGCTGGACATTGAGATCCTTTTTTGCTCAGAGCTTTTCCCAGCCACCCTTAGTGCGGTGAGCATCCAGGAGCTTCTTCAGATGCGGCAGGGCAGCTTGACGGTCGCCTAGTACTCTGTGTGATTTACCAATCTCTCGTGCTACTAGATAGACATGGTAAGAGACCCATTCATCCAGGACCAGACCTTTGAGCAGGGATTTAGCCATGAGATCAGGGCATCACTGATCTCCCTCAGCATTCCGACCTAGGCAGGAGTGCTAGAGCGAGGCCTTTTTATCGAGAGCTTCCTTGCTCAGCCTACTTCAGCAGCGAGACCTACTGCGGGGTGGTACGTAGCTAAGTCTTATACAGCAGGCAGTTGACGGATGAATCATGGGTCCAGGAGGACTATACCCTCAGGAAAATGACCTTAGGACACTGGCTCAGCAGTGTGGTGCACACAGAGCAGAGCAAGTATTTCGAGAGGCAGACAGTGCTACACATGCGGCGGGCAGGGCCACATGGCTCGTGACTGCCCGACTCGTCGTGCCGAGGAGCAGCAGACGGTTGAGGGGCCACCCAGGAAGAGGCAGACGGTCGACCGTGGAGGTTCTCAGGGAGCAGGCGGATGAGGAAGAGGAGCAGGCCGAGTAGCATGTGGTGGGCGACGCTTTGAGGCTCTACCACCACCACCACCAGGAGGTCCACCCCGATCATAGGGAACTGGCGGGAAGAGACAGACACAGCTCCAGGCAGCAGAGGCCTACCACCACGACATGCCCGAGATGATTCTAGGTACTATATGTTTCTATTCCACCCTTGTGGCAGTTCTTATAGACCCGGGAGAGAGTCATTCTTTTATATCCACTGCCCTTGTTGGAGCTCAGAGATTACGACAGAGTCGTTGGCTCGATCCCTATGGCTAGAAACTCTTACAGGAGCAGACTCGATGATTACGCACTGGTACCGGCAGTGTGAGCTTACTATAGGAGGCAAAAGCTTCGGCTGGGATCTCCTTGTAGTGGCATCGAGGCCTTACGACATCATCTTTGGCGTGGATTGGTTATCCACAGTCCATGTTCAGATTGACAATATTAGGCGCAAGGTGCGATGTGTACGCACCGACAGGAGCAATTTCACCTTCACCGGCGATGAGGGAGCCTTCCCAGCACAGGATGGACTCCCGCAGAGGAGAGGAAATACCATCACTCATCAGTTTACTAGCCTCATCCTTGGAGCAGTTGACATGCGGAGTCCTAGTTTTCTTGCAGTGGTGGATCAGTATGCAGACGTTTTTCTCGACAACGTTCCAGGACTACCTCCTCGTAGAGAGGTAGACTTTTATATTGACATGTACCCCAGGATAGCCTCGATATCCACCCCAGCATATCGGATGGCTCCCTCTAAGCTTCGACAGCTATGGTTATAGTTGTAGGACTTGCAGGGCAAGGGATTAATCTGACATATTGTTTCACCCTGGGCTTCCCTGATTTTGTTCGCTAAGAAAGGGGACAAGAGCATGCGACTTTTTGTCGACTATCGTCGCCTGAACCAGGTGACAGTGAGGAACATGTATCTTCTACTGAGGATTGATTACCTCTTTAGTCATCTCAAGGGAGCACAGTGGTTCTCAAAGAGAAACCTCAGGTCAGGCTATCATCGGCTTATAGTTCGGGACGAGGACGTGCAGAAGACGGCTTTCAGATGTCGGTATGGCCACTATGAGTTCATAGTTATTCCCTTTGGCATAACCAATGCTCCTGAAGTGTTCATGGGCCTCATGAAAAATATCTTTCATCCATACCTTGATCTATTTGTCGTGGTCTTCATCAACCACATTTTGATATACTCGACGACTGAGGAGGAGCACACCTACCACTTGTGTGTTGTATTTGACACACTCTGAGAGCACCAGATTTATGGAAAGCTCTCGAAGTGTCAGTTCTAGATACATGAGGTCCACTTCTTGGGACACATCATCTTTGAAGTATGAGTTTTTGTGGATCTTGCGAAGATCGAGGTAGTGCTTTCTTGGGAGCCAGCAAGGAGTGTGGCGGAGGTGCAAAATTTCTTGGGACTAGCTGGATACTACTGGAGATTTGTGCCATACTTCTCTAAAGTTGAGTAACCACTCATAGCTTTGATAGAGAAGGGTAAACCCTCTGTGTGGTCAGACAGAAGTCAGTAGAGCTTCCTGGAGCAGAGACAGAGATTGACCAGCACACCTATCTTGAGGTTGCCGGTGGAGGGATTAGGGTACATAGTCTACTGTGATGCATCAGGGACTGGACTCAAGTGTGTCCTGATGCAGGAGCAGGCAGTTATCACCTATGGATCACATCATTTGAGGCCACATGAGAAGAACTATGCTACCCATGACCTGGAGTTAGCAAAAGTGGTCTTCGCTCTGAAGACATGGCGACACTATCTGATGGGCGAGCGCATTACATTCTATTCTAACCATTAGGGTCTTAGGTACATCTTCTCTCAGAAGGACATGAACCTGAAACAGTGGAGATGGATCGAGTTCTTCTAGGACTATGACTTTTAGATAGTCTATACTCCTGGGAAGGGGAACATAGTAGCTGATTTTCTCAGTAAGAGGACAGGAATTCAGCTACATGAGGGGCGACAGAGCAGCTAGCCGCTTTGCAGATATCCTTCATGGATAGAGATGGAGCAGCATTCCTTTAGTCACTCACAGTCACTCCTCCACTACTGCAGCGGGTCAGAGTGGTACAACGGGGGGACACTGACTGTGAGATGTGGCATGCACAGATATCCTCAGGCCATGCACCTGATGGATTCACCGTAGGAGGAGAGCATGACTTCCTTTTTGGAGGACGTACCTTGGTACCGGTTGCTTTATGAGAGGAGGTGTTGTGAGAGATTCGAAATTCCCCTTTGGCGGTATATCCTGGCGTAGCGAATATATACTAGGATCTCAGACAAAAGCACTAGTGGCTAGGCATGAAGAAGGTTGTGGCGGAGTTCTTTTCAGGATGCCTCACCTGCCAACAGGTGATGGCAGAGCACCAGGTACCAACAGGCTTGGTACAACCCATAGAGGTCCTAGTGTGGAAGTGGGACGACATATCTATGGACATCGTGACTGGACTTCCACACACTTCCAGAGGTCATGACTCTATTTGAGTGATTTTCGACCAATACACCATGTCGTCACACTTCTTACCCATCAGAGAACAGGGCTCAGTGGAGAGCATTGGACGTCTCTACGTTCAGGAGAGTAGGCGGCTTCATGGTGTGCCATCATCTATCGTCACATATCGAGATTCTCACTTTACTTCCCGGCTTTGGAAGGGGTTGCAGGAGGCATTCGGGACGCAACTACATCTGAGCACCGCCTATCACCCTCAGATAGATGGTCAGACAAAGAACCATTCAGACTCCCGAGGACATGCTCCGTGCATGATTCCTCGACTTTGGTCGCGGTTGTGAGGACCACCTACCCTTGTTGGAGTTCATGTTCAACAACAACTACCACTCCACCATCGGGATGGAACCATACGAGGCATTATATGGCCGACTTTGCAGATCTCCTCTATGATGGACATACCCTGGGGAGCTAGCACTTGTGGGACCAGAGATGGTCTAGGCCATGACAGAGAAGGTCCAGGTCATGCAGGAGCAGATGAGGACAGCTCAGAGCCGGCATTATTCATATGCTGATAGGAGGCGGAGGCCACTTGAGTTTGAGGATGGTGACCACGTCTTCTTGTCGGTCTCACCTCGACGGGGATTACAGAGATTTGGTCGAGGCGGAAAGTTATCTCCTGGTTTCATCGGACCATTCTAGGTCCTCAGCAGGATTGGCGAGGTGGCTTATCACTTGGCTCTACCACCTCAGTTGCACCGGGTGCATGACGTCTTCCACGTATCCTAGATGAGGAGAAACTTGCACAAGGCGACGAATATCATTGACCATGGTGAGCTGGATGTTGATGATGGGGCGACTTTTGCTGAGTTCTCGGTGGAGATTGAGGATCGACAAGAGTGGGTCCTATGTGGATGGTCGGTTCATCCAGTGAGCATCAGATGGCATCATGGGAACCTCCAGGACAGCACTTGGGAGCGGGAGGCTCAGATGCGTGCTCAGTACCCAGATTTTTTTCCCTAGTTTTTGATGTATCATTACGGGGACGTAGATCCCTGAGGTTGTAGTAATGTAAAGACCAGTAAAATTCAAGGAATTTTTTTTCTAATTTTTTTTTTGCATTTTACAAGAACGTTGTTTCTGACGGCACTTGATTCCGAGGACAGGTATGCCCATAATCATTTTTTGAAGTTTATCTTGGGTTTGTTCAGTGAACGAACAAGCAGGTTTTTCTAATTTTTGAATAGGTGCTCGGAATCAAATTCTGAGGGAACCAATGGAATCACAACGCTGATAATTGATTAGAAACACCTTTTACGGAGTTGCGTTTTCTCGGGTGTGGTTTTTAATTTTTGAGGTTAAGTTAAGAAATAAAATAATGTGGTGCGGAAATTTATTTTATTTTACTTATGTGGCTTAACCTATGTTAAGCGAATAAGGTGGAACCGACAATATCCAACCCAGATGGTAGGATATTTGTCAGGTGGGGCCCACACGAGCCCCACTATTTCTTTCCTTCTACATAACGCACCCACAACCCTCCGTTTTTAATGAGGTCAACCGTGCGTTTATTTTGGTTAACAAACGCCTCATTAATTTGGGTGGTTTAATTGTTACAATTAATTCATTGAAATAATTGTTCATTTCGTTTATTTTGAAATTCAAACGCTGGCATGTGCATTAATAAAATAAGATGACTCTTATTTTATTTTTGTTGGATTTCTGGTTGTGGGAGCCTTTCGGATAAAAAGAGAAGCCTTGAGGAACTTCTTCGTTATTCAACGAAGAACGTGATGAATGCACCGCCGCCGACGAAGAACGCCGACCTCCGACAGCGGACGAAGGTGAGAGACGCCTTCCTCAGAGACCACCTAACGCCAACGACATTCCTTTCGTGACGCTTCTTCTGTGGCAATCCACTTCTTCCGCGACGATCCTTTTCTTCTGCGACAGTTAATTCCATGACGAACGCTTGTTCGACGACAATGTTGTGGTAGGGGTTATGTGTTTTAATTTTTGAAATCTATGTCATCTATCCTCGTTCATTGGGACCTCTTGATATCATTTAACGGGAGGGGCTGGACCACAAAAACATGGCCACCCTCCTCCCTTATTATTGTTTGTTGTTGCGGTTCGAGGGAAAGTAATGTGGTGTCGTCGCACCGCGCGGGAACGAGCGGTATGGAATGTGCAGCGCTGTTGCATAGCAAATTTGAAAATTGAACCATGATGTGGAGCCGTCGCGCCGCGCTGGAATGAAACCAAAGACACCGCGGCCAGAGCGGGGCCGTGGCGGAGGGGTGTGGCGCCGTCGCGCCACGGCAGAGCAGCGGAACCGGCGGCAGTAATCGGGCCGCCGGCGTCGGAGCATAGGGACCGGCCTTACCTGTCCCGTGGAGGAAACAGCCGGCCGACCGGGGCGGGCCAGCCTGACAAGGGAAAATTTGGGGGTTACAAACTGCCGGTCGGCCAGCTGAGCGGCCCCATAAAGGGCCCGCGGTTTCGCCACATGGGGTTAGTGCGCCCCCAGCCCACATAACATGGCCGTAACGGCTGAGCCGGCCGCCTGGCCCCCCAGCCAGTGCCAGCGCGCCCAGTGCATCGGGCCGGGCTGCGCCCAGCCCAGTCCAGGCTGCACCAACCGGGCTGGGCCGCGCCCAAGCGGGCTAGAACCAGACCTGGTTCATGCCGACCCTGGGGGTATCAGGCTGGGTTAGACCAGGCCCGAACCCCTTAATATCGAACCTCTTTTGATCCGTTTCCCATAACATGAGCTACGGGCATCCGATCGACACACCATCAGTTTTGCTGCGATTCTTGGATCGAGACGTTCATTTGGGTATATTACAATCAGG
Organism: Viscum album; assembly: GCA_963277665.1. Lineage (NCBI taxonomy): Eukaryota > Viridiplantae > Streptophyta > Magnoliopsida > Santalales > Viscaceae > Viscum > Viscum album. Next base: position 1,452,984,991 of record OY728155.1, read on the forward strand.
GTTTCGGAGAACTTTGTGTTTTCCCGGGTTGGTTCGTACACGAGACCAACCGGGCCCTCAGAGCGGAAACAGTCAAAACATGAGCTCTAGACGTCCAATTGACGTTTCGTAGACTTTTTTGGTTTACTCTATGTGAGACGGATCTTTTGGTTTACTCTACTCGAGGTTTGGACTCATATGGAGTAGGGTGGGGTTGGTTTTGATTTAAAAACCAACCGGGCCCCTGGGACGATAATGCCAATAACTCTCAGACCGGGCGTCCGATTGACGCGCCGTCAGTGATGTTGAGTCCTGTTGGAGATACTGAACTTTTGGATACATCATCATCAGACAGTGTGTCGGTTGATGTATCATCCCTCAGCTCGTGGAGCGGACCCTCCCGAACGAGCTTGCTGTGTGCGGGATCCCTAGAGCTGGCTGTGACTGCGATGACAATGACGACTGTACAGAGATCCTCAGTGGAATCGACGGTGATGACTACAGCACTCAGCGATCCTACGTAGATCAGTGCTACCAATTCTGTGTTGGTCTGATCCTGTGTGGGTAAGTGCTCAGCGGTCCTGTGTGGGCTAGCGCCTACAGATCCTGTGTGGGTCGATCCTGTGTGGGTCAGATCCTTATTGGGTCATTGCGGGGGTTAGTTATCTATCGATCCTATGTGGGTCAGATCCTTTGTGGGTCATTTTGGGGGTTTGTACCTATCGATCCTTTGTGGGTCCGATGACGTAGATTAATCAGTGAAAATATTTGATCGTCTCTATCGTCATATGAATGAATGTATACCTGTGTGAGCTGAATCGTGACTTGCTTTCCTATGTGGATTATATTATGCTTTCCTGTTTGGATTGGGTTGTGGTTTCCTATGTAGACTGGGTTGTACTTGGCTCATAGGTTGGATCAAACTGGAATTCATGGCTTAGGTAAATGTATGGGCATATACCTAAGCAGTGTCGGATGTTACTTTGTTATTGTATCTTTCCTTTGTGGATTATTCTTTTTCGATTCTGGGAGACCTTCGAGGGGTCTCGGGGACCCTATTGAGTAGATTATACTCAACCTTGCACGGTCTATGCCCACACTACATTGTGTTGGTTGCAGACGACGGACAACGCTGATCGTGGATGAGGCACGAGGAGCAGGTCGGTACCTGGAGGTGGACCATTGGGAGGGACGTACACGGAGCGGACAACTGGTCCCGAGGAGCTGTGAGACTATCTATACACGCCCGTCAGGTGGGGCATCCAGTGGACGGGTCGATGTTGCATCTTTACTTTCACTTGTTGTTTTACCTTTCCAGTTGTACATTACTTTCAGTTTGGGTTTGTATTCTGGCCCACTTTCTTTTCTGCACTTACTGTTGTACCCAGTTTTTACTTAGTGATTGCTTTTACTGCTTGCTTGCTCTGTGGTGTTTGTTTACATTACAAAGGCAATGCCTTCCATTTATACTGAGAATTGCGCCTTGGTGCTAGTCTCCATCCCCTGGCCTATGGAAGGCGTGTTTGGGGTAGTCGTGGCACGAGCCCCAAAGACGGTCGTGACATTGCCTTTCTTTATTCTCAAATTGATATTGTAACGACCCGAAATTTTGAATAAATATTGTTTCCTAATTTTATATGTTATTTTATTTTAATTTTATACTAAACAAAAATGTTTCCTTTGATAACATGAGTATAATTAAAAAGATAATTTGGGTTTTGACTATTATATGACCATTGGTCAATATGACCGATGTAAACTAAACGTTTTGATTATTTTCTCTAAATACAAGTAATCTTGGTTAATTAATATAGAAAGCTGATTTGATGGCCTCACCCAGTAGTCTTGGACCGATCGAATCCCATCTAACAGAACTTGGGAAGGAGGTAGCACCACTGGGCTTTGCTCTGGACCAATCCCAATCTGAACTTAATCGTGTGAAGCTACAATGGGATCGCCATCGCGAGAAGTTCAAACTGATAGAAATTACTACACGTGCAATGTTGTCTGAGCCTCCCTCAGATTCCATCAACTTAGAACACCTTACACTTAGGTCCTATGCTGGTGTGATAAGGGGCTATGTAAGGAGACCGTAAATGCCTTGTGTAACCCTTTGTTTTAAATAAAAAATTTTATTTCTTCTTATGATGAAGTTTATGAATTTTCAAATGTCCGGATAAATATAGTATGCATAATTTTGATGAAATTTAGAAAAATGATATTTTGAAAATGTTTAGGTAAAACTTAAATAATTAAAAATGTGTAATGATTTTCAAAAAATGATCTTCTACAATTATGTTCATTACTAAATTTAGAGTCTAACATGATCAACTTAATTTTTGATGAATAGTAAATTATGAATAGTGATTTATTCTTAGGATTAGTAATGTGACCAGATGGTCTAGTAATCTCAATTAATGAAAGTATTAAAATAAGCTACGCACTTTGATTAAGTAATGTGATTCAATAAAATTGTTAAATAACGGTTTCATACATTATTATTCAAGTATTATTTTTTTCGGGTGAATAGTGTTTTTTAATCAAAAATTTAATTAAATATATTTATAAAATTATTTTTATAAAATGCACTTTATTTTTGTACTCAGAGCATCGATATTATGTTAAGGAAATTTTTGGAGATTTTTCTAAAAAAAAAAAATTTCGGTGAATATTGTTTTTAATTAAAAATTTGACTAAAAATATTTAGAAAATTATTTTTATAAAATGGATTTCATTTTTGAAATCAGATCATTGATATTTGGTTAAGGTGAAATTTTGGGATTATTCTGAGAAAGTTGAATTGTCGATGAATAGTGAAAATACAGTTTTTAAGTTACGGGTGTTTAATGACATCATTAAATGATGTCTTAAGTATGAAATCAATATGGTCGACTTATGAATAGTAAGATAAGGTATGAGGTGTCCCAAGTGGCCAATAACATGGGCAAATACCATGGGCAAGCCCATGGGTTTGCTAAAACCACTAATGAGGTGTCCCTTGGCCATTAATGCCTTGTCCCCTCACTTTCCCTATAAATACCAAGCCATCCTCTCATCCATTCGACTCCCCACTCTCCCCCAACGAAGTTCTGGTCTCATAACCTCCCATGGATTCCTCCCAAGGTGCCCCCAATCCCTCAAGGTCCCAACCATTGAGTTTTTAGAGTTACGTTTTAAGGTAAGGGATCTGACCTCTCTCTTTCATTTCAAGTAATCTCTTTTATGTCATTCCTTTTATGCTCCATGTTCTTATGTTGGAGGATGTTCTTTTAAACTCCTCTTACTGACCATTTCATGCTAATATAATTAGATATCTCCTCTTACACTCATTATTTCGTTTTAAGATGTTTAAGAGGCCCGTTAGGCTGCCGAAATTTTTGTAACAGATTCTTTCTCCCTTCTCATTTTTCAAGATCTATTTTCATGTAAAGTATTTCAAGTTCCTTTTTATTATTTTGGGGTATGATCTCTAAATTTATCATAATGATCTTTTATGATCATATAATGAGAGACCCCATTTTACCTCTTCAATTATGTATTTTGATATTTTAAGTGGCGTCGTTAGGCTGCCGAATTTTTAAGTGGTTCTTTCACCTTTCTCCTTTTTCAATGTTCTAATTCCATGTCAAGTCTTTCATGTTCATTTATATTATGGTGGGGTATGATATATAAATATATCATAATGATCATTTATGATCATATGATGAGATACCACATTTGATCTCTTCAATTCAGTATTTTGATGTTTTAAGTGGCGTCGTTAGGCTGTCGAATTTTTAAGTGGTTTTTCACCCTTCTCGTTTTGAAGTTCTACTTTCATGTCAATTCTTTCAAGTTAATTTTTATTATTTTGGGGTATGATATCTAAATCTATAATACTGACCATTTATGTTCATATGATGAGAGACCCTATTTTATCTCATCAATTCATTTTTGATGAAGTTTAAGTGACGCCGTTAGGCTGTCAAATTTATAAGGGGTTCTTTCACCCTTCTCATTTTCAAGATCTATTTTCATGTCAAGTATTTCAAGTTCCTTTTTATTATGTTGGGGTATGATCTCTATATCTATCATACTGATCATTTATTTTCATAATACGAGAGACCCTATATGATCTCTTCAATCTATTTTTGGAAGTTCTAAGTGACGATGTTAGGCTGCCGAATTCTCATAAGAGAAATCATATTTTTTTTCTAACTTTAATGTTCTTCGTTTCAAATGGTATATAATTAAATATTCATTACCATGTTCTTAAATACTTTATATTTTGTTCCCCTACATTTTTATGTATCATTTTTGAGTGGGTGACCTATATCCCCTCTCGTTCCAACTTTTTCTAAAACCATGTATCATAGACGTAATGACGTATAGTTTTTGTCTCAAAATGACTCCCTCTTTATCTCAAAACTATTTTATGTTATTAAGTGAATACTCAAATATCTTATTTCTACAGGGGTATTCACATATATTTTAAAATGTTCTATATTAAATTCTAGGATTTACATACATGAAACTCGCTTTCCCTTTTCCGTGGGTTTAAAGTGACATAAAGATCATGTCTTTAAAGTAGTTTTTAAAACGTTATGATTATTAAATGAAACCAATTTCTTTTATGCTATGTGGGTTTTATATGAAATGATTTATGATCATATATGTGTCTCACATGATAATAAATACATGTCAAGGGTGTGCCCAGATAGCACTCCAATGCATTAGGCAAAGACTTAATCTCTAGAGATGACTTTTTAGACTGATACCTTGGTGAATAACCATGGTAATTTTTAACGACACCTTGGGGATGGACCATGGTGAAATGAAATGATTTTCAATATTAAATTTTGTATCCACATCTTCAAGTTATAACAAAATGTTATTTTTATTATGATATTCCACATGTTTCTTTCTCATGCCTTAAAGTTCTTTTTCATGACATAGTTGATGTATCTCAAGTTCACATGTAAATGTTTCTTTGGTTTCCCTTACTGGGCCTTCTGCTCACCCTTTCTTTTGATGTATGTCCCCAGGTTATGAGATACAGTAATGAACCTAGGATGAACATGAGGAGAATCCTTTCGAGTTTTTAAGTAGAATTTTTTATGTTTTCATGTTTTAAGTTCCTGGATTCCAAGACACTAAACCGTAAAGATCCTTAGTTTTTTGTAAAATGTAATGAAAGTTTATGTGATAAAAAGGAGGAATGCTATAGTTGCTATCAAAGGATGGTTTATTTATTTGGGGAAATTAGGATATGAAAACTATTGGAAACCCCTATAGAAAAGTTTAAATATAGGAAATCTTCCTGGTATTTTGGTGAGTATTGAGTAAGAGGTTTCCAAGCAAATACATCCATGTCTGGATACGAGTAGGTAGAGGTGGCTCTGGCACAGATGTACATAGGGGTAAAACCCGAAAATACCGCTTTGATCTAGGCTCGAACGGGAACTTGTACACGACAATGGGCCTTGCTGCACTCTTGGTTACGAAACTCCCAGGGGATATGCTTTGGTAAATTCAAAATCATAGTATGAAAAATTGTCAAAGGAACAAAGATGAAATAAAATAAAGATTCACATAAGAATATATGATCATGGATAACCTAGATGGGAACCTAGGGGATCACAAGTTATGTTATATTTTTCGTCTACAAGTTATCCTTATATTCTTTAAGTTTCTTTTCATGATTATTGGCTAAGTATTTAAGCCCCTAATTATGCTTTCTCTTTTTAGTTAATGGTGGGAAATGGAAGAACATGTCCCAACAACCAATGCGATAGGAAACACGACGATTGACGTATTAATATGATAGGGATGATTAGGGGATTAAAAGATGATTTTTATTTTGGAAGACATTCACTATTTTTGGGACCCTATATAATCGAGATAAATAGATTACTAGGGTATTTTCATTGAGGATTAAGGTTGACTTATATTTTGAATAATCGATGAATTTAAGGTGGAATTATAGTAATTTTGGTTACTTATGGGAATGATTAACCTATCTTGGGTAAAATATGTTTAGGTTAGCCACTTTTGATATAAGATGTTATTAGTGGTTGATGTGTTTTGGAGATGATCAATGAAGTTTATTTTGGAAGACTATGTTATCAAATCCTTCTTGTATTTGGGTTTCAATATTAGTTTGGTTTATTTTGAAGAATTTTATGGACCCTTATTTATAGACTGGTCTATGATGAACATTGGGTAGTTCCATGGATCTTTGAAGATTTAAAAGTAGTTTCCCTTCCTATGGGATTATTTTTTTGAAGAGTTGTTTTACCTAACCGTTTCTGTTTTTCGGATAATGTTTAATGATAGAAGAAATAGACAGTCAATCTTTAGTGGATTATGTGATTCTCTAGAAGATGATTCTTGTGCTTTTTATGAGACCAATTGTTTTTGAATTCTCATCATTTGGAGAAATGATTAGTGTTGGTAGGGACTTATTAAAGGATGAAACTATACATAAAGGTAGGTATATTTTCTTCTGTTTATGTTCTTTGTAATAAATAAATTCCTCAAAATTATGAATAGAAACGTAATACAAAAACGTTGTTGGTTTACGTTTCCTACTAGGTAATCAAAGACCATTTACACACATCATCAGTTTGGGATTTTCTTATGGTTAACTTTCTCCTGATAATTTTTTCTATCACTCTCCCTCAGAACATGACCATTTTTTTTCTCCTCCATGTCCATGTTTTCCTACATGGAATCCTATTGTGGGTTAACTCGGGTGACCTTTGTACTTTCCTTTCTTTCTTTTAAAGTAATAGTTTTACTAAATCCTTCTTCGATGTGGGACATTTAATGTAATTTCAAAACCCAAATTTAAAAATTGCGAGGATGAAATTTCTTAAAGGGGGAAGAATGTAACGACCCGAAATTTTGAATAAGTCTTTTTTACTAATTTTATGTGTTATTTTATTTTATTTTTATACTCAACAAAAATGTTTCATTTAATAACATGAGTATAACTAAAATGAGACAGTTGGGATTTGACTATTATATGACCATTGGTCAATATGACGCTGTAAACTAAACGTTTCGATTATTTTCTCTAAATACAAGTAATATTAGTTAATTAATATTGAAAGAAGATTTGATGGCCTCACCCAGTAGTCTTTGACCAATCGAGGCCCATCTAATAGAACATGGGAAGGAGGTAGCACCATTGTGCTTTGCTATGGACCAATCCCAAGCTAAACATCATTGTGTGAAGCTAGAATGGGATCGCCTTCGCGAGATGTTCAAACTGATAGAAATTATTACTCCTACAATGTTGGCCGAGCCCCCCTCAGATTCTCTCACCTTAACAAACGTTACACTTAGGTCCTTTGCTGGTGTGATAAAGGGCTATGTAAGGAGACCGTAACTGCCTTGTGTAACCCTTTGTTTTAAATAAAAATTTTTATTTCTTCTTATGATGATGTTTATGAATTTTCAAATTTCCGGATAAATATAGAATGCATAATTTTGATAAATTTTAGAAAAAGGATATTTTGAAAATTTTTAGGTAAACCTTATATAATAAAAAATGTGTAATTATTTTCAAAAAATGATCTTCTACAATTATGTTCAGTACGAAATTTAGAGTCTAACAAGATCAACTTAATTTTTGATGAATAGTAAATTATGAATACTGATTTTATGCTTAGGATTAGTAATGTGACCAGATGGATTAGTAATCTCAATTTAAGAAAGTATTAAAATATACTAGGCACTTTGATTAAGTAATGTGATTCAATAAAATGGTTAAATAACTGTTTCATAAATTATTATTCAAGTATTAGTTTTTTCGGGTCAATAGTTTTTTTTTTAATTAAAAATTTAATTAAAAATATTTAGAAATTTATTTTTATAAAATGGGCATCATTTTTTAACTCCGAGCATCGATATTAGGTTAAGGTAATTTTTGGGGATTTTTCTGAAAAAAATGAATTTTTGGTGAATAGTTGTTTTAAATAAAATTTAATTAAAAATATTTAGAAAATTATTTTTATAAAATGGATTTCATTTTTAAAATCAGAGCGTTTATATTTGGTTAAGGTGAAATTTTGGGATTTTTCTGATAAAGTTGAATTTTCGATGAATAGTGAAAATACAGTTTTTAAGTTACAAGTGTTTAATGACATCATTAAATGATTTATTAAGTATGTAATCAATATGGTAGTTTTATGAATAGTAAGATAAGGTATGAGGTGTCTCAAGTGGCCAATACCATGGGAAAATACCATGGGCAAGCCCATGGTTTTTCCAAAACCACTAATGAGGTGTCCCTTGGCAATTAATGCCTTGTCCCCTCACATTCCCTATAAATACCAAGCCATCCTCTCATCCATTCGACTCCCCACACTCCCCCAACGAATTTATGGTCTCAATACCTCCCAAGGAGTCATCCCAAGGTTCCCCCAAGCCATAAAGGTCACAACCTTTGAGTTTCAAGGGTTACGTTTTAAGTTAAGGGATCCGACCTCTCTCTTTCATTTCAAGTAATCTCTTTTATGACATTCCTTTTATTCTTCATGTTATTATGTTGGAGGATGTTATTTTATACTCCTCTTACATCCCTTTTCATGTAAAAATAATTAAAGATCCCCTCTTACTGTCATTATTTCGTTTTATGAAGTTTTAAGTGGCGTCGTTAGGCTGCCGAAATTTTTGTCACAGATTCTTTCTCCCTTCACATTTTTCAAGATCTATTTTCATGTAAAGTATTTCAAGCACCTTTTTATTATGTTGGGGTATGATCTATAAATTTATCATACTGATCTTTTATGATAATATTATGAGAGACCCCATTTGATCTCTTCAATTCAGTTTTTTTATGTTTTAAGTGGCGATGTTAGGCTGCCGAATTTTTAAGTGGTTCATTCACCTTTCTCCTTTTTCAATGTTCTAATTCCATGTCAAGTCTTTCATGTTAATTTTTATTATATTGGGTTATGATATATAAATATATCATACTGATCTTTGATGATCATATTATGAGAGACCCCATTCAATCTCTTCAATTCAGTATTTTGATGTTCTAAGTGGCGCAGTTAGGCTGCAGAATTTTTAAGTGGTTGTTCACCCTTCTTGTTTTGAAGTTCTACTTTAATGTCAATTATTTAATGTTCCTTTTTATTATGTTGGGGTATTATATCTAAATCTATCATACTGAACATTTGTGTTTAGATTATGAGAGACCCTATTTGATCTCATCAATTCATTTTTGTTGAAGTTTAAGTGACGTCGTTAGGCTGTCAAATTTCTAAGGGGTTCTTTCACCCTTCTCATTTTCAAGATCTATTTTCATGTCAAGTATTTCATGTTCCTTTTTATTATTTTGGGGTATGATATCTAAATTTATCATACTGATCATTTATTTTCATATGATTAGAGACCCTATTTGATCTTTTCAATCCATTTTTGGATGTTTTAAGTGACGCTGTTAGGCTGCCGAATTCTCATAAGAGAAATCTTATTTTTTGTCTTCCTTTCATGTTCTTCGTTTCAAATGTTATATCATTAAAATTTCATTACCATGTTCTTAAATACATTATATTTTGTTCCACTTCTGTTTTATGTATCATTTTTTAGTGGGTGACCTATGTCCTCTCTCTTTCCAACTTTTTCTAAAACCATGTATCATAGACGTTATGCTGCATAGTATTCGTCTCAAAATGCCTCCCTCTTTATCTCAAAATTATTTTATGTTCTTAAGTGAATACTCAAAGCTCTTATTTCTATAAGGGTATTCACATATATATCAAAATGATCTATTTTAAATTTTGGGATTTACATACATGAAACCCGCTTTCCCTTTTCTGTGGGTTTAAATTGACATAATGATCATGTCTTTAAAGCAGTTTTTAAAACGTTATTATTATGAAATGAAAACCATTTATTTTATGATATGTGGGTTGTTTATGAAATGATTGATGATGACATATGTGGCTCACATGATAATAAAGACATTCAAGGGTGCGCCCAGATAGCGCTCCAATGCATTGGGTAAAGACTTAATCTCTAGAGATGACTTTTTAGACTGATACCTTAGTAAATAACCTTGGTAATTTTTAACGACGCCTTGGGGATGTACCTTGGTGAAATGAAATAATTGTCAATATTAAATGTTGTAGCCACATATTCAAGTTATAAAAAAATGTAATTATTATTATGATATTCCAAATGATTCTATCTCAAGTCTTAACATTCTTTTTCTGGACATAGTTGATGTAACTCAAGTTCACATGTAAATGTTTTTCTAGTTTCCCTTACTGGGTCTTATGCTCACCCTTTATTTTGATGTATGTCCCTAGGTTATGAGATGCAGTAATTAACCTATGATGAACATGAGGAGAGGCCTTTCAAGTGTTTATGAAGAATGTTTTATGTTTTCATGTTTTATGTTCCTGGTTTCTAAGACACTAAACCATAAAGATCCACGATTTTTCTGTAAAATGTAATGAAAGTTTATTTGATAAAAAGGTGGAATGCTATAGATATGTCTAGGTGTCTCAATTTTAATTTTAGAAATGGGTTTTTTCCATGATTAATTTATTACAATATTTAAATACCCATATTAATTGGTGATTTTTTTGTAGCCAAAATAAATTGATTTGTTGGAAGTGCAACACACATAGTTGTTGATGGTTTTTTCTGAAAAAATAATGGGTAAGTTAATCAGTAATATACCACAATTAAAATTCAATTTATTAATTGATAATAATTTCTATAATTAGTTAATTATTATTTTATGGTGTATGTTAGGATATTGAATCCTTGATATTGGTTTGTTTGATCAACTGGGAGGATTTAAAATAATGGTGGTATTTTTTAACTATTATTGGACCATAATGAATAAGTGTATCAAGTTCCATTTGAGGTATGTGGTATTACATACTTTCCCTATGTATTTATGCTTCATTCTACCTGTCACTCAATGAGTGGGATCACCATGATAGGTGAGACCTCCCTTTTTGTAAATGGTATATTTAATTTAATTTGAATTTTCATCTATAAAATTAATGTAACATTAAAATGAATTAGTAGAAAAGGAGTAGTTTGGGTTTGTATTAATGGTATGTACCCTTAAATTCCACATGAAAAATGGGGGTTCATAACTAATTGGACATATGCTACCATAAAATTATTGTAGTAGTAATGTAGTTGCGGTGGACTATAGCAACAATGGGAACTGTAGTGGTGGTAGGGTACAGTAGCCGTGGCAGGTACTGTGTGGTACTGTAGCAGCATGGGAACAGTAGCAGTATTATTAACAGAATGGGCCTTAGGACCAAAAAAGGGCCTACGGACCATGTAATGAGCTAAATTCCCACTAGGACTTTGTGCTATGTAATGGGTATACCTCTACCCAATTAAATATGTAGTTTAATTTATTTAATAAAAAAATGATTCTTCGGCCCCAACCATTAAAAAAAATTAAGTACCAAGGGTCCCAAAAAACCCTTGGGAACTAGATTGACACCATGGGTTTTGATGGATGACCGCATGAACATATCATCAGGATATCCTCCAGACCTCATGGGATGTGAGGATGTACTATTATTGAACTCCATTGTAGACTATTCAAGAATACTATTAAGATTTATTCCCAATGATAAATTAATTAAATATTTGTTTAATTTACTTAATATTCATAATTGGAATAATAAACACCATGGGTGAATAACAAACACTTTTCACTTTCATAATAACTCGACATACTATAGATGATGCTGAGACCCAGACACATTAGATGGACTTCAGATCTCTTTTAAAATAATTCTAGAATAAATGACTCACAACTATTATATATGATATTAAAATAATTGAGAACTCCCTTATAGATTTTGGTTCATTTGGGCTCATTTAGAAGAGGATGGGATGAGTGAGTCACTTCTGTTTGATTTAACAAGCCCTATGTGAACTAATTATAGAGTGATTGAGACTAGATTTTGATGATAAAACTAACCAAGAAAGACCCAAAGGATTAAGATGGAATATCATCCCTCCCATGACTAACATCAATGTGGAAAGAAAATTTTAGTCTTGAAGGATGAACTACCCTTCTAAATATGACATGGGACAAGATGACCTAGTCTGTCAATTGATAACCCAAGACTATGAATGAAAGTAGGGAACAATGTGTCGGTTCCCCTATGGTAATAAAATTTAGGGGACTCAGTGGGTGCCTTGTTGACTAACCAACCATGAGAAGTGATCATGATATGGTTGTGGGTGACACCTAGGAACCCATGCCATATGGGTGATCCCCTAGGGATATATCAATAATGTTTTTAATCCATGATTTAATCCAATATATGTTGTTGGGATGTTTTATTTTAGATCCATATCCGACTGGAGCTACCACAATAGATACCCAGTTATTTAATTGAAATATTCTAAAATATTTCTTTATATATTTCTAGAGCTAGGAACTGAGATCATGTGCGATTCAAAGGCCTGGTGTTCTAGAAAAAAGAATTATAACTGCCTTTAGAAAATCACACTTGCACTTCTCATTCATGAGAGATAAATTGGAGGATGATTTGGGGGATAATTCTTTGTGTGCAATAAATCCCTATTGTCAATTTTTTGATACCCTACACAATAGACATTACTGCCTATTTATAAAGTTGATATTCCAGTTAAAATAATATTTAATTTCATACCATGAATTAAAAAAAATTATTACCTTTAATAAATCTTGTGGTGCGTAATGATAATTATATATTTGTTATTTTGTCGTGTGCACCCACTTTCACAATAAAAAATATTATTTAATGGTCTTGGTAATTAATATTTTTCATCATAATCGGTGTTATCTTTCTCAAAATACTTTATAATTTATTGAATATCTGAATAAATATTTTATTCATAAATATATATTTTATTCAAAATCTTGTGAATAAATATTTATTGAAATTATCAATAAATAAAATAATTATTTTATTCACATGCTAGTGAATAAATATTTATTTAATTTATGTAATCAAAAGAAAATGAATAAAATTATTCCACGTAATTGAGAATGATATTTATTACATTAATTAAACTAAAAATAATTTAATCGATAACAACAGAAAAGCATAATTTGTGACCCTCTTGGATTATTTCTCATTGGTATTATACAGACTTTCCTAATTTCAAAAATTACTATATACCAAATAGTCAAGGAACACAAGAGAAATAGCATATGGTTTCAATGACAACAACCACATACTAATGCACAATATGTAATATAATTCCTTTCTCACAATATCTAATAATGAATGTTTCAAATCTAGGTCACCAACCTATATAATAGATATGTATTTCTTTGACTATCTAAAATGAACATATCATTACACTATTTCTATAGAATTTAATGTGACAGTTTTATTATAATCAAATGGTTGAGATATCATCTTCAATAAATATTGAAGGAAAAAAACCTTCCTCAACTTATTCATTAGTGACATGTCACTCATGATACACCCAATGAATCCAACTTGTCTATGAACTATTATGATTGTGGTTTATGAAATACATCTATGTATGCGAGTTATAACATGCATTAATAATAATGATAAATTCTATAGACCATCACACATTCTCATAGAGAGGAATATCTGATGACACCAAAACTTGTGAAAGTCCTATCGAAATGTCTTTTCTCATAATCCCCCTTCTTGGAGAATACCAAGTACCAGCTTTATGAGAATAAGACTCAAATTCTTACGGATACATTCAACTAATAGTATGTGTACTATGTGTCCTATAACAACACAATATCTATCAATAAAACATTATTTGATAATATCATCACAGTACATCAAGTTTCTCCTCATATAGGGGAACTGCTACGACATTTTTAATGTTATTTACACTATAGGAAATTATTACATTATATTCATGTCTAACAACAAAAAATATGTAATAAATAGTTTTATTACTATTCAATACATTTAATATTCATGTAATCAGAGTAAAAATAGTTGGCTTTAGGACAAAAATTCCATTAAACTTTAACTTGTACTAGAGGAAACTACCTACCACCTTTAGTCTGGTAGACCACATATGATAGTAATGTTTCTATTGAGTTTTTGTTTTAGATAAGGGGTTTTCCATGTTTACTTATAAGGAAATATTTCTAACTACAACATCCCCTCTCTGAGAAATGTCATATCAAATATGATATTTCTAATGTTTTTTATTCATCTCCTGATGTGCAAATTTTATTTTTACAATATTGACCACTATAATATTATCACAATAGAGTGTGATAAGATCTTTAATGTTAGGAGACACATTAAAATATTGGATGGATTTTCACATTCATACTTCTTATTTAGCTTCTTTTGAATCCACAATATACTTGGACTCAATAATTGAATCTATAACCAAAACCATCATTGATCTCTTCCTGCTTATAGAACCTCTATTATAAGTTAATATGTATCACATCTTTGACATCATGTCAGGTTGTTCAGATTGTAAAATAGAATTTTTTTTATCCTATAATGAATATTCGATCATCCCCTCTCTATACCTGGATCACATTCTTAGTATTCCTCAGTTACATAAGGATAGTCTTGTCTGCCATCCAATGGAAGTCACCAATCTTGTTATCTTCCTACAACACTTAATGTGTATGAAGCATTTACCCTAGTTCATATCATATCATACATTACTAACCCAATAATTGATGTCTATGTTATACTTTTGATTCAATTTCTATCCTCAGGTGTTAGAGGAAACATTTTCCTATAAAGATGAACTCCATATGACACTGACAACAAACCCCTCCTGGATTTTTTACATATTTGATCACTTCATTATCTTTTCAATGCATGTTCTTCTACATAGGATGAGAAGTCAATTGGATATATCATGATAGATCTTAATCCCAACGACATATATTACCTCACCCAAGGCCTTTATAGAGAAGCACTTATTCAACCATGCCTTAATAGACTTTATGACATGAATTTTAGTTCCAATGAGTAATATGTCATCAATATATAATATTATGAAATTGATTTCACTCCAACTAAATGGTTTATAGACTCACAACTCACATTCATTCTTTATGAAACTGAATTATGTTATGGTCTCATCAAAAATTAGGATCCATGTCCAAGATGCTTTCTTAAATCAATAAATGGATCTTCATAACTAGAATACCATTGTATCATCCTTTCGAGTCACAAATCCTTCAGTTTGTGTCATATAGATATATTTCATGAAGGTTCTCATTAAGGAATGCTTTTCTTATATCAATCTTAAAAATCCCATAATCATTGAAAACTACAGTGGTTGGTATAACTGGTGGACTTATTCACTGCAAATGGTAAAAATGTTTCATCATAGTCAATGCATTGATGCTATTTAATCCCTTTTGCAACCAGTCATGTCATTTATGTACTGATTTTTCCTTCGTTATTTAGTTTCTGCATGAATACCATCTTTAAAAATTATTATTTAAATGTATTGTAGGATAATAAAAAATATAAAATTTGTATTGGTACATGGAATCCATTTTAGAATTCATGGATTCTATCGACATAGTAACATTTGTGCCACTTACTACTTCCTTGTAGGATAGAGGATCATTATTATCCACTTATAATGGGTCACCATCCTCAGCGATTAGAAAACCATACTATTTTGTGTTCTCTAGACCGTCTAGAAATCATACACAGTAATTGTGTCTTGGGAACAATTTCTTCTTCCACAGGGATTTATAGAAAAAATTCTTGTGCCAACCCTTGTGTATCATGAACATAGAATTTTTCGAATTCTATGCCTTTCCCAATATCTCTTTTAGAGATAAGTTTTTCCTCATGATATTTGTGAAGTCTGTCATCCACAACCTTTTTGGATGATGTATTTTATTAGTAGTATCCCTTTTTTTCGTTGGGATATCCTACAAAAATACAAATCGTTCCTTATAGTGCAATATTTTTTCTTGAAGAGGCCTTAAAAAATTCTTCGCAACCCTAAACATGTAAGTAAGACAATGCAGGTTTCTTTACATTCTATAATAGGTATGTTATATCATATGTTTCTTTATTTGGCACTCATATTAGTATATATTCTTATATTTGTAATGTGTATCCCCAAATAGATAATGGGAGACTCACAAGACTCATCCTTGATCTCACCATGTCCTATAAGGTGTTTTTTTTCATAAACATAAATTGTTCCACTAAGTCATATAAGTAGTGGATTGAGATAAAATATGAAAATCGCATATAAAATCAATGATGTATTTATTAAGATATTCTCCAACATTGTATAATTAATGTTTCTTAATCTTATAAGAGAGCTAGTTGTCAACATCATTCCTATATTCCTCAATTTATTTAAAAGAATATGATTTATACCATGTTATGAAGAAATATACATATCGACTAAATTCACCAATAAAAGTTCTGAGGTTTGAGTAACCACCCATTTCATCAACACGAAATGGACCACACACATCGTTATGAACAAGTTCAATATGATCTTTTTTTCCTTTCACCTTTCCCACTAAATGGGGATTTGTTAATTTTTCCTTGTAAACACGTATGAAATACACCAAGTTCTTTTTCATCAAAAGAATCTAAATTTCCATCCTGATTTAATTTAGTCAAGCCCTTTTCATTTATGTGACCTAGTCATTGATGCCAAAGTTGGGTGTGGTATGAGTCATGTGATGTAACATGGTTATTTATTTCTATAATATGGTCCATGTAATCTAACATAAATAAAATCACAATGTAAATGTGTCATACCTTGAAAAATGTTATCTTTATAAATGAAGAAAAATTTATTCCAAAATTTGAAAATAAGTTTTTTTGTATCATGTCTACATAAATAAATAATTTTTTTAACTAATGTAATTGAATAAAAAACATTTAAAATTATGATCATTCAGGTTATAAACGTGAGCTGGTAGTCCACAATAGATACAACATCATGTTGAGAACTTTTGGCTGATCAATGATCTACCACTCCTCTTTCAATCATTATAAATTTACATGGTTCTTATATATGAATAAAAATTTATGCACCACAATCTATATATAATAACAAATTTGTAGAAACAAAAAAATTTGACTTGTTAAAAATAACCTAAATATTCCCCTTTATTCTTTGGATTGGTGAAATTTTTCTTATAATGTTCTTTCTTACCACATAAAAAACATACAACATCATGTTCCCATGAATTCCCCTTGATCTTCCTCTTTCTAGAAGGGCATGAATAATATTTGGGCTTAAATCTCTTTTATCTCCAATTATTTTATTTACAGTAATGATAGATTTTTTTTCACGCATCATATTGTTATCTACTTGGTGAAGAAGATTAAAATGATCTTGAAAATACTTCTAAATGTTGTTCATATTTAAATTCAGAAAAAAAATCTAGTGAAGCTCTGAGGGGGTGATTCCATAATGAGGTTTATGCCCAGTTCATTTAGGATTTTAAAAACTATAACATCGAAGTTCTCAATATATCCAATGACCATGAATACATGAGTACCATATGACGAACCCCCTCCATGAATGATCTGAAAGATGACCATTGAAATATCAAACCCTTCCTATCTATCTCTCCCATGGTAATGACCATGGAGTTTCTCAAGATTTCTTTATTCATCAATGTTTCCAATAGACATCATTAGTTCACTAGAAATTAATGAAAGAATAAAAAATGAATTTCTACCACAACTCTCAAAAAAAATTTCATAGTTAGGGATCTCTTCATCACTCGACTCATTTGAAGTTGGATATAGCATTGAGGATTCTAGTTTGTAACATTTCCATTCATGTTGTATAACAACCTAAAGGTGTCTAAACAACTTCTAGAAGTTACTAACAGGTAGGAGGTTATTATTATCCAAAATTTATCATATTGATTGTGTGGATCATGAACATTTCCTTTTATTCTACAATTAAAAAGATCAGGATATTAGTACCTTTCTTGATTAAAAATAAAATGGAATAATATATATTTAATTGTTCTTATTTATTTATTAATCAAATCTCCCACTATTTTATAATGTCTCATATTCCCTCACCATTGAAATAAGAATATATATTTTCCATAAAATTATAGTGTAAATGAATTGATTAATTTTATTAATGATCTAGACAATGCCCATGAAAACCATAATAATGTAATTAGGTACGCGGTTTTTCCACCTATGGACTTGAAACTCCTTGATCCATCAAGTGGATTCCGATATCATGAATTTTTTGACATGGATTTCCCCAAAAATTGCCCACAAATTGGTATTAAATAGACATTTTCTGTTAAAATAAATACAATTTCAGTTAATTAAACCCAATACTATCGTGAGTACTCCCATATAAATGTATGTTTCCAGACATTGGACATGAATTACACTTAGTTGTATTGTTTCATTCTCAATAATGTAATGGAAGGCTTAGTCTGACATAATATATAATTGAGTGATTTTAATTTATTATGGATAAATTGTATATTGTGTTATCCTTTAGAAATGTTTTTAATATTAATTGTATGTAGTTAGTTAATTGACCATGATGGATAAAACATGTACACAAAAATCTGTTTTTTGAATTTCCATCTTTTTACAGTAATTTATTTATTTATGTGATTTCCATCTTGCATCCATAAAAAATAACTACATATTAGGAAATTATTAATAAATTAAATGAATCATTCATGAGATTTATCAAATTATAATTTTAATGAGGGGACATCAAATCAACCTTTGTCCTAGGGGAAATAACTCCTACTTTTGATCTTATAATGAGTTACAATATTCTACATTTGCACCTATGTATCACCAAGGTTGGGATCATTATGGTTCTATCTTGAACTGACTCCATGCACCTTGGTATGTTCCATTAATTACAAATGTCTATTAATCACATTCTTGGGAGTGGAATCAAATGATTTATTAAAGGGAATTACATAAATATCCTTGATCACATAGTTCCTACATAATAATGGATGGAGGGATGACTCACACGATACAATTTAATTTAATATTAAATAATTTCAAACTCATGCAATAAACTAAATTAAATCATCCCAAACATATAGGAGTCTTGTTCAATCTTTCAAATGGTCAAGCATGCAACAAATATAGAAATGTAAACTAAAGGCATTCATTTCATTATTCTCAATTATTATTTACTATAATCAAACAATCATTAATTAATTTTAAAAGTAATTACTCAATTCCATGTAATGTTAATGAATATCTGTTCTTATTTGGAGATACCCATCAATAATGGAATTCAGGGAAAATAAACCGGAGAACCAATTAATAAATATTAATTACAATAAATTAATTGAACAGTTAAATTTCTATAAAATCATTATTAATTTATCAAACACACAATGTCCTTAAAATGAATAAAGTAATTCTTTAATGCCACAATTTCATTATTTAATGTAATTTAAATATTTTCCATTAATGGGGGACTACACAGTGTGTACATGCAACTACACAACTTGTACCTCTGTTTTAGTGTATCCAACTCACATACCTGGGGCATCAATGTGTAGACTCGGTCAGACTAAATGGTGTGTATAGGCCAGTGATAAAAATGGTATCTTCTTGTTGTATTCCAAGTTGTATAAGTCAAAACACAGTGTGAAATAAATCCACCATGTGTAAGTAATTTTTCATCACATATAGATACAATTTTCATGGGTATACATCATGTTCTCCGACCGTAGACTATGTATCCTAATTTTATTAACCAATTACTTGGAACTACTAAATGGATTATCTGATCATTATTCATTTTTTCATAAATAATTAAGAAAATGAAACACTAAACGAACATGATTAATATGTAAACAACATGTTAATTCAAATCATATTAAAGTAGGAATAAAATGAAATGAAAATATAACCACAATTTCCCATCGATCAACAATCAAATAAATAATTTCAAATTTAAAAGTGACAACTATGATACAAATTGTTAAATCTAGGTGTAGTGGAATCTGGTGGTGGTGGGTGATATATTAAAAATTCTCATAATAATAGTTTCTTGAAACTGAGAGAGAGGATCTTTCACATCAAATTAATAATAAAATTATTTAATATCTGACGCAATAAATAGTTGGGATTATGAAATTTCATAATTGGTGAATGTTGATCATCCGAAAATTCCATTTATGATTACCTTCATTTCACTTTGAGTATTCAAGGATAGAATATCTCTAGTAGTGATTCACTTGTGAACATATGATATCAGAGTATCACTACTCGATCTCTCAATTTGAGAATGGCGAGTCGAATGTCTTTTTTTCTTCATTCTTGATCACTGATTCTTCAGTCATAAAGAAATCTCTCTTACACGTCACATTTTTTAGAGGGAGATAGAAGTTGGAGTTGAGAGAGAATTGTTGGTGCACAATAATTCTCAAATCACAATATTTTGAAACCCTACATAATATACATAGCCGCCTATTTATAGAGTTGTAATTTATGTTAACATTTTCTATAATTCCATACAAGAAATTAAATAACATTTATTACCTTTAATAAATCCCATGCTGTAAAATAATAATTATAAAATTATTTTTTTGTGGTGCATTCAAACTTGTGCTATAACTAATATTATGTAGCGGTTTGGAAAATTAATATTTTCCATCTGACTTGATCATAGTCTGTTCGAACTTCTCTAGAATTTATTAAATAAATAAATAAATATTTTATTCATGAATAAAAATATTATTCACAATTTTGTGAATAAATATTTAATAAAATATTAAAAAAAATCAAATTAATATTTTATTCACAAGATGATGAATACATATTTATTTAATTAATGAAACAAATATAACATGAATTAAATTATTCCCTGAAGATGAGAATTATATTTACTCCATTAGTAAAATTCAAATATAATTTAATCAAGATCAACAAAAACACATAGTGTGTGACCCTATAAGATTATTTCTCATTGGAATTAGGCATGTATTCCCAAATTCCGAGATTAGTATCTAGTAATGGGTCATGGAACACAAGAGAAAGAAATTAATGTCCCAACGTCTAGAACCACATAAGAATTCTCGGTGTTTAATATAATCCCATTATCAGAATATATCATCATGAAGGGTTAACATTCATACCACCAACATATATGATCAGTATTTTTTTCATTGACTATGTCAAATTAACACGTCATTACACCCTGGAGATGGAATTTAATGTGACATTTCTGTTTCAATAAAAGGGTTGAGATATCAACTTTCATAATGACATAAGGGACATGTCCTAACATGACGTCATCATTAATGGAACGTGTAACACCCCAAGATTTCATAGTGTGTTATTTCTTCAAAATAATTCAAGAACTTGCACTACACGCAACACTGAGTTCAATAGCACCATGACATACCAAAAAAAAGCCATTAAAAGAGGTCATGAATAGTATTAACTAAATTTTAAACTTTATATAATCCTTATAATTTTAGAATCCATATTATGAGTTTCTTAGTCATAATGCAAGAACAGATTCATTTTCAGTATTGCACTTTTATCAACTTTTGATAGTGAAACCTTTTTAAATACAATATTTTAAACTTTTTGACTAAATGGAGACATCAAAAAATTTAAAATGAAACATCCCATGCTTCCACGGTACGCTTTCCTTTGAATAAAACAGTAGCGTGTGTTGTACGCAACTTCGAGTTCTAACACACCGTAACCAATCAAACTAGCTGTTATGAATAGTAATACCTACTTTTTGAAGTTATATATATTTTATATTTTAAAATGGACTTCATTTTTGGATTCGTAATATCAAATTTAGCCTAAGGTGAAATTTTGGTACTTTTCGGATAACTTTCATATTTTGATGAATAGTGAAAATTACTAAATTTTAATTAAAAACAACTTTTTTAATCAAAATAATTAATAGTGATAAATTATGAATTTGAGTGGTTTTAAAGTATATTTAGAATATATTTTTACTATTTAATATAATTTTGGTCATTGGACATAATTTTACAATTAAACCGAACATAAACAAGTGTCAATCTTTTGATAGTTATTATCTCTTAAAAACACGCTTTTTGTTTTGACGGCGGGAATTAATTCTAAATTAATTTCTGCCACTTCTGTGTTTAGAATTTAGGAAAATGGATTCCATATTTGGAATCAGGATGTAAAAATTGTGTAAATAGGTAACTTTTATTTTTAGACATTTTGAATAATTACTGCGGTAAATATTTTATTTACCATGGTTAAGGGTAAATCCGGTAAATAAGGGTTAAAAAAATAATATTATAATAATACTAAATTACCCAAAAACATGTCTTAACCCTATTGGTTGATAAATGGTCGACCATGGGCATCTTTGTGTCAATTTTGGGACCCCATGGATCCACTTGTAAATGATAATGACACTTTATTTTAATTAAGTCAAAATGAATACAAAAATGACACAAGCATATATCTTTTAGAAAAACAATTGTTACATAGAGTTATATAAGTTGGATTTTAGATTATAAATATTCATTAAAAAGATAAAAAGATTTCCTACATAATGATATTTCATTTATAATTTTTAGACATTAAATAATGTATTTTATTTATGACACAATGATGATGCAGTAATTACTATAATAGTGAAAAATTAAAATAATTGATATTATAAATACCAAAAAAAAATATAATATGAAACTTTTAATGAATTAAACTAATTTTCTAGGATAATATGATATATTAGAATTGATTTAATTGACTTTGTTCGAAGTAATCAATCTGTTATGAGTTTCACAAAAATCAACTATTGAATAGTGTCAAAATTGACATAAAAGAGTTCTTAAAACAAATATTATATTATTAATTGATATTAAATTCCTAAAAATCTAAGGTTCGGCCAAGAGACTTATATCAGGATTGTTTCATCATTAATGGACCACTTGGGGGTCTCTTGGATGTATATAGTATGTTTATTAACCATATTATATAAAAATACAAAGAGACATTGTAAAAGTGAAACTAATTAACTTAGAGTTAATACTTAAAGATAAGGTTAATAAAAGTACCCAAACCTGTCTAAATTCTATTGGTTGAGTGGTTTTCGACCTATCCCCACCTTAACCTTTGAATAATCAACTTTGGAGCCTTTATAAACCGAATATGAATTTAATATAAATTAATATTTCTAGCTTTTCCAAAGGTGCCCCTCACCCCTCTTATAAAAGGGCACTCCTCCTTCTCATTTCTTCACACCTTCAAAGCCTTTTGGTTCGGCCAAACTCTGCCCCAATACTCTACCAACATCCTTCACTACAACCTAGAGGCCTTAGTTTGATCAGAAAGCCAACCTAAGGCGCCCTTTTGATCAAATCAAAAGGAAGAACCCGAAGAAGAGGTAATGTTTTCACCACCCCTTTTCAAGTTCCATTCTTCTTCCACTTCTTCTTCCTTTGTTCTTACCATTCTAAAGTAATAATTCCAGTATCTCACATATACTGTGATGTTATTATAAATATGGTACAACCATATTCAGTATTCTATCCACCCTTTGAATAACATGTCACCATACGTGCGTACGTACGGCTTACCGTCTCCACGTCGTGGTGTAATTGTTATTCAATATATTATTATTTGGATGGGTATAATAATGATGTGTAACTCATGTAAATAATAAATATAACATGTTAATTATTCTTTATATATGATATACCATCCATTTATATATTATTTTAATATCAAATAATGATATTGTCCCTCGTGCGTACGTACGGACTACCGTCTCCACAAATGGGATGAGATTCATTCTCCATCGTATCCATTCAAGTATAATTATCATTTGATGATTTAAAAATGATGTTTAAGGACTTGATATCATTCTGGATATGAATAATATACAACCTATCCTTTACAAAAAGGTCTTACGTAACAAAACATATAAAAGAAAACAAGTAAGTTAACAACCGAAACAACGATAATACTAAGATATTATTATAAATCGATATTAAAAGATCATATATGATATCATATTAATGTATATGATTCTTGTATAATTTAGTAACAATTATTTCACCATTATACAGGATGTTAACCTACCCCAACCAAGGAAAAAGTACAAGGTAAGGGTTTACTTTACAATCTCTTCATTATCCGAGGTTGTTTATACATAATAATCTACTGGGATATCTTTATCATCCACATCCATGTTTCTTAAAAATGTATTTCAAAACATTTTTACTTTTTACAAGAATATGGGTTAAAGTCATTTATACCCTTGTTTGACTTTTTATAAGAGGTTTATAAAGGAATCTTTCTGTCGTTTTCAAAACAAATTCCTTTTTAACCTTTTCGACAGAATTGAGGTAAGAATGTTTTTTTTAACTTATACGGCGGGTGCGGTTATTTTACGCCGTTATAAAATCTTCAAAGCTTTCCTTACAAGTTTATAAGAATATTTTCAATGAAAATGTTTTATTTTATATTTATCTTAAATGATTTCAAAATAAAAAGAGATATTTCTTTAAAAAGATTTTTGATTTCATCTATGTCAACATCCTTTGATGGATTTTAAGATTATTTGAAGTTGATTTATTATGATACAAAACTTCTATATTGTTTTGAAGGTTTTGTGATATGTTTGACTGCGGATTTTCTATTTTGATACCATTCATAGTTTATGGTGAAAGTATTCACATTTCATATGCTAGTTTTAATATGAATGTTTATGTTATGTTTAAACCTTTTCATATGGGAATGCATTGGACTTAATATGTGACGGGTGGAGCCCGCTATAGCTCCTTGATGCATCGGTAGGTCTCATGAGACAAACTAGTTTCTTGGCACAAGGCCTTGACAAAATCTTATTTGTAGTCTTGGCACGAGGCCTTGGCTATGTGGTTATGATAGTCTGGCATTATGCATTCCAACATTATAAAAGTGGTTATTGATTTTTGCATGTGATTATTCGATTAGTAGAATATCCATGTGAATAAGTAAATAGAATTATTTCATTTTATTTATGCCGTACCATGTTGAAAGTTCATGTTTGAAAGGGTTTTGTTTTAGTTATACATTGCCTTAAATGTTTATGCTTATTTTTGAATGTTCCACTATATTGTTATCCTTACTGGGCATTTGAGCTCACCCCTTTTCTATGTTTTATTTTTCCCAGGAAGTGAAGAAGTAAATTATGAATGACCTGAAAGGATATTATATGGGGATATGAGTGTGGATTATGGAGACATTATGTTGTTGTAGTAGTTTTTCATTTTATGATGTAATGTAAAACTTATGAATATATCTAGTATTTCCAAGGCTACTAAACCAATCGGTCTTTCGAGATTTGATCTTTCTTGTGATCATTCCAATGTTATGTAATAATGCACCGACTCTGGGTAACTGGGGTTGGGGCGTTACAGTTGGTATCAGAGGAAGTTTAGTACAAACCTTGGAAGCTAGATTTAGATAAACTCTGATTAGAGCACATAGACCTAAGGTGAACTTTGAGGATTAGTATAGAAGAACATCCTAGAATTTTGGTATTGTAGAGATTTTGTGAGTTTTCCGAGCAATACATCCCTGTCTGGATACGAGCAGGTAGAGGCGGCTCTGGCACAGATGTACCTAGGGGTAAATCCCGAAAACACCGCTTTGAGCTAGACTCGAACGGGAACTAGTGCACGACAACGGGCCTTGCTGCACTCTTGGTTACGACACTCCCGGGGGATATGCTTAGGATAACTCCCATTTTCTTTACAAATCATTTTGAAGGGATTATGAGTATATACTTCCTCAAAGAAAACATTCTTATGATTATGGATTATATCCATAAATAGTTCAATTTATGTTAGGTGTATTACAAGTATGGGATTATGTATTTTGATTCATAAACTGATCTAGTTTATGCCATTGTTTTGAAATGGCGCCCAGTAGAAGGAATGAGAACTCCAGAAATGCACATGATCAAAAGAGAAGGAAGGATCATATCTTTCATGGTCTTAAGCTAGAATTTATAAAAGAAATAATCTCCCATGTATTATCATCATATGAAGAAATAATATCATGTATTGATAAGATAAGTAAAGAGTTTACTGAGTCCTATGGCTTTGAAGGGAAGCAAGAGAAGAAAAGGATGGAAGAGAGAAATATGGATAAAGGGAAGAGGGAAAAGAAGAATTTTCCCATATGTGGTAACTGTGGAAAGAAACACCCTGGAACTTGCCTGAAAGGAATGAGAGTTTGTTATAAGTGTGGAGGAAAAGGGCACAAAGTACGTGACTGCAAGGGTAAGAAAATGGTTTCAAATGTACAATGCTTCATTTGCAAGGAGTTTGGACACTACGCGAACCTATGTCCCAGTAATCAGTCTATGACGCAAATGATGCTATTGGATAATAATCAAGTTATGATACTACCACAGATGAAGAGGAATGATTAGAGTTCTTATGTTGATTATGTCAATTGAGTGTTGTATCAACAATGTACTTGTTATAATAATTATGGAGTATATAAGGATTGTACTGCAGTACTATTTCATTAAGGACTTGAGATTGTGTGGAAAAAAGAAAAGTGACTCAATAGAAGGTTAAATTTTTGGAAAATATATGGTTGAGAGAAAGATAAACCATAATATGGTTCAGATACCGAGGTGGTGATTTTAGAATAATACATGATTGATTTGGATAAATTATATTGGATATTATTGACTACCTTGAAGCTGATTAATGATTTGTATATTCCATCATTGTTGGGGTTTTAAACATTTTTGGATTAATGAAGTATATCCAGCATTCTATATGGAATAAGGGATCATGAATGTAATCAATAAGGAATATGGTAATACATGATGAAGGTATTTATATGCTATTACGGGGTAAAAAGGATCTATATTATGTTTACCTTCCTTATAAATGTTGGACTGTGAGTTTGGATAGAATTATTTTGGATAGTTCTTATTTGGATTATTTTGGATTGCCATAAAAGGACAACCCGGAGGTCGGGCAGCAACCTGTTGCGTCCGGCAAGGCTGCGAGACTTGAACCAGCAACCGAAGGGCGACAAGGGTGTATCACCTACCACTGGCCCAAGAGATGTCCTGGATTAAATAATGTAGTTTTTTTAAAAGATCTGGAAGATGAATTATAAATTCGTTTATTTTGGAACCCTGTACGAATAGTATAAATATAATTTTTTTTACGAGTGAAAGATGAGTTTATGGTAGAAATTTATTAATGGACAAAACTCTAATTATAAAGTAAGTATATCTCATTATGATCTTAGCCAATCTCATAAATAAATTCCTCAATATTAAGAAAATCAACTTAGAACAAAAATGTTGTCCTAGATGGTACCTTAAATCATCACTAATTTATGGCTTTGGGATTGTTGGCCTTTTCATAGTCATGTTCTCTACCACTCTCCATCAGATAATTGATGGTTAGATTTCTCTTCCATATCCATATTTTCCTACATGGAACCCTAGTATGTGCAATTTTCGGTAATCTTCATACTTTACACTCTTTATTTTAAATAGAGGCCTCATTAATTCATTTTTCGATGTGGGATTTCAACTAAGATATTTTGAAACGTAAAAAATGTGTTATCCTAATACCCTATGTTTTGTTGAACCGATGGTATTTCAAATCATCATAGATTGATGAATTTAAGGACCTCAATTATACAATTGTTTGTGATTTATGATCTCAATCACTACCTATAAATATTTACGTTTTTCCTCCGATTATATGTCTCTAATTGCCACCAATGTTCTCCTAATCAAGATCATAATTTGGTGGTGACCGTTTCATTTCTCTTTTCCTCATATTAAGACTAAATTTTAGTAACCCAATTTCTGAAGTGGGTTTTCCCACAAATATATTTTCTACTTTCAACCTTTTATTTTTGAAGAACAATTTCAAATTGCGAGGACGCAATTTATTGAAGGAGGGGAGAATGTAACACCCCAAGATTTCATAGTGTGTTATTTCTTCAAAATAATTCAATAACTTGCACTACACGCAACACTGAGTTCAATTGCACCATGATTTACCAAAAAAAATCCATTAAAAGAGGTCATGAATAGTATTAACTAAATTTTAAACTTTATATAATCCTTATAATTTTAGAATCCATATTATGAGTTTCTTAGTCATAATGCAAGAACAGATTCATTTTCAGTATTGCACTTTTATCAACTTTTGATAGTGAAACCTTTTTAAATACAATATTTTAAACTTTTTGACTAAATGGAGACATCAAAAAATTTAAAATGAAACATCCCAAGCTTCCACGGTACGCTTTCCTTTGAATAAAACAGTAGCGTGTGTTGTACGCAACTTCGAGTTCTAACACACCGTAACCAATCAAACTAGCTGTTATGAATAGTAATACTTACTTTTTGAAGTTATATATATTTTATATTTTAAAATGGACTTCATTTTTGGATTCGGAATATCAAATTTAGCCTAAGGTGAAATTTTGGTACTTTTCGGATAACTTTCATATTTTGATGAATAGTGAAAATTACTAAATTTTAATTAAAAACAACATTTTTAATCAAAATAATTAATAGTGATAAATTATTAATTTGAGTGGTTTTAAAGTATATTTAGAATATACTTTTACTATTTAATATAATGTTGGTCATTGGACATAATTTTACAATTAAACCGAACATAAACAAGTGTCAATCTTTTGATAGTTATTATCTCTTAAAAACACGCTTTTTGTTTTGACAGCGGGAATTAATTTTAAATTAATTTCTGCCACTTCTATGTTTAGAATTTAGGAAAATGGATTCCATGTTTGGAATCAGGATGTTCCAATTGTGTAAATAGGTAACTTTTATTTTTAGACATTTTGAATAATTACTGCGGTAAATATTTTATTTACCATGGTTAAGGGTAAATCCGGTAAATAAGGGTTAAAAAAATATTATAATAATACTAAATTACCCTAAAACGTGTCTTAACCCTATTGGTTGATAAATGGTCGACCATGGGCATCTTTTAGTCAATTTTGGGACCCCATGGATCCACTTGTAAGTGATAATGACACTTTATTTTAATTAAGTCAAAATGAATTCAAAAATGACACAAGCATATATCTTTTAGAAAAACAATTGTTACATAGAGTTATATAAGTTTGATTTTAGATTATAAATATTCATTAGAAAGATAAAACGATTTCCTACATAATGATATTTTATTTATAATTTTTAGACATTAAATAATTTATTTTATTTATGACACAATGATGATACAATAATTACTATAATAGTGAAAAATTAAAATAATTGATATTATAAATACCCAAAAAAATATAATATGAAACTTTTAATGAATTAAACTAATTTTATAGGATAATATGATATATTAGGATTGATATAATTGACTTTGTTCGAAGTAATCAATCTGTTATGAGTTTCAAAAAAATCAACTATTGAATAGTGTCAAAATTGACATAAAAGAGTTCTTAAAACAAATATTATATTATTAATTGATATTAAATTCCTAAAAATCTAAGGTTCGGCCACGAGACTTATATCAGGATAGGTTCATCATTAATGGACCACTTGGGGGTCTCTTGGATGTATATAGTAAGTTTATTAACCATGTTATATAAAAATACAAAGAGACATTGTAAAAGTGAAACTAATTAACTTAGAGTTAATACTTAAAGATAAGGTTAATATAAGTACCCAAACCTGTCTAAATTCTATTGGTTGAGTGGTTTTCGACCTATACCCACCTTAACCTTTGAATAATCAACTTTGGAGCCTTTATATACCGAATATGAATTTAATATAAATTAATATTTCTAGCTTTTCCAAAGGTGCCCCTCACCCCTCTTATAAAAGGGCACTCCTCCTTCTCATTTCTTCACACCTTAAAATCCTTTTGGTTGGGCCAAACTCTGCCCAAATACTCTCCCAACATCCCTCACTACAACCTAGAGGCCTTAGTTTTATCAGAAAGCCAACCTAAGGAGCCCTTTTGATCAAATCAAAAGGAAGAACCCGAAGAAGAGGTAATGTTTTCACCACCCCTTTTCAAGTTCCATTATTCTTCCACTTCTTCTTCCTTTGTTCTTACCATTCTAAAGTAATAACTCCAGTATCTCACATATACTGTGATGTTATTATAAATATGGTACAACCATATTCAGTATTCTATCCACCCTTTGAATAACATGTCACCATACGTGCGTACGTACGGCTTACCGTCTCCACGTCGTGGTGTAATTGTTATTCAATATATTATTATTTGGATGGGTATAATAATGATGTGTAACTCATGTAAATAATAAATATAACATGTTAATGATTCTTTATATATGATATACCATCCATTTATATATTATTTTAATATCAAATAATGATATTGTCGCTCGTGCGTACGTACGGACTACCGTCTCCATGAACGCAATGAGATTCATTCTCCATTGTATCCATTCAAGTATAATTATCATTTGATGATTTAAAAATGATGTTTAAGGACTTGATATCATTCTGGATATGAATAATATACAACCTATCCTTTACAAAAAGGTCTTACGTAACAAAACATATAAAATAAAACAAGTAAGTTAACACCTGAAACAACGATAATACTAAGATATTATTATAAATCGATATTAAAAGATCATATATGATACCATATTAATGTATATGATTCTTGTATAATTTAGTAACAATTATTTCACCATTATACAGGATGTTAACCTACCACAACCAAGGAAAAAGTACAAGGTAAGGGTTTACATTACAATCTCTTCATTATCCGAGGTTGTTTATACGTAATAATCTACTGGGATATCTTTATCATCCACATCCATGTTTCTTAAAAATGTATTTCAAAACATTTTTACTATTTACAAGAATATGGGTTAAAGTCATTTATACCCTTGTTTGACTTTTTATAAGAGGTTTATAAAGGAATCTTTCCGTCGTTTTCAAAACAAGGTCCTTTTTAACCTTTTCGACAGAATTGAGGTAAGAATGTTTTTTTTAACTTATACGGCGGGTGCGGTTATTTTACGCCGTTATAAAATTTTCAAAGCTTTCCTTACAAGCTTATAAGAATATTTTCAAAGAAAATGTTTTATTTTATATGGATCTTAAATGATTTCAAAATAAAAAGAGATATTTCTTTAAAAAGAATTTTGATTTCATTTATATCAACATCCTTTGATGGATTTTAAGATTATTTGAAGTTGATTTATTATGATACAAAACATCTATATTGTTTTGAAGGTTTTGTGATATGTTTGACTGTGGATGTGCTATTTTTATACCATTCATAGTTTATGGTGAAAGTATTCACATTTCATATGCTAGTTTTAATATGAATGTTTATGTTATGTTTAAACCTTTTCATATGGGAATGCATTGGACTTAATATGTGACGGGTGGAGCCCGCTATAGCTCCTCGATGCATCGGTAGGTCTCATGAGACAAACTAGTGTCTTGGCACAAGGCCTTGACAAAATCTTATTTGTAGTCTTGGCATGAGGCCTTGGCTATGTGGTTATGATAGTATGGATTTATGCATTCCAACATTATGAAAGTGGTTATTGATTTTTGCATGTGATTATTTGATTAGTAGAATATCCATGTGAATAAGTAAATTGCATTATTTCATTTTATTTATTCCGTACCATGTTGAAAGTTCATGTTTGAAAGGCTTTTGTTTTAGTTATACATTGCCTTAAATGTTTATGCTTATTTTTGAAAGTTCCGCTATATTGTTATTCTTACTGGGCATTTGAGCTCACCCCTTTTCTATGTTTTATTTTTCCCAGGAAGTGAAGAAGTAAATTATGAATGACCTGCTGGGATATTATATGGGGATATGAGTGTGGATTATGGAGACATTATGTTGTTGTAGTAGTTTTTCATTTTATGATGTAATGTAAAACTTATGAATATATCTAGTATTTCCAAGGCTACTAAACCAATCGGTCTTTCGAGATTTGATCTTTCTTGTGATCATGCCAATGTTATGTAATAATGCACCGACTCTGGGTAACTGGGGTTGGGGCGTTACAGAACGTCACTCATGATGCACCCAACATATCCACACTTAACCATGACATGTTATCTTCATGTTTTGCGAAATAAATATATGTACGTGAGTTGTAGCATGCATTAACAATAATCATAAATTGTATGGACCATAACACACACTCATAGATATGAATATCTGATGAAACCAAAACATACATAATTTATTGTGGTGGGTTTTTATCATAATATTCCATCTTGGATATTTCCAACTATGGTCTTTATGAGAAGAGGCCTCGTCTACTTACAATTTCTCACACCTAACAGTCAATGTACTATGTGTCCCAACATAGCATGTTATCCAAATACAAAATATTATTTAATAATATTATCAAAGCACATCATGGTTATCATCATATTGGTTAAATTCTATGACCTTATCAATGTAATGTATACTATGTGATATTATTGCATTAGATATGTGAAGAGAAAAAACCAATATGTACTATGTTGTTATATTAATATTCAATTCATTGAATATCCAGGTAATCTGACAGTGTCCCTCTTCCATTAATCATAGATGACTATTGTTGTATCTCTCTTTCACATCCTTTTGGTTATGTTTTTTCATATTAGGTATGTATATACTCATTCCTACATGGGATTCTCCCAGTTGTGTTGTGTATTACACAGACAAGAGATAGATTTTTAGTTATCATGTTGGATCATAGTGATAAATGGATGTATTGAATGCATTCAGTTGTAACTCATGGAGATTAGTAGTATAACTCTCTTAGCATTCATTATATATCATTTTTTATATTTTTGGACATAATTTTTGTTTGGGCATGTATTTTTCACCGTTACACATTAGTTGGAATCGATTGTACTCTATTGTATTATCTTGTGTTTATGGAATGCATAGTTTATCTATAGATGTTGTAGTCTTTACTTCATAATTCCCGGTAATATTTCTTGGATATGGTTAGGTGCGTCTAAGCATATTCATTTTAAAAAGTCCTCCCATTAAAAAATTTCACTATTACACACTTTTCTATAAGACCTAGCCTATCGAAGGTGGGATTGGGTTGTGGAGACCCATCCTTCCATCGTCCAGCTGGGACCCCTATGGTTCGGGTAGTTATAGAGTTGTATCAGAGTTGGTTCTAAAACATGATGGTTTGTGGGGATTTCCCACTATTTTTTATGGGAACTAATTGAAAAATTTTCCGGGAGTTTCGAGTGTATTTTTCATTCAAGGGAATAAAATTTTGGTCCAATAACTGATATATCCATTCAACAAAAATCTGACTACCTGCTACTCGACTATGAATTCTGAGACATTGGTTAAAGGGTAATATGGTACATGAATGATATATAATATTGAGTCCTCTAACTATATTTCTTGGGTCATATCCCACTTTATATAAGCTCAGCTCAATTGGGTATGTCTTGATTTTATTATGGATTCCTCCAAGAAGGCAACCAACCAGGTTACCGATTGAAGATAATGATAAAAAAATTATGAGTGGTGAGGCCATATATCAAGGTTCATCCCATTATGTGATTTCTCTATGTGTGAAGTTTACAACACCCCCCCCCCCCACCCCCATCAAGGAATTGTTAGTATTGGAACCTCTGCCTAAGGATGCGTGCATATTTAGTGCAGTTCGAATTTTCCATCATGAGAGACTACTGAGGTACCATAGTTAGATAAATATTAATGAATTGGAGGATTGAATTGATTTGGGTGGTTTGAGTCATTGGGTCAGTTTGGACACAGACAGATCACATGGTTTCACTAGAAGCTAGTCTTTTCCACAGAGTATCTATGTGCTAGAGGAGTTCGATTATGGATAAATGTGATGAGATGAAACTACCATGATTTGACTTCTATGAACTATATCATGAGGATTATTACACATCGTGACTATACTATGATCATATTTAATAAATTATTCACATGTAGTAAGGATAAATTATTGTAGATGAGTGTTCCAAATGGTTTTTTGACCTTTCATGGTACTCGTAGGCCACAATTCGAGACAAATTCTTTAGAGATAGGAATATCGAGTAGGGTATCTATAGAGACATTTGAGACTTTATGGTAACCTTATAAAATCCCACTTATTCTTTAGAGATTGAGTGGGATTTGGTGAAAAAAAGAAATTTCTAGAAGAGGGGTATCGGGTGGTTGGAGCCAACAGTGGGTATCAGGGGGTTGAGTAATTTGCAATATCTAGTAGGTGTCTGACATGGAGATCCTAGGGGAGGATGAACTCTGAGACTTAGATGTGTGGTTTTTTATTTCAGTGACTTCACTAAGGATCTATTTATCACAAAGAGAGGTGATTTTATTACTATGATGTCCATGATCACCTATCTCATGATTTCTTAAACCATTATGCTTGTAAGGAATTGCAGAAAAAGGATGTTCCTTTATGGTTAAGGTATGTTCCATGATCAGAGATCCACCAAATAAGGCCTGGTGGCCCTCCCTTGAGATGGTGTCTTTGAGGTACGACCAAATTTTTTCCCTTCAGTATGAATCAAAATTCTCATAAATGATAGTAATAATAAAAATAATTCTTCCAGAATAGACCATAGTAGTAATTATTTGATCTGTCTCGTCAATCCAATCCACTGAGATTGAATTTTCCCAAAACAATAAGATATGATGGATGGATGGATTTTTAAGGAAGTAATCATAGAGGCCAATAATACACAAGAATTCCCCAATACTAGAAGTGTTCTATTTTGGTTACATCTCCTTAATGAGAGATGATATAAATGAG
Source organism: Viscum album (assembly GCA_963277665.1). Lineage (NCBI taxonomy): Eukaryota > Viridiplantae > Streptophyta > Magnoliopsida > Santalales > Viscaceae > Viscum > Viscum album. The sequence goes on from OY728155.1 coordinate 1,453,019,718, forward strand.
ATAATTCATTGTATAAAAAAATTTGTCACCACCAAGTCAACTAGACTATGGGGATCCCTGATAATGAAAGTGATTATCATAAGATATGGCACAAAAATTCGGATTTCAATGTCAAAAGACTCATTACATGAGAAGATGGTTGTGTCATAGAATGTTTGAAATGGGATATGGTAGGCTGAGTCATCCTACATGTGTAATAATAAGGGAATGGAAGAGCATCTCAATGATCGTGGAGATATGGGAATGGAAAATGGGTGGAAATGGAAGGTAGGAAAGGCGATGAATAATGGGGAATTGAACGTTTGGAATGGAGCTTCTTGAGTATGTGAAATAGAAAATCGCTGGACTACAGGGTTTAGGGAGAGAAACCTGAAGCACCTCAGTCTAGAGGGATGGAAGGTCACATAGAGAATGAGGGGACAATATGATTTTCCATGGACTTTATTAAAACCATTCCTCTTTGAAATGAAGGAAACCCGGAACTGGTGGGATAGCATGTGAGTGTGCATCACTCCTCACGAACTTCGGCATGATGCAGTTGTGGTTTCAAGCAACAGTTGTCAGATCTGTAAACCTTAGAAACACTCTGGGATTGATTTATTTTCATCTGTGGAGGTCATTGATCCGATTTCGATGCTTTTCATCTGCACCTTCAATTAGGACAAATAACACATGATTTATTGGTACAATCTATTTGGGTTTTTTATAAATTGTTTATTACAGACTGCCTTCAAATTACATATGTCATCTGCCTATTACTCAATATTTTATCTATGTATTATTTTTTAGATCTATCTTATCATTGAGATTCACTGTCTTATACTCTTGATTATTATTATATCACACTTTTTGGATTAGATTATGTGGTTTTTTCCTTTTTGTAATTTCTAATTTAAAAATCCAATATCATGATTTATTTTGTATTATATAGATTTAATATTTCATTGGATTTCTGATAAATTGTTTAAAAATATAATTTTTTACTGATATCAGCATCTCCCCAAATATGTAGGAGATGGCCTAAAAATCATGATCAATCCCACCAACTATCAGGAGACAATATTAGAGGCCATGGGGGGACCAGATCATTGAAGTCCCAACATGAATTCACAACTAAGGACAATGTTAGATAGGAAATGTGCCACTATGGATACCTTGAACTCATGGGGACGGGGAACTGAAAGCACAAAAAAATGCTTCCTGAAGACACATGAGGAGTGGCCATGGATGAGGCATGAAAAAAACCGATGGGGAGATGGGTAAATTTATTTCTTCCACTAAGAGACTGATTCCCCATCATGGAGAATAAGACGCAATGGAAGGATCATGGATAGATCCATCTAGATGCAGATCTAACCCATATATGACTCCAGAAGCTTGAGGGAACGCACATACGAACAAAAAAAGTAACCTAAAGAACCACCAATGCCATGAAGTTATGAGATATTTTAAAATGACAGAGGAGGAGAAGTTAGATTAATCCAAATCTCCACTACTGGGCAGTCACACTATTGATAAACACCCTCACACCAGCGGAAGAGGTTCATTGACTATAGGATAACTGATATGGGACTTTGAGACCATTCAATCAAAAAATTCCTTATAGAGACAAGAGAAATATAATTGGATTTCAAATTGAACACGATAACCCTTATGAGTTATACTAAAACCCAGGATATGGTGAAATTTTGGAGGAATGGAACGTGTAGCTTTCCCGTGCCGAACCATGACACCAACATCCATCAGAGAAATATCGCTGCATTCTTGAAAGAAGACATTGGATGATCGATCACCCTAACAACCTCCTGCGAGCTAGAAATGATTTATTATAGGGGAACTTTGGGGTATGGATACAAAATTTATTCTCGTGTGGATGGAGGATTAATATGTACATCCGTGAAAGAAGGCTCAACCATCGTCTCTTTTTGAAGAGAATGGGGTTCTAGTTCCACGGGGAAACCTAAGGCGTCAGCTAGGGAAGGCATCCATGGAACCAACAGAGGAGGAGGTGCCACATTAAAGATGACCATAAGGGAAGAGAATCAAGCTGGAGAGCGAGGAGGAGGAGGTGGAGGTGGATCAGTGATTATAACATAGAATACCGACTAGACCGAGAATGGTGGAGCCATCAGAATGATCGAAAAATTTTAAAAACATGTAGGAGCATACAGATCATTCATGGGATAAACCATTAGAGTGATATCCATTTCAAACAAAGGAAATATATAAATGTGGAATAACATGACAAACAACTTATAGATGTGACACACACAGAATGATGACAAAATATTTTTGAGAAATCAGATTATCCCTATCATATGTTAGTGACCTTATTATGCACCCACATAAAAATGTGACTGAACTCATTATCCAAATGTCTTTGTGAATAAATACTATATGTTCTTGAGTGTATATCTCATTAGTTATAAACATAAAAAATTATTTTAATTAAAATATAGATCCCCATTGATGATCATCCATGTACATGTGTTTCATAAAAAATAAATTATCACCATATCATAATGAACACTTAGAAATACAATGTGTTTCGTAACCCATAGAAATTGAATTACATCTGTATATCATTTATAATTCCATCAATATTCATAACGTTATATTCCCATGGAAAAATAAATGAGTATGGATGGATATCTCTTAACATTCTAGGAAAATACCATCCAATAAATATAATAGAGAATATGGTATTTAAAACTAAAATTTAATGTGTATATCGTTATGTGAATAGTTTCCCAAAATCACCCGATGTAGGACATCTCTGTGAAAACCATTCAATCAATGTAATTTCAAATAAGGCATTCCAAGAGGAAAGACGTTGGAATAATAATTATTTTTATTCACCAATGATGATTAGAAGAGACCAAGGAACTTGTGCATCATTTCTCTTATAGCGTTTTAACATTTATTATTTATTAAGGAACATGTAATGAATAAACCGATAGATAACGAAATATGATAGAATTTATGATGAATATTGATTTTAAATGGAAGATGAAAATAAATTTTTTTCCAGGATTACTTATTTAAATAAAAACCCTTTGAATAAAGTAAATTTAATTTACATTATAAAACCATGTATCATTTGAATGATGAATCATAATTATGTGAAATATGATCATGTTAAAAGGATTTAAAATAAGTTTCTTTATTTATTTTAAAAATTATTATCAAATGAAAAACTAAAAAATATTCATTTCTAAAGTAATATTAAATATTTTGGAATGAAAACCATTGATACCTATTACAAATTTTTTTAGGTAGTCAACAATAATGGAGTATTGAAAAGGAAAAAAAGATTATATAAGGATAACATGGATGAAAAGATACAAAAAAATGTGGACGGAAAGAAAACCATTTGAATATACGAACATAAATTTGTTAAAACTTACATAATAAAATGAATAATAAAACAATATTATTAAATAGCATATGGGAGATATTAAAGTCACATGAGATAACAAATAACTTGGATTCAAATTACAATATTGAACTTTGGTAGAAAATAAAATATTGACATGGAAGGGATAAAGTTGTTAAAGATAATGGGAATATTCTCATCATGAATATATTTTTTATTGTGGGAAAATTCAACTAGGAAGAATATTTAAATAAAACAATTCATTTACCCTATTGATAATGAAATAATATCATGAAATAAAATCATATAGTGGGAGAATCAATCATGGAATAAAGAATATAATGATGAATCATGTACTCAGGGAGCAGTACAGTGGTAGCTACTCCTCTAGGAATCACTGAGGTCTCTAGTTAGAGTCTCACTGAGTATATCCCTGTATTGTATGTTGGATACTTTTCTTTGTAATTTATACCCTTTTCCTGAATAAACTTAGGCTTTATCCTCAACTTTTATTATAATGATGAGACATATTAACTCTACTAAGGTATTTTAGTGTGAAAAATCCTCTGATTGTACATGTAAAATAAGAATATAAAGATCATGATGGGTTAACCATAATAATATTATATATAAAGATACTTTAGAAGTGAATAAACGATTCAAAATAATGTATGGCATACAATAAAAATAACATGTCCCCAGGATTATAAAATGTGTCCACAAAACGCTTATGACTATAGGAACCATAGAATCAAAACCCCTTGAAATATATAATTTTAAATAAAACATTAAAAAGAATGAAGAATGATAGGTTCATGATGAAAAATATTTATGGGTTATTAGATACACAATTACGAATATAATTTTGTTTATAATAAAAAATATATTTGTAAGGTGAGAAAGTTTAGATAAGAAACCCTTAACTACTTCTCAAATCATTATTTGGATGTGTAAAAATTCTGGATAAATCAAATTATGTTCATTGGAATCCTTCTTAGAAACCTTATTCAACTATATTTCCTTTAATATAGACTATTTAATATCATGTACTTTTTGTTTATTGTTTGTAATTATGTTTGTATGAAAAGGGACTCTATGTTAGCATATTTCAGAAATTTTATCGATCAAATATTATATTCTAATACTATGTAAAATGAATGATATTACATATCCATAAATAGTAACCAAACATTGTTTTCATGTTAATTTATAATAACATAATTATTTATGATTCAATATTCAACCATGATAATGTTTTAAAACATTGTTCAAGTAGAGGGTTATACTGACCCAAACATGATTGTGTTATAATTAGATGGGTCAGTTTAGTGACGATATTGTTTATATTATAAAAATATCACTATTCTAAAATAAAAATTATTTAATTTAAATATTTTTAATTTTTTCAAAATTTATTTTATGTGGTTTTGATAAATACTGAAAACCATAGTGAAAAATGACTATTGTTTCATGGAGGTGGTAGTCCACACAATACAGAATCAAAGTTCTTTGGTTCTTAAAATTGGAAGGAAGTGAATAAATAATGGTTGTTTAAAAAATATAATAAAACATTAATATACTAATTATAATATTATCAATATAAAACTATGGTTTGGATAGGTTTGGAAATGAAATAATTTGAATAAATATATAAGGATTAAAAAATTCTCACTTTGGAAGCTTGAACATTCTCATGAATGTATCCTTTTAAAGAATGGGCATAATATATATTTTGGATACTAGAGTAAAATTAAAATATGAAATGATTATACTATGGTAAATATTATAGAGTGATAGGAATAAATTCAAAGGTTGGGGTGTGAAATGAAGGAGTTGAATTTTCTTCTTTAATAACTGATCAAAATTGAATGTCTGTGAACAACCATTATTTATCAATAAATGAATAAAATAATTATATAGGAATTTGATTGAAATTTTTGATGTAATGGAGTGTTGAGTTTTATTTTTTCTATCAATCTGCATCCATGTATTTCCACACACATTTCAAACATGTTGAATGTCATCCATCATTATATTTTAAAATTTAGTTTTTTTATTTCTACCAGGGTAACTTGTTTTTAACCAAATAAATTATATTATAATAAAAAAATAAAATAGAGTATCTTTCCAATTTTGGGTATGATTAAACATAATTTAATATCAATTTAATTTATTCACATTCTAAATAATAGATTTTTTTTGAAAAAAAAATTTACATATGAAAACCCATTTTGTAGAAAAAATATTCTTCACACCAATAACTTCATTCCATCAAGAATATCCAAGCGCATTATTAATAGTAATATTCATGAAATCATTAGTAATGGAAATTAAATAAGGCTGAGCTCAAATTCTTATTATAAGTTACGTACAGTGGAAACTATTAAGAAACAATAATGAATAATAAATCTAGATACATAAATAAATGAACACACATAGAATTTCAATTACTTTATATGGAATTATCAATATTTAAATGAAAATAAATAATCACATATCCCGTTTAAATAACTGGATAAGGAAAAATCAATATGGAATGACAGAAAACTAAAAACAATTCCATTTAATCAATAAATTGAGAATGAACTACATCCAGATATAATGTCATTGTGAAAATATCATGGATAATAATAAAAAAACTCTAAATGAAGGAAATTATTAATTATTATACATCATATATATAGCACAATATTCATCTACAACCACGGCCTTTTAAAAGATAGTTTAAACTATAGGTAAAAATATTTTTAATACTCTATTAACAGATTTGTCTCATGAGTCTTACCAATGCATCGTGGTGTTGTATAATGTCGCGCCCAACCCATCAATTCAGGTCTAAAAATTTACTCATATATCTAATAATAAATTTAATTAATGAATCAATATGCCTTAAAATTACATTTTAATATTCAGTAAAGGATTTAGATTTATCAGTACTTTCTTAGCCAATCAATGAACTTTCAACATAAACCGACATATATAAAAAAAGATATAGTTTAAGAAATAATAGTACCCATGACAAATAATATGTATATTCTGGGGAAATTGAATATCTAATGATCATAATAAAGTTTTTATTTCAAGGGAATATTAATAAATTCAAAAATGTGAATCAAGGAAGTGAATGTCAATGCTTTCCATAGTGAAAATTCTCAAAAAATATACAGAGGAAGAATACTGATGGTATCAATAAAATATATACCCATTGGAGACTGAATAAAGGGTTTAAGTCATTAATGAATTTAAATACCAAAATAATGTATTTAAAAACATTATTGAGGAAAATATCATTTTCATATGGAATTCTTTTTAAAATCATTTTCTTTGAAAATCATTTTTAAAAGGACTTTCCTTAAAAAGCGCCTCATAAACATGAAAATGAAGCTTTACATAAAATAAATTAATGATAGTGATTATTTATGTACATTCGTTATAATTACATAGAACATTCCTTTTTGACTATAAAAAAGATTATGACGGTTCCATTTTTTGGAAATGACAATAAGATTCCCTTCACATATCCAATAAAATCCAAACATGTATTATTTTAAAAAAGAGATAACATTCCTTTGAAAAAAAATTAAAATATTATTAATGGGTGAAAAAAAATTTGATAAATCATTTTTAAATGGTTAAAATTGTTTTGAGAAAATTTCTAGAAATCCTGGTATTAGAATAGAACATATTTCCAACCAAAAGAAGAAAAGAAGTCAGATTTTCATGAAAACATTTTATAAAACATTTTATGTACAAAAAAATGGGTAAATGGTATTATTAAAATAAAATATAATGAATAAATTATTGTTAATAAAGATAAAGGTTTTATTTAATAATCATTAAAAAATATCCTTTAATCAATATTATTGAATGAACAGACTCGATTAAAATGTGATTTTGACATAAAGACGTGAAAAGGTCACAACATTAAAGTGAAACCCCTCAATGAATCGACTGTTTGTACCAAATGTAAGACAAATAATAGTAATTTACGTTAAATTATATATAATAAAAAGTCATTAGACGCATAATCTTATAATATTAATGATAACCATTTTAATATAAACTAATTAAAATGGATTGACTTATGAAATTTTTTACCACTTGGTAACGTTTTATTCAAATCCCTTTAGATGAAACACTTCAAATTGAAACATAAAATACATTTAATAAATGAATTATTCATGATATAACAAGTCAATTAGGCGTTATATACTCCATATAAAAAATCTAGGTGCATAAAAATACAATATGCCTCAAGGAAATAAATTGAGATGAAATCCATTACCTTACACTTCAATTTGGTTGAACAAGATTTAACCAGATATATATTTTTTTTCAAAATGTTATTAACTAATAAAATAACCATAATAATATTTATAATATCATATATGATCATTTTATAACATCTTATTAACCTATCATTAATAATTATTCAATTATTTTATTATTTTGGGTAATAACATCTTTGTTTTTCATATATACTTGGACTTGTTATTTTTGGTTTCCTTACTTTGATCATGACATCATAACATACAAAAATTAAACAATGATATAAATATAATAAGTATTCAATATATATTTAATAATAGTCTCCCATATAGTTTATTTATATGAAACAAAATACATCATTCATGGATATGGTAGGTCAAACGTATGCATGAACATTGTTTCCATATTCTTGTTGTATTTAATGAAATAACAAAAAATGATATAAAAATATATATTTTAATTAACATATAATTAATATTTCATATATATATCTCACATTTTTATTAATCCCATACACAGTACATTTCATTTAAAGAGTGAAAAAATTACATCACTTCATTAGGTGGAAGTCTGTTGTACACACAAGCGATGTTATCATATTTCCAATAAAAGATAATCATGAAGGTACTTGTTATATAATAGTTTAAATATAATAATAAAATCATAAATATAATAAATGTCATATATAAACTATAAATAATTCATTATTCCCAACCTTTAAACTTTTTAACAAAAAAACAAACGACATCAGTTTGGGAGGTAGTAGTTTTTCATACACACAAACAATAATTTCATAACCCATTTGATAGAAGTGTGTGTGGTTGTAAGCCACACCAATAAAATAAAAACATATAAGTATATTGAATATACTGAGTTTATTATATAATTATTTTAAAAAACAAATTTAAGGAGGTGGATAATGAAATAAAATAAAGACATTATTTTAATAACATCTTCATTGGGTATCCTCCAAAGGTTTGCACTAATCCATCCAAAGAATATCATTATGACCAAAATAAGGATACTGGTATGAGGGTATGGAATATGAGATGCGATTTTTGATGGTCTTGACTAAACCTAAGTGGTTTTATGGTGTGAATAAGAGGGGATAGGGGTGGCCTTTTTTATGTGGGGAGAGGGCACAATTGGATTTTTTTATATAATTCAGTGCTCCCACATTTAATATATGTAACAAGGGTAAACAATGGGCCATTATCCAACATTATAGTTATAATAGTCAATATATATATACATAATTGTTTTTGGACATGTTTATAAGTAATTTATACCTTTATCTTTTCAATATAACCCCCTCAGTAAATCAAATTTTACATTAACTTCAATAATGAATTTTTAAAACATTCACTCATAATTTTATTAAAAATTATGTTGACCTTATTAGAATTATAAATAATAATTATTCCAAATATGGAGTAATATTTTTCATATTAAATTCCCATAAGTGTTCAAATATTATTAAAAATTAATCCTATAGATGTGACATGATATCTGGTTTTGAATGTATCAAAGAAACTTGTTAAAAATTTGTTGTTGAAATCTAGATATTTTATTCATGTCACGCCATAAGTATCAATGAAACTTGTTATTGAATGTATCATAAGATATCAATGAAATTAAATTAATTAAAAATGAAATATATGCTAATTCCTTGGGTGTTATATTCTCTTATATGCTAGATTTTGTGTGTCACATATTCTATTTAATAAAATGTTATTCTTTTATAAATTTGGGGTGTCACATTATCCCTAACTTAAATTACTTTTGTCATCACAATTTAAGACTTATATTGGTAATCATGGGATTGATAATTTAAAATAGATATATATAAACACCAACATCAGAAAATGAGTTAATAAAATAAAGTCTTAATAATAAATAAAGAAAAGTACCACAATCATATTGAATACCATTTAACGAGGTTTCTATGTCGGAAAACATTACTAGAAAGTGATGATTTATTCATGGAAGAAAATGATAAATAATTATAGATACTGATTGAGGTAATTTATTATAAAAAGGTGAATGGTTAATATAAAGTTAATGGGATCAAAACCATAAATATAATATGATTTAAATGACCATATGATTCATCAGATATGAATATAATATGACAACTTTTTTAAAAAAATATTCTTATCCTAATGTTTAATAATTATATTAATATCTCCGAATATAATTAAATATACATACTTGATATATTTCAATTTCAGAACAATAATTTTATCCATTGTTTGTGCATCAATGAATTTAAAATTCATCCTCCAATCCACGAAATAAATATCCAGAAATGAAATTTTTTTTGCATGATGAATGAAAATATACTTTTAATGGATTTTTGGATCCATAAAAAGGGAAAAGTCCATCCCACTTTCTATAAAAGATTTTCGAAAAAAATATAGTTAATAAATTAATCAATAAACCTAAAAAATAATAGCATTGGTTGCTAATTAATATTTATTCATCAAATGTTTTAACTAAAAATCATGACATATTAACCAGGAAATCATGTATGATAGTGGTAGGTGGAAAAAACGTATCATCCATTGGTTAGGGGTTCTAGCCTGACAACCATGATTGATATGATCAGTTTCACCTTACATAGGGATTTTCCATTTTCTAAAACCATGTAACTATAATTTCTATAACATTACAAAAAAATATCATGTACATACTTCAAATAAAATAAATCATTAAATAAACATTTTTACTATTATTTTAGATATTTTTTTTACAAAGTACAATTTTCTTATTTGACTACTTTTATAATTTTATTAATGATCATATTAACCCTAATGCCTATAAAAAACATTGTGATTATGTTTGTAAAATATGAAAGAATTATTACTCAAATGAAATTTTCATTAAAACATATACTAAACCACGAGGTTGTATTGCCACAATTTTTTTCCAAAATATCCGTAATATAGGTATAATCTCATCACATAAAACCTGAATAATATGTGTTTGAGATTTTTAACATAAGATAATTCATAAACTCATTAAACCGTGATTGTTTCCCAAACATTTATGTTAATGATGACATATCATCTTTTTAAATTTCACACAATCATTAGAAATTTGATGATTTTATAATGAAAATACTGTTGGTAAAAATACATCCACAATATAATTCTTGAATACCAATAATTCTTGATTTTATTTGTACATAGTAAATTTATTAGTCTAGTGTTTAAACCTATCCATTCATGGTGAGTATCTATTCAAATCCATCATAATGGTTTGTAAATAAAATGTGAATTATACTAAGAAAAACCCCTAGGAGTGTCAATATAGGTTCGAAGTAAGGAATATTTTCAAGTACTGGGTAAAACACAAGTCAATCATTATGTGGATTTTTTGGTGTTTTTACCCCCGGTACCTCTGTAGATGAACCACATCCACTTCTCGTATCAAGTCAAGGATGTATTGAAATGAAAAAACACATAATCTCATCATTACCAAAACATTATGATGTTGTAATATACATATCCTCAAAGTATATCATAGTGTTTATTTCTTATAATATGTTCTAAACAATCTAGTTCCCAATGTTTCTTATAATCATTATATGACACCAAATATAGTGACCTAGACCCCAACACCTCAGTGCTAGTTCTTGCTACCATTACATTCAAATAAGATATAAGGAATATTTTCCTGAAGGACACAACAATTTAGTAGTCTGGGTAAATTAGATACATACTTGAGTTGTACATTATATTTAAATGCAGAAATTGCAACATAATTTTTTAGAGAATAACATTGTTCCATCTCGTTTATCCTAACATATCAGTCATCGTAAATTTCATGGAATACTAGGGAACGGAGAAAAAATAAGTGTGAGCTCTAATGCTCTATAAGGGTTACATATATTGATTTGATCATGAATTAATAACGACTAATCAATGTAGTAAGGTAAATAATTGAACACACATGATATTTAAATAACTACATAAGGCATAATCAACATGGAGTGGTATGTAATTGAGAACACATTCTATTTACATAACTAGATATGGAATAATCAATATGGAAAGGTAAATAATTGAAAACACTTACCATTTCTTCAATATAATAATAATGAACTACATCCAATGATAATATCATTTTGAAAATCTCAGGGATAATAATAAAAGAATATTGACACAAGGAAATCCTTAATTATAATTCATCATATATGTAGCACACAATACCTTTACTTTCAGGACCATTCACAAGATGATATAATCTATAGGTACAAAAAAAATTAATTCTTGCTTAATCGTCATGACTTATATGACCTAGTGATACATTGAGGGGTTGTATAATGTGGGTCCCACACGTAAAATCATCTCCAAATCAATCCTCATATATCAAATAATGGATTTAATTCATGAATCAATATTTTTTATTGTAAAATAACCATACTCAGTAAAGGATACATATTTATTAATATTTTCCCAATTAATCACATAACATTCAATGTAAAACACCATATGTAGAAATGAGATAAAATTTATGAAATAAGAATATCCATGATAAGGAATAAGGATATTGAGGGTAAATTAAATTTCTAATGATTATATGAAAGTGAATGTTTCAAGGGAATATTAGTGAATAAAAATGATTCAAGAAAGTGAATTTCAACATTTTCCGTAGTTAAAATTATCATAAACCATATAAAGGAAGAATAAAAATGGTATCAATATAATATATACCCATTAGAGTAATAATAATGTGGTTTTGTCATTGATGAATATAAATACGATAATAATTTATTTAAAATCATTCCTTAGGAAAATATAATTTTCATTTTCAATAACATTTTGAAGATCATTTTCATTGAAAATAATTTATAAAAACATTATCCTGAGAAAGGTCATTGCAAACTTTTAGAGAGAGATTCAAATAATGGATGGTCATGATGGCCATTAATTCCATACATTCCTTAAAATTATAAATAACATTCCCTTTTTTACTATAAAAAGGTACAAAACATCCTTGTTTAGAAAATGATAAGAATATTCCATTCACATTTTTGGTATGATCTAAATGGGTATTGTTTTGAAAATGGCATACATTTACATCGAAGACTTTTTATAGTAATAATAGCTGAAAATTAATCTCAATAATTATATTTAAATGTTTAAAAATTAAAACTTTTTTTGAAAACCTGGTTTTGGAATAAATAATTTTTTTGACCGAAGAGAGAATGTAAGTCTAATTTTCATGAAAATATTTTCTTAAAACATTTAAGTACCAAAATGAAGAAAATGTAACTATTAATTGAAATAAACATAAATTAACATAGTATATGAAAAATAAAATATTTTAATATATAATTATTAAATAATTTCCTTTAATTGAAATTAATGGATGAACAATCTCGTTTAAAATGAGATTGTGATGTAAACCCATGAAGACATCATAACATTGAAGTGAGAATCAACTAATGAATTTATTAGGTGAATAGTTGATAAATACACATATAAAAATTATATAAAGAACATAATATAATAAAAACTCATTATACATGTCATCTTATTGTAATAATGACAATGAGTAAGTAATATAACAAAATGAAAAGTTATTGAGTTATAAAATTATTTAATAGTTGGTAAAATTTAATTAAAAAAATTATATAAAATTTTAAAAATTGGAAATTGAAATTCCATTTGGAATTAATTAATTATGATATTAAATAAAAATGGATACAATATACTCTATATAAAAGAAACTATGTTCATTAGATTACAATATTCAAAATGAAATTAAATTAAGATGAAATCCCTTACCATATGCTTACGTTTTTTACACGTACTGTAAAATCATGTATAATGATTTTAAAAATTGTAATTAACATATAAAATAATTATATTAATATTTATAATATCATATATGATAATTATATTACATATTACTACCTGTTCATTAATAATCAGTCATTATTTTTATTATTTTGGGTAATGACCCGTTTCTTTCATTTATGTTTTAACTTGTTATTTCTTGTCTAAATACTTCGTTCATGATTTAATAACCTATAGAATGTAATAAAAGATATTAAAATAACATATATGTAAATACCGGTAAATTTCAAGGAAATGTTTTTTCTTAATTTTTTTTGGAATTTTACAAGAACGCAGTTTCTGACGGCACCTAATTCTGAGGCCCGGTGTGCCCGGAATCAATTTCCGAAGTTAGGTCAGGTCCGTTCAGTGAACGAACGAGCAGGTTTTTCTAAATTCTAAACTGGTGCTTGGAATCGAATTTTGAGGGCACCGATGGAATCGCAGCGCCAATATTTGCTTAGAAACGCCTATTCAGGAGTTGCGTTTCCTCGAGTGTGGTTTTTAATTTTTGGGGGTTAAGTGAAGAAAATAAAATAAAGTGGTGCGACAAATTTATTTTATTTCACTTAAATCCACATAAAGCCACTTGAGCTAAGTTAAAGTGGATAGGGTGCAATCCAAAATATACAACCCTCTTGGTATGATATTTGTGAGGTGGGGCCCAGACGAGGCCTATCGTTTTTATCCTCTAAGTGACGCACCCGCGAAAACCCCTCTTTAATAAAAGTCAACCATGAGTTTTTCTAGTTTAGAAACACCCCAATTAATTGGGTAGTTAAATCGTTAAAATTAATTCAACTAATTAATTGTATGTTTCTTATCTATTTAATTTCAAAAGCTTAAGTCAATAATAAAATAAGGGTTGAACTTATTTTATTTAGATAGACTTGTGACGTGGAGAGAATTTGGGAGGAAAGTCTTATTCTTTGACGAAGAACGCGAAGAATGTGAAGAACGCGAAAAATGCTCCGAACTCCGAAGAAGAACGCCAAACCCTCGGAGATCGACGACGCAACGCCGTGTACCGCGACGTCAATGACGCTTCTTCCACGATTCTCCCTCCGCGACGCTTCTTCCAAGATGATCCAACCCCATGACAACCTTCGATCGACAACGAAAAGGTAGGGGTAGCGCTCCTTTTTATTTGATTTGGTTAATAATTTAATCTGTATGTTCTCGATCCTCGGAGTTCGTCGATGTGACGCCAAGTACTGCACGACAGCGATGCCCTTCCGTGACGCGGAGACCCTTTCCTCCGCGACGGTTGATCTCGCCTCCGATGACGAAGTTAAGGTAGGGTTTTTGTTTGTGAAATGAATTTATTTCCATGGTTGTTTCCTCCTAAAAACAATGAACCTGAATCAAGGGCAATTTTAATTTATTAAAATTTTATTTTTTTTTGTTTTCCATGTGTGGATTATTTTCTTCCCGAATGATATCACGTAACGCGGAGGGTGCGGGCCAAACAAACACGGCTCGACAACTCTCCACAGTTTTTCGTTGATGCGTGGATTGGCAGGCAATGAAAAAACATGCCGCAGGGGTGATTCGTTGTTTCCGCAGTAAATAACGGGACCCGGGAGGAGCTACGGCGCAGACGGGAGTGGAATTGGACCCCCAGAGAAACTCCAAAGGCCCGCGGAAACCACCGGAGGCGGCGGTGGCCCAGCGGGCCGCCAGACAGAGCCGCCGCGACTGAAGCCGCGGTGGCGGCGACACCAGTGGACCCACGGCCGCGCGGGTCCGGCGCACACGGGACACGACAATGCTGCGTACGCTGACCAAGGGCGGTCCCCGTGGGGGGGGGGGGGGGGGGGGGTGGGGGTGTTCACACGGAGGGTCAGTGCGCCCCCGCCCCCGGACTCAGCTCACTCGGCAGGTCGGCCGAGCTGAGCCGGGCCGAGCCGACCCACCGGCCGGGTCGCGCCCAACCGTGTGGGACCCAGACCCGGGTCGGGATGACCCAGGGGGGGTCGGGCCGGGTCTTCGGACCGTTTTCGGTCTTTTGCCCGTATCTTGAGCTACGGGCCGACCCGGGGGGGGGGGGGGGGGGGTCGGGCCTGGTCTTCGGACCTTTTTCGGTCTTTTGTCGTATCTTGTGCTATGGGCCTCCGAACGACGCGCCGTTAGCGGTGATGCAATCCTTGGATTGATACGGTCGTTTCGCTATATCACACTAATGTTTCCAGAATACATTGGGTTCGTCCGGGTTGGTTCGTACAAGAAACCAATCGTGCCCTCGGAGCGAAAACGCTCATATCTTGAGCTCCGGAAGTCTGATTGACGTGCCATCGACTGTGATTCTTTCCTCTAGGTGATACAGATCCTTGATGGGACAGAACTTTTTGCATACTTCGCTCGGGGTTGGGATGTAGTTGGAGTTTGGGCGAGTTGGATTGTACTAAAAATCCAACCGTACCCCTGGAACGGAAAAGCCGATATCTTTCAGACCGGATGTCTATTTGACGAACCATCAGTGGCGTTGGTGATCACGTTGAAAAATGGTCTCTATGAGTATACCTTATGAGAGTTCGGGGTACAGTTGAGATACGGCCGGGTTGGTTCACTCACGAAACCAATGGGGCCCCTGGGACGAAAAGAAAGTAACTCACAGACCAGGCGTCTGATTGATGCACCGTCTGTTGCGTTGAGACCCCTATGACAGGGCGGTATATTGAGACACTTCTTCATGGAACATTGTGATACTTGTATTATCGAGCAGAAACTCGTGGAGCGAACCATCCCGGAGACGAGCGTGTGGAGTACGGAGACCGTGTAGCCGGTTGAGACCTGACGACTGCTTGACCGATCGACTCGGTGTGTTTCAGATAGCCCAGTGGGGAGTGAATGGTTGTAGTGGCAGACCCACAGCGGAGGAGTGCTTGTTTGTAGCGGCAGACCTGCGGAACTCAACAGAAGGAGTACCTTTGGAGGCTATGAGGGGGAGCGCTTGGTTGTAGCGGCAAACCAACGATGAAAGAGCGCTTGGTTGTAGCAGCAGACCCACGGTACTATACAGAAGGAGTACCTCTTGAGGCTATGAGGGGGAGCGCTTTGTTGTAGCGACAGAACCATGGTGGGAAGCGCTTGTTTGTAGTAGCAGGCCCACAGTACTCGACAGCAGGAGTACCTCAGCAGTATTTGGTTAGTGAGTAGTACCTCGAAGTCGTGACAAGATCATTGTACACTCCAGAGACGGGCTTTTCAGTAGTTACGGTTTCGATAATGAAAATCCTGGTTTGAGCTGAGACTTTTGATCATTGTATTTACCTCATGATTGAGATGGGTCACTTGATAACTTAGTTATATGTATTGGAATATTCCTGTGTAGTGGTTATCTGTTGAGATCTTCTTTGTGGTGATCCTTGTTGGTTTTTAGTGAGACCTTGAGGGTCTCAGGGTCCCTACTGAGTATCGTTATACTCACCCCTGCACGGGATATGCCCGCACCTCGTTGTGTTTGTTGTAGATGACCGGTAGTGCTGACGGAGGCCGAGTGTTCAAGGACTGGACGGTACCCGGAGGTGGACTACACGACGAGTCAGTACCCGGAGGTGGACTACATGACGAGTCAGTATCTGGAGGTGGACTTCACGGTGAGATGACACTCGGAGGAGGTTGACGGGCGAGAGCATTGTGGTGGCTATCTGTACCTACCCTTCAGGTAGGATCCGTGGTGGAAGATCCAGGAGTTGCGCTGTCTATACCTACCCATCAGGTAGGATCCAAGGAGGAATACCCAGGGGCTGGTTCCGTCCTTCCAGTTGTTGTCTTTTTCTGTTGTATTTTGTTCAGTTTTTGTTGTACTTTCTTTTGGGTGTGTATTTTGGCATACTTACCTTCATCAATTCTCTTTGTACTTAGTGTTTTACTTCCTCTTGTACTCTGTGGTGTTTTGTTTACTTTTATAAAGGTAATGCCTTCCCAATTATCGGGATTTACGCCTTTGGTGCTAGTGTCCAACCCCTGGCCTAGGGACGGCAGGCTTGAGGTAGTCACAGCACGAGCCCCGAGGACGGGTCGTGACAATTTGGTAACAGAGGAGTCGGTTCTATCGTAGAACTTATAACTCTGATATTTTCTTTCTGTGAAGCGATAGTGTTAAGAGTAACGAGTGTGGTTTTCAGTTCAGGGAGTCGAGTGTTGGTGTGGGTGGCTGAGGTATCCATACACCAGGACCCTGACAACTGATTTCTGACTTTGTGTACGAAAACACTGATTGCGTGTGTATTTCTAGGAGTTTTTAAATATCATCTCAAACCAGGTCAGCTCGCCAGGTATAATCATTTGATCGTGTCACGTTGTTTCTTTCAGGATGCCTTTTATTGGACGACCAGCTAGAGCCTAGAGGGATGTGTGTACTGACAGCCTATCGAGCGATGAGGCATTAGTACAGGGCCCTCTTGCAGTTGAGGTGAAAGCGGAGGCACCAGTGGTACTACAATACGTTGGGCCACCGATGCCACCAGCCCCAATAGTAGGCGATGCACGCCACTTGAGCGCGCTGCACGAGTTCCAGTGCTAGAGACCACCCAGGTTCCGCAGAGAGATGTACCCACAGGCGGCTGAGGATTGGATGGAGGCTGTGGTGAGAGTCTTAAGGCTAGTGGGGACATCAGCAGACCTCATGGTGATCTTTCCTACCAGCCTTCTTCAGGCAGCAGCAGGCAGGTGATGGAACCACTTGTTCCAGTTTTGCGACGGGATGATCTTCACATGGAAAGACTTCAAGACCTTTTTCAGGGTGGAGTTTGTGCCAGTAGCTCTACACCCTGAGCGTGTACAAGTGCTTCTTCCTTTGCCGCAGGGTTTTTGATCAGTATCCAAGTCATCTATGGGCAGTATAAAGATGATGCAGAGGACCAAGAGGACTAGAGCTAGCCGTACGAGGAGTAGGAAGTGTTATGAATGCAGAAGGAAGATCCACCTAGCACGTGACTGTCTGACTCCTCGTACAGATGATCCGCAGGATTTGGAGGAGCCATCGAGGCAGAAGAAGTGGCTGGTTCTTGAGAAACAGCCGAGCAGTGGACAAGGTAATAGAGCTCCGGGAGCAGGTGGACAGGAGAGGAACTAGTGGATATGTCCCTTGTACATCTACATCCATGTTGTTGTTTTATTCATGTCTTTGTACTATGAGATGAAATAATAAAAAGACACTTATCTTTGTGATGTTTGCTTTTCTGTCCTTTTTGTTTGGTTGATACGGAGTGGTCTTGGTTAAGACTGTTGACTTGACCCTAAATTTTGAGATTCCTACTAGAGGAGACCCAGTGACCTCACACGGATGCCGAAAGTGTGACTCGACCCTTGGAGGAGAGAGTGGTAGTTGGATATCTTAGTAGTTACATCGAGGCCTTACGACGTAATCCATGGCATGAGTTCACCCTCTATGTCATGATTTATTGTATTATGAAATGGGTGTGGTTCATCAATGGGATGAGACCAAGTTTCTCTTTTCGGAAAAGGAGAAATTTTAGTATCTCTTCCAGATCGTAGGGAAAGAAGGTGCAGATCATCCAGGAGCGGATGAAGACTGCACAGTGCAGTAAGAAACAGCAAACCGGTGCTAGTCATAGAGACTCGGGCATGTTTAATGTTTCAAGAAGAGGAAGCCTTATAGAGAGATGGGTATGCGAAGCGGCAGACGTGGAGGCATAGCTAGGAGTGAAGCATGAGGTGGTGTACATCTTTACATACTAAAACCACCCGCCTTAGTTATCCCCACCAGGCTCAGTGAGATGGAGGTCGGGGGAAGAGTGATGCTGCATGCGGTCAAGGAGTGTGACCCAATGGCTCTAAAAATGATTCAAGGGACAGTCTGTGTCCACAACTAGCTGATGTAGCAACGGATGTTGATATGAATCATTCCTTCCTTCCACAAATATTTTCCCAGACCTAGAGTTTCCGGTAAGCCGTAGACTTGACCCTCACATCTGGAGATACCTTGGGAGAAGACTCGATAATCACACTTACACTGATAGTGTGGTCAGCCCCTCGAGGTGAGAGTTTCGGTTGAAATCTATTAGTGGCAGCATCGAGGCCTTATGACGTTGGTTTGAGTATGGACTGGGAAATCACAGTTCATACACAAATTGACGGTATTAGGCAAAAAGGTTATGGTTTAACTACGACGTCGGGATGGGTTTTCCATGGTTGGCGAAAAGGAAACCCCAGGCAGCACATGATAAACTCATGCAAAGGAGGGTGCGACCGATCACTCTTGATTCGGTCAACCTTACCCTCATGGAAGCAGTCTTTTTGAGTTTTAACAGGAATTAGAGACCTCTAGAGTTCTAGGATGACAATCACGTCTTTATACGGGTCTCACCTCGACAAGGTTTAGGGAGATGTGGCCAAGGCGGTAAGTTATCTCCGAGGTTCAGCAGACCTTCTTAGGTCCTCAGCTAGGTAGGTGGGGTGGTTTACAGCAAGACCCATCCACCTCAGTTGCACCAGGTGTACGACGATTTCCACGTATCTCAACTGAGGAGATACGTGCTCGAGCCTTCGCATATCCTCGACCATGAGGAGCTGGACTATGGCAATGAGGTGAAATCCACGGAGGTTCCTGTGGGGATCGAGGATCGAAAGGAGAGGATCCTAGAAGGACGGTCGATTCCTCTTGTGAACTTTCATTAGCAGTACGGAAACCTCCAGGTGAGCACATGGGAGCAGAAGGCTCAGATGTGTGCTCAGTACCACTTTTGTTACCCTAGTTTGTGTTAAAGCTTTACGAGGACATAAATCCCTGAAGTGGGAGTGATGTAATGACCTGTAAATTTCAAGGAATTTTTTTTTCTTAATTTTCTTTATAATTTTACAAGAACGCAGTTTCTGACGGCACCTGATTCTGAGGCCCGGTGTCCCCGAAATCAATTTCCGAAATTAAGCTCGGGTATATTCAGTGAACGAATGAGCGTGTTTTTCTAACATCTGAACCAGTGCTCAGAATCGAATTCTGAGGGCACCGATGGAATCACAGTGCCGGTATTTTCTTAGAAACTCTTTTTCTGGAGTTGCATTTGCTGGGGTGTGGTTTTTAATTTGTTGGGGTTAAGTGAAGAAAATCAAATAAAGTGGTGTGACAACTTTATTTTATTTCACTTAAAGCCACTTAAAGCCACTTGAGCTAAGTTAAAGCGGATAGGGTGCAATCCAAAATATTCTACCTTCTTGGTAGGATATTTGTGAGGTGGGACCCGCACGATCCCTACAAATTTATTCCTCTAAGTAACGCACCCGCGGAAACCCCTCTTTAATTAAAGTCAACCATGCATTTTTCTGGTTATCAAACTCCCCAATTAATTGGGTAGTTAAATCGTTACAATTAATTCAATGAATTAATTGTTCGTTTATTATCTTTTGAATTCAAAAAGCTTAGGTCAATAATAAAATAAGTGTTGAACTTATTTAATTTAGTTGGTCTTGTGGCGTGGAGAGAATTTGGGAGGAAAGTGTTCTTCTTCGACGAAGAACGCGAAGAATGCAAAGAACGCTTTGACCTCCGACGAAGAATGCCAAACTCTAGGAGATCGACGACGTGACTCCGTGTACCGTGCCGTCAACAATGCTTCTTCCGCAATTCTGCCTCTGCGACGCTTCTTCTATGAAGATCCAACCCCGCGACAACCTTCGATCGACAACGACAAGGTAGGGGGTAGCGCTCCTTTTTTAATTCTTTTGGTTTATAATTGAATCTGTATGTTCTCGGTCCTCGGAGTTCGTCGACGCGATGCCATGTACCGCACGATAGCGATGCCCATCCGCGACGCGACGACCCTTTCTTCTGCGACGGTCGATCTCGCGTCCGACGACGAAGTTAAGGTAGTGGTTTTGTTTGTGAAATGAATCTATTTCCATGGTTGTTTCCTCCTAAAAACAAAGAACCCGAATCAAGAGCAATTTTAATTTATTAAAATTGTATATTGTTTTGTTTTCTATGTGTGGATTATTTTCTTCCCGATTGTTATCACCTAACGCGGAGGGAGCGGTCAAAACAAACACGGCTCGACAACTCTCTGCAGTTCTTCGTTGATGCACGGATGGGAAGGCGATGAAAAAAACATGCCGCAGGGATAATTCTTTGATTCTGTATTGAATAAAGGGACCCGGGAGGAGCTACGGCGTAGACGGGAGTGGAATCGGACCACCGGAGCATCTCCGGTGGCCAACAGAAACCACCGGTGGGGCGGGTCGCCGGCGTGGCGGTGCCCCGACGCAACGCCGGACATAGCTACTGCAACTTCAGCCGCGGCGGCGGCGGCACTCGCGGACCTACAGCCATGCGGGTCTGGCGCACACGGGACACGGCAATGCAGTATCCGCTGACCAAGGGCGGCCCCAGCGGGGGGGGGGGGGGGGGGGGGGGGGCGGTGTTCACACGCGGGGGCAGCGCGCCCCCACCCCCGGACTCCGTTCACTCGGCCGCTCGACCGAGCCGAGCCGGGCCGAACTGACCCGTCGGCGGTGTCGCGCCCAACCAGGTTGGACCCGGACCCGGGTCGGGTCAGTCCGGACCCGGGTCGGGTCGACCCGGTTCGGGCCGGGTAGGTCCAGACCCAGACCCCCCGTCTTCGGACCATTTTCGGTCTTTTGACCGTATCATGAGCTACAGGCCTCTGAATGACGCGCCATCAGTGGAGATGCGATCCTTGGATCAAGACGGTCGTTTAGGTATATCAAACTCAAGGTTTCGAAATATATTGGGTTTGGCCGGGTTGGTTCGTACACGAAACCATCCGGGCCCTCGGAGCGGAAACACTCTTATCTTGATCTCCGGACGTCCGATTGACGTGTCGTCAACTTTGATGCTTTCCTCTAAGTGAGATGGATCCTTTGGCTTACTCCGCTCGAGGTTTGGATGCCGTCGGAGTGTGGTCGGGTTGGTTCGCTCACGGAGCCAACTGGGCCCCTGAAACGAAAAAGCCAATAACTCACTGACCGGGCGTCTGATTGACGCACCGTCTGTCTCAATGATTTCCTCTTGATGGGACGGAACTTTTGTCATACTTCTCTCGTGGTTTAGATGAAGTTGTAGTTTGGGCGAGTTGGATTGTACTCGAAATACAACCAGGCCCCTAGAACAGAAAAGCTGATATCTTTCAGACCGGACGTCCGTTTGACGAACTGTCAGCGACGTTGGTGATCACGTTGAGAAACTGTCCCTATGATTATACCCTATGAGAGTTTGGGGTACTATTGAGACAAGACTAAGTTGGTTCGCTCACGAAACCAACGGGGCCCCTCGAATGAAAGGGCTAGTAACTCACAGACCGGGTGTCCGATTGACGCGCCGTCTGTTGCGTTGAGACCCCTGTGATGAGGCGGTCCTTTGAGATACTTATTCGTGGAACATTGTGGTACTTGTAGTATCGACCAGAAGCTCATGGAGCAGACCCTCCAGGAGATGAGCGTGTGGAGTACAGAGACCGTGTAGCCGGTTGAGACATGACGACAGCTTGACAGATCGAATCGGTGTGTTTCGAAAAGCCCAGTGGGGAGCGCTTGGTTGTAGCGGCAGACCCACAGCGGAGGAGAACTTGGTTGTAGCAGCAGACCCGCGGTACTCAACAGAATGAGTACCTATGGAGGCTATTAGTGTGAGCGCTTGGTTGTAGCGGTAGACCCATGGCAGAGGAGCGCTTGGTTGTAGCGGCAGACTCGCGGTACTCAACAGAAGGAGTACCGCTTGAGGCTATGAGGGGGAGCGCTTGGTAATAGCAGCAGACCCATGGTGGGAAACGCTTGTTTGTAGCAGTAGGCCCATAGTACTCTACTGGAGGAGTACCTCAACATTATTTGCTTAGTGAGCAGTACCTTGGAGTCGTGATAGGACCAATGTACACTCCATAGACGGGCTCTTCAGCAGTTACGGTTTCAATAATGAAATTCCTGGTTTGATTTGAGACTTTTGACCTTTGTGTTTACCTCATGATTGATATAGGTCACATGATAACTTAGGTATATGTATGGGCATATACTTGGGTAGTGGTTATCTGTTGAGATCTTCTTTGTGGTTATCCTTGTTGGTTTTTAGTGAGACCGTGAGGGTCTCGGGGTCCCTACTGAGTATCGTTATACTCACCCCTACACGGGCTATGCCTACACCTCATTGTGTTGGTTGTAGATGACGGGAAGTGCTGAAGGAGGCCGAACGTTTGAGGACTAGACGGTACCCGGAGATTGACTACATGACGAGTCAGTACCCGGAGGTGGACTACACGACAAGTCAATATCTGGAGGTGGACTTCACGGCGAGACGACACTCGAATGAGGTTGACGGGCGAGAGCGTTGTGGAGGCTATCTCTACCTACCCTTTAGGTGGGATCCGTGGTGGACGATCCAGGAGCTGCGCCATATGTACCTACCCTTCAGGTAGGATCCGAGGAGGACAACACAGGGGCCGCTTCCGTCCTTCCAGCTATTGTCTTTTTCTGTTGTACTTTGTTCTGTTGTAACTTTCTTTTGGGTTTATATTCTGGCCCATTTACCTTCAGCACTTCTCTTTGTAGTTAGTGTTTTACTTCCACTTGTACTCTGTGGTGTTTTGTTTTATTTTATAAATGCAATGCCTTCCCAGTTATCAGGATTTACACCTTTGGTGCTAGTCTCCAACCCCTGGCCTATGGAAGGGGGGCTTGGGGTAGTCACGGCACGGGCCCCAAGGACGGGTTGTGACAATATATTAATTATATATGTAACTATAATAAACTATAAAATTTACTGACAGGAAATCAAATACACCATTCATGGAGATGGTATGTCATACCTATGCATGAATGATGTCACTATTTTCAATTATTATTGAATGAAAGAAAAGTAACTGATATATATATATATTATAATTATATTATATGTAATATTTCATGTATATAATATATTATTATTAAAAAAATTCTTAATAAATTCTTTTTAATGAATGAATGAATCACATCACATCAAAAGGTGGAAGGCTTCTGTACATAAGAGTGACATTATCGTATTCTCACAAAATCTAAATCATTAAGGTATGTGTGTAATAATAATACATGAATCATAATAATGCCATAAATATCATATAAAATATATATAACCTAGAAATAAATATTTATTCTCAACATTATTTGTGGTAATGGAAAAAAATTATCACATCGGTTTGCGAGGCAGTAGTCCTCCGTACACACGAATGATGATTTCATAATCCATTTGATTGATGTTTGTGTGATTTTAGCTTTTCAAAATAACATAACAAAACAAATGTATATTTTTGATACATATGATATTATATATTTATGTAATAATATTAATTCAAGTAGGTGGATAAATAAATAAAATAAATATGATTGTTTAAGAACATTTCCTCTTCTTTCGGTATCATCCTTATGTTTACAATCACACATTAAAATAGTGGCATTGTTACAAAAATAAGGATTATAAGATTATCTGAGATAATTTATGAAGTTATTTGGTAAGGAATTTTATGAAAATATATGGTTTTAATTTACTAATAAAACAGTATATGGTGTAA
This sequence comes from Viscum album, assembly GCA_963277665.1. NCBI lineage: Eukaryota > Viridiplantae > Streptophyta > Magnoliopsida > Santalales > Viscaceae > Viscum > Viscum album. The sequence continues at coordinate 1,453,044,722 of OY728155.1, forward strand.
CCTTTTATAAGAGCGGGAGATGACACAATTGGTATTTTTGATAAAAATTTAGTGCACCCAAATTTTTCAAATTTCCATGGTTCTAAAATTGACCATTATCAATAAATAGATGTTAAATAGTTGAAATATTACTTGAAATAGTTGGTGTAAAAGTGTACAAGTAATGTTTACACTTATCATTTCAGTTTGACCCCTATTAAATCAATTTTTACCTTAAAACCATAAATTAATTATTTTTTTATTCAATATTAAATTTTGTCAAATATTAAGTTTAAAATATTATAAATTATGTATTATGATGACTATAAGTATGGAATCAATTTTTCAAAATTCAGTTCATATAAGTGGAAAATTTTATTCAAAATTTATCCCATTGATGTGACGAAAAAGTTGGGTTTTTTTGTAAAAATATTAAAAAGTTTAGAATGTTTTTATATAAAATTTAAACGTGAAAAGGATTCCAATTAAATTAATTAAATTTTATTATATAAAATTAATTTATAGTTCTTTTAATCTATCTAAAAATATAATTTCATTTTAGATGTTATTTGAACGAAAATTAAGTTTTAAATATAAATATAGTATTATTCAATATTAACCAAAAAACGAAACATCTCAAAAAAATATAAAAATTTCACCTATTGATAAATTTTCATATTAATATTTGAAAAATTCAGTTTATTTTATCAAATTAATTTTCTAGAAGTGGTAAATTTTAATTTTAATTTTTGTGCACAAAGTGCTACTAACACACCTTGTAGAAAAAACACAGTTATTAAAAAAACATTACATTTTCAATTAAACGATAATTAATTTATTAATAATAAATACGTAATTAATAAAAATTATTAATCTATATATATTAATAATTTATTTAATACATTGTTTTTTTGATAAAAAATAGTCTTTTGTGTAACACTAGCTATCAAAGAAATTCATTATTTCATGTATTGTAAGTTATCATAGAAAATATATTTATTCCAAAAGAAATATTTTTGAAATTATTGGGGTCTTATATTTTCCTCAAATCTCATTTTTTCATGTCAAATAAGCTATTGAATAAAATGTTATGATTTTTGAATTTTGGGGAGTTAAATGTAATAATTACAAATGGAAAACAGTAGATTTATATGTTACATTAAATCTAAAATGATTTATAGAGAATTTATAAGATAAAAATAAATTTTTAAAACACATATTATTACTCGATAAAGAAAAAATTATCCAATTAAAAGGTTTTATAATCATCTTAGGATTCTGCGTAAATTGATAATGCCATAATATTTAAATTTTTAGTAAATTATTTTTTTAAATATTTGAAAAAAAATCATATGTAATATATAATCATCCAGAAGAAGTATTGGGTAATTTTTACAAGTTTTTTTAAAAAAAGAAGTATATTTTTTAAAATTAATATCCTTAAATTTATAAATTTATCCATTAGATGAAAATGATATTTTTACAAAGAAATTTACATTATATAAAAATGCAATTTCTAAAAAAACTTATTATTTAATTTTATTATATAAATTATAGAATATTAATATGTTAGTTCATATAATGAAATATTATTTAATTTTATAATACTATGTTAAAAGTGTTGAACATAATATATTAGTGTAAAATAAACTATGCATTAACAAAAACAGTTATTGGAAAAAAAAATCTATTTTAATATAAATTAAATATTTTATTAATTAAATAATTTAAATTTGAAAAATATCCATTGAGTTTAAAGTTATTTTTTTTCTTTTTATCGTCTAATATGATGAATCTTGTTTTATTTTATTGTTGTGTGTGTTCAATTATTAATGTACCGTATCTTATTTAGGAAATTATTATTTTAAAGCATCAAAAATCTAGGTTCGTTGCATTCTACCCCTCATAAAAGAATAACACATTACAATTTTAATTATTACCCACTAATGATATTTGGTCAATATATTCTAATTTTTTTTATCATTTTGGGTATAACCTCTAATTTGATATCTACCTTACTCAATTCGGCTATACAAAGATACTTATATTTATGTAATAAATAATAAAAATCCATATAAACATATTATTATTTATTTATATACCATAATCATATATTCTCTATAAAATACCATTACCATAATCGTTTTACTCTCTAAGACATTAAACAACCCTAAAATTATATATTTATCCAAAAATTACCTATATTTTTAACCCTCAATCATATTAATCACTAGTTCATAAATTAAAAAACTGGTAATTATTTATCATAATCCCTATATGGATATGCAATTTGGGGATGGTATTGTGGGACGACATCCCCTGATGTAGTGCTCTACAAGAATGTGGTGATTGGATGGGTCATTCATCTAGTGTAGGCTCTAGGTCTGGTTTGGTAGGTGGTCTAGGGTAATTATAAGTGTCATTGTCTTTTTGTGTGGAGTATTCTTGGTTCCCCCTCATCCATTAACTTTTCTTTCTTTCATATTCCAAAAATAGGATTTAAGGATAGGTTAGAAAACCCACACCAAAAATATCATTGATATCATTTTTTATTAATTTATATGTTGGTCGGAGTGGTTTACTCAAGAGGGGGGTGAATTGAGTACCAATTAAAATTTCTGTATTTAAAAACACTGCCTTAAAGACCCCCAAATACAATAATATATTAAACTATAGTGAATTTATATTAAAGTAGAGGTTCTGTTAGATTCTCAAGGGATTGATTAATTCCCAGTTAATCAACACAGGAGTGTGTGATTATCTTTTGAAGCTAACTTACTAATCTACACTTAACATAAACACTTGCTAATTTAATTATCAAAGTAACTTTAAAAACAGTATTTGTTTTAAAGTGATTAGCAGCGGAATAAAACATTGAAAGAGATGGCACAACAAATGTAACCAAGAGGTTCAGCCTCAAGCCGAGACTTAGTCCTCTCAAAAGTTTATATAAAAATGATCCACACCCTGGATCGGGGTTCAACAGTTTACAACTGTCCAGGTCCAAGACCTCTACCACTGTTCTTCGTGGGAAACAGTACAACAGCAACCAGCTGTCCAGGTCACACACGACCTCTACCACTGTTATTCGTGGGAAAGAATAGAATGCAAGAATTTGGTAAGGATTTAAAAATACTCCAGTTTATGTACAAGAGACAGTGTATGTGTTAGATACAGCAGATAATACACACTGCTCGAAATGAATAATAACAAATCACAGAACAAGAGAGGTAGAGTTTAGAAATGGTTCTGGTGATTTCAATGTAGCTCTGGACTCCTTTGGATTCGATCAGAAGTGAGTCTGAGTCCTCTTCTCGTTTCTGTTTGAGAAACAGAGTGTCGTATGCTCCAGGTTCACAGAAAGTGAAAATGTAGTGGTTGAAGTTCTTCAGTGCTCTTCTTATATGCACAGAACACTTCTCGAGTATGCTTGATTGTCTATGAGATTCTATGTGTTCCTCTCGTTCTTGTGTTTTTGGTATATTCCATCCACCACACTCTTCCTTTTTTTTGTTGTATCTTGGGCAGCGTAGTCTTCTCATATTTATCTCACGGGAAACAGGGGACAAAAAAGATTTCCTTTCTGCAGGTACGAGGTTCGGGTTCCTGACATCCGACAACCTTTATCAGATATTTGACAAATCATTAAAATGCACATGATATGACCGTTAGATAGATTAAATAAAGATAAATAAAGAAATTCAAACAGAGAGTCGAGTGATCGGTAGATAATCAGCATCGATAGCTTGGACATCGGTAGCTCAATGTCATTAGTTTCTTTGACTCTATCGGTGTCTCTATGCATCGGTTGGTACATGCTTGTATCGGTGACTTTGTTTATCGGTAGCTCCATGCGTCGGTAGCTCCATGCGTCGGTAGCTCCATGCGTCGGTAGCTCCATGCGTCGGTAGCTCCATGCGTCGGTAGCTCCATGCGTCGGTAGCTGTGAGTCTGTCAGCAGCTTCGTCCATCGGTGACTCTTATTCCATCGGTAGCTATTTATACTTAAACCGGTAGCTCTATGTTTGTATCGGTAGCTATCTGTAAGTCAGTAGCATACATTTATAAGTACATCGGTAGCTCTGTGTTAAGTATATTGGTAGCTCTGTGTTTACTATATCGGTAGCTCTGTGTTTAGTATATCGGTAGCTCTGTCTGTCGGTAGACTAAGTCTATCGGTAGACTGGGTACCGGTAGCTCTTTATCAGTAGCTATAGGCAGATTACTTTTCGGTTTTATGCAGAACACATCCGATTGTGTTAGAATTAATTTATAACTTGTATGAACATGGATAAATGAGAATTAACATATTCCAAAGACTATTTTAAAAATTATTATTGGTTTGATCACAGATTTGAAGGAATTAAAGTATAGATCAATGATACTTAAAAATATCATAGAGAATGAAAACATAATTGGGATTTTCAACACATATGAATACATGATTGAGATTATCAAAACAGGTGAGGTCAACAATCTCCCCCTTTTTGATAATCACAATTTATGATATGGGCATTTAACATACTGAAAATATAATAGTAAAGAGTATAATATTGAATTCAATTTTCTCAGAGAAAACAGCATCAGAGATAATAGAAATAGTATGATTATAGACATAAGTTATCAGAGGTAACAATCATAAGGTACCGAAGATAAAAAGAAACATAATAATATCAGAGATAAAATTGAAAAGAAAGTTATTTCTCTTCATTGAAAATATTTCTCATTTTCTCATTTTGTTCTCCCCCTTATCCCTTTTGTTCTCCCCCTTATCCCCCTTATTGTTCTCCCCCTTTGTGATAATCAAAAAGTGGGAAAGCATAGATAGGAGACAAATAAAACATGAGAAGTAAAAGGAGTTCTTCTGTATTAGAGTAGTCAAATAGTACAGAAACAGAATACAAATGAATTCCTATCAAAAATCCTGGCCACTAGATCAATCCACATCTTCCACGTGAGATTTTCCTTTGGGATCAGAAGAAGGTTCGGATGGTGAGGATGCAGGTGAAGTTTTTGGAATGCCAGAAAGGATCGAAGGAGGCTGAGCTACTGACACAGAGTCAGGCCTGTAGGATGAAGATCCTTGGGTGATCATTGGTGTGAGGCTTCGAATAGCTTGAGCAGGAGTCAGCTGGACTGTGGAAGCAGATGAGGCAGAAGCAGGCAAAGCAGGAGGTATGATGACTGGTCTGGCATCAACATGCAAGATGGGCATCAACAAATTTCTAAAATCCATAATAATTCCTCCTCCTCTTTCCATAGCAGAGATGAAATCATCTTTGTTCTCCATGAATTTCTCCAAGGCAGGAGTCAATTGTCTTAGTTTTCTCACTTGTTCTCTAAAAGCTTGAGTTACTGGTGGTAGCTTCATGTTTTCTAACATCAGCTTGAAGTGGTGTTCGAGTTGATTCTTGGTGAAAATTTTGGTGAAGTAGTAGTCCACTTTGCTCTTTATGGCTTCCTGAGAGGCAGAGGCTTCTCTCATATAATCTTGAACAATATTCATTATTTCCCTAGCAGAATCTCTTGTAGAAAGCACCACTCGGCTCAACTCTGATGAGTCCACAGAGCCACTGGTTGAAATAGAACCAATCTCCTCCTTCAACATTGCTCGAACTAAATTCAGGTCAACTAAAAGTTTGGATGTGAGAGGGACAAGAGAGAAGGAAACAATTTCTTTGAAACTCTTAGACAAACCACTAATTAGGCTTTGAACTTTAGACTCCTGTAATTGAACATGATCCTTAACTAAGGTTTTGAAACTTTCAATCGCCGAGACAAACTGGCTTACAACACTATTCACATAAGCTATGTCCTTGTCAGCTTGAGACTTGGAGCTCATATAAGAGTCTAAAGCAACAATTGTTGTCTTGAGAGCTTCAAGATCTGCTTCGATTCTAGAAGACTGAGTCTGGCACTCTTTCACTTCTTCCATAAGCTCAGACATAAAAGAAGATAAATTACAAGCCAGAGATAGATCGAAGGATCTCTCTAACATTTTCATTTCATCATAAAAGCATTGCTTCATCTCAGCAACTGATACACTGAATGATTCTTTCAGCTCATTCTTCATAGATTCAAGATCAGATTTAGAGACAAAATCATTAGGGACAACTGCAGCAGATCCCCTTGCTGAGGCCAAACTGACTACAAAATCAGTCATTATTGAATGAATTGAGGATGAAGGGGAGGTTTCCATTAACTTCACTTCTTCAACAAAACTGGTTTTGAGGTCCTCTTTCATCTTATTCAGATCATGAAATCTGACCACATCATCTGGAAACAACTCAGAAGCAAGATCATAATTGGTCTTCGGTCTATTCACACACATCTCATTATCAGAATACGGAGAATCTAATCCACAGACTATAAACCCTGGGTCTTCTACCCAGTCTCCAAGCTCAACAGCTAATGTAACATTTACAATAACAGATTGATACTCCCCCTCAATGGGTGTATTCTCATGTATCACAACAACATTCAGTGCTGGATTCTCTTCATCAGAATCTTCTACTACAAGTTCCATCGGTGCAGCATCTAGAAGATCTTCTGACACAGGTACAACTTCTTCTGTATCTCTTTCTACTTCAGCAGCAGGCATAGCTGAGCTTCCAATCAAAGGACTCATACTTAAACTACCAGAAACATACAATTCAGATACATTTTCCTTTTCCTCTTCTTCTTGGTGAGGTACAGACTGGTCTTCCTCATAAGTAGACAAAATTTCCTCTACCATTCCTTTCCTAGAATAAACCAATTCTGCAACAGGACTTGGGGGCAAGTCTGGATCTCCTCCAACATCATTGTGAGTTTCTTCTTCTTCTTCTTCTGTTTCATCACTATAAACAGATTCCTCTTCATCAGGTCTCAGACTCGGATCTCTCATATCCTTTGGTCTTGAGGGATGATCCACAAGATTAAACCTATCATATATCTTCTGATCATCACTGACCCATTCTTCCTTCCATGGGTTCCAGTTAATTTTCATGTACTTACAAACAGTCGAGGTGATGCAGAAATTATTCCTGACTACAACTGTCTCATCCTGAGACTCAGCTATTCCTTTCACTTTTATCATTACTGAAATCAGCTTGGCAAAGAATAAAGCATTAGTCTTTGACTTTGGTCTAATCATGTCTTCCATTTGAAGCATTAACAATCTGCACAGATTTATTTTTACACCATGTCTTAGCAAATGAAGAAGATAGATATCTTGATATCTCAGATTTGCAAAATCTCCTCGCCTCGGTATCAACACATGCTGAACAAACTTGAAGAGCAGTCGATTCTCTCCATCCATTTCAGTAGCAACCACTTGCCTTTGATTTCCATCACTGGTCAGATCTTGTAAGGCGGTTTCATAATCAAAGATGTCCCTGCTAGGTGGCATTTCTCTTGATACATACCCAGAGACACCTTCATGTGGTACTTTCAAACTCTAAGCCCACTCTGTTGAAGAAAAAGACATCTCTTTTCCATTTAAAAAAGAGCTTACCTGATTCTCATTTTCAGACTTCTCGAAGGTTACAAACTCGTAGAACTGTTTTACCAACTTTGGGTAGTATGGGCCATTGTTATTCGAGAAACAATCCACCCATTTCTGGTCTTCCAGAATCTCGAGTTCCAACGATTTGCTAGGCAGTAGCCATTCCACGCACAGTTCCTTCTCGATTACTATGTCTCTATTCTGCAAGTGAGGATTCACTGGTCGCTTTCCCGATCTAGTTGTGACTTCACTAGCACTGGCATTATGCTGTGTCTTTTGCTTCTTAGTTTTTGGTTCTACACTTTCATCTCTGACGATAGGAAGCTTAGTTTTTTCCATCGCGGGTTTAGGGTTCTTGGTCGATTTGGGAGTTATGGTTCGAAGGTGAGAGATTTTGAGCTCGGTGAGGTAAGAAGTGGCTTAGACATAGTTTTATCATTTAGGAATTCCAAATAAACGACTAAAATAAAGTAATATAAAATAAAACGATTCGTATTCATGGCGGCAGATAGAAGTTTTAAAAAAACATTGCATCCGTGTGAGTTAATCATCAGTGAGAAAAACAAATCGGTGAGAATTGTACATCGGTGAGGATTTTCACATCGGTGAGAATTTCACATCAGTGAGAATTTTTACATCGGTGAGAATTTCACATCAGTGAGAATTTCACATCAGTGAGGATTTTCACATCGGTGAGAATTTCACATTAGTGAGAATTTCACATCAGTGAGAATTTCACATTAGTGAGAATTTCACATCAGTGAGAATTTCACATCTGTGAGAATTTAACATTCCCAATTCATGTCTTATGTAACATAGCCTATCCGAACTTAAAGGTTTATTGAAAATATCAGCCAATTGATGTTCAGTGCCAATAAATTCAAGAGAAATATCACCTTTTTGGTAGTGATCTCTTAGGAAATGGTGTCTTACATCTATGTGTTTGGTTCTAGAGTGAGATACAGGATTCTTAGAGATGTTTATTGCACTGGTGTTATCATAATTGATTGAAACATGTTTAAAAACATATCCATAGTCCAAAAGATTGTGTTTCATCCACAGAATTTGTGCACAGCAACTACCAGCAGCTATATATTCTGCTTCGGCAGTAGATAATGCAACTGAGTTATGTTTCTTACTACACCAAGAAACTAAGGATTTTCCAAGCAAATGACATGTTCCTGATGTGCTTTTTCTATCTAACTTACAACCAGCAAAGTCAGCATCTGAATAACTCATTAACTCAAAGGATTGTCCTTTTGGGTAAAAAAAACCTAAGTTAACCGTGTGTTTGAGATATTTAAAAATTCTTTTAACAGCAATCAAATGAGATTCTTTTGGATTAGCTTGAAATCTAGCACACATACACACACTAAACATAATATCAGGTCGACTAGCAGTAAGATAAAGTAAACTACCAATCATACCTCTGTAATTTGTTTGATCAACTGGTTTCCAAGTTTCATCTGCGTCCAATTTACAGGTAGTACTCATAGGAGTTTCACTTTCCTTGATATTATCCAGACCAAATCGTTTTAAAAGATCCTTTTTATATTTACATTGATTCAAAATAATACCATCTTCATTTTGAAATACTTGAAATCCAAGAAACTACTTTAGTTCTCCCATTAAGCTCATTTCAAATTCATTTTGCATACTATTTGAAAAATCAGTACATAAAGAGTGTTTAGAAGATCCAAAAATAATATCATAAACATATATTTGTACAACTAAAACATCTTTAGAAATTCTTTTAATGAAAAGAGTTGGGTCAGAAATCCCTTTAGTAAAACCTATTGAAATAAGGAAATTGCTATGTCTATCATACCAAGCTCTTGGAGCTTGTTTTAAACCATACAAAGTTTTAGAAAGTTTAAAAACTTGATTTGGAAAATGGGGATTAGTAAATCCAGGTGGTTGTTCTACGAAAACATCTTCAATTATAAAACCATTTAGAAATGCACTTTTCACATCCATTTGATATAACATGAAATCCAGATGTGCAGCATATGCAAGTAAGATCCTAATGGCTTCTAGTCTAGCTACAGGTGCAAAAGTTTCCTCATAGTCTATACCTTCTTCTTGACTATATCCTTGTGCAACTAGTCTATCTTTGTTTCTAACTATATCTCCAGATTCATCTACTTTATTTCTAAAAACCCATTTTGTGCCTATTGTCAAAGTGTCCTTAGGTCTGTCAACTAATTCCCAGAATTTGTTTCTTTCAAACTGATTTAATTCTTCCTGCATATCCATTACCCAGAATTCATCATTGATAGCATCATTGATATTTTTGGGTTCTAGTTGTGAAAGAAAATCTTGATGTTCAACCTGGTTTCTTAGAGAAGCTCTAGTTTGTGTTCCTCTATCAAGATTACCAAAAACAGCTTCTAAAGGATGATTCATTAGAATCCTCGTTGATCTGGTAAAGGTTGGACTAGAAATTTCAGGTTCATCTATAGGTTCGGGTTCAACAGAAGCAGATTCTGGAGAAAGTCCAGAACTGGATGCTTTTATAACAGGTTGTTTACATTTATCATTAAGGTCCAGAATAGACAAATCTTCTTCAAGATTCTCAAGAGAGGTTTTAGGTTCATGTGGATCATTTTCATCGAATTTGATGTGAACATATTCTTCCACACATTTGGTTTTCTTATTGAATACTCTATAGGCTTTACTTGAAATAGAGTAACCCAGAAAAATTCCTCCATCACTTTTGGAAGCAAACTTATCCAAATTATCTTTAGTATTCAGAATAAATACTTTGCAACCAAAAACTTTAATGTAATTAACCTTATGCTTTCTATTGCTCCACAATTAATAAGGGGTTTTCTTAAGAACATTTCTAATCAAAACTCTATTAATGACATAACAAGCTGTATTAACAGCTTCAGCCCAAAAATAAATAGGCAGGTCATATTCATTGAGCATGGTTCTGGCAATTTCTTGAAGGGTTTAGTTTCTTCTTTCTACTACACCATTCTGTTGGGGTCTTCTAGGGGCAGAAAAGTTATGATTATAGCCACTGTGTGAGCAATAAGATTCAAAATCTTGATTTTCAAACTCACCACCATGATCACTCCTCAAAGTTTTAATCTTAAGTCCACTAAGGTTCTCTACAGATTTAAAGTATTTAACAAAAGAAGAACAAGCTTCACTTTTGTGAGCTAGAAAATATACCCAAGTATATCTAGAAAAATCATCTACAAGAACATAAACATAGTTCTTCCCTTTTAAACTAGAAACTCTTGATGGTACAAACAATCCATGTGAACCAATTCAAGTGGTTGAGAAGTCGAAACTTCTATCTTTTATTTTAAAGAAACTTTGTGTTGTTTTCCCTTTTGACAGGGGTTACACACTCTATAATTTGGGAATTCTAATTTAGGTAGGTCTCTAACTAGGTTTTTTTTTCTAGAGAGTTTTCTAAGTGAGTGAATGTTGCAATGTCCCAATCATCTGTGCCATAGCCAAGATTCTTTATGAAAAGAATTCAAACAAGTAATATTCTGGTTAGCTAAAGAATTCAGATTAACAGCATAAACATTTTCATTTCTTAAGGCAGAAAATACCAAAACATTCTTAGAATTAAAAACTTTTCAAGAATCATTTTCAAATTTAACATGAAAACCATCATCACATAACTGAGAAATACTTAATAAATTGTATTTAAGGCCATCATCAAATAAAACTTTAGAAATCAAAATTGAATCAGTGTTACCAATCAGGCCTATGCCGATGATTTTTCCTTTAGAGTTATCACCAAAGGTGACAAAGCCTCCATCAACTTTTATTAAACTCTTGAAACAAGAGAAGTTTCCTGACATATGTCTTGAACATCCACTGCCCAAATACCAGGTCTCTTTGAAGGTTCTCTTTAAGCAAGTTCCCTACAAAACAGATTCAGATGGGAGATGATTTTGGTACCCAGATTTTCTTGGGTCCAGACAGGTTAGCCAAAAACACTTTAGGTACCCATATTTGACTAATGGGTCTCATATTATTTGTAGAATAGACATGCTTTGAATGATAAACTTTATTAGATCCATAGCTATGTATATAACTGGTTGAAGCATATGAAGTTCCAGAATTACCTTCATTCTGTCAAGATTTAGAAATGAATCTAGTTTTTGCAATTTTCCTTTGTCCAGGTTGGTATCCTATACCAGTAGTATATTTAGGTGCAACTTGCTTTCCTAGCATTTGAGTTAAAGAATCCTTTCAATTTGTGAATTTTTTTATGTCCTTTCTAAGTTGCTCATTTGACAGTTTCAGTTCTGTATTTTCCTTTAGTAGTTGAGCATTCTTTTCCTTTTCTATATCCAGATCAGATTTATTCTTAACACTTAAAGAATATTGTTTCTTTAAACCTTTATATTTATCCTTAAGCTCATTATAGGTTTCTTCAAGCATATCACAATATTCAAACAGTTCAGATTTAGATATGTTATCACCTTCAAAATCATCTCCAGAATAATATGAATTTGAAGCAGGAGTTTTTGATGTTACCTGATAAGTGTTTTTCATAAAGCACATATTTGCCTTATTTTTGTGTTCAGTTTCAGAGCTTTCAGATTCAGTAGATCTATCCTCAAGAGCACTCCAAGTAGCCTTCATGGCTTTCTTAAACTTATTGTCCTTATTCTTTGAAGTTGAATATTTGAAAGCGACAAACTTTCTTGGAGGTTCATTTTCTTCCTCTTTATTCACATTAAGCTCTTCTTCATACATCATTAGCTTGCCAATTAGTTCCTTGACAGGTAGAGAAGCAATGTCACATGATTCTCTAATTGAGACAGATATGCCTCTCCATCTATCAGGTAGACATCTCAAAATTCACATAATTTGTTCCTTCGATGAGACATCCTTTCCCAGCGAGATCATTGTATTAACAATTTCATTGAACCTGAGATACATGTCAAAAATGGGTTCGTCAGGCTTCATTTTAAAATTATCATACTTGATAGTATAAGTATTCAATCTCATTTCTTTAACATTCGTTGTTCCATCATGAGAAACAGATAAGGTATCCCAAATTTCATATGCAGTTTTACAAGAAGAAATTCGATTAAACTCTTCATCTCCTAGAGCACAGTACAAGGCATTCATATCTTTACAGTTGTTATTGTAAGCATTCTTTTTAGGTTCATCCCAAGTAGATCTAGCAGTAGTGGGAATTTTGTATTCTGATTCAATAGCAGTCCAAATATCAAAACTTATGCTTTCTAGAAGAATTTTTATTTTCAGTTTCCACTGAGTATAATTAGTTCCATTGAAGAAAGGTGGCCGGTTAGTAGCAGCACCCTCAAGTCTATTGTCCATGATGAGAAAATTTTAAAGAGATAAAAATTTAGATATAACAGAAATGTTAAGAACTTTAAAATACAACTACAATCACAGTTCAAAAGCAGAGTACTTTTAGAAAGTATTTTCAATCCTCTGATACCAAGTGTTGGTTGGAGTGGTTTACTCAAGAGGGGGGTGAATTGAGTGCCAATTAAAATTTTTGTATTTAAAAACACTGTCTTAAAGACCCCCAAATAAAATAATAAATTAAACTGTAGTGAATTTATATTAAAGTAGAGGTTTTGTTAGATTCTCAAGGGATTGATTAATTCCCAGTTAATCAACACAAGAGTGTGTGATTATCTTTTGAAGCTAACTTACTAATCTACACTTAACATAAAAACTTGTTAATTTAATTATCAAAGTAACTTTAAAAACAGTATTGGTTTTAAAGTGATTAGCAGCGGAATAAAACATTGAAAGAGATGGCACAACAAATGTAACCAAGAGGTTCAGTCTCAAGACGAGACTTAGTCCTCTCAAAAGTTTATATAAAAATGATCCACACCCTGGATCGGGGTTCAACAGTTTACAACTGTCCAGGTCCAAGACCTCTACCACTGTTCTTCGTGGGAAACAGTACAACAGCAACCAGCTGTCCAGGTCACACACGACCTCTACCACTGTTATTCGTGGGAAAGAATAGAATTCAAGAATTTGGTAAGGATTTAAAAATCCTCCAGTTTAAGTACAGGAGACAGTGTATGTGTTAGATACAGCAGATAAAACACACTGCTTGAAAAGAATAATAATAAATCACAAAACAAGAGATGTAGAGTTTAGAATTGGATCTGGTGATTTCAATGTAGCTCTGGACTCCTTTGGATTCGATCAGAAGTGAGTATGAGTCCTCTTCTCGTTTCTGTTTGAGAAACAGAGTGTCGTATGCTCCAGGTTCACAGACAGTGAAAATGTAGTGGTTGAAGTTCTTCAGTGCTCTTATTATATGCACAGAACACTTCTCGAGTATGCTCGATTGTCTATGAGCTTCTCTGTGTTCTTCTCATTCTTGTGTTTTTGGTATATTCCATCCACCACACTCTTCCTTTTTTTGTTGTTGTATCTTGGGCAGCGTAGTCTTCTCGTATTTATCTCACGGGCAACAGGGGACAGAAAATATTTCCTTTCTGCAGGTACGAGGTACGGGTTCCTGACATCCGACAACCTTTATCAGATATTTGACAAATCATTAAAATGTACATGATATGACCGTTAGATAGATTAAATAATGATAAATAAAGAAATTCAAATAGAGAGTTGAGTGATCGGTAGATAATCATCATCAGTAGCTTGGACATCAGTAGCTCAATGTCATTAGTTGCTTTGACTCTATCGGTGGCTCTATGCGTCGGTTGGTACATGCTTGTATCGGTGACTTTGTTTATCGGTAGCTCCATGCGTTGGTAGCTCCATGCGTCGGTAGCTCCATGCGTCGGTAGCTGTGAGTCTGTCAGTAGCTTCGTCCATCGGTGACTCTTATTCCATCGGTAGCTATTTATACTTACACTGGTAGCTCTATGTTTGTATCGGTAGCTGTCTGTAAGTCAGTAGCTTACATTTATAAGTACATCAGTAGCTCTGTGTTATGTATATCGGTAGCTCTGTGTTTAGTATATCGGTAGCTCTGTGTTTAGTATATCGGTAGCTCTGTCTGTCGGTAGACTAAGTCTATCGGTAGACTGGGTACCGGTAGCTCTTTATCAGTATCTATAGGCAGATTACTTATCTGTTTTATGCAGAACACATCCAATTGTGTTAGAATTAATTTATAACTTGTATGAACATGGATAAATGAGAATTAACATATTCCAAAGACTATTTTAAATTTTATTGTTGGTTTGATCACAGATTTGAAAGAATTAAAGTATAGATCAATGATACATAAAAATATCATAGAGAATGAAAACATAATTGGGATTTTCAACACATATGAATACATGATTGAGATTATCAAAACAGGTGAGGTCAACATTATCAAAAAAACATGGTTTATCAATACTATCTAAATAAATTTTCTAAAATTCAATCGATATATAATTCTCGTAATATCAATCATATATTAATCCCAATATTTTTCCATATAACAAAATTTTGTTCTTTAATAGTTATCCCCAGAAATATAACATTGTAATAAAATGAATTTTCAATTTTTTGGAATAATTTTATACATGTTTCTGAACCATTAAAGAAAAACCAATAAATAATCATCCTTATATATTTTACATTATCCTCATAATATATAGAATATACCATAATATCAATGATAAATATCACTCACTAATAAAAATTTTATGACTAAAAAAACATAGATATCAAAATACCAATGTCACTACCTTATATAAGAGTGGGAAACCTACCTTTTCCATCATAACATGCATATTATAATATTCTCAACCATTTGATAATTCTAACTTATTATGTTATAGGACATAGTGATTTATTGATAAATAAAATTATTAACTTAATTTTTTTGATACTTTTCAACTAAATAATTAAAAAGATATGATAATATAAAAAAAATGTGAATATGAAAACATCAAATCTGAATAAGTCTTCCAATACGACAATATTGTTTTTAAAAATTGGTAAGAATATTTCAATATATAAATTTATTTTAGTGGGGACACCAGCTGACCTCATGGTGATCCTTGCTGTGAGCCTCCTACATGTGGTAGCAGGAATATGGTGGAGCTTGATGCTCCAGGTACATGATGAGGCATCTCTCCTCTGGACGGACTTTGAGAGCCTCTTCCGCTCAGAGTTCGTCCCAGGCACCCTACGTCCGGTGCACATTCAGGAGCTACTACAACTGCGGCAGGGAAGCATGATGGTAGCCCAGTACTCGGCGAGATTTACCGATCTCTCACGCTTTTCCACGGACATAGTACGGGACCCATTCTTCTCGGCTGGACATTCGAGCAAGGACTGAGGAATCAGATCAGAGCACATATGATCTCCCTCAGCATTCCGACGAACGCAGGAGTGCTGGAGTTAGCCCTTCTCATAGAGAGATTTCTTGCTGAGCCTACACCAGCAGCGAGACCAACCTCGGGGTGGCACATAGCAGAGCCTTCTCCAGCTGGCAGTCCACGGACGTCACAGGGGTCCAGGCGGACCAGAACAGCGGGAAGACGACCTCAGGACACTGGCTTAGAAGTGCGGGGCACACTGTGCAGAGCCAGCCTTCCCAGGAGCAGACAATGATATGCATGCTGCGGGCAGTGCCACATGGCTCGTGACTACCCGACCCACCATGCAGAGGAGCAGCAGATAGTTGAGGGGCCACCCAGGCAGAGGCAGAGGGTCGACAGTGGAGGTCCGTAGGGAGTAGGCGGATGAGGCAGAGGAGCTGGCCGAGCAGAAGGTGGTGGGTGATGCTTTAAGGCTTTACCACCACCACAACCAGAAGGCCCACCCCGATCACAGGGAGATGGCAAGGAAAGACAGGCTCAGCTTCAGGAAGCGGAGGCCTATGAACAAGAAACTCTAGAGATGATTCTAGGTACTATCTATGTCTACTCCACCCTTGCTGCAGTTCTTATAGACACATGAGCGAGTCATTATTTCATTGTCGCTTCCCAAGTTCGGAGCTCGGAAATTCCGACGTAGCTGTTGGCTCGATCCTTATGGCTAGAGACTCATACGGGAGAAGACTCGACGATTACGAACTGGTGCCGGAAGTGTGAGATTACTCTAAGAGGTGAGAGCTTCAGCTGGGATCTTCTTGTAGCGGCGTCGAGGCCTTTGGATGTCATCTTGAGAATGGATTGTTTATCTACATTCCATGCTCAGATTGACTGTATTAGGCACAAGGTGTGGTGTGTCTACACCGATGGGAGCAGGTTCACCATCACCAGTGAGAAGGGTGCCTTTGAATCATAGGACAAACTCTCATAGAGGAGAGGATAGCCGATCACTCATCAGTTGGCTAGCCTTATCCTAGGATCAGTTAACGTGTGATGTCCAAGTTTTCTTGTAGTGGTGAATCAGTATGCGGACGTTTTTCCTGACGATGTTCCAGGGCTACCTCCTCACAGAGAGGTATACTTCTATATTGACCTGTATCCTGAGACAACCCCGATATCCACGCCATCATATCGGATGGCCCCCGATGATCTTCGATAGCTACAGGAATAGTTGGAGGACTTTCATGGAAAGGGATTCATCTGAACCATTGTTTCACCCTGGGCTTCCCTAATTTTGTTTGCCAAGAAGGCGGACGGGAGATTGCGACTGTTTGTTGATTATCGTCGCCTGAATTAGGTGACCGTGAGGGACATGTATCCACTACCTAGGATTGACAACCTCTTCGATCAGCTCAAGGGAACACGGTGGTTCTCGAAGATAGACCTCAGGTCAGGATATCATCAGCTCAGTGTTCGGGATGGGGATGTGTAGAAATGGTCCTTCAAATGTCAGTATGTCCATTATGAGTTCTTGTATATTCCTTTTTTCATGACCAACATTGCAGCAATGTTCATGAATCTCATGAACAGGATCGTTCAGCCTTACCTTGATCGATTTGTCATGGTCTTTATCGACGACATATTGATATACTCGACCTCTAAGTAGGATCACGCCTACCACTTGTGGGTTGTATTAGACATGCTCTGAGAGAACCATCTTTATGGTAAGCTCTCAAAGTGTTAGTTCTGGTTACGTGAGGTCAACTTCTAGGGACACGTCATCTCTGAGGCGGGAGTTGTGGAGGATATTGAGAAGATTGATGCAGTGCTAGCTTGGGAGCCACCCAGGAGCATGACAGAGGTGCAGAGTTTCATGGGGCTAGCTGGGTACTACATAAGATTTGTGCCAAACCTCTCCTGAGTTGCGGAACCACTTTTAGCATTGACAAAGATAGGGAAAACCCATCATGTGGTAAGATAGATGTCATCAGAGCTTCCAAGAGCTGAGATAGAGGTTGACCAACACACCTATCTTGAGGCTACCAGAGGAGGGATTTGGGTACGTAGTCTACTGTGATGCATCAGGGACCAGACTCGGGCGTGTCCTGATGCAAGAGCGGTCATTAATCTCCTTTGGATCATGAAATTTGAGGCAGCATGAGCCGAAATATGCTACCCATGACCTGGATTTGGCAGCAATGGTCTTCGTTCTGAAGTTGTGGCGAAACTATCTGATGGGCGAGCACCATGCAGTCTATTCTTACCACCAGTGTCTCAGGTACATATTCTCGTAGAAGGACATGAACCAGAGATAGTGGTGATGGCTCGAGTTCCTCCAGGACTATGACTTTGAGATAGTATATACTTCTGGAAAGGGGAACGTAGTAGCTGATGCACTCAGCATGAGGACGGACATTCAGCTACATGGGGAGGCGACAGAGCAGCTTGCTGCTTTGCAGATATCCTTCGTGGATAGAGATAGATAATCCTTTCTTCAGTCACTCATAGTCACTCCTCCACTACTGTAGTGGGTCAGAGTGGCACAACATGGTGACGCTGACTCTGAGACACGACCTGCACAGATTTCCCCAGGACATGCACCTGATGGTTTTTCTACGGGAGGAGAGCATGTCGTCCTTTTTAGAGGAAGTAACATGGTACCAGCTGCTTTTCAGGAGGTGGATCTGAGAGATTTCCACACATCCCCTTTAGCGATATATCCAGGAGTGGCGAAGATGTACCAGGATCTCCTACTGTAGCACTGGTGGCCATGTATGAAGAGGTTGTGGAAGAGTTTGTTTCTCGATGCCTCACCTGCCAACAGGTGAAGGCATAGCACTAGGTACCAGCAGGCATGGTACAACCCTTGGATGTCCTGGATTGGATGTGGGACAAGATATCTATGGATTTCATGACTGGACTTCCACGTACTTCCATAGTTCACGACCCCATTTGGGTGATTGTTGACCGAATCACCAGGTTGGACCACTTTTTACCAATCAGAGAGTAGGGCTCAATGGAGAGATTCAGATGCCTGTACGTTTAGGAGATTGTACTTATTCATGGTGTGACTTCATCTATCATCTCTGATCATGATTCTCGCTTTACTTCCCAGCTTTAGAAGGGGTTGATGGAGGCATTCGTCTACGTCTGAGCACCACCTTTCACCCTCAGATGGATGGTCAGACTAAGAGGACAATCCAGACACTAGCGGACATGCACTGTGCATGTTTCCTCCATTTTGGTCGCAGCTGGGAGGATCACCTACCCTTGGTGGAATTTGCGTACATCAACAGCTACCACTCCACCATCGGGATGGCACCATACGAGGCATTTTATGACCGACCTTGCAGATCACCTATGTGGTGGATAGACCCTGTGGAGTTAGCACTTGTGGGACCAGAGATGGTCCAGGCCATGACAGAGGAGGTCCAGGCCATCCAGGATTGGATGAGGACAGCTCAGAGTAGATAGAAGTCTTATGCTGACAGGAGGTGTAGACCACTAGAGTTCGAGGATGGCGACCTCGTCTTCCTGTGGGTCTCACCTTGACGTAGATTACGAAGATTTGGCCGGGGTGGCAAGTTATCTCCATGCTTCGTCAGACCATTCCATATTCTTAGCATGATAGGTGAGGTGACTTACCGCATGGCTCTACCACCTCAGTTGCACCGGGTGTATGATGTCTTCCACGTATCTCAATTTAGGAGATAAGTGCATGACCTGAAGCATATAATAGACCATGCGGATCAGGACATTGATGACATGACAACTTTTGCCGAGGTCCCGGTGGGGATCTAGGATTGACAGGAGTGGGTCCTACGTGGGCGGTCGTTTCCTCTAGTGCGCATCATGTGGCAGAATGGGATCCTCCAGGAGAGTACTTGGAAGCGGGAGGCTCAGATACGTGCTTAGTACCCTCTTTTGTTTCCCTAGTTGGTGATGTATCTTTACGGGAACGTAAACCTCTGAGGTGGGAGTAATGTAATGACCCGTAAATTTCAATGAATTTTATTTCTTAATTTTTTTGGAATTTTACGAGTGTGTTGTTTCTGACGGGACCTGATTTCGAGGCTCGGTGTGCCCAGAATCTTTTTTCCGAAGTTAGATCGAGTACGTTCAGTGAATGAACGAGCGGGTTTTCCTAAATTTTTAACTGGTGCTCGGAATCGAAATCTGAGGGCACCAATGAAACTGAAGCGCTGGTAATTGCTTAGGAAGACTTTTCTTGGAGTTGCGTCTTCTCGGGAGGAGATGTTTAAAATGTGAGGAATAAAAATAAAATTGTTTCACAATTTATTTTTATTTATTTACTGATGGTTATGCATTGTGGAAAAGGAAGATTCAAAGAAGTTTGGGTGGGGCCCACATGATCCCACACATCCTTCAATTTTCCCCAACACCCCATTTTTCCCCTCTACCAATTACTTCTTAACACTTCCACATTAATTTTACAGGCCAATAAAACGACTCATTAATTAGTTAACGCCTGTTAATTATTTCATGAATTCATTTTGATTTAAAAATTAATGTTGGCATGTGTGTGTGTGAATAAAATAAGACAAGGTCTTATATTATTGTTGGCGGATTCGTTGTGTGGAACAAAGAAGAGAACTCTTTCGCTCTGAAGAACATCTTCTTCCTCGTCATAGAATGTGAAGAACACCGAGTCTATGACGAAGAACTCCATCACCACAATGGGAGACCACCGTACCATCTCCTCTACCCTCTGTAGCCGGTGAGAGAGGCCTTCTCCGGAGAATAATGACATGCGGCATCCTTCATCAGGCGAACACCGACGATGCTTACAGAGCCTTGTTCCACGACGTTGTCTGCCACAACGATCCTCATTCGACGACTTCTTCGAGGTAGGGGTTTTAAGTCCAAATTTAATGGATTAAATTTGTTCACTCTTGACGATGTAGTTTTATTTTTTCCACCTGTTATCAAATTAACGGGAGGAGTTTGGACCGCACGAACACGACTGATCCTCCTCCATCCATTGTTGAAGTTGTTTGTTGCGGTTTGGGACGAAGGCGACGCGGTTCAATGGCACCGTGTAGGGACAAGGAATTTTACCAAAGAAAAGGAGTGTGGTGCCGTTGCGCCACGCCATTGAGGCTGAAGGGGCCAGCAACCAGAGCAAGGCCTCGGCGGAGGGGTGAGGCGCCGTCGCGCCGCACCGGTCGGACAAGGCCATGGCGGTGCAAGGAGGGGCGGCCGAGACCACCGGCCGCCTGTAACTCGGAGGGACGGGACCGCGGGGACCCGCAGGTGCAGCACCGGCCGGCCAGCCAGGACGGCCGTTTCGGAAGAATTGGGGGTCGTAACCCCCATCTGGCCAAGATGTGGGCCACCCTTGTGGGAGCCGTTTCTTCAATAAAGTGGGGAAGCGCCCCCCTCCGCATCTCGCTCAGCCAAACGGCCGAGCCGCTGGCCACGCGGGCCTCTCCCACGTCGGGTCGGGCCGAGCCATGCCCTAATGGGCTGTACCCAGACCCGGGTTCGGTTGACCCGGTTCGGGCCGACCCATGGGGTCTCGGGCGGGGTCGGTCCGGGCCCAAAACCCACTAAAACTGGAAAAGTTCATTAAAATGCATGTAACATGGGATACAGACCTCGAATCGATGCACCATCAGTTGCGATGCGATCCTTGGATTGATTCGGTCGTTTTTTATATTATACTGAAGGTTTCAGAGAACATTGGGTATGACCAGGTAGGTTCTATCACGAAACCAACCGGGCCCTCAGAGTGGAAACACTTATAACTTGAGCTTTGGACGTCTGATTGACGTTTCGTCGACTAAGTTGGATTCCTCTTTTTGAGGCGGACCATTTGGCTTACTTCGATCGAGGTTTTGATGTCGTTGGAGTACGCTCGGGTTGGTTTTGAAATAAAACCCAACCGGGCCCCTGGAATGAAAAAGCCATTAACTCTCAGGCCACGCGTCCGATTGATGATCCATCTGTCACGTTGAGTTCCTATCGATGAGGCGGAACATTGGAATACATAAACTCTAGACTACAATTTAGTTGATGTATCGACCCCCTGGCTCGTGGAGCATACCCTCCCAGAGACGTGCATGATGTGTGAGGGAACCCTAGAACTGGCTGCGACTGCGACGACGATGACAACTGCACTGAAATCCTCTGTGGGTTCGGCAGCAACGACGACTGCACTAAAATCCTCCGTGGGTTCAGCAGCGACGACGACCGTACTGAAATCCCCCGTGGGTTCGTCGACGATGACTACTGTTCTTGTATCCTATGTGGGTCTGGCATTATTACTGTTCTTGTATCCTACCTTGGTTCAGCAGTATTTGACTATGTACTTATATCCTACGTGGGTCCAATAGAGTGTCTGGTCTAGTATCCTATGTGGGTCTGACAGCTTAGCTGGTCTAGTATCCTAAGTGGGTTTCAGCTTAGATGAATCAGTGGCTACATCTGATCATCTCTATCACCTTACGATGAAGTATACATGTGTGAGCTGAGACTTGACTTTCAATCAATATCTTCGATATGATTGACTAGCTTTCCTATGTAGATTGGGTTGTGTTATCCTGTGTGGATTGGATTGTGCTATCTTGTGTTCACGTGATCAATCATGGGCTCAGATGTTGGAGCCGAATTGGAATTTGTGACTTAAGTATATGTATGGGAATATACCTAAGTAGTGTTGGTTGTTACTTCGTGATTGTATCTTTCCATTGTCGATTATCCTTTGTGGATTCTGGGAGACCATCGGGGTCTCGGGGTCCCTAATGAGTAGCATATACTCACCTCTGCATGGGCTATGCCCGCACTACGTTGTGTTAGATGAAGAGGGCGGACAACACTGATCGTGGTTGAGGCTTATGGAGCAAGACGGTACCTGGAGGTGGACCACTGGGCGAGACGTACACGGAGCGGACGGTTGGGCCTGAGGAGCTGAGGAGACTATCTGTACACACCCTTCAGGTGGGATTTCTGGTGGATGGCTCGACATTGCTGCTTTAATCTTCAGTTGTTGTACATTCTTTCTAGTTGTACTTTTCTTCCAGTTTGGGTTTGTATTCTGGCCGACATACTTTTCTGCACTTAATTTTGTACCCAGTTTTAATTAGTGTTTACTCTTGATGGCTTACTCTATGGTTTTTGTTTACTTTATAAAGTAAATTCCTTCCTTTTTTATCAGTATTTATGGCTTTGGTGCTAGTCACCAGCCCCAGTCCTATGAAAGGCGGGCATGGGGTAGTCACGACACGGGTCCCAAGGATAGGTCATGACATATAATGTGTTTTATGACATCATAGTGACCAAATAGTGATGTAACAAAATACTATAAGCCTTATTTTTGGAAAATATATGTTATACCATTATCCAAATGTGATTTTGGTTTAATTTGACTTATTTTACAAAGCATTAATAGAACCTTCATCGCTTATTAAACAACTTGTCATTTTAAATTGATTTCCGTGGGAGTGTGACTCACTTCGAAATAAAAAACCGAATTATTTTAAGAATTTTGGACTTTGGTCTTATAAAATATAGTTCTCCACTTAACTTATTCAAAAACCAAGGGCAAAAACTATGGGCTGGTTTTTGTTTTGGATTATTTTATTTCGAGATGTCCCAAACCTAAATAATAAATAATTCTGTCTCCTTTCCTATATAATCCCACCCAAGCTCCCACATCCTACTCACTCAAAGCATGTGGTGTTCCTCCAACCACATCCATCCTCTCTATAGATTCCACCCAAGGTTCCCCAATCTCCCAATATGCCTTTCTATATCATCTCTCAAGCCTTTAGAGTCACACTTCCAAGTATGGGGTTTTCTTCCTTTCTCATTTTATCTAGTTTTCTTTAAGTTGTTCTACACATTTAATATCAGTTATAAATTTTGGGGTATGGTTTCAAACCTCCCCCATACTTCCCTAAATATGTTTTAATGATGGGAGTCCCCTTTCTATTTCAATAAATTCCTCCCATGTACACCTGTTACTTTGCTGAAATTCCAAAAAGAATTTTCCACTCCTCTTTTACATTCAAGAAATTCTTTTGTGTCATGACTCTAAATTCAATTACAATTGTTGGGACATGTATCTATATGATCCCTTACTATTAATCTCATTTAAAAATGATGATACACCCCTTTCTCTCCCATCAACAATTTTTATGAATTATTATGTCACGTCATTACACTACCAAAATTGCACTGATTTTCCAAGAAAATGTCATTGTTTAGTGAATACCATGACCATTTATCTATCAAGGGAGTTCACCTATATGAACATTTACTTATTTATTATAACTTTTTATGTATTAATTAAACATTACTTTATTGTGGAATACCTAATGATGTCTTATGAATCCATGTTATATGATCCATTGGCACACTTGTGCATGAAATGAAATGTTTAAAATGGGTTCACCC
Source organism: Viscum album (assembly GCA_963277665.1). Lineage (NCBI taxonomy): Eukaryota > Viridiplantae > Streptophyta > Magnoliopsida > Santalales > Viscaceae > Viscum > Viscum album. The sequence goes on from OY728155.1 coordinate 1,453,068,857, forward strand.
TGATAGAACTCAAATTCATTGTTAATGTATAAAATCATGATATGTCATGTGCAATGGGTGTTGACTCATTCTAATTAAATTAAATCAAGGTTTTACTTGTGATTCATGTGCAATGAGGTTTTACTCATGCTCTATGTGCAATGAGGCTTGGGTCATGCTGATTCCATGTTAAGTGTTGTTGCCATATTTCCATGTTATAATTGTCATGCTTTATCATGACTTTATTTTTATGCATCTCTTGTGCACTATTTATATTCCTATGGTCTAACATTTTTGTATTCCTCATGTTATTCCATGATTATTCCATTACTAGGCTTTATAGCTCACCATTTTCTTATGCATTTCCCCAGGATATCCCATGCAATGCAAAGTATGAGGCAATGTAGTGGTCATGTAAATGAAGCTTTCAATAAAGATGTTGTATTTCATGTTTTAAGTTGTTATTTAAGGATCCTAAGCCCCAAAGACAGTAGACCGGTCGATATTCTTTGTTTTATCAGGTCAATCTTATGTAATAAATTATGTTTAATTGTGAAATAAAATATCAGGGTTGTCATAGTTGGTATCAGAGGATATGTTTAGTTATTTTTAGTATTATGATTATAAAATCCTAATGAATCCTTACTGACAATAATAATTATAATAATAACATCCCTATGTTTTGGTGAGTATTGAGTAAGTGTTTTATCAAGAAAATACATCCTTGTCTAGATTTGAGTACGTAGTGGTGGCTCTCGCATAGATGTATCATAGGGGTAAAACCCAAAACACCAGTTTGAGATAGACTCGAACGCGAACTAGGGCATGAAAATGAACCTCGTTTCATTCATGGTTACGAAACTTCTAGGGGATATGGTTTGGTAAATTCACAGGCATCGTATGAACCATTATTAAGGGGTAATAAATTCCTAGGAATATATGTTATAATGTAGATCATGGATAACATAGATTGAAGCCAATAGATTCATATGTTAAGGAAATAAAATTTATTTATAAGTCACTAGTTTTTTCCTTAGACTAGACTTTATGTGTTACCCCTAACATTCCTTTTATTCTATCTAATGGCTAATAATAGGTTGACTCGGGCTAACAACTGATTTGACGATCAATGTGATGACTGTAATAATGATATGACCATTCCAATGGGAGTGGGAATCAAGAAAATTTATATGATTATATCATACATAACTCAACATTTTAATAGAAACATGGGTCAAGAGGAACGTTCAACCCCCCCCCTCCCAATGAAAGAACAAGTCACTATCGAGATCTTTATGAGACAACTGCCTTCTACTTTTAATGGATCAAATGATCCCTCAATCACTGAACAATGGATCAACACCTTTGAAATGATCTTCTCCATCCTTCAATGTTCTGAACAAGATATTGTTCTTCTGGATTCTCATCGTATGGATGACGAAGCTGATAAATGTTGGACGTCGATCTAAAAAATGATGCCTGAGGAGGAGATCGAGGTGTTGTAATGGAAGGATTTTTGGAAGAATTTTTTTGATAAATATTTTCCTCACACCCTCCTGCTTAAAATGGAAAGGGACTTCCATGCCCAATAAAAAAAGATGAAGAAATTTTTGGAGCTTACGAGGAAAACATCACAAGGCTTGCACGATACACTCCTGACATCATCGTTACCCCTGAATTCAAGGTTGAAAACATCATTGTTGGGATGAAAACTAGCCTGTGGAAAGAGTTGGTGATCTGTGAGTTCTTCAGCTATGAGGAAATTGTCTGATGTTCCATCAATCTTGAAATAGAGATCCGAGAATCTCAAAGGTATCATGGGGATAAGAAGCGTAAGTTGGACTTCAATGCTGGTGGCCTGATGGAAAAATCCAATGGTGCTAAGAAAATTCAGCACCCAAATTTCCAAAGGTGCGGAAAGAAGAACCCTAGAAATATCCTGAATGGTATAAGAAAAGGATGTAGGTGTGGATGAGAAGGTCACCTAGTTGTTAATTGTCAGCAAGAAAAAAATTTGGTTGTAATAGTTGAGAGGAATGATCCGTTCGAACCTCAATGTGTTATTCACTACTAAAACTATAAAGAATAGTGAAATCTTTACAATAAGTTCCCTAAGAAAAGGGTTTTCGGAGGCAACCAACATCCTCCAAGGCAATAAGGGAGAGCATTTTCCATCCCTATGGCTGAAGTGAACCCCAAAAATGAAGTGTTTATAGGTATGCTAGTTATTCATTCAAGAATAGCGAACATAATTTTTTAATTCTTATTCCACATATTCTTTTATATCTCAAACATTTAGTTGAACAATACCATCACCACCACGAATCATGGAAGAGATGACGTTGGTGAGTATGAAAACTGAGGCAATCATTGCATCCCATAAATATAACTCCTCCCGTGACATAATCTGTAGATTGAACTTCCTAGAGAATCTCATCATACACCTTCTGGTGTAATTTGATACAATTATTGTCATGAATTACTTTCCTTATATAGAACCAACATAAATTTCTGTGATATGTAAATCACTCTCCATGTGAATAATCGCCCCCAAATTCTATACAAGTTTAAGGAGAACGATGAATCTTTTTTTGCTCCATCATCTCAAGTGTGGATATTACTACCCTATGAGAACACGTATCTATCTCTGATGATTGAGTCTAAGGATGCAACCATCCATGAAGACATTCCTATTCTGAGGGAATTTGCTAAAATGATTCCCGAGGAATTGCATGGTCTTCCTCCAAGAAGATATGTTGAATCCTCAATTGATCTTATAACTAGGGAATTGACAATATCTAAGATTCTATATAGCATAGCTATTGAAGAGCTTGAAAAGCTAAAGAAACAACTACATGAGAATATGTATAAAGGGTTTATATGACCATGTGCTTCACCATGGGGTGCACCAGTCCTCTTCGTCATGATGGAGGATGGGTCAGTGCAGCATTACATCGATTATCGTGAGATCAGAAAAATCACAATAAAGAACAAGTATCAACTCCGACAAATTGTTGACATGTTCAATTAGCTGTGTGGGGCACAATAAATTTCCAAGGTGTATTTGGAGTTGTGATATTATCATGTAATGGTGAAGAATTAATATATCCTAAGGACTACATTTCACACAAGATACGAGAACTATGAATTCATTGTAATGCCTCCCAGACTCCCTAATTCTCTAGAAATATTCATTTACTTGATGAATAGAGTCATTAGAGATTACATTGAAAATTTGTGGTAGTCTTTATAGATGATATTCTGATATACTCAAAAACCAAGGAGGATCATGTGGAGAATCTGAGAACTATACTATAGAACTTATGAAAGGATAATCTCTATGAAAAGTTAAAAAAAGTGTGATTTCTGGTTGGAGGAGGTCTAATTATTGGGCCATACCATAACAAGGAATGGGATATCTGTTTATCCCTCAAAAACAGATGTAACTGAAGGATGGATGAGGCCAACATCAGTATAGGATATCCATAGCTTCTTGTGGTTAGCTGGATATTATCGACAATTTCAGATAACATTCTCACAATTTTCCAACCCTCTTACCAAGCTATCTCAGAAGTGAGTAATGCTTTCTTTGAGTGATGAATGCAAAGAAAGATTCATGAAGTTGAAAATGAGGCTTACAATCTGCCCATTCTCACTTTAACAACAAGTAGAGAACATTCTGTGGTATTCAGTGTTGCTTCCAAGAAGGGTCTCAAATGTGTGTTGATGAAAAATGAAAATGTCATTGCTTATGATTCAAGACAATTGAATGTTCATGAACAGAACTATCCAACACCTGACCTCAAATTGGCTTCAGTGATCTTTACTTTGAAAATTTGGCAGCATTATCTCTTTGGGGAGAAATGTAAAATATATATAGACCACAAAATCCTCATGTATATATTCACAAAAAAAGAGTTGAACATGCGCCAACCAAGATGGTTAGAGCTGATCAAAGACCATGACTTGTCATTCCATTAAAACCACAGGAATGAAAACAAGGTGGAAGATGCCCTATGTAGAGAGGACCCAACAACTCTATCATTGATGAGAATTGAAAAGGATCCAATCTTCTTAAGTTTGATGAATATGGACTTGGGAATCATAAAGAAGTGAACATAATTAATCCATTCACAAATGATTTCTCAAACATCAATTTTGGATAGGTTAATGGATGCTCAAAAGGATGATGTTGGAATTCATGAAAAAGTATAAGCTATCAAAAAAAGGAAATACTTAGAGTTTAATGTTAATGAAGAATGAATTTTGAGGTTTGGGAAAGACTATGTGTTCCATCAAGTACAGAGCTGAAGATGTAAATTTTGGATGATGAAAAAGTTCAAATTTTTTTATTCACCAAGGAAACACAATGATGTATTGAGATCACATAATATACATCTAAGTGCATGTTGTGTAAGAAAGTAAAGGCAGAAAAGTAGAAGTATAAGCGGGTGATGCGACCATTTCCCATACCAGAATGGAAATGGGAGAACATCACCATGGAATTTTTCACTGGACATCCAAATACATCCAAATGAAACAATGGAATCTTGGTTGTTGTGGATAGTATTACATAGGCTACACACATCATTTCTATTCGGGAATATTTATCATTGGATGATCTAGAACAGATATATATCAGGGAAGTGGTAAGGTTTCATGGAGTACCACTGTATATTGTGTCCAATTGAGATCCATGATTCACCCCTATTTTATGGAAGATTCTTAAACATTCTCTGAATTCTGATCTGAACTTCAGTACGGCCTATCATCCACAAACTGATGGCCAATCCGAGAGGACTATCCAAAAACATAAGGAAATTTTGAGAGAATGCTCAATGGACTTCGTATGAGGATGGGATAAACCTCTCCATCTAGTTGAGTTCTCTTATAATAACTGTTTCCAGTCAAGCATCCAAATTGCACCATATAAATCCATTTATGTGAAAAGGTGCAGAACATCGGCGTGATGGGATGATGTCAGTGAGAATACGATGTGTGGACAAGAAATTGTCGAACAAATGGTGGAGGAGGTGAAAACTATTCAGCTGAATGTCAAGGCAGCCGAGAGTAGATAGAAGAGTTATGCTGATAACCATCGATAAGACCTTCATATTAAAGTTGTAGGGAAAATTGAGACTCCAGTTGTTCAAGAGTCTAATGTTGATTGGAAGAAAAGTACCTTACTATCTGAGATGAATTTTTTTGTTCAAGATAACCATGAAAATAATAAAATTGTATCAATATTAGTGGAGTCTAAACCATTTATCTCGATTAGAGAATGGAAAAATGGGATTCTAGAATGCATGACTTTGAGGGAAATCTTTGAAGGAGGGATTAAACATTTTTATTAGAGATTAAATGAGGAAAATATCATCTATATCATAAATCAGTTTGTTGTGCCTACAAGAGTGTGGGAATATTTTATGTGAGAAATTCATACCTCTAAGTGGGCAGTACATGTTGGGGTGACCGAAATGTAATAGGACCATCAATGAAAATTTTTGTGGCTAGGAATGAAAAAGGATATAGGAGGGATCATGAAATGATTCTACACCTGTCAGAAGGTTAAGGCCGTGCAATAATTATATTGAGGTTTTCTAATGTTTTTTCTTATTTCTAAATTTGTGTCAGATGAATTGACTATGGATTTTTTGGAGGGTATCCTAAATATAACAAGGAAGAATAACAATATTAGTGTTATTATGGATCTCATGAAGAAATTATCAAATTCAATTTATATATGGAAATTTTCTTAGTGGATTAGTTAGGAGGATTTTATGTTTAAGAGGTGGTTCATATGAATAGTGTGCCAAAAAATATAGTATTTAGATTATGACTCATTCTTTACTTCACGCCTATATATGGTCTTTATGATGGTGTTTTCTAATAAAATATTATCTAGTATGGCCTTTAACGCAATGATATATGGGAAATATAAATGTGCTATATTGGTGCTTGAGCATATTATGAGAGAATTTGTGATTGACATTGGTGGGTCTTGAAAGAATAAAATGTATTTATAATATTTTTCATATTACAATAGTTATTATGAGAATATATAGATGGAACTGGATGAGAATATTTATGGTAGGCCATGAATTTCACCCCTATTTTGGATGGAAGCTGGTGAGTCAGAGTTGTTTGGATTGAGTCTCATGTAAGAGATGTTCGAGAAGGTTCATTGGACTTGGAATCGTATGGATATGGATCAGAGTTGGAAGAAGTCATATGATAAATGATGTATTTTACCAATATATTTTGTTGAGGGGGATTGTGTGTTATTTTGGGTGTCACCTATGCTGGTTCACCATAGGATACAAAGACAGTGTAAGCCGGTGACAAGTTTCATTATACTATTTGAGGTTTTTATGAGAATTAGGCTGGTGACATACCAATTGGTTCTTTCATAGAAATATAATGATATTCATGGTTTTTCCTCATATCAAAAATTTTATGTTATCACATAGAGCCCTCTGTTGTGATTGATGTGGATGATGTTGATCTTGAGGTTAATTCACCCTTTGAGGAGTATCTGATACATGTGTTGGACCATAGTGTGAAAGTGTTATGGGGAATGATCATGCCAATAGATCATGTATTATGGAAAAATATATGTGTCCAAAAGGAAAAATTGGATATAGAAGTAGGTACAATAGCTTAGAGGGCCAATATTTTAGGTTGGAATCATAGTAATGCATAGGAGGGAAACTCAGGAATGGGATATTACAAGGTAGGGATATTTTAAGATCCTAACCTTTTTAGGGTTTTCTCAGACTTGTATATAGGTACCCTTTTGTAGATTTCTGATTAATTTATGATTAGGTTTTATTTTGTGGTGTCTTTGGGTGAATTTAGAGAATAATGGAAGAAAAGTGGGTTGTACACGATATGCTTGTGGTTATGGAAATTTTTTTTTAGACCCCTAATCCATATATCCTTGGACAATGAGGGTTCACATGGCTAGTTCATATATTGAAAAACCATGTTCCATGAAAAGAGAAACTGTGCACCACAAAAAATAATTGGCACATGTTTGGTGAAATATTAGAGAAAAAATGTTCTTATACCTATAAAACCATGAATGGAGTTTTTAATTTCCCAAAAATTAGTTTTAAATTCAATTAAACCCCCATAACTCCACCTTTTCGACCATAACTCAGACCAACTCAATTTTGATGATTTTATAGATTTCTGGAGGGATTTTAAGGCCATATGACCTCTATTATTCATTATTAGAAGATCAAATGGACAATAATATCTTATACTTATTTGTGGATCATATCCCGTTGCATTCCCATTAAACTTTATTCATTCTCTAATTATTTTGGTTTGAAGCTACATTCTATTTTTCTAGATCTAGATCTAGATTTGGTGAGTCAAAATCTAGGATTATAGATCTAGACCTAGATTAATGAGATCTCAATTTTGATAATCATTATTTAACGATTTTAATGAAGAATACTATCTATGTCATTTTACTACTCAATTTTGGGGAATTCAATTATGAGAATGTTTGTCGATGAATTGAACTAGGTGGTCTAAAATCTCAATCCCATAGTCCAGATTATGATACCTGTGTTCAAGCATTATGATTTTTATCATTTCATAGTAAATATAATGCCTTAAATTGGATTAGTTATAATGGAAAATACTTTAATTGTGATATTTATTAAATTGATGATTAATTTTAAATTTAATGATGAGATTTATGAGATTCCTATTTATATAATTAATTAGAGAATTTATTTTGAGATTTGGGTATTTTTTTATTTGGATAATTATTTAGGGGATTAATTATGAGACATTGAGATAATCAGTTTGAGAGAGTTAATTGATGAACTAATTATGAGATGTTATGATATAAAAAATCGATTCAATTAATTTTAGATTAATAATGACAAATTTATTTCATGAGTTGAGAAAATTAATGTTCGATTAATTATGAGATATTGAAATCTTGAGTATGGTTAATTATTTGATAAATTAAATAATATTTGATTAGATATTTTTAATATAGTGATGTTGTTTATTATGTGAAATTAAATTTTATTGGGAAACATGGAAATTTTACTAAGTATTGTTAATGGTAACCTACTCATTCAATTATGTGATATTAAATGGAAAATGGTAACATTGACATTTGACAAAGTATTGTGAATGTTTACATGATCATTCAATTTTGAATTATTAAATGATAAATGGTAATATGATAATTTGACTATGTTTTGTGAAAGGTGACATGCTAATTTAATTATGTGATATTAATTTGTGAACGATAACACACTCATTAAATTATGTGATATTTAATTTCGTATGGTAGAACGATTATTCAATTAGTAAATATTGAATTTCAAATGGGACCATGAAAATTCAATTATTTGATATTAAATTATGAATGGTAACATGCTCATTTAATAATGTGATGTTAAATATAAATTTTAACATGGACATTCATCTATGTATTAGGAATGGTAACAGAAACATTCCAATGTGATATCCCGTGGGGATAGATAGATTCTGGCATGGACCAAAGAAGGTATTGAGGTTTAGGTTCCCTCGGGAACCCTTGGGATTATGTGGTTACTTAAACAATATATAAAAATGATATAAACTATTTATTTATGTATTATATATATTTCATTATATAATTTCATACTCTATTATTTACTGGATTTGTATTAGAGACCATTATTGGTGGCTTATTAAGTTGTTCTCACACACTACTGTGGATGCTTGATCTGTAACCAAATAGACATTATTGTTGTATGAAAGGTCAAGTGTAAATGCACATGGTTATATTTCTAATTCGTGATAGATCTTGTATGAGAGAATGAGACATGGTTTGGGACACACATGGCTATTTTTTGTCTCTTTATTTCTAGTTTTCTAATTAGGCAATTGACAATTTCTTTAGAACTCCATTAATTTTTTAGTCCAGCTTGTTTTTATATTTCATGATTTGACTGTCTTGAGATATTGTTATTGTTTTGTGATATATATCTATTATTCTATTTTTATCATTTTATTTTGGTTTATTACTCTAATAAAAGAGGGTAGAGTCTCCCCATGAATAAATTACCTGACCATCACAACTATTCAAAAGACTCTAGCATATGGGAAAAAATTATAGAGGTCACGCGAAAGTATGGCTTGGGGAACCAGTGTGTAGAGCCCACACCATGATGTTACATACTATAATTTTCAAAAGAAGTTATTCTCATATGATATTTTAATCCTCTTATTGAGATATTTTTTAAATTATATTTTATACAATAGAATCACAAAATTTTTTATAGATACATGAAATTAAACAGTTAACTCAATTTCAATATTTGTGTTTTTTTAAATTCATGTGGTTTTTATGGTTTATAAATTAGATGCCTAATAATTTGGTGGCTAAGATATTATATTATCAAAAACTTTCATGTTTGGTTATCCATCATGGTTTTATAAACAAAATAACATATGTAATGTTAGTCCCTCCATTGTGGGTGATTATGTGTGGTTTCACATTCATTTTCATTAGATACATCATGTTTTTTTCTCTTATTGAAACTCTTAAATGTTACCAAATCTATAATGAGTAATAGGAAAAACATCCAATGATAGGTGTTCATTTGGGGTTTTAAAGACAATGATTTTTTTCATCTCACATTGGTTGAGAGGATTGGAGTTCTGGCACATCTAGCCATTGGGGGGGGGGAATTATTTCATAATCTAGGACTCCCCCATTTATTTAATATATGTTCAAGAATATTTCCAAAATCTGGATAGAATTTAGGTTACCATAATAAACCAATCATATTCTTAATCCATTTACATGAAAGCAAGTGTTCTATGAATGATCAAAACCGTATGTATCAAATGACCTCTTTATGTTTCCCATAATTTCTAAACTAGGATTTGTTTCATGTACTTTTAATCTATATGATTAGGAACTTAGGAGATCACTTCCCTCTACGAAGGTGATAAGGTTTTTTGTTTGAGATTAAACCTTTAAGTGTAATTCTATATAGATTTTAATAATATGAATGAAATTCATGTAGTTATTTTTCTAACATTCATTGAAATTTACTGAAATTTAGAAAGGATTTGAATGAGGGCATTAATGAACTGAGTTGTGATATCAATCCTTAGGAAAGAGTCATTTGTATACTTTTTATAATAGTAATTAAAGTTCTCTTGGTTCACTATTTATGCTTAAAAGGATGACTAAGTTAGGGGGAAAATTTGTATCATGTTGTTGACGTGATAAAAAAACCTCAAAACTATCCTTATATATACTCGATTTTATAAATATGATATAACAGAAGACAATACCCATCGTAATTAATACAATATTTCCTTTTTGTAAGGAATAGAAACCTTGGCTACCATTATTGTTGAATGTGGATTACACAATATTTTTTATCATACATTTTCATAGGGATTACATACCAAGGTTTCCATGATTGGAGAATTTTATTAAGATGGTTTTATGATCATTTCATGTCCCTAATCACACATGAATAATTATCAATTTGAGAAACAAGGGATAATAATTGATAAAATACATTGTATACATGTTCTTGAATTATTCATTGATGTATCTCTAAAGGGATGTTTTACTTTGATATTGGGCCTTACAATGGAATACAATATATCCATAAGATAATAGGAAATATATTTCTCATAGTTTAAATTTTCCTCTACCTTTCGATGTGTGAGGAAATATGGAATATTTACATGATCTGGGTTTAATGAGATAGAGTAAATGGAGGGACAAGGCACATAATCCCTAGTGGATTCCCAAGAGATATAATTATTCTTTTTCCTTTGATAGATAAATGGTATGTACGATGATATTTCTATAGACATGCTTGGATAGAATGATGATATATAGAATGAGTTATGTTTTATGGACCCAATCCCTTATCTGATCATATTTAAATGTTTTGAGGCTTCATGTCAAAGTGTGCCTATGGTACAAGATCTACATGTCCAAGGATGTATTCCTGGCATGTCTAATTATGACTCTCTATCATGGATGACATGATTAATTATCATTGTGTGATTAATATTACTTTTTGGGGGGTATTATTTTGAACTGAATAACATGTCTAGGGGTTATCCCATGAACCATGTTGACATGTATGAGATATATTATGTTAACTATGTGATATATCCAAGGGTCATCATGTGAACTAAGATATATTCTCAAGGACTTTTTCATGAACTATGATACTTGTCCATGTACTAACATTTGAACTAAGATACATGTATAATGGTTGTCCCATGAACTATGAGACATGTCGAGGGTTCTTCATGTAAATCATTTTGACATGTCAATGGTTTTTCTTTTTAACAATGTGACATGTCAAAAGTGTGTTTCATGATTTTCCCGACATGTCTGATGTTCATCGTGCGATAAATAAATAGATCATTTGTGTCCCCTAATTCTGAAGATCGCCATATCCACATTTTCTTGTAGCTTCTTCAAATTTATATATTTATCATAGAAATTCCTCAATAGTTTTCAGGTGTTTTCCTATTGAGGCACCACATGATCAACCAGACACATAAAATCCCCCTTCATATGATCTATCTTACATGCCAATTATTCTTCATGTTATCCCACTGACATGACATATATCCTTCATGTGGATAGTTAAATGATCACATTAAGTAAATACACATATTTTTATTCACTTATAAAAATATACAAACATTTTCAGGTGGACGAGTCTTAATTTTTTTATCATTCTCTCTAGTAATTCTTCTTATCCACCCTCTATGTTTCTTTTATGTTTAGAGTGGAGACTTTTTAGTCATCACCGATCTAAATTTATGTGTCCATACATTGAAATTAAATCTCGTACTTTCCTTAAGATTGTATTTGAAGTGTTCGCATAATATTACGTACGATTTTCATGACCCCCCCATAGGTCATTATTGATATAATCTTTTGGAATCTTAATAAATAGTGAACACATGATAACTCAATCATTACTACCTTTCATGAACCCATTGATTACCAAAGGGATATTTCATGATCAATATAGGATGCCTAATTTGTTTCACATGATAGAATAAAAATTTCTAATATCCTTATACATGAATTAGACAACATGTAAAAGGGCATGTCATGTGATCAGGCCAACATGTTTGGGGCCCATTACTAGCTCAAACTGGAATTTCTATGGTACTTCATAGTATCATGATGTCATGACAAAGGGCCATTTAATGACCAGTATACTTATCACACAATGATACTGATCCCATTGCATTAAATATATTGTAAAACTAATACATACATGGAAGGAATAACATTAATATATCACCACATGATCCCCTTTGGTGGTTTTTATGATTCTCAATTGAAATGTTTTTCTTCTGCTCTGGTCTGAGGGGCATTTTTTAACATCAGGGCTCTTCTATATGCCATTGTGAGATATGTACGGATCATCAGATGAATCTTATATGATTAAGATGCATTTTCAAATGCATTTAATGAGATAAATTTATATATCATGTGAATCACATAACCCTATCGCATTATTCTCCAAAGTCCATGTTATTACAAGTACTATTAAAGGCCAAATGACTTGTGCACTCTAGAGGATTAATATCCATAGATCAATTTTGGTTCATTATATCCTTTTGGAAACAATAATACAAATTAATTGGAAAATTTTCCAACCCTAAAAACACTAATTCTCATTTAGTGGGATTTAACACCCCCCCCCCCTCAAAAGTGATGTTTTAAAGCACAAGGACCCGGTTTTGAGGATATAAATACCTACATGAGTCATTTGGGCTTCCATTGGATGGTATTCTAAGTATCGTATTGTGTTTTGAGAGACTTTGGGACTTCCTCATGGTAACCTATAAATTTGGGAGTGAGAGTCTGATTCATCTCACTTGAGGACCAAACCTCCAATGCTATCATCATTTTATCTCTCATGTGATTTCTTCACAAGACAGATTCATGTCACTCTATCACAAGAACAATTCACAAAATATGATCATGTGATATTTTCACTTGTCCTATTTATATGATACCTTTTTAAAAAAACTATTGTGACTTACCATTTGACTAATCAATTTTAACTTCTTTGAACTTGGACACATGTCCACGCCCATAGGGTAACATCACATGCTTCATGTATCTATCAGATGATTCTACATGGTAAATAAAGAATTATAAAATGTTAATGAAATTCACAACATCACATTACCAAAACATATTAAATAGAACAACTAATCACAAGTGGTTATATGGGTCACACAATGATGATATTTTTTTATAGGTCATATGATCTTGAGATTTGTAATAGGTCATACGATTGGGAGCCTTTATATGGGTCACATGATTCACAAGACCTTGATGGGATCCAAAGATTCATGAGGATTGGAATTGGGTTTTCACTCCACATGATTACATCCAAATCATGTGTTTTATATTTTTTCATTCCATCTATTTTTAAGAGTCCAATTTCATTCTAATACATGAATTTTAGGTCCTTCCTCATATGGATTTAAAAATATATTATACAACATTAGTGGCTCATCTGAATTCTATGGCTGTGAATGTGAATACTGAATAGTGTGTTTTCATCCATTCATATCAGGAGTGGATATGAATCCTGATATGGAAAAACATTCAAGAATATCCTTATTACGAATCATTACCTAAATATAGGTTTGTTCTAAAAACAATGATCTTATATCAGTTCCCTAGTAAAATATCATGCATCCATGAATCTTGAAGATCCATAACACCTTTGTGTAAAATATAAAAAATACCAGAAACATAATTTTAGTACAGGGATAATCCAAAATATATATATCAAAAAAATTTGAAAATATACTTATAAGAGTTCAATCATGAATCTTATCCGGACATTCATATATACCAATAGATAATGTGAAATATGGTAAGAATATTATATTTATATAGAATCCGTGATATGACCTATAATTGAAAGGGTGTTTTAGAATGGATTGGGTATTTTTTTTCTAGGGTTTTCATATTTCCACTAGATTTACAGGTTTGGATCACTTTATTGAGGCCCCCTAGTTTTCAAAAAACCAATATATTATTAACAGGGTATTAATGAAATAATTATTCATCTGATGGAGTTCAGACACAAAAACATTTCAACTTCTACATGGTGAAGTCAACATCAGTCAATGTGATGATATTAAAAAATTTGATGCACTAATTTTTGGAGATATATACTTCGTGTTCCTCCCTACATCATCCATATGGGATGACATGGAGAAGACCCCTACCATTTCTAAGGATCTGATCTTTTAGATAATAAGGCCCCAATGAATGTATAAGGCCCCAACCTTAAACCTTACTTAATATTGAATTAAATGAATAATTCACATTGAGGATATTTTTAAGTTTAGAGTTTTAGAGAATTAGGACATAACTATTACATCTCAAAATATTACAAAGTAGACACTTCTACTAAGTTTCCATAAAAAAACTCTTCAAAGAAACATGTCTAGTTCAATGTTTTAGATACCATGTCTTTCCTTGATCCCATCCTTGACCCTATTCATCTTTATGTCCTCTGTAAAAACTTTCAAAAACGTGGGATGAGCATTAAAAGATCAGTAAGGGATATAAAAATATTGAATGGAAACATGAGTACATGTATACATAAGAATCAATGAAATCACACTTTACTCATTAAACATAAGCACTTTAACATACCTCATCAAATCATGAATAAAACAGAGAAATCATAAGGCATAAAGGTAACTTGAGGAATTCAAAACATTATTACATAGGGAGTAACCCTCTTGGTTACGTTTCGAATACCCATCATAGTATATCCCATAAATCTCTTCGGATAAACGTTAACGTTTAACACCTTCGCGTTACCCAATGCATTGGAGAGCTATATCGGGCTCATCCGCCCTTAGTTTATCATGGAACCACCCATTTTCATAAAAATGACCAAGAACCATAACATAAATTTATCACATAAAACATTCATAAATTAAACCTAACATTTCAACATTTCAATCACAATATAACATTTTAGGATATTGAAATAATGAATCCATTCAAAAAACAATTTTCAAAACCATTTAAAACATTTAAAAAAAAGATTTTTGAATCAAAGTGTCCCATACCACCTTGAAACTTTTAACATTTTAAACCATTAATATCCATATAAATAAATCCTTAATAACATTTTTAAAACATGGATATTAATAAGAACAAATCATTAAAACAGTTAAAGCGATATTTTGGTTAAAGGGATTTTACCAAAATTAGAGACACTTTAATACAATAATTGTGGAATAACATTTAATCATAACATTATAATATAATGAGAATAAATGGATTTATGATATAATATTCCAAAGGACAGTATATACACCATATAACAGTGAATTGGTGCATAACAACAATGAAGTCTCAATAGAAATTTAAAATGTGATGAAATCCCTTATAAAGAATGTATCCTTAAATAAAGGATAAATCAATCTCAATATTATGTGTGACAAATATAAACACACCCAATATAAGAGGATATTAAGTGTAAAACAATAAAAGGTCATTCAGACATATTAAAAGAATGACATTTTCAATAACTACATGTTGAACCCAAAGAAATCGAAATTGGGTTAAAAAGTTCCCTTGGTAAAACTCGACACCCTAACGGCGTCACTTAAAAATCCAGAAAATTAGTTGATGAGAGATAAAAAGGGTATCTAATCACTTGGACATATAATTTACATCAATAAGGATATATAAGAACATATCCCAACATAATATTATGTGAATTAAAATACATAACACATGAAGTCTTTCAAAAAGAGAAGGGTGAAAGGTACCCTTACAGACTTGGGTAACTTTTGAAACGTACACCCCATTGAAGAAGTGTCATAAAATGAATATGTAAATACCCATAAAAGTTATTATATTACAAAAGGAGTATAATAATGGGAATTACATACACCACTAAAAGTAAATGGTGGCAAATGTAGCATAAATCTCACGGGAATCAATGTGAGATGAAAAATCCCTTATGAAAACTCGGCAGCCTAACTACGCCACATAAAACATCCAAAAATGTATTGATGAGATCAAATAGGGTCTCTCATAATATTAAAATAAAATTTAAAGCAAGAGGAATATAAAAAAACATCCCCCATCATAACAAAGAGGAGCTTAAAAGAATTACCATAAAGGAGATTACTTAAAAATAAAGATAGAGGTATGATCCCTTACCTCATGTCCGACATGACTCGATCATTCATTAATCTCCTGAATAATAAAATTTGGTCAATTTATAATTTCATAAGGACCTACTCTAAATATTATTATTCAGTTAATACCACATATTATAATGTTATAATAATTGGTTAATAAAGTGAGTTCATATCAGACGTTTTTGTCGATGTTCGGTACATGAGTAAAAATCGAAATTGTTTGAAAATAATTTTCCATGTAGTTATAGGTAAATCATATAAATAATAGAATTAATATTTTAAATATCATATATATCAATTATATATTCATTTTATACTATTCCATATCATTTGGAGATAAAAAATTAAAAGCACCGTTCATGGAGACGGTAGGTCGTACGTACGCATGAACGCTACTTTCATTTTTTTGTCATATAAATGGAATTAAAAAAATGAGGGATATATATATAATAATTCGAGAATTATATACTTAATTTATATGTAATATATTACATATATATCCATTATATATATGTACTTATATTAGTACATAGCATTTGGAGATAAGAAATGAAATGTACCGTTCATGGAGATGGTAAGTCGTACGTACGCATGAATGCTACTTTATTTCTTTTTTTTTTGTATTAAATGGAATGAAATAATAATGATATAAAGGTATATTATAATTTTAGTTGGATATAATTTGTAATACCATTAATTACATCAATTATACGTCCCACATACGGCATTAACGAATCAAATCACTTTGAGGGGGCAGTAGTCCGCACTTCCTAAAATGAAGACATCACATTTACTAATAATGGAATCCATAAAGCTGTGACATAAATGAAAAATACAGAAGCATAAAAAAACATAAACATATCATATATCATATATAAATATAGTGACATCTTAATGGCCACCTTTGATGGTGTTAATAGAATATTGAACAATCATCATTTCGTGAGGCAGTAATTCGCAATCCACAGAAACAGTATGTTCTTTAACCATTAGACGAAGGTGTGTGTAAGTGTAGCTCAAATCCTTCATATAAAAACATCCTAGTATATCTAATATACTGTTTTTGTTACAAAATAAAGGAATAAAAAGTGTTTATAGGGTTGGAGAAGCAAAATAAAACATAAGAACTCAAGAGAGGACACTACCTTTAAATCGGGTAACTCTCTTTGATTTGAGCTCAAAGGCATCCTTGGAAAGGATTATGCCCAAAGTGAGGATTCAATGATTAAGAGAGGGATGTCTAGAGATGAAATGGTCAGGGGTTGGCCGATCCAAATGATTTAGAGGTGTGGGTAATGTGGTAGAGGTGGGGGCCTTTTATAAGAGGAGAGGATGGACACTCTTGGAATGTTATAAAATATTACATTATTATATAATTATTTTCGGATTTTAAAGGTCCAAAAAGGATATATTTCTAGTCTTAGGTGATAAGGTTTCTAAATACACCCATACAATATATTTTTTACAAGTTTAGGTCTTATATTTTACATTATCTTTTCATTTTATTTAAATCGTTAAATAATGAGGTAATCGTTGCATCACCATGGTGTCATAAATAATTTAATTTATTTAGTGTCTAAAAATTATAAAAAAATATCATGATGGGGGAAATATTTTTTTCTCTCAAATTAATATTTATTGTCAAAAATATTACTTGTATAACCCCATGGAAAAATTGTTTTTGAAAAACAACACGTGTTTGTGACATTTTAATTTTAACTTTAAATAAAAAGTTATTTATGTCATTTTCCTACCAATGTGGCTCCATGGGGTCCCCATGTTGACCCATGGATTTTCTTGGTTGTCAATTACACATATAATGTGGGTATGACATGTTTATAGGTCATTTCATATTATTAAAACATTATTTTTACCATAAAATACACTAATTACCATTAATCGTGATTTATAAAACTTAAAAATTACGATTCACGAAAAATTATTTTAATCTCATTAAACCACATTTTACAACTCAATGACAACCATGTATGTCGTATTTTTGAAAATAAAATCACAGATGAGGCAGAGATTCTTTTAAATGAAAAATCAGTTTCTTTAACTACCACTTAGTGGTTTCAATATTTATAAAAAATTGAAGTTTTTTAGAAAAATACCAAAAATTAACCATAAGATATATTTGATATTCCGAATTCGAAAATGATTTCTATTTTAAAAAATTAAAAACATATAAGTTTCATTAATTAATTTAATAATTAATTCCCGCTGTCAAAACAAATAACGTATTTTTTAGAAACAATATCTATTAATTGATTGGCACTAGTTTTAGTCCAATTTCAAAGTGAAATTAATTCCAATGACCACTATTGTATTAAATGGTAAAAATATATTATAATTGTACATTAAAACCAATTCAAAAGATAATCTAATAATATAAATAAATTATATTAAAAGGAGGTTTTGAATTAAAATACATGATTTTTCACTATTCATTAAAAAATGACCTTTATCGGAAATTACCAAAAATTTACACAATGTAAATTTTGATGTCCCGATTCTAAAGAAGAATTTTATTTGGTCCAATATAACATATGAAAATTTCAAAAAGTGGATTTAAAAAGCATTCTCCATTAAAAGGGGGTTAGTCGACCTTTTAAAAAATATTAGAATATTTTCGCTTAAAATTAGATTCGTTCACATTTTATGCCTCTAACATTTATTGGACAAAATTAAAAATATTTGACAGACATATATAATCATTTTGTAGTTAGTTCCATTCATTCCCTCCTTTACAACATTTAGGCATTAACTACCATTTAAAATAATATTATATAATTATTAGAGTGAAACACAAGATTCCCAGGAAACTAGGTTGTTCGGTATTGGGTACGCCATCGAGCATAGCATCCCCTTTAATGTAATATT
The DNA here is from genome assembly GCA_963277665.1 of Viscum album. NCBI lineage: Eukaryota > Viridiplantae > Streptophyta > Magnoliopsida > Santalales > Viscaceae > Viscum > Viscum album. Next base: position 1,453,087,940 of record OY728155.1, read on the forward strand.
AATATTTTATTCACAAATATGGATAAATATGAAAATGTCATATTCTTTGTTTACCTGTGTTGTTACATCCTTCCCCCCTTTTAGGAATTGCTTCCTCAAAATTTTTAAAATTGGGCTTGGAAACTTCATTGATAATCCCACATCGAAACAGGAGTTAGTAAAACAATCACTTTAAAATAAAGAAAGAGAAGTACAAATGTCACCCAAGTTAACCCATACTACGATTGTATGTAGGAAATCATGGATATGGAGGAAATAAGAAAGGGTCATGTTTTGAGGGAGATTGATAGTAAACATGTCTAGGAGAGAGTTAACCATAAGAAAATCACAAACTTGTGATGGGTTAAACGGTATTCGATTCCCTAGTAGGAAAAGTTAACAGACAAAATTTTTTTTTAAGTTATTCTTCATTGAGGAATTTATTTTTGAGCTTAACTAAATCATAATGAAACATAATTACTTGTCACGTAGACTTCCAAATTTTACTAGATTCATTAATCAAACTCATATATTCTCCAAAAGATGAGTATTTAGGAAGACTTGTTCACATTAAGAGTACTATAATCAACTTCCTGAGATTCACCTAATCCAAAAAATAGAACTATATATTTTCCATGTCCTTAGACAAAATCCAAAACAAAAATTTTTAGTATGATATCAGATAATCCACAAAAGTATAATACTTTATAAAAAGAAAATCTATTCTTAATCTCCAAAATCTGTCAAAAAAAAACCAAAGTTCAACGAAGACCATTCGATAAAAAATTGTCCATAAAATTCTTTAAAGTAAACCAAACGAAGATTGAAACCCAAATATTTGAAGGATTTAATAACGTAGTGTTCCAAGGTACAAATTAACATTTATCTCCAAATAACATGAGTTTCTCATAAATTCTCATATTGAAAAGTAATTAACCTAATCACATATCCCCGATGATTGGTTAATCATTTCCATAGATAAACCAACATAAACATACTCTTGATTCCTAAAATCATCTAAAAAAATAAGTCAAACTAACCAGGGACTTCGCCTAGTCCAGTTGCAGGTGATAAATACCAGTCGCACTTTGGTTGTGGGGTTGATTCTCACAGCTTTGTCCTACGCGACGGGTTGTCACACGGTCTGTGTGTTGTCCTTTTTCAAAAACTATATAATTATTAAAAAATTCCCCAAAACAAGTTAAAATCTTCAAAAATAATCATAACATATTTTATCATCAAGTTTATCTAATGCCTTTCAATTTCCATAATAATATATAATAACCCATAATTTCCTCAAAAGTAAGGATCAGACAAACCGTAATGGTTACCATTATAATTATTTCCTGAACTTCCACATCAATTGGTCATCTCGTACATGATGCATTACAGAACATACCAAGGTACAACTGGTTGATCATGACTCCTTGATAGTTGGTTTAGAACAACCACTTGTTTCCTCTTTGAACCCCCCATTTCATCCAGTCCCTTAATCAGAGAACCACCACAGTTTCCTTCAAACCTATTGTCACTTTGGTTCCTTCTAGATCCATCCATTTACTAAAAACAGAAAAGTCATTGTAATTATATCAAGAAAAAGATCATGTACTAATGAGGAAGATAAACAATAAGATATACTTACTCATTCACTTTATCTAATACTAGGACTCTTTCTGAAATCCTAACCATTATGGTAATGTCACTTATGCTTAGAGAATACCCTAACCTCTAAAGTTATATAAACCAACCATTGATACCAACTACAAGGCCCCGACCTTAAACCTTACATATATTGAATTAAATGAATAATTCACATTTAGGATCTTTTCAGGTTTAAAGTTTTAGAGAATGAGGAAATAACTATTGTAGAGACCCAAAGCTTGACGTACATGGATATTACATTACTTTAATGGAATACTTAATACATAACAAAAACACACACACAAGGACCATAATAGTTAAGTGTCTTTGGAAACATGGAACGTACTCCTCTAATAGTGGTGAATGAACTTCAAAATCTCCCATAAAGATCTTCCCTTTTTTTTCTTACCTAAAACCTTTCTTTATATCCTGGGGAAAAGAAAACATAAAAAGGGTGAGCTCAAATGCTTAGTAAGGGTATGCAAGGATAAAATAAAACATACAATATTCATTTGAACTTAAAAACATCAACATAATGTTTAAACATCAGAATCTTGAGAAATGACACTAAACATGGAAGTATGTAAGGCATAGATCATAAATAAATATTAAGATTGATGAAACAGCATGCTAATAAAACATGAAAATGTCGCAACCATTAAGCACATGATATGATTTCCATAGTAGCCAAGGAATTGCTGCCAAGACCATCTAAGTGGACAAAGTCCCTTTCGGAATCGAGTTCACTCCTCGTTCCAGTCCTGTATTACTGAACCGGTTTAACTTGCCGTTCCAGCCATGTCAATCTCATGAGATATAAATCTGTACCCAATGCATTGGAGGGAGATATAGGTCCCACCCATCTCATAATGAAATAATTATTACTTGTGCCACAAAAAAACATACATCATTCATAGTCTCCCAATAAATATAATGGGTTTCATAATCATTATCCCATAATCACATAATCCATATAAAAGAAATGGATATCATTTCATAATAAGAAAAGTGAAACCATGTAAATCATAGAGACATTATACATGAAACATACACATATGAAATAATGTCATCTTAGATGGAAAAATGATTTCATAAAACACTTGAAATGAATTTTTGAGGAAAATATCCTTTGTTTTTCAAAATATAATTCTTTTCACAAAACGTCATACTATTTTAAAATAAATAGTTTTTGTTGAAAATAGACATTAAATATTTTTAGGAAGCATCATGAAGACAAGTCTTTATAAAACTGTAAAAATCTGTTCGTGCCGTATAAGTTAAAAAACATTCTTCTTGTACATTTGTCGGAAAATTTAATAAAAGTACCTCGTTGGGTAAACAAAAGAATAATTCATTCCATACCATGTGGGAATATTAAAAATGTGTATAAAAGGACTTTAAAAATACATGAATACTCTTTTATAAAATATGGACTTGGATGATAGAAATAACCCCAGTAAATACTTATGAATAAGTAATCTCGGATAAAAATGAGATTTGCACAATTATCCCTTACCTTAGGTCCAATTTGCTTCGTAAGTGTCCGAACCTCCTGTATAATGATTTAAATAATGTCATTGAGTTATTCCAGAATCATAATCATTGTTATGATATCATATATGGTTCACTTATGACTTTATATTTCCCTTTCTTTTGTAAATTTCATGTTAAAGAGCATTTTGGGTAAAATCGTTTCATTTGTCGTCCGTGTTTTGACTTGTAATTATTCATAGGATTACTTAGATCATGATTACATAATTCCATAATATAAAACATGATTTATATATAATATATATTCATAATATACATGTAAAGACCCGAAAATTTCAAGGGAAATATTTTTTGTCTAAATTTTCGTTGGGATTTTACAAGAAAGCAGTTTCTGACGGCGCCTGATTCCGAGGCCAGGTGTGTCCGGAATCAATTTCCGAAGTTTATCATGGGTACGTTCAGTGAACGAACGAGCGGGTTTTTCTAGATTATAAACCGATTCTCGGAATCGAATTCCGAGGGCACCGATGGAATCGCAGCACTAGTATTTTCTTAGAAACGTCTTTCCGGAGTTGCGTTTTCTTGGGTGTGGTTTTTAATTTTTGGGGGTTAAGTGAAGAAAATAAAATAAAGTGGTTCGACAAATTTATTTTATTTCACTTAAAGTCACTTAAATCCACTTAAAGCTACGTACGATGAGTTGAAGCGGATAGAGTACAATTCAAAATATCCTACCCTCTTGGTAGGATATTTGTGAGGTGGGGACCGCATGAGCCGCACCGTTTCTTTTCCGCTAAGTAACGCACCCGCGAAAACCCCTATTAAATGAAATTCAACCGTGCGTTTTTCTGGTTATGAAACGCCCCAATTAATTGGGCAGTTAAATCTTTAAAATTAATTCAACGAATTAATTGTTCGTTTCTTATCATTTGAATTTCAAAAGCTTTAGTCAATAATAAAGTAAGGGTTGAACTTATTTTATTTAGTTGGACTTATGGCGTGGAGAGAATTTGGGAGGAAAGCGTTCTTCTTTGACGAAGAACGCGAAGAACGCGAAGAATGCTCCGACCTACGACGAAGAACCCAAAACCCTTGGAGATAGATGACGTGACGCCGTGTACCGCGATGTCCATGACGCTTCTTCCGCGATTCTCCCTCCGCGATGCTTCTTCCACGATGATCCAACCCTACGACAACCTTTGATCGACAACGACAAGGTAGGGGGTAGCGCTCTTTTTTTAATTCTTTTCGGTTTATAACATCAACAAGGATTTAATTATTATAATTAAATCTCTATGTTCTCGATCCTCGGAGTTCTTCGACGCGACGCCGAGTACCGCACGACAGCGATGCCCTTCCGCGACGCGGCGACCCTTTCTTCTACGACAGTCGATCTCGCGTCCGACGGCAAAGTTAAGGTAGGGGTTTGTTGTGAAATAATTTATATATCCGTGGATGTTTCCTCCTAAAACAAAGAACCTGGATCAAGTGCAATTTTAATTTATTAAATTGTATCTTGTAACGTTTTCATATGATAAATTATTTCATCCCGATTGTTATCACCTAACGCGGCGGGTGCGGGCCAAACAAACACGGCCCGACAACCCTCTGCAGTTCTTCGTTGATGTGAGGATTGGCGGGCGACGACAAAACATTCCGCAGAAGTGATTCTTTGTTTCCGCAGTGAAGTACGAGATCCAGGAGGAGCTACAGCGCAGACAGAAACGAAATCGGACCACCAAAGAAACTCTGGTGGCCCGCGGAACCCTCCGGCGGCGCGGGTCACCGGTGCGGCGGTGCCGGCGGACGGGGGCGGCGGCCAGCCGACCCACGGCCGTGTGGGTCCGGCACTCACGGGACGCGGCAATGCCGCGTCCGCTGACCAAGGGAGGCCCCCGCAGTGGGGGGGGGGGGGGGGGGTGTTGACACGCGGGGGCAGCGCGCCCCCGCCCCGGACTCTGCCCGCTCCGCAGAGCCGAGCCGGGCCGAGCCGACCCACCGGCCGGGTCGCGCCCAGGCCGGGCCGAGTCGCGCCCAACCGGGTCGAACCCGGACCCAGGTCGGTCGACCCGGTTCGGGCCGACCCAGGGGGGTCGGGCTGGGTCAGTCCGGGCCCAGAACCCCCGTCCCCAGACCTTTTCAGTCTTTTGCTCGTAACTGGGGCTATGAGCCTCCGAACGACGTGCTGTCAGCAGCGATGCGATCCTTGGATCAAGACGGTCGTTTCGGTATATCACACTAATGGTTTTGGAAAACTTTGGGTTCGGCCGGGTTGGTTCGTACACGAAACCAACTGGGCCCTTGGAGCAAAAACACTCATATCTTGAGCTTCGGACGTCCGATTGACGTGTCGTCAACTTTGTTGGTTTCCTCTAATTGAGAATGATCTTTTGGCATACTCCGATCGAGGTTTGGAAGTCTTTGAAGTGCGGTCGGGTTGGTTCACTCACGAAACCAACCGGGCCCCTGAAATGAAAAAGCCAATAACTCACAGACCGGGGGTCTGATTGACGCGTCGTCTGTCTCGCTGAATTCCTCATGATGAGACGGAACTTTTGGCATAATTCGCCTGGGGTTTGGATGCAGTTGGAGTTTGGGTGAGTTGGATTGTACTCGAAATCCAACCGGGCCCTTGGAACGGAAAAGCTGATATCTTTCAGACCAGACGTCTGTTTGACTAACCGTCAGCGGCGTTGGTGATCACGTTGTGATACGGTCCCTTTGAGTATACTCTATGGGAGTTTGGGGTATAGTTGAGATACGGCCTGGTTTGTTTGCACATGAAACCAACTGGGCCCCTGGGACAAAAAGGCTAGTAACTCACTGACCGGGCGTCCGAATGACGCGCCGTCTTTTGCGTTGAGACCCCTGTTGTAACGACCTGAAATTTTTGAATAAATTTTGTCTCCTAATTTTATGTGTTATTGTTATACTGAACAAAAATGTTTTATTTGATAAACATGATTATAATTATTATGAGATCAGTGGGTTTTGACTATTATATAACCATCAGTCAACATGACCGCTGTGAACAAAATGTTTTGATTATTGTCTCTAAATATAAGTAATCTTGGTTAATTATTATAGAAAGAAGATTCGATGGCCTCACCTTGTAGTCTTGGACCGATCGAAGCCCATCTAACAGAGCTTGGGAAGGAGGTAGCACCACTGGGCTTTGCTCTGGATCAAATCCAAGCCGAACTTCATCATGTGAAGCTGGAACGAAATCGCCTTCGTGAGAAGTTCAAAATGATAGAAATTACTACTCGGGCAATGTTGACTGAGCCGCCCCAAGCTTCTATCACCCTAGCACACCTTACTCTTAGGTCCTATGCTGGTATTATAAGGGGTTATGTAACGAGACCGTAACTACCTTGTGTAATCCTTATTTTAAATAAAAATTGGGATTTCTTCTTATGATGAAGTTTATGAATTTTGAAATGACCGGATAAATATAGTATGCATATTTTTGATGAATTTTAGAAAAAGGATATTTTAAATATGTTTATGTAAACCCTAAATAATTAAAAATGTGTAATGATTTTCAAAAAATGGTCTTCTACAATTATGTTCAGTACTAAATTTAGAGTCTAATAAGATCAACTTGATTTTTGATGAATAGTAAATTATGAATAGTGATTTTATGATTAAGATTAGTAATATGACCAAATGGATTAGTAATCTCACTTAAAGAAGGTTTTAAAATAATCTAGGCACCTTGATTAAGTAATGTGATTCAATAAAATAGTTAAATAACGGTTTCATTAATTATTATTCAAGTATTAGTTTTTTTCGGGTGAATAGTGTTTTTTAATTAAAAATTTTAATTAAAAATAATTAGAAAATTATTTTTATAAAAATGACTTTATTTTTGAACTCAGAGCATCGATATTATGTTATGGTAATTTTTGTGGTTTTTTTCTGAAAAAAATGAATTTTCGATGAATAGTGTTTTTATTTAAAAATTAAATTAAAAATATTTAGAAAATTATTTTTATAAAATGGATTTCATTTTTGAAATCAGAGCATTGATATTTGGTTAATGTGAAATTTTGGGATTTTTCTGAGAAAGTTGAATTTTCAGTGAATAGTAAAAATACAGTTTTAGGGTTTCGATATGTTTAATGACATCATAACGGTGTCATGATGATGTCATGAGATCTTTTGAGGGTTGGCCGGCCAAGGGTGATGAATTATTGTTTTGGGGGCCCCATGTGGCCTAACTCCATGATAAATGACAAGGGAGAGCACATGGTTTTGAGAAAAGCACATGTGAGGTGTCCCTTGGCCATTAATGCCTTGTCCCCTCACTTTCCCTATAAATACCAAGCCCTCCTCTCATCCATTCGACTCCCCACTCATTCCCAACGAATTTATGGTCTCATTACCTCCCAAGGAGTCCTCCCAAGGTTCCCCCAAGCCCTCAAGGTCCCAACCTTTGAGGTTTAAGAGTTACATTTTAAGGTAAGGGATCCGACCTCTCTCTTTCTTTTCAAGTAATCTCTTTTATGTATTTTCTTTTATACTCCTTGTTATTATGTGGGAGGATGTTCTTTTATATTCATCCTACTGCCTATTTCATGTTCATATGATGAGAGACCCCCCCTTGCTCTCATCAATTCGTTTTAAGAATGTTTAAGTGGCGCCGTTAGGCTGCCGAATGTTTAAGGGATTCCTTCACCTTCCTCGTTTTCAAGTTCTATTTTCATTCAAGTCTTTCATGTTCCTTTTTGTTATATTGGGGTATGATATCTATATATATCATACTGGACTCTTATGTTCATATGATGAGAGACCCCATTTGATCTCTTCAATTCAGTATTTTGATGTTTTAAGTGGCGCCGTTAGGCTGCCGAATTTTTAAGTGGTTCTTCACCCTTCTCGTTTTGATGTTCTACTTTCATGTCAATTATTTCAAGTTCTTTTTTGTTATATTGGGGTATTATCTCTATATATATCATACTGGAATCTTATGTTCATATGATTAGAGACCCCATTTGATCTCTTCAATTCAGTATTTTGATGTTATAAGTGGCGCCGTTAGGTTGCCGAATTTTTATGTGGTTCTTCACCCTTCTCGTTTTGAAGTTCTACTTTCATGTCAATTATTTCAAGTTCCTTTTTGTTATGTTGGGGTATGATCTCTATATCTATCATACTGGACTCTTATGTTCATATGATGAGAGACCCCATTTGATCCCTTCAATTCAGTATTTTGTTGAAGTTTAAGTGGCGCCGTTTGGCTGCCGAATTTTTAAGTGGTTCTTCACCATTCTCGTTTTGAAGATCTACTTTCATGTCAATTCTTTCAAGTTCCTTTTTGTTATGTTGGGATATTATCTCTATATCTATCATACTGGACTCTTATGTTCATATGATGAGAGACCCCATTTGATCTCTTCAATTCAGTATTTTGTTGAAGTTTAAGTGGCGCCGTTAGGCTGCCGAATTTTTAAGTGGTTCTTCACCATTCTCGTTTTGAAGTTCTACTTTCATGTCAATTCTTTCAAGTTCCTTTTTGTTATGTTGGGGTATGATCTCTATATCTATCATACTGGACTCTTATGTTCATATGATGAGAGACCCCATTTGATCTCTTCAATTCAGTATTTTGTTGAAGTTTAAGTGGCGCCGTTAGGCTGCCGAATTTTTAAGTGGTTCTTCACCATTCTCGTTTTGAAGTTCTACTTTCATGTCAATTCTTTCAAGTTCCTTTCTATTATGTTGGGGTATGATATCTATATCTATCATACTGGACTCTTATGTTCATATGATGAGAGACCCTATTTGACCTTGTCAATTCAATTTTGTTGATGTTTAAGTGACGCCGTTAGGCTGCCGAATTCTCACAAGAGAAATCTTTTTTTTCTTCCTTTCATGTTCTTCATTTCACATGGTATATTTTTAAATTTCATTACCATGTTCTTAAATCCCTTATATTTTTTCCCTCTACTGTTTTATGGGTCATTTATGAATGTTTGACCCATGTCCCCTCTCTTCTCAATGTTTTCTAAAACCTTGTAACATAGCCGTTATGCTGCAGAATTTTCGTCTCAAAATGCCTCTCTCTCTTTTCTAAAAATTATTTTATGTTATAAAGTGAATACTCAAAGCTCTTATTTCTACAGGGTTATTCACATATATATCAAAATTTTCTATTTTAAATTCTGGGAATTACATACATGAAACCCTCTTTCCCTTTCCGTGGGTTTAAAGTGACGTAAAGATCATGTCTTTAAAGCAGTTTTTAAAACGTTATGATTATGAAATGAAACCCATTTATTTTATGCTATATGGGTTATTTATGAAATGTTTGATGATGATATATGTGGCTCACATGATAATAAAGGCAAATTTAAGGGTGCGCCCTGATAGCGCTCCAATGGATTGGGTAATGATGTAACCACTAGAGATTACAATTTTCACGATACCTTGGTGAATAACCTTGGTAATTTTAAAATGACACCTTGGGGATGGACCTTGGTGATATGTTCATGATTGTCTATGTTAAATGATGTAGCCACATCTTCAAGTTATGAAAAAGTTTTATTTTTATTATGATATGCCTCATGATTTCATTTTCATGCATTAAAGTTCTTTTCATGACTTTATTGATGTATCTCAAGTTCATATGTAAAATGTTTCACTTGTTTCCCTTGCTGGGCCTTCTGCTCACCCTTACTTTTGATGTATGTCCCCAGGTTATGAGATGCAGTAATGAGCCTAGGGTGAACATGAGGAGAAGCCTTTCAAGTGTTTAAGAAGAATGTTTTTTTGTTTCATGTTTTATGTTCCTTGTTTCCAAGACACTAAACCTTAAAGATCCTCAGTTCTGTGTAATGGAATGAAAAGTTATGTTATAAAAAGACGGGATTCTATAGTTGGTATCAAAGGGAGGTTTAGTTATTTGTGGAAATTAGGATATGAAAACTCTAGGTGGAACCCTATAGAAAAGTTTAATATAGGAAATCTTCCTGGTATTTTGGTGAGTATTGAGTAAGGGGTTGCCAAGCAAATACATCCCTGTCTGGATATGAGCAGGTAGAGGTGGCTCTGGCACAGATGTACATAGGGGTAAAACCCGAAAACACCGCTTTGAGCTAGACTCAAACGGGAACTGGTACACGACAACGGGCCTTGCTGCACTCTTGGTTACGACACTCCCGGGGGATATGCTTTGGTAAATTCATAAGCTTGGTATGAACCATTGTTAAAGGAACAAAGATAAAATAAAATAAAGGTTCACATAAGAATATATGATCATTCATAACCTAGATGGGAACCTAGGAGATCACAAGTTAGGGTATACCTTTCATATACAAGTTATCTTTATATGATTTCAGTTCCTTTTCATGATTATTAGCTAAGTACTTAAGCCCCTAATTATGATTTCTCTTCTTAGTTAATGGTGGGAAATGGAAGAACATGTTCCGACAACCAATGTGATAGGAAATGCGACGATTTTCGTATTAATATGACAGGGATGATTATGGGATTAAAATATGATTATTATTTTGGAAGACGTTCATTATTTTGGGAACCATATTTGATCGAGGTAAATAGATTACTACGGTATTTTCATTGAGGAGTAAGGTTGACTTATATTTTGAAGAATCGATGAATTTAAGGTTAACTTATAGTAATTTAGGTTACTTATGGGAATGACTAACCTATCTTGGGTAAAATATGTTTAGGTTAGCTACTTTTTTATAAGATGTTAGGAGTGGTTGATGTTGTCTGGAGATGAACAATGAAGTTGTTTTGGAAGACTATGTTATCAAATCCTTATTGTATTTGGGTTTCAATCTTAGTTTGGTTTGTTTTGAGGAATTTTAAGGACCGTTATTTATGGAATGGTCTATGATGAACTTTGGGTAGTACCATGGAACTTTGATGATTTAAAAGTAGTTTCCATTCCTATGGGATTATTTCTTTTTGAAGAGTTGTTTTACCTTAATCTTTCTGTTTTTGGGATAATGTTTAAAGATAGAAGAAATAGATAGTTAATCTTTTTTAGATTATGTGATTCTATAGAAGATGATTCTTGTGCTTTTATGAGACCAAGTGTTTTTGAATTCTCATCATTTGGAGAAAAGATTAGTGTTGGTAGGGACTTGTTAAAGGATGAAACTCTACTTGAAGGTAGGTATATTTTCTTATGTTTTTGTTCTATGTAGTAAATGAAATCCTCAAAATTATGAAAAGAAACGTAAAACAAAAATGTTGTTGGTTTACGTTTCCTACTAGGTAATCAAAGACCGTTTACACACATCATAAGTTTGGGATTTTCTCATGGTTAACTTTCTTCTAATCATGTTCTCTATCACTCTCCCTCAGAACTTGACCCTTTGTTTTTTCCTCCATGTCCATGTTTTCCTACATGGAACCCTAGTGTGGGTTAACTAGGGTGACCATTGTACTTCCCTTTCTTTATTTTAAAGTAATATTTTTACTGACTCCTTTTCCGATGTGGGACTTTCAATGAAATTTCAAAACCCAATTTTAAAATTTCGAGGACGCAATTTCTTAAGGGGGGAAGATTGTAACGACCTGAAATTTTTAAATAAATTTTGTCTCCTAATTTTATGTGTTATTGTTATACTCAACATAAATGTTTTATTTGATAAACATGATTATAATTATTATGAGATCAGTGGGTTTTGACTATTATATAACCATCGGTCAACATGACCGCTGTGAACAAAATGTTTTGATTATTGTCTCTAAATATAAGTAATCTTGGTTAATTATTATAGAAAGAAGATTTGATGGCCTCACCTAGTAGTCTTGGACCGATCGAAGCCCATCTAACAGAGCTTGGGAAGGAGGTAGCACCACTGGGCTTTGTTCTGGATCAAATCCAAGCCGAACTTCATCATGTGAAGCTGGAACGAAATCGCCTTCGTGAGAAGTTCAAACTGATAGAAATTACTACTCGGGCAATGTTGACTGAGCCGCCCCAAGCTTCTATAACCCTAGCACACCTTACTCTTAGGTCCTATGCTGGTATTATAAGGGGTTATGTAACGAGACCGTAACTACCTTGTGTAATCCTTGTTTTAAATAAAAATTGGGATTTCTTCTTATGATGAAGTTTATGAATTTTGAAATGACCGGATAAATATAGTATGCATATTTTTGATTAATTTTAGAAAAAGGATATTTTAAATATGTTTATGTAAACCCTAAATAATTAAAAATGTGTAATGATTTTCAAAAAATGGTCTTCTACAATTATGTTCAGTACTAAATTTAGAGTCTAATAAGATCAACTTTATTTTTGATGAATAGTAAATTATGAATAGTGATTTTATGATTAGGATTAGTAATATGACCAAATGGATTAGTAATCTCACTTAAAGAAGGTTTTAAAATAATCTAGGCACCTTGATTAAGTAATGTGATTCAATAAAATAGTTAAATAACGGTTTCATTATTTATTATTCAAGTATTAGTTTTTTTCGGTTGAATAGTGTTTTTTAATTAAAAAATTTAATAAAAAAATAATTAGAAAATTATTTTTATAAAAATGACTTTATTTTTGAACTCAGAGCATCGATATTATGTTATGGTAATTTTTGGGGTTTTTTTCTGAAAAAAATGAATTTTCCATGAATAGTGTTTTTATTTAAAAATTAAATTAAAAATATTTAGAAAATTATTTTTATAAAATGGATTTCATTTTTGAAATCAGAGCATTTATATTTGGTTAATGTGAAATTTTGGGATTTTTCTGAGAAAGTTGAATTTTCAGTGAATAGTAAAAATACAGTTTTAGGGTTTCGATATGTTTAATGACATCATAACGGTGTCATGATGATGTCATGAGATCTTTTGAGGGTTGGCCGGCCAAGGGTGATGAATTATTGTTTTGGGGGCCCCATGTGGCCTAACTCCATGATAAGTGACAAGGGAGAGCACATGGGTTTGAGAAAAGCACATGTGAGGTGTCCCTTGGCCATTAATGCCTTGTCCCCTCACTTTCCCTATAAATACCAAGCCCTCCTCTCATCCATTCGACTCCCCACTCATTCCCAACGAATTTCTGGTCTCATTACCTCCCAAGGAGTCCTCCCAAGGTTCCCCTAAGCCCTCACGGTCCCAACCTTTGAGGTTTAAGAGTTACATTTTAAGGTAAGGGATCCGACATCTCTCTTTCTTTTCAAGTAATCTCTTTTATGTCTTTTCTTTTATACTCCATGTTCTTATGTGGGAGGATGTTATTTTATATTCATCCTACTGCCTATTTCATGTTCATATGATGAGAGACCCCCCCTTGCTCTCATCAATTCGTTTTAAGAATGTTTAAGTGGCGCCGTTAGGCTGCCGAATTTTTAAGGGATTCTTTCACCTTCCTCGTTTTCAAGTTCTATTTTCATTCAAGTCTTTCATGTTCCTTTTTGTTATATTGGGGTATGATATCTATATATATCATACTGGACTCTTATGTTCATATGATGAGAGACCCCATTTGATCTCTTCAATTCAGTATTTTGATGTTTTAAGTGGCGCTGTTAGGCTGCCGAATTTTTAAGTGGTTCTTCACCCTTCTCGTTTTGAAGTTCTACATTCATGTCAATTATTTCAAGTTCCTTTTTGTTATATTGGGGTATTATCTCTATATATATCATACTGGAATCTTATGTTCATATGATTAGAGACCCCATTTGATCTCTTCAATTCAGTATTTTGATGTTATAAGTGGCGCCGTTAGGCTGCCGAATTTTTAAGTGGTTCTTCACCCTTCTCGTTTTGAAGTTCTACTTTCATGTCAATTCTTTCAAGTTACTTTTTGTTATGTTGGGGTATGATCTCTATATCTATCATACTGGACTCTTATGTTCATATGATGAGAGACCCCATTTGATCCCTTCAATTCAGTATTTTTTTGAAGTTTAAGTGGCGCCGTTAGGCTGCCGAATTTTTAAGTGGTTCTTCACCATTCTCGTTTTGAAGTTCTACTTTCATGTCAATTCTTTCAAGTTCCTATTTGTTATGTTGGGATATTATCTCTATATCTATCATACTGGACTCTTATGTTCATATGATGAGAGACCCCATTTGATCTCTTCAATTCAGTATTTTGTTGAAGTTTAAGTGGCGCCGTTAGGCTGCCGAATTTTTAAGTGGTTCTTCACCATTCTCGTTTTGAAGTTCTACTTTAATGTCAATTCTTTCAAGTTCCTTTTTGTTATGTTGGGGTATGATCTCTATATCTATCATACTGGACTCTTATGTTCATATGATGAGGGACCCCATTTGATCTCTTCAATTCAGTATTTTTTTGAAGTTTAAGTGGCGTCGTTAGGCTGCCGAATTTTTAAGTGGTTCTTCACCATTCTCGTTTTGAAGTTCTACTTTCATGTAAATTCTTTCATGTTCCTTTCTATTATGTTGGGGTATGATATCTATATCTATCATACTGGACTCTTATGTTCATATGATGAGAGACCCTATTTGACCTTGTCAATTCAATTTTTTTGATGTTTAAGTGACGCCGTTAGGCTGCCGAATTCTCACAAGAGAAATCTTTTTTTTTCTTCCTTTCATGTTCTTTATTTCATATGGTATATTTTCAAATTTCATTACCATGTTCTTAAATCCCTTATATTTCGTCCCTATACTGTTTTATGGGTCATTTATGAATGTTTGACCCATGTCCCCTCTCTTCTCAATGTTTTCTAAAACCTTGTAACATAGCCGTTATGCTGCAGAATTTTCGTCTCAAAATGCCTCTCTCTCTTTTCTAAACATTATTTTATGTTATAAAGTGAATACTCAAAGCTCTTATTTCTACAGGGGTATTCACATATATATCAAAATGTTCTATTTTAAATTCTGGGAATTACATACATGAAACCCTCTTTCCCTTTCCGTGGGTTTAAATTGACGTAAAGATCATGTCTTTAAAGCAGTTTTTAAAACGTTATGATTATGAAATGAAACCCATTTATTTTATGCTATATGGGTTATTTAAGAAATGTTTGATGATGATATATGTGGCTCGCATGATAATAAAGGAAAATTTAAGGGTGCGCTCTGATAGCGCTCCAATGCATTGGGTAATGATGTAACCACTAGAGATTACAATTTTCACGATACCTTGGTGAATAACCTTGGTAATTTTAAAATGACACATTGGGGATGGACCTTGGTTATATGTTCATGATTGTCTATGTCAAATGATGTAGCCTCATCTTCAAGTTATGAAAAAGTTTTATTTTTATTATGATATGCCTCATGATTTCATTTTCATGCATTAAAGTTCTTTTCATGACTTTATTGATGTATCTCAAGTTCATATGTAAAATGTTTCACTTGTTTCCCTTGCTGGGCCTTCTGCTCACCCTTACTTTTGATGTATGTCCCCAGGTTATGAGATGCAGTAATGGGCCTAGGGTGAACATGAGGAGAAGCCTTTCAAGTGTTTAAGAAGAATGTTTTTTTTTGTTTCATGTTTTATGTTCCTTGTTTCCAAGACACTAAACCTTAAAGATCCTCAGTTCCGTGTAATGGAATGAAACGTTATGTTACAAAAAGACGGGATGCTATACCTGTGATGAGGCATTCATTTGAGATACTTCTTCATGGAACATTGTGATACGTTTGGTATCGACCAGTAGCTCATGGAGTGGACCCTCCTGGAGCGAGCGTTCGGAGTACAGAGACCGTGTAGCCGGCTGAGACCTGACGACTGCTTGACCGATCGATTCGGTGTGTTTTGGATTGCCCAGTAGGGAGCCCTTGGTTGTAGCGGCAGGCCCACGGCGGATGAACGATTGGTTGTAGCAGTAGCCCTGCAGTACTCAACAGAAGGAGTACCTCCTGAGGCTTTGAGGGGGAGCGCTTGGTTGTAGCGGCAGTCCCACGGCGGATGAGCGCTTGGTTGTAGCGGCAGACCCGCGATACTCAACAGAAGGAGTTCCTCTTGAGGCTATGAAGGGGAGTGCTTGGTTGTAGCGGCAGAACCATGGTGGGAAGTGCTTGGTCGTAGCAGCAGACCCATAGTACTCGACAGGAGGAGTACCTTAGTAGTCTTTGGTCAGTGAGAAGTACCTCGGAGTCGCGATAGGACCACTGTACACTCCAGAGACGGAGCTCTTCAGCAGTTACGGTTTCGATAATAAAAATCATGGTTTGAGGTGAGTCTTTGACCTTTTTGTTTCCCCATGATTGAGATGGGTCAGTTGATAACATAGGTATATGTATGGGTATATACCTGGGAAGTGGTTATCCATTGATTTCATAATCTCTGTGTTTCCTCAGGATTGGGATGGGTTACTTAATAACATCGGTATATATATGGGCATATACTTAAGTAGAGGTTATCTGTTGAGATCTTCTTTGTGGTTATCCTTGTTGTTTTTAGTGATACCATGAGGGTCTCGGGGACCCTACTGAGTATCGTTATACTCTCCCCTGCACGGGCTATGCCCGCACCTCGTTGTGTTGGTTGCAGACGACGGGAAGTGCTGACGGAGGCCGAGTGTTCGAGGACTGGACGGTACCCGGAGGTGGACTACACGACGGGTCAGTACACGGAGGTGGACTACACGACGAGTCAGTATCCGGAGGTGGACTTCACGGCGAGAGGAAACTAGGAGGAGGTTGACGGATGAGAGCGTTGTGGAGGCTATCTGTACCTACCCTTCAGGTAGCATCCGTGGTGGACGATCGTGGAGTTGCACCATCTGTACCTATCCTTCAGGTAGGATCTGAGGAGGATGACTCAGGAGCCGCTTCTTTCCTTCCAGCTATTGTCTTTTTCTGTTGTACTTTGTTCTTTTGTATTTTTACTTTGTTTTGGGTTTGTATTCTGGCCCATTTACTTTTCAGCACTTCTCTTGTACTTAGTGTTTAACTTCCGCTTATACTCTGTGGTGTTTTGTTTACTTTATAAAGGAAATGCCTTCCCAGTTATCGGGATTTACACCTTTGGTGCTAGTCGCCAGCCCCTGGCCTATTGAAGGCGGGCCTGTGGTAGTCACAGCATGGGCCCCGAGGATGGGTCGTGACAATACATATATATAATAGATCATTAAATGGAACGAAATACACCGTTAATGGAGATGGTAGGTCGTATGTATGCATGAACGCTGTTTTCGTTTCCTTATTGAGTTGATGGGAATTTAGTAGATGACATACATATATATACACATAAATCTAGTATCACTATTATGTCATACATTTATTGATTACTTATTATATATATATATATATATATTTTATAATCATTAATGAATGGTTAACGTTGAGAATGAATCTAATCACATCATGGAGACGGTAGTCCGTACGTACGCACGAGCGATGATATCGTTCTCATGATCGTGGAATTGTATTGGAGTTTATGTATACTATTTCATAATAAATATCACTTTAAAATAATCATATATAGTTATTATGTACACCATTATACATATCCAAGTAAGGTGGTGGTGGAAAATAGTTTACACCACGGCGTGGAGACGATATTCCGTACGTACGCACGCGCGGTGATTTCGTTTTCCATAGGATGGATAGATGGTGAAATAGGGTTGTTTCATACTTATAATAACATATCAGTATATTAGTGATACTGATTTTATTGCTTCATAATGAAACAACCTAATAAGAAGAAGTGGAAGAAGAAACAAAGTTGAAAGAATCGGTAACGGACATTACCTCTTCTTTAAAGAGCCTCTTTGAGATCTCCTTTTAGGGCACTAAAATTGGACTTTGATGAAGACCAGAACCTCTAGGATGATTCTAGGGAAGTGGAGAAGATAATTTGGGAGGGGTTGGCCGAGCATGAAGTCTCAATGTGGTGTGAGGAAGATAGGGAGGAGGTGCCCTTTTATAAGGGAGGAGAGGGGCACCTTTGGAATAACTAAAAATATTATTTTATTATAAAGCCAAATTAGGTTTTAAATAGCTCCAAATTGATTTATTTCGAATCTAATGTGGGTATGGGTCTACATCCTCTCATCCAATAGAATTTAGACAAGTTTAGGTTCCTATTTTAACCTTATCATTTAGATTTAACATTAAGTTAGATTATTCTACTTTTACCGTGTCTTTTTGTGTTCTTACACTATAAGGATAATAAACTTACTATAAGAAGTAAAACGAACCCCAAGTTTTTTATTATTAATATATATAACCTTATATAAGTCATTTTTCCAAACCTTATATTTTTAGGAATAAAATTACAAATAATAATTTAATATTTGTTTTAAAAACTATTTTAAGTCAATTTTGACACTATTTAGTAATTGATTTTTGTGAAAATCATAACAGACTGATTAGTTCGTAAAAGTTCATTATATCAATACTAACATGTCATATTAACCTATAAAATCAGTGGAATTCATAAAATGTCTCATATTACATTTATTAGTCAATTTATAACATCAATTATGTCAATATTTCAATAATTAGATAATTACTACATCATTTTCTGTCATAAATAAATTAACTTATATAAAGTCTAAAAATTACAAATAAAATATCATTATGTATGAAATCATTTTATCTTTCCAATGAATATTTATAGTCGAATTTATATTATGCATAACCTTGTATTAAAAATGATATATTTATTAAACTTTGATTTTAACTATTTTAACCCTTCTTTAAATAAATTAATAATAAATGTCCAAATCTAATCCATGTGGGCCTAAATGGTCATATTTTATTCTTAAGGTTGATTTCGGTCGAATTAAACTTATCCAATTGAATTAGGACATGTGTTAGGGTAATAATAATATCATTTTACCCTTAATTACCTTATTTACTTTTAACCGTGGAAAAAAAGAAAAAAGATACTATTCACCACAAATTATTTTCATCTCATGGAACCAAATTTTACTTACTGAAATCAACTGTGTCTCTCGGATTTTTGAAATTCCACTCACAGAAACTGTAAAATTATGTTTTATGAAAAATTCATTTTTTTACTACCACTTAGTGGTTTCACTATTCATCAAAAAATGAATGTTTCCAGAAAAATACCAAAAATTAGGCTTCAGCTATATTTGATATAATGAACTGCAAAATGATGTCTATTTTACCAAATTCAAAACATATCAGTTTCATTACTTAATTTAAAAATTAATTCTAGTCGTCAAAACAAATAGCGTGTTCTTAAGAGATAATAACTATCAAAAGATTGACACTTGTTCATGTCTGGTTTAAATGTAAAATTACATCCAATGACCAACATTGTATTAAATTGTAAAAATATATTCTAAATATACTTTAAAACAACTCAAATTAATAATTTATCACTATTAATTATTTCGATTAAAAAGGTTGTTTTTAATTAAAATTTAGTAATTTTCACTATTCATCAGAAAATGAAATTTTTTCGAAAAGTACCAAAATTTTACCCTAAGCTAATTTCAATATTCCGAATCCAAAAATGAAGTCCATTTTAAAAAATAAAATTTAAAAAATTGCAAAAAATGGTTATTTATATTCATAACGGCTAGTTTTAATAATATTTTAATAGCATAACGTTGTTTAGTGAAACTCGTCATTACGTACTACACACGCTATCGAGGAAGGTCGTGATTGCGTGTAATGCAAGGAAAGTCAAGGATGAGTTTTTTGCCATCTCCTTTTGGTGTAGCGTAAAACACAATACATTAATTAATTTAAAAAGAATATTTTTCATAAAAGTTCTGGGTGTTAAATTCTACACCCCTTAAAATGAATTTCTCCCTCGAAATTTGTCGGGATTATAAATGGTTTACTCCTCGAAAGATTCTTTAATAGAAACCCACATCGTAAAAAGGAATACCAAAACCAATCTTTAAAAACAAATGTATTAAATGCAATGGTTACCCAAATAAACTAATCACTGGGTTTCCACATAGATGAAAATATGGATATGGAAGTGAAATTTAACCATCATGTTCTGATGGAGAGTGGTAGAGAACATGGCTATGAAAAAGCCAGCAATCAAAAATCCATAGATTTGTGATGATATAAGGTACCATCTGATTCATCACATATAAGGGCACTAGGACAACATTTTTGGTTTTCAAGATCATTTCCCTAAAGTTGATGAATTAAAAGAAATACATACATGAATTTGGTGCAATCTCACTGTTGTTCATTAATTGAACAATTTCCACTTCATCCCTTAATTAAATGAAGTCGAATTTGTTATTCGTGATGTGTTAGCAGATCATGTGATAGAATGATGGGTCATTCCATCTGTCTCAAACAAATGGTTATAAATTTTATCAAAAATACATAAGTTCATCTATAGCGAGATTAATCATATATGGTTTCTAAAATGGACTTATACTTCATATATCATACTTCTTAATATAATAAAACTAGTTTCTACTAAACAGGGACTTCCTGTAGGCCAGTGGTAGGCGATAAAGGCCAGTCGCACTTCGGTTGTGGGTTTGATTCCCACAGCCTTGTCTGACACGATGGGTTGTCGCCCATCCTACAGGTTGTCATTTTTCTAAAATTACATTACTATAACATCCCATAAATAATATCAAAAAAAAGTTCAATCCATAAATAATACTAACTTATGTCCCACATAATCCATTCATATATTTAGGCTTATCTAAAATACATCGGTCCAAGCTCATAGTATAAGGAAAACAATTACATGAAATGTCATCAACCAAGCATGTGAACACCATCATTTATCCCCCATATATCTTGTTGGTCACATTCCAATCATGTGAATACCTTAATCATGTATTCTCTTGAAAAATGAAAACCCATTAAACCTTAGTGAAAACATGAATGCTATCAAAAGTTAACTCTTTCCACATACCAAAATCCAAAAAATTTATATACTCAAACCATGATATATAATTATCCTTATATCAGTCATGAGCTCATGAATACTATCAAACATTTAATTTTCTCTTTATCCCTTCATTTTGCGCATATTATCTACATTCCAAAAATATCTGAATAACCTTTCATGGATACTGGTACCATTAATCATACACTTTCAAAACTCAAGGAAAGAAAACAGTGTAACAATCCTTAGATGTCTCTTTATTCCATATTACCATGAGATTACTTATACAACATTACATATGATAAACATGTAATCATTCCACTACATTCTTAAACCATTGACCGAGCTTCAACAACTATTTCATCTCACATATCATTTGTAGTCTCTTCATCATCATCAACATAAATACCTCCCATACGACCATTCTGATTCTCTTCATGAGACTTTCTTTTAGGGAATTGGTTTGCATAATTCTCGTACATTATACATTTAAAAAATTTAACCATTGTTGAAGTCATAGAAATACCATTATCCTCATCTCTGGTGTTAACTAAACCTTTTCCTTTGCACTTACTGGCTTTATGTCCTTCTTTTCCACACACAAAGCATCTTCTAGTTCCTTGGAAACATTCTCCTTGATGCCTCTTCCCACATGATTTACATAGGGTAAATTGAACTCTCTTTCCTCGATGATCATCATGAAACTTCATCTTTCACTTATTATCCATGTCAGGAAACTTACCAAATTTTACTTTATTGAACATATTATGAGATTTCTGATTCGGCATAATAATGACGTTTGGACTTTCAAATCCCATTTCACTTGGTTTCTCATGAAGAATGTCATTCCATTGTCCATCATATCCTTTATTATCGTGAATCTTCTTGTTTCCAGCCATTTTCTAAAACCCAAAAAGAATAGTGTGAGAGGTAAAAATCAAATAAAGGGGGTGTAACATCAATATCTAACAACTTTGGTTTAATCTAATATCGTTACCATAGTTCTAGGTCTATATCATATATGTATACTTATCCTTAGGGACATCCCTACACATACATTAGAAATATCTCCAGAAATCTCACTAATGTTTTTGCATCCTTGTTTCCAAAGGTTGACTACACTTTTCCACTAATACCAACTATAGAGACCCAAATATTGACGTACATGGACATTACATTACTTTAGCGGAATACTTAATACATAAAAAAGCACACACACAAGGAACGTAATAGTTTAGTGTCTTTCGAAACATGGAACATACTCCTCTAATAGTGGTGAAAGATCTTGAACATCTCCCATAAAGATCTTCCCATTTTATTCTTACCTAAAACCTTTTGTTATATCCTGGGGAAAATAAAACATAAAAAGGGTGAGCTCAAATGCTCAGTAAGGGTAAGCATGGATAAAATAAAATATACCATATACATTTGAACTTAAAAACATGAACATAATGTTTAAACATCAAAATCCTGAGAAATAACACAAAACATGGAAGTACGTAAGGAATAGATCATAACGAAACATTAAAAATGATAAAATTTCATGGGAATAAAACATGTAATTGTGGCAACCATTAAGCACATGATATGATTTCAATAGTAGCGAATGCATTGCTGCCAAGACCATCTTAGTGGACAAAGTCCCTTTCTGAATCAAGTTCACTCCTCGTTCCAGTCCTGTATTACTGAATCGGTTTAACTTGACGTTCCAGCCATGTTTATCTCATGAGATATAAATCATTACCCAATGCATTAGAGGGAGATATAGGTCCCACCCCTCTCATAATGAAATAATTCTTACTTGTGTCACAATATAAAAATACATCATTCATAGTAACCCAATAAATAAAATGGGTTTCATAAACATCATCCCATAATCACATAATCTATATAAAAGAAATGGATATCATTTCATAGTAAGAAAATTGAAACAATGTAAATCGTAGATACATTATACTTGAAACATACACATATGAAATAATTTCATCTTAGATGGAAAAAGGTTTTGATAAAACACGTGAAATGAATTCTTGAGGAAAATATCCTTTGTTCTTTAAAATCAATTTGTTTTCACAAAACGACATTCTATTTTAAATGAAATAGATTTTGTATAAAATAGTCATGAAATATTTTTAGGAAGCATCATGAAAATAAGTCTTTATAAAATTTTAAAAATCCGTTCATTACATATAAGTTAAAAAAACATTCTTCTTGTACTTTTGTTGGAAAAGTTAAAAAAAGTACCTAGTAGGGTAAACAAAAGAATGATTCCTTCCATACCATGGGGTAAAAGTCAAAAATGGGTATAAAAGGAAATTAAAAATACATGAATACACTTTTATAAAACATGGACATGGATGATAGCAATAACCCCAGTAAATACTCATGAATAAGTAATCTCGGATGAAAATGATATTTTCACAATTATCACTTACCTTAGGTCCAATTTGCATCGTAAGTGTATGAACCTCCTGTATAATGATTTAAATAATGTCATTGACTTATTCCAGAATCATAATCAATGATATGATATCATATATGGTTCAATTATGACTTTATATTACATGTTCTTTTGTAAATTCAATGTTAAAGAGTGTTTTGGGTAAAATAGTTTCATTTGTCGTCCGTGTTTTGACTTGTAATTATTCATATGATTACATTGATCATGATAAATTAATTCAAAAATATAAAACATGATTTATATAAAATATATTTTCTGAATATACATATATATAATAGATCAGTAAATGGAACGAAATACACCGTTCATGGAGTTGGTAAGCCGTACGTACGCATGTACGCTGTTTTCGTTTCCTTGTTGAGTTGAATGGAATTAAGTAGATGAAATACATAAATATACACATAAATACAGTATCATTATTATTTCATATATTTCATGATTACTTATTATATATATTTTATAATCTTTCATTAATGGTTAACTTGGAGAATGAATCCCATCACGTCTTGGAGACGGTAGTCCGTATGTACACACGAGCGATGATATCATTCTCATGATAGTGGAATTGTATTTGAGTGTATGTATACGATTTCAGAATCAAAATCAATTTACAAAAATCATATATAGTTTTTATTTACACCATTAAACCCTTCCAAGTAAGGTGGTGGTGGAAAATAGATTAGACCACGGTGTAGAGATGGTATTTCGTACGTACACAAGCGCGGTGATTTTGTTTTCCATAGGATGGATAGATGGTGATATAGGGTTGTTTCATAATTATAATAACATATCTGTATATTAGGGATACTTATGTTATTACTTCATAATGAAACATCCTAAGAAGAAGAAGTGCAAAAAGAAATAAAGTTGAAAGAATCGGTAACAGACATTACCTCTTATTTGAAGCGCCTCTTTGAGATCTCCTTTTAGGGCACTAAAATTGGTCTTTGAGGATGACCAGAACCTCTAGGATGTTTCTAGGGAAGTGTAGAAAAGAATTTGGTAGGGTTTGGACGAGCATGAAGGCAAAATGTGGTGTGAGGAAGAGAGGGAGGAGGTTCCCTTTTATAAGGGAGGAGAGGGTCACCTTTGGAAAAACTGTAAGTATTATTTTATTATAAAGCCAAATTCGGTTTTAAATAGCTCCAAATTAATTTATTTAGAAGAAAAGATGGGGATAGGTCCAAATCCTCTAATCCAATAGAATTTGGACAGGTTTAGGTTCCTATTTTAACCATATCATTTAGATTTAACATTAAGTTAGATAATTTTACTTTTACCGTGTCTTTTTGTGTTCTTACACTATAAGGTTAATAAACATACTATAAGAAACCAAACGAACCCCAAGTTGTTTATTATTAATATATATAACCTTATATATTTCATTTGTTAGAACCTTGTATTTTTAGGAAAAAAATAACAATTAATAATATAATATTTGTTTTAAAAACTATTTTATGTCAATTTTGACACTATTTAGTAATTGATTTTTGTGAAAATCATAACAGACTGATTAGTTATAAATAAGTAAATTATATCAATACTAACATGTCATATTAACCTAGAAAATTAGTTTAATTCATAAAAGACTCAAATTACATTTATTTGGGTATTTATAACGTCAATTATGTCAATATTTCATTAATAAGATAATTATTGCATCATCTTTGTGTCATAAATAAATTAACTTATTTAAAGTCTAAAAATTAAAAATAAAATATCCTTATGTAAGAAATCTTTTTATCTTTCTAATAAATATTTATATTCAAATTTATCTTATGTATATCCCTGTATTAAAAATGATATACTTATAAAACTTTGATTTTAACTATTTTAACCCTTCTTTAAATAAATTAATAATAAATGTCCTAATCTAATCAAAGTTGGCCTAAATAGCCATATTTTATTCCTAAGGTTCTTTTTGATCGAATTACACTTATTCAATAGAATTAGGACATTTTTTAGGATAATAATAATAATATCATTTTTACCCTTAATTACCCTATTTATTTTTAAACGTGGTAAAAAAAGAAAAAATTTACTATTCACCAAAAATTATTTTCATCTCATTGATCCACATTTTACTTACTGACATCAACCGTGTCTGTCAGATTTTTGAAATTCCACTCACAGAAGCGGTAAAATTATGTTTTATGAAAAATTCATTTTTTTAACTACCACTTAGTGGTTTCACTACTCATCAAAAAATGAATGTTTCTAGAAAAATACAAAAAATTAGGCATGAGCTATATTTGATATTATGAACTGAAAAAGGATGTCTATTTTAGCAAATTAATAAAATATCAGTTGAATTACTTAATTTAAAAATTAATTCCCATCATCAAAACAAATAGCGTGTTCTTATGAAATAATAACTATCAAAAGATTAACACTTGTTCATGTCTGGTTTAAATGTGAAATTACATCCAATGACCAACATTGTATTAAATTGTAAAAATATATTCTAAATATAATTTAAAACCACTCGAATTAATAATTTATCACTATTAATTATTTCGATTAAAAAGGTTGTTTTTAATTAAAATTTAGTAATTTTCAGTATTCATCAGAAAATGAAAGTTATCTGAAAAGTACCAAAATTTCACCATAAGCTAATTTCGATATTCCAAATCCAAAAATGAATTCCAATTTGAAAAATAAAATTTACAAAATTTCAAAAATTGGTTATTGCTGTTAATAATGGCTAGTTTTAATAATATTTTAATAGCATATAGTTATTTAGTGAAACTCATTATTGCATACAATACACACTATCGAGGAAGGTCGCGATTGAGTGTTATGCAAGGCAAGTCAAGGATGTGTTATGTGAAAGATCCTTTTGGTGTAGCGTACAACACAAGACATTAATGAAATTAAAAAGAATAATTTTCATAAATTTTCAGGGTGTTACAACTATTACATCTCAAAAGATTACAAAGTAGACACTTATACCTAGTTTCCATTAAAATAAACTCCTAAAAGAAACTTTTCTAGTTCCATGTTTTAGATAGCATGTATTTCCTTGATCCCATCCATGACCCTATTTATCTTTATGTCCTGTGTAAAACATTTCAAAAACATGGGATGAGCATAAAATGTTCAGTAAGGGATATAAAAATATTTAAAGGAAACATGAGTACATGTATTCATAAGAATCATTGAAATCATACTTTACTCATAAAACATAAGCACTTTAACATACCTCCTCAAATCATGAATAAAACATAGAAATCATAAGGCATAAAGGTAACTTGAGGCATTCATAACATTCTTACATAGGGAGTAACCCTCTTGGTTGAATTTTGAATACCCATCACAGTATATTCCGTAAATCTATTTAGAGAAACCTTAACGTTTAACCCCTTCGTGTTACCCAATGAATTGGAGAGCTATATCAGGCTCACCCACCCTTAGTTTATCAGGAAACCAACTATTTTCATAACAATACCCAAGAAGAATAACATAAAAATATCACATAAAACATGCATAAATGAAACATAACAATTCCACATTTAAATCACAATATAACATATTAGGATATTTAAATAATGAATCCATTCCAAAAACCATTTTCAAAACCATTTAAAACATTTAATAAAGAGAAATTTGAATCAATGTTTCCCATACCACCTTGAAGCTTTTAAAATTTTAAACCATTAATATCCATATAAATAAATCCTTAAAACCATTTTGAAAACATGGATATTAATTAGATTAAATCATTAAAAAATTTAAAGCGATATTTTGGTTAAAGGGTTTTTACCAAAATTAGAGACACTTGAGTACAATAATTGAGGAATAACATTTAATCATAACTTTATAATATCATGAGAATAAATGTATTCAAGATATAATATTTCAAAGGACAGTATATACACCATATAAGAGTGAATTGGTACATAACAACAATGAAGTCTCAATAGAAATGTAAAATGTGATGAAATCCCTTATAATGAAGTTATCCTTAAATTAAGGATAAATCAATCTCAAAATTATGTGTGACAAATATAAATACACCCAATATTAGTGGATATTAAGTGTAAAACAATAAAATGTCATTCACACATATTAAAAGGATGACATATTCAATAACTACATGTTGAACCCAAAGAAATCGAAATTGGGTTAAAAAGTTCCCTTGGTAAAATTCTACAGCCTAACAACGTCACTTCAAAATTCCAAAAATGAGTTGATTAGTTATAAAATTGGTATCTCATAACATGGAAATAAAATTTAAATCAATAAGGATATATAATAACATATCCCAACATAATAGTATGTTAATTAAAAGACGTAATGAAAGAAGTCTTTCAAAAAGAGGAGGGTGAAAGGTTCCCTTATCGACTTGGGTAACTTTCGAAACGTACACCTCATTGAAGAAGTGTCATACAATGAATATGTAAATACCCATAAATGGAATTATATTAAAAAATGAGTATAATAATGGGCAGTACATACACCACTCAAGGGAAATGGTTGAAAATGTAGCATAAATATCACGAGAATAAAAGTGAGATGAAAAGTCCCTTACGTAAACTCGGCAGCCTAACGGCGCCACATAAAACATCCAAAAATGGATTTATGAGATCAAATAGGGTATCTAATCATATTAAAATAAAATTTAAAGCAATAGGAATATAAAATAACATCCCCCATCATAACATAGAGGGGATTAAAAGAAGTGACATAATGGAGGGTACTTAATAATAAAGAGAGAGGTAGGATACCTTACCTCGTGTCCGACATGACTCGATCATTTTTTAATCTCCGGAATAATAAAATTTGGTCCATTTATAATTTCATAATAACATACTTTAAATATTATTATTCAGTTAATATCACATATTATAATGTTATTATAATTGGTTAATAAAGTGAGTTCATATCCGACGCTTTTGTCGATGTTCGGTACATGAGTAAAAATCGAACTTGTTGGAAAATAATTTTACATGTAGTTATAGGTACATCATATCCAGAATAGTATTGATGTTTTAAAAATCATATATATCCAGTATATATTCATTTTATAATATTCCATAGTATTTGGAGATAAAAAATTAAAAGCACCATTCATGGAGACGGTAGGCCGTACGTACGCATGAACGCTACATTCATTTTTTTTCATATTAATGGAATTAAAAAATGAGAGATATATATATTATAATTCCATAATAATATCCTTCATTTAGATTTAATATATTACATATATATCAATTATATATATGTACTTATAATAGTACAAAACATTTGTAGATAAGAAATGAAATGTACCCTTCATGGAGACGGTAAGCCATAGGTACGCATGAACACTACTTTCATTTCATTTTTTTATTCAATGGAATGAAATAATAATGATATAAAGGTATATTCTAATTCCAGTAGGATATCATATGTAATACCATTAATTCCATAATTTATACGTCCCACATACGACATTAACGAATCAAATTACTTTGAGGGGGCAGTAGTCCGCACTTCCTAAAATAATGATATGGGATTTACCCATAATGGAAACCATAAATTTATGCCATAAATGAAAAATACAGAAGATTAAGTAAAACATATGCATATTATATATCATATAAAAATATAGTGACATCTTAATGGCCATCTTTGATGGTGTTAAAAGAATACTGAACAATCATCGTTTCGTGAGGCAGTAATTCGCCATCCACAGAAACAATATGTTCTTTAACCATTAGACGAAGGTGTGTGAAAGTGTAGCTAGAATAATTCACATAAAAACATCCTAGTATATATAATATACAGGTTGTGTTACAAAATAATGGAATAAAAAGAGTTTAGAGTGTTGAAGAAGCAAAATAAAACATAAGAACACAAGAGAGGACACTACCTTTAAATCGGGTAACTCCCTTTGATTTGAACTCAAAGGCTTCCTTGGAAAGAATTCTGCCCAACATGAGACTTAAATGATGAAGATAGGGATGTGGAGAGATTAAATGGGAAGGGGTTGGCCGATAAAATGGCTTGAGAGGTGTGGGTAAGGTGGTAGAGTTGGGGGCCTTTTATAAGAGGAGAGGAGGGGCACTCTTGGAATGTTATAAAATGTTACATTATTATATAATGATTTTCGGATTTTAAAGGTCCAAAAAAGATATATTTCGAGTATAAGGTGATAAGGTATCGAAATCCAACCATCCAATATGTTTTTGAGAAGTTTAGGTCTTAGATTTTACATTATCTTTTCATTTTATTTAAATCGTTAAATAATGAGATAATCGCTGCATCATCATGGTGTCATAAATAATTTAATTTATTTAGTGTCTAAAAATTATAAAACAAATATCATGATGTAGGAAATATTATTATCTTTCTAATTATTATTTATATTCAAAAATATGACTTGTATAACCCCATGTAATAAATGTTTTAGAAAAACAACACATGTTTGTGACATTTTAATTTTTACTTTAAATAAAAAGTTACTTATGCCATTTTCCTACCAGTGTGGCTCCATGGGGACCCCATGTTGACCCATGGATTGTCTTGGTCGGCAATGACACATACAATGATTGTAGGACATGTCTTTAGGTCATTTAATTTTATTAAAACATTATTTTGACCTTAAATTACACTAATTACATTTAATCGCGATTAATAAAACATTAAAATTACTATTCACAAAAATTATTTTATTCTCATTGAAACACATTTTACTCATTAATTTCAACCATTTATGTTGGATTTTTGAAAATAAAATCATATAAGTGGCAATGTTTCATTTAAATGAAAAATCAGTTTCTTTAACTACCACTTAGTGGTTTCACTATTCATCAAAAATTGAAGTTATTCAGAAAAATACCAAAAATTCACCCTAAGCAATATTTGATATTCCAAATTCAAAAAATATTTCTATTTTAAAAAATTAAAAACATATAAGTTTCATTAATTAATTTAATAATTAATTCCCACTGTCAAAACAAATAGCGTGTTTTTAAGAAACAATATCTATTAAAAGATTGACACTAGTTTAAGTCCAATTTCAAAGTGAAATTAATTCCAATGACCATTATTGGATTAAATGGTAAAAATATATTATAATTAGACTTTAAAACAAATTAATAAGGTAATATAATAATATTAATAAATTATATTAAAAAGAGGTTTTGAATTAAAATACAACATTTTCACAATTCATTAAAAAAGAACATTATGGGAAAAATACCAAAAATTTACACAATGTAAATTTTGATGTCCATATTCTAAAGAATAATTTTATTTTGTCCAATATAACTGATTAAAATTTGAAAAAGTGGATTTAAAAGGAATTCTCCATTAAAAGGTGGTTAATCAACCTTTTAAATAATATTAGAATATTTACGCTTAAAATTGGATAAATTCACATTTTATGCCTCTAACATTTATTGGATAAAAGTAAAAACATTTGAAAAACATATATAATAATTTTTTAGTTAGTTCCATTAATTCCCTCAATTACAAAGGCTAGGCATTAACTACCATTTAAAATAATATTATATTATTATTAGAGTGCAACACAATATTCCCAAGAAACTCATTGTTGCGTATGGGGTATGCCATCGAGAATAGCGTCCCCTTTAAAGTAATAATAATATTTTATTCACAAATATGGATAAATATGAAAATTCCATATTCTTTATTTACCTGGGGTGTTACAGAAGGCCCCACTTCCTATAGAGTATATCCCATTAAATAAATGCGTGGGATTTTTATCTAGAATTTACATTCTAAATCTGAGGTAAAATGATTATGAATTTATAATCGAAGGAGTCTCATAGGGCTGAATATGATGATTTTCCTATAGTTGAATAAGGTTCATATAATGGTTGTTTGTGGGAGGTCATTCCTGAAATCAAACGACTAGTTGAAGTAGATAAAATTATAGTAATATATTAGAGTGGTTACCTACTCGTGGCCTAAGAAAAGGGTTGAATTATGGGTTTTTAAATTTATGATTTCGGAATCCATGGAAAAAGTGATGCATATCAGTTTTTCCATTCCAATTTTGTCAACTATATCACATTCTATTACATATATGTATGGGTAGATCCCCTTACAGAGTGTTTGGCCCCTTCCAGGTGTTGTGGAGTTGGGTGAGGGATCACCTAGGAGGACATGAGTATCTAAATTCCCAGAATATCAGCATTCTCAAAGTTAACAACTTTTTACACTACAACAATAATTCAACACTCATCACGTTAAATAAATGGTAAATTAGTGCCCACCAATGTCATAATGATAATTTCTCTTTCATAACTTATAAGACATCCAGTGGTGGTAAAGGTGATAATCGATAGGGAAACACCCAAACTCAAGCTTATATGATCTCAATTTATGTGGGTTTCCTCAATATATGGATTGATGAATAAATTATATGAATTATTTATGAGTCTTCTCAGTTTCGGAATAATTATCGATGAATTAAAATGTGGTATCTTTGTCAACTCAATGTCAGATTAGAAAGGATCCTAAAGGTGGTATGAAAATAATGTTTAATGTTTCATATGGAGGAGATATTTGGATCTATTCGTATATAAACTGGTAGTTATAAAACTTTATAACCAAGGACACATTGATTCCTCCAATGATTAAGGATAATCAACGACCTTAAAATTTTCATTCATTCAATATACCGATGAATTTAGAGATTCCAATCAATGAAGTGAGTAATCTAGAATTTTTTTTGTTGTTAAAAAAGGTTACATCTAGTGCACCATTAATGATGGAGTTTCTTGTATGAAAATCATTAAAACAACTTAAAATTAATACTTCATTATATTAATATGTAGTTTAGAGAAAATACAACTCATATACCGAGATTTGGTGTTTGATACTTTTAATAAGAATTTTCTTTGTTCTATTTTTACACATTCCTACTTCTGAGGAATCAACATTAATTCAATTCTTGCTTAGGATGAGGCCTTACTTCAGGACTACAATGTGGTGATGTAAACTATGGAATGAAAAAAATACCATATTCACACCAGGTATAAGATATAATTATTTCCAATGTGGTAATTGTTTTCAGGGCTGAGGTGGATCATCTTTTCTATAGATAAAATTTATAAATATCCTAACCCCACCATGTAAACCAAATTTTCCCATTAAAACCGTGCACGAATTGATATATTTTGGACTACCTTGTATATGGTAAGAAGATGAAGGTCCTAAATTACCCCTGTGATATCCATTATATTCCCTTGAGCATGTATCCATTAGGTTTGACCATTATTATGACCGAGACAACGAGGACAAGGGACTCCCAATCATCATAGCTAATGATAATGATGGATGATGATTCTATTATTCCATGGTCTACACCTTCATTGGTTCCATCATTAGAGGCTTCATTATTGGCCCCTTCCATGGATATTTCCTTTGGGAGGACATGAAAATGGACGCACTCCATGACACTAGATCTTTATTTCCTAGAATCCTCATGAGTGTGTTACACATTAATTTTATCCTTCTGAATCCATTTTACTTACTGATTCTGATTTTTCAAACTAAATAGGTCATCAATCAGCCAATTTTTATGAACACAAATAAATTATTATGGATCTAGGAAGGCTTTATTTCACTTTAATAGAATGTTCATCATTGGAAAAAGTATATCAAAGGGTTGAAATAGTCGATGTTATGATATAATCAGACCTGGTGTTAGCCTCTGATTTTTTAGCAAGTGTTCCTTGTAACATGACAAGGTCAAACACACTTTTGGAGG
This sequence comes from Viscum album, assembly GCA_963277665.1. Classification (NCBI taxonomy): domain Eukaryota; kingdom Viridiplantae; phylum Streptophyta; class Magnoliopsida; order Santalales; family Viscaceae; genus Viscum; species Viscum album. The sequence continues at coordinate 1,453,120,994 of OY728155.1, forward strand.
AACCTAATACTAATACATATTCTTCCACTGATTTATCCATGATGTATGTGTCATTGGGTGATGGAATGTAATTCATTAGTGTCAAAAATATTTCCTAATATGTACTTTGATTCACAAAATTCCTTTTTTGTGATAGTGTTTATTGGTACCACAAAAACTACACTAACAGAGGAAATTTAAGTGGTGTCTACCAAGTCACTCATTCAAATAGAGTATCATTTCTTCCAATTAAGATTGGATTGGCTAATTAATTGTTTCTTGTGATTCTACTAAAAAATTTACATTACTAGATTTATTCACAGCCTTTCACTATTTCATATAATTTTATTATTCATCTACTAATTGATACTACATTGATCCTCTCATTAATGAAACTTAACCTCAAATAATGTGGCTCCATTGACATCATTTTTGGGATTCCCACAACTGGGTCAACTAAATAAGAATCAAACTCTATAAAAAGATCATTATAGGGTGTTATTATGATTCTATCACTCATTTACATAGTCCCAAATTAAACTCTTTTTCATTGACTAGTATTATTTCAAGGATTGGAGTATAAAACACATCATTAAATAATATGGTAGTATTTTTGGTGTATATTTTGAACCAAATCATTGAGGGCCATTTGGATGAGATGAAGGACCAACTGTGTCATCTTAGATAAATATTTTCCAAAATTGGATATTGTTTATTTAACTATGATGTTATCCATTCCTAGTTGAAAGAAATTATTTCTGTGAGAAAATACAAGATGGAGCTTGAATTTAGTGTAATAATAGTAGAGGCCTCATATTCTTTAAAAGAAGTTGGTACGAGTCCTTGAATGAGGATTCCAAGTATGAAATATAGATAAAATCTTACAAAAACACAATTAATGATGTAATGTCCTTGATTCACATACTAGTATCTAAAATTTACTAGCTTCAATAGGAGCTATGAAAATGTATTTATACAATAAAACCTCATAGAAAACATTTTCAGAGAAATAGAGTCTTCTTGACTTGTTAAAGAAGTCCATACATGATACTCTTTCTTTAAAAAATTCATTGTAATATGTTTTAGAGTATGAGGCTCAGTCGGTTGATAAATTTCATCATCTCATTTGCTACCAAAATGAGACATCTGTCGAGATCATTGATTCCACAACGAAAATATTTTAATGGGTTTATAATTATAAGAGCCTCAATTTGTTTGAGGATTCATAGGAGGGAATTCTTGAGATATATACTCCTCCCTCTTATTTAAACCATCAATGAACACATGTTTTAATCATTATATGTTGCTTTAATTATTTCTTTTAGTCATCATTTTCATGTCATTTTTTCAACTCAATATCATATGTAATGTCAAGGAAATCAATTATTTTTATAATAAAAAGCTAACCAAATAATAAACAAGAATTTATGAAAAATATCAGATCGTACATGTGAAATTAACATTAATTATTAATGGAATAATCATCCCCATTAATTTTTCTCCATCATTATTTCATAATCATATAGTTAAATATAAAATCATTGTAAATATATACCAATGGGAATGTTTTTTATCCTTTTCCAATGTCAATGGACATTGAGTTAATGTCATTATTTTTTCTATGGATAGATAAATACCTCTAAATGATTTAAATAATTTTTATTTATAATTTCCTAAACAATACATATGTGTCATAGGAGGAATTCATTGTGTTCATGGAATTAGATTTTTCTCAGGCTTACATTTATGATTTTTCATCGTTACTTATTTTGAATATTTTCTACTTAATAAATTCTAAATGTTTCTAGAATCACTCAAAGTGTGTTTTTTGTGAGTAGAGACTTGAATTTATCCAAGGCTACCCTATTTTTATTTTCATTACGAAATACAATATTTATCATTAAATTGGTTATTTCTTTGGTCATTCTAGACTGTTGAGATAATACAGATTTAGGTCAAATACCATGTACCATCTATTTTATTAGTTTTTGGTATCATACCATCTATTAATATTTATAAGGGTCTTATATCTGAGAATATATATTAAACTCATAAATTTAATACGATGAATAGGTAAATAAGGGGAACTCATTATGCGTATAGACTCCCTTCATTCTTTATAAGTTGATAAAATATTGGTATTCATGAATGTGTTTGACACCCTGCATCTTTACTATAATGATGAAGGATGTGTTTGATAAAGTGTTCTGACACCCTTCATACAAGAGGGAGACACCTCTAGATGATAGGTTAATGTACCTTAATATTAAACTCATTTGTCTTAAGAGATTTATCATGCGAGTGGTACATGCACCCTTCGTAGAGATATAAAATATTTCTTAAAATTCAATAAATATATTGGTGATGTTGTATATGGATGAAAAGGCTATCACATTGGTATTCTAGAATTTAGGTGTAGTTATTTTTAAATTCATGTAGGCCATGCCCATCATCACCTGAAATTGGGTCATCTAGTGTGGACTATAAAAAGGTTTAGGAATGGAATATCACATTATTCCTTCAAGAATTCATACAATACATAGTGACAACATGTCAACGATATAAAATATACTTGAATATATTTGTTATGGGTATTGTAAATCATAGACTGGGAATACCTGTGTCTACTAAAAATTGGGTCTAGTGGGTACTAATTTAACATTTGTATTGGAGGAAATAATTTATGCATGTATCTAGGGATTGATAAATAACTAAAGGCTATGGTAGTCCAAGAGAAGTGTATTAACTCAAGTAATAGGGGAGTTTCATCTCATAAATCAAACACATGATTGTGATATGTTTGAAATATAATATTTAAGGAGATATTGATCACCATAAATGTAGTGTCTCCAGCCAGTTAATATATTATCATTGAGAGGAGATGTGAAAAATCATTAATCTAACTTTTTTCATGACTATTTGGTCTAGTGAGGATAGATCTTCCTTTAATAGTGACAGAAGATGGTCCCTATATTATTTAATCATTTTTTAGTTATGATCTAAATTTTCCCCAAACTATAGAGATGAATAGTTTAGCAAGTCGAGACATGGATTATTAACAGACCATCTTTTTGGTTTTTCATCGTAACATGTTTTGATTATATTTCATATGAATTTTGAGGTCATAAATTTTGGACCCATGGAGGCTAATGTTTTAAGGTTGTATACCTCTGACCAAGGAGTATATAGATTAAGAGTTTGATGCACATTGACCTAGTATCAGGATAATGTTTCACATTATCATAATTAAGATTCTCTAGGCCATTTGGACTCCAAACAAATTAAATAAAGAGGATTATGGTTAGGTAAATCATGGATTAGTGTTCTTAAATACTGAGTGATGATATGGTATAGTAATGATGAGGATGATCATCGATCACACTATGGTGTGGTGCTCCACTATGATGAGGTCAAGGCTCACAATGATCAGATGGATCTTATTATGAGGCTATGATATATATGGTTCATGGTTCTATATCCCTTTTTTATATCTATCTCATACATTGTAAAATAGAGGGACATTTTCACATTTCAAAGGCCTATGAAATGTTTTATAAAACCCTAGAAAGTTAGGGTACAATGTTTCCTTTATGAATTTATTTTATTATAAATTTGATGGAACCACCACAAAATTTTTCTCACTATAATATATCTATTATGTTTCATTGATAAGAAGTGATGATGAATGATAGTATGTATATTTTAACATAATAAATTGTGGATGCATATATCATGTAGTTAAATTTTATTGGATGAGTACATATTCTATTTAGTTGAGAATCCCAAAGAATGGATATTGGAATCGATGTGATATTATTAAAGATATCAATAAGGAAACATTGCACTGGTTGTGGGAATTTAGACTCAGGATAAATTATTTTTCTTTGAATAATATTTCCGTTGGGTAACCATTTGTCGGATCGCATATTGTGCACACATGTATCATGTAAATAAAATTAATCTTCATATTTTATTTATAAGTAAGTGAAGTGAGTCTGTGTAATACAGTTACCTAGATGAATTTGAGGTAGACCATAACTTAGTGGAATACATAATTTTATGGATTGTGTTCCGAGGGGTATACTATTTATTTTTCCAGGGATTGAACCATTCTACAATATACATTTCCATAAGACTCTCCCCAGGGATCAAAATCACAATCCGGGAGGGGGAATTTTCATCAAAGTATACAAAATATTAATTGGGATTCAACTATATATAATTATCAAACATATAGACAAGGAATAAAAAATTTTCCCTTTGGAAAAATCAATTAGGTAAGTGGGATATCACATTAATGGTCTTAAAACATAGGTAAAATTTGATTTTATATATTTTTTACAATTTCATGTCATTTATGGATGATCTTAGTGATGATTGATCTTAGTGTCACTACATATCTTATGAAAAAATTAATCATGAAATATGTTTTCCTAGATAAATCAATAGTCCCACCCATAAAATGGGACTCATATGATGTGTAAGAGGAATTTAATGTTGGGAATAAGTCCCTAGAAGAGGGAATTATTGTCAAAATATCCTACATAGATGGCTGATTTTTAATGTATTGGAGAATTTACAGTTTTATATATTATGGATAAGACTAATTTTTGGAAAAAAGGGGTCACTGGGTAACTTATGAAACCATGAATCATGATGCAGGTTGTTCTTATAGAAATTATCCATGTTGATAACATTCATAAATAGCGAGGCAGTATTTTTTATATTCTATTCTTGATCCATGAAAACGTATTTGGATCTAGGTTCCTCTACATAGATTGAGATCATATATAGGGAATTAGAAATTTTATGTCCTATTATGGTATAGAGATGATATATCGATCACTATCATATAATCCCACTCTATTTAGTTTTATGTCCACTTTGATGTAATATATGAGGTTTATAAGTGGAATTATTAATATAAATAATTATAGTCATCATATAAGATTCATTATCCTGAACCAACCAAGATAAACCACGAATAAATCACCTGATCTAGCCTATAATAAAGACATAAGGGCATTCCTGATATTCTCAAGCGAGTAACTAGTGCCAAGGCCTGGGTAAAACATAGTTTGGAATTATTTAGAAAAAAATTATAGGTACCTAAATAAAAAATTAGTAATTAATTTAACAATGGTAGTGGAAGAGAAATAAAACCGCGCATACCTCTATATAACTATATTGGTCACCACCAACCAATTAATAAACATTGTACCCCAACAACCACGTCTAAGTTGGAAGTAGAAATGGATGGTAAAATAAAATATTGAGCTATAATAATGTGTATTAAATCATTTTAGGTGTTATTTAAAAAACTATTACCTATGATTTACCGTTAAATAGAACACTAAATAATTATAGTCTAGAAAAACTTAGAGAAAGTAGGGTTTTCTCATTTAAAGAACCATGCAAAACATCCAGAAAATCCCCTTTTAAAACCATAAAACTCATTTTTCTTTTAAAATCGTTGTTCATATAGAAAACCAAGTCTAATATTATCACACCAAGAACGAAACCATAATGAATCACCAAAAATAAGATTATCCAAACAATTCTGAAATATGAGCTAATTGTACAAAAAAACATGTACAAGCATAAAAGATAACCATGATACTGTAGAATGGAAAAATTACATAAACATAATTAATCATGTCCATTTTCTAACTATCCCTAGTTTAAATCCCCATATTTGTATAGTTTGGAGCCACCTTCCAGTATATGGTTCACCTCTATAGTCAATCTGGTTTCTCTAACCTAGCCTCACAATTTTAAAATCCCACATAAACTATCCTCTATCTAGGAACATATAATTTGACTAATTGGGACTAGGAAGAATACATACTTTGACACTCTATATGACACGTGGGAATCCCATGATGTAAGTAGAATTTAAAATTAGGAGGCTATCCAATGCTTGGAATAGAACATAACCTTCAAATTCCACCATGAAAGCCTTACCTAATCGCTGACAACACTAATGAGAAGGCCCTCTCATCGGAAGGAAAACCATTGTTGTTTCCATCATAAAAGGAACCGATCAACGTGATGAGAGGGAATACACATTTCCCATTTATAATCCTTTCCCCAAAACCAAGGTGAAAATAACATTTTTGTTTGGAATATTCTAAACATTCCTCTCACGCCATTTTATTTCCAAACTACACTTCATGTTGATAAACATGGTATGTTTTAGATAAAACATTTATCCAAATATTTTCAGTTCCCTAAAAAACACAATTCAAATATTATAAATTATTTAGAAAACTATTTTAAATATTTAGGATACTTTACATTTAATGGTAAGATTGTAAAAAGGACTAGGCAAAAGGAAGTCATGTTTGATGTCAAGGAAAAGCATGAAAAACAAGTGGAATACTATTTCAAAGATCCCCAACAAATTTTCATTGCATTTACACTAAATCTAATAATGTGAAATCCTTTTCAAAACCAGAAAAAATCATAGATTTCAAATTTATGACTTGGAATTAGGGGACCTACATCACGATGCATTGCTTCAGACGATAAAAACCCGAATCTTTTCTTCTCCACATACACGAATATGAAACTTTTCATATATTTAAAGACACATTTCCTCAATATAAATATATTCATGGTGATACATATGTACAAGGGGGGCCATATATATATATTCCTATTATTGCATGTACCACATTACACTTTCATAGGTACAAATTTTTCATATTTATATAAGCACATATAACCCCAAAATATATATATTCATACTTCAATGATTGAATATATTTAAAGTAATAAATTATATAAGTATATTCCTACCAATTCATACACATTTTTGTCACCTTCGATAATGGTGGCTCAAATCCACCTCAATGAGATCAAAAGTACTCTAGAAAAATATAGCAACAATAAATTACAAAATTCCTAATTTAATTTGGGCCAAATATTTAGGATAGGAGAAAAATCACATGAAATTAATGAATAAATAACTGCCTTCAATGGTCATTCAATTATTGATCATAAATCAAACTTCATAAACCCAATAATCCAAGAGACAAGAAAAAAAATACCAAAAATGGTTTAGGATTTGGTTATGGAGTGAACAATACAAGTGGAAAAGGATAAACCAATAAATGAAAAGATATTATGGAAGAAGAGAATAAGAAACCCCAACATAGATTCATCGCACATGAGGTCGTCAGAAGGAGATGGGAGGAGGAGGTGGCACATTCATGGGGAGCCCCTTCAGATGGGGTGTTGCGAACCTAGGGTTAGGTGAGGGAATCACGAAATATAGGTATGGGGAAGGGGAATTAGTTTATGGTTTTAATTTTGTTTTTAATTTAAATATAATTTTTGAAAGGAAATTTTGTGCGTGGGATTGGTTGAACAGTTTGGAAAACTATGTGCCAACCATGAAACCTTTACTCAAATCATAGAGAACCCTGCATTGGTTGGATGTATGGTTAGAAAAAAATCCACCAACTATGAGATTGGATATGTCAAGAATTTCACAATTTATCTCACAGTAACCGTAATATTTTTTAAACCATGTAACAAAATCGTGTAACATGATTTACGTTCCGAAAACTACGAATTTCATCAAGAAAAAAAACTAAAAGAGATGTCTAGTAAATAATAAAAAAATAATTAAAATAATATAATTGTTTTGGGTCATCCTGTGACAATTCTATATACCATGACACGTAATTCCCTAAAAAATTCACAATGATTCAGTTTGTGACAACCTTTGATGAATGAAAAATGCTACACAAGATGAGATTCTTGAAACCCAATGAAAAATATCTAATGCTCACCATTATAAAAAAATCCTAATCCCAAAAAGGAGAATAGAGAGGTTATCTCCAAATAGATGAACCCACATTGCAAGAGAGAATAACCAAGACCCAAGAACTCAAGCCTCCCAACACAGATTTAATGGTGAATCTAAAATCACCAAACAAAAACCCAACAAGGAACACCGTAACCCCTAACATAGAAATCATGAGGTCTAGTTCAATATCCCATGACCATTCATCACAAGACCCACTATCTAGGGCAACAAATTACAAATATTGGTGTTAGGAAGAGTAGAAATAAGGAATTTCCACATCATAAACACCTTGAAGACCAGGTTCACCACAAACACATGTTATGGTGATCTCCCCACCACCATTTTACAACTTTAGTCATCACCGGATTACTAATGATGAAACAACTCACAAATCCATACATAACCCCTAACACCTTTGAGACCTCTTTACATTCTATGTCACACACGAAAAGCTAAATAGAATACATTAACAATACCTATACTGGGTCTCCCCACCTTGGAGAAACTAACTAGCAAGGAAGTTACAGTAATAGAATAACATAATAGACTACATTCCAGTATAAAAAAGCCAATCCTAGGAAACCCAAACCAGTATAAAACCAAATCAAAATACATAATTCCCTGAGATAGATAAAATCCAAATAGACACCACCTGAAATAGATAACATTTACAATGAATGAGAGCCATTCACTAGTTTATCTCCCCAAGGAAAAACTACATTAATACCATGAAAATGGGGCCACAAATATCTATCAAAAATAAGTTTCATAAATAAAAATAAAAAGAATGAATAATCCAAATGATTTTTTACATTGATGTGGGTGACAACACGTTTGGTAAACACCCCCACACCAAAAAACTCTCAAACTGCATGAAAAGCTTCACTATGAGACCTATGGATAATACCAAATGTCTTATAACATCTTCTTCCCCCATTATGAATATGAAAACCTCCAACTAAAACATACCCATTTTATATCTACACTTACAAAACTTCTTCATATGACATATATGACCACATTTAATAGAACTCCCTCTTGTAATACAACTACATACTGGGTACTATACTCTTTTTTAACCAATGAAGGTAGAGTAAAACCCAAGAAGACTTGTTCATGTTATAATGTATATAAAAGATGTGTTTCCACCGATCGATCTATAGTATAGGTAGAGTAATTAATTGTAATAGCTATAGAAACAATATTTTAGAATTTCATCAAAGAATACAACGACCAAAATTTGAGAATATAAAACCCTAAATGATGACCAACATAGATTTCCAAAACTAAACTTCACATAGAAAACCAGGGAATATAACATAGATACCAACCATCTCTAATTATCTTGACTCTTCTGGCGAATAATCTAAAAACAAGAAGCTTGAAACTGAATCAAATATCATAACAAACCAAAACTAGAAATATCAATCCCAAATCAATTAATAATATTCAAAATATAATTCTAACAATATTTCCATCACAATAGAGCCAAAATCCAAAAAAGTAAATCAATAAACACATAATGGAAGAATCAATCCTCTTTTTTAGATAACATAAATACCATTTTTAAATATGATTTTCATAAAACAATAAATCATTAAGAGGTTAAATACCCACCATTTGTATTCCATGAGGCCTCAAATATATAAATCAATGTCCTCCAGAACTCCTCCACAGATTCCCTCAACCATTCTATAATCACCAAAGTATATCCATACATGTGAGCTTCCATAGTAAATCAAATAGCTAAATAGAATAATGATATTACAATAAATAATTTAAAACATACCCTATTAATTTTCTAAACAACTCCTAATCATTTAAAAAAAATTCCAAATTACCAAGAAACATCCATCCCACTTTCACCAAAACCTTCCAAAATCCCAAACCATTTTCCAAATTGGCTTGAATTTTCAAATCAAACGATTTTACTTTAAAAATTTTCAATTTTTTTATTTTAGGAATCTTATTCTAGATAAATCTATAACTATTTTTTAATACCAAAAATCAGTTGAAACTTTAATGAAAACCACCCCACAACCATATTTATACAACCTTGACAAAAAAGAAACCCAAAACATAATGATTCAAAAATGAAAAAATCGCTAAAGAAATACCGCTACACATGTATTGGCCACACCGTTTGGCATTTCTTGTTCCAACATGGTGATCACATCATAGGCTATTAGAGGAATCCACATTGTCTATGTGTGGATTTATATATCTTACATATAAAACACACACCCCTTTTAATTACTACAAAACAACCACTCTAAGCTAAGGAGTTTCCCAAAATAATCCAACACATGTTATTGTTAAAAAAATTATTCATCAAAAAATGAAACCTAAAAAATGAATAAGAGATAAGATCATATTTTGAGGCACAACCATCCTGGACCACCTTTAAAATTCATGTGTCCTTACAAATATCTAGTGATCAAGTACGTACATGTTATCAAACACCAAAATTATGAAAATCTAATATCGATACAACTATACATACCAAAATAAAAATGTATAACTTAATCTAAAACCATTTGTTCATGATACAAATAATGAAAATCCATGAAACGGTCATAAAATTGACCTCTAAGAAGGATAAAGATTCATTCCTAGTCCCCTGTGTTGGAAAATAGTGTCAGGGATCATCTAAAAATTTGTGAGGAAAGATTTATCCCATAAAATGATATGTAAAATAAAAAAACAAAAACAAAAAAAATAATGTATACACGAGTTGTGGAAAAGAAATAAAACCACACTTACCTCCATGTAAACCTGAGTGTCACCACCAACCACTAAATTAACATCGTACCATGGCTACCATGTCTAAGCAGAAAACATCACTAAAAGATTAAAACAAAGATATAGATATAGTAATGAGTATTAAAGCTCATTAGGCATGCCCAAAAAATATTCCCTATGATTTAACTTTAAAAAAAATGAAATTCATGCTTGTTTGAAAACACAAATATAATGTAGGGGTTTTCCCTTTAAATAACAATGCATTGCTTCCCAAAATTATCATTTTATAACCAAACACAACATTAATTTTAAAATATTCTTAGATATCCAAAACCAAGTTTAAAATTAACAGAACAAAAATGATACCATAAATAAAAACATAAAATTGGAAAAATGATACAATTACAAATATAGAGGAAATAATATATAAATAAGTTTACATACCTAAGAAATACAGATAACCAAAATACTGTAGAATGAAAAAAGAACAAAAACATAGGCAATAATTGAAATTTCCCAAACACCCCTAGAGTATATCCATATATATACTCAATTCAAACCCACCTTCTAGAATATGGTGCACCTCCATAGTTAATAACTGAAATGACTGCACATGAATAGCCTTTCTGGAGTAAAAGACCACATGAAATATCATATATCAAGGAGGTTTTAATCCATATAATTAGGACTAGAATCCATCCATATCTTAATATAATAGATGGAGTCGTGGAATAAAATGATGTTATTATTACGAATAATGAGGATTTCACCCCACTCTTGGAATTAAATATAACCCACAGATTCTATCAGGAATGCCTTTAAAAATCCTTGAAATCGCCTATGTGAATACCATCCAATTAAAAGGAAAATGAATTTTTTCTCATCATACAACATACCATTAAAAGAACCAAATGTGCCTACCAATTTAAAATTTATAAACCATTAATCAATGTGAAAAGTTCATTCATGTTTGGTAAGTGAAAATTGGTATTTTCAAGTCATTTGATAGACAATCTATACAAAAAGGTGACAAATGGGTCATGTTTTAGATGAAACATTTAACCAAATATTTCATGATCCAAAAAAAGTGTTATTAAAATATTATAAATCATTTATAATAATATTTTACACATTTAATTCACTTAACATTTAATGGTAAGCTGGTAAAAAGGCTTATAAAAAATGAACTCATGTTGGACGTTCAGGAAAAACTAGGAAAACAAGTGGAAGAACATTTACAAGAAACACAACAAATTGTCATTACATTTAAACTTAATATAATAATGAAAAACATTATTAGAGACATCATGAAGTCATGGATTTCAAATTAATGGGTTGGAAATAGGGAACCTACCTCGAGATACATTGCTTTTGATGATAGAAACACTAATTTTTTGTTCTCCATATATACACATATACATCTTAACACACAAATATATATAAATACACCTAGACCCAATGTACATATTCTCATGGTCATGAATATGTACAAGGGGGGCCTTATATATATTCCTATAATTGAATATGCCCCTTTACACTTATACATGTATACATTTTTAATATATATATATATATATAAGAAAACCTAGAAAAATTATATGTATTCTTATTGGAATGATTTAATATATACAAAGGGGTAATTATATATATATATGCCTACCAATGTATAAACATCTAAGTGTCTTTTAAGAATGGTGGATCTAATCCCCCTCAATGACGTCCAAAGTACAATAGAAATATATATGAAAAAAAAGAATTTAAAAACACTTAATTAAAAATGGGACAACGATTTTGGGAAAGGATATAAATAAACTAAAAACAATTAATAACTTGCTGGCTTCGATGGTTGTGGAAATAAAGTTCCCAAATCTGAATTCATGAACCCTAGGAGCCAAGTGACAAACAAAATAAACACCTCAAATATAAGAACATGGTTCTTATTTAAGGCATATATCCTTTATTTTATATTAATTCATAGTTTAATGGATTTAATATAGCTTAATATTAATTCTCGATGGGGGCATGATGGTCTTAGGGGTTCCTGAGGATAGAATGGAGCCTAGAACCATAGTTTTTGGTGAAAAGATGAGGCCACACGGTTAGAGAAAATCATGTAGGGGTAATCGTGTGCTATTCCCTAGAATTATAAGTAGTCATTCATTATTTCCGTATAGTTTTAAAAATCATGTTGATAAACCATGTGAGCCCTATGTGTGGGAATTTTATGACTTATAATTAAAAAAATAACCGCATATTAACATATTTTGGTTCTTATTCAAATGGTCAATAGCCACATCCTTTGGAAATATCTCCCTTGATCCTATTCATGGAATTTCGATATACTCGCTGCCAAATGTCTTATTCAAATGTGGTTCTACCCCTTCGATCCGCAATAGTAAGGCCTTTATTCATTCAAATCCTTTTCTCGATTCTTCTAGATATCGACTACACTATATAGATTTAGTATCATATTCCATATTTTCTTGTTTTTCTTAGGCTCTTCATATTTATTACAATACTCAACAAAAAAGTATTTATAATGAATTATATATCAAACATGATCCTATGGTTGTTAATTTTGTGATTTTCATTGAATGTTTTATCATTTATATGTGGTGGGATACAACACGCCCATTTTATTGTGTGTCTCCTTAAATTGATTTTAACCCTATTGATTCCTATCACAATTTATGAAATATAATATATGAGATTATGCATGTTATAGTTTTTATAACTTAAATAAGTACCACCGAATGGGGATTTTCCATGAACAACCATTTATTGGTTTTGGCATTGGATAGTTCTGAGGAATTCCTTTTTCCCCATGACATGGGATATTCAAATGAGAATTGGTCCTATGAATTGAAATGAAATGTTGTTATATTGAGAATAAATTGAATTATGGATATGGGATGGATGATTTACAATTGACCAATGTATGCATTTATTGTTTAAAGCATGTTTTCCTTACCCATGTGAGTAAAATTGAGTCCATGATTTTAATCGATTCAATTGGATCGAATTTATTAAATTTAATCTGTTAGCACATGAGATATATGATAACTAATCTTCTTTGTATATTATGAGGCTCATTAGGATCATTATCTAAAAAATGACCATGTCAGTATTTGAAGGCATGCCCTCAAGCTTGGAATTGTTTTGCAACTTCCTTAATAAGAAGGGATTACACCTTTCAATGCTTCTCCCATGTGAGTTATTAGATAACCAAGCCATGTATGTAATATTTATAACCTTTAAGGATGTTATAAAAAGTATTCCCATGTATGTAAATGAAATTCCAAGCCCTTGAGGTTGGCTAAGTCTTGATACACCTTTTTAGGTGATCTTATTAGAAGATGCTCTTGGGTTTAACCATGACATGTTAATTTAATTGTTTCTATTTAAAGAGAATTGATTAAATGATAAATAGACTTTGAAGACTAATGGATTCAATTTAAAATTCCATAAATGTAATCTTGTGACTAGTGGCCCCTATACCTTGAGTGATATATGGATTTACCTTATAATTCCATGTATATACTCAATAGTTAATATTATATTATAATAATTGATACAAGGATCCAACTGAGGGACGAAATGGGAAAACATGCTACGAATAGAATTATATGATATGTGATAAATGTATTATTTTTATAATAACATGTTCGGACTTGAAGTGAATTTGAATATTATGCTAAGGATGATACTTGAGGTTTTTTTGATGAGTGATGAGGACAGAACCATTTGGAAATGATAGTATACCTCACTTAGAATGATAATGAGTTCATGGCAGTTTCATAAGGGACATTCAAATAGGGTGTTTCATGATTTTGGACCTGGAGTGATACATTAATTCCATCTTAGGAATAATTAGGATATTCTTAGGTTCGGGGTTGAATTATAAATGAAACATCTTATGAAGCTTTTTATAAGCCACTGAAATTTTTTGGATTTTTTCTTCACTTGTACTTGATTAGATAGCCTTCTAAGGCTTCTGTTGTTCAGAAAATTACACATGGGATGCCATGTTTGAGCCGAATATTGAGACTTATAAATTGAATGAATTTGAATTGTAAAATTAAAATGGAATGAATGTAAAATAAAACAAGTGTATATATGATGTGGAATTTTGAGTACTTCCTCTCTAAATGCTTTTCTTATTTCATATTTCCTGCTATATATATATATATTCCTTAACTAATCATAATAGAATTTGAGTGGTTTCTTATATGGATTTATTCTCATTACCTATTTTGGTCATTCTTTTGGGCCCAAACAGATTATTTGATTATAGGTAATGATAAGGGAAAGCACCCTAGTTTTTGTACCTGATATGTTGCTTAGGAAGAGGAGAGCATGTGACCAAGAGGAGGATTCTGATCCTACATGGATTCATTTGGCCTATTGAAATTTTTATATATGGATTATATATCTTCTTTTTATTCATATTGTGGCTATTTTATTAGAAACATGTGAAATATATCATCATCATGTATGTGATATGATTTATAGCTTGTTTATACTATCTTTCTTCTCATGTTTACATCTGTTATATGGTATTATACATACACTATTTTTAACTGTTGTTGGTATTCTGTTGTGTTACACACTTCTAATGAGGACATAGTCTCCCCATAGAATCAACCTAGAACTCATTGCTAGTCGATAGCCTCCAGCATTTGGGTAGATGTAGAAAGGGTAATGTGACACACTAAGATCAGGGCACCATTTAGTAGTATCCAAGTTTAGTACATTACAATGTTGTATTAGATGAGTTCTTATCATATATTTATTAACAATTTTGTGAAATTGGAAAGGGATAGAATGGAATATGAATTTTTAACGAGTTTTTCTGGGGAAAATCTAAACTGTATATAAGAAAAATCAAAATTTCATTAAATTAAATTGTTATTTTCAATATTATGACAATTATAGATGAATTGATTCCACTACTGAGTGAAGAAATTTGTTTATGAAGTTATTGTTGATATGATTTTAGGTTTTATTGTGTTACTACCTGATTATATGATGGTATTCTATCTCATGTATCATATAGGTAGCTTTTATATTTTATATTCCATGCATTCTTCCATGCCATTTAGGATGCATTACCGATTGTATGTTGTTGTGATAGATTCTATGTTAAATATATATACTATTGTGTAAGGTGTATTGTTATATATTATAAGGTGAAACAAATATATTACATGATTTTTTTTCCCTGAGGTTTATAGGACATATTGGATCATAATATGGTGGATCATGCATTAACCTAAATGTGGAACGTTTCCAGATGTTCCACTGGATGAAACCAAGCATTGATTCATAGGAATATGGTCCCTGAAAGATTGTAATTAACCATTCTTGTAAATGTCCTTTTAAAATGGAATGTGATTAAATTGAAATGATATTCAATTTAGTTAATGTGAATGTAAAAATGTTTGAAATCAATTGAATATAAAAATTAGTGGAACTAAAATGGCTAATGATGGACAACGTGAATAAACCCGACCTTAGTAGTGGGATTTTGGTTGTGTCTCATTGTTTGACACCCAATACTTACCCATGGGGAGGGAATATGATGAGTTATTATAGATAAATGTCTTCAACTATCTTGATTTGTTTTGTATTTTGAGCTGTGAACTCATTAATGTTTGTAAACTGAGGGGTGTATATAGCATTGCAGAGTCATGCCACCATGATGACCTCTAATTGTATTCTAGAATGGTGATGGTGATCACACTCCGAAGGTGTCGGGCCATGGGATATTGCTGGATCCTATAGTAGTTGTAGATGCAAAAAAACTGCTATAATGGATATAGGTATTGAGGCATAGGTCTGTGAAATCTTTTTTCAGTTCAGGAAGACCGTTATAGGATCAAAACTACATGCCTTGACTATGACCAAGATGACACATGAGTTTCAACAGTAGCATCTTCCCATGTTTTCAGGGTATAGCGAGAAATTGGCTATGGTTTCATGGATTGAATCCATTCCATCAAGCATCAAGCATTTTGAGACACCTCTTGAGTTGAGGGTAAGACTCTCTAGGAATGTGATAAATGATTCTTTCAAGATGCGGTGATATTTTATCACTCAAACTGATGGTGATCAAGAGTTTTCATAAATGGAGTTTCATAAATTCTTCATTGATTAATTTTATCCCAAGAATTTAAGGACCAATTGATCCTAGGAGTTTATACATCTAGTTTTTGGTGCATTATCAGTTATGGAACATTATGCTATTTTTATTGAGCTTCATCACTTCACACCCATGCTGATTAGTGATGATTTATCAAAATCTAGACAATTCATGGATGGTCATAGATATGACATCCTATCATAAGTTAAAGTAATCTGAATGACCACTGTATCTGAAATTGTGAATCATGAACTAATCACATAGAGTACCCCAAATTGATCTGGAGGTACATGCCTGGGTGGATCAGCATTAAGATCTGGTACTCCATCGATTGGTAGTAGGAACCATTATCTAGAGATTCTACGCAGTGATACTAGTAGACAAAATATATCTTAATGTATCAAGTTGTGCTTTTATCATTGTTGTAGGATAGGAAATATGAGGATAAAATATATGAGGGACCCAGTCGAGTGCTAATCTTAGAGAAATATATAATTTCTAAATCACATATACAAAACATTTCAACTACCACCCAATGAGAATGGGTCTTCACCGATTCAACATTCAAGAGCATGGCCAGTAGCTTCTCACTAGATAGGGAGATGGGGTATGTTAGTTTTTTTAGTTTGAGGTGGTGGATGTGCCTATTGTAGACAAACAACAGGTCCTCAATAACAATATTGTGTATAATCTCATGTTATCCAGAAAATGTCAAAGGGTCGTAGTATAGTCTAGTACAGTGTAAAAAACTCAATATGAGATGGATCCCATAACTTCTACTATTAGTGGTACTTTTCTAGTAGCCTCCAATTTATCTTCTACACATTTTGATATAGTGTATTAATATGTATTAATATCTATTAACGTTTTGGGGATACTTATGATCTGTGTTTATAATTTTTATGCCATAATAATTATAGAAACTTCATTAGGGATTAACACGGAATGTGTGTGTCTGTGAAAAGAGTGCCCCTTGAGGTTGGTGGGTTTCACTTCATATGGGGCCTCTTCTTCCTCAAGCTGAGAGGCATTGATGTCATTATTGGTATGGAATGGTTTGTACCCTTTTAATCTATTTTTAATTTCAATCACTACAGGGTGAGTTTTACATCACTAGAGGGTGTGGAGTTAATTCAAAAGGGTGAATAGGATTTCTAGGTAATCTGAAATAGGCCTGATAATTGTGGGTTGGGTAGGATGATAGACATTATTGTAGGAATATATCTAGATTATTGGGGAACATCTCAAAACAAATTCCCTCTAGTGTTTCTTAATTTTAGTGACATATTACCAAATTACTTTTTAATATTAACTCTACTGGGAGATGTATATGTCTCTATAGACCTAGTTCTACGACCTTCGCCTATATCCATTCCTCCATACAGGATGGATATAAAAATGTTGTAGGAGCTAAAGAGGTATCTAGAGGTTTTATAGGAGATGGTGTTCATCTGAACCAGTGATACTTTGTGGGGTTTTCTTGTCCATTTCATGTAAAAAGGCTGATAGTACCCTTAGGCTATATGTGGATTATTAGAAATTGAACCAGTTGATGGTTATGAATAGGTATCCTATGTCGAAAACAGATTATATCTTCGACCAACATTAATGATATCGGGTCTTCTCAATGATTTATTTGATATCTAGTTACAATCACTTTGGTTATACAACTGTACATACCTCACATAGCCTTCAAGATACGTTACGGTCCATATAATAATTTGGTTATGTCGTTCAGTCTCATGAATGCTCATGAGGTCTTCATTGAACTGATGGACTAATTTTTCCATACTTATCTTGACTTGTATTTATTGTTTTCATGGATGATATCATGTTGTATTGTCACAATCAACCTGATCGTGCCTAAAATCATGAGATTGATTTGAATACACTGAGATAGAATCAATTATATAATAATCTCACAAATTTAATCTTATGGATGGATTAGATTCTCTTATTGAGTAACGTCATCTGAGAGAATAGAGTATTAGTGGAACCAGAGATGGTGAGAGTGGTAGTTACCTGGGAGCATCCAAAGAACATCTTTCAGGTAAAATGATTTTTAAGGCTGTTTGGTCAGTACATGCATTTCATACACGACTTCTCACACTTGGATGTTTCATTAAAGGGATTCAAAAAAAGGGAGTGAAGTGTGTTTGGTTAGATTCTTATGAGAAATCCTATTCAGAGATGAATGGGAGATTGAATTTGGTGGTGGTACTGAATTTTCTAAAGAAAAGAATGATTTAAACTATGTACTACAATGTATTAGGTATTAGGCATGGAGTTGTTATTATATATGAGGATCGAGTCATTGTGTATGGATCTTGACAGATGAGGTCAAATGAGTATAATTACCCTGCACATGATCTTGAGATAGCTTTGGTTATTCATGAGTTGCATTGTTGGATACATTACATACTGGGGGATAATTATGTGGTACGCACAGACCAAAAAATCCTCATGTACATAATTACATATTGTAATCTAGGCATGATAATGTATTAGTGGGTATATCTTTATTGTTTAAATTTCAAGCTTAACTAAATTCTTGGTAATGGTAATGTAGTGTCCAATCTAATGATTAGGATGACTTAGATACTTGAAGTGACGAATATTGGTAGTGAGTGGAAGCTAATGGTTGTGTTCCCTAGGATGCACTTGGAGGTTCATGATAGTCAGGGGAAGGCATTTCTATCATCCTTAGTTGTAACCTAAACTATTATGGATAGATTGAGGAAAAGGAAATAATCTGATTCTGATGGTCATGTTCTATGAGAGAGTGTGGAAGGTGAGGACCCTATTCCGAGATGGACTGTAGTTGACGATGAGGTCTTGTGGGTACATGGTCCCATGTGGGTTTTATTAGACATATGAGAGGAAATATTGAGAGATTTTCATGATTCATCTTGAGATGTGCATCCTGGTGTCACCAAGTTGTATTGTGATTTACATTATTAGTAATAGTCTGTAGGGATGAAAAAAATGATGTTGGTTGTGTCCTGATATGTTCCATCCATTAGTAGGTGAAGGAAAAACACCAACAACAATCTATAATTTAGCCGCACCTACCCATTATCAAGTGGAAATGGGATGAAATCATGATGGATTTTGGGATAAGTTTATCGAGGTCTCCTCAAGGTAATGATGCTATATGGATTTTTGTTACAATATCATTAATATTGTCCATTTACTACTGATCAAGGAAACCTTTAGGGTTGATGAGAATGAGAGGTTGTACATCCCTGAGATTGTATGTCTATGTGGTAGTTTTTATTCTGTAATTTCAGATAAGTAACCCATGTTTAATTATAATCTATAGTAATGTCTACAGATTGTTCTAGCTACACATGTTTTTTTGAGCATCGCATACCACCCCAAAAAATATGGCCATACAAAAAAAACAATTTAGGTAATTGAAGATATGTTGAAGGCATGTATTATAGATTTCGAGGGATCTTGAGAGAGGAATATACCCATGGTTGAGTTCATCTAGAAAAATATATTTTATGTTAATATTTATAGGGTGCTACATGAGTCTTTATACAGTTATCCATGCCAATCAAACCTGTGTTGGCTGGAGGTAGGAGAGGTAGCTATGTTGTGACCTCGTCTTGTCTAGGATACCACCGAAATTTTTTTGTTGACTCAGAAGCATATGAATTATTTTTTGTATCTTCAAAAATCACATTTTAATCACCACAGAAAAACTATAGAGTACAATGTTGGGGATTGGGTTCTCATATGTGTATCATTGAGGTTGAGACAGAAGAGGACTAGGAGACAAGGAAATATTTCACCGAGATACATTGGGCCATTTGATATTTTTGATAGATTCAGGCTGGTATCCTATCAGTTGGAGATACCTCAGAGGTATTAGTCAATTCTTTAAGTATTCTACATTTCCTAGCTATGACCCTAATTTTCAAACTTATATCAAACCTCCCATTTTGAGGAGGTTGAGTTACAAGAATTCACGTCCTTTAAGGAGCATCCTATACATACTCTGTATCATAGCATGATGGTTCTCAAATTTCTGTCTATTCCATTACTACAGGTGCTATGGTAGAATAACTGAGTGCAGGATGAGACATGGGAGAGTGAGGCTGATGTATGATCATAGTGGCTGGAGTTGAAGTCGAATATTGTGTCACCACCATTGGAAGGGAAATTCGAGGAGTAATTGGTTTATGTGTTTATTTTTTAAGAACCCGTTTCTTCTATGAGGTATATATCTATTTTTCTGTCAATTTGGATTTTAGTTTCATAAATATGGCCTGATATGAATCCCTGTTGATATCATGAAGGTATCAGGGGTATTCGGGGTTGGTATAAAGCATAGAAACCATTTTTTGGGTGAAAGGAGGAGGTGGTATGGTTAGTGCATACCCTGTGGGGTAACAATGCCCATTTCCCCATACCTATAGGAATCTTGGTATGGTATCTTAATGATTTAAAACCCATGTGGATAATCCATGTCATCCCTACTGTGTGAGAATTTAAATATTTTATAATTCAAATAAAAAACATATATTAAACCTATTTTTGGGTTTATATAAATGTAAAATCATACCCCTTAGTAATTATCACCCTTGAGCCTATTCTTGGAATTTCAATCCTTGGATCTGTAATGGTAATTCAATAATTCCTTTTTAGTCTTTCTCGATTCATCTGGATATCGATGCACTATTTGGATTTTGTCTCATATTACCTATTTTATTTTTCTTTTTCCATTGTTAATATTTCGTCCAAAACAAGATGAATAATATCCTGTTACTAGATGATCTATTAAGCACAAGCCTACGGTAGGTGGTTATGTGCTTTTCATTTGATGTCGAATCTCTTCTACGTGCCTTGGTGTCACATGCCTATTTTTAGGGTGTCACCGTAAAATGAATTGAAACATATTATTACCTATGGTGATTTTGGTAATTTAGTAGGTTTTATTATGAATATAATAGGTTGTATAACTTGATTAAGGACCACCCCAAGGATGATTTTCCCTGAATGACAATTTATTACTTTTGTACATCGATGCTTATGAGGCATGCCTTTTTCCCCATATAATGGAATGTACAATTGTGAATTATTCTATGAATTATATTTCAATGTTGTAATATTGTAATTAAATTGAATTGATGGTATGGGATAGAGGATTTCCACTAGACGCATGAATTCCTTTATTGTTTTAAGTATGTTTTTCTTTCCCATGTGAGTAAAATATGTGCCATGACTTCAATAATTGAAATTGGATAAAATTTCTTATATTTTTTCTCTTCCCACATGATATATATGAATACAAATTCCATGGGTAGCTTGTTGGTCATGTGAGGATCGTTATTCTAAAAACACCCATTTTATTATTTGAAGGAAAGCCCTTGATCAAGGCCTTGTTTTTCTACTACCTTAATGAGAAGGGATTTTACCTTTTAATGCTTCGCCCATGTGAGTTATAGGATAAACAAACCATGTAGTAGATTTTTATTCCCATGAACCATGTTATGGAAAATATTCCCATGTTAGTAAACCAAAGGATAAGCCATTGAGTTTGGAGATGGATTGATTTAACTTTTGAGGTTATCTTGTTACAAGATTCTCTTGGTTTTGACCATTGCATGTTAATTTGATTGTTTTAATAGAAAGGGAATTGATTAAATGAATTATATCATTGGGAGACACATGGATTCAATTTAGAATGTTATGGAAGGAATCATGTTACTATTAAACCTTATACCATTAGTGGTACATTGATTAACCTTAGAAATCCACTCAATGGTTAATATTATATTATGATGAGTGATACATGGATCCAAATGATGGATGCCATGGATGGACTCATTGATGCTAGATTTATATGTTTATTGATTCATGGATTCTTATGAGAATTCTATGGATGGAATCAAATAGTATTTTTAATTTTATTCCATGGGCGATACTAGATATTATATTGAAGTGCTCCGAGGATAGACTCATTTGTAGGAGATGTTATACCACACTATTAGCGATAGTATGTTCCTGAGAGGTTCTCCAGGGAAAGGATTGTAGGGCGTTGGTTGATATTGTAGATGGAGTGATACTTGAGTTCCAACATTAGAATATCAACGAAATTCTCAGGTTCCAAACTGAATTATAAATGAAATAAATTATGAAATGTCTTCTAATCCAAATTACAATCATATATTCAGTCTTCAATTGTACATCCTTAGGTGGCCTTCTGTGGCCCCTGTTGTGCTACTAATTACACATGGGATGATGGGTTAGATCCCGATATCAAGAATTGTAAATTTAATGAAATTGAATTGTTAATTGAATTTGGAATGAATGTAAATAAAAACAAGTGTATATATGATGTTGAATTTAGAGTGATTCCTTTCTTATAGCTTTTATTATTGCACAATGCATGCAATACATATTCACCGATTAATTAGCACAGACCTCGGGTGGTTACCTACTAGGATTTAGTCACACACCCTATTTTGATCATCCTTTTGGGTGTAAATATATTGTTTTATTGTAGGTAATTATAACGGAAATCTACATCTTTCATGGACTTGATATGATTCTTATGAGCAAGAGAGAATGGGACCAAACTGAGGCTTTCGATGAAAATAGAAATCTTTTAACCTTTATTAATTTTGGTATTTGGATTGTAAATATACATTATATTCTTATTGGGGATATTTTAATATAAAAATGTGACATATATAGTCATATTGTATATGATATGATATCTATCTTGTTTATACTATCATTCTTCTGTTGTTTCCTTATTTTTATGGTTTATTTCTTCTGTTATTTGTAACTATTATTGATATTCCACAATGATTAAATAAACTAATGGGGGATTCGTCTCCCCAAAGACTCACCAAGGACCTCACTTCTATTTGGTGACCTCTTCTATTTGGGGATATGTAGATGAGGCCATCTGGCCCACCGTCCTTAAGGCACCTTTCAGTGGTATCCAATTCTGGGATGTTACACAAAAATGGGTTAAGGATTAGTTAGAATGTAAAAACAATAAGAAGGAAAATAGAAACTAAGAAACAAAAATATTATAAGTAAGAGGAGAGTATGAAAACCCTACATGGAGAGATCTCATAATAGATCTTCTAAAAATTGGTCCAGTAAAGGAGAGGGTATGAGGCACTGTCACGCATGTGGGGAAACCCTTTGGATGGGGTCTCCCAAACTAGGTGGTGAGTAAATCCTATGATGGGGGGGGGGGAGGGGGATTAGATCAGGTTTTAATTTTTTTTATTATCTAAATTAATTTTTTTTTTAAAATAAGATACACAATTGAGAAAAATGGGAACCCTCTACTATGCTCCGAAAGAAACCCACACGGACTTTCAACGTGGTTTGGAAAATCATGTGCCAACCTAAAATTAAGCTCTACTAAATAATATAAAAGTTATCACAAAATTATAGCACCGTTTATAGAACCATGCCCCCAAACCCAGAAACATTGTTTTCATACCTAAAAAATTCTAATTTCAAGGATAAAACACTATAAAAATAATAGAAATAAATATGAACTCAAAATTAAATAAAATAATAGAATGGTGTTAGGTCAGGATGAGACATTCATACCCTATAATGGTGGGGTAGTAGAATATAACATTATAATATTCCCTTGTCAATGGGTATTATTATAATATGTGTAAACTCTTGGTTATCTGAATCCACATGAATAGTTGGGTTATGGGATGTAAAAATAATAACGCAAGAATATCTGAGCCAATGGGAGATGAGGACTGGTGGGTGCATACATTCTATTAAAAATGATGGATGCCCATATACCTTTTAGTTAGAGAAATGGCTGTATAATTTAACCAGTGGCTCTATATAAGACCAAAACATCCTCTAGGTGAAAATATTTAGGGGTTTCTTTATTCAGTGGAATCACCCTTTGTATTATGGATTGACATTTGAATGCTGAAGGAATGAAATAAGAAAGAGTCAGAGTCTATTTGGGAGTTGGATATGACTCCTTCTCTTTTTTCTTCCCTCCATTTAAGTATTACTTTAACCTTTAGGATAATATTAAATGTTGTATCCATAGGTGTTTGGAACATTATTGATTTTTTAATATGTTTTATATGGTTTTCATGAGCTTCATCGACTATTTCTCAAGTCATATAGTTAGATAACATATGTTTATTCTAATCCAAATAATCCTTCTCATAACCCACTTTATCTAATTGGGTGATGGTCACACATGTCACATATGATGGGGTCTTTACCAGTATCTAATTTCCATAATTAACCATATTCTAGTGGATTTTATATAATAATTTGTAGTCATGGATAGTGTGAACTCGTACCCTATGAAATAGAAAAATTTCAGGTAATTCAATGTGGTTTACCGCATTGGGTTTCATAGGATTTGGTATTTGTAGGATGTTATTTTAAATATATATGAGAAAATAACATGAAAAATATTCATTTCAAAAGGAATGAAATTTGTTCATTTGTTACTCAAATAATGGGGAACCTTGATAACTCTTCACATCTCTCCAAGGTTTATTTTGATGATATTATTTCTTAGCTAGTGTTACCATACTATATGAGTACTTTAAGTGTTCTCTAACGGGAACCAGTACTAGTTAGAGGGTAAAAGGAGTAGTCACTACCTTAATAGTCCTTTTTCCAAGTATTGTGGGTGTGGAATGATATTTATCCCAAGTTCACCAAATAGACTCTTCTAAGCCTTGTTTTCTTACTATGAACTCATAAAATTATTCATCATATTTCATTAGGGTTAAATGGTTTTGTGGATCATCATGATTATTCTCATCATAATGTTCTAGAAATTGATCTTGTGAGAGTGGTATACTTAGTGAATAAGTCAAACCATTCCATATAAATATAATGTCATAAAACCTCTCAAATTCATATTTCTATAAATTTGTGATGGTTATAATTATTTTTTTCCTTATGATGGATTGGAATTGATAATGTAATTATTGAAAAGGTCTTTCAAACTAGAAAAGAATATTACTATAATGATATTGTATCAACAGAATGTTAGAACTTCTATATTATATATAAAACATTTCAGTTTTCTTAACTATAACATGCCTCAATGGCCTATCATCAGGCCCTATAAAGAGATTAAGTGCCTCGTAAGTTTTTTTAATCTCTCATTCCAAAAAAAATTCATAGATAGGATTTTGAAATTAGGATCAGAAAATGTGTTTCCTCCCACTTGGGATACTTCTTTTTTTAGGGTTACATAGTGGCACACCTCCCTTCCATGGATTGTTTTTTACAATCTCGGGATTTGATAGTGTTGAGGAGTTGTAGATGTATTACTACCTAGAACACCTCTTATATACAATGAGTGATAATGGATTGATGTGCTGACCATAGTTTCATACCCCACTGATTCTTGATCCATGATTGGACTAGATTATTACATATATTGGGGAGAGGTGGTCACCTTAATGGAGGAAAGTCGTGATTTCCCTCAACTACCTCATTTACATAATTTGCATTCATATATCTAGAACCATCTTGATTCTCATATGAATAACATTTATGTGGATTAGCTCCTTATAGATGTATGTAAAGAGTGATATAATTTTTTGTTTTTTTCATACCAAACAGGAATATTTCCCTTAAATATTTCCTCATTGAATTATCTGAAGTCCTTTATCTCATTCTTGAATTATTGTCGACATTCCCTATTTACGTTATTTATGATCTTATAGGTGGATAATGAAATATAAAAACACCATTTTCTTTATCAATGGTAGAGTTTAGCAATGATGGTGGATACTAAAAATCTTGAGGATCTATGTTCTGGATATCTCAGATTTTGAATACCAGAAGCCTTAGATTGTGCATCCCGATCATCTATCATTTAGTTGCGGTATGTATTTTATATCCCTATTTTCTTAAGCCATGGTATGCATCATTTTATGTATTTAATATGATGTCATTCAATGAGTCATATTATGTGACAATAGTTTCCCCATTAATCTGCATGTAATAGGGTAATCTTCAAACACTTTTCATCTATTTAGTGTTATATAAAAGACATTTTTCAAACCCATGGTATTTTTTATATATTATCTTATGATCTTTATGTAATTTTATTTCCTTTTTAATACATACCCTTCTTCTCAATATGTGAATAGTGAACTTAGTGGAGTTACTAGTCATACTTTTTTTTCATGCCCTAAATGAAAGAGTTGTTTCTTACAACATGAGAAATGACAGGGATCCCAGATCTCAAAATTTAACTCCATGGATAGAAAATACTCAATCCATTTTTAATTGTGAGAGTGATAAAAATTCCCCCAGCATGTTGGCTTTGTTGTATTTCTGAATATTGTTGGCTCTTTCTAATACTTTTGCCGAGGATATGATGATTAACAATATAGAATGAGAAAAAAATGCCTCTACAGCTATGTAATGGGGATGATCTGGAGACCTTTTTGGTTTCTTCAGGACCTTCTTGGGGCATGATGACCCTAGTGGAGGCAATTTGGATAAAAATAAATCCACATCCCTATGGTATGTGTTTTCTCCAGGATGGATTTGATGGAGGCCACTACTAAAATATTCTTTATTTGGTGTAATATCATTTGTACATGGGATGGGTGCAATGGATTCTTATTATGAGATTTACATCCACTAGTAAGTCATTGTAAAGTTTGCAACCACATATTATATGTATCAGGTGTGATCCTATTTTTTTGAGAGGCCCATCTTAAGATTCTATTGGGATAACTCATGTTGTTTACAGTGTCATTGAATATAGAAAGTGTAGGAGGTTTATTGTATTGACATGTTTCCACATGCGTTACCACATCTGGTGATCTCTTCTACAGGAAAAACATTTCATGATCTCATATCCAAAGAGATTTACATCCCTTGGGACATATTAAAGTCCAACAACCCACACATAACCCATCCTAGAATACAAAAAATTTACAGGGCATTAGGCATTAGTATCCTAGGAGTTTTCAGACTGTAAAGGAAAATACACCATATTGGTTAGTTTTTCCCTTTTCAATATGGGGTCACAGACCATGGAGAATGGTATAATAGTTCGTTAACAATAGAGTGCATTTATGTTCTGCAGGAAACCCTCTTGTCATAGATAATGTATGTGTATAGACATTAATCATTGAATCATTCTCAATTTATTATGGCATTAGTAGGGCATCCAATTCTCTTATAGATCACCCTGGATCATATACAATGATGTGTAAATGTTCCAAAAAATG
The DNA here is from genome assembly GCA_963277665.1 of Viscum album. NCBI lineage: Eukaryota > Viridiplantae > Streptophyta > Magnoliopsida > Santalales > Viscaceae > Viscum > Viscum album. Next base: position 1,453,148,910 of record OY728155.1, read on the forward strand.
GTCACAATATTCATTTCGGAAAGCTCCACTATTATATCTGTTCATCATACCTCTATTCCTCTACCTGTCCAAACCATAGAGGTCATTTCTATGGTTCTCATGCTGAACAAGAGATGATATCATTTATAGTTGATGGGGAACTATATACAATGAACCTTGTTTCTTTTGATAACCAATCTATTATAATTTTTCTATAAAAGGGTAGTATTTCCCTTCCTTGTACATAATTACCCTCATGATGTTGTTCATGGAGGATATCAATAGAAGAGTCCGGGTAATAAATCTCAATACTAACATGAGGGTAAATATCAAGGTATATATTTCATTATACTTTGGATGAAGAGTTTTTAGACCCTTTATTTGCTGTAGATGTGTTTTGGTTGTCCTCAATGACACTAACATTGAGATTATCAGAAACATGAGCCACATTCTAGGGCATGGATAGAATATATTAACTTTACTTTCTAGGTTGATCAGGGTTATGAGCCTATTGTGTGAAGGTAACCATAAATTATTAATGAGTATTTGTTGTTGTGATAATACAATCCCACTCCTGAGAAGCTTCTAGAGTAATCTAATGATATTTTTCATCAACAATGGGGATATGAGCCTACCTTAGTGCAGCTTCTGGAATATAAAAATCAATAATAGTTGGAGTGGGGGTATTTTCCCAGTTCCAATATCTATTCAAACTCAAAATATACTAAAAATCCATTGTAATGGTAGATGGGGTATTGGAAATCCCTTATATAACATCTAAAATATCCTAGTGAAATCTATCAGTAGAGAGACTAGGTGTATGAGACTGGATCCTATATGCTCTCATTATATAATGAAAACTTTTATTGGTAGAGATATGATCCTACCTTGACTTGATTTCCATATTTTTTATGGACATTATTTGGAGTGAGAATATAATACATACCCTATAACATTAGAGTATACTACTATATTTATTTGACATTAACATGAACCTGCACATAGGTGAGTTCCAAACTAGTTCAATGATACCTGATTAGAATTGGAATATGAGGCATGTACTATTCCTGATACTTTACTAGGATATGATGAAAATTCTCATAGATGGGATAAATAATATGTGTTTTCCTTGAATTAGATAGTTTTTCATAATAATCATGGAGATATACTGCTTTGGAAAATTATAAAGGAATGCACACTTGTCCTTGTATCGACATTAGTTATATAATATGCCAGTGGAGCACCTAGGTTATTTCCATAATATAGTGTCACTTCATTAAATTATGTTACGGAATATATGGATGCACGTTCTTAGTATCCAAGATATACTAGAATATGTATTTGATTGTTGGGAGGATACAAGGCCATTTAAATCCTCCTTGTTCCATCATGATATAACAATAGTATTCATGCATAGAGGTGTACATATTTGCCTCCACAATTCATTATGAAAAAATATATTGGTATCCATGTTATTGGTGAGTAAGGATATAAAACTTCTCAATGGACTCCATCAAAATATTTTGATGGGATTCATTAGTGGATAAAGGAATATGGGCCCACTCCCATTGATATGTTGATTTATTTTCTAGGGGGTTTCTCTTTAGTGCATGTGCATGAATGTCCTAGTTTTCTACCTATTAGGTATATCCCTAAATAGGTGATTTATGGGAATTATAAGGATCTTTCTAGTGATAATGGTTAATATTATCCCAGTTAATATGATCCTAAACTAGGATAGATCCATGGATGAATCCATGATCCACCTTCCTAGGGAATGATTAATAGTGACTGTCACAGTCCAGGGATATTCATCCCAATAGATTGTTAATGGGAATTGGCATGCATAGTTTCATGGAAAATTTCCTTGAATGTGGCCTTCTCTTTGGGTTTAGTTTGAAGAGACCTCTACATGTATTTTCAAGGGCTTGGATCATACCTCATTTTTTGAAAACCATGACCACAACATTCTCCACCAAAATTAGATGGCATCAGTTTGGTGATTCTATTTTTTGACCCACCATGATTAAGGTCTTGGATGAGGTTCCTTAATATTCACATGATAATTAAACGATCTCCAGTCTAGGTGAATTTTGGAGAATAGTATTTGGCTAATATAAAGAAAACAAGGAATAAGGTCTCTAATTAGAGCATTATCGCAATTATGAAAAAAGATAATTTTTCTATTTATATATAATATAATTTTTCTTTATAATTACCTATTCATCCCTTTTTCTTGAGTGTTATGGACATAGTGAAATTGAAGGTCTTATGGGAACCTCAAATATGTTTTACTATTTTATGATTCGTGTATGGTTCAACATTTTTTTATCTTCCATAGATTTCTTAGCTTTTAGAGTATGGGATACAAGATGCCTTATATTTATAGGGACCTAGTTATTATATTATCACATTTATTCACATTAGGACTTCTTTCATAGTTTCTGAACATAATAATTTTTTTTATCTTTTGCAGATAAATTGTTTATTAATGATTTTTATATAATATGTGTTTGCTTTGGGTTCACTATTTCTTGTCTCCCATGGAAAATATATATGGATCCTACATTTGTAACATGTCACGGTCATGCATTATAATGGTAAGAGATTGTTTGGTGTTTCAAACACAATGATTCTTAGGATCTCTCATTGGTAAACTGGATGGGATTTCAGATCATCACAAAATTTTTGGGGGAATTATTTCATACTCAAAGACTATATCATAGATATATGATATATCTGTGAATCATTTCAAAATATTGATATAGGACTCGGTACCCTCATAAAACAATTAGGTGTGGAATCCATAATCCCAATAGAGGGTTCAATATTAATGACTCTCTTTGTAGATTACATTGGTTATCTATATTTCTGCCCTAATTTCTTAACTATGAAAAACATATTTCACATTAATTCTAGAAGACCATTCACCATTGAATTTACTACTATCTGAGAAGGTGATTGGTGTTTCAAGATTGGGAATAAACTATTGAGAGGCGTCTTACATGTCCTGCAAAAACATGAATCATATCCCATGTAGTTATATTTGGATGATGTAGTTAAATTTAATGTCATGTTGAAACTATGTATATGAGGGAATTTTGGCATTGGATAATGATTTGGTTCCTTAGGAACGAATCCAATGTATCCTTCATATAATATGAATAAATATTCTTGTATTTCACATCTTATGTCGAGATGGATTCCTATGAGCAAGGGAAATATTTATCATAATGTAGAAATGATCAATAAAAATAACTATGCTCATGTGATCCATGCTTGATGTGGGAAAAAAGAGAGATAAAAATATCAAACATGTCCTGGTAGATATAAGATTATGATTGTGAGGGGAACACACAACAAGGATTTCTTATAGGTGAATGGGGCTTACACAGTACAGATGACCTAGTAATTGAATGGTTATTACATATTATGGTTTCCATAATTTGGAAATTTTATTATTTTAGATTTATGAATGGTGTACTTACCTAAGCTCACACATGTCATCCTTATGGTGTGAAATAAGAGATAACAAGTGACATGATACATTACATATTAGTGTAAGATTTACGAATCAATGAAATATTTGTGGTCTGTTTGACAAGGATATCGATCATTAATAAGAATTCAATGTATCATAATTATAATAGGAATCATAGTTATTGTAGTTTAATTTTTTGATTAAGTCGTAGATGGGTGAGGAAAGTTGAAATAACCATGGTAGGTGGGTCTTATGAGCTAGAGTAAATGGATTGGTAAGGGACTAAAATCAATGTACATTCTAATTAGAGACATTCAACCATTTTCATTTCAAGGATAATGGTACGAGACCTTGATATAACTATTAAACATATTTGGATGTCATGTGGATTCCCTCGCATGTATGAGGTGGTATGAGATTATATCCCTTAGCCAATTATGTTCACATATTTCGAGGTAAAAGTCCTAGATTCCTACTAGAAAATGATAAAATGTATGAGTATTTATTCATTAACTTTAAAAGGATATATTTCTGACAAGGAAAACATGTCTAAAGGTCATCTTGTGTTCAAGCCATCATGTCTGGAGGTTGTCACGTTAACTAATTGAGATATCATATTGTGGCCACATGAACCAAGATTACTATTCTAAGGGATGTATAATGAACAATGTTACATTTCTATGGGTCATCATGTTAACCAAGATTCATTTCCATGGTATTTAGAATGAATAATTTGTCTTGTCCATGGGTCATTGTGTAAACCATGCTATAAGTCCATCAGTTGTCACTGAACTATGAGACATGTCCAATGGTCATCAAATCAACCAAACAATAATATCTAATGGATGTTGTGTGATCCAGTAGACATATATATATGGAATCTCATGATCTACCATATATGTTTAATAAACATCATAGTATTAATGAATATATCACATAAAATATATGACCACTTATCATATAGATTATTGTATCATCCTTCTTAAGAAACTTTTTTCACTGCAGAATATATCATGGAAATGCCTCATTATATTTTAGGTGTTTTGTATTGATGCACCACATGTTGAACCCTGCATTCAGAAGTCCCCTTAGAATGATCTATTGGACATGCTATAGATTCATTTCATAATCCTGATGGAAATCTGAATATCATTCAGGTGTTCAATGAATTGATCACACAATGTGAATAAACATATATCATTGTTCCTTATGTTAATCACCGACTATTATTTTGTGGAATAATCTTGAGAATGCATTATCCTTCACTCATTGAATTTTTCTCTCACCACCTATTGTGCTTAATGTATGTGTCGATGAGTTCTTTTATTGGTATCACTACACCGAATCTATTCGAAATTCAATAGTTATTAAATATGAAATGTTTTCTTGAGTCAGTGGAAGCTATATTTGTATAATGTATCACATGATTCACATGAACCCCACATGTTATCAATGATATTTTCTTTGTGTCACATAATAAATAAAGACTGCTTGTTAAATCTATCATTACCAACTTTCATGATCTCGTGGATTTCAAAAGGGCCATCGAATGATAAATCAAGGATTCAAAATGGATTTCTTGTGATTATATAAATATTTAAGAGATTCTTCAGAAGATTGTTTCAAAAGGTCAAAGGGACATTTTTGTAATCATAATGATAGTTTTGGGGCCTTTTGTGAGTTTAAACTAGTGTTTAAGTGTCCCATAATGATATAAAGATTGAATAATTATGGACATTATACGGATCAGTATGTAGATAGCATGAATCACATATGAACTTCATGCGAAACAAATCATAACTACTCTTCAAAAAAGATCCCTGTTAGATTCATATTTTAATACATGATCCACTTGGGAAATTGAAATATGTTTGTAAATTTAAATTTCACATGTTCAGATGGCCTTTTCTAAGGGGATTTTCATGACCATTAGGTCTTATTTTGAAGCCTTCACATGATCATAGGGGATGGTAAGACTTATTTCTAGAGATAGAAATGGATTGTATATAAGTTTCAGGTGGTCGATTAATAGATCCCAAAAATCACATGGATCCTTCTCAAAATGTCATATGGGTTATGTGATAATGGGTCTTATTAAATGTTATACAATATTCATGATTCATAAAATTAATATATATATATATGTGTGTGCTTCTGATTCCTTTCCATTGTAGATAAAATAATAAAAATTCATCAGGTATTTCTCCAACCAAAAAATTGATTATTATTATTTGGCTAGAATCAACAATGGGTTAATACACTGTAAAAATTAAGAGAGATTAATAAATAAAATAAATAATTTCATATTACATCCAAAATTTATTCCAAATGAATAATTACATTTTTGTGTCTATATAGACTAATTTTACTAAAACATCATGAACCCAAACTAAATATAAATAAAACAATTAAAAAATCATGTGAAACAATATTACTCCCCTTTTCAACATAAAAATCCATCACCCATGTATTAGAATTTTTTAAAAAAATAATAGACAAGAAATTAATTATGAAAACTCATCATTAATCTTTTTCAAAACAATATATAATATTTTGTTTATCATTAAGTGATTAAACTTGTACAAAATTTTCTTATTCATTTTCATCTCATGAAATCCACACCCCCAATACATAGAAAAGATTATTTTACATTAATATATAGCCTCCAATAATTTTTTACACTAGTTTAGGAATGAAACCAATTGACATTTGGAATGTAATAAATTAAATGGAGAAAACATGATACTAAATGAATTTTTATATGATGGATGATTCTTATTTACTAAATATAAATAAAAAAACATTTGAGTTTTCCTCTAGGATATATAATATTTTATTCCATACATTATTATGTGAAACCAAAAATATATTGGTATAATATGCGTATTCATACACTAATTATATAATGGAATTGGGGTGAGGATATTTTATTAATCCACAAACTTTTTTCTATCATGATGGTTAATGTTAATTACAATACATTATTTATTCTCATTTAAATTAAAGAAATATGAATTTCTTTGTGGATAATGGTTCTAATTTCAGTTTGAAATTTTTTATTAGATTTAACATAAATATTAATTTTAGTAATAAAAACACATTATTTTATATTTTCTTTAAATTATTATCCATTTCTAGATGTGATTGTGAAATTGTTAACCACTCATTTTTCACATAGTTAGACTGCTTTTTCTGTAATAAGTTATTACATGAAGTAATGGTATTGATTTGAAGAGTTAGAATTTCTTTTAAAATTATCCTAAATATTTCATGATTTTGATTATATGTTATAAAATCTCCTGTGGTATTTTCTAAACTTTTTAAGATCCTCATAAAAAATATAGTTTCATTAAGAATACCCAATTCTAGTATTCTCTTTAATTCATCATTATCAATGTCAATTAATAACATATACTTCTATCTATCATTTGAATGAAATATTTCATTTTTTATTTTAGATTACTTCCCAGTTTTACGAAATATTTACCATGTTCCCTATGATCCATAATTTTGTTTTTTCATCCTCATTAGATTAATATTTAATGAGGTTTTAAATAATTTTCAAATTTATTTATTTACATCTTGGGAGTGATCTATTCATATTAATTTTTATTACTCCGCACAGATTGATTAAAAACCATCTAAAGCTATTGTATTTTACACTTATCAACACATGAGATAGAATGGGATAGTATATACCATTATTATTTATTTAAATGGAAACTTTTAATTCAACAATCATATAAATTTCCACGTGATATAAATTGTTTCTAGGATGTCAATTTTTTTTCAAGAAGATTAATTTATACTAGATGGTTTTACAATTTATTTTTTCCATTATCTTCATAAATAGAGGATATATTTTTCTCATTCATAATAATATATTCTTCAAATTATCAACCAATCCATTCTTAAATCCCTAAAAGAATAGAATATATTAAAAAATAAACCGTTTTTACTAGTAGAAATAATATATAACCATTTTTACCCTAGATAGTTATTTACAGATTATCAACTCATTATGGATTTATTTAGGGAGTTTAACTTCATGGATATAAAAATATCCACACATGACACATTAATTGGATTTATAGCCTTTTTAATCTCCCATAGTTGTCATGATTATTACATTACTATTGCACATGACATTATAGTATAATTATCCAAAATATATTTTACTAGATTTTATAATTACTTCACAAAAAAGAATTCAATGAGATGATAATTACAAGGTTGTATGATTTTTATGTGAAAATTTTATGTCTTCTAGGAGGTAATACTCCGTTCATAATATTTTGGGGCAGTATATATCATCTATATTGATTTTTAATATTATACAACGTTTATTTCCATATTTTCTAACTTCACATCCAATTCAGTACATATCATCTCAAGAATCAGTATCTATCCCTAAAAGGATTTCACCATATCGTCACATTACCTTTTTAAATTTATACTAATAACTTTATTAATATGGAATCCCTCTAGTAGAAAACTGTCTAGAACAATTATTCTTAAAAAATTTTCTTTTATCTTAGTATACAGAATATTAAGAGAAATTTTTTAAAATTTCAGGAATACAATTTTAACTTATGTTGGATCACTACGAAATAAAACAATATCAAAAATAGATATATTAAACAATTTAATATCTAGAGAATATCATACCTTGGAATACAATACATATTTTTTATTACCTATTACATGTTTTGTAAGGGCGTTGCACCTACTCATTATTTTAACTAATATCATTTCCATTACATCATCATCGTATCTTACCTGTTAATTTTCATCTTATGGCCCCATAATATGTGAATATATGTATGTAACACATAAATGGTCGAATCCAAAATTTAATCATTTAAATCTAATTAAAAAATAGGGTTTTATTCAGATTTTTTTTATTCATAATATTATGAAAAACATTTACATGATTCATATATGGAAAAATCATTAATATATTTAGTTATAAACATAAAACATTAACCACCTTTATCACGTGGTGTTTCATCATTGTATTTTCAATATTTATTCAACTTATTATCACTATTTTTAATGTTATTTATAGTCCATTACGAGTCCTTGATATATATAGACAAAAAATATAAATTTAATTTTACATTTGTGGAATATTCATAATCATTTATAATCTTGACTTTATATATTCCAATTAAAAATATTAGGGTAAACTAAAATTTTACAAAGAAAATAAAATTCATCTCTATAGTAATAAAATATCATTAGGATATATGTACTCAGATGGGGGGATAAATCTTTTATTTTTAATATTCAATAACATTTTATAATTATAAAATCAATATCACATTTGGATTTGTACTTTTTCCCCTTAATACTAATATTGGAATATATTTTTCAATGAATCACACACACAACGTGCGATGAAAAGGTGAAGAACTCCAAATTTATAAGAAATTTTGGTTTCGATGTATTACTCATTTAAATTAAATATTTAAATAATATATATACTATTTTTCTTTTCATTTTTATAGACATTTCCAGAAAAATAATATAAACATCTGTCAACTAATTTATTTCATTTGAATATTTTTTAATTTAATTATAATATAAAATAATTTATTCTAAAAATCACAAAAATGTTATCTAATGTATTTATAACATCAAAAAATTAATTTCACATGTTTTATAATATCTATTATATGTAATTTAATATCATAAATTGTTTTTTATCACAAATTTGTAGCATATTATAATCCACTATTAATTTCATTCTAAAAAAATATTTATCAAGTATAGAAATAAAATAAACATATGAGATATTTATTAATTTTATATTACTATATCATTCGACATATGTAAATGGATATATTTTAACATATTTGTTAAAAAATTATACAGATAAATTCTATAATGGAAATTTTTTCATTAATAATCTATTATAATTATGACGAAAATATTTATCGTATTAAAATGGATTTCCCAATAATTTATATAAAATATAAATTATAATTAATTATGTGAATAGTTTAATAAGATTTTTTTTTAATATTATAGATAAATATTTATCAACCCAATAAAATTATGGAAAAGTAAAAAATAATAATGAAACCACACATAACAATGTTGAATTTTTTTCTATAAATATATTTGTTTCAGTTAATAAATATTTTTATGTAATATTGAAATTAAAATTTCAGTAAAAATATCTCCCATTGATAAATAATCATGTCAAAATTATCTTGGGATTAAATTTTTATATTTTTTCCAAAACATTTATTTTTTACAGCAAAAAGTAAAAATACTGTTATTATGAATACCACTCAATTTATGACATCATCATTTTATAAATTTAAAATTAATTGTTATGACAAATAATGATCAAAAAAATTATTTATGGAATTTAATTATTAATTTATGAAATTATATTTAAATATTTAAATTAATGTCTAAATTTTAGATTACTAAGTTATATTTTATTAAAACATAAGCCTTTTTTAATTCTTTAAATTTAATGAATAGGATCCATGATGTTACACCATTTTAGCGTGGGTATAATCTTAATGAAACTTAATTTTATTATCTATAAACAAAAAAATCATTTTAATATTTCATATTAAAATGTTTTGACTTAAATGAATAATTAATCAAATTAATTATTCAAACATACCCTTATACCCTGAAAATATAATCTTACATCATCAACCCATCCCATATCAGTGTCAAAACCATTTACATTTATAGATATATTCTAAAATTCCACTCCTAGAATCCACCCACACATTCCAATGACCATATTATTTACAACAACCCTTTCAAAAAATATTTTAATATCAATAAAAATGAGGTGACTCAGAGGGTAATGTAAGGGTTCTTATTATTAAGAATTTCCCATAATATTGAGATTAATTAATCATTATATTTTTTTAACACCATTACTAAATATTGAAATAAATTTATATCCCTTATTATATTATCATTCTATCAATCTTTGACGTGTTATGATAAAATTCTATCTCATTAAAAAATTTCATAACCTATTACTATATAAAAATAATTGTTTCATAATTTTATATTTTAATTTCCAACAATGGATTCCATTTCAATAAAATCAACGATAATAAATTTAATATCATATATGTTTTTAATTTAATTTCATTATAATTATTTATATATATTATTTATGGGATAATACTAAATTACTCTCTAAAACCCTTTTTTTATTACATCGAAATATGGGTATTTAAAAATTTTGAATTTTTATTTCAAATCAACTATAACTAATTTAAATAGAAAACTAAATATAGTAGGTATTCATCAAATATAATATTGATTTTAAAAATTTATTTATAAAAACTAGCATTTATTTTCTTCTCCCTTATTGTAATTTATTTCGAAAATATAACGCATCATGGATGTTTTATGATACATAAGAGAATGTTGATTTTTCATAATCATTTGACCGTGATGATTATTTTTAAAAATTGATATAATTAATTAGTAAATAATTAATATTCATGTAATTTCATAATTATGATTACGAAATTTTAATATGGACATCATGACAAGGAAATAAAAAGTAAATAATTATTCTCATTTTCAATTATAAAAAATAATATTATCATTGATAAATAAATATTTAAATTTCAATTATTTGATTATTCTTTGATGTTATTTAATTCATGACTAAAATTAATGTTATAATTTAACTATTTTGGATATTATCTAAATATTTTACAATTAATTTTTATCATTAAATAAACACTATAATGGTTTTAATTCAATGAGTTTAATGACCATAAAATAGTTGATATGAACTATACCTAAAATGATATTTGATTAAACATGATAATATACTATTTAAATAAAAAATATATAATATTTAAAAATGAATTTATAAATTATTTTGTTAATATAATATTTTTATATTTGATTTTTGAGAATATACAAAGATAGCATGAATTTATTCTAAGGGTTTATTTTTATGTTTGGTTATTTTATTAAATAAATTATATAAGATGACTCACTTACATGTTATTGAATATTTATAATGTTTTTGTACCTTCATTTATGATGAATTTATATCCTTTATTCGCCCCTTATGTAATTATAGTATATATATATCGTTTTTAAAAATTGTATTTTTCATCTCTTCTTATACTTTTCAATTATATCCTCTATCATTTTCTATATATTTTTTAAATTTATTTTTATCCATAATTAAATTATTATATTTACATGCACTGAGATTGAAATTAAATCTCTATATGCAGAATAAACCAGAATTTACTTTATACATCCTAATCATTAGCTATGAATATCTTTTCTTTAAATACCATTCCATTATGATTTTATATACATCATTATTTTTGTAGAAGGGTTTTCACCAAGACGATCATGAACTATTTTTAGTGGGGAAATTAATGACTTGAATTTATATTATTTATTCATTAAGTGGTGAATACACTTATACATAATTAAATTTATTAATGTGTGTTGACATTGATAGATACTTTTTTGGATGACAGTTTTACATTACAAGTTATACATGAAATGAAATTGATGGATTTATGATTGATTAATATTAATGTTAATCTCATATGAAAGGTAGATTATGATGTCATGTGGTACAAATTTTATGTAGCCCTACAATGCATAAGAGAATTTCATAAATCTCAGGATAGTCTACAAACTAATCAAAAACATAATTCCAACTTTTTATAGTAATAAATATTTAAACAGATACGATATGAATGAGCATGGTGGTATGAGTATTAAAAAAATATGTGTGGGAATTAACCAAATTTTTTTGATATATTAAAAGTTCTCATCCGCCAATTTCATGGGTTTGATGTCTTATTTTTGTGAAAAATACATATGATCCTAATTATTATTATAAACTAATGATATATTGTATCTTAGCCAATTTTTCTAAAATTGATTAAATAATTTATTTTTTTCTATAACTAAATATCAGAAAAAATTATTTCATGGTTTATGGATATTGATTAATGCATTGTTTTAGAATATTATATATCATATTATATTAATAAATATATTTCATACATGATCAGGTTTCATGATTGTTTAAGATATATTTTCACATTGTAATTTTTTGACCCCTTACCATTTTTTGAGCTCACCCCTTTCATATACATCTGTATTTCCATAGGGATTCATAGGTCATTATGTGAGGGATTTTTTTCAATAAAATCCCATAAATATTTATTTCATATATTTTTATATAGTTACATAATTTCATAAACTAAAATGTTTATACCTTTTAATGAAATGGAACATATTATCTTTGGATATGATTGAAATTAATGGGATTCATTTCAGGTTTTTATACTTATCACAATATATAGAAGTGAGGGTCTGTGGGCGTATTAGTTTGATCAATGTTGAGTTTGGTTATTTTTATATTTTAGGGTTCTGAATATGTGGTTATCAGACTATTCATATATAAACATTTTATCCAGTGTATTTTATTATATGTAAATTGTTTTTGAAATATTTGTTTAACAGTTTCTAAAAAAAATTGTTGAGTCTATTATAAACTAACCATATTTAAAGAAGAATATGACATTGGTGGAAAAAATATTTATCCTGTAAATTGCTTAAAGAATTAATAATTTTTTATCAATGGGTAAAAATTAAGGTTGAATATTATTAAGTGGTGGAATGCAATATTCTATATTTAGGGGTAATATTTATTTCAATGAAATTATACAATAAAACTAAATATTTAAATAATAAATTCATTCCATTTATTTTTTTTCAATGATATTAATATAGAATTTATACACATATTTATCACCTCAATTTTTTCATTTATATCTTTTTTATTTTTACTGTAATTTTATTAAAATGGTTTTAGAAAATAATGCCAATATTTAAAAAAATATTATCACAATAAAAGAATAAATTTTACAAAATTTTTACTCAAATTATAATTTATTTAAATTTTATTATTGTTTTTCACATTTTCTATAAATTTTTTATAACTCTAAAAATTTCCCATTATAACATTATATAACCTATTTTATAAAAACAATTATTAGATATTTATTTATTTTATTGAAAAATATAATTCCTCCAATATATAGATCCTTATTACTATAAAATATGTAGAATATTAGGATATTTTTTTAAGCCACGAAAATGGACATTGAACTAATTTTTTAATTATATTTTATACATTTTTTATAGTAAAAGTGTTTTCTTTATTATGTATTTTAAATTAAATAAAAATTTATTTCAATATCAATATCCTTAAAATTAAATGTTATACATATTTTTGTAATTAATTTGAAAACATATAATTATTATTGGATGATAAAAAAATTTAAAATTAAACCACTCAAAATAATAGATTATTTTGGGAATATATTTTTTCTTTTTCATATAAATATTATTTTAAATGAAAAATTTAAAATTCTAGGAAATTTAATTTGTTGTCCAAATAATTTTGTACTTTATTAAAAGTGATGGTTCAATCCCATTTATGGCCATATTCCAAGTAGTTTTTTGGTAGATGGTTTAGGGTCACATTAGAACATGTTGTTGGCTAGTGATCGATGATGGCATATCGAGGTGGATTCCCCCATGGACTTGAAGGAAATTGAAGTGAGGGTGGGTAGATGGAAAGTAGAAAAAATAAAAATGTGATCGTCATTTAGTACATATGTACATAGATGTGATTTCATAAGGGAAAAACATATCCCTGAATGAATAGAGAGGTGACCCATAAGTAAAGTACAAGCTATTATGGGTTTCATTCCTAATGTGCATATATGCCATGTAATGGGTTTCCTATTCAAAACAAATGAAAAATGGGGTTTCTTAGTTTAATAAAAATTGTTCTTAACGCAACCCATTTTTGAAAAAATTCCTTTTAAATTTTATAGGATTCATTTTTTCAGTCATCATGTAGAAAAAAGTATATCATTAATTTTTAACATGTTTTTAAAAAGGTTATTTTTTGGGTGAATATAAAATAAATTATCAAAAATATAATTCATTTTATGAAATCATCACAACATAAATATAATGAAGAAAATATAAATCATATTTCCCAATTTTAAATTTTTATTAGGAGTATTATTATGAATATAGAAATTATATTATAGATTTAAAATCATATGATTTAAATTTTGAAAAAAAAATCATTTTATTAAAATAAAACGATATTTTTTATTCCTTATATATAATATAGTTCTTTAGAATTTATAACTTATTTTTTTAATGGTTATAATTTCAAATAAAATTTATTTTTTTTGATAATAAACCATTTTTTTATAATCATCCCAATTATAATGGCTTTTAACTGGATTCAAAATATTATATGATACATTATAAAAACACTCCCTCTTGACAATGTAATCACAACTCCTCTACCCATTACGCCTCACAATAAAAAAACATTCCAATTCAATATAACTAAAAATTTCTGCTAATAATCCCAATAAAAATCCATAATACCTTAGTCTTGAAAAAAATTACCTTCATTAAATGTGCAAAGCTTAATCAAAATAGGGTGATTGAAAAATTATTGTAATGTTTCTTATTTATTCTCTATCATAATTCTAATGTTTTTTTTCTTGAACACTTTTGAAAACCCATACCATATTCTTGATAAAATTAATATCTATTTTTATAAATTAATTTTTATCCATCATATATGATAGACCACCAAATTCTCTCCCATTAGACCCTTTTCATAACAAATTACAATGTCGAAAAACAATTTCTTAATTCTCTATTATCATTTCTAATATGTCATTACATTGTTATAAACTCCATGAATAAAAAATTTAATATCATTCCATTATTTTATTTTCATTTTATTATCATTACATATATCTTTAATTTATAATATAATATCAATTTATTTTATTCAGACCCATTCTATAATTCATTATTACATTAAAATATATGTATTTTAAAAATGGGGTCCATTAATATCCATTATTTTATGACACATTGAAATAACCAAGAAAATTATTGATTTTAATAATGAAATAGAATCACAATTAAAAAATAATTTATTATATTTATTTTAAATAGTAATTGGGTTTAAGCTGATTTTAATCTCCTAGAAAAAAAATTATTTTTGTGGTAGTTTTATAATGCCAAAGTAAAAACTAATATTTCCAGACACATTTTTTCTCTATGGATGTAATTAAAAACAAATTTAATTATTAATATAATATTAATATTCACGTAACTTCATAAATATGATTCTGTAATGGTTAATAGTTTTCATAAAAATCGATATAAATATTAAAAATCATGATAACTTTTAATGGTAAAAATATATCATCGTGGTAGACTATCAAAATAGCAGTTCTTTCAAGGCATGTTAAACCAATATAAATTTATAATGATGTTCAAAAAATACATAACTCTTATTGATATTTTGGATTAATTTTACAATGATCGTTGATTATTGAGATAATAAAATAGAAATTTGGGAGACTATTGTAACCACTGATGATAATAATAATAATTGTTTCAATCATTTCTATAATTTTATCATTATATCTCATAAAATAAGCATAGAAACTCAAAAATATAAGGTTTAGTGTCTATTATTAATAGATACATATGAAATGTTTAATATAATAATTGTTATTATTTATTTAAATTTGATCATCACTAGAATATCTTTTACACTTTCATTAATTTATTCTTATATTCATAACAAGTTGAATATAAACAGAAGAAGGGGTGATCTCAAACACTCAGTAAGTAATGTATTCATCAACATTTCATAATGGTTTTGATAATAAGAATTTGTTAAAACATGAGTATGGTAGAAATATATTATTATAAATAATATATAATAAATATTGTTTTTTATAAGTCATGACTGTAGAACCTAAAATCTCAAAATGAAAAAACATGAACAACATCATATGATTGTGGGATTTGTATCGAAGCATGGAATTATTTAATGATATCAAGCGTTCAACAATTAATACATATATTGAAACAAAATAAATTATTAAATCATAATAATAAGTCAATTAACTATTATAAGACTATCATAGTGGATATAATACAACAATAGATTGTGTTTACTCACCATTAAATATATTATATGGATTATTGTAGTGAATTGGGTTTATTCCACATTTCATTTCACAATATCAGATGAGAGGTAATGCTTTGAATAATCCATTAGAGGGATGTATAATCTTATTCCCACCCATAAAATAATGAAACCATTAATATTTACATGCATATGTTTTCCACATGATGAAATCAAACCATACAAAATTCACAATCATGATAAAACCCATGAGAAGAATATGGATTTGGTAATCTTGTCTATAAGAATAAATAATATCAATATGGTAATGATTCTAAATAGAATAAGGAATTCAATAATTTTGGAATTCTTATATGAACAATGTAGAACAATTATTTGAATATGGAGTTACATTATGAAAAAATATTGAGAAGAATTGAGAAATGGAGATTAAAAGTTAAAAAATTAGGTGATACTATAAGAAATAAGTAAAGTTTCTTTTAATGAATGAATGATAATAAAATCTGTATTTTGAATATATTTTAAATATTAGAGTTTTTTGTAAAATTATTAGGGTTTTTAGAAGCTATCTTTTGTTAAAAAAAATTTGGGTGTGGTAATTGACATGAAATAACAAATTTAGAAATATTCCTAAATCGGGTTTACATTAAATAGATAATCACAAAGGAAAATTAAGACATTCATTTTACCCAATAAATAGATATTATTAATACTTGTTTTAAATGTAATTAACATATATAAAAATATATATGAGTTACATGATAATAATATAAAGTAACATTTAGAATAATAAATAGGATACATAATCCAAATATAATGAGGGAATTTCAGAATATCCCTTTTTTAGTTGTAAAATACCATTTTCCAAATACCACATCATAAGGAGGGATAAAAAATAATATAATTAAAATATTTAAATTTAAATATAAGTATTATATAATGTAATAAATATGTTGGTTTATGAATAGAAATGATAAAAATATAAAGAATAAAAAATATAAATATAATGGGGAAATAATCATTAAAGATAATAAAAAATAATCTCAACAATGGTATATTTTGATGAATAAATTCATAAAAGTAAAATATTATAATTATAAAAAATAGATTTCCACACAAAGAGAGTAATCATCTTGAAATAAAATTTTATTTTCTTAGAAACCAATCATATTCGTACGAATTTCGAGATTAAGAAAAATAACTCAGAAAAAGGGTGTTTTAGCAAAATTAAACCCGTACAATGACATAATTATTCAAATTGATGATAAATTGAATGTAGAATATGGGATAAAAATTTAAATGAAATAAATTAATTTATATTTAGAAATAAATAAATCCATTTCTAATAAATTAAAAACAAAATAAAAAAATTGGTGAATATGTTTCAGACTTCAATGAAATGAAATTGAGATCCAAAAACCATAATGATAATTGTAATATAAGAATAAAAAGAATGTAAGTTTCAATCCATGAAAAAGAAATATCATTGAATGAAAGAAATATAAAATACCTAAAGGTATTAAAGAATTCAATAATACAAAAAATGATATTATGTCGTGGATTATAAAATATTTCACATGGAATTGAAAATAATGACAATTAAACCCTACCTTGCATCGAGATTCATTATAAGTCTACACCAAAAGTCTTGAAAAATTGAATTATATTTATTAAAATCATTATTAATTATTTTCTCATTTATATTTAATTTTGATTTTTTATTAATAATCTTATATTATTCATAAATATAAAAATTTTCTCAAATGTTGGTTACTAGAGGTGGTTTGGTAAATTTCTCCGAAACAACCTTAGTATATTTAATACTGTAAAATGAGTTTTAAAATATATTCATATTTAGTTGAAATATATATATTTCTTTCTTTTATATTTTCATTATAAAAAATTAATATAAGTCCTTATCTTTAGAAAAAATTGACTCAATATAATAAAGGTTTATATATATATATATATTTAAGGTGATTATCTTAACTATGACCCTTTATTATTATCATCAGTTATAGAGCATATAATATTCTATTTAAATTATATAAGTAGGTTCATAAACCATTTTTTATTAATTAATTTTTTTAAAGACCTCCATGTTAGTAATTAATGGAAAAAATACACAATTCCATGGAGTCTGAGGACGATATATTCATGGTTGAAAATTTAATTCTCCAAAGAAGGAGTGGGTGTATAAAAAAATTATTACAATGTCAAAAATATAAATAAAATAGTTTTTATAAGGTTGAAATAAATAAATATTTTGGAATCACAATGTGTGGATAATTGAAAATATATAACATGTTATTCGTGGAGGTTGTAGTCTACATAACCACATGAGAATATATAAATTTTTAAAGTGTTTTTGGAGGGAGGTAAAAATTTGTTATTCCACTAGTATAATATCATTTAGAATACAAATCATACAGATATTATCATACTTTTTTGGATAGTATATATTTGAGATGGAATATGAATAAAGGAGTAATAGATATTAATTGATAACATTATATATCTATTAATATGTCCCTCCTTAGGTAATGTATTATATAAATATAATATATATATATCTATTTAATTTAACATGAATTATTATGTAACATGTTTTACATGCAATACAGAATCCAAATAAACATTGATATTTCATATCGTTAGAACCTATCAACTAAATTGGTTGTCTAATCTTGAGTAAAAATATTATAAAAATATATTTATAATGGTTATATATATAAAAAATGAATATATTAATTCCCTACGTATATGTATTAAATTATTAGTAAAGAATTATTTTTCTCCAGAAATAGTTTTTCTTGAAATGTTTTTATATAATTTAGTAATTAAACATTTAAAAAAATTACAAATTTTTTTTCATTTTTTATTTAACCTTTTTTTATAAATATACATATAAAAATTAACTTATTGAAATTTTTTTTAATTTTTCATAACATATAAATTTTCATTAAATAGTGAAAATAATATTTTTTTTGAAATTTTAATTTCATTTCTATTGACAATACCCATTATGTTTTGAAAATAATAAAAATTTATCATATCTATAATTCAATTATAAATAATATAATTAATTGCATATTAATTGGAACGACCTGGTTTTTATGATATATAACTATTTAAATATATATAATTTCTTTGTTAAAATCCTCTATTCGAAGTAATGAGATCAAATGATCCATGAAAAACTATTGAAATATTATTATGTGAAAAATATATCATTTTTTTGGATTCCAATATTATCTTAGGTCTAATTTTTTTATGTTTCAAAAATGATTTATTTTTCATCAAATTAGGAAATGTACAATTTTTTATGAAAAATGATTTCATTTCAGTAAATCAAGAAATAAAAAAGGATCTATTCAACATATAATTTCATTTTATTATTATATAATATTCTATTTATTCAAATAGGATCCTCATTTTATGTTAATTTTATATAAGACATTTTTTTGCCAAGAATAATTTTTTTAGAATAACGTTTTTCATAGCATTTTGATAGTTTATTTTAAAATAAATTTATGAAATATATAAGAATTTACATATATAATATTTATTCTATTTTTGGAATCATGAGATGAATATTTTTAATAAAAACCATTCATTTTTAGGCAACATTATTCGGTGTCCTTCAAAAACTAATCTACCCCAAAAATGGAAAATCATGTAATTATTACCGAATATTATATGATAAGGAATTAAAAATCATCAAAAACATTCCTTTACTTCAATGAATTATAATTATTGACAATATACATTAGAAAATTTAATATTTGTCATTTTTGTTCTATTTTCCTTGGATAGTTACATTTATATTATATTAATAAATAAAATTCCAAAATGTCATGCTCTTTATTTTTAATATATATATTATTTTAACATTGGGATTGATATATATTAAAAAAAATATAAGTTATAATTTCTAACATAAATAATTATTTTATTATGGAAATATATTCTTACTTTTTATTAATGGTAAAATTACCTCTGATTATTATTATCAAATATAGACATGGGGTTTGTTTAATTAACATAAATAATAAAATATATAAATTTAAAAACATTTAAAGAAATAATAGTTTGATGAATTATTGTGTTGCAATGATTTTATAGATGAATATAAAATATTATGGATTTCTGAATAGATTTTATTCAAAATAAATATTTTTCATAGTGTCACTAAAGTCAAAATAACTAGAGAGTACAAAAATTATCATTAATAATATTTTATGAAAATATTAATTTATTATATTATATAAAAATCATAAAAATCATAAAAAAATATATAAGATAATGAGGATAATATATGTATTAAAATTTAATCCCTTTTCTATTTAGGATCCAATTTTCACCATATATGTTAAATTATAAACCATTAATATTAAAAGGAAATTACCATGATTTAGTTTAAAAATTAGTTAACCAAGGGGTTAATCTAAGTGATATGTGTTTAAATGATATATAATTTTAAAAAATGAATTTGATGATTATATCATGACCCTTTCATCATTATATTGTACTCCATGTAATGTTTTAACCATATTATATGAGTTAGAAAAAAAATTTATGTTGTAATATTTATTTAATTTTAAAATGTGACCCTCACTTGCCAATTAAATCGTACCCCTTCTATATATTATTTACACCACATGGAGAAACCTATATCATATACTATGTACACATTTACTTTACCAACAACCATAGACATTGTTTATATGTTATGGTCTTCTTAAAATTCAAACCCTATGTCTTTTTAGATGAGTTCTAAAGGAATACTATTGAAGAAGATGTAATCTTCATTACCAATTCATAACAATTTATTTCATTTTCTAAATATAATAAACAAATTATAACTATCATAGAATATTATGTCAAATATAATAAATATATTAATAATTAATTATGAATATGTTATAATTGTTTTATACTTCTTTTCCATCCTTTGAAAAATGAAAACAACGCTCGTACGTTCGTACGACTTACCCAATCCACATAGTGGTGTAATTCAATTTTCATCACTATTGTATATAGATGGATGTTAATATTGGACTATTGAATATTTAATATATGTAATACATAATTATAAATAAATAATAATAATAATATCATGTTCACCTTATTACATTTTAATCCACAGTAAAAAGATAACATTGCTCATGTGAACAGGTTAACTACCACCTCAACGTAGATATGCTGTTCATTTTTCATTTCCTCTTTATGTGGAAGGTAATTTGGATATATTTAATCAATATATAATATATATACCCAAATAATTTTTTTATAATGGATTATTATTGTTTACTATTTTTTAACCTCATCCATAAAAAAGTGAAAACAACATTCATGTTTATATATGACCTAACATCTCTAGGAATGTTATATTTAATATTCAAATATATACCTTCAATGGGAGAATATAAATATATAAATAATACATATATATTAAATTTATATAATTATTTAAAAAAATAGACTATGCAACAATAATTAAGGAACATGGACCATAAGAACCGACTCAAAACATTTGTAAAATACAAGTAGTTAACATTAGAAACATAGATAATAATAATATATTTTTATCAAACTATTTAAAAGATGTAATAAACATAACATATAAGATATTATATGTATATTACTTGGTTATGAATGTATAATAAATATATATTTGTTATATAAGTGTCTAAAATCACTTACCTGGAAATTCATACATGAGGTAAATTATTTTTTCCGAATTTCTACATCACTGAGACATATTTGATATTAGAAAATCTTTAAATACCATTCCAATATAGTTAAATAGATTATTCCATTGTGATACTAACTTATGTTGGATCACAATATATGAAAAAATACTTGACCATTAAATGGTAAAATTAATCTATTGGTAAATAAGAAATGAAATATGTCCCATGAGATGGAATTTTTCTATCTGGGATATAATTAAAGTGAAATGGTTATTCTAATAGTGTTTTTAGAGTATTGGTCAATCCATAGTTGTCAATAATCCAAAAAACAATAGAGGTATTCTAAATAAAAATCATTTCATCGAGAAATTTTATGTTTGTATTCGTTGAGAAATTCTTTCCTCGATAAAGTTGAACAAATATACAGAGAATTTTCATTACATTTTAGAGAAAGGAATATAAATGTTTGGTAGATTAGGAGGTGAACATTACTTGTTAATATACAATATTGTGGACCACAAACATAATCAAGAATTATAGGTTTACTGATTCACTAATGGAACTTTCCCAGATACCTTAAGGTCACCTTTTCCTCAAATTTTTTATTTATATTATTATAAAATATCATATGAAATCCAAATATGGAAGGAATTTTCAATATCAAATACCATCAAGGGAAGTCAGGAGAGATATTTTTTATCTTAACACCATGATTAAAAGAAAATTTCAAATGAGAATAATAAAAATAACGAAGTTCCACCATATGAATTATGGAATGAAACATGCTAAATAATTTTTCAAGGGAATTGGAATTGGATACAAGTTTTTATAAAATTATTTCAGATATTAAATGAGAGAAAATATAGAAAAACGACTGATATCAATTACTTCAACTAATGTGATATGCAAATTTATTTAACTTTGTTTTCTATGTGTCAAGTGATTTTACCCAAGAGAAGCCAAGGGGGATAATTACAAGCATATCAAATCACTACAAATGAAGTGGAACTTTTTTATGATGTAATAAAAGTTACAATTAGCATCAACTCTTCATGTGAAAATGTTTTATTTTTTTTTAATTTCAATAAAATAATATTTTTTTAATTTTTAATTGTTATACTATTATCCTTATAATGAAAATATGTTACATTGGATGTGAAAGCTCATAATTGTATGATGATCGCATATCTGGTATATAACACTTCTCCAGTAGATCATTGTGGGAATATAATTCATGTAAATCATGTTATTATTCATATATTTGTATGTTTTTTTAATTTTGGACATGGATTAGATCAATCAGTATAGATACTATATAAATTTTCTAGTAGGAGAAGTTGCATTTAATATTATGAATCAACCTACAATTGTCTTTTAGTTCAAGGTTGAACATAAAATCACAATAGAAATTATATTTATTATAAAGAATTTTCATTTGGTTTATGAGGGATATTTATGTTAAATGGATAGGGGAATCTAAATATTGAGGATATAAATATTTTATGACATTTTGTTGATATATTTTAAGGATGGTTTTATAGTCTTACCAAGAATCATGAAGTTCATTTTTTCATATAACTCAAACATAGTGCGAAAAATATTTCAGTGAATCCAAATAGAATGGCCATGATTGGATTGCATGAAATGAATAATTAAAGCTAAGAGATTATATATAATGTATTCATTCATGCTAGTATTTTATAATGTAGTGGAATCGTTCTTCTTATTATTAATAATGTTGTGTCAATGTGTCATTTCCTTGATTATTGATAAATTAAGAGGATAACTATTAAAAAAAAGACCCCCTAACCTATATCGAAAATATATTTGATCAATTATTAGTAGTTAAAGAGTTTTTTAAAACTTATCTATGAACCATATATCACTATCTATGTGTTAGAATGGAGTATATAACAAAAAAATCAAACTAGGTAACATTATTATGAATCGATAGTAATTCTATTGGGACATAAAAATGATCATTATGTATTAATCAGTTTAAGGAATGGAGTCATTATAGATTACATTTATCCATTTTTGGTCATATGTATAGATGTTATTTTAATTTTTTTTATGATAATGGAAGAACATGATTAGCAATTGAGTATTCTGATCAGTACTCTGAGAAAGGATAACCTATATGCTAAAATAACAAGGTGTTTTTTTTGAATTAAAAAGGTTTGATGCATAGGTTATATAATTTTAATTGATGGAGTATTTTTGGATGCATACAATAAGTTTGTTTTTGAGAAATGACCATGAAAAAGAATAGTATTTGAGATCCATAATTTTATTGGGTTGGAATGATATTAATGATGCTTTGTGATAGATTTCTCATTACTATGTAATACAGTAAAGATGTTTAATATAAAGGGAGATATGTTCATGTCGATAGGTGAATGTGAGGAGAGATTCAAATAACTAAATATAATGATGGTTTTCAAAACTGTTATTACATTAACATATATAAGTGAAGGGTTTATTATATAAATTGATTCTTTAATGAAGGGACTATCACCCATCCTCATTTTGGATGATATAGTGATTGATAATACCTTTCTAGAATTGATAATTCAAGATTACAATTAATCAACCCATGTTTATGTAGTAACAGTTAAAAAAATTCACTCACAATATAGATTCATTATATTTATTGTTAATATATATATATTTATATATACTAATAATATAATATTGAATTATATATTTACAATAGGAATAGATGAATATGAACCATAGAACATGGTAGGAGTTGTATAATGATTATGATTGACACATAAATTTACTTATTTGAAATTTGAATAAGGGGATTTATTCTAATATTTAGAAGGTTCTTGATATTTTATCTGTGATTTTGATTGAAATATATTATATATTTATAGATATAGAGAAATTAAATCTTGGAATATTATGAAAATGTTACAAAATATGAATTTATATTATGAATTTTTTTCCATCCATCCATGGGAGGTTTAATAAATCCAAATGTGAAGATAATAAATTAAAATAGAAGAATCCTAATCCTCTAGATTTCAACAATGATCGTTTTTAATGATATGGTTTAGAAACCAAGTATGTGTAATAAAAATACTAAACCAGATGAATGATCTACTAGTTTATGCTCGTAATTATTCACTCTATATTCATCCCAAACGTAATATGTTTTATGGAGATCTAAATTTTGTTTATGGTTGGGCAAAATGAAAAAAAGATATTATAGAGAATTTATTTAGATTATTAGTGTGTCATAATGTTAATGATGTGAGATAGAATTCTATGGAGATATTATAACCATTACCCGTAAAATAATAGAAATGAGATAACATTACAATTTATTTTATCATATGATTCCCAAAAACATATAAATTTTATAATTATATTTTGGTTTTATTGATCTCTTCATAAAGTCTTCACACATAATTTCAATTATTGTAAATTTCACTCATGATTATATTACTAGTTTATACAGTGATTAACTTTTGAGATAACATGTAGTAACAGTATTAATCTTATCTTATATAGATCATTTGTTTTCCTCAAAGTTCTAATGGAGAGTTCAGTAGTATCAGTATTATTATTTGAGATTCATTAATAATTAACACCATTAGATATATGGATAGTCTGAGGTGAGTATTAAAACTCTAGAAGACATGTTTAGAGTTATCTCTATATATTTCAATGGTGGTTCTGACCAATACTATCCTTTGGTGTATTTTTTATATAGCAATAGATATCCAAAGAGTATATAAATGGATCATTAATTATATGAGAAATTAATTGAAAATGTTCTCAATGTTTGTTCACAATTATTGATATCTTATCTATGCATCTATACGCCACATTAGAAAAAAATGATTTCAAAATATATTAAATGGGTTTTTGGTGTATACCCATTGATCGATTAAACTTTTTCAGTATAAGGACATAATGGTAAAGAATAATAATGTTTGAGATAAAGACATACAATATTAATAATTTAATTAACTGATAATTTTGTTAATATCATACATGGAAATACTGTATTGATTTTATCAATAAATTAATTTCATTCTCATGTTATTGAAAAAATGGAATGTGTTTTCAAATATTTAACTTCCCATTATTATTTTTCCTTATTTAAACATGATGACTTCCACTTTACATAATATATACTATTAATCTATGCTCAAACTTCTTTTTTATTTCCTCCCCATTATATAAATAAGGATATAGTAAACAAATATTAAGGATGAAAATAATGTATTCTATGTATTTTGTATTTGTAATTTAAAATGGAAACCGTGTATATATATAGATTTTCAAAGACTGTTAAACTGATCAATATTCTATATTGAGATCAACTGTATAGATTATCAATTTAATAAATAAAATCAATAAATTTAGTTTAATAGAGTTTTTGTTTCTACATTAATCAATATTATACGTTATTTAAGTATAAGTTCATTTTTTGTAATAAAAACACATTTATTTCTTTTATAATCATTTTAAATAAGTGAAATATGTTCTTATCATAATAAATTGTTAAATAATTATTGATTAATAGTATAATTTAATGAAATAATTAAATATTCAATCTAATATTCTGACATTCATCTCATAGTTTTTACAAGGCAAGGAATTTTTTAAAAACATTTTTATTATTAAATATTGATTGTGCTAAAAATAGTATTTGTTACATTATTCAGGATTATTTGGAGTTAAATTGATCTACATATATAATTGATATATGTTAAAACGTATTAAATATATTAATATATATTAATTACAATATTGTAAATGGAATCATAACCTTTGATTGAAATTAATAGTAAAAAACTAAAAAGGTTAATGTTAAAATTCGAATAACGACGGGAAATATATAAATGAAAAAATTCCGAAAAAAATTAAAAATACATTTTTTGGTCATTAATAATAACTATATCACATTATATTCAATTATTAGTTATTATTTATCATTATTCATTCATATAAAATTATAATTGTTTAATATTTTCTAAAATTCCATGTGTGTCCTCTCGCTCACTTATAATAAGACACATCCCATCATCCATTATTCTTAATTTAGGAAGATATTTTCCAAGATAATATGAACACTAATATCTTCATAAAATCCCTACCTACATCCTATAGGTCCTAGTTTTTTCATTAAACTATCCTATTAAGGCTTATGTTGTTAGAAAAAGTGGATCTCTCAATGAAGTGGTATAAATCTTAACTGTGTACTATCCATTTTATTTCTTCTACTAAATTTTAGAAAATATATGGTTTCCATAATTAAAAAATAAATTAAGTATCATATATATAATTAATTCTTATTATTATTATATATATATATATGAAATTCATCCTTATTTATAACAAATGGATAATGAATGTTTACTCTTGCATTCATATGGAATACCATATCCATGTAGCGATGTGAATCATTTTCATTACCAGGATTAATGGAGAGTTTTTGTGTTTTAATTAGTATAGAATATATATATATATGATATTATTATTATATTATAATGTTAATAAATTAACTACATTATTACCCTTCCATCTATTGGAAAATGATAACGACACTCGTGAGTAAATGTGGACTACCACCACTACGAAGCGATGTGGTTCAATTTTCATTTATGTTTTTCTTGGACAAAAATAAATATTTAGTAAATGAATAAAAATTAAGAATACTATATAATATATATTATATAAGGTGTAATTATTATTTTATATTTTTTCACTCTAATAATAAAAAAGTGAGAACATTACAATTGCATATATACAAACTACCATCTCTATAATGTGATGTAATTAATTTTTCATATCCTCTTTATATGAATTATTAGAAAAGTTATATGATGAATAAATATGATAAATTTATTAGTATTATTATTCTATATATTATGATACTGAGACCATGATGTAAGTACTAGAACAATAAAACTAAAACATTCATGTTTAACTGAACAATTTTGATACAAATTTCCATTTTATGTTAAAAATAATAATTGAATGTTAATTGTAAATAATAAATGTATATTAAATTTTAAAATATTAATATGGTTCTGTAATATATTAATAATAACAATATATATATATATTATATGATTATTGAATTCATATAGATCATGATAATACATGAGCTATGGGGTATAATTTTCATTCCAATTTTAATTTGTATTATTTGGGAATCAATTTCCACTAAGAGAATTATAAAATACTTATCTAATAAACTATTATTTATCCCCCTCTTGTTAATAATTTAATTTTAATGTTTTTGTATCACATTACTGATTTTGGTATTCATAATAGTTAAAAATATGTTATTATGAATATCCATCATTTAATTTTTTCTCTTGATTAGAAATACTTTTCCTAACATACCACTATTTTTTTGAAAAATTTAAATAATATTTTGACTATAATTTAATGAATTTTTAAATACATTTTTATCCATTATTTATCTTTATAAAAAATAATTTAAAATTATTATTCTTTAATCTTTCTCAATAAGAATATTTTTACTAAATACATGATTAAAATAATTTCTAAAATAATTATATCTTGTATATAATTTACAACCATCATGACCACTCAATTCTTTAAAGATTCCATTAAAATAATATAAGGTTATTTTCAAGTAAATTTCATTCCCTAATATTATTTAGAGTTATAAATATTAATTAAATTATTCTTAAATGAAAATAGTATTTTCACAATGAAATGTTCTACTGATATTTTAAATGTATTTTAATTTTTGAAAATATCATTTGATGTTTATTAAGATTTACTAGGAACATGAACCAATAATTAAATATTTATTCATTTTTCGAGATTCTTATTTATTATAAAGATGAAATCCTGAGAATTTTATAATTTTCCATAGGTTATAAAATGAAAATAACATAACTATTTTCATGACCTCATGGAATAAATGTGAATTTAATAATATTATTTGAATGTTGGGAAATTAATTCCATATTTGAATAAGGTAAGGTGATATTTATATATCATGGGATACTGATAATTTTTTTTACAAGATTGTGAAAATATATGGTCACATATTGATTCATATGATTGATTAATTCTAGATCTGATCAAAAGATTATTTTTTGAGCTAATTTTAAATAAGTTATTTTTCAATTTTAAGCATGTTTTATATTTATCCAATCTATTGACATGATATTTTTGATTGGAATAATTTTTAAAAACATTTTCTGAAATATTATTATTTATTTTAATTATCATGTCACATTACATTGAAATTAATATTATATGATCATTAAAAAATTTGAAACCCTTGTTGATCATGATTTTGAATAGTACTTTATTTTCATGCTTATGATAAATTATTTTATGTGTAAGAATCTTTTATCTATAAAAAATGCACATGATAATTTATTCATACACTTATTATTATATTATGATTATTTATGATTGATATATCCCATGTTTAACCCTACTAATAATTTTTTCCCAACCATTCATATTTCTCTGTACCTAAGTTATAATGGATGGATTCAAGTTTTATAAGTCTAGACTGATACATTATATAAAGAAATGTTTATCAGTTGATTTTTACCGAACATAAATATGATGTTTATGTTTCTAAAATATAGATACATTAAACAATTGTGGTTCAATTTCTTGTTTATTTGTGATATATTTTTAAAATTCATGCAAAATATGTAATATCTATATATGTTAGGATAAGATATCTGTAGTTAGTATCCGAGAAAGGTTTATTTTTTTGTCAAACTAGGATAATAATTTTTGGTATAATTATTAAGATGTGAATATGTATAAAAAAGATATTATTGTTTGGAAAGAAATGAAGTATGGTATTATTATAAAATGAATAATTTTTAACATACTAGTAAGTGGATATGGTTGTTACATAGATGAAACTAAATGTAACAAATATGAATTTGGTGCATTGGGAGTTAACTCGATCATTAGAATAGTTAGATGATAGGGTATAGAAAAAATATATATTTCTAAACACTCCAAGGGATATAATTTGGTAATTGTAAATTTTATTTATGAACCATTATGAAGTATTTTAATAAACAATTATCATGGGAGACATAGGTTAAACCTAAATTATTATTGATTGAAAATAATTTTTTGAAATTTATAAATATTTTGAATGAATATTCAAGACTTATTACACTAAATAATGATGACTGATTTTCAAAAAAGTCATGTTTCTATAATGATGATATAGTTTCTATTTTGTAAAGGATGAATCCATATCTAACTCAATAAATACTAAAACACCATTTGTTTGTTTAGAATATCATTAATAATATTATTGTCAATTTTATATTCTATGATATGGAATTTAATAGTTTAGATATGAAATTGAAATGTTAATGATCATAAAAAATCAACCAATATTGTAACATTAATTAATTGTGAGTGATGAAAATTTTAAGAATAATGAACACCAACAACACTATTATGAAATTATTATAATTTATAAAATTTTTAAAACACCCTATGTCCAAAAATATGTAAAACAATTATAATGTATATATGTATGGAATGATTATAAATGCTTTAAAAATTTAATATTTATGAATTATTATCTTAGTTATGAAATTAATAAACTTAATTTAATTATTCAAGAAATTTTTTCAAGTGTAGAATGAATCAGGATGAAGTTAAGGAATTTTTTATGTTACATCCTCTCATTGAGAAATGTTTTTATATTTTGAACCTATTTTAATTTATGTGTTGTATATACTAACTATTTGATATATTTTATCATGAAATACATTTTATTCATTATAATTTATTTATAAATCGAATCTTCAACTTTTTATTGTTTTTATGTAAATGATACACAAATTGTAAAGGGTTTTCTCTACTCAGATATTTTTATTGATCAATAATAATTTTTATTCAGTTATAATATTTCAAGGTTTAATCATCCTACCCTATGGAAATTTCATGTTTTTTGTATTTTATTTTCAAGGGAAATCATGTTTTAAATTTAATCGTTCATCCATGTTGAATTTATTTCATTATAAAAAATATAATTTTTTATGTATAATTATCATATATATTATAGATTTTTCTCCATATTCAAGTTTTTAATTCCCATAAAATTTCTCCTTTACCTAGTGGAGATTGAAATTGTATTTATATCCACTTATCCTTATATTCCGCTTTATTCATTTTAAAATAATTTTTTCTAATAATCCAATGATGTGAGTTTTTAGAAAGGTAATTTCAATATGATCAAATGGTGTTTTCCATCCTTTGAAAATCATAATTTTTGTCTTCCACTCATCATTATTTTTTTATAAAACATATGTCCCATCAAATCTCTTATTATGTAATATTTTTTTAAAAATTAATCTTTTTATTCTGTTTTTAGTTATCCTTTTTTGAACCAATCTTTCATATTCAAGGCTATATTACGAATAATTATTTCTAAATTTAAAAGTTCTCACAATGTTTTCACTCAACTTTTTGATTCCTTTTTTTTCAATTTAAATGTTACACTATTGGAATATCCTTTTTAAAAATTAAATATTTCTTAGTAGTTTTCACTTCTCTTTAAAAAATTATTTATCAATTTGACTGTAACATCATATTTTATACCAAATAAAAAAAGAATTTTCTAATAAGTCTTTTTTATTTTTCAACTATTATCTTCTTAATCACTAAAGTCTTTATTATTTTGAAATTATTTTTAATTATTCACCTTTTAAATAATGTTATAAAATAATCTATTATGATGACTAAATTTTGGTTATCAACCATTTACTTGCATGTGTTCAATTTCAGGGATACAATATTAAAGGTCTGTGAAACCCATTTTCATTCCATGGATTCATTATTATATTATGAATAAAATCCATTTTAATTCAAATGTATTTTCATGATATGTTGGATTCTTAATGTCTTATGGTACACATATTTATATAAAATTACTGGTGGGGTCCTATATCATCATCCAATTCATGGGAAAAGGTTTTATATCTCATGAGGTAATTATTTCAAAGATGAACATGATGGGGATCATCTATTTTCACAAGATTAAGAAAGAACATAATGAATTTTAGATGCATTCACATGATTATGCATTAACATGATACAAATTATCTATATTCAAAAAATTAAGTCCATACATGATGAATATTGGCAATATTCAAAAGATTAATTGTGAGATTGATGTATATTAGTAACATCTACATCATTATGTGTGAGTATTATACAGTTTGGCTATATTGAAACGAATGAGAATAAACTCAATGAGGTTAGATATATTTATAAGGTTATGAATACATATTCTCATTCATATGTCATAATTTTATGTTTTATTCTTATGTCATACCTAATATAATATGATTATTATATTATGTTTTCTCACTCTTTTTTATATGGTATATTTTATTATTTTAATATTATATTCCCTTCCACATTGAAATTAGCATGAAACCTATGGTTCCATGATTTATTAAATAAGAAATTTCACCAATGCACATTTTATCTCAAAAACATATGAGTAATAAAATAATGAAAATTTAAAGTATTTCACTTCGTGAATTATTGATCTCACTTATTTTTCATGTTTCCCTTCCCTTAGATTTGATGATTGATATATCTAAAAAATGTCCTGAATGGATTCATGTATGTTTCTATTAAGAAAAAAATATTAACATGTTTTTTAAAATAAGTTTCCTATAAAAAATCTCCTCAAAAACATTAAACCTTCCATAATTGGGATTGATCAATTATATTGTGAGATATATTTTTTATCATGAAATAGTCCCAGATTTTATGATATTTTTCTCTTTAAGTAAAACTACATTGATAGCTTACATTACAAGATAAACACATTTTAAAAAAACAATGAAATGCAATTTAAAAATTATTATATTATAACTACATTATTGTAAAAATCATTAGGTCAATATTATCTTAGGTTTAATTTTTAAGAGTTTCCTAAAAATGTTAATTTTTGGGTGAATATTGAAAATACTATTTCTTTAGGAAAACATTATTTTATTGTATTTTTAAGATTCATTTTCATTTGTATTGTTTTTAAATTTCCACTCATTTAATATTATATGAAATAATTTTATTTATACTTTTTAGTTCAAAATTATTCTTCATCTTGGTATAAAAATACTTGTACACCAAAAAAGAAATTCTTCAAAAAAACATTTTTCATCGTGTTATGTGGAATTAATATAATTTAATTTATTTCTACTTATAGAGATAAAATATGATAAAATGGATTATATATTTTGAATTAATAGGATATAATTTCATAAATGGTTCAATTTTATTTTTATTCATTATGAATTGTCGCCAAATTATAATTTATCACCCTGGTAATGGGTAATTAGGGTAATTATGGTTAAAAATAATGTAATGAGAAATTATAAATATATCCAAAAGATAAAATTATTTTTTTATGAGTCTATTTCTCCATAATCATCCAAACATTGAAAATATGATCATTCATATCCATTTATTATTTATTTTGAGCTTCATAATATTTTAGATAATGATAAAGTCAAAATGGTCACTCCCTTGTATTTAATATCTATAATATTTCATAAAATGGATAAAAACAAAATTTAATCAATAATAAATGGTTACTTTAAATAAAAATTATTTTTTTATCATGGATTTTTTTAAATTTTTAGTGATAGAATAATTAGATTAAATACTTTGGTAACTCTGACATAATATTTCTTCAATTGAATAAAATTTAAATAAATGATATTATAAATATTAAAAGTAATAAAATTTCAAGGATTTATATTGGTCTAAGGATTTTAAATATAAATATAACATATTAGGGTTTTTTAAGGTTTATATTCTAATTTATTTGTTTTAATGTAGTTTTCAATGTCAAATTAAATGAATAATTCCAAAAATGAAAGTGGTTATGTTTTATAATAAAAAATATTATATTAAATTGTATAAAATTAATAAAAATACTGTCATTGTCATATGTAATGGGATTTTTTTAAAAATATCAAAGAATTTTCCATTTATGGATTTTATTTCTCTTTATGGAAACAATAATGGGAATTAAAGGGTATAAAACATTAATATGATAGTAATTGTCAAATGGTTAATGAGGGTTAAAATGAAATGATAAGGGTGAAATGATAACCAAAACAAGTCTATATTTTATTTTATCAAAGGGTTTAGACTCATACACATATAATATTTTAAATATATCTAATTATATTGATTTTTACAAGAAAAATAATGTTATATGAATTCAATACTTTAATAAATTATAAGAACCTACCTCTTTAGCTTATAGAAGGAAACCCCTTGCCTATTTTATTAACCTCACATTGAGAAACATTTCTCAAACAAACCATAACAATTTCACTTCTCAACATATCTATGAATTAATTTTTGTTTTTATTATTCTTAAAAGACCATTACATAGATCCTTAAGAAGGATTCTAAATAATGAGTACCAAAGATGATGTAATCATCTTCTTTGACTCTATCAAGTTTATTCCTTCTTCTATAAACTCAAAATATATTAAACCAGAAGTAAAATAATAAATTTAATATAATAAATTTAATGATATTTTACTATTAAAAAATAAATATATTTTATCTTCTCTCCATCCTATGGAATGATAAAACATCACCCATGAATTTCTATGACTTTGCACCTCTACATAGTGGTGTAATTCATTTTTCTTCCCCACTTTAATCGAAAGGTTTCAAAGATAGAAATAGTGAATATATATTATATTTTTGACATAATTATACTTATATAATTATTATATAATATATAAATTCTTATCTTATAATCTTTTTGAAAACGATAACGTCGCTCGTGTATATGTGTAAACTAAAAAATCCACAAAGCAATGGAGTTTGTTTTTTATTTATTAATTAAATGGATTGTGATGAGGAAATATCTGTTAGTTATATATGATATATATTATATAATTATTATTTTTAAAATTCAATTAGTATTTACTTTTTTTTATCATTATGTTGAAATGTTTAAATAATTTCTATGCGTATGTATGACATATCTTCTCCATGATATGTGTAATTCATTTTTCTATATATAACTTTTAAAGAAGAATATAACAATGTTTGTAATGAATATATATTATACTTATTACCTGAATAAATTTCCAACTATTATAGAACCACTAAAATATAATAAGGATCGGAACTACCGAATAAAAACACTCCCATAAAACGAAATAGATAACTCCTCAAAATTATGATTTTAATAAAGAATTTTTAATAAAGGGGCATTATAATATTATAAAGGGATCATATATGATATTATAAGTATGTATCTTGTTCTGTTATAGAATATTAATAAATATATATTAATCATATATGATTTTGAAATCACATAAATGGAATGTTGAACTTGAGTTATGGGATATCTTTTATAATATAAATTTATTTGGAGATTGTTTATATTTAAATTTATAATGAGGAATATATTCTGATTTTTATCTAATAAAGAACGTTAATTTTGGAATTATCAATTTATTTTTATATTATAATTGTTTCCCTTAAATTTTCATAAATTTATGTATTGAATATATTAACATAATTTTTTTAATGTAAAGCGGAATATGTTTT
The DNA here is from genome assembly GCA_963277665.1 of Viscum album. Classification (NCBI taxonomy): domain Eukaryota; kingdom Viridiplantae; phylum Streptophyta; class Magnoliopsida; order Santalales; family Viscaceae; genus Viscum; species Viscum album. Next base: position 1,453,184,698 of record OY728155.1, read on the forward strand.
ACTAATCAATCGAGAATATTTGAATTCAATTTATATATTTTCATTAAAATATTTTAATGATTTGTTTTTAAATATTATACAATGATAAAGTAAATCCATTTTTTCAAATTATTTAATTTAAATTATTATTTTTTAAATTATTATTATTTTCATTTTTTGAACGTGGTACTTTTTACTAATGGTATGAATACAAATAACTATTTAATAATTATTACGACATGAATAGAATTTCCTACTATAATGTACAGTCAATGCATTGATGTTTCCATTAAATGTTTCAAGGATTATTTTGAAATAAATATTTTTCCATATTATTATTAAAACATTTAGATATTAAATATTTGATTTAAAAATTAAAAGGGTATTTTCATCAGGAAATATTCCATATATATTTTAGTGAAATTATTCATTTATACAACAAAATTTTATGTTATTAATGAATTATTGGGTATATTATACAATTATACCATCTTCATTCATTACCTTCATGATTTATGATGATGAATTATTGATGTTTTTTATTATCCATTCAATATGGATATTTTTGTCTTATAATTAATATTGTGAATGAATTTTATTGATCATTCAAACTAAGAGAAATTAATTGGATTATAAGTGATGGGTAGGGACTGGTTAGATATACCCTTAATTAATTAAACTATATCATGAGATAAAACTTCATGAATTCAATATTATATGGGTTTTTCATTTATAAATACCCGTTTATTAATAATGATGGATTGGTTTAGATTCCATGATTGTAAGATTAATGATATCTTATTATAGATTCCTTGATTAAGAATGTCCAAAATTTTGTATTTTAATCATAAATAATTCTTTATTCATTATCCAAGATCTTTTATGTTGATATTATACATGTAAATCCATTGAACTCAATTGATTTATTGAATGGATATGTTTATTATCAACTACACCATATTGATTATTCCTTATTTACTCATGATATTTTCTATGGTACATAATTCTTACTAATATTATACGATCACCTGTTATATATTTTATTTTACCTAGTATTTTAAGAAGGATGTTATGAATGGTATCAATGATCCAATAATTTTTTTATACTATGTTTTGAAAAGTTCTAGTTTAATATTGGAATCATGTATGTATCTACTTTTTCAAGAATACTAAATTTATCAGTCCTTCATGGTGAGATCCTTCGTATATTGTACCAATGTTATAATGAAAATAATATCACTAGTTTACTAGAGTAGGGGTTTCAATATTTGGTATGACAAATATTTTACAAGGAAACATTGGAACTGTATTTTAAATTATCATAGAAAACATGATGATTTTGATAATCCCTTGTATTTTAGAATATTTACCATTATAAGGATTTTTATATTATAGATCAATATTTATGATAATTGGTAACTAACTGAGTGTGTATTATTTTTCAATGATGGATTATAATGAATGAAAGGGTATCGAATCGTATAGAAAATTTTGGTCTTTCCCTACTATGCAAGCCAATACTAATGATGTTTTAACTGAGATGATCATGGACATATTAGGGAAGATAAATCGTGTAATAATGAATAACATTTCATATATGGAAATAGATGTTATTATAAATTTTGGTTTACCTTTTATGTATTGATTCATGTGATAGATCCTATAAATTTTAATAGAACTACTAATACCTTAGTTAATAAATAATGGATTAATTCCCATGAAATTATATTTAATTCTTTTCTATATAATTAATGTGAGATGGTTATTTTGATTGTGTATTTTTTTAAAGGAGATATAGATCAATGGTGATTGTTTATTTAGAATAGTAATGTGGTTTATGGAATATAAGTTGTGGAATATAGAGATTTTAATGATATATTATTTGAGAAATACTTCTCCCAATAACAATGAGATAAATAGGCTTAGTTATTCTCACTTTAATAACGAAATAAGAATAAGTGTTGAAGAGTATGAGTTTGACTTTATTATATTATCTAGTATTTTTGTGAACTTACTATGTATTATAGAAATTAAATATTGATAGTTTATTTTTTGTTTAGAAGATGAGTCACCAAAGGGCTCTATTTTCTTAGATATTTTTATTATACAATTATATATTTTAATGTCCCCTCAAGGTAGAGGATGAATTTTTTAGGTATTATATATTATAGGTAAGTTATGAAAATAATAGGCCAGCTAATCACCAGGAATAAAGAAATATTTTAAATAATAAGATCAGTATTATGGTATTGAAAACATGTGATAATAGTAGAGAGCATGACTTACAAACTTTCTTATAGGGAACATTTTTTTTAAGATTGGTGAAATGGTTTATAAGGATATTTTAGCCAAGGAAATGAAATAAAAAATGATATCTAGTTATTTATATATAATGATATAGAGAAATTACTCCAACCAATGTACCATGAATCAAGGTAACATAACATAAAAAATCCAAGTAGAGAACTCCATCCATATACAATTACTACAACCGAAGTGGGAGTTTCTAATGTTGTTGTGAATGGTATTCTTATTATCCACTCGGGATGTGAAAATATGTTATTTTATTCTAGTTCTATGAAGTTTAATATATATAATGAAATTTATTAGGGTATCAAATCACCATGTCAATTATTATACATTGATTTGTAGTAAAAACTCTAAATGCTAAAATTATCACATTTCAAGTCTATAGCTCCTCCTGTATAGATGACTATGGGAGTGTTCTTCTAGGAATTATTGTTTTTATTCCACTATATTAGTTTGATGTAATGTTGGGAATGTATTAGATCTCCCAGTATAGATCCCATATCAATTTTTGAAGAGGGGAGTTGCATTATATATTCTGAATCAACCTATAATAGCCTTTGAGTGTGAGGATGAATGTGGACCACAAATAGAAATTACTTCCATAATATGTGTTTTACAACCTATTCATGAGGGATTTTTATATCATATGGTTGAAGAGAAAACCATTATTCTGGATAATACAATCATATGGGAGTTTTTAAATCCTTTCTAGAATATTTTCCATGACTTCCCCAAAATCATTAAGATGAGTTTTTTATAATAAATCATACATGTTGTCACACATATTTCAATGACACCATATAGAATATCAAAAATTCATTTACAAGAATTTTTAATGAATATCTATGGGATCTAGATAATGTATTCATTGTGACTAGTGATTCACCATGGTGTGCACCTATTCTTATAATTAAGAAGAAATATGGGTCGTAGCATCTTTGAAATGATTATCTAGAAATTAACAATATCACTATTAAGAAATGTGTCATCTTCCTTTGTTGATAATATGTTTGATCAATTACGTGGAGATCAATATTTATAAAAGAATGATCTTTGATCAAGATATCTTCAGCCATGGGACACAATTGTGTATATACCAAATATATCCTTCCATAGGAGGTATATTCATTATTAATTTATTGTAATTCAATTTAGACTTTCCAATACTCCTACTATCATAATGGAATTACTGAAAAAATTATTTACGTATTAACTTGATCAATATTTCATAGTCATTATTTGATGATATTATTATATATTTTATGAGAAAGAAAGTGCAGGAAGAATATTTTAGGATTTTAATTCTCACTCTATGGAAAGAGTATCTATATGAAAATTTTCATTGTGTGAATTTTGGCTACAAAATGTTTCATTCTTATGTTATGTAATTTCGTGTAAGGGTATATTGGTGGATCCTTCAAAGTGAAAATTTACTAACAAATTGCATCTAACAACAATGATAATTGAGATGTATTGTTTTCTTGGGTTGTATGGATACTATAGGATCATTTTAATAGAATTATTAGTACAATCTAATCAACTCCCCAAGTTTAATTTGAAGGGTTTGAAGTTATTATGGAAGGATGAATGCGAAGAAAATATCAATGAACTGAAAACAATGTTGGTTGATGTGTTTGTACTTACACTACCCTACAAAAATAACTGTTTTGGATATATAGTGATGGATTAATGAATGTAATGTGATGCATATTCATGCATAAGGGTATTATGGTAGTGTATACCTCTATCCAATCGCAAATTCCTGAGAAAAACTACCCGACTCATGATTCACATTTTCAGTGGTAATTATTTCATTAAATATATTGGATAATTATATATATGGTGAAAGGATTTATATATATAATGATCATAACATCAGGGAGCATATATTTTCACATAATGATATGAATATATACCAAAACATATGGTTATATTTGACAAAATATTATTACCTCTCAATATATGAAATTATTTGGAATGCGAATAGGGTGGATGATGCTCCATGTTAGAAAGAACATTCTAGCATTTCCAAAATGTGGTTTTAAAGAGATCCAATATTTATTTAATTTTAGATGTTGTATCTTGAATTCATGAGAAAAGATGACAAATATTATATTCCTTAGATGAATGTTCAACCATAAAGCAATGAGAGGATTAAAATTGGGTATAAGAACAATGTGGAATTATAAGAAAATGTATAGAATGTTCGTGAGATCAACCTTGATCATCATGGAATGATATAGTTCAGGAACTGAGTATGATTTTATAAATTTTATATTTTAGGAAGGTCTCATTGGATGAGGATCATAGTTCATCATTCTCTATTGATACTAGATGTAAATATATTGATAGTTATCTGAAAGAATATTTTAAGTGGGATAACATGAAAAAGAAATTTACAAATTATGTATCCTGATGCTTGATTTGTTATGATGTTAAAGCTGAGAAAACTAAATATAAGGGGATGTTACAACCATTTCCCATACCTGAATTGAAATGAGAAAATATTACTTTGAATTTTATCATTAGACTCTCCAAAATGTCTAAAGAATATAATGTTATTTGGGGTGTCATTGATCACCTAAAAAATTAAACACATTTTATTTTATATAGAGAATATTTCTCTCATGATGTACTTAATTTCTTATAAAATAATGATGTTATGAGATTTCATGGATTACAAATATCAATAGTATCTAATCTGGATTTGAGGATTTCCATAATATTTTGTAGAATTCTTCAATTGGATATGGATACATAGTTGTGAATAATTTTTTATTATCCTCCACTAATAGATAGTCAGACTGAGAGGACCGTTACAACTCTAGATTAAATTTTGGGAGATTCTTATATGGATTTCAATGTTTTTTGTGGTTAAAACCATATTTTGGATGATGTTTCATTCAAAAATAACTTACCCTTGAGTATTCATGTGGCTTCTCATGAATTCCCCTATTGTAGGTTATGAATAACTACAATGACTTTTGATGAATATGGAGAAATAAATATATTGAAAAATAATCTTCCTAATGAAATATTAGAGATGGTTAAATAAATTCAACAACACAAAATGTCGGTTCATAGTTATAAATAATATATGATGAAATTTTTCAATGAGATATAGATTTGTTATTTTATGAAAAGTTATTCCTATTAATATCTCCATGTAATAAGGTTATTAGATTAGGAAATAAGGTATAGAATAACCCTAGATATATTGGTCCTTTATATATTATTTATTATATTGGGATGGTAGATTATTGATTTTCCCTTCAACCAAATTTATCTCAAGTTCATGATGTGTTAAATTTATCTCTTCTGTGGAATTTCATACATTATCCTTTATATTTATTGAAGTCAAAATTTATATTATAGGAGGAGGTGATTCTTTATGATGAACAAATAGTAGAGATTTTTTATCATAGTGTGAAAGTTCTATGAAACAAGACTGTGCATCTGTTCAATGTTTTTTAGTGAAATGCTATATTTTAGGAATCTACATGTTAAACCAATGATATAATGGTGCAATGTGATGTAGGTTTTAGGCATAATTATTATAAGTGATCTAGAATGTAAATTCATAATATTTTATGGTATATTTCACCTAAAATAATATATGTTTGATATCATAAATTACAAAAAAAATTAAGTGTAAAAATCCATATAAATATAATTAAATACTATTATTAGAAAATTTTATCATGTTTTAAAACAACGTTACAATATTATCTTAGGATGAATTTTTGAGAGTTTTCTAAAAATGTTAATTTTGGGTTAATAGTGAAATTACCAATTTTAAAAGAAAATTGTATGTTCAATTTTTTTTCAAATCATTATTATGATGTTCATTAGGTTTTTAAATGACATTAATTTATTTTTTAAAATATAAATTAAATTACACATTATTTATAAACATTATACATGATCATGGTATAAAAATACATCTATGCTAAAAAAAGGAATTCTTCATAGAAAGGTATTTCATCACCCTTTGTGGGAATGTTATAAAAATAATTTATTGGACTAATATATATTGATTTTATTAAAATGGGTTACATTTTTAGATTTAGTTGGCTAAAATTAGGTAGATTTTTCACTTTTATTTTTAGGCATTATGAATAGTAACTTTTTAAAATTTATTACCTCGATAAAGGGTATATTAGGTAATTAAGGTTAAAAATAATATGACATGGAAATAAAAATATATCCAAGAATTGAATTTATTTGAATTTTTGTGTATTTTTTTCCTATAATCATCCAATCTTTGAAAATATGAAATTTCTTCCATTTAGATTTTATTTTTCCCATTATAATATTTAATTAAATGATAAAGATAAAAAAGTAACAGTATTTCATTAAATATATATAATATTTTTTGAAAAGAATAAAAACCAAATATATTCATTTATAAGTAATTATTTTTATGATTTATTAATTTTTTATCATGGAAACTGTTTTTTTAGTGATTGAATAATTAACATAAACGATTATGTAACACCGACATAATATATAATCAAATAACCGAAAAATGAAATGAATGATTTTTATACAAGTATCATAATATGGGTGATTTATAGTTTCACTTGAGTGTTATACATAAATATTACTTTTAGGGATGTGGGAAAGGATTTGATTCTATTCCTTTTACATTCATGTTGTTTTGAAAGGCAAAGTAAATTAATAGTTCAAAAAATTACATTAATGATATTTTATAATTAATTATATTTTTTCTAAATTATAGAAAATTCATAATAATATTATATTCATTCAAATTTATGGTATTTAAATGAAAATATCAACCTTGTCCCCTTTATTTATATTTTTCTCTTTTATAGTAACATTTATGACTCATAAAGCATAAAAAAATTAGTATTATGGAATTCTAAAATGGGTTAGCATGGGATAAAGCTAAAATATAAGGGTGAAAAAAAACAAAAACAAGTAAAAAGATTATGTATGACATGATTTATACTCATATTAATCATGTTATATATAATTTTAAATTAGGTTCCATTTTGACATGAAAAATAATTTATATTAATTTAATACTTTTAGAAATTAAAGGAATGAACATCCGCTCTCATATAAAAGGAAAACCCATATCTATTTTATATAAATAAATTTATCTAAATATATTGAAAAAAACATACCAATTACCTTGTTAACTTCCATATCCAGGAATTAAATGTGTATTTTTTTCTTAAAATACCATTTCAAGGATCCTTGAATCTAAAAAAATTCTAAAGAAGAAGTGGTAATTGTCTTTACTGACTCATTCAAGTTTATTTATTCTTCTAATTATTTAAATCTATTATACACATAATTAATTAATAACTTGATTAATATAAATATTCTAATATATAATTCTTATATAACCACCATAATCAATCTTCTTTCTATCCTATCGAAAGTGAAAACATCTCCTGTGCATACGTATGGATTGTCATCTCTACATAGTTGTGTAATTAATTTTTCATCACCTCTTAAATTTGACTTTTATAAAGATTTAACTGAATAATATATATGATATTTATTAAAGAATCATTCTTCTATAATTATACTATCATATCTACATTCTTACCTAATAATTTTTTTGGAAAAGGATTATGTCCCTCATGAATACGTGTGGATTACCAACTCTACGAAGAGATGTGATTTTTTTTCTATTTATGATTTACATGTATTGTGAAAAGGATATATTTAATTAATATATATGGTATATATAATTTAATTGTGATTATTCAAAATTGAATTATTATTTAACTTTATTTCTTTTCATCCCTAAAAAACTGATAACTACATTCATGCATATGTACGACATATCGTCTATGTGAATGGTGTAATTCATTTTTATATATTTATATAATAAGTATGAATATAAAGAATTATATAATGGATTTATATGATATTTGTACTATGAATAAAATTATGGATGTTATGGAATCATGAAAATTTACATGGGGTAGAACTACCAAATAAAAACTCATAAGAAAAATGAAACAATTAACTGTTGGAAACAATGATTTTAATAACTAATTATTAATAAAACATTATTGTCATGTTAGAGATGGATTATATATAATATTATATGTATTTATATAGTTTTTTTATAGAATTATAATAAATAAAAATTTATTATAAATGAGGGTAAAATTACTGATGAGGAAACTAAAAATTGTGTTAATGTATTGCTTATACAATCTCATTTTATTTTGCGATTGTTTAGGATTAAATATAAAATATATAAAATGATATGAAACTTATCTAATAAAACTATTTTATTTTATTCCAATATATTAATATCATGACAATACACTTTTCCCGTTCATTTTCCTCAGTTTATATACATGAGAGAAATAATTGATGTTTTTAAGGAAAAAACATACTATGTTTTACAACATGGTCGAGAATATTTAACTTCCATAAAAATAATTTCGTAAAAAGTATTTCAAGACTGATTTTAAAGTATTACAAAAATAATTTTTCAAGTTATTTTTACCCATATTGTATGTTTTATATTTTTTTTAAAATATATTATTATTATTATTTTCAGAATAAGGAACGTTTTATCAATAATGATAACAAAATCTCTGTTTTCTAATGATTATGACATGAAATAGATTTCCCTCCATTATGACTAATCGATGAATTGAAGCTTCAATTAAAATTTTTTATGGTTATTTTAAAATAAAATGGTTTTCTATTATGTTTTACTTTTTTAGATTTTAAATATGTAGTTTAAAAATGAAAATCACAATTTCATCAGTATGTATCGGTATGATCTTTTATTGGAAATTTTCAGCTATAATAAAATCCATTTTTGTTCTTTATTATTTAGTAGGGATTTAATCCAATGATACCATATTTATTATTTATCTAGATGTTTTATGATGATGATTTATTGATGATATGTAAAATTGATTCAGTATAGATAATGTTTGACTAATAATGTATTTTGAGAATGAATTTTATTCATCATTAAAAATATGATGAATGCGTATGACATGAAGTGATATATAGGGGATAGAAATAGGAATACCCTCAATTCATAAATGGGTCTCATGATACAAAACAATATTAATTCAATATTATATGTGTATTTGGTTTACACATACTAATTTACTGAGAATGATGCCTTGTCTGAGAGTCCATGATGGTATGATTTATGATATCTTGGTTTAGAGGTATCGATCTTAAATTTCCATAATTATTTATTTCCATTATTAAGAATTTAGCTTTTTTAACATAGGATTTGTAAATTGATATTTTCCATAAAAAATCATTGAACTATTGAATGACTTGTGTTTTTATTATCCACTCTTCAATGATTATTTCTACTTATATGATCATGATGGATTACATTATACATAATACTTACTGAGAAATGATATTACACTTTTTTTTTATTTTCCTTTCCATGATATTTAAATATGAATATTATGGATGATATCAAGGTTACAAGAATATTTTTATGGTATTTTTTTAAAATATCCAATGTAATATGAGAATCTTTTATGTATCATGTTTTATAAGACTACAAAGCTGGTCGATCCTATGTGGTGAGATAATTTGTATCTTGTTCTAATTCAACAAATAAAAAACCAAATTTTTATTACTGTTGTTGGGTTTTCTAAATATCCTTGGTAAATGATGTAAAATAAATATGTGTATAGGTTGGGTTTCCCTAGTTGGTATCAGATCAAGGTTTAGTCACATTATAGGATTATTTTTTTTATTTTTTGGATTATTTTTGTAGAACCATAGTGAAAAATATATATGTCCATAAGAACATAGAATGATATAATGAAAAATTAGTAATTTCTTAAGTAGTTTGTGTTCCTAGAAAGGAATCCATGTCTGGATACTAGAATGTTGGTTCATATGTGGCCCATATGAACCTAGGGGAAATCACCCCAAGAATGGATATTTGATAATTAACTCAATCATCACTGTGAGGCATTATTTATAGGTCCTAAGACTTCACTCCTGGACAGACACACTTGGGGGGTATACATTGGTTGATCACATACTATTTTTGGAAAACATTATAGGGTTCATTTAAATTTTATTATGGTGTATTTGAATGTTAAGTATAAGATAACTAGAATGACTATGTGTTCCATACAATAATTAAAATTACAATAGAATATGGTTTTTAAATGGGTGGGGGTAATATTTTAAAATAGCATTCATATTTATGTTTGAGAAATAGTTGGAGGCTCAGGTGGAATCTCTCTGGTTTAGGGGAGCCTTGAAATATATCGACTGGTTGTTGTATCCAAAACTAAAGTCGAGACACTCGCTATCTAGTGTCCATTAATGGGGGAAATTAACAATTTCCTCCTTCAGTTTTTTAGAGGGGTAATCCCCTACCACATCTTTTTTTGTGAACAAGTGGCCATGGATATCTCCCCCAATTAACTTCCTTGGTATCTTATTGTTTGAGATATGAGTATTGGATTTTTTTGTGAAAATACAAGGACTAAGATCCTCTTATTCATTAAGTTACTTCTTTTTATTCTTCTTATTGATTAAATTTTTTTCTGGTTTACATTGAAAATTGATATTTCTCTAGAGGACAGTGAAATCCCTCGATTTTGATGGGGATCTTTTGAATCCTTGAAAGAGGATTTCTTAAAATGACCTCCACTTATCGTCTCTCTTCATTTAAACAAAGGTATATCATGTAGTGATTTTTCTTTTTTTTATTTAATGTTGAATTTTTTAATCATAAAATTGGTTCCAATTTTTTGGGATCTCCCATGGAATGATGTTAGGAGTTCCCATTAAACCTTGATCAAGGATTAAGACATGGTTATAATGTGTTTTCATGACCTGGGCACTTATGACTGAATACGCAGATGTATAATTGAACTAATAAATTAATTTTGAATGTTATTACAGATTAATTATCCATTTTTTATAGGAAATAGGATGGTTTAAATTGGTTAAATTCATATTGGGTAAGCTTTGAAGAAACTTTTGACACATAGAAATAAATGTGGAAAATAATTTGTTTAACATATGTGATCCTTATTCATCCTCCCTTTAGTATTATGATTTTTTATATTCATGTGGTATACCTGGACCCACAACATTGAGACGTGTTACTTTAATAAAATATAAATTTAATAAAAACTATATCATTGGATTGAATTAAACAAGGTGATCAGGGCCCCTATGGAACATCGTGTACTAGTTTTACATATCGTTTGATGATGGTTATGAGTATAAATAGAACTATATGACTCATGATTCATGTAAAAATGATAATCATTGAATGATACCCTGATAAGATTGCAATATGGGTTGGCTATTAAAGATGTCCTAGGATACCTGGGAAAAAAGAATGTGCTCAACTACATTTCCCTAATGGTACATTCTTGAGTGGGTAGAAGGGCCTCATTGAGATCTAAGTGGAAACTTGTATGTTCCCTTGTGACATATGACACCAAAAAGTGGGTGGAATTAGGAATAGGCCTATATGGTACTGGGTGTCTTCTTATAGCTCATAATAATTATGTGAGTTTAAGGGCTGGTGGACAAAGGCGAAGTGTCTAGGCATTCCTCCAACCATTACCTCATATTTATACATGCATTTATTTTTTCTTGATGATAGTAAGAGTCCAAGATATACCACATGGGACCCATTGTATAAGAATAATGATATGTGATTACACTATTGGGGATTCCTAGAGGTATTGTTGGGATCTATCTATGAGACATGTGTGATACTGATGCAGAACAACCTAGATGTGCCAATGCCATTTGGGATTCCCTTATCTTCTTCCAAGGATCAATCAATTGAACCAAATAATAATGATCAAGATTTCGGGATCGAACCATAGGTATATATGGGATTTCCAGGATTCCATTAGTCATGAGGGTTCATATTATATATATGATCCTTCCATTCATTGTTAGATATTTTATTAAGATCATTTATATTATGATTTCATACCTAGTTAGTGCCTAATATTTGCTCTATAGAGCCTGGTAAAGTTATGTATTTCAAATAAGGATTAACAGGACTCTAGGGATCCGACTATTTTTCATGGTTACATAGGTGATATTTATATGTCAATGATTATATGTGATTCCTTGACATTTTCATTGATCCATTTATTATTCTTGGAGTTCAGATATATCCCTAGAATGCATGTGATCTAGTTATTGGGAAATTTATGATTAAATATTTGGTAGTTTTAGCTTGACCTTCATGGACTCCTAGGATACACCATAGGATGAAGCTTTATATTTTTTTCATGATATCTAGACATTCTTAGAGATATCTCATTTCTATAAAAAGTATATATCATCAGTCTTAGTCATGAGACTAAGGATCGACATTGGATATTAGTAACATGGTAGGACATGGTACCCCAAAGTGGTTATGGTTGAAACAATCATCGTGACATGATGAGATACTCCATGGAACTAGACAAAGTATATAATATGATGGCTATTTATTCTCATATTTTTTTTTATTTTAATTGAGAATGTCACAGGCACTTACATTGCATATACACATTATGTATGGTGACATGTGGATGATTCATTATTGATTTATTTACTCACACCCTATCAGGGCCTCCATGGAACTTGTGTACATGATGATATTTTAACTTTTTATATACATGGCTTTGGAATATGCCCCTTATGATGTTTTGGATATAGTTGAAGCTACTAGAGTGGGATTGGAGAATGGGACTCTGTTGAGTCTCAAAGATGTGTTAGAGCCTCCTATACATTTATTTTATTCTTTTGTCAAGTAGTTATTTTTCTCTGTCATCATTCAAGTCGGAAATATTCTTTTTATGACTGTACCTCTGGAACATTTCAGGATTTTATGTATTAGGTTGTTTTATTTTCCATCCAACATTAATTTTTGTAATTTATATATGACATAGGGTCATTTTATCCATTACTAATAAATATGATCATGGGGTATAGTGTCCCCATGGTACTACCCTGGACTCTTGGAGATAGTCATCATCCCATGGAAAATTGGTTGGTGTTATTAACATATTATATTGAACTAATAAAGGTCACCTGATTTTCCTATAGACATAAGTTTTATAAATTGGTTTCAAAATGATTTAATTTTTTATATAGTATTGGTTTTTGTAGATAGGCGGTGTAGGAATTTTAAAAATATTTTGATAGATATTAGTCTATCACATCAAGAAAATATATTCCAGTAAGAATTATAGTTTAACAGGTCATGGGATTATTATTTTGACATTTTTAGGTTATAGTTAGATTTGATTTCCACATTGGTTTACTCACATGTATATTTTAGATTCTTAATTTATTATTGTTTCTAGATCTTGACCAATTAGAAAGAGGCTAATGATTTGATATCACTCATGAGATATAGAGGAAAGATACATCTTATTAATTATATTATCCACACAGGATCCTCATGATATACATCTTATATTGTGATTGTTTTCATTTAGGACTAAGGCTCACCTATATAAAGTGTGAGAAACTTCTCATAAGATGGTTTCCTATTTAACTACATGGTGGAATTATTCCATATTGGGTTGCCTTGAATGTATGTTGTATTATGTTGAAATACCTTATAGATATTATGATTATGAAGGTCGTTCAATCCTTCTACTGGATGGTAGGGATACATATTAGTTGGTTTGGATATGCAGAAGGTGCATTAGTGTTAAACTCCTTAAGGTTTGTTTTATTTCAGCACAGATTATTTAAATTTCTAGTAGTATCCTATATCACTTTTTCATATATATATTTGATTTTATATTTACATAAACTATACATTGATCATGTTACCAATGGCATGGATCATTTAAGATGATTTACTTTTCTATGCATTGATTTGTATGTTTATGATTCTCATGTAGAAATACATTCCACGACTAATCAGTGAGGATCAGTTCCGTCATATATTGTTGACATAAATCAAGGTTCCTAAGATATGTATTGTTAAACCCCGTATAGGGTGTTGGAATATAGATTCAATGGTTCACAAATATTTTAACATAAGGTTTCCCATTGGATATTACCATGTGGGTTTGAGGTTTTGGGATTTGTTGGAAGACATTGACATCCTTGGATATGACTGAAAATTTTACTGAGCTTGTTCCTATCTTTATATGTGAGTGAAACTCATGTGAGGGGTTATATGGGGCCTGAGAGTTCCCTATAAATGGAAAATGTAGGGTTATTCCTTTTATTTTTTTATATGAATATTCTTTAGTGATAGTCCATTTGGTTTTAATTTTGGTTCAAGGGATGGTCTATTCAGGGGCCTAACACTAATGACTCTGGAGGTGCCTAAGTAGTGTGGAGAGATTGTGCATAGAAAAACATGACTTGTATGGTTCTTGGTGGTTTATAAAAATACGATGGGCATAATAAACTGAAATTCTATGGAGAATCTTCAATGTTTGAGGAACATAATGCTCGTTCTTTGGTGCATGAATCACAGGATTGTGAGTCAGATGATGTGATTGGATGGTATGTGTTTTCATACCCACTATACTGGATGAGATGTGATTAGTATGTGATATTTGTTCACAATAACCATTAAAATTGTAACTGTTCTATGGTTGGGTGAGAGTCAATGAATGATAGTTTTGATGAAAAATAAGATGACATGGTGTCCTGGGGTATTTAATGAAATTAGATACGTCTCTTAGTTTTAGAGGAGATTTCAGAATGGGATTGTGTGTGGTGGACTAGACGACTGAGAAGAATCCTATTCAAGTACTGAAATAATTAGGTGATCATGGTTTGGTAGGAGAAACATTCATTTGATAATATAAACCATTGATGTTGAGATCACAGATTTGAATGAAGATTGATTTTTAGTTGGGAAACCCTCAAAAGTATTTCAAGGAAATCAGTGGGTTTAGTGAATGATCATATGGTGCCTTCTGATGCGTGGAAAGTAAGATCAAGTGTCGACAATGAATCAGTGGTTGTAGATGAAAATAATTTTTTTGGGTTCTCCAGAACAGGTCTATACATAATTTTATATAATATAGAATTCATTGAGATGGGAACCACATCAATTATTTCATTTTAAATTGTTATAGGATAATTTCATGATCGAATGACTATTTTCATTGAAATGATGGTGAAAAAATGGGATGATATTGGTATATTGAAATTATTCTATTTTAGATCAAAATCTATTAATTTGAGTGGAATTATTGTTCTTGAAAGTGTGTAGTGAGTCAGGGGCTTTTTCAGGTGCATCATTGTAATTTGGGTTTGTAGTTTCAACAGGAAATTATAAAGGTGGATGTTTTGTGGCTCATAATTGGATACTGTAAACTAAATATTGTTGGCGGTTACATTAGGATGGGTAAAATTTTGGATGGTTACATATAGGTGTTTCAAATTTGACAGTCATTATAGAGTATATTCATGATGCATTAGCATGATGATAGTGTTGGGTTAGATTTTTTAGAACTCGACAGCATAAGGATTTTAACTAAAGGATTAAAAATATAATGTGGTCATTTGAACGGGTATTGGAAACTAATGTTTATTTATTTTTATTATAGGATGTACTCTGATCCTTATTAAGGAAAATATTTATTTTTATGGGGTGGTTATAAGACTCTAGGTTTCATAAGGTTGATGATATTCCAAATTGAAATTGAATTTTTCTAATAGTGGGAGATAATATTTTAAAAAAACATTTATATTTGAGTTATTCCACTAGGAACACCATGGAAAAGGTGTTTTAGCCATTTTTAGATGCTCGAGTGTTATCTTAGGGGCTCAAAGGATCCTTAAGAGTGGTCGGTTGGCTGCTGCATCCATTGCTATAGTAGATCCACTACCCAACATGTGGCTTTCAAAGGGGTCAAATTGACAATTTCTTTTCTTTTTGTTTTAGAGGGGAATCCTGCAGTGAATTCTTGATCTTTAATGCACCACCTAGAATCTATACCAGTTTTATACAACATGGTTTCCCCATGTCTGTGGTATGATTGTTGTGTATTTTTTGAAATTAAACAAGGAATAGTATCATATGATTCCTCATATATTTACTCATTGTTCATAATGATAATTCGATATTATTTTTGATGCGGTTGGAAGTTGATATTTCACTAGAGGACAGTGTAAAAACTAGATCTTAATGGGGAATTAATGCATCGAATTAAGGAAATGTATTGAAATTGCATCAAACATTCATCATTTTTCATTTTAACAAAGGTACATCTTAGAATTAATCAATCAAGGGGTTTTCATTTATGTAGTTTTTTAATCATAGAACTTTTTTTAATTCTTGGGAATTTTCCATGGAATGGTGTCAAAATCCCCCATTAAACATCCTTAGAGCAATTGGACATGATTCCACTCTAGTGTAATGACCTATTGTTTATTAAATAAATATTCTATGGTTTAATTGAACTAATTAATTAATTATGAACATTGTAATTAATTAATTTTTTGTATTTGTTTGAGATAGGAACTCAATTGGGTTTTGATGTTTTAGTTTAGAATTTGATGGTCATACCTATGGTTGTCATCCCGTGTATGTAAAAATTGAAATATTTATGTTTAAGTTAGGTTGTTCTTATGAATCTGCCATTTAGAATTGTCTATTTTTTCTTTTTCATTTGTTTGGTACAGACCCTCCACTTTTATGTGGTGTGCCTCTATAAAATTGATTATGTTTAAAAAACTGAGTGAATTCTATTGAATTACATATGGTTCAAAGGGACCTAATAGTCACTCATGTACATAATATATTTCATGGCCATAAATTGCTATGAATATAAATTTGACAAATATAACATAGGATGTGTTGCCATGGGGTCATCTACGAGAAATATCCAAAGAGACTAGTGGATGTATATGGTGTTTAGGATAACCTATTATGCCTAATAAAATTGAATGTTATTAAGGATATTTACCAAATGTGTCTTACCTAAGGGGCTTGGAAGACCTTAATGAGAACAAAGGGGGCCCTTATAGGTTACCTATGAGTTATAGTTTTAGTGATAGGGTGGACATTAGAATAGGTAGATATGGTGCCAGTTTTCACCTTAGAACCTATACCAATGATGTAATCTTGAGGTGTGGTGGATAGATGTGATATGTTTTCGAGTTAGGGAAAGCACTAAATTATATTTATACTTTCAGTATTTAATCTTCATAAAAATATGGATTCCCATTTATACTATATCAGAGCAATCCTTTGAGCATGAAAAGATGTGATGAAAAATATTAAGGATTTCTATAGGTAATTATAGAGATATGGATTTCATCCACCTGTGAAACTGATATAGTATGACCCTGAAATTTTTATTCCATTGGTGATTCCCTTATGTTATTCATGGTATGTGGATTTTGAGACACATAAAAATTCATGGAAAACTATGATTCAAATATGGATGCATATAGGATTACATCATTTCAATGATTCCCTAGGATGCCTAGTAAATCTAGGATCCATTCATTAGGGCATGGAAATGTTCGTATGATAACTTTTAATGTGATTTGATTCCAAGTTCATCATTAAGATCCACCTAGTAAATACATATGATATTACTTGTTTTTTATTAGGATACCCAAGATACATAAGATCGTGATAATTAACATGGTGAAATGGGTGATATTTTGATTCAAGGATTTGATCAGATGTCCATAAATTAGCCTTGATGCGTTTATCATACCAAGAGTTTGGAGAGAGTCCTAAAATGATTGAGATATAGTTGATGAACCATTTATGATGAAATTATTTTCTATTTGATCTAACACATCATGGAATCATGGGTCCCACAATATGATCTATTTTTATATCATTAACATGACATAAAGGCATGTTGCAACACACCTCATAACAAGAAAATGTAGGTATGGTCAATGAAGGTCATGGGATTGAGGATCAAAACTTGTTACTTGTACCATGTTAGCACTTTGTCCCCCTTAGTGGTTATGGATGGAATGGTCATCATGATGTGCACAAAGACATCCCCACAGTGGATGAAGCATATAGTATAGTTTCTATTTACATTCCATAGTTTATTTATTTCATTTAGATATTAATTTCACATTCACATAAACTGTATATACTGGTTATATATGATCCCATGTAGGCGGTTACCCAATGATTTATATACTCACACATTTCTGAAGAGGCCATGAAACATGATTACTTGAGTATATATTTAACTTGTTGTGGGATGATTTTTATAAAGAGGACTTGCATGAAAATATGGATGGAGATGAATCTGTTCAATTTGGATTAGAGATAAGGATTGAGGTTATTATTAAATATGTAGTTTATTCTACTATACAATTATTTTATTATTTTATTTAGTCTTTATTTGATTATTTCATCTAACATGTGGGTGATCATCTTTATAAAGTTTTATTACATATGCATTGCATGTTATTATTGAATATTTTATTTTAATCATCATGTGTACTCAAACAATTTTTGTTGATATGTGATACATATCCATCTTGTATATTACAATAAACTCTTATCAAGTGTTATAGTATCCCACGATAATACTCTAGACCACCCGCTACTAGTAGGAATCTACTTGTACAAAGGGAGTAATTCCTAAGGTCTTATGAAAAAATTGATTGGGGCACCAATTGAGTAGCTTGAGGATCAAAGAACATCACAACCTAACATAAAGAATACTTCTTTAATCAAATATTTTTAGAGTTTTAAATTAATTAATTATAAGATAACATAATGATACAATGGTTAAAATTATTTAAGATTGAATTACTTATATGATTATCATAATTACCAAATATTGTTAATTATTTATCACTCCTGTTAATCCTTTTGGTATTAATCATTACTTAAACAAGAAGGAATCATGGATGTGAGGGATGGTGTAGAGATAATGTCATATATGAACCCATCATAAGGGGATATGTTGTGAGAAGCCTCATGATTATACTAAACAATTAATCATGAAATATGATTAATAATGTGAAAATGGATTAAATCCAATACAAACCAAATAATAGAGGGATGGAATCTAGTGAAAGATAATTTTATGAATTTGATGAAGGAAAGAATTTTCAAATTCATATATTTCAATAATTTTGATAGAAACACTAAGGTAATTTCCTCAATGGTACTAGAAAATTATTTATTTTTTGAAGGGGGTTATAAAACATCAAAATTTCATGAAAAAATAAATATTCCAGTTAACATGATTGAAAAAAAGATTTTATCCTCTCAGAACATTTTTATTAAGGTCCTAAGTGTGAGGAACAAAGGAATTATCTATGTCAATTGACTATTCTACGGACTAACCTAAATGAAAAGAATCACAAAACTCCAAGACTGTGAGGAAAATTGAATTCCTATAAAAGTACTAATATAGAAGTGGAACCCCAATTTATGCTACAAATTCCCTCAAATTTAGAGTTGTTGATGTCTTATTATATTTTTATATAGGAACTCTATCATATCTATAAAGTTTTATAAGGTTATTAAATAAACACCTAATGATTTGATTACAAAATAAAACTTTTAGTGGTATTATTATTGTATTCCAAGTTCATGTCTCAAAAAATGCACCACGGGTAAATCTTATCATCCTACCTTTAGTGAAGTTTAACATGATATTTTTATGGTATTAGTTCCCTCCACTTAGAATATAAATTTATCTAGAGTAAGAAAAACAATTTTTATTTTAACCTATGATATTGTATAAAATAATGGATGATAATAAATAACTTCAAGAAATAAAATGTTTCATTTTAGTCTTGATACATAGTAATGGTAAAGTCTTGATGAAAATATTTAGATGAAAACTAATTATTAGGGACTGTAAAATTTTAAGGAAAGTTTTATATTTAGCAATTATGTAAGCTTAATATATCTCTTAATATTATAACCTATGTTTTTTTCAAAAATTTATATTCCGTTACTTATTCCACTCATATATAATGTTTTCCTAGAGAATAGAAAAATGAAAAACTAAGACAAAGGTTAATTGAGTTCCAAAAATTTTCATTAGGGAAAACCTCTCTCTTTGAGTATCATAATATAAATCCTTTTTATTAATATAAATGGAAGTGGAAATCTAAAAACCATAATTGAAATATATTGAACCTGAGATATTTATAGTGTTTTGGGAATATGAATTCCCTTTTCCAATCCACCAACACTCTACTCCGGGAGATTGGTAATTTTTACAATAATAAATCTTTTGCAAGGATTCCCAACTGAGTACAAGTATTTGTCACTTATTATATGTTACATGTTCTTTATCAAAATTCTCCCTATACAAGACCTATCCATGATCTCAACAAATACTCTTAATATTAGTGAAAAAAAATAAAATGAATAAAAGAAATGAAAGAATGATTATTGCACATAGAGTTACAAGTAGTAACTAATAGTAGTTGAAGATGTGTCATGAGTAGATGATATTATATGATGTGTAACTCAGAACTATCTTCAGTGTAACTGATTAACGTATAATCACCGAATAATTTAATATTATTGATCCTTTATATCTATATGAATTTTTTTAACAAAATATTTTGATGTACATTCATTTTATCCATTCTGGAAGTCTCAATATTTTAATCATTAAATGAATCTTAATTTTATATATCCTCTTTAATTTTTAACTGAAGAATTAGATAATCATAACATTTGATTGGATAATCCAAATAAAAGATTATAGGAATGGACATTAAAGTTATGTATTCATTCCATTCAAATATAAAACAATATACTATAGTACCACTATCAAGGATATTCAATTTTTGATCTTTCCAATCTTGGAAACACAACACCATTTACCAATAAAACTTTCCTTAAATGGAACCTAATTTTTCAGATACATTCAAAAAGAATGAAATTAATTTTCAAGAAATTAGAAAATTAATCATGATATTTGTAATAATAAATAATTTTTCACAAGATATTAAAATATAAGTATTGTTATTTTTAAGATAATCTTATGAGATATTTTATAAGATAAAAAATTCATTTTCTTCTTGGAGGTGTAAGATAAATTGAATTCAATGCTACATAGAATAATTATTCAATTTAATATAAATATATTACTAAGAAAAGATACTTATAATTTGTAACTTATTCTAACATTCATAAGATAATTTATTATGAAAATAATTTTTGTAAGATAATGTCTTCGCATAACTTCATTCTATCCGAAATATCTAACTCTAATCAGAAATAAACTCAATGAATCTCTTTTTAAGATCATATCTTATGTAGAAAGATAATTTCGTATGTAGTAAGAAAAACATTAAACATTTATTATTCTAATTTAGAGTAGTCTCAAGATAATCTCTAATTTTCATAATATAAAATGCTTTTTTAGAAAAAAAATACTTCACATGTCATAAGATAATCACTAATATTATCTGGGTAATATAATTTTTTTATAACAAAACTATTATCTATAAAAAATAATAAAAACATATTACAATAAAAATTGGTATTTTTTGAGTAATGAAAATAAATAAAAACAATGATATATTGTAATAATATAAGTCAATATAACAATATCTCCTTTTTTATGATCAAAAAACCCATTCAATATAAACATAAAAAATTTCAAAAAAATGATCTCAAATAAAGTATTCCTTTTTAGTTTTCCCTCATTCAATTAATTATCCAAAAAATAAATATTTTAAAACATTACTTTTTTTAGTTTTTTCCTCTCTACCTTTTTGTGATATAAATAATAATTATATCAAAGGAATAAAATCACAGTCGAAATCAAACAATAGTAAATCATTAATCATACTAATTATGAAAAGTACATAAATCATGTTGTGTTAAAAATAATAAGTGATAGGGAACATAAATGAAATAAGGGTAATCAAATGTATACATGAATATAGAATATATACTAATAATAAAACCATTTTGACGATATGGATAAATTGATAAAACATTATATAATAAATATAGAGAGAAATAAAAAGAAAAGGATATTGAATAACTACTAATAAATAAAATATAATCATATTGAAAAAGAAAATTGAACAAGAAAATAGAATTGAAATCATCAAGATGATCATACAAGAAATAAATTTTTTCTAAATAATTATTCAATTGTTTTTGAAATACTATCCAATCAAACACATTGATTATAAATGTTTTCCATTCCTTTGAAAAAAAAAATTTCATGTAGAATTTTAAATGATATATTTTTTTCCAATTGGTATAGAGGATAAATGCATTAAATAATCAGTAATCTATCCAAATATATATATCATTGAATGTTAAAATGATCCAATAAATTCTCTATCACTTTGAGATATCCATATATTTTTATATTCAATGGTGGGAAATCTTTCTATGCTCTCTCCATATCCATCATACCTCAGGGTACAAAGGATAGATTAGTGTGCAGTTATAGGTAAGGGTGTGGAAACATATTTTTCAAATGTGAGATTCACCCATGTTTAAAAATTATTCGGCCCAAAGATAACCTTTGATCTCTAAGAAGTAGAAACAAGAAAATAAACTATAGGAGGTCTTGGAAGACACCCCCCTCATATCTGAAATAAATCATCATCACATCAATATATTCTTTGAACCATTTCATTCTTTCATTAATCATGTATTGTTGTGAATATATTTCAAATACTCTAAAAGAAATTTTCAAAGAAACTATATATAACTCTCTTTTTTGCAACACCAGTGAAACAATTCTTTAATTGTTTGACTGATTATTTAACATGCTCACTGGATGATCAAAAGAAATTAATTAATTTTCATTTATAGAGATCTAAGATTACTTCCACTCGATAAATGAGTTTGTTTGTTACTTACAAATATCTTATGTAAGTCTTAAAGAATATTCCCTATTAATTTGAAATTATCTACTAAGGAACCAAAAAATATTTTAAACCAATCATAATAAAAATTACATCTTATTTCACTTCATATAAAACATTATAATTTTTTTGAACAATTTCTATCAATAATGAAGATATACAATTTTTGTGTTGATCAATTATTATGAGATATTCTTTTAGAACAACATGGAACCTTATTATTTAATTTACTATATCATTTTGAATTCCCTGAAATAATTCGGTGGAGATTATGTAACATTTCATTAAAAAAAATTTAGAGGTTAGTATGTCTATTTCCTGAGACACACCTTATAACATTAAAATTATATCACTATTTAATTTTGTTTCTCCAAAGGATTTAAATTAAAATATATATAAAAATAATTGAACAACTTTCCTAACATCATTTTCCTCTTCATAGAAACTAAATTCTCTCAAAGATTTGTAATCTCATTTCTATATTCTACTATCTATTATTTTTCCTGTTTCACTTCCAATACCAACTTATATTATAACTCTTGAGAGTATATACCAACTCTAAAGAATTCTTAATGTATGATCTCTTTGTGGAAGGACAATATTTTTCTTAATAAACATTAGTTCTTTCACCACAAACTTTTTGGATTTATTTAACAAAAGGTAGCTGACCAACATGCTGTGATTCTTTAAAATCAGATATTATTCTTATTTATGAAGCTAATTTATCCAATTATTTATAATTATAATCAATAAAAAGAGGTGAATCACTTTTTTTACCAATATTTTTTCCATGAGAAATATAAAATAATGGAGTATCATTATAGAATATCCTTTTTCAATAGATTGAAATAGAATCAAAAATAGTTTGAATATGAGTGGGAGGTGAAATATTATTTGCAATGGTTACTTCTTCATATTGAGAAAAAAAATTAAATCTATCATATTTCTTTCAGTAAGACACTCATCATCATGACCTTATCATACATCAACACTTTAAGTTGGTCTGTCTACCACTACAGGTCTTTCAACCAAGTAGGATGAGTCCCCCAGTTTTGAAGTGGAATCAACTACAACTTATTCCCCAGGCACTATGAGTATTAACTTAATATGTGATGAATTCCAATAAAAATAACATTTCTATGAGATATTTACACTTAATTTCATCTGAACATCCTAATAAACTATGATATTTTCAACCAAAAAAACTCCATGATTATACAAAATAAGAGTTAATATCCATCTAAATAGATAATAAATTTGATATTTGTAATGAACATGACACGTGTATCTCATTAAAAACCGTACTGGATGAATAGGTTTTTCAATAATTAATAGATAAATTAATGTAAAATAATGAAAGATAAATTTTTCGAAACTCATTTTTCCTATGTGTGATTGCAAACTAAATAGGTTTTATAATAATTTTTTTCTTCTTCTCTACGTCCTTAAATGATTTCATTTCAAAATATTAATTTCTAAATAGTGAATTCATCATTTATAGTGGAGTAATTCCATCTATAATAAATAATGATGTATAAAAGTCTGAATATCCTTTATTGGGGATATTGAATACTTCTTCTATCTCTAAAGTCATTATGGGAAGATTTTTATGGTTCCCCATTACAATGAATTTATCATTATCTCCAGAGTAAAAAAACAATAGATTTTTAAAACTCATGAACTTCTTTCAAAAATAAAAAACCTATTCATTTATCATCAATAAAAATCTCATATACTTGATTATTAATATGTTTATTCAGTTACATATCTATCATATCCAACCGGACCAAACGTGATACATGTCAACTTAATATTACCTTCGATATCATTTTACTTTTGATTATTATTGTAGAGAAACAACTAGTTCTCTTAGATTATTCCATTTCATAATAGGTATGATGATTTTTAATATTAGGCCAAGTAGACTTTGGATAGTAGAGATAAGAAAGTATTTGAAGGATTCCATGAGTTTTCTTTTGTATAACTAACACACATTCCTGTGTTTCATGGTAATCTAAGGGTATGATAGATATATGTCGAGTAATCATCATAAAACATAGGTGATGTATCTTATTTTATTAAACTACTAAGTAAAATAAAGATTCAAAATACCAAATATGATATGATAAGTAAAAAATATTTACTAGGTCATAAAATCATGTCACTCTGTATATAAAATTCAAATCAGTCAAAATTAAATAAACCTAACTCGGATTTGATGAAATAAAATCTATCAGCAATAAATGGTTTGGTAAAATTTCTATTAGTTAAATTTCTGTGAAAAACATTCTAATGATATATCATTATTGTGTGTATAATCTATTAAGAAATTATGTTTCATGTCAATGTTATTTTTCTAGAATTTTTTGTTTGATTCTTTTAAATATTGATATAATTAGTGTTATCACATTTTATTGGAATATAGTTAAAGTAAAATCCAAAATCCATTATGATATATTTAATCCACAACACTTGTGCACAGAAAATTCTTGTTGTAATATATTTATCTTCTGCATTTGATAGTGTTACATAGAGTTTCTTATTACTCGACCAATATACTATAGATTTTCTAAGAAAGTGATATTTTCTTGAGTTTATTTTTCTATCTAATCTACATATATAAAAATCGACATCTAAATATGATGTAACATTAAATTCATATGTTTTTTAAAAAATAAGATAAATATACATTGTTTCTTTTAAATACCATAAAATCATTTTTGGATAATTGATATGAGATTCTTTAGGATTTTATTGAAATATTTCTAAAATAAATACTAAATTCATAATATTCTATCTTCTAGAAGAATGTTATAGTAAACTTTTAATGATTACTATATACAACATATTATCAACTAGTTTTCTAGTCTCATCCATATCATGTTTAATATTGGTTCTAATAGGAGTTTAATGACTCTTACTATTTTTAATTCTAAACTTCTTATGTAAATAAAGTATGTTTTTTCATTGGTTTAAAATAGTTCCCAACTATTTTTAGTACTTTTAATATCCTAGAAAATTGTTTAACTCACCCATAATAGTCATTTGAATTTTTTACATAGGTGGTGAATTTTTTTTACATACTTGTTAATTTATTATCCAAACATGACATCATAAACATATATTTGTAATAATTCAAAATGTAAGGATGATGTTTTGATAAACAGTATTGGGTTTTCATTACCTACTAAAATTTTCTGACAATATAAATGAACATAATATATAATATCATTCTGTTTGTTATTTTCAAATTCTTTATAAAGAATTGGTATGATTAAAATAGAAATATTTGTGAGGTTATTCAAAACCAATAGGTAGGTCTACAAAAAAATCCTATATGAATAACATATTTATAAAATAGGACATAACATCCATATTGTTTTATCTAATATTCAAATAAGATGAATATTCTAGATGGATCCTAATTTCTTCAAATTTGGATACATGTGAAACGATTTATTCTTAATATAACCCTTCTTATTGATTATAACATTTTTCAACTAATATATACTCATTTATTGTGATTATTTCTTTACCATATTTATTGTTTCTAAATACCCAGTTTTATCAAATAATAGGACTGTCAATTAGTCTTTCAAATAATTCCTTAAAATTATTTCTCTTGAACTTGTTTAGATTATCATGAATGGCTAAAAACCAAATTTCATTAGATAATTATTCTTCTGTAGTGGTGGGTTATAGTTTATGAAAATGGTAGATAATTCTACTTGGATTCATATATTTTTTCTAGTTATAACTACTTCATATTGATTATTATAACTATTTCAAAAGGATGTACTTTATGATTTCTAATTAATCTAAGAATTTCACTTCCTAGTTCACTACTATAAACCCTTAATAGACCTGGTTGAAAATAATCAAGTTCTAAATCATCATTATTATTGATGTTAAATATATATTATTCTATAATTTCATAAATAGAGTCATTCAACACATTAGGTTGATTTTTTTTAAATCAAAATGTTCACTTTAAAAAAAGCGCATGAGTTGATTCATCAAAAATACATGGACTTTTGTTGAAAACTCTATAATCATTGGAAGTAGTAGACTAACCTAAGATGATACCTTCAGCATCCTTTGGACAAAGTGAACCAAGATTATATTTGGAATATAATATATATACCATACATATAAATACTTTAATGTATCCTATCATTATCTTATATTACTCCATAACTCATAGAGTGTTTTATTCATGATAAGCAATATTAGAACTTTGTTAATGACATAACATGTTGTGTTGAAAGATTTGACTATAAAGGAGTGGGCATGAAATATTTACATAACACGGTTCAATTAATTT
The DNA here is from genome assembly GCA_963277665.1 of Viscum album. Classification (NCBI taxonomy): domain Eukaryota; kingdom Viridiplantae; phylum Streptophyta; class Magnoliopsida; order Santalales; family Viscaceae; genus Viscum; species Viscum album. The sequence continues at coordinate 1,453,212,107 of OY728155.1, forward strand.
ATTGAAAATTATTATTCATCATTTCAAAAAACACATTCTTTTGAGGTTCCTTGAGGTAGAAAATTTTTGTTTAATACATTTTTTTAAATGTATGAACTATAATTATAATTCCCAAATTATCCTCCATGATAACTTCTCAAATATATAATTTTTACATCATTTTTATTTTTTCGAATCCTAGAGAAATTAGTAAAAATAGAACAAGCTTCACCCTCAATTTATAAGAAGTCAGCCCACATAAATCTTGAAAAATCATCAACCAACACATAAAAATAATTTATCAACAAGAATTTCATTTCTATGAGGTAAAAAAATTAATATGAATAGAAACCAAAGGTCTATATGTAGGAAACTATTTAATTGATTTAAAATATTATTTTTCTTCATTCCTATTTGTAATACATCACATACCTTGTTTTTTTCTAGATTTAGGATAATAAAATAAAAAATCAAATGTTTCTTATAGAAGTTTTTCAACGAATTAACATTACGATGTCCAAAACAACAATTATAAATCCATATTTCATAAATTTAATAATTTTAAGATTTTTATTTTTTTTTCAACATAATGCATTAATATCTAGTATATATAAATTTTCAATTATATATGCATTGAATTTGAGAGAATATATTTGAAAACTATACTTTCATTTTTAGATAAATAGATAGAATAACCATCGTCAAAATTTTATAAATACTTTTCATATTGTTATTTAATCATTCATCATAAAGAACATTGTTAGTGATAATTTATTGAGGATTTCAAATAGATCCAATTCCATAAATTTTTTATTTTTCGTTGTCACTAAATTTTATAGATCCTCCATCAATCTGGGAGAGTGAAAATTTTTGAGAAAAATACACTCATATTTCTTGAACAACAACATTACATAAACCATTTTTATTTATTGTTTATGTGGTTTTTTAACTATAATAAAAAATTATTAGTACACAAACACATTTGTGTTCATAAATTTTTTTCTATAATATACATAGGGATCCAATTTTATTTTCTTCTATAAAAAATAAAAACTTGTTTTGAAAAATAATTTATATGAGAACCATTGCTTGATTCTAAAAAAGTGAGGATTCCTCTCATTACATATGTTAGAATAATATAATATTTTTTCCCAATAAACATAAATAAATTTATAAAGGGTTTTATTTTTAGAACGAGGAAGAAAATAATTTTATTGAATTTAGGCATTTTACCATGACTTCTTATTCTACAATTTTATTTCATAAGATGATTCTTAACAAGAATTTAATTCAGATAATATTACCCTTGAGTAAAAACACATATATCATATTTAATGTTTTTAAAATCCTTATATTGGTTCTATATTGTATTATAAATTACAATATATGAGGAAGTATGATTTTCTATTTGTTTGTTAAATCCGAAAAAAATAAATTATCTGTTTCATTGAAAATTTTATTATAGGAGTTCCTGAGTAATTTTTTCCCTATTTAAGATTTCATTTATGGTTTCTAACATGGTTCCATATTATTTTAATTCATCATATGATTGATTTTCTTTTCAAAAATCATTATGAAACTCAAAATTGTAGTTAGATTGTACCTCATCCAATTTTTTTCACAAAGAATATGCTGGACTGTTGATTAAGAGCATCATCTTATGATTATGAGGATATGAACCTGATAAAATATTTTGAATCACACTATTAGGCCTTAATATCCTTCTTACATTTCATCTTATAACTTCCTTTATTGATGTATTTATTTTCTATATTTTTTCATCCTTAGGATTTGGACTATCCAGATTGATATGTTGTAGATTCTTGTACTCATAACATATTAATTATTTATATTTATAACTTTACATCTTTTTCATGTTTGAAGGTTCTATAAAACCCATTCTCTTTTTAAAGAATTTATTTAACATTGGGGAAAACTATTAATGTTTATAATTTGATCTATAACATCTTGAGGAGTCTTCTTATTAAGATGTTTCAATGTTTTTTATATTTTTGTTCTTCTTATTATCCTCATATGTAGAAACCTTCAATATAGTGTTTTCTTTGTTGATCATTTTATACTCTCAAGAATTGGATTCCATTCCCTATTTATAAATCATAAGTGTTTCAATGATATATTATATTGTGAATATTTTTACCTCTATAAATTTTCTGATAGATGTTGATATTCAACTCCACATGGGTGTCAAGGCTCTATGAACATTCTATATTGTTTGGGCTGATTGATATGTTCTCCATGATTTTCATGATTATTAAAAATATAATCGAGTCATCCATTCAACTAATTAATTATTTCTAATTTTTACATTTTGAATATATCAAACTTGAGTATGGACTTATCATATGAAATATCTTTCACATTGTATTTATCTTCACAATCAACTGCAATAGTGGTCCACTTTTCATGATTTTTTCAACACTGAGAAACTATACTGAAGATATCTTTTCATAATCCATAGATTATAGAATTCATAGATTATGAATTCAGATCATATTCTTATTCAGTTAAATCATACCAAAATTCTGGTACTTCTTTGGAATTTTATATGGCATTACTAATTTAAGATATACTTATAAGTCCAAATTTTCTAGATAGATGGTCATGTGAGCCTTCTAGGAAGTATATTTTTCACCATTAATGTATAGTTGTTTAACTATTGATATACCTTCTTAGTTGTCATCTATAGTACCAATTTAAAAAATATATTTGGGCATCATCCTTTGATATCATTGAACGCAATATTCCAGAGCTCTGACAACCATTGATTCCAGTGAATGGTGAATTTAAAACTCAATAGGGAGTGAATTGAGATCCTAAAATTTTCATTTTAGAAAACATCCCTCTTCATGTATGAAATTTTAATTCTGTTTACATAACATGATACCAGAGAAAAATATAAAAACATAAAGTAAATACATTGAACACGAGAGATTAATAGTGGTTCAGGGAAAATAAAAAACCAAGTCCACTCGGCCGACACTTTGATCCATGATTTCGTAATTTTCACTATAACTACCCTATTACCAGGGGCTCCCGGTTGTGATTAAGGTTTTTTTTGACTTTTTACAATTTTCAATGATCATTAAACCATGATCTCTCTTTAAAATAGCTATCCAGGATCTCAACACACACTCTTAAAATGAGTGTAAACAAGAAAATGAATAATCAATTAAAAGAATGATTGCATCATAATTTTTCAAGAAGAAACTCACAATTGTCAAAGATACATTATGTGAAGATTATAGTATTTAAAGTGTATATTAATATTTTATTTAGATGAATTTATAAACTTATATGTATCTCATGAGTTATTATGCATGAAATTTTCTTTGTATAATTTTTTAATAAAGTATATTCATTTACATGTGTTCTATCCATTTTTCATGTCTCAATATTTTGTAACGTAGTTAAATCTTCCTTTTATACCTCCTATATAATTTTTAACTAATCAAAATGATAATAAAAATGGTATTGATGATAATACATTGAAAATTTTATATGACATTCCATTATTTCCATGAATTCATTCATTTCAAATATGGAATAATATTCTTAAGTACCACTGTTAGAGAACATGTTATTTAGATATTTAGACTCTTAGAAACATAAAACATGGTAAGAATAGATCTTTACGTAAATGGAGAATCATTTCTCTGATACATTCTAAAATCATGAAATGATTTATCATTTGAATATAAAATTTGTCATGACATTTTATTTACCAGCTAATTCTTTATAATATATTTATATAGAAGTATTATTATTCACAAGATAAATTTCTGAGAGACATCATAATAAAAAATATATCATTGTATTCTTCCTGTTATAAGATAAAAACAATTCAATATTATGTAGGATAATTAATTAGCCTAAGAAAAAAATGTTACTATGGTTATATACTTAACTTTCATAATTTATTCTAATGTTTATAAGATAATTTTTTATGAATAAACTTTTTATAAGATAATTTTTTCTTAAAATTTCATTATGTTTGAAATATTTTCCTCTGAAAAAGTTAAATCAATCATACCCTCTGTAAGATAATAACTTATGAATTAAAATAAACTTTCATCTCAGAGTTTTGTGATTCTGAATATTCTAAATATAACCATTTATTTTTATGAGATAAAATATTTTTTCATAAAAAAATACTTCACATGTCATAACATAATAACTTATAGAATCACCATAAGTTCAACTTTGTAATAAATAATTATTAGATAAAACAATTATGATTCCCTGTTTACAATACAATTAAGGATTTTTTAATCATCAAAACACTAAAAAAACTAAGATATGTTGGACAACATAAGTCTATCCAACATATTGTAATTGAAATTATGAGGATATAATTTAATTAAGTGTGGTGGGGAGAGAACATAAAAAATCATGATTTCATTATATATATTCCTTAAATAAAAAATATATTTGATATCCCTATCCACATGAAATGATGAATGTAAATGGAAATTTTGATATACTTAAATAAATATAAAAACAATTTAATATAACAATTGAAAACATATATGTGGAATTATCTTGAATTAAGAGGAGTAACCACATTATGAAACATGGGTATATTAAAAATAAATTAATGATTTAAAACTAATTAAGTTAAATTATTATTGCTAATAAAAAGAAAATCATTTTATGCTTAAAAAATTATTCTTCTAAAATTTGTGTTTTATTTCATGAAACTATGTTTACGAGGATTAAAAAATATTTATAATAATAAAAATTCATTACAAATAAAATAACTATTATTTTATATGACATGACTAAATAATAGTAATCATTTTTAAAATATATTATCCAATATGAATGTTTTTCCACTATATTTTGGTAATTTTATGATTTTCATTTCAAATAATGATCATAATTTTTTAAATTATGAGTAATAATATAATATTAATTTTAATTATTTTTTTATTTTATTTTTTAAATAAAAATCTTCATCAGAATAGTGCAAAATATAGTATTTTATAAATATCGTGAATATTATTACCTCGGTTGGTTATAAAAAAGACATAAAACTTAAAAAACATTTTTATTGTAAAAATATTATATTGATATATATATCATTATATATTTTAAAATACTATGTTTGAATAAAAATATTGTTTTTGATATTTTATAATATAAGAAATATTTGCTAAATTTTTCTTAATACATTATATATTCTTATTCAAAAATTTATTTTTATCTCTTTTTTAAATTGAATAAAATAAATTTTATTTAAAATTTCGAATCTGAGGTACAAATATTTTAATAGAAAACAATAATTTTAGTCCAAAATATTAAATGAAATTAGGTAAAAACTAGTTATATCAATAAAAACATCAATGAAAAATAATAATTAATGGTATAAAGGGTTTAAAACAAATTAAAACATGTTTTTAATTGATTAGTTGAGATATTATTGAACCATCTTCTCAATTACTATCTATTTCTGGATCCATGTGATTATTGGTCGATGTAGAAAATCAAATTAGGGGGATGAATTTCTTTTTAAAAATTTAAATAATGAAAATAAATATTAATATAAAATATAAGGGAATATCATACAACAATTCAATACTATAAAAGTAATGAATATAATTAAAATATAAAAAAAATCAAGTAAATGTGCAGTGGAAATATAAATGTGGAAATTAAAAAGGTATGGAAAAAGATGATAACAGATTTCCACAATAACACAAAAGGTTACCCTACATCCCCTCCCCTCAAGAAGGATTGAGAGGGTTATATTTTTGGGTTTTCATTGTCTATTAAATTGATATGGGAGTGGATGAAAAAAATAAATAGATATGATCTATCTATGTTGGAATAAACATAAAAAAATGATGAAAATATATAATTGTACTTGGATAATCAATATAGTAATATCTAATGAGTTTTCATGAGAAATATCATTATATTAGAAAACAAATTCTTCCTGTCACTGAGAGATTACACTGGCATATGAATTCATATCATAATCATTGGACACTCATACACTTGAATTGGTCATTGAGTCTTCATAATGGGTGGTGAAAAATATATAAGAATGAATATAGGTTTGAGAGTCGTGAAAAAAATGGTTGTACACAACATTGTTGATATCATTCCTCTATATAGCCATCCATGGTCTATTATATTTAATAAAATGTCACATCCATATTCAATGTATCCAGATAAATTTATTCCTATTATAATTAATTTATTGAATATTATTCAATTAATATTAAATCAATATAATCCATTCATAATTTATTTTTATCAATGAAAACTAATTAAACATAAATTCAATAAATTAAATATTCCATTAATTATTTTATTATATATTAAAAAACTCCCACTTACACTAAATTATATAATGACTATATACAAAACATAAAATATTTTTTTTGAATCCATAAAAAACTTCATTTGTATATGGGTTGATCATACTCTCTTCATTTTGGATCGATATCATTGTCCAAAACTAAATCATTATGTATTGGACTTACAGTGTGGACAAATAGGAATTAAAAGCATTTATAGTAAATATGATATCTATATTCCATGGATGTATGAACATAAAATTTTCTATAAAGGAGTCATTGATACTCAAGATATTAAATGGTCCGTTAAGATCTCTATCAAAAGAACTCATATCTATATATGAACATGTCCCCCACTATATGTATCGTATACATCATATGTATACCTATAAAACCCATTTATGAGAAATAGTAAGTGAAATGTGTGCTTGGGAAATTCCAATCTAGTATATTCATATCATATTTTCTTGATTCATTTAATAATATTGAACATGATGATGAATAAATCTCATTTCATTCCTCTAACAGTTGAAGGCATCACATTACATTCATCAATGTATTTGAACGCATCATATGTGATGAAAATAATCATGGACATGTATTTCTTAAACCTTATTCAATAAATGACCTCATTTATATATTTCATATAAGTGGAAAAATAAAATCATAGTTTCACAATATCTAAATACATGGTCTACAATATACCAAATGACCCATAATTATCTAGGCTCATATTTTAACTTACTTAAGAAGGGTATCAATGTATGAATGTTCTCATACTAGTTATCACACCAACCTTAGGAATGAAATATTGATAATAATAACATACCCCTAAATATATATGACTATATTACATTCTATTATATATAATTTAGAGTGTCATTCCGAGTAATATGTCTCTACTTATTACCATATGTATCTATTATTCTTATATCGAATACACAACTTTGAAATTATTATAAAGATCTAATCAATAACTATTTAACATATCATCAAAAACAAATAATAATCCATGATGGTCAATGATTAGGGATAATTTAATATTTTCACTTTGAGGGGATATTTATCAGTAAATTTATAATGTTATTTAAATTGTAGAGCACATTAATGAATGGTAATTGGGGATTTTCTTTTATTATAATTACATGATATGTTTACAACCATTACAAAAATTCCTAAAGGGGTTGAAATTGATACCATCTACATAAATATCAGGTTATTATTGTAGTTATGGTTTTGTTGAACATTTTGTTCATATATAATTTTTATCATGTCCCTATGGGACTATCTAAAAAATACCCTCACTAACCTCTTAGTGAGTAATATTTATGAAGTAATTTTGAATAATTGTTTGAATTAGTAACCACATTTCGGATTCTCAACTCTTGAACATATATTCAAACTAAATTACTTTAAAACATCTAATTTTATGTTTCCAACATCTATTTTCTACTTAGAACTATTACAATGTTCATCATCACTATCATGTATGTAGTTATTCCCTCAAACATTCTTCTTGAGGATAATATAACCATTTAAAATTTCATCTAGTATATCCTATGCTCCTTTATGATAAAGTAACATTCACTTCATTGTGGTATATGAACATAACCATTTAATTTTTTACATTCTAACCTATACTATTTTGGGATAGCAATTGAATTTCACTTTGTAAATAATCTGGGATAACAGTTATATTCCCTTTATCATAACAATAAAATATAACACTTTTTATTTATTTATTATCATATATCTTACATTTTTAAAGAAATTATGTGAAATATCACTTTTAATAATAGACATATATGAACATTTAGTTAATAGTGATATTCAGTTTATCATAGTAACTAAAGGTAACTATTTACATTTTTCTATACTATCAGATTCCATTATCCTTTAATATATAAATTAAATTATCACCAAAAATAAATTTGGTCAAAATGTGAATTTTTTTATTCTGAACTCCGCTTTCCCCAAGAATGATTCCACTATCCTTTTGGCCATCACAATTCCTTAAAAATATATTTCTAAAAATCAACACAAAATACTTATTGTTTGTGCTAATTGCACTAATTTAATTATAATATGAATATTTAACAATTAAACTATTTTCTGTATATCATATGGTAATCCATGTTTTTGGATTATTTTCTTGTAAAAGAATATTTTATTCATTTAAATACACTTATATCATGTGGGAATCATATTCTATAATATTTTATGAAATATATTGATAAAAACATTATCAATTGTAAAACACTATTATTTTTATCTTCTTATAAAAACATGATATATAATCCAATGAATCATAAACCATGTATATTGAATTAATCATATAATTTTATTTATAATTACAATTTTTTGATGAAAAAAATATGTTATCATATTGGATAAATAATAGGAATATACATATCCTTTTCATAAATTCATATGACTTTGAAACATTTCATTGCATTCAAATCCTTGATGTAGCAACTTCATTATTAATATATTATATTAAACCACAATCACAATCGATTCATCCAATGATTTTGAACTCATATATAATTAATATATTTATAAAACATACATCGGGTATCTTATACCCATTAAAATTGAAGAATAAATTTTTATAAGATTTTTACCAAATATAAAAATTCAATGATGTTCCCAAAAACATTTTGGTATTATAGATAACACCATCGTAAGGAAGTAAAAATAAATTACTATAATACCTTTTGGATTCAAATAACCGTAACATACGTATTGATGAAATATTATTGGACATTCAATATATTCCTCTCGGATTTTTTAACTTTTATCTCCTTCTACTATTTGTACAATAATAGAAATTAAATATCATGTTCCTAGTTAATTTTTATAAATATTTTAAGAATATTAGGAAAAATTTTAATTAACGTATTCATATTGTCATAATATTTCCATCAATGAAAATATGTTGAATTTATTAATAAAAGTATGTCTTATTGAAATACTTCAGTCTCTCCAAGCATATTCAATCATGATCAATATTATATAAATTTCAAAAAATGTTGAGTAAAAAATACTAGAAGTCATTATGTTAATTAGTGTCTAATTAATTTCAAACCATAAATAAATCATTCCATTATTACATAAGAATATAGATTGACTTATTGAACAATTTCAATAATTGTTTCCTTAGAAACAATTTTTTCTAACACATTGAATACATCTCTTTTTTAAGAACATCTCTTATGAATCCAATATAAGGACATAGTTGTTTTAAGATTCTCTAATTGGGCCGAAGGCCTTATTTTTTAATGATTTTTTAATAACCACCATTTAAAGGGATCATGGGGGAACACTTAAAAGGCCCATAGGTATAGATATTACATGACCTCTTGGTCTATAGAATATACAGAATATATTTCTAACTCCTCCTCCTAGTTTATTCATTGTGATATTAGCTATCCACAATCACATGTCTATTTGGCTAGGCTTCCCGTGAATGAACAGTTTGGTCCCATTGGGAATTCCATACCCTCTCTTTCTAACAAATCCACTTAGCTTCTACTCTAGTGAATGCACCTTTTATGAATCCATGTCCGGATTCTTCTCCTTAAAGAGTCTGTTTGATCATTTAAAAACAATTTCGGGTGGCATGAAGGCCTTGAAAAGGGACATAGGCCCTGAGGTGGCCAAAAATCCTTACTGTCCTGAAGGGCTTGGGTGACCTTATGGATTTAAAGGACATTATATGTTTTTTCATGGTTCTACATGATGTAGTTTTAGAGTATTTTATTCCTTGATTTCTATTTATAGTCTTGGTTTTTATTGTTCCATTTTCTTATTCAAATTGTTATATTATAGCATGTTCATGCATGACCAATTTATTAATTTACTCTTCATATAAATTAATATATATTTCTCTTCTTTTATTTATTCTTACATCCACTGTATTTATTACTGATCCAAATGGTATAGTCTCTCAACCATAGCATATTTTCATCCTCACTAATAATCTACATCCTCTAGCTTATGTGAAGGAACTCTGAGGCCTAGTGGCCAACCATCTCAAGGCATAATTTAAGATGAATCCATGATGGAATGATAAAATAACATTATATAACTCCACATTACGAAAATTAAGATATAATAATGTTATTATATTTTAAAACAATCATGAATTCAAATTAATATTAAACTCATGAATTTCTGTATATATGAACAAATAAGTTAACACTTATGATAAGAAAGGATAATAAAAAAATACATAAAAATTTATTCTTTTGAAAAAAAGGTTTGTTGAATCATGTATAATGATAAATAAATAATTATAAAATATTTTCAAAAAATTATTAAGATCATTCCACGGGAAGGAAAATTAAATCTTGTTTTTTAAAAACATTTTCAATTTTGAGAATTATTAGAAAAAGATTAAACAATAATAAAATTATAAGATAATATAGTACATAGAAAATAAATTATCATTAATATAAATCCTCCTATATAAAACAAATAGATAATTTAAAAAAAAATTGTTACTTGATTTTCAAATATTTATAACTCCATCAATTCTCCATTTGATAAAAACCTAATTTGAGTTGGATCATCCATTTTATTTCCATTATTTTATAGCTTCCATATAATAGAATAATTAAGATTGGTGTCATAACCCTATAAAAACATAAAACTAATATGCATTTTCGTACTCTTTAGGGTCCATAATTATTAGATAAAATGGATTTAAAAGATGATATAATTTGTTTTCAACTAAGATTAGTTAAAAAAGATTTTTGAAACCAATCTTCTCTTGTATAGGCTGAAATGTATATAGACCTGGGAATTACCTACCATATGGTTTTACATTCACACTCATATATTAAATAGCCTTTTTATTTAAAATAACTTCATATCATATTTTTAGAAACACCTTTCAAAAATGTTTTATTTTTTCATGAAATTTTATTATTCAAAAAAACGTGATTATTTATTATAATACATATATAATCAGATATCATGTTATGATTTTGTCACTATGGGTGAATTTTGAAACTTTTATTTTGAGATCCCTGATTACATATTTTAAATGATTAACATCTAATTGATCTTTAAATTTTAAAACAAAACCATTAGTTTCTTATAAAATAATATCATTTTCATTTGAAATTTGATTTTTTCATTAAGAAATCATTTATATTTTTTATAAATTTCATCATATTTTTAATAGATTTAATAATAAATATTCTCAATTTCTTAGTACTGATAAGAAGAAGAAGAAAAAGATGTTGATTGATAATAAGGGTATTCAAGAGAAGGAGTGTGAGAAATATGATAATTAACCTCATAACCTTCCACAATAGAGATAGGTGGAATTTAAGATATGAGGAACTTGATTAATCGAAATAAATTGAATCCTCCATTTCACTAAATGTTAAGAATTTTAGTGACTTATTAACATTTCTGTTTATTTTAACTTCCTTTTACATAGTTGAACATCTAGTATTATATTCCCCTTTTGTTGGATACATAACATGTCACTATATAATCATTAATTTGATCTTTATATTTTTCTAGTTTGCTAATATTTATCCTTCTTTAATAGTGTTTTTACCTTCTGCAAAAAAAACTCAAGTTCACTTTCATCTTGAGTATAAATTCTGAAATATTCAATTACTTTGATTTCATAAAATCAAGGGTATTAATTGTTTTTTATTCTATTTATTCCTTTACCACATAGACTTCCATATTTATTCCATATGTCATGTGTGATATGATGATCTATTCCAACACTATTTTCTATATATCCATAGATTCTTGGATTTATATGACATTTCAATACTTGGATCATGGTAAAACTCATATGATATTTTTCATGACAATTTCTATATAAAATTAACACTTAGATACTTTCTCCCATTGAAAATACTTTGAAACCACATAAACATACATTAATAGATTCATTAGTTTACATAGAAAAGTTTTCAAAATCATTTCTAAAAAATCCAATCCAGATCCTTTAAATTTATCTATTCCTTAGTGTGTAACTTCAATAAAAATTCATTTTCATTATCAGTCTTGTATGAAGATATGTGATTAAATTCAATTTGTTCGAGTTCACAAAAAATATATTTCATTTATTTCCCAATATCTTAAGGATTTCATTTATCACTAGATTCTTTTGAAGATATATATTATTACATAACAATATTCTAGACAAGATAACCAATTATTCTATAAAAGTTAGACGTGTAATTTTTCTAATAATAATAATTAATAAAATTAAATATAATATAATTATTATAACAGGTAGATTCCATAAAAAATAATACTTTTATATCTATTAAAATTTCTATAATTAAAACATATTTTTTAAAAAATTATTTTTATAATTAAAAATAACATATTTTATAAAAGGAAAAAGGCCTCCATTGATACCAAATATTGGTCCGAGTATAAATGGAATGATGTAGTGGTGGATTTTCGTTTAAAATTTAAAATATTAAAAGTAATCAATTCTATAAAATATAATGAATATTTCATTAAAGAGTTTTATATTATCAAATTAATCAAAACCAAAAATAAAACAAATAACCAAATTCAAAGTGTAAATATAAATTCAGAATTTAAAAAATAAAATTCACACTGTGGGAATGGATTTTTGGAGATGCACACATTGTTAAAATCATCTTTAACCCTCAAGAAGACATGAGAGTTTTAGATAACCTATTATATTTAATGGAATTAAAAAAACCACAAAAATAGAATGTACCATGTTTTTAATAGAGACCAAATACAAATATTCCCTTACTTTAGAACCAAGAAAAAAAGAATCTACTAACCCTTAGTTTAAGTAAAAATCTAGGAACCAAAATAATATTTTTTTAAATGAAAAATTAGAAAACCAAAAATGACAATGAGGGAGAATAGAGATGGTTTTCTTTTTCAAAATCTCATTTCAATATTGACTGTTACTCTCAATAGAATATAAAAAATTTAATGATGATGGGATTTCATTTCATTTAAAAATGGGGATGGCCTTGTTTGTTTTATGTTCAATATTTCCAATCGGTTTCTAGCGGGATTATTCGTAGAACTGGAATCACCCAATGATTCTATATTCATTTGGACCTACATTCCAAAGGTTAGTGCTTAATAGATATAGACTAATGAGGCATAAAAAATTTTACTGGTCGAGCGGATGGGATGTTAGGCTCACCACACCTTTCTGGGGGGGATTATTTCCTACTACGAGACTCTCTTATAGATTTATATTATCTTTATGAAAACTTATTAATTCACCAATCATGAAAATGAGTTTTCCTTTATATTTGGGTATCGATGATTTATATGTGTGGGATTTAGAGAAAATTTTATATGTATTTGAGGTTCTTCATTGATGGATAATCATCTCTATGTATTAGAGATTCTTAGTAAATGGTATCCTTCAATTCTTTGTATAGAAATCTCTTGTACATTATGATGACCATACTGATCTTAAAACCACTCAGTGGTGCACTTGATGTTTATATTCATTCAAAAAGAAAAGGATTACATCATAGTTGGGATCGTAACAACGGATGGTCTACCTATGTATCCTCATTAAAAAGGAATCAAAACCCATGTAGTTCGATAAAAATTATATAGTTTAACATCATATGGGATGGAAAATAATTAATTTTTCATGGGATTGGACCTTATAAAGGCTTCCTACATACTCAAATTCTAAGGCCATGATCAAAGTCTACATCGTTAGGGTGATGAAATATGGGAATTATGCATGGTAAACGGCCAAAGAAACAGTTTTCGTGAATACATTTATAGTCTAACATCACGTGAGTCATGCTCGGTGCGAGAAAAAATAGGTATCAATAAACCAAAAAATTGTGCCAAAAAAGATGCAGTCACAAGAAATGATGTGGGGCTAACGTATGTATGACTACCCAAGTAGACAAATACCATGACATACATTAGGAACAAATCCCTGTAGCAGGGTCCATAATGGTATATGTACATTATGGAGATTTGGAGTTTTAACCTAGATCTTAATCCTAAAGAGGATGACCAAATTAATGGGTACTTATAACTTGGAATATAATCCTAAGAAGGAGGCCCAAAATTAAAGGAATTGTGATTAGGGATTATTCCTGAGAAGGATAACAAATGTTAAAACAAATTATGAATGGGGTTTATTCCTGAGAAGGAGGCACAATTTTAAAAGAAAACTATGATTGAGGCTTACTCCTAAGAAGGAGGCCCAGGTATAGGGGACATGGACTCAGGATTACTTTTATGAAGGATGTGCGAACCAAGGGGACATATAATTGGAGATTATTCTTGATAAGGATGTCCAAATAAAAATATCTTCTCATCCTAAAATATTAAGATATATGGAGGAAAAACATTAACCGTAGTGACATAAAGCTTGTCAGTCACGAGGTTTTGGGAGTGGTTCTCACATAATTCATTTCAGATAAGGAATCCTTCAAAGGAACTATGCCATTAATGGATTTGAAAAGGTTTTCTAGGGATAATATAATGAAGATGACATATGAATGAGAGAGAGGCATACAAATGATGTTGGCGCGCAAGACATGGCCATGCAACTATACTTGTGTATCATGGGTTCAACTGGGAAATGAAGAATCTGTGGGGTAATACTTGGGTGAGACCTACCACAAGCCTTTAGTATTATCCTAAGATGTTTCTAAAAGGGCGGCACACATGTTTCATCGAAAAGGTTGTGCGGTGTCCAAGTGTTTCCACATTTAAGGAGGACTGGATACTTATTCGGGAAAGTGTTGATGAATTCTAAACACATATTCCTTATCCTACTCCTTCAAGTCTTCTATTCTAGGTAAAAAAGTTACCTTAGAAGATTTTAGAAGAGTTGAGTTGAATACTTGGGTGACCACGGCTTGAATTTGACATTTGGAAAACCCTTCCACGAAATGGGGTCCCACTGGGACTATTTATAGGCCACCGTTCACCTTGTGTGAAAAATAAAATAGTGTGTTCAAGTGAGCTGCGCGACCCATAGGCGGCGTGCAAGTAACATGTGTTCCATACTCCAAATGGTCTCCTAGTCTATGCCTTCTTCAATTTATTTTTGGTTTCATAAAAGGGTGGCCCTCTTTGTGATTATGGTATTCGCTTTTTCCATTCTTTGGACTCTATGATGGAAATGAGCTAAAACAAAAGTCCCCACTCAGAGATGGGTCTGAATAGGAAAGAGGTGTTGGCTTTACGGTAATGCCAGAGGAATCAAGGGTCTATGGCATGCAAGTTCATGGTGCAGATGCTGGGGCATGCAAGTATGGCACGTAGGTGGTCTGGATCAGCTATATATATAGACTCACTCCTACGAAAAGTTACTAGTCTTCCAGAAACATGACCTCTCATTGCACAGGTTCTTCTATCTTCGGCGAATAACCTTTCGTAAATTTTTCATGATTCTGTAGAAGGTATTTGACTTGCGCCAGGACTAGGGCGGCAAAAATTGTGCTTCCAGTTTTACTTCTGCACCATGTTTGGGACTTACGTGCCTTAATTCCTATCCCATTTTTTTGATTCCCTTCATGAAAATTTCACAAAATAAAATTACTTAAGTTCAGTTTGTTTGATCTTTGTGCAGATTCAATGGCTACTAGAAGAATTGGATCAGCTGATCAGTTGTCCATCAAGAGAATATATCACATGATAAATGTCATTGGCCATGACTATTATGTTATCTACAACAACACTATAATGGTTTTGGATATGTAATTGAAGAAATATTTGGTCAATTTCCCATAGATCATATACTTGCCTTTGTATTTCAATGGTCATCTTCAAGGAGTCGACATTCTAGAGGTAACGAATTATATCCCTCATTCCTGTTTTCAAACCTACACCAACTTCACTTCAGCAAATGTCTCAGTTGCAGGATCAATTTATAAATCTGGGAAAGTCGATAAGGCATACACAATGCATCATATCCCATGTGCTTCAGATCTGAAGCCTCACAAGCCTGAGTTGCAGCTGCATTTCTATCCCTCATTTTCGTCAAATTCTCAGATGTACCAATCTATGGGACAAAATAAGAGTTGGGATTTCTATACTGGATGAGGTGTGAAGCCAACATGGATGTGGGAATATTGGGTGAGACAAAATTGGGAAGATTTTGTCGATGATCTGAAGGTATATGCAATATATGAAGTTGTCTGGGCTGGGCAGACCTATGTCTTTAGGAATGACAATTTTGTGCAGGAGTTAATCATCCATTGGACCAAGAAACGAATTCATTCCATCTGACTCATGGATAAGTAAGAATCAGTTTTTTGGACTTCTAAAATATTTCAGGGGATCCAATTTTGTGAGATATGTATGATGAATTCATCCCCCCACCCCAAGGTGACCTAGACCTATTCAAACAACACTTTGGCTTTGGCTAGTGAGTTAATGAATATATTCTACAAGATTAAGAATACCACCACCAATAAAACCCATTACAGAAAAGATATCCATCCAGAGGAGTTGATGAAAGTTTTTATGATTAAGAAGGGAGAGGAGGTACCTTCCAACACTCATCCTACTAGTTTCCCTATAGTATAAAAGAGGGTTTCTGCAGGCACATTTTGGCCAACTCTAGAAGCAGGGGAGTTTGATAGGTGGGGGTATGAAGTGAACTAGAAACATCCAACAATGACTCATCTAGTAAAAGTTTTTCCCTTGTGGTTCAATGTTTACCTTTTACTAGTTCAAGATTCTAATGCAGGTGTGAGTTTGGGGACCATTTTCATTGTATCCAAGATGGATGAAAGGAATATGGTTGTGTTGTCCACCCCAGTTTTGGAAATGATTCATAATATAATACATCATGTTTATATGGGTATGTCTCCTATAGGAATAGTGGGACCATTAAATGTTTTTTTGGGGATGGGTCTCAACATAGATCAGGTGATATTCTATAAAAAGTGTGGTACAGGTTCATAGATTTTCTTTCCTGCCATCTATTCAGGACTTATCATTAATTTATCCATTATCCCTAAATGCTTATGATATCAAAATATGTCTGAGCATTTTCAAGGAGTTTCACTTCATTCCATATGGAAATCCGCCAACAGGGTGATTTTTTGATGATGGAATAGCTAGCCTAGAGTTAAGGGTATATATGCTGGCTTGTAGAGATGGTACACTGGCCATGATGATTGATTGAGAAATTATATTTGAGGCCTATGATCTATACGAATTTGTACTCCAATTCATGTGACTGGAAAAAATTATTGCATCCCCTCTGGTGCTTGTCAGGTTGGAGAAGCATCTGATGGTTGCTCGTCAACTATGTTTTCTATCATCTTTGGAGAGGACTGGGGTTGTATTTGATCTACCAGCTATTGGAGGTGAAAGTCGATTGACTACATGGTATGCCGAGAGCTGGATAGAATCATACCCTGAAGGGGTACTAAATCAGTCGGTCCATCAGGTGGGGATAAATAAGAGAAGCATTAAGAAAGAAGATTTTCAATTGGAAGGTGACACTTCCTCGCCTGGAGCTGATTCACTGGATTCCTCACCCGAAGCTGATTCTCTGGATTCTCTGTATGGGGATGATGAGGACCGAAATGCATCAAAATGGCATTATTCCAGAAATAATCTACCTACTAGATTCAAGAGAACTAATCCATCGAATCCTAGTGAGTTACATCATTGATTCAATTTAGACACCATTACATTAAAGAGCAATAAGTTTCATTTTATTAACGTTTAACTTTGATTGTAGGAGCTATGAAGAGGTTGAAGTCTCGGGTTGTAGGACCCTCCTCATTACCTTCTGGTGAACATTCTGAATATTTACGACAAGAGGCTATCCAAACATGGTGGAGTTGATAATGTGATTCTAAAACCTTTTATATTGATATATGTGAAGGGATACATATCCCTGGAGTGGGGAATCTCTGGGCTTCTGCTAACATCCATTTTGTGGACATCCCAATTGAATTTAGGGATTTTATCAAATATCTATAAATGTTTATATATGCCATGGATGAGTCAGTTCCTGTCACCAAGCGGGTGAATGAAATAATGGAACATGGTACCATTGATGGGATTGGTCCGTCATTAGACGAAAAGGGGCGTGATTATGTGGCTCCTGAAGATATAAGTTTCATTTTTCTAATATATCTATTTTATTTGAAATTTTAATTTAGTCAAATATTTTTTATTTAAGGAAATAATCATCTTCATCCTATAGCTTGTAAAGGAAAGAACCACTGAAATCCCTTCACCAATGTATAGACCTTGTTGCACAGCTCTTGGAGCCACTGAATCTCGTCATGAGCTTTGCAATGTATCTCTAAGCCAGCAAGTCATGGATGAGGAGTTATAAAGGGTATTATTGTCTCCAATACCTGTTTTTGGAGATGATGATGCCAGTCCACCCAAAAAGGCCGAGAAACCAATGCATTGATTAATGGAGACCATAGTCAAATACTTTATAAGTAGTTGTCTATCATTATGGTATTCATGAATATTAACTTACGAAAATGTTCTCAAACTTCATGGGATTATAGGGGATTATTCATTTTCCATTTTAAGGGAATGTACTAACCATCCTCAAAGTACATTAGAGGGTGCTGTAGAATGGCCAAAAGATCTAGGTGAAACTGTTGTTCCTAAATGAAAACTAAGAGTAGATGAGCTGGTGTCTATTCCCAACATCGCTCCTTTTTTTGATGCCAGGAGAGAAAAGACATCTAGTAAATCTACAACACATCATATAACATCAAATGAGACATCAACTGACCTCTATTCTGTGATGTTTTAGGTTCAACACATGCACCAAAAAATATGGTAACCACTGAAGCTGAACCCACAACTGTCTTTCAAGATGATATCTAGGTTCAGAGATAGCTAGATTAAAGTCACAATGAAGAAATGTTGAGTTCTCTAACTAGTGAGACTAACTTGGGATCTAGGAAATATTTTGGTAAAATGAAGAATCTTTTAATATCCTTTGAAATTTATTTTGAACATGTTAATTTACCATGTCATTTATAAGATTTTGGATATCTAGTTATAGAATTAATTGGATGTGAGTTTCATCATTTGCCTTATTAATATTTTCATGATTAGACTTCTAAATTTGTTTGGTTGAAAAGTATATTGTTCCGTCTAAATAAACCGAGGAACAAAATATGCATTAATGTAGTGTAGACAATTATGTCAACCCTATTATTGTAAAAATTTAGCCTTAGGTGGAACATAACACGGAATATCCTCATGAATCCCATATTAAAAATCCTATTTATTCTTGGAATGATGGTGAGGAGTTTCCACAAGTTTTTGATCTAATGTTTGGTAAAACATGATGATATTTGTTTTCGACTTAACCTATAATAAAATAAATTATCTTTTACTATCCGTTGAAACAAACTATGCTTTCAATTGACCAAATAAGGATGTCAACTTCAATGGCTAGACCTGGACGTGAAGCCTCGACCTAAATAGTAGGAGGATAGTGAACCAACCATGGTCAAGGAAGGAGTAGAATAGGCGCTACAATTCTCACATTGCAAGGCATGGAAAAATATATGGAAGATAATATCTGATGTTCCTATTGATGAGATTCCTTCAAAAATTCCAAGTCATTCATCCTTGTTCATCTTACAGGGACATGGAAGTTTCAAATATCATGAAATCCATTTTATAGAGAAAACATTACATTAAAGGAGTGAGTAAGTTCAAAGGTGTCATCAGGACCTGATCAGAGCTAGATTACTGACCAATATCAATGAATTTCAATCTGCAGTGTCCCAAGATGAGGCTGATCATTCTGCAAAGAAAAAGGTGAAAAATAGAAATATCAAGGAGAAGATTGACCGATAGTTGCACCTTCAGCAAGAGATAGATGCTGTTACTATGGAGCTTGACCAACTTCATAATTCATTGGAAGAATTCCAAGAGGATGGTATAAAAGCCATCAAAGATGCCAAAGAAGCACTTCATCGAGCTAAACAAAGAGAATCTAGTCGAGTAAATGAACTTCAAGTGGCTGCTGATGAAGATCAAGATGCTGTGAAATAGAGGAGAAATAATGCTGAAAGACTTCTGTAATTTATAATAAAAATAGAAGAGACTCCTGTATGTGGTTGTTCTTATAATCTTGTTCATCAATGAAAAAAATATTTCATCTTCAATCATATGTACCTTCATTTTCATTATCATTTATCTTATTTTTAGCTAAGGAAATAGGCATAGTGAACATAGTTTGATTTTTTTACTATGGTTTTATAAACAACAACACAAACATTATCTTTTAATTTTCCCAATATTTATTATATCATAAAAATTGTACGTTTAGTGAGATGGGACTTGAATTTTGTTCAGAGTACCCTTTATAGACTCCTAATTTAATTAGTACCATGTCTTTTGTTATTGGCATTTTAAAGTGATGCATGTTGGAATATAAAATGGATAATATTTATGGTTGAATAACAATGACAGAATGAGTGATATTGACTCAATTCATGATAATTTTTTTGGAAACATATTACCATATTCAATTATGGATGGGGGAAATGTAAAATGTTACTTGAGAAATTTTGAATCTGAGGAATGACATGGGAAAAGAGAATAAAGGCATTGTATGATGTCTTTTCTATGAATGAAGTTACCACTACTTGACTAACCCGTTATGGAGGCTAAATTATGCAGGTCCAACTAGGGCATAAGCTGCAGAGTCAAATTTTTGTATCTTTTGGCTGACATGTCCATTATGTAGAAAACTTATGCAATGCCACCTAAGGGAACGTGTTGCATAGTCGGGAAAAAGAACTCTCGAAAATTTTATATTCTATTGCTAAAAGAATAATAATGTTTTATGGAGATTCAAAATTTTCAAAGCACAAAGTCCACATTATGGAGAAAGGTACATGAATATGGAGACGTTATTTCCAATCAGGATTGTCAAAGAATTGGAGGAATGTGACTTCTACGAAGGTTTGTCCTAAAAATAGGAAAAAGAGATTTTTGGCTTTAGATCATATGACTAAAACCAGAGATAGAAAAATTATAATACATAATACTTTCATATAATGAAAAATGGTGTGGAATAAATATGTTAAGGATGGAATATTTTTGCAGATCCCTACATATCACAGTTAAGACAAATATGGACAAAAGAGGCTTCTCCTAATAATGATGTTACCCCTACTTGACATACCTATTATGAGGCATGAATTATGCATGGACAAATAGGTCATAAGATTCCTAGTAAAATAATAGCATCTTTTGGATGATAGGTCCATTATGTAGATTACTTATGTAAGGCCACCTAAGGGAAAGTGCTACATAGTCTGAAAAAATAACTATCAGGTATTAGACATTTTTCCACCAGAAGTCAAGAAAAGGGTTATAGAGAACATGAATATTATTTTTATAATGTTGCGGTTGGGTCCTGAATTGAGATTCTGGATGTGACTACATATCTTATTAAGATGAGAATAAAGCCACACATAGTTCTTGAAATACACTTTTATGTCATGAAGAATGAGAGCATGGATGATCTTAGTTTTGGGTCATATTGCTGAGACCATAGTGAGAGATAATTATCGTGAATTTGTTATAAACCTGATGTGAATAAGGACTAGGGTGTTCTATATCAAACAATGTGCTCCTAGGGGGACTTTTCAGCCAAGGGACCGAAAGTGGAGTTTTGGGTTAGCCCCAACAGTTCGGGGTTGGACTCGAGGAATGCTCGCAAATTCATATGTATCCCATGAGGATGGGAATCAAGAAACATGATGTTCATGAAATACCCTTCATACATATTTGGTTCATACATATGAGGGGTAAAGATGAAATTATTGCAATTATGGATGGACTCATGATTAAAGACTTGGGTGTCCCTATATATCTCATAATGAAGAGATTCAAGCCATAAGTACTTCTTGAAATGTGACATGGTTGGAGACCATGTCGATGATGATTCTTCTTGAGTGAGGGTATGAGAGATTGTTGCAATTTATTATCTTATATGACAAAAGTGCAAATAGTTTAAGGTCATATGCATGGACTAGTGCTATGCAGATTAATTTCTTGCAGCAAGGATAATGTGGGACTATATAGTTTAAAAACATATAGCTAGAATGATGGGACGTACACGGTTTAATGTCACATAGGAAGAAAGTGAACCGATATAAATATGACAGGTTACATGGGCTTCACGGATCAACATCGTATGCGATGGAGGTTAATCGATGTGAAGAAATTGGTTTTGGGCTTGATCCTCCGGAGGTTGCCTACGTACCTGGCCTAGGAGGGAAGGATCAAAGTCCTTGTAGTTCAATTCAGAGGGATTTGGTGATCGGGGTGTACTTGAGGACAATGACCCGAAGATTTCCTTTTGACATGGGCCTGGTTAGCATCCCAGAGAAGATTTTATGGTCGAAGCTTACTCTAAGCTCACGTGAGTCATGCTCAGTGTGAGAAAAAAAAGGATTCAAAAAATGTGATGACTGTGTCATGAAATTTTCTACCATGAAGGATGGTGTGGGGATTATGCATTGTTAGCTGCCCAGGGCATGCATGGAAACAGAGTTTAAAATACAATTGTGCATGATACAATCACAGTTTAATGTAATGTGTCAATAACATTGGGTGCTTGGAAATTTAATATCTTTCACCTCAGACGATGCACAGTTTAACATCATATTGGATGATATAGGGGACACGAATTAATGTCATGTTCGATGATAGAGGAAGCTATGTAGTTTAATGTCCTGCTGCAAGGAAAATGGTTGTATTTGTGTTATAGAAAATACTTCTTCAAAAATAATACATTGGTTGGAGTTGTAATGAGTTCTCCATCCATTGAGATTATAGAAGAAGTTCCACTGGGGTGGACCCTATGTATTGAGTAAGGACCTTCCCACTTTTGCTCAAGCTTTGGAGGATTCTTTCCCGGTATCAGTGGGATTCTGAGGACCAATACCAATTCTCCTTGAATGAATGAACGAAGAAATACTTTTTTATTGAAAGCTCGTGCTATTCAATTCTGATATAATTCTAAATGGTGTAGTGTACACAATCTCTTTTCATCACGTTGTTCCAATTAATACAATAGCTTTTTTGATTGTTCATCTATAGATAACAGATCACAAATGGAGACTCTAAGAGATTGTAATGTGACTTCAATAGCCCAGACATCTTCCATTCCATACTCTAGTGAATATGGAGATGATTGTGTAGCAGAGTAGGTGGTAGTCTGATAATCCCATAGAGCATGAAAATTTTTATCAGGCCATGATTTATTATCTTTATCCACCATCATTTGATGTATGATTTAAAGAGTCTTATTGAAAGCCTCTACATTACCATTTGTTGTTTCATGATTCTGAGATGAATTGTTGGAACTGATATTGTATTCTTGATACAATTTTCTTACCTCGGACAAAAAAAAGTTGGTTCCATTATCCTTCAATATGGTATGCAGAACACCAAATCTGGTAATGATGTTGGACTTGAAAAAGATAACAATGCATTTAGCACCATCATATTTGAGAGTTATTGCCTCTAAACATTTGGAAAATAAGTCAGCAGCAGTAAGAATATACTTAAACTTCTTAGCTGTAGATGGAGGATAAGGTCCTACTATATCCATTCCAAATGTAGCGAATGGCCAAGAGTATTTAGACATATAAAGCAACTCCGGGGGTTGAGGAATGAAGTTGTAACATACATGGAATGAATGAAACTTCATAGTGAAATATACACAAACATGAATCATTGTATGCCAAAAGTACCCAAGCCTTCGAATATGACCATAAATTCTATGTCCAGACTGGTTGGAACTACAAAATTTTGCATGTACATCATTCATGACAGCCATTGTATCTCCCAAATCAATACATCTGAAGAAAATTCAATCAAAACCTCTCTTGTAGAGAATTGTTTGGTAATGTGGGCTATCATAAAGAGTAAAATGGACCACACATCACCAGACTAGTTCATTCCCATCTCTATAAGGTGGGAGTGTTCCATTTTGATGGTATTCCCTGATAGGTGTCATCCATAATATATTATGACCATATGGTTCATAAATGGGACTAATTTCATTGATTTCCTATATTCTAACATGAACATAAGGTGAAACTATACGACGGTGGGCAATGTTGATTATTGTATGGACTCGTTTTGGATCTTCCGGGGCTATGGCTACATTAGCCAGTGCATCAGCTTTGTCATTTTGTGATCATGTGACATATGAAAATGTCGGTTATGAGAGGAATCCCTACATTAACTCTCTAACATAATCACAAAAAATTATTAGCTCTTCCTTTCTGATGGAATAATCCCTATTGATTTGATTGATTACCAAATCTGAATCACCTTTTACCTTCAAGTGATTCACATGTGCCTGAAGCGCCAATTCCATGCATACGATGAGAACATGATATTCTGCTTTATTGTTTGTACTGCCATCCAACAATAAGATGTAATTGGGTAGCACTTCCTTTTTTGGGGAAATAATCATGATTCCTAACCCAACTTTGTTTAATTTAGGAGCATCCATTTTCGTCATTGTTGGACATCAAGAGGAACCATCAAAGTACATTTCTCTTGTTTGAGAATTATCATGAATATAAAAGACTTCCTCATAATGAAGTTCAATATTTAAAGATGTATCTTATGTAGATTGGGGTTCAACATGGAATTGAGGTAGATCTTGGCCCTTTCATGCCATTTAAGACATATACTAGATGTCAATCTACTTTAAAATAACTGGCCACCTTACCAGACATCCTGTAAGCATTGGATGACTTGGGAAAAATTTGAGTGGGTTATTGATAGATACTAATTAGACTTCAAGATTTTGTAGGTAGTGTCTCAATTTCTGAATTGTAAGGATTAATTCTTTGAAGCACTTTTCAAAAATTGAATATTGAGTTTCTTCATCAAGCATAGTCTGACTGAGAGAATAAATGTTTTTTTCATTCATAGTGTCAATCTTTTGGGTAGTGAAGGTAGCCAATTATTACCCTAATGTTGTCACATAGAAAATAAGTGGTCTTCCTTCAGTAGGTGGCATTAATATCGGTGGAGTCAAGAGATATTTTTTGAGGATATCTAATGCTTCTTGACATTCTTCAGTCCACTGGAAGGTGACTCTCTTCTACATTAATATGATGAATGGTAAACAATTTCCTGCCAAATTGGTAATGAAAAGTGGAATATATGCCTCATTTCCTTGAATACCGCTTAATTACTTCAAATTAATAGGAGGTGATATGTCAAGGATTCATTTTTCCTTCTCAAGGTCAACTGTGATACTACAATGGCGTACAACAAAGCCGAGACATTTTCCTGAGGTTTCCCCAAAATCACATTTCAAGGGGTTCATCTTCAAATTGTGTTGTCAAAGTTTGTTGAATATGATTTCCAGATTAGTAACGTGATCAAAACTTTTTCTAGATTTAACCACCAAATCATACATATGACAATCAAAAAATTTCCCTAAAAAGGGTTTTATGATATGGTGCCAGGCAAGTTGGTACATTGCACTTGCATTTTTTAGGCAAAATGAAATTTACTGATAGAAAAAACACACATTGACAAGATCTGAAGGCTATAGACTCCTCATCTTCTGGGGACATTCATATTTTATTGTACCGTGGGTAACTATCCATGAATGAAAGAACTTTTTAACCAGTTGTTGCATCAATTAAGAGTTCTGTGATGGGAACTCGAAAATCATCCTTGGGACAATTCTTATTAAGATCTCTGAAGTCAATGAAAACATAAATTTTTACATTTTTCATTTCCATAGGGACAATATTATCCATCCATTTGGGATGTTTAATTTCACTGATGAAGCAGGCCTTGATAAGCTTATCAACATTAGCTTCACTTTTGGAGTGATAAGTTGGGTGTATTATTCTTGCTGCTTGCTTGAATACATGATGTTCTTCTGGGAAACCCAAATGAGGAGTGGAACCATCGGGATCATGACCTGGTATTTCAGTATATTTCCAAGAAAATACATCCCGATTTTCTATTAGAAATGAAGTATACATTTATTTATCTTCAAGAGTCGTGGATACAATAACTAATGTGAGTCATGGAAATTCTTTTTACCCTTATTTATTTCTCTATGCTCATCGACAGTGGTAGAGATACCCTCTTCAAATGCGGGAGGATCATCCCGACGATCATAATCTTCTTCATCAATATGTGTTACTTCTTCTATTATTACATCCATAGTAGATGACAAAGACAAATTTCCATGGTCATGACAGAAGTTATAATTTCAACATCATGAAAATGAAGCTACCATTTCTGACCATTTTAATGATGAAAGGTATTCCTGGGTTGATAAAGAGGAGATTATGGATTGATATTTGACATCATTGTTTCCTCTAGTATTTCTAAAATTACTTCTGGCCTAGTTAATGAAGTATAGGATTACTGGATTTCAATGGATGAAATGAATACATCTCCAATTACGCTTTCATCAGTGCTTGTAGAATCAACAATTTCTACCTTGATGTCTTGCTTGGTTTCCATAATTGAAATTATGGAAGTTTCCATAACAGTTATTATATTTAGTTTTATACTTTCAATTTTTCTGATAGGAAACACATAATCTATTCTCACAAGTATGAAAGGGTTTACTAGAATCTTTTCTATAACCTTTGGATCCTTAAGTTTAGTGACCTTCTTGGATGGGTATTTTTCATTTCCCTCCATGTGATAAAATTTTGCCTCAATGTGTTGAGATTCACACATATTTAATTGGGTCATGTCACGATACAATGTCCCAATTTGACAATTGAAACAATATTTGAGACATTCATGATATTACGGAGGCACAGTTGCATGTTGACGTGGATAAGGTCTTCCATGAAAAATGTTCAAGTTTGTGTCCTGACAAACAACCATGAAATCTGAATTAGACCCAAGTTTTCCAAACTAAATTCTGAGTGTAATCTCACCCAGAGGTTCTTGTTCATTCTTATCATATTCTTGCAACATCAATGTAGATGGTGGTAAATCGGATTCGGTGAGGCCTAACCGACGATGTTTATGAATAGGAATGAGGTTGAATCCTAATCCATTATCAATAAAAGCACGTCTGATGTATATTTCATTTGATTTTCTCGATAGATAAAATGGTATGATATAACCATTTAAAAAATCATCTTCATCTTCATCTGTAAAATATATCACTGCATGGAATTCTTCAGAATCATTCTCTATATAGTATACCTCATCTGCAACATTTTCAGTTTCGAATTCTTGATGCCTTGAAAAAGCCTCAATATGTGCCTTCCAAAGATATATAGATAGATTCAATGTATCCATAATTGATAAAATGGCTGGTATATGGACCAAATGTCTCATTATATCATACTTTTGATCTAATAGTCTGCGTTTCCCATCATGAAAATGTGTTTTTTCAGGTGCCTTGGATGCTGATGCTTTGGGAATAGATGCATCTTGTATCAGAGAAGGTATTATAAACACTCCTAGATTCTATAGAGTACACCAACTATGTATATTTATTTTCTGAGAGGATGAAGCTGTAACCTTTAACCGGTCCTCTAAAATAACTAGGCCGAGACACAATCTTCCATGTCTGGAAGAACATTAGTGTTCCTATTGAGCCCACTGAAGGGATTTTCCCTGAGTTTCTACCGCATATACAGTTCTAGCAGGCGTAGGATTGAAATAGAGTCTTCTGGAATATCCATATCTTCCCTTGTATCCTAGACCTCTATCTCTTCTTAAAATTTTTCTGTTATATACATAGAACATAGGCCCATCATGATCAAAACTATTAGGGGCCAAGGTATCCATTAAATGGATCATGTTAATAGAACCAAAGATCAATTCTTCATCTGATGAAGATTCTACCTAATGAACTAGTTCAGGTTGTGCCATTAGGTGGGGTGGTGCCCGTTCTTTTGAAGAATATGGCATAAAATATACGAGAGTCAAAGATGACTTAGGTTTTGACACAATCCCATCTTTTTATGACTAATCTTCTTTTGTCAAATTATGCCGCTTCTTTGAGCATTTTCCTTCTAATGAAGGTGTTTTTATGTGGATGAAATAGAGTAAGACACAATTGGTTCATTCAATTGTGTTTGTAAAATGGCATGAATTCAGTTGATCATTTACCTGACCATCAAATCATCATATTTCTACACATTTTTACTTTCAATTACGTGCCACTTTCCTTCTTCCACTGGATCTGTAGCAGTAACACATGCTACATGGGTTGAAGAACCTTTCGGTTTTACATGTCCATAGTATGCCATATTTTACATACGGTCTTTGAAGACAAAACACTAATGAATGGGATTCTAAAAAATCTGATGAAATAGGAAATAGTTGGGGAGGTTTTCATCTCATTCATTGTTCAGCATTTTGGACCATGGCAACTGAAGGATATTGTTTTCCATAGATGAGATGAAGTAACCAAGAACTGGTTCATTCCAGAAAGAATAAACATTCTTCTCTAAATCCTCAATTTTTTTTGTCGTTGATCTCTTTGACCATCTTTAGGAGGCAGTCATTGTTGTTAACTCTCAAGAGGTGGATCCCTTTGATTTGATGATGGGTTTTAAGTGGAATCAGCTACATGTGCTTTCAAAAGGGTAACTATAGTAGTATCTACATTCCTTATTCTCCTTCCTGAAACTAATGGAATTACAAGTATTTTAGCCTTAGTCTTTATATGATAGACGTCTATCTACTGAGTGATTGAAGTAAGGTCCCGAAACATTACATTGTATGTCACAAGGATCAATGGTGTGCGTAATTCATCATGCGGATTGGCCACAACGATTGGCATCAACTCTTCTTGATGAGTGATAAAATTAATGAATACGTTAATCCCTTCCAGAGAGGAATGAAATCTGAAAAATATTTCATTTTCCCTTTGTTTTCAAATGGTTAGATAATAATGGTCATTTTTTGTAATTTTGAGAAAAATTGAAAAATGAATCTTTGATGGAGATCTTCCCACCCAGTAATTGACCAAGATTGTAAACTTATATACCAAACAAAAGAAGTTCCTTATAATGACTGCACAAAACACCTGAGTGTAACTGCTTCTTGTTGTGGACGATTTCCCATCATAGGATCACAACGAGAAACAAAATTTATTTAAGTGTTGTTCTGGATCTCAGAATCCATTAAAAATTCAGAATGTGGTATTCGCAAAATTTGATGGGGGGAATTGCATCAACCAATTTAGGGTAATCTCTCTTTTCTTGTTGAACTTGTTCATGTTGGACTTCCATAAATTCTAACTGAGATGTTAATGGCTCAATGGTAGTAATTAATTTTTTAGAAACATCTTGTTCATCTTGGACTTGAGCGGGTGTAATAAATGGAGTTTGGACGGCTGTGGTGACCAATACTGCCACTGATGGTAGTATTGCTTATTGCTCTCACGCATGACCCATATGATTAGACCTATGAGGGTGTACTTGTAAAGGGGGATGGTCTTGATCCATCACAATAGTTTAAACAAATTCCCTTGATTTATTAACTCTATCATTCTTAGGAGGAAGGTAACCTTGAAGTAGTTCTATATTGAAACATCAAGAAGGAAAGGGGTAATATCCAATCATTAGAGTGTCTAGTATTTATAATATCTACTTTGAGAAGAATTCGGATGAGTATGTTCAGAAGATCAGTGCATGTAACCCTAACAAGTGGTATCAAATAAATGTTCAAAGCTCAAAGACACATGTATGGTAAAAGATCAGGAATCATTATCTTATCTTAATGTTTTTTATATTCAGTGGGATTTTATTTGTATTATTTGGATGATGATTGAGGGATAAATGAAAAATTTTGATATGTTTAAAATTAAGGACTTTAGGTTTTTGGGAATTCATATATTGGATTATCTCATTCAAAAAACCTAGAGCTTCTATTAACTATAATAAATATGGAGGGCATGAAAAATAATTAATGTAAGATACATGTTTGAACGATTCTTATGCTCTTTCAGATGTTGTTTTCCTATAAGGATTACTTTTACATGAAAGGGGTGAATAAACCATTAGAGTTAATAAAATATATTTATAACAAATACATTGAGATTTTTGGTACGATATTATCAAAAGATAGTTCTTTAGATCATCATAACAACGATTTTCACAAGGTTTGATGTTTTATAAAATACATTTATTTAAATTTCATTAAATATTTCTAGGAAATTTTTTTGTTATCATCACTTATGGAAATTTTGGAAGTAATGTTAATGGCATAGTCAACTCTTTTTGTAAGTTGAACATAATTTCTGAGGATGTTTAGGGGATGATCCTAAACAATGTTATTCGATAAATGCATTCTTCGGTATTATCTGGTGGTATGATTAGTATAGATGGATGTTTCCAATCACCTTATTAGAATATAAGATAGAAAATTTTATAAGATAATTCATATTTATTAAGCTTAGGTAAATTGTTTGGCCCAAGCCTTACATGTTGGATGTATTGTAGGATGGGGAACCTCAAAAAGGAATATAAGGAAATGGGGGTAAATTTTGGATTGAAATTATCCAGAATAAGAAGTGACAAGTAATATGTCATTGATAAAGGAGTATTATCCTTCAAAATAGTATGAAGGTTTTTGTTCAGTAATGGATCATTGACTATCGGGAATAATTTCACTCTATGATAGAAAGAGGATTCAAAGGGAATTATGTTCCTTAAATGATAAAAAAGGTTCATTTGGTAGAAAATGAATCTCTACAGACTATGGGGAATGTAGATATGAAATTATCATTGAAGAATATTTTTCCACTTGATCTCATGTTTATTTAACATACTACATGTCTAAATAAGAATATAATTTCAATAAAAAATCAGGGAAATTAATTATATGAAACAACCTTTACCAAAAAAATAATCGAAGATCACTTGTGGTTCAATGTACATAGCCAAATAAATAAAGGAAAATAATTTATATTTGACCATATGATTAGATAGAGTGACATATTTTCAAATCCATAACATAATATATTTCATAGTTATGTAATTTTTAATTAGAAATCTTTTTGACAAGATAATTAAAATTCTAAAATCTAAGGGATTACCAATTTTAGATCACATAGTACTCAAATGTTGTTAGGGTTTCATACTAATTATGTAATGAAATTATTCTTGCAACCAAAGTGGATGGATACCTATGTTTCAGAATCTAAAATTTGAAAACACATTTGTGTACAATCTAACCCCTATCAATTTATATAGTGGGCCAGTATACATTTTGACATTTAATAATGAATGTAACTGGAATTTGTGGGTATAACTACCAAAGAACAAGCATAATGTCTTTGGATTATTTATTTAATTGATGGTGGTGGTTTAGAATAATATGGTAATAAATATAAATTTTATTAAGTCAAACAATGGTGAAGAATATCGATAAAGGACCCTTGAAGAAGGCAAAAATGATAGGGGAATTCACCAGGAGAACACATGGTTTTTGATTGTAGAGAAAAATTGCATTACTTATAAGTTTATCAATACATTAACAGATGTAACATAGAACATGATATTTTATTATTCAATTACTAATGATATTTTTGGATGAATAAATCAATTTTATCTTGTATTTAGTTAAGAAAAGTCCATCAACACCGTCATGGTTGACAATTCTGGATGTACAGTGGCCTAGTAAACCAATGTAACTCAAATATCTAAAATTTTTAAGGAGTATTAATTATATCCATGTGTGTGAAAAGAATAATATAATATCAAATAAAATTCAAAGTTATGTTTTTAAATGGATATAAAGTTGAAAAAATTATATTATGTTTATGAGTTGATGAAATTTGGAGGATAATCAGAAGCCGAAATGTGAACTTTAATAATAGGGTCTTGTTCAAATACCAAAACATTAAATTAAATAATGTTGATGGTAAAGTATCAATCAAAAAAATTGAACATGTGTTTAATGGTAATTATGAACAAATATAAGTTCTAGTGAGATAATATTGCATTAAAGAAGTACCAAAAAACTTATAGAGAATTTGAGGCCATAGCGGTAAAACCATAAATTCAATATTTGAAATTTAAATAATTATATGATGAAATTATGAATATTATAGTGATATATGTTACATTATTGATTTATTTTATAGTCATATGATCTATTCATGAGTTTCAGCATGACTTGAAATATTTTCTTCTTGAAAAGAGAGGGGAACTTGCAATCTTATAAGAAGGAGTGATTCTATGAAATTTAATATAGAGGTATTTATCCATGAATTATATGTAAATATTTATATATTTTCAATAAAAATTAATATCTAACATTTTAACATCAATGAAAGAAGGATCATGATAAAAATGGTTTTTTCTTCTCGAAGTGCTCTAAATCTGTACTCCTTGATGCAATGTTAAAAACACTTTCATTACACATGGGTTTTAATACCAAGTGAGATTAATAATTACAAAAATACATATATATCAAAAATATAATGATTACATATCCTAATAATATTTAATTCCTATGAACTAAAATTTTATTGTCTTTGGATGATAGTAATAAAATATAGATTTTACAATATTGTGAACATTTCTAAATAAAACATTCTACAATAGACCCCGTATGGAAATCTTATTGGTTCTATTAATACTCTTAACTAGGGTGATGGAAAAATTAATAATGGGTGAGATCAAATGATCTATAAGGGAAAAACATATAATTATTTCATCAAGGGTTATATTATAAGAATATGAGAGAGCACAAGAAGAAGATAAGTCTATAATTAAATGAATCATTAATTAATAAAAATTATCCAAAATATGTAATATAAGAAAATTTAAAATAAAGTGTAATAACATATTCCATTTCATTAGAATATATAATCACATGATAATAATACTAATCCATAGATTATATCATTGGTGTATAACATAGATTACTTCTAGAAATAAAGAATTTTAGAAGAAAAAATAACTAAGTAACAAACATACATCACATCACATGGTTTATTAGGAATAAAAAATCTCTGACCTCTATTGACATAAATAGAACAATCCTAGAACATCTCTTGGATTAGAAATCACAGACCATTGGCCCCTCTTTTCATTATAATAATAAGCATAGGGCCCCTCTTTAAATCATGGATTGTAAATGTCACGTCCCAACCCTACATGAGCTCGAGCCACAACTACCCCAAGCCCACCTCCATAGGCCAAGGGCTGGCGATAAGCGCCTTTTGACGCTCCTTTAATAACAAAATCTAAAGATCGGAAATGGGGAATATCTGAGCTCAAAGTGATTCAACCTTTGAAGAAAATATCAAAAATCGTCAAAGGCATGAAAAAAGGATCAAAAGCAACTGCACCGCGCAAGTTATATCACTGTCGCGCAAGTCCACTTGCGCGACACCCTTATGGTCACGCAAGTGACTTGCGCGACCAAATTGATAACCTACCGGTAACCTCCTGGGGTCTTCTCCTGCATATAAAAAGACCCTGTGGCCCCCCATTCGAGAGGATCTTTTTCGAGAAACTCGGATTGAAGCTCCTGATGCCCAAGTCACATCGCAAAGCATCCGGAACACATCTAAGGTAATTTATTACCTAGAACGGATGATCTAAAGGGAGGGAGTAAAACCTAAGTGTTGAAACTCATCAACACCTACGCTCCTGAGTGGCCAGCCCTTAAGGGAAGTGGTCACACTTGCGCGCCGCCTTATTTTATCGATAGAAAATGCGTGTCCCTTTTCTGGAAGAACCTCAAGAGGATTCTAAAGGCATTAATAAAGAGTCACCCAAGTATTTCAATGCTGGTTGACCATCGTGCAAGTACACCATGTGTCGCGCAGGTAAACCTGCGCGACCAATACTTGCGCGCCGCCGCAGTACCTACGTGCCGCCATAGTACTTGTGTGCCCCTATCTTTTTTGGTGCCTTTCATGCCCATTTCACCCCACTTAAGCCATTACACCTTTTTTTTCAAGACTCAGTCTTTAAGAAACTATCCAAATCCATTTATGGCATGATTTCTTGATTTGACTTCCTTATCTGAAAGGAATTCTTTGGAATATCTCTCAAAACCTCGTGATTTAAATATCTTTATGTCACTAATGATTGAGAGTTCATTAATTCAACCTCATAATTTAAAATGAGATAATCCTTAACCTGGGTCTCCTTTTCAGGAATAATCTATTGTCCTAAATCCTCCGAACTTGGGCATCCTCCACAGGAGTAAGCCCTAAATTCATAAAATTCCCAAATCTGGGCATCATTTTCAGAAGTAAGCCCCAAACCATAATCTCATAACATGGGTCTAATTTTTAGGAATAAGTCCCAGTTATAATCTTGGGCTTCCTTTTCAGGACTAAGACCCAAGTCCCCTAACATGTGCCTCCTTTTCAGGAATAAGTCCCAGTCATAATTATGGGCATCCTCTTTAGAAGTAAGCCCCAAGTCCCTTAATTTCACTTTAACCAGTCCTAATTTTCATTTGATCTGGGATTCCTTCTCCGGAGTAAAACCCAGTTATCAATCCTCTCCTAATTTGGGTTTCCTTTTCAGGAAAAAGTCCCAAGTTAGAGTATTCAAATCTCCTTGAAGCACATATACCTTTATGGACCCTGTTCCTGGATTTTCTCCCTAAAAGTAAATCCTAAACCTTCATCTATCTGGGCAGTCATAAATTCATAAGCCCCAAACCATTTCTTATGATTTCATCTTTCATGGCACAATTGTCTAATTTTTATCAATACCTCTTGTTTCTCACACCGAGCATGACTCATGTGAGCTTAGAGTGTAAAAGTAATTATGACATCCTTCTTTGAGCCATCAATCATAAACGTCATACTCCCTTACTCGAACTACATGGGTTATGATTCCTTTTACAAAACAAAGGATACGTAGGTAGCCCATTTATGGGTTTGATCCCAACTATGAAATAATTAATGTCCTTCTGAATGACAATAAACTTCACGTGTCCCACTGAGTGGCTTTAAAACTAGCCTAGTCATCATAATGACCAAGAGACTTTTATATAAATTTTTTGAAAGATACCGTTGACCAAGAATCTCTAAATAAATATAGATGATTCTCTATTGATGAAGAACCTCGAATACAT
This sequence comes from Viscum album, assembly GCA_963277665.1. Taxonomy (NCBI): domain Eukaryota; kingdom Viridiplantae; phylum Streptophyta; class Magnoliopsida; order Santalales; family Viscaceae; genus Viscum; species Viscum album. Next base: position 1,453,247,479 of record OY728155.1, read on the forward strand.
ATAAAAGATTCTCTAAATTTCTTACATATTTAATCATTGATTGTTAAATTAAAGGAAAGCTCATTTTATACTTGGTAATGTAATAAGGATTCACGAACATAACATAAATCTATAAAGAGAGTCCTGGAATAGAAAATAATTCCCCTAAAAAGGTGTGATGAGTCCGACCTCCCATCCTCTCGACCAATGCAAATTCCTAAGCCTCATAAGTCCACAAGCTAATGAGTGCCTACCTTTGGAAAGTAGGTCCAAATGGATGTGGAATCATTGGATGTTTCCGGTTCTATGAACAAACCCGCTAGAAACTGATCGGAATGTTTGAATCTCCCATTCAGGAGGTCATCCCCGTATTTCGAGTGAAACAAAAAATGGTTAACCTGACGTGAAAACATAACCAAGTTAAAATGATATTTTACCTATTTGTTAAGCCCCTATTTAAAACTCAATAAGAGGGATAACAAAAACAATCATTGACATGTGTTCTCATCCAAAGGATGAAGTGGCTGAATTTGATGGTTAAGTAGTACTGTCAACACAGTACCATCCCAACTCTGGAGGCTTCCCAACAAGCCCTCCAAGTGAACAACTCACACAGGTCGTCCGGACAATGACGATCAGTGATCAAGATGCAGGCGATGATGACTACCGTCTCCAACCGTTTCGGGTCGTTATCCCCAGAACGCAATTTCCATTCACTCCCTTACTCTGAGGAAGTGAATGAGCAGGTCCCTCAGGGCCTTAATTCAAAAAGACAGGAGTCCTTCCCGAGGGCTCCCATCAACAATTTCCACCAGACTCGTGCGGCAGTGCGCCCTCAACATGATGAGGGTACCGACTCCAGGCATTCATCTCAGGTTCCTCGAACCCGAGTAGGCAAGACGAACCACCAAAGACGGAATCCGGTTAACAATGGGAAGGTTTTCATCCCTGCCATCTCCAGAGAAGTCCACCAACCTAAATTGGTGGCGAACAACGAGCAGGCACACACACCTGTCCGTTTTAATTCCGCTGTCTAGTAGACTTGTCTGGCAGCATCACGCCAATCCCGCCAGGCAATTCCAGCGGAGTACTATAGGAAGGAACATACACCTGCTTATAAATAATCAGTTAGTCAGCAGGCTCGCATGACTACATATGATGGATCTCGTCAACCGAGTTTGGCGGAGTGTAATCAGTAGGCACATACACCTGCTAGTACTAATCAATCTTACCAACCGTATCGCATGGTAGCGCATGGGGAAGTCAGTTGGAAAGCTCCGATGAAAAACAGGAGGTAGACTCAACTCTCTGCCTCCACACATGAGTACTATCAGGATTCACTAACAGGAAAAGGAGGACAGGAGTAGGCACATAAACATACTCCAAGCCCAGAATGGATGTATATCCACGTTCTGGTGCCTGAAGTCACCAAACATATTTTGTCAATGGTGAAAGAGCAGAAGAAAATTCCTGCTCAAATTCTGGATGCTTGCCAGGATATCATAACAGCTTCAGCATCATCTCAGGGACATACACATAATTCTATCCCTAGCAGTGGAGTGACACATCAACGATTCACTCCGGAATAGACACACACATCTGTTCCAGTCCAAAAGGGTTATGGGGCATACTCCCCCATATCATACGGACAACCAAGTCAGGCACATACACCTGATTTGAGTGGATATCGTCAGCCTAACCTGGCCATCTTTCCTGATCAGGCACATACACCTGCTCAGAGTAACCACTTTCGTCAACAAGGGGTTTCCAAAGCGAGTAAGAAGGAATCTAAGAAAAAGATCCACCCAGCACAGTCAGGAGATCAAAGGCCAATCTGCCGCAAGGCATTGCTTGATGCTGGAGTTCTTGAAGCCCTCAGACATTTATCTGTTGTAATTCAAGATTCTACTCCCTCATTTCCCAATAACGGGAACATTAATTCCGAAAGTCTTCAACATCCACTTCCTCATGAAGGCTTGCTTCATGAAAATTCGGTCAATCTTGAAGTTTCTTCTTCAGATGAGAGCCACATGAACCCTCTGTGTGGTCAGAAGACCAAGGATCAAGAGATCTCATCTTTTGCTGTAACCCATTATGGTGGTCCTCTCCATGATGATTAATTTCACTGCGAAAGTCCTCTCCGCAGTAGTGATTCACATTGCCTGGAAATTACTCCAGTGGACAATGTAGTGCTGAGAAAGCCCTCTTATCTTGAGGCACTTGCAAATGAGAAACTAGTCATGTCTGATGCTTTATCGCTAGCAAGTTAAATACTTTCTCAATCAAGAGATAGCCCAGGGTGTAGGTCATTCTCCGAACCACCCCTAATTCATGCATCTTCTAGTTTGATCAATGATATCTCTACCAATCTTGTTGAATCTGATGAAGCAACAAGGAAACACCAACTCTGGTCAAAACAGGTAGAAGAATCTTCATTTAATGATAAAGAGGAAATCATGAACATGATAAAAAAAACTGGCAAAAAGTGAGGTACCAGTCATGTTTTGTCCTTTGGCTGACTCCCAGTATGACATTCCAATGATGTTGACGGAAGATGGAGTCTATGATATTCTTCTCACCATATGTAAAACACTTTGTCATTTGAAGTATAAGGTATCATCTTATGATGAATATGAAAATCATCTTAAGATAATAGAAGGGCTACAACGTCAGATTGATTTGGCATCTCTATCAGTCTCTCGGTATCCGAAGGTTGAAAAGCAAAAGAGAACCCTTCATCGTTCATGCCTTGGCGCACTAAGAAAATTGCGTCAATTAATTTCCAATGCTCCATCTGATGTTCATATCAGAGGATGGGGTGTTCACGGAGCACTACATTTCACTGTGCTTTCCAGTCAGCAAAGCCCGCCGAAAATGGTCTCATGCAATGTTATTGCCCATGGCCACCCACAGTCAATGGGCTTTGTTCATAATCAAAATCTTGCTCAAGAACAGGCTTCAACTAGTTCCTCTGAAAATAAAGCATATAGAGAACAAGTTTTTGAATTGCTCCTACATCAAGAAGGCTAGAATATTGCACAAGCCTCTCGTATGGAGAAAACAATTCATCAAATGACAGATATTTCGGAAATCATCCAACGGTATGTTGAACCAGGTGATAAAAGTGGATACAGGCTAATGCATCCAGCTAATTTCAGAAAAAAGATTCGCAAGATCAAGAGATCTTTTAAGAAGGTCTCAGACATAGCATGTCAAGTGCCACCCCAGCTTGTCAGACTGGGGACTCCTTTAACCCAACCCTCAGAGTCAACAAATGCGATTCGAGGAGTTGAGCGGAAGCAGCAAGAACATCCCCAGTTCTCGAGACTAGGGACTCTTTCAAATCATCAATCCCCTTCTCAGAGAGTATCGGTCTTTTCTCAATTGGGGAAGAAGCCCCAAGAGGAACGAAGAGCCAAATTATCAGGAGATTCCCTCCAAGTTATAGCTCATCAAGAAGTTCCTAAAAGATTAAATCAACAAAAGGAAATGTCTCATCAAAGACAAGAAAGAATACAATATCATAGAAATGTTGATAGAAGGGATGCGATGCATTATACATCAATCAATTTCATCAATGCCATTGTAGTTGATCCACCAGAGGAGACTCACTCAGGGGACTCAAATGAAGAGCGTTCTGCTCAAGAAAATGTACGCGCCGATACAAATGAAGAAGGTGTGCGTACAAGAAGTCAAAGAATTACTCAGAACCTAGGTAATCCACTTAATTCTCTCCAAAAAGTATCCAACAAAGGGAGGGGAAAGAATCAGGTTACATATCCTTCCTCTGGAGAAGGTCAATCGCTCTTGTTAGAGCAAAGGTTTGCACAACAAGAGGAAGAAATGAAAGAATTAAGAAGGTTGAATGCAGAACTACTTCAGAGTAGTCTTATTCTTAAGAATGCTGAAGTCTGACAGCCGAAGGAATTTGTTGTAACTACTGAGATGGATCAGGTATATCCTCCTTTATCAGTACACCCTCAAAGGATTAATCCTATGGGTCAAATGCAACAACGGTTGGTAGTGCTACCATCAGTTGCAGCACCAATCACCACGTCTGTCCAAGCTCCATTCGTTGCATCTACCCAAGACCAAATTCAACGTGATGTTTCTCAAAAGTTAATAACTACTATTGAGTCATTAACAGCTCGGTTAGAAACTATGGAAGGGAAACGGGTGCATGTTCAACCAGAAAAGAATGTTTACCCTGAATGGGTAGATTCAATTTCTCATCCATCTAGTTTTGGAAACCCTGTTTTCCCTACTTTCAATGGATCAGGCGACCCTGAACAAAATTTGACGCATTACGTGTCTTGTTGTGATCCTATGATGGGAACTCCATAGCAGAAAGAAGCAGTGAAACTCAGATGCTTCGTGCGATCCTTGCAAGGACCAGATTTTGTCTGGTATACAAGCTTGAAATCCCGGTCAATCATCGGATGGGAGGATCTTCGTCAAAAATTCCATCTTCAGTTCAACTCAACTTTGCTAAAAACAACAGTTTTTTATCTTACAAACTGCAAGAAAAGGGAGAATGAAGGAGTCTCTGTTTTCATTGCTCGCTGGAAGGGATTAACGTATTCCCTGAGTTTAGCACTCCCTCAGGAAGAGTTGTTGCCAATCTGTGTGGCAAATTTGCGTGAAGAATTACGCACGCCATTGATCCCTGTGAAATACATAGGAGGGTTTCGAGACCTTACGTCAATAGCTCAGTAGATTGAAGATTCCCTTATATAGGCTAAGGTTAAATCTCATGTAATTCCATCAGCTCCAGGAATGAGAATGGATAAAGATGAAACTGCTATAGTTATGCTTAAACAAGCACATGTACCTATTTCTACTTCAAAACCTTCTTCTTCTCGAAGGGATCCTCCTCCTGAATGCCAACAACAAATGTCGTTTCATCCAAATGATCAAATAGATCAACGACAAAAACAATTTGAGGATTTGAAGAGTAAAACATACTCTTTCTGAAGTGAGCAAGTTCCTGGTTACATCATTTCAGCTCTGGAAAATAATTTAGTTCAATTACCAGTGCCCAAGAGGCCAAACAAGGAAGGAGACGAAGACCGTCCTAATTATTATCCCTTTAATCAAATGTTGGGGCATCCCATCCAGGAGTGTTTTGTCTTTAAAGACCTCCTGCAAAAGATGGTCGACTTTTGACAAGTCAAGTTGAAAGGTTCTTCGACTAAGATAGCATGTGTTAATGTTGCAGTTCCAGAGGAGGAAGGTGAATGACAAGAAGTCAAAAGTAGAAATGCACAGAATTATGATGATTGGATAGTCAGAAAGACAATCAACCAGACTCATTCCATTTTGCGAACACAATTAAAGAAACCAATTGTGTCTTCTTCCATGAATATTGTGGTAAAACCCTCTTCATTAGAGGGAAAATCCCCAATGAAACGGTTTGATTAAAAGAAGAAAAAAGAATCAGAATAAGATGATTATGTGTCAAATCCTAAATTGTCTTTGACTCTGGCAGACTTTAGGCCATCTAATTCAAAACTGCGGGCACTGCCCCTTCAAACGGCATAGCCTAAATAGGCTAGTCAGGTAGAGACTTTATTAGACGAAGAGTTAATCTTCGGTTCTGTTAATATGATTCAATTAACAGATCCATATTCCCGTCTTGATGAGCATGAATTCCCTCTATCAAATAAGAGAATATGAGGAATTTATAGAGGTTCAAGATACAGGGGAAGATGTGGATCTTTCCGATGCCACTACTCCAATTCTACCCCTTCTAGCACTGTGTATGCAGCAGAAACTCGTGGTAGAGCACATCAGCGAGCTCAAAAAGAACAAGAAGGTTCTTCTGCTAATAGCCAACTCAGTCTTGGCACATTTATTTTAGAAGACCGATTGAAGGTTCCATCTTCTTTATCTCAGTAAGTAAATGGATCTAATCGGTCTAATCTTCCAAATCCAAGGATATTGCCAACTTCAATCCCAATACAAGATGCATCAGCTTCCAAAGCATCTGCTTCCAAGTTACCTGCTAAACCGCATATTCCTGTTGGGAAACACAGACCTTTAGATCATAAGTATGATATATTGAAACACTTGGACCAAGTACCAGCCACGTTGTCAATTTTGGATTCTTTGAATTTATCAAAAGATCTTCAGGAAGCACTCATCGAAGCTTTGTCAAGTCCTCAGGAGATTGAAGCTGAAATTGTTGCAGCTGAAGTATATCACATAGAGAATAATCCTGAAGAATGCCATGCATCGATATCTTTTACTGATTTTGATGAAGATGATGTTGTTCACGGGCACATAAAGCCTTTGTACTTATCTGTAAAAGTCAATGGTGTAGTTATCCGAAGAGCATTCATTGACAATGGTTCAGGAGTCAACCTCATGCCCATTCGTACACTTCGTCGATTGGGCCACACAGAATCTGATTTATCTCCTTCTACCATGATGTCACAAGGATATGATAAAAATGAACAAGAACCACTGGGCGAAGTTAAACTCAGAACTCAGTTTGGAGATCTTGTATCCAATTCAGATTTCATGATTGTTGATCAAGACTCAGCTTTCAACGTATTTCTTGGAAGACCCTGGCTACATCAGCATGCAGCTATTCCTTCATCATACCATCAATGTCTCAAATATTGTTTCAATGGTCACGTTGGAACATTGTATGGTGATAAGACCTCGTTCAATACATGTGAGTCTCAATACATTGAGGCAGAATTTTATCACATGAAAGGAAGAGAAAAATCTACAATGAAGGAAATTACCAAAGTTAATGCTCCATATGGTTTGGAGAAAATTCCAATAAATCCATTTACAATTGTGAGTACAGATTATGTGTTACCTATCAGTCATATTGACAAAATAGGCCCAAATCAAAATAATCTTATGGAAAGATCCATAATTTCAATTACGGCAATTGAGCCAGACAACATGGGAGAAATTGGTAACCTACCAAACAGTGATGAAAGCACATGTGGTGATGTCTTCATTTCATCTGCTGAAATCCAACAGGTTTATACTTCGCCAATCAGGCCAGAAGAAGTTATAGAAACATCGGAGGTGAATAATGATGTCAATTCTCAATCCATCATCTCCTCTTTATTTCCCAAAGAAGGCCCTTTATCATCAATAGGGTCGGAAATGGAAGCTTCTTCTTCAAAATGTGCTAATTTTGACATCTCTTTTGATCATGAAAATTTCGTTTTGTAATCTACTATGCAAGTAGAAATGGATGAAATAACACATAATGAAGAGGAAGATGAAGATCTTAGAGATGCTCCTCCAGTATTTGAAGAAGTTTTCTCTACCACTGTGGATGAACTCAGAGAAATAAATCTGGGTACAGAGAAATATCCACGCCCAAATTTAATTAGTGCGTCCATGTACTTTGAAGAGAAAGATATGTATATTTCTTTTATAAATCAAAATAAAGATATTTTCACTTGGAACTATACAGAAATGCATGGGCTTGATCCTGATATTGCTACTCATCATTTGGGTTTACCAAAAGAACATAGAGGATTTAAGCAAGCCGCGAGAAGAACACACCCAACTTATGCTTCCAAAATTGAAGCTGAAGTGGATAAGATGATCAATGCTAAATTCGTTAGAGAAGTTCAGTATCCCACGTGGTTGGTTAATATTGTCCCTGTAAAGAATAAGAACGGACAAATTAGGGTTTGCATTGATTTCAGAGATCTTAATCGGTATTGTCCTAAAGATGATTTCCCAGTTCCAATTACAGAACTCTTAATTGATGCAACCGCTGGCTATGAAGTACATTCCATCATGGATGGATATTCCGGATATAATTATATCTGAATGGCCCCAGAATATGAGGAATCTACAGCCTTCATAGCCCCTCAAGATGTGTTTTGTTACCGGGTGATGCCCTTTGGTTTAAAGAATGCAGGTGCAATATATCAATGTGCCATGCATCGTATCTTCAAACCTTTCTTAGGGAAGTTTGTTGAATGCTATGTAGACGATTTGGTGGTTAAATCCAAACAACGTTCTAATCACTTGGCTGATTTGGAAGTCATATTCCACATGATTAGACAACATAATTTGAAGATGAACCCCTTAAAATCTGCTTTTGGGGTAACCTCATGAAAATTCCTTGGCTTTGTTGTATGTCATCGTGGTATTAAAGTCGATCCTGAGAACACCAAATCAATCCATGGTATGTCACCTCCTCAGAATTTGAATGAATTAAGAGGACTTCAAGGACACTTATCCTATATTCGGCGTTTCATCGCCAATTTGGCAGGCAAAAGTTTACCCTTTACCAATTTATTGAAAAAAGGATTCACTTACCAGTGGACTGAAGAATGTCAAGAAGCATTTGATGTTCTCAAGAAATATCTCTTGAGTCCACCAGTACTCATGCCACCTGTTGAAGGTAGACCACTTATCCTCTATGTGACAGCTCTAGAGCGATCATTGGGTGCCTTTCTCGCTCAAAAGAATGATGTTGGGAATGAAAATAGCCTCTACTATCTCAGTAGAACTATGCTTGAAGCAGAAACCCGTTATTCAAGTATTGAGAAGTGCTGCCTGGCATTAATCTTTGCAGTTCACAAACTGAGACACTACCTGCAACATCACGAGGTCCAATTGGTATCTCGCAATAATCTGCTCAAATTCATCCTTAGACGTCCAATGCTTACAGGACGTCTAGCAAAGTGGACAATTATTTTGCAGCAGTTCGACATTCAGTATGTATCTCAAAAGGCAATAAAGGGACAAGCTCTGGCTGATTTCCTGGCTGATCATCCTTTAGTGGAAGACACATCTTCAGATATTGAACTCCCTGCTGAGGAATTTTTTTCTATTCATGAGTGCCCTCAAACATGGGAAATGTATTTTGATGGTGCTTCCAGAAGTCCAACAGGGAAGAAAATGGAAAATCCTAAAGTCAAAAAAGTTGGTTTAGGAATTGTACTCATTTCTACATATAAGGCATTGTTACCTTATTCCTTTTTATTGTGGGAAGGTGGTAACAATAATGAAGCTGAATACCACGCTCTTATCACAGGCTTGGAGTTAGAACTTCAAGAACAAGTGAATCACTTAAAGGTGAAAGGTGATTCAGACCGGGTAATCCAACAAGTAAATGGGGATTATGCCATCAGAAAAGAAGAGTTAATCCCTTTGTATGATTACGTCAGATAGTTAATGGCAGAATTCCCTTCAGAACCGACATTTTCTTATGTCCCAAGATCACAAAATGCTCAAGCTGATTCACTGGCTAATATAGCCACAACTCTAGAAGATCCAAATCGGGACGAGACAACCATCAGTATTGCCCACCATCGTGAAATTTCACCATATGATCAAGCCGGAACAGAGGAAATTAATGAAATTAGTCCCATTCTTGAACCGTATGGTCATACTACAGGATAGATGTCACCTATCAGGGAATACCTTCAAAATGGAACACTTACACCTGATAGAGCCGAGAAAGAACAAATACATTTATGTGTGGTCAATTTTACTCTTTATGATGGCACAAACCACCTAGATAAAATTCTCTATAAATGTGGTTTTAATGGAGTTCTCTTCAGATGCATTGATGGTGAAGAGACAACCGCTGTCATGAAAGAAGTGCATGCAGGAGTCTGTGGTGCCCACGAGTCTGGACATAGATTGTCTGATCAAATTCGAAGGCTTGGATACCTTTGGCCTTCAATGATACAAGATTGTGATGATTTCACAAAGAAGTTTCATTCATGTCAAGTACATTCCAAATTCATGCATCAACCTCCAGAGTTGCTTCATACTTCTAAATACTCATGGCAATTTGCCACATGGGGAATGGATGTGGTGGGACCTTACCCTTTAGCTACGACCAAGCAGTTTAAGTACATTATTACTGCTACTGATTTCTTTTCCAAATGGGCAGAGGCAGTACCCCTCATAGAAGTCAGTTCTAAATGCATTGTTAGCTTCATCAAGTCTAACATCATTACTAGATTTGGTGTACCTCATACCATATTGATGGACAATGGCACCAACTTCTGTTCATCTGAGGTGAAGAAATTGTATGAAGAATACAACATTAAATCCAACCATTCATCTCAGTATCATGCGGCAGCCAATGGCCAAATAGAAGCCTTTAACAAGACTCTTTAAAATATACTTCAATAGATGGTGGATAAATATAAGAGGTCATGGCCTGATAAACTCTTTCATGCTTTATGGGCTTATCAGAATACCACCCGCAATGCAACGTGGTCAACTCCATATTCGTTGGTATATGGAACAGAAGCAGTCTTTCCAATTGATGTTCAATTTCCCTCACTCAGAGTAGCCATTTGTGATCAGTTATCTACAGATGAGCAATCCCAAAAGCGATTGAATGAATTGGAACAGTTAGATGAGAAAATATTGTGCACTTTGCACCACTTGGAAATCTATCAGAATTGAATAGCACGAGCTTTTAACAAAAAAGTTCGTCTTCGTTCATTCATTCAGGGAGAATTGGTATTACTTATCAGAACTCCAATGATACCAGGAAAGAAACATCTCAAGCTTGAGCCAAAATGTTAAGTACCTTATTCAATACATAGGGTATACTCCAATGGATCTTATTCATTAATCTCGATGGATGGAGAACTCATTACTACTCCAACTAATGCCAGATTTTTGAAGAAATATTTTGTATGAAATACAAAGTATTCACATTATGTCCCCGCAACATGACACTGAACTGTGTAGCACCAGTTCATCCTTGATATATGACGTTAAACTATACAGCAATGGTCCTGTATGACCTTAAACTACAACTTCGTCCCACACGACACTAAACTGTGAAAAAGTTCCCTAAATAGTCCAGTATGACATTAGACTGCAACTAGGTCCTGTATAACCTTAAAATGAATCATCAACGGTCCATGCATATTACCCTAAACTATTTTCAAGTCCCTTACGTCTAGTAAGATGTTAAACTATTATGTCCTAACTACATGACTCTAAACTGTATAAAACTCCCTTACGTCCAACAAGACGTTAAAATGTGACGTCCTAACTACATGATGCTAAACTGTATAAAAGTGCCTTACGTCCAGAAAGACATTAAACTATATAATCATCAAAGATCATGTATGACCTTAAACTACACCACCGTCCAGCATGACATTAAACTGCACCATCCACGGTCCATGCATATGACCATAAACTATTCACACTTTCGTCCAACATGACGTTAAACTGTGGAAAAAAATCCCCAATGCGTCCAACATGACGTAAATGGTGTGCTATTTTTTCTTTACTGCATGACATTAAACTGCGCAGTCCCTCTTTCGTCCAACATGACCTTAAACTCTATTTTCCCCATCGTCCTAACTACATGATGCTAAACTGTACAGAAAATTCATGATACGTCATACATGACATTAAACTGTATTTTGTCCCTACTACATGACACTAAACTGCACAGCACCAATAGTCCTAACTGCAAGACTTTAAACTGCATAGTCCCTTTATATGTCCTACATTACATTAAACTGTGCATCGTTAAGGTTGTTGTTACCTCTTGTTTCTCACACCGAGTATGACTCACGTGAGCATAGAGAAAACCTCAAACGTAACACTCTCTTTGGGCCGCTAACCATGTATAAGTCCCAACAACATTTTTTTATTATTTAGATCATTTTCCCCAAGAACAACTTGATCATTAATTCATTCTTTAATTGAACTACACGGACTTTGATCCTTGCCCTCCAGGCTGGGTATGTAGGCAACCTCTCAGGGTTCAATCCCAAAAACAATCTCTTCACATCGGTTCACCACCATCTCATATGATGTTGATTCGTGAAACCGCCCCTAGAATCAATATCTTGACATTGATTGACTTCTGTCCTTGTTATATGACATTAAACTTTGCAACACTTTTGTCCGGTACGACAATAAACTACAATACTCTTTGATTTCCACATTTGAGAGAGAACTATTATTGACATTGATTTTTCAATCATGTTTCATTTCAAAATACTACGTGCATACATGGTAATGCCTAAACTTTTTATCTCATGTTAAACCATCATTTCACTAAAGTTCCCTTCCACCCTTCACATGTACGAACCATATTTGTACAAAGGGTAGTTCTAGAACTACGTGGGCTTGATTCCCGTCCTTGTGGGATACATAGGAATGTTTGAGTATCCCTCGAATCCAGCCCCAGGTCTTTTTGGGCCTAACCCCAAATTTCACTTTCAATCCCTTGGCTAAAAATTCCTCATGAAAACACACACTGTGTATTCATTATTATGGTCCGAACTCTATGACCCTAAACTAAGATCTCTCATATTTTCGTCCTACATGACGTTAAACTTCATTTCATGAACTATGTATGGCTTGATTCTCATTCTTATGAGATACGTAGTGAAGTCCAAAATTTCCATTCAGGACCCAGCCACAACATAATTATGGTTATCATTGACCTATGTATCTCTATATACATTGGAAAATACCCATATTTATGTGTTATAATCCTAACCATAAATATTTTCAGATCTTCATAACCCTTTTCATGACTTTTTAGTCACAAAAATGTCAAACATCTGAGAATTTTTTTTCCTGACTATGCAGTACGTGCACATAGGTGGCCTTGCATAAACAGTCCACATAACAGACTTGTTAGCCAAAAGATACTATTTTATTTAACTATGCAGCCAATGACCTTAGGTGGCCCTGCATAATTCAACCCCCTAACGGGTTTGTTAAATTAGGGTAACTTCATTCTTGGGAAGAATGCCTCTTTTTTCCTTATTTGTCTTAAACAACAGTATGTAGGGATCCGCAAAAAAAATATCCATCCTTAACATATTTGTCCCATATCTTTTTTCATGATCTGAAAGTATTCAAGTCTATGGTTTATTCTTCTTCCCTACGTTTGGGTAAGACCTTCGTAGGAGTGATATTCATCCAGTTCTTCGATAATCTTGTCTGAAAATATCTTCTCCATATTCAAGTATCTCTTTCCATACAACAAACTCTATACTTTAGAAAATTTGAATCTCCATAATATTTCACTGGCTTTTAGCACTAGGAATGTAAATTTCTGAGAGTTCTTTTGCCTGACTATGCAGCACGTGCCCATAGGTGGCCTTGCATAAACAGTCCACATAACAGACTTGTCAGCTGAAAGATGCTATTTATTTGACCCTACAACCAATGCCCTTAGGGGGCCCTACATAATTCATCCCCCTATCGGGTTTTGTTAAATAATAGTAACTTCATTCTTGGAAACTACTTCTTCTAATGCCTTTTAACTCATTTTCATATCATTCCTCAGATTAAAATATTCTTAAGCCATAGTTTACATTTTTTCTCTCATACTTGAGTATGGTAATATGTTTTCAGATAAATTTTCAAGGAATTGAATCAATTTTAATCCATTTTGGTCAAATCTATTTCGACCTTAAACATTAGCCCCTTTATGTCCGACATGCATGACATTAAACTGCCCACAAAAGACAAAGGAACTCTGAATAAAAGACAAGTTCCAGCTCACTAAATATTCATTTTTGTATGATTTACGTAATATTGAGCAATTAAAAGGTTCAAAGTTTGTATGGTTATTTGTAATAATCCTAGTAAAAATCAATCTATGTTTACTAAGCCCATTGGATTAAGTAAATTTGAAGCAGGTAGTGATAGAATTCAGGTACAAATGATTGAAGATGAAATTGTTTTTCATTGATACACAAGAGTTAGAAGGACATCCACAGACTAGAGTCTCTTCTCTTTTTCAATAATTACATGAGGCTTTCAACATAACTCTTCATTTGATTTACGGCATCCTGAGATTTATCAGCAGTTACATGAATCTCGTGCACTTGACCATCTTCACTCTTTTCACCTTGATGAAGTGCCTTCTTAGCATCTGCGATGGATTTCATGCCATTCATGTGAGTTTCATCGAATGATTTATTAAGTTGATCATGTTCCCCAATAACAGCATCTAACTGTTGATGGAGTTGCACCTGCTGGAAAACTTTTTCATTGATTTTATGGTTAAGCTCCTTCATCTTGGCAGCATAATCAGCTTCAGCATGGGATACTGCAGCCTCAAATTCGCCTATGTTTACTGACAGTTTCACTCTGATCAAATCTTCACGAATTTTTTGAGCCTGCTCCCTCCTGAAAATGGTCGGTTTCACCGTGGCGTGGATCTTTTCATATCCAAAAGCACCAAGTCCTAGTATAACAAATTGGGATGACAATCGAGGAATTTTCGATGGTAGCTCTTCTAAAGGCACCCCAGATATGATGTTCCATATGTTGTTCCATGCCTTACGTCGTGAAAAGATGAACGCTTTAAGCATCTCTAGATCTGATTCAACATCATCGTCAGAGGGGGGCATGTAATCTGGAATTAATGCACCTAAAAAAGTTCCTTGTCCTTCTTTTTCCCCCTGATTTGTGTTTCATCACATTCAATTCTTGTTGGGGCAGAGGCTGAGGCCTCAACTCCGGATCTAGTCATTGTAGTTGATGGTCCTGCTTGATTAATTGAAATATTTAGTTAGCTTCAAAGGATAACAAAAGAATAGATTGTCTTGCGAATAAAGTATAATCACAAATATTGTTATCCATTACCCAAGGATGGTCCAGCAACCTGAGAAGACTTCTCCCCATATTTCCCGGACTCAACAGGATTTTCAAGATGGGTCTCAGGAGGGTTTATTGGGTTTTTCTCTACTTGAGCTAATGTTTCTGCAATGGTATGGTTGACATCAATGTCCACACCCTCGTCAGTAATTGGAAGTTCATCAGCTTCTACGGAAGAAACTGCATATTGTTTTCAGTCATGGTTAGAAGTATAAATTTTAAAAAAAATTGGGAGAAGGGTATCACTCATGACCAAGGTCTTCTAAATCACATGACAACTTAGAATGATCATATAATTCTTTGAAAGTCATTCCATGATTCATCATTTCATCCAATGATACTTCAGAATCCTGGTTAGTCTCACCAGTGGGAGCATTTGTTACATCTTATTGCCGACTTATGTCCTACAACCCCTGACCCTGGACAGCATCTTCAGCAGTAGGAGGGATACTGGGAATGGATGGTAGCTCTTCTCCAGGAGCAACCAAGTCATCTTGGGTCTGTGATTGTTCTACAGCACCCTCCACGGCCTTTGAAGGAGGGTCAGTCCCTTCCCTCAAGGGGGAAATTGAAGAAGCCCCTGCAATCCTCAGAAATATTAGTAACCATGTGATTATGAGTATAAACTCATGATTATTCAAAGGACTTACCGCTACTAATGAAGCATTTAGCTGTGGATTTCCTCCTTTGTTGACTTGGATTCTTTTTTCTCGAAGTATCAGTAGTCTCCCTTATTTGTACTTGGATTGGCGAATGGAAGGCTATGTCTAGTGCCTCATTCATGGCCTGCTGGCCTAGAGATATCTCGCCTGGTTCGCGAGGAGAATCAGCAGCAGCCCCGGTAGCAGTACCACCAGGGAAATACTGTGGCAAAGGAACCCCAATTCCTTTCATTGAAAACTGCGTGATGGAGAAAATAACTTCCTTAAGTAACAAAGCTTCAACTGAAATCACGTTGCAAAAAAATAAGGAAAGAAAACATACATCTTCAGGAGCCACATACTCTTACCATTCCTCATCTCTAGAACCACCAGCCCCCTCTGTGGTACCACGATCAATCATTTCCTTCACCCGCCTTGTGATAGGAACAGAGTCATCATTGGCATATATGATCATTTCCAGCTCTCTAATGTAAGCTCACACTTCATTGGGGTTATCTTATTATTTAATATTTTTAGAAGCTATATGATTTCCTATTCCAGGAAGTTGTTGGCCCTCACACAAATCTAGCCAGGTGGTCTCAGTACCACAGTATAAGCCCTTCCATAGCTGAACAGCCTCTGGTCTTAGATATGAAGGCTGTGAGGAAGGACCTATAATTTTTGATTTTAATTTCTTCCCTGCTCCTGGAGCTACAGATAGAGAATAAGAAAGTAAGACTTATTACTTTATAAAGTAGCAGTGATTGAAATTACTACAATAAAACAACTCACCAGGAGTTGATGGAGTGGGTCTTTTAATTTTGGACGGAGGATTATATCGGGCACGAAACCGCTTTGCTGCCGGTTGTGCCTCATCATCCCCATCATGATAATCCGATGAATCAGTTCTAGAAGAGGAGTCTGTTGAACCTATTTCAGGTGGGGAAGCGTCACCTTCATGAGGAAGGGTTTCTTTCTCTACAGTCCTCTTCCTCTTTTAAACTTGATATACTGGGTGATTCAATATCCCTTTGGGGTATGATGCTATCCAGTGTTCGGCATAATATGTAGTCAAATTATGTGCCGCTTTTTCAACTGGTTGATCAAATACTTCCCCAGTCTTCTCTCTTGTTGTCAGCAGCCATAGTTGTCGAGCAACTATCAGATGTTGCTCTAACCTGACATGTACCGAAGGGGATACAATAATCTGTTGCAGACATCTAAATTGGCGTGCAAATCTATATGGATCATAGGCCTCACATATGATCTCTCCATCAATCTTGGCTACTAACACACCATCTCTGCAAGCTAGCATGTATGCCCTCAAATCCAAATGGGATGTCCCATCATCAACAAACCGCCGAGATGGAGGACTTACATAGGGAAAGAAGTTGACTTCCTTAACCATTCTCAACCTCACTTTCATGTCATAACCATTAACATCTAATGGAGCATTTCCAGAGAATGCTTGAACTGACGGACTGAAAGAGCTTCCAGGAATTTGTAATCCATTCTGTATATTGTATGTCCTGAAGTGAGTGGCGATCCATCCCCACAAAACCTAGAATGGTCCCCCCATTCTTAAAGGAGATTTATCCCGGAAAACATGAAGTAAAATCCTATGAATCTTTTCTAAAATGGGAGTAGATAACCCAACAATTTTTCCCTCAGCCAACTCTGCCACAATGATGAAGGTCCCTGGCCTAACACCTCCCTTCGAATCCCTGACCGGCAAGAGATAAACACTGAGCCACATTGCCAAGAAACCCGCTAGATGAGTATTCTTTGTAATTATTTGATTCACTTCATATCCCCACTTTTCAAACTCTCCTGCTTCTAGAGTTGGCCAGAATGTGCCAGGAGCTCCTCTCTTCTCAGGTTTTGGATAGGTGGTAGGACGACTAGGCCAGGTATCCTTGGATTTCTTTTTCTTGGATCCTTTTTCTTTTGGCTCCATCCCTTTCTTCTTAGTAAGAAACACATTCATCCATTCTTCAGGATGAATATCTTTTCTAAAATGAGTTAATGAGGTATCTGAACTCTTGAGCCTGTGGAATATTTTAAATAATTCTCGAGCTAATGCAAGAGTCTTCTCTGAATAATTACATGTCACCTTGGACGGATTGAATTCATCATACATATCTCCCAAAATTGGAGCCCCTGAAATCTTGTGGACATTCCACAAACTGATACCTACTTCTCCATGAGTCAAATGGAAAGAATTAGTTGCTGGGCTCTAGTGGCTGAGTATCTCTGGTACGAAGTTATCATGTCTGTAAACATATGTTTCCCAACCCAGACAACCTCATATATTGCAGCTCTCTTTAGATCCTCGATAAACTCTGCGCAGGTCTGTCACACCCAATATGCCCACATCCAAGTTGGCTTCACACCTCCCCCAGGACGGAAATCCCATCTATTCTTCCAGCCTTTGGATTGATCCATCTGAGCATTTTTGAAGATTGAAGGATGATAATGTAGTTGAAGCTCATGTGTATGTTTTTTCAGATATGGTGTGCAAGGGCTATGATGCATTACATAGGCCTTCTCCACTGTTCCAGCATTTAGAAATACTCCTCCACCAGAGATATTTGCTGAAGCAAATTTGGTATAATTCTAAACCACGAAAATGGATGATAATTCTTTATTTATGGAATAATGACTTCTTATTGATGACCATAGCCATACAAAGGTAGAAATGTGCTTTGAGGAAAGTTGAGATGATATTTCTTCAGATACATAGCCAAATCAGGAAGAGTACTATCTTTGACAGTATAGTAATGATGGACAATGATGTTCATCATATCATCTATCCGATTGCTAGCCAGTTCATCAATTAATCCGGGTCTAAGAGCCATTAATTCTGCACAATGAGTTGAATAAATTAATTTATAAATGAAATAATTTTTCACAAACTTTGTGAAAGAAATCAAAAAAAATGGCTAAGGCATTAAGGCGCGCAATTATGGAGATGTCGCGCAAGTGTTACATGTGCCGCAAAATTTGTTGTCGCGTATATCTCACCGTGCAAGTCCTATTACCTTGAGAGTAGCACGACAGCGAGGAAACAGTGGAAAAAAGAGACTTGCGCAGCGAAGATGACTTGTGCGGCGAGAGCTCTAGAAATTCGGGATCAGATGCTATACACGGACAAAAGCCATGTATTTATAGGCCAGGAGCCCTATCTGCGCGCCGTTAGCGTGATCAATGCCTGCGTGACGCAAACTTACGCACCACCCTCTGTGCCCTGAAGACTTGCGCACCCCCTTTTCCTTTGAATGTATTCGATTTCCTCAGAGTCAAATCATCCTTTCTCTCCGGATCCAACTCTAAGGGGGGACTTTTGTTGACGCTCCTTTCATCACAGAATCTAAAGATCAGAAAAGGGGAATATCTAAGCTCAAAGTGATTCAACCTTTGAAGAAAATATCAAAAATTGACAAAGGCATGAACAAAGGATCAAAAGCAACTGCACCGCGCATGTTATATCACTGTCGCACAAGTGGACATGCGCGACGCCCTTATGGTCAGGCAAGTGACTTGCGAGACCTAATTGATAACCTCCCGGTAACCGTCTGGGGTCTTCTCCTGCCTATAAATAGACCCTGTGGGCCCCCCATTTGAGAGGATCTTTTTCCAGAAACTCGGATTGAAGCTCCCGACGCCCAAGTCTCTTCGCAATGCTTCCGGAACACTTTTAATGTAATTTCTTACCTAGAACGGACGATCTAAATGGAGGGAGTAAAGTCTAAGTGTTGAAACACATCAACACTTGCGTACCTGAGTGGTCAGCCCTTAAGGGAAGTGGTCACACTTGTGCGCCGCCTTATTTCTTCGATAGAACTTGCACATCCCTTTTCTGGAAGAACCTCAAGAGGATTCTAAAGGATTTAATAAAGAGACGCTCAAGTATTTCAATTCCGGTTGACCATTGCGCAAGTACCCCACGTGTCGCGCAGGTATACCTATGCGACCAATACTTGCGCTCTGCCGCAGTACCTGTGCGCCGCCGTAGTACTTTTGCGCACCTTTCTTTTTTGGTGCATTTATTTCCCATTTCACCTATCATAAGCCATTACACCTTTTATTATCAAGATTCAGTCTTTATGACGCTCTAAAAATCCATTTATGGCATGATTTCTTGATTTGACTTCCATATCTGAAAGGAATTCGGTGGAATATCTCTCCAAACCTAGTGATTTACATATCTTTATGTCACTAAATATTGAGAGTTCATTCATTCAACCTCATCCTTTAAAATGAGAGAATCCTTAACTTGGGTCTCCTTTTCAAGAATAATCCCCAGTCCTAAATCCTCCAAACTTGGGAATCCTCCTCAGGAGTAAGCACCAAATTCTTAAAATTCCCAAATCTGGGCATCCTTTTCAGGAGTACGCCCCAAACCTTAATCTCATAACCTGGGTCTCCTTTTCAGGAATATGTCCCAGTTATAATATTGGGCATCCTTTTCAGGAGTAAGCCCCAAGTCCTCTAACCTGGGCCTCCTTTTCAAGAATAAGTCCCAGTCATAATTATGGGCATCCTCTTTAGATGTAAGCCACAAGTCCCTTAATTTCTCTTTAACTAGTCTTAATTTTCGTTTGATTTGGGATTCCTTCTTAGGAGTAAAACTCGGTTATCAATCCTCTCCTAATTTGGGTTTCCTTTTCAGGAATAAGTCCCAAGTTATTGTATTCAAATCTCCATGAAGCACATATACCTTATTGGACCCGGTTCCTGGATTTTCTCCCTAATAGTAAATCCTAAACCTTCATCTATCTGGGTAGTCATACATACATAATCCCCAAACCATTTCTTATGATTGCATCTTTCATGGCACAATTGTCTAATTTTTATCAATACCTCTTGTTTCTCACACCGAGCATGACTCACGTGAGCTTAGAGTGTAAAATTAATTATGTCATCCTTCTTTGAGCCATCACTCATAAACGTCATACTCCCTTACTCGAACTACGTTAGTTCTGATTCCTTTTCCAAAACAAAGGATACGTAGGTAGCCCATTTATGGGTTCGATCCCAACTCTGAAATAATTCATGTCCTTCTGAATGACAATAAACTTAAAGTGCCCCACTGAGTGGCTTTAAAACCATCCAAGTCATCATAATCACCAAGATACATTTATATAAATGTTTTGAAGGATACCATTCACCATGAATCTCAAAATAAATATAGATGATTCTCTATTGATGAAGAACCTCGAATACATATAAATGATTCTCTAAATTTCTTACATATTTAATCATTGATTGTTAAACTGAAAGAAAGCTCATATTATACTTGGTAATGTAATAAGGATTCACGAACATAACTTAAATCTATAAAGAGAGTCCCGGAATAGACAATAATTCCCCTCAAAAAGGTGTGATGAGTCCGACCTCCCATCCTCTCGACCAATACAAATTCCTAAGCCACATCAGTCTACAAGATAATGAGTGCCTACCTTTGGAAAGTAGGTCCAAACGGATGTGGAATCATTGGATGTTTCCGGTTCTACGAAAAAAACCGCTAGAAACCGATCGGAACGTTTGAATCTCCCACTCAGGAGGTCATCCCAGAATTCCGAGTGAAATAGCGCTGAAGGCTAAATAACTATGGGAGGCCTTTGAATAAGTACTTGTAGACTCACAAGAAGCCCAATGAATTAATAAATGTAGATTAAAAAAGAAAAGAAAAGAAAAGTAATGTACCAACTTCTGTAAACAACCACAAGAAGTGCATCGACCTCAAAAAAGTAAAAAGCAAGTGCTGAAAGTAAACTTAAAAGAAATGGTAAAAACACACACCGAACCAGAAATGTGTCACAACCCAGCAACAGGTAAACAAAATTAAACAGATGGGAGAGTCCCACTCCTAGAACCCAACTACGACCACCATATGCAGTTCAAACTCCCGAAGTCCTAAGCTCTGTCGATGTCACAACCAACCTGCCCATCGTCTGCAAGGACACACCAAGTGAGGGAAAATCCCATAAGGGGTTAGGTATAAAAAACTCAGTAGGATGCCCCGAAGGGTCAAGGGAGGAAAAAATGAGGTACTAAATAGGTGAGAAGTAGATAGATCAGGGAAAAGTAAATGAGTATAATCTAGAGTGCAGAATAGAGTATAGATCAACCCAACAAGAGGAAGGAAGAAGGCTTGTCCTATCACAAGGAGATAGAAATGGTGAGAAGATGAACTTCATGTTGATACTTCACTACCTATAGAAGGAGTGTATACTCATCCAACCACGAGAATCTAGACACATAAAGCATGTGGCATACCCCGCACATCATCGCCACTCTTGGAAGGAAAGTAGCTGAAACCCAAGGAGCGGGTACTGGAACACAGTATACATATATATATGCTCTGTCAAGAAACCTGAACAATATCGTAAGGGGATCTCTGTCCCATTGCTCAGTCCAAGAACGTGAGTATCCTATAGTCCAAAATGTAAACACCATAGAATCCCGGCATCCTGCACGTCTTCCCCGAACCGCAAGTCAATGGGCACAAATAACCACACCTCGACACTATCTTCTTTTGGCGGTACAGAATCGCCTGCACGGTTTTATGTCGGGTCACATGGACACATCATTGTGGGGAAAGAACCACTTTTACTTGATATTTTCAGGGAATTTCAAACCACACCTCTTCATTGTTACACAGTCGAGAGGTCTTCTCAAAGTCAAGTTGTCACATCACCTACCCATACAACCAAGGGTCCTGCTCTGGTAGTCATGGAGAAAAGTCATCGACTACCCTCATAAGAAGAACTGAATCTGAAATGCCAACCGGTGACCCACTGCCTAGCCCTGCTGAAGGGTAAACCCTAATACATCATCAGGCGACCCACTGCCCTGACATGTTGCAGGGTAAACCCGAAACCAGTCGACAGGTGACCCACTGCCTAGCCCTGCTGGTGGGTAGACCTAGAAGAAGTTGACAGGGGACCCACTGCCCAGCCCTACTGGAGGGTACACCTGAAATAAGTCCATAGAGGACCCACTGCCCATTCCTGTTGGAGGGTAGACCAGGAATAAGTCGACAGGTGACCCACTGCCCAGCCCTGCTGGAGGGTAGACCTAGAATAAGTCGTCAAGAGACCCACTGCCCAGCCCTGCTGGAGGGTAGACCTGGAAGTAGTCGATAGGTGACCCACTTCCCATCCCTACTAGAGGGTAGAACTAGAAATAATCTGGCCAACTGTAATGGAAACAACCTCTTGAGTAGAAAATCGGTGCCCGTGTAAAGTATTGGTAACACTAGAAACCAAAATAACCCTGCTGGTCTAAACCATCGTTAATAGAATGACTATCTGCATCATAAGAGGTCAAAGGTACGTAGAGAAGAACATGACACCTAAAACGGGCCCACACGACTAGTGGACCTATGTCATCTCCGAACAAAGTGCACAAACGTCCTTGGGTACAAACAATAACATGTACCTCCATGCATTCCCGTATACTCCTAGAGTATACAACATTTCCACCCCAAAGGCTATCGTGCACATGGAACCCAACATCAACGTGATGGGAGAAAACAAAAAATCTACAACTTTGTTCCTCCATGACCCTAGGGGCCAACCACTTCCCCTTAAGCATTTACTTCACTCCCATTGGAGTGAATGTGATCACACGACAAGGGTTCACTGCAATCATCGCAGGAAGAACCACCACATGAGCACCTTTCATGCTTTTAAATTGAATAAGATCATGTAATAGGATCCGATCACCTGAACAAATTACCACATTGTAATCCTCATGAAAAAACATGTGAGATAGAATAATTACTCACCGCAAATGGATATCCAATGGAAAAGTCTCCAACATCGCTTTACGCCCGAACAACGTCCCATGATCCTGAGCCTCGGCCCCAAAAACAGTCTGGCGCTTCGCACCGTGGAGATCCCCTCGTAAAAGCAAGCCAAATTGACTACTCACTTGCATTGAATAGATATCCAGAAAAAAAGATTCATATTTCCATATCGAACGTGAGCGGCGCCATATGAGACCCGCATCCCGGTCCCAAAGCTCCACGAACTGATTGCAACATTGAGAACCTCTCTAAAAAGTACATAAGATTGAATAATCACTTGTCCAAAATAGACAACCAGTGATAAAGATTGAAATCACCGCCAACTACTAAAACAACCCTCATGGGGCCCGCATCGCCATGCAGAATTAATGCTGGCATACTGAGCCACTACAATGCCCTCAGAATAACACACAGAATCGACATCTCGCACACCCTGAACGGACGTCCGATGAAAAAGTTGTGAAACACTACTCACAGCTTAAATCACAGGCCATGGGGACAATGCCTCAACTCTGTTTTCAATGCAAGGAACCACCGTGGAATACTCTGCCACATCTCCAGGGTTGCAACCCCGCTGACAGCGCCCAAATCAGACATCGGATGTGTCTGCACAGCCCAAAACATGAAACTCGGGAAAATGCTAATCCACACAACGTACGCATCGTGCCACTGATCCCCTTGTATCAAGAATTAAAAATTCCCGAGGCTATCTCAAAACCTCCATCTCAATCCGAGGATCACTTTTTTGCAGACGAAACGTTAATCAGACACTCCATGTATGAGCTGCGTTCGATCCAACATTTGAAAACAATAATATTATTAGTATTTCTCGGGTGCTTTATTGACTCACTCCATGATTCACCTAAAGATACCCAAAGGTGGTCTTAAAAAGACCGCACTAAAAACAGAGGCACACTATCACTGACGGCGCATGAATTGGACGACGCACGGGGAATTTACGTCCGATTCATCATTTTGATAATTATAATACTATTATAATTATTAAAATCATTTTTTATTTTTTTCCTACGGATTTTTCTCTCTCCAATTAAGGGATACCCCTCTCTTTTCACCCATGCACTGTTTTTTTCTCTTTTGTACTTCGTTCTCCAGCAGGACCTACGTACAATGAGTCCTTCTCTATGTGCGACCTTAGGTCGCCTCGCCCCCAGAGACCCGCACTGGTTCTGCTCACCCGGCCTGCTCACGGATCTGCTTCTGCCATGCGCCACTATCATCGTACTAAGCCGCCCGCTATCACCCGGACCAGACCGCTACATGGGAATCTGCCTGCGGAAGTCGTCACTACCTGGCTCGTCGAACCGCCGCTGGCCTTCCGCAGAAGGCCATATTTTTCTAGAAAACCTCAAATCCCACTGGAAACTTCGTCAGGCTGTCTCGGACTCCACAGGACTAAGAATTTCAATCCGAAAAATGTATCAGAAATATTAGAACACCCTCTTCTCAAAAACGGACTTCTCTAAATGATTCGATAACATTTTGATGCATATAGAAATTCAATGGGGGGGGGTTGAGATTAAAAATGCAAACCCGAACCTGAAGCTTCGTTACTGATCCACCTTCACGGTTGCTACTTCCACCTTGATTGAGATGGAGGAGAAGGATGTGGAAGAAGATAGGATACCTATGGTGAGGGGTTTCATAAGGGAGAGTGTGGGTGAAGAAGATGAAATTAAATAAATAAAATTAATTAACCCTTTAATTTATTAAAAACTCAAACAAATTTAAATCTAGGTCCAAAACCCCAAATGCAGTGAATGTTAGGTCGTGTCTACAGTAAAAACCACCTCCTGATCACAATGTTTGTCTCATAATTTTAATCTAAGGCTCCTTTCGAAAGGTATAAAATCTATCGTCTGAGACAACTTAATTACGAAAACATCCCACATGGCATTTCCAATATAGGGCCCACACCCCCCAAAGTTACACCCCTTCTAGGTTAAACGACATGCTTCAAACCAAACGGTTCCTTCAGTTTTCCCATTCGAGCAACCATTTAAGATTTATTCTATTTATTTCGTGTGCACAGTGTGAATGCACTGAAAAATTAATTCCGGCCACACCGGGGCTCGGAATTGCACACTTTCTGAAGTTGTTTCTCTGGAATAACATCAAGAATATTCCAAAATATTTTATAGAAAAAACCGGTTTGTTACATCATTCCCTACTTCATGATTTCCGTCCCCAAAAAGTAGAACTAGGGAAACAACTCAAGGTACTAGGCCCACACCTGTCTCTCATGTACCTATAAGAACTCTTGCACAGTTCTACGTTACCGCACACAGACCAATGGATTTTATCTATTCACTCGAGGTCTACCCTTGCGGATGACGTGCATAGGATAACACCCACATATCCTCATGTAAACCACACAGGAGACGTCGTGCACCCACTCCCGACATTGGGGTTAGGGAAAGGTGGTAGTGAACCTCTCCATCACTTCGCACATTCTCAAACTGCCCAAACGACCTGCAAGGTAGCTTACCACCCCAGCCGAACCCCTACGTCACCCACCGCAACTAGAAACACTATTTGGACCTAGGAAAAAGACAGGTGTTTCCCTCCATCATAATATCCATATGGTGAAACACCAAAGGATATCTAGTCACACAAGATTTCACAGTTGATGTCCCATGAACAATACTGTCTTACACGCTCCAAGAGCGAAGGAGTCGACATCATCGACTAAGGGAAAAGTTCCCACTCCTTCTACGTTTCCATTATATGGTTACACTGACACCCCACGTCACCCTATAACACAACATGAAAGGAGCAGGGAGAAAAGGGAACATCACACAAAAAGTCTAACAATTATACTGAAAAAAGTAGAAGAGATGTAGAGCATACCTCTTATGACCTCATGCTCTGCAAGATAGTAGACATTCAAAGCTTACGGTTGTCTGTGGTCCCAACTATCAACTCCCAAAGCCTAACGTGGACTGCCTATTGGTGATGGGAAATCCTAGTAATTCCTTCCCCCACATCCATCTCCCCCTCTCCTCTTCTAGCACCACCTATTTGGCCACTACTACGATCACGACACTGCCTCTATCATGGTGGTGCGCAGGTTGCCTACCCAAAGATCTCAACATACATGGTTGGCCAATCTCATGCCATGTGACCTCGCCCTTCACATGCACAACACCATAACTCTCTGGTATTCCTTGGTACCCTCTAATTTTACTGTGGTGTATGACCACATCTCCAAAACCGGAAGTGGTAAGGCCTCCTACATCAAGGTTCTGTCAGTCAACGCGTTCTTGTTGCGCCAGACATCTTATCTCTGTCAAGACTGGTACCACCACCAACTGTAGAGCATGACAAGAAGATCTTTATCACCCTTGCATGCTCTAGAACCTCAGCATAAGTTGGAATTACCAATGGTACTATGACATAATGAATATCTCTATGGAGACCCCTCTTGAACTTCCAAGCTTGGAAGTTGCCAATGTGGACCAAGTCCAGGTAAAAACGTGCATGGTCTGCAAAACTAGCCACGTACCCAATCATCATCATCCCTCCCTGCTGAAACTGCAGGTGCTCCTAGATCCGAGTAGAGTGTAAGAAGGAGGGGTAAGACTCATCACAAAACATTAGCTTAAATTAATCCCCGGAAATTGACGTCTCATCGAGTAACTGAGTCACCAGACTCCATCAACGCACATATGCTCTGTGGAAAAGGTTGGAGGCCAAAGCCACCATAGGATCTATTAGTGTATGCAAAAGCCTGAAGAGGCAAACCACTACCTCCAGTCAATAATCTGTTACCTAAGGGTTTGGCTCAACACTTAACCTCAGCTGTATCTGTCATTGGAACACACAGTACTTGCTCAACCTATGCTCAAGCTCTATCTCCTCTAATGGAGCTTTCTACTGCTCACCAGGTGGGGGTGCTGTTACGATCCCCCCACCAATGAAAGGGACTCGCATGATGGTTCCTGGACTGAGGTCTCTTCGAACACATGGTCGTCGTCACAAACCAATGCTAGTGTCATGGCTGGCTGTCTTCACGGAGGCATCTTGAATGTTATTAGGGAGTCCCACAATCATTTTAGCATATATGTATAGAACTGTTACAACAATGGGGATCTAACTCAAGAAGAATTGTTAAAGACTAAATCCTAGGTAATGCCAATCAAATTTTTCCCGCAAAAAGTATCTCAACATGCCGAGTCGACAAGCGGGTTATCAGGGTACTGTTAAATCGATACGTCACCCACCACACCGTCACTGGACTCCCTATCGTGATAGCTGCTCTGAGGATATGTTGACACTATTCCCCTAGAACCCAAACAATTTCATTTTAGGGACGTCCAAACAACGTCCCGAGGAATGAAACACCTCTGATACCACATTGTCACATCCCGACCCTACCCAGGCTCGAGCCGTAAATACCCCAAGGCCGCATACAAAGGCCAGGGGCTGGTGACAATCGTCGAAGGCTAAAAACTCGGGGAGGCATTTTACTAAATACCTGTACACATACATGCATCCCACTCAATGCAGAAGCGCAGAGTAAAATGAAAATAAAAGTAGAGTAATGTACCAACTTCTATAAACAACCACAAAAAGTTCATCGACGTGTAAATAGTACAACGCAAATGATGAAGGTAAACTGGAATGAAAAGGGAAAAGCACGCGGCCAACCTAGAAAAGTGTCACAACATGACATCAGGTAAACAAAAGTAAACAGCTGGGAGAGTCCCACTCCTGGAACCCGACTATGTCCACCGTATGCATTCCAAGCTCCCAAACTCCTAAGATCTTCTAATGTAACGACCAAACTGTCTGTTGTCTGCAATGGCACACCAAGTGTGGGAAAAGCCCAAGCAGGGGTGAGTATAAAAAAACTCAGTAGGATGCCCCGAAGGCTCAAGGGAGCAACAAAAGTGGTATTGAAGTGGTGAGCAGTAGATCAAATAGGGAAAAGTAAAGGAGTATAATCCAGAGTGGAGTAAATAGTACAGATCAACCCAACAAGAGGAAGAAAGAAGACTCGACCTATCACAAGGAGCTAGATACAATGATAAGATGAAATTCATGTCGAGTCTTCACTGCCTATATAAGGATATTAGACTCATCATACCATGAGAAGATAGACACGGAAGTCAAGTGGCATACCCCGCGCGTCTTCGCCTATCATGGAAGGAGAGTAGCCAAAACCAAAGGAGTGGGTACTGGAACAAGGTATACCAATATATATGCTCTATTATGAAACATGAACAAGATCATAATGGGATCATCATCTCATAGCTCAACACATAAATTTGAGTATCCAAGAGTCCCAAAAGTAAACATCATCGATACCCAGCATCCTGCACGTCTGCCCCAAACCGCATGTTAAGGGGCTCAAATCATTGCACCTTGACACTATCTGCTTTGGGCAGCACTGACTCGCTAGCACGGTTTTAGGTCGCATCACAAGGACATGTCTTGGTGGGGAAAGCACCCCCTCATATATGATATTTCTAGAGAAAGTCAAACAACACCTCTTCATTGTCACACTATTGAGAGGTCTTCTCAAAGTGAAGATGTCACATCATTGACCCGTACAACCAAGAGTCCCACTCCGGTAGTCTTGGAGAAAAGTCGCCAACTAGCCTCATAAGAATTCCTAAGTCTAAAATGCCAATGGGATACCCACTTCCTCACCCTACTTAGGGTAAACCCGGAACAAGTTGACAGGTGACCCACTGCCCAACCCTGATAGAGGGTAGACTTGGAAGAAGTCGACAGGCGTCCAACTACCCAACCCTGTTGGAGGGTAGACCTGGAATAAGTCATTAAGCGACCCACTACCCCGTACTGTTAGAGGGTAGACCTTGAATAAGGTAACAAGAGACCCAATATTAAGCCCTGTTAGAGGGTAGACCTAGAATAAGTCGACAGGTGACCCACTTCCCAACTCTGCTGGAGGGTAGACCTGGAAGAAGTTGACAAGTGATCCACTACCCATCCCTACTGGAGGGTTGACTTGGAACTGATCTGGACGTCCTTACTAGAAACAACCATCGATGTAGAGGGTCGGTGCCTGTGTAATGTATTGGTTACACCATAATCTACAATAACTCTGCTAGTCTAAAGCATCGTTAACAGAATGACCATCTGTGTCACGATAGGTCAAAGGTATGCAATTAATAACACGACACGTACAAGGGGCCCACACAACGTGTGGCCCTATGTTACCTCTGAACCAAGAGAACAAATGTCCTTGGGTACAAAACCCAACATGTACCTCCAGGAATTCCCTTATTTTACCAGAGTATACCACATTTCCAGCCCAAAGGATATCGTGCACACGACACCCACCGTCACCGCGAAAGGTGAAAACAAAACTTTTCCAACATTCTTCTTCCATGGCCTTATCATGTCCAACCACTTTCCCTTAAGCATTTACGTCACTCTCACAGGAGTGAACGCGATCACATGCCAAGTGTTCCCTGCAATCATCACAGGAAGAACCACCACCGGAGCACCTTTCATGCTTCCACATTAAATAAGATCAAGTAAGAGGCTCCGCTGACGTGAATAGATTACCCCATTATAATTATCGTGGAAAAACACATGAGATAGTTTACTTACTCATCTCAAATGAATATCTGACAGAAAATTAGCCAACACCACTTTACGCCCAAATAGCATCCGGTGATCATGAGCCTCAGCCCCAAAAGAAGACAGGCGCTTCGAACCATAGTAATCCCCTCAGAAAAGCATTCCAAATTGACTTCTCACTTGCATGGAGCAGATATCTGAAGAAAAAGAAGCATATTTTCATAAAGAATGCAAGCAGTTCCATGTGGGACCTGCATCCTAGTCCCGAAGCGCTACGAATAGATCACATTGTTGCAAACCTCTCGAAAAAGGAAACAAGATTGACTAATCACATGTCTAAAACTGTCAACTGGTGAAAAAGATCGAAATCAATACCAACTCCCAAAATGGCCCTTGTGGTGCCCACACCACCATTTTGAATTAAAATGGGAAGATTTCTCCATTGTAATGCTCTCAGAAAAACACCCAGAATCGACTGCTCACACGCCCCGAGCTGACGTCCGATGAAAAAGTTGTGAAACGCTGCTCGCAACTTCAAAGATGGGCCATGGTGCCCGCACCTCAACACTGGTTTCAACGCCATGAACCACCCTAGGAATTTACGCTTTGTTGGCAGGGTCACAATGCTTCTGACGACACCAAAATTGGACATCGTTTGTGTCTGTGTCTCCCAAAACCAGAACCTCGGGAAAAACGCTAATCCACATAACGTATGTGTCATGCCAACGAGCCCCTCGTTTCAGGAATTAAAAATTCTCGAGACCATCTCAAAACCTTTGTCTCGATCCGAGGATCGCGTTTTCATAGGCGACACGTTAATCAGATGCTCCATGTTTGAGCTATGTTTGATACAACATTTGAAAATAAGAATAATATTATTATTTCTAGTGTATTTTATTGACCCGCTCCATGTGTCACCGAATGATACCCAATGTTGGTCTTAAAAAGACCACATTAAAAAGAGGGGAACACTTCTGATGACAGCGCATGAATTGGATGAAAAACAGGGAAGTTACGCCCAATTCTCTATTTTAATAATTATAACATTATTATAATTATTAAAATCATTTTTAATTTTTTCCTTACATAGTTTTCTCCATCCATTTAAGGGAGAATACTCTTTATTTCCCCCTTTTCGCTATTTTTTTATATTTTGGACTTTGGTCCCCAGCATGCCCCATGTACAACGGGTCTCCCTCCATGCGCGACCTTAGTTTGCCTCGCCCCTGGAGACTGGAAATTGATCTGCTCGCCCGACATGCTCCCGGAGGTGCTTCTGCCTTACGCCACTACCACCGGCCCAAGACGCCCGCAGATGCCCAGACCAGACCGCCGCACAGGAAGCCGCCTGAGGGAGCCTACGCAGCCTGGCTCTCCGGACAACCTCCAGACACCCGATGGAGTCCAAATTTTGCTGGAAAACCTCTAATCCCACCGGAAACTTCATCGGGCCGTCCCGGACTCCCCGGGACTCGGAATTTCAATCCGAAAATTGCATAAAAAATATTAGAACACCCTCTTTGCAAAAATGACATTCGCTCAATGATTCAAATTTTTTTGATGAATATATCAATTCAATGGGGTAGGATTGAAATTAGAAATGAAATCATGAAAACCCCAACCTTGTTGGGCTTAGCCTGAAGCTTCGCTGCTAATCCACCCTCGCTGATGCCGCTTCCACCCTGATTGGGTGGGAGGAAGAGGAGGTGGAATATGAGAGGATGTTGAGGGTGAGGGGGTTTCTCAACGGAGAGGGTGGGGGAATAATAAGATATTAAATAACGAAAATTAATTAAACCATTAATTAGATAAAAATTCAACCCAATTAAAATCCGAATATGAAACCCCAAACGCAGTGACAGTTAGGTCACATCTAGGGTAAACACCACCTCCTGAGCACAATGGTGGTCTCAGAATTTTAATACAAGGCTCCATTATAAAGATATAAAATCTAACATCTGAGACCACTTAATTATGAAAACGACCTACATGTCGTTTCCAATAGAGGGCCCGCGACCGCGAAAGTTACACCTATCCTAGATTAAACGACCGGCTCTGGACCCAACGGTGCCCTCAGTTTTCACATCCGAGCTACCATTTAGGAGTTATTCCATTTAATGGAGTGACCAGTGTAAACACACATAAAATTTAATTTCAGCCACACATGGGATCAGAATCACACGTCGTCTGAAGGCGCTGCTCAAGAATAACATCAAGAATACTCAAAATTCTTTTATAGAATGAACCAAGTTCTTATTGTAAAACATTAACCAATTAATTAATGGGTGATATAATAACCAAAATATCAACATATATACATTTTTTCCATAATATATCAATAATAAATCATAATATAAAGAAATCATAGAAAGAAAATTGGGTTTTTATGATTTTCAAATAGTATGACAATAAATTAATTCATGAAATAGAATTGTTGATACCAAAAATTCAATATTCCAAAAATTATATTTCATAAATACATATAGATGGTGACTGATAAAATAATACTCTCTTGGAGATAGTTATTATATATTTAAATTGGAAAATAGAAGTGAATCCTAAACGATTCAACATAAAATATTTCGTAATATTCTGGAAAAAGATGAATTTATGAGTAACTTTTGAAAAGATATTTTTTTAAAAAAATCAATAAATAATTATTAAAACATTTTTTATAATCATACACAAATAATGTATCGTCCAAAAAATAAATAAAGGTAATAAAAATGAAATGTGGAGTGTAAGATAAAACCCACGATCATGAAAGGAAAAACATTTTTATTATTTTAAAATACTACTATTAAAACCAACATTACAAAAGAAGTGTATTAAAAATAATTAGAAATTAAGTAAATAAAATTATTACTGTCAAAATAATTAATAAATAAATTATTTTAAAAATATTAGGGGATAACATTTGTTGAATAAAGAACATGGATATTGGAGACAAAATATCATTAATGATAATGAGAATTATTAGTAACATTATAAAACATTAATGAAGGACTAAATTCATCAAGGTGGAATATTTGGATTAAAAATTACATTTTCCACAAATAGAAAGAGAATGTACCATATAATAAGGGAAAGAGAAGAATATATTGAATACATAATAGTGGATTTCTATAATGAAACTTATAACTCAGTGAAAAGAAATTTGAGTTTCCAAAAACCCACACAACATTGTTATATTTCAAATTGAAATCTCATTATAGGTAGAATATGAGAGAGATCAATAAATACAATAAATTGAATAAAAATTATAATTAAATATATCCATTCATAGTATATACACCATAAAATAAATTATGTGGTTTTTATTAAAATATATCTCAATGAAGAAAAATTGAAATGAGGAACCCCTTATGATAATCATATTCTATGAAGTAAGAAATATTTGAAATAGAGTTTTTGTAATATAAATATAATATTAACAAAAACTAAAACTTAATTCAACCATATTTAAAAAATTACCCAAAATATAATAATTAATTTCAAGAATAAACATTAATACTCAATGTAATTCTACTAAGTTATGAAACACCCCTACCTTTTGTCCCAAATTCCATAAAGGTGCTTCAACCTACATTATCATAAATACATATGTATTAATAACATATCTAGTAATCTTATTCATATATATATCCTTAAAAAATTAATTATTATCATTTATTATATATTCATTTGTTATTTAGAGTTTATTTTCATTATCTCATGTTAGTGATTTTTATTTTTTAATCCATGTTTTAAAATGTCAATGTTAATTTCACATAATAAATATTGATTACATAATTTATATATTGTCAATGGAAAATAATATATTATCCATTATTATTAAGAATTTCTAATTTCAATCAATGAGGCTTTTTTCAGATTCATGATGGTGGCAGAATATACAAACTAGTTTCTGTGATTTTTAATGAATTAAGTGTGGTATTTTAATTAATGCATAAAAAATTAATTTTAGCATTCCAAAAAAAAATTAATTATTAATTACTTATTAATATAAAATATCTATATTCAAAATGTTTTTTTAGTCACCCATGATATAAATTTATTGCATCATTCTTTTTGGTGGCTCAACTGATCCAAACATGATAATGCAAAAATCAATAGAATATTATAGAGTGATTTAGTTATAGAATCCTTATTATGTACTTATCATTATACTATTTATTATTTATTAATGACATAAATTATAATTAGGGTGAATTTCATGTATAGAATAATTTCAATGAGGATGATACTTAAAATGAAGAAAATGCTTTACCCTTTGGTATTCTTATTTTGGGTGGTAAAATTTACAATGATGATTTATATTTACAATTTTAAATTGAATTACTATTCATGTTTCAAAAATATAAATCATGTATTAACTAAAATATTAATTAATTAAACTTATATTTTGATTAACACTTTTATTTTGGTGATTTAAAATGAAATATATCGTTCCATGGAGGTGGTAGTATGAACATGCATATAGAAGATGTTTATATTTTTCATTGAAAGAGAGGAAGGTAGAAGTTGGTTAAAATTTTCATAATCACAATAATATTATAAGTATTATATTTTTTATTTAATAAAACTTTAGAACCATCCATTTAAGGATGATTGGGAAAATAAAACATATCCTTCATAGATGCGGTAGTGTGCACATATGCATGGATGATGTATTCATTTTCTTAAAGAGAGGTGTGGAAGGTAAGAAATGATTATGCAATAAATATAAAAAACACTAATAAAATGAGGTTATTGGTTTTTTTATTTTATAATTTTATAATAGAAATTATGTTATAAGAAATAAACATGACGAAAAAGGAATGAATTTGAGTCTATTCAGAAATTGTACCTTACCACTTTGAATAAATCATTTTCAAATTTGATTATTCCTTTCAGGTGTTGTATTTTGAGTAAGAAAGACACTCTAGGACGTGACCATGAGTGTTAGTTTGGTATTTAGAAATATTTTTGGGAAAATAAGTGCCTCTTTGTGGGTGTAGAAGTGTGGTGTATGTGAAGTATTTATAATAGTGAAAGGGGTTGTACCATTGTAAATACACATCAATTAATAATAATGGCATGTCACATTAAAAGAAAGGTGTCTCAAAAACTCAAAGATAATGTGTAGGGGAATATTTATTGTTGATAAATGCCTCAAAAATATTTATATACTATTTTATAGATTTTAGGACTTTTACCCCTATGTTTTAACCCTTTTCCATTTTGGCTTTTATAGAGGTAACTAATTTTTTCCTTAAGTAATTAAATTTTTTATTAAAAAATAAAAGGGGACTTATTAAAAAAATTCATCTTCTGATTCAAAACATGAAATGCATTTTAATTTATAAAATTCCTAAATGTGATAATAATATTTATAAAATAATACATATATAATGTATTAAAAATAATTTTATAGAAAAATATTACTTGTGTTCTAAAATTTTAAATATCAATTTATAAATTAAAAATAATATCATTAAATGTATAACATAACATAAAATACATACTTTTTCAAGAAAAAGGGTTCATAAATTATTATGTTATGATTATATATTGATGATTTAATGAATGTCACAGTATTTGTAAAAAAGGTGTGTTTAACTATTTATGTAATGAAAAATATTTTTATAAAATAAAAAATCCACCCTAAGATAATAATATTATGTCTATTTCAAAAATTAATCTCTTTTTTTAAATATAAAATTATCAAATTAAATATTTTGACATTTAAATGGAAATACAATGAAAAATATTTTTATAATAAAAGTAATATTCAAATATTAAATTTTCTTATCCTTATTTATTTATTTAATATATTATGGACATTAATGATATATTTTATCATCATTTAACCATAATATATTTAGGTTCATGATATAAAATTAATTGCAGGTAAAAGAAAATATATGAAAAAACCAAATTTTTATGCATAAAATGATCTTATTAATTATTTAGACACAGTAATTGAATATTATCATTGCATTAATATAAAAATGAACATTATTTTTATTTAAGTGTCAATAAGTTAAATGTTTAAAATACAAATGATTAATAATTTCTTGTTTATATCTTCCTAATTTTTACTTACATAACCCCAAAAAGATCTCTATAAATGAATAAATAAATAACTTATTATTATTATTATTATGGTGGAAGAAATAGATGATAGTTTTTTTAGAATGGGTATCCTAGTGGTTTTCATGAGATTGATCTTACCCCTTATATGATTTCTGTTAAACCATAATTTTTGGAGTTTTTCTTAGGCTGGGTCTAGGGAAAAAAACAATAGAGGCTACCTGTCTTCCATGATTATGGAATAAGCATCATAATGAAGACTTCTACATAGAGATGAATTTTATTTTATTATTATACATAGATTTAAAAAGTTTATTACTTTTATTTTTACACATTGATTTAATTGATATAGTATTGAAATAAAATTTAATAAATTTATTTTAAAATATCTCTTTTTTATTATAGTTCAATGTTTGAAACATCCAACGTTAATTAACACATTGGAATTATTAAAAGAAAAATATATATTAATATAACTTTTTGTAACATGTCTAAATGAATAATAATATTGGAGGAATTGATTCATGGATAGGATTGTAGTGAATGGGTTTTAGTATAATCAATCCATCATAATTTGTGAAATGTTTTTAAGAATTGTAAAGCATAATACCATTCAGAAAAAGTAAATCTTGATTGTGATTGAGGATTTCAATTTAAATAAATTGTATATAAGGAATTAATTTCACCATAATTGTTTGGAGGAAGAAATTCACATAAGGAACCCCTTTAGTTTCGTGGTTCAATAAAACAAGGATTTGGTGTGCTGGTGGAATAAATTTATATATGGAAAAAAATCACAATGAAAATGGTACCAAATGTTTCAATCATTTAGATTAGACAATGGATTCATGTTGAATAATACATATAAATACTTTTACAAGATATAATTAAATTATTGGGGTTTCATCTCGAAACTCTTGTACGTGGATGAAATAATTTTCGTGGGTATGGACACTCTACGGATACAAAATCTAATGGAATTTTTTTGATCAATATTAAGATAAAATATGATAGATTTACGTCAAAATATTGGGGATGAAAAATGATTTGGTTAAAATAGTAATAATATTTTTATTAGGTGGATTTAATTAAAAATATTATTAGGATATTTGGAATGCATGGATAGAAGAATGTCCCGACCACTCATTCAATAAACTTCACTATTTCAAAATAGATGGATTAAGAAATTTATTACAAGGTAATGGAAGTGTATGGAGTTACATTTTCATCAATGGTGGAAATCATGATGTGTACTCAACCCAAAATTTCATAGGAAATGGGTTTGTGGATTCCTTTCAAGTCCAATACGAGGAAGAAAAATATGGAATCCATGAAATGGATAATCCAATATCTCAATGTGATATAATGTATAACCTTATTATATAATATTAATCAACCTTTGTAGGGTTATATAGACATAGTATTTTGGGGTGAATCTAATACTAAAAAGATTATAAATGGATATTTTTTCACATACAGAGGAACATTTATAGGATGGGGGTCAACATTTTAACTCGTATTATCATTATCCATAATGGAGGGAAAAAATGGATGCAATGGAGATGAACTGATATAATTGATGTCTCTTTTAGACAAATATAGATAAAATTTAAAGGTTTTTTATTATTATTTTATAGTCAAAATGGAATTCACTTATCTCAAAATCGATTTTACATGCATGGAAAAAGAACATCATCATAAAATATCTTTTCATTAGGATATTTATAAGGTAAACATCGAGATGTATAGATGATAACAGGGAAAAAATATAGTTGACATGGTCACCAAGGTGTTAGTTTTGGAATGTATAAGGAATCATTGTTTTTTATTTGAACTTGGTTGACCTTAATGGAAAAGTAGAAAAGTTATTATTTTTTATGGAGGAGTTTTTTTGGAAAAGTTTTTAGTATGTTATCATAACATCCAATAATAAATCATCAAATTAGATAATTTTTGGGTTTTTGAAGCATTTTTTAATGAATATAGAGTATAAAACAGAAAGAAAAAATCAAGGAAATGGTAAGGTTTGATGTTGTGGCCTAGTGGTAGTATGTCTTAATTTGATAGAATGGTGGTCTGATAGTACCAATTGTATGATGGTGGTGTTATGGTTTGTGGTGATTAGGTAGGAATTGGTGAATGGATTTGATAGGACTTGAACAAGCTTTTCACTATTCTATGAAATAAAAGTTTAATATGGAATGTTCACTAGCTTTAGAAGTATGTTTCTAATCACTACAAAAAATCAGTAATCACAAGGTGAAATTTTTTTGGCATCAAATAATGTTGGAATGTGGTGAAACTATATGACATATTAGGACCCTCTAGAATATTAGGGTGTGACCACTTGTCTATGTGGAAGACATATATTCTTAGGAAATAGAAATAAATTTTAACTAATTATGGTTGAGATTACAATTTAGATTTTATAAATATTGTATCATCTAATAGTAATGGAAATTATAATGTATTTCCATAGATGTAGGGCATATTTTTTAAAACAATGTAAATCAATGTGTCCCTTTCTATATTTTACTATTTTCTTGCATTTTTAATGTTTCTGTTGAGTTGTATGGGTGTGTATGTGAATATTACATTATATAGTGAGTAGTGTATGGGATATTTTTATTTTATTGTACAACAGGATTAAGGCTTCTATAAAATTAATTTTGTATAGAAATTATTTTTTCTATTGTTAGAATAATCCCCTGGATTACATCTAGTGGATCGGTGTATACACCCACAATAGTTTTATATGGAGATATTTTTTTTAAATATACATGTGTAGGGATGTGAAGCATCTATTATTGTAATATCTAGAAACACACATTTTATCCTAGTAAATTAGTGTATCTTTGTAGAATATCCCAAGGAAACAATGCGATATTATCTATGTGACACATCACATAAAAAGGTAATAATGGTTAGAAATTCCATATTCAATGAAAAGGGAGAATTTCTCTAAAAAATTATAGTGGGATTAGGGTATACATCTATTAAATCATGGATCAATACACACAAGATTTTTTATATGAAAAATTTTATAAATACCAAAACAATAAATTTTTATAGGGAGACAAGTATAGTGCAGGAGACTGAGAGATGTTTGAGAGCCAGGGAGACATGTTTTCCAAATCACTGATTAAGGAGACAAATTGTAATGAGAAGATAATTAAACTATATCCCATAATGAATAAATATTCAACTCAAATATTCAAACTGTAAAGAATACATGAATTCTGAAGTGGATTCAATATTCATGAACTATGTTTAGGTCTTGGTAAATCCTTTAGTGGATGTAAAGACTGTTGTGCCAAAATAGGTATTCGAGAATAATCTAAACAATGGATGAAATTTAAATATTTATAAATCATAATTTTTGGACAGAGTGTATAAGAAAAATCCTTTCATAGTCTATTAAAAAACATTTTCACTAGTCCCTATGATGAAATATATCATAATTTGATTCTCCATTATAGATTTCAATGACTATGAGATTCATAAAATGTATGTTAATATTTTATTCCTTAATTTAATCCTTGTAGAAGAATAATATATGAAAAAAATGATGGATTTGTGACTCTAAATGATTCCAATTTGGAGTGAAAATAGTGGAGATCTATTTATTATCTGAGTAAATCATTATGATCATGGGAAATTTATTTTAATGAATCCATAAGGGAATTTTATTTCATAAGGAGAAAATGTTAGACTTGTGTCTGGAGTGAATTTTTTTACCTTTTAGTATATGTTTATGAAATATAACTAATGGAAAATAAGTTACCAATCTAATAGTCAATTAATATGTGGTTAAACAATTTTTTTCTCTATTAAATTATAAGTGAAGTGGCCAATATATAGTGAAACTAGATTATTCACAATGAATCAGTGAGGTAGCTCTGATTAAGTGATGGTACATAAATTGACATGGTTTGAATGTTTTTAGTATAGAACTATCCATGTGTGAAATTTTTACAATGTCACATAGATTATATTCCTCCCAGAAAATGTATCCTCATACACAGGAGGTGGAGAGAGATAAGTCGTTTATAGATTATTATGCTTATGTAATAAATGCTACCATGTATATTACCAAGTTGTAGGCATTTTCAACTCATATGATCCAAATCATGTTGATAATTTATTAATAAAGGGACCAAAATATCCAAAAATACAATGTATTAGTATAGGAATTAAATCTCATAGGACAAATCCACATAGAAAAGTTAAAAAAACAGTTTAATTCTAAATTAATGGTTTATAACTGAATTGAAATACAATTATATATTCTAAGAGAAACGAACAGAAGAATTGTACAAAGATTTTTTAACATTAGGATATTGAAAGTACAATGTATAAAATTAATATTTCCCGTCATAAATATTTTATAATCAAGTCTTAGTAAATACCATAGATTGGGTATACACTCTCTACTCTATTTGATCACCTTTTTTCATGGCCAGTTACATAATATTACGTAAAATTATGGGAAACCTAAAACAAATTTAAACATAGAATTAAAACTAACATAATGGTCATGTTAGAAGCCACCCTATAACTCAAACAAAAAATAACTCTAATAAATTAAGGGCAATGGTCAAGAGAAACATATCACACTCCTTCGCCATTAAAATAATGGTTATGTTAAAGGAAATAAAGAAGGGATAGAAAAGAAACAATACGAGTGAGAGCCCATCATGAAACCATAAAATAGAATTACAATAAAAAATCAATTCCTTAATGTCTTAAAAATTATCACCAAAACCTAACCTCTTATGAAATTCATGAGAGGTAGAAACTTACATAAATAAATAAAAATCCTAAATACCTCTTTTATCCTCCGGAAAATGTGTAGAAAAAGATGACTCTAGAAATTTCATTCTCTTATCTTCTTCCAATTCATTTATTTTATAGCAATGTTTCCTTATGATATACTAATTATATCTCCACATTGTATATTATTTCATAGAAACTATATCCCCTTAATATTTTATACATTATGTTGGCCTTAAAATACTCTTATTCATTATCAAATACTACATCTCACTCCCCTAATATGTATATATTATTGCACACGAGATAAGGTAGGGGAATTTTTATTCACATTATATATGAAGTTCATAGTTTGAAGGTAATATAAAAAAATGAAACCCTCAGTCATACTTTTTCTACATGGGAATGACAGTTACATGACGAAATTTTTTTGTTTTGGTCGCATCCTTGTTTCATCTCTACTATATCAACATGAAAAAATATGCACACATGGCATTAAAAGATACATGTAGTGTGAAAATATTTTTATTTTTTAGTGTCTTTATACACACACCAGCATCCTTCATTGCACCATGAACAATCTTCATAAAAAATTGATCTTCTATGTCCTACCACTAGCTTCCCCATCATGACACGAACACATCCAAACATAATTTTATCACTAACTATTATTATATTCAAAACAGTATAAATTATATTCCATGTAATTATTGTTCGTAATCATAACATGAATATTACTTCCAATATTATATAAAATTACCTCACTTTTTATTATCACCCTACACGATTGATCTTCTAAAGATACTATGGGAAGAATTCCATATCAACTTTCATTTTTCATATCATTTAACATTCACTATTATAGAGTAAACATAACATGAGATACTCCCCCTGAAACTTACACATCCATCCATGAAACATATGAATTCCCCTCAACCATCTTTATGAATTACATTACTTAGAATTAATAGTCAATATAAGGTAGGAACGTCATCATCAGGAATAGATCCATCATCCACATAGAGTCTTCTCAGTTGGTTCCTCGATACACAGTTCTTCTCCCATGGTGGTTCCATCCTTCACAGAGGTGGTTTCATGATCCATAATAGAAATAATAATAGGTTTATTTAGTAATTCATACATTGTTTTCACAAACTGTCCCCTGGGCCCCGTTCTGTGACTACCACAAACCTTCCTTCCATAGGTCAGGGGCTGGTGACTAGCACCAATGTCATAATTCCCTAAAACTAGGAACATGTTTATTTTTAAACTATAGATGAACACAACAGAGCACACAGCTAGATACAATGAATTAAGTAAACAATATGAAAAGATTTTGGTGAAAAGTAAAGGGGATGAAAATACAAGTAAAACTATAAAATACAAGGAATGAGAAGTAAAATTATAAATGAAGAATAAAAAATCAACAGAGGGGTCATCCTCTGAGATTCTTACTTGATGGGTAGGTACAGATTGCCTCCTCGGCACTCCACATTCATCAGTCTCCTTGATGTACAGACTCTTCGTAAGGTCCACCTGTAGGTACCATCTAGTCCTGATACTCTCATCCTCTATCAGCGATGTCTGTCGTCTCTATCTAGCACAATGATGTGCAGTCATAACATGTGAAGGGGTAAGATTAACGATAATTAGTAGGGACCCTAAGACCCTCATGGTCTCACAAAATCTAAAAACAATAAACCATAAGGTATGAAATCAAAAAATAACCCCACATATGTATATGATCATACATATACCTATGTTATCAAGTAATCCATCTCTATCATGTGGAATACACAAAAGTTACTGAGTCAACTCAACCAAAATTTTATTTATATTATCAA
Organism: Viscum album; assembly: GCA_963277665.1. Classification (NCBI taxonomy): domain Eukaryota; kingdom Viridiplantae; phylum Streptophyta; class Magnoliopsida; order Santalales; family Viscaceae; genus Viscum; species Viscum album. The sequence goes on from OY728155.1 coordinate 1,453,289,784, forward strand.
ATCCATGGATTCTAGTGAACTCCTCCTCTCTCGAATATAGTGGGCCTGCCGCAACACCAAGGTTATTCCAACTAACCTGGGACTACTGATGTACTAATCATGTTGAGTACAATTGGTCTGTTGCATCACCAAGTCACTCCACATCGTGGGTCTTCCGCCACTACCAGGCACTCCCCATAATAGCCTACAGAGGTTCTCCTTCTGTCGAGAACCACAAGTCTGTCGCCACAAACACGCACTCCTCTTCCATGGGTATGACGCAACAACTAGGTGCTCCCCACTGGGCTAGTCGAGTCACTCCGAGTCATTCGGTCAGGATTCATCATGTCTCATCTATCTACTAGGTATATGCCCTATGACTGCTTTTCTCGGGAAGGATCCACTCCACAAGCTACTGATCGATTCTACAATTGTCCCGAAGTCCCACGAAGATGTATCTCAATGGTATGCCATGTCATAGAGTTCATAGGACAATAGATGGTGCATCAATTGGACACCTGGTCATTGAGTTATTATCCTTATAGTCTATGGGGCCCGGTTGGATTCTTTCGCGATCCAACCTGACCGTATCTCAACTATGCCCCAAAATCTTGTGGGGTATACTCAAAGGGACCTTCAGGCTCCATGATTACCCGGGATAATGACGGTTCACGAAACAGATTCATGATGCCAATTATATGGCCAAAAGAATGTAAAGGGTCATAGTGGGCCCGAGTTCGGTCAAACCCGGTCTGGGTCGACCTGACCTGACCCGTTGGATATGGTACATCCTGTTAGGTGGGAAATCCCGATAGTTTCGGCCCGACCCGCTCGACCCTACCCTGCGTGCCGTGAGAGCACGGATGGGTCGCGAGGGAATGGACCGTCCGTTGGTCAGCGCGGCGGCGGTTCGACCCGCAGTGTTCCATGTGGGCGGCTCAGCCCAGGGACAGGATGGCCCGACCATGGCTGGGAGGCCGACTTGGTCGGAGTGCCGCGGGGTGTGGGGACGGCGGAACTGGGCATCGTGCGGGGTGCACGGAGGCTGGCGAGCTGGATCGGTTAGCGGCGGGGTGGGGCGCACGGGGTGTGCAGAAGGCGGAGCTGCGGGGTATGCGGGGCGCGTGGAGGCTATCTCTTCCGGGGCTTGGAAGAGTCATGTGAGGGGTGTTTGACGTGCAGGAGGCGCGGCGGCTAGGTGTCGGGGCGCGGTGTGGCCGGAGTGCGGCTCGGCTGGGGTACGACATAGAGGGAGCACAGAGCGGCGGGGGTAAGGCGTGGCCGGAGTGCGGCTCGGCTGAGGGGTAGTGTGGCATAGCCAGTAGGGCCGAAGGGGGGCGTTACCGGTGGGCAGTGCGGCCAGGGAAGCTTGGACGTTGTAGGGTGGCACCGTTCATCTCGGGGAACTAGAGCATCGCGGGGGTGGCACAGGTTGCCTTCATCACCTTTGCCGCATCGTCGCCATGATGAAAAACATCACAAAGGAGATCAGTGGAGGGGTCTCCAACATTGGTTTAGTCTTCACCAATTCGCACATAGGGTGATAGCTATTGTCTCACAAGAATGATGCAATGAAAGAGCATGGAATATATCATAAAACATCAATTCAAACATTCCCTCATTAACAAAATATTCTCATCCCGCTTAGAAAAACATCTGCGGATAAATTTGATAATAAGTTGGTCCACGTTCAATTTGTTTGAAAGAAAACAAGGGAATAATATCATACATAAATAAAATTAATCCCCTACCTTTTTTCGTTGATCGTTGATGGATTCACGGGGAAGAAGAAAGAGTTGTCATCGTTCGTCGTGTCTGCCGCACACATCCAATCCCAAGATTGTGCGTCGGTTCATTGATGACGATGAGGAGGGAGGGACGGTAGTTGAAGATGTCCAATTATGGTGGAATCCACAAGGCTCTTCCAAGGAAGAAGTCGAAGATTCTCCTAGTCGGCGTTCTTCATTTGGATGAATGTGTTCTTCGTTGGAGAAACTTGTTCTTCATTGGAGAGTTTTCTCCCAACAACTATAATCCTCCTTTTCGAGATTTTCCAAAAAAATATTAGTTAGCCCCTCCAAATAACAGATTATCCATCATTTAGTTTTATGGGTTAAAAATTCAAATTGGGTGAATTTATTAAGTTGGATACACTTTATTAATTCATTGGGTTGGCACAATTAAAATAGAGGGAGGGTTGACACCATTAAAGGAGGGGGTGGAGAGACTCTCCCTCATTAATGAGGGGAGCAGAGTGGCTTTTCTCTCCAACCATTATTATGGGGATTTGTCTCGGGTGGTCCACACTTCGTAACCTCTCATGGGAGGTTAGGTTCGGGTGGGCCTCACCACCATAACCTCTCATGGGAGGTTAAGGTGTGGTGGTCCCACACTACAAATTCCAGTTCGGTGGTTATAACAGTTAAAAATAAAATAAAACATTTATTTATTTTATTTTATTATTCCTACGAAAAACCCAAAAACAATCATCCACCCTTTACCTACTGTAGTCGAGGTGAAAGTCTTCTTAAGAGAATAATGGCGCTGCGAGTTCAACGGTGCCCTAGATTTTATTTATGATCATCATTTCAAATGATTTAAAAACCCTCTTGTACGTTTACTGAACGTACATGATCAAACCATCATAAATTGATTCCAGGAACTTTGTGCCTCGGAATCATGCACCGTCAATTTTTTGCAGACTCCTGAAATTCCAATTTATTTAAAAAATAGTAATTTACAAGGAAATTCCAGGTCAATACAAGTGTGGATGGGTGGTACATATTATGTGTAATAATATCTTTATGTGTGGTGACTAAAACATTAACATGGTACCCTGGAAGGATTTTTTAGTAAAAATGAATATTTCTGACTATTAATTCTGAGCACCAGTTCAAAAGATATAAAAACCCACTCATATGTTTACTGGACGTACCAGAACAAAAATTCAGAAATTTATTTTGGGCACTCCGGGGCTTGGAATCAGACAACATCAATTTTCGCGAACTTGTAAAATTACCATTTACTTAAAACAATAACAATGAAATTATGGGTATTTAAATTCTCCCCACCCTAGGAATATATGACCATGTAAGACACAAATAATTAATAAGGGAAAAAGTGGGGGTACTGAGCAGGAATCTGAGCCTCCCGCTCACATGTGCTCTGTGGGAACCACATTGTGTATAAGGTTGTATTTGTTGTCAATAGTTGTCAATGACAATCAAAATGAAGGAGATGAAGAACTACTACATTGAAATGGATGAATGGAAGTTTAGATGATTGTTGCATTGATCATAAGTTCAAATTACATGTGTCAAAGGTGACACATTGTTTACAACTGTGACAAATGGTGAGGTATAATCCATCAGAGGATGATTAAAGAAGAATGGGGATTTGATGAAGACGCGAGGTACAATACATTTGAGGATGATTAAAAAAGAATTGGGATTCGAAGAAGATGATTCAATTCTTCATGATTACATGGTTACCATGAAAGAGACTTCTTGAATAATGGAATCATATGATTTGCATGAATTAGTGAATGACGGTTGAAGAAGAAGGAAGTGTGGAAGGGATTGGAATTCTGAGGTGGACATGAAATTCTTATTGTCTCAAAATAATACGATGCTAAAGATGATCTATGAAAGTATATTTTTCATGATAGTGGAGTTTGTGATGAAATAATAAGTTTTTTTGAAGAAGACAAATCACATAAATGAAGCATGGAGGTTATGGATAAAGCATATGTTGAAGGTGGCACCGTTTTCCAGTGTTTGCAAAAATTTTGGGTATGAAAGTCGAAAAATGGAGAAAATGTGTTTTTGAAAAACAGACTTTTGCGCCGATTACCTGTAGTCTTGGAAACTTGTGTGCCATATGTTTTCAACATAAGAACATAGAAAAATGAAAAAGGGAGAAGGGTGACAATGCTTGGAAGTTGGTCGTGCAAGTTCTTTTCGGGGGTAGAGACTTGTGCTCCGAAACTTGCGTGCCAAGGTGAGACTTGTGTTCCATCGAATAGGGTGTCCAAATGCCTATAAATACAGGTCGACCCCTCCCCATTTGGCATGATCTCAATACTTAATGAAAATCATATCTCCCGTCGTGCAGGTGTGGTGGTCGTGCAAGTGGTATGTGGTCGTGGAAATATATGTTGTGTGCTAGTCAATTGTTGCACGCCCAAGGTAGTTTGGGAGAGAATGTAAGGAAGTCTCCCATGTTTCGAGTTGAAGAAGGAAGTGTCGCGCAAGTGGTTTGGTGATACTTCGGCACCTGATTTTGAAGTTGCGTGCCAGTTGTTAGTTGTGCTCCCAAATTGGTTTGGGCATAATAAAATGTGAGTTGCGGAAGTTTTAATTTGAAGAAGTGAGTGAAGCACAAGTAGTTGATATGAACATTCACGTCGGTTTGGACTTGCACACTGATTCATGCACGCTAGGCTGGTAGAAGCATGCCAGGTGTAGAGTCAGCATGCCGGTCTTTTTGGAGATTCAAAAAAGCCAGAAAATTTCCTGATACATTCGTTGAAATGTGAGATTAAAGAGGAGATATAAATGATGCATGCATGATTTCATTCATACATGGAGAACGGATTCATACAATTCCAAGTATGATGAGATTCATTTATTGAGAAATGACATAAGTGGTTGTGATTTAGGAAAACAAAGGCAAGATGATCTTGTGAATTCAGTCATTTAACTAAAGAAAAAGGATTCAACTGAAAATAGAATCAACTCTGATCCCTGATGCAAGAAATGTATCATGTTGAACATGACACAAATAACTTCATGTATATCTGTTGAAGAGACATTCACATTTATAAACTGAGTGGGACTTCACCAAAGGCAGTGACCCTGGGGGAGTCAACAAAAGTGACCTGAGGGATGCTGTGAGCTATCCCTGAACATCTGTAAAGGTAGTGAGCTTGGGACATAGTGACTGTTCCCTAATCTCTATAATCCATAATGAGTGATGAATAGTGGAATTTGTTATGACCAAAAACTTGTCGGCGTGTGCTCTTGGAAGTAGCCCTTAGTGGTGAACAATATAAAAAGTGTTGTGTCATCTCTTAGAAAGTGAATGTTTTTTCATTTTCTAATATCCATCATATAGGTTAAACTAGTTTCTACCAACGTGGGAACAAGATCTGTCAATTTAAAAGAAAAAGTTGACACCCTGATTCACACCACCCCTATCAAGGTGTCCCAGGGTCCTACTAGTGGTATCAGAAGGGGGTTCACATATGTTGGATACTCTACAGTAATTCTATTCAGAAGTGGATTTGTGTTTTGATCCTAATGTCAACAATAAAGTGCATCCTTGATAATGATTCATTCATTTCTGAGCAGAAGCCTACATCATGAAAGACCATGAAAAACTAGAAAAAAAGAGAATAAGTGTTTGAAGAGGTCCCTTATGTCCAATGAATATATATGTCTTGTTCTTCATGCCCTTCCAATAATGAAAAAAATTTTGTCTTGTAAAGTATCGAGCAGGTGTCCCAGGTTCCTACCATTGGAAAAGAAGATACTTATATCTCAAGTGATCCGGAGAAATTAATAACATATCTATGTTATATTCCAAAAGAATGAATTTCTCCTATTATTAGAATATTTCAATGCATGTAGGTTGAGATCAACATATTGGAAAGGGAAGATGATAATGCAGAAAGGGCTTGGAAGTAATAGTTATGGAATGCTTAAATCTCACCAAACGGATTAAAGTCATTGAAGAAAAATAGATAGTCAATAAGACTCTAAATGAAAATATTCATGCGCTTGAACCTCACCTAAAAAAGTGCACTGATGTCGAGAGTTTTTATTTGGAAGAAACTTCCAAAGGAGTCAAGGAACTTGAATCTTTGTTACAAAACAAATTTTAGATGCATGAAGATGAGGATGAAATTTTGAAAAAGACTTGTGAATAGAAGATGATCATGATTGACGATCAGAAGATTTTCCTCAATATTGAAGGTCAGAAATTGGAATCCCAATTGAGAAATCTTGATAATAAACATACTGATACATCACAAAAGAATGAAACATGTGACTCTTGTATTCAATGTTAATTAGATGATTCTAAATCTGAAATACCTCCAACTTGTGGCAAGAAGATAATGACAACTCTTGATTATCCATCTCAAGAATCAGTTGCTACTGGTACTCAATGATCACTGGAGGATTCTACTATCAAAAGACTTCCAACATGTGATAAGAAGATCATGACTTCACTCATTGATCTATAAAAATCAACTATCAAAGTAAAGTTACCATCCATAAAAACCTGTACTATTGTTTCATAATATGTTCCTTCATAAAGTGCAGGTTGGATGAAAATTTCTAAGCAAGCGTGGATGAGGAAATATGAGGATAATAAAACTACCACTATGGATAGGTTGGATTGTAAGGAAATAGAGGAATATGGTTCCTCAAATAGAGCACAAAAAATTAAGAAGAAGGCCCAAAAACTACTTACAGAATATATAAAGAAGAAAAGATTTATGGTTCAATGCTGGTGTGGAAATTGATTTGGGCATTGCTTACTGGATTTTTGGTACAATCCCTTAAATGAAAAAGAACAATGAAAGCTTGTATCAAAGGGAAGAGATCAAAGAAGAAGAATCAAAATATACAGGTCCAGAATCATCTATTTACTCTAAACAGATTTGCAATGCTTGATGACAATTATGATATGAGCAATGGCAGAGGTCATAAGGCAGGCACATTCCCATCTCAATATGCTTTCACTATTAAAAAGAAAAGAAAACATCTGATTCCAGCTAAGTATGAATAATGTACGTTGGGAAGAAATCAGAAGAATATTGTGAACATACATTTCCACAAGAAGATCTCAAGTAGGGAAGCTGAGAAAACCCAGGATTTTAGATCCCTAAAATTGAATGGCCATTCATCCAAAAGAAAAACTAAGTGGGTTTAAACTTAGATGAACCCATGTGGAAGAACCAAACAAGCTTCAACAGTTCCAAATGACATATTGGTGATCAGGATAGAATATATTCAAATAATGTGGAAAATTAAAGATGAAAAGGACAAGGCTGGTGACAAAGAAAAATAAAAAAATTCATGTGTTTAAGATAACATGCATGAGAGAGTGAAATGAAATATAAAAACATGTGTTAATGATTTTATGTCTAAAAGATGTATGAGATCTTGTCACGTCACAAAAGTGTGTCTAACCATAATACCATAGCACGAAGAAAACCTTAAAAGGAGTAAAAATGTATCATTAATGATGGATGTTATGAATAACAATTCTCCACACAAAGAAGGAGAGAATGTTGAAATATCCATGCCAAATCAACAAAGATCAGAACATATATTCAAATGTGAAAGAATGAAGACTCGAGTAAATAGAGGAACTTGGTTGAGAAAAGAACATCAACCATCCAGATCATATTAATGAATCAAGGAGGAACGACCTTATTCACTTAATCATTTGTGTATTGTATTTGTGGTAATAATATAGGGAATTGAAGGTGAAGACTGATCTAAGGGGTAGAACCATAGAAGTAGTGAATTATATCAACTCTTGATAGCTAATCTGAAGAAGTTTCCATCCTTGGAAGATTCTTCAATTGATATTCAAATATTAATATTATAAAGGATACCTCTTAATGAAGATGATGAGGATTGTTTCCCTTGAGGGGGGTAGGGAATGAAAAATATTCCAAAGTCATTGTTTCAATAAGTATAAACTCTAGCTGGACAAAGATCATTCTACAATGTGGGAGTAACTGAATTGATTAGTGATATATGATGAATGGAAGTGCCCCAAGGCCACTAATCCTTCCAATTTCACTTGAAAGTTTTTGATATATTTACTTATGTGAGTTCAATAGTTTCAGTTTGATTATTCCCTATCACATTTGATATGATTATCCTGAAATGAAAGTGGAAAACCCTTGAAGACAATGTAATTGAGTTCTCATCTCAGGTGGTATCATGAAAAGTTAATAATGGGAAGCCTTGTTCTCTAAATCAACACCTATTTTTTTCTACATCGATCATTGCTTAAGTAGACTTAGAGTTAAATAATTGATTACACATTTCATAAGTATATATTGATACCCTCTATACCATGAAATTTTTATTTCTTTTCAATAAGGTGGGGATAAAGTGAAATGAAGGATTGAAAAGAAGAGCTGATTGAAGAGAAGATTCTCATTTTGACATTGAAGAATTCATTTCAGAAAAAATGTAAAGTATTGACAACAAAATACAAAGGGGTAGATTGTTAGTTCCACATTGTGTATAAGGTTGTATTTGTTGTCAATAGTTGTCAATGATGATCAAAATGAAGTATATCAAGAAGTACTCTAATGAAATGGATGAGTGGAAATTCATATGATTTTTGTATTGATCATAAGTTAAAATAAAATGTGTCAATGGAGACACATTGTTTACAACAGTGAAGAATAGTGAGGTATAATCCATATAAGGATGATTAAAGAAGAATGGGGATTTGATGAAGATGTGAGGTATAATCCATCTGAGGACGACTAATGAACAATGGGTATTTAATGAATACCATCCAATTATTCATGATAACGTGAGAACCATGCAAGATACTTCTTGAAGAATTGAATTGCATGATTTTCATGATGAAGAGATTGATGGTCGAAGAAGAAGATAGTATGGAAGGGATAGGAATTCTGAGATAAATATGCATATCACATTGTCTCAAAACATGATGATGATAAAGCTGATTTATGAAAAGAAAATTTTTCACAATAGTGGAGTTTATGATGAAAGAAGAAGAGTTGTTGAATAATCCCAAATACTGAAAAGAATCATAAAGGTTATGGCTGAAGCATATTTTGAAGGGGGCACCGTTTTCCTGTGTTTGACAAATTTTTGGGTCTGAAAATTGAAAAATGGAGAAAATAGGTTTTTGGACATGAGAATTGCATGTTGATTACATGGAGGCTTGGAAACATGCACTCCATATGTTTTTCAAGATAAGAAAATTTAAATATGGAAAAGAAAGAATGGCACCCATGTTTGGAATTTCGTCGCGCAAGTGATTTTTGGGGTCAGAGACTTCTGCACCGAAACCTGCGTGCCGAGGGGAGTCTTGCACGCCATCGGGAAGGGTTTCCAAATGCCTATAAATACCTGTCGACCCCTCCTCATTTGGCATGAGCTCAACACATAGAGAAAATCAAAGCTCCCATCACGCAGGTGTGGTGGTCACACAAGTGGTGTGTGGTCGCACAAGTATAAGTTGTGAGCCAGTCATATGTTGCATGCCCAAGGCAGTTTGGGCAAGAAAGGAAAGAAGTTTCCTAAGTTTTGAGTTGAAGAAGGTTGTGTCAGACAAGTGGTTTGGTGATACTTTTGCGCCAGATTTTGAAGTTGTGCTCCACTTGTTAGTTGTGTTCCAAAATTGTTTTGGTCAAAAAAGGATGTGAGTCTCCCAACAATGATGTTGAGGAAGTGATTGTCACTCATTTAGTGGAGGTGAACATGCACGTCGATTTAGACTTGTGTGCCGAGACTTGCATGCCATCTTGAAAAATTTACGCCAGTCTTGGAGAAGCACCCCTGTCTTTTTGGAGCTGCACAAAAGCCGGAAGATTACCTTATACCTTCAGGGAAAAGTGAGATTAAAGAGGAAATATAAATGATACATGAAGGATCTCATGCATACATGGAGAACTGATACTTACAATTCCATGTAAGCTGAGCTTATTTTATTGAGAAATCAAATAAGTGGTTGTGATTTAGGAAAACAAAGGAAAGAGGAGCTTATGCATTCAGTAATTCCACTAATGAAGAAGGATTGAACTGAAAAGAGCATTGACTCTGAACCCTAATGCAAGCAAAGTCACATGATGAACATGAGACAAAGAACTTCATGTATATCTGTTGAAGAGACAATCATGTGTATAAACTAAGGGGGACAACACCGAATGCAGTGAACCTGGGGGAGTCAATAGGAGTGACTCGAGGGATGCTGTGATCAATCCCTAAATTTTGTAAAGGCAGGTATCTTAGGACAAAGTGACTATTCCCAAACCTTTGTAATCCATAACGAGTGAAGAATAGTGGAATTTGTTATGACCGACAACCTGTCGGTGTATGATCCATGGACATAGCCCTTAGTGGTGAACCAAGTAAAAAAGAGTTGTGTCATCTCTTTGCATGTGAATGTTTTATTTTTTCTCATATCCACAATACAGGTTAAACAAGTTTCTACAAACATGGGAATAAGATCGATCATGTTAAAAGAAAAAGTTGACACCTTGATTTACCCATCCCCACTCAAGGTGTCACGGGGTCCTACAAGCTCTCTTGTAGGATCCCTTGCTACCAAAAAACAAGCACTAGAGGAATCGACCGTCCTTGATGGATCTTCTCATGTCGATACTCAATCTCTACTGAAACCTCGGTAGAAGTCACTCCATCATCAAACACTATCTCGCCATGGTCAATGATGTGGGAAGGGTTAAGAACATATCTCCTTAGCGGGGATATCTGGATCTCGTCGTGCACATAGTGCAACTGAGGTTGAAGAGCTAAGCGGTATGTCACCTCTCCAACTCTGTTGAGGACCTGGAATGGCCTGATGAATCTTGGAGATAACATTCCGCCTTGGCCAAATCTTCATAGACCTCATCAAGGTGAGACACATAAAAAGATGTTGTCACCATCTGCAAACACCAAAAGTCTTCGTCTCTTATCAGTATATGACTTTTGCCTGTTATGTGCAGTCTTCATCTTCTCCTGGATGATCTGCACCTTATCTGTTGTAGCACATTTATTCTATGGTCCCACTGGTGCTGACTCCCATAGGTCAGTCTAGCATAAAGGTGATCTTCAAGGGTGCTCGTACAATGCCTCAAAAGGATCCATCCGTATGGTGGAGTGATAACTGTGGTTGTATGAAAATTCACAAAAGGATAGAGGTCCTCCCAAATGCAACCCAAGTCGAGGAAACCAGAATGTATCATGTCCTCGAGCTTCTGAATGGTCCACTTACTATGCCCATCCTTCTAAGGATGGAAGGCGGTGCTCAAATGAAGATTCTCCCAGAAAGCTTCCTGCAACACCTTTCATAGCCGGGAAGTAAAGAATGTGTCACGATTGGAGACAATCATCTATGGTACTCCATGATGCCGCACAATCTCCTACACATAGAGGCGTCCCAATATATATATTGAACCCTTCACTCTAATTAGTAGGAAGTGGGATGACGTGTTGACTCGGTCAAAGATCACTCAAGTCGAGTCGCGACCCCTGGATGTATGTGGAATTCCTGTCACAGATTCCATGTACATCCCTTCTTACTTCCACTATGGGACCTCTATATGTCGCACCAAGCCAACTGTTACCTGGAGCTCCGCTGTCACATGCTGAAAAGTGATGCATTGAGAGAAAAACTCTACAACTGCTTTCTTCATTCCAAGCCTCCAGTACCGTCGTCAAAGATCCTTGTACATCTTCTACACTCATTCATGTACCGCTAGTGGTGATGTGTAGATCTCCCTCAAAACATTCACATGATGTGACACTGGTAACATGGTATATCCTCTGAAGAGGGTGATGTGCTACCCAACTTCTGAAAATCCATCAGGTTCATGCCCTACGGATATCTTAGCACATCATGTCTCAATGTTATTGTCCTCACGTTGTTCCTCCCTAACTCGCTAAAGGAGTGGGGGAGTTTCTGTAAGAGACTGAAAGAAATCTACTCTATCCTTATACACAAAGGATATCATCAAAGCAGGTAGCTTCTTAATTTCCTCTCCTAGAAACTGTATACCATATCTTTTACTGAGTGCATATACCACAACATAATCCATCATAAGAGTATAGACTATATTGAAGTCATAGTCCCGGAGGAACTCAAGCCAATTCCATTGTCTCAGGTTCAGGGCCTTTTGAGATAAGATATACCCGAGACTCTTGTGATTAGAGTAAAAGATAAAACTCTTGCCCATCAGATAGTGTCGTCACATCTTTAAGGAAAAGACCACTGCTCCTAACTCTAGGTCGTGGGTAGTGTGGTTCTGCTCATGTTGTCTCAGAAGCAGAGAAACATCTGCGATCAATGCATGCTCTTGAATCAGGACACATCTGAGTCTGGTCCCTGATGCATAATAGTAGACTATGTATCCTACGCCCTCATATGGAAGCCTCAAGATGGGGGCACAATTAAGCCCTTATCTCATCTTCTGAAAGCTCTATTGGCATCTCTCCGACCACACAAAGGGTTTCCCATTTTACATCAAGGCTGATAGTGGTTATGTGACTTCATAGAAGGCTGGAACAATCCTTTGGTAATATCCAACCAAACCCAGGAATCTTCATACCTCTGTCACACTCTTGGGTGGCTCCCAAGCAAGTACCACCTAAATCACTGCAGGATCCACTGCATCTCAAGACTCCGAGATGTCATGTCCTAGAATGTGAACTTCTCAGATCCAGAAATTGCACTTTGAGAGCGTACCAATAAGATAGTTCTCTCGGAGTGTGTCCAGTACCACCTAAAAATAGTAGGCATGCTCCTCCATCATAGTCATGTAGATCAGAAGGTCATCGATGAATACTACGACAAAGTGATTGAGGTATGGATGAGTGATCTTATTCATGAGTCCCATGAACACTTCTGGTGTGTTGGTTACACTGAATGGGATAACCAAGAATTCATTGTGGTGGTATTGTCATCTGAAGGTTTTCTTCTACAAATCCTCACCTCAAACTCTGAGCTGGTGACAGCCTAACCAGAGGTCTATCTTTGAGAACGACTGTTCTTCTTTCAGCTGATCAAAATGGTCGTCAATACTTGTGAGTGTGTACTTGTTCTTCAATGTTACCTGGTTAGAGTTCCGATAGACAACACAAAGCCTCAAGATCCCATCTTACTTCTTGGAAAATGGAATCGGGACTACCAAGGGAGAAACATTATGCTAGATGAATCCCTTCCCTTGCAAGTCCTCTAGTTGTACCTGTAGCTCACGAAGCTCCGTGGGAGCCATCCGATATGCTGGAGTAGATATCGGGGTCATCCCTTGGTAATATTAAATGTGAAGGTCTACCTCTCATTAAGAAGGTATACCTCAGACACCATTAGGGAAAGTGTTCTTGTACTAGTCCACCACTACATGATAGCTCAGACTCTCCACATCAACTACTCCAAGGGTCAGGCTAGCCAACTAATGAGTGATCAGTTGTACCCTCCTCCGAGTAAATCCATCTAAAGTATAAATGGATCCCATATCACCGGTGAAGGTAAAAATGGTCCCATTCGTGCGGAAACACTACACATTTTTCCTAATGTAGTCAATCTGTGCGTGGATTGTAGATAACCAGTCCAAACCCAAGATGACATTGTAAGGCCTCGACACTGCTACTATGAGATCCCAGATGAAGCTCCCACCTCCTATTGTAAGCTCAAAATACTGTAAACATTGGGTAATCATCGAATCTGATCCCGTAGGAGTCTCTTTCCGTAAGGTTATAGCCAACGACTTCGATAGAATCTTCGAGATCTGAATAAGAGTAGTGGAAATGAAAGAATGATTGTGGCCTATGACTCTAGGAATTGCAGCTATGGTGGAGTAGACATAGACCGTACCTCAAATCATCTCTGAAGCACCATGATCATATACCTCAGTTTCCTGGAGTGGAGCTCTCCCCTGTCCACCACCAGTTGCACGACCAACTCCTCTGTTATAGTTGTCTGCTCCCTAAGGACTGCCTCGATTGTATATATGTCTCACCATGGGCGATCCTTCGACCTTTTGTTGATCATCCAAATGGCAGGATGGACAGTCACGATCCATGTGACCCTTCCCGCTGTATGTGAAACACTGCCCACTCTTGGCATGAATGGATCTGCTTCGGTTTCCCCACACAACTGATCTAGATTCATGCGGTTGTCTACCTATAGGTATGGTCCTCCTTGACCTCTACAACACTTGTCTACTTCCAGCAATAGAAGACTCTACTATGTGACGACTGGTGGTGGATCTCACTATTGGAGACTATCAGAAAGGAAACTCTCCACTAATAGGGATCTATCAAAGACCCCTTCCTGCATCAGTATGCTGTGTATGATCACTAAAGCTCCGATCTCTTGCCCGAGTCCCTACTCAAAGGTCTCGGACCTGAAAAAATGGGCCGTGTACCATATCGGTGGAGTAACATGAGAGGTCTATGAACCTCGCTGAGGACTGAGCTATAGTCTCGTTCCCCATCTGTAGACGAAGTAGCTCCTATTTTTGTACTGCACGAAGAGTTGTTGGGATAAACACTAACCAAAAAATCCCTCTATGTCTTCCTAGAGAAGCGTCATCTCATCATGAATCTGGAGCATCAAGCTCCACCATCTAACCACTGCTACCTGTAGAAGGCTGGCCATGAGAATCACCCTGAGGTCGGCTGGAGTCCATACAAGTCGGGAAACTCTCACCACATCCTCCGGCCAATCCTCATCCACCCGGGGGTCTGTCTCTCCCTTGATCCTTGGTGGTTTATAGCTCTGGAACTTGTTCAACAAAATCAAGCAACCTGCATCGTCTGGAGCTGGGGCTGGTGGCATTAGTGGCCCAATTGGATGTGGTACCACTAGTGCCTCCACTAGAAAATTGCGCTGCACTGAGGACTTTTTGCTCAGTGGGATATCTGTGGGTACAACACTCGTAACTCTAGCTAGTTGTTCATGGGGAGGCATCCTGAAATAAATAGATGACACGTAGTCAAAAATATTAATAACTGGTGAGCTGACCTAGTTGAGCTGACTTAAAGAAAACGTTTTATAACACACACGCAATCAGTGTTTTCGTGTACTGAGTTGGATATTAGAAGTCGGGGTCCCAGTGTGTGGATACGTCTGCCGCCGCCCCAACAATCGGCTCCATGAACTGAGAACCACAACCAATACTCTTAACAATATTTCTTCATAGAATGGAAATATTAGAGTTTTATGTTATGTGGTAGAACCGACTCCTCTAATTCTAATTTTTCACGAACTGTCCCCCAAAGCCCGTTCTGTGACAAAACCTAGACCGTCTTCCAAAGGACAGGGGCTGGCAACTAGCACAAAAGGCATAATTCCATAAAACTGGGAAGGATTTTTCTTTATTACCTGTAAACTCACACAGTAGATCACACAACCAGATACAATGCACAATATAAACTTTATAACAAAACAGTGCTAAAAACTAAAGGGGCTGGAAATACAAGCCCAACTGTAAAGTACGATGAACTGGAAGTACAAGTACAACATAAGAAATAAAAAATAGATACTGGGTTAAAATTCAGGGTTCCTACCTTATGGGTAGGTACATATAGCCTCCTCAACACTCCACGCCCTTCAGTCTCCTCTGTGTACTGACTCGTCGTAATGTCCACCTCTGGGTGTCATCCCGTCCTGATACTCTCAGCCTCGATCAGCGATATCAATCATCTGCATCCAACACAACAAGTTTTGTGAATATCCCATGGAGGGGGGAGTATAATGATACTCAATAGGGACTCCGAGACCCTCATGGTCTCACAAAATCAACAATGATAAACCAAAAAGGATAACATCAACAGATATCCCCACTTAGGTATATGCCGATAAATATACCTATGTTATCATGTAATCCATATCAATCATGTAGAAAAAAGAAAAGTTACTAACTTAGTTCAACATATAATTTATTCATATTATTGAAAACACGGCTTCTGGAGAACTCCTCCTCTATTGAGTAATGTGGGCCTCACATGACACCAAGGCGCTTCCCATTAACCTGAGACTGCTGAGGTACTTCTCTTGTTGAGTACCAAAGGTATGCTGTATCACTATGGTGATCCCCCACCATGGGATTGCCGCTACATCCTGGCACTCCTCCACCTCCGGTCTACCGCGCCAACCAGGCGCTCCATGCTGGTCTAGTAGAGCCACTCCGAGTCAATCGGTCAGTAGTCGTAATTTCTCAACTAGCTACTATGTCTCTGCACTATGTCCACTCGTCTCTGGAAAGATCCTATCCACGAGCTACATGTCGATACTCAAACTATTACTAAGTCCCATGAAAATGTATCTTAATGGTTTTTCAAGTTATAGAGGTCTCAATGCAACATACAACGCGTTAATCGGTCACCCGGTCTATGAGTTATTTGTCTTTTAGTCCCAGGGGCCCAGTTGGATTCGTATGAAATTCTAGTTTACTATATCTAAACTATACCGAACACTATAGTGGGGTATATTCAAAGGGAACGTACTGCTCCAATATTACCAGGGCCACTAACGGTTCGTCAAACGGACACACGGTTCCAAGGATATGGACAGAAGAATGTAAAGGGTCATAGTGGGGCCGGGTCCGGTCCGACCCAGTATGATCGACCCGGCCCGACTCTGTCTTGGTCAACCCGACCTGACCCATTGGGTCTGGCCCAACCCTTTACATTTGGCCAGACCCGCTGGGCCCCGCCCAGCGGGCTGTGAGGGGACATGGATAACCGTGATAGCACGGACCGGTGGAGAGGGCACGGACCGACCGTAGGGCGGCACGAGGGAGGTTCATCCTGGAGGGCGCTGCGTGGGCATTTCAGCTCAAAGGGAAATTCAAGGTTGCAGATTGGCTAGGAGGGAGCAACGAGGGGCTGAATCGGGGCATCGCGGCCCAAGGCCAGGGTGGCACGGCCGTGGCCGGGAGGCCAGCTTGGCCATGGTGCTACGGGGCGCATGGACGGCTTAGCCGCGAGGGGCGGGGAGCTCGTGGAGGATAGTGAGTAGGTTCGTCCAGCAACAACACCAGGCGCATGGGGTACATGGATGAAGAATCCACATGGTTCATGGACGCCGGCTCGACCGAGGATCGGAAGGGCATCGCGAGGGGTACGAGATGCACGAGAGGCAAAGTGGCCGGGAACTAGGGTGCAGAGAGGCCGGAGCACGAATCGATCGGGATGTAGCGTAGCCAGAGCGTTTCTCATCCTAGGTGTGGCACAGCTCTACCAGTTCATCCAGCAGGTAGCGTGGCAGAGGCGGTTCGGATGTTGGAGGGTGGTGTGGTTCGGCCTGGGGCGGCTGAGCATCATGGGGGCGGCGCAGGTTGCTATCGTCTCCTACTTCGCCTCATCTCCAAGCCGAAGAACATAAAAAAGATGATTGATGGAGGGGTTGGACCACGTTGGTTTAGTCTTCACCCTTCTTCATTTAGGGTGATTGAAATTTTCTCACAATAAATAAGAAAACACTTAGCATGGAAGATATCTTGAAACATCAAATCCCATAATCCATCGTTAACAAAATATTCCCAACATACAACGAAAAACATCCACGGATCAACTTGATAATATGTTAGTCCATGTTCTATATTTTTGGATGAAAATTAACAAGAGAATAATATCATACATAAATAATATTAAAACCCTACCTTTGTTCTATGTTCTTCAATGGATTCGCAGGGAAGAAGAAAAAGTTATTGTTGTTCGTCGTGTCTGCCACACACATCCAATCCTAAGCACATGCGTTAGTTCATTGACGGTGATGTGGATGGAGGGTCGGTCGTCAATGATGTCCCACGTTGGTTTCTTCTGCAAGGTTCTTCCAAGGGATAAGTAAAAGAAGCTCCATGTTGGTGTTCTTCATTTGGAAGAATGCTTTATTCGTTCTTCGTTGGAGAAACTAGTTCTTCGTTTGAGAGTTTTATCCCTGGAGCTCTAATCCTCCTTTTCCATCATTTTGCAAACAAAATAATAGGTAGGCCCTCCGAATAATAGATTATCCATTGTTTAGTTTGATAGGTTTAAAATTCGAGTTGAGTAAATTAATTAAGCTAGATCCACTTAATCTATTCATGAGGTTGTCACAATTAAAATAGAGGAAGGGTTGACACCATTAAAGAAGGGGGGGGGGGGGTGGAGATACTTTCCCTCATTAATGAGGGGAGTTGATAAGTTGTCCTCTCTCACCATTATTAGGGGGGTTTAGTCCTGGGTGGTCCCCACTTAGTAACCTCTCGTGGGATGTCAGGTTCGGGTGGGCCCCACTACCATAACCTCTCATGGGAGGTTAAGGGGTGGGGTTCCCCACCTCCAACATCTACATGGGTGGTTATGAAAGATAAAAATAAAATAAAACATGAATTTATTTTATTTTATTATTCCCACAAAAAACCCAAAAACTATATTTTACCCTTGATCAACTATAATCAAGGTGAAAGTATTCTTAGGCGAATACCGACACTGTGAGTTCAACGATGCCCTCATATATTAAATCCAAGAACCTGATCAAAAGTTATAAAAACTCATTGATATGTTTACAGAACTTACCTGATCAATCCTTCAGAAATTGATTCTCATCACTCTGGGCCTCAGAACCATGCGCCGCCAATTTTTGTTGACTCGTAAAATTACCTTTTGTTAAAAAAAATAATTTACATAGAAATTCAGGGTTATAACAAGTGTGGTTGGGTTGTACATATTACGAGTAATACTAGCATTATTTTTGGTGACTAAAACATTAACATGGCACACTGGATGAATTTTTTTTAGTAAAATTGAATAGTTCCAACTATGAATCAGTACCACATTAGAATCTCTTGTGACATGGGGCTTTATAATATAGGTATGGGTGTTATAGATGGCACATATGATCATTTCATGGGCCTCCCCAGCTAGGTTTCCTCCTTCTAAGTACCTACAAATTTTGGGATCTCCTCTGGCTACTTGAGCTACATGTAGTGCTAACACTACTCCAGGATATGAATGTGTAATTCTAGCTACTGCATATCTATGTGTGTAACCTTTTTTATAGTTTTGAAGACGCATTTTTCATGAATATTAATAAAACAATTCTCCCCTTTAGATAAAATATCATCAAAACATATATATTTATATATTTTCTAAAAAATTCAATTTTAAATTCTACTTCCATAAATGATAAAAAAAAACTATGAAATAGATGAATGAATTCACAATTAAACTCTAAAATTTAAAAATAATAAATATAATAATTATATGTATGAAATACGTACATAAAATACACCACCCATACTTAAACCTTTCTTTTTATCATGCATTTAATCACTATATAAATCATATATGGAACCAGTTATACAAAAATACAATTCAAAGGTAACAAAATAAAATAATTTTCATTGGGGAAATAATCTTTCATGTGTAACACAATAATATCATTAAAAATACTCTTATTTTATTTTTATATTTCTTTTTTAAAATGTTTCACATGGGATTAATTGAATAATCCTTTCCCATCCCTTATTATATCTTCATAAAACACTAATTTTAATATATATTATAAGATCCAGAAATGTGTAAGAGTGATTTTTGACTTGCCAACAACCCCTGTTTCTTAATGTTTTCTATTTTCTCTTATTTAAAATTTTTTTATAGGGTAACTGTAAATAATAATGAAATATAAAATAGAAGCCATCCATTTAACCAATTATAACACCCAAAAATATGTTTCATAATAACACATCCCAATCACCCAGGAAAAACTAGTCCCCAACACATAATCCTTTGATGGTCTCACAAAATGATTGTAGGGTAAGAAGGATATAACCAACATATAATGTGGATCTTCATAAAATGGGAAATAATGAAATATTAGTCTTAAAATAATTGTTATTTTAATTTTTTGTCTAAAAGATAATTTCCTCAATAAGAAAATTTCCTTAATCAAATTAAATGTAAATTTATATAATCATTGTTATGAAAAGATTCAATTCATGTTCTAGTATGTGAACATACCAAAGTATCTCTAAATTAATAATTAAGTAAGTATGGGATTTTTTTCAATAATCATTTAATGAATAAGAACATATAATATGGGAAAAAATCATTCATGACATGATTAATTGTAACACCCTCAGATTCCATGATACACTTCTCATTCAATAATGCAATAGCTTGCATTGTACGCAACTTCGAGTTCTAACACACCACAACTAATCAAAGTAGCCATTATGAATACTATTAACCACTTTTTAAATTTATAGAAATATTTAAAACAACTTTTTTAATAAAAATAATTTATAGTGATAAGTTATACTATTGAGTGGTTTTAAAGTATAATTAGAATATATTTTTACCATTTTATCCAATGGGTTTCATTAGAATTAATTTCACTTTGAAATTAGACATAATCAATTGTCAATCTTTTGATATAAATTTTTTCTTAAAAACACGCTATTTGTTGTGATAGCGGGAATTAATTATAAAATTAATTAATTAAACTTATATGTTTGTAATTTCATAAAATAGACTTCATTTTTGAATTTGGAATATCAATTATATCTTAGGTTGAAATTTTGGCATTGTTCTGAAAAACTTCAATTTTGATGAGTAGTGAAACCACTAAGTGGTAGTTAAATAACTGATTTTTCATTTAATTGAAATATTACTACTTCTGTGATTTTATTTTCAAAAATCCAACATACATGGTTGTTATTAAGAAGTAAAATGTGGTTCAATGAGATTAAAATAATTTTTGGTGAATAGTAACTTTTAAGTTCTTAATCGCGATTAGAGGTAATTAGTGTAGTTTAAGGTAAAAATAATGTTTTAATATTATGAGATGAGCTTGACACATGTCCTACTCTCATTTTGTGTGCCATGTCCAACCACGAAAATCCATGGGTCAACTTGGGGACCCCATGGAGCCACTTTAGTTGGAAAATGCCATAAATACCTTTTATTTAATGTTAAAGTAAAAAATGACACAAACATGAAATATTTTACTAAAACAATTTTTACATGGGGTTATACAAGCCATATATTTAACTATAAATTATAATTTGAAAGATAAAAAGATTTCCTAAATCATAGTAGTTTTTTATAATTTTTATAAATTAAATAAATTAAATTATTTATGACATCATTATGATGCAGTGATGACCTCATTATTTAACGATTTTAATAAAATGAAACGATAATGTACAATCCAAGGCCTACACGTGTCCAAAGACTATTGGATGGGTAGAGTTAGAACGCTTATCACCTTATCCACGAATTATATAAGTGTGTGACCTTTTGAATCCGAAAAGCATTGTATAATAATGTAAAATTTCCTTACTTTCCAAGAGTGCCCCTCCTCTCCTCTTATAAAAGGCCCCCGCCACTACCACCTCATTCATACATTCAAGCCATTTGGATCGGCCAACCTCTTCCCAAATACTCTACCAACTTCCCTAACTTACTCCTAGAAGCCTCACTTTGGGCAGAATTCTTCCCAAGGAATCATTTGGCTCAAATCAAAAAGAGTTACCCGATTTTTAGGTAATGTATTCTCAAATTTTGTTTTGTTTTATTTAGCTTCTACAACCCCTTAAACTCTTTTTATTCATTTTTTTGTAACAATAACAGTATCCTCAATATACTAGGATGTTTTTATAAAAAGTATTCGAGCTACACTTACACACATCTACATCTAATGGTTAAAGAACATACGGTTTCTGTGGATGGCAAATTTCTGCCTCACGAAACAATGATTGTTCAACACTCATATAACACCTTCAAAGGTGGCCATTAAGATGTAAATATATTTATATATGATATATAATATGTTTGTGTTTTACTTATTCTTCTGTATTTCTCATTTATGGCATAATTTATGATTTCCATTATGGGTAAACGCGATAATTTCATTTTAGGAAGTGTGGACTACCGCCCCTCAAAGTGATGTGAATCGTTAATGCCATATGTGGGATGTATAAAGGATGGAGTAAATGATATTATATATGATATTATACTGGAAAAATATTATACCTTTATATAATTATGATTTCATTCCATTAAATACGAAATATAAATGAAAGTAGCGTTCATGCGTACGTACAGATTACCGTCTCCATGAACGGTGAATTTCATTTCTTACCTCTAAATGTTATGTAATATTATAAATTCATGTATATACTGGATATATATGTTACATATGATATCTACATCAAGAACATAATTCTGTATATAATGGATATATCACCACCTGAACAACATGTAATTATAAGAATTTTATTTTTGACTCAAGTACCTAAGATCGACAAAATGACCGTTATAAACTTAAATAATTACATAACGTTCATAACATTGTAATAAGTGATATAAAAAGGATAATGAAATTAAAAATGGTTCTTAATAAGGTAGATATTAACTCTAGTTTATTATTCAGGAGGTTAAAGAATGGTTGAGTCAATTCGGACATGAGGTAAGGGAATTTCTTAACCCAACTTCCATTCTTTGGGTTAATCTCCTACATACAAATTATGTCATGATACTATTATGTCCTATTTTGTATTTTTTACGTTCTTTATCTATACCTGTAGTGAATACACATAATAGATCTATTTTATTTTTAAAATGATCTTTTTAAGGACTTCGTCTCAATCTCCTTTCATTGAGGCATATTTGGTTTTATACACAATTTTCTTTTATACGGTGTATTAACCCCTTTGACTTTTACGTTTATTAAAAAGGAATCTTTTTTATATGAAGCGTTTTACTAAATGAAAAAAAGGGAATGTTTTTCTTTTCGTACATATGTGGCGACAATGACTTCTCCGCCGCCGTGACCATTATTTGAGTTTCGGCTTCCTTTACAAGCCATACCTTTTTTTAAAAGAAAAATAAATACCATGTTTTACATTTCTTTTATTTTGGTATTGAAAATGATTTTGAAAACGTTTTTATTATATCAATGTTTTGTATTGAAATCTTGTGATTGAAATGTGGAAATGTTATGTTTCCTTTATGCATGTTTTATGTGATACGATTATGTTATGGTTTATGATATGTTTAAACCCATTCATATGAGGAATACATTGGACTTAGTAAGTAACTGGTGGAGCCCGCTATAGCTCCTCGATGCATCAGCAGGTCTCATGAGACAAACTAGTGTCTTGGCACAAGGCCTTGACAAAATCTTATTTGTGGTCATGGCACGAGGCCTTGGTTACGTGGTTATGATAGTCTGGAATTATGCATTCCATCATTATGAATTTGGTTATTGGTATTGCATGTGATTATTCGACCAGTAGAATATCCATGTGAATAAGTAAATGGAATTATCTCAGTTTTCTTTTTCCATATTATGTTGATGTTCATGTTTAAAAGGCTTTTGTTTTAGTTATACATTTCCTTAAATGTTTATGTTCATTTATGAAAGCTTCAGAAATATTTTTATCCTAACTGAGCATCTGAGCTCACCCCTTTCAATGTTTTAATATTTTCCAGGATGTGAAGAAGTATTTTAGGAATGACCTGCAGGGATAGTCAGAAGAGGATATGAGTGTGGAATATGAAGACTTTTTTATTGTAGTTTTTCACCTTAT
Source organism: Viscum album (assembly GCA_963277665.1). NCBI lineage: Eukaryota > Viridiplantae > Streptophyta > Magnoliopsida > Santalales > Viscaceae > Viscum > Viscum album. The sequence continues at coordinate 1,453,313,074 of OY728155.1, forward strand.
GTTGTAATGTAACATTTATGAATGTATCTAGTGTTTCAAAGGCTTCTAAACTAATCGTTCTTTGGAGACATGATCTTTTATGATCATGCCAATGGTACGAATTAATGCACCAACTCTGGGTAGCTGGGGTCGGGGCGTTACAGTTGGTATCAGAGGCAGTTTAATACTAACCTTGGAAGCTAGATTTAGATAAACTATGATTAGAGCACATAGCCCAAAGATAGACTTTAAGGATTAGTATAGAAGAACTTCTTAGAATTTTGGTATGGTAGAGATGTTGTGTGTTTTCCGAGCAATACATCCTTGTCCGGATACGAGCAGGTAGAGGCGGTTCTGCCACAGATGTACCTAGGGGTAAAACCCGAAAACACAGCTTTGATCTAGACTCGAACAAGAACTGGTGCATGACAACGGGCCTTGTTGCACTCTTGGTTACGACACTCCCGGGGGATATGCTTAGGATAATTCTCATTTTCTTTACAAACCACTATGAACGGTTATGAGTATATACTTCCTCAAAGAAAACATTTTTATGATTATGGATTATATCCATAAAGAGTTCAATTTATGTTAACTATCTTACAAGTATGGAATTATGTATTTTGATTCAAAAACTAATATAGTTTATGCCATTGTTTAGAAATGGCGCCTAGTGGAAGGAATGGAAACTGTATCAATGCACGCACTCCGTGTAGTGATTGCCCACCTGATCAAGATAATTATTGTGGATCTGGAGATACAACTGGTGCTGATCATCTTTTTACCATTCTGGGATAACTCACTTAGGTTATGAATAATAACCTTACTCGTATGGAGCACCCTGATCCGTAACGTGGAGGATGAATGTTAGACCACTTCATGTTGCAACAACCACCAACATTTAATGGGGGTACAAATCAATTAGTAGATGAGCAATGGATAAACACCTTAGACAAAATATTCCACTCCTTGGGGAGTAGTGAAAAGGAAAAGGTTATCATGGCAGTTTACCACCTCACTGGAGATGCTGATCAATGGTGTTCATTGATTCAAAACACAAAGGAAGATGATGAAATATCGAATATGGAATGGATGGAGTTCAAAGATCATTTCATAGAAAAATTCTTTCCTCATGACCATAGAGAAGATATGGAAAGGCAATTTCTGAGTCATAAACAAAAGGAGGATGAGAATGTCGCAATGTGTGAGTCCAACTTTACAATTTTAGCGAGGTATGTTGCAGATTATATACGTAACCCAAGAGGTATGATTGATCATTTCATTGATGGGTTAAAACCATTTCTCCGTCGAGCTTTAGTATCACAATCGTTCTCAACATACTAAGATATTGTCTCATGAGCTATCAAGACAGAAAAGGAATTCTCTAAGTCTTATGACAACCAATTAAAGTAAGATAAGAAGTGAACGGTGGAACAAGAGACAGATAAATGGAAAAAGGGAAAGAAGGATCTTCCATTATGTGATAATTGTGGAAAGAATCACCCTGGTACTTGCCTAAAAGGAATGGGAGTTTGTTATAAATGTGGATAAAAAGGTCACCAGGCGCGTGATTGCAAGGGAAGGAAAGAGGCTATCAATGTTGAATGCTACAATTGTAGGGAAATGGGGGCATTATGAAAATGAATGTCCTAAGAATCAGGGAAACTTACCTCAGAAAAGGCCAAGGGATCAAGGAAAATCTTATGCTGTTACTACAGTTGAAGAAGAATAATTAATGTATTGGTGCTTTTGGACTCATGGATTATATTCTGGTTATTAGAATAATGTGATATATATATATATATAAGTATTGTAATGCAGTACTAGTTGATTTCAGTAAGGTTTTAATATGATGAAGGTAATCATATTTTTAGTATGTGACAAAAAGAGAAACTTTAATTTGTTTGGGGAATCTGATAAATTGATTTTGGAATTAAGAGAACTTTTAGAGAAAGTCTGGATAGAGTTATTTTGGATAACTATAAAGGTTGGAGTGGATTAAGTTGATCTTTGGATAGTATTGTTTAAGGTTAAAAAATTTATGAAGATTATTTTTGGAATATTGTAATACTATAGTTTTAGGAAAAGGAAAACCTACAGGGTGGGGCATAACCTGTCGCGTCAGACAAAGCTGCAGGAATCGAACCCACAATCATAGTGCGACAGACCTTTATTTCCTACCAGTAGCTTACAGGAAGTCCCTAGTTATTACAAAATAATTTTACTAATCTAAATGGTATGTGTTAACATTTGGAACCTTATAAAATTAGGATAAGTATAATATTTTTGAGTTCTATTATCTTTTTGAGTGAAATATGAGTTGAAAGTTGAAACTCTAATTGTCAATCATAAATATATATATACCTATCTCTTATTCAATGAATAAATTAATTCATAAACTTTAGTAAAGGGATATTAAAACAAATAAATGTGTTATCATAATACCTTATGTCTTGTTGAACTGATGATATTTTAAATCAACACAGATTGAAGGCTTTGAGGCCCTCAATTTGAAAATTGAATGTAATTGATGTCCTCAATCACTCCCTACAAATATTTACATTTTTCCTCCAATTATATGTCTCTAATTGCCACCAATGTTCTCCTAATCGAGATCATAATTTGGTGGTGACTTTTTCATTTCCCTTTCCCTCTTATTAAGGCTAAATTTTATTAATCTTATTTTCGATGTGGGTTTTCCACAAAGGTATTTTCTATTTTCAACCTTTTATTTTTCAAGAAAAATTTTAAATTGCGAGGTCGCAATTTATTGAAGGAGGGGAGAATGTAACACCCCGAGCTTCCATGATACGCTTCTCATTCAATAATGCAATAGCTTGCATTTTACGCAACTTCGAGTTCTAACACACCGCAACTAATCAAAGTAGTCGTTATGAATAGTAATAACCACTTTTTAAATTTATAGAAATTTTATATTTTAAAATGGACTTCATTTTTGTATTCCTAATATTGAAATTATCCTATGTTGAATTTTTTGTAATTTTCTAAGAACATCCAAATTTTTATGAATAGTGAAAAATACTTAAAACAACTTTTTTAATAAAAATAATTTATAGTGATAAGTTATACTATTGAGTTGTTTTAAAGTAATATCAGAATATATTTTTACTAATTTATCCAATGGTGTTCATTAGAATTAATTTCACTTTGAAATTAGACATAAACAATTGTCAATCTTTTGATATAAATTATTTCTTAAAAACACGCTATTTGTTGTGACAGCGGGAATTAATTATAAAATTAATTAATGCAACTTATATGTTTGGAATTTTATAAAATAGACATTGTTTTTGAATTCAGAATATCATTTATAGTTTAGGGTGAAATTTTGGCATTGTTCTGAAAAACTTCAATTTTTGATGAATAATGAAACCACTATGTGGTAGTTAAATAACTGATTTTTCGTTTAAATGAAATATTACCACTTCTATGATTTGATTTTCAAAAATCCGACATACATGGTTGTCATTAAGAAGTAAAATGTGGTTCAATGAGATTAAAATAATTTTTGGTGAATAGTAACTTTTAAGTTCTTAATCGCAATTTGAGGTAAGTAATGTAGTTTAAGGTAAAAATAATGTTTTAATAATATTAGATGAGCTTGACACATGTCCTACCCTCATTGGATGTGCCATGGCCGACCAAGACAATCCATGGGTCAACTTCGAGACCCTATGGAGCCACTTTAGTTTGAAAATGACATAAATACCTTTTATTTAATGTTAAAGTAAAAAATGACACAAACATGAAATGTTTTACTAAAACAATTTTTACATGGGGTTATACAAGTAATATTTTCAACTATAAATAGTCATTTGAAATTTAAAATTATTTCCTACATCATAGTAATTTTTTTATAATTTTTAGGCATTATATAAATTAAATTATTTATGACATCATTATGATGCAGCGATGACTTCATTATTTAACGATTTTAATAAAATGAAAAGATAATGTACAATACAAGGATTACACTTTTCCAAAGACTATTTTATTGGTATATTTCGAACCCTTATCACCATAGATACGAATTATATAAGTGTGGGACCTTTAGAATCCGAAAAACATTGTATAATAATGTAAAATTTCCTTACTTTCCAAGAGTGCCCCTCCTCTCCTCTTATAAAAGGCCCCCACCTCTACCACCTCATTCACACTTTCAAGTAATTTGGCTCGGCCAAACTCTGCCCAAATACTCTACCAACTTCCCTCCCTTACTCCTAGAAGCCTCACTTTGGGCAGAATTCTTCCCAAGGAAGACTTTGTCTCAAATCAAAAAGAGTTACCTGATTTTTAGGTAATGTCTTCTCTAATGTTGTTCTGTATTATTTAGCTTCTCCAACCCCTTAAACTCTTTTTATTAGATTCTTTTGTCACAACAACAGTATCCTCAATATACTAGTATGTTGTTATAAGATGTATTCGAGCTACACTTACACACACCTACATCTAATGGTTAAAGAACTTACGGTTTCTGTGGATGGAGAATTTCTGCCTCACGAAACGATGATTGTTCACAACTCATATAACACCTTCAAAGGTGTCCATTAAGATGTCACTATATTTATATATGATATATAATATGTTTATGTTTTACTTATGCTTCTGTATTTCTCATTTATGGCATACTTTATGATTTCCATTATTGGTAAATGCGATAATTTCATTTTAGGAAGTGCAGACTACTGCCCCCTCAAAGTGATGTGAATCGTTAATGCCATATGTGGGATGTATAAAGGGTGGAGTAAATAATATTATATATGATATTATACTGGAACTATATTATACCTTTATATAATTATGATTTCATTCCATTAAATACAAAATAGAAATGAAAGTAGCGTTCATGCGTACGTACGGCTTACCGTCTCCATGAACGGTGAATTTCATTTCTTACCTCTAAATGTTATGTAATATTTAAAATTCATGTATATACTGGATATATATGATATATATGATATCTACATCATGAACATAATTCTGGATATAATGGATATATCACCACATGAACAACTTGTAATTATAAGAATTTTATTTTGGACTCAAGTACCTAAGATCGACAAAATGACCGTTATAAACTTAAATAATTACATAACGTTCATAACATTGTAATAAGTGATATAAAAAGGATAATGAAATTTAAAATGGTTCTTAATAAGGTAGATATTAACTCTAGTTTATTATTCAGGAGGTTATAGAACGATTGAGTCAAGTCGGACACGAGGTAAGGGAATTTCTTAACCCAACTTCCATTCTTTGGGTTAATCTCATACTTTCAAATTATGTCATGATACTATTACGTCATATTTTGTATTTCTACGTTATTTATGTGTAACTGTAGTGAATACACATAATAAATATAATTTAATTAAAAAATGATCTTTTTAAGGACTTCGTCTCAATCTCCTTTCATTGAGGCATATTTGGTTTTATACACAATTTTCGTTTATACGGTGTATAAACCCCTTTGACTTTTACGTTTATTCAAAAGAAATATTTTTTATACGAAGCATTTTACTAAAAGACAAAAAGGGAATGTTTTTCTTTCCGTACATATGCGGTGACAATGACTTCTCCACCGCCGTGACCATTATTTGAGTTTCGGATTCCTTTACAAGCCATACCTTTTTTTAAAAGAAAAATAAATACCATGTTTTACCTTTCTTTTATTTTGGTATTGAAAATGGTTTTGAAAACGTTTTTATTATATCAATGTTTTGTATTGAAATATTGTGATTGAAATGTGGAAATGTTATGTTTCCTTTATGCATGTTTTATGTGATACGATTATGTTATGGTTTATGATATGTTTAAACCCATTCATATGAGAAATGCATTGGACTTAGTAAGTGACGGGTGGAGCCCGCTATAGCTCCTTGATGAATCGGCAGGTCTCCTGAGACAAACTAGTGTCTTGACACGAGGCCTTGACAAAATCTTATTTGTGGTCTTGGCACGAGGCCTTGGCTACGTGGTTATGATAGTCTGGCATTATGCATTCCATCATTATGAAATTGGTTATTGATATTGCATGTGATTATTCGACCAGTAGAATATCCATGTGAAGAAGTAAATGGCATTATCTCATTTTACGTTTGCCATATTATGTTGATGTTCAAGTTTAAAAGGCTTTTGTTTTAGTTATACATTTCCTTAAATGTTTATGTTCATTTATGAAAGCTTCCGCAATATTGTTATCGTTACTGAGCATCTGAGCTCACCCCTTTCAATGTTTTAATATTTTCCAGGATGTGAAGAAGTTTTTTAGGAATGACCTGCAGGGATAGTCAGAAGAGGATATGAGTGTGTACTATGAAGACTTTTTTATTGTAGTTTTTCACCTTATGTTGTAATGTAACATTTATGAATGTATCTAGTGTTTCCAAGGCTACTAAACTAATCGGTCTTTCGAGACTTGATCTTTTGTGATCATGCCAAGGTTACGAAGTAATGCACTGACTCTATGTAGCTGGGGTCGGGGTGTTACATTAATAATAACAAACTAATAAAAATTATATTTTGGATTTCAAATCATGTAAAAGTGAGAGGAATTTCATTTACATAAATTAAATACAATCCATAAACAATGATTCATCGAATTAAAACGTCCATTATTACTAACATATATATTCCACATCATTATCATTCATTATTATATAAAATAAATTCTCAAATATGGAATCATTATATTTCTAATTAATTTATTTTTTAATGATTAAAGTGTAGTAAAAAATCAACTTGTGGAATGAATTTTACCATTAAAACTATAAAATAAATTTAAAAAATGTAAATGATGTAGTGGAGAAAAATAATAAATAATGAAAAAATATAATCCCATTTCCTCATGAAAATATTCATCATAATCTATTCAATTTTTACTTTTATCATTATAGAATTGAAAAATAATACACTCAAGTTAAATGAAAAGATGTATACATAATTATGCGAAACACATTAAAGGGGATTGTGGATCCTTCTAAAAATAAATACCTAATATAAGTCCTACACTAAAATATAATGTCCTAGAAATAAATGAGTAATGTCCTTGGTTACCTCCCTTAAATATATTTGATTAACATTTTTTATCATGAACCTACATCATTTTCCCATTTAATTGGAGTATTCCATACAGTTAAACAGCTCATATTTTACTAATTAGGACTTTTTAGTGGATCTAGATTAGCTATCCTCCATAAAATTATTAAATTATTATTTATAAATTATTTTTTAGAAAATGATAATATATATAATCATGAGGAATAGGAAAAGAGTTCATGGGCTATCCATATTTGGTAGTATACTATTCATTTATCTTATTTCTAATTATTTCTTTGATCTTCAACATGATTCCCAATTTTAGTATCCATTAAGAATTCATTACCCACTTCTTCTAAATCCATTTCAAGTATTGTGCTATAATTGGTGATAGAAAAATACTACAGAATATTTAATATGATTGTTTATATTTTATTATTTTTTACAACTTTATCCTTCTCTCTTTATTAATATTATTATTTATTGTAGAGTTATTGATCAATATCTTTTTCTTAAATATGTTTGTTTTTCTTTATTTTGAAGATTAATATTCCTATTTATAATTGGATTTTACCTAATATTCAATCTTAATTTTATCCCTTCCCTTGAAGTTTTCCTTAGGTTTTTCCTCAACCATGGATTCTTCCTTAGGTACCTCATTTCATTCATTAGCCTCCATGGTCATGATTTCAATAAGTATCAAATATTTCTCAAAATATTATTTTTTTCTTTAAATGATATTATTTTCTGAGAATATGTGTGTTTATTATACCTCATATTTAATCTATTTATCCCATACATGGCATTGTATCTTCATTTTTTAGTATATAAATTTGTTAAAAAAGATTTTACATTTCAATCAACATTTTTTTATGTGCCAATGTTTTTCCTATAATCGCATCCACTTCCAAAAAACACACTGTATTAAATGGAATTATGAAAACCTAAATAATAATTATAAAATAAAAATATATGAGGTGTTATACTTTTATTAATATTAAATTAATGTGATTCTAGGACATTTAATTGGAAAAAATTACAAAAACATTGATTGGTCCTCTTGTGTCATCACCAAATATAGTCTTAATCATGTTAATTATTTATAAAGCATGACAAAAGAACCACTAAAACTAACAAATAATAGTATATGAATGAAATACCTGAGTTCAATCTTAGTTAAATTTGGATTAAACAAACGTTAATTTGAAATTATTAATTACTATGTATAATTAAAATGAAATTATCTATTCTAAGATAAAACAATTTAATGATTGTTCCTCAAATTTGTAACATCATATTAATGAAATTGAAATGTAAAAAAGGAAAAAGGATAGTCATTATGTAATCTGAATCTAGTACTAGTGAACCTTTTTGTATTGGAAGAGACATTATATTCTCGAAACTCACATTTTCTCATAGTTAGGTACATTGGATTATATAAAATAATATATGACCCAAAATCATTTATAAAAAAATATAAAAAACTAACTGAATAGACATTAGGGAAGCTACACCATATAACTCACCAAAAATTGATCAATCAAAATAAGGACCATGATCATTCTAAATAAAAATAAATAGAGACTAATCACACTCCCTCACACAAAAAACCATGGTCACGAAAAAGGGAATAATTAAGGAAATTCAAAGAAATAATAAGAGTTAGAACGCATTATAAAAACTATAATAAAATTACATTAATAAATCCATTCCATTAAATAACAAAATCTGGTACAAATAAATTCCCACTCATGGTATCCATAATAGGGAGAAACATATATAAAATGAAAAGAACAAACCATATCTTCCTCCAATATAAACATCCCAAATATTGTAACTAATGAAGAATTTAGGAATTCATTTATATTTACTATAGCCACTAGCCAATATTTATAGACTTGTTTCAGCAAGAAATATTCACCATATCACCAATTTATATATGTTATCATGGATCATATATACCCTATATCTTTTATACTATATGTAGTACTTAAATTTATCATATCCCTCTTTCAATATTCCTTATCAGTCCATAAATATATATATATATATATATAATCCCACATGAGAAAAGGTAACCAAATTTGTATCTACCTAATATATATAGTTTATGGTGTGAAGGGTATATCATGTTACAAATGACCCCCTCTATCATACTTATTTTACATAAGTGTAAATTTTACATGACATGAAAGGTATGTAGTGAACACATCCTTTCTTTATCTCCACTATGTCAATATTTATTAGCTTTCGAACTCAGTATGAACATATAATCATATTGTAAAAATATTTCAATATTTTACAATCACTTAACCAAAACCACAAGCTTCATTCATTACACCAAGAATAAGATCAATAGAGAATCCATAGGAACTATCTCAACACTACCTCATGCAACCCAATGTCAAAAATTATATACACCGAAGGAGATAAGTATAGTTTTATCTTAAAATTGTGGGAAAAACTATATTTTTGGGTTAGATGTTGACTTTCTCTAGAATATAACTCAATTCCAAGAACAATAATTACGAGAATTGCCAATGTAAAGGAAGTGAAAAACTAAATATCATAATAATAAGTAGGAAAATATATTTTAATGTGGAAAATCCCAAGATAATGGATGATTAAAAAACCATGGGGAAACTCTAAGGGAATCCACTATGAATCATTGAATAAAAACTCCCAATAAAGCCTAAGAATAGAATTTAAAACATAGTGTAGAAGAAACTATATAAAAATATACACACTGATACACCTCTATGACATCACTGGTAATAGTTCATAATATGATGTCATCCTTCAAAGATCAAAACAAAACTCACCGCACCATTGAAACACCTTGTTGCATGCCCAATCATTCCACTTCTTATTGATGTCCACAACTAGTAACAATCACCCTTGTATCATTCAACCTATGGAAGTGGTTCATGTTACCATTTTAATAGGCTCTCATTTTCAATGTATCTTTCTTGAAATATATATATGAAAATATATCTCTAAAAAGATATGATGAGATATCACCCATTTCAAATCCAGGAAGATATATAGTATAAGACCATGTTTATTAAATTTCGAAAACAATTATCTTTAAAGATGAAAGATAACTGACTAGGTGAGATGAAACCAAATAATCTTCCCCTACAACCCATTAATGAAAGAGATCACATCTAAAAAATTAGTTGGAATGTAAACCTGTTGGTATCATGCAAACCGCCATCCTCTATAAAAAGTATGACATCCCACTTTTTGACATTTGATGGAAACAAGGCAGATCCCCTGAAAATGAAATAAAAATGAATTAAAATTCATTGTACCTATATCTGGACAATAAATACAAGAATCAACAATATCTGGCTGCCCCATAATTTTGATCGCCACATAATGGGGAGAACTTGTAGGAATTAACTTTTCCATATCCTCAATATCCTCCATGCAGTCTAAAACTCATAACACATCACCCTGATCTTTGATTTTAAATCTTTCATCAATAGTGAAACTCCCTATAGAAAAATAATTATGTAAAAGAACTGAAACCATTGACCTAACATGCTTCAACTTCCAAACCATCCTTTTCTTTTCTGTGGTCTTTGACTCATGTGTGATGATCATCTGTGCGAAAAACATGATGAATTCATCCTTTCCACAAGATTAATCACACACTACATTCCTTTACATATATCTTGTAAAGTATTTCATCCATTATTCCTTTAAAATAAACCATCAATACTATAGATAATTTATATCTTCCATTTTTAAATTAACTCCTGATTCCAATAGTATGTACAGCACATGAAGATAAAATATTATTTTTTATACAAAGAACATGTTTCACATCCCTAAATGTCAGTATACAACCTTCATTTGTTTTAATAAAAATATTACCAACACCAATGAAATCAGATGTATATTTATTTCTTATTTTCAATATACCAAATTCATCATCATTACTTTAATAAAATAAATCCCTATTCGATGTAAAATGGATTTACATTGCTAAATCAACCGCCCATTCGGTGTACAAATCTGACATGGGACAATCAATGTGACTGAAATTAAATCACCCTCACCATGAATAAGACTTATTATGATATCCTTAGAATAAGTGTTTCACGATTTATTTTCTTCCCTATCATTTTTCAGTTCGTAGAAATTTCCCTACAAAAGACCCTCCTTGTTGAAAAATAATTTTGTGACCTTTATTCATATCTTCATCCAACCTCTCTAGATACGATGTCTATCTTCAACAGCTATAATTCTATTATTATATAAACATTCACCATCATCGGTCTTTTTCTGAGGATCATTCATCAAAAACAATGAAATCACATCTTCTAACATCAGTGCATCTTTTCTAAACACCAATTTGGTGATGATATTATTATATGAATCTAAAAAAAAACCTATGAGAATCAAAATCTTGTATTCTTCTCCTATCTCAACAAGTAATGTTTTACCGTTATCATCATTATTGACCGCCACTAATATTTCTCTGTAATAATTTTCTAATCATATATATATGGTTACCTAAATGAACATTCCCTATCATTCACAAATGATACAACCATTTTTCAGAAATAAATGATTTTTCAAGGATTTTTATTTATATCTGATTTCATGATTCATATAGATCTCCTCTGGATATGTCAAATTCATCACATATCATAGTTTATTATCAACCATATACATCTGAATTATGTTTTTCACCAACTATCTCAAAACCTTCCAAAAACCATCAGTCATCGTCTCTTTTTAATATAATATGTTTATTTAATTACTTCATTTTATTTTCATAGAATTTAATATTTTCAACTCTTTTTTGCAAAAGTGTAAAATAATTTTTCTCATTAAAATGATAAATATTATCATAAATCCAATTGTTTGAATCACCCATTTTTAATAAAAAATAAACACAAACTTCCTCCTTTGATACCAGATGATGTGCTGGAATCAAATAAACTCTAGAATAAAAATCAGTTGCATCAACAATTATTTTTAGAATCACCAATGTAAACGATGTTAAAAATAATAGTAGAATAATAAATGGGGAAATATATATCAATGTTGAAAAACCTTCCTCGCATAGGATTAAAAACCAGGTGGAAACTCTGAGGAAATCCACTATGAAACGAGAGAGAAAATCTACAAGTAAATCATGATACATGAATTCAAAATACAGCATAAAAACCCCATTGTTAAAATCTATATAATGATACACCTCCATATCCTCCCAAATAATTGTTTTTGATAAGACATAAACCATCAGATAAAAAAAATTGAGCTTGTAGTGTGGTTTTAGCACCTCTTTGTACTATCTAATTTGCCACTACTTGCTGCTGCCCACGCCCAAAAATCATTAACCATATATCAGACACCCTGTGAACGTTATTCCAATTTACATTTTTATAGTCCCTCATGTTCCAAATATATTGTAAGAAAAAGATATCTAAATATATATCTCAAAAAGATATAATCATATATCACTTATATCTCTTGTTGTCAGATACATAGAGGAAGGCCCCAATTCTTGAATTTCCAAAAACAAAATTATATTCAAATATATAATATAAAAAATGAGGAGGACTAAACCCAAACATATATAACACTTAAAGTATTTCCCAAAATGGCTTCTATCATACCCCAGGATGCACTAATATAACCTCACATATTTATTCATTCAGATGAACTTCATTATCATCAGTATGAATGTTTATATATCTACTTATATATTTATTTTGTATTTTATATCCTTCTATATGAAAGTGTAACCACTAAATGAGATAATCTCCCATGATACATACAAAAACAACCTTAAATCTTATTAATTAATATTGACCATCCTTATGAAGTCATAGATGTGGCATGAACCGTTGATATGTGGAAAAAACTTCAACATCATGCTTGGTTCCTACACCATTATAGTGGCTACTCAATTGGTCACCCAATCATTGTCACTCCACCCACAGTGATTATTACCATCATAGAGGTCATATAGAGCTCTGCAGTTGTTAAAATGGGAGGTTTTATGGTATGATATGGTGTGGATGTGTGTTATAAAGTGTGAGAGGAAGTATGTTTCTATCATGAAATCATCATTTAGAAGACCATGTTTCTATAAAAATTAATAGTTCTTATTGTCCATGAGTCCCATTATAAATGATCTCATAGGATATACCTACTTCATATAAATTGGGGTCTCACAAAATTTACTAGCACTTACATACACTAGTCCCACCTATGGATACTACATATCATTGTGTGATTCATTAGCTAGTCTATAGGCCTCATTTATTAAAAACATTATTAAAAATGTTAGAAAAAATATCATCAACAATTATATATTTCATTCCATTAAATTTTTTCATTTTAAATGATTATACCATAAAGGATATAAAAAATGGAAACTAAAAATGAACTAACAATTATTCTATAAAATTAATAAAATTAAATAAAAATTTAATGGAAGAAATAGGTACATCAATGTGCCATACTATGTTATGGTCTTTTTGATTCTGATATCAAAAGCATTATAGATTGATATCATAAAGCCCTATAGTATCCATAATGGTGGTAAATAAAGACTCTCACAATGTATCTTAGGTGCGTGATGGAAATGTATTCTGTGCATAGAAGAGGTGAGGATCTAGTCATCATGGCTTACACTGATACTAGCTTCCAAATAGAATATAATTATCATAACTAATTTTCAACATATGTTTTCCCTTAATAGAGGAGTTGTGGGATAGAAGAGTTCTAGGAAACTAGAGGCCACTAACTTTATAGTATATTATAATCATATAGAATCAAATATTACAACTAAATGTGCAGTTTTGATACATAAATTCGTCCAAGACTTTGATGTCATTCCTAGATGTATAGATATTATCCGACAATATTTGGTTTATACTATAGTGGTTTTCATATCCTTAGAGCTAAGCTCCCGACAACTAATAAAAAATATACATCAAAACAATAACTTGTCAATAGATTTTTCTCAAAGGGGTGTGGTTATAGTGTGTTGGATCGTCGTAAAAGAGATCATTTTAAACCTATTTACTAATGACTTATCATAGCATTATCCTAAATATAATGTGAGAGACAGTGAACTAAATGTTTTTAGAATCTATCCCTAAAAAGGGGATTATATTAGAGTATGATATCGAAAACCAACTAAATTTTTACATTCAATTATTAGAATATTAATAAATATCATATCACATGATTTATATTTATATATAATAATAATGTGATAATTAAAAAGGATTATTTTTCAAATTTAATGTTTATATGATTTAACTGCTATAATGATAACATTGGACATTCCATGAAAATATTTTTAAATATATTTCATATTGACTATATAACATCAGATGGCAAGACATTGATGGTGTTTTGACTATCAGGTTTTTGATACTAATAAGAATATTAGGATTATTTTCACGATGTTTGAACATGGTAATATATAAATAAGAGGTTGTGAGTATAGACCTACCAAAATGAATTCTATATGTTTTATGTTTCATTGGATATTCAAATCATTAGACATGTCTGTTTTCACATATTTAATAATATTATTAATTTATATTTTGAATAATGTACTTTGATGTATTGTAAAAAATTGTGAAGACATACCGTTGTGGTAAGGTATGAAGCATTGGGTGTGTAATAAGAGATATTAGATTAATTAAATAAGTTAATAAAGGATTTATCCCATTTGAGTTAATTTAAAAAAGATATCTTACGACCTTTGATTTAAATGAAACAATTTGATTAACTCCATAGAAATACTGGTTTATAGATGAGTTCATCAATGAGAGTCAATTAAAATTAACTGAATGATGTAGGTTGGAGGAATATGTATGAAATATTCTTCATGAGTTATCAAAATAAAAGGATTATATAAAACAATAATCATTCATATAATTTTTTTTCTTTTGAAATTATCATTTCCTATGGGTATTTCAATATGTTGCTAGACTCCAATCTAGGACTTTATTAAACGTTCCCAAATTCCACTAAGAAAACGTCCTAGAGGGTTACACACAAAGTGTATCCAGAAGCATAATTATATTCAATATGAATTTAATGTTAAGAATAAATATTATTCACAACTTTTGGAATACTAATTATTCATGTTAAGACATTCCTATATGTTCAATGGCTATTTATTTGAGTTAAGAATATTTGTGAGAAGAATATTAAACAAATATGTATTCAACAGTTAATGAATATAATATTTATTTATTTATTGAATAATATAAATATATTTATTTATTGAGAAAACTATATATTAATTAATGTATAATAAATTTTGAAGATGATTAATATACCGAGTTAAGGGACTGATGAAAATGGTATATTTTATTTAATATCTTTTAAATGAATAAATATATATTTATTTCATAAATGATATTTCAATATATGTGAGTTAGGACATGTCATGAAATATAAAAATATTCTTGTTATTTTTATTATTTGACATGGTATTTATATAGAATAAAAAATTAAATAAGTGTCTGTAAAATTTCCAATTACATACCCCTAAGTATGTAACCTGATTTAAATCAATTATAAGGAATATGAATTATTTTTCATAGTGGATTATATTAAGATATTTTTATCAAATCCTTTAAGAGAACATCCCATGTTCACTCTCATGAATGAGAGATAATCCTCCTCATACGTGTCAGGAATTATATAAACATATCTATTTTTTTCAAGATGAAAACATGTCTTGTTATGATTAATGGTGAATGATGAAAGAGGTTTGGTTCACCCAAACAAGCACCCAAAATACCAATGATGATATTCAAATATTCATAGATCACGTGTGAATACTACTAAAAGAATTCATGATTAGATTATTCCCCATAATAATATGACTATGAGGTTAACTTTAAAATGGATCAATGATAATAAAATTTATAATGATGAGGTAATACTAGGTTTTAATTAATTATAAATTATTTGTGAAAATATTCTATCTATAAAGGTAAAAGGGTTGTTTTCATCAAGTTTTTTCATTTTATCTATATAAATCAATAAAATACATTATTGGGAATGGGTTTTACAACTTCTGTTGTGACCCAAAACCATTATAAGAGAACATAATTATGTTTTTGTTTCATATCAAAAAAAAAATTAAATATTTAAAATACATATAAATTTATCTAGTGAAATATATCCCATTCTTACGTTATGGTATTGTGGTTTCAATGGACATTTATTATTTTCTCCATGCCTGTTTTGTAACATAAATTATCAATTATAAATCAATGTGAATAATTCATTTAATTTCAAATAAAATAATTCTTATAAAATGTATATTAAAATATTTCTCCTATAGATGACTAAAAAATGAGTCTGAGTTTGTTTATTTTATGATATATTTGTATAAAACTAGTTGGAGGGGATTTACATTTCCTAAAACATCACTGAGACAGTGTCTCATGAGAAATATTGGAAATGATCTATGATCCTCTCCAATATCCCTTATTATTAATTTCATCAAACTATATTTTAATATAAATTAACAATGTAATTAACGATGAATAGTAAATCAATGCTTTCTTATTCTAATTTTTGTAAAATAGATAAATTATATCATAAATTTCGGAAAATATATTCTAAATTTTTTCCTTGAACCTCGAAATAAAATTCTTCCAAAATATATCAACGGTAATGTTATTTTAAGTAATGAAACCGATATAACTAATGAAAATACACTTTTCGATGTCTACAGGTGGATAACATTCATTCTATCCAACCTGGAATTTTTAACCTTTACTTATAACCATAATAATTGTTACTTACATTTTTACTCTTTGTTTCTCATTATTGTTTTACAATATTATCATATTTTTTTACTTACTCACCTTCAGGTGGTTTATCACATCCAAAATCTATTTCACCTTCTCACATTTTCTCAATTTCAACATGGCCACTATGTTTTTCCTCATGATTGGTAACATAAATGGGATCATAATCCATTATCTTAATAATAGGATAAAAATATAATTTATATAATTAAAATTTAAGAGAAAACATACAATATTATGTGGAAATACATTATATACAAACAACTAAACAGATATGTTAAATCCACTCAAATGTAGTGGAAATTTTTCCTTAGGATTTAGGTATCTAATTATCACCCTCATGAACACTTATAACCTATAAAAATTCATCTAAATTAATACCACTATGAAATTATTGAGATATCAAAATTAATGTTTCATCCTCAATGGATTTTTCATTTGACCCAAAAGTATTTTTAGTAAATAATAGAATAATTGACTATTTTTTTTAATTCTAGGAATAGAATACAAGCACAACATGTGATTCCATTATGAATAATTCATTTGGGTACATATATTAAAATTCAATTTCACAAATCCTAATTCATTGATATTAACTGAATTCTAGTTATAAACCAATTTTCAATGAAAACAAAATTCTTGAAAAAATATTTATTCTGACTCCTATATTTTTTAGATGATGCTAAAGTATGAGTGATACCTTGTACACTAATAGGACTCAATCCATATGTAGATAAACTAAGAAGTATTTTTATAAAAACATGCTCAAATTATAGATACTCATGATAAAATTTTTTTATTATTTATATTCTATTAGATAATGGAAATTCCAATATTGAATTATTCTATCTGTATTCCAGGTAAATTTACTAGTATTCTCCTCACATTGATATAGTAATATAAACCATGGAATAATTGGAATGTAAAATAAAATATTCCATGGAATTGATTAATCATCATTTTTCAAAACTCACCATGCATTAGGGTCTTATTAGGTTATCCAGGATCCTTGTGAAAAATATATCATCATTTGTAAAGTAATATATTATATCAAATAACATACACATTGAAAATAACATTCATTTATAATTATTTTTTTTAATTCGAAGCTCTTTATCTACAAATAAGTTATCATAAAAAAAATATAATTTATTTCTATAAAGATTGTGTTGCTAAATATCTATCCAGAATCTAAACTATATAAATTTATTAAAAGTGAAAAGTATATATATTTTGTAAAAACAACATATAGTGACATATTTTTATACATATTTAACTAATAAAATGGATTTTTATAATCAAGAATGTCATATAAAACCCTTGTTATCATTTCCACAATATAAATGTCGTCATCAATTTCAGTTGTAGCCATATCAGACAATCTATAACCCATAGTGTCATCATAGTCACAAGCTACATTCATTCCATTTCTTGTTGACTCCAATATTTATTACTTCAATATGTTATATGATAGATCGGGTTTTGTTACAACTCATCTAAAATCATTCATCTTAAGTGGAAATAATGTAAACATAGAAAAATTATATGATAAGGTTCATTTCCATGATTTTTTAGGCACGTTATGATATCTATAACCCCATCCTCAAACTCTTTGGTCCTATGATTGGAATTTACCTAGTTCTATTTCATATCCATCCTATTTGATTCAAAAATATACATATTTAATGAAAGAATACATCAAATTAATGCATAAATCTAATCATTATTATATACATTATTAAATTATAAAAATATTGTTATAAATAATAATACATACATATGTATAACATATTATATAATAGATAAAAAAATTATGTTAAATTAATAAAAATAATGATTTTATATAAATTTAATAAATTTATAAACATAGATTTCTTTTTTTCAAATTATGATTATAAAAAATATATATTTCAATTGACATATAAGATAATTCTTTTAATTAAATTGGACCCACTAATAAACATTACACGCGTTTTATGAAGGATTTTTTTCATATAGAATAATTTTTTTGAACTATATTAATATAACATATATTAATTTCATACTAAAATAATACATGTTCTATAATTAAATTTAGATACATTTTCAATGTCACATGAAAAAAAAATTCCTCCAAAAATTTTATCTGATGAAAATGATACATTACCCAATTTAAAATATAATGTATATGTTAGTAAAAAATGGTTAAATATGGTATGTGTAATTTTAATTAAATTTAAGAGTATAAAAATTATTTCAAAAAGAAAATTCATTTTATTTCAAACAACATTTCGAAAAATATAACATATTATTTATATATACACAAACATGTTCAAACACATATAATTGAATCTGATTCAATTATTTATATTCCCATGTTATATTATTTGACTATGTGTAAATACAATAACCATTTATCACTTTTAAAGTGAATGATTGGGATATAAACCACTCCAAGAGGGGTTGGAATCAGTTTTTAGGAATTTTTATTCAATATCATTATTAATCATTTTATCAATTTTTTTACCATTATTAGAGTTAGGTGGGTGTTTCTATTGCTTTATCTTTTCCCCCGCCATTAATTTTTATATAAAAACAAATCACACACACAGAGAGAGAAAGGAAATACAAAAGGATCACCAATCAATGTGGGAAGTGTAGTCCTTGGTGTGATATGAATTCCTCCATGATCACACAAACAATTAGATTCAAAATGTGAGTTTTACACAATAGATTACTGACAATGTATGATTATAAATCCTCCATATATCGGTTTAGTTCATCCCTTACCATGATATATATCACACCTTTACAATAAATTTTAATGGTTACCGCAAGGTATTCTGACAAGAAATAGAATATTATATTTTTTGTATATGTGTTTATTATTCTTTATTCATTTTTTTTACTATAACATGCTAATAATTCTATTAATTTGGAAAACACTTCATAAAACCTATTCATCATCTTCATTGTAGAAAATATATATTTTTTGACCTCATTTTCCTTTTATTTCATGTGTAAAATGTAATGAAAAGTCTCTCTTCATATATAATATTCTTCAATGTGAACTGAGGTGGATATAATTCTTATTTTTTGGTGAGAATTGTGAATAACTTTGTTTTTAATTCATTATCTTTCCTCTTTTTCTTCATCATTCTTCTTTTCATGAAAACCTATAGTAAATCTTTTCATTCCTAAACATACTTCAACACAAATAAATTCTTGAAGATAGTATCTGCATTAAGGATAATATTCTACTATTGGCAGAAATGATATTTTCTCTCTGATAGTGGGTTGGAACTTAAGAAATAGTAATTTTTCCACAAACAACAATAAATAATAATAACTACAACAATATTTTCGATATATTCTCTTTATTTTTGAAAAAAAAATGAATCCAATATTTCACATGAATACATTAATTCAATTATCCTTATATTTTGTCTTAAAAAACACAACGAACATTAGATCTTGAATTCTCATTGCACCATCTTCATAAAAACCTAATAATTATACATAATAACTATATGTATACATTCAATAACTATGTGGAAATTAGTATTCATCAATTAATGATTCAAGACATTAATATCACTATTAATTCAAGAATACATTCATAATATAGTGACACAATCATGGATTCTTCATCCTCAAATTCTCCCTTATCCTATTCCATGAAATGTCATATGAATTTAATATGTATAACAATATATGCATGCATGAAGTTTCGATCATGGATACTTCATCTAGGACATAAAATAATCCCAAAAATAATTACACATTTTCTTCATCAATATTCCTAGAACTAAATAATAAATTTATGATATTTGTTTTATTTAAAGAAAAATAGTCCTAGAAATTTTAGTTAGAGTATTGTTTCCGCTCCATGTTTCTTCGCATGAAAAACTATAAAAATTATCAAATATATCTCTAAAGGAAAATTGAATTTGAACAATTTATAATTGTCACATTATTTTTTGAACATGTAATTATCTATTTTAATGATTCATTTTCATTATTTTAATACCTATATATATCTATATTATTCTTATTCTTCTTGGAAACAAACACATAAACTTCTACATCATCTCCTATATCATATATTACAAAAACAAGTTTGTCTCTATATTTTCTCCCTATGCGTTGAGAATTACCATATATTCCCATTGTTATCTTTTTTTAGAAAAAATTAAATATTTATACCTTAATACATCCCTCCGTAAATTTTACTACTATACCCAAGGTTGACTGTCAAACTATTCATGCCCACAATTGATTTTTGTACCATGAAAATATCATGATTGCTCAACCTACCATGTAAATATCATTGATTATCCACCTACCGTATGAATATCACAGTTTATATTCCTTCAATGTGATCCCCCTATAACTATTCATATTTCCACAGTAATAATTAATTTTATAAGGATTTGAATAGCCTTGAATTATCAGTTTACCCATACATTGGTTTCCACTTAACATCACACATCCATCTAAAGGACAAATACAACGACTCATTTATTTCTAGTTTACTATTACATATGAAGACTAATAAACAAGTTACTTTTATGTGGGATTGAATCTGGAATCATAACATTATATAGCAACACACATACCTTTACATATGTATAAAAACCCTTATACATAAACATTACATTTAAATGGGTAGCATTATATCATTACAGAATTGTATGAATCTCATATCGACTTTATAAATCTCTATAATTTTAATATTACATTTTCATAGAAGTTAAAATATTTGAAATAGATTTACATTGCCTGATATTTAACAATATATTCTAGATTAAGATACCTTTACACAACTGACTCGACATCATCCTTAGATTCCATATATCTCTAAACATATCCCATTTTCAAGCATCACAATAATAGTATCATGATATATATAGAATTTAATAACTCAAAAATTTATATCATCTTAAATAAAACATAGTCAAACAACAAGATCAACAATTTGATATAGTCACTTGATCTTCCATATGGTTTTTAGTCATTTACTCTAGTCACATGATCTACTAAAATCCATGTAGTCACTCAATCCACAACAACACATAATGTCACTTGATCATTCAAACTTGTGGTTATTCATCCTACCATTCCATGTATATTCATATTATTTGTTCAGGAACAAATACATGTTTTATATTGGCATGACCACTAGATCAACCATTCATTTCATTCACTCATGATCACTATGATTACTGTGTGTGTTATTAAAACTCACGGGGGTTTAAGATTATAGACATGAATGATTCTCATTTTCCATGGTGTCGATTAAATTCCTTGAGTATCATCTATTATGATAAATAGTACCACTTCAAACTTCATTCCTTATTAAATATTCCTTTATAAAAGATTTTTTTTAATAATACTAGTTTATCCATAATTCTTCTAGGATAAGTGTAGATGGTATTTGGTTCCCTCTTACAACCTCACATTCCTCCCTTTGTAAGAGAAGATAAGAACCATTGTCCTCATTTATGCTCAAACACATGGTCTGGCATGCATGCATTCCTAACCCTATGCATTATTTTCCTCTCTTCATAGACACTATATTCCAGATCCACCAATGTGAGCTTTTTGGGCTTCCCTATAGTGGAATAACTTATTAGGTGTTGATATAGATTTTAGTTGGAAATTTTTTGGATAACTCTTTAAATATTAATTTTGTAAAATTTTAATACAAAACACAAGAGACAATTCCATCTTACAATATCTAATTCTTTTTAATTAATAATTCACCCCAACAATGAATTCATTCATCAAACACCATTTTATTTAAATATATTTCAAAAAACCATGTTAGTTACTCCCTTTTAATAAAAGTATAATAATAAACTTTAAACAAGTATTTATAAGAATTTATATCCAATTTTATTACTTAATGCAATTTAGTGGATTTCATGAGATCTGTTGAAATAACTATTGGGTTCTCTTTAGAAAAAATCTAAGTAAATTTATCTACATATTTATATTCCTTGAAAATAAATGAAACTCAAAATAGAGTGTTATCATCAATGAAACATTTTTATTTATTAGAAATACATTATAAATGATATTTTAATATGAGCCCCATTCCTTCTATACCCCTTTATCATTGATAATTAATTTTAATTTGCCTCCACATTTTTGAAATGAAATACAAATTTCCTAGGAAAGTGGTATCAAATTATAATTATGCATAGTTCCATCAACTATTCCACTCAATTTCAACTTGATCCATGCTCAGTGTAGAAATCTAGTTGTTTGAATGTAGAAAAAAAAGTTTTCCTATTGAATAAAATGATGGAAAATGAAATGAGAAACCCATTAACTTTCTTAAAAACTATCCCAATATGCATGGTTGTGGCCATTTAAGATAGAAATTGACAATAATATTAATGATTAGGTATACCAACATAAATTTATAGAACATAATTCAACACAAAGGTTGAAAATGTTCACATAAAAACTACTATATTTAAGATTTCTTTGTTATAACAGCCTCAAACCCACACTGATGGATCAGAAGATAGTATCATAAACATTACAATTATAGATTTGATACTAATAAATGTGACTCAAATTTCACTATCGAAAATAAAAAACATAAAAATGAAATATTGGATCACTTAAATACCCAATGAACTTTTTGGTTTATATTATAGATAATTGTAATGAAATATTACATAAATGGCACTAATGAATTCAAGAGAGTATTTTTTCCACTATTAATATATTTTTTTTTCGTATTAGTTCATCAACATAATCCATATAAATCATTATGAGAAAAAATAATTTAACATGTTTATTGATAACCTAGGTAAAATTAATTGTAAGAAGGGTCAGATCAAATCATCAGTAAGGTTAAACATGAACATTAACAATAGAATTTCATCAGTGAGAATGACATGGGAATAAGTGTATGATGACATAATCAAAGTGCATTATCATAACATAAGAGAAATCAAACCCATAAATACATAGATCATCGAAGATAAAAACATGGAATAAGGATTTAACAAATGAAATAGTCATCAATATTATTAATCATGATCTCTGTGACGTAAATCTTGATCAAAGTAAATATTTATTACTCATAGTAGGAATAATGAAAACATGTTGGTATCTTTGGAAATTATATTCATAAACCCCTAACGGAACCCTTATAATTAGAACAACCATAAAACTGAATTCTAATATAATTCTCTAGAGTACATAATCATTACCCAATACATTGGGGAACTATCTGGTTTTACCTATCTTATAAGCTATATCAAGATCATCATGTTCTAAATGGTTAAACCCATTGTATAAAAATGTTATTAAACCATAAATAAAGTACATAGAGATTAAAATTCATCGTAATAATCCTGAAAATAAGGATTATTCTTCTCATGAATTGTTTTACCAATGGAAAAGAAATGGATTCCATGAGAATCTCTTTGAATCATTATTAACCCATAGATGTGATAATATTTCTATAATAATCTTTTCGAAATAGGATTAATCCATTGACAATAAATGTCCTCCATAACAGTTTCTTTGAAACCTGATAAACCCACGGAATAGAAATGGGTTGTATAAAAATCTATTGGGAACAACATTAATCCATCTTGAGAAATAATGAGGATGGTATCATTACAAAATATCACAATTTTATCATAAGTAATAATTAGTGTTTTTGGAATTGATGAATGGATAGTCCATTAAAATATCATTAAATGAATTATTTGAGTAAAATTACCATTTCACTTTGATAATTAATTAAAAAATAAAAAAAATCCAAAATGTTATGAAAATAATTTTATTTGAAAATATATTTTTCAATATATGAAGTAAAATTCAAGGAAAATAATTGAAATGAGGGTGGAAAAATCTATTACTCTCATAAATTTTAAAAATAATCATTCTTTTCAAAAAAAATTGAAAATTAGAATGAAAAGTGACCCATTTAGAAAATGTTATGAAATTTACATTTAAAAATTTTTTTTATAAGGAAAATTATCATTTAAATATGATTTATTAAATTATTAATTTTTAAAAAATAACATTTTTAATATTTTTTTAAAACATGGTTATGGAACATACAATACCTATTCCAAAATAGAACTATAAAAGACTGGTATCACATACCAAAAAGTATCATTATATTTTATCTATTAAATAAGGGAGTAAATTGAAATAAAACATGTTAACCACATTCATAACCATTGGAGAAGAAATATAAATGGTTCATTAAAATAATAACATGTGATATAATCTAATGGAACATTGAACATATTCAATCCTGAATGAAAGGCGATTTTATCATAAATCCATTCCAACATTGGTAAATTTTTAATTGTAAATCAATGAAATAATTGTAACATTCTTGTTCCGAGTGCCGCCCAAAGGTTTCCTTTACCCGATTGGTTACATAGCCTCAAGTGCATTTTCCCGAATTCTAGAGGCCACCAACTAATAACGAGGGCCTTGGGTGTGATAGTGGGGAAACTATTCCCTCATTAGCAAAGTAAAGTAGCAGGAGAGCAATAATATACAACATCAGATGTAGTAATCCCATACCAAATGTAAATACAAAAATAATGAAAGTAAATAAATAACTTGATCACATATATAAATGATTCATGTC
Source organism: Viscum album (assembly GCA_963277665.1). Taxonomy (NCBI): domain Eukaryota; kingdom Viridiplantae; phylum Streptophyta; class Magnoliopsida; order Santalales; family Viscaceae; genus Viscum; species Viscum album. The sequence goes on from OY728155.1 coordinate 1,453,338,541, forward strand.
ACATATGTCTTGGAAAGAATCCAATAAAGTCACAATGCTGTAATATATTACTAAATGAAAGTACATAGGAAAAAAGTAAACAACCCCAACGGCATCGCATGCATTAGAATATTCCCTTTCTCTCAACCTCTATAGAAATAAAGTACCTGAAGTAGAAGGGAGCTTTCCCTTATATATACCTACAACTATATAATCTTCTTGGGCCCAAAAGAATATCCCAAAAAGGTGTGAAATGAATTCAAATTGGTAACCACCCAAATATTTGTTCCTATCTATTAGTGAATATATATAGAAAGAAATATACAAAATGATGTAATATGCAAAGAAGTACTCAAAGTAAACAAACCTATTTTCTAAGGTATATACATTTACATTTATCAATTAATCAACCAAAAAATTTTGAATAACCCTCTCAGAATATTCTCATAGTCTAACCCCTCGGCTTAAAGAAATAATTCACAAGAAACCCTCTATGAATGTTTGTTTACCCTACCCCCTCTAGTTCATCTCATACAAAAAATATATAATGACCCTCTGGGATTGTTCACAAAGTCTAACCAGTTTTTTATTATGCAAAAAAATAATCTCTGAGGAAGCACTCACCATAAATTCCTCATATAGTATTTCAATGATAAAATATAGAATCTCTGAGGAATAACTAAATGGAATTTCCCCCCTATAGTCTCATAACGATATTGTATAGACAATCTAAGAGAGTACTCAACATTAATACCCCCTATGGTCTTGCAACGCCAAAACTATAACAGACACTCTGGGGAAGCCCTCAATGTCAATTTCACCTATGTTCAAACTACACTAGGATCCCACAGCCCAGTGTAAATCAATCGTACACAAATGATATATAGTACCCAAAGTAAATATCAATTACAAAATGGATAAAAAATACAATTCAAACAAAAGTATGTCAAATTAATCAACTACATCCTTATAACAGAAGGAATGGAAAGAAAAATAGCCTAAAAGGTATGTTCAGACCCAATGGCCAATATCAAATCAAACATGGGAAAACACATCCATAGCAAGTTAATTAACCATATTTACAATCAAAAAAATTATACTTACGAAAACAAGGCATAACAGGAATTAACAGTGTCAAATTCCCTAAACATGCAATACTCTAAACTAGGGTATTGGATTCTTTTCGCACAAACAATTCATAGAGAATCTAGAGAAAGGAAAAATCCATCTAGCTACACATTGTATGATCGATATAGTCAAACCTCATCCTTTTAATCAACCTATAATGTGATAGATCTATAAAAATTTTAAAACATATCAACCAATGATATCTCATGAAAGAGTAGAAATAATAAAATGAGTCTCTAGAAGAAGTAAGAATTCACCAATGTGATTATAACACAACCGACATAGTTTTATTCGGAGCAAAGACGATAGTTCGGGGGTTCGAAGAAGAAATAGTGATCTTCAGTAACTCCTAGACGAGAAGAATCCAAAAGAAGATGTTTTTGTAAATGAGATGCAACCCTAGTATGATATAATAATAAAATATAAAAATACACTACATGTTCCCAAAGGATACACAGTGTGTATGGGCCTTTACCTGGCCCCGCCATAAGATGCCCTACCACATCATCACACAGTCGTGTATTTTGCTGTGAAATAACCAAACATGTCCTGGACTCAGTGCTATAGTACACGGTGTGTACAAGGTAGTACATGGCATGTAATCCTAAATTTTGTTTCTTACATTTTTCTTAAAAAGAATCATGAAAAGATATCCATAACTAAAAAGATGATCTGGGTTCTTAAAAATGCCCTTTTAAAGTTATTCATCCCTAAATTTCCCCAGCAAGGTGGTGATGAAGAAGAATCCTCTAACAACTCCAGCCACTGTGATCGTACATTGGACTCCCTCTCCCGAGTCTCATCCTGTAATCGCTCGTGCTACCATAACACTCTTACCAGAAGAACATACCATCCACAGAGAACCTTCACGATGTGATAAAAAATTTAAATAGGGGACTCCTCAAACTACATGTCCACATCAAAGACTTCCACCTCAGGTTGAAAAACATGAGACGAGTCTGAGATGTAATTCCATAGCTTAGAAATACGGAAGACGTCGTTCATAGCCCGGTACCTTCGAGGAAACTACAACCAATAGGAAATCAGCATAACTCTCTCAAAACCCTGAAACAGCTTAGCGTATCTTGGTGAAATATTTCCATGTCTATCCTCATGCTTCCTAACCTCAGTGTGACAAGTAGAAAAACCTAGTCTTCAACCTCGAACTCCATAGTTCATCTCGGTCACTCAGCATAAGACATTTTTTTTGACTGTGTAGAAGGCATCCCCTTCTAAAGCAACTCCACCTTCCCTAGGAAAGATGAGGTCCCTGCACCACTGCCTCTCCTATATCCAGCCCACATAGAGGTGATCAGCATGGTCTACTATAAAATGGCTCATAAGGTGCAATCTGAATTGTTTCATGAAACAATTTCTATAGGAAATCTCTAAGAGAGGTCTGTGCCTCTCCCAAGATCCTACAAAACCTAGGTCACATGCTCGTAGCATGTCATCCATCTCCTAAATTGTATGCTCGGAATGTCCATCTATTTGGGGATGCTAAGTTGTACTCAGATGTACCTGTGTTCCCAAATACCTTTGTAGTCCCTACCAAACACGAGAAGTAAAATGGGCACCCCTTTCTGAAATGATAGAGTGCGGAACCCCATTTAAACGAAAAATATCATAGATGTACAACCTTCCAAATTCATCATCCCCGAAGGTCTCCATGATCGATAAAATGTGTGAAACATTTATGTGTTTTTCAATATCAAATCAAACCATATTGTTACCATGATACCTCCAACATTTTATGAATACTCTATAATGTACACACATAAGCATCCCAACAATTATATCGGTGTGTTTTCTTAAAATAAGAGAACTCGAACAAAACTGAGGTCACTAATTAGGACTCCTAGCAAGAAAATATCAAATATTAAATGATATCATCAAAACTAGTCACCCAATCATTTCATGAAAGGCACTTTGGATTTTTATAGCACACCCACCATTAACTGGTGGGATGCTTAAATTGGCTCAATTAAACCATATTCAATGAACAAGAATGATAACAAGTCAAACCATTATGAGATAACTTATCATAGAAACAACCTGTTTAGTAGTTCGGCATATTTCAACAAAAAGAGACTTAATTTGACAAAGGCACCACGTGCTCACAACTAACCCGTTCAACGAAGTCTTCATCTGTCTCTCGGTGATGCTCCTGTGTTACACCATCCCTTGATCACTAAAAAGGCCATGGCATAACATGAACAAAATATAATTCTAGAACCATCCCAGTAGAATTATTACCTTCTTATGCATTAAATCTATGCCACAAGAAGCGTGTGAGATATCCTCAGATTAATCAACTCGATGTCTAAGGAAATCACCAAGGTGGTCTATACTCTATATACAAGTGATACATTAGTGTGAAGCCCGAATGTCCATATAAGAAAACTGGTTAAACCCAGAATGACATCCTCCTGATAGTCACATGAAGGAAATGGTAGGCATCAAGAGTGTGTCCAAGGTTTTAATACATGAGTAATCTAGTTTCACTAAAGATTAACCGAGACTATAATGATAGCACGCATCCAGTGCACAACACATAATGTGATCATGTACTAGTCCAAAGACTTCCAACTATAGCACAACATATAACTGAACCACTCTTAGTGTACCCAGGATGACATTATGATATGGGAAATACGCACCTCTAAAGAAAGATCACCCAACGAGGACTACAAAGATTGATATAAAAGGATAGCCAAACCACAATCGGTCGACCTCCTAAAGGAAACTCAGAGATACATGTCAACACATTATCATTTAACCGATTACAAGAATGTTGTGATGCATAGTAGGTGTAACACCCTGAGATTATATAAAAAAATATTATTTTAGTTTCATTGATGTCTTCTGTTTTACGCCACGCCAAAATCATCTTATGTTATACGCAATAGCGTATTAGCTTGTACTATACGCTATTCAGGGCTTCTGTTGCAAGCAAGAGAAACCTTCCTTAATAGCATGTGTTGTATGAAATAGTGAGTTATAATATTATTATGAAATAGACGTTATGAAAATTAGTAACTATATTTTGAATTTTATGACATTATAATTCATCTGACACATTTTATAGAACATTTTATGAGAACAAAATAATTTGTTGGTGTAAAATAAGTATTTTTCAAAAATATGCAATTTTTCCGCCTTTTGCTGGAATGACCAATTTAAATATAGTTTTTGAAATATTATAAGTTCAATTGGTAATATAGAAATCGTCTTTTGAATCAGGGTTTTCAAATTTACTTTGGATAAATTTTTGATATTTTTTTGATAAGTTTCTTATTATGATGAATAGTAAAAATACGATAAATTTTAATTAAAAACATATTTTTTCCTCATGATAATTTATATGGTTCAATTATTATATTTAATGGTTTTAAAGTATAAATAGAATATATATTTACCATTTAATATAATTCATTTCATTACCATTAATTTTATATTGAATTCATAGGTAAAAACATTTCAATCTTTGACAATGTTTTAACTTTTGAATCACGTTTTCTTAACAAATGGATTAATTTATAATTAATTTCTAAAAATTCCTTGTTTAGAATTTTTAAAAATGGATTCCATATTTTGATTCAGTGGGTCCAAATTATTTTAATAGGTTAGTTTTATTTTTTTGACATTGTGAATAGTAAATATGGTAATTTTTATTTAATACCGTTAATGGTAAATCAATTAATTAAGGGTAAAAATAAGATTACAAAATTTCCCTAACACCTTCCAAAATTATATTTGATGAATAAAAGTCGACCCATATCACCTAAGTGTTATACTAGATTCGATTCATGGACTATTGACCATGAAAATGATATAATTATAATTAAAACCAATGAAAGAGACAACATGTCACTCTCTTATATCTTATAAGTGTAATAATTTTAATTTAGTGATAAACTGTATAAAACTTCAAACATGAATAGTCTCTAGAAATATAATCAAATTATCTACATCATGTGAATTTATTTATATTTTTTAGGGATTAAATAAATATCATTAATTATGACACAATAGTGATGTTGAAATTATTTTATTGATTGAAAATATGAAATAAATTGTTTTAAAAATATTAAAATAAATATTATATGAACTATTTAACGTGATCCAAGAATTTTATAGATGAATATGAAACATTAGGAATCTATTTTATATTTTTGTTTGAATATATCCACTGTTTAGATTTTATTTAAATACAAATAAATAAATAGTGTCAAAATTGACACTTGTTATTTTATAAAAATAACCTATTATAAAATTTTAAAAAAATCACAAAAATATTTAAAAATTATAAATTTAAATTTATTTTGTTTAAAGTATCATAAAGTATCCAATTATGGACAATTCACAACACATAATAAATTATTTATAATAATTTAAAATTTAGAATATTATTACGAGAAATAATAATAAATAGATTAAATAAGGATAAATCAATTTGATATGGTTTAAAATAAATTCACAACTTGTATAAATTTTATTGGTTGACGATATTACAGCCTTATCTCATCTCATCTTCGAATGGTGTCATTTTTTTTTGGTTTTTATGTGGGTTTGGAATTTATTATAAATAAATATTTTTTATGTTCCCAATGGTACCCCTACCCTCCCTTGTCAAAGAGCACCTCCTCCCTCTACTCTTCACACAAATTTGAGCCTTCAAGCTCGTCCAAACCCATCCCATTATACTTCACCACTTCCATTGAAACCTACAAGATGTCCTGGTCTTCTTCAAAGACCAAATTTAGTACCCTAAGAGGAGGTTAAGAGGAGGCATGTCGAAGAAGAGGGAATCAATTCTACCGATTCTTTCGAGTTTCTTTACTCTTATACATCCTATTTTTTAGTTGTTTCTTTATAAAGTAATAACATATGTATAATTAAAATATTGATATGTTATTATATATATTAAACAACCCCATTTCACCTTCTATCCATCCTATATAAAACAAAATCACTGTGCATGCGTACGTACAAAATACCGTTTCCACGCCGTGGTGTAATCTGTTTTTCCACCACCACCTTACTTGGATGGGTATATTGGTGTAAATAATAACTATATATGGTTATTATAAGGTCATACTGATTCTGAGATATTATATCATCCACTCCAATTTCATTCAATAATAATGGGAAGGATATCATCGCTCGTCCGTACGTACGGATTACCGTCTCCACAACGTGATGAGATTCATTCTATATCATAAAAATTCAAGAATGATTATAAAGTATATATAATAAATAATAATTATATATATGACATAATAATTCTACTTTATATATATATATATATGTCATCTAATTACTTCCATTCAAGTCAATAAAGAAAGGAAAACATCGTTCATTCGTACGTACGACCTACCGTCTCCATGAATGTTGTGTTTCATTTCATTTATATTTCTATTATATATATATATATACTGAATATAAATGATATATATATCATGTTTTACATTCTGGATGTAAGTAAATCATGATATAAATAATCATAATATCAAGAAAAACTAGTCCAAACACGTACGATAAATGAAATGAATATTACCCAAAGCATTGCTTTAACATGGAATTGACAAATGAGCGGGTAATATAAAGACCTAAGTGAATCATATATGATATAATAAGAATTACTATGATTCTGTAATAAGTCAATGACATTATTTAGATCATTATACATGAGTTTCAAATATTTACAAAGCATATCGAACTTAAGTTAAGGGATAATTTTGCAATCTCATTTTTATCTGAGATTGATTATACGTAAGTATTTACTGGGGTTATATTTTTCATCCATGTCCATAAAAATGTTTTTCATAAAGTGTTTAATATTATTCCATGTATTTTTCAATTCATTTTTACCCCTGTTTTACTTTTAATAAGTGTTATGGAAGGAATCTTTCTTTTGTTTACCATACATGGTATTTTTTGAATTTTCCATTAAAAGTACTAGGATAATGTTTTATAACTTATACACCCTGAATGAAATTTTACGGTTTCATAACACCTTATTTTCATGAAGATTCCTATACACGATTTCATGATTATTTTAAACAAAATATTTTTCTTTTAAAATAGAATTGCGTTTTGTGAAAAGAAATGATTTTAAAGAAGAAAGGATATTTTCTTCAAAAATTCATTTCATGTGTTTTGTAAATAATATTTTCCATCTAATATGACATTATTTTGTATGATTATGTTTCAAGTATAATTTCTCTATTATTTACAAGGTTTGATTTCTTATGATGAAATGATATCCATTTTATTATATTGATTATGTTATGATGGGATGATGTTTATGAAACCCATTTTATTATTTGGGTTATGGTGAATGATTTATGTTTTTTTAACAAGTAAAAATGATTCCATTATGATATTGGTGGGACCTATTTCTCCTTCTAATGCATTGGGTAAAGATTTATATTCCATGAGATAGACATGGATGAAATGGAAAGTTAATCCAGTACCTTAATACAGAGATGGAACGTCAAGTAAACCCGGTTCAGTAATGGCCTTTATCCACAATGATGGTCTTGGAAGAAATTCGTTGGCTACTATGGAAATCATATCATGTTCTTAATGGATTCCATAATTACATGTTTTATTCCCATGCTATTTTATCATGCAATTGATGTTCCACTATTTTATCATGTGTTTTATTCCCATGCTATTTTATTTCAAAACTCAAGATTTATGTTCGTGTTTTTTTTATGTTCAAATGTATATTGTTTGTTTTATTTTCTCCATGCATACCCTTTCTGAGAATTTGAGCTCACCCATTTTATTTTTTCTTTTCCTCAGGATATAAATAATGGTATTAGGTAAGAAAACAAAAGAGGAATATCTTTATTGAAGATGATTAAGATATTTCACCGTTATTAGAAGATTATGTTCCGAGTTTCCAAAGACACTAAACTATTACAGTTCTTGGATGTATGTTTTTGTATTTTATTAAGTATTCCGCAAAAGTAATGTAATGTCTATGTAAATCAAGCTTTGGGTCTCTATAGTTGGTATAAGGGGAATGGTTTACTTAACCTTTGGAAACTAGGATGCTAAAACATTAGTTAGACCCTTAGAGAAATTTCAAATGTATGTCTAGGGATGTCCCTAAGGATAAGTATACATGTAGGTTATAGTCCTAGAATTATGGTAAAGTTCTTATAATTAAAGCTCCGATGTTATATATTGAAGGTACTCCCCTTTATTATGTTGGTTTCCTAGCATGATTTTTGCATCTCATGCCGTTCTTTTCGGGTTTTAGAAGATGACTGGAACCCGATGGAACTGTGTTGATATATGTAATGTATAATGCAATGATTGTCCTCCCGGAAAACCAAATTTGATGGAAGATGCAGTGAAAATTCTTATTACTATACTTACACAGGCTTTGAATCATTCTGCACTTCCAAATGATCAGAGAAAGGAACCACATTTTATTGAGTCCTTCATGAGGCAACATCCACCTTATATTAATGGGTATTCTGATCAATTTGTTGCTGAACAATAGATCAATACCATTGAAAATATTCTCTCCGTAATTCATTCTACAGAACATGAAATATCCATTTTGGTTGTTTACCGGTTAGAAGGTGAAGCAGACTAGTGGGGGACTCTAATTAAGAATACAATGCCCCAAGATGAAATTGAATCCATTGAATGGGATGAGTTCAAGTTCTTTTTTTAGTAAGTACATCCCTTGTGTTCTTCAAAAAAAGATAGAAAATGAGTTCCTTGAGCTTAAGTAGAAAGATGATGAATCTGTTGGTATATACGAAGAGAATTTTAAAAGGCTTTCAAGGTATGCATCGGGCTTTATCATCCAACATGAAAATAAAGTTGATCGATTCTTCAGTGGATTAAAACAAAGTTTTCAAAGAAATTATCTATAAGAGACTTCAGTACCTATGAATAAATTGTGTGTTGTGCTATCAAGGTAGAACTAGAAGTTGGTGTTAGATATCCATCTCATGGTTTTGACAAGAAACGAAAGATGTAGTTCAAGGAAAAATCACAAAACAATGGTGTAAAAAGGTAAATGTTTCTTAATGCAGAATGTGTGGAATGAACCATTGTGGATATTGTCTTAAAGGGACTAGAAAATGTTCTAAGTCTGGAAAAGAAGGTCATCATGTAGCAGATTTTTGATGTAATGGAAAAAGGGTTGCTAATGACGTGAATAAAGAAAATACTGCAGAGAACGCACCACCAACACTTCAACGCTACAAGTTCATGGAAATGTGGAATTATGCTAACCAATGACCTAATCCAAGGGTTAATGTTGATCGACATGAACAACCTCTTATGTTAAAGGACAAAGGGAAGTCGCATGTGATCACTATTGGTGATGTTGAGTATGACAACGATGTTGTAGAATGATTATGTGTTTATGTAACAGGATCCCAAAATAATGTTGTGGAATCTCATTTATAGTATTGTGGAATATTGGAATATCTATGTATTGGTTTATTGTGGTTTTCAATAATTATATGGTACCAGCAACCATGAAAAGTGATTGAAATATTTTTGGAAGGAAGATGATATGTGCATAATGAAGGGATAAGGAGAAAATAATATGTATGATGGTATTCATGACCTCATGACTGATATAAGGACAAAGTGATATCATGGGTTGATTATATTGAATTTCTGGGATTTTGGTATGCGAAAAGAGTTAGCTTTTCACAGAATTCATATTTTCACTAAGTATATATGGTAATTCATGTTTCAATAGAATACATGATTAATGTTTTCACATGTATGGAATGTGATCAACAAGATATATCTTATGATATATGGGGGATAAATGATGGTATTCATGTGTTTGTTATGTTACCATTGAAGTAATAATTTTCTGTATGAAATGATATTGGACATATGTATTTTGCATAAGCCTAAATATTGGAATGGATTATGTCGGGCATCAGATAGTATTGTTTAATGCTAGATCTTTTTTTAGATATTATTTCTGAAATGTTATAATAGTATAGTTTTAGAAAAAGGATAACCTGCAAGACGGGAAACAACCTGTCATGTCGGACAAGGAAGTAGAAATCGAACCCCCAACCGAAGTGCAACATGCATTTATCGCCTACCACTTGCTTACAAAAATTCCATGATTAGTAGAAATTATTTTTATTAAGCAGTATGATAGTAAAAGAATAAGTCCATTTTTGGAATAATATACGACTAACCTCACCATATATTTTCTTATGTATATTTGATAATTTTTTCAAACCTTTTGTTTGAGACAGATGGAATGAACCATCATTCTATGACATGATCTGCTAACAGTTCGCGAATGGCAAATTAAACTTCATTTCATTATGATTTGAAGTTTAAATTGTTCATGGAACGATCAATAGCGTGATTTTACAAAAATCAATTAAGTATTTATTCTAGTTCAAATTTTTCAACATTAGGGAAATGATATTGAAAACCCAAAATGTAGTCCTAGTACCCTCATATCCGTTGAATTAGATGGTACCTTAGATCATAAAAAATTTATGACTTTGTGATTGTTGGATTTTTTATAACCATGTTCTCTACCACTCTTCATCCAAACAAGATGGGTAGATTTCTCTTCCATATCCATATTTTCACCTATATTATCCTATGTAGAAACCCAACGACGAGTTAATTTGGGTATCCATTATGTTTCTAAAATTCCATTTTAAATTGAAGATTTATTATTCCTTTTTACAATGTGGGTTTCTATGAAAGAAACTTTCATGTAGTAAACCATTTATAACCCTGATGAATTTCGAGGATGAAATTCATTTTAATGGGGGTAGAATGTAACACCCCAAGATTTTTTGAAAAATATTATTTTAATTTCATTGATGTCTTGTGTTTTCCGCCACTCCAAAATTATATTGTTCTATACTCAACATCGTATTAGCTTGTATTATATGTTATTCTTGGCTTGTGTTGCACGTAAGAGAAACCTTCCTCAATAGCGTGTGTTTTACGCAATACTGAGTTATAATATTATTATGAACTAGCTATCAAGAATAGTAGTAACAACATTTTGAATATTTGGACATTATAATTCATCATACACATTTTCTAGAACATGGTATGAGAACAAAATAAATTTTTCGTGTAAAATAATTATTTTTCAAAAAAATACAGTTTTGTCACCTTTTGATGGCGCTCCTACTTTAAATCTAGTTTTTGACATGTTTATAAGTTCAATTTGACAATATAAAATTATTATTTGGAATCAGGATATAAAAATTTACTTTGGATAAATTTTTGATATTTTTCTGATAAGTTTCTTATTTTGATGAATAGTAAAAATACACAAAATTTTAATTAAAAACATCTTTTTTCATCGAGATAAATAATATGGATAAATTAAAATATTTAATGGTTTTAAAGTATAAATATAATATATTTTTTCCATTTAATATAATTCGTTTCATTACCATTAATTTTATATTGAATTCATAGGTAAAAAGATTTCAATCTTTGACAATGTTTTAGAATTTAAAACCTGTTTTCTTAACAATGAAATTAATTTTAATTTAATTACTAAAACTTATGTGTTTTGAATTTTCAAAAATGGACTCCATATTTTGTTTTAGTGGGTCCAAATTATGTTAATAGGTTACATTTATTTTTTTGACATTATGAATAGTAACTATAGTAATTTTTTACTACATTTAAATGTAAATTGGGTAATTAAGGGTAACAATAAGATTATAAAATTACCCTAGAACCTGCCAAAATTCTATTGGATGAATAAAATTCGACCCATATCACCTAAGGGTCAGAATATTTTCGGTTTATAGACTATTGACCATGAGAAGGATATAATTATAATTAAAACCAAACAATGTGACAACATGTCACTCTTTTAATTCTCGCGGGGGCAGGCCAGAGAAGACTTTAATAGTGTGTGACAGTCTTAATTATATTCCTTGAGAGTGTGTCAATGTGATCCGGAAGGACTCACTTGGTCTTCACTACTTTCGCCCTCTGTGATTTGTACCCTTTGAGTTTCCTGTATTTTTAATAAAAAATAACTTTCAGTCTGGTTATAAGTGTAATAATTTTAATTTAAGGATAAGCTTTATAAAAAATCAATCTAAAATAGTATCCATAAATCTAATAAAATTATCTACATCATGTGTACATTTTTAGTATTTTTATGGATTAAATAATTATCATTAACGATGGAAAAATTGTGACGTTAAAATTATTTTATTAATTGAAATATCAAATAAATAGTTTTAAAAATATTAAAATAAATATTATATGAACTATTTAATGTAATAAAATAATTTTATAGATGAATATGACATATTATGAATCAAATAAATATTTTTTTGAATATATCCTCTCTATAGATTTTATTTAAATTCAAATAAATTATTACTTTCAAAATTGACACTATTGTTATTTTAAAAAATTAACATAATATAAAATTGTCTAAAATCACTAAAATATTTAAAAAATAAAAATAAAAATTTATATGGTCTAAAATTTCATAATTTATTAAATTATTGACAATTCACAACACATAAGTAAATATTTATAACAATTTAAAATTTAGAATATTATTACCACAAATAAAATTAAATATATTAAATAAGGATAAATCAATTTGATAAGGTTTAAAATAAATTCACAACATGTATAAATTTTATTGGTTGATGATATTACAACACAATCTCATCTCATCTTTGAATGGAGTCATTTTTTATGGTTTTTAGGTGGGGATGAAAATTATTATAAATTAATATTTCTTGTGTTTCCAAAGGTGCCCCTCTCATTTCTTATTCAAGGGAACCTCCTTCCTATCCTCTTCACACAAATTTGACCCTTCAAGATCGGCCAACCCCTGACCATTTTACTTCTCCACTTACATTGAAATATTCTATAGGTCCTGGTCTTCTTGAAAGACCAAATTTGGTACCCTAAGATTAGGATAAGAGGAGGCATGTCGAAGAAGAGGGAATCACTTTTACCGATTCATTCATGTTTCTTTATTCTTCTACATCCTCTTATTTAGTTGTTTCATAATAAATTAATAACATCAGTATAAATAACATAATGATATATTAATATAAATATGAAACAACCCCATTTCACATTCTATACATTCTACGGAAAACGAAATCATCGGGCGTGCGTACGTACGGAATACCGTCTCCACGCCGTGGTGTAATCTGTTTTTCCACCACCACCTAACATGGATGGGTATAATGGTGTAAAAAATTACAATATATTTTTATTATAACATAATACTGATTCTGATATATAATATCATTCACTCCAATTTTATACATTAATAATGGGAATGATATCACTGCTCTTGTGTACGTACTGATTACCGTCTCCACGACGCGATGAGATTCATTATCCATGTTAACCATTCAAGAATGATTATAATGTATATATAATGAATAATAATGATATATATTACATAATAATGATAATGGATTTATTTATATATATATATAAATATATGTCATCAAATTACTTCTATTCAAGTCAATAAGGAAAGGAGAACAGTGTTCTTGCTTATGTACGGCCTACCATCTCCATGAACTGTGTTTGTCATTTCATTTATATATATTATATATATATATATACATAATATAAATGATATATATATCATGTTTTACATTCTATAAGTATTTAAATAGTGATATAAGAAATAATAATATCAAGAAAAACAAGTCCAAACACGTGTGATAAATAAAATGAATATTACCCGAAACATTTCTTTAACATGGAATTTACAACTGAACGGGTAATATATCGGCCCAAGTGAACCATAAATGATTTCATAATAATTACAATGATTATGAAATAATTTAATTAAATTATTTAAATCATTGTACATGTGCTTTGTATACATTCAAAGCATACCAGACCTATGGTAAGGGTTAATTTTGCAATCTCATTTTTATCCGAGATTACTTATACGTAAGTACTTACTGGGGTTATATTTTTTTATCCATGTCTATAAAAATGTTTTTCATAAAGTGTTTAATATTATTCCTTTTATGTTCAGAGTCATGTTTACCCCTCTTTGAATTTTACTTCATGTTATGGAATTAATCTTTCTTTTTTATAACTTACGGGGTACTTTTTGACTTTTCTGTTTAAATTACGAGGAGAATGTTTTTTTATCTTATACGGTGTGAATGGATTTTTAATGATTCATAATGCCTTATTTTCATAGTGATTCATCTTCAATATTTCATTATTATTTTCAACCAAATCCATATCTTTTAAAATTGAATGGAATTTTGTGAAAAGAAAATGATTTTGAATAAGAAAGGATATATTCCTCAAAAATTCATTTCAAGTGTTTTTTCGTAAATATTTTCCATCTAAGGTGTAACTATTTTGTATGATTATGTTTCAAGTATAATGTTTCTATTATTTAAATGGTTTGATTTATTAGGATGAAATGATATCTATTTGTTTTATATGGATTACGTTATGATGAGATGATGTTTATGAAACCCATTTTATTCACTGGGTAATGTTGAATGATTTATGTTTATTTTGTGGAACAAGTAAGAATGATTTCATTATGAGATGAGTGGGACATATATCTCCCTCCAATGCATTGTTTAATGATTTATATCTCAAGAGAGAGACATGGATGGAATGGCAAGTGAATCTGGTTTAGTAATATAGGGCTGGAACGACAAGTAAACCCGATTTAGTTATGGACATTTTCCACCATGATGGTCTTGGAAGCAATGCCTTGGCTACTATAGAAATCATATCATGTGCTTAATAGATTCCACAAATACATGTTTTATTCCCATGTAATTTTATCATGATTGATGTTCCACTATGTAATATTCCTTACGTACTGCCAAGATTTATTTCACATCTCAGGATTTTGATATTTAAACTTTATGTTCATTTTTTAATGTTTAAATGTATATGGTTTGTTTTATTTTCTCCATGCATAACCTTACTGAGCATTTGAGCTCACCCTTTTAATGTTTTCTTTTCCCTAGTATGTAAATAAAGGTTGTAGGTAAGAATACAAAAGGGGAAGATATTTTTGGGAGATGATGAAGATCTTTCACCATGATTAGAAGATTATGTTCCAAGTTTCCAAAGACACTAAACTATTATGGTCCTTGGTTGTATGTTTTTGTTATGTATTAAGTATTCTGCAAAAGTAATGTAATTTCGATGTATGTCAAGCTTTGGGTCTCTATATTAGGCTCCAACCTTCAATAATACTAGATATCCCCAAAAGTAACCAATTACAAATGACCCTTTATAAACGGTCCTTTATTGTGATCCTTCTTCCGGGAAAGAACTCATTTGAAATAGAACTGACGTACTGGTCCCAATCTAGGAGTTTCTTGCACATCGGGAAGGACTGGACTCTTTCAATGATATAGTTCAGAAGCAACGTAATCTCACGTGTGTCATTCCATGAACTCTGATCACCACATCATGTCACTTGGCGTGAAGCTGAAAAGCTAAACTGACTGACATTTCCAAGCACCTGTGTCCCAAAAAGTCCTCCTGAGTAGTGGGATGAAAAAGTTACATAACACTTAGGTCACTCTACACTAGAGATAACCCAGGAATATACACCACAGCTCGAAGCTCAATGAGGAATCCAAACTCAATGGCTCATTGATACATTTAACACATGACATGTATCACATATGTATCCATACACTACACCAAAATTACAAGGTCAACAAAATATATATTTTTACTATGCATATGGTTTCCATCCTATTCATCCTAGTACTAGATGGCTCAAACAAGAACTAGCTCAATATCACATCATTTACACAAGAATTATCTTGGGTGGTGACTTTCCAATTCATCCATCACTAAGGAACAAGGATTTACAGAACCTCCTAACAGTCAACCATGCATAAGGCATGTCTAACATAGATAACCATGAAACCCTTAATCTTGCTTCCACATTATAATTCAAGGCATAGTGACCACCTTTCAGAACAATGATGTTATTTAAATCCATAATTCCTACTAGGAATAACGGCAGCTGGATCTCACCAACATCAAAAGCACTCTATGGAATAACAAGACAACCATCTCTAACAAAGCTACCAAACACATGATAGAATATTATGAATCATATGCATCAACCACCACTACTAGGTTACATAAAATAGAATCCCTAGTCTTAAAATCCCCTAGAAGTATACATTAGATCAACAAATCAAGTAAAACAGGGATGTCTCATTAACATTCCTTTGAAACATTTAACAACACTTACATCCCATCATGAATGATGAGTTATGAAGTAAGATATTTTTTAATAACCAAGGCAACCTACAATGACCTTTGAAGGGTAAAAAACAAGGGAATCCCATGATAGGGTTCCTTGAAATGATACACAAGTGATGGATCCTAATAGGGACTCCCTAGAAGAAATAGATCTCACGACCTCATAGGCCAGAAGACATATCTAATGCGAGAAACATCCTCAAATAAAAAAAGTTAAGAGTTATAGAACACATCTCATATCATATCAATGTTCTCAACTAGGTTGGTCCAAACACCGAACTGATCAATCACACATTGGCCTCATACCCAAGAGACAACTACAAATGGTAGCTAGAGGATAAATCTCCATTTAGAAAAGATCGTGCAACACCTATTGGGAGTCTTCATAATTCTTTACAGGATCCCCCATCACGATCTACATTGAAAACTACTCAAAAATAACTACTCATAGATCCATAAATGACATCGTGGAAATAATAGGAACCGTACCTCAAAGGGTACAAAGATGACCACATGGTGTGTTGAACTCACACACGGCGTGTACACTAATGATCTTACATAGGCGTGTACACCTACCTACCCAGGCATGTAGGCATCTCTGGTACATGGCATATCATCCCAGAACAAGGGGTTTACTAATTTCCTCCCTTCAAGCTATGTCTGTCTACACAGCCAGCCCCACATGGATATTGTCTAGGGAAAACTACATGGGGTGTACTTTATCTACATGGTGTGTCCTTATCATGGCTTAACAACCCAGTTTTTTTCACACACAAGTAAAACGACACTGATTCTATTCTGGTGTAACACTACATGGCATGTTCACCATACACATGGGGTGTACCACTTATGTTCAAACCACCAGTGTCATTGGTCACACGGTCGGAGACACGGTCGACTATAAACAGTGTGCAATAACTAGGAACCATGGGTACAACATAAGTTTCATCCACTCCTGTCTTTAGTCACCCAGTTGGATACATGGCCTCTATAAAATGTCATGTAATCCTTGTACACGACATATTCCATCCAATATTTATCAATCCTATTTGTCTACCCACATAGTTAATCACACAGTTAAAGACTACATGTCTTATACATAGAGTACATGGTGTGTACTTAAGAAAAACATTTCCTTCCTAAACATAAGGATACATGGCATGTATTCATCATTACACACCATGTATTCGAGGGTTTTCAAGATAGTAATCAACATAAACTACTCTAGAACCCCATAAAACATAGAAACAAACATTAATGTGCCGAATTCCAATCTGTGGGGGCCCATACTCCCCAAAAATCAATTCTTTTCATCATATTCATGTATACTACCTAGTATAACAGTGAGATCAATCACATGATCCACAAAATTCTGATCCAAGAGGGCCCATAACACTTCATGGATTAAAGGTTATTGTTCCTCCAAAAGAAACATTAAATATTAATAATTTCCTACCAAATAGAAGGTATTATATAAATACATCTATCACAATATCATGCATATATATCAAAACATCTATCACAATAACATACAATTGATAATGCAACCTAAATGGCATTATGAGAATGCATGAAATGTGTTCTGCAGTAAGTGCTTATATGATGCATGAGATGGAATACCCTCATCTCATCAGGTTGCAACATAAATAGAACCTCAAAGGTGCCCCGTACCTTTGAAATATTCTAGGAATATTGGATTTTACCTATACACGGGTTAGCTACTCCTGGAAAACATCTTAATACCAACTACCTATTCCTTTCTTTACCTATCTATAGGCACCAAATAGTAATTCAATGATGAAAAAATTTCCTATGATACCACTTTGTAACATCCTTGTTCTAGGTGATGCACAAAGGTTCCCCAGACCCAGTATGTCACATGGAAACATGTGCATTTCCATGAATGCCAGAGACTGCCAACATGCAGTAAGGGGCTTGGGTGTGATAGTGGGGAAACATTTCCCTCATTAGGGGATTAAATAAGAAGAATATAAATAATATAAAATAGTATAAGCAGTAATACCATACAAAAAGTAAACGACAGAAAGATAAAAGTATATAAACAACTGGAGTATATATATAAATGATTCTTGTCCCATATGTCTAGGAAAAAATCAAAACAAGTCATAATGATGAAATACGGTATTAAACCAAAGTACATAGGAGAACAAGTAAACAAATACAACAACATCGCATGCCTCATCTTGGTCCCATGCTCTCCAGCTCCACAGTGATCATGTACCTGGAGTATAAGGGTGTTTTGGCTAATCTATAACAGTAAAATTATAATCTATTTGGGACCAAATTCATGACCAAAATAGGGTGTCAATTGAATCTGAGTAAGAAAACACCCAAAGATCTATACCAAACTATCAGTGAATGTATATAGTAGGCAATATGAAAAATGATATAAAAATCAAAGAAGTACTCAATGTTATCAATCCTATAGTTTAAGATACATTCATTTACATTTATAAATTAATTAACCATACATTTTCAGACAACCCTTTGTGATGTTTCTCACATACTAACCCCTCTGCTTCAACCAATCATTCATGAGAATCCTTTTGGGAATGTTCAGATAGCCTAACCCCTTTAGTTCAACATATAAAATAATTATATAATGACCCTATGGGATAGCTCACATAGTTTAACCCCTTCGGTCTCATGAAATAAAATACTCTCTAAGGAGGCAGTCACTGTCAATTTCTCTTAATGTCCTTAAATGAAAAACTACAAACTCTCTAAGGAATCACTCAACATAAATTCACCCTATGGTCTAATAATGATATAGTATAGAAACACTAAGGGATAAATGAACTTCAATCACCAATATGGTCTTGCAATTGGAAAAGTATAACAGACACTATGGGAAATCCCTCATCATCAATTCCACATATGTTCTAACAACACTAGGTTCCCACATCCATGTGTTAATCAATCGTCCAAAAATGATATCTAGTATCCAAATTAAATAACAATTAAAAATTTTATAAACAACTAAAATTCATAAGACAACCATGTCATATAAATAATTTCAATCGTAATAGCACTAGGCATGGAAAGAAAAATATCATAACATGAAAGGCTAGACCTAATAGCGAATATCAAATAAAACATGGGAAAACACATCTATGGCAAGGAAATTATCCCTATTTACAACCAAAAAATCATACTCATGCAAATAAGGCATAGTAATAATTAATTTGTTTAAATTCCATAAACATTCAATACCATAAATATGGGTTTTGGGAACGTTTTTGCACAAATAATTCATGAAAATCTATTAAAATCGCACAATCCACCTGCCTCAAAATTGTATGATTGATAGAGTTGAACCTCAACATTTTAATCAAACTAAAATGTCATATATCTACAAAATAAATCAATATCTCTCAACGAAGGATATCTCACAAAAGAGGTGAAATCAAGAGATGGGGCTCTAGAAGAAGAAAGAAATCACCGATGAAATTCCAACACAACCAACGAAGTTCGATTTTGATCAAAAATGGCGGTTCAGGGGCTTATAGAAGAATCGGTGATATTCGGTCACTCCAGGAAAAGAGGGATCCAAAAGAAGATGTTTTTGTAAATGATATTCCACCCAAGTATGATATAACAAAGAAATATTAAAAAACATAGTGTGTATATGCCTTAACTAGGGCCTGCCTTAAGAGGCCCTTCCGCGTTGTCACATGGCCGTGTATGTGGCCGTGACATAGCCATACACGGTCTGGAATCAGTGCCAGAGTAAGCGACATGTACAAGGGAGTACACAGTGTTTACTCTTAAAATTTTCATTCTTGCTATTTTCCTCAATAGAAACATGAATACAAGATCTATACCTAAAAAGAAGATATGGGTTCTTATAATAATAACATAAAATGATAATTTAAATATCAATAAAATAAATATTTTCATGATATAACATTTAAAATCAATGTATATACATCCCAGAGATGAATATGGGTTAATATCATAAACTTATGTCTCAAAGAAAGATATTTTGATGAGAATAACACTTATAAAGATCATACCTTTCAATTTGAGAAATAATAAATAAATAAATTAGGTTTATCAAATTTAAACAAACATAAATGTTTTTCAAATATAATATAATATAATCAAACTTCGTTACAGACATAAACTGACAATATAAAAGATAAATAAGAAGTAATAAAATCCAATGAAGAGAAAGTGTGTTTTGAAATTCTTTACCAATTCAGATAATTTAATTTAAATATCGTTGGAAAAAATAATTCAAATTAAAATTTTTAATACTATGATTTATGTTGGATTAAATGTAAAATGGGAATTAAATACAACAAAAAAAATAAGTGGTTAATAGGGAATATGTCTCATAGAAGTATAAGCGATACTAGAAACCCTTACTTTGAGTCAGACTTGTCACGTGTGTCATCATCGTACTAAATAATAAACATATGCTAATTATTTAATATCATGGTAAACTTTTTCCAGTTTAATATTCCATTTATTTCACTTATTATCATTTTACAAACAATTACATAATTATGAAATTTTACATTGGGAATTTCTATGATATCTGGTTTATGTGTCAATAATGGCATTGGTAGGATGACTATTGGTCAAAGTGGTCATTATTAAACATCTATAGAATAATAATAACTAAATAATTATAATTTATATATATAAATTATAATTTTAAATCAAATCACAAAATATGGTTATGAATAATGAACTACGTTTCAATTATTGAGATGATAGGTTGTACTTAAGCTTGAGTAATGTTTCAATTTTCAATGATCATTATGGAAAAAAGGTATAAATTAATCTCTATTTCCATAATTATCATAATTTTATTAATACCATATTGTCTCATTAAATATACTTATATATATAATCAATGGATTTTTGTGATAAAAAAAGAGTCACCTCACTTCGTGGATGTGGTGGTCCAATCATACGCATGCACACCGTTATCATTTTTCAATGTAATAAAAAAATGAAATATTATCATTTAAAAATGATATCATTTTCATGAATATATTAATTATTTAATTTTTACCACATATATGCATAAAAATTATTTTCATTACCTTCTATAAAAAGAATTAGTGAAAAACCAATCATATCACATCATGTTGTTGTAGTCCACCATACACACGAGTGAATTTATTATATGCCCCACAGAATAAAAAGTAAAAAAGTTATATGTGATATAATATTTACTAAAGTATTAATGCATTACAAATTTAATATATATATATACTTCTAGTCCATAATCATATAAATATTTGAGATGTGATGAGGGAAATAGAATGACCTCGGTTTGTGATGTTGTAGTTTGCAGTACAACCCAATGATGATTTCATATCCCATTTGATGGAAGAGGAGATGAATTTAGTTTATTCAAATAACAGAATAATATCTAATTATATGGTATATAACGGTTTTATTCTTTGAAAATCAGAATATTATTTTATGTAGGTTGAAGAAGAAATAAAATAAAAATTCTCAGTTAAGCATGATACCAATTTTTTGGACAACCACCCCAGGTAAGCACCAAAAGCCTTAATAAGATTCATTTGTGATAAAAAACAATGAATTTGGGATATATATAGAGAATAAAGGAATAAATTTATTATGTTATTTTCTGAGAAAAATTTATTTTATGGTTTGAATAATAGAGGATAGGGGGCCTTTTATAAGTGGGATGAGTGGCACTCTTATAATTTTTTCGAAGAAATATTTATATCCTTGACTTTCTCAATCCAAAAGGATCCAAAATAAACCATTATATTTTATTATAAGTTAAAGGTATAAATATATCCATTAATATTTTTTAGACAAGTTATAGGTCATTTTTATCCTTATATGTTTACTTTAACCCTAATTTAATCATTTTTCACATTAACTATGGTAATTAAGTTTTATTGTTTTCACTATTAATTATGGTCAAAAATTAATTTGAAATTATTAGATAATATAAATTATTATGATTAAAAAATTGAATATTTTTTCCAAATTCAATTCATATAATTGGTACATTTTAATTTAAAATTAAAACTATAGACTAAGAGAAAAATCAGGTTTTCACGAATTGTATTGTTCAAGAAAAATATCATTATATACTAACTATATAACAAATATGATACTTTTATGAATATAAATTAATATTTATTTATATATATTATATAAATTTAATTTATAAAATTCCTCATTAGGTATAATTTATAATAATTAAAAAGGAAATATTTTATGCACTTTAAAATAGTTTTAAGAAAAAAACATGTTTTTAACCCAAAAAAACTTATATTGAAATCCAATATAATGTTGATTCAAAATTACTTAAGTGGATTAAATATAACTAAATAATAATTATTTTAATTTTAATAATATTTAAAACATAATGGGTCTATTAAATAACTATTTTTTTATTGAAATGAGTATTTTTACAAAAATCATTATTTTCACTATTCACTGTAAAAATAATATTTTATGAAAAATAAATAAATTTAACCATAATATAATTATATATTCTGAAATAAAAAATTAATGTTATTTTTTAAAATATATTATTTAAAATTGGAAAAATTAGTTTTAATGTATATGTGCTATGTCTAATGAAACCACAATTTATAAAAATAATTTTTTTTTTCAGAAAATAGTTATTATTTATTAAAATGATCCTTATTTTATTTTTTGGTCAATAGATAACAGTTGAATTTATTTTATACTTAAGTAACCTAAATAATTATCTTAATAAATTTTTTCCTCTTTATACCCTCCAACTTAATGCCTAGGTTATACATGTTTTATATTTCATGTGACATTTATACTTGGTGTTCTGTATCGAATACAATATTGAACATAGTTTTATTTTATAAAATATTCAGGTTGTGTGTTCGAAGATCTATCAAAGTGGTCAAATTTGTTGTAAAATAAATATTACTTAATGTCTCGAGGGTGTTACCTTCTCATCTAAACCTTTTATTTATTATCATATTTTTTATTAAACATAATTGTATTCTATAAAAATATCAAGGTATAATATATGGAGCTTATTGAAGCTTAAATTATTATGTAATTGATTAATTTAAATTCATCCCTCTTTATATAATAACACTGTTTTATTAACCATGTTTTAATAGTATAAAAAAATACATTTCCAATTATATCATTTCAAGTACATTTTAGAATAATCATATTTACATTAAATAAATATTTTTGAAGATCCTTAAACATTATTCACTTTCATCCCACTCAAGGAGACACTCCACTCAAATTTGTCTAGTTTTCTATATTTTATAACTTCCACATATTCATTATGTATTGTCCATTTATTATATTTTCTTTAGGTTACTGATAGATAAATCATTCCAGGATCATTTTTTCTTTATCATTATTATCCATATTATTATAGCCTCCTAATATTATCAAGTTCTCCCCCAAATATCATGTTTCAACATAAATTAATTACATTATAAGAAAAAAAAATACAATACATAACTTCCAAGGTAATAAGGTGGATCTAATTTGATTCTTAATTAAAAAATCATGGATGAGGGTATTTTCTCAATCATGATTCCCCACCTACATCAGAATTTATGCCTCTATACCTATTATCCAAAACTAATTTTCTTTTGGTTAGATTTAATCTCTTAACATGTGTAGAGACCCGAAGCTTTACGTACAAGGATATTACATTACTTTTTCAGAATACTTAATACATAAGAAAAACAAACACACAAGGTCCGTAATAGTTTAGTGTCTTTGGAAACTCGACATATAATCTTCTAATCGTGGTGAAAGATCTTCAACATCTCCCATAAAGATATTACTTTTTTTATACCTAAAACCTTTATTTATATCCCGGCGAAAAGAAAACATAAAAGGGTGAGCTCAAATGCTCAGTAAGGGTAAACAAAAGAAATACCAATCACATAATTTTCATAAGAACATAACATTTTGGAAATCTTAACCAGAAAAAGAGGGCATAATTTCATAACATGGGATAAATCAAAGTAGTGAAATGAAATCCCAATAATCATAACATAAAAACTGAAACTTTGTGGAATACACACATAATAATAGATAATCATTTCTTATTAGTCAAGACTCATTGCCAAGACTATCTTAGTGGACAAAGTCCATTTCTGAACTGAGTCACCCTCGTTTCAGTCCTGTTTCACTGAACCGGTATAACCTACCATTCCAGCCATGTCTATCTAATGAGATATAAAATCCTTACCCAATGCATTGGAGGGAGATATAGGTCCCACCCATCTCATAATGATACCATTCTTATGTGTGCCACAAAATCAGAAAACCATACATCATAGCATAACCCATGTAATAAAAATGGGAATCTTAAACATCGTGACATCATAAAACAATTCATATACGATAAAGGAATTCATAAAAATATAAATCCATCTCAACATAATCAATTCAATGTAATAATAGGGATAAACATAGAACCCTTTATTATCTTAGATGTAAAATAATTTTGATAAAACACTTGAACTCCATTCTTGAGGAAAATATCCTTTCTGCTTCAAAAACACTTTTCCTTTCATAACATGTCGTACAATTCTAAACTAAAAGAATTTGATTAAAAATAAACTTGAAAACTTGTAAAGGAATATTCTTGTAAATAATGTTTTAAAAATCCATTCAGGCCATATAAGTTAAAAAACCATTCTTCGTACTTTTGTCAGAAAAGTCAAAAAGTACCTCGTACGAAAAATTACAAAATATTCCTTTCATATCCTTTAATAAAAACTCACCAAAGGGTACAATAGGATTTAAAAAATTGTATGTGGATGGAAATAATATTACATATTGAGGAAATATGGATTTGGATGATAAAATACACCACAGTAAATACCAACGTATAAACAATATCGGATAAAATTGAGATTGTGATATTTCCCTTAACTTAGGTCCGATTTGATTCATATGTGTCCGAACCTCCTGTATAATGATTTAAATAATGTCATTGACTTATTACAGAATCATACTAATTGTTATGATATCATATATGGTTCAAATATGGCTTTATATTACCCGTTATTTTGTAAATTCCATGTTAAAGAGCGCTTTGGGTAAAATCGTTTCATTTGTCGTCCGTGTTTTGACTTGTAATTATTCATATGATTACTTAGATCATGATTACATAATTCCAGAATATAAAACATGATTTTTATATATTATATATTCATAATATATATATATATATATATAATAGATCAGTAAATAGAAATAAATACACCGTTCATGGAGACGGTAGACCGTTCGTACGCATGAACGCTGTTTTGTTTTCTTTATTGAGTTGAATGGAATTAAGTAGATGACATACATATATATACACACAAATAAAGAATCATTATTATGTCATATATTTCATTACTACTTATTATATATACTTTATAATCATTCATGAATGGTTAACATGGAGAATGAATCTCATCGCGTCGTGGAGACGGTAGTCCGTACGTATGCACGATCGATGATATCGATCTCATGATCGTGGAATTGTATTGGAGTGTATGTATACTATTTAAGAATAAATATAACTTTACAATAATCATATATAGTTATTATGTACACCATTATACCCACCCAAGTTAGGTGGTGGTGGAAAATAGATTACACCACGGCGTGGAAACTGTATTCCGTACGTACGCACGCGCCGTGATTTCGTTTTCCGTAGGATGGATAGATGGTGAAATAAGGTTGTTTCATAATTATAATAACATATCAGTATATAATTGATACAGATGTTATTACTTCATAATTACACAACATAATAAGAATATGTGGAAGAAGAAATAAAGATGAAAGAATCGGTAACTGACATTATCTCTTCTTTGAAGTGCCTCTTTGAGATCTCCTTTTAAGGCACTAAAATTGGTCATTGAGGAAGACCTGATCCTCTAGGATGTTTCTAGGGAAGTGGAGAAGGGAATTCGGCAGGGGTTGGCTGAGCCTAAAGGCTCAAAGTGGGGTGAGGAAGAGAGGTAGGAGATGCCCTTTTATAAGGGAAGAGAGGGGTACCTTTGGAATAACTAAAACTATTATTTTATTATAAAGTCAATTTCTATTTTAAATAGCTCCAAATTGATTCATTTCGAATATAAGGTGGGTATGGGTCTAAATCCTCTCATCCAATAGAATTTAGACAAGTTTAGGTCATTATATTAACCTTATCTTTTAGTTTTAACTCTTAGTTAATTAGATTGACACTTACCATGTCACTTTGTATTTTTATATTATATAGTTAATAAACTTACCAAATACATCCAAGCGACCCACAAGTTGTGATTTATTAATAAATATAACCTTATCAAAGTCATTTGGCCGAACCATGGATTTTTAGGAAGAAAAAAATTAATAATATAATATTTGTTTTTAAAACTATTTTATATCAATTTTGACACTATTTAGTAATTGATTTTTGTGAAAATCATAACAGAATGATTAGTTTGAACCAAGTTACATAAATAAATACTAACATGTAATTCATAAAAAGTCCCAATTTTAATTTATTTGGGTATTTACAACATCAATTATGTCAATATTTCATTAATAAGATAATTACTGCATCATCATTGTGTCATAAATAAATTAAATAATTTAACATATAAAAATTAAAAATAAAATAAAATTATGTAGGAAATATTTTTAGCTTTCTAATGAATATTTATAGTTGAATTCATCTTATGCATAACCCCATATTAAAAATTATTGACTTATTAAACTTTGATTTTAACTATTTTAACCATTCTTTAAATAAATTAAAAATAAATGTCCTAATCTAATCCAAGTGAGCCTAAATGGTCATATTTTATAACTAAGGTTGTTTTTGGTCGAATTAAACTTTTCCAACGGAATTAGGACATGTGTTAGGGTAATAATAATATCATTTTTACCCTTAATTACCCTATTTACTTTTAACCGTGGGAAAAAAAGTAAAATGTTACTATTCACCAAATATTATTTTCATCTCATTGAACCACATTTTAGTCCTTGATATTAACCATGTCTCTCGGATTTTCTATATTCCACATACAGAAGTGGTAAAATTATGTTTTATGAAAAATTCTGTTTTTTAACTACCACTTAGTGGTTTCACTATTCATCAAAAAATGAAAGTTTCCAGAAAAATACCAAAAATTAGATCTAAGATATATTTGATATTATGAATTCAAAAATGATGTCTATTTTATCAAATTCAAAACAAATCATCTACATTAACTAATTTAAAAAAATTACTTCCCGTCGTCAAAACAAATAGCGTGTTTTTAAAAGATAATAACTATCAAAAGATTGACACTTGTTTATAACTGGTTTAAATGAGAAATTACTTCCAATGAACAGAATTGTATTAAATTGTAAAAATATATTCTAAATAAACTTTAAAACCTCTCAAATTAATAATTTATCACTATTAATTATTTCGATTAAAAAAGTTGTTTTTAATTATAATTTAGTAATTTCCATTATTCATCAGAATATGAAAGTTATCTGAAATGTACCAAAATTTCATCTTAAGCTAAATTCGATACTCCGAATCCATAAATGAAGTCCATTTTGAGAGCTAAAATTTCTAAAATTTTAAAAGGTGGTTATTACTATTCATAAAGGCTAGTTTTAATAATATTTTAATAGCATATCGTTGTTTAGTGAAACTCGCTATTGCGTACTACACACGCTATCGAGGAAGGTCGTGATTGTGTGTAATGAAATGCAAGTCAAGGATGCGTGTTGAGCAAGCTAATTTTGGTGTAGTGTACAACAAAAGACATTAATGAAATTAAAAAGAATATTTTTTTATAAAATCTCGGGCTGTTACATTCTACCCCCCTTAAAATGAATTTCTCCCTCGAAATTCGTCAGGTTTATAAATGGTTTACTACTCAAAAGTTTCTTTAATAGAAACCCACATCGTAAAAAGGAATACCAAAACTTGGCTTTAAAAACATAAGTATGAAATGTAACAATTACCCAAATAAACTAATCACTAGGTTTCCACATAGGTGAAAATATGGATAAGGAAGAGAAATCTAACCATCATGTTCTGATGGAGAGTGGTAGGGAACATGGCTATGGAAAACCAGCAATCACATTGCCCTAAATTTGTGACAATCTAAGATACCTTCTGATTCATCAGATATAAGAGCACTAGGACAACATTTTTGGGTTTTAAGATCATTTCCCTAAAGTTGATGAAATTGGAATTTGAAGAAATACTTTCGTGATTTTGGTATAGTATCAACGTTGGTCGTTCTTTGGACAATTTACACTTCATCTTTTAAATAAATGAAGTTGAATTTGTCATTCGTGATGTGTTAGCAGATCATGTCCTAAAATGATGGGTTATTCCATCTGTCTCAAACAAAAGGTTAGAAAAGTTATCAAAAAAATACATAAGTCCATCTATAGTGAGATTAATGATATATGGTTCCTAAAATGGACTTATAATTCATATATCATACTGCTTAATAAAACTAGTTTCTACTAAACATTGACTTTCTATAGGCCAGTGGTAGGCGATAAAGTCCAGTCGCACTTCTGTTGTGGGTTCGATTCTCACGGCCTTGTCCGACGCGATGGGCTGTCGCCCGTCCTGCAGGTTTTCCTTTTTATAAAACTACATTACTATAACACCACATAAATAACATCAAAAAAAAGTTCTATCCTTAAACAATACTAACTTACGGATGACATAATCCATTCTAATCTTTAGGCGTATCTAAAATACTTTGGTCCAAGCTCAAAGTATAAAGAAAACGATAACTTGAAATGACGTCTACCAAGCATGTGAATACCATCATTTATCCCCCATATATCTTGTTGGTCAAATTCCAATCATGTGTATACCTTAATGATGTATTCTATTGAAAAATTAATAACCATTAAACCTTAGTGAAAACATGAATGTTGTCAAAAGTTAACTCTTTTCACATAACAAAATCCAAAAATTCTATATACTCAAACCATGATATAACCTTCTCCTTATATCAGACATGAGCTCATGAGTACTATCAAACATTTAATTTTCTCCTTATCCCTTCATTATGCGTATATCATCTACATTCCAAAAATATTTCAATCACTTTTCATGGTTACCGATGCCATAAAATTATTGAAAACCACAATGGCCCAAAACATAAATATTCCAATATTCCACAATACTATATACAACATTATTCTGGAATCCCATTACATAAACACTTAATCATTCCACCACATCATTTTCATATTCAACATCGCCAATGGTGATCACATGTGACTTCCCTTTGTCCTTTTCCTTAACTGGTTGCTCAAGTCGATCATCACTAACCCTTAGATTAGGGAATTTATTAGCATAATTCCCCATTTCCTTGCACTTGAAGTATTGAAGTGTTGTAGGTTCATTCTATGTATCCCTTATTTTGTTTGCATCATTAGAATATCTTCTTCCCATCATTGCGGCATTCAAATGCCAGATGACATTCCTTTCCACATTTGAAACATTTACTTGTCCCTTTAAGACAATCTCCACCATGCTTCTTTCCACACTTTGAGCATAAGGAAACATTCATATTCTTGTCACCATTATTATGATATTTCTCCTTGAACTCCACCTTTAGTTTCTTGTCAAAACTATGAGATGGATAAGTAACACCAACTTCCATTTCTACCTTGATACCACAACGCAAAATTTCTTCATAGCTACTGAAGTCTCTTATAGAAAACGCCATTCGAAGATTTGGTGTTAAGCCACTGAAGAATCGATCTACTTTACTTTCAGGTTGGATGATAAATCCAGATGCATACCATGGAAGACATTTAATATTCGCTTCATATATACCAACATATTCATCATCCTTATGCTTTAGTTCAAGAAAATCCTTCTCCATCTTTGTACGAATAATACGAGGGAAGTACTTATTGAAAAATAAGTTCTTAAACTCATCCCATTCCATGGACTCAATTTCATCTCTTTTCCTCATATTCTTGATAAGATTCCACCATTGATCAGCTTCACCTTCCAAATGATATACTGCTAATATGACTTTATCATGTTCAGAACATTGAATAACTGAAAATATTTTTCATTGGTACTAATCCATTGTTCAGCAACAAGTGGATTAGAAGACCCACTGAACAAGGTGGACGTTGCCTCATGAAGTACTCAATAGAATATTGTTCACTTCTCTGCTCATGTGGAAGTCCATAATGATTCATATCTTGTGTATGTATAGCAATAAGATTTTGCACTCCATATCCCATAACATTTGTTTGTTCAGGAGGACAATCATTGCATTGTCCATTACATTGATCAACACGGTGCCTTCGGGTTCCAGCCATCGTCTAAAACCCAAAAAGAATAGTGTGATAGGAAAAAATAATGCTAGGGAAAAGAACATAATAAAGGGGGAGTATCCTCAATATCTAACATCTTAGGTTAGATTCTATGATCTTGACCGTAGTTCTAGGACTGTATCCTATACATATACTTATCCTTAGGGACATCCCTAGACATACCTTAGAAATATCTCTAGGGATCTCACTACCGTTTTCGCATCCTAGTTTCCAAAGATTGACTAAACCTTTCCTCTGATACCATCTGTAGAGACCCAAAGCTTGACGTACATGGATATTACATTTCTTTTGCAGAATACTTAATACATAAGAAAAACAAACACACAAGGACCGTAATAGTTTAGTGTCTTTGGAAACTCGGAATATAATCATCTAATCGTGGTGAAAGATCTTCAACATCTCCCATAAAGATCTTCCTTTTTTTATACCTAAAACCTTTCTTTATATCCTGGGGAAAAGAAAACACAAAAGGGTGAGCTCAAATTCTCAATAAGGGTAAACAAAATAAATATCAATCACATCATTTTCATAAGAACATAACATTTTTGAAATCTTAACCAGCAAAAGAGAGCATAATTTCATAACATGGGATAAATCATAGTAGTGAAATGAAATACCAATAATCATAACATAAAACATGAATATTTGTGGAATACACACATAATCATAGAGAATCATTTCTTATTAGTCAAGACTCATTGTCAAGACTATCTTAGTGGACAAAGTCCATTTCTGAACCGAGTCACCCTCATTTCAGTCTTGTTTCACTGAACCAGTATAACCTACCATTCCAGCCATGTATATCCCATGAGATATAAAATCCATACCCAATGCATTGGATTGAGATATAGGTCCCACCAGTCTCATAATGATACCATTCTTATGTGTGCACAAAATCAGAAAACCATACATCATAGCATAACCCATGTAATAAAAATGGGAATCTTAAACATCATGACATCATAAAACAATTCATATAAGATAAAGGAATTCATAAAAATATAATTCCATCACAACATAATCAAATCAATGTAATAATAAGGATAAAAACAGAACCCTTTATTATCTTATATGGAAAATAATTTTGATAAAACACTTGAACTCCATTCTTGAGGAAAATATCCTTTCTGCTTCAAAAACACTTTTCCTTTCTTAACACGTCATAAAATTCTAATCTAAAAGAATTTGATGAAAAATAAACATGAAAACATGTAAAGGAAGCTTCTTGGAAATAATGTCTTGAAAATTTATTCATGCCGTATAAGTTAAGAAAAACATTCTTTGTACTTTTGTCGGAAAAGTCAAAAAGTACCTCGTACGAAAAAAGAAAAAAGATTCCTTTCATATCCTTTAATAAAAACTCACCTAAGGGTAAAATTGGATTTAAACAATTGTAGGTGGATGGAAATAATATTAAATATTGAGGAAACATGGATTTGGATGATAAAATACACCCTAGTAAATACCATCATATAAACAATCTCGGATAAAAATGAGATTGTGATATTTCCCATACCTTAGGTCTGATTTGCTTCGTATGTGTCCGAACCTCCTGTATAATGATTTGAATAATTTCATTGACATATTAAAGAATCATACTCATTGTAATGATATCATATATGGTTCACTTATTGTTTTATAGTACCCGTTCTTTGGTAAATTATATGTTAAAGAGCGTTTTGGGTAAAATCGTTTCATTTGTCGTCTGTGTTTCGACTTGTAATAAATCATATGATTACTTAGATCATGATTACTTAATTCCAGAATATAAAACATGATTTATATATAATATATATTCAGAATATATATATATATATATAATAGACAAGTAAATGGAATGAAATACACTGTTCATGGAGACGGTAGACCGTTCGTACGCATGAACGATGTTTTCTTTTCCTTATTGAGTTGAATGGAATTAAGTAGATGACATACATATATATACACACAAATACAGAATCATTATTAAGTCATATATTTCATTATTACTTATTATATATAATTTATAATCATTCATGAATGGTTAATGTGGAGAATAAATCTTATCGCGTCGTGGAGACGGTAGTCCGTACGTACGCACGAGCGATGATATCGTTCTCATGATCGTGGAATTGTATTGGAGTGTATGTATACTATTTCAGAATCAATATCACTATACAATAATCATATATAGTTATTATGTACACCATTATACCCATCCAAGTAAGGTGGGGGTGGGAAATAGATTACACCACGGCGTGGAGACGGTATTCCGTACGTACGCACGCGCAGTGATTTCGTGTTCAGTAGGATGGATAGATGGTGAAATAAGGTTGTTTCATAATTATAATAACATATAAGTATATAAGTGATACTGATGTTATTACTTCATAATGAAACAACCTAAGAAGAAGAAGTGGAAGAAGAAATAAAGATGAAAGAATCGGTAACGGACATTACCTCTTCTTTGAAGCGCCTTTTTGAGATCTCCTTTTATGGCACTAAAATTGGTCTTTGAGGAAGACCAGAACCTCTAGGACGTTTCTAGGGAAGTGGAGAATGGAATTTGGCAGGGTTTGGTCGAGCTTGAAGGCTCAATGTGGTGTGAGGAAGAGAGGGAGGAGGTGCCCTTTCATAAGGGAGGAGAGGGGTACCTTTGGAATATCTAAAACTATTATTTTAATATAAAGTCAAATTCGGTTTTAAATAGCTCCAAATTCATTAATTTAGAATATAAGGTGTGTATGGGTCGAAATCCTCTCATCCAATAGAATTTAGGAATGTTTAGTTCATTATATTAACCTTATCTTTTAGTTTTAACTCTTAGTTAATTAGATTGTCATTTACCATGTCACTTTGTATTTTTATATTATATAGTTAATAAACATACCAAATACATCCAAGAGACCCCCAAGTTGTGTTTTATTAATATATATAACCTTATCTAAGTCATTTGGACGAACCATGTATTTTTTAGGAATAATATAAAAATTAATAATATAATATTTGTTTTAAAAACAATTTTATGTCAAATTTGACACTATTTGGTAATTGATTTTTGTGAAAATCATAACAGAATGATTAGTTCAAACCAAGTTACATAAATCAATACTAACATTTAATTCATAAAAAGTCTCAAATTACATTTATTT
Source organism: Viscum album (assembly GCA_963277665.1). Lineage (NCBI taxonomy): Eukaryota > Viridiplantae > Streptophyta > Magnoliopsida > Santalales > Viscaceae > Viscum > Viscum album. The sequence continues at coordinate 1,453,372,404 of OY728155.1, forward strand.
GGGTATTTATAACATCAATTATGTCAATATTTCATTAATAAGATAATTACTGCATCATCACTGTGTCATAAATAAATTAAATTATTTAATGTCGAAAAATTACAAATAAAATACCATTATGTAGGAAATATTTTCAGCTTTCTAATGATTAATTATTGTCGAATTTATCTTATGTATAACCCCATATTAAAAATTATTTACTTATTAAACATTGATTTTTACTTTTTAACCCTTCTTTAAATAAATTAATAATTATTGTCCTAATTTAATCCAAGTGGGCCGAAATGGTCATATTTTATTCATAAGTTTGTTTTTGGTCGAATTACACTTTTCCAATAGAATTAGGACATGTGTTAGGGTAATAATAAGTTCATTTTTACCCTTAATTATCCTATTTACTTTTAACCGTGGTAAAAAAAGTAAAATATTACTATTCACCAAAAATTATTTTCATCCAATTGAACCACATTTTAGTTCTTGATATTAACCGTGTCTCTCGGATTTTTGAAATTCCACTCACATAAGCGGTAAAATTAAATTTTATGGAAAATTCAGTCTTTTAACTACCACTTAGTGATTTCACTATTTATCAAAAATGAAAGTTTCCAGAAAAATACCAAAAATTAGATCTATGATATATTTGATATTATGAATTCAAAAATGATGTCTATTTTATCAAATTAAATAAATTTCAGCTACATTAACTAATTAAAAAAAATTACTTCCCGTCGTCAAAACAAATAACGTGTTTTTAAGAGATAATAACTATCAAAAGATTGACACTTGTTTATAACTGGTTTAACTGTGAAATTACATCCAATGACCATCATTGTATTAAATTTTAAAATTATATTCTAAATATATACTTTAAAACCACTCAAATTAGTAATTTATCACAATTAATTATTTCGATTAAAAATGTTGTTTTTAATTATAATTTAGTAATTTTCACTATTCATCAGAATATGAAAGTTATCTGAAAAGTACCAAAATTTAACCACAGGCTAAATTCGATACTCCGAATCCAAAAATGATGTCCATTTTGAGAGCTAAAATTTCTAAAATTTTAAAAGATGGTTATTACTATTCATAACGGCTAGTTTTAAAAAAAATTAATAGCATATCGTTGTTTACTAAAACTCAGTATTGCCTACTACCCACGCTATCGAGGAAGGTCTCCATTGCATGTAATGCAAGGCAAGTCAAGGATGCGTTTTGAGCAAGATCCTTTTGGTTTAGCGTACAAAACAAGATATTAATTGAATTAAAAAGAATATTTTTTTATAAAATCTCTGGCTGTTACAACATGAACTTCTTATTTATGTGAAATATTATATTTCATTCTAATATAGCTTGAATCCTTTTAAAGGATTCTTAATATGATATGAGGATGGTTAAATACCATTTTTCATTATGTCCACCTGCTTTGTATATCCATCAAAGATCTTCTAAAACATGAGGATTGACTTTTATTGAAAACCTCTCAAGAAATTTAGGATCATTTGGTGAATTATTTTTATTCCCTTCTGTACTAATATTTATTTTACTTATTCCAACTTATTTCATTTTTCATAATCAACTATCCTATTACTACATTATCCTTGGATAAATTGGTAGATTTCTTGGGTTATCCCCATGGAATCCAGTGAGTGCATAACATGTCATCATATATTTAGAATGGTTCAATCATATTAAAATAATTGGAAATTATTTGGATTTCATTTTTCGAGTTATTTTTATCATAATAAAACTTTACCATCTTATAAAACACATTCTGTGTGATATATATCAGAAACATATTTAGATTCCTACCCTAGGATGAATCTCCATTCTTATCAATTGTTCTTTTCCGCTTACATTCAATTGATACATGATGAGTTGAGAATGACCCAATTCTGTGACTGCCATCACAGAAACCATAGAGATCCCCAAGTGCATCAAATATGTTTAAACATGAATTATTTAAATTTTTAATGTGTATTTGTTGCATCTTTAATAGATGCATCCTCATAAAAATAGAATTCCTATAATAATTATTCATTAATGGATTATGCCAAAACTATAATGCCTAGTTCATGAACTTATTACAAAAAACAATTATACAACAAAAATTGATATTATTTTCAAAACATCTAGGCTTCTATAATTTACAGAATATTTATTTTAGACATTCTTCATCACTGGATGGCCTATTACTAGGAAAATAACCAGGAATCCGTCTTTTATCCCCCATATTCATGGATTAATAATCATCATCACTCCACTTCAACTATATTTGTACATAATATTTAAAAATTCATTGTCCATGTAAACATATTTTGAAAAATCATTACAAAAATATATGAATGGTACATATTTATTTATGTTTTATTGATACTGATTAAATTATGGTTTATTGATCTTGTTAACACTTAATATATTTCCCTTAATATAAAAATCCACCATTAAATAGCATAAAGGGATCAATATTTCCTTAGTCACTTCAGAAGACTCATTATGTGTCACTTAAAAGTTTCCCACTTTTATTTTCCATTCAAAACACTTACTTTTGAGAAAGGTACTCTAATATTAAATAAATATTACATTCTCTTGATAATAATTCCTTATCAATATGACTTTACGCTCATTCACCTTGACATTTTCTTGTAAAAATTAGTGCAGCTTACTAATATTCATAAATTTAAAATCTAATTATTCATTCTTGACATCAATATTTTTTTAATTTTTTATGATGAATATATATTTTCATAAAATTATTTGGCTTCCTCATACTTATGATGAATTATTTTGATGCACCCTTCTTAAAATTTCTAAAATCTCACTTCACGACCCTCAAAAAAATATTCTTTAAAGTAACTTGTTTAGATAGATTTATTCAAGTTAGAGCTCTTTATTTTAATGATTTATCGAGGTAATCTGACTCACCTTCAAGATGGGGGATCTCATTTTGATATATTTACAAAATCCCAAAAATAAAAAACATAAATTCGTTGGGGGGATTAATACACCATATCATCAAATGTAATAAAAGATAAATAATGTGAATCATAAAATGTATGATTACTTCCACAAATTCTAGGATCCACTTCAGGATAATTTGACCAAGTATTTTCACATTCCTTAAGATTTCAAAACTTACATGATCCAATTTACGAATAAGCACAATAGAAAATCGTAATGGTAAACTAAACCATCATTTATTTCTCATTAAAATTAGATCTATTGATTTCACCATAACCACATGGTGAATCTAGAATATCTTCTCTTTGAAAATGAGGGATCTTCATCTTCTTATATAATTTAATTTGTATGTTTATTCATATTCATGGTAGAAATATAACATTAAAATAAAATTTATAATTCTTAACTAAAACCCCACATCATTATAAAACTATAAGGAAACCTCAAAATCATTAAATGGGAAAAACATCAAATATAGAAAATTCAATCATAGTTGAATCATTGTCTAATACCAATTGATGGGACTTATTGGGATATGTACAACACTAAGAGGGGGTGAGTCAATGATACTGAATTTTAATTCAATTTCTAAATTAAACATTTTAACCATTTTCTTATTACCATTATCACTGTTAAGTTAGTATTTATCCTTTTCTCACTTTCTCCTTCATTATTTTTTGCAGTATAACCAACCATACACACACAGAGGGTACATCAATATAAAAGGTTTACCTCTCAATGCATAAAGGCTAGTCCATTTTATAATATGGATTCCTACATGATCACAGTACCGTCTATGTTAAATATAATATCATTAAACTATAGTCTCATAAAAATATATTAGTATGCATCTCATCTATCTCAGTTTGTAGTATCATGTATTCAGGTACAACAAATACTCTTATGATATATTTATGGGGTAAAAACAAGGTATTATGACACCAATTAAGAATAGTTCATTCTTTTAAATGTTATGAATATTCTTTGGTATTAATCCCTTAAAAGGTATAAAGTTATGTCTTTAATTTGTATACAAAACAATGTGTATAAACTTCTATTATTATTTGTTATGGAAAATTGATAGCATAGAACCTCTTGTTTATTTTCATTGTTTGTGAAAGCTAAAATTCATATTCACTCTTACTATCTTATCTTATTCTAGGAAAACTAAGGATCAGAAATATATACTTTTCTAGTGAACTTCATAACCAACTCAACTACTTCTTCGTTATCTTCACTATTATTATTAATTAACATTATTAAACAAAAACTATAGTGCATCCTCTCTTTTCCCCACTTTATTTGACACATGAAAATTATTCTAAATAATATATGTGTCATAGTAGTTCTTAATATCATGGAACATATGATATTTTAATCTAAGATAATAGTTACAAACCTTGACAACAATCATTTTCATACCTATAATAATATATAATAATAATAACTACCCCAATATCACTTATATCTTCTCTTTTTTTCTCCCAAAACTATATTCATAATTCTATGTCAATAAATTTATTCAAATCACCTTATATTTCAACATTATAAAAACATCCAGAATATCGTATCATGATTTTTGATTACACCGCATTCATATCTACATAATAAGTACATATAATAACTTTATATAGACATGTAGAAACCAAGTGGCCATTATTATTCATCAATTCACGATGAATGACATTAAAATTAATATGTATGCATTAATACATGTATTATATAGTGACATGATTAAGGATTATTACTTCTTGCATTATTCCTCATCTCATCCCCTGAAAATTTACATGAATTTAAAATTAATATCAATATTTCCATGCAAGTAGTTCTAATTGTGGATTCTTTATTTGGAGAATATAATTATCTCAAAAATGCCTTATTTCTTTATAAATTTGACTAAATCATGATTTTAAATTCATTGATTTTTTTTATTTAAATAAAAGCACACATGAAACATATGATTGATAATCATTACCTCTACATGTTCCTACTCAAGTAAAAAAATATAACACATAAAAACATTAAAAAATTACCACCAAAAATTAACCACACTGTGATGCCACTCAAAATTTTAAATAGGGATTTATCCATTAAACTACATAATTTTCATTATACAAAACCCTCTAGAGATTGGATTCATATTATTAGTTGGAAAAAACAATAAAACATCATTTTATTCATTACACCATGTATTATATTGAAAATGTAATGTAACATCTTGACTCGGGTTCCAAACATCAGAGCCTCAAGATAGACCGCCACATGACCATAATAATGCCTCCTCATATGCCAAAGGCTCCTGACGAGAAACGAGGGTCTGGTAAGTCAGTCATACGGAGACTATATCCTATTTTATCAGAATAAAATGCCAGTGGAGATAGATATAGAATAGTTGAAGTACATATAATCATTTACTATACCAATATCTCGAGAAATAGAATGAATAAAATGCAATAGCCAATGAAATAGAAATAATATAATACCAAAGTACATTTCAATTACCTAATATGATGACTATAAATTAAGACAATGACAACTAAAAGAGGATCCTAAAGAAAGTATGCTTCCCTCTTCCAGATCCATCACAACTAAGCCATATACCTCAGGGCCTTTTCCCTTAACCTATCAAGGAAACCTAAAGTCTATTTGGTTAGCAATCAGGCAGACTATGTAGGTTGAGAGTACATCAAAGTATTCTACCGCCAATGATGTCTAAAACAAATTCATTCCAAACAAGTGTATTTAGTTTTATAATGAAATAATTACAATGCATATGTAAAAAGTTTTCACAATATTAAGTAATATTTATTTATCTACATAAAATCCTTAGGTTCCAGATGACACCTTTACCTCAATAACTACTTCAGGTCATTTTGGAGTCAAAATAATTTTCCCATATTCATTTCACAATCATTATGTCACAATATTCATCCTATAAACATCCAATTGGAATCATAGACCAAAGTCAATAAATGTATGTAGTACATAATATCTATCACCCTTTTGATTATTTAGAGTATTAATCACTACCTCACATCCCATGGTAAATTTGAGAATCAGTCCATATCCCATACAAAAATATTTGAATGCATGTCATTGGATCTATAATGAAATTTCTATCACCCTAGTGTGTATTTTAAGCATCAATCTGTGTCCCACAGGCCATTATCAACTAAGCACATATATCACTTATATCACAATGTTAAAGGATTACCAACATTAACCATCCATCATAATTCTCATTCAAATGATTTATTTATTAATTAAACAATTAATTAATAAATTTCAATAAATTTATATATCAGAACAATTCATCCAATAATTAATTCATTAATTGAAAAACCCAATTCCAAACATGAATCATCCAATAATTAGTTCTATAATTAATTATTTACATCCATTTCATAATCTAAATTTTCTCATTAATTAATTCAAAATTTAATTAAATAAATCACAACGATTAATATTTTGTACAATTATTTAACCAAAATCTATCATTAGAAAAATACTCATAATTAATTCAAAAATTTATTATTTAAACCAACCAGTTCCATTCTCAATTTTAGAATCCCTATATTAAATAACTTAATCAATCATTTAATTAAATATAGAAAATTAATTTTTAAACATTCCATAACATTTCTTCAATTTCATGTGCAAAAATAAATATGAGACAATGGGATTGGAATTTAGACCATCTACCTCGAAAGGCAAGGACTAGTTAACAAAAACACTATCCCTGTGGTAGAATTTGGCATTTGGATTCCTTTAAACAATAATGAAATAATATATTATAAATGAATCAAGAAGAAAAATAATATCTAGATGGAATCCCCAAAAAAAACTTTGTTTGGATATCCAAGATCCAATGCCAGATCCCATTTAGATCGAAGAGGACTCCTAGAAATCAAAAATAAAAGACCCACAACCAAGAGGGAGGTTCACAGAGAGTCTTTGGTCAATGATGGTGGTGGGAAGAGGATTTTCAGTCCAAGGTAGAGTTGTGTGGGTCATTGCTACAAAGAAATGTGGATTCCAATTATCTAAAATGGAGATGAGAGGAATTCATAGGGTTATGAAATGATGGATACATTTTTGTTATTATGATTGGCATAAAAATTACATGGTAGTAATACTCATTTTACATCGTGTAAAATTCAGGACTTATTTCATTACTTGACAATGAAATCCCATCATAATTCCTTAAAAACAATACATAAAAATTGCAGGTTGTGTAATTTACTTTTGTGACATGTTGAAATGTGGTAAAAGATAGTAATAGGGGGTGTAATCTACATTCATGAAATATCAATATGTGGTGAAAAATACTTTCATAACATGTCGATACATGGTGAAATCTACTTTTCTGACATGACAATGTGTGGTGAAAAACATTTAGAGTGGATGTTAATTTCTACTGCTGTGAATAATTCAATTAATGAAATAAAATAAATACAATATATCTGGACCAAACATTTAAAAAAAGAGTTGTACCTGGAAAATGATGGGATCTTACATTGCATATCATTGTTTTCTAACTCATCATTGAGACCTCTAAAATATTCCTCTCCTTTACTTCATTGTAGCCAATATTAAATATTCCTTCCATGATATATCCCATTACTGATCGTCCTACCATACCCATGTTAATTTACCCTACCATGAGTTCCTAATTTTGATCATATTACCATAGGAATATCATAGTCACTAATCCTACTATGTGAAGCTCATGGTTACTCCAACTATTATTTGAATATCATAGTCTATCATCATTCCATTTGATCAAAATATAACTATTTGTTTTTATACAATCCTAATTACACTTATGTAGATGGTAATTAAATTTTAGTTGTAGCTTACATATTTTTAGGTTTCTATTTACCTTCACACAACATACTTTAGGGCCTTACATAGCCTCCATGATTTCTAATTTACCCATATGTGTGGAGAATATAAAATGAGATAACATTATATAAGACTAAATATAGATACATACCTTTACAAAATAGCACAAACAACTATAAATATGTATAAAAACACCCTTACACATCATATATAGACCTTTAAATAGATATATTTATACCCATACACAACTATATTAATCTTTTCTGACATTTAACTAAATCCATATTTTTATTATTAGTTTTATGTAGATGATAGATTCTTTGAGATACCTTTGTACAACTTGATATTTACCTATGCATAGTAGTCCTAAACTCTTCTATTCACTTGAATCTACATCATCCTATGATTTCATATATCTATAAAATTATCAACTGTTTTAAAGAATCGTGATCATAGTATCGTGATATATTCCATATTGAGGAACATTGCACATTTTATCATCTAAAAAAAACGAGACTCCAACCTATAGATCCACCATGTGATATATGGTCACTTGGTCAAATTCAAGGTTTGTGTTAATTTGATCTATCCCAAGTCATGTGGTAATTTTATCTACTTTAGAAAAAAAATCATAAATTTATTTCAAATCATCCATTCCATGAACTCCCCTTTGTCATATAAATTATGAATTAAAATTAAATATTTATTTCAAAATAACTTTTGAAGAAATAGTGGGAAACTGGAAACACATCAATGACTTAAAACACAACCATGAATCCATTGGACACAATCATCAAGAAAAAATCATCCAGTTCATGACTAAGGGAAATCTCCACCCTAGAAATAAGAACAATATGAATAGCATTCTTTTTACCATCGCTGATCGGATAGAAATCATGTGCAATGATGCACAAGAACGGTACCGATGGAAAATTACATACCCTCTCAAAACATCCAATTTCTGATAGCGATGATAAGAAGAACGCTTCCTACTCTGAACCCCTTTTGAAGAAATCCCTAGAAAGTTAACAATATGCAGTGTCTCATGGACTAATCCCATAGGGCCACAACCGATTCCGACCATCAATGACAAGAACCACCTTTCCAAATCATCAGAAATCCGTGTTTCAATCATCGAAGACTGTAGGATTGCTTCAAAAAATCATACCACTAGTAAATTCAAACCACACCGCCCAAACCAAAGGCACTTCCAATTCCACAAAAAAAAACATCCGCACAATTCTTTAAACAAACCCATCGCATATATATTCATGCATGAGTATACTCGGTGTTGAATTATCAAAATCTGAACATGGATGCACTGAAATCCACAACAACTAGCACTGATTGAAACCTATGGTAACCGTAACATCCAAAAATCAACCACGAAAGCCACTTGAACTGACTCCAAGAGGAAACGTCACCAAAAACCTCCAGCATTCAGATTGCAAACCACACTTGTATTCCTCATCCCAGCTCAGTATGGAACCCAAAGCAGCCTCTAGCCCTCCATCGATCAAAAACACATGAAACAACATGAACCTGAGATGAACTAAGACATATCCCGGAACATAAATCCCAAGAAAAATACAGAACAAAAACCAACATAAGAAGTGTAGCAACCAAATATGAAATCTAAAAATGTAGTAAAAAAATTAAAGGATCTAGAAACAATAACCCATTTAATAGGCACATGAGCACCATATATCATCGAAAAAGAGCCCAAATCCTATTTCCACCAACCAAATAACCTCAGGGATCACAACAGACTACCCAAGGCAAACACCATAGGCAATCTTCAATCCTCATACCCGAAAGCCGAATCTCATTTGCATCATTAAATTATGCCTCAATTTGAGATGTGGTCTATTCATTAGGATAACATTATAAGATATGTATTTATTTTTATATGCATAATTAATTATTCAAGATATATATTACATTCAAATTATTTTTTATTAAAAATATACTTCTTTTCTAAAAGTGTTAATAAATATTTAATTCAGTCAATATTACCCAGGTCACCAACAATTCCAACCAAAATAACATGCATGATAAAAAGTTGTCCAATAATCTCTCGCATTAATTTTTTTATATTGAACTACATAAAATTTATATCCATCACAATTGACATCATATATGCCCCTGTATGAAATTTCTACACAAATAAATAATATTACTTTTAATAAAATGAAATATTTTTATGCCATTATTTCTAATAAAATATATATTTCTATATGATAAAAAAGTATATATATCTATATTGACACACACATATAAAAGTAGATTAAACCCTAATAAATTTATATTTATTTTTGTGTGAATATGTAAATATAAAAATTAATATGGGAAATATTAATAAATATATACAAATAACCACATACAAATATATATATATTATAGGGAGAGAGAATCATTGTTTAATGAGGATGAACGGAAGGATAAAGATGTATACAAGGAAAAATATCCAAAACAATAATAGAATCATATCATGATAAGACGATATATCATTAAAAAATAATTTCTAAATTGATTGATTTTGATTTTGATAATGGAATCATCCAAAAAATGATGCCAGGTGAGGGGGTTGAGTATGGCTTCTGTAAGAACATGAACTCCAGGGACAATGGTTTGTGTAGTTAGGATATTAATAAAATGATGGTGAATGACTTACATTATGTACTAAAAAAGTTATGATAAAAGACTCTTTTATAAACACTAAAATTGTAATAACTAATAGTTTAAAATTTTATCAGTTCTAAATTTAGCGTTGATAAAAACGTATCATTATTATTGATAAATTTATCATTGATAATGACCATTAAGGACCTTGATTTTTATATGGAGAGAAATTTCCATAATGAAATAGGCTTTTGGGCCCTAACTTTTGTGTCTTAAAGGGCCCTTGATTTGATTGTCCCAATAGCCCTAGTAATTTGTGACTGGGAGACCCATGAATTTTGAATTTTTTGTTTCCCACCGAATTTTCCCATTTGATGATGTGTATGAATCCTTAAATGTGTATTTCAAATTCATCCCACATGCTTGAGTCTCCCATTCCACCACCATACTCTTTCTCACCAGCATTACTAAATCATCATCCAAATGTCCCCGCCTACATGTGATTTTTTAACTACTTCCTTGAAGCTACACCCAATGTTGTATTCCTATAATGCATCCACCATGCCCCCACATTATGGTTGTTGAATAGAATCCCACTTTCCATCATTACTATTGCATTATTGCTGAAGTTGTGAACATCCTATTGTGTTTCCAATAGAAGTGTGCATAACAAGGCTTCTTGTGGGTAGTGTATTACGTCTCACACCAATCACATGGGTGTCTCGCCCCATGTCAACATTTTAAAATGAGTGCAGCTTACTAATATTCATAAATTTAAAATCTAATTATTCATTCTTGACATCAATAATTTTTTAATTTTTTATGATGAATATATATTTTCATAAAATTATTTGGATTCCTCATACTTATGATGAATTATTTTGATGCACCCTTCTTAAAATTTCTAAAATCTCACTTCACAACCCTCAAAAAAATATTCTTTAAAGTAACTTGTTTAGATAGATTTATTCAAGTTAGAGCTCTTTATTTTAATGATTTATCGAGGTAATCTGACTCACCTTCAAGATGGGGGATCTCATTTTGATATATTTACAAAATCCCAAAAATAAAAAACATAAATTCGTTGGGGGGATTAATACACCATATCATCAAATGTAATAAAAGATAAATAATGTGAATCATAAAATGTATGATTACTTCCACAAATTCTAGGATCCACTTCAGGATAATTTGACCAAGTATTTTCACATTCCTTAAGATTTCAAAACTTACATGATCCAATTTACGAATAAGCACAATAGAAAATCGTAATGGTAAACTAAACCATCATTTATTTCTCATTAAAATTAGATCTATTGATTTCACCATAACCACATGGTGAATCTAGAATATCTTCTCTTTGAAAATGAGGGATCTTCATCTTCTTATATAATTTAATTTGTATGTTTATTCATATTCATGGTAGAAATATAACATTAAAATAAAATTTATAATTCTTAACTAAAACCCCACATCATTATAAAACTATAAGGAAACCTCAAAATCATTAAATGGGAAAAACATCAAATATAGAAAATTCAATCATAGTTGAATCATTGTCTAATACCAATTGATGGGACTTATTGGGATATGTACAACACTAAGAGGGGGTGAGTCAATGATACTGAATTTTAATTCAATTTCTAAATTAAACATTTTAACCATTTTCTTATTACCATTATCACTGTTAAGTTAGTATTTATCCTTTTCTCACTTTCTCCTTCATTATTTTTTGAAGTATAACCAACCATACACACACAGAGGGTACATCAATATAAAAGGTTTACCTCTCAATGCATAAAGGCTAGTCCATTTTATAATATGGATTCCTACATGATCACATTACCGTCTATGTTAAATATAATATCATTAAACTATAGTCTCATAAAAATATATTAGTATGCATCTCATCTATCTCAGTTTGTAGTATCATGTATTCAGGTACAACAAATACTCTTATGATATATTTATGGGGTAAAAACAAGGTATTATGACACCAATTAAGAATAGTTCATTCTTTTAAATGTTATGAATATTCTTTGTTATTATTCCCTTAAAAGGTATAAAGTTATGTCTTTAATTTGTATACAAAACAATGTGTATAAACTTCTATTATTATTTGTTATGGAAAATTGATAGCATAGAACCTCTTGTTTATTTTCATTGTTTGTGAAAGCTAAAATTCATATTCACTCTTATTATCTTATCTTATTCTAGGAAAACTAAGGATCAAAAATATATACTTTTCTAGTGAACTTCATAACCAACTCAACTACTTCTTCGTTATCTTCACTATTATTATTAATTAACATTATTAAACAAAAACTATAGTGCATCCTCTCTTTTCCCCACTTTATTTGACACATGAAAATTATTCTAAATAATATATGTGTCATAGTAGTTCTTAATATCTTGGAACATATGATATTTTAATCTAAGATAATAGTGACAAACCTTGACAACAATCATTTTCATACCTATAATAATATATAATAATAATAACTACCCCAATATCACTTATATCTTCTCTTTTTTTCTCCCAAAACTATATTCATAATTCTATGTCAATAAATTTATTCAAATCACCTTATATTTCAACATTATAAAAACATCCAGAATATCGTATCATGATTTTTGATTACACCGCATTCATATCTACATAATAAGTACATATAATAACTTTATATAGACATGTAGAAACCAAGTGGCCATTATTATTCATCAATTCACGATGAATGACATTAAAATTAATATGTAAGCATTAATACATGTATTATATAGTGACATGATTAAGGATTATTACTTCTTGCATTATTCCTCATCTCATCCCCTGAAAATTTACATGAATTTAAAATTAATATCAATATTTCCACGCAAGTAGTTCTAATTGTGGATTCTTTATTTGGAGAATATAATTATCTCAAAAATGCCTTATTTCTTTATAAATTTGACTAAATCATGATTTTAAATTCATTGATTTTTTTTATTTAAATAAAAGCACACATGAAACATATGATTGATAATCATTACCTCTACATGTTCCTACTCAAGTAAAAAAATATAACACATAAAAACATTAAAAAATTACCACCAAAATTTAACCACACTGTGATGCCACTCAAAATTTTAAATAGGGATTTATCCATTAAACTACATAATTTTCATTATACAAAACCCTCTAGAGATTGGATTCATATTATTAGTTGGAAAAAACAATAAAACATCATTTTATTCATTACACCATGTATTATATTGAAAATGTAATGTAACATCTTGACTCGGGTTCCAAACATCAGAGCCTCAAGATAGACCGCCACATGACCATAATAATGCCTCCTCATATGCCAAAGGCTCCTGACGAGAAACGAGGGTCTGGTAAGTCAGTCATACGGAGACTATATCCTATTTTATCAGAATAAAATGCCAGTGGAGATAGATATAGAATAGTTGAAGTACATATAATCATTTACTATACCAATATCTCGAGAAATAGAATGAATAAAATGCAATAGCCAATGAAATAGAAATAATATAATACCAAAGTACATTTCAATTACCTAATATGATGACTATAAATTAAGACAATGACAACTAAAAGAGGATCCTAAAGAAAGTATGCTTCCCTCTTCCAGCTCCATCACAACTAAGCCATATACCTCAGGGCCTTTTCCCTTAACCTATCAAGGAAACATAAAGTCTATTTGGTTAGCAATCAGGCAGACTATGTAGGTTGAGAGTACATCAAAGTAGTCTACCGCCAATGATGTCTAAAACAAATTCATTCCAAACAAGTGTATTTAGTTTTATAATGAAATAATTACAATGCATATGTAAAAAGTTTTCACATTATTAAGTAATATTTATTTATCTACATAAAATCCTTAGGTTCCAGATGACACCTTTACCTCAATAACTACTTCAGGTCATTTTGGAGTCAAAATAATTTTCCCATATTCATTTCACAATCATTATGTCACAATATTCAACCTATAAACATCCAATTGGAATCATAGACCAAAGTCAATAAATGTGTGTAGTACATAATATCTATCACCCTTTTGATTATTTAGAGTATTAATCACTACCTCACATCCCATGGTAAATTTGAGAATCAGTCCATATCCCATACAAAAATATTTGAATGCATGTCATTGGATCTATAATGAAATTTCTATCACCCTAGTGTGTATTTTAAGCATCAATCTGTGTCCCACAGGCCATTATCAACTAAGCACATATATCAATTATATCACAATGTTAAAGGATTACCAACATTAACCATCCATCATAATTCTCATTCAAACGATTTATTTATTAATTAAACAATTAATTAATAAATTTCAATAAATTTATATATCAGAACAATTCATCCAATAATTAATTCATTAATTGAAAAACCCAATTCAAAAATGAATCATCCAATAATTAGTTCTATAATTAATTATTTACATCCATTTCATAATCTAAATTTTCTCATTAATTAATTCAAAATTTAATTAAATAAATCAAAACGATTAATATTTTGTACAATTATTTAACCAAAATCTATCATTAGAAAAATACTCATAATTAATTCAAAAATTTATTATTTAAACCAACCAGTTCCATTCTCAATTTTAGAATCCCTATATTAAATAACTTAATCAATCATTTAATTAAATATAGAAAATTAATTTTTAAACATTCCATAACATTTCTTCAATTTCATGTGCAAAAATAAATATGAGACAATGGGATTGGAATTTAGACCATCTACCTCGAAAGGCAAGGACTAGTTAACAAAAACACTATCCCTGTGGTAGAATTTGGCATTTGGATTCCTTTCAACAATAATGAAATAATATATTAGAAATGAATCAAGAAGAAAAATAATATCTAGATGGAATCCCCAAAAAAAACTTTGTTTGGATATCCAAGATCCAATGCCAGATCCCATTTAGATCGAAGAGGACTCCTAGAAATCAAAAATAAAAGACCCACAACCAAGAGGGAGGTTCACAGAGAGTCTTTGGTCAATGATGGTGGTGTGAAGAGGATTTTCAGTCCAAGGTAGAGGTGTGTGGGTCATTTCTACAAAGAAATGTGGATTCCAATTATCTAAAATGGAGATGAGAGGAATTCATAGGGTTATGAAATGATGGATACATTTTTGTTATTATGATTGGCATAAAAATTACATGGTAGTAATACTCATTTTACATCGTGTAAAATTCAGGACTTATTTCATTACTTGACAATGAAATCCCATCATAATTCCTTAAAAACAATACATAAAAATTGCAGGTTGTGTAATTTACTTTTGTGACATGTTGAAATGTGGTAAAAGATAGTAATAGGGGGTGTAATCTACATTCATGAAATATCAATATGTGGTGAAAAATACTTTCATAACATGTCGATACATGGTGAAGTCTACTTTTCTGACATGACAATGTGTGGTGAAAAACATTTAGAGTGGATGTTAATTTCTACTGCTGTGAATAATTCAATTAATGAAATAAAATAAATACAATATATCTTGACCAAACATTTAAAAAAAGAGTTGTACCTGGAAAATGATGGGATCTTACATTGCATATCATTGTTTTCTAACTCATCATTGAGACCTCTAAAATATTCCTCTCCTTTAATTCATTGTAGCCAATATTAAATATTCCTTCCATGATATATCCCATTACTGATCGTCCTACCATACCCATGTTAATTTACCCTACCATGAGTTCCTAATTTTGATCATATTACCATAGGAATATCATAGTCACTAATCCTACTATGTGAAGCTCATGGTTACTCCAACTATTATTTGAATATCATAGTCTATCATCATTCCATTTGATCAAAATATAACTATTTGTTTTTATACAATCCTAATTACACTTATGTAGATGGTAATTAAATTTTAGTTGTATCTTACATATTTTTAGGTTTCTATTTACCTTCACACAACATACTTTAGGGCCTTACATAGCCTCCATGATTTCTAATTTACCCATATGTGTGGAGAATATAAAATGAGATAACATTATATAAGACTAAATATAGATACATACCTTTACAAAATAGCACAAACAACTATAAATATGTATAAAAACACCCTTACACATCATATATAAACCTTTAAATAGATATATTTATACCCATACACAACTATATTAATCTTTTCTGACATTTAACTAAATCCATATTTTTATTATTAGTTTTATGTAGATGATAGATTCTTTGAGATACCTTTGTACAACTTGATATTTACCTATGCATAGTAGTCCTAAACTCTTCTATTCACTTGAATCTACATCATCCTATGATTTCATATATCTATAAAATTATCAACTGTTTTAAAGAATCGTGATCATAGTATCGTGATATATTCCATATTGAGGAACAATGCACATTTTATCATCTAAAAAAAACGAGACTCCAACCTATAGATCCACCATGTGATATATGGTCACTTGGTCAAATTCAAGGTGTGTGTTAATTTGATCTATCCCAAGTCATGTGGTAATTTTATCTACTTTAGAAAAAAAATCATAAATTTATTTCAAATCATCCATTCCATGAACTCCCCTTTGTCATATAAATTATGAATTAAAATTAAATATTTATTTCAAAATAACTTTTGAAGAAATAGTGGGAAACTGGAAACACATCAATGACTTAAAACACAACCATGAATCCATTGGACACAATCATCAAGAAAAAATCATCCAGTTCATGACTAAGGGAAATCTCCACCCTAGAAATAAGAACAATATGAATAGCATTCTTTTTACCATCGCTGATCGGATAGAAATCATGTGCAATGATGCACAAGAATGGTACCGATGGAAAATTACATACCCTCTCAAAACATCCAATTTCTGATAGCGATGATAAGAAGAACTCTTCCTACTCTGAACCCCTTTTGAAGAAATCCCTAGAAAGTTAACAATATGCAGTGTCTCATGGACTAATCCCATAGGGCCACAACCGATTCCGACCATCAATGACAAGAACCACCTTTCCAAATCATCAGAAATCCGTGTTTCAATCATCGAAGACTGTAGGTTTGCTTCAAAAAATCATACCACTAGTAAATTCAAACCACACCGCCCAAACCAAAGGCACTTCCAATTCCACAAAAAAACATCCGCACAATTCTTTAAACAAACCCATCGCATATATATTCATGCATGAGTAGACTCGGTGTTGAATTATCCAAATCTGAACATGGATGCACTGAAATCCACAACAACTAGCACTAATTGAAACCTATGGTAACCGTAACAGCCAAAAATCAACCACGAAAGCCACTTGAACTGACTCCAAGAGGAAACATCACCAAAAACCTCCAGCATTCAGATTGCAAACCACACTTGTATTCCTCATCCCAGCTCATTATGGAACCCAAAGCAGCCTCTAGCCCTCCATCGATCAAAAACACATGAAACAACATGAACCTGAGATGAACTAAGACATATCCCGGAACATAAATCCCAAGACAAATACAGACCAAAAACCAACATAAGAAGTGTAGCAACCAAATATGAAATCTAAAAATGTAGTAAAAAAATTAAAGGATCTAGAAACAATAACCCATTTAATAGGCACATGAGCACCATATATCATCGAAAAAGAGCCCAAATCCTATTTCCACCAACCAAATAACCTCAGGGATCACAACAGACTACCCAAGGCAAACACCATAGGCAATCTTCAATCCTCATACCCGAAAGCCGAATCTCATTTGCATCATTAAATTATGCCTCAATTTGAGATGTGGTCTATTAATTAGGATAACATTATAAGATATGTATTTATTTTTATATGCATAATTAATTATTCAAGATATATATTACATTCAAATTATTTTTTATTAAAAATATACTTCTTTTCTAAAAGTGTTAATAAATATTTAATTCAGTCAATATTACCCAGGTCACCAACAATTCCAACCAAAATAACATGCATGATAAAAAGTTGTCCAATAATCTCTCGCATTAATTTTTTTATATTGAACTACATAAAATTTATATCCATCACAATTGACATCATATATTCCCCTGTATGAAATTTCTACACAAATAAATAATATTACTTTTAATAAAATGAAATATTTTTATGCCATTATTTCTAATAAAATATATATTTCTATATGATAAATAAATATATATATCTATATTGACACACACATATAAAAGTAGATTAAACCCTAATAAATTTATATTTATTTTTGTGTGAATATGTAAATATAAAAATTAATATGGGAAATATTAATAAATATATACAAATAACCACATACAAATATATATATATTATAGGGAGAGAGAATCATTGTTTAATGAGGATGAACGGAAGGATAAAGACGTATACAAGGAAAAATATCCAAAACACTAATAGAATCATATCATGATAAGACGATATATCATTAAAAAATAATTTCTAAATTGATTGATTTTGATTTTGATAATGGAATCATCCAAAAAATGATGCCAGGTGAGGGGGTTGAGTATGGCTTCTGTAAGAACATGAACTCTAGGGACAATGGTTTGTGTAGTTAGGATATTAATAAAATGATGGTGAAGGACTTACATTATGTACTAAAAAAGTTATGATAAAAGACTCTTTTATAAACACTAAAATTGTAATAACTAATAGTTTAACATTTTATCAGTTCTAAATTTAGCGTTGATAAAAACGTATCATTATTATTGATAAATTTATCATTGATAATGACCATTAAAGACCTTGATTTTTATATGGAGAGAAATTTCCATAATGAAATAGGCTTTTGGGCCCTAACTTTTGTGTCTTAAAGGTCCCTTGATTTGATTGTCCCAATAGCCCTAGTAATTTGTTACTGGGAGACCCATGAATTTTGAATTTTTTGTTTCCCACCGAATTTTCCCATTTGATGATGTGTATGAATCCTTAAATGTGTATTTCAAATTCATCCCACATGCTTGAGTCTCCCATTCCACCACCATACTCTTTCTCACCAGCATTACTAAATCATCATCCAAATGTCCCCGCCTACATGTGATTTTTTAACTACTTCCTTGAAGCTACACCCAATGTTGTATTCCTATAATGCATCCACCATGCCCCCACATTATGGTTGTTGAATAGAATCCCACTTTCCATCATTACTATTGCATTATTGCTGAAGTTGTGAACATCCTATTGTGTTTCCAATAGAAGTGTGCATAACAAGGCTTCTTGTGGGTAGTGTATTACGTCTCACACCAATCACATGGATGTCTCGCCCCATGTCAAAATTTTAAAAATTAATATTAAATTTAATATCAACTAATTTTAAAATAATACAAAATTATTATTATTTTACGAATATATATTACATATCTAATAAAATAATAATTTTTTCAAGAAGAAGAAAAATATAAATGTATATTTATTTTTCATGATATATTACTAATTACAAAACTATAATATTAAATAGTATAAATTAATAATTTAATTCAAATAGATTTACAATTGATAATATATTCATATATATATATTAAATACTAATTATATATAAGTATATATTTTATAGATTGTATATAAAATTAAAAATTAATTATTTACTATATTTAATAATTATTAATAATGATTAAAAATATTATTATTGATATAAATGAAGAAATACATTCTAAAAAATATCCTTATTCTTGTAAATGTTTATCTATATTCAAAATATTTATATATATATATATAAATACAAAAATATAAATCCCAAAGATAATAGAACAATACAATAATAATTTAAAAATGTGTGTAATATTTTCAAACTAATTTTATATAAATTTTCCACGATTTCCACTTTTATAATGTGATTTGTTGGGGATATAAAAAATATCATGGGCGGGATGGGCATTGAACCAAATCAAATCCAAAACCACCCCTCACTAACCATTCGAATAGAGCCACAGATCCTGCACCACATACTGATGACCCTTACCATTACAGTTTCACGTGAATCCCATGACATGCATCCCATCATCATGACTTAAGACAATGACACAACACCTATGATCATCTCTTTACTGGAGGTCACATGGTGATTTGAAGGTGGCTGTAGCTGATAGAGTTTTAAGAATAGTTCACCAATAAGGATAACACGTGTCATGGAAGTAGACACCGTCTATTGATAAAACAACTACAAATATAATAGTACTACTACTAAAATATCTTCTATAGTACCCCAAAAATGTTAATAGTCCCCAATATAATATATTTATTCAGTGCATTATACAACAATTCATATATTTTCCTCCATCCAAATTTGAACAAAGGCCTTTTCACTATTGGCTGACGACCATGGATTGTAAATTTTTAATTTTTTATTTATTATATAAATTTATTTAAATATTTCATGTTGTATTATCTAAATTAATAATTTACATATATCATTGTATTTTTTATATAAAGAGGTGTTTGTGAGTGGTTATAAAGAACCCATGGACATGGGTTTGTGTAATAGATGAAACCAACAAATAAATGTGTATATATAAATAAATACATTTCATATAATATGAATTTTATTTAAATTTCTAAATAATCATAAATAAATTAAATTAAATTAAATATAAAAACCGTTATTATATAATAATATAAATAATATATAAAAATATTATGATCCTAAAGGAATTTGATGAAAAAAGATTTAATTGTTGGTGAACGAATGTTGTGAATAGTTTGAAAATACAATGATTATGTAGTAATAGATATTTAAGAATAATTTGATTCCAAGTGTTATTCCAAAATTGAACACACCATATATTAAAACATCTTTTAACAAGAATTACCTAGAACTATATCTAGTGGATACACAATAAAGGTGTCTAGATAATTTACTTGGACACTAGAAGAGATAATGTCCAGATGTAATAAAGTGACATGTAATATCTGAATATTTTCGAATTGATTTTAAGTTTGAATCTATGAAAATAGAAGATGATTTTGAGAGTCACTAAATACTATTTTACATATCTATCTCTCTCTTAGTTTTTTCATGATTAAAAAAACCATCTAGTGTATCTAACGTTTTCATTTTATTGAATTTGAGTCATTTTTATTTGACTTTAAGTAATTTCATTGTTATAATTAATATAGAATTGATGTATATTAAAAGGCATATTATTAAAACTGTGAATGGATTGGAAAAATATTATTGGATGCTTTTAGATCTTTAAATAATGATTGAAGATCCATCAGAGTACTTATAATGAATAAAGGGTGGCTCCACTTGAAGGTGAAGAGTTATAAAATGCACAGGATGGCCAGTGCAGGGAATCAACTAGGTAGTGGCATGGATAGAATTCCCCCAATCTCTAGGAGTCCACTAGCTAGCTAGTAAAGGAGAACAATATCACTAATATAGTGAGGTAGAGCCACGATATTCCCAACAAGCCGGTGTCTGTATTATATATAAATCAAGGAGAATTTATTAGAGTTCATAAATTCATTATCTCCGGACTTTAAATCCACAAATTTATCCAAGGAACCTCTAGATCCTATAAATTCTAAAAATGCAGACCCTATGGTTCCTGGATATCCTAAAAATATTTTCAAACACCTCACTCAAATCAATTATTTCAAATTGATAATAATGTTAATGTTATCTTAGTGAGCCTATGTCAATTCTCTATCAATCTTGAAGGCCCTCCTTTTTGATATTGTTTTCTTAAATATCACATATCAAATTTTATTCATCCATATGATAGATTTAGAGAGTGTATTATTTATGTGTTTTCACCAAGAAAATATCTATTTTCTATTCTCCTTATATAATGGGTTCTCACTACCAAAAAAATGAGTTATGAATTACTTAGATTCCTATGAATATTAAGAAGGAAAAATAAAAAAAATTATAACGTAAAGGTTTCTTAATAAATTACATAATTTAGGGAGTAATAACATAAAATTATCAACCCAAGGGAACGAAATGTAAGGGATCACACTAGTATTTTTCTAAAATCCTTTATCTTATAATATTTTCTCTATCTTTTAATTTCTACATTTAATCATTCATCTTTAATACATATAATTGTATAAAATATATTTTTCTATTTTCATTTTCATAATCACTAAATTAGTAAAGAAATTAAATTTTTAATATGGATAAAATTTATCAATTCATCACTTTATCATGATTATCACATTATCAGTTCAAAATAATTTAATTTTCTATTTACCATCTCCATTTTCATTGATATTTAATAGGTGATTTATCCACCTCATTCCATTCTACTCCAAAAAACATCTAAATCAATATCAATACATATTAGAGAGGTTGTATAAAGCTTATATTCATGATCAAAATTTTTATGGATAGATGAAGTGTCCCTGGAAGTCACGGGGAAATACTATGGAAGTGATGTTACCTATAATTTATTACTAAAAGAAATATACTAAAGGAATAAGAGGAACAAATGTAGGATTTCTGTGTCAAGAAGAAGTGGTTTGGATGGTTTTACTAAAAGAAAAAATAATATAAGGAATGTATGTTTAAATATAATTTCATTATAATAATATATTGATATATTTGAAATTTCAAATCACATAGAATAAACTTGAGAATTATTGAGTTGAATTTAAAAAATCTAACGGAAACAAATAGTATGAAGCTGGGTGACTAGATTAGGTAATTTACCTACATAATCGACTAGATGAAAATAACTTTTTAGAACATGATGAAGTAGTAGTGTTAAAAAAAATACCATGTATACTTAACAATTATTTTAATTTTCTTTTCATGATTTACTTGTTTGAAATATGGAGAAGGTTTAGTGGGATAAAAAAAATTCAAGATTATTGAACAATTAACCATTAACATATATGTAAGGTAATGATATAGTATAATGGAATTATAGTTATTGAATCTATTTAGAATCATGTAATGAATCTAATTTTGATAGTAGAAGTGAATTATAAGATACTCATAAAAGATTATAGACATTGGGTGACATAAATCCATCATGATAGAGTAATGAGAATCTGATTGAATTATCTAGAATATGATGTAATTTTTATAATAATGGATTCCAGATGAGGAGAATATATATATATATATATATATAATAGAATGATTAAAAGATAATTTTTACGAAACATTTGTAATTATTAGTAATAATCTATATCAGTTAGAAGATTATGCCATCAAAATGTATAGAAATTGGGAGATAAACAAAATAGTATATGTATTTAATAGGAAGCTGAGGAGGTAAGTTGATCAGAATATATGGTTATTGAGGGATGAGATTCTAGATCACGATTTTAAACATATGTGAGATTTATTTATATTGATTACCAAATTCTTGTGAACATTTTTAAATATTTATCAATGTTTCATAGGTTTTAGAAGATTGTTGGAGAGACAAATGTAAAACTGAATGATAGACATTAAGATCTTAAAGAAACAAAATATGGTGGAAATATTTGTAATAAAATTTTTATTATGTTAATTTTTATTATGAAATTGTTGATTCGAAAATTAAATGTTACAAAATTCATGATGGAGGGTTTGTTATTATAGATTATATTGGTAGAAGTGTTGAATAATTTTGATGTTGAACATCATTGAGGATTTAATAATGTAAATATATTAAATCATCTAAAATAAAAATGGTGATTTTTTTAAAATAGAAAATATCAAGAGTCTATAAGATCTAATACCACATGCGTCTAAACATCATAACAAAGGCTAAGACTATAAATTATTGTGATCATTCAAACTAAATGGTAAGAGAGGGAGTAGTCAATATTGTGTTTTAGAAGGAAATGAATGGAAGGAAGAAAATTATTTTCACTTAATAAATGTTTAGTACTTATGAAGAGGTGAAGATGTTGAATATCAAGTTCGAAAGAAAAAATATTTTTTGGTGGTTATGTAGTATAAAATATAGAGATCCAAATTAATGTCTATTGTAACCTACAATGAATATAAATGATGATATTATTGGAAGAGTTGTATGGTTTTGAAATAAGTTACTAGTAGGATGGAATATGAATTATATGTAAACAATTTTAGTTAAAATATAATATATTATTCGAAGAACGGTTCGTTTTTTTGGAGAGTCTTTAAGATTTTTAGAAGCCGATTTAAAAAACCAATCAGGATATGGTAATTCTTCACTTCTGCAATATGGCTCTTATTCACTAGAATCATAATGTGAACTTATTTGATTAGGGAAAAAATGTCACATGATACTTATAATTTATAATAATATAATAGTACAAAATCTAATTCAGAGCATAATAATTGGGCAAAACTTGTATATGGTTCTGTCATTGACGATTAGCCTTTTCAAAATACGTTATGCTAATTTTCCTACATCCTTTTATATTTTAGAATTTCTGAAATGTATTTGTGAGTTCTGTACAATATCCATATGTCCCAACAAAGATATAGGTTTGAAAATCATTAAATGGGGTAAAAAATTAGTTATATTAATTTGATAAAAGTAGGTCACATTTCATTAACCTCTTTCCTCATCTCAGTGTGATTGCATTATCGATTAAGAATCTCAAGTGGTATACAATACAGGATTCCTATAATTATATATATATTTCCCCCCTGTATTTTTAATTAATTCATATGATGTTAATATTTGTAAAAGAAATATATTTTTATCATCAAGATGATATGTATGTTATAGAGAAACCACAGTTAAATAAAATAAAATAAATGTTGCAATCACTGAGTTGGATGTTTTGGACCAAAAAATATGAAACCAAAATAAAATAGAATATTAAAAGATATTTAAGATAGATTCTAAAAATCAATGAAATGTTTATCTACAACCATCTATAGGTTAACAATGTAGTAGTTTTTCTAAGAAATTCATTATGACGTATTCTCCATGAGAATCTCACTCAAAAAGGAATGTGTATGAATATATTTAATATATTTAATATATTTAATCTATAATCAAGGATTATATAAATGTTTTACTAGTTTTTATAGTTATATATATTTTTTTATTTTTCAAGGGGCTATAGGATTAAAACACAAGTCTTGAATCAAAATTCAAATAGATAGAGAATTCATTAGCCAAAAAAATAAAAGATTCTAAAAAATCACAGAATATATTTCTAAAAAAGTTCTGTATGTATAAAACTGAAAATAAAATATTTGAAATGTTGAATAAGAATTAAAAATAATTGTTTATGAGAAATTTTATTTTTAATTTTTTATGAAAAAATGGTTGATGCTTCAAAATTTTCATATAATGTCTATAATTATTAGATGGTTGTTAAAGTTAAAAAAGTATAAAGAATCATAATAACAAAATAATTAAATAAAATAAGACTCATGAATATAATATTTGGAATTTTAAATTTATTTGTCAAGATAAAGTAAACCTTATTGAGTATTCCAAAAATGATTTAAATTTAAAGTTTCTTGAGTTATAAGTATTATTGACAAACTAGGAGTTCACTCAACTAGAATCATTATATAAATCTTAGAGTATCTCTACTACAAAAAACATAAAATCTATCTAAAAATATGAAATACTTGGTTTTGAAAGAGATTATGTTTGAGATTATTGTAAGATACACCCTCCATGAGTTCATCAGTGAAGTTAACCCCATGTTCTTGACAATTTTATCCACTGAAACTAATTATCAATCTTCATATAATGCATTACACAATCCAAGCACTTGACAAAAAAGGGGGAGTAAATGTATGGAGAACCAACAACATCTATAAATTTTTAATAATGTAACACAATATAATGTTATTCACCAAAAGTTGATTGGAAGGAAAGAGTCTCTATATTAAAAAACGAGTATTGATTTACTAGTCAAATTAAAACACAATGTAAGAAGAGAGAATTTTTTTTCTATTTTTAGTTTTGTAGAATGTTCATATGATAAAACATTTATTGTTGGAATATCGTGATAGTAACTAGAATATAGTTAATTAATAAATTATAGGGTAGTGGAATTAATTTCAATAAGAGTTTTTTTTAGTGGAATAATATTCATGGAAGAATAAAAAATAGTTCGTATTTAAAATATTTGAATATCATTAGATCATCCATGAATTTTTTTGAAGAAGATACAACAATGATGATGTGTGATAGGTCATAAAAACATTCCATGAATCAAGTACATAAAATGTAATAAGGATGTAAAAATAGAAGGATAATGAATGGAATATAAATAATAATACTTCCTTGAGATATAAATGAATGAAATTTACCATGAAAAACACACCCAAGAAAAATGTAAGGGATCATGTCACTGAAAAGATGATATGATTAAATTTTAGTAGGAAGGGAAACATTATGGATAGTTGAAATAATACCATGAATGTTAAAATTTAAAATAGCATGACATAACATCAATGTAAATAAATTCATGATATAAATAAGAAGATTGATTTAAAATAATATATCTCTGATGAAGAAGTTTAATCGTACCGAATGTTACCACAAAATTGTAAATTAACATAAAATATGAATATGTGGGGAATATGTAAGAAGATTTGTCACCCTCTTGAAAATTTTATGACATGAACATCTAAAATGGATAAACTAATGAATCAATGAAATAAAACATTAGACGATACATGGACTGATAATGATGTTGAGAATAATAATACTTCAAAGAATAAATTCAAACATGTTCCCATGGTTTTCATGATGACTTTTGTATAATATCTACAATTTCCAAGGAAGTAATTTGAAAATAAATATTTTGTTTTTTCCATTCATAAAGCTCTTAAGAAGAAAATTCCAAAAAAGTGAATATTAATGCTAAATGGAAGAAGTTATTGCGGCCTTAGTTGATTAGTTTTTGGAAAATCATGTTTAAAAGGGTAAATAAATGTGAATGTGAATTGAATTAATTTTCTAGATTGAGAATTATTTCCCCTTATTAATTCTCTAAATGATTGGAAAATGAAAATCATAATTATACCATTATATGATTTTATTGTTTTCATGTAGTGGAGAATTAAAGGTGTTTTAATTCAGTGTGGGGTCTAATATAATGAGTATTGTTAAGGTCTAAAATGTAATGTAACACCAAAAAATTATAATATATGATTAAATTAAAACATGAGATTTTTTTCAATATCATTATCCACATGTAACATCAAACATAAATGAGACCATGATAAATTTATATTACCAATAAATATTTAAGTAGGGTTGTTAAAAACCTATATATTTAATTTCTAGAACTAAATAGGTGTAATTGTTTTATGAATAATATGTATATAGAAAATAAAAGCTAATTTTTATAGGAAATAAATTCAATTATATTACATAAAATAAATTAATTTATTTTTAGATGATATGAAATATTAATAATAATATTTATTACTTTAAAATATATCTTCCAATTAAAATAGTTTTGAAAGTATATATTATTATTTTATTTGAAAATAAAATTTATTAGTTTTAGAATTTTAAAATGATAAAAATGTATTAAATTTTATAAATATACATATAAAAATTAATTTAATATATATTGTTTTGATCGTTTTTTAATATCAATTTTTAGTAGAAAACAATAGTTTTCACAAGTCATGTAATGTTTAAGAATTTTTCTTTATTTAAGAATGAAATCTAATCTTTTAAATCATTTTGAGTAATCAATAATTAGTTTTAGGAATGAAATTATTCACATTAAAATATTATTTCAACAAAGAAATCCTATAGAAAACATTTTTATGACTAAATAAAATGTTATATTAATATAACAACATTTTTTGGTCTTTATATGGAATCAATTATTTTTCAAGGGATATTCAGTTTTAGTTTTTCTTGAAATACTCATAACCATTATTTGTTTTATAAGAAAAATTATTATGTCATTAATAGAAATATTCATGTTAATTATACCTTTTATATAAATTTAAATCAATAATTTGTTCTTTATCTAAAAAATAATTATATGTGATTAAGTGAATTTATTTTAAAATTAACATTTCACATATCTATAAATTTTAATTCATAAAATTGTTTTCAAATTTCAAATTATAGGGTAAAAATTATAAAAAGTGTTCATTTTACATGCATGCATGCTTGGACATACACATTAATTACCTCTACTACTAGCTTCTCTTGCCTAGTTCCATCTCTGTGATCTCTTTTGGGCATCCCATTCAGAGTCATGGATCCATTAGAATTGACCTTTCCCAGAGCCCGAAATTGTTTTCTAACTCCATAAATACATACTTTGTAAAATATTATTGTGAAACGAAAAATCCTATTCCAACATTAAATTTTCTCCTCTTTTTTAATCAATACTTTATCACTATCTATAAATTCAATATTCATAGACCATTTAACTTAAATTTATTTCCAAAATATCATAGACAAGAACTCCCCTTTTTTATATAAATTATGAAAGGTGACATCAAACTCCTATTTATAATAAGTTTTATCTAATTCAAATTTACATAGAAAAAAAGTTACACATTTCTTGTTATCTCTTGAAATTACGCATGGGTTTTCTTGACCAAAATTCTAAGACACTTATTCAAAATATTATATACTTTTTAACGATAAGTACAACTTATACAAAGTGGGATCAACAACTTTTATGATATTTATATATATCAACCACTATAAATTAAGAGTTATTTGTGATTGAAAATTTGCAGTGATATAATCAATAATTAATCCTTTTAAAGGCATAAACCTCATAAATAAAACATTATCAATGAAAACTTTTAAACTAAAATGTAGGTTATATTAATTTATAAAAATATTGTGATATGTGTGAACTTTATACAAAAATAATACTCTCTTTTAATGTGAATTCTTCTAAACCTAATATCAATTTCATGATAACACTAAAATATTATATATAAATTTCTATGTCAAATATAATATTTTTGAAATTCTCATATTCTCTTTAATTTTTTATTTTTTATATAACATTTTTTATTTTCATGTAAAAAAATTAAGTGACATCTGGGTCATTAATTTTTACCATAATTTTAGATGTGAGAATCCAATTATGATACCTTTATATGTCATGTGTGGATTTTTTTATACATAATTTATTTTTGAGGATACAGATAACATTCCCTTTTATTTTTTTATTAAAACTATACATAATTTCATAAATTGATAATAATTTTGTAAATCAGTCAACATTACTCAAGTTATCGAGAATTCCAACAAAAAGAACATCTATGACTATAAGGGATCCAATATTCTCCCCCGTAAAATTATTTTCTATAAAAATCCCTAAAAATTATATTCATCATAATTGACATATTATATCCCCATGGTAGGAGTTTAACACACTACTATATCATATTCCTTTTATAAAAAGTTCAAATATTTTATTCTATTATTTCAAATAAAAAATCTATTAATATCTGAGAAACAGATAAATATATATAGATGGATAAAAATATATTAAATATACATAAATTTATATATGTGTGTGTGTGTGTGTTTGTTAATAAATATATAAATTAAAATGAGTACTATGATTAATTACACACACACAGAGAAAACAAATATATATATAAGGGATATATCATCAATGTTTGACAAGGATGAACAAAAGGTTGAAGATCAATGTACAAATAAAAAAAAAATCCAAAAACCTTCCAAAAAAATCAAGGTTGTAATAACCATGTTCTTCATTTAAGGTACACATCTTTTTTCGGGTTGTTTTTTAGAAAAAGGAGGAAAAGAGGATGAGTATTGGTTGTAGGCCTATTACCCTAGATGACTTGGGGTTACATTCCGTGTAACCCAAGTGTGCATTCTGTAATGGCCTTACATGGCATGTAGGGATGTCAGGATGGAAGAGAAGACCATCCAAGTACTTGTTGTGCATTGATGTCCACAAGACCATTTAAAGATGTGGAAGGGAAGTTGAGAAAATAAGGATAAAATAACATATACATGACATGTATGCTGAATAACATTCTATACCTTTCTTTTCATTTTTCTAAAGTAGGAAGTAGCCTCATCTTCTCAATCTGAGCAGTGCTTTCATCTCCTAGATTTCATACACCAATGTTTGAGGAAGAAAGTCCTAATGATTATCCATCTAAACTCAATTTTGGACATCGTAAGATGCATTTGAATCTCATCAATGAGTTCTTGATTCCTCTTGTTCTATTCTTTATGATTTCTTCTCTCAAAGTAGTTATCAAGTCTTTAGAGTTTATTCTAATTATGTGTATCTACTACATTCATGGATGAATTAGAGGTTGATTATAGATGAGGAGACTCGTACAAGTATGTGGTAGGTATTTCATACCGTGTTTTGAGTTTTCTTTGACATTTGGGGGTTGTGGATTTTTTGTGGAATGGTGGTTTATGAGTAATACTATGATATAAATATTAAAATTATTGTCAGATCATGTGGGATGTCATGGGTATACCCTATACCTTAATTGCATGAGATGGGTCAAGAAATAGGTTTTTGATCAATGGTTTATTTTTTCTGGGGTTCCAAAATAGTTATATTTGTTTCGTTTTGTTTTAATCCATTATGTTTAATTTGTTTAATCTTGATTATGCTAGTTAAATGTAATTAAGACCATAGTGTTACTATGTTATATATATATATAATACTTGCTATTACATATGATGACACCCTTGGGGTTGTGAGGGGCTTGACCTAGGGATGGTGTGGTATGGCTATCAGGATTGAGTGATGTTGATCACTGCTTTGGTGTGGATCTGATTTGATTGAGTGGTTTTGACTATTGAATTGGGGGACGTGGATGTCTATTTGAGGAAATGTGACTAATAGGTTGGGCATCTCCTTGGATACTTGGATTGCATAGTCATCATATTTTAGTGACATGATCGCATGGGCATGAGGTGCTAGATATTTTGTGGCTTAGGTTTTTATTTGGTGATTTCCGCTCACCCATGATGGAAGAAGCACTGAATTGAGTCATGTGAACATAGGTAGATTCCATGATGAGGTAGTTTGTACTTCTTGTGTTGGTAGGGGCCCCAGATAGTTGTGTCTTAAGTAATTATGGTTTGGGGTTTCTTGCTGTAGATATCCACATGGATGGTTAAGAGACATCGGTGGATAACAATGAGGATATCATGTTAGGGGATGAGGCTCATCATACTTATGGATGTGGTTCTCTATATTTATTTTAGGACATGAATCATGGTTCCACTGTTTATTGTGAAATTGGCTGCTGTGATATTAGGAGTAGGAGTCAGTGGGACCAGAACACAATTTTTTGTTTGTGCCTTCAAAAAAAATTTACATTGATACATGAGGTGTCAAAAGGCACGTGGTGTCGGGCTATGTGATTAGGGTGGAACTTGAGGGTTCACCGAGACATTGTGACTACAAGAGTACCTTAGACATGGGCTAAGGACTCTATTTTCTTCTATGATTCAAGCATTTCCCGAAGCAGGTGACACCCTCATGTGGATGTTGAGCACTGGTGGAGGTTGTATTTATTATTACATTGAACATTTTACCTTTCTTAGTGTTATTGTATTATTAAACACTTATTCATGATACACACCACTTGGTGGTATCCTACAATGATTTTTCTCACACCATATTCATTTTCATAGGGATGTAAATAGACTTTATGGATTATTGTATAGGTTAAGGATCAGCCTTAAGAGTTGGATTGTGATACTATTTGGAATAGAGATTTTCATGGACCTTGAGTTTACTCCTAGATGGAGTTTTGCTTTTATTTATCATTCATTCCGGTATTAGCATGGTTATTTATATGTAGCTATACTGGTTAACCATTGGTTTCCTTTTGTATATTGACATGTATGTCCTGCTATGGATGCAGGGAATTTTTATTTTAGAAGTGTTTACAAGTGGGGTTTATCGTGTTGTTTTTTTTACTTTATAATATAGTTTTTTGTATATTGTGTCTGCTTATTAATGATATTAGTTATTCTTCCACTCTGTGGGTCTAGTATGAGTATGTTGATTCATTTATTTCTACTGCATGTGTTACTATTATATCCGGACCAGTGCCTTATATTTTACCAAGAGGGTATAGCCTCCCCACAATACATGTTTACACCATTGATACTAGTGGGAAGACTTTGATTTTCGATGAGTTACTCCTAAGGATATTATCACCTAGCACATTATCATTGTTTGGGTGGTTGTTTGGATAGGGGATGTTACAAAGTAATATCAAAGCATTCTTGATTGGGATTTAATTGTAGTGATTTTTCTATCTACTAATGATATTGAGAACAACATTATTTTTCTATTGGTCAACTATTTGGGATATGGGAGATTGGAGATAGGTGGTAATTAGAACTGGGTTTTTAGCCTGTTCTTGGGAGCCTGCATCCCTAGGTACGAGGGATTGACAATATTACCGTGGGTAGGAAACTATTTTTTTTATTTTTCATAGATTAAGGTTTATATGGTTTCCAACTTGGTGGATGACTTGGTTTGTAATTTTTATTGATTGTGACATGTAACCCTTGACCCGGTACGGTAAAGGAGAATTGGACCTTGTCCTGGTTTAGAATGGGAGTTGTGATTCGTGTTTTTGTTTGGTTTTAGATAGGTGCATTTTTTGGTCATTTAAATGTCATATATGCATGGATTCTTTGTGAAGTGATAATAGCATGCGATAAATGTCAATTTCCATGTGAAAAGGGTGAAATGCCTGATAAAACATCTTATTTTTATTCATTGGGATGTTCCATGGTTTATATTTATAGAATTTCATGTTTCATGTCAATGATCTTTGATCTTATAGGATTAGGAAGGTATTATGATTGAGGTGCTTTTGAGCACTAGGATTGGGTGACTCGGTCATCCGATTGAGGCAATGATGGTTGTCAGGACATGCATGGCCTAGGGATTTAGTTATACGTAACTCTGTTGAGGGCGTGTAAGGGGGCCATGAGTCTGGTGATCCATGGGCATCATTGCAATAGTTGAGAGTAAGAGAATTTGTTATGCACCTCCACTTTACGACTTTCTCTATCTGCATTATATATATATATGTAGGTTGTATGACCTTTTATGGTATTTAGTGGGTTCCTCCTAGATGACTCAGTAGAGTGTCAGGAAGGTGATGGTACAATGCCATAGGAGAATAATCAGGTTCAAATCCATGAGGGCCAGGTTGAGCACAAGTTGTAGGTACAAGCTCATGTATGGGATCATGTTCATGATCTAGTGTAGGCAAGACAGTTTCCAGTTTTAATAGTGTTCATGTTGTGGCTTAGCATGAAGCTCTGATCAATCATAGTATGCGTCTTGTATGGGATCAATATAGGTGATTAGATAATAGATCCCTCAATATATTACCTTACTCGGGCATTCCAGTCATCGAACCCACCATTTTTTACAGTGCGGCTGGTCAAGAGGAAGCTAAGAATTGGATACGCATCATGCATATGATCTTTGATTAGCATGAGATGCCTCTAGAGAGGAGGGTCAAGATGGTGACATAAATTCTTGGAGTACCAGCAACGTGCTTGAGGAATGTGTAGGTTTAGGCTCATAGACTTGAGGAGCTATCCATGAAGGTCTTCATGGATAGATTCTTTGAGAACTTTTCCTTGAGACACTGAGGGTGAATATAGGTCATTAGTTATTGATCCTTTAGTATGGTGGCATGTCCATCATGGACTATATATCTACTTTCACTAGGCTGCATTGAATTTCACCAAGTATGTTAAGAGATGAAACCCCGCAGGTGAGAAGCTTCAAATATGGTTTACGTCATGTCATTCTGGTGTAGGTAAACATCTTTCAGTAGGCCTCATTATTAGAGGTAGTGAATCAGGTACCCCTATCCCTGGGAAAATTAATGGACATGTCTCACTTGGTATAGGTGGTGGCTTCATGTGATGGTTTAGATGGTTTAAAATAATGTCGGGAAGAGTTCTATCAAGGCAGTCATGCCAAGAACCTAGCTAGACCACATTGTGGTAGCTCTACAGTGGTTTCCCATCTGTGTGGGAAGCCATGGTATGTCTAAAATCAGTGTGATAAGACTCCAAATGAGACTCGGGCTTGTGGAAATGTTGGGAATCATGAGTGGTTCTGCAGGAATCCATCTTAGATAGATGCCAATCAGATACCAAGATAGACTGTGGTATGTGGAGTTGGATCAGGATCAGTTCCATGTTAGGGTAGCCGAGTATCATCTTCAAGCAATGTACGTGGAAAAGATAGTGGGGCACAACAATGGGGTCACTGGATGGTGCCTGGTGCATCACTATAGGGAGTTCAGGTTTCGGGCATCCATTTTTTAGGCTTGGTGCATGTCGTGGAGTTTCCAAGGGATGAGCAGACTGGTGATCCAATGATGGTCAGAGGTATGTCGCAGGTGTGGTCATGGATGATTTTTCATTTGTTTGCATGTAATATTGGGGAATGTCCATTTTGAGTGCACGAGTTGC
This sequence comes from Viscum album, assembly GCA_963277665.1. Taxonomy (NCBI): domain Eukaryota; kingdom Viridiplantae; phylum Streptophyta; class Magnoliopsida; order Santalales; family Viscaceae; genus Viscum; species Viscum album. Next base: position 1,453,407,179 of record OY728155.1, read on the forward strand.
ATAGGTTGTATATGTACTAACTAGACATTGTTCATTGATTTGGAACCATCAAGGTTGCATGACTATATATATATATATATGAGATTTTTGGCATCAAGAGCATAGTTGGATTCATTTTTTGATGTGATTAGGAATTGGGGAATCCAAGGGATGTGGGTTACTTGAGGCTCTATAGGTATCGTGTAATCATGGATGTGGTTATTTATTGAGGATAGAGGCATTGAGTTTATGTTGAGAATCCATGGGATGCAGGACCTCGTTGATCCATGGGTTCCATGGGCTCAGTGCAGCCCGTTGATGTGGTGCGGGATATGATTGGGTGTCATAAGAAACACAGTATCACTTGATGACGTGCAGGAATAAAAAACCATCACATGATGACTATAGGTTCAAAATAGGTTAATGGACCATTTTTATTACAGCTTTTGGTCGTAGATATTCTGGAATGATTCTTCACTCCCCATGGAAGGTCAGTTTGGGGACATATTGCTTTAAGGGGGGTGTTTCATAGAACACAGTTCTTCCTTTGTGGTATGGATAATTATTAGTTTTTTTTTTGATAAAAATAAGAAAAATAATGGTAGTTCAAGAAGAAGGCCTATTACATTACATTATGTGGGGTTACCGTCCTTTAATCCAAGTACATGTCATGTAATGGCAATACATGGTGTGTATGGATGTCTACAATAACGAGAATACCAACCATGTACATGTCATGTACTTAACAGTACATGTCATGTATTGATGTCAGAAAGACCTTTTAATGATTTATATGGGATATCGATAGATGAGGGATAAACTTCCATACACAAAACATAAATTCTCCAGTACATTTTGTGTATCTTTTTTGTTATAATGGGCAGTAGCCTCATCTTCTCGAACCAAGATGTGCCTTCATCAACTGGTTTTTGAACTGTAGAATCAGAGGAAGAAATTAATCATGATTCATAGTATGAACATGGATTCAAACACTGTCGGACGTGTTTGAATCCCATCATGGAGTTCTTGATTCCACTTGAGTCGTTCTACATGATTTCTTCTCTCGGCCGAGTTATCAATGCTTCAACATTTATGTGAATTATGTAGATCCACTCCATTGTAGTCAAACTCTATCAGAAGATACTTTTACAAGTACATGTTAGGTGGTGAATACCTTTTTTGAGTTTTTTCATGCATTTGGGGGTTGCACCTTTTTCTTACAATAGTTTGTTTTGATCGAGACCCCGCTATAGCATATTAAACCGGTTATCAGACCATGTGGGATGTCATGGGAATTTCTTGTACCTAAATTTTATAAGCAAGGCCGGTTGAGAGATCATTTATCCTTAGGTTATTTTTTAATGGGGTGCTAAAATGGTTATATATTTTTTTAACTGGTATTCTTCAATTGTTTAAGCTTGATTAAGATAATTAGAGGTACTCAAGACCGCATTGCATCTATGTTATAGCTGGTAGCTAGTGTATTTCAGACTAATTAAATTGAATTACTTGTTTATAAGGATTTTAATGAGATTATATACATGTAATTCTTGGGATTACATATTCTGACATTATTGGTATTGTGATGGGATTGGGACGAGGTTGGGATGGAATGGATATCAGGATTGGGTGATGTTGATCACTAGTTGGGTGTGGCCTAGATTCTATTCGGTGGTTTTGACCGTGGGATTGGGCGTTGTGGATGTCGCATTAACATAGTGTTACTTTTAGTTTGGGAATGGATCGAGATACATGTATGGAATTTTAATCGAAATTGAGCGACATGGTCATAGGGGTAGGAGGTGCCATAGATTTTAGTTCTTAGATTCTTATTTGGTGAATGACGCTCAATCGTGATGGAAAAGTACAGATTTGAGTCAATTTCACATAGGTACACTCAATGATTAGGTTTCATGGACTATTCTTGTGGGTAGAGACCCTCAGTAGGCTTAGTTAATTAAGCATGGGGGTTCTTTTTGTAGAATCCCATGTGGAAGGTAAGAATCCTTTGGTGGATAAAGATGAGGCTATTTGGTTGGGGGTTATAGATCTTCATGTTTTTGGCATGGGCCTAGATATTTATTTCATAACATGCATCATTGTTTTTTTTTGTAGTTTTGCCATACGCTGATGTGAGCATTCGAGAAGGGGCCCATGGAACTAGGACACTATTGTCTAGGCATGTCTTCAGGGCGTCGGTACATTGAGGCATGAGGTTTTAGGATGCATTTGGTGTCGGGCAATGTGATTGGGGTGGAACCTAAAGGTTTATTAGGAAATTGTTACTATAGGTGTACCTTGGGCCATGGTCCAAGGACTCTATTTCCTTATCATATTTATTCACTACCCGAAGCGGGTGACACTCCCTGGTGGCTGATGAGAAACATTGGAGGTTGTATTTATGGTTACATTGAACTATTTAAGTTTCTTAGTGTTTTAGTATGCTAACACACTTATGATCGTTACAAACCGTTGGGTGGTTTCTGGTTAAGATTTGTCTCTAACACTATATAGGCCCTTCAGGACACGTATAAAATTTTTGTACTTACCTACATGTTACGGATTAAACACAGGATCAGGATCATAGTACTTTTTGACATGGACAATTGCATGGACCATGAGGTCATGCCTAGCTAGAGTTTTAATTTTGTATAGCTTCTATTCCTATATCAGCATTCTTATTTATATGTAGCGATAGTGGATATCCATGGATGCCCTTTTTTATATTGACATTGTTGACACTACATAGGAAGATAATAAGACTATGAAGGTTGCCCCTGAATTTTTCAAAATCCAAAGAAAATGTTCGAAGGAATCAAATGAAAACCACCATTTCAAAAGGCCTTTTTGGAGGATCTGTGCAAGTGATATATGTGGAGACCCTATGCGGGGATATTATTTCTTCATCCCTACGTGGAAGATCTGTGCGGAGGGGCTACATGGTGATCCACTGCCAACAATTTTATTTTGACCATCACCCCCCCTCCTTGCCTATAAATTAGACCCTCGAGATCCTAATTGACAGACTAAAAAATCCTGAAATACTTACTGAACCACCCATTGTGTATCTCATTCATCCAGATCCCTCAAATCTTCTCAAGTATCTCTCTAAAACACAATTGAAGAGATAATTAAATTCGAAAAACATGTATTTAAAGTGTTTCACAATTTTATATAGACATGGTTCCCCTTTGTGAAACATATTCTTCGGTCATCATACTTACCTTTGTGGCACACCTACGTGGTACAGTTACATGGCGCATCAATGCTGGGCACCTATGTGGCACACATGCATGAACTACCTACATGGCAGAACATGGTATAAGGCCTATTCAACAACTTAATTAACATTTTTAAGGCCAATAATGATTGGGTATATTCTTCCTCGGTTCCCCTATTTAAAAGGCACTAAGTTGAAGCCTCCACCAAAACCATATGAATTATCAAAGCATTGGGAATGGAACATCAGTGTGTCATCTATATGGGTTTATATATCCCCGGTCAAGAGTATCCCACATTTGTTTCACAATGGGATTTGGATTCATGGAGTGTTTGTGGGTTTGTATATCCACAGTCATATGAACTGTTCTCCCAGAAACAGTTTGGGAAGTTCTCAGTTTGGAGGATTAGGGTATGGGGTCTGTCTACCCTTTTTTTCTCTATGATCTGGATCATCTGGCATCTATTAGGGAAGGTACGGTTTACACTTGCTTTTCCAAGAAAGCAATGGAGAAGTCACCTTCCCCTACCAAGATCCACTGGGGGAACCATCCTGGTGTAATCCCCTATACATTATTGTGGGAGGTAGCATCTTCGCTCCTCCTCACTTCTCTTAATCCAATGACTAGGGGATATTTGGGAATAGGGACCTTTGTTACCTATTTAATCACCCTATGAGATTTGTCTCCATAGAGCAGCAATTCTTGTGTAATCTCCTGACCTTCATTCATTCATCCTTCTATTGGTCCCTTGTCTAATGTAAATTGAAGAGAGGGAAGGATAGTATGTTCTCCCTCTTCCACGGTTTCCTCTCCCTCATCCATCAATGCTGCCATTGGCTTGACCTCTTCCTCATGCAGATGAAGAAAAGTGTGTGTGTCATTGTTGAGTCTTTCAAAAACTCTTGTCTCTCACACTGAGAATGACTCAAGTGGTATTAGAAAGTCATGATGATTATAGTAGCTTCAAAAACCATCATGGTGAATGAAATATGAGAACACAGATTCCCACCATAATTAGGATACATAGAAAGCCTTCTCCAGGACCAAGCTCACTAGATATCCTCTTCAAGAATCCAACCCTGATTCACTTAATTTGGGAATCCTCCTTAGGTATAAGCCCCAAATTAAACCCCTAAATCATCAAGGCATCCTATTCAAGAAGTAAGCCCAAAATTGTTTCTCTAAGTGGATTGTAATCTTCTTTGTGACTTATCGAACTATGTAGATTTTGATTTCCATCCACATGAGATCCGAAGAAAGACTCTTTGAGGTTTAAACCCAATGCTTCAAATCAACCCAGTTCTCCTTGCGCCGTTTTTCCAAAAGGGCATAATCATGCATGGAAACCCATATTCCTTCCATGTTATATGGGCTGTGTAGGCATAATTCCAACATTAGACATTGACTATGTACCTTCCTCATATATGTCCTTTACACATGACATTAAACTGTATGGTTCGGTCCTTATCGCATGAACTTAAGAAATATGATGAGTCCCATCATGTAGCACCGAACTATGAGGGTTCTGATTCAATTCACAAGGATACATAGGTATCCCATTTTATGGGTATGATCCCAAAAATCAAAACAAAAATTCATCTCCATGGGTGATAATAAATCCAAGTGTTCCCCACTAAGTGTCTTAAAAACAATTATCATTATAATTATGATTTGATGAATCTCTAATGCATATATGAGAGGATACCATTTATGGTAAACCATAAATTCATACGAATATATCCATTAATAAAGAACCTTTAATAAATACGAATGATTCAAATTTCACACAAATTAATTAGTGATTGAAAATTCCAAGGTAAACATATGTTATACATGGATAATTAAAAAGGATTGATGAAAATATCATTATAATGAGAGTCCTAGAGTAGAAAATAATTCCCCCCAAAAGAGACTGATGAGTCTAACCTCCCATCCACTCAACCAATGTACCTTCTTAAGTATCAAAAATTTCAAACATAATGAATGCCTAACTTTGGAATACAGGTCCCTTTGGTATAATGAATGATTGGTTTTTTCTAGATCCGTGAATAAATCCAATTTAATCCTCCTAGAATATATGATTCGTAAATTGAAACACATGTTTCATGGAACTTTGAAACAATACAAGTGAACCTAACGTGAATCCTTTACCGGGTTCATAATATTACCCACCTGTCAAGACACAATCGATTGATAAAGGAAGGCCAGAAAAAAGAATCAACCACGCATGTATCCATCTAAAATATGACTCTTTAATGGTGTTTATTGTTGTTATCATTTTTTTCTTAGAACACCCTTCAGTCCAAAATGGATTTCATCAAGACTAAATTTGTGAGCTTCCCGACTATTACTCAGGATGGATCCTCATACATGGGAATTACTTTATCACCCACCCAGTGTCTTCAATGCTATTGTCCAACATGCTGGTAAAGGAGTACCATCAGCACGGTACAATCCCATCTTTGGAGGTAGCCCGAAAGGCACTCCAGGTTAATAACAACCCTCAATCATCCATCCAGTGACAACCAATGATTATAAAGCATACGGTGCCAACCACCCTCTTAGACCATTTTGGGTCCTTATCTTCATAACTCAACAACCAATCCCTCTTGTTCTACCGGGAGGTAGATTAAGATGTCACTTAGGACCTAAATTAAAATATTTAGGGCACTTTCCTAAGTACACTCACCAACAATCTTTGCCAGCGAAATCATGTGGTAGTGAACCCCCATCGTGATGGGGTTGTTTCCTCTGGACATTCATCCTAGGTCCCTCATACCCAGGCATGCAAGATGAACCTCAGGGGACAATGTACATTCATTAGAGAGTTGTTTCATACAACTTTCCCCTGTGGAAAAGTCCATCAACCTAACTTTATGGCAAAAAATGATGAGGGACATACACCAATTCATCATAATTCTACATCCCAGTAGACTCTTTTGTAAGAAACTCACCAATCCTGCAAGGAAAATCTTGTGGAGTACTGTGAATAGGGACATAAACCAATTTACACATTATCATTCCATCAACAGGCTTGTCTGACTGCATTTAAAGAATCCCACCAATAAAATGTGGTGGTAACTGGTAAATAAGAACGTACACCTGCTTATGCTAACCAATTATATCAGCAGTATTTTCTACCAGTATTTAATGAATCCCATCAACCATTATTGGTAGAAAATATCTAGTAGATAGATACACCTTCCAGCATTCATCATGCCCTCCAACAACATTGTGTGGAAGCACTTGGAGAAGTCAGTAGAAAGGATCTAATGACAAATCGTGGACATAATCAACTCTCTACCCCACATACGTGAGTACTGTCGATACCCATTGAATAAAAAAGGAGTAAATGTGAAATCACATACATCTACTCTAGATATAGAATGGAAATATATTATTTTTTCGGACATTGAAGTCACCAAACACAACTTATCAACGGTGAAAGGCAAGACACAAATTCAAGAACTATACTGGAAGTATGCCAGAATATTATAACAACAACATTAGAAGTACCAAGGGAACTTACACATAAATCTATCCCCACACATAGGATGAAACATTATAATGCCATCCCGGAGTAGATACACACCTTTTTTCTAATCTACTAGGGTCATGGGGAATACTCCCCCATATCATAATGAAAAAAGGTTTGGGAACATACACCCTTTTCAATTGGAGGTAATTAGTCCATTCTAGTGACCACTCTATGTAAGTCACATAGTCCATCCAATGATAACAAATTCTCCCTGAAACTGGCCCCAACTCATTATAAGAAAACCTCTTATAATAATTCTCTCAAAAAAGGTTGGGAAATCAAGTGTCAAGATACAATCTGGATCCACTTAATGATATAGTTCTTGAAGCCCTCAGACATTTATCTGTTACAGCTCAGATCCAACACCTTCATTGCCAAATTATGGGAGTGTTAATACTAATTCTAATGTTCTCTATCATACTATTGATCATTAAAGCTTGTTTCATGAAAATCCAGTCAATCCAGAGAGCCTATCACTGGATAAGAGCCACGACAACTCTCTTTATGGCCAGAAGACCAATGAGAAAGATGATTTATCCTTTACTGTAATCAACCATGGTGGTCCTCCTCATGATGTAACTCACGTAAAAATTCCTCTATGTGGTAGTATTTCACATTGTCAAGATAATTCTATAATTGAAACTGTAGTGATGAAAAAGCCCTCTTATCCCGAGGAACAAGCCAACACAATGTCTATCATTTCTGATGCCTTGACATTAACAAGTGAAAATACATTCTCAACTATAATACATCTTAATGTGAAGGTCATTCTCAGATCCTTCCTTGGTTCATTTGTCTTCTAATATATAGCATCTACTTTGGTTAGAACAAGTGGAGAAATATCCAGTGAAAGAAGACAAATATATGTTAAACATGAGAAAACAATTAGTTAAAAGAGAAATACCAGTCATGTTTTGTACATTGGAAAATTCTCAATATAAAATTCCTGAATTTGTGGTAGAAGATTGGATTAATGATGTCTGGTTCAAATTATGGAACACTCTTTATCATTTGAAAACCAAAATATTACCGTATGATGAAAATAAAAAACATGCAATAGAAGGGTTTCGAAAAAATATTAACTTTTCATATATCTTGGACTCCCAAAATCCAAATGTAGAAAATTAGAAGAGAACCATTCAGCCTGCATTCCTCAATACATAAAAGAGGCTACATCGGTAAAATTTTTATACCAAATCTAGTGTTCGTATCCAAGGATGGGGTGCTCATGTGGTATTGAATTTCACTACACTCTAGAATCATCAAATATCATCAAAAGTGGTATCATTCAATGTTATTTCCCACAGCCCGCAAAAATAAACATAATTTTTATGAAATCAGATGCACGCTCAAGAATAGGCCTCAACTAGCTCTCATCAGATCGAGGACCAAAGAAAGAAATCTATTGAGATAATTTTTTCATCAACAATGTTAGAATCTTCAACAGGCCTCTCAGTTAGAGGATTTCATCCATCAGATGATAAAAATATATTAAATAGCATAGTGATCATCTGCAATAGGTTATTTGAGCGGTTGTCGGATAATGCATTCACCTAAAGTCTGAACCAAACATTTCAAAATCAAAAGATCAGTTGCATGAATATATGATATATCATTTCAAGGGGCTTCTAGGGAGGGGCTTTTTTAACTAATCAATTTAATTCGATCAAAAAAGTTCAATGGTTTTAAGAAGAGTAATAGGAATAGACCCAGTCTGTAGGGATGGGGGATTTTCACATTTAAAATCCCCTCTTAAATGGAAGTCTCTATTCTCATGATTGGGAAAGAAACCACAACGATAGAACACAATTGAACTATCCAAGGATCCCTTCAGGTAACATCCTTTAAAAAATTTCTAAATAATTCAGCATATATTATAACCGAGTCTCATGGAGGACATCTAAGGAGGTGATATTATAATAATATTAAATGAATTCCATCAATGCGTTATTCTCTAGTAAATACCAATAACAACATCGCTGAAGATCATCTATAAATGAGTCCAGTTTAGGGGAATCATAAGATGAATATATTATTCATAATATAGTACATAGTAAAGCAAATAAAAAAGGTGTGGGTACTTGAAATTAGAAGCATACCTAGAATCTAGGTATTCCCTTAAATAATATAATCATATCCCTCAAAAAGGCATCTGAAAAAGGGGATGGTAAAATCCATATTGCATATAACTTTTCCACTGGAGAATATCAATCTGTTCTAATTTATGAAATATTTTCAGAACAAGAAGAGGAGATTAAATATTTTAAACGACTTAATATAGAGTTAATTCGAAGCAGCATTTCTTATAGATATACTCCTCAAGAAGATCCTCAACTTGCACATCATGTAAAAAATCCTCTACATAGAGTACATGTGGTATCTAATGATGTGGATAATGAATTCCCTCCATTGGGTACACAACCAAGGCAGGATCAAACACATCCTTATAGGCCAGTTCCTATGGGTTATCCAAGGAAAATACTAGCAGCACCACCACCAGTGGTTTTTCTTATTATTTCACCAGATCAAGATCCCGTTGTTGTACCTGTATAGGCCCCATATACTCTAGATATTCTCTATGTGCTTATGAACACAATTGAGGCATTACCAACTCCATTAGAAGACATGGAATAACAGTGTGTGCCAGTTTAGCTAGAAATGAATGCTTACCCTGAATGGGTGGATCTGATCCCTCCCCCACCATATTTTGTGAATACTACATTCCCAATCATTAATGATTATGGAGATCTAGAACAACACTTAAAACATTTTTTCTCTCATCATGACCCTATAATAAAAACTCTTTGACAACAAGAAGTACTAAATCTCTAGTTTTTTCTACAGTAATTATAGGGACTAGTTTTTGTATGGTATAAAAGTTTTCAATATTTATTAATTAATATATGGGAAGATCTCCATCAGAAATTCCTTCTTCAATTCTTCTCAAAACTGCCAAAGACAACATATATTGATCATAAAAATTTCATGAAATGGAAAAATGAATGAGTTTCATTTTTCATTACTCAATGGAAAGGATTAATATATTCCTTAATTCTATAACTCTCTCATTAAATGTTCCTGCCAATTTGCGTGGAAAATCTGCATGATATGTTACGTACACCACCGATAGCTATGAAATACAAATGAGGTTTTCGAGACATTTCTTCAATTTCTCAACATATTTTAATATTCCATTATGGGGACTAAGTCAAAAACTCTTGTAATTCCATCCGCACATGGAAGGAGAACTTGGAAAGCATAGGATACTATATTCAAAATCAAACAATAACATGTACCTACTTCCACTTCAAAATCATAATCATATCAAAGGTATCCACCTCCCGAGCTTCAGCAACAATGACAACCATGTTAAGATGATCAAAGAGATAAAAGACAGAAATAGTGTGAGGAGTTAAAGAAAAAAGTTCATTCTTTATAGAATGAATAGGTTCCTGGTTACATCATCATACCACTAGAAAATAATTTGGTTCAGTTTCCAAGGTCATAGAAACCAAAAATTTTCGGAGACTATGATATTCTAAATTATTGTCCATTTTATAAAATGTTGGGACACCCCATTTAGGATTGTTTTGTTTTCAATTCCCTCTTGAACAAACCAGTTGAATCTGGAAATATAAAATTGAAAAGTTATTCATCCTAAGTAGCATGTGTTACTGTTACTGATCTAGAGGAAGAAGGTGAATAGAAGGAAGTCAAATATAAAAATACACAAAAATATGGTTATTGGATGATCAAGAAAATGACCAACCGAACTCATGCCAATCTATGAAAATAATTGAATCAATAGATTTGGTCCCTTGCTACTCCCTCCATAGAAAACCACATTCATCAATAGATAAATCCTCTAAAGGTCAATCCTCAAAGATGCGATATGATCACAAGGTTAATGATATGTCAGAAGATGATGATCTTGTGTCAAGGACATAGTTGCCATTGAATCTGGAAGATTTCATGTCATATACTTCAAAAAACAGAAACATCTCCCCACCAAATGGCACAACAAGAACTGACATGTCAAGAACAATCTTCATCAGATGAAGAATTGGTAATTGGGTTTTTCAGTGTTATCTACTTAATGGATCTTAATGAGAATGGTGATTCTAATTGTAATGATTTGGAGTTACATAAACCTAATTGGGGAACTATAGGAAGAGGCCATGATAGATGATACGGGGTAATACATAGGAATTCTAGAAGCCGCTATTTTAACTCTACCCCTACCCGAACCATATAAACGTAGGAAACTCATGGAATAGCCCTTTAGATTGCTCAACAAGAACAAGGAGTTTCTTCCACATAAGAAAGTGTCAGTCCTAAAATTATTATTTTTGAAGACCGATTAGAAGTTACACTATCTTCTTCCTGACCTGTAGTTAGAACTATTCAGTCTAATCTACCAAATCCATGAGTATTTCCAATTTATACTCCCACATATGGTACATCCACACTAGGAGAATCATCTTTCGGGGCACCTAAAAAACACATCTTCATTCAGGGAAATGTAGACCTCTAGACCAAAAGTATGATGTTTTTAAATAGCTTGTCCATGTACCTTCCATGTTTTCAATTTCTGATGAGTTGAATCTTTTGAATGATATTTGAGAAGAACTTATTGTGGATTTTTCATGTCCGGAAGAGTTCGAAACTGATGTTACTACTCCTGAGGTTTACCTTATAGAGAATGATCTTGTATAACGTGATGCAGTCAAATAATTTATAGATGAAGTTTAAGATGATATTACACAAGGATATATTATGCCCTTGTATCTATCTGTCTGTATCAATGACACAGACATCTGGCAATCCTTTATTGATAATGGCTCAAGAGTCAACCTCAATCTTATTCGTACACTTCGTCGATTGGGCCTTACTGAATATGACTTATCGCTATCTTCCTTAATGTTGAATGGTTATGAAAAGAATGAACAAGAACATCTGGCTTATATTACTCAGAACATAGTTTGGATATCTTGTCCTTATTTCAAATTTTATGGTCGTTTTCCCAGACACAGTCTTTAATATTCTACATGGAAGGCCTTGGCTACATCATCATGTCGCCACACCTTCGTCATACCACCAATGTCTCAAGTATTATTTAAATGGTCAAATATGGACATTGTATGGTGACAATGATCCATTCAAAACATGTGAATCTCAATACATTTTGGAAGAATTTTATCACACGAATGGAACAAGGTCCATGGTAAAGGAGGTAACCAGAATTAATACTCTGAATGTCTGGGAAAAGATCCCATAAAACCCATTCATACATTTGAGTACAGATTATGTGTTTCCAATCAATTAAATTGAAAGGGTAAACTAAAATCTACGAACTAGTCCAGTGACTTGCATAAATGTCAATTGTGGTAATAGAGCCTAACTGCATGGGAGAAATTGTTGATTCACTAAGATGTGATGGGAGCTTAAATGAAGATGTCTTCATTTCAACAACTAAACTACAACAAACCTCTAATTCGTCAATTACAATAGAAGCTACTGCAACAATACTAGAGGAATACAAGAATGTTGATTCCCAATCCATCATCTCATCTTTATTACCCCAGGAATTCACTTTATAATAAGTTGGTTCAAAAATGGTGGCCTCTTCTTCGAGGTGTTCAAATACTAATTTTTCCCTTATTTCTGAATTTTATGCTTCGAATTTTTTTTGCGAGTTGAAATAATAGATTTAACACATAATGAAGATGAAGAGGAATATCTCATGTATTCTACTATAGAATTTTATGATGGTGTCTCTACCGCTGTGGATGAGTTTAGTCAACTAAATAGAGGTACATATGAAGATCCACACCCCCACTCTAATTAGTGAGGCAATGACTTATGAAGAGCAAAAAATTTATACTTCAGTTATAATGAAACATCGAGATATATTTAAATGGAGTTATACAAGAATTATAGGACATAATCCCAATGTAGCCACTCATCATTTGGATTTTCAAAATGAACATCGAGGATTCAAGCATGCAGCAATAAGAACACAGCCAACTCATGCCTCTAAAATTTAAGCTGAAGTCAATAAAATTATAACGGATAACTTTTATAAGGAGGTTCAATATCCCAAATGGATGGCCAACAATGTCCCAGTTAAAAATAAGAATGAAAAATATCATATTTTTCATTGATTTGAGAGATCTTAATAGACATTGTCCTAAAAGTGACCTTCCAGTTCCAATCGCAAAGATTTTAATTGATGAAACACCTTGCTATAAAGATTTTTCCTTCATGGATGGTAACTCTGGGTATTATCAAATCCATATTTCTAGAGAGTATGAAGGGCCTACAACCTTCATATCCCCTCAAGGTGTGTTTTTCTATCAGCAATTCCCTTTGTCTTAATGAATACAGGTTCAACGAATCAATGTTCCATGCACCATATCATCAAACCCTTCTTATTGATATTTTATGAATGTTATGAAGATTATTTGGTAGTTATATAATGGCAATGTCCAAATCAATTAGATAATCTGGAGACAATATTCAATAAAACTTGACAATGCAATTTGAAGATGAACCCCTTGAAATGTGATTTTGGGGTAACGTAAGGAATGTTCCTCAACTCTGTTGTATGCCATCATGGTATCAAAGTTGATCCTGAGAAAAAAAATCCATTCTTGGCACATCACCTCCTCAAAATTTGAATGAATTAAAAGGACTTCCAAGTCACTTGGCTTATATACAGTGCTTTATCACCAATTGGGAAGGGAAGTGTTTTCCATTCACCTAATTAATGAAGAATTGAGTCACCTATCAATGGAGTGAAGTCTTCCAAGAGGCATTTGATACCCAAAATAAATATCCCTTTAGTCCATTGGTATTTCTTCCACCAGTTGAAGGACGACCCCTTATTCTCTATAAGACATATTTAGAGTGATCACCGGGTTCCTTCCATGGCCAAAAGAATGATGATGGGAATGAAAACAACCTTCATTATCTCAGTTGAACTATGGTTTATAAAGAAACTAGGTATTCAAGTATTTAATATTGCTATATGGCATTGTTTTTTTAGTAGATCAGAAATTTAGGCATTATTTTCAACATCATGATGTCCAATTTGTGTCTTACAATAATCTAATAAAATTTATCCCCAGTATTCCTATGCTTACATGATGTCTGGCACAATGGGAAGTTATTTTACAATAGATTGATATCTAGTTTGTACCTTAGAAGCAATAAAATTCCCTGCTCTAGCCGACATCCTTGCTCAACATCCATCTACGAATGATACATCATTGAATACCGAACATCTTGATGAAGAGATCTTTTGTATTTAAGATAATTCCCAAACATGGTAAATGCACATTGATAGTGAATCCTAAAGTCCAATAAAGAGGATAATGGAAAACCCTAATCACAATAATGTTGGGTTAGGAATTGTACTTATCTCCCTAAAAAATGAATTTTTTCTTTATTCATTACTATTTCCACATGTTAGAACCAACAATAAAGCATAATATGAAGCTCTCATCGTAGGCCTAGAAGTAGAACATTAGGTGAATGTAAATCACATGAATTTTAAAGGTGGATCAGAGTTAGTGATTAAACAAATCAATGGGGAATATTCTATTAGAAAAGCGTTGCCAATCCCATTGTGTGGTTATGTAAGAGGTTTAATGGCTGAATTTATGTAAGAGATGACATTTTATTGTGAACCACGATCCCAAAAATCCCAATATGAAGCTCTGGATAATGAATCTAGAACCATGTAGGATCCAAATCAAGATGATACAATCCTCATCATAGCCCATCGTCTTGTGGTCTCACCTTTCATTCAAACCAGAATAGTAGAAATTAATGAAAATAGCCTTATTTTTTAGCCATATGGCCATACAATGTGATGGAGAACACACATCTTGGAATATCTCCAAAATTGAGTACTTCCACCATATTGAGATGAAAAAATAGATATGATGATGATCACACAATTTTACACTATATGATAGTTCATATCACCAAAAAATCCCCTTTAAATGAGGCTTTGATGGAATCCTCATGAGATGTACTGATGGAGAAGAAACTACAGCTACCCTAAAATAAGTACATTCATGAGATTGTGGTGGTCACTAGTCTAGGCATAGTAATTATGATCAAATACTAAGTCTCGGATAATTAAGGCCTTCAATGACGCATGATTGCACAAATTTCACCAGGAAATGCCATCCCTGCCAAGTGCATGCCAACTTCATTCATGAACCCCTAGTACTTCTACATACTACTAAATACTCTTGTCCATTTTACACATGGTGAATGGATGTAGTAGGGCCTTATCATATAACTACATCTAATCAATTCAAGTATATTATTACTTCTATAGACTTCTTCTCGAAATGCGCTAAGGCAATTACTCTTAAGGAAATATGATCCAAAATCAATGTTACTTTTGTGAAAACTAATATCATCACTAGATTTGGTGTAACTCATAATATATTGATGGATAATGGAACCAATTTATGTTCTGCTAAGGTAAATAATTTATATCCATATCCCAATATCAAATCCAAACATTCATCTCACTATCATGCAACAACCAATGGACATATATGGGGTTTCAACTAGTCCCTATAAAATACACTCCAGAGGATGGTGGATAAAGATAAAAAATCTTGGCCTGATAAATTTTTTCATGTTTTATGGGATTACTGGACTAATACCAGTACTACCAACCTGGAAACTCTTTATTCATTGGTTTATGGAACAGAAGCCATTTTTTCAATTGAAATTCAATTGCCTTAACTCAGAGTTGAAATCAGAGATCAGTTGTCCGCAGATGAGAGGTCTCAAAAATATATTGATGATATAGATTTATTATTCAAAAAAAACATTGAATACTTTGAATTATTTAGAAGTCTACCAGAATTGAATAGTGCGACATTTTAACAAGAATGTTTTCCTCCATTCATTTCTTCAAGGATAATTGGTATTTGTCCTCAGAACTCCAATCATACCAAGAAAGTGGCCTCCAAAGCTCGAGCCAATGTGGGAAGGACCTAATTCCATACATAAGGTTTAATAAAATGGAGTTTATTCTTAAATATAAATGGATGGAGATCTTATTAAAAATCCAAGCATTGTGATATTATTGAAGAACTACTTTGTGTAATTACAAACATTGTCCTCACAACATGACTCTAAACTGCAAAACATGATGTCTCCATAGCAAGACTCTAAACTGAACAACACTATGTTCTAGTTGCAATACATTATACTCCATAACAATAATAAATTTTCTCACTGTGTGACTCTAAACCGCACAACACGACGTCCTCGCTACAAGAATCTAAACTGCAAAACGTGATGTTTGGTTTCAAGACATCAAACTGCATAACAATCAGAAAAATCCATGTTGTATGACGATAAAATGAATAGAATATTTGTCCTTGTCACACAATGTTAAAATGTGTGACTTCATTTATCCTCGTTATATGACATTAAACATTAAGGATAACATCTTATCTATATGAAGCTAGAAGTTTCCATATTCAAGCATCATTGACATCATTGCCACTCTTTAGTGGTTCATGTGTCCTTCTAATCCACATCTATGAGTCAGATCTACATGGGGACCTCATTTAATGAACTATGTGTGGAATGATTCTCATTTTTATGTGATACGTAGAGATGCATGGATCTCCAATCATGGGCCCAGCCGCAACCACAAATCATTTTATTGACTTTTTATCATTTTTTATATGAATTAGATCTATAAAGAGTGTTTCTTTAAGATATTTGGATTCATCCTTATACCATTTTTGTGTCTTATGTTTAACAATTATCTCAGAATGAGTGAAAATCCCCTGTTCCCCATATCAAAATTAATTTGTGTGGGAAATGATTGTATCAAGAAATGTGTGGGGATTGATTCTCATCTATCTGAGATACGTAGAGATTCATAGATCTCAAATCTTGGGTCCATCAATAATATATGTAATAAAAACCTTTTATTCCTTATATAAGAATCCAACATACATAGGGAATGTTTAAAGAACAATGTATGGATTGATTCTTTCCCCCAATAAGACTCATAGTGACAATTGGGTTTTATCCCTTACTCCAGCTACAACATGCCTTTTCTTTTCAATTTGGTTCATCTTCATCATTATCGCATGACTTTAAACTACCTGAAAATCCCAGAACTGTATTTTCCATGATTCTTGATCCAACAAGATACGTAATGAGCCTGTGTCCTATTCCCTATCTCTCCATCACTTAATCATAATACCACAATTATTCACTTGAGTCATCTTTATGATATAGAAGAAACCTTTACTCCCCATTGTTTATCACACAGAGCATAGCTCTTGTGGGATTAGAAATTGGGTAAATGACTTCATGTATAAATAAGGTGTCTCAATTCATTTTTGGGTTATCAATTGTCCTAGTTGAAAGTGCTTAAATAGCACAACATACATCCTCTATGTATGACGATAAACTACACAGTCCTTTTAATAACTATGTGGGGATTGATTCTCATCCCATTGAGATACATAGTGAGGAATATGCATTAAATCCTAGTCCCAAACATAGAGAAATTTGTTTTTCCCTCTATATTGCATGCAATAAAAATTCTCTATGCATGAAGATTTTATTTTAGGTTCTCTCCTCAAAGAACCCATCAAGGAAAAAAGAATGTCCCCATGTAACATACAAATCTGATCTATGTATGGACATCAAAATTTAAGTTCAATATTGATTCATATATTTCTTATATAAATTTAACATTTCCCACTTC
Organism: Viscum album; assembly: GCA_963277665.1. Taxonomy (NCBI): domain Eukaryota; kingdom Viridiplantae; phylum Streptophyta; class Magnoliopsida; order Santalales; family Viscaceae; genus Viscum; species Viscum album. The sequence goes on from OY728155.1 coordinate 1,453,424,685, forward strand.
CATATTTAACACTTAATATTCAATATTTTCAAATCTTCATAATATTTTTCTCAGTTTCTGGTGATGGAGTTTCTAATATTCGAGACCTCTTTTTCCTAAATATGCAGTACATGCCCATAGGTAGCCTTGCATATGTTTCCTACATAATAGGACTATCATTCAAAATATGACAATATTTGGCTACGTAGCATATTCCCCAGCTGGATCTGCATAATACATCCCCCATAATGGGTTTTTCAAATGATGTTAATTTCATTCTTTTTTATAGTATCTTTGTCCCCTTACGTCATTCATGAAAATATACAAGAATCTGTATTTTAAAACAATAATCAATGTATATATTTCCTATTATCTTTCTCTCGATCTGGAAGTCTTCAAGGTCATGGTTTGAACATTTCCCTCTCTATATGTTCAAACCAATATGAAATAAAGTTGGATCAATTTTCCACATAACATATATTGTTTCCATCTATGGTCCTAGTCGTATGACCTAAAAACTACAGTCACCATACTTCCTATGTTTTGGAAATTCCTTCATAGAAGTCCCATTCCTCCGATTCTTTGTAAAACTTTGTTCGAAATACCCTATACACATTCAAGTGACTTTCTCCATAAACCCAACTATATGCTTCACAAAATTTACATCAGCATTAACTATCTTCGGCTTTTAGAAATATAATATCCAACATTTGATATCCCTTTTACTAGACTATGAAGTATGTTCCCTTAGGTGGTCTTGCATAAGTTTCCTACAAAATAGCATTTTCAGTAAAAAGATACCACTATTTGGATATGCAGCATATACCCTAGTTTTCCCCATATAATACAACCCCCATAATGTGTTTTTCAAATAATCATAACTTCATTCTTGGGAGAGACTTCCTCTAATACATTTAGCATGTTTCCCATATCATTATTCAAATATGAAAATTACTAAATCATAGTTTCTAATTTTCAATTCCATAAATGAATATGGTAGTATGTTTCTAAATAAATTATCACGAAATTAGGTGTGTCGCATAAATTTGCTAAAATATAATGACCTTTAATTGAAGCCACAAAATGTCCTCATTGCATGACTTAAAACTACATAATACAATGCCCTCAATACATGACTTTAAATCGTATATTACAATTCCCTAACTACATAAATTAAAACTGCACAATATGATATCAGAAAATATAATTTTTTAAAAAATATAATCCATTTCTTATACAAAATATTTGTGTAAAAATGGTTTTCTTATTCATGAAATATATCGGAATAGATATCACTAAAATCCTAAATTTCATTTCCTTTGAAAAACCAACCACTATGGACTTGAGTAACCAAAATATTATTTTCTATTTTCTATAAATAATTAAATGTTATATTCTTGAGAGATATTTTGCTTGATTGTGTAGTATGTGCCCTTAGGTGTTCTTGAATAGTTTCCTACACAACAGGCATGTCAATCAAAGGATGAAACTATTTCTCTGTACAACATATGCCCTATTTTTTGTTGGATAAAAAAACTACAATAATGGGTTTTTCAAATAATGGTAACTTCTTTCTTGAAAGATAATCCCCTTCTGTTGATACAAGTTTAAAATTTGGTGACCATAAAAATCATGGATCAAGATTCCCCTTGGAATTTTTAATGAATATTAGTGAAATTCATAGCTAGTGAATCTATTTTGGAATCTAATTTCAAAATTTATAGTCAAATATATTAGACCTTAATAACTTTCCCTTTATAGTCCAACATTCTTGACTCTAAACTTCCAACAATAATAGACATGATAAACATCAAATTAAGAACCCACAAAGGGAAATATGGATAAAACTTGAGTCCTAGATCACTAAATGTATATTTTTTATCATTTAGTAATATAGAGAAATAAAAAAAAATAAAAATATACAAAGTTTGTATGGTTGTATGTATATCCCTTAAAAAATAAAACTATTCTTACAAGGCCCAATGGATTAGGTAATCTAAAGTATCTAGAAAGAATGAAGACACATGTGATTGGAAAAAATAAATCCCTATCATTCATATGAAATCAGAGAAACATCCACATAACAGAGCCTCTCTATAATGTTTTAAAATTATCTATCAACATGAATCCCCATTTGTTGAGAAGCATCAAGAGACCTTTCAGCTACCTGCTGAAGTTGAGATATCTAAGAAACTCTAGTCTCCTCGGCTTGAAGAAGTGCAACCTTATCAGTTGAAATGGTGGTTATCCCCTCCAATTGGGTTTCTCTCAATGTTTGGTTCAATTTATCAAGTTTTCTTTGTACTGCATTCAGTTGTTGTTGAATAAATAGTAATTCCTTCATGGCCTCTTTAATTTTCTGGATGATTTCAATTCACTTCGTGTTATGATCATCCTATGCCTCAACTACTACAGCATTGAAGCACTCAATATTAAAAATCCATTAAGCCTCTTCAAAATCATTCTGCATATTATGTTCATATTCCCAGCTGTTAATGGTCTCTTTCATTAAATCATAGGTCGGTCGATAATTTAATCCGCTAAATACCAATACATAGAATAATACTGTGAGTTTTCCTAAAAGGGGTAGTAGTTCCTCCAAATGCATCACAGAAATTATGATCCATATATTTCATCATGTCTTCTTATGTGGCATGTCAATTTCTGAATCATATTTACTTCCATGAGGTAAAATTTACTCTGGGAAACAATCAATGAAAGAGTTTCCTTTTTTGGTTTCCCTCAGAATTGTAGAAGCTTCACCCCTCGCTGATGCCTGAGGTAACATAGAAACTCCAACTTCTGATCTAAAAATTGGAGATTATAAACCTAAGTGATAAATCAAGATCATTGTCAGTAATAAACTTGAGTTTTCTCAATTTTCAAATTTGATGTATTGGGAACATTTCTCAATAGTGGGTCCTTAATAGGTATTTCACAAGCTATAGCAGATGAAGGAAAGAGTGGAATGCCCCATTCTTGAAAATAATTTGAAAAATTTTCTACAGATAAATCTTTATAAGGTGAAATTCGATGTGAAGTATCATGTAAAATAAGAACAATTATGTATGGAAGTTGAAATAATGAGAACACACATCCTTGAAATTCATTATCAAAATCCCTGAACACTTTGGTGGAACATGTAATATAAATATTTGGATTAAGGGTGTCCATCATTTCAATGTATGCATCTTGTAATGTTATATTATCAAAACCATTTAAGGTATCCAAAAAATATTGGTTGGTGCCCAAATTGGTTCTGATGACATTCTATTCCCTTGGTTCTTCAATTGGTACAACATCATCAGATCATTCCAATTTGGGTCAACATCAGTATTTATTTCATACTTCCCTGGGTATTTATTCCTTTATTCCGAATTGATAGGAATATCAACATTGGTTATTATAGGATCCATTAGAAAAGGAATTTAATCTGAGATATATTTAAAAGAATAATTATTGTAAGAAATTATAATCAAGAGAAATGTATTTTATATTTACATGGCATCTCTATCACTCAACAGATTAGCAATCAGTTATGGAAGAATCTATATTATCTTTTAATGTAGAAGATCTATCAACATAAACCTATATTTTCCCTATGGTTTCCTTCTCTAGTCTTAGAGAATCAGCTCTTAATCCCTTGAGAGAGTAAAGAGATATGTATCCTACAAGGGAAAAAATGTAATTAACAGAGTGTATCAAGAAATTCATAATTCCATGAGGAGTGTGTAAATACTTAATCCTTTGGAAAATACATAGAATTAATATCGTTGATCTATTACTTATATTTTTATATGATTGAGGAGAAATTGATACAATCCTATTAGTAAAAGAAACCTTAGGTAATGGCTGGGGATTATCTCATTATATTACACCAATCATGATTCATGATCCAAGAGATAGATCTAGAGACATGGGAGGATCATTTGATGCATTAATCAGATAACTTGCAGGCCCATAACATGGTGACCCAAGAACATGTTCGGAGGTTCCTTCCAGGAATTCATGCAGAAAAATACATTTCATCAAAATTAATGATGTTGAATGTTAAAGAAAAATTGAGACAAAATAGAAGGAAAAAAAGTGTCAGTGTTAACATAAATATCCCATTCCTCCTCCGGGTAGATAATTACCACTTTCTGTTTTCGAAATTCCTTCATATGTGATGCGCGTTTAGAGGATGGAATTTTTTCATCATTTGAATAAATAAAAGCCTCCATCTATATAACATAATCAAATACATAAGCTGGTTTATTATATGGATTTCAATCACAAGGTTATTTAATGTCACCCACACCCAGTATTCAAATACCTCATTGGAAGAATGTTTATGCATCTCTAAGTTCATGGGTCAAGATTTCCCACAATATAATGGGTGAAGATCACACATAACTCGACCCCGATGGAGTTAGTTGTCGAGAAATTTCAACACCTTCTGACTGGTGATCCCCTGCTGGCCTCTTTTCTTCTATAAAAAGGTCAACCTATAGAATAGTATTATATTTTTTATGGAAGGGGCTAGATCACCTTGGCGTCAGAGATATTTCTTTTATATCCTTATTCTTCCATGTATACCTCCTGTGAATATGTTTTGAGGGCTCTAAAACCTTTGAAACTCTTATATCACCTTTAGATTTGGAATCTATACCACGATGGATATGAAGAATAGATGTTGTAGCTACAACATGATATATTATTTTTATCAAATCCTCTTGAGGGTATGAAAGAAACCCAAGCCTTGGCATATCCAGATTCCAATCCGATTGACACATCTTATGGAGGTAAAGTAATCAACAATTTTGATGTGTCCAAAGCCATTAGAATCCCTATTTGTCTCCCTACCATTTGGTGTTTCTCATGTCTAATATAAGTGGGTGGAAAAGTGTTTGATTGTTGAAGACATCTGAATAGATGATAATACCTATAATGGACATAATCCTCATAGATAAATTCACCATCAATCCTAGTCAATAACAGACCATCCCTTAATACCATAATATAAGTCCTCATGTCATAATTTATTTCTTTTCCATCATAAATAAATGTTCCAGTTAGTGGGCTACCAAAAGTAAATAAGGTTAATTATACGGATGCATTCAATGCCCTTATCACTACATCAGGTCTGAAATTATAAGGCTGAATACTAGAAACATTCTATAAAAATGATGTGATTCAACCATTAGGGACTCTAACTGAATTCAACACTATGTATAAAGAAAAGTGTGTCGTAATCCACCACCACAACAATAATAGTTTCCCTGAAATTCTAAATGGAGACTTCCAATTGTATAAATCTAGTAATTGATAGTAAATTCTTTCCAATACATGAGTTGTTAACCCAATATACATTCCTTCTGCCAATTTAACTACAATAATAGAATTCCATAACCTTACACCACCTCTACATTAATGGACTGGAAGAAAGTAAATGCTTCATCACATGGCTCTGAAGGATTCTAAGTGTGTATTTTCAACTATATGAAATATGACTATATCCCTAGTTCCTATAGTCACCTCTCTCTAATGTAGGAAAATATGTTCTTGAATTTCCCGCATTATATGTAGAAGGAAAAATATTATAACATCCACGTGTGGGTATTTATCTATTTTTGGTTCTAAAAAGGATTTCATCCACACTCTGGAATAAATATATTTCCTATCATTAGGTAAATTATTTGATATTTTGAATAGTTCATGAGCCAACGATGGTGTTCTGGTAGCATCACCCCATGTTGTAACTGGTGGAATGAACTCATCATACATTTCCCCAATAATGGGATCTCCAGCTATTTTCTAGATATCCCACAGAATAATACCAGCTTTACCATGCGTCAAATGGAATGAATTTTTTTATAGACTCCATCTGTTTAGTAATTCAGTAATGAAATTGTTTTTATAAAAATATGTGTGTCCCATCCAGAAAACATCATATATTTAAGCATCTGATAACTCTTTCCTAAATTCTACAAAATTTCAACGCACCCAAAATGACCACATCCATTCTAGTTTTACACCTCCTTTGGAATAATGATCTCAATCATCCTTCCAACCATTAGATTGAACTTTTTGAGAACTAGAATGGATGAATCATATCAATGTGTCCTTGTCTATACAACGTGATCATTCATATAAATAGTGAACCCACTACGATGTTGGATGCAACCAATATGGATTGTTCTTTCTTGAACTAGAACACCTTGTTCACTTATATTAGTGCAGTTATAGTTGGAGAATTGAAGAAACCAATTCATTGGGATGTACTTCTTACTATATGGAACTTTGGAATATTGTAAAATCGTATGCCCATGTAGGGGTAGGAAAGGACTTTTTGGGTACTCACATTGATAAATAATTAAAACATTCCACATTCCAAGAAGAGTACATTCCACAACATCATAATAATCTGGTACAACAATCATCATCATCTCAGTCTGACTAGCCTTAGTTGCTTTAGTAGCGATTATTATGCGATTCATTTTCTATGAATGAATTTAAACTTATTAGGATAGAATTTTGGCTTATGAAAATTCAAATTTCAACATAATGGAGTCTGATAATTAGGAATAGGAAATTCATTGTGTAGGTCCCTTGATGAGTTCTGTCATGTAGGTCCTTCGATCAGGGTTCTAGTGAAACTACTTCAATGAAGGCCTTCCCCATAGGTCCATCACTCAAGTATTTTTACCTTTAATAAATTTCAAGGGAACTATGTGATAGAAATATGCATTGAAACTAGAAAAATGATCTATGTGGTACACCTATGTGAAGAAGATTTGTGGGAAACCATTATGGTTAAGAAATTAATCCATAGTATTTTCCCACAATTTTACCTTAGGACTCGACCCAATTTTTAATCAGATCCAATCAAGAAGGGGGTGATTTTTTTACACTAAAAATGAAGAAAAAAATACTATGAATCTGGACACTGAATGTTTCAAAATCCCAAGAAAATGTTTGAAGAATTCAATGTAAAGCTATAATTTCAAAATGACTACATGGAGGATCTGCGTGAAAGATCAGCGCAGGTGATCTACACAATGAAAGTCTATGACAAAATTCTTTCTAGACACCTACACGGAAAACCTATGTGGATGACCTCCACCAAAAATTTTATTTTGACTATTCCCCCTCCTTTCTTATGATAGGATCACTGGTCTCCCCATTGAAATGATGAAAAGAGTTGAAGGACTCCCTAAAGCTCCATTGCATTGCTATTTCACCCAGATCCCTCAAATTGTCTCAGGTAGCTCTATAAAACATGATAGAAGAGATAATTAAATGGGATATGCATATGTTTAATTTATTTCACAATATTACATAGGATTGGTTCCACTATTTGAATCATATTATTTGGTCATCGTATATACATGTGTGGCACACCTATGTGGTATAGCTTTGCGGCACATCAATGTGGGGTACCTATGTGACACACTTGTGAAATGTACCTACGTGGAAGATATTGGTATAAGGCCTACATACCAACTTATGTACACTCTTTAAGGTCATTGATGATATGGTATCTTTTTTTAGTTCCCTTATCTGAAAGGGACAATGTTAAAGCCTCCACCAAACCTCATGACTTATCAATCCTTTGGGAATTTCACAACATCATGACTCTTATTAGGTTTTTATAATTATAGTCATAGGTTTCTCACATTTGTTTAACAATGGGGTTAGGATTCATGAAGTGTATGTGGGTTTTTATATACTTAGTCACATTGAACATTATCCTAGAAATTGTGTTGGGAAGTTCATGGTTTAGAGGATTCGGGCTTGGGGTTTTTCCTCCCCTTTTAGTCTCTAAAACATGGAACCATAGGTCAATGCTAGGGAAGGTACACATCAAACATTATTTTCCCGGAAAGAAATAGAGAAGTCTCCTTCCCCAAACAAGATCCACATGGGCAGCCATCCTGTTGAAATCCCCTAGGCTTTCTTCTGGGAGGTATCATCCCTACTCCTCCTCTCGTTCTCCAAGCCAATGACCTGGGGAGAGGTGGGCACATGGACCTTCATTACCCTATCCCTCTCCCTATGTTCTTTGTCACCATAGGGAAGTCATCCGGGTGTTTTCCCCAAACCATTATCCTATCTTCCTTCCATTTGATCCTCTTCCATTGTAAATTCAAGAAAGGGAAGGCTTATAGGAGCGCCCTCTTCCATGGTTTCCTCCCCCTCATCCACCATTGCCACCATAGGCTCACCCTCTTCCACCTACATAGGAGGAAAAGTGTGTGTGTCATTGATGAATCTTTCACATTATATTTTTTTTCTCACCAAGCATGAATCACATGGGCTTAAAGATTCATGATGATTATAAAATTTTCATAAACACTCCTAGTGAATGAACTACGAGAAGTCTTATTTCTACCATAATGGGGATACGTTGGAAGCCATCTCAAGGCCCGAGCTCACTGTATTTCCTTATCAAGAATCCAACCCTAATTACTTTAATCTAGGAATATTATTTAGGAATAAGCCCCAAATTAAACCCCCCAAAACATCAAGGAATATTTTTTATGAAGTAAATCCAAACTCATTTCTCATAAAGGACTATACTCTTTTGTGATAATTATCAAACTGTGTGGGTTTTTATTCCCATCCACATGGGATACGTATGAATCCTCTTTGAGGTACAAACCCAAAACTTCAAATCAACCTTATTCTCCATGGTCCATTATCCCTATAGGGTCTAATATTAAATGGAATCATGTATTATTTACATGTTCTTTGGGATTCTTAGGCATAAGTCCCACATTTAACATTGACTAAACACCTACCACTTAAATGTCCATTAAACATGACATTATAATGTATGACTGGATCATTATCACATGTCATTAAAAGTTATGATGTGTCACATAAATTGGCACTAAACTACGAGGGTTATGATTCATTTCAAAAGGATACGTAGGTAACCCATTTTATGGGTAAGATCTCAAAATCAAAACAACCCTTCGTCTCATTGGCTCAAAAAAATCCATGATTGCCCCACTGAGTGGCTTAAAAACCAGTATCATCAAAATGATAATTAAAAGAATCTATAAAGCATATATGAGAGGATAGCATTGATGGAGAAACTTGAATACATATGGATATCTCCATTAATGAAAAAACTCAAATACAAATGGATGATTCTGATTTTTACACCTGTTAATAAGTGAATAAAATTTCCATGGGAATCTTATGTTATACATGGTGAATTAATTAGGATTCTTGAAAATATCTTTATAAAGAGAGTCTCATAGTGGACAACAATTCCCCCTAAAAGGACGTGATGAGTCCGACCTCCCATCCTCTAGACCAATTCCTGTTCTTAAGTACCGTAATATTTAAACTTAATGAAATTCTACCTCTGGAAAGTAGATCCCTTTTAGATAAAGAACTTTTGGGTGTTTCCAGTTCCATGAATAAATCCAATGGAAGCCACATGGATGTAGTGATTCTTAAATTAGAATACATTATTCAAGGACCTTCAATATAGACATGTATGAATTGTTATGGATTAATGACTTGTTTGTTTTAGTAGTGGTTACAAGTGGTGTTTAGAATGTTTTTTTGGTTACATTCTACTGTAGTTGTTTCTATATTGCTTCTGTTACTTATTGATATTGGATATACCTCTTCTCTATGGGACTGGTTCAAGACTGTGGAGTCCTTTATTTCTATTGCATGTGTAACTATTATACTCAAACCAGTGCCTTATATTTTCCAGAAAGGGTATAGCCTCCCTACTATACCTATTTAAACCCTCACTTCTAGTTGACAACCATTGGAATTCACTGTGGTGCACCTAAGACCTATAGCACCCGGCCCATTAGCTCTATTTGGGTGGATTTTCAGGTTAGGGATATTACAATGGTTAGAGGATATATCATTAAAACATGTTTTTTTGAATTCAATAAATTTATTTCAAAAGAGGAATCATCTAATATATAATGCACTGGTGAAAAGTATTGCTACCACAAGAACACAAATAGTAGGGTTGATGGGTGGTGTAGTTAGGGTTTTATTAAAAAGGTTGAAGTGGGTTATCATCATATAAAAAAGTGGTATCAAAAGAGTCTTAATATCACTTATATTATCCAAAATAAATTTTTTTATTTTATTAAAGCTAAATATAAAACTCAGGAACAAAGATCATTATTACAATAAAATTTAGCATTGATAATTTCCATATTAATCATAACTAGATTTATAATTTTAGATTTACTCTTACACATATACTATAATTTTCTTTGAATAATTCATTATCTACACAAATTTTTGCACAAATATTAGTAGATTTTTAAGGCTAAAATTATGACTATTAAATTTCAAATAGAAAACAATACAAGAATAATTAAAATATGTACATATCATCAATTATATAATTTTCATTATAAATAATAATTATATTTAAATGTGAAAAAAATTTATTATAAAATATTATTCATTATATACATTTACAAATATGATTTACTATAGATTTTTTTACAAATGTATGAAAAATATAAAAAATATTAAAAAATAGGCTTAAATACAAAATATTTAAAATAATTTTTTATGATATATTTTTATATGTTATTATTTTATATTATGTTCATAGTGTTTATAAGAAAATGTAACAACTCAGACACTCATGGGACAGTAAGGTCATGCCAAAACCCCTTACATGTATTGAACTAATCCATAGCTAAAACATTATATTTTTAATGGTTTAATTACCACCTAATTATTTGTTCCTCTCAAGGGACCCCGAGTCAATGACCTTGAGGATTTTAATTATTTTATGTCTATAAATATCCCAAATGCAAATAGCTTGAAGGCCCAATATTTTATGTCCTGATGAACCCTAGATTTAATGGTCATAAATACCTTATTAATTTATGGCTTGGAGAACAATGATTTTTTGAAGTTATATCCCCCAGACCCCCCTCCCACCAACCCCATTTGATGATTCACATGAATCCACGAATGTTTATTGCCCATAAATCCTAGAAGTATGAGTCTCCCCATGCCTACCTTGCACCAGACTTCCTGTATCACTCCATCATCATCTTTGAAAACCCTATTGTTTGTGTCTTTTTATCTACTACCACGAAGATACATCCAATGTTATCCTCTTATTAATTTTCCACCATTCCACATTCATATTCCATTGGAATTACATCACTCAATCTAGCAATAATAATGTATCATTTCTAATTCTGTTAACTTCCCAAAATACTTCAACTACATATGTGTATAGTGCCCCTTCCATTGTAGATGTGTATTTTTGGTTTTACAAATCACATGGTTGAACGACCCCAAATTAATATATTATAAATTATTATTTATTTTTATATAAACAATATTTAAAATAATTTGAAATTATTACTCTTTTACGAATATCAATATAAATTACTTCAGTAACAAAGTTATATTTTTTATCAACTACATGAAAATATAAATGTATAAATAATATTAATATTATCATATTAATTTAAAAACTAAAAATTTATATGTTAAAAAATAAATAATTATTAATTAAAAAGATTTATAATCTATAATATTTATATATATTGTTTCGATTGTATACAAAAATGCACTTTATTCTTCACTACGTTTAAAAGGTGTTGGTAGTAATTAAAATTTTTATTATTTATATAAATGAAGAAATGTTTTTTAAAATATATCATTAATAAAATAATATTATATTTATACTCAAATATAATTATATGAATGCATACAAAAATATTAATCGCAAAGATAAAAAACAGTAAAATAATAATTAAAAAATTTCTATACTATTTTCAAACTAATTTTTTTAAAAAAATAAAAGAGACCCCTTTTATATTTGGATGTTCAGGAAATCCAAATAAAAATCTACTGATAGGATGGATGTAAAACTAGACCAAATAATTAACCCACATCACATTAACTAACCGAATGAAACAACTTATATACTGTCTCATCCTGGCCACCCTTCTCAATATAGTGTCCCATGAAGTCCAAGACATTCATTCCATCACTATGCCTCATGACCATATGCCAACACCAATGATCGATGCTAAAATTGAGAGGATTAGAACTCTGAAGGACACCAGAAAAGGTAGATATTCTAGAACATGGCACTAATGAGGTTTAAGTAAATCATGGATTAAGACAGTAACCACTGACAAAACACCTTCCTAGAGAAAATATTCCTACAAAGGGGTAATAGGATCTAATGTATCCATACAATAAACACATTATGTAGTAAGCACTAAACCAAAAGAAACAAATTAATTAAAAATACTAGAAAAAATAAACCCTAAGAGTTAGAGAAATCACCAACAATCCCCCCAATAAAATCTCAAGTCGGAGAACATATTAATGATATTAAAAACAAAAAATAATTGTTAGTTAAATCATTAAAAAATTTGTGCCAACAAGATTATTTTTTATTCAAATCGTGTAAGACGTCCATATCCATTAATTAATATTATACATCCTACAAAATCTAATGTATTGCACTAATAATAAATTAATAATGTCACAATCTATGAAAGGCTACAATCAATTCCGACAGTTGATCCGGCTTAAGGAAGGACCTAAGGGCGTTCCCAATCCCCATGGTCTAGAAACTAGTGTATTGGAATAAAAAATTAAAATTTGGAATGCTTTATCCCATAAGAATCGACTATAGAAAATACACCTAAATAAATCTCATCATAAAAAGTATCAAAATTATCATAAGATCATAAGATAACACAACAACAAGAGTCATCCTTTTATTCTTACAACCATTAACCAAAAAATAACAAAGGGAAGGGGAGCCAACTCGACCAAAAAACATCCATGAAACATGTCATTCAATACCCCATTCAATCACCACCAATACCCCCCTAAACCCACCAACACCCTCCAATGAAATAACCACTAGAACATAGACCCACCATTACCACCATGGGAACCATTCCATTACCTAGGATAAACATAACATGTTCTAAACACCCATTGGTGTATGATGGGTGTCATCCAAATTCCTGGTAGGATTCCACAAAAAATGGATTTCATGAGATGAAATTATATAACAATGTATCATTCCATTTTTTATTAAAATATAGAGGTGAAATTTTAAATAACACTGGCTTTGAAATTAACATAAGAATGAGATGCAACAACAAGTTGGAAGGTAAGCATAGCATGAGATACCAAAATATTCCTAAGGAACAAGGTTTAGTAGGGTACTAAGATCCTTGTAATATTGGTGATCACATCACTTGGACCTGATAGTCCAATATGAGCCTCTAATCACCATCATATATATGTTTAATTAGTGTTGTAACATTAATCCTTGTCTGTGCGACCTGGTGTCAGCCCTTATGACCCGTCTATGTTAGTAGACCCAATCTACGTGCCTAGATACCTATGATTTCCATGAGCACTATTTCCTTAGAAATTTCACATGGACAACCTCTTACATTATAATATTTCAAATAGTCTAAACACATAGGTAAAAAAATATTTGATCATAGGTTCATAGTTATCATTGTAGGGTCACACACCAATTCCCTAGGTTGTACAACATGGATAGTTCCATTTTCTAGGTCACATGGTTTCCACTATGTTGGTGAATGGTTTCTAGTAATCATGCACCAAACGTCGCCTCCTTCTATCTGAATCGAAACATTCCATTTTTATCAACAACTCTTAGGAAAGGAACATAAAAATGAATGGACCATAAAAGGAGAAAATACATCATAATTGAACCATGAATGTTAATTTTATCCCCACCGTAATAACTTACAACCCTCATAAAGTCAATATAAATCTAGATCCTAGAGTATGTGTTGATATTGCTCCTCCACCTAATAATTTCACTCCCATGTCTCATGATCATCATTTACATGTTTCCAAAGGCCCTGGACTAAACATATGGATTTACCTCGATGAACATTTTCTGGAGAATCCATCATACACATCGGTACCCTAAGCCCAGTCAAACCATATTCCAAATCCAATGCCTCCATGTTTAGTACATGAGGATGGTTTGGGTTATATTTCTTCAATTGAGATACATTGAATAAATCATATATAGACATTAACTATGATGTAAAATCTAATCGGTATGCCACATTACCCTTTATTTTAGAAATCTCAAAAGGACTGGAATACCTCATAGATATCTCCCCAAGAATACCAAGACGATGGGGACCCTGGCAAGGGGTCACTTTTATAGACACCTGATCACACATTAATAATTCCAATGCACAACTATGATCATTATAATAAGATAGGTGGAGAATTTTTTCTATCAACAAATAGTTCCTGGTTAGCCAAACTTAATTAGATTTATCCTACACAAGTCTCGGTCTAAATGGTGTAGTTCCACTGGCTTTTTTTCATTAAAAAGGCTATTGACATATATGACCATAAAGTGCCTCAAAGGGATCTATTCATATTGAGGATTTATAATTGTAATTATAAGAAAACACTACGTATATAATGTAGTAATCACATGATCCTCCGAAATGAAGCACGTACACAAGAGTCATATCATTAAAAACCTAATTTTCCCACCTTTTTTACTATTCTTTTCAGTATTGTATGTCATAATACGTCTAATATGAGACCCCATTTCATCTTTAATTCCTTCCCAATATCGAGAGGTAAAAAGGCGGTCCCTATCGAAAATAATTATTGATGGATCACCATGATGGATCACTACCTCCTAAACATACATAATACTAATATCATCCACCTTGTTTATGTCCATGGTTGGAATGAAATGGGATTTTTTGGTTTGAAAATCAATAACCTACAAAATTGTGTTCCTTCCTTAGGTTATACAAGGTAATACAATGATGAAATCCATGGTAACTTTTCCCCAATTCTAGGTAGGAATGGGTTGCGGGATATGAAAAAATGAATTCCTCTAGTTCTCAACTTTACCCTACATACATGTATAGCATTGGGATATAATGTCTATAATATCGTGTCTCATACCTAGACACCAATCCCGGAAATGCATGTCATAGAACATCTTTGTGGCTATAGGATGGCTTCCACTGATAATAGTGGATATCCTACATCACCACCTTTCATAATGATAATGACACCATAAATCGACTTAAGAAATAAATAATTCCTTTAAAGGACAATATCCAATTGGTTGGAATGTAACCACCATTTATAATCAACCTTGAGTGTTGATAAAGCATGTCATGAGTCTATTAATCACAAATCAGCTCCATAAGGGTGTACATAAATTCAAAACTATCCAAGAACAAACCTCTTCTATGCTCTTTGGCTTCCAGATGCATCTGGGATAATATCACCAATAGGGTCCACTCATCACTAGACTCTTATATTGCTTGCACTAGAAGATACTTTATTAGGGAATCCTCTACCTAATTCCATTTTTATGGGATATAGAAGTTATCAAAATCAAACCCCAAAATGTACTCAACCCATTAAAACTGCTTTAGATTAAAAACCTTCTAAGATACATTGTAGGCCAAATATTATGGGCTCATTAGATGGTGAACTTCCTCTTAAAGTGATACTGATTCCATGTCTTCAACTCATGAATCACTACTTCCAATTCTTGTTCATGGGATGGGTAGTTTCTTTCATGCAGTCAATGTTGGTGAAAACATT
This sequence comes from Viscum album, assembly GCA_963277665.1. Classification (NCBI taxonomy): domain Eukaryota; kingdom Viridiplantae; phylum Streptophyta; class Magnoliopsida; order Santalales; family Viscaceae; genus Viscum; species Viscum album. Next base: position 1,453,440,273 of record OY728155.1, read on the forward strand.
AAGCCTCTACATGGTCATCTTGTATTATCACACACCAAAAGCCTAGAACTGAGGCATCATAATAGTAATATAATCCCATTCCAAGTTCTTATAAGATCAAAATAGGGTTAGTGGTTATCTGCTACATAAGATCCTCAAGATATTTCTGAAATTTTAGGCTCCAATCAATCCTCATCCCTTCTTATTCAGTGATGTCCCGGGTGAATAAAGCCATGATAAATACCTAAAAACCCTATAGGAACCTATTATGCCTCAAAATATTCTAATCTTCAAGTTGTTTCATGGTTTTTCCCATGAAATCAACACTCTGACCATCTTAGGGTCAAATGAAAACATGTGTTTTGAGATCACATGGCCCATAAACTATATCATCTTGATCCATATGTTACACTTAGTGAGATTATAATAAATAATGTAAACTCAATGAGTGTATATCCTAATCTTCATGTGCTGATCGTTCTATTCCATGATCCCATAGTAGAAAAGAATGATATCCAGCAAAAAAGATGACAATGGATTCAAGGTATGAATAGAACACCCTATTCATAAGTTCCCTAAAAACTGATGGATCATTTTTTAACCCAAGTGGCATGAACAAATACTCAATGGGACTGTACATTAATTGGAAAGATCTATTGATTCAATAAGTTTTTCCTTATGACTTTTCCATTCTTTCTTGTTTTGAAAATCACAAACACCTTTTCTTTAGGAAAATCACTTTTATAATAAAAATTTATTTTATAAGGAAAATTTCTTTTATAAGGAAGATTTATTTTATAAGAAAAATCACCCTTATCACATTTTCATTCATATATTTCTTAAGTATAAGATTCAGATTCATTTCTGTTTTCTCGGAATTATTTGAAACATTGATATGAAGTATTCTGTTTTAGGATCTCAATTCTGGATAAGAACTATAATAAAGTTTCACTCAGAAATCTAGATGAGAACTGTGATAAAGTTTCATTCCGAACTCCGGATACGAACTCTGATTAAGTTCTACTCCAGATTCAGGATACGAACCTTATGAAGTTCTACAATGAACTCTCATTACAAATTCTGACGATGAATTCTCATTACGAATTCTGACGATGAATTCTCATTACAAATTCTGATGATGAATTTTCATTACGAATTCTGATGACGAATTCTCATTCCGAATTCTCATTCTGAATTCACCTATTAAATAGAACCTGATAATCTTTGTTTTATACACTCCGTATTTGTTTAGACTCCAAAAAATTATTTTTGTTTACACTCCGAACATTCATTCCGAACTTTTGAGTTAGTTTTTAAACAGGTGTCGTACATTCTGTTACACTTGTTTTTTTATAAAACGATGTCGTCTATTCTGTATTAAAACTAACCATTGGCTAAGTGACATGTTTACAGGTCCCTCCGATTTTTAAGGAAAATATGACTGTTGGGAATGAGGATGACCTTACCTATATATAGTAGCTCATTTGAAAGAGCTCGAAAAAAATCATGTTGATCAATCTAGAGACCACACGCTGTTAAGGTGATTTCTAGAGAGAGAAAGCGTTTCATGCCTTGTGCATACTGACCTGCTCATTTAGTTTCTTCGTCATGCGATTCCGAATGTTGGTGATTTCATTCGAGGACTTCCGGGGATAGGAAGACAGAGGTGCCGACTACCTTGAAGTTCGAGGTATTCCTTGCTAAAAAAGTCATAGGATGCCAACTACCTAGAAGTTGAGGGCATGCGCGGATAGCAAGACAGAGACACTCTGATCCTTGTATCGAGGGCTTACCCAGGTGTTGGTAAGACAGAAATTCTTGAAATTATAAATCAAGGGACCTTTATCCAAGGTTGTTGGATACACTTCTCATTGGGTTAAAAGACTTATATCTTGTTACATGTAGTTTTACTACTTGTTTATTTCTGCTGCATATTGTATTGTAAGGAATGTATAACTTTCGTATACTTCCCTACTTATACTCTATTTCATTTAGATTCAGTATGCTTTAAGGTAGAATCTCATATTGTAATCTTTTGTTAAGTTTCAATTTCCTGGACCATATTATCGGAACCTACTTGCAGAATCTCATTCCACGTTTTCATTGGGTTTTGGAGGTGTTGTGAATTTTCTTAGTTTAACTTTTTTAAACTTATCACATTCCTTTTCTTAAAGAAAAAATAGTTTTTCATAACTAACATTAAAGTTTCCAAAGGAATTTTTAAACTATACAATTCACCCCCCTCTTGTATATTGAGAATCTACATCATTATTTCGATCCTATAATTGGTATCAGAGGAAGTCCTTTGAAATACTTGTACTCACGTATAAGTTTTTCTTTCTGACTTTCCCATTCCGAACTTTCCCATTACGAACATTCTCATTCCGGACTTTGTTATTACGAATTTTTTTTACATATTTCTGTGCCGAAGGTATTTCATAAGTATGGCAGGAATTAATGTTGGTTCTATTGATAATATAAATCCTACAAGACCACCAATCATTGATGGTAATGATTATGAGTACTAGAGATATTGAATGAATACTTTTATTATCAATACTGGAGTAGACAATTTTGTTATGCTTACTGGTGATTATAAAATTCATGATAACGATGTTTGAACTTTTACTAATCATGAAAAGAAAGAGTATCAACTCAATTATATGTTACGCAATACTATACATTGTTAAATGACTAGAAATATATATAGCCAAATTTCTTCTTGTGAAGTAGCTAATTGTATCTCGAAGAAGTTAGAAGTTACACACTTTGGAACTTCTAAAGTGATTGAGACTAGGAGTGCTATGCTTAGATCTGAATATCATGGCTTCAATTTTTCTTATGGAGAACCAATATGTAATGTTCAATAGAGATTTATGACTATCGTCAACAGCCTACAATATATGGGAGAAAAATGGTTAGATGATGAAGCACTTGTGTATAAGATAATTGATATTATGCCCAATGAGTGGGAATCCAAAATAAAAACTATAGATGAGAATAGGAAGGTCACTCAAATTTCTCCTGATGAGCTATTTGGATCTTTTATCTAACATGAAACCAGAATGAAGAGAGATGCTGACAACATCAAGAAGAAAAATGGAAATGGTACTATTGCTTTTACAACAACATCAAATCATATTAAAGCTAAGACTCCTGAGAGAGTAACCAGATCCAAGTCTAAGAAGATGGTAATTCAATCAGATTATAGTGAGAGTGAAATATCAGAAAATGAGTTAGCTAATCTTGCTCGAAGGATGAACAAGATAGCTGGCGGAGAAATTTTCAATCCAAGTATAAGAAAAAGGACAGGAAAGATAGGAAAGATGGAGAAGTAACTTGTTATGAATGCAAGAGAGATGGACTTATTAGACCAGATTTCCCTATTCTCAAATAGAATGAAAGGAAAGAAAAGAATTCATATAGAAAAATAAAGAAGTATTATAAAGCCAAAGATAAGAATGTTTTTAAAGATATTGATACCTGGAGTTCCAGTGGTGGTGATTATTCAGATGAATCTTCTGATTACGAATCTTTAGGACAAAAGAATCTGGGTCTTATAGCCAAATTACCTATTGATAATCATTCCTTTATGGATAAGATACGAAATGCTGAATCATTGACCAATGTTTCTTTAAATTCTAATGATAGTAAGTATTATAACTTTTCTGATGAAGAATCATCTTTTGATGAAGAAAATACTTTACCTACTTATAAATAAGTCTCTAGGTTTGCTGAACTTCTTGAGATTGATAATTCTAAACTCAATAAGAAACTTGATAAGGAAAAATCTAGGAATTCTATTCTTACAATAGAGATATCAGATCATTATAACGTTCTTGATAGGAAAAATGCTGATTTTGAAAGTATTTCAAAAAATCATGAGGAAGTATGTTCTGAGAAGAACAAACTATCTAAAGAATTAGAAAAAGTAATTTCTAAGAAAAATATTTTCGAGCCTAGCTCTAGTACTAAAACTAATTATTTTGAGGATAAAAACTTCATTATAAAACTCATGTCCGAAATTTTTTCCTTAAATAAGTGTTTATCAAGCTTTACCCATGGTATAGAAAATTTTGATAAAATGTATTCCCAAATATGACCTTTAATAAATAAATCTGGATTTGGTTATACCCATGAAAAACCAATTTTTAGTAACAATTATATTGTTCCTCAAAGCGCCCCATTTTGTACCAAGTGTCAATGTGGTGGTCACTGGGCAAAGAATTGTTCCTTACACCAAACTCAGTCCTTAAGATTTCACAAAGCTTACTTTTCTAGGAAGGTGTGTGTTCCTAAAATTTTGTTATCTGGTAATCTCGGATCCAATCAAGTTTGGATTCCGAAAGTCTAATTCTCTTCTTGATTTTAGGAAAATAATGACAGTATCAGCAACAATACATGGTACATGGATAGTGGATGTTCCTGACACATGACTGGTAACAAAAGATATTTTGAAAAGATTATCAAAATGAAAGGAGGAAAGGTAACTTTCAGAGATAATGCTAAGGGAGAGATTGTTGGTATTGGTAACATTGTTCTTCTTGTTAAAACCTTGATTTCAAATGTTCTTTTTGTTAAGGGTCTTAAGCACAACCTCATTAGCAAAAGTCAGTTATGTGATGAAGGTTACCTTGTGAATTTTAGGAATGATAAGTGATTAGTTCACAATTCCAAGGAAGAATTTATTCTCTCAGCCAATTGGCAAGAGAATGTTTACACATTAAATATAGAAGACCTTAGAAGTCAAGATTTACCTTGCCTAAGTGCAATGGAAGATCATTCCTGGTTATGGCATAGAAGACTAGGTCACTGTAACCTTAGGAACCTATGTAAACTCTCTAAGAAGAAACTAGGTAAGGATCTAATGGAGCTTAGATTTTATTATTCTAAAGTTTTTGATCCTTGTAATTGTGGCAAGAAACATAAATCTAGTTTTAAATCAATCGGTGAAGTGTCCAAAACCGATGCATTACATTTAGTGCTCATGGATCTTTTCGGTCCAACACAAAATGGAAGTATTGGAGGATAATACTATGTGTTTGTATTAGTTGACAATTACAGTAGATTTACTTGGTTTTATTTTCTAGCAAAGAAGTCTAAAGCTTTTTATTATTTCAAAAGTTTTAGAGCTCAAGTTAAAAATGAGAAAAACCTTCCATTGAAAACTATTCATAGTGATCATGGAGGTGAATTTCAAAATTCTGATTTTGAAAATTTTTGTAGTAGAAAAAATATTACTCACAACTTCTAAGGCTTATAGAGTATTTAAAAAAAATACTTGTACTGTTGAAGAAAGAGTACATGTAAAATTTGATGATTCTGATCCTTTTGTTTTTAAACCATCCCAGCCTACATCCTCGGATGTGTTTTCATAAACTGATTTTCAACCATTGATATAAGAATCTCTTGATAAGGATAATGTTCAGGAATATATTCTTGAAACATTTTTCCCAGAAGACTTTCTACCCTATGTTGATGAACATGCTTTTCAAAACCCAAATCAGGTGTTTCTTAAGAATCATCCCAGTGATAGTATCATTGGTGATGTAAATCAACCTGTAAAGACTAGAAGTTAATTAATAAATGAAGTAGAACATCTACAATTTCTTTCCCAATTAAAACCTAAAAGCACTGATGAAGCTTTAGGTGATGATGATTGGGTCAAAGCCATGCAAGATGAACTAAATTAATTCGAAAGGAATAAAGTCTGCACCTTGGTTGAATGACCTAAGGAAACTTCTATTATTTGAGTAAAATGGTTTTTCAGAAATAAATCTGATGAAAATGGAGTCATAGTATGAAATAATGCTAGACTTGTTGCAAAAGGCTATAATCAGCATGAGGGAATAGACTATGAAGAAAACCTATTCTCTAGTAGCCAGACTTGAATCTATCCGTGTTCTACTTGCATTTGCAGCTTTCTTTAATTTTAAACTTTATCAAATGGATGTGAAATTTTCTTTTCATAATGGTTATGTTCAAGAGGATGTTTTTGTTGAACAACCTATTATCTTTGAAGATACAAAATATCCTGATTATGTTTTTAGACTTATCAATGCTCTGTATGGCCTTAAACAAGCCCCACGAGCATGGTATGATAGAATCACTGGATTTTTGTATCAAAATAACTATGTTAAGGGAAATGCAGATCCAAACCTTTTTATAAATAAAGATAAGAAAAATGTCTTGATTGTTCTAATTTATGTTGATGACATCATATTTGGTTCAACTCAGCATTCATTGACCGACTCTTTTGCATGTCTAATGAAATCTGTGTTTGAAATGAGTATGATGGGTGGGTTAACTTTTTTACTTGGTTTTCCAATTTCTCAAAAACCAGAAAGAACCTACATATCTCAACATAAGTATATTAAATATCTTCTCAAAAAGTATGGTTATGACAACATTAAGAGTATAAGTACTCCCATTGGTACCTCAAACTCTTTAGATCTTGATGAAGCTGGGAAATCAGTAGATCAAATATCTTTTAGAGGTATGATAGGAAGTTTACTTTACATAATAGCTAGTCGACCATAATTAATGTTCTCAGTATGCTTATGTGCAAGATATCAATCCAATCATAAGGAATCTCACATAAAGGCAGTAAAAAGTATTTTTTTCTACCATAAGGGAACCATGGATTTAGGATTATTTTATACTTCTGGAAACGATTTTGTTCTAAAAATCTTTTCTGATGCTGACATTGGTGGATGTATAATGGATAGAAAGATTATATCCGGAACTTGTCATTTCATAGGAGATTCATTAGTTTCTTGGTCTTGTAAGAAGCAACATTCTGTAGCACTCTCCACTGCTGAATCTGAATATGTAGCAGTTGGAAATTGTTGTGCTCAAGTGTTGTGGATGCAACACACACTCACAGACTATGGCTTGAGTTTTACTAAATCTCAGATTTTGTGGGATAACACAAGTCCTATTTCCCTAAGTAAGAACCCTCCACATCGCTCTCTTGAAAAACACATAGATATTAGGCATCACTTTCTTAGGGATCACACATTTAAAGGAGATATTATTCTTCAGTTTATCGGAACGCAAGATCAACATGCTGATATTTGCACAAAATCTCTACCTTCTGATAGATTTCAATACATTAAACAGAAGTTAGGAATGATAACCGTAAGGTAATCCTTCTTAATTAACTTTCTATGGATAAAGTTTCCTTACAGCAATAAACTCCTTTTCATAGGGGGAGTACATTTTATTGTTAGAGTAACTATTTTTTTTCAAAGTTAGTTTTTCAAACCTTTCGGAACTAAAATTCCGGAATGGGAATTTCCGGAACTAAAATTTTCCAGAATGGATATTTTCATATAGAAATCTTCTGGAGTGGAAATTTTTGTATTAAAAAATTCCGGAATGGTAAATTGCATACTATTATTTTCATAACGGGATTTTCGTACCGAATCATTCATAAAGAGTTTTTTGTTTGCAAATTTCGTAATGAAATTTTCGTACTGAGTTTTCAGTACTAAGTTTGTTTTATGTAGTGAGTTTTGCGAACTATGTCTTTTCATAATAAAGATTTTTTGTAGTCATTTTTATATTAACCATTACGAATAATCCTCCTAAGCCAATCCGAAATGTATGATATCCTAACTCAAGTTTTCGTAGTCATACATTACTTGCTGGAATTTTATTACATTTTGTTTTCGGATTATAATTTTCATAATTCATTGTTTTAATAAAAACCTCAAAATATCGGAATCAAGTTTTTTTTAGAATTGGTTTTCGACCGTCAGATCTGATCTCAGCTTGTCACAACCATTCGATCAACCGTGGAAGTTGAACTGTTTTCTCGTTGCCTATATAAAGGGGACCCCAAATGGTTGTCCCACATCGGTTTTCAAGCTCCATCATCACGATGCTCTGCCTCTCCGTTTTAAAGAAATTATGAACCTCAGATTTCTCAGTTCTAAACTTCTCAGAGGTCTTCAGATCCGAATGTCTATGGAAGTAGCTTCTCAAGACATGTCTTCCTCTAAGAATATTTCGAAGTGGTCGGTATATAGAGAAAGGTTGGTTCATCCTGACTTCTTCAACAAGTATGAGTCTATTATTTCCATGAATATTAAGGTTAATGGATGGGAAGATGTTGCGGTGTCAAAACCTGGGAATCAAGATGATGTGTATTCAGATTTTCTTATAGAGTACTATGAAATAGTCTCCTTTCTTAAGGAAGATGGAAGGGAGAAGTTATCCTTTAAGTCTTATGTTAAGAATTATAATCTTTCGTAAGCCAAGGCAGCCAGCTTGGTAGGGCTGAATAATGAAGGTGAATCCGAATTCATATCTCATGTGTTTCCAGATTCAAAGGGTAGCCTCGACATGGAAAAATAATTAGAAACTCTCGGACTATTAGATGATAAGTATCCGAAGATTTCTTCTCTTTCTACAAATTTCTGGATTCTTGAATTATGGGTAGAAGGTCTTATCGTACATAGAAAAGGTGGCAAAGATAGTCTGAAAAAGAGTTAGATTTATATTCTAGATTTTCTTATAAATCTGAGGAAGTTTAACCTGATGAAGCACATTCTTATTACTCTTGAGAATGTGAAGAAAGGAAATCTGGGAGCTCATATTATAATGTATCCATTAATCCTCTAAAAGATGATAGTTCGGTGCCTTGAGTCTTTCAAGGAGGCTTGCAAGTATAAGCCAAGAGTTTGCAAGATTATGATGGTGAGTGATGGTACACTCAAAAGGATGGATATAGCCTTTGACAAGAAGACTAGTCAGTTTATTGATTTACCTACTCAAGAAGAAATAGTTCCGAAAGTTGCTGATCTGGAATCCTATAATACAGTAAGGAAGAGAAAGTTGAATGAATTGGAAGTAGAATCAGAGAATCCCAAGTCTAAGGAAGTTCAATCTGCACCTCCAAAACCTAACAAGAAGAAAGCTTACCCAAATGAGGTTGTTGCTAAATGGAGGGAGATCAAAGAGAAGAGTGTGCAAGGGGAGCCTCAGTTTGGCTTGGAACCTGTGGAGGCTAAGGCCTTGAAGGAAATAACTGCGGACGAGCTCGAAAAACAAGTGAAAGAAAAGAAGCTCAAGAAGAAGATGTCTGAGGCTGAGATAGCTCAGGATTTTTTGATGTTTAATGAGATGGTTTCAGCAAACATTCCTCTTCCAAGATATTTTTCATTGGAATCTCTACCTGAGACTCCAGGTAGAGACTTTGTCGCTCCGGAAGAGACAGCTGCTAAGCCTATTGAGGAAATAGAGGAGTTTGAGCAAGTAGAAGAATAAGAAGATTTTTCTGAAGGAAGTGGTGAAACCGGATATGTTTTAAAATAAGTAGATGATTATAAGGGGACTCCTTCGGAACATTTGTCGCTCTGAACCTCATAAGCTGAGTCTTCTAAGCTAGTCACTCCAGCAATAGAAGAAGAGATAAGAGAAGAAGAGGTATTTTATCATGTAGAGGATGAAAAAATTCTACATGATATTTCCCAAATGGAGAATGTATAGGTTGGTGCTCAAAATGTTCCTGATGAGAAAGACCATATTGTTTAAGTTTCTGACAGTGAAATGAAAACTCCGGAACAAGATTCCATTCCAAAAAGAGATAAGGGAAAGCAAATTGTTGCTAATACTATGAGCTCAGTAGTGGTAAACAGAATGGATGTTGGTAGTTCTTCAAAGAGAATTCATGACCAAGTTGATGAAGAAATTTCTCCAAGCAGAGTCTCGGATTCGGAGTCATCTTAGTTGGGGAATGATTTTGTTGTTCAGTCTTTAAAGAAGCTGGTAGGTTTTATTCCGACTTTCTCAAGCATTGATTCAAGATGCCAAATGCTCTAACATGCTTTGAATCAGAAATCAGACTCCGTATCTATGGTTATGTACAAGTGTGTTGAAATAGAGGCTCATTTCAAAACGTTCTTTGTCAGCTATGAAGCCCACAAAAGATCTTGCAAGAGGATGACTAGCTGGTCGAGGAAGACTATGGAAGAAATGAGGCTCTTTGATGAATTTCATGATAATGTTAAGGATGCTTTTGAGATTGAGGACAAGAAGATAAATGAGCTGACTTCTTCCTTTGAAGAAAAGCTAACTGATGAAAATAACTTCCGGATTCAAGACATCAGAGATCTGAATTGGAAGGTAAATTTTTTCTCTCAAATGTGGATGTTTGAAAGGGATCATCAGATTGAGTATGAAGAGAAATATAAGGCTCAGGACGAAAAGATTAAAGCTCAGGAAACAAAGCTTCAATCCCAGGAAGAAAATATTGAATCCCAAAATGAAAGAATTGTTTTGTTAGAGAAGCAAGATGAAGATGATCATAAAGACTTAAAGAGGATAAAGACTATTCTTAAGGGTCTCAGAGTGAAGGAAAAGGATCCAAAATAGCAGATCTGATCTTTTGTTATATCTAAATTTCTTTGTTGTTGAGCTTATCAAACTTAATGAAAATTTGTGCTTGATCGTTTCTTTTGTTGTTACTACTAATTTTTTCTGGTACTTTGTTATATTTTCTATTCCCTCGATTTTTTTTTGAAATTCACAAAGGGGGAGAAGGAAAAGAGATCTAATGAAAGGGAAAAAGAATCATAAAAAAGGGTGAGAAAGAAAAGAAACTCCAATAGAGTTTGTCTAAGGGGGAGTTTCTCATTAAATAAGACTCTCTTATTCGTAATGAAAAGTCATTCCAGAAATCTAGAATATGATCCTTAGAGTTTCAAAGACTAAGGGGGAGTTAGTCATATTCAAAAATATTCTTAAAGCAAAGGGAGATAAGCCTTAATGTTTTCTTTATTCTTAGAATTTCTTTTTCGTAAGGATATTTTTTCTTTCCAAAAAAGGGAGGGATTGTTGAGTCAATAAGGTTTTCCTTATGACTTTTCCGTTCCTTATTGTTTTGAAAATCACTAACACCTTATCTTTAGGAAAATCTCTTTTATAAGAAAAATTTCTTTTCTAAGGAAAATTTCTTTTATAAGGAAGATTGATTTTGTAAGAAAAATCACCCTTATCACATTTTTCATTCATATATTTCTTAAGTATAAGATTAAGATTCATTTCTATTTTCTCGGAATTGTTTGAAACATTGATATGAATTATTCTGTTTTAGGATCCGAATTCTGGATAAGAACTATAATAAAGTTTCATTCCGAAATCCAAATGAGAACTGTGATAAAGTTTCATTCCGATCTCCGGATACGAACTCTGATTGAGTTCTACTCCAGATTCATGATACGAACCTTATGAAGTTCGACAACGAATTCTCATTACGAATTCTGATGATGAATTATCATTACGAATTTTGATGATGAATATTCATTACGAATTCTGAAAACAAATTCTCATTCCGAATTCTCATTCCGAATTCACCTATTAAATAGAATCATGTCATCTTTATTTTATACACTCTGTATTTGTTTAGACTCCGAAAAATTATTTTTTTTACACTCCGAACATTAATTCTGAACTTTTGAGATAGTTTTTAAACAGGTGTCGTACATTCTGTTACACTTGTTTTGTTATAAAACGATTTCATCTATTCTGTTATAAAACTAACCGTTGGCTAACTGACACGTGTACAGGTCCCTCCGATTTTTAAGGAAAATATGACCGTTGGGAAGGAGGCCAACCTTACCTATAAATAGGAGCTCATTTAAAAGAGCTCGAAAAAAATGATGTTGATCAATCTAGAGACCACACACTTCTAAGGTGATTTCTAGAGAGAGAAAGCATTTCATGCCTTGTGCGTACTGAATCGCTTGTTCAGTTCTTGCATCGTGCGACTCTGAATGTTGGTGATTACATTCGAGGACTTCTGGGGATAGGAAGACAGATGTGCTGACTACCTTGAAGTTTGAGGGCTTCCTTGCTGAGGAAGACAGAGGTTTCCAACTACCTTGAAGTTGAGGGCTTTCGGGGATAGCAAGACAGATACACTCTGATCTTCGTATCGAGGGCTTACCCTGGTGTGGGTAAGACAGACTTGCTTGAATGTATAAATCAAGGGACCTTTATCCAAGGTTGTTGGATACCCTTCTCTTTGGGTTAAAAGACTTATATCTTGTTTCTTGTAGTTTTACTACTTGTTTGTTTCTGCTGTATATTGTATTGTAAGGAAAGTATAACTTTCTTATACTTCCCTACATATAATCTGCTTCATTTAGATTCTATACACTTTAAGGTAGAATCTCATATTGTAATCTTTTGTTATGTTTCAATTTCCAGAACCATATTTTCGGAACCTACTTGCGAAATCTCTTTCCATGTTTTCATTTGGTGTTGGAGGTGTTGTGAATTTGCTTAGTTTAACTTTGTTAAACTTATCCCTTTCTTTTGGTTAAGGAAAACACAGTTATTCATAACTAACTTTAAAGGTTCCAAAAGAATTTTTAATGTATACAATTCACCCCCCCCCTCTTGTATATTGAGCATCTACATCATTATTTCGATCCTACAGGCTCCCTTTGAAACAACTTCCTCTCTTACCATGAACTGATGATACCCAGAGCATCAGTCAATCTTGTAAAACCAGCTTTCCACCATGATATAATCAAAGAAGTTATCAATGTGCAGTTAGGTGTAAATATTCTTGATCATTATATTATTCATCTTCTGGTAATCAATGAACAAATGAAAATATCCCTCAACCTTTTTTGAAATTATGACTGGGAAAGCCCAAGGTGAGATTCTTGCGAAAATGAATCCTATGGATTCCAAATCATCCAATTGTATTTTTAATTCCCTAAACTTAGTGGGGAACATAAAATAAATCGGAAGATATATTAGTTATTTTCCCATTTTCAAATCAATGATGAACTCCACATCACGCTATAGAGGAAACTGTGAGAATGTTCTTGGTAATACCTATGGGAACTAAACTAACAAATGATTAAATCCATCCTTATAACTTCTACCTTCAACCTCTAACATAATGTATGATACTTGGAAATTGAGATTTCCAAATTCTAGAAGTAGAGGATTGAATCACCTAGATATGGGATCCTATTAACCATGGAAAACCTAGTTAATCCAATATAGCTTAAAAAATTTCAATTTTTGGAAATAATAAACAATGTGCTCCTTGAAAGACACCAACCAATAAATGTATATGATCACATTAAAGTGGTCCATTTATAGAACTAAGAATTATAATTCTAAATTGATGCTTAATAGACTAAGGGTGCATTATGGACATCTAAAACATCATTCCATTTTCTTACCAAGAAACATCCTCAACTCTAAGGAATATTCCATAATCTCAATTTGAAATTTTAACAATTCACCTACATGAGAAGAAATTAATGATTTATAAGATCCTATGTCAAACAAGGTGATAGATATGGATGACAGAATAAAAATAGTACCTATTACAGTCAAAGATTATAGATTTGATTCCAACGGTGAATGATACATAATAAGACGATTATTTGTCTCTCTTAAATCATGTAATTGATTAAGGACTAATGGATCTTCCTTGAGATGATTATACCTATAATAGGATCTAGATTTACCATTATTACAAATGAACTAAGATCCCATATCCCTTGATGCACCGAACTAAGATGGAACTTTCCTATGTGTTGAGGAACCTGAACCGCTCCAAGTCATTGAAAAAATATTACATAACATATAATAGTTACCCAAACACCCCTACTAATGGTAGGATCTAGGTAGAATAGGAAGTGCTTCGCAAACATGCCTTGTCCTTCCACACTAGTAGCACACAACTGACCCATCACCATTAGTCATAGAATAATGAGTTTGGTATGTGTGACCTGATCTACAACCTCCCTTCTTCTCCTACTATTCATGCTTCCTTTTCCATTCAGATGAACCACCACTACCTTGTACCACTACTAAAACTACCCCAGATAATCCATACATTCTAGTATAATCAATCTCTACCATCAGAGATCGGCTAACTCTATTAGCATATGTATTCAACTTAAACAATAATACTTGGGATTAATTGTCTGGACGTAACCACATTTTGAAATGGTTAGCCTTTAACTAGTCATTGGAAACCACTTCAAAGTCAAAATGGACAAATTTTATGAAATGTCTGTCATATTACAACATGATATGAGCGACCTAATTGAGGTTCAAGAACTCTTGGGTCATGGAATGTACCAATGTCTCAAAACAATACTACCCATTAAAGGGAGAATTTGAATCCTGAAAACACATATTATCATTATTACCAACTTGAACAACTAAGTCCCACAACCTGAGACTCAGTAAGCCTAACATAAATTATGTAGATTTCTCCTTTACCCCATCTGGAGTATCAAGAACCCCAAAAAACCTCTCTATATTTTCATCACAATTTAAAAATTCATGGGGACTCATGCTACCTTAGAACGAAGGATGATTTTAATTGAGAAAATCTTAATATTTTTTCATTTTCAAACCTGGTTGGACATCCATAGTAAGAGTAGGACCTGATCCGACCCTCTAATCCAATGCCCAGATACCCCAAACCATGGATTCCACTTACCCTTATTCAACTGGAAAGGGAGAATTCTATTTTTCATCTTCCCATGGTTGGTAATGAAGCCTTTGGGGAGGCATGATGTTACATGAATTAAAAAAACCTTTGAAACCATAAATACATTATCGGGAGGAAATTTCAATGAAAAAAAATTAAATATATATCCCCAAATCATAATAAAACCATATAAAACACAAAAATAATCCAAACTGGTCCACCCACACTTGGTGTCCTTGACCATTCTGTTGCGTATAAATTATACCTATAGGAGAAGTCAAAAAATCCCAAAAATCCCATGGTGACCAAAGGTATTTCAAGAGGTGTGTTTTCTCAACACCCCACTTGAAAGTAAAACCTCAATCCCTATTATTACTAACTCTTGTCTATCTAGAATATCTGAAATAAATTGACCCATAGAAATTGAAAAAACCTACTCCAATTCCATTTTTTCCTGAACCAAGCCAGGCTTCCATTGATCCGGAAACTCGAACTAACCCCTGGAATGTCCTAGAGGGAATTCTAGATCACCATGGGATGGATAATAGTTACTGGGCTTTACGAAAATCATTTTGGAATGATTTCAAACATGATAATTAAACATAAATAATTCACAGCAATACATCACAACCTATTCAATATCAAATGTTTCAGTATATTAACGATAACAGTACAACATGAGACATAATTTCATAATTACAATCATAATCCAAAACCACTACAAAGGGTATAGGATCCAACTATACTGACAAGCTTCAATGAAAAATGTGGGTCAACACCCCATTGAACCACCACCGACACCCACCAATGAAGAAACTATGGGCACATAGATCCACCATCATCACCATGGGGATCCTTGCCTTTACCTGGGTGAAACATAACAAGGTCTATATACCCCTGATAGTGAGACAAATTCCTTTTAGGATTCCAGAAAAAATGGATTCCATTAAATGGAATTATATTCCAACGCAACATGATTTTTTTATAGAAAAATAGATAGGTGAAATTTTAAATAAACATTCCATGAAATTAAAAGAAGAAATATATACAACAACAATCTAAAAGGTAAACATAGCATGAGCGCTATGGGATATCCCAAAACCACTAAGGTTATAGGGGTCCTAGGATCCTCATGATCTTGGTGATCACATATCTTAGAAATGATAGTCCAACTCAAGCCTCCAATCCCCACCACAAATATGTTTACTTAGTGTTGTTATGTAAATACTTGTATGGGAGACTAGGCCTCATCCCCGATGACTAAATTAATGTATTAGACCTAGTATGGTCAACTAGATTACAAAGATTCCATTGTTCCCTATGTCATTCCCTAGGTCACATGGACCACATATTACACAATCATATTTCAATCAATTTAAACACACTTGGAAAATGTCAGTTTTCATTACACAAACCAATTTTAAATCCATACACGCACCAAAACCTTAAAAAAAATAATTCAAACCATCCTCTAATTTTATAGAACCCATTTTAAAACAAATTTAAGCATAACAAATCATCAAACAATGTCAAAGTATGGAACCACCTTCCTCTTGGTTGGTAATCACCCTAAACCGGTTGAAAACTACAACCACACAAAAGAGAGACCCTATAAAAGAAATATCACACCACATTCATCAATATTTAACCCAATGAATCATTATTGAAACCAAATTAGGTCAAAACCCTTGATGGAGAAAGAACCCCCAAGAAGAATAGGTTAAGAGACCAAGAACAGATAACAGAATATAAGAGGAGGAGCTTACTTGAATATTTCCTAAATAATAAACAACAATACCAACCAAAAATTGACTTCCAATGGAGACCAGAAGAAGAGGGTGGTACAACTATGTATAGGAAGACCGAATGGGGTGATTTGGGTGTGATTTGGGGTTAAAATTTGGGAGGGTAGTTTAGGAATTTTATGATTTTTAATGATCTATAAGACTGTAAGGTTTGGCCACACCATTTTCCAATCCATGTTCCAACCATGTGGAACCTTTGTCCAAGTGGAATGATATCCATACAACTTTACTAGAGTGGGTCCATGCCCATGCACCTAACTATGCGCCTCACACTGAGCCACTATCAAAGGTGCACAGTTAGACATGGAGGGTTGCACACATGTGAGCTAGGTTATGAAACCTATACAGTTTAACCATCCATGACACATAGTTTTTACTATAATGGAATGTAATTTTCAAGTAATTGTGAACCTCCTATTGTCTGACCCGAAACACTCCATTATTCTCATAAAATCCCAAGAAATGAACATAATAAAAGTGTGGATAAAAATAAAATATTAAATACATCAAAATAAAAAAACATATGTAACAAATAATATCATTATGATATGGGTATAGTGATATTATTACAAAACCACATCACAATCATTCATTAAATCAATCTATGTTCATTTCTGGGTCAATTTAAACACATAATTGAAAAAACCTATAAATTTTTACCAGGAATGACTATGGGAACATAATCAATGGTAAAATATTATATAAATGTGTAAATAAGTTTTTTTATTCTAGATATATTATATCAATATTTGATTCATTGATTAATAAAACAAACTTCGATTATCATGAATTAGAAAAACATGATTGTTATTTATTTAATCTTAAAATATAAAGACTAAAACACACACTAAAATATTTTATAAAATTTTAATTGATTATAAAACACTCATTGTTGTAATCATAATGACCTATTAAATATTAAATTTGTATGAATAAGGAATATGGATGCAACTATTATGAAACAAATATAAATGATGAAGTCTACAAACACTTGATGTGGAAAATCAGAAGAATTATTATAAAGATTGATTGGTTATGAATAATATTAATGAAAATGGATATGAGTAGTGTAAAACCAAAAAATTTATGTGTGTTACCTCTTTTATTATGTATTTTGATCTTATAAAATCCTTGTTTGGAGTTTTGGTTGTTTTCTTAATGCTTTGGAGTGTTTTTGAATGGTTTTTGGAGGTGTTCGGTTTGAGAATGGTTAGTATAAATTGTGAACAATATCCAAGAAATAATGAATGGGATGTTGGGAGTTACTAGGTAGGTCTATAGATTGGATATACTATGTTGGTTACCATAGAAAAACATGAAAGATAAAATAGTGGGGATAAACACATTCGGCACAAAGTTTGTCTAACCATGTAATCCAAACATAAGAGGGTGTGGAATTAGGATAGTAGCAGCCCATAGATGGCACACAGTTTCCCAAATCTTATGGAACAACCATGTTTATATGTACTTTGGGAGGCATTGACTTGCTCACATTCGGTACATGGATTGAATATTTTTTGTGAAATAACTATGTAATGTTATGTTAACGATCTAAAAATTATGATTTAATTTCTAATAAAACCCCAAACCTGCATTGTACTCCAATTCCTCCAAGGTCTCAAACTCCTCTTCCTCCCTAGTTTTCCTTGCATTTCCCTTTGGTCTGGAGGTATTTTTTAATGATTCAATGTTCATTGGATATCTATAATGGTTGGTAAGTTCTTGTTATTCCATGTTCCTCTTAGATATACACTTCTCCTCTATCTATCTCTCTCAAATACAAAACCTTATTTTTTCATAAGATAGATCTATGTTCTGTGAATGGAACATTGATGAGATCGTCTGGATATATAGCAGGGTTGTTTTTGTGATCCTGGATCTAAACTTTATCTATTTTGTTCTTTATTTTCATCATACGTTGAGCTGTAGGTGGATTTTTTTCTCACCTCCACTTATTCTAGATCGTGAAGATGTGTTTTCAAAATAATGTCCAAAATTTTCTATAGAGACATGTTATGATGTTTTTCAAGGAGACCATTTTTATTTTGTTTTTGGAAATATAGACAAGTATATGGATTTTGGATGACCACATTTTTTATAAATTTTAAATTATTGTTTTTAAATTATGTTATTTTTTTTAATTCTATAAATATGTTTGATGACATGTTATAATGGAAAATTTTATTTATGTGAGAAATTTTTTCATGGAATTTTTCCGAAAAAATTGGTGTGTGTCAATGAGATGAATCATGGTCATGAAGTACCATAATCAATGTGGTTTAGTGTATGGTCATTAACTAAAATCATCAATTTGAGACACCAAGATTTTGTGTGGGTGTGGGTGTGTTTGTGAACATGGTAAATGTTATTCTAATAGAAAAGTAATGATAATAAGATGTTAATTTATTTTATCTCATGGATTTTATTTTTTTACTTTTATTAACTATTAAAAAACTCTTCAATTATTTTATTCAAAATATTATAATTGGTTCTTGTCTAAGTGGTGTGTATTGGAACTTATTCTGGGAATTCCTATTGAGTTAATAATCACCCCCCATTTTGGGAGCTATTGAGTTTTTGTAGATATCACATTTCAGGATACATGTAAAGTAAAGGGGTCTCATTTCTCTAGAGATTCGTATTTATATTGATGATAAGGCTGGGGGAGTTAGAGCATGGAGCTAGTTTGGGAGTTTTTAGGATGATTCCACATTTGTGTCATTGGGATTACTCAATTATTATTACATATCATGCATCTTATTTGTAATTTTCTAAGACTTAAATTCATAGGGGTAGATGAATAAATGGTGTTTTTTCTTTTTATAGAGAATAGAATAGGGTAGAAATTTTAGGAATCAACTATAGGTTGCTATGGAAAATGTGGTTGCACCTGATCCATAGGTGATCCAATAACATATCTGGTGAATGATAAGGGATTTTAGATCTAATGACATACAAAATTAAAATGATGATCCCTAATAATTATATAATTCAATAAAATTTCTGAATCAATTTATAATAATCATTTAAGGGGTTTCTAAACCTAAAAAAGATGTGTTTCTTCTGAATAGGGTGAATGAAATCTTTGATTTACATATATTTCTAGTCGATCTAAAGGTCAAGTAAGAAACTTATATGTAAGAGGATCGTTAATTATAATGTTGAGATTTATCTTTACAAACTAATATCATCCAATGTATTGCATGGGAGGACTTTGAAGAATAGTTAAACAAAAAATTCTATCCTCACATGTTGTACATTGGAATAATGAAATATTTAATCAAGCAGAAACATGAAAATATCTCTATGAAAGGGTATACATCTAAGGTTATGAACATTGTTCTATTTTCACCAGAGGAAGCATCATGTGCATCCGTAAAGAAATTCATCTTTGATCCTAAGATATGATCATATATTCTCTCTAATATAGTATGCCTTTGTATTTGTAGACTATATAGAGATGGTAAAAATAGTGATTGTGGAAAAATTGGAATCTGAAGAAATCTAGTTGGAGGTAGTATGTTTATTTCTTCCTGAATATGTGGGAACTCGAATTTTGGGAATAATCATAAGATAAAAACATATTTCCAAGGTAGTGGTGTATCTCATAATTATACTAAATGATCAATTAACATTCATCCATGGCCAAAAAATAAATTGGGATGCATTCAAGGTGGTTCCCTTGATCATATGATATGAAATATTACAACACCACCTAGAGAATTTCACAACTATAAAAAGATGTGAAAACTTTGGTGTAATTTATTTACTTCTCCAAGGTCTAGTGCGTGATATATATTTCATGATTCATTGAAACCCCATTCTTCAACTACAAAATATCATCACATAAATTCCCACCCTAAAAATTGATAGATCTAGGATGATTCTAGGAACCCCACGAATCATCACGTAATTCACATATAACATGGAATAATAGAACAAGGAGGAGAAAGTATGTAATTATATGGGGATAAAAAAATGATCCTGAATAATTAATTAGGTATTTCTATTGTGTGAGTTGTGATTATTTTGAATTCCACCCTAATTTATAACTTTTTTTGATACAGAAAAATCCCACTCTTTTATTAGTTCTCATGGTTTTGATCATATGAGTTTACATATTCAGATTATTCCTTCTATTTTTAAACATCAGACACCTATATTACAACTTGAGTGTGGATCCTTTAAGAGTGAAGTGTGATCCATAACTACTGATAGTGATAAATTGGTTTGTGATTTATCTATTCTAGAGATAGATATCGATTTCATGATTTTGGTAATGGATTATTTGATAAACTTTAAGGCCCACATTGACGGTTATTCTGGAGACGTTAGATTCACATCTTCTAATTTTTCTAACTATATCATTAATGGATATTGAGATTTTAATGATGGTATATAATAATATTTCGTAGCAGTATTTGGGACTATATATTATTAGTTTATAGTATTCACATAATAATATGTTGATGAAATCTAATATAGGGATTTATTGACCACCAGTGACAAATTTCCAAATGAATTTCCATAAATTTTATATAGGTTTCCACTTAAAATAGAAGTTGAATTTATATTTTATCTCCTAACAGGGAGCATTCCAAATTCAATTCTATGTTATAAATGATAAAAAAAAAATTTAGGAAATTTAAATCACATATATAATAGTTTTAATGAAAATGGATCTTTTGACCAAACACTTCTCTATTGGTACCACCAGTTCCTCTTACAAAAAGTCTAGATGGATCTCTTTGAATTTGGGTGGATTATGGTAAGCTCAAAAAAGTGATAATAAAGAATCAATACCCCCTTCCACTAATTGATGATCTATTTGATCAATTTTGGGGACCCAATGATTATATAAAATTTATTTTTGATTGGGATATCATCATCATTTAGTTTAGAAATAGGATATTTCGAAAATAACTTTTTCAGGTAATTGTTTCCATTATGAATATGTGGTTATGACATTAATAAATATGAATTCACTAAAATAATTTATGGAATATATAAATTAGAGCATTCATAGGTAACATAACTCTTTTGTAGTGGTGTTTTTCATTGATATTCTGGTTCATTCTAGCACTATGTCTTATCATCATAAATACTTCGCCTTAGTATTGGGTGTCTTTTTAGAACGTCACAATTATGCTATGTTTTTGAAGTGTGGTTTCAATATTCAAGAGGTATTTTTCCATTCACATGTTATTTCTAAAAAATGGATTCTATATATATATTGTAAAAAAAATTATATTATTTCATGGAAACCAATGAAGAATGTATTTGAGATATATTGTTTTATTAGATCGGCATGATATTACAAACTATTTGGTTGTGATTTTAAACTAATTCCCTCAATGATTAAAACACTAAAAATGAAAGGTGTTCCATTCCATTGGACTATTGAGTTCATTAAATATATTCAATATATTATTGTTCAACATACCTCAACACATATCCTTATGTTTATAGAATCCTGATACGGATATGTGGTCTACTATGATGTACATGGATCTAGGATGGATTGTGTTTCATGTATGGAGATCATATTATATCGTATGGATCATGGTATTAGTGGGAGCATGAGAAAAACTACCTGAAACATGATTTGGAATTGGCTACTATATCCCATGACTTAAAACCTAATGTCATTATCTTTTTGGTGAGAAATTTATAGTTTTTATATACCCTGAGAGATTGAAACACATTTTATCACCAATATATATTAATATATGGAAATAAAGATTGATGGAATGTCTTTATATCTTTAACTTTGACTTGAATAATACATTTGTTAAATATAATTATATGTCTCATTTGTTATGAATTAAATCATATATCCAATTCACAAAATAGGGTTTAGAGAAATATAAGTTAATATCGGTTATAACTAATACGTTTTTGAATTCTATTGAACAAGGTGATGTTGTGATTTTTTTTTTCTATTTTTCATAATTTGGTTGATCAAGTTAAAGATTCTCAGAAATTCAATATTTAATGTCTAACCATGACTTCAACACTCAATGGTGTAGGTACTATTGAGGAATAGATACTACATGGGAGATCATTGCTATGGTTTAGAAGACATATTATTATTCCTCTTACTTGTCATGAATAGTTTATTAATCCGTACCAACATTGAATATTTTCTATTCATCCCAGTATTAAAAATATCTATTAGGAAATGAAAGCATTGTTTTGGTTGGTTTGTATAAAGAAAAAATTTGTAGATTTTGACTCAAGATTCATCACATATTATTAGGTTAAGGTGAATCACCAATAAGAAGTTGGTATGTTGCATTCCTTACCCATCCCCATGTGTAAATGGAAGTAGACAGCTATGGATTTTTTTCAAATTCCACCATGAATGTTTATGAAACACGATTCTATATGGGTGATTTTGGATTGTCTCAAGAATACATCCCACTTTATCTATATTTTTGAATCCAATATAGTATAATAGTTGTCAAAATCAATATATAAGAAGTTATAAAGTTACAAGGATTACTAGTTTTGATTGTGATTAAGTTAGACCCCCAGATTACATCTCTATTTTGGATTTCCTTATAGATATCCCTTTGAACATAGCTGAAAATCATCACATCTTATCGTCCTATATTGGATGGAGGATCCGAGTTGGTGATCCAAATGTTGGATGAAATGCTCAGATGGTGTGATGGATTTTGGTGGCTCTTGGGGTGATCATATTTCATTAGTTCAGTTCTCATGTAATGAAATTTATTAATCCTTGTTAAATATGGATCCATTAAAATCCATTTATTTTAGTCCATACAATTCCCTACTTTATTAGGTGGAAACATGTGAGACATCACTTATTATACCAATCCTTGTGCCTGATACAATAGAGATGATATATAGAGTCTAAAATATAATGGATACGGCTCAAATTTATCATTCAAGGGACTTCTGGATCGGTTGTATTCCATGGCATCAGGATATGATTTTCCTTCACTATAGGTGGTGCACGAGGATTTGGAGGGGCTGAACATAGGGGTGTCATTCAAGGATGTGCTTTCCAGATCATCATTGGCCCTGGGGACCTCCGTGGAATGGGAGAAGCTGCCCTCAATTCTGGAGTTGGTTGAAACACACCCTGTTGTGGTGTAGCAGATAGGTGCATCTAGGGAAGAGGGAGCACTGGTGGTGGTCATGTCATAGAATGAGCTTTAGGAGGAAGTGGCTTACCACCAGCTGTCTTTGGTGGCTCGTTTCGGACGTAGAAAGACGATGCTCAACTTGTTTAAAAGCTGTGTGGATTCCTGTGCCTAAAGAGACCTGCGGTGTTCACTGAGATCTCTAGAGTGGGATTATTCATCCATACATTCTCAAGTGATGATTTTGTAGTATAGTGGGTGTGTGCTGCTTGTAGGTGTGTATTTGGAAGTACTCTTTGTCCCGGTGGTCTTGGGACTGTCACTACAGCTGGATGTCTTCTTTGGAGGCAGTTTGGTTGAGTTTTTCAGGGCTTCCACTGACTTTCCATAATCCTCCGATTCATAATGCGTTGGATGATTCTCGTGGGGTGTCCCTGGTTCATGTGTGGAGATAATATGTCTTCTGGCATCGTCTTGTCCACATATCTGTGTGAAGGTGGATATGTTGGTGGAGCGGCCTTCGCGTGTTCTTATAAGATCAGATGACTGCTTCAGTTGGTGGAAAAGAATTATATACAAATAACCGATGGGGTTTTGTGGTTTATGTGGTCTCTTGGTCATAATTTGGTGGTGTGGAGGCGCCAGTTGGTGACAGAGAGATCCTCGAGGGGACCTACTACAGTTATTCTAGTCATGGATATGTCGTGATCGAGGGAGCCAACTCCAAAAGTTCGAGTGGTGGAGGAGGTTACCATTGGAGGGGCACATCAATTTTGAATTCAGGAGGTAGGCCACACGCTCTAGGAATGACTTCGGTGTGGCGGATGGATGTGTTTCCCAAGGAGTCTCTGGTGGTCTCGGTGTGTCTAGGTGTTTTAGTGTTGAACACAGATGTTTTATCGGAAAGCATGCGCCCTTTGGAGATTGGTTCTTCCAACAGTGCTCAGACCATTGTTCCAGTGGTCTCCGTGTTGAGGGACCACTCTATATCTTGGGATTCATGTGGCATTCTCTTTCTCCTTCCTCAGTGAATTCCCAGGGTGGTGTTTTCATACCAGACACCATTTTTTATTTCACAGAAACTCTCCCCGCAGTCAGTGAAGAGATCTATGTCTTCTAATCTAGCGTTAGGGGTAAATGGTCATGATATGGGAGAGAACTGTCGGTAGATATGGTGTGGAAACTCAAGGCGACGTGTGACTCTTCTCCTCAGATCCTCTTCATCTCCCTTCAGTATAGCGAGTCAGACAACAGTCTCTTTTCATCGCCTCCTAAGTCTTGTCGCTTTTCTTTATCAAAGGTTTTGGATGTTTCGTGAAAGAGGACCATTCTCACGCCAAAATGGGTCTTCTCTCCTGATTGGGCATCAAGGCCGATCACTCTCTATAAGACGATAGAGTCAGGTGGCATATCATTCATATCCCTACCTAATGGATCTGGTCATAAAGACCGGAAGCACTTGTGAGTATGGTATCACTCCTCATCTAGAATTCCCAGGGTCTCGGGGCATTAGTGAAGTGTTCCTTCGTGGAAAATTAGTCATGCATACATTTGACTTCTCTCATGGCCATACTCGAGCCCCTGAAAATACACAGATAATCTTCCCATGAAGGCGTTGAAAATGGGTTATTCCATGTTCTTGCATGGGCACCTGCGTAACACTCATATATGGGTTTGTTGGAGGAACAATGTTGTGGTGGAGTTGGTTGTTCCCTCATCGTAGTGCATGGACATTAATATTTCTGGTAATGGTTTGGTGATTATGTTTATTATTTTATATGCGAGTAACAATGTGTAGGAGAGAAAGCTCCTATGGAAGAACCTGAAGTCTACACAATCAAATGAGTCACACATTAATTGTACCAGATAGGTGACTTTTCAATATCCATGGGTTGGATTTATTCTCCAAGAAAACGGTAACGAATATTCATAGAGAACATTCAAACAATGATATGCTATAGTTAGACATCAATCATGGAGACATGTGTTGGCGGTAATTCCAATACAACATTAACTCACATCAAGTGGAAAGTTTCAAGGCCATGCTTCAATGCTCATGGGCAAGAGAAGGGGCATGGAGGTCCTGGAATGGTCCAGAAGGCTGGTTGAGGTGCCTTAATGATTATATACAAATCATTATGGTGAATAAGAACATGGACAATTTGTGGATGGAAATACCACAAGAATATATTAACATCTTGGAGAAGGGTTTTCTGGATGCGTGGGAAGATAACGATTTCATCCTGCTTTGTGATAAGTGTGTGCTGCTAGCTGAGAATTTGTTACAGGTTTTGAGGGATCTTAAACAGTGGTATCCGGTTATGTGTCTCAAGAAAGGGGACTAGAATAGTGTTTCTTCAATACATGTTTGAAGGAATGGAGCTTCATGAAAATTAATCTGAACACGGAGAATGGTGGCTTCACAACTGATGTAGAGGTGGTTGGCCATCTCGCATTGGATTATTTTAAAAGTCTATTTGAAGAGTAGGTGACTGCAAGGAGCATGGGAATCCTGGGATCTGAGAATTAAGTGGACTTTATGGGTCTCTTTTCACCGCTGATCAATGAGAGGGATAATCTAAATTTTTTTGCATTACCATCTAAGGAGGAGGTTAAGGAGATGGTGTTTAGCATCCCTAGGGATAGTGCACCGGGTCCATATGGATTCCCGAGGGATTTCTATGTTTCGGCTTGGGACGTGGTGGGACCTCAGGTGGTGGAAGAAGATCAGGATTACTTCAATGGAGTATGTTTACAAGGTTCGTCTGCACTTCTTGCTTTTTCCTTCTTCCATAGGTCAGGGACCCAACCAATATTGGTCAATATAGACCAATATGACTCTAAAATGTGTCTTATAAGATTTTTTCGTCTTTGATCTCAACCAGGATGAGAAGATTTCTCTCACTATTGCATTCATGTGAACAACATGGCTTCATTAGAGGATGTAGTATACATGGAGCATATTTGATTGCAAGTGAATTGGTGAATGATATCAACCTGAGTTCAGTGGGCTCAAATTTTAATATCCATGTGGATATGGTTTAAGCATATTGACGATTTGAGTGCATCATTCTTATTCAGGCGATGAGGAGGTATGGGTTCCATGAGTGGTTTTGTGATATATTCATCAGATGTTCCTCATATGTATGGCTAACTGTCTCGATCTTGGGGAAATGCTTTGGTTTCTTTAAACCGGTTTGGGGGGTTTGACAGGGGGACCCCCTTTCCCCAAGCCTATTTGTTTTGTCAGATGAACATATTTCTCGCAATCTTTGCAAAGAAATGGAGGAGGGA
This sequence comes from Viscum album, assembly GCA_963277665.1. Taxonomy (NCBI): domain Eukaryota; kingdom Viridiplantae; phylum Streptophyta; class Magnoliopsida; order Santalales; family Viscaceae; genus Viscum; species Viscum album. The sequence goes on from OY728155.1 coordinate 1,453,466,942, forward strand.
AAGTTGACAACCTACCACATTATAGGAGGAATGGTAGGCATCACACACTTAATGTTTGCTGATAACATATTAATTCTCACTAATGGGCAATGACAATCCTTGTTGAATCTTATGTTGATATTGGGCACATATGGGTGGTTGAGAAGGCAGGTCATTAAATCTTTTAAAAGATTTTCATATATCTCCACCAAGTGTTCTCCGAGTCCTTGCAGGAGTATTCTGGATATTCTGGGATGTCAGTAGAGATAGATGCTGATTATTTATTTGGGGGTGCATCTTTCCATTGGTCACATCAGGAACCACTAGTTTTAGGATATCATTTCAATTTTCATTTAAAGGATTTATAATTGTAAGAGAAGGTTTCATTCCATTGGTGGGTGGGTGGTATTGGCAAATAGTGTGTTGACATCGATTCTTATGCATGTGGTTTCAGTGCTCCAGCCACATAAAGGGGTTTTTAAATGGATTGAGAGCATTCTAAATGAATTCATGTGGGATTACAACCATGTGCAATGTGCTCATTGGCCATCATTGGATCACATGTCCAGGATATTGGAAGAGGGGGAAGTGGTTTTACGTGATGTTAAATGATCCGTGCAAAGGATGCAAGGTAGGCTAGTTTGGGAGATCATCATGGGTGAGTCACTGTGGGAATTGTTTTTTAGTGAAATGTATGGAGATAAAAGGAGGGGAATTTGCTACTGTATCTCGGTTCAAAATACTGGCTTAGAGCATGGTTTTACATATTAAGGCTCTCTCGGATTCAATTAGGTGGATTGTTGGGAAGGGGTATTCACCACTAATGAAAAAAATGGCCTATACCCACGGTTTTGGGAACCGTGGGATGGAACGGCGTTGGTATAGGTCCCCAGCCTATACCCACAGTTTTCCAAAACTATAGGTATAGGTGTTCTACCACCGTGTCAAAAAAACATTCCCAATTTCCACAGTGTCAATGGCTTTTACCCACGGTTTCAAAACTGTGGCTATAGATCCTAAAATAATTCTATAGGCGGGTATCGATCTCGCAACCTCTTTGCTACAAAGTACCGCGTATAACCACTAACCTACCATAAATTATTTGTATATATATTTCCATTCAGTTATATATAGTTAATTAAACCATGGTTATAGAGGGAAGAACCATGGGTATATGACTCCTGCCAAAAAAATTCCTTCCCGCGGAAACAAAAATTTCCCGGCACACACATGGGAAACCTAAACCCACTATTTTTCAAAACCTTGTGTATAAGTTTTTTATCCCTGACCTATCCCCATGGTTTTCCCCAAAACTGTGGGGATAGGTACCCCTATACCCACATTTTTTGAAAATAGTGGGTATAGGTCAATTTTCATGACCTATCCCCCCGGTTTTGGAAAACTGTGGGGATAGGTACCCCTATACCCACGTTTTTTGATAATCGTGGGTATAGTTCAATTTTCAAGACCTATCCCCAATGTTTTGAAAAACCGTGGGGATAGACCCCCCTATACCCTTGGTTTTGGATACATGTGGGTATAGGTCTTGAAAATTGACATATACCAATGGTTTTACAAAACCGTGGGTATAGGGGGTCCCGATCCCCATGGATTTGGGGAAAACTGTGGGGATAGGTCCATTTTCCAGTAGTCCATGTTTTGGGAAGATCAATTGGGTGGGAGAGAAACTGGATTTTTTTGGATGCCCCAAGGAAGACATCTAATACAGTGAGTCCTTCCTTTAACATGAATTGTTGTTGAAATTTCTCAACCTGTACTAGTGGAGGGTAAAAGAAGGCATCATCTTGAATGAGGATCCAGATAAATTTTGCTACATGGGGTCATCTTCGGGATGGTTCTACGCTAAATACTACAGGAGAAGGATGATTGAGTATAGAATGTTGGAGATGGGAGCTAGTAATGTTTTGTGTAAGGAGACTCCAGCAAAGATGAATTTTCTTGTTTGGCGGTTTAGAAACATGGAATTTCCTATAGACAAGAATGTACAATAGAGAGGGATTGCTTTAGCATCGTGGTGTTTTTACTGTGATCTTTCGCAAGTTGAAACAATTGTTCAACTCTTCTTTCGGAGAATCTGGGAACATCACATATGGTCACTATTCACTCCACAACCTTAACTTGGGTAGGATCAACTAACTGTTCATATGTTCATCGATACATGGTTTCTTATATTCAAAGGTTGGGCTGAGGGATGCAAGGTTCGGGTGGTCTTTCTTACCGTGAAATGTTGGGTCATATGGGAAGTACGCAATCAAGACAAAGGAGGTATCATGGGGTCTCCCTTTCTCTTGCAGGCCCGGTTGAGTTCGTTTATAAAGGAGATGGGGTAGTTTTTTCCGGGGAACCAGTTAATGGCTCTATTGTGTGGTAGTACAAACTGACCCAGTAGTCTCAAGAAGAAAGAGGTTGTGTTGATTAGGTGGATACTGCCATTGCAGGGCTAGAAGTTGAATGTGGATGGGTCTTGTATGAGGGTATTAATGATTAGAGGAAGTTTGATTCAGGATCAGAGGGGTTTGGTCTTCATTGACTTCAGAACATTCTATGGTATGCGGTCTTATTTGGGAGAAGAGGTTCATGAACTTTTCACTGGCATGGAGATTTGTAGGGTGCTGGAGATCCAGGTGAAGGAGATTGAGTCCGATTTATAAATTATGGTGTCTTATATATATAAATAGTGGGCGGATCCTTGGCAATTGATTTATCTGCTTTGGAGGTGCATCAAAAAGTTCATGCTCGGACATAATCTACATCATATTAGGAGGGAAGGTAATTTTACCACTGGCTCTCTTGCTCCGATTTGGAATCTTATTGATACTCTAATAATTTATGATATCTTAGGTTCCATTCCATTATAGTTTAGGAATGTGATCCAAGGGGATTCTATGGGCTTCCACCATTTTCTTCCTCCATGAGGTTGTTTTTTCGATGTAAATCAAGGCCGATATTAATAAAAAGTTATGTGTATGTTTTGTTTAAAGTGGGTTTCATGTCACGTAATTGATAAAGTACCAGCCTAATCCTAACCATGTGATTTGATGGGTCCAAGTTAATCATGAACCATATTTTGTATTGATTAATGAAATTATATGGATTATGGATAGGAAATAGAGGATTTTGTATGGATAAATAATTGAGTTGGTATAGGATTTATGGAAGAATGTTCAGATTATGGAAGGTAATTATGAATATGAGAAGGAAATTCGAGAATATTTTCCTGAGATCTACCAAGAAAAAACTGTCCACCACTATTTTAGAACATAAATAAAACTAGTGGTATAATTGAACACCCTATGTTTAGGCAATTTACACCCTTTATGCATTTTGATTTTATAAAATACATTTTATGAGTTTTGAGAGTTTTCTATGGATTTGGAGTGTTTTTGAATTTATTATAGGGGTGAATTATTTGAGCAAAGTATGTATAAACTATGAACTCTCTTTAAGAAACCATGCAAGGGATGTTAGGAGTCCCTGGGATGGTGCATGGTTTCGCCAAACTCTAAGGGTTCCCATGAGAAATCATGAAATACGAAACCATGGAGAAAACAGTTGGCGAATAGATTGTCTAACAATTCAATCCAACTATGAGAGTGAATATCCATATGATATTATCAACATATGGTTAGTGAATAGTTTTCCAAACAGTGTGGGACAACTACGTGGATAAACTGTGTGGATTTTTATTTTGGGTGGTAGTAGAATATATACGATTGGAAAACAGTTTTATATATCATAGGACATAACTATGTGATGTGAAGTAAATTCTACAAAAATTAATTATTAATTTTTATTAAGGTCCTAAAACCCTCATTATTCTCTTATTTATCAAGGATATCAAACTTTTTTCCTCCCATATATCCCTTGGATATTTCCTTTTTTCTACTGAAATATTTTTTTGATTAAAAGTTCACTGTAGATCCAAAATCATAAGTAAGTAATTTTTCTTCTTTTTTAATCCTATAACTACTCTTATATTATATATTGGGGTCACAGATCTAATCCATTATATATAGATATATGTGTTATTGAAGTAAATGTGATTGGATCTTGTTGAATATATTTAAGGGAATGAGTTGTGAGACCATGTCTACAATTTCATAGTGTTTTTATTTATTTTCATCATCCATTGAGAGATAGGTGGTTTCACTGTCATCTATACATGTCCTAGAACATGGATTATTTTTTGGCTTATATATTTTTCATAGAACCATTTTATAATTTTTGAGTTATTTCTTAATGGAAGTAATTTTTAATTTTTTTGGTAATACGGTAAATTTTATATATTTAAGAAATCCTCATTGTTAATAATTTTAACATGATATTATTTAATCTATGTTATTATTTTGATGAATTAATAATGCTTGATGAGATTTTTTCAAGGATGATTTAATTTATATGGAATATTTTGGAACTGAATTCGATACAATTTTATTGGTGTGTTTTAATTGGTAAGAGAATGGTTGTAAATTACCACCATAAAATTTTGATAGAGTATGGTCATGAGGTTCCACTATCAATGTGAGATTCCATGATTATGTGCATGTGTGTATGGGCATGTGTGTGTGTGAAAAAAGGGAATAGTTATTCCAAGTGATAAGAAATGATAATAATTTTTTATTGTTTTTATATCAGGGATTTCATTTATGGATATTCACATACTATTTATCTACTTCTAAAAAGGTTTAAATAAAATTTGAAAGCTAGTTCAATTCATAGTGGGATTTGTTGCGAAGACTTTGGGGAATGCCTACTATGTATATAATCACACCCTTTATAGAAACTATTTTGTGATTTAAAATATCATATTTCACGATACAGGTAAAGGAAATGATCCTTAATTCTCAAGTGATTAATCATGATACCAAGGATGGGGTAGGTGGAGTTCGAGCATTGAGATAATTTTCGAATTACGTGGGTTGATTCCACATTGGTTTTATTTTGTTCTGTTATCTTTCAATTCTTTGTCAGTTACTATCTCTTGTTTATTTTGTGACTCTAATATTGTTTTACATTTGATTCACTTTTTAGTTGTATTATTTTTAATAATGAATCATATATATGGTTTTGATGGTTTCATTTTTGTTGTTAAGTTATTTTGTTTCATTTGGAAAATCATCTCTCAATGTTATCCTTAGAAATTGGTATTTATTTTCAGACCTTGGTGTCTTCAGGATGTCACATAAGGCTTTTGTAAGCTCTTCCACTTCCCAATACATTTGATGAGGGAATAAACTTACAAGTAAAGTTCTAAATTATTTTATTAACAAAGCTATGTTTTTATTCAGGAGGATAATGTACATTATTAGATGATAGAAATAAGAGTTATCAAATTCCATCTCAAGTTGCCTTCATTGAGACAAGTATTGTACTTATACACCTATTTTCATTTTTTTTATAAATCCAAATTTTTATATTTTATATGTAATCCCATTTATTTCCTAGTATATATAAATATATTTTCTGATTTAACTATCATGTGATTCAGATCTAAAAATGTTACTCAAGACGTTAGGGTTTTCATCTAAAGTTCATCTTATGAACAAAGTTTCAATGTAATTACTATTTGATATATCATGTTATACATTTTTTAATCATTGTATTTTAATTTAAATTAAAATCCCTCTTTTTTAATGTTTTTTATTTGATTTATTCTAAATTTTTAATGGCTTTCTTGGACTCAATTCTAATTCTTCATCATATAATATATTCTCTGCACATTGTTTTCTTTTAATGGTGTATTCACTATCCTTGGATACATTTTTATCAAATTCCTTATATTTAATGTGATTCAAAAGCCTAATTAAATTCCCTTATATATGTTTTTATTGAATTAGTCATTTCCCCAGTAGTGAGGATTTTTGTTAATTCCATTTTCAATCATTGAGTTATGATATTTCTTTGAAAATACTTCGTATATGTTTGGTATGTTATATCCTTTGATTGTATTATGTGTTATTATGTCCTTGATGTTAGGTATATATATTCCAACCACATAAACCCTTTAATAAATATTTCTCACTTCATTGGAAATGTTATTATAAAATCATCCACATTCATTCTTTGGATTCATTATGATCATATTATTCTACTATGGAATTTGTCATATACTCATTGTCATATATTATGTTAAAATCAAATTTTACATATCACATTATTATTTATTCTCACCTAGAATTTATGATGTTCTACATAAATTGGGAAAAGTATTGATGTATCATCTATTTTTATTACAATAAGGAATATTATTGTAATGTTTAACAATCTACCTTATGCCTTTAGATTAGTTATGAGCAGTTTAACCCATTAATTTACATGGGAAATTTTTTTAGCACCCATATATATAAATATATAGTATTATTTGAATGGTTTATTAGGAGTTGTTTATTTTTTTCTTATCGTGGATGTGTTGGACCTAAACAAGTTATGGGTGAGGACCAACATTAAATAGCGTGTCGATTCATCGACAAGTCTCATGAGATAAAAAAAGATCGGTTTTAGTATATTACTCTTCCCCTAATAGGATATTTTCTTCGATAAAATCCTTGATAGAATGATGTTTTGGTTATGGTATTGACGATAAGTAAATATTCATGGCATAAGGACTTAAAAGCTAGTTTATGATGTCTGTATTTATACATTTCATATGTATGAGATCAATATTATTGATATCCTTATTATCATATATTGTCATCGATATAGAATGATTTCATCATAAAGTTGATTATGTCATCATGTTGTTTATCTCTTTGTGAAATAGTATTTTATGTCAGGTTTAAACCATTATTTCTTTTGTAATATGTTTCCCTTGCTGAGAATTTTATCTCACACCTTCTAATGTTTCCATTTCTCAAATGTTATGAGAAAATTGTTACATGTGACCTGATTTGAGTGACAACATGTCTAAAATAATTCATGGTAGATGTTGATGACTTATTATGAATAATGTGTTTTTCTATAAAATAAGAAATTTTATAATTGATACAAAGAACATGGGATTTATCAGTTTTTGTTTTTTACAAATTATCTAAAAATATAAACATGAAAAGATCATTTGGATATAATATAAGAAATAAGCATCCTTTATTTTTTAATTTTATATGGTCATATCCATGATTTTATTGTTAGTATCAAAGCAATTATGTAAATTAAGTGTCCATGAGAACCATATCCATGAGTTAGGTTTTGGGGAGTCAAATGTATTCTAGAAGATATCCAGCATAGAGTATTCAACAAAGATTAGTACCATGATTCCTTCTTGGTACACTATAATCGATATCAAACATGATAAATAATAATGATTGAGTTCAACCATTTAGGGGGAATAAAGCTAGATATAATGATTCCAGAAACCTGATATGTTGGGGAAGAAGAAGTGATAAATTATATAAAACAAAAATTGAATAAGTTCTCAACATTATAATTCTGAATGATTAATTTCGTGATAGAAATTATTTGGATGATAATGATGTTTAGTTACAATGTGATGATGTTTTGGAGGTTGGGGAGTGTATCATTATCAAGGTGCAATGATATAATATCTTATCCTTATATAAAATTAAATTACAAGATTATAGATGAGAGTTTTAACTTGTTAGATAAGGGAATATATCTTGAAAAAATGTGAAGTAACCTAATTTTTGGTTGAACAATTTTATTCAATTTATTGAGATGGATTCTGAAAATAAGTTGAATAGAAATCTTTTAAACAATCCTTGAAATGTATTATCTGATGTGGAATCACTTGTTGAATTATTTATTAAGGTATTTTATGTTAAATTTAATCACACATAATTTTTAAACCGAACATGGATAATGTAAATTTAGTGTTGGATAAACTATGACTCATTTCATTAAGGAAACCAACATCTCATTTCTCCCAAGAAATTGAAACAATACCTTCAGTTAGTCACACTGGTTTTAATAAATATTTCATCATCATTTCCAACATCAATCATCAAAAACCTTTTACCATAAATGTATTTTCAAAACATCCAATCCATGAACTCACCTTTTTCATATACATTAGTAAAATCTACATAAAAACATATTTCCAAGACATTTAATCCAATATCTACATACTAAATACAAAATAAAATATTTCTTTGGATCGTGTTATATTAATCTTATTTTATCTGAACAAAATTTCTAAGACACTTTTTAAAAATATTCTAATTACTTTACAATAAATACAACTTACATGAAGTGGGATCCACAACATATGTGATATTTATATTTCTATCACTAGTCATTCTTCCTTATGTGTGATTTACTATTATAAATGATCAAGATAATAATAATTCCTCATGACTTCATAACCAACATACATAAAACATTATCAAAGTAATTATTCATATTAAAATTTACGTCATATAAATTCATAAATTTATGTGTGATCTATTTTTAACTTATTTCAAATTCATAGACTCTTTTAATGTGCATTTTCGTTTTCCTAAAAGAAAATATGTGAAAATACTCTAATTGCATATTTTAAATTCTATGTCCAAGAGAAGCTATGGGATATTATAATATTCTATATGTTTTTTAATTTGTTTATAGAACATTTATAATTTTTAGATCAAAATATTAAGAACCATCTATATCATTCAATTGTATCTCAATTTGAGCTATGATTATCTCATCATGGTATCTTTATAAGTCATGTGTGTATTATATATATATAATTTATTTTTCAAAATACATATTTCCTTTGATTGAATTATTTAAAAAAAGTATACTTATATTCATAATGTTCTAATACCACTATCCCTCAATCAACATTACCCTGATCACCATGAATTCCAACCAAAATAACATGAACGATTAAAAGGGATCAAATATTCTCCACCATTATAATGTTTTTCTGTTTAACTCCATAGAATTTATATTCACCACAATTAAAATATTATATCCCCATGGTTGGAGTTATTGAAAAATGTAAACTATATTACTTTTATAAAAAAATCAAATATTATGTTCCATTATTTCATTTAAAAATGCTATCACCTTTTGAGAAAAATATATATGTTTATTTAAAAATACATTAAACATAGATAAATGTATATTTGTGTGTATGTGTGTGTACATTTATATATATATTAATATGGGAAGCTGACTTAAATATATAAACATAAACATACAGACACACAGATATATATATATATATATATAGTAGAGAGAGAGAGAACTAAAGATTGAAAAACGATGAAAAAAAACATATACATGAACAAAAATCTACAACACTGCCAAAAACACATCATGATTAGACGATATATCATTAAAAAAAAGTTTTGAATCACATACCTTTGATTTCAGTAGTTGAATAATACACAATACAATGTTGGGGTTAGAGTATTGCTTCCATAGGAAATTTAATAGCATGGATGAAGGGTGGGGTAGTATAGATTTTATTAAAAAGATAGTATTGTATTTATCCGCACTTACCAAAAAAATGATAGTTTAACATTTTATCGATGGTAATTTAACAATGATAAAAATAGAACTTTATCGTTGATAAATTTACCTGCGATAATTTCCAGAATAATCTTACCTGGGTTCAGAAATATCTACTATTTAATTTTATGCAGTGATCTTTATTAATAGTAAATTTAGCACTGGTATTAGTATATTTTTTTGTGATAAATTAGCAATGATAAATTCAGAATTCCAAAAAACAATATAATAAATAAATCATATACGTATATATTATTAATTTTATAATAAATGTGAGTAATTAATAATTTTATTTCAATGAAAAAAATTATTATAAGAAATTATTAATTATAAAAATGTATAAATATTTTTTACTGTATATTATTTTTCATATAAATGTATAAATAAATATACTAACATTTAAAAGGAACTTAAATACCAAATATTCGTAATAAATTAATAATGATATAAATATATATAATATCAATTCTTTTAAGGTCTTGGAGTTTATAAACAAACATTACAACACACACTCATGGTCGAGTAAGGATATGCCACAACCCCTCTAAGGATTGACCTAATCCATTGTTAAACCATTACATTTGTAATGGTTTAATTTTCATCCCATTCTTTGTGGCTCCAGAGACCCTATGTTAATTTACATGAAGGAACATGAATTTTTTATGGACTGAAAGGTCTCTAATGTAATAGCATTGAAGGGATAATATTTTTTTCCCCGAAAGGCCCTTGATTTAAGGGTTGAAATTGTCCTATTAATTCATGGCTCAAAGACCCGTGATTTTTTTATGTTGTTTTTTAAACCCACCCTCCACATTTGATGGTGTGCCTAACTCAATGAATGTTTATTGCCCATAAAACCCAGATACATGAGTCTCCCATGTGCTGGCCTTTCACCATCCCACCTACAACACTCCATTATCATCCATGGATCACCACGTGTATGTGTCATTTTTCCAATATATTGAATCTACAACCAAATTTTTCCACTTGGGAAGTGCCCACCATGCCCCCAAAATAGGTCACTATCACTCCATCTAGAATTCACAATGTTTCCTTTTTGTTTCGGAATGTCCCATTGTGTTGCCACCAGATGTGTGCACAACATTCGTTTCCATGTGCATGATTATTTCATGTGGCACCAATCAGATGGTTGACCCTTCCCACGCCAATATGATACTAACTAATATTAAATATAATGAAAACTATATTTAAATTAATACTAAACAATTTTTTTATTTGAGGAATATAAATATAAATTACTTATGTTAAAATAGAATACATTTTATCAACTGCATGAAAAATATAAATTTATAAATATGTTTCATAATATACCATCAATTACAAAATTACAAATTTAAAAGTTAAAAATTTAATATTTGGTCATAAAAGGATTTAAAATTTCTTATATATAGATATATTATTACCACTAATTATATATATGTATATATTATATTGATTGTATATGAAAAATATCATTAAATTTTTAATGAATTTAAAAAATATTACTATTGAATAAATATTGTAGTATTTATATAAATGAAGAAATATTTTCTAAAAAATATTATTATTCATATAAATGTATATTTATATTCAAAAATAATTATAATTATACATACTAAATGATAATTCCAAATGATAAAAATTAAATAATAATAATTAAAAATGATTATATTATTTGTTAACTATTTCTAGAAACATTAATTGATTGTGGAACCACATTCTCAATTTAGAGAGATCCCCTACTCTAGAGCTTATCCATTTTCTTTCATGGAGAGCTGAAATATCCTCTCCTTCTTTTCTATGCATCGACTATTACTTGTTGGTCTTCATCGGGGGAGATTCAAATAATATTTAGTAAATGGGTCTTGATTCTATGCTATTGAATCTTTTGATTCCCTTATCCATCATGGTTTCTTCGCCTAGTGTTTCCGTGTTCCTTGTACCCTACTACTTGTCCCGTTTGGGCCTCTTTTCTCTGGCCTCATGTCGATGATGGTTGTGGTGACACTGGCTCTGGATTTGGTATGTGACTACTATGAGAGGCCCCCGGTTCTTCAGATCCAGTTTTTTCAGATATGGATGCCTTTTCTTCTTCTCTCGTTGATGTGTGCTTTTGGGAGGAGGACTCTTGGTGGATGACACTGGATTGATGTAACATCCCAGGTAAATAATGAATATGAAATGTTCATATATATTAATATATGTGAATAAAATATTAATATTACTTAAAAGGGGATTCTATGATCGATGGCGTACCCATTACGCAACAACGAGTTTATTTGAAATCATATGTTGCACGCTAATAATAAAATAATATTATTGTAAATGCTAGTAAACTCCTAGTCAATGCTATGGTGAGAATGAATAGAACTAAATTAAAATTGATTATATATTCTTGTCTAGTAATTTTAAATTAATTCAATAAATGTTAGATGCTTAAAATGTGAATGAATGCAATTTTAAGCGTTAATATTCTAATATTCTTTAAAAGGTCGATTAACCGCCTTTTAATGGAAAACACTTTTTAAATCCACTTTTTGACATTTTTATATGTAATATTTGACAAAATAATATTTTTTTCAGAATTGGGACATCAAAATTTGCTTTATATAAATTTTTGGTATTTTTCTGATAAAGTTCATTTGTTAATGAATAGTGTAAAATGTTGTATTTTAATTCAAAACATCCATTTAGTCTAATTTATTTATATGGTCAGATAATCTTTTTATCTGGTTTTAAAGTGTAATAAAAATATATTTTTACCATTTAATCCAATTTTTGTCATTTTAATTAATTTCACTTTGACATTAGACATAAACAAGTGTCAATCTTTTAATAGATTTTGTTTTGTAAAAACACGCTATTTGTTTTGATAGCGAGAATTGATTATAAATTAAAGAAACATCTATGTGTTGAATTTGTTAAAATTGATATCATTTTTGAATTTTGAATATCAAAAATATCTAAGGGGGAAATTTTGGTATATTTCTGACAACTGTTCATTCTCAATGAATAGTGAAAAATACTACATTTTAATTCAAAACTGCCATTTCATCCAAATTTTTTATATAGTTATATTGTCATTTTAATTAGGTTTAAGGATTAATTTTATTATGTTTTTATCATTTAATACTATTTTGATCATTGGATTTAATTTCCCTTTTAAATTGGATGTAAAAACAAATCAATATTTAGAGAGATTTTACTTCTTAAATACCTATCTTTGGTTTTGACAATGAGAATTATTTTTAATTAATTACTACAATTTCTGTGTTTGGAATTTGATAAAATTTATTCCATATTCGGAATCATAACTTCGAAATTATGTAATTAAGACTCTTTTGTTTTTGAACATTAAGAATAGTAACGACGGTAATTATCTTTAATTATCGTGTTTAATTAGTAACCGGGTATTTAAGGGTAATAAAATAATATAATAAAAATATAAAATGACCCCAAAATGTGTCCTAATTCTACTGTTGGTGTCATTTCCGACCATGGGATGCCTTGTGCCAACCTTGGGACCCCATGGAATCACATTAGTTTGATAGTGAACTTTTGTCATTTTTTTTCAATAAAGGAAAATGTAACCAATGTCTGTAACCCCAAAGTAAAAATAATGTAATATTGTCTAAATAAAAGATATCTTAAACTATAAATTTTAAATAGTATGCTAAATTTTTTTCCTAGATCATAGTATTTTTTTTATAATTTTTATACACTACATAAATTAAATTTTATATGACACCATGATGATGCAGCGATTACCTCATTAATGAATGATTTAAATAAAACGAAATGATAATGAATAATATAAGACATAAACATGTCAAATACCTATTGTATGGGTGTATATAGAACCCTTATCACATTATCCTTAAAATATAAAATTGTGGGACTATTAATATCCGAAACTCATTATATAATAAAGTAACATTTCTTGACTTTCCAAGAGTTCCCCTCCTCCCTCTTATAAAAGGCCTCGACCTCTACCACCTTACCCACAACTCTCAAGCCATTGGCTCGGCCAAACTCTGATCATTTTATCTCTCCTCATCCCTATATTTATCATATATTCCTTCCCTTAGGCATAAAGCTCTTAAATAAACCCCTTTGGTCCAAATTATGGGAGTTACATGATTTAAAGGTAATGTCTTCTTCAATGTTCTTTTGTTTTATTTTTCTTCTACAACCCCCTAAACTATTTTTATTATTTTATTTTGTAAAAAACCATTATCTTCAATATACTAGGACTTTTTTATGAGAAGGATTCAAGCTACACTTACACACACCTCCGTCTAATGGTTAAAGAACTTATTGTTTCTGTGGATGCCGAATTACTGCTTCACGAAATGATTGTTGTTCTATCTTCTCCTACAACCTATCATGGTGTCCATTATGATGGAACTATATTTATTTATAATATATATTATATTTATTTCCTCTATATGCTTCTGTATTTTACATTTAAAACATACCTTTATACTTTTCATGTTGTGCAAATGTGAATATTTAATTTGAGGAAGTGTGGACTACCACCTCCTCAAGTGATGTGACTCGTTCATGAAATACATGGAATGTACAATGAATGAAAAAATTTGACCGGTATAACATATATACTTTACATTAATTATACTATATAGATCTCTCATTTAGTTTTAATTCCTTTAATGTAACATTGAAATGATATTATCGTTCATGTGTACGTACGACATACCATCTCCATGAATGGTTCATTTGAGTTTTTTTCTCCAAATGTTATGTAATAGTATAAAATGAATATATACTAGATATATATTATATATAAATCATTAATACTATTCATTAGATGGTTTAATTATAACTACAAGGGCAATTTTTGTCAAACAAGTTCATTTTTGACTCATGTACCGAACATTGACAAAAACGTCTGATATGAACTCACATAATTAACTAATTTTTATAACATTATAATATGTGATATTAATTTAATAATAAACATTGAAGGATGTACTTATGAAATTAGTAATTGACCAAATCTTATTATTCAGTAATATATTGAAACGAACAAGAGATGTCGGACATGAGGTAAGGGATCCTACCACTCTCTTTCTTTTTAAGTACTCTATTTTCCGTCACTTATTTTAAGCTCCTATTTCTTATGTTGGGGTATGTTCTTTTATATAACTATTAATATAATTTATATGTTAATATGATGAGAGACCCTATTTTATCTCATCAATCCAATTTTAGAAGTTTTAAGTGGCGCCGTTAGGCTGCTGAAATTTTGTAAGGGGCTTTTTATCTCACTTTGTGTTCCCATGAGATTCATGCTACATTTTCCACTATTTACTTTTTTGTGGTGTAGATACTGCCCATTATTGTATTCTTCGTGTAATATACTTCAATTTATGGGAATTTACATCTTCATTTTATGATCCTTCTTTCATGGGGTGTACATTTCGAAAGATACCCAAATCGGTAAGGGAACCATTCACCTTCCTCTTTTTAAAAGACGTCTTTTTGTTAGGTCTTTTAATTTACATCTTCTTATGTTGGGATATGTTATTATATATCCTTATTGTAGTTAATGTAATGTAAAATTAATTAGATACCCTTCTTATCTCTCATCATATAATTTTCAGAATTTTAAAGTGACGTCATTAGGCTGTCGAATTTCTGTTTGGGAACTTCTCAACCCAATTTAAATTCTTTGGGTTAAACTTATACTTCTTTATTATGTTGTGCTATAAATATGTGTGGATGAAATATTCTTATTTTACACAGATTATCCACTTATATTTGGTGTATTTATATTTTTTACACATAATTATGTCCTTTCTTTATGCTTTCTTTAATGGCATGATCCTTGATTGGGATTTCATCTCAATTTATTCTCATTGAGAAATTTCATAATGATATGCACCTTTATTCTTTTATAAATTGTATATACAGACACTTTGACATTCCATATCTATATTATGTCTATAGTAAATTAATTTAAATGTTTTGAAAATTGTCTACTTTCATGTGGATTATAATTTAAATGTTCGAAATGGAAAAGGACACTTCTATTAAAACATTATTTTAAATGGTTTTAAATATTTATTGTTTTAAACATCTATCATCCATGTCCATATTCTAAAAATGGCTTTAAAGATTTATTTATATGGACATTAATGTTTTAAAACCCTTTCAAAAGTTTCTAAGTGGAATGGGACACTTTTATTCTAAAATCTCTTTTAAATGTCTTCTCTCAATATTTTAAAAGTATAAAGGGATATTTCTCTCATAGAGTTTTAATGATTTTATTAGATGTTTTTATTTATGATAATATCATGATGTGATCACTTTTAATTTAAATGTGGAAATTTTGTGTTTCTTTTATGCATGTTTCAAGTGTTAGGATTATGTTATGGTTCTTGGGTAATGTTTATAAAATTGGGTGGTTCTGTGATAAACTAAGGTTGGGTGAGCCCATGATAGCTCTCCAATGCATTGGGTAACGCGATGGAGTTAATCTATATGGTTTATATGAAGATATTTAGGGAATATTCTGTGATGGGTATTCCAAACGTAACCAAGAGGGTTAATCCGTATGTAAGAATGTTATGAATGTATCAAGTTACATTTTTGTATTATGATTTCTATGATTTATTCATAAATATTATGATTTAATGAGGTATATCAAAGTTCTTATGTTTTATGAGTTAAGTATGATTTCATTGACTGATATGTATACATGGAAAAATGTTTTCTTTCCATATTTTTATAACCCTTACTGAGCTTTTTATACTCATCCCATGTTTTTGAAATGTTTTTCACATGAGAAAAAGTGGAATAAGGTCATGATGTGATCAAATAAATTCCAGGCTATCAAAAACAAGGAACTAGACGCGGCTGTTTTGTTCCAGAGTATTTATTTTGTGAAAAAAATTGAAACTGAGTAGATGTGTCTACTTTGTAATCGTTGAGATGTAGTAGTTATGTCCTAATTATCTAAAACTCTAAACCTAAAAAGATCATAAATGTGAATTATTCATTTAATTCTTCACTATGTAATGTTTTAAGGTTGGTTCCTTGTAGTTGGTATCAAACGTCGGTTTAGATAACTTTAGAGTTTAGGTTATTCTGTAAGCATAAGTGACATTACCATAATGGTTAGGATTTCATAAAGAGTCATAGTTTTTAGATAAGTTGAATGAGTATTTATATCTTAGTGTTTATCTTCCTCATTAGTACATGATGATTTTTTTATATACTCTCACAAACATTTTTGGTTTAGTAAATGGATGGATCTAGTAGGCACCCAAGTGACAATGAGTTTGAAGGAAAATGTGGTGGTTATCTAATTAAGAGACTGGATGAAATGGGGGATTCAATGGGAAATCTTGTGGTTATTCTAAAACAACTATCAGGAGTCATGATCAACCAATTGAACCTTGGTGAGTTCTCTAATGTATCATGTATGAGAGAACCAACAATATGTTGATGTTGAGGTAATAATTATAAAGGTAACCATTAGGATTTATATAATCCTTACATTTGAGATAATTATGGGTTACTATAAGTTATGATAGAAAATGAAAGGCATGAGATAAAATTGAGGTTAAATTATGTTATTGTTATTTTTGATGATTTTATATCTTTTTGGGGAATGTTTTAAGAATTATATAGTTTTGGGAAAAGGACAACACGCAGACTGTGTGACTACCCATCATATGGGACGCAGCTGCAGGAATATAACCCACAACCAAAGTGCGACTGGTATTTATCACCTACCACTAAACTACGTGAACACCTAGGTTAGTATGACTAATTCCTTTTATTTAGATGATTTTATGAAACAGTAATAAGTTTATTTTGGGTTATCTATGGAAATTATTGCCCTATCATGGAGGACATATGTTTAGGTTAATTACATTTCAATATGAGACTTTAAGAGAAACTGATGTTATTTGGAGATAAATGTTAATATTTACATAGGAAGACCATGTGATTAAATCCTTCAAAGATTTGGGTTTCAATATTAGTGTGGTTTACATTAATGAATTTTATGGACAATTGTTTATCGAATGGTCTTCGTTGATCTTTGGGTTTTGTTGGACAAATTCTGGAGATTAAGAATAGATTTTCCTTTTATAAAGGATTATCATTTTTGGGTATTATATGATCTTGTACTAACAAATTTTGGTTTTGGTTAAGGTCTAAAGACATGGGGAATACATAGTTCTTATTTGTGGATTAGGTGATTCTCTATAAGTTGATTATAGCTCTCTTAATGTGAATAATTCATCCTAAATACTTGTCTTTTGGAGAAAATATAAGTTTGTGTAATAAATCTAGTAGGAGATGAGAGTCTACACAAAAATTAAGTATGTTTCCATAGGATTTATTTATTCTCATAAATAAATTACTCAATTAAAAGTAACTTAAACCAAAAATGTTGTCTATTATATTTTCCTACTGGGGAATCAAATACCGTTTAACCCATCACAACTTTGTGAATTTCTTCTGGTTAACTTTCTCCTAATCATGTTTTCTATCACTCTACATTAGAACATGACCCTTTGTTTTCACATCCATGTACATGTTTTCCTACATGGAATCCAAGTATGGGTTAACTCATGTGACCTTTGTACTTCCCTTTATTTCTTTTAATGTGACAGTTCAATTGATTCCTTTTCCGATGTGGGTCTTTCAATAATGTTTCCAAGCCCAATTTTAATATTGCGAGGAAGCAATTCCCAAAAAGGGGGAAGGATGTAACATCCCAGGTAAATAATGAATATGAAATGATCATATATATTAATATTTGTAAATAAATATTTATATTAGTTAAAAAGAGATTCTATGTTTTATGGCATACCCAATACGCATCAACGAGTTTCTTTGAAATCATATGTTGCACGCTAATAATAAAATAATATTATTGTAAATGGTAGTAAACTCATAGTCAATATTATGGCGGGAATGAATAGAACTAAGTAAAAAGTGATTATATATGCTTTTCAAATATTTTTACATTTATTCAATAATTGTTAGATGCTTAAAATGAGAATGAATCCAATTTTAAAGGTATATATTCTAATATTCATTAAAAGGACGATTAACCGCCTTTTGATGGGGAATCATTTTTAAATCAACTTTTTTACAATTTTATATGTTATATTTGAAAAACTAAAATTCTTTTTTAGAATCGGGACATAAAAATTTACTTTATATAAATTTTAGTTATTTTTCTGATAAAGTTCATTTTTTAATGAACAGTGTAAAATGTCGTATTTTTATTCAAAACATACTTTTTGTAAAATTTATTTATATGGTCAGATAATATTTTTAGTTGGTTTTAAAGTTTAATATAAATATATTTTTACCATTTAATCCAATTTTGGTCCTTTTAATTAATTTCACTTTGAAATTGGACATAAGAAACTGTCAATCTTTTAATAGATATAGTTTTTTTAAAAACATTCTATTTGTTTTGACAGTATGAATTGATAAAAAATTAATGAAACTTATATGTTTTTAATTTGGAAAAATTCATATCATTTTTTAATTTGGAATATCAAATATATCTTACTATGAAATTTTGGTAAATTTCTGACAAATGTTCATTTTCAATGAATAGTGAAAACTACTGCATTTTACTTCAAAATTGCCTTCTCATCCAAATTATTTATATAGTTAGTTTTTCATTTTTATTAGTTTTATGGTGTAATTTAATTTTTTTTATCATTTAATATAATGTTGGTCATTAGAAATAATTTCACTTTTAAATTGGATGTAAAAACTAATCAATCTTTTGATAGATTTTACTTCTCAAAAAATCGTCTTTGGGTTTGACAACGAGGATTATTTTAAATTAATTACTAGAATTTTTGTGTGTCGAATTCGATAAAATGGATTACACATTCGAAATATGAAGGTCCAAATTATGAAATTAAGACTCTTGTGTTTTTGGACAATATGAATAGTAACGACAGTAGTTATCTTTAATTATCGTGTTTAATTAGTAACCGGGTAGTTAAGGGTAATAAAATAATATCATAGAAATATAAAATGACCCCAAAATGTGTCCTAATTCTACTTGTGGTTTCATGGCCGACCATGGGATTCTTTTTTCCAACATTGAGACCCCATGGAATCACATTAGTTTGATAGTGGCCATTTATCATTTTTTTAAGAAAGGAAAATGTAACCAAAGTATGTAACACCAAAGTAAAAAAATATTAATTTTTCCTACATAAACTATATATTAGACTATAAATATTCATTGAAAATCTAAAATGTTTTCTTAAATCATTGAATTTTTTTATAATTTTTTGACATTAAATAAATTATATTTTTTATGAAACCATGATGATGCTACGATTACCTCATTAATGAACGATTTGAATAAAATTAAGAGATAATGTAAAATATAAGGCATTAACTTGTCAAAGACCTATTATATGGGTGGATTTCAATCCATTATCACCTTATCCTCTAAATATATAATTGTGGGTCCTTTAAAATCTGAAACTCATTATATAATAAAGTAACATTTATTGACTATCCAATAGTGCCCCTCCACCCTCTTATAAAAGGCCCCCACCTCTATCAACTTACCCACAACTATCAATCCATTGGACCAAACAAAATCTGATCATTTTATCTCTCCACATCCCTATATTCATCATAGAAGCCTTCCCTTAGGCAGAAATCTCTTCATGAAACCCTTTTGGTCCAATCTAATGGGAGTTACTCGATTTAAAGATAAAGTCTTCTCCAATGTTCTTCTGTTTAATTTTGATTATCCAACCCCTGAGATATTTTTATTACATTATTTTGTAACAAAAATAGTGTATTAAATCTACTATGATGTTTATATGATAAGTATTCGAGCTACACTTACACACACCTCCTTCTAATGGTTAAATAATATATTGTTTCTTGGGATGGCGAATTATTGCCTCACGAAATGATGATTGGTCTATCTTCTCCTACCACATCTAATAGTGGCCATTATGAAGGTAATATATTTATTTAGGATATATATAATATTTATTTATTCTCTATGCTTCTTTATTTTAAATTTAAAACATACCATTATGCTTTCCAGGTTGTGAAAATTTGATAATTTCATTTGAGGAAGTGTGGACTCTCGCCCCCTCAACTGATGTGACTCGTTCATGAAATACATGGAATGTCTAATTAATGAAATTAATGAACTAATGTGAACTATATAACATATATATTATACTATAATTATAATATATATATCTCTCATTAATTTTAATTCCATTTAATGTGAAAATGAAATGAAAACAGCGTTCATGCGTACGTACGGCCTACCGTCTCGATTAACGGTGTATTTCATTTTTTATATCCAATTGTTATGGAATAGTATAAAATTAATATATACTGGATATATATGATATTTAAATCATTAATACTATTTTTTATATTTTGTAATTATAACTACAAGGACAATTCATTTCAAACAAGTTCATTTTTCACTCATGTACCAAACATCGACAAAAACATCTGATGTGAACCCACTTATTTAACTAAATATTATAACAATATAAAATGTGATATTACTTGAATAATATACTTTAAAGGATGTAATTAATCAATTATAAATTTACCAAATTTTATTATTCAGGAATATAAAGAAACGAACATTACAAGTCCGACTTGAGGTATGGGATCCAACCACTCTCTTTCTTTTTAAGTACGATAATTTATGTAACATCTTTTAAGCTCATCTCTCTTATTTTTGGGGATGTTCTTTTATATTACACTTAATATACTATTTATTTTAATATGATTATAGAACCTATTTTATCTCATCAATCCATTTTTAGATTTTTTATGTGGTGCTGTTAGGCTGCCGAAATTTGGTAAGAGACTTTTTTTCTCACTTTGCGTTCCCGTGAGATTCATACTACATTTTCCACCATTTCAATTTGTGTGGTGTATGTACTGCCGACAATTGTATTATTTGTGTAATATAATTTAATTTATGGGTATTTACATCTTCATTGTATGATCCTTCTTTCATGGGATGTACGTTTTGAAAGTTACCCAAATCGGTAGGGGAACCTTTCACCCTTCTCTTTTTAAAAGACTTCTTTTTGTTAGGTATTTTAATTTACAACATTTTATGTTTGGATATGTTATTATATAGCCATATTTATGTTAATTTTATATACAAGTGATGAGATACCCTTCTTATATCTCATAATCTAATTTTCAGAATTTTAAAGTGATGTCGTTGGGCTCTCGAATTTCTGTAGGGGAACTTCTCGTCCCAATTTCAATTCTTTGGGTTAAACCTCTACATCTTGATTATGTTGTGCTATAAATATGTGTGGATGACATCTTATTGTTTTACACTGATTATCCACTTATATTTGGTGTATTTATATTTGTCACACATAATTATTTCATTTCATTATCCTTGCTCTAATGGCATGATCCTTGATTGGGATTACATCTCAATTTCTTCTCATTGAGATATTTCTTAATGTTATGCACTTTTATTCTTTTATAAAGTGTATATACATCCCCTTTGACATTAAATATCAATATTATGTCGATACTAAATTCATTAAAATATTTTTAAAATGGTCTACTTTCATGTGGCTTAAAATTTAAATGTTCAAAATGGAAAATGACTCTTTTAATAAAACATTGTTTTAAATGGATTTAATAGTTTATTCTTTTAAACATTTATCATCCATGTGCATGTTTTAAAAATTGTTTTAAGGATTTATTTATATGGACAAGAATGTTTTAAAACCCTTTCAAAAGTTTCAAAGTGTTTTTGGACACTTTGATTCTAAAATCTCTTTCAATGATTTTATTAGATGTTTTTATTTATGATAATATGATGATGTGATATATTTTAATTGAAATGTAGAAATTTTATGTTTCTTCTATTGATGTTTTAAGTGTTATGATTATGTTATGGTTCTTGGAAAATTTTAATGAAATTGGGTGGTTCCGTGATAAACTAAGGGTGGGTGAGCACGTGATAGCTCTCCAATGCATTGGGTAATGTGAAGGTTCCTCATCTACTATGGAAACGGGGAGGGAATAAGGATGGCTTCTGGTCAGCTTCTCGGTGGTGAGGTTCAGCGGCGGTTCCTACAGGAGTCTCGGAGGCTGTTGTTGGGGGGATGGGGGTGGAGCTCTTCCTAGGGATTCATTCAAGGATTTTTTGTGTAAAGGTATCTCTAGAGGCGGTGTTTCATCGGAACGTCTGGCTTGTTTGGAGGTCCCACCGATTGTGTTAGGGGAAAAGTTTCCTAAGGTGGTTTCGGAGGTCCCTATGGTGAGATTTTCATCAAGGGAGCTTCAGGAGGTAGCGGTTTTCCACGAGCTCGCTCTGGTGGCACATTTTGGGCGTTCAAAACCATCCCTTGGATTTTTCAGGAGCTTTGTCGATTCCTGGGGGTTGTCCCATCTAGCGGAGGTTTTTGACCAGTCGAGGGTCACATTCTGTGTTCATCTTTCCTCTAGAGAAGACTTTGTCAAAACATGGGCGTGGGGAGCTCGTAGGTGTGGCGCATGGAGTATCACTTTGTCCAGGTGGTCGTGGGACTGCCACATGGGCGAGAATCTTCTTCCGAGGCGGTGTGGTTATCGTTACCAGGTCTCCCTCTACCTTTTCAGAACCCAACGATTCTGAAGGTAGTCATGAACTCTTTTGTGTCCTTTCATTGTGCGGATGAGGACACTAGGAGGCTCAAGGTGGCATCGAGCCCTTAGATCAGTGTTGAAATGTACTTGACGGTGAAGAGACCCTCCATGGTGCAGCTTGAATCTGAGGATGCGTTTTTGTTAGAAGCAGAAGTCGTTTTACCATCAAGTTCATCGTTTCTGTGTGCTATGTGGTCTCCCTGGCCATGAATTGAAGAGAAGTCGGCGACAGAGGGAGGTGGCAGAGACATCCGGAAGCGATCTGGTGGGGGAACCGGGTCAAGACCCAGTGGTGCCGGGTGGGGGAGGGGATTTGGAATCGACCGTTCTTCCCTAGGAGGTTTCAAATTTGAATCTACCTAGTGGAGTTGGCGTGTTGGGAAATTCTTCTGGGGGAACGTCATCTGACATCGCTGGATCGCGATCGATTTTTTCCTCTAGGAGTAGGGATCTCATCTCTTTGCCTCTGGTTCATGTGTTGCAAAGGAAGGATCCATCCAGCAGAGGGAAGGACGTGTCTCTAAAGGAGGTTGAGGTTCAGACACCTTTCTCGTTGGGTAGTCCATCCAGAATGCTTTCTCCCTCCCCTTCTGCCCTTGGGTTTTCGACGCAATTGACACCAGGGGATATTTAGAATAGTCTTGTGAACAAGCTCTTGGTTTCTTCTGGTAAATGTGTGGAGAAGATCAGCGAGAATATTGTTGTGGATATGGAAGTGAAGTCCTCGCGCTGGTCTCCGTAGAGAAGGGTGTTGTTCTCTTTGTTCTAGGGAGAGCTGGATGCGGAGCCATCTCATGTCCATAATGGAAAGCGACCACAACTGGTGGAGTTGGATGTTCTGAGTGAGGAAGGGGTTTTAGCGGTGACTCAAGGTAATGGTTTGGATGGTGTGACAGGGCCTATTACTCGCTCGAGGTCCAAGGGGAAGAGTGTGTTGGTGCACCCCAGTATGGAAGTTTCAGCGGTCCATAAACTGCGTAAGTTAGTTCAGTGATGTTCTCTGCCATTGTCTGGAATACTCATGGTCTGGGGACCCATGCCAAGAGATCCTTCATTTCATTTGAGGTTAGGAAATACAAAGCTTCTTTATTGGTGATTTTGGTGCCGAAGTAGGATGCATGCATGCTTCTAGGTATAGTGAAGAAGATGGGCCTTTCGAACTGTTTTCATGGTGGGCCTGTTAATTTTCAAATCTGGGTGGGATGGAAGAATAATCTTTTGGTTGAGGTGGTTAGTTTAACCTCACAGTTCCTAGACATGAAGATTGAGGAGGGTGGTTTTTTCTTTCTCCTTTCGCTTGTGTATGCGAGTAACAAGGCGATGGAAAGGAGGAAGCTATGCACTCACTTGAAGTTTGTTCAAGCCTGCACATTACTGTGGTTCGTGGGAGGTGACTTTAATACGGTTGTGGACATTTCTGACAAGAGTCAAGGAAGGGGTGATATTTTGGATGGAATTATGGAATTCAATGAGTGCTTACTACATGCGGGGATACTGGATTTAAGCTTTGGAGGGTCGAAGTATACGTGATACAATAACCAAAAAAGTCAGAACATGATATGGTGTCGTCTGGACAGGTGGCTTTCCAACTTTCATGGGATGGATATGTACTCAAAGACCTCAGTCACACACCTTCCTCATATTTTAATGGATCATGCCCCACTATTTTTAGATATTAAACGTGAAGCTGTGGTTGGCCAGGGGTTCCATTACTCGAGTGAATGGCATAAAGACATTGATTTCATACAGATTGTGAGGTAGTCATGGTTGCTGGAGGAGAGGTAGCAGTCGTGGGGAGGACTGGTAAACCGTCTCAGAAGGCTCAAATAGAGCATTAGACAGTGGCTTGTGGAGCAACTATATTGGCATAACGGGGTGACCAGCTTACAAGAAAAGATTAGCAGGTTAGAGGAAGAGATTCAGGTGTCCTGGGACGAGGGTACATTTGCTATACTTTGTGATAAAAACGTGGTGTTGGCTGAGAAACTGTTGGAGATCGAGAGAGTTTATTTACAATGGTCCTAAGTGTGATGTCTGAGGGAGGGGGATCTAAACAACGCCTTCTTTCAGGGATGTATCAATGATCGGAGGAATCTGATGTTTAATATTAAAGGGGAGGATGGAGTTTTCACTTCAGATGTTATGGTGGCTGGTAAAGTTGGGTTGAATCATTTCGAGGGTGTATGGGTAGGGGAGGTCTCATCTGGTTTCCGCAAAAGTCTTTAGGGGACTCCTGCTTTTTGGAGGGTCTACCTGCGATGATAACCCAATCCGAGAGTGAGTTCATTTCCATTATTCCACAAGAAAGGGAGCTTAGGTAGGCCCTAGGAAGCATGTCGAAGGAGAGTGCACCCGGGCCTGATGGATTCCTGGAAACATTCTTCAGCGATGCTTGGGAGTTCGTGGGGCCATGTGTGGTGGAGGCTATACGAGACTTCTTTCGAGGGGTCTCCTTATGTAGGGGGATTTCTTCCTCTAGGGTGGTGCTGGTGCCGAATATCAAAGACCATGCTCTGGTTAGTCACTTCAGACCGATTTGTTTGTGTAACGTTTCTTACAAAATTCTATCAATGGTCATTAGCAGGAGATTAGCCAACGTGATTCTTATATTAGTTATTGAAGAGCAGCATAGTTTTATTCAAGGGAGGGGAATACAGGGAGCGGTAGGAATTTCTTGTGAGTTGGTTCATGATTTGAACAAATGGACTATTGGATCCAATTTCATTTGGCAGAGGGATATTAATAAAGCTAAGACAATATGGAATGGGGCTTCATCTTACGGTTCATGAGGGGATTTGGATTCCAGGATCATTTTTGTGATATTTGTTTCAGTTTATTTGCCTCCCATTGGATCTCAATATCCCTACTAGGGAGATACTTTGGTTTCTTTAAGTCTGTGAGGGGAGTTCGGCAGGGAGACCCACTCTCCCATATCCTTTTTGTTCTTGCTCAGGATGCTTTATCCAGAAACCTGAAGAAGGGTTTGGTAGAGGGAAGGTTGAGGCCTTTTTACAGTATAAGGAATGTGAATAGTTTTTTCACCTAATGTTTGCTGATGACATTATTTTGTTTTTGAATGGAGGGAAGAGATCGTTGAATTCTCTTAAGGGAATTATGTCAGAGTATGAAGAACTAAGTTGGCAGTCGATCAACCGGTCGAAAAGTCACATGTTCATCTCCAACAAATGCCCGAGACGGACGTGCAGACTCATTCAGGAAGCCCTTGGTTGTGGACAGAGGCAACTTCCTATTATATACCTAAGAGTTCTTTTATCGAGTGGGAGGGTTTTGAAGATTCACTTCAATGAGATTGTGGATCATATCCTAGGGAGGATTTTTAACTGGAAGAACAAGATTCTATCCATTGGGGGTAGGATCATGCTTATTAACAGTGTGCTTCTGTTGATTCCCATGCACATCTTTTCCACCATCAATCCCCCGAATGGAACGGTGGAGAAGATCGATAATATTCTCATGTCGTTCCTTTGGGATGCGAGGAGGGAGGGAATATGCCACTGGGCATCTTGGAAGAGGCTGGCCCATCCAGTGGAAGAGGGTGGGGTTGGTCTTCGGGATATACATGAATCTATCTGGGGACTGCAAGAAAGATTGTCTTGGGAGGTGATTACAGGTAAAACTCTTTGGGAAAAGTGTTTCAGATCAAGATATGGTGTTCATGGCGATTTTATAATGTGCGGTGTGATGGGCCTCACCAAGTGTATAGTCTCACATATGGAGTTTCTGCATGACTACACCAGATGGGTGATTGGACGTGGGGAGATCAGTTTTTGGGATGATGATTGGACGGAGGAGAGGCTCTGTTATGAGGGATGCCCTCTTCCTGACATATCTTTTAGGGAGTCATGCGGGAGGTTTGATTTTATTCATGAGAACCTTAACCCATCACAACATAATCAATTTAACAATGTTGTCATGAGCGATGAACCAGACCGTTACTGCTTTACAGAAGTTGGTTCGAGGCATTTTAGTTTGAATGGTTTCAGGAGAATTGAGCAGAGGATTTGTAATGGGGTGGCAGGGTAGATGCTAACGTGGTGTAAAGAAATCCCAATGAGGATGAATTTCCTAGTGTGGCGGATTCAAAACCGAGAAGTGCCGATAGAGGAAAACATTCAGAAGAGAGGGGTCTCCATGGCATCGCATTGCTATTGTTGTGAGAGACCGAACCTGGAATCAATGGTACATTTGTTTTTTCAGGGGAGATAGACAGTGTTCCTTTGGTCCCAGTTTTCTCATTTCAGGATTCCTTCTGGGGAGTATCTTTCGATTTTTGAGCATCTTCTATCTTGGTTTTCATGTTTTGGTAACAGAACAGAGGAGCGTTCGACAGGCATCATCATCCTGATATCTGTATGCTGGACCCTTTGGGAAGCCCATAACCAGGTACGGTTAGGAGGCTGTAGATCATTGTTAGCTCTAGAGGTCCGTATGATGTTGATCATCATAGAAATTGCCGCTCTTTTCAAGAATGGATTGCATGAAGGTATACTGGGGAACCTTGTTAAGGGACGGTGCTCTCAGACCTTGCAGAGAGGGAGATGGGTAAGGTGGCAACCTCCATCTAGCAGGTTGAAACTGAATGTAGACGGTTCATGTATTGGGGGGGTCATGAGGGGCGGTGGTGTTCTCCAGGATTATTGGTGTTCGGTTCACATTGCGTTCAGTGATTATTATGGACCAGGCTCTTATATGGGCGCGGAGTTTAGAGCCCTACTCTTGGGTGTCACTCTTTGCAGGATGAGAGGTCTTCGGGTGACATAGGTCGAATCTGATTCGGTGGTTAAGGTCAGATCTTTTCAGGGGTCTTGTGACATTGCTTGGAACCTGGTGTATATTTATAGAAGGTGAAAAGCGGTGAAAAACTGGGGTAGGATGGTTCATCATAGTGTACGGGAATCCATCCTTGTGGCTGATACAATGGCCTGTGGGGGCAGGCCAAAGGAGACTTTGATAGTTCATGATAGCCTTATCTATTTGCCACTCGAATGTGTCAATGTAATCCGGAAGGATGCCCTTGTCCTTCACTACTTCCGTCCTCCGTGATGTGTATCCCTGGGTTTTAAGGTTTTTATAATAAAATAATAACTTTCAGGCATTGGGTAATGTGATGGAGTTAAACGCTAAAGTTTATCTGAAGATAATTAGGAATTATACTGTTATGGGTATTCCAAACATAACCATGAGGGTTACTCACTACATAAGAATGTTATGAATGCCTCAAGTTACCTTTAGGTCTTATGATTTCTATGAGTTATTTATAAATATTATAATTTAATGAGGTATATTAATGTTCTTATGTTTTACTAGTAATGTATGATTTCATTAATTCTTATGTATACATGTACTAATGTTTTCTTTCACTATTGTTATAACCCTTACTGAGCTTTTTATTCTCATACCATGTTTTTGAAAAGTTTTTCACAGGACATAAAGTGGAATAGGGTCAAGGATGGGATCATGGAAATGTCAGGTTATCTAAAACAAGGAACTACACATGACTCTTTTGTTCATGATTTTTTATTTTGTGAAAAAAAAATTGAAACTGAGTAGATGTGTCTACTTTCTAATCGTTTAGATGTAATAGTTATGTCCTAAATCTCTAAAACTCTAAACCAGAAAATATCCTCAGTGTGAATTATTAATTTATATCAAGATTATGTAATGTTTTAAGGATAGGTCCTTATAATTTGGGTTCTTGGGGTGCTGAGGTTCGGTGTGGCTATGGTTCAGCATGTTGTAGTGAGCCGTGGATGGACATCAGTGGTGGATATCTATAGTTTTTTAGGTGCATATCGGATTTTGTATCAGTAGTTGGAAGCAGTGGAGACCACTAGGTGTCATCGGTCATCGGTGCATGTGTGAAGTAGGTTCTGCATCAGATGGCATGTGAAAAACATAGAGGCTTATAGTCTCTCTATTCCCCTCATATGTTTTGGTGGACTAAGTGGTTTTTTGGTTCTGTTTTTTATAGGGATGAGTGTGATGAAATCCACTATTCAACCATATGTTATCATTTTTTATGGAAATATGGGAACCTTCCATTGACTCTTGATTATTTTCTTAGTCTAATTTTGTGTTTACTTAGGTTGATATTGATGTGAATTCATTTCATGAGTTGTCGAGTGGGTGAATTGAAAGATGTAAGATTTTGTTGGAATAATTTATATGGATCCCTTTGATATTTTTATATCAGTTAGAGAGGTTCTCTACAACATTTTGTTTCTCCATCATGGTGTAATATATTAATAGCTGGGGTGGCACATCATTTTTACTGATCTCATTGGCGCACTATCTTCAGTGGGTGGTGATATTGATTTTTTTGTACATCCCTTGATGTTTGCTTCATTTTGGACTTGAGGGACAATTATGATTTTTGTGTCTAATTTGTTTTAGGCATTTTTATCTTTCTTGTAATTGTCTCCATTTTCCCCTAGTTTTAAAGAGTTTTACATATTTATTATC
The DNA here is from genome assembly GCA_963277665.1 of Viscum album. Lineage (NCBI taxonomy): Eukaryota > Viridiplantae > Streptophyta > Magnoliopsida > Santalales > Viscaceae > Viscum > Viscum album. The sequence continues at coordinate 1,453,496,549 of OY728155.1, forward strand.
AATAAAGGATGTTTGTCACTCAACCTTCTCAAAAAAAAATGCTATTAATTTTTTTATAAATATTCTGAGCCCCCCTCTTTTATAATGATTTTAGGGGAAATGGAAAGAAAAAAACATGGGTTGAATGGCCTTCAAACCAAAACGAAGACCCAACCCACCTTGCACAATACACCAGGACTAAACCACAGATACTATGCCACACTTTGACCACCCTTCACATTACAGTGTCTCATGAAGCCCACTACATGCATGATATCATTTCACCTAATGAACATGTGCCCACACCTATAATTGTTGGCATACTAAAGGCTACCTAGGAATCCAATAGATCCTTAGAATCTAATGATGCAAAAATAGGGCCCCAATGAGGATGAAAAACATCGTGGAATTAAACACCGACCCTCAAAAAAACACCTCCTGAGAGAAAATCATCCTCCATTAGGGACAAGTGGGTCCTAAGGCATGAAATAAATGAAAACACATGCAATAAGAACCAAACAAAACTAACAAAGTAAACACAAAAATGAAAAAATCAACCCCATGATCTAGAGATGTTACTAACAAACCTGTCAATATAATCCCATGCCACCAAGGGAGCTGGCGCACCAGAAAAAGATAGGACCATGCATGAAGGACCTATTTGAATGGGAATATGGTTCTAAAAGAGAACACATCCAAGCCAATGGGACAACCAAACACCAATCCAATAAAAGTAACATTGTCCATCAGGGAAAATATCAACCAATAATAATAACTATATTTCAAAATTTACGGCTTTTTCCAATATGCAACTACTTAATATTAAATATTCTATAAACTATATTTAAATAATCTAAAATTATTATTATTTTATGTAAACTATTTAAATTACATATCTAATAATATAATTTTTTTATCAATTATAAGAAAAATATAAATGTATACATTTTTTCATAATATATTATTAATTATAATCCCATAAAATTAAATACAATTTAATAATTATATTAAATTTTTTTACTAGTTCAAATATATAAATATATTATTATTACTAATGGTAGATGTATATATTATATTTTTTACATAAAATATAATTAATGATTAATTATACATGAATATTATTAATTAAAAAAATTATTTTATTACGATAAATTGGAAATATTTTAAAAAATATATTGTAACTTATATTATTTTATAACTATATTATAAAATAATTAAATTTATACATATAAAATGACATGAAATAAAAATTACCAATTAGACAAATATAAATATTAAATATTCATTTTAGTATTAATAGGATATAAATTTTATCAATTGTAATTATTTGATATCATATATGTTATAAGAGAATGAAAAAACTCACACACCCATAGACCAACAAGGATCAACAAAACCCCCCACCAAGGGTCAACCCACTCTATAGTTGACCCATTATATTTTTCAATATCTTGATGGACTATCATTTCATATCCTAAAGGCCTAATGGATGAAACTCTATATTTCATGGCCTGAATCACACTTTTTTTATGAATATTACTACTAATATAGTATATTCTATAGTACCTCACTGAAGATACAATCCCAAAATTGATGTAGTGCTATGATACCAGTTATAGTACTTCAGAGTGTTGCACACACTAAAATTTGAACTATGGTCTCTTCATTGTCGGTGCACCACTAAGTACCCCAAAATTTTTTAATTGTGTTTTTATTTTATAAATCAAAATAAATATTTGAAATTTCATTTTTTCAAATAATGATTTACATATATGTATGTATTTATTCTAATATAATTATATTTATGTGTGTGTGTCTATAGATTCCATGGAAAAGTGTGTCTGTGTGTGTGTGTGTGTTTTCTTGTGTGTTTTTGTGTGTGTGCATGGGTGTGACTATAATAAGTGAACTGAAATTATAAATATTTATATCAAAATATATATAATGAATATAATTTTAATTTTATTTATATTTGTTTTATAAAGTAAACTTAATTACATCTAACTATTTTTAAAATCTATATATATATATAATGATATAACTAATATATAAAAATTATGAAGACCCTAATGGACTACGATGATGAAGTATTGTACTTCTTCTTCAATGAGTATTGTCGGTAGTCTGAAAAGATAACGAATAATTATGAAAAGTGATTGAAAAAGAATTTAATTCAAAATGTTGTATCAAAATCACACTCCGGACATAAAAACATCTTAACACATGAATAACATTGAGTTATATCTAGAATACACTCACTGAAGATGTCCAGATGACTTACTTGGACAATATAAGAGATATCCTTATGATGTAATGAATTAAAGTGTAATATCTGATGATTATGGAATTATTCTTATGTGTGAATGAAATTTAATATTCAATGTTTATGATAATCACTATATACCATAGTACATCTCCCTTTTATATTGTTTTTATGAACATAAACACTCCCTTTTGTATCTAATGTCTTGATTTGAGAAAATTTCAGTCATTTCAATTTGACTTTAATTCATGATGTTGATGGAATAAATGGATATCTCAAAGTATATTCAATGTCATCTTGTTGATCTTATCCAAAGGATTGACTGATCCTCATGCACTGCATGATATCTTGAAATACAGTTAGAATATCCTTATATGGCCTTATAATAGGAAAGGGTGGCTGTACATGAAGGTGGAGATCATCAAAATGTGTCAGTTGGATTGTTCAGGTCACCACCTAGTTGGTGGCATGGGAAGATTACACCTAAGATATAGAATTCTACATGTCAGTTGGTGAAAGCAAAACAAACAGACAGTGGATCCAAACAGAGCTAAGATGTTCCTAATTAGCCTATGGGATTGTATGAATTAGTCAAGGATAATTTTTAAATATTATTAAATTCTTTGAGTTAGGATTTCAAAGACCTTAAATGCACCAAGATAACTTCATCTCTAATGAATCCTATAAATAGATACCTAAGGGTTCATGGATCTTATCATAAAACAAGTGCTACAACACATCACTCAAATAAACGATGTTGAATCGCTAGCAATATCATTGTTCTCTCAAATATCCAATCTCAATTCTTCATCAATATCAATGGATAACGTTATATATATCATCTCACAAATATCTAATATCAAATATTATACATATATATAAGATATTTATGGAGCATCCTTGTAATGGATTTACACCATGGAAACTTCTCTTTTTCTCAATTCTACTTTTAATGGGTGCTCACTACAAAAAAAGTGAGAGGCGAGTTCGTTGGACTTTGAAGAGCTTCAAGTGAGTAATCACACACCATTATCATTAGGGAAAGGCTTCCTAATAACCTCAAGGATCAATATAGTAATAATTCATACAACTTTTTTAATATTTTCATTGAAAAATTTATCTTCAATACAAATAATTTCACACGTTTGATCAATCCTTTGTTCATTATGCATATTGACATAATAAATAATTAAATTTTCCTTTTAATAACGGTCAAATTTTTTAATTCATCACATTATCGATATTATCATTATTTCATTTAAATATATTTTAATTTTTTATTTACCTTTTCTAAATAACCTAATATTTTAAAAGGAATTCATGCCTACCTCTTACCATTCTACTCATTCCAATGTATATAAAATTATCCCAACCTGTTCGGGAATCTAGCTAAAGGGTTCATTGAATATTTGAGATATTGATGGTATGATGAAGTCTTCCTTGAAGTCAGAGGTTAAATTATATAACTAAAGGTAGCCATATGTTATACTCGAAGGAGATATTCTTCTAGGAGAAGTGTCATGAATGTTGGATGTTTTTATTTAGAAGTATGAAATGAAAAAAGATAAAAGAACTCAAGGATTGTATGATGAAATAAACATAGTGAATAATCATACATTGATATTTAGGTTGTCTGAAGGAATATATAATATACATGATAATTATTGTGATGAATTTTTTTAATTAAAGAGAAACAATAATTTCAAAAGAAGGTTATTAACATCAGAAATATCCATATATAATCTATTGGAAGAAAATATTTTTATAGAGAATAAGGAAATAGGAGAGTTGAAAAACCCTCATAGATATTTAACCTTTATTTTATATTTTCATTTATTATTAACTAGTTTGAATTTTGGAGAAGGATGAGTTGGATAAGAATTAAAAAAGTAAATATTATCAAACAACTAATCATTGATATATATAGATGGTTGTTATGTAGGATAATGAAACTGTAGTTATGGATTCTTTTGAGCATCATGTGAAGAAGTAGAGTTAGATATCATAAGAGAAATATTATATAGTCACATATGTTGAAATAAATTGATTGACCTAAACCCAATGTGTTATATCAAGGAAAGTTAAATTGAATAATCTGGAGGACAAAGGGAAGTGAATGATAATGTAGTATATATGAGAAAAAAATATAGAGATTAAATGATAGGATGATTTAAAGATAATATTTTGGAATGATTGGTTGAATTAATGAATATAAACTAAGTTATGTGGAAGATAAATCCATCTAAAGATATAGTGATTTGATGATAGAGATGAAACAAATGTGGAATTGACTGTAAGCCAAGAAGATGAGTATTTTCATAATATGTGAAAGTGAAAAGATTTGATTTCAATTATAGAGTTTGAACATATGTTAGAGTGATATTTTGGGAATATCAAATTATTGGAAAAATTTTAGAGAATGTCAGATTGTTCATTAGATATGAATGATTTGTGGATAGATAAAATAAATTTCAGATGATAAATAGTTTGATGATGAAGAACCAGAATATTCCATAAGGATATAAAATAAATTTATGAAAAATCAATATTCATTATCCTTATGTATATATAGAAATTAAATGCTACAAAAATCGTGATGTAAATTATATGATACTAGTTTATATTTATGGAAGTGTTGAAGAATGTTGAAATTTGTTATTTTAGAGTATTTAATGATGTAAATATTCCATATCGTCTGAAATATTAATGATAATTTACTACAAATAGAATGTATCAGGAGTCTTAGAGATTGAATAATACATGCACCATAACATTTTGATAAATCATGGATTTATAAAATATTAATGTCATTCTTATTAGGGGTCACAAGATGGAGTGATCAATGCTGATTTTGAGAAAGAAATACAAGAGAGTAAGTAAAAAAAATTCACTTACCATATGTTCAGTAGTTTTACAGAGTTTATGATTTGGAATATTCAATTCTGAAGACAATATATGTTTCTAATGTTTCATAAGATTATTAATATGGATATAGAATAACATCAATTGAATGATATAAAAAATTAAAATGTTTATGTTCTTGGAATAGGTGAGATTTTCGAAAATATGTTACCAAAAGTGGGGAATAATGATTATGTGTATGCTATTTAGTTGAAGATAAGTTGTTAGATGAAGAGTAATTCAACTTATTAGGATATTAATGATTAGTGGGATCCAGTACTAAGAACACATCAGGAGGTGGTAATTATTCATTGATGTAATATGGTGTACATTCACTTCATTATTATGGTGAACATATGGTGTATAGATAAATACTTCCCATAACACTATTAATTTATAATGAGATTATAGTGGAAAATTTTGGTCTTGTGATAATAACTGAACAAATCAAGGATTAGGGTCTCACATTGAGGCATGGAATTTAAAACAAATAAGCATGATAATTTATTGAATTCCATTACTATTTTATATGTGGTGATAAATATTTATGAATGCATAAAAATATCCACACTTACCAATCATGATAGAGTTTCATAAAACATAAAAGGATATGAAAGCTTAAAATTAATTAAATAAAACATGGACACACTTTAATTACCCCCACCCTCTCACAATGTGATCATTCTATCCACTAAGACTCTCAAGGGGTACCTGAGCTCAGATTAATCTTATTATATATATATCCCCCACAATATATTTCAATAATTCATATAAAGTACATATTTCTAGATTTTTTAGAGTTTTCAATTCTAGAATGTAAGGAATTAATTGAGATTCATTAGTTATATAAAATTGAACTTTTTTTGCAGTCACTAAGATGGACGTTCCAACCAATAATCTATGAAACCAATCAAAATGAGAATCATAGAAGTTATGTAAGATATATACTCAAAATCAATGAAATGTGTATCCCCCAATATCGAATGGTAAAAATTGCAGTAGTTTTTTTATATTGAATACATAAAGAAGTTTCCTCTAGGAGAATCTCACTCATGTAGTGAGGCGTATGAATCTATTGATTATATTGAATATTTTTACACTTTAATAATGTATTTTATGAAAATTTCCTTTGTTTATGTAGTAAGATATATAATATCATTTATCAAGGGACCATTGGATTAAAACATACATCATGAATCAGAATCTAATATGATAGAGGATTCATTGGATAAAAAATACAAAAAATCGAAACTATCACAAAATATAATTAAAAAATTATAATTTGTATTTCATTACAATTAAACGATCTCTATATTTGAATAATAATTTTAAATATTTATTTATGAGAAATTTGTGTCAATCAAATTTTTTGAATAACTGATTGATACATTAAAAGTTAATGAAAATTTCATGAATTATAATATGAAATTGACAACAAAATGAATAAATAAACCTCATAAAAATATAATAAAAGAAGGAAGGATTCGTGAATAATAGGTTTGGAAGATGAAATTTTAATGTTAAGATAAAGTATTATCTCTTGAATATTCATAAATCACATAATATTTAATGAGTATTTAGTTGGAAGTTAAATTGGGAAGAATGAAAGTAACTCAAAATGAATATTTATATAAATACAATATTAGATTTACTACCATAAATCATAAGAAGATTCAAATTATTATATAATGACCCGATCTAGAGGTAAAAAAGTTTGTTATCATGGGAAGATACATTATCCCAGAGGTCATGAATGAAGGTAACCCCATGTTCTAGATTTTTTTACCACTAACACAGATTATGACTCTTTGTATAGTGAAGGATACAATTTTCAAATATGAAAAAATGTTCGAATAAATGTATAGAAAAGACAACCACATTTGTAAAGGTGTATGAATGGAAGAAAAGAAAAATTTATTTCCCATAAGGAATTTATAATGAATGATTTTTTATATGAAAACATATGTATCATTTTACTAGAAAAATTAAAACACAATTGAGGAAGATTAAATTTGTTGGATATTTATGGTTTGGTGGAAGGTTCATATGCTAGAACAATGACTATTTTTATAGCATGAAAGCTACTGGAAAAATGAGAAGGCTTACATAAAGCGGTTGAAGAACTAATGTCAATATGATTTCTTTTCTAAGGAATATAAATTCATGCATGAAGAAAATTAAATTTACATTTAGCATATTTTAAAATCATTAGATATTATATGGAAGATATAGCCATTTAATTATGAGTTCTAGTTCATACAAACCATGATTTAAGAAGATAAAACTAATGTATAAATAATCTAATAGGAGAAGGATAATAAATGGAAGATATATAAAAAGTCTTCCTTGAGTTGTAAAAGAATTATATTATCTAAAAAAACCCACCTACGATGAATGTAATGTAAGTTTTCATTAAAAATAATAGATTCTTCTATTGTATTGGGAAATTAGACATCATGGATAGGTGTAAGCATACCATGATTTTTAAATTTAGTAAAATAAAAATGGTAAATCAATGTAAATATATCCATGATAGAAATTAAAATATTTTTTGATGGAAGATATCTCTGATAATTATTCTAAATCTAACAAAAAGTTACCATTGAAGGGTTACATAACAATAAATATAATATTGTGTTGAAGAAAAAATAACATTATTCACACTCTTGAGAAATTTATGAAATGGATAACTAGATAGGATAAAGTTATCGATAAATGAAAGAAAACATTGGATGATACATGAACTAACAAAGTTCATGTGAAGAAGAAACATTCAATCATGAATTTCAAACTTGTTAAATTGATTTTCTTGAATGTTTTTCTGGAACAACTGTAATAACCAAGTATTTCAGAAGAAATATAAAACTGTTTATGTGATTTTCTTATATAAGTTATGAATAAAATTCCACAAAAAGTGAATATTAATATTAAATAGAATAGTTCCCTAATTCTTGAGGTGATTAGTTATTATAAAATCATGTGTGTAAGAGTTAATAAACATGAAGGTGAATTGAAGTGATTTTATAAATTGAGAAAAAATTACCTATCTTAATTCTCTAACCAATCGTCAAAGGAAATTCCACCTTATTCCCTCATATGTGTTTAGTGTTTTCACAGAGCGTTCAATTAAAGGTGATGAAATTAATGTGGGATATGATTTAGTTAGTGTTGTTAAATTCAAAATAGTGTTTTAACACCATAAAATTGTAATACATGATTAACATTAAATAAGCCAAATTGATCTTAAACTTTCTACTTGTGTAATATCTAATCAAAACCAAATCATGATATATTTAGATAATATATAAATATTGATGTATTAATATTAAAAAAATATTTTTAAAATAGATAGGAATTAATCATTGTAACCCATTTACTAATTAAATGCATATATAAAATAAAGGCTACTTTTTATATGAATTAAATTCAATTAGTCTTCCCAAAATGATAAATAATTTAATTTACTGTTAAAAAAATTATTTTTCTAAAAAAATTATCTTTTATGGAGTATAAATTACTATTTCATGAAAAAATATGATTAATTGAAAATTATACTTGACCCTAAAAATTGGTTGACACCAATTTATTTTTTCGATGATATGAAATAATAATAATAATAATTAATATTTGAAAATGTTTTTTTCAATTTAAATATGTTTTTAATTACATTTTTTTGATTTTATTTAAAATAAAATTTTGTATAATTTGTATAATTTTAATTTAATATAAATTATATTAATTTTTAATTATAAATATTAAAAATTATTTAGTATTATTTTTATATATGTTTTTGAAAAGTTAGGTTTTTTGTTAAAAAATACAGTTCTAACGAACTTGTGTTTTCTATGACTTTAACATTATATAAGAACGAACAATAAATTTATAAATCCTTTTATGAAATAAAATACCAATTTTATTTATAATTCAATTAATTTCAAAATAATTTTTTTAATATATAATAATATGGTAAACATTTTTAAAAAAATTAAAATGATACATTAATATAAAAATTGTTTTCATTCTTTTCTTAGAATAATGAATATTACAAGGTATATTCAGTTTTATCTTCCATTTTAAGCCTCATATCATTATATGTGTAATAATAAATATATTTATTCTATTAAAATAATTACCCAAGATAATTTTATCTCACATAAAAAATTAAATATAAATAAAAAAGTCTCCAAATTTTTTTTTACGGGATTAAGTGCATTTATATTAAAATAAACTTTTCAAATCATTAGAATTTTTATTTATTTATATGATTTGAATCTTGTTTATATTATATATCAAATTAGTTAAAAATTTAAATCTTATTCCTAATTGTTAAAATTAATTAATATGGTTATAAATTAATTACTAAGGTAAATGTAAATTAGGGTAAAAGCTAAAAAATTAAAAACAAAAACCATAAATCATTCAATTTTGTCTAAAAAGGAGTGAATGAATTTTTTTCTACACACATTCATATTAAAATCCTATGTTTTCATTTATTTTTTTTGAAACATCAATAGAAACATCCCATTCTTAAAAATGTTATGGTTACTCCCAAAATACCATTTTCTTCACTTATAAAAGGATAACCTCATATACTATAAAATAATCACCACCCATTAGAATTTCCCCAAGAAAATTTTACATTTTAATCTCTCTATATCTATATACCATTAACATAATCCCATGTTCACTCAGATTTTTTCTAATTCCTTCAAATTTAATGAGACTTGCAAGGAAAATCCTTATTCAGAATGAGAGTATTATCGTGTACTTAGTTTTATTGTTAATTATCTTCTTAAAAATTGGTCTTAGATAAACGAATATAAATAAATTTTTTTTATTTATATACTTTAATGTTACTATGTTATTTTTAATATCATAATTTATTCATATACCACATCCATTAAGAAAAAAACCATTATTCATGCATTGTGCAAACTACCGTCTCCATGATGTAAGACGTTTGATTTTACTTTACCATCGTACATGTTTAGATATAAGGGGGTTATTAAAGGATAAATATTATTTTTATAATATAAATATTTTTCTAGTATGAATCATCATTGAACCTAATAATGATATGATCACCAAACAATAATCATTAGTTTAATTATTTAAAACAAGCATTCTAAAGAGATAATAATTTATTAAAGTCATGTATGAATTTTGTATCCATTACTTCATCAGATAAATAATACTAATTATGAATTACCACATAAATAAATTATAATCAAGATCATTTTTCCCATGTTATAAATATATTATAACAAAAAACGTCATATCATTCATTTAGTTTGGGTATGTTCATGTTCGGGTCGGTATAAAAACATAATTGAACAAATCTCTGAATTTATATCATTAATGACTGTGGGAAAAAATTTTTAAAATATTATATAAATTGGAAATTATATATTTGTTTTTATGGATATTTTATATCAATATTTAATTCAAGAAACGAGAAAACATACTTTGATCATCAAGAATCACTGAAACAAGATTGATATTGATTTCATCTTCAATGATAAAGACTAAACCCATCATTAAAGTATTTTAGAACAACATAAATGATTATAAAACAGTAATATAATTAAAATTAACAACATTTTAATTATTAAAAATGTAATAAAAATAAATATAGTTTGTAGTATTATGAAATTAGTACACACATTCAAAACTACAAACACATGATGTGGAAAATTAGACGAATTCATATATAGAGTAATACTTATGAAATTTATGATGAAAATTTTATATTAGTGAGATTATGAATTGTGTAATTAAGATAGATGTGTTTTCAATACATGAGGTAAATCTACATTCATGGAAATAGAGCACAAGAGGTATGAGGTTCCATCATAAATTACCCTCATTGAATTCCTACACTTATTTTCATTTTTGATTTATGTATGCATGAAAATTGAGATATTGTATCATGAATAACGTTTATTTCATGGTATATAAATATAAATGTCATATTTTAACAATCAAGGTTTTATGATCCAAAAGTGTTACTCAATTCATAAGGGGTTTTATCTTCAATTACACCCATTGAGACTTGATTGTTATTATGAACCTATTGTTTTGGTGTACATAGTGCCTATTTGAGGTATCATAAATTATTATTTTTATTCACGGTATTTAATTTTCAATTAAAATCCTGCCATCCAAATGGTTTTTATTCATAGGTTTAAAAATCGGTAAGGGTATTCTTAGTATCAAATATGATTCTCGGAGACAAAATTAATTTTTATAAACATATATTCATTGAATGGTGAATTTATGAACAATTAATATATTTTTATCACACTGTTTTTATTGCATGTTATTTAAAATCGAAATTATCATCCCTTATTCGATTGGTTATCGATTCAGTTTTTCCCTTATAGTGAGGATGTTTGGTAACTCAATTAATGTTCATTGATTTATAATCATTCTTGAATATTTTTCATATATGTTGGGTATATTAAACTATTTTATCGTATTATGTGGTATTATATCATTTTTTTGGGGATATAAATTCCTCTCACATAAACCCTTTGAAAAATATTTCTCCCTTCCTGGGATATGTTTTTTCTGAAACCATCCCCTATATTTAGTCATATGGAATATGATCATAATATTATCATATTGAATTTTATTTATACCCATTATTATATACCATGAAAACATAACATTTTACATAACTCAAATGTTATTATGTTTAACAATAAAGTATGATATTCTATTAATTCAGGGAAATGTATTAATTTTATTTATATTATTATTCTATTATGGATTATTATTAGAAAGTTTATTCATCATCCTTCTTCCTCCAGATGGGTTTTACCACCCTGATATTTTATGATATATATTATTTTTAATTTCTTTGATGTCTTCTATTATACACTACACCAAGATTAGCTTGTACTATACGCAACACTGTATTAGCTTACAGTATACACAACTATTCTTGGCTCCTGTTACACACAATTTCTAGTTTGTTTTGTGGAAATTAATCTAAGCAACATTAAGTATAGGATTTGTTTAATGTATAAATTATATACTTTTTGATTATGTTATATGCAACACCAAACGGAGTTTTCACTACACACATCCCTGACTTGGCTTGCATTACACGCAATCACGACCTTCCTCGATAGCTTGTATAGTACGAAATACCGGGTTTCACTAAACAACGATATATTGTTATAATATTATTATGGAATAGCCATTATGAATAGTATTAAGTACATTTTTAATTTTATAATATTATTATTTATCTTAAATATTATCTAGAACATGGTATGAGAACTAAATAAATTTTTTTGGGTAAAATAAGTATTTTTAAAAAAATGACGTTTTGCAGCCTTTTGATGGCGCACCAAATTTATATCTAGTTTTTGACATGTTTATAAGTTCAATTTGACAAAATTAAATTCTTTCCTTGGAATCAGTATATAAAAATTTTATTCGGATAAATTTTTTATATTATTCTAATAATTTTCATATTTTAATGATTAGTAAAAACACGCTATATTTTAATTAGAAACACATTTTTTTCATCGCAATAATTTATATGGTTAGACTATCTTTTTATTTGGTTTTAAAGTGTAATTGGAATATATTTTAACCATTTAATCTAATTTTGGTCATTTTAATTAATTTCACTTTGAATTTGGACATAAACAAGTGTCGATCTTTTGATGGTTATTATTTCTTAAAAACACGCTATTTGTTTTGATAATCGGATTTAATTTTAAAATTAATTAATTCAATTTCAATGTTTTTAATTTGGGAAAATAGACATCATTTTTTAATTCAGAATATCAAATACATCTTAGGCTGAATTTTTGGTATTTTTCTGAAAAACATCAATTTTTCATGAATAGTGAAACTATTTAGTGGTAGTTAAAGAACTGACTCTTTCATTTAAATGATATTTTACATCTTCTGTGAAATGAATTTACAAAATCTGACATACATGGTTGTTATCAAAAGTAAAATTTGGTTCAATAAGATAAAAATAATTTTCGGTGAATAGTAACTTCTGACTTTTATTTACTGTGGTTAAAGGTAAATAGGGAAATTCAAGATCAGAAGAATATTATAATAATTCAAAATATCTTTAAAACTTCTCCTAACATTATTGTATGAGTAGTGGCCGACCATGGGCGTCCTTGGGTCGATATTGGGACCCCATTGAACCACATGGTAGTGATAATGACAATTTGTATTAATTAATATAATTTAAAGTCAAAATTAACATTTAAAAAATCTTTTAGTAATTAAATTTTTATAAGGGGTTATATAAGTTTTCTTTTTGACTATAAATATTCATTGTAAATCTAAAAATATTTCCTACATGGTAGTGATTTTTTTATTATTTTTAGACATCAAATCAAATAAATTATTAATGACACAATAATGATGTCGTATTTACCTCATTAATAAATAATTTAGATAAATAACATTATAAAGATTACAATATAATCCAAAACATGTAAAATTCTAATTTGGTGGTTTTATTTCGACCATGAGTCATATAATCATCACTGATAATGATTTTTTGACATTTTGAAACCGAAGATAGGTTTACAATAAAATAATATTTTTACACTTTCCAAAGGTACCCCTCTCCTCCCTTATAAAAGGGCACCTCCTCCCTCTTCTCATCACACCTTTTTGAGTCATGATGCACGGACCACCCCTATAAAATCATCTTCTCAAACTCTATATAAATATTATAGAGGTTCTGGTCTTCTCAAAATACCAACTCTAGTGCCCTAAGAGAGAGTTTAAAGGAGGTGCGTCGAGGAAGAGGTAATCTCTTCTACCAGATCTTTCAAGATTCTTTCTTCTTCTACTTCCTCTTATTTATTTGTTTCAATATAAATTTATACCATATGTTTTAATTACATACATATATATTATTATAAATATGAATCAACCCAATTTCGCCTTCTATCCATCCTATGGAAAACGAAATCACCGCGCGTGCATACGTACAGAATACCGTCTCCACGTCGTGTTGTAATCAGTTTTTCCACCACCACCTTACTTGGATGGGTATAATGGTGTAAATAATAACTATATATGATTATTATAACATCATATTGATTATAAAATATTATATCATCCACTTCAATTCCATTTAATAGATATGGGGATGATATCATCACTCGTGCGTACGTACGGATTATTATTTCCACGAGGTGATGCGATTCATTCTCAATGATAACAATTCCAGAATGATTATAAAAAATATATAATAAGTAATCATGAAATATATTACATTATAATTATACTTGATTTATGTATATGTTTTTAATCTACTTAATTCCATTCAATTCATTAAGTAAACGAAAAACAATGTTCATGCATACGTGCGGCCTATCGTCTCCATGAACGGTGTATTTCTTTCCATTTGTTGATCTATTATATATATGTATATTCTCAATATATATTATATATAAATCATGTTGTATATTATATAATTATTAAGTCATTATCAATGTAATCATATTAATAATTACAATTCAAAACACGGATGATAAATGAAATGATTTTACCCAAAACGCTGCTTCAACATGGAATTGACAAATGAACGGATAATATAAAGTCCTAAGTGAATCATATATGATATCATAAATATTATTATTGTTATGTTATAAGTTAATAATATGTTTAACCCAACTTTTCAGGAGTCTCGAACACATATGGAAGAAATTGGAAATAATTTCAGGGATAACATTTCCAATCCCATTTTTATCAGAGATTGATTATTCGTAAGTATTTAGTGGGGTTATATTTATCATCGATGTCCTTGTTTTCTAAAAATGTTTTCATGTATGTATAAAATTGTTTTTATCTATTTTTTACTTTTACTACATGTTATGTAAGAAATATTTCTTTTTTTACAATACGAGGTAGTTTTTATCTTTTCCGATAAAAGTACGAAAAGAATGTTTTTTTAACTTATACGACATGAACGGATTTTTACGGTTTCATAAAGAATTATTTTCCTGAATCATCCTATAAAATATTTCATTATTATTTTCAACAAATTATTTTTATTTTAATTTTGGATGGCATTTTTTGAAAAGAAAATTATTTTAATGAAGAAAGGATATTTTCCTCAAGAATTCATTTGAAGTGTTTTGTAAAAATTATTTTCCATCTAAGATGAAAATATTTATTATGATTATGTTTCAAGTATAATGTCTCTATTATTTACAAGATTTTATTCTTATAATTATTAAATGATATCCATTAGTTTTATATGGATTATGTTATGATGGGATGATGTTTATGAAACCCATTTTATTCTTTGGGTTATGATGAATGATTTATATTTTTTAGCACAAGTAAGAATGATTTAATAATGAGATGGGTGGGACCTATATCTCCCTACAATGCATTGGTTAATTATTTATATCTCATTATATATACATGGTTGGAATAGAATGTTAATCTAGTTCACTGATACAGGACTGGAACGAGGAGTGAACTCGATTTAGAAAGGGACTTTGTCCACTATGATGGTCTTGGCAGCAATGTCTTGGCATATATGGAAATCATATAATGTTCTTAATGGTTTTACATAATTACATGTTTTATTCTTATGTTATTTTATCATTATTTATGTTCCATTATGATCAATGCCTTGCGTACTTCCATGATTTATTTCATTTCTCAAGATTTTGATGTTTAAACATTATGTTCATGTTTTTAATTTCAAATGTATATGGTATGTTTTATTTTCTTCATGCTTACCCTTACTAAGAATTTGATCTCACCCTTTATATGTTTTATTATCCCTAGGATATAAAGAAATGATTTTGGTAAGAAGAAAAAAGGGTAAGATCTTTATGGGGGATGTTTAAGATCTTTCACAATGATTAGAAGATTATGTTCCGAGTTTCCAAAGACAGGAAACAATTACGGTCCATGAGTGTTGGTTTTTTTATGTATTCAGTATTCCGAAAAAGTAATGTAATGTCCATGTATGTCACGATTGAGTATCTACAGTTGGTATTAGAGGAAAAGGATGTAGGAATGAATCTGATTCTTGGGAACTCTAAATGTGAGCGTTGGACGAAGCATGGATATCCACCCAAGGGATTCATGAGGAAATGGATTCCACAAGGGATGGTGGTGTGTCCCACCTAGGGGGTGTTGCCGCCCATGGAGTGCCCCTATAGGTATCAATTATAGTCCACTGGATGTAATTCCAGACCGATACACTTGGTATTTACAGGAAATGTTTAGTTAACCTTGAGAAACTAAGATGGGAAAACTATAGTGAAATCCCTAGTGATATTTCTAAGGTATGTCTAGGGATGTACTTAAGGATAAGTATAAGTATTGGTTATAGTTCTAGAATTATGGTAATGATATTATAATTAAACCTTAGATAATGGACAATGAAGGTACTCCCACATAATTAGTTTGTTTTTCTAAAATGATTTTTCCTCTCAGACTATTCTCTTTGGGTTTTAGAAAATGGCTAGAACCCGAAGGAACCGTTTTGATCAATGTAATGGACAATGAAATGATTTTCCTCCTGAACAAACCAATGTTATGGGAGATGGAGGGAAAAATTTTATTTCTATAATTACAAAAGCTGTGAATCATTCTGGACTTCCGAATGAGTATAGAAGGGAACAATATTCTATTGAGTCCTTCATGAGGCAACATCCACCTTATTTCAGCGGGTCTTCTGATCCACTTATTGATGAACAATGGACCAGTACCATTGAAATGATATTTTCCATACATCGTTGTTTGGAAACTGAAAAATTCATTCTGGCTATTTACTGTTTATAAGATGAAGAAGATGAATGGTGGATTCTAATTAACAATACGAGGCCCTGAGATGAAATTTAATCCATGGAATGGGATGAGTTCAAGAACTTATTTTTCAATATGTACTTACCTTTTATTCTTTGGACAAATATGGAAAATGATTTCTTTTGGATTAAGAAAAATGATGATGAATCTATTGGTATATATGAAGTGAATTTTACAAGGCTTTCAAGGTATGCATCTAGCTTTATCATCCAACCTGAAAGTAACGTTGATCGATTCTTCAGTGGCTTAAAACCAAGTCTTCGAATGGAATTATATATAAGAGACTTCAGTAGCTATGAAGAAATTGTGCATTGTGATATCAAGGTATAAATGGACGTCTGTGTTAGAAATCCATCTCATGGTTTTTAAAATAAATGAAATATGGAGATCAAGGCGAAATATCAATATAATGGTGAATAGAAGATGAATGTTTATTTATGCTCTATGTGTGGAAAAAAGCTTGGTAGAGATTGCCTTAATGGGACTAGAAAATGTTTTGAGTGTGGAAAATAATGTCATCGAGATGCTGAGTGTCAAAGTAATGGAAAAATGGTTTCTAATGATGTGAATAAATAAAATATTGTAGAGAATGAACCACCAACACTTCAATGCTTCAAGTGCAAGGAAATGGGGAATTATGCTAATCAATGCCCAAATCTAAGGGTTAATGATGATAAACGTGAAAAACCTATTATGGAAAAGAATAAAGGAAAGTCACATGTGATCACTATTTGTGATGTTGATTATAAAAATGATGTTTTGTAATTTTTAGGTGTTTATGTAATGGGATTTCAAAATAGGATCATGGAATCTCATTTATGGTATTGTGGAATTTTGGAAAATCTATGAATTGGTTTTCAATAATTATATGGTACCGGTAACCATGAAAAGTGATTGAAATATTTTTGGAAAGAATATGATATGATCATAATGAAGGGATAAGTAGAAAATAATATTAATGCTCATGACTGATATAAGGACAAAGGGATATCATGGTTTATGTATTTTGAAATTTTGGGATTTTGGTATTTGGAAGAAGTTACCTTTTGATAGCATTCATGTTTTCACTATGGTTCTATGGTAATTCGTGTTGCAAGAGAATACGATATTAAGGTATTCACATGTTTGGAATGTGTTCAACAAGATATATCTTATGATATATTGGGGATAAATGATGGTATTCAAATGCTTGGTTAATGACATTTCTAGTAATCTTTTTTATACTATGAGATTGGAAAAATGTATTTTGGATAATTCTAAAGATTGGAATGGATTATGTCCGAAATCAGATAGTATTTTTTAAGGCTAGAACTTTTTGATACCATTTTTGGAATGTAATAATATTATAGTTTTAGAAAAAGGACTACCCTTAGGACAGGCGACAACCCGTCACGTCGGACAAGGTTGCAGGAATCGAACCCACAAACGAAGTGAAACATGCCTTTATCCCCTACCACTAGCCTACATGAAGTCCTTGGTTAGTAGGAATTAGTTTTATTTTATTAAGCGGTATTATATTTGAAGTATAAGTCCATTTTTGGATTCATATAAGATTAACCTCACTATATATGGTCATATGTATTTTTAATAACTGATTCTATCCTTTTCGTGATAAAAACTGATGGGATGACTTATCATTCTATCGCTTTATCTACTGACAGTTCATTAATGAAAAATTCAGCTTCATTTCTCTAAATAGTGACAATGTGGAAATTGTTCATGGAATGACCAATGATGATATTACACTGAAATCAAGTAATTATTTCTACTTATGTAAAAGTTAATCAATGTTAGGGAAATGATCTTGGAATCCAAAAATGTTGTCCCAGTACTCTCATATCAAACGAATCAGATGGTACCTTAGATCATCACCAATTTATTACATTGCAATTGTTGGCTTTTTGATAGCCATGTTCTCTACCACTCTCCATCATAACTTGATGGTTATATTTCACTTCCATATCCATTTTTTCACGTATATACTCCTATATGGGAACCCAAGTGATGAGTTACTTTGGGTATCCATTTTGTTTTTAACATTCATTTTTAATATGATGATTTAGTATTCCTTTTTTTGATGTGGGTTTCTATGAATGAAACTTTCACGTAGTAAACGATTTATAACCCCGATGAATTTTGAGGGGGAAATTCATTTTATTTGAGGTATAATGTAACACCCCGTGATTTTATGAGATATATTATTTGTAATTTTTTTGATGTCTTATATTATACACTAGAAAAAGATTATCTTGTACTATACGCAACACCGTATTTGCTTGTAGTATATGCAACACTATTCGTGGCTCGTGTTTCATACAATTTCATGTTTGTTTTGTGGAAATTATTATACGGAACATTAAGTATATATTTTGTTTAATGTATTAATGAAATAAGTTTTTATTATGTTATACGCAACACCAAAAGGAGTTTTCACTACATGCAACCCTGACTTGGCTAGCATTACATGCAATAACAACCTTCCTCGATAGCCTATGTAGTTCCCAATACCAGGCTTCACTAAACAACGATATATTGTTATAATATTATTATGGACTATCCGTTATGAATAGTATTAACTAAATTTTTTATTTTATAACATTTTTATTCATCTTACATATTTTCTAGAAAATGGTATGAGAACAAAATAAATTATTTGTGTCAAATTTGTATTTTAAAAAAAATGCAGTTTTTTCGCCTTTTGATGGAACACCCATATTAAATATAGTTTTTGGCATGTTTATAAGTTAAATTTGGAAAAATTAAATTCTTTCATGGAGTCAGGATATAAAAATTTAATTTAGATAAATTTTTCATACTATTCTGATAACATTCATATTTTAATGAATAGTAAAAACATGCTTCATTTTAATTAAAAACAACTTTTTTTCATCACACTAATTTATATGGATAGACTATCTTTATATTTTGTTTTGAAGTCTAATTAGAATATATTTTTACCATTTAATCCATTGTTAGTAATTAGAATTAATTTCACTTCGAATTTAGACACAAACAATTGTCGATCTTTGGATAATTATTTTTTCATAAAAAACACGCTATTTGTTTTGGTAACGGTAATTAATTTTTAAAAAAAATTAATGGAACTTCTATGTTTTGAATTTTTGAAAATGGACATCAATTTTGAATTCGGAATATCAAATATAGCTTATGCTGAATATTTGGTATTTTTCTGAAGAAACATCAACTTGTGATGATTAGTGAAACCACTTAGTGGTAGTTAAAAAACTGACTCTTTCATTTAAATGAAATTTTACCACTTCTATAAATTGAATTTTGAAAATCCGACATACATGGTTGTTATCAAGAAGTAAAATGTGGTTCAATAAGATGAAAATAATTTTTCGGGAATAGTATATTTTGACATTTATTTATTGTGGTTAAAGGTAAAAAGGGAAATTCAAGGTTAAAGGAATATTATAATAATTCAAAATTACCTTAACACTTGTCCTAACATTATTGGATGAGTATTGCCCAACCATGGGGATCCTTGGATCTATTTTGGGACCCCATTGAGCCACTTCGTAGTGATAATGACAATTTGGATTAATTAATTTAATGTAAAGACAAAATTGACATAAACAAAAATCTTTTAGTAATTAATTTTTTATAAGGGGTTATGTAATTTATCTTGTCGACTATAAATATTAATTGGAAATGTAATCATATTTGTTACATGGTGGTGTTTTTTTATAATATGTAGACATCAAGTACAAAAAATTATTTATGACACAATAATGATGCATAATTTACCTCATTGATTAATGATTTAAATAAATAACATTATAATGATTTAAATATTATCCAAAACATGTCCAATTATGATTGGGTAATTTTATTTCTACCATTAGTCATCTTATCTTCATATTTAATTATTTTGGGACATTTTTAAATTGAAGATAAGTTTATAATAAAATAATATTTTCACACTGTCCAAAGGTTCCCCTCTCCTCCCTTATAAAAGGGAACCTCCTCCCTCTTTTATTCACACAATTTTGAGCCTTGAAGCTCTGCCAAAACCTGCAAATTCCTCTTCTCAAACTCTATAGTTATGTCAGAGTGGTTCTAGTCTTCTCAGAATAACAACAATAGTGCCCTAATAAGAAGTTTAAAGGAAGTGCGTCGAGGAAGATGTAATCTCTTATACCGACTCTTTCAAGTTTCTTTCTTCTTATACTTCCACTTATTTAGTTGTTTCATTATAACGTAAAAACATAAGTATTAATAATATACTTATATGTTATTATAAATATGATAAAACCATATTTCACATTCTATCCATCCTACGGAAAACAAAATAATCGCGCGTGTGTACGTACGGAATACCGTCTCCACGTCGTGGTATAATCAGTTCTTCCACCACCACCATACTTGGATGGGTAAAATGGTGTAATGAATAACTATATATTATTATTATAACATAATATTTATTATAAGATATTATATCATTCACTATAATTAAATTCAATATATATGAGAATGATATCATCACTCGTGTGTACGTACGGATTACCGTCTCCACGACGCAATGAGATTCATTTTCAATGTTAACAATTAAAGAATGATTATAAAGTATATATAATAATTAATCATGAAATATATGACATAATAATTCTATTGGATTTATGCATATTTATTTCATCTACTTAATTCCACTAGATTCAATAATGAAATGAAAAACAATGTTCATGCGTACGTACGGCCTACCATCTCCATTAAAGATGTATTTCATTCCATTTTTCGATCTATTATACATATGTATATTCTGAATATATATTATATATAAATTATTTTTTATATTCTGTAATTATGTAATCATGATATATGTAATCATATTAATAATTACAAGAAAAAAACACGGACGATAAATGAATCGATTTAACCCAAAACGCTGCTTTAAAATGGAATTGACAAATGAACGAATAATATAAAGTTGTATGTGAATCATATATGATATCATAAATATTATTATGGTTCTATTTATGTTAATAATATATTTAAACCCACTATATAGGAGTCTTGGCCACTAATGGAAGCAATTGGACATAAGGTAAGGGATAACTTTTCCGATCTCATTTTTATCCGAGATTGATTATTCATTAGTATTTTCTGGGGATATATTTATCATGCATGTCCCTATTTTCTAAAAATGGTATCATGTATGTTTGAAGTCCTTTTTACCTATTTTTTATTTTTAATACATTTTATGTATGAAATCATTCTTTTTTTACCATACGAGGTACTTTTTGACTTTTCCGACAAAAGTACGAGAAGAATATTTTTTTAACTTATACGGAATGAACGTATTTTTACAGTTTCATAAAGCCTTATTTTCATGAAGCTTCCTATACAATATTTCATGATAATTTTCAACAAAAACCATTTATTTTAAAATTTAATGGAATTTTGTAAAAAGAAAAATATTTTAAAGAAGAAAGGATATTTTCCTCAAGAATTCATTACAAGTGGTTTGTCAAAACTATTTTCCTTTTAAGATGACATTATTTAGTATGATTATTTTTCTAGTATATTGTCTCTATTATTTACAAGGTTTTATTATTATAATGATAAAATTATATCCATCTGTTTTTTATGGATTTTTTTATGGGAAGATGTTTATGTAACCCATTTTATTCTTTGGGTTGTGATGAATGATTTTTATTTTTTGGCACAATTAATAATGATTTCATTATGAGATGGGTAGGACCTATATATTCCAAAAACGCATTGGGTAATTATTTATATATCATGAGATAGACGTGGATGGAACGGAATGTTAATCCAGTTTAGTGATACAGGACTGGAACGTGGAGTGAACTCGATTTTGAAAGGGACATTGTCCACTAATATGGTCTTGGCAGCAATTCCTTAGCTATTATGGAAATCATATCATGTGATTAATGGTGTTACACAATTATATGTTTTATTACCATACTATTTTATAATTATTGATGTTCCATTATGATCTGTGTCTTACGTACTGCCATGTCTTATTTCATTTCTCACGATTTTGATGTTTAAACATCATGTTCATGTTTTTAAGTTCAAATGTATATGGTTTGTTTTATTTTCTCCATGATTACCCTTACTGGGTATTTGAGCTCACCCTTTATATGTTTTCTTTTCCCCAGTATATAAAAAAGGATTTAGGTAACAAAAAATGGGGATGATCTTTATGGGAGATGTTTAAGATCTTTCACTATGATAAGAAGATTATGATCTAATTTTCCAATGACACTAAACTATTACGGTCCTTGAGTGTTGTTTGTTGTTATGTATTAAGAATTACACAAAAGAAATGTAATTTCCATGAATGTCATTATTGAGTCTCAACATGGTTTATCATTATGTTATCCCTCTTATTTACATGGAGAAACTAATTGTAATTATATATATGGAGGGTTTTGGGATGGTTTATTATATAGTTTTTATTCATATTTAATTATATTTTTTTCATTTGGTCTAAAACATGTGAAAAGTGGTCCAGGACATAATTTTGCCCCTTGAGGCATCAATGGGACTCATGAGACAATATAGTTTGGGTTCTAGTGATTTACGCTTCCCATAATATGATATTGAATTCCCTAAAATCATTGATAGTAGGATGTCTTGACTATGGTATTGACAACAAGTAAAGATTCTTGGAGAAAGTCATTGAAAATAGGTTTTTGATGCTTTTCATTATGCATTTCGTCAATATGGGATCAGAATTATTAATATACATGTTTTTATTCATTATCATGGATATGAAATAATTTCATCTTCATGTTGATTGTGGATTCAATTTGAATATTTATTCATTCGGTATTGATTATTCCATGTATATTACTAATTTCTTAACTTATATGCTTGTCTTACTGAGAATTTGAGCTCACCCCATATGTTTCCATTTCCCATAGGTTATAGGTAAAAGTACTACATATGACATTATTAGAGGTAAAACACATGTTAAATAATTTTTGTGAGACATTAAAGAATTTTTTTAAATTATTAGTTTTATATATAATTGAAAAATTATCCATTTGATAAAAAGAAAATTATATATATTGGTATATGTTTTTCTCTAATTATATAAATATCTAAACCTAAAATGATCCATTTCATGTAATATATGTAATAACCATTCTTAATTTAGTTAATTGTGGATTGTTATGTAAATTCATTTATATCTGGTATCAAAGAATGTATGTAATGTTCGTGTCTATGAAAACCAGATCTGAGAGTATGAGTCTGGAGCATCATAGTTGGTATCAAAGAAATTGTTTAGAAATTTTTTGATATTAGGACGATTGTTGGGGATAATTTATAGGATGAAAAGGTAGGATTGATTTTACATTATATGGAATAGATAACCCATTTTGATAATTATATGATTTATTAATAAATAAATAATGCACGTTTTATTTGGGGATTAGGATAACAAAACTTTATTGAAAACCCAAGGAATAAGTCTACGTATTGGATAAAATCCTACTGTTTTGGAAATTTGGATATTATATGGGTTTTATTGTAAATACATTAGTTTATAGATACTTCCAATTTTATGCTATTGTAGCACGTATTATTGTTGGGGTAATCTTTCATAAAAAGGTTGATTGAGTATTGAATCAATTATCATTCTGATACACGATGAGTGGGCCTAAGAAGACACAACTATTGAGACACTCCCTAGCTATTTTAGTATTTTAATCACATTATATTTATGAACCATTGGGAATGATTTATTTACTAATTAGTTTAACGTATTAGGCCAAGAATTACTATAAAACCAATCATAATACAAAATTGAATAAATTAAATGTTTAAAGTTATGAAATAAAGGTGCCAATATAGAAGGAATATTATGATTGATATTTCATATTAATATTATTATTTTCTATGATTTAATTAATAACCTTTTTGTTTTTAGTATTTGTTTGACAGAGGATTATGAGAATGAAACTGAGAAATTTATGTACTTAGGAACTAGTATAGATTATAACAGAATAAGGGATAATAAATAAATTGTTAAGAATTTTTTTGTATTCCAATAATGATGGAAATGGTGCATTTAATAGTCTTACCTAATTCAGAAAGGTTTATATTATAATAAAAATTAATTCTTGATAGTCTAATCTATTTTAATTTGTGATGAAATATTTATGGATGGAATTTTTGGTATATTAAAAGTGTTATTAAAGATTATGTGAATCATATAATGATTATTATTTATTATATTTACTTTAATATTATGGTGACATATATTAAATGGTATTAATAACCTTTAAAAGTGATTTTATTACAAGGATAATGTTTTTTTGTGGATAACAACACTAGAAACCATGATTGATGTGTGGATAACTCCTATGTTTAATATACACATGATTACGAGAATATAAAAGTTGGTTCAACTATAAAGAATTAAATTGTATAGTAATTAGTAACCACATGATTTATAATTGAATCATCATATTTCTTTATAATGTTTTCTCATTTTTGGATTATGATATATATAGTGGATAATGTTTGAACTCATACAATATGAGAATTAAATATGGTGTTAATTTTTGGAGGAATATATAATCCCACTGTGGTTTAATGTATTAGAAAATCAATGAGTTTTGGGAAATGAATGTTATTAAAATTATATTATTAGGGTATATAAATACTTGAGTGTATATTATTGAATGGGAGACTAAAATAGTTTGAGGAAGGATAAGCTTTATTTTGATAGCATATATTTAAATGATTATTGGGTTTAGAATATTTTAAAAAAGTCCTTGTTACATGGGTAATCTATTTTATGATGAATGTTAACAAGTATAAGAGAACCCAACTCAATTTAACATAGGTTTAACAGATAATGATATCTGATAAACTATGATTGATTTTGGTTTAACTAAAGGTATTATTGGATAACGTGATGACATGGGTAAAAAAAAGTAAGGTTCAATGACTTTTATGTTATCTATTATTATAATTTCCCGATATCATTAATTTGTCATCACTAAAGACATCCATTATGGATTTATTATTTATTGGAACTAGAATTATCCATGGGAGTGAGGGACAGCACAAATATTGACCCAATGAACAACCCAAAAAAATGTGAGATAGAGTGAGAAATATTGTAATTGTGCCAAATCAACTATTATTAATTTTCAATACTAATTTGAACATAGTATAATTACAAAACACATAAAAGAATATAAATACTTAGTATTATGATAGATCAATGGAAAAGATCATTAAAATCACATGTATAACGAAATGAGATAAGAAAAAAAATATATTTCAAATATATGTTATCTGGGCATTATTTGAACCAATGTTCCAATAAATTGTAAAACTATAATATCCTAAAATTTTAATGATAATAAAAACCTATTTAATAATAAATTATGATAATTTTAAGTGGAAATTGATTTTTTTCAATAAATATCGCATAATAAATTATTCAAATACTTAAAATACTGGTAAATTCCTTGATAACACCTTGAAATATTCTATGTATTATATTTAATGTTGGGGGGGGGGAGATGTAGTGGGATTCAGAGGCTCAAATAGCCTCATAAATAAAATAATTAAAATAATATATATATTATATCATGCGTGAATGATTTTTAAAAAATAATGGAATATCATCCAAATTGTTTTTCAAAAGGGAAATCTGATATTGCCTTTAGGTTTGGAATGTGGGAATAACCCTATGCATTGTATATTGTTTTTTTCATTGGGTGTTTGGTCATATTTAACTTGAGAGTAATTTATTTAATATTTTTATTATATTTTTCATGAAAAAATTTTATAATCTTTCAAATGGTGTATTATATGAGAAATTTTAGAGAACTATTTTGTTTAAAATATAGAGTTTGCGATTCTCACAATTTAACCATTGTTTATGTGTGGTGTTTTGAAACATTACACACATGGGTGATTTATTTATTATTTTTATTATAATAATTTTAAAGAAGATTTATATTATTTCTCAAATGGTGTGCCATATGAGAAATATAAGACCACCATTATGTATGAGATACAGGGTTCCCCCTAGGTTTGGCGTAATGTTTTTTGTGAATCGGGTGTTTGGTAACATCAGACATGACAGATACTTTTTTTAATAATATTATTAATTATAATTACTATTATTATTTTTCCCTTCTTCCTTAAAATCCACACCGCACCTCCATTTCCACATAGAGCGTGTTCTAAAACCCAAAATTTCAACCCATTTTTACTATTTTAAATTACCAATGCCTTAATGGATTGATTTTAATGACAGTACTATAATCATTCAGTTAAAAATATAGATTAAATGTGGGTGTTGGTTTTATAGTATTGGAAATTACGTATATATTCTTTTTTTTCTAGTAAAATAGTCCAAAATTTTATTCTTCCTTATTGGTTCATTCCAAATATTCTGAGGGTCCTCGGATCCCATGTCACTTGTTCAGGAAAGCCTTCAACATCCCACTTGTTCATGAACTATGTGATGTTGTGGAATCCCTCTATCCTTTGTACACAACATGTGTTGAAAAAATATTTATTAATTATTTTTTATATTCTTCCATTTTTCCCTCATAGTTCTAAAAATTATGGAAAAATATAATTGTATGATAATATAACTAATCCCATTATTTATCAAATGAAATATCAGTTTAATCAAAAAAAATGGTTGAACATAAATAAAATGATAATACATAAAATTATCAAGGTATAATTCCATTAGTTACCATGGATAATTTATAAAAAATCAATAAAGTATGATTTATTAGATTTTTTCATATTATAATTATAAATAATTATCAAAAGATAAATATTTTCAATTTAATAAAATAGAATTTTAAATAACTATCAAATGATAATTACAAAAAATTATCA
The DNA here is from genome assembly GCA_963277665.1 of Viscum album. Taxonomy (NCBI): domain Eukaryota; kingdom Viridiplantae; phylum Streptophyta; class Magnoliopsida; order Santalales; family Viscaceae; genus Viscum; species Viscum album. The sequence goes on from OY728155.1 coordinate 1,453,524,396, forward strand.
AAGGATAATTACTAGAGAATATATAAAGATAATAATATATAATTATAAAATAATAATATATAAGAAACTATCATAAGATAATTATTAATGGGTAATTTATGAAAATTATTAGAGAATAACTCATTATCAAAGGATAATTGCATTAATAATCAAAAGATAGTTTCACCAAGTTATCATAGATAAATAAAAAAAGTAATTTCATCCGATTATGAATGTTTTATAATAAAAGGATAATTGCATAAATTATCATAGGATATTTATTTTTATCATGAATTACCAATTGATAATTACACTAAATTGTCATAGGATAATTTATAAATAAAATAATTAAAAATAAAATTATCGAATTATGAAGTTTAATTTACAAGTAAAATTATTAGAATATAATTTTAGAAATTATCAAAGTATAATTATAAGGAAATAATATAGTTATATGGATAGCTAATTATTAGAGGGTCATTATGAAAAATATTAAGGATAACTATATGGTCTTCTTAAAGAATAATTATAAGCAATACCACATGTGTTCAAGAATTTATTCAAATATTTAAATTATCAATCATGGTCTTATAATTATTCTTGAGATGAATATTGTAAGGGTATGTGTAGTCTAAAATGATAATTCATAAATTTTATAGGAGCGAGAAAGTATCATTGCATATAATATTTTATTTATTATTGAAATCAAATAGATAATTTTAGTTCTAGTATCCTTTAACATACATCAAGTAATGACATGCTGAAAACTATAATAATAAGGCCAACAAGGAGGTTCTCTTAAATATTGTGGTTTCCACTTCAATTTTTCAACCACACAGGGTGGTTTATCCTTCTCATTGTAATCAATGACATTGAGGTAGGATTTTCTTTACTCTATGAGGATCCTATTTACAAATGTTACCATTATATGATTTTTGTGTTGACATAGATAATGAACATGCATGATTACGATCACTTGTGGGTGTGTGTGTAGAATTAGAGACTTACTATGATATTTCATTCAATGAGTGTTGTTATAGAATCTTGTTTTTATGTTTGATTATTATCACATATTTTTATGTATTGATATATTATTTCTCATGATGAAATATTATTCTGGACTTTCATGAAAAAAATTTGATGTGAGATACCATTTCCTTGGAGGTTTTTCTTGCAATTTGAGATTGGTGGACTGAAGTCTGGTTTGCATACCTTATAGGGTGATTATATGTGAATTACGATTATGATAATGATGTACTTGAGCATAAGGTTTGGTGTATTCCCTGAGGTAGTGTATTTTGGGAAAGATGGTATGGGGGCTTGAACTAAGGGGTATTAAATCTTTGGGGGCATTGAAGGGGTGTGGTGACCTAGGGGACAAACCTGAGGGGTATAATAGCATTAGGGCCTAACCCATGACGAAGGTGGGATATGATGGCCTTACGTACATTTCAGAATTGATGCAATAAAATTTTAGGGACATGGATTTGTATATTTTTTTTATTCATTTATTTTTAATATATACCATGGCGATATTTCCATTATAAAGCTAATTCAGGTACAGTTAGGGGTATGTGGTATCCTGGTTAGTGCATTAACACTTGGTTTTGGATTTTATGATTATGATTTTGGTGTATTTATTTTTATTATGTCATAAATTTATTATACATGAGAACATAATGTTCAAGATTCATTGTTGGTGTCCTAATTAATCATATAATCACACCCTACTTGAGTATTTCGGTCCACATGTAGATTTAATGAGGGATCCATCCAAGGTTAAGTTCCCTATGGTGAATGGCTATGTATAAGATAATAAAGTATGTGGTAGACTGTGATAGACTATAGAGGACCCCTACAGTAATTTTCATTGATTTATTGTCTTCTTATTTATACAAAAATAGATTTATACATTGGGTTCTGTTTTATATATATGATATGTATTCCATTTATTTAGTTTCTACTTGTTTACTATAATGATTTATTATATAATTTATTGTTCATTATTTATCCCATGACACAATACTAAGGATATAGTCTCTCCACCATTGAAATGATACCCTCCGTACCAGTCGGTATCCTCTTCCATATTGGGAGGCACACATTAACTCATGTGACACTCTGAGTCAAACCTAGTGGTTTGGGTCAGGGTGTTACACCAATGAGGGAAGTTGCTACCAAAAAACATGTGAATAAGGAAAATTATATCCAACTTCTACAAATTAATCATATAGTGAATTTTCACTATAGATTTTCTTGTATCCTTTTTCATGTAATTCTTCACCGGTTAGTGGATATTAAATTAAAAAAAACTAGTGGTATCATGATTATATAAATCATTTTAAGGTGTTTTGGAATTTATTCTTTATGGATCCTAATCAATATCACTTAGTATAATTCTATGAGAAATTTGGATGGTCTTATCTCCCTTTATTAGATCTTATAATAACCTTTTCACATAGGAAAATCTATTTTCAAATCCCAAAAAATCCATGATCATCTAGAGGTGTATGGATAATTGTGAGTCCCTTATTGAAATTACTATGATATTATGAGGGAAACCGTGATGAAATAATTAATTTAAGTGGGAATAAATCTAACACGCAAACATTTTAAAGTACAAATACCGTAAAATAAGTCAAATTGGTCAATAGTTTTGCCCACATGCAACATCGTACTAGAACAAAATTGTGATACATTTAGATAAAATATAAATATTTATGTATGAAAATTAAATACGTACACCATAAATTACAAGGAATGAATAGGTGTTACTTATTTATGAATTATATATATATATATATAATAATTTATAAATTTTATATGAATAATATTCAATTAGTTTACCTAAAATGACCAATATTATAATTTATTCTTTAGAAAAGTATTTCTCAAAAAAATATATTTTATGATATATGCATTTTTATTTCAATAAAACATTTGAGTAATGATCATTTATGTTTTATAAAAATAATTTTCTGAAACCAATTTATTTGGTAGAAGGTTTAAAATAATAATAATAACATTTAATATTTTAAAATATTATTTTTCTATTAAAATATTTTTTTGATTATATCATTTGATTTTATTTAAAAATATAATTATGAATATTAATAATTAAATTAAATTAAATTTAAATTAAATTATTAATTCCCTCTATAAAAATTGACTTTGAATTAATTATTTCAGTATTTTTATAATGGTTTTTAGTTAAAAAATTCATTTTTTATGAAGCATGTAATTTGTATGACATTACCAATATATAAGACTGATGTATAAATTTATAAATCCCTTAGGTTAGAAGAAAAAAATTTAAATAATAAAATTATTCTTCTTAAAATAATCTTTTAACTTATAAATCTTATGGAAAATGTTTATATAACTAATTAAAATGTTATTTTACTAACAAATTTATTTTTGGCCTTTTTATAGAATCAATTATTTTTAATAGGGAAATTTAGATTATTCCTGAAATAGAAGATTCCTATATTTAGTTTTGATTAAAATAAATCAATTTATTACAATAAAATTATAATTCAATGTAATATTTAATTACATAAAAATATAAATCGTAATAAATTTATTTCTCTAAAAACACCTTTTACCTGATTAAAGGAATTGATTGATAAATAACTTTTCATTTCTTTAGATATTTTATTTTATAAAATGATTTTAATACTTCTAATCAGAGGTGTCAAATTCTTTAAATTCTTCAATTTTGTTCTTTGTAATTAAAATTAATTATGAATATTAAAAATGGTTTACCAAGGTAAACGTACATTTTGTTAAAATTTAAAATTGTAGAATCAAATGCAATAAATCACTCAAATTTGTCTCAAAAAGGATTTTATAAAGCTTTTTTTTACCGAAAATCTTTTTCCCCACCATTTTTTCCATTTTTTACATCCCTTAATACTTGAATAGTAAGACCCCATTATAAACAATGTTATGGTTTGTCCCAAAACTACCATTTCCTTCACATATAAAATGGTAACATCTTCACCACATCATGAATCACATACCATATGAATTTAAACATGAAATTATGTGATTATACTCTCCCATGAACCTAATACCACTTACATAATTCTCTGGTCAATATTATTTTTCCAAATCCTTCAAATTTAATGACACTTTATGGTAAAATCCAAGTCCCCGACGTGAGTGCTGTCAACTACTTAGTTTTTGTCTTAATTATATCCATCCAAATTTATCAGAAACACACTAATATAATGATATTAATATAATTGATATAATATATTTTTACTATATTAATTTTATTATCATTATTTATTCATATTACTCATCCATTAATAAAAACAAAACTCTTGTTTGTGCATTGTGCGAACTACCGCCAACATGACGTAATGTGTTTCAGTTTCCTTACCCTCCATACAATGTTGTATATAAGGATAGTGTTAAAGGATAAATATTATTTTTAGGATATAATTAAGTATATTTTATGGAAAAATGGATAACATTTTAATATAATGATCAATAAAAATTCATCCTTATTTTAATTAGTGAATATAATCATGATAAAAATATAATATTTTATTCAAATAATATAAGACTTTATATCCATTAATTCTTCCTTCATATCATTATTATTCTAATTAATCATACTTATAAACACTAAATAATATCCTTATTCTCTGGGTATAGAGATATTACAACAACAACACCTCATAATCATTCTTTAAATCAAGGTATGTTAATGTTTGGGTCAATTTAGCCACATAGTTGAAAAATACAATGAATTTATATCCATCAAGATGAAATAAATAAAGTGTTTTGTTTTCTTTATTATTCATGGATAAATAATAAAACATAATTTAAATGATTTTTAAACATCATAAATAATTATAAAATACTCATTGTAGTAGGCTTAAAGACCTAGTATCGATGAACATTGGAGTAATAGTGGATATTGGTATTGTTAGTATGAAACTATTTCAAACAATTAAAATTATAAACAATCAATATAGATAATCAAATGATTTAAAATATGAAATTATTTCTTATGAAATATGGGAATGAAAATTGAAACAAGTAATTGAACCCCCCAAGTTTTATGTACTTTACGCTTTTTATGTATTTTGAGATTATATTATACATTGGTTGAGTTTTGAGTGTTTTGGGATGGTTTTTGAGGGGTTTGGAAGAGTTTTTGAAGGTGTGAAGATTGAGAACAATTAGTAGAAATTATGAACTATATATAGGAATTAGTGAAAGGTATGGTGGGATTCACTATGGTATAACATGATTTAGTAATGTTTGACCAAATTGTACTGGTTCCCAGAACAAACCACGAAAGTGGAAACAGTGGGGAAAACACTGTTCGTGCATATTTTGTCTATACATGTGTGAAAAACATGTGAGGTTGTGTCTTTGGGATGGAATGAACACTTATTTATTTCACAGTTTCCCAAACCATGTGGCATAACCATGCATCCCACTATTTTTTGGAGGAAATGGAATGCTCACGATTAGTTCATAGTCAGCGCATAGTTTGAAAATATATATGACCTCTCGGTGTAAAGTTAATTTAATTCATGGAAAATTATAATCTATGTTGGATAAAATCCCCAAAACCTCATTTTTTACTTATTATTTTATGTTATTGAATTTCTCTTCCACTATAGGCTCTATTGGTGATTCCCTATGTATTGGATGTATTTTTGATGATTCAAAGTGCATCAGATAACCAAAATAAACTGTATATCATTTTTCATCCCTTATATTTTTAGTTATAATATTATCCACTCTCTTAGAGCCATAAATATCATCATATATAGATATATATATGTTTAATAGATGTAATATTTATGATATCTTGTGGGATTTATTGAATTAAATGTGTTGTGATCCTGAATATAGATGTTATTAGTGTCATTATTTAATTTATACATTCTTTTAGTGGTTGGTGGATTATCTATCATATCTATTTATTCTAGAAATTGAAATAACATTTTTGTTTAAATTTTTTATATTAATTTTTTTTTTCGAAACATGGATTTATTTTTTAAAATATACTAGTTTTCTTTATCTTTTTGAAAATATGGGAAATTGCATGTATTTTGTAAAACCCAATTTATTTATAATTTTTAAATGATAGTTTTAAAATTTTGGTACAGTTTGGATGCAATAAAATGTTTGATGAAATTATTTTAAGGATGATATGATTTAAATGGAATTTTTTGGAATGTAATTTGGAATAATTTGGTTGGCATATTTTAATGGGATTGATCAGGATCATGAATTACCACCATCCAAATAGGCCAAAGTATGGTTATGAGGTACTATTATTGATGTGAGATACCATGGTTATTTTTGGCGGTGTGTGTGTGAACTTGGTAAAAGTTATTGAAGGTGATAAGACATGAGAAATGTTTTTTTATTGTATTCTCTCATGGATTTCATTTATATCATTTTATAAAATATTTACCTACTTTTCATATGATTTATATGTAATTTTCTAACTAGTTCATGAACTTATAATTTGTTTTTTGTTCTACTTGAGGATTTTATACATAGATTATACTAACCACCAACATGGTGACTATGGTGCATTTGAAGATATCATATTATGGAATACTGGTAAAATAAAGAAATAACATTTCTCTAGTAAAGAATCTTGATAACATGGAAGGGGAAGGTGGAGTAAGATCATAGAGGTATATCAGGGGTTTATTGGGATGATTATATTTTAGTGTCATTATGTTATGTCATATTTAAAACATTTTTCGGTATCATCTGTTGTTTTTTCCAATATATTTTTATACATTGGTTTCAATTTTGAGTTTTATTATTTGTAATTGTTCATCATATAAATAATTTAGATATTTACTTTTGTTTTTTAATGTTGTTTTTTTTATGTGGAATCATCCAATAATTTTCTTCTTAATTCCTTGGAATTTGTTCTATGTAGTTGGTGTCTTGGTAATGTCACCTATGGGTAGTAGCACCTCGACCTTATCCTAAGCCAATAAGAGAGGGTTCAAATGTAACAAATGGTTCAATTCTTGTTCGGTACTTCTTTATGGAATGGTATCAAGTATATAAGATTTTCAAAACCTATAATTTAAGAAAAAAATGAAATAGTTAACCCCTTTATGCCGAACATCAAGATACTAAAATGGTTTGGGTATAAATGTGATCTAATACACTTCATGGTTTGTTATAATCTCATCATCATGGTCTTACCTAATAAATATTTCATATAATTCATTGATAGTGAGACATCCAACTCAGATTTCATTACATTTTGTTTTTTGATGATTTTTAAAAAAATGGTTAAAATAGTTACAATGATTGTATTGTGATAAAATGGTGGTAAATTTGTTTTCTTATAGTGATTTTTAATTTTCTTAGACTTAAATTTCTAGTGGGGATGACATGTTTTTTTGGATATAGAGAATGTAATATGGTAGATATCGTAAGAATAAAATAATGTTGTCTATTGAAAATTTGGTTTCAAATCACCCACAAGTGAACTAATTTTTTTTCTAGATCATCACTCACGATTTTCAATCCATTAATAGATGAAATTGGAATAATGAGCCTAAAAAATTTGATCAATCTATAAAATATCTAAAAAAATATCCACCAGTATTTCAAGGGGATTCATAACATGAAAAACAGTAGGTGTTGCAGATTAGGTTGGATGAAATAATCAATTTATGTAGAACATGGGCTAGGATAAAACCCATATAGGTAAATTTTATTCTTAAAAATAATTCATTAAAATGGAGGGATTTAGTTATTTAATCTTAAATTAACCAAGGAATTATGTGGGATGATATTGAATAATTTATCAAAAAAATTATATACTCACATATTCTCTATCAAAATAATGATTGATTTCTTCTGCCTAATATAAGAAAATCTTTCAGTTAAATTGTATGTGGCTAAGATTATGAATTGAGATCTCTTTACATAGAGGTAGATGCATGTGTGTACTTTAAGGAACACATATTTGAGTATAAGACATGATAAGAGATTAACTCTATGATATTAGTTATTTATATTATAAACTATATAAATATGTTAAATAGAGGGACTGTGGAAGAAAGTTATCTCATAAAATCATATTTGATGGATTATTTTTATCACTACCGGAACATATGGGAAATCGAATGTTAGGAATACATGGGAGAGGGACACAAATTATACATAGAGGTGGAGTATCTCATAATTAGATCTTCGTATTTGTTAAATATTATCTCTAAATTAAAATTATTCTTGGATACATTCAATGTGGATTCATTGAGTATATTAAGAGATATTGTGTATAACCACCTAGAACATGCCACCACTATAATCATATAGGAATCCTCCAATATTATTATTGCAGCACTCCAATTTATGGTGCTAGAGATGAATATAATGCTTCTTATAAATCTTATCCATCAATTGGATAATCTTGTTATAATAATTCTCAACCTAAAAATTGAGAGTGATTCGGTGATTCTGGGAACACCATGACTCCTCATCCAGTGCACTCATAGAAGGTAAGAAAAGTACATGAGGTATCAAGTAAGAAATTGTATGGGGGTAGGAAAATGATTATAAACTATTAATATGGTCCTTTTATAGTGTTAGGTATGTTTATTTTATATTATACCTTTGTGAAATAATTTTTTGATAAATACATTTACCACATTTATATTGGTTCATTTATTTTAAATTATATGGGTTTACATGTTAAGATGTTGCCTTCTATTTTTAAAAGTCAAAAAGCTCTTGGCCAATGTGATTATTGAGACATTAAGTATGAATATTTTTTCATGACTATCAATTGTACTAAATTGGTTTTTGGATTTCATTGTTTTAGAGATGTATAACTATGAACTGTTTTTTGGAATTGATTTGTTGATGAAAAACAATTTCATCATCGACCATTATGCCCGACGGGTTAGTTTGACATATTATGATGGTGTTAACCATATATTTAAAGGATATTTGGTTGTAAATAAAAGAAGAAAATGACTTTTGTTTCCAATGGTTGAGAATATATCATATTAGTGGGAAATGATTACTTTATAATGTGTTTATGAAATTGAACATAGAGTCTTTATAACCATTATTGAACAATTTTCTATTGTATTTAACATCAATTTATCATGTTTTCCACCAAAAGTTGAAGTGGAGTATATGGTTTACCTCCTCCCATAGACCAATATTATTTTACATCTTTATTGTAGGATTGAAAAAATAGAATTAAGTGAATTGAAAAACTATGTATATGAATTATAAATAAAAAGGTTCATCTAACCAATCATGTATCTGTGTTAGCACTGGTTCTACATGTAAAGAAGATAGATAAAACTCTTCATCATTGTGTTGGTTATCCTATTCTCAACCAAATTATGAAAAAGATTCGATATCATCTTCCATGAATTTTTTATTTGTTTGACAAATTATTGGGGGGTGGTTCTCTAAAATTGATTTATGAACAGGATACCATTAAATTTCAGTTAAGAAGGGGGATATTATAAAAACATATTTATAGAGTTGTTATGGACATTATATATATTTGGTTATTCTATTTAGTCTCACAAATTCACCATTAATATTTTTGGAATTCAGGAATCATATATTCCATCAGTATCTTGACATTTTTAGTGGTCTTAAATGATGATATTCTAGTTTATTAAAGCACCAAGGTTGATCATAAACAATACCTAGCAATAGTGTTGGGTATAATTTGAGAAAAATGAATTTTGTTTATATTTTTATGTGTGATTTCTGGATATAAGTTGTACCTTTATGGGGACATTTCATTTATGAAAAAAATTTCTCTGTAGATTCTAAAAATTTTAAGGGCGTTATATCAAGGAAACCACCGAATAATATCTTTTTGATACACAATATCCTTCCATTGGAATTATATTACTCATGATTTGTTCGGGATTTTTCATGTGTTACCTCATTGATGAAACCCTGGATAAGGAATGGAACTCCATTCCAATAGAGTGATGATTTCCAGGGATCGTTTCAACATATTATGGTCCAACATAACAAATCACCCAGACATACATTACTTTATAAGTAAATGGATATGGGTCAATTGTGATGAGTCATTATCTAGATTGGGTTGCGTTATCTTGAAGGGTGGTAACATGGTTACTTATTAATCACATTAGATAAGGGTACATGGGAATAACTACCCAACACATGATTAAGAATATCATTTTGACCCCAAAACATTAAAAATAGAAAAACATTATCTTTTTTGTGATGAATTTAACTTGTTAATAGATCATAAGATCATGAAACACATTTTATTAAAAAAAATTAATATATAAAAATGAATATGGATGGAATATTTTCAAATGTTTAACTTCATCTAGATGTATACACCATGTAGAGTGGATTATATGGTTGATGCATTAAGTAGGAACTAATATAATTAGTCGACCAAATAGGCTTTGAAACAATGGAAACTATTGTTAGGAAAAAGCTATATATATCGAGATTATATTGAAAATGGTAATTTTGTGGATTTAATTATAGTATCTCTTTTCCTAATTTGGTTGAGCTGGATAAAGATGCTCATACATTTGAACTTGAATGACTAACTATAAGGTCATACTCAATAGTGGGGATGACATTGAGGTATGAATGCTAGATGAGGGATTGGTGAAATGTTTTTAGGATTATATTTTTGTTCCTTAAACTTATTATGAACATATTTTAAATGCATACCACTATTCAAGAGGTTTTTTTCTTCCTAGTATTCAAAAGATGTAGATGGCACTAAAAGAAAATTTTTTGTGGGATGGCAGGAAGATAAAAGTGGCAGGTTTTGTATTGAGATGTCTAAATTATTAGTGGGCCATGGTGAAGAAATAGTGGCCTGAAGGTATGTTTCATTATTTACATATCCCTATGCGGAAATGGGATTATATTGCTATAAATATTTTCATGGGTCTTCCATAAATATTTAGGAAACATAATTCTATATGGGTGATTATGGATCATCTAATAAATTTGGACAACTTCATCCCTATTTTTGAATCCAACATGTTCTGGGATGTTATAAAGTTACATGGAATAGTTGTTTTAATTGAATCTGTCTAAGCCCTCATGTATACATCTATATTTTGGAAGTCCGCGTTGAAATCCTTTTCAACCCAGTTGACTATGAGAGTGAATTATAATCCTCATGAAAATGGAAAATCCATGTAGAGTACTCAAATATATTATGACATGATTAAATCATATATGATTGATTTTGGTGGCTCAGTGAGGGTCATATTCTATAATTGAAGTTATTATAGAAAAAAATTATCATTCCTTAATACATGTGGCTTATTTTTTAGCCTTGTATAGCCATTGTCATTGCTCCCAACATTAAGGGGTGGAAAAAGTCAAGACATAAGTTATTGGATCGATCATTTTTCATGATACTATAGAGAATATTTAAAAGAAAAAAAACATAATGGAAATTTCTCAAAGTCATCATAAACCATATACGGTCCCATTCATCACCTGCTATCAATTGAAGTGAGTGATCATGTTTTCTAAATATTATCACAAAGGATTTTCCATCATCATTTTGATAAGAAAATAATGTTTCCTCTTGTATACATTGGAAATTTTGAGATACAAAAATAGTTTGTTGATGTGCCTTATTGGTTGGATATACCACCAAGGTTCAGTTCCATACACAATTTGTTTCAGGTTTCTCAATTGATGAGTGCCATCCTAATCCAGAAAATGTGATTTTCTAGGATCATATTGATCTTGAAAAATATACTACACTGATTCATGTGATTTTACGTAATATGGGTAGGAAAGAGAAGCTCCCACCTATAATAATCATTTTTTATATGGGTTTTTTTGGCAGCATGGCCATATTCCGAAATATAAATGGGAATTTGAAAATGAAATTATAGAATGTTGGACTGAGCTCCACCAAAGCATTACCAATCAACCACTTTATTATAATGTAAATTTCAATTATGGGAAAAATGTAACACCATATGATTTTAGGTACATTTACTATTTGATTATGTATTTTGTAATGCCCCAACCCCAAAAGCCCATAGTTTGTTTATTATTTTAATACATCGGTATGATCACAATGAAATCATGTCTCGAAAGGCCGATAAATTTTTTATTATTAGAAACAAGATTCATACATAAGTTCAACATTACAACATGAAAAGAAATACAATACAAATTTTTTCCATTAGAAACATCCATGCCTCTTATATTAAGCCTTCACGTCACTCATAATTAACATCTAAATATCATGGGAAAATAAAACATAAGAAATGGGTGAGATCAAACGCTCAGTAAGGGTAAGAAATACAACAGAATATAACATAAATATTAAGCATGGTGAATAATTGAAAACACATGCCTTTACTAGTAATAATCATGAAAAATTTTATGGAAAAAATATGAGCTTAGTAAATAATTCCATAATAAAACATAATCATGGGTATTCTACTAGTCGAATGACCACATGAACCACAAATATTATTTTCATAATGAGGTAATTTATAATCCCTGACATTCTGAAACATCTTTTCAAGGATCATCCAAGACCTCTAAAAGTGATTAAGGCCCTGTCCAAATCCATATATCAAATTGGGAACGACCTCAACCAATTCCACGTCTAGTTGTCTTGTGAGACATACAAATGCATCTAAGAGCTATAGCGGGCTCCCCCAATCACTAACTAAGTCCTATACATTATTCATATTTAATAGCTGAAATATAATATAAACATTAATATTAAAACTATAATACAATTTCAATACTTTAACCATAAACACTAAATGTTATAAAAATAGCACATCCACAGTCAAAATATCTCAAAACCTTAAATACAATATGGAAGTTTTGTATCATAATAAATAAAATTCAAATAAACATAAAATCCATCAATAGATGTGGATATAGATGAAATCAAAACATTTTTAGATAAATATATCTTTCTATTTTTAAATCATTTAAGAGTATCATAATTATAAAGAAAACATTTATTTTTAAAATATTATTCTAATCATGTAATATAATCCTCAACGATGTTATAATGACATAAAATAGCCGCACCCACCATATAATATAAAAAACATTCTTATCATAGTTTTGTCGAAAAGGTCATAAAGTACCTTGTTTGAAAAATGATAGAAATATTCCTTTCAAAACATATAAGGTGAAATAAGGATATAAAATACTTTACCCCTTAATCTAGTAAAAAATATTTCAAAATAGATTTTTATGAAACATGGATGTGGTTGATAAAGAGGTCCCAATTAATTCTTAAGTAAAAACAACCTCTTATAATAAATAGATAGTAGAATTAACCCTTACCTTGTACTTTTCCTTGGTCAATGGTAGGTTAAACTCATGTATATTGGTTAAATACTTGTTATTAATTTACAGTGGAGAAATATACATTAATATGATATCATATATGATCTTTTACCATTTCTTTATTAGTAATATCTTAGTATTATCGTCATTTCATGTGTTAACTAATTCATTTTCTTTTATATGATTTTTTAATTAAGTCATGTTTGTTAATTATCGGATGTATCTTATTCATATTCAGAATTATATTAAGTATTTAAAAATTATTTTTAATCATCTAATGAATATTAGTCATGAATTGATACGATGGGGAACACATCTCATCACGTTCGTGGAGACGGTAATCCATAAGTACGAACGAGACACAATATCATTCTTTTACATTAAAATAATATATAATTGGATGGTGTATCATATATAAAGAATCATTATAATGTTATATTTATTATTTACATAATTACACATCAGTATTACACACATACAAATAATAATGTAATGAATAACAATTACACCACGACGTGGAGATGGTAAGCCGTACGTTCGTATATATGGTGACATTTCATTCAAAGGATGTATAGAATAATGAATATGGTTGAACCATATTTTAAATCATAGTATATAAAAGATACTGGAGTTATTATTTTAAAATTGAAACAACAAAGAAAGATGAATTGGAAGAAAAAAGGAACTTGAAAGAGGTGATGAAATATTTACCTCTTCTTGGGGTTCTTCCTTTTGATTTGATCAAAAGGGAACATTAGGATGGATTTATGACTAAAGGAAGGCCTCTATGATGAATTGAGAACAGTTGAGAGGGTATCTGGGTTGGGTTTGGCCGAGCCAAATGGCATTTATGGTGTCAATTAGATTGAAGGGGGAGTGCCCTTTTATAAGAGGGGTGAGGGGAACCTTAGGAGGGGCTAGAAATATTATTTTATAATAAAATAATTTTCTGTTTCTAATGGCTCCAAAATGGATTAAATAAAGGATAAGGTGTGGATGGGTCAAAAACCACTCTAAAAATAGGTTATATATAGGATTCATCACTATATTAACTTTATCTTTTTGATTTAACTCTGAGTTAAATAGTTTGACATTTACCATTTATCTTTGTATTTTTATATTATATGGTTAATAAACGTACTATATAATTAAAACTAACTCAAAGTGGTTCATTAAAGATACAAATATCATTATATTTTTCATTTGGATTAACCTTAGATTTTTATAAATAGAATATCAATTCATAATATAATATTTGTTATAAAAACTCTTTTATGTCAATTTTGACACTATTTGGTATTTTGTATTTTATCTATTCATTACAAAATTATTACATCGAAAACAATTCATATAACTAACCATAATATTTCATATTAACCTAGAAAATTAGTGGAATTCAATTAAAGTATCAAATTAAATTTATTTGGATATTTATAATGTCAATTATTTCAATCTTTCATTATTTAGGTAATTACTACATAATCATTTTGATATTATTAAATTAAATTATTTAATGTCTAATCATATAAATAAAATACCATTATGTAGGAAATATTTTTATCTTTTTAATTAATATTTATTTTCTAATTTATCTAATGTGTAACACTATATTAAAAATTATTTAGTTATTAAACATTGATTTTAACTATTTTAACTCTTCATTGAATTAAATAATAATACATGTCCTAATCTAATCCAAGTGGACCTAAATGATCATATTTATTCCTAAGGATGTTTTTGGTTGAATTACACTTATCCAATAGAATTAGGATATCTGTTATTGTAATAATAAAATAATTTTTACTCTAAATCACCCTATTTACTTCTAACCGTGATAAATAATAGTTAAAAGTTACTATTCAATAAAAATTATTTTGATCTTATTGAACAAAATTTTACATATTGGTATCATACGTGTCTCTCAGATTTTTCAAATTCAACTCAATGAAACGGTAAAATTATGTTTTATTTAAAATTTCAAATGCTCGTAGAAGGTGGGTAAAGACGGTAAAAAGTTCAATACAATTTTTATATATCTAAAGTTATTATAAACTAACTCCAATGAATTGCATTGATCATATATAGGTATTATGTATCTATTTTGACCTAAAATAAATTTAAATAAAAGAAATTATTATTTAAATAAAAATCAAGTTTTAAACTATAAATCCGTGTTTTTCACTATTCATCAAAAATTGAGTTTTTAGGAAAATAAAAAAAATTCATCCTATGGTAATTTTGATATTCTGAATTCAAAAATTAATTCTATTTTACCAATTTCAAAACATAGAAGTTTCATTAATTAATTTTATACTAATTCCCTTTGTCAAAAAAAAATCATATTTTTTAGAAATAATAACTATAAAAAGATTGAAACTTGTTCATGTCCAATTATAAAGTGAAAATACATAAAATTACCAGAATTAGATTAAATAGTAAAAATATAATCTATTTATACTTCCAAACCATTAAAATTTATTTTTCAACACTCTATAATATTATGATTAAAAAAGTAGTTTTCAGTTAAAATATAGTATTTTTCACTATTCAGCTAAATATGAAAGTTATCAGATAAACATGAAAAATTTATTAAAACTAAATTATTATGTCCTGATTATAAATAAAAGTTTATTTTGTCAAATTCTATATATAAAAGTTTCAAATATTGGATTTAAAAAGGGTTCTTCATTAAAAGGTGGTAAAATTTCATTTTTTTTAGAAATAAATATTTTATCTGAAAAAATGGATATTTTCCTACATTATGTCTAAGAAACTCATAATATGGATTCTAAAATTATAAAAATTATATAATGTTCAAAATTTAGTTAATAATCATCATAAACACATTTGAACGACTAGTTTGGTAAGTCGTGGTGCACTTGAACTCAGTGTTGCGGGTAGTGAAATTTATTGCATTACATTAATGAAATATCATACATTGAAAACATGGGGTGTTACATTATTTCCTCCTTTAATAAATTGCATCCACATAATTTGAAATTGTTCTTCGAATATAAAAGGTTGAAAATAGAAAATACTTTTGTGGGACAACCCACATCAGGAATTGGGTTAATAAAATGTTTTCTTAATAAGAGGAAAAGGAAAATAAAAAAGTCACCACCAAATTATGTTTTCTATTAGTAGAAAATTGGTGGAAATTAAAGACACATAATTGGAAGGAAAACGTAAATATTTTTAAGGAGTGATTGAGGTCATTAGTCACAAACAATTGTATAATTAAGGGCCTCAAAGACATCAATCTATTATAATTTAAAATATCATCTGTACAACAAAACATAATGTATTAGGATAACAATGTTTTAGTTTTAAGATCAATTACATAAAGTTTAATAATTAATTTATTCGTAGAATTAGAGAATAAAAAATATACTTGGCAAGTAGAGTTCCTTCCTTTAACTAATTTCAACCACAAACTCATCGTTCACTCTAAAATACAGTAGAACATATTAAATTATTCTCCTTCTATTTTCGTATATAATTCCAAATAAATGAATTAATAATTCACCTATCAAACCCTTTAAAAAAATATATTACATTATACACTCTAGGGACATCACATAGTTCAGTGGTAGGCAATTAATCTCAATCGCACTATGGTTGTGGGTTGGATTCCCATAGTTGTGTCTGATGCGACGGGTTGTCGCACGGTCTGGGAGTTATCCTTTTTATACAAATCCAAAAATAACCTTAACAATTGTATCCATTTTCAAACTTAATTCATTCAAACCATTAGACTTATCAAAGATAATTCTATCCAAAATCACAACCCAAAATTTATAAGGAAGTTAAACACAATGAAGATCTTTTTTGCCACGTAATAACATGTGAACAAATTTATCATGTATTGTTTTGAAACAGGTTAACACACTAGGTTACCATAAAACCTTATTTATTACATTCATGATCCCTTATCATTTATATAACAAGGGATATATTTCTTATATCAAAAAATATTGAATATTCCAACAGTGATGAAATAAAAAAATTATTAATAAATTCCAAGGAAGCCAAGAATATTCAATATAATTTATCCAAATCAACCATATCTTATTCCAAAATCACAACATCATTATCAGAACCATATTAAGGATTTCATTTCCTTCAACAATATATTTTCCCAAAAAGTGTAGGTAAATATTAAGTCATCTTTCTTAAAACCATATAATCTCAAATCCACAAAAAAAAAGTACTGTAGTTCAATCCGTATTTATCTTTATAATTCATATAACCAATATATTGTTGATACAACACTCAAATGAAATAATTCTATAATAACTACATAAGATCACTAGTCATTCCTCTTCAATTGAGGTAGTATTATAACTGGATTATTATCCAATGATATAATTTGTGGTATACTCTGATGACTGGGACATTGATTCACGTTGTGTCCCAACGCCTTGCATAATAATAATTTTACAATTGAAACCTTTTTCATACCCTTTAAATAATGTACTTGGTTTTCTTTTTCTTCATAATTATAACAAACTCTCATCCCCTTCAAGAATTAACCGAGGTTATTCGTTCCACAGTTATCACATATGGAAAAATCCTACTTTTCTCTCTTCCCATTATCCATCATTGTCTCCTCCTTCCTTTTATTCTCTTTACTCCCTTAAAAGAAATAGGATTCATATAATTCTTTACTTATCTTATAAACACATGATACTATTTCTTCACATGTTGAGAATACACGGGAGACTATTTCCCTTCTAAACGTTTTCTTAATACTGTGAAATATATTATACTCTTACTATTTGGATCATATGTACTGATGGAGTTCACATTCCTTCTACTGGGCGCCATTTCTATACAATGTCATACACAAGGTCAGTTTATTAATTAAAATGAATAATTCCAAATGTGTAAAATACCAAACATAAATTGAACGGTTTATGGATATAATCCATAATCATAAAAATATTTTCTTTGAGAATGTATATAATTTTAAAAACATCATAATTATTTGTAAAGAAAATGATAATTGTCCAAAGCATATCCCTCGAGAGTGTCATAACCAAGAGTGCACCAAGGTTTATTTTCGTGCACCAGTTCCGGTTCGAGTCTAGCTCAATGCGGCATTTTAGGTTTTTTCCCCTAGGTACATTTGTTCCAGAGCCGCTTCTAACTTCTCGTATCTAGAAATGGATGTATTGCTTATAAAACTCACAAAATCTCTACATTACCAAAATTCTAGGAAGTTATTATATACTAATCCTCAATGTCTATCTTTTGATAATGTTCTCTAAGTAGAGTTTATCTAAATCTAGATCCCAAGGTTTGTACTAAACATCCTATGATACCAATTGTAACGCCCCAACCCCAATAACCTAGAGATGGTGCATTATTTTATTACTTTGGAATGATCACAAGGAAATCATGTCTAAAATGACTGGTTAGTTTAAAATTATTCGAACAATATTCATACATTAGATAAAATTTACAACATTAAAAGAAATTCAACACTAATTTATTCCAATAGATACATCCAAACCTCCAAGATTAATCCTGTAAGTCACTCATAATTAACTTCTTCATATCCTATGTAAATGAAACAAAAGTAATGGGTGAGCTCAAATGCACAATAAGGGTATGTGATACAGTATAAGATAACATAAATATTAAACATGATGAATAATTGAAAACACGTGCCTCTACCAGAAATAAATATGTACACTTTGAAGGAAATAATAAGACATTAGAAAATAATTCAGTAATAGAACATAATCATGGGTATTATACTAGTAGAATGACCACATGAACAATCAATATTATTTTTATAATGAGGGAATATATAATACTGGACATTATAAAACCTTTTGTCAAGGCATCGGCCAAGACATCTAAAAATTATTATGGCCTCGGCCAAAACCATATATCAAATTGGGAAAGGCCTCATCCAATTCCACGTCATGTTGTATCCTGAGACCTATAAATGCATTGAAGAGCTATAGCGGGCTCTACCCGTCACTAAATAAGTTCAATACATTAATCATTTGAAATGGTTGAAATATAATAAACATTCATATTAAAACTAGAATATATACTGTCAATACATTAACCATATACCATGAAATTTATAAAAAAAGCACATATATAGTCAAAAATATCACAAAACCTTCAATACAATATAGATGTTTTTTATCATAATAAATCTACTTCAAATAAACATAAAAATATTCAAAGTATGTTGACATAGAATAAATAAAAACCATTTTTAGAGAAATATCTCTATCTATTTTGAAATTATTATAGATTCACATAATTATAAAGAAAACATTTATTTTGAATATATTCTTATAAGTTATAAGGTAAGCCTAGATGATGTTATAATGGTAGAAAATAGCTGCCCCTGCTGTATAAGTTAAAAAACATTCTTTTCTTCATTTTATTGAAAAGTTCATAAAGTACATTGTTTGGAAAATGATGGAAAAATTCCATTCAAAAAATATAAGGTTAAATATTTCTTTAAATTACTTTACCCATTTATCTAGTAAAAAATGTTTTCAAATACATTTTTAAGAAACATGGATGTGGATGATAAAGTGGTTCCAGTAGATACTTATGTAAAAACAACCTCGGATAATATAGAGATTGTGCAATTAGCCCTTACCTTGTACGTTTCCCTGTTCAAGGTTAGGTTAACCTCCTGTATAATGGTGAAATAATTGTTATTTACTTATAATAGAATCATATACATTAATCTGATATCATATATGATCTTTTAAAATTGCTTTGTTAACAATATCATAGTATTATCTCCATTTCTAGTGTTAACTGATCTGTTTTCCTTTATATGCTTTGTTATGTATGTAATGTTTTTTATGGATAGGATGTATCATATTCATATTCATAATGTTATTATGTATTTAAACATTATTTTCAATCATATAATGAAAATTATTGTTGAATGG
This sequence comes from Viscum album, assembly GCA_963277665.1. Taxonomy (NCBI): domain Eukaryota; kingdom Viridiplantae; phylum Streptophyta; class Magnoliopsida; order Santalales; family Viscaceae; genus Viscum; species Viscum album. Next base: position 1,453,544,645 of record OY728155.1, read on the forward strand.
ATTTGATGGGGAACGAATCTCATCGTAGTCGTGGAGACGGTAATCCGTACGTACGAACGAGCGACAATATCATTCTTTTGATATTAAAATAATACATAATTGGATGGTATATCATATATACAGAATCATTATAATTTTATAATTATTATTTAAATCAATTACACATCATTATTACACCACTCCAAATAATAATGTATTGAATAACAATTACACCACAGCGTGGAGAAGGTAAGGCGTACGTACGCACGTATGGTGACATGTCATTAAAAGGATGGTTAAAATAATGAATATGGTTGTAAAATATTTATAATAACATCAAACTATATATAAGATATTGGAGTAATTATTTTATAATGTAAAAAACAAATAAAGAGGATGTGGAAGAAGAAAGGAACTTGAATGAGGTGATGAAATATTTACCTCTTCTTCAAGTTCTACCTTTTGATTTTATCAAAAGGGATCTATAGGATGGCTTTATAACTATAGAATTACTTCTAGGATTAAGGAAGGACAGTTTATTGTGTATTCGAGAAGGTCTTGGAAGATCCAAATGGCATTGAAGGTGTGAATTAGAGAGAAGGGATAGTGCCCTTTTATAAAAGGGGTGAGGGGCACCTTAGAAAATTCTGGAAATATAATTTTATAATAAAATAATTTTCGGTTTCTAATAGATCCTAAATGGATTATTTAGAGGATAAGGTGAGGATGGGTCAAAACCCACAAAGCCAATAGGTTCTAGACTGGTTTGGGTCACAATATTAACTTTATCTTTTAGATTTAACTCTTACATAAATAGTTTGACATTTACAAAGTCTCTTTGTACTTTTATATTATATGGTTGATAAATGTAATATATTATTCCAAGAAAATCCCAAGTGGTTCATTAATGACACACCTATACTTTTATAAGTATTTTGGACAAACCATATATTTTCAAGAATAAAATATAAATTATTAATGTGATATTATTTTTAAAAACTATTCTATGGAAAATGTGGTTTCAAATCACCCACAAGTGAACTAAAGTTTTTTCTATATCATCATTCACAATTTTCAATCCATTAATATATGAAATTAGAAATATGAGCCTAAAAAAGTTGATCAATATATAAAATATCTAAAAAATATCCACCAGTATTTCAAGGGGATTCATAACATGAAAAACCGTAGGTGTTGCAGATTAGGTTGGATCAAATAATCAATTTATGTAGAACTTAGGCTAGGATAAAACCCATATAGGTAAATTTTATTCTTAAAATCAATTCATTGAAATGGGGGGATTTAGTTATTTAATCTAAAATTGACCAAGGAATTATGTGGGATGATATTGAATAATTTATCAAAAAAATTATATACTCACATATTCTCAGTCAAAATTATGATTGATTTCTTCTGCCTAATATATGAAAATCTCTCAGTTAAATAGTATGTGGCTAAGATTATGAATTGAGATATCTTTTCACAGAGGTAGATGCATGTGTGTACTTTAAGGAACACATATTTGAGTATAATACATGATAAGAGATTAACTCTATGATATTAGTCATTTGTATTAGAAACTATATAAATAGGTTAAATAGAGGGACTGTGGAAGAAAGTGATATCTCATAAAATCATATTAGATGGATTATTTTTATCACTACACGAACATATGGGAAATTGAATGTTATGAATATGTGGGAGAGGGAAACATATTTCTAGGGAGGTGGAGTCTCTCATAATTAGATCATGGTATTAGCTAAATATTATATCTGAATGAAAATTATTCTTGGATACATTCAATGTGGATTCATTGAGTATATTAAGAGATATTGTGCATAACCACCTATAAATGCCACCACTTTAATCATATAGGAATCCTCCAATATTATTGTTGCAGCACTCCAATTTATGGTGCTAGAGATGAATATAATGCTTCTTATAAATCTTATCCATCAATTGGATAATCTTGTTATAATAATTCTCACCCTTAAAATTGAGAGTGATTGGGTGATTCCGGGAACACCATGACTCCTCATCCAGTGCACTCATAGAAGGTAAGAAAAGAACATGAGGTATCAAGTAATAAATTGTATGGGGGTAGGAAAATGATTATAAACAATTAATATGGTCCTTTTAGAGTGTTATGTATTTTTATTTTATATTATACCTTTATGAAATAATTTTTTGATAAATACATTTACCACATTTATATTGGTTTATTTATTTTAAATTATATGGGTTTACATGTTAAGATGTTTCCTTCTATTTTTAAAATTCAATAACCTCTTGGCCAATGTGATTATTGAGACATTAAGTATGAATATTTTTCATGGATATCAATTGTACTAAATTGGTTTTTGGATATCATTGTTATAGATATGCATAACTATGAACTGTTTTTTGGAATTGATTTGTTGGTGAAAAACAATTTCCTCATCGACCATTATGCCTGACGGGTTAGTTTGAAATATTATGATGGTGTTAACCATATATTTAAAGGATATTTGGTTGTAAATACAAGAAGAAAAGGACTTTTTTTCCAATGGTTGAGAATATATCATATTAGTGGGAAATTATTACTTTAGAATGTGTTGATGAAATTGAACATAGAGTCTTTCTAACCATCATTGTCCAATTTTCTATTGCATTTACCATCAACTTATCATTTTTTCCACCCAACATTGAAGTGGAATATATGGTTTACCTCCTCCCATAGACCAATATTATTTTTAAATAATTATTGTAGGATTGAAAAAATAGAATTAAGTGAATTGAAAAAATAAGTATATGAATTATAAATAAAAGGGTTCATCTAACCAATCATGTATCTATGTTAGCACTAGTTCTACATGTAAAGAAGATAGATAAAAATCTTCTTCATTGTGTTTGTTATCCTATTCTCAACCAAATTATGATAAAGATTCGATATCATATTCCATGAATTTTTTATTTGTTTGATAAATTATTGGGGGGTTGTTCTCTAAAATTGATTTATGAACAGGATACCATTAAATTTCAGTTAAGAAGGGGGATATTATAAAAACATATTTATAGATTTGTTATGGACATTATATATATTTTGTTATTCTATTTAGTCTCACAAATTCACCATTAATATTTTTGGAATTCAGGAATCATATATTCCATTGGTATCTTGACATTTTTAGTGGTCTTCAATGATGATATTCTAGTTTATTGAAGCACCAAGGTTGATCATAACCAATACCTAGAAATAGTGTTGGGTATAATTTGTGAAAAATGAATTTTTGTTTATATTTTTATGTGTAATTTCTGGATATATGTTTTACCTTTCTGGGGACATTTCATTTATAAAAAAATTTTCTATGTAGATTCTAAAAATTTAAAGGGTGTTATATCAAGGAAACCACAAAATAATATCTTTTTGATACACAGTATCCTTCCCTTGGCATTATATTACACATGATTTGTTCATGATTTTTCATGTGTTACCTCATTGATGAAACCCTGGATAAGGAATGGAACTCCATTCCAATAGAGTGATGATTTCCAGGGATCGTTTCAACATATTAAGGTTCAACGTAACAAATCACCCAGACTTACATTACGTTATAAGGAAAAGGATATGGGTCAATTGTGATGAGTAATTATCTAGTTTGGGTTGTGTTATCTTGAAGGGTGGTAACGTGGTTACTTATTAATCACAGTAGTTAAGGGTACATGGGAATAACTACCCAACACATGATTTAGAATATCTTTTTGAACCCCAAACATTAAAAATAGAAAAACATTATCTCTTTTGTGATGAATTTACCTTGTTTATAGATCATAAGATCATGAAACAAATTTTATTAAATTTTTTTAATATATAGAAATGAATATGGATGGAATATTTTCAAATGTTTGACTTCATCTAGATGTATACACCATGTAGAGTGGATTATATGGTTGATACATTATGTAGGAACTCATATAATTAGTCGGCCAAATAGGCTTTGTAACAATGGAAACTATTGTTAGGAAAAAGCTATATATATAGATATTATATTGAAAATGGTAATTTTGTGGATTTAATTATAGTATCTCTTTTCCTAATATTGGTGAGCTGGTTAAAGATTCTCATACATTTGAACTTGAATGACTAATTATAAGGTCATACTCAATAGTGGGGATGAAATTGAGGTATGAATGCTAGATGAGAGATTGGTGAAATGTTTTTAGGATTATATTTTTGTTCCTTTAACTTATTATGAACATATTTTAAATGCATACCACTATTCAGGATGTGTTTTTCATCCTAGTATTCAATAGATGTAGACGCACTAAAAGAAAATTTTTTGTGGGTTGACAGGAAGATAAAAGTGGCAGGTTTTGTATTGAGATGTCTAAATTATTAGTGGGCCATGGTGAAGCAACAGTGGCCTGAAGGTATGTTTCATTATTTACATATCCCTATGCGGAAATGGGATTATATTGCTATAAATATTTTCATGGGTCTTCCATAAATATTTAGGAAACATAATTCTATATGGGTTATTATGGATCATCTCATAAATTTGGACAACTTCATCCCTATTTTTGAATCCAACATGTTCTGGGAATTTATAAAGATACATGGAATAGTTGTTTCAATTGAATCTGTCTAAGCCCTCAGGTATACATCTATATTTTGGAAGTCCACGTTGAAATCCCTTTCAACCCAGTTGACTATGAGAGTGAATTATAATCCTCTTGAAAATCGAAAATCCAAGTAGATTATTCAAATATATTATGACATGATTAAATCATATATGATTGATTTTGGTGGCTCAGTGAGGGTCATAATCTATAATTGAAGTTATTATAGAAAAAAATTATCATTCCTTAATACATGTGGCTTATTTTTTAGCCTTATATAGCCATCTTCATTGCTCCCAACATTAAGGGGTAGAAAAAGGAAAGACTTAACTTATTAGATCGATCATTTTTCATGATACAATAGAGAATATTTAAAAGAACAAAAACATAATGGAAATTAATCAAAGTCATCGTAAACCATATATGGTCGCATTCATCACCTGCTATCATTAGAAGTGAGTGATCCTGTTTTCTAAATATTATCATAAAGGATTTTCCATCATTATTTTGATATGAAAATAATGTTTCCTCTTGTATACATTGGAAATTTTGAGATACAAAAATAGTTTGTTGATGTGCCTTATTGGTTGGATATACAACCAAGTTTTAGTTCCATACACAATTAGTTTCATGTTTCTCAATTGATGAGTACCATCCTAGTCCAGAAAATGTGATTTTCTAGGATCATATTGATCTTGAACAATATACTACACTGATTCAGGTGATTTTAAAATAATATGGGTAGGAAAGAGAAGCTGCCACATAGCATAATCATTTTTTATATGGGATTTTTTGGCAGCATGGCCAGATTCTGGAATATAAATGGGAATTTGAAAATGAATTTATAGAATGTTGGACTCAGCTCTACCAAAGCATTACCAATCCACCACTTTATTATAATGTAAATTTCATTTATGGGAAAAATGTAACACCATATGATTTTTGGTACATTTACCAATTGATTATGTATTTTGTAATGCCCCAACCCCAAAATCCCATAGTTTGTTCATTATTTTAATACATCGGTATGATCACAAGGAAATCATGTCTCGAAAGGCCGATAAATTATTTATTATTAGAAACAAGATTCATAAATAAGTTCAACATTACAACTTGAAATGGAATACAACACAAATTATTTCCATTAGAAACATCCATGTCTCTTAGATTAAGCCTTCACGTCAGTCATAATTAACATCTAAATATCCTGGGAAAATAAAACATAAGAAATGGGTGAGCTCAAATGCTCAGTAAGGGTAATCAATACAATAGAATATAACATAAATATTAAGCATCGTGAATAATTGAAAACACATGCCTTTACTAGTAATAAACATGAAAAATTTTATGGAATGAATATGAGCTTAGTAAATAATTCCATAATAAAACATAATCATGGGTATTCTACTAGTCGAATGACCACATGAACCATAAATATTTTTTTCATAATGAGGTAATTTATAATCCCACACATTATGAAACATTTTTTCAAGGATCATCGAAGACCTCTAAAAGTGATTAAGGCCCCGGCCCAAACCATATATCAAATTGGGAAAGACCTCAATCAATTCCACCTCTAGTTGTCTCATGAGACCTACAAATGCATCTAAGAGCTATAGCGGGCTCCCCCCATCACTTACTATGTCCAATACATTCTTCATATTTAATAGTTGAAATATAATATAAACATTAATATTAAAACTAGAATAAAAAATGTCAATACATTAACCATAAACACTAAATGGTATAAAAATAGCACATCCACAGTCAAAATATCACAAAACCTTCAATACAATATGGAAGTTTTGTATCATAATAAATCAAATTCAAATAAACATACAATCCATCAATAGATGTGGATATAGATGAAATCAAAACATTTTTAGATAAATATATCTTTCTATTTTGAAATCATTTAAGAGTATAATAATTATAAAGAAAAATTTTATTTTTAAAATATTCTTATAATATTGTAATAGAAGCCTCAACGATGTTATAATGACATAAAATATCTACACCCATGATATAAGATAAAAAACATTCTTATCATAGTTTTGTCGAAAAGGTCATAAAGTAACTTGTTTGGAAAATGATAGAAAGATTCATTTCAAAAACATATAAGGTGAAATAAGGATATAAAATACTTTACCCCTTTATCTAGTAAAAAATATTTCGAAATACATTTTTATGAAACATGGATGTGGTTGATAAAGAGGTCCCATTAAATTCATAAGTAAAAACAACCTCTTATAATAAATAGATAGTAGAATTAACCCTTATCATGTACTTTTCCTCAGTAAAGGGTAGGATAACCTCATGTATAATGGTTAAATACTTGTTATTAATTTACAGTGGATACATATACATTAATATGATATCATATATGATCTTTTAACACTTCTTTGTTAGTAATATCTTAGTATTATCGTCATTTTAGGTGTTAACTAATTAATTTTCTTTTATATGCTTTTTTAATTAATTCCTATTTGTTAATTATCAGATGTATCATATTCATATTCATAATGATATTAAGTATTTAAAAATTATTTTTAATCATCAAATGAAAATTAGTCATGATTCTATACGATGGGGAAAACATCTCATTGCGTTCGTGGAGACGGTAATCCATACGTACGAACGAGCCACAATATCATTCTTTTACATTAATATAATATATAATTGGATGGTGTATCATATATAAAGAATCATTATAATGTTATATTTATTATTTACATAATTACACATCAGTATTACACACATCCAAATAATAATGTAATGAATAACAATTACACCACGACGTGGAGACGATAAGACGTACGTACGCATATATGGTGACATTTCATTCAAAGGATGTATAGAATAATGAATATGGTTGAACCATATTTTAAATCATAGTATATAAAAGATACTGGAGTTATTATTGTAGAATTGAAACAACAAAGAAAGATGAATTGGAAGAAAAAAGGAACTTAAATGTGGTGATGAACGATTTACCTCTTCTTGGGGTTCTTTCTATTGATTTGATCGAAAGGGAACATTAGGTTGGATTTATGACTAAAGGAAGGCCTCTAGGATGAAGTGAGAACAGTTGAGAGGGTATTTGGGTAGGGTTTGGCTGAGCCAAATGGCATTGACGGTGTCAATTAGAGTGAAGGGGGAGTTCACTTTAATAAGAGGGGTGAGGGGAAACTTAGGAGAAGCTAGAAATATTATTTTATAATAAATAATTTTCTGTTTCTAATGGCTCCAAAATGGATTAATTAAAGGATAAGGTGGCTATGGGTCTAAAACCACTCTAAAAATAGGTTATATTTAGGTTTCATCACTATATTAACTTTATCATTTAGATTTAACTCTGAGTTAAATAGTTTGACATTTACCATGTATCTTTGTATTTTTATATTATTTGGTTAATAAATGTACTATATAATTAAAACTAACTCAAATTGGTTCATTAAAGATAAAAATATCATTATATTTTTCATTTGGATGAACCTTAGTTTTTTATAAATAGAATATCAATTCATAATATAATATTTGTTATAAAAACTCTTTTATGTCAATTTTGACAATATTTGGTATTTTGTGTTTTCGCTATTCATTACAACATTATTACATCGAAAAAAATTCATATAACCAACCATAATATGTCATATTAACCTAGAAAATTAGTGTAATTCAATTGATGTATCAAATCAAATTTATTTGGATATTTATAATGTCAATTATTTCAATCTTACATTTTTAGGTAATTACTACATAATCATTTTGATATTATTAAATTAAATTATTTAATGTCTAAAAAATATAAATAAAATAAAATTATGTAGGAAATATTTTTATCTTTTTAATTAATATTTATTGTCTAATTTATCTAGTGTGTAACGCTATATTAAAAATTATTTAGTTATTAAACATTGATTTTATCTCTTTTAACTCTTTATTGAATTAAATAATAATACATGTCCTAATCAAATCCAAGTGGACCTAAATGATCATATTTATTCCTAAGGATGTTTTTGGTTGAATTATACTTATCCAATAGAATTAGGATATCTGTTATTGTAATAATAAAATAATTTTTACTCTAAATCACCCTATTTACTTCTAACGGCGATAAATAATAGTTAAAAGTTACTATTCAATAAAAATTATTTTGATCTTATTGAACAACATTTTACATATTGATATCATACGTGTCTCTCAGATTTTTTAAATTCAACTCAATGAAATGGTAAAATTATGTTTTATTTAAAATTTCAAATGCTCCTAGGAGGAGGGTAAAGACGGTAAAAAGTTCAATAAAATTTTTATATATCTAAAGTTATTATAAAATAACTCCAATGAATTACATTAATCATATATAGGTATTATGTATCTATTTTGACCTAAAATAAATTTAAATAAAATAAGTAATTATTTAAAAAAAATTATGTTTTAAACTATAACTTCGTGTTTTTCACTATTCATAAAAAATTGAGTTTTTAGGAAAATACAAAAAATTCAACCTAAGCTAATTTTGATATTCTGAATTCAAAAATTAATTATATTTTACCAATTTCAAAACATATAAGATTCATTAATTAATTTAAAATTATTTCTTTTTTTCAAAACCAAAAATCATATTTTTTAGAAATAGTAACTATCAAAAGATTGAAACTTGTTCATGTCTAATTATAAAGTCAAAATATTTACAATGACCATTATTGGATTAAATGGTAAAAATATAATCTATTTATACTTCCAAACCATTAAAATTTATAGTTCATTACTATATATTATTATGATTGAAAAAGTTGTTTTCAGATAAAATATAGTATTTTTCACTATTCAGGTAAATATGAAAGTTATCAGAAAAACATGAAACATTTATTAAAACTAAATTATTATGACCTGATTATAAATAAAAGTTAATTTTGTCAAATTGTATATATAAAAGTTTTAAATATTGGATTTAAAAAGGGTTCTCCATTAAAAGGTGGTAAAATTGCATTTTTTTAAAAATAATTCTTTTATCTGAAAAAATGGATATTTTCTTACATTATGTCTAAGAAACTCATAATATGGATTATAAAATTATAAAAATTATATAATGTTCAAAATTTAGTTAATACTCTTCATAAACACATTTGAACGGCTAGTTTGGTAAGTCATGGTGCACTTGAACTCAGTGTTGCAGGTAGTGAATGTTATTGCATTACTTTGAAGAAATACCGTACATTGAAATTGTGGGGTGTTACATTCTTCCCTCCTTTAATAAATTGTGTCCACATTTTTTGAAATTGTTCTTCGAATATAAAAGTTTGAAAATAAAAATACCTTTGTGGGAAAACCCACATCAAGAATTGGGTTAATAAAATGTTTTCTTAATAAGAGGAAAAGGGAAATGAATAAGTCACCACCAAATTATATTCTCTATTAGGAGAAAATTGTTGGAAATTAAAGACACATAATTGGACGAAAGACCTAAATATTTTTAAGGAGTGATTGAGGTCATTAGTCACAAACAATTGTAGAATTAAGGGCCTCAAAGACATCAATCTATGATAATTTAAAATATCATTTGTACAAAAAAACATAATGTATTAGGATAAAAATGTTTTAGTTTTAAGATCACATACATAAAGTTTAAGAATTAATTTATTCATAGAATAGGAGAATAAAAAATATACTTGACAATTAGAGTTCCTTCTTTAACTAATTTCAATGACAAACTCATCTTTCAATCTAAAATACAGTAGAACATATAAAATAATTCTACTTAAATTTTCGTATAGAATTCCAAATAAATGAATTAATAATTCACCTATCAAACCCTTTAAAACAATATACTACATTTTACACTCCAGGGACATCACATAGTTCAGTGTTAAGAAATTAATCTCAATTGCACTATGTTTGTGGGTTCGATTCTCATAGTTGTGTCCGACGTGACGGGTTGTTGCACTGTCCGGGTGTTATCCTTTTTATAAAAATCCAAAAATAACCTTAACAATAGTATCCATTTTCAAACTTAATTCAATCAAACCATTAGACTAATAAAAAATAATTCTACCAAAAATCACAACCCAAAATTTATAAGGATGTTAAACATAATGAAGATCCTTTTTTCCATGCAATAACATGTGAACAACTTTATCATGTATTGTTTTGAAAAATCTTAACACACTGAGTTACAATACAACCTTATTTATTACATTCATGATCCCTTATCATTTATATAACAAGGGATATATTCCTTATATCAAAATATATTTAATATTCCAGCAGTGATGAAATTAAAAAATTATTAATCAGTTCCAAGGAGGTCAAGAATATTCAATATAATTTATCCAAATCAACAATCTCTTATTCCAAAATCACAACCTCATTATCAGATCCATATTAAGGATTTCATTTCCTTCAACAATATATTTTCCCATAAAGTGTAGGTAATTATTAAGTAATTTTTCTTAAAACCATATAATCTCAAATCCGTAATAAAATAGTACTGCAGTACAATCCTTATTTATCTATATAATTCATATAACCAGTATATTGTTCATTAAACACTCAAATTAAATAATTCTATAATAACTACATAAGATCACTAGTCATTCCTCTTCAACTGAGGTAGTATTATAACATGATTATTATCCAATGGCATAATTTGTGGTATATTCTGATGACTGATACATTGATTCACGTTGTGTCCCAATGCATTGCGGAATAATAATTTTACAATTGAAACCTTTTTCATACCCTTGAAATCATGTACTTGGTTTCCTTTTTCTTCACATTTATAACAAACTCTCATCCCCTTCAAGAATTTACCAAGGTTATTCCTTCCAGAGTTATCACATATGGAAATATCCTACTTTTATCTCTTCCCGTTATCCATCTTTGTCTCGTCCTTCCTTTTATTCTCTTTCCTACCTTAAAAGCAATAGGATTCATATAATTCTTTACTTATCTTATAAACACATGATATTATTTCCTCACATGTTGAGAATACACGGGAGACTACTTCCCTACTAAATGTTTTCTTAATATCGTGAAATATATTATACTCTTACTCTTTGGATCATATGTACTGATGGAGTTCACATTCCTTCTAATGGGCACCATTTCTATACAATGTCATGCACTAGGTCAGTTTATTAATTACAATGAATAATTCCAAATGTGTAAAATACCAAACATAAATTGAACAGTTTATGGATATAATCCATAATCATAAAAATATTTTCCTTGAGAATGTATATAATTTTAAATACTTCATAATTATTTGTAAAGAAAATGATTATTATCCAAAGCATATCCCCCGAGAGTGTCCTGACCAAGAGTGCAACAAGGCTTATTGGCGTGCACCAGTTCCCGTTCGAGTCTAGCTCCAAGCAGCATTTTAGGGTTTTTCCCCTAGGTACATCTGTTCCAGAGCCACCTCTAACTTCTCGTATCTAGAAATGGATGTATTGCTTATAAAACTCACAAAAATCTCTAAATTACCAAAATTCGAGGAAGATATTATATACTAATCCTCAATGTCTATCTTTTGATAATGTTCTCTGATTAGAGTTTATCTAAATATAGTTCCCAAGGTTTGTACTAAACATACTATGATACCAATTGTAATGCCCCTTCCCCAATAACCCAGACTCGGTGCATTATTTTATTACTTTGGCATGATCACAAGGAAATCATGTCTAAAAAGATCGGTCAGTTTAATATTATTTGAACAATATTCATACATTAGTTAAAATTTACAACATTAAAAGAAATTCAACACTAATTTATTCCAATAGAGACATCAAAACCTCCATGATTAAGCCTTTAAGTCACTCATAATTAACTTCTTTATATCCTATGAAAATGAAACAAAAGTAATGAGTGAGCTCAAATGCATAATAAGGGTAAGTGATACAGTATAAGATAACATAAATATTAAGAATGATGAATAATTGAAAACAGGTGACTTTACCCGAAATAAATATGTACACATTTAAGGAAAGAATATGATATTAGTAAATAATTTAGTAATAGAACATAATCATGGGTATTCTACTAGTTGAATGACCACATGAACCATCAATATTATTTTTATAATGAGGGAATGTATAATACAGGGCATTCTAAAACATTTTGTCAAGGTATCATCCAAGACATCTAAAAATGATTATGGCCTCGGCCAAAACCATATATCAAATTGGGAAAGGCCTCTTCCAATTCCACGTCAAGTTGTATCCTGATACCTATAAATTCATTGTGGAGCTATTGCGGGCTCTACCCGTCACTAAATAAGTTCAATACATTCATCTTATGAAATAGTTGAAATATAATAAACATTCATACTAAAACTAGAATATAAACTGTCAATACATTAACCATATACCATGAATGTTATAAAAAAAGCACATCTATAGTCAAAAATATCACAAAACCTTCAATACAATATATAAGTTTTTTATCATAATAAATCTACTTCAAATTAACATAAAATTATTCAAAGGATGTTGACATAGAATAAATAAAAACCATTTTTAGAGAAATATCTCTATCTATTTTGAAATTATTATAGATTCACATAATTATAAAGAAAACATTTATTTTGAATATAATCATATAAGCTTGTAAGGGAAGCCTCGATGATGTTATAACGGTAGAAAATAGCTTCCCCTGCTGTATAAGTTAAAAAACATTATTTTCTTCATTTTATTGAAAAGGTCATAAAGTACATTGTTTGGAAAATGATGGAAGAATTACATTCAAAAAATATAAGGTTAAATATTTCTTTAAATTACTTTACCCATTTATCTAGTAAAACATGTTTTCAAATACATTTTTAAGAAACATGGATGTGGATGATAAAGAGGTTCTAGTAGATACTTTTGTAAAAACAACCTCAGATAATATAGAGATTGTGCAATTAACCCATACCTGGTACGTTTCCTTGTTCAAGGTTAGGTTAACCTCCTGTATAATGGTGAAATAATTGTTATTAATTTTTAAAAGAATCATATACAATAATCCGATATCATAAATGATATTTTAAAATTGCTTTGTTAACAATATCATAGTATTATCTCCATTTATAGTGTTAACTGATTTGTTTTCCTTTATATGATTTGTTATGTATGTAATGTATTTTATGGATAGGATGTATCATATTAATATTCAGAATGTTATTATGTATTTAAAAATTATTTTCAATCATATAATGAAAATTATTGTTGAATGGATTTGATGGGGAATGAATCTCATCGCGGTCATGGAGACGGTAATCCGTACATATGCACGAGCGACAATATCATTCTTTTGATATTAAAATAATACATAATTCGATGGTATATCATATATACAAAATCAATATAATTTTATTTTTGTTATTTAAATCAGTTACACATCATTATTACACCCATCCAAATAATAATGTATTGAATAACAATTACACCACGGCGTGGAGAAGGTAAGCCGTACGTACGCACGTATGGTGACATGTCATTCTAAGGATCATTAAAATAATGAATATGGTTGTAAAATATTTATAATAACATCAAATTATATAGAAGATATTTGAGTTATTATTTTATAATAGAAACAACAATTAAAGAGGATGTGGAAAAATAAATGAACATGAATGAGGTGATGAAATATTTACCTCTTCTTCAAGTTCTACCTTTTGATTTTATCAAAAGTGCTCTATAGGATGGCTTTATAACTATAGGATTACATCTAGGATTATGTCAGGACAGTTTATTGTGCATTTGGGAAGGTCTTGGCGGATCTAAATGGCATTGAAGGTGTGAATTAGAGAGAAGGGATAGTGCCCTTTTATAAAAGGGGTGAGGGGCACCTCAGAAAATTCTAGAAATATAATTTGATAATAAAATAATTTTCGGTTTCTAATAGATCCTAAATGGATTATTTAGAGGATAAGGTGATGATGGGTCAAAACCCACTCATCCAATAGGTTTTATACTGGTTTGGGACACAATATTAACTTTATCTTTTAGATTTGACTCTTAGTTAAATAGTTTGACATTTACAAAGTCTCTTTGTATTTTTATATTATATGGTTAATAAATGTAATATATAATTCCCAGAAAATCCCATGTTGTTCATTAATGATACACCTATCCTTTTATAAGTATTTTTTCCAAACCATATATTTTCAAGAATAAAATATAAATTATTAATGTGATATTCTTTTTAAAAAGTATTTTATGTCAATTTTGACACTATTTGGTATTTCATTTTTTATACATTTATAATAGTTTTATTACTTCAAAAAACATTCATTTATACAACCCTAATATTTCATATTAACCTAGATAATTATTTAAATTCATATAAAGTCTCAAATTACATTTTTTCTTATATTTATAATATCCATTATTTTAATCATTCATTAATTAGGTAATTACTGCATCGTCATTGTGTCATAAAAATATTAAATTATTTAACCTCTTAAAATTTTAAATAAAATATCTTTTGTATGAAATATTTTTATCTTTATAATGAATATTTGTAGTCGAATTTATCTTATGTTTAACCCTATATTATAAATTTTTTATTTATTAAACTTTGATTTTAACTCTTTTAACTCTTCTTTGAATTGAATAATAATAAATGTCCTAATCTAATCCAAGTGGACCTAAAGTATCATATTTTATTCCTAATTTTTTTTGGTCGAATTAAACTTATCCAATATAATTAGGACATGTGTTAGTGTAATAATAATTTCAGTATTACCCTAAATTACCCTATTTACTTTTAACCGTGGTAAATAAATGAAAAAAGTTTCAATTAACCAAAAAATATTTTCATCTTATTGAACCACATTTTACTCACTGATATAAACTGTGTTTCTTGATTTTTTAAATTTATCTCATTGAAGAGGTAAAATTACGTTTTATGTAAATCTGCAAATTCTCCTAGGAGGTGGGTAAAGACGGTAAAAAGTTCAACAAACTTTTTATATATCTAAAGTTATTATAAACTGACTAGAATGAATTAAATTGAACATATATAGTCATTAAGTATCTATTTTGACCTAAAATAAGTTTAAATAAAATAAATAATTATTCAAAGAAAATTTTTATATTAAACAATAACATAGTATTTTTCACCATTCATCAAAAATTGAACGTTTTTAGAAAAATACAAAAAATTCATCCTAATATAATTTTGATATTTTGATTTCAAAAATTAATTCTATTTTACCAATATAAAAACTTATAATTTTCATTAGTTATATTAAAATTAATTCTCATTGTCAAAACCAAAAAACATATTTTTAATAAATAATGACTATCAAAATATTGACACTTTTTTATGTCAAATTTTAATGTGATATTACATAAATTGACCATTATTGGAATAATGGTAAAACTATAATCTAATTATACATCCAAACCATTAAAATTAAAAATTAAACACTATAAATTATTTTGATTAAAAAAGTTGTTTTCATGTAAAATATAGTATTTTTCAATATTCACCCAAATATGAAAGTTATCAGAAAAACACCAAATATTTTTTGAAATGAAATTATTATGTCCCAATTATAATGAAAAGTTTATTTTTTTCAAATTTAATATATAAACGTTTCAAATATTGGATTTAAAAAGGGTTAGCCATTAAAAGGCGGTAAAATTGCATTTTTTTTAAAAGTCTTTTATATGAATAAATACAATTTGTTCCTAAATTTTGTCTATGAAACTTATAATATAGATTCTAAAATTAGAATTATTATATAATGTTCAAAATTCCATTAATAGTATTCATAACCGCTTTTGAATGGCTGGTTTGGTATGTCATAGTGCACTTGAACTCAGTGTTGCGTGTAGTGCATGTTACTGCATTACTTTAAAGAAATATTAAACTATAAAATCATGGGGTGTTACATATTTGGATATTATATAATACTTTGGATGGGTTTTGGGAGTTTCTATGGGGTTTTACCAGGTTTTAGATGTTTTCTATAGGTGCACTCTATGAGAACTATTAGTGGATACCATTAACAATCACTGGCAAACCATTATTGTGATTATGGGAGTCACTAGGTAGGATCATTGTTTGGTTAAAACATGGTGGTTCCTATGATAAACCATTAAATTTTAAATAGAGGGGAAATTATGGGTTGTTTATGGTTTTTCTAACTATTTGTGATAATCATGTTAGGCTGTGGTGTTGGGATAATATCATCATGTGGTTGGTTCATGGTTTCCCAAACCATGTAACACATATATGTGGCTCAGTAATTTGGGAGGGAGTTGGATGCATATGGTTGGTTTATTGTTTTAAAAATCTTATGACCTAACCATGAAACATTTAGTTAATTCTTTAAAAATTATGATTTAATTTGTATTATGGCCCTAAACAATCATATTCTAATATTATTATAGAGTCTCAAACTCAGCATCCTCTCTAGGATCTCTTGTATATTTCCATTAGTTTGGAGGAATCTTCCAAATATTCAAATCTATTTAGAGATCCAAAATCATTTTTAAGACATTATTATTCTTTTTTCTATTTAAAACTACTAATACCATGTCAAATGCATTCATGGGTGTGATACATTTTAGAAAAATCTATATGTTATGGTGTTAATATTAATGATATATTATTGGATCTAATTAAGGAATGTGTTGTGCATGCATATCTATAATTTATTCATGTTATTCATTGTTTTACTAATATATTGGTAGGTAGGTGGATTATCTATCATCACCACTTATTCTAGACCATAAATGCGTGATTGTTTTAAATTATTTTATTGGTTTTGTTTTGGAAATGTGGTGTGATTTTTCATGGGAAACCATTTTGATTTATGTTTTTAGAAAATATGGGAAATTGGGTGGCTTTTGGAAAACAAATGTTTTATAATTTTAAAGTGATAGTTTTAAAAGTATATTATTTTCTTTTTGTAATATATTTTTATGATGAATTGTTTTCATTGAATATAGGATTTATGTGTTATTTTTTCCATAATTTACTTTTCTTGTGTTAATGGGATTAATAATGGTTTTGAATTACCACCATCACCGTGGGATGATGTATGATCATGAAGTACCACTATCAAGTTTAGTCACTAAGCCTATGTGTGTGTATTGTTGTGTGTGTCTGTGAACATGGAAATGATTATTCTATGTGATAATAAATGATAATAAGTAGATAATAGTTTCTATAAATGATTTAATTTATGGATCTGTCAAAATTATTTATCTTTATTTTAAATATTTTAAATTAAATGTATTAACGTGTTCTTATCCTATTATTTTTCATTGGTAATTATTTGGGGAATGCATAATTTGTTTGTACTCATCCACTTCTTAAGAACTATTATTCATTTGAAAGTGTTATTTTTTTGGGAAAAATTAAAATAAATTAGTTTAATTTGTCTAGTGATGCATATTGATACCATAGATGGGGTAGGTAGAGTTGGAGCTTGGAGTTTGTTTGGGAGTTTCTTAAGATGATGCCACATTGGTATCATTGGGTTCTATAATATTTAAATATATTATTTTTATCATCTCTTATTTCCACTGTGACTCTGATATTGTTTTATATTGGTTCCACTTTGGAAATTTATTGTCTGTAATAATGAATCATATCAATCATTTGGATATTTAATTTCATCTTTTATGGTTTTTTTATTTTGGAGGTAAAATCATCCAACAATGGTCACTTAATCCCTTGGTATTTATTTCTTTCATTTTGTGTCTTGGGGATATCACCTAAGGCTATTGTCACATCCACCACTTCCCAATACAATTGGTTAGGGGAAGGATGTTAAAATCAAGGTTATGAATTATGTTATTAAGATATATAATGTTTTATATTAGAGGATAGAGTATATATTTGGAAGTCAGGAATAAGAGGTTAGGATTTTCATCTCAATTTCCCCTCATTGAGACAACTATTGTATTTATAGCCATATATAAAATTTTGAGGTGTGTATACTATAAAATTGAGATATTGTATCATGAATCATTTTTTATATATATTTATATAAATTTAAATTTCATATTTTAACCCTCAAGGGGTTTTCATCCAAATGTGTTACTCAAGCCATATGAGTTTTTGTCTAAAATCCCTCTCTCTGAGACATGACTTGTATTATTTTCCTCGTTTCATTTTTTTGGTGTATATAATTCTAATTTGAGATAAAATATCACAAATATATTTTCTAACTATTCTATTTAAATTTAAATTACAATTACTTTCTTTCAATGGGAATTAATTCCAATGTTTTTTAAGTTGTAAGGGTTTTCTTGGGCTCAATTCTGATTCTTTGACAAATAATACATTCTATGCATTATTTTTTTCATTGAATGGTGTATTCGCTACCCATTGATTTAATTTTATCATATATCTTATATTTCATCGGATTTACATTCCAAATCATGTTCCCTTATTCACGTGGCTATTGATTAATGTGTTATCCCAACTGTGAGGATTCTTGATAACTCAATTTTCATTCTTTGATTTATGATCATTATTTTAACATTTTCATATAAGTTGATTACTTTATACCCTATGATTTTATTATTTGTTATTATATATTAGTATTCTAGGGATATACATTCTTTCAATATCAACCCTTTTACAAATATTTCTCACTTATTAAGATATCTTATTCTTAAACCATCCACTTTTTTCATTTAGATGTATTGTGGTCAGGTTTCTCTAGTATTGGATTAGTTTTCTAATTATTGTTCTACAATGTGTGACAATCACATTATAAATAACTCATATTAGATCATTTTTACCAATAATTTATGATATTCAGTGGGAATATGTAAAAGTATTGGTGTACTATATATTTTTATTATAATAAAGATAATTATTGGAATGTTTAACTATCATCCTTATACCTCTAGATGGGTCATGATTAGGTTGTCCGTTTAATTAACATATGAAAAATTATTGGCATTCTGTATAAGTAGGATTATTAAAAAGTTTATTTGGTAATTTTCATTCATATTCAATTATAGTGAATGCATTGTACTTGAACTAGTAATGAGTGGGGGCCCACATTAAATAGCCCCTTGAGGCATTAACTTGTCTCATAAGAGAAATCATGTTGTTTTTTGGGTTATACCTCATCCTATAATAGGATATTATCTTAGAACAAAGTGTTCATAGAAGGATTTAATGAATGTGGTCTAGATGACAAGTAATGATTCTTGGAAAAGGCTTCGACAGTGAGTTTTTAATATCTGGAATAATGCTTTCCAGTAGTATGAGATCAGTATTTATGATATCCATGTAGTAATTTATTATCAGCATTATTTCATGTTATGATATTCATGTTTATTATTGATTAATGTTAATATATTCCTACCATAATGTGTATTCACTATTTATTCATGATTTCATTAGTTATATATTCCCCTTACTGAATGTGTGAGCTCATCCCTTCTTATATTTCAAATTCCCTAAGGTTATAGAGAAAATTAATACATGTGACATTATTTGAGGAATAACATATGTGACAGAATTTGTAGGAGATGATGAATACATATCATGAATTAAGTAGTATCATATTTAATTGTAAATTTTATATTTGGTAAAAATTTCATGGGATTTATCTTCTTATTATTTTCATAATTATCTATTGCCCTAAATTTTCAAAGATCCTTAATATGTAATATATGAAATAACTTTTCATAATTTTTGTAATTATGTATTGATTTATCTAGGACTTTACTACTACTATCAAATCAGGTATATAAAGTATTTTTATAAGGTAAATAGATCTATTAGTGCATATTTGGGAGATCGTATTTATTCTTGATGACATACATAAACTATTACTCTACTTTGATCAAAATATTGGTTTCATTATTGTACAATACAATTGTTATCAACCATCATGATGAAGGAAGATGGAGTTAATCCCTTTCTGGAAAATGAATCTATATTTGATGATTCTTGATACATGACAAGTTGAATAATAATAAGAAGAGAAAAATTCTATAAAAGAATATAATTTAAGAAAAATACATTATAAATATGGATGAGGGATTTATAAACTGAAAATATCTGAATGAAAATGATGATAAGATTCTAGATAATAAAATTTTAGATATTGAATAGTCTGTCATTATTAAAGTGCATTGATATTTTCTCATATCCTTTTATAAAAATATATTTTAATATTATGTGGGGGTTATATTTTGATAATAAAGGAAAAATTTCTTGAATATATGGAAGAAACATTCATTTTGGTTGATTATTTTAGATCTATTTATTGAGATATATGCTCGATATAAATTGAATAAGGGGTTTTCATACAACCCCAGAATCAAGGTCTCTAAAGTGGAATCCCTTGTTCAATAATTTATCAGTGGATTTCATGTTCAAGCTAATTATACTTATTTCTACAACGATAGTGTATCATGTAAATTTAAATTTTCCTAAACTGTGACCCATGTCTTTAAGAAAAATGATGTTACCTTTCTCTCAATAAAATCAAAGAATAATTTTAGATAATTTCAAATCTTTTGATAAATAATTCATCACCATTATTAACTTCAATATTAAGACACCATTTACCTTAATTGTGTTTCCAAAACATCCAATCCAAGAATATAACATTCTATATAAATTAGGACAAGAAAATCCATACACCTATTTCACAGAAGTGTTATAAGATCTCTACTTATTTAATTCAATGTAACTCATTTCTTAGCATCTATTGACATCAAGCATTGGTTCCCTTGACCAAATTTCATAGACACTTATTAAAAAGATTTAAATTCCATGATGAAAAATAAATCTTTTATAAAGTAGCATGAACACCTTCCAGGATATTTATACTATCATCACTAGGCATTCATCGTAATGTGTGATTGAAAATTATAAATGATATAAATATAAATAAATCCTCATCACTATATATAAATTAAACATAAAACATTATCAATGAAATATTTACACTAACATTTAGGTTATATTAATTCCTATGAATTTTGTGTGATCTTGGTGGATATTATACAAAAATCATAGTATCTTTAAATGTGCATTTTTATTCACCTAAAATCCATTACTTATAAGACTCCAATCATATATAGGTATTTCTATAACAAAAAGAATCTATGTGATATTTTCATATACTAAAAATTATTTATTTTATATATAAATAATATTATTTTTTGATCAAAACATTATGGAACATCTAGATCATTCATTTTCACCTCAAATTTATACTTGATCGGGTTGTTAGGCTACCATTTTTAGTCATGTATGTTTTTTTATATACATTAATTATTTTCAAGATACATAATAACATAAATTTAATTTTTTATTAAAACTATAAATTTTTTTATTAATTTATAATACCTATTTTATTCAATCAACATTACCCATGTCACCAGGAATTACAACCAAAAGAACTTCTATGGTTACAAGGGATATAATATTATCTGTCTTTAAACTTATTCATCATAATTGATATAATATATCCCCATGTATGGAGTTGGGAACACAACTAAACTATATATTTTTTATAAATGATTAAAATATCTAATAACATTATTTCCAATAAAAAATAATAATATTAGAGAAAGACATTAATATATTTATAAACACATGAAAATAAATTGAACATAGATAAATTTGTGTGTGTGTGTGTGTACATAAATATAAAATTAATATGGGTAATATAATGAAATATATATAAATTAATGCACTCACACACACAGACACACAGATATATTTATATATATCATTGGGAGAGATCATGAAGGTCTTATAATGATGAATAATAGTTATATGATCAATGCATACATGATAAAAAAATCCAAATCACTAACAAAAACAAATCAAATTCATATGATATATCATTAAAATAGATGTTTTTAATTGTGTTACTTTGATTTCATAAGTGTAATCATCCACAAAATTATGTAGGTGGTATAGTAAAACATCCACTACATTGCGAACAATAGGGTCGATGGGTGGTGTAGTCGAGGTTTTCTTAAAAAACAGTATTTTATTTTTCAAAATTTAAAAATCATTCTCATAAATGAGTATTTCATCATAACATAAATTTTAAAAATTGACATATTAAAATTTTATCAGCACTAATTTTAGCTCAGAAAAAAATAGATATTTGTCAATACTTATTATTTCTCCAAAATATTCCATATTAATCTGACACAGCTTCAAAAGGATAAAGTTAAAGTTATTCATACACATAAAATATTAAATTTTATGCATAGATCTTCATCATAAATAATTTTAACACGGATATTAGTAACTTTTTTTACAAATATTTGCACTGATAAATACTAAATACTAATATAAATGATTAAAATACGTGCTTATTATTTTTTTTCAAAATGGATTAAGACAACAGTTAGAGGATCTAAACCCCTTTTATTAAAAAAATAGAGAAATACAAAAAATTTTATGATGGGATCATATAAATAAAACAATTCACTATTTATAATAACAAAAATAGAAAAAGAGTTTATTTACTTTGATAACATATAGATCCCAAATTATTAGGATGTCAACCTCTAACACTTGGGTGTCAACATCTCCTCAATTTCAAGGTCCTTTATGGTGGTTCATGTTTATCATTCGATGAAAATTTTTAAGAGTCATTTGGAATAGATTAGATCCTCTATTTCAATGATAGGTCCTGAAATTCCATCTTTGAATTGGATCATAGGTAATATTCATTTATTATTGATAAAAATTTAAGGACTAAGAGAAAATATATATAGCCAAAAACCTTTGGTTCGATTTTAAAAAAATAAATTCAACATGTAAGTCGAACTTGTCTTCTATTTCATCCCTTAGGGCCTTAGGGGTTCATTATACATTATATTCATCTGAATGAGGGTTTTTATCAGACTTTTTACCCCTTGTAGTCTCACATTCATAGAATAAGGATTTACCAAAAATAATATTTGTAGTTTTCATTTGATCATAAAATTTATGGGGATATAAACAAACCACATTCTCTGTAACATTGCCTCTAACACTGCTTGGAGAAGTGATAATTAAGGATTCAACATGAAAAAATATTCAATGTGAATGTGTAAAGTTATATCTATTATGTATTTTTTCCCAATAATTTCTTCCACAAAAAAATTCAAAGGATCAGTGTTACACTCCTTCCCCTGATTATGTGTTTCTTTGAACAACATAGGTGAAGACTACCAAGACATAGGTGAAGGCCCAAAATATTTTAATTTTTTAGGAGAGGCCAACTAAAATACATCATCGAAGAATAAAATATTATCACTATTAAGAAAATAATTATTTTATACTAGGTTTGGATTGATACTTACTGCCAAAGGATCACAAGGTCTAGAATTGGACTTCTAATATTTATTTGATCAAGAAGACACCACTTCATACTTTCTATTACTTTTCGGAGTAATTAATGACTCTTATCATGGTTCATGATCTATGACCTCATGCCCATTTATAATGGTATAATGATAAATCTTAAGAAAAACACATGTTTGGGGTAACAGTAGAATAACACCCAAGACCCGACCCAAGATACACTAATCACTTGCACCAAACCATGGATTTCATGTTGCATGATAACCACCCCTTCCATTATAGTGTCACACAAAGCCCACTGTATGCATCCCATCAGGGAACCTTAGAACCATACACTGAAACATATGTTCTACACCATACTGGATTTCTCCTCATGCTCAAAAAAAGGATGGAGAATCAAGTGATTCCAGAACAAGGCAACAATGAGGATAATGAACATCATGGAAGTATACACCGACCACCATGAAAACACATGACAAGAGAAAATACACATCCATAAGGGAGAAGAGGGGACACAGAATATAAAAAAACATGAGGTTTAGTAAGAACTGAACAAAAAACAACAATGGAAACACAAAAATGAAACAACAATTGACCCCAAGAGAGACACGTCACAACCAATCCCTACCAATGTAATACCAATCCATTAAGTGAGTTGGCGCACCTAACCAAGATGGAGTCGTACATGAAGAACCATAATAAAAGGGAATAAGCTTATAAAGGAAAACTCATTCACCCCAAGAGGACATCTAAACATTAATCAACAAAAAAGGTACACTACCCCCACAAGGCCAATAACGACCAATATTTATAACTATATATCAATTTATAGCGGATTATTTTCAATATGATACTAATTAATATTAAATTTTCTATTTTATATATTTAAAAAAAATATATTATTATACTTCGTAGAAAAAAAATAAAAATATCATATTTGATAAAATAATATTTTTTCTAATTGTTAAAAATATAAATGTTTTGATGTTTTTCATGATATATAATTAAATATGATACATTAAAATAAAAATAAATTTATTTATTAAATTTAGTTGATTTAATATTTCTAATATAAAAATATATTATCATTACTAAATATAGATTTATATAATATATTTATTACACAAAAATATATTTAATTGTTAATAATATATAATATTTTTAAATATAAACTTAATGTATTATTATTTATGTAAATGTTTAAATATTTTTTAAAAAATATCATAACTTATATTTATGTACAACCATATTCATAAATAATTACATTTATATGTATAAAATTATTTAAAATATACATTACTAATAACTTAAAAAAAATTAATAATTTTATTATTAATAATATATAATTTTTTAAAATTGCAATTAATTTACATCCTATAGGATATAAGAGAATCAAACATATCACTCACCCATGGACTAAGAAGGATAGACAATAACCCCCTCCACGGATTAACCTACTCTATAGTTGGCACATTATAATTTTTAATAGCCCCAAGTCCAAACATTTGATATCCCAAATTCTTTGTGGCTCAAAGCCCAAATTTCATGGTTCGAAATAACATTTTTTTAAATAGAACAATTGTTACAAGATATTCTATAGTACCCTCTATTATTATTGCCCCCAAACTGATATAGTGATATGTTACCAACAACAATACTTCATAGATTTTCCTCCACCCTGATTTGAAATAAGGTCTCTTCACTATCAGTTCACAATTAAGTATCACAAATTTTTTAAAATATGTGATTATTTTATAAATACATTTTAATATTTGACGTTTAATGTTTTTAATATTAATAATCTACATGTATGAATATCATTATTCTTATATAAATATATGTGGTTGTATGTGTATGTTATTCTGTTTAATGAACCCATGGAAATGTATGTGTGTGCGTAATAGGTGTAACCAATATAAAAGAGTATATATCAAACTATAAACAATAAATATAATATTAATTTTTTTTATGTTTTAATATAATTTAATATTAATTAAATTTATTTAAATTTAAAAATCATTTATATATTATAATATAACTAATATATAGACATTTTGAAGATTGAAATATACTGTGTTGATAATGTATTATATTAGTTTCCAATGAGTGTTGTTAGTAGTTTGAAAATTCAATGAGTAGGTACTGAAACATATTTATGTATCATGTATTTCGTAATGGTATTCCAAAAGTGAACACACTAGACATTAACACATCAGAATATAGGATGAAATTATACCTACTTCAAAAATATACACATCATAGGTGTCCATAATATATAATTTGAAAATATAAGAGATACAATCTAAATGTAATTAACTGATTTGTAATATTAAATTATTTTTGAATTAATCATAAGTTTGAATCCATGAAAAGTGTCAATTAATACGAGAATTAGTATCTAGTATTGTACCTCCTTCCCTCTCTCTCTGTCATATGGTTTTCATGATCACAAACACTATATTTTGTATCTAATTATTTAATTTGATTGAATTTCTACCAATCGTCATTAATTCATATCATTCATAGACTTAATGTAGATATTGAATTATATTCAAATAAATATTTTTAATCTTATAAAAGGAATATACCATTCTCCATTCATGCTTTGATATATTTTGTTGGTATTGGGAGATCCACAAAAGGCATTATGAAGAATAAAGATGTTGCTTCCCATGAAAGTGGAGAGTTGTAGGCTACAAAGGTCATACATTAGCATAGTAAAAGTGCCCCCATGATATGGGTGTGAACCTGCTTGTTGGTGAAGGATAACCATACAACTAGTGTAAGAAAACATAACAAATATGTTCCCAGTTAGCCAATGGGATCATCAGGTAACCTGGGGGATCTGGTCCATATTATTCAATGAAAATTTATTAATGTTCTTAAATACATTTCCTGAATGGACCGGAGGACTTATTTTTAATTGATTTTTGATAACCCCCATTCAATGGTTGAAGGATAACCCTTATAGGGAACGTATGTTCAGATATCACATGACTTTTTGGTATTAGAAAATATCCAGACTATCACTACATAGAACTTCTCCTCCCCTAGCTTCTTCATCTTTATGTTTAGATCACCCCTTCTAATGGATTGTTTGGTTAGGCTTCCCGTGCATGCACAGGATGATCCCGATGGAAATTACATACCTTGTATTTTTAACAATCCTCTTTAGCTTATGCTCTGGTGAATGTTCTTGCTCTAAATCCTCATCTAGAGTGTGCTCCTTGTAGAGTATATCTAGTCAATAATCCCTATATTAGGTGTAGTTTGTGCCTTGAGGTGACCCTAAGGCCTTGAGGTGGCTCGAAGTCCTGGAGGTGGCCCGGAGGTCTTATTTTCCCAAAGGCCTTGGGTGGCCTAATGGCCTTAAAGTACCTGAGGCCCAAAACGGTTGCCCAAATGCCCAAATGGATGAATAGTTCCAGCTACTACAATACTGAACAATACATGCAACAATACTGATACAGTGCCTTCTACCATTCCTACTACAGTTCCTGCTATAGGGGTTATAGTATCTCATTAACAAAATTATATAACAAATCCATGATCAAATCAATGATATCTAATCACTAGAAAATTCAATTCCCCCCAAATAGATAATGAAAATTCTAAATCAATCACGTTGAATCTAATTTAAAAAATCTTCTCTCAAATCACTAATCCCAAATTTTTTACATCATTACGAAACATTCAAGGAAAAAAAATTTATTAGGTTTTTTCCCCAGAAAACCTCTCTTTTATCATATCCTTCTATAACAGGTGGTTAAAAAAATGGTGGATAGGTTACATGTATTTTGATGAATTCCAAGAGGGTTCTCATAAAAAATAATTATAATGGATTGAGTTCTTAATCACCACCAAGATAAATGGAGTAATTACATAATCCTCTCAATAAGTGGGGAGGATATGTAAGGTCTCACACAATGATTTACTAAAATCCATTATCAAACCATGTTTTCTGTCAATTTTAATTTTTTTATTGAATAATACATATTCAAAACTCATAATTTCATTAATTTCATTCATCCATTTTTTGTTGTTTATACTCCCTTAATCAATAATAAAATTAAAATCTTAATATAAATAAAAATTTTCAATTCCTCACATTATCAAGATTATCTATTAATCTCTTCATTATTAAAGAATCTATTAATATTCCAGGTTTTACATTACTATTAACATTTAAAAGGAAATTCTCCCCACCCTCTATTCTATCTATTCTAATCCTACCAACACCTACAACAGTATCCACGTATGTTTGAGAGGTATGATAATGTGTATATTTAAGAAATCAGGTATTTAAAGTTGGATGAACTGTTCGAGGAAATCATAGGGAAAAATAATGGAAGTAAAGTTACCCATAAGATATAGTTAAATTATATATACTTCTAGAAGAAGAGTCTAGAATGTAGTATTTGTGGATCCATAATAAAAAGTTTGGATAATATAAATAAATTATAAATTAATCTAAGGATTATATGTTGAAATAAACATTGGAGAGAATATTTCATTGATATATAGGCTATTTGAAATCATATATAAGATAGTTGAGAATTAATGAGTTATATTTTAAAAAGTTAAAGGAAAAAACATTATGAATCCAGGTTCAAGGAATCAGAAATTTCCCTAAAGAATCTATTGGATGAAAAGAATTCATTGGATCTTAAAGGAGTATGAGATGTTAAAATCTCCCATGGATACTTAACATATATTTTATGTTTTTTATTAACTATTTATAATTATATATACGGTTTATACAGATAATAACCTAAAAAAATTAATGATTATTGACCTACCAAACATTAACAAATCCAAAGGGTAAACCTAGATGATAATGAAACTATAGTAATGGATTCTCTTAAGATTATTTTAAAGAAGGTGAGTCATATAGAATAATTTTAATATGATATAGTCATAGAATCTAATATAAATTAGGTGACCTAATTCCAATGTGTTATAATAGTGAAAGTCCATTTGATTGATCTGGAGGATTAGAGAAAGGGAATGATAAATGATTCTTGACGAATATATAATATAATGATCGGGGAGTATGCTAATAGAATGATTAGTTGTTTGAATGATCGATATATGTAATAGAAATAAGAAATATTAGATATAATTTGTTATCATTGAATGATTTAGTGATTTTAAGATATATATGATCAAATGCAGAGTTTATCATAAGTAAAGAAGATGATATGATCAAAAGATATGATGGTCAAGAGATGAGATTATAAATATTGATTTGAGTCATATATTTGAGTAATTTATAGGCAATAATGAAATCATGGAAGCTTTATTAGATCTTGTTCGATGTTTCATAAGATAATAACTATTTTTGGGGAGAAAAATTTAGTTCTATATGAAAGAATGAAGGTGATTATATTCATGATTTATTAAGGAATTGAATAATGTTGACATCGAGTATTATAGAGTATTAAATGAAGACAATATGGGATATTTTATGAAATATTAAAGGTAATTTAATATAGAAATAATATATTAGGAGTATCAAATATTGAAAACATCATGCCTTAAAAATTTATAAGAAAGGTGTATTCTATAGAACATCAAGATCATTTAGATTAAGAGTCACAAGTGGGAGTATTCAATTCTGTTGTTGAGAAAAAAATAAAAGAGTGGAAGGAACCAATTTCAACCAATTAAAAGTTAAATAATATTTAAGAGTTGATGAACTGGAACATTGAGTTCTGAAGAGAATATATTTTTCTACCATTATGTAGGATAAAAGATAGAGACCATGACCAACGTCAAGATCAACCGATAAAAAATATTAATGCTGATGTTCTTAGAAGAAGTGAGTGATTTGGAACTCAGTTACCAAAATTACAAAAAAAAAGATTTCCATTTATTAGTTTTAATAGAAGATAAGTTTGAAGTCAAATACATGTTCAATTTATTAGATAATCATGGGAAATTATGGTATCTAGTATAAATAACCCATCCAGAGGTATTAGTAATTAACCTATGTAACATGGTTTATATTAACCAAAATCAGATGGTGAACTTTTGGTATTGATATAATAAATTCCCAAAATAAATTTAATTTATAAAAATATTATAGGGTAAAATCTATTTATCCATATAATAATTGAACAAATATAGGAGTGGGTTACCACATTGAGGAAATACCTTTTAAAAATATATCATTCTTATTTTCAGGATTCCCTTACTATTTTTCAAGGGGTGATATGAATTTTTTAATTCATAAATAGATCCATAAATCCTAAACAATATATATTAATACAACCTAAAATGGGGTAATATTTTATCTTGCATTAATTTCAAAAATGTTATCCACACTTCAGTCACCACTATTCTCCTCTCATTGTGATTACACAGTCCACTTAGACTCTCAAGTGGTATTTGATCCAGGATTCCTATAATTAGATCAATAGTTTCCCCTATTATTTTTCACCAATTCGTATAAAATTCATGTTATTGAAGTTATAGAGATTACAAATCCATATGATAAATATTTTATATAGATTCATAAGCTAATGAAAATGGATGATATGTTTACTGTCACTATGCTATAAGTTTTCTACAAAATCTGAGAAACCAAATAAAAAAAGAATATCAAAATTTATGTAAAGAACATTCTAAAAATCAAAAAAATATGTAACTTACCGTATAAAAAGATAAAAAATGTGGTAGTTTTTTAATAAATTTATTATGAATTATCTTACTAGGGAATCTCACACACATAGTGAAGTGTATGAATATATTAAATCTATTGAATATATTTACTCTACAATCGAGGATTCTATGAAAATTATCCTTCTTCACGAAGTCAGATATATACTTGCATTTACCAATGGACCATAGGGTCAAAAAACGTAGCTAAAATCTAAATACAATGATATTTTTGATTCATTTCCAAAAAAATACAAATTTTTAAAATTATCAAAACATTATGAGAAAAAATAATGATATATATTAAATTAAAATTAAAATATTTTAATAGTTAAAATGAATTTAAATAATGAATTTAATAAAAACTAGCGTTTGTTATTTTTTTGAGAACTAATTAGGGCATCATATGTTAGTATCAACGTCAAGAGTTATGAGATAAATGTTAAAGATAAGAATATAATAGAATTAAATTAAAATTTAATTAAATAAAGTAATATGTATGAATAAAAGGATTAGAAAAATAAATTTTAAAGTGTATATAATGTATTATATCTTGATGATTGGAAAATTAATTAAAATTTATAGAGTCTTGTGTTGGAAGTAAAATTGAGAAACATGGAAGTTATTAAAGTTGTTTCTTCAAATAAATATAAGAGTTCAGTTACTACCAGAAATCCTAAGATGTTTTTAATTACTATAATGACTCTGTCAGGAGGGATAAAAAAATTGATATTATCAGATGATACATCATCCATTAGTTAAAAAATAATGTTAACCCCATGTTATAGAAAAATTGTGTTCACTTACACCAATTCCGACTCTTTGTAAATTGAAGGATACAACAGATATACTGGAAAAAAATGGGACACTAAATGAATAGAGAAACAAACCTTTTCTCTAAAGGTGTAAGAATGGGAGAATATAGAATGTTATACCCCATATGGTGATTAGATAAAAAGACTTAATATATTAAAACATGAGTATCCTTTTTTGGGAAAAATTAATACATAATAGAAGAAGAGAATATTTTTTGGCTATTGTTGTTTTTTGGATGGTTTAGATGCTACGTCTTTGACTATTGGCATAAAATGAAAAATAATAAAAAATAGATAAGGATTACCTTAAGGTGTAGTAGAACTGATTTCAAGATGTTTTTTGTTTATAAAAATCTAAATTCAAGGAAGAAACAAAATCAATTTTCATTTTTCATATTTGAATATCATTAGAGATTATGTGGAATTTGTGGAGGAAGTTCCCTCTATGGGCATGAGTTCTATTTCATAAGAACCAAGAATGACAAAACTAAAACTAATATAAGAATGATGTAAATGGATAATGATAATAAATGGAATATAAATTATATGTTTTAATTGAGATTTAAATGAGTGAAAGATTCTATGAAAAACACACCCATATAGAGAGTAATGGAATATGTCACTAAAATGAAGTCGTGATTCTATTGTAGATTGAATGGACACATAATAAGAAAGTGAAATAATTAAATGAATTTTATATTTATTAGAATAAAGATAGAACATCAAGGTAAATAATTCCATGATAGAAATAAAAATATTTTTTTAAGGGAATACATATCTGATAAAGAAGTTTGATCTCACCAAAAGATACCACTGAATGGTAACATAACTATAAATGATAAATTTTTTGGAATAAAAAATAAAAATGGTAAATATATTGAAAAATTTATTATAGTGACATGTAGATAGGAGAAACTGGTGATTTATTGAAATAAAACATAAAATGATATATATATACCATAAAAACATTTTATAAGAATAAAAACTATTATAAATGATTATTTATTCAGTATTATCCATTACCAGAACTAGATAAGAGTGGTCATAAAGTCCCCCTTTACCAATTCTAGAAAAAATAACCGATAAAGGGTCCCGTTATCATTGTTAGAAAAAAACAAGTAAATTCCATCCATTATCAGCCCTAGAAAAGAATCATTGATAAAGGGGTCCTTTATCAGTTCTCTTTAACTAGAAATGATAGATTCCCCCTTTAAAATTATTTTTTACTACTGCTAATAAAAGAGTGAATTTATTAGTGCTATTAAATAAATCATTTATATAGGGGTTCCTTTATTAGTGCTAAAAAGTGTTAATAAATCCCCATTTTTCAATGATTTTTAATTAGCACTCTTAAAGGCCCCCCAGTATCAGCACTAGAAAAAGAATAACTATTAAAGGGGGAATCTATCAATGATATTAAAAAAACACTGATAAGGAGGGTGGATTTACCAATACTTTTTTAGTATCACTAATAAATGTTTGTATTTAGTGGCACTTTTTTATGAGCACTGATAAATGGCAAATTTCATTAAATAATTATAAATCATAAAAATAATATATTTATATAGATATATAGATATACGGATATATATATATATATAATATTTTTAAAAAAAATATATATATGAGGATAAATAAATATTTACACTTAATATTAACAATATTTAGTCAAGGTGGATTATATAATAATTAAAAAAATAATATTAATTAATAAATTGACACTTATTATAGATTAATAGTCATTTAATATCAATTGGATGACATAAAAAATAAATAATCTAATGTACAGTCAAAGTCTAGTTGAAAACATGTCTTGAAACTCAAATGGTCATAACTTTAGATCTAGGTGTCTGTTTGAGCTCCACCACATTTCAAATCAAATCCTGCAAAGAGATTTACATCATGTTAACTAAGGAGACCCTAGATACTATTTTTCAATATCCAAAAGTCCAAAAAGGCCTCCTAAACTTGGTATTTAGTTGGGATGCCAAAATTTTTTAATATTCGATAGTATTTAAGCTTCCTTTAAGAGATTCTTATTGTACATTTTCAGAGGATACTAAATTCATTCTCAGGTCATACATTTATATATATATATATTATGGTATTGAAATTTTATCCCTTTTTATATTGTAGTTTTATTTATAATTAAATATATAAATTTTTTCTTATATTTACTCATAAAAAATCAATTGTATAAATACATATATTTAAACATATTTATATGATTAAAATTCTAACCCAAATGGAAATTAGAATTTTTTATTTAATTTATTTAAAATAATTAATTATCCATTTAAATTACCTTATAAAAAGGTATTAATATGTATATATATTCCAATACAAGAGATTTTTATATATAAACAGGTGTGTGTCAATTAAAATATTGATATATATATTCTAATATATGTAAATAAATTAATATATATGTAAATATTTGTACTTGTATATGAGAAATATAAATGTATAATTGTGTGTGTAAATATATGTTTTTGTGTGTGTCTGTGTGTCGATATTATGTATATATATCATTTATATATATTTATGTGTGTGTGTGTGTTTTTATAAATAAATCCTTATAATTAAATATAGAATATATACAGATTTTAAGGTAAATATTTATAAATACATTTAAAAAAATTATGTAAATATTAAATTATATATGAATATGTATAAATAAATACTTGAATATTTATATTCGTTTATATATATATATGTAAATATACATACATGTATATATACATGTAATGTATAAAAGTTATATCTAAATATACAATATATAGACATATTATAAAAATGTATTTAAAACAATATCTAACCCTTTTTTACATTATAAAAATATATGATTATATTGAAATATAAATATATTTATAATTCTTATATATACTTTTGTGTGTGTATTAAAAACAGATATATACATATATTTATATTCGGATATATGTAAATGAATATTAATATATAATATATTTAAATAAATACGAGTATATATGTATCATGCACACACACACAAATATATATTTCATAAATATATTTAACAATGATTATATAAATATATTAATAAAAAATATATATTTATATATATATAAATATTGACAAATAGAAAGTAAAACAACATGGTGAGTTCTAAAGCATTCCAATTTCAATAGATATGTACAAGAAATAATTACATGTGTGCATGAGGGTAAATAGGGGGTTGTGTTTTAGAAAAGTGATGAAAAAGGTCCATTCTATGTGTTGATAAAGTAGTGGGTGTGGAAAATGTAGCTACATGTGGGGTGTGGGGATGATTAGGAGAAACCCCTAAAAATAGGGGGGAATCGCTAATAAAGGGGGTCGTGGAGAACTCTAAAAAATGGACCTATTTATCATCACATAAAAAAGCATTGACATTGGGTCCATTTATCAATGCATTTATTTAAGCTACTAAATGGGGCCTTAATCTTTTTTTTATTATTGAAAAAAGTTTCCATTATTGACGTTAAAAAAATATCTTATAAAATATCTCTTTATCAATTCTTTTTTATCCCTGATAAAAGGAGAATTTTATCAATGATTATATAAACTATGCTTTTATGGCACTACAAATTCAAATTTTTAGCACAGTTAAAAGTGTAGACTCTTGTGGTGAAATCTTGATAAAATAAATTCAAACATTTTCTAATGGTTTTCATGATATTTTATCCATAAAAACTGAAATTATAAAGGAATTTAAGAGAAAAATAAAATTGTTCTCGTTCCCTTCATGTAGTGGTTAATAACAAACCTTCACAAAAAGTAAATATTAATGGTAAATAAAAGAAGTCCCATAAACCCTAGTATATCATTTATTTAACAATAATGGGTTATAGAATTAATAAATGTGAATATGAATTGAATATATTTTCCAAATTGAGAATCATTTCCAAATACTAATTATGTAACTAATGGAAAAAAGTAAATTTCACCATATTCCATCATATGATTTAAATGTCTCCTAATAACGAGGAATAAAAGGTGATTAAAATCAAGGGTAATATGAATTATAGAGTGTTTTTTAACTCTAAAAAAATTGTAATACATTGAAATTATTATATATTATTACATTTAAATAATTCAATTTTTTCCTTATAATTCTCCACAAACAACGTCAAACTTAAAAAAACTGTGATATATTTAGATGAAATATATATATTTAAGTTTTCCAATTATAAACCTGTCCATTGAATCATTGGGAATGAATAGGTGGTACTAATTTATGAAATATATTTATATAAAAATTAAATTATTATATTCATATGAATGAAATTGAATTAGTTTACGCAAAGTGAATAATAAGATTATTTATTATTTAGAAAATTATTTATCTAAAAAAATATATTTTAGGAGATACACATTTTTATTTCAATAAAATAGATGATTAATTATATATTATGTTTTATATTAATAATTTTTTAACAATAATTTATTTGGTAGATTATATGAAATAACTACAATAACAATTCATATTGAAAAATATAATTTTCCAATTAAAAAAAATTTCAATTATAAATTAATATTTTTTAAATTAAATTTATAAATATTTTTAATTTAAAACTAATAAATTGTACACACATTTTTTAATTCCTCATATCAAAATTTATTTAGTATTATTTTTTTAGATTTTTTATGAAATTGAAATTTTTTATTTGAAATATATCATTTTTATGAATCTTGTAATTTCTATGACATTACCATTATATAATAATGACCTATAAATTTATAAAACATTTTAAGAAATGCAATATGAATTCTAGTAATATAATTATTAATTTTAAGAAAAAAATTGAACATCAAGAACATATGGGAAAAAATAAATAACAAATTTAAATGAAACGTTAATATAAAAATTATTCAATGACTTTTTTTATAATCAAGTATTTTTGAAGGGTGATTAAGTTTTATATTTCATTTTATAGCCTCATATTATTTTTGTAATAAATAAATTTATTCATAAGAATTATTATTGATGATAATTTTATATTTATTGTAAATTTAAATTTGAAAAATATTATTTCTCTAAAAAAAATTTATATATGACTGAGAATTTATTTTAAAATTAAAATTTCCCATCATTTGAAATTTTATTTGATTAAATTATTCTAAAATTTGAGATTTTATTTTTAAAATGAAGTGAAAATTTTATCCCAATCATTCTCATTATAGTTAATTGTAATGGTTAGAAATTATTTACCAAGGTAAAGGTATATCAAGTTGAAAGTTAAAAAGTTAAAACCAAAAGATATAAATCATCAAATTTTCTCCCAAAAAAGGGTGGTGATGTTTATTTTGAAGAAATATAATTATTATCTAATTTTTTTAAATTTTTTCCATTTTATACATGAATAGTAACATTTTTTTATTAAAAATTATAATGTTACTCCCAAAACCTACACTTTAATTCACTTATAAAAGGATAACATTCTATCAATATAATGTCTCACCTACCATTCCAATTTATCCTTGAAACTCATCCATTTTAATCTCCTTGTAACTCTATACCATTAAATTAATCACATAGAAAATCATATTTATCATAATCCTTTAAAATTCAATGAGACTACCTAGAAAAGTTTAAGTCTCCAATGAGAGTATTAATCACAACTTTGTTTAATTCTTAATTATCCTCTCCCAAATTTATCCTAGAAAAACTAATATAATGATAATAATATAAATAATACAATTTAATGTTATTATATTATTTTTATTATCCTTATTTATTCATATAACCCATCCATTAAGAATAAATAATAGGTGTTCATGCGTTGTTCGAACTACATGCACCACAACATAACACTTTTTGTTTTCCTTCACCACCTTATAAGGATAGATATAAGGATGGTATTTATGGATAAAAAATAATTTTATTTTATAATTATGGTTCTATTAGGATAAATTCTTATAACCTATTAATGAAATTGTCAATAAAAAATCATCGTTAGTTTAATTGTTTATAACAAGAATTCTAAAAAGATAATAATTTATTTAATTCATGTAACACATTAATATACATTACTTATTTCTCTAGATCCTTGTAATGATAATTTATCACACTAATAAATAATAAAAAAGATCATTATTACCCTTTTATAATGATTTTAAATCAATAACACCTCATAATCAATCATTAAATCAGGGAATGTTCATGTTTTGGTTGGTTTAGCCACATAATTGAACTGTACTATGAATTTATGACATGAATGACTATGTGATAAAATAAATAGTAAATTATTATATATATGTGGAAATAATTATTATTAGTTATTATTAATATTTTACATCAATATTTTATTCATTAATTGAGAAAAATACAAATTGATTGTCTAGAATATCTAAAACATGTTTGTTATCAATTTCAACATCAAGTATAAAGATAAAAAAACTATTAAAAGGATTTTTAGACATATTAATTTTTTTTAAAACCTATATATTATTAACCATAATGAACGTTTAATTATTGACATATCATGAAGAATTGATATGGAAATTTCTATTATGAAACTAGTATAAACGATCAAAACTACAAACACCTGATGTGGAAAATCTAGAAAATTCATATAGAAAATGAATAATTAAAGGTATGTATAAAAATTAATATGAGTAAGGTTAAGAATTTTTTTATTAATATATCTATGTTGTTGATACTAGAGGATAATGTAGATCTATATAATTCAGGGACAAGTGGTAAGGGTTTCCAACTCAATTCCCTATATTGAGAAAAGTGTTGTAATTATACACATATTTTCATTTTTTAGGTGTGTATACAGGCAAATTCAAATATTTTATCATGATTCAATTTTTTTTGTATATAAATATACATTTTTTTAACTCTCAATGGTTTCAGATTCAAAAGTGTTATTGAATCCATAAGGGTTTTTATCTAAAATTCCTCTCTTTGAGATATAATTAGTATTTTACACACAGTTTCATTTTTTCTATGATTATATACAACAATTTTGATACATAATAAAATAAATTATTTATTTAGTCATGGTATTTTAAGTTGAATTAAAAGACCTATCTTTCAAGGGGTTTTCATTCGAATTTTTCTAAAGCTATAAAAATTTTCTTAGCCTCAATTTTGAGTCTTTGGGACAAAATAATGTTTTTGAAACATGTATTCATTGAATGGAGTATACACATAAAATTGATAAAATTTTATCATACTCCTTGTATTCCTTGGTATTTATGGGAAAAATATAGTTCACTTCTTTATGTTTCTATTGATTTAGTTGTATCCCCAATAATAAAGATTTCAGTTACTATGTTTTTTTCAACAATTTATAATCATTATATTAACTTATTTCATATAAGTTGGGTACATTATGAAAATTGGTTGTATTATGTGATATTATGACATAATTTGTTTGGTGGATATACAGTCCTACTATATAAAACTATTGAAAAATATTTCTCACATCTTGTATATGTTCTTTTGTAACCATTGACCTTCTTTATCCATAGGAATTATGATCATGTTATTATGTTATTGAGTTAGTCATATAATCATTATTCTCTATTGTGAGAAAATATTAATTTAAATAACTCATATTGGATGATATTCACTTATAAAGTATGATATTCTATTATTATCTAGAAAATTATTGATGTATTGTATATTGTTAATCCAATATGGATGATCATTGGTATGTTTAACCAACCACCTTCTCCCTACTGATAGGTTAACATTAAATTATCAATTTTTTTGAAAAGGTGATTTTTTTTTTCATTCTATATATGTAGGATTATTGAGGAGGTTTATTAGGTGTTTTTATTCGTTTTTTATAGTGAATGAATTTTACATAACCAAGTGATGGGTGGGGCCCAAAATTATATATTCCCCCAATTAATTGATGGGTCTCATAAGACAAAATAGTTTTTGATTTGGTGTATTCCATTTATCAAGACAAGATATTTACTTTTCACAAAGCCTTGGAAGTAGGATGTATTGGTTGTGGTCTCACCAATAAGTATAGTGTCATGGATAAACCTTGACCGTATGTTTTTGATGTACAGTTTTATGAATTCCATAAATTTGATATTATTTTTAATGATATACATGTTTTTATTTATTATCATGGATACAGAAAACATTCAGTTTCATGTTGATTATGAATTTAGTTTGTTTATCTATTATTTTCTTAATTTTTATTACTTTTTTTCCATGATTGTTTTTGTTATATGTTTCCCTTAT
This sequence comes from Viscum album, assembly GCA_963277665.1. NCBI lineage: Eukaryota > Viridiplantae > Streptophyta > Magnoliopsida > Santalales > Viscaceae > Viscum > Viscum album. The sequence goes on from OY728155.1 coordinate 1,453,584,197, forward strand.
TGTTTGTTTGATCTCAAAATTTATTATATTTCCATTTCTAATAGGTTATTGAGAATCTTAGCACATATTACATGATGAGAGGGATAACGCCTATGAAAGAATTCTTGGGAGACAGTAAGTACTTGTCATGAATTAAGTAATTTCATATATGATGGGAAAATTGCCTATTTCATATAAAGAACAAGGGATTTTAAATAACAGTTTTGTCTTAATTATATAAATATGTAAACATGAAATGATCCTATAGATATAAAATATGCAATAATCATTGTTGATTTTGTAAAAATTGATAGAAATATCTAACATTTTATATCTGGTATCAGAACATGTATGTAAAGCATGTGTCTATGAGCACTGGATCTGAGAGTATGAGTCTGAGGCATCATAGTTGGTATCAAGAATTATTTTACATAACTTTGGAGATTAGGATTATTATATCATACTATCCTCTATTTTAAAGGGAAAAACCATATTTGACTTGTAGGGGTTTATAAATCACTCTCGGAAGGCAAGTAAGAGGAATGAGTATTCCTTCTTTCCTAGCCCTCGTGTCACTAGATCCTCAAGAAAAATCCAATTTCCTTGGCAAGTTGGTGTGATTGGTGGTATAGATAATTCCATGGAGAACAATAATGAGGGGGGATCAATTGGTCGTTATGGAAAATCCTCAGGGGTGGTGATACTATGAGGCTTATGGCTTCGATGGAGGAATGGTGGGATGTTATCATTCATTTCGAGGAGAAAATGTTGGAGACATCAGTTCCATTAAATTCCTCAGAAGAAGATTGTTGGATTTATTATGAGATAATTCTTCAGGTGGCTACTAGGGAGGTGCAAATAGAGGGGATCGACAAGCAAGATCGAATCATGGAAGGAGGGTTTAATTCAGGGAAGATAAACATGAGGGAGTTCTTACAGGTATGGGATACGTTTCTAAGCTGGTTTGAGGATCTCATTACAGAAGATCTGGAAAAAGAGGTAACATGAATTTTATGGAACCTTTTGTGGAGAAATACTTTTAATAGTATTAAACATTATTTCAATGGGTCATCTATCTCTTTTTCTATTTGATGTTGTGTTTCCTAGTTGATCATGGATTATTTTTTGTATTTTTTCCACTCCCACAAAGTGGTTTTTAGAAAATATTAAAAATATGATTATGGTGGTATTGAGGATTATTTAAGGCTTGAAATATTTATCTGGATCATATCTTCAAATATATAGATAACCCTTTGAGATAAGTATATTATTAAATTTCAATGAAATAATGAACATTTTATTTTGGTATCTAGATAAGGAATCATCAATAAATACCATAGGATTATGTCAAAGTATTGGATAACATCTTGATATTTTGGTAAAGTAGATATTATACTGTTTTTACTATCAATACATATATATTTGGATATTGGACAGTGGATATGACTATGGAAGAAATAATCTTACACGTATTCAAACATTATTGATTGAAAATTGAATCAATTATCACTCAAATGCATGATAAGTGGCTGAATACTACAAACCAGGTAAGACACTCCTAAGGGATATACTTTGGATAATAAAATTCTCATTATAATTCATTATAAACGATTTATTTCCGAATTACAGTATGGTTTTAGGTTTATAATTATAATAGAACCCAACATAAGTTAATATAAATTTAATTGTTAGTTTCCTGTGATAATTTGAAGGTGCCACTAGAGAATACATATTAGGATTTTGTTTTAATATTCATGTAATTATTTAGTCTTATTTTATTTATTACCATTTGGTTTATAGTATTTTGGTGAAACAGGATTACAAGTGTGTATATAAAAAAGTTATGTATCTAGAAACAACTTTTCCTTATACAAGAATAAGGGATCATACATAAATAGTTAAGAATTTCAGTGTATCCCTATTATGATTCAAAATGTGACTGTTCTAGTATTACCTACGGTTGTGTGGTTGTTATAATAATATATATTAATTCTTGATACTCTATGATACTTTAATTAGTGATATGATATTTATTGATGAAATCTAAGTATATTCTATGTAGAATTAATGAATATTTGAAATAATAAATGATTATTTTCCTATAGTTTTATTTTATTTGTATGTTGATATGAAATAAATGGTATTAATAACCTTCAAAAGTTATTTAATTACAAGGTTAAATTGCTAGATATAAGTATTAAAGAACACATTATTGAGGTATATATAACTCTCATGATTAGTATACACGTTATAAAGAGATAATAAAGGGCTTTTCAATTCTGAGGATGTTTGTTAGATAGTAACTAGTAATATTAGGATTGATAATTGATTCATGATATTTTTTTAGAAGCTTATTTTTTTGTATTATGATATATAGTGACTAGTGTGTAACCTTGTAACATTTAATGGTTAATGATTGAGTTATTTTTTGTAGGAATATATAATCTCATTGTGGTTTAATGTCTTATAGAATCAAATAGTTTTTGGAAAAGTATATTATTCAATATATATTATTAGGGTATGTACATTCATTATGAAATATAATTATAGGAATTAATAATGTTGTATGATTATGGATAAGTTGGATTCAGATAGAATAGATTTCAAAGACTATTGGGTTTATAATATTTTAAGAAAAATCATTGTATTTGGTTTCTCTATTTTAAGGATTAGGTTTATAAGTATGAGATAACCCAACTCAAAGTAACCAAGGATTAACCAAGAATGATATATTTTAAACTATTATTGATATAGGAATCACTAAATTGATTATAGGATAACATGATGATAAGGGTAAAATGTTTTATATTTGAATCAATTTTAAGTTATTAGTTATTATAATTACCATATTATTTTATCTTTTCATCACTCATGACTACAGTTTTGGTTATATTAGTGGATAGAACTAGAATTAACCATTGGTGCATGCGACAATGCAGATATTACCTCAACATGTAACCCAATGGAATGAGTGATGTAGTGAGAAATCATATGATTATTAAAATCTAGATATCATGACATAGGATAGACAATTTAAACATAATATAAGTACCAAACACGTAAAAGAAAAGAAATATATAGTCTTAAGAGAGTTCCATTAGTTTACTATGTATAAGATAAAGTGAAAATCTATAAAAATATGTCACATGATTTTAAAGAGAGTTGGGTATTATATCACTCAATGTCTCAATCTAATGGCCAATGAGGAAAGTATTCACCAACACACATGTGAAAAAGAAAAATCATACAAAAATAATACCAATGAATCAATGTGAGAGTTTTTACCGTTGATTTTCTAGTATAATGTCTTACCTAAGACATTACTAATTACTGGATATTGAATTAAAAAGCCCATAGTGGTATTATAATCATATAAAATATTTTTCGTGTTGATGGATGTTATTTGTTATGGATCAGGATCAAAATAAATTAGAATAATTCTATGTCAAATTATGAATTGGTTTTTTCCCTTTATCTGGATCTTATCATAATTTTTTAACATAAATAAATCTCTTTCCACATCCTAAATAAACCCCTAAAAATAATTTAATTTTAGGTTAATTATGAGTTCCCAATTAAAATTAATCTAATCTTATTACTCAAATTATGATGATGAAATTTATTTATGTGGTGGATGTTGCACCATGAATTTTTCATATATGATTTCCTTTAAATATGTCAATTTTTTTATATATTATTCCACACACAACATTGAAATGATATATAACTAAAATATATTCAGATAAAATGTAACTACTTATTTATTTCCATTAAAAAACTAACTATTAAATTACCAAAAATGAATAGGTGTAACCTCCTTTTCAATTATTTTTATATAAAAAATAAATGTGCGATTTTATATCAATGAAATTGAATTAGAATACCTAAAATGACTAATAAGTTCATTTCTTTTTTATAAAAGTATTTATTTACAAAAATTATCACTTTTGTGATAGACATTTCTATTTAAATAAAAATATTATTAATGAAAAATTATATTTAACATTAATAATTTTTTAACACCAATTTTTTTTGTTAGATGATATGAAATAATTATAATAAAATAATATATATTTAAATGTCATTTTTTTTATTAAAATTTCATTTCAATATTTTTTTTGAATTTATTCAAAAAATTAATATTAAAATTTTGGAATTTAAAATTACAAAATTTTGACATAATTTTTTAATACCTTGTATCAAAATATATATTGTAAGAAATTTATATTGTTTTCTAAAAAGTAACCTTTTTGGTCATAAAGTATGGTTTTTACGAAACATGTTATTATTATGACATTTTAATTTTATAATAGTGAACTATAAATTTGTATATCATTTTAAGTCATCAAATTTTAATTTTATTAAAAACTTATTCATTTAAAATAATTATGTGAACTTATAAAACCTATGAAAATTTTTTTATAACTAATTAAGTTGTTACTTTAATGTAAAAATTACTTTTTGTCTTTTCATGGATTCATGTATTTTTTAAGGGAGATTAAATTTAACATTCCTTTGAAGCCAAATATATTTTATTCAGGTTTATAATAAATCAATTTATTTTATTAAAATAAGTATTTTAGGTAATTTTATCAAATAAATAAATTTAAATCTTAAAAAATTTATTTCTCTAAAAACGTATTTTTCCTGATTTAGTGAATTTATTTTAGATTTAAATTATCACATAATTGTAAAAAATTTTTGGTAAAAAGACACAAATTATTAATTAGATGTATAAAATAATTTAAAAATTTTAATAATATTCTAGTTTATTAAAATTAATTACTATCGATATAAATTAATTACCTAGGTAAAAGTAAATTAAGATAAAATATAAAAAGTTATCACTAAAAGTAATAAATCAGTATAATTTTATTAATGAATGAGTGTATAAGGATTATTTTAAACCAAAATAATTTTACTCTCCAATTTTTCAAATTTTATATCCTTTTACACTTGAATAGTAACATCTCATTGTTAAAAATGTTATGGTTACCCACAAAACTACCCTTTCCTTCACATATAAAAGGGAAACATCATCTCAACTTCAAGAATAACCTCCCATTAGTATTTATTATTTACAATAAACCATTTTACTCTATATATAACTCACTACCAATAACACAATTCATTTTCCACTAATATGTTTCATAATCCCTTCTAATTCAAGGACACTTCCAAGGAAAATCCAAGTCCCCGACATGAGTATTATCAGCTACGTAGTTTTATTCTTAATTATCCTTATAAAAATTTATCCTATAGTGACTAATAAAATTATTTTAAAATCATATATATAATATAATGTTACTAAATTAATTTTATTATCTTTTTTTATTCATACTTCCTAACCATTTTGAAAAATAATCTATTTTTATTGTGTTGTGCGGACTACTACCTCGCCGACATAACACGTTTAATTTTCCTTCACCACCTTACCAGGTTAAATATAAGGACGTTATTAATTGTTAAATATGATTATTATTATATCATTAAGGTTATTTATTGAATAATATCATAAACAATTATAGATGTGATCAACAAACAATCATTGTTATTTTAATCATCGAAAACGAGTGTGCTAAAAAGATAATATTATATTCAAATCATTTAACAATTTCATATCCATTAATTCTTCCAATAAATCCTTATTATTATGATGTATCATACTAATAAAGACAAAATAAGATCATTTTACTACAGTTATAATGATATTACAACAAAACAATCTCACAATAATTTTATTAATCACAGTATGTTTAGTTTTTTTTTTGGATTAACATCATAATTGAAAAATACTGTGAATTTATATCATGAATGACTATGGGAACATAATAACAAGTAAAATAAAATATAAATGTGTTAAAAATGGTTTAATTTTTGTTTTTTATATATTATATCAAAATTTAATACATTAATTTAGAAAACACAATTTGGTCATCAAGAATCACTGAAACATTCTTGTTATCAATTTAATCTTCAACGATAAAGACTAAATCACTCATTAAATAATTTTAAAAAATATTAAATGATTATAAATAAATACATATTAGTAAATTTAATGACCTATTAATGAGTAACTATGATATAATAATTAATATGGATGTTGTTATTATAAACTAGTATAAATGATCAAAACTACAAACACATGATGTGGAAATTGAAAGAATTATTATAGAGAATGAATACTTATGAAAATTACAATTGAAAATGGATTTGGGTAATAAAAAACCCCCATTTTGAGGTAATTTACCCATTTTATGTATATTGAGCTTATAAAATTCTTGGATTGACTTTGGGGAGTTTTTGAAATATCTTGGACAGTTTCGGAAGTGTTTATGGATGTGAATTCATTGAGAACTCTTAATAGATACTATTATATATATCATGGAAACCATTAATGTGATGTTTGTATTCACTATATAGGAACACAATTTGGGAATGATTTTTCCAAACCATGCAGATTCTAATAAAAATCCATGCAAATAGAAATTATGGGGAAGACACATTTAGTGCACAATTATTCTAACGTTGAGAGAAGTCTATGTGAGGGTGAAACCTTTGGATAATAGAAGCACATGGTTGGAACATAGTATCCATAACCATATTGAACAACCACATCTATCTATATTTTATTTGGTATTATCATAGTCATGTTTGGTCTACATTTTGGAAAACTGTGTGTGCTAACAATGAATCATTTAGTTAAGGCTTTGAAAATTATGATTATATTTAAATTAGGGCCCTAAAACCATCATTATTATCCTATTCTACCTGGTTTTCAATATCATCATCATCCCATGGATATCTCGGAAATTACCATTCGTATATAGGAAAATTTTTAAAATTCATAGTGTGTTGGAGATATAGAATAATCAGTAAGTCTTTATTGTACGTAGATATATTCTTCTCCTCTCTCTCTCTCTCAGATCCATAGATATAACCTTATATATATATATATGATATAGGTGGAATATTTATGATATATTTTTTGATATTATTAATTTATGGTGTTGTGGTATTTTATATATATTTTCTTAATGTCAATAATCATTTTTGTCATCCCTTGAGAGGTTGGTAGACACTATCTTATTTCTAGTTGTTCTCGAACATGAAGGTTTGGTCTTATTTAAAACTTTTTCTTGAATTTACTGTATAAATGCGGTGATATTTTTTAAAGTAAATAATTATCAATTATATTTTTGAATGTTTTGGAAATTGGAAGGATTTATGAAATCCTATTTGGTTATAATTTTAATATGATAATTTTCAAATTAAGGCATTCTTGGGATGTAAATATAATGTTTAATGAAATTTTTTAAAGGAAAATTTGATTTATGTGGATTTTTTTGGCATGTAATTTAACTAAATTTTTGCTAACATGTGTTAATGGGATGAATAATGGTCATGAAGTACCAATTTCAATGTGGGTTGAAGTATGTTCATGAAGTAATATCATTAATGTGAGATACCAAGCATATGTGGTGGGGGGGGGTTGGGTTCTGTATCTATGTGAACATACGAATGGTTATTCCAAGTGAAATGAAATGATAATAAGTTGGTAATTATTTTTTCTCATTTATTTCATTTATTTTTTTGAATAAAATGTGTATGTACTATTCAAATATTTTATACAAAATATGAAAAAAAAAATTCATAGTTGTGTGTGTCGGGAAGTATTTGGGGTATTCCTACTGAGTTTATACTCACCCCTAGATTGGTCACTATGGTATGTTTACAGATATATAATATTAGGATATATTTATATATAAGTCAAAAGTGGAACATTTATATAGTTATTCATCATGACAGCATGGATGGGTCTGGTGGAGTTGGATATTGGATCTATTTATGGAGTTTGTTGGGATAATGTTGAATGTGTGTCATTGGGTTGTGTCATCATTTAGTATTTGTTATTTATCATCTCTTATTTCCATTATATCTCTAATATTTTATTAAATTTATTTTTTGTTTATATTTTCATTGATTATACTCATGTATAATATAAATTTTTTGAATACTTACTTTAGAATTTTCAATTTGTTATGTTTCTTAGAAAAAATAATCCACCAATTTTCTCTTAGTCCCATGGCTTTAATTTCCTACTTTCAGTGTCTTGGGGATGTCACCTAAGGCTATTTTACCCACTTCACCTTCCCAATTCAATTTTTAAGGATTGGGATGTTATAAATGATATCATTCTTGTACATAACATTGTATTTGGGTGGTAGTAAGTTGATAGTAATTTTGGGACATTAAATGTTATAATTAAACGATGTAGCTAAACTTAATATGATAAACTTCAAGTTACATGGGTGGTTCTGGTACAAAAGTGTTTTAAGTGACTTATAGGTGTCTTATCTTCTCATCATCATGGGTTTAACTGATGATAATTTTATCTCATTCAATGATAGAGAGACATACCTCTAGTACTTCATTTCTTATTGTGTGTTTGATGCTTTGTGGAAAATTTTTAAAATGTATACAATGGTTGTATTTTTTTAAAAAAATAGATTTAATTCTTGTATCATATGGTAATTTTTAATTTTTATGTCCTTATGTTCATATTGAGTGATAACTAACGGGTGATTTTTATGGTTATATTGAATGACACTGGTAGATGTTGAACGAATCAACTAGAAGAGGATATTGAAAATGTGGTTACACATGATCCATAGGTCAACAAAAAACATTTCCATTTCATCATTCAAGATTTTAAATTCATTAGTTGAGTAAATTTAAATGAATAACCTCAAAAATTATATCATTTTGTAAAATTTCAAAAGAAAATCCTCCAATCCTTTGAGGGGATTTAGAACATAAAAAAAGAGGTGTAGATAAAAGGATAAATCAAACCTTATATTTTCATTGAAATACTACTGATATGAGTGTAAATTTGGAAAAATATATTCTTAAGGATATTAAATGATAATGGTTTTAATTATCTTTCCAATATAAACTCATCAATGGTATTACATGGGTGGAATTTGAAGAATAGTTAAATAAAAAATTATATCCTCCAACATTCCATAGCCTACAAATGACAAATTTATTCATCCTAAAACAAATAAAACTATAAATTAATGGGTATTTGGATACTTTTATGAAATTATTCTTCATTTAACTAAAGGTATTTGGAATTGTTTCATTAAAATAATGCATTTTGAAGTTTGGGCTATGACTAGAGACCCACTCTTGGACAGTGTTCCATTATATTATGGACTATAAGGAGATGGTAAATATATTTAATGTTTCATAAAGATATATCTTAAGAAAATAAAATGGAGGTAGTATGTTTATTTCATGATCCATCCCTCTAATGTTACCTCTCATAGGCTATAAATGATGGAAAAATAAAATGATCCTTGAGTCCTTTCTATAGTAGTCCCTTGTTTGGTGAATATCACTATGCGTATAAAAATCAAAAAATTGGGAGGTATTACTATAAAATCCAATGTAAGTAAAGAATTATGGATATTCATATCTATGTCTATTTATATATTAGATAGTGTTTTAGAGGCTTAAAGTGAGAATAAATCCAATCATAAGCATAATATTATCTAATATTTTTAAAAGATTGTTTTACAGCCTTTTGATGGCGAACCATTTTTAAATCTATATTTTGACAATATAATAAGTTCTATTTGTCAAAATAAATTTATTCTTTAGTATTGGAACATTTATATTTACTTTGGAAAATTTTTTGGTATTTTTCTGACAATGTTCATTTTTTAATGAATAGTGAAAAATACTGCATTTTACTTCAAAACTATTATTTCATCTAATTTTATGATATGGTTATATTGTCATTTTAATTGGTTTTAAATAATAATTATAATATAGTTTTACTATTTAATGCAATGGTGGTCATTGGAATTAATATCACATTGAAATTGGTCATAACCAATTGTCAAACTTTTGATAGATATTGTTTCTAAAAATACTCACTATTCGTTTTAACAATGAGAATTAATTTTATATTAATTACTACAATTTCTGTGTTTGTAATTTGGTAAAATGGATTCAAAATTTTGAATCAGAAGGTCCAAATTATGTAATTATGAATCTTTTGTTTCTGGACATTATAAATAGTAACGATGGTAATTATCTTTAATTATCCTGATTAATTAGAAATCGGGTAGTTAAGGGTAATAAAATAATATCATAATAATAAAAAATTACCCCAACATGTTTCCTAATGATTCTCATTTTATCATGGCCAACCATGTGATGCCTTGTACCAAACTATTGGACCCCATGGAATCACTTTTAGGTGATAGTGACATTTTATTATATTATTTTTAAAAGGGAATGTATAACCAATGTATGTATCACCCATGTAAAACAATTTTTGTTTGGTATGTATGAATGATATCTTAGACTATAAATATTCATTAGAATGTTAGAATTATTTCCTACATCATGATAATTTTTTATAATTTTTAGACATTAAATAAATTAAATTTTTATGACACCATGATGATGCAACAATTACCTCATTAATGATCTATTTAAATAAAATGAAAGGATAATGTACAATCATAGACATACACTTGTCAAAGACCTATTGGATGGGTGGATTTAGATCCCATATCACCTTATCCTCGAAATATATCATTTTGGGACCCTTAAAATCTGAAACTCATTATATAATAAAGTAACATTTCTTGAATTTCCTGGAGTGCCCCTTCTCCCTCTTATAAAAGTCCCCCACCTCTACCACCGTACCCACTCCACTAAAGCCATTAGATCCACCAAGATCTTCTCTTATTATATCTTCACATTTCTCTCTTCATCCCATAAGCCTTCACATAGGTGTAATTCTCTTCAAAAAACCCTTTTGTTTCAAACCAAGAAGAGTTCCCCGATTTAAAGGTAATGTCTTCACTTGTGTTGTTTTATTTTATTTTTCTTCTCCAACCCCATAAACTCTTTTTATTCCTCTATTTTTTAACAAAAATAGTATCTTCAATATACTAGGATGTTTTTATGAGATGTATTTGATTTACAATTACACACACCTCCTTCCAATGTTTAAGGAACATACTGTTTAATTGGATGGTGAATTTCTGCCTCACGAAACGATGATTGTTCAATACTATTTTAACACCATTCATGGAGGCCATTAATATGCCACTCTATTTATATATGATATATATTATGACTATGTTTTCCTTATGATTCTTTATTTTTCATTTATGTCATAGCTTATGTTTTCCATTACGGGTAAACACGATATGTTCATTTTAGGATGTGCGGACTACCGCCCCCTCAATGTGATTTGATTCATTAATGCCATATGTGGGACATATAAAGGATGGAGTTTAGGATGTTATATATGATATTATACTGGAATTATAATATAAATTTATATAATTATAATTTAATTCCAATAAATTTGAAATAGAAATGAAAACAGAGTTCATGCGTATGTACGGCTTAACGTCTCCAGGAATGGTGCATTTCATTTCTGTCCTCTAAATGTTATGTAATATAATAAATGAATGTATATATTAGATATATATGATATATATGATATATACATCATGAATATAATTCTGGATACAATGGATATTTTACCACATGAACAACGTATATTTATAAGAAGTTTATTTTTTTCTCAAGTACCAAAGATCGACAAAACAAACGTTATTAACATAAATATTTACATAATGTTCATAACATGTTAATAAGTGATATAAAAGGAATAATGATCTAGAAAAAGGTTTTTACAAAAGTATAAATTAACTCTAGTTTATTATTCAGGAGATTAAAGAACGATCGAGTCAAGGTTGACACGAGGTATGGGACTTCATCTCAATCTCCTTTCATTGTGACATATTTTGATTTATACGCAAATTTATTTTATACTGTGTATAAACACCGTGGAATTTTACTTTTATTCAAATGGAATATTTTAATATGAATCTTTTTACTACACGACAAAAGGGAATGTTTTTTTTGTCATACGTATGTGGCGATAAGGACTTCTCGGCCGCCGTGACCAGTATTTGAGTTTCAGCTTCATCTACAAGCCATAATTTTTTTTAAATGAAAAATAAATACCATGTTTTACTTTTCATTTATTTTAGTATTTAAAATTGTTTTGATAATGTTTTTATTATATAATTGTGTTGTATTGATATCTTGTGATTGAAATGTGGAAATGTTATGTTTACTTTATGCATGTTTTATGTGATACGATTATGTTATGGTTCTTGGGAATTGTTTATAAATAGGGATGGTTCCTTGATAAACTATGGGTGGGTGAGCCCGATATAGATGTCCAATGCATTGGGTAATGCAAAGGAGTTTAATGAAAAGGTTTCTCTGAAGAGATTTAGGGGATATACTATGATGGGTATTCCAAACGTAACCATGAGTGTCACTCCCTACATAAGGATATTATGAATGCCTGAAGTTACATTTATGTCTTATGATTTCTATGAGTTATTAATAAAGATTATGATTTCATGAGGTATGATGATGTGATTATGTTTTATTAGTAAAGTATTATTTCATTGGTTCTTATTTATACATGGACTAATGTTTTTATTACATACTTTTATATCCCTTACTGAGCTTTTTATGCTCATCCCATGTTTTTGAAATATTTATCACTGGTCAATGGAAGGGTACATGATGTGATTATAGTGTCGAGGAAGTGTCAAGAAATAATCCATGTTTTATTTTAAATATGTCTCCTTTGATAGAAAAAATAATAATACTGTCTTTTTTGAAACCAGATTGTTGGAATGTGGAATGTAAAGCATGATTTATGATCTAACCCTCTAAAACTATAAACCTGAAAGGATCATCATTGTGAATTCGTCAAATAACTCAAGATTAAATTATGTTTAGTTCTGGGGCCTTATAGTTGGTATCAGATGTTGTTTTATATAAGTTTAGGAGTTAGAATTATATTAAATGATTATCCAAAAATATTTTATGGTCTAATTGAAATGATCTAGAATTTAATGATTACCATGTTGCTTCATCTAAGAAATGTTTGTTAAGAATGCTTTTCCATAGAGGAAATAGGGAAGTAGTGCTAGGAAGGAAAATAGAAGGAAATGATCTTCCAAATCAGCATCCTGAGATGGTTGGAATTGGATCTGAACAGTTTGTTGAAGTAATGGTGCAGTTGACTCAAGAGATAAATGGTGGTGGTATCCATGCATGAGATCAGCCAGATCAACCACAGAGGAACATGTCAGTCGATGAACACTACAAGAAGAAAATCCCCCATAATTCAGAGTATCATGTGACCCTATTCTAGACGAAAGGTCTATTAAATAACTAGAGAAGATTTTCAATGTCATGGGGTGGTCATACAATCAAAAGGTTAGTCTTTCTGTTTACTATTTCGAGGGTGATGAAGATCAGTGGTGGTCGATGGTTAAAAATATCCTGGACGCTGATTTGATTGGTGCTCTTGACTGGGATGAATTCAAAGGTATGTTTCTTGAGAAATATTTTCCTAAGGCTGTTCGACTTAAGATGTAAAAAAACACTTGGAATTGAGGCAATAGGACCACTCAGTGGATGCATATGAAGAAAGGTTCACTCGATTGGCAAGGTATGCTCTAAATTTTATCCGAGACCTTATAGTAAAATAAATAATTTTTACTCAGGATTAAAGCCAATATATCGAATGGCATTAGCTTCTAGTGAGTTAAAAAGTTATGAAAAGCTTGTTGAATGTGATCAGAAGGTGGAAATGGAGTGTTTCAATGATCAAGTGTTCTATAACAACCGACACAAGAAGTGACCTAGGTGGATGGAGAAAGGTAAGAGTCCTTCAAAGAGGTCCGAAGGTAGGAAAACAAAGTTTTTAGCTTGTTATAAATGTGGTAAAAAGCATGCTGCGGAACATCTTCTGAATTCTGTAAAGTTCTACCGATGTGGCAAGATGTGACATAAGGCTCGTGATTTCACTAAAAATGATCAGGGTGATGGTATGCCCAAATTTAATTTATAGTTAGTGAAATGATTCAAGTGTAATGAGATGGGTCACTATGAAAACGAGTGTTCTACAAAGAGCTCAAATGATGGGAAGTTTTCAGACTACAAGAAGAAAGGTGTGGTGAAATCCTTCGCAACTACTTGAGCAGATTTTGGGCCATCAAATGAAGTGGTATCAGGTATATTGTTTGTTTTTTGAGATTATTCTAGTGTGTTGTTCGATTCAGTGTCTACAAATTCTTTCATCTCTAATGAATTTTCTAGTAAATTGGGAATTCCATCTCAAGAAATGACTCCTGAGCTTGTGGTAAAAACACCCAGGGGAAATGTTGAGGAAAAAAGAATTCATAATAATCTTCCTATATTTATCCGTTAAAAGAACCTACTTGCAAACATTATTTTTTACCTCTAGTAGAGTTTGATGTTATCCTGGGTATGGATTGGATCTCTATTTACCATGCTATGATTGATTGTAGAGATGAAGAAGTTTCTTTTCAGATAGACTTTAAGTTTTTATACAAGAATGAACCCTTACTATTGATAACATATCAAGAGGCTGATAAACTTGTAAAAGATGTAAATGAATGTTACCTTGCCCATATTGTTGAAAATAAAAGAACTGTTTGGTTTAATGATGTGTCAGTGGTAAAGGAGTATCTTGATGTTTTTTCGGATGAGTTTCCTGGAATAATACAAAATTAGGAAGTTGAATTTACTGTTGACTTAGTTCCTGATGCTAAGCCAATTTCAAAACACCCTTATCGAATGGCTAAAATTTAACTTTTAGAGTTGAAGGAGCAATTTCATGATTTATTAGAGAAAGGTTTCATTCGACCTATCACATCACCATGGGGTGCTCCTGTCTTATTTGTTAAAAATAATTATGGTTCAACGGGACTTTTCATTGATTATAGAGCCTTGAATAGAATCACTATTAAGAAGAAATACTCTTTGCCTCATATCGATGATTTTTATGATCAGCTCTAGGGAGCATAGTAATTTTCAAAGATTGACATGAGTTTGGGGTACTATAAGTTGAACGTAAAGGAATAATATTTTTCTAAGACTGTGTTTCGTACAAGATATGGCCATTTTGAATTTGTAGTAATGCCTTTTGGGTTGACCAATGCACCTGCTGTATTCATGGTCCTTATCAATAGAATTTTCCATGAGTTCTTGGATAAGATTGTGGTTGTTTTCATTGATGATATTTTTGTGTTTTCTAAAAGTAAATAGGATCATGAAATTCATTTAATGGTTATTTTGAAAACATTATAAGAAAAGAAATTTTATAGGAAATTCAGCAAGTGTGATTTTTGGATTCAACAAATTTCATTCCATGGGCACATTGTGTCTAAATTTTTAATAACTATTGATCCCGCAAAAACAACTGTTGTTGAAGAATGGAAAAGACCTACAAATGTAACCGAGATTCGTAGTTTTCTTGGTTTTTCATGCTATTACTGAAGGTTTCTAATAAATTATTCATGGTTATCTAGTCCAACGACTAAGCCAACTCGGAAGGGTGTTAATTTTATCTAGACAAAATAATGTGATGATTGTTTTCAGGAATTGAAAAGAATATTGGTGAATGATCCAGTTTTGGAACTACCTTCTTTGAATGTTGAGTTTGTAATCTACAGTGATTCTTCATTGAAAGGACATGGTTGCATCCAAATGCAGAATGATCCGGTAATTTCTTATGCTTCACGTCAGTTAAAAACTCATGAGGTAAATTACCCTACAAATGATTTGGAATTAGATGATGTTTTTTTCACTTTAAAAATTTGGAGACATCATTTGTATGGTGTAAAGTTTGAAATATATAATGATCAAAATTGTTTAAATTATACCTTCACGTAGAAATAATTTAACATGAGAAAGAGGATATGGCTAGAATTAATCATGTATTGCGATTGTATAATTCATTACCATCCGGGAAAAGAAAATAAAGTGGCTGATGCTTTGAGTCAAAAAATTAATGCTTCATTAACCATGTTACATTTGGAACGTGATCCTTTGGTTAATGATTTGATAAAACTTGGCATCAAATTTGTTGGGTCATGAAGTTCTTCTATTTTGTTTCAAATATCCTTGAAATATTCTCTATCATATAGAATTATGAAATCACCAAAGAAAGAGAGTGAGTTTCAGAAAAAGGTAGAGCTGTTTCAGAAGGGTATGTTGCCTAAATTCAACATTGATAATGAATATGTTTTGAGATTTGGAAAGATATTGTGTGTGCCTTATGATTCACAGTTGAAGATAGAGTTGTTTTGTGAAGCTCATAGCGCTCCGTTTTCAGTTCATCCTGGTAGAACTAAGATGTATAGAGATCATTGGGATTATTATTGGTGGGGTGGAATGAAAAGAGATATTGGTGATTTTACTGTGAAGTGTTTGACTTGTCAATAGGTTAAAGTAGAGCAACAATTACCAAAAGGGATTATTCATCCTTTACTAATACTAGAGTGGATATTTTAGAATATATCCATGGACTTTGTTGTGGGATTTCCAAAGACACCTCGAGGTAATAATGCAATTTGGGTTATTATTGATTGCTTGACAAAATATTCCCATTTCCGTGATATAGTGATACTTTCTCCCAAGATCAACTTTCTCGTTTGAATCATAAAGAGATAGCCAGGATACATGGAGTTCCCCTCTCCATTGTATCTGATCATGATCCTAGGTTTACTTCGAACTTTTGGAAAGGCTTTCAGAAGTCATTGGGTACTAAATTAAATTTTAGTACAAATTTTCATTCTTAATAAGATGGGAAGTCAGAACAAACAATTCAGACATTGGATGATATGCTACGTGCTTGCTCGATGGATTATTAGGGAAGTTGGAACAAACATCTTTCTTCGGTTGAGTTTTCTTATAATAACAATTTTCATTCCAGTATACAGATGGCACCATTTGTGGCAATACATGGGAAGCAGTGTCGAACACTATCTTTTTTGGATGAAGTGGGTGAAAGGAAGTTGATGGGACCAGAATTGGTAGAGGAGTTGGTAGAAAAATTTTAGCTAATACAAAAACACATGAGATCATCTTAGAGTAGGCATGGAAGTTATGCAGACAATAGGATGAAAGATCTCTCTTTTGAGGTAGGTGATCATGTCTTTCTCATAGTTTCTCCATGGAAAATTATGATGCTATTTAGTAAGAAAGGAATCTGGAGTCCAAGGTTTATTGTACAATATGAAATTCTGGAGAGAGAGGGATCATTTTCTTACCGAGTGGTTTTACCTCCGAGTTTATCTCTGGTACACAATTTTTTTTATGTTTCAATGTTAAGGATGTACATGCCAGATCCATCTCATGTTTTGAGTGAAGAGGTAGTTCAGCTGGAAGAGAATCTATCTTATGAGGAACAAGAGGTATAGATTCTTGACTATAGGGAGCATGTATTGCATAATAAAAAGATTCATCATGTAAATGGTTTTTGTAAAAACCAGGTGATTGAAGAGGCAACATGGGAATCTGAAAATGCAACGAGGGATAAATACCTGCACTTATTCTATAAGTAAATAAATTGTGAGGAAATAATTTTCTAAAGGGGGAAGGATATAATATCCCAAGTAAGTAAAGAATTATTTATTTTCATATATATGTCTATTTATAAATTAGATAGCTTTTTAGATTCTCAAAATGAGAATAAACCCAATCTTAAGCATAGAATTCTCTAATATTTTTAAAAAATTATTTTACCGCCTTTTCATGGATATCCATTTTTAAATATATCTTTTGACAATTTTATAAGCTCTATTTGTCAAAATAAATTTTTTCTTTAGTATTTGGACATTGACATTTACATTGGATAAATATTTGGTATTTTTCTGTAAATGTTCAGTTTTTAATGAATACTGAAAATACTACATTTTACTTCTAAACTCATTTTTCATATAATTTAATTATATGGTAATATTTTCCATTTAATTTGTTTTAATGCTTAATTGGAATAAATTTTTTCCATTTAATCCAATTTTGGTCATTGGAATTAATTTCACTTTGAAATTGGTCAAAACCAATAGTCAAACATTTGATAGATAATGTTTCTAAAAATAACCACTATTTGTTTTGACAACGAGAATTATTTTTAAATTGATTACTACAATTTCTGTGTTTGGAATTTGGAAAAATGGATTTCATATTTGGAATCATAAGGTCCAAATAAGGTAATTAATACTCTTTTGTTTTTGGACATTATGATTAGTAATGGAGATAATTATAATTAATTATCGTGATTAATTAGTAATCGTGTAGTTAAGGGTAAAAAAATAATATCATAATAATAAAGAACGACCCCAAAATGTGTCCTAATTCTACTGGTTGTGTCATGGATGACCATGGGATTCCTTGTGTCAATCATTGGGACCCCATGGAATCACTTTTGGGTGACAGTGACATTTTATTATATTATTTTTTTAAAGGGAAAGTATAACCAAAGTATGTATCACCCAAGTAAAACAATTTTTGTTTTGTCTGTGTAAATGATCTCTTAGACTATAAATATTAATTGGAAATCTAAAAAAATTTCCTACATAATGATATTGTTTTTATAATGTTTAGAACATAAGTAAATAAAATTTATTATGACACCATGATGATGCAACGATTATATCATTAATGAATGTTTTAAATAAAATTAATAGATAATGTAAAATTTAATATGTACACTTTCCAAATACCTATTTGATGGGTATATTTTGAACCCTTATCACCTTATCCTAGAAATATATCATTTTGGGTCCTTTAAAATCCGAATGTCATTATATAATAACGTAACATTTCTTGAATTTCCAAGAGTTTCCCTTCTCCATCATATAAAAGGCTCCCACCTCTACCACCTTACCCCAACCTCTCAAGCTATTGGCTCAGAAAGGCCCTGATCCTTTTATATCTCCAAATCCATATATTCATCCTATAAGCCTTAACATAGGCAGAGAGATGTTTAAGAGAACCTGTTGGTTCAAACCAAGAGGAGTTATCCGATTTAAAGGTAATGTTTTCACTTATGTTCTTTTGTTTTATTTTTCTTCTCCATCCACCTAAACTCTTTTTATTCCTCTATTTTGTAACAGCACCAGTATATTCAATATACTAAGATGTTTTTAAGATATGTATTTGATTTAAAATTACACACACCTCCGTCTAATGGTTAAAGAACATATTGTTTCTGTGGATGGCGAATTTCTGCCTCCCGAAACGATGATTGTTCAATATTATTTCAACAACTTTCATGGTTTCCATTAAGATGTCATTCTATTTATATATTATATATATTATGTCTATGTTTTACTTATGATTCTATATTATTCATTTATGTCATACCATATGGTTTCCATTATGGGTAAATGCGATATTTTCATTTTAGGAAGTGCGGACTACCGCCTACTCAAAGTGATTTGATTCGTTAATGACATATGTGGGACATTTAAAAGATGGAGTTTATTATTTTATATATTATATTGTACTGGAATTATAATATAACTTTATATCATTATGATTTCATTGCATTAAATATGAAATAGAAATGAAATTTGCGTTCATGCATACGTACGGCTTACCGTCTCCACGAACTGTGCATTTCATTTGTTACCTCAAAATGTTATGTAATATTATAAACGAATTTATATACTATATATATATATATGATATATATGATATCTACATCAGGAATATAATTCTAGATATAATAGATATTTTACCTCATGAACAACATATAATTATAAGAGGTTTATTTTTAGCTCAAGTACCAAAGATCGACAAAACGACCATTATTAACTTAAATAATTACATAATCTTCATAAAATGTTAATAAGTGATATAAATGGAATAATGAACTTGAAAAAGGTTTATAAGAAAGTAGAAATTAACTATAGTTTATTATTCAGGAGATTAAATTACGATCGAGTCAAGTAGGACACGAGGTATGGGACGTCGTCTCA
Source organism: Viscum album (assembly GCA_963277665.1). NCBI lineage: Eukaryota > Viridiplantae > Streptophyta > Magnoliopsida > Santalales > Viscaceae > Viscum > Viscum album. The sequence continues at coordinate 1,453,604,095 of OY728155.1, forward strand.
ACCTTCTTTCCTTGAGGCATATTTTTTTTATACACAACATTATTTTATACAGTGTATAAACCCCTTTGACTTTAACTTTTATTAAAAAGGAATATTTTTATAATAATTGTTTTACTAAATGACAAAATGGAATGTTTTTTTGTCGTACGTATGTGGAAACAAAGACTTCTCGGCAGCCGTGACCACTATTTCAGTTTCGGCTTTCTCTATAAGCCATAATGTTTTTTTAAATGAAAAATAAATTCCGTGTTTTAATTTTATTTAATTTTGGTATTGAAAATGGTTTTGATAAATTTTTTATAATATCAATGTGTTTTATTGATTTATTGTTATTGAAATGTTGAAATGTTATGTTTACATTATCCATGTTTTATGCGATATGATTATGTTATGGTTCATGAGAATTATTTAGGAAGATGGGTGGTTCCATGATAAAATAAGGTCGGGTGATCCCAATATAGCTCTCCAAAGCATTCGGTAACACGAAGGAGTTAAACGCTAAGATTTCCTTGAAGATATTTAGGGAATATACAATGATGTGTATTCCAAACGTAACCATGTGTGTTACTCCGTACGTAAGGATGCTATGAATGCCTCAAGTTAACTTTATGTCTTATGATTTCTAGGAGATATTCATAAATTTTATGATTTCATAAGGTAAGATGAATTGCTTATGTTTTATTTTTAAGGTATGATTTCATTGGTTCTTATGTATACATGGACTAATGTTTTTATTCCGTACTATTATATCCCTAACAGAGATTTTTATGCTCATTCCAAGATTTTGAAAAAAAAATCACAGGTCAAGGGAAGGGTACATGTAGTGATGATAGTGTTTAGGAAGTGTCAAGAAGGAATCCATGTTTTATTTAAAATATGTCTCTTTTCATGGAAAAAAGAATACTACCTTTTATGTAACCACCTTGTTGAAATGTGGAATGTAATGCATGATTTATGATCTAATTCTCTATAACTCTAAACCTGAAAAGATACTCAATGTGTATCCTGGAAATAACTCAAGATTAAGTGATGTTTAAGTCTGGGGCCTTATAATTACATACTATAATTAATGGATTGTGAGATAGAATAAATAAATGATACATGACTCTAGGATATAAAATAAAATAATTAAAACTAAAACCATCTTATAATGAATGTATTAATTAATTTGATACAGATAAAGGGCTCCAAAATAAATACCCAAAGTGAAAATATAAGGAAACAATACAGAAACATCACCAATATCTAAGCTAGTAGTGTCCATTGCCGTCCATAACAGTCTACCTTAAAACCTATATATATATATATATATTGGTTACCATAAAATTATACTCATTAGGGTTACTAGAGATTCTTATGCACATGTGAAGTGGAACATACTAACGAAACTGTGAGAAAAAAAATAAAACCAAAAACACTTAAACATGTGAACTATCTAAACCCATATTCACCTAGACATGCCCACTAAATAACGTATCCAAATATAGTAACATAAAAAAATAATATTGATAAAGTTTACAAAACTTATTTCCCATTGATTTTCCACTCTCACAACCTACTGTTGTATGGAATAACACTCCCATCTCTTCCGTATAACATCACATCACATTTCACCCACTGAAAACTAGGCTATCACATAACATACCACCCATGAAAACCTTGTATGTCACATCACATAACTATAATAGTAGGGTATCATGAACATTAAAGACATCAAACGCATGGCCTCCTCCTACCACACATGACCCCCTCCATAAGACATCTCATCATGTCAGATCACTTCAACAAACACCTTGGCCTCCACATCACGTCACATCTCAACAGTGCACTTTTTACTTCTAGAAATCCCATCTCATCCATGTCAATCTATCTTGGAATTGAGATCACAGAACAATGGGTAGCCATCCAACCATCCTCACTATTATAATATTGGTAAAACAACCAAAAATATTTGTTTATCAGTAAAAGGTGCTCGTCCTGGGTGCGGTGTGTATAGAAAATTAGATGAAACATAAATGGTATACATATAAATATATATCTGCACAAAATCCTATCATATGGGTTCAAAATTATGTTACTAAAAAACTCACAATAACAACAACATACTTCGCAACACCACCACTTTTTCTACCACAACAAAATGAACAACGTCACACGAAAAGAAACATGCCAAATTTCTCATTTCAACATCATTATAAAATTTAAGACATTCTATTAACATGACATTACCAAACAATTCAATTAAAATGGACAATTAATCATGTTATTTTCATCCCATTTATTTAATTATTTCACCTTGTTATTTAACATTTAACATCAATAATAATTATCCACAAAAGACATATTAGTTCATGGATTCATTAACCATTCTAAATTGTTCCATTTAAATTCATTATCAACCAATTACATTACTATTAAAGAACTAGAACAATAAAAAACATCACCATTAACATATTTATCTTGCCAAAAACCAACACATCACCTCCCTTTCATAAGAATGGCCTATTCCTCCATACCATGACCACATCACAACTACTTTTCCTTCACAACCATCCAATATAACGACCAGGTAACTCATTACACAAACTCCCCACATCACAAACACACATCACAAACACACATCACAACCCCACAACATGACCACATGACAATAGATGATCCATACACACTAGAAAAACACAACACCAAAAATTTCACAAAAGAAAAACATATTTAACTTTTTAGATTTCCCAAGGGGTTTTTTTATTCCACTTTTTTATTTTATAGAATTCTCACACAAGACATAATTTACATATATATCCATTTATTTACCCAAATAGAAGTGATTAAAAATTTATTCAAGGAAGTGTCACAAACACCACACAAGAAGGGATCCACAAAAAATATCAATTCAAGAAAAAATATAGGCTCCCTATAGCCAGGATTTTCAATCCTATAAAATGGATGAATAATCTCAATATCAATAATATAAAAAGGATGTAAAAAATTTCAAATAACTCTAATCCCCATTAAATTTTAATTAATAATTTCATTATATTTGTTAGGTTAGGGAAAACCATATTACCATAGATAAAAAAATAGTATAACCCACTTGCATTAATCACACGATGAGAAGCCAGGGACCCCCTACCTCAAACGAATATTTTGGATCCATTGTGAAAGGTTAGAACAATACCAATGCCACTAACCATTTAGGAAATGAAGTATAAGACACTTACCATCCTTGAATACAAAATCCACATCAACCACTCTCCCAAAAATCTACCAAACCACTATTTTACCGAAAACATCCATTTACAGATTAATAATCCTACAGAAATTGGGAGAAAATAAAGATGGAAACACACCTAAACCGCCATGGATCAATCTCCAAAATCTAGGTTTTAAAGCTACTAATAATGGGTCCAAATTATTCCTTAGTGTGAACTTGTTTTTCCCATAAAATTATAGAAACACTGGGAAAGCGATTTTGTCTAAAAGACTCTAAGAATTTAACCTGACCTAAATATAATAGGACCATAGTGAAACCACCTAGACTATGAAAAAACATGTTAAAAAATGAAGGGACTACAATGGAGGAACCCTCCCCACATAACAACCACTCTCATAAAACACCCTATAATATTTGAGGTTATACTTATATTTTAGATCCTATAAAAGGGGAGGGGAACACGACAATGTATGACAAGGCACCATGCCACATCACCCTAGACAACATCACCTCCATGTCGTAGCTTCTTTTCACACTCTAGGGGGAGAAATTTTGTAAGAACCAGCCAAACCAACCCTACGACCACTATAGATAATCATAATATTACTATATCATATTTGAAACCTTAATTATTCATAATAAGATTCCTACACTACAACCACTGATGTGGGAACTCACCTCCATGAAATAGGATAGGACCCTAGAACCACAATTCATTAAATGATAGAAGCACTAAATACTCCATATCAAGACACCATGCCATAATTATCCTCTCCATGTCACAGAATCATCTCCCCTATGGAATAGAAAAAATTTTACACCACATAACCCTTGTAAGATAGATTTTCCAGTCAGCGCCACCCCAACCAACTCCATTATAACTTCCACTCGGCACCTTCACCATAATTATTCTCAAAAATTAATGGTCTAGAAGGTGTATTCCATTACATCAGATACCTTTCGAACAATTATTATTCTTGAAAATCAATACAAACACGAAATGAAATATGTTAAATAGTTATGAAAAACAATCCGTTGAGATAGATCTTAAGGATCTCATTACAATTGATATGTCACCTCCAACAAAAAATAAAATCCAAATGGAAAAAATCCATCAAAACCTTATCACAACCATACCACCACACTACTTTAGAATCCCCCACAAGGCATGACACCATACCATTTCATTATATCCATAAACATCACCCTTTACACATAACCATCAACAAAACTACATCATATTCCACAAGTCCCAAGCCAATTTTCAGCACAAAAACTATTAAAAATATCCCTAAGAAAACAATTGAAATAATTTTACCTTCCATGTAAAGATATTATCTACATTGGTTGGCACTGACTCACCCACAAGGTTTTAATCATGTCAAATTATAATGCATTTCAATTAGGAATCTGTTTTTACCATTGTCAGTTCTACAAGATTTATCACACATAACATTAATAAGATGAATCTTGTCTAATAAGAAATTAGGATACAAATATCACACCATCGAGAAAAAAAATAATGAAACACTTGGAAAGTTCAAAATAACTATGACTACTGGGCACACATATATGACTCATCCTCCCAAGTTATCTCCTCCATAACACCATGCCTCTATAGAAAATAAACCAACTAAATGGTATATCCTCAAAAATAATTATCTTAAATATATTGGATCTCTACTAACTACTCCAAAAACATCATATATTACTTGATATCCAACTCTCCCCAATAAATGATTTTGTAGTAATCAATAATATACAGAAAGAGATGAGTGTCATAGAAGACATCATGAATCTGGTCTAGTCTGGGATGAAGTGATATTTGATTATCACCATTACTAATTCTTCCCAAAACCTAAAAAGGCCCCCCATATATGGGCCAGAGCTTACTCTCCCTAACAAACATCTATTTCCCACATCGAGGGGAAACCTTCAATAACATGTGGGCTGATACATTGAACTCCAAGGTCCTCCCATTGCAATAAATATAGGATTTCTATAGTTCCTATACAACATTGATCCTCTCATGAAACACCAAAAACCTACATTTCATGCATTTCAACACATCAAGACCGATAACTAATGAATCTCCAACCTTAGCCCATCACAATTGATAATGACAGAACCACACATAAAAATAATCAAATGAGATTATTTTGATGATTGAGTCATGGGTGTTTTTATAAAAAAAACCAAATAAAATTATTTTTCCCACAATATTCCAATGAATATGATTCATGATCACGACATATCTTCTGGTATGAAGATAATATACATTATCTTCACATATATCTAATAGTGGAAAGATTTTTTGAGGAATAACTAAGTTCCAAAATCATTTTTAAATACCATCCATACTCATGAGTTAAAATGATAATCCATGTCCAATAAAATATACCTAGAAACTAATTGAAATCTAACAACCATAACCATTTAACTCATTTACAAAACATCCACAGTGCCCAAATCCATGATTTATAGGAAGAGAGATGAATCTATCAACCAATCCATGATTACCCATATGGCATCACAACTTCCATGAGATTAGTATAGCTCGATGAAGAATTTAATCAAGATTTATCCATTTTTACTTAGGAACCTCTAGGATCTACAGAAAATATCTACAAAAATAGTTGTCATCCATTAACTAATGGAAAAAACGCATCTGGGTCACAAACTCTGTCATATCATGTTTCATCTTGAGTGACCAAAATAGTGTCCTCAAGACACTATAAATCATGGATACCTCTGGTTGTACAACTAAAGGTGAGTTATTAATCTCAAAAAGGACACCCTCATTCATTTATAAAAAATAAACAACTTCCCCAGAAATAAATCCCACTTCCAAAAATCCTCTAAGAATCCCTCAAGATCATATCTATGTACAAGGAAACCATGCATAACATATACTTATGATTATTCCTACCATTAATCCTCTATCTATTGTATTAGAGAAGATAGAATTTTCATCTGAATCAAGAATCCACCACTAATAACCACACTCTCATCTAATTTTAGGTATTCCAACTCCTCCATCAACCTAAAAACATCTCAATTTCCCAAAATGACTTCATTTTTCAACTTCTTACTCAAATAGTCAACCAAAAACATCCTATTTATTAGGGTTTTGGAGCTCTTGAAATCACAATCCTCAGTAAATTTCATCAACCTACACTAACATTAATTCTGATCACACTGGGGAAATATATAACTATTGATCTTGTGACATTTGGAGACTAAATATTTCTCCCCAATGAGGTAATGTCACCACGTATTTAGTAAAAACAATATTGGTGTTATCTCTATACCATGGTTGGTATAGTTACACTAATGGAGATATAAATTCTTAAACCCATAAGATCTCACTTCCTTATGGATCATCTAGATGCATCCTAAGACCCAATGGATTCATTGTATAATACCTACAACATCATCCCTTACTCTGAAATATAGAGAACTAGATAACTAAAAAATTTCAACACAATGTAGTAAGATTATTTCAAAAACTGATCACTCTAGAAAAAAATACTGTATTTTCCAAAGATAACGACATGTCCATAATCCCAGGGAAATTATGTATGAACCTCCAGTAAAATCTCCCACAACCAAAGAAGTTATGAATATTCCACAAATTCATGGTTTTTTCCAAATAAAAAAACTACCTCAAACTTCAATAGATCTACAAAAACAACTTAATTTGACACCACATACCATAGGAAATATTTGTCTCATGTCAAAAAAAATAACTTAGAGACATTTCTATAAAGATAATATAGTTGAATAACATGTAAGATAGATAAGAGAAAACTAACGTTCTCATCCTCTTACATTGAGTAGATCAATATTTCATTGATGAACATGACTTTGAACTGGTCCAGGAACTCACAGAAAACGATGATCAAGAGACCCGTGAACACAACTAGTACATTCCTGACACCGAATGACATGACCACAAACTCAAAGTGCCAATATATTTGAATGTAGGTATTCCTTTGGATTTCTCCCTCCTTCACCCTCAACTGGTGATTCCCAAACCATAGATCAATCTTAGAAAACCAAATTTCTCATATCAATTGAACAAAAAGATATTATATCCTTATAAGAGGGAAACATTTTTTTATTATAACCTCAGTAAACCTCAATTATTCACAACACAAAATCATACTATCATCCACATTCATGGAGAATAACACTGCAGAACCCCTCGAGGACACATTAGGCTGAATGAAACTCTTTTTCATCAAATAATCTATACAAATAATATTCTAAAACAACCCTTAAGATTCTATATGATAAGGATCCATTGAAAATAGAGAATCATCAGGTTTCAAGTCCATCCGAAACTCAAAATTCTATCGAGGTGGTAGCTTCATAACCTCCATGGGAATACATAAAAACTATATTTAACAACCGTAGGATACTCTACATTCCTAGAATACATTAATTTGACATATATTTGAGCCATCACATAAATATGGGGATCTAAATGTCTACTGCTAAACTAAAAACTCCACTCACTAATGAATACTATATGTTGTACTTCCACATATGAATACATTAGTCTCCTTCAGAAATAGTCAATAATAACACACATAGAATAAAACTACTCAATAATAGTAATAATGAAATTTTATAACTAAATCTAAAGAAAAAAGAGATCCCCACAAGTATGATATATCCCCATAATCATTCATCAACCCCAGCATACATAAAACTAGATGGTTTTACCTCTAACTAGAATAGTTAATACCCGGGGAATGATAAGGGCCTCTAAATATATCCCCAAAGGATGAACTAGGGAAGGTGAAACAATAAAGTGTGAATCACCTAATAAAACAAGGAATTAAAAATGGATGATGATAAGTTTAGTGTGACTTGGATGATCATTGGCCCCACTGGCTTTGCCTCCTCCATTTCATGAAATTAACAATACCATCCCCACTTCTTCTCTAATTGTTATGAAGAATTTTTCCATGATTAGTTTGACCTCCCTAAACACAAGTAACATCCTATGGTTAGCCTCTACCTTTTTCATCCCCTCTTGGTAGAGCATTATCTTAATTCACCTTCTACTGAAATGGTCTCACTGGTAGATGTTGTTGAAATTGGAATTGAACCAATCCACCTCTAGCATCCTAATCATGAAGAACACTCGGGAACTAATCTTTATGATGGCCACAAACCCCATAAAAACACACTTTCCCAAAACCATCAGTAAAATCATGAAAACTACTATCCATAGAAGGCCATAAGGGAAGATACTGTGGTCGACTACCCAGTAGTAAAAACCATAAAGGACCTAGTGCTTGAAACCTGCTACTAACAGCACTTCTCCTCAAGAAACCCTTCTAGTTCCCCACTCCCTATAAACCACTTTGTGATTGTACCTGGTTAATCATATCCACCTTATTTTGAAAATCAAGATACATAGGAAATATAAAATGAGTAACTGCATACGAGATAGAAGGAAGGAGTTCCATCTCAAGACACCATGCCCGAGACTCCTCGTCTAGAAAAAAGTTCCATCGGAAAATTAATAATATCCTTTAAATTTATCCCCATCTCTTTCAAAATCATACTCCCCTTCTAAAGAGAGGGAAGTTATTGCCTCTTTGATGTCATAATGGTGGATGAAAGATACTCTATCCAATACACTTTTAAAATGTCATCCCAAGAATCATCATCCTTCATCCTCTCTCCAAGATACTGCACCCACCACTAAATCACATATCATCGTACTTGACTAACTTGTAGCTGGAACCATTACTCTTTCGGGACCTAGATCAAACAAAAGGTGATCTCAAGATCCTTCAATAAGCTCTATTTCTATAGATCAGAAATGTTTTCATCAATCATCCCCAAATCTTATCACTGAAAATATTATACCATTTTTACCACTAATCATCCTTTAATTAAATCAATATTAGGGTGGTCAATCAGATCATATTACTAAAATTATAATGTTTGAAGCATATTTGAATGATGATCAGGATCCAAAACTATAATAGAAATAATTATTTACTAATAAAAGTTGTATGGAATTTTATATAGATTTATTTAATTCATTTTAACTTCCCTATAAACATAAAAATTCAAATAATAACCCAAGTCATAATGATATATATACATATCCTATTTTTCATCCCTATAACTAGTGTCACCTAACTTGGTCATTCGATAGGCCTAGAAACCTTACATTTGATCATAAGGGGGCTAAAATACCATGTCCTAATCGATAATATCTTGCATGTGTCATGCACTAAGATCAACTGATACTGTCACCATACAAATCCATGCAATCCTAATTGTCCCTAACTCTGAACTCCATCCAATTATTCAACTATGAATTTGATACTATTTTTTTACAACCCCTCCCTCCAAATGTACCCCTCAAGGGAAGTCAATGAATAAATAGATATAATGTCCCCTTGTATCATACCTCTAGTAGGAACCAGGTAAGAATCTATCACCGAAGGAATAATATATCATAAATGGGAGGAATTACCCTATATATTAATGGGATCATGATATAGTAAAAATCATCCACAATTAACACCATGAGATAACCTAAAAAAACCAAAATCATCTCATAAATCATGTATAAAGTAATCTAATATAGATAAAGGTCTCCAAAATAAATACTCAATGTGATAAGGTATAGATGAATTACAAAAATAGCCCAAAGGATTAATATAGTACTTTCCATAATCATCCACATAGTCCTATAAAAAATAATAAAACAATTTTATATACATAGGATGAAAAAAAAGTATACTCAGTAGGGTACCCAAGGTCTCACATGCACATGTGAATAAGTGAATAATAATGCACCTGTGAGAAAATAACAGAACCCATGACACCTAATAAATTCAACTATCCCAACCCATCCTCACCAACGAATGATTACCAAATAACTCATCCAAGTATAATAACATAATAATAATCATATTTATAATGCTTAACCCACACCACATTCGTGATAATTTTCCACTCCCACACCCCAATGTCATATGTTATGGAGCTCCCATATCTTCTATATAACTTAGAATCACATAAAATATTGCTTGTAGAAACCTAGTACATCACATCACATCACATACCATCACACACATAGACACCCAGTCCATCACATCGCATAACTATAATAGTAGGGTATCATGAGAATGAAGAACATCAACCTCATGCCATACTCCTACCATGCATGACCCCCACACTAATCTATATTATCATGTAAAATGCCACCCCCAAACACTTGGGCATACACATCATGTTATATTTAAATAATGAACTTTTTTACTTCTAGCCATCACAGCCCATGAATGTCAGCATCACCTGGAATAGAGAGAATCGAAGAGAGGATTTCCATCCATTAATCACCAGCATCAGGATTTTAGAAAAAAGAGTACCAAAACATTTGGATATCCTCATAAGGTTCTCGAAATGGTTGGGGTACCCATATAAAATCACAAGAAACACACATTGTACATATATAAATATATATATATATAACCACACACAAGACCAACCTATGGGCTCATAATAAAATCACCAACCAACTAAAAAAATCACCATCCAAACTCACAACACCACCCCTTTTAAAAACACCACTAAATTTACAGTACCACAAAACAATCTATGAAAAATATTTCACATTTGATCATCTTTCTCAAATTTAATCCATTTTACATATTTTCAATTACAATCCAATGCAATTAAAATATTAAATTCACTCTATTATTTCCATCCCATTAATTTTATTATTTCATCTCATTATTTTACACTTAACATACAACATATTTCTTCACATAGTAGATATTAATTCATGTTTGCGTTAACAATTCCATAATGTTCTATTTGAAAATAATATGAACCATTTCTAATACTACCCATGAAACTAGAACAATGCATCACATCACTATAACCAATTTCTCATGCAAACAGCCAACACATCACCTCTCATTCACTACTACATCCTATTCTTCCTTACCACTACCACATCATAAACAATTTTCTATCACAACTGCCCCATGACATAGACACAAAAATTGTCACGTAACTACAACATATCACAACCTCACATAAACTCCACAGATCATAGACACAAAAAAATACATCAGATTCATTGTTTTACAACCACAAATCATCACACTTTTCATAACAAAACAATCATATCATTTTAGATATATCAAGGGGATATTTTTATCACATTCCACTTATTTATAATATGTAATTATCAATGAAGTCATAGTTTTTATTTTTACCCAATTATTTAGCCTAATATAAGTGATTGAGCATTTATTCTATATAGTATCACAAAAATCACACATCAATGATCCACAACACATATCAATTTAATACAAATCGTGGATCTCAAAAGCCAATATTTTCAGTGGTGCAACAAGCATGAATAATCTAAGTATGAAAAAAATCAAAAGAAAGAAAAAACAAGTGAGTCATTATCTTCCAATTAAATTTCAATTTACCATTTCATTATCCTTATTTGTACAGTTAAGACCTTCTTCAAAAATATTAAACAAATTTAAACCCCTCCCAAATGATACACAATATGAGGAATGATGGATCCCACACCTCAAACGAGGAATTTTGATCCTATATGAAATGTTATAATAAATAAAGGCCACCGCTGATCACCACAATGATACAGAATTCCCATACCATCATAGAACACAACAAAAAAATAATTCACTTTCTAAAAATACCATCAAACCACGGGTTTGCTGACATAATCCCTTCCCAAAAGAAGAATCATTAAGTAACTCATGGAAAACAAAGAGGGGACTCACCATAAACCCAATGTATCAATCTACAATGTTTGATGTTGATCGCCAATGATAAGGGCTAAAAATATCTCATGAGACACACTTGAGTCTCCCATGAAACATGAGAAACATTGGAAAAGTGGTTGGTCTGAGGGACTCTTAGAATTTATACGTGGCCTAGAAAACACATGACCAAAAAATAACCAACTAGACCATACGATAACCAATTAAAAAAATAAACGGACAAGAGTGATGGACCCCCCACCATGTTGTAGCCATAATTATCAAGGACAAATTGTGATTTGAAGCAATATTTTCATATCATTTCCAACAAAAGGGGAGGGGAAGAACACTATGATGGATAATACACCATTCCACAATCCCTATAGACAACCTCACCTTCACTCCAAAACAACTCTCCATTCCATAGGGGTGTACAGTGTTGACAGAACATGTCAAACCACCACTTATACCATTACAATGCAAACTAGATCAACTATACCATTGTGGCCACCAATACTATTACTTAGTTGGATTCCAACACCACATTCACTAAGTTGATAACTCTTCCCATGCTGAATTATTTCTCTACACCACATCCACAACCTAAATGGATGATTAAAAAAATAAATCTCAAGACACTACATTTTAATCATCATCCCCAGACTGCAACTACGTATCATTCACAACATAACCCAAAATATAAGTCGTATAACACATGGAAGCTATAATTTCTAGCTATAACCCCTCCAAATCTCTTATAAAATCCTCCATACATCTATAAAAATATTATTTCAACAATGTCTCATGCTAGAAGGTCTAGTCTATTACTGTCTATCTCTATGAGAACAACAGGGAACTCGAAATTTTTGAATAATCAGTGAAGGGAAATTTATTTTCCAAGATGGTGGAGTATCTTTGAATCAAAAAATGTGATCATTCAACATTCCTCTATGACTAAAATTTATGATGGGATTTTTTATATACTGTTCCCTTTTGCATATCAAGTGAGATTATGCGACACCACCTTGATCATGTCATAACTTAAGATAGATGGGGAACCTAAAACATTGTTTCTATAGATATATAGGGTTTGTGTTGGTAGATACATGTCATGTTTCTTAGTAATCCTTTGCTTAAACTACATAGTCTCATTTGAATAATTCTCACCCTCAAAACTGAGTGAGCTAGGGTGATTCTAGAAACACCATGACTCCTCAGGTGATTCAATCATAATGGGGAAACAATGATCATGGGGTAGCATGTGAGCAATTTTATGGGGGTGTTAAAATGATGATGAATGATTAATATGGGTTTTAGATGGTGTAAGGTTTGATTCTTTTGAATTATACCCATATAAACACCTTGTTTGATATGGGTGCATCCCACCCTTTTATTGGTTCTTATGTTCCTATTCATGTCTGTTTATATGTTGAGATGATGAGTTATAATGTAGGAACAATTTCTTAATGCCTACAAACACTAAATATAGTTTTTTTATCCAAGTATTAAGAAGATGTATAAGGTGATAAAACTGTAGTTTTGGTGGGTCGACATACAGATAAAAGTGGCAGAGTTTGTATCAGGATGCCTCGCTTATTAGAACGTCATGGAAAATCACCAACAACCAGTTGGTATATTGCATTATTTATGTATCCCCATATGTAAATGGGAGTAGATAGATATGTATTTTTTATAAATTACCCCATGATAGTTTTGGAATCATGACTCCATATTGATGATTTTGGATCTTCACATGATGCTAACCAAATTAATCCTTGTTCATGAATCTAATATGGTTCCATAATTTTAAAAAATATATATCCATGAACATGAAAAGATATATGATGTACTAGTTTCAATTGTATTAGAATAGAACCCCAAGTTTACATATCAGCTTTGGAATTCTTTGTAGTAGGCCCTTAGAACCAAGCTGACCATGAGATCAACTGATCATCCTTACTAATACAAAATAAGTGTGTAATAGTGTTGGTAATTATCAGTGCTAAATAAATGTTGTTAAATGGAATATTTATTAGTGCTAAGGAAAGTGCTGATAAATTTATCCTTTTATCATAACTTTATTTTTAGTGTTGATAAATATTTCTTTCAGCATTACATTGTTTATTTTGAAAAAGATACAAATAAATAAAATCAAATAAATAAATAAATAAAATAGAAAATTATTTTATTAAAAAATATGAATAATTTTATTAATTAAAAAATTATTGATAAAAATGAATAAAATATTTCTAATTTGTTAAATATTAAATATATTATTAATTATATAATTACGATAATTAATGTTATTAATTATTAATATTAAATTTTTAGATATATATTAATTTATATAAATATGATTTATATATTAAAAAATATTTATGAAATGTACATTAAATAATCATATATTTATTAAATAAAAATTTATAATTAAAAATTAAAATGAATTAAATACTATTGATTAATTTCCTAGTACTCAACATAAAATTGAATGTTGTTTGATTTTTCAATTTAACGTAAAACAAATCTATGTTGTAATGATTTCTCATATATGTAATTATTTTATTTTTGTATACAATGAAAACACATAAAACATATTCATTTTTTCAATATTGTTAAAGTGTAATTTTTTTTAAATTTTTTTTATGTCACTCATTTTTAACATATATGTATGCACATAAAATTAGATATACATTAATAATTTTAAAAATATGATTATAAACAAATATTTATAGATACATATATTTATAAATGTAAAATTACTATATTTATACTATTATATATTTATAATTATAAATAAATAAAGATTTTGTTTAAAAATAATTCATATAATAATGAATAAATAATTGTATATATTTAAATAATTATTAAATTAATAATAAATTTACTTAAATGATGAATATATTTACTATATTTATATATATTTATTAAATATATATGGCCAACGAGTATGTACCCAATTGGTAAAGACTCTTTCTTGGCATCCAAAAGACCAAGGATCAAATCTGGTCAAGGAAATATTTATGGGTGATGTACCATTACTTTATCATGGGTACTGCAGTAGTACTATAGTAGTGGCAGAACTTTAGCAGTGTCAGAACTGTAGTGGCGGTGGATATGTAGCGACAAAGGTATTATAGTAGGAACTATTGTGGCAGCAGTACTTTAGAAGGTGTTGTAACAGCCTGGGTGTTATAGCAGTACTATTCATCAAAGGGACCTATGGGAAAAAATTGTCTTTTAAGCCTTGTATTCCGGCTACTTGGCCATGGACCTTCATGATATGTAATGGGTCTCCCTTTTCGTAGGCAAAACGTGTTCTTTTCTTTAATAATAAAATGAGTCTTCAGCTGCAACCTTTAAAAATATTTCAATAATAATAAATAATAAAATAAAAAATTATAATAAATATATTTTAAAATGAAATTATTTAATATATTTATATTTATATATATTTATTAATAATATATAAATTTCTACATTTTTTATTTATAATTATTATTATAAATAATTTATTAGTGCTTAAATAATAAGCATTGGTAAAAGCATCATTGTTAGTTCTTTTTTCATGCTGATAATGTTGAGGCTTTATCAGTGCTAAAAAGAGGTCTAATAAAATGAACATCTATCATTTCAATAATTCTATTGTCGATAAAGATTGATTTTGTCAATACATTTTTAGCACTAATAAAGACCTAGCTTTATCAGTGCTAAAAAAGAACTGATAAAAAGTCCTTTTATAATCTATTAAGTAATAAGTGATGATAAAATGAATCTTTATTAATGATTATTTGTAAGTTCTCATAAATGTGTTTGGATCTAATTAAAAAATATTACCATTTTAAAACCCATAATGATATCAGAGTCTTTTCATGGAAGCCACCCACTTTCGGCGCTCCTCCTCGGTGAATTGAACGTCGAATCACACCACTCAACTACCTCTCAAGGATATTGGTCGAAATTCATGGTTCCATTGAATTTAGGGTTTATGAAGAGGGCTTCGTATTTTCTTCAACCTAGTGAGTTTGGCCTTTTCATTTTCTTTCTTAATTTTTTGTTTTATTTTTAATTTCTTCTTTGATGGTGTCATTATCTGTGCTTCGGTGATTGTGTTCTAGTGAGGCAGTCCTTTCGATTTTCAAAGTTTTCAATTTTGATTGAAATCTGGATCACTCATTGATGGTGTATTGTTTCTGAATTTGATGGTGACACATGGAGTCACATGGAGTTTAGTTGTATATTTTATTTTGTTTACATTTCCAAAATTTATTTCCCAAATTGATTTCCCAAATCTATAATATATATTTTTCATTATTTATTTTATGAATTGTATTCCATACATGTGGAATTTTTGAAATTGAAATTGGTGATTTTTTTCTGAAGGAGTTACATGTATGTTAAAGGGTTTTATATTATATTATAATGATTTATATCTTATTTTTTCTACTAATCGGGGTTGGTGTTGGAATCCAATGTATGGATGTACCATGGCAGTTTTTTTTAAATTTTTTTTCTACAAGTTTTTTTTTCTTTTTTGTGTCAAATAATTCCCACCATGACATTTTTCATGCCATGATACTTGTTTTCAGTCTGAGGGGGGGTCGATAATGTCCCTTTGACACTATTATGGGCCAACTTGGCTGTCCGATATATGGTTGTCTGGGATTTGTTTTAGAAACTATATCTATTGTTAAATGTGTTTTACCTTTTCCCAATTAACCAACTCCATATGTCTCTACAGTTTTTAAAAAATATTTTTTATATTTCTTACCCTTTTGATTAATCCAAAATTATTTATAAATCATTTTAATAATAATATATGAAATATTATACCATGATTATATGTACTATTTTCCAACTACATTGTAATTTTTCAACATCATCCTACATCCCTTATCTCAATAATTTAAAAAATATATTTTGAGATTACCCCTTCCTAGTTATACGAATTTTTTAGACCAATATACCACTATAAGACATTATTATTTCTTCCTCAGACATATATATTTTCAAGAATTTAAACCCCATTTTTTAGTATTTATTTAACTAATGACATGGTGAATTTCCAGGGAATCCCATTGATACCTAGATATATTACAAGTAAAAAAAATTTATGTTATTATCAGAGAATCTGGTATATAACTAATCTCCCACACTCCATGATATATATTGAGATTTCATCCATAACAGTTGAAAAATTTATTCAAATTTCAATGGGTTTCAACATAGCTTTAAAATATTCATTGATAAATTTATAACAATTCCCTCACATACATGAATTGAGAATAAATATCCCATGAATTCCATGAGTCACCAATAAACTAAGGAATATGTAAACACACTGATCATCAACATTTAAACATTTACCATTTTTAATGTAGAAGATTAGTATCATCATTCATATCTTCGAACATTAAATATTATGTCATATACATTGATAAACACTTTCAATCTATGCATAAAATTATTTTTTTGTAATAATATTGATCAATTAATCATTTGTTTAAATTAAACATTCTTTAATTATTCATATAACCATCAATATCAATCTCTTGGTTCTTGTTTCAATTCATAAATCACATTTTTCAATTTACAAAAATTATTCTTCTATTATAGAATGAGAACACAATCTATTTATTTTATATAAATTTCATATTTGTTTATTTCATTAGTAAATTCAAATTTTACATCCAGTTGTTGTACCTTGAATTTTATTTGGATGAGTCCCTGTGGTGATATGACATCCCAAGAGTCTTGAAAAGTTTTCAAATATTGATATACTATTAATTTTAAATGTAATAAATCCATAAGAGGCTACATCAAAATTTACAATACATTTTTAAATATTTTAGTTGAATGAATGAGATTTTATTATTATTTTTTATCATATTTGAGTTTATTATTACTCCTTAATTTCCTATATTATATTTTAATTTGAGTATGGGAATTAAGAAAAAATTTATGTGGAGTAATTCTTTTGTTAAATTCAATTACCAATTTTATTCAACATACTGAAATTCATTGAAATAATCAAATGTTGGGTTTCCCTTATTAGAATTGTCTATAGATCTCACCATTAAAAATTAATATCATATGTGTAATTATTTATATATTGTATAAAATTAATATTTATTGAACCCATTTGGATGGATATGTACTAAAAATTGATACATGCTTTGTTTGACAAATAAATATAAAGATGGAGTTTAAGAGTTCACCATGTATGTAAGAGATCATGTAGAAGACCCTTCTAAAATAATTTTTACATGTTTATGTAGTTGTTATTAATGAAAAATTAGTCCGGAAGAGTTGGAAGAACAATTTATTTGTCATGGAATAGATAAAAGTCATAAATATTGGAGAAAACTTGGGAAAAACTAAATGTTGAAATAGATTAGAATCGTACTCTGTTTTATGAATCATTTTATATGAATACCTTTGTTAAAGATGATGGAGATCGCCCAGAATAAATGAAAATGGAAATTGATGATGACCTTAGTGATTGTGCAATGCTGTTTCAGGAGTTAAATAGTTATCCAAAGAAACCATTATATATCAGTTATAATAAATAAACATCATTGTAAGCTATAATGTTGTCATTTAATTTGAAAGCTAGCAGCAGATATGGTGACACTAGCTTTACAGAACTACTTGGTATTATGAAATACATGCCACCAGAAGAAAAATGAACATACATGCCCGACATATGACACTAAATGAATTCTACATTCAATGGTAATGATCTCTAAAAAATACATTCTTGTACAAATGATTGCATAATATATCTGAAGGACTAGGAATCACTCATAAAATTCCCTATGTGTGGAATATATCGATAAAAGAAAAATGAATAAATCCCATTAAAATCAGTGTGCTACTTTCCTATCATTAAATGGTTTAGAATACAATATGTATGTTCAGAAACCATGAAAAAATTAACATGGTATGTAGATAAAATAAATAAATAAGGGAACATACGTCATCCATCAGATTCTCCTTAGTAAAAGAAAATTTATTAGGAGTTTCCTGAATATGGAGCTGAGATTAGAAGATTTTATCTTATGTTATCTAAAGATGGAATAAATCTTTTGTATTAATAGAGTAGTGCTGATAGTACATGGCCCTTCATGTTGGTAAATTTTAAATTTCCACCATGGTTAAACATAATGTTCACACACATTATGTTGTCTATTATTATATCCAGACCAAAGAAACCAAATATTGATATTGATATCTATTTGGAACCATTGATCAAATATACGAAATTGTTGTGGGGTACATGTATTACAATGTATTATGCTCAAAGAAGTGAAGAATTGAAATTGAGGGCCATGTTTTATGGAGAAATAAATGACTTCCCCTTAGATGGATATGTTTCAGGATATAGCATTAAATGCTGGTTGTGTTGTCTCATTTGTTAAGAAACAATATACTCAGTTTGTTTAAAACATTCACCAAATATTGTGGTTTTATGAAATTTGAATTTAATTCTCACAATGAGATAAATCCAATCATGGATGATAGCATTCGATGGGAACATCGAATAAGTTACAACACTGTCTCCAACAACGGGTGATCAACTATAGAAAATAGAAAAAAATATTGACACTGTTTTTTGTATTCCATTTTTTAAAAAACATACAAAATCATCTTGGAAGAAGAGAAAAAATTTATTTCAATTAACATATTGGTATTGTGGGAATATCAGGAATTTTCTTGATTTCATGCATGTATAAAAAAATGTATTTTATTGTGCTATTTTTACGTAACTAAATGTTCCTAGAAAAACAAAATATTGCATCAAGGCTAGGTTGGACTTGATTGAAATAGGGAAAAGGGATGTGTTGGTTCCAGTGAAGGGTAAAAGGAAGACTTTTCTTCCTCCAGTAGCTTACACTCTATCTAGATAAGAAAAACTACTATTTTTTTCCTTAATAGTATAAAATTTCCATAGGGTCTTCATCAAATATCATGATTGTCTTGTCTACGGATAATTTGAAGTCATTGATCTCCCATAGTCTCTTCAAAAAGAACACCTTATTGTAGAAGGGATTTTTGGAAGTTATATTATTACAATTACCTTGACAGAGAAAGATAAAAAATAACTTTACATATTACATATTAGTGAATTTGTTGATCCATAAATTAAATCACTCAAAGGAATTATTTGAGATTTTAATCTGTTAAGGGGTGAGGATGGATATCAAATACTCATAATCAATATTTTATAGTATGGTTGAGAGATCAAATTTAAAATTATTCATTTTAAAATACAAATTAAATTGTCGAACAACATAAATGGTTATCCATTAGACTGAATGAAAATGTTATATCATACACTGGTTTTCTAATCAATGGTTATACAATATATATAAACAAACATGATGACATAAGTATGATGAAAAATAGTTGTGCTATGCTTGTAGCTGATGTGATGCACATATCTGGTTCCTTGGATAAAAATACAATTTTTTAAAATATGTCATATTTTGGCATTATTGAATAGATATATGAGTTGGATTATATTATATTTCAAGTGCCACTTTTCTGGTGAAAATTGGTTGACAATATCAATGGAGTGAATGTTTATGAAATGGGATTTATGGATGTGAATTTCAATATGGAAGGGAAAAATTACGGGACATTAATAATGGAATCACAATCAGTGTAACTATTTTACATCTCCGATCCAACAAAAAAGAATTGGTCAATTTTCCTGCTACTGAATAAATCAAAAGTTTATTTAAATGAAAATTCAATTGAGGATGACCCTTTAATTGGGAAATCACAATCAGTTTATATTGGTCCAAAGAGAGATAGTGTCTGATACTTTAAAGGTGACCACAAGAGGGGATTTTGATTCTACATAGAGGAAACAAATTGTTAAAATCATTTAAAAGGGAAGAGGGTTTAGTGATAAGGACAAACTTTTTTTATTATATTATGTTTCCTCACAATATTATATGTTCTCTTCTACATTAACAAAATCTAAATTAAATGTTTGATTACTCATGCTGAAAAGGTATTCTACACATGATATAAGAACAAACTATAATGAACGAAAAACCTTTGGAATAATGTAAACATAATGATATGAAATAATTTCTCTATTTTACCAACAAATATATATAATGAAATGTGGATTTATTTTTCATTATTACTTATTGAATTCATTTATTTTAGAATATTTATATCCATGATTCATCGATTTATAGGAAGAGAAACTATGATGTCCATACTCAATCATAATGGTAATATTTATGTTTGTAGAGTAAAATAATTTTACATGTAATTAATTTCTTGATTCGTATTTATGTTTAATTTATTTCTATTTAGTATTAATCACAAAATAATAATTTTCTTATATAGGTGGATTTTTTTTGTTTGATTTAGGTTGCTCTGTCCAACATTTATGTTTCTTCTCCCTTAAAACCACCCCCATATAGTGCTAAATTTATCTATTTGTTTCAAGTTACCACCAGTAGCTTTGTAGGAAGATCAATGATGCTACCTCTTCTCAATTATATTAGTAATCTTGATGTTTGAATAGAAAACTCATTGTCCATAAAATTAATGTATTATATCATATTTATGTTTAATTTATTTCTTTTTATTATTCCTTGAATAATAATTGTTTGCTTATATATGTGGATTATTTTGTTTGGGTTGGGATGCTCTGTCGAAATTTCATGATTCTTCTCATATAAACCCTTTTCTCCCTTGTATTGGATTATTTTTCAATTTCATTCTGGTTACCTCCACTACCATTTCATGAAGAGAAATGTTGATGCCTCTTTTAATTAAATATCTACCTTTTATGATTACATAGTAAAATCAATATCCATAGAATTAATGTATTGTTTCATATTTATATTTAATTTATTTATTTTCAGTATCACTCACAAAATAATTTATTTCTAATATAGATGGATTATTTTTTGTGATTTGTGGTACTCTGTCCAATTTTCATGCTTTTTCTCTCTTAAAACCTTTTCACCACTGCAATTTTTCATTTATCGCTTTATTTAAAATTATCTCTACTACATTTGAAGGAAGGGAAATAATGCTGACTTTGAAAACTTACAGAGTTAATATTGATGTTTTCAATGAAAATCCATTGTCCATATAATTAATTTGTTGTTTCATATTTATGTTTAATTTATTTATTTTTAGTATTACTCACATAACTATTGTTTTCTTATACTGGTGGATTATTTTGTTCGTGTTTGGGCACTCTATATATCTTTCAACTCTTTCTACACCAAAACATCCACACACTTCTTCTACCTAAAAACCACTCTCCCCCATAGTGTTTAAAATTTTCACTTCCCTTCACGTTCCCTCCACTTCTCAGTCAATAATGTAATCTTGATATTTTTACAGTAAAATCATTGTCAATTGAATTAATTTATTATTTCATATTTATGTTTAATTTTTATTAATTTTTAGTATTACTCTTAATAATTGTTTTCAAATACAGCTGGATTTGTTTTAGTTTATGTGGTTTGTTTGATTATTCTAATGTATTTTTGGATGTTTGACAAAGAAATTCAATGTAACTCATGGGGACATTGTTAATTAGGATTGTTTTGAGACAATTACCATATAGGAATCATCTTCACATCAATATGACACATGAAGGGACCTGTATGACTCCACTTTCGTATTTATATTTTAAATTGAAATTAATTTATGTAAAATAAACAAATAACTCAATGTTTCAGTTATGATTTTAAAATATGCATTTTACTTTAAAAAGTTTCACTCACTAAAAAGAGATAAAATGAACTCGTATTTTATTAATAATATATGGAATTCATTCATAAATAATTTTTTATGTGTAAGAATTGGTATCATATAAATTTGATACACAATGTTATCTGTATGATTCTAAGTGCATGTTTCTAGTTTAAAATGACACTTAAGTATGAAATAAAAGTGAAATACTCCAAACCAAGTAAAAAAGTTCAGATTGATTTGGTACATTAGGAAAAGAATCCACAAGGGATTTATAAGGTGTAGGAATTAGTCTCACCTTAGTATGATACATGGTATGATATTCATGGCTATAAAATAGTTTTTATTCAAAATTTTCATCAATTTTAAATAAAAAATAAAAGCACCTACTGATAAACAAACTAACACATTAACAATTTTTTTTATAATTTAGGAAAATGATAAATAAGTGACTTTAGATGTGCATGTATCAGTTTCACCTCAATCAGATGTATTGTGTGACCGACATGACACAAAGTGGGTTATATTATTTAAAATATGCATCAATTTTATAAAAAAGGCCAAATAACCTACTAAAAACAAAGAAAATAAAATCAAATTATTTAATAACATTATATATACAATCTACAAGTAGTTTTTATTCTGTATGAATCAGTTACACATCAATCTGATGCATGGTTAGATTTGTATGATTCCAAGTACATATTTTTAATTAAAATTGTCATCAATTTTAGGAAAAGTAAAACATTTTGTTAATTTAGATCTCTATATTATTAACATGATAAAAATTGTTTTATTATACATGTCTGTTCTTTTTCTAAACCATGGGGGGTTTTTCGGAAAAATCATGAGTTTGGTCAGGATTAAATGCTAATGGAATATTTATTTTTTTGAATGTATGTAATAATTTTGTTTTTATTTAATGGTATGAACCAATGTTTGAAATTTTTGTAATATAATGTTATTTTCTTATATTTCTGTGGTAAATTAAATTTCATTTAAATCCTATATTGGGACAAGTTTTTTTGATATCTTTTGTGTTTCTGGTAGTGTGGTTTGCTGTTACAGCACGATGTAGTGGTGCTAAAGTGTGATTTTACAGTACACGATAGTTGTCCCTTTATTAGTGTTTTTAAAAGTAATGATAATGGTTTACTTTTTCAGTGATTAAAAACCCACTTATAATGGTCTATTTTATCAGCATTCATAAAAGTTCTAATATAAGGCCCTTTATCAACACTTCTATAAAAATTGATAAATGCCACTTTATCAGTGCTTTTATAGGCATTAATAAATGTTAACTTTAGTGGTTCTAAATTAAAGTGATGATAAATGGATCCTTTATCAGTGATTTTAGAATTGCTGATAGTGGTCTCATTTATTGGCACTTTAATTTAGTGATGTTAATGAACCCCATTATAAACACTATTTCATCACAAATAAATGACTAGGGATTTTAACCTCGCTGATGTTGTCAATACTATTCTAATATTGATAAAGGCCATTTCTAGTATAGTTAAAGACAAGTTTTGCAGTAGTGGCTCAAGAGGATGGAATATTTGAGAAGAAAATCCAAACATTGGAAGAAATTATTAGTATGATAGATTTTAGTGGATCATGGTAAGATCATATTTCATTATTAGAGTTCTCATAAAACAAAATATATCCATCCTTGAAATATATGGTGAATTCTGAAGACCTATATGGACACTGATGTCATTTTATACATTTTTGGGTGGGAAAAAGTGTGTAATGACTCTAAGGATTCTGATAGGAGTATTGGGAGGATATTTATTAGAGAATCATCAATGAATCGTGGATTGGAAACCGTTGTTCCAATGAATTTCATGGATATAGCCAACAATGTGGATGTTTGATTGTTATTTTTTAGTGATCAATCCAATATCAATGTAGGGTGTTTTTTATTTCCATTTATCACATTTTTTATTCAATATTGAGCATGAATAAATTTAATTTACTAAATAAATTCATGGTTCATTGGTTTATTAGAGTTGATTTTTTATCTTCCTAGAAATTATGGATTTATATTTCTTGTTTAATTACATGTTTTTTTGGGTTTTTTGTTTTTTTATAATGATAATCAATCAAATCCAACCTTAACAATTTCCAACATTCATTCCTCTTGTTATAGTTTTTTTTGTCACCGTTCATCATGTGATCATTAATGAAATTATATTTGGTTGGGGGTTTGAAAAATACCTAATGGATTATCATAGAGTGAACCTTCTTTGACAAAATGGATCATCATCACATGTACAGGATTCTGATTGAGGTGTAGATTTAATTGATGATGTTACCGAATGGATCAAGGACATTCAATTCACAACATATATTAGGGAAGTATCACAGAGTAATGAGAGGGTTTTATATGAATGATTGGATGGATGAAATTTGACATCCTTTGAAATCTCAAATTAAACTATATATGAGTCTTTTGGTTTAATGCATAGTGGATTCCAAGGTTGAAGTTGTGTGGGCGGACATGTGAGGCTTTCTGGGAATTCTAGAAAATCCTATGTTACAATGTGTGTAGTGTGAAGAACAAATTCCATGTGGACCTTGGAAACTATATCTTTGGTTTAGACATGATAAAAAATACCACACACTATGTGGGACCCACCACACACCATGCAACTTGGTGTTTGTGGCTCTGCATGTTACCATGGGGTAAACTGGCATCGATATGCCCTAGATCATGGGAACAACTAAAGTACATGGTAATAACCCATCACTCATAAATAGTCAGGTATACAAAAATGGATAGGTACATGGTCACAATCGGAGTACATAAAATCATATTGGTACTCTAAAATAGATTGGTATCTAGACACAACCATGGGGATGGGCATGACCAGGGTACCTGGACATGGTCTTAAGTACACTAGCATGACCCAAAGTGCACATGCATGGGTTGGAACACATGGTAAGTCCTAAGGAAGACAATAAATATCCTGTATACCAAGAACATTCCATGTGGATTTCATAGGGATGTTTGAGACCCTTATTATTTTTATTGTGGACCAATTTCCATAAGGAACATTCCCTCAATCCACCTCCATAGGTGTGTAGTGAGGCATCACTTTCTGAGCAAAGGGGGTGATTCCCTTTGATATATTAATCCTATATTGAGTTTTAGTAAACCCTCTACTCATCCCATTGTGTGATGCTATATTGTCTTCCTATGTGGGGTTTTATAAGAATCAGTGTAACCAACCTAATCAGGAATCGATCCCCTACATAGAAGGTTGTTCCATATAGGATCCAGTATACCCCACGAGACCTAAGATAGAGCCCCAATATTTATATCTGTACTTTTTTGCATTCCAATGTATACTTCTCTATAGAAAGAATTATCGATAATGAACTCTCATAATATCACCATCATCGTTATCATACTCATGGTGTGAGTTCTCCAATGTGATCTTTACCATGAAACCTCAATCAGGAATCCTTGGCTAGATTTCTGATTGCAACCATACATTATTAATTAGTATCTATCATGAATATATTTGTGTTTTTATTTTTGTTATGTCTTATATTTTTATAGAAAATACTTTTTTTATGACGAGATTATTATTCTATTGATTCTTTATGTTTACTGATTTAAGGGAATCCCAATGGGTATTGTTATACTCAACCATTCCCGGGATCGTCCAAAACATGTCTTATGTATATAGATAATAATTAGATTAAAAAATTCATATTTGGATGAAGATTATGTGGATCATTATTTCCCTTGATATAACATGTTTAGTTCCAAAAGTTTTATTTGTTAACAACCCACTCCTCAAAACGTTGGAATCTTTTAAAAATTTTATGGGATTTTATTTGGGCCATTACTCTTTGTATTAAAATTTTCATACTCTAATTGTGGTATATATATATATATATTCATTAATTCTGGTATTATTGGTATTTTATCTTCCATGATAGTGTTGGTGTATTAATGATGTGTTCATGTGTGTATATGTACTTTAGGATAAGGCCTCCCATGTGTGTGATATGCCTACTTATAAATTCTTTTCATACCAAGTCCTATTTGGGAATGCTTAGGGTGTCACATCCAACTTATCACTAGAGAGATGGGTTCTAATGGGTTAGTTCAAGATAGAGTTTTATTAGAGAAATTTCATCTTAGGACTGATGTTTAAATATTATCTATCTACGAGTTTTGTTTGTGAACTATTCCTACAAGGTTAAAGTGTCCCAAGTTCGTCTCTCATTTTAGGGAACCCAGTGTTAGTGTAGTGGCAGAAATTTCCATTTACCATGACTCTGATAATGAAATTGTGGACTCATTACATATAGGCACTAGTTATAGGGTATATATTGGTACATGCATCATATATAATTAGGTTGTGGTTTCTATGTCCTTATTGAGTCATGTCCCCATATATACTCTTAACTATGGTATATCTCATTTATGTTATGATTCCTCCATGATGATTTCCATATTGGATTCCATATTCAGATCATTAGGATGATCCACTTAGTGATAAGGCTTCAATATAGGGGGTTTTCAATAGGTGGAACTATTTGGAGGTTTCACAGTCTTACCACAAAAAATTGTGGAGTAGGTTATAGTAGAAGTAACAATGGATAAGGTAAATAATCATATCACACATTCTAAGATTAAAATATAGAAATCCCTCCTGAATTACAGGGATTTATAGCAGTATAAAATTGAGGCATGTATTGATCCAATTACATGAGTTTTCCCCATTTTGGTGACACCTTCAGATTATATGGTGGTCATATCGAAAAACCTTATACATTACGTCATAGGTAAATGGTAGTGTTTAGTGACTCTAAAATATGATTAGGTGAAATTACCATGGATATATTTTGAGCATAATTTTATATAGGAGTTATCTCTAACTACATTTCAAGTAGCATTCAGTTAAGAGTTTCTATAGATTTAGTAAGACTAAATGATTCCAAAAAATAATTTTCTGAGGCTCACAAACCTTTCACGATACACCATGAATATTCTTTGTGATATATTCTTCGATGAACTACATTTTGATCATTTTCTCTATAGAGATACCTATTATATTGTGATGCTTATTTTCCTTCTTACTTTAGTTGGAGTGATTTTGGGAGATTTAGTGGTGGTTATATTCTTGGAGGAGGAGACACTAAATATTGGATTTGGTAGTGGGAAAATAGGAGAAGAGACTTTGGATTCTTATAGAATACATTAGACATAAGGATCCAAAAATGAAATATAAATCAAGAGAAAGTATCATGATAGATATTCTATAGTTCGGGGCTCTCAGGACGGTTCATGTAGGCTGAGGGAGAGGTGATTCTACCCTTATAACGGTTAGGGATATCGTGCATGGTATTTTACAACCCAACATGAAACTTATAGAGAGATAGATGATGGGATTCTCAACTTGAGGTAGAAACCACAGTATTGAGGCCTTCATGTTGGAATATGTGACAGAGTAGTAGAGTGATAAGTAAGTGGTGGTGGATAGTTTGATCTATTGCAACCACAAACCCAAGTGGTCCCAGTCCGACTATGGGTGCTTCTGTTTAGGGGAAAGGGTAGTTATATGTTGTGTATGGTTATAATCTATAGGATCCTAATATTAATTGAGGTAAAATCTAGGTGTTCTCTACCTTAGCTGTATTACTAATAAACATAGGATTGATTCACTCATTTATTTTTTCTTCTATTGTTCAACATTGATAGATAATACTGGGTCCATTGGTATAGCCCTTTGTAGTTGGAGGCTCATACCATATGAGATTCAGTATTCATACACGTATTCTGATTATGTGATCTAACTATTGGAGGATATATTTTCATATGGGATCACTTTATAGAAGTAATGAGGCCTTATGAAATCATTATAAGTATTGAATAAATATCCATAATGTAAACCTATATTGATTGTTTCAGGAAAGGTATGTGGTGTGTCTATGATGATGGAATGATTTCTTCCATTGTTGATGAAAAGGAATCCAGTTAGAGAATGGTAGGTTCATACAAAGGGAGATATAGCTGATTACACATTATTAAGCTAGTATGACCATTGAGGAAGGAGATTCTACGATCTATTAGTTTCTTGAAATGGTGGTAGATTAATGTGGATGTCATCCCAAAAGATATGTTTGGATTACCTCTCCAAAAAGAGAGAGATTTTGGAATAAAATATCATAGAGCTTCATGACCTTTAAGTGAAGTTGGAGGATTTTCAATAGAAGGGGTTTTTCAAACCTAGTGTGTCACTCTATCCATACCCAGTTGTATTTTCCAATAAATTAGATAGTAACTTGAGGATGATTGTGTATTACAATAACCTGAACTAGGTAACTTTGATGAAAAATTACCTAATACCAATAATCGAGGACCTCATTGAACAACTTAACGAGGCAATATGATTCTCAATGATTGACCTTATATCATGATAACACCATCTATGAATTCAAGGTAAGGATATATAAAATATGGTATTCTGATATCATTAAACCACTATGATCACATTGTGATTCCTTTAGGACTGATTAATGTCCCATCATTGTTAATGAGACTCATGAAAAAAATATCTCATCCCATCATTGAACTGTTTTTGGTTGTCATAGATAAAGATATCCTGGTGTACACTTTTTCATTGGAGGATCATGTGAGATACTTAAGGATAGTCTTTGACGTACTTCAAGTGAACCATATTTATGGGATGCTCTCAAAGTGTTGGTTCTGTATTTGACATGTCCAATTTTTTAGACTTGTCATCTCGGAGGAGGGAGTGGAAATGGATATAGTGAAGGTTGAGGTATTGTTAGCTTGGGAGCTACCAAAGACTGTAACTGAGGTACTGAGATTCCACAGGTTAGTGGACTACTATCAGATATTCATATCCTAATTCTATATGATATCAGCACCCTTGAATTCATATACCCTTACGGTCCATCCGTTCATTTGGATAGAGATGTTCCAGCATGGCTTTCATTAGTTTCTAAAGAGGTTTCTGGTGCTCCCATATTGATAGTACCAGAGTAGGGTGTTGAGTAAATGGTGTTTAGTGATGCCTCGGTGACCAGTCATGGATTCCCTAATGTAGAGGTAGAAGATGATTTATTATGTATTTAATAACTGAGACCTCATGAGTAGAACAATGAAACACATGATCTAGAAATTTTAGTAGTGGTTATTATCCAAAATATGCGGAAGCACTATCTTATGGGTGACTGGTTTATCATATTCTCTAACTATAGGAGTATAAAGTGTATATTCTCATAGAATGATCATTACATGAGATAGAGGTAATGTCTAGTATTCCTCTAGGATTAGGTATTTGAGATAGTATATTACCTAGGGAAGTGTAACATGGTGTGAGGTTCTCTCATTAAGAGATATTATTCACACTTGTTGAGTGAGGTGTTGGAGATGTTATCCTCATTTCAGTGGTACCCTATAGATGCGGATGGTGAAGATAATCTATAGTCGATGGTTGTTACCCATCGACTTCTACATCATGTTAGGGAGTCTCATCTTAGAGATACTGACTATGAGACCTTATGTATTCAAATATTCAACGGACGTACTCCTTAAAAATTTTCTGAAGGTGGGGAGCACATCATACTTTTTAGAAGGATGATGATGGTTCAAATGTTTTTGGGAGATTATGTTTTGAGGGAGTCTCCTACATCCACCATTTTGTTTTATCTAGGTAAATAGAAGATATAATAGAACCATTGATGTATGTTCTTTTTTCTAGGTATGAAAACCCATATATTAAAGTTTCTCTCTCAATTCCTCCCCTGTCTGTTGTGGAAGGGTAAGAAATAGGTTACAATGGTTTTGGATATACCCCTTGGGGTTCTATAGTGGAATTGGTATGGTATATCTATGGAATTGGAGATGTGGGTCATGTAATCATATGGAGGACATAATTCCATCCTGGTGATCATAGACACACTCACTATGGCAACACACTTCCTAGCTATCTGATACTAGAGTTAAATAGATAGATTTGGTTTCCATTACATGTTGGAGATAGTTCATCATCATGGATATACCATGAATATAATTTTTTCCTATGATTGTTTCTTCAATTCATGATTATTGAGAGGATTGTAGGATTCCTTTGTTACATGGTTTCAATTGAGCACAACATTTCCTACCCTAAAATACAACCAGACTGAGAAGACCATTTAGATTCTGGAGGGAATAATTCATGATTTCCTGTTGGACCGTGGTAATAGTTTGTAGGAAAACCATACCTTAGTATAATTTTTACACAATAATAGTTACCATTACAAAATCAGTATTTCATCATTCAATTCCTTGTATGGGAAACCATACAGGTCATAGTTATGTTATACTGATCTAGGGGGTTTCTACTCATGGTCACAAAGTTGGTGCTGAAAAAATAGAGGGTTAAAATCATATAGGGGAGGATAAGGACTACCCAAATCCATCATATGTGTTATTCTTATCAATTATGAAGTCCTTTATATTCGGATTTGGGTGACAAATTTCTCTTAGAGGTGTCTATGGTGGAAAGTTATATATGAGATTATTTGGAAAACACTAGATACTATTTAGGGTTAGTGAGATGGAATACCATTTACCTCTACCACTATAGTTAGAGGATGAAAATGATATTTTATGTGTGTTACAGTTAATGTGGAATGTACATGACCCAATACATATTATCGTCTAAGGGGAGTTAGACATCAATGAAGGATATACCATTGTAGAGTCCCTAAAAGAGATTGAGGATGAATATGATAATTTTTTTCATGGGTGATTGATTACGTTGGTGCATGTCTGGTGGTAGCATAGGAATCTTAAGGAGATAACCTGGGAGCTGGAGAACAAGACTCTATCCAAATACCCTCATATTTTTATGTATAATTATTTTTCTATTATGGATGAAAATATCTGATGTGCATATAATTTAATGAATCTAATTATTTCTTGAAATGATGTAGAATATTTTCTGTAATATTTTCAAATCTAGTCCCAATGTTATCTTGGTATTCTAGTCTAGGAGATTCTCTGTGTAGATATAATAAATACAATAAATATATTATATCACACATAAATAGTTTTTATAAAATAATGGAAAAACTCTTGAACGGATTTTTGACTAAAAATATGATACCTCCATTAAGTCTATAAAGTGGTTTTTATCATAGTTGTGACATAACCATTATCAACATCTGGTGTTTATTTAATGTTCAGTCAAGGGAAAAATAATAAGTAATAATAATTTTTTTATTTTAAATGCAGTGAACTAATATTCTCTATTTAAACCTAGTTATTTCAAATCTCAATGGTTATCCACATCACCCTATGGTTTGGGAGAGGAACCATGGGAGGTGTGTTCTTAGAAAAATATTAATGAATCATGTATTGGAAACTAGTGTGCCGATATATTTCATGGATATCTCCAATGACGTCAACATGAAATCATTATTTTTCATCAATAAATCCAATCTCAGGATCAGCTATTTGTTTTATTTATATTTATGACAATTTTTATCCCATGTCGAACAAAAATCAATTTACCTAAAATTTTGATTCATGAACTGAAGGTTGATTATAGTTTTTTTTATCATTCTATAATTACGTATTGATATTCATTGGTTAATTACATATTCTTTTTGGATATACATTCATATTTATAATGTGGATGGATCAAGTATGACCTAAACAATGTTCATGGTTCTTTCCTCTCTTAATTATTTATGCTTTTCCCTCACCATTAATCATGAATTCGTTATTAGAATTCTATTTGGTTAGTGGTTCAACAAATACCCATTGAAAGATTGTTGCAGAATCATTATACAGCACAACCGATTTTCACCATGGGTTTAGGATCTGGATCGATGGAATGTTCAAGGTGCGATACAGACGGAGGATGTTCATGAATAGATTAGGGACTTATAATCTATTGTATGTCAAGTGGAAGTATAGAGGTGTGATGGTAGGTGCTTCCCTGAATGAAAAGAATTCATAAATCTGTCCACCGATGATCGACTCGGATTAGATGAAAACATATCTAAGTTGACTATCTAATTATGTGGTGAATTTCAAGGATGTATTAGTGTGGGAGGGTGCATGAATATTTCTACAAATTTTGTAAAATCCCACATTACGTGGTTTGTTGTCTTGAGAACACACATCATACGGATTTTGGATGTGGAATCTAGGGTGTATGTGTGAAGAAAAATATCACAAATTGTGTGGGACCCACCATAGGTCATGTGACCTTGGGCTAGTGGATCACCATGTACCCCAAAGTTACATGGGAACTAATATGGATAGGCACATGGGAATGACCAGAGTACATGGGCAAGACCCAATACCAGGACATGACCAGGTAACCGAACACAATCAGGTGTATGGGTATAGATGAAGTACATGGGAATGGCCGAGTCCTCAGACACAACCAAGTACCCAAACACAACCAGGTACATAATCTTGGTCTGATTACATGGTCAAGACCTAAATTAAATGGGCATATGTTTGAGCACACAGATAGAACAAGGGAAGAAAAGAAATTTCATGTATACCAAGTACATGTTGCTGACTTCTATCAAGATAGGTTGAGGCCCTTATTCTCTTCAGTGTGGTCCAGTTTCCTTAGGGTACATTCCCTTAGTCCATCCACATGACAGTACAGTGAATAACCACTGTAGAGACCCGAAGCTTGATGTACATGGACACTACATTACTTTTTCGGAATACTTTGTAAATAACAAAAACACACACACAAGGATAGTAATAGTTTAGTGTCTTTGGAAACTCAGAATATAATCTTCTAATAATGGTGAAAGATCTTCTACATCTCCCATAAAGATCTTCCTTTTTTACCTAAAACATTTATTTATATCCTGGCGAATAGAAAACATAAAAGGGTGATCTCAAATGCTCAGTAAGGGTAAACAAAAGAAATATCAATCACATCATTTTCATAAGAACATAACATTTTGGAAATCTTAAACTGCAAAAGAGAGCATAATTTCATAATATGGGATAAATCATAGTAGTGAAATGTAATCCCAGTAATCATAACATAAAACATGAAACTTTTTGTCATACACACATAATCATAGAGAATCATTTCTTATTAGTCAAGACTCATTGCCAAGACTATCTTAGTGGACAAAGTCCATTTCTGAATCGAGTTCACTCCTCGTTTCAGTCCTGTTTCACTGAACCGGTATAACCTACCATTCCAGCCATGTCTATATCATGAGATATAAAATCTTTACCCAATTAATTAGAGGGAGATATAGGTCACACCCATCTCATAATGATACCATTCTTATGTGTGCCACAAAATCATAAACCATACATCATAGCATAACCCATGTAATAAAAATGGGATTCTTAAACATTGTTACATCATAAAACAATTCATATAAGATAAAGGAATTCTTAAAAATAATTCCATCACAACATAATCAAAACAATTTAATAATAGGTATAAAAAAATAACCCTTTATTATCTTATATGGAAAATAATTTTGATAAAACACTTGAACTCCATTCTTGAGGAAAATATCCTTTCTACTTCAAAAACTATTTTCCATTCTTAACATGTCATAAAATTCTAAACTAAAAGAATTTGATTAAAATTAAACTTGAAAACATGTAAAGGAAGCTTCTTGAAAATAATGTTTTAAAAATCCATTCATTCTGTATAAGATAAAAAAACATTCTTCTCGTACTTTTGTCAGAAAAGTCAAAAAGTACCTCGTACGAAAAATGACAAAAGATTCCTTTCATATCCTTTACTAAAAACTCACCGAAGGGTAAAATTGGATATTAACTATTGTAGAAGTATATTAATATCACATATTTATGAAACGTGTATGTGGATGATAAAATACACCCCAATAAATACCAAAGTACAAACAATCTCAGATAAAAATGAGATTGTGATATTTCCCTTACCTTAGGTCCGATTTGCCTCGTATCTGTCCGAACCTCCTATATAATGATTTAAATAGTGTCATTGACTTATTCCAGAATCATAATCATTGTTATTATATCATATATGGTTCACTTATAGCTTTATATTACCCGTTCTTTTGTAAATTCCATGTTAAAGAGCGTTTTGGGAAAAATCGTTTCATTTGTCTTCCGTGTTTTGAATTGTAACTAATCAAATGATTACTTAGATCACGATTACATAATTCAAGAATATAAAATAATTATTTATATATAATATATATTCACAATATATATATATATATATAATAGATCAGTAAATGGAAATAAATACACCGTTCATGGAGACGGTAGATCGTACGTACGCATGAATGCTGTTTTCTTTTCCTTATTGAGTTGAATGGAATTAAGTAGATGACATACATATATATACACATAAATCCAGAATCATTATTATGTAATATATTTCATTATTAATTATTATATATACTTTATAATCATTCATGAATGGTTATCGTAGAGAATGAATCTCATCACGTCGTGGAGACGGTAGTCCGTACGTACGCACGAGCGATGATATCGTTCTCATGATCGTGGAATTGTATTGGAGTGTATGTATAATATTTCAGAATCAATATCACTTTACCATAATCATATATAGTTATTATGTACACCATTATACCCATCCAAGTAAGGTGGTGGTGGAAAATAGATTGCACCACATCGTAGAGACGGTATTCCGTACCTACGCACGCGCGTTGATTTCTTTTTCCGTAGGATGGATAGATGGTGAAATAGGGTTGTTTCATACTTATAATAAAATATAATTATATGAGTGATATTGATGTTATTACTTCATAATGAAACAACTACATAAGAATAATTGGAAGAAGAAATAATGATGAAAGAATCGGTAACGGACATTACCTCTTTTTTGAAGTGCTTCTTTGAGACCTCCTTTTAGGGCACTAAAATAGGTCTTTGAAGAAGACCAGAACCTCTATGATGTTTCTAGGGAAGTTTAGAGAATAAATTTTCAGGGGTTTGGCCGAGCTAGAAGGCTCAAAGTGGTGTGAGGAAGAGGGGGAGGAGGTGCCCTTTTATAAGGGAGGAGAGGGGCACCTTTGGAATAACTAAAAATATTATTTTATTATAAAATCAACGTCGGTTTTAAATAGCTCCAAATTTAGTTATTTCGAATATATGGTGAGGATGAGTCTAAATCCTCTCATCCAATAGAATTTAGACAAGTTTATCTCATTATATTAACCTTATCTTTCAGTTTTCACTCTTAGTTAATTAGATTGACATTTACCATTTCACATAGTATTTTTATATTATATAGTTAATAAACTTACCATATACATCAAAGAGACCCCCATGTTGCGTTTTATTAAAATATATAACTTTATCTAAGTCATTTGGCCGCTCCTTATATTTTTAGGAATAAAATAACAATTAATAATATAATATTTTTAAAAAAAACTATCTTAAGTCAATTTTGACACTATTCAATAGTTGATTTTTTTTAAACACATAACAGAATGATTACTTCGACAAAAGTTAATTAAATAAATCCTAAAATGTCATATTAACCTAGAAATTTAGTTTAGTTCATAAAAAGTCTCAAATTATTTTATCTGGGTATTTATAACATCAATTATGTCAATATTTAATTAATAATATAATTACTACATCATCGTTGTGTCATAAATAAATTAAATTATTAATGTATAAAAATTTGAAATAAAATACCATTATGTATGAAATCTTTTTACCTTTCTAATTAATATTTATAATAGAATTTATCTTTTGTATAACCCCATATTAAAAATTATTTACTTATTAAACTTTTATTTTAACTATTTTAACCCTTTTTTAAATAAATTAATAATAAATGTCCTAATCTAATCCGAGTGGACCTAAATGGTAATATTTTATTCCTAAGGTTTTTCTTGGTCGAATTACACTTTCCCAACAGAATTAGGACATGTTCTAGGGTAATAATTGTTGACCTCACCTGTTTTGATAATCTCAATCATGTATTTATTTGTGTTGAAAATCCCAATTATGTCTTCATTCTCTATGATATTGTTAAGTATTGTTGATCTATACTTTAATTCTTTTAAATCTATGATCAAACCAATAACACCTTTTTAAAATAAGTCTTTGGAATATGTTAATCATCATTAATCCATGTTCATACAAGTTATAAATTGATTCTAACACAATCAGATGTGTTCTGCATAAAACAGATAAGTAATCTGTCTATAGCTACTGATAAAGAGCTACCGGTAACCAGTCTACCGATAGACTTAGTCTACCGACAGACAGCTACCGATAGACTTAACACAGAGTTACCGATGTACTTATAAATACATCTACCGATACAAACGTAGAGCTACCGGTGTAAGTATAAATAGCTACCGATGGAATAAGTCACCGATGGACGAAGCTACCGATAGACTCGCAGCCACCGACGCATGGAGCTACCGATGCATGTACCCACGACGCATGGAGCTACCGATGCATGTACCTACCGACGCATGGAGCTACTGATGCATGTACCTACCGACGCATGGAGCTACCGATGCATGTACCTACCGACGCATGGAGCTACCGATGCATGTACCTACCGACGCATGGAGCTACCGATGCATGTACCTACCGACACATGGAGCTACCGATGCATGTACCAACCGACGCATAGATCCACCGATAGAGTCAAAGCAACTAATGACATTAAGCTACCGATGTTCAAGCCACCGATGTTCAAGCTACCGATGCTGATTACCTACCGATCACTCAACTCACTGTTTGAATTTCTTTATTTCCTATATTTAATCTATCTAACGGTCATATCATGTACATTTTAATGATTTGTCAAATACCTGATAAAGGTTGTCGGATGTCAGGAACCCGTACCTCGTACCTGCTGAAAAGAAATCTTTTCTGTACCCTGATGGGAGATAAATACGAGAAGACTACATACCAGAAAGGTATGCGAACGTGTGAAGAAAACAAGAAGCGAACCAGAAAAGTGCGGTGCATCCTTGATACCAAATGCGACACAAGCACAAGAGGAACAGAGAGAAGCTCATAGACAATCAAGCATACTCAAGGAGTGTTCTGTGCTTACAAGAAGAACTTCATCGACTACATTCTCACCTCCTGTGAACCTGGAGCATACGACACTCTGTTTCTCAACAGAAACAAGAAGAGGACTCAGACTCACTTCTAATCGAATCCAAAGGAGTCCAGAGCTATACTGAAATCACCAGAACCATCTCTAAACTCTACATCTCTTGTTCTGTGATTTATTCCCATTCATTTCGAGCAGTGTGTGTTATCTGCTATATCTAACACATACACTGTCTCCTGTACTCAAACTGAAGGATCTGTAAATCCTTACAAAACTCTTTCATTCTTTCTTTCCCACGAAGAACTGTGGTAGAGGTCGTGTGTGACCTGGACAGCTGGTTGCTGTTGTACTGTTTCCCACGAAGAACAGTGGTAGAGGTCTTGGACCTGGACAGTTGTAAACTGTTGAACACCGATCCAGGTTGTGGATCGTTTTTATATAAACTTTTGAGAGGACTAAGTCTCGGCTTGAGACTGAACCTCTTGGTTACATTGTTGTGCCATCTATTTCAAAGTTCTATTCCGCTGCTAGTCACTTTAAAACCAATACTGTTTTTAAAGTTACTTTGATAATTAAATTAGCAAGTGTTTATGTTAAGTGTAGATTAGTAAGTTAGTTTCAAAAGATAATCACACACTCCTGTGTTGGTTAACTGGGAATTAATCAATCCCTTGAGAACCTAACAGAATCTCTACATTAATATAAATTCACTACAGTTTAATTTATTATTTTATTTGGGGGTCTTTAAGACACTGCTTTTAAATATAGAAATTTTAATTGGTACTCAATTCACCCCCCTCTTGAGTAAACCACTCCGACCAACAATAATAAAATCATTTTTTCCTTTAATTACCCGATTTACTTTTAACTGTAGAAAAAAAAGTAAAAAGATACTATTCACCAAAAAATTATTTTCATCTCATTGAAAAAAATTTACTTACTGACATCAACCATGTCTCTCGGATTTCGAAATTCCACTCACAGAAGTGGTAAAATTAAGTTTTATGAAAAATTCAGTTTTTTAATAACCACTTAGTGGTTTCACTATTCATCAAAAAATAAAAGTTTCCAGAAAAATACCAAAAATTAGATCTAAGATATATTTGATATTATTAATTCAAAAATGATGTCTATTTTATCAAATTTAAAACATATCAGCTACATTAAAAATTTTAGAAATTAATTCCCGTCGTCAAAACAAATAGCGTGTTTTTAAGAGATAATAACTATCAAAAGATTGACAGTTGTTTATAACTAGTTTAAATGTGAAATTACATCCAATGACCAACATTATATTAAATTGTAAAAATATATTCTAAATATACTTTAAAGCCACTCAAATTAATAATTTGTCACTATTAATTGTTTCGATTAAAAAAGTTTTTTTTAATTATAATTTAGTAATTCTCACTATTCATCAAAATATGAAAGTTATCCGAAAAGTACCAAAATTTCACCTTAGGCTAAATTCGATATTCCGAATCCAAAAATGAAGTCCATTTTAAGAGCTAAAATTTCTAAAATTTTAAAAGGTGGTTATTACTATTTATAACGGCTAGTTTTAATAATATTTTAATAGGATATCATTGTTTAGTGAAACTCAGTATTGCGTACTACAGACGCTATTGAGGAAGGTCGTGATTACGTGTAATGCAAGGCAAGTCAAGGATGTATGTTGAGAAATCTCCTTTTGGTGTAGCATACAACACAATACATTAATGAAATTAAAAAGAATATTTTTATAAGATCTCGGGCTGTTACAACCACTTCATAAGAAAACTAGGTGACCCCATCTATAGGATTATTCCTAGAGAGATTTTTATGAATCCCTTTATGTGGACCAGATTAGGATCCTTGATCATCTTTCTATGGTTTGGATTTCTTCGAATCAGTGTGGCCAATATAAATGAGCATTGATCCCCTACATAGTAGCTTATTCTAGATAGAGTATAGTGTACCAAACATGTCTTGGGAGAGATCCTCTATCTCTATATCAGTATATTCTATATTATAGCACATGATTCTCCCTAGTGATGCCCAATGATTATGAATTCTCAAATGAGCACCATCAGTTTTATCAGACTCACAATGTGAGTTACCCTATGTGAGTGTTACCTTGAAACCATGAGCAAGAATATTATTTTAGATGTGTGATTATGACCTTGACTTAAGACTTAGTGTCTACCATAAATATATCAGGGTTAAACGAATGATAGGATATTTGAGGGACTCCAAGGTGGACCAGGATTAGGGGGATCATTGTTGGTTTAGAAAAATCAAGGTTATTTCTACTTGTATCATTGACATTAGTCCCATGTTTCATAGAAATTCGTAATTTTTTACTATTTTGTGGGCTTGTATTTGGCCATTTATGATTTCATGTACTTATATCTTAATCTGATTATGGGATATAGATTTATGAATACAATTTTATATCAGTAATATTTAATATATTATTATTTTTTGTTGTATTGGAGAAGTGTGTGTGTGTTTACAAGAGGCTAATTCCTCCCATGTGTGTGATATGTCTACTAAGAACTTATATCTATCCTATGGCCTATTGGAGGCATGATTGGGGTTCCACACTATCTTTAGCCCCACCCAGGTGTGCCCTAGTGTCTCGTGTTGTGGTAAGGAGAGACTTTACTTATTAGACCTAGCTTACGCATGAGACAACAAAGAATATTTATATTATTCAAAAGATAATGATGATGGATCAAAGTCATCATAAATCTTATATGGATCCCAGTCATCAAACACATTCATTTATAGTGATCATTCATGTTTTCATGAGAATCACTTCATGGCCCATGCATCATTATTTTGGTAAGAAATGAATTATTTACCCTTGGAACACTATCCCTTTTGAGAAACCTAAATGGGTTGGTGATGCATCTTATCATTTCTCATTACTGCTATGGTTCATCTCTATGAACAATTTGTTTCATGTATCTTAGTTGAAGAAGAAACATCCTAATCATAACCATTTGATTTTATGGGACCTTGTTGATCATCTACCATATGCTACATTTATTCATGTGCTGATATGGATTATAGATAAGAAAGAAAATACATTTCGTGGAAAAAAAATTCGTTTCGTATATGTTTTAGGATAAAATGGTCATATTCCAAAGGAGAAATTGAATATGATAAAGAAATTATAGAATCTTGGCCTAAGCTCAACCAAG
Organism: Viscum album; assembly: GCA_963277665.1. Taxonomy (NCBI): domain Eukaryota; kingdom Viridiplantae; phylum Streptophyta; class Magnoliopsida; order Santalales; family Viscaceae; genus Viscum; species Viscum album. The sequence continues at coordinate 1,453,645,097 of OY728155.1, forward strand.
GAAATTCTACTCCACCACATTATGTGGACATAAATTCTAATGGTAGGGAGAATTTAACAGACCAATTTTTAGGTAACTTACCCATTTTAATATGTATATTGATATTTTATAACACATTAGTTTACATTTAAAATATTTAAGATGGTTTTACAGTGTTTGGAAGTGTTTTTGGTGGTGCATGGTTTGAGAATGGTCTTTAGAAACCATGAACTATCTACATGAAAAAATGATGGGGATGCAGAGATTCATTAGAAGGATGCATAGTTTGGAAAGTCTGTGTAGCTGTCTAGGAGAAACCATGAATGTGGAAATTGTATGGAAAAATGGATGGAAACGAATTTTTCTAGATATTTGAGATAACTATTTGAGGGTAAGGCCTTGGGAGAAAAGCAATGCATGGCTTCCCAAATGATGTGACAGAACTGGGCACCTCACAAGTATGTGAGGTAATAGAATGTGCATTTTTTGTTCATAGTTTGACATACCGTGTTACCTAACCATGAGACATGTAGTTAATGATATAAAAAATATGATTAAATTCAGACTAGGGTCCCAAAACCCTTATTATTATCATTTTCTTCAAAAGTATTAGACTCCTCTTCCTCCGTAGGATCTCTTGGATATTTCCTTCAATCATGACGAATATTTTTATGATTCAAAGTGTATTAGAGATCTTTAAACATAATTATGTCCTTCATATTATTTTTTCTTCTTACAACTAATCTTTTCATCCCTCTTTCTAAGTTATATATTTATTAATATATATATATTTATACATGTTATATGGAGGAAATATTGATGAGATATTCTTAGATATATTAAATTTAAGGTGTTATGAGCCCATATATAGAATTTATTAGCTTAATTATTTGATTTCAGAATCCATTGATACGTACATTTCTTCTCTCTCATCTCCATATATTCAAAAAATTGAAGTCTGGGTTTTTAAAAATAATTTAATTTAATTTATTGTGGAATGGTTGGTCGATTTCTTAAAGGTAATCATATTTATTTTGGTTTTTAGATATATGGTAAATTGGATGGATTTTGGAAAACCTATTTGATTAAAATTTTAAAATGATATATTTCAAATTATGTTATTTTTTTATAAAAAAATTTTTGATGAAATTTTTTAAAGGATGATTTGATTTATGTGGAATGTTTTGGCATGGAATTTGGAATAATTGTTTTGGAATGTGTTAATGGGAAATATCATGGTTGTGAAGTAACACCTTTAATGTGGTATGGATTATAGCTATTAAGTATCACCCTCAAAGTGAGATGTGAAGATTGTGTGTGTGTGTGTGTGTGTATGAACATGGTAATGGTTATTCAAAGTGACTAGAAATTATATTATGTTGTTAATTATTTCCTCTAAAGGATTTCATTTGTGGATTTATACAAACTATTTATCTATTTTAAACTATTTTAAATAAAATTTTCTAACTAGTTCTTGTCCTAGTGGCATCTGTTGAGTATTTTTTGGGGAATTTCTATTGAGTATTCACCCACCCCTATCATGGAAACTATAGTGAATTAATAGTTATAATGTTATGGGATATAGGTAGATAGGTTTCGTATTTCTATAGTTATGTGTCTTGATACTATATATGGGTCATGTGGATTTGGAGCATTCACCTAGTTTAGGAGTTTCGTGGGATGATTCCACAATTGTTTCATTATGTTCGGTCATCTTTGAGTATTTGATATTATCATATCATTTATTTTTAGTGACATTTATATTGTTTTAATTTGATTTCAATTTTGAGTTGTATTGTTTGTACTCATGTATAATATATATTGTTTGGATTTTTATTGATTTTTTGGGTGTTGTGTTTCTTATGGAGAATCATCCAACAATGTTTTCTCAATTTCCCTTCCATGAGACAAGTATTATATTTATATAGCTATTTTCATTTTTTGGTGTTTATACTACTGAATTGAGATATTTTATCATGAATCCATTTTATTTCATTGAATAAATATATAAATTTAATGCATTTACTCTTGTGGGATTTAGGTTTAAAATTTTTACACAAGCTATAAGGGTTATCATCTTATATACCTCTTTTTAAGAGGTGATTGTTATTATGAACCTAATTTCATTTTTTTGTTGAATATATTTCATATTTGTTACATAATATCTTTATTTTTTAATCATGGTATTTGAATTCCAATTATTATCCCTATATTTCAAGGTTTTTTATAAAACAATCCTAAATTCATAAGGGTTTTCTGGGTCTCAATTTTTATTCATCAACAGGAAATACATTGTGTGCATGATGATTTATTTGAATGGTGTATTCACTACCTAGTGATATATTATTATTAGAATCCTTGTATTTAATGCGATTTACAATACAAATCATCCCCCCTTATTCAATTGGATATGGATTCAGTTGCTTCCCAAGTAGTGAAAATTTTTTGTAACTCAATTTTCATTCAATAAGTTATGATTGTTATTTAAAATTATTTTTTATATGTTTGGTGAATTATTACATTTGATTATATTATGTATTTATATCCAAAATAAATCATTTTGGGAAAATAATAGGGGTGAACTAGTATACCCAACATGTTTACTGAATTTTACATTCATTCAATTAAACCCTCTACTCTTGAACCTCTACCCCGATTATGAGGAATGGATCTATTATGTGCTATTAACGATAACATACACATTAAATGTTAATAATAAAGATAACCATAGAAAAATGTTTTCATAAGGTTCAGTATAATGAATGGTACATGCGGAGCTAGACATGAATGATTGACTTGTCTTCTGAAAAATATGAGTAATAGTAAGAGATCATGTGAATGTCATTCTACCTCCCTCACATAACCAATGATGATTTTCATTATATGTTCCCTCAAAGCATAAATTCTCCATGAATATTGTTATTAAGATCACAAATCTCATTGAGAAATAGATTTACATGATAGTAGAAATTTTTCATAGGTAATTTTAAATTAATCAACACTATTAAAGGTGATTCATGGGATAACCATTTCTATGACACTAATTATGCTTGCAAGATCCATTCATGAGACAAAATATGTTTGTGTGTTGGATCCCTCTCTTCTTTTCGAGACGTGAAGGCTCATGAGTTTCTTCATCATGGTGCCTATTGTGCGTAACAGTGATTTTCTTGTGGGTCTGTCTCAGTTACATCATGAGATAATAGGTGTGTCTATGGATTCCTTCTCAAATTCACTCATATGATCAGAGGAATCAAGAGATTATCCTTCACATGACTGAATCATGTGAGGACTAACAGCCTTCCTGTGATGTGATCATGTGAATGCTTTGTTACTGATTCAAGAGTTATCTCTCTCTCTCTCATTCTCATGATAGTCTAGAAGGAAAATAAACTCTCAACCATGCCCCAGTTTTTTATATAGGTGGTTGAACCACCTCTCCTCTAAAAAGGTGTGGTAAGGACTTGGTCAACCCCTCATGAGGATCATGGGATCTTATTTAATGTCAAATATATCAGCTTCTATAAGAAGTGTCAATATAACCATGAGATCTCATGTTTTTTTCTTAATCATGTGGATCATCATTAATCTTCTTGAATGGTACTGGTGTTCATGCCTTCATGTAGTGCTCCTTTCAAATTCAGTGGATATATTTTTTGAAAATCTAAATAAATCATATAACATTATCATTAAAAGAAAGAACCATATCATGATCATAGATAGACTATTCTTTATATTATGGATTCTTTTTTTTGTGACACTGTTAGAGAATATAACACCTCTTATGCCCAAAAGATGGCATGGGCTACTCCCATGGGTGAGGTTGACCTCTTGTTCCCACATACACCATCACTGAGTTCATCCTAGGATTTCATGTTAGGGTTGGCCCATATGTTTTATAAATGAACCATATTATATAATTTGTTAATAATATTATAAAATTTAAATCCATTCCTAATAAAATTTAATTCCATCACCAAATTTCAATCCTCCTTAAATTCCTTCTCTTCATAAATTACAAAATCCTCATGTAATACTGTTCATATTGCATGGTCTTCACTTATTTCTTCAACTTTTGTAGAAATGTGAAATCTCAAAACTCTTTCTCAAATCATTGAAAATATGAAAAATTAAAAACCATCCTATCTTATAAGTATAATTGTCAAAGTGTGACATCAAATGTCATTATATTAAACCATAAAATTTTCCAGGAATCATCCCCAATCATGGAGAATTATCTTACTAAATGGAAACGAATTAGTCAAAAAGAATTATTTAGGAATCATCAAAAATATTATTTAATGTATCTAAAATATGTTCCATTTTCCACTTTCTATGATTAATCACTAATAATAGAGGGAATCATCATACATTGACTTTTAATTCCTTCTTAATGATTGAAAAATAATAAAACCATACGCATCAACCATCCACATGGTTTTTTCAATATCCCCCATTGAATTTGTTGTCAATACAATTTCGTTATAGTCGATTTCTCTTCTCCCCTTTATTGAAAAAAATGGACAGGATTAATATAGGGGTTTTATACTTTTTTTCAAGGAATTTGTAAATTAATTATCATTTTTTTTTGAAAGAAGGATGGTACCGCATTGTTTACTTCGAAAAGAGACATTAGTTGTTGTACTCTTAGAATATGTGGTCTAACCCTATGTAGAAAACAATATAGATACAACCAAGGTTGTCTATGATGTCCATTGACAACCATGAATGTTATATCATTCTCATTGCTAATGTATTCCTCAAATATGGGGTAGTATAAAAAAATTATCATGTAATATATTCTCTTTCTCATTTATGTATTCAAATAACAAATTTCAAGTGAAAATATATTTTAGTCCACCTTTCCATTATATTACTCATAAAACAACAATACCCTTAATGAACAAGTTTGATACAATAAAAAAAAGTGAAATAATTGTAATTGGGATACCTCTGTTTTATGCTTTTGTTGAGATGAACTAATCTTCCAGATGTTCCAAAAACAAGTCTTCATAGCATATATTTTATGTTTTCACCCCCTTAAGGGGTGAATAGACTTTAATTTGACCTAGTATCAAATTTTATCAGATAGTCTTCATGATATTCATGTTTATAATAAAAAATTGTGCAATAATTCAAGTTCCTATCAGATCATGAATAACCATTAAATATTTGTTTCTCCCTCATTGTTCACCAGTTTATCCTGTTAAAAATTTACATCACCTTAAATTCCCTACAATGTTAACACAAATACTACACAAGAATAAGGGTATAAAATGGAAGAATTTTTAGATTCCTTTTAAGTGCATCAATTATTAGAATTGTTTCTCAACCCAATGACTACTTTATTTGTAGCTTTTAAGTTTCGGGTACTCTTCATGTTTGTGTCCACTCAAAATTTCACATTCTATGATATTTTTGACTATATAGACACTTAAATTTATTTCACCATCATATTTTGTGGAATTGTATTCCTCACTAATTACAATAATTTAGTAGCTTCCCATGGTACTTGTTTTTCTCTCTTCAACATATCCCTTTGAGCTAATAAAAATGATATACAATTATTTTCATAATTTATATACTCCAAGAACCTTCCACAAAACATTTTTGGGACACTTGATTTGTCATGTGTTGAAAACCTATCATGAAATTTGAATTCATCTTTATGTGGAACAATATTCATTCCATTTTCCTTTCTTCAACTACTGCTTCATCCTTAGATTTCTGTATTTGTCTAGAATCATTCAGTTGACCAAGAAAGATGATTAAGAACTTTTTAGTGACATATTTTTTCATAGAGTCTCGACCATGATTATTCAATGATTTTGAGCTACCTTTCATAGGTAAATTATCAATATATTCTTGAGGAATATCTTGATTCAATCCTATCTTCTATTTTCTCTCCTAGATTGATTCTCTTAAAAATTACATCTTGATAACATTCATTTCTATGGATTTTTTTGTAGAGGTCAATGATATGACTTCTAATTCCATAATAGAATCATATTTCATTGGTTTAAATTTGATTCATGTATTCCAATGTATCATCTTTCGTTGGAGTAGTATGATTTATAGTTTTCTTGACTTTCTTCGTCGTCTTATTTCCCAAATAATACTTTTCCATTGTGGTTTTTTACTTCTAAATTTGTTGTGGTGTTTTCTTATGATCAATATATAAATAGTGCATGGTTGGAATTTACCAGTACTCATCATAATTGTGACCAATTCCATTACAATAATCACATACATTTTCAAGATAAAAAAATCTATTCTTGATATATATATTCTTCTTTATCTATGTAGGTTGCTTCAGTTTTTTAGGTTTCCTCATTTATTATCATCTTTTATCACTAAATGAATTCCTCATGTTATTTCATTTGAAAACCAATTATTCCAATAATTAGAGGTATGATTTCCAAATTTCAATAATCACCAACATTTTCCAACAAATATTCTTCTTTTACTTGTAGTACTGATCTAATTGTATTTATTGCCTTGTTGTTTCTAAATTTTTCTTCCCTTATTTGGAGAATCATTTTGGGAGTAATTTTTATTCATCATACAAGTATTCACCCTTTATTTTGAGGTAGATTTATTACCATATATATCAACCATATTTTTCCCAACTATAGGATTTGAACATACATATGATGATGAGAGTGTATTAGTAGAAATAGAATTAACTATTTTATGGGATACCTTCTTCAATGATTTTGTAGAAGGTTGATCAATATATGAACATGGGCCCTTATTTACACCAATTAGATTCTTTGAAGATACATTATTTTCATAAAGAATTTGTGTGGCAACATCCCTTCATGGACCCTGACTCTCTTCATTTTTTTGGGGGGAAGAGTTTATCTTATCTACAATGTGGGAACTTCCAGCATGTGTCTCCTTTAAATTTATCTATTCAAACTCAACATACATACAGTTCATGGTGAAGGAAAATATCTCAGTTTCATCTTATTTCAGCCTTCATTCCAGTACGATTTTCATTCGATTGATATTTTCTTCATGTTGTCTACTACCTTAATTCATAGAGCTATCACGGTCTTTGATTCTTATGGATTTAACTTCCAATTGGGTTTCCATGACACAGATTATAGATTTATGATATTACACTAGAGAACATATCATCTACATATATTGTTTAATCAACATGGTTATTACATTCACTAAAATATCATGTTATTTGACCATACAAGTCTTGTATTCATGTTGAGCTTCGTCAACATTCATCAAATCATTGAACAATGTTTCGAGTGCATGGATTACAACTCAAAAAACTTGTTTACCCACAATGATTTCATAAGCGTTGCATTATAATTCATCTTTAATTACCAAAATAATTTTATTGAAATTTTCCCTAGATTATTCTTTTGATTCAACTTGGACTGTGAGAATATCACACCTTTTGAATTTATTTTCAAGTGCATACTATTTTTTATTGATTTCAACTTCAGAATATTCTCTCTCATCAAAAATATCCATGAATGAACTATGTATATATGAAGCCACTTTTTTGGATCACTACCATAAAAACATATTTTAGTAGTGCTTCCATTTAACAACGCTAAAAAAGTGATCATAAAGGGGGGACCTTTATCAGCTATTTTTTTAGCTATGAAAAAGGTATCCCATTTATTAGCACTTTTTAGCACTATTAAAGAGACCCCCCTTATCAATGTTTTTTTAGTAGTTCTGATAATGAGGGGGATTTATCAGCATTTTTTACTAGCATTTAAAAAGATTATATTTCATAAAAATTCCAAAAAATTATTGATATATTAATATATAAGTATATTTGTATTTATAATAATATAATATATATTTTTTAAATAGTCTTTAGATAATTATAAATAGAAATTTTTACTCAATATAAAAGTTATGTAGTGAAAATGTCTTATAAAATATTTTAAAAAAGTATTATTAATTAATAATTAGATAATTATCATTGTGTAATAGTCATTTAATAATAATTTGAAGACTCAGAAAATAGAAAAATTATAAAAGATCCAGAATAAGTTTAAATCATAACTCAATCTTCAAATAGCCATAACATTAGATTCGGGTGTCCATTTGAGATTTAAAACATATTAAATCAAATACTGTGATGGTATCTATGATTTCATGACCTGAGGATCCCTTTTCAATATATTTAATGTCCAAAATGGCCCAAAAGTCCCCCAAAACCGAGTTTTTAGTCCAGATAAACACATTTCTTATCATTCAATGGAATTCAGCCTTCTGGAAGGGGTTTTTTTCCATTTTCAGTGAGTAATTAATTTAATTTGAGGGATTAAATTCTTATTGATATTATGGATTTGAAATTTTATCATTTTTCACAATGTACTATTATTTATAATGAAATATACAATAATATATACTTATTTTTTATATATTTACACATAAAAATATTAATTTATAAATAAATAATTACATTTATTTACATATTAAATATATTTCTCAATATATAAGGCTTATCTATAAATAAAACTAATATTTATTTTATTTAAAATAAAAATTTATGTATATTTATATTTATGTACTTATATAATGTTTGTCTGTGTGGGTATATATATCTGTGTGTGTCTGTATTAACAAACTGATATATATTAATATACAAATAAATATATGGATAAAAAATGTAAATATATACATATATAGATATATATATTAATATATGATTAAATATATAGATATATAAATATATAAATATAACTATACGTGTATATATATATATATACGAATAAATATAAATACATATTTTCTTAATATAACAAAATATATATAAATATATATTTTCTTAATATTACAAAATATATATTTTCATATAAATATATATTTGTTACTATAAATATATATTAATATAAGAATAAATATAACTAAATAGATATAAATAAATAGATATATCATTAAATGGATTGAAAAGCAATATAGAGGATTGGTAAAGGAACTAGGAGCATAGTGGGAGGTCTCGATTTTGAATCCTTGGGGAGGCAGGGGCTCACATGAGGGTGATGGGTTCTGTTAGTGTTAGTAAAGGGGGGTGCTAGAGCTGTTAGAGGATTGGGGTGGGTTTGGGGCGTGCTACGGTGGTAGGGGTGTGCAGGTGCAGGTGGGGGTGCTTCATAGCATTGTTGAAGGGGGGTCATGAATTTTAAAACACCCCCAATGATTTATAGGTTTTTTTAAAAAAAATTATAACTTTCCTATAAAATTATAAAAAGAACTTACAAAAGAGGTATATTAAAACACCGCAAAAGAAGCACTAATAAATGACCCTTTTATCTCTACTTTTTTAGCATTGTTAATGTACTCTTTTATCAGTGCTTCTTAGCACTGATAAAAGGCCCCTTTTATCAGTGTTTTTTTGGCACTGTTAAAAGTTGTCTTTATAAGATTTTTCTTAGCACTGATAAAAGGTACCCACTTTATCATCACTAATAGTAACAATGCTTTTTAGGGCTCTAAATTTCATTTTTCTAGTGATTTTAAAGTCTATATTTATAGTAGTGTAACATTATTCATATATATTTCAAATTGACTATACAAGACTTCAGCACTTTTGATAGATTTAACTTCCTCATACTCTCCAAAACATGAGCTAGGTTCTTCATAAGAATCATTTTCAACTGATTTTACAAATTAAAATTGATCATTATCTTATTTCTTTGATATTTTTCTTTAATATCCCAACTTCCTTCTTCTTCCATTTTTTGTGTGTCATTGAAGATACCTACATTTTTTCTTCAATACGGGTGGAGAGTAAATTGTCCACCTAAGGTGATTCATAATCATATTAAAACATAAAATTCATATAAACATTGTAAAAAAATTGGATAAAAACATGGATCTACTAGGTGTCATACCTATACTCTGATACCAGTTATAGAGCCTAGATAGATCGTGTTGGGAAAATGAGAGGGGTTGAATAAATGTACCCAACATTTTTACCAATTTTTACTTTCCATCAATTAATTCCTATACTATTTTACCTTTGCCTTAGATTAGAGTAATGATTATATTGTGTTCTATTATCAATCACATACACATGTAATGTATATAATAAAGATAACATCTGCATGCAATTAATTTTACAAGGTCCAGTACAAAGAAATATTCCATTCCTTGATCAGACTATAGCTATTTCATGGATTATCATATCACTATAATTTGTAGTGATTACAAATTCCTAGAATTAACATATAATGTTATGGAAGTAAAAAAATCATTCTGAGTTGGTGTTGATCTTTATACTAGTACCCCCGGTCTTTAATGGAGTTTTTTATACCGAAACCAATAGTTATATAATGATATTCAGCAAAATTATTGAACAATATGTCTCTACTACAATGGTTGGATATTCATCACCTAGATAATCTTCTTCCTCAACTAATGGACTTTGACTTCTATTTAATCAACAAGATGTTATATATTTCATAATTTTACTCTTCAATAAATGGAAGAGAGATCATCCACTCAAACTCACATCCCTTTATATTGAAGAATTGATGAATTTACTAAGACAATATAAGATTACTTTTTCCTCAAAATATCAAATTCTTATGCAGATGCACCATATGTATTAACGATATTTGCCTCTATAGATGTGGAAAATAGTTGCACAAAATAGTATTCAAGAATATATTATGCAAGAATAAACTTTCGCTATCAGGTTTACTTACTAGATTATCAATGACATTCATGTATGAATCACATGGGCACATGTGAATATTATTCACACCATATTATGTTCCTCATTAAATCAATTAATTAAACACAATAAATTTAAACAACCTTGGACAATTTTACTATGATTTTTCTTAAAAGTGACTTAATATTTATCATGAATAGTACATGGGGTACTAGAAATTCTTGGGTGACTTTTCTTCTTACTAATATTAGTGACATGACAGGATTATGTGATTTTCATGTTTCCACACTTGCATAACTATTGATGTTTCATGTAAAGTTCTCCATTCAAGAACACTAACTATGTATATATTATTCACAAGATCACAAATATCATTGCACAAGAGCTTCATGTGACAGTAGGCATTATGTATAGATTTTTTCAAATTCATAAACACAAGAAAAGTTGCATTGTAAAATTACCTTTTGTGACAATGATTTCTCTTTCTAGATATTCTCATTAGATTAACAATGTTTGTCTGTGAGGTGCTTCTCTTGTTCACAAGACTTGATGTCTTTTTGGTTTCTTCTTCACAGTGCCTCTTTCACGTGACAGTGGTTTGTCTGTGGGTCTATATCAACTACTTCATGAGATAATAGGTATATATAGTTATTCCTTATTGAATGAGTTAACAATATTTTAGAACTCATGGGATTATCCTTCATGTGATTGATTCGTATGAGGAATAACTTCCTCCACATGAAGTCATCACATATATTATATGTTACTAATACGAGAGTTCACACTCTCTCTCTCTCTCATTCTCACGATATTCCAGTATTAATATAACTCTCAACCATGCCTCAGGTTTTATAGAGGTGGATGTAAAACCTATCCCCTATAAAGTTTTTTATTCCATGTAATTGTTTGATTGATTATGAGGATATCAGGATATTCATTAATTTCAAACATCTTGGAATTTCTAAGGAGTGTCGAGGTGATCATGCAATCACATAATTAATTAACATGATCATGTGGCACCTTGGTAACCATCTTGATATGGCATCGTGGTAATGATTTTATGTGATTCCTTCAGCACACTCAGTGGATATCCTAATGAAAATATAAAAAAATCATTTAACAATATATTCAAAATACTAAACCATATAGTGATCATTGACCTGCTAGTCCTTATATGATCGATTATCCTTCATGTGATAGTATTAGTGAACATAGTACAATGATAGAATCACAGTCAACATGTATCCATTATATCAATCCATTTAGTTGTGTTATCTTAGATCATCACACAAAGGCATCATTCGGTGTCACTATATCTTGCGACTGATTCATGTGATGTCAATGTCCTTAATTATTTATTGTATCAATACTTTGATAGAAAGAGTAGAGATGTATGGTTTTCCTAATATCATGTGTTTAGAACTCATTTAGAGTCCAAATATGACATGTAAAATTCAAAATATGTGGGGATGTATTCAAATTATAATGGCATGGGATCAGTCAATTTGAACTTATGATATGTGGGATTAAACAGATGGCTCATATAATCAGGATCAGACTATGGTTTATTTAATGGGTTTTACAATTTTTTTTAAAAAATGGGATAGGGTTGTGTAATGTTTTAAAAATGGGACCGATGATGTGTTGACCCGGTTCATGGATCTCCTCTCACCACGATGCATGAATGAGATTCCCGCTTCCTATGAAAATTTTATGAAGGAAGCATGAACCCCATTCAGTCTACCTTCATAATTTTTATTTAAAAAAGTAATCACTAATTATAAATATTATTAAAATAATAATATATAATAAATATAAAATCCTTAATATGTATAAAATATCAACAGAAGGATTCTCTTCACATTACATTTTGATTTGTTTGGGATATTTTTTTTATTAGCCTTCATGGATGATTGTACATAGATGGATGGATTCTAAGGGAATATGGGATGGGAGGGGATATAAGGAATGAATTTTAGAGTTCCTAGATTAAGATCATTTGACGGAGATGATGTCAGGGTAAACCTCCAAGAGTTATGGAAGAGATAGTATAGTGACACAGTATGTGATTTTTTTCATCCACTTTATTTTCTCAATCTCGTTTAATAGATTAATATATAGATAAAATCTCATTCTTGATATGACTATTAAACCCGGAACACATATTTTTGATGTGATTGAAATTTTTTATCTAATCACAATTCTAACATGATAAAATAGGTTTTATTTTATTTATATTATTGGATCTATTACATAAGGAATAATATATTTTTTAAACACTGTTTTTTGAGTTTTTTTTTCAATGACACATAACATATAAGACTATCTAGGTATATAAACAATGATCGAGAGAGGGGAACTAAAATTCTACAAAAAATCTTATACATAAAAAAAATATGTTTATAGAATACATAAAATACGAATATTTGTGCCATTTTTACTTTATTAAAATATGGTTATATATGTATTTATGTAGATGAAAAACATTAATGTTTTGTAAACATGTGTTATAGATATTTATAATATATATAATTAATGTTTAAATTATAAATATATATATATATAACATCTTGTAAACACAATATATTTAATGTCTCCAATGTGTTCCAAGAGTGGTAAAAAACACCCCAGACATCCATAATTTTATCACCTATTAGAGATGTTTTAATCCGAAAAGCATCCATTGAATATTGTGAACCAGTAGAAATTGTGTCCTTCTTTGGAAAGTATAAATAATTATCTTCTCAAAATTTGTAATATGAACTTGTATTTTAATACATCTCACATTAAGGTTCTTTTTATCTTCAATAATAATCACCTACTCTTCACATATATCCATTATTCAATTATGTTATTCATTATGAAACATTTTTTGTTGACATATATTCATGTTCCATGATCTTCTATGATTTTACATCCAATTCAAAATCATTGAGATCAACAATATTTATCAAAATTTATTGAATTTACTGAATCTTTTCTTATGGATCCTTTTTGTATTAAAAATAAGTAATATTATTATTATTTATTAATAAAATAAAGGATATTATTTTTTATACATATATACATAATAATATTAAGTATTATTTTGAATATATAAAGATAAATTATTGATTTTTGTAGATATTATAATAATTTTAAGGTATTTATTAAAACAATTAATAGAACCCTACAAATTAGAATAGTAAGACACATACAACATGTATCATATATGTAATATCAACCTAATATTTACCTATAGTGTGGATTCTCTTTTAGCCCATAGTGAGGTGTATACTGGATGCGTCCACGATGTGTATTTTTATTTCTCTTCTCTCGTGCATGGTGATCCTATATATCAACATTGGTAACCACCCCCACTTCCTATTATGTGACAGACGGTGTTTGTACAGTCTAAACACTTATACCATGCCATGTCTCTATTGATAGTGGATGCTAATTGGAACTCTCACCAACATGTAAAGAAGATGGTTGCTTTGATGAAAATGTATGCATAGAAGAGAGTAATTAATCATATAGTTGAACACTTTCAATGTCTATATCTACATATGGGTGTGACTGAGAATTTATAGATGAATCAGATTGATAAGGATGAACACCCTCCTCCTGTGGAACAATAGCATACAGATGATCATGATGAACGCCCTCCTCCTGTGTAATAACAACATCTATAATAGGGTCATCATCTCCTGGTACATCTATATGAGTCTCAGCAAGCTCCAAAAAATCTACATAATGTGTTTTATCAGTGAAAATTCAATGATAAATCTAATTTATCAAAGTAATCAACTCTAGAAAAGTGATGTGAAAATATTTCTATTCCTAATGTGCCCCTCTATTCTGGAATCGAATTATGATGTAGATAAAAAATATGTATATCCTATGAAAACAAATTCTGATGTTATGTAATGTTAATAAAAAATATATTGAATAGTGGATGTAATAATGTATACAAACTCATAAAATCCCCATCCATGTCATTTTAGAAATCAGACTGGGGACCTGTAATACTAGGACGCATAATTCGACTGATCGTACAAATGAAAATGTGTTTTCCATGTCCCTTATAACTGGAACTCCTGTCATCTATCCCATAGTCCAATATATTTGGAATGGTATCTCCTCCAGTCAAATTCTCTCTTTCCTGACATCTTCATGGAATTTAGTGAAGCTAAGTAAATTGGTGGGTTAGGAATAGGCTGAAAAAATATGAACTGCCTCATAACTCTGTCAGTTTGATTCCACTCGACTATATGAAAATGAATCAATGGAACCATTCAAGAGCTAGTAGAAGAACAATGCCTCTTGTGATCTACATCTTATTGATGCAACATGAACTGCATAGATCCCTCTTTTATATTCTAGACAAGATTACACTCATCTATACTAGAATTCCATGTCCACATCCTCCAGAAGAGGTAAATACATTAAATATACAAAAGTAGTGTAGTGATCGACAAAAAGTGTTCCACCAATTAGCCTAAAAATATATGCATGTTCAAACCATAACATGAAGATATCAACAACATCCTCTACTAGATGTGTGAAGTGATTGTCTAACAAAGTAATGCATTATATATCACCAATAACGGAGATTCCAACATCATGAACCTGTATTCCCAGTAATTGAGGAACAAGGATGAGCCAACATACTACAGCTCATCATGTCATAGCTTCACCATCAATGGGGTGGCCTAACATAATAGGCATACCCTGTTAGGTAATAGTCATCTCCCTCTCTCTAAAATAGACCATATGTGACTATGGCCTCCATCTCTCTACAAGAGGAAAAATTATATGATGATCGAAAAAGGTGATGTCTCGCACTGTTATGCCATATAATCTAACGTGATAAAGAATTGGGATGATAGTGAGAGGCTGTGTGAAATGATAGAAGTGATGAGATCTACAGACACTCAAAGGATGCACAAGAAATCCCTCTAAAACCAACTGCGCTTCATGATTAGCCTAAGATGTGAGCAATGGATACTCTTCCATCGGATGAAATGATATCGTCATTACTTATTGATAGTAAATTTAATAAAAACTATAAAATTTTATTAAAAAATGTATAATAATGAAAATATCATAGAAAATACATTAGGGTGGTTTTGTGGGATTAGGTTATGAATATCTGGTTTTATGGATCTCCAATATACATTAATTTATTCTAATTTTTTTATATAACACAACAGTGATGATAAAACCACATTGAAGATGTGGAAGCATGATATATTCATTTTTCTTGTATGTATATTTTTTTTAAAAGTTATAGTATCACAAATACACTTTATATTAGAATCTAGAAATGGGATCACCCAAAATTAAAGTATCTAAGAAATGTATCTGGTCAATAATTAACGGAATCATTACTAAAACATTCACATACCAAAAAAATATACACACTTATGATAAAATAAATATCCTAAATCATGGATAATGGGATGTGGAGCTCTATCCTACCACATGGGGACATCTCTTATAAGTATTTCCTTATTTTTTACATATACGAAATCACTGTTCCACATCTAGTTATAGTGGCTAATCCATCTCATTTTAGATTCCAGTTGACATTGGTCTTCCTCAGGGCTTCAACCTAGTAGTATTAATCCAATAATTTAAAAAACAACAAAAATTTAAAAATAACATAAATGAGAACAAAACCATGTTATGAATCATGGATATATAAGGGATGATAGTAAGTTGATTATGAGGAAATGGGATTGAATGAAAGTCATCAAAAGGAATCCATGATTCCCTATAATAGTTAACCAAAGCATTTATGTGATACATTGGGTCAACATAGGGCTCCCATGATATATTTACCGAATAAAAATATTTAATAACATGTACACATGGATATAAAAATTATTGAATGTTTCTGCAATCATAGTACCTATTATCCAACATCTCCCCAAGCATTCTACCACTACTGCATGTAGCCTGAACGAAGAACAATCTTACCTAAAAGCTCATATTTTTTCTATAAAAGGATAAAAAACTCCATCTCGAAGTCTCATTCAGTATCTGATCAATATCACTTTGGAAATGCTTAGTAAAATGCACATCATTTTTAATTCTTTGATAATCCATTTGGGAAAAGTCAAAAAAGTAGAGCACACATCTATAAAAAATCTGTTGCACTAATCATGTGATCGGGATCATTCAATCACCCATGAGGACCCCATTTATGCACTCTACTATATTAAAGGTCATAGGTCCATATCTATGGCCACCATCATATGTTAATAACCATTTTTCATTTGAAATATGCATCATATATTCATGTACATATTCATTCTCCAAATGAATATCTTCAAAACATTGATAAAATCTATTTTTAGGGGCTCATATTATGAATCCATAACAAAATAATATATTAAAAATATATTAAAGTTTCATTAAATAAAATGTATGTTTAGAAAGGAACACCTAACTTGAGTATTGACTTCATTACTGACTCATCTCTAAAATTCTTATGGAAATTATTTTAAATATGTTGAATGCAATATCGATGATAAGAATTCAGCTCAATCTATCAAACCCATCACTATTTAAAGCCTCTATAATCACTCGATGGAGATTAGATATCCGATAGGCTCCCTGGTTGTGTGTGACATGAGTGTGACCACATTCCAAAAACTAGCTCCAGGTTTCAAAAATATCCTTTTGAACAATAGAAAATGATAGTAGTAGAGGATCGTGATTGCTATCAAGTGTGGTATAAAGAAGTAGAAAACCTGTAAAACTGACAATAAGAAAATTTCCATCAACCTGAAATATTTTTTTATAATAGGGAAAAGGAGTGATTCATTGATTGAATTAACAAAAAAATCATATTTAACATCACCTTTGATCAATCAACTTAGTGATTGGGGGACACATACTCAACAATGTCCAAATGATAAAAAAATATTATTGTTGATAGCCAAAAATTCAATAATTTGTTGAAACATTGCATAACATTCATCCAAATAACCATACAATTTAAAAATTACATTATATTTTTCATTCTATTCATTATTATAGGATATATTATGGTTATACAACTAATGAACCCATTCCTAAATAAGGGAAATAGGAACATCGTGACATGTCCATATCATCTCAACAATAACAGTTGATATAAAACCTTAATCTAGGGAAGAGTGACACTCCGACAAGGTTAGATGCACACAAGTGTGTGGGACTTCTAATTTTGGTTATCTTCCAACATGTAAAAAATTTATCAAATATTTTCATTCACCGAAATTTACATTATTCCCCATATTTTTTGTAATGAATGAGATATTTTTTGTTCTTTGACTCGTCAACCACAAATGTGAAATACCACTCCATGTCGTATTTCTTTACCACCTTTTTCATGTCATGTTTACTTTCAAACACTGACCCGACATAGATAGTGTTATCATTTTATGCAGATCTATTTCCTACAAATCTAGGAAATTTAGAATCCAGTGTAATGAAAGCCCAATAAAATTGTTGTCACGTGACATTCCTTTAACTAAGGAAGTTAATACTGAGGAATTATAACCACCAAATGGTGGGTGTCATGGATTTCAACCTCTCATAGGAACCTCTGAATGTTCATTCCCAAAATCACCATGATGTGGAAGCCTACCTTTCAAAAAACCTTAGAAGGTTTCTTCCCTACATCAATGTCATGCAGATCATCTCCTATTGCATCATCAGATTATTCTTCCTATGATAATATTTCATTCACTATATCAGTACTATATATAATAATTCCATCTATATTTATTTCCAAATTCTGATTGACTTATTGATAATTTATTTAGATCAGAGGATTCATATGATAAGGAGTCAATGAAAAATATTGATGTGAAGGACCAAGTTCTACAGATTTCAAAAAATGTGGTTCTATAGTAGTTGGGTGCACTATATATATCATAAATCACCACATATAACTCCATAAAACCATTAAGAAACTACTATATATAAAAGGAAGATTCATCTATCCAATCATCATCATTGACTAGAGGGTACACGGTGTTCTAGAAACGTTCAGGATGTTGCAGATGTCGATGTGTTATTGAGGAAATGGATTGATCATTCTTCAGTTTTAACTAACTAAGAATATTATTTTTAACTTTATCTAATGTTAGAAAACCATGAATATTTTACACTCTAGTAGGTGGAAAACAACAGATAAAACCATGCTCGAAATAAATTGCCTCTCCATTGTAATAAATTTTCATAGATATGATTACTTAGGAAAAAATAAATCATAAAATATTATATACTATATCAAAATTATAAATTATTTAAATTGGTTATGATTGAATAATTGAATTCATATTGAGGCTTCTTCTATGTATTGGTTTATCATTTTTAAGGTATAGTGATGTTGATATTATTACCAAATAAAATTTAATATAATGCTATATATTTATATACAATTTATCAAATGTTTCATAAATTTTAATAACATATGAATAAATAACCCCGACTTAATCTAGAGACATACTATGGATTAGTATTTCATTATTTGATAAACTATCCAAAACATATGGGTGGACTCATAATGTATCTATTATGAAATATTTCAGCAACCAATGGTCTATATTCATAGTGTAACACCTCTGGTGGAATTCATGTTCTCAAACACCTCTTTAGGAATGACTCTTCAAGGAAACCTCTTCGGGGATGCCTTTTTGGGGATGCCTCTTTAGGGACACCTCTTATCGATCAACTTTTAATTACAAATTTATTCGCATGCATGTAAGGGGGTCTAGGTGAATGAAATAAATAACTCTCTTTAATCGGACATACATTTCCTTACAAAAATTGTGTGGGATGACTCATAGGTCATCAATGTGAAAACTGAAAATGTAATTATTACCAATTATATAACCACAAGAAAAAAGACATGTAATTTCTATTATACATTGATCGATCATCTCATGATCAGTCATCACCCAATACTCCTAACATGTTTTTTATATACTCATCATGTTTTATATATTATATGAAATTACCTATTACTAGATGAAATATATATTAAATATCTACACTTATTTTCCAAAAAATTAAAATTTTAATTTTAATTTATATATATATATAATAATAATATTTAATTTTATTATTTCAAACTAAAATAATTTACAATTACATAACAATCATTAAAATACTAAACACTTATTTTGTTTTCATTTTTATAAAATTTCATATATATATATATATATAATGTTTTTTGTTATTATACTACCTTCAAAAATATAAGTAACGATATTTTATAATTTATTACATGAAATAATATTTATTTACACTTAATATTGTTTAAATTTTTTGATTAAAATTATTATTACAACTAAAAAAATATTATAATTTACTCTTACAAAAAACAATTAATACAATATAAATTAATGTTATTTTAATTTTAATAAAATTATATTTATATAATTTTGTTTTGTAATTTATCTATTTTACAATATTTAGTTAATTATATTTCATACATCATTATATCATATAATAATTTTTTACAGTTAATATATTCTAAAATTTTTATTTATAGAAATCTATTTTCATATCATTAACAAAAACAATTATATATATATATATATTAATAATTTAAATATAATACTTAATATAACTGATATATTTTTAATACATTATATAGATAGTTAATAGAATATTATAATTTTGTTTAATATTAATTTAAAAATAACATATATCATTTACATAAAAATGTGATAATGTTTCCAATTATATTAAAACTATATATATATTATAAAAAATAATTTTATTCCCTTATATATAAAAATCACATTATAATATCGTATTTAATTATCCTAAACATTCGATATAAATTAATAAATCAAATATTAACACATTAAAAAATTAAATCATACAAAAGAAAGTAATTTACACATTCATACACGAATCAATACAAATTAAATAAATAAAACATACAAACAATTAATAATTTCTACACATCAAAATTTAAATAAATAAATCATAAAAAGAATATAAATAAATAGAATTAGACAATTAAAATTTTAAATAAAAATTTTACCTTCATAAAAGGAGTAAATATTTTGTGTGAAAGAAATTTTTCAATGATTTGAAACAAATATCAAAGGATAAGGATGGAGATTTGAGGGGGACCTTTTATTAAAATGCAGCATCAATATGTATAAAACTTGAACATGCATCCTCTATCCACTTCGCGATGGTTGTGTGAACAAGGCTCATGCCTTGTTGGTGGTAGAGACAGATGTGTGAACCTAGTTAATGAATAATTTTGGGAACATAGATGTCTAATTGAAGGTAATGCATCATGGATCTCATTTTTCATATTTTTTGGAACACCATCAAATTTTTTTAAGAAATATTATAAAACCCATTAAAAAATTCCTCAAATGATGCTAGTTATTTCCATAATTTTAATGATATATGAATGAGTTTTTTTCTCTGTGATTTTTTTAAAATGTGTCTAGGTTAAAAATATTTTAAAAAATATGAACGGAAGGTGGTAGCACTACTATCTCCATACATTTAAGTTGAAAAGTTGCAATGTCGTTTCATCATTTCACCTAGAATAGAAAATATATATTTTTTACTGTTTTAAATATTCTTCTTTTTATATTTAAATAATTTATATTTATATTGTATATATATATATATAACATACATTTTAAAAATAATTTATCTACAATATAATATCCAGTAGTACTTTCATTACGGTAGTCTAGATTCTAATAAAAACCCTTACCTAGGCTCCCTTTTATTTGAAGGATTTTCCATGAAAATATTATGCATTTCTGATGTGGGATTTAGGTTCTCCATATCCTGTGCTGAAAATTATACATTTTCAATGTGGGATTCAGAAATGTTTAAATTATGTGGATTTTAAGGAATATAAAATATAAAATATAAGACCAATATAAATCAAACCAAAAATGTGGATTAAACATATAAAAAATGGTTGGAAAAAATAATAATTTCATAATAAATATTGATGAAAAATAATTTTTATTCTTTAAAATAAACCAACATGAAACATAAAAATGTTTCAAGTACATGACTATGAAATCATATAATGTATAAAATATAAGACCAATATAAATGAAAATTAAACCATGGATTAAAAAAATAAGAAATAGTTGAAAATAAAAAGAATTTCATAAAAAATATTGATGAAAATAAATATATAGGTTTTTAAGACAACCAAATTAACATACTTAGAAAATGTTTCAAGTATGTGAATTTAAATTCTTATAATATATTATCTATAAGGAGAATTCAAATGAAACATAAAATAGAGATTAAATATATACGAAATAGTTAATAATAAATTATTTTTTTAGTAATATAATTATTTATTATATAATTATTAATTAAATAAAATTCATTATTGAATTAGTAATATAATTATTAATTATATATTAGGAAGGTTCTGGACACGAGCAAGCTCAGTCCTCAAAATTTATTTTAGAAAATATAAATACAATGAAACACCAAACACATGTTCCACAAAAGTCACTGCCAAACTAGAAAAATGGAAGAACAAATCAACCCAAAACACTAAAAATTACAAAGTGTCACAACATAATGCAACCCATTATTAGAATCCAACGCCCCAAAGCACCACACATCAATTCTCAAACCACAAATTCAAGATTGTCCCAATAGCCAATAATTGACATAGCGCTACATGATCTGGTCCCTCCCCCGAAGTAATCGCACAACCCAGTTCATTTGGGCCCCTAAAGTCATTGAAACCCCCAAGGGTTAAAAGTTGTAATTGTCGTCGCCAACTATCCCAGCAGGACAACAACTTTCCTCTTGCACCTGGCCTTGTGAAGTCATCCTCGACCTGCACACATCACTGAATGTAATATCACTCAACTCCACAATTATAATATATCTGAAAACCAAAATACCAAAAACGAAACATGGTGTTGGGTGTGTCTTCTAAGGGCCACACCATCTCGCTGGAGCTTGTCGACAATTCTCCATCCATGAACGCATCCCACCTTCTGAAAACATAATCACATACTGAAAACTAGAATATGCAATTATCATCATAGTCCCCACTGACAGGTAGGGCTATATCACCACTTTTGGGTGATCCCACATCAAGTGGTCTCCCTTCAGGCATCTTCATCATCGTACCTATTTCTCTAGCCAAAGCCCAACCACAAATAGAACAGTAGGGAAAATCTTCAAACCTAAATCCTTGTATCTAAATTGAGGCACATCAAATCCAAATCCCACATAGGGATACCACACAAGCCTCCCACATCGGTCATGCTATATGGGGTGAATTTAGTGAACAATAGGGATAAAACTGGCAGTTGATATCACCGTCGACATCTCCATAACATATCGATACATTAGACCCAAAGACGATCCGGACTTTCCATTTTTGGTATATCATCCTGCCTTTTAATCACATAATCTTTTATGACATTTTACAAAACCAAGGATCTTTAAGGTTTAGGGTTTTGGAAACCAGGAACTTAAAACATGAAAAGATAAAACATTCTTCTTAAACACTTGAAAGGCTTCTCCTCTTGTTCATCCTAGGTTCATTACTGTATCTCATAACCTGGGGACATACATCAAAAGAATAGGTGAGCAGAATACCCACTAAGGGAAACAAGGGAAACATTTAACATGTGAACATGAGATATATCAATAAAGTCATGAAAAGAACATTATGGCACGAAAATGAAATCATGAGGCATATCATAATAAAAATAACATTTTTCATAACTTCAAGATGTTGCTACAACATTTAATGTTGACAATCATTTCATTTCACCAAGGTCCATCCTCAAGGATTCATTAAAAATTACAAAGGTTATTCACCAAGGTATCAGTCTAAAAAGTCATCTTTAGAGATTAAGTCTTTACCTAATGCATTGGAGCGCTATCTGGGCGCACCCTTGACATGTCACTATTATCATTTGAGAAACATATACTATCATCAATAATTTCATAATAAACTCATATATCATAAATGGAATGGGTTTCATTTCATAATCATAAGGTTTTAAAAACTGTTTTAAAGACATGATCTTTGTGGCACTTCAAAACCCACAGAAAAAGAAGGTGGGTCTCATGTATGTAAATCCCAGAATTTAAAATAGAACATTTTGGTATATATGTGAATACCCTTATAGAAGATACATATTTGAGTATTCACATAATAAATTAAAATAACTTTAGAACAAGAGAGAGATACATTTTGAGATGTAAATTCTGCAGCATAACGACTATGTTTGGGGGTTTTAGAAAACATTGAAAAGAGAGGGGACATGGATCAAACATTCATAAATGACCCATAAAATTGTAGAGGGATAGAATATGAAGGATATATGAACATGGTAATGAAATTTGAAAGATATACCATATGAAATGAAGAACATTAAAGGAAGAAAAAAATAATATTTCTCTTATGAAAATTCGGTAGCCTAACGGTGTCCCTTAAACTTCAAAAAATGAATTGACAAGACCAAATAGGGTCACTTATAATATGAAAATAAAAGATCATTTTGATAGATATAGATATCATACCAAAACATAATAAAAAGAAACTTTTAAGACATGACATGAAAGTATAAATTTGAAAATTGAGAAAGGTGAACGAATCACCTAAAAATTTGGCAGCCTAACGACACCACTTAAAACTTCAAAATACTAAATTGAAGAGTTCAAATAGGGTCTCTCATAATATGAAAATAAGAGATCAGTATGATAGATATAGATATCATACCCCAAAAAAATAAAAAGAAACTTTAAATACTTGACATGAAAGTAGAACATTGAAAAATGAGAAAGGTGAACGAATCCCTTAAAAATCCGGCAACCTAACGGCACCACTTAAAACTTCAAAATACTGAATTGAAGAG
Organism: Viscum album; assembly: GCA_963277665.1. NCBI lineage: Eukaryota > Viridiplantae > Streptophyta > Magnoliopsida > Santalales > Viscaceae > Viscum > Viscum album. The sequence continues at coordinate 1,453,669,619 of OY728155.1, forward strand.
ATAAAATAGTGTCTCCCATAATATGAACATAAATGTTAAGTATTATATATATAGATATCATACCCCAACAAAATAAAAAGGAACAAGAAATACTTGAGGTGAAAGTAGAACTTTGAAAAATGATAAAGGTGAACAAATCCCTTAAAAATCTGGCAGCCTAACGGCGCCACTTTATCATTCATAAAATGAAATGATTAGAGAAATAGGGGGTCTCTCATCATATGAACATGAAAAAGACAGTAGTATGAATAAAAAATAACATCCTCCAAAAAAATATAATGGGGCATAAATGAAATGACATAAAAGATATTACTTGAAAAGAAAGAGGGAGGTCGGATCTCTTACATTAAAATGTAACTCTTAAAACATAGAGGTTGGGACCTTGAGGGCTTGGGGGAACCTTGGGAGGACTCCATGGGAGGTAATGAGACCAGAACATCGTTGGGGGAGAGTGGGGAGTGGAATGGATGAGAGGATTTCTTGGTATTTATAGGGAAAGTGAGGGGACACGGCATTAATGGCAAGGGTCACCTCACAAGTGGTTTTCTAAAAACCATGGGCTCTCCCATGGTATTTCCCATGGAGTTTGGCCTCATGGGGCCCCATACAATAATTCATCTCCTTTGGTCGGAAAACCATTATAATATCTCATGAAATCAACATGACACAGTTATGATGTCATTAATCATACTAAAACCCTAAAAATGCATTTTTACTATTCACTAAAAATTCATATTTCTCAGAAAAATCCCAAAATTTCTTCTTAACCAAATATCGATGCTTTGATTACAAAAATGAACTCCATTTTATAAAAATAATTTTTTAAATATTTTTATTTAATTTTTAAATAAATACACTATTCACCGAAAATTCTATTTTTTCAGAAAAATCCCCAAAAATTACCATAACATAATATCGATGCTCTAAGTTCAAAATTAAAGTCCATTTTATAAAAATAATTTTCTAATTATTTTTAATTTAATTTTTAATTAAAAAACAATATTCACCCAAAAAAACTAATACTTGACTAATAATTTATGAAACCGTTATTTACCCATTTTATTGAATCACATTACTTAATCATGGTGTCTAAATTATATTAAAACATTTTTAAGTGAGATTACTAATACATTTGGTCACATTAATAATCCTAAGCATAAAATCACTATTCATAATTTACTATTCATGAAAAATTAAGTTGATCTTATTAGACACTAAATTTCATACTGTACATAATGGTAGAATGCCATTTTTTGAAAATAATAACACATTTTTAATTATTTAAGGTTTACATAAACATTTTTAAAATATCCTTTCTTTAAAATTCATAAATAATATGCATACAATATTTATCCAGAAATCTGAAAATTCATAAATTTCAACAAAAGAAGAAATCAAAAATTTTATTTCAAACAAAAGGATTATACAAGGCAGTTATGGTCTCCTTACATATACCCTTATCAGACCAGCATAGGACCTAAGTGTAAGGTGAGCTTAGGTGAGAGAATCTGATGGAGGCTATGCCAACATCAAACGAGTAGTAATTTATATCAATTTGAACTTCTCGCGAGGCAATTTCATTCTAGATTTACACGATGGAGTTTGTCTTGGGTTTGGTCCAGAGCAAAGCCCAGGGGTGCTACCTCCTTCCCATGTTCTGTTAGTTGGGCTTCGATCGGTCCAAGACTACTGGGTGAGGCCATCAAATCTTCTATCTATATTAATTAACTAAGATCACTTGTATTTAGAGACAATGATCGCAACATTTAGTTTCCAAGGGTCATACTGACTAACGGTCATATAATAGTCAAAACCCAACAATCTAATTTTAATTATACTCATGTTATTAAATGAAACAGTATTGTTGAGTATAAAATAAAATAACACAAAAAATTAGGAAACAAGATTTATTCGAAATTTCGTGTCGTTACATTCTTCCCCCCTTAAGAAATTGCATCCTCGCAATTTTTAAAATTGGGTTTTGAAATTTCATTGAAAGTCCCACATTGGAAAAGGATTCAGTAAAACTATTTATTTAAACGAAATAAAGGGAAGTACAAAGGTCACCCGAGTTAACCCACACTAGGATTACATATAGGAAAACATGGACATGGAGGACAAAACAAAGGGTCAAGTTCTGAGGGGGAGTGATAAATAACATGATTAGGAGAAAGTTAACCATGAGAAAATCCAAAACTTATGATGTGTGTAAATGGTATTTGATTACCTAGTAGGAAACATAAACCAAAAACGTTTTTGTTGTATATTCCTTTTCATAATTTTGAGGAATTCATTTACTACATTGAAAAAAAACATAAGGAAATATACCTACCTTCAAGTAGAGTTTCATCCTTTAATAAGTCTCTACCAAAACTAATATTTTCTCCAAACTATGATAATTCAAAAACCCTTGGTCTCATCAAAAGCACAATAATAGTCTTCTAGAGAATAATGTATTCAACAATAGAAAAACTATCTATCTTTAAACATTTATCCCAAAAACAGAAAGGGTAAGATAAAAAACTCTCCAAAAAGAAAGAATCCCATAAGAAGGGAAATAACATTTAATTCTTCAATGTTCAAGGGTACTACCCAAAGTTCATCATAGACCATTCCATAAATAACAATCCTTAAAAATTCCTCAAAATAAACCAAACTAATATTGAAACCAAAAATACAAGAAGGATTTGATAACATAGTCTTCCAAAATAAACTTCATTATTCATCTCCAAACAACATCATCCACTCCTAAAATCTTATAACAAAAGTAGATAAACTAAAAATATTTTCCCCTAGATAGGTTAAGAATTTCCATATGTAACCTAAATTACTATAAGTCCACCTTAAATTCATCGATTCTTCAAAATATAAGTCAAACTTTACTCCTCAAAGAAAATACCGTAGTAATCTATTTACCTCAATCAAATATGGTTCCCAGAATAGTGAATGTCTTCCAAAATAATAATCATTTTTAATCCGTAATCATCTCTGTCATATTAATATAGGAATCGTCACGTTTCCTATCACATTAGTTGTTGGTACATGTTCATCCATTTCCCACGATTAACTACGAAAAGAATGTACAATTAAGGGCTTGAATACTTAGCCAATATTCATTAAAAGGAAACTTTAAGCATAGAAGGATAAACTTGTAGAAGGAAAATATACCCTAAAATGTGATCCCCAAGGTTCCAATCTAGGTTATCCATGATCATATATTCTTATGTGAATCATTATTTTATTTTTTCATTGTTCCTTTAATAATGGTTCATACTAAGCTTATGGATTTACCAAAGCATATCCCCTGGGTGTGTCATAACCAAGAGTGCAGAAAGGCCCGTTGTCATGTACCAATTCCCATTTGAGTCTAGCTCAAAGCAGTGTTTTTGGGTTTTACCCCTAGGTACATCTGTGTCAGAGCCACCTCTACCTGCTCGTATCCAGATATGGATGTATTTTCTTGGCAACCCCTTAATCAATACTCACCAAAATACCAGGAAGATTTCATATATATAAACTATTCTATAGACTTATTCATAATGTTTTCATATCCTGATTTTAACAAATAACTAATACATCCTTAGATACCAACTATATCATCCATCATTTTTATGACATAAACTTTCATTACATTTTACAAAACCGAGGATCTTTAATGTTTAGTGTCTTGGAAACTAGGAACTTAAAACATGAAGACACAAAACTTTATTCTTAAACACTTGAAAGGATTGTCCTCATGTTCATCCTAGGTTCATTACTTCATCTCATAACCTGGGGACATACATTCAAATAAAGGGTGGGCAGAAGGCCCAGTAAGGGAAACAAGGGAAACATTTAACATGTGAACTTGAGATACACCAATAAAGCCATGGAAAGATCATTAAGGCACGAAAATGAAATCATGAGGCATATCATAATAAAAATAACATTTTTCATAACTTGAAGATGTGGATACAATATTTAATATTTACAATCATTTCGTTTCCCCATGGTCCATCCCCACGGGGTCATTAAAAATTACCAAGGTTATTCACCAAGGTATCAGTCTAAAAGGTCATCTCTAGAGATTAAGTATTTACCCAATGCATTAGAGCGCTATCTGGGCGCACCCTTGAAATGTCTTTATAATCATGTGAGCCACATATATCATCATCAATAATTTCATAAACAAATCATATAGCATAAAAGGAATGGGTTTCATTTCATAATCATAACGTTTTAAAAACTGCTTTAAAGACATGATCTTTGTGTCACTTTAAAACTCACAGAAAAGGAAAGTGGGTATCATATTTGTAAATCCCAGAATTTAAAATAGAAATTTTTTGTATATATCTGAACAACCCTATAGAATAGAGATCTTTTAGTATTAACTTAATAAAATAAAAGATCTTTAGAACAATATAGAGAGACATTTTGAGACGGAAATTCTGCAGCATAATGACTATGTTTCGGGGTTTTAGAAAACATTGAAAAGAGAGGGGACATGGGTAAAAAATTCATAAATGAACCATAAAACAGTAGAGGGATAGAATATGAATGATATATGAACATGATAATGAAATTTGAATGATATTCCATATGAAATGAATAACATTAAAGTAAGACAAAAATAATATTTCTCTTATGAAAATTCGGCAACATAACGATGTCATTTAAACATCAAAAAATGAATTGACAAGATCAAATAGGGTCTCTAATAATATGAAAATAAATGATCAGTATGATAGATATAGAGATCATACAACAGCATAATAAAAAGTAAATTTAATGACATGACATGAAAGTAGAAAATTGAAAAATGATAAAGGTGAACGAATCCATTAAAAATTCGGCAGCCTAACGACGCCACTTAAAACTTCAAAATACTGAATTGAAGAGATAAAATAGGGTCTCTAATCATATGAACATAAAAGATCAGTATGATAGATATAGAGATCATACCACAAAAAAATAAAAAGGTACTTGAAATACATGACATGAAAGTAGAACTTTGAAAAATGAGAAAGCTGAACGAATCCCTTAAAAATTTGGCAGCCTAACAGCGCCACTTAAATCATCAAAATAATGAATTGAAGAGATCAAATAGGGTCTCTCATCATATGAACATAAAAGATCAGTATGATAGATATAGATATAATACCCAAACAAAATAAAAAGAAACTTGAAATACTTGACATGAAAGTAGAACTTTGAAAAATGAGAAATGTGAACGAATCCCTTAAAAAATCGGCAGCCTAATGACGCCACTTTAACATTCTTAAAATGAAATTATGAGAGACCAAGGGGGTCTATCATCATATGAACATGAAAAAGACAGTAGGATGAATATAAAATAACATCCGCCATCAAAAGATCATGGAGCATAAAAGAAATGACATAAAAGAGATTACTTGAAAAGAAAGAGGGAGGTCAGATCCCTTACCATAAATCATAACTCTTAAAAATCAAAGGTTGGGACCTTAAGGGCTTGGGGGACATTGGGAGGACTCCTTTGGAGGCAATGATACTAGAACATAGTTATGGGAGAGTGTGGATTCGAATGGATGAGAGGATTTCTTGGTATTTATCGGGAAAGTGAGGGGACAAGGCATTAATGGCCAAAGGACACCTCACAAGTGGTTTTCTCAAAACCATGGGCTCTCCCATGGTATTTCCCATGGAGTTAGGCCTAATGGGGCCCCCATACAATAATTCATCACCTCTGGTAGGAAAACCCTTAAAATATAACATGAAAGCATCATGACACTGTTATGATGTCATTAAACATACTGAAACCATAAAACTGAATTTTTACTATTCACTGAAAAGTAATCTTTCTCAGAAAAATCCCAAAATTTCATCTTAACCAAATATTGATGCTATGATTAAAAAAATGAACTTCATTTTATAAAAATAATTTTCTATATATTTTTAATTTAATTTCTAATTAAATACACTATTCACCGAAAATTCATTATTTCAGAAAAATCCCCAAAAATTACCATAACATAATATCGATGCTCTGAGTTCAAAAATAATTTCCATTTTTGAAAAATAATTTTCTAATTATTTTTAATTTAATTTTTAATTAAAAAACACTATTCACCCAAAAAAACTAATACTTGACTAATAATTTTTGAAACCATTATTTACCCATTTAATTGAATCACATTACATAAAAAGGTGTATAAATTATATTAAAACGTTCATTAAGTGAGATTACTAATCAATTTGGTCACAGTACTAATCCTAAGCATAAAATCACTATTCATAATTTACTATTCATAAAAAATTAAGTTGATCTTATTGGAATCTAAATTTCGAAATGAACATAATTGTAGAAGACCATTTTTTGAAAATCATAACACATTTTTAATTATTTAAGGTTTACATAAACATTTTTAAAATATCCTTTCTCTAAAATTCATAAAAAATATGCATACAATATTTATCCGGACGTTTTAAAATTCATAAACTTCAACATAAGATGAAATCAAAATTTTTATTTAAAACAATGGATTATACAAGGGAGTTACGGTCTCCTTACATAGCCCCTTATCAGACCAGCATAGGAGTTAAGTGTAAGGTGTGCTAAGGTGAGAGAATATGAGGGAGGCTCGGCCAACATCCCACGAGTAGTAATTTATATCAATTTGAACTTCTCGTGAAGGTGATTCTGTTCTAGCTTCACAGGATGAAGTTCGGCATGGGTTTGGTCCAGAGCAAAGCCCAGTGGTGCTACCTCCTTCCCAAGTTCTATTAGATGGGCTTTGATCGGTCGAAGACTACTGGGGGAGGCCATCGAGTCTTCTTTCTATATTAATTAACCAAGATCACTTGTATTTACAGACATTGATCGCAACATTTAGTTTCCAAAGGTCATACTGACTAACGGTCATGTAATAGTCAAAACCCAATAGTATCATTTTAATTATACTCATGTTATCAAATGAAACAGTTTTGTTGAGTATAAGTTAAAATAACAAAAAAAATTAGGATACAATATTTATTCGAAATTTCGGGTTGTTACAGTTGGTGCCACATGTTGGTCATTGCCAACACCCCACTCTCCAGCCTGGTCACATCAATATTCCTACACATTGGTCGACCCCTCACACATCACCAGCCTTATCTCCATCCTAACCAGTAGGTGGAGCCTCCAGAAAACAAGCCACAATATGCGATAGACAAAATTCACCCTTTTATTGAAAGCCACATTCCAACATCATGTTGATGATATGAATTCAAATCCTCTGAAACTAGAAAAAACTCTCTATTCAAACTTGCGAAATCTGCAGAATCCAACCTATGTTGTTTGACACCACATGCTGCAACCATCTCAATGTGGCCTACCATTTCTACATCTGAGACATTACAAATTATTTCTACATCTGAAGAAGCCTTCATGTTATCATTTGGGATAGACGAAGGAAAGAGGAGGTCTCGTTTATTGAGAGATGGACAATCCAAAATTATTTGTCATATAATTAATTATTTAATTAGTAAAATCATAATTAATAATATAATAATTAATTTGTTATTAATTATTATTTATATAATGATTAATTAGTTAATTAGTAATATAATTCTTAATTATATAATAGTTAATTATTTAATTTGTAAAATAATTATTAATAATTTTTATTTAGATGGGATCTGTCATGAATTGAGAGCTTATATCTATTGATATCAATAAATATGGTTCGTGCATCCAAGAAAGATTACTAGAATTGTGGGTCTTTTTTAAATTTTTTTAGTTTGTGTATTTTGACATCATGATGAATCTGGTCTCAAAATGTGTATTTGATCATTGGATCTCTCCGTAGGGGTTAGCGATGATGGTGGGGTTCCAGTAGGTTCCATCGGTTTGATCAGGTGGTTAAACCTCGGGGACGATGGCGATCTAGGAATATCTTCAGATCTACGGTGTGACTATGTTCCTAGCCTGTGAGGTGTGAATCTTGAAATGGGATCTGAGCAGGATACGATGGTTCTGGTTGTGGGGATTCTCTGTGAGGAGATCCTTGATGTGTCTAATGTAGCGTTGATATAGGAAGGCGGCTTCCATGATTCTATTCAGATCTGGTCTTATTTGAGATCTCAGTGGGCTACAGAGGTACCAGTTGTGACCATGGAAGCATCTGATGTAGCTTTGAAACATTGAGGCGATGTGAACATATCATTATGGATATGTGATCCTGGTGGGATACAGCACCATCGATGCTCTGAGATAAGATTGTCTCGGGGGTGGCTGATGTTGTGGCAATAGGAGGACATCGAAATGATGATGGTGAATTTTGGATTGTCGATGTCTAGTATGATCTGATCACAAGATGGTGACATTATTGGTTATTTTTTGTTATGGGACCCTGGTGGAATACATTGATGGTGATTCTCCTTGAGGGGATGGTCCATGTTGTGGCTGATGTTGGGGCGACGAGACGAACTCAAAATGATGGTGGAAACTTTTGGATGGATGATGGTTGGAACACTATGTTTTGGTTATGGATGGCTGATAAGTGCGAGGGTTGGTAGGAATGAAATATTGGACGATGTGCTGGCCACCATGGGATGTGGGGGACGATGTTGACGGGATGACCTCGGGTTTGGGGTTTCGACCTAGATTCTAGTTTTGGATTTGTGCTAGTTTTTCTTGTCCATTCGGTTTCGTTTTTGGGGGATCTCTGATCTCACCTTGTTTGGGATCTTGTGAGCCACATTTTCTATTGGGGTCAACTTTTGGGCCTCATTGTTGTTTCTTTGGACTGTACATTTTATTTGAAGAATTTTTGGGGATCATGGTGTAAAACCCATGATCTACACTGTTTTGTGTAATTATTAATAATTAATTATATAATAATTAATTAGTTAATTAGTAATATAACTATTAATTATATAATAATTAATTAACAAAATAATAATATATTTTTTAATATAATTAATATTTATTTAATATTTAATTAGCTAATTTGTAATATAATTAGTAATTATTAACAATTAATTGTTTAATAAGTAATTAGTTAATTAGTATTATAATTATTAACTTTATTTATAGTTAATAATTATATAATTACTAATTAATTAAATAGTAATATAATTATTTATTATAATAATTCATTATAATTATTAACTATTAGTTATTAATTATTAATTATTAATTAGAATCTATTAATTATTACTTATTAATTATTAATTGGTAATCTAGTTATTAGTTATAATTATTCTTTATAATTATTAATTATATATTAATTTATTATATTTCTAATTAACTAATTAAATATTATATAATAAATAACTAATATTTAATATTTAATATTTAAATTACTAATTTATTTATTTATTTATAATAAATAATAAATAATTATATTAATAACTAACTAATTAATTATTATATAATTAATCATTATATTACTAGTTAACTAAATAATTATTATATAATGAATAATTATATTACTAATTAACTAATTAATTATTATTTATTTAATTATTAATAACTAATATTAAATAATTAATAATTATAATGTATAAATATAATTAATAAATATATTACTAATTAATAATTAATAATTAATAAATAATAATTAATAATTAAGAATTATAATAAATACTTATAATTAATAATTATATTATTAATTTACTAATTGATTATTATATAATTAATAATTATAATATTAATTAAATAATTAATTATTATATAATTAATTATTAATAACTACTAATTTATAATGATAATGAATAACTATAATGAATAATTATATTTCTAATCAACTAATTAACTATTATATAATTAATAATTATATTACTAATAAACTAATTATTTATTATATAATTTTTAATTATATTACTAATTACATAATTAAATATTATATAATTATTAATTACATAATTAATAATTCTATAAGGAAAAATTATGTTACTGATTAATTGTTATATAATTAAAAATTGTATTACTCTCTTGGTTTCTTGTTTTGTTTTATAATAATTTTTTACGACCATGGGATCGCCTATGGTCTGGAGTTCTCTAGTAATGGATTATTATATAAATAATAATTATTTAATTAATAATTATATTACTAATTTATTAATTAATTATTAACGATTTCTTATAGGTTCAATCCATGTTTTATTTTTCATTTATATTCGTATTGTTGTTTATAATTTATAGTCTATTAAAGAAACATACATAAAACTTTTTTGACATTCATGTAGCTGGTTTTGAAATCATATAAATTATTTTTCATTAACCATTTTTACAAAATTCTTTTTATTTTTAACTATTTGTTATATTTTTAATCCATTTTTTATTCTTCATGTATATTTTTTTATATTTTATATCTTTTAGGATTTCAATGTCAAATTCTTGAAACATTATTATGTCTCATGTTAGTAGTTTTGAAATCATATAAATTAATTTTCATCAAAAAAATTTGGGAACTTATTTTTATTTTTAACTATTTCTTATATTTATAATCCACGTTTTAATTTTAATTTTTATTGGTCTTATATTTTATATTTTATAGTCTTTTAAAGGAACATACGTGAAACATTTTTATGTTTCATGTTTGTGGCTTTGAAAGCTTATAAATTATTCTTTATCAACTTTTATTTTGAAATTATTTTTATTTTCAACTAATTCATATATTTTTAATCCATGTTTTATGTATCATTTATATTGTTATCATATTTTATATATTATATTCTTTCAAATCCACGTACATGAATCATTTCTCAAACCAACATCGGAAATGTAGAATGTTCGGCAAAGGAAAGGGAGAACCTGAATCCCACTTCAAAAAAGTAGAATGATTTTCAAGGTAAACCATCTTATAAAAAGGAACCCTAGGTGAGTGTTTCTATAAGAATTCAGACTACTGTAATAAAATTATAACTATATATTAAAGAGAAGATAAATTATGCTTAAAATATTTTTTTATGTATATATATTTTAAATACAGAAAAAAATAAGAATAAAGAATTTAAAATATATAAAAAATAATATTTAAAATAGTAATAATTTTGTTTTAGGTGGAAGGCAGCAGTTTCGCTTCGCCCTTTCACACATATGATTCAAAATATTTTTATCCTAAGCATATTTAATAAATTTTAAAAACACATATAATAAAATCTTGCAGGAACCTTACCTGCATATGTTGAATCACACATCAAATATCTAGTTGGTCTGGGGTGTGGTAAATCATACAACCACTCTAATGAGCTTCCAAAAATAAATAACTACCCTCTTATCTTGTCGCCATGTGCATTGGTGCCATAGCTTGAACCATGCATTCTTCGAGGCACACTCCCTTCTATAATCCTTATACATGGGTCTTCCTGCATGTATTGGGCGTTGTACCGACCCCATTATCCTTTTCATCCCATGGGCTATCTTAGGATACTCATTAGTGGGTGGTTACCCTTCAGGTCCTACATATGGAATGGTTGAGTTTGGCCTAGGATTTTCAATTGGGGTTGTCCTATATTTTTTTAAATGAACCATATAATATATGTAGTTGATTTTAAGTATAAAATATAAATCTAAACTTACGAAAATTTAATCCTTTCACTAAATACCAAGCCTCCATAAATTACTTCTCATCATCAATTACAAATTCCTCATGTAATATTGTTTATATTTAATGGTCTTGACTTCTTTCTTCCAATGTTGTATCAATGTACAATCTCTAAAAAGCTCTTCGACATATCTTTGGAAATATGTATAGTTTAAAAATAGTATTATTTTACAAGGTAATTTTTCCAATCATGACATCCAATTTCATTAGATGAATCCATAAAAATTCTCCTGGAATAATCACCAATCATTGATACTTTTATTATTAAATCACAACCAATGATTCCATAACAATTCTCCTGTAACAATCCTGAATCTTCTTGAATATATATGAAACTATTTTCAACTTTCTATTTCCATGATTAAACACTAATAATAGGATAAATAATTATAAATTTACTTTTCATTACATCTTTTAAATTGACAAAAAATAAAACCTTACTCATTAACCATCCACATGGGATTTTTAGTGTGGTGTTCTTTTATTATATTCTAGGGATATACATTCCAACCACAAAAAACCCTTGAGAAATATTTATCACTTATTTGGATATGTTATTCTGAAACCATCTGTATTGTTTTTTAGTATGGATTAAAATCATGTTTTCCCAATATTGACTTAGTTATATACACATTTCTCTTTATGGTGTGAACTCATATTAGATGCAAGTATCCTAAAAATTATGATATTCTATTAACGTGGGGAAAATTACTGGTGTACTGTATATATTTATTCCAATATAGATGATTATTATAATGTTTAAACATTCATCATATTCTTTTGGATTGGTTATGATTTTGTTATAACTTTTATTGACATGGGGAAAATTATTGACATTCTATAAAAGGAGGATTATAAGAATGTTTTATTCGGTAATGCTTATTAATTTTCTCGTATGATGAATGATTTGGACATAAATAAGTGATTGGTGGGACCAATATTAAATGGACCCTTGATGCATTGATAGGTATCATGAGATAAAATATGTCATGTTTTTTTATACCTATTCTAATAATAGGATATTATCATGTTGAAAAACTGTCACAATTGGATGTCTTGACTACAGGCTCAATGATAGTTAAAGTGCCTTGGTACAAGGCCCTAACAACATGTTTTTGATGTCAAACTTTATGAATTCCATTAGTACGAGATCATTATTATTGATATCCATGTATTCATTTATTATCATGTATATAAAATGATTTTTCTTTCATTTTGATTATGACTTTATATTTTTTATACCTACCATGATGTTTATGCCATGTATATTCCATGATTTCATCAATTACATGATTCCCTTTTTGACAGTTTGATCTCATCCCTTCTTATGCTTCTGTTTCCCCGAGGTTTTAGAGAAATGTATTATAGGTGGAATGATTATATCAATAACATACATGAAAGAATTATTGGGATATTTTAAATAATTATCATAAATTAAGTAGTTTCATATATAATAGGAAATTTTAAATTTGATTCAAAGAAAATGTGATATATCTATCTATGATTTTTCCCAATTATCTAAAACTATTTACTTAAAAATAATTTCATGCAAAATAATGAATTATGGTTCTTGATTTGTTAATTAATGAATGTTATATCTAGGATTTAACTACTAGTATCAAATAATTTATGTAAAATGCATGTCTATGAGAACTGGATTCAAGAGTGTGGTTTTGAGCATCACAAGTATTCAATTTGATATCCATCATAGAGTATTCTACTTTTATCAGAAGCATGGTTAATTCTTGGTACAATACAATCGATATCTATTATAATAAAGAATTAAGATAATGTTCACCAATTTAGGGAGAAGAAATATACAACTAGTGATTCTATAAAAATGATAATATAAAGAAGAAGAATAGTTAATTTTTATAAAACCAAATAATTTATGATTTTGAAATTATAGTTCTAGATGAGGGAGTTCTTGATAAAAAAAATTGGATGATAATAATGATGACTTTTCCAATATTTAAATTTTAAATATTGAAGAGACATTCTTTTTTAATGTGTATTGATATTTTCTAATATCAGAATATAAAAATAAATTCTACAATTATGGGGTAGAGTTTTTACTTTTGATGAAAAATGTTTTTAAAATGGGTGTGTAACCTTATTTTATGTTTAATAGTTCTAATCTATTTATTGAAATGGATTCCAAAAATAAGTTGAATTGAAATCTTTTATAAAACCCCTGAAAGAGGTTCTCTAATGTTTTATCACATTTTGAATCAGTTTTTGTTGGATTTTATCTTCAAGATAATTGTACTTTTTTTCAATGATCATGTATCAAATATATTTATAATCTATTAAATTTTTAATCATTTATTTCAGGAAACTATTGTTTCCATTCTCTCAATAAATACAAGGTTTTCTATCATTTTAATGGAATGAAATAGGAGAATGAGATAAATTATTATGGTTGAGTTTATCATTTTCCTCCCACTCCCAAATGGATATGTGATAAGGGGTATAAGTGAAATAAATTAAATATATATCTAAAAAGTTGGAGAAAACTCATTGAATTTAATTAGAATTTGGTGTTGAAATAAAAAATAAAAATGGGGATACCGAAGAGACCAATAGGATATAATGATGAAGAGTTGAATTTTTTATCAATTAGTTTTTTCAATGATTATAAAATTCAATGAGTGATTGATAAATTAAATTAAATAAGGATTTACTACCTAATGGTATGCTGGAGATGAAGAAAATACACATTAACACATCAGAAGACATGCAGAACACATAGATATACACAAAATATACACACCAAAAGTGTTTAAATTGTTTATTTAGGTAAGAGAAGAGATATATTTTGTGTGTAATTAATTGAAGTGTGATTTCAGCAGATTTTTGAACTAATATTAATTTTGAATCCATGACAACGATTATGATTTTTAAAAAAATAATATATTATAGAATCAAGGCATATTTAATAATTTACCTAAAAGTTATATTGGATATTTTATTTATTTATTGCATGATGAAGTGTGTTTGTAATTCTTTAGTAATATTTATAGAGGATTAGTTACTCAAATGTTATAATAAAAATAGTTATACAATAGGTATAAAATTCATGAATGCAGGCTATGTGAATCTAAATCAAGAGGCATGGATGATATGATTGAATGATAAAATGAGATGATGTCTGTATGTTAAAATTAAATAAGGGTATAATATTATAATGTTACATATGATATTCAATAACATATATAAAATATTTGGAAATAACTTCATTGTATTTGATAATGGAAAAGGAAATAATCATTATGAAATAAGGGGTTTAGCATAAAAAATTAAATAAATTTATCGACTGGAGGATAATATATTTGGAGGAGCTTGAGGATGGTGGAGAGTTTATGAACTCTCACAAATAATTAAATAATATTTTACTATGTATTGTATTTTTTAACAGGTTTGAATTTTGGAGATGTTTTCATCTTCTTAGAACTAAAAACATTAAGGGTATTAGAAAACCAAACCTAGAAATATCTAAAAGGTTAAGCTAGTGTATGACGAACATATAGTTATGTATAAACATTTGAATAATTTATAAAATTTTATTCGAATAGAAATATAGAAATATGAGGCAGTCCCTTAAGATGGTTGAAATTGGTTGATCTAAATAAGATATTTAAGATAAATGAAAGTCTAATTTACTGATGTAGAGGATAAAGATAATGGATGATAAAAGAGTCCATATGAGTGGAATATATGGATATTAGACGATAAGTTTATCAAAATAAACTTCATTTAATCTATTTGTATAATAATTGGTTAGAAGATGAGTGTGGAGAATGTTGGTCCATTAAAAGATATGAAGATCATATGTTAAATACTATAAATAGATGAGTTGATAGTAAGAAAAGAAGATTATGTAATCAGATGATAAATTTGTCGACAAATGAGATACTAAATCTAGATTTAGAATTTGTTAGAGTGATTATTTGAGAACACAATCCACATGTAATATTTCTCAGAGAATGGTAAATTATTAAAAGGTTTTAGTTGACAGTCATTTTGAAAGAGGAAGAACTGGATAATAAAGAGTTAACGATTTATTGAATACAAGATTTTGGAGATATATTATGTTTCATTTTTGTGAAGTTAATGTTCATTATGAATACGATAAGGTATATGTTAAAATTTGTGAAAATCAAGAAGGAATTTTTTTATTCTAGAAAATATTTATGGATGTGTTAAATAATATTGACACAGTGTTTTGTGCTGGATTTGACATAGTTTATATTTTGTGGTTTTAGAAATATTAAATGTTATTAGAAGGAAATATAAATTTGTGTGAGTCTCATATTTTGAAGGCAATGTGCCTCTATAATTTTAGGTACACGATGAATCTATAAAAGATACATTCCATTCAGATCGATATAAATGGGAGGGTGTGATCATCACTATTGTTGAGAAGAAAATAAAATACAAGACATAACCAACCAATAGTTACTTGATGTAAAATAATAGAAAATATTTGAAAATATGAACCATAAAGTTTCGATTATCAAAGAGATTTCTAAAGATACAAACACTTGAATATAGAGAGATAGACTATGTTTAGGAATAACCTATAGAATGTATAGGAACATATGTTCCGAGAATAAGTGAGTTCCCAAAAATTATGTTACCAGAATCTTGGAACAAGGACGATGTGCAAGTTGTTTTAGCAAAAGATAAGATAACAACCAGTGACTTTTTGATGTTAAAAGAGAATATAGAATATTGGAAGAAGCCAATATAATCAATCCATAAAGAGGGAGTAATAATTCACCAATGTAATACTGTGGATATTCACTAGAGTATTATAATTAATTTTTGGGTTAAGGATAATAACTTCTAATACCATGTGTAACTGATAAATATAATTATTATGAAAAATATATTTCTCGGGATAATAACCAGACATGGTAAGGATTAGGCTCTCACATTGAGTTTCAACCTTTTGAAAACCATGTATGCTAATTTACTACTTCTTTTACTATTTTATATTTGGTGATATATGTTTATGAATTAAAAACAAAATTGATACATTCAGACTAAGACATAATTTAAATCAACCTAAAATGTGGTAAAATTTCATATAAGATTAATTCGGTAAATTTTGATCGCACTCAGTTCCACCAATATCAATGTGACTATACACGGACCACTACGACAATCAAATTATTATATTCAAATTTCTATAAATTAAAGAGTTTAATTATATCATTCGTTTAGAAATTAATGTTACAAATATTTTATTACTATAAAAATATTTAAATATTATTCCTCAATTAAATATATAAATATTTTATCATTTATACTTCCGGAACTAATAAATGATAAATTTATCAACTTGAATAAAATATTTATAATATTCCAAATTTTATAGGTTCTAAAATAAATAGTGTTAATAGTCATCTTTTATCATAACTTCATTTAAGTAATGATAAAATAATTTTTAATAAGTTTTTGAAAAATGGGTTGATAAAATCCATCAACGTTTTCACATTTTTGATGTATTGTTATTCTATAAAATTAAAAAAATCCTTTTTCCTTTCCCTATGGGATTATCCTATTGGTTGTGTACCTATGGAGATGTTGGAGAGATATATGCTTCAAGTATCCTAGTTGTTTGAATGTGTCCTTTACTTTATATTTGTACCCCTTCCTTTAAATATAGTAAAAAATATTCCTTTTCCCAATTTAAAGATAAAATATAACATTTAAAAATTTAATGCATTGATTATAATTGGTTCATATATATCCATTGTTAAATAGGATCGTAGATAACCAATGATAAATATTATTATATTGAAATTTTATTATTACATGCATTTATAGAATGGATTAAAATTATCTTTTTATACTTTAACATTTATTAGTGTACTTATTATATATATTAATATAATATGGTCAACATTAAAATTTTATTTCAAATTAAAAATAATTATAACAATAATTATAATAAAATACAATAAATTATTCAAAAAAATATACATAATTTATTTGAAAAAAACAAATTGATGGAGAGTTAAACATTTAGAAAAAGTAAATTTCACCTAATGTTTTTATCATTATCTATTATAGAAACGATGTTAACAATGTGTTTAATGTTGGTTAGATTAATAATAAATGTAAAACATTTTAATTGTGGTTTTAACATTATTTAGTTATATAATTGATTTAAACTATGTCAATGGGGGTATTAACATTTGTTATATAATAATCTCTTTTGAAAGAGACATTTAACATTTGTTATTATATAACCAAATTTGGACCCCATGTATTTTAACAATATTTATATAATAGTAGATGATAAATTTCATATTTAACATTGGTTATTATCTAGTGCATATCAAAAACATTATAACAAATTATTAAATTTTCATATTTTTTTCTTCTCATCCAGCGATGCACAATTTCACGAAACCCAAAATTATAATATTTGTAAGTTCCTTGTATCTTCTTATATTGCCACATTACATTACATTTTTTAACATTCCACATCCCTTTGTCATGTTTCATCAATATTAACCTCATTCCACTACCCTTAAAAACATTTTTCTAACCTCAGTTGCATTTCGCATGTCACATCTGAGTTCCAATGTCTTTTTCCACTAATATCAATTTTATATAGAACACCTCCTTTATATGTAATAAATAAAATACTCGATTGATCATAGATATACTACCCAAAGATCAATTTTTTTGAATTAAATTTTATTTTAGATATTTAAAAGAATTATTAATTTTATCTTTGTTTTAAACTGTATTCATTTAATTTTTGTTGATTAAAACATTGTATTTATTTATCATGTTGTATTCATATTTATACTACGTAATTTTTAATTTGATTAATTATTTATAAGTTTATATTTTATTTAATTTAAGATAATAATATATGATTAAATGTTTATATAAATGTTTATAAATTTATAATGTTTATAAATGTTTATAATTTTACATGATTACATGTTTGGATAAATGTCTACAATTTCGTATTGTAATCAATTTAGAAGATGATTGTTTGTTTATAAACATTTTTTATGAATAAATGATTAATTGATTGTTATTTATTAAATTATTATGTAATTCTTTATAAGTGTTTTCAGTTTTCATATATATTTTTCATATTCTATGCCTTCTTTACTTTTTTATTTATATTTTTGATTTATTTGTTATATATTATTTAGTATTTTATAGTAATTTAATAATTACTTTGTATGTTAATATATTTTATTTTTTATTTGAATATATATAAATTTAATCTATGTGTTTATATTTATTTTTGTTTAAATATTTAAATGTTTATATGTTTTAAATTTATCAATTTATATATATATGTTTAAATAATTATATATATTTAAATATATTTTAATATTTTTGTTATTTTAGGTAATTAATGTATCATAATTAGATAAATTCATGGAGAACTGGTGTTAAATATGAGAAGTGGTTGAAAATTTTATTTAATTTAATAAAAGGAATCTTGAAGTCAGAGACATTATTTTCTATCCATGCATGATGTGATTGAATATGAGAAAAATAGGGTTAATAGAAGTCAAATAACTTAAAATTTGAAATTCTTTTAACCATATTTACATAAAGTATATTATTAATGGTGAAATAAATAGATTTCTAGTTCCAATATTGATGATGATATTCAGAAATAGATAGAGGATCATCTTGATGTATAAATTCATGTCAAGTTCTTTAAACCCATTTAAAAAATAGTTGTTAAATGATTGTATGGAGATATTGAAAACTATTTGTACCAATATGAACTCTTTATTATCAATCGTGTTGAGATTAGTTACCTTGAAAGAATGAAATGTATGGGGAGAAAATAATTTCACAGAATTAATTGAATTTTTGAACATTTTATTCTATAATTAATGGTGCTTCCAGATTCTAAAAATAATAGTAAAAAACATTGTGCCCATAGAGACCAGGATATATGAAAAATAAAGCCTTTCATAAAGGTTGTGTGCTATATTAGAAAGAATATGATGGTTTATACACAGGTCCAAATTGTGGGATATCATGATATAAAATTGATGATAAATCTAATTGTGATTCAATATCATGGACAAGAAATAATCCTCTGAATAATTAAATCATGGATCTTCTAACAATTACCCATCTAAATAATTTATTTTAAAATCCTAATAAATTAAAGTGGTTGAGATGGTATATAGATGATTGAATCATCAATGGGAAACTTCCACAACATGCTGATTCCCAATAATTTAAATGATTTGATCAAAAAAATGACATTGGGAATGAAGCTAGAAATATGATAATGGAACAATACAGATTTAACTCCCCAAAATCCTGGAATTAATTTTTCTATAAATTAAATGGTTATTAAATGGATCATTTTATTATATAATCCAAATCTGAATTTATTTTTAGAAAAGTATAATGTTATATTTTATATGTTCACATCTTAGAATTCCCACTTTGATCATATTATATTAAGATTTTTATTTCAATAAAATTATTGTTTATCAAATGAAAATTATTTAACATAAAATAACGAATAATAATTCTTGGTAAGTATAAAAATATATCATTTAATGTAAAAAATTTAACTGATATGTAAATTACTAAATTGAAATATAAATGATGATAGTAACATATAATTTGAAATAAAATATTGTTTAATGAAAAAATAATGTTTTTATATAAAAATATTTTTATTGAAGATTGTGAACACTATAGCTTCTAAAATATTAAGGTAATAAATTTTTTAAATATTCAGAGACATAAATATTAGATTGAAATGAATATACTATTCTAATTATGATCATAAATTTCAATAGAAAAAGAATAAAGGTATTATAGAAAATAATATAAATATAATTTATGAATGTATATGAAGAATGTATGAACTAGAATACAATAGTTAATATATATATATATAATGAAATAATTAATTAATAAAATTATTATAAAGAAACTAGGTTATAAAATTATCTTCAATGTAACTAGTATATATATGTATAAAAAATATATGTGTGTATATGATACTTTATATTTATATATATACGAATATAAATAAATGGGAATAAGAAAAAAATGAAAAAATGGGTGAGTGGTTACATCCATGCGTGACAACCTGTTGTCATCGCCCTCATCTCACGGTTGTCCCCACCTCTCACATTGTGAATCCCTCAGTTGTTTCCTGAAACAAAACCACCTTCCTTCACCATTATCCCTCTCATTACCTGACATCACTAGCCAAGTTCAAATCTATATCATCATCTCCATGGTCGAGTACCACAACTCTTCACCTTTCATTTTACATCATGGCATCACACTTCACCCCACCTCTAACATCTTCCAATTGATCAATGACCTCCTATTCAACTTTATGACCTTCCCAATAATGCTACACCACCTCTTCCCAAATCACAAAATAGACACTCACACACAAACTATCTCATCTTCACTGTTATCGATTTTCCATGACATATCAAAGAATGAGTCATTTTGTTGTGAACCAATTTCTTTTTTGTTTGTAGGGAACAATATTAGGCTTACTGGATTCATGTTAAGCGTTCACTAAGGAGCAGTGCACTTGGAAGAGGACCACATGGTATTATTGATACCTGATAGTGGTAGTGTTAGGGACAGTAGCAATCATCATTATTGTTATTGTATCTCATGGTATTTTAATTTCTCTAGACAATCTGGAAAATTGATAGCTAAATACTACTTTGAGGTATCTCTTACCGCATGCCAATCAGATATGTTTGTTGGTTTATAGAATATCGAATGCATGAGAGCCTATAAAAGGAACCATTATTCCCCATGTGCATTGTTCTAATGAGATTTGGTAATACCCATTCACTAAAATCACACATATTTTATAGTCACCATTAAATAATGTTTGATAGGGAGTTCATAAAAATTTAGTAAGGTTCGTTGGTAGTGGTAAAATATTCATTAAACATACAATTTTAAAAAATCTTTTTTAAATTAAACATCATCATAAAATTTTATCTTCCGAAAAGGATTTCTAAGGGGGGGAAATTCTTTTATATGTTATATGTATATTATTTTTAAAAAATATAATGTAAATTCATTTCTGAATTTGTGATTTAAATTTTTTCAAAGAAAGATTCTTCATCATAAGGGAAAATAATTTCAAATTAATCTTTTAAATTATCTACCAATACCCTATTAAGAGAAAATAATATTATAAATCAAATAATTTTAAAACTATTTTCATATTTTTTAAAACAATTATTTTCAAAGAAGATTAATATATAAAATAATCAGTTTTAAAAATGATATTAAACGCTTCTTTCTTCTATTTAAATATTATTTCACTAATTTTTTCCAAAATCGTTTTCAAGTGAAATGTTTTGTTATAAATATTATAATTTTATACATCAGTGGTTTATTTTAATTTTTAAGTGTAAGTGTTATTTTTAAATTATTCTAAAGTATATAATTCATTTTAACATTTCATGTGGGAAATGTTTTTATCATCTTAATAAGGGTTAATTATATCAAGGTTTTAATTTTATGTTCTTATTCATAATTCTATGTGAGTTTGTTTCCAAAATGTGTGTTATTAATTTTATAATTGTCAATTTATGTATCAATAATCTAATTTAATTATTGTGGAATATATTCAATATACTTATTTTTGGTTGGTAAGGCATTAATTTTTTATAATTGTCAATGCATGTTTTACAAAATTTATTATCATGGGAGTTGTTTTCTCCATATTCAGTGATTCATTATCAATATATATATATATATATTGACATATATATATATGTGTGTGAGTGTGTGTGTTTGTATGTATTCATCATCACAGAATCAAAAGTATTGTTAAAAACTTCAGTGGAAGAAAATGGGAAAACTCTAGACGTTTTAATAAAATTTGGACCTTAGAAATTGTAAACATGGTGGGGATATAGGGAATTAACAAATCCATCCATGAAGTACCATAGATTGCCACACGAGCAACACCATCCTTAATTAGTTCTAAGAAAAACGTGTTGATAAATGGAGGTCTTGTATCCACATTAGTTAAAAGCAATGATAAATCAACCCTTTATCAATGCTAAAAAAGCACAGATAAAATGTATATTTATCACCATTATTATTAACACTAATAAAAGTTTCTAATAAAAAATATTATTAATTTATATAAAATTATGACATTTATATTAAAAAATAATGTTTATTTATACACATTAAATAAAAAATATGTCTTTATAATTAATATATTTTTAAATAATTTATATATTTATATAATGTTTAAAAAAGTATTTATAATATTATAAATATGTATTTGAAAAATTATAAGTTTATATTAAATTTGATAAAATAATAAATATATTTATTATATATATAATTATATATTTATAATTATATATTTATAATTATATATTTATAATTATATGTTATCTAAATACTTATTAAATATATATAATTATAATTATATATATATATATATAAATTAATATATGTTTTCAATGAATGTGGTCAATAAATATATTGATTCATGGGTGTAATTGACTTGAATTTGTTCTATGTTCATCATGAATTAATGTTCATTTATACATTATGCCGTTATTATTATTATTCAAATGATCCATTTGTGATGACTCGTTTTTTTAATCAATATACATTACTAGGTATGTAATTCATTCATGTTATAGCCATGAATCTATTCTCATTAATACTTATAAAATTATAATATATATATATAAATTATATATATATATATTATATTTTTAATTATAAAATTTTATTTATATATAAATACTTTTCAAATTTACTTATATATAATTATAATAAAAACTAATTATATTTATTTATTTAAGTAATTATAAAATTACAATAAATCCAACTATTATAATTATAAAAAAATAAATATATATTTATTTTAATAATTATATAAAAATATTTATAATTATATAAAAATATTTATATATATATATATATATATATATTTATAGATATATTTACTTACAATTATGATAATATATATACATGTGTGTGAGAGGGAGAAAATATATTTATAATTATATATTTGCTTAATGATGAGCCATTGCAATTAATATCTTGGTGACAAGTTGGACAAACAAAAAACCATGGTTATAGACATGGCCAAGAGGGTGGGGATGTAGGTCGTTCTAGGGCTCAACACACTCCAAAGTAATAAATGAAAAAGGAGATGTACATTTTGCTTTTCATGGTACAAAATCTGTAATCATAATGGCAATATGTGAGTGATGTTGTGGATGTTGACAATGATTCTGACCATGACTACAGTGATCCTAGATATATTGATGTTGTTGAGGGATGTGGTCTTGCATATTGTTTACCTTGTCCATTATCTTTTTCTCTTATCTTTTCTTTCCTTTTTTCAATAAAATTTTGTATGAGAACGTTCGCTTGCCTCCAGTTCCCTATTGGTAAATATCTAAAATTAAATAAGTATATTTATAAATATATACAAATATTTATAATTAAACCCTAGAAAGCCTAGTACCGAGTGTTCCTGACCATAAAAATTTATTAAATAATATATAAAATTAATACAATGACAAAGAATTTGACACATTAAATTTCACCAAATCAAGAGAATTGCCAGTCACCATCAAAAACCAGAAGAGAGTCTATAGACCCATCACAAAAACCCAAAACAAATGACCAAAGGCCAAAAAATAAAATCATCGTAAAGCACTGCCTACCCAATTAATAAATATAATGGTTATTTGTATATATATATATATATATTATGTGTTTAGAGGTACAATTGCACTGAACACACACACACACACACCACACGCACATGTCGAAAAGGTAGACTATATCCCCCAAGGGATAACGCACATATCAAGAATTATTTATTCAGTGCATGACCCAAAGGTCCAGAGGGCTTGAGGCATATAACATATCCTGAAGGCCCAATGCAACATCATCCCGACATCATTATTCATGTGTCACTTGCCCTACGTCATGCATGCATCACCACCTCCCTGCGTCACTGCCAGCCTACGTCACCACCTGCCAGCGTCACTACCTTCCTATGTCATGCATCATGTCTACCTCCCAGCTTGCATGCGTAAATGAAATCCCACACAGATTTGGACCGGGGTTACCATCATGCATCATAATTGTATTTCTTATATTTATAATGTTAAATATATATACAATTAGATAAATATAATTATGAATAAATACAAAAATTTATAATTATAATTATCAATAAATATAGATATAATTATATAATTATATAATTATAAGAAATATATAAATTATACATTATTATAAAACTATAATTATAATAAATACAGTTCTTATAATTTATAATTATTAAAATAAATATATGATTTATTAATTATAATTGTAGATAAATATATATTTATTGTGATTATAATTAAATATATATATTCTCCTCAATTATTATAAAATTATAAATAAATAAATATTTATAATTATATATATATAAGAACTGTATTTATTACACTTAAAATTTCATAAATATATATAATTAATAAATTTATTTTAACTTTATAATTATTTAAATATACAAATATGTAATTATAATTATAATTATAAATATCTTAATTTATTAATAAAAATTTTCATATATTTATAAATATATATATTTAATTATATACATTTTAAAATTATAAATATAATATAGAGATCTATTATAATTCTATTAATATAAATAGAAAATTATTATTTATAATATTTATAATATTATAAATATATATAATTATATAAATATTTTGATTACATATAAAAATATAAATAATAAATATATTTATTTGTAGTTATAATAATATATAAATATATGTTTATTATATATATAAATATTTAAATATATATAAAAATATAAGTAAATTATTATCATTATATATTTATGAGTACTTCTTTAGATCTGATAAAGGCTTGTTATATCAGTTCTATCTATTTTAGTACTAATAAATCATACATTTATCTGTTCTTTTTAACTAGCATTAATAAATGCTTTATCCAATTTTTTAAATGATCTATAATGGTTGGATTCTTCTCTCGCACGCCTCACGATCTAGCGAAAGCCAACCTCTTCTACTACCGACCCCTCATCTATCGCCGCCGACCCCTCCTATACCACCGATGACCTCTCCTCTGTCATAGAACCCTCCTCTGCCTCCGTTAACCCCTCCCCTCACACTAACCCCTACTCTGCCACCGCCAAACCCCACTCTACCGTAGACCCCTCCTCTACCCCAACCCCTCATCTGCCACCACTGACCCCTCCTCTATCATGGACCCCTCCTCTACGTCGACCGCTCCTCTATTGCCGCTGACCCCTCCTCTACTGCGGACCACTCCTCTCCCGCCACTGAACCCAACTCTTCCACTTACCCTCCTTTGCCTTGAACCCTCCTCTACCTCTTTCTATCACTCCTCTACTGAAAACTCCACCTCTTCCCTAACCCCTCCTCTTTGACTTCAAATACCTCATCCACCATCATGAATCCCTCCTCTTTCATAAACCCCACCTTCATTGTGAACTCCACCTCTATCACGCACCGAACCCCACCTTCATCGTGAACACATCCTCCACTGCGAACCCACCACTTCTATGAATCCCACCTCTGTCGTTGATACCATCCTCTACCATGATCCCCTCCTACATTGTTAACCCACATCCTCCTTGAACTCCACCTCCACCGAAAACCCCTCTGCAGCCTCTACCACCACCGCCGACTACCCCAACTCTGCCACCGCCAGACCCCATTTTTGTCTCCATAACTTCAAATCTAACATATGTTCTTATTTTATTTGGATTTATTATGTAGTGAAATATTAATTGTAGGGTTTTTGTGTTAGAAATATTTTTGATGTATGAATTATTTGTTTGGTTTGATTAATTAGTGTAATAAAATGGTTTTTTGATAGGTAATGTGTATAATTTGTTTTTTGGGAATATTATATGAAATGTTTTATAATTTTCTATTTTTAGTTTCATAATAATTTGGTAAATTTAAAATTACTAAATTTGGATTGATTTAAATGCTAGAACATGTTGGGATGAGGTGGTTTGATATATTAGAAACATTATAGGGATTGCTTTAGGTGAAAATTAATTTTATTGGTATTATAATGGAGTGATTATTGTGAGTATATAAGATAAAATATAATATTTTTCATTGGATAAATAAGATAGAACACTTTTGAGTTTTAACTTATAATTAATGTGGGATATATGTTTAGGTTTTGATTAACATTTTGATGATTGATTTGGGATGAATAAAGGTTTTTTGGAATATATTTGGGAATTCATGAGGCATGAGATATAATATTATGGTCACACATTTAGAGTACACATATCTTAGGTCTTTCACCAGCTACTAGAATTTCCTTCTCAACGAGACAATTAATTTTGAGTTGATTGTGTTTTATTTTTAATGAAAAAATATACTACTTTGATGATTCCCTTAATTTTTAATATTATATTATATTTTTAGGCCATTGGTAGGTTTCCTATAATGGTTGTTACTTAATATTTTATTATTATTTTATGTTATGGTTGTATCTTCGTAAATTATATTTTATTTAAAACAAAAAATATATGTTATATTTGTTTTATATACTCAGCCTTATGTAATAAAATTATTTTCATTATTTTCCATAAAACTATAATTTTTGGATTGGCATAAAAAATGAATTGTATAAAATCATTAATGATATCCTACTAGGATTGTTGCTCATTCCATAGATATACACATTGGTGTATATATAGACTTATTTGTCAATGATGCATATAAAAGGAAAGGGTCTCACTTTTATATTGGTGTTCTATAGTAACGTGTTAATGATATAATGATAATGGTATGTAGAGGTCACCATAGGAAATAAAGTGAAAATATTCATTTTTTTAAAGATATTTACTATATAGTGCCTCTCATTCAAATAAAAGTATTTTTGGTTTCTTTTATATTTTTGATCAACGGTAAACCATTTATTGATTTATATTTTATAAAATGTTTGTTATTTTTTATTCATGTATATTTATATGGTGAATCTCTTGGGATTTATCTCTTTGTGAAAATTATTATGTGGATATTTTAAAATGGTTCATGTGTTTTGAAATGTTTCTTAAAAAATTATATGTGTTCAACAAACCATTTTTTGGTTTTAGATATATTTAAAATGATTTAAACACAAGGTATGGACTTAGGATTTGTTCCAAGTGTTTTTCACCTCACCCAATTGGATTTAATAAAGTGATATGAATTTTTGAACGAATAATTATTGATGGTCTAATTTTAATAAAGGATGTGAGAATTTTTAAATGAAAATTTTTAAAATATATAGTGGTTTTTCACTCATTTTATATGATTAATATTGTTGGGTCATGAATTTTCATTGAATGCTTTAAAAAGGAATTTTGGTTTTGTGAAATAGTGCTTGGAATTGATTTGATTATTTTAAAAAGGATTTTTATATTAAATAGGAATATCTGTAAATGGTTGGTTTTTTTAATGGGATTTCAAGAGTGATTTTAAAAATGGTTTTAAAAGGACATATGAAATGTATTTTTTCTATAGTATTTTAATTTTATATTTTTATAGAATTAGTAAACCCATTACATTATACAAGAAATATAAGTAGATTGATAATAACACCATGGAAGGCGCATGCCACTAACTCTATCCAACTCATAGGATATCCATCATGACCTCACTCTTGAAAAAGGTGAATTAATGTTTAACCCCATTTCAAATCCTAAGCATACTTTGCATCTATCATCGCCTGCATGGTTTAAATTAGGATAATCCTCTATAGTAACATATTATATCTGGTTTGGTGTTGGCTTACCTGGGGAAGATTCTTAGGAAAAAAATGCAATAATAACTATAATTCAATCATTTAATTCCCCTTATTTGAAAGGATCATATTTTTTGTATTTATTTTGGTAAATATTAATATTACAGAATCAAATAAGATGGATAAGAATAAAGAATGGATGGATTATAATCATCTGACAAAAGAATATGAAGATGGAGTGAAAGAGTTAATTAATATTAAAAAATATCATGCATATGAACCTTCTAAATTTCTTTTTCCATGTTCATGTTGTTGTTAATCATGAAAAAATAGTCCATAGGAGTTGGAAGAACACTTGATCTGTTATGGAATAGATCGAAGTTCTAAATGTTACAATAAAGACATGGGAAAAGGTAATGTAGCTGGTGGTTTGGATTATAGTTAATTTTATGGATCATTAGATAGGATTACAAGTGTGAACCATGAGGAAGACCGTATCGAGGATGTGATTACATACGCGATTGATGATAATGATTGTATTGAGGAAATGACAAGGATAGTTAAAGATAAACTCCGTGATAGCCCATAATTATTTGATAAGTTAAATAGTTGTGAAAAGACACCATTATATTCTAGTTACACAAAATACACAGAATATTCTACCGTAATGAAGTTGTATAATTTGAAAGTTTAAAACTAATGGAGTGACACCAGTTTTACATAACTACTTTCTCTCTTGAATAACATGCTCCTAGATGATAGTGACCTCTTGATTCAAACATACGACATCAAAAAAATGCTACACTCGATGGGTATGACCTTTGGAAGAATACATACCTTCTAAAATGACTGTATAAACTTTCTGAAGGACCACAAATTACTTACATAATGCCAAAAGTGTGGTGATTCTCGTTACTAGAAATACTAGTCCAGTCATATGAATGTTTTATGGTAATTTCCAATCATTCCAATATTTAGGTGCCTATATGAAAGTGAGGATACTATAGGGAAATTGATGTGGCACATATATACATGATATAGAGATGGGAAACTATTTTACTTTAAAGACGCTTTTTAGTGGAAGAAAAGTCATCAAGAGTTTCCTGAATTTGGAAATGATCTGAGAATCCATCAGCTCATGTTATCTACAGATGGAGTGAATCCTTTTGGGTTTTGAAGAATCAATCATAGTACATATGTGGTAATGTTGGTATATTATAAATTTCCACATTGGTTATGAATGAAATGAAAATACATTATGTTATATATGTTTATACTAGGATCAAAGCAACCGAATAATTATGTTGAAGTTTATTTAGCTCCATTTATCGATGATTTGAAATTATTGTAGGATTCATGTGTTATGTTGCATGATTATTTTAGAAATAAAGATTTCACATTGAGAGCCATGTTATATAGGATGATAAATGACATCCCTTATTATAAAAAAAATTTCCGGATGTCATATTAATGTTACTCAAGGGTTTCCCATTAGTGAACAAGGTAAACAAACAATTAGGTTGAAACATTTATTTAAAACCGTGATTCTATAACATCATATATTTCTACCCTAACGAAATAAATACCAATCGTGGATGAAAAAATTTGATTGATGTTTAGAAGAACATACAACACCATCTTCACTAAAATGTGATAAACTATTTGATAATGTCAAATATGTGGACACTGCTTTTGGTAAAAAAAATTTAAAAAACCTTAGAAATGTTGGTTGAAAAAACAGATCAGTTTTTTTGATATACTATAGTGTAATTTTATGTATGTTAGAAATTTTTTTGATGTTATTCTTGTTGAAAAAAATGTATGTGATAATTTCATCAGCACATTGAAAAATGAACTCAAAAAAACAAAGTATTTAATTGATGCTATATTGGACATGGGTGACATTAGAATACGAGAAGAGTTGGCACCAATGAAGTTTGAAAAATTATCTTATCTTCCTTCAGTGTCTGACACTCTTTCATGGCAGGAGAGATATCAGTTTTGAAACATCTTGAATGATGCAAGGGTTCATAAGGGGTATTCATTGTATATCAAGAATATCTTGTTAGTGCCAAATTAATGTTAAAGGGTTTGAAATCACATGACTTCCATGTTTTGATGCATAATAAAATTAATATATATATATATTGAATTTTTTAAAATAATTTCCCTTATACATTAACCCATCAATGTTTCTTCTTAAAAACTATATGCAGCAATGTTATAAACTCAGTGAAATTTCCAACTATGGAAATAGAAGTTATTATAATATTATGTGAATTGGAATTGATCATACCTCCAACATCATTCATATGATTGTTAATTTGATTGTTCCCTTGGTGAGAGATATTTGAATATATGTTCTTTAACACTATTAATAGATGTAACCCATTGAATGGTATATAAATATTTTGAAAGGGTATGTAATAAAATGAAGATGGCCATAGGGTTGTTTTACATTGAAATATATTGTTGAGGAAGTAGTTGAAATCTATACTGAATATATATCTAATGTGGAAAGGATTGGACTAATGAAATCTCAACACAGTGGGAATCTAATGGGTGAATGAATTTGTAGAAGAGATGTGGTCATAATAAATCTTATAGATTGGTAGCATGCCCATAATTACATTTTTCATAATATTTAAGAGGTTAACCCATATATGGAAACCCACAGTGAAATTATTAGGAATTGGAATCCATTAAGGAAAGAAATATGGATATCAAATACACATAATCAAGAATTTATAGGATGGTTTAGGGGATATATTTTTAAAGATTCAGATGAAAATCTGAATTCAATTTCAGAATGACTTCAATTGCTAGCAAGAGGAACATGTGTGTACATATTATCTTACAATTGTTTGGTAATTAATGGATATACATTATATACAAATTAACATGATGAGGATAGTACCATAAAAAATAGCTGAGATAAAATTTTGGATGAAGTGATTAATGTTTCTGGTACTATGGAATGAAATAGAATTTATGTGAATTTGTCATACATTGGCATAATAAAACAAATATGGGAGTTGGATTATTCAATATTCCAAGTGCCTATTTTTCAATGTAAGTGGGTTGATAACATGAGTGTTTTTAAAATAGATGAATTTGAATTCAAAATTGTTGATTTCAGTAAGGATATGTACAAAGACAAACCGTTTATAATGGAATCAAAAAATGTATAAGTATTTCATGTTTTAGATCCTAAAAACCAAAAGTGGTTAGTTTTTCTGTTATTGACCAAAACCAATGAAGGGTCAGATGAAAATTCAACTAAGGATGACCATTTCTTTTGGATGCCATAATGAGTTTTTAGTGGTCCCAATGTAGATTGTGTTTTGTATGTCATAAGTGACCACAATGAAGGGATTTGGAAAATTGGTAGATTTGTAAGATCCTTTCATCATTTAAGAAAATGAGAGTTCAATAATCAGTTTGTAGTTTTTTTTATAATATACATTATGTTACCTCATGTTAATATTCATTCATTGTTTCATTTACGTGATCTAAAATCAATGTTAATCCACTTATGAAAATAATGAATTATGTATGTGTTGATTCTCTTAATCATGGGAAACAATAGGTCTTTTAACCTATTTCATCTTGGAGTACATAGGAACAACGAACTTCCGAACAAGCTGGTGCTCCCAATCCTGAGGAACAATAAGTTTCTCAACATATTATTTCTCCCAGTACAAAGGTAAAATTACCATCTTTACATGATGATGCTACCACTTAATAGGAACATATTGAAAATGTTGAATTTGAGGAAATTGTATGTGGTGAAGGACTGATGATTTAGGGAAAAAACTAAATCATTGTAGTTTCATGGTGTTAGAAAATATCATTAAGGAAAAAATATAAGGAATCAGATATGAGGTCAAAGGGAATGTGCCAGGCTGGAATGTTAACAAAAATAAGTCCATGTTCAGTAAATTTATTGGAATCATCACATGGAAATGTGTTTCGATTGATGTATATTATTGGAACCATGTTCTAGTTGGGCTTATGTAACTGATGTGGGAAGATATTATTGTATAATTATGATAACATTTATTTATTTTAAAAAAAACTAAAATAATGAAACATTTGCTTACACTTTATCATCCCTTTAATAGTTCATTTATAGTATAATAATCCCACAAGAAATATTTATTAATTCTTGGTGGAAGGATTCACAAAGGCTTTCTCAAAATTCTAATGAGAAATTATCTAAAAAATACTAAAGTGAAAATGAACCCATACCCACCACTTATCTATTCAAACCTAATAACCCACGATGTGTGGGATGATTTTACTAGCTGTCATGTAGGTGTTTCTTTTTAGTTACATTGTGGATAGTAATACATTGCTTGATGAAACATGTATTTCTCACATTGATAAGAAATTTTTTATTCATGAAATAGCAATTGAGTGATCATAAAATGAATGGGTATCAAAACCATCGTATCCCTACCATAAATAATGGATGGGGTATGCTTCACTTGATAAAATGTGAAATATTTTAAATTTATCATAATAATTTTTTGTGACATGAAGCAAAAACATAATTATGTTCCTCTGTTTATATAAATATTTTTGAATCCAAATCGAATTACACTTATATCACATGCCATGCGCTATGGAAGGAGGAATATTTAAAAAAAATATGGGATACTAATAGATGAAAACACACAAAAATTGTGGGAAACTTGTGTAAGTATGAAATAATACAATTTTTTTAAATCACTATTACATAATAATGATCACTTATATTTCTATATTTTCTATCTTACGTAGAAATAGGAATAAAAACAGTTTTATCTGATGGATATATACTCTCGAGGGCCTAAAAGGGTCTAGAATAGTATTTCCGTATCAATGGTGTGTGTTTTGGGGTGGAACCCTCAAACGTATTTTGAGAAAAAAGAAGAGGTGTAAATTGGAGAAAAAATGAAATAGATGAGAGAAAGAATAGATACACTTGAATAAAAACTCCAATGGAATAGAGATATGATATCAACTTTAGTGGGGGGGGGGAATAAAAGAGAAAAAAAATTTAAGAACAACGATTGCCTAATGATCCCACACCCCCACCTAATTTGAAGCGAGCCATTACCCATAATGAGTTTCCTTGTATAAGGTAATAAATTTTCTTATAATTGTTTCTATGAAATGTGAATCAGATAAACACTAATTATTTCATTGTAATAATATTCTATTGGTTGATAAGGATAGTTATTTATATCTATCAACACCCACCCATCACATTATATAAAGGGCTACAGTGTTCAATTTCTAAAATGACATGTTACATAACAGACCACATCCAACAGTTTATATGAGAGTGTCGATTAGTGTAGCCCATAAGCCAAGTGCCTACCTATCTATTCTAATTGATGAGGAAGATATTCATAATTTCAAAAGAGTAGTTGAAGCATTCATCCCATGGTTGTCATGTATTGTAAAAAAACATTCCGATAAAAAGGTAATAATGTAAAATATTTGTTTCAAGCTAAACCATTAACAATTAATGAAAATAGGTCTGATCCAATGAATTTTATTACATACAGACAAATAGAAATGGGTGAAATAAATGAATATATCAAAAACATCTAAATGATTTACCAACCAATCATAATGATCTACAAATATCACCTTTACCTCAACTGTTCTATATCTGTATTTACTATCATTGATGATCCATATGGATAAAATGTTAAAAAATTGGTGTACTCACATTGTTTATTTTGAAGAAAATATATATGGAAAAGTAATTCTAGACTTCATTGGTCTTGATAATTCATGTGAAATCCTATACTCTGATAAGATATGTGACTCGTTTGTAAATGTATAAATGAGGTCTGTTTTCATGATTTGATTTTTCAAAAAGATGATATAAAATGTTAATTATAAATTAATACATTAAATATTTTTTGGCAGATGTATATATCAAAAACCACTTAATGGATTTCCTTAGGAAAATTTTGGACTCATTAGTCCTCACAACTCCTCTTTAGAAAAACCATGAATAGACTCATAAAAAAGGAAGAAATAGTGGTAGGCCTGGTCAAATTGTTAGAAAACAAACATACGAATGATATACTCTTATAATACCAATTATGCAGGGGTAATACATTAAAATTTAATAATATGAAATATATTTTAATTTAATTCATTACATATTCCTTTTTTTATTTTTATATAACATAGGATTCTCATTGTGGTCAATATTATTATTCCAATGATTTATTTCATTGATTCAATGCATGAATATCAAACAAACTGACAACACATGATGGGGTTGTTTTAATTTTTAATACACTAAATCTATCATTTTTGAACAAAACTTATATTTATATTATTTATTTTATGTTTTATTGAGATTCTTTTTATGATAGGGAAGTGCATCAATATTGTGAAAAAAATGAATGATTCTAGGGTCTAGGCATAAAGTCCCTGAAATGTTCAATGAATGGACAATTATCAGGATATATATAATAAAATTTCACTATCCAAACATGCATCAAAACAATTTACATGTTCTCCTTAATTTTTCTATAGTTTTTGAGAGAGAAAATAGAAAATATTGGGGTTATTATGTTTGTAAATTTATGAGAGAGATCATATTCCATCAACAAACTATCATTCCAGAAGATATATTTTCAAATATAATTACTTTTAAATTTAAAATATTTATAAATACTATGTGTATTTATATTTTTCCAATACTAGTATAACTATTGTAAAGACTCATATTCACAAGAAGATATAGAATTTATTAGAAACAAATTGGAAACATAACTGATGGGAGAATGTACACAAAGAGCCTAAATATGTGTCTTTTATAGAAGTAGGGGATTTTTTCATATTTGTGTTTAATTTTCCTATTTTTATTATTAATATCAAAAGACTTTTTTTTGATATAGGTTGATTAAATTGTTTGAGTCAGGGTGGATTTTTCATAAATTCTCATGCTCTTGACAGATAGGACTTCGAGGATAAAATGTAGAATTCAATGTTAAGGTAATGATTTTTTAATATTATATGTTTTTAAAAATAATATAATCTATTATATAATGGATTAAAATAATCTAAGTGATCCTTTTTATTTAAAATTTAAAATTATTTTATTAAAAAAGAGAACTCGCATACTAAAAACTGAGAAAACACTTTCACATTGTTTTGATAATTTAGGAAAACAATCCATGAGTCATTTGTGACATGTAGTAGTCAACATAACCTCAATACAGTGTATGGTGTGACCAGTATGACCCAATGCGTGTCTTCTTTATTTATAAATGACATTAATTTTAGTTAAAAGAACAAGTGACATATTGAAAACCAAGAAAATGCATTCAGATAATTTTGATAATTTAGGACAACCATCCATGAGTCACTTGTGATGTGTATGAATCCCACACACCTCAATTTGATGCATTGTGTGACCGGTATGAATAAAAGTATCCATTATCAATTCAAAATTGGAAATTTTGATCAAAATGTTTCACTCAATGAAAACAAATAAAAAATTATTTGATCATCTTGAGAATTTAGGACAGTGATTCAAAAGTCGTTTGTGATGTATATGAATCAATCTCATGTTAAACTGGTGTATGGTGTTACCTTTATGACTCAAAATGTGTATATCCAGTTTGAAAAAACATTTTAGTAAAAAAACCCAACTTGCATACTAAAACCCATAAAAATTAATTTATATTTTTTGGATAATTTATTACAATAATCAGTGAGTCATTTTTGATGTATATGAGAAAACTATACATCAATACGATGCACATTGTTATAGGTATGACTCCAAATGTTTATTTTTTTTAAATTGAAATTAATTATAGTAAAAAGAAAAGTGAAACACTAAAAACTGATAATCCACATTCAGATTTTTTTTGATACATTAGGAAAATGATCCATGAGTCATTTGTGACATGTAAAAAACAACCCCACCTCAAACCAATGTACGGTGTGACTGGTATGACTAAATATTTTTATTATTAGTTTGATACTGACATTTTTGTGCAAAACACGTCACTCACTAAAAACAAAGAAAACACATGAAAATTATCTTCATAATATTGGAAATTTATTCATATGTCATTTTTGATGTGTGTAAAGTAGTATCACATCAAATCGATGCATGATGGGATCGGTATGAGTCAAAATTTGTGTTTCTAGTTTGAAATGACATTTTAGTAAAAATAACTGGAATATTGTAATCCAATAAAATGCATTTGAATTGTATTTATACTTTATAAAAAATAACCATGAGATATTTTTTATGTGTGGGAGACAACCTCACCTTAATTTAATCCACAGTGTGATACATATGACTCAATGTGTCTCTTTTAATTTAAAATTGACATTAATTTTGGTAAAAAGAACATGTGGAATTTGAATACCAAGAAAAAAATTCATATTGTATTGATACTTTACTAAATTGATCCATGAGTGA
The DNA here is from genome assembly GCA_963277665.1 of Viscum album. NCBI lineage: Eukaryota > Viridiplantae > Streptophyta > Magnoliopsida > Santalales > Viscaceae > Viscum > Viscum album. The sequence continues at coordinate 1,453,706,414 of OY728155.1, forward strand.
TTTTTTACATTTACGAATAAACCACTACTCCATCTGATGAACAGTGTGACCGGTATGACTAAAATTGTATATTATCAGTTTAAAAATGAAATTTTAGTTTAAAACATGTCAATCATTTAAAACCAATAATACACACTCTAATTACATTGATAATTTAGGAAAGATATTTATAATTCATTTTCTATGTGTATGAAGAATTAAAATTTCAAAATGATGCACTATTTGACTGGTCTGACTTGAAATACTTTTTTTCCAGTGTGAAATGAAATTTTAGTAAAAGACACAACTGGCATATTGAAAACTGAGAAAATGCATTCATATTGTTTTTATATATTTGAAAAATGATGTATGAGTTATTTTTGATGTGTAAAACTCAATCTCAACTCATTATGATACACGGTGCAACTGTTATGACTCTAATTGTATCATTTTATTTAAAAATGGCATTAATTTTTGTAAAAATAACAAGTGACATATTGAAAACTGAGAAAGAGAATTTGGATTGTTTTGATACTTTATGGAAACGATCCATGAGTCATTTTTTATATGTATGAAGCAATCACACCTCAATTAGATGCACATTGTGACTAGTATGACAAAAAGTGTCCATTATTAGTTTAAAATTAACATTTTTTTTTCAAAACATGTCACTCACTGAAAACATAGAAAATATGCTCTGATTATCTTTATAATTTTGTAAAACCATTCTTAAGTCATTTGTGATGTTTATGAAGTATTCTCACATCCATCTAGAACATAATGTGACCAGTATGACTGAAAATGTGCGTTTACAATTTCAAATGGAATTTTATTAAAAAAACATTGAATACTGAAAACTGAGAAAACAAATTCAGATTGTTTTTATTTCCTTAAGAAAATAATCTATGAGTAATTTTTGATGTGTAGGAGTAAAAATCCCAAAAATCATGTTTCATGGTGTTACCAGTATGACTCTAAATAGGTCTTATTATTTAATATTGTAATTAATTTTAGTAAAAAGAATAAGTTACATACTAAAAACCTAGACAACAGATTCAATTTTTTTATACTTTAGGAAATCAAACAATGAGTCATTTGTGATTTTTAAAAATCAACCCCACCTAAATCTGATTCATGGTGTGACCAGTATAACTCCAAAATTTTCTTTTTTATTAAATATTGACATTTTATTAATGTACTATTTTATATTAATGTTTAATTTATATCTTTATTTTATTACTAACATAATATTTTTTATCATATATGTGGAATATTTTTCTCAGGATGAGATGATTTTTTCAATAACTGATACAATGGGATGAATTTTTATGGAGGGGATCACTAGTGTCAAAAGTTGAAATATTAATGTTTTTAAATATCTGTGGGATAATTATAAATTTAATTATATAAAAAATATTTGAAATGTATATAGCAGCGGTTTTTGTATATACCATTGTAATATATTTTTGTATTTATGGAATCACATTAAATGTATATAGCATTTTTTGAAATTACAGTTTTTTTCAAGTTGTAATGTTAATATAACAACACATTGCACCCAAATAGGGCTTTATTAGCGCTATTTGGAGTGCTGATAAAGGGATCCCTTTATTAGTGATATTTTTCAACACTAAATTAGTTATGATAAGGGGGTACATTATCAATGTTTATAGCATGTATAAAGGACCCCTTTCATCAATGATTTTGGAGCACTATTAAAGGGAACCTCCTTTATCATCATCATGATTAACAATGGTTTATAGCACTATTAAAAGCTATTTTTCACGTTTTAAAAGGTCATATGTGTAGTAGTGATGAAAGGTAATCCCTATACATCCTTCAATGTTCCAATCGATTTGAATGTTTTGTTTTCCATGCTTGTGAATTATTTTTTTGATAAATTACTTGTTTAGTTTTAAGATGTTATTTTTTGTTTTCCTATTGTTACTAATACATTATTTTTATGTGATTCCATAGGTTTTATGAAATGTGGTTTTAGTATTTAATAGGGATTTCATGAAATATATTTTCTTAAAATCCATTTTCCTCTACATGAAATTAATTTTAAAAGGGTAAAAAAATTATTTTTAAATAATGTTTTACTTTGGTTATATTTTCCCTTTTAATGAAATTGTTTTCATACATGGTTTTCTAGTATTTTTAGAAAAATTGATACATTAATTTTAATACCCCTTACTAATAAATTTTATCACAATATGTGTCAAAATGTTTTTTCACATGGTATTTAGTTTAGTAAGAGTTTCTCAAGATATATGTATTGAGTACACAAACTTTGGATGGAGCAACGAATGTATCCTCATAGAATATTGTAGTTCCTAAGAAAAAATTATTTCGGAGAGAGATTGTTTTTTTAGTTTTTCATAATCCTAAAAAACTCATTTCATAAATTTTCCTCATACTCAATAATTTTCAAGTAATCTTTAAAATATTATTTATTAGAAAATAGTGTTTTTATCACTATATCTGAGGGCTTGGGTCAGGGGTGCAAAAACTGGTTTTAGAGAGACATTTATATGAAATTGTAGATCAGGAATATGATTTTTAGGATGAATTTTAAAGTCAGAACCATTTTTAGGTTTTATAAATTATATTTTATGTGATTTTGGATGAATATTTTTTCCGAAAGGCCTTATAATTTTATGAGGTAATCCTATATTTTTTAGAGTTTCTCTATCAAAGAGATAAGAGTTAGTAAATTTTAGTTTAGAATATTTTTTTTATAAATCTCATATATATTTAACAATTAAATCTATCTTTATAAAATTATAAGTGATTAATTTTTCTGTGCTTAATAATAAAATAAGAAAATTTATTTGATAATTACAATTTAGAAGATGTATTTTACTTAAGGGGTTAGAATATAATACCCCATGATCTTATTATCAATTTTTCTATAAAAAAATATTATTAAATTGCTAATTTTATATTTAATCTATATATTCCTTTTAATTTCAATAAGTATATTCTTAAATTATATAAATTCAAATCTTATAATTTTCACCTTCATCATATTTTATTATGATATTTATTTTAATAAAATAATTTTTTAATAAAAAGAAAATTATTTTTTTAAAACTCTTGTATAATAATTAATGATAGGAAAAATGATATATCAATTAATGATAAAAAATAAGTGTTATGTTTATTATAAAATTGATATATAAATGATGATAGTAATATATATAATTTTATGTGAATAACAATTCAATGAAAAAATACAAATTTAATATCAAAATATTATTTATTGAAGAATGTAAATACCATGACTTATAAAATTTTAATTTGATAAATTTTATAAATATTATGATGCATAAATATATTTTTTAAATTTATATAACTATATATACTCTCCCTTAACCATTAAAAAATCTATTAAATTCTTTTAGAATTAATTTCATTACATTTACAATGATCTTTTCCTTTCATGGACTTATATATTTAGGACTTAATCATACATATCAACCAACAAACATATATTGTGGGTACAGCTACAATATATATCCATTTCTTATATAATTTTGTATCATAAAACATGATGTTTTTCATGATATTTATTCAGAACAATCATCTTGGATTCTTATTTTCTCTAACCCATCCATAAACCTTGTGAAAAAAGAAATTATAACCTGGGATGAGCACAAATAGTTTTATTAGGGACATAGAAGAAAACGAAATCAGTATTCCATGAACACTTATAAACATATGAAATCATTTTCACAAGATATACTACAAACCCTTAAAGTACCATATACATACTTTGTAAAAAACATTAGATTTCCATAAAACATGGATAACATAAAAAAACTATATAGGTAACTAGGGGAATCCCTTAAATAAGGTTGTAACTCTAATGGATACCATATGATTTGTAACCCTCATGGATACTATGCAATATAAACCTCACAGCTACATTATGATGTAACCCTCACAGAAACCTTATGGGGTAATCATCGTAGTTAAAATTGGAATAACCGTTATAATAAACATTCAACATAAACATACCTGACGCATTGGAGGGAGATATAGGTCCCACCCTTTGTCATAAAAAATTCATAATAACTAGTACATAATCATAAAACAAATTTCTTTATAAAATCATTTTTATTTATTTTTGATTAAATAGAAATTTTAAAGAGGATTTTTAATGAAAAGTCCCTTAACTCAGGTTCATCTAAATTAAAACATGTTAAAAACTCTAGTATAGTGGTTTTAAGAGCGTTATTAATATATTATATAACAATATTAATATTTATAATTCCTTATATGATCTTCCTATAAGGTCTTTCCACCCATTTTTTGATAATATTTTTTAATTTTCATTGTTTTGAGTGCATTTATTTCATGGTTTCTATGGTTGATTCATTAGGTATTTTCTTAAAAAAATAATGACAAACAAAAAAATATTAATTTATTGGTATTAATATGTTTCCAAAATTTTATATTATACTATATATAATTTTTTATGATATGAGTGTGATTCATTAGATAAAACATTAATGAAAATGATTTATTTTATTTTCGTAATTTGTTTTACAACCATGATGAACTTATATCATATTATTTAATATCAAATTATATATGAGTTGTGAAAATTATATAACGTATAATATTTATAATAAAATCTTATTTAACCATAATGCTGGTTTTATGACCATCCTTTAAGGCGTTAATGGAAAATTAATCCACATCAATGATGATAATGGTAAATCGACACATCACATATGATGTTTTCGTTTTTAGAATAAGAGAATAAGAGGAGACATTTGATGATGAATATTATATTAACAAAACCAAATTATAGTATATGTATGATATTGGAGTTATCATGTTGCTGGGATGATGGGTGGTGAGGATAGAATAGGAAAATAAAATAAATTGAAAAGAAAATGAAAGAGGATTTTACCTCTTGAATTCTTCTCCTTGATATCCTCTTTAAGACACATGGTTTTGGCCTTTTTGGTGATACCATCAGGTCATGTACATGTGTATGAGGTCTAGGAATTTTATTAGTCAAAAATTAAACAATCATCAAGGCTTTTTATTTGTGAGGAGAATAGGTTGTGAGGGGTGGTATTTATAGTGGATGAGAGGGGTGTTTTTTAATTATTATATTTATTAGTTTATTATTTTTGCTCAAGACTATGAATATTTTTGATTCCATGGATAATTATTTTAATGGATGGAGGATACTTCTAGATTATAGGTTTACATCAGCCATAAATAATCTATGAATCATTAATTTACATGTTTTATAAATACCATATTACACTATTCATTAAAAATTCAACTATTTTGGAAAAATAAAAAAAACTTACCCCAACAATTTTAAATGTTTAGAATTATAAAATGGACTATAATTTTTGAAATTAATTTTATTAATAGGAGAAAAAAATTAATTAAAATAATCATTTATTTGAAAAATACCATTTTTAAAATTATAACCGATTTTACAACACTTTTGAAATTTTAATTAAGGTCTCATAAAATTATAATATAATAATAAGACAAAAAATATTAATTTATCATTCTATTTTTTTAAAATATTTTTTTATTGTAAACAAATAATTATGTGTCAGAAAAATACATACACTTAATTTATCAATTTCAAAACATTTATTTACTTATTCCATGATATAAATATTTCATATTTTCACATATAATATACATTAATTTTCTTTATAAATTCACGGGGTGAGATTACTATTATATTTTTATATATTCCTTAATTTCAATAATTACCACTTATTAAATTATACATTTATAATTAATTAAACTATTAAATTCAAAAAAACCAATTAAATTTTAAGTGTCTGGGTTGTTAAATTTTTTCCTATATATGGAAATAGTATCCTTGAAATTTTTATTCACTTATTAAATAAGTGAAAATACCATTCCCTTGTAGTAACTTCAAATTTCTATGTTGCTTCATCAACCATGTGGTTTCTATAGAAAATATTAACATGTTGAATTAAATTATTCTGAAATACTTTCACTTTATGATCATGAATTTGAATAGGGTCTTCCTCATAAAAAAGTTCTCTTCCACCTGAACTACTTATAGGCTCAAAAAGGAGAGAATCTAGAACAATCTTTCTTAACATAAAAACATGAAAAACATTGTGTACTAAGGATATAGTCAATGGAAAAGTTACTCTGTAGGAAACTGGTCCAACTTTCACTAGAATTTATATAAGGTCCAATGAACCATTGAATCAGCTTTCCTTTCTTACTAAAATATATAATACTTTTCGATGGAGTGATTTTAAGGAAAATATAATCGCCTACATCAATGTAAATTTTTTTCATCCTTTTATCAGCATAAATATTCAACCAATTTTGAGTTTTCCTTATGTCTTACAAGATCATATTCACATTCTCAGTCACCTACTCTACTAATTCTAGTCTGATAAATTTCCATTCCCCAAATTCATCCCAAAATGCTTTATTTCAAAACTACTTCCTGTATAATGCCTTAAACGGTGTAATCTGTATACTATAATCAAAATTTTTGTTATAATAAAACTAAAGTAAAAAAATATATTGATACCAACCTCTCTAGTTATCTATTAAACATGCATATCACATGTCTTCCATTGTCTAAATTGTTCACCAAGATTTCCCATAATATTGAGGATGAAAGGATGTGCTAAAATTTAATTCATTTTCCAATGAATTCTAATGTCCTTTACAAAATTTATAAGTGAACCTAGGATTACATTCATGTATAATGTATAGAAGAACTCTATAATAATGTTGGTGCATGTTGAAGAAGAGCAGTCTCAAATAAAAGATTCTAATTCGGAATCATCATCTTATGGGAATGATTTTGTGGTTCAGTCTCTGAGGAAGTTGGTGGACATAATTCTGATTCTTCCAACAATAGATTCCAGGTGCCAGATGCTACAACAAACTATGAAACAGAAATCAGATTCCTTATCTCGGGTCATGGATATGTTTATGAAGATAGAAGCAGAACATAAAAGTTTTCTTATAGATTATGATGTGCATAAAACGTCCTACAGCAAGGTAACCAAGTGGTCTAAGAGAGTTGATGAATATTTAGTTCACTTTGAGAATTTTTAGGCTGAAGTTCAAAATTCTTTTAAACAAGAGGATAAAAAGGTTATTGAGATTTATGAAAATTTGACCCAGGAGAAAAATTATCGGAATCAATAGGTCATGGATCTGAATGGGAAGCATAACTCAGTATCTCAAAATTGGAAAACTGAAAGAGATTTCCGGATTGAGTTTCAGCAGAAGATGGAAAAGCAATATGAGATAATAATGTTGCAGAAAGAAGCCATGGAGGCTTAGGCAGAAGCTTTAAAAGTTCAAGAATAAAAGGTAAAATCCATGGAGAGGCAGCGTGAGGAAGATCAAAGATACTTGAAGAAACTCAAAACCTTGTTATAGAAGCTCATTCTGAAGGAAAAGGAAGGCAAATGAACATACTTCGATCTTTTGATTTAATGGTCTTTCTTTGTAAAATTTTCAAACTCCAATGAAATGATCATTTGGTTGGTCATATCTTTAATATACTAATGTTACAAGAACCATATTTTGTTTTCCATTCCCTTCAATTCTCTTTGAATATCAAAAAGGGGGAGAAGGAAAAGGAACTACTTCTAAGGAGGATAAAAGAAAATTTCTAAGAGAAATATCCTTAAAGAAAGGAGGAGTTTCCCACCACGAAGTTCTTCATTCTTACAATAATGAAAACCTCACTCCGAAAATTCAGAATACAATACTTAGTGTTTCAATGCCTAAGGGGGAGTTATTTTTATTCACATTCATCCATGAAAAAATCGAGATAAGTGTTTAATTTCAATATCTAATGAAATTTTTCAACATCCTTATTTTCTTTTTCGTAAGGATGTCTGTGCTTTCAAAAAAGGGGGAGATTTTTGAGTAAATAAGGTTTTCCTTATGAATTTTCCATTCCTTCTTGCTTTTAAAATCAAAAACACCTTATACATAAGCAAATGTATGTTTTACCTCCATAAGGAAAAGTAACTTCTTTAAGAAAATTTACCCTAACCTCAATTTTCTTATACATAGCAATATTATTCATAAGTTCAAAAACCAGATTCTTAACCAAAATCCTGGAATCATATAATGTAAAGATTTGGAGCATTTTTTTTAGGATCCGAACTCTTAATCATTTCGACTCCGAACTCTTTTGATGTTCGACTCCAAACTCTAAAGCAGTTGGACTCTGAATACTTAAGCAATTCTACTCCGAACTCCTAAGCAGTTCGACTCCGAACTCTTAAGCAGTTCGACTCAAAACTCTTATGGTGTTTGAATCCGAACTCTTATGAAGTTCGACTCCAAACTCTTAATCAGTTCGACTCTGAACTCGTAAACCGTTCGACTCCAAAATCTACAAGTCCATATTCCGATATCTTGTGAAACCAGACACTGAATTCCTATAAAAGAGAATCCGATCATTTCTTAACATAGACTCTGAATTTAATTTTAGTTAGACTCAAAACTTTTAACTTGCTTACACTCCGAAATATTGATTAGATTTTACATACATATGCTTCATTTCAAAACTATGTTGTGCATTTAGTTATACATGGTTTGTTATAAAATGATGTCATCTATTCTGCTTCTAATTAACAGTTGGCTGAGTTACACGTGTACAGGTCCCTCCGAATTTCATGGAAAATATGACCGTTGGAAGTGGGAGCCAACCGTTGGAATTTTTTCCTATAAATATGAGCTCATTTTAATGAACTCAAAAGAGAAAATAAGTTTATTGTTCTGGAGACCTCATGTTGTTAAGGTGATATATAGAGAGAGAATATTTTCATGCCTTGTGCATACTGAACCGCTCGTTCAGATTTCTTTGTGTGACTCCTAATGTTGGTGACTAAAATCTAGGAATTTCAGGGATATGAAGACAGAGGTACCAACTACCTTGAAGTTTGAGGGCTTCCTTGCTGAGGAAGACAGAGGTTCCAACTACCTTGAAGTTGAGGGATTGCGGGGATAGCAAGACAGAGAATCTGATCATCATATCGAGGGCTTACCCTGGTGTGGGTAACACAGAATTTCATGAAAGTATAAATCAAGGGACCTTTCTCCATGGTTCTTGGATACCCTTCTTTTTGGGTTAAAAGACTTATATCTTGTTACTTCTAATTTTACTACTAGTTTTTCCGTTGCATATTGTATTGTAAGGAAAGTATAAGCTTCTTATATTTCATTACACTTTTACTCTGATAAGATTAGATTCTATACGCTTTAAGGTAGAATCTCATATTATAAAACTTAGTTCTAATTCTTTAATTGGTGTTAGAGGTGTTGTGAATCTGCTTAGTTTATCTTTGATAAACTCAGTACTTTTCTTGTCTAAGGAAAACATAGTTATCAGTAACCAACTATAATGGTTCCAAAAGAATTTTTAAATTATACAATTCACCCCCCCCCCCTCTTGTATATTGAGAATCTACATCGTTATTTTTATCCTACAATTTTAACAATCATTAAACTCTTTGAAAAGCATTTTAAAACATAGGATGAGTACACAAATCTTAGTAAGGGACCTAAAATAAAAAAGATTCATTATTCCTTGAATAATTATAAACATATGAATTAATTTTCACAAGATATAATTATCTCCCTTAAGGTATCATATACATTTTAAAAAAATGATATTTCTATAATACATAGAAAACATATATAAAACCATACAGCTAACATGGGGAATTAATTAATTAAAATGTTAACCCTCATGGATACCATAATATTTTTAATGCTCATGACTACCTTATAATTTAACCCTCATGGAAACCATTTGATGCATCTCTCACGGCTACTTTATAGTGTTAATCATAGTTACACTTGGAATAACCATTTCGGTCAACATCCAACATTAACATATCCAATGCATTGGAGGGAGATATATATCCCACCGTTCATCAAAAAAATTCCCATGAATTGTAAAATAATAATAAAGAAGGAATAATTACATTATAAAATCATTCCATTTAATTTTTTGTAAAAATAGAAATTTAAATGAGGTTTTTTAAATAAATGTCCCTTACCTTGAGTTCACCTTACCAAAAACATTTTCAAACATTATATATAATGGTTTAAAGACTATTATTATTTTGTTAAATAAATATATTAATATTTATAATTCTTTATATACTGTTATTTTGAAATATTTACACCCATTTATTGATAATATTTTGATTTTTTCATTGTTTCAGGTGCATTTATTTCATGGTTTCCATGGTTGGTTCATTATGTATATTCTTTTCAAATGAAAAAAATCCAGAAGAAAAAAAATTGGAATTAATATGTATCCCAAATTTTAAATGATACCATATATAATTTATTTATATGAGTATTATTCATTTTATAAGACATTAATGAAAATGATTTAGTTTATTTTAGTGGGTTTTTATGACAATCAGAATCTTATATCATTTTATTTAATATCATGTTTATATATTGGATCCATAACATTATATAACATATAATATATATATTAAAATATTATTTTACCACAATTATGGTATTATGACAATATTTGAAAGTCTTAATAAAAAATGAAAACACATTGTCCACATTAATGATTAATCGGCACATAACAGAAGATGTTTTTATTATCTATAATAAGAGTATAAGATGAGAGGATTGATGATGAATATTATGTTAACAAAATAAAATTATAGTATATTTAAGATAATAGAGTTATCATGTCACTTGGATGATGGGAGGTTAGTAGAGAATAAGAAAAATAAATAAATTGAAATGGAAATGAAAGAAAATGAATGAGGATTTTACCTCTTGAATTATTCTCCTTGAGAACCTACTTAAGACACTTGATTTTGGATGTTGGCTAAGACCAGAAGGTCTTGGACGAGGGTAGGTTTTTTGGAAATAGTACTGTGTTTAAATTTAACAATCTACATGTCTTTAGAGGTGTGCAGAGTAGAGGTGGTGTGGGCATGTATTTATATTGGTGAAGAGGGTGTTTTCAAATTATTAAATTCATTAGTTTATGATTTTGGCACCATACTGTAAACAATAACGATTACCTAACTAAATAAAGTAATGGGGTAATAATAGTTATAGATTATAGGATTTACATAATCAATAATGTAGTCAGGATTCAATAATTCTTGTATTAGCTAAAACCGTAAATTATCGTTTTACATTATTCACCAAAAATTCAACATTTTTAGAAAAATCCCAAAAATTCAATCCAACCATATTTCAGCAATTATAATTTAAAAATGGACTAATTTTTTTAAACTAATTTTATAAATATGATATGTTTTTTTTATTTTAAATCATTATTTATTTGAAAAATAACGATTTTAAAACTATGAATAGTTTTATAACATGGTGAAAAATTAATTTATGTCTCATAAATTTATCTTATAAGAATAAATAAAATATTAATTTATTATTCTATTTTAAGAAAACAATTTTTCTCTTGAAAAACATTAAATAAAAATTTATATGGCACAAAAATATCAACACTTGATTTATCATTTCCAAAACATTTATTTACTTATTCCATGATATAAATATATCATGTATTCACTAATTAGATACAAAAATTTTATTTATAATTTCTTAGGTGAGGTTAATATTCTATTTGTAATTATTCCTTAATTTCTAGGAATACATCTTATTTCATTATACATTTATAATGAATTTAACTATTTAATTCCAGAATAAAAAAAAATTATTTTATAAGTACTTGGGTTATTAAAAAATATTATAATTATGTTCGTGAATTACAATAAAAAAATATTTATTATTTAATAACTATTAGGATAAATATAATTTATGAATGTATAAAGAGAATTTTCAAACTAGAAAAAAAGTTATTTTATTTATTTTCACATATATTTATTTATAGTTATAGAAATAATTAAGATTATGTTTATACAAAATTTAGGTTATGAAGTTATAAATAAATTAACTCTTATATATGTATGACTAAATACATGTATATATGATAAACTATTTATATATATATATAAATGAATTGAAATAAAAAAGAAAAAAATGGAAAATAGGGATGGGTCTTCTTCTTCCCTGCGCAACTACCCACCATCCACACACTCAACCTATATTAATCATCTCCTCCTTCAATCTAAATCATACATACATCTTCCAAAGTATCACAACCTAACATCACCATCATGCCTCTCTTTCCCTAATGTCGATGTTGTCACCACATCATCATTGACTTAGTAGAGCTTCACTAATGGCCATGCCACATTTTCTCTCACTAGTTTTTTACTACACCCCACTGCCATCAACTTCACCAAGATCACCGACCTCCTCTTCAATCTTCTACTTATCAGGATCATTCCAGAAAACTAGTTCACAGATCATGATACACACACACACTATCTCATCAACACAGTTATCAATAATTCATGGGATATCAGATATATCGATCTTTATATGAGAAGTGGTGACTTTTTTTATATAGGGATCAATGTGAGGATATATAGACTTTCATGAGGGTTATACTATAAGATATCATGTATTTAAATGTGGATAATTACAAATGAATTTTGAATATTAAATCTAGGGGGAATATCATTTCTAAAATTGATCCTCAGAATGGAACATTGAGAGTTGGAAGACCTTAAATTAGAGTTTTTTTATAATGTTTATGGCTCAAGTGGTTCATTGAGTGCATAGATAAGTTTCAAGATCTTTAGGATTCAAAACTTATGTTTCAAGTAAAACATCCAAGCTATGCCACCATTTCCCCCACCATTATCCCTCCTACTTGGTAACCCTTAATAGTTTATAAGGACATATTATGTCTTGGTTTATTAGTTTTCATTTATGGAAGAATCATCCATATTGTTTATATTTATGTGTCATATGATTGAATAATTTTTATTTCTAGGAGGTTTTTATGCCTTATTATAGAATAGGTTATGTACCAATTTTATAGATAACGTTCCATATGGGCATCAAAGCATTAAAATATTTTAAGAATTCAAATTCTATACTATATAAAGGTTATTAAATATGATTTTTACACCTATTTATTTCTAACTAATGTGTTTGGGGTGTGAAATGTTTTGGAAGTGTCCTAAAGGGGTTTTTAGTTTTTACAATGGTGTGTTAACCCAGATGAGTTATATTGTAAACATTGTGATAGGCTTTCACTATTAAAAATTTCATTATTTTAGATTTTTGGATCCCATGTGGTTTTATAATATTATATTAATGATATTTTCTTAAGAGTTTATTTGTAAGATATTTTAAAATCGATTTATTTGGATTATCATCCTTAAAATGTTTTTTTTCTTTTGGGACATAATGAGAAATGGTTTTTTCTAAAATCCTTATGATCAAATTATTCCCATTTTTCGTTTTGTTATAACTAATGGGTGGTTCTCTATACATGTGGTCCTCTTGTGATAGCGAATGGTAAAGTTTATTTCTAGGAAGTTTGATATTTGATGATAATTTTTTATAAATGTATTCAATTTAGAATATTCTTGATGCATTGAATTTAATGATTTCTAACCACCCTTCTTGATGTCATATGACTCTTTGGAGATTGGGTATTGATCAGAATAAGAGAAAACCATTGTATAGGATGTCTATAATTTGGAGGGTGGCCCACTGGACCGATTGAGATAATAGAATAGAGATTGATAATTAGATCATGACAGGTAAGGATATATAATAGTATGTCCCTTGGTATTTTTGTTCTCCAATGATATTTATACATTTACTATTTGGTTCGTGGGATTCCATGGTGGGTACTAGTGATTAAATAACCAGTGGGTAGGATGTTGTGTGAGATATATAAAAGATTATTTTAAATATTATATCACATTGAGTACATGGTTTGTATTGATTATCCCACGGAAAATATTTATCCTGGATATATGAAATTGTGAGATCTCTCTTAGAACCCTTATTGGTACAGTACATGGAGTGGTGTTTATTATGATGTTTGTGGAAATGATAATGTAGATTCTTTATGACCTTTAGGGTAGGAAAATCCACACATGGTGTGGTGTAGGATGGTATATAAATATGAATAATGATATTTCATGGTTATATATTGTTACCTATAGGTCATGGGAACATCATGATTTAAATTTTAACTAAATTATATACCAATTATTGATATGTTTAGTGAGGCCTCTTAGGGTGTGTCATGTATGAGCTTCTTATGTAATAGCCTCTTGCTTGATGCTTGGAATCAATCAATGGCTAGTTAAGATCTAGAATAGGGATTATATCTCCTTCTTATTCATTATATCTTAATCATTATTATATATATATGATGAGGATGAGGACTATATGCCATTGATTGAAATTTATAGATACTCTTCAATGGGGATCATTCTTTAAAAAAATTTAATGTTTGTGTTTCTCTATACATCATGGGGTATATGTTGTATTCCATAAGTCATAAATTCCTTTAGTGGTTTGGATTCTAATGAATGTTATATTGGTTATTCCTCATTAGGTCATTCTTTATTTATGTGAGTTTATCCATGGGACCAACATTAAGTTAATGGTTTGGATCGTGTGGGAGGTTCACCATGTTATGACCTCCCTACTGTTTTTTTGGGGGTGGATGTTATTACATGAGGCATATAGTCACATCATAATTCATGATCATGATTTAATGGTTCTGCCTAGGGGATGAGTGTTACAGTGTATACCTTATGGTAATTCAACAATGGGACATCATAGAGTGCACAATGCAATAGACCCTTAGGCTACACCATAATGAACCCTATTCTTGAAATGAAACAAGATTTTTTTAAACTTTTTAATGAGGTTCCCCTGTTACTTATTATCCACTCAACCTCATCACCCAAACCCCTCTTCCAAATAATTTTACCCTCTCATAATTCACTCTTTAGGATCCCTAATGGTCATTTCATAGTGTACAGCCCACCCCTGGATAGCCCACCCCCTCCCCCAAACCCTTGTACCCCCCAACCCACCTAGGTAGCCTACGCATCCTTCTCCCTGGACAACCCACACCCCCTCCCCACACCCATACATCCCCTGAGACAGACCACCCCCTTCCCATTTATCCTTTTTTGTTTTAGTAGATTTTCTCCTTTTCTCATTGAGAACCCGTCCACGCTACTCCACCCTCCCCTTGCTATCCTCTTGAGTGGTTCTCCCTCACCCATTCAATCGTTCAACATTCCTCACTTGTATTGGAGAGCCTATGACACTTTTTACCGCTCTTAATCCTTCTATATATTTGTATCTACCCCCCCTAAATCTTATACTTAATTGGACATGGGTTAATTAAAATTAGAAATGTAATGATACGACTAGTCTGGTATCATAACCAAGAACTGCCATAACGATCCACTAACATAATAGGTATTCATGATCCCTATGGGATAACAATGATCCCCTGGGAAAACTATATAATTAATGTGGAATATTTCACCCCTAAATTAGAGTAAATTTAAAATGATCCTTCTCTTGAAAAGAAGACATGTCCCATTCAATAGTTGAACATCTAAGAAAATAGTAGATACACAGAAAATAAATAAACAGGAAAGAGATATCATGGTTGGAAAATAAAATCCCACTATTGACCAATAAAATTTTCTAACCAGACATGTCCCATTGCTAAATCCCATTGGATGTATTTTGGATAAGTATAACATAAGAGTTTTAATTTTATGTTATCTTTTCACTTGGATGTCCCCTATTCCACTCGCCTCTCCTTTGTGGTGAAATCACCTCTACCACACACTGAACTACAACTTCACGGTGATTTTTGTCCTCTTACTCATTGATTTACCCTTGTTCGCATGTTATTAATATTTGATATTGATGGTTATAGTGTGACATGTATGGGATAAACACCCTGCTGTAAATCATGGACGTTGGTGGTCCTTGTTTATGCACTAAATGAATTACATGTTGGTTGGTTCATGATAAACATTTTAATATAAAAATTGGTAATTTATGTATACTTTAATAATGAATGAATGAGACATGGTGATAAAACTTTTGTGATAACACCTAAATTAACAAATGGAATTGAAGAAGGGATTCTTTGTAAAATATGAAATTGTGATTGTTTGGTTTGTATGGTGTTGCGATTGTGAGCACAATTATCTGTTTGTATGGTGTTGTGGTTGTGGGAATGATTGGTATTCCTTTTTTTCATATTGTAGTTCTTTTGCCATTTAATATAAATCCTATCTTTACCAATTTCAATGGAACCACAACTTTGTTACTAGTGCAATTATAATAAATCCTATAAAACCACTTCACTAGAGGATTCTATGAGACACTTTATGGACACCCTAGCCAATTTCCCATTAAAACACATGTAATTATTCCATAAACCCTCAATAAAACTATTCAAAATAATTCAATTTATTAGTTTATTACCATAGTTATTTATTAGAGACATTGTCTTTATAGATAAACACTAAAAATTGGTTTACAATAATGCATATATATCACATGTGGGATACAAAAACATTCATGTGCAAGGGGTTCACATAGCTTGTTGAACATATTTTGTGTAATTATTTTGGTGAATATTAATATTACAATATCAAAGAGGATGAATATGAATAAAGAATGGATGAATAAAAATCTGTTGAAAAAATAGTATAAAGATGGCATGAAATGGTTTATCAGGTTTGAAAAGGATCATGCATGTGACCCTTCACAAATCATTGGTCTGTGTTTACACTGTTGTTATTCATGACAAATTAGTCCAGAGGAGTTGGAAGAACACCTGATCTGTAATGGAATAGATCAAATTTATATATGTTGGAATAAACACAGGGAAAAGATGAATGTATGTAGTAGCTCAGATAACAAATCATTTTATGGATCATATGATATGATTAAAAGTGTGAATAATGAAGATAATTGTATGGATGACGTGATTACAAATTTGAATGATACTGAATGTTTTATTGAGAAATGAAAATGAAGATTGAAGATGAACTTCGTGATTTCCCAAAAATCTTTGAGAAGTTAAAGAGTTGTGAAAAAATGCGACTGTATGCTGGTTGCACGAAATATACAGCATTGTCAGCCATATTGAAGGTGTATAATTTGAAAATAGGCAACGAGTGGAGTGACGCCAGTTTTACAGAACTACTTTCTCAACTAAATGACTTGACCCCATAAAATAATGAGCTCCCTAGCCAAACATATGATGCCAAACGAACGCTACACTCGATGGGTATGATCTCTGAAAGAATACAAGACTTCCCAAATGATTTTATATTGTTTCTAAATGACAAAAAATCACATAAGTAATGCCCAATGTGTGGTGCTTCTCAATAAAAGAATGATAATTCCAGTCCTATTAAAGTTGTATGGTATATTCCAATCATTCCATGGTTTAGGTGCTTATATGGAAGTGAGGAGACTATAGGAAAATTGACATGGCTTACAGATACAATAATTAAATATGGGAAACTATGTCACGTGGAATTCTCTACTCAGTGCAAGAGAATTTACCATGAATATCCTGAATTTGGAAACAAGATGAGAGACCTATGTCTTTCATTATCTATAGATGGGGTGAATTCTTTTGGTTTTCAAAGCTGTAGTCACAGTACATGGACGATTATGTTGGTATGTTTTAACTTATGACAATGGTTATGAATGAAACGAAAATGAATCATGATATCTATGATTATATCAGGACCAAAAGAACTAGGTAATGATATTTATGTTTATTTGGCTCTATTGATTGAAGATTTAAAATTATTATGGGATTCATGTGTTATGTTATGATGCTTACAAAAATTAATATTTTACTTTGATTTCCATGTTGTATAGAAATATTAATGACTTTACTGCTTATGTAAATTTTTCTGGATATATAATTAATGGAACTCAAGGTTTTCCCATTTTCAAGAAAGGTACATAGTCAATTAGGATGAAACATTCATAAAAAACCGTGTTTCGTAGACATCATAGATTTATACACTGATGATATAAGTACCGATCTTGGGCGACATCATTCGACAGAAGCTCAGAAGAATGTAAAAACTATCTCCACTAATAGGTGCTCAATTGTTAGAGAAAGTAAGAAATATTGACACAACTTCTATTAAACCATTTTTGAAAAACCTTAAGGAAACCTGTTGAAAAAAGGGATTAGTTTTTTTTTTGAATTACCATACTATAATTTTCTGAATGTCAGAAATTTTATTGATGTTACGCATGTTTAAAAAATGTATGTGATAGTGTCATCAGAACGTTGAAAAATGATCCTCGAAAAATAATGTATAGAATTAAAACTAGAATGGACATGGTTGAATTAGGAATATGAGAAGATTTGGCACTAGTGAAGGCTAAAAAACAATCATTATTCTTCCTACTATTTACACTCTTTATAGGAAGGAGAGATATTAGTTTTTCAACTTCTTGAATGATGTAAAGGTTCTAGATGGTTATTCATCAAATATAAAGAACATCATGTCAATGAGAGATTTAAAATTATTGTGTCTGAAATCACATGGCAATCCTGTTTTGATACAAGATCTAATTCCTATAGCTTAACATTGCCTTTTGCCCAAAAAAATTCCACTATACATTAATGAAGCTATGTTTCATATTCAATGATATATGCATCAAAGATATAGACCCAGAGATATTTACAACTATGGAATGAGAAATATCCATCATATTATTTGAATTAGAAATGTTATTCCCACTGAAATTCACTGATATGATGGTTAATTTGATCATACATTTGGTGAGAGAGATTCGAATATGTGGTCTTGTACATTATATATGGATGTAACCCATTAAAATATATATGAAGATTTTTAAAGGGTATGTCCAAAATTGAATTCAGTCAGAGGTTTGTATTGCAGAGAAATATATTGTTGAGGAAGCCATTGAATTCTGTATTGAATATCTGTCTGGTGTGGAAAACATTGGCTTACCGAAATCTTGTCACACTGGGCAGCTTAAGGGTGAATGAATTTCTAGAAGATAGGTTATCACAATCAATATAACAGATCAATAGTAGGCCCAAATTTACATTTTCCATAATAGTTTCGACATTGACTCGTATTATAAAACCGAAAAAAAAATTAGGAAATTGAATCCATCTATGGATGAAAAATGGATATCAGATATAAATAATCAGGAATTTATAGGATGGTTTCAAGAAATTTTTTTTTAAATGATATATGAAAATACGAACTCAATTTTAGATCGACTTCAATGGCTAGCAGGACGAGTATGTTTGTATGTATTATATTACAATGTGTATACAGTTAATGGTTATAGATTCTATACTAATGAACATAATGAAGACAGAACCATGTAGAATAGTGGGGTTACACATGTTAGTGAAGTAATGAATGTTTCTAGTGTTAAGGACAGAAATTCAATTAACAGGAATATTTAATAATTTCACATCATCAAACAAATATTAAAGTTGGATTATACGAAATTACAAGTGCTGGTTTTTCAATGCATGTGTGTTGATAACAAGAGTGTTGTTAAAATAGATGAATTGAAATTTGTGAAATTTGATTTTAGTAATGGGAGAAAGAAGGACCATTTATAACAGCATCACAAGAAGTAAAAGTATTTTAGGATCGAGATTCCACAAACTGAAACAGGTCAATTATTCTGTTATTTAACAAAACATCTGAAGGATCAGATGAATGGTCTATGAAGGATGACCATTTAATAGGGGAATCACAATCATTTCAAAGTGGTCCTAAAGTAGAAAGAATTTTGAATGTCAGAGGGGACCACAATGAAGGGATTTATATAGTCTATAGAGGGGTCAAATCTCTTCAGCATTAAAAAAATAAATATTAATAATCAGGTTATTTGTTTATTATAATATACATTGTTTAAGTTATGTTATTATCTATTCACTTCTTCTTTTATGTAATCTAAATTAATTATTAATCCACTTCTGCAGATAATGACTTCTGCTCCTACTGATGCACCCAATCCCGAGGAACAATAGGTCTCTCAACCTACTTCTACTGGTCCCAATGCAGATAAAAACTGGTCCTAGTGCTAAGGTACTATAGTTTTCTCAACCTATTGCTACTAGTCCCAGTTCCGATGCTAGTGATCTAGAGGAACATAATGATGATTCTTCTATTGAAATAATAGGAAATGAAATCTTCATGATTAAAAAAAAAACAAGAGCATCATATTTTTATAATGTTAGAGAAAATCCTTATGGGAAAATAAAAATGTGTCACCTTTGAGGTGGGATGGAATAAGAAAGGCCAACATGTTATCCCCAACAAAGACATATTTAGTAGTTACATTAGAATAGTCACTCGGCAACGCGTGCTGATTGATGTATAGTTGTGGCACCTTTTTGTCACTGAGCTTAAGACAATAATGTGGAAGCGATTATGGTAACATTATGATATAATTTTTTCATTTAATTAAAATAAAATAAAATACTAAATCATTTAATTACTCATAATAATCCAATGTAGAGTGAATTTATAGTCGATGACTCACATAAGGAATATTTATTAAGAGTTGCAGGAAATATTCATAGAGTCTTCCACACAATTCTAAGAAAATGTCCATTAAAAGATGCTGAAGTGAAAATCAAGCCACACCAAACTATTCTTTATGCACACATGATATTACAATGAGTGTGGGATGTGTTTTGAAATCGTCATGTGGAACAGACATTTCAGATACATTGTGTGTGGTAATACGTTGTTTGACGTTCCTTGTATTGATCACATTTATTGATAGTTTATTATTTATAAAATAGCCACTAAGTTCTCAAAATAAATAACATGAAAAAAAACGAGTGGACCCCAACCGTAATGTAAGGATGGGGTATGCTTCACTTGAGAAAAAATCGATACATCTATTAAATATACCGTAATACTTTTATATGTCATAAAACAACACCATAACCATGTTTCTATATTTATATAATGATTTATGAAACTAAATAGAATGAAATGTACATCCCACTCAATGTGATATGGTAGGAGGCTCATGTAAATAAATATGGGATATTGATATACGAAAACACACCAAAGGTGTGGGAATCATTTTAAGTGTGACATAATATAAATTTGATCTTCTTTAAATCGCTATTAAATAACAATAACTACATATTTTCCATTATTTTCTATCTAACATTGTCACAAGACTCTACAACACCCACAACAGATATAGACAATCATTTAGAGGCCTTGAAGCATCCAGAACAATATGGGCTTGTCAGAGGTGCAGGTTTTGGGGTGACACCTCGAACATATTTTTTAGAAACAAATACAAAAAAAGGATCGAACTGAGGAAATAAAAAATGAAAGAAAAATAAGATATTTTTTTCAAGAAGAATTACAATACCAGAGATACATGATAGAATGTTTGATGGGGTGGGTTAATGAGAAGGAACAACTCAACAACAACCCATGCGTGAAGATCCCAGCCCACCCCCACCACCTATAAGGAGAGCCATTCCCCTAAAAACCTTTACTTAGATGAGGTATTCAATGTTATAATAATTGTTTTTTTTGAAATATGAATCACATATATAGTGATACCTTTATTGTAATAGTATTATACATGGTTAAAATGACTATGATTTATATATATCAACTCCCACCTATCAGCTTGTAGTGAGGGTTACGATGTTTTATCTACAAAATGACATGCTATACAACAGACAAATTCTAACATATCATGTCCGAGAATCAATTTATGTATCTAATAATCCATGTGCTGAGATACCTCTTCTAAATAAGGATGAAAACATTCATATAGTTGAACAATATGTGGGATCATTCATCACATGGTCATCAATTCTTGTAAAAAACAAGTTGACATTGAGGTATCCATTTAAAATTTATTTTTCAAGCTGAAACTTAAACATTTAATGAAACAATTTCTGAACTGATGAATGTTATTACACAATGTCAATGAGATGGGGGTGAAATGAATGATCTACCCAAAACCATATCAAGGATCAAACAACTGATTGAAATAATCTACTAAGGGAACCTTCACCCTGCAAGTTCTATATCCAAATTTAATATCATTGCAACCTCATGTGGATAAAAATTTGATAGATAGAAATAATCACTCATTTGATTTTGAAAAAAATAAGTACAGTGAAGAAAAAATATATTTCATTAGTGCTGAAAATGTAAATGAAATCCACAAGTATGAATGGCTAGGCACCTCAGTTGTAAATGTATACATGAGGTACTTTTTCATGATTTGATTTTATAAAATTGATATACAAAGATAATTATGACTAAATACATTTCATATTTTTCGTCGGCATATATATGAAAAAAAAATTCAAGGGATTTCCCCATGAACAAAATTTTGGACTCGTTAGTCCTCACATCACCTCTTCAAAAGATTAATTAAATTCTGCTAAACTGGATGAAATAATTTTATCCCTGCTACAATTTTTCGAAAACTAAATTATGGATAACAAACTCTTCTTAATAACAATGATGCAAGGGTAAAACACTACAATTTAATCAGATCAACAATATTTTCATTTCTTTAATTACTTATTCCATTTTGTGTTTTTAGGCAGCATTGGAAACTGATTTCAGTCAATTTGGATACTCTAAAGATTTATTTTCTGGATTCAATTCATGGATATGAAAAAATCCGACCACTCATGATGGAATTTATAAATTTGAAATATACTATATCCAACACTTTATAACTAAAAATATAGTTATATAATTTATAATTTCATTTAATGATGATTCAGTTATGATATAGCACTGCATCAATATCGTCTACTTCATGGAAAGAATCCAGGTCCAATGGATAAAAACTCATACATGATCTAAAACTAGAAACTATCCTGGTATATAAAATAATATTTCACTATCCATAAACATATAAAAAAATTACTTATTTTTTTAGATGTTTCTACAGTTTCCAAAACAAACAAGCAGAAATGACTCTAGTTATTATGTTTGTCAATTCATCATAGAGATCATATTTCATCAACAAACTAGCATCCCAAATGAGGTATTTTTTAAAATAATTTTGAGTTCATTTAAAAAATTTAATAATCCTTTGTGTATTTTTATTTTTTTAGTACTACCATTACTGTCTCAAAAACTCATATTCACAAGATGATATAGATGTTTTTAGAAATGAATGGGCGGAATACTTAAGATTGTACACAAATAGTCTGAAGGTTAATTCCTACTACTTATGTTATCCTTATATAATCATTGATATCTACCCTGTTTACACTCATTGAGCATATATGATCACCCTTAATTATGTTTTACATCCATAGGTTATGAATAAAGGTTTTATAAATGATATTCCTTTCTAGTAATGCATAACTAATTGAGAGACACTTATGAACTAGTTATTTATGTTTATATGTTTCCAAAATCACTAGACCTAAACTATTATGGCATGGATCATTTAAATTCTGTATTTTGGTCATTTATACAGCTATTTATACTAATGTTGAGTGTTGGAAAAATATTGGTGGTGAAACACTATAAAATTTAATAAAAAAATTAGTATTATTCACTATTTTTGGTTAACTACCACTTATCATATCATCTTATCTGACCTTCCGATCTAGAATCCCCATGACGCTCTCATCCGACACCATCTCTATGATCTCAACATTCAAGGTTCACTTTTCCTTCTCTTCCTACACCCATTTAGTAGGTAAATGGGGGAAGGAAGATAAGGAAAAGTGAACGCTGAATGATGATATCATAGATATGGTGTGGGATGAGAGCGTCATTGAGAGGCTGGATCAGAAGATCATATAAGATTCTATGGTAAGAAGTAGTTTACCAATAGAAGTAAAGTTCCCAAAGAATCCATAGTTTTGTTTTTAGCTTATATCTAGACCAAATAAACCATTTGGAAAGATGTAAATGTTTTTTTACGATATAATATGTATATTTTAATGAAAAAATTTATCATTAAATGTTGATTTTATTGTCTTTATTCATTATAGGGTTCGTTTATTTTAGAATATTTCTGTCCATGTGACATGCCTTAGTAGGAAGAGAAACAACATCGTGTCCGCTCAATCACAGAGGTAATAGGAAATCTATTTCACTAATGACTCAATATTTCCTAGCTCTACCAGAACTATTAGGTTTTTTCTCTACATCACATAATAATACCCATGTGATCGTGTCACACAAGCTCATTTATATGAATGCTTCATGTGAACTAATCATGTGATCTCATCACATTATCAAATAACATAGACAAATCACATAATAAATTATAGTAATTCACTTGATCCATGATTCGTGTATTCTTTTCTTATTTACATGATCACAAAGATCATTATAGGTCGTGTAATCATATCAATCGCCTAGGTTCATTTGATCACGTGATCATATTATGGTCACGTGATCACATGACTTTGAATAAGTCATGCACTTAATAAGATATTTCTAATTACTAATGTGGACCTTTATTACTCAAATATATTTTAAACCCAAAATACTCTATTTTTTTAATTAATTGAAAATTTCTCTTTCTTATGATACTATTGAATTCAAGAATTGAAGTTAAGCAGGAAATAGTTCAATGTAATAAAATGGTCGATAGTGTGGAAGTCGACCAATGCATATTCAATCAGTCCACTCATGAGCATCTTAAAATCTTGATGGTAACCAGTATATGAGATTTTAAATTTTCTAATAAGTTTCCCTTATATATTTCTTGGGGTGTCTAGGTGGAAGGGTGTGTCCAGAAGTGTGGGTGGGGGTATCCAGTAGGAGAGGGAGGTGTCCAAGAGAGAGGGGGTTTCCATGAGGGAGGGGGTGTCCAGGTGGGAGGGTGGGTGGGGTGTCCAAGAGGTTGGGTGTCTCTAGGTGGGAGGGTGGGTGTGTGGGGAGTGTCTAGGAGGGAGGGGTATCTAGGTGGGAGTGGTTGTCCAAGGGGTGTCCAAAAGTGGGGGGGAGTGTCCAAATGGGAGGGGTGTCTAGGGGGATTCCACGACTGGGGTGTCCAAGAGGGGAGGGGGTGTCCAGAATGTAGGGTGTGTCCAAGAAGGAGGGGGTTTCCAAGTTTAGGGGTGGGTGGGGGTGTCTAGAAGTGCGGATTGGTGTCCAGAAGTGTAGGAAGGTGTCTAAGAGGGAGGGGGTGTCCAGGAGGAAGGGGTCTCCAGGTGGGTGGATGTGTCTTGGAATGATGGTGGTTTCCATGATGGAGGGGGTGTCTTGTAGTGGGGGTGTCCAAAAGGGAGGGTTTTTCCATGGAGGTTTCCATGAGTGGGGCTTCAAGGAGGGGAGGGAGTGGGTGTGTCTAGAAGTGAGGGGTGTTTGGAGGGAGGTGGTGTCCAAGTGTGATGGTGGGTGGGGTGTGTCTAAAAGTGGGGGGGGGGGGTTTCCAAAAGGGGAGAGAGGTGTCCATTGGGGATGGGGTTTCCCAAAGGTAGGGGGTCTCCGGGTGGGAGGGGGTATCCATGTGGGTGGGGGTGTCCAGGAATAGGGTGTGGTCCAGGAGGGAGGGGGTGTCAAGGAGTGGGGGGTTCCCAAAATAGAGGGTGTGTCCAGGGGTGTCCATGAGTGGGGAGTATAGGAGGAGAGGTAGGGGTGTTTCCTTAAGGGAGGGTTTTTACAGGAGGGAGGGGGTGTCCTAGCATAAATCCATTTAGTTCCATTCAATACTGATAAAATACAATGGGTATATTACTTATAGAGTATCCTGAAGTGGGTATGTAGTGAGGCATGAATATTTCCAACCATCCAAACCAATTCCAAGCCAATGTAAAGGCCCAATAATTATATTAACGTTCAATTTAAGGCCCAATATATCTTATTTAATGTCCTAAAGGCCCATCATATTCATCATTTACATTTCTCACATTAGATTTTTAAGAAACATACTTTTTCACTACACCAACGTTCAAGTAGAATACATCTTTTGAAAAAATTACTGATGATATGTGAGTTTGATATAACGAATAATTTCTGATCTAAAGAGTTGTGTGGACACACTCAACTAAATCAATTATAACCCTCAATCCTAGCATGTGGATAAAATCTATGGAATGGGATGTTTTTTAACATAAACTAAATTCTAAAAGATGTATCCCTGATAATTATATATATATATACCTTCTCCAAAATTCCATAGGATTGGCATCTGCTGGTTGTTGCTAAAATGGTATGTGGAGTATAATATACTCTATAATACCAAATGTAGGATCAAAATAATATAGATAATATATGTAGTATCTAATGATTCTAAAAATACAAGAGTGGGGGTTAATTGTAGAATTTAAAAAATTCTTTTGTAACTTTTAAAGATGGTTATGGTTAACAAGATTAAACAAGCTAATTCCCAAAATCTCTAGTTTTATACACTATCTAGATTCCTGAAATATGATTCCAAGAAAGTGATTCTGAGAATATGGTTCTATAAAATGGAACATAATGAATGTTTACAACGTCAAATATTATACCTTAATGTGTATAAAATCTTACAAAATCAGAGTAAAAGTATAAGGAAGTATAAGATAGTTACACATTCCTCAACATTAAAAAATGTAGCGGAAAACATGTTATAAAACAAGTAACAAGTATTAAATATTTTAACCCAATGAGAAGGGTATCAAAAAACCGTGGATAAAGGTCGCTTGATTTATAATTTCATGAAATTATGTCTAACCCACACCCGGGTAAGCCCTCGATATGAAGATCAAAGTTTGTCTCGCTATCCCCACAAACCCTCATTTTCAAAGTAGTTGGCACCACTATCTTCCTCAGCAAGGAAGCCCTCAACTTCAAGGTAGTCGGCACCTCTGTCTTCTGATCCTCGGAATCCCTCGATTTTACACAACAAAAATCGAAGTCCCACAAAGAAAATATGAAAAAGAAGATTAGTACACACAAAGCAATGAGAGTCTCTCTCTAGAAATCACATCAATAGCATGTAATCTCTAGAGTCAAAGAACAATATCGGGCTCTTTCAAATGAGCTCCAATTGATAGGCACATCACCAATGGTTGGATACCTCCTCCAACGTTCATATTTTACCTTGAATTTTAGAGGGACCTGTACATGTGTCACTCAAACAACGGTTGGTTAGTAACTGAATTCACAACATCGTTTTATAAAAAAAACTATAAGAAAAAATATGGTTTTGTAACC
Organism: Viscum album; assembly: GCA_963277665.1. Classification (NCBI taxonomy): domain Eukaryota; kingdom Viridiplantae; phylum Streptophyta; class Magnoliopsida; order Santalales; family Viscaceae; genus Viscum; species Viscum album. The sequence goes on from OY728155.1 coordinate 1,453,733,533, forward strand.
AAAATCAAATATTCAGAATGTAAGAAAATAAAAAACATCAGAGTCTAACCAAAAATTAAATTGAAGTCTATAATACAAGGATATTCATATTCTATTTTCTATGGAATTTTTAACATGAAATATATAGAATTCTGGTGTCATAATTTCAAGGAAATTCTGAATCTGGATTCACAAGAATTCAAAACCCGAACATATAAATTTTGGAGTCAAAATTAATTTGAATTTGGATTCTAAACTCAGAAGAGTTTGGAGTCAGAGTTCCTAATAATTCAGAGATAGAACTCAGATGATTTTGGAGTCAGAGTACATGAGAATTCAGAGATGGATCTTAGAAGAGTTTAGAGTCTGAATTCAAAGAACTCTGAGTCGGAACTCATAAGAGATAAATGTCTGAAATCAGAATTCTATTTATCTAGGTATTATATGATTCCTAGTTCTTAGATATGAAACTGAATTTTTCACTTAGACAAGATAATGAACAATGAAAAAACATGGTAATGATAAATTTCCTTGGGGAAGAAAAATGTTATTTATAGAAGTACGACACAGGGTAAAAAGAAATTTTCCTTGAGATAAGGTGTTTGTGATTTTCAAAACAAGAAAGAATGATAAAGTCATAGAAAAACCTTATTAACTCAACAATATCCCCCAAATATGATGGAATGGAAATTTCATAAGGAAATCCTTATTTACTCAACAATATTCCCATTTCTGGAATGCCAAAACATCCTTAGGAAAAAGAATATAAGGGCATAGAAATATTTTTGTAGACTTTGAAAATGAAACACATCTCCCTAATCATATGGGAAATGATTAATACGAATAACTCCACCTTGGGCATTGGAACACTAAGGATCGTATTCTAGATTTCTGGAATGAGATTATTCATTATCTTGAGTATGGAAATCTATTTTATTAAAACTCCCCCTTAGATAATATCCCCCTTAGTTAGGGATATTTATTCTCCACATAGTATTCTTTCCCGTTCTCCCCCTTTTTGATTTTCAAAAAGAATTCGATGGAATGGAATAGAAATTATAGTACCTTAAATATTAGTAAAAATCATCCAAACATAAACTAGCAACCAAAATTTCATTAAGATAGGATGAATTTGTACAAGGAAATAAAAATACAACAAAACATTGGATTGGATCTATTTTCCTTCCTTCTCCTTGGGTATCAATTTCTATACTATAGTTTTCAGCCTTTTGACTTCCTTGAGTTGTTTCCTCTGCTTGATTTAGGATATGATTCTGATCCTCTACTTTCTTCTCTAAAGCCTTGATCTTTTCTTCCAGATCTTTGAGAGCTTCTGCGTGATCTGTCATCAGTTCATATTGCTTAAGTAGATTCTCTTTGATCTTGATCTGATGATCCCTTTCCCTCTTCCAACTTTGGGAAACAGAATACAACTATCCATTCAGATCCTTTACCTCTTAAATCAGAGTATTCTGCTCAAGGATTAGCTTTTCCTCAATGATAGTCTTCAGATCCTTGATTTTAATATCTTCAATATCAAAATCATCTTTAACTTCATGTTCAAACTCATCAATCTCTCTCAAATCTTCAACTATTTTCCTTGACCAGATAATCACTTTATTACAATATTTTTTTCAGGCATCGTAGTTAATGTAGAAGTTCTTGAAATCATCCTCAAGCATTACACACGTATCCATCACTATGGATACTGAGTCCAATTTTTGATTCAAGCTATGCAAGAGAATCTGACACCTCGAGTCAATGATTGGAAGGATCATAATGGTGTCACAAGATTCTTCAGTAATTTAATGACAAAATCATGTCCTAGGGATGATGATCTTGAATCTGAGACTTTTCATGGTGAGGAATCTTTCTCTAGCTCAACAATATTCCTCTTCAATGATCCACTAGCTTCATTTTTTTTAAAAACAACTTTATTAGGTGTATCCATAACCACATGTTTCCCCTTATCAGTTATCAAAATAGCTTCCTCATTCAGAGACTCATGTTCACTATCAGACAGCTGAACAATTTTATATTCATCTATCATCTCCTTCTCAGCTCCTGCATTAGCATCTTCCATGTGAATGAAATGATTATTATAACTTTCTAACATGGATAACTTGTTCACTTCATCTCCAGCATTGTAATCTAATCTAGGAGTATCTATCATTGAAGATCCATCATGGGAAGTCAGGATTGACAATTTCTTGGATGCACTATCCTTCTCGTGAAATTCCTCCACTTGATTAATCAAATATTCTGTATCAGCAGAATTTTCAGCTTCAACTTCTACTCCTTTGATAGCTTATTTCATTTCAGAAACCTTATCATGAGTTTTTGACGGAGTCATAAACTTCTTCCTCGGAGCCTTAAGTAAGGGTTTTACCAGGAAGGATTTTGGTACTGGAATTTTTTTGGAATCTTTTTCAAAATCCCTCAGAAGGGATTGGACAATTTAAGTCTCAGACATCTTCTTTTTTTTTAGTTGTCTTTTTTCTCAATATTATATTATATCTTCTCTTATAAAGCATTAGCTTCTATAGGATCCAAGAAAAACTATGGTTCTCCTTCCTTCTGATTCTTTTTGTCTTCCCTCCATTTTTCTACAACCTCATCAAGATAAGCTTTCTGCTTCTTTGGCTTTGGAGGTGTGGATTGAGCTTCCTTAGCATTAGGGGTTCTCTCTACATCATACACTTCCTTCAACTTCCTCTTATTTCATCCTTTTTTATATGGTTCAGTAACTTCTTGTTCCTTCGGAATAGCTTCATCCTATTCCTCTAATAAGTCATAGAATTATTCTAACTCCTTAGAAAAACCAACTTTCATCCTCTTAAGAGTATCAACAATGATTATCATGAAATTGAAATTCCTAATCATGGAACTGCATGGAATATTAAATGAATCAAGGCATCGAAGATATATCTTAGAGAGGATAGATGGATTCATGTTTATTTGAGATTTCAAGTTCCCATTATTAATACTATAAATCATAATGAGAGTATGCTTCATAAAGTTAATCCTCCTCAGGTTTACTAGAAAATTTAATATGTACATGTCGCTCTTCTTCAAGGTGTCCTTATCACCTTTTCTCGGAATGATAAAACCATGAACCCATAATTCAAGGATCCGGTGATTTGTAGAAAAAGTAGAAATCTTCGGAGTCTTGACATCTTAATGTCCAATACACTCCATTGCTTTCCCCTTGACAAAACATCCTTGTACATCCGAAAATTTATGGGAACAGAATTTAGCTTCCCCTTCATAAGACAACCCCACCAAGATAGAATCCTTAGTGTATGAAATGGCATAAGTTTTTCCATATTTTTTTCAATGAAAATTTACTCCTCTCTACTTCTTTGAAAAAGCACACAGATTCATAAAGATCCACAAGATGATCTGGATATACTACGTCATGAGCTCTTGGATTTAATATGCAAACGATTTCCCATCCATTCAACCTAATGTTCTTGGATATAATAGAATCATACTTATTAATGAAATTCAGATTCACCAACTTCTCTCTGTAAATATTCCACTATGAAATTAACTTGACAGTTGAGATCTATTGAGAAGGAACTTCAACAAACATTCAGATTTGAGCAAGATATGAGAGGTTCTGAACAGGATTTTGAAAGGGATGCAGATTTCTAGCATGTAAAGGCATGAATTCTTATGTATGACAACCCTTCATGGGTTCTTTATATAGGTGTTGTAAGAGATGGTTGACCTTCCAATGTCAATCCAATGTCTGAAAATCCGTCTAATAAGATCTGGAAGTTGATATGATAGACATAATGGAATATTTATAGAATCTGATCTTTTTATGTTTTTAGAAAAAACATATGGATTTAAGGATACTAGATACCCCAAAATTTAAAACAAAAAATAAAATACCTAGAAAGAAATTTATTACTTCGAAAATATAAGAAAGGAAACATACCTTTCAGATTTTATGGAAGATTATTTGTAATAGGAAAAATTATTCATGAATAAATTTAGATTCCGAAAATTGTGATTACGAATAAAACACCATTATGGAAATCTTCAATACGAAAATTTTGAGTACAAAAATCTACATTACAAAAATCTTCATTACGAAAATTTTCAATAAGAAAATTTTGAGTACGAAAGTTTTAGACTACGAAAATTTTCATTACGAATGATTTTTAAATACTTCATTATGAAAAAAATGAAAAAATTCATTACCAAAATCGTGAAATACTAACCAGCAAATGTACTCCACCTATGTCAAAGAGTTTATTAATATAATGAGATTTATTTGAATATGATGTTAATAAAGAGGATTACCTTACGTTTATCATTCTTAACATCTATTTAATGTATTCAAATCTATTGGAGGGTAAGGATTTTGTGAAAATATCAGCAAGATGATCTTGCGTTTCCAATAAATTGAAGAATGATATCTTCTTTTTATGTGTGATCCCTAAGAAAGTGATGTCTAATATCTACTATTTTTCACAAGAGTGATTTGTATAGATTTTATTAATGGAAATGCCACTTGTATTATTTAAAAAAAAATTTGTTTTTGTAAAACTCATACCATAGTCTGTGAGTGTCTGTTGCATGCACAACACTTGAGCAAAACAACTTCCAGCTGCTATATATTATGCTTCAGTAGTTGAAAGTGCTACTGAGTTTTGATTCTTGCAAGACCAATAAACTAAAGAATCTTCTAATAAATGACATGTTCCTGATGTACTCTTTCTATCCATTTTACATCGACCAATGTTATCAACTAAAAAACGTTTCAAAACAAAATCATTTCTAGAAGTATAGAAGATTCCGAAAAAATGGTTCCCTTTAAGTAGTGAAAAATTCTTTTCAATTCTTTAAAATGAGATTCCTTAGGATTGGATTTATATCTTGCACATAATCATACTAAAAACATTAATTCTAGATGATTAGCTGTCAAGTAATGTAAGCTTCCTATCATACCTTTAAAAGATGTTTGATCTATTGGTTTCCAAGCTTCATCAAGATCAAGTGTATTTGAGGTATCGAAGGGAGTACTTATACTCATAGTGTTTTCATATCCATACTTTTTAGAATGATTTTTAATATACTTATATTATGACATATAGATTCTTTCTGGTTTTTGAGAAATGTGAAAACCAAGGGAAAATTTTAACTCACCCATCATTCACATTTCAAAGTCGGAATTCATTTGACCCGCGAAGGAATCAGTTAAAGATTGCTGAATTGAACCAAATATAATTTCATCACCATAAATTTGAACAATCCAAACGTTTTTCATATCTTTCATTATAAAAATGGTTGGATCTGCATTTCCTTTAACATAATTAATTTGAAGTAAAAATCTTGTAAGTCTATCATACCAGGCTCGTGGGACATTCTTAAGTACACACAAAGCATTGTTAAGTATAAAAATGTGATCAGGATGTTCTGTATCGTCAAATCTAGGAGGTTGTTCAACAAGAAATTCCTCTTGAACATAACCGTTAAGGAAATCACATTTCACATATATTTGAAAAAGTTTAAAATTCAATAATGCTACAAAGGAACGTAAGATAAGAATAGATTTGAGTCTATGTATAGGGGCATAGTATTCTTCATAGTCTATTACTTCTTTTTGATTATATCCTTAAGCAACCAATCTAGCTATATTTCTTACTATGATTCAATTTTCTTCACAATTATTTTTGAAGACCCATTTTAATCCAATAACATAAATTTTCTTATGTATTTCAACAATGTTCCAAACTTTATTCCTTTCGAATTCATTTTTTTCATCTTCCATAACTTTTATCCAATCATCATCACCTAAATCTTCATGAGTTATTTTTGGTAATAATTGCGAAGGAAATGCTAGGTGTTTTACTGCATTTCTTAAGGAATATCTATTCATTATAGGTTAATTCAAATCACCAATGATACTATCACTAGGATGTTTCTTTAGAAAAAACTGATTTTGGTTTTGTAAATCCTGTTCATCAACATAGTGTAGGAAATTTTCTGAGGTTGATGATTCAGAAACATTTTCATGGGCATTTTTATTATCAAAAGGATCTTCAAACAAAGTTTGATAATTAGTTTTTTAGAACACATCTAAAGATGTAGGTTGGGGTTGTTTAAAATCAAATGTATCAGTTTCATCAAATTTGACATGTACTGTCTCTTCAGCAGTACAAGTGTTTTTATTGAAAACTCTATAAGCCTTAGAAGTTGTGGAGTATCCTAAGAAAATTCCTTCATCAGATATTGGTGTGAATTTGTGTATATTATCTTTAGTATCCAGGATGAATACCGTGCAACCAAAAACCTTCTTAGAGGAAATTCTCGGTTTTCTACCATTCCTAAACTCATAAGGTGTTTTATTAATAAAATTTGTAATTAAAACTCTATTTATAGTATAACAAGAAGTACTTACAGCTTCAGCCAAAAAATTCCTTTCTATAGAATATTCACTCAACATGGTTTGTGTTATCTCTTGATGAATTCTATTTCTTCTTTCAAAAACACCATCTTGTTGAGGAGTTCTTGGTGATGAAAAATTGTGAGTAATTCCTTTTCTACTACAAAATGTTTCAAAATCAGAATTTTGAAATTCTCCACCCTGATCACTATGAATAGTTTTCAATGGATGGTTTTTCTCATTTTTAACTTGGTATCTAAAATCATTAAAATACGATAAGGATTCATACTTCTTTGCTAGAAAATAGACCCACGTAAATCTAGTGTAATCAACAACTAAAAAAATACATAATACGTACCTCTAATGCTTTCAGTTTGAGTAGGACCAAAAAGATCCATATGCACTAACAATAATGCATCAATAGTTGAGACTTCACCGACTGATTTAAAACATGATTTATGTTTCTTTACATATTGAGAAGGATCACTAAATTTTTAAGAATAAAATCTAAGATCTTGTATATCCTTAACTAATCTTTTCTTATAAAGTTTTCATATGTTCTTAATGTTACAGTGAACTAAACTTCTATTCCACAACCAAGAATGATCTTATATTTCCCTAAGGCATGGAAGATCATGTCTCATATGGTCTTCTATGCTTGGTGTGTATACATTCTCTTGCCTATTGGAAGAATGAATATTTTCTTCCCTGGAATTGTGTACTAAGAACATGTCATTCTTAAACTTTACAAGGTTACCTCATCACATAATTTACATATTATAATGTGGTTGTTCTTGTGACCCTTAAAAAATAAAACATTTTAAATAAATGTTTTTCCAAGAAGAACTATGTTACCTATAACAATAATTTCTACCTAGGCATTATCTCCAAAAGATACTTTTCCTCCTTTCTTTATGATAATATTTTCAATGTAGTTTCTATTACCAGCCATATGTTGGGAAAATACACTATCCATGTACCATGTATTGTTTTTTTTCCTCTCTCTATTTTCCTAAAAATAAAGAAGTATGACTTTTAGAATTCAAACATTCTTAGATATGGAAATTTTAGAAATCAAAATCATAGGCACCCACATTTTCGTAAAAAAATAGGCTTTATGAAATCCTAATTACTGTGTTTTGTTTAAGGAACAATTTTATTCCCAATGCCCACCACACTAACACATAGTACATAATGGACCACTTTGAGGAACAAAATAATTTTTACTATAAAATGGTTTAGAACTAGTATAACCAAATCTAGAATTATTCATTAGAGGTCGGATTTGAGAATACGTCCTATCAAAATTTTCCATACCTAAGGTAAAGTTTTACAAACACTTCCTCACAGAAAAAAATTTCTAATTTCTTTTTGATAATTATGTTCTTGTCTTCCAAAACATTTGATTTTGAACTAGAGTTAGGCTCAAAAACATTTTTCTTAGAAATTATGTTTTCTAGATCCTTTGAATTTTTATCCTTCTCAAAATTTACTTCCAAATTTGTTTTTGAAAAACATTCAAAATCAACAACTTTCTTATCGAGATCTTTAGAATGATCTAATATTTCTATAGTAAGAATACTATTCCTAGAATTTTCCTTATCAAGCTTTTTCGTGAGTTTTGAATTCTCAATATCAAGAAGTTTGGAAAACCTAGAAACTCTTTCATATGTCAGTAATGTTTTATCTTCGTCAGAATAAGATTCCTTATCAGAATATTCATTATATTTATCATTAATATAATTTTCTTTTAATGAAACATTGGTAATTGATTCAGTATTGTTTAGTTTGGCCATAAAAGAATGATTTTCAATAGGTAGTCTTGCTATTATACCATGATTCTTCTGTCGAGAAGATTCATAATCTAATGATGCATCTGAAGATTCACCACCACTGGAACTCTAGGTGTCATTTTCTTTCAAGACATTATTAGCTTTAGCATTATAGTACTTCTTTCTATTTCCCTCATAATTTTATTCAATTATTTATTTTCTCTTAAGCATAGGACAATCACGCTTTACATATCTAACTCTCTTACATTCATAACATGTATCTTCTAAATCTTTCTTATCTTTCCATTCTCTCTTTATATATCTAGATTGAATGTTCTTCTGTCCATAAAACTTTTTTATCCTTAGAGTAAGAGTTTCTAACTTGTTTTTGGAATATTCACTTCCACTAGATTTTTATTGAATTACAATCTTATTAAATTTGGATCTAGTAACTCTCTCAGGAGTCTTGTCTTTCATATGATTTGAAGTTGTTGTAAAAGAAACATTTCCATTCCCATTATTAATATTTACATTATCAGCATCTATCTTAATTAGGGTCTCATGTTGATGAAAAGTTCCAAAATGTTCATCAAGAGAAATCTGAGTAAACATTCTATTCTAATCAATAACAGTCCTCTTGGATTCCCACTCATTGGGAATGATGTCTATGATCTTATCAAAAAGAGATAAATCGTCTAATACTTTCTCACCCATGGAATGTAAACTATTCACAATACTCATGAATCATTGTTTCATATAAAATATGGGTTCTCTGTATGGAAAGTAGAAACCATGATATTCAGCTCTGAGCATGGCTCTTCTTGTATCAATTACATTGGATGTTCCAAAGTGAGTTACTTCAAGTTTCTTCCAAAAAAATTTTGCTACTACACAAGATGAAATTTGGATATATATTTTTCTAGTCAGAGAACAAAGAAAGGTATTTTGTAACTTATTATTTAGTTGATATTCTTGCTTTTATTTATTAGTGAAGGTACTAACTTCCTTTTCATGGATTTTATATCCTCCTATAAGTATAACAAAAATATCAACTCCAATACTGATAATGAATGTCTTCATGCGATCTCTCCAATATTCGTATTCATTCCCATAAAAAATTGGTGGTCTTGTTGGATTGAGATTATCTATGGAACCAACATTGATTCCAGGAATCTTATATAAAATATTTCCACAAAAACATGTTAATATAAAAAGATCGGATTCAAGGAAAATATTATTTAGGAAAAATATATAAAAAATAATACTGAGCAAGGAAAACTTATATGTAGATATATGTATTGAAAAGACCTCATCTAATACCAATAGTTGAATTAGTATAGGTTATGAGGTCCACAACCTCTAATACCAATTGTTGCATTAGTTTAGGGTATGAGGTGTCGAAGCTCTGATACCAATTGTTGAATTAGTACAGGGTTACAAGGTTACCTTCATGTGATACCAATTGTTAAAATGGTATGTACAATATGATATAATCTATAATACCAAATGTAGGATCGAAATAATATAGATACTGTTTGTAGTATCTAATGATGCCCAAAATACCAGAGGGGGTGAATTGTAAAGTTTAAAAAAATTGTAAATTTTAAAGATGGTTATTCTTAACAAGGTTAAACAATGTAATTCACAAAATCTATAGTTCTATACACTTTCTAGATTCTGGAAATATGATTCTGAAAAAGTGATTATGAAAATATGATTCTGGAAAAAGAAACTTAATGAATGTTTAAAATTAAAAAGATTATACCTTTAAACGTATAGAATCTCACAAAATCAGAGTACAAGTATATTGAAGTATAAGATAGTTATACATTCCTCAACAATCAAAAATGCTGCGGAAAATTTGTTACAAAACAAGTAACAATTAGTATATCTTTTAACCCTAAGATAACAGTGTAACACCCCGAGATTTTATGAAAAATATTCTTTTTAATTTCATTAATGTCTTGTGTTGTACGCTACATCAAAAGAAGCTTGCACAACACGCATCCTTGACTTTCCTTTCATTACACGCAATCATGACCGTCCTCGATAGCGTGTGTAGTATGCAATACCAAGTTTCACTAAACAACGTTATGCAATTAAAATATTATTAAAACTAGCTGTTATTAATAGTAATAACCACTTTTTGAAATATTGTAAATTTTATTTTCAAAATGGACTTCATTTTTGGATTCGGAATATCGAAATTAGTTTAAGGTGAAATTTTGGTAATTTTCGGATAACATTCATTTTCTGATGAATAGTGAAAATTACTAAATTTTAATTAAAAACAACCATTTTAATAGAAATAATTAATAGTGATAAATTATTAATTCGAGTGGTTTTAAAGTATATTTATAATATATTTTTACAATTTAATACAATATTGGATATTGGATGTAATTTCACATTTAAAAAAGACATAGACAACTGTCAATCTTTTGATAGTTATTATCTCTTAAGAACACGCTATTTGTTTTGATGACGAGAATTAATTTTTAAATTAATTAATGAAACTAATATGTTTTGAATTTGGTAAAATAGACATCATTTTTTAATTCACAATATCAAATATAGCTTAGGACTAATTTTTGGTATTTTTCTGGAAACTTTCATTTTTGATGAATAGTGATACCACTAAGTTGTAGTTAAAAAAATGAATTTTTCATAAAACATAATTTTACCACTCTTGTGAGTGGAATTTCAAAAATCCGAGAGACACGGTTGATATCAGTATGTAAAATGTGGTTCAATGAGATGAAAATAATTTTTGATGAATAGTAACTTTTTACTTTTTTTAGCACGGTTAAAAGTAAATATGGTAATTAAGGGTAAACATGATATTATTATTACCCTAACACATGTCTTAATTCTACTACATAAGTGTAATTCGAAAAAAAAACAACATTAAGAATAAAATATGACCAATTAGGTCCACATGGATTAGATTTGGACATTTATTATTTATTTATTTAAAGAAGGGTAAAAATAGTTAAAATCAAAGTTTAATAAGAAAATCATTTTTAATATAGGGTTATTAATAAGATAAATTCGACTATAAATATTAATTAGAAAGATAAAAATCATTCCTACATAATGGTATTTTATTTTTAATTTTTAGACATTAAATAATTTAATTTATTTATGACACAAATATGATGCAGTAATTATCTTATTAATGAAATATTGACATAATTGATGTTATAAATACCCAAATAAATGTAATTTGAGACTTTATATGAATTACACTAATTTTATATGTTAATATGACATTTTGGAATTGACTTAATTATCTTTTTTCTAACTAATCATTCTATCATGATTTTTACAAAAATCAATTACTAAAGAGTGTCAAAATTGACATAAAATAGTTTTTAAAAACAATATTATACTATCAATTGTTATTTTATTCATAAAAATATAAGGTTCTGCGAAATTATTTAGATAAGGTTATATATATTAATAATAAACAACTTGGGGTTCTTTTGGATTGTTATAGTAAGTTTATTAACTATATAGTGTAAGAACACAAAAAGACACGGTAAAAGTAAAATTATCTAACTTAAAGTTAAATACAAATGATAAAGTTACAATAGGAACCCAAACTTGTATAAATTCTATTTGATGAGAGGATTGCGACCCATCCCCACCTTATCTTCGAAATAAATCAATTTAGAGCTATTTAAAACCGAATTTGGCTTTATAATAAAATAATATTTTTGGTTATTCCAAAGGTGTCCCTATCCTCCATTATAAAAGGGCACCTCCTCCCTCCCTTCCTCACACCACTTTGAGACTTAAAGCTCAACCATCCCCTTCCAAATTCTCTTCTCCACTTCCTTATAAACATATTAGAGGTTCTGGTCTTCCTCAATGACCAATTTTAGTGCCCTAAAAGTAGATCTCAAAGAGGCGCTTCAAAGAAGAGGTAATGTCTGATACCAATTCGTTCAACTTTATTTCTTCTTCCACTTCTTATTCGTAGGTTGTTTCGTTATGATGTAATAACATCAGTATCACTCATATAATGATATGTTATTATAATTATTATACAACCCAATTTCACCATCTATCTATCATACGTAAAACGAAATCATCGCTCGTGCATACGTACGGAATACCATCTCCACGACGTGGTGTAATCTATTTTCCACCACCACCTTACTTGGATGGGTATAATGGTGTACATAATAACTATATATGATTATTGTAAAGTGATATTGATTCAGAAATATTATACATACACTCCAATACAATTCCAAGATCATGAGAACGATATCATCGCTCGTGCGTATGTACGGACTACCGTCTCCATGATGTGATGAGATTCATTCTCCACGTTAACCATTCATGAATGATAAAAAAGTATATATAATAAGTAATCATGAAATATATGACATAATAATGATACTGGATTTATGTGTATATATATGTATGGAATCTACTTAATTCCATTCAACTCAATGAGGAAACGAAGACAGCGTTAATGCGTACGTACGGACTACCGTCTCCATGAACGGTGTATTTCATTCCATTTACTGATCTATTATATAAATGTTTATTATGAATATATATTATATATAAATCATGTTTTATATTCTGGAATTAAGTAATAATTATCTACTTAATCATATGAATAATTACAAGTCAAAACACGTACGACAAATGCAACGATTTTACCCAAAACGCTATTTAACATCAAATTTACAAAAGAATAGGTAAAATAAAGTCATAAGTGAACCATATATGATATCATAACAATGAGTATGATTCTGGAATAAGTCAATGACATTATTTAAATCATTATATAGGAGGATCGGACACTTATGAAGAAAATCTAACCCAATGTAATGGAAAATATCACAATCTCATTTTTATCCGAGATTTTTTATACGTTGGTATTTACTAGGGTGTATTTTATCATCCACATCCATGTTTCCTAAATATGTAATATTATTTCCATCCACCTAAAATTTTTTAAATCCAATTTTACCCTTTGGTTAGTTTTTAGTAAAATATATGAAAGGAATCTTTTGTCGTTTTTCGTACGAGGTACTTTTTGACTTTTCCGACATAAGTACAAGAAGAATGTTTTTTTAACTTATACGAAATGAATGGCTTTTTAAAACATTGTTTCAGTGATGCTTCATTTACAAGTTTTCAAGTTTATTTTAAATCAACTTCTTTTATTTTAGAATTGTATGACATGTTAAGAAAGGAAAAGTGTTTTTGATGTAGAAAGGGTATTTTCCTGAAAAATGGAGTTCAAGTGTTTTACAAAATTATTTTCCATCTATGATAATAAAGGGTTCTGTTTATATCCCTATTATTACATTGATTTGATTATGTGGTGATGGAATTATTTTCATGAATTGTTTTATCTTATATGAATTTTTTTATGATGTCATGTTGTTTAAGAATCCCATTTTTATAGCATGATTTATGTAATGATGTATGATTTTTTATTTTGTTGCATACATAAGAATGGTATCATTATGAGATGGGTGAGACCTATATCTCCCTCCAATTCATTGGGTAATGATTTTATATCTAATGAGATATACATGGCTGGAATGGCAGGTTAAACCGGTTCAGTGAAACAGGATAGAAACGAGGAGTGAACTCAGTTCAGAAATGGACTTTGTCCACTAAGATAGTCTTGGAAATGAGTCTTGACTAATAAGAAATGATTCTCTATGATTATGTGTGTATGCCACAAAGTTTCATGTTTTATGTTATGATTATTGGGATTATATTTCACTACTATGATTTATCCCATGTGATGAAATTATGATTTTTTTTTCAGGTTAATATTTCCAAAAGTTATGTTCTTATGTATATGATGTGATTTATATTTCTTTTTCTTACCCTTACTGAGCATTTGAGCTCAACATTTTATGTTTTATTTTCCCCAGGATAAAAATAAATGTTTTAGGTAAAAAAATAAGATCTTTATGGGAGATGTTGAAGTTCTTTCACCACGACTAGAAGATTATATTTTGAGTTTCCAAAGACACTAAACTATTACGGTCCTTGTGTGTGTTTGTTTTTGTTAGGTACTAAGTATTCTGCAAAAGTAATGTAATGTCCATGTACATTAAGCTTATGGTCTCTATAGTTGGTATCATAGGAAATGTTTAGTCATCCTTTGGAAACTAGGATGTGAGAACTTTAGTAAGATCCCTAGATATATTTCTAAGTTATTTCATGGCATGTCCCTAAGGTTAAATATAAGTATAGGTTATAGTACTAGAATAATAGTAACCCAAGATGTTATATATTGAAGTTACTCCCCCATTATTATATTGTTTTCCCTAGCGTGATTTTTTCCTCTCACACTATTATTTTTGGGTTTTAGATGATGGCTGGAACACGATGGAACCATGTTGATCAATGTAATGGACAATGAAATGATTGTCCACCTGAAAAAACAAATGTTATGGGAGATGGAGTGCAAAATCATATTTCTATACTTACATAAGCTATGAATCATTATGGACTTCCCAATGAGCAAGGAAGGGAACAATATTCTATTCATTACTTCATGAGGCAACAACCACCTTTTTTCAGTGGGTCTTCTGATCCACTTTTTGCTGAACAATGGATCAGTACTACTGAAAAGATATTTTAAGTTCTTCAATGTTCTGAACATGATAAATTCTTCTTAGTAGTGTATAGTTTGGAAGGTGATGCTGATCAATGGTGGAATCTTATCAAGAATACGAGGCCAAGAGATGAAATTGAGTCCATGGAATGGGATGAGTTCAAGAACATATTTTTAAATAATTACATCCCTCGTATTCATCAAAAAAAGTTGGAGAAGGAGTTTCTTGAACTAAAGCAAAAGAATGATGATTCTATTTGTATATACGAAGCGAATTTTACAAGGCTTGCAAGGTATGAATCTGGATTTATCATCCAACCTGAAAGTAATGTTGATCGATTCTTCAGTGGCTTAAAACCAAATCTTCGAAGGGAGTTAGCTATAAGAGACTTTAGTAGCTATGAAGAAATTGTGCGTTGTGCTATCAAGGTAGAAATGGAAGTTGGTGTTACTTATCCATCTCATAGTTTTGACATGAAACGAAAGATGGAGTTCAAGGAGAAATATCAGAATAATGGTGAAAATAAGATGAATGTTTCCATATGCTCAAAGTGTAAAAAAAAGCATGGTGGAGATTGTATAAAAGGGACTAGAAAATGATTTAAGTGTGGAAAAGAAGGTCATCAAGCAGCTGAGTGTCGAATTAATTGAAAAAGGTTTTCTAATGATGTGAATAAAGAAAAGACTGCAGAGAACTCACCACCAACAATTCAATTCTCCAAGTGCAAGGAAATGGGTCATTATGCTAATAAATGACCTAATCCAAGGGTTATTGATGATTGAAATTAGCAACCACTTAAGGAAAAGGACAAAGGGAAGTCACATGCGATCACTATTGACGATGTTGAATATGACAACAATGTGGTGGAATGATTAAGTGTTTATGTAATGGGATTCCAAAATAATGTTTTATATAGTATCGTAGAATATTAGAATTTTTATGTTTTGGTCTATTGTGTTTTTCATTGGTACTAGTATCCATAGAATGTGATTGAGATATTTTTGAAAAAATGATGATATGTTCATATTGAAAGGAAAACTAGAAAATGAAATGTTTGACTGTATTCATGAGCTCACAACGGATATAAGGAGAAGGTTATATCATGGTTTGAGTATATAGAGTTTTTGGATTTTCGTATGTGGAACGAGTTAACTTTTGACTGCATTTATGTTTTCACTAAGGTTCAATGGTTATTCATTCTTCAAGAGAATACATGATTAAGGTATTCACATGTTTGTAATTTTATGGAAGTCACGTGATTTTTATGTGACATTTCAAGTAATAATTTTCTTTATACTATGATCTTGGTCCGAAGAATTTTAGAAAAGCCTAAAGACTGGAATGGATTATGTTGTACATAAGTTAGGATAGAACTTTTATCGATATTATTGATGGGATGTTATAGTTATATATCTTTAGAAAAAGTACAACCTACAGGACGGGCGACAACCCATCACGTCGGACAAGGCTGTGGGAATCGAACCCACAACCGAAGTGTGACTGGCCTTTTTCTCTTACCACTGGCCAACAAGAAGTCCCTATTTAGTAGAAAAACTAGTTTTATTATATTATGCAATATGATATAATAAGTATAAGTCCATTTTAGGAACCACATATGATTAATCTCACTATATATGGACTTCTGTATTTTTTTTATAACTTTTCTAACCTTTTGTTTGAGACAGATTGAATGACCCATCATTCTATCACATGATCTTCTAACACATCACGAATGAAAAATTCAACTTCATTTCATTAAGAGATGAAGTGGAAATTGTCCAAATAACAACCAATGGTGAGACTATACCAAAATCACGAACGTATTTCGTCAAATTCCAATTTAAGAAACTTCATGGAAATGATCTTGAAAACCAAAAATGTTGTTCTATTTCTATTATATCTAATGAATTAGATGATACATTAGATCGTCACAAATTTATGGCTTTGTGATTGCTTGATTTTCTATAGCTATGTTCTCTACCACTCTCCATTAGAACATGATGATTAGATTTCTCTTCCATATCCATATTTCACCTATATGGAAACCCAGTGATTAGTTTATTTGTGTAACCGTTACGTTTCATACTTTTTTTTAAAGATTGGTTTTGGTATTCCTTTTAACGATGTGGGTCTCTATTAAAGAAACTTTCGAGTAGTAAACCATTTATAACCCCGACGAATTTCGAGGGCGAAATTAATTTTTAGGTGGGTAGAATGTAACACCCAGAGATTTTATGAAAAATATTCTTTTTAATTTCATTAATGTCTTTGGTTGTACGCTACACCAAAAGAATCTTGCACAACACGTAACCTTGACATTCCTTTCATTACATGCAATCACTCCCTTCCTCGATAGCGTGTGTAGTACGCAATACCGAGTTTCACTAAACAACAATATGCTATTAAAATATTATTAAAACTAGTCATTATGAATAGTAATAACCACTTTTTGAAATTTTGTAAATTTTATTTTCAAAATGGACTTCATTTTTGGATTTGGAATATTGAAATTAGCTTAGGGTGAAATTTTGGTACTTTTCGGATAACTTTCATTTTCTGATGAATAATGAAAATTACAAAATTTTAATTAACATCAACTTTTTTAATAGAAATAATTAATAGTGGTAAACTAATAATATGAGTGTTTTTAAAGTATATTTAGAATATATTTTTACAATTTAATACAATGTTGGTCATTGGATTTAATTTCACATTTAAAAAAGACATAAACAACTGTCAATCTTTTGATAGTTATTATCGCTTAAGAACACGCTATTTGTTTTGACGACGAAAATTAATTTTTAAATTAATTAATTAAACTGATATGTATTGAATTTTGTAAAATATAAATCATTTTTTAATTCATAATATCAAATATAGCTTAGGCCTATTTTTTGGTATTTTTCTTGAAGCATTCATTTTTTGATGAATAGTGAAACCAATAAGTGGTAGTTAAAAAAATGATTTTTTCATAAAACTTAATTTTACCACTTTTGTGAGTGGAATATCAAAAATCGGAGAGACACGGTTGATGTCAGTAAGTAAAATTTTGTTCAATGAGATGAAAATAATTTATGGTGAATAGAAACTATGTACTTTTTTTACAACGGTTAAAAATAAATATGGTAATTAATGGTAAAAATGATATTATTATTACCCTAACACATATCATAATTCTATTGGATAAGTTCAATTAGACCAAAAACAACCTTAGGAATAAAATATGACCATTTAGGCCCACATAGATTAGATTAGGATATTTATTATTAAGTTATTTAAAGAAGGGTTAAAATAGTTAAAATCAAAGATTAATAAGAAAATAATTTTTAATATAGGGTTATACATATGATAAATTCGACTATAAATATTCATTATAAAGGTAAAAATATTTACTACATAATAGTATTTTATTTTTAATTTTTAGAGATTAAATAATTTAATTTATTTATGACACAAAAATAATGGAGTAATTATCTCATTAATGAAATATTTACATAATAGATGTTATAAATACCCAAATAAATGTAATTTTAGACTTTTTATGAATTCCACTAAATTTATAGGTTAATATGACATGTTATTATTTATTTAATTAACTTTTCTAGAACTAATCATTCTGTTATGATTTTTAAAAAATTCAATTACTAAATAGTGTCAAAATTGACATTAAATAGTTTTTAAAACAAAAATTATAATATTAATTGTTATTTTATTTATAAAAATTTAATTTTCGGCAAAATTACTTAGATAATGTTATATATATTAATAATAAACAACTTGGTGTTCGTTTTTCTTGTTACAGTACATTTATTAACCTTATAGTGTAAGAACACAAAAAGACACTGTAAAAGTAAAATTATATAACTTAAATATAAATATAAATGATAAGGTTAAAATATGAAACTAAACTTGTATAAATTCTATTGGATGAGAGGATTTAGACCCATACCTATGTTAGATTCGAAATAAATCAATTTGGAGAAATTTAAAACCGAATTTGGTTTTATAATAAAATAATATTTTTAGTTATTCTAAAGGTGCCCCTCTACTCCCTTATAAAAGGGAACCTCCTCCCTCTCTTCCTCACACCACATTGAGCCTTCATGCTCTGCCAAATACTACAAAATTCTCTTCTCCAATTCCCTAGAAACATCCTAGAGGTTATATTCTTCCTCAAAGACCAATTTTAGTGCCCTAAAAGGAGATCTCAAAGAGGTGTTTCAAAGAAGAGGTAATGCCAGTTACCGATTATTTAAACATTATTTCTTCTTCCACTAGTTCTTCTTAGGTTGTTTCATTATGATGTAATAACATTAGTATCACTCATATACTGATATGTTATTATATGTATTAAACATCCCTATTTCACCATATATCCATCCTACGGAAAACAAAATCACCGCGCGTGCGTATTTACGGAATATCGTCTCCACGCCGTGGTGTAATCTATTTTCCACCACCACTTTACTTGGATGGGTATAATGGTGTACGTAATAACTATATATGATTATTGTAAAGTTATATTGATTCTAAAATAGTATACATACACTCCAATACAATTCCATGATCATGAGAACAATATCATCGCTCATGCCTACGTACGGACTAACGTCTCCACGACGTGATGAGATTCATTCTCCACATTAACCATTCATGAATGATTAAATAGTATATATAATAAGTAATCATGAAATATATGAGATAATAATGATAACGGATTTATGTGCATATATATGTATTTCATCTACTTAATTCCATTCAACTCAATAAGGAAACGAAAACAACGTTCATACGTACGTACGACCTACCATCTCCATGAACGGTGTATTTATTTCCATTTACTAATCTATTATATATATTTATATTCAGAATATATATTATATATAAATAATGTTTTATATTCTGGAATTAAGTAATCGTGATCTAAGTAATCATATGAATAATTACAAGTCAAAACACGAATGACAAATGAAACGATTTTACCCAAAACGCTTTTTAACATGGAATTTACAAAAGAACGGGTAAAATAAAGTCATAAGTGAACCATATATGATATCATAACAATGAGTATGATTATAGAATAAATAAATGACATTATTTAAATCAATATACCGGATATTCGGACACTTACGAAGCAAATCGGACCAAAGGTAAGGGAAAATATCACAATCTCATTTTTATCCAAGATTGTTTATACTTTGGTATTTACTAGGGTGTATTTTATCATCTACATCCATGTTTCTTCAATATGTAATATTATTTCCATCCACATAAAATTGTTTAAATCCATTTTTACCCTTCGTTGAGTTTTTAGTAAAAGATATGAAATGAATCTTTATTCGTTTTTCATACGAGGTACTTTTTGAGTTTTCCGACAAAAGTACGAGAAGAATGTTTATTTTTAACTTATACGGAATGAATGGATTTTTAAAACATTATTTCCAAGAAGCTTCCTTTACAAATTTTCAAGTTTATTTTTAATCAACTTTTTTTAGTTTAGAATTGTATGACATGTTATGAAAGGAAAAGTGTTTTTGAAGTAGAAATGATATTTTCCTCAAGAATGGAGTTCAAGTGTTTTATCAAAATTACTTCCCATCTATGATAATAAAGGGTTCTGTTTCTATCCCTTTTATTACATTAATTTTATTATGTTGTGATGGAATTATTTTCATTAATTCTTTTATCTTATATGAATTGTTTTATGATTTCATGTTATTTAAGAATCCCATTTTTATTACATGAGTTATGCAATGATGTATGATTTTTGATTTTGTGGCACACATAAGAATTGTATCCTTATGAGATGGGTTGGACCTGTATCTCCCTTAAATGCATTGGTTAAATATTTTATATCTCATGAGATAGACATGGCTGGAATAGATGGTTAAACCGGTTCAGTGAAACAGGACTGAAATGAGGAGTGAACTCGGTTCAGAAATGGACTTTGACAACTAAGATAGTCTTGGCAATGAGTCTTGACTAATGAGAAATGATTCTCTATGATTATGGGTGTATGCCATAAAGTCCCATGTTGTAGGTTTTGATTATTGTGATTATATTTCACTACTATGATTTATCCCATGTTATGAAATTATGATTTCCTTTGTAGGTTAAGATTTCCAAATGTTATGTTCTTATGTATATGATGTGATTGATATTTCTTTTGATTACACTTACTGAGCATTTGAGCTCACCCTTTTATGTTTTCTTTTCCCCAGGATATAAAGAATGTTTTTAGGTAGAAAATGAAGATCTTTATGGGAGATGTTGAAGATCTTTCACCACGATTAGAAGATTATATTCCAAGTTTCTAAAGACACTAACCTATTAATGTCCTTGTGTGTGTGTGTTTTTGTTATGTACTATGTATTCAGAAAAAGTAATGTAATGTCCATGTACGTAAATCTTAGGGTATCTACAAAGGGTATCAAACATCCTTGGATAAAGGTCCCTTTATTTATACTATCAAGAAAGTTTATCTTACCCACACCAAGGTAAGACCTCGATATAATGATCGGAGTCTGTCTAGATATCCCTGCAAGCCCTCAACTTCAAGGTAGTCGGCACATCTGTCTTCCTCAGCACGGAAGGCCTCAACTTCAAGGTAGTCGGCACCTCTGTCTTCCTATCCAAGGAAGCCCTTGATTGTACGCAGCAACATTCTGAGTCGCACAATGAAAATCTGAACATGATGTTCAGTATGAACAAATTAATGAGTGTCTCTCTCTAGAAATCACTTCAATAGCATGTAATATCTAGATTCATAGAACAGTATCGAGCTCTATCAAATGAGCTCCTATTTATAGGCTCAACACCAACGGTTGGGTCCCTCCTCCGATGGTCATATTTTGCCTTGAATTTTGGAGGGACCTGTACATGTTTCACTCAAGCAACTGTTTTTTAGTAACTAAATGCATGACATCGTTTTGTAACAAAAAAATGAAATAAAAAATATAGTTTCATAACAAAAATAAAAAATTTGGAATTTAAGAAAACAAAAAAGTTCGGAGACTTACCAAAAATGAATTCTAAGTATATAATACAATGATATTCATATTCTATTTTATAAGGAATTCGGAATCTAAACTCTATAGAATTCCGGAGTCAAAATTTCAAGGAAATTCAGAAACTGGATTCAAAAGAATTTGGAACCAGAACATACAATGTTCGGAGTCTGAACTCAGAAGAGTTCAAAGTCATAGTTGATGATAATCTAGAGTCAAAACTCAGAAGAGTTTAGAGTCATTGTTCATGAGAATTCAGAGTCAGAACTCAGAAGTGTTCGGCGTCTGAATTTAGAGAACTCGAAGTCGGAACTCATAAGAGTTCAGAGTTTGAAAACAAAATGCGCGTTATCTATGTATTATATGATTCTAAGGTTCTAGATATGTAATGGAATTTTTCACTTAGAAAAGATAATGAAAAATAAAAAAACATGTTAAGGATAAATTTCATTGGGGAAGGAAAATTTTTCTTATTGAAGTAAAACACAGGGAAAAAATAAATTATCCTTGAGATAAGGTGTTTGGGATTTTCAAAACAAGAAGAAAGGTTAAATTCATAAGGAAACCATATTTACTCAACTATATCACCCTAGTATGAAGGAATGGAAAATTCATAAGGAAAACCTTATTTACTCAACAGTTGTTTCATCAGATCCGTATGTTTCTTCATTATATATTTTAAAATTATAATTTTTTTAATGTTATGTGAAATTTCATTCATATTTCTCCAATATTTTTTTGGTGTTTTTTACTTGATTTGTTGAACTGTATCGCTTAAAAACTTCTGAAATTTCAGTACTAATCTATGTTCCTGAATTACCTAGGGAGGATACTAAGTACTCCAATCACTTTTTCTAATTTTTAAATTCTTATTCATTTTAATGGAGGCAGCAAATTTTATTCATGTTTGGTTCAGAGACCAATAAATATCCCTAATGATCTTCATGTCTTTCTATAACCATAGAAAATCCATTATCTAACCATTTTTATAGATCTCATTATACCTAATGCTATGGAGGAAGTCAGGTACATGAAAAAAAAGATGACATAGTTGGGTGGAGTTTGATTATAGGTCTATGATTATGGACTGAGCAATATTCAAAACCATATAGGATTCAAAATTTATTACACTTAGGATATTTATAATATTATATATGATTTTATTATTCAAATTAGTGAATTTTGGTGTATGAATAATAAATATTCAATTATCAAATAAATGATGAAAATATAGTTGTATAAATATGGTAATTAATGGGTATACAATGGATTCATGCCTTTCGTACTAACATTAATTTAGGATTGTCTGATACATTATTTTAATTGTCTGAAACTTTATTTATAGGGGGTGGGAGGGGGAGGGGGTTGTCCAGGGAAATGGAGGAGGGGGTGGAGGGCGAGTGGTGGGGGGGGGGGGATGGAGGGGGATTATTGGTGGGGCAGGGGTGTCCAGGGAAATGGAGGGGCTACATGGGGATGAAGGGGGGTTGTACAGGGGGAGAGAGGGGACTGTAGGTGGAGTGGGGGTGATGTCCATGGGTACTGAGGGGGATGTTTAGAGGGTCTATATCATATAGGGGAGGGGTTCTGGATAATCACATTAAAGAACTATGATGGAGTGGTGTCCAGGTGGGAGGGTGGGTGGGGGTATCCTAGAGGGAGAGGGTGTCCAAGATTGGGGGTTGCATATGAGTGGGGGTGTCCGGGAGGGGTGGGGGATATCTAGCGGTGGGAAGGGGGTTGTCCAGGGGTGCGAAGGGGGTTGTCTAGAGAAATGGAGGGGTTGCAGGGGGAGGTAGGGGGTTTTCCATGATGGGGGAGTGGGCTGCAGGTGGAGTGGTGGTGGTGGGGGTGTCCAGGGGTAGGGAGGAGGCTGTCTAGTGGGGCTGTCTCTGGGAGGGAAGGGGGGATCTGTCTAATAACACTAATAAAGTAGGATATCAAGATAAAAGTGAACTTGTATGATCATGGCCTATATAATTGTGTAGCTTCTCATTCTAACCATTTAAAAACTCTAAAATACATTCCTTCCATAACTTCAATGGGACGTTTGATATTGTATGAGGTCCTTGTAGAGTCATAAGTGGTCATGGTACACACAGGGTTGGACCCGATGTCTGATGTGGACACGCTAGTACTCACTCCCTTTGACTTGGTATGGGAGAGTACACTGTTAGAGGCTTCTGATATATGTAACGATTAGGTTTATAACCTATCTAGGTTGGTGGTATCACTAAGATGATGATTGAATTTATTATAAAATTGAATACACATATGAAATTGAATACACCATCATGTATGTTTCATATAGTATAACCAGTGGAGATTCCTCCCTTTTTTATTATCTATTAATGAATCATTTTGGATTCCATGTTGTTGTTGAAATTTATTCCTCAAATTTTATCATCCATGTAATCTTAAACAAAAAATATTTATATGTTAATGAATCATGTTGAACCTCTTCTAAAATATTAATTCAATACAAGGAAATATGGACATGTAAAGTTTGTAACATGTGAAAATTGAGATTTTACTAATGTATTCTTTTATAGAAGTGTTTTTTTGTATTCATGATTTCATGTAAATGTATATAGAATTGTTTGGTAATCTCTTGTGTGTTCTGTTTTTTTATTCTATGATTTGTTTGTGTGTAGGTGTTGTTTGTGTTGTGTGTGCACGTGCTATCTCAAGTGTGCAGGTGCAGGGTTTTCTCTGGAAACATGGCCATTATTAGTGCTAATTAAGAATTGATAAATGTGTAATATATCAGAGCCCAAAATATCATCGATATAGATGGCCCATTTTCAAGGATAAACAGGCACTAATAAAGGGGGACCTTTATCAGTGCTTTTTTAGTGCAGATAAAGGTGACCCTTTATCAGCTTTATTTTTAGCATTGATAAATCGGACCACTCTATTACCTTACCCACGAATAACAGTTCTTTTATATCACTATTAAAGGCATTTATTAGCACTTTCAAAGGCCATATTTGTAGTAGGGCCTCTACTAGATGAGTAAATCTCCCACAAGCTAGGTTTTGTCTATATTTTTTCCCTAAAATCTTTTCCATTTATGAAATGGTCCATTATGTCATAGACCAATAATTCTGATCATAAAACAAAAAATTTATAATTCATTTATTTTTTCACATAATGATCATCCTAGATGTGGTACCCTCAACCCCTACACCATTGAAGGTTGACATCCTCAACTCAGACAACCCCTAGGGATGATTTTGGCTTGACTCCCAGGATACACTTTCCTTTTTTGAAACCAAAACACCTCATAATGTTTGATTATATTGGCACTTAGTAAAGAACAAGTTTTTCTTTCCCTAAGTAATAAAACCAACACTTAGGTTATGTTGGGAATTTAATTACATGATAAAAATACTTAAGGTATAACTAAAACACTCCTTACGATATGTTTTGTTTGGAAATTAATAAGAAAAATAAAATTCTATGTTGATCCAACTACCGCCTTAGGGTGATTTTAACATGTCATATAAATAATGGAACACTTATATATACCATGTGAATGTCTAAGGATACATAAAAATTTTAAAGAACATTGTGTATCATGAATGAATTCCATATCCCAAGTTCATTTCTTGTAATTTACTCAAAAAGATAAATAGACTAATTAATTTCTCAATTGATACAAGTACCTCCTGGGAAAAATTGGGAGACATCACCATGGTTGGGGTTTAATTCAAATAAAATCCTTTATAATAATACCTTGTTTTTGCTTAAGGCTTATATCATGAATGCCTTGGATTTACTTTTGCAAATTCATTGGCACTTATGTCTTGTTTTTGTAGACACCTTGAAGTTTTTAATTAATGATAAGATGATATTGAGTTTTGAAACCTCTATTTTAATATGTTTTTAGTTTTAAGATAATGAAACATGTTTGGTTATATATAATGGAATGCCTAATTTTATTTCCCGATTTTTATTCCTTTTGATCATTTATATTGATGTTTCTTTCCATAGCTTGATCCCTGATCCTAAATATTCATTCCATAATAGTCTCTTTCATTCTTCCTAATCAATAAATAAATTTTAATTCCCTATTTATGAGACTCATTATTTACTATAGTAAAAAGTGGTACATGCCTGGGGTACACCATGGATTTTAAGTTTGAATACCAAGAACGAACCCACATATGTCACATGATTCATTAATGATAATTACTAGGGGTTATCCCACCTTAGATATTTTCAATGAATTGCATTCATTAATACCTTGTCCTGATAATGATGATTCACCAAAAAAACACAAAATAATTAGAATGCCTAGTATTAGCTCTTGGATTCAGATAATATCCTCAGACACAAAATACATTGGATTACCTCATTATATACCAATCATGCCTTTCCTTATATTACCATGAACTTGTTCCTTTGGATTGATTATATGCCTTTTATAATAATGAATTATCCTTGTTCATTTCTCGTATTCTACACTACAGTTAAACTCCATTCTTTAATTACTATAGGTTATCATGAAATTTATAGTCAAAGAATATCTTGGAATATTCCTTAGATTTTATAGGATTCAATAAAGTGGAATTCTATGACATAATTTATGGATTCACCTTGATACATTTTCTTTGATGCATGGGCTTATATCTATGGGTCATATTACTACTATATTATATATATATATATAGTTAGATATAGTTGTTTTAGGATGAGGTGGGTTTTATACCATAGTTCACCTCAACATAAATTATTTCATTATAATATAGTACAAACTATTTGGGTTTATACTGAATACTGGAATGAATTATACACTATTGGTGGTCGCCTGCTGAGTTTTACTCACACAAAATTCGGGACAATATTTTCACTCGAGAAAAGCTCATGGGTATGGTTCAGGACATGGAATGTGAATGTCTTTGTTACATATATTGGTCCATAACATGGAATTGGATCTATGGACCAAGCATATACTCTTACTAAATATAATAGTTGGTCATTTATTATTATTTTATTTATTTATTTATATTTTTATAGACATCATGTATCTGTGTCACCTACTATATGTTTCAATTCCTAGTATATGTAGAATCATACTATTGCACGGTTAAATTTATTGGCACATGATGGGTTTATAGTCTATTATTATCTTCTTATAGATTGTTTCTTTCATTATCCATAATATTTAGCACCGATCAAAAGGTTATAGTCTCTGCACCAAACCACATTAGAACCTCACTGTTAGTGGGAAGCCTTTGGAATATGAGGAGGTTCACTTGAGGCCATGTGACCCTCATGTTTAGTTACTTATGAGTGAACTAAGCATAGGAAATAACAATGACTAAGGATCAACACACATGGTAGTGAAACATATTGTATTATTGACACCTAATTGTTGTATATTATTGATGTTAGTGGACAATATAATTATTTTTATTGCATCGCAAGTTATTTTAGGTTCCTTAGACAATAAGGAAAAATAATAGGGGAATACTATTTTTAGGTCACTCCAACTTCACACCAATCTAATATGTATATTAGTTTATAGAATATTACAAGCACACGATCATATAAAAGGGACGCATTTCTACATTGGAATTAGTTTGATTAATTGTAGTAAGACCCATTCACCGAAATCATATGTATTTCTTAGTCACTGGGAAATATAGTTATGAAAGGAGTTTGGAAAAATTCAACGAGGATTGTTTAAAAATTAAGTTAAGAACAAACTATTCTCTAAAATTTTATTTTAAACAGTATTTTTTTAATTAAGAACTATATTAAAAGTTTATCTTCCAAAATAGATTTTTATGGTGGAAAATTTTATTTCCAAATTTATACCATTATTAACCAAAATTGTTTTACTTATTCCCCAATAATTCCATCCTATAACCAAAATATTAATCACGCACTAAAACATATCAAAATCTATTTAATCATGTTACAAACCTTTAACATAAGGAAAGATAATTCATACCTCTTACATTTTAACTAAACTGTTTATTTCTCCTTGGTAGTTTAATTTTGTATGTCCTATTTTCAAAAAATAAATCATCTTCCCTTTATTTTTAGACAGTCCCTTTGGTACCTCTTCCCACATTTTTCACACGATGGGAATTTAATATTATTCCATCCATCATATTCATCACATGAACTTGAATTAAAATCCACCATTATCTTATTTAGTGTTTTTGTAAATTCAACTAATTCCACATTATTAATAATAATTTTTTATATCTTGTTTGTATAATCACAAAATATATTAGTCTAACTCCATTCTTGTTAGGTTACTCACTAGGAAAATATTTTCATTATCTATCACATTTATTGTGAACTTGGTTCTTTTTGGTTTTATGCATCATTAAAACCAAAAGGGGTTTACACATGTTATGAATAGTTATCATAATAAGGGGATTATCATTAGATATCATATAAAAAATGAAACCTTAAAATTTATTACATGTTTAAACCATCATATTAACATTCAGTTCCACCTAAATCCCTCTCATTTCAATATATGTTTCTTTTGGATATGATCTCTCACACACCTTAACCAAATTATTGAACATAATATATCATTCGTAATGGATAGTAAAGAGAATATGTTTAACCAATGTGTATTCCCTGGGATGGTATTTTTAGGTGTGTATTTATTAGGCCCACTCATCATGCACTAAAGGGAATATTCCGTTGATACTCAACCATAATTTTTCAATGTTATTACCCCTTATTGAATATATACCATAGTTTCATCCACTTTCATGTTTATAAATTGTGATGTAATTTCTATGAGAAGCAAAAAGTATCTACATAACAAAAACATCACAATGTATCCATATGCTTAGAATTATCCCTTAGACTTATACTTAGGATGTTCACAAAATTTCACTTACCCAAATGCTTAAATATTAATTTTTACCTCAACTATCAAAAAAGGTAATATATAACTTTGAAATTATGATCAACCTTAACTTATAAACCCAAAAATTACCCTCACCTAATATCTTAACTGCTAATGTTTTCTAAACCATCCTATGATACAAAATATAATTCTTCATAGAGCTGACCATATCTGTTACAATACTTAACTAAAAAATGTAATTATAGTACATCCCCATGATCTTTTTGGTTCTTAATTTTTTTATGAAATAACATTACCAAAGAAAAATCATATATTTAACAAATGGAAATTTTTTCCACTGTAAGATCCTAGTTTTTCAATGATGTATAGATCATTTAATTCTTAGTTAAACCCTTTTTATAATTATAAATGTAGTTAATTTTTTAAGGAAGGGTTCTGGAGCATACATGGTTTGTTTAGAGCCTAATACTCTAAATTTCGGAGAAGCTGTGTGAGATGCTCGGTAGATGCATGGTTAATTGAAACTATAAAACTCAATCATATGGACTATATCCAAGTGTGGAAACGTTTTTTCAAATCATGTGAGGGAGATTTTAACTGCATAGGGATAATATATATACTTTTCATGAACTATTCATGGTTTCATTATCCACGCACTAAAGGTCATATGAGGTGTGCTCCCTAGATAGTGGGGTGCGCATAGTCGGCACAAATTTTGGCTAACTATGTGTCCAATCCATGTGACCTTTAATGTTTGGTTGAAATTACATTTTTGACCTCTAACCTTTTAAAAGGGATAACACTATTCATTTCCCTCTATTTTCTAGATGACCACACTACACTTATCCTACATTGATTCTCCTCCCTTGGAATCAACATAGGTTCATCGATATCTCATCTATACAAACATCTATTACTGATCTATCTATAATGATAGATAGCCATTGGTAATTTATCTTTTAATTTAGATCATTTTTTGTTTTCTTCCACTCAATGAAAATTTTTTTTGTGCGATTATGTACCCTATTTTTAGGATGTTTTCCTATTCTCCTATTTTCTTCCAATCTAGAAAAAACAAAAGAATGATAATTGATATGTGATCCTCTAAATTCATAAGATAGGTTTTCTATGAATTTTACCTCACTTTCTCGATGTTTATATTTTTTCCCCATGATGGTTTCACCAAGCATTGCCCCTAAAATTTTTCTTCCTTGATTTTTTTTCCATATCCTGGAACCTAATGACTCTTTAAGACAATTAATAATGATATAGGTCATCAACCTCATCTTGTTCCACCCCCTTGGGTGTGCTCATCATATGACTATATATACTTTATTGGTTTTTTCCAATAAAAATATCAGTGTGTTTGTCTCTTCTATTAAATGGGAAATTTATAATGGAATTTATAGACCTCTAATGGTGTATCATGTCCAAAATAGTTATTTATATTGACAAATTAATAATAAAATGTACTAATAGACTTGGTGAATTGGTATGATTTTTCACATGGACAATGTTACCATTCTACACATAAACCTTTTCATCAATAAATGAAATTTAATATTATTTATTAAATAAAATTTGTCAATTGGAAAGATTATTACATGGAGAATGTTACACATAATGTGCTTATACTTGGTAACTTTATTATGGACCATTTTTATATTATAGTAGTGGTCATACATTATATGTCCTTGGATTATTGAGGGAATACATTGATCACTCATATGACGACACCACAATTATTCGAACTGATTGAAGTGGGAGATACCCACCAAAAAATCAAGACTTTATCTTGTTACGTGAATTCTTAGGCATTATACCAATTTTTCACCATTCTTTTTCCTAATATTTGAATGCCTTGGATACAAAGCATTGATTTAGCATGATTTCTATGGACAAGTGGATCCACGGATTAACCCCATTGGGCATAGTCATCCTTATCATAGGATTACTAATGATGAGCACCATGGACACTTTTAGACTCCATTATAGAGTAATTACTATGGTGTGCCCCTTGGATTATACTCGGACCAATATATCCATACTTAATGAGTTACTACTATGAGTTGGAACGACCCCTAATGTCACATATCAACTGGTCTCACCTTAGAGCGTTTTATTATACAATATTTAATATGATGCTCTATTTCGATATCTGATACATTTGGCATGCTGACTTATATGGACACCTGATCACTGATCCATAGGTCTATATCAGTGCATTTATATCTATAAAAATGATTTTTTGATGTATGAATATATATATATATATATACCAATTATCGACGGTGTGCATAGACATTTTTTGATAAATTTGAAGTATGTATTCATGGCCTCACATCCCATGTGGATCCTAATCCAATATAGTTGTTACATTACATATCTTACATCACTGATGATTATTATACAAAAACATTTCTATATTTATATTCATTTGATGGATTTTTGTAGACACCATTCATGGTTTCCTACTGAGTATATATCACACCCTGTATAGGCCACTGATTGGTACTCAGATAGACTTCATGGATTCTATTAAGGATAGGGTAAAGTACCATGTCTTTGTTTCTTGAATGAATTTAGCATAGAGTGGGGGAAAATCTGACTGAGCTATAACTTAGGATGCTATTTGGCGATAATATTTTGGTATTTTTTGTTCTATTAGTATATTTCAACGTATGTGTTCCTAATTCCATGGTTTTTTTTCCATTTTGATTAAAGACATGACAATATGTCATTGTGTATATGATACTTGATATTGATGCTGATTTTGTTATTAAATCTAGATGATTTCCCTTTCCAATTTTCATCGTTATTATGTTCCCACTATTTATTAATTTTATTAAACATTTATGATACCATTGTTCTAATCTGATCATGAGAAGATTGTCTACAATTTATACAACCTTGCACCCTCACTTCTAGTCAGGATCCACTAGTGTAACTAGAGGCATGCATGAGGCCTTGTGACCACCCATATAGGGCCACCGTTTAGTTTTCAATGGGTCGGGATGTTACAAATTGGTATCATAGGATTCATTTTCATTTTTTATTACTATTTAGGTTATTATACTAGAGACTAGGATATATTGTAATTTGGTGATAAGCATGTTCCTAGGACTAACTAATCCAAGTATGGGATAAAATCCAAGTTTAATGCGATGGGACTTGATGTTCTATGTTTTATTTGTTTCAGTTACAATTATTTATCCATAGGGTGATGCACATTGAATTTAGATTTCAATATAATTGTATAATCTTATTTGTTCATTTTTATGATATGATGAGGAAGTATTGATCATGAATCATTATATAACCCTTAGATATTTATATTCCATGCATTATTTCATGCCATGTTTACTTAATGCATGCATTGCCGATTGAAAATTTTGTGTGCCATAATACTTATATTCATTTTTTCATAATATTTCTGGAAGGTGTAAATAATTGGAACAATTAAATTTTTGACCACAACATAAATTTTTGTTCCTATATAGTGTGATGATGGCACATTAATTATCCAATTAGATTGATTTTGATCCGTGAAACATTGGTTACAGAAGATGAAATGATAGTTGTTTGTAATTATATATATTTCATATGCAATTTAAAAATTGTGTGTGCCATAATAAATATGGAATAATGATATATCTAATTGAACCATCATAAAATCATTATTGAAGACACAAATAGTTCCATTTTCGATGTACAAATCATCAATATTAATAACTTGGGAATGATAAATGCATTTAACTAGACCATGCTATATATATTTGGTTATCATTACTGGAATGAATAAGAACTATTGAATTGTAAATTTAAATAGAAATGGTTTTCATTAATTAGTAACAATACATGGAATTTAAAGGGAATTTTCCTCTATAACATGAAATTGAAACTATGTATATTGGAACCCTGATATAAAATAGAGAACATGACCGATATCCAAACTATGTAGTGGGTTGTAGGAAGTATCCTTAGAATCTATCATTGTCATATAAAATTCCCAATCTATGATTTATGAGAAATAATAGGTGTTTGACTCTTATATAGGAAGGCATGTACTATTCATATTGTTTTATATATGATGTTATCGTTATTAAATCATATATGAGGTGTGTACTTGAAATTTTTAGAGCTATTCCGCCATGATGCCCTCAATTAATGTATTGGGATGGTAGTGACTACTATGCTCTGGTGGTGGTGGTCCCATATCCACCATAGTTACCTTTAGTATTTCCTCATTTTAAACATGTATTTATACTCAAAATGGGAATCTAAGTCCAATTTCATTAGGTTTTTCATTGTTTTATGAAGACCGATCAAGGATCTTTGTTACATACCTCTACTATGGAAGAGGTGACATGGGTGTTTTAGTAGTATCATTTTCCTATGTTTCAAAAGTATTGAGGTCCAAAGTCCATTGATACATGGATAGGTATAGGTTTTATATATTTTATAACTTAGAGATACCCCTAGTGAAGAGGTTCATGATCACCACATATATGCTTTGTGGTTCTTCCAAGAGGTAGTGGGATGTTATTACTCATGAAAAACAACATCAGTATATGTTTTTTAGATATATTCAAGATTATTTTTAAGAATTATTCCTTCTATATATGCTGGGAATTGATATATATATAGGGATTTACTACATATATAGAAATGATCCCTGTCAATTATGGATTATTTAGCATGTTTTATTGATCTTGTGCATTTTACACCATCCTTTGATGCTGATGAATTTTCTTGAGGGAGAGGTTTTGAGGATGGGATGAGGTACGCCATCCATTCATAGGTAAATATTTTCCATGTGACTGCCATCTAGATAATTATGAACGATGACCATATTATTGAGTGTAATTTTAGGGATATAGGCAATATTGGTCATAATGGTTTAGCACCGAGATAGGGTAGTGGTTCATCCAGTGGTAGGAAAATCATCTAAAGGACTCTTAAAAGAGTAGTAGAAGCTATAGTACCCATTCAAGTAGCTCTAAAGTATTCCATTAGTGTGGTAGAGACATTCATGTAAAACATATATGTGATTGAGAACCAATCAAGTGTCAATCGTATGAAAATTATGGGTCATCTTGTGAGATTCTCTCATACCTACTTATCTATTCAAAGTGGGAGAGGATATTCATTAGCTCTACCTTATGGAGAAAGATGTATCTCCACATCTTAGTGGAAGCTAGTCGACCACTGGCCACACAGACTGGGGAGGTCGACATGGTTGAGAAGGCCAGACTCAAGATACACTTCGCCAATATAATGGACTTATTCTGAGTTGTCAGGTTGCAATACAAGGCTACGGATCAGGTAATATTTACGCAATAAAACCTATACAAGAGGATAATGTTGTCGAAACAAATACAGTTATCGGTGCAATCTTATTAGACTCAATGTTCAAATCATCTATTTTTGATATAGGAACATCACATTATTTTATTTCTATGACTACTATGGAAATATATGGGTTTGTCATTCAGTACTTCTATGGTGTGATGTCACTTGATAGTCCCTTGGGGATTTGATTTGAGAGAAGGTGTCGGTTTAAGGAATTCCACCTTGATGAAGAAAGTTATTATTTCTTACAGTACCTAATTTTCCTCAAGATTTTGGGCTTTGATGTAATTTTTGTGATGGACTGGTTGGTCCCCTATTGGACTAATGTGGTCGGATTTCATTATAGGTTGTCATTTTCATCACTAGAGGGTGATAGTTATCTTCACAATGGTGAATGGAATTTCTACAAAAATAGAGCTATACTAGAGCATCGTGGGATGGTTGTAGTGATGGACTAGATATTAGCCTTTATATAGAGGATCAGGTAATACATTAGGATGATTTCACTTCTTTTGATGATCGTTTCAGGGATATTTTCCCCTATTGAAGTTTTTTAGATTACCTAATGGGATATAGGTAGTGTTTTATATCAAGATAGTTGCATTAGAAGCTTTGGTATCCATTCCTCATTTTGGGATAGCAACAACTGAGTTAAAGGGGGTCAAGTTGTAGCTAGAAGATTTAGAAGATAATGGTTTTATATACCCTAGTAATTCACCTTTGTGTTCACCTATATTTTTCACCAAGAGGAGGGATAATACCCTTAGGATTTGAATGGATTACCATTGGTTAAACTAGATTATGAATAACAACTGGAATCCATCGCTTCATATAGATGATATTGTTGACCAGATCTGATGACTAATAGTTTTATCTAAGAATGATTTTAGTTGAGGATATCATCATATTTTAGTTATACATTTAAACATAAATTTCACATCATTTCATAGAAGGTATGATATTTCTATGTATCTGGATACTTCATTTGGTCTCACAAACATGATATCCATTTTCATGGTAGTGATTAATTGGGTTTTCCTCCCATATCTTGATTTATTTGTGGTAGTCTTTATGTATGAAATCCTTGTGTATTTTCATGCTCAAAACAACCATTTCAAATATCTTTACATCATTATGAATACACTAAGAGAGCACTAGTTTTATTCTAAGATCAGTAAAATTCAATTTTGTTTTGAATAAGTTATATTCTTGGGCCATATTATTTTAGAGACAAGAGTATCAGTTGACCAAGAGAAGGTGAGTGTCATAGTTTTCTAGTTTGAAACCCAATAATGTCTTTTATGTACAATGATTCATTGAGTTTTATTGATATTACAAGTTTTTTATACATGAATTTTCATTCCTAAATAAATCTCTTAAATTCATGACTACGTAGAGAGTGATGTTCATATAGTCATAAGCCTATGATATAGCTTTTATAAAGCTAACGAGGGGATTGACTTCAGAACTGATCTTGATTATTCTAGATATAGGAAAAAACTATACAATTTATTATGATGCATCATACATTGATATTGGATAATTTATAATATAGGATGATTGATCCATTGTATATAGGTCTTGACAGCTGAGGTATCTTGAGTAGAACTACCTGATGAATGACCTTGATTTGGTATCCATTGTTCATGCATTGTGTTGTTAGAGGCACTATTTCCTTAGAAATATATTTTTTTATATAGATCACAAAATTCTCAAATAAATCTTTACACAAGGTGA
This sequence comes from Viscum album, assembly GCA_963277665.1. Taxonomy (NCBI): domain Eukaryota; kingdom Viridiplantae; phylum Streptophyta; class Magnoliopsida; order Santalales; family Viscaceae; genus Viscum; species Viscum album. The sequence continues at coordinate 1,453,769,232 of OY728155.1, forward strand.
CCTTAATCTCAGGTAGAGGAGGTGGGTTGATTACCTTCAATTGTTCAATTTTGATCTTAACTATATGCATGGGAATGGAAATGTTGCAGCATATGATCTGAGTAGAAAGACTCAGATAGAAGATGTTAAAGATGCAAGTGATGAGTGGAAGATTATAGACCCATTTTTTGAAATGAATACAAGGTTCCAATAGCATCATGGATAGTGAATTATTATATCCCTAGTGGTATCCTCTTCACTTCCAGAGAGAGTAAAGATGAGCTAGCTATCAGATCCCAAGGGCCTAGTTCTATGGGGTGTATTTTTATTGAGGACCCTATACTAGTATGGTTTGTTGATGAAGATGAGATCTTATGCATCCATGAACGAATATGGGTTCCAATAGATATATTAGTGTAATTTATGCAATAATATCATGTGTTTACATGGACAGTGCATCCCCATCCTTCCAAGTTGTATCATGACATTTTCCTCCAATACTATTTTTCAGGGATGAAAAGGGAGATAAATATGTTTCGAACTCAGTTTTCTACATTTACATAGACGAAGGAAGAAAACTAAGGTCAATAAGGGATTCTACAATCATGTACCATTTCTGAGTGGAAATGGTGTGATTTAACTATTGAATTTTTGAATGGATTATCAAGATCCCCATGATGCAATGATTTGGTATAGGCGATCTTAGATAGGCTCAAGAATGTATTTCACTTTCTTCCTATCAAGGATAACATTTTAGTGGATAATAAAGAAGTAATTTATGCCTGTGATATCATCCACCTTCATAGGGTTCAACATTTTTTCATATCATACAATGATGCTCACTTCACATCACGGTTCTGGATGGGGTTACAATGTTATATAAGTTCATAGGTACTACTGAGTATAGTCTATCATCCACAAACTAATTGTAATAAAAAACATATGATATAAGTGTAATAATAAATTTTTTAGAATGTGTTCATGATTTCAGATGTTCTTGCGAGAAACATATACCTATTTTTTTTCGACCACAACAACATAGTTTAGACGATAACTCATATAGATCCCTATGAGGCCTTATATGTTAGGATATCCCAATCAACATTGTGCTGGTTAGACATAGGTGAGGCAGAACTACTTGGACCTCATCTCATTCAAGAGACATGGAGTAGGTTTTGTTGATCAGTAAGTCTATGATGACATCTCAATCTAGGAAGAAATCATATTGTAACTGTATTAAAAGACATATGGAGTTCAATGTATGGGTCAGGTACTCTTAAATGTTTTAACTAGAATGGGGAAGGAATGGTTTAGATTGTAAGGGTATCTTTCATCTCAGTTAGTTGAACCTTTTGATGTTTTGGAAAGAGTTGGGGTGGTATCCTGTCAATTGTAGTTACCTTATAGGGACCAGGTTATGCATGAAATATTCCATGTTTCATATCTCCCCTATTAAAAATAATACTTGTCTCATATAATTCAGCATGATGTGGTTTAGTTTGAGGTAGATGCATCCTTTGTGAAGCATCCTAATCTGTTCATGGATCGAAGCATGAAGGCTCTCCAAGGAAATTTATTCCCTCTGGTATGGATGATATATAAGTAAAATAGTGTTTAGGAAAATACATGGTATAAAAAGTTTGTTATACATGATTAGTGGTTGGAGTTATTATCATATGATGATTCTTTACCACCATTGTAAGGTAAACTCAAGGACATGTTCCTTTAAAGAGGGATGACTATATGATCTTGGTTGTTCTATGATGTATGAATCCATTAATTCTCATTTAAACTCTTTTTGTCCTTATAAATGTGATTAAGAATTTAAGGAAGGTTTTGGGAGTGTTTGGGGCTTCTTCAGATCCTGAAACTATGTATTTTGGAGAAGCTATATGAGGCACAAAATTTGATCACGATTTGTAGAAACTATGAAGTTCAATAATGTGGGCCATATATAAACTAGAATGGTTTGTTCAGTCCATGTGAGTGAGTTTTTAAATGTTTAGGTTTAAGATAGTAGGTTTTCATTGGCTACACACAATTTTTGTAACCAAGTACTGTAGACCATGCAGGGTGTGCTCCCTGGACTGTGCATTGCAGACGGTTGGTGTATAGTTTATCTAATCATGAATCCAAGCCCTATGACCTTCAATTTTGGTTGATATTAACTTCTTCTTTCCAATATTTTTTAAGGGATAACCAATTTCATTGTATTATGTTTTCCAGTGGACCACATAATACCTATACTCTTTTGAAGCTCCCCTCATGGAATCCTCCTACATTCTTCGATATCTCATCCATGTAGACTTTTATTATGGATATTTCAATAATGTTTGATAGCCATTGGTAATATCTCTATTATTTTATATTATTTCTTTGGTTATCTTTGCCTTGATAGTGTAATTTTAGTGATAGATCATATTCTCTATTTAAAAGGTGTTTATCTATTAATCCATTTTCTTCTCATCTATACTAATACAAAGGTCAATACTAGGAAAGTGTTACTCCAAATTCATATGGTAGCTAATCTATTACTTTTCCCTCAATGTAATGATGTTTATAGTTGTTTTCGTTGCACTTCACACTGGTTTTACAAAGCATTGACCCTAAAATTAGTCTACAATCAATTGGTTTTCATGTCATGGAAGATAATGAAAATTTTAGATCATTAATAACATGGGATATCATCAACCTCAACATTTTCCATCCATTTGGTTGTTCCCATAATATGGAATTATACTCTTTATAGGTTATTATCCAAAACATATTTGGTGTGTTTGGCTCTGCTATTAAATGGAAAATTAATAGTGGAATTGAATAAACTATAGTGTTGTATCATGGACCACACACTTGTTTGTCTTGAATAATTTATAATCAAATGTATTGATGGGCTTGATGAATTGGAATTATTTTCACATGACCAATGTTAACCTTACACAGTTAAAAATTGGCATAAATAAAATGAAGGTAATGATATGGATTAAGACGAAGTAGTATTTTGGCATGACTATTAAATGGATAGTTTTACAATTTATATTATTATACATGGTGCCTTTATTATAGAACTTATTCCTATTATAAGTAGTGGTCAGATGTAAAAAATTACCTTGAATTCTTGAGGGAATTCCATGAGCACTTAGAGGATACCACCTAGATTCATTGATGTGATTTCCATTAGAGATACCAACCATATAATCCATTATTTGTCTCCTTACATCAATGTCTCAAGATTTCACTAAGGATTCACCTAACTTGTCACTAGATATTATAATTACTTGGATACACTCCTTGGATACATATTGAAGTCAATGGACACATGGTTTCATTGATTCATCTCATTGAGCCCAGTAATGCTTAGCCAATTATCACTATAGATGAACTCCATGGACCATATTATACCCTATTACAGTGGAATTTATTAAGAGTACCACATGGACTATATTAGGACCCTTATATCTAGTCAACATGAGTTTCTACATGACTTGTCTTGACCCCTACTATCACAGATTCCCTGGTCTCACCTCAGATCCAATTATTATTTAGACTTTACTATGATTTTCTATTTTGAGATATTATACATTTGACGTGTTGACTTAAATGGACGCATGGGAACTAATCCGTAGGTCTATAACAATTCATTTATACATGTGAATGTGATTTTATGATGTAAAAATATATATATATATATACATAATTGAATGTGTGTAGTGACATCTCTAGATTACTCTGATGTAGGTATGGTCGTCTTGACATCCCATGAGAAGCCCAATCCAACATGGTTGTTACATTACACATCTGACTTCACTGATGATTATTATAACTCCACATTGATGCATTTATATTCATTGGCTAGATTTGTGTGGACCCTATTGGTGGTGGCTGACTAAGTATATCTCGAACTCTTTTTAGGCCACTGATTAGAACCCGCACTGATTTCATGGATGCAAGAGGGGATAGGGAATGGTTCTTAGTCATAAATTCTTAATTGATTGTACCATGGATTGGCAGAGAACTGAACGAATTTAGGGATCCTGATTACATCTAGAGATGGTATTTTCCTTTTTTTTCATTTGTTATACCGTTATATATTTGAGTATGCTTCCATGATTGATTGTTCTCTTTTATTTTGAGACATGACATTATATAATTGTGTATATGTTACTGGATATTTATATTTATGTTGTTATTATATCATGATTATTTACCATCTATTGTTTTTCATTATTATTTTTATGTTGTCTATTCAGCATGATATTCTTTTATTCTACCATTGTTCCACTCTGATCATGAAGTTATAGTCTCCCCATTCTACTACTTGGACCCTCAATTCTAGTAGGAAGCCTCTGGCGTATAGACATTCATGAATGAGACCTTGTGACTTACAATATCAAGGAACCTTTTACTATCTACTGGGTCAACATGTTATACCCACTATATAAAAACTGTATAATTCATAATATGTATTGAATAAATCCCAAAAATTCTCTATACAATATACTCCTTTAGATATGTTATACATTTTACTATTCTTCTTAATCAGGGGAAATAGAAATTTAAGAAAAGGGTGATCTCAGATACTCAATAAGGGTGAATATAAGTGAAAAAATTCAATGATAAAAAGTGAAAAAAAAGATGAAAATATGATTATAATCAAGATACATAATAAAATCATACCCAATAATCTTTTATCATTAAACTTGAGTCATAAAATACAATATTGCAAGACATAAGAAATGAATCCATAGAGTACAAAAACATGAGTAAATAATCATGATCGATGAGAACATAACATATTCCTAAGAATATGTATAATACATTGGCACAAAAATAGGAATATGGTATCATTACATTGTGAGAATATCCAAGAAGGTTAATGATTTTTTCTATGAGACTATCCAAGAAGGAAAACCATTTGGTTTGTGATCATATCAATGAAATATCATTCTAAATTATCAAATGAGATATAAAATATTAACCAATGAAGAGGAGGGTGATATAGGACCCCACCCATCATCATCCATACCTATATGTTCTATAAGATATCAATTATTTCAACATATCAGAAAAACCCATGAGAATAAAACTTATTTCCTAAACATTTAAAATGGAATGACATAAATAAATCATTAATAATTTCATTAATAATCATAAAATGATGTACCCATGGAAAATAATTGGGTATCCAAATATATTCCATAAAATTATAGGAAAATAACTACTAATTAACATAATAAAGTGAATTGCATTTACACCATTAAGATAAATGGTATATTGTTATTTTAACAATTTCCCAAATCAATAATTTTATGGAATATAGTTGAAAACAAGTTCATCATTAAAATAGAAAATGGGTAATTAAGAAAGGAAATGCATTAGAAGAAATGAAATTCCTATTCATAGTGGATAGTTAGGCAAGATAAAGGAATATATGGGTCATATCTTCTATAGTGAATAAAATTTCATAATATATTTATAGAAATATTATTTATGATAACATTTTAATAATATCATTGATCAAGCATATGATATGACAAAGTAAAATGACATATATTAATAACAATTTTTAGGGGTTTTAGAAAAATATCACTCTTAAAATAAGATGTATCGTTAGTATTTTGAAATAATTTTAAATGAAACATTTTATAAAACTAAGAAAATAAATAATTTCGATTTGAAATCCAGAATACTTATAGTAAAAGATTAATTTAAAAGGATAAATGTTTCATAAAAATACATTCACATGGAAGCACATAAATAGATTATTTTATGATAAATATCCATATAGAAAATATTAAATTGTTTTTATTTTAAAAAATTCATAGAAATTAAAGGTATTTGAAAATAAAATTTTCTATTTTTAAAAAAAATATATCCAAAAAATTAGGAGTCATAGATGAAATAAGACTAAAAATTATTTATAATTTTACTATACTAAAAATAACATTATTGAAAACCACTTCGAATAAAAAGATTATAACAATTGAAATTTTAAACAAGATACGAGGAAGCAAATCTCATTAAGTATAACCATAGGGGTAGAAAAATATTTTGATATTGGAATGAAATATTATATAGATTCCTCATAATGGTTATCACATTATTAATATATATCTTTCAAAATGTGGTTTAAAAAATAATATTTACAGCATGAGAAAAATTTAAATAAAAACATTTAAAGGATAAATATATTGAAAATTAAATTAATTTACCATGATTGAAAAATAATTCATGACATAATATAAACGATAGGTGTTATATAAACAAATTAAAATTAAAATTGTTTATAGAAAGAATTATGTCTCAATAATTGGTAACTGATACAATGAAACCACTTTCAAGTAACTCAAACTTTGAGGTAAGGATCATTTAATAATTCTGTTATAGGTAAGACTTATATAGAATAATAGAATATTAATGGAATAAAATAATTATTATTCATTACATAGAATACATTATACTAGTAATAACATAGCTTATTAAGAATGTCTATAACTCAATGAATGATAATTGAGTTAGCAGAACCCCTTAAAAATTTTATCACTTTTGAGTAAAAAACCCGTTATAGAAAGAAAATGGTATAAAAAATTGAATATAATAAAATATAAGATAATAATGACATAATATAATAGTGGGTTGGTATATGAACCATGAAAAATATAACATATTTTATAACATAAACATGTCTCAAGGAATTCATATTTGAGACAAATTACCCTGACCATGGTCCTGATTTACACTTCCCATGTGCCTAAATTCCTGAGTAATAAAATTAAGTTTATTATATAATTTATTTGGAGCCTTATTGATATCTTTTTCATTTACTAATTATTATTTATTGTCAAATGATATTTATTTATTATATAGTTTTTTCTTATGCCGGTTATTTATGGTGGATTGGTCAATTTCTATGTAACTAACTTGGTATGTTTAAAATTAATTAAGGTATAAAAAAATAAATTAATAATAACCATAATTGTATGTCTATATTTTATTTATTATTCTATTTTCATAAAATTTAAATAGTTATATATATTTTTAAATTAACTCAAATTAGGAAAGGAACTTTGGAATGTTCATTTTAGGTCATTACGTTTACTGTAACAATTTATTATTAAAAGTAAATATATATTGTTCAAAATTTTCTTTATATAATATAAATAGTGTCATTATAATGATGTTTTTATGTTAAAAACATTTTTAAATTCATTCATGTGAGGTGGTGATGGGAAACGAAAAATTTTACTTCATGGAGTTGGGAGTCCACACAACACATGGTTAAAGCACTCATTTCCCAACGAATTAGTGGGGATTGATGGTGTATTATAATTTTAATAATAATAATCATAAATATATTATATTTTTCACATTTATTCATCAAATAAATATTTATAACAAATTAATATATGTGGTGGTGAAATATGGAAGGTGTCGCTTCGTGGAGGTAGCAGTCCGAACAAACATGTGATCAATGTTCTTTTATTTTTCTGTGTAGATGATAAGTAATAAATAAGTGTTTTTTCAAAAATATAATAAAAAAATAGTATGATAAATATATTTTTTTCATTATATTACTAGGTTTATAGTATGTTTGGAATAAAATGATTAAGAAGAAAAAGTTAAGGATTAAGTAATTCTTACATTGGGAACATGAACATTTTCTGGAAAGTCACCATATGATTGAAGGTATTTGGTTAAATTATGGGGAAATGGGAATTATTTTGTTCAAGTGGAATATATTAGATGAATCATGGGTAGGGTTTAAATTAAATTTATAAGTCCATGTGTAACTTTTGTGGGTGGAAGTGTTCTCCTTTTATAAGTGAAGAAAATGCAAATTTTTTGAACACTCGTTATTTGTAAACAACATATTCACACAATTAAAGGGAAAATTGTTCAAAAATTAAGATTGAATAGATTATGGGTTGATATTGGGTCCTCAACCATGAATTTACACACTTGTTATCAACTATTTACATTTATATATTACACTATATCATTTTAGTTTTTACCTTTGTGAATAGTGTTTAACTATGTAATTAATGTATTACAAAAACAAATTTAAGATAAAAAATATTAAAAAACATGGGGGTGATGAACCTAAATTTAAGCCCCGTAAAATCTAATTTAATTTCTAAATAAGACAAAATTGACTATTAAATTAAAACATATAACATATAGATAAATTGTTTTGTAAAAATAATGTTGTCTTCTCAACAACTTATTATTAATATTATATAACATTGATTACCAATTTAAACAAGTGTTAATAAATTTATATATAGGTCTAAAAAATATATTAAATTCATTTTTGTGAAAATATTTATTAATTTTATTAGATAAAAATTTCACAATTTCAAAAAAATAATTCTTAAAAAATAATCATTTTCCCTTTTATCGTAGTCATTAACATTATTCCTACTTATCATACATTTATACATAAAAATTAAATTTAACATATAACATAATATGAACAAGTTGATATAAAATATTAAATAAATTTTATATATTTAGAAATTAAGAGTGATGAAATGAAATAGTTTAATATAAAAAAAATATGTTTTATAGTAACCATATACTTAAGTTTAAAAAATGATAAGAATTATTTTTATAATACAACAAGATATTTTTTACATGGTTTATTGTAAATTATAGATATATAAATTTTATGGAAAACATTTCAAAAATATTTAATTTATCCAAGTATTATGAAAATTTAACAAAGGTGGTGGTTTAATAAAAATAAATTTTTTTATTATTCACCTTCACATCAATTAATTTTGAAAAATATAAAAAAATAATCCTAAGACATTATTGACATGATTAATCAAAAAATGAAGTTTTTATTGAATTTAAATTCTCATATCTATAGATTTCTATTTTAAATGAAATTACACGATATAATGAATTTTTTTTATAATTACCTTTTTAATCTTCAAGATTATTTCATCTTATTTCCTATATATTTATAAATAATTCAATGTTGAAATATTAATATATAAATATAAATATTACACATTATAAAAAACTTTTAACTGTGATCAAGGTAATTTTTTAAGGTAAAATGTAATAAATCTTTTTAAAACTTATATTTGAAAGTCATCCTTTTTAAAATATTAATCAAAGAAAAATAATATGTAATTATTTTAATTTATTATAATATTTTCATTTACTAATGATTACATTACTCATGTAATGTTAATGTTTCATGGTTCATTTTATTCATATATTATGATAATTCAATGTTATGTGTGATGTAATGGTCTAGACTTTCTGACACATTATATTCTAGGAATTCATGTGATAGAGGTTATTGAGGCATGTTTCATCTGATTTAATTAGATGATGGTGGATATGTATTTTAGATTTTGGATGGATGATGATTTTATGGAATGGAAGATTTTTTTGCTCTGTAAAGGGGATGTTTATAGAAAGGAAATATAATTTGTAGCGTAGAGCGTTGTAGGTGGAATTTTAATCGTTCTTCGATTTTTTGTGTGGTTGTAGTCTGGTTAGTAGCATGCAGTGAAGAGTCTAGAAGGTGTGATTCTAATAGTTTTTCTCATTTTGGCATATCTATTCTCTAGGGATGGTTTTCGGTAAGTACTTCTTCTTGGTAATAGATTTTTGTAACATAGTATTTTGGATTCTGTCATGGTCTCCTTCCCAATTTACCAGATCGGTAGTATGGGCCTTTCCAAGTTTCTCATACATATTTTGGTCTAGCTCTTGTGCCATGGTCCCTTCATTTACACCATAGACTTATCTAGTGTCATCAACGTTTTGTTGTTGTGAGGAGTGTGTCATAATAGTCTTCTAAATTTTTAGGTTACCAATAAATCAAATATCAACTCTAAACTCTATATTCCTTTCATAATCTCTCCTGACTCTGGGGTAATATTTAGGAACTTTTGGGGGGCCTTTTACCACTACTAAAAAATTGGTTTTTATCATCACTAAAAATAGTCCATTTCAGCACTAAAAAATCACATATAATCAAGGCACTGTTAAAAGGGGGCCCCTTTTATCAATAATAAAATAAATGATAAAGACCACATTTTCAGTGTGAAAAAAAACCACCGTTAAAAGCACTCATTTATCATCATTAAAAAAAGCACATATAAAAGGATCATTTATCAATGCAATTTTGTAGTGATGATAAAAGTTCAAAAAAAATTAAAAATAATAAAAAAATATTTCTATAAATAGGAGGGTTTTAACAGCTTCTTACCCCTTTTAAAAGTTCTATATTAATCCCCCCACACTTGCCCGTATTCCCAAGCCACCCCGGCCCACATGACCAATCCCCGCATGCCTACACGACCAAGCCACCCCGACCCTTTAATAGTGTTATCCCCAATTTCACCCACATGCATACCCCTGCCTACCCCATTATTCGAACTCAAGACCACCCATATCCACGCCTGGACCCTTTATCACTCCTCTATATTTCTTAGTTCTCCATTTAATGATACATCTATCTATATACATATATGTAGTTATATGTATTTGTATATTAATATATATTAATATTAATGTATATTTAGTTATATTAATATATATATATATATTTGCATATTAATATATATAAATTTAGTGGTATATTAATATATATTTATATATTTATTTCTATATTAATATATATATATTTTTATATAAATAAATAAATATATATATATATATATTTTTATATGAATATATATATATATATAAATATATAGTTATATTTATATATTTATATATTTATTCTTATATTAATATATATATATAGTTATTTATATTTATATATTTATATATTTATATATTTATATATATATTTGTATATTAATATACATTTCTATCTAATTATTTATATATATTTTTTTATATTTTTTTATCCGTATATTTATTCATATATTAATATATATTTATCAGATCTGTTTTAAATACATTTAAAAAATATGTTTTTTTGCATATGTTTATAAATAAATAAATAAATACATACATACATACATACAACACACACACACAACCCCCCCACACACACATAGATATATATATATATATATATTGAATTTGTATCTATAAGTATAATTATACATATTTATATATATTAAAAATATTATATATTAATATGTATATACATATATAAGAATATAAATATAATATATATCAGTTTGTTATTAAAATCAAACACAAATACACACACACACACACACATAATATAGGTATATAAATATTCATATATTTTTATTTTAAATACAATAGATATTAGTTTTTATTTAGCTAAGGATGTTACATTTGAATATATATTTTATATGTAAATATGTTTAATTATTTATTTTTAAAATTAAAATTTTATGTGTGAATATATAAACAATATGTATATATTGTTATCTATTTGATTATAAACAAAATTATATTGTGAAAAATGATAAAATTTCAAATAAATAAAATAATTAATGAATGTAATCCCCCAGAATAAATCCAGTCATTGTTGAAAAAGAGAAAAAAACCTCCTTAAACGAGGCTGAAATTCCATCGAGTGTTAAAACATTTGGGGTACCCCAACTAAAAACTCTGTTTTGGAGGAATTTTAGGCCTTTTGGAATCAAATAATTTGACAAATGTATTACCCTCAGCCACCAGGTTATAGAGCACATCGTAGGCTTCTATTTGATATGTGGTAGATCCCAAATGGAAACCCTTAGTAATGTGTTTTTTATTTTTGTCATATTACCACCATGATGATGTTTTCTTGTTGTAATTATTGAAAATATTAGTTATTGAAAACCATTTTACATTGTGGTTGTTGTGAATTATGTGACCCTTTTTTGTTTTTCGATTTATTTTACCATATAAACAAATTTATGATCACTTATATATGTCTAATGAATTTGTTTCCATGGTTCATGGATTTTTATGATAATACCCATGCTAATGAAGAAGTGATATTATATGAAATATCTTTAACCTAAATAATATTAAAATGTGGAATATGATATATGATATTGTGACCGTATGTTCTTGTTATGTATTTATTGTTTTCATGTGAACTTTGTTTGGGATTTTGTAGTGATGATGGTGACGGAACAATGTTCGCTCATGGTATTAGTTTCCAAAAAAAATTATCTCAACCCGATCAAAATATTCCTCCTATATAATAATAAAATATTATATTAGTAATAGTATAATGAAATAAATGAAACATCAATATGAATGAATTCATTAATAAAATGTCAATATTTAATAAAAAGACACATTTGGTGTTATAATGATCACACATTGCACCCTATTGAGGCGGCGTTGATTCCTACACACCACAAATGAGTTATGGATGATTGTCCTAAAATATCAAAACAATCTGAATTTTTTTTATCATGTTTGACTATATTACCTATTCTTTTTCTAAAAAAATATCAATTTTAATCAATAGTACATTTGGAGATATACCAGTCACACTGTGCATTGTATTGAGGTGTAGATAATTCCTAAATATCAAAAATTACAGATGGATAATTCTGTTAATGTATCAAAGCAATTGGAATGTGTTTACATGTATTTTAAAATGGATGTCCTATTTTTTTTTACTAAAATGTCATTCCAAACTAGAAACATGCATTACAAGTCATACTTGTCGAATCATGCATCATTTTGATATTAGAAAACATCATACACAAAAAAAATTACATATGAATTGTTTTACTAATTTATTAATACAATCAGAGTAAATTTTATTAGCTTTCATTAAGATGAACATTTTGAACTAAAATGAAATTTTATACTGATAACCTAAACTTTTAGCCGTACCAGTCACACTGTACATCATATTGAGGTGTGGTTGACTCTTACATATAATAAAATTCATCATGGATTGTTTTTTTGAAGTATCAAATAAAATATGAATGTTTTTTTCTCAGTTTTTAGTATGTCACTTGTTGTTTTTACTTAAATTAATGTGAATATTAAATAAAAAAATACACTATGTGTTATACCAGCTACACTGTGCATCGTATTGAGGTGCAGTTGACTCATACACATCAAAAATAAATTATGGATAATTTTCCTAATGTACTAAATCAATCTAAATTCATTTTTTTGGTTTTCATTATGTCACTTGTTGTTTTTAATTAAATTAATGTTAATTTTAAATAAGAAGAGACACATTGATTTATACTAGCCACACCATGTGTTGTATTTTGGTGAGTGTGATTTATACACATAAAAATGACTAATAGATCTTTTTCATAAAATACTAAAATAGTATGAATGAGTTTGTTCTATTTTCAGTATGTCACTTGTTGTTTTTACTTAAATTATTGTCATTTTTTAATAAAAGGAGACACATTGAGTTATACCGTCCACACTGTGCATCATATTAAGGTGAGACTGATTCCTACATATAAAAAATTACTAATAGATAATTTTATTAAAATATCAAAACAATATGAATTACATTTCTGGATTTTTAGTATGCTATTTTTGTTTTTTTAATAAAATTGTATTTCAAACTATAAACATCTATTTTGAGTCATATCAGTCACATCGTGCATCATTTTAATGTGAGAGTGATTCATACGCAACAATAAATTACTTATGAATCATTGTACAAAATTATCAAGATAATCAGAGTGTGTTTTCTTAATTTTCCGTGAGTGACATGCTTTGAACTTAAATTTCAATTTAAATTGATAACAGAAATTTTTTGTCCTAACAGTCACACCGTCCATCAGATTGAGTTTTGATTATCTCCAATACATCCAAAATGTCTCATGGATTTTTCTCCTAATGTATTAAAAAATACGAATATGTTTACTTGGTTTTCAGAATATCACTTGTTTTTTTTCTTAAATTAATGTCAATTTTAATTAAAAATGGACACTTTCAGTCATACTAGCAATAACGTTCATTAAAATTCATTCCATTTTCTTTCTGTGTCAAAATAGAAACACTAAATTGTCGACATTAATAACCATCCTTCATGTTCCCTCTAATGAATATGATGTAAAGTGATAAATGCTGAAAATATTGGGGTGATAAGGTTTAGAGGAAAAATAACTTTATGGATGATATTATTTAACGAGTTGTCAAACATTTAATTTTGATTATGTTAATGAAATAGAAAACATATAATATCATGAGTAAAAACATAGTATATTAAAAAAACATTAAATTCACATTGAATTTTGAGTTTCAACCTCGAAGTCCAATCCATCATGAGCATGATCAACTTTGACCAAACCACCCCAACCCGAAGAAAGGAATCCACCGATATAAGAAAACAATTCTTCTAAGAGTAATACAAAAAAATAACATAAACATAAATATTAAACAATCCACTACATCTATAGAAGTCACATATTCATGTTTCTTGTGTTGACACTTCTACCATGTATTTTTTCTATTCAATATTGAACACATCTATGTCGTCTTGTTAATATGAGTCTTTTTGATAGTCAAAGTAGTAATGTAAAAATATTAATTCCCAAAGGATTAATAAATATGGTAAATTAAATAGTAATTATATTCGAAAATTCCTCTTCTGGGATGCTAGATGGTCCATGGAATATAATATATCACATAAATTTACTAACATAGTAACCACAATATTTTCTATTAGTTTTTTTAGAAACAATAGAAACATTGAGTATATAATTATATTTCTATTTATATGTGTTTTTATAGTGAAATTTTATTATATATACCCAAATAAATTTATATTCGTATAACTTTTCTTCATCCTTGTGCTTAGTGTTTAGCCTCATTACTTATTTTTCAAGATAATCATGCATCACCCTATCATAATTGAATCCTCATTAAAATATAATATAAATTATATAACTTGGTTTCTAGTATTGAAACAATGTAAGAAGTGTATTAAAAATTGAAAAAATCCATCATGTGTGGATGGTTTATTGGATATCTTTGCATCGAATCTAGGAAATAAATATTTAGAGTTTTTAAATTTTTCAAAGTGAGCATCCAATGGTGCTCAAAAACACAAAAAATAATAAGTAATAAAATAAATGAAAATATATTTGATATGATAAATATTATATATTTTCCGCTACATAGATGGTATTAAATATAGTATTTCATCTGTAAATTTTCATTTAAATGATTTGATCCTACCTTCCATTATTTCATTCGTTTTTTGGAATTTGTTTATGTTTGTTCTATAGAGGTGATTTGAGGACTCACAATTCCAAATTTTCATTCACAGAAAATATCATTCAATTTTTTTCTTATATATGACGTCCAAAAATTTGAAATGTTTTTAGTAATAATCAACACAATATATCAGATTTTGGAAAATAAAATCATGAAAACATACCTCGTGTATATATTTACAACTTAGCTTCTTAGCCAATCATAGTTGAGGATTTCATTTGCACTCTCAACTACAATTAGGAATTCATATTTCTCTATGTACAAATTTTATTCAGAATAATATATATGATTATTACCATATTTTAACATTGTATCGACATTAACCGTGAATGAGAGTAAATGTGGATATAGAATGGTCAGGGTAATTGAGCTTTTAGTAGATCATTTTGATCAATTGGTCAGTCCTTTCAATGGTTTTGAGTCACTCATTCATTTAATCCCCATACCATTGATCGTCTATAATAGAAATCATTAATTGAGAACTTTTTTTCATTAATTTTTAAATTTTTATCTTGAGATATAAATTGGAAATTATTACCTCCTTGTCGACATGTTTTTTTATAAGATGTGATGGCCATGTCATGAATGTTCCAAAAAATGTTTAGACTTTATGATTATCTTTCTCATGAATTCAAATAGGTATCTTGGAACTCGACTAATGGGTTGCACAGATCAAAACATGTAGATGATCTGTTTAAAGTGGTTTACTTTGTAGCATGCCATTATTCATATTGAACATTGTAGCCCTCACTTCAAGGTGATGGGAAGGTGTTTCTAGATGTAAATCACAGTCATTATAACCATGTATAATATCTGTATAGAAAAGGTATAAGTGTATTTCTAATTCATATTTCATATAATCATTTATTAAACAATGATTGCCACAGCTAAGACATCTCTTTGAGGGGAATAACTGGACTCATATCCAGATGGGGCGGGATGTCCACATGGTTTTTGTTCTTTAGATGCTTCTTCTCCTGGCCTCCCCCAATAGAAGATTCCACAATCTATCTATTCCTTTAGAATTTTTCATCATGGGTTGATCTTATTTCCTTAATATGTTTTATTAAGTCACATTAATCCTAATTTTGTTTTTTTTTCTCAAAATATGTTCTGGGTGTCACCCCAAAACCAGCACCTTTGATGCGGCCACACTATTCTGGACACTTTAAGCCCACTGATAGCATGTGTTCTTCTGGTACAGGTTTTTCTGATTCCTGTGACATTTTTGGGTAGAAAATATCAGAAAATAAGTGATCATTGTTATGTAATATGTATTTAAAGAAAAAAATCTATTATGTAATACATACACATTTTCTCCACACTTTTTTTGTGTTTTCATCTATTAGTATCTCATATTTAGATACACGTGACTCATTCCATAGAACATGGTGTGGGATGGATGTGGCTTTGTATTTGGAGTCACCAATATACATATAAATAAATTAACATAATTATGGTGTTTTTTATATCACATAAAAGTATTACCATGGATTTAAAATAAGAACCAATTTATTTCAAGTGAAGCGTACCCCATCCTTGCTTTACAGTAGGGGTGCACTGGTTTTTATGCACATTCCTTATTTACAACACTCATTATATATTTCATATATAAAAATTTTCAATCAAATTGATGAATACATGTATCATCAAACAACATATTACTATCCATAATGTACCTAAAAATAATCATCTACACGACGACCAATAAATGCATCCCATGCTTCATGGGTTATTAGGTGTGAATAGATAAGTTGTGGGTGCTTGTTTATTTTCCCTTCAATATCATTAAGTTGATGTATTGTTAGGATTGTGTGAAATCCTTTGTGGATCCTTATTGACATAATTAATAACTATTTCTTGTTAGAGTCATCTACTATAAATGCGCTCTACAATGGATGATGAAGAGTAAGTAAATGTTTCTTTATTTTATTTTTTAGTAAAATAAATAAAAGGTATCATATTTTTACCATAATTTATTCCCACATCGGTGTCTTAATCCATGGAATAACATGGTTCCATGGATATACATTAATCCTCACACGTTGTCGAATGATGATTTCAATGTAACAACTAAACATGGCCTTATTGGGGTTAAAATGTTGGCCATGTGCATTCCATCCAACCTTGAATTTGAAGCCTTTTACTTTCATCATATTGATTTTTTCTAACAATGCCAAATTATAGTGCCTCTCTTTTTTCTAAGTCATCAGTCCTTTGTCACAAACCATTTCTCCATAATCAATATATTCAATCTATTCCTCTATATTGGTAGCATCAGTATGTGCTGATTATCATTGTACCTTTGCAATAGGAGAAGCACTACGATGAGAATCCTATTGTTTCATTTGAATGGGAGCACCAACACATGTATAAGGGAATTCATCTATATTGGGAGAAACAATATTTAAGAACATGATTTTTCTATAACATACTTTGTAATTTTCTTTATGTTATTTCGGAGAAGAGCCTTCAGACGACGTGCGATTAGGTCCCCGTTGTGACAGGAATTAAATTTTTAGTTCGTTCACACTGGGCCCACCAAATAAATGGGATAATTCCTAAACGGTAATTCGGATCCTAAATCTGAGAGTATGGATGGGTCCAAAATGGGTTGTTTACACCAGGAACAACATAAAACTTGTCGGTACGGGATGTTTGGACCCCTCGCCCGTTGACAGAAAATTAAACCGATAAATCTAATAATTAATTTATTCTTTTAATTGTTAAACTCACATATCTCTTAAAATATTGATCGTATGGGAAAACTAAAGGCACCGTTGAGTCTGGAATGTACCTTTTTCCCTAGGAGGGGTGTATGTTTCACGGGTGTGGGCCTTCTGTGGAAAACGCCATTAGGGGAATTTTTGTAATTTAGCGGCCTTGGTCGTTAAATTTTATAACATTCGAACGAAGGCTCAGATTAAAATTCCAAGATAGCCATTGTTCTTAGGAGGTGGTTTTTACCCTAGGGGAGGTTTAATCTTAACCCCGCCAAGAGTTTCGGATGCGGGATAAATTGGGGGTTTAGATTAATTAAAATTTTAATTAAATTATCTTTATTTAAACCTTAACACATCCCATACCTCCTCCATTTTCATCTTCTGGAATAACTCAACCAAGGAGCCCCTATAAAATGCCAAGATCTCCACCTCATCTTCTTCTCCAAGCTGTTGTGATGACGACAGATCTCTCATGAAGCGACAGGCAATGCCCAACAAGGTAGGCAGTCATTGTTTTCAGTTTTTAAATCCCGAACCCCTCTGTAAATCTCAATTATAGTGTAAAAATATTCTTTGATTGTCGAGAATATCCCATTCTTGCGTAGTATATTTTCTGATATTTTCGACTCACTTTTCAGAATTGAAATCTGAGTCCCGAGGCGATCTCAATCATCTGGTGAAGTATGGGGTGTTTTTGGAGTTTTTCCGGCTGTAGGGAGGAGCTCCGATGGTGGCGTGCGGCTGTCTGACTTCAGCGGAAGTGGTGGCCAGGGCTTGCAAGCGGCGGGTGGCTGGGGTCGATGGTGTCGGAATGAGGAGGAGGCTCTAGGCGGGGTTAGGCGGAGGCTCCAAGTGGCGAGGCCGAGCTCTTCGGGGCGCGACGGAAGACCGGGGTCGTGGAGCGTGACCCCATGGGGGAAACAAAGACCCGCCCTCGGTGGGGGTTCACGCGGTAAGACGACCGGTCCCATGGGGGCCAGTTTTCAGGTGGACCGCGAGTCAGCGTCGGTCCGCACGGCCGAGCTACGGGTCAGCGCCGGGCAGCGCGGCAGAGCCGCGGGCCTGGCGGACCTGCCGGTCTAGGCCGATCCAGTCCAAGGGGATCGCCCCCTTCGATTTTGGACACCTATATCTCCCACTACGGGTGTCAGTTTTGCATGTCATCTGCGGAAGTGCGAACCTTGGATTGAGGAGGAGAATAAGAGATGATTTTGGGGGTTTTAACTCCCAAGATGGGGGGCCTCAGTGGCACAACGCGTTGGTTAAGTGGATTAACGTTTTTCTAGGAGTTCGTGTTTTGAGTGGCGCAAAATCATCTAATGTCTGTTTTGAGCGCCGTCAGTGGTATTGTGACCCTGGAGTCAAGAAAAAGGTTTCAAATGGTTTTTTGAGTATCGAATATGGATTTAGGACATGGGCCCCATGGCCTGTCTTTTAAGCTGCGAACAACATTTAGCAACTTTTTCATCAAACGTCCATTTTGGGCATGCGAGAAGTTGATTCTGGGTGTTTTTCTGAGGGAATTGCAATGGCTCAATCCACCAGATTTAATTCCTCATGGTCTTGCCGACCCCATGAGGTTCGTTTTGGGAGATGGTTGTGTGTTCTAACTTTATCACCGGGTGTCTGTTATGAACAATTGGATTGTCAATATTGTGTACTTTTCCAAGAGGATCGCAACAGTGTGATATGTTGGAATCCCTTTGGGGCTGAGATGTGGGTCCCACGTAGTACTGCTCATATTTGGTTTGTCTGAATGCATATTTTTATGTAGATATTTGTTCCACTCAAGTGAGCAGTCCTTTTGATGTGTTTTCCCGAGTAGATCACAATGCTGCGATGCACCTGATTATTTTTGTGGTCGAGGCTCGGGATGACAAGATGTCATTCGGGTGTAAAGCGGTGTCAGATGACTTTTCCATTGGATATCTATTTGAGGTGAGTAAATTTTCTATCTATCGTGTTTTTCCACTAGTTTTGCAACAATGTAATCTGTTCAGGCGAGCGGAGCCCCTTAAGTGATCTTATTAAATGGGGAAATATGAAGGGTGCTCTAGTGGAGGTTCTTCTTATTGTGTTCAAAAGAGAAACTTTGGCCTCATATCATGTTCCCTCC
Source organism: Viscum album (assembly GCA_963277665.1). Classification (NCBI taxonomy): domain Eukaryota; kingdom Viridiplantae; phylum Streptophyta; class Magnoliopsida; order Santalales; family Viscaceae; genus Viscum; species Viscum album. Next base: position 1,453,789,197 of record OY728155.1, read on the forward strand.
CATGTGAGTTACGTTTATGTAAAATTAGGTATGGTTGGCCATGCTAAGTCCATGGAGGAAGCAGGTTGGTGAAGTTGTCTTTACGCATTTTTGCGTTGACATTGGGTGTCGTGTGCACGATAGCCCTTGGGCTGGAAATGTGGAATACTATGGGAGTATACGGGAATGCTTGGAGGTACATTTGGTTTTTTGTACCTGATAACATTTGTGTGCTTGGATGGGGTTGACTTGGGGCCACACATCATGTGGGCCCCATGTGCGTGCCGTGTTCTTCTTTGTGTACCCTTGACCACTCATGACGTAGAGAGTCCCTTTGTTCTCATTTTTTTGACCAGCTGGGTTGAGTTTCCCCCTGGTTCTGTTCTCATTTGTTTGACCAGTAGGGTTGAGTGGTTTTCCCCAAGTTCTGTTCTTGTTTCTTTGACCAGCAGGGTTGAGTGGTTTTCCCCCAGTTCTATTCTCAATGGTTTGGCCGACAAAGTTGTTTCGTGTTCACTCGTAGAGTCCTTGTGGATTCGGTATGACCAACACATTACACGGGGACCGATACACTACCTAGGAGATTGTTTCCGGCAGGCCAGGCCAGGAGGTTGTTTCCAGTAGGGCTGGCTGGTGAGGTACCATCCAGCAGGGATGAACAGTGGGTTACCATCCAATAGGGGTGTCCAGTTGTACCATCCTGTAGGGATTGCACGTGCGGTACCATCTAGCAGTGATGGCCAGTGGGTTACCATCCATCAGGGATGGCCAGTTGGTTACCATCCATCAGAGATGGCAAGCGTTGTACCATCTTGTAGGAATGGCCAGAGCGGTTCTGGGTTTACCACCAGCAGGGCTGGGAAGTGGTCCTCGATGACGGGTTTACCTCCAGCTAGGTTGGGAAGTGGTCCTCATTGGTGATTTTGTCCCTCCCTCCAGCGGATACCTTTTACGGGTCTTGGCATTGGGACCCGTCGACGACTTTTTCCGGGTCTCCCTCCAATGGATTAGCCTTTTACGAGACTGGGAAGTGTGGCACTCGTAGTCTTTTGTTGGTTCTCCCACCAGTGGGAACCTGTCGACTTCCAGGTATTATCCTACAGCGGGGCCGGGGAGGGGTGCGCTTCTCGACACTGAGGAGACCTCTCGATTGTGGGGATGTTACAAGGTGTGGTTTGACGATCCCCAAAACTCTCAATTATGAGGGGAGATTTCCCCACTGAGACGTGTCTTTGAGACATGACCTAAAACTGTGCGGGCGAGTCAGTTCCTCCTAGAGAAGATAGTATCAAGGTGTGGTGATTTGATCCCCTTGCCTTGCAGTTCGTGGTAGATGTGTGGGATGCTTGGCATCGATGGTGTTTACTTCTGGTATTGTTGGCTACTCACTTTCCCGGGAAGAGCTACGGGATGGATATCCCCTTACAATCTTGTCCGGGTTTCATGACAGAGCATATATATATGTATATACCTTGTTCCAGTACCCACTTCTTGGGCTTGGTTACTCTCCCTCCAGGAGAAGCGAAGACGCGTGGGGTATGCCACATGCTTTCCGTGTGTATCTTCTCGTGGTTGGATAAGTCTACTCTCTTGCTATAGGTAGTGAAGACTCGACGGGAAGTTCATCTTCTCACTGTTTCTAGCTCCTTGAGTCTGGACAAGTCTTCCTCCATTCTCTTGTTGGGTTGATCTATACTCTCTACTGTTACTCTACTGCACTCTTTGTTTTACTCTTTACTGCACTCTTAGCTTTACTCGTTTACTTCCCCCATTCTATCTACTACACACCTCTTCAGTACAACTTTTGTTGCTCCCTCAAGCTTTCGAGGCATCATACTGTGTATATTTATACTCACCCCTGCTTGGGCTTTTCCCGGACTTGGTGTGCCCTTGAAGAAGACAGACAGGTTGGTTATGACATCAGCAGAGCTTATGTGTTTGGGAGCTTGGACCACGTACGATGTTTGTAGTCGAGTTCCAGGTGTGGGACTTTCCCGACTATTTTACTTTTGTTTACCTATTGCTGGGTTGTGGCACTTTTCTAGTTGGGCGCGTGTTTTCCCCTTTAGATTTTATTTTACCTTCAGCACTTGATTTGTGTTGTTTGGAGGTCGATACACTTTGTGGTTTATTTATAGGAGTTGGTACTTTACATTTTCTCTAACTCTGAACTTTTTCATTGAGTGTGTTGTGTGTGTGTGTGTGTACAGGTTACCAGGAAAAGGCCTCCCCGTGTTTTTTAGCCTTCGGTGCTTGTCGCTAGCCCCTGGCCTATGGAGGTAAGCTTGGGGTAGTTGCGGGTCGAGCCCAAGTAGGGTCGGTTCGGGAAAAAGTTGTATCAGAGGTGGTTCGTTCCTTGGGATGTTGTTAGGATGTCCCTAAAAAGTAATTGGTTGGGATTTTGGTCAACAATTTTATCGTGTCTCGAGGGTGGCTCTCTGGCCTATGAGTCCAGTGATGGTGTGGCAGCCAACATATCCATTCACCAGGACCCAGATAACTCGCATGTTAGCTCAGTATGCTGAGACACTTGTTGCAGGGAATATTGGTTTGTGCATCATATAGGATTGAGTCTTAACTATCCTTCTTGAGTCATCTCTCCATTGTTGTTACTATTATACCCATATATGCTCATCTGATCGCGGCACTCCTTGATTACTTTTAGGATGTCTCCATGAAAACAGGGAGCCAGGATACCATATTTGGTACATGATGATGACCTTGTGAGCTATGAGACCTCAGACTAGGACCTATCATGCGAGCCCCTTTCTCTGGGTGGGCCCGTAGCAGCACCCCCACCTGGTGTGTAGCAGACAGCTTCAATAGAGCAGACTGATCTGGAGCACAGGTTGAGCGCACTCCGTGAGTTCCTGCGACAGAGACTGCTGAGGTTCAGTGGTGAGCCAAACCCTCAGGGTGCATCTGGTTGGCTCGAGATACTGGTTCACCTTTTTAGGCTTGTGCAAACATCAGAAGATCATATGGTGTCTTTGGCCACCAGCCTTTTCCATGGAGCAGCTGGGTGTTGGTGGATTCTAGTGACTCAGTTTCTTGATGAGTCGTCACTTTCATGGGGTGACTTTCAATTGTTGTTTCGTGAGGAGTTTTACCCCTCCTGGTTATGCTCTATTATGATTCATATGCTCTTGTAGTTTCAGCAGATAGGGATGATGGTGGTTGAGTATCCAGCTAGTTTCGCATATCATTCACGCTTTTACCCGGACTTGGTACATAAAGGCAACATCCGAGAACATAATTTTGAGCAAGGTCTCCACCGTGAGATTTATGCTATCATAGTACCCTTGGGAATTCACACATATGATGGGGTGCTAGAGCAGACACTGGTGATAGAAAGCTTCATGTCACGTTCTACAGTTGGTGGTGGTAGTTTGCACGTTGGAGCCGAGACTTCTACTGCAGCTAGCGGGCGTCGGCCAGAAGAACCTCGACATAGGTGGCTTTCGGACAACCGGACTCAGGTGCATGGTCGTACACCACAGTGTTACTAGAGGGCACCAGTGCCTCTTGGATAGAGTCGGTGCTATGCTTGTGACATGTGAGGTCACCTGGAAAGGGACTACCCGACCAGGCATGATGATAATATCGGGAAGGCAGCTGGTACACGACCACGGTAGAGGCATCGTCGTGATTGGAGTATCGCCCAGAGAGGTGGTGCTACCAGGGGAGCGGGGGAAACTGGTATTGGGGGATGACATTATGGGGTCTTCCCACCACCACCAGGCGGTCCACGTCAGGCTCGAGGAGCTGATCGTTGGGACCATGGACAACCCAGTGCTTTGGATTTCAATGATCCTACATAGCCTGAGGTGATAATAGGTGCACTCTAAATCTATTCTACTCTTTGCAAGTAGAATTATTAGACTCTATGTGTGAAATGATTTTCTCCCTGCTCCTTGCTTGATGTGTTACCAGGCTGATGCATGGCATCAGTTTAACCATGTTTCTGTAGTGTAGAAGGCATAGAACCTTTTCTGTTATTCGATGATGTCGACTCCACCGCTTTCTAAGCATGTAAGTGAGAATTGGTTGCGAGACATCGACTATGTAATCTTGCGTGACAATATATCCTTAGGTGTTTCACCATATAGATATTCTAAAGGAGTGAATTTTCGGGCTTTATCCAAGGTCCAAACGATGATTCGAGTCGCGGCGTGCGAAGTAGGGGTTTGGTAAGGGAGGTGATCTTCCCCCCGAGAGCCTTCGGGCCATTTGAGGCCATGCGAAGGGATGGCGAGGTTCCCTACTGCCTTTCCCTAACTCCAAAGGCCGGTTTGGGTGCATAGAATCTCCCACGGGACTCACCCGATAAGAAGTGTGCATGCTCCTATGCATGTCAACGGTAAGGGAAGACCTCGCATGAATCGATCAAATCCTTTGGTCCATGCACGGTGACACAGAACTATGCAAGAGTTCTTCTGGGTATAGGAGAGCCAGGTGTGGGATTAGTACCATGAGTTTTTTCCTAGTTTTGCTTTCTGGGGAAGAAAATTATGAATGAGGTAATGCTTTAAGAACCCGGTTTCTTCTATAAAATACTTTGTAATTTTCCTAATGTTATTCTGGTGCAGCACCTTCCAACAGCGTGCGATTCCGAGCCCCAGTGTGGCCGGAATTAAATATTCATTGTGTTCACAGTAGGACTCCCATATAAATGGTATAACTCTTAAATGATAATTCAGATCCTAATTCTGAGAGTACAGATGGGTCCGAAATGGGGTTTTTACCCTATTAATGACATAACACTTGTTAGTGTGGGATGTTTGGACCCCTCCCCCATTGACGGAACATTAAACGGATAAATGAAATAATTAATTAATTTTTTCAATTGTTAAACTCAAGTATCTCATAAATGGTTGCTCTGATGGGAAAACTAATGGCACCGTTGAGTCCAGAACGTGTCTTTTACCCTTGGAGGGGTTTATGATTCGTGGCTGCGGGCCTTCTATGGAAAACGCCACCCGGGGCATTTTTGTAATTTAGCGGCTTTGGTCGTTAAATATTATAACTTTTGAACGAAGGATCTGATGAAAATTATGAGACCTCCTTTGTTCCCAAGAGGTGGTGTTTACCATAGTGGAGGTTTAATCATGACCCCGCCAAGAGTTTTGGATGTGTGTTAAATTGGGGGATTATATTAAATAAAATTTTATTTAAGTTTTCATTATTTAAATGTTAACACATCCCCTCCCTCTTCCACTTGCATCATCTGGTGGAACTCAACTAAGGATCCCCTCTCAAACTCCAAGCTCTCCACTACCTCCTCCTCTCCAATCTGTTGTGGCGATGGTGGATCCCTCGTGAAGCGAAGTCAAATGCCCAACAGGGTAGGTGGTTGTTGTTTTCAGTTTTTAAATCCCAAACCCCTCTTAAAATCCCAATTATAGTATCAAAATGATGTGTGTCTTCGATAAAATCCCATAAACGTGTATTATATTTTCTGAGATTTCCAACACACTATTTGGAATTGAAATATGAGTCCTGAGGAGATCTCAATCGTCCGCACGAATTCCAGGGTGTTTTTGCAGTTTTTCCAGAGGCACGACAGAGCTCTGGTGGCAGCATGCGTCGGTCCGGCTTCAGCGGCGGTGGTGGCCGACGCTCGCAGGCGGCGGGCGGCCAGGGTCGAGGGCATCGGCGTGAGGCAGTGGCTCCAGGCAAGGTGATGTCGCGGCTCCAGGAGGCGAGGCCGAGCTCGCCGGGGCACCACAGAAGACCGGGGTCACGGCGCATGACCTCACGGAGCAATGAAAGACCTGCCCTCGGCGGGTCTTCATGTGGTAAGACGACAGTCCCCACGAGGTCCGGTCTGATGGTGGACCACAGGTCAGCGCCGGGCCGTGTGGCTAAGCCGCGGGCCGGTGCTACGAGCCAGCCTAGGCTGGGCTGACCGGCCGGTCTAGGCCTGGCTAGTCCAAGGGGCTCGCTCCCTTCAATTTTAGACACCCATATCTCCCACTACGGGTGTCCATTTTGTTTTCCGTCTATGGCAGTGCGAACCTCGGCTTGAGGCAAAAATATGAGATAGTTTCGAGGGTTTTAACTCCCAAGATGGGGGCCTCGGTGGCACGACACGTACGTTAAGTGGATTGAAGTTTTTCCGGGGGTTCGTGTTTTGAGTGGTGTCGACACATCCGATGTCCGCTTTGAGAACCATCAATGGTGTTGTGTGTAACGCCCCGACCCCAGTTACCCAGAGTCGGTGCATTATTACATAACATTGGCATGATCACAAGAAAGATCAAATCTCAAAAGACCGATTGGTTTAGTAGCCTTGTAAATACTAGATATATTCATAAGTTTTACATTACATCATTAAAAGAAAAACTACTACAACAACATATTGTCTCCATAATCCACACTCATATCCCCACATAATATCTCTGCAGGTCATTCATAACTTACTTCTTCACCTCCTGGGAAAAATAAAACATAGAAAAGGGGTGATCTCAAATGCCCAGTAAGGATAACAATATAGCGGAAACTTTCATAAATAAGAATAAACTTTTAAGGCAATGTATAACTAAAACAAAACCCTTTCAAACATGAACTTTCAACATGGTATGGCATAAATAAAATGAAATAATTCCATTTACTTACTCACATGGATATTCTACTAATCGAATAATCACATGCAAAAATCAATAACCACTTTCATAATGTTGGAATGCATAATGCCAGACTATCATAACCACATAGTCAAGGCCTCGTGCCAAGACTACAAATAATATTTTGTCAAGGCCTTGTGCCAAGACACTAGTTTGTCTCATGAGACCTACCGATGCAATTTTTTTAGAAGATACTTACGTTTAAAATTACTCAAATATACTCCAGTGTTTTTATGAAAAAATTATGCAAGCTTATGAAAACAAAATAACTAGTTCTGAGACTGCTCGACTAATTACAGGCCATGATGGGTCCACTCCCAATCCCTTCCTGTCTAGCACACTCGAGATTCAGGTTTTCTAAAAACATTTTGGAGCTTGCGTTAAATACGTATACATTTGCACTGGATTTTCATATACTTGATAGAAATATATCTTTTTTTTAAATCATTTAAAAGTCACATAATTATAAAATAAAACATTTAATTTGAAAATATTCTTATAAGCTTTTAAAGGAAGCTTTGAAGATTTTATAACGGCGGAAAATAGCCGCACCCGCCGTATAAGTTAAAAAAAACATTCTTACCTTAATTCTGTCAAAAAGGTTAAAAAGGACCTTGTTTTGAAAACGACGGAAGGATTACTCTTATAAAAAGTCAAACAAGGGTATAAATTAATTTAACCCATATTCTTGTAAATAATAAAAATGTTTTGAAATAAATTTTGAAGAAACATGGATGTGGATGATAAAGAGATCCCAGTAGATTATTACATATAAACAACCTCGAATAATGAAGAGATTGTGAAATAACCCTTACCTTGTACTTTTCCTTGGTTGGGGTAGGTTAACCTCCTGTATAATGGTGAAATAATTGTTATTAAATTATACAAGAATCATATACATTAATATGATATCATATATGATCTTTTAATATTGATTTGATAATAATATCTTAGTATTATCATTGTTTTGGGTGTTAACTTACTTGTTTTCTTTTATATGTTTTGTTACGTAAGACATGTTTGTAAAGGATAGGTTGTATATTATTCATATCCAAAATGATATCCAGTCCTTAAACATCATTTTTAAATCATCAAATGATAATTATACTTGAATGGATACGATGGAGAATGAATCTCATCGCGTTCGTGGAGACGGTAGTCCGTACGTACGCACGAGCGACAATATCGTTCTTTTGATATTAAAATAATATATAAATGGATGTTATATCATATATACAGAATCATTAACATGTTATATTTATTATTTACATGAGTTACACATCATTATTATACCCATCCATATAATATTATATTGAATAACAATTACACCACGACGTGGAGACGGTAGTCCGTACGTACGCACGTATAGTGACATGTTATTCAAAGGGTGGATAGAATACTGAATATGGTTGTACCATATTTATAATAACATCACAGTATATGTGAGATACTGGATTTGTTATTTTATAATTGTAAGAACAAAGGAATAAGAAGTGGAAGAAGAAATGAACTTGGAGAAGGGTGGTGAAATCATTACCTTTTCTTCGGGTTCTTCCTTTTGATTTGATCAAAAGGGCTCCTTAGGTTGGCTTTCTGATCAAAATAAGGCCTCTAGGTTGTAGTGAGGGATGTTGGGAGAGTATTTGGGAAGAGTTTGGCCGAACCAAAAGGCTTTGAAGGTGTGAAGAAATGAGAAGGAGGAGTGCCCTTTTATAAGAGGGGTGAGGGGCACCTTTGGAAAAGCTAGAAATATTAATTTATAATAAATTCATATTCGGTTTCTAATGGCTCCAAAGCTTATTATTCAAAGGTTAAGGTGGGGATAGGTCGAAAACCACTCAACCAATAGAATTTAGACAGGTTTGGGTACTTATATTAACCTTATCTTTAAGTATTAACTCTAAGTTAATTAGTTTCACTTTTACAATGTCTCTTTGTATTTTTATATAATATGCTTAATAAACTTAATATATACATACAAGAGACCCTCAAGTTGTCCATTAATGATTAACCTATCATGATATAAGTCCCTTGGCCGAACCTTAGATTTTTAAGAATTTAATATCAATTAATAATATAATCTTTTTTTTAAGAACTCTTTTATGTCAATTTTGACACTATTCAATAGTTGATTTTTTTGAAACTCATAACAGATTGATTACTTCAAACAAAGTCAATTAAATCAATCCTAATATATAATATTATCCTAGAAAATTAGTTTAATTCATTAAAAGTTTCATATTATATTTATTTGGGTATTTATAATATCAATTATTTTAATTTTTCACTATTATAGTAATTACTGCATCATCATTGTGTCATAAATAAAATAAATTATTTAATGTCTAAAAATTATAAATAAACTATCATTATGTAGGAAATCTTTTTAGCTTTCTAATGAATATTTATAATCTAAAAGCCAACATATATAACCCTATGTAACAATTGTTTTTATAAAAGATATATGTTTGTGTCATTTTTGTATTCATTTTAACTTAATTAAAATAAAGTGTCATTATCACTTACAAGTGGATCCATGGGGTCCCAAAATAGACCCAAAGATTCCCATGGTCGACCATGTATCAACCAATAGGGTTAAGACACGTTTTAGGGTAATTTAGTATTATTATAATAATATTTTGTAACCCTTATTTACCGGATTTACCCTTAACCATGGTAAATAAAATATTTACCGCAGTAATTATTCAAAATGTCTAAAAATAAAAGTTACCTATTTACACAATTTGAAAATCCTGATTCCAAATATGGTATCCATTTTCCTAAATTCAAAACACATAAGTGGCAGAAATTAATTTAAAATTAATTCCCGCTGTCAAAACAAAAAGCGTGTTTTTAAGAGATAATAACTATCAAAAGATTGACACTCGTTTATGTTCGGTTTAATTGTAAAATTATGTCCAATGACCAACATTATATTAAATGGTAAAAATATATTCTAAATATACTTTAAAACTACTAAAATTCATAATTTATCACTATTAATTATTTTGATTAAAAAAGTTGTTTTTAATTAAAATTTAGTAATTTTCACTATTCATCAAAATATGAAAGTTATCCGAAAAGTACCAAAATTTCACCTTAGGCTAAATTCGATATTCCGAATCCAAAAATGAATTCCATTTTAAAATATAAAATATATATAATTTCAAAATTTAGGTATTACTATTCATAACGGCTAGTTTGATTGGTTGTGGCGTGTGTTAAAACTCAAGGTTGCGTACAACACACGCTACTATTTTATTCAAAGGAAAGCGTACCGTGGAAGCTTGGGATGTTTCATTTTAAAAAAAAAAAATTTGATGTCCCAATTTATTCAGATAGTTTAAAATATTTTATTTAAAAAGGTTTCACTATTAAAGTTGATAAAAGTGCAATACTAAAAATGAATCTGTTCTTGCATTATGACTAAAAACTCATAATAGGGATTCTAAAATTATAAGGATTATATAAAGTTCAAAATGTTGTTAATACTATTCATGACCTCTTTTAATGGATTTTTTTTTGTACGTCATGGTGTGATTGAACTCGGTGTTGCTTGTAGTGCAAGTTATTGAATTATTTTTAAGAAATAACACACTATGAAATCCTGGGGTGTTACATTCTCCCCTCCTTCAATAAATTGCGTCCTCGCAATTTGAAATTGTTCTTCGAAAATAAAAGGTTGAAAGTAGAAAATATTTTTGTGGGAAAACCCACATCGGAAATTGGGTTACTAAAATTTAGTCTTAATATGAGGAAAAGAGAAATGAAAGGGTCACCACCAAATTATGATCTCGATTAGAAGAACATTGGTGGAAATTAGAGACATATAATTGGAGGAAAAAACATAAATATTTATAGGTAGTGATTAAACAAGTATAAAATTGAGGTCCTTAAACTCATCAATCTATGATGATTTGAAGTACCATCGGTTCAACAAAATATAGGGTATTGGGACAACACATTTTTGACATTTCAAAATATCTTAGTTGAAATCCCACATCGAAAAATGAATTAATGAGGCCTCTATTTAAAATAATGAGTGGAATGTATGAAGATTACCGAAGATAACACATACTAGGGTTCCATGTAGGAAAATATGGATATGGAAGAGAAATCTAACCATCAATTATCTGATAGAGAGTGGTAGAGAACATGGCTATGAAAAGGCCAACAATCCCAAAGCCATAAATTTGTGATGATTTAAGGTACCATCTAGGACAACATTTTTGTTCTAAGTTTCTATTATTAATGTTTAGGAATATATTTATGAGATTGGCTAAGATAATAAGGAGATATACTTACTTTATAATTAGAATTTTACCCATTAATAAATTTCTACCACAAACTCATCTTTCACTCTAAAAGATAATAGAACGTAATTTTTTTTTTCTATTTATACTATTCGTACAGGGTTCCAAAATAAATGAATTTATAATTCATCTACCATATATTTTAAAAAAAACTACATTATTTAATTCAGGACATCTCGTGGGACAGTGGTAGGTGATACACCCTTGTCGCCCTTCGGTTGCGGGTTCAAGTCTCGCAGCCTTGTCGGACGCGACGGGTTGCCGCCCGACCTCCGGGTTGTACTTTTATGGCAATCCAAAATAATCCAAACTAGAACTATACAAAATACTTCTATCTAAACTCACAGTCCAACATTTATAAGGAAGGTAAACATAATATAGATCCTTTTTACCCCGTAATAGAATATGAATACCTTCATCATGTATTACCATATTCCTTATTGATTACATTCATGATCCCTTATTCCATATAGAATGCTGGATATACTTCATTAATCCAAAAATGTTTTAAACCCCAACAATGATGGAATATACAAATCATTAATCAGTTCCAAGGTAGTCAAGAATATCCAATATAATTTATCCAAAATAATCACATATTATTCCAAAATCAATACCTCAGTATCAGAACTATATTATGATTTATAATTCTCTCAACCATATATTTTCCAAAAATTTAACCTTTTATTGAGTCACTTTTCTTTGTTCCACACAATCTCAAGTCCTTAATGAAATAGTACTGCAGTACAATCCTTATATACTCCATAATTATTATAACAAGTACATTGTTGATACAACACTCAATTGACATAATCAACATAAGAACTCTAATCATTCCTCTTCATCTGTGGTAGTATCATAACTTGATTATTATCCAATAGCATCATTTTCGGCATAGTCTGATGACTGGGACATAGGTTCGCGTAGTGTCCAAACTCCTTGCAAATGAAGCATTGTACATTTAAAACCATTTTCTTACCCTTGCAGTCACGTACTTTGTGCCCTTCTCCTCCACACTTATAACAAACTCCCATTCCTTTCAGGCAAGTTCCAGGGTGTTTCTTTCCACAGTTACCACATATGGGAAAATTCATCTTTTCCCTCTTACTTTTATCCATCTTTCTCTCTTCCATCCTTTTCTTCTCTTGCTTCCCTTCAAAGCCATAGGACTCAGTAAACTCTTTACTTATCTTATCAACACATGATATTATTTCTTCACAAGATGATAATACATGGGAGACTATTTCTCTTATAAATTGTAGCTTAAGACCATGAAAGATATGATCCTTCCTTCTCTTTGGATCATGTGCATTTCTGGAGTTCTCATTCCTTCTACTGGGCGCCATTTCTAAACAATGGCATACACTAGATCAGTTTATGAATCAAAATACATAATCCCACACGTATAAAACACTTAACATAAATTGAACTATTTATGGATATAATCCATAATCATAAGAATGTTTTCTTTGAGGAAGTATATACTCATAATCCCTTCAAAATGATTTGTAACGAAAATGAGAGTTATCCTAAGCATATCCCCCGGGAGTGTCGTAACCAAGAGTGCAGCAAGGCCCGTTGTCGTGCACCAGTTCCCGTTCGAGTCTAGCTCAAAGCGGTGTTTTCGGGTTTTACCCCTAGGTACATCTGTGCCAGAGCCGCCTCTACCTGCTCGTATCCAGACAGGGATGTATTGCTCGGAAAACTCACAAAATCTCTACAATACCAAAATTCTAGGAAGTTCTTCTATACTAATCCTCAAAGTTCATCTTAGGTCTACGTGCTCTAATCGGAGTTTATCTAAATCTAGCTTCCAAGGTTTGTACTAAACTTCCTCTGATACCAACTGTAACGCCCCGACCCCAGTTACCCAGAGTCGGTGCATTATTACATAACATTGGCATGATCACAAGAAAGATCAAATCTCGAAAGACCGATTGGTTTAGTAGCCTTGGAAACACTAGATATATTCATAAGTTTTACATTACATCACTAAACGAAAAACTACTACAACAACATATTGTCTCCATAATCCACACTCATATCCCCACATAATATCCCTGCATGTCATTCATAACTTATTTCTTCACTTCCTGGGAAAAATAAAACATAGAAAAGGGGTGAGCTCAAATGCCCAGTAAGGATAACAATATAGAGGAAACTTTCATAAATAAGATTAAACTTTTAAGGCAATGTATAACTAAAACAAAAGCCTTTCAAACATGAAATTTCAACATGGTATGGCATAAATAAAATGAAATAATGCCATTTACTTACTCATAGGAATATTCTACTAATCGAATAATCACATGGAAAAATCCATAACCACTTTCATAATGTTGGAATGCATAATGCCAGACTATCATAACCACATAGTCAAGGCCTCGTGCCAAGACTACAAATAAGATTTTGTCAAGGCCTTGTGCCAAGACACTAGTTTGTCTCATGAGACCTACCGATGCAATTTTTTTAGAAGATACTTACGTTTAAAATTACTCAAATATACTCCAGTGTTTTTATAAAAAAATTATGCAAGCTTATGAAAAAAAAAATAACTAGTTCTGAGACTGCTCGACTAATTACAGGCCATGATGGGTCCACTCCCAATCCCTTCCTGTCTAGCACACTCGAGAGTCGGGTTTTCTAAAAACATTTTGGAGCTTGCGTTAAATACGTATACATTTGCACTGGATTTTCATATACTTGATAGAAATATATCTTTTTTTTAAATCATTTAAAAGTCACATAATTATAAATTAAAACATTTAATTTGAAAATATTCTTATAAGCTTTTAAAGGAAGCTTTGAAGATTTTATAACGGCGGAAAATAGCCGCACCCGCCGTATAAGTTAAAAAAAACATTCTTACCTTAATTCTATCAAAAAGGTTAAAAAGGACCTTGTTTTGAAAACGACGGAAGGATTACTCTTATAAAAAGTCAAACAAGGGTATAAATGACTTTAACCCATATTCTTGTAAATAATAAAAATGTTTTGAAATACATTTTGAAAAAACATGGATGTGGATGATAAAGAGATCCCAGTAGATTATTACATATAAACAACCTCGAATAATGAAGAGATTGTGAAATAACACTTACCTTGTACTTTTCCTTGGTTGGGGTAGGTTAACCTCCTGTATAATGGTGAAATAATTGTTATTAAATTATACAAGAATCATATACATTAATATGATATCATATATGATCTTTTAATATTGATTTGATAATAATATCTTAGTATTATCATTGTTTTGGGTGTTAACTTACTTGTTTTCTTTTATATGTTTTGTTACGTAAGACATGTTTGTAAAGGATAGGTAGTATATTATTCATATCCAAAATGATATCCAGTCCTTAAACATCATTTTTAAATCATCAAATGATAATTATACTTGAATGGATACGATGGAGAATGAATCTCATCACGTTCGTGGAGACCGTAGTCCGTACGTACGCACGAGCGACAATATCGTTCTTTTTATATTAAAATAATATATAAATGGATGGTATATCATATATACAGAATCATTAACATGTTATATTTATTATTTACATGAGTTACACATCATTATTATACCCATCCAAATAATATTATATTGAATAACAATTACACCACGACGAGGAGACGGTAGTCCGTACGTACGCACGTATGGTGACATGTTATTCAAAGGGTGGATAGAATACTGAATATGGTTGTACCATATTTATAATAACATCACAGTATATGTGAGATACTGGAGTTATTATTTTATAATGGTAAGAACAAAGGAAGAAGAAGTGGAAGAAGAAATGAACTTGGAGAAGGGTGGTGAAATCATTACCTCTTCTTCGGGTTCTTCCTTTTGATTTGATCAAAAGGGCTCCTTAGGTTGGCTTTCTGATCAAACTAAGGCCTCTAGGTTGTAGTGAGGGATGTTGGGAGAGTATTTGGGCAGAGTTTGGCCGAACCAAAAGGCTTTGAAGGTGTGAAGAAATGAGAAGGAGGAGTTCCCTTTTATAAGAGGGGTGAGGGGCACCTTTGGAAAAGCTAGAAATATTAATTTATAATTAATTCATATTCTGTTTCTAATGGCTCAAAAGATTATTATTCAAAGGTTAATGTGGCGATAGGTCGAAAACCACTCAACCAATAGAATTTAGACAGGTTTGGGTACTTATATTAACCTTATCTTTAAGTATTAACTCTAAGTAAATTAGTTTCACTTTTACAATGTCTCTTTGTATTTTTATATAATATGGTTAATAAACTTACTATATACATCCAAGCGACCCCCAAGTGGTCCATTAATGATTACCCTATCATGATATAAGTCTCTTGGCCGAACCGTATATTTTTAGGAATTTAATATCAATTAATAATATAATATTTGTTTTAAGAACTCTTTTATGTCAATTTTGACACTATTCAATAGTTGAATTTTTTTAAAACTCATAACAGATTGATTACTTCGAAAAAAGTCAATTATATCAATCCTAATATATCATTTTATCCTAGAAAATTAGTTTAATTCATTAAAAGTTTCATATTATATTTATTTGGGTATTAATAATATCAATTATTTTAATTTTTCACTATTATAGTAATTACTGTATCATCATTGTGTCATAAATAAAATAAATTATTTAATGTCTAAAAATTATAAATAAAATATAATTATGTAGTAAATCCTTTTATCTTTCTAATGAATATTTATAATCTAAAATCCAACGTATATAACCCTATGTAACAATTGTTTTTCTAAAAGATATATGCTTGTGTCATTTTTGTATTCATTTTAACTTAATTAAAATAAAGTGTCATTATCACTTACAAGTGGATCCATGGGGTCCCAAAATAGACCCAAAGATTCCCATGGTCGACCATGTATCAACCAATAGGTTTAAGACACGTTTTAGGGTAATTTAGTATTATTATAATATTATTTTTTAACCCTTATTTACCGGATATATCCTTAACCATGGTAAATAAAATATTTACCGCAGTAATTATTCAAAATGACTAAAAATAAAAGTTACCTATTTACACAATTTGAACATCCTGATTCCAAATATGGAATCCATTTTCCTAAATTCAAAACACAGAAGTGGCAGAAATTAATTTAAAATTAATTCCCGCTGTCAAAACAAAAAGCGTGTTTTTAAGAGATAATAACTATCAAAAGATTGACACTCGTTTATGTTCTGTTTAATTGTAAAATTATGTCCAATGACCAACATTATATTAAATGGTAAAAATATATTCTAAATATACTTTAAAACTACTAAAATTCATAATTTCTCACTATTAATTATTTTGATTAAAAAAGTTGTTTTTAATTAAAATTTAGTAATTTTCACTATTCATCAAAATATGAAATTTATCCGAAAAGTACTAAAATTTCACCTTAGGCTAAATTCGATATTCCGAATCCAAAAATGAAGTCCATTTTAAAATATAAAATATATATAATTTCAAAATTTAGGTATTACTATTCATAACGGCTAGTTTGATTGGTTGTGGCGTGTGTTAAAACTCAAGGTTGCGTACAACACACGCTACTATTTTATTCAAAGGAAAGCGTACCGTGGAAGCTTGGGATGTTTCATTTTAAAATTCTTTTTTTGATGTCCCAATTTATTCAGATAGTTTAAAATATTTTATTTAAAAAGGTTTCACTATTAATGTTGATAAAAGTGCAATACTGAATATGAATCTGTTCTTGCATTATGACTAAGAAACTCATAATAGGGATTCTAAAATTATAAGGATTATATAAAGTTCAAAATGTTGTTAATACTATTCATGACCTCTTTTAATGGCTTTTTATGTACGTCATGGTGTGATTGAACTCAGTGTTGCGTGTAGTGCAAGTTATTGAATTATTTTTAAGAAATAACACACTATGAAATCCTGGGGTGTTACATTGTGACCCTGGCATTAAGACGAAGGTTGCCAGGGGTTTTTCAAGTGTCAATTCCAGAGTTGAGACGTTGGCACCACGACCCGTCTTTTAAGCTGCGAACAGCATTTAGCAACATTTTCTTTGGATGTCCATTCGGGGTATGTGAGTAGTCAATTCAGTGTGTTTTTTCAAGGGAATTGCAATGTCGCAATCTACCCGCTTTAATTACGAATGTTTGTTTGGGCCCCACGAGGGCCATTTTAGGAGTTGGGGGTATTTCAAACATTATAACCGGGTGTCCGTTTCAGACAAGTGGATAGTTAATCTTGTGTACATTTCCAAGAGTATTACAATAGTGTGATCTCTTGGCAGCACTTCGGGACCGGAATGCAGGTCCCACGTAGCACCGCTAATGCGCGGGATGTCGGAACACAACTTTTTCTCCAGATTTCTGTTCCACTCATGTAAGTAGTCCTTTTGATGTGTTTTCCCGAGGGGATCGCAATGGTGTGATGCGCCCGACTATTTTTGTGGTTGAGGCTCGGGATCACGAGACGTAGTTCAGGAATAAAGCTGTGTTGGATGAATTTTCTAACGGATATCCATTTGAGGTGAGTAAGTAGACTATCTATCATGTTTTTTCACAAGGATTACAATGGTGTAATCTGTTCAGCTGAGCAGAGCCTCTTACACGATCTTATTAAATGTGAAAATCTGAAGGGTGATCCAATGGAGGTTCTTTTTGCTGTGTTCAGAAGAGAACCCTTGGCATGAGGTCGTGTTCCCTCCTGTGTGTGTGAAGTTGAAGTTTAAAAAGATATGGTTGGCCATGCTAGGTTCGTGGAGTAAGTATGTTGGTGAAGTTGTGTTTATGCCTTTTTGTGTTGACTTTGGGAGTCCTGTGCACGATAGCCCTTGGTCTGGAAATGTGGTATACTCTTGGAGTATACGGGAACACTTGGACGTAGATGTCATTGTTTGTATCTAAGAAAGCTTGTGCGCTTGGTTGGGGTTGACATGGGGCCACACTTCGTGTGGGCCCCATGTGTGTGTCATGTTCTTCTTTGCATACTCTTGACCTCTCGCAACGTAGAGGGTCCCTCTGTTATCATTTTTTTGACTAGCCGGGTTGAGTTTCCCCTGGTTCTGTTCTCATTTGTTTGACTAACATGGTTGAGTGGTTTTCCCCTAGTTCTGTTCTTTTTTTTTGACCAACAGATTTGAGTGGTTTTCCCCTGGTTTGGTTCCTAATTGTTGGGATGGAAGAGTTTATTCGTGTATCCTCGTAGAGTTCTTACGGATTCGATGTGACCAACACATTATGCAGGCATCGATCCTCTACCCTGGATGTTGTTTCTAGCAGGGCTGGCCAGCAGGTTGTTTCCAACAGGGCTGGCCAGGAGGTTGTTTCCAATAGGGCTGGCCGATGAATTACCATCTAGTAGGGATGGATAGTGGGTTACCATCCAGCTGGGGTTGCCAGTTGTACCATCTAGCATGGATGGCCAGTACGATACCATCCAGAAGGGATGGCCATTGGGTTACCATCAGGCAGGGATGGCCAGTGGGTTACCATCCAATAAGGATGGCCAGTGTTGTACCATCCAGCAGGGTTGGCCAGATCGGTTCTACATTTAAATACAACGAGGCTGATAAGTGGTCCCCAGTGATGGGTTTACCTCCAGCTAGGATGGGAAATGGTCACTGTTGGCGATTCCAGGCCTCCCTATAGAGGATACCTTTCACAGGTCTAGGCATTAGGACCCGTCAACCACTTTTTCCTGGTCTCCCTCCAGTGGATTACCCTTTTACGGGAATGGGCTGTGGGGAACCCATCAACTTTTTATGGGTCTCCCTCTAGTGGGAGCCCATCGACTTCCAGGGATTACCCTCCAGTGGGGCTACACATGGTGGATTCATAATTACTTTGAGGAGACCTCTCTATAGTGGGGCTGTGAAGAGGTGTGGTTTGATGTTCCCCATAACTCTCAAGTACGAGGGGCACTTTCTCCACCGAGACACATCCTTGAGATGAGACCTAAAACCATGTGGGCGAGTCAGTGCCGCCCAAAGAGTATAGTGTCAAGGTGTGCTGATTTGAGCCACTTGACTTGCAGTTCAGGGTAGATGTCCGGGATGCTAGGAATTGATGATGTTTACTTCTGGGACTGTTGGCTACTCAGTTTATGGGGCTGAGCTATGGGACAGAGATCCCCTTACGAACTTGTTCAGGTTTCTTGACAGAGCATATATATATGTATATACCTTGTTCCAGTTCCCACATATTAGGCTTTGTTACTCTCCCACCATGATAGGTGAAGACGCGTGGGGTATGCCACGTGCTTTCCATGGCTAGCTTCTCATGGTTGGAAGAGTCTACTCTCCTGTTATAGGTGGTGAAGACTCTACAAGAAGTTCATCTTCTCACCATTTCCAGCTCAATGTGTCTGGAAGAGTCTACCTACTTTCTATTTTTTGGATGATCTGGACTCTCTACTATTACTCTACTACACTCCTTATTGTACTCTTCACTACAGTATCGGTTTTACTCCTGTACTTTTCCTCATTCGAACTTCTGCTCACCTCTTTAGTACCACCTTTTTTTCTCCCTCGAGCCATCGGGGCATCCTACTGAGTATTTTTATTCTCACCCATACTTGGGCTTTACCCGCACATGTTGTGCCCTTGTTGAAGACAGACAGGTTGGTCATGAAATCAGCGGAGATTAGGATTTTTGGATCTTGGAATGCATATAGTGGTCGTAGTCGGGTTCTAGGTTTGGGACTCTCCCGGCTATTTTAATTTTGTTCACATGTTGCTGGGTTGTATCAATTTTCTGGTTTGGCACGTGTTTTTCCCCTTTACTTTTTAGTTTAACTTCAGCACTTGCTTTGTACTATTTAGAGGTTGATGTACTTTGTGGTTTATTTATATCATTTGGTACTTTACCTTTTCTCTTACATTGCACTTTTTCATTAAGTGTGCTGCGTGTGTGTGTGTACAGGTTCTCAGGAAAATGCCTCCCCAAGTTGTTTAGCCTTCAGCGCTTTTCGCCAGCCCCTGGACTATATAGGATGGATTGAGGTAGTTGTGTCTCGAGCCCGGTTAGGGTCGGTTCGTGACACAATAGTTTGAAAAACCTATTATTCCATTGGAATGGGAGAAAAAGCATGTACAGAAGGTCGTTCCTATGCACTACGAGTAGCACCATGTTGAGAGACAGGTTGTCCCTCGGTATAAGGAGTACCATCACATATGGATGTCATTATCTGTAAAAGTGATTTATCATTGAATTTAGTGTACATAAATGTAATAGAAGTCAGATAATAACGTGAGATAAAATGATGTATATTACAAAAAATGTAACATTATTTCTGAACTCCCTTTTATTTTTTAAATAATTAATGGATTTGACCCCTCTATCGATTTTCCAAATACCTTCATTATGTTCTCATATGAAATACAAAATGTTTTCTACATTGTAAACTCAGTCAAATGAGTGTGATGTCCCAATGAAAGGGTCATCCTCAATTGATTTTTCATCTGAACCTTTAGTGGTTTTGGTCAATAACAGAATAATTGGCCACTTTCAGTTTGTTGGATATGGAATATAAAAGACATGTACTAGGTATGATTCCAATATAAATGGTTCATCTTTGTACCATTTCTTAAAAAATCAACATTCACTAATCCCAATTAAATTAATTTAACACCACTCCAATTAGAAACCAACTTTCTCTGAAAATGTGGCACTTGGAAATTTTTATAATCGAACTCTTATATTTTTTTGGTGATGCCAAAGTATGAGATATTCACATAAATTTGTATTTCATCTCTTTGTACTAGAAACATACATTTCTTCATGCACGAGTGTAACTCCACTATTTTTCATGGTATTGTATTTATCATGCTCATTTGTATAGAACATCTAACCATTAATTACTGAATCATTGTAAGATAAATCATTCACACTTGGTCCTCCAAATATCCATTAATGTCATTCTAAAATTGAATATATATTCTCATCTAACTCCTTTAAAATATGGTCTTGAAACCATCCTAGAAACTATTTATTATATGTATTTTATATCCAAATTTCGTCCCTTGATAGATTTAAATGGCTAATAATATATCTGTGGGTTTAAACAAATGGAGAAACTATACGACTTGGTTTTCTCCCAATAAGACTTTGTAATATTGATGAATATATTTCTAGACCTAGGTGATGAGATGACATGTGATTTCTTGGCTTGTTGTGCTTGGAAGAAATTGTATAAAATTGTTAAGTATTTTTTTACTATGCATGTGGATGAAATAAGTAATCACTTAAATTATAGTTTGGATCATAAAAAAAGGAAACAGTTGAGTTTAGAGCATAGCGTTTACCCTAGGTGGGGTATAACTTTGGTGGGAACTTGCTTTTTGTGGAATTAGTTATCGAGGTAATTTTCATAAATAAATTAATTTAATTATTATGGGGTGTCAGATTGAATAACTCATGAGTGGATTCTCAGATAAAAATTTTGAGACTTCATTTGACTATATACCGTCCTGTTTACCCTAGGCATAACATAAACATTTTTGGATATGGGTGTTAGGTCGGAGGTGAGTTGGGCTGGGGTGTTAAGATAATATTTTTTTAAAATTTAAGTAAAACAAACATCACTATCATCCTCCCTCCACCCTGGTGCACATGATAGAAGACCCTTCCTTACCCTTCTCTCTGGTGACGAATGATCTGGTGGCCAGAACAAAAAAACAATGCACTGTTGATCTTGGATCTTGACGGCAGATGTTCTGGGATCATGCAATAGGAGCATCAGAGCACCGATTCTACTTTGAAGCATATGTGTTTCACCTCAAGGTAGGATGTTTTGAGTTTAAATAACTCATCCCACCCATTTTTATTCATAAAATTTTTAAATTTTAATAGTGGATCATTGAGAGGAGACCGTTTCATTGTAGATCAGGTCTTGAGGATCCTAGATCTGGTGTCAAATTCATTTTTCAACCATTGGAGTGGTCTCAGTGGTTGAAGGATGTTGGCGGCATGGTGGATTTTGTCGGTGTGGGCGAACACTTCTAGACAGAGCAGATGTCATTGGGTCATGATGTGGTGGTCCAGGCTGGTGGTTGATCCACGGTTCTGTGAGGCGATCTGGGCCAGTTGTAGCTGGCTGGTCCTGCTAGAACGGGCCTAGGGAATTTTATACTATTGTATCTTTCAAACTAGGTGTCCAATTTATTTTTCATCTATGGATACACAACCCATGGGTCAATGCATATCTTTTTTGGCTAGTTTGTGAACATTTTTATTTTGTATTGTGCCAAGGTGTAAAGAAACCTCCGATTATAATATTATTAATATAATTTTTATTATTTGTTGATTCATTCGTCAGACATATCTCTTGCATCTGATGTACGATTGATGCGCTATTAGTGGCATTGAGACTTTGAGTTTAATGTAGACATTTCAAGAACTATTTTTCGTTCTTAAACTAAAATTGATGTTCAAGCCCCAAAGGCATGTTTTGGGTGTTTTCGGTGTAATGTATATTTTTCAGTGGTTATCCATTTTGGGATTATGAATAGTATATTCTATGTGTTTTTCTATATAGAACACAACGGTGGCCACATTTTGGGCCTAGGAGACATGGTTTGTAGGATATGTTGTAGGGGTCACTTGAGTTAGTGATGCCATTATTGGAAGGGTTGGGTGGGTCCCCCTAGTCCCTAATTTTAATGTTTTGATCAGCTAGGTCGAGTGGGTCCCCCTTGTCCTTTATCTACGAGGGTTTTCAGTATCATTTTCCCCTCACTATAATAATACCCCTCTTCTGTTTCTATGGGGGATTTTTAGTATCACGTTCTCTTCACAAATACTATGATGCCACTGGATATATTGTGTATGTGCAGCGTGGGTTTCCCACGTTCTAGAGTGAGTTTTCTTAATATACGTTGACAGAAAACTCAACAAATTTAGATAATTTAACACCCCGAGAGGCCTGACATGATCCTCAAATCCTTTTGTGTAGTCCTAGTAGGGTTTTTTGGTTTCAGAGTTACAAATATTCGCATAGGAACTGATCCTCTAAGTAGGATCTTCAAGTAGGGTATGGATCCCTCAGTGAGCCATGGGATCAGAATCCCTATCTATATATCGAGATTCATTTATTTTACAATCTATCATTAAATTTTACTCAGTAGAGTCTTCAAAATCATTATTACCCACAATACATAGGCTTTGATCCTCTTCTAATTGAGTTTTTCCATCTTCGAGTTGTTGTGTGATACCCTTTTATGTGTTTGGTGTTTCCAACTAGGGTTTAGTGTCCCCCAGTAGATCTTGGGTGTGATCCCCTACATGAGAATTGGGTTTAGGATTAGTTAATGGGTGACTTCTTCTGTGACCTTGATTCTCGAGTGTGTCCTCATGGGACGATACCATGAGGAATGATCGGGTTGTTTCATTGATTCTTCTTACTGATAGAGAGGAATATCTTAGACGAGTGTCATCTAGGATGGCTTGGCTCTTGGAGTGTGATCCCAATGGTTTTTTTAAATACTTGATAAAAAACAATCACTGGTGATGAGGTCAGATCATCAAGAGGCTTGGTTCCCAAGAAGAGTATATATATGTGTTTTCTGGGATTCCTTGTAGTGTTTTCACTTCTGGTTTGATGCACTATGTGGTGGAGGTGATTGTCATGTTTAGCAGAGGATGGACTTGAGAAAGTGTTTCTCTATCGTTTGGATTCCCACTAGCTGGGATGAGTGGAATGTTGCCTTTTAGATTCTCTTGTTACATTTGGGGTTTTTGGGGTGCTGATTGAGTATTTTTGTACTCACCCCCACACGGGCTATTCCTACACATGTTTTATGTCTTGTTCATACCGCATTCCTTTAGACGGTGTCCTAGGAGGAACCAATGTAGTTGTATATTTGTGAGCATGACCAATCAGAGTGTTTACCAGAGCATGTCTAATTATATTTCTTGTGGGTGCATTAGATAGTGATCCCCACCCTCTGGGTATCATAGATTCTTTTTTAGTTTTCTTTTAGTGGGACTTATATTTTCCCTTTTTTTTACTTTTTTGTACTCTCATTTGGGTTAAATGTATGAATGCATTTTTGTTTTCAGTTTTCTTTATATATCTATGTATTGTTTCATAGAGGTGTATATGTGTGTGTGTGTGTGTGTGTGTGTCTAGGTACGATAGGATAAGGCCCATCATGTGTTTGATATCCTACTCAGTGCTAGTCATCATCCGGTGGCCTATTAGAGGCATGATTGGGGAGTCGTGGCTCATGCCCTGTTTGTTTGGGCTATCAAAGAGTGGTATCATATTATGTTCCACTTGGGACCCTAGTGTATATTTGATCTAGCAGTGATATGGGTTTGGGTTGCATAGGGACACTATTAGAGTGTTTGGATATTTACATTCAAGCTAGTGGCACCAGGGTTGGTGCGGAGGCTGATTTATCCATTCAGCATGACTATTATAAACTACCATTTGACTTAGGACATTAGGAACCTAGTTGTAGGGAAAAATGTTACATGGATTATAAAGGACTATGTTTTGGGTTTTTCTTTTCATTATTGAGTTAGATCCTCTAATATGATCCAGGATCGTGGTGCCTTTCAGTATGCATCCTCAACAACAGCCTGATAGGGTTCCATAGGGAGATTGTGAGAATGATCCAACACATGGAGAGGCTTTTGTGTATTTTACACAGTCTGAGGATGTACCTCTAGTTGGTATGCAAGTTGATTCACCACCAATCATTTAGTATCTTGTTCCATCAGTGTAGGATAATTATGCACATAGGATGACTGTGAATCAAAATTTCTAGAGGTAGCAACCACTATTGTTCCAGTATGACCCTGACCAACAGGAATCATATTACTGGTTTGTGGTAGTAACATGAATTTACTTCCATGGGAGTACACCTCCAAATCTAATAGTGGTCCTAGCGGTGAGCCTTTTTTAGGGTTCAGTCAGGCACTAGTGGTGTCTCATGAAAATGTCCCAAAATCATGAGATTCTCTCTTGGGAAGATTTTGAGAGGCTCTTTAGGGAGGAATTTTAGCTTGCCATGCTGATTTCAGTGTGTATCTAGGATCTTTTATATCTTGTTCAAGAGATAAGGACCATGGTGGAATAATTAGAGAGGTTCACATACTTGTCGCGTAACTCCTTGTACGTGGTTCAGGATCTATTCTTCTGAGCACAGATCATCATGCTGGGATTTCACCCAGATATCCTAGAATTAGTGGTGCAGTTGTGAATTCCCACCTATACTGAGGTGTTGGAGTGGGCCATGGTGGTGGATAGATTTATGGATAAGAAAACTCCGACCATTAGTGATTGGAAAGCAAGAGCTGAGATCTTGGATGTTTATTCTGTAGCTGGTAGCTGACGGAAGGTATAAGGGTCTGGACTTGAGTGGCGTTTTAGGAGGTGAACTTAGGATGGAGGATCTAATGATCAGGGCACTCATGTGGGTTTTGGTCAGCCGTAGGAGAGGTGGTGTTATGATTAGGATGGTTGGTGACATCTTTCTAGAGATTTTTCGACCCACCTTGCTTCTAAGAGGATAAATTTTGATAGACGACCATGGTATATATATCATTTTGATCATGGTAGTCCATGGGGAAGTAGATGCGGCGGAGGATCAGGTGTTTTAGTGGGAGGTGGAAGATTGTACGAGATTCCTCCACCACACCCAGATGGTCCATGTTATGCTCAAAGAGAGAGAGAATGGTTCAGATACAACTAGGAGCCATATAGTTTGTTGACCTAATGGCTCTACAGATTGATAGAGGTGTGCTCTGTGTTATTACTACTTTCTTCAATAGTTTGGTGGTATGCTTTCCTTTCTGCTATTTGTTTGAGGTTTGTTCGAAGTGAATTGGGGCATCGATAGACACTTTGTTTTTTTATGTATCTTCGAATTCAAAAGGAAGAGGGATCCATCCCCCACCAAGGTGTGTTTTTGTGAAACGAATAAAACTATGTGGGGGAGTCAGTTCCGCCCAATGTAGAAAGTGTCTAGGTGTGTTGGACGACACCCTCTGACTTGTTTGTTCATGGAAGGGTTCTATGTTGGGATGTTTGTGATAAGGTCCAAGTAAGAACTAAAATTGTACTTGAGAAGCCCTTTGTTAATTTATACACTCGCGTGTTCAACATCATCTTGTTACAGAAGTCTCTTGAGGAGGTTGTGGTGTGGTTTGATGTGGCTTCAATCTCACAAGAATGAGGGATGCTTTCCTTACTAAGACGTGTTCTTGAGACCCGATGAAAAACCATTTGGATGATTCAGTGTCTCCCAAAGACAATATTATTTAGGTGTGGTGGATTATTCCCTTTTACATGTATGTTTGGAGTAGGTTTGTTGGTCTTTATGTTAGGTTAGTGAGGTGGCATACCTCTCGGACCTATGATTACAGGAGACCAGGTGCCTGGTGTTTCCCACCTATCATAGCTCAAGCGACATGTTCCATTTGAATGATGTTGACATGGTATGAATTAGTCTTGGGTGTGGTAACCCTTTTGGTTCCCATGAGTGTCTATGTTTTTGCATAATGGGAAACCTTGGATGTATTGTGGTGGTCATTCTATGTTGTGGTTCCTCTTGGTGTGTATTTGTTACAGCATAGGGACCTCAAGTGATCTTGTTGGCGTGGGAGTACTAGTGGAGAGCTCAGTTTATTTCCCATTCTCCAAGGATTTTAATTTCTAGGATAAAATGCATTATGTTGAGGAGGATGTAGAGACTTGGGATTGGACCTATTAGACTTTGTAATGTTGCTACATATATTTCTAGAGCTAGGTGTTGAGACCATAAGCAATTTGTGGCCCAGTGTTCCCATAATAAATTTTAAAAAAATATTATCTATTTTTTAACTATGCACACAGAGGATGAATATAGACTTTTAAATGATAGCTTGGATCAGAATACCGAGCTCATGGTTGAGTATGGAGCATACTATTTACCCCAAGCGGGGTATACCTTTTTTGAACATAGGAGTTCTATGGAAAAGGATATCGAGGTTGTTTTTATAAAATAAAATTATTAATTTATATTGGGATACTATATAAATATCTCATCATAGGTGTCTCATATCAAATTTTTTGAGACAATGCTTATGTTCTGAACATCTCATTTATCGAAGGTGCAACATAAACTTTTTCGACATCAGGTGTTGCGTCGGAGGCGAGTCGGGCCATGGTGTTAAGTGCGTATTATTTTAATTTAATTAAAACTAATATCTATATCCGCCTCCCTC
Source organism: Viscum album (assembly GCA_963277665.1). Classification (NCBI taxonomy): domain Eukaryota; kingdom Viridiplantae; phylum Streptophyta; class Magnoliopsida; order Santalales; family Viscaceae; genus Viscum; species Viscum album. Next base: position 1,453,816,293 of record OY728155.1, read on the forward strand.
CCCCTTGGTATGAATGGTAGAAGACCCTACCCTTCTCTTTCTCTTTGTAAATGAATGATACAGAGGATGGATCGATGAAACTAAGTGTCGTCAGTCTTGGATCTTGATAGTAAACCCACCTGGATTGTGCAGCAGCAGCTCTGGAATGCTGATTTGTCCTTGAAGCTTCAATGTTCCAACTCGATGTATTAGGTTTGTCATTTAAATCCCTTACCCCCTTTTTATTCCCCATTTTGTTCAAATCATCAACATAAATTCAAGAGGAGATTGTGTCAATGTAGATTGGGTCCCGAGGATCTCGGATCTGGTATCCGATTAATTTTTTGACCACCTGAGTGGTCGTGGGGGTTCGCGGATGGGGGTGGTGGTGCATCTATGGTGAGTAATATATATTCTGGTGGTGGTACAATGGGTTTTGGCAGTGTGGGTGGTGGTTTCTATACGGCGCGGAAATGCAGAGCGTTAGAGGGTGGGCTGGATGCGGCTAGGCAGCATGCCTCACACGGTCAGGCTGCGGAAAGGTGGGTTAGTATAGTGGTTGAGCCATGGTCCAGTGAAGCAAGACGGGCTTACCAGAGCTAGCTAACCCAGGTGGAGTGGGATGGTTCATCCAGAATGGTATTGGGGAGTTTTAATCCCCCTGTAACTTACAAATCGGGTGTCTGATTTATGTATTGTTTGTGGCTACATGACCCTTGGGTAGATACCGACATTTTGAGGAAATTTTGAGAACATTTAGATTCATGATTGAGTCATGTTGGAATTATACATCCAATAATGATATTTATAATATAATAATTATTTTTTGGTTATTCTTGCAGTAGAAATATCTCTTGAATTTGTTTTCTGATTAATGAATCGTTTGTTCCTTTATATCCCTGAGTTTAACATGGAAATTAAAATACTAATTTCTGGCACATAAACTGAAATTGATGTGTAGTCCCCGTGAGGCCCGTTCTAGTCGTTTGTTGTGAAATTTTTTTATTTCAATGGTTATCCATTTTGGGAATGTAAATAGAATATCTTGTGTGTTTTTCTGCATAGAACATGATGGTAGATACAGTTTGGTCCTAGGAGATGTAGAGTTTAGGTGATGTTTTTCTGGGTTACTTGTGTCAATAACGCCTTTATCTGAAGAGTTGAGTGGGTCCCCATGGTCCATGTTTGTGATGTTTCAATCAGTTTGGTTGAGTGGGTCCCTCTAGTCCATTACCTAAAATGGTTTTTATTATCACATCGCCTTCACTATACTATGACCTTTGTATGTATACTATGATGGATTTTGGTATGACATGCTCTTTACTGGAATGTGACCCCTCTTTGTCTACATTTCATACGTGTAGTGTGGGTTTCCCACTTTTTGAAGTGAGTTGACTTAATCCAGTTTGATAGCTGTCTTAGTGGATTTGGAGCATGTATCCCCATGAGATGCTTAACATGATCATCACATCCTTTTGTGTTTCCATGGTACTGTTTTTTGTGTTGGTTTTTCTAATATTTACTCGGGCGTTGATCCTCTACCTAGGATTTTTTATTAGGATATAGAGCCCCCAATGATCCTAGGTCATAGACTCCCTATTTGTGTATTGAGATGCATTTATTCTGCAATTTATTGTGATATTTTCCATAGCAGTGTTCTCGAAATCTGTATGACCAACACTACATAGGCTTTGATCCTCTTCTAATGGAGTTGTTCCATCTTTACGTTCTTGTTTGATACCACTTTTGGTGTTTAGTGTTTCTGTCTAGGTTTTAGTGTCCCCCAATAGACCTTGGTATAATCCACTACCTGGGGAGTTGGTGTTGGTTTAGTCAGTATGTGAATTAATTTGGGGGGTTTTCTATCGGCTGTGTCCCCACAAAAAGAAACCACTAGGGTTGGTTGTGTTGTTTCATTGTTTCATTTTACCAATAGAGTGGTATCTCTCGAACGAGTGTCATCTGGGATGACTCAACTCATGAAGTACGATCTTGGTGTTTTTCTTTAGCGCATTGAGTGAAATCATGTCATTGGTGATGAGGTTATAACATCATGATTCTTGGTTCCTAAGATGAGTATATATGTGTGTTTTATGGGTTTCATTGTGGTGTTTTCACTTCTCGGTTTACGCACTATGTGTTTGAACAGACTAGTCATGTTTAGCAGATTATGGTCTTGAGATGGAGTTTCTCTATTATTTGGGATACCTCTGGCTCGAATGAGTGGACTGTTTCCTTTCATTTACAACTTTTCCTTTGGGATTTTTAGGGCATCAACTGAGTATCTTCATACTCACCCATGCACGAGCTTTTCATACACATGTGTTGTATCTTGTGTAAACCACATACCTTTAAACGGAGTCCTATGAGGACCCACATTTGGAAGAGATTTGTGTTCTTTACCAACCAAGGTGTTTAAAATAGCTTGGCCAAGGATCTCTATAGTCGGTGAATCTGACAGAAATAACCTCCCTCTTAGTAGATTGGATTATTTTGTAGTTTTCTTTTGGCTTGCCCTATATTTTACCATTTTTTACTTTTATTGTAATCTGGTTTGAGATTGATGTGTGTATTCATTTTAGTTTTCATTTTTCATTATATATATTTTTACTGTTTCATGGATGTGTATGTGGTTGTGTGTGTGTATAGTTATGATGGGATAAGGCATCCCATGTGTGGGATAGCCTACTCAGCTCTAGTCTCCAGCCCCTGGCATATTGGAGGCGTGCTTGGGGAGTCACGGTTCGAGCCCCATTGGGTCGGGTAATGAAATTAACTTCCAAAATATTATCAAAAACACAACTTTTGGCCATCTCCTGATCTGTAATATTGATTATGACACCATCTCTTCTAAAAATTATTTCACCCATATGCAGCCCAATGTGATGAGATTTTTATAGAATAAATCTTTCCACACAGGATAGGTATTTAGTATTAAATTCAATTTCTTCTTTAAATATATATTACTCCTCAATACAACACTCTGGCCCACAAATATTTTTGAATTACCTTTTAAAAATATTTATATATTGTTCAATGGGGTACATCCATCTATGGTGTACAAGACCACATAATCGAATCTCTCACACCAAGTGAACCATCATATCAAAGAATGCTAGTGGGAAGAAAATTTCCAATTTACATAATATGATGGAAATTTATCTTTCCATAGTCAAATATTATGTTGGGTCTATAAAATTTCTTTATATATCTCTAAATAAGAAATATAACTTCTTTAATTTATTATGGTAATTCTAGGATAAAATGAAACGTAAATACATATGCATTAAATCTTACATCAAAACACGAAAATCATGTGATTTAATACCATTTAAAATTAAATCTGTCGTTGAAATAGTGTTCCTAATATTCTATGAATACCCATGTCGAACCATTAAATCATTAATGAAGTTGAAAAACTGATATGTCTCATAATTGGAAAGAGTGTAGGCTGCTGGAGGAATAAAGGTTTTTTTCACCATTCACTAGCACCAACACTTCTCATATTCACATGTTATCCAAGCCTAACCTATCCATAATTCCATCCTTTTTTGCAGTGTGCATTTAAAAATATGATTATGACCCAATCACATTAATTTTTTCAACATGCATATCTTCAAAAAAAATTCTATCATACAAATAAATCCAGTATGGAAATTCAAAAAAAACCAATCTCTTTGTCCAACTGATTTTCATAAGGTTTTTCAAAAATGATTTACCAAAAGATGTTTCCAAATCATTTACTTTATCAAATAATTGATCACATCTTAGTGTATATGGTGTTGTAAATTCTTTTTAACATATATCGAATGATGTCATCCATAATTAGTACTTATGTCATCTGGGTATAAATCAGCATTGTCTTAAATACCTAGTTTTCAATTATTGTTTCAACCTAATTGACTATATACCTTGTTCATATATGGGAAAACCAGGTGTAAATTTAATTTTATACCCTTGAAATTGTTTATAAGGAGGAAAGTCATTTATATTCTTGTACAACATGGCTCTCATCCTCAAATCATTATTTATGTAAGTATCATACAACATATCACCTGGGTCCGACAATAATTTCAAATCCTCGGTCAATGGATCCAAATAAACATCAATATCATTACCTAATTATTTTGGTACTAATATAAGAATAGATAACAAGATTTATTTTAATTTCATGAATAACCATAGTGGAATGTTACAGTTTACCAACATAATCGGATATATATTGTAAGTGTTTTTGAAAACCCAAAGGATTCACTCCATTTGTAGATAACACAAGACAAAGGTTTCTAGGATAATTTCTGAATTCAGTATACTCATGATCATGTTTATTCCACTGAGTAGAGTCTTTTTGGTGACATAGTTTCCCATATTTATTTCTTTTATATACATGACACATCAATTTCCCTAGCATCTCATCACTTCCATATAGGTTTTTAAACTTTAGAATCATTGGAAAGTACAATATAAGTCTCATTGGACTAGATTCATGTTTCTTGTATCAATAACCAGCACACATTTGAAATTATTTATGTAATTTGTGGTCCTTGAGAAATATTATACAGTCATTTGGGAAGGCATTTATTTTTTCAAATATCATACCCATCGAGCATAGCAACCATTTAGCACTGTATGTTCAGCTCAATAGCTCATTATCATCTGAGATCATATCATTCAAGAGAGAATATAATTACGTAAAACTAGAGTCACTCCATCTATTCCGCACTTTCATATTATATAGCTTTTGTATAGCTGCAAATTTACATTATTTAGTGAAACCACCATACAATGGCGACTTTCCACAACTCATTAACTTATCAAACAATTTTTCTCAGTCATAATGCTTATCTTAAACTATACTTTTCATTTCATCCATACGATCATCATCATCATTCACATCTATAATTTAATCCTCAATATAGTCTTCTTTATTTTCTACACATTTAATCATACCATATTATCCATAAGACGCTCTTTTATCTATGCCACTAGGTATATTAACTTTTTCACCGTGTTTATTACATCATTTTTAACTTTGATCTATTTCCTTATAGATCAGGTGTTCTTCCAACTCCTCTAGATTAATTTATCTTGAATAAAAATAATGTAAACATGGAAAAGGGATTTTAGAAGGGTCATATGCCTGATCGTTTTCAAAATTTATGAACGCTTTCACTCCATATTCATACTCTTCTAAGACGATTATAATCCATCAATTATTTATTAATATAAATTCTTTTTGGTTAAGTAATATTAATATTTTAAAAAATAAATACAACAAACATTTATATAAAAATTAACCAAGGATAACAAAAATTATTAGCAGTAACTGTCCTTCAATATTTATTCCCAATATCCACTAACTAGATTCAAGGTCCTTCATTTGGGATCTTGTAGATAAATCAATCTTCAGCTATTCCAGTCTTTCCTTCATTGGTCCAACTAAGAGAAATTAATCCATATAAAGATGAAAAATGAAAAAACACTCATAATAATAGACCTTCATATAGTATAAATTATTTTCATTACACTGCATGACCATTAATTCTACCTTTGAAAACATTGAAATTCCAATTACTTTGTCATGGTGCCTACATAATCCAAATAAAATCTCAATTTGGGACTAGAACTGAACCTTCTATTCAATTTATAATTACACCATCCAGTAGATCTATGTATATTTCGTCCTATAAATCTCCATGGAGGAATATAATCATGTAATCCCTTTGTTCTAGAAACAATCCTTCAAATGTAAACAATGTCGAGAACAATCTAAATTATTATATTCTTTAGTGTAAGAGAAAAATATAATTGAAATATAATCCTTCTTATTATTGAAATACATTTACCCTTACCATGGTTTTATTATTGATGTACTTGTCTTCCCTATATAATGTAATGGTTTTCTCAATTCTATATAAATACAAACTTAAAAGATTATAGAAAAAATAAATTATTGATGTCCTTTGAAAACAATTTATAAAATCATAGTAGAAATCTCATTAAAAAATAACCATTTACACAAATTCATATTCAATATAACACACACTTTTTAAAATAAACCAATCAGTTCCAAAAGCTATTTCATAAAACCCCAATTACTTTTTTAAAATATTAAAGGAACCTTCATGACCCAAAATCTTAATACATTAAATAAAAGAAACAACCCTCTATATTTTACAAATTTTCCTTTTAAACATCACACACCACTTGTTAAAATGAAACCATCATTACTTATTCTTTCAAAATATTCACATCTCATTATGAAAGCCAATCAATTGAATTTAAAAATAGTTGGCATGCAACCTAATTCAATGCTAAGTGTTAAAATAATTTTAAATCTATTCATAACCAAAAAAAGGTATGCTGAACACATATAATTTTTTAAAAAATATCTCATAACACTTGAATCATTTTAAAATATCTACTTAGTCATTTTCACAAAGACATAAATCCCAAGAGAGGCACTTTATTAAGGATACATGAAAAAAACCTACATTTGATAAAATATAAATCTATAAAAGGATTATCAGGTATATCATGAATAAATAATATTAATCCTATAGTGTACTCTCATAATACTACTGAGGAGTGATTTAGTGATAGATAAAGACATAAGTGTCACTTGGTCATGATACTTTTGAACATAAAGTCACATATCTTCAAAGTGGGAAAACATCTTCCCCTTGATGCTTGAATCATGGAAAACATATTCTTGATTCTTCTAATATGGTACATTAGAAAAAAAATCCCCTTCTTTAGGGTATACATTAGGTCAAAGTTAAATGACTATAGGTACTCAAACATTCTCCTCTATCAATGGTTCATTTCACATTGTGATTATATATATTTCAAAATCATTTTTTAGTGTATCCCAAAAATATATCACCCTAAATATTATACCAATAACACCACATGGTTGACCCTCTTCTAATAACTATGAATTCCCAAAAATATTTATATCTCAAAAACACTCTTTGGCCTCTATAAATAAACTATATCATAAAAATTATATGGTTCTAAAAATACACTATCCACTAAAAACATTTTCCCCATGATGTGTACATTATCAATCCAAAACATACACTTTGAGATCAAGCCATATAGTTGATTCTCCCATTGTTTTCTTAAAATAATCTCTAGATATCGAGCATGTTCCTCCCTCAATCTTAGAGAACACTTTTTCACTTATAAGTTGATCAAATAGTTCATCAATATTTTTAAGTGGATATAAGTTCAATTCAATCATATTGAATAACCTCTAATAGATCACACATATTCTTAATGGTCCATTTTTATTTTTATAAAAAAAACTAAGGCACCCCTAGGGGACATAATCATTCATATAAACCCCTTCACCTTGAATTCGTTCAATTAAGTAATATTTTCTCAGAGATCTACATGATCCATCTTATATGGTGGAATTTATATGTTCTCCACACCTGGTAAGAACAAAATCATAAACTGAACCTATAGCTTGGGTGGTGACCTAGATAAGTCCTTGGGAAATACATCTAGGAACATTTCAAGGACTATAGGAAATACTAAATGATGTTTCCCTCTATCATCAAAAAATACAGTAGAAAAATGGGTTATGATTCTAGACTGAAATAAAAATATAGGTCCAACATAACTATATTTCATATCCAACTCTCCAATATAGACAAAATAATCACCCTCAAAAAAAATAATTCCACCCATTTGTGAAAACAAATGATATAGTAGATACATCACTACATGGGGGTTTTAATTATAGTCACAAACTAGACTCACAATTTACATGTCATTGGATCCTTCCCTTCCAATTTATCTGACCACATTAAGTGGGAATTAATTAGTTTAAAGGAAAAACTATGAAATAGTTTTGAGACATTCAATGCATCCATTTTTTATAAATTTGAAAATTTTAACTTCCTCTTGTATTTACATAATAATTTTAATCACATTATACATGGCCAAAGGTGGGTAAGGAGTTCTTAGATCACCTAAAAGGTAGAACAAGACTCATCCTCAATATTCAGAGTCTATGTGATCACCAACCTCTCATATTACATATGTAATACATTACAATATGTTACTTGAGTCATACATTAAGGTTTAACTAAAACTCATCCCATGTAGTAATATCTAGTTCATTGAGATATGAGATCTTTATGATTTTATTTTATATTCTATAATAAATTATCTTAGTATGTAATGAATTCTCCTAAAAATAAAATTTATTCTTGAAAAATCCCTAGATTGGAAACACATAGAGTGGAATTACTTGAACTATTTCCATTCATTTTAAATTTCGATCCATTTGGGAATTAGTAAATATAATCCTCCTTATTATCACAATTGAAACACACCCTTATGTCATTAAAAAAATATTACTTGAATGGTCAAAAAAATATCTACCATTCCTTATCCTTAGAGGGTTTGGTATGTTTATCTCTGTAACAAATTAACTAGGACCCATAAATGTAACTCGAATAGTGAAAATAAAAGTCTTGAAGAATTCTCTTAATCTCCATGGGTTGGAGAGAAGCACTTCAGTATCGTACAAATAAATATGAAAATGATTTCACCTTCAACATCAAGGTGATAAGATAAGAACAATCACAATATCATGTCAAATATTCAAAATATATCACATATCGAAATAACTAAACCATAAAGATAACATCCAAAAATGGATAACAATGTCTAAAATAAAAATTACAAAAATGAATTTGGAAGCATAGAGATTATGATAATTTAAAGACTCATAGTGGTAAAACCTGATGAGCTAGGTTCGCGAAATAGGTTGGTTCACTCAAGAGATGAAATTTACAAAAGAGGTGGGGTTTAGTGGTAGATGTAGGGTATTCAGAGGAGTTGTGTTCACGACAAAGGAATGGTTTAGGGAATATGTGGGGTTCAGCACATGAAAAAGGTGAGGTTCATAGTAAATGTGGTTCAGTGGTGGTGGAGGGCTTCATGGTGGTGGCGGAGGGATTCATACCGATTAATGATGGATTCATAGTGGATTAGAGGAGGAGGATTCAATGGTAGTGGAGGAGGAGGAGATTTTGGCGACATGGATCAGCTTCTATGAGCGTTTGAGGTGTGCAAAAGATGGAGGAGACTATTGTGGTTTATTTATAAAAGCAGGTAAACCTTTTATCAATGTTAGCTAATAAGTGATTATAAAGGAATGTTTTATTATACCTAAAATAGAAATCACTGATAAATATAAATTTACCAGAGCTTTTTTAGCACTGAAAAAGATTAACATTTATCAGTGCTAAAAACTGCCGATAAAACTATAATGAAAATAATTTATTTATATATTTTTATATATTTATAAAATTATATGTATAATAAATATATAAATATTAATTTATTTATAATAATTAATATAAATAAATATATATATATATATAATAAATTTATTTATTAAATTTATAATAATATATAATTAATATCTTTAATATAATTTTATAATGATTTAAATATATTTATATATATTTAGAATTATAATTTTAAATATTTGTATACATTTATTATAATTTTTTAATTATTTAAAAAATATAAATTTATATATATAAATTTATTGTTATAATATTTTTTGATAGCTACTGATTGCAGCTGCATATTTCAATGAGGATGGGTTTCTAACCCCCACCACACCCTTTGCACTGCCTATAAAATAAAGATCATCTTGAATAAAAAAATCTCACAGAAATAATTAATGAAAATAATTTTCAAACCCTCCAAAATAATGCAAAGGAAAAGATTTCCCTCAGGAGACATATCAACGATCTTGTAAAATGTGAATATCCTACTAAAATAGATACATAAAATCTCCAGGAGAGTTTGAAAGAGACGTATGATCATCAAAAGATGTTGTTCTTCCAGAAACCCATGGTGAATGGAATTATTTATGATTAAAATACATTAAAAGCGTTAGTGATTACAATTCTTCCATGTATAGAATTGTATCACTGCTCAAGTATTGTGGTATTGCAGTTACAGATGTCTATATGTTTGAAAAGACATTTACGACATTTCATGCATCTCACATCACTGTAAAGAAACAATATCACTTGTGAGGGTATTTAATGTATTCAGATATCATATCATCATTACTTGTAGTAATGAAGAATAGTGATATTTTTATTAAAAATCATTTTTCTCATCCTTCTTGTTCTATGATATAATTTCCAGAATGAAATACTATATTTCATGAAAATAATAATGGATGAATTTGGGGATGTGATTCTCGTGGTGGATGTGGTTTTGGTGCTAGATGAGGCCTAGTACGTGGTTATAACTATGGTCCTGGTCGAAATTAATATTAGAATAAAAGAAATATCAGCCTAAACACTCCATGGAATTCGGACGATTCTTGCTACTTGTGTGGTTCTATGGGACATTGGTATCATGTTTGATGAACCCCATATCATATTTGAAATCTATATAAAGAATCTCTTAAAGAAAAGAAGAATAAACAACACTATGCTGGGACATCCTATAATGAGAATGAAAAGGAGTAGAATTTTATTGAGAATCACGATCAATCAAATTATGATTTTACTTACCTTGAAGTGGGTGATTTTACTTGTGAAATTGATGATATGATAATAAGATATAATTTAGAAAAATAACAATAGTTATGATATAAGATATTCCTTTTTTTCTTTGTATGATTCATATTTTTGAAGTTGTATTATTTTAATTTCACAATGTGTTTATTATAATGTCATTTTATTTACATCGAAGGATTGAAATGGATTTCTTAAATGGGACATATATTTGCATACTAGATAGTGGAATATCACACATAATTCTCAAAGAAAAAAAATTATTTCTAAAATATTAAATCAACTTGAAATTTTTTGAATACTATATCAGGGCCTGATGATCTAATTGAAGGGACTGGAAAAGCATGTTTTTCATTACACAATGGGACACAATTTTTTATAAAATATGCATTGTCTTCCCCAATATCCAAAATAAAGTTTTTATGTTTCAATTATATAAATCATTATGGTTATTCTACTCAAACTATATCTAATAGAACTGAAAAGTACATGCGAATTTCCATTAATAAATTCGGTACGAGTCGTATACTAGAAAATATACCAATATTATCATCTAGATTGCATTATACATATATAAGTTCAATCAAAACACATATGGTAGTATCGAATCGACCACAAATCATAAATTTGTGGAAGGACTGGTTAAGTCATTCAGGAATAGGAATGACACAAAAAAACAATTGAACGTTCTCAAGGACATTCAATAAAGGTAAAATAGATCTCTCCACTAATAATAATTCCATGTGAAGCTCGTTCACTCCGAAAGCTAATTATGACACCAACTCCAGCTAAAATTAAGGCCGAAATGCCAGCCTTTCTTGAATGAATTCCCGGGGATGTATGTGGACAAATTCATCCATTGTGTGGACCATTTAAATATTTTACGGCATTAATTGATGCAACCAGCCAATGGTTACATGTATGTTTCCTCTCAAATTATAATGTTTTTTCACGTTTTCTTTCCCTAATAATTAAATTGGAATCACAATTCCATAATCATTTCATAAATAAAGTAAGACACTAAAATGCCGAAGAGTTTACCTCTCAAAATTTCAATGATTACTGTATAAAAATTGGGATTAATATGGATCATCCAGTTGCCCATGTATATACACAAAATGGTTTATCTGAATCACTGATAAAATGCCTCCAACTTATTTCAAGACCATTAATAATTAGAACAACGATGTCGAGATGAGTATGGGGTCATGCAATATTGTATGCCTTGGAATTAATTTGAATCAGAACAAGTGAAAATAATAATCACTCTCCACTCGAATTGGATTTTGGCCAAGAGAATGACATATCCTACTTAAGAATATTTGGTTGGGTTATATATGTACCAATTTCTCCCCCACAATGCACAAAAATGGGTCCTTAAAGGAGGTTGGGAATAAATGTTGGAAATAAATCCTCATCCATCATTAGATATCTTGAACCAAAAACTAGTAGTGTATTTACAACATGTTTTTCTAATTTTCTCTTTAATGAAGAAGTATTCCCATAATTAGGGGGAGAAAAGAAACAAAGGGAGGATATTTTATGGAATTTTCCAATGTTATCTATTCTCGACCCTCCCACCCAGTAGTGTGAGATGGAGGTGAATTATTTTTTACAATTTTAATAATTAGAAAATCAATTTCTCGATGCATTTACTAATTCAAAAGGAATGACTAAATCATACATACCAACTATAAATGTAGCAGCTAGAATTGATTTCTTAAAGACATAATTACATAATGATATTAAAGAAATCTCAAAAACACACCTGAAGCATGGAGGACCAATTGAATATAAGGATATAAATCCTACTAAAATAAAATGTATGAGTATAATTTAAAATCCCATTATGGAGGCATGTGTTCCAGAAGAAAAACATAATTTAATTGTTCTTAAAGAGACACATGATGTGAATCATAAAGACAAATCACAATATATAGAAAATCCTGATGGTTTTGAAAATAATGAAATATATATTAATTATACCACTATATGAGATACGTGGAATTAGATTAATATGGAAAATATTGAAGAAATAATTTCATATTCTATGTCATGTGATATTGAAAATTAAGACCCTGAACCAAGGTTTATTATAGAATGTCAAAAATAATGCGATTGGAAAAAATGGAAAGACGCAATTCAAGTAGAATTAAATTATCTTAATAGTCGAAATGTTTTTGTAAATATAGTGCTCACACCAAAAGCTTTAATGCCTATTGAGTATTCATGGGTTGTTGTGCGTATGCGTAATGAGAAAAATGAGATTGTAAGATTAAAAGATTGTCTTGCTGCGGATGGTTTTTGACAAAGACCTGAAATTAATTATGAGGAGACATATTCTCCTATTATGGAACCTATTGATTTTACATATCTAATCAGCCTTGCATTAGCTGATAAGGATAATATGCATCTTATGGATGTCGTTATAGCTTATTTATATCAGTCACTTGATAATAGTATATATATGAGAATCCTTGAAGGATTAAAGATGCCTAAAGTAATGAAATAATAAACCACAGACCTATATTTAATATAATTGTAGAAGTCCCTGTATGGATTAAAATAATTTGGGTATATGTGGAATAAACATTTAAGTGAATATTTTCTAAATAAAGTGTATATAAATAACCCCATATACCCATGTGATTTTATTACGAAAACAACATCTTGATATGAAATCATTTCTGTTTATGTTGATTATTTAAATATAATCAGAAATCCAAAAGAGATCAATGAAGTAGATGAATTCGAAATGAAATGCCTTGGAGAAACTATGTATTGTCTTGGATTACAAATTAAGCATATTCCAAGCGATATATTATTACATTACTCAAATTACACTAATAAGGTCTTAAAGTGATTTAATATGGATAATGAAAATCTTTTATGTACTCCAATTATTTTTCGGCCTTTAAATACGTGAAAGGATCAATTTTGACCTTGTGAAGAAAATGATGAGTAGGTTGGTCCATAAGTACAACACCTCATTGAATCGGAGCACTAATGTATCTTGAAAATTGTACTCATCCATATATATCATTTTATACTAATTTATTGGAAATATTTAATTCATTTCCCACACAGACACTTGAATGGTATTAAATAAATTTTTTGTTATCTTTGTTGAACTATTGATTTGGGATTATTATATTCTAATAATTTGAATAGAATGATGGGTTGTTTTGAAGATGCATGTTATTTATCTAATCAATATAATGCACGATCGCAAACTGGTTATGTGTCCACAGTAGGAGGTACATCCATATCTTGGATAACACAAAATCAAACACTTGCCGCAATATCTTCAATTCAAGATGAAGTGATAGGATTACATGAAGTTAAATGAAAGATCAATGTGTTCTATATGGATGTGAAATCTGCATTCATGAATGGGGTTCTGGAAGAAGAGGTGTACATTGAGCAGCCAGATGATTTTCCCATTCATGAGGATGAGAACAATGTTTGTAGGCTGAAGAAGGATTTGTATGGGCTGAAGCAAGAACCAAGAGCATGGTACTCAAGGCTTGATCAGTACATGAAGAATCATGGTTTTCAGCGTGGAGGAGATGATTACAATCTCTATTTCATTAATTACTGTAATCAAAGGATGATTATGTCGGTGTATGTCGATGACATAATTTTTGGCGGATCAGATGAAGCTCAGTGCAGACAGTTTTCCGAATTCATGAAAAATGAGTTTGAAATGTTAATGATGGGATAGATAACGTTTTTCCTTGGTCTAAAGGCGACACAAGGAAGTAATGGAAAATTCATTTCTCAATCTAAATATTCCAAGAAGGTTCTAAGAAGGATTGGAATGGAGAATTCAAAGGAGATGAAGACCTAGGTTGCTAACCGGATGAAATTATCAAAATATGAGGATGGAAAGGCAGTTAATATCATAGAATATAGGAAAATTACTGGAAGTCTGTTATACTTAACTGCAACAAGGCCTGATATTATTTTCTCCCCAAGCTAAGCAGCGAGATATTTGAGTAATCCCAAGGAAAGCCACATGATTTCAGTGAAAATAATACTTCGGTATATCCAGGGCACAGTGGATTTCGTCTTAACAAATACAGAAAAATCGTAGACAGAGTTATTGGGATATATTGATGGAGACTGGTCCAATTCAGCAGATGATAGAAAATCAATGTTAGGTGGTGCAATCTATATTCGTGGATTGTGTATTTCATGGAAAAGCAAGAAGCAAGATTTCATTTCGTTGATCACCACGGAAGCTGAGTATATTGCGGCCACTCAAGCATGAACACAATTATTGTGGATGAAGCAGCAGCTTGAAGATATGGGAGTTGAGGTGAAGTCTCTGATCGAAATCCAGTGTGATAACTCAAGTGCTATAAATCTTACAAAAAATATTGTCCATCACTCAAAGACAAAGCACATTGAGATAAAGTATCATTTTATGAAGGAGATGGATGATCAGAGAATCATGAAGTTGTAGTACGTGCCTAGAGAGATACAGGTTGTATACATTCTGACAAAGGCCTTACACAAGGAAGCTTTTGAGAGGCATCGACTAGATCTAAGAGTTCAGTCGATTCCCCACACTTTAAATAGTGTGGATGTGGAACAACCCCCTCTCCCCGAGGTATGATGTGTTTTCCCTAATGTGTTGATATGTGTTCTCTACTCTATTATAGTCTTCAAAGGCGTAACCTTTGGGTTCGTTGACAAAGGGGGAGAAAATAGTGATTGTTCAAGGGGAAGACAATTGTGGCAATTTGAGAAATCATGAATGATATGGGGAGAAGCTGATAGGTGGATCATCCAGATAGGGGGAGAGCAATGAGAAAGGGGGGCATATTAAATCTGACGATGATAGAAGTGATCGATCAAAGAATGGATATCACGACAGCTCAGGATCATGATAAAATCAGAATGGTGGTGTTGGAGAGTGGAAAGAATATTTCGAAACCAAACATTGGCCTTCAAACAAGTCTATCAACAATTGGTACCAGTTTAGTACAAATTGGTATCAGTTCGGTGTCAATAGTGGATGTCAGAGATGAAGTGATTCATTGATGAACTTTTCATTTACTCTTGTTTCTCACACCGAGCATTTCTCAAGTGGGCTTCGAATATG
The DNA here is from genome assembly GCA_963277665.1 of Viscum album. Classification (NCBI taxonomy): domain Eukaryota; kingdom Viridiplantae; phylum Streptophyta; class Magnoliopsida; order Santalales; family Viscaceae; genus Viscum; species Viscum album. The sequence goes on from OY728155.1 coordinate 1,453,831,947, forward strand.
AGTTGAGTAAATCCTTGATCGCTATCAGAATCGCAAAAGCCAAATGGTGGATGGAGAATTAGTGATATATCTTTTTATGGAAGAGTATTCAACAAACCAAAAGGGGGAAATTGTTGGGCAAAAATCCCTCAAGGCATCATTGAAGTATATTTCAAGTGATTGTGTTTTTTGACAAAGTAAACATATGTGTTGTGATTATTGACAATGAAAACAATGATATACAAATTTGTTGAAAAAGGAGATTTCAAAGTGGAATGTTGAGTTCAAGAGTTGTGGTTAATAATCCATGTTTTACTAATGTACGTCAACAAAATAGATGGATGATCTGGAGGCGGTACAAAAAGAACAGATACAAGGTGGCGCCATTTTCCAGTGTTTGACAAATTTTTGGGCATGAAAATCGACAAATAATGAAAAGTGGATTTTGGCAAAGGGACTTGTGCGCCGTGTACATGAAGGATTGGAAACTTGCACGCCATATGTTTTTCATGATAATATCATCAAAATATGGCAAAGGGAGAAGGTTCGCGCAAGTTTTGGTGAGGTCGTGCAGGTGACATTCGCGCTGTGAAAGATACTTGTGCGCCGATGCCTTGGAAGTTTGAGAACTTGCATGCCTATGGTTTTCAAGATGAGAAGATAAAAGTATGGAAAAGGAAAGAGGTTCACGCATGTTTGGATGTAGGTCGCGCAACTGACATGTAGGGGAAGAGTCATGTGCGTCGAGACATGCACATCGAGGGTTGACTTGCGCGCTGTCACGCAGGGTGGTCAGATTGACTATAAACACTGGACCACCACGCTTTATTCTACACCAGAGTTCAACACTATGAGAAATCAGATCTCTCGTCGTGCAGGTGTGGTGGCCGCGAAAGTAGTGTGAGGGTCGCGCAAGTGATGTTGCGCGCCAGTGGTTGAAGTTGCGTGCCAGTGTGAGAATTTTCGCGCCGGTTGCCAATTGTGTGCCAATATTTGTTTGGGCGTAAAAGGAAGAGAGTCGCGCAAGTTTGGAGTTGGGTAAGCTTGTGTTGCGTAAGTGTATAAGAGGGAATTGCGCACCAGTTTTGACTTGTGCACTGATACTTGCGCACCATGATTGACTTGCGCACCAAATAAGGTTTATTTCTAGCAATTATTTTCAGGCTGCGTGGAAGCTGGAAGTTTGCCCGATACCTTCGGTGCAAAGACAGATTCATCTACGGGTGAAAATTGGGCTTCAACAGAGCATTTACTTACAGAGGATGATGCATTCAGTCATGAAAATGTAGATACCTACAGGTCTATAAACTGTGAGTGGATCCTTTCCGATACAGTGAGCAAAGGAAGAGGAAGAAGGTGATCCTCTCCAGCGGCAGTGAGCCAGAGAGAGAGAAAAAGGGTGTGACCCTTGGAAAAGCATTGAGCTGATCCTAATCTTTGTAAAGGAAGTGATCCTGGGAATTGAAGTGATCTATCCCGTACTTTGAATCCACATCTACTGAAGATTAGTGGAATTTGGTATGACCGACAATTTGTTGGCATATGCTCTTGGACGTAGCCCAGTGAGGGTGAACCAAGTAAAAATCTCTATGTCTGCCAACTTATTTTCATGCATTGCATTTAAAGCATCATAATCAGATAAAGAATAAATTAAGTGATAATAACAAACACACATGTGCAAACAAAGTGACCCCTGTAAAAAAGTGGTCAAGATCTAGTGGGGTAGGTATATTTTTGAAAAAGAATATCCATACCCTGATTCACCCCCCCTCTCAGGGTATATAGGCCTCTATTGGTCCTAACATTCTGCAATATCAACCGTAACACCAATATGTTTGGAGCTTATATAATTATTATATTCAAGGCCATTAGGCACAACTTTTTCAACAATGGGAGAGGAAACCACCTCCACATGATTCCCCTACAAAGGTCAGAGTCATTTATTTATGAAACAATATAAGATGTTGCATCCGGAAAACCATCTACAGTGTGAGGGGCCACTCAAACATCATGAGGAGAAGCAACTGGTACATCATGAGGGGGATAACATATTCCTTGACATTTATCTTATAAATATCTTAAAAATGCCTAATATTCTTACAAAAAAAATATAAAATTTTTACGACTACTGGTAGAAAGATGTCCAATACATTTTCATTTCAGGCATAAATCTGAAACCCTCTCATAGCCAATGGCTAGTTCAATCAAAAAATGGGAAGCCAAAAGCATGATAGTCTTGATTAGAGGAGCATCGATATCAACCTCAACCATGACTCTAAAAAATTGACCATACTGTGCACATTTCACCTCTCTATAAAACATGATATTGACACCAACCATTGAAACAACTTACCATAGAATCTATGGATTCTAGAAGGACCACCTAAGGCATTGAATGTGTATCCAAATTTGTGTCACTGACTTACTGGATAACATTGGATCAAAAAGTGGATCCCAATCAAAAAAAATTAGAAACCCATGATTTAGAGACACACTGCCAAAGCCCCAAGCTTTAGTTTTTGAGTCATGAATTTGGAATACTTTATGAAAGTATCCCTTACCAATTGAAACAATTATTTAGCCCCTGAAACCACATACCTAATTGAGCCGCTTTTTCAAGGCCTCAAAATTCCATGAAATATAATTCTTTGGTATAATCAGCCACATCAGAAAAGAGTATTTACACTCCTCAAGAAAATATTATATGTCTTTAAATCTCACCTCAATGATATCAAAGCCTCCATTACACGTAATTCTCTTGGAAGAAAAAGTAGGATCACCCTTCAAAATAGAGAAGAACCACTTACCATCATGATATAAAACTCACGTCTCACTAGGTGCAGATTACGATGGCGCAACTATTGACAAATGGCAATCAGAAAAGGGGGTGTCGATCTTAGACATGCCGAAAAATACCTCCTCGGGGTCGAAGAAACATGCAGGATCGAATGAAGTGAGGGAATCCTAAATTCCAATGAAACCTAGAGCAAGAGAGAGGTGCCATGAACCTTCCATCTTCATTATTATTTAACTATAAATATTTATTTAGTTATATATAATTATAATTATAAATAATTATAAACATATATATATATAACTAAATATTTATAACTATTAATATATTAAATATATTTATTATTTAATTATATTTTTCTTGATTTTAAGTATTTTATGAGAAGATTATAGCTTCATGGGAATATGATTGAATCATATACTGTGAGTAATGTGTAGATCACAAAAAATGACTTATAATATATATGAAAAACATGAATATTAATGAGAGGGTAATGTATATATTTACATTCATGTTGAATACATAACATATGAACGTTAATTATATTCACATATCTATTGACCAAATTCAGTGGAAACATATATTTTTTTAAAATAAATAAATATATAATTATAATTATAAATAATCATATTTATGAACAATTTATATATAATTATAAATAAACATATTTAAAACGTATTTATATAAAATTATAAATATAATAATTATAAATATATAAATATATAATTATATAATTATATAATTATATAAATATATATTTATAATAAATATAATAAATATAATAAATATAATAAATGTATTTATTATTTAATGAAAATTATTATATTTAAATTTTAATTATAAAAAATATTTATATGAATTATAAACAAGTTTTTTTTATTTAATGTATACAAATAAAAATTATATTTTAATATTAATATAAAATTTTTAAATAAATTAGTACTATTTTTTATTAAAAACATTTATCATTGATAAAAATAGTAGTGAAATATATATCTTTTATCCGTACTAAAAAAGAACTGATATAGGTCTCTCTTAGAACTCTTTTTAGTGATGAAAATAGGTATATTTATAACCACTTTTCAGAAGCACTGATAAAGCCCCACCCATTTTAGCCTCGCTTTCTGCTTAGCGCTGATAAAACCTTGTGCATACCTTTCCTGGATCTAAGGTAGTTCTTGTTTTGTTCTCTATTTTATGGTATATATATTTATCAATAAATATAGTTATATTTATTCGTATATTAATATATATTTATATTAATATATATAGTTATGTTAATATATATATTTATTTGTTTATTAATATATATATATTAATATGTATATATAGTTATATTTATATATGTAAATATTTATTCATATATATATATATATCGAGTTATATTTTTTTAACCATATATTTATTCATATATTAATAAATATTTATATGATATTTTTAAATACATTTATAAAATATGTTTTGTCATTCTATATGTTTATAAACAAATAAATTCATACATACATATATACAACAAACATATATATATATATATATATATTATATCTCTCTATATATAAATATAATTATACACATTTTTTTCATTTACATATATTAAATATTAATAATTTTATACTTATATTAGAATATATAGATAATATATATCATTTTGTTAATATGGACATACACAGATATAAATATACATACATACATATATATATACATATATATTTACAACACACACACATATTTTATAGGTATATAAATATTCATATATTTTTATTTTAAATAAAATGAATATTATTTCTAATTTATATATGGTTTATATATTTATAAATATATTATATATGTAAATATGTTTAATTATTTAATTATAAAATTAAATATTTATGTTTGAATGTATAAAAAATATGTATATTTTATTATATATTTGATAATAAATAATATTATATTTTGAAAAACGATAAAATTTCAAATAAATAACATCAAAATTAATGTAACACTATGTAATAATTGAAGTCCCCATAGAAAAAGTCAATATATACCCTTCAACAAGGCTGAAAACCCATCAAATGTTAACAAATTTGGGTACGCCACCTAAAAATACAGTGTTTAAGGCCTTTTAGGCCATTTTGGGGGGTCAAAAAATTAGGAACAATCTCATATATCTCGGTCCATCCCTCTATGGCATAGAGCTCGTCATCGCATTCTTTGATTTGATATGTGGTAGAGGCCAAACAGACACCAACATTTAAAATTTCTTGATATTTCATCTATGAGTTATATTTTCAACTTATATAGGATATTTTACTATTTTTTTGATTTTTTTATCATCAAATTTTTATTAAATTACTATTACTCGATAATAATGAGTTAATTATTAATAAAAGAATTTTTTAAATTATTTTATAAGCGACTTTCAGAAAATATATTATATATCAAGTGTTATGCCAATTAACCTTATCTAAAACATATTTTAAAAAAATATAGTATATTTATATTAATATTAACATATTTATATATAGATATGTTATTTTATTGATTTTTTTAAATATACCCTCTATCAATGCTAGTAACAAAGAGATTATAATGGGGGTCTTTATAGACACTTCTAAAAACATATCGATAAAGGGGGTACATTTAACAGTGCTAAAAAAGAATTGATAAAGGATTATTTTTAACAGTGATGTTTTTCACGGTTAAAAGAACCCATTATCAATTTTTTTGGCACTATTAAATGGTGCCACTATGTAAAGCTATTTTTGTTCTATTGGATACACATTTCACCCGAGGCACTTTGCACTTAAAGAAATGGCGTCGTATGGAGCGAAGTCATTCTTCGACCATGATCGAAGTACTAGTGAAAACTCATTAGCTACTGTGGAACAGTGTCTGGATGTGGCTACTTGCTGGCATGTCACCTGGTGTGGTGAGTCGCTGTCATACTACCTCACAGTGGCTTGCTAACATGCGTGGAGCAGTGACTTACATGCAATGTATATGGTGTTCTTAGCAGTGGCATCGACGTAGGTACGTGTGGTGCCAACATGGATGATGACCAATAATTGGGGGATGAGATGATGGAAGTAGTGGACAAGGCTGATAGAGGTCGTACCCCTACATCAACGACGATTTTCACATCCTAGGGTTTCCTTTGGCAGCGGGGCGTCATGTGTCAGTTCATTTTTGGGGAGATGAAAACTAATTCTAGGAGGTTGTTGGTGTTCCCTTGGTTGGTTGTTTTACATTAGACTTTTGGCCTATGTTCCATTTGGTCATTGGATTAGGTTTAAGACGTCGTGTCATTGGGTCGACATGTCATCATCGCTCTTTCTATATTGGGACCTTGGGTGGTGATTTATTGTTCTTTGGGACTTCTAATGAGTTTCCTCATATCTGAGTTAAAAAAGTTTCCCTTTTTTTTATATTTTAATAAAGGATCTTGGTCCCAAATCGTTTTATTATAATCATATTCAAATAAAGATAATATAATTTTTTATAAAATATTATTAATAATATTTTTTTTAAATAATATTTATTTAGAATAATTTTTTATCTATGTATCCAATAATATATTATATATTTATTTTAATTTAAATATAATTTATAATATTATATATACATATAAATATAAAAAATAAAAAATAAGCCAATTTGAACAAAAAAATTATTGAAATATTAACACAGTTAGTAATATTATCGTCGTTGTATGCCTTAATAATATACAATGAATGTCATGTTTTTGGTTGAAAAATAATATAAAATGATATATTCATTATTCTCATTACTTTTGAAGATATATAAATTGATTTTTTGAATAATATGTACAATAGAAAAAGTTAGTGTTAATACATATTTTAGAAGAACATGTTTTCAGACATTCACATCAAGAGATATATTATAAGTTTGAATTGCCGTTATAATTTATGGATCACAACAAGGAGTTATTTCAATAAATAAAGACAATAAAATTATGGTTCTAGGTTATGAATAGGACTAAAAAGTAAATAATAATATTGATTAATTATCACATAGGTGGTGTTGGATATTAATAACTAATCTCACCACTAATAAAATAGAAAGTACATAAATAAAGACTACAAAATGAAAAAGAAAAATTAATATTGAAATAAAAGAATGTAGATAAAATAAGTGAGGGAGTCAAGCAAATTAAATAAAACCAAGAGGAAACATGTAAATAGAAATTCATTTAAATTAAAAAAATGGATAGAAAAAAAATAAAGAAATAAAAAAAAACAATAAAACAATGAAATCAGATAAAAAGTCTCTGACTACTACAAATCCAATAAAAATCACAAGTAGTAGCAAAACATTATCCACAAAGAAGATAGTGGGATGACCTATAGTTGACTTCACATGATCTTTTTTGGAATCGATTCACATGAGGAAAACAAAGTCTTAGAGGGAATGTAGAGATAGAATGTCTAAAAATTTTCTAATTTCTATTCAAAATCACCTCTTCAAACAAATGGGTCGAAGGAACCTTATATGGGCCTCTACGCTCAGCTTTCCCAATAATCTAACTCGATTCTTACAAGACACATTTTCTACCATGAAAAAAGTAAAAAAAATAAATAAAAAGGTGGGTCACACTACCAAAAAACATCTACTTCACATTTCAAAATAAATACAATATACATAAATGACATGTTCGAATTGATCCGCTCGTCCATGTTAGATTTGACGGATATCTGGATCAACATCTAGAATCCCTCCAAGTTGTATTGAGCATTAATCATTTCTACAAGTGAGACAAATTTTTCTAAATCCATCACTTTCATCAATTATTTGATGGAAAATTGGATCTAATTTCTGACAATACAGATATCATCTTTATGTCCACTCCATGACTTGAGTTTTTTGAGAATCAAGTCTGCCTCTATAAGGAATTCTGTTAGATGTTCCATTTATTCACTATGCATGTCTCTAAAGTTGATATAGACTAGCACATTGTCTCTTAAAAAGAATATAAAATATTTTAATGTTAATATTGATTAAATTAAATAAATACTTCATGATATTTGGATTAATTCATAATGACTCCTGTTCAAACTAAACTATAGCCAATCCTCATTGCTAAACAACAAATCTTCAAACACTTTCTGTACATATCCTTTAGTCCAGTTCCATGGGTACTGATTCCAAAGCATGATCACTATATATACCAATTTTATAGGTTCAATATGTTCAACCCACCATATAATACTTGGTTATTCATTGTTAATAATAATTATTACCATTCAAGGTACCCAATTGAATGTTGAATTTATTTTCTTAAATCCCCTGAATTGTAATGCTCCCATGCTGAATGCTTTCTGACATTTAATAAACTCTTCGGGTTCTAATGCCATGTCTAGTTTGTGGAGTTTTGGAATCCCTATTACTTAAATTCACAATAACCTATTCAATACAAGATATTCTTCCATACAAATCTCCTTTATTATCTTAAATTTGATAAGGAGACAAGAATCTTAGACATTCATCATGATCTCTTTAGTTATGATCATACTGATCATATCTTGATCAATATTTTTATAATCCTCCGTAATATATTCTGATTATTCAAGAATGTCCAAAACATGGTTTAGAACTCTTTTGAATAACCGCTCATCTTTAATTTTCATGATTAGATTACAAATTGATGTGGATTTATTCCCTGAAATATTTGGAATCCTCTAAAAATATTTCCATTTCTCTTTTACTGGATTGAACTCTTCATATATCTCATCTTCTAGACATTCTTTACCTTGTTGTTATGTAAGATTATATCTATGAGGTTCTTTCTGAGGCCTTTGATTATTTTCATGTTCTTCTTTTACGTTATCATCTCAACTCTTATGAGTTTTCTCTTTTTATTTAGAGATTTCCTCAATATTTAGGTTCTTTAGAGCCATTCTATTTCTCAAATTATATGCACATTGAGTGATGTAATGGCCATTTAAACAACATAAAAACATTCAATATGACTTTTATCCTTATAAATTTTGTCTAGAGGTATCTTTGATGCATTTCTCATGTTTTCAGCCTTTCTAGATGAGAAACATGTGCTTTATGATCTTTCAATCTTATTGGATCAATACCCCTTCTATTGAATGTGATTCTTTCCTAGAATCCCCTTTCACTATTCAAGTCGATCAACCCTGTTATTCATTGCTTTGATAACCATACATTCTTCCACAAAATTATTATGAATGAAGACATGACATAATATTGATTTTCTACATTCTTCCATTTCACCTAAAATAATCAAAATAGCATGTTAGTGAAATTGGAATGACATTATCTTCTCCTTTAATATTTTATATATTAATGAAATAGTATTGAAATTCATTCCACCACCACAGAAGTCATGCCAGTGTAAAACTTTTTAATTTTATTCTCATAAAATTATTTATATTAGAACTATTTGTTCTTATATTAAATGGGTTTTCCATGAAAATCCCATTAGTCCTAATTCCTTTAAGGACTATAAGCAAATCACTTTTATAAATATGATAATTCTCTTCCTAGTTAAAATATCCACTCAATTATTTACTAATAACATCATTATGGTTTTTACTTATCTTTAGGATACATCCCCACACTAATTTTGATGCATCTATTTCTAAGATATGCTGATCATTACTCCCATCTGCGTACTCTAATTCTGCGAGATTCTGTTCTTTCTACTTCAAAATTATGATTACTTTAGAATCTTTTTCTGTACGACCCCATGGGACCTTATTGGATACCTTTCATTATATTGGAATTGAGATTTTTGTAAAATCTATGATGTATTCTCTCACATAACTCAGTATACCATGAAACACTTGTATCTACTTACGATCTATAATCTCATCATGGAAAGATTGTACAATTTCTAATATATGTGGTTTAATATTTTGTCTACTTACTTGGATCTAAAATATCAATAATTCCATCTTTGGTTGAATCAAAATGAGCATTCTTTCTAAATGTATCATCCCTTTTAAACTGAATACTTCAACAAACAGTTGAAAATGATTTATATTCTCTTCTATATCTTTATTAAATATGAGCACTTAATCAATATAGACTACCACAAACTATGTTAATCTACTAAATTCCTTGTCCATTCTTCTCTAGACTATTCCTGGTGCATTCTTTAGTCCAAATGGAATAATTATCCAACCAAACAAGATGATTGTAATTATAAATTCTATCAATGGTATAGCCTCTTATTTTATCCTTATCTGCCAATATCCAAACTTGATATCAGACATAGAATATACCATTGGAATTTCATCCCTAATACTTCTTCATAATGATTCTTGACTAGGATGATTGTATCCATCATCCATTGTGGAACAATTATGAACATGATAATCTATAACCATTTTGGCATTACTGCACTATTTTTATACACGATTCATTTCCATGAAAGATGCACTTCTGTAAGGACTTTCACTAGGACTGATTAGTCCAAAATTTATTAGTTCTAGAATATGTTTATCAAATACCTTAAGAATATAATCTAGATAGGCAATTCCCTTACTCTTGATCATTTTACTGGGATCATTACTGGTGATTTTAGCCATTGGAATTAACTTCAAAAAAAAATTTAGACGTGTTTCTGACCAATTTTCAGATAAATAATATTTTATCTTAGCCAATGCATCTTCTTAATTAATCCTTAGAATATACATTCTAACTATCTCTTTACACTGATCAATATTTCTGTGGTATTCTCAATCTTCACCTGGATATGTTTCCACTTTATCAATAGATAATTTACTATATATAACCATTATGGTTTTTTAATAAGCAGTTGGAATTAGATAATTATCAAGGATAATTCATTCTGAAAATTTGGTTACAGGATAATATCTTCTAGGAAATATATTTAAAATCAAGAAGTCATCTAGTAATTGAGGAATAAAAAGGCATCTACTCAATAAATATCCTTCCATTTAGTTCAATCTGAACATCCTTGGCTACTTCTTGATTCAATACTATTTCAATGTTTCCCAAAAAAATTAAAACTCTGAAGATTCTTAGGTTACTACTGAAAATTTGATTCTTGTTCAAGAAAATGTATATCCTGTATCAACAGTGAAACCCATGTAGTTTTATTAGTACTTAATTTTACCAACGTATCCCATTCTTTACATTTTAACCGAGTAATGAGGATCGCATATATCTTACATGAGTTTTTTCATCCTCATGGATATGTAGTCGAACATTCCTTTTTCAAACTATCTTACTGGAAATCCACGTTTAAGGTGCTTCTGCTGATGTAACTTCATCTTTTCCAATTGAGATCATTGGATTTTCCAAAGGGTTATCTTTTATTTTTGATTTAAAATATTCTATCTTCAAGTATGATCTACCTGATATTGATCCTTCATATCCATGATCATCTTTTTTTCTCTAACCTCGTAGATTACATGTCTATTTACAATTTCTTTAATAACATCTGGAATAAGTAGCTTTTTCCTTATTTATTCCTCTAGATCCCGGGAATCCCGTTCTCTAAGACAAGTTATCCTCTTGGGTTTTATCACTTATAATGTCATTTCTCTAATGGATATTCCTTCATCTTGAAAAATATGGGTAAATATTTCCACAAATTTATTTAGAGCTGGACTTACATTCTTGTACAACATTTCATTGAGGGGAGTAATTACTCTAACACATCTCATGTCAGGTGGACAAACTAATATCTTTTTCCAGTTACTCATGTTGATCTTTACTTCTAGAGTTCTATTAATACTTCTATACATTACAATTTCCTACACATCTGGCATCACCTTTACCCATGATGCTCCTGCATGGTTATTTTATTGTGCTCCTCCTAATAGTGCATTGGAAAAATTGTCTAAACTATCATAAAAAACAATAATTGGGACTGGTAGATCTAGTCCCTTTCTGAAAAGAGGATCTACTCCTATATGGTTTATTCCAACATGCACATAATAATCATTTTTCTGGATTTCATTATCAACCATTTCGGGTTTTAGCACAAACATTATAAATTATCCTCTATTTTTTATAGACATGAGTTTTCTATTTATCTTCAAATAACATTGTCATTTCACAATATGGTTCCCAGAACTTCTAGTATACCTCAAACCAATCAACTATGGGAGTCTTCTATTCTTGAAAATCTCTTCATTATGAATGGATATTAGTTTCTAAAAATGAAATAGATATCCTTCTATCTCCTCTAGTTTTACTAGCTCTAGAGAGTCTTCAGATGCACTAACCTGTGTACGAATCTTGGATATTCGAGGATGGATCAAAATAGGGTTATTTACTTCTTCCTCATCTGATACAGAATCATATTTCTTTGAGTACTCTGAATATAAATAATATAAACATGCATCATCTGAGTCTAAATATTTTCCCCAAATAGGAACAAACAATATCTCTTATTAATCTTCTATCATTATTGATTTAAGACTACCCCATCTTTTATCTTCACTTAGGAAACCATCAGCTCTGTGACCATTCTTTCCGAATAACCAACAACAATCAGAATTGGATTGAGATTATTTAGGGAATTAGGGATACTTCCCATATTTTCCCTTAAAATTTTTTCTCATATCCTTCTCTCTTATATCTGGTCTAATAAATCACTTAGATTGGTATGGCTTTATACCATAAAATCTCCTTGATGATTTTCTCTTCCCAAATCATGTCACGAATTTCTAAAGTGATTTTTTCATTCACACTATCCATCCTGACACTGTGTTTTCATCTTTGTTGACATTTTCCAGGCTCCTACTTTGTAGTACTACACCCATATTTTCCCTCAACACCATATATTTTTATTAAACAAGATGAAATCATGTATGGAAGATTTCTTACATCCTGTAAGACATGACTCTAGGTACAATATAGTATTATCACCTAAATTATTGTTTCTACTTGAACTCTTAGAGTCTCGTGATGATCTTAACTCCATAAAAGAAGTGTCTTCAACGATTTTTGAACAATTTTAGGCCAAATTCATGGAATCTTCTTGATAAATACATCTATATATTATTCTTGATCTCCTGGTCCAAGAAGAAAATAACAATGCGGAAACTTATAAAGTAATTATTCAAAGTAACACATGTCAAAAATTTGGATCTTGGTTAAAGTAGTTCAAGATTTTCCTACCAATTCTTCATTCTAATTAACTATTGAATTTCCCACAAACTCCTATTTAAGGAAATCAGCGACTACTTTTATAACATCAACTAGGAATGTAACATATTCTTGGATAGTTTTTCTCACTTCTGAGTGTCTCAGCAGCATATCCCAAAATCTCCCAACATTACCACTAAAGTTAGGTCCAAAAAAATTAAGGTCACTATCTATGGTCCACAACTATAATCCAACTGATAATATATAATATCAAATATCAAGATCCCATTCCTCTATGTCTTCCTTCAGATCCTTTCTGCAGTCTAGATTTAAGATCATCCTATATTGACGAACACCATGCGAATGTGTTTTCTTTGTCCTATATACTTTATGAATATAGCTTAGATACGAGGAATTAGATTCCCCCTTGATCTTCTAAAACAAATCCTTGTACGATCCATTATTTAGTTCACAAAGAATTGGTTTCTCAGAAAATTCCTACCATACTGGCCTAGCTTCTCAAGGATTTACACCAAGTCTTTTAGTGGGATATGACATTGTCTCTTTCATTTTCCAATTCTCTTCTAGTTTGACTTATATGTATTCAACTTTCTTGATCTTTGTATTAAGGTTTTTTGATACACTCTCTATATCCCCATGTTACCATTTATCTTTTGTAATAATATCATGGATCTGTTTTGGGTATTCTTGGATTCTTTGAGGAATAACCATAACTTCTTCCTGATATTATTGATCTTCTCCTGCTGATGGTCGTGCCTAATTTTTTACAGTATATCTTCTGAATATACATGCTCATTCAGTATCTCTGTGTGGATCCAAATTAGAGACAGTAGCATCAGGTTGATTGGAAAAATCTCCTAAAGCTTTCCCTTCAAGCCTCTTCCTAATATCTCAGATATTTGGTCTGACACTATATCATTTTATGACCTTATTTTATTGTTCAATGAAGAATAATTCTCCTTCAAGATTTCATAGTTTTTTAGATCTTCTATTTTTCTATACGCCGTATTTCTTTTTGACTTCTACCCTCTGTCAATGAAAACATTGACCCCACTTTCCCCTTTTTCAAAGTAATTAGCCATCATTAATAGACATCCCCAATTATAATATCACTCATCATCATCGCCTCCCACTCAATATCATAATCACAATAATCCATCGCCCCAACTCAACTCAATTATACATACCATCAATATATGTTTTGATATTTCTCTTATCCACTAACACGTTCACCATTGAGATTTTGTTTTCAATTTATAATTTCTGATTCGATATTTCCATTATGTTTCAATTAATGATACTTTCATTCTGTTATTTCCACTCATATTTATATTTATATATTTTGTCATCTAGTTTAAATGACAACATCAACATAATATAAATTTTAAACTATAAAAATTTGTTTGGTTTAAAATATATGATCTGTAGATTCACCTAAAATATCACTTTTAACAAGTAACATGTATTTTCAGTCATACTAATAACATTGTGTCTTCGGTTGATTTGATCATAGTTCTTACATGCCACAAATGACATTTATTTTGATCTAAAAATTTACTTTCAAATGGAAAACACACACATTCAGCCACGCTAGTAACACTGTGTATCAGATTGAAGTGAGGTAAATTATTGTATGGAAAAAATGAACAACATAAATTGGTTTTAAACTATAATTACAATATAAGTGTGTTTTCATTATTTTCACAATGTTATTTCTATTTTCAACTAAAATATTGGTTGTTCATGTGTTCATTGTCGCGAATCCCTTGTTTTTTCCCATTTTTTGGGGTTCAAAAGAATTAAATGTTAGGAGGATTTAAATACCAAAATTTTTTTCATTAAAACTTAATTTAATTTTGAGTTTCGGGGTGTGGTGTTCACCACTTGGATGATCTAAAATGGAGTTCTGAGCATTGAAGGGTTTTGATAATAATATCATTAAAACAATACTTTTCTTCCCACAAAAGTGCATTTGTTGTGAAATGATTATATCTCAATAAATGGTATTCCAAACGAGGAAAATCATAACTTTAGTTGAGCCTATAATGATAATTTTCCCTTCGAGTGTTGTTAGTTTTGCTTGTAATGAGGCTCTTTGGTGTTTGTCGGTGTAGATGGATTGATAATTAAATTTAATTTATATACTAACATAAATAAATTTTTTATTTATTATGGAAATCCATTTGATTCATCTATTTATATCCCAGATATATTTCTCTATGGGATTATGTAATTATCATATCCATGAAACATAGAGAGGGGGATAGAAAGGGTAAGTGGTTGGAATTTGGTGATGATAACATCATATCGAATGAATGAGACCTGATTCATAATGATGTCGATGAGAAAAGCATGACAATGATGACAGATTCAAGCATCAATAATGTTCATTGAGGCAAGGCTTCAATATTTATGGATTTTATCTACCTATATGTGATTTATAATTATGGAATATTGTGTTCAATTTTTCTCATCAATGTTGCATATCCCCATCATATTATAATTCCTTATTGGTGTGGATTAATTTTTTGGCATGTTCATTTCATTTGTATTTCTTTTGTAGCACCTTTAATTGATTTATGGTTTCACAATGTACAACATTGACCATAACATTGACTTTTTTGGTGGACTTATTCCATTATTCTTAGTGTATTCGTCATCTGTCTACAATTAGGCCAGTGATTAGACTTTCCTGGTTCAATTTGATTTCTGATTGAATTCCTGGGTCATGTGCATTTATTGTATTTGACCTAGGAGGTTATGGGGAAGGAAATGATCTATGGATGTCAGAATACTATGATGGCAGGGGGGGCTGGATTCTTCCTCAAACAATGACGTGTAGGGTGACTAGATTTCCATGGGTGGTGTTAGGGTCTACTGTTTTCGATGCATTCTCATCGATGATTCACGTACTATTTCTGTCTGGAGGTGACATGATCGCTTTTTTCCCAACAATCCTAGTTTCCAATTCATGAGACTTACATCACCTTAATTGAAGATGTCAGCTTCTTGATCAAAATGGGAGGATGGTATGTCAGTTCCTCCTTCAATGGATTTATCCTTGGAGCTCGTCGCTTATTTTGGGTCTCCATTATAGATTTAATCCATGTTCATGAAACATGTTCTCAACATTATCTCAAGGTGGACACTGGTTAATTATGTTTCTTATGCCATGACAGGGAAGCAAACTCTAGTCAATGTAGATTGTAACATTGGGAATGTCTTGACATTTTTGGACATTGGGTTTGTTGGGCACATATAAAGTCCTCCTATTTTGTAGGGAATCTCATATGTGATACTTATTAGATAGTTATGTAAAATTGGTATGTGGCCAGCGGGCTTCATGGGTTTGGGGCGGATGGGGGGTGGGTGGACCTAAAAATTATGACTGTTAAGAGAATAGGCCAATGTGCATTGATCCCACTCAGGTGTGGGATTAGGTAGGTTGATCCCATGTGGGTGAGGGCTTACTCGCGTGCCTAATAAAAGAAAATTGAAAATATATTCTTCATTAAAATTTTATTATTGTATTAAAAATTAAAAATTAAACAATGAAATATTATTTCTCACTATAATAACTATTATAAATCACCATTTATTAACATGTGAATTTTAAATAGGTTGATATTTACTATTTTAATAAGATATTATAATATTTATATTGAAACTATTAAGTATATCCACATGTTGTGTCATACCACCTCTCAAAAAATGGAACTTATCACCCCTTTACATGATTTCTATTCTAAAATAGTCATTATAATCATAATTTTTTTTGGGTCGATTTAATTTTCTTGTTATTTGATTTTATTTTTTTCATAGGAAAATAGGAAAAACCATATGAGAACATTAATAGCCTCCAATAAAACTAATCATTACCTAGAGATTCATCGTTCATTCGCATGTCCAACTATTTGTATCACTACATAACCAATATCATCATTCATCGACCCTCACCAATCACTCACCAATATTACATCACAATAGTTTTCCACCACATCAGCATTACGTCATGCCACTATTAACCCATATAAATATGTTCCATCACATCCCTTAAGATTATAGGTAATGTAAATTCATACTTCTCACCACAATTAGCATTTAGAATGTTAAAAAATAGAATATTTAATTGATTATATAAATAATATATTTTTTAAAATGTGGGTAATCACGCAATCTACCTGTTTATGCGAGGAGGGGTGGGTTTTAATTTTTATATCACAATATATGTGATATTTTGTGGACAAACTCACATGGGATTAAAATCATGTGTGCGTGGACTTGCATGCATTGGCCCACCCATTTCAAATTAATAATATTAGACACAAAAAACGTATTGAATACTCTGTCGGCCACTAGGTAGTTGATTCCGGAGGTGAAAGTCCTCTGAGGATTTTTACCTCAGGAATCACATACATATTGTATAGTGTAGATATTCTATATTTGTTCAAAGGATTAATGTCTTCAGTGGATATATTTTTCACATGTTTAATGTATTGTGGGGATAGGAAGGTCATATGTTTAATATCATATAGGGTTAGATGACTCGCCGATTTAATGCCTTTTGAGGATAAACATGTCATATGTTTAACATCATGTGGGGATGGATGAATCACAAGTTATATGTCTTGTGGATATGAATGAGTCATAGGTGTAATGTCATTGATGGGATATATGTTGGGTCGTAGAGGATGGAAAGAGGGGGGGGGGGTGAATTTCCTTCTCAAAAATAATTAACAATTTAAAACAATTATCAATGCAGCGGAAATAAAAAAGGCAAGACACAATTTGATAACGAAGTTCGGCTTAATTCCCAAGCCTACGTCTCCGCTCCCAACAAGAACCGTTGAGAGATTAATTACGTCAGCTTGCTTTTTAATGGTTGTAGCAAGAAACCCACTAGCCGTTTTAAGGTAGGCTAGAACCCCTTCGTACTGCTTGCTTTTTTATTATGGTTGTAGAAAGAAACCCACTAGCCGTTTTAAGGTAGGCTAGAACTCCTTCGTACAACTTTCTTTTTTATTTTGGTTGTAGCATGAAACCCAAATGAAAGAAATAATGGAAATGAGAGGTTTGTTTTAATCCAAACCAAATGAAGAACTAAACAAATAAAATAATACAAACACACAGAAGCCTTGAGCCCCAAAAGTGTGAGAGAAGCTGATGGAGAGGGAGCTCAATCTTCAAGGATGGAAATGGATCACAAGAGGCCTTGGAGATTTGTCGTTAGAGCGTCAATATATCAAAATATATTTCGGTTGTGTTCCAGGCATCCATGGTTTCTTATTTATAGGAGAAATACCCATAAACACTTCAATATGGCTGTTGGAGGGCTTCCGGTGCTGTTGGATGTCAAAAGTACAAGTCTGGTCAAAGCCCATTGGCTAGTTTGACTGCTCACAGCGGCTGGCATGTGGTGTCTCACCGGCTGGCTGGTGGTCCACCGGCTGGCCGGTGCTGAGGTCCCGGCTGGCCGGTGGTCCAGACAGAGCATGCTTTCTTTCTGGGTTCCACCGGCTGGCCGGTGGTCATCCACCGGTTGGCCGGTGGCACCAGGCAGTGGGCAAGTCTACTACTTGGGTCCTCCGGCTGGCTGGTGGGCAAGAACCGGTTGGCTGGTGCCCATACCGGCTGGCCGGTGCTCTAACACCGGCGGACCGGTGGCTCTGGCAGAAAGCAATGCTTCTTCCAGAGACCACCGGTGGCCGGTGGAAATCCACCGGTTGGCTGATGGACTCAGAGAGTCCACTATCAGCCTTCTTGGGCCAACTCCTGGGCAACCTTTTTCCTAGCATCAAAACACTTGAAAACAAGTTAGAACACGATGAGAGTGATTGTGATCATTAAAATCCAAGAGAGAGGGGTAAAACAATCTCCCCCTATTTTGATGATCAAAATCACAAAAGAGAATGCTTTAAAAAGGATATGTCAATTGAAAACTTAAATAAACAATTTTGGACATGAAAATATATTAGAGATTATTTCAAAAACAAAATTTAATTGATGTACCATGTATTGAAAATGATCTTAATCTAAAGAGAATGAGTCATTTTGAAATTGTAACCATAGGTCATTTTTTGTTTTAAAAAGAAACAAAATAAATAACTTACCGGTTTTAAAAAAAATTGAACTTTTAATCAATTGAAATATGTAACTAGTAAACAGATAAATTTCTCCCCCTTTGGGATTATCAAAATAGGAGGGAAAAAGAAAAAGAATGAGAAGAAATTAGATATACAAAAAAAATTGAATTAAAATAAAAAAGTGTTAAATATTAAATAGTGCTCATTGACGAATCATTCCTAACTCCCCCTTAATAAAATCAAAATGTTCAACCGGGAGCGGTTTGGTAAAAATATCAGCTAATTGGAAATCAGTAGAAATGAAGTCCAAAGTGATATCCCCTTTTTGAAAATGGTCACGAAGGAAATGATGCCTTAAGTCTATATGCTTTGTTCTAGAGTGTTGTATTGGATTATTATAAATACTAATGGCGCTAGTGTTGTCACACCGAATAGGGACATGATCGTAGGAAAGGCCATAATCCAAGAGAGTGTGCTGCATCCAAATAATTTGGGCACAACAATTCCCAGCGGCTACGTACGTGGCCTCGGCAGTAGAAAGAGCAACACAGTTTTTCTTCTTGCTACTCCACGATACAAGGGACTTGCCTAGCAGATGACAGGTTCCACTAGTACTCTTTCGATCTAATTGATATCTGCCAAAATCAGCATCCGAATATGAAGAAAGTTCGAAAGAAGTATTAGAAGGATAAAATAAACCAATGTTGTTTGATCCTCTTAAATACCTAAAAATCATTTTGACCGATTTAAAATGAGATTCTTTGGGATTGGCTTGAAAATGAGCACAAAGGCAAACACTAAACATGATGTCAGGACGGGTCGCAATTAGTTAAAGTAGACTCCCGATCATACTCCTATAAAGCTTGTTATCAACCGGTTTCCCGACATCATCTAACGTAAGCTTATAGGAAGTACTCATGGGGGTACTAATTTCCTTTACTTGATCCATACCAAAACAACTTAAGAGCTCGTTTGTGTATTTTCCTTGGCTTAGAAAAATACCTTTTGAATTTTGAATGATTTGAAAACCGAGAAAAAATTTCAATTCCCCCATAAAGCTCATTTCAAATTCTTTTCTCATTAAATCTGAAAAATCAGTACAAAGTGATTCTTTGGTAGAACCAAAGATAACGTCCTCGACGTAGATTTGGACGATTAAAATATCTTTTGAAGTGTGTTTTAAAAAGAGGGTACAATCAGCTTGACCCATTTTAAAATCATTTTCTAAAAGGAATTTTGTTAACCGCTCATACCAAGCCCGAGGGGCTTGCATTAAGCCATATAGAGCCTTGGTTAATTTAAAAACATGATTTGAAAATTTTGGATCTTCAAAACCGGGAGGTTGTTCAAAAAATATTTTTTCTGAAATAAAACCATTTAAAAAGGCGCTTTTAACATCCATTTGAAAAAATTTGGAATTTAAGTGGGCGGCGAAAGCCAACAAGATCCTAATGGATTCCAATCTAGCAACGGGTGCAAAGGTTTCACCATACTCAATTCCTTCTTCTTGATTATAGCCCTTAGCTACTAGGCGAGCCTTGTTCTGGGTTATATTTCCTTGATCATCAAGTTTGTTCCTAAAAACCCATTTAGTGCCAATAATTGGATGATCATTGGGTCTTTTAACAAGAGTCCAAACAACATTTCTAGAGAATTGATTTAGTTCATCTTGCATTTCAAGAACCCAATTCTCATCATTAATGGAATCATTAATGGTTTGAGGCTCTAGGTGAGAAATGAAGGCTTGATGTTCAACCTCGTTGAGGATTGATCTTCTAGTTTGAGTACCGGCTTGAAGATCACCTATAAAATTTTCTAATGGATGGTCTCTAGAAGGTTTCCAAACCTTAGGTAAGGTGGAAGGCAAATAAGGTTCATGATCATCATCCTCCTTGAGAGGAGAAGAGGAATCATTTAATTCAAGTTTATCAAGCTTATCTTCAACATCTTCAATGACCGGATGGGGTTTTGGAAGATTTTCATCAAACTTTACATGAGATGATTCTTCGATGGTTTTTGAACATTTTTTGAAGACACGATTGGCTTTGCTTGAGTTGGAGTACCAAAGAAAAATACCTTCATCGGATTTGACATCAAATTTCCCTAGGTTATCTTTTGTGTTAAGGATAATGCATTTACAACCAAACAATTTAAAATAACCAACTTTGGCCAATTTTCCTTTCCAAAGTTCATAGGGGGTTTTCTTAAGAAGGGGTCTTACAAGGACTCTATTGATAGTATAACAAGCAGTGTTAACTGCCTCGGACCAGAAAAATTGAGGGAGGTTGAATTCACTAAGGAGGGTTCGAGCAATTTCTTGGAGAGTTCGGTTTCTCCTTTCAACCACTCCATTTTGTTGTGGAGTCCTAGGGGCAGAGAAGGTCTGATTGTATCCTTGAGAGGAACAGAATTCATCAAATTCTTTGTTCTCGAATTCACCTCCATGGTCACTACGGAGCGATATAATTTTATATCCTTTTTCGTTTTCTACTTTCCTAGAGAATTTCAAAAAGGTTCTACAAGCATCATTTTTATGAGCTAAAAATAAAACCCCAGTGAAACGAGAAAAGTCATCTACTAGGAAAAAGGTATAGGATTTTCCACCTAGACTTGCTACATGGGTCGGACCAAAAAGATCAAGATGTAGGAGCTCAAGAGATTTTGAAGTGGACACTTCCTTCTTAGATTTGAAAGAAGACTTGTGTTGCTTGCCAAGTTGGCAGGGATCACAAATCAAATCTTTCTTAAACTTAAGTTTAGGAAGGTCACGTATGAGCTTGGTCTTATTAAGCTTTAGAAGTGAATGAGAGCTACAATGACCCAACCTTCTATGCCAAAGCCAAGACTCATTGTCAGGAGCACTTAAACATTTATCATTTTGGCTAGCTAAAGACTTTAAATCAATAATGTAAACATTTTGAAAACGGGAAGCAGCAAATATCAATTTGTTTTGAAAATCAAACACATTGCATAAATCATTTTGAAAATTTACCAAAAAACCACTATCACAAAGTTGACTAATGCTAATTAGATTATGTTTTAAACCTTTAACAAATAAAACATCTTTAATTAAAGAGGTGATACCAAATCCAATGGTACTTATTCTGACGATCTTTCTTTTGGAATTGTCACCGAAGGTGACGTATCCTCCATCGAATTCTTCAAGGGAGTTGAACTCGGAGGGATCGCCACACATGTGCCTCGAGAATCTGCTGTCGAGATACCACGAGCCTTTCTAAGTCCAAATTCTTTGGCATTTATCCTAGAAAATAAAGAGAGAATAGATTTTGGTACCCATATATGTTTGGGTCCGGAAAGATTAGCTAAAAGAGACTTTTGAACCCATATTTTTCTAGAGGGTTGCCATCTAAAATACTCATCCGAGTAGGTAATGGTTTTGGGGCTTCCATACCTTGCATTTTTACAATCACATTCATAAATCATGTGCCTGGTCTTTTTACAATAATTACATTATTTATATTGAGAGCTCCCCCTTACAAAAGTAGTGGGTGCTCTAAAAAAAGTGGCTTGTTTGTTAAATCCAAGTCCATGTGTTGTTCTAGCCGAAGGCTGAGAACCTAGTAATTTGGTCAAATTTTGTTCACCTTGCGTGAACATGGAAAGAGACTGCCTTAGATCTTTAATGGTTGAATTCAAAGAATCAACATTTGGAATATCATGTATCTTACGGGTAAGTTCCTCATTCTTTTTGAGAAGTTGTTCTTTTTCAGAAATGAGAATTTTATTTTTATTTTTCAAAGCCATAAATTTAGAGGTATGTTCGTGAAAACCTTTTTTCTAATTGATCTCTCGCATTTTGGATATCTTCATAGGACATGTCATTATTGAAAGAGGAAGATGAGGAAGAGGAGTCGGAAGAAGATACCTCATCAAATGCCATTAGGCATTGTTCACCTTCATCTCTTGAGTCGCTTGAAGACATGGAGTCATCACTTGCACTCCATGTGGATGCTTTGAAAGCCTTCCTGTTTTTCTTTTCATTTACCCTTTTCTTGAAAATGGAGCACTCCGGTTTGATGTGGCCTTTCTTTCCACATTCAAAGCATGTAACTTCATTCTCCGCTTTGGGCTCTTCCTTTCGTGCCCTTCGAAAGTTCTTCTTTTTCTTCATGAATTTGCTCATTTTTCTTTCTAGTTGAGCAATCTCAGATTCGCTATCTGTGGAGGAGCTTTCTTCCTTTTCTTTGAAAGCAATTATCTTTTTCTCCTTGAAGGTTTTACCTTCTTTATTGGCTTGCCTCTTCATGGTGATCTCGTAGGTCATGAGTGATCCAATGAGCTCTTCAACCGGCATTTTCATGACATCTTTTTCTTCTTGAATTTCGGTCACCTTTGGTGCCCATGAACTTGGTAGGACCCAATGAATCTTCTTGACCATGATTTCTGCAGAAACATCCTCACCAAGAGATATTCTTCGAATTCAAACGTCAGTAAAATGAGTAAACATTTCAGTAATTGATTCGTGTGGGTGCATGGTGAAACTTTCAAAATCATGGCGATACATTTCTAATCTAGTGTCTTTGACTTTGTTAGTGCCCTCATGTGTTACATATAAAAGTTTCCAAATTTCATAAGAAGAGGAGCAAGTAGAGACACTGTTGAATTCCTTACGGTCTAGCCCACAATGGAGAGCATTCATGGCTTTTCCATCAAGCTCAAAATTGGCAATGTCTTCGGGGGTCCATTTGGACTCATCCTTGTTAGATAATGTATAGCCTTGCATTACAATACTATAGATAGGATAACCAATGCTTCTATGAAAAGTAATCATGCGAGTTTTCCAATAAGTGTAATCGGTTCCATAAATGAATGGAGCCCGAGTCATAGAATACCCTTCGGGAGCATGCGAGGAATTAGCCATCACTAAGGATCTTAAGATTGTAACCGGTTAAGGTATTATACAAACGCTTCCTCTGATACCAAATGTTGGGTCGTAGAGGATGGCAAGAATGCTATGCTTCTACCAGAGACCACCGGCGGGCTGGTGGAAATCCACCAGTTGGCCAAGGGACTCAGAGAGTCCACTATCAGCCTTCTTGGGCCAACTCCTGGGAAACCTTTTTCCTAGCATCAAAACAATTAAAAACAAGTTAGAACACGATGAGAGTTATTGTGATCATTAAAATCCAAGAGAGAGGGGTACAACAATATGTTGGTCACATATTTACCATATTATGGGGATATATTGATTATATATTTAATGTCTTATGATTAATGGTATGTGGTTAAGTGTATCCCTAGGGGTGAATATTTCACACATGGGATTTGGTTAAATGTGCCTCGAGGGGAAAGATTTTTCATTTGGGATTTGATCAGGTGTTTCCCTTGGGGGGAACTTTCACTCATTGGATTTGATAATGTGTTGGGGGTGTCGGGATTTGAACACCATGGAGATACCCCAAATATGCTGTTTTGTTTGGATTAAACCTAATGGAGGTGTCCTATGTACCATTTATTGAGAATTTGGGATCAGAACCCACGTAGTTCTATGCCATAGATTTTGGTTGTGTGATAGGATCAATCAATGCAGTTAAACATCATGTAATGGGGACCCACATGTCGTGGAGGGATAATTTGAGTGGTATGGTGAGGGTCATATTCATGGAAGTTTCTTGAAGGAGGAGTATTATCCCATGGTGAGGGAGGATGGTGTGGGGATTGTGCATGGATATGTACCAAAGTAGGTGGGTTATTTATAGTGAGGGAGAAGGTGTCATTCAATGATGATCATACATGGGAAATTCCATGCTCATCACACAAGGTAAGTCTACTATTTAATAGTATGTGTTTATTACATTGTTTTTCATTTAATGTTGTATGACTAAGATTTGATGTTAGAGAGTTTGAAATTATATATCATAGATATTTGCAGGGCCTACACCTGGGGGGGGAGCAGTTCCACGTACAAGTAAAAGATCTAGAATAAGGCCTCCCTACTATTAAAGGTTGACAGTTTCCCACGATGGTTAAACTTTTTTGGATTATGTTTCTACCTCGCATGCACCTATGGGAGGGGAAAGGTGTAAACATTATCATGTAAGAGTTGAAATTAGGGGATCAATGTAAGGATGCCTATTATTAGGAGAAAATGGAAATAGGGTACGTTTCCTTAGGAGAAAATGGTAAGGTGATAGACAAGTCCACACTTGAAGCATAGGGGGTTTCGGATTAGGGGACCAAAATTTATTCCACTTGACTCTATTATTCTGCACAAAAATGGTGTTTCCCGATCTATGGGATCCATCACAAATCCAATGCATGCATATAGGAGGCATATGCACACACAACTTCTAAGGTTACTCATTAATTAGGGTTAAGTGAAGGGAGATTCTCTTGTATGAACCCGATGAAACTAATAATGTGTTGTGTGAGGAACACTCAACCCTAGGATAAGGCACTTCAGGGACCTTGGGAGTTTAGTCACACAAGTTATCTACGCTTTTGAATCAATGTAATTTGGTATTGAGTAATGTAGGGTAGAGGCCATGATTCTACCAAATGACCAAGTGAACTGGCCTCATTTGTTGGGTAAGGACTTATACAAGGTACATCGATCATGATTGTTTGTATTCATGTTTTATTTAGGGTGAATTCGGGAAATTAAATGAGACAAATTAAATGAAATTGGTAAAATTCCATGATTCCAGACATATGATTTCTCCTTGTTTCACTAGAATGGGTCTTGGTTATCATATGTGTGTATCACAGGCAGTAAAGTTTCCGTAGGGTAATCTGGATTATTTTTGGAGGATGGACCCGATAGAGGAGGATGACCCATGGAAAAAGTATTTTGTTATTTTTAGCAGAATATCATGGGAAAGTGAGATGGGTGCATCTCTAATCTGGATACGAAGAGCTGGTTGGAGGATATTTAGATCACATTTTATTATTCATGTTTGGGTTGATTTTTGGGATCCATTTAATGTTTTTCAAATGTATAGAGATATGTGTTAGTGGTGAACATTGTATATTGGTCAATGTAATAAGAGAGTTGAATTGGGGATGACAAGTATAAGGTGTTTCATGTAGAGTTATATCATTTGAAATTGTGGGTGGAAAAGATGAAGGAGCTTATTTCTCTCTAATAGGTAATCCAAAATTTGTGGGAACATGGGACAATATTCAAAAAACTCCATTACATTTCCCATGATATATTTCTAGATGAGGAGTCCAGATCGTGGTATCTAGAGGAGTTTTTGGTCCCATTAATCAATTTTTCAGTCATCTTATATACAGTTCCTTTGTATTTAGCAGTGTAGAATAAAGAGGAGATTATAGATAGAATGTATTCACAGGGACGTGAGGCTCAAGAGGGGGGTTTGTAGGGTGTCTGAGGATTGGTGATTTAGGTAGAGGATCATGGATATCTAGTAATTTGGGGTTTAGACCTATAGATAACCAAACTAGTATACCATTACATTACATTCATGGTATCGAGTCTCCTGATCTTTTACTGGGGATTCTCATTTTCATGTGATTTCATTACGGATCATGATCATCCATATGATCTGTATCCAATATTATAGTGGGGGCAGTATCATATGGGTAGTCGTGCCATATTTTTATTAGTATTAGTAGTTTCCTCCAAGTCATTTTCAATGGGACGGACCACTGATTCTTGATTTGCAGTCAAGGGTAGATGGATTTTGCATAGGGTGACCTTGAGATGGTCCCTAACATAAAGTAACTAGGACTAGTCTTGGTCATGGAGGACATTATCAGAGAGGAAAAGGATATAGTCAGGGTGTAGATGCATGTGATAGAGGAAAAAATTCTAGAAGGTTAAAATGTTTTCAAATATACAAGCAGTTTATTAGATACCCTAGTTATTTCATTATTTGATTTAGGATCCTCATACTCCTTTTTTAATCCTACTTTGGTACTTAATTTGGGACTGGTGGTGGAGAGACGTCTCATGCCCATGGTATTATCCACTACAATTAGAAATCAAATTATTTTTTAGACATTTTGGCGGGGCGTGGATTGGTGATGGGGAAACACCAGTTGGTTGCATATTTATTCTTTCTATAGATACAACCATAAAATGTAATACTTGGCTTTGATTAGAAGTATTTTTTGCAAGAATTCATTTTATGTTTATATAGTATAGTTTTATTTTCTAATGTATATGGTAAGTGAGTTGAATTACTTAAAGAAAGGGGTTATCAGATAGGGTATAGGAATGTGGAGCCTCTTTATCTCAATTGGAAGAACTGTTAGTGGATGATCAGTTAGTGGATGTTCCCATAGATGTGGATGATTTCATTCATGTATGAAAAAATGAGGTAGTGAAACTATCCCCTCAATGTGATTCCATGTTGGCGATATATTTTCAATATGTTTTATCTCCAATGCTGATGAATCCTTATTGAATGATGTCTATAGAGTCTTGCGAGTTTATGCTATAGGTTGATGACCTAATGTTGATGGGATTAATCAGACCTTATGTATCTTCTAAGATATGTCCAATGATGTTTTCCAGGATGGAGGACGATAGTTTGAGGTTGTGTGTGAACTACCAGATTCTGAATAAGGTGATGTTCAAGAACGATTATCCCCTTATGATGATGAATGATCTATTTGACTAGCTAAAGGGAGACAATTGGTTTTTTAAGATTTAATTGTGGTTTGGAAGTTACCACATAAAGCTAGAGTATGAGGATGTCTCAAATAATACATTTAGTTGCAGGTATGGGCACATAATGTTTGAGTTAATAAAAATTACTGACAGAAATTCACCAGCTGTTTTCATGGGGATTATGATTTCTATGTTCCATGTGTTCCTAGACTAGTTCATAGCCATGTATATTATTGAAATCTTGATTTCGTCAATATTTTAGGATGAGCATGTTGACCATATATGAGATGTCTTGTAGGTCGTTTGACACCACTATCTCTTTAGAAATCTGTCCAAGTTTATGTTCTATATGAGAGATGTGCATTTCCATTTGTATGTAGTGTATCGATGGGGTGTGTCCATAGACCCATCAAAGACCAAGGTAGTTGTTTTTTGAGAATCACTTATGAATGTGAAACATGTCTGTATTTTACTTATCATTGTATGTTGTTACAAGGGTTTTGTATTTAGACTTTCTCAATTTTTAACATTGGTAGTATCAGTGACTAGGAAGGACTAGGCCTTCGTCTAGACTAATCAATACCAGGGAGAATTCAGTTACCTAAAAGAGAGAGTGATCATTTCCCCAATCCATTTTTTTCCTAAGGAGAGAGTGTTGTTTGAGTTTTTCTATGACACGGACCATCTATAGTTGGGATGTGTCTTTATGAATTAGAGGGAGGGAATATTTAATGGTTCTAGTAAGATATATCCCTATGATTGTAACTATCATCCCCTATTATCTAGAGTTGGTAAAAGTTTGGTTTGCGATAAATTTGTGGAGTCATTACCTCATCGATGAGAAATGTTTTGTTTTCACAGACCATAAGAGAATGATATATTTCTTCTCTCATTGGGATTTGAATCAATACCATTACAAGTCGATAAATTTGTCTAGTATTTAGATTTTGATATATTCAACACATCCAATAATTTGGAATGTTGTTACTAATGTGTTGAGGTAGAAGTCCCTATGATATGTGGTTTGAGAGTCTGTGGATATTAGAACGGGTTGGAGGAGCTTATAGTGATACATCTTGTTGAGAGGGAAAGTAGTGAAGGATGTTGTCGTTATCATATGATAGTGGAATCGACCTTGATGTAGTAGTTAGAGTAGTCTCGATAGAGAATAACAAAGGTAGAGGTGATTCATGATCATGTTGTCCATGGTGAAATTATAGTGGTATAGTCGAAGGATGGTCTTGTTTCAAGGGGAGATTGTTTATTCCATTGGAAATGGGAAAGGAAGTTCTATATGGGTTTCATATCACACCCTTAGTGGTGTATTATAGTGTTTCTAAGATGTATCATGGATTGATTAGATAGCTTTGGTGGTCTGGGATGAAGTTGTTTGTGGTAGATTTCATGGAATGATGTTTCACGTGTTGGTATGTGGAAATTTTGCACCATGTTCTGGGTGGGTTATTGCTGGATTTGGATTTACCTAAGATAAAATAGTATTAAATTTTGAGGGATTTCATTACTGGGTTACCTTAGGATTAGGGAGGATGTGCTTTAGTTTAGGTGATTGTGGATTAACTAATGAATTCATATCATTTTATAGAGAACTATGAATTGAGTTTCATGGATGTTTTGGCAAGGCATTATGAGGATTATGCATTTAGGAATCATGGGATACTAAGGAACATTATCTCTCATTGGGATCCTTATTTTACCACATGGGTCTAGAGAGGATTGAAGCATGATTCTGGATTTTATTTTCATCTTTTCATGATTTTTCTTACTAAAATAGATGGGAAATAAGATAGGACTATCCATATATTAGAGGATTAATTGTGATATTATTTCGTAGATTTTGGAGGATTGGTAGAAATGAACCTAACTATGTTTGAGTATTCTTATAACATTCATTTTCACTCATCTATCAATATGGAACTATTTGAGGTGTTATATGTGTGTTCATTTTGTTCTCTGTTGTTTTGGTTAGAGGTAGGAGAGTCAGTGGTTCTTGGGGATGATGTAGTACAGACCATGTCTGAGAAAGTATTGATGGTTCTAAAGTGGATGTGGGTATCACAAGACCATTTGAAGACCTATTTTGATCATAGGTGGATTCTCTTAAATATTATTGTTGGATACCATGTGTTCTTGAGGGTTTCACCTCATTGGGGTTGTAGAGGTCTGTAAGAGGGAGTAAGATTTCACTCTAATTCATTGGGACCTTTTAGGTGTTAGAGTGCATTGGTGAGGTGGCTTATCGGTTGGAATATCCACCATGTCTAGATAGGATCTATGGTACCTTTTTCATCCTACAAATTTTTTGGTACGTTCACGATGACTCCCATGTCTTTGTTTTTGGAGAGTTGGATATCAAAGATGTCATGACATTTGTGTGGATACCAGTCGATTTCATCTATCATCAAGGGTATATATGTCATGGATGAGATATTCAATTTTTTCATGTAATATAAAGTCATGGAGTATTGGTGGTGAGTACATGGGATCATGAGATGCATTTTTCTTCCAAGTACCTGGAGGTTTTTTGTTTTTTTGGGTTTTATATTCATTGATGTTGTGATTCTTGAATCTTTTTTATTTATGTGATGTTCATTATTTCTGTACAGATGATATGTTTTATACATACAACAATTAAAGATAGGAAAACCTCTCACCAATCAAGATTCAAAATATTTATGAAATTTTTAAAATCTATGTGGGTGAGTCAGTGCTAGCAAAGGTGGATAATATCTTGATACTGTGGGTGGTTTTCCTTGATTTGGAAGGGTGGGTAGTATTGTGTAAATGTTTTAGCATTAATTATCTTAGGATATGTATGTTTTAAGGGTTGTGTGGATGGTTTTATAGAATATAGTTGGTTTTATGTTGGTCTGAGGTGGTTGTTGTGTTTTAGTTGTAACAAGATCTCTAGAAGGTATCTCATTTGATGGTTATTTGTACCCTTCCTATTCTCTTTATGATTGGATTTCTTCAATAAGGGATAGAATTATTTGAGATGTATCTAATATAATTGTATGTTCTTCCCAACATTTTTTTGGTCAGAATACATGTGATAATGGTGTCTGAGAGATGTTCCATGGGAGTTAAGGAGTGGATGGTGGAGTTTTAGTTGATATTTCAGATGGCTCACTATTTTACAAGGTAGGGGATTGTGTTTTTTCATAAAGGGTATGTAGTGTAGATAGATCAATTACGGTATATATTTTTAGAGGTGGAACATTTAGTGTTATTCCATTATTTACATGGATGTGGCGTTGTTACTAGTCTATGGTAGGGATTCCATGAGGACAGATACTTATGGTTCTGTTGATTTTAGGGTAGGTACATAGTAGGGATTGGCTGTGACATGGACTTCTTCTTACTAATTACTTTTTTGGCATAGGGGTTTGGATTTTTCTTTGGTCTCTATCCGGGTTTATTGGATCTACAATGTGGACATAACCATGTTTCTTATATACGATTTTGACTAAACACATCATAAATTGGTCCCTTCCATTACACTGCAAACTTATCCTATGTCAACACCTTAGCACCATAGTGAGGAGTTTTGCACCGAAATCATCTAAATTTCTAGGTTTCCTATAAATTTGTGACCCCCTATATACCCAATTTTCTTTTTTTCTTTTCTCTCTACTCATGGGAAACTCCTATGGGATTTTGGGAGGCCCCTCACCCTCTCCATGTGAGCATTGAATCCTAGAATCTGGAGATCAATATTTATAAATCCTAAGGTGATTCCTTTCCCTTCTTTTGCAATTTCCCCTATTATGCATTCCATTAATGGTTATGTTTCGGGAGATTAATGGTGTGGGTGTCATGGTGGATACATTTTGATATAGGAGTTTTGGTTCAATGTTTTTGATCCATCATTGGTTTGATCTTGTTTGTGCAGATGTCTGTTCTTTATCACACATTTACACAATGATTCCAGAATTTTTGTTTGAGGCAAGGAATCACTATTCTTCTCTTTGTTTATGTGCATTTATCAGATGTGCATGATTTTTTCAACCTTTGGTTGAATGGTAAATGATGGATTTAGAAGTTAATTAATTAGATATATATGTGTTTGATGGGAATATGGATTTATCACTTGTGTGTACTATTTTTGTGATATTGTCAATATGATGATGTTTTCTTATTTCCATTGCAAAAAATAACGGTTGTAGGAAACCATGTTTTCATTTTTGTTTTTGTGAATCCTGGGTCTCTTTATTTTGTATTCTGACTGGTTTTACCATGCCCAAATTGTTAAATCACTTATATATGATTAATAGATTGGTTTCCCATGGAAAGATGGATTTGTGTCACAATACCCATGATAAAGAAGAAGTTATTTTATATTAAATCCCTTAATTTTGGTAATATGTGGTAGCTAAAATGTGATTTTGTTTGTGGATATTCTTATTGTGAATCATTTTTGGTTAGGTAAAACTTTTTGGGTCTTGTGTGATGATGGTGGTGATTGGATTGTGTGTGAATTATGTTGGGCAGTGGAGTGATGGTTATTTGAAATGAGATGTGTTATAGGATAATGTGCAGTGGTTATGATGCATGGGTCTTCTAGTGACACTATTGGATTATAATGATGGCTTGGCATATATTGTGTTCTGGTGTGGCTGTATTAGTCACCTTGTTAGTCCTGGAATGAATTGAAATGATGAAACTGAATTGACATGGAATAAAACTAGATATAAGATTATGTTGTAAACAATGTGTTGTAATTTTATTAAATTAAATTAATGATTCCTTGGATTAAAAATGATATATGATAATTGAACATTCGTGAACTGCTATTGGCTTGAAATTTAAATAGGGATGGTGTGGTTATGTGTGGTGGTTATGAAGTGTTATGCATTTAGTGGCAGAAACAGTTGTGGTGGATGTCATGAAGTGTAGTGATGGTGATGTGGAGTATGATGGTGTATTTTATGTCATCTCATAGATTCGAAATTGTGTGATATATATCTATCATGTATTTTTTAATGTTATTTCTTTACTCACCCACTTGAGTTGAATAACCTTACTGACACCCAAATTTTTGTATTTAGGGTAATTTCCACAACATCAAGGTTTGCAGGGAATTGGATTATTGTCCACCTCATCTTCCTCTCTCTTCCTCCAATGGAAGTGATGATGCAAGTTGGTGTTGGAGATGGCCAAGTGATGAAATGATTTGGTGTTAGAAATTACCCAATGGTGATGAATATGTGACATGTGGTGGGGGTTATGCATGGTGGGAGGAGGGAATGAGGTTTATGTCTTTAACATTCATGATACCCTCCATCACTAGTTTTGTTATGTGGTTTTGATGTGATGATGATTGATGTTGGCACAAGATTCTAGACTGGGGGTGAGGTTGGTGATGATAAATGCATTCATTTTTATGTTTAATTTCATTATTTTTTTATTTTAATTGATTTAGATTTCACATTTTTTATTGAATTATCTTATATTTTGGTAATTTTTCATTTCTAGATTGATTTAGAAAAAAAATTCTTGTTAGTTGTCTAATGGATTTATTCTATACAAAGTATGCTGAAATGGAGAAGGGAATGTGTAATTGGAAAAAAGGGGGGCCACCACATAGGCTGGTCCTCAACCAAATTCAAGCCACATGGATATCCTATAGTGGTGGCCAACCAAACAGTCGGGAGTGCCTGCCCTGACATGGCAGTGGGGGTATATGGGTTACTCATGGAACACACAAGTTGGAGACCAGAAACACAATAATATGGGTTCTGGTCTTTATGGAGGTCTGACCCTGGGCAAGCCCCATAAGCCGCTAGGCATGGGCAGCAGACATGAAAGGAAAAAAAATACAAAGGTAGGGTAAAAATCTCACCCTTTTACCATAGCTCTTAATGCATTTTAGGGAAAATTGGTGTTGGGAAATGGAATTTATAGGGCTATTCCTATTGTGTATGGTAGAAAGATAAGCATCTCACTTGGGGGATTTTGCCACAAGCATTGGAATGGGTCCTTCGACCCCCATCTAGATTCTATGTCATTTATTTGGATGTGATCAATTAAATAGTAGAATAAGGCTCCATATTATTTTTATTTGTGATGTGCATTTCACCAAGGGCATTGTGAACTTGTAGAAATGTAATCATCCTATGAGAACTCAGTCTCTTGACACTCTCAGCGGTCAATTTAATACTCGTTAGCTAGCGTGGAACATTGTCGGGCAGTGGCCACACGGTGGCACCTTGGCTGGTGAGGTGAGGTGACCTCACACAACCTCACTACGGCTCACCACCCTACATGGAGTAGTGATGATCGTGCGATGATGAGGGCATACTAAGTGATGTCTCCAGGGAGGGGACGCATTGTGAAATCATGGATAATAACCAACATCAGCGACATATATAGAAGATGGTGGTGGTGGACCGGGGCGATGTTTGTGGAAGCACAATTCAGGCAGTGATTAACTCCTCCTAGGGTTTACTTTGGCAGCGCGATGGTGCGGTTTTTGGGAGACAACATAATGATTCAAGGAGGTTTCTCTGGTTTCCAGGGTTGTCTATTTTTTTGGGCTTTTGGTCAATTTTTCTATGGGCATCTGGTTTAGGCTTATAACCTTGTATCATTCGGTATATGGGAAATCATCAATGTTGTTGTTCTGTGCTTTTAGGCCATGATTTCTTGGTTTTTATGACATATAATAGGTGTCTTATTTCTTAAGTTAAAATAGGGTCCCATTCCTCTTATTTCAATAGAGAGTATTTCCCTAAATCATTTCTCCTATAATAATATAAAAAGAAGTTAATAATTTTTTTGTATAATAATAATAATATTATTATTTTTGATAATCATTTAGTTAGAATAATTTAATTTATCATTGTATCCACTAATATATTGTGATTTTTTATAATTTAAATATAATATATAATTTTATATGTACATATAAAAATATTCATATGTAATTAGTAATAATCAAAATTATAATTATAGATTTTCATTTTTGTATGATATTATATTTTCCAAAATAAAAATAATATTATTTTATAAATAATTACTCATAATATTATATGTATATAATGAATCTTATTTAAAACTATTATTAATAGTAATTTTAATGTAATTAAAGAAAATAACATTAGTTCCATTTATATAACCAAAAATATATTATCAACTTATTTTAATTTTAATTTAATAAATAAATTCACAAACACACACAAACACACAAACAGATAAATATATATATGTGTGTGTGTCTGTGTATATAATTATATGTTCCAAAATATAAATACTTCCATTATATACATAATTACTCATATTACTGATTATTTGTAATTAACATCTTTTAAAAGGTGTTAATAATATTAATTTTTTTAATTACATTAACAATAATATTATATTTATATATATCAAATACTATATTTTAATTTTAATTAATTTTAAATATGATAAATAACAGAACAATTATATGATTATATTCAAATAAATTGAATAATATGTTTTAACAAATATATTCTTAGTAAAATAAATTTTAAAAAAATATCTAGAGAGAGTAATTTTATTTATCTATCTAATAAAATATTGTAAATTCATTTTAATTTAAATATAATATTTTATATTTTATATAAATGTAAATATATGAAAATATAAATATTAATATTCTAAATAATAATTATACATATATATTTTTGTAAGAAATTGTATCTTCCTAAATATAAAAAATATTATTTTATACATAGATACTCATAATTCAAAACAATATAAATTGTCCAAACATAATATATAAATTTTCTAACCCATTAAACATTATCTAAATCATAAAAAGAACATAAAAATTAAATCATACATTCATTCAATTATATAATTTAAATAAATAAATTATGAAAAAATAAATAAATCAATCAATTGGAAAACTAAAATTTTAAAAAATAAATTTTATATTCCTCAAGGACATAAATAATATCCCTACTATAGATTTTAGTTTATCCAGTGCTACCCTTTATCAATGATAAAAACATAATGATAATGTGGCACCTTTATAAAAACTTACAAAAAACTCTAAAAAATGTGCTTTTATCATAACTTTTCTTAGAGGTGATAAAATTATGTCTTTTATCACAACAAAAAAATCTATTTTTTGTGATGATAAAAGTTATATTTAATAATAAATATATATAACTAAATAACAGATATTAATATATAAATATTTTGTTTTGGTTTAAATATAATATATTTTATATAATATTATTTATATAATACTAAATATGTTATCACACGTAATCTATAAGTTATTTATTGGAAGATGGTTTAAAAAATAATTAAAAAATAATTTTAATTCACAATTTTTAATTATTATTGAGTAACAGTCATTTAATGATAGTTTGATGATATAATAATTTCAATAAATTAATAAACGATCTAAAATAAGGTGGAAACTTTCCTTGAATTTAAAATGACCATAAATGTTGATCTGGTAGTCCGTTTGAGCTCCCACACTTATCAAATTGATGGTTAAAAATATCTACAACATTTATTTTAAAGGAATCTATGTTTTTCATTTTTTTGGGGTAAAAAATTTCTCAAAGGCCTCTAAAACACAGTTTCAGGTCAACGTGTCTTATTTTTTTATCCTTTTATGGAATTTCAGACACGTTTTAGGTGGTATTCATATCTGTTTTTGGGGGATGATCAATTTATTCTCATAGATTAAACTAATATGTATATTTGGGCATTAAAATATTATAAATTTTCAAATTTTATTGTTATTTATCAGAAAATATATACACATATATACATATTTGTATATATTTACACATAAAATTTTAATTTTATAAATATATATGTAAACATATTTACACATAAAACATCTTTCTAAATGTATAAACCACATCTCAATAAAATCGAATATACATTTCATTTGAAATAAAAATGTATGAATATTTATATACTTATAAAATTTATATATAATGTGTATATATATATATATATATTTGTGTGTGAGTGTCTGTATTAACACAAAGATATATTTTTTTCTATATATTATAATATATGAAAATAAATATTAATATATGATATATTTAAAGAAATATATATATGTATAATTATATTTATTGACACCAACATATGTATATATATATATATATGTATATATTTTTTTTATTTTTTTATTTATAAACACATGCACACAAACAAACACATTTTATAAATATATTTGAAAATAATTATATAAATTTATATAAATATATGGATAATGTATATATGAATATATATATCATAAAATATAGAATTAAACAACATAGAGTAATTGTAAAGGCACAAATGTGTGATGGTGGAGGTCCTAGTTCTGAATCCAAGGGAATGCCCACGTTTGTGCAAGCAGGTGCGATGGTCTAGCACTAATATAGGGAAGTGGGTAAGGCCCAATGAGGGCTAATTAAATGGGGTTAGAGCACCGATAATGGGGGAGATCCTTTTGAATCTATCACATATCACTACTATAAAAACTGCCTTTAAAATTGCTAGAATAGGCCATTATTAGTTCTAAAAAACAATGATAAAAGAAGTGCATTTAAAAGGTCGAAACATTTAATAGTGCCAAAATAACAATAAATGAGGGGCCTTTAACATTGCTTTTTTAGAGCTATTAAAAGCTGCACTGTTAAAGGGGGTAATTTTTTTAGACATCTTGAGCCAGAACCCAGCGCTTCCCCAACCCATTTAACAGCGCTTCACCCCAATTTATAAGCACTTTTCACCCCACTACCCCTTTTATCAGCGCTTTTAGAATTTCCAGCCACATCTGTGCCCCCATGGATTCGAACTCTGCATCACCCCTTCAAATATCGGATTCCTTTACCACTACATTGTGATTTTTTGCTGTGTTTTTTATGATATTTCTATATATATATATATATATTTACAAGTATATTTAAATAAATGTTTAAATATGTTTATATTTTTTTATAAATACATTTATACCATATATGTGTGTGTGATATCCATATAATTATATTAATTTACATATATTATATATTATATTCATTTAATTATATTAGAATATAATTTAAATATATATCTCCTTTTAAATAAAAACATATATCTATATATAAGCTTTATAAATATATTTTTATAATGTAAAAAATGGTTATATATTTTTTAAAATACATTTATAAAATTAGTATTTATTTAGATATATTAGTGTATACATTTTTACATAAATATGTCGATATATGTATTTATATGGGTGATCTATTATATGTAAATATAAGAAAACATGCATATATTTAATTATAAATAAAATTACGTTGTGAAAAAATGATAATATTTAAACCAATTAATATTTATTTGAATATAATACCTGAGAATAAATTCAGTTCCCACTAAAAAGGGAAAAAAATATCCCCTTAAACGAAGCTGAAAACCCATCGAATGTTAAAAAATCAGGGTACCCTAACTAAAAACTCAGTTTTGGAGGACGTCTAGGCCATTTTTATCCTTGAAAATTGTGAAAATGGGTTATGTTTGTCATTAAGGGTGTAGATCTTGTCATAGGATTTACATTGATATGTAGTAGAGCAACAACAGACACCCGGACCAAAAGTTATGTTCGTTTGAATTTGTAGTAAGGTTTCCAAAATATTTTTCATCTTTATCTAATTTTTGGATTTTGTTATCTTGAAATTGATATTAAATGATTATTAATCCGTCATAATAATAAAATTATTAATTATAAATATTTTGTTAATTATTTTATAGGCCATTATTTGTAAATAACTTATAAATTAAGTTTAAATGTATATTTACATTATCTAAAACATATTTTAAAAATTATAAATTGTATTTATATCAACATCAATATATTTATTTATTAATATATTTTTATTAATGATATATGTATATATATAACTATAATTTTATAATCCCTTGTAAAAATGTGAAGATAAAGACCACCTTTTAACATAGTTTTTTAGCACTGATAACAACCCCCTTTATCAGTGTTTTTATAGCATTGACATAGGGGTATTTAACAGAATTTTTAGCATGCACTATTAAATCCATTATGATGGATAAACCCAATTTTTTTGTAGTATGTAAACAAGTTTTTTTATTACTTTTTTTATTTCCTTTTTATGCTAATAAATGGATATTTTATGATTGATTTTTTAGTGATTATAAAGGGTTTTTCTAGTGATGATAAAATTGGTTCTATAATAGCGCATGTTGAGAAAGTGAGAAACGAATTCATCAAATCCAAACTGAAAATTTGGATAGGGGGAATGGGAGAAATTATAGGGGGTGGTATTTTATAGTTTTTTCAATGGGAGGCATGAATCTCGTACATGCATATTATTTTCCAGTTACATAAGAAGCGTGAATGGGGTTCACGCTTCCATTTAGGTGGTTTGAGAAGCCTAATAGTTGTTCACAATACCTTGTTAAAGTCTTCACATATGTTTTTTTGGGGTGTGGTTGTGTCAGTTTTCGGGTTATTTATATAACAAATTGATAAATGAAACTAAAATGAAACTGGTTGAATTTAAATTTAATATTTGGTTGTAATAGATGTGTAGTAATTTTATTAAATTAATTGAATGGAAGTGTGGGATTAAGCATGATATGTGATAATTGAACATTTGTGAAATATGGTTGGATTAAATTGATAGAGGAATGTTGTTGTTATGTGTGGTGGTTATTTAGTTTGTTGCATTTAGTAGTGACACTTGTTGAGGAGAATGTTATGAGGTGCAGTGGTGGGGATGTGGAGTATTCTAATATAGTTTATGTTAACTCATAAATTGGGAAATGTGTGACATCTATCTGTCATGTATATTTTTATTTTATTTTTTTATCCATCCAACCTCATTTGAATAGCCATACCAATGCCCAAATGTTTTGGGTTATGGGTTTTTTTCCAACGTCTAGGCCAATGGATAAACAGATGACCTTCAGAAGTAGTAATGTCATGGGTTGGTTTTGGATAATATTTATTGATGATATGGGTTGGGGTTATAGATTACCCAATGATGATAAGAATTGGTATTTGAGATTACCTAGTAGTGATAATGATGTGACATGTGGTAGAGGTCATGTGTAGTTGGAGAAGGCCACAAGGTTGAATTCCATCATGTTCATAATAACCAGCTACTTTTTTTATGTGATGACAATATGATATGATGTGGATGTGATTTGATGATGACTGATGCTAGCACTAAATTCTAGACCAAATAAGAGGATCGTGGTGATTTTATTAAATACAATATTTTTTAGTATAATTTCATTATGTTTTTTATTTTAATTGATATAGATATCCAATTTTCCTTGAATTTTCTTATATTTGTGTAATTAACATTTAAATATTGATTTTAAAAAAGAAAAAAAATAATTTAAATCCTATCATTTTTATAATTAATTTTTTCTATATGTTGTGGCATCAAATATCAATGGAAATTGGGAATTAGAAAAAAAAAGTATTTTCACTTCTGCTGGTCCATAATTAGTAGCAAGCCACATTGCTACCCTGTAGGGGTGATAGGACAAGCATTCTGAATGTCCTTCCCACGTATGGTAGAGAAGGCATTGATGTCACACATGTATGGGGGGTTTGGTACGTGTGCCAGTGGTAGGAGAGGATCACACATGGGGTCATGACTGAGTGGCAATATGAGTCCTTCGACCCCTATTCAGCTTTGATGTTGTTTACTGGAATGAGATAAGTTAAATAGATGAGTCCAACTGCTGATTATTTCAATGTGGGACTCACATTTCACCCATGTCACTATCCACTTGAATAAATGGCATCATCGAGCGTGAAATCATTCCTTGAGCACTCTCGATGGATGATCGATGACTCGTTAGTTGTCTTGTAACAATTTTCAGAAGAAAACACAAGATGGTATGTTAGATGGTGTGGTGAAGTGATGTC
The DNA here is from genome assembly GCA_963277665.1 of Viscum album. Classification (NCBI taxonomy): domain Eukaryota; kingdom Viridiplantae; phylum Streptophyta; class Magnoliopsida; order Santalales; family Viscaceae; genus Viscum; species Viscum album. Next base: position 1,453,872,413 of record OY728155.1, read on the forward strand.
ATGAGACCTCACAGTGGCTCACTAACCCACATGAAGCAATGACAATCATGTAGTAATGAGGGCATTCTCAGAAGTGTCATTAGCGCACGGATGTGAAACACCAGCATGGAGGATGACCAAAAACAATAACAAACATGGATGATGGAGATGTTGGACAAGGATGATGGTGGTGCCAGCCTAGCAGTGGTGGTAGTGTACTCATCTTGGAATTTCCTTTGGTTGTGTGGCATCGGACGGTGGTGAGGTTATGAGGTGACAATGGAATTATTTCGGTATGGTTTGTAGGGATTCCTTGGTCGTTTATTTTTCTTCTAGATTTTGGCTTATGTTGCATTTGGTCTTTGGGTATAGTTTATGACTATGTTTCATTGGGTATACAATTCATCATCACTCCTATTATTTTGGGCCTTTGTATTAGAAAAGGTTCCCCTTTATTCTCACTTAATGAAAGGGGCTTGGCCCCAAATCATTTTACTTTGACCATATTCATATAACATTTATGAAATTTTCTATAAAATATTATTAATAATATAATTTATAAAAAATATTTAGTAAGGATAATTTTATTTAACTATGTATGCAATATTATATTGTAAATATATTTTAATTTAAATATAATATAATATAATATATATACATAAAATATAATATATATAAAAAAATTCATACTGAAAATAATAAAATTAAAAAAGCTTAAAAAAGTTAATAATATTATTGTCAACATATGCTTCAATATTTTAAGATGAACATGATATTTTTTTAAGAAAATAATTTAAAAGAATATATTAATTATTTAGGGTTCATATAGAGATTTATAAATTGATTTTTTCGTAATATTTACAATGTTAAAAATAATTTTTCATACAAGTATCATAATAATATGTTTCCAAACATTAATACAAAGAGATATATTATAATATTGGATTGTATGAATTATATATAACAGAGAATTTTTACCAGATGTTAATTTTTTTTGATCACAATCATAACATTTTGTAATAATGAAACACAATAAGATAATGGTGGTGGACTTTGGAGGTGACATAAAATTCAATAATAATATTGAATAATTTGTACTAGGTCAAGGTTGGATATTTATAACTAATCTAATGATTAAAAAAAGAGAGTGTATATAAATAAAGACTAAAAAATGGAAACAACAAAAGAACGTATTGGAATGGAAATAAAATAATATAGAATAATTTAATGAGAGAGTCAATAGAATTAAGTAAAATAAAGTGGTAAAATTTAAATGGGAATTCAAGGAAATACAGAAACAAAATCGATGGTAAAAGAAGAAAATAATGACATTTGGAAAGACATGGCATCCTGGTGATGGTAGCAAGAAAGATTTATGGAAGTGTTAATGGTGGGGGTGTATATGTTTATTTAATATAAATTATTGGTGAATTTCTGGCCAATTAAGAGTAATAAGTTAAGGGTATGTACATCCTCTAGACGTTCTTCTTTATTGACCTCACCTTCCCCTCTTCCAACTTAGTGACCAATCATTAATTGAAATACCCCATTAATATCACTCATTCTGAACACCTCCCACTATAGACAATAATCACATGCTTTCATCACACCAAATCTTCCCATTTTTTGAAATCTCATATCCCCTATAATTTTAATGTTTTGTAAAACTATGTTTCTTACCAGTTATGCTTCATAATTTTTGTCTCAAAATCTATCCCTTTTTCTAATGAAATTATTTATATTCATTATGTTAATACCCAAAACTATTTCATTTCTAGAGTTATTCATAAAGACATGAGAATGATTTATTTGATTCTATAATTGATGTATATAAAACCCTCATTCCCTTTATGTGGGTTATAAATGATATAATGAACATGTTTTTTTTAAATGACATGATTTCGATATAAAACATATTTCTTTTATTCTCTATGGGTTATTCATGAAAGGTATAATTATGATCTATGTGGCTCATAGGAAATTAAATAAATATTAATGGAGTTCAATTATTCAACTCTAATGAATTGGGTAAAGATATTAATTTATATAGATGATATGTTTTACAACATCTTGGTGAATAACCCTGTAAATTTTAATGACACCTTAGGGATCGACCTTGGTGGTATACTTATGAATGTATAAATTAAATATTTTAATCAAAATTTCTAGTTAAGATTCAATTTATTTATATTATTATAGGACTCCTTATCATGACTTCATGATATTCCTCATGTTCTTATTAATATCGTTCAAGTTCACATGTAAATGGTTTCACTTGTTTTCCCTTACTCAGCCTTCTTCTCACCCTTTAATTTGACATATGTCCCTAGGTAATGAGATGAAATAAATGTAATTAGGATTAACCTTGAAAAAACCTATCATGTAGAATTGAATACTGTTTTATGTTTTCATTTTTTAGGTACCTTATTTTTAAGACACTAGACATTAAAAGATCATATATTTGTAAAAGGAAATGTAATGTTTTGTAATAAAAATGAGTGATTCCATAGTTGGTATCAAAGGAAAATTTAGTTATTTTTGGAAATTAGGATTTCAAAACATTAGTAAGTACCTTATAAAAATGTTTAAATATAAGAAAACTTCATGATATTTTGGTGAAATACTTATTATGTGGTTTCCGAACAAATAAATCCTTGTCCAGATAAGAACAATTGGATGTGTATATGGCATAGTTGTATCTAGGGGAAAAACTCGAAAAAACCACTTTGATCTAGACATGAACAAGAGCTGGTGCACGAAAACGGGCCTTGCTACACTCCCAGTTTGACACTCCTATGAGATAATTTTTGTTTATCACATGATTTTTATGAATCATTGTAAAGGATTTATAGTAATTGTAATTGTTGTTAAAGAAAAATATTTTTTAACCATGATTTCTAAGACATAAAATTACTTTATAATTCTAATATTCCTAATAATAACAAATTTCTATAAGAGAAAATTTCAAGGATAAAATTTCTTTAAAGGGGGAATAATGTTACGAGCCAAAAATTCACTTATTTTATTTATGGATCTCTCTCCTCCTAATAACTATTTATTATGTTTTTCAATATAAGAAAAAAGAATTAATTTAAATTTCATGATAAAATTATACCTGATGCATTAATTTGTATTTGTTCAACTATGAAAAATAATGGTATATACACATTTAAAAATAGTCTTACTTAATAAAATATATTTTTATTTGAGACAAATTTAATAAATTGACTTTCCAGACCCAAATTTTTATTTTCAAAAATGATATAATTATTCTAATTAATTAATGTATTTTTAATAGTTATTATTTTTAAAAAATATTATGATTAAAAACCCATTTAAAATTTTAATAATAAAAGAACTTATTTTATTTAGTTTTAGAAATTTTACTATGCAATTTAACTATTCATTTTTTCTCTGATATTATTTTTAATGAATATGGATTTTTATATTTAAAAGTTATATTTATGATACATAAGATAATTGGTATGGTAAAAACCATTTCTGAATTTTAGATGTCCAAATTAATCTAGGGTTAATTTTTAGTAATTTTCTATGATGATTCAATTTTTGATGAATAATATTTGTCCAATAGTTTTTTTGATGAATAGTAAAAAATTATTATGTTTAAAATAATTATTAAAAAATTAATTCTATGAAATTATTTTTGAAAAACAGACAGGCATAGGTGCGAATAGTATGATATTTAGAGTCAAATAGAATCAACTTAATCTCTTGGTGAATTGTAACTTGACACTTCAGAATAGTAATGATACACTTATGAACTGTTATATGACCAATGGAATATTAAACTCACATAAGGTTGTTTAAATATATTTTATGCATCATAATTTGTAATGTGATATATTTATATCATCGTATATGTAATTAAATGTATTAGAAATTATGAGTTAAGTATTTTTATTTTTATAAAGAACAAATATTTTAATTATTTAATTTAATTTAATTTTAAATTTATTTTCAGAAAATAGAGCAAATTTTTGAATTCAAAACATTGAAATAAATTTGGGGTGAATTTTTGATATTTTCTTGAAATGGTTGAATTTTTAGTGAATGGTAAAATTATAGTTTTGAGTTTTCGGTATCTTTAATGACATCATTAATGATGTAACAATGATGTAATATTTATATAATAATTATGGTATAATTATAAGGATAAAAATATGATATTTTGTGTCCCATGTTTCTATAACCGTGGTCAAATACCATGGGAAAGTCCATGGTGTTTCGAAAACAACTACTGAGGTGTCCTCTGAAATTAATAAAGAAACTCCAACTCTTTTATTATAAATAACCCCCAATTCATTAATTTAATTTCATTTAAAAATAATCTCCTTTTAATATATGATATGATTACCTCCCAAGTAGTCATCCAAAGGTTTCCTCAAGCCCCCAAGGCCCTATCCTAGAGTTTTAGAAGTTACTCTTCCAGGGAAAGGAATTTACCACCCTTCTCTTTCTAAGAACTCCTTTTATGTAATGCCATTTTAATTTATAATTTTTTATTTTGGGATATTTAATTACATATCCAATGTACTATAAATAATATGTACAAATTATGAGACACCCCTTTTTTCTCTCATCAACAAATTTTATGAAAAGGGAATTCTCAACACCTCTTTTCCTTACAAGTTATCATTTATGTGGCAGGTCTGTAAAATTTTCATACCATGTTCTTATTTAAATTTTATTCTTTCCTTATAATATATTAGAACTATCTTATTAATGGGTGACCACTATGCCCTATATTTTTAATTTTTTATAAAACTATGCTTCATACCTGTTACGTTGAAGAATTTTCATCTCAAAATATCTCTTTTTTGTCTAAAGAAATTTTTATATATTATTTAGTTAATACAAAAAACTCATTCATTTCTGGAGGTATTCATCATAAAAAAAAGATTTATTTTATTTTTTAATTTACAAACATAAAACCCTAAATTATTTTTCCGTGGGTTATAAATGACATAATGATCATATTTCTGTGCACATTTTAAAACACCATGATTTTGATGTTAAACCCATTTATTTTATTATCTTTGGGTTATTAATGAAAGATTTTATTATGATATATTTGTATATCATGAAAATAAAGACAGATTAATGGTGTTCCTTAATAGTTCAATAATTCATTGGGTAAAGAAATTAATCTCGTGAGATGACAGTTTTTATGATAACTTGGTGAATAAACTTGGTAATATTTACGACACCTTGGGGATGAACCTTGGTTATATGCTTATGACTATATAAATTAATTGTTATAGCTTGATTTTGATGTTATTATAAATTTTATTATTATCACTATATGACTCTTTATAATTCCTTTACGATATTCCTCATGTTCTTATTGATATCACTCAAGTTCACATGTAAGGTGTTTCACTTGTTTTCCCTTACTAGGCCTTCTTCTAAACCCTTAATTTGATGTTTGTGCCCAGGTTATAACATGAAATAAATGTACATAGGATGAAACTTGAATAAGAATTTCATTTAGAATACAATATTTTTTTATGTTTTCATGTATTATATACCTTATTTAAAATACACTAAAAGATATAAGATCCTCTGTTTATAAAATGTGATGTAAAGATCTGTAATAAAAATGATGGATACCATACCTTCTCAGTGCTGTCTTGGGGTAGACACCAGTTAATTATGTGGATTTTATCATGACATGGGAGTAACATTTTGTCATTGTAGATAGTAATGTTTGACATGTCTATACATTTCCCACAAGTACAAGAAGTATTTATCACATAGGCCTTATCACATCGGTTACTTATAACTAACGTGACGACAAAATTTAATTGGATTTATTGCATCAATTATATAATAAGAGTCTTGATAAATCAATATAGATTCCTTTTCACATCAGCTCTATAATAACCAACATGATAATGTCTGATATCTTGCTTTATCACTTCTGTTATTATGTAACCGACGTGATAAATAGATTTTAACCTAGTTATCACATTAATTATTTAATAACTGATGTGAAAAAGTGGTTTTCATTATCGTTCCATAGTGGTTATAAAATAACCAATGGACAATACCATTTTATCACATCTGTTACATAATAACTGATGTGATAAAACATTTAAAATATTATGAACCATTGTTTGAATCATTTCTATTTTGTTTATCTTCTCACAATAGATAACACATCTCGAACATATTAAATCCCTAACCCTTACTTTTTTTAATTTATTCAAATCAAAAACTCAGTTTTTCCACTTCTTAGATCACTAGGTTTCATCAGCCTCATTGGTGTGCATTTAATTTCCCCCACTCTTAGGTAAAACTCACTCATCCATAAAATATTCTAGTCATTCAATGGAACCATATCCCTAACTTTCATTTTTTTATTACGTGTACTCAAATATCACATAACCATATTCTTAAACCATCATATATAATTTTTTTCATCTTTACACATCACTATGATTGACATTAGATCCCATGGATTTTTATATAGTATTATTCAAAATATATTTTGATAAATTGCATGATGATTTCCAAATAGTGGTTCTAACAATACACCCTTGATGTATATGTTGAGTTCACGATGGATTTTAAACTATTGTGTCTCTTAAATTTCATTAACTATGTATATGAATTCTTCTTTGGAGTTTTGAGAGTCGGAGATTAATATTAATGATCAACTGTATAAGGATTTCATCTAAGATAGTGTACCACCATTGGATAATTTTTTTGTTTTTCAGGAATAATGTGGATGGTATTTCAATATTGTCAATTAATTACCATTGATTGAATGGTGAAAGGATTAAGAAACAACATAACCTCCCATGGTTTTATGATTGGTTTGATATGTTGATGGGATATTCTGTGTTTTGGAAGAATGATTTTCGGTTTTCCTATTATTATATTATGGCGAAAGAAGAAAATATTCTATAGAATTAATCAAGGTCAAATTATAAATTTTGTGTTTTTGGTTATGTCATTCAGTATAATAAACGTCCCTATATTCATGAGATTTATTAATTACCCAAGCATCACATTATATTCACATTGAAAGGATTTTTCTCAACATAAATTTGGTTTTTTATTGTATCAAAGCAATTTGATTGTAAATTACATCCATGCATATCTATTTATGATTAATCATTTATATTTAAACTTATCCCCCTTTATTTTATATAATTTACAATCATATTTTTCAAATAAACCTATATTTGATTTATATTTCAAAATTGTGTTCCTTACAAATTATGACATATTTGATATAAACATAAAATTTGATGATCTGGACCACCATGTTTTTTTTGATATTTTATATAGATAATAATTTTTCAAAGTTGGATTATGAAAATTTGAATAAGTGATGAATATGAGGAAGGTGTTGATATTTATTATGAATACTATAAACAAAATGTTATAAAAATGACTATTTATTTTTATATTATGGAAATGATTAAGTATAAAGATGTCGAAATGAATAGAGATCACATATAATTTATTTTTTCATGGATTAAATCCGAGTTATACCCCTTGGATTTGGCATGGTGAAACTGGAAAAAAGTTTCATATATATTGACGATGATGATTTAAATGATAATAAATCTAATGAAATTGATGAAATTATTTTTGATATTAGAGAAGAGGAAATTGAGAAAAAACCGACAAATGAGCATCTATATGCTGATTTAAAAAACCATTATATCTGGTTTGTACTCAATTTACAGTTTTATCATTAGTGTTATTATTTATTAACATGAAGGTGAAACAGGGTTGTACTGACAAGATTTTTACTGATTTTCTAAAATTATTGAAATATATTATTCTTAATGAAAATGATGTTCCTGATTCACATTATAAAGTGAGGAAAAGTCAATGACAGATGGGATTAGGGTACTAAAAAATATATTCCATCCTGAATAACTATGTGCTATATATAATGAAATATGAATTTATATGAATGTTCCCTAAATATTAGACATCACGATATAATTTACAAGAAAAATTACATGCTGATTTAGAATTTACAGGTTCGCATTCCAAGGAATTTCAATATCTATAGATAATTCCTTACTTGAAAAAATTATCTAAAAATTCAAATGATGAAATAAATATTAAGATTAAAAGAAGATGAGTGGATACATGGTGAAAAATTGCAGGTTCCAGCTGATTATCCATAGTAGAAAAAAATTGATCAGTAGTTTCCTACATTAAAAAAGAGGTTAGAAATATTATGCTTACACTATACATGGATGGAATGAATCCATATCTAAGACTTAGTAGCACACATAGTTCATGGAATTTTTTATTGGAAATTTACAACTTATATCCTAAATTTCTTTTGAAGCAAAAATATTTCAAGTTAATTTTAATGATCTCTAGACCAAAACAACACAGAAATGATATTGATTTTTTTGTAACCGTTAATTTATTTTTTGAAACTCATATGAGAGGATGGTATTAGGTTGGATGATTCTTATAAAATGGAATATTTTCAACTTCAGGCAATGATTATGATCACTATAAATTACTTCCCAACTTATGAATTTTTTTTGGATATAGTGTTAAGGGGAATAAAGCGTGTCCAATTTGATAACAAAAAATTCCATATTATCAATTTCATTAGGGGATAAACACAGTATAGATGGGTAATCAAATTTTTTATATGAATAACGCTTATTGAATATTAAAATAGGAACACCATGGCTATAAATAATATTATATTTATCAAAAACCCTTATCAATTGATCAGTATTTTGGGAGGGTGTAAAATTTTAATGTGGCATTCATAAATACACATAATTCTGGTATTGATAGAAATATTTGAAAGAAGCAGTCCATATTTTTTTAGCTAAAAAATTGGATATATCATGAGGTCAAACAAAACATTGATTTCATTCACATGGAGAAGAATATATATGACAAATTGCTAGGAAAATTAGTAGATATTAAAGGAAAGACTAAAAATGGGTTGAATTCAAGATTAGAATTACTCTTAATGGGAATACACATGGTGTTATCACCCACTTCGGAGTGAAGGAAAACATTCCCATCCTGTCTCTTCATATATTATCCCACAGGGAGAAAAGTTTCTTTATAGTGTCTTCATGATATCCAAGTGTCGATGGGTTATTTTTCAAATGTAAAAAATTTTGTGGCATTAAATTATTTAAATTTAAAAAGTAATAAATATCATTATTCTCACACCATGATGTAGTAACTCCTACATGTTTCATTACGTAGATTATTTACAATCTGTGTCAGAATGACTATCATAAAGGAATATTACTTTTTGAATTCAATCTGTAATAAGTTTATTGATATAAATTCTTCGAACAATTTGGAAAAAGAAGAAATTTAAATACTTTTTAAATTGGAAATATATTTTCCTCTATATTTTTATTGATATCAAGATGCATTTAAGGGTTTATTTGTTTTGAGAAATAATGATTTTATGACCTCTATATCAATGTTGGATGTATCCTTTTGAAAGTTATATAAATATATTGATGGTGTATTTTAAGAATCTATATCGACATACAGCCTTCATTGTTGGGAAGTATATTTCCGAGTGGGTTTTGAAGGATTGTACAAACTACTTGTCTATAGTAGATCACATTGGTTTTCTTCCATCTCTCTATGAAGAAGTTAATTTTAGGGGAAAGGGGTTCAATGGATTGAAAATAAATTATTTGACAGGTGAACAAATAAATAAGGTACATTTATACAACATGAATAACATATATGATGCTCTACCATATGTAAAATTACGTATTAATATGTTAAAATGTTATTATCCAAAGAAGAAAGATAAGTGTATTTTTAATGAGTAAAAAAAAACTTTTTATCATGGTTTAAAGAGACTATGCTTGGTAAAAAATATGCATAAGAAACATTTAGATGTTTAGTGGGTGGGCCAATATTAAATTTGAAAACATGGCCCTGGTATAAAATTAATGGATAAAAATTTTATAGGAATGATCATGGAAATATAACTGCATTTAAAAATAATAGTTTATTGGTGTTCATTGAAGCAATGAATTTTTTGACTGATAAGGACAAAAACCCGATTTCTACATCATGTTAATATTATGGAGTCAATTAAGAAATATGGGAGGTTGATTGCATTAAATATAAAGTTCCAGTGTTTAAACGAAAATGGTTTAATGCTGAAAAAAATTTCGGAACATATTAATTTGTAAGGATACCTATTAATCTGAATAAATTGGAAGACACAACGGATCCTTTTATAATGGAAACACATGTAATTTTTTCTATATTAATAATATATCTGATATGAAGTGGTATATTTTTTTTATAAGGAAAACGAGTATTCTGATGATGATAAACATGAAGAAGATTATAATTTTTATGATATCCACACTTTCATGAAAATATTAATAGATAATGTTGACGAGCATATTGTAAACATGGTTTGTTCCATATGAAATTATCATGATGAAATAATTTGAGAAAGAAATCCTTTAGAAAATTCGTAATATTAAATGTAGCATATGTTTATTTATCATTTAATTATTTAAATTTTATAAAATGTTAGATATTTTAATTTAATTTTATTTATTAAAGCACATATTATCTATTAATTGATATAGTTTACATTTTGTTTGATGATTTTTCATTTTTTATCATTTTTATGTCCTAGTTGGATTTTTAGATTTTTTACTATTTTTTTATTTTAATGATTTATAGGATAACAAATGATCAATCATTTGCTCTACAGAATGCATTTGGAGATAATTATGCTCTATAATTTGGTGAGTAATGTACACATTCTCATATTAATGAGCCTCCCCAACATTATTTACCTGAGAGAACAACTTCCTCAGTGGCATAAAAGAGTTCGAGTGTTGTTAAACATGGCACCAAACATTTAACAAAATAATCAGTTGTGTGTAGCTAGGACTAGAGGATACATGTATAATTTGATAATAATGATATTCCAAAAGGTCCAAAAGAAAAACAAAACAAGACTTTTGTAATATTTCAGTGTAAAATAATAGTTTTTGTTTTGTTTGATGGCTGGAAAAATGTTGAAAAAGTGAAAATATCATAATTGTGGGAGATCATTTTCGTACGCTTTTTTATTTATTATTTTTCTTATATTGTAATATTTATAGTCATATATGTTTTCCCACATTTTATCAGATGGCATATGATATACCTAATAATATAAGAGTTGTGAGTATATTTTTATCATTGGATGCTAGGAGATATAGAGATTTTAAATCATATCTCACATCACAGATCATTTTTGGGGATAGAAAACATCAGAATCCATGTTTTGTATACCATTTTATAGGTGATGATACATAAAAGAAATTTGTTGAAAGTAGATGATGAGAATCATTTTTCTTAAGTGCAATATTACCTTTAATAATGTTTTTTTATTTTAATGACAATGTTAATGATTTATATTTTCTTAATTATCATTTACCTTAATCAAGGATATATCAACATGAAATCCAATATAAAAACATATACCATCATATGTTATCTCAAGTAGGGTATATGTTATTAGAAGAAAAAATGATAGTAAAAAAACGTCAAAATTTTAGAGCTAATTCATCAGGGTCTACAGAGGATTACCCTACATCCCCCTCAAGATACAAAAAAATTGAAGAGGGGTTATATGAGAAAAAATGGAAATATCCTATAGAATATTTGAGTCTTGTAGCTGAGAGTATTGTATATTTTTTAACTTTATTTATTTATTTCAATTAAATTCTTAATATATTATGAATCATTATGGATTCTTCCAAATATTTAATACCAGATTCTATTTAAGAGAAGATTACACATGGTGTATTTATAGATTAGGTAAGGATTTATATTTTATTTAAAAAATTTGGAAAGCTTGAACAAATGTGTCACATATAAGGAAACCCGACATGTGTATTAGTGAAAAAACTGTTTCCAGATTTTGAAATAGTGGAGGAGGTTTATAAATATAAAATAGTATATTTGGAATATGTACTTAAGGATATTTATGTTATTATGGAGTATAAGATTATAGATTTGGTACAGTGTATGTTTGCAGACATAAAAATACTATTTCCTACCGAATCTGCCACTCCTTCACCCCAACCAGCATCTCCCACTCCTCCACCTCCAACTGCTGACCTCACTCCTTATCCTACTCATAAACCCATAATCCACATCTTCATAGATACATTGAGATAAAATTAAATCACCCCAAACATCATATTAATTCATTTGGGATTACATTTGTTATTGGAGACACCATTTATCACCAACAAATACAGATAGAGCATCATAGAGTGATTATAATGATATCATAGATAGATCAGCATGAGTGACATTATCTATAGTTGAGGTGAGCATAGTTGGACATATTACCCACCTATTTTTAGTTTTTCCATCTATACTTGGGAAACATACTACTGTGGATGTATGTTTATATTTTATCAATTATTTTATTTTTGTATACAATTTGATTTAACATTTTAATTTTTACCTATTTAAATTTTTTTTATAAGAATATATTAAATCTAAATAAATATTCTATATCCAACAAAAAATACAATTTTATATGACTTCAAATAAAAATTCTATCCATATTGATTGATTTTCAACATATTCAAAATTTATTGTTGTATATTTATATGATTCTATTTGAAGCTGGTGTTTGTGGGAATTCAATTAATGTGGGGATTTTGATAAATAGATTCATGGATCTTATTAATGGAGTTATGTTAGGAATCTACATGATGTTGGTTTTTTCTATGTATGTCTTAAAATAAATCATACCATACATTTAATTTATTGTAAATTTATAATTATGTTTGTTTTATATTTGTAATATTTATACAATTTATTAGGATCCTGATAATACATATTCCTATGGATTTATGAACTAGTAATTTATTTCAAATATAGAAATGAAAATGACTGATGTCGAAAGAACATTGTATATTACTAAAATATTTCAATAGAATTAAATTATTCAATGATGGATGTTTCCTTATCTCAAAGATTATGTAATATATATCTCACAAGGTTTTATATATCTTTTAACATTATAAATAACTAATATTAGATTTTGATTTTTATAAGTGGCCACTAGAATTTTGGTTTATTCAATCTAAGGGAGAAGGTACATTACTAGATATACACTATCCATGGTGAATTCCGATAAAATTTAATAGATATATTGAACATGTAAGTTGGAATTTTTTAATAATTATATATATTATAATGACATAAATCTATATAATTCATATTCTTTTCAAATAGGGAAGGTAATTTGTTTCAAGAGACCACAATAAAGAAGATTGATAAGATCAAATATGTAAAATCAATGAAGAATTTTCTTTTAAAATAAATAATTTTTACATATATTACATAATAATGTAATTTTTAATTGAAAAACCTCTTTTAAATAGTGTTCTCACAATCAAAAAGTTATAACAAAATGTGGATATTATGCTTTATGTTTTATATATGAAATAATTTCAACATCGATAGTATAATGTTTAACCCAATTATATTTCTTAATAATGTTTTCCTTATAATTTCATTAATTTTATTCATAATAAATATTAATTGATTTCCTTTTAATTGGTATCTTTTTTATGTCCCAAATCCATATAGTTCATAGTAGCTTAGAAAAATACAAGTGGAATGGGAAAATCATCTTACAAGTTTGGTTCAGTTTTAGTTTGTTTTAAAAATACATTTTAATTTTGAATATTGTAACTAAATTTGTATTTTTGTTGCTGATACTGATGCTTATCTCTATTTGTTTTATGTTCTGGTAGTCTATGGAGGGGAATGAGGTTTTAACAGAAATTTATTAAAAAAATTGTTTATTCACATTAGTTATTTAATAACCAATGTGAAAACCCAATTTTCACGTCATATTTTCACATCAGTTATACGATAATCCACATGATAAATCATAAAAAATTTGTTTATTATGCTAGTTTTTTATATAAAAAATATGATTAACCATTTTTCATGTTGGTTATCTAACAAAATATATAAAAAATCAATTTATTATTTCCTTTACAACAATGATTTTTTCTAAGTGAATTTAAAGAAATATTTACGACCTCACCTTTTATATAGTATCCTAATTATTTCTGTTAAAAATAAAAAAACCGATATGAAAAATGGTTTTCTGCATTAGTGTGCAGACATTAGGTTTGTGGGAACCTATAAAGTCTTACTCTTTTGTAGGGAATACAATGTGTAAGGCATCTTAGGAGCCGAACCAAAGAAATGTCATACCACATAAAATCTAGTTGACATCAGATGTGAAATTATTCTATGGCTTTTTACCTTAGTAATCCTATGTTTATAGAATGAGATATAAATTTTTCACTAGGTCACATATTTAATGCCTTATGGGGATAGATTGGACACATATCTAACATCTTATGGGAATAGATGGGTCATTGGTTTAATTTACTATGGGGACAAATGAGTTATAGGATTAATTTCTTGTGGGGAATGTTGGGTCATAGGTTTAATGTATTATGGGGATGTATGAGTCATTTGTTAATGTACTCTGGGGATAGATTGGCCACAAGTTTAAGATCTTGTGTGGATATATGGGTCACACATGTAATTTCTTATGGGGAAATGTGGATGGTTAAGTGTGCCCCAAATGGTTGGGGGATTCTCAAATTGGTATTTTCTTAAATGCGTCATTTGGGGGGATGATTTTACAATTTTTATTTGGTTAAGTGTGTCCCCAAGGGGAATATTTAACACTTGGATTTTGATAAAGTGTCTGGGTTTCAGGATTTGAATCTCATGGAGGTACCTATGATATGTTGGTATGTCATGATTAATCCTCTTTGAGGTTTCTTACATACCCATTTTAGGATTCATAGACCAAACCCCACATATTTCAACATTGTAGATTAAGTTCATGTGACTGGAATAGTCTATGCAGTTTAACATCATTTAGTGAGGATGCTTGTGTCATAGAGGGAGTGTCAGTGAGGGATGGTGTGGGGATTACACATGGAATATTTATGAAGGTGAAAGACCATACCATAGTGAGAGAGGATTTTGTGGGGATTATATGTAATGGATCATACCTTCTATTACTATTACTATTTCGCTTTTGGGTGTTGGGAGTGATTTAGAGAAGGCGTGAATATGTTCTATGGTGGTTGGAGGTGAAAAAGTTCTATTGAGGGATATTTACATCATGAAAGGTTTACCTGACATGAAATGGTGTTTCATGTATTTTTCATCTTGATGGATTCACAACCAGTGTGTGGTGATGCAAGAACCACTGAAACAGATTCATTTGGTTAAAGTAATTAATGATGTGTAGTCAAATTAGGTCGAGGTGACATGTATTTTAGGAAAAGTTGGATATTTGGGACAAAACAAAAAAAATCCACTTCTTCAATGGGTTTCCCTATGTGAAAGGGTAACATTTTATATTTCGAATAGGTCTTTATAATGAACCGCTCATGAATCGGGCTTGATCTATTGGTTCTGGTGGAGTCCCATTGGCAAGTTCTCGTCTCTTCCTCATGGTTTTCCTTCCATTTTTCTTCGAAGATCCACTATGGTGCACTATTTTGGTTAGGGTTGTGAGTTGGTTTTCAATTTTTTAACCTTTGATGAGGTGGAGGTTTATCCATGGGTTTTTATGCAGTTGTTTTTTGTAGGCAGTTCATCTATTCCCTATGGTGCACAGTGTGTTGGAAAAACTTCCTTGAGGTTGGGAATTCAATCTTTTTTGATTTTGTGTATCATAAAGGATGTGTTATATCTTTTTTATCTATGGGGGATGTTTTTTATTGAATAATTAATGATCAATAATTTACTAAATAAAATTGAATGGGAAGGGGGAATGATTCACATGATTTCATAGATTTTTCATTATTATTACATTATGAATGTATGTGATGAATTCCCCACTAAAAATTATTGTCATTGGGTGGTTTGTTTCTGTTGATTTGATATGTTTTTTGGAACCCTTTCTCTTAATTTTAAATTATATCTCCCAAAAATGGTAATTTTCTAACTACTTATATTTATAAAATTCAATACTACCCCCATGATTTTTTCTTATTTTATTTTTTCCATAAAATAAAGAAGTGGAATTTTATAAATCCCCTTTTAAAATATTTAAAATGATCTTTGATTTGTTGTGATGTGTGGTTGGTATGCAGTGTGGGGTGATGTTTTATTTTATTAGAAATGATTTTTAGTAGAGAGGTGATGGTTTTCTTGGAAGTTCCTTTGTGGTGGTGATGTGATGGTTTGTTTGTCTATGCTTTGGGGGTGGTGAGGTGATGGGTTGTTTGGCATATGATTTTGGGGTCATGAGGTGATGGTTTGTTTGGTTATTCTTTTGTTGTTGTGAGGTGTTGGTTTGTTTGGTCGTTCTTCTCAAGAGATGAGGTGATGGTTCAATGGTAATGATGAGCTTCATGTGATGTATTGTTTCATTGTGATAAAAGCATAGGTAGTGATGAAATAATTATTTAATAATGATTAAAAATGATATGGTTTGGTTTTGATAATGGGACAGAACTAAATAATGTAAAAATAATTTATGGCCTATTTGGATGAACATGGTAGTTGGTAAATAATGAAACAAATTGTGTGAATAATAGAATTTGTTATTGGTATAAGATGTGTCCTGTGGTTTTTATGGAGTTATTCATTTATAGGTGGAAGGGAAAGTGGATATGCTGTCATTTGGTTAGTGTTTCATTGTGAAACCATAGGTTGGTATTGTGTGTTGATATATGTACATATTTTTATATTTTTTATTATTTCTATATTAACCCCACCCATGTCAATATCTATGTAACAATATTCCTATTTTCACATTGGGGTGTTTTTTCCAACATCTCAATGATGAGTATTGATGGTTGGCTACCTGATTTTCATTCTTGCTCTTCTAGATGTGTAGACAATCATAGATTGATATGGCCAAAGTTATGTTAGTAAACTCGATAATATAATCGGTGTCATTGTGTGAGATGTTAAATTACTATATTTTGAGGTGGCTTATGGTGGGCGTCATTCCTGGAAGGAGGAAGGAAAAAGGTTGATGTACTTTATGTTCATTATACTCTACTACTCTAGTTATGGAAATGGTTGTGTTGTAATGTCCCATGTGACTTCAAGAATGATGTGATGTGACTGTGCTATGGGGCACTAACCTAGGTGTTCACATGTGTCATTTGATGTGACCATGATGCGATGAAGTGTTATATTCTATTTGGAAGATATGGGAGAGCCTGAATATATGATATTGTTTCATGAGAGATGAAAATATATGGGAAACTGGTTCATGGTAACCTTTATTGATATGCTACATATTTTTTTTGTACATGGCTAATGCTATTTGGTGAGAATGCCTTTGTGAGGTTGGGATGAATAGTTAACCTATTTAGGCATTGTTAGTTTTACTATTTTCTAACAGGTGCATTAACATTCTTCATTCACATGTGCATGAGATAATATAGTTTTCATAATGAGTATATTTGTATTTTCACCCTATGCACATAAACTGATTTTTTTTGTTCCAAGACGAGTGTGTGGATTTTATTAGATATCACTATCTCAGATGGGGGTATTTTTCCTAACAAATCAGTGATGCAGATGGATGGCTGGATACACACCTTTTCATTATCTCTCTTTAAGGTGAGTATATATTCATAGGCTATGATGGAAAAAGGTTATTTAGTGAACTAGATTATGGATCATGTTTCTTCAGGTGAGATGTGATATCACCATGTTGTCGGGAGGCTAAAGATGGGGGTCATGGATGGTTGGAGGGGTGAACGAGGTTGATGTACTTCATGTTCATGATTCCCAACTACTCTGGTTACGAAAGTGGTTGGGATGTAATGTCCTAGTTTTATCCATGAAATGTTAGATGTGACTATGTTGTGGAGTGGTGACCAATGTTTTTACAATGATGGTGTGATTTGATCATGTGGTGAGGTGGTGGTATATGTCAAAAGAGATGGGAATTCGAGGATGTTTGAATTTGGGGCGTGAGAGCGTCAAATTTGTGGGAAATCAGTGTGGGGTAACCTTTGTCGATATGTTCTTAATTATGTTATCCTAATTATCTTTTTTTATTTAGAGAACATTCCTTGGTGAGGGTGTGATGGATAATTGACTGATTTATAAGTTTTTAGTTCTACTATTTTCTCACATGTGCAATGGTATTCTTCTTTCACATGTTCATGAGTGAATTTGGTTTTCCTACTATGTATACTTTTATGCCCACTAAACATATATAAACTGATTTTTAGGTTTCTAGGAGGATTTTTTGGACCATGTATGATTGTACTAGCTCCAAACATTTTGGATTGTTGTTGTGTCACTACTTTGGATTTTCCGTTGGGTACTTATTTTTAGACACTTTTATCTATATCCATTTTATTTAAGCATGAATTACGGAATGGTTTTAGTTTATTTTTATATTATATCATGGAGTTTCTTGTGTAAGATTCATGTTTTCTTAAAATCATATATAATTATCATGGTTAATGCTTCCAATTTCATGATATTTTTATAACCACAAGGCTAGTCTTCAACCTAGGGCCTACTAGAGGTGGGCCACTAGGGTCATTATCTCTCTCCCCTAATTATATTATCTTTGGATTGAGGGAGTCGTGACATTATGTTGGGATGATTCCTGAAGGAGGAGTGTCATCACATGGTGAGGGAGAATGTGGTGTCCCGTGATGATCAAACATGGGAAATCCCATGCTTATAACATGGGGTAAGGCTACAGTTTAATGTCTTGTGCTAGGGGAATTTTTGTACAGTTTATTATTATATTACTAGGATGTGAGGATATGATATTATATGTCATATTTTTGGGTTGTTGGTGGGTCTTAAACCCATGGTGTCCACATTCAATTAGGATATAAAGATCCAGCATATGGCCTCCCTACCAGGAAATGTTTCCATTTTCCTACTATAATGCGACCTTTGGGGATTACATTTCTACTACTCATGAATATTTGTGAGAGGAAAAGTGTAGACACTGCTATGGATGAGTGGAAATCATGGGACCAAATGTTAGGGTACTTTTTTTAGAAGAAAAAGGAAATAAGGTAGCTAGTCTTTAGAGAAAATGCCATGGTGGTACCCCATACCTAACTTGAAACATAAGGGGTATTGGGTAAGGGACTCAAAAGTTGTTGTGTGTGAATCTATTACACTTTTCCCAATGGTTGTTGCACGAGAAATAGGATGTATCCCAATTCCACTACATCGATATGGGATGCATTGTTGCACACAACTTATGAGGTTACATATAGATCAGTGTTGTGTGAAGGGAGATTCTATAGTGAAAACCCTACTACCCTTAAGAGTTGTTGCATGAGTAACTATCAACCATAGGAAAAGTCAAATTAGGTCCCACTGTAACTGTGGAAATTTATGGATTTTTTCATTTAATGATGTCACACAATAGTGGTTTTCATGACTAAGAGATAATGATTTGTCTTTCAGAGATCCTATTATATGGGGTGGGGGATGGTATACTTATATCTGAAATGGGTGGCCATATGCATCCAAACTGATATGGGTCATGAAACCTGGTATGGGTCACGTAAACCAGTTGCATGCTACTCGTGCATTTGGCTTTGGGTTCTGACCATCCATGTAGGCAGATTTAACTTCACCTTTTTTGTAAAAATTTATTTAAATTAAACTGATGATTTTTCAAACAAATGGATGATATTTCATGTAATATATTTCTAAAAATATTTAGGGCCCCTTAAGCCCCTTGGAACTTTGATATTTTGGTGTGCCTTTCGTTCACAGGTGGGTTGATTGTGGAAAATTAAATTTTCACAAAAATGATTATAGATGTGCGCAACTACATCCTTTTAACACTGATGGGCCTTCGGTATGGTCTATATATATTTTTCGGGAAAAAAATCTTTTGGGGATCAAAATATTTTTTTGGTTCCATCAACTGCCCATTATTGGAATTGGAGATGATGGGAGACCCAAAGGTCGAGTTCTAATAGAAACATTAAATTATATGGTCCATTTCCATCCCAGCGCACAACACTATCTTCCACAGTAAGGAAACATTATTCTGAAATCATGTAATATATGGGTCCCATTTCATTATTATGTTTGTTTGTTTGATGCAACATCCAACATGGTAGTGCTGAGTAGCACAATACTAGTTATTGAGGAGCTGACCAGTGCTGAGGGGTCCCAAGTAGTGGAATTCCCCTTTATGGCCCTAAGGGATATTATTAAAACTCTTCCCTATTATAAGTTATTTCAGATTAAATAATCATTTTTTCATGATATTTTCCCTAGGTAAAATTGATTAAAATAATTCCTTTTGAAAAAGTTCTTGAGAGAGTTTATGCCTAACAAAGAAGTATAATTAAGGAATGTAGGGTGCCCCTGCCGAGGGCTGAGCTAACCTGTGGGGATCTAACAGTTCAAGGTGAGTCAGGATCAATCCTAAGATAGAAACCCACTATAATAAAAAAAATTAAGCTATGTTTTAGGCTGAGCATAATACTAGTATAGATTATGCCTCTATAAAAGGATGGGACCAAGATGAACCTTCTCTTAACATGGAGCTCAGAACATCCGAGAGGCTGCCCGAGGAGGATCTAGCTGTTGTTGTCCTTGTAGTTTTTTCAGAGTATGGAATCACACCGCCTAAGGATATGGATTAATCTGGGTATGACATCATCAATGATAGTCACATTGTTCGATGTTGAGCATGAATAAGCATGTGATATTTTATCATACTCTCTCTGGAGCCATAGGTAGTGAGCGAAATAGGGTCTCTCTATCACCAGCTTATAAACCAAGGCATTGAAGGAGTGGGTGCATGTTTTATCCACATGTTTTCTCGTGATTCTATAGCTGAGTGGGTGCACATATGGGATCAAGAATTCAAGGCTACTTATCATAAGAAAAATTTTGAGGGTACCAAGAAGTATCAGGATACCAAACAAGAAGTCACATGGATGGAATGTGAAACATGTAATAATATGATTTTCATCAATGCTCAAGTGTGGATTTTCAGACAAATAAGGCCCCAATTTGTGGTGGCTGACGCTATGACTATTATGGCGGAATCATTTTTGGATATGTTCTAGGATGATCAGGGCCAAGTGAAAATTAGACAAAAAAATATCTCCTAATGGATGAGTTGAATGTGAAATATCCCATTAGGATGTAATATGTTTTGGTACCCACTCATTAAAAGATGATAGATATGGAGTGCTTAATTAATGAGAAAGATTCATAGAAATCACCAATTTGGTTAAAATAATGGAGAGGCCACAATATGTGGGAGAGACTCCCAATATTTTCAAGATCATTTTCTTTATATCCCTTATGTTCTTAAGTGTGTTTTTTTCACCTATCATCATATTAATAATACAAAAAAAAAATTTCCAAAGCACAGGTGAGTCCTACTCAGTGTAGGAAGTAAGGGAAAAATTATTTATTTATCATTTATATTAGAGTTCGAGATTAGATACAAATACTCAGGGTATAAATAGTTTATTGAACATCAGTAGTATCCTAAACAAAAATGATTTGGATGAATAATGAGGCTCTCTTAACAACTAAATTGATGTCTCAATTTGTGTTAGTAAATAAATGGGGTAACTCTATGGGAGTTAAATTCAAAGAAAACAAAGGCATGTGATGAAGATCATGAATCAAGACTCCCTAGATCTAGACCACAAGGGGGTGAAAGGGAGATAGAGGATGACTACTATGCATGTACAGAGAATAGGTTCCACTATCTCTCTATCAAAAAATGAGGATAGAAAAATGATGGTTAGTCATTGACTATGTATGAAAAATGAGAACCATAAATAGGTATTCAAGAATATTTTAGATCATATTCTCTATTTGGTAGGTTATCCAGTTTGTCCAATAACTATATCTATTATGGGGGACCTTTTAGACATGAATGATGATGGGGATACAAATTTATGGAGACAATAAGAATGGGGATAAATGGATAGAGTGTTAAAATGGAGTTCAACACCCTCAAAATTAGGCCATTGTGGCTTTGGGAAAATTTTTCAAGTGAATCAGTTTAACAAATGATTAGATTCATATTCTCGGATGAGTACCATCTGCTTTTCTAAGAGAGGGAAAAATTTGAGCAGTGTTGTAGTTCTTCAACATTGAAGGGGGGGGGGAATCTTCAAAGGAAGTAGATTAAGATTCTCTACAATTTTGCGTCATTCCATGAGGATTAAGGGTGTCCAATTTATTATCTTGGGACAAGGTTTTTTAATTTTTTTAATGACATATGGTGAGGATGATGCATCACATAGTTTAAAATCATGCGGTTTGGATGTTCATAGCACTATTTAACATCTTGTGACCAGGACATTGAACCATAATGAATAGGTCTCATCTATTCATGGTATTAGGATGCATGAATGATAGATATATAAGTAAAACCTCATAGAGGATATCATGATGAAATTGGAGATGATAATTGGCTCTTAATTTTTTTAAATGATGGGTTTAGTGATAAAAATACAGTTTTTTTATCAGGGACTGAGGTATGTCCCATTGGTTTTTAACCTTTTTATTTAAGAACTAACTTTTTTCCCATGTCACAAAAGTGACCTGGTAGGTAGGAGTCTGAATTTTTCTTAGGGATACCCTATTGTTTTTCAACCTAATATAGGTATGTGGCTCTTACATTGGCCCATTTATGGTCATACCAATCAGACTGAGAAGTCACAATTGTTTTAAGGTTATAATGCGTAGACCATGGGTTTCAAAGTGTTTAGGTTCATAATTCTTGAACCATGGGTTGAAAATATTTTAAGGCTGTAAATCAAGGACCATGGTGATTATGTCTAGGGAGTGTTCATGTAATTTAAGAGAGGTCACCCGACATGAAAAAGGATCCAATGATGCGATGTCACAAAGAAAATCCCTGAGATAACATTCCCATAGTTTAAGGTCATGATTCTCGGACCTGAACTCCTAGTTTAATGTCATAGAGTTCAGAACAAAGGGGTACCCATGTGTCCCATCCCTTCTTATGGAAATTACTCCCCAAATCATAAGCCCATTCTATCCATGATCTATGTTAGAAATAAGGAGTGGTATTAATTTTCCATTGTTTTTATGGGTGTCCAAACAATAAGGGGTAAAAGTGACTGACCTAGAAAACTACCATGAGGGTAGTTCATGCCTTTCAAGGCCTGTATAGTATAGGGGAGTGATTTATGGGTGGTGAATTTTTTTACCATGTCAAGAACCCAATTTCCACACTAGAAACTGTCATGGATGGGGGGAATATTTATGATCGACTATTTACTGAGTTTGAAATACGGGAACCACCTTATGTTATTGATGATCCTTTGAGATGTGAGCCCATGATGGTAGGTGAGCCAGTGTTTCCATGAACCATTACCATTAGAGGGGATTTTTATATCTTTATCATCTTGATTATCCAAATTGAATAATTCATGAAGAATGAACATGGAATTAGGGATTATCCTGAAATGACTATTGATTTCCCTAGGGGATATCCTGCCACACACTCAAATGCGACAAACAAAAATATGACTACGAAAGGATCAATATTTGAAAATAGTCTTAATACCCTAAAATGGTATGTTGGTAGGTCTATACCACATGTAGGATATCCAAATGTCGCTAAAAAATCCAATGGGAATGGGAATCAAGCCACACATAGTTTTGGGACATGACGTGGTAAATGAGCGTCATTAGAAAGGTGATGAACCCTCTGGTGAGGACATTGAATCATATCATCTGTGTGATATGATGCATCATATTTCTGTTTTAGGGTAATAATATAGTTTGACATCATGATCTAAGGTCATTGGTTTGGATAATATCATATTTTTCATATTAGGAATATTATTTTAATTACATAGGGTATGAATATAGTTTAACATCTTGTGTTGATGATGTTGGTGTGGTTGATATCATATTTTTCATATGAGGAATCTCTGTCTCTATGTTGAAAATAAATATTTTAGAATTATGTTCTATGGATTTTGGAATTTTTAATTTATAATCGTATAACTTGAGGTATTTATACTACTAGTTTATGGTCATGGAGCACATATCATGGAGTGTGAGTGTCTTAAAGGGGATTGTGTGGCAAGAAGGATTGATAACCCAATGTTAAAAGAGAGGGAAGAAGAACATTTTCCAAAATAAATTCTAAGATGAACTATGAACAAGTTGGAATGGTGATGTTGAGGGAGGAAAATACCTCGCTACGAGTTTATAATGAAGGCAAGACCTAGGATATAAGATTCGGGCATCACTACATATTCTATGGGAATGGGAATTAATCCACATGTAGTTATGGATCATGGAGGGGTAGAACACCAATTCGAGTAATGGGAGATCCTATCAAGTGAGGATGTGATGAAAATGTGAAGAGTCCATTAGATTTCTAAAACACCAGGGGTGAAGAAAACTATGTCAAGAAGGGTCTACAAGGGGTCCAATGTACATAGTTTAAGGTATTAATGATTTGAAATGAAGGGGTATAGGTAATTTAATGATTCTTTGGTGTTTAATTATAGTTAAAACATTACATTATGGATCCATGAATGCACTGCACCACATAAAAAAATTCTGAAACCAGATGCACATAACTTTAGGTCATAAGGCATGGAGTAGGGGAGACCTTAAAATAGTTTGGTGTTGAGGCTGGACATGGGATATTAGATCTATGCATCCCTACCTATCCCACTTGTTTGGGGGATCATTCTATATGTAGTTCTAGAACATTGTGCGGTAGGAGACCAACATTGGTACGGTGGGTTCCTCTCTATAAAGGACATTGAATCAACTCATATTTGTGATATGAGGCATCATGTGTTTGTTGCATTCAATATGGAAACATTTTAGTGTTTCTTTATGATGATGTTTGATTGGGTTCATCACATATTTATCATATGAGTCTTAAAATGTTAATTTAATAGGGTAAAGAAATAGTTTAATTTCGTAATTTGAGGATATTGGTTTCGGTTCATCTCATATTTTTCTTTTGAGGAATTTTATGTTAGTTGTATTGGGTAATGATAGAGTTTAACATCATGTATTGAGGATATTGGTTTTGGATTATAAAATATTTTTCATATGATGAATCCCAGTTTTATATAGGGAAAATCTATATTTAATGTCAAGTATTGAGGTAATTGGTATTTTTAGTTTAGAGACATATATATTTGAAACCAGTGAATACAAAAAGTTTATGGTCATAATGCTCGGACAATAGGGTATGATGTTAGTTTAGGACCATAGATCTCATACTCTAGTTACTATAATTTAATGTCATGAATCTTTGACCACTTTGTTCATTAACATTAATGATTGAGGAACATGAAATTAGTTGGAGGAGTGATGCAATTTCCCTCCATGGTGATTAATGAGTATGGTTTTGTTAATAGAACTTATGGATACTATAAGAACTTTCCCATTTAGGGTTAAACATTCGTATCTATTTTCTAGGAATCATTGGCATTCTGGGATCCTGTACCTTGTCACCCTAGAGAAATGCATGAAGGTATAACTTCTTGCGGAATTCTCTCACTATCATATTTGGGTACCTTTATAAGTTGTGTAAGGCCTGAATCCTATGTTCCTCAAGCGATTCCAACTCACCTAGGTGGAATTATTCAATTTTTTGGCATCAAATATTCATTAAAAACCATTCTTAGTGATGAAAACTGAACTTATATATCTAAAACATACGCTGTTCCATACACCGGGGAGTATGAGGTTGACTGGGTAAAATTTTGATTTGTTGTATGATAGTCACAGAGGAAATTAAGGTGAATTTTGAACTAGAAATTTTTGTTATGAACCACCATTTTCAATATGACATTATAGAGGGTCTTGTTAAGGACCTAAATCATCCCATTTTCTTGTTCATGGTAGAAGGATGTATGGTTTGACTAGATATTGTACTTGGCCTGCAATTTCTTCACCTCGATAGGTTAGAAGTTGGTGTCATTGTATGTGAGAATAGTGTGAGGATCCCCAGATAGATGGATTATTTGGGATCTCAAAAACTCAATCATAGACTATGTATTCACTTCTTTGACGGGAACTAATTCTATTCACATTGATAATATGTTTTTTGAGGTCAAAATGAACTGACACTATGATGCCATTATTGGTGGGTAGGGTCCCACAAATTCGAGCAACCTATTTGAAAATGAAATAGAATATTTGATAGTGTGGAGAAGATCCAGTGGTTGTTGAGTGATGTATTTATGGGTATTAAATTCATGGAACCTCTTGGATAACTCAATTCATTTATGAAACTTGGTAGTCCAAAAGTATCCTAACCTCTAAATTTGGTGTGGGGGATTCAATCCTGCTTGATGGGAACCACATTATCTATCATGGAACTATTGAATTACATGATGTATCTCATATAATTATATTTAAGGGGTGATAATTTCATTAAACCCATGATTAGATAGGTTTTTATCAATGTTAGGGCCATAATGGAGGAAACAATGTCTTGCATGTCAGTGGATTTTATCACACTAGGCTCGATATGGAGGGAGACGGCCATGTTAGAGATATACAACAAAGGGATTCAACCCATTAGGAATTTCCTTAGCTATGGGGGGATTTTAGAGTCCTATAATATAAGTAACGAAAGCCAGTTGATATACCTATTGGTTACCATCACCTGGGGTGGAAGGGGTGATGACCCTCTGATGTTCTTATATCCTAAAAAATATGAAATGGTCTTTCTCGATGCTTGATTATGGATTATTGAGTGTGACTATGTAATAATTTACATGGGGAATACTATAATTTTAATAGAAACTCCCAAATATTACCACTTACATAATTGAGTGTGGACCTACTATCCAAAGTTAGGCATTCCTTTGAGGGTTCATACCCAACAATTCTTAGGAACTCACATTGGTCAAGAGGATGGGGGGTCCGTATCATCACACCATTTTAAGGGAAATTGTTTCCTACTCCGATACTCTGTTATATATTTAGGATATGTTCACAAAATCCTTCCCAATCCCTAATACCTGACTGGTTAGACCTCTATTAATAACTTGATTAAATATGTATGTTGATGGGAACATCTATATCTATATCATAGGCTCTACATCATTATCTTATTCATTTATGATTATTTAGTTTATATATTTGTTTGGGTGTTATAGAGTTTATTTCCCTCTAGATAGGTGGTTGGTGTATTGGATATGGGACTGGCACTCTGTGAGGCATCCTATAAATCTATTGAGAAAATGAATAAAAACCCATGTAGTTCATATGATGTAGTTTAAGGTCATGTTACTTGATTTATCCATGCAGTTTAACATCATGTGATAAGGACATAAATATATGGATTAAGCCTCAATGATGTTTCCTATAAAACATGTTAATATTGGAATTAGAACCTGCGTTGTTTGTTTCTATATCATGATTTATGCGACAACAGAGGCCTCGGGTGGGACTTATGCATAAAAGGTTACCTTGAATTTCCTCACCAAGAATATGTATCTTTTAGTGAAGATAAGATGTAATCAAAATTAGATTCCAATAACGAGCCCAAATTGAGGGATTTCACATCATGATATTGGTATAATCATCGTTAGTCTCTAAGGCCACGTGGGCCATGCTCGGTGTGATAAAAAATGAATAGAGGGAGATCAAACACATCACCTGTGTGAATATTTATTTAAGGATTAGAAATCATTGTTTCCCTTTAAGAAATATGATTACCCATCTCATGGTGGATATGGTATGAATCTCAAGCCTTAGGAAGGCCTCATAAGTATCCCTTTTATGATAAGAATCAGATTCATCGTAGTTCAATTCTTCCATGAATCATTAATGGATTTAGGGTATTTGAGCTCATGGTTGGGGATTAAACTTAAAATGATGCCTGTGTATGATCCCACTTTTCATTCATCGACAGATAAGGAAGGATGGTATAATTATGTGAGAAGTCTGTCCCATGAGATAAGAATATTTCGTATATGAATAGACTTACACATGGATTGATTATCATTAAGGATCATGGCTTAGGAACGAATCCAACATATCCTATTTTGACAGGAATCAGAGTTCGTGAATTTTAGTAACCCCTTACCCAATGATGGTATGGGATGTGTGTTTAAACTCAGAGACATTATTGGTATTCATGAGGATTAGGAATTATATGGGATTATACTAGGATGGATATGCATTTTCATATTTATTATTTATATTCTGATAGATAAAGAGAAAAGTTGAGCATAAAAGGAATTTTGAACATGGTTGATATGAAGTGATGGACTCATCTTAGAGCCCGAAAAAATATGGAAACATGACTACCCAAATCTTACCCATTAAAGATGCTCCCCTTATAAAATGTGTATGCAACCAATGTTTCCTTCCTGAGATACCACATGGTGTAAGTTCGAATTTTTTACCAGACAAAGTCATAATGTTAAGGGGGATCTTCCTGACATATCTTGATTTTCTACTAGATGTGGATTTATTATCTTCCTAACATGTTTGGGGTTTTATTCGGACGTGGAAGAGACTTCCACATGTGACTTCCTAACATATCTAAGATGCTTCACATGATAAAAGTTGACAGGTCCCAGACCTTTCACATGATTAACTAACTTGTCTGCGATGTATTATCATGATGAATGCGGACATGTAATAGGACTTTCTCATGATAAACTATCATTTATGAGAAGTATTCACATGATCAAATTATATATCTCCGGAGTCTTTTGCATGATCAACTAACTTTTCCTAGATTGCTTTCACTTGATAATGCTAACATGTCTTGGGTGTCTTTCATGATCAACATGCCTTACCTAGGATGTATTCTGTTATTCAATGTGCATTGTCCATAGATTTTCATATGATCAAAATGAATTTCGAAAGGCCTATAATGTTATCAAATTGACTTTTCCAAGGTCTTTCATATGACCAATGTGATATGTCCAAATCCATCCAAGGGCATACCATGATCAGTGAAGAATTGTATGTTAACATAACCTTATCTGAATGATGTGAATGTGTATCATGACCATGTTCATGATAATTCACATGTCCATGTTGTGGAGTATTATATCCAAAGGGATCATTCCTCATTCGTATGAGCAACAATTTTCCTGGAAATAGGAGTGCATGGACAAGGGATCGCTTCATAGCTGTAGGTTCTGAGCACAACAGAAGCACGCGTTGGGTCATTACCAAATTTTCCTTTTATTGTGATTAATGATAAATCTATGATTTACAAAATCATAAACATCATGATCAATATAATTGAATCATAAAAAATAGAAAAGGGATAATATTCTAGAACCAAGAACAAGATCATCACATATTATTTATAATTAATTTAATCAATTAAAGAATTTAATTGTTGGAATTATTTATTCATTGATGGATATGAAAATAGATATGTGTTGTAACATAAATTCTTTGTTAGAATCATGAGTATATTTCCTTTAGCGATGAACTACACATGATCCAAAAATCTCTAAATGTGACCATAGGAATCTCCAGGTTCTAGAACGGTAGATCTTGTCACTTGCGTTGTTCAAATTTGATCTCTATGAGATTTTCATCCAATCTATTCTCAGAGATCTCTATAGATTTGAGAGTGCTATGTGGAGGAATATCAATCTATATTCATAGGAGAATTTTCATAGAAGGAATATCACAAGGGTTTTGATAGGATTCCCCAGGCTCATTGTGCACAACAAAATGAACTGGATCTTTCTAGAAAAAAAATTTAAATGGGTTAAAAAACTATTTGGGTTTTGAAATAAATATTTTCCTAAATTACCTATAATTATTATTTAATCCCTTATAGAACCCCATGTCTATAATAATAATAATATTATTATTTTCTTGAAACGCACTTGACTTTTGAATAAAATAAAATAAATATAATCAAATAATATTCAAAATATATTACTTCTTACTAGGCCTAAAATATTGGTTCTCTATTCCTCAACAATATTTATGAAGGCTTTAATAATTACTGTTTATTTAATAAATAAATATCAATACATTATTTTATAATAAATAAATAAATTGTATATTCACTAAATAAAAAAAAATATTTTTTAAAAATCCTGCTCACAGAATATTCCCTTGAATAACTAGTAATGTAATATATAAAATCAAGAATAAATGAATAATTTTCCAATAATACATAAAAATAATTTTTATTTAACTTTTTATGTAATTAATAATATATTATTTAATTGAGATTTTGGATATACTTAGTGTGTGACCCTCTTGTAATCTTTCTCAATGGAATTTGGAAAATCATCCTATAGTCCATGGTTTGAATCTAGAAATATGACAAGGAACCCATAAAAAATATGTTAATGTTTGAAATGAAATAATACCTAATATGGATTCTTACTATTTAATATAATACAATTATCATGATATCTCAAATCAAGCAGGTTTTATGGTGGTTCCATCAACCTATGTACCCGATGTCTCTTTCATTGACTTTAATAAAATCGAACATGCCTATAGAATACCATGGGAATGGATTTAATTACGATATATAATTTCCATCAATGTTCTTGATATATCAAATTATGTTAAGGAATTTAAGGTAAAAATCATTTCCGTCATTATTCATTAATTCAATATTACTCTTGATGTATCTAATGTATCATACATACCCATGAAAGTATGTCTTCTTGTTTTTTTTCAATAAATAAAATTACACATCCTATATTAATAATTGATAATAATATTAAATTCTAATTATAAATGAACACATCCAATGATAGAAACATTAAATGATACATATAAATATATATTTCCCTATGGCAGGTCTCATTCTCATAATTTCATACACTAGATTTCACCAAGGGCGTACAATAGGAGGAGGTTCCTCAATGTCATATGAGTCTCCACGCCCAATAGCCTATATTATTTTGGTTCCTCAAATAATATCATCCTACTATAGAAAATTTATTTAATAATATTGTCATCTCACTTTTGAGTTCGCATCCTATCGGGGAACTACTTTGACGTTTTAGTACGATAACTACTCATAAGATATTATGAAATATTTTGTTATAAAGAAAAACAATCATTATGTGTTAAGGAATTTATTAACATTCAAAATTATGAATACAGGTTATCAAAAAGTACATAAAAGTTGTTTCTAGGGAACAAACTCCAATAGAATCCCACTTTCACTAGATCCAACTACTAACAACATTCAGTCTGATAGATCTCACATGATACTCATTCTTACGCTTATATTGGTGTTTAATCAATGGGTCCACTATGTTTTATTTAATGAAAAATACACTAACTGATACACCACCCGTATGATAAAAATAACTCAAGAGGTGATACATATTGAGAATATTCTCTATTCGTTGATGTGACCTTGGCTATTTTTCAAGATCCATTGCTGTAGTATTATCATAATACAATATGATAGTGTCTTTACTATAAAATACCAGAACAATAACCTAGGAAAATTTTCATATCCAACCAAAATCCTTGTTTGTATCAGAAGACGCTATATTCTTAAACTCTTCTATAGAATTAGTGAAAACTAGCTTCATTTAACTCTTCCAACTCATAGCTCCTCTGTTAAGACAAAAACAAACACTATCTACGAATTTAGATCATTCAGACCTATTTGAAAACTATCATTAATATAACCCTTGATGACCATATCCTTATCTCCCCTATACACTAGGAACATATATTTAGTTCTTCTAATATACATGAGTATTTCTATAATATAAGACCAATTCTGTTATCCTGGATTGACTTGATTTTTATCTTTCATTATTAATTCATAAGAAACATCATGTTCAGTACACAACATGGCATATGTGGTTGATTCTATTGCTGAAGTGTATGTTATCTTACTCATTCTATCTTTATCTTGTGTTTCAGGACACATTTTCTTATAAATATGCAAACCATGTGACATTGGAACCAATCCACACATGGATTGATTTATAATAAATATCATTAGAATGTAATCACTATATGTACTTTGACATAGTCCAAGAAGCCTCTTGGATATATCACGAATGATATTGATCCCTAGAATATAGGATGTTTCACTTAATACCTTCATAGGGAAGAACTTCTATAACTAGTCCTTAATAGACTATGAGACTGTTATGTAATTTACAATTAGTAATATGTCATAATCATATACTACTAGGATAAAGAATTAATTCTGATTAAAACTCCTATAAACACATTGCTGAAGTTCCTTATTAATGAAACCAAATTAATTTATATCTTAATAGAATCAAATGTTACATGAAATGGAAGCCTACATTAATATATAAATGGATCTATTCAAATTGAAAATCTTTTGGGCATCACCTAGAGGCACAACAATTTCCAGTTGTGTCATATAGACATCTTCCTAGGGGTTCCAATTAAGGAAAGTTGTTTTCAAACCCATCGGGATAATTTCAAAGTCCTGGTATGCTTCTATAGAAATTATAATTCTTATGGATTTAGACATAGAAACTGGTGAAAAGGTTTCATCATATTGAATTCCATGACATTGTTTAAGACCTTTATCCACCATCCTCAATTTATATGTATTCACATTACCTTCCATGCCTAGTTTTCTCTTGAATACCAATTTTCACCCTACAAGATTTACATCAACATGCCTATGGACAAGAATCCAAACATTGTTATGATACATGGAATACAATTTATAATTCAATGATTCTTACCATCTTTCTGGTTTTTATCACTCTACAAACTCCTTATAGGAGAGAGGTTCATTATTACCAACCAATAATGGGTCACTATCTTTGTTGACTAGAATCTAATATCTCTCTGGTTCCCATTCCTCTCTTATGCTCCTACAAATTACTTGTGTTTTAGGAACTAATTCTTCCATGGGGGCCTGTGGAATCGGTTCCTATACCAACTATTTTTTATATTGATCATCACCTTCATTTAAGTCAATATTTCTCCCATTATACTTTCTTAGGATTTCTCCCTCTCAAAAAATATGACTTATCTAATAACATTTTCATTTTTATTTGAATGGTTTTATAGGTAGTATTACTTTATTTCATTATGATACGCTATAAGGGCACATGTTTTTCCCCAGGGTACTAGTTTGTTACATGAGAAGGCCATACCAAATTTCTCATAACCCCATACATGTCTATGTGACAAAACCAGTTTCATTACACTCCATAACTCGAATAGAATTATATTTTCCACTTTTTTGGTACTCTATTTAATATCTATTATGTATTATTTAATTCAAATCATAAAAATGTTTATAGATGATCTATATGAATCATCATTGGCCATAACATGTCTAATAAGGTATAATTTCTTATTTCACTAACATTATTATACTGTGATGTATAAAATGGATTGAGATAATATAGGATCCCAAAATCTCATTAAATAAAAATAATATGTTGGTTAAAATATTCCCCACCTTGATCAAATCAATGCGTCTTTATCTTATTTACTAGTTGATTTTATACTTAATTCTTGAATTCTTTGAATTTCTCAAAGTAAATGAACATATACCTCATCAAGTAGACTTATAAATATGTACTTAGGTCATCAATAAATGTTATAAAGTAAAAATACTCACCTATATATTCTACTGGAAATAGAACACACACATAAGTGTGTACCAATCCTAAAAGCATTGTAGCCCTTTCGAACTATCCACTAAATGTAGGTTTGGTCATTTTACCTTGAAAATAATCATGACACATTTCAAATAAATTTTTCTCATAAGGGTATAAACAACAAGCTTGAGAGATCTTTTTCAAATACTTCTTGTTTACATGACCAAAATAGTTATTCCATTGATGGGTGTTATATTAGTCATGTGAACATGATTCGTTATCAATTTACAATACTTGGTTTTCATTTTCTAGTACATAAAGACTGTTATTCTAATGTTCCATACCATAACATATGTTGTATTCATAAAAGAAACAAATTTTATTTCTAAACATGAAAATAAAACCATCTGCATCTTGGAATGATACAAAAACTATGTTCTTGGTTAGTGTTCGTACATAATAAAAATCCTATAAAACCAAAATCATTCATATTGGAAATGAATAGTGGTATTCAACAATGGCTAGAGCATCATTCATCACACCATTATTAGCTCTCAATTCCAACTCTCATAAATAAATACTTTAGAATATACTTGATTCCTTCATTTTGATATATATGTGATCACAAAATGTTGTATCAACAACCAATGTGTATATTTTTATAGTTTACACTTGAAAAAGAACCCACCTTTAGCAATACCATACTTCTAGGTGTGGTTTCTTTTCCATTTTCATTTCTTTTCACATGCAAATCACACTTCATCTTTTTCAATCACTTGTCTATGGATCTTCCTCTTCTTGGAAGGATGGTGCTTGGGATATTCTGAGATGTTATGGATCTTCTACACCGTATACATATTCTTCTTTTTCATATTCATCATAATAACTATGGGTTTATCATTCCAAATTTACTAATCCACATTAAAAATAAAAGTAGTATTTTCAAAAAGACTCTTCTTATTATTTCTCATGTTATAATTAAAAATAAATCTAGAGAAGTTCTTGGTTTGATAGGAGAGCATGAGATTTATGTGCAAATCATCTTTTAATTTAATCCATATGATGTATTAGCATTAAATGTGTAACGACCCAAAGTTTTTCAATGGAAAATTTCCTTCTTATATTTATGTCATAAAAACAGAAAATAATGAACTACTAAGTGATAAGTGACCTTCAAACATAATTTTGTCACCACTATGTTTGCAATTTAAAAAATCTGACATACATGGTTGTGTTCAAGATAGTTGTTGGAGTCTAATGAAACAAAAATAATTTTTGGTGAATAGTAACCTAACCTTATGAATAGTAACCTACCCTTATGAATAGTAATATTACCCTTATGAATAGTAAATGAGAGTAACAATACCTATGAATAATAATATAAAATTTAGACATCTTAGAAAGTGACAATTTGACCTTAGTAAACGTTTTTGGTATTTTATAATTCATAAATAATTAATTATAAATAATTAATTAATTTAAAAGAATATCTATTTCCATGAAATGTATTCATAAATTATTGAATCAATGACTAATATTTTTTAGATAATTTTATAAGACCCTACGTAATTTTTGAAAGAACTATAAAATCAGTTTTAATCTTAAAAACTGTTTTTTTAAGTAAATTATGATTTTATTTAAATACTAAATTAATAGTATTGAGAAAATTATTTTTGAAAAATGGACTTCATTTTTGGATTCTACACGTCGAAAAATGGTTGGTGTAATGTTTTAGGAATTTTCTGAGATACTTGAAATTTTGATGAATACTGGAATCCGATAATTCACAATAAATGCTAATTAATGTATTAATTGAGTCATCGATGATGCTCTGCTGATGTAAGACAACTTGGTTCGGGATTAAATTCTAAAATTACTATTCTTTGTTGTTCAAGACTCACTATTCCTTGTCTTTGGTGAAATTAATAATCTAATCAATTTTATATTAAGGAAACCCCTCTCCCACCCACTATAAAAGCCACCCTTCACTCCCTATTTTCCTCACACTTCTCAAGCTCCAAGCCTTATCTAAACTCTGCCCAAATACCTTCCCTACACTCTCCCCCACGTCCACGAGCTCCTGGTCTCATCAAAAGTCCAAGCTTAGGCCCTTAAGGAGGTTCTCAAGAGGAGGATTTTAAAGGAAATTTCTCTCCCTCTTCTCCTTTAATTTCCTTTCAAGTTCAAGTTCCTTTCTTGATCTCTCCCTACCTATCATCATTCAAACTGTTTGTAACTCCATTATTATACATATATTGTAATATTATGATTCTAATGGTAGATTATATCACCCCACACCCTTTCCCTCTCCCTTTTATTTTATTAAAGAGAACGTTGTTCATGTGGTGATAATTTATCACCTTCAAAAACAACATGCTCTCTTCATCAATTTCTACCTTCAATATGGTCATGAAAACATTTTTATGGTTGAACCAGAATATTTTTATATGTATAATGTTCTATTTTATGTTCTGGATGTAACCTATTCCCATATTACTAAGTGAAAAGTTAAAACGAGTTCATTGTGACCAAAAACCGCTCAAATTAACCCAAATAATCTTCATTTAATTTTATCTAATGATTAGTCCACATGGATCTAATATAACTCATTTTAAAATCATTCAAGCTTCTGTAATGTCATTATAACATGTAATATAATTTATGGATGTTTACCCATGATCTACCCAAACATCAATTTTAGAATACAAGTGGACCGCTCAAGAAAACCATGAAAACGAACATCCCCGATCAATGTTTTTAAAATCTATAAGTCATCCAAAGGAATATAATATAACATAATGAAACCATAATGAACCCTATTAATGTACACATGGTTCTGTATTTCTAATTAATGAATATAATGTCATTATACAGGACATTAAAGAGAAGGAAGCATTCGGGTAAAAGGTAAGGGGAAATCTCGGACCCAATTTTCTTCCTTCGGGTTCTCCCTCTTTCACTCCATTATTGATATGGTTACTCCTCAAAGATCATTTTTTCAGCATTTCCTTTACTTTTATGGGATATAAATGTTTGTCACTGGTTTTCATGTCCATCAAAATATTTTCCAAAAGAACCCTTTTTTCAAGATCTCACCTTTTACCTCTCATTCATGGTTGATAGTTCTTGTATCAAGTATATTCTTCCCTCTTTATTTTGGGAACCCAAAGCTTATGAATGTTTTATTAAGAGAGGAAAAGCATACCCTTACATGGGTTATTTATGTACATGTTTGATATGTGTTCTATGTGGTGATCATTATAATGATAATGTTATGATGTGATGGGTGCGCCCGGAATTATATAGTGCAATATGAATGTTTAAATGTGACGGGTGCATCCAGAATTATAAAGCACTCCAATGCATTGGGTAAAGTGATGAACCTCATGAGTAAATGTGAAATTATGTGTGAACATGATGCTATATTTGTTCACAAATATGTGTGTTATTTAACCACTAAGACACGATGTTTCATTTTTATGCATTGCCACATTTCAAGTTTATTGTTTATGTTCCTCTCATGTTCATGATCTTTTGCCTACGTCATGATTATGCTCACCCCATGCTATATTGTTGTTATATATCCTCTTAATGGGATTATAGCTCACCCCCTTTTTATGTATATATTCAGTTGGGTACATGTACTATGGAGAGGACATGTTCCACTAAGAAGATAGTGAAGAAGAAATTAAATAAATGTTTATGCATGATGATGTACTTGTTATGTGTTGTCCTAGTTTTCCCAATACACTAAAACTATGGATCCCCCATGTGTAATAATATTATGTTTTTTATATTTGAAATGATATAATAGTAATGTAAAAAATGGCCGGGTCGTTATAGTTGGTATCAGAGGAAAAGGATTAGTTAATTTGGGAATTAAGATTAGTAAATCCTAGAAAAACCCTCTAGAATAAGAATAAGTACAAACACTTACACAAGAATATTTACCTAGGGATCCCATATGTTATGTTTTTGGTATAATTGTTTAAATGAATAAGTTATTAATGACTTTTTTACTTGTGTTTTGTTCTAACCTTTTCTGTTTTAGAAAATGGTGGGAACCAAGAGAAATCAGGCCAACAACTCTTGTGAGGGCCAATGCAACGATTGCCCGAACGACATCCCCAATGATTTTGGAGGTGGAGTTCAAAACATCATGGCAATGCTTACCCAAATATCTCTGGTTATGAATAATAACCATAAAAATGGGGAACAACCTCCTTCACCAAAGAGGGAGAAACTAGCTGTCGTATGTTTTATGCGGCAACGACCACCGATGTTTTGTGGATCTTCGGATCCACTAGTTGAGGAATAGTGGGTCAACTCCATGGAGAAGATCATTTCTGTTCTTCACTGTTCTGAGACAAAGAAGGTGAATCTAGATGTTTATCATCTTGATGGAGAATCTAATCAATGGTGGGCTTTGATTAAGAACACCAAGCCAAGGGAGGAAATTGAAGATATGGAATGGGAAGACTTTAAGATAATGTTTTTTAATAAATACTTCCCACGAACTCTTCGCACGAAGATGGGGAGAGAATTCTTAGAGATCAAGAAAAAAGAAGGAGAATCTATCACAACCTATGAAGAAACTTTCAAAAGGATCGCAAGGTATGTTTCAGGTTTTGTTATCAACAATGATAGCAAAATTGATAGATTCTTTAGTGGATCAAAACCACATCTTCGAAAGGCTCTTGCAATTCGAGACTTTGGGAGTTATGAAGAAGTTGTTCGGTGTTCTCTCAAAGTGGAGATGGAGTTTGGATAATGGGCCCATGGCTATGGTGATAAGAAAAGAAAGATGGAGTTTCAAGCTGGTGGATCTAGTGACAAAGCTGGGAAGAAAAATCGACCCACATGCCAAAAATGTGGGAAGTTGCACCATGGGAACTTCCTCAAAGGTACAGAGAAATGCATTAACTGTGGGAAGGAAGGACACCAAGCTCACGAGTGTCGAAAAGACATGAAAAGGAGTGATAATGTAGCCGATGAATGGAGAGAACCACTCATGGTTCAATGCTACAACTGTAGGGAGCTAGGGTACTATTCAAACCAGTGCACTAAACCGCGAGCTCTCGAGGGTAATCAGCGCCAGCAACCACCAACTCCAAAGGGACAAGGGAAGTCTTATGCCTTCACTAATACGGAGGTGGATCATGATAATGAAGTCGTACAAGGTAGACATCCTATTCACTCAAGAATGGAAAAAGTATTGTTTGATTCTGGTTATACACATTCCTTTATATCTTGCAAGTTTGATAGAACTATAGAATCGAAGCCCAAAAACCTTGAAGTAGAGATATCTATAAAAACACCAAGTGGTGCAATCATTGCAACCCGAGTGTTTGACTCCTCTCCTGTTGATGTATGTGGGAAGATTCTTCCGGCAAAACTCGTAATACTTCCCTTGGTGGAATTCGATGCTATAATGGGAATGGATTGGCTCTCATTATATAGAGCACATATCAACTGTCGGGAAAAGGAAATATATTTTCATATTCCAAACCATCCCATGATCCCCTACAAATGCAAGGAATATCATGAATATCCTTTGAAAAATCCTTCAATGATGTGGTTGTTGATTCCCTATGAATAATCATACCTCGCGCAAATGGTTGAGTCGAAGGAAAGTGTCATCCTTGAGGAAATGCCCATCGCGAGGGAATACAATTGAACTCATACCCGGAGCTACTCCTATCTCGAAGTGACCCTATAGGATGGATCCTATCGAACTGGAGGAGTAAAAGGAGTAGCTGCAAAAGCATATGGAAAAAGGGTTCATACGCCCTAGTGCATCACCTTTGGGTGCGCCAGTGCTCTTTGTAAAGAAGAAGGATGGAACCATGCGGCTGTGTATCGAATATCGGTAACTCAACAAGATCACCATAAAGAACAAGTATCCTCTCCCAAGGATTGATGACTTGTTTGATCAGTTAAGAGGATCTCAATACTTCTCAAAGGTGGATCTTCATTCTGGATATCATCAAGTAAAGTTGAAGAAGGAAGATATTCAGAAGACTGCCTTACGTACAAGGTATGGGCACTATGAGTTTTTGGTGATGCCCTTCGGACTTACTAATTCCCCTAAAATCCTCATGGATTTGATGAATATAGTCTCTAGACATTACCTTGAAAAATTTGTGGTAGTGTTTATCGATGATATTCTCATCTACTCCCAGAGCAAGGAGGAACATGAAGAACATCTAAGACTTCTGTTGGCGACATTATGAAAGGATATGTTGTACGCCAAGTTCAGAAAGTGTGACTTTTGGATGAATCAAGTCACGTTCTTGGGAAATGTGATCATAAGTGAGGGAATTTCGGTGGTCCCTTCAAAGACAAAGGCGATTGAGGAATGGCCCAGGCCCTCTAGTGTCACATAAATCCGTAGTTTTCTTGGATTAGCTGGGTACTATCGACCTTTTGTGAGAAACTTCTCACGATTTTCAATCCCACTAACTATGTTAACAAGGAAAGGGGTAAAGTATGTATGGACGGAAGAATGTGAGGGAAGCTTCAAAAAGCTAAATAGAAGGCTGATCACTGCACCTGTACTCACACTACCGAAAAGTGGAGAAATTTTTGTGATATACAGCGAGGCTTCAAAGAATGTCTTGGGTTGTGTACTCATGAAAAATGATAATGTGATAGCCTATACCTCACGACAGTTGAAGAAACATGAGCAGAACTACCCGATGCATGATCTAGGACTGGCAGCCGATATTTTTTCTTTGAAAAATCTGGCGGCCCTACCTTTATGGTGAAAATTGTGACATATACACCGACCACAAGAGCCTAATGTATATATTCACATAGAAGGAGCTCAACATGCGTCAAATGAGATGGTTAAAGCTAATCAATGATTACGATTTCTCTATTCACCATCATCCTAGGAAGGCGAACAAGGTATCTGATTCTCTAAGTAGAAAAGAACCTGCTACTCTATCCATGTTGAGGATTGAGAAAGACCCTATCTTCTTGGATATGCAAAGGATGGATTTGGGAATTATAAGGGCAGGGGATACATCCTACCTTGCCCAAATGATTGTGCAACCATCCATCCAACAGAAGATTAAAGAAGCACAAAGGGATTATATGGAGATACAAAAGATAGTGAATGCAGTAAAAGAAGGGAAGCTGAAATAGTTCCATATCAACGATGATGGTGTGATTCTATTTGGAACATGGCTTTGTGTCCCTTCATCACCAAGGATAAAGAAGGATCTATTGGATAATGCACATAGATCAACTTTCTATATTCATCCTGGAAGTACCAAGATGTATCGTGATCTCCGAGAACACTTCTGGTGGGATAACATGAAGAAGGAGATTGCGGAATATATATCAAGGTGCATGGTATGTTAGTAAGTTAATGGTGAGCATCAAAAGTCCAAAGGTATGATGCAGCCATTGCCTATACCCATGTGGAAATAGGAAAATGTTACTATGGACTTTGTCACGGGTCTCCTGAAAACATCAAATGGAAATAATGCGATAAGGGTTGTGGTTGATCGACTCACCAAGACTGCCCATTTTATCTCTATTCGGGAAGACCTCTCAGTTAAATAGCTTGCATGGATATATGTGAAGGAAGTGGTGAGAATTCACGGTGTTCCACTCTCGATTGTCTCTGACCGTGATCCATGGTTCACATCTAAATTCTGGAGGAGCCTTCAACATGCTTTGAGTACTGAATTAAATTTCATCACGGCCTATCACCCCCAAACTGAAGGCCAGTCTGAAAGGACTATTCAGACGCTTGAAGATATGTTAAGAGCCTTCTCTCTTGAATTCAATGGTGGTTGGGATCAGCACCTCCCATTGATTGAGTTCTCATACAACAATAGCTTCCACTCGAGTATTCAGATGGCTCTGTATGAAGCACTGTATGGGATGCGATGTAGAACTCCAACCTGTTGGGATGAAGTTGGAAAACGAAAGCTACTTGGTCCTGATCTAGTTCAAGAGATGACGGAGAATGTTCAAGTCATCCAGAAACACATCAAAGCTGCTCAAAGTCAGCAAAAGAGCTATGATAACAACCGTCGAAGGGACTTGGAGTTCAACGTTGGAGATAAAGTCTTCCTTCGAATATCTCCATGGAAAAGAGTCATGCGATTCGAGAAGAAAGGGAAGCTAAGCCCATGGTACATTGGCCCCTTTGAGATCATTGATCGTATAGAAGTTGTGGCCTATCGTCTGGCACTTCCACCCAATATGGCTCAAGTTCATGATGTGCTTCATGTATCACTACTGAGAAAGTATATACCAGACCCCTCACATGTACTAAACTCAGAGGTGGTACAGTTGGAAGATAATATCTCCTATGAGGAGCAGTCGGTTAAAATTTTTGACCGAAGTGATATGGTTCTACGCAATAAGACAACACGCCTTTTCAATGTATTGTGGTGGAACCATAAGTTTGAGGAAGCAACTTGGGAACCAGAAGAGGCAATGAAGGAGAAGTACCCACACCTGTTTGTGTAAAGTGAAATTTCGGGTGTGAAATTTCTTAAGGGGGGAAGAATGTAACGACCCAAAGTTTTTCAATGGAAAATTCCCTTCTAATATTTATGTCATAAAAACACAAAATAATGAACTACAAAGTGATATGTGACCATTAAACATAATTTTGTCACCACTATGTTTGGAATTTTTGAAAATCTGACATACACGGCTGTGTTCAAGATAGTTTTTGGAGTCTAATGAAACAAAAATAATTTTTGGTGAATAGTAACCTACCCTTATGAATAGTAACCTACCCTTATGAATAGTAATATGACCCTTATGAATAGTAAATAATAGTAACATTACCTATGAATAATAAAATAAAATTTAGACGTCTTAGAATGTGACAATTTGACCATAGTAAACGTTTTTGGGATTTTATAAGTCATAAATAATTAATTATAATTCATTAATTAATTTAAAAGAATATTTGTTTCCCTAAAATTTATTCAAAAATTATTTAATCAATGGCTAATATTTTTTAGATAATTTTATATGACCCTACATAATTTTTGAATGAACTATAAAATCTGTTTTAATCTTAAAAACTGTTTTTTTAAGTAAATTATGATTTTATTTAAATATTAAATTAATAATATTTAAAAAATTATTTTTGAAAAATGCAATTTATTTTTGGATTCGACACGTCGATAAATGGTTGGTTTAA
The DNA here is from genome assembly GCA_963277665.1 of Viscum album. Taxonomy (NCBI): domain Eukaryota; kingdom Viridiplantae; phylum Streptophyta; class Magnoliopsida; order Santalales; family Viscaceae; genus Viscum; species Viscum album. Next base: position 1,453,915,175 of record OY728155.1, read on the forward strand.
TTTTTTGGGAATTTTTTGAGATACTTGAATTTTTGATGAATAGTGGAATCCGATAATTGACAATAAATGCTAATTAATGTATTAATTGAGTCATCGATGATGTTCTGCTGATTTAAGCCCACTTGGTTCAGGATTACATTTTAAAATTACTATTCTTGGTCTTTCAAGACTCACTATTCCTTGAATTTGGTGAAATTAATAAACTAATCAATTTTATATTAAGGAAACCCCTCTCCCCTCCACTATAAAAGCCACCTTTCCCTCCCTCTTTTCCTCACACCTCTCAAGCTCCAAGCCTTCTCTAAACTCTACCCAAACAGAATCCATAGCCTCTCCCCCACGTCCAAGAGCTCCTGGTCTCATCAAAAGATCATTCTTAGGCCCTTAAAGAGGTTCTCAAGAGGAGGATTCTAGAGGTAATTTCTATCCCTCTTCTCCTTTAATTTCCTTTCATGTTCAAGTTCCTTTCTTGATATCTCCCAACATATCTTCTTTCAAACAGTTTGTAACTCTTGTATTATACATTTAATGTAATATTATGATTCTAATGGTATATTATATCACCCCACACCCTTTCCCTCTTCATTTTATTTTAATAAAGTGAACGTTGTTCATGTGGTGATAATTTATCACCTTCAAAAACAACATGCTCTCTTCTTCCATTTCTACCTTAAATATGGTCATGAAACCATTTTTATGGTTGAAAGAGAATATTTTATATGTATTATGTTCTATTTTCTGTTCTGGAAATAACCTATGGCCATATTACTAAGTGAATAGTTAAAATGAGTTCGTTGTGATCCAAAAACCGCTCAAATTAACCCAAATAATCATTATTTAATTCTTATCTAATGATTCGTCCACATGGTTCTAATATAACTCATTATAAAATAATTCATGCTTTTGTAATATCATTAATAACATGTAGTATTATTTCTGGATGTTTACCCATGATCTACTCAAACATTAATTTAAGAATACAAGTGGACCGCTCAAGAAAACCATGAAAACGAACTTCCCCGATCAATGTTTTTAAACTCTATAAATCATCCAAAGGAACATAATATAACATAATTAAACCAGAATGAACCCTATTAATGTAAAAATGGTTATGGATTTCTAATTAATGAATATTATTTCATTATACAAGACATTAAAGAGAAGGAAGCATTCAGGTACAATGTAAGGGGAAATCTCGAACCCAATTTTCTTCCTTCGGGTTCTCCCTCTTTCACTCAATTTTTGATATGGTTACTTCTCAAAGATCATTTTTTTATCATGTCCTTTACTTTTCTGGGATATACATGTTTGTCACCGGTTTTTATGTTCATCAATAATTTTTACAAAATAACTCTTCTTTCAAGATCTCACATTTTACCAATCATTCAAGGTTGCTAGTTCTTGTATCGGGTATGTTGTTCCCTCTTTCTTTTGGGAACCCAAAGCTTATGATTATGTTATTAAGAGATGAAAACCATTCCTTTCCATGGGTTATTTATTTACATGTTTTATATGTGTTCTATGTGGCAATCATGATAATGTTAATGTTATGAAGTGACGGGTGCACCCGGAATTATATAGCGCAATATGAAGGTTTAAATGTGACGGGTGCACCCGGAAATATACAGTGCTCCAATGCATTGGGTAAAGTGATGAATCTCATGAGTAAATGTGAAATGATGTGTGAACATGATTCTAGATTTGTTCACAAATATGTGTGGTAGTTAACCACTAAGACATGATGTTTCATTTTTATGCATTGCCACATTTCAAGTTTATTGTTTATGCTCCTCTCATGTTCATGATCTTTTTCCCACGTCAAGATTATGCTCACCCCATTCTTTATTGTTCTTATATATCCTCTTAATGGGCTTCTAGATCACCCCATTTTGATGTATATCCTCAGGTGGATACATGTACTAAGGAGATGACAAGTGCCACTAAGAATCTAGTGAAGAAGAAATTAAATAAATGTTTATGCTTGATGTTGTACTTGTTATGTGTAGTCCTAGTTTGCCCAAGACACTAAACCTCTGGATCCTCCATGTGTAATACTATTATGTTGTTTATCATTGAAATGATGTAATATTAATGTAAGAAAAGGCTGGGTTATTATAAAATACATCCAATAATATTGAATACTTGAGGCCTAGATGGTGCTGACTCTCCATGATTAGTTGTAAACATAGAATTGGAGATCTCTTATCTCTCTTGTCTCACCATATCTTTGATAGATATCCCAATGGTGAGACATAATTTTATCCACAACCATTTCCTCATGTTTCTTCAAAAGCTCATTTGTCATGTCTGATAGTATGTAACAATGAGCATATGTTGTATTGTTCAAATGTTTCTCATAGATAGTTAACTCTTCATCACTAGTCTCATTACTATTAATATCAATAATTGGTTCTTCCAGCAAAGAAAATTTTTGTTCATGGAAAAGGATAACACATAATCATATTTGCTACTCTTTGAAATATGTGATGGTGATAAGATTATCCTTCTCATATATGTATTGAAGTGATATGTTTAAGGTCATTTTATTATTGTTTCTATAAATATGATGAAATGAATTTTAGTACTGTTTCAAATAAAATTTAGAGAAATAAATAAATATTATATTTTGTAATCTCCCATTTTTTACTGAAACCCTATTACCCTCACCATTAGATTTGGAATATTCTGTTTCATGGACATTATAGTGTAAATTATCCATATCCCCCTTCTCATTACCCCAAAATTGGTTGGTCAAGAAACATGAATTGTTTTAGGTATTCATTAAAAATGCTCACTACATTTACTCATAGATCCTTAATATGTTGATTGGACTCCCCCATCTTGAAATCAATAAATTGGATTTACTTTACCATTTACTCTCAATTACACAATGTTTTTCTTTGTTAGTCAACACTTGAGGCAACCCATGTTATTTCAACCCAAAAAATCATGTTAGAATTCCCTAATAATTAAAAGCATCCAAACTTTGGCTGGTCAGTCCCTTTGAACTATGGATTGATTTTAACTGAGGTAGTGGAATGCTATACAAACTTAATATATATTATAGAAGGATTTTATAATTTTATCCATACATTTATAAATATTATCATTGTTAAATAATTGTTATTATTATGTGGATTCACATAAGTGATTAACCATGTATTAGGTAATATTTACCCATAATCCAATATATATTATTTCTATATTGAATGCTTGTCAATTCATTGATTCATGTGATCGCGAAAAACATACATAATGAAATAAACATTAGATTTGATAGAAATAAAATAAAAAATAGTATGACTATGAGCATTTAAAAATGGTTATATTATCTATAAGATGATAAAATAACCAAAGACCTATGGGAAAAACCTTGAACCAATTAAGTTTCATGTTGTAGATTTACACCTATCAATCTAGGTATCTCTCTTGTATTGGTTTCACCTAAGCTCCATGTTTGAAACACATCCACTAACATGGAAGCTCCATCCATTACATATGTTTTTAATCACAGGATGTTGACATAAAAAATGGGTTTATACACAAGAATCCATGATGATGCAAGCCCTCAAATAATAAAAAGTGATATAACATGAAATATAAAAATTTAATTTAATAATAAATTAATTGAAACTAATCACATACAAAGGTCTTTGTCTAATATCATTCTCATCCACTATAATACAAAAAATTACACATTTAATAAAATCCATATTCATTTCCATTCATTCTTATTGATGTTAAATTAAACTCAAATCAAGTAATTATATTCATGTTTATAAATTCTTATATGCTGTTTCTCATACTAATTTCCATGATATTCTCATGCATAATAATTTTAATAATTTTAAATAAGTTTATTTAATGTTAACTATGTACATAAATGTTTCATGGAGGCAATATGGTGAGTACCCATCTAAACTATTTAACATGTATTACACTCTTATAATATTTACTATTATGACATGTGGTATACATTATTTATCCCATACATTCATGATGTGTACTATCAACATAATTATTACACAGATTAAATGATTTTTCTATCATGCTTTATGATTTAATACACATAGAGTGATAACTATAACACGAACCATACATGATATGTAGATCCGAACATTATGAAGAAACTAATTAAATATATATATATATATTTAAACCCAGAACATGGAATGTCATATAAACTTAATGAACACACACAAGAATATATTGATATGGATTACATAGTATAATTAATCAATTTTAATTTTATGAAATTTGGAATAAGTACACAACATGTACAAGTACGCTACAATGGGTGTGTGTTTCTCATTATCTATCCATAACACATAGCTATGGACTTGGTGTTTTTATGCACCTTAGAAAATATTTGAGTCCAAGGTTTGTACAAGGGCTAAATGACACATGGCCTTTGAGTTACATGGTAATGAGTCATGTAGTCCATGTAAGAAGGTGCACAACCCATTTGTGACTAATGTACTATATTTCTTGTATGTGGACTATATAGTGTGTACTATAGCTGACAGTGCACCATGTTTTACCAATAAACATGTGGTGTATAATAAAATTTAATGCATGTATTCAATGAATATAGATTGAATTAATTCGAAATAAATTCATGGTGCACTAATCACTATGTCACAACATGTGTATATGGGTTACCTGAAAAGTACTCATGTGCAATCTAGATAGAATCATCATCATATACGAAAGATATCATCAGTTTTGTTTCATTCATAAAATTAATCAATTTGATTATATTTATGAGAAACTAATGAGGAAAAAAAATATATCACAATTTTTATTAAATAAATAATAAACATAAAATTGAAAACTAAATGAAAACATAATAAATCAATCAATAATACTTTAAATAATTATAAATAATTATGTGGTCACTCCAATAAAACTTATAGGTTCTGGTCACAGCAGAAGCATGCTTTGCGCCATGCCCTACTATGATTTTTTTCATGATCGATAATCAATATGATATTTACACAGTGATAAACACCGTGATCAATGAAATTATATCAATGAAACCATACAAGGGATGAAACATCAATATAAAGTGCAAGATCATTAAAAATAAATTATATTTAATTTAATAAATTATATAATTAGTTACTGGGAATTTTTAATTTTTTTAAGGATCTAAAAGAATATCTACATTTTACTATCACTTACTTATAGGAATCAGAAGAAAATTCCCTCGATCGATGATCCACACATGTTCTACAAATACCCAAATGTCACTTTATAAATCTCAAGGTGCTTGCACAATCGATCCCATTGCTTCTGTCATTAACCATTGATCACCATGATAATCACATCCATATAATTCTCCTTGATATCTCTATACCCAAGTCTCAGAGGTGGAGGATGATCTATAACGACCCATACATTACATACATTGTTAATACATCAAAATTGAAGCACACTTATTACAACATATGACAAAACCACAAAGGACCGTATAGGTATAGTGCCTTTAGAAACTGGGAAACATAAACAACTGGTTCATAAATCTTCTACAGTGTCTCCCATTTATTTCATCATATCTAGGGTCCCTTTTAGCATATTCTACTTAATATCCATCTTCCTGACATGGGGAAAAGAAAACATAAAAGGGTGAGCTCAAATGCTCAGCAAGGCAAATAAAGGAAATAAAAATCATATCATATCTTTTTGAAAATCATAACCTGCAAAAGAAATCATAATATATTAACATGGAACAAATCATAGGAGTGAAAATGAGATCCCCATAATCATAACATAAAACTTGAAACTTTGTGGAATGCACACATAATCATGGAAAATCATTTCTTGTTAGTCATGACTCATCGCCAAGACTATCTTAGTGGACAAAGTCCCTTTCTAAACCGAGTTCACTCCTCGTTTCAGTCCTGTATCACTGAACCGAAATAACCTTCCGTTCCAGCCATGTCTATCTCATGAGATATAAAATCTTTACCCAATGCATTGGAGGGAGATATAGGTCCCACCCATCTTATAATGAATCCTTTCTTATGTGTGCCACATAATCATAAATCTTACATCATCACATAACCCATGTAATAAAAATGGGATTCTTAAACAACATGACATCATAAAACAATTCATATAAGATAAAGGAATTCATAAAAATAATTCCATCTCAACATGATCAAATCAATTTAATAATAGGGATAAAAACAGAACCGTTTATTATCTTAGATGGAAAATAATTTTGATAAAACACTTGAACTTCATTCTTGAGGAAAATATCCTTTCTTCTTCAAAAACATTTTTCCTTTCATAACATGTCATACAACTTTAAAATAAAAGAAGTTGATTAAAAATAAACATGAAAACTTGTAAAGGAAGATTCTTGGAAATAATGTTTTAAAAATCCATTCAAGCCGTATAAGTTAAAAAAAACATTCTTCGTACTTTTGTCGGAAAAGTCAAAAAGTACCTCGTACGGAAAAATGACAAAAGATTCCTTTCATATTCTTTACTAAAAACCCACCTAAGGGTAAAATTGGATTTAAACTATTGCAAGTTGATGGAAACAATATTACATATTGAGGGAACATGGATGTGGATGATAAAATACACCCCAGTAAATACTTACGAATAAACAATCTCGGATAAAAATGAGATTGTGATATTTCCCTTACCTTAGGTCCGATTAGCTTTGTACGTGTCCGAAGCTCCTGTATAATGGTTTAAATAATGTTATTGACTTATTCCAGAATCATACATATTTATATGATATCATATATGGTCATATTATTAGCTTCTTGTTAGTAATATTTCATTGTTACTTGTTACTCGGGTCTTTATAACTTTTTGTTCTTATGCGTGTTTTGTCGAATAAATTCTTATTCTTATCTTTAGGTTATAGATAATTCATTTCCAGAATGGTATTAGTGTATTATATACCATATTCATTCATTCAATTCATTTATATAATCATTATGAAATGAAGATCATGTAGAACGAGTCGCATCACATCGTGGAGACGGTATTCCGTACGTACGCACGAGTGATGATATCATTCCTATGAACGTGGAATTGTATTGGAGTATATATATATTATTTCAGTATCAATATTACTTCATAATAATCATATTTAGTTACTCATTACACCATTATAACCATCCTTGTAAGGTGATGGTGGAAAATAGATTACACCACGGCGTGGAGACGGTATTCCGTACGTACGCACGCGTGGTGATTTCATTTTTCCGTAGGATGGATAGAAGGTGAAATAGGGTTGTTTCATATTTATAATAACATATCAGTATGTAAGTGATACTGATGTTATTACTTTATCATGAAACAACTAAAGAAGAAGAAGTTGAAGAAGAAAGAAATTGAAAAGATCGGTAATGGATATTACCTCTTCTTTGGAACGCCTCTTTGAATCCTCCACTTAAGGAACTAAGATTGGTCTTTGGAGAAGACCAGGACCTCTAGGATTATTCTAGGGAAGTGTAGAGGAGAACATGGCAGGGGTTGGCCGAGCTTGAGTGCTCAATTTGGTGTGAGGAGGAGGGGGAGGAGGTGCCCTTTTATAAGGGAGGAGAGGGGCACCTTAGGAATATCTCAAAATATTATTTTATATTAAAGTCAAAATCGGTTTATAATGGTTCCAAAGGGTCTTATTTCGAAGATAAAGTGGGGAAGGGTCGAAATCCTATCAACCAATAGGATTTAGACAAGTTTAGGGTATTATTTTAACCTTATCAATTAGATTTAACTCTAAGTTAAATAATTTAACTTTTACCATGTCTTTTTGTTTTCTTTCACTATATGGTTAATACACTTACTATAACATGCCAAACGAACCCCAAATTGTTTATTATTAAAATATATATCCTTATCTAAGTCATTTGGCCGATCCTTAGATTTTTAGGAATAAAATAACAATTAATAATATAATATTTTATTTAAAAACTATTTTGTGTCAATTTTGACACTATTTGATATATGATTTTTGTGAAAGTCATAAAAGAATTATATGTTCGAACCAAGTTGATTAAATCAACATTAATATATCATAGTAACCTATAAAATTAGTTTAATTCATAAAAAGTCTCAAATTACATTTATTTTGGTGTTTATAACATCAATTATGTCAATATTTCATTAATAAGATAATTACTGCATCATCTTTGTGTCATAAATAAATTACATTATTCGATGTCTAAAAATTACAAATAAAATATCATCAGGTAGGAAATCTTTTTAGCTTTCTAATGAATATTTACAATTGAATTTATCTTATGTATAACCCCATATTAATAATTATTTACTTATTAAACTTTGATTTTAACTATTTTAACCCTTCTTTAAATAAATTAATAATAAATGTCCTAATCTAATCCAAGTGGGCCTAAATGGTCATATTTTATTCCTAAGTTTGTTTTTGGTCGAATTGAACTTGTCCAATAGAATTAGGACATGTGTTAGGGTAATATTAATATCATATTTACCCTTAGTTACCCTATTTACTATTAACTGCGGTAAAAAAAGTAAAAAGTTACTATTCACCAAAAAATTATTTTCATCTCATTGAACCACATTTTAGTCCTTGATATTAACCGTGTCTCTCGGATTTTCGAAATTCCAATCACAGAAGCGGTAAAATTAAGTTTTTTGCAAAATTCAGTTTTTAACCTACCACTTAGTGGTTTCACTATTCATCAAAAAATTGAAAGTTTTCAGAAAAATACCAAAATTTCACCCTATGCTAATTTCGATATTCTGAGTCCAAAAATGAAGTCCATTTTGAAAAATAAAATTTATAAAATTCCAAAAAGTGGTTATTACTATTCATAACGGCTAGTTTTAATAGCATAATGTTGTTTAGTGAAACTCGGTATTGCGTACGACGCAAGCTATCGAGGAAGGTCGCGATTGCGTGTAAAGCAAGCCAAGCAAGTGTTGTATAGAAAAATATTCCTTTGATGATTTATATAACATAAAAGTCTCGGGTGTTACATGATCACTCTCTATTCTCTGGAAGGTTCTTGGTTAAAGGATCTCTCAAGTGAATTGAGAGGATTCTGTGGGTTTAGTGTGTACCACAAAATGAATTGGATCTATCTAGGAAAAATATTATAATAAGTATTAAATACCGCTACGGTTTAGAAATAAATATTTTCACAAGTTTCCTTTAATATTTATTTAATCCCTCATAGAACACAGTGACTAAAATAATAAAAATAATATTTTCTTAGAATGCAAGTATTATTTGAAATAAATTAAATGTTATTTAATAAAATTCTATTCAATATATATTATTTCTCATTGGAAATAAAAACATGGTCTTCCATTCCTCCATAATATTTATTAGTCTATGAATAAAGACTATTTATTTAATAAATATATATCACTTCATTATTCACCAATAAATAAAAAAATCTTTTTTTCACTAAATATCAAATAAATATTTATTAAATATTCTGATAACATAATATTCCCCTGAATAACTGATGAAAAAATATATATGATCAAGAATACATGATTGATTAATAAACTACATGAATAAATAATATTTATTACAATTATTTAATAACAGATAATAATATATTATTTAACTAAGATTATAAATAAACATAGTATGTCACCCTTTATGCCTCTTTCTCGGATGCATTAGGTGAAGCAGCCTAAAGTCCAAGGTCATCATCTAAAAACATTCCAAGGCACCAATAGAGATTTAATTTAGTACTATAATGACAAAATACCTCATATGGATGTTTACAGTGTAACAAAATCCATTTATTATGATATCTCAAACTATACAGGTCTCACACTAGTGCCATAAACCTCTATGATCAATGTCTATTTCATTAAATTTATGAAAATAAATCTTTCCAATAGATCACCATGAACATGGATTTATTTAGGCTATATAATTTCCATAAAATATTTTCAGGTATCAACTTCCATTAATGAACATAAGGAAAGAATTATTTCTCATATTATTCATTAATGCAATATTACTCATGACACACCAAACATATCCAACCTCTCCATGACGATATATCATCACAATTTTCATCAATACATCAAAGTAAGTGTCTTATAATACTCATTAATAATATAGTAATGTCTAAGGACCAATATAAACATATTCATATAGGAACTGTTGGATCATGTTATATGAAATAATCACATGAGGGCGTTAATTGTATCTTTAAAAACATATTTGTGAAATCTTGATGACAACCAATTTTTTCCTTTTCCATTATCAGATTATTTTTGCGGGGGAAATATATAGATATCAGGACACAAATATTTATTGTGGTATGGGACACAGATATACCATATTTCACTCCACGAATTATATTCTCCACATGAATGGTTATTTTCACTAGTCGACCCTCTTTTCAAAGGAGCATCCACAACTGTGTGTGGGCCATTGACACAATTTCAATTTAAGGCTAAAACATAGTCTTCTGGTTTTAAACACATTTCTAATTAAAACGGGTTTGTATGAGAAGCTGATACTCATAATAAAAGAGTATGTGTTTTAAATAATTTCTAGTTATTCTTCACAGTTATATCATTATGAAACTAATAGTAGATAGATTTTCGACATCAGAATGAATTTTTTTCAGGTAAGAGCAATTTTGAATCGATCCTGTTGCGATTTGATCTTGAAATGAAATCAATAACCTATCAGCAATAGAATAACAATTGATCTAAAAATTAGAATAGGTAAATCATCAACATTTCTCTTTCAGATATAAATCAGGATCTGATCATTCTTTGTAATATCAGATCTATAAAAGATCATTTTTTAAAGAATTAGTGTATCTCTGTTTTTGTGAAACTTGATTATCTCTAGATTTTAATCTTTTAATTTCCATAAATTAAAGAGATTTTTTTTTTCTCTTCACTTTTTTTTTGATAATTTAGATAAAAAAATATATAATAAGGATTTGTACCTAATTTATAAATTAAGATCCACATAAGTTTCCTGACAGATTGATATATTCAAATGTTTGTATAACAAAGCAGAAAAAACATCCCTTAACAATCGGCATGAAATACACCTATTAAATTGATCTTTTTGAAACACATAAAAATGGATTCAAAATAGTCAAAGATGCTCTATAAAATTAGGCATTGAATCGAGATTGAAATAAGGATGATATTCCGCAAATGTCCGTTTTACGATAATGTTTAAATTAAAATCTTTGACGCTTGAAGAATTTAATTGTTGGGTTCCCAATGTACTGTAGATTACAAATGTAAGGTTGATTATCCATAATTGTGTCATAGAATTTCAAACACATGGTATATGATCCTTAAATTTATTTTCTTTATAATTTTACGTACATGATCTATAATGTTTTATAAAACGTAAGGTTCATTAAAAAATTAGGTTTGATGATTCATAGTTTTTTGAATCATACTTATGCTTCCATATTTACGTATGGTTCTTCATCCATACATTTCTCATATTGAAAATATATGGTTCCATCAAAACATAGGGTCCTTTAACTAAACATTTATATCAATGTAAGGTTGATTAAAAATTCTTTTTTGAACACCCATAAAATAAACGTAGGATATAATCCTTACGCTATGATATCCAACGTATGATATGAACAGGGTTTTGAGAACATGCTGAATAGCTGCCTGAAAATTTTGACAAATATTTCATGCAAATCATATGATTTAATATTATTCCTAAATTTAGAATATAAATAATATTAATTTCCTGTAATATACTTAAAGTAAAATTATTAGAATAAGAAATAAGGGTAATTTTTATCATAAAAAACATCAAAAAAATATAGAGTATTGATGAAACAATACGTGCACAACTATATCCCCCTTTTTTATGATCACAGAACAGATATAATTATTTACATGCAATTTATAATATTTTGAGGATAAAAATAATATTTAATATTTTACATCCAAATGTATCCTTGAGAATATACAAAATTTTTTATCCATATTTCATTCCAAAGGATCTCCACTAAAAATATTCTCCACCAAAAGTATATTTAAAAAATTATCTTTCTTTAGAAAATGTTGTGTTTACCCAAATTTATCCCTCTTTTGTGATATCAAAAAGGATGAGATAATAAAGAATATAACACATTTAATTAAGCACAAAAATTATAGGAAAATGTTATGATAAACTATTTATCAATAAAAAATCTGTATTTTTAGGCAGTCTAACATAGACATAAACAAATTATAAACCCATCAAAAATGATAAATATAAAATTTTATAGATAAAAAAATATACAAGTACATTAACAAACATGAATCAAGGTTTTTTATATAATTTTTTGAAAAAGGGTATCCCATCAATTTTAATCAACACCCTTCAACTCAGCCAACTGTAACCTTAATCACTATATAATACCATCTCTTATCTGAATAATCAGATCTCATCATTCCAGGGTACAATGAATGACTTCACTGATGTTCACTCTAAAAAACTCATGAAATATTTCATCCTTATCCATAAACTTATTGATCTTATTGGTAAATCTGTTTAGTAAATATCAAATTTTGGTTCATCTAAGGTTAGTTGATCAACTGGATATTTATGGTTGTCAAACCGAACAGACAATAGGGCACTATTACTATATAAATCCTACAAACTATCATTCATGATTATCATTACAGTTGTAATGGATTAGAATCTCTTGATCAAATTAGGTGAAGTAACATATGTACTTTCTGGAATTCCTCTTATCGTTTCATGCTATTTCTCTATAAAACATTTCAAATATACCAAATCTGATTTCATAAAAACATCACATTTCAAATTTTTATTTTTTTTTTGAAATTATTTCTTAAAAGAATAAACTAATTAATTTGAAATAGAACGATTGTTCAGATTTTGAAATCACTATTTCCCATTCTATTATTCTCTTCTTAAAACAACATTCTCTTCTTGATCTATAACACCCCGAGATTTTATGAAAAATATTCTTTTAATTTCATTAATTTCTTGTGTTGTACGCTACACCAAAAGGAGCATGCACAACACGCATCCTTGACTTTCCTTGAATTATATGCAATCACGACCTTCCTAGATAGCGTGTGTAGTACGTAATAACGAGTTTCACTAAAAAACAATATGCTATTAAAATATTATGAAAACTAGCCGTTATGAATAGTAATAACCACTATTTGAAATTTTTTAAATTTTATTTTTCAAAATGGACTTCATTTTTGGATTCAGAATATCGAAATTAGCTTAGGGGGAAATTTTGGTACTTTTCGGATCACTTTCATTTTCTGATGAATAGTGAAAATTACTAAATTTTAATTAAAAACAACCTTTTTAATCAAAATAATTAATAGTGATAAATTATTTATTTGAGTAGTTTTAAATTATATTTAGAATATATTTTTACAATTTTATACAATGTTGGTCATTGAATGTAATTTCACATTTAAACCAGACATAAACAAGTGTCAATCTTTTGAAAGTTATTATCTCTTAAGAACATGCTATTTGTTTTGATGATGAGAATTAATTTTTAAAATAATTAATACAACTATTATGTTTTTAATTTGGTAAAATATACATCATTTTTTAGTTCATAATATCTAATATATCTTAGGCCTAATTTTTGGTATTTTTCTGGAAAAACTTTCATTTTTTGATGAATAGTGAAACCACTAAGTAGTAGTAAAAAAATGATTTTTTCATAAAACATAATTTTACCGCTTTTGTGAGTGTAATTTCAAAAATAAGAGAGACACGGTTGATGTCAGTACGTAATATGTGGTTCAATGAGATGAAAATATTTTTTGGTGAATAGTAACTTTTTACTTTTTTTAACCACGGTTAAAAGTAAATAGGTTAATTAAGGGTAAAAATGATATTATTATTACCCTAAAACATATCCTAATTCTATTGGATAAGTTTAATTCGACCAAAAATAACATTAGGAATACAATATGACAATTTAGGCCCACTTGGATAAGATTATGACATTTATTATTAATTTATTTAAAGAAGGTTTAAAATATTTAAAATCAATGTTTAATAACTAAATCATTTTAAATATGAGGTTATACATAAGATAAATTCGACTATAAATATTATTTAAAAAGCTATAAAGATTTCCTACATAAATATATTTTATTTGTATGTTTTATACATTAAATAATTTACTTTATTTATGACACAAAGATGATGGAGTCATTATCTTATTAATGAAATATTGAGATAATTGATGTTATAAATACCAAAATAAATATAATTTGAGACTTTTTATGAATTTAACTAATTTTCTAGGTTAATATGACATGTTAGTATTAATGTTAATAACTATTTTTGAACTAATTATTCTGTTATAATTTTCACAAAAATCAATTACTAAATAGTGTCAAAATTGACATAAAATAGTTTTTAAAACAAATATTATATTATTAATTGTTATTTTATTCCTAAAAATCTAATTTTATCCCAAATGACTTAGATAAGGCTATATATATTAATAATAAACAACATGGGGTTCGTGTTTCTTGTTATTGTATGTTTATTAACCTTATAGTGTAAGAACACAAAAAGACACGGTAAAAGTAAAATTATCTAACTTAAAGTTAAATATAAATGATAAGGTTAAAATAGGAAGATAAACTTATCTAAATTATATTGGATGATATGATTTCGACTAATAACCACCTTATATTCGAAATAAATCAATTTGGAGCTATTTAATAACGAATTTGGCTTTATAATAAAATAATAGTTTTAGTTTTTTCAAAAGAGCCCCTCTCCTCCCTTATAAAAGGGAACCTCCTCCCTCTCTTCCTCACACCACTTTGAGCCTTCATGCTTGGCCAAACCCTGCCCAATTCTCTTCTCAACTTCCCTAGAAGCATCCTAGATGTTCTGGTCTTCTTCAAAGTCCAATTTTAGTGCCCTAAAAGGAGATCTCAAAGTGGCGCTTCAAAGAAGAGGTAATGTCTGTTACTGATTCTTTCAACTTTATTTCTTCTTCCACTTCTTCATCTTATTTTGATTCATTATTAAGTAATAACATAAGCATCACTCATATACTGATATGTTATTATAAGTATTAAACAACCCTATTTCACCATCTATCAATCCTACGGAAAACGAAATCACCGCGTGTGCGTACGTAGGGAATACCTTCTCCACGCCGTGGTGTAACATATTTTCCACAACCACCATACTTGGATAAGTATAATGTTGTAAATAATAACTATATATGATTATTTTAAAGTGATATTGATTCTGAAATAGTATACATACACTCAAATACAATTCCACGATCATGAGGATGATATCATCGCTCGTGCGTACGTATGGACTACCGTCTCCACGACGCGATGAGATTCATTCTCCACGTTAACCATTCATGAATGATTATAAAGTATATATAATAAGAAATCATGAAATATATTTCATAATAATGATAATGGATTTATGTGTATATATATGTATGTCATCTACTTAATTCCATTCAACTCAATAAGGAAACGAAAACAGCGTTCATGCGTACGTACGGTCTACCGTCTCCATGAACAATGTATTTTTTTCCATTTACTGATCTATTATATATATGTATATTATGAATATATATTATATATAAAATTTGTTTTATATTCTGGAAGTATGTAATCATGATCTAAGTAATCATATGAATAATTACAAGTCAAAACACGGACGACAAATAAAATGATTTTACCCAAACCGCTCTTTAACATGGAATTTACAAAAGAACGGGTAAAATAAAGTCATAAGTGAACCATATATGATATCATAACAATGATTATTATTCTGTATTAAGTCAATGACATTATTTAAATCATTATATAGGAGCTTCAGACACATAAAAAAGCTAATCGGACCTAAGGTAAGAGAAAATATCACAATCTCACTTTATCCGAGATTGTTTATACATTGGTATTTACTACGGTGTATTTTATCATCCAAATTCATGATTCCTCAATATGTAATATTGTTTCTATACACATACAATTGTTTAAATCCAATTTTACCCTTCGGTGAGTTTTTAGTAAAATATATAAAAGGAATCTTTTGTCGTTTTTCGTACGAGGTACTTTTTGACTTCTCAGACAAAAGTACAGGAAGAATGTTTTTTTAACTTATACTGCATGAATGGATTTTTAAAAAATTATTTCCAAGAAGCTTACTTTACAATTTTTCATGTTTATTTTTAATCAAGTTGTTTTAGTTAGAATTGCATGACATGTTAAAAAGGAAAAGTGTTTTTGAAGTTGAAAGGATATTTTCCTCAAGAATGGAGTTCAAGTGTTTTATCAAAATTATTTTCCAACTAAGATAATAAAGGATTATGTTTCTATACCTATTATTCCATTGATATGATTATATTGTGATGGAATTATTTTTATGAATTCCTTTATCTTATATGAAATGTTTTATGTTGTCACGATGTTTAAGATTCCCATTTTTATTACATGGGTTATGCTATGATGTATGTTTTATGATTTTGTGGCACACATAATAATGGTATCATTATGAGATGGGTGGGACCTATATCTCCCTCCAATGCATTGGGTAAATATTTCATATCTCATGAGATAGACATGGCTGGAACGGAAGGTTAAACCAGTTCAGTGAAACAGGACTGAAATGAAGAGTGAACTCAGTTCAGAAATGGACATTGTCCACTAGTATAGTCTTGGCAACGAGTATTGACTAATAAGAAATGATTATCTATGATTATGTGTGTATGAAACAAAGTTTATTGTTTTATCTTATTATTATTGGGATTACATTTCACTAATATGATTTATCACTTTTTATGAAATTATGATTTCATTTGTAGGTTAAGATTTCTAAAAGTTATGTTCTTCTGTATATGATGTGATTGATATTTTTTTTATTTACCCTTACTGAGCATTTGAGCTCACCCATTTATGTTTTCTTTTCCCCATGATATAAAGAAATGATTTAGGTAAAAAAAGGAAGATCTTTATGGTAGATATTGAAGATCTTTCAACATGATTAGAATATTATATTTTGAGTTTCCAAAGACACTAAACTATTACGGTCCTTGTGTGTGTGTTTTTGTTATATACTAAGTATTCCGCAAAAGTAATGTCATGTCCATGTACGTTAAGCTTCAGGTCACTACAGTTGGTATCAGAGGAAAGGTTTAGTCAACCTTTGGAAACTACGATGAGAAAACTTTTGTGAGATCCCTATAGATATTTCTAAGGTATGTATAGGGATGTCTCTATGGTTAAGTATAATTATAGGTTATAGTACTAAAATTACAGTAACCTAAGATGTTAGATATAGAAGGTACTCCCCATTTATTATGTTGTTTCCCCTATCGTGATTCTTTCCTCTCACACTATTATTTTTGGGTTTTAGACAATGGCTGGAACCTGAAGGAATCGTGTTGACCAATGTAATGGACAATGTAATGATTGTCCTCATGAACAAACAAATGTTATGGGAGATGGAGTGAAAAATCTTATTGATATACTTACACAATATATGAATCATTCTGGACATCGAAATGAGCAGATAAGGGAACAATATTCTATTGAGTCCTTCATGAGGCAACATCCACCTTCTTTCTGTGGGTCTTCTGATCCACTTGTTGCTGAACAATGGATCATTACCACTAAAAAGATATTTTCAGTTTTCAATGTTCTGAAAATGATAAAGTCTTCTTATTAGTATATCGTTTGGAAGGTGAAGCTGATCAATGGTGGAATGTTATCAAGAAAACATGGCCAAGAGATGAAATTGAGTCCATGGAATGGGACAAGTTGAAGAACTTATTTTTCTATAAGTACATCCCTCGTATTCTTCGAACAAAGATGGAGGAGTTTCTTGAACTAAAGAAAAAGGATGATGAATCTGTTGGTATATACGAAGAAAATATTACAAGGCTTGCGAGGTACGCATCTAAATTTATCATCCAACCTGAAAGTAAAATTGATCGATTCTTCAGTGTCTTATAACCAAATCTTCGAAGGGCATTATCTATAAGAGACTTCAGTAGCTATGAAGAAACTGTGCGTTGTGCTATCAAGGTAGAAATGGAAGTTGGTGTTACTTATCCATCTATTAGTTTTGACAAGAAACAAAAGATGAAGTTCAAGGAGAAATCTCAGAATAATGGTGAAAATAAGTTGAATGTTTCCTTATTCTCAATGTGTGGAAAGAAGCATGGTGGAGATTGTATTAAAGGGACTAGAAAATGTTTTAAGTGTGGAAAAGATGTTCATCGAGTAGCTGAGTGTCAAAGTAATGGAGAAAGAGTTTCTAATGATGTGAATAAATAAAAGACTATAAAGAATGCACCAACAACCCTTCAATGCTTCAAGTGCAAGGAAATAGGGCATATTTCTAATAAATGCCCTAATCCAAGGGTTAGTGATGATCGACATGAGTAACCACTTAAGGAAAAGGACAAAGGAAAGTCACATGCGATCAACTGTTGGTGATGTTGAATATGATAACGATGTGGTGGAATGATTAAGTGTTTATGCAATAGGATTTCAAAATAATGTTGTATATAGTATCGTGGAATATTGTAATATTTATGTATTGGTCAATTGTGGTTTTTGGTAATTTTATGGTACCAGTAACCATGGAAAGTGATTGAGATATTTTTGGTAAGAAGATGATATGCGCATAATGAAGGGATAAGAAGATAATGAGATGTTTGAAAGTATTCATGAACTCATGATTTATATATGGACTGAGTGATATCATGGTTTGAGTATAAAGAATTTTGAGGATTTTGGTTTGGGGAAATTGTTAACTTTTAACTACATTCATGTTTTCACTAAGGTTCAATGGGTATTAATTCGTCAAGAGAATACATGATTAAGGTATTCAAATGTCTGTAATTTGACCAACAAGATATATCTTATGATATATGGGGAATAAATGATGTCATTCTCGTGATTGTTATGTGACATTTCAAGTAATCATTTTCTTTATACTATGATCTTGGACCAAAGTATTTTAGATTAGCCTAAAGATTGGAATGGATTATGTTGGAAATAAGTTAGGATAGAACTTTTTTCGATATGATTTATGGGATTTTATAGTAAAATAGCTTTAGAAAAAGGACAACCTACAGGACGGGTGACAGCCCATCGCGTCGGACAAGGCTGTGGAAATTGAAGCCACAACCGAAGTGCGACTAGTCTTTATCGCCTACCACTGGCCTACATGAAGACCCTATTTAGTAGAAACAAGTTTTATTATATTAAGCAGTATGATATATGAATTATAAGTCCATTTTAGGAACCATATATGATTAATCTCACTATAGATGGACTTATGTAAGTTTTGATAACTTTTCTAACCTTTTGTTTGAGACAGATGGAATGACCCATAATTCTATCACATGATCTGCTAACACATCATGAATGACAAATTCAACTTCATTTCATTAAGATATGAAGTGTAAATTGTCCATATAATGACCAACGGTGAGACTATACCAAAATCACGAAAGTATTTCTTTTATTTCCAATTTCATCAACATTAGGGAAATGATCTTGAAAAAAAAAATGTTGTCCTAGTGCTCGTATATCTGATGAATCAGATGGTACCTTAGATCATCACAAATCTATGGCTTTGTGATTGTTGTCTTTTTCATAGACATGTTCTCTGCCACTCTCTATCAGGACATGATGGTTAGATTTCTCATCAATATCCATATTTTCACCTATGTGGAAACCCAGTGATTAGTTTATTTGGGTAACCGTTACGTTTCATAATTTTTTAAAAGACTGTTTTCGGTATTCCTTTTTATGACGTGGGTTTCTATTAAAGAAACATTGAGTAGTAAACCATTTATAACCCAGAAGAATTTCGAGGGCGAAATTCATTTTAAGGGGGGTAGAATGTAACCCCCGAGATTTTATAAAAAATATTTTTTTTAATTTCATTAATGTCTTGTGTTGTACGCTACACCAAAAGGAGCTTTCACAACACACATCACTGACTTGCCTTTCATTACATGCAATCGTGACCTTTTTCGATAGCTTGTGTAGTACGCAATAACAAGTATCACTAAAAAACAATATGCTATTAAAATATTATTAAAACTAACCGTTATGAATAGTAATAACCACTTTTTGAAATTTTGTAAATTTTATTTTTCAAAATGGACTTCATTTTTGGATTCGGAATATCGAAATTAGCTTAGGGTGAAATTTTGGTACATTCAGATAACTTTCATTTTTTGATGAATAGTGAAAATTACAAAATTTTAATTAAAAACAACCTTTTTAATCGAAATAATTAATAGTGATTAATTATTAATTTGAGTGTTTTTAAAATATATTTAGAATATATTTTTAAAATTTTATACAATTTTGTTCATTGGAAGTAATTTCACATTTAAACCAGACATAAACAAGTGTCAATCTTTTGATAGTTATTTTCTTTTAAGAACACCATATTTGTTTTGACGATGGAAATAATATTTTAAATTAATTAATGAAACTGATATGCTTCGAATTTTGTAAAATATATATCATTTTTTATTTCATAATATAAAATATAGCTTAGGCCTAATTTTTGGTATTTTTCTGGAAACATTCATTTTTTTATGAATAGTGAAACCACTAAGTGGTAGTTTAAAAAAATGAATTTTTCATAAAACGTAATTTTACCACTTCTGTGAGTGGAATTTCAAAAATCCGAGAGACACGGTTGTTGTCAGTAAGTAAAATGTTGTTAAATGAGATGAAAATAATTTTTGGTTAATAGTATCTTTTTACTTTTTTTTACCACGGTTAAAAGAAAATAGAGTAATTAAGGGTACAAATGATATTATTATTACCCTAACACATGTATTAATTCTATTGGATAAGATTAATTAGACCAAAAACAACCTTAGGAATAAAATATGACCATTTAGGCCCACTTGGATTAGATTAGGACATTTATTATTAATTTATTTAAAGAAGGGTTAAATAGTTAAAATCAAAGTTTAATAACTGAATCATTTTTAATATTAGGATATACATAAGACAAGTTCGACTATAAATATTCATTATAAATATAAAAAGATTTTCTACATAATTATATTTTATTTTTAATTTTTAGACATTAAATAATTTAATTTATTTATGACACAAAGATGATGGAGTAATTATCTTATTAATGAAATATTGACATATATTGATATTATAAATACCAGAATAAATGTAATATGAGACTTTTTATGAATTATACAAATTTTATAGGTTAATATGACATGTTAGTATTAATTTAATTAACTTTTTTCTAACTAATCATTCTGTTATGATTTTAACAAAAACCAATTACTAAATAGTGTCAAAATTGACATAAAATAGTTTTTAAAACATTTATTATATTATTAATTGTTATTTTATACCTAAAAATCTAAGGTTCGACTAAATTAATTTGATAAGTCTATATATATTAATAATAAACAACTTGGGGTTCGTTTGGCTTGTTATAGTAAGTTTATTAAAATTATAGTGTAAGAACACAAAAAGACACCGTAAAAGTAAAATTATCTAACTTAAAGTTAAATATAAATGATAAGGTTAAAATAGGATTCTAAACTTGTCTAAATTCTATTGGATGAGATGATTGCGACAAATCCCCACATTAGCTTCGAAATAAATCAATTTGGAGCTATTTAAAACCGAATTTGGCATTATAATAAAATAATATTTTTAGTTTTTCCAAAAGAGCCCCTATCCTCCCTTATAAAAGGGCACCTCCTTCCTTTCTTCCTCACACCACATTGAGCATTCAAGATCGGCCAACCCCTGCCAAGTTCTCTTCTTCACTTCCACAGAAATATCCTAGAGGTTCTGGTCTTCTTCAAAGACCAATTTTAGTGCTCTAAAAGGAGATATCAAAGAGGCGCTTCAAAGAAGATGTAATGTCCGTTACCGATTCTTTCAACTTTATTTCTTCTTCCACTTATTCTTACTAGGTAGTTTAATTATGAAGTAATAACATCAGTATCACTCATATACTGAAATTTTATTATAAGTATGAAACAACCCTATTTCACCATCTATCCGTCCTACTGAAAATGAAATCACCGCGTGTGCGTACGTACAGAATACTGTCTCCACGCCGTGGTGTAATCTATTTTCCACCACCAACTTACTTTGATGGGTATAATGGAGTACATAATAACTATATATGATTATTGTAAAGTTATATTGATTCTGAAATAGTATACATACACTCAAATAAAATTCCACGATCTTGAGAATGATATCATCGCTCGTGCGTACGTACGGACTACCGTCTCCACGACGCGATGAGATTCATTCTCCACGTTAACCATTCATGAATGATTATAAAGTATATATAATAAGAAATCATGAAATATATGACATAATAATGATACTGTGTATATATATTTATGTCATCTACCTAATTCCATTCAACTCAACCAGGAAAAGAAAACAGCGGTCATGCGTACGTAAGGTCTACCGTCTCCATGAACAGTGTATTTATTTCAATTTACTGATCTATTATATATATGTATATTCGAATATATATTATATATAAATTATGTTTTATATTATGGAATTATGTAATCATGATCTATGTAATCATATGAATAATTACATGTCAAAACACGGATGACAGATAAAACAATTTTACCCAAAACGCTCCTTAACATGGAATTTACAAAATAACGGGTAAAGTAAAGTCATAAGTGAACCATATATGATATCATAAAAATGAGTATGATTCTGTAATAAGTCGATGAAGTTATTTAAATCATTATACATGAGTTTTGGACACTTATGAATCAAATCGGACCTAAGGTAAGGGAAAATATCACAATCTCACTTTATCCGAGATTGTATATACTTTGGTTGTTACTGGGGTGTATTTTATCATCCACATCCATGATTCCTCAATATGTAATATTGTTTCCATACACCTAAAATTGTTTAAATCCAATTTTACCCTTCGGTGAGTTCTTAATAATGATATAAATGGAATCTTTTGTCGTTTTTCGTATGAGGTGCTTTTTGACTTTTCCGACAAAAGTACGGGAAGAATGTTTTTTTAACTTATATGGAATTATTGGATTTTTAAAAAATTATTTCCAAGAATCTTACACTACATGTTTTCATGTTTATTTTTATTCAACTTCTTTTAGTTAGAATTGTATGACATGTTAAGATAGGAAAAGTGTTTTTGAAGTTGAAATGATATTTTCCACAAGAATGGAGTTCAAGTGTTTTATCAAAATTATTTTCCATCTAAGATAATAAAGGGTTCTGTTTCTATCCCTATTATTATATTGATTTGATTATGTTGTGATGAAATTATTTTTATGAATTCCTTTATCTTATATGAATTTTTTTATGATGTCACGATGTTTAAAATTCCCATTTTTATTACATGGGTTATGCTATGATGTATGGTTTATGATTTTGTGGAACACATAAGAATGGTATCATTATGAGATGGGTGGGACCTATATCTCCCTCCAATGCATTGGGTAAATATTTTATATCTCATGATATAGACATGGCTAGAATGGATGGTTAAACCGGTTCAGTGAAACATGACTGAAATGAGGAGTGAACTCGGTTCAGAAATGGAATTTGTCCAGTAATATAGTCTTGGCAATGAGTCTTGACTAATAACAAATGACTCTCTGTGATTATGTGTGTATGGCACAAAGTTTCATGTTTTATGTTATGATTATTGGGATTAAATTTCACTAATATGATTTATCCCATGTTATGAAATTATGATTTCATTTGTAGGTTAAGATTTCCAAAAGTTATGTTCTTATGTATATGATGTGATTGATATTTCTTTTATTTATCCTTACTGAGCATTTGAGCTCACCCATTTATGTTTTCTTTTCCCCATGATATATAGAAAGGTTTTAGGAAAAAAAGGATGATCTTTATGGGAGATGTTGAAGATCTTTCACCATGATTAGAAGATTATATGCCGAGTTTCCAAAGACACTAAACTATTATGGTCTTTGTGTATGTTTTTTTGTTATGTACTATGTATTCCGAAAAAGTAATGTAATGTCCATGTATGTTAAGATTTGGGTCTCTACAATTGCTATCAGAGGAAAGGTTTAGTCAAACTTTGGAAACTAGGATGTGAGAACTTTAGTGAGATCCCTATAGATATTTCTACGCTATGTATAGGGATGTCCCTAAGGTTAAGTATAAGTATAGGTTATAGTACTAAAATTACGGTAACCTAAGATGTTAGATATTGAAGGTACTCCCCCTTTATTTTGTTGTTTTCCCTAGTGTTATTTTTTCCTCTCACACTATTCTTTTTGTGTTTTAGATGATGGATGGAACCCGAAGGAACCGTGTTGATCAATGTAATGGACAATGTAATGATTGTCCTCCTAAAAAACAAATGTTATGGGATATGGAGTGAAAAATCTTATTATTATACTTACACAAGCTGTGAATCATTCTGGACTTCCAAATGAGCAGATAAGGGAACAATATTCTATTGAGTCCTTCATGAGGCAACGTCCACCTTCTTTCAATTGGACTTCTGATCCACTTGCTGCTGAACAATGGATCATTACCACTGAAAAGATATTTTCAGTTCTTTAATGTTCTGAACATGATAAAGTCATCTTAGCAGTATATCGTTTGGAAGGTGAAGATGATCAATGGTGGAATCTTATCAAGAATACGTGTCCAAGAGATGAAATTGAGTCCATGGAATGGGACGAGTTCAAGAAGTAATTTTTCAAAAAGTCATTCCCTCGTATTCTTTGAACAAATATGGAGAAAGAGTTTCTTGAACTAAAGCAAAAGGATGATGAATCTATTGGTATATACGAAGAGAATTTTACAAGGTATTCAAGGTATGAATATTGATTTATCATCCAACTTGAATGTAATGTTGATCGATTCTTCATTGGCTTAAAACCAAATCTTCTAAGGGAATTAGCTATAAGAGACTTTAGTAGCTATGAAGAAATTGTGTGTTGTGATATCAAGGTTGAAATGGAAGTTGGTGTTACTTATCCTTCTCATAGTTTTGAAAAGAAACAAAATATGGAGCTCCAGGAGAAATCTCAGAATAATGGTGAAAAGAAGATGAATGTTTCTTTATGCTCAAAGTGTGGAAAGAAGCATGGTGGAGATTGTCTTAAAGGGACTAGAAAATGTTTTAAGTGTGGAAAAGAAGGTCATCGAGCAATTGAGTGTTGAAGTAATGGAAAAGGGTTTCTAATGATGTGAATAAAGAAAAGACTACAGAGAACGCACCAACAACCCTTCAATGCTTCATGTGCAAGGAAATGGGTCATTATGCTAATAAATGCCCAAATCCATGTGTTAGTGATGATCGACATGAGCAACCACTTAAGGCAAAGGACAAAGGGAAGTCACATGAGATCACTATTGGCGATGTTGAATATGAAAATGATGTGGTGGAATGATTAAGTTTTTATGCAATAGGATTCCAAAATAATGTTATATATAGTATCGTGGAATATTGGAATATTTATGTATTGGTCTATTGTGGTTTTCAGTAATTTTATGGTACTCGTAACCATGGAAAGTGATTGAAATATTTTTGGTAAGCAGATGATATGCGCATAATGAAGGTATAAGAAGATAATGAAATGTTTGAAATTGTTCATGAACTCATGATTGATATATGGACTGAGTGATATCAGGGTTTGAGTATAAAGAATTTTGAGGATTTTGGTTTGTGGAAAGTGTTAACTTTTAACTGCATTCATGTTTTCACTAAGGTTCAATGGGTATTAATTCTTCAAGAGAATACATGATTAAGGTATTAAAATTTTTGTAACTTGACTAACAATATATATCTTATGATATATGGGGAATAAATGATGTCATTCACGTGATTGTTTTGTGACATTTCAAGTAATCATTTTCATTATACTATGAGCTTGGACCGAAGTATTTTAGATAAGCCTAAAGATTGGAATGGAATATGTTGGACATAAGTTAGGATAGAAATTTTTTCGATATTATTTATGGAATTTTATAGTAATATAGATTTAGAAAAAGGACAACATGCAGGACGGGCGACATCCCATCGCGTTAGACAAGGCTGTGGGAATCGAAGCCACAACTGAAGTGCGACTAGCATTTATCGCCTACCACTGGCCTATAGGAAGTCCCAGTTTAGTAGAAACAAGTTTTATTATATTAAGAAATATGATATATGATGTATAAGTCCATTTTAGGAACCATATATGATTAATCTCACTATAGATGGACTTATGTAAGTTTTGATACCTATTCTATCCTTTTGTTTGAGACAGATAGAATGACCCATCATTATATCACATGATCTGCTAACACATCACGAATGACAAATTCAACTTCAGTTCTTTATGAAATGAAGTGGAAATTTTCCAATGAATGACCAACGGTGAGACTATACCAAAATCACTAATGTATTTCTTCTATTTCCAATTTCATCAACTTTAGGGAAATGATCTTGAAAAACAAAAATGTTGTCCTAGTGCTCATATATCTAATGAATCAGATGGTACCATAGATCATCACAAATCTATGACTTTGTGATTGTTGGATTTTTCATAGCCATGTTCTCTACCACTCTCTATCAGTGCATGATGGTTAGATTTCTCTTCCATATCCATATTTTCACCTATGTGGAAACCCAGTGATTAGTTTATTTGGGTAACAGTTGCGTTTCATACTTTTTTTTAAAGATTGGTTTCGGCATTCCTTTTTACGATGTGGGTTTCTATTAAAGAAACATTGAGTAGTAAACTGTAACGCCCCGACCCTAGTTACCCAGAGTCGGTGCATTATTACATAACAATGGCATGATCACAAGAAAGATCAAATCTCGAAAGACCGATTGGTTTAGTAGCCTTGGAAACACTAGATACATCCATAAGTTTTACATTACATCATAAAAAAAACATCTTGTCTTCATATCCCCTCATACTATCCCTACAGGTCATTCATAAATTACTTCTTCATAATCCTGGTAAAAATAAAACATTGAAAGGGGTGAGCTCAGATGCTCAGTAAGGATAACATTATAGCAGAAGCTTTCATAAATAAGCATAAACACTTAAGGCGATTTATAACTAAAACAAAATCCTTTTAAACTTGAACTTCAGCATAAAATGGAAAATGTAAAATGAAATAATGCCATTTACTTACTCACATGGATATTCTACTAGTCGAATGATCACATGAAATATCAATAACCACTTTCATAATGATGGAATGCATAATGCCAGACTATCATAACCACATAGCCAAGGCCTCGTGCCAAGACAACAAATAAGATTTTGCCAAGGCCTTGTGCCAAGACACTAGTTTGTCTCATGAGACCTACCGATGCATCGAGGAGCTATAGAGGGCTCCACCCGTCACTTATTAAGTCCAATTCATTCCTCATATGAACATGTTTAAACATAACATAAACATTCGTATTAAAACTAGCATACGAAATGTCAATACTTTTACCACAAACCATGAATGGTATAAAAACAACACATCCATAGTCAAACATAACTCATTCGATACAATATGGAAGATTGTATTGTATCACATTAACCTCAATCAAGAATAATGAAGGATGTTGACATAGATGAAAATAATCATCAAAACTATTTGAGAGAAATATCCCCCTTTTCTTGAAAACATTTAAAAGTCACACTATTTGTCAAGAAGCCATTTAAAAGTAGATTTTTGAATCAAAGTGTCCCATACCACTTTGAAATTTTTTAAAAGGAGTTTTGATTTCTAAACTTTAATGTCCATATAAATAAATCCTTAAAACCATTTTTAAAACATGGACATTAATGAGAAAGGTTTAGATGAATAAGTCTTTAAAACATTTAAAATGGTATTTTAGTTAGAGATTCTAACCAAAAGAGACACTTGAATACAAATAATTGAGGTAATCAAAACATTGTAATATCATGAGAATAAAGGGAATCATGATATACTATGTCAAAGTACATTATATACACCACATAAAAGTGATTTGGTGTATATCATCAAAGAAGTCTCAATGGAATGTAAATTGAGATGAAATCTCTCATAAAGGTTGTATCCTTAGGTTAAGGATAAATCAATGGCATAATTATGTGTGAAAAATATAAATATACTAAATATGATTGGATATTCATTGTAAAACAATAAAAGGACATTCACACATATTCTTGTAAAAACAATACCAACGAATTGGATGTTTAACTCAACAAATGGAGAATGAGTTAAAATTACTCTTATCAAATTCATATCAATGACTTGAGAATTATCAATGGAGTGATTATGTGTATCAAACTTATATCAATAGGAAGGGGAGTGGAAATTATGACATAATCAAATGAATAGTGATTCCACACATAATCTTGGGGTAATATAATCAATGAAATATGCGTAAAGCCAAATGAGTGGAAATTGAAATTTCAAATTCCCTTATCGATTAGGTAACTTACGAAACATACACCAATGAAAGAAGTATCAGACCCTGATGATGTAAATACCCATAAATTAAAGTATATTACAAAATGAGTGAAATCATGGGCAGTACACATACCCCACATGCAATAATTAAGTGGTGAATAATGGAAATCTCACGAAATTAAAAGTGAGATAAGAAACCCCTTACCATGTTAATCAACTGAGTCGTATGGCCAAAAGTTAATAACCACCAATTGATTTACAGAATAAAATGAATATAATAGAATCATGATAATATATATCAAATGGCCGTACAAAATACACCACTTTCAATAATTTAGTGGCGAACAATGGAAATCTCACGGAATTGAAAGTGAGATAAGAGAATCCCTTACTTGTACTTTTTCCTTGGTCGATGGTAGGTTTACCTCCTGTATAATGGTGAAATAATTGTTATTTAATAATACAAGAATCATTTACTTTAATATGATATCATATATGATCTTTTAACATTGATTTGTTAATAATATCTTAGAATTATCGTTATTTCGGGTGTTAACGGGTTCATTTTACTTTATATTCTTTGTTATGTGAGCCATATTCGTTATTAAGGGTATGTATATTATTCATATCCACAATGATATCAATTCCTTAGATACTATTTTTAAATCATCAAATTATAATTATACATGAATGGATATGATGGACAAGGAATCTCATCGCGTTCGTGGAGACGGTAGTCCGTACATACGCACGAGCGACAATACCATTCTTTTGATATTAAAATAATATATAATTGGATTTTATATCATATATACGGAATCATTATCATGTTATATTTATTATTTACATGAGTTACACATCATTATTATACCCATCCAAATAATAATATATTGAATAACAATTACACCACGACGTGGAGACGGTAAGCCGTACGTACGCACGTATGGTGACATGTTATTCAAAGGATGGATAGAATACTGAATATGGTTGTACCATATTTATAATAACATCACAGTATATATATGATACTGGAGTTATTATTTTATAATGGTAATAACAAAGAAAGAGGTAGTGGAAGAAGAAAGGAACATAAAAGGGGTGGTGAAAACATTACCTCTTCTTCGGGTTCTTCCTTTTAATTAGATCAAAAGGGCTCCTTAGGTTGGATTTATGATCAAACTAATGCCTATAGGTTGTAGTGAGGGAAGTTGGGAGAGTATTTGGGAAGGTTTTGGTCGAGCCAAGTGGCTTGAGAGGTGTGAGGAATGAGTAGAAGTTGTCTCCTTTTATAAGGGAGAGGAGGGGCTCTTTAGGAAAGAGTGAAAGTATTACTTTATAATATAATTATATTCGGTTTATAATGGTCCAAAAATCATTGAGGTCGAAGATAAGATGACTCATTTTCTAAATAACATCAACCAATAAGAATTGGACAGGTTTTAGATAATATTTTAATCATTATAATCTTATTTATTTAAATGATTTATTAATGAGGTAAACATTGCATCATTATTGTGTCATTAATAATTTAAATTATTTGATGTCTAAAAATTATAAATAAAATATAATTATGTAGGAAATCTTTGTATCTTTCTAATGAATATTTATAATCTAAAATACAAGATGTATAACCCTATGTAAAAATTGTTCTTCTAAAAGATGTAAGCGTATGCCATTTTTATTTTTATTTTAACTTTATTAATATAATGTGTCCCTACCACATACAAGTGGCTCCAAGGGGTCCCCAAACCGACCCAATGTTGCCCATGGTCGGGTATGTGTCCACCAATAAGGTTAGGACACGTTTTAGGGTAATTTTGTATTATTATAATATTATTTTTAACCCTTATTTACCGGATTTACCCTTAACCATGGTAAATAAAATATTTACCACAGTAATTATTC
This sequence comes from Viscum album, assembly GCA_963277665.1. Classification (NCBI taxonomy): domain Eukaryota; kingdom Viridiplantae; phylum Streptophyta; class Magnoliopsida; order Santalales; family Viscaceae; genus Viscum; species Viscum album. The sequence goes on from OY728155.1 coordinate 1,453,945,493, forward strand.
AAAATGTCTAAAAATAAAAGTTACCTATTTACACAATTTGGACATCCTGGTTCCAAATATGGAATCCATTTTTCTAAATTCAAAACACAGAAGTGGCAGACATTAATTTAAAATTAATTCCCGCTGTCAAAACAAAAAGCGTGTTTTTAAGAGGTAATAACTATCAAAAGATTGACACTTGTTTATGTTCGGTTTAATTGTAAAATTATGTCCAATGACCAAAATTATTTTAAACGGTAAAAATATATTCAAAATATACCTTAGAACCACTCAAATTCACAATTTATCACTATTAATTATTTTGATTAAAAAAGTTATTTTTAATTAAAATTTAGTAATTTTCACTATTCATCAAAATATGAAAGTTATTCGAAAAGTACCAAAATTTCACCATAGGCTAAATTCGATAATCCGAATCCAAAAATGAAGTCCATTTTAAAATATAAAATATATATAATTTCAAAATTTAGGTATTACTATTCATAACGACTAGTTTGATTGGTTGTGGCGTGTGTTAAAACTCAAGGTTGCGTACAACACACGCTACTATTTTATTCAAAGGAAAGCGTACCGTGGAAGCTTGGGATGTTTCATTTTAAATTTTTTGATGTCCCAATTTATTCAGATAGTTTAAAATATTTTATTTAAAAGGATTCACTATTAAAAGTTGATAAAAGTTCAATACTGAAAATGAATTTGTTCTTGCATTATGACTAAGAAACTCATAATAGGGATTCTAAAATTATAAGGATTATATAAAGTTCAAAATGTAGTTAATACTATTCATGACCTCTTTTAATGGATTTTTTTTTGTACGTCATGGTGTGATTGAACTTGGTGTTGCATGTAGTGCAAGTAATTGAATTATTTTGAAGAAATAACACACTATGAAATCTTGGGGTGTTACATTCTCCCCTCCTTCAATAAATTGCGTACTCGCAATTTGAAATTTTTCTTCGAAAATAAAAGGTTGAAAATAGAAAATTTATTTGTGGGAAAACCCACATCGGAAATTGGGTTACTAAAATTTAGTCTTAATATAAGGAAAAGAGAAATGAAAGGGTCACCACCAAATTATGATCTCGATTAGGAGAACATTGGTGGAAATTAGAGACATATAATTGGAGGAAAAACGTAAATATTTATAGGTAGTGATTGAGGTCATCAATCACAAACAAGTATAAAATTGGTGTCCTTAAACTCATCAATCTATGATGATTTGAAATACCATCGGTCCAAGAAAACATAGGGTATTGGGATAACACATTTTTGACGTTTCAAAATATCTTAGTTGAAATCCCACATCGAAAAATGAATTAATGAGGCCTCTATTTAAAATAAAGAGTGGAAAGTATGAAGATTACCGAATATAACACATACTAGGGTTCCATGTAGGAATATATGGATATGGAAGAGAAATCTAACCATCAATTATCTGATGGAGAGTGGTAGAGAACATGGCTATGAAAAGGCCAACAATCCCAAATCCATAAATTCGTGATGATTTAAGGTACCATCTAGGACAACATTTTTTTAAAGTTACATTACATATGGAAGTGGAATTCATTTATGATATTGACTAAGAACATTATGATATATACTTACATTTTAAGTATATTTTCATTCTTTAATAAATTTCCACCACTAACTCAATTTTTTTTTAAACGATAAGTATTCAAGAAGACTTGGTCACACTGGAAGAGCTAGATTAAACTTCTATAGAATCACATGATCCATGCAAGATAAACCATATATTTACATTGTCTTTGAAGATTAATCAAAACCAAAATGGTTAGTGAATGATCTAATGATCCCCCAAAAGGATATTCATTGAGATAAATATGTACTAATCTTAATTTCTAAAATTAAACCAACAATACCCCAAAGTTAAATAGATACCATTCAATAACCAATTGTCCTTAAAATCCTTTATTATAATCCAAAATAATATTGAAACCCAAAACATAGAAGAATTTGATTATGTAGTCTCCCATGTTACATTGTATCTCCAAATGACATCAAATACTCTTAAAGTCACATACTTAAAAGCGATTAACATCATCACATATTCTCTGTCATAGGTTAATCATTTCCATAAATAACCCAAATCACTATAAATCAACAATAAAAATGTAGATAAAAATCCACCATTACTCTACAAATGAAACCTCATTGTATTCTATTTTCCTTGGGCATATAGTGTTCCTAACAAAACAAACATCTTCCAAAATAACATGTATCACTTAATCACCAAATCATTTTCCTATACCAAGGGTATTAATTTGATAATACATAAGAACCCAAATCAACTTATTATTGATCAATAAAATCATTTAACTAAAAAAAAGTCACACTAACTAGGGACTTCACGTAGTCCAGTGGTAGGCGATAAATCTCAATCGCACTTTGGTTGTGGGTTCGATTCCCACAGCTTTGTCCGACGGGACGGGTTGTCACACGGTCTACGTGTTTTCCTTTTTCAAAAACTATACTTTAAAATATTACCAAAATGAGATAAATTCCTCAAAATACCATAACATAATTTAACCACAAATCTTATCTCATACCTTTCATTTTCATCCCAAATTATAATAACTTATAATTTCCTCAAACCCAATGATTATGTAAGACCAAATGGTTATTTATAACTATATCTGCAACAGAAAAGATAATTCTTCCTCAAATATCATTTTCACATGATAAATTGCAGGTTTACACATACAAGAGAAAATTATTCCAAAGTAATCCCATCAATAAAGAGCACTAACACTTTTAAACATTTCACCATCCATTTATTTCCACATAGGTTCTTCATCATATGTTCCTCGGGTTCCCACATTGCCTCTTCCATCTTATGATTTCTCCATAGATCTTTTACCAGACGAGTCATCCGGTTTCGCAACACTTGATCTTTGGTATGAAGAATTCTGATAGGCTCTCCACAATAAGATAGATCAGGTTCCAGTTATAATTCTTCATAGGTGAGTACATGCGTTGGGTCAGACATGTATTTTGTCACTAGAGATATGTGGATCACAACATGAACTATGGAGAGACTAGGCGGGTTTGCATTTTGGTAGAATGCGTTCATGTGTCACAATGGTACCTCAGGAATTTTTCAAAATCATCTACTTCCTTTACCCAAAAACTTCTCATCCATTTTGGATTATATCGATGGAAGCATCGTTGCATCATAAAAAAATAGGTATTTCTTATATATAATTTTGAGACATCGTCTTTAACATGTTTTTTTAGAAAAATTCTCACTGATTCATCTTCAAATATTTCAAAATAAGGTTTTGGTAAATCAGTTTTCGTATATCCCAAAAGACATAAATATATAATTTGATACATATAGGCTGCTCGAAGGTCTCCCTCTTCTGCAGCATCTAGAAAATCATTTAGTGCATCGCAATTTTGAGATAAAGTGAATAATTTGAAAAGACCCTGATGGTACTTCCCACGCTTAGCGTGGTAAGAAAGTTGAGAGCACAACATTATCCCATAGTCGGTACTTGATCCTTGAAAGAATCGTGCAATTCTAGAGGTATTGGATGTCTCATAAAGTTGTTTGCATGTAACATGGACATTTGAAAAAGATTCAACATCGTCTGCGCATGACTTCTGGATAATAATTGCAAGTAGTTCTTCAGGAAGAGAGAGAAGAGTTGTTCGTGATCTTGCTCCCTCCATGTTTCAACTAACAAAAGAAAATACAATTAGGGTTTTTGAATACTTATCTAATAAGAATGTAAAAAAAATAGATATAATAGGATTATCTTGTAATTGAACAATATATCCTAACTTGGGGTACCCTATGTTTAAATCTAGGTTATACACTATCTATTTGCCGACATATATTCTTAGGGGCATTTTTTTTGTATTCCCTTAATAATGGTTTATACTAATCTTGTGAATTTACCAAAGCATATCCCCCGGGAGTGTCGTAACCATGAGTACAGCAAGGCCCGTTGTCGTGCACCAGTTCCCGTTCGAGTCTAGCTCAAAGCGGTGTTTTCGGGTTTTACCCCTAGGTACATCTGTGCCAGAGCCACCTCTACCTGCTCGTATCCAGACAGGGATGTATTGCTCGGAAAACTCACAAAATCTTATATAATACCAAAATTCTAGGATGTTCTTCTATAATAATCCTCAAAGTTCATCTTAGGTCTACGTGCTGTAATCAGAGTTTATCTAAATCCAGCTTCCAAGGTTTTTACTAAACTTCCTCTGATACCAACTGTAATGCCCCGACCCAAGTTACCCAGAGTCGGTGCATTATTAAATAAAATTGGCATGATCACAAGAAAGATCAAATCTCGAAAGACCGATTGGTTTAGTAGCCTTTGAAACACTAGATACATCCATAAGTTTTACATTTCATTATAAAAAAACATATTGTCTTCATATCCCCTCATACTATCCCTGCAGGTCATTCATAAATTAATTCTTCATAATCCAGGGAAAAATAAAACATTGAAAGGGGTGAGCTCAGATGCTCAGTAAGGATAACATTATAGCAGAAGCTTTCATAAATAAGCATAAACACTTAAGGAAATTTATAACTAAAATAAAAGCCTTTTAAACTTGAACTTCAGCATAAAATGGAAAAGGTAAAATGAAATAATGCCATTTACTTACTCACATGGATATTCTACTAGTCGAATGATCACATGCAATATCAATAACCACTTTCATAATGATGGAATGCATCATGCCAGACTATCATAACCACATAGCCAAGGCCTCGTGCCAAGACTGCAAATAAGAATTTGCCAAGGCCTTGTGCCAAGACACTAGTTTGTCTCATGAGACCTACCGATGCATCGAGGAACTATAGAGGGATCCACCCGTAACTTATTAAGTCCAATTCATTCCTCATATGAACATGTTTAAACATAACATAGTCATTCGTATTAAAACTAGCATACGAAATGTCAATACTTTTACCACAAACCATGAATGGTATAAAAACAGCACATCCATAGTCAAACATAACTCATTCGATACAATATGGAAGATTGTATTGTATCACATTAACCTCAATAAAGAATAATGAAGGATGTTGACATAGATGAAAATAATCATCAAAACTATTTGAGAGAAATATCCCCCTTTTCTTGAAAACATTTAAAAGTCACACTATTTTTCATGAAGCCATTTAAAAGTAGATTTTTGAATCAAAGTGTCCCATACCACTTTGAAACTTTTTAAAAGGAGTTTTGATTTCTAAACTTTAATGTCCATATAAATAAATCCTTAAAACCATTTATAAAACATGGACATTAATGAGAACGGTTTAGATGAATAAGTCTTTAAAACATTTAAAAATGGTATTTTAGTTAGAGATTCTAACCAAAAGAGACACTTGAATACAAATAATTGAGGTAATCAAAACTTTGTAATATCATGAGAATAAAGGGAATCATGATATACTATGTCAAAGTACATTATATACACCACATAAAAGTGATTTGGTGTATATCATCAAAGAAGTCTCAATGGAATGTAAATTGAGATGAAATCTCTCATAAAGGTTGTATCCTTATGTTAAGGATAAATCAATGACATAATTATGTGTGACAAATATAAATACACTAAATATGATTGGATATTCAGTGTAAAAAAATCAAAGGACATTCACACATATTCTTGTAAAAACAATACCAACGAATTGGATGTTTAACTCAACAAATGGAGAATGAGTTAAAATTACTCTTATCAAATTCATATCAATGACTTGAGAATTATCAATGGAGTGATTATGTGTATCAAATTTATATCCATAGGAAGGGGAGTGGAAATTATGACATAATCAAATGAATAGTGATTCCACACATAATCTTGGGGTAATATAATCAATGAAATATGCGTAAAGCCAAATGAGTGGAAATTGAAATTTCAAATTCCCTTATTGATTAGGTAACTTACGAAACATACACCCATGAAAGAAGTATCATACCCTGATGATGTAAATACCCATAAATTAAAGTATATTACAAAATGAATGACATCATGGGCAGTACACATACCCCACATGCAATAATTAAGTGGTGAATAATGGAAATCTCACGAAATTAAAAGTGAGATAAGAAACCCCTTAACACGTTAATCAACTGAGTTGTATGGCCAAAAGTTAATAACCACCAAATGATTTACAGAATAACATTAATATAAGAGAATCATGATAATATATATCAAATGGCCGTACAAAATACACCACTTTCAAAAATTTAGTGGCGAACAATGGAAATCTCACAGAATTGAAAGTGAGATAAGAGAATCCCTTACTTGTACTTTTTCCTTGGTCGATGGTAGGTTTACCTACTGTATAATGGTGAAATTATTGTTATTTAATAATACAAGAATCATTTACTTTAATATGATATCACATATGATCTTTTAACATCGATTTGTTAATAATATCTTAGAATTATCGTTATTTCGGGTGTTAACGGGTTCATTTTACTTTATATTCTTTGTTATGTGAGCCATATTCGTTATTAATGGGATGTATATTATTCATATCCACGATGATATCAATTCATTAGATACTATTTTTAAATCATCAAATTATAATTATACTTGAATGGATATGATGGACAATGAATCTCATCGCGTTCGTGGAGACGGTAGTCCGTACATACGCACGAGCGACAATATCATTCTTTTGATATTAAAATAATATATAATTGGATTTTATAACATATATACGGAATCATTATCATGTTATATTTTTTATTTACATGAGTTACACGTCATTATTATCCCCATCCAAATAATAATATATTGAATAACAATTACACCACGACGTGGAGACGGTAAGCCGTATGTACGCACGTATGGTGACATGTTATTCAAAGGATGGATAGAATACTGAATATGGTTGTACCATATTTATAATAACATCACAGTATATATATGATACTGGATTTATTATTTTATAATGGTAATAACAAATAAAGAGGAAGTGGAAGAAGAAAGGAACTTAAAAAGGGGTGGTGAAAACATTACCTCTTCTTCGTGTTCTTCCTTTTGATTTGATCAAAATGGCTCCTTAGGTTGGATTTATGATCAAACTATGGCCTCTAGGTTGTAGTGAGGGAAGTTGGGAGAGTATTTGGGAAGGTTTTGGACTAGCCAAGTGGCTTGAGAGGTGTGAGGAATGAGTAGAAGTGGTCTCCTTTTATAAGGGAGATGAGGGGCACTTTAGGAAAGAGTGAAAGTATTACTTTATAATATATTTATATTCGGTTTATAATGGTCCAAAAATCATTGAGGTCGAAGATAAGATGACTCATTTTCTAAATAACATCAACCAATAAGAATTGGATAGGTTTTAGATAATATTTTAATCATTATAATCTTATTTATTTAAATGATTTATTAATGTGGTAAACATTGCATCATTATTGTGTCATTAATAATTTAAATTATTTGATGTCTAAAAATTATAAGTAAAAAATTTCATTATGTATGAAATCTAAAAATATTTCTAATGAATATTTATAATCAAAAATCCAACATGTATAACCCAATGTAATAATTGTTCTTCTAAAAGATGTAAGCTTATGCCATTTTTATTTTTATTTTAACTTTATTAATATAATGTGTCCCTACCACATACAAGTGGCTCCAAGGGGTCCCCAAATCGACAAAAGGATGCCCATGGTCGGGTATGTTACCACCAATAAGGTTAGGACACGTTTTAGGGTAATTTTGTATTATTATAATATTATTTTTTAACAATTATTTACCGGATTTACCCTTAATCATGGTAAATAAAATATTTACCACATTAATTATTCAAAATGTCTAAAAATAAAAGGTACCTATTTACACAATTTGGACATCCTGATTCCAAATATGGAATCCATTTTTCTAAATTCAAAACACAGAAGTGGCAGAAATTAATTTAAAATTAATTCCCGCTGTCAAAACAAAAAGCCTGTTTTTAAGAGGTAATAACTATCAAAAGATTGACACTTGTTTATGTTCGATTTAATTGTAAAATAATGTCCAATGACCAACATTATATTAAATGGTAAAAATATATTCTAAATATACTTTAGAACTACTCAAATTAACAATTTATCACTATTAATTATTTTGGTTAAAAAAGTTGTTTTTAATTAAAATTTAGTAATTTTCACTATTCATCAAAATATGAAAGTTATCCGAAAAGTACCAAACTTTCACCTTAGGCTAAATTCGATATTATGAATCCAAAAATGAAGTACATTTTAAAATATAAAATATATATAATTTCAAAATTTAGGTATTTCTATTCATAACGGTTAGTTTGATTGGTTGTGGCGTGTGTTAAAACTCAACGTTGCGTACAACACACGCTACTATTTTATTCAAAGGAAAGCGTACCGTGGAAGCTTGTGATGTTTCATTTTAAATTTTTTGATGTCCCAATTTATTCAGATAGTTTAAAATAATTTATTTAAAAAGTTTTCACTATTAAAAGTTGATAAAAGTGAAATACTGAAAATGAATCTGTTCTTGCATTATGACTAAGAAACTCATAATAGTGATTCTAAAATTATAAGGATTATATAAAGTTCAAAATGTAGTTAATACTATTCATGACCTCTTTTAATGGCTTTTTTTTGTACGCCATGGTGTGATTGAACTCGGTGTTTCATGTAGTGCAAGTTATTGAATTATTTTGAAGAAATAACACACTATGAAATCTTGGGGTGTTACATAAACCATTTATAACCCTGACGAATTTCGAGGGAGAAATTCATTTTAAGGGGGTAGAATGTAATACCCCGAGATTTTATGAAAAATATTCATTTTAATTTCATTAATGTCTTGTGTTGTACGCTACACCAAAAGGAGCTTTTACAACATAAATCCTTGACTTGCATTCCATAACACGCAATCACGACCTTCTTTGATAGCGTGTGTAGTACGCAATAATGAGTTTCACTAAAAAACAATATGCTATTAAAATATTATTAAAACTAGCTGTTATGAATAGTAATAACCAATTTTTGAAATTTTGTAAATTTTATTTTTCAAATTGACTTCATTTTTGGTTTCGGAATATCGAAATTTGCTTAGGGTGAAATTTTGGTACTTTTCAGATAACTTTCATTTTTTGATGAATAGTGAAAATTACGAAATTTTAATTAAAAACAACCTTTTTAATAGAAATAATTAATAGTAATAAATTATAAATTTGAGTGGGTTTAAAGTATATTTAGAATATATTTTTACAATTTTATATAATTTTGTTCATTGGATGTAATTTCACATTTAAACCAGACATAAACAAGTGTCAATCTTTTGATAGTTATTATCTCTTAAGAACACACTATTTGTTTTGACGATGGAAATAAATTTTTAAATTAATTAATGAAACTGATATGTTTTGAATTTGGTAAAATATACATCATTTTTGAGTTCATAATATCAAATATAGCTTAGGCCTAATTTTTGGTATTTTTCTGAAAACATTCATTTTATGATGAATAGTGAAACCACTAAGTTGTAGTTAAAAAAATGAATTTTTTCATAAAACATAATTTTACCACTTCTGTGAGTGGAATTTCAAATATCTAAGAGACACGGTTTATGTCAGTAAGTAAAATTTTGTTCAATGAGATGAAAATAATTTTTTGTGAATAGTATCTTTTTACATTTTTTTACCACGGTTAAAAGTAAATAGAGTAATTAAGGGTAAAAATTATATTATTATTACCCTAACACATGTCCTAATTCTATTGAATAAGTGTAATTAGACCAAAAACAACCTTAGGAAAAAATATGACCATTTAGGCCCACTTGGATTAGATTAGGACATTTATTTTTAATTTATTTAAAGAAGGGTTAATATAGTTAAAATCAAAGTTTAATAAATAAACCATTTTTAATATTAGGATATACATTAGATAAATTCAACTATAAATTTTCATTAGAAATCTAAAAAGCGTTTATACATAATTATATTTTATTTGTAATTTTTAGACACTAAATAATTTTATTTATTTATGACACAAAGATGATGGAATAATTATCTTATTAATGAAATATTGACATATATTGATGTTATAGATACCAAAATATATGTAATTTGAGACATTTTATGAATTCCAGTAATTTTCTAAGTTAATATGACATGTTAGTATTAATTTAATTAATTTTATTCGAACTAATCATTCTGTTACGTTTTTCACAAAAACCAATTACTATATAGTGTCAAAAATGACATAAAATAGTTTTTAAAACAAATATTATATTATTAGTTGTTATTTTATTCCTAAAAATCTATGTTTCGCCCAAATTACTTGTATAAAGCTATATATATTATTAATAAAAAAACTTGGGGTTATTTTGGCTTGTTATTGTATATTTATTAACCTTATAGTGTAAGAACACAAAAAGACACAGTAAAAGTAAAATTATCTAACTTAAAGTTAAATATAAATGATAAGGTTAAAATAGGAATATAAACACGTCTAAATTATATTTGATGAGATGATTTCGACCCATCCCCACCTTATATTCTAAATAAATCAATTTGGATCTATTTAAAACCGAATTTTGCTTTATAATAAAATAATATTTTCCGTTTTTCCAAAAGAGCCCCTCTCCTCCCTTACAAAAAAGAACCTCCTTCCTCTCTTCCTCACACCACTTTGAGGCTTCAAGATCGTCCAACCCCTACCAAATTCTCTTCTACACTTCCTTAGAAACATCCTAGAGGTTCTGGTAATCTTCAATGACCAATTTTAGTGCCCTAAAAGGAGATATCAAAGAGGCGCTTCAAAGAAGATGTAACGTCCGTTATAGATTCTTTCAACTTTATTTCTTCTTCCACTTATTCATCATAGTTTGTTTCATTATGAAGTAATAAAATCAGTATAACTCATATAATGATATGTTATTATAATTATGAAACAACCCTATTTCACCATCTATCCATCCTACGGAAAACGAAATCACCGCGTGTGCGTACGTACAGAATACCGTCTCCACGTCGTGGTGTAATCTATTTTCCACCACCACCTTACTTGGATGGGTATAATGGTTTAAATAATAACTATATATGATTATTGTAAAGTGATATTGATTCATAAATAGTATACATACACTCAAATAAAATTCCACGATCATGAGAATGATATCATCGCTCGTGCGTACGTACGGACTACCGTCTCCACGACGCGAAGAGATTCATTCTCCACATTAACCATTCATGAATTATTATAAAGTATATATAAAAAGAAATAATGAAATATATGACATAATAATGATACTTGATTTATGTGTATATATATGTATGTTGTCTACTTAATTCTATTCAACTCAACAAGGAAACGAAAACTGCGATCATGCGTACTTACGGTTTACCGTCTCCATGAACAATGTATTTCTTTCCATTTACTGATCTATTATATATATGTATATTATGAATATATATTAAATATAAATTATGTTTTATATTCTGAAATTAATTAATCATGATCTAAGTAATCATATGAATAATTACAAGTCAAAACACGGACGACAAATAAAACGATTTTACCAAAAACGCTCTTTAACATGTAATTTACAAAAGAATGGGTAAAATAAAGTCATAAGTGAACCATATATGATATCATAACAATGAGTATGATTCTAGAATAAGTCAATGACGTTATTTAAATCATTATACATGAGGTTCGGACACTTACGAAGCAAATCAGACCTAAGGTAAGGGAAAATATCACAATCTCATTTTATCCGAGATTGTTTATACTTTGGTATTTAATGGGGTGTATTTTATCATCCACATCCATGATTCATCAATATGTAATATTGTTTCCATCCACCTACAATTTTTTAAATCCAATTTTACCCTTAGGTGAGTTTTTAGTAATAGATATAAAAGGACTCTTTTGTCATTTTTCGTACGAGGTACATTTTTCCTTTTCCGATAAAAGTATGGGAAGAATGTTATTTTAACTTATACAACATGAATGGATTTTTAAAAAATTATTTCCAAGAAGCTTACATTACATGTTTTCATGTTTATTTTTAATCAACTTCTTTTAGTTAGAATTGTATGACATGTTAATAAAGAAAAAGTGTTTTTGAAGTTGAATGGATATTTTCCTCAAGAATGGAGTTCAGTTGTTTTATCAAAATTATTTTCCATATAAGATAATAAATAGTTCTATTTCTATCCCTATTATTAGATTGATTTTATTATGTTGTGGTGGAATTATTTTTATGAATTCCTTTATCTTATATGAATTGTTTTATGATGTCATGATGTTGAAGATTCCCATTTTTATTACATGGGTTATGCTATGATGTATGGTTTATGATTTTGTGGCACACATAAGAATGGTATCATTATGAGATGGGTGGGACCTATATCTCCCTACAATTCATTGGGTAAATATTTTATATCTCATGAGATAAACATGGCTGGAAAGGAAGGTTAAACCAGTTCAGTGAAACAGGACTGAAACGGGGAGTGAACTCGGTTTAGAAATGGAATTTTTCCACTATGACTGTCTTGCAAATGAGTCTTGACTAATAAGAAATGATTCTCTATGATTATGTTTGCATTACACAATTTTTTATGTTTTATTTTATGATTATTGGGATTACATTTCACTATTATGATTTATCCCATGTTATGAAATTATGAGTTCATTTGCAGGTTAAGATTTCCAAAAGTTATGTTCTTATGTATATGAGGTGATTGATATTTATTTTGTTTACCCTTACTGAGCATTTGAGCTCACCCTTTTATGTTTTATTTTCCCCATGATATAAAGAAAGGTTTTAGGTAAAAAAATGAAGATCTTTATGGGAGATGTTGAAGATCATTCACCATGATTAGAAGATTATATCCCGAGTTTCCAAAGACACTAAACTATTACGGTCCTTGTGTGTGTGTTTTTGTTATGTACTAAGTATTCCGCAAAAGTAATGTAATGTCCATGTACGTTAAGATTTGGGCCTCTACATGATCTCTATTAATCTTTCAATCAAGCTCCTCAATATGATCATACATAGAATCTGAGGCACCCTATTCTTGATTCACAACTTGATATACCATGATCAGTCATAAATATTGAGCATTTGATATCTCTTCATCATACTTATCCACTAGTTTCTTAACTGATTTATCTCTAGAAATATCAACTAAGAAATATTTATTTAAAATTTAGGTACGAATATCCGAGTGATTTTTTTGAATAGGTTCTTCTAGATTCTCAATTTCTAATGGTAGGTGCACTTCTTGAGAAATTTCTTCTTTAATTCCTTCAAGAATAATTTCTTTAATATATTATTGAATCTAAAATTGTTTAACTAGTTATGTCTAAGTATTTTCAATTTGTACAGAGTCAATATGGTCAATATATTGACCTATAATTTCTATTTTGTGATATTTTTCAATCTGAGGTACCTCCTTGATTCTTGTCTCTACATCCGCCTGAGAAAAAAATTCCATTTCTTCTTGGGAAGCAGCTTCTTCTTGTCATCATTAAAGAATAGGTGTACTTAAAATTTATAACTCAAAACATCACCTATCTCAATAAATTTCTCCGAAGTAGATTCTACAACATTATGAATCTCTCAGGGTCTTTATTTTTTATGTCCAAATTGAATTTCTTCGTCTACAGGGGAATATTTTGTTACAAATATAATTCTCTTTGATGTCTTTGAAACTTCCCCTATTCTAGATTCAGTCAAACCGTCTTTAGATTTTGTAGGTTCTCCCCCTAATTAGACACATGATCTTCTTTATCTATAATAAACATGATTTCACATTTTATTATACTCCAGAAAAATCCAACCTTTCTTGATGTTTTATAATTAAACATGTTAATATGGTGGTATCTTACTCTCACATCAATCAGTCTCACCATATCATTATTAAACAATATTTTTGAAATAAACCATTCATAAGGATAAAAATTCATACGAGCCTTAGGTTGATAGTAGTAATTCAAATATCTAATGATATGTCTTGGAAAATTCATATTTATTTAAATTAATAACATAAAAATAATTTACATATCTGGAACCAAACTTTTCTACACATCCGACATCCTTGGATCTCTTCTAGTTTGACTAAATTTAACAAAAACATTTTTTTTCAAGTTCTATGTCTTTTACAAACATTGTCATGAATTTTGTTGAACCAAATAGAAAAGACATGATATACTCAGATTTATGGTCACTATACTCAATTGAATTCATATCAAAATGAAAAAATCCCTCATGGTTGTAGTTCAAGATCTTTTCTATCTCAACATATGAAATAGATAAATCTCTATTATTTATTTTATCCACAATCGTGTCTTCTGAATCTCCCAAACTAAACTGAATAGTTTTGAAAAATATTTGTAAATCTACCTCATATAAAAATTCATTATAGTCCTCCCTAAAATTATTTTCATGATATTCAAAATCTAAGTCTTTTTTAAGCATGAGATCTATCTAATACTACAATTCCATGTCAATAAATTTTCCCGGATGAATTTTACATTCATATGAATGCTAACGCTTCACACCACTAGGTTATACTTCTTCAATTCTCTTCATTTTTCCTATTTAATTAAAAAATATCTGAAGGTTTGAAGTTCTAGGGTTTTGATGGTGTGAGAAATGGATGATGAATGTAGTGAAGGGTTTCTGTATTTCAGAAGTCTTTGAGACAATGAGCTAGTTTTGGAATTCGAAATGGGCTCTGACAGAACCTTGATTCTCGTGTTATTATATTATTATTAATCATTACAGAATTCAAAATAAATTAAATTGTATTCGTTGTATTTAAAATTAGTTAATGAAAAAAAATAAAAATCTTATTTATTAAAAGATAAGTATATAATATATTTTAAATAGTGAAAATTTAACATAAAAATAATATGATCAAATACAATTATAATTAAAATTAAATAAACCTATCTCCACCTTTATAAAAGAGAAACCTGAAGTGGGAAGTGGTTCAATAAAAATATTATCTAATTGAAATTAAAAATATATAAATTCAAAAAATATATCCTTTTTAAGAACATAGACTCTTAGAAAATGATGTCTAATATGAATATAATTAGTTATAGAATTATTTATTGGGTTTTTTTTTGAAATATTTTTAACACTAGTATTATCGTATAAAATAGGTGTATTATTAAAATTTTGTCAAAAGTCTATAAGAGTATTTTTCGTCTATAAAACTTGTTAACAACAACTGCCTGCCGATACATATTCTTCATTGGATGTTAATAAGGAAAAATAGTGTTGTTCCTTACTAGACCATGATAGTAATGATTTTCCTAAAAATTGATCGGTTCCTGAGAAGATTTTTTTTATCATATCTACAACATCCAAATTCAGAATCCTAATACGAAATAAAATTAAAATTAGATGTTTTGGATAAATAAGAGAGTGAAGAACATTTTCTTTTAAATATCCAAAAATTATTTTGATAGCAGTAAGATGAGATTCTTAAGTATTTGATTAAAATCATGCAAAAAGACATACTAAGTAAATAATATATGGTCTACTAACAGTAATATATAATAATCTACCAATAATACCTCTATATAACTTGTTGTCTACTGTTTTTACAGTTTCATCCAAATCAAATTTTATATTAGTACTCATAGGAGTTGAATATATCTATCAATTTTTATGTCCTAATTTATTTAGTAAATCCTTAATGTATATTCATTGATTCTAAATATTTTGAAAATAATTTTGATAGATTTAACATCTAAAAAAGAAATATTGTTCTTCCATCATACTAATTTCAATTTATTTTGGAATTAAATTTGAAAATTCATGAAAGATTTTTTAATTTTTTGATCAAAAAATTACATCATCAACATAAATTTGAACTGATAGAATATTAGAATTAATAGCTTTATTGAAAAGTGTTTGATCTTCTATACCCACTGTAAAATCATTTCTCAAAATAAAAGAACGAACTCTTTAATAAAATGATCTAGGTGCTTGTTTAAGACCATAAAGAGCATTAGAAATTATTAAAACAGAGTCTGGTTCTTTCGAATTTTCAAAACCAAGAGGTTCCTCAAAAAAATTTAATTCATTAAATAATCATTTAGAAAGGTAGACTTAACATCCATTTAAACTAATTCAAAATTCTTATGAGATGCATAGTCTAAAAGAATCTTAATGGATTCTAATCTTGCTACTTGGGAAAAGGTCTCATCATAATCTATTTCTTCTTTCTTATTATTTCATTTGGATATTAGTATTTCTTTATTTCTTGTTTTGATCCCTTAATCATGTTGTTTATTTCTAAAGACCCATTTAGATCCTATATAAGGATAGTTTTTTGCTCTTTCACCTAACTTCCTAAATTCAATTCTTTTAAATTTATCTTGTTTTTCATGCAATTATATCATCCAACATTCTTAAAATAAGGCTCATTCTATTGAAATATGTTCTAATTAGGATATAAAATTCAAAAACTCAACAATATTTCCTATATTTCTTCTAGTTCTTATTCTTCTGTCTATGTCTCCTATAAATGTTTCTAAAGGGTTATCTTTTAGGGTTCTTGACTATCTAGTTTAAACACTATTAGGTTCATCAGTGTCTTGTTATTCTAAACAAGACTGAAATTTGTTTATATTAATTCCAAAATCATTTTCATGTTATCGGGTCTCATGTTATCATTAGTGTCAGATTCATCAATTTGATATTTCCTTCTGTCAAAAGGGTCAGATTCATCAAACTTCAATGAACTAATTCATCAACAATCCGTGACTTTTTATTAAAAACTCTATAAGAATTGGAAGTTGAATAATATCCTAAAAAATATCTTCATCTTATTTGGATAAAATTTAACTTGATTTTCCTTATGAATAAAGATGTACACCTTGCATATAAAAATATTATTTTTTTACATTATTTTTTCTGTTATTCCAATGATTATAAGTTCTGTTTTTATAAATTTGTCTAATTAAAAATATATTCACTATACAGTAGGCTTTGCTTACAACTTCTTCCCAGAAATAGGTATGAAGACTATATTCATTTAGCATAGTCCTAGTCATTTCCTACATTGTTCTATTTCTTATTTCAGTAATTAATTTTTGTTGAGGTGTTCTTTGTGCAGAGAAGGTGTGTATAATACCTAAATATGAGAAAATGAATTGAATTCTGAATTCTCAAATTATCCGCGATGATCACATCTTAATAAAATTATTTTATAATATTTTCCATTTTGAACAGCATTGTAAAAACATTCAAATATATTAAAAGCTTAATTTTTATATTTTAGAAAATATATCCCAGTAAACCATGAATATTCATCAATAAAAACATATAAATAAAATTTACTATCCAAACATTCTTCTCTTGAAGGTCCAAATAGATCCATATGGATAATTTTTAAAGAATTATATGTAGCGATTTTTTAATGTATTTGAAGGAATATTTGTGTTTCTTTCCAAGTTGACATGCATCATAGAATCTTTCATAAAAAAATTTAAGACTACGTAAATTAGAAACTAATTGTTTCATAGAAAACTTATATAATGAATAAACATTGAAATTTCCATGCCCTATATTCCATATCTAAGATTCATTTATTTTAGTAGTTAAACAATATATTTTTTAAGTACACAAGGAATCTAATTCAAGGGTATAAACATTGTCAGTTTTGGGTGCAATAAATTTATGAAATTTATCATTAAAAAATGACCATCAATTATTAGAAAAATTTAAAAAATAAGCATCATCAGAGTGTTGAGATATACTTTTCAGATTCTGTTTCAATCCTTTTACATAAAGTACTTCATTAATTGAGACATGGATCTCCAATAGTTCCAATACCAATGTTTTTTCCATTAGAATTGTCTCCAAAGGTGACTAATCCACCATCCTTTTGAGTTATGGTTTTAATGTTCGATGTGTTTCCACTCATATTCTTGGAGAAGCCAATGTCTATGTACCATATTTATTTTCTCCTTCTGTGGCCTTCTTACTCACAATCTTCATCCATGAATAAAATTTTTTCTTTTATATTTGATTAATATTTGTTTGAGTCAGATTTTGATAAGATGATGGTGTCTTTAGAAACTCTCCATGTATCATTCATTTCTCTTTTTCCTTTCTTCTCCAAATTAGTATTTTGGAAAAACTTCTTTTTTCTCTCTGTCTAGAAGAATATAGTTAGGTCATATGTGACACATTTTCTTACATTCATATAATCTGACTTCTTTTGCGTCTTTCTCATACTTTTTGAATGATTTTTTAAATCCTTTATTCTTCTTATAAAATTAGAAGAATTTTATGACCATCTGTGCTAGCTCTATTTCTAAATTAGATGAGTCAAAACTTTCATCATTTTTTCTCTCTTGTTTTAACTTTCTTTTCTTCTTCTGAGATGTAACTATCAAAGCAGTATTTTCAATTTTTATTAAGACATTATTAAAATTTCATAAATATTCCATATCATCTTCATACATCATTAGTTTTCCAATCAATTATCTTATAGTTAAATTTTAAATAGGTTATTATTTCACAATGGTTATTGATATACAATTATATCTAGTTGCTAATACTCATAGTAAATTCAATGCTTGATATGCATGGTTGATAGGATCTCCCTAGGTAGTAACATTGTTGATTATCTCAGTAAGCCTTCCATTCTTATGAGTGATGCTTTCAACACCAAGAATTTTAAATTTATCAAATTTCAGCTCTGTTGTAGCATAACTCATTTTTTTGACATTGTTAGTTCCTTTATAAGGAATTACAATTGTCAGCTACATCTCATAAGCAATAGACCATTGAAATACTAGATTAAATTCATCTGGTCCTATAACACATATGATAGAATTCATAAATATTGAATAAATGTCATACTCTTCCTCAGTATCTATACTACATGTTTCAGGTTTCTCAGGGATTTCATAAAGAGTAAGAATTTTTAAGTAGACTCTGTATCCAATGTTTTTAGGTAGATGATCATCCTCGATTTCCAACATCCATAATTTTCAATATTAATGTACAAATATCGAACTATTTACATTCCCTCTCATGGATCATCCATTGAGATGTCTATATTTTCCATTACATTCATCTTGATATAGCTTTAAAGAATCCCAAACTTTGGTACTAATTTTTGGATTGTGTTACATGAAATATTCAAAAGTGGGGGAGGGGTGAATTTTGTAATGAAAAACATCTTCTAGAACTCTTATTTAAAATCAATTATATCATTTTATCTTTATCATATTGTTTATGCCGTGTAAATAAACAGATATCAGGATGCTATGAATAATAGAGGTTCGGGGCACAAAGATTCCCTAGTCCACTCCACCAACGATCTTCTCCCTGAGCATGTTGATTTTCACTGGTTGGTCATCTTTTCAAAAGACCATCCATAACAAATTTAATGCAGTTGACACCTTTAAAATTTATGGATTAAACAGATCCTTCTGGTTATAAACATAGAACTAGGTAAAACAACTTAGTATGAAAAGCTATTACTCAAAATAAAAGAGTATTTTTTTAATATACTTTTCAGTTGTTATTCAAAGTTGCAGTAGTATGTGGCTAACAGTAGAAGGATAGTCAAATTCAGAATAAAATGTCCTTTAGGTAGGAGAAGTCTGGAAATGATAGGATTTTAATTTTATCTTGAAATGAAATCAGAAACGTATCATTAGTAGACTTAAAATTAATCATCAATGTTGAATAGGTAAATCTTAAACATTTATCTTTCTGATATAAAATATAATATGATCGTTCATTGCAGTATAATATTTGTAAAAGATATTTTTTAAAGAATCCTCATATCTCTATTTTTGTGAAACATTAATATCTCCATATTTGAATCTTGTAATCACTACGAATTCAAGAAATATCTTTTCACACAACCTTTTTTTAATATTTAGATACAAGGAATATATAGAATATAGATGAGATATATGTTCATAAATTCATATCCACAAAATTCTCTTGACTGATTGCGATATTGAAATGTTTGAATAATAGAGTAGACATAACTTCCCATAATAATCAGCACGAAATCCTCTTATTAAATTGATCCTTTGAATCACATATAAACAACTTTTAAAAAAATCAATGATTAAATTTAAAATCAGTCTTTGGATCAAGCTTGAAATCAGCCTGATATTCTTCCAAATACCATTATATGATATATTCGAAAATTCAGATATCTAATGCTTAAAGAAGTCAAACACAGGGTTCTAAACAAAAGTTTGATTAAAAAAATAATTTTAATGATCCATAATATTTTCACAGACTTTCAAATTTATGGTATATGATCCATACATTTATTTTCCTCCGAATATAAGGTATATGATCCATTATTTTTTATAAAACATGAGGTTCATTACAAAAGTAGGGTTTATGATCCATACTTTTGGCAAGAAAAAGAATGGTTCCATACTAATGTACAGTTTTTCATCATTAATATTATCATATAGAAAATGTAAGGTTCCTTCCAAACGTAAGGTTCCTTTAACATAATTTTCTATCAACATATGGTTGATTAAGCATACTTTTCTAAACTCCCATAAAATAAATGTAGGATATAATCCTTATGCAGCATTCTCTAATGTACGGAATGAAAAGTGTTTCCTGAACACACTAAATAGATTTCCTATCACTTTGACAAATATATCATGTGAATCGTATTCTTTAATATTATTCCAAAATTGGGTATATATAGAATAATAATTTCATGAAATATACTTAATGTAAAATCATTATAATAATAAATAATAGTATTTTTGTGCATCAAAATATTCATAAAAATATATATTAATGTTGAAACAATACATGCTCAAAAGGAAAATTCAATGAATCATATAAATGAGGATTTTATATTTTATTTTCTCATTCTCATAATATCATACCCTAGATATTACCAATGTAACAAACCATGATAAGGTGCCTCAATGTACTATGAGTCTACACCCCTAATATCATTTATCATTTGTGTTCCTCCTATGATATCATCCAGCAATAGAACATAAAATTAAAAAATATTTTCATGGAAGAATAGGGTTTTCATAATAGAGGGGAACTACTGTGACCTTTGTGTGCAATAATTACTCTTATGAAATTGTTACATACTATGTAACAAAGAAGAATGATAACAATTTGATAATGAGTTTATTAATATTTGAAACTATGAATACAAGTTATCTTAATGCACACATAAGTTGGATATAGGGAACAAACTCAAAAAATAGTCACACTATCTAAGGTTTGTATGAATAAAGGAAGGCATGTAAATTAGTTTATATGAATACCATGAGGGTTCCTACATGATATCATAGCACAATGCTTGATTTCTCTACTAATTAGATATTAATTTTTTTGAAGGGTTATTTCAATTGGATTAGAGGATACAATATAATGTCACATCTGTGGATGAGGGTTCATGGAACATGGGGGGTAGGGACAATGGTCTTTACATCATGGACACTCAACCTAGGGGATATATGGAGAAATTCATATCCATGAGTGTAGGCTATTATACACTAGAATGGGTGTCTCGTATGTCTCATAGTCTACACTGTGTGGCTAAGCAGAGGCATCCTGAGACTGATGGTTCTACATCATAAATCTGAATTGAAAATAGGAAAACGCATGAGCTTTACATGTACCTCACATACTAGCAGTTTTATGATCATCGTCCAATCACATGATCACTAAGGTATCATGCAAGGGGATCTATTGTTGTTTGTAGGGGTTTCTTATTAGGGTTGTGTACATGGTTGAGGGCTTGTACATCAGAGTCATGGAATTGGTGAGGTATCATGATATCATGTGAATACCATATAATAACTAGAAATTAAATGACATTAATTTAATTATTTGATCACGAGATCTTAAATAGATCACAAGATGATTTTTTTATGATCACCTACAGATGTACATTGAGGACGATATCCAGTGCCTGCTCTATTTCTCAGCTTCTACTTTTTCCTACTCTCCTTTATAACTTCCACTCTAATTTTCCAATTTTAGGGATAGTGGGGGTTTATATTGGTAAAGGCCTACCTTAGTTTCTTATAATTTTCATGGTGAAGTTGTCTCATGTTCTTGTTGAAGGTGGTGGAGTATTTGCATGATCCACAGACAAGAGGATTTCATGACATGGAGTTAAGACCTTAATTATTTTATTCTTGTGATGTTCACATGAATTCATCTTATCATCACAATTTTAACATGTGAATAATGGTCATTATTATGGTGGAATCATAGTGGTATTCACATGATTGCCTTCATGTGATCATAATTTGCGTGATTACATGATACACGTGTGGATGGTCACCTTTCCAAGGGTTGAGTGAGATGGACATACAATGCATTTGTTTCTGATGTTCTGGAGACATCATGTATTGTTGTTATAATAATGTTACCATAATTTCAATTCATTTAATACATTGAATTCAATTTTATATTTGTAGTTTCAATAATACTTCACAAGATCATCACTACATCGATATTGTGATCTTCAGAACCACTTATGGTGGAGTCAAACAGTTGACATGACTGAATTCATTACAATTTATTTCTTTACTAAATAAGAACATGCATGTGAAAAAAAACCCACATGAATGTGTTTAGGACGTTAATTATATCTCTTTGATATTTTTTAGATCATCAAATATTTATGGAATGAATGGTATCAAGTGGGGGAGTCATGCGAATGACATCAGGTTTGATTATCGACATTGAACCAGGGGTTTTGTGTGGGAAGAAGATAGGTGGAGGTCATGGATGATGTGTGAGAGTGACCACATTGCCAATATCATATTGTTTATATGAATATTATTATATCCTTATTTTTAACATATGAAAGGTGTGCATGTTGTGGGTTCTACACCACATCAATATCACACTCAGATAGAGATAACATAATAAGTAATTCTGAAAAAACATCTCCTTGATATGGAAGTTGGTCCAGCACCTGAAAAACATTCACTATGCCATCAATGACTATACCCTTCCATTCCTCGGCATGCCAAGGAACACTCACACGCACCTCGTGTGAACAAAAGATGAGCTATGATCACCCACTCTTATTTCTAGGGTGGTTGGATCCCATGGAATGGTGGAGTTGAACCCAAGTGAATAGTTGAGCTGGATAGCTAGTTAGGCAGACTGGAAAAAATTATGGAAAAGGTTGCCTTTAAAACCTAGAAAAATTCTCTATGTAAAATGGGTAAAAATAAGGTGAAACATATATTCCCTTATAATGTAAATCCCAAACCCCTACTTCAAACATAATGTTACAAAATATTTTATGATAAACATATTGATATTTTCTTGAGGTATTCACACATTCTGAAATATTCAACGGAAAAGTGCATGGAATATAATTTTTGGTACCTAACAAATGACATCCTTAAAATTAGATTCGTTCAGGATGAAAATAATTTCATTCTAAGGTAAATGTTAGTCACATTGTTATATATTTGAACATCTCATGGTATTTGATATTGATCCCTCTAAGAGGATTCAACTGGAGTGTGTTGAATGAGGAATTCTAGGTGATATCATGAGCATACTCCTAACCATGAGTTCTTTTGAAAATACAAGACAGGCAGTATCCTTGGATTAGGGTAAAAATATCCTAAAATTGTAATGTTTATGAATTCTAGGATGGAAATTGGAATTGGTGGAAAAAAATATGGATTGATCCAAATTAATGTATGTAGAGGTTCCTATCTATCCCATGAGAATGAGAATCCATCTATACATAGTTCTAAAATATAGTATTATGCAGATCAAACTCACTCATAGAGAACATGGGTTCACATATAATGAAATATATGATGAAAGCTCGTATATAGTTCTATATTGTACATAAAATGGGTAATTTCACTATTTTGTGATGAAATCCAAGGTAGAGTCTCATATTTTTGGTGAGATATTGTGAAGGTTATCAACAAAACCCATCCTTAATGTAATACTAAATAATTCCAAATTCATAATTTTTAGTGCTTAACTCAAAACATATTGTTGATGAGAAATTATCATGAATTCCCACTAACATAGAGTTTCTCATTGATGTAAATAGTAATGTTTTCTATTGAACACGTTTTTTATATTGATAATTTGGGAAAGATATAAATCCCAGAGAAATAATTTTCTAATTTTGACCTATGTCAGCTAACATAGAAAGAATAAGTTGATTTTCTATATGTATATGAAATGATCCCAACTAAAATTATGTCAATTTTGTTTCATTTACCTATATATTACCAACGATTATTAGGGGGGAATACTTAGTTGGAATTGACTTGGAATTTTATTAGGCGACACTCTTATAGGATCATAACATGATCAATTTTTTGCCACTTTCGTTTTTTGCATGATCAATATTTCTTTGATGACAGAAAGTTGATGTCTAGTGAGCAGGGACTCAACTCTTTCCTAGGGTTCCCTTTGTAGGTTTTCATCCTAAAGAGTATCATGACTATTTCAGTTGGCTGTTTTAAGGTCTTAAATACCAGAAGATTATTGTGATGTAGTGTTGGATCTTCTAACTCAGACCTTATACTAATGTAGTTTAAGGCCTTCTAGATTGTACATTATTTTGTTGTGGTTTAGGGTATCCTAGAGAAAAACACTTATTGATGGTATATTAGAGTATTCTAGCATGAAAATTCGACTTCTAGTAGTTTAGAGTCTTTTATCATGTATTTTCCACTACTGGTAGTTTTGAGTCTTATAGAACAGCCTTTTTACTGCTTGTAGTTTATATAATTATATCGTAGACCTTGAGATTCCGTTTACATTTATGTATTCCCACCAAGTCATGATAAATGAATATAAAATGGTATGGACATTCTAGGGATTAACCAAAATAACCTTTGATGTTGGGTTCTAGGGTGATTACAGGGATAATGATAATTGGAGTTCCTTTCCAACAAGGAGGATATTTGTCATGTTAGTAGGTTAACTGCCTTATGCATGGATAACATGGTCAAATATAGGTGTCCCCACAATTTTCCATGGATCAAGAATGTTTTTAGAGATGGTATTGGTTGATGATAAAATATTAGGGAATCTGAGTACACCGGGATAGTTGGAATATAGGTGGTGTAATTCACATGTCGAAGAGTTTAAACCGATGAATATTGTATAAGGAATACATATCTAGGATAACCATAAATACCCTAAGGTGCTAATTTATACCAAAGTGTCGATGGGGGTCATGTGTATTAGAGTTAATTTTCTACAAGTAGGAGATTCATCAATTTGGTAGGTCAAATCCCTTATGCATCAGTCCTTATAGACTACATGTATAGTTAATTAGTGGTTTCCTCGCACTTTTCTAAGGGCCAATAAATTTTTGTGAATACTCAAACATCTGGATTATTAAGTGGGGTATAGAGATAAGGTTATATAATTAGGGTTATGGAACCCTATCTATGTTTATATTTTGATTGTAAGGCTCATCCCCAACACTATGTGGTTTCGATTCATATGCTGTAGGAAATAAAAGGGTTCGAGAATAGATAATCATATTCATACTTTGAGGAAGGGTACAATACAAGGTTATGTAACATCATGGATATTAAATACTATTTAATATTCTAGTTTTAATTATTGTAAATAATGGTCTAAATTTCTCGAGTCATGAGTACTTATATGGGAAAATCATTCTAAGGATGACCGAGAACACCCTATGGTGCAGAGCTCTTCCATCATGGTGTTAGGATCACAAGGAGAGGAAATAAAACAAAGGAGGGCCATGATGCCTTAGTATAAATGGTCAAATCCATAATTCAATGATCTCATGGTTAAATAGACAGAACTCTTTTCTTATACAAGTTTTGATGATTGTGGATTCTCAAGGAACTCAATACATGATGTGTGATTTATGGAAAACATAATATTCAAGAAGGATTTGATCACCCTAAAAGATGTGTCACAACCTAGTGAACATGTTATCAAGGTGAGGAGATATATAAAATCATTACTGTTATTTTTGTATATACTAGGGGTTCCATTGATCGTGGATTAAATTTTACTATGGCCACAAAGTGGGCCCTATGAGATATTTGAATTGTTTATTTACAATTTAACTGTTTCTTAAACTCTAAATATGAATTGATTAGAGATATAAATTTTTCCCAGGACCCCCTTTATAAGATTTCAACCTAATAATTTTTATATATCATTTAGTACCAGTTTAGGGTCTTATGATTTGGATCATCAAAGGATAATGTTTTAGGTTGTACAACTTTGACAAAAGTACATGGGATTTAAGGTCCGGATGCATGTGTACCTGGTATGATGGGAACATTACACAAAAATATAGTTAGGATAACTATAGTAAAAAGTAATCCAAAATACATTTGAGGAGGAGGTTAAAATGATGAAAATCATGGCTCAATGTTCTTAGGTCATGAGTAATGATATGGGACAATCATGTTGGGGATGACCCAAAATACTCCATGTTGTTGAGTTCCAGCATGGTGATGCCAGGATCACAATGATCAGAAAGACCTTCTTATAGGACCAAGATGTGTCTGGTTGGTAGGTCAAATCACTTATACATTTCAATCATGTAAATATATATAGTATATTTTCTTTTACCTAGGTCCATGAAAGGTCATATGTAAACCAAGGTGATAAAGGCCTGAATTGTTATTTATTGGTTGAGGTGATTAAAAGATGATGAAATCACCACAATGTCTAGTTGAACTGGGTTAGGATCTTATGGTCTGTTGACAAGGAAGGATGATGGGTGAGGGCCTACACATTTTAATGTCATTTATTGGGGATGTATCTATCAAGAAGCTTAATATCATGTGATAAAAACATTTTCTAGGTAGTTAAATGTTATGTAGTAAGGAATGTGTCCTTTACTTGTAGTTTAACATCACGTGATAATGATGTTTTAATAAATCTATGATATGTCATGGTTTCATTATCTAGAGTGGTTTTCTAAATTTCATAGGCTCACATGATCCATGCTCAATGTAAGAAACAAGGGATAATAGGGGGATCAATTAAGCTATATGAGAGTGAGCCTCAAATGGTTCACTACATAGGTGAAACCCATATGAAGTTAGTGGTGAATTTTTATCATTTTATATGTTACAACAGAACCTAGGATTAAAGAACATTGTGTCACTACATATCCTTTATTGAATCGAATCAAGCAATTCCTAGTTCTTTCATGAATGTTCCCTATGCACGTCTGACCCATACGAGGGGAGGGGGAAAACTTTTTTATTCAGGTTATACCTAATATTTATTTTGGTGGCTGGACCCAGGATTGGATCTTAGGGTATCACTATGTATCTTGGGATGATATGAATCAAGACACATGTAGTTCTTGAACTGGAAACACTTCACATAGGTCTGCCCTATATAAAAATGGGGGAATTGTTCTCATCGATTATTGTGGTTGGACCCATGATTTGAGATCCAGGAATCACTATGTATCCTATGATGATTAGAATAAAGCAATACAGAGTTATTGAATAAGAAAATCTCCATGCAGGTCTAAATCATATGTAGAGGTGGGAATTCGTCCCATTTATTGTTTTAGCTGGACCCATGATTAGAGATCTATGAGTCACTACGTATCCTATGATGATAAGAATCAATGAAAATGTAGTTCTTGAACATGAAACTCTCTACAAAAGTCTTCCTTATAATCATATGGGGGAATTATTCCGAATTTTTATTGAGGCCTTTTCCAATATTGCATATCTACACATCACTACACATCATATGATGAATTGAATTAGGCCACATGTAGTTATTAAACGAAAGTGTAGTGGGAGAACAACACCAATGATAGTGGTACTCTCAGGTGTGCTATAGAGTAATGTGTAGTTTCATGTCATACAAGATACATCAACTATGTAGTATAAAGTAATGCAATAAAGACTTCTTGTTTTCCTTTTAAGGTATTTTATCCAAGACCATTCTAACACTATCATGAGCTACTGTGTATCGAACATAGGGGGATTCCTTCACTGAAATTCAAAAGTACTCTTGATCTATGCTTGGTGTGAGAAACATGGAATGGAAAAGGTTTATTTCACCACAAAAGGTAATTAAATGAAAATAAAGGGAAAATTTTCATAATTTAGAGGATAAGAGAAGATATTGAATTTAGGAATCACTACATATCTCATTGGATTGAGAATCAAGTCATACGTAGTTTTGGAAAACAATGTAGTTTAACGTCATGGATAATGGACACCGACCTAGTAGTTTAACACCATACGTTAACGATTAATGTGACTTAAAATGTAAAAATGAATATTGTTGATGGACCCATGAACTGAGATATGGGCGTAACTATATATCATGTAATGGTAAGAATTAATCCACACATAGTTCTTGAAAGATCAAGCTGTTTAACATTGTTTCATACGGATGTCAGCTATTTAGTTTAATATAATCTGGTAAGGAAGAAGTTTAACTGACATGAAAAGAAAGTCATGAACATTGTCACACAGTCCTATGTCTTGTGACTGGGACAAATATATTGTGGATAGACCCAGGATTTGGGATCTGGGATTCACTATGTATCCTGTGATGGTTGGAATAAAGACACTCATAGTTTGTGGATGGGTAGATTCCATATATGGATATGACTATCACATAGGGATGTAGGCACTTTATTTATCTTTTGCACAAATATATCTCGTCTATGGTGAATAATTGATGAGATGATTCTTCCTACGAGGTTTAATATCACATGGAGAGGACATCTACATATATTATAGTTTAACATAATGTGATAGGATGAGAGAAACAATATAAATTAAAGTATTTATTGAATGAATTATTATGTATAGTTTAATGATATGTAGTATAGATATGTTCCGTACCATTTAACATAATATGTTCAGGACACATTCCTTATTTTTTAACGTTATGTGGTCAGGATTTATTTTTTAGTTTAACTTCACATGACTGGTATGTAGTATCATGATAGGGGTGAATTCTGTTGGATGTTTTCTAGAAACCTCGATGGTCATCGGGTAATCCTAGGTGATGTGTAGTCATATATGTGTTCAAATTGAGCATTTTTGTATAATTTCAAGAGATCATGTATTGATGTTTCTTTAGAAACAATGTATCCAACTCCTTTACCAAAATAATCATGGACACACTAATCAATGTAGGATATGAGTCTTATTTTATTCCCCAAATCACCAGTCTGATCTCATCGATGGTGGTGGAGACACCTTCCTCAAATATTATAGTGGTGTTATTGAGGTTATCCTCTTATTATTCCATATCTGAGTCCATAGAGACATTTTCCAACATGGTGGATAATCCTAGGACATCTATATCACTTTTAGGGTATGAGAGGCTTCTGAAAGATACATTGTCATCATGAAATACTATTGTCATCACAGTGATATTCCATATATTATTTTTTTCAATTATGATTTCCCTAGGGTTACGAGGATCATAAAAATATGTGATTTAATTCACACTTTCCCCATCTTGTAATAAAAATTTCTAATGTAATTTTTCTAATAACTAAAATAGTTTTCATGGTGTACTGATAACATGATGTAGGCAATTTTTATTCTCTTCCAATCCTAGGTTTCAGGCCATAGAGGGCGTGAACATGTCTCACTAACAAAGAATGTATTTATGATTTGTTTGTCACCATCATCTCCATGATAATGGAGGTTTCTATCCTCCACTATCTGCCAATTCTCCTACATATTCTGGAAAATGTAAACCATTGACTCCCTATTTGACATGTTTAGGATCTAATAATCATAAGTGGAAATGGTCCTAAATATGTTTGAGAGGTTCATTCTAGATAACTCCCTCAATATATCCATGTCAACCTCTTATTAATTAGGGTTATAAGTATTCATCCAGTCAGGACACATATGATGTCTCTCTTGGTCACCTGTTGAAATAGGTAAGGACTCACAATTGATTATTGAGTTTTAAGAACCTTTCTATTAAAGGGTGTATGTGAAAGGGGGATATTTCCTTGTATAGGATATATAAATCACCATGGGGAGGTTGACCAAAATGGATGTAAAGAGTAGTGTAACGAACCAATGATTTATCATTGGAAATTACCTTTTTATAATTACATTATATAATCACTTGAAATCTAAACACAATGAACTAGTAAGTACTACTGGACCTTTAAAAAAATTATTGTTACTTAAATTATTTGAGTTTCGAAAAGCTGACATAGATCATTGCGATCAGTAAGATGTTTGGAGTCCGATAATACAAATATAATTTTATTATGAATAGTAACTGACACTTATGAATAGTAATGATACCATTATGAATAATAATATAACCCTTATAAATAGTAAATTGGCCCATATAATAGTAACCTCACCCATGAAAATGTAGATAAAATTTAGGCATATTATAAGTGATAATCTGACAATAATAAAAGTATTTATATTTTTTTTAATTCATAAAAAATCTATTAAAATTAATTAATTATTAGAAAATAAAATGTATTTTCCCTAAAAGTTGTTCATAAATAAACAAATTTATGTCTTCTAATTTTAATATAATTTTATAATACCTTATGTAATTTTTGAAGGCATTAAAAACCAGTTATAGTTTTAAAAACTGTATTTTTCATGTAAATTATGTTTTATATTAAAAATTAAATTAATCAGATTTTGAAAAATATTTTTGAATCATTGAGTTACATTTTCCATTCTTCATGTTGACAAAGGGATATGGTGATTTTTTGGAATTTTTATAAACTACTTGAATTTTTATGAATAGTAAAATATTATAATTCACAATAAATGCTAAAACATGAATTTCTACATCATGCATGATTCATGGATGATGTAAATAGCCATTGGTTCGAAATCATATGAACATATTACTATTTAGCATCCTATAATTCCCCACAATTTATTATTTTGAGGGAAATTAATAGACTACAAAATTAAATATTATGAACACCCCCCTCTCCTCCACTATAAATACCACCTCTCATTACCTCTTATCTTCACTCTTCTCGAGCCATTTAAAATAACAAAATTCTGCCCAAATTTCTACCAAATCTCCTAAACCATGCCCAAAATCCATTAGTCTCTTTAAAATACCAAATCGTCTCTTTTATAGAGGCTCTCAAGGAAGATTGATTCAGGAGGTAAATTTCACTTTTCAATTCTTTTACGTTCTTTGCATGTTCATTTTTTCAACTCTATCCATACTATCCTCATAAAAATGTTATGAAAACTGAAATACCTTAAATTTACATTAATTTTGTTATGATAATGGAATAAACTATTATAATATCTCTTTTAATTTTCTTTTATACTAGTAGTAATGATAAAATCGGAGATGTGTTAATTTACCATATTCCAGGATGATGGGTTTTCATTTTCTTTTACCATCTCAAATTATAGTCATGAAACCATTTGTTTTATTTTTGTAAAGAGATTATTATTTAATATATCCTATTTAAGGTTCTATAATATTTTTCTACAGATGATATTAAATTATAATGAAAAACGAGTTCGTGGTGATAAATAACTGCCAATAAACCAAAAAGGTTTCCACTGATGTTTAATATAAGGATTCAACTTCACTCCAAGTAAACAAATTAAATTTAAAACTATGTAACATTGTTGATGTTAAATGATAAAATTTAACTCCAATTGTGGAAGACCATACCCATTTTACAAGATTCTCCATTCATGAAATTAAGTAAAGTGATGGTAAAAACCAAGAAAACAAACATACCCAAACAATGAAATTGAACAAATTAACCCATCAAGAAGGACATGAATGAACATAGAAAGGTTATAATAAATATTTTTCATTTAAAAGTGGTTATATAGTTATTAATTAATTAACCTAATTTTATTATTCAGGTTATTAATGTCATGTGGAGAACACCATCACACTTAAGATCTTGGATCCTCTCTTTCTCACTTTTATTCAATAATATCCTCTATGTTATGTCTTTAATGTTTAGTTTGAAATGACGGGATAAGATTTATAACATACCCCGTAATTCCATAATGATGTATAAAATAATATAATCTCATTTATCTCTCATTAGTCCCTTTTATGAAACCCTGATACTATTCTGATATTCCGTAAGGGATTTTACCCAAACCTCCTTTGTTCCTTCTGGTTGACTTATATTTTTATTATCAATATGAAGACATCCTTTATTTTTATATGACTCTTATAAATTATTTAAACATGTACCTAATTCATTTATCAAGACCCTTTTATCATTATCTTTCAGGGATATATATGTTTTTAAGTGATTCCCTCCTTAATACTTCCCGATAAGAAAACCTATTTTGAGGGAACTTTATGAATTCTTACCTAATTCTATGGGTACTATATCATAAATTTTAATCCACAATTGACTTTATAAAATCATTCCTTTTTATTATGAAACCCTTAATTGGTCACTTATGATTTTATATAAATTATTTCCCCCATTTCTATTTTAAGGGATATATAATATTTTCTTTATAATCGCAAAAAATTTTATAATTCTAAAATTTCATAAATACTTCTCCCACATGTTGTCACCTATACATAACATCACTTACCATGATTCATGACTATTTTTTCTTATTAATTTTCATTTATATTTTACTTCCTTTCTATCATTGACATTTTTTTGATATGCCCATTTGTTTTTCCTTAGGACGTGAATATGGTACCCAATTTTTTCCATTGGTAAACCATATGTTTATATATAATTGATTATGTATGATTATTTATATGGAAAACATATTCTTGAAAAGTTAATATTGTTGCATCTAGATATCACTATAATTAATTGGTTAATGTTGAGTCTCATAAGACGTTATGTGTGGCAGTCTTGGCAGTAATCCTTGGCTTGTGCCACCATGTGTGGCAGTCTAGGTGGTTAGCCATTGCTTGTTCTACCATGTGAAGCAGTCATGGAAGATAGCCTTGACACATGATAAAGTGAATTTTTATGTTTCTTACATAATACTATTACTCCATGTTTATATTATTCCATGATTATATTATATGATTCTATATGTTACATGCCTTTTTTATATCAACATGTCATGGATTCTATCCCGTGTGCTAATAATGGTTTGTTCTTAAGGTTATTCCTTTACTCGTCTATTTAGGTCATCCCTTTGTTCATGTGATCCCTGGGGTACCCTATGAAGATGTTTGATAATAATTAAATTTAGGCCCTCTATTTTAACATTTAATAACGAAATGTTTTATTTAGTTTCATGTATTTAGTATTATGTCCTAGTATTCCAAGACACTAGACATTACAATAATTAGATTACAATATATTGTATAATTATTCATAAAATCATGTCGTGTAATATGTAATAGGATAGGGATGAAATAGTTGGTATTAGAGCATATTCTAGTTATTTTTTGGACATTAAGAATAGAAATATTTAGTAAGAACATTAAGGATGAGTCTAAGTATAAGAAAACACCCCTAAATTTTGGTAAGTATAGAGTAATTGTTTTATCAAGAAAATGCATCCATATCTGGATACAAAAAGGTAGTGGTGACTATGGAATAGATGTATCTAGGGGTAAAACATACAAACATCACTATGAGAAAGACTCAAATGGGAACTGGTGCATGACAATGGGCCATGCTACACTCTTTGTTTGACACTCCCGTGATATATTAATTGGTAAATTAATTACCTTATTACAAAACATTATTAAGGGAATAAAAAATCGAATAATTTTATATGGTAAGAAATATATAAAGGATAACCTATATTGAGACATGGTAATCACAAGTTTGGATATACTTCCCCTTTATGTGGTTATCCTCTTATTTTCAAAATTTCCTTTTTTATGCTTAGTAGCTTTTTATTAAAGATAACTAATTGTAGGTTCATTTTCTTTTATAATGTATGGAAGTAGAAGAAGATGTTCCAACAAACAATGTGATCGGGAATGTGAATATTTTCCTAACGATATGCCTGATATGATGGGAAAGAATACTCAAAACATCATGACAATATTTTCTCAGCTGACTCATGTTATGAATGATTATTTGAATCATGTGGAACACCCTCCTCTCCTAGGAATGAGAATGTTTCTGTTGAATCCTTCATGTGGAAATGTCCTCCCATGTTTTTGGATATTCTAACCCCCTCCTCATGGAAAAGTGGATTAACTCCATTGAAAATATATTCTCTATCCTACAGTGCTCAAAAAAAGATAAAGTCATACTAGAGGTCTATCATTTTTATGGGGAATCTGATCAGTGGTGGAAAATGATCAAGAACACAATTCCCCATGAGAAAATTGATTCCATGGATTAAGAAGAATTTAATATAAGGTTTTTAATAAATATGTTCCTAGAACCCTCTGTCTCAAGATTGAAAGAGATTTCGTTGGACTCAAGCAGAAGGAAGATGAGTCCATCATGGCGTATGAAGAAAACATTACAAGGCTCACAAGGTACACCTCTATCTATGTCTTCAACACTGAAATCATGGTGGATTGCTTCTTTAGCAGACTAAATATGATTCTAATAAATTAATTGGTCATTTGAGTCTTCAAAAGTTATGAGGAGATTGTATGTTGTTCCCTCAAGGTTGAAATTGAAATTAAAGAGTCTAAGTGGTATCATGGGCCCAATGATAAGAAGAGGAAAATGAAATCTAATTTAGGTGGTCCAACAAATAAATTTCCTGATGAAATGAAGCCTAATCATTTCACATGTAAAAATAATGGGAAGAAGAATCCTGGGAACTATCTAAATAGAACCAGTAATTGATAAAAATGTGGACATTTGGGAAAAATCGCTAAAAACTACCAAAGAGATTTGGAAAAATCTAGAAATGAGGAAGAATAAAGGATGGTTAAGATTAACACACAACCTGTAATGTATTGTTACAACTACAAGGGGAATGTAAATTTTGAGAAATATTTCCCTAAGCTAAGGGTTGTCTGAGGAAATAAAGGAAAACCTATAAAGAAACAAGTAAGGTCTTATTCTATCACTGCTGTTGAGGTGGTTCAAGAAAATTATGTGGTGATAAGTATGATCGTTATTTATTCTATAATATAGAACCTAAAATGTGATTATGGTTTTATACATTATTTTGACATTATAGGATTTTCTCGTAAAGGGCTCTGCGGTAGGATCCCCCCCCCCCCGACGCCTTCCTTTTACCCGTGGTGGATCGGCTGGATTTCGTCACTTCAGCCTTGTGAGCTCGTGGTATGCATTGTATCTCCTACAGCTGCGTGTCTTCCTCGAATCGTTGTTTTTATCTCTATTTTATGGACTCTTCCCCACTATATCCTACAATCTAGACAGAGGTTCACACATTAGTGTGTTGACGGTTCAACATTCGAGCTTTCTACTGTTGCGGTGAAGGTTGATGCGTCGTGATAGAGTTGGCTAGGGGTGTGTTCGGTCGATCTAGCTGTCATGCATGATCTCAAAGGCGTCGATGGGTTTTCTGGTTCTGGCTTGTGGTGGTCTTCTTATTTGTCCCATGCAGGTTCAACTCTGGAGATCTTTATGGTAAGGGGTTTCATTATTTTTTATTTTATGTTCAATGTTCGTATAGGTTTGTGTGGGGTCACCATCGTTGGAGGCTTCCTGCTTCTCCTCTTACTTCTTGAGTGCAATTCGGACTCCGTTGAGGCTTCATTATTCTGGAATCCGCGACTGTTTGGGGGTGGGATGGAGGTGGGATTCCAGCCCATGTTCCGACGACTACTGATGGCCTCATGGTGGATGGGATCTTGTTTCGGGCTGAGATGCTACTCCTGGGACTTATGATGTATTTTCGACGGGGTGATTGTGTAGTTGAATGGATCGTTTGTTTTTATTGCTCTGGTCCCCGACTCTAGTGGTGAAGGACAACACTGATGGTAGTCCTTGTTCCCATTATGATGGAAGATGGAATATGGCAGGCGATGTGACGCGGGTGACTCTTGGATTAAGGCCCCTCAGGCTTAGTGTTTGTATGTTTGAAGTTCAAATTTCATTTTAGGATCTTGTATTTTTGATTCCCGCTTGATGTCTGTATATGGTAATCGCTCAGACATAAAGCGGCTTCCAAAAATCAAAAAATAATATTTTCATACATTCAGTCAGTTCTACACATTATTTCATGTCATCCAAGTTTAGTAGAACAATTAAAACCCCACCTCAAAATTTGGAGGATATGTTATCTATGAGAACAACATAAGCGGAAATTATTTTTTCAATGGTTTATAAATCATCCCTATTAAATGTTTGTTGCCTGATAATCCCACCAAATCATGTCAAAAAAATTTAGTGTAGTTCAATGTTATATTTGGCATGGATTGGATTTCTTTATACAAATCATACATTAACTATCAGGAATGGGAGATTAACTTTCACATCTTGAAGCATCATCCAATTCTATAAAAGTGTAAGTACGAGGTTGAATCTCCATTATAAACATTGTCCCAAGTGAGAATATTGCTTCCTTATGAGAAATAATATCTAGATCAAATTATTGATACAAAGGATAGAATCATTCATGAATACATGGCCATCGTGAGGGATTACACTGATGTATTTTACAAAGAGTTCCAATTATTTTCTCTTGATCAAGAGGATGATTTCTATATTGATCTTATTCCAGGATATCTGCCTATATGAAATAATCCTTATAAAATGGCCATCGTAGAGCTGTTTGTGATGAAGAAGCAGTTACAGGACAATCTGGAGAAGGGTTCTATATTCCCCAGTGCTTCACTATGGGGATCACCAATCCTCCTCATCATGCAGAAGGATGGTTTAATATGACTCTACATTAATTATCATGAGTTTAATATTATCACAATAATGAATAAGTATCCCTTACCTTAGATAGATGACTTGTCGATCACCTTCATCGGGAAAATTATTTCCCTTTGTTGGACCTTCGGTCTGGATATCACCAATTAAAGATGAGGAAGGAATATATTCTCATGATTACCTTTCAAATGAGGTATGAAAACTATGAGTTCATAGATATTCCCTTCAGACTCACTAGTGCTCCAAAAAAATTCATGGATTTAAGGAATATAGTATTTATAGATTAAGTTGATTTTTTTCTTTAGTATTTATTGATGATATTCTGATATAATCAACGAGCAAAGAAGAACATTAGAAGAATTTGATTACTGTGATGAAGAGTCTGTGAAGGGATAAGCTGTATGAAGAATATAGTCAAAGTGAGTTCAGTATGGAGGAAGTCTCATTCATGGGGAATGTTACCACTAATAAAGGGATACCTGTACACCCTTCAAAGAAAAAGTCATTCGAAGAGTGGCCAAGGCTAAAATCTATAACAGAGATCTGCAACATTCTATGTCTAGATGGGTATTTTCAACCATTTTTGAAGAACATGTCAAAATTGTGAAACCCAATGACAATGATGACATGGAATGGAGTGATGTTTTTATGGACTCATGTATGTGAAGACTTCTTTAAGGAGTTAATAAGTGGATTGTCATTTCACCAATACTCACACTGCCAATAAGTATAGAAAGCTTTGTGGTGTGAAATGATGATTTAATGAAGGGATTTGGTTGGGTTCTAATGCAAAATAATAAAGTGATAGCGTACAATACAAGGCATCTTAAACTCCCTGAACAAAACGTTCTTATGCATGATCTAAACATGGCAGCTATGATCCTTGCATAAAAAATCTGGTTACATTATCTCTATATAGAGAAGAGTTATATATATTCTGATCACCAGAGTCTCAAAAATATATTCACAATAAAAAGATTAATATGCACTAGCAATGATAAATAGATCACATTAAGTATTATGACTACTCAATCCACTACCATCTCAGTATGTCAAATAAGGTGGAATATGCTCTTAGTAGAAAGCATCATGCATCTTTATCCATTATGAAAATTCAAAATGATACAATCTTCTTAGATTTATAGAGGATGGACATAGGTAATCATTAAGGTAGGAACATCATAAATCCTTTCTCATGTGATTGATCAACCACCACTCATGGAGAAGATAAAGGATTTTCAAAGAAAAGATGTTAAAACTCATAAAATGGTTGAAGCCATTATATATAGGAAATCCTAAAATTTGTCATTGATGAGGAAGGAGTTGTAATATTTGAGTTATGTTTATCTTTACCTTCCAATATAAAGATATACAATGATATTTTAAATGACACACATATATTAACCTGATCTCTTTACATAGGAAGAAAATTTTGTATTGAGATATCCAAGAGAACTTTTGATGGGACCATATGTAGAAGAATATTGATGAATACACATCAAAGAGATTGGGTTTTCAACAAAGTGATGGATGAAAAAAAAAGTATAAGGGGATGATTCCACAACTACCCATAACAACATGGAAGTGTGAGAACATCACCATGGAATTTTTCACTGGACCTCCAAGGAGATCCAGATGAAACAATGCTCTATGGGTCATTGTAGACCGTCTTACCAAGAAAACTCATTTTATAGCGATTTTAGAGGAATTCTATTTGGATCAAATTTCACAATTATATATCATTGAGTTGGTGGGTTTTTATGGAATACCACTATCTATTATATCTAATAGAGATCCAAGATTCACCTCAAAGCTGTGGAAAAGTCTCTTACAAGCTCTATGAACTGAAATTAACTTAATTACATCCTATCATCCTCAAACTGACAGCCAATCTAAGAAAAATATTAAAACACTATAATATGTGTTGAGGGAATGTTCTATGAACATCAAAGGATTATGGGACCAATATCTTCCCCGGGATGAATTTTCCTAAAATAATAGTTTCCACTCGAGCATCTGAATGGCACTATACAAATCCTTCTATGAGAAAAGTTGTAGAACATCAGCATTTAGGGATGAAGTTGTTGAGAACAAGCTTCTAGGACCTGATATGTTCAAAGAAATGACAGAGAAGTTTAAAACCATTTAGCATCACATCAAGGAATCCCAAAGTGAACACAATATTTATACAAATGACCATTGAAGTGGCCTTGAGTTCAATGATGGAGACACAATATTTCTTCGCATATCTCGATGGATGAAGGTCATGACGTTTGGAGAGAAAGGAATGTTTGGTCCCAGGTACATCACCCCCTTTGAGAGGCTTGATTGTGTCAAGGCTATAGAATATTTACTTGCACTTACACCTACCTTGTCCATAGTAAATAATGTCTTTCATGTATCCCTCTTATGCAAGTACATACCATACCCATTACATGTACTCTCTTTAGAGGTGGTACAGTTGGATGATGATCATTATTATGGGGAACATCCAGGGAAGATCTTGGATTTTAGAGATAATGATTGACGTAACAAGAATACCTACATAGTCAAAGTACTGTGGATGAACAATAACTATGAAGAGGCAACATTGGAACTAGAGGAAGCAATGAAGGAAAAGTAACATAACCTATTTATGGATTAGAATTAAAAATGAAATTTCAATGGAGGAATTTAATAATGGGGAATAATGTAACGAACCAATATTTTATCAATGGAAATTCCCTTCTTATAATTATTTCATATAATAACATGAAATAACAACACAATGAACTACTACGTACTATGAGACCATTAAACATAACATTGTCACTTCTGTGATTTGAAATTAAAAAATCTGACGTATATAGTTCTGATGAGTAAGATGTTTGGAGTCCAATAAGACAAACATAATTTATTTTTTGAATCGTAACAAACCATTATGAATAGTAATTTTACCATTATGAATAGTAATATGACCCTTATTAATTGTTAATTGATGAACAGAATAGAAACCTCACCCATGAATGTATAAATAAAATTTAGGCAGCTTATAAGTGATAATATGACTATAGTAAATGTATTGGTATTTTTGTAAGTCATAAATAAATAGTTATAATTAGTTATTTATTTTGAAAAGAAAACTCTTTTTCCTTAAAAGGTGTTCATAAATTAACAACTTTATATCTTCTATTTTTAAGATAATTTTATATGACCTTATGTAATTTTTTAATGTATTATAAAATCAGTTATAATTTTAAAATCTGTATTTTTCAAGTAAATTATGATTTTAATTAACAATTTTTTTATCATATTTAGAATATTATTTTTAAAAAATGGAGTTCATTTTTGGATTATTCATGTTGAAAAATGGATAGGGTAAATTATTTGGATTTATCTAAAATACGTGAATGTTTGATGAATAGTAAAATATGATAATTCACAGTAAATGCTAAAACCTTCATTTTAGCATCATACTTGAGTCATGTATGATTTAAATGGCCATTTTCTCGAACTCACAAGGACATATTACTATTTTTCTCCATGTAACCATAACTATTTATGGACTTGAGGGAAATTAATAAACTATGAAAATAAATTTTATGAAACCCCTCCTCTCCTCCACTATAAATACCACCCCTCCTTACCTATTCTATTCACTCCTCTCAAGCCATGTGCCTTACATAAATTCTTCCCAAATCTCTCACTAAGAGCCTACCCCATATCCAAAAAACCCCAGTCTCTTTAAAAGTCCAAATCCATTCCCATTAAGAGGCTCCCCAGAAAGATTTATTCGAAAGGTAAATTCCTTTTTTCAATTATTTTACATTCTTTTCAAGTTCATTTGTTTTCTTTTATATATATACCTCTCATAATAAAAATATTATTACAACTCTAGTACCATAAAATATTTTTATTTTTTGGTAATGTTATAAGTTATTATCATCTCTCCTTTAATCTTCTTTTATACTAATAGTAAAGACACCTTCCTTGATGCGTTAATTTACTGTATTCAAGGATGATGGGTTTTCAATTTATTTTACCATATTCTATTCTAGTCAAAAAGCAATTATTATTATGTTATAACCATATTATTATGTAATATATCATTTTTAGGGTTCTATAATATCTTTCTACATGTGATATTAAATTATAATACAAAATGAGTTTGTGGTGATCAAAAACATCCACTAAACCCAAAAGAT
Source organism: Viscum album (assembly GCA_963277665.1). Classification (NCBI taxonomy): domain Eukaryota; kingdom Viridiplantae; phylum Streptophyta; class Magnoliopsida; order Santalales; family Viscaceae; genus Viscum; species Viscum album. Next base: position 1,453,986,431 of record OY728155.1, read on the forward strand.
CATCACTAAAGACTTATATATTGATTCAACTTCAACCCAAGTAACCAAATTAAATTTATGACCATGTAACCATAAGGTTGTTAAATATTATAATATATCTTCAATTATATAAAACATTATCCATTTTACATGATTCCCTATTCATGGATATTAGTAAGTCATTCGTTAAAACCATGAAAACAAATGGACACAAACAATGAAATTAAACCACTTAACCCATCAAAAAGTAAATTAATGAACATTAAGGATATAATAAATCATTTAAATATAAAATAGGTTTTCGAATTTTTAATTAATGATCCTAATTTTATTATTCTGGTCATTAATATCAAGTGGAGAACACCATCAAACTTAAGGTAATTGAACCTCTCTTTCTCACATTTATTCAAGAATATCCTCTATGTTATGTATTTTTACGAATAGTTCATAATAATTGATTTTTAATTAAAACCTCCCCCGTAATTCCATCATTAATTATAAAATAATATAATCCCCTTTATCTTTCATTAATACCTCTTAAGTACTCCTGATACCAGGCCGATATTCCGTTAGGGACTCTAGTCAAACCTCTTTTATTCCTTCAAGTTGTCATAACTTTATTTTACCAAAATGAAGTTATCCTATGTTTTAAAGTAAATATTATAAATTATATATGCATGTACCAATCTAATTTAACAATACCATTTCATCTTTCTCTTTTGGGGATATACATGTTTTTAAGTGAATCCCTCCTCTATACTTCTCGATAAAAAACCAGTTTTGAGGGAAATTTATGAATTATTACTTGATTTTAAGATCACTATATCTGCTATATAAACCAACAATATCTTTATAATGAATACCTTCTTGGTTAAAATATGGTTTTATATAAATTATTTCTCCCTTTTCTATTTTAAAGGCTATATAGTATTTTCCATTAAACTGCACAAAAATGTTTTCATGCTAATTTTTTTTTATATTTTTCTCACATGTTTTAACTTATACTTGACAACACATACCATGAAACATGCCTATATTCCCTTATGATTGTGAATTTATATTTTAGATCCTTTAATTCATGGACACTTTAATGATAAACCCATTTTTCATGCTTTATTACATGATTATGGTACCCAATTTTTTCCATGTGTAACCCTTTTGTGTATAAATAATTGATTGTGTATGATTATTTATATGGAAAATGTATTCATGAAAAGTTAATATGGTTGCTCATAGATAAAGCTACAATGAATTGGGTAAGGTGAGTCTCCTGAGATGTTATGTGGGACAATCTTGGTGGTTAGCCTTGGCTTGTGCTACCATGTTCGACTGTCTTGGCGGTTAGCCATGGATTACTACCATGTGCAACAATCATGGTGGTTATCCTTAAATGATGATAAATTCATGTTTTATGTTGCTTCTACAATAATATCACTCCATTTTTATATGTTATGATTCCATATGTTACATACCTTTTTATATCATCATGTCATGCCTTTTATCCCATGTGATAATACTTTTTTCTTATAGTTATTCCCTTACTGAGAAATTTAGCTCATACATTGGTTCATGTGTTCTTCAGGGTACCCTATGCATATGTTTGAGCATAATAAAAGTTAGGTGCTCAATTTACAGATTAAATAACGAAATATTTTATATAGTTCCATGTTTTCAATTTTATGTAACTAGTATTCCAAGACACTAAACATTAAGATCCTTGGATTTTACTCAGATGTATAATTATGCATAAAATCATGTAATGTTATATGTAAAAGGATATTGAATATATAAGTAGATTCCCATGATCTATATTTTAACTACCATGAGGATGACTATCGAGGTAATGATTTTATTCTACTTTAGTTGCAGAGTCTAAATATCCATGAGGTGATGAAAATATGAATCAAATAGTCTCATGGATACTAGTATTGAGTTTCATAAGGATATAAGAGTCATTTTGGGATCATGGTGGAAATATGTTGACCTGCCTTTCTGGGTTGAAAAAGTATATGAGCCTATTCCATGAAAGTTTCTGAAATTTAATGACAACCCTATGGTGCTTCTAGGATATAATACCAATAATGAGAAGCTTCTAGTGAAACCTAGTGTGGTTTTATATTTTTTGCAGGGATATGAGCCATCATGTATATGGTTTCCAAAATATGCCAGTCGATCTTAGATAAAGAAGGAATATGAGCCTAGTTTATATAAGCAGTACCCATCAGAATATGCAGACGGAACTTCGTAATGGGAGAAGAAATATGAGCCTAGTTTATATAAGCAGTACCCATCCGAATATGAAAACAGAACTCTATAATGGGATACGTAATATGAGCCCCATCCTTCAAGCGACTGGAATAGTTTAGGTAAGTACATTGGTGTGAATATGAGCATGTACCAAGGCATGGTCCACAATCACATGGTGATCCTAGGATAGAATGGGTATATGATCCAGGTCTAGTGACTTAAGAGTTTTTTATGGTATTTTTCAATATTATATGAACCTATCCTGAGGCATCTTCCACTTCCACCTGGTGGGCCTTTGATTTAACAGGGTATGAGCCTCATCTAGTGCCTTTGGAGTATGCCTTAGGCCTTTTTATGGGAATATGAGCCTATCCTAAGGCATGAACATTTATTACCTAGAGAGCCCTAACCATATTGGGGTATAATCCCAGTACCGTACCTTATGTCATCAATAATTTTTGATATGAATCTAATCTTGCTCGAGGCAAGTGCAACTCTCACTATGTGATCCCCAATTAGATTGAAGACAAGAGGCCTGTCTTATGGTACTTATTTTATCAAAATATGTCGACAATCATCTTAGATGGGAGAAAAAATTTGTTATTGATATCTATTATCCGCTTTTTCATACTGATTAGAATGATGTGCTAATATAGATGTTGGAATAATAATATATTCCTATCCTTGCATCATCACTAGGATATTCCGGTGGAGATCCTCCATTTCTGTCAAAAATCAATTTCACATCAACATGGTATTTATAAGAATATATTCGTATATTCTCTCAATAGATATGATATATTGGTCAATGTATTTGATTGAATTTGGAGTGTATGATCACACCATTCCTCGTTATTCCATTGAAATAATCAGCTAATATTTATTCCCAGCGGGTGTGGATCGATACCTACCACATTCTTTCTTCCCTGATAGGAGAAATCATTTGAACTAGATAGAATATGATCATACCCCCTATCATTCATATATTTTGTCATTCTAAAAGGTTTCCTTGAGGCATGTATCTAGGTGTCTGTAGAAATGGACTATTAGATAACCCCCTTAATAGGCGATTGAGGGGAATTAGTTATTTTTTTATATAATTGTGATTTAGATTGTGCTATATCAATAGTACTTATGGAAACAATAATTTCTATATCATTCTGATGATGTCTCACATTGATTGATTTATTACATAGTTTACAATCCTGTGAATGAGATGTGTTCTATGCAAATTCATGTCATATTTTAAGAATGTTTTCATACAGTTTAAAATCATGTGTTTAGGAATTACTGTTTAGTTTAATATTCATGCACCTATGATATGTTCATGTAGTTTAGAATCATGAAAATATGACATTTTTTATAACTGATCATGAGAGAAATTTTTCAGATGGATCATGGATGACTGTTATGCATATTACATAAGTTTTAGGAGCCTCTAAACTATCAACACTCCATTTACCTAGTTTTCTAACTAATAATTAAAAATAAATCAATTCTCTATTTTTTTCGAGAGAGGTCGATGGTAGGGGTAGTGGTTGTCATTAACTCTCAACACTGCCTCACCCAAAATCCTCATTATTATACATTTCATCAAACCAATCTCCATGGAATAATCGAAATACCGAGGGAAATTTTTTATTTGGAAGTAATAGTATTTTTTCAATCTCATGTTAAATAATGGTCTCCTATCACTGGGAGATATGTGGATCATGCTCTGATACACAACATTTGTGTCATGTTCTAATGGGTCAAACTACTAAAACAAAGATTTAGGTGTTGGTTGTTTAAACACCCCCTCATCCATGTTTTCCTGAAGCTAGTTTTTAAATACAATCCAAATCTCTATTTTGTTCCCCATTTTTTGGTTGTAGGGGTACTGGTTGTCATGGCCTACCAACCCCTAACCTACCATCCTCATCATCAGGAGTTCTACTAATCCATTATCTATGGAATAACCTAGGTACCTAGGGACAAGTTTTGATAGTAAAGATTATATCCTTCACTGGGTATCTTAAAGAGATGGGCTACCACGATGCTTCTATCCTGTGCTACATATATCTCTATTTGAGTGGGAAAACATATGGGTTTGGATTTGAGTAAATATATTCATTTTATTTATTGTTTAGGAAATAGTTATTTAAGAATTAGATACATTGGATGATGCATACATTTTCCAATGATTAAAGAAACCCTATTCTCCTGGGGGCTTTCTGGAAAATACTGAGGTGTTATGGCTTCTAAAATACCCTCAATAAGGAGGTGGAAAAATTGAAATTCTCCCATCCTATAGGGTTTGAGGTTTTTAAAATATGAAAAATCCCCCCATCCCTATTGGCTATGGTGAAGTGGAAAAATTTCAGGACATCACTTGATGTGGGGATGAAAAATATGAAAATTCCCCCATCCCTATGGGAAGGGGCACTTCACTGTAATTTGGGATTCTATAGGAAGGTTCCAGTACATCATTCTAGGGGAGAGATCCAAGAATCATTCGAAAAATTATTTCCTAAAGATCCTTAATCTCTCATTGGAGTTGAGTGATCTATACCAATACCGAAATTTCCCTATCATCTTTAAGGGGATAACTGGGAGGATCCATAACAACACCCTTTCCAATTTCAATGGAACAATGAGTGGATGATGACATGATTCTCAATGTAGTCCCCAGAGACAGAATACACTACATCTACATGGCATATTTTCCACTGAAATCACACTTTTATATACTAACATGGTGGATAAAACCATTCGTAAATGATCTAAAGACACAGTCAAGCCTTTTTTTCCCATGCCATAGGCAGAAGGTTATCCACCCTGCTATGATGTAGATGACTACATGAGGCTATGATTATACTTCCTAAGAGTGTGATTTTGTTGATGCATGGATATGTATGTATATTCAGTTGATATCATATTAAAAGACACATAAGAGAGATTATACTACTTCTTAATGGATTTTCTCATTTGATGGGCAAGTGGTCGATATACCATTTTGTGGGACGATTCCCATTGCACTATTTGGTGGGCTAGTTCCTATAGAACCATTAGGATTTTTAGTACCCATAGTATAGTTTGGGGGTTCTTTCCCATTTTTATGAAAATAACATGGTAAAATATGATAAAATTTCCCCATCCATATGGGTTGGGGTGTGTTGCTCCCTGAGATTCCATAGTCTCTAAGGCTATTTGTGATGAAGTCAAAGGCTCTTAGATAGGGATGATTTGGTATTGGTTCTGATCCACTATAATCATAAAATAATAGGCCCTAGAAATGTTGGAGAATATAGGGATATATGCATACTCTATAGGTACAATATTTGAATACCCTGGGTGGGTTCTCCTACTAGATTCCCCAATTTGGATTTATAGGGTAGGAACAACTTCTTATGCAACTCCTTTCATAATTTAAATTAAATGTTGATGATGATGACCAACATGGGTGTGATTTCTTCTAGGTATATCCTTAGTGATTTATATTTCACATTTATTTAATTAATATAATTCCCTTAAGTTGTAGAGGTATGTGTTTCTATGATCTAGGGATAATCTCCCAAAGTGGTTGAATGTAGAACTAAGGGCCATATCCTCTTCCATGTCCTAGTGTGGGACGATTATTAGTGAGGATTCATCCTCTAAAGGATTTATTTATTTGATTCCAATATCTTGATGGAGGTGTTCATATGGTAATCCTTGACTTAGATGTTTACTAAATTGAATTAGAGGTGTTTTATTGGTGAGAACATATGTTGGGACATTGGGACCAATGAAGCTTGTCCAGTGGACACATATTCCATTGGATTATTCTATAATGTTATTTTGATTATGGAAATTATGATAATTCCTGAATTGGAAACAATAAAATTTATTACTGATACATCGTATATAGGATTATATGTTCAATCAATTACATTAATTGTTAATGGATAAAGAGGTGGTCCCTTCTTTTTATGAACATTTTAGTGTAGTTGAAAAAATCATGTCGGGTTCACCATTTTTCTCGTGAAAAGTTCAGAACACTCTGGACTAATAGGAATTAGGAAGACTATACTTTTTTTCCCATGATAGGGATGAAAAAACTAAAAAATTTCATGATGGGTTCATAGATTTTTTTATAAAAAATATAGAATAGTCTTGCATGATTCTTAGTGGCGGGTGATTGAGGGTGGTTTCGAAATCATTTTTGTGGGTTTACCATATTTCTCTTTAATGGAAAATCATAATAGTTACCAAATCTGTAACTAAGTATAGACATTCTTTCCAAAGGTAGGAGGTCCTTTTGGGTTTTAGACCTAATAGTGCTTAAGAACTCACAGTAGTCGAGATTATGGGAATTCATGATCATCACATCCCATTTGGGGAATTATCAAGGACTATGGGACTCACTTATAGATTTATGATATGTTCACAAAATCCATCCAAATCCCTGATATGTGGTTGGTTACCCCTGTATCAATAACATGATTAAAAATATGGGTTGATGGGAACAATTATCTGTACATCACATGTTCTCCATCATTCTATTATATATTTTTAATACTTCAGATTATAGATATGTTCAGGAACTCTGTAGTTTATTACCATCCCTGGAGTTGTTTGGTGTCTTAGAGATGATATTGAACCTCTCTGAGGTATCCTCCGTATCCTATGAGATTAATAATCCAAAACCTCATAGTTCGTCTAACATAGTTTAAGGTCATGTGACTGGAATAATCCATGAAATTTAACTTCATACGTTATGGATGAAAATATATGGCTATAGCCTTAATGATTCTATTAAGTGAGATAATAATTATTACATAGTTCTTGACTATTTCATGATATATATCACAAATGAGGTTTTGGGTTGGACTTATACATATAAGGCTACCTTGAATTTCCCAATCTGGAATATGAAACATTGAGTAAATATGAGATGAATTCGTACTTACATCCCAACGATAGTCCCACATTGGAGGTATTATCATCATTCTATTGGTATAATCATCAATAGTATCTAAGCCCACATGGCCATGTTTGGTGCGAGAAAAAAGAGATATTGAAAGATCAGACACATCACATGAGAGCATATTTTCAAGATTATTACACATCCACATTTCCCTTTGAGATGTATGATTACCTGTCTCATATAAGATATGGTATGAATTTTAGGACTTAGAAATGAATCCTACATATCTCGTTTATAACATGAATCCATGTCATCGATGTACAATTTTTACTTGACCTGTTGATGTGTTTAGGGTATCTGAGTGTGTGGTCAGGTGATACACTAAAAATGATTCCAATGTAAGAACCAACTTCTCATTGTCGATATATGAGGAATGATGGAAGATGTATGGGAGATATTGGTCCCATGATCCAAAAATATTTGGGATATTAAAGAATATTCACCAGCACAGATTCCCATTGGATATCGAGCCATATGATGGAATCCTATGTATCCATCAATGATAGGAATCTTATTTATCATACATCAATAACCCCCAAACCCGCTGATGGGTTGGGATGGGAGTTTACACTCAGAGAAATTATTGGTATCCCCGAGGATTATGATTTCCAGGGGCTTATAATAGGTTGGATTCCCATTTTCCTATTCATTATTTATCTTTACATATATTAAGATGGAGTATGTCCATAAAAAATCAATTGAATATGCTAGATATAACCTAGAGGACTCATCCAAAATCATGGACCAAAATTAGATTTCATAAGTGTGTTACCCTAACCCATTAAGGACACTCCAATTATAAAGAGGGTATGTGGATGATGGTTCCTTTTTGGGGTCCACCTGGTATAAGTCCAAGTGTGTCTTCCAAACAATGTTTTAATGGCCTGGGGGATCTTCTCAAAATATCTTGATTTTCTATTGGACATGTCTTGACTATCAACCCAACATGTTTGGGGTGTCGTTCTTACATGTATTACACATCCAAGGGTGTCTACCTGACTTATCCAAGATGCTTTACATGGTCAATGTTGAGGTGTCCAATCCCATTGACAGAAACAAATGACATGTTCGGAATGTATTCACATGGTAAAAGTAGACATTCCCCAGGTATTTTTTATAATCAACTAACTTTTTCGGCATGTACTGGAATCATCAAAGAGGACAGTCCTAGGTCTTTCACATAGTCAACTGAATTTTTTTATCCTTTCTCGTGACAATTCTCTCTTGACCAGGGTGTCTTCTCAAGATCAACCCAACATACCCAAGATGTCTTCTCAATATCAATGTGAAATTTCCAAAGACTATTGAATATTAAACTAGAATTATCCAAGGCCCATCAACTAATCAAAGTGACAAGTACATGTTCTGTCTTGTGACCAATATTACACATTCAAGGCTTCCCAAGGGAATTTTTAGATTGATGAAGAAACTTGGGATGATGTGACCATAATTGAATCATGTTACAAGGACTTGTGAACATGTTCATGATCACATGACTATCCAAGTGTAATATTTTTATTTCAAAACAGATCATTCCAAGTACACATGTGAAAAAAAATTTAGGGGAAGAGGAGTGCATGGACTAAGGATCAATTCATACCCACCACTCCTAGGGTATTTATGAAAAAATAAGGGAATTTACACTGGTTTATATTCATTATAAGTGGGTGAAAAAAAGATGGAATAACATTATGATTTATTTCCCATTCAATTACATATTTTTTATTTTGAAGGGTTCTTCCAATAGACCCAGATAATTCACATTAATGACACACATGAGGATGAGGGTACATGGAAAATGGGGGTTAGGGATGAGGGCCTCTACATTATGTCCATGAACCCCCCATGTTGCTATGGGGAATCACATATCCATGGATGTATATCCATGAACACTAGCATGGGTTTCCCGTATGTCTGAGAGTCTCCACCTCATGACTGAGAAAAGGCATTTCGAGACTGAGGGGTATGCCTCTTAACTCCACATGGAACATAGGTGCATGTACAAGATTTACCCGTACATCATATTATAGTGCTTTCATGATCATCATGAGATCACATGATCTCTAAGGAATCATGTGAGGGGATCTATGGACATTTTCTATGGCTACTCATTGGTGTCATGGACATGGAAAATGGCTTGTATAGTGGAGTTTTAAAACTATAGAGGTGTCACAAAATAATTTGAATACCCCATATAGACCAGAAATAACAAGATATCTATTTTAAAAAGTGATCAAATGATCTTAAAGGGATCAAACGATGGGTTTTTATGATCACCTGATGTTTTCCTCCAAGGGTGATTGCCTGTAATTTTTATATTTATCCACTTCTCCCTTTACCAACAATTCATTCTCCCTCCCTCCCTCTTATGTATTTTTTATGGGGAGATGGGTTTTATATTTTTGAAGGATGTTCGTGGTTTATGCTTCTCTTAATGGTGAAGGTGTTGTGTCTGCTGGATAAAGGTGGAGGAGGCATCACATGATCCATATATGGGATGCTCTCACAACAGAATGTTATATTTATCTTTATGAAATGATTTTGATGACCACATGGATTCAAATGATCATCACCAATTTGAATTGTGACTCATGGTACATATTTCTATTGACTCATAATGTTCTTTACATGATTGGTTTCATTTGATATTGCTTCATGTGATCATGTGATACTCATGTGGATAGTCACCTAGGCAGGGGTCGATTGAGATGGACATACAATGATTTTATTTCCCTAGTCCCAGAGACATCATTCATTTTCCAGATTACCATACAGATTCAAGACCACATTGTGCATTCCATTTATTTTCATGAAATCTATGTAGTATCATCACTACTTCACATGATCACCACCACCTCAATCACGTTATCTTTAGAACCTATTGTGGTGGATTCATGCAATATTCATGAATTCCTTCATGTGATATTTATGGTTTCCCTAAATATGGACATTAATGAAAAAAATTGTATTCATATACTTAATATATTGAAAACATATCCTTCATCTTGGTTTTGTCATCAGAGAAGGCCGGTATGTCCATCGTCGAGTAGTGGAATCATGCGAACATTGTTGGGTGAAAATAAAAACATCGAACTAGGTGTGTTGGTGGGAGAATATAGTTGATCATAGGTTGAAGAAAAAATGACCAAGCAATCATATGATTGGGGTCATATTGATTAGATGTCTATGATTTAATTTATATTTGTAATGGAAGAACAATGAACATGTTACAGGAACTGTCCCACACCAATTTTGCACTATGATGAAGAGCACATAATAATTGATTTTGTTACAATATCTAATCAATACACAACATGGGTTTCACTCACAATACCTACAACAATCTCTCACTATACACATCATCCCATTTCACAACCCGCCTATGCACACCTGCATGCACCACTTGATATATTCACTCCCACTCTCCCAACTAGGTTGGCTCTCAGGATGATATTGAGGTGACTCCCACAAGATCCCTTAGAAGAAATGGACATATAGTTATCCTTTATAGCTAATTTTTAGTTAATGTTTACCAATAAAACCTATAACAACGATCTAAGTAAAATGGGTGAAAATAAGGACCAATATATAAGAACTTATAATGTAAATCCCAAGACCCATATTCATGAAACTACTTTTGAGTGTTTCATAAATGATATATCTATAATTTTCATGGTATTCAAACATTTTAAAATATTTGACATTAAAGTTCGTGGAACATAATTATGGGTGCATATATTTCCACATGAATGACCTGGTCATCCAAGTAATGTTCAACAAGAGACTCATCTTGGATTTCCAAAGAATCATCTCAAACATTCTATGACTAATAAATATGGTACACTTTTTTGTAGGAAGGGAATTTCGTCATTAATGTAATGACCCTGAATTTTCATTTATTGTTTTTAATTAAATGGGAATATTATGTGTCTACAAAAATTGGCATCGTGTGATTCCGAGGCCCAGGATGAATTTATGAAATTTTTTTGGGTATATTCAGTAAACGTGCGATTGGGGTTTTTTAACATTAGAATTGTTGCTCAGAATTGAAATCTGAGGGAACCATTGAACTCACAGCACTGGTATTCACTTAAGAAGACTTTCACCCCGATGGTAGTTGGCTGAGAGTGAAAGTTATATTTTGGGTTTTTTGAGAATGAAAAAAATAAAAATAATGTTGCTTAGATTTTATTTTTATTTTATTTGTTTAAACCTTTTGTGGATCTATGTGGTGGACAAGAAAAATGTCAACAACATCACCTTCTTCCCTCCTCTTCGACATCAAATAATGATCAAGTAGGGAATTAATTGCATCTTAATATTTTTCATTCCTTGGATTTTTTTGAAGTTTGGGATGGAAATGTTGCGGGATGTGGTAAAGCTTGAGGTTCTTCTTCATGTTCTTATTTAAACATTTTCTACCACCCTAACGTGGAGGGTATGGGCCAAACCAACATGGACCGACCCTCCTGCAAATCATGTGGTGTTCATTGGGATAGAGGTGGATGACAAGCATCCATGTTTGGGGCATGATAACGGCGGATGACACCGCCATGAGTCGCAATGAAGGAGACAATGTAACTGCACCACCTCGTGGCCACCGCCGCCACACCGCGGCGTCTGTACCAGCCACGACCACCACCTCTGTCAATAGCTCTACACTGCCCTGTGATGGAGGAGCCACCCCGCAACCGATGCGCTGCCCCGCGGTCGAGGAGCCACCCCACGGCTGAGGCGCTGCCCCGCCGACCAGAGGCCAGACTGCCTCCCCATGGCCGGACCACCACCCTACGGCCGGAACACAACCTTGTGGCCTGACCTCTTGCATGTGGTCGAATCGCCACCCCGCGGATGGACCGCCGACCTACAACTGGACCGCCTACCCACGGCTGGGCCACCACCCCCAGGTCGGACCACCGTCCCACGGCCGAACCGCTATCCCCGGTAGAGCTGCTCTGTGGCCTCTCACCCTCACAACACCCTCTGTGGAACCTCAAGGCATGTTGGGCCAGACCCAACAGGCCGGGCCACCCATGCAGCCGGGCCGGACCCAGCGGGACCGGCCGGGTCAAGCCGTGTCGGTCTGAGCATGTCGGACTAGACCCGGGCCCACTGAGGTCCATTTATTTTCTTTTGGCCATAACATTGTCCTCGAATGTTCATTTGATGAACCATAAGTTCCACTGGAAATCATGGAATGAGTCATCCCCTTTGAGCATACTCCACTGATATTTTGATTGATATGGGGAACAATCAGGTGGGATTGAGAGTAAATACAACTCGGCCACCGAGACTAAAATTCTAATAACTCACAAACCGAGCGTCTAATTGACACGCCGTCTGTTAAGTTGATACCCCTAGGATGTGGTAGAACTTTGAGATAATTATTTATGGTACTTCATGGAATATGGATTATTGACTAGTAGATTGTTGAGTGGACCCTCCTGGAGACGAGCGAGCAAAGTGCAGGAACCCATTTGCTGGATGAGACTTGATGACTGCGGACCGTTTTGACTCAGAGTGACTCAATAGAACCAGTGGGGAGTGCCTTGGAGACATGACAGACCCATGGTGGGGAGTGCCTTGGTGATGCGACAGACCGATGGTACTTGATAGGAGGTGTACCTTAGTAGGACAAGAGTGGGAGGGCCTTGGTGACATTGTAGATCCATGGGTTGGAGCACCTTGGGGTCGTGACAAACCCATGATAATCGATAGGAGGATTACCTCAGAAGTACAAGGTTAGTGGGTAGCACCTCTATATGACGTGGTATGCCCACATTACTCGATATAGGAGGGGTTCTCCAGTAGCTGAGGTGTTAAACAATGTGATTTGGAATGTTACATGATATTACCCCTACAATAAATCCTCGTGTGAGCTAAGTAAATACCTCTAGTTTTACCTCATGATTGAGATGGATTACTTTATAACATAGGTATTTGTATGGGAATATACCTATGTAGATTTATCTTTTTATTTAATACTCTTTGGTTTATAATTTGTGGGTTTTGGGAGACCTTGAGGGTCTTGTGGTCCCAATTGAGTATAGTTATACTCACCCCTGCACGGGTTATGCCCTCACCTTTTTGTGATGGATACAGATGACAGACAACACTGACTGAGGCTGAGTGTACCCGGACTGGACGGTACATGGAGGTGGACCATAAAACATGTCAGTATATAGAGGAGACAGGTGGATGTGAGTGTTGTGGAGGCGATCTCTACCTACCCTTCAGGTAAGAACCTTGGAGGATGACCCAGTAGCTGCATTTTTATTCAGTTGTTTTGTATTTCACTTGAACATGTACCTTTAATGTTGGGATTTTAGTTTGGCCACTTTAGTTTCAACACTTTTTTTGTTATAGAGTTTTATTGTGTTCTTATCTTGTTGTGTTCCTGTTTATGTGTGCATGCAACTTTTAGAGGCAATACCTTCCCAATTTTAGGGAATATGCCTTCGTTGCTAGTCTCCACACCAGGACCTATAGAAGGAAGGATTGGGGTAGTCACGACACGGGGCCCGAGGGATGGGTCGTGACAATAAAATTATTAGAAAATTCTAATAGGGACAAACACACCTGTTTTTGGATGATGTACTCATCCTCAATTATTTTGATGACTAGCATAGAGACATCCTTCACCTGTAAAAAGGATAAATCATTCTCAATATCCCACTAAAGACTAGTAATAAGGGACTTATATTAGAAATCATTGGTAGTTAAACCTTCTAAAAACATGAATTTGTATTGCAAGATTGCATGTGCTATAGTGATGAAAGTGACCCTCAGGAAAACCCTATTGAGATTGGGGTTATTATTCCTTCTACCGATTGGGCTCTAGGAGGACCCTTCAAAATTCATGTACCAACATGGTACAACCTAATACACTAAAAATATATATTCATCCAAGAAAAAAACATATATGGTATGTTCTTCAGGGAATGTATGTGTAGCCATGAATCCTTCTAGTGCTTGGCCTTCAGCAACCGTATGTGGGACAAACCTGAGGTTCAACTATTACAGGATTCTCACCCAGTGTGCTAATCATCCCTTTAGTAAGGGGCAATTGAGTATGTACCTTTGTAGGTCAACATTGGACATGATTTTTATCCCATGGTTCTACAAATAATTTTCTAACTTATACACTGAAAAAACCAACATTATGTAACTTTTCTCGATGTGGGAGTATCTGGTATCCATGTCAAAGAACATATAACCGATATAATATAGGTTTTTTCTTGTTCTTTTGGGATAAAAGGGCTCTAAGAGTTCATTATAGGGTGTTAATGTAAATGACTAAAGGATTTTGTGAGATTTATGGCATTAGAACCAGAGGATGTAGTAGGTAATGCTAAATATCCCCAATCGTGGTCTCGCAGTCCTCATCCCACTATTAAACGATGCATTATTTCATGATACTCAATAAGGGATAACACTTTTTATCCAAATTTTCAATAAATTGGTCTATATATTCCATGTAGTCTTGGAGGCATTACAAATCTTGGATATTTATTAGGATAAGAAACTGATTGATAACATTGATTTTCTATTGGTAAATCTCAAGGACACTGTATCTTATAACAAATCCAAAAAGATTTCCTATGGTAACACTAAATGTGCAATATAGAGAGTTCAAATTCATGTTTTGTAGTGGAGAAAACTGATCACTTTCTCAATATCCTTGATATTGTCCTAACATTAGTGCAATTTTAACCCCATAAAAGCCATGTAACACCACAAATATCCCATGAATCATCATAAATATGTGGCACATGGCCCAATGGAATTTGGATCCAACGTTCCTCAAGACAAAATGCATCACTTGGTTTGAAAAATTCCCCTGGTGAACCTTGAAGGTAGTGGAATCCTCATCCACAAGGGCTATATGGATTTGATTCTACTAAAAGAATTCATTCATGGAAAAGATTCCCTAGATCCCATATGTATAATCAATCAACAACTATGTCATAGAAATGTGAAAACCATCCTTCAAATAGTGGTGGTTGAGTTCCCAGGAATTTATACAATCTTTGATATACCCATTCTTCTTCCTGACTGGGAAAATGTTGTCCAGACATTTGGGGTGTTGTGCCTCTATGACAACATTTTCTTTCGTAAGATGATCAACATTATCCTTGACCACAAAACTAGGAGAGGGGTTCATCTTTCTAATATGTGGTTGGAATATGTGATGACCCACTGGGTGGATTGGTAATTAATCTATGACCCCAGGGATAAGTCATAACATCTCATACTATCTCTTAGATAACACGTCACAATGATATTTTAGGCTGGATAAATACTATTGTTTCTTCTCTAACAAAATATATATGATAATAAATGTTGGCCTCAGATCTCCATCAATACTAGGGACCACCTATGTTTTCTCATCAACAATGGTGGATAAACCATTTTCAAATACAGGAGGCACATCTTCAAAATCCTCTTCATCATTACGGATAGGGGATTAAAAGTATGAAGTGAATATTTTGGATGGATACCCTAGGGGGTGTTTTTTCTTTACTCTGGATGATATAGGATCCCCAATCAGGGGTTCCTATTTTGTAGAGACTTTGGAAAAAAATTCCATTGATCTCATTGGACTTAATTTATAGCTACAAGATTCTCTATTGACATGAAAGTAAACGTGATGGGTCAACTTCCATCGATTGATCCCCACTTTGTGGAACACGTTGGTGGCCATCTGGTGAACTTCTTATTACTTCAAAGGATTAGGTTCTTCTGGTATTAGTTGGATCTACCCTCTATAAGAGTAATTGGTAATATACATTAACTCTTAATTTCGGACTATGAAACAACCTCCCTATTACAGTCTGGTGGGATCTAACCAATGGGTTGGGATAATAAAAATTTCTTTCATATCTACCCATGGTATGACTATAGTGGTTGTTATATCATTAGGGGAATTTACATGATCAACCAGACCAAACTATACGTATTTTCATTCCATTTTGTAGTCACAAAAATATTGATAGTATCCTTACATGATTAATAGGAGGGATACATCACCCTCGAGTAACGCTACATGACCATCAAGGGAGTATTTTAGTCAATGGTGTTATGAGTAGGGGGCCAGTACATGCAAATTAAACCACGTTCTTCCCAACAACGTATTATATGTAGTATCTATCAATACTAACAAAAATCAAATCCTCAATATCATGACATTGAATTAAGCCTTCTGCTGAATCTTTCCATTTGTATTATTCTAAATCTTTTCATACACATAAAGTATTAGGTTGGTGGGAATAATATCTACTTCAGTAATACATAGCTTATGGATTGTTTGCATTGGTATGAGGTTGAACTCGGAGTTAGAATATTCTTGAAAATAGAATATTTCTATGCTGTGGAAGGGTCTTGAGATATATAGTAGGTTTATATTCCCATGAATGGTTACACCCTTATCTTCTCCATAATATGATTTTAGCGATTTAAATTCCATTCACATAGAATATTTATCATAGTAGGGAATAGAGTTAGCTTTATATTATTAAAATTTAACATAGATTTTCTAGGCTTTGACAAGGGCCTCACACATTTACATTGATAGGAGGATTTCATTGAGAATAAAAACCCACATGGGGAATACAATGAGGTGATTTAACACATCATAATTCCATTCCATGTGAATATTTTTTCCCATATAGGATTTTTAATTGTCATGGGACATAATAGATATTGTTGGATGAAGTGATAGGGAATGGATAGTAATTGTGATATTCTGTTGATTGTTAGATGGTATTGTCTAAACATATAATGGATGGGAACCAGATGACTTAATTCATTCCCTTGATAGATGTGGCTAATAACAGTGCACTCACAGCTGATTCACACGGTCAACTAGCATAGTCAACTATGGAGGCACACCTAACAGAGTAGATTTGGAGGACAATACAAACTGAGACCCACGTCAGGATGGCTGATTAATTTCAGTACCATGAACAACATGGTTAGAAGAACTCTAATGAGCATTCTAATTTCATGTATATCCCCTAACCCCCATTGTTAATTTTGACTAATGTTGACTGAGGGGTTCACATGACGTTACTTATTATTACGAATTATGAAGTATTCCACTAGTTCAAAAACATTAAATGAATTGTATATTTTCTCCTCATTAGTGGAATAGTCCACGGTTGGATGTACCCTAAAATAATCTTCTAAATCGGGTGGAATGAAGTCACCAAGGGTGAAGAATTGTTTTTTGGCATCAGTGGGGGTCAATGGTGTCCCTTAATCTATCAATGTCAATTCCTCTGAGACTTGGGTGGCTGCTGTGTGGATGTGGTGGAAATTATCAGAGGAGGAATAGAAATCTTATGAGGTTCTATCTTACTCATATGAGAATAGATGATACCATGTGCGTGGGTGAATATATTATGAGCCAAACAGCCATTATACTTCTATGATCTATAACTGTGGGCCTGATTCCACTCATTAGAGCCTTCAATATCAATATTAGAGTCAGTAGAGACAAGTATCACGTAAAATGATAGGTCTCCCAATTTGACTAAGCCATTATCTCCTTTTCTATTGATCCAATATTTTAATATAAATCATTATTTTATGGTGATACTAAGGATTCTAATATACATTTAGTGATTGGAGTTTTTTGTGATTTCGGAAACCTGGGGTCATCTGCACTATATAATGTTTAGGATTCCCTTTTCTAGGGTGAAAATTAAATACCCCCTGACCTACTAATCCCAAATGGAATATTTATTATATTTCCTTACTGTGAAAGGAAACATTGGATCTTGGCCTTAACGGGGGTGTTGGGGATACATTCTCTCGATGAGTCAGTTGTTCTGGGAAAGGCTATGCTTGGAAGAGAAATACTTGGCCATGTTCATACAATAAAGAGTCTAGTAGGTGTACTCACTCAGGGGACTCTCCTTTCATAATGGTAGTTATCTCATCTTCTATAGATCATATCATGGGAGTTGGAGGGGGGAAATTGG
Organism: Viscum album; assembly: GCA_963277665.1. Lineage (NCBI taxonomy): Eukaryota > Viridiplantae > Streptophyta > Magnoliopsida > Santalales > Viscaceae > Viscum > Viscum album. Next base: position 1,454,004,590 of record OY728155.1, read on the forward strand.
TGTGGCCATTGGTTATTCCACTATAAGAATTCATCAAGACACTGCTAATTTTCATAGAGCCCCTAAAATATGTTTGGTTAGTTCAGGGAGATGATGGTAGGTACCATCACATATCTAGAATTCTATTTGCACTTCATAAGAAACTATTCCTAGGAAATCATCATATTTAGTGAATATGTGATTCCCATTAATCAAAAAATGAAGCTAGCAACTCACTCATCAATCTTCTATTTACATTTAAATAGGTATGTGATGCCAGTTTTGTATGAGGTGGAGATAAATTGGTAGAGTAACATTATAAATGGGTCTTCCCAATCAATAATGGACTCTATGGGAAGATTGCATTACTAGATCAACACATTTCCATCAAAAGTCTGGAAAAAGAATCATATCATAGAGGGTCTCTACTATTACGGAGTCCCCAATATCTTACCACACCTCAAGGAAAATTGGATTACATACTATTGTGGATCACTCACCCCATTGAATAGGATAAATCTAGGGTAATCAGATAATGGGGGTACCCAAAAATGGCCCACCCATAGTGGGTAAGGCTTCTCTTCAGGAGGAGTTTCCACCTGTCACAATTATAATGCATCAAGATAGGTGACAATAACGACTATATTGTTTTCTTAGTGAGAATTTAGGTTCACTAATGAATTGATTGGATCATTTAATCCGGGAGTAGAACAAACATGATCTTGAGGTGGATAATCATGCTTCTTAGGAGGGGGGACTCATATCTCAGTTATTTTCTATAGCGAATGACTTCTAGCCTAGCCAGGTGCACAAGGTGACCAAGTCTAAATCTAGGAACCTATATAAGGAGGATGATTTCCCCAGTATTAGATATATGGGGTCCCTTATAGAATTGTTTGTTTTTGAGCACTTCTCAGTAATAATCAAAATAATGAAACTTTTACAGTCATGATGATCCTAATGTAAGTCGAATATCTTGGGATCTGAATCGATTTCGGGTAAAAAATCAGATGGGTTGATGAACCAATCATTCCCATTTAGGTTTTCAATATATCAATTTTATGTAAGAAAAAACCACTGTGGTAGACTTATGAGGCCATGTTATTGTCTTTGATGATGAGTACGGGTTCCTATCGGGGGTGTCTTCATGGTATAATGTGACCCTAGAGGAGAATTCTCCCAATTGTGCCTTGTTCTCATAGACTAGATTCTCTATTACCTAACCGGGTTTATATTTATCACATTCAGTATTGATGAAACCAAGAACTAACATTAACCATCTGTAGACATTCCAAATTGATGGTCCTATTGTTTTTTGGGATTGGTCTGAAATGGAGGGTAGCATACAATCTCTAACCTCTAATATGTGCATATTGAGAAGCCTCTTTAATGACCTGATATAGAATGGTGAGGTTATTAATGAATTTTTTCTAGAGATTATGGTATTAGTCATATGATTATAAACACTGATCTTCAAGAAGTGCTACTATCTCAACAATTGTGAGTTGTTAGTGAATAGCTTATAGGTACTAAAGGATTCTTGTGTAGGTATGCTGATGGTTTTGAAGTGAGTTTAATGAGTCCCAAACAATCTAATGGAAAAAATGACCGGTCCTTAGTGAGGGACTCTATGATGATAACGTATATATCTTTAGGTGTCCAAAATAAAAATGATATCTAGATAGTGACCAAGTGTACCAAAAATTCTTCTAGTTAATTAACAGAGGGATGATCATACTCTTGGTCAACCCATTCACTAATAAGAATATAATAAGATATTGCCAGTGGCACCACCACATATCTAATTTACGGTTGATATAATGGGAGATGTGGAACTGTCTGGGTTAAATGTTCCCTAAATTATTGAATGTCTATCGGAGGTAGATCTATCATCAAGATCATATCCATATAGGATATGTTTTTTAAAATATTACCATATGTGATAGAGAAAATATTACATTAAGGGTCATTGGATTGTTCACTATCATTTGAGGGAATCCAATTCTACCATGAAATCTCATCAACATCTAATGTGGAGTTAGAGAGGTTAGAATACGATGATAGTGAATATTGTTTCATAGTGAATCCTTGGAAGGAGACCAAAATTTCATCCACAAGAATATACCTATAGATGTATTTATGGATTTTATAAACATTGGATTTTGGGATTTTAAGCCTCAATTGATGGTATTATTCTCCTATCTCTGGAAGTGGGGGTGAAGGTTCCCAGATTGAGTCATTTGTTGCTTTTAGAGTATGAGTGGTTGACAGTGACATGACAATTCCCATGGTCTTGTCCCTAATGGTACATGAGTTATCCAAGAGAATTATATTGATATTCACTTTGTTTCCCCCAATGTGTGTTGCGATATATGTAATGTGAAAAACCCCTATGATAAGTATTCTCTCTCAAACATCAAGATAGTTCTTCAGAGATCATGTTTAGGCCACAAAGAGGACCTCTATGATGGTTGTTGGTGGTTTGGGGAGGACCTATGAACTGGTTTGTAGTGTTGCAAGGAGGACCCCCTCACTGATATTACTCATCATAGGATGGCCTGTAAAGGTTGTTGATGGCACTATCGATTGAGAGAGTTAACCTAAACTATTTAGAGGAGGCTTTGGTCTCGATTCTAGGTGGGTGAAGACAGATCCACATTATCAATTTGTTGGGATATGATGGAATAATTTGGAACTGTTCAAGGTCACTGGATTTGCAGATGATGCATCCCATTAGGTGATGTTATTGGCCTTCCACTATCATTGACATTGACTATTCTGGACCAGGGTTGGTAGAGTGGGAATGGAGTTAACTGACTCATAGGTTTATGGGATTGGTTGATATTTCTATAGGAACATCTTGGTTGGATCCCAACTAGGTAGCTCATGAGAAGTTTCCAAGATGGGTATGTCTAAAACATCCCCTATCATCTTGGAATATGGGAGTTATCCATCAGATTGATCTAGGGAGAGGCACTCGAATTAGTTTTCATTTGAAAAGGGGGGAGTGTTTACCCTTTTAGTGACCCTTAGGGGAAGTGATGTCAGTAAGGTTTCGATGCATCAAGATATCGGTGGGCTATATCATCAGTGGTAGTGACCCCTTATTGTTTGTATCAATGGACTAGGGTGTGAAACACCTTCACATGTATAATCTCAGAGGGTGAGATAGGGCGTGGGAACCATGTAGCTAATAACATAGTGACTATTGTGTTAAAAATGTTTCCATGTGGAATTCCTGCACCAATATCCCCCATTACCCTATTCCTCTTGGTGTTATGTTTATGGGACCAAGTATCTTGAGTCATGTAAATTACATTGAATCTTCCATCAGTAATGATCTAATAACAGAGATTCCTAATTCCCCATCATCGTCCACTCCTTTGGAAACAAAAGAGAGGTCAGCGGTGATAATGCCAATGATTAAGGATGCCCAATGTTATCTACCCCAATCATTAGAAGAGTGTCATACTAGGCACACCACATTCTCAATGGGACTTAGAACCAAATATCCGGATTTAGTGATGTGAAAATAGGTAGGTTCCCTGACTATACTATCCCCAATAGGTTAAATAGAATATTTTCACATTGAGTTCTCTATTTATATTTTTTTATTCTTTCTAATTGGGGATGTGGGAAATATTTCTAATTGGTAGTCATTCACTATCTTCGTAGCATTTATTCACACATTCCAAGGGTGGGTGACGTCAATTACATTAATCAGTGACTTCATCTCATTGGTAAAATTAGGATAATGGGATTTCAATTCCTCCTTCCATGGATTCATACATGGATATAACCACCTAGTCTAGGTCACTCTAATATATTTAATCCATGTTAGTAAAACTATTTCTCAACGTTATCTTGTGGTTGATGTTGGTTAATTTCCCAACATCATTTTTGATTATGAAATAACATTCAGTTTGAGTAGATAGTAATTTTGTGAATGTATGGGTAATTATGGATTTTAGGGTATTGGGGGACCTGTAAATCCTTCATCTTTGGGATGAAATATCTTGTGTGAGGTATCATAGGTGTAAAACCTAAGGCACACCTTATTTTCAACTAAATATTTGACAACCTAGGTTAATGTATTTGGAGACCATTTACCTTATGAATCACATGTTTATCGTATGGGGTAGAGAGTTTAGATCAGGTCAAATGTTTAACATCTTGTGGAGATTAATTGGCCATATGTTTAACATATTTTTCAGATAGGTGGGTTAAAATTTTAATGTCTTGTTGAGATGGATTTTTCAAAGGATTAATGTCCTATGGGGATAGATAATTCAAATGTTTAACATCTTGTGTTGAATTATGGGTCATATGTTTAATGTATGATAGTGTTGGATGGGTTGTAGATTTAATATCTTGTGAGGATGGATTGGTCACAGGTTTATTGTATTGTGGGGAACGATGTGTTATAGGTTTAATGTCTTGTGGGGAATGGTGTGTGGTTATGTGTGTCCCTAGTGGGGAATATTTTAAACTTGTGATTTTGTTAATTTTTTCTACTAGGGGTATTTCACACTTGAGATTTTGTTATGTGTGTACCCAGGGGGATGATTTCACATTTAGGGTTTGGTAGAGTGTTGGGGGTGTTAGGATTTGATCCTCATTTAGGTACCCCATAAATGTTTTTATGTCAAGATTGAACCTCATTGGGTGTTCTATGTACCCTTTTGAGGATCTAGGGTTGAAACCCCATTAAGTTCAACACCACATTTTATGGTCAAGTGGCATGAATGATGCATGTAGATTATAGTCACATTGTTAGGATGCTCACGTCATCAAGGAAGTGTTAGTGAGGGATAATGTGGGGAATATCCCTATAAGCTTCCCAATGTAGGTTGATCATCCCCTGGTGAGGGAGGATGGTGTGGGGAATTACACATGGAATATTTCAGAAGGAGGAATTTCATCCCATGGTGAGGGAAAAGACGACATTCTAGTATGATCATACATAGGGAGTCTTGTGCCCATCACATTTGGTAATGAAATATTTTTACACTATGTGATGATGAATTTTTTATCAATATTAATGTTTTATAACTTGGACATGGGGAAAGAATGTTTTACAAAATATAGATTAAATTGTTTAGGGCCTACACCTCAGGAGGCCACTTATTTTGTAGGGGAGGAAGATCAAACATAAAGCCTCCCTATTGGGAACAGATAGAAGTTTTTTTATATGAATCCACCTTTGGTGATTACATGACTACTACTAATTCACATATGGGTAGGGAATGACATAAAAATTACATCAGAAGAGTGAAATTAGGTTCTCTAATGTTATAGAATCTATTCCTAGTATAAAAAGGCAACAGGTACACATTTTTCAAAAGAAAAGGGTAAGCTGATGGACTATGATTCCCTTGAAGCATTTGGAGAATTAGGTCAGTTAATTAAAAGTTGATTCACATGAATCTATTTTATTATACAGAGATGGTGTAACATGAGACATGGTCTCATGCACAAGACCATTGAATGGATGTGAGAGGAATATGCATACATAACATATGAGGTTACATGAAATATTTGGGTTTTGAAGAGAGATTATCTTATGTGAACCTGAATACCCTTAAGTAGTGTTTCATGAGTTACTCTAAGATATAGGCGAATGAATGTTGGTTCCCATTTGAGTTCAGTCGTGATAGTACTCTACCTTTGGTAATACATGAAATTTTGGTGTTGATAGATATCATGGAATGGGATTTTGGGTGAGAGGTAGGTGAAGATTCACATTCTGGACATCATATATAGCAGGTGGTGGTTTACTTATAACTGAAATGGTGGCCATATTCAAAAAACCTTGGATCTGTCACATAACCTAGTTGTGCACCTCTAAATATTTTGTTTCTATGGTCTGACAACATATGTTAGTTTCATTAATGTATCCTTTTTATTGAATGTGGACTTACATTATAATGATGACATTGTGAAAAAGTATATGATGTTTCACATGATTTCTTTTAACAAAGATTCAAGTCTCTCAAAAACCCATTAAAATTTGATATTTAGTGATTCCTTTTTCTCAAAAGTGGGTTTGGAGTGGGAAATGAATGTTGGAAAAAAACTATTATAGTTTCATGGATATTTTTCCTTTGTTACTTAATGGGTCTTTGGTATGAGATGCAACATTTTAGGGAAATTTGTTCCTTTAGGGATCAAGATATGTTTTGGGTGACAATAACTATGTTGTTGTGGTAGTACCTATGAAAAACCCAAGATCCAATAATCTTGGTATTGGGATAGTGAATAAAGTTTTACAATTCATTACAAAATAAAGATAACGGTAAATTGGAATTCAATATAGACAATATGAATAAAAATAAAGAATATTGGCATATAATCTTATTTGGTTCACTATAGATCTATGTTCATGGAAAGAACACCACCAATATAATTAATTACTAATGAAATGTAAACAATATCCAGAATTAGAAGAAATGAAAATAGAAAATAATTATAGAATTTACCGAAGGATCATTATGGATGAAACTAATTCTAAATGAAAACATAGAAGGATACAAAATCATACATATCATCAAGTAATTAAATTAAAAAAAGATAAATTAACATCTTTTAGTTCTAGTTTGAAATACCATAACCTGAAATAATATTGACTGCATTTTGATAATTTGATGCCTTCCATCACATGAGGATGTTCTATGATGAAGCATGAAGATCTCCACCACTCTCCATAGACTCCCCAAACATAGTTTATCCAATTATAAAATCTATTTACTTCTACAAAGATTTATAACCTTATTTGAAACCTCATTTTAGAAATTTTCAACATTTACTATGGAATAAATTATAATCATCCCACACAAAATTTAATTTGATACGTTTCCTATGACTCTCTATGAGGTGAAATCATACGGTAAAATGATGTTCCAACATGTCAGGTGGTGATTGAGGTATGCGATCCATGTGGATGGCCCTATAGTTTTAGGCATTTAGCTGTTAAGACACAATACAAGTGGAGGTCAACTTACATTTATGTGGATTTACCTTGATGAAACATTAACATTAGTTGGGATATGTGAAACATTGAAATGAGTTCAATTTACCCTAATGCGAGCTAGGGTGGACCCTTATTTGAGCCATTTAAGGAATCTATATGTTGTTGGGACATACCGTAACATTAGAGGGACAACTTTTATTCTTACGAGAATTACCATAACGCTTGTCGGGATTACCCTCATGTGAAATGAGTATTACCCTTACACATTTAAGGTATAACCCTTGCGTAACCAATAGTATGCTTCTGTGTCAACAATCACCATTAAAAAAGTAATGATCTGCCCTTACACTAGTCCAAAGTAACCTTATTCAAGTAGGATAGTGACCCTTAATCAATACGATTTCCCTTACATTAGTATGCAGGTTACTATTATGTGGACAACAGTTCCCGTTACGACTGTCTATAAACCACCGTGAAAGTAAAGTGGACCATTACACAAGTAGGGGATTACCCTTATGTATCATGATAATCCCCTTAAATAACAAGGAATTAAACTTAACCAAGGGGTAACATACCTTTACACAAGATGAAACTATACAGTAACAGATTCCATTTAAATCTAAAGTAATTAAAAAGATATAATATTGAAAATATTAAATATAAACAAAAATTTTCATGAAAATTCAATTTTATTTCTAACCAAGAAATACATGCATGAAAAATATCAAAAATATCATCATTGGTAATAAAATAATTTAAATAGGATGGTGTTCTCACAACATCGGTCATTAAATTGGATTACATTCATATGTCCTATAAAATTCCTAAGCTTGAACAATTCAATAACCTTAGTCAAACTATTGGCTGGATTGTCGAAAGAATGTATCAAAGTGACACATATTGTCCCATTTTCAATGGAACCCCAAAATAATAAAATCCAATGTCAATGAGTGTTGATATCCCATGGATATCATGCTTTTTAAAAATAAAAAATTCCAGATGATTATAAAAAATGACATAAATATTACCTAAAGATAATGTTAGTTCATTAACTAAGCCTTTATAAAAAATTGATTATTTGATTGCTTCAGTTAATTATATATAGTAAACCTTAGTGTATGAAGGTTAAATAAAGGATTTCATAGTGAATTTCCATGAAACATGATTGGAGAAAGAAAATAATACATTACAATTATATATTTTATGGTGTATATATTTGAAGCGTAGTGAAAATCATCAAAGAAAAAAATATATTGACTATAAGAATAATTATATACAAAAAAATACAAAAAATAAAAGACATGGAAACATACCTGAGGAACTACATTAATTCATGCTGACTATAATTTTAGGGAATTACCACAAGAATTCTCAATGTACAAATAATAATGTAAATATCTGTATGAGATAAAATAATGCCATACATAAGGCTTATTGATATGTGAACATAAAGGATTTGACTTATAAAATCTATTTCACTATCAGTGCTAGGTTATTGGGAAAATAACAACTTAATGTGGTGACCTAATGGCACATTAATATGTCTTAAGTTGTCTAATAAATACCCTTTCAGATCTATCATGATATGCGTGTATTGAAAAAAATATAGTACCCTAGAATTTATGTCCCTCGTGATTTCCATTTGAATAATGTTCTTAGTTCCCATAATTCATTCATTTTTATGGGATTATAGAATTTGGTTTTTATTTGAGTTATTATCCTAATATATTTGATAATTACAAGCATATTATCAATATATAGGATTATATAAAGAAAAACATGTTTCATATATTCAAATTAAACACAACCATCCTATTTACTTACACAAAAAATCATTTTTATGCACAAAATAATCAAACATTTTATAACACATCCAAGATGATTTATTATGTCTATTAATGTATTTTCATAAAATTAACACTACATTTATTTTAAAATATTTAAAAAACCCAAAAGGTGACCTCATATAAATCTTCTAATTCATCTTATAATTTTAAAAATGGTGTTTTAACATCTAATTGTTCGATAGTAATTTCATTTTAGGTAGAAAAATCCAATATAAATATGATAGAGGAATTTTTGAAAATAGGTAAAAAATATGATTGTAATCAATTAATCCATGTTGTAGAAATCACATTGAAGTAATTCTATAATTTTATTTAATATTTTTTTCACTAGTATTTTGTTATTTATTTTTTTAAAACCCATTTACAACATATAATTTTTTTTTCAGGTTGGTTGAAAATATGATAGGTTTAGTTTTTATGATGATATTACATTTCATCTCTCATGAAAAAAATACACTACTTAGATTAATCATTTTTATAATCATGTTTAGAACTTTGTAATTAAACACTACTTCAGAAAAATCCTATATTAAATAAGAAGATAGTAACATCACCCATGAAAAACTATGACGAAGAATTAATTGTTCTTCTAGTGCTATCAAGAGTTAAATAAAAGTCTCTAAAGTCACCATCTCTCTTACCCTCAAAATAATATTTAGCATAAAAAGTAGATTATGGATCAATGTTATCTATATAGGGTGGATTACTGGAGAAAACCCCAGGTTAGGGCTGCATTTCAGGATCTAATATAACATCAACACTTATAGGTTCATATTGTTTAGGCTGAACATGATCAGACAATGACTATTTCAAATAATAATCCATAAAGAAAACAATATCATGCATGATTATATACAATTAAAATTGGGCTTATCTACTCAAATCCTATACAATTTTACACATGCGGTAATCCAACAAAATTAGACATTATAGCTTTGGGATTGAGTTTACCAGCCTTGCTATGAGCATAGGCAGTACAACCCAAAACTCAATAATGTTCTAATATAGGGGCGAACTAGTCCACATATCTTAATGGTTTTTGAAGTCAATGGAACTTGAGCGGGATATATTAATTATATAGGAAAAATTTGAAGCAACATGTTTCTAGAAATACATAGGAAGACAAGAGTATGAGAACATGATTCTCACACTTTCCGAAATAGTACTACTTATATTCTCTACTAGTTAATTCGGTTGTGGGGTATCTAAAAGATTTATAAATATGGGATATATTTATAACCACAATAGAACACAAAGTGATTATAAAAATATTCTAAACCATTTTATTTCCTATGTGTTTTGATTTTTTTTTTCTAGATTCAGTTTCAACACTAGATTCTGAGATTCAGATTGTTTTTAAGGATTCAGATATTAGGACCAAACCTTAAGCATTATTTAATCTGCATATTTTATGTTAATAATTCATTCTAATAAATTTTCGGATTTTTAAAATTTTATAGTTTTACATAATTAGGTCATATATGAAATATTAGAAAACTATATATGTACAAAGTGGAAACGTCTGATCAATATCCATTTTTCTTACAATATAAAACTATTGAAATAAAACATGAATTCCTTTTATGAAATATCATCATAAATTTAAAATTGACCTTTTGTATTACATTATACAACCTAAAAACCTATGAAAAATATTTTAAAATATGGGATGGGTATAAAAATAACAGTATGGGAAAAGAAAAAATAAGTTCTTTGGTCTAGTGAAGAATATGAAAACCCATAAAATTCATACCATTATCTCAAATTTATTTGGTAAAAATGAAATAAATCAATTTCTCATGAAATCACAATTTTTTATTCAATTTTATTTTAAATATATAGTAATAACATATAAATCATGGAGTTAACATGGGACATAATCATTCATACCACTCTTATAAATAGAATAACTAATTTGGTCAACATCCATTTCTAGATTACCCATTGCATTAGAGTGATATCATAGAACCACCCCTCCTAAGATTATCATAGAACCGACTATGCTTGGTTTATTATGGTACCAACCTTTTTTGGTTAATAATGTATGAAAATATCCTTTGTTTGTAATGGAACAACTCATCCATAGGTTTAAGAAAACCACCCATCATCATAAATAATTCCACAGAACTATAATGTAATAATAAATCATGAATGATTTCATTTAAATAATTAAAACCATTATAAACTCTTTTAATCACATATGAAAAAAACCTTTAGGATATCAAAATACCAATTTATTTTAAAAACCCATTTTCAATACCAAAATAACACGATTTTAAAAACCCATTTTCAAAACCAAAACAATTATTAAAAATTAAAGAGGTATTTTCTTTAAAGAAAAGATGAATTATTTTAATGTAATCCAAAATTCAAATACTTTTTACAATAGTGTGAAAATTTATTTACAATGTACACATTTAAATAGAACATTCCGTTAGTTATTTGTAAAAAATGTCAGACCTTCCCTATAGAGATTCTTTTTTTAAAAACTTGAAAGAATGAAAAAATTTATATTTATTAAATTATTATATTCATATTATCACATTCATAAAATAATTATAAAAACATGTACATGGAAGATAAATATAGTTTTAAGGAAAACATTAATACACAATGGTTTTTAATGAAAATCCCCTTACAACTATGAAAACATTTCAATCATAAGCTCCATGAAATTGTAACATTAAAAAATTTAAATATCACGATAAAAAAAATTTATGATATAACATTTAAATGGGGATGCATATATACCTTATAAAATAATATAGTTTCATAACATTAAAATATGATCCAACAAATGAAAATTAAGATTATGTCTCTTACCATGAGTTTGATTCGTCTTGCCCATTCTCTACATCCAAGAATAATAAACTTATGTTAATTATTTAATTTATTAATAATTTTTTCAATTATATTATTCCTTTTATTTTTCTACATATCATGTTATATATAATTACTAAATCAATAAATATTACATCTAATGTTTTCATTAAATTCGGATTGTATTTAAAATATTACTTCAGTATGTTGATTATAGTAAAAGAAATAATTTTTTATCATATATTGAATAATATTCAATAAATAATTATCATATTTAAAAATAAATTAGTATTTTTAAAACTAATCATGATATATTTTTATGAAAAATGGACTTCGTTACGATCATGAAGATGGTAGGTTGTACATACATACGAGTAACATTTTGATTTTTCAATGATCATTATAAAAAGTGTGAATATGTTATTTTATCTTTAAAAAAATATAATAATATCATAAATTAAATATTATTTATTTTAATATAATTATATATATTTATCATCCATGTTTTTACTGATAAAAAAATAGTTGCATCGCATCGTGGAGGTAGTAGTTCACACGTATGCACAAACGACATTATAATTTTCCAGTGTAAGAAAGGAAATAATAAAATATATTTTCAGAATTATTAAAATATCATTAACATAATAATTAAATAATTTATATCACTTGTATTCATTAACAAATTCTTTATTACATTCATTAATATAATTAGTGGGAAAAAATCACATTACTTCGGGAGGTAGTAGTCTGCTGCACACACAAGTGACAATATCGTATCCCCCATAGAATGAAATATAAGACTATATATGTGAAATAATAAATAAAAAAGAATAAATTTGTTACAAATATAAAATGTTATCTGTAAATATATCATTATATCATGAATTTAGAGGTGTTCGTGTAAAACAAATGACATGATATTATGAGGAGGTAGTGCACCATACACAAGAATGATTATTTCCTATAGTATTTAATGAAAGAGGAGATGGAATTAGTTTATTCCATTAAAAAATAAAATATCATTATATGTAATATAATTGTGTTTTTATATAATAAAAATATAATAATATTATAATGATGAGGAAGAGGAAATAAAATAAAGACACTCGATTAAGTAAGATACCTCTTCTTCGGAAAACCTCCTTAACAAATCACCAAAAAGCATTTATAGGATGGATTTATGATAAAAATAAGGGATATAGAAATTTTTTATAGAATTTTGGAAGGTATTTGGGCATTTAAAGTCTTATATGAATGGATTTTAATGTTTGAATAGGAGTGTCATAGTTGTAGCCTTTTATAAGTGAGGTAGGCAGAACACTAGTAATTTTGGATAATTGAAAAGAGTACCCACATTTTTCACACAACAAAAGGATATAAAATGGTCCATTATAGATAATTAAAAATTATAATGTCTAAAAATGGCCAAAAAAAATTTTATTCATGTTTTTATCCATTTTAACCATTATATTTTTAGTTTAACCCAATGTAAATCCATATTTATCGTAATCATGGTAATTTTTGTTTTTTGTTTTCATTAATAATTATGGTAAAACGTTTTGTTGAAATTATTAGATAATGTAGATTATTATTATTAGTAATATCGAATCCATTTTAACAAATTTAATTCACATAAATGAGAAAAGATAGTTAAAATTAATCAAGTAGACACGATGAAAAATCTATTTTTCAAGAAGTGTATTTTTCATGAAAAATATGATTTTCGTTTCAACCAATGAATAATAATAATAATTTAATTAATAAAAATTAATTTTTTTGATTTATAATATATAAATTTCATTTAAAATATTCATTATTTTGTATTATCTTAATTAATAAAATTCGGTATATATTATGCACTTTAAAAAAAATTTCAGAAAAGCCTGTTTTTAAACCCAGAAAATAAACTTATACTAAAATCCAATATAATGGCGATTATAAATTAATTAATTCGACTAAATATATTTATATAATAATATTATATGTGAAATTTTATTAAAATATATATGAAATTTTAAATTACATAATTTACTGAGGTGAAGAGACTTTTTTTACACAAATCGGTATTTTCACTATTCACTAAAAATTCAATATTTTGTAAAAAATCCCAAAATTTCAACCTATGTTAATTTTGATTTCATAATTTATAAAATTTAAATATTATTTTATAATTAAAATTATAAAATTTATAAATTAAGAGTAAAAAACTTATTTTAAAAAAGCGTATAGTGTAAAATACTTCCATTTTGATGTAAAAATTAATTAATCATTTTATAATAAATATAAATTTTTAATTCATGAAAAAGATTTATTATAAAATGGATTATGTTTTTACATTATTTACCCCTTATAAACATCTTTTCCTCACATTTTGTTTAATTTTTAAATACGAGAAAATATTTTTCCCTCGATGAATTTTTAGATTCTCATGTTGTATCTTCAACAATATAGTTTTTTCATAAAAACATGACATGGTGAGTCACAGAATTTCTAAACACATACTCTATATGTTAAATATTATGAAAATTCTATTCCTCATAAGAAATATTCTTGTCCAACTAAAATATTTCAGAGCTCAAAACATGAAATGAATCCGCCATATATTTCCTTAACATTGAAACAATAGATACATTGTGTATGTGGGAACGATGTGGGGAAAACTATAATTTATAGGAAGATGATCGAACATTATCTAGGAATTAATATGTTTCAATTAAACATGATAATAGATTTCCATTATTACCAAAATAAAAAACACTTTTCCATGGATATAATTTAAGAAATACATGATCACCAACCTCAAAAGAAAGTTCTTTTCTCTAATTATCCACACAACGCTTCATCCTACTCTGAAAAATAATTTATTTTTGAATAAAATTCACCTTTTAATACATTTTAACTATAAAATCATGACCCTTAAACATCATTTGTATGACATAATCCCAAAAATCTGGTGTATGAAACTTCTTACCATACAATTCCTCAAAGGTTCAATCTGAATACTAGAATGAAAACTATTGTTATAAGCAAACACAACCAAATAAATATGTTGATACTAACATCCCTAGTAATATATTTAATATTATGAAATCATATATTTGAGGGTTAAAAATTTACACATAGACCTTAAATCACATTGATTTTGAAATGATTTATTGAAATTTGATTCAATTCCTAATGATTTATGAAGTCCTTTATAAAAATTACTTATGAATCTTGGATCACGAACTGATACAATATATAGAGAAACTACATTTAACCTAATTATCTCTTTTAGATATAGTCGATAAAGTTTATCTAAAGAAATAATATCTCAAATGTAATGGAAATGTGTATATTTTCAAATTGACTAAAAATAACCCAAATTGCATTTTCTACCTAATGAAATCATTAGTAATCCAACCAAAAAATGAGTTGATATAATTTCAAATTTTAACTCTGATTCTAGAATTGGATGAAACATTCAAATTTAGTAATTTTTGTTCTACTTTAACATTCTATCAAGTCAAAAAAATTCATTTTAAACTCAATAAAATATCTATTAATAAAATCCCACCACTAATACTTCCAAAGTTCTCCCTACATTAATTTTATGTTCATATGAATTGAAAATGAAAAACTATGAGCTTCACAAAGTAAATATTTATTCAACTGGTAATCACAAGGCCGACATAATATTTTAAAAAGCATAAAAAACATTCTTAATCAATATTAATATCTGGAAACCTACTTTTTTTAATTGATTTTACCTTTTCTTGTTAATTATAATTCGCCTTCTAAGATTACTTAATTATTTCTTAAAAATTTAACTGCACTAAATCCTAAAAAAAATGGATGTCTCTATATCCAGAAATTATTGAAAATAATTCATCAAATCATTACACAATGTGTCATTTTGTAAACATAACATGGTTAATGTAGCATTATTTATATGACTCATAGTATCAACAAGATTTTTCATTTCTAATATGTTAAATAATTGTACAATAATGATCCTTGATCAATTAGAATCGTCTTCTCTATCATAGGTTCAACTATTTATAAGTGAATATATTCTTCAAAATTTTGTAATCAGTATATATTGCTCACTTTATTCCAAATAAGTGCTTCATATAAATATTTAAATAAAAAACAAAAAATTCTTATTCCAAATCATGTTTAGGGTAATTTAAATCATGTGGTTTCAACCGATGTGATTAATCATAGAATACAAGATCATTATACATTTGGAAAAAACTACGTCTCTTCAATGATGCATCACTAGAGATAAAAAATTCACCATTTTTGGATGTTTATTCCAAAAATAGAGAATTCACCAATAATTTATTAGTTTCTAAAAACAATCATAATATTATTTTTTCCATCTGAATTTAACTCCATTTTATGTTAACTCAGTCAATGGGATGGAAATAGCGTGAGTTTTTTAAAAAACCGTCTATAATTACCCTCTAGTATAAGAAAAAAATGATTATATGTGATATATTTGAATCTTTTTTATTATTAAAAAACACTTGTATAAGTGTTTATAGTTATTCCATATTTAGAAATAATAAGAAAAAGGAAGGAAATGTTTTTTTACCAGAAAACACACTTCATAAAATTTCCATGCATTTTATATTCTTTTAGTGTATATAACGTAATCCTTAGGAATATTAAATGCACCTATTGTATTTTATAATAAAAAAATTATCATCAATAAAGATAAACACACACCTATCCATTAATTAATGGAAAAATATATTCATAAGTTCCATATATATTTCCATTAAATTAGATAACCAAAAGGGAATAACTAAAAGATCATAATGCCCATATATAGTCTAAAATAGGGTCTATGGAATTTTTTCTTCATTCACTTTCAACTCAAGGTACCATGAAATTAGATCAACACTTAAAAAATATTATTATGACTGGATTTGATAATAAAATAATAAACATTAGACAAAGAAGTTTTTTATTCGTATTGATTTTATTCAAATATATATAGTCAATTAAAAGTCTCATTGAACCACTAATTCTAATAGAAAAATAGGGTCACCCCATGGTGAACTTCTTGGGTAAATGAAACCTTTATACAAAAACTCTTTTAATTTATTTTTCAGTTGAAAACGTTCCACTTGATCTATTCATTAAGTTGGTATTCAAATAGGCTTATCATTATGAACTATATTAATAGAAATCTCAACCACTTAATCCGAAATTATACTTGGAATATCAGCACAATGTACATCCATGTATTCATTCTCTTCTGGAACATCAATAATTTTATTATCTTCTTTATTTTAAAAAATATCATATATCTAACTTTAACAAAGATCTATAATAAATATCTTATCTTATTGGAAAGTTATTGATGGTATAAAATCATCGAACATAACTTTATTAGCTCTATAATATATTATAACATGATAAACTAAACGAAAATCAATACCTATAATGATATCATACACTACTGATTCCAGATCTTCATAGATTATATGAAATACTAAACCAAAAATGAAAATGGGAATATTTCAATAAATATTGAATTATTTAATACATCCACCTAGAGTTTTCACTAGAAGTTCCATCTTACATTCATGAGGTGATATTATCATCTTATATTCAAATTTATCAAAAATAAAATAATTTTAATATACAAAATCAAACAAGGTGTTGACATAATTCTAAAATAAGTAACATACTTTTCACCACATAACTTAATAACCCAATATCAACCATATTAGAATAAAATTCCATTTCCAGACATTTATTTTTTCAGTATAGATGATTTCCCCTCGAGTGACTAAATTTTCACACATGTAAGCATTATGAACCAACTCATTGTAACTAAATTATATTACGATTAACATTTCATTATTCATCCACTTATTTTACTTGCAGTCACAAGACTTATGTCTAAACTTAAAACATTATAAGAACATACCATATATCATAAGATATTCTCAAGGATTATGTTTTCCAAACTTTTCAAAGAGGAGAACCTGATTTTCATACCATTATATTTCTTTGATGGATTCTTCCCCATTTTCTTCCATCCAAAACTTTTCCTACCCTAGTCATTTCGTGGGACTTAAATGTAAGAAACTCCATCTCTACACTCTTAGAATAATGAAAAAACATCTTATGGATTTTAAATTTATACATTCACAATGATCATTATAAGATAGGATTTAACTCTGATTAAATCCTATTAATCTTACCATAAATTTCTTGAAAATATCGTATGAATACTAAGAAAATCTTATAAAATATTCTTCACACTTTTACAGATAATATTTATCTTTTCTCTTAAATTCCAAGAATGGTTTTTGAATCCACAATAAAAAAAATAGGGAAATATTTATCATGGAAAATACCTATAACTGTTTTCCAATCCATGTCGTAAAGATCTTATTTCCACCTCGTATTATTAACCATAGAACGCATTTCTAAAATTTTACTTCAAAATAATGAAGGAATAGAGTTACCTTTTGACATTCCAAATATCTATTGACTTCAAGTATATTATATAGATAATTGATCCATCGATTTTATACCATAGGGTCAGATGATTCAATGAATTTTAGAGGATGTTTCCTCATGAAATTATCCACTATAGACATGTTCCTTCATGGTTAATGAGGATCCTATCTGGCATAGATACTACTACTATTAATATATTGTGTCAAATGATCCATAATTGCACCAAACTGTTCTATTCCAATTCCATCCATATCAAGATGATGATTTATATGGATATTTTATTCTTAGTTATTTCACACTACAAATTCCAAATTTTCTCTATGAATAAGCATTATGAACATACATTTTTCACATGAATCAATATCATAATCATTAAATACCGTATCATTAAAACATAACCATAATGTAAAATATTTAAGGGAATTTTATAATCATTATCCTAAACTCTAATGTTATCTAAACTAACCTATAATACCAACTCTAATGACTCATCCTTAATCATTACATAATATTGAGTTTTAAGTCAATAATTAATTCTCTATAATTTGGGGATCTTTTCTGGTATATAGTTTTAGAGACTTAGTTCATATCAATTACATTAAAAGACATTATATAAACAATGTGCACATATACAATCAATATCCATTTTCCCAAAATATTAATCTTTTGATGTAAAAAATTATTTATTTTCATGAAAAATATGAACTACTTTCAACTTGAACACTTCATTTCCATAATCCGACCTCAAAGCCTGTAAACTTATTTTAGAAAATGGGATAAACAAAAAAATCATAGTACGAGACATAAAAATAAGAAGTTCATTAGTGTAGTGGAAAACATGAAAATATATGAAATTTTATCCTTTATCTCATTGTTATTTGAAAAAAATTCAGTAAATAAGTTTCTACTGAAATCACATAAAATATTTTCTCAAATAAAAAATTTAAAACCAATATAAAGAACATATAAATAATGTACATAACTTGGTTCATCATCATTAATATCAATTTTACAAATAGAATAATCCAAATGACGAACTTCCTGCTCCGGAGTATCAAATTTATTATAGGGATCTCATAGACCCACCTATCATTGGTTTATCATGAAAATACAGATACTTAGTTTCTCACAGAACCACCAATTCTTGTTTAATAAAATAACCAACCGTCCTTGGTTTATAATGGAACCATTCATAGTTTTATTAAAATAGAACCAACCATATTTATAAAAAATTAAATAGAACTATAACCTAATCATATAAAATGAAAGCTTACATTTTTATTATACAACGTTTTAAAAAATATTTTAATCCAATATCAAAATATCTTTTGGATTTAAAAATACCAATTTATTTTAAAAATTATTTTTCATTACCAAAATACAAATATGTTTAAAAAATAATTTT
Organism: Viscum album; assembly: GCA_963277665.1. Classification (NCBI taxonomy): domain Eukaryota; kingdom Viridiplantae; phylum Streptophyta; class Magnoliopsida; order Santalales; family Viscaceae; genus Viscum; species Viscum album. The sequence goes on from OY728155.1 coordinate 1,454,024,076, forward strand.
TAATACAGAAACACTCAGAAAAGAGGAATTTTTATTCTTTGAAGAAAACATGAAATATTTTAATGGAATAAAAACATTAAATAGTGTTTATAGAAGAATAAATGGGAATTATCACTGTATAAATTGAAATAGAAAATTTCTTTTTTATTTTTTGAAGAGATCCAAACATTCCATAGATATTATTTTTTTGAAAATTTATAAACAAAAAAAATTCATTTATAAAATTATAATGCCTATATAATTATATTCATAAAATAATTTTAAAAACATAGACATTTAAGAGAAAGTGAGTATAAAGGGAAAAATTAAAATATGTAATTTTTAAAGAAAAATACCTTACTACTTTGGAAAAATTTGAATCTTAAGACCCATTAAATAATAACAATGAAAAAACATGAAATATCACAATAATAGATAAATTCATTTTTTAAGATATCAAAGGAATAATATATATTCCTCATAATAGAATACATGTGTATAACATCAAGATATTCCTTACTGAATGGAAATAGAGATGATGTCTCTTTCCTCGTGTTAGATTCATCCCACTCATTACTTATCTTTTGAAAATAAAACTTATGTTAATTATTAACTTAATTAATAATTATTTTTAAAGTTAGTTATTCCTATTATTTCAGTTATTACCATTTTATATATACTTACATAATCAATTAATCTTATATAGGATGTTTTGATAATATTTTTCTTATATGTCCAAAAATGACCTCAATAGGTTGAATATGCTCAAAGTGGTAATTTATTAAACATATTTAGAATAATAATAATGGAATAACAATCACTTATATACATGAATTATAATTTTAAAAACCAATCATGAAATATGGTTATGATAAATGAACTACATTAGGATCACGGAGATGGTAGGTCATAAGTACGCATGAGTAACATTTTTGTAATTCAATTATCATTATAGAAAGAAGGTATGCATTATTTTATCTTACCATAATGATAATAATATCTAAAATTCAATATTAATTATTTATATATACTTATATATATCATACATGTGATTTAGTGATAGAAAAATAGTGACAATGCTCCGTGGAGGCGGTAGTCCACATGTACGCATGTACGATATAATCATTTTTCAATGAAGAATGAAAATGATATATTATATTTTAATAATGATTAATATTTCATGAATATAATAATTATGTAATTTATATCACATATATTCATTCAATGTCTCCTTATTAAATTTTATTTAAGGAGTTAGTGAACAAACGAATCACATTACTTTGTGACGTGGTAGACCAAAGTATACAAAAGAGACATTATTATATCTTCCATAGAATGGAAACTAAGAATTTATATGTGATATAATAACTACACAAGTATAAATATATAAAAATATAGTATATTTGATTTCAATCACTTATTATAAAAAGCAGAACGAGGTAGTGATGGAAAATAAATGACATCAGATCATGAGGTGGTAGTTCACTATTCACACAAATGATGATTTCATATCCCATTTGATGGAAGATGAGATATATTTATGTTTTTGAATTAAAAAATAATATATAAATATATGGGAGATAGTGGTGCTATTATATAAACAAAATTACAGAATATCTGAATGATATGCTAGAAGAAATAATATAAACACACTCACTTAAACATGATACCTCTTCATTGTAAAACCTCCCTAGGTAAGAAAAAAAGACTTATTATGATGTATTTATAATCAATATATGGGATCCAGGTCATGGGGTGGTATTTTTTGAATGTAATGACCTGAAATTTTGAATAAATATTGTTTCCTAATTTTGTGTGTTATTTTATACTCACCAAAACTGTTTCATTTGATAACATGAGAATAATTAAAATGAGACTGTAGGGTTTTGACTGTTATATGATCGTTGGTCAATATGACCGCTGGAAACTAAATGTTTCGATTATTGACTCTAAATGCAAGTGATCTTGGTTAATTAATATAGAAAGAAGATTTGATGGCCTCATCCAGCAGTCTCAGGCCAATCAAATCCCATCTAACCGAACTTGGGAAGGAGGTAGAACCACTGGGCTTTGCTCTGGACCAAACCCAAGCCTAACCTCATCATGTGGAGTTAGAATGGAATCACCATCGTGAGAAGTTCAAACTGATAGAAATTACTACTTGTGCAATGTTGGCCATGCCACCCCTGGATTCTATCACCCTAGAACACCTTACTCTTAGGTCCTATGGTAGTGTTATAAGGGGATATGTAACGAGACCATAACTGCCTTGTGTAATCCATTGATATAAATAAAATTGTTTTATCTTTTTATGGTGATGTTTGTGAATATTCAAATTTCCGGATAAATATAGTTTGCATATTTTTGATGAATTTTTTAAAAAGGATATTTTAAAAATGTTTATGTAAACCTTAAATAAATAAAAATGTGTAATGATTTTCAAAAAATGGTCTTCTACAATTATATTCAGCACAAAACATAGAATTTAACAAGATCAACTTAATTTTTGATGAATATTAAATTATGAATAGGTATTTTATTCTTAGGATTAGTAATGTGACCAAATGGATTAGTAATATCACTTAAAGAAAGTATTAATATAATCTAGGCACCTTGATTAAGTAATGAGATTCAATAAAATAGGAAAATTGTTGTTTCAGAAATTATTAATCAAGTATTAGTTTTTTCAGGGGAATAGTGTTTTTAATTAAAAATTAATTTAAAAATATTTAGAAAATTAATTTTAGAAAACGGATTTTATTTTTGAACTCAGAGGATCAATATTATGTTAAGGTAATTTTTGGGGATTTTTCTGAAAAAAATGAATTTTCAGTGAATAGTGTATTTATTTAAAAATTAAATTAAAAATATTTAGAAAATTATTTTTATAAAATGGAGTTCATTTTTGAAATTATAACATTGATATTTGACTAAGGTTAAATTTTTGGATTTTTCTGATAAAGCTGAATTTTTAGTGAATAGTAAAAATACAATTTTAGGGTTTCGGTATGTTTAATGGCATCATAACTGTGTCAGGATGATGTCATGATATATTTTATGGTTTGGCCGACAAAAGGTAATGAATTATTGTATGGGGGGCCCATTTTTCCTAACTCCATGGGAAATACCATGGGAGAGCCCATGGTTTTGAGAAAACCACTTGTGAGGTGTCCCTTGGCCATTAATGTCTTGTCCTTTCACATTCCCTATAAATACCCACCCTTTCCTCCTTTAGTTATCACTCCCAACTCTCCCCCAACGATGCTATGGTCTCATTACCTCCCAATGAGTCCTCTAAAGGTTCCCCCAATCCCTCAAGGTCCCAGCCTTTATGTTTTAAGATATACATTTTAAGGTAAGGGATCCAAACTCTCTCTTTCTTTTCGAATGCTCTCTTTTAAGTCCTTTCATTTATGCTCCATGTTATTATGTTGAAGTATTTTCTTCTATATTCCACTTAAATCCCTTTTCATGTACATATAATTAGATATCCCCTCTTACTCTCATTATTTAGTTTTATGAATGTTTAAGTGGCGCCATTAGGCTGCCGAAATTTTTGTAACAGATTCTTTCTCTCTTCTATTTTTTCAAGATCCATTTTCATGTAAAGCCTTTCAAGTTCCTTTTTATTATGTTAGGGTATGATCTCTATATCTATAATACTTTTATTTTATGATCATATGATGAGATACCCAATTTTATCTCTTCAATTTAGTATTTTTATGTTTTAAGTGGCGCCGTTAGGCTGCCGAATTTTTAAGTGGTTCTTTCAACCTTCTCGTTTTGAAGTTCTACATTCATGCCAAGTCTTTAACTTTCCGCTTTTTCATGTTGGGGAATGATATCTATATCTATCATACATATCTTTTTTGATCATATAATGAGAGACCCCATTTGATCTCTTCAATTCAGTATTTTGATATTTTAAGTGAAGCCGTTAGACTGCCGAATTTTTAAGTGGTTCTTTCACCCTTCTCATTTTGAAGTTCTACATTCATGTCAAGTCTTTCATGTTCCTTTTTATTATGTCGGGGAATGATATCTATATCTATCATACTGATATTTTATGTTCATATGATGAGAGAACCTATTTGATATCGTCAATTAATTTTTTTGATGTTTAAGTGACTCCGTTAGGATGTCGAATTTTCATAAGAGAAATCATATTTTTCTCTACCTTCTGTGTTTTTCATTTAATATGGTATATAATTCAAATTTCATTACCATGTTCTTATACCCTTTATATTCTGTCCCCATACTATTGTATGGATCATTTATGAGTGGGTGACCCATGTCCCATCCCTTTTCAATGTTTTTTAAAACCCTGAAACTTAGTCGTTATATTGCAGAAGTTCTGTCTCAAAATGTATCTCTCTCTAGTTCTAAAGTTCTTTAATTTTATTAAGTGAATTATCAAATCTCTCTCTTCTATAGGTGTATTCACATATATACCAAAATTTTCTATTTTAAATTCTAGTATTTACATACATGAGACCCAACTTCCTTTTCTGTGGGTTTTAAAGTTACACAAAGATCATGTCTTTAAAGCAGTTTTTTTAAAACGTTATGATTATGAAATGAATCAAATTACTTTTATTCTATATGGGTTGTTTATGAAATGATTTATGATGATATATTTGTCTCACATGAAAATAAGGAAATATCAAGGGTGCACCCGGATAGCGCTCAAATTCATTGGGTAAAGACATAATCTCTAGAGATGGCTATTTTTAACGACGCCTTGGTGAATAACCTCTGTAATTTTTAATGACACCTTGAGGACATACCTTGGTGAAACAAAATTGATTGTCAATATTAAATGTTTTAGCCACATCTTCATGTTATGAAAATCATTATTTTTATTATGATATGCCTCATGATCTTTTTCTCATGCCTTAATGTTATTTTTCATGAATTTTGATGTATCTCAAGTTCTCATGTAAAATGTTTCCCTTGATTCCCTTACTTGGACTTTTTCTCACCCTTTCCTTTGATGTCTGCTCCCATGTTATGAGATGCTGTAATGAACTTATTATGAACAAATGAAGAATCCTTTAAAGTGTTTAAGAAGAATGTTTTTTTCTCATGTAATATGTTCCTAGTTTCCAAGACACTAAACTATAATGATACTCAGTTTTGTATAATGTAATGAATGTTTATTAGATAAAAAGGTGGGATGTCATAGATGGTATCAAAGGATGGTTTAGTTATTTGTGGAAATTAGGATATGAAAACTTTAGGAAGTAGCCTATAGAAAAGTTTATATATAGAAATATTCCTTGTATTTTGGTGAGTATTGAGTAAGGGGTTCCCAAACAAATACATCCATGTCTGGATACGAGCAGGTAGAGGTGGCTATGGCACAGATTTACATAGGGGTAAATCCTGAAAACCTAGCTTTAAGCTAGACTCGAATGAGAACTGGTACACAAAAACAGCCCTTTCTGCACTCTTGGTTACGACACTCCCAGGGGATATGCTTTGGTAAATTCATAAACTTAGTATGAACCATTATTAAAGGAACAAAAATAATATAAAATAAAGATTTCCATAAGAAAATATGATCATGGATAACCTGGTTTGGAACCTAGGGGATCACAAGTTAGGGTATACTTTTCTTCTACAAGTTATCCTTCTATGCTTTATGTTTCTTTTCACGGTTATTGGCTAGGTATTTAAGCCCCTAAATGTACATTATTTTCTTAGTTAATGGCGGGAAATGGAAGAACATGTCCCAAAAATCTATGTGATAGGAAATGTGATGATGGCTCTATTAATATGACAGAGGTGATTAGGGTATTAAAAGATGATTATTATTTTGGAAGATGTTCACTATTTGGGGAACCCTATTTTATCGAGGTAAATAGAATACCATGGTATTTTCTTTGAGGAGTAAAGGTTGACTTATATTTTAAATAATCGATGAATTTAAGGCGGGCTTATAGTAATTTAGGTTACATATGGAAATGATTAACCTATCTTGGGGAAAATGTGATTAGGTTAGTTACTTTTGTTATAATATGATAAGAGTGGTTGATGTAGTTTGAAGATTAATAATAATTTATATCTTGGAAGACTATGTTATGATATCATTCTTATAATTCAGTTTCAATATTAGTTTGGTTTATTTTGAGGAATTTTAGGGACAATTATTTATGGAATGGTCTATGATGAACATTGGGTAGTACCATGGAACTTTGAACATTTAAAAGTAGTTTCCCTTCCTATGGGATTCTTTCTTTTTGAAGAGTTGTTTTATCTTACCCTTTCTATTTTTTGGGATAATAGAAGAAATAGATAGTTAATCATTGGTGGATTATGTGATTCTCTAGAAGATGATTCTTGTGAATTGATGAGACCAAGTAGTTTTGAATACTGATTGTTTGTAGAAAAGATTAATTTTGGTTGAAACATATTAAAGGATGAAACTATACTTGAAGGTAGGTATATTTCCCTGTGTTTTATTCTATGTAGTAAATTAATTCCCCAAAACTATGAAAATGAACATAAAACAAAAATGTTTTTTGTTAACGTTTCCTACTGGGAAATCAAATACCGTTTAACCCATCATAAGTTTGTGATTTTCCTATTGTTAACTTTATCCTAATCATTTTTTTCTATCACTCTCCCTCAGAATGCGTCCCTTTGTTTTCTCCTCAATGTCCATGATTTCCTCCATGGAATCCTAGTATGGGTTAACTCAGGTGACCTTTTTACTTCCCTTTATTTCTTTTAAAATAATAGTGTTACTGACTCTTTTTCCGATGTGGGACTTTCAATGAAATTTCCAAACCCGATTTTAAAAATTGCGAGGACGCAATTTCTTAAGGGGGGAAGATTGTAACGGCCCAAAATTTTGAATAAATATTGTTTCCTAATTTTTTGTGTTATTTTATAATCAAAAAAACTGTTTCATTTGATAAAATGAGTATAATTAAAATGAGACTGTTGGGTTTTGACTGTTATATGATCCTTGGTCAATATGACCTCTGGAAACTAAATTTTTCGATTACTGTCTCTAAATACATGTGATATTGGTTAATTAATATAGAATGAATACTTGATGGCCTCATCCAGTAGTCTCGGGCCAATCGAAGCCCATCTAACGGAACATGGGAAGGATGTTGCACCACTGGGCTTTGCTCTGGACCAAACCCAAGCAGAACCTCATCATGTGAAGCTAGAATGGAATCGCCTTCGTGAGAAGTTCAAACTGATATAAATTACTACTCGTGCAATGTTGGCTGAGCCACCCCTGGATTCTATCACCCTAGCACACCTTACTCTTAGGTCATATGCTGGTGTTATAAAGGGATATGTAATGAGACCATAAAAGTCTTGTGTAATCCTTTGTTATAAATAAAATTGTGTTCTCTTCTTATGGCGAAGTTTTTGAATATTCAAATGTCCGGATAAATATAGTATGCATATTTTTGATGAATTTTAGAAAAATGATATTTTAAAAATGTTTATGTAAACATTAAATAATTAAAAATGTGTAATGATTTTCAAAATATGGTCTTCAACAATTGTGTTCAGTACAAAATTTAGAATCTAAGAAGAGCAACACAATTTTTGATGAATAATAAATTATGAATAGTGAATTTATGCTTAGAATAGTAATGTGACCAAATAGATTAGTAATCTCGGTTAAAGAAAGTATTAATATAATCTAGGCACCTTGATTAAGTAATGAGATTCAATAAAATAGGTAAATAACTGTTTTAGAAATTATTACTCAAATATTAGTTTTTTCATGTGAATATTATATTTTAATTAAAAATTAATTTAAAAATATTTTGAAAAGTATTTTTATAAAATGGATTTCATTTTTGAACTCAGAGCATCGACATTATTTTAAAGTAATTTTGGGGGAATTTTCTTAAAAAAATGAATTTTCAGTGAATAGTGTATTTATATAAAAATTAAATTAAAAATATTTAGAAAATTATTTTTATAAAATGGAGTTCATTTTTTAAATCAGAGCATTGATATTTGCTTAAGGATATATTTTTGGATTTTTCTGAGGTGGTTGAATTTTCAGTGAATAGTAAATATACAGTTTTAGGGTTTCGGTATGTTTAATGACATCATAACTGTGTCATGATGATGTCATGAGATATTTTATGGGTTGACCGTCCATAGGTGATGAATTATTATATGGGGGGCCCATGTGGCCTAACTCCATGGGAAATACCATTGGAGAGCCCAAGGTTTTGAGAAATCCACTTGTGAGGTGTCCCTTGGCCATTAATGCCTTGTCCCCTCACATTCCCTATAAATACCCACACTTTCCACATTTAGTTCTCACTAACAACTCTCCCCCAACGAATATATAGTCTCATTACCTCCCAAGGAGTCCCCTTATGGTTCCCCAATCCCTCAGGGTCCCAGACATTGAGTTTTAAGAGATACGTTTTATGGTAAGGGATCCAAACTCTCACATTCTTTTTAAATGCTCTCTTTTAAGTCATTTCTTATATGCTACATGTTCTTATGTTGAAGTATGTTATTTTATATTCCTAATAAATTCCTTTTCATATACATATAATGAGAGATCCCATCTTACTCTCATTATTTAGTTTTATGAATGTTTATGTGGGGTCGTTAGGCTACCGAAATTTATGTAACAAATTCTTTCTCCCTTCTCTTTTTTCAAGATCTATTATCATGTAAAGTCTTTCAAGATTCATTTTAATTATGTTTCGGTATGATCTCTATATATATCATATTTATATTTTATTATCATATGATGAGAGACCCCATTTTATCTCTTCAATTCAGTATTTTGATGTTTTAAGTGGCGTTATTAGGCTACCGAATTTTTAAGTTGTTCTTTCACCTTTCTCGTTTTGAAGTTCCACTTTCATTTTCAGTCTTTCAATTTCCTTTTTATTATGTTGGGTTATGATATATATATCTATCATACTGATATTTTATGATCATATGATGAGATAACCCATTTGATCTCTTCAATTCATCATTTTTATATTTTAAGTGACACCGTTAGGCTGCCGAATTTTTAAATGGTTCTTTTACCCTTCTCGTTTTAAAGTTCTACTTTCATGTGAAGTCATTAAAGATCCTTTTTATTATGTTGGGGTATGATATCTATATATATCATACTTATATTTTATGTTCATATGTTTAGAGACCCTATTTGATCTCGTCAATTCATTTTTTTGAAGTTTAAGTGACACAGTTAGGCTGCCGAATTTTCATAAGAGAAAAATTATTTTTGTCTTCGTTATATGTTTTTCATTTCATATGGTATATCATTAAAATTTCATTACCATGTTTTATACCCTTTATATTCTATCCACATACTATTTTATATATCATTTATGAGTGGATGACCCATGTCCCCTCTCTTTTCAATGTTTTTTAATCCCCGAAACATAGTCGTTATGCTGCAGAATTTCCGTCTCAAAATGTCTCTATCTCTTGTTCTAAATTACTTTTATTTTATTAAGTTAATACTCAAAGATCTCTCTTATATAGGGGTATTCACATATATAAAAAAATGTTCTATTTTAAATTCTGGGATTTACATACATGAGACCCACCATCATTTTCAATGGGTTTTAGAGTGACACAAAGATCATGTCTTTAAAGCAGTTTTTTTAAAACGTTATGATTATGAAATGAAACCCATTCTTTTATGATATATGGGGTTTTTATGAAAATATTTATGATGATATATGTGGATCAGATGATAAAAAATACATTTCAAGGGTGTGCCCTGATTGCGCTCCTATGTGTTGGGTAAAGACTTAATCTCTAGAGATAACTATTTTTAACGACACCTTGGTGAATAACCTCGGTAATTTTTAATGGCACCTTGGGGATGGACCTTGGTGAAATAGAAATGGTTTCCAATATTAAATGTTGTAGCCACATATTCATGTTATGAAAATTTTTATTTTTATTATGATATGCCTCATGATCTATTTCTCAAGCCTTTATGTTATTTTTCAGGACTTTTGATATATCTCAAATTCTCATGTAAAATGTATCCCTTGTTTCCATTACTGGGACTTTTTCTCACCCTTTCCTTTGATGTCTTCTCCTAGGTTATGAGATGCTATAATGAACATAGGATGAACAAATGAAGAATACTTTCAAGTGTTTAAGAAGAATGTTTTTTATCTCATGTAATAAGTTCCTGGTTTCCAAGACACTAAACCTTAATGATCCTTGGTTTTGTATAAAGTAATGAAAGTTTATGTGATAAATAGGTAAAATGTTATAGGTGGTATCAAAGGATGGTTTAGTTATTTGTTGAAATTAGGATATGAAAACATAAGGAAGAATCCTATAGAATAGTTTATATATAGAAAATATTCATGGTATTGTTTTGAGTATTGAGTAAGGGGTTGCCAAGAAAATACATCCCTGCCTAGATACGAAGAGTTAGAGGTGGCTCTGGTATAGATGTACATAGGGGTAAAACCTGAAAACACTGCATTGAGCTAGACTCGGACGGGGACTGGTACACGACAACAGGCCTTGCTGTACTCTTGGTTACGACACTCTCGAGGGATATACTTTGGTAAATTCATAAACTTAGTATGAACCATTATTAAGGGAACAAACATAAAATAAAATAACAATTCACATAAGGTTATATGGTCATGGATAACCTGGTTTGGAACCTAGGGGATCACAAGTTAGGGTATACCATTCTTCTACATGTTATCCTTCTATGCTTTAAGTTCTTTTTCACAATTATTGGCTAGGTATTTAAGCCCCTAAGTGTACATTATTTTCTTAGTTAATGGAAGGAAATGGAAGAACATGTCCCAACAACCAATGTGATAGGAAATGTGATGATTTACATATTAATATGACAGAGATTATTTGGGGATTAAAAGATGATTATTATTTTGGAAGATGTTCACTATTTTTGGAACCCTATTTGATCGAGGTAAATAGATTACTATGGTATTTTCTTTGAGGAGTAAAGTTGACTTATTTTTTTGAAGAATCGATGAATTTAAGGAAAACTTTTAGTAATTTAGGTTATATATGAAAATGATTAACCTACCATGTGGAAAATGTGATTAGGTTAGTTACTTTTGTTATAATATGATAAGAGTGGTTGATGTTGTTTGAAGATTAATGATAAATTCTATCTTGGAAGACTATGTTATGAGATAGTTCTTATAATTGGGTTTTCATCTTGGTTTGGTTTATTATGGGTAATTTTATGGACAATTATTTATGGAATGTTCTATGATGAACTTTTGGTAGAACCATGGAACTTTGAACATTTAAAAGTAGTTTCCCTTCCTATGGGATTCATTCTTTTTGAAGAGTTGTTTTATCTTACCCTTTCTATTTTTTGGGATAATAGAATAAATAGATAGTTAATATTTAGTGTATTATGTGACTCTCTATAAGATGATTCTTGTGCTTTGATGAGACCATATAGTTTTGAATGCTCATCATTTGTAAAAAAGATTAGACTTGGTGGAAACTTATTAAAGGATGAAACTATACTAGAAGGTAGGTATATTTCCCTGTGTTTTATTCTATGTAGTAAATGAATTCCTCAAAACAATGAAAATGAACGTAAAACAAAAATGTTTTCTGTTAACGTTTCCTACTGGGAAATCAAATACCGTTTAACCCATCATAAGTTTGTCATTAACTTGTTGTTAACTTTCTCCTAATCATGTTTTCCATCACTCTCCCTCAGAACATGACCCTTTGTTTTCTCCTCCATGTCCATGTTTTCCTACATGGAATCCTAGTATGGGTTAACTCAGGTGACCTTTTTTACTTCCCTTTCATTCTTTTAAAATAATAGTGTTACTGAATCTTTTTCCGATGTGGGACTTTCAATGAAATTTCCAATCCCGATTTTAAAAATTGCGAGGATGCAATTTCTTAAGGGGGGAAGACTGTAACGTCCTGAAATTTTGAATAATTATTGATTCCTAATTTTGTGTGTTATTTGATACTCAACAAAATTGTTTCATTTGATAAAATGAGTATAATTAAAATGAGACTGTTGGGTTTTTACTTTTATATGATTGTGGGTCAATATAACCACTAGAATCTAAACATTTCGATTACTGTCTCTAAATACAAGTGAACATGGTTAATTAATATAGAATAAAGATTGGATGGCCTCATCCAGTAGTCTCGGGCCAATCAAAGCCCATCTAACGGGACTTGGGAAGGAGGTAGCACCACTGGGATTTGCTCTGGACCAAACCTAGGCTGAACTTCATCGTTTGAATCTAGAACGGAATCGCCTTCATGAGAAGTTCAAACTGATAGAAATTACCACTCGTGCAATGTTGGCCGAGCCACCCCTGAATTCTATCACCCTAGCACACCTTACTCTTAGGTCATATGCTGGTGTTATAAGGGGATATGTAACGAGACCATAACTTCCTTGTATAATCCTTTGTTATAAAAAAAATTGTGTTCTCTTCTTATGGTGGAGTTTGTGAATATTCAAATGTTCGGATAAATAATTTATGCATATTTTTGATGAATTTTAGAAAAATGATATTTTAAAAATTTTTATATAAACATTAAATAATTAAAAATGTGTAATAATTTTCAAAAAATGGTCTTCTATAATTAGGTTTAGTACAAAATTTAGAATTTAAAAAGATCAACTTAATTTTTGATGAATAGTAAATTATGAATAGAGACTTTATGCTTAGGATTAGTAATGAGACCAAATGGATTACTAATATCACTTAAAGAAAGTATTAATATAATCTAGGCTCCTTGATTAAGTAATGAGATTCAATAAAATAGGTAAATAATTTTTTCAGAAATTATTACTCAAGTATTAGTTTTTTTACGTGAATAGTGTTTTTTAATTAAAAATTATATTAAAAATATTTAGAAAATTATTTTTATAAAATGGATTTTATTTTTGAACTCAGAGCATCAATATTATGTCAAGGTAATTTTTGGCGAATTTTCTGAAAAAATGATTTTTCGGTGAATAGTGTATTTATATAAAAATTAAATTTTAAATATTTAAAAAATTATTTTAATAAAATGGAGTTAATTTTTTAAATCATAGAATTGATATTTGGTTAAGGTTAAATTTTGGGATTTTTCTGAGAAAGTTGAATTTTCAGTGAATAGAAAAAATACAGTTTTAGGGTTTTTGTATGATTAATGACATCATAACTATGTCATGATGATGTCATAAGATATTTTACGGGTTGTACATCCAAAGGTGATGAATTATTGTATGGGGGCCCATGTGGCCTAACTCCATGGGAATTACCATGGGAGAGCCAATGGTTTTGAGAAAACCACTTGTGAGGTGTCCCTTGGCCATTAATGCCTGGTCCCCTCACATTCCGTATAAATACCCACCCTTTCCTCCTTTATTTTTTACTCCCAACTCTCCCCCAATGATGCTATGGTCTCATTACGTCAAAATGAGTCCTCTCAAGGTTCCCCCAAGCCCTCAAGATCCCAACCTTTGAGTTTTAAGAGATATGTTTTAAGGTAAAGGATCCAAACTCTAGCTTTCTTTTCAAATGCTCTATTTTAAGTAATTTCATTTATTATACATGTTCTTGTGTTGAAGTATTTTATTTTTAATTCCTATTACTTCCCTTTTAATTAATATATATTTAGATATCCCTTCTTACTCTCATTATTTAGTTTTATGAATGTTTATGTGGCACTGTTAGGCTGCCGAAATTTTTGTAACAGATTCTTTATCCCTTCTCTATTTCCAAGATCTATTTTCATGTAATTTCATTCAAGTTCCTTTTTATTATTTTGGGTTATGATATCTGTATCTATAATAATGATATTTTATGATCATATGATGAGATACCTAATTTGATCTCTTCAATTCCATATTTTGAAGTTTTAAGTGGCCCCGTTAGGCTGCCGAATTTTGAAGTTGTTCTTTCACCCTTCTCGTTTTGAAGTTCTACATTCATGTCATGTCTTTCAAGTTCCTTTTTATTATGTTGGGGTATGATATCAATATATATCATACTGATATTTTATGATCATATGATGGGATACCCCATTTTATCTCTTCAATTTAGTATTTTGATATTTTAAGTGACGCCGTTAGGCTGCCGAATTTTTAAGTGGTTCTTTCATCCTTCTCATTTTGAAGTTCTACTTTCATGTCTAGTATTTAAAGATACTTTTTATTATGTTGCGTTATGATCTCTATATACATAATACTTATATTTTATGTTCATATTATGAGAGACCCTATTTGATCTCTTCAATTCATTTTTTTGATGTTTTAGTGACGACTTTAGGCTGCCGAATTTTCATAAGAGAAATATTATTTTTGTTATCCTTATATGTTTTTCATTTCATATGGTATATCATTAAAATTTCATTACCATGTTCTTATACCCTTTATATTATGTCCCCCTACTATTGTATGGATCATTTATGAGTGGGTGACTGATGTCCCCTCTCTTTTCAATGTTTTCTAAAACCCCGAAACATAGTCGTTATGCTGCAGAATTTTCGTCTCAAAATGCCCTTATCTCTTATTCTAAAGTTATTTTATTTTATTAATTGAATACTCAAAGCTCTAACTTCTATAGGGGTATTCACATATATACCAAAATGATCTATTTTAAATTCTTGGATTCACATACATGAGACCCACCTTCCTTTTCTTTGGGTTTTAAAGTGACACAAAGATCATGTCATTAAAGCAGTTTTTTTAAAACGTTATGATTATGAAATGAAACCCATTCCTTTTATGATATATGGGTTGTTTATGAAATGATTGATGATGATATATGTGGCTCACATTACAATAAAGACATTTCAAGGGTGCACTCTTATAGTACTCCAATGCATTGGGTAATTACTTAATCTCTAGAGATGACTATTTTTAACGACGCCTTGGTGAATAACTTCGGTAATTTTTAATGAATCCCTAGGGATGGACCTTGATGAAACTGAAATAATTTTCAATATTAAATGTTTTAGCCACATCTTTAAGTTATGAAAATCGTTATTTTTATTATGATATGCCTCATAATATCATTCTCATGCCTTAATGTTATTTTTCATGACTTTTGATGTATCTCATGTTCTCATGTCAAATGTTTCCCTTGTTTCCCATACTGGGCCTTTTGCTCACCTTTTCCATTGATGTCTGCTCCCATGTTATGAGATGTTGTAATGAACATAGGATGAAAAAAATGAAAAATCCTTTCAAGTGTTTAAGAAGAATGTGTTTTTTTCATGTAATAAGTTATTGGTTTCCAAGACACTAAACCTTAAAGATCCTCGGTTCTGTATAATGTACTGCAATATTTTGTGATAAAAAGGTGGGATGTTGTATTGATGGTATTATTTCATGTATTAGATGAAAAAATTGATTTACGGTGGTAATTGGAGAGGGGAGGGCTGGCCTTTATAAGTGAGGTGAGTGACACACTTGTAATTTTTCAAAAGAAAAAGATGTAACCACATTTTTCACATGCCACAAGTCTATAAAATGGACCATTACTAATAATTAGACATTATAATTTTAAAATATATCCATAAAATAGATTTTAAATAATATTTAGGTAATTTTAACCCTTATATTTTTAGTTTTACCACTAGTATATTCATCTATACATTAAATGCAGTAACTATTTTTAATGAATCCACTATCCATTATGATAAAAAAAATATGTTAAACCTAATTTATAATATAAATTATTATGATTAAATCTATGTAATCCATTTTTTTAAATTTCAATTCACATAAGAGGAAAAATTTAACTCAAAATTAAACCTAAAAATTTGAGGAAAAGTGGGTTTTCAAGAAGTTAATTTTTGAAGAAAAAATGATTTTATAGTCACTCTATTACTAATAATAATCATTATATGAAAAAAAATATTTATTGAAATATTATTTATCCATTTCATTTAAAAAAAATCTCATTTGGTATAATATTACTTTATTTAAATTGAGAAACATTATTCACATTAAAATAGTTTAAAAAACACATTTTTAATCCCAAAAATAAACATACAGTAAAATCCATTATATATTTTATTAAAAAATAATTAATTGGGTTAAATATAACAAAATAATACTTATTTTACCATAACTTATTTTAAAACAACAATGTTACTTTTAAATTGCTTAATTTATCAAAGTGAAATTACTTTTTTTTACAAAAAGTTCTATTTTCTACACTTTATCGAAAAATTAGTAATTTATAAAAACATTCAAAATTTCAGCCTAAGATAATTTTTATATGATGAATTTTAAAATAAAATTTATTTTTTATAACAGGATTCTAAAATTTATAATTTAATATTTTAAATTAAAACCTTATAATAAAAGAGTTTAATTAAAATTATTTCCTTTTTGATGTTAAAAATAATTGATATTGTCATAATGAATATAACTATCTATTTCATGAAAATTATTTTTTCTATAACTAAATAGGTTGTTAAATTATATTTTTTTTATTTATTTAAATCCATACATTCCATGTATAGTCATATATATGGGATACAAAATAGTTCCCCCCATTATGGGAAGTAGTCATACAGGGACCCCATAAATCAGAATATACATATTCCAATAGGGTTTTATATTTATGTGAATACCTTTTAAAACTAACTCATATATATTTACCATGAACATAGTATTCAAACAAATTAAGACCTCATGGGATTATATCGTTTAATATTCCTTGTTTTCTTAGTTCATTCATCCATTTTGAATTAACATGTCCTAATCACATGTTCCATAACATAGTATTATCTTTCATGGGGGAAAGTGTTACATTTATCTATTTATTATGAGTCCTACTATACAAGACATATATACCAATTATTAGGATAAATATTCTTATAGTTAGTGACCCCTTAGAGATCCAAATACTACCTTAATTAGATTTAAAATAAGAAAAATTCTAGTCAAAGAAATGTTGGGAAATAAGATTCTTATTCAAATATGGCACCCACCTAACCACCTCTATGTATTTGACCAACCCCTATTGTATCATTAGAGGAATAGTTCCTCTACCCATTATTTTGCACATTTTTTATATTTCATAGGAAAACCTCACCACTCTAAATATCTCTTATATTAGAGAATTACTCATGTTTATGATACATATGAAGTTAATGTATTTAATCCAATACCCATTAAACACACATATAATTAGAACATACATTTAGAACATCAAATATATAAAAATATTTCTCAAATAGAAAATTATGGTCACTATTATTAGTTTTTTACTTATAGTTGTCCCTTAAGAGAAATGTAAACATTTTTCCTGAAAATTGTACTTTATTTCAAACTAATAAATACATGCATGAAAAATTTCGTAGGTAGAGATGGAGTAAATTTCTATCAAGTAATGGCCAAAGATTATTTTTTGATGATGTTACATATATGATCAGGGCCATAGATGAACCATTGGATAAAAGTAGTTGTGAAATAGGAGGGAACAACAAGATTTCTAGGTAACAGAATAAATCTTGTTTGTAAAACAGTAAAATACATAAAGTAGTTATGAATAACACACACTATGTATCTCGGTTGGTGCAATGTCTATGGTTTTAGTCTGTGTTAAATATCCTACATTTTGGGATATATGATACAGAACATATACTCCCTGTAGCAGGACAAAATGGTGTATACATGGATTACATGTGACTATTGATTATTTCATGAATAAATCTTCAATAATTTTCATTATCTAAGAATTTATTATAATGTTCACCCTAGGGTCAACCTCTCTAGGATTCCACTCTCACACAATTTCTTTCTATTATAACAATTTATAAAATAACTAATATAAAACTAAATGTATTGTTATTATAATCGGTGGTATTACAAATTCATATTAAATAAAAAATCTAATGGTGAAAACAATATAATTGAAAAGTAGTTAGTGAGAAGATGATTCTGTTCTGAGGTGTAACCAATGAAGAAAATCATTATTCACTAAAATATTAATTTTCAAAATTTAATTCAATTTAGACGTCAACCTTCTCAATCCCTCCCATTTGAAATTTTATTACTCTACACCAACCCTCTAATTGTGGGATAATCACCCTCACATAATAAAATTAATACTAAATTGACCCTCTATATGTAATGTTATGATGATAAAGGAGAGGAGAAAGGTTTAATATAAAGAACAGTCAAATAGAGAATATATATGGCTGACCTCACACCACAAATAGTTTATCCACTACTAAAATAATGAGAATTTAATCACAATAAACTCAATCAGTCACCACACCACCTAGAATAATAAATGAAGTTATTTATACCTTTTCATGGAGTATAGAAGGGAATAGTGGTGTAATTAAAAAATAAATATACAAGAGAATATATAACGAATAAAAAATAAAAATCCCAAATGCATTAAACTATAAAAATTGAAAAATTCCACCATAGATCCTAGAAAATGGATCATCAATGACAATCCCTTTAGAAGGGAAGTTGTGGTATCAATTAATAGGCATGGTAGAAGCAAAATTTAGATCAAAATACTTCCATAGAAAGACCATGCCTATTTGACATAATAAAATATATAATTTTGAAAATTGTTCTTTTTATGTTTTTTTCTTATACTATATGAATTATCTCACAAAACATTTAAGCTCATTTATCCATAAATTTAATAATGTTTTTTGAAATATATAAATAATTTTCTGTCCTAATATGTTCATTGAATTCCCATGCATGAGTTTGAATTGAAATTATGTATTTGAATGAGGTCTAATGTGGAGACTCAATAGGTAATTAAACTGATCACCATAAATTTCTCTTGAATCCTTCAAAATTTCATGTAGTTTTGAAAATCCATTCTAGACATATAGTCCCATAATTAAACATCATCCAAACATTGACTAGAAATATAGTCTAATGGAATCCTAATCTCAATTCCATGTTCTTTAAATTTAATATTACCAATCAAGAGTTTTCAACAGATTTATTACTTATTAGAAATTGTGTCCTCTATGTCCTGTGAAAATTTTAAATGAATCCAAACAACCAAGAATATTTTATAGCATAAATATTGAGGTAAATTATAATATGTTGAATCCATCCAACTCTAACTTCATTTCCACTTCAGCCTTCCAAATGTGGGATGTACATCTAATGATCGTTAAGAGAAATGAATCCCAATTAGAGTAAAGAACCTAAAATAAATTTAATATATAATTATAGACAATATAATATTTTTAAATAAAAATACAAAATTTCAATTGAAAGGGAAAAATGTAATTTCCATGAATATTTTATTTTTTTAATATAATAATTTTGTTTCACAAAATCATGAATTCAAATTCATTTTGGGAGAATTAAATCATTTATTATTTAAACTTTTTTCAATAAAATCATGATTTTTCAATATTATTATGTGTCCATTTTTTACTTACAGACTATATAGGTTAATAATACACACCATGTATCCCCTATCTGTATTCTTTGAATTTATAGGAAGTGAAGGCCTAGGTGGATGTTTTCCCAAAAAGACTGTGTTGGTTAAGACTACACACTATATAACTATGGAGTATACATGAGTAAAATTGTTACAAATTAGTTCCCTTACAGGACAAAGACACCATGTAATTTAGCATACAAATCTTATAGGTGGAATCCATATGTCATGTGGTGTGCTAATTTATGTTTAGGATATTTCTTAGGGGTTACACACGGTGTACCCTATTGCACACATGATGAACTCTTTCCCCTACTGATGAAATATCATATCACCTACCTCAACACACAGATTTGGTAATTTTAATATATAATTATTAGTTTTTTTCATATAGAATTTGATAGATTCATTTTATTCAATATCAAAGATGAGACATAATGTGATTTAAGTATGTTACTAGCTCATCAATTGTAGATTCTTAATGATAAGGTCCAGGTTTGTTATTTGGTGTAATATTAGGGTCATTGCCTCCCTTGGAAGTCATATTTATGTAAATGAATGGGCCCCACACCTCTTTTATATAGATATGTTTGGTATCCCATCTTTCATAACTATTTCACGATTACTCTATCTATAGAGTAGGTATCCCCCCAACAAAGAGATCATGACCGGTGTCATTCCTCCAACGAGTTCATAATCCCCTTGATCATTTTATACCAATTAATTTATCATGGTTTCCCCACTATAGTTTTTAGAGGTGATTTGGGTTTTATAATTATTGATTATTAATCATAGTTGTGCATTATACTCCTGTAAACTTTGTTTATCATTATTCAAAGTGTTGGTTAGCCTATATGTTTCGAGAATAATGACTTGGAAATAGAGGGTAGTATAGATTAGTAATATCATTATTTATGTTAATACATTAGTAAACATTAGTTACCCCTGGATTGATTCTAGTAGTGGGGTGAAAAAGAGTTTTATAATATCATATTCATTGTCACTTGGGTCTTCTAGGGAATTATGGGTTGCCTTTGGGACTTTTTCTTTTAGTTACGCTATCAGCCTTAGGATTTATGTATTTTATAATGCACTTAGAATTCCTTGTTTTAGGTCATGTGTTAATCTTGTATTGGTGTATAGTTGATCTATAATTCTATACATCCTTGATATTTTTAGTCGTTGATCATACATGGTCCTTTTCATGTTCAACTATTCACTACTCTCTTAGGCAGTGGTTACAAGTTGACTAGTTTTTTGTATTTCAAATTGATTTTGGGGAATACTAATGGGTATGTTTATAAAAAACACTACATGGTCCATGTTCTCACATGTTTTATTTCTATAAAACTGATATACAAGTTCAAATAAAGTCATGGAATATGTATGCAAGTGTTCCCTATTTGGAGTTGATGCCTTGTGTCACTTGGTGATACATGATGGATTATAGTGGGTTTTTTTGATAAAAATAACTATTTTGATTAGAGATTTTACTAGGGTTACATGGAATATAGAGGAGATTTACATTGTACTTTATTATGGGGTTGAAATCCTTTTGGTTGTGTAGTTATTTTGATAAATACAGAATCAATATTGTGTTGTATTTGATGTCTCAAGATTGTGTTGTGTACACTTTAGTTGATTATATATATATTCATACTATTGGTATATGTATAGTTTTTATTAATTGAATATATGTATCTATTATAGATTGATATAGTATAATGCCTATAAAATTGTGACATATGCCTACTCAGTGCTAGTCATCATCCACTGACCTATTGGACGTAGGTTCTTGTATCAGTCATGGCTTACCGCTTTCCAAGGATGGTCTCTAGTTAGTCAGGTCATGTATGTTTAATTGGTGTACATTCCATGAATCCTCTCATTGTTTTACCGTATGTAAATAGTGTAATCTATGTGATCAATGTGAATGATGTAATTATGTTTCGTGTATTAAATGTTAGTAGAGAAACAAGAGACAAAAGTGATTACCTGATATGTATGTGGTGTACACATTGTGTAACATGTAATATCAGACATGGAATATATCCTGAGTCCCCTATACATGTTATGTGGGTGGAAAAAACAGTGTACATTGAAGTCAGTTGTTTGTAAACACCATGTAACTCATTCCAAATCATGGAAGGTACAGACAACATAGGTATGTTGTGTGAGTCAACACACAGAGAATTAATTAATGAATGATCTAACAACATGGAATGAAGTAGTCTATACAAATAATGTGATATAGTTCTCATACTAAGTACATGATGATTGATTTTTGATAAGTTATATTTAATTAAACAGTTTAATTAATATTTTTTTGTGTTATTCAAAAAATACATGACATGTATGGTTATTATAGATGTTGTGAACTTCATGTGCATTAGTAGGGGTTCACGATGTGTATATTCATGGCATGTTTTGTGGTCATAAATGTCATGCATATTATATGTCTTAAACAATAGAATAACACACCATGTGATAT
Source organism: Viscum album (assembly GCA_963277665.1). Classification (NCBI taxonomy): domain Eukaryota; kingdom Viridiplantae; phylum Streptophyta; class Magnoliopsida; order Santalales; family Viscaceae; genus Viscum; species Viscum album. The sequence goes on from OY728155.1 coordinate 1,454,045,937, forward strand.
CATGAAACTAAATTTATGAAGTCATGTAATTTAAGTAAAAAGTACATGATAAGAACCACACATAGTGGCATTCACACATCATGTGTGTGATAGTACATGTAGTGTAATGAATAAGGGTACACGTTTTTGTTGTTGTACATGTTTTGTATATTAAATTCTATACTAAATTTAAAAATGTTACTGGGAAGGTACATGAAGTGTTCTTGGTCGGTATAGACTGCATACTCAATAATTTTAAATTAAAACTAAATAATTTAATTTATCTAAAATTACAGAGAATGATAATCTCAATAACTATTTATAAACATAATTAAGATAATGTATTAATTAATTAATAATATAAATAATTAAATTAATATTGGAAATATATATTAAAAAAATAATGAATTAAAATCGATAATATCAAGTTAAAATGATTAGTAATTTCATTTTGTGAAAGATTATGATCTTATCCGACCTTAATATTTGTTGGGTTTCTATTTAATTTAATTATTTATTACATTGGTTTTTATGATAAATTTACTATTTAATTAGATGTGTTGATCATTATATCATTAATTATAATTAATATTTATGAGTATATATTTTCATGGTTGATTTTTTGTAACCATATACCCCTAATATTCCCCACCTATGATTGAGTATGATTATGTAATAGAAGGAGATCAAAGTGAGGGGATATTGTTCAATAATGTGCTGAGATGAATGAAACAATAATATACAATAGTTAAATATGGAATTATAAAACATGATATATGCACCAAATTAAGTTGTCATTACACTAAGGTCTATGGTTAGTTTATCCTCCAATTGATAAACCAACCAATAGTTAAATAATCATGACTCGAAAACATGTTTATTTTATTTTTTCATGTGAATGATTTTTTTTATTTAATAAAGAGTTTAATTGATGTTTAAGAGTGATCAGAAATAGTAGATGAATTAATGGTCTTACAATACTAAATAAAATAAATATATTATTTGTAAATTATTTTATCCATCCATCCATTATTAAGAAAAATTTATTGAAATGAGTGGGCCCCAAGCCCAAACAGGTCAAGGGGGTCTGAAACAATGGATCCACATAGCATTATCATTGACCAGACTAACACACTCAGAGGGAATGGATAATGTGCTATTAAGTATGATACAAGGGTTATCTGGATTACCCATAAATCCATGATGTTAATAACCTTGTTCCCCTCTCTCCATGTGTGGTTAAGATCATTGAAACTGTTGAAAAACATAAGCATCTTAAAAATAAATATGTGATAATCCAAGGGGTTATGATAAAATCTCAGATAGATGTGTGGAGAATTGAAGAATATATTTTAACCTAGATTAATATAATATAATTAGTGAAGAAATCCTCAAACCCCTTGAGTAATATATTGTACTTTATCCATTGCTAGGACACATCCATTTATTGATGTGTTTTAATAAATTATTTTTTATGAATTAACTAATTCATCCCCCAACCCTCAAATGGACCTAATGCCTTCATTTCAATTTATTTTTATATAACCCCCTTTCAAAGTATAATGTGGAACCCTTTCAAGGTCTATAGGCTCAGATATTACATGGGCCATAGGCTTAGATGATTACATGACACGATGGTCTTAAGGAATTCATCCAAACTATATACAAGGAACTGCCACTCCTCAGCATCTGCGTCATGATAGTAGCTCTCCACCATCGCGTGGTCGTCTGGCTAGGATTCTATGGCATATACAGTCTGGTCTTGATGTCATATCCATATCCTATCATTCTGAAAAATCCATTTAGATCTAATATGATGAGTGTACCTTCTCTAAATCCTCTTCTGGGGTTGCTCCTTTTTTGTAGTACCTATCTGGGGAAACTGCATGTGGCCTGAAGGCCATGAGGTGGCCTGAAATCCATACTGACACTAAGGCCTGGGTGACCTGAATGCCATTAGGACTCTAAGCCCAAACTGGTGGCCCAATGTGAATAGTTCCTACTACTACAATACTGAACATTAGCTGCTACAGTACCTATTATAGTACCCCACTATGTTCAATCTCTTACACTACCTACATAGTGTACAGTTCTACTATAGTTCCCACACAGTGTACAGTCTGCTATAGTTCATGCTACAGTACATCCTATAGTATTGCTATAATACCTGGAAATATGCTTCGACCTGGTTTTGAACATGGGTCCTGTGGATGCACATAAGGATACCTGACCAACTAGGATAAGGCTCATGTGCATAACTAATTCATCATCATGTGTATTTTCAATTAAAATAAATGGTGTAATATAGACACACATATTCATGAAATCCTAGTCCATGATGTCAGAATTGGTGATTCCACTTAATATATCAAGGAACTACTAGTTAATGTTTTTAACAATACTACTTACATAAATACCTTCAAATAACTTAGGCAACCAATTTTTGAAGATATAACAATTGGAATATGGATCCTTTACAATATAATATCCATATGATAAGATATTCAAAATCCAATGGTGATGTCTATTATGGTTTAAAAACAAAATGGGTTATTAATAAATTTAATTGATTATGTTACACTTGTTAATCAATATAATGTACAAAAACAATTACTAAATGCTTTAATAAAAATAATGTCATTCAACCATGAAATAATCCAATTTTTTTATTATAGAAATAAAATATCATCAATAGTTTTAACATTGAGGAGTGGTATAGTCACTTAAACATCATACTATGATAAAAGAGGATGTTTCACAAGCTATATTCCCTATTTCATATTGATCCCTAAAAATTGGAATGTGAGGAGGGGAATTCTATATTCTATCTACACCAAGATGATTAATTTTTTGTTAAATGAAATATATTATCATACATGACTAGTCATATCCAGAATCTTTATAATGAAATGGATTAATACACCATGTTGTCTAATGTTTTTGACCTTCATCACAAGAAACAATGACTTTATTACTACAATATCTCGAAGGAACTATCTTTATTCATTATTAGAAAAGGTTATCTCACTAGACCCCATATAGTTAATATGAATAGCTATATTGATCACTTATAATTACTGGGTCTGAAGCTACACAATTAGTTGTTTCACAATCCTAGTTCATACCTCACATCCCTATAGCTTCTGTAGTTATATTATGAATTTTAATATGAAAAATATATAGAGTATTCTCTTAGATATCTTGACTATAATATAATATGGGGATACATACATGAAGCATGAAAAATCATCAAAACATATGTTGAATGATATGGATATAAAGAAAAAATCCATATGAATTATTAAAAATCTAATTCTACTTCACAGTATTCTACCATAAAGAGGAGGATTAAGAGGCAAGGTAAGAAGGATGAAACATGATGTTTTTCTTTTGGCAATATATTCCACTAGAAGAATAATTCCAACTCAATGATGAAGAAAGGAGAATATTTAGGTTCGTTGATTATCAACTGTAATAATTCCATTTATATGAATTAGGCATTAGAAATAACTTGTGATACTCAAATTTTTATCCAAATATAGAAATCATGTAAATACTAGAAGATAGAAATTTGTAGATTGAATATTAGATCTTATAATGATGAATGATTGGATATAATGGATATTATGGACTATTTTCTCACATTATCAATATAACTGATTTTAAATTTTATGAATTTTTTATATGGACATTGTTACCAAAAACACAAAATCTATGTCTACTGTAGACATGAATGTCATTATTTTAATGTTTAGAAATAGGAATCGAAACATTTATAATGGTAGAATATATAATGGGAAGGTATATTTGAATAAAGTACTTTTAATAATATATTATTTAAATTGAATATTGGTAATCAATACAGAAGAAAGCTCATATAACTCATATCATTCCCATTATTGACATCACTAGCTTGTTCCATAGATATATAAGAATTTGATAATGATACATTAAGAAGTATAATTATATTCTTGTCAACAAAAAACCCTATATATATTTCATACTTGTTTTCAGGGAAAACCAAATAAATAACCTTTTATCATAATGGGGAAATAGCCATAGAGGTTCTATAATTAGTCCATACATATGTGAATGGACATTTTCTAGTTGATTATAAAGGTGAATTGTCTTATATTATATCTTTAATTTATGAATTTTAAATATATGTATATGTTTACATAAAGAGGTAAATGTCAAATTACTTTGTGATATTTAGGATATATGTGACTTAATTGGAGGATATAATTAGTAATTAGATAAATAATCTATTTTTAGACTGTATAATAGAATATATTAATCAAGAGTTCATTTATTATCCAAGAGAGTTTGGGATACTGTATCAACTCAATCCTCCTTATACACCATATTTGAATTGTGTCAGTGAATGGAGGAACCACAACTTATATGACATGGTATTATTTATGATGTACAATGGATTTATTCTATTATCCTAAAAACTAAAATAAAAATAATAAACTATGGTCAAAATAGGTGGTAAATATAATCCCATCTGAGTTGATTGTGTTAGGTTTATGAAGTCTATTTTCAGGTGTCTTATTTAAGTTTACCAAAAAGATGAAGACCAAAAGAAGTTTTGGTAAGAGTTGTTCATTATCAAAAATGATTCTATAGCTGGTGGTTGGTTTTTAGAATAGTAAAAATTGTATGAGTTTGGTGTTTTTGTTAGTTTTCATTTAGTGAACAATGTGGAATAGAAGTTACATGTATTTTTTGGATTTTCTCATTTTTTAGAAATTAAAGGGTAATATAGAATAATTATTATATTCAGTGATAGTGTTCCTTTTTTATAGGAGATATACAATCATCAGGTGTCAATGGTGAGTCATCTGTGAATCTCAAATGATGGTGTGACAAATTGATCAACTAGGCCTCATAGTAAGACTGAGGTGGGACCACTTCTATAATTGAATGAAATTTATGTTTGTGATTTGGAAATAATGTTAAACTCATATATTTTGATACTAATGATTTTTATTTTTAAACATTATATCATTTTATATTAATAGATATGGTAGTGTTTTCTAATGAACATATGACTTAATTTTTTGAACCACGTAAATCATTGAATCCCTTTCTTGCATTATCTATTATTCAATATTTTGAATGTTATTGATGAGATAAATGGGGTGTATATTGAATAATTTATGTTTTATAAGGTGTGTGTGAATATAAAAATGTGATATATCACAATATATATTCCTAAAATAAGTATTATTTTAGATAGATTTCTCCACATGTGATGCTAAACTGAAATGAAAAATGTGATACATTTAGATAAATATATAAGTATTATAGATAACAATTAAAAAATGATCCATTTCATTAGAAGTTATGAATATGAGGATATAAATTATTAAATATGGTTATAATGAAAAGCAATCCCACTTTTAATACCAATGAAATTCAATTAGTACTAAAAAAGATTTGAAAATCATTTTTTTCTTAAAAATTACGGTTTTGTAAAATTAGTGTTTTATTTCAAGAATATAATTATATTATAATTTAATAATAATAAAATAAATTTTATAATATGGGTAATATATTCAACCGAAATTAATTTTTAATTCATAGGAAATAAGAATAAATAATTTTTAACATTTTAAAAAGAAACTTTCCTTTATGAACATTTTCCCACTATATTTTGAATTTTATTTAAATATTGAACTAACAAAATTTTGAAATTTATTTTAAAAAAATGGTCATTTTTTTATTAATAAAAAACATATAATAATATGTATTTTTTTATTTTTCTAAAATAATTTAGTTTTATGTGAATAGTGAAAAATACATTTTTTGAAAATATCGTGAATTTTATGAAATAACATGGATATAATCATAAACTAAAAAATATGAAACATTTTTGTTGACAAAATATAAGTTTTATATGTAAAACTATATTACATAAATAATTTATTTTTAATTAAAAACCTATATTTTTTGTATCTTAAGTGATATTTTCTCAAAAATTATTTTTAATACATTATACATTTTTATTTTAAAATTAATTTTTACCACAATTATAAATTGAATAAAATGAATTATATTCAAAATTTAGAATCAATGGGTCTATTTTATCAATCATTTAGGACATTATTTTTTGGCATAAAGATTAAGTTACCATAAGTAAATACATGTTAGCACAGTAAATTTTTAAATGGAAAAAGTAACAATTCAAATGATTGACTTATTCAAACATGTTAAAAAATGTTTATAATTGAGTTTTTGAGCCATTATGTATCTTATATTATTTTAAAATATTTCATCCAATATTCATGCTTAACATATGCTTTATTTATATTAAGATGGAATATTTTCTACTATTTTATTCTCACTACTCATAAAAGGGGCCACTCACTGCCCATTCAAAACCACTCTAAAACTCTAGTTTCGTCCTGAAAAACAACAATTTTAAACTCCCAGAGAATATTATTTCTCTATTTTGAGATTTTGGTAACAATATATCATCATATTTCATCTATTTCCAAGGTATCTTGTAAGAAAATATCAAATTATGCCATGTGATAAATCATTTTTACTGAACTTCTATAAATATATTTTTATATTCGAATTAAAATTATAAACTAACTATGTAATAAAATAATTATTATTATTTTATTGAATGTTATTTTCCTCTGACAATAATCATCAATCACTTTTTCACATTTCCGTTTAAGAAAATTAGAAACAACATTTGTGTGTGTGTTCATGAATTACCACAACTACAAAATGCCATGTTTAAATTTACTAATCAAAATTACATGTATAGTACTAGAATTGTATTAAAAAAATAAATATTTTATTTAGAAAATATTTTATTCTTTAAAATTATAAATCATATTATAAATTTATCTTGTTCTATGGAAAATGAAATTGTCAACAATTAGATCTTATACACTATCACCACCAAGAATGATTGTTTTTTATTTTTCTTTTAATTATTGAGTTATATATATATTCATGAGGATGGGTTTACTAGATAAATATAATTTCTATTATATAATTAAGGTATTTTTATAACAAATTGGATAACCAATTAATTATATGATCAACAAATGATCAGTGCCAATTTAATATATTAAAACAAGCATACTAGGAGGTAAATATTTTATTAAAAATATATGATATTTTCATATACATTAGTTATTAATCAAATTATCTTTTAATTATGATTTATAAAACTAATAAACACAAAATTATATCATTGTGCTACCTATTTAATTATATAATAACTAAATAACATTATAATCATTAATACATCATGGTATGTTCATGTTTAGTTCGGTTTGACCACCTACTTAAAAACGATATGAAATTATTTCATGGATTAATGTAGAAAAATAGATAACGATAAAATATCATAATAATATTTAAATAATTATTTGGTTTTTTTCTGGAATGGATACTTCAATCTTGGACTCAATAATTAAAAAAACACCCATCATTGGTTAAGAATCACCTAAATAAGCATATTATCACTTTCAACTACTAGGATAAAGAATAAAACACTAATTAAAGGAAATTGAAATATAAAATATCATAATAAAACATTCATCATAGTAAATTTAATGATTTTTTAAATATAATTTTTTTAATAAAAATGAATACCGACACCGCTCCTACGAAAATTGTATAAAACATTAATGTTATACAACACCCGATATAGGAAAATAGGTAAAAACCCACTAATATATATATATGGAATTATTGTAAATAATTAAAATAAATAGTTATAGTTAGGAATGATTTTTTGGGGATGTAATTAAATTTTTTTTAAAATTTATTCAGGATATTTGTTGTATGTAGAGAATGAATCTGGACCAAGTTAAGGGTTTTCATCACAAAATTCCTCTCTTTGAGGAATGATTTTTTAGTATGCGCCTAATTTCTATTATGTGGTTTATATACTAAATATATAAAATATTGAATCATTAAATAACTTTTATTAATTGTAATTTATGTTAAATTTAAATGACTATTTTTAAGGGGATTTTATTTAAATGATCCTCATGTTGTAAGGGGTTTTCATTACTCAAATCTTTTTCTTGAGTCATAATCAATCCTGTTCGATAATAATAATTAAATATTGGGTTAACAAACCCTATAATGATTTTATGTTTTATTTCAATGTTATTGTATAGGGAAAAAATAGTTTACATTGATGTATTATTACTTGATGAATTAATTATTTCATATAAAATATAATTTTTTTAAGAATACTTCCCATCCCTTTTAAATGATTTTTTTACATCCATGATTTTAATTCCCTATAATGTTATAATTTCTCTATTGGAAAATTATTTTTTTATCAAAAAATTTCCTTATATTCTACTTGATTAATTTCAAAACAAAATTTTCTTTATTCTTTTAAAGATGTGAGATTTCAATAAGGTTATGTCAAATTGTTGAGGTTTATACATCCTTTAAAAATCATTGTCTTTATCATAAAATCTAAATACATTTTTGATAAATTTTAGGTCTATTAGAAGATAAATTATTGAATATTATTTTTATAAATAAATGTTTCCATACTCTTTTCACTTCACCTTTTTGACGACATTGTGTCATTTTTAATGATGCACTTTTCGAGACTCTATTTCAAGTTTAAAATTTCCAATGTGATTTCACTTCATCTATTTGAAACCTTTATCAATATTTAAATTTTCAACCATTGGATGTAAAATTTAAAAAAAATTATAAATGATTTTACTTATCCTTTTTAAAAAAATACTTCTTAATGTGACCATAAATTTATCATTTTTTTTCAAAGATAAAATTGATTTCAAAAAACTCCTTTACAATTTCACCCCCATTTTCCTCTTTATATCAAAAGATTTATTTATTATTAAAATATTTTGGATGATTCACCTTCTAAATTATATAATGAATTATTATATTGAGTTGATTGAATTTTGGGTATTATCAATTTACCTAATTGAATAAAATATCAGTGATTCGATGTCGATATGTTTTGAAACCCATTTTTCCACATGGGTTATTTATGATGTGATAAATAAACCCATTTTATTTACAACGTGTTTTCCAGAAATGTTCAATAAAAGATATTTTATGGAACACAATGTATGTACAATGGTAGTTGGGTTCCTATGTCCCCCCATAATTCACTAGTTACAGTTTTATACTTAATAAGGTAATGGTGTTGATTGTGAACATGATTTTGATTAAAAACATTCATATGATTAATCAGGAACATGATAAAAATTATCAATGTTCATATGATTAAGAATGAATAATATGTATATTATTTATGTTTAGAAGATTAAGTACTAAAATGATGATAATTATTTATGTTCACAAGATTGATCATGAAAACTACACAGAATAGATACATTCATAAGATCAAGCATGAACATGATGTAGATTAGATACGTTCACAAGAACAAGAGTAAACTATATGTGGCTAGTTAAGTTAACAATGTTATGAATTACCATGTTTTTTCCTATGTCATAATTTTATATTATATGTGTATGTTATTATCCAAGTAAAACAATTATTATATCATGTTTCCACACTATTTTTTCCATAGTATCTGTTGTTATTTTAAGATTACACACCCTTCCATTATGACATAGAGATAACTCTTATTATTCATTGTTATTTTCAAAAATTTTGTAAAATAAAATTCCAAATAAAGACACTAAACCATATATTCCTAGTATTTAATGATTATTTTACAAGTTATAATCTTTACTTATAGAAATGGCGTAAAAAATATGTTTTTACCTTGGGTTTTCATAGTTGGTATCAATGTTGATTTTAGTTGTTTTTTAGGTTTAGTTTAGATATTTTTGGGATTATATTAGAGAACCTTAGTGAAAACACTGTATCTATATATATGTATTTGATGATATCCTAAAATATTGGTAAAGTCATTAGTAGTTTGGTTTCCTAGAAAAACATATTTATTTGGATTAGGTAATGTTTATATGGTTTTTCTATAGATGCAAGTAGAAAAATCACCCTAAAACTGTTTAGTTGAGCATTGAATCAATCATCCCCCTAATTCACGGTGACTGGGCATAATACTGTATAATTATCTATATACTAATAGGGGATATTCTTTGGCCAATCACATGATATCTATGAACCACTATGAAGGAATATTTTTGACTTAATTTATGGGATTAGGTTGAGAGGTATAAGATAACTTATATGTCTCTATATTCAATATAGGCGGGGAAATTCCAATGTATTATGATTTTTTAAAAGGGGGGTATTTAAAATAGTGTTTCATATATTAGTTTTTATGTTTGGAACACCTCAAAAGATTTGTCTTATCTATGATTATTGGTTCGGGATGCATCTTGACTGCTCATATGAGTCTCAAAAGAGTCCGAGTCGATATTGTTGCCATAACTATAGTATATACACCAACTAGATGGTGGAATTTAATTGTGGGAAATTGATATTGACCCTATGGTTTATGGAGGGGTATCCCCTTACATGCTCTTTATTTCGAACATGAATCAAAGGGGTCTCCCCCTTCTAACTCATTTTCTCTCCCCTTGTTTGTAGTGTGACTCTAGGTTGTTTTTAGTGACAATTCAAGGTATAATCTTCTCTCTTTACTCATGTCTCATCTCCTTATTCTTTTGAATTATTTAATATTGTTTTTATTTAGTTCAAAAATGGATATTTAACCAATGTATGTTAAAATCATTTTTTACAAGGATTTTTTGAATCCTAGGAATATGATGTCTCAAGTTGAAATTCACATATCACCACTCATTGTTTTTACAAATGTACATCATGAAACATGATTAACTAGTGAGTTATCACTGAATATTCCAAGGATAATTTAAAAAAACTATTTTAATTATAAATTTTATAGTAAATTAATCGTTGATGTTGGTTTGATATAGGAATTAAGATGGTTGTTGTAGGTTCAGTTGAACTTGCTCGGGCCTTAGAAACTGTTATCGACCATTAGATGTAAAAGTAGAAATCATTCAGTTTAAGGTAGGTGGTACTCATTCATCCCACATTTATTATTGTAAATAATTCAATATACATGTGGAATTCATGGAACTACCATTATGGGTATCGAGCCTCATTAATATTGTTTAAGTTTGTTAAAAACTAGATACTGAGATTGAATTGAACAAGGTGTCGAGGGCACCAATGGAACCGTAGGCACTGGCTTGAAATCTATGATATAGATGGAATGAATAAATAAATTTAATTATATGAATTTAGATTCAAGGCCAATGGGTATTCCATGAGAGATACCTTGTAGAGAATATTATACATGTCAGAAATTCCGACCGAACTAGGATGCCTGGGAAAGAGAATGTGTGAATTATCATTTCCCTAGTGTGACTTCCCATAGGGAATAGGAGAGCCTCAATGAGACCTAATGGGACCATGATAGGTTACCATATGATTTTTGACACTAGAAAGAGGGTGGACTTGAGAATGTGTAAATATAGATCTGGGTGTCACCTTAGAATCATTACTAATGATGTGATTATGAGGGGTATTGGATAGCGGTAAGTGGATTATGTGTTCGTCCATCCTCTACCATGCATTTATACATTCAATTGTTTTACCTTTAAGTTTTTATGGGTACCTAGAAATGATACCACAGACTCTTCCTATGGTCCTGATGAGATGTGATTAAATTATTGGGAATGCATATATGTACGTATTGGGATCCATATTTTATCCATTCTTGAGAATTATGTTGTATTTATTGGATGTGTAGATGTCATTGGGGAATCCAAAATATAATTCTTATGATTTTCTGTTGAGCCACATAATAATTATAAATATTATTGGATTCTACCATGGGTCAAAATGGGATTACCAATATTACAAGACTCCTTAATATTCATAGTATGTCTAGTATGTAGCCTTTTAGGATTTGAGATTTCATTGTTACAAATTGTATTATGACATTATTCCTTGTTAATACATAATATTATACCATTTGGTCCAAATAATATTATGTATTATGGATTAGTATTCCAAATATGATAGGGATTCATACATTTGGCATGATTGAATGGGTGATGTTTCCGATTCAGTGATGTACTCAGATGCTTGGGAATCATCCTTGAGCCATTTATTCTACATGGAGTTTAGAGATATTCCCATAACTCCTTTTATCTATATTTCTAGAAATTTATGATGAAATTTTTAACCAATTGATCATGAGATTATGGAATTCTTGGGTTTCATCCTAGGATCTGTTTTTATATGATTAGATTGATATCATGACCCAATTAGAGTCACCCTGACACGGGTCAAAGAAGCTATGGTTATTCAGGCTGACGAGCCTAAGGATCAACACCAATTACTAGTGAAAGGGAATAAATGTACACCGGATCAGTTATGGTTGGCACGATCATCATAACATACTGAGAGACACCTAATGCTAGCTGAAGCAGGTAGTATGGTGGTTGTTTATTTTCTATAGTATATTTATATATTTTAGCCAAGTGTCTCACGTGAATATATAATACATTACTGGTTATGTAAGAAACCTTATTGGTGGTGCCATTCTGAGTTATATAATCACACCCAAATCTGGTGGTCATGAAACATGGGTACCCAAGATGATAATTCCCTTGTTGTAGGCACATGATGGAAAGAGGCCTAGTATTATGTTGTGGATTGAGCTAATTCTTCTTCAGTGGGGTTGTCAACTGGGAATGAGGTGAGGCTTAGAGATATTTTTGATCCAACTCGTAATTTATTTTATTAATCTTCTTCATTATTTATTTTTATATGTGATTGTATTATTAAAAAATCATTCTTGTATGATTGTACTACTTCTGTGTTTTCTATAATTAATGATTGGGTTATTCTATTTTTCTTCCATTCTAAGATTCTTATCATTGATATTTTACAATTTTTCATTTTATAATTTACTATCCACCTTGATTAGAGGTTATAGTCTCCCCGTGGTACTAACCCATACCACTGCTACTAATTAGCAGCCTCTGACATACATGGAGGTGTGCCTGATTTATTTTGTAAAACCAATATAGGGAACTATTCAAGTTGCCTTCAAACTAGGGCATTACAAAGTGGAATCAATGATATTTTATTTTTCTCTTATAGTTTTTTATTTGGTAGATAGGATACCTAGGAATTTGTTGGATCCTATGATGGATATTAGGATGGTGAATCAAAAAAAATTATTCTGGTAATAATTTAATGTTACAAGGAATTAGGATAGATGTTTCTGCTTCTGTTTTTATAGTTGGATATAATATTAAGCTTGGCAGACTCGCATGGATATTTCAGGGTCCTGATTTATTATGTGTTCTATATATGGGCCTATTGGTAAGAGAAAAATGATTGGGGTTGACTATTGGAATGTAGATTCAAGATGCATCTTAGCAATTATATCAAAAATATAGGATCTACATGAAATAGGTATCCTAGTGTGATTATTTTCACAGATAAACATGGATTAATTATTTAATGGGTTATAAATGGGTCATATGATATTTTTCCTTATTACTACTTAGTGTAATTATTCTATGTAGGGTTGAAATATATATATATATGTTTTAATTTTTTGGAAATTCTTATGGATACAATAGAGATGAAACTAGATTCATCCATATACTGGGAGGCATGTAGAGAGCCTAGTTGATTGGGATAGGCACATGGGGCCTAAGTGTTGAACCCCCTATGGGTTGTTGTATTGAGGATTAAATTCTTTAAAGTACCAGTAACAACTTATATAGTATTTTTCTTATATATCATGGATTGTAATTCTTCATAACCAGTCTACTGATAATGTTTCCCTTAGAATTGATAATCTAGAATAATATTGTTGATTAGTAATTGACTAGTGGGGATACGATTATAAAGGGATTACTATAATTATTGGATTGTTGGGGAGATTCTGTTCTATAACAGGTTGTTGAGTCGAAATGAGGTTCTGAACCTTTTTATTTTTTGGACTTTATAGTGGTAATTTTTATGTGGACACATTGGTTTAATAAGATGGAAAATTGAGTTTTCCCATTGGTTGGGATCTTGTGGGTTTTGGTTCTTTGGGATAGGTTGGATGACCTAGATATCCATCGGAACAAATTAATATTTTTTTGAGTTTTTTCCTTGTGATTATTGTAAGCGAAACCCACGAGAGGTGTCATCTATATCCTTAGTGTGACTAAAAATAGAAAACCGTGGGTATTCATTAGATATTCTTGAGATTGTGCAAATTGTGAGGTGATGCATTTGGTTTGAGTTTGGGTTAGAAGGAAGGTAATTTTTTTGGCCTGACCTTGTTGAAACTACAGGCAATTTAGTTTCATGGTGAGAGAGAGAGTAGATACTAATGACTCTTATGACACCAGGTAGTGTTTATGCACACGGTTGGAATATAAAACTATCATACTATAGATCATGGTCAGTTTTTGTGGTGTTTCATCCTAGTTCTTTGGTATATGACTTACGGGAGTGTGAGTCAGATGATGTGGTCATTTGAAATGAGTTTTTATACCCAATGTGCTTGATGAGATAATAATGGTACATTCTAGTAGTTAATGGTACCCATTTAGATTGGAATTGGTTAGTTAATGGTTTGGAGCTGAGGACTGATGGGGTAGATAAAACACATTTGGGAATAGTGGATTAGGGTCTTTGATGAATTTGGGGATGTATTTCGGTGGAAATGGAGTTCCCAGAGATGGATCATGCATGGTGTCCTGGGTGATCTAGGAAAATTCTAGTCAGGTATTTATATTATGAGATGAGCAAGGATCCGGATGAGAGACATGTTTGTGGCAATGAAAACCATTGAGGTTACACTTGAGGAGTGGTATGATGTAAGATGTATATTGGGGAGACCACCCAAAGTTAGGAATTGACTTTTGTAACTATATTTAATTATCAAGTAGTGTCTTCTAGGTTAGGGTAACCAGGATTGGGTGTTGGAAAAACCTTAGTATTAGAGTATGAGCATCATTTAGAAGGATTATATAGAGGAGGCCCGACCATCATTTTGTCTAAGATTGAATACGATGATACAATTACTTAATTAGTTATGTCGTTTCAGAATCCAGTGGGATAATTTCAAGGATCAACTAGGGATTTTTATGGAAAACTAGTGAAACTAGGTCTTGAGAGTTTTCAATTTGAATTAACCCTTTTTGGATCATAATCAACAAATAATAATGGAATTATTATGTCTGAATTAGTGTAGTATGTTAGGGACAATACTAGGTAAAATAATCAATTAGGATATGTGTGATCACTGAGCGGGGGGTGGGAGGGGATCAATGACCTTTATTTTTATGAAAATTTTTATTATGAAAAAACTTATCTTTCAATTAAAGAGTTATCTCATTTATTAAAACAATAATATAGGAACAACAGAAAGAACATTATAATATACATGGTTCACTACTATGTATGTGTAACTAGTACATGGAATGGTTCTTAAATAATCCAATACAACACAATAATCAAATAAAAAAATATTTTTTATGTGGTTACATCAAAAAGGAAATATACTTACACTTTCATTTCACTATAATCAATCAATAGTACATGTGATTCTTCCACAATAAATTATAAATCAAAGTCTTTCATAATGATAGTTAGAAGACTTTATAAATATGAATAAATATGTTTTTAATATGTTTCTTTTATCTTCTCATCACTTTCTATTATTGAAATCAATTATTATTATTCACAGTCTTTCTATGTAGTAGATAAGAAAACCATTGACTCTGACGACTTTTAGTTTGATAGTTTCATCTAATAAACTCCATTTGTAGAATATTTGTTGACTAAAATCACATATTCAACACCATCCATATATTTAATTCAATAATCAATTTTTAAAATAAAACTTGTTAATAACACTATATAATGAATCCTTTGTGTGATTCCATTTAAAAAAATTTATTTCATCCCCCAAATCCATCAAATCTTTTCAGTACATAATTTGTAAGATATTATTGATGACAAAATTACATATTGTAATCTATTGGATGATGGTTCTTCAATAACTTCAATCAGAACAACTTTCCTATTAAAAAACACTTTGTTTCTATTACTCTAATCATGAATAGTGTACCCCACTCATGGGTTTATAATAACACTCCCTTTATATAGGTTCACTTGAAGTGGCCAAGGAATGAACCCAATATTATTTTCCTACCAATTAAAAACTCAAAATTAAGAAATCCCACTCTCTGGAAATTCATTGAATGCTTCACTTGAATTCATGAAAGTTATTGTATGTTCTTGAAATATAAAACATCCAAAAACTTTTTGAAAACTCCCTAAAATTTATATATAATCATGATATTCCACCGCATTTTTTTGAACATTGGTCAAACAACACAACATCATCTAATTATTCAAATATATAACATTCATAACGTCCTTCAAATTGGTAATAAAAAAACATACATCCTATAAAAATTCATACCACGAATTTCACTGCTATAAATTCATAGCACATTTTCCATCTCACTAACCTCCATTAGATTACTTGAATCAAACCTCATTGATTTTTCCCTTAGGATTCAAACTACTTTCTGGTGGACATTACATAGAATTAGGTTTTTGATGTGCTTCAACCGAAATCTTTTTCTGATGTCTTGGAATCATATCTCTGATCATATCATAAAATATTCACTTATTAAATTATTAAATGTCATTTTAATAAACATTTTACATATAAAAACAACATTCTTTTTGAAAATTTTTCAAATGGTCCTCTTAATGGACTTTGACTAATACCATTGATACTATTTAAAAATATCATCGAATGATATTTATCTCATGATATCCTTAGTATCATCCCTTTATAATTTAATAAACATTTTTCCTATTGACACTATCTAGTAATTTATGACTGAGAACTCCTCATTCCATCAAAACGTAATAAAACTACAAACACACACTTCACCTTATAATTCCATGATTTATTAATTTTTTATAACCTTAAAAATATTCTACTTTATTAATCACTATTGATATTAATAGAAAAAAGTATGTTTGAGAAAAAAAAATATCTACACCTTCTTTCTTTTTAAATAATCTCATCCTATTTAATCAAGCAAGAAACATGAGTTCTTTAGTACTCATGAAATTAATAATATATGAATAGTAAATAATCAAGATATTTTATTATTCAATAAAAACCATCCAATGAACTTTAGACTGGTAACCTTATTCCAGTGGAATCGGTTTTTAAAACTTCAGTAGATCATCTCTGTTTGATCGCAACTTCATCAGATAAAATTTTCTGGAAATCATAACAATGTGATGTGATTTTTGTTGGAGAAAAAAAAACTCATTTATACAAACTTAACTAGAATAAAAAACATATTCTTAACAAATTCCAAATACATTGAAATATCCATAGTTCACTTAGTGCCAAAAATCTCTCATTATGGATTTTGTTCTTAACCAACAAATATAAATTAATGAATATAATATTACTATTTGAAACATATTAACTATCCAAAAATTCTAATCATAATTGAGTTACCTCAATATAGGAAACAAGACTCTTTAAAAAAATATCATGGTATCCATTAAAATTTATAAAGAATGATTTTACTTACTATTTAAGCTTTCATCATTAAAGGAAACATTTTCCCACAAAAATAGATTTCCTACCACCACTTCAAAAACTATTAAAATAGTTCAGACATGATAAAATCATATCTTACCCCTTTTAAAAACTCCCTCTAATTATATGCCCTTATATAAATGGTTTAGCAGATAAGAATGGATAGATTAATATTTAAGAAATTTATTCCCATTTAAAAACACATTTCCATTAACAAGATGAGAGATGGGATGAATAAAATACATTATCATTGTTGATAGATATGTTGTACACCCATGGTCAACCTTAGTTTCTGAAATGTTTCCTTTAGAAAGGGTTTAGTGAATATATATTCATCCTACTCCATTGTAGAAAAAACCCCAAATTAAGTTCATCATTCATTACATGCTCTTTCATGAAGTCATATTTCATATTAATATTCCTAGAAAAAGAATGTTACAATAGATTTTTAGTGAGATTTATAAAAATTTTATTATCATAACCCAAGACTGGGGGTAACTTTACATCGACCAACAAACATACCAACAGAGACTCCATACACATAAGTTTTGTTACATATTGAGTGGAATCTACATACTCAGTTTTGACCATGATTAGAGTTACTAATTTTTATTTTTTTGTATGAAAACTCAAAAAACATTCATCGAGAAACAACACTCCACCCTATGTAGATTTTATATTATCAAAACTACTTATACAATCATTATCTGTGTATCAAAATATACCAATCTTTCCCGATCTATCCTATTTTATTCCTATATCAATAGTGCCTTTGATATATATAAGAATTTCATTTACAACCATAATATGAAAATATTTTTTGAGGAATTTTGTACCTATAATAATCATTAACAGCATAAACTATATTTTTCCTTGAATCGATAAGATATAAAAAAATTATCAGCATCTTCCTAAACTCTATAGTGTCATCTTCCTTTCCTTTTATAGATTTTTAAAACATACTTCTCATTTAAATAATGTTGTATATTGAATTTTAATCATCCATTCTAAACTTCCATAGAAGTAACATAGTATAATTATCTGGATATAGGAACATATAGTAATTCTATTTTTATATTTTCAATCCAAGAGATTATTTCATTTTTCATTGCATGTACATTTCGATCAAATTTTTCATATCCATAGAAAACGTTTCACATTATTCTTTAATCATTAAGTATAAAAATTAAATCATCAACATAAATGATCACTATATTGGAAAATGATATATTTTCATTTATTTAGAGGTTTCTATCAACTCTTAATTTATTGAAGTTTAACTTCCTTAAAAGGGTATAAAATTTAGAATACAAATCTATCAGATCATGTTTCAACCAATACAAATCCTTATTTAACTTCAACATATAAATTTTTTCCTTCCCAAGCATGAAGCCACACAGTTTCGCAATATATGTTTTATTATCAAGTTCTATGTTAATAAAATATAACCCAACATCCATCCAAAATATATTATACCTCCATTATTCAGTGGAATAATGAAAGATTATAATAGTTTGTAATCTTTCTATGAGTGAAAATGTTTGAAAAACCTCAATTCATTTAGACTGTGAGTAACATTTACAATCCAATTGTGGATTATTTTTTATTCACATCACCATTATCGTTCAACTTATTTTTGAAAACACACCTTGTTATAATCATATTACTATTGTTTGGTTTGGGAAGAATATAAAAAGTATCATTATTTTCGATATGACACAACGTTTTTGTCATAGAATTAATCCACTCATGATGATTTAAATAATCATAAACATATTTTTGATAAACATTTGAATATTATGAACTATGTGAAACATACAATGATATTATTATGGTTTTGAACTTGTTGTCATTGATAACTAAGGATGTCTTTAAATTCAACTTTATTCCTCATCGTAATATGGGATGAATAATGATATTCTTCATCATTTGAGACAACTTAGTATGAATCCTCATTTTGTGTAGTTTCAACATTATTATTGTTATAAATAACTGTTTCACTTTTTCAACTGGAAAAAATTCATCATCCATTTCATCCATATCTCTAAATTTTTATGAAACTGTATCATCAACATGGTAAATAATTTTCACATCTATAAAGTAAAAAATCATTCTTTTTTCATTATTATTTCTCCTTTGTCATCTAAACATTGGAGGGTAACTAAGAACTATTTCATAAACACCTCTCTGATCAAACATCCCGTGATTTAAACCATTTACTTTGATAATATAAGGAATTTAGAAAACCCTTAGAGGTTTAAAACTTCGGGCTTCATTGTAAAACATATCATAAGAAGTCATATTAGAGAACAGATAATAAAAAAATCATGTTTGAACATAATTTTCTACTACAATATATTTATTCTAAAAATATCAAGAAGTATCAGTGTAAATCAAAAAATTTCATTATATCTAGATTAAAATTATATTTTTTATTTCAGTAACACCATTTTTCTATGGTTTTTACAGTGTGCTATAATCAAAATGGATTCTATGTTTTTAAAGATAATATCTAAAATCTCAATTTCTATATTCGCCATTATTATCAATTTTTATAATCAATTCATAATATCCACATTCTTTGTACACACTTCTCTTAAAACTCTTAAACATTATGAGAACATATGATTTATATTTCAATAACATTATACATTTAAAGTGAGTACAACCATCAAAGAAAGAAATAACTTACTAATGTGTATTTTCTATTATTTACACATCATCCGATAGATTATATAGTGAATCATCTCCAAGGGATGAGTTGAAAGTATCTCAACATTCTAATGAATTCAGTTTGTAATATTCCATTTCTGGAAAATGGAACAACAAAATATTTTATTTGTTTTCATATTCAGAAAATCATATTTACAAAATCATTTTTTCGTATTTCACAAATTTCACAAAAAAAATATTACCTAAACATTTTTTCCATTTCTTATATTCACCAATCATACACATATAGAATGAATTTTTTACATCACCAACTTGAAATAAGTTTCCATTTATTCATTTCCCTCTCATAATAACTTTCCCATATTATATCCTCTAATCAAAGAACCATAATTATAATAAAAACTCTTCTAACTACATCAAAAAGTTTTAAAACTCTTAAAAATATTTGTTTTAACCCATCATTAAGCAGATATCTTTAATAATTTTACTTTTCTACCCCAATGATAGTGGATCCAACATCTCTGATTATGAGTAACTAACCATTTACAAAAGTAATTGTACATTATTTATAATATATCACATTCTTTAACAGATTCAAATATATAGACATATATTAAGATTATTCATTGTCTAGTATCAATGGTCATTATCCATTTTTAGATTTGTTATTAGTTTCAATAACTAATTATTTTTCAATGATTTTTTAATTCTTCTCATGTATATTTTGTGATTCTTTGTAAAAACTATTTTTAAAGGAAAAATAGTTGGACATCATTTTTTAATATTTCTAGGATGATCATATATTTCCCAAATATTTTCAAATGGTTGGAATATATTTTCAATATTCACACTAAGTTTCTTAGATTATTTTCTTTTAGTGGGTTGAATCCCGTTTAAAATTTTTCTCAAGTTTCTCTTATATCCACTAAAAAATTGATGATTGAACTGGTAAATATTTTTATGCCCGGATCCACCCTAATACTAACATTAACCATTTTAATTATTTTTAACTTTTCATCTTTCATACCATATGAAGTTGTAAACCTTCTTTTCTTAAAATTTTTTACTTTCCACTTCAGATATTTTCTCTACAATATAGTTTGTATTATATCTTGGTATTTTATTCGTTATATTATAGTTATTCTAAAACTCATTATAATGATTTCTAATTTAAACTTTAGGATCAAACTTTAAAACCACCAAAACATTAGGTTTTTCAACTATTCTGATTTTCGGTACATACAATATCTTTTTAATTTTATGTTTCTTACGTATGTCACCATTTCTATTATAAACCATAAAGTATTATTTTTGTTCATCATAATAAGTTTTACACATCGTATAACCTTTAAAAACATATATTCCTCGGTGTTGAATGTTTTTACTTCCATTATCTACTTTATTAAGATTTTGTTTAATAATCTACAAATATTTCACCATCACCTTTAGCTTTTCATCAAAATTGATTTAAGGATTTTATTTTCAAAGAGAAACATCTCTATATCACCAATCTATTTTTGAGACTTGATTTCCATTAAATAAAATATTCAATATTGTTTGTTGAAATATTTACCATCATCGACTAATTATTTTTTCTTTTAAGACATATAAAATTTGCAACATATTATTTCCACTCTCTATTCATCATAAACCCCATGTGAGCTTATTTTTCTAGTTAATAGTTATTCCTTTCATCATTGGTCAATTTTTAATCATTCTATTTTAAAATAAGAGATTTTTTTAGAAGCATCATCACTTGATTTTCTAGCATCTTCTTCATTGTTATCTTCTTCCCCACACTTTGGAAAATAGTTTCTAAATATATATTTAGGGAAATTTTTTTTATCCTTTACCTTTGAGTAGTTTTCAATATTTATATTTTTTCATAAAAGAAAATTTTTACTCCATATTATTTGAATCACTTTATTCAAATTACTTTCTCCATGTACAATTTGTAGAAAAATATCAAAGACGTTATAAGAAAAAACATTTCCTCGAAAATTTTCCATTGTACATTTCTATGAATTTTTTCAACAATTTATAGAAAATACTTAAATTGAATTTTTTTTAATAAAAATATATTTGGGATCAGAATAACAATGTTATTCTTTAAAAACATTCTTTGATGTTCCATTCATATAAGAATTGATGGAAATTTCTCAATCAGCCATATCATTGTTTTTCATAACCCTTTCTTGTATCGCTTCATAATTGATAAGAGTTCTATATATATCATCTAAATATGTATTTTTAGGACATCTATCTAAAAATGGTGAAAATTTGGCATCAAAATTATTAAGAATATTTTGAAAGATATTTTCAATAAAATTTGAATATTCTATATTCTCTTTGAGAACTCACATGGTGCTTGTAATTTCATTCACCCAATTAAATAAGTCACCAAGATATTAATAATCCCCGATATTAAGATCTTTGATCTTTATCCTATAATTTTTTTAATTATATTTATTTAATTTATTATTTCCTTGAAAGTTTTTTTTAACTTTTCTATAATGATTTTAGCAGTTCCATCTCTTTGAAAAACACTTTCAGGGAGTGAATATAGTATTTCATTTCACAATCACCATTCATTAGATATGTTTTTAATATAAAAATTTTAAGGGAAAATTCTTGTCATAAGGTTGAAAATCGTTTATAGTAGACTCAAAAACGTCATAACCAAGAGACTTAAGATATATATATATTTTATAAATCTATATATTAATGTTCTTTATATACCAAATTGGAATTCCCTTAATGTTCAGGGGAATATGAATATCCTTTTTAACTTATATTTCATTCGAAAAACAGAAAAGAATCATTAAATCGAACATTCCCTTTGATGTAACTTTAAAGGACTAATTGGGACATGTGTTATAACTAAAGGGGAGCGGTAATCAATGATCTTTTCTTTTTATGATAATATTTCTTATGAAACGACATTATCAACAAAATAAAGAGTTATTTAATTTTTGAAAACAAGCATAAAATCACAACCATAAGAGAAAAATAATTTACAAGTGTCACTACATAGTTCGAGTAGCTAATCCTTACATGGTTTGGAAATAATCCAATACCATACAGTCCACAATTAAATTTTTTATATATAGTTAACACAAGAAGAGAATATATTTACAATTGAATTGAACTATAATAAAATAAAATTTCATGTTATCCTCTTGTAGGTAAATTATGTTACCAGATTCTTCATAACAACTATTAGAAACCATTATCAATAGGAATTTATATGTGTTCACTATGCTTCATGTATCTTCTCCACTCTTTAACCTCTTGCAATTTCTTCTTCTTCTTCACTTTTTTACACAATAACTTATAAGAAATCCCTTAAATCCAATGATTCTCCATAAAATAGTTTAATTTAATGGATTTTTTTGGGTGGATTTTTTGATATCATCCATACATGACTCTATGCTGATTAAAAATAAAATGCCCACACTATACTTCTGTTCACATCAACATATTTTTTTCTAATATCTACTTAGAAAAAAACATTTTCTGGTTTCCTTAAATAGATTCCACTTCAATAATTCAACTACTTCCACTAAATTCATTTAACATACTATGTACATAATATTTTTAATAATAATGATGAAGACGACTCAATCCTATAATCTATTATCTGATAATTCTTCACAATAGAATACCATATTACATTTCTAATAATAAATATATTCATCACTCTTATTATACATGTGGCTAGTATACCTCACTCAAGGGGTAGTATGAAAACCCCCATTATATAGTTGAACGCAATGTAGAAAATATGGTATC
This sequence comes from Viscum album, assembly GCA_963277665.1. Taxonomy (NCBI): domain Eukaryota; kingdom Viridiplantae; phylum Streptophyta; class Magnoliopsida; order Santalales; family Viscaceae; genus Viscum; species Viscum album. The sequence goes on from OY728155.1 coordinate 1,454,069,975, forward strand.
CCAATTTTATTTTCCTACATAATTGAAACTCCAAATTCATAACTCTTAGTCTCATGAAAATTTTTGAATACTTCTCAAGGATTCTATAATATTGTTGTAATTTTATAAAATATATATATTCAATAAAATTGTTCATGAATTCTTAAATTTTTTCATTAATTGGGATATTACTCCATGAAATTATGATAATTTTTAAGTTACTCAACGTCTACTCATTTTCTATCATTACAAATCATTTCTAATGACATTCAACTCGGTACCACTTAAAAATTACAAATGTATTGGAAAAATTCATTCCAATTTTTTGAATAATATAATTTTATAGAATATATTACATCTAATTCACTCCCATCCAATTACTTACAACAATAAACATCGACCATTCCTAGTGAATTCCAACCTATATATAATGTTATTCCCATAAAATCACATGTATGATATTTTTCATCCAAAAACTATGTATGATGACTCAATAAAAATCAATCTAACCATCGCAAAACATATTCACATCCAAATGTTATTTTTTATTATAATGGACATTGTACATAAGAAACAAAATCTTTATGAAAACATATCAAACGTTTCATTTGATGTACTTTGGTCGATACCATCAATACCATTAAAAAATATTATCTGATGATATTTTTCTAAAGTTATTTCTTAGTATATTATGTTTTCACATTGAAAATAAATATTATTATCGATAGACCCTATAAATTTCTAATAGAAAAATCCTTATAACATCATAGATTCATAAATTTATAAACGCAAACATTATCTAACAATCCATGAACTACCATTTTCTTGAAAACATTCATAAACTTCTATTAAATAGTTCTCTATAACACTGCAAAAATAAAGCTCATTCTATAATTTGTTTATCCCCATTTCAACTGAGGAAAATATTTAATCATTTTTACCCAAATTTGAAATATGAGTTTTTATATATTTATTAATTAAGAACTTATGAACATGAAAGGATCACCAAAATTTATTATCTACTGAAAACTAATTTCTATGATCTTTACATTGGAATCCTTTATCAGATGGACTCAGTCTGGAAAAAATTATATTGTCATCTCCAAATAATCATATCTCTATATAATCAAAAATCCATCTAATGACCATTATTAGAAATCATAACAAAGTGATGTAATTTATTTTATAAAAAATAACTTATTCATACATGAATAGTATAAAAAATATATTCTTAACAAATTCCATGAACCTTGAATCACCTTTAGTCCACATAGTTCCAACTATAGATGTGTCATTGTAACACAAGTTATAGTTTTGATAGAAAATTATTATGGGGGGTGTTTTATGGATCAGAATTGGATGGTTAAAGGTAAATTTTATGTTGGTGATCGATTAAGGCCTAATGAACTTATTATGGTGGAATGTAGGAATCTCAAATTAGATGGGCACTATGGAGTTATTTCACGATTCCAAGGGTTGATGTGAGGAGTGAAATAGGATTTTGAGAACTTAGTGCCATAAATAATCACATTTAATCTTCAAAGATGAAACACGACCACTTCAATGGGTTTTAGAAATTTTAATAGTTTGTGTTTTATGTTTTTATGTCAACTGAGACTTCTGATTGATAAGAAGTATTTTTGAGGGGAAATTAGAAGACTTTGTGTTCCATATGATCAATGAAATTCTAATCTTATTTGTGTTTTTAAAATGGTGTGTGATAAAATTTTTAATAATCATATGAAATTTAGTTTTGAAGATTACAAAAGCTTGAAATATATCTTTTATACATGGTTTGAGTCTTGCGTGGAATCTTAGGCTTTGGAGGTGTTTTATGAGATCTCGAGTGGCTGCTGCAGCTGATTCCCCAACCAGATGGTGGCCTTTAAAGAGGAATAATTCAAGGTATGGGATCCTTTATTTATTTATGTCCCATATCCTTCTAATTCTAAATAATTTAGAATTATTATATTAGGTCAGAAATGATGATTTCTTCAAAGGATGGAGAAGTCACATGATTTCAATGTGGATTTTGTGAAACATTGGAAGAGGGAATCCCTTGAAAATATTATTTTATCATTTCTTGTTGATTCATATATGGTATATCACACTACGAATTATTCTATTAGTTTATATTAAAGATAATTTTTTATCCATAGAATTGTTTCTGGGACATAAGTATTTTGTAGGGAATGGTTTTGTGAGTTCCCAGAAATCATCATAGAAGAAGTTAGACTTTTTTCTATTGTGACATGATGACTTGTTGAGTATTCAGTAAATATGAAAAGGTTTAATTTAATAAATAAATTAATTAAAAATGTTAAAGTTAATTAATATTTTATTTTGGTTTGATACTAGAACATAGTTGGTTGGATTGGGTTTAGATAGGCTTGGGTGGGCCTTGGATGCTTCTAACATCTCTTGGAAGTAAAAATAGAGAAGCATTGATTTAAAGGAGATATTCATAATGTATCTTCCCTTAAGTATCGTGAATCTTTTCATGTGAAGGTGGTATGCCTTAACCCTATAATTTTGGTGTCATTCCACAAAAATGTTTTTATGTTTAATAAATACCAGAGACTGAGATTGAATTGCACTAGGTTTTGAGGGCCCCAATCGACCCCTTTGCATTGACTGGATATATCAGCTTTTGATGGATGAGAAAATAAATTATTCATGCAAAATTGGTTATCCCTGAGTGATACCCTTTACAGACTATAAAATGGTTTAGGTGTTTTGGCCAACCTAGGATGTCTGACAAAAGGTAATGGTTCTGAGTCCATTTCCCTACTGTGACATAACTAAGGGTTTCAGAGGGACATAATGAGACCTAATGGAACACTAGTAGGTTTCCCTTTGACTTGTGACTATACTGATATAGTGGACTCAAAAATGTGTTGAGACAAAACTGGGAATCAACATGGAACCCATACCATTGATGTGTACTCGGGGGGAGGGGTGATGGAGAGTGGTGAGGGGTATAACAGTTCATCCAACCTATACCTTATATTTATACATTCAATTTCTTCTATTGATTATGAGATAGATGAACATATATGATACATGGGACCTACCCTATAGTCCTCAAAATATGTGATGACATTATTATGGACTCTCAAAGGTTCTTCATGGGATCCAACTTTTCAACTTATGTTACCATGATATGGTATAACCTATATGTGTTGATTCCATTAGGGATTTATAAATTTTCTTCTTGGGATATATATTTAGATCTACATAAAAATGAATTGTAAACTATGATTTTTCCTCAGGTCTATATGGGATTCATTGGAGACCACAGGACCATAGGATGGATAGTATCTCTAGGATCCAGCCATTTAGGATTGGGGTTTTTATGATTACTTGTATTATGATGTGTTTCAATGTTCATCCTAAGGATCTATCTAGTTGATATTGATGATGGTATGTGTTCCGGACTAGATTATTGGGATCTAACCCTTTTTTCCTTATGACATGGGGGATATTTCTGATTTAATGAATTATTGGTATTTTAAGTAATCATATATGATCCATTTATTTTATGTGGAGTTCATATATATTCATAGAATGCCTTATATCCGTATAAAGGGAAATTTATGATGAAATTTTTTTCCATTTGTGCCAAATATTGAGGGATTCCCAGGTCACACTCTAATATCATGTTTTATATGGTTAACATGATATCAGGACATATTTAGAAACACCCTAACACAATCCTAGGTAATTATGGACAATCAGGGTGGTTAGCCAAATGATGGAAAATAGTTACTGGTACTGGGGTAGGAATTGTTCCCCATGAGTGGTTATAGTTGGAACAATCATCATGACATTCTTAAAGGCACCCCAAAAATGGAAAAATATGATTATAATGGTTATTTATATTCAAATGTTTATTTATTTATTTCAGCCGAGCATGTCACATGCACATGCATTGAATACATTGATTATGTATGGGAACTCATTGGTGGTTACCTAATGAGTTATGTACTCACAACATGATTAGGTGGACATGGAACATGGGTTCTTGATTATATATATATTTTTTTTGTATTAAGATGTTTGGAAGAGGTCTGGTATTATTTTTTGGATCAAGAAAATGGTACTCCAGTGGGATTAGAGACTAGGACTGGAGTGGAGTTAAATGATTTAATCGATCCCCCTCTATTTTTGTTTTATTATTATATCCAGCCTTTATTAGTATATGTGATCATCCCGATGTTGATAATACTTTTATTATTGTATTACATTATAATTTCATGTTTTAACTGATTGGGTTGTTTTATTTATCATGTTTTTACTAATGATGGTTTTTTAGATATGATATTTAATAATTTTATCAATTACTGGACACTTTGATCATGGGGTATAATCTCCCCAGGGTGTTACCCTATACCCCACTGCTAGTTTTTGTCCTTAGGATTATAGGGAGGCCTTCTTGAGGTCTTATAGTGAATTGGGTTGGGGAACTAGTTTAGTGTTCTACGAATTAGAAAATTACAAAAAGAAACTAAAAGTAAAATATGTTAGACTAATACTGATATAGGGTGAATTAAAGAAATTACATGCCAACATAATTAAGGAAAAGGGTAAAAGAATTGATTGTTGAATTAATATTATGATTATGATTATTCCATCATATTGTTAACATTTAATCAGTCATGTCAACCTTTTTAGTTTTAGTAATGGATGGATGTATATAGAACCATGTGTGAGAGGGATAGTGTAGAGACTACATCCTTGAAAACCCATAAAAATGGGAGATGGAGTGAGAAGCCACATGATTATACCAAACTAGCTATCATGGAAAATGATTAAAAATGTGAACATGGTTGATGTACCAAATAGACAAATGATTAGAAAGATGGTCTCTCATTAAAGATCATGTTATAAAGATGATGAATTAAATAATGTTTAATTTCCTACATATCAAAAATAAGGTAATAAGCATCATAGGGACAACCTCAAGGTGATTGGAGGATGTATGATTTATGGGGGGGTCATTGAGAAATAAATAGTAATGGAAGAATGAAGTGTCCGGTTAACATAATTTAAAGGAATATATTTCATCATAATGTAGTATTGATGATTCAATGTCTTGTATGTGGGGAAACTAGGCATTATCATTGTCAATTCCCTAATCCAAGGAATAAAATGATTATGAGCATCAAAAACCTCCAATACTAATAAGATAAGGGAATATCAATTAACGCACTAATATTGATGTGGATAATGATATTTAAGGTATACATACCCTCCAATCTAGTGTTTAAATGTGTTATTGGAGTTTAATTCTAGTAACTCAAGTATCTCAATGTTGTCTTATAGTACTATTAAACAACCACCTGATAAATATATTATCAAAGAAATATTATTATGATTTGATTAATGTATTCAAAGTTGAAGATTATAGGAATTTTTCTTGGGGAAATATTATTATCCTTCATTTAGATAAACATCAATCTATTTTAGTAATTTATTGGTTCCCTCTACTTAGAGAAGAAATTAATTATGGTGAAGAAAACACCTTTCATATTGACCAATGAATTATATCAATGTAATAATGATAACAGATACCATCTATAACAAAATTACATAACATGGGTATTGATACAAAATAATAGAATCCTCATTTCACAAATATTTAGAGAAAATCTCAATGTTAGGGATAAACATATTAGGAGGAAATATATATCTTTCCCAAGTTTTTAAGGCTTGTATCTCTCTAGAAACTATATGATCATTCGTCTCTATAATTTATTTTACCATACCTATTTCCATTTTTATGTGATAGAAATAATTTTGAGGATAGAATTTATTTAAATAGGGGGAGAATTTAATGACCCATTATTTCACAATATATATTCCGTAAATAAATAATATGTTTAATAGCTTTCTCCACAAGCAACACCGAACTTAAAGAAAACTGCAATACATTTATACGAAGATATAAGTAATAAATATCACCATTAAAAACCAATCCATTGAATTAGTGGGTATGAATATTAGAAAAAACATTATGAAATATAGGTATACTGAAAAAAAATTGTACATTTTATAATAATGAAATTCAATTATTATATCTAGAAAACTAAAAAATCATTTTTTCATAAAAATTTGTTTTCCTATTTTTTTGTTTCATGAAAAAAATTATATTATGATTAAATAATAATAAAATATATTTTTAATATGAATAATATATTAAGAATAAATTAATTATTAATTTATTGGAAATATGAATAAATTATAGTTAATATTTTTGTAATCTATTTTCCAATTTAAAAAAGATTCCACTACATTTTGTAAATTTATTTAAATATTTATTCTCAAATTTTATAAATTGAAATTGATAAATGAACATAATTATTTTATTTATCATAATAATATAATCTGATGATGTTAGTTTAATATTTATGTAAAATAATTAATTTTAAGGAGAATAAAGAAATATACAATTTTAAAAAATACCATGACTTTTAGGACATCACATAGATATAAGCATAACCAAAAACATATAAAACACCTTACATAAAAAATTAAATGTTTTAAAAGTAACATTATATATTTTAAAATATTTTTTTAATCATGAGCCTCTAATGGTTTTTTTATAACATAATTAATATTTTCTCAAAAAATGATTTTAATGCATTATGAAATTTTATATTAAAACAAATTTTTACCACATTTATAAATAACATCAAATGAAATTTATTTAAAATTTAGAATTAATGGGTCCAAAGTATCTAATAAGTACCACATTATTTTTATGCACAACAATTATGTTACCATAGGTAAATAGTAGTTACTATAGAATATTATTAAATGAAATTTTTAAAATTTAATGGATAAAGGGGTTAAAAATATTAGGACAAGATTATAATTGATTGGTAGATAGATAAATTACCTTATATCACCCTCTATTCAATAATTTTCTAATTTTTGATCCACATGACTTTTGGTAAATGTTGAAATAGTAGGAGGGGTTGAGATTACTTTTTAAAATTAAAATAATAAAATTTTGAAATTATTTTAAAGAGAAGATGATATCCTGAAAGCATATGATGTTCTAAAATTAAATCCAAACATTAAAAAACACTAATAAGTTAATTAATTGTGAATATATAAATACATAAAGTAAATAAGTAATGGAATTATTTGATAAGATAGTTTGGAAATGACACACAAGGTTCACCTATGTATCCTCCCTAAAAAGGGTTGAGGTGGTTATATTGTTTGGTTTATAGTGTCCATCCAGTGGAAATGGAAGTGGAAGGAAAAGAAGATATGATCTATCATTGATGTAATAAATATGAAATAAATGATGAATAAAATTGTTTTTATCTAGATTTATGATGTAGTAATATTCAATTATTTTGATCGATAAATATGACTGGAGCAAAATACAAGTTATTATTACCTTTGAGGGATTACACCATCTTACTGATCTCAATCTCGATCAGAAGAGTCTTATATACTTGAAGTGAGGATTTCATGTTCAATGAGTGTGATTACATAGTTATGGGAAGAATTATAATTTTGAGGAGATTTTTTAAAATTAATTATATATAACATGAGGGATATCATTATTTTATATACATATCCCTGATGAATTTTATTTTATAAAATACGTCATCCATATTCAAAATTATCCAGATACATTTATTCCCATTTTCATTAATTCATTGAATCTAATTCAATGAATATTAAATCCATATAATACATTCATAATGGATTATTATCAATTAAACTATGTTGAGGTTAAATACTCCTAAAATAAATTGACAGTTAATTACTTTAGATAATATTCAATAATCTCCCACTTTCAAAAAAATCAATAGACTATATGAAAAACATGAAAAATATTTTTGAATCCATCCAAAACACTATTTGTATATAGTTTTATCATACTATCTTAATTTTTGAATTTTATTTTAAAAATAACATCCTTGTGTGGTGTCATAACTGTGTGACCTAGGTTACATTAGTAAGGTTGAAAAAAATATGAAACCAATATTTCATAGATATAATAATAGAGTGGCCTATATAAAAGTATCTATGCTACTCAAGAATCATAGGGTTATGGTGTGACATCCATCAAACATACTCATATCTCTATATGTATATTTCCACCACTAGATGTATCATATATATCATATGTATACCAATAAAATCATTTGTCTAATAATATCAAGTAACTAATAGACATGGAAAATTTCAATCATGTATAATGATCTCATATTGTCTTGATTCTCTGAAAATGGCTGACCAAGTCGATGAATAGATATATTTTTATTCATCGAATAGATGATCACACCACATGACCCTCAACAAAGTACTTGAAAAAATCATATGTGAATCAACAAAGAATGACCATGTGTTTCCATAGTCTTATTAAACCATGGTACATATGTTTTTAATTTTAATATAATTGGAAAAATTCATTCTTGGTTACACTCTAACTGATAAAATGATCAACAACTTACCAAACCGACCTAGATATAATATTTGTAATTTTGACTTGTGTATGTTTGGTATCATTGAATGAATGTTCTTATGCTAGGTATGTCACCAACCACAGGTAAGAAATAATTATAATAACAATTGCACCTATGTATATGAATGAATTGTTGAAATTTAATGAGATATACTTTAGCATGTCAGCCCAAGTAACACACCTCTAATATTTATCCCATGAATCTTTTATTCATATCTCATATACAGACTTTGGATATGTGTAAAATAATCTATTCTAGATAATATTAAAATTACATAACAACCAATAATACTTAATGATGATCATTGATTGGGGATAACTAAATGTTTGTACATTGACTATATATTTATCATTAAATAGTTAATTTAATGTAAATTTTAGCATACATGGATGAATAATAAATGGAGATTGCATTTATTACAATTACATGAAAAATTTACATCCACTACAACTAATAACTTATATTTTTTATATCCATAGATTATACATGAATCTCTTGTTGTTATGACAACAATGTTTTTCAAACATTTCATCCATATATAATTCCCATCACATCCCTATGTGACAATCTCATAAAATAATACCATTAAAATCAAAATAAGTAACAATTTCAAAGCTTGTTTAAATATCAATGAGTCTTAGGAAACACATTCATGATGGTTATATCTTGAATATTTTTATTATGTTTCATTTAAATTTGAATATATAATGTTATGTTATCATTTTTTTATTTACTTATAACTATTTCTATGTTCATAATCATTATCATTAATGAAATTATTCCATTAAAATTTCTACTTTAGGTAAATATATACATCTATGTTTCATCCATATCATCCTAAATTATTCTAGGATAAAGTCACATTCACTTAATTTTGGAAAACACATGTAACCATTACATTTTTAATTACCATTATACACTAAACTCTTTTTTGATATCATGTGAATTAATCTTTCTAAAGAATCTAGAATAATAGTGGTATTCACATTATGATGATTAAAAATATAACCCTTTACATTTAGTTAACATCATATATCCTAAAATTTTTATGAAATTAATGGAAATATCAATTATAATCTTAAACTGATATTATACATTATTTAATAGATTCTCATTGTATTTAAATATATCTATTTATATTTTTAATTACAATCACATATCCCATATCATTAAGATATATTGTAATTATTCACTAAAACTAAACATGGTGAAATATTATATTTATGAAATTTTAACTTATATCAGTTTAAATATACTTCCAATAGACTCTTAGACATCATATTATCATTGAAATATTGTTTTAGAAACTACAATGGGTGTCTGAGGGGAAAAGCATAATTTACTTTAATAGGAATATCTAACAAAAAAATTGTTGCTTCCATGTTTTATATGGTATTATATGTTTTTCTATTATGTTATTTTAAAAGAATATTTTAATAATTAATACACGCCTGTAAGGGGTGGGAATAATATTCCATCATATTTTAGAAAATATCTAGATTAACCCTTTTCCATTGATAAAACAATTTTATCATTATCTTATTATAAAAACATGATAAAAAATCCAATGAACCATAAACCGTGGGTATACAATTAGTCATCACATTTTTTTCATAATAACTCTTTGTTAATGAAAAACATGTCTTAATAAATATGATCAATAAGATGAATAAACAATCCCTTTACTTAAATTCATATGATCTTGAAACATTTATTTACATTCAAATCATTAATGTAACTACTTCTTGTTTCATCTCTTAAATGTAAACTACAAGCTATATAAATTATTCCTACGATTTGAAACTCCAATATATTTACAACACCTGTTAAAGATACACTTGTTATCATATGCCCTTCAAAATCAATGAATTGATTTATATAACATTAATATCTGACATAAACACTCCATAAATTTCCTTAACCCATTCATGTATTCAAGATAATACCATCACATATAATCATTAATCCTTCATAATTTTAACCTCCAGTTTCAAATATCATTATCTTGATTCTTCATGAAAAATTATTGGAATTTCCAACTTTTCCTCCTCTAGTTTTTCACTTATACTTCCTCCAAAATTGTGTACACTACTCAATCATAGACATTGTATGCCTATTTAATTTATTATAACATTTTTATGAATATTAGGTAAAAATTTATTGAAATTATTCATATTATCAAAAAAAAATTCCATCAACGAAAATATTATGAATTTCAAAACCATAATAAACAAGAATAATCCTCCAGTCTTTCTAAGAATAGCCAATCATTTTCAATATTATTTAAATACTCAATCATATTGAGAATGTAAGAGTTGAATTACTTACATTAATTAGTATATAATTACATTGAAACCCTAAATGAATCATTCCATGATTCTATAATAATATAGACTAGATTTTTTACAATTTAGATAAATGTAAATGTAGAAAGGAATAGTTATAACATATTGAATATTTATCTTTTTTAAGAAAATTTCATAATCTACCAACAATAGAAGTTAATTACATTAAGATTCCCATTTTAAGGATTATTTTCAATGTTTATTTTGATTTTGATTAATCATCTTTGTACAATGGAAATTTTTTTTAGATGAATATCATTTTTTATATCATTTAATTATGTTATTTTAAGGAATGTTTCGACACTAAATTTATAGACCCCGCACATCACACCCATTTAGTGTTCCATGATCCATATTTCACTATGAATTGAGTCCTCTTTAGAATCTTCTCACCACTTAGTAATTTATGTAGGGAGTCATCTCAATTAATATAGTATTCACTAACATTTATCCAAATCCATTATATAGATTCACTCTACTATATTCATCTGGTAACATCATCATATTATGGTCTCCCAAATAGTGAAACCTAAAGAGAACACCATGAATTACCTAACAAATTATGATCTTGGTGAACCATATTTGGCATGACCTACCCATAACCATAATCTGAAGATCACTACTGTTAATGAAAGGTATACCAATGGTTGGTAACTATTAGTGTAGGGTGGAGAACTGTTGGTATAAATTATACCAACTGTTATAGAAACCGTATTCAAGTAATCCATGACAATAGACATATACCAACATTTTGAGATAAATTGTTGGTATATGTAGAGAACTATACTATATACCAATGGTTTATGAAAACCATTGGTATCGAGTTCTTATACAACACATATTCCAAAGGTTTCAAAACCATTTGAATATCTATTATAGTCTACCATTCACCCCAATACCAACGGTTTAAACCGTTGGTAAAAAAATACATGCAGAACCTAAACCAACGGTTAAAAACCATTAGTAAAGGCTTTGTTGTACAATTCACACAGTAGCCTGCTCTGTGTGATTCTGTGTGAATTACACAACAGTAAATGTAGAATATAATAAAATACATAATAAGGATACATGATTAAAAACTGATAATTAGAAGGATACATAATTTAATAATCAATTATGAATATGATATATTAAAAACCAAATATGTAATTATATGTGATAAAGAATTTAGAAAACATAAAAAATTTCATTTTTTAAAACACAAACATGATTGAATTTAGAAATTATAAGATAATAACCAAAAATAAGTAAATGAATAAATGAATTAAACCAAACAAAAATATAATGTCAGGGTTTGGGGAGGTGTCTTTGAACTTAGTGATGATGATAATGGGAGTGTATCAAGGAGCTTGTGTGAATTTGGGAAAACAGTTGTCCTTGGTATACTAAATGTCCTGTGATTTAGAATAGGGGTAGGAGTTCCTCACATGAGAATTGGATTGTGTGAGGATGGAACATGGATATTTGTGATAATGTATAAACACAATATGAATATGTTTCGTCGGTTTTCTATATGCCAAATGTTTTTACTTAAAATGATGTTCATTTTAAACAATAGAGAGATAGTTAGGGTGATACCAGCCACACCATGCCTCTGATTGAGGCATGGTTGACTTGTACATGTCACATATGACCCATGGATCGTTTCCCTAATGTGCCAATAGAATATGAATGTGTTTGGTTGGTTTTCTGTATGCGAGTTGTTTTTTTCACTTAAAATGTTGTCTATTTCAAATAAAATCGTGACACATTCATGATAATGGCCACACTATTCTAATATTGAGGTTCGATTTACTCGTACACGTCATAAATGACCCATGGATTGTTGTGATTTGGTATAAACACAATCTGAATATGTTTGGTGGTTTTTTGGTATGTCAGTAGTTTTTACATAAAACAATGTCCATTTTAAATAAAATAGAGACAATAAAAGTTCTACCAGCCAGACCGTGCCTCAGATTGAGGCGAGGTTGACTCTTGCACGTCACAAATGACCAATGTACTGTTTTCATAATGTATCAACACAATCTGAATGTGTTTGGTCGGTTTTCATTATTCCAGTTGTTATTATCATCTAAAATGTTGATCATTTCAAATAAAGGCGAGACACTTTGAGTGGTACCTGCCACACTGAGCCTCGGATTAAGGCAGGGTTGACTCATTCACATCAAAAATGAATCATGTATCGTTTTACTAATTTATCAACAGAATCTGAATACATTTGGTCTGTTTTCCATATTCCAGTTGTTGTTTCACTGAAAATGATGTCCATTTTAACAAAACAGAGTCATTTAGAGTGGTACCGGCCACACCATGCCTCAGATTGTTGTGGGGTTGACTCATACAAATCAGAATTGTCCCATGGATCATATTCCTAATGTATCAACACAATCAGAATGTGTTTGGTTGTTTTTCCATATTCCAGTTGTGGTTTTCACTTAAAATGGTGTCCTTTTAAAATAAAAGTGAGACACTTTGAGTGGTACTAGCCACATAGCAACACAGATTGATGAAGCGTTGAGTCATACTTGTCACATATGGCCAATGGATCATTCTCCTAATGTATCGACACAATTATAATATGTTAGGTTTCTATATTCCAATTGTTTTTACTTAAATCATTGTCCATTTTAAACAAAAGAGAGACACTTTGAGTGATACCAGCCACACCAAGCCTCGGATTGAGGCGATGTTGACTCAAAAATAGCTCATATAACTCATGTATCGTTTTCCTAAAGTATCAACACAATCCGAATGTGTTTCATTGGTTTTTCATAAGCCAGTTGTTGTTTTCACTTAAAATGATGTCCATTTTAATCAAAAGACAGACATTTAGAGTGGTACTAGCCACACAGTGCCTCAGATTGAAATGGGGGTTGACTCGTACACATCACAAATGTCCCATGGATCATTTTACTAATATATCAACACTATCTGAATGCATTTTTCTGGTTTTCTGTATGCTAGTCATTGTTTTCAACTAAAATGAGGTCCATTTTAAACAAAATAGATACATTTAGAGTGGTACCAGCCACTACATGCCACTGATTCATGTGGGGTTTAATCTTACATGTCACAAATGTCCCATGGATCATTTTCCTAATGTATCAACACATTACTAAAATGTTTCGTCGGTTTTCTGAATTCCAATTGTTTTTACATAAAAGATTGTCTATTTTAAACAAAAGAGAGTCACTTAGAGTGGTATTGGCCACACCGTGCCTGAGATTAATGTGGGGTAGACTTTTACACATCACAGATGTCCCATGGAACATTTTCCTAATGTATAAACACAATCTGAATGAGTTTGGATGGCGTTCTGTATTCTAGTTGTTGTTTTCACTTAAAATGTTGATCATTTCAAACAAAGGTCAGAAACATTGAGTCATACCAGCCACACCATGCTTTGTATTGATGCGGGGTTGATGAATACATGACAAAAACGTCCCATGGATTTTTGTGATAAATTATTAATAGAATCTGAATAGGTTTGGTCTATTTTCCATATGTCAGTTGTTGTTTTCACATAAAATGTTGTCCATTTCAAATAAAAGTGAGACACTTTTAGAGGCACTGGACACACTGTGCCTTGTATTGGGACGGGGTTGAGTTTTACACATCACATATGACCCATTAATCGTTTTACTAATGTATCAATAGAATCCAATTACGTTTGGTCCTTTTTCCGTATGCCAATTGTTTTTACTTGAAAGGGTGTCGATTTTAAACAAAAGAGTGACACTTTGAGTGATATCAGCCACACTGTGACTCGAATTGAGATAGGGTTGACTCTTACACGTCACATATGACTCAGGTACTATCTTTTAAAGTATCAACAAAATATGAATGTGTTTTTCAGTTTTTTATAGGCCAGTTAGGCAAATAATGCAACAATAATGATAATATCTTATACTAAAACTATAGAAAGTGTGCATGATGTGAAACCCCTGGTGCATGGTTAGGGAAAATCAAGCACATTTCTTCAAATATATATCCATATATGGTTGGTAGATACCTTGTGGGATGGACTTAATTTTTTTACAAACATTGAGGCATAGTGTTTTTCAATGCCAACAGGGGTTCCGAGCTCCGAACAAGCCCTAGAAGCCCCATAAACCATTATAACCTCATTAGGCTTCCATATTTGGTCAAAAAATAAATAGTTCTATTGAATTCAAAAAAATCCATACCATAGTGAAAACCAGGTTCTTATAGTCTTCCCATTTAAAGGAACTCATACTGAAGATCACCTTCAATGGGTGGTAAAAATTTGTTTGAGAACAATTCTATCCAGGGGTTTTTTGGGGTCTAGGGGGATGTTTGGGGGGCTGTATAGGGGGCCTTATAGGGTCTGTGGAGAAGTTTGGGGGGGTATTTAGGAGGCTATCCGGGGGCTATCTAGGGGGATATCCAAGGGGCTTTATGGGGGGCTGTCAGGGGGGCTGTATAGGGGGCTGTCCGGGGTCTAGGGCGGAGGGTGGGGGTGCTGCCCGGGGAGCTCTCTGGGGGCTGTCTGGGGGGCAGTTTGTGTGGCTATTTGAGGTCCAAGGAGGAGGGTTGGGGTTTTTGATGGGTGTCTTCAAGGTGTGCTAGTCTTTGACATAGAACTACACATCCATATTAAATCAAAAATCATATTTCATAAATATCAGTCAAAAATATAATGGATCAATCTGCCCATGATCACGATCACCATCACCACTGTCATTATCAGCCTCATACATACTACCATCTTTATACTCATAATCATCCTTGTCATTGTCCTCATGCTCATCCTCGTCCCCATACTCACCCTTGTCCTCATCATCATCCTCACCCTCGCCCTCACCTTCATTATCGCCCTCGATCTCGGCATCAACATCATCCCCAACATCTTCTTCTTCAACATCCTCGTCATCACCAGGAACATCATAATCCCAAACTATATTAGAACTGCCACCTGGTTCATTGGATAATATACCCATCAATGACATATATGAATGAAAATCTACGCTAGTCTCTGGTGGAAGTGATGAAGATAATGCATTGATCAGTTTTATAAATTCTTTCTCCCTTGTTTGAACCTATTCTTCCATATTTGGGACCCTTTTATCAAACATTCATTCATTTTCTTTGAACTATTCCAACTCGGGGGGTATTAGAATGGATACTTGGAGAGGACCAATACCTCATCAGGACTATATTCTTACCAGGTCGGAAACATACTCGTCAAGAGTGCTCATCACCCAAAACCTGATATAAATGATCGTTTTGCACAAAATTGTTAGGCTCCTATGCATGAATGGAAACTAAATCATCCTGTTAAAAATATTAATAGACTATTAAATTTCAAAATAGATATTAATCATTGAAATAAAAAATTAAATCATATAATCTTTTCTTTTGTATCTTCATTAAACGCAGTTCAATATTTTTACCATCTACTCAAGAAAAACTAATTTTATCAAGGGAGACGTCCATCAATATTCAATTTGTGATTCGGTAATGACCTTGAATCAATATAAAGTTAGTGTTTAATAATATATTCAATATAATATAATTCTCATAATTTAGGTAGGAATCAATAAAAAAGGCATTTCGTACAGAAAAATTATAAACAACTATATCGTACCAGCTACCTCTCATGATCTGACATAGTAGTGCACCCCAAAGTGTGGGGGTATTGCATTGAATCAATGTTTTTTTTTCGTTTTTTTCATAATATTATAAAAAATGATTAATAATAAATATGATAATATAAATGAAAAATATTAAAATAATCATTTAAATACCTCCAATGGGATTAATTCCATAAATTTGGCAGTTTCTGAGTGGGTTATCATTTGGTGATATTGCTCTATAGGGTAGTCATCCATGATAGCTACTATCTCTAACTCTGTACCCACTCTATCACACCATCCAACATAAAACTCATTCTTATAAGCGCTCTAATGCTATCCTATCTCATTTAAACATGCTGGTAATGCACCCTAGCCATCAGGGATGTTAAACTGAAGCTCACACCCACTAGATTAATTTATATAAATACAAAAAAATACTACATCAGATCAAATAGATTTTTACCCATATTTGTTCCCATGAATTATCTGTCACTTCGTGTGACCAATGTATCTAAGAGAGAGGGCTTCATTGAATGATATCTATGTATTTTTATAGCGTCGCCAAAAAACCCATACATTCCATCCCAGGTTCATCAATCATCTACCCTTTATTATTGTAATCAACCATCAACTATGTCTGGCGGTTCCATACCTCACGCAAGCGAGTACGCTCCCTCCTCCTCCTCCTATCAGTAGATGAATCTTTTATTAATGAAAAAAATATCAGTAAAAGTTATAATAAAAATAAATTTTGGTATAAACATTTTTTAGAGTTATATAAATATAAATATGGTAGTCAGATCAAAGGGCATCACTATATTTGTAGAAGCTGAAGGAATGTCTTGTACAGGTGGAGTGTCCCTCAGTGTATGCTCCTCATACACATACTATGTTGGAGCGGGAGTCGAAGAAGGTGGGATATAATATCTCGAAGATAATGAACTATAAAAAATGATTATGGCACGGATGTATGGACAACTATTAGTGTAAACATCAATGGCCTAAATATCAAATGTGTCCCTAGAGACACAACATGATCAAAATGGGATGTAGAAGATTCTTCTGTGGTATGGGAATAGTATAATCACATATAACTAGTGGAATGACTAAATCTCTCACCACGAGCCCTCGTACCACCAGCCTTAGTACTGAGACCACTAGATGATCATATAACTCTAACAACACCCCCTCCTACCACCATCCTCTATACAGGGAGCAATATTAGGCTTCTCGTTAGATATCATTCATCTAGGGGGTGGATCCTTAGAAAAAGATTAACACAAAAGTAAACATATGATATTATATGTTAGTGAAATATATATATTTAAAATAAAATACTCACAATAGGAATGAGTGGAAGAATTCCCATCTTTGTCATGTGGCGATTATTTTCTATCATCTTTTTCTGCCGTATCTCTTCAATGGGTGTCATTTTCTACAATGAAAACAAATATGGAAGTAATTATAAATAGATAACTAATGTGTAAACAAAAAAACAATATATAGAAAAACCATTCTGATAAATGAAAACAGAAGATTCATGGTGGTTGGATGGTAAGTACTAGGATACAGACTCTGAATGATGTAAGTGAAACATATAGTTGAGAAAATTATTGTATGATTCAATATATACCCCACCAAAACTTTGGGATTAGAATCAACTATGAAAATTGATCTATTAGAGTCATCATAAGTAATAAACAGATTTCTTCCAATTGCAGTAGGGATAGTGTCAACATTATCATCACCATCATCGAAAACATGTATGAGATTTACTTGAATAATTACACGAAATTTTGGGTGATGAAGATATTTGACCAAAGAAAACTTGTTTCACCATTGATGCCAATACATATGGTTCATCGGTGGCAATAGTGCAAGTCATTTAAATAACTCAAAATCCACAATCATCAATATATGTGCATTACCTCATCATTGAATCAAACCATTGACATTTCAACATCGTGACTTGACCATACAAGTAATAATCCAATATTATTATTTTCTCCATGACTCCAAAAAAAGATACATTTTTAGAATGTGGTCTATTATCCTATGAACTAGCATAACAGTCTGCTTTGGCAGTTCGAATAACACTATAATGATGGGTTCTCATGTTCCTTTCTCGTTCAGTGATAATAAATTTGTATCCACTTATCACAAGTGATTTACAACCACAAACCATGGTATTAGAACCAAATTTCAACATTCTTCTTTCCTCAAAAATAGTTTTCAGGAAAAAAGGATACCCAAAATATAAACCAATAGTAAAATAGATTAAATAATATTTTTATTTAGTCATTACAAAAATATTTTTACCATCAATTTCAACCATCCTGAAAACCCTTTGATATGAAGAGTCTCTTTCCTTCTAAAAGATAAAGAACGATGCATTCTAAATATAAATTCATTATGTTCCCTAAATATAAAAATAATAATATTTTATCAAATATGTAAAATTATAAGAGGCAAGATAAGAGATGCATGTACAATTTAATTAAATGATATACTCATCCAACAAATCACAATTGAACAAAACTATGTGATGTGCCATCTCTCACCCTTCAAGGCTTAATTTCGTCAATGTGTATTATCCTATAATTTTTTGTATATGAGGACGTGATGGAAAAGTAGGTTCAATTTGCTCATACTATTCTTCTCCATTTCTCATTGTCCTGTTTATTCTCTTAGTAAGATTAGACGAATATATTCTTCATAAATCCATAAATTCTTGAGCCAAGTAACCGTTCATAATAGAACACTTAGGATAATTCCTGTTCCGAACTTATGATTTCAATGTGTACATGTTTATTTTAGTTTAATACATCCAACAAAAAGAAACGGGTCCTCCTACAAGTATTTCAGTCGGAATATAGAGAGTCAGATTCAACATGCATGTACAAAATGATAAAGGGAATATTTTATCTAACACACAAAAAATTAATGGTGTCTCTACCAACAGTTTTTGCAAGAAGGACATGGAAAACTTCTTATCAAAAAGATCTATAAATAGATAGCACAACCAAATAACTGAAACTCATACATTATTGGACAAGAGATAAAGGATTGATTTTGGAATCAACTCATGCAAGAGGATGTGATAATCATGAGTCTTCAAAGATTTCATCTTCAACACTTTTTTGATTAAAAGTTTTGATATATTTCTTGAATAGCCACCAGGAACATTAATAGTCTTTTCCAATTCCATAATTTTATTTTTTTCAACAGGTGTCATCACATAAGAATCATATGTAACTTTCCATTTATTTTCACTGATACAGACAGGAAGCAATTCTAGTCTGATCCCTCAATCTACAAAGTCATTCTAAGATCGTAAGTCATCTTTTTTTCTTCCCCTTGACATTTTGAAGAATCTAAAGCAACATTTTATATATATTATTTTAAATTTTCATTACGTCTAATCAATGATGTATCAAATTGGTTGACCAATAAAACAACTCAATGAATATACACTTTTTCTTCCAATTGTAACAGTTATCATTGGAAACTTTTTTCGACTTTCTTTATCTCATTACACCCTTCCCAGATGATTAACTGAAATCTTTCAATTCATTAAGAACATCAGTTCTATACATACGCTAAGGTGGATCATTAGTCTCCATGGTATTGTCAAATCTTCGACGATTGTTTCTATATGGATAGTTCATTGGAAAGAATCATTGATGTCCCATAAAACTAAAACTATGATGATATTTCAGTCTTCTCGACCGAGTATTCTTCTTACAAACAGGAAATGAGAGTTTTCCTTTTGTGCTCCATCCAGAAATCATTGCATAACCAGGAAAATCATTGATCTTCCATATAATCACAACCCACATATGAAATTTGTCTTTCGAACATGCATCATATGTGGGCACACCCACATCCTGAAGAAGTTTCAACTGTTTTATTAAAGGTTTCATGTATAAATCTATATCATTGTAAGTAACAAAAGGTCCTGATATCAGTATAATCAAGAAAGTGTAAGGAATTTTCATTACAGCCATGGGGTAAGGTTATAAATGTGTATGAAAACATGTGATGTTCTATGCGAAGTAAGAATCATCCCAAATTGATTAAAATAGTCACATGAGAGACCCAGTCTCACATTACGCACATCGTCTTCAAATTTGGGATATCAAGCATCAAATATCTACCATTAAAATCCATCTTTAGGGTGAACTAACTCATTATTATTCTTTTTTCTCTCAGTGTCATTACATCACATTTTTACTAATATTTCATCACACGTGAAAAGGTTCTATAATCTGAGGATCAATGAAAAGTTCCACATTACATTTTGTGGAACACAAGATGGTGTTCCATCATCTTTTCGCTTCCATTTGGAGGTTCCACATTTGATACTATAATTTCATTCAGTAGTTTCCTCCCAAAATAAGATGGAATAATTTGAGCAAGCATGATTTTTTTAGAATACAAGTTCATCAACTAACTTCCATGCCATATAGTGGTTTGAGGGAATATCTGCATTATCTGGATGTAATTCCTTCAAGATTATAGGAATGTAATTGATTGTAGTTTTTGAAATCCCAAACATAGTTTTCCCATGAACGAATCAGATTAAAAATTATAACTTTTTCATTTTACCCCATTTCCAATATACTGGAGTCCTCACAACATCATTCAATTTTTTAACCCTATAAACATCATCATTTTCATAGGACGAATCATGTGTTCTTTTATTCAGATATTGTTGGTTAGACATACATTCCTTCTCATGATGCCAAATAAATGGAAACAAATTATATATCATACTCTCCAATTAATTCCTATAATTTGGATTATCAACATTTTTAGATTCCATTTTCTCTCAATTATCATACAACACATAATAGTTTGTTTGGAAACCAAATTTGGTTATATGATATCTAAATGCTTCATGACTAAACCAAGGTATTCCAACACAATTAGAACATGGCTAGTGTCTGAAACCAATATTGGAATCCTTGTCAAAGGAAAAATCTAAAAATCTATTCAAATTATCTTGAAAATTGATTGATATCCAATTAGTTTCATACATATAACTTCTATCCATTCTGTAAAAAAATGAAATAAGACATCTCAATGAAATTAAATAATATTGAAGTTCAATCAAAAAAATATTTAGGTAAATGAAAATTAATTACTTTATATAAAATCATAACTGATGCATTACATAATATGAGAATCTTATTAAGGAACACAACAAAAAAATGTTTATATAAGAAAATAAGATATAGAATTTATAATGCCTATATTCAACGATTTCCCATTAATTTGTGGGAAGTGGATCAAGGAATATATAATATTTAAGGGTCTTGTGGGGAGTACATGAGTTTTATAATTTAACTTATTTTGGGAGATCCGGATGAGGAGTAGGATGAGGATCACATCAAAAGTAGTTATGACCTCATTATGTTTTACTTTAACCATGGATTAAAGGATCCTAGGTTTGGGGCCATAGAACATAGGTTGGTAGGGTGTATTCATTGAATCATGTCCCAATTTATTTTGGAGAGGGACCTTCAATAGTTATTGGTATGGATTTGATAAGAAACACATATAAAAATGATATTATAGAATTTTGATGCCCCAAACCAGGATGCAACTCATTAGTGACCTGAACCCAGATAGCCACATGGAATCAAGCACATCTACCAAAATTCCAAAGGTTATTGACTAATAGTGAGAGCCTTTGGTGTGTCTGGGGATGAATATTCCATTATTAACTAAGTTGGACAATTATAATATTATCAGTTAAAAAGTAGAAGAAAATCAACAATGGGAAAATATTTGAAATGGATGATAATAACCAAATCAGTAATACGAACTAATAATAATATGATAAACTGAATGATGGTAATGTATGTCATGTATCAAGAAGAAAAAATAGTTACAACTTGTAGAAAGTAGTACTATACAGTAGGCTCAATAAATTCTAAAATTCGACCTAGATTCTTGAGCTAAAACCCAATCATTTGCTACATGCTCCATCCTATTTCATGTGTGTAGTCATGCATATGTAAAATGGTGATTCCCATTATCTAAACATATAATCATGTAGTTTATCCAGGTACCCAATGACATCTCGAACAATGTGTGAAATACAATTCTTGTAAGTGGCCACCGAGAGATCTATAACTATCCAGTCTATTTATATATCATTTTAATATAATTATATTATAAATTAAAGAAACAACTACAAAACTATAAAGGGCATTCAATGGTTCCTGAGAAAAAATCTAAAAGGGTTTTGTAGGATAAATCAAAACAGAAAAAAAAGATACATATAAAAATAAAAAAATAAAACTGAAATATTATATAGATAACAATAAAAATAAGTTAACACATAAGAAAATACCTAATTTGGGATCGTTTGGATGATGATTCAGTAGCTTGGATTGGGGAAGCTGAGATTCCAACTGTTCGGATGTAGGAACTGAGATTAAACCGAGAGAGGTGTTATCCAGATGGGGGAGAGGTTCTCTGATCGTGGGGGCTATGGTCAAATTAGGTTTCTATCCAAAGGGGGGAGTGGAGTAGGGCCACACAGCGATATTGGGGAAAACTATTACCAATGGTTTTTGAAAACCACTAGTAAAGGGTGGAAATATGTACATGTTTAGCAATGGTTCACTAGAACCGTTGGTAAAGGGTGTCCTACACTCTGTTTTACCAATGGTTCAATGAAACCATTGGTAAAAATCTTTTCTACAAATGGTTTAATCAAACCATTGGTATATAAGTTTTGGAAGAAATTCCTATTTTAGTACTGCTTACTCATAACATAATTTACTTACACAAGATAATCTTGTGGCACCCAACTTTGGATTAGACTACCTATTTGGATAATTGAAGTCTTGACAAGTGTTTCGTTAAAGGGAATATCACAGTTAGTATTTGAGATATTTTAACTTTTAAAGTCTCACTCATTTAAAATAAATCGTATGAATATTAATTTCATCATCAGTAAAAAGTATTTAATAATAATCTTATCATTTTTATTTCCTTTTACTATATGCCTGATTCAAATGATTTAATTTTGGAATCCCTATTACAACAACTAAATTAATATATTAAAACCACATTAATGTTTAAATTTTATACAACCCATACAATCAGTTAATTACAAAAAATTAGATGTCAAAACACATTCAAACATATATGAATGAATCATATGAACTTGTGAATAAATATAGTTATATAATATTAATAATATCTACATGATTAAGCCCATAGGGACATATAGGCATGCTCATTCACCTTTCTCGACAAGTGTTGATCCTCAAGGACCTAGGTGGTCTGACCATAAGTCCCTCTACCTGGGGGTAATTTAATTTAGATGGAATTTAATTCATGACAACTATAATATATAATATGCAAAAATTATTACAAACATCTAAATTATATCTAATAATTTCAATTACAAAATTTGGTATTGGTAGCTAGAAAATAAATTTTATGGAATCTTACCTAGAAAGGAATGCAATTATCTATATTCTAGAAGAATAATATCAGTTAAATTGAAACATAAATATTCATAATATTAAAAATTTATAAATTTTCAAAAATTATGGAATAACCTTTAAATATATGAATTATTCAAAAAATTTGACACGAGATATCCATTTATGAACAATTTATAAATAATAGCTAATTATATTCCCTTTTATAAATTAGCTAACATTATGAAAATGACATAATTCATAATATCAAATAGTTCATTATTAAGGAAATATAAACTCTTTCATATTATTTGTTATATAGAATTTCAATATATTATTTAAACCTTTGATCAAAAAAATAAAAAAAAAATTATATAGTCTAAATACTATCTTTAATTAAGAACCCTATTAATTTGGAACTATTTCACAATTATTAATATAAAAACCTTTTATATAAAGGCCGTATTTATGATATTTATAAAATAATTTATATATCATTTGTACAATACTTAAATAAAATCTTTATTTAACGATTACAATGATTTTATATAACATTAGGTAAAAAGGGTCTAATATCCTTAATTTTGATTTATAACTTTTATATATCATATTAACATTGAATGGATATTCATAATATTAAATTTTATATCAATGGATTATTTTTAATAAATGTTAAAAAAAATAAATTCATTAACAAAAAACATATTACAAGTAATTAAATTTTAAAACCACCTTTATATATTTTCAAAATATTCTATAATTCCTCTTTATTATTTATAAAAAAATTATAAATAATATAAATTAATTATTAATTGAATTTTCATTATAAATTTTCAATATATTTATATAATTGTTTTAAAAAATACTAAAAATAAGTCCCCTTTTAATTTTAACAACTTCAAATTATTTATTTATAAATAATTCATAATATAAAATATAAAATTCATTATATAGTATACATAATTTATAATTAAAATCCTTTTTATAAATTACCCATTATGATTTATAAATAAAAATTTTATTTATTGATCAGAAATCATACCATATAATTTGGTGAAATGTATGTTTAATATGATCTTTCAATATCTGGAATATTTTTATTCATAAATGATTCATTAAAATTTATATAATTTATTATATATATTTTATAATTAGTTAATTTATTAAAATATTTCCAAAATTCCATATTATATAATTTATAAATATTTTATAAACGATATATATTTTTGAAAAAATTTATTAATTAATAATTATCAATTTATTTCTAATTAATTTAGAAATTTTTTATAAATTTTATAAATATTGTAAAATTTATTTTCTCATATTTACAAACACTTTATAAATAATGTAATCTAATTCATAATTGAATTTTATTGATAACTATAAATAACTTATTTATTTTCACAATCAAGAGTAATAAATATGGAATTTTCATATTTATAAAGGATAATAAATTTTTAATTACGATAATATTATTAATGTAATCCGAAAATTAAAAACTATTTTATAAGAATGAATAACATATATAATTAAACAAACATTTCATTTAATTGTTATGTAAAAATATGAAATTCCATATTTATTTTCAGTGTTAAAAAATCAAATTTTATAATTTGTCAAATGTGTTATTCAAGAAATAATAAATATAACAAGTTAATTAATTGAATATTACTAAGAATTTGAAACCACTCTTGATGTTTTAGTGTCCATCAAATGGAAATGACAGTGGAAGGAAAAACAAAATAGGTCAGTTCTATCTTTGAATAAATAAACATGTAATAAATGAATAACATAAATGTGCATACTTCAATCGCCAATGAAATAACCTCAAATGAGTTTTATTTAAGAAGATAACTAGAAGAATAAAAAAATCTTCCTTCCTCTATTGGATTACACTGACCAATGGATTGTAATGTCAATTAGAGGATTATAATAAACTTGTAGAGGGCCTAATATATTCACTAAGGGTGATGGACAAGATATAGTAAGGAAGATATTTTTATAGGATTTAAAAAAATGTACACAATAAGAGGGATCTTATTCCAATATATTACCATTCTTGAGAAATTTTATTTAATGAAAAACATTATTCATATTAAATATATATACCTTCATTCAAATTTTCGTTAATTCATTTAATCATATTCAATGAATATTCATGTTATTTAATTTATTCATAATGGATTAATATCAATGAATCCGCATTGAATATAAATAATCATAAATTAAATATTTCATTAATTATTTTAGTTCATATTCAATATATATAACCCATTAGTTTCAATGTAATCCCATGAAATAAAAATATAATGTCTCTTGGTTATAATAGACTCCAAGAAAAAAAAATAGTCCCTACCTTTTTAACGTAGAAATCAATGAGCCAAGAACATTTGATTTTATCATAATTAAAAGAACCAAAATAACCATTTCTTTTGAATTGGAAAATCAAGATACCAATAATGATAAGGAGGGAGAAAATGGATGCTTTACCTTTTGACAAACCGATGAGAAGGCCAACCCTACTCTGATAAGAATATAAGAAAATAAACTATGAAGAGTGATGAAGATTCTTCAATTGAGAGAGAGAGATAGATGGGTTATATAGCCGAATGATTTTGCATCACTAGAGAGCTTCATCACTGTCAAATGCTGGGGAGGGGATGCTCCATGTCGTCGGACTAGTTTTATGTCATTGTCCTTCGGGCCAGGATTTTTCTTATGTTCATGATGTCTTCTTAGATTTCCTCCTTCTTCCCTCAAAAGGTGTTTTATTATTATAATAAAAAAATTGAATACCTTAGGGAAATTGGATGTATATATAAGGGTTATATAAAAATATATAAAGGATACAGACAAAAAGAAGAACAACAGAGGTAGAAAGAAGGATAAAAAAATTAAAATCAATGGTTATTTATGAATTACGATGATGATCATCAAATTTAATGGTATTATTTGGACATATCAATTTCCACATTGAATGTACACATTATCTTCTTTGAAAATAGATGAAAAATATTAGAACATTGAATCCATTTGAATATTAGAGAGGATTTGTTGATCAATGTAAATCAAATATATTTTCATTAGTGTCTTACTTTATTTTTATAATGATCCAGGCCTCCCTTTACCTCATTTAATATATTTCAAGGGTGTTGGGGTCATACAAGGATGATCAAAGCCATTAAGTGTCGATCCAATCCCTTAAATACCTTAATAATTGTGCCTCAAAAGTTTACTGAATGGTTCCACTAGCTAGACTCTATATCCCTTTAGCTATCTTGTATGCAAGGAAATGTCACTTCTTCTTTCTAAACTCGATAGTCTAGAGGATGAGCCACCACCGGCTAGCCTATGGAGTTATTATTACTAATGGTGTTGTGGTTGATATACTGACTAATAGGTGCACTACAACCATCTAGATAGTTCTTCACTATAGAATTGAACTAAGAAGAGGTCCTTTAATCCCTCTTTGAAAACATATACAGGCTAATTTCATTTATATCAATATAAATTAATTAAAAACAATATAAAAAAATTGAAACATCTAAGATTTATAGAATTTTTTATTAATAAATTAACTACACTACAATAGTCAATAAAATCCCAAATTTGTTCATCACAAATAGTAGTAATAAAAATAAACATAAGGAAGTTTTAATAGATAAAACAAAAATAGTTACCAAAATTTGAATAAATCATATATACCCCATCATGAATCAATTCTCCACATTATTATAATAATAAAATTTCTCTCCTTGGGATGAATAAAACATTAAAGCTCTTTTATATTTTACCTCTATCATGAAAACATATCCCCACTTTTGATTATTAAAATGAAACTTTCAATGAATGAGGATCAGATAAATAAATTAATATGATAGATATCGATGAGAATTTAAAAATAACCTTTTTGATACATGCTTAATATAATCTATCCCCACATGAGAAAGTTAGGAAATATTAATTGAATCAGATTTTCTAACTTCCATTATTTTAACATAAAAATTAATTTCAAGAATCCATGTAGATATTGACAATTAGTCTTACAACTAAGACATGACTAAAAAGGAACAAAAAATAATTAAAAATTGAATCTTTGGAAATTTAGGCTTTTTGAAACATTTATAAAGTTCCAGAAATAATTATATAATATTTTCAATTAATTAATAAAATCATTACATGAGATTAACATTCAAATCATCATTTTAACATAATATTCTCAAGATGAAACATTCATATAAAATGAAAAAACAATTAAAGAATTCCTTGATATGGGAGTGAAGAAAAACAAAATAACATTAAAAATATCCCCTATATAAAACCAATAGAGAATATAAAAACAACATACTTATTATAAATAAAAAATTTAAAACTCTATCAATTTAACTTTTGACAACAATGTACTATGTTTCATATAATATATTTTTTTGGCTTTATTTTATAACCACCAAATGATAGTTCAATTGATATTGGTGGTGTACCCTTAATCAAATTCAAATCAATATGAATTTGGGTAAACATTTGGGTCAATCAATATGATTGAAAATGGATTAAGAAGAATAATTTTTTTGTGTCTACTTAAATCAGATAAAAATGATTTTGTAACCCAAAGTTGTTTGGTAAATGATTCAAGATGGATCAAATAAATTCTTCAATATCTTGAATTTTTTACAATCACAATTATAAATTAAATACCAATATTTTCTAAAAAAAATCAATCATTTTTGAATAAACACCTTTTACAATATTTTTTTCAATAAATATTAATTATTTGAAAAACTTAAAATGTGATTATTTCCTTTAAAAATTGAGAAAAAATGAACATGTTATGATTTTTTTCAACATGGATGAATTTTGAAAGAAATATTTTTAAATCCTTGATTTCGTATTTTAATAAATCAACATCTATTTGATATCATAATTATAAAACCAAATCATCTTTTTTTTAATGAATTTTTTTTGATTAAAAATATTATTTTCTCTATTAATAATTAATTCATATTTTCGATAAATATCTTCATTTTTTAGAAGGTGTTATTTAAAAAAACCTAAATTTCATCATGTTGATAATAATATAATGACAAAAATTATGAATGAGTGGAATTTTAGGATAGTTAAGAAGAGTATGAAATATGAGAACTAACCTCATCACCTTTCTTGATATAATCCATGAGGCATTCAGGGATTGAGTCTCTCAATTAATAAATTGAAATTGAATCCTATATATCACTTGAAGATGATAATTTTAGTGACTTATTACATCTATTATTTTATTTTAAAAATTATTATAGATTGGATATTTTGGTCTGATATAACCATTTTTGTTTAATTCATAACATGTCACTTTCAGAACATCTAATTTTATCTTTCCTTTTGGAACGCTAGGATGATATACGTTTGTTCCCATTTTATAAAAGTTGTGCAAGTTCACCTTAGTCATCAATATAAACTAATAATGAATCACCATATTTTATTTTTTTAAAATTAAGGTCCTTATTTATTTCCTTGGATTCCATTTCTTCCTTTACTACATGGAATTTCATGATGATTTCATACGTCGTTATCAATTTGATGATCTCTTCAACCACCATTTTATTTACATCATTGTAATATTATATTTTTGTATTATTTGGATACTATGATCTAGTTAAGACATATATTATTTTATTCACAAGTTTTTCATTGAATAAATCACTTTTAATATGCTATCTCTAATTAAAAATGATAGTGACCCTCATAAACATACTAGTAACAGATTTGTTATGATGTATAAAAATATTTATAAATATTTTATAAAAATAACCAATTGATTTTGATTAACATTATTCATTCATTTTTGCATGACTTCTAACATTTCCCATATTTTATGATATATTTTTCAATAAGATATTTCATAAAGTTTACTTTAGTAAATCTCGCAATGAATAAAATTTATAACTTTTTCTTTTAAGTTCAAAAGAAACAATATCTTGGAGAGTCCTTTTATCCTATTGTTATTTATTAAGAATGAATTCATGTATAAAATTTGTATAGAAAATATAAACAATGGTATTACTATATTTAGATATGATTAATTTCCAATAAGAATAATTTAATCCAATAAATAAAAGAGAATTGGTATAAGATGTATATTCCATCATAAAATCATACATTGAAATCTATGAGGTTATTTTAAAATAATATCAATTTGGAAAAAATATTTTTAAAAGGATATAAATACAATTTTTAGAAAAAATACAGAGTTATCCTTTAATATTAAATATTCATTTGTGTATAAATTTAATGAGGGGTGGGGCTAAATTTCCATTAAAAATCAAAACAATAAAAAAATTAATGCTATAAAAGATAAAGAGATATCATAAAAGCATTCGATATTATCCATGTAAATAATAGAATAAAATAAAATTGATAATAAAATGTGTAGTGGAAATATTAATTCGACAAGTAAAACGGAATGAAACTCTTTGATAATGTATTTTAGAAATATAACACAATTCCCCATATATCTCCTCTACTCAATATGGATTGAGTGGGTTATATAATCACTAGGTTATAATGGAAATCCAAGAACCAAAATGTGAAATTTTCTTACTTTTAATGGATATAAAAAATAAAATATTACCTTTTTTAATAGAGAAATATATAAAACCAGAAAAAAAAATTTTATGGATCCCCATGATCTAAATTTACCCATGAGTTTTAACAAAAAAACAGTGAAACCAATAATGAGAAGGAGGGAGAAAATATATATCATTTACCTATTTTGAAAACCCATTAAAATTTTAAATATAATCCCATTAGAAAATAATAAAATGAAATAAGTTAAGAGAGAGAGAAGTTAAAATTGATAGAAAGATACAAGATGTTTTAAAATAATGTACAGAGGAACAAGATAAGAAAAATAATAATGAAGGCATAATAAAATATAGAATAAAGAAACTCAATGTCGCTTGAAAAATGTCGATTAATATCAGACCATTGAAAGGTGATCATAAGAGATCTAAATTCCCATCATTAATGTAAAATTAATCCTACTTGTCTTTTCAGGATAAAAACAACAACTTTGAATCTATTTGAGAATTAGGGAGGATTTATAGATTCATTGAGATCATAAGGATTTTTTTTCTATCGTACTTAGTTTATATGATGATTCGAAACTCCCTTGTCCTTTTTTATATGAATCTGTGGATTTGGGTTCATCCAAGTTTAATACAAGTCATTAAGATCCAATTAAATCCAGTAAATTAAATAATAAATATTCCTTTTATGATTCTGGAGTAGCACTACCAGCTAACCCCTGATGCCACCATCTAGTCGGTGTGTATGGAAGTAGCATTACTTATCTAGAATCTCTAGAAGCTAGATATTGGTATTACACTAACTAGAAAATAGATATATTTTGGAAAAGTGATATCTTAGTTCATCTACTAGCTATCTATTTCTCTCATACCATGTTAGGTCCAAAAGTGTCCTAGATACCATAAGAGGGGGTGAATTAGGGTTTGTATATTCGATTCAAATTTTTTCACGCCATAACAGATCCTGACCCTTTTCTTATAAGGGTCACATTGCATTCACTTAAATGTTAATTCTTGCCTTATTCTATCCTAATTTATCTGATGATGATGATTTCAATCTAATATAGGAACACAAGCACAAGGATGCAATAATTTATACTTGGTTCAACCATACTGGGCTACATCCAAGGAGTATACAATGATAATGTGATGATCATAACAAATTCACTAAGGATCACTCATAATAATGATGGTTTGGCAAGATCTTGTCTTTATCTAGGCTCACTACAGTCACAAGGGTCACTACCTATGTCTCTTTCTTTAGCACACATGTAGTGGAATGTATCGCATTCTTCGTCTTTCTTCACTCACTACTCTTGGAAGGGATTCAACCATAGTTTATGGAATTGTAGGTCGCTTAATTATCTGTATTTAATGTATCCATCATTGTTTTTATTTATTTTATTGATGTAAAACTTTCATCCACTTGATGAATACCCCTTTACAATATATTTACTGGTTAATCCATTTTAAACACTTTTCACGATGATCCCTACCTTCAATAAGAACAACTTTTGAGAATCTAAAATAGCCTTCACGAAGATACTACCTTTTCAAGAAGATCAATTGACCCTCAAAAATCTCAACTAACCTTCACGAATATCAAATATCCTTCTTTTCATGAATTTTACTATGCCATTGTGAATTCCCTTACATTTCAAAAGATCAGAACACTTAGTTTTCTTATAGCCTTCGTGAATTTCATTGACTATGATACCTTCGTGAACAACGTTAATGATTCTCAAAACATTTAGTTGTCTTATTGCCTTTGTGAAATTCTTCGCATACCACCTTCAGCAACCAGCTTCATGATCCACCTTTTCTATTCAGGATCCTTAGTTTCTTTTTGTCTCGCTATTTTTTTGATGGGGGTAAAGGATTATTTATATGTGTTTCCATCTAATTCTAGAACCTTCCTACCCATTGAACACCATTTTGTCGAGCTCCTTCATTTCTATCATGGTGCTCCCTATTTCACGAATCTCCACAAAAATTCCATGTTCATGATATTTTTCCTAATAACAAATAATTCCATATTAACCATCATAGTTCCCTGATGATCCATTTGTAATTCTCATCACCTTTGCTGGTAGAGATTCTCATTGTAGTTCATGGATATCACCATTACAATTCTTTAATCCTTTATGAAATATTCCTCATGAATACCATTATCGAGAAATTCATTCCATTTCCATATTTTGATGAGATATTCTGGGAAATAAAAGTTTCATTATTATTGTCCAAACTCTAAATTTTGGACCCCAAAAATTTGGTAAACACTAGGAAACATTTTCACCTTATTTACACAATTTTATGTACCATTTCTAGGTTATCCATTCCTCTATCATGGATCTGTGTCAAAATTCATAGTCAACAAAATCTTTGGACTCCACATTATATCATCGAAACATGCATTTTCAACCAAAAAAATCAACCCCAATATTCTACAATATTACCTTGAGGTATTTTATCCCAACATACCTGATGTTCTATACTTTAATAAAGGATTAGTCTACGAATAGGTTCTATAATCTCTTTTTGTATAATTCTATAGGTCGGTTTCGTTCATATCACCATACATCAATGTAAAAATGAAAAAAAAACATTAAAAAGGTTATAAAATCACTAGAGTGTTTGTGAACATTAAGAAAAATACACTAAAAGACTCAAAAAATTTACTTGGTTATAATGATTTACCTGTATATTAGGTTGTAATATTTATAAATATAAATTTCTTCTCAATTGAAAAAGTGGCCTCTCACCAACCATTCAATACTACTATAAATATTTGGATTCCACTTGAACCCATTTCCGTTTAACATCAACTAGAATCACTTCTCTATATTTTGAGATTATTTTCATAAGATATTTACATATACAATCCATTTCCAAGGGATATTCCAAGGAAATATTAATGTCCTTATTACGAGAAATCATTTTTAACTTAGCTTAATTTTTTTCTATTTTCCAATAATAATTTTAAAATTTATATTTAATGAAATCAATATATATCATTTTTAAAAATAATATTAAATGAAAATAATAATTATCAACCTTTTCTACCTTGATAATAAGAAAATAAAAAATTACATTCATGTGTATGCATGTTTGTGGACTACCGCCTCCAAAAAATTAGTTTTTTGTTTCCCATAACCACCTTACAAAAATAGTGATAATATTGAATTTAAAAAATAATTATTATATTAATAATATATTTTATATGCTAAAATGATAAACCATATTTTAAATTTCACATGTTCTATTGAAATTTAAAATGACAACCATGGGTATGTATGGAAAACGAACATCATGAAATGATTGGTTTTATTTTATTCCTTTTCATCACAACCTTAAATAGATGGTCATTATAATTAATTTATTATATATATATTATGTTTATGTTATAATTTAGTTTCTCACATGAATAATTATAGAACCTATTAATTATATGATCAAAAAATTATCAACACTAATTTAATAATTTAAAACAAATATATTCAATGGAAAATATTTTATCCAAACTATGTAATATTTTCACATCCATTACTAATTATTATTATTCAAATATAATAATGATATATCGCACTAAAAAACACTAAAATATAGAATTATTGTACTGATTTAATTATATTAAATCTTAATCGCATCATAATCATCCTTTAATCATGGTATGTTCATGTTTGGGTCGATTTGACGACTTACTTGAACAATGATATGAAATTATATCATGGAGGAATAAGAACACAAAATTAATGATTTTATATGATTTTAAAATTTAAACCATTATTTTTGGGGGTTTTCAATGGAAACATAAATATCTAACATAATAATTAATAAAACACCATTCATTGGTTAGGAATTTCCAAAATAATCTAATATCAATTTCATACTCTATGATAAAGAATGAAACACTGATGAAAGGAAACTGAAATAAATTCAAAGTTCATAATAAATTATCCATTATATTAAATTTAATTAATTTTTAAATATTAACATTGGAATAATAATTAATACTGAAACCACTCCTATTAAACGAGTATAAATTATTAAGGACATAAAACTCCCAATGTGAGAAAATAGGTAAAAAATTAAATAATATATATGTATATATCTGTGTATGAGTGGAATGTTTATAAATTAGTAGTAGAAATGCATATTGTTAAGAATATGTCTAATGGGTATATAATAAATAAAAATAATTTCATAATACAATATGTTTTGTATAAGTTAAGAATGAATCATGACCAAGGTAATGGGTTTCACCTAAAAATTCATTCATTTGGGACATATTAATGTATTATGAACCTAATATAATTTTTGAAGTGTATATACTGAATATTTGAGATATTATATCATGTAATTCCTATTAATAATTTATTTTAAGTCTATTTGGAATCTTTTCTTTTTGATAGAATTTATTTAAATAATCCTCAAGTTATAAGTGGTTTTCTAGAATCAAATCCATTAATTGAGTTATAATCACATTGATTTGATTATAATATTTCAATGTGGAATTATCCTAAAATATAATGACGTTATGTTTTATTTCTATTTAATTTTCTAAAAAAGCATATTTTACACTGAGTTCCTTTTCCTTGTAAAATATATTGTACCATAAAAAATCAATTTTTTTAGAGTAATTACAATCTCTTTTTGGAATTTTTCTCTATATACATGTTTTAACATCCATCCAATGTTATTATTTACATTTTTTTACAACAAATTTTTTATCTCTTGTGATCCTTATATTATTAGTTATTCATTTTAAAATAATAATTTGTTTCCTTTTATTGATGTGGGTTTTCAATAAGTTTCTTTCAAAATGATAAAAAGTTTTTATATCCTTTTAAAATAAAATGTTTTATCTTTCACACCAAATAATTTTTGTTCCACCATTATGTATATTTATATTCCTATTATTAACAATTAATATTAAAATTATTAGTTATAAATGAATTTTTACATCACATTTTCAAACCATTGTGTTATTTTTAAGGAACCATTATTGATGAATATTTTTAAATGTAAACGTTTTCAATATATTTTCACTTAATCTTTTTGATAGCTTTATGTATTTTTCCAGGGTACCCAATTAAAATTTACTTTTTAAAGATTTAATAATTTTTAAAGGTTTTCACATTACCTTTTAAA
This sequence comes from Viscum album, assembly GCA_963277665.1. Lineage (NCBI taxonomy): Eukaryota > Viridiplantae > Streptophyta > Magnoliopsida > Santalales > Viscaceae > Viscum > Viscum album. The sequence continues at coordinate 1,454,105,565 of OY728155.1, forward strand.
AAATAACATCTCAAATTTATCATTATTTATTCCCTTACAACAATTATAAAATCATTTTCTAAATAATTATTTATGATTTCACCACAATTTTTCCATTTATCTCTAAAGGGATTAATTATTTGGAAATTATAACTGATATTCCACCTTAAATTTTTTAGGAAATACTATGTTGGGGTGATATAATTTTGGGTATCAATCATTTATATACTTTAAGTCAATATTAGTGGTACTATATTAAAGTGTTGTGAAATCCATCATTAATTTCCTTAGATTATTTATGATGTGATGAATGAAAAAAAAATTTATTTATCATGTTTTTTCATGATATATTTATTGATTGTTTTATTATGGAAGACATTTATATGGAATATGATTGTTGTGGTCATATATAACCCTTTAAATATAAAATTAATATTTATACATTATTAGGTAATGATTATGAGCATGAACATGATTTATATAAGATACGTTCACTATATTATGGATGAAGATGTTGTAAATTATCTATGTTAAAAATATTAAGCATGATCATATTGTGGATTGGTAAAATTCCCATGATTAATTCTAAACATGATGCTAATAAGATGCGTTCACAAGATTAAGCATGATCACAATGCACTTTACCAACATTCAATGAAATTAAAGTGAATTCAATACAGTTTTCAATGCTCAAAATGTTATGAATAGCTAAGATTATTCATATACAAAAATTATATGTTATATTCTAATGTTATTTTATACAGAAAATATTTATTATATATTGTTTCCAAACTATTTTTCTATGATAATTGTTGTTATTTTGAGAATAAAATTCATTCCATCATGAATTGTTGAAATTTTTTTCCATGTTCATTTTTATAGGATATTACTACCATTATCTATTATTATTTTACACTAATGATCTATCTAATGATGAAAATTTAATAGTCATTCCCTTATTATGTGTTTTATCTCACCCATTTGTTATGTTTCCCTCCCCCATGTTATGAATATGGGTATATCATATTAAAATACTATGATGGAGTCTATTATATTTTGATTATAGAGAGACGTTCATATGATTTATAAAATAAGTATCTTATATAACTTGTACTAAAAGACACTAAAATTTACATTATTAGTATTATAATATTTTTTTTCTGATTTAATTTCACTCTTAAACAAATTTATGTAAAATACAAATGTTCTTAGCTTGGGATTCTTTTGTGAAATTCCAATCATTAAATACATAAATATAAGGGGGTGATATAGGATCAGTGAAGAGTCTGATGATTAAAATATATTCGATGAGAAGTATCCAAATGAGCATGATTGAAATAATAGTATATGTACCCCTAATAAGTGGTATCAAATAAAGGTTGAGAGCTCAAAAATAAATATATATTATTATCATAAGTAACATTCTATTGTCTTAATGTTTTTTTAATTTAAATAGAGTTTATTAATATTAAATTGATGGAGTCAGCGGGAGACACAAACCAAAGATGATAAGTTTGACATGATGGACTTTGGATTTTAAGGAATGTTGATATTAGATTATATCACTCAAAAAACATGTATCTTCTATTAATTATTATCAATATTGAGGGAATTGATATTGAGGATTAAGTGAAAATTTTGAAAAATATTCATAAACTCATTCTGACATAATTTTCCTAAAATATCTCCTTTAATATCCAATATATTAATACAATAGTAGAGTTAAGGAAATCTCTAACTAACATCTACGGAAAGAGATTCCATTTTTTAGGTTGTTATAAGATGGGTTTGTGGATTATCAAATCAATTATTTTAACATGATTTTAAATCTTCTAAATTATCTTAATGACTAGTTCATGGAATATTTCTATCAAATTATATTATTTTGAACAATTCTGGAAAGTTGGGATATAATGTTAATGTCTATAATTTACTCTTTTGGGATGTTCGACTTAGTTTTAGAGTATTTTTAGCAGATGATATGAAATAATGATATTTTATAATAGGGATATTTGGTATTATCTGGTTGCTTTTAAAATTTATATGGATATAACTAATCACCTAATAAAAAAATAATTAATCAATATTCATAATAAAATTCATAAAAAGTTCATTGAGTTAAATCTTCATGTCCATGTCCAAGATGTTTTAACTACCATATTAGGTGGAACCTCAATTAGGAATTCATGTAAATTTGGTTAAAATTTTAATGGAGTGTATATAAATGAATATTTTCCAAGGATTTTATAATAGTTGAATGGGGTAATTACTTTAAAAATAGTGTGCATGTTCTAGTCTAGTCGTGTATCCATGGATCAAGGGAAACATTTAATTCCATGATATAGAGATTATGCATATATAATTATGTTCCAGAGAAGTTTAGAATAGTTTATTTGGTGTAAAATGAAACAATGGAGATTGTGGAGAATGGAGATATGATCATATAAATGAATAATAGATATTTAATTCATCTCATGGATTTTATTCACCAAAGTTGGATACATAATAATTTATTTTCAGTGAGAAACCCGGAAAAATAATGATTTGGAACAAAATTTACCAAAAAATGTAATATTACTCAAATTTTCATGTTTATGAATAGATGAATAATGATATGTACTTTATATCTAAATATATTGTCAGATAGATCCAAATATGTAGTATATATAACATATGATAATTCATATTTATGGAATTTCTTACATAGTCCTATTAATGAGAAGAGAATGAAAATTATAGAAGATTATGGATTGCTGACTTTGGATCACCAAGAATTCAGATGTGGGTATAGTTTCATACTTGAGAAACAATCAATGGTTTATTTCAACCCTAGTGGATGAATACATATCTATTAGAAGATATATCGTTTTCAAAAACGTTTGTGGGATAATGAACATATCCATTTATATGGAGGGTGAGAATAATTTTAGGCATTTATTAATGAATCTACATGGAAGGTATCAGTATACTTAAAAAAACACTAGTCTAATGTTTTTAAATTGTTTATTTAATAAATGGTGATGGTTTAAAATGTGACTATAAGTAAGCTATAGTGATTTCATAAAAAACATTGGGTAGAATATATTTAAAATTACATTCAATACTTGTTAATGAACATTAGAATTCATCTTTGGATTATTGTATCTTTGATTTCAGAGAAAAATGAAATTGATGAAAGGATGAACTAGACATTAATATAGATGAAAAAATGTATGATATTTTATTATGAAAAGTGAAATTAGATATTGATTGAATAAATCAATTATATTATTTAATTGATTAATTTAATTCTTACAATTCTATTGGCCTAGGAAATTATGTACGTAATAAGGTTTGGGAAAACAATGGAACTCAAATATATTAATGCTTTTATGATTCCTCATTATATCCATTTGGATGAAAAGGACTAATATAAACTCTAGGAAAATCACAAGGCATGTTTCCTTTTTTAAACAGATATTAAAAATTATACTATGGATATGGGATGAAGAATGTTAGAAGATAGTCAAAAGCTAAAATGTTCTCTTTATGTATAAGGCCTTTTTCAAATAACAAAATTTGAAAGGGATAAATGTTGAACATAAATTATCATTAGATCAAATTCATGTGGATTTTAATGAGGTATTTGAATAGATTGCATTTTTATATATTTTAGATTGCATCATTATAAGTTCAGACTATAGGTTAATTCAAGATATATTATAAAGTTATTTGGAAACTGATGCTAGACTAGGAGAACTAGAAGTCAGGGCTTAAGAATTTAAATTATTATATGATGTAGTACTAGATATAACATATCAACATGTTACATTGAATAGTTCATGTCGATTTATAAGACTAGTTCAAATGTTTGGGCATAGATGTTATTATTTTATTCCAATAAATGGAGGGGCACCTGAGATCCCTGATGAAGCCACAATTATATTAACTTTTGGACATTGGGAGTTATCCATGAATGATAATTTATATTTTATTCATTGAAATAGAACTTTGTATCTAACATAATTATTGTATTGGAATAATGAACTTTTAAAAAATTGTGTTTTTCATCTTGACGCACCCCATTCCCATACTCCTGGGTGTAGTGCTAAAAAATTTCATAATACATGGTCTTTGATTCCATGTGAGATGAGTCATTCCAAAATTACATATATTTCCAAAAAATTAATGATTATATCGAGAAATAATCATTCAATCCTGAGATGCAAAGGCTTAGTTTCTTTGGTCGTTAGATACATCAACAACTCATTTTAATATATTGTGAAAATTTAACCAAAAGTCATTCCACACTAGTCCCCTTATTTACTTATTATAGTACATAGTAATATTTATTTCAATGGTAAAGGAAAAAAATAATAATGGGGGGGATAAAATTCATATTATGTGGAAAGAATTATCAATATTTCATCAAGGGTTTGATTATAAGAATATAAAAATGCAGGAGGAGTGAAATAATAATTAAAAGAAACAAGTACTAATAAGTGTTTCCCACAAGGGAAAAAATAATATAATGTAATATCATCAGAAAAACTATATACCAAAACATGAAAATATAGAATAATAAGATAATAACCATGATACATGGAGTGTATCATATGCATATAACCAAGAGATGTCTCAAAAAATGGAAATGTTAAATAATAAAGATCTTTTACACATACAAAAGACACGAATAATCACATTATTTGGTGGATTAGTAATAAAAAACAATTACCTCTATTAGAAATCATAAAACTACATCCTCTCTTGGATTAGAGATCACAAACCTACGACCCCTGTTTTCGTTGTATCAGAAGCCTATAGCCCCTCTTTATCTCATGAGATGTAAATCCATAACCAATGAATTATTGGGTTATATAATACCGATCCTATAAACATATATAAATATTTCTTACCTAACAAATAAATTATTCATCATAATATAAATAATATATGGAATGAAAATGGGTTTTGTAACATTTCTAAATGGTATAACATTAAATGAAATTACGAATTGGATTAATTAATAGGAAAAAGTAAATCCCCCAAAAATAGAATTTCATAAATAATTTTATAGGTTTATTTATAAATAACCCTAATCTAGATAGATATTATGTATTTATATATGAAAATTTAAGTTAAACATAAAATAGTCTTCATAAAATATATCATTACTTTACTATAAAGAGATAAAGTTATGAGTCACTTTTTAAAAGATTATTTTTGAAAAATTTAATTGAATAGTTTTTCAAACATTTTTTATAAAGATATCTCAACCCTGTAACCATAAAAAACATATAATTTTTATCAAAATGAATTATAGATTTGAAGATAAAACAGAGGATCATGAAATTAAAATCTTTTTTAATGTTTCAAAATACCATTATTTAAATCCACATAAAAAGAGTAATAAAACAAACTTTTGAAAATAGTTTATGTTAAATATGTATTTCATCATAATTCAAATAAATTAGGGTTTCTAAATTTTTATTTAGACCATAAGCTTAAATAAATAACAGGGATATGGAGTATAAAATGTCTTTAATGTTGATTAAAAATTTTCTTAACAATTTCATACTCTAATGAGGATGAAATTTATAAAGGAAGAATATTTGGATTAAAATTTTATTATTCACCAAAGAGAAATAGAATGTATTATATAAAAAGGGAAATGAAATAATATCATGAACCCAAAATAATAATGTTCAATAAAAAACCTTATAAATTAATACAAATATATTTATGTTCTAAAAACCTCATACAACATTGCTATATTTCAAATCAAAATATCTTTATAGGCATCCAATCTGATTGAAATATAGATATGTTGAGTTGAATGATTTATTTTGTAAATATGTATAAATTGTTAGTATATACACCATTAAATATAATTAGTGGTGAATATGAATACATATCTCAATAAAGTGAAATTATGATGAGGAAACCCTAATTAACATCATATTTAATGAAGTAATAAATATTTGGAAATGGGTTTATATGATAGAAAAATAAATCCATAGAAAAAATATAGTTAAAAAAGAATTCATCCATAGGGAAAAATTTACCCAATTTATAATCATGAATATCAAGAAGAAACATTAGACTTCCATGAATGGTTTTCGAGTTAAGAAACAAACTTACAATTTATACCAACTTCCATGATATTACTTTAACAAAATTTATCATAAAAAATATGAATAATTTTTTTAAGAAACTTATTCATATCTATATAATTACATACAATTCCAAAATAATGATTTATTCTAAATATATTATGTAATTATAGTTTATTAAAATCATCTGATGTAAGTGATTTTGATTGTTTTGCACACATATTAAAATGTTGATGTCGATTCATGTTTATATACAAAAAGTTCATTATTCGTTTATTATCCATGGGATAAAAATATATTAAACATTATTATTCCTATGTTTATAGTTTCATTAAATGAGGTTTTCTTTAATGATTTGTGAAGATAAAATTGACTATGAGCATGTTTTAGGGATTTTTAAGGAATGTAAATTGGTATTTTAACTAGTGAGTAAAAAATTAATTTTTCTATAATAATTAGTTACATGTTAATATGAAATATCACATTTAATTAATTTTTCATATTCATCCATGATAAAAATTTATAGCCTCATACATGTGGGTTGGTTAATAGATAAAAAATTAACATACTATAATTAATTAATGATTATGGAGTGATTTAGCTATAAAATAATTTTTCCATGAGTATAATGTTATTTTTTATTTTTTATTAATGTGATATATTATAATTTAACATAGGTAGAATAATAATATAATTTATATGAGTCTATTACATAAAATTAATAAATCAACTTTCTTCTTGGTATGCTCGCTTATGGTGGTTAAATTTATAATGACCGTTTATAGTTATTATTGTTAATAGAGTTCTTATTCATGAGAAAAAAACAGAAATAATACATAAAATATCATATTAATTCATTAAACACATTTTTAGGGTCATTTATGTATAGTGGTGATAAAAATTTAAAGGCTTCATTCAATAGAGGTGGTAGTCTAAACGTACAAACAGTCGATGTTTTCATTTTTCATAGAATGAGAGGATGGTAAAAAATTGTTTATCTTTTCAAAATATCAATCATTTTAAAAATATTAAATATTTTTATTAAATAAAATTTTATAATCATCCGTGTATGTATGTTTTGAAACATAAAATATGTTGTTCATGGAGATGGTATTCTGCATTTATGCATGTATGACTTTTCCCTTCTTTCGAAGGAGAAGTAGGAAAGCCATATAAATATTGTTCAATAAATATAATGAAAATTCGTATACTACTGATACTTATGTTACTTTTTGTGGATTTTATAGCATATATTTTATGTATAAGAATAAAAATTCATGAAATATAAACAAAAGGGAAGTGATTTGGGAATTTTTACCTTACTCTATTGATTAAATCAATTAAAGATTGGCTAAACCATTAAAGAGTGGTGTTTGGAGGATTACAAAGAATTTAGGATGTGTCTAGTTGTGTTAGGGACTTATTTGGTTATAGTTTATTAAAATTAGGTTCATTTGGGAGTTTGTATATGTGGGGTTTAAGTGTTCTATTTTTATACGTGAAAGGGGTGGGACTTTTGTAAATACCAATAAATTAATAATGATGGATTTCCAAATTCAAATGAATGTGGATAAAAAGGTGGAAAATAATGTTTAAGAGATGATTATTAGTCTTAAAATTCCACATCCACTCATTTGGATATATGATTTTTACATGTATGGTTATTTTAACCTTTTCATAATTTTATCATTTTGTCATTTATCGTGGTAAATAATTTTTACCTTTAGTAATTTATATTTACTCTAAACAATAATAGGGACATTATTAAAAAATTTTGACCTTAGGATTATAAATATTAAGTCAATTTTATTTTATAAAATTAAATTATGTTATAAAAATTTATTAAAAAACAATAAAAGTATAATTCATTAATAAAAACTTTAGAGAAAAATGAAACTTATGTTCTAAAATGTAAAATATAGGATTATAAATTAAACATAATATTTTTAAATGCATTATTTTACTTAAAATACATATTTTTTGAAATGAAATATTTAAAAAACATTATGTTATAATTATATCATAATGATTTCATAGAATTCATGGTATTTGTAAAAAAAATAACTTGTACTATTTTCCTATAACTAATTACTTTAAAAATAATCATAAAAATTAATCCTAAGTTAATAATTTTACAATGAATTAAAAAGGTAATTTAATTTATTAAACATTAGAACATAAAATTTAGGAATTTATCTTTTATATGTAAACATAATGAAAAAATTACAGTAAAATAACTTTTAAAGTATTAACTATTATTTTTATTATTTCATATTAATTAAAAATTAAATTATTTATAATATATTTTTAATATTAACAATATATTTTATTATCATTTAACTATAATATACTTATTTTTTGTGAATAAAATTCATAGTGCATCATATAATTTAAAAACATTATTAATAATATAATGAACTTATTAGTTATTTAGATACACTTATTTAATTTTATCAATGAACTAATATTAGAAATGAACATTACATTTCGTTAAATAAAGAAAAGGTAAATGTATGAAATAAATTTGATTAATAATAACATGTTTATATCATCTTAACTTATAATTACACAACCCATCATGATCTCTGTGTACGAAAAAATTATTATATAATTTAGGATGGCAGAGAAAGTATGAATTTTAGCTAGCATGAATCTTGTAGTGATTTCCATGAGCTTGAATTTATACAATACATAATTTAACTCAAATTGTAATTTTTTGATTTTATCTTGGGATTTATCTAGGAAAAACCATAGAGAATCTACCTTACATACTTCTTTGGATGAGTAAAAACAATAAGTTTGAATAATACTAAAATATTCCATTTATTTATTTTTTCTACGTATATTTCTAAATATGGGTTGTTCTATTTTTACCCACTAATTTAATATTTTTATTATAATGGTCAAATTTTATAATTTTATTTTAAAATATCTCTATTTTTTTAGTTTGGTGTTGTATACAACAGAAGTTAACATACAAATTTGATTTATATAAAGAATAATATATATTAAAATCATAGGGAACTACAAGAATAATGGAGGTAACAGATGGAAAAGGTGGTACAAGGCATATATAGATGTGAATGAGTTTTTGTATAAAGAATGCATCATCTTATTCAAAATATTTTCATTGGTTCTGAAGAATAATACTATTTTTAAAATATAATAATGATTGTGTCTGATGATATACATTTATATAAATGGTATGTAATAAATAATGTTATATATAGATATTTGGAGGAATAAATTTAAATGAGGTAGCCAACTGGTTTGAGGGATCAAAAAAATAATGATTTTGTTTTCAAGTGGAATAAAAATAATTATGGATTGAAATAGGAAATAAGTGTCATGAACTATCCCATATACCCTAGTACCATCACAGATGAGATATCTCTCTCATATCCCAAAGGTCATTCTCTATATCCACATGTTGTGGAATAAAACATGGAATCATATATGATAAAATAATGAATGAGTTTTCAACAAAATAGAGGTATATATATGTTACTAGTCTGTATGATCGATACTCCAAAGGGAGAAAAAACCAAAAAAAACATAAATATACGTAACAAAATCCAAATTTAAAATCATAAAATTACTATGTAGAAAGAAAAACATCCCAAATTAGAGAACTAAAACTCATTGTTCAAAGGATTATGAACATCCACTACCCACTAATGGAACTTTTTCTTTTCCTGAACCTGGGATAAGAAAATATAAAAACACCCAAAGGAAAGGAAATGGTGTTAATTATTGAGACTCGTAGGGTCTCACCAAATGTTCAATAACATATTATATAATATAAAACCAAAATATATTTTTAATTTCAAATAAAAAAGGTCATGTAATAAAAATATCAATTTCATATTTAAAACAAAACTTTCTTCTTTTAAAAGGATGGAAAACATTTCAAACATGGATTAAATAAAAATTATAAATAAAATCATTTATATAAATAATTTTTATTAGGTAAAAAAGTTATATAATAAATGAAATATATAATAAAAATCATAATAAGCATCATGGCCATCTTACCTAATATAAGTTATTATATGGCTGTTGGATCCTCACACTTCTCATATCTGTGATCTTGACAAGTATGTATATACAAATACCTCAGGATCAGGACAAATTAGACACATAAAAATCCAATCTTGGTTAATATCTTCCAAAATAAGTGCCACAAACCGTACTCGGGGCCTGTGTTGTGACTACCCAAAGCACGCCATCTATAGGTCATGGTCTGTCGACTAGTACCAAAGGCAAATTACACATAAATGAGAAGGCATTGACATTAAACCTTTAACACACCCAGTCTGAACACAAGCAGTAGAAGAAACAAGTACTAAAATAGAAAAGAAAAGTGTGCTAAAAGTAAGTGGGCAAGTATACAAACCGAACTGAACAACAATTACAAGTACAAGTAAAAAAGGAAAATAGCTCCTAGATCGTCCATTGGGGAATACTACCTGAATGGTAGGTAATAACTCGAACACTAATCCCTGAGGTATGTCCCGTATAATCCAAGTCTGAGAAACCTCCCGTCCGTCACCCTTAGCCTCGATCACTACGGACCGTCGTCTGCACAGAACACAACAAGGTGCGGGTGATTCCCGTGTAGGGGTGAGTATAACATTACTCAGTAGGGGACTCTGAGACCCACGAAGGTCTCCGGGAATCACTAAGGATAAAACACATAATTAAGATAAAATCATGAAGTATCAACCAACCTTACTTAGGTATATGTCCATACATATACCTAAGTTACCAATCACAGTCCTTCTCAAACTCCTGAGCCCAAGCATATCCCATTCCACAACGGAAGTAAATTCAATCACCACGATGAAAATGGTTGAAAGAAAAGACTCAGCTCACACGGGTATAATACTCATGTAGAGGGGTATAGATGATTAGTTTTTGACACTAAATCATCTCCTATATCAAACCCATGTAAGATCCTGGAACAATATCAGAATTGCCAAACCCATGTATGATCCTGGTACAGATGTCATCATTGTCAATCCCATGGAGGATCCCGGTATAGTAGTCATTATTGTCGAACCCACAGAGGATCCTGGTACAGTAGTCACCATTGTCGAACCCGTGGAGGATCCCTGTACAGAAGTCATCACTGTCGAACCCACAGAGTATCCTGGTACAGTAGCCACCACTTTTAAATGCACAGAGGATCTCTGTACAGAAGTCATCGTTGTCATCTCAGCGACAGCTAGCCCTAGGGTTCCCTCGCACAAGACGCTCATTCATGGGAGGGTCTGCACCTCAAGCCAAGATTCGATGCATAATTTACCATAATGTCTTGAGTTGATGTATCATGTATTTCCGCCTCTTCATAAGGAACCCAACGTGATAGATGACACGTCAATCAGACGTCCAGTCTGTGAGTTAATGGTATTTCCATTCCAAGGGCCCGGTTGTTTTTTAGCCTCAAACCAACCAGTCTGTATGCCAACTATGTCCGAACCTCCGGTGGAATATTCCAAAAGAATTGCCTCACTCCAATAATTACACCACCGCAGGAGAATCATCAATCAGACAACTGAAGTCTAGAATAGTGGTGAAAAGGTGATAACGGGTTATAACAGTTTTTGGTTCAGTATGACCTTGTTGGAGCAACAAAGCATGACCCACTCCAAACCAAGGTCTTATCCGGTGTGAGGGTCTGACTCGGTCCGCAGGTGTGGCCCGACCCGAGTGGTCGGACCAAACTGAAGGTGCGGCCCAGTCGGAAGGCGCGGCCCGAGGGGCGACTCGGCCGAGGCGACCCGACTATGGGGTGACCCAGTCGAGGGCTGCCCTGCTATGGTGGCCGGACCGTGGGGTTTCCCATTCATGGGGCTGCCCGGCCGTGGGGACCCGGCAGACGGGCAGCCCGAAAATGGAGGCCCGACCGAGGGGCTACTCTGCCTTGGCGGCCCGTTGGGGGGATTCCACGGTGCGACGCAACAGCACTACGCCTGTTCTTTCACTACGGCCCGTATTGTCACGACCCCCTTCCTCCAACTCGGCACGATGGTGCTAGGACTCTTCTATCTGTCGTGGATTTCATGGTCGTAGTTCTTCTCCGGAACGGTTTGTTGGCACTGCGCACTTCCGGATCTGCCTCCATCGTCATCTAATCAAGAACCAAACAGAGGGATGTCGGGTTGTGTTTGTTCATACCGCGCCCTCCGCATTAGGGGATAAAAAGTGGCCATCATTGAACCCAAATAAACGATGAGGAATGAGGGTATTATTCATACATTAAATAATCAAATTCCCCTACTTCATATTCAATGTTCGCTTGATGGATTTACCGGAAGGCGGTGTCATTCCGTTGACTTCGGGAGGAGTTGACGTCGTCATTGGTGACGTTATTTTTGGGCATCGCCTTCCCTTTCATGTCCCAGTTGTAATGGGTGGAGACAGCATCTTCATTCCTCGGTGGAGATGTGCATTTTTTGATGAGAGGATATCAATCTTAATTGGAGAGGAAAGGCTCCACCATGTCACCAACCAAAAATAATAGAGGAAGAGTCTATTATTTTGTTGGAACCAAAACACAACAGGGTTGTGTTTGATTAAATTAAACAACTTATTTAATTAAATGTGGTGTGAAGGATTCAAATGTTCTCAAAAGATAATTAATTGAGGAATTAATTATCTTTTAGGTGGGTTGGCACCATTAAGGGGTAGTTCAAGAGTTTCCCCCATTAATGGGGAACTCAAGGGGTTAAAGGGGGTTTATGGTTGTTTGAGCTCGTGTGGGCCCCATTCCATAATATCCTCCCATGGGAGGTTATACACGGATGGAACCCCCCTCCAAACTCCCCTTGGAGGATTAAAACACCACACAAATAATAGTATGTTAGACATATTTTTTTTTAATTTCTTAAAAGCCCAAAAAAATAACATCCAATCTCGATAAAACAAAACTGCCATGAAAGTCTCCTTAAGTGAATACAGGCTCTAAAAGTTGAACTGTTCCATCAGATTTTAATTCTGAGCACCGGTTCAAAAGATATGAAATCATTCATGTATGTTCACTAAACGTACCTGAAAAAAACATCATAGGTTGATTCTGGGCACACCAGGCCTTAAAATCAGGTGCGGTCAGAAACTACGGACTCGTTAAATTCATATTTAATTGAAAAAACATCCATGAATATTCCGGGTCTTTACATTCTCTCCACCTCAAGGATTTAGGTCGCCATAAGTTACAACTCACACTAAGGAATCAAATGGTGGTACTGAGCACACATCTGAGCCTCCCACTCCAATGTGCTCTCCTGGAGGTTCCCATGCTGCCAGCAAACATGCACCAGAGGAATCAACCATCCACATAGGACCCACTCCTGTCGATCCTCAATATCCCCTAGAACCTCCATGAAAGTCGCCTTGTCTTTGATTTCTAGCTCCCTGTGGTCAATGATGTTGGACAGGTCATGCATGTATATCCTCATCTGAGATACGTGGAAGATGTCGTGCACCCAGTGCAACTGAGGTTGATGATCTAGGCGCTATGACACCTTTCCTACTCTACTGAGGACCTGAAATGGTCAGATTAATCGCGGAGATAACTTGATGCCTCAGCCAAATATCCATAGAGCTCATCTAGGTGAGACCCATAGAAAGACGTGGTTGCCATACTCGAACTATAGTGGTCTACATCTCCTATTAGCGTAGGACTTATACATGCTCTGTGTAGTATTCATCTGCTCCTAGATGATCTGCACCTTCTCCGTCGTAGCCTTTACCATCTCTAGTCCCATAAGTGCTGACTCCCTTAGGTCAGCCCATCATAAAGCTTATCTGCAAGATCGGCCATACATTGCCTCATAAGGTGGCATACCAATGGTGGAGTGGTAGATTTTGCTATATGCAAACTCCACCAAGGGTAAGTGATCCTCCCAGCTATGACCAAATTCATGGATGTCTGCACGAAGCATGTCCTTGAGATTTTGAATGGTCCTCTCAGTTTGACCATCATTCTGAGGATGCAAGGTGGTGATCAAGCGAAGTTGCGTCCCAAAAGCTTTATGCAAACCATTCCATAGCCAGGATGTTAAATGAGCATCTCAATCAGAGACAATTGTTGATGTCACACCATGAATCCATATGATATCTCATACGTATAGAAGTCTCAGGCTCTCCACTAATCCTTGATCTCTGATTGGAAGGAAGTGTGCTGACATGGTGAGTCGGTCGACAATCATCTAAATAGAGTCGTATCCTCTGGATGTACGTGGAAGCCCCATCACAAAATCCATGTATATCCCACACCACTTTTATATTGGGACTTCTAAGGGATGAACCAAGACAGCTGGAACCTGGTGCTCTGCCTCCACTTACTGACAAGTGAGGCATCGTGAGACAAACTCTACTACTGCCTTCTTCATACATGGCCACCTGTGCAGTTGTCGGAGGTCCTGATACATCATCACCGCACCTGGATGTACTTCTAAAGGAAATGTATGGAACTCCCTCAACACATCCTATTTATGTGCAACCAGTACCATGGTACATCCTCGGATGATAATTACGTGCTCCCCACCCTTAGAAAATCCATCAGGTTCTTACCCTGAGAATTTAAGAGCACGTCATGTGCCACTGTCAACGTCCCCATGTTGTGCCTCCTTGACACACTGATGAATTTGAGGAGTGATTGTGAAAGATTGTAGAAAGTATTCTCCATATCTATCCACAAAGGATATCTGCAACATGGCCAGCTTCATCATTGCCTCTCTAGTAGCTCAATTCCTGATCTCCGACTGAGAGAATCTGCTACAATGTTCCACTTCCCAGGAGTATAGACTATCTCAAAGTTGTAGTCCTGGAAGAAATCAAGACATCATCACTGTCTCAAGTTTAGGATCTTCTGCATGAAGATATACTTGATACTCAGGTTGTTAAAGTATACTATAAAACACTCGCCCATCAGATAGTGCCACCACATCTTTACGGTGAAGACCACAACTACTAACTCCTTGTCATGGGTAGCATAGTTCTGCTAATGATGTCTCAACTGTCGAGAACCATATGTTATCACTGCTTTATCCTGCATTAGGACTGTCACATACAAGACATATTTTAAAGGTATTTTTTTCATTTAATTTTCATCCTTTCTTTTTTGGGGGGTTTCCCTAGGTTTTAGGGAGGAATATATGAGTATTCATGAATTGGGCCAAACCGTGAGCCCAATTCCAGATTAAAAAAATAAATTTTGAATCTTTTATAACTTTTTCATTTTTCAACATTTTTCATCCATTCAAATTCCTAATTGACCTCTGCTAACATATTAACACTACAAAGGTAATTTGGAGCTTTTAGAAATCCATAACCAGGGGTTATTTGGGTTTTTTTCTAAGGGGTTGGGCTTGCCCGAAAGCCCAATTCCTGTTTTAAAAATAAAATTTAATTTTGTTATAACTTATTCTATATTTGGGCTTTATCGGTGATTCCAAGTCTCACTCAAGCCCAAGTAAACCATCCGCGCGTCTGATGTCTCTCCCACCAATTTGGAGCTCTGTAGAATCAGGAGTTTGTGCCGATCTTCATAGGGTTCCTCAAATCTCCCAGATTTGAAGAGGTGAAGTATTTCTTTCATAACACTCTCAATTCTCAATATTTTTCATCCATTCCAGTTCCTAAATGAGATAATACATCTTGTTCGAAGGTACCCATTGTTTGGAATTTTTTAAATTTCAGATACTGGAGTTTTGGAGTGATTACTTTAAGATACTTCAAGTAAATGAGCCCCTTTCTTTCATCTTTCAAATTACCTTGGGTTTAACTCATTGTTCTTAGGGTTTCATCGGTTATAATTGAGATTACTAATGTCCAGAAACTATTATTTCAAACCTAGGGTTTATATTTGGGATTTCTTGGCTATTTTTTGTTGTTTTAGATTTGATCTAGTTATCTCTTGGTGCGGCGGGGGTGCGATATGATTTCCGCACGGAGATTCAAGGGGTTTTGTTAATTTGGTAGGTGATTCCATTGTGTGTGCAATTTTTGTGAATTAGATTGCTGTTTTCATGGTACTATAATGTTTATTTCACTTGAATGTTTCTGTAAAAATTGGTTTTAGTTGAATTTATAATGCAAATGAATTTTAAGTTCCAATTTTTGGTGAAATTGAGGGGTTTCCATTCAAATATTTTATTGGTTCATTTTGGGATGCCCCATAACTGAATTTTTGGTTTCAATAAAGGGTTTTGAACTGAAATATTGTTTTAATAACTTAAAAGTGTTATCATAGTGTGAAAGGTGGATATCTTAAAGAGCTTTGGTTGAAAAACAATGTGATGTTTTGAGAGGTTGTTTTATTGGAAATAAAATTATTTTATTGTGTGTTTTAAATGGTATAAAATGTGTGTAGCTACTGTACAATTTGTTTGTGACCAGTAGTGATATTTTATATGAAAAAGGATGTGTGTTGTTTGCTGAAATTGTTTGAGCACAAAAAGGGGAAGCCCAGGTACTTAGGTGGGGCGGATTTGTACTAGTACGACTAGTGGATCGGATGGGTTTTGTCCCTGTTCCACATAGAAACTGGATAACGACTACTCTAACTAAACTATTTGGATGATGATTGGGGACCACTTGGTTTTGGGTATGTTCCCTACTAGTGGCTCGTGCACGAGAACTGTTTTTTTTATGGTTACTCTACAACGAGGTACGAGGTACATAGGGCCCGAGAC
Organism: Viscum album; assembly: GCA_963277665.1. NCBI lineage: Eukaryota > Viridiplantae > Streptophyta > Magnoliopsida > Santalales > Viscaceae > Viscum > Viscum album. The sequence goes on from OY728155.1 coordinate 1,454,122,336, forward strand.
AACTAGTGCTTAGGGGTGTTCCTGATTTTGATGCTCATAGAATTTGTGGTATTTACCCTTGTTATGGGTTGTTTTTGGCAGTACATTACAGTATCTCACATTTCTATTTAATGTTCTAACATTCTGAAATTCTCGGATAGAAAACTTTTTTCATTTGAATGTTGCATTTCTTTGAATTTTAACACTGTTTCACCTTTGTATTAAAATTACATGTTTTGTTCACATTGTATTGCATAATATTTGGAATCAACTAGTGGTATACTATTGGGTTTAGGCTCACACCCTACTTACACCCCTTGGGTGTAAGTAGACCTGATTATGCTTGACTCAGGTAAAGGGAAGGCTAAGGGTGATGGCGGTTCGGGATGTTAGTCCCCATCGTTGGGGCGGAGTTGCGGGGACGGCATGCGGGTGCAGATACCCTTTTCATGTAGTGTCCATGGGGATGTATTTAAGTTGTAATTATTTGTTTTTAGACCACTTGTAGTGCCTTTAAACATATGTATTGAGATCTGGTTTTGTTAATAATTGTTTATCATGAAAAATTTCAGAATTTAATAATTGATTGTTTTTTTATGATTTCTGCTTTCATACTCGGGTAAATCGTTCCCAGACCAGATTTTTTTGATACCCAGACACTTGTACCAGAACGTGGGGATAGGGAATGCCCTTCAGGCCTTGCCATGGGCCGGGTTTGGTGCCGTTAATTGTGGCGACCAGATCCGGTTCGTGACAAAATGGTATCAAAGGAGGTTAATGTTTTTGGGTTATATTGTTATTTTGAGATGAGTCAGGATAGATAGGAGATAGGAATTTCGGGGCTCGTGGTATTGGTTGTGAGTAGGGTGCCTGGCCCGCACCTCTCATGGAAGACCTTGAGTCACCAGAGGATGTTGGAATTTACTGATTGACTTCACTTCCAGTTGAGACGTGTGGGCTGCAGACCACATGTGGACATCAGGCAGATGTGGAGTAGTTGTTTCTTTTATTACAAGAATGTGTTTAGTTTGTTTATATTTTATGTATTTGATTACAATTTTCAGAATTGTGGTATTGACTATTGTTTTCAGACTGTTGCATTTTGTAGCAACATGCCTCCCCGGAAAGCTCCCACGCACCCACAGGAGGAAGCTGAAGAGAGTTCTCCCACGCCGATTGATCAGAGGCTCGTGGAGGCGGTGGTTCGGGCTATCCAAGCTTTGGGACAGGGACCATCTCATACTCCTATTCCTGTTAGGGCAGAGGAGACATGTCCTAGAAATGATACAACACAAGTGTTCCTGAAAAACAAGCCTCCTACCTACTGAGGTAGCGCAGAACCCCAAGAAGCAGAAGAATGGCTCGAGAAGATCGAGCGTATGTTTGAGTTCCTGGAAACACCCGAGGAGCTCAGGGTGAAGTGTGCCTCCTTTCTGTTGGAGGGTCCCAGCCGTAAATGGTGGGAGTCAGTGCTTCAGTCTGGGAAGAATGAGCAGATGCACTAGGGAGATTTCAAGGCTGTCTTCAATGAACAGTATTGCCCTGAGGTGTTGGCTTATGCCAGGTCTAGAGAGTTCATGGAACTTGTTCATGGGAATCTATCTGTGATGGAGTATGCCAACCGTTTCACTGAATTGGTTCGGTATGCTCCATAAATTATCTCTAATGAGAAAGCTATGGACCAGAGGTTTGAGAAAGGCGTGCGACCAGAGATATACTCCTAGGTGTTCTTGTTTATGCTGAGGACCAATGCTGAGGTTGTTGATCAGGCCTGCATGGTGGAGATTGATAGGAAAGGCAGGGCTGGTTTCTATGGTTCAGTATCAGCAGTGGGTAGTGGCATATCCTCAGAGAAGAAAAGGAAGCGGGAGGATCATGTGAAGAAAGGAGGGGGCAGTTCAGGCCACTCTTCCAGGCAGTTTTCTTCTGCGGCTTCTGATACGAGATCGGTCGTGTGCCACCAATGTGGGAGGCCTGGGAATATCCGACCAGTATGTCCTCTTCCTCCGAAGCCTTGTTACCAGTGTGGAGGTATAGGGAATTTGCAGCGCTTCTGCGGTGTGGCACATCCACTCCCAGGTGGGGCAGGGTCAGTGGCTTCAAGAGGAGTGCCAGCACAGTCCGAGCCGTCGAGGACTGGGGGATCTCGATTTGGTGGCCGTGGTGGTAGGTCTGGATCATCTTCTGGTCAGAGCGAATTCAGGGCACAACCACAGACTAGCGGTCGTCCTCAGGCAGATACTGGACATCTCCATGCAGTGGATCAGTCACCAGCAGGATCAGAGGCGGGACCGTCGACAGTTCGAGGTACCATTTTGATCGCATCTTCTATAGCTACTGGTCTTTTTGATACTAGTGCCTCTGTTTCATTCATTTCTGTACATTTTTTGGACATTCTGAATTTTCCAACTGACTTTATGTCTTTTGCGAAGGAGTTGGTGACACCATTGGGAATGAAGAAGGAGCAGGGCCTGAGGTGCCCCTCGTGTGCACTTTATGTGTCATGGGTTGATATGGAGTGGGACCTCTTGGTCTTAGATATGGACATTTTTGATGTCATACTCGGGAGGGATTGGCTAGTAAACTTCCAGTCACACATTAATTGCTACAGACGACGTGTGAGTTTCACATCACCTGATGGGAGTCTTCAGGTTTTTCATGGAGAATGGGATCCACGATCAAGTCGCGCAGGGCCTCCACTCCCAGAGTTGGGAAGTTTTATCTTCCAATTATCTTAGATTGTGCTAGAGGATGGTATTTACCCTGAAGGTTCACTACCTCGGGTAGTGAATGAGTTTCCCGAGGTATTCCCTGATGATTTTTCTGGTTTGCCCCCAGAGTGGGATGTGGAGTTTTCGATTGATCTGGAGCTTGGAACACAGCCGATATCTCATCCCTCTTATCGCATGTCCCCCACCGAGTTGAGGGAATTCAAGATACAGCTGGACGAATTAGAATCCAAAGGATTCATTCGCCCGAGCATCTCTCCTTGGGCCGCTCCTGTGTTGTTTGCAAAAAAGGCTGATGGATCCCTCCGATTGTGAATTGACTACAGGAAGCTGAATAAGGTAACAATTAAAAACAAATACCCTTTTCCCAGAATAGATGATTTGTTTGATCAGTTGAAGGGGGAAAAGTGGTTCTCAAAGATAGACCTGCGTTCAGGGTATCATCAACTCAAGGTGAAGGAGTCAGATATTCCTAAGACAGCCTTCTGAAGCAGGTATGACCACTTTGAGTATTTGGTCATGCCCTTCGGATTGACCAATGCTCCAGCGGTATTTATGGAACTTATGAATAGGGTGTTCCATCAGTATCTTGATTCCTTTGTTGTGGTGTTTGTGGATGACATTCTGGTATTCTATTTCTCTTAGGAGGAACACAAACATAACTTGAGGATCGTTTTGGGTACATTACGAGATCACCGCCTCTATGCAAAGTTGTCAAAGTGCACTTTATGGATCAGAGAGGTGAGATTTCTGGGGCATGTGATCTCAGAGAATGCAGTTTCAGTGGACCCTGAGAAAATTAGTGCAGTCATGTCATGGGAGAAACCGAAGATCGTGTTCGAGATTAGGAGTTTTCTTGGCTTTGCCGGTTATTACAGGCGATTCGTTTGGGATTTCTCTCGGCTTGCATTACCGATGACTTCCCTCACCCAGAAAGGGATGAAGTTTTTATGGGGTCTAGAATGTCAGGCATCGTTCAAGGAGCTGAAGAGGCGGGTGACTACCGCCCCCGTGCTGATTTTTCTAGAGGATGGAAAGGGATATGTGGTCTATTGTGATGCTTCAGGTATTGGTCTTGGGTGCGTGCTTATGCAAGATGATCATGTGGTCGCGTATGGCTCTCGCCAACTTCGACCACATGGAAAGAACTACCCAAACCATGACTTAGAGTTGGCAGCGGTGATGCACGCTTTGAAGACATGGCATCACTACCTCTTTGGGGAGAAGTTTGTGGTATACTCTGATCACAAAATCTTGGCTTATATCTTCTCGCAGAAGGACCTCAACTTGAGGCAACGTCGCTGGATCGAGTACTTGAAGGGGTTTGACTTTGAAATTGTCTATACCCCAGGAAAGGGTAATGTAGTGGCCGACGCTTTGAGCAGAAGAGTTCCAGTGCAGGCTTTGAGGAAGTCTAGTGATGAGTGGGCATTGATGGGTCTCTTTTCTCAGATGTATATGGAGACCAGGGAATACAGTGGAGGGGAATTCCTGGCAAGGGTCTAGTTGACTCCTTCTCTATTGGAGTTGATTCAGCAGGAACATCCCAGTGATGATCTTTGTCAGTAGTCTATACAGTTCCTTCATGGTGGGGAGACATCCTCTCATTGGTCGTCGTCTCCCGAGGGCATCTTGTGCTTCAAGGGCCATTCAGTAGTGCCATTATCTCTACGGAAGGTGGTGATGCATGATAGCCACCAGTCTCAGTGGGCTATCTATCCGGGTGCCACTAAGATGTATTATGATGTTCGTTGGCAATTTTGGGGGCCTGGTATGAGACGGGACATAGCAGACTTTGTTTCGAGATGCTACACATGTCAACAGGTGAAAGCATAGCACCAAAGGCCATCCGGTTTGCTCCAAACACTACCCATTCCTACCTGGAAGTGGGAAGAGGTTTCCATGGACTTCATGGTTGTCTTACCTCGTACACCTCAGGGTAAGAATGCTATTTGGGTGGTGATTGATCATCTGACCAGATCATCCCACTTCATTCCGATAAAAGATACAACTAAAGTAGATGAGTTGGGCCATTTGTATCATCAGGAAGTGGTGAGACTCCATGGTGTACCATCAGCTGTTGTCTCGGATAGAGACCCCTACTTCACTTCTCGATTTTGGGAAGGCCTTCAGAAGTCCTTGGGGTCTCAGATTAATATGAGCACGGCATACCACCCACAGACGGATGTTCAGACAGAGCGGGTGAATCAGATATTGGAGTACATGCTTCGTGCATGTGTCCTAGACTTTGGAGGTTCTTGGGATAGCCATTTGGGATTGGTAGAGTTTGCTTATAATAATATTTACCAATCCACGATTCGAATGGCCCCTTTTGAGGCGCTCTATGGTCGGCCTTTTCGGTCCCCCCTATGTTGGGCTGAGGTAGGAGAGACTTCACTGTTGGGGCCGATCCTTGTGCAGGAGACTTCTGAGAAGGTCAAGTTGATCTGGAAATGCTTATTGATAGCTCAGAGTCTTCATAACTCTTATTTTGACTGGAGGTGTCGAGACCTAGAGTTTTCTATGGGTGACAAGGTATTCTTAAAAGTGACCCTCATCTGGGCCATCGTCGATTGGGGAAGCATGGTAAGCTGATGTCACGGTATGTCGGACCCTTTGAGATCACTAAGCGTATTGGTAAGGCGGCATATAGGTCGGCCTTACCTTCTCAGTTGACGTATATCCATGATGTTTTCCACGACTCTCAATTGAAGAAATACAATCCGGATCCATCCCATGTGTTGAGTTGGGAAGAACTGGAGATAGAGCCTGACTTGTCTATCGTTGAGAGATCGATGAAAATAGTGGACTCCCAAGAGAAGATACTTTGAGGAAAGTCTATTCCTTGTGTCCGGGTTTTATGGCAGCATGGGAATGATACACATGAGACATGGGAGCGAAAGTCATGGGTCGAGGAAGAGTACCCATTCTTGTTTTCCAACCGAGATTCATGTTGACTTTCCGGGGCGGAAAGTCCTTCATGATGGGGAGAATTGTCACATAAAAGAAATATTTTAAAGGTATTCTTTTCATTTATTTTACATCATTTCTTTTTTTGGGGGTTTCCCTAGGTTTTAGGGAGGAATAGATGAGTATTCATGAATTGGGCCAAACTGTGAGCCCAATTCCAGATTAAAAAAATAAATTTTGAATCTTTTATAACATTTTCATTTTTCAACATTTTTCATCCATTAAAATTCCTAATTGACCTAACCTAACCAATTAACACCAAAATGTTAATTTGGAGCTTTTAGAAATCCATAACCAGGGGTTATTTGGGTTTTTGTCTAAGGGGTTGGGCCTGCCCGAAAGCCCAATTCCTGTTTTAAAAATAAAAATAGATTTTGTTATAACTTATTCAATATTTGGTCTTTTTCGGTGATTCCAAGTCTCACGCTAGACCAAGTAACCCAGACGCACGTATGAGCTCTCTCCCACCCATTTGGATCTCTGTAGAATCGCGAGTTTGTGCAGATATTCATAGGGTTCTTCAAATCGCCCAGATTTGAAGAGGTAAAGTATTTATTTCATAACTCTCTCAATTATCAATATTTTTCCTCCATTCCAGTTCCTAAATGAGGTAATACATCTTTTTCGAACGTACTCTAAATTTTTCCTCTTTTAAATTTCAGATACTGGAGTTTTGGAGTGATTACTCCAAGATACTTCAAGTAAATGAGCCCTTTTCTTTCCTCTTTCAAATTACTTTGGGTTTAACTCATTGTTCTTAGGGTTTTTTCAGTTATAATTGAGTTTACTAATGTCCAGAAACTAGTATTTGGAACCTAGGGTTTAAATTTGGGATTTCTTGGCCAATTTGTGTGGTTTTAGGTTTGATCTAGTTCTCTCTTGGTGCAGCGTGGGTACGATTTGTTTTTCGCACGGAGATTCAAGGGGTTTTGTTAATTTTGTAGTTGATTACATTGTGTGTGCAATTTCTGTGAATTATCTTGTTGTTTTCATGGTACTCTAATGTTTATTTCACTTTAATTTTTCTATAAAAATTGGTTTTAGTTGCATTTATAATGCAAATGAATTTTAAGTTCCAATTTTTAGTGAAATTGAGGGGTTACCATTCAAATATTTTATTGGTTCATTTTGGGATGCCCCATAACTGAATTTTTGGTTTCATTAAAGGTTTTTGAACTGAAATTTTGTTTTAATAACTTACAAGTGTTATCATAGTGTGAAAGGTCGATATCTTAAAGATCTTTGGGTGGAATACAATGTGATGTTTTGAGAGGTTGTTTTATTGGAAAGAAAATTATTTTATTGTGTGTTATAAATGGTATAAAATGTGTGTAGCTACTGTACAATTTGTTTGTGACTAGTAGTGATATTTTATATGAAAAATGATGTGTGTTGTTTTCTGAAATTGTTTGTGCACAAAAAGGGGAAGCCCGGGTACTTAGGTGGGGCGGATTTGTAATAGTACGGCTAGTGGATCGGATGGGGTTTGTCCCTGTTACACTTAGCATCTGGATAACGACAACTCTAAATAAACTATTTAGATGATGATTGGGGACCACTAGGTTATGGTTATGGTCCCTACTAGTGGCTCTTTCACGAGAACAGATTTTTCTATGGTTACTCTACACCGAGGTATGAGGTACATAGGGCCCGAGACAACCTAGTGCTTATGGGTGTTCCTGATTTTGATGCTCATTGGATTTGTGGTATTTACCCTTGTTATGGGTTGTTATTGGTATTAAATTACATTATCTAACATGTCTATTTAATGTTATAACATTCTGAAATTCTCGGATTGAAAACTGTTTTCATTTGAAAGTTGCATTTCTTTGAATTTGAACACTGGAAAACCTTGTGTATTAAAATTGGTTGTTTTGTTCACATTGTATTGCATACTCTTTTGAATAAACTGGTGGTATCCTATTGGTCGTAGGCTCAAACCCTACTTACAACCCTTGGGTGTAAGTAGACCTGCTTATGCTTGACTCAGGTAAAGGGAAGGGTAAGGGTGATGGCGGTTCGGGATGTTAGTCCCCATCGTTGGGGCGGAGTTACGTGGACGGCATGCGGGTGCTGATACCCTTTTCATGTGGAGTCCATGGGGATGTATTTAAGTTGTAATTATTTGTTTTTATAACACTTGTAGTTTCTTTAAACATATGTATTCAGATCTGGTTTTGTTAATAATTGTTTATCATGAAAAATTTCAGATTTTAATAATTGATTGTTTTTTTATGATTTCTGCTTTCATACTCGGGTAAATCGTTTCCAAAACAGATTTTTTTGATACCCGGGCACCTGTGCCAGCACGTGGGGATAGGGAATGCTGTTCGGGCCTTGCCACGGGCTGGGTTTGGTGCCGTTAATGGTGGCGACCAGATCCGGTTCGTGAAAAGGAAACACCCGAGTCTGATACCTATTGCGTTGTAGTAAACTACGTAACCAACGCCCTCCTCCTATAGCCTCAAGATGGGAACACTACTCATGATCTACCTGAGCTCTTGAAAGCTCAGCTGGCATCCCTCTAACCACATGAAGGGTTTCCCCTTCTTCCTCAATGCTGAAAGCGGTGCTGCAACTCTAGATAAGCCTGGCACAAATCTCCGATAGTATCTACTCAGTCCCAGAAAACTATGTACCTCTTTAACACTCCTGGGTGGCTACTAAGAAAATACTGCCTCAATATTCACTGGATCCACTACAACTCCAACCTCCGAGATGATGTGTCCCAAGAAGTGAACCACTCGGATCCAAAATTTGAACATCGAGAGTTTACTATAATGCTGGTGCTCTCAGAGTGTGTCCAGTAATATCTGTAAATTGCAGTCATGCTCCTCCTCAGTAGTCAAGTTGATCAGTATGTCATTGATGAAGACTACGACAAAGCGATCGCGGTAAGGCTGAAAGATCTGATTCATGAGACTCATGAACACTGCTGGAGCATTGGTTATGCTGAAGGGAATAACCATGAACTCATAGTGGCCATACCAACACCTGAAGTCTATCTTCTGCGCATCCTTGTCTCGATCTCTGAGTTGGTGATAGCCAGACCTAAGGTCTATATTCAAGAACCATCACAATCCCTTGAGCTGATCAAAGAGGTTTTCAATCATCGGGAGTGTGTACTTATTATTCTCGGTCACTTGGTTCAGGCGACGGTAGTCAACACACAGTCACAAACTCCCATACACCTTCTTGGAGAACAAAATCGGGAATGCCCTGGGTGAATCACTGGGTCAGATATATCTCTTCCCCTACAAATCCTCCAGCTATACCCGCAACTCACGAAGCTCGGCAGGAGCCATCTGATTTGATGGAGTAGATATAGGTGTTGTCCCGGGGTACATGTCAATGTAAAATTCCAACTATCTATGAGGAGGAAGTCCTGGAACATTTTTTGGGAAAACATCGATGTATTGATCCACCACTACAGGAAAACTTGAACTCCACACATCAATCGCTCTGTGGATGAGACTATCCCACTACTATGTGATTGGTTTCCCCCTCCTCTGTTTAAGTCCATCCTATGTTACAAAGCCTCCCTTCTCACCGGTGAAGGTGAAAATGGTCCCATCCTTGCGGACACACCACACATTGTGCCTACTAAAATCAATCTGAGCATGAAATGTGGATAACCAGTCCATACCCAAGATGACATCATAAGGCCTCGACACCACTATGACAATATCCCAACCGAAGTTCTCGCCTCCTAGAGTAAACTCACACTACCAGCACCAGTGCGTAATTGTTGAGTTTTCTCCCGTAGGAGTCTCTAACTGTAAGGATCGAGCCAACGACTCCATAAGGATCACCGAGCTTCGAACGAGGGTAGTGGAAATAAAATAATGACTTGAACCTGTGTTAATGTACTTCAACAAGGGTGGAGTAGACAGAGATAGTACCTCAAATCATCTTAGGTGTGCAGTGGTCGTAGGCTTCAACTTCCTTGAGTTGAGCCCACCTCTATCCTCGAGCTCCCTATGGTCAAGGTGGACCTCATGGTGGTGGTGGTGGTGGTAGGGCCTCGAAATGTCGTCCACCACCTGCTGCTTGTCCACCACCTCTACCACGTCCCCCTTCTCCCAGAAGTCCACCATAGTCAAAATTTTTCCTATACCTGGGAGGTCCCCCTATTGACTGCTTCTCATCTGTATGGTGGTTCGGTCAGTCATAAGCCATGGGACCCTACCGACTTAATGCATAGAACATCATGTCCCTCGTATGAATGGATCTATCTCATGTGCCCCGCACAACTGAACCTATATCTTGGGATCACCCACCTGATGGCGTGGTCCGCTTGGACCTCTGTGACATCTGTCTACTATCGGCTGCAGAAGACTCCACTATGTGTCGCCATGTGGTGGGTCTCTCCGCTGGTGACTGCTCACCTAGAAAAATCTTTACAAGAAGGGCTTTCTCCATCACCCCCACATGCACCGGGATGCTGAGGGAGACCATCGAAGCACTGATGTCAGGCCTGAGTCCCTGGTCGATGGTTTGGGCCCTGAGGAGTGGGTATCACATAATATTTGTGGAGTAGCGTGAGAGTTCGGTGAACCTGGTTGGGTACTATGCTACTGCCATGTTGCTCTTCCGTAGATGAAGTAACTACGGAATCCGCACCACACGAAGGGTGGATGGAACAAACTCCACCTGGAATAGGATCTCGAAGTCTGTCCAGAGTAATGATTCCTCATCATGCACCTAGAGCATTAGGCTCCACCATCTACCTACTACTTCATGCAGAAGACTCATGGAAAGGATCACCCTGATGTCGGCTGGTGTCCCTACCAATATTAAAACTCCCACGATAGCCTCCACCCATTCTTCTGCTACTTGTTGTTCCATCTCTACAGGGAACTTGGGCGGCCTTTGGCGCTGGAACTCGTGCAATGCACTCAGACGGCGTTCAGTCTCTATTTCTGGTTGTGGTGGTATCGGTGGCCCAACGGGTAGTGGTACCGCTGGTACCTCCACTGTGATGGGTACCTGTATGGAGGCCTCATCGCTTAGTGGGATACAATCTCATACAAAAATCGGAACCCTAGCTGGATTCCTTCATTGGTCCATCCTGAAAAGAAACAGGTGTGCCACGGTCAAAAAATTATACCTAATGAGCTGAAACAAAGTAATCATGAAGAAAATGTTTCAAAAGGAACATACACACAATCAGTGTTTTCGTGCACTGAGTCAGATATCAGAAGACATAGTCCTAGTGGATGGATACGTCAGCCACTGCACCAATACCGGTTTCCCTAAACTGATAACCACACCCAAAATACATAACACTATTGCCATTTAAAAAACTCATAGTCTATGTTTTGTAGTAGAACCGACTCCTCTAATACTAGTTTGTCAAGACCCATCCTTGGGTCCCATTCCCTGACAATACCAATCCCACCATCTATAGGCATGGGGTAGGTGACTAGCATCAAAGGCGAATTCCCAATAAAAGGGAAGGAATTGCCTTTAAACCTGTAACACACCCAGTCTGAAGACATGCAGTATAAGGAAAAAGTTCTAAAATAGAAATGAAAAGTGTGTTGAAAGTATGTGGGCCAGTATACAAACCCAACTGAACAACAAGTACAAGTACATGTAAAAAGAAAAACAGCTCCTGGATCATCCACTGGGTAATCCTACCTGAAGGGTAGGTACAGAACTCAAACACTCGTTCCTGAGGTATGTCCCGTCTAATCCAGCTCTGAGCAGCCTATCATCCATCACCCTCTGCCTCAATCACTACTGACTGCCATCTGCACAGAACACAACAAGTTGCGGGCGATTCCCTTATAGGGGAAAGTATAACATTACTAAGTAGGGGACACTGTGACCCCTGAAGGTCTCCCAGAATCCATTAAGGATATACCACAGAAGTAATATACAATAACTATGAATCAACTATCCTTACTTATGTATATGCCCATAAATATACCTAAGTTTCCAATCAGAGTCCGAATCCAACTCTCGAGCCCAAGAACAACCCATTCCACAAAGGAAGTAAAGTCAATCACCACGATGATAATGGTTGAAAGACAAGAATAATCTCACATAGGTATACTAATCATGTAGAGGGGTAGATATGATTAGTTATAGCAACTGAATTATCTCCTCTATCTAACCCATGTAAGATTTGGGAATAATATCAGGGCTGTCGAACCCACGTAGGATCCTGGTATAGAAGTCGTCACTGTCGAACCCACGGAGGATCCCGGTACAGTAGTCATCACTGCAGAACCCATGGAGGATCCTAGTATATTAGTCACCATTGTTGAACACATGGAGGATCCCTGGTATATAATTCATCGCTGTCGAACCCATGAAGGATCCAGGTAAAGTAGTCAGTGCTGTCGATCCCACAGTGGATCCTGGTACAGAAGTCATCGCTATCATCTCAGTCGTAGCCAATCCTTGTGTTCCTACACACAACACACTCAATTCCAGGAGGGTCTGCTCTTTGAGACAAGAGTCGATACATAAAATTCCATGAAGTCCTAAGTTGATGTATTACATAGTTCCATATCATCATAAGGAACCCAACGCGACAGACGACACATCAATCGGGCGTCTGTTTTGTGAGTTATTTGTATTTTCGTTCCTGGGGCCCGGGGGGTTTTTAGGCTCAAACCATCCCGTTTGTACCTCAACTTTGAACGAAACACTAGTAGAGTATGCCAAAAGAATATCAGCGCTCCATGAATTTCAACGCCATATGTGACTCATCAATTGGACACCCGATGCCCGCAATAGGGGTGAAAAGGTGATCACTGGCTATAACGAGTCCATGTCCCGTCCAACACAGTCGAAGAAACCCAACACGAACTGAGGTCTGTCTCGGTCTGAGGGTCTAACTCGGTCCACGGGTGTGGCACGACCTGAGTGGTCGGCCCGACCAAAATGTGCAGCCCGACCTGAAGGTGGGGCCTGACCCGAAGGTGTGGTCCGAACTAAGGTCGGCCCGTCCTGAAGGCACATACCGACAGGAGGGTAGCCGGGCATGAGGGTCAGAATGACCGAGGGGGCTCGACTGACGGGCGGCCAGACCGTGGCGGCCCGGATGAGGGGTTTCCTGGCCGAGGCGGTCTGGCAGAGGTGATACCTCGCCAAGGGGTGGCCCGACCGAGGGGTGGCACGACCATGGCTGCCCGACCGAGGGGCTTCCTGACCGTAGCGGCCCTAATGATGGGTGGCACGACCATCGAGGCCCAGCCGAGGGGCCTCCCGACCATGGCGGATCGACCGTGGGGCTGCCCAGCCATGGGGATTCTCGGCCAAGGGGCGGCATGACCATGGGAGCCCGGCCTAGGGGTGGCCTTGTCGTGCCGGCCCGGCCGAGGGGTTTCCCGGCCGCAGTGGCCTGGCCATGGGGCTTCCTCGGCTAGGTGTGGCGGCACTGCTCCGTCTTCTTTCGCTATGGCCTACATAGCTGCAGCCCCCTTCCTCTGGAACGACGTGGCGGTGCCGCACCTCTTCCATCCGCTGCGGCCTGCATGGCCTCGATTCTTCTCTGGCATGTTGCGTTGGCACCATGCCCTTCCGGCTCTGCCTCCATCGTCAACCAATCAAGAACCAATAGAAGGGATGTTGGCACATGTTTTTTCAGCCTGCGCCCTCTGCATTTGGTGATAACAGGTGGCTATCATCAAACAAAAATAAATGATGAGGAACAAGAGTATAATTCATACATTAAAATAATCAAATTCCCCTCATTCGTATTTGGTGTTCGCTTGACGGATTCACATAAAGGTGGTGTCATTCTGTTGACATCATGAGGAGAGGACCTCGTCGATGGTCACGTTCTTTTCAGGTGGAATCTTCCCTTTCTTGTCCTGGTTTAAAATGGAGGAGATGATGTCGTCATTCCTCGGTGGAGACGAGCATTCTTCATTGAGAGGATATCATTCTTCATTGGAGAGGAAAGGATCCACCAAGTCACCAACAATAAATAATGGAGGAGGATTCTATTATTTTGTTGGCACCACAACACACTAGAGATATGTTCAATTAAATTAACCAACTCATTAAATTAAATGGGGGGGGACGATTCAAAAGTTTGCAAAAGATAATTAATTGAGGCATTAATTATATTTTAGGTGTGTTGGCACCATTAAGGTGTAGTTCAATATTTCCCCCCATTAATGGGGAACTCAAGGGTTTGAAGGGGGTTTAAGGGGGTTTGAGTTTGTGTGGGCCCCACCACATAATATCCTCTCATGGGAGGTTATGCACGGGTGGGACCCACCTCCAATCATCCCTGTGAGGATTAAACCACCACTCAAATTAAAATATGATAGACATATTTTTATTTAATTTAATTAGAAACCACAAAATAAATAACATCCAATCTCGATAAATCGAAATTATGGTGAAGGTCTCCTTAAGCGAATACCGGAACTGCGAGTTCAACTGTGCCCTTGGATTTCAATTCCGAGCACCGGTTCAAAAGATACAAAATCCAGCACGAACATATATTGAACGTACGCAACAAAAACATGAGGAATTGATTCTGGGCATAATGGGCCTCAGAATCAGGCGTCGTTAGAAACTGCAGACACGTATAATTCCCATGTATTTAATAAAAAAAATTCCATTGAAATTCTGGGTCTTTACACTAGGTTTATTTTATAGTTTTCATCATCAATGCATTTATAGGGCATAAAATTCTTATCATCCTTGTCCCAAATATCCCACTAACTACCCATGTTTTTATGGGATCAATCGATCAATAGAAAAAAAGGAAAATCAACACATTTCAAATCAACCATCATTCAGAATTTAGTTTCCCATCGTTTAGTTTCAATGTTCCAGTTCAATTTCAAAACCAAAACATGGTGTTTTTATCATTTCCTGACATTTAAATACAAATACAATCACATTTTTTCATCATTTATATTTAAAACTTTTTCTCAAAATAATACTCAATTCAATCCATCAATTCCATCAATTTTAAAACACCCCAAATTCTAATTCAATTAGATTTGGGGGGTATTCCCCAAAATATAGGCTATTACAAATTCCAATTCTAAATCATATAAAATTGGGTATTAATTAATCATTTGAAAGGTATTTTGAACCAATAATGAACATCACAGTATTAATATTATGGCCAATCTCCAAAGGAACCACCTACCATTAATTAAAGAATCACAACACAGAACACTCACAATAGGGAATTCCAAAAAATAACAACGGCTTTAGAGATCGAGAAGCCAATCCTAGAATCAATATCCCATAATAGAGTTTAAATCTATATAAAACATGATGATCTAGTACCTAATAATGTGGATAGAATGGGATGTCATAAGAAAACCCATTGAGATGATATCCTCTTGTCTAGAGGAGATTGAATGAGAAGATCCATGATTAAATCCATCAAGGAAAGGGTTTGGGGGATTTAAAACTCCTCCTTAATAGCCTATAAATCTTTGGTAATAATGTTTTTTTGATAGGGGTTGATCGTGGGTTAATTTTGGGGGTTATATAATTTAAAAGATTTATTCCAAATAATTGTTTTTGTGCACGGTTAGCTAGGTAGGGTGACATGGTTAGAAAAACCATGGGCCCTAACCATGAACCCCTATATTGGGGTGCACAATTTCTATTAGGAAGGTGCATAATTTTTCAAAATGTGATCCAACCTCGAAATGCCTCACTATGAAGGGTTTCATGATTTTTACTAATGGGGCTTGGTTTGGGAAAACCATACACCAACCATGCACAACCAAGAAAACAACCAAATTTTTCCAAATTCCATTTGAGGAACCCCAAAACAACACCCGACAATAAAATGATCAAAATGGGATTGAGGAATAACTGAAATCAAGCCCAGAAACTCTACATCCTACAAACTATAGAAAAATTATGTCCCTAGAAATCCTATCACGAAGTATCTATATCAAATAATGAGGATAATACTCTCTCAGTAGTGCCTCCATACCCCTAGCCTCATGAGAATAAAACACATGCATCTATATCATGTAGATCAAATGTATCACTATCCAATGGAGAAGCCTTTTCTAAAAATCATCTATCCAGACAGGATACTCAGTCACAGATATATTAAGCACAATATCAAGATCCACCCATATCAAGACCTGAGATGGGTCAAAAAGTTACATAAGTAGCTTAGATACATGAAAAATGTTATGTATTGATGTCAACTATGGTGGAAGTAAAAAATAGTAATCAAACTTCCCCACCTTATAAACAATCACAAAAGGTCACACATAATGTGGAGAATGTTTCACTTGCCCTTGAATCTGTTGATGACCTAAATGAGTTGAATATTTTATGAACTCATTGGCACCAATAAATAATTCCAATGGTCTATAATGTAAATAAGTAAAATATTTTTATCAGATACAAACCATCAATATTCTCTGATTAATCAACTAAAACTTTTCTCATGTCCCTTGGACCAAGCTCAATCTAGGAAAGGAACATTCACTAATTTTTGACCACCAAAAAAAAATCTACATGGTCGGCCATACAAGTCCTCAAAAGGATATATTCGGATCAAGAACTTGATCGTATGTTTATAAGAGAACTCAATAGGTCCTAAGTGGTCATCCCATATTCTCCCAAAAACATAGACTTGGAAATGAATCATATCTTCATTAATCAGTGTATCCCACACTTTCTTCACATCTGTCTATGGTTGATATGTCATACTCAAACAAACAAGATAAAACATCACCATGAGAATTCCTTGCTAAAAATGAGAGGAAATGTTGGAATCCCTATTAGAGATATAATAGATGGAACTATGTAGAAATTATAAATCCATTTCATATTATTAATTCAAGGCTTACATAGAAACCCAACCACATTGTATATTGAGATATTATCGCAATTCCATGTTGGATTTGGGATTGATTGAAGCAAACTCTATGGTATTTGTTTCTCATCCTTGAAATATTGTAAAGTATAACAATGAGATACAAAACAGCAATGTGCCATCTCATACATGGCCACCATAATCAACATCACATGTTATAAAACATATTTTTGGTTTCTAGTTACACATCCCATTGGGAAATATGGAAATCCCCTAACACATATTTTCTAAGGAAAATAGGTACAACTTAATGGTTCTAGAAACATAGGATACCCTCCATTGAAAATTACTACTCACTAGAAGTGTCCCCACCATAAAGAGAGTCCATAATACCATTGAATTCAACATCTATCTACTAATCCTGAAGAATCATATCCAAAAGATTAGGTTTTAACTGAACACTATCCAATAAAACCTCAGATACTATTTGCAAAACTCCTATATGGAACTATGAAAAATGTTACAACAAGTTCCACTCATCCAATGATTTCTACATGAACTGGTTTAGAAGTTTCCTTCTCAAAGCAATGGAAATGAAATTCCTATTCACTAGGGTATAGGAAATGATGAAATCAATTGGTATTAGGTACTCCACCCAATGCCATTGGTTTATATTAAAATAGTTTTTAGAGAATATATAAATAAAAAAATTATGGTTTGAATACATGATAAACATTTATATTAAAATTTAATTCAACCAAATCATAAGAGAATGCATTATGGGTGTGAGTTCATGGTCATTTTTCATATAATTATTCTCTTGCGGCATGAGGTATTGAGTGATATAGATAATAATGTGATCACCCAACATAAGACCACAAACCAAACCCAAATATAATGTATCATAGAAGAGCACCTAACCATTCCTGGCCTCTAGAAGAGTCCACTCCATCATTGCAGTCAATATATGTTTCATATCAACAAAATTACTCTGAAATTTATCATCCCAAGTGAACTTCACCCATTTATGAGTGAGAGCGGTCATCACAGAAGCCAAATTTAAGAAATCCTTTACAATATATTGATAATACCATTCTTGACCCAAGAAGTATTGAATCCCAAAAAAATATTTAGTTTATTATATGTTATAACATCTTTCAACTTCTCAGGATTAGTTGGGAAACAATGTTTCAAGGCCACATGTTGAAAAAAAATCACTTCCCATATCCATAAAACACATTTTAATAGATTTCCTGGGAGACAATGGTTTCTCAACAATTCTAGAACATATTTTAGTTGATTCAAATTATCCTTCTTAGAATTAGATTGAACAAATATTTCATTCAATAAACCTTAATGAATGTATACAGATACTTGTGGATGATCCCATTTATTAAATTCATATATATTGTAAGAGAATTAGTTAGACCAAATGGATTTAAAAGGTATGCACAATGGAAATGACTACTCCATAATGAATTTTTATAAATTATGGACTCTTTAATTCTCAATTTTGGATTACCATATCAATGATAAATCTTCAATAACCACTTCACCCTTTTCAGTTAGTCAAATAGATCAAATATCCATAGAAATGGATGCTTGTTCTCTTCTATAACTCAGTTGTGTTTTTGGTAATCAACACATTGGAGAAGTGTTCCATCAAAATTCTAAGTAAAGAGAACAAACACCACCTAAGGTGATTTTTCTTCTTCGTATAAATCTTTTCTCCAAAATATCATCTAACTAAGTCTTCAAATATTTCATTTCAGATGTTAGGATATTGTATTAAAGAATAAATATTGTATGAGTACCTAAAACTAAATTAATAAAAAAACCTAACATCTATTACTTGTAGAAAACTAGAAAAATCATAAGGAAACATATCATGAAACTTGAAAAAAAATGTATAGACATAATCAATCAATGGGTTCTTCTCCGGATCAAAATAAATCACTAATATTACTTTCTATAACTATTGATAAGTAGGTTTGTATTTCTTCGGCCTTAGGTCCCATTCAACCTAAAATATATGGTACACCCCATCAAACACAGTAACAGAAATCCATAATAGAAAGTAGTACATTTGGTACTTATTAGAAATTACCCACTCCTACCTAAAAGTTACATCATGTGGTTACATTTCAGGAACCAAAAAATCACAAGTGTACTCAATTTTTGATAAAGATAAAACACAAGCTGGGCAACAAAGGCCCTTATCTCCCTTAATTCCTAGGGTCATTGTAATATCCATCACATAAGATAAAATATCCATAGGAATAATTAGAATATTCACAATATGAGTCGATATAAATGAATGAGATGCATCAATGTAAAAGTAATTAGTCAAAAGTGATGTAGATACTATTATTGTACCTCGAATAGTTGCGGGACCCCTATCTACTTCCTCTATATACTCTTCCACTGCATGAAGAATGTTTATTCTGGATTCCTTTGTTTGGAACATCGTCATTCAAGAAGAATATAAATGAATCATAGTATTTTTTGTTGATGATTATCACATACCACAACATGGGGTAGAAAATATATAACATAATTTCTGTAAGTGACCTGAATGTCTGCAAGAACTACAGATCCTGGGTGCCTGAGTGAAAACCAATTTAGAATGTATGGACTTTCCATAGTAGAATCAAGTAAAATGTCCTCTTTCAGAAACTTTAGGAGTTTAGGAAGAACTCATCTGTCATGATACACCCTAACACTCATTGTACTTTATATTTCCTTTAATGGAACTAATAGAACTACAAATTGGGGAAAACTAAACTCCCATAAACCGTGACTAACCATCCAGATCAAGTCCAACCATTAATGCCATATCTGAAACGTTAGAATAAGAAGTGATTTTCAGTAAGAAAACCAAAGAACAAATATCAGGTCAAAGACCCATCTCGATATGTTGAGTCTTTATCTTTTCATTTGATACAATCATACGTGAAAACTGTTCAATCATGGAAAAGTGGTTCAAAAACCCTATCATGGTACAATCATATTGCTCAAGTTTGAAAAACTCTTAATATTTAGATAGAACAATAGATTTTGGATAGAATTGGTATGTGGAAGAACTCTAAATTCCTTACACTCCAAAACCATGCGCTTATTTTATATAACTGTCGAACCCCACCATCTCCTGCTAGGTCCCATTAGATTGATGGTGGCACATTTCACCATAATCGGATTTGGTGTTTCCATGAATTCAAAAATAAGATCTATCTTACTCAAACAATCCTTAGCCACTTGATGATAATTTGAGACTGGGTATAATAGTGGATTATGGTGAAGAAACTAATAGGAATGATTTTTTGATTCATGTATATGAGGTTCCACAGCTAGAGCCAAAATGTGAATCAATGGATGTTCCTATTGCAAATATTGGACAACCTAAAGAATAATCTTAATGAGATTTTGGTCCTTGGGATGAATCACTCATTGTTCTTCATCCAAAAATTCTTCCTAGAGCCTATTCACATGTATTCTCTAAGGCATGATGTTGCACAATATCATCAATAAAAAATGAATACATCATTAGGATACTCAGATCAAAAACTCGAGAAAGATTAAAGGTAAAATTAATATAATTTGATAAGATATCCGGATTTGGATTCCAACATATCCAAATTAAAACCATGTAAAAGACTAAAATTAGATCCGATTATTCATTACGATGTATTTTCAAAACCAACCATGGTTACTTAAGGTTCCTTACGATGAGAGTGGTCTAAAAACTCAGTCATAACTACCTTATATGTCATGAAAACAATATTCTAAATTTTATAAAGATATTAATGAAAGATTTTAAACTATAGAATTTGATACCAATTTTTCATGAACCAATCTATATACCTTGGTACTCTAATAACCATCCTGGATCTGACATTTCCCTATTGGAATTCCGGATCCAAATGGGTTGGTGACTAACAACTAGAATAATACAAGTTAAAAGAAGGAATGAATTTTCCACAAAACAATAGAAGATAAATGTTAAAATCAGTATGATAAACACTCCAAAGGGAAAAATTATGAGAAACCAAAAAAGTATGTATCAAATCACAAAATCTTACATCATAAAATTACTCAGGTGAAATAAAAAAATCCCTAAGATGACATCCACAACCCACGATCCAAAGGATCAAGAACATCCATGACCTCATAGTGGTATTTTCCCTTTTCTTAGGCCTATAATAAGAAAATATACAAACACTAAATGGAAAATGAAGGGTGTGACCTATAAATCATAGAAGGGTCTCACCAAGGGTTCTATAACAGCTGCTCTAATACTAAAAAAATCATGTTTTAAATTTTAAAAAAAGGGGTATGAAAATATGATATTTTTAATGGGTTAATTATGAATGGGAAATAAATTCATCCCAATTACTTTCAGTAATGGTATTACATATAATGAATAATTTATTACATATAAAAAACTAATCATTTGAGATAAAAAAATATTCTATTGAAAATACTATTGGAAAGAATGCCCTCCGACCATCATGAAAAAATATTGACACAAAAAAATGTATGGAGGAATAATTTGTTTCTAATAGTTGGTGTGTATAGATTATCTGTGATAAGCATTTTTTCAAACAAAAAAATAAATTACTCGATTTTTTTGGGACTGGGTTAATTCCATCATAATTAACCAATCACAATTAATTTTATATTAAAACCTATGGCCTCCATTATTCCTCTCCATCATAGTTTTTTTCTTCTTCTGAATATGAAACGACAGATGATATTTACTCCTCATCCACAAAAACTATATTGAAATCGTGTTTTTGGCGATCTTGGATCGAATCCTCTTGGTATAGATTCCCCTTGTATCTATTTACTTTTTTTCCTTTTCAATTTTATCAACATAATTTATTTTGGTAAAACCCTAGGTTAATTAATTAAGTATCTTATCATGGTTTAATTAGTATTTAGGGTTTCATAAAATTTATTATACCCTATTTTCATGTTCATTGGGTCCGCATGGGTCATTTCAAATTATTTTTCACGGTTTTTTTTCATTTTTTTTAAAATTTAATATAATTTATGTTTTATATTTTTGGATGATACATGAATATTATTGATGTGACATTTCCCAAAATTATGTCTCCTTTATAAAATTAAAAATCTAAAATATATGAATTTTAATTTTAAGAAAATCATATAATATATTGGAAAACGTTTTTTACTAAATAAGATGACATTTTGAAAATTATGTTTCATTAATTATTTTACATATTATTTAATTTTAAAATGAGTGTTAATTTTTATGTTTTTTATAGAAATTTTTAAATAGAAAAATAATTTAAAATTGTTAAATTTAATTTAATGATATAAAAATAAATTATATATAACAAAATACAATTCTTTGGAAGACAAGACTATTTTAAAAATGGGTTTTAATCATATATAACAATTAAATTTCATCAATTAACTAGATTTATAAAATATAATATTTATAAATAAAATATTAATTTTAATATTTAATTAACTAAAATAATTCATTTTATCATTCACTTTATTTAAGGGTGGATTTACTTTTTTAGTTTTCTTACTCATCTTTCACATTTTATTCTCATGATGTACTAATTTTTAACTTTCAATGTAAACTATATATTTTGTTAAGGAACATATATTATTTAATGTATTTATGTTAATTAAGAAACCTTGATATATATATATATATATACATTGTGAATATACATATATAAAAAAATTATAAAAACATATATTTTTTTTAATATATATATATGTATATATTTTTATAAAAAAGTTGTAAGGATTTTATATAAAAATTTATATATATAAAATATTTATATAAACATGTATAATTTCTAATATATATATATATATATATATATATTAACATCTGAATGTGTACATATAAACTATTTCAAAAAAACATGTAATAATTAATATATATATATATATGTTTATATAGATTTGTTATGTATATTTGTTTGTAGTTTGAGTGTTGGCCTAGTGGTAAGGCACAACATAAAACCATATCATACATCAGGGTTCAATTCATATTCATCACCAATTATTGGGATTTATCCTGAGAAGCATGTTCCTAGGGGTAGATCACACAGAGGAAAGGATAAAATGTCTTTATGGGTGGAATATGTGATATTAAAAAGTGAGGTTATCCGGTTGTGTGGCCATTGATTCAGGATATGATGAAATAGTGATGATAAAAGGAGGTAGGTGACGGTCTAGGGTCTCAAGCGGTGGGCCCAGTGTCAGTTTGGATGGATAATGGGAGGGGAACTCAATGAAGCTAGGATGAGTCAGCGATCAAATGGTTTGGGATGGTGAATCATAGTGGAGGTTGAGGCTTAGAATATTGGTAACCAATGGTTTAAAAAAGGTATATCTAGAATAGAGTGATGTTACGAGGTTGTGGCGTAGAAAATATTGGTGTTACGGTAGGGGAATTTCTAGGATGTCATGTCATGTGGCGTTGAGGTGAAGAAGACCAATGGTCTGATGGTGCAGGCTGGCTACAAACTAAATTGAGTTTAGAAAAATCTAGAATTATTAAGGGTTTATTACCGCTAGTCCAGAAACATCATATAATAGGATCCCTCTATGCCTAGAAAAAAAGTGGAATGTTGGTTTAATAAAAATATGGGGTGGGGGTTCTCCTTTACCTATTCAAAATATATTTATTTTAAAAAAATAGTGATAATATATTTGATGTATTTTTATTAATTAATAAATGATGACATATATAATAATTAATAATAAATTAATAATAATTTTAATATTTTTATTAATGATTAATAATCAATAAATAATTTTTAATAATTAAAAACAAATAATTAATTAGTCAATATTATGAATAAAAAGAAAATATTATTTTCAATTACAATCTATTAATAATTTGAAAATTTGAGGAAATAATGTTAATTTGAAATAAGTAGTAAAATATAAAATATGAAATATAAGTAATTTTTTAAGAATTTGTAATATTTATTATAAATTTATTTATAAATTACAAATAATTAGTATTAATTTATAAATATTTATATAACCTAGTGGAAATTAGAAAATATTTTTAATAAATTCAAATTTATTAGTCATACCTTGCAAAAAAATAAAAAAATTATAATGATTAGAATTTCCATATATTTAGTATAAATGTTGTATTAATTTATATTATTAGTATTAATAATTCATAAAAATGATGTATATATATATAATATTAGTACCATATTAAATAGGTTACCCACATGTGTGATGTTACCAAACACTCGATGCATACAAATGTTTTATCTTTCCTAGGGTAACCCCAACATCCCTGAAATAAGGATGGTCTCAGATTTATAATAAGATATATAGTTATGAAGATACTTAATTTTAAGAAAATAAATATTAAAATAAATATTAAATGAATTACCATCGTGTGTAATGTTATGAAACTCCTAACACACAAAAATGTTATGTCGTTTCTATGGTAAACCCTATAATTTAGGCCTAATGATGATCTCAAATTTTTCATACGAAACACAATATGTGAGGTACAATATTTAAAAAAAATTATAAAAAAATTATTAAATTAATTATCCTCATGGGAAATGTAACCAAACACCTAACACACAAAACTATTATGTCATATCCAGGTTAAAACCCATATCCTAGACCTAACGTTTGTCTTAGATTTTCCATATGAGACACCATTTGAGAGATATTCCAATAATTTTGGGAAATAGTGGGCATGTGATATAATATATTTAATATTTTCATTCTATATATTTATGAGCTTCTATGGGCCCCAGAATCTAGTACTAACCCATAACTTCACCCAAATCATATTCTATATAATATACAATGGTGTTAAAGTATATTAGTGAATTGAAATTAGTTATTAGAAGCAATAATTATTATTATATCATTTATTTTTAAGACAACTATGGATTCAGAAAGTAGACTATAGTATCTATTAATATATCATTATTGGATAAATCATCAAAAAAATCTCAAAAGATCTAGTATAAATCCTATCAACATTGAGTGTGTTGAATCATTTATTTCATTTTCATAATCAAATTCCAAATTTTATTATGATGGGAAATTTAAATGACTATGTTTGAATCGTGATATTAAGATATTTGAAATGTTTAACAATTTTGGACATTATATATCATGTTTTGATTTTTATAAAGATTATATTTTTAGGTTTTAACATAGTGAAATGATAGAAAATACAATTTTTTGTGTTATGGATCAATAATTTTAGAATTTAGTATTCGAGGTAGCTAACCCATATACTCTAGGAACAAAAACTCATAATTATAATACAAATTCTTATTCAAAATATTCTCAATATTACAATTTGTTGAAATCTCTCGAGGAGGGATTATATCTTGGATTCGAGAAATGATAACATGAAGCAGTTTTAAAATTTATGTCTACTAACTTCGATTTTGGAATGTCAATAGTCTTTGTGATTTGATTTTATCATTTCTCAAACTCTTTTTTCTTATTAAAATACATTTCCTAAATGATTCTATGAATGTAAGAGGTTGGTACATAATTTAAGTCATATTTATCTGAATATTCAAATGCTTCAATTAATTGTATCTTATATTATGGTGATATTGAATAATTATATAACTATCCAACATGTGGAGAATCAATTTATAAAGGGGATCAATAAGGAAATTCCAAATTTCTTGTGAAATAATTGAGTTATTTTCAAATTAAATTACATTTATTTATGTCTCACAACACAGATAAATTGATGAAATAGAGTAAATAAGAATTTTCTATCAGTGAAAGATTAAATCATCCATGTGATGGTGATTTATGAAAAAATTATGATCAGATTCATCCATGTTTTTCTAAAAAACCTCAAACATATGTTTCGTTATATCTACTTATTGTTTTTTCCACACGGTGAATATGATAGTTAGTATATTTGTTGCCCTATTATCCTTCCATTACCGAATTTACCTTTTTGGATATTGATGGAGGAAACACACAAACACACACATATGGTATTATTCATTAAAAAAATTCTACGACTAATATTAATGTTTATTTTAATCCACTAATTGATGAGAGATTTTTATTATTGATCAATTGTGTGACTATATTTTATAAATTTTCATTTCATAATTTAACATTTAAGGCAGCATAAATGTCATCATTCAACAACTTTAAAATGTGTAGTATGTTAATTAGATAGAGTATATATGCTCTAAAACCTTGTGTGTACTATATGGAATAGAACATTTCATTTATGCTTGTTAATGGGAAAAAGAAAAATTATTCTGACTACCAATGAATATTTCGTCCATTAGATAACCCTTTTCAAAGGAATAAAAATAAATTTAAAAGGGAAAAACTATACATGAAGACCAACCAATTTTGATCACAAGTATTTAGGTAAAATAAATCATCTCTAAATTACCTATTTTTACTTTTGAACAAACCATAAATGAACCAAATCAAATGGTTTTCAAAGAGATCATAATTGGATAATACAAAGTATTTTTTTATAACCTTCCGTATTAGCATTATTTATTAGTTCTTCATGGGGTAGATGTAATTCAAATTGGAAATAATTTTTTTGATAATATATTTTATACTTTGTTAGAAACACCTGATAATACAAAAGACATTGTAAAGGCTTGGTTATATATTTACCAAATTAATAGATTTATTGAACATGAATTATTTTAAGATGAAAGATCACACAATTTAATGAAGCCAAAATTAGTTTAATAATTTTTTAAAGAATGTAGTGTATTATTCTGTTAATTGATTTTATATATGAGGTTAGCAATTGCTTATGTTTTTATATTATTTTACTACATCGATAAAGGGAATATTAGTCATTAAAAGTGTCATGACTACCATGTCATAATGGAAACATTAATTCATGTTGGCCTTAGTTGGTTGTTGAAAAATTTAATATATGATGTCTTGACCAAAATATAAAATTTATTCTTATATTTTTATATAGAAACAATAGATTAGTATTAATTGTATATGATTCAAGATGATTCTATTTAAATTTTATGTAAATTGGAGAAAATATTCCCACTAGAGTTTTTTTACTCAATAAATCATTTAATATTAAATTTTACATAAAAAGCTAAAAGTAGAGGGTTAGTAAAATTTCAATGGATGTATTGATTTGATAAGTGTATAAAAATGATTACGAGTAATTGACATAACAAATTATTGGTTCATGGTTCAATTATAGAAGCATATTTACAGAAAAATAAATAAATTTCTGTTGTTGTCATCTTCAATTAGAATATAATTCAAAAATGAACTATATGGGTCATAATGAGACAAATATTGATGTTGTCATAGAACATTAGTTTTTAGTTTTAAATAATCCTATTCTTCGTGTTGGTGGGTTTCTTCAATAATAGATTTTAGATGAATAAATGCACAATGATCAAACATATGTTCTGTTATTTGTGAAGAAATGTGATGATTTTTGTAGTAAGTATTACATTTTTATTATTTTGATAACTTTTTATAAAAAATATATTTATTTATATTAATTTATTTTCAGACTATGTGATGAACATATTAAAAATTCAATTTATAAAAATTACATTTGCATCTCTTAAAGAACATCAATAACAAAAAATTTCATATTTTTTTAAAGTAATGATAAGTTATGATTCTTTTTATGGAATAATATAACAATTTTGTAATGATATATATTACTTAACATCTTTATGAATGAAACTAAATATGAAATACACTTTATAATTGATTATGTGTGCTAAATACCCCTCTATTGAAATGGTTAAAATCATAAAATGTGTATTTGAATAATGGATTTTGATTCCATGCACACGTATACGGTGACATAAAGAACTCAATGAAAAGTGGTTCTTGTTTAAAAGGATATCATCATAATGAAAGTGAAGATTACTTATTTGGTATGATTGGTGACATAATTGAGTATTTTCATTTGGGACAAAATAATGTAAAAATTCATAAAAATCATTGTTTTGGTACTAATCATGGGTTTCATGTTCATCTACAACATGAAGTCATTGCCATTAAATATAATAGTCTTCTTGGTTCAAAAACCCATTTATGTTGGAACATCAAGAACAACCAGTTTATTAAGAAAATTATTATGATTTTTTGAGTGTTATTGAATAAACGGAGTTGTTTTATATAAATGAGATCACATGAAAATAATTTAGTTAAAAATGAGAATGACACTATGGAAGTGAAATATTTTGAAAAATTTCAATAAACATCCCCAAATATATCTCCTACACAATAAGATATAAATATCAATGATGAATCCCCCCAGATAAGGGCCAATGATATTGATAATGCTAATTATGTAATAAAGAATGATTCAACTAAATTTCATATGGAAGTTGATGATTTCGTGGATGAGGATAAAGAAATTTTCCTTGATGAAAATTTTGAAGATGATGATGTTTGATATATTACATTCAGGTATTTTTTAGTTTTTTATATTTATATTAACAATTATTTATAGTTCAGATTTTTTGATTCAGATGGCCAGACACGATTATCTTTTCTGTTCCTTCACTAATGATAGAAATTATTTGTTTTTTATACTTGATATATGTGTTAACAATTATATATAGGTAAGAATATTATATTCTATTTGGTATTTATTAGTTTTATATATTTGATATATTTTTTATATACCATTTACAAGTTAAATTATTATGTTTTGGAAATTATTTATTGGTAATTATTATATTCTTGTATTTATTAATTTTTTATATTTGATATATGTATTAAAAAAAATTTACTGGTAATTTTTTTTTATTTTAGGATTTATTAGATTTTTCAGTTTTATATTTGGATTACTAATTTCATATAGGCATGCTTACTTATTTCAGGTGGTTGGAGATGCTCACAATGATCTATTTCAGTCTGTCAACAATTTCAGCGCTAGGGGAGGTAGGGTGCCACTCATAGGGTGAATGCTGTGTATTTGGAATACATCGACAACATATGATAATTAATAATATTTATTAATGTATATATAATTTAAATATAAATTTTTATATATTATATAGGATTTTACTGACCCATATATTATGAATTTTCATGTTAATAATGACATAAATACTGATCCCAATAACTGATAACTTTTAGGTGACCGAGAATTCTATACTGTTGTTAGTATTTTTTTTAAAAAAATTTACTAAAATTATTTTTATCATTATTTTAATTTATATTTATATTTAAAGGAATCATATGTGGTTACAACTTCTCATTCATGATAGAGACAGTCCAATATTGATGTATATTCTATTGGTGATTTAGGGTTCGATGAGGGGGCCTAGATATAGGTTTCATTTCATGGTATCAAGAATGGATGACTGATTAGTATTGGTTCCTGACAGACACCTTTGAGTTGTTATGGTTCTTATATGACTTAATCGGTGAGATTGAAGGGATCTTTTAGAGAGTGTTAATCGATGTCTTTATTCACTGCATTGTATAAGGAGAGGTTGAGCGCTCAAGATGAGATGATGTAGCAGATGTATAGAGAGAGAGGGAGGAGGAGTGTGAGTAGAAATGTCAGTGAGATGAGTAGATTTTTGAGTATATGCGATGGATTGTGCATGGAATTAGAATGAAGTTTCCTCCCCTTGATCATTCATGTGATCCTCCTCCACCTGACACTAGTCGATGATTTGTTAAATTTTATGATTGTTTTGTAATTTTATGATGAAAAATATTTTTTTTCGAATGACGTTTAAATTTTATATATGTATTAATTTTTTAATTATTTTTAAATATTTTTTAATAATATTAATTAATTTTATATATTTTAATTTTTTATAATTTTTAATTATTTTTAATTCAATGAAATATTTCTTATTTGTTTTTAATTATTTATTATTTTTGAAAAATATAAATAATTTCAATTGATTTATTTTCAATCACAAATAATATAAATTACAATGGTTAATCATAATCAATCATTTAAAAAAATTATGTGTATAAATAGGAATGATAAATTCATCATCTCAATTAATTGTTATTTTTAACAGACCATCGTAAATAGCCACAGTTACAACAATTGTTTTTGAGATAGTGCATTAGAAACAGACTCTCCTCTCAAATGAATTTTTAAGATGGAATTCCATCGCTAATGAACTATCAGAAAAAATGGAAACATAAGTAGTTATTGAATAATATGTTATTTTCATATTAAAAACAAAACAATCTTCCCTTCAAAGGATAGAAATCATTTTAAGAAAGTCTTAAATCGAAATATTTTATAAAATCGTTTATGTAAATCATTTAGATTGAGTAAAATAGTCCTATAATAAATGGAATATATAATAAAAATAATCACAATTAGAACTAAGACCATATTCCCAATAGTACTTTAGTTTTTTTCTATAGGATCCTCACACTTTTCATAACAGTGATCACAACTAGTATGGGTACATATGTACCTCATGGTCAAGACAAAGTTGACTCAACAACATCCCATCAAGGATAAGATCTACAAAACTATGTTTTTTTGTTTTCATAATTAATCCATTTATCGGGAATCTTCATCACAACATTAATATCCTATATAACCCACTAACTATCCAGGCATGTATTTTATCAATAAATAAGCAAAATGGAAAATCATCTCATTTCAAATAAACCTTCATTAAACATTCAATTGCCCAATTTTTTTTCTCAACACACCAATTTAATTTTAAAACAAAAAGATTGTGTTTCTCAATATTTCATGCCTTGTAAATACATAGATAATAATATGTTTTAATCATTTCAATTTAATCCATTTTTCTCAAAACAATTGCCAAATCAGTCCAACAATTCCATCAATTTCAGAATATGTCCTGAATTCCAATTCCATTGGAATTGGGGGGGGGGGATTCCCCAAAATCCATTCCATTTAAAATTATAACTCAAAATCATATCGAATTGGTGTATCATAAATCAATTTAAATATATTTCAAACAAATCAAACAATTTAAGGTATTAATTATGTATCCAATATCAAATGAAATCCTCTACCTTTAATGAAAGAATCACATTGCGGAACACCCACAATAGGGAATACTGATAAAAAACAAAGGAGTCCACAATTAGGAAACCAAACAGATACTCAAAATACCTTCACACATAGCGTACATATATAAATAACATGATGATCTAATACACTTTAAAGAGGATGGAACTAGAGACTAGAAGAAAATACAAGAGAGGATGTTCACAGACCTAGAGGATATAAAATGAGATCCTCCATGCTTCAATAATCCACAGAAAGGGTTTGAAGGAGGCAAAAACACTCCTTAAGAGCCTTCAAAACATAGGAAATCATGTTAGGATGAGTGGGGGTTGAGTGGGGTTTAAATCATGGTGTTTGATAATTTTAAATATTTTTATGAAGTACAAAACATTCACTCATAGTTAGTTAGAAAGGGATACACGGTTAGAAAAACCATGCGCCCAAATTGTGCATCCCTACACTATGGTTCATGGTTTTAACTACGTGTGTGAAGGGTTTTTCAAATCATGAACTAGCCATGAACCCCCTCATTGTGTATGTTTTCACATTTTCATGAGGGGGTACATGATTTGGGAAAACCATGAGCCATCCCTGCACAGCCTATAAAAACATCTATATTTTTCCAAATTCCACATGAATCACCCCTAAACAAGACCCAACTAAAAAGAGACAAAACTAGTTTCATGGAATACCTAAAACATCAGCTGGATGTTACACTAAAAAATAGAACTATTTGAACCTACATATTTTAATTATCACAATTAATGGTTATTAGGATTCTAATTAGATTATTATTTATGATAGAATTTTATTTTATAAGGAAATTTGATGAAAATTTACACAATTTTTGGAATGATTCACCACTAGACATGACACCCTACCAAACATTAGACCCTACAAGAATGTTTTATAACCATATTTATTCAACTCCAAACATGATTCACCATTAGTTCAAATGAATTAATATCAAACTGACCCACTTCCTGACAAGGTCATAGAGATAATGACTCTCCACCATATTTACATACCTCAAGATAATAGTCCCCTAAAGAATAACTCAATACCATATACAGGTTACCTATAGAGATTTATAACCACTAGATATGTCTCCCCTCCATATTGATTCACCACCAAGTTGACTCACCACTAACCCTGACTGACCACTAGGAGTGTTATCGTTGTTTTTCTTTTGAATTTGAAATTAAATTCTTCAATGGATATTTTATTAATGTTAATGGAGAAGGGATATTTGATTATTTATCATAAAATTCTTCGACAAAATCTTTGGTAAGGAATTAGGATCTCAGTACAAGGATCAAAAAGATATTGATGATTATTCTTCAATGGGGTCTCATTCCTTTAGTGCTTTATAATTATGAAGGACTCCCTCATGCATTGATGATCATGTATGAGCCAATATCGATAGAATTTATAAATCATATAAGGATTAACAATAGATAAATTACACCATACATTCATCTACAAATTATTAGATCACACTAAATATATAGATCCTTTACTATAAACTGAACAGAGAGCCTTACGACGATCTGTTTTCCTGCAACTTTTAGAGAAAAAGTTTATGCTCATCACCAATCAAAACTCAAGGGATTACGAGCATATAGAGCATTACAAATCAATAAATGTATTATTTATTTACCTATATTTATATAATCATATTTTTTTTATTTATTATTATTATTATGTTGTTTTATCTATATTTTCAAACAATATCTCCTTCACAAAAAGAGAACAATACTTGATATTCTCTTATATGTCCTTTCATCTGATTACCCACGATTAATTTCATTGTGGTCTATGTCTGGCCTATATTGTTTTCTCTACCACTATATAACTGTATAAGAGGTATTTGATCCTGGATATATTCTAAGACATTTCATGAATACCAAATCTATGTCATGGATAATATAATTGTAATATAATCCACATGGTAGTGGGTTATTTCCATGTAAGGGTAATAGGTCCCTTCTTGAGACTTAACCCATTTTTTGTTTAATAATGTGATTTAGTATTGTTTTATTCATTTCAATGAATTAAATAAATTTAATTTTAAACTGTGAACGAAACCTGTACTTTGATAGTTAGTCTTATATGGTGTTTATATATATTTTTTTTCAGAAATTTAATTTAAAATATTAATTAATTTCAAATATTATATTAACTGATAAATAACCTTGATTTGAATAATATTTTTAATGATAAATCTTATATAAAACCACTCTTTTTCTTAACTGGAAATTTTTTTTACAGGTGGATTTTATTTAAACTGATTATTAGTAGAATTTTTTATTGGGTACTCAATTCACTCACCTATTGTGTTCCTTAATATGAACAATATTAAGTATATAATTTTTTCAAATATCATTCAACTGTTATGTT
Source organism: Viscum album (assembly GCA_963277665.1). NCBI lineage: Eukaryota > Viridiplantae > Streptophyta > Magnoliopsida > Santalales > Viscaceae > Viscum > Viscum album. Next base: position 1,454,155,211 of record OY728155.1, read on the forward strand.
AGGTTTCTTTTAAAGATCACAAATTTCTGTTTTATATGACTTTATTTATTTATAGATAATTGACAGGAGGGTCCGTTTACTAATATTCCTCATCATTTTAATGGTATTAAATATTATAAATGTAAAATTAAAATTAAATTGTATCTTGAAAGTATGGGTTTTGATATCTGGATAGTAATAAAAAATTAATATGAATTACCTAAAATTTCTAGAGACTCATAGAGTGATGATACTAAGGTAGCTTTTCATAATAAATATAAATCCATGAATTCCCTACATTGTGCTTTGGGTGATGATGAGTTTAATAAAATATCTGCAGGTAAAATTTCAATTGAAATTTTAGACACTTTAGTTGTTTCTCACCAAGGAACATATAATGTTAAAGAAACATAGTTAAATACTAATACTATTAAATACAAAAATTTTAGAATGAAAAATTATGATATTATTTTGAAGATATATATTAGGATTAATGAGATTGGAAATACAATACACTCACTAGAGAAACCTATTTCCATTAGAGTCTTTGTTATGTGACGATTGAGCTGTCTTACATATAGTTAGAGTGTAATTTTAGTATGAATGATAGAATCATGTGATCTGATTCAGTTTTATATTAATGATGTGATTTTAAAGTTGATGATTTATGAGAAATACCATAAATTAAATAAGAGTAGGAGGATGGACCAAAGAGAAAATCATTGTACTTATAGACTGCTACCTCAAAATAAAAGGACAAAAATTCAAGTTAAAAGTTATAGCAACGAATAAGCACATGGTAACAATGATGAAGAGATGGCCCAAATAGCCATAAGAATAATAATTTTTTACAAGATAAATATGTTCTTTAGGAAACCACGATATAAAGGTAAATATGAAAATAGAGGAAACTGTAAATATTAATGGGATAGTGATTATGGTTCAAATGAAATTATTTTCAATGAGTGTAAAATGAATGTTCATGTCACGATAAGAATTGTAAGATGAAATATAAATTGAAATATGATGATTAGGATATTAGATAAAAGAAATAAATGAAACCAGTTTGGGGTACGACTAAAGACAACACAATTGATTCAGGCTCAATGCCATAGGATAAGTATGACAGTGATTACACATGTTTTATGAAAAACACATTTAAGGTATCCAATGTCTTTTATGTTTCTCTTGTACTTATTTCTAATACTTAAAGAGATGAAAATAAAAATGAAAGAATGTATAATAAAGATATATTAAAAAAAATTACATGTATTAAGAGACATTTAATGTTCTTATGGATAAATACAAAATTTAATAAAAAAATTATGCTTTATATACAAAATTTAAATTTTAAATTATTTTTTAAAAAGAGAATAATGATCAAATTTTCAAAGAGAACAATGAATTAATATTTTTTATTGACAAATAAATTTATGATTTATAAATATTCATTAATGGTAGAAATAATCTTACCCAGATACTTGAAAATTAAGAAACACCTAAATACATTACTAGTTTAGGGTATTAACATGGACATAATAGCATTTTAAAGAATAGTTTTATTCCTATTTAAAATTATAGAAAATATGCTACTAGTTTTTTCTCTTTAGCACCCAACAAACTATTTATCTCTAAATGATTAAAACCAGCATATAAGAAATCCATTAAATTCATATCAGTTCTTAAATCATTAATTACTAACATATCCTAAACCAAGAATATTTGGGTAACAAATTAATTTTTGGTATAAATTTTTTTGTTGGGAACATTCTTGAAAATATCTATTAAAAACCTATAATACCTGGATATTGGTTGTTCCAAAAACATGAATTTAGATTATTCAAGATTCAATAATCTGATAAAATTGGTTGGTGGGTATATCACTTTTGGTGAAAATGATAAAAGAAAAAATTATTAGACGTATCCAAATAAGTAATTCTAAAAATATTTTAATTTGTAATGTTTTATTTTTATGTTGTTTAATGTAAAATATTATGAGAATCTCACAGTTATGTGATGATGGGATTTTTTTCAAATTTAAAAATATTGTGTGATATGTTTTTTATTCTAAAATTCATTATTTATTACATCCTTGAGAAAATAATAAGTTTAAACAATTTATTTGTACTATTTATTTTCTCATTATATTTTGTGTTTAATTAAATTTTACAATGAATCATGTATTTGGAATAGGATACTAGAACAGTTCAATATTCACTATCATAGAAATCATACAAGGAAGTGCTTAGTGAAAGATCAAGCTAGACTAGAATTCCCATATGATAAATTCAAAAATACCTATCAAAAAGGTGAGAAAGACATGATATATTTAAAATCAATGAAAAAAGTTTTAACATCTCAACCCCTTTAATTGGTTCACATGGATTGTTATAGACTATCTGGAGTTTATATATTAATTCATAAGCACAATTTTTATGTAGTTATAGATGAATTTTCTAGGTATAATTGGATATTAACTCTAGCGTAAAAAATTGAAGTCTTGTCTTATTTTATAAAGTATTCTAAATATATGTAAAATCATGGTGGACTTAGGATTAAGACCATAAAAAGTGTTCAAGATTTTGAGTTTGAAAATCAAGACATTGAAATTTTTTTCTCAAAAAATGTCTATAATCATAACATTTATTCTCATAGGACCCAAAAAAAGAATGTTGTTGTATAAATATGAAATAAAAAACACCAATAAATTTTCTGGAAAACGCTTAATGAGGATGACATTCCAATTTTTTTTTGGGAAGAGGTAGTGAATACATCTAGTTATACAATTAATAGAGTATTAATTGTAACCCTCATAAAGAAAAATAATTATGAACTTATAGAAATAAAAAGGTTAATTACTTTGGAATTGTTGGGTACAAATATTCATTATTAACAATGATGATAATCATATAAAATTTAATTCCATGAGTGATGATTGAATTATCCTTGGTCATTAAAATTCCATTAAATCATATAAAGTGTTTAATAAAAGATCCAATACTGTGGAAGAATCTGTTCATGTCATGTTTGAGGAAACAGATCCACATGAGCATAAAACCCATTTATAAAATCGTAATGATGATTTTTCAATTCAAAACTTAAATTTCACCCCTTTAAAAATTATTTAAAATAACGATAATAATTATATAGTTCTAGGAAAAATCATGAACCTGAACTATAATTTTTAGAATACCATAGAATTTCCAGCACTTATTTTCCTAGAGCTGTTAGGGATCATATATATCATCCTATATAAGTTTCAGTTTGATACCAACATATAGTTTCTCAAACTAGATCTTCTCATAAAAAATAGGTTGAAAATTAATAATTCTTATTTGATCTTAAACCCATGAAATGCCGTGATGAAAATAATGATGAATTTTGGGGGATAGAAATACAAGAGGAAAATTATTAATTTTAAAGGAATAAATTATATGAACTTATTGTGATACCTAATTATTCTATGAATATTAGATATAAATGGGCTTCTAGAAATAAGGTGGATGAATCTGGAAGTATACTAAAAAAGAAATCTAAGATGGATGCACATGGATATAGTCAAGAAGAGTTTATTGACTCTGATTAAACTCTTTACCCAATAACTAGAATTTAATCCATTAGAATGATTCATTACTATAAATAATATTTCAATATTGGTCTATATTAATTATTTAATAGTTTTATAGTTGAAGAATTTTTTGATGTAAAACCCCTTGGATTTAAAAATATTCATTTTAAAAATCATGTTTTCAAATTAACAACAGCTTAATGTGGTTTAAAAAAAGCACCTAAAGATTGGTATGATAAAATCATAAATTTTATTATTTACAAATGTTTTTCAAAATTGACTCCTAATCCTAATATTTTTATATAATAATATTGAAATATGCATTAGTAGTTCAATTCTATGTATATAATATTACTTTGGAATATTCAAAAATTTATTTATATCCAGATTTTTAAAAAATAATGAAAAATTAATTTGAAATGATATTAATAGATGATCATAAATTCAGACTTGTTTTTATAAAATATCAGTATAAAAATTAAATTATTTTAAATAAAATTTAGTACCGTAAATATATTTTAATAAATTTTGGTTTGGATAACACTAAAAATAGTGATACTCCCATGAGTACGACATGTATGCTGGAACATGATGACCATAGAAACCGATTTGATCAAACTAGGTATAGAGGTGAGATTGGAATATTTATTTACTGAACTACTATTCGACCTAATATCTTGTTTTGTGTGTGTATGTGTTTCAGTTTTCATGGACACCCAAAAGAGACTCATTTACATTATTTTAAAATTATTTTAAAATTATTTTAAAAAACCACTAATATACATCTAGATTTAAATTGTATTACCATAGAGAAAAATCATTTGACATAGTGAGTTATTCAGATGCTAATATTGGCAGCTGCAAGTAAGATAGAAAAAGAACCTCAAGAACATGTCATCATTTTGGAAAGCCTATTGTTTCTCTGTGTAATATGATGAAAAATATAGTTTCACTATCTATATGAAAGATGAATACCTAGCTACAGAGATTTTTTGTGAATATAATTTCAGGATGAAACACATATTACTAGACTATGGATATCAATTTAGACATGCCCCTATAAACTGGGAAAACACTAGTGCAATAAATATTTCTAATAATCATGTTTCTCATTCTATAACATAACTTATTGATGAATGAAATAACTTATTTATGGATCATTTTCAATAGGGTGACAAAATTATTGAATTCATGGGAACAGAACATCAGCTTGCAGATATTTTTAAAAATCCCTTAAATTATGATATATTAAGCTACATAAAGCATGAATTAGGAATAATAATTAATGGTTTATTTTATTATTGATACAATTTACCATTTTCATGTAACCACTAAAGATTCCCTATTGAAAAGTCACTATTAGAAATTCAATTTTGGTGACTCACCATTTTCGAGTCACCGTTAGAGAGTTACCATTGGCGAGTCACCATTGGACAACTCAAAAGTCATTGTTTTTTCTGCTGGTCTCTATAAGAACTGTTACATCCTTTAATTTTTTTCAATATTCTATTATTATTTTATTTATTCATTTTATATTTTATTATATTTTATGACTTTGAACCCTTAAATGATATATCAGGATTAATGTTCGAATTTGAGTCACTCTCGCTCACGCCTTCGTCTATTGAGCCATTTCACCTTCCATTTCCCTTCTAAACATCATACTTATTTTACCTGTGACTCAGTCTTCATGTAATTGAAATGGTGAGAGTAAATTTTACTTTTGAGTATTTTACTAAATAATTGACGCCTATAAATAAATTGATAGGAGAACTGAGAAGATCTATTATCAATCAAAGGATCCCATAGCTCGTGAAACATGTGTTGGTTGTCAAAACAGAAGTGGATTATGAATGGTTTTTATTAACTAATCAAGTTGTACTGACAGTGATATAGGTCCAAGGATGAGTTGATTGGTTCTATATAAATGATAGACCATTATATCCTAGTTTGGTTAATCAATTTTAATAGTACACCGAGTTTAGTTTTTGAAATATGAAAGATTTTATTTAGAGTATGATAGATGGTTAAGAGATTACCTTTTATTTGGAATAAGGGTAAAAGTGTTGTAATTTCACCATAGATGAGTTTTTAAAGATTATGAAAGTGAAATACCTACAGATAGTGAGTCTTTATCTTATGAGGATTCTCTTCTTGATATGACTGGTGATAGAAATCTAAGAAGTCCAAATGGTACTGAGCACTATGGGGAATGTAAAATTATTTTTATATTTATTAAAAATTTGTTATGCGCAAAAAAAGTGAAATTATATACTATGATATATATTGATGTGTACTTTATATTCCTTATTTAATGAGGGAATATAATTAACCTTTACATATACCTCATTATATACATGATTGTGGTGTGTAATTCATCCTCCCAATCCAATTATCTCATTTAAAGAAGTTAATTTGGGCCATGTTTGAAACAATTTTTTTAATGATGAAGAGGAGTAAGTTAAGGTAAAATTGTGGTGGTTTCTACCTAACTATGTCTATTTATATAAGGATGAGAGTGAGTTGTAACCCTTAGATGAGGAATTGGGTTAGAGATAATGAAAGGGTCTATGAAGATTTTAATCCATTAGATCATCCTATTAGGCCCAAAAATATGGTTGATCATGTCTTGGAGATAGATGAAGTAGAGGAATACTATAATGAAGAGGTAGATGAGATTTCTAAAACTGTTGACGAGGAGGTGGCTTCAAAATTTGAAGAGGGTAGTGACTCTAACATCCCTAATATTCCTATCATATATTTTGTCCCATCTATCTCTTCAGTTTCAATAAAAATATAGAAATTCTATTAAGTTATTGAGATGATGATGAAGAAGAGACAATGGTTTTTGGGGATGAAAAATATTCTCATATCTTATTCTAAATCTTCTAAAGTGGTTGTAGAGGTCTCTAATGCAGAAAATGGAGAAGATAAAAATAATGGTGATAATGGATATAATAGTGAGGATAGTGATAGTGACAGATCTGATCATGATGATGCTTATGATATTATGGAACAATCAAATCATCATTCCCCTGAATGTTTTTCTACTTAATTTAGGGATTTTGAGAGACATGGTTTGCCCATATCTATTTCCTTTGTGAGATAAATTCAAGAGAAATCTATCAGAGTTATTTAATCTGCTCAAGGTAAGACATGAGTATCTAGTGAGCATGTAGAATACCCTAGTTTTGTTGGACTTGACCATATTGATGTGAATTCTACCAGATATATAGTAGATTACCATGATGATTTGGATATATTCCTAGGATATTATTAGATTTGTTTACACTATTTAGACTCCAAAGATGTTCAGGAAAATTTGGATATCAGAGAGATGCTCAATGTGATTCTTATTTGGGAGAGTACGAGATATCTTCTATGGGAGTGGCTTCCCATGGATCCCTGCTTCATGGACATTCTAAACCAAATTATGATGTATGTGATGATGAAAATTGTAATCCACCAATTGGTGGTGGAACTATTGTCTTAATTAGAGTTGGAAAATTTCATAAGTGATGTTTATTTGATTAAACTCGAATTGTTGATGAGATTCATGCCATCCCTTTAGACACACATGCTTCTAAACCATAGCCTTCAGAGGATTCTATACCTATTGTTGAGAAACCAAATACCCCCATTACATTAGATTATATTTCTAGAAAATAATTGGAGTCCTTTATAGGGATACTAATAGCTGATTTAAATTGGATATTAAGTTCTCATGAAACTATGGTCACTTAGCATAGTGAAGCTGATGCTGAAGAAATATTTGAGCTAGTTGTATTCCATAAACATATAAAGATGAAATTTCATATTTAGGAAGTGGGAATTGAGAACCGATGGTTTTCCAGTGGTATGGGTATGATGAGATTGATTATGGAGGAGATGAGGACCTCCTTTGCAACTAGTCAGTTCGATATGATGAAGAGGCTGGAGAGTTTACCTGTATTGTCATTTAATCTTCTTCTCCACCTCACTTAGTTGCAGTTGATTACAATTTTATCCATATGATATTTCAAAATGAATCTCATACTATTTTTGAAGATCTTCATAATACTCATAAAGATGACTTGACACTAATTCATCAATACAGTGATAAAAATTACAAACAGGTATGGTACTGTTTAGATAAGTCTAGAAGTTATAGGGAAACCATGACTATGTTAATTAAATAATATCATTTCAGGGTATATAAAAAACATTATTTTAATTCCCATGACTAATTTTTGGCTGATAATATAATGATACCACCAGATCTAGGTTCATTCAAGGAACAATTAGGCTAGTTCAAATTTTTGGCACCTCTGCTCAAGCTTTTCATAGAGGAATGAATGATTTATTTAGTTATTTGTAGAGAGGAGGAAACATTATTATTGATTTTTTCATCCATATGAATCTTTTAAAATATGTATCTCATAATACAATGGTTTCACCTGTCTTGATTCCCATGTAAACTTCACAAAAGATCCTTTCCTATACCTCATTTCACCTAAGTTCCATTTGTTCAGCATGTATCCCATTGATTCCTTTTGGAATCTCATGCCAGTATTCATAAGAGTGTTTCCTTGGCCTCTTTAAATACCTTCAGTTACTACCAAAAAACCCTAAAAAACAACATCTATGCCTCATACCTCTAGTATTGGAAGGGGGACTACTGATCCTGCCTCTTGAGCTGAGAGAGATTCTGTTGTACTTTACCCTATTTCACTTTTTAAGCTGTAATATCATTTTTTCTTAATGAAATCTATCTATATCAATCAGCATATCTTCTTACTTCCTATTTCTTATTTTACCATTCTGATTATCTCAAAATGGTAGAAATTTATTTATTTTACCTTGTAATTTTTCTCTTATTAGTTGATACCACACTTCTTACATTTTTTATATGTTATATTTAAAATTAATTTTACTTTTAATACAACTCCCCTGATAACTTTATTATTTGTACTTATTCTTTAATACCATATTTAATATTTCTGTTATTCTTTAAATAAAATTATTTTTATGACTTTTATCCATTGATTCCATCATTACATGGATGTGATTTACTCTAACGTTGAATAACTTAATTATACATATCTTAGATAACACATTTCATTATATATCACATTTGACATTAGAAATACTAAACAGACTGTTATTTGTTAAATTCATCTCTATATACCTCACTTTTTTTAATAAATGGTTTATGAAAACTCGCTATTTTTTTAACATAAAAATGGGGATATTGTTAGAATTTCTTTATTTTATTTACAAAAAGTCACGATTTTTATGCTTATAAGGATGTTACTATTTTATGATAGAATTTTATTTTATAAGGAAATTTGAGGAAAATTTGAATTAATGTAGTAATGAGTCATCCCCAGAAATGAATCACCTCTAAAAAGTCTTATCTTTAGATAGATTAGCCGTGAAACTTGAGTCATAATTAGTTCAAATGACTCTCGGCTATACTATGTCACTACCAAAATCACTCATTGTGGGATTGACTTAATGATAGACATGGGGTCACTACTAGAATGAATCAAAAAAATATGAGCTACCACAAAATATGTCTCACCACAAGACTGATTCAACACCAAACTAACTCACCACTTTCTTTGAATTGGCACTATGAGTTCTACTGTTGTTGTTCATCCTGATTTGAAATTAAATAATTTAATGAATAGTTTATTGAATTTAATATAGAAGGATTATTTTATGATTTTTAAATAAACTATTGGATGGACACATTGATAAAGAATTTTGATATCAGTAGGAGGATTCAAAATATTTTGATGATTAATCTTCAATGGGTACTCCTTCCTGCAGTGATTTATATTTTCGAAGGACCCCCTTATGCGCATATGATCACGTATGAGCTAATATCTTTAGAATATCTGAATTCTGGAAGGATCGTCACTCGAGAAATTACATGTTGAATTCTTATATGAAATAGTTGATCACACTGAATAGCTATATCCTTTACTATATATAGAAATGATAAACATACAATGATCAATTTTCTTACAAATTTCATTGAAATAGTCAAGCACATCACCAGGAAAAATCCAAGGAATTATGAGAATCTAGAGCATTACAAAAAGTGTATCTCTTTATTTAATTATCTATATATTATTTATCTATTTTTTATTACACATTTTGATCAGTTTATTTTTTTCTCTATATTTTTAAACAACAACTTTCCTTCACCAAAACTGTAGAAAACATTATATTCTCTTCTATCTATTTTCATATTCTTACCATCAATTATTGAAGACAAGGTCTCCTCAGAGACTGTATTGTATTTCTACCCACGTGTAATAATGGAAGATGGATTTTTTACAGGATATCTTGTGAGATATTTCTAATATATCTAATCCAGGTTGTGGATCAGATTATTTTGATATAATATTATTAGCTATTGGTGATTACCAAGTATAGAATATTATGTATCGACATGGTACTGAACTACTTGTTTATTACATTGTGAATTTTAGTTTTTTTATTCATTTTGAAACTTTAACAACATTTATTTACTATGGAAAAAATTATTACATTCATAGTCAGTCTTAATTAGTGTTTATATAACGATTAATTTGAGTAAATTGATTTTAAAAGAAAATTTAATTTAAAATATTTTTTTACCTATGCTATAATGAATCTCCGATAAATATTTTTAAAATATCAAACATATATGAAATTACAATTTTTATTAACTAGAATAAATTGTTATTAATTGAGGGAATTGATATCAGAAAACATTTAATAGGAAATAATTATTTGACACATAATTAAATCTATAAGGCCCCAACCTTAAACCTTACTTAATCTTGAGTTATTACAAGATTACACATTGAGAATCATTTCGGGTTTAGAGTTTTAGAGAATTAGATCATAAAACGTGCATTACATTCCACATATATACAAAGTGGTTACATAAAGATAGTATTCTTCATTCCCATCAATGGAAACATATTTAAAATAAAACATGGAATCTTTATTGACACTTCCTTGACACTATCATCATATCATGTACCTTTCCCTTGACCTGTGAAAAACATTTCAAAAAACATGGGATGAGCCTAAAAAGCTCAGTAAGGGATATAAAAATATGGAAAGGAAACATGGGTACATATATACATAAGAATGAGATCATATATTACCCATAAAACATAAGCACTTTAACATACCTCATCAAATCATGAATAAATAATAGAAATCATAAGACATAAAGGTAACTTGAGGCATTCATAACATTCTTACGTAGGGAGTAACCCTCTTGGTTACGTTTGGAATACCCATCACAGTATATTCCCTAAATATCTTCAGAGAAACCTTAATGTTTCACTCCTTCGCGTTACCCCATGAATTGGAGAGCTATATCGGGCTCACCCACCCTTAGTTTATCACGGAACCACCCGTCTTCACAATAATGCCCAAGAACCTCAACATAATCGTATCACATAAAACATGCATAAAGGAAACATAACATTTCCACCTTTCAATCACAAGATATCAATACAACACATTGATATAAAAACATTATGAAAACCATTTTCCATACCAAAATAAAATAAAATTAAAACATGGTATTTATTTTTCTTTTAAAAATAAGGTATGGCTTGTAGAGGAAGCTGAAACGCAAATAACGGTCACGATGGCGGAGAAGTCGTTGTCGCCGCATACATACGACAAAAAAATTACCTTTTTTCTTTTAGTAAACGCTACGTATAAAAAATATTCTTTTTGAATAAACGTAATAGTCTAAGGGTTTTATACACCGTATAAAAGAAGGTTGAGTATAAAACAAAATATGCTTCAATGAAAGGAGATTGAGACGAAGTCCCATACCTCGGGTCCGACTTGACTCGGTCATTCTTTAATCTCCTGAATAACAGACTTGAGTTAATTTGTACTTGTTTAAGAACCTTTTTCAAGTTCATTATTCCTTTTATATCACTTATAGCCATGTCATGAACACTTTGTAATTATTTATGTTAATAACAGTCGTTTTAACGATCATTGGTACTTGAGTAAAAAATAAGCCCTTTATAATTACATGTTGTTCATGTATCCATTATATCCAGAATGGTATTCATGATGTACATATCATATATGTCATATATATCCAGTAGATGAATTCATTTATAATATTACATAATCATTTAGAGGTAAGAAATGAAATGCACCGTTCATGGAGACGGTAAGCCGTACGTACGCATGAACGCTACTTTCATTTCTGTTTCGTATTTTATAGAATGGAATCATAATTATATAAAGGTATATTATAAATCCATTATAATATCATATATAATATCACAGCTCCATCCATTATATGTCCCACATATGGTATTTAACGACTCAACTCACTTTGAGGGGGCGGTAGTCCGCACTTCCTTAAATGAAGATATCGCGTTTACCCATAATGGAAACCATAAAGGTATACCCAAAATGAAAAATACAGAAGCTTAAAGAAAACATAAACAAATTATATATCATATATAAATATAGTGACATCTTAATGGCCATCATTTAAGGTGTTAAAACAATGTTGAACAATCATCGTTTCAGGGGGCATAAATTCACCATCCACGGAAACCGTATGTTCTTTAACCATTAGATGTAGGTGTGTGTAAGATTAGATTGAATCCTTCTAATAACAACATAATAGTATATTGAGGATACTAGATCTGTTACCAAAAAAAAGAATAAAAAGAGTTTAGGGTGTTGGAGAAGCAAAATAAAACAAAAGGACTTAAAAGAAGACATTACCTTATAATCGGGTAACTCCCTTTGGTTTGAGCTCAAAGGCTTTCTTTGGAAGTCTTCTGCCCAAAGTGAGTATTCAAGGAGTAATACAGGTAAGTGGAGAGACAAAATGGGCAGGTTTTGTCCGAGCCAAAGTCTTTGGGAGTGTGGGTAAGGAGGTAGAGGTGGGGGCCTTTTATAAGAGGAGTGGAGGGGCACTCTTGGAAAGTAAAGAAATATTACTTTATTTGAAAATGAGTTTCGGATTTAAATCGCCCCACATTGATATAATTCGAGTATGAGGTGATAAGGGCTCTAAATCCAGTCATCCATTAGGTTGTGTACATGTGTAGGTCTTATATATTACATTATCTTTCCATTTTATTTAAATCCTTTATTAATGAGGTAATCGCTACATCCTTATTATGTCATAAATATATTTATTTATATAATGTCAAAAAATTATAATAAAAATACTATGATGTAGGAAATCTTTTTATCTTTCCATTTATTATTTATTGTTAAAAATATGACTTGTATAACCCCATATGAAAATTGTTTTCGTAAAACATATTATGTTTGTGTCATTTTTACTTTTACATTAAATAAAAAGTTATTTATGTCATTTCCCAACCAAAGTGGCTCCATGGGGTACCCAAGTTGACCCATGGATTTTATTGATCTTCCATGACACATCCAATAAGGTTAGGACATTTTTCTATGTCATTTCATATTATTAAAGCATTATTTTTACCTTAAACTACACTAATTACCATTAATCGCGATTAAAAACTTAATATGTTACTATTCACCAAAAAAATTATTTTAATCTCATTGAACCACATTTTACTTATTAATGACAACCATGTATGTTGAATTTTTGAAATTCAAAACACAAATGTGGAAAAATTTCATTTAAACGAAAAATCAGTTTGTTTAACTACCACTTAGTGATTTCACTATTCATCAAAAATTGAAGTTTTTCAGAAAAATAACAAAACTTCACCCTAAGCTATATTTGATATTCTGAATTCAAAAATGAAGTCTATTTTACAAAATTCAAAACATATAAGTCACATTAATTAATTTAATAATTAATTCCCACTGTCATAACAAATAGCGTGTTTTTATGAAATAATAAGTATCAAAAGATTGACACCAGTTTAAGTCCAATTTCAAAGTGAAATTGATTCCAATGACCACCATTGGATTAAATGGTAAAAATACATTCTAATTTCACTTCAAAACCTATTCAAAACATAATCTAATAATATAAATATATTTGATTAAAAAGCAGTTTTGATGTAAAATGCAGTATTTTTTACTATTCATTAAAAAATGAACATTGTCAGAAAAATACCAGAAATTCACACAAAGTAAATTTTGATGTCCCAATCATAAATAATAAGTTTATTTTGAAAAACATAGTTTATAATATTTTTAAAAGATAGATTCAAAAATGGTTTGCCATCAAAAGGCAGTATAACATTCTTTTAAAAATATTAGTGTATTACATACTTAAGATTGGATTTATTTTCATTTTAAGCCTCTAAAACACTATCTAATTCATTAATAGGAATAGATAAAAATATCTATTATTCATTACATACTTGGTATGTTACATCCTTCCCCCCTTTAGAAAATTGTGTCCCCGCAATTTATTTACTTATCGAATAAATGGGGGTACTTATCCCTCATTGCATTTTCAGATTCCCATGTTGCCTCTTCAATCATGTGGTTTTTCCAGAAAACCTTTACCAGGTGAATCACCTTATTCTGTAACACTTGCTCCCTGTGGTCAAGAATCTGGACCGGTTGATCCTTATAAGATAGGTTCTCTTCCAGCTGAACTACCTCTGGACTCAAAACAGGAGATGGATCTGGCATGTACTTTCTCAACATCGAAACATGAAAAACATTGTGTACCTGAGATAAACTCGGAGGTAAATCCACTCAGTAAGCAACTGATCCAACTCCCTCTAGACTTACATATGGTCCAATGAACCTTGGACTCTTCTTTCCTTTCTTACCAAATCTCATCACACTTTTCCATAGTGAGACTTTGAGAAAAACATGATAACATACCTCAAAAGATAGATCATTCCTCCTGTTGTCTGCATAACTCTTCTGCCTACTCTGAGCTGTTCTCATGTGTTTCTGAATTAGCTGAACTTTTTCTGCTATCTCTTCTACCAATTATGGTCCCATCAACTTCCTTTCACCCACTTCATCCCAGAAAGCTGGAGTTCGACACTGCTTCCCATATAATGCCTGAAATGGTGCCATCTGTATACTAGAATAAAAACTGTTATTATATGAAAATTAAAACAAAGAAAGATGTTGGTCCCAACTTCCCTGATAATCCATAGAACATGCTCTTAGCATATCCTCCAAGGTCTTAATTGTTCGTTCTAACTGCCCATCTGATGGAGGATGAAAATCTGTACTAAAATTTAATTCAGTACCCAACGACTTCTGAAGGCCTTTCCAAAAGTTAGAAGTGAACCTGGGATCATGGTCATATACAATGGAGAGAGGAACTCCATATAACCTGACTATCTCTTTAAGATACAAATGGGAAAGTTGATCCAGGGAAAAGGTATCTCGTATAGCAAGGAAATGAGCAGACTTTGTCAAGAGATCAACGATAACCCAAATTGAATTATTACCTCGATATGTCTTCGGTAATCACACAACAAAGTCCATGGATATATTCTCCAATTTCCACTCTGGAACTGGTAAAGGATGAAGCATCCCGTTCGGTAACTTCCACTCTGCTTTAACCTGTTGACAAGTCAAACACTTCACAGTAAAGTCAGAAATATCTCTTTTCATTCTATCCCACCAGTAATACTCCCACAGATCTCTATACATCTTAGTACTGCCTGGATTAACTGAAAATGGAGAACTATGAGCTTCACATAACAACTCTCTCTTCAACTGTGAATCACAGGGCACACAAAATCTCTTCCCAAATCTCAAAACACAATCATTAACAATGTTGAATTCAGACAACATACCTTTCTGAACCAGCTCTACCATTTTCTGCAACTCACTGTTTTGCTTCTGTGCTTGCTTGATTCTGTCTGATAGAGAAGATATCACTGATACATGAAACAAAACAGAAGAATATCCTACACCAACAACTTCTATGCCAAAGTTCATCAAATCCTTAACCAAAGGATCACGTTCCAAACACAACATTGCTAATGAAGCATTACTTTTTCGACTCAAATCATCAACCACTTTATTTTCTTTTCCCGGATGGTAATGAATTGTAGAATCATAATCCTTGATTAGTTCCAGCCATCTCCTCTATCTCATGTTTAACTCATTCTAAGTGAATATATACTTTAAACTTTTGTGATCGGTATATATTTCACACTTTACTCCATACAAATGATTCCTCCAAAATTTTAAAGTGAAAACAACAGCAGCTAATTCCAAATCATGTGTAGGGTAATTTACCTCATGAGTTTTCAATTGTTGTGAAGCATAAGCAATTATCTGATCATTCTGCATTAGGACGCAACCAATTCCTTTCAATGAAGCATCACTGTATATAACAAACTCACCATTCCTGGAAGGTAGTGCCAAAACTGGAGCATTCACCAATCTTCTTTTCAATTTCTGAAAACAATCATCACATTCTTTTGTCCAGAAAAACTTAACACCCTTCCGAGTTAGCTTAGTCATTGGACTAGATAACCGTGAAAAAATTTCTAAAAAACCTTTGGTAATAGCCTGCCAAACCAAGGAAGCTACGAATCTCGGTTACATTTGTGGTTCTTGGCCATTATTCCACAACTTTTGTTTTTTTCAGGATCAACAGTTATTCCATCTTTAGAAACAATATGACCAAGGAAAGAAATTTGTTGCAACCAAAACTCACAATTGCTGAATTTCCCATTCAATTTCATTTCTTTTAAGGTTTTAAAGATAACCCTTAAATGTCATTCATGCTCCTCTTTACTATTAGAAAACACCAATATATCATCAATGAAAACCACCACAAACTTATCCAAGAACTCATGGAAAATTATATTAATTAAGTCCATGAATACAGCAGGTGAATTGGTTAGCCCAAAAGGAATTACTACAAATTCATAATGGCCATATCTCATACAGAATGTGGTATTTGGAATATCTGCCTCCTTTACCTTCAGCTTATGTTACCCCGATCTCAAGTAAATCTTTGAAAAAAACTGAGCTCCCTAGAGCTGATAAAACATCATTTGATGGCCCGACATATGCTGATGTAGTTGCAAAGGATTTCACCAATCCTTTCTACATGTAGTCTAACTACTTCCCATCACTCAAGCTCTTTGTCGGACACTCGTTTGCATAGTGACCCATCTCATTGCACTTATAAAATTTCACTAACTGTAAATCAAATTTGGTCTTACCTTCACCATGATCGTTTTCAGTGCAATCACAAGCCTTATGTCCCATCTTACCACATCGGTAGGACTTTCCAGAATTCATAAGACATTCCCCCGCATGCCTTTTTCCACATTTATCGCAAACTGGAAACTTAGTTTTCTTACCATCAGACTTTTTTGATGAATTCTTACCTTTCTCCTTCCACCTCGGTCTTTTCTTCTACTGGTTGTTATAGTACACTTGATCATTGGAAAACTCCATTTCCACCTTCTCAGCACATCAAACAAGCTTTTCATAACATTTAAACTCACAAGAAGCTAATTCCCTTCGATATTTTGGCTTCAATCCTGAGTAAAAACAATTGATTTTATTATCAAAGTCTCAGATAAAATTTTGAGCATACCTTGCCAATCGAGTGAACCTTTCATCATAGGCAGCCATTGTGTCTTCCTCTTGCCTCAATTCCAATAATTGCTTTTCCATCCTATGTCGAACAGCCCTAGGAAAAATACTTCTCAAGAAACATAACTTTTAATTCACCACAGTCAAGAGCATCAATATCATCAGCGTCCCTGATATTTTTAACCATCGACCACCACTGATCTGCCTCACCCTCCAAACGGTAAATATCAAGACTAACCTTTTGATTGTCTGAACACCCAATGAAATCAAAAATCTTCTCCAGTGCTTTAATCCAACGTTCAGCTAACACAGGGTCAGATGATCCTCTGAATGATGGGGGATGATTCCTCATGAAATTTTCCACCACTGATAGGTTCCTCTGCGGTTGATCTGGCTGATCTCGTGCATGGATACCACCACAATTTATAGCCTGAGTCAACTATGTCATCACTACAACAAACTGTTTAGTTCCAATTCCGACCATCTCAGGATGCTGATTCGGAAGGTTATTTCCTTCTGTATGCCTTTATAGTAATACTTCTCTATTTCCTCTACGGAAAAACATTCTAAACAAACATGTCTTAGATGATGCAACATGGTAATCTTCAAATTCTATATCACATCAATTTTACCATAAAAAATATTTTTGGATAATCATTTAATAGAATTATAACTCCTAATGTTATCTAAATAGGCCTCTGATACCAACTATATGGCCCCATCCTTAAACCTTACTTAATCTTGAGTAATTACAAGATTACACATTGAGGATCTTTTCGGGTTTAGAGTTTTAGAGAATTAGATCATAAAACTTGCATTACATTTCACATATAAAAAAAGTTGTTACATAAAGATAGTATTCTTCAATCCCATCAATGGAAACATATTTAAAATAAAACATGGATTCTTTCTTGACACTTCCTTGACACTATCATCATATCATGTACCTTTCCCTTGACCTATGAAAAACATTTCAAAAAACTTGGGATGAGTATAAAAAGCTCAGTAAGGGATATAAAAATATGGAAAGGAAACATGGGTACATATATACATAAGAATGAGATCATACTTTACCCATAAAACATAAGCACATCAACATACCTCATCAAATCATGAATAAATCATAGAAATCATAAGACATAAAGGTAAATTGAGGCATTCATAACATTCTTACGTATGGAGTAACCCTCTTGGTTACGTTTGGAATACTGATCATAGTATATTCCCTAAATCTATTTGGAGAAACCTTAACGTTTCACTCATTCGCGTTAACCAATTCATTAGAGAGCTATATCGGGCTCGCCCGCCCTTATTTTATCACAGAACCACCCGTCTTCAAAATAATTCCCATGAACCTCAACATAATCGTATCACATAAAACATGCATAAAGGAAACATAAGATTTCCACCTTTCAATCACAAGATATCAATACAACACATTGAAATATAAACATTATGAAAACCATTTTCAATACCAAAATAAAAGAAATTGAAACATGGTATTTATTTTTCTTTTAAAAAGAAGGTATGGCTTGAAGAGGAAGCCGAAACTCAAATAACGGTCACGACGGCGGAGAAGTCGTTGTCGCCGCATACGTACGACAAAAACATTCCCTTTTGTCGTTTAGTAAATGCTTCATATAAAAAATATTCCTTTTGAATAAACGTAAAAGTCAAAGTGTTTTATACACCGCATAAAAGAAGGTTGAGTATAAAACAAAATATGCCTCAATGAAAGGAGATTGAGATGAGGTCCCATACCTCGGGTCCGACTTGACTCGGTCGTTATTTAATATCCTGAATAATAAACTTGAGTTAATTTCTACTTGTTTAAGAACATTTTTCAAGTTCATTATTCCTTTTATATCACTTATCTCCATGTCATGAACACTATGTAATTATTTAAGTTAATAACGTTCGTTTTAACGATCATTGGTACATGAGTCAAAAATAAGACCTTTATAATTACATGTTGTTCATGTATCCATTATATCCAGAAGGGTATTCATGATGTAGATATCATATATGTCATATACATCCAGTACATGCATGCATTTATAATATTACATAATCATTTAGAAGTAAGAAATGAAATGCACCGTTAATGGAGACGGTAAGCCGTACGTACGCATGAACGCTACTTTCATTTCTATTTTGTATTTTATAGAATGGAATCATAATTATATAATGGTATACTATAATCCCTGTATAATATCATATATAATATCATAGCTCCATCCTTTATACGTCCCACATATGGTATTTAACGAATCAACTCACTTTGAGTGGGCGGTAGTCCGCACTTCCTTAAATGAAGATATCGCGTTTACCCATAATGGAAACCATAAAGGTATACCCAAAATGAAAAATACAGAAGCTTAAGGAAATCATAAACATATTATATATCATATATAAATATGGTGACATCTTAATGGCCACCTTTGAAGGTGTTAAAAGAATGATGAACAATCATCGTTTCGGGAGGCATAAATTCACCATCCACGGAAACCGTATGTTCTTTAACCATTAGATGTAGGTGTGTGTAAGTGTAGCTTGAATAATTCTTATGACAACATACAAGTATATTTAGGATAATGGATTTGTTACAAAATAAAAGAATAAAAACAGTTTAGGGGATTGGAGAAGCAAAATAATACAAAAGGACTCAAAAGAAGACATTACCTTAAAATCGGGTAACTCCTTTTGGTTTGAGCTAAAAGGATTACTTGGGAAGTCTTCTGCCCAAAGGGAGGCTTCAAGGATTAAAAGAGGGAAGTGGAGAGACAAAATGGGCAGGGGTTGTCCGATCCAAAGGCTTTGGGAGTGTGGGTAAGGAGGTAGAGGTGGGGCCTTTTATAAGAGGAGAGGAGGGGCACTCTTGGAAAGTAAAAAAATATTACTTTATTTGAAAATGAGTTTCGGATTTAAATGGTCCCACATTGATATAATTAGAGTATGAGGTGTTAAGGTCTCTAAATACACTCATCCACTAGGTTTGGACATGTGTAGGTCTTATGTATTACATTATCTTTCCATTTTATTTAAACCCTTTATTAATGAGGTAATCGCTACATCATTATTATGTCATAAATACATATATTTATATAATGTCAAAAAATTATAATAAAAATACTATTATGTAGGAAATATTTTTATCTTTCCATGTAATATTTATAGTTAAAAATATGACTTGTATAACCCCATATGAAATTTTTTTTTCGTAAAACATATTATGTTTGTGTCATTTTTACTTTTACATTAAATAAAAAGTTATTTATGTCATTTCCCAACCAAAGTGGCTCCATTGGGTCCCCAAGTTGACCCATGGCTTTTATTGATCGACCATGACACATCCAATAAGGTTAGGACATGTTTATATGTCATTTCATATTATTAAAGCATTATTTTTACCTTAAACTACACTAATTACCACTAATCGCGATTAAAAACTTAATAAGTTACTATTCACCAAAAAATTATTTTAATCTCATTGAACAACATTTTAATTCTTAATGACAACCATGTATGTTGAATTTTTGAAATTCAAAACACAAAGGTGGCAAAATTTCAGTTAAACGAAAAATCGGTTTGTTTAACTACCACTTAGTGATTTCACTATTCATCAAAAATTGAAGTTTTTCAGAAAAATAACAAAACTTCACCCGAAGCTATATTTGATATTCTGAATTCCAAAATGAAGTCTATTTTACAAAATTCAAACCATATAAGTCACATTAAAGAAATTTAATAATTAATTCCCACTGTCATAACAAATAGCGTGTTTTTATGAAACAATAAGTATCAAAAGATTGACACCAGTTTAAGTCCAATTTCAAAGTGAAATTGATTCCAATGACCACCATTGGATTAAATGGTAAAAATATATTATAATTTCACTTCAAAACCAATTCAAAACATAATCTAATCATATAAATAAATTTGATTAAAAAGCAGTTTTGATGTAAAATGCAGTATTTTTTACTATTCTTTAAAAAATGAACATTGTCATAAAAATACCAGAAATTCACACAAAGTAAATTTTGATGTCCCAATCATAAATAATAAGATTATTTTGACAAATATATTTTATAAAAATGTCAAACGATAGATTCAAAAATGGTTTTCCATCAAAAGGCAGTAAAACAATTTTTTAAAAATATTAGATTATTACAGGCTTAAGATTGGATTTATTTTCATTTTAAGCCTCTAAAACACTATCTAATTCATTAATAGGCATAGTTAAATATATCTATTATTCATTACTTACTTTGGATGTTACAAAATCCCCCTTGATTTACTCACTTCGATCGATAAGAAACTTATGTTTTACACATTCTTGTGAGATGAAGGTATCAAAATGATTCTATTACTGTGGATGACATACTTCTGTAGGTTATGGACACTATAAGGGTACATAAGTTGAAAGAGTTTTTTTGAATTTTTTGAGATGAAATATTTTAGATTTTACAAAAAAAATATTAGTGATGTAGATTGATTTTGACAATAGATACAATGGTTTGTTTTTTATTATATGGATTAAATTTTGAAAATTATTATGGGATTTTGTATGTTCAGATACAATTTGGTCCCAACCCCTATTGTTAGAAAGATGAATCATTAAAAAGAGTAGGTGCCTAAAATGGAAGATGATGTGATGTAAATGGATGATGTTTCATCTAAATCAATTGTGGAAATACTGATATACACTCTGATGTTTACTCGGCGAGACATATCATAGGAGATATGTTTGGTTAATCATTTCATGTCATATCTACGGATGGAAGAAAAGGAATCCATGTAATTCCCCTTCCATAAATAATATAATATAATGAAAACTAGGAATGAATTAATAAATAAAATATATAATAAAATTAATAAAATTTAAAACATGTATGAATGAAATATGTGGATCAAATCCCCCACACTTAATACTTTATTTTCCTCAGTCATATAATCTCTAAATAAATAAAAAATATACCCAATTATACAAATATTTAATTATAAGTAAAAAATAAAACAATTATCAAAAGGGAAATAAATTTTCATGTGTCACACAGGAATATCATTCAAAATAACAAATTTTAAAAGAATGAAATACATCCAAGTATATTAGTTTTCACCATGAAATAGATGATAAATATCTTAACTTCCATTCAAATATTCTAATTCATTATTAATAATCAGGCCACTTTGTGGTGTACCATACTATGAATTAGTTTCTCTCAACAGTCAAGGTGAATTTTAAATGGAGTTGTGGGTATACATAAAGTACATGAATAATAAACATTTGATTTCATTGGATCTAAAATCTGAATCGCATAAAGACAAAAATCACAATTAATCCAATAGATGACACATTACAGATTAAATGACTCTATGAATTGAGGTTGGTAGAAGATTGATGTGAAAAATATAAAGACAAAAAATGCGGGTAAACTCTAAATCATATAAAAGGATAATAAATGATATAATCTAAATTAAAAATCTCTAAAAAATTACATGACCCCACTTCAAAAACTGAAAGCATATGCTCATTAATTAATCAATGAATATAATAAATTTTACACCATATTGTTTTTAATTGTCAATTTTATTCTTATTTATTTAGTTTTTTAAAATTTTGAACATGAGATGAATATAAAACTCCTCACCCAACCCCTATATTATATCATCATGAAAAACCTTAATATCTATATCATGATTAAATAATTTTTTATAGTAATTTTTTATTCTCCCACAACCCCTCTTTTACAATTTTTTCAATTTTTATTATATTATATTTTTTTATGATGGTAAAAATTATTAATTAAATATAATATATGAAATATAACGACCCATACATTAAATATATATATTACTTCAACATTTAATAATATTAGTTACATAACACAAAAAAACCATTCAAGGACCGTATAGGTTTAGTGTCTTTAGAAATTGGAAAACATGATCAACTAGTTCATAAAACTTCTACATTGTCTCCTGCTTAATTCTTCATTACAAGAATTCTTTTTCACATATCTTACTTAATAAACATCATCATGACCTAGGGAAAATAAATATATGAACAGGTGAGATCAAATTAACATTAATGAAAAATATGGGGAATATCAATCATAAACATAACATTTAAATATCATATCCAACATATAAAAGATCATAATATCATTTCATGGGATAAATCATAAAATTGAAATTTAGTCACAATATTCATAATATAAGACATGAAATTTCATGGAATACACAAATAAGTATAGATAAATCATTTAATATTATTCAAGGTTCATTGTCGAGACTATCAAAGCAGACAAAGTCCATTACCGAACCAAGTTCACTCTTTGTTTTAGCCATGTATTACTAAACCGGATTTACATGTCATTCCAATCATGTCTATATCATTATATATAATAATTACCCATTTCATTGGAGGTAGATATAGGTCCCACCCACCTCATAATGAAACCATTCTTACGAGCACTATAAAAACATAATAACATTCACCATAGCATAACCCATGAAATAAAATGGGCTTCTTAAACATCATTCCATCACAATTGATATAAAACAAATAGATTTTAAAAAATCAATCATAAAAAAATCAAATAATTATAATTATGGGGAATGAAATATTATCCTCTTTATAGAGTTTTTTCTTAAATTGAAAATAATTAAGTTAAAACAGTTCAAATTAATTCTTGAGGAAAATATCCATTCATCTTTAAAATATTTACCTTCGTCAAAATGAAACACAATTTCAGATGAAAATTTTTTATGTAAAAATAAAATTGTAATATTTTAGGTTGGATTCAATGAAATAATTAATTATGATAGTGTAAAAATATATTCAGGCATTTCAATTTAAAAAAACATTTTTCTCATACTATTTTCAGAAAAATAAAAAATAACCTTGTGCCAAAAACAGAAAATGATTTCATTCAACCGTTTAATAAAAAAACTCAAAAAGGTGTAAAATGGGCATTAGTATATTATAGAAGGATGTAAAGAATATTTTGGAATACATATTTAGGAATCATCTATGTGGATGAAAAATATACCATAGTAAATACATACAAAGAAACCATCTTGGATAAAAAATAGATTTGCAAATTTATCCCTTACCTTAGGGTCGATATACTTCATATGTATCTAAACCTCCTGTAAGATGATTTAAATAATTTTAATGTTTAATTACAAAATCAATATATTTTTATGATAACATTTAAGATCATATTTTCATCCATTTATTAGTTACATTTCATTGTTACTCATTATTCAGGTATTAATTGATGTATGTTTATATGCATACTTTTTCGTATAAGTTATTATTCCAATTTGTAGGTTATAGTAAAATAATTTATATAATGGTATTATTATAATATATATCATATTTGTTCATTTAATTAATTTACATAATCAATCTTTAATGATGATTATGTATAATGAATCGCATTGCACCGTTGAGACGGCAAGTCGTACGTATGCAAGGGACACAGTATAATTCCCATAATTGATGGATGGTATTGAAGTGAATGGTGTATATTATCAAATAATAAAGAAAATTTATATAATTAATATATATAAATATAAATTCCATAATTATATCCATCAATGTATGGTGGTGGTGAAAAACGGATTACACCACAACGTGGAGACGGTAAGCAGCATGTACGCACATGTAGTGATTTCATTTTTTTCATAGGATGGGTAGAAGATGGATTATGGTTATTTCATGTTTATAATAAAATATCAATTTTTTAGTGATACTTATGTAATTACATTATAACTAAACAACTAATGCGGAAGAATAATTATAAGAAAGAAGTTTGAAATAATCCGTAAATGATACAACATCTTCTTCGATGTGAATCCTAAAAATATCCTCTTAGAGAACTAGATATGGTATTTGAAGATGTCCAAAACTACTAGAATGAAAATAAGGTAATTCATAAGGATAAATTTCAGGGTATTTCTAAGAATGGAGGCTAACAATTAAGTGAATATGTGAGTGGGGATGAGACCTTTTATAATTGAGGAGAGGGGCACTTTTGGAAAGTACATAAATAATAATTTATAATAAAATAAAATGTTTCACAACAACTGAAAAAATGTCCCAATTTATAATATTAGATGATATAAGGTTGTAATATCATCAACTATTAAATTTTTTACATGTTATTTTGGCAATTAAAACCAAATTTTCTTAATTGACACATAGTTATTCTATTTAATATTAATTGATGTAATAAAATTCTAAATATTTTATTGTAATAAATATTTAATTATATGGGGTTAATTGAACAAAAATATATATTTAATGAAATTATAGATCTTAGAATTATCACTCAAAATTTTTTAAATAATTTAATAAAATGGTAATTTCATAAAAGATCAATAGTGTCAATTTTGACACTATTAAATTATTTGTTTTAAAAAAATTCCACATAGGAGATAAATTCAATAAAAAAATATTAAATACACTACTAAATTATTATATTCACCTAGAAAATTTGTGATGGAAATTAATTAGTTCATGTGATATTTATTTTACTATTTTTAAAAACATTTATTTTGTATTTATATTAATAAAATAAATTTTACATCGCTATTGTGTCATCATAAATGGTAATTATTTAATCTATATAAATTTTAAATAAATTCTGAAAATGATGGTAACTAATATATCTTTTAATATACTATATATAGTATATATTATCTTTAATGACCCGAACATTACATACATTGTTATTACTTCATAATTGAAGCATACTTATTACAACATAAAACAAAACCATTAAAGGACTGTATAGGTATAATGTCTTTAGAAACTGGGAATCATAAAAAACTGATTCAAAAATCATCTACACTGTCACCCTTTTATTTTTTAATATCTAGAGTCCCTTTTGGAATATCGTACTTAATACCCTTCTTTCTTACATGGGGAAAAGAAAACATACAAATGGGTGAGCTCAAGTTCTCAGTAAGGGTAAAAAAAATAAATATCAATCATATCATATTCATAAGAACATAACATTTAGAAAATCATAAACTACAAAAGAGATCAAAATAACATAGCATGGGATAAATCATAGTATTGAAATGTAATACAAATAATAATAAAATAAAACATTATGGAATACACACATAATAATAGAGAATCATTTCTTAGTAGTAAAGACTCATTTCCAAGACTATCCTAGCGGACAAAGTCCATTTCTGAACCGAGTTCACTCCTCATTTCTGTCTTGTATCACTGAACCAGATTAACCTAATGTTCCAGCCATGTATATCTCATGAGATATAAATCTTTACCCAATTCATTTTAGGGAGATATAGGCCCCACCGATCTCATAATGACACCATTCTTATGTGTGCCACAAGATCATAAATCATGCATTATAGCACAACCCATGTAATAAAAATGGGATTCCTAAAAACCATGCCATCAAAACATAATCCATATAAGATAAAAGGACATCGTTAAAATAATTCCATAATAACATACTCAAATACATGTAAGAATAGGGATAGAAACATAATCCTATATTATCTTAGATGGAAACTAGTTTTGATAAAACACTTGAACTCTATTCTTGAGGAAAATATCCTTTCTACTTCAAAAACATTTTTCCTTTATTAAAATTTAAAAAAAAATTAAAGTAAAATATGTTAATTAAAAATAAATTTGAAAACTTTTAAAGGATTATTCAGGGAAATAATGTACTAAAAATCCATTCATGTCGTATAAGTTAAAAAACATTCTTCTTGTACATTGGCAAGAAATGTAAAAAACTACCTCGTACGAAAAATGACAAAAGATTTCTTTCATATCATTAACTAAAACTCACCAATGAGTAATATTGGATTCAATAAATTGTAGTAGGATAGAAATAATATTACATTTGTGGATACATGGATGTTGATGATAAATACACTCTAGTAAATACCAAATTATAAACAATCTCAGAAAAAATGAGATTGTGAGATTTTCCCATACCTTAGGTCTGATATGATTCATGTGTATCTAAACCTCCTGTATAATGATTTAAATAATGTCATTAACATATTATAGAATCGTATTCCATGTTATGGTATCATAAATGTTCATATTCTTATCTTCTTATTAGTAATATTTGATTTCTACTTGTTATTCGTGTATTCATTGCTCTATGTTCTTATGCTTGTCTTGTCGAATTAATTCTTATTCTTATTTTTAGGTTATAGATTCGTAATTTACAGAATGGTATTAGTGTAAAATATATCATATTTATTCATTAAATTCATTTATATATTCATTATTCAACTAGGATCATGTAGAACGAGTCACATCACATCGTTGATATGGTAGGTCATACGTACGCACGAGCGATGATATCATTCCCATTATCGTGGAATTGAATTTAAGTGTATGTATACTATTTTAGAATAAATATCACATTACAATAATCATATATTGTTATTTTTTACACCATTATATCAATCCATGTAAGGTGGTGGTGGAAAAGAGATTACACCACAGCGTGGAGACGATATTCTGTATGTACGCACAAGGGGTGATTTCATTTTCCGTAGGATGGATAGAAGGTGAAATAGGGATGTTCAATATTTATAATAAATTATCAGTATATGAGTGATACTGATGTTATTACTTCATAATGAAACAACTAAATAAGAGGAAGTAGAAGAAGAAATAAATTTTAAAGAATCGGTAACGGATATTACATCTTCTTCGACACGCCTCTTTGAAACCTATTCTTAGGGAACTAAAATTGGTCTTTGAACAAGTCAAGGACATCTAGTATGTTTCTAGGAAATTGGATAAGAGAAATTGGTAGTGTTTGTCTGAGCTTAAAGGCTCAATGTGGTGTGAGGAGGAGAGGGAGGAGGTACCCTTTTATAAGGGAGGAGAGGGGCACCTTAGAAAAAACCTAAAATATTGTTTTATTATAAAGTCATATTCAGTTTTTAATAGCTCTAAATCGATCTATTTAGAAGCTAAGGTGGGTATGGATCTAAATCCAATCAAACATTAGATTTTAGACATGTTTAGGTTACTCTTTTAACCTTATCATTTATATTTAACTGTAAGTTAAATAATTTTACTTTTACCGTGTCTTCTTGTTTTCTTACACTATATTGTTAATAATCTTACTATAACAAGACAAACGAACCCCAAGTTTTTTATTATTAATATGTATAACCATAACTATGTCATTTGGCCGAACCATAGAGTTTTAGGAATAAAATAACAATTAATAATATAATATTTTTTTTAAAAACTATTATAGGTCAATTTCGACCCTATTTGGAAATTGATTTTTGTGAAAATCGTAAGAGTTAGATTAGTTCGAAAAAAGTTAATTAAATCAATACTAACATGTCATATTAACCTATAAAATTTCTGTAATTTATAAAAATTATGAAATTACATTTATTTGGGTATTTATAATATCAATTATGTTAATATTTCATAAATAAGGTAATTACTACATCATAATTGTGTCATAAATAAGTTAACTTATTTAATGTCCAAAAATTATAAATAAAATAACATTATTTTGTAAATGTTTTTATATTTCTATAGAATATTTAGTCAAATTTATCTTATGTATAAACCTATATTAAAAATGTTTTAGTTATTAAACTTTGAATTTAACGATTTTAACTCTTCTTTAAATAAAATTAAAATAAATGTCCTAATGTAATCCAAGTGGACTTAAATGGTCATATTTTATTCCTAAGGTTGTTTTTGGTCAAATAAAACTTATCCAATAGAATTAGGACATTTGTTATGGTAATAATAATATCAATTGTACCCTTAATTACCCTATTTATTTTTAACCGTGGTAAATAAAAGTAAAAAGTTACTATTCACAAAATTTTATTTTTATCTTATTGAACCCCATTTTAGTCCTTGATATTAACCATGTCTCTCGGATTTTTGAAATTCCACTTACAGAAGCGGTAAAATTTTAATTTATGTAAATTTGTAAATTCTCCTCGGTGGTGGGTAAAATACAGTGAAAAGTTCAATAAAATTTTTATATATCTAAAATTTTTAGAAAATGACTCCAATGAATTAAATTGAACTTATATAGGTATTTAGTATCAATTTTGACCGAAAATAAATTTAATTAGAATAAATAATTATTTAAATAAAAATTCGGTTTTTAAATAGTAACCTAGTGTTTTCACTATTCATTTAAAATTGAATGTTTTCAGAAAAATACCAAAATTTCACCAAAGGCTAAATTCAATATTCCAAATCCAAAAATGAAGTCCATTTTTAATGATAAAATTTATAAAATTTAAAAAATCAGATATTACTATTCATAGGGGGTAGTTTATATAATATTTTAATAGCATATTGTTGTTTAGTGAAACTTTGTATAGCGTACAACGCAAGCTATCGAGGAAGGTTGATTTTGTGTGAAATGAAATCCAAGACAGTGTTGTGTGTATTGAAAGATTCATTTGGTGTTTCATATAACATAATACATAAAAACAAATTTTTTCTCATAAAATCCCGGTTGTTACATTCTACCCCCTTAAAATGAATTTTTCCCTCGAAATTCATCGCTTTGTAAAAAAACAGATGAGGATTCCTCTCATCCATAATATCCTAAAGTTCCCATGTATCTTATTCTAATTGTTTGTTCCTCCATATAATATTCACCAAGTGAGTGGTCTTGTTCCATAGAACTCTTTCAGTACGATCCAGAATCTCTATCGGTTATATTTCATAAGAAAGATTTTGCTCCAACGATACATCTTCTAAGCTTAGTACATGTGAAGGATCAGGTATGTACTTTCTCAGTAGAGATACATGGAACACATCATGAACTTGAGAGAGATTCGGTGGATGCACCAATCGGTATGCTACCTTCCCAACACGATCTGGTATTTCGAATGAACCAATATACCTAGGCCTCAACTTTTCCTTCTTTCAAAATATCATTTCTCTCTTCCAAGTATATATTTGTAAGAACACTTTATCACCCACTTCAAACTCTATGTCTTTTCTTAGGTTTTCAGCATAACTTTTTTGTCTACTCTGAGATTCTCTTATGTGTTGTTGAATAGATCTAACCTTATCTGCCATCTCCTCAACAAGATCAGGTCCTAATAGATTTCTTTCCCCAACTTCATCCCAGCAAGTTGGACTTCAGCTTTTCGTTCCATAGAGAGCTTCATAAGAAGCCATCTGAATACAAGAATGAAATATATTATGATATGAAAATTACAAAAAAGGTAGGTGTTGTTCCCAACCACCTCTAAAACACATAGAGCATGATCTCAACATATCTTCTAGAGTTTGAATTGTTCTCTCAAACTCACCGTCTATCTGAGGATGATAAGCAGTAGTGAAACTCAGATATGTATCTAGAGTATACTGAAGGCATTTCCAAAACTTTAAGGTAATCCTTAGATCCCAATCAGATATAATGGAATGTATTTCTCCATGCAATCTTACCACTTCCTTCACATACATTCTGGGAAGCTGTTCTAGAGAGAAATCATATCTAATAGCAATAAAGTGTGCCGACTTCGTAAGATGATCAACTATAACCAAGATAGCATTATTGCCTTTGGATGTTTTAGGAAGTCTAGTAACAAAGCCCATAGTGATGATTTCCCATTTCCATTTGGGTATGGGTAATGGATGTAACATCCCCTTAGACATCTCTCTCTCAACTTTAACTTTCTGACAAACCAAGCATTGGGAGACATATTCAACAACATCTCTTTTCATGCCATCCCACCAGAAATAATTTTTTAGTCCCTATACATCTTCGTGCTTCCAGGATGAATAGATAATGAAAAACAATGAGCCTCATCCAGTAGATCCTTTAATTCTGCGATGCGAGGAACACAAAACCGATTCCTAAACCTTATTATCCCATCAAAATCATGGTTGAATTCCTGAACATTTCTCACCTTCTTTTGTAACTCTACATCTTCAATCTGTGCCTCTTTAATATTCACATGTATAGATGTTTGAACAGTCATTTGAGAAATATAATATTTTTCTCCTTCCATTATAATTCCAAGATTCATCCTTTGTAAATCCATAAGTATTGGATCATTTGTGATCCTCATCTTGGATATGCTAGCATGGTCTTGTTGACATAATGTGTCTTCCACCATGTTTTATTTCCCATGGTGGTAATGAATTGAGCAGTCGTAATCCTTAATCAGCTCCAACCATCTTATTTGGGGCATATTCAGCTCCTTTTGTGTGAAAATATACTTTAAACTTTTATGATCAGTATAAAAATGACACCTTTCACCATAAAGATAATCCTTCCAAATATTTAATGAAAAGATCACCGCATCTAACTCCAAATCATGAGTTGGGTAATATTGCTCATTGATTTTCAACTGATGTGAGGCATAAGCTATCACCATATCATTTTGCATGAGAACACACCCCAATCCCTTCATGGATGTCTCACTATAGACGAAAAAATTTTCTCCACTTCAAGGCAGTGTGAGCAGAGATGAATTGGATAACCGTCTTTTTTAATCCTTGAAATTCTATTCATACTCCTCCATCCAAAGGAACTTAACTCTTTTTCGAGTCAACTTGTTGAGTGGAATAGATAATTGGGAAAAATATTTCACAAAACGTAGGTAATATCCAGCCAAAACAAAAAAAAATTCGGATCTCGGTTACTGTTGTTGGTCTCGACCATCTTTCAATAACCTCTATTTTTGCTGGATCCATAGATATCCCCTCTTTTTAGATTATGTGACCCAAAAATGAAACTTTTTGAATCCAAAATTCACACTTGGTAAATTTGTTATGAAGCTTCTCTATTCTTAGGGTCTTCAATACAATTCTCATGTGATATTCATGTTCTTCCTTGCTATTTGAATATACAAGAATATTTTCTATCGAGACTACCACAAAATGATCAATATAGTCTCTAAAGACACTATTCATCATATCCATGAAGATAATAGGGGAATTAGTAAGACCAAATTGCATCACTATAAATTCAGAGTGTCTATACCTTGTACAGAATGCCGCATTTGGTATATCCTCCCTTTTGACCCTTAATTGATGATACCATGAATGAAGATAAACCTTGGAAAAGTATTGAGAACCTCGTAGTTGGTCAAATAAGTAATCAATGCGTTGTAGTGGATATTTGTTCTTGATAATGATCTTGTTATGTTGTCGATAATCAATACAGAGTCTCATTGATCTATATTTCTTCTTAACAAACAGAACATGTGATCTCCAAGGTGACACACTTGGGCATATGAATCCCTTATCAATATTCACGTGGAGTTACTTCTTCAATTACTGCAACTCAATAGGGGCCATTATATAAGGTGTCTTTGAAATAGGCAAAGCACCCAGTACGAGTTTTATTGAAAACTAAACTTCACGATTTGGTGGAAGACCCGACAATTCCTCCGGAATGACATCATCAATCTCCCGTAAAATAGGCATATTCTTAATCGTAGATTCTCATCAACCAATTGAGATAAATAACATTCATTTAGTGGAATGAAGACATAGAAGAAGGAAGAAAATTTCACTGGAAGGTTATGTTCATCCTTGCATTGATAGACGATCATAGATTGATCTGGAATATGAAATGTGACTTTCCTTCTTAGGAAATTGATATGAGATCCATATAAATAAAGCCAATCCTTTCTATGAATCACATACAATTACACTGTAGGAAGGATCAAAATATTTGCAGGAAGCACTTTACCACAAACTTCAATCAAAGATGAATTGTAAACTTTTGATGCGAACGTTGTGCCATTAGGGGTTGCCACAACAAACTCAACATCTAATTGTTGAGGTAATATGGAGATACCGTTAGAAAATTATTTATAAATAAAAGAGTGGGTGGAACTAGAATCAAATAAAACATTTTCTACTTTAGAGTGGATGGTAAGTGTACCTTTCACCACTTCGTTATCGTACTCCACATCATTGACATAAATTTCTTATGACTATCCTTTGTCATTATCATTAAGAGTTTGTCGACGTCGATCATCATCAATAACCTTTGTATTAGGGCATTGATTGGAATAATTCCCCATTTCCTTTCACTTTTAACATTGAAGTATAGTAGGTGCATTTTGTGTAGCCTATTCTTTATTTGTATTACTAGACATCTTTTTCCAATCACTGCAGCATTGAAATGAACGATAACCCTCATTTTCACATTTGTATCATTTACCTTTCCCTTTTAGACAATTACCTCCATGTTTCTTTCCACACATTGAGCATAATGGAATAATCATCTTATTTTCAGTGTGCTCTTTAGATTTCACTTTTAATTCCATTTTCCTCTTCTTATCAAACGCATATGACGGATTGGGTACTTCAATATCCATCTCAACCATGAGAGAACATCGAACGATTTCCTCATAGCTATTGAAGTCCCTTATGGATAACGCCCTTCGAAGACTTTGTTTTAAAAAACTATAGAATTGATCGATCTTACTCTAAGGTTGGATAATAATCCCAGAGTCACACCTTGCATGTCTTGTAAAATTTTCTTCATAGGTACCAACTGACTCATTATTCTTTTTCTTTAGTTAATGAATCTCTTTCTCCATTTTTGTTCTAATAATAAAAGGGAAGTACTTATTGAAAAATAATTTCTTTAACTCGTCCCATTCCATGGACTGAATTTCTTCCCTTTGCCTCATAT
This sequence comes from Viscum album, assembly GCA_963277665.1. NCBI lineage: Eukaryota > Viridiplantae > Streptophyta > Magnoliopsida > Santalales > Viscaceae > Viscum > Viscum album. The sequence continues at coordinate 1,454,188,955 of OY728155.1, forward strand.
TCTAAATAAGATCCCACCATTGATCAACTTCACCTTCCAAATGATATACTGCTAAGATGACTTTATCATGTTCCGAATAATGATGAACTGAAAATATCTTTTCAGTTGTACTAATACATTTTTCAACAACTAATGGATAAATAAAGCCATTGAATGCGGGTGGATACTGCCTCATGAAGGATTCAACAGAATGTTGCTCCTTCTTTTTCTCGTTTGGAAGTCATGTATGATTCATAGCTTGAGAAAGTTGTGTGAGCATTGCTACAAGATTTTTCATTCCAGCTCCCATAACGTTTTGTTGCTTATGGGGTCAATCATTGGATTTCCCGTCTCATTTTGCATTAACACGGTTCCATCAGGTTCCAGGCATTGACTAAAACCAATAAGCATAGTGTGAGAAACACTAATCATAATAGAAAAACACATAATCAAGAATAATATTTCACTATTAAGGTATTATCATAGGTTATTCATGGACATTTCTAAAACACTAATATTGTGTTTTATGCTTATACTTATCCTTAGGGTTCTTTCTATGGCTTTCACATCCTAGTTTCCAAAGGTTGACTATACCTTTCTTCGGATACCAACTATAACGACCCATAATTTACATACCTTGTTATTAATTCAGAATTAAAACATACTTATTACAACATATAACAAAACCTTTAAAGTATCGTATAGGTATAATGTCTTTAGAAACTGGGAAACATAAAAAACTGGTTCATAAATCATCTACATTGTCTCCCTTTTATTATATCATATCTAGAGTCCCTTTTGGGATATCTTACATAATACCCTTCTTCCTGACCTGGGGAAAATAAAACATACAAAAGGGTGTTCTCAAATTCTCATTAAGGGTAATCAAAAAAAAATACAAATCATATCATATTCATAACAACATAACATTTTGATAAACATAACCTTCAAAAGTGATCATAATAGCATAACATGGGATAAATAATGGTAATGAAATGTAATCCAAATAATCATAACATTAAACTTTGTGGTATACACACATAATCATAGAGAATCAATTCTTAGTATTCAAGACTCATTTCCAAGATTATCCTAGCGGACAAAGTCCATTTCTGATCTGAGTTCACTCCTCGTTTTAATCCTGTATCACTAAACTGGATTGACCTGCTGTTCCAACCTTGTCAATCTCAGGAGATATAAATCTTTCCCCAATTCATTAGAGGGAGATATAGGTCCCACCCATCTCATAATTCTACCATTCTTAGGTTTTCCAGAAGATCATAAATCATACATCATAGCAAACCCATGTAATAAAAATGGGATTCATAAACATCATGCTATCATAACATAATCCATATAAGATAAAAGGACATCATAAAAATAATTATTTCATAACATACTAAAATAAATGTAAGAATAGGGTTAGAAACAGAACTCTGTATTATCTTATATGGAAAATAGTTTTGATAAAACACTTGAACTCCATTCTTGAGGAAAATATCCTTTCTACTTCAAATAAATTATTTCTTTATTAAAATGTCATAAAATTTTAAACTAAAATAATTTAATTATAAATAAATTTAAAAACTTGTAAAGTAACATTCATGGAAATAATATTCTAAAAATCCATTCATGTCGTATATGTTAAAAAAACATTCATCTCGTACATTGGCCGACAAAGTCAAAAAGTACCTCGTATGAAAAACAAAAAAAATATTCCTTTCATATATTTTACTAAAACTCACCAATGAGTAATATTTGATTTAAAAAATTGTAGTAGGATAGATATAATATTACATATTGAGGAAACATGGATTTGGATGATAAATACACCCCAGTAAATACCAAATTATAAACAAACTCAGATAAAAATGAAATTGTAAAATTTTCCCTTACCTTAGGTATGATATTCTTTGTATGTATCAGAACGTCATATATAATGATTTAAATAATTTCATTGACTTATTATAGAATCATATTCATTGTTATGGTATCATAAATGGTCATATTCTTATCTTCTTATTAGTAATATTTTATTTCTACTTGTTGTTCTGGTGGTCATTGCTTTATGTTCTTATGCATGTATTGTCGAATAAATTATTCATCTTCTTTTTAGGTTATAGAAACCTAATTTACAGAATGGTATTATTGTAATATATATAATATTTATTCATAAAAATCATTTATATATTCATTATTCAACGTGTATCATGTAGAACGAGTCGCATCAAATCGTGGAGACGGTAGGTCGTACGTACGCACGAGCGATGATATCATTCCCATGATCATTGAATTGTATTTAAGTGTATGTATAAAATTTCATAATCAATGTAACATTAAAACAATCATAAATATTTATTCATTACACCATTATACCCATCCATGTAAGGTGGTGGTGGAAAACAAATTACACCACGGCGTGGAGACAATATTCCGTAAGTACGTACGCGCGGTGATTTCATTTTCTTGTAGGATGGATAGAAGGTGAAATAGGGTTTTTTCATATTTATAATAACATATAAGTATATGAGTGATACTGATGTTATTACATCATAATGAAAGAACTAAAAAAGAAGAAGTAGAAGAAGAAATAAATTTGAAAGAATCGGTAACGAATATTTCCTCTTCTTCGACATGCCTCTTTGAAACCTCCTTCTAGAGCACTAAAATTGGTCTTTGAAGTAGACCGGGACCTCCAGTAAGTTTCTAGGGAAGTGTAGAAGATAAATATTAAGGGTTTGGCCGAGCTTGAAGACTCAATGTTGTGTGAGGATGATAGGGAGGAGGTGCCCTTTTATAAGGGAGGAGAGGGGCACCTTAGGAAAAACATAAAATATTATTTTATTATAAAGTCATATTCGGTTTTTAATAGCTCCAAATTGATTTATTTCTAAGATAAGGTTTGTATATGTCTAAATCCTCTGAAAGAATATATTTTAGACATGTTTAGGTTTCTATTTTAACAATATCATTTAGATTTAACTGTAAGTTAAATAATTTTACTTTTATCGTGTCTTATAGTTTTCTTACACTATATGGTTAATAAACATAATATAACATGAAAAAAGAACCCAAAGTTATTAATTATTAATATATATAACCTTAAATAAGTCATTTGGATGGACCATAGATTTTTTAGAATAACATAACAATTAATAATATAATATTTGGTTTAAAAACTATTTTATGTTAATTTTGACACTATTTGGTAATTGATTTTGTAAAACTCATAACAGCATGATTATTTCGAAAAAATTTAATTAAATAAATAATAACATTTAATATTAACCTATATAATTTTTTAAATTAATAAAATGTCTCAAATTACATTTATTTTGGTATTTATAATATCAATTATGTTAATATTTCATTAATAAGGTAATTAGTGCATCATCATTGTGTCACAAATAAGTTAAATTATTTAATGTCTAAAAATTATAAATAAAATTCCATTTTGTTGATTTTTTTTACCTTTATAATTAATATTTATAGTCAAGGTTATCTTATTTATAACCCTATATTAAAAATGTTTTAGTTATTAAACATTCAATGTAACTATTTTAACTCTTCTTTAAATAATATAATAATAAATTTCCTAATCTAATCCAAGTGGACCTAAATGGTCATATTTTATTCCTAAGGTTTTTTGGTCGAATTAAACTTATCCAATATAATTAGGACATGTGTTATGATAAAAATAATATCATTTTTACACTTAATTACACTATTTACTTTTAACCATGGTAAATAAAAGAAAAAAGTTACTATTCACCAAAAATTATTTTTATCTTATTGAACCTCATTTTAGTACTTGATATTAACCGTGTCTCTCGGATTTTCAAAATTCCACTAACAGAAGCAGTAAAATTAAGTTTTATGTAAATTTGAAAATTCCCATAGGAGGTGGATAAAAGAGAGTGAAAAGTTCAATAAAATTTTTATATATCTAGAATTATTATAAAATGACTCCAATGAATTATATTGAACTTATATAGGTATAAAGTATCACATTTGACCTAAAATAAATTTAAATAAAATAAATAATTATTTAAATACAATGTTAGTTTTTAAAGAGTAACCTAGTGTTTTCACTATTCATCAAAAATTGAAATCTTTCAGAAAAATACCAAAAAAATTTCATAGGCTAATTTCGATATTCTGAATCCAAAAATGAAGAAAATGTTGGAAGATAAAATTTATAAAATTTAAAAAATTGAGTATTAATATTCATAATATCTAGTTTATATAAAAGTTTAATAAAATATCGTTGTTTAGTGAAACTCGGTATTGCGTACAACCAAGCTATCGAGGAAGGTTGCTCTTACGTTCAATGCAAGCCAAGACAATGTTGTGTGTAGTGAAGGATTCCTCTTGTGTTTCATATAACATAATACATAAAGAGAAAATCTTTCTCATAAAATCTCGAGTGATACATTATCTCCAAGTTATCCATATATTAAAATTAATATACATATATAAAATGATATTTCGATATTTCGTCACATTTATTTGTTTTTATTACATTAATTTTATATTCATAGTTGAGTGGCCATAAAGAAATTAAATTTATTAAAATAGATTAAAAGGGATGAATTTAGTCACGTAATTATATTTTTACATGTTTTAATGTAATTTTATTATATTATTTTTACCCTTAATTAACCAATTTACAATTAACCATGATAATGAAAATATTTACCAAAGTTAATATTCATAATGCCCAAAATTAAAAATACCCTATTAACCTAATTTGGTCCTAATAATTCCAAATATCTAATCTATTAATCATAATTAATAACACATAAGCTACAGTAAGTAATTTAAAAATCAATCATTTTGTTGAAAAGAGAAAAGGGGTATTAAAAATATTGCAAAAGATTGAAATGTTTTCATCTATGAATTCAGAGTGAAATTAATGGTAATGACATAAATTATATATAATTATAAAAACATATTCAATTTATAATTTAAAACCATTCAATATTAAAATTTAATCATACAAATTATCTTGATAAAAAAGTTTTTAATTAAAATTTGGCTTATATTTACTATTCATCAGAACATGAAAGTAATCATAAAATTTCAGAAATTGATCCAAAGTAAATTTTTATATCCCATTTCATAATAAAAATTTTATGTTGAGATATAAAAAATATTAATGAGTAAAAATATTCAATTAAAATCGGTTCACCATTCAAAGGTGTAAGATTAACCTTAAAAAAGTTTTTTATACCTCAAATAGGGTTTCTTTCATACCTTTTGACTATAATATCCATTAGATGATTATCAAAAAAAAATATTAAGTATATAAAACATATAAATATCATTAATTTCATTAAAAAAACTTATTCACTCAAACATAAAAATATCTAAATGATTTCTATTTTTTATAAGTAATTTATAGCCAATGAATTCATAATGAATTTTTGTAAGTTATTTAAAATTATTCCCGTTAACCTAACGGCTAGGAAAGACCCGTATTTTTAAAACTAGAGCACATGTTGGTTCGTTTAAACTCATGATTGTGTGCAGAGAAAGATAATGAATTATAAAAATTATTTAAAGAAAATATTTCATAAAAACATCCAGGTGTAACATTCAACACCCCTTAAACTGGATTTCTCTCTTGAAATTCATCACATGGAAACAAAAATATGATTATACCTATCCCTCATAATATTTTCTAGTTCCCATCTAGCTTCATCAAATTGGTGATTCCTCCATAAAACATTAACCAATCGAGTGGTCTTGTATCATATAACGTTTTTGCAACAATATAGAATATTTATCAATTGTTCATCAAAAGAAAGCTCTCACTCTATGGGTAAGACTTATGAGCATAATTCATGTGAAATATTAGGTTTGTTCTATATCAAGAGTGATTCATGGAACACATAATGAACTTGAGAGAGATTTAGTGGAATTACTAATCGGTAAGCTACCTTCCCAACACGATCAAAAATTTCCAAAGGACCAATAAATCTATGGATTGAATTTCCCTTATTTACAAATCTCATTACTCACATCCAAAGATATATTCAATAGAACACCTTATGACCAACACCCAACTCTAGTTATTTTATTCGGTTGTTATCATAACTTTTTTTCGACTTTGAGATTCTATTATGTTTTATTTAATAGATCTGACCTTTTCTTCCATTTAATCAACAAGATCATGTGATAATACCTTTCTTTACCAAAATTCATCCCAATAAATTGGAGGTTTGAAGATATTTTCATATAGGGATTCATAAGGTGATATATGAATATTGTATTTCAAGCTATTATTGTAATAAAATTCATCCAATGGTTGGTGTGGATCCCATCCACCTTTTAAATGAATAGAGGATGCTCCCAAAATGTCCTCCAAAGATTTAATTGTCCTCCCAAACTGAACTGCTATCATAGGATGATAAGCAGTGATGAAACATAACAATGTATCTTGATCATGTTGAAGTCTTATCTAGAACATCAATGTAATCCTTAGATCCCAATTATTTATAATAGAAATTGGTACTCTATGAAATATTAACACTTACTTTATATATATCATGGAATTATGATCAAGAGAGAGATCGTGTCTAATTTCAATGAAGTGTGCTGACTTCGTACTGCGATCAACTATAACCTAGATAGAATTATTGCCTTTGGATGGTCTGGGAAGACTGATGAAAAATTCCATAGTTATTTATTCCCTTTTCCATTTTGGTATAGGTAATGGATGTATCATCCCATTAGACTTCTGTCTCTCAGCTTTAACATGCCGTGAAACTAAGCATCGAGAGATATATTTTGTTAGATGTCTTTTTAGGCCATCCCACCAAAACTAATCGTTCAGGTCCCATGAAATCTTTTTTAATTTAAGGGTGAATAGATAATTAATAACTATTAGCCTTATCCAATTGCTCCTTATTTAATTATATAATGGGAGTAATACAATCCTGGTTCCTAAACATTATTATTTCATTATAGTCAATGTTAAATTCAGGAACATTTCTCACCTTCTTTTTTAGCTCTACATCATTCTTTTGTTCCTCCTTAGTCATCACTTGTATTTATGGTCGAAAATTCATTTCCTGAAGATAATATTTCCTCCTTCCCTTAAAATTTCATGATCCATCATTTTCAAACCCACAATATTTGATCTTTTGTGGTCCTCATCATAAATAATCTAACATGGTCTGGTCAACTTAATAAATTTGTATCCTTGTTTTCACTGATAGGGTGGTAATTTCTTCAGCAGTCACAATATTTAGTGAACTCCAACCATCTTAATTGGTGAATATTCAGATCCTTTTGTGTGAAAATATACATTAAAATTTTATGATCAGTATAATTATAACACCTTTCACCATGATGATAATGCCTCAATATATTTAATGATAATATTACTATAGCTAACTCCAAATCATGAGATGGGATATTTTTTCATGGATTTTCAAATTTCATAAGGCATAAGATAACACCATATAATTTTTCATTAGAACACATCACCACCTCTTCTGGGAAGTATGACTGTAAATCACAGACCCTTCTCTACTATAAGGTAGTGTGAGCACACAACTGCATTGGTTAACCTTCATTTTAGTTCATTGAAATTCTCTTCACATTCCTCCGTCCAAAAGAACATAACTCCTTTTTAATTTAACTTCATGAGTGGATTATATAATCATGAGAAATATTTCATGTAGGAATCTTTGAACGATGACCCAATAATTGCTTTACATGTCTTCGGTTGTACTTTCTTTTCAGGTGTACATATACTTTCTTATTGGGCTTTATTTCAGACCCCTTTTACATTCCATTACTTCTTTTGTATACATCTTTACTCAGTTTTTACTTCCATCTCATACTCTATTGTGCATGTTTTCAGTTAATAATGGCAATGACTTCCCAGTCTTAGAGATATTGCACATTTGGTTCTAGTCTCCATCCCCTAGCCTATGAATGGAGGGCTTGGGGTAGTCACGACATGGGCCCCGAGGGATGGGTCATGACAAATAGGTACTGAGGAGGAACCCGGCCTTAAGTGCAGTGTGCTGCCTGGGTTGAGTTGTAGGGTCCACAACGATGGCGTTGTGTTCTAAATGTGGGGTGATCAAAACATCCCCAAATTATAAAGGGTTAATTGACTAAATGATATTACTCATATCAACAAGGTGAACCTTCCTTGTGGGGAGCCTCTCTGATTAAAACACCACAGTTAAGTGTGCATGGCCTAGAGTAGTGATTAGGATTGGTAACCTTCTTGGAAGTTTCCTGCAGTGTGTGTGAGTGAAGACAAACCGCACTGGAAAGGACATGTGTTGGCCTGTAGGGATAGTCATTAGACAAATAACCTTTTCAGACACGTGGGTGGGACCCATGGTGGGGACCACGTGTCTGCGGGGTAACAGGTGGTACCTAGCAGGCTAGGACCAGATGGCCATGTTATGGTTGGGTGGATGTGCTGTCACTGAGACCCAGTTTTCACACTTAAAGGCTAAAAATTAATTGAAAAGGTGAGTGAGGAGGTTCTCATTTATAATCGAGGTGAGGGGATATTTTGGAAAATACATAAATAATAATTTATAATAAAATAAAAACCATCCAAAAAATGTCCAAAATGCCCTAATGGTTATTTTTTATATGACATATGGTTTTAATCTCATCAATCAATAAAATTTTTACATGTTATTTAGTCAATTTAAACAATATATTTTTAATTAACACTAGGTTATTCTATTTAATTTTAATTTTGTTAATAAAATTATAAATATTTAATGATTATAAATATATACCTATATGGTTTTAGTTGAATATAAATGGATATTGTATAAAATTTTAGATCTTATAATTATCACTTTTTAATTTTTAAATATTTTTTTAAATTTTAAATAATTTAGTAAAATTTTATTTTTATATTATATTAATAGTTTAAAATTTGTTACTATTCATTTATTTGATTTAAAATAACCCCATACATGAGATAAACTCAAAAAAAATATTCAATACACATATAAAATGTTATATTCACCTATAAAATTTGTGTATAATTTTAATTAGTTAATGTGATATTTATTGTTCTATTTCAAAATAATTTATTCTGTATTTCTGTTAATAAAATAATTTTTACATCAGTATTGTCTCATAATTAATGGTAATTATTTAATTTTTAAATATTATAATTAAATTCCTATGATGTAGGTAATTGTTTTATCTTTCTAGAGACAACCTATAGTTGGTATTATCTCCTCCTAATATATATATATATATTTAAATGAATATACTTATTTAAAATGAGATTGTTACATTTTGTCACATTCATTAGTTTTTATTACATTAACGTCATATTTATAGTTGAGTGGCCATAATGTGATTCCAACTGGAACAATACATGATAACGGTCTAATTTACTATTCCCATTGGTTTTTTTGGTGTTATGGTAATTTTAAAATATTTGTTTACCCTTAATTACCAAAATTAACTTTAAACATGGTAATAAAAAAAATTACCAAAGTTACTATTGATAATGCCCAAAAATAAAAGTAGCATATAAACATAATTTGGACATGATGATTTCAAATATGGAATCTACTTTTTTTAATTAAAAACACATTAGTAGCAGTAATTAATTTAAAATTAATCTCATTGTGGAAATTAAAAGTGGTTTATAAAAACATTGCAAAAAATTGAAATCATTTTAATCAGGAATTCAATGTAAAATTACTGATAATGAAAAAATATATATAGAACTATAAATATAAATTATATTTATACATTAAAACCATTCAATATTGTAATTTTTCAATATAAATTATCTGGATGAATGAAATTGTGTTTAATTAAAATTTAGCATATTTGTAATATTCATCGACCCACAAAAGTTATCAGAAAATTTTTAGAAATTTATCCATAGTAAATTTTTTTATCCTGTTTAAAAATAACATTTTTATGGTTTCTTATGAAAATTACCAATTAGTCAAAATCTTAATTTAAAATGGCATCTTCATTCAAAGGTTCAAAATTAACATTTTTAAAAAATAGGTTTTTACACATCAAATATGGTTTTATTTATACCTTATCACTAAAATACCCATTGGATGAATATAAAAAATATATTATTATATATATAACACATATATAACTTGTTAATTTAATTATGAAAAGTAATTCACTCAATAATTCAAATATATAATTGATAAATATTTTCATAAATAATTTATAGCCAATGAATTCAGAATTCATTTTCATAAGTTAGTTATAATTATTCCATCTAACCTAGAGGCTTGGATATAACCATAATTTTATTATAAGGGTGTATCTCAGTTCTTTTAAACTCATTATTTGGTGCAAAACAAGCTAGTGAGTAATAAAGATTATTTGAATAAAATATTTTTAAAAAACATCCAAGTGTTACATTCTACCCCCCTTAAACTGAATTTCACCATTGAATTTCATCACATGGAAACAAATTGATGAGGATAACTCTCCCTCATCATATCTTCAAGTTCCCACGAAGCTTATTTAAATTGGTGGTTCCCCCAAAAAACATTAACCCAGCAAGTGGTCTTGTTTTATAGACTTTTTTCGCTATGATCGAAAATATTTATTAGTTTTTCTTCATAGGAAAGAACAGGATCTAGTGGAACAATGTCTGAAATTAGTTCTTATTGAGGATCTTGTATGTTCTTTCACATGAGAGATACAAGAAACACATCAAGAACATAAGGGATATTTGGTGGAAGCACAAATAAAGAAGCTACCTTACCTACGTGATCCATAATTTCAAAAGAACTGATATACCAAGGGCTTAGCTTTCCATTATTTCCAAATATCATTACTCTTTCTATAGAGATATTAGTAAAAACACCTTGTCACCCACATCAAACTCTAGGTATTATCTTCAGTTGTCAACATAACTTTGTTTTCAACTTGGAGATGCTATTATGTGTTGTTGAATTGGTCTAACATTTTTTTCCATTTCAACAACAAGATCAAGTCCTAATACCTTTTCATTCCCCAACATCATCCCAAGAAGTTGGAGTTCTTCACTTACTTCCATAGAGGGCTTGATATGTATCCATATGAATAATGGAGTGAAATCTATTATTGTAATAAAATTCCACCAATGGTAGGTATTTATACCAACCACCATTGGAATCAATAGAGAATGTTCTAAACTAGTCTTCTAGAGTTTGAACTGTCCTATTAGACTAACTGTTTGTTTGAGGATGATAAGAAGTGTTGGAACATAAAATTTTATACATAGAATGCTAAAGACTTATCTAGAACATTGAGGTAAACCTTATACCGCGATCAGATATAATAGAAAGTGGCACTCCATGCAATCTTACCATTTCCTTTACATATATCCCAAAAATCTGATCAAGAGATGAAATCCTCTCTAATAGAAATGATGTGTGCCAACTTCATAAGGAGATCGACTATTACCCACATTGCATTATTTACTTAGGATGTTTTGTAATGTAAGATGAAAAAGACTATAGTGGTGTTTTCATATTTCCATTCTGGTATGGGTAATGGTTGTTTCATCCCTTTATACTTCTTGTCTCTCATATTTAACTTGTTGTGAAACCAAGCATCGAGAGACATATTTTGTTAGATTTATTTTTAATCCATCCCACCAAAATTAATCGATCAGGTCCCTTGAAATAATTTTTACATCTAGGGTGAAAATAGAATGATGAAAAATGAGCCTCTTCAAATAGATTCTACTTTAGTTCTGGTATGGGATGAATAAAAACCATGTTCATGAACATTATTATTTCATCCTAATCAAGGATGAATTCAAGAACATTTCTTACAATCTTTTGTTTCTCTACATATTTCTTCTATGCCTCCTCAATCATTAAATGTATTTGTGGTTAAATATTAATTTATGAAAGATATGATTTTCCCCTTTCCATTAAAATTTAATTATATATCATTCGAAAATCCATAAATATTTTATATTTTGTGATCCTAATTATGAATATTCTATCAGGGTCTTCTGGACCTAATGCATATTCCACCTTGTTTGGTTTCCTAGGGTGGTAATGTATTGGGTAGTCCTAATCTTTAATCACCTCCAACCACCATCTTTGGTGCATATTAAACACCTTTCATGTGAAAATATACTTTAAAACTTTTAGGATCAATATAAATATAACAAATTTCACCATAAAGACAATGCCCCTATATCATTTATTCAATGATTACTGCAGCTAACTCTAAATCATGTTTTGGGTAATTTTTGTCATAGATTTTCAACTATCATGAGCATAAGATATCAACATATCATTTTCAGGAGAATATATCCCAGCCCCTTATTGGATGAATGATTATAAATCACAATCCATTATCCACTACAAGGAAATGTTATCAAAGGTGCATTGGCTAACTTTATTTTTAGTTCTCTGAAATTCACTTCACATTCCTCCATCCAAAGGATCATAACTCCTTTCTGATTCAACATGGTGAGAGTATTGGATAATAGTAAAAAATAATTCACCGAAATTCGATAATATCCCCCAAAATCAATAAAATCATGGGCTCTTAGTTACTGTTGTTGGACATGACCATAATTCAATAACGACTCTTTTTACTGGATCCATAGATATACCATTCCTTGAGATTTTTTGAACAGAAAATGAAATTTTATGAATCCAAAATTCACACATGGTAAATTTGGAATAATGGTACTCCTTTATTATGTACATTTATTGAAATTCTCATGTGATCTAAATGTTCATCCATTCTATTTGAATAGACAAGGGTTTCATCTATAAAGACTACCACAAACTGATAAAGACAATCTATAAAGACCCTATTAATTAGATCTATGAATATAGAGGGGGAATTAGTAAGGCAAAGAGGCATCACTATAAATTTATAGTGTTCATAACTTGTACAAAATGTTGTCTCTAGTATATCCTCATTTTTTACCATTGAATTATGATCTCCTAAATGATGATCAGTCTTGGAAAAGTATTGATATTTGCATTGTTCTTAAAATAATTCATTAATGCGGTGAACGGGACATTTGTTCTCGATTTTTATCTTGTTATGTTCTCAATAATCATTACAGATTCTCATTGATCCATACTTATTCTTAACAAATAAAACAATTTCTCCCCAAGGTGATGAACTAGGGAATATTAATCCATTATCAAAATTCACTTGGATTTTTTTAATTCATGCAACTAAATTGGGGCCATTCTATAAGGTGTTATTGAAATGAACATAGCACTTGTTATGAGTTCTATTGAAAAATAAACTTCAAAATTTTGAAAAAGATATGAAAATTACATGGGAAACACATCATCAAACTCCCTTAAAATGATATTATTCTTAATTACAAGTTTTTCCCCAACCGTTTGAGATAAATAACCTTCATTTATTTGAATCAAGACTCACAAGATGGAATAAATTTCTACTGTAAGGCTATATTCATCGTTTCATCGATAGATGGCCATAGATTGATCTAGAATATGAAATATGGAATCCCTTCCTTGGAAATTGATATAATATCCATATAGATAAATATAATCCATGCGATGAATCACATAAATTTCCACTACAGGAAGGATCAGAAGATTTGTGGGAAGCATATTCCCAAAAACATCAACCAGGGAAGAAATATAAACTTTTGATGTGACTTTTGTTCCATTAGGAGTTGTCACAGCTAACTCAAAATCTAATTTTTGAGGTAATACTATGATAACATTAGAAAGTTATTCAGAAATAAAATAGAGGTTGGATCAAGAATCAAATAAAAAATTTACTACACTAGAGTGGATAATATGTCTAACTTTCACCACTCCATTATTATACTCCACGTAGTAGATAGTTATTTCATCTTACATTCCTTTTTTTCTTTGTCCTTAAAAGTTTATTGATGTATATCATCATCATTAAACGTTAGATTAGGGAATTGACTGGAATAATACACCATTTTATTGAACTTATAACATTGAAGTGTAGGGGTGTATTATGTGTATCCTTTTCTTTATTCACATCGCTAAAATCAATTTACCATCTATTATGCATTCAAATATCGGATAACATTATTTTCCACACATAAAAATGTTACTAGTCCTTTTAATACAATATCCACCATGTTTCATTCCACACATTGATCATAAGGGAAAACTCATCTTCTTTTTAGTTTTGTCGTTTAATTATCCTTTGAATTCCATTTTTCTCTTATTATCAAACCCATATGACTGATGGCATACTACAATATCCATCAAAACCTTATGAGCACATAGAATAATTTCCATGTAGATATTTAAGTCCCTTATGGATAATTCCCATTGGAATGTTAATTTTAAGCTTCTAAAGAATTGATCAATATTATTGTTAGGTTGGATAATAATTCCAGAAGCATTCCTTGAATGTCATGTAAAATGTTCTTCTTAGGTTCCAATAGATTCATCATCCTTTTTCTTAAGTTCATTTAAGTCCTTCTATATATTAGTTCAAAGTATATTAAGAAAGTACTTATTGAAATTGTTTTCTTGAATTTTTCCAATTCCATGGACTCAATTTCATCACATTGCCTCATACTCTTGATAAGATTCACCCATTGATTAGATTATCCTTCTAAATGTTAAAATATTTAGAATAATTTATTGTGTTCAAAAAAATTTACAACTAAACATACAATTTCAGTGGTACTGATCCATTGTTCATCCTCTATAAGATCAGAAGACCTGCTGAATGAAGTTGGACACTTTCTCATAATGGAATCAATGGAATGTTTCTCCCTCCATTGATTTTTTGGAAGTCCTAAATTATTCATATATAAAGAAGTTTTTGTGTGCATGGCTATAAGATTTTTCATTCCAACTACAATAACATTATATTTCTCAGGGGGACAATCATTGTGTTTCCCGTCACAGACAACATTAATGCAGTTTCTCCAGTTTCTAGGCAATGACTAAAACAAAGAAGTATTGTCTGAGAAACACTAAAAATAACATGAAAACTACATAATCAGGAATAAAATTTCAATTTAGGAAATATTATGTTTTATCCAAGATTATCTATGAACATCTCTAAAACACCAGGATAGGACTGTAACCTATACTTAGATATATTCTTAGGGTTATTTTTAAGGTTCTCTCATCCTAGTTTCCAAAGGTTAACTGTAATATTTATCTAATAAAATCTATAATGGTCCATAATTTACTTATAGATATTAAATAAACATTTAATAACATTTATTACAAAATACAACAAAACCATTCCAGGACTGAATAAGTTCAGTGTCATTAGAAAATAGGAAACTTAAACAAATGATTCATAAAACATCAAATTTGTCTCCTATTAATTTCTTCATTACCAGAATAAATTTTGAAATATCTTACTCAATACCATTCTTCCTAACAAGGGGAAAAAACTCATGAATTGATGAGCTCAAATTCTCTATAAGGGTAAACATGGGAAATATTAGTAAAAAAACATAACATTTGAAAATATTATAATGCATATAATGATGATAATATAACATCATGGGATAAATCATAAAAGTGAAATCTAATCCCAATAGTCATAACATAAGACAAGAAATATCATGGAATTAAAAAAATAAGAATATAATTTTTTTTTACATTAGTCAAGGATCATTTCTATGTCCATCATAGTGGACAAAGTCCATTACTGAACTATATTCACTCCTCATTCCATCCTTATATTACTTAATCATATTTACATGTCATTATAGTCATGTCTATTTCATGAGAAATAAATAATTAAAAAATCATTGGAGGGAGATATAGCTCCCACCCATCCCATAATGAAACAATTATTATGTGGGACACAAAAACATTATTACATTCACCATACCATTACCCCTGAAATAAAATGGGTTTCTTAAACACCATTCCATAATATATTATATAAAATAAGTGGATTTTCTAAATAACAATCCATAATTAACAGAATAAAATCATCTATATAATAGGGATATAAATATAACCATTTTTAATAAGTTTCAACTTATATGGAAAATAATTCTGAGAAACACTTGAAATAAATTTTTGAGGAAAATAACCTTTCTTCTTCACAAACTGTTTTACTTCTGCTAAATTCCACAAAATATTAGAAGAAATAAATTTATGTAAAAATAAAATCATATTCTTGTAGTGGATTCTTCAAGGGAATAAGGAATTATATAAGTATAAAAATATATTCATGTCGTACAAGTTAAAAAATATGTTCTCGTACTTTTTCCAGAAAAGTCAAAAAGTACCTCATACCGAAAATGACAAAAGATTCCATTCCAAAGTATAGTAAAAAAATTCTCCAATGGGTAAAATTGAATTTAAACAATTTTAATTGATATAAAGAATATTTTGAAATACATATTTAGGAAACATGGATGGGGATGATAAATATACCCCAATAAATACATATGAATAAACTATATTGAAAAAAAGTGATTTGCAATGTTATCTATTAGCGTAGGTTCGATAAGTTTAGTATCTATCCAATCCTCCTATATGGTGATTTAAATAATGTTACTGATTTATTTCAAAATCATAACCATTTTTATGATAAAGTTTATCATCATATTTTCATCTGTTTGTTAGTAGTATTTCATTGTTACTAGTTATTCAGGTATTAACTACTTTGGGTTCTTATGCATGTTTTGTCAGATATGTTCTTATTACTATTTTAAGGACACAATTATATCATTTATAGAATATTATTATTGTAATATATATCATATTTAGTCATTCAATTCATTTATAAAATCATGATTTATTGAATATTATGAAGAACGAATCACATCGCACATTGGAGATGGTAATCCGTATGTATGCACGATTGGCGACATTGTTCCCATAATTGTTGAACAGTATTGAAATGAATGGTGTATTGTAACATAACAATTCTACAATCCACCCAGAGGCACCCCGTACTCGGTTGGTCACACGGTCTCAAGAGCATTTAACCAAACGCCAGAGGCTCCCGACTTGAAGTGAGGGCCTTGGGTGTGATGGTGGGGAAACCATGCCCTCATTGGCAGATTAACACAGCAGAATATAAACAAATATACAATAGAAGAAGTAGTAAATATCAAACAATAGTAAACAACAGAAGACTAGAATAATAAACAACTTGAGCATATACACATATAAAATTATGCATGATACATATGTCTAGGAAAAAATCCAATGAAATCACAATGATAGAAATACAACAATGCTAAACCAAAGTACAAAAGGAAAAGATAATCAACTCTTCAACATCGCAAGCCTAAGCATGGTTCTAGGCTCTCCTGCTCCACAGCAAGTCAGGTACCTGAAGTAGAAGGGATCTTTCTCTTATCTATACCTGCAACAATATAATCTGTTTGGGCCCAAAAGCATGTCCCAAACAGGGTGTGAGACTATTTCCCCGTAGGCAACCACCCAAAGATTAGTGGCAAATAGTTAGTGAATATATGGCAGGCCGAAGTACATAAAGAAGCAAAACAAAGAAAGAACTCAGTAGTAAACTATCCATAGTTTCTCCATCAAGAAATAGCTAACTAGACAGCTAAACACAAACAAGTAAACCATTTTGAAGAACTCATAGCCATCCCATCTATTTCTACCTAATAAGTACAAGAATCCCTCTGTGTAGCTCACTTGAATTAACCCCTCTAGTTCAGTCATAATAATTCATAAATAGACTCTCTGAGGAAGCTCACACAGTCAATAAACCTTGTAGTCTAAGGTAATAAAGGACTCTCTGAGGAAGCTTACACAGTCAATTCCCCTTAAAACCCCATGTTAAATGAATCTCTAAGGAATCCCACTCAGTCAATTACCCATATAGCCCAATTCATTGAAATAAATCAAAGACTATCTAAGAAAGCCCACTCGGTTAATTCCCCTAATAGTCTAGAGTGGTCAAGGTAATTCAAAGTAAAACAAATACTCTCTAAGGAAGCTCACATGGTCAATTACCCTTATAGTCTAATGTAGTCCTAGTCTCTTTGTGGAATCCCACTCAGTCTATCCCCCTTACAGAATAAAGTGCTCAAAGACTCTCTGAGGAAGCTCAATAAGTTAATTACTATTGTATTCTAATACACTAGGTTATCACGACCCAGTGTAGTTCAACGAGCATAGCAAAAAAATATGGCCAAAGTAAACCTATAGAACTAATTGGATAATCAATATACAACATATCAATCATGTAAGAAATACAAACTCTCCATCTTATAGCAACATGCATGGAAAATAGGCAAGGTGGCCAAACTGGCTAAACAGGACCAAATGGTCGTAAACTGAACATTCATGTGAAATAATTACAAATCATAGCAATCAAGCCTATTCATATCCAAATAACCTCTACACAACCATGCGATCATGCAGGAAAACAACAGGGGTACAATGGGAAACATGCAATACCTCATTCATGGGTATTGGTGGAATTTTCACATAATACTCAATGAAATTGAATGGAAAGGTGAAAACCACCTACCATGGTGTTAGGAGATCACTATATGTAAACCTTGAGGCTTGAAACACCACATAATGTCGTAGATCGATGCGATTACAATGCAACTGACAGTGTTTGATTTGGACTACGGATGCTCGCTCAGGAGTTCGTTGAATATCTACGGTCGTACGGTGCCATCTGTCAAACGAGACCTAAAAGAAGAGAATTCTGGCGATTATACAAGACCCCAATGCGTTTAATGGAAAATAAGAAAGTATGTGGCATGTTCTATTGAAGTAAACGGCGTATAGTTACCATTTTCGTACTCCTCTTTAAGCAACCTCCAAACACACCCACATGTCCATGTGTGTGACCACTACATGGCCATCACACAACCTCCAATGGAATCACAGTACATGGCTTATAATCATAAAATACACGGCGTGTACTTTGAAAATTTCCAAAAAAAATAACTTTTCCTCTAATATGACTAGAAAAGGAAAAACATACCTGAAAAGAAGATCTGATTTCTTATAAACCTCTCCCCTTAAATAAATTTATCGCCATATTTCCCTAGCATGGATTAGAAGAAGAAACCTTGAATAGCTATGGCCATTGGGCTCATACATCGGGCTCCCTCTCCTAGGTCTCATCATGTACTCGCCCGTGCTGCCATAGCAATCCTACCAGAAGAACATACTAGCCACGAAGAACCTTTGTACTGTTATC
This sequence comes from Viscum album, assembly GCA_963277665.1. Classification (NCBI taxonomy): domain Eukaryota; kingdom Viridiplantae; phylum Streptophyta; class Magnoliopsida; order Santalales; family Viscaceae; genus Viscum; species Viscum album. Next base: position 1,454,208,083 of record OY728155.1, read on the forward strand.
CAAAATCAGGATTGGATGCTCCTTAAAGGATGCATCCACTTCCAACTCAGCCTTATCAGGTCGGAAAACATGAGACGAGTCTTAAAATGTAATGTCGGAGTTGGGAAACATTGAAGATCTGGGAATAGCTCGATACCTTTGAGGTAACTGCAACCGATATGCAACCGAACCAACTCTCTCCAACACCTCAAACGGTCCGATGTACCTCGACGAAATCTTACCCTATCTTCTGATCCTTCTGTTCCCCAACCTCAGAGTGACACGTAGAAGAACTTGATCCTGGTCCTCAAACTCTTGAGGTCGTCTCCGCTGATCAGCATAATACTTATGACGAGACTGCATAGTACCAGTCCTCTTCTGAATTAACTATATCTGTTATGGGGTTTCTTGAACAAGGTGAGGTCCCAGAAAAGCTGTATCTCCTGCTTCCATCCAACCTAAGGGTTATCTGCATAGCCTACAGTACAAATCCTCATAATGTTCCATCTGAATAGTTTCATAGAAACTTTTGTTGTAGGCAAACTCCATAAGAGTTATATGCTTGTACCAAGAATCTCAAAAATCAATAATGCATGCTCAGATTATGTCCTCAAGAACCTGAATCATACACTCAGATTGGCTATCTGTATGGGGTGGTAAGTTATACTAAAAGGTACTTCTGTACCCAATTCCTACTGAAGACCTTGCCAGACCTGAGATGTAAAATGAGCATCACTGTCTGAAACAATGGAGTATGGAACTCCATGTAAGCGCACAATCTCACAGATGTACAACTGTCCCAGCTCATTAACACTAAAAGTATCCTTGATCAACATGAAGTGAGAGACATTCATAATCTTGTCAATGATAACCAATACTGTATCCTTCCCACGAGGCAATCATGGAATCCCTGTCATGAAATCAATCATAACGTCATTCCACTTGAACTCAGGAATGGGTAAATACTATAAAATTCCCACTGATTGCTAATTCTCCGCCTTCACATACTAACAGGTGGAACATCTCATGACAAAACCACAAACATCCCTTTTAATACTTGTCCAGAAATACTGAAAGTTTAGATCATGATACATCATGGTGACTCCATGTTGAACTGCCCAAACTGAGGAACGAAATTCTAGCATTAGATCCTCGCGTATATCAGTTGGTACCCATATGCACCCTTGGAAATTCAATATCTCATCCTAGACTGTGGTAAATCCAAGAACATGGTCCTCTCCTAACACACTCACCCTTAAGACTAGGCTTTCATAATCTGATAACTGCCTCATTCACAATTGATTAAGAATAGTAGAGGTAAAAGATACAGAAGAAATAAACCTCTTCCCTTGACCATCTTGCACCTACAAATTCATCGTAGATAACAGATCCATAAGTTGCCACTCACTAATAGCCTCCTGAACTGCCTATATTTGAGTTCTCTTTCTCAATGCATTAGGCAAGCTCAAATTCAAAGGACTGAAGGTACTCATCCCACCTTCGCTGTCTTAAATTACGATCACACTGAGTAAAGATATACTTGAGAATTTTGTGGTCAGTGAAAACCACAAAATACTCTCCCAAAAGATAATGTCTCCAACAACATAATGCATGAACAATTTCTACTAACTAGAGATTATGCATCAGGTAGTTCCTCTCGTGTGTCCTCAACTACTAAGACTTGTACGCAATGACTCTATCTCCATGCATAAGCATATATCCCAGCCAGATACCTGACATATCACAGTAAACTATATAGCTCTTCCTAGATCTAAAAAGACTAGTATTGGTGCTGAATTCAACCTCCATTTCAGCTCTTGAAAGGCTGACTCACAAGAATCTGACCATAAGAACTTCGCACCATTCTTATTCCGACCTATTAGAGGTGATGCTAGGCATGAAAAGTCCTGTATAAAACGTCTGTAGTATCCAGTCAACCCAAGAGAACTCTGTACCTCAAATTCAATATTCTACTACTCATAGGAGACTACTTTCCCCACTACCTCAAGGTCTAATGATACACATTTCTATAAGATAACATGACCCAAGAAGTGAATCTGATCCATCCAAAAGTTTCATTTTGAGAGATTAGCATATAACTAATGCTCTCTCAGTGTACTCAAAATGATCTCAAGATGAGTATCATGGTTGTGTAGAGTGTGAGAGTACACCAAGATATCATCCATGAAAAAACCATGAAGGAAAAGAAGTATGGATGGAACACTCAGTTCATCAATGCCATAAAAACATCAGGCATGTTCTTGAGACCAAAAGGCATAACCATGTACATGGATATACCATACCTACTCTCAAAGGATGTAAGAGGTATATATGAGGGTCTAACGTACAACTGATGATAAATGTATCTCAAGTCAATCTTCAAGAACTCACGGGCTCCTAGAAGCTGATCAAAGAGTTCATTAATCCTAGGCAAGGGATATCGGTTCATGACCATCAACTTGTTCAGCATCCGATAGTCCACACGATACCTGAGGGTTCCATATTCCTTCTTCACAATCATAACAGCTGAACCCCTAGGCGAAGTTCTGGGTTGGAGGAAACCCTTTTCCTTCAACTCCTCCAATTACTTCTTGAGCTCCTGTTACTCTACTATAACCATCATATAAGGAGGAATGGACACCGGTGTCGCTCCGGGCACCAGGTAAAAAGAAAATTCTACCTCACGCTCCAAAGGTAAACCTGAAAAGTCAGTTGGAAAGACGTACCTAAAATGATCCACCACTAGAGGAATGTCTAAATGTGATTTCCCCTGGTCATACATATATATACTAGTTATTTGGGTTGTAACTCCTCTTATCCCATGATGCTTTGGACCCGCTATTTCTTCCTGGACATTCCATTCACCCCTATGAAAAAAGGATCCACCCTCTGGTGATATAAAACTCACCATAAAATGATAGCAATTGATGACTGGCTGGAAGGGAACCAACCAGTCCCTTTATAGAGTGACATCATAGCCTTTCATCTCTGTGACATAGAGGTCCCATTGAAAGTGACACCCACTATACTCAAGAGGGAACTCCTTTCACTAATGCACACTACATGTTCTCATCCCCAATGGAGTATCTAGCATCAGGATATCAGTTGAAGAATATATGTAGACCCAAGGTTCTCCACAACATAATCATAGATAAAGAAATGGGAAGCCCTATATTGAAAATATCAGAAGCTAATACTGAGGCTACTAAGATCATATCTTGAACTATAGAGGGTCCAAGATCCTTCTCCTACTGGTTCTACTCAATTGCAAAAGTCTGGCCTATGTCGCGGCCCTGTGACCCTGCCAGACCACTTTGAGATGATCGACCCTGCTATTGCTAAATTCCAGGTAAATGACTACCATAACCATGACCTCCACGTTGGACCGAATGGCCAGAAGAACTCATGTTCCTAGACTGGTGAGAAACTTATGGCACTACTCCTGAATGAGGAGTCATAGAATAACCCTTGTCACCAGCTTCTAGTGACAAGAATTGGCAAAATTGCCGAAGGTGACCCATCTTGCCACAACATTAGAACTCCACTAGGTCTCTAGGGAAATGTGGCCTCATATGACCTCTATTCCCACAATTTTAGCACACCACTTGGATACTAGAAGATACATCCATCCTACACTGATCTCCTCATGAAAACTCCATGCGGTGCTTCTTGCTATCGAAAGAGGTATACAAGCTCTAGATGCCAAACCGCCCTGGCTCACCACTCTAGAATCCCTCGTACTTCTCTCTATGATCAATGCCTGGTTGATAGTAGATGATATCGATGTCAACATGATGATGTTCACCTACGATCGGATGTCATGCCTCAGACCATCCTCAAACATCCATGCAAGGAAGAACTCATCACCTCTTAGAATAGGCAGGAACAACTGCAGCTCTGTGAAGCGAGGTGAATACTCCATAACATAAATAGTATCCTGCTCCAGACTCATGAACTCTTCGGCTAGATCATCCCTCAAGGTCTCTAGATATATGTAATCTTATAAGATGCGATGAAACTCATTCAAAGCCATATTCTACTAGCGACCAACATGTGAGATAACATCACACCACCACTTGGTGGAGTCTCGAAGCAAGTAGGTAGCGAGCTTCTCCCTCTTATTTGGAGGTATCTCCAAATGTTTGAGAATCATCATAGTGGCTCTAGCCATGACTTCGCATCATGGGGTCCTCCATCCCCTAATAAAGTGTGTTGATGCTGCAGCTGAAGGACCCAAATCAATTCTTCCATTGGCGGGACCAGAGGTGGTGCTCGCTGAAAGTTCTACATCTTCCTCAAAATCCCTCTATGAACATTTCATCAACACGTGTGTCATGTATAACGGCTGGGGCCAAGACTGGCATGACATGAGGATCTGCTGGAAGTCCCTGATCATCCATGTCCAGTGTCTGATCACCGCCTGGAAACTAGCGCATAACCAGAGGATGTCTCGGTGGCATAACTCTTCAAGGTCAATGGCACACCTTTGAATAAGATTGTCAAGTACTGAAAACTTGATGTGTAGAAAGGGAAGAGATGAAGGAAAGCACTAAAATTTACAAACTGTGACTACACCGTGTGTACAATTCCTAAACGACGTGTTCCCTTAAGTCATTTACATGGGTGTGTACTCTTGCCTAAACTGGTCGTGTAACACCCCAAACACACAACATGTTCTCCTAACACACGACATGTACATGAATCCTCTTAACCTGCCTGATTCCATCTACATGGTAATATCACATGGCTATCTTAAGACAATACTACATGGAGTTTTCATGGTAGAAATGGCGTATACTAGAAAAGGTGCACTCGGAACTTGTTGTTAGTGACATGGCCTAGCACATGGTTCACACTACAGGGCTTGTTCATGGTAGAAATAGTGTTTATTTGAATGGATAACACTGACCTGTGATGTTGGTGACATGGATGGGTACCTGATTCATACTGCACGACATGTATATCTTATGTTTCATCTGTCTGTGTTGTTAGTTACACGGGCGTACAGAATGTCAACAAAACACGGCGTATACAACTGGTACCCGGTGTGTTACCACAAGAAATTCCCTATCCCGTGTCTCTTCCCACATATCCTATGACACAGTTAGAGAATACACTGTGTATACATAGAGTATACAATGTGTAATTAAAAAAAAAATTCTTCCCAAATATAAGAACACATGGCATGTATCGAAAACTACACGCCATGTATTCTGGGTTTTTTCATACAGTAATCCTCAAAAACTACTTCGGATTCTAGAAAAACACCGAAACAAACATTGATGTTCCAAATTTTGATCCATGGGGGCCCATAATACCTGCGAATCAATTCTTGTAATCTTAAAAATGTTATAACAAGGTAAACATGTAGATGATCCACCAATTCTCAGACCATGAGGGCCCATAACACCTCAATAACCAATGTTTGGCATCCATCCAAACATGGCCTTACACAAATAATAACCTATCAAATAACAGGTATTTTATCAACGCATCTATCAAAAGAACATGCATATTATACAAAAAATCTATCACAATAATATGAAATTTATAATGCATCCTAGTTGGAATGGAAATAATGGATGACATGTGATTTCTACCAAATGTCTATATGATGCATGAGATAGCATACCCTCATCTCATCGGGTTGAGATAGAGGTTGAACCTCAATAACATCAACCGTAATAGTACAAAACATTTTAGTCACCCAACGGTGAAAATCAAATCAATTGTAAAATTGAAATACTAGAAAAATTGCAACAAATGAGGTAGATTGGCTTTTCGCTGTACACGAGTTAGCTACTCTCGGGCACAAATTATTTCCAAGTACCTATTCCTTCCTATCCCAAGCTAAAGCGTCCTAACAATATGTCAAGAAGAAAATTAATCCTTTGATAAAACTTTGTTATGTCCCTGTTCTGGATGCCACCCAGAGGCACCCCATACCTTGTTGGTCACATGGAATCAAGTGCATTTCCTCGAACGCCAAGGCTGCCGACTATCAGATAGTTACTTGGGTGTGATAGTGGGGAAACTATGCCCTAATTGGAAGAGTAACACAGTGGAAGATAAACAAATATACAATATCAAAAGTAGTAAATATCCAACAACAACAAACAATGGAAGACTGGAATACTAAACAACTAGAGCGTATACACATACAAAATGATGCAAGATACATATGTCTAGGAAGGCATCCAAACAAGTCACAATGCTGGAAATAAAATAGTGTTAATCCAAAGTAAAAAATGAAAAGGATAAGCAGCTCCTCAGCATCACAAGCCTATGCTTGGTTTCATGCTCTTCAGCTCCACAACATGTCATTGACCTAAAGTACAAGGGCGCTCGCCCTTATCTATACCTACATCAATATAATCTGTTTGGGCCCAAAATCATGGCCCAATCAAGATGTGATACTAAATCCTATTAGGAAACCACTCAAATATCTATTCCTAACAGTTAGTGAATATATTACAGGAAAAAGTACAAAAAGTAGTAAACAGGAAATCACTCAGCAATAAATGATCCCCAATTTCAACATCATGAAACATTTAACCAAATAGCTAAAAACAAAAAGATAATCCTCTGGAAAAAACTCACAACCATCCCCTCTAGTCCAACCTAATATGTACAAGAATCCCTCTGTGTAGTGAACTTGTCCAATCCTCTTTGGTTCAATCATAAGTATTCATAAATAGACTCTCTGAGGAAGCTCACATAGTCAATTCCCCTTGTTGTCTAAGGTAGTCAGGGAATATCTGAGGAAGCTCACAAGTTCAATTCCCCTTATATTTCCAAGGTCAAGGACTCTATGAGGAGTCCCACTCGGACAATTACCCTTATATCCCAAGTTGTTCACGTAACTCAAAGACTCCTTGAGGAAGCTCACTCGATCAATGCCCCTTTATCGTCTAAAGTGATCAAGGTAATTCAAAGTAAAATAAATACTCTCTGAGGAAGCTCGCATGGTCAATTCCCTTTATAGTATAAATTAGTCCCTAGTTCTATGAGTAATCCCACTCAATCTATCCCCCTTATAGATAAAATTTCTCAAAGACTCTCTGAGGAAGCTCACTTGATCAATTACACAAATAGTCTACTACACCAGGTTCTCACGACCCTATGTAGTTAAATGTGCATAGCAATGGAATATGGACAAAGTAAACCTACAGATCATCTTGTATAATCAGTCTACAACATATCATGTATGTCAAAAATACAAACTCTCTATCCTACAAAAACTGGAATGGAAAACAGGAAAGGTGGCCAAACTGGATAAACAGGACCAAATGGTCGTAAACAGAACATGCATGGGAAATAAATCCAAAGCATAGTAATCAACCTCAGTCATATCAAAATAACCTCTACACAAGAATGCAAGTATGGCAGAAAAACAACTGGGGTAAAATGGGAAGCACACAATACCCCATTCAAAAGTATTTGTGGAATTTCCACATAATACTCAATGACATTGAACTGAATGGCAGAAACCACCTACCTTGGTTTCAGGTTATCACTCTATGTGAACATCAAGGCTTGAAACACCGTATAATGTCAAAGATCGATTCGATTCCAACGCAACTGACAGTATTTGATTCGGAGTACGGACGTTCGGTCAGGGTTTCATCGAAGATCCACAACCTTACGGTCCTCTCAGTCGAACAAGTCCTAAAAGAATAGAATTCTGGTTATTATATGTGACCCCAGTGCATTTAATTAATAAATTAAACTACACGACATGTATGTTTGAAGTATACGACGTGTACTGGCCATTTCCATAGACTACATTAAGTGGCCTCCAAACACCCCCACATGACCATGTCTGTGACCAATACATGGGCAGCACACAGCCTCTTAAGGCATCGTAGTACATGGAATGTACACATAAAGTACATGATGTATACATTGAAAATTTCTATAAAAACTTATTTTCCTCAAAAATGTCCAGAAATGGTAAAACATACCTGAAAAGATGATCAGGGTTCATACATGTATAGTATCTCTGAATCCAAATTATTTTATATCAATCATATATATTTATTAATTCCATAATTATACCCATCCCTATGAGGTGGTGGTGAAAAAAGGATTACACCATGATGTGGAGATAGTAACCCGTAAGTACACATGCTTGGTGATTTCATTTTTCATAGGATTGGTAGAAGGTGAAATATGGTTGTTTCACATTAATAATGAAATACCATTATATGAGTGATATTTATATTATTAATTTATCATTAAATAAATAATTAATAGAAAATAGAAGAAGAAAAAAGTTTTAATGAATTGGTAAATAATAATAAAACTTCATCGATGTGCCTCTAAAAATCCTCTTTGAGCACAAGAGTTTGTCTTTGAAGATGACCAGAACATTTTGAATGAAAATATGGATGTTGGAAAGGAAACATGTTTGGGTATGTTTGAACTTAAAAGCTCAAAATGATATAAAGAGGTGATGGAGGAGGTTCCCTTTTATCATTAAGGTGATGGGAACTTTTGGAAACTCCATAAATAATTATTTATTATAAAATCAAACCTACCCAAAATTTTGAGATCACCCTTCTTTTGTTTCCTTACTCAAGAATCCATGATGTGTACCCTAATTGATATGCAAGGAAATTAAAGAGGGAATTTTGTTATTCTAAAAAAATATGTTGTAATTTATGTATTCAAATTTAATTTAACAGAAAAGTATATATATCTTTTCACTAATCCTATTAAACTATCTAGTCCATCAGGATGTGATTCTTTGTATCATATTCTAATGTATTCAAATAGAAACCATCACACGGATACTAGTGTCGGGGATGATACAAATGGTCATGAAAAGGGAATAATGAATGTGGAGAAAAGAAAGAATAATACTGAGATCCCATCATGAAAACCATAAAATAAAATTACTTTATTTAATCCAAAATGTTATATAAAAATTATAATACAAAAAATTTACCCACACATGCCAGCCTTGATAGAGAGAAACTATGATAAAAAGAAAATAACATTCTCTAAAGAGATATGAAGAAACCTTTTAAACATTAAAGCCAAAAAACTCTAGCAATTTTATGCTCTCAACTATAGTCACTTCTCCCTTTTTTAAACTCATTTCCTCAAAATATATTAATCATTTCGCCACTTTATATATATATCATATAATTTCTTATATGTCCTCCAAGCCTATCACACTTTATATTGGCCTGAATTTACTCTTATACCTTAGGTAATGTTATCTATCACTCACCCATTATATATATATATATATGTTTGTGTATATGTATAGGTATATGTATTATTTCAATAGATACATGTAAGTTAAATGTTTATCGAATTTATATGTGCCGTTTGGTGTATGAAGGAAATATCATAGAGAAAAAAAACAAACAAATACTCATAGTTTTAATTTTTTTTCAATCTTATAGTGTCTGTAAATCAATACCACTAGTTTTCTTAAATGAATTATGAATAACCTCTATTAATAGTGAATCTAATCTAGATCAACACTTCCTCACATTTACAAATTAGAAAACAATCATACATGTTGTGAGAATTTTATAATTTTATTTAAAAAAATTAAAACACTATATATCTACAGAAATATCTCCATAAATGGATAAAAACATACTCCTAGTATGCTCCAACACCACCTAACTTTTTTATCACTTATCAGACATGAATATCATAAGTTTTATAATAATGTCTCCAATATTAGATTCAATATTTTTTTGTATGTTATAACCCATACCATTATAGAGTATCCACAACACAATCTTCCCATCCAAGAAATGTACACTTATTTCCCTAACCCTTACAAAGTACCCTTATAAATCCATATGGATTAAAAAATTCAGAGTGAACCATTTAGACATGGGATAAATTGTTATGTCTTATACTCTGTTCACTAAATAGTTTCTAAACTCAGTCGGCCACATAGACTTTAGTACACCTCCCTATATGTTAGAGGCTACCAACTAGTAGTGTCGTTCTATGGTGGAATAGTAGAGAGACTATACCCCCGAGATCAGAGTTTAGTACACTGATATAATCATATCAAACATTATCAAAAGAATATGAAATAATTGAGCAATGAATGAATACAAATCCATCAAATAATTAACCATGTAGTATCATCTAATAGTTTCATATTCAAATAATGATCAAGGAATCCTATTAAAAATAAAATTAATATAAAGAAATAATAGTCCAATACAATATATTAATGAAATTTACAAAAATACGAAATAGAAACTATCTTAGAGAGCATCACACTCAATATCCTAGTCATGTGCTCTCCTTATACTATGAAATATAAATCAAGCATTAGTGAGTGAGTTCTTTCCTCTATCAAAAATTTTATCACTGAAGTCTATCTTGGTACAAAATTCTAGCCCAAATAGTATGTGAGATAACACTCATTATACCACCACCAATGACGTCTACAATATGTCAAGTGTGTCCATATAAGTTGAAGTAATGAAAAAATATAACAGGAGTACGAGTAATTATAATGAACTTATATTTTTATTCTATAAAATCCCACTATGATCATGAAACAAAATGAAAAGTTCTATCTTAAAATCATTTCAAGAATTAGCGATGTCCTATTCTATTTAACTATGTATCAGGAGTTCATGATACAGGGTCCAAGTATTAGAAATTTCATAGGAAACCATTTAAGATAATTAAATAATGGCCCAATATCCAAGGAGTATAAGTGTCCAAGGAATCCTAAAGGGTCATACCCATGGATTATAAATTTTCATGGTAGCCCAAAATGTCAATTAATCATGTTTAAATGGATCCTTCATGTATAAATGTCTGTGTTATCCATCTAAGTCAGATTGATAGGATCTACAGATTAGATCGGTCCAGGGTAGATTAAAGGGTGGGATCCAAGGAGTATAAATATCCCATGTATCATAGCATATCATGTAATCTATATAATTGGAGTAGAAATGTCCAAGGAGTCCAGGTATACTGGGTATATAGGATCCAAGGAGTAGAAATGTCCAAGGAATCCAAATACGCATTATAATATGATCGAGGGAGTATAAATATCGAAGGCATCCTAATGGGCCATCAGATCCATAGAGTAGGAATCTCAATGGAATCCCATCATATCACGTAAATCAAGTTATCAGATCTAATGATTAGAAATGTCCATGGAATCCAACTATGATAATTAAATAGAATCCAAGTAGTAGAAATTTCCAAGGAATCCTACTGGGTCATCGGTGCCATACCACTAACCCTCCATTATCATTATACACAATTAATTCACCCATAATAAAACATTACATTAATAATTTCATTTATCCCTTTATAATCATTTAAAATCTAAGGGATTTATAATTTAAATCATTTCATACACTAAAGGAAAGGTTCTAAAAGGTGCTACAATCATTAACAATTCTCTTTAATACAATATTGAATTCTAAACTATGAAAATAAAGACCTACACACCTTGAGGGTTGATTAATCATGGTCAAAGGAAAATACCACCCCATGGGTGTTTTGGATTCAGTTCAACTACCGCCAATGTTATATAAGGGTGGAACGACATTTCATAGACATGGATTTATTAGTTAACTGAAGGATTATTTAATTTATAATACATCACCTAGAAATTATGATGTGTGACATAATGGAAAAAAGATATAAAAAATATGAATTTAGGGAAAAGGTATATAAAAACTATATTAATCCCATAGAAGAACACTCATGCAGTATCTGCCTCTATTTTGGCTTGGATCAAATGAGAATTGAAGAATGTTTGAATACCTTTAAAAATGGCATATGATCCATCACCAAAATTTCTTCTTCAAGAGGAATAAAACTAATAAAATACACAAGTGGAATAGATAACTCACCATTTTTTATCCAATGATACCAACGGTGAATGAATCATAGTTTGGATTGTGGAGATATCACAAAGACTTGGTTAGCATCCATGGGAGATCTCAAACGAGAGAGTGGGTTGACCACTGCTTGATAAATAAGGAAATGATTTAGTGGTTTACAATTTATATGAATTTTGGTTAAATTGGTTATTTCTCATATAAAAAATAGGTTTCATAGTTTGTCCACACACTAGGATAAATTGTGCACCAACCATGCACCCATCACAATATAAATACCCACTTACATGGACATGGGGTATGGTAAGACAATATTTGACCTAACCATGCATCTTTCCTCAATCTGCAAAACTTAAACACATGCATGGTCGTGTAGAATTGGTTTCATGGTTTCCTCAAACCATGCATACCCAGATAGTTGATTGAACCCTCCCACATGTTTTAATCATATCGTGCGGCGTAGGATGCACAATTTCTACTAACTATGAAGAAATTTTTTACATTCCAAAAACCCATGTTCCTAGCTTTTTAAAACCTATGGAAACCTCCATTTGATTCATAAATGTACTAGGAATTCATATTAGGTGAAAACTATGAAATTATACTTGAAATAAAATGGTTCCATAACTCATATAAAATTCATATTATGACATAATAATTACCTTTATGAATGGTTACTATATCCTCCAAGTGGATTACCAACTAGTATTTGAAGATTCATAACTCCTCCCATGTTTTTTTGTACATCATAGAGGTTTTATATATATTTTTAGGGGTTAAAATGACAGGATTATAGTGTTTGAAGTGATGTATATGAGTGGTATGCAATATGAGTGGTAGCATGTTTCAATATAGAAATGGTGATATAGATGTATCAACCTAGAATACTATTTTTTTTATAAAAATTAATAGTTCTTAGTATGAATGAGTCCTATAATGAAATATCTCATAGGCTATAATTGCTTAATTTATGATGGGAAGCACTGATCTACCTAGAACCTACATACTATGGGCATTCCTCTAGCTACATGTCTTATTACTAGTGGAAACCTTATTCAAGGCTAAACATATGTACTTTTTTCCTAGTACCTATTATAGTGTGTTTCCATATTACTGAGCATTGATTCCACCTTTTCACGAGCATAAATATATATTTTTTCCTGAAGTAAAAAATAATTCAGAACTAATCCATTAAAATATTTTTTTCATAATGATAATTTCAAATGATCCAATTATAAATGATATAAAACAATGAAAAACAGGCATGAATTAACAATTAAAATATAGAATTAATGGAAATAAAATTAAATATTTTATGCATCTAATATTCACATAAATGTTCCATATTAGTTTTTAGGCTTGTTGTTCCCCATGTGTAAATAATCATAGGTAAATATCAAGAAGACTGATGAGAGCTTCATTGGATGGCTATAAATAGTATCCCAGAGTACCATTGGAATATGATAAATATTTTACTTGTGTATGGAGGAGGTCAAGAACTAGTTATCAAGGGATACAATGATACTAGAAACCAAACATACCATAATCATTTTAATTTTCATTTGTGATATATGTTTTCATAATGGAAGAGTTATGGTCAATAAGAGTTTGAATAAACTAGTTTCCATTAAATCTATAATATAGTATAAGTATATAACATCACTTATTATAGTAAAAAAGTTATTTGGTTACATAAATCCATCCAAGGGTTGGAGGTTGTGCCTAGAAATACAGGTGTTATCACACGATATTTTGATACTTCCATAGTGGTGGCCCTGTCTAAGAATCCAATTTCACATCATTGAATGAAGAATATACTTTAAAACTATGACCTCTTAAGATATTTTTCTCAAAGGGGTGAGGGAATAGTATGAATAGTATCCATAAAAGAGAACATTGTATACCAATTTACTAGAGAATTTCCTTATTATAATACTAAATATCATTTGATAAAGTGTGAATGGATTGTTCTTAACAGTTAGATTTAGTGCAAGGGTGAGGCCATTTGAGTTGGTTCTATTAAACCAACTATTTTTTTCTTTTGACTATCATAATATTAATAAATAAATTATTATATGATACGTTATTATGAATAATATAAATTTGATAATTACCATAGAGTTTTTTTCTTTGAATGGTAAGAATAGTTACCAACTATAATGAGATTTTGGTAATTCCTTGAAAATGAAATAAAATATATTTTTTATTACCTAGAGGAAATTATCTGATAGGAAACTGAATTCATTTTTACAATCATGTGTGTGATTATCATCATAGGATGAGGATTATTCACATTAGTTAAAACATAGTAATATAAAAGGATGGAGGTCCTCAAGATGTACCAAAAAAATTAATTCCACATGTTATATGGTTCATTAGATATTCATATATCTGGACATGTGTATTGGTCTTTACGATTAATATTATTATTAATGTATCTCAAGAATCATTTATTTTTATGTATTTTGAAAAAACTATGTTGAAAAAAATTCATAATAATTTATCATACATTGGTTTTTTCATAAGTATATAAGATTAATTGAAAATATAAAAAAATGATTTATCCCTTTTGAGTTAATTAAAGAAGATATATTAGGTCATTTTATTGAAATTGAACTATTTGATTAAGTGTATTTCCATGAAGTTTTATGGATGATTTCAATATAGGAAGTCAAGAGAAACTGACTCAATCATATTGTTTGATGAAATGTGTATGAAAAATTCTTCACTCAAGAAAAATGGTTAACCGAAAATCATTCATTATTTTCTTATGTACTCCATGGTTGGATTGTCCCCTCAAAAAAATATTATCCCTCACATAAGGAGAAAATTTATATTGTTTAGATATTTTCTAAAAATAACCTTACAGACACTATCCCAAATCATATTGGACTGTAGATTCAGAAAAAATCACATTATTGATGTTAATACTCTAAAATGGAGGTGGAATAGGAATAGTCAATTCAATGTCAAGGAGTAATACCTTATAGAATGTGATGGATCCATTTTACCATCACAATGGCTATTAAACATCAAAGAACATTTCATACAAACCTATTGTTCATTATGTAATGGAAAATATGAAAAGATAGGCTACTTGCTCATGTGCAATTGATGAAAGTAAGACAGCAGGTTGTTTCATCAAATTATTTTTGTTTATGGGATAATGAAAACACACAATATATATTTGTTGAGTGTGAATTTTCCTAAATAGCATTGAAATATTTCATATTCCTCTTCAATGTTGAAACATTCAGATATAGTAAGATTCACAACTTACAGATGCACATTTGCAAGGTTGTACTTAATGATCATATTTAGAGAATATTCATAGCTTCTATGACCTCCATATATAAATTAATTTGGGCATAAGGTAATGAAATTATATGTTACAATAGGCCTCCATCTATAAATTTGGATATCCAAACCATGAATAGGAATGTGAAGGCTATTAAAAATGTATAGGTGCATTAAATGAAAAACACATTTAATGATCTCAACGTTTTGAGGATTTTTAATGTTTCAGGAAAACCCATGAACACCCTATTGATGGGATGCTTTCACTAAATCCCATAGATATTTTCGTTGATGAAGGTGAATGTTTATGGGGCCACCTATCACGTTCCATGACCCTCATGAAATAGAGGTGTGTTCCGCACACATAGTGGATTTGTCAACCAATTTTTCACAACATTTTTAGAATATTAATTGCATAAAAAGATGATATTTCATCCATTATATACACCATCACGAATTTTTTCCACCAAAATTGAAATCCCATATTAATTGAATCAGATTCAGAAAAAACTTTTCAGGCCCTCAAAACAATATCTCGAAATGTACCTTGGAGAGTGTTACTCATTGGAATGACTGTATCAAACAGGTTCATCATCTCCAATGCATGGTTTCACATTTATATAGGGAAGAAAACCAAGCGACGGATGCATTTTCAATGTTATAGATAACAGAAATGAAAACCTTGTGGTCATACAAGTCTCCTCAGTACTGAGCACCTATGGTGGATTCAGATGTATAGGGGAGGGATGTACACTCAAATATGTAAACCCCCATTTAATGTATGAATTATCTATTGTCTTCTTATTATTAAATTTTTTCCAACACTCTCAGTCTTGGGGTTTCCTTTTAGGAATGAAACCTTCTTGATGAGATATCAATTGAAACTGATTATATAATATTTTAAGAATTCATATGATTCTTTTGTTCTTGTGACATTTTCTTCATTCGTTATGGGTTCTTTGATGTGTTGCTCGATGAAAATATTAGATAATAGGAATGTTTTCAGAATTACATAGAAAAATAGTCCTAGAGGTCACACAATATGTGTAATAATTATATTAGTTAAATTAAAACTGTATTTAATATTACTAATAAATATCATTCACTTCATGTGGATTAATAATTATTCAAGTTAGGTGTATCGTATAAATTCAATCACCAGTTTTTAAAGCTTAGATTATATGTCAGCGGAATATGAAATAAATAGTATTATGTTTTTAATAAATATAATATTAATTTATTTATTGAATGACTAATAAATATATATATATAATTATTTTAATAAATATTTTTTATTTTATGTTTTCTAAATTTCAAGGAGGATTAAATGAATGAGTTAATTTTGATATGAATATATTATATGTTATATAATATCCATAAAGTAAATAAATGTTTATTTATTTAATTAATTATATTTAAATATATGTTAGTCCGCACATGTCATGAAATATAATTATAATAATATTATAATTATTACAACATTACATGGGGTTTACATAAAATAAACCAATTAGATAAGGGAATATGTGAAGTTACTAATTATTTAACTCTTAGTATAATACCTAATTTAAAATATTTCAAGGGAATGTGAATTATTGTATATAATGTATTCTCCAAATATATTTTGATCAAATACCTGTAGATAACTTCGAAAGAGAACATTCATAAATGTGAGATAATCTCCATCCTCAATCTCAAGAATGAGAGAAATAAAGATTTTTATAGAAAAAAATACATCTTTTTGTGGTCAATGGTGAATGATGAAAGAGTTTTTGTTCATCCAAATTAGCAACCACTATACCAATGGTTATGGTCAAAAAATCATAGAGCACATTTAGACATTGCTATAAGAATTCTAGTTAGATTATTTACCATATATATGAGACTATGAGAGTGGCCACCAAATTCATCATTGATAATAATAATTATCATTATGAGTTAGTTATAAATTTAAATTAATTATAGATTATGTGGGAAAATATCCTCTCTAGTAATAGTAAGTGGTTTCATGCACATTATTCATTAGTTTTATCTATTAAAATCAATGAAAACAATTATTTGGAATAGGTCTGGAAACTTTTTCATTGGCTTAAAACATTTACAAGGGAACATAATTAAGTTTTTGTTTCAATGAACTAAAAAATATAAATTTAAAACACTTACATTTCTTCAAGTGGAGAATATCTTATCCTTAAATTATGTTAAGGGAATAGTGTTTTGGATGCATGTGGTTTATTTGCATATCCTATTTTTTATTTTATAAAAATAATGTGATTAATATTTGTTATTTCAAATAACATAATACCTCTAAAATATACATTGACTTCTTCCTCTTATTAAAGACTAATGAAATAATCATAGGTTTCTTAGTTTTATGATAATTGTGTGTATTAGTGGTGGGTGGGATTTTAATTTCCCTTGAACATAACTAATATGATGTCTCATAAAAAATATATTAAATGATCTATGAGATGTTATAGTGACCATTAGTATAAAATTAATCCAAAAATATTTTTATATAAGTAGACTTTTACATGATTTTGAAGTGTAAATCAATGTTTCATTATTTTATATTTTTTACAATAATAAATTTATCCCATAATTTTACCCTAATGTTTTTTCAAATTATTACCATCAACACATATATAACAGTGTTACTTGTATCTATATCAATTTTCATGCTCATTAAAGTACATAAATCAATATAACTAATTGAAATGGACTAGTTGGAATTAATGTGTTAACCACATTCACTCTATCTGACCATGATTTTTTTACCATTACATCTTTTCTAATTAATTTTTATTTTCACTCTACTATACTCCTATATTTTTATAGTATTATCACATTTTCCAACAATATATCCTATTTGTATTTCCTCACATCTTTAATATTGTTTACATTTTAACCTTTTCTCAATTTCATGATTGACATTATGTTATTCATCACGACTGGTAGCATCAACTGGTTCATAAACCATTGACCACATAACTAATTATTCATTTACTCTTAACTCCATAAATACAAGAGGGGACATATATTTTTATAAGAAAACACATTGTATATAAATAACTATTTTAATATGTCTATCGAATTCATTAAACTTTTTTTACTCTTTAAATATTGATGGAATGTAACCCCTCTATTATGTATCCAAATCCACTCATCATGGTCCCTTCTGACTTTCTAGACACCATATATATTTATACAACTATGGAATTACTTTCTCATACCAATTAGAGGGTCTTCCTAAATAGAATTTTCATTTCAAACAGATGTTTTTTAGTATATAATAGAATAATTTATTATTTTTTTGTAGAATTTAGGGCATAAAATACATTTACAATATATTATTATGTTGTTAATAGTTCATTCCCAAACCCTTACTAAAATTAACTTTCAAAAATCACAATTCATTGATGTAAACTGAAAGCCTATAATTAGACCATTTTAATTTAAAAAATTACATGGATTGATATATATTCCAACTCCAATATTTTTTCAAATATTCTAAATTAGGAGTTCTACTTTGTACATCAAAAGGTCTAATTCAATATATATATAGTCTAAGATGGAGGATTATTAAAACATTTATAAATTTTGGATACATAGGATTAATTTTATTCCACCATTGAGAGGTTACTTGACGATGAAGTTTCACATATTGGATTATTCAATCGGCATGCCACGTTAGTTTCAATTCAATATTACCATATTTATATAGTTTTATAAACCTTAGAATTATTGGAAGGTACCATAAAATATTCCAAATAATTTATTTATCATTATTTTATCAAAACACAACACACATAAGTGTGTTACTAAGTTATTCATGTTCCTTGAATAATAATATAAATTCCTTTGGAAAATAATTTATTCTGTCAAATAACATACCCATTCAACATAACATTAATTTAAAAATATATTTCTGAAAAGGATGCTCATTATAAACCAACGAAAATGGCATCATATTTATGTAAAATAATTATAAACCAACATTTGTGTTATTTTTTATGTGTACACATAAAAAATATCAATACAATGAACTTTTTTGTTATAATGACTTGTCAAATAGTTTTTAAAGGTACCAAAATCTTTAAAAAAGTGTGTCATGGGGTCAAAACCTAGAAAATGATGTCAAGTTTCCATGAAATGAAAAAATGAATGTTTATTCATTTTTAAAATGTTCGAATTTTAAACATGTCATTACGAATTATTATTTTTCTAGGATTCTTGTAAATGAATTTTTAGTGATTTTTAGACTAAAATGTGTTTGTAACAATCACATCCATTGAAAATGATTTTAGATTGATTTGAAATCACAGGAACACCACTATTGAGTTATTTTTAAAATATAGGACATTCTTTCATATCAAAGTATATAATTCTTTTATTAGTAAAATTTCATGTAAATTATATGTAAATTTAAAAATAATTAGAATATTATACCTATAGGTATCCTTTTTCAGTTTCAAGTGTCGAATAATATCTTAAACAGTTACATTTATGTTTTTAATGTGTTTTTCATGATGTATTATTTGTTTAATGTAATAATTTCAAACATTTTATTAAAAAAAATAATTTTCTTGAAACAATCGGAATATACATTTTTTGGATTTTCCATTAGAATTTATTTTCTTAAATGTTCATGATTTTAATTATAGGTGATAGATAGCAGCTATAGAAAGGAGTTTGACCATTATGATCCATGAAAAAATACAGATATCATTCTTGATGGTTCTTAGTTTACATGACATATTTATACTGTATCAATTATTCTATTGTAATTCTAATTTATTATTTTTAGTTTTAATTTATGTCTTTTTTGTTACTATTGATGAGATTATGTGGTTGGTTTTAGTTTATGAGATGATATAGAGGATGATGGATGCAGCGAAGGTCATGAGGTGGATATATATTGGGAATGAGTTATTGTTAGACATATTTTATATGTATATATTAACAACTGATGTATGGGTTCACTAAGGTTATGATAACTGAGGTTATGCTAACTATGATTGTTATAACTATGGATGTATGATTTGTGATGTATGTTTGAAGGATATATTTTTAATTAATCTTGTTGTTTTTTACATGTTAGAGTTTTTATATTTATTTTTAGTTATTAATAAATTTTTAAAATATAAATATTAAGAGAAATATTTAGAGGCAGTTTTTAAAAACTAGAACTAGATATATTATTGAAAAAATTAATTTTCAGTGGTTTTTATTCACTGGTGCTACACATAAATATCTCTAAATATATTATCAATGGTTAGGTTCATCTTATCCTTTTAAATTTTGGGTTAATTTTTTTTAAAATTATTCCTGAAATTAAAATTTAAACCAACAGTATATGCTCCAAAAAATTAAGCATAAAAATCATTGCTAAAAGAAAACTACCACATCTAAATTACCACTGACAATGCAATTGATGGAAATTTTAGTAAGAGAAATTAAATGATTAAGAAATAGTTTAAATAACCATTTGTAGAACAAATACCCACAAATAATGCCTTATTTTTTCTAGTGAAATATTTTTATCACTAAACAGACCATAAAAACCTCATAGTCACTCATCATTCCATGAAAACCCTCTATAACTAATATTTATTTTATTATTAAAATTATTCATATATAGATAGTAATTAGATTGTAATATCAATTTAACCATTATTAGGTTTCCATTTACCTTCACACAATAGACTAAAAAAACATTACAAAGAATCCTTGATTTCTTATTTACCCAACCATTACATGGTACTGGAAAAAGAATACATTTAAATAGGTAAAAATACATACTTATACATCATAATTACATTTATGTTGGTAACTTTATACCATTATGAAATAGTATGAATCATAGTTTACTTTTATGCATGTTGGGCATCCTCCTTCACAAGGGGACGCCCTGTAAGAACCCAGTTCTTCTCCTTGAGGTACGGGCTTCATATTTCTCTTTTCCTTAAGTGTTTTTAATAAAATATGGAAAATTTGAAAAATAAAAAAAATTGGAACTACACGCCATGTACTTTTCCACACGCCGTGTACTTCTGGCTTGTTGGGATGAGTACACAGGGCGCGTGGCTATATCCGCGACAAAGGCTGTAGGAACTGACAACACACCATGTAGTGGTTCATTACATGCCTTGTAGTCAGTAGGAATTCCAAAACAGCAGCACTACATGCCGTGTACTAAGGAGAACATGTCGTGTACTCATTTCGGCAGTCGAACAGTGTCGCGCTGGCGGAAAGCCTCCAGGGGAATAGTTATATGAAATGAGTACACACCGTGTAGTTGGAAGTACATGCAGTGTACATTGTATTTTTTTCTTAAAACAGGCAGTAGCCTCCTCATTTGGAAGAGGAGGCATTTAATCCATTTTCGAGCCAAAGAAGGAATCCAATCCTTTAAAGATCCGCTGAGTGTTCGTCTGGAATCTGATTCCACCTCAAACGATCTCGTTGGAACCACGCGGGTAGGCCCTTTCTTCTCCTTAAGCCATTATTAACAATTCTTTCACAACGAAAAGTTATTAACATTTGAATGGGTTTTTTTGATTGTCAGATCTATGCTGTTCTTGGGCGTTTATAGAGTCGATGTTCTGGTATAACATTCGCTGGCATTTAATGTAGGTGTCTTAGTGTTTATTTTTCCAACTATCATGTGTTTTGTGCATTTTAGTGCCACGAACCCTTGTTGGGGTGTCATTTGAATGAGTCCATTTCTATATTAAACAATTATAATTGAATAGGTGGTTATGTATGAAAATAAAATGTTGGTTGGGATAATTACTTGGATCCAGGACCATACTAAGGGGTTTGTTCCTCTCTTTAGCCGTTTGGCCTGGATACCCGAGGGTATGCCTTGTTTAAATTATGAATTACTTTTTCCTTGAGAGGAATTGTATTCAAATTGCATGTTTATATGTTGGGCATGGCCCAGTTACTTATGCCTGAGGGCAGTGTTTTTCTATAGCCTGAGGGTGTGACTGTATTAGACTGAGGGCATGACTGTTTTAGCCTGAGGGCGAAGTTCTATTTCGCCTGATGGAAACCTTTCATTCCTGAGGGCATAACTTCTGTTCCTGAGGGAAACACTTCGTATGCCTGAGGGATAGATTTATGTTATGCCCGAGGGCAATGCCTGAGGGAGAGATTCTGATTACCTGAGGGTGAGAATTAGTTTGTCTGAGGACGCTATCTATTTAAATAGAAATTCAATGTGGTTTTTTCTTATATTAAATGGATTAAATTAATTATTAAATGGAAATATAACTATTAAGTTAATTACTTTTGAGTACTTCGTAGTTATTTCATTTACTACTGCACCATGTTGTTTCATGCTTACATGTAGTTGGGCACAAGCCTTTTGTGGGTGCCTAATAAGATATATTTCTCACACCCTGTTTGGGGCGAACTTTTCGGCCCAAACAGATTATCTTTTGGCAGGTGTAGATAGGGGAAATAGTCCCTATATAGGTACATGATTTTTACTGAGGATTAGGAGGGCATGGTACTGAGCCTAGGCTCGCGATGCCACTGCCAGCTATTTTGCTTTGTTTTTTTGTACTCTACTTTTTGTTATACTGTGTTGATGTATGACATGTTGTGGTTGTTTTCATAGAACTTGAGACATGTTTCATAATTATTTATATATTGTTGGTTATATCCACTGTTGTTGTTTATTTCAGTTGTGTATGATTTACTGCTTCCGTTGTTTGTTGTATGTTTTATTTTTGTTTATTTCTTTACAATTGTCACTTTTTAGCATTCCCAAAATCTAGTAGAAAAATGTTTTGTTTAATTAAAATATATTATGGAATCCAATAATATTCAAATGATTTTTAATGGTAACAAGTACCATATGAAGCAACTAAAAATGAAGTATTTTCATTTTTTTCAAGAAAATGCATCTTACAGTGATTGTTACTCCGAAGCTAGAATTAATGTTAGATGAATACATTTAGTTTTAAAAATATATGGTTTCTATTTTCACTCTCTAATGGGTCATATAAAATGCGATGAACCATATTCTCAACATCTCTTATGGCATAAATTTGTTGGAGAAGCTTTAAAATACCTATTCTACCAATATAGGAAAAAATATATTTTTTATTCTTGAAAAAATAATGAATTTTAGGTACAAATAATTTATTTATATTTATAACTGTTTGAGTGAATATTAGGGTTGTTTTGTTCAGTTGTTTGGAATGATAATTATTTTTAATGATGAGGTTTTAGGACTTTTGTTTTTTAATACAATACACAGTTCTTGGGATAATTTGAGTGTTACTATAATAGGGTCTTCTTCTAGTGGGATTTTTAAATTCCATTTTGTTAAATCTTATGTAAATAATGAATATGGCAAGAGACATACAAAGGAGAAATATTGGTATGATATTTCATTCATAGATAATAGGCGAAGAAGTCGCGAAAAGAACTAGGGACAAAGCTATTGAGGTAGGAGAAAATTCATCAGAAAATCTATGATGAAAATGAGAGAGTTTTAATGTCATAATTATGGAATGAAAGGACATGTTAATAAAAAAATTTATTAATTGAAAAGAGAAAATGGAAAGATGAAAAATCATTTGAAGAATAATGGTGATGGAGATGATCATGTCATTTCTTCTATAGGTGGTGATCTTATTATTGTCTATGAATCCATTAATATTACTTATGAGGATTCTTGACAGGTTATTTGTAATGGTTACTATTTTAACATAGATTTGAAGAAATATTTATTAAAATCTTTTAGACCAGGTTATTTTGGTATTTTTAAGATGGGTAATTATTTTTAGGTTGATGTTATAGGTATCATGAATATTTGTTTAGAGACCGTCACAAAAAGTAACACGATTTTTGAAACTGTTCAACATGCATAATAGATTATTCTGAATATTATTTTTACTTGTATTATTGATGATGATGGTTTTATCACTACTTTTAGTGTTGTCCAATTTAAGATTTAAAAGGGTTATTATATTCTGTCTTGAGGGAAGATGGATCCGAGTTTGTATAGGACTAGATCATCTATTACTGTTGATAATGCTTTCATTTTTTTATGCCTTTTTTCTTCTATGTTATGGAATATGAGGATCAGTCACATTATTTATATAGGGTGTGGTTGGATGGAAAAAATAAACCTACTTCCATATTTTATGTGTGTCAAATTGTGCATGTGAGAACATTATATTGATGGGAAATAGAGAATATTTGGTTTTAGCAGTCAACCATTACACATAATGTCAATGGTTCTTGAATTAGCACGTTCTTATATTTATAATCCCATGAATTTGAATACCTTTAGTGATAGTATTTAATTTGAGACATTTATTGATGAAGACTCACTTATGTTTTGTGTTTATTTTTTCAATTCCGAAAGTCACGTGTTTTTTGTTTTTAAGAAATTTCATGTTTTATCTGAGATGGAATCTGGTATGAAGTTGAAAGTGTTCGAACTGACAAAGGTTGTGAGTATTGTGGTCAGTTTGATAAGTATGTTACGAAGGAAGGTATTCATAATTGGAAGATGCCTCCCTGGAAACCTCATATAAATGGTATATCTTATTGTATGAATAATAATTTCGTTTGAATGGGTTTATTGTAATGTTTAATAAGAATGATTTATTGTAGATTTTATGGTGGTAATTTATTTAATGATACTTATATTTTCAATTTATCACCTACAATTTCTATTTAGATAGACACCCTCGAAAGGATTTGGTATATATAAGGGATATATAATCACATACATGTTTATAGTTTTATGGATTTTGTTTATGTATTAAGAGAAGAGAATTCAAGACAGGATAGAAATTTATAAGGGTATATTTTTCTTGTCTACGGACATGATGAGTTTGAGTATATATTCTATGATATGACCATAATGAAACTTGTCAGAATCCAGGATGCAATGTTTAATGAGGATTATTATATTTTAAATAATAACAAGGGAGAATAATTTACTTCTCTAACTTCTGATGGATTGTTTAGTTTGGAGCTAGGTTATAATTAAAACATTCCAAATATACATTATTTTTATGATCGTGTTCATATGAAAAATAATGTTTAGGGGGAATTGTTTGGAGTAGATGTTTGAGATACACCTTCTCTTTTTGATCATCTGGACCCATGGGTTATTAACAAACCAATAATTCCTATTTATATATCATCTCAACATCATACTATTTCTACATGGTAATAACATGATGAGTAGGTACTCCTTACTAAAGCTGTATAAATAAAATCTTTTGATGTGGTGATGGAATGTGACTAGTAGGACAGATGGGTTGGAGTAATGGATGATAAGATGACATCATTGCACGATAACTAAAATTATGAGTAGTTATAATACCCATGGGTAAGAGAGTGTTTAAAAAACTGTGGATTTATCATATTAAAAAAGAAGAATCTATTTCTACTACATCATGCAATGAAAGGTTAGTTATTAAAGGATACCATCAGAATAATAGTATTGATTTTGATTATATTTTTTCACATATTTTAAAATTTCATCTATTTAGGTTGTTTGGGATTTGGATGCTAGTTTGGATCTATAAATTGAGAAAGTGTAAGGGAATGTAGTTGAAAGAATATTGTATTTATTGGATATAGGGATCATTTTATATATTTTCTAATTCTTTTTTAGGAACAATTATGGGTTCTCTTTGAGATTATAATATATTTAGAGGGTGTTTGGGGCTTGTTTGGAGCTCGAAACCCCAACCAGTGGATAAAAACACTAGGCTGCATGATTAAGAGTTACTGTGTGACCTAGCCTATATGTTCAATCTAAACTGAGTGGAGATAGATAGTTATGAGATGTGGGGAACACATTATTCCCTAACCATGATCCATAGGTTTCACATCCATGAAAAAAACTTCGGACTTTTTAATAGAGAAGTTGATCAAGATTGGTGCACAGTTTTCCTATTTGTGTAGCCTGAGAATGTGGGTTCCCTCATTAAGTAGTTAAAGGAATGCAGTTGGTGCACAGTTTCACCAACCGCATATCCAAACTGTGTGACCCAAATATTTTATCCAAATAAACCTTTTGATCGTAAAATCTTATAAATTCAACTCATCCTCTGGTTTTTCATTTCTTCAGACATAATTGGTTTTGGAGAACCCCCTTGAGTTCAAATCAAAGATTTTTTTCCCGTTCATCTGTTTAAGGTCCAATTTGATCCTCGTTCATCATGTTAGATTCAAATTGTTATGATCTTGATTCCTTTTTAGTCATTTTTTAAAGGTTGGTGTTGATGCCTCAATTAATTATTAAAAAAATTTCCTATTTATAATTGGAAGAGGGAGACACATTACGTTGCCTAAAGGCCTAAGGCCAAGTGGTCTGAATAGAAGGATTGAATGCCCATATTTTTGGCCAAGAGACCTCTCGATGAACAATACTACAATAGTACTCACACTACAACAGTTCCTGCTACAATACCACCGACGCAGTAGTACCAGCATTGTCCCTCCGCCGCAACAGTGCTTCCACTGCTAGAGTTTCCACCGCTGCTACAATGCTACTATAGTACCCTGCTATAGTACCACCACTGCAAGAGTACCTTAAGATTAATGCTCATATTCCCTATTTTTATGGGTTTTGTTTGTTCTACAAATTTCTTCCAATCCTAGCTTGACTAAATGTTTCTACTAGATAAAGTGAGTCTCACAAGTATGAGGTAGGTTGTCTATAAAATATTACTCATGTTTTTGTGTTTTTTAATAGGCGTCATTGTGTCACATGCTAGTTTCAGATTTTTTCCCCTAAATTGTAAGTGTATAAAATTGGTTGCTTTTTTGGAACTGAATGATCTTATTAATCCCCTTGAGATCGAATACGTTAGATGGATCCAACACGTTTGGTGTTCCCCCTTACATTCCTAAATGTATTGGATGAGAATATGGTCCAAGAAACTATTTGAGTGTTTGTTCATGCATCTAAATAGGGATATTATAAATAACGTGGATGGATGTTGTATTTTATCATGGATAACACTCTTATAAATAATTGGATTGGATTGTAGTTAGTGGTAACCCCATGATACCTATTTCAAATTGAAAAATGGTTGTTCCACTATTGATATTAAGTTAGAATATGAAATGGGTTATAGATTGGATCAAGCCAAATACGATGGTTATTTGATAATGACATGACAAAAGGGAATGAATAAACTTAATAAACATAATCAAGGGGAGTAAGACCCTTGTAAATTATCAAGAATTGGAATGAAGACCATTATGAATATATTATTCCAAATGGGAATGATGAACCTTTATAATGATTCTATTTGGTAAAGTCATCCCTCATGATACATTATGGCATGGCATACCTTGTGATAATATAAATTCATGGAATCCCTTATTTTGAAACCAGAAATGACATCCCTTACTTTGATAATAGGCCTAAATACCCTATACATTATATCAAGCATTGTATCACTTATAAATTCGATACTGGGCATGTAATCCTTTATGAAAGTGATACCAGTCATGTAATACCATATAAATGTGATTCTAGTAATGGAATACCCTATAAATGTGATAATGGGCATGCTTTCCCCCATATAAATGTGATACCTATAATTGTGACCTTTGACAATTGTTCAGAGTTATTCTAACATGGGCTGAAGTAGGTAGTGTCATCCTGGCTTCCTTTATGGAACTAAATTTGACCCATTTATAGTTTTTATTAGTTATTTACAATATTATATCTACACACATCCATATTATATACACAGACTGAATATTTATATAAATATTGGGTGTATACCTAATAATATTTACCTCAAAACCCATTTGGGACACTAATGGTACCCGAGAAGACCACATGATTGCTGATGTAGATAAGTGAATGAATCCTCTCATGAATGTGTGACATGTTGCTTCACTTACAATGGATCTTATACAATATGTCCAGCATGGATCATGGGATTATAGATTGATTTTTTTCTTTTTATATACATTTTTTATTTCCTATATAGTACTATTTCCTATTTATTATAATTATGTTTTCATGTTTTTTAGACAATATATTATCATATATGGTATATTATTTTGTCACTTATTTCGAATATTATCTTCAGTTTCTTGGTTATTTACCTCTTTTTCCCTTTCCTATACATCTTTACCCAACATACAATATTTAGATAACAGACAAGAGAATAGGATGGTTATTTATTTTAGTAATGAGTTGTTCCTAGCCATAACTATACCATGTACAATGAAACGGAAAATTAACTCAAATATAAATTGTTATTTTTTGTATTTTTGTTATTAAAGATTATTTGATTCCACCATTGGGTAAGGAACATGAATTGAAATTTTATGATTTATTTGAATGAGTTTTATCTTTTATCATATCCCTAATGAGATGAGGGAAAGGAAGCACTAAGAATATATTATATTTGGTACCTTATATATAATTCACATGCCATGTATATTCCATGACATACAAGAGAATTGTGTTGTTTTCATTACCTATTATTTCTAGGAGTGCATTTATTAATATAAATACAATTTTTTGGCTAATGATTCTTGTAAGTGTTTGAGATAAAAACATAGTTGGTACATAGATTGGATTACATGACCATTGTAGTCTCTTCAAAATTAAACTATAGCTTACACCCTAGGAAATTGACTAAGGAACGTTGTGTCATAGACCATTAGTCACATGGAACGGAACATGATATGGTATAAATTGAATCGACGCTATATTTTAGTTCAGAAGGTGTATAGTCGCTTATGGATTGATAGTGATGAACTATTTTTGGTCAACCATCTAAATAATAATTGAAATATAAATATAAATCCTATGAAATGGGAATTGGAAAACATAAAGCTTAACCTTTCCCCAAACATAGTCTTGGGTAGTAGGTAGTGTCTCTATTATTCCATATAAATGTTATATAACCTAGAAATGAATTTTCGAGCTTGCATTGGGGTGTGAATTTGAAATATAAAGTCCATGTACATGTTCTACTAATATATTAATGGATTTAAATGTTATTGAATCTTATATGAGGCATATGTTTGGAAATTTTAGACCAATTCCCCCATGACATCCACTAATCATATTCTAGGAGAGTGGTGATGACCATGCCCAGGGGTTAATGGGACATGATCCACTAGTTCTACCTCCAGTAGCACATCTTGTGGAATCTATTTCTATCATTAATGTGTCTAATGATTTCCATTATCAATGAGGCTTTCTACGATATATGTAGAATATATAGGGAGATCCATTATCTTCCCCTTATATGGGAGAGTTAACTCGAGAGTTATAGCATCATCATCTGCCATCTTTTTGGGGGGATGTTGTCATGACCTGACCCTAACTAGGCTCAAGACACAACTACCCCAGGCTATCCTCCAATGGCTAGGGGATAACGACATTTGCCTACGGCTAAACAACTAGGGGAGGCATTTTCATGAGAACCTGTACACACACACACAACCCACTCAATGCAGAAGTGAAGAGTAAAAATAAAAACAAAGTAAAGTAATGTGACCACTGCTATAAACAGACCACAAAAGGTCCATTGAACTCTAAATAGTATGATGTTAGTGCAGTAGGAAACTGAAAAGAAAAGGGGAAAAACACACTCCCAACATGAAAAATGTCACAACCTGGCAATAGGTAAACAAAAGTAAATTGTTGGGAGAGTCCCACACCTAGAACCTTACTATGACCACCATACGCAGTCCAAGCTCTCAAACTCCTATGTTCCACTGAAGTCATGACCAACCTGTCCATGGTCTGAAAGGGCACACCAAGTGCGGGCAAAGCCCAAGTAGGGGTGAGTATAAAAATACTCAATAGGATGCCCTAAAAGCTCTAGGGAGAAACAATGGAGGTACTAAAGAGGCGAGAAGTAGATCGAATAGGGAAAAGTAAAAGAGTGCAACTGAGAGTGCAGTAAAGAGTATATCTCAACCCAACAAGAGGATGGAAGTAGACTCATCAAAACACAAGGAGCTAGAAATAGTGAGAAGAATAATTCTTTTCGATTCTTTTCTACCAATAGCAGGAGAGTAGACTCATCCAACCATAAGAATCTAGAAATGGAAGGCACGTGGCATAACCCATGCACATTCGCCTCTCCCGGATGGAGTGTAACCAAAACCCAAGAACTGGGTACTATAAAAAGGTTTATACATATCCATATGCTCACAAAAGAAACCCAAACAAGATCGTAAGGGGATCTCCATCTCATAGATCAGACCAAGAAAGTGAGTCACCAACAGTCCCAGAAGTAAAGACCATCGATGTCGTAGTACCCCCGACTTCTGGTATGTAACCCTTGTTTTATGATTTTAAAGTACATGAAGTATAAGATAAATGTTTGGGAAAGTTTGGAGACTTTTAAATGGTCAATTGGAAAAAAGTTGGTGATGCACGGGCTTCGCAAGGGTTTCCCAAACGACGAAGAAGCTATGAAGGTGGTGTCACCTTGGATAGAGGAGACCGCCTGGTGTTCACATGGTTTGGGAAAAACCGTGTGAGGAGGTCATGTAGAGAACCCTTTCCAAGCAGTTACTACCGCACAGTTAGGACATGATTTGACTGACCATGCAGACTAACCGTGTGAAGTCAATATAGATCCTATTTTTAACGATCTAATCCATTTTATCTTTAAAACCATTCATTTTTTCATCTAAACGGCCCTAACTCAGGATTTCTCTCTGGTGAAGGTGGGATAACACTTTCCAAGAATTTTGGATGCGATCTGGAAGTTTTCTTTGGCGTTTAGTGGTCGGTTGATCGAGGTAAGTATCATTTCATTTATTTTTCATAGATCTACTTCTTTTCTCTTGATGGATCCTTAGATCTACACCCGTGGTGGGTAGATCTATGCTAGCGGATGACTTTTAAGTCAGGTATAGGTATTGTTGGTGATAGGGGAAGGAATATAAGGAGGTTTCGTGTTGTTTTGACCCGGTTCTTGGTTGGTTTCGCCAAATTTGTTGATGTAGGTAGCTTCAATATTAACTCCTCTTAATATAATTGATTGTCTTAGTTTCAAATTAATTTATTTGAATGGAATTGATTGTGAAAAGCATGGAATAAATCTTCCTTAGCGATGATTTATTGTTTTTATGGAATTGTGAAATGTTGGTGAATTATCGTGTAAAGTGATTTTGTTTTTTGAATTTCAAATGTCGATTTTAAATTATGGATTTGATGGAATGGGAAATGGTTTGATTAATGATGGGTTTTAAATAAAAAGGGGTGTTTTATTGAAATGGTTTTAATTGGTTGAACCCACTATATTTTTTTGGAAATGGTTTTCAATAAATGTTGTTTTATTGGAAGGATGGTTTTGGCATGATTGTTGTGAATGTGTGGTGTGTGGTCATGTTGCGTATACGAGGCTTGGTTGAAATAGGACATTATGCTCAGTGCCAAACCTTTAATGCCACATGAGACTTTTAATTACGTGGCATGTTTGAAATAAGACCATGTGCTCATTGCCAAAGGTGTAATGGATCATGGAAAACAATTACCCTGTGACGACTTGGTAGATCGATGAGAAACCGCTCATGAGTATGGAACTATCATAACAAAGCATGCGTGGTTGATTTCACGGGTTTTTGAAATGGTCAGGATTCCAAAAGGGATATCGTGAAATGGTTTGAAAGCTTGCTTGGTTATTTTTATGAAAAAATAACTTGTTGGAAATTGGTTTCAAATGCACTTGGATGTTTTGGGATATGATTGGTTGTGAAAGATTGTTTATATCTTGTTATAAACATTTTTGAGAAATTGTTTTATATAAACTATTTTATATAAATTTTGGCTAACTATTCTATCATAGTGGCATGAGTATTGATGTCATTGGGGAAAACCTACTGAGTTTTATACTCACCCCTACTTTGGAACTTTGGTGATTTTGTAGATGTCATCTTCTGTGACATAGGTAAAGGAAAAACATCTTATTGATAGTGGTTCATGGTGATGCTTGGGAGATGTGGTGGTGCTTAGTGCATGGAACTTGGTGTGGTGCCATGGAGGGTGTCTCAGATTATTTAGGGTATTTTTTAATCTTCCTCTTAGTACTCTAATTTTGTGTTGGTCTGTGTTTGTGGTGGAATAGTGTAGTTTTCTTTTGGTAATGCATGAGTCAGTTGTTGGATAAACGTGCATCATATAGTGGTTGTTAGTGATGGTTTGGTTGGTTTATTTCTCAAAGGGTAAATCGTCCCCCACTTGCATTGAAACCCATTGGCATTTATTTCCAGCCTTTGGTGTCTTGGGGATTTCACTTAAGGCCTAGTAATGACTCGTTGTACTATCAAGCCAATGAGGATAAACGGGTAATTAAAAATGGTATCATCTTGTTAGCTCCTTTCCTAACAAGTGGTCATCGATATTATTGGTCTTGGAGTTGAAATTAATTCTTGTATATTCCTTGGGAAATCTTATACAAGAGTAGTATTTTCAGAACATGAAATGTATATCAGAAAAAGATGTTGCTAACCCGTTTATGTTGAACTTCAAGTTACCAGGGTGTTGGGTACATATGTGTTTAGGAAACCACTGTAGAATTTCGAAAATCACATTGTCAAGGATTTAGCTAATGAGATGAGCATGACTTGCATTATAGAGGAATGACACCCCATTAGGGTTTCATATCTCATTGAGAGGAATGAGAATTTGAAAACAGGGTATTTGTTGTATTTTGAAGATGTGTTGATTTTA
Organism: Viscum album; assembly: GCA_963277665.1. Lineage (NCBI taxonomy): Eukaryota > Viridiplantae > Streptophyta > Magnoliopsida > Santalales > Viscaceae > Viscum > Viscum album. The sequence goes on from OY728155.1 coordinate 1,454,240,924, forward strand.
AAAAAGTATGTTGAATGTTTTAAAAAATGGTTGAACATGGGAAAAAGGATTTTTTTGGAAAAACAATGTTTTGATAGAAGATGTGATTGAATTTTAATTATAATCCATCTGTTGTTAGAGAGTGTTATTGATGGAGTTTGTTGTCGGTTTAGAAAATGGCACCTGGTAGGCATCGTCAGAACCAACCCGAAGAAGCCGTGGAAAATGTGGTTGCCCCAGAACCACGTGTGAACCAAGAGCTGGTTTAGAGTAATTTCTAGGCATTTCATGTTGTGGATACAGGGAACCGGAGGAATGAACCAAGGTATGTGGATCATTCTATCCAGTTCATGAAGCAGAATCCTCCAAACATTCGGGATGATGCTGAACCGAAAAGGCAGAGGTGTGGCTAAGTAGGATGAATTGTATCTTCGATTTCATCAGCACACCATCAGAGATCAAGGTCAAGTTGTCAATGTATATGCTGGAGGATCTTGAATGACAGTGGTGGGAGCTAGTAGTGCAGGCTAAGGTGGATCTAGGCCTAGGCTGGGAGGAATTTGAGGAATTGTTCAAAAAACAATTCTATCCTCACACATTCACGATATAGAGGACGACATAATTTATTAGACTGAAGTAGGAGAATCTCTCTGTCATGAAGTATGCGGCTAAATTCATGAATATAGTGTGCTTTGCACCAGATGTTGCTGCATGTGCATCACTGAAGGCACAGATCTTTGAATCGGGGTTGCAATAAGAGGTTTTCTTGAAGATATTTGTGCTTTGTATTACAGATTATACGAAGATAGTAAACATAGAAACAGTAACTGAAAGAGACATATGAGGAGTTATGGTATGAGGAAGTATGATGATACCCATGGGAACAGGTGTGAACTCTAATGTTGGGATCAATCAGAAGAGGGACACCTACTTCATAGGTGGGAGTGCGAATCAAAATCAGACGGCTGGATCAGTGAATCATCCTCCACGACCCATGATGAATGTCGGGTGTTTTCAATACGGCTCAATTGATCACATGAAACAAGAATGTATAGCACCACCGAGAGCATGCACAATTGCAACAAGATGGGGCATCTTTAGCGATATTGTCGCAATGCTCCACGGTCGGGTGTTCGTGACACTTCTCAGGTGTCGCAAAGATATCATGCTTCGACATGGAAAGGACAACAAAATCAGCCTCCCCTATAGAACACATCTAGCAATGGGGATTCCAGGAATACCATGAGTCCTCAGGTAGCGCAATATCAACAATGCAATAAAGAGAAAAGTGCAGCAACAAAGTAATTGTATGGAGCAGAACAGGTAATTTTGGATGACCATTCTGGACCATCTATGGTGAGAGGTATAGGTTTTTCAAATTATACCCCCATTAAAGTCTTGTTCGAAACTAGTGCATCACATTTGTTTATGGATTCTCGTAATTCTGATTTTTGGAACGTAAAACTTGAAATGATGCCTTCTGTGTTAAAACGTAAAACTCCTCTCGATGAAAGAGAATGTAGATCCTTCGTGTGTAGAGCGTGTTCTATAACTGTTAATGGAGTTGAGATGGAAAGGGATTTATCTGTGCAGGAGATGGATGTATATGATATAATCATGGGTATGGATTAGTTGACAAGGATTAAGGATCACATCGACTGTTATAGGAGAATGGTTTGTTTCACAACTTAGGACGGTGTCGACCATCTCATCAGAGGAGAAAGGATAGTAAAGAAATGTGCCAGGAGCTTGTTGTCACCAATGGTGGGAAACACATCTCACCAATTGGCATCATGGAATTTGGAATCAATGGATGATTTTGAGGAAAATAGTTTTCCAGCTGTGGTGGATCAATTTCTAGATGTCTTTCCCAAGAACTTCACAGAGTTACCACCTGTAAGAGAAGTAGAGTTTACAATTGATCTTGTTCCTAGGACTAGTCCAATATCACATCCATAATATAGGATGTCTCCAACAAAGTTACGGGAATTGAATGTGCAGTTAGAGGAGCTAGAAAGGAAGGGTTTCATCCAGTCAAGCATGTCTCCGTGGGCATCACCTGTTTTGTTTGTAAAGAAAGCAGATGGAAATTTGAGGCTATGGGTAGATTATCGTAAACACTACCAAGATTCGTTAAAGAATAGATATCCACATCCACGAATTGATGATGTGTTTTATCAATTGATGGGAGCTCAGTGGTTTTCTAAGATTGACTTGCGATCCAGATACCATCAGTTGCGAGTGTGGAGGGAGGATATTCTGAAGACAGCCTTCAGAAGCAGATATGGCCACTACGAATATGTAGTCCTGCCTTTTGGTCTTATGAATGCCCCAAAAGTCTTTATGGAATTGATGAATTGTATATTTTAGTGATATCTGGAATCATTTGTTGCGGTGTTTGTGGATGACTTATTTGTGTATTCAAGAACAAGAGCTGAGCATGAGAAACACATGACGATAGTGTGGGAAATTTTGAGACACCATCAGTTGTATGACAAATTATCAATGTGTGAGTATTGGATACAAGAGGTATCCTTTCTAGGCCTTGTTTTTTCTGAGAAAGGTGTTTTAGTGGATCCAAAAAAGATAGAAGTTGTTCTCTCTTGGCAACCGTCAAAGAATGTCTTGGAAATACGATGTTTTTTTTTGGACTAGTTTGTTATTACCGACGTTTTTCCAAGACTTCTCAGGACTTGCTTCACCTATGACAACATTGAAAAAGAAGAACAATGCATTTCAATGGACTGATGAATGTCAGAGATCTTTTCAAAAGATGAATTTTTTCCTTACATCAGCACCAATATTGATATTTCCGGAACCAGGACAGGGGTATGTGGTGTATTGTGATGCTTTAGGAATAGGTTTGGGTTGTGTTCTCATGCAAGGAGACCATGTGGGTTTTAAAGAACCTAAAATTTCACGGAATTGTTTTTTCTTAAATACTTTGGAATATTACGAGTCTGTGTCTTCTAAAGGCACATGATTCCGTGGCCCGGTGTGCTCGGAATCAATTTCTGAAGTTTTTCTCTGGTACGTTCTGTGAGTGAACCAATATGTTTTCTATCTTTTGAACCGGTATCTAGAATTGAAATCTGAGGGCACCGATGAACTCGCAGTGCCTGTAATTTTTTTAAGGAGACTTTTACTATAATGGAATTTGAAGTGGGTTTGAAGTTATATTTTGGGGTTTAATTAAGTGGTGAATAACATTTTTTGTACAATTTTATTGTAGGGAGGTTAAATTCCTCCCATGGGTAGTTAAGGGTGGGACCCACATCCACCTAACTACCCAAGGGTGGATGGTACGAAGGTGGGGCCCACAGGATCCCCAAGAATTCATTATACCTCTATCTCTTTAAAACCCCCTCTTTAGTTTTGGAAAACCCTACCTATTAATTATTTTCCAATTAGTTTAATTAATGGTGATATACATCTCTGTTCCTTTAATAATTTGTCAACACGTTATTAAATGTGGTGATTTAAATTTTCATAGTTTCATTGCTTGTGTAATTAAATAATATGAGGAGCCTATTATTTAATTTTGTGGAAGTGCATTCATTGTGCGAAGGAAGATCGAGAGATCTCTTGATATTTTGGATTAATGCCAGCTTCTAACGATGAACGACGCCTCTTTGGAGGATGAAACGCCAGTTTCTCAGAGAATGACAACACACCACCCCTTTCTATTCTCCTCGACAAGAGAGGACACACCACTTCCTCCTTGGCGCACTCTGATGATTCCTATCATCCCTTTCCATGCGATGTCTTCTACCGCGACTCCGATGTTCGACATTAATTGTTGAGGTATGGGAAAAAAATTTTATTTGTCTTTCATGAGATTTATAGCCTTGTAAATTGCGTTTAAATTGTTGGGTGACGATTTGAACCTCAAACGCGGTGGGTGAGGGTTAACGAACAAGTCCGGACTCACCAATATTTTTTTCTTGATGCGCGGGGTGATTGGAGACGATGAAACGTGACCGCAATTGATAATCTGAGCCTTTTTAGTGGAGCTCAGGTCTTGAGACGACCGCAGGCACAAATAAGAGAAAAAACGGACCATCGGAATATCTTCGGTGGCCCACGGAGTACCGCGGCGCCGCGGGTCACCGGTGGCTGGCCCCCTGGAGGCGGCAGCGCCCCAGCGCACCTCCGGTAGTAACCTGCAACAGTTGAAGCCGCAACGGCGAGGGAGGATCCCGCAGCAGTGAAGGAGGATCTCGCAGCCATGCAGGATCCAGGGGAGAACGCATCGCCAGCCAGGCACCGCGTCCGCAGAATAGGGGGGCAGCCCCCCCCCCCCCACTTAGCTCCTTGGCCGAGCCAGCGTACCCCCCGGCCAGGCCTGGCTGTGCCCAACCGGGTCGGTCCTTGCCCGACCAGACCGGACCTGGACCCGGGTCAGGTCGACCAGGTTCGGTCCGACCTGGGGAGGGGGGGGGGTTGGGCCTGGTCAGATAGGGCCCAAACCCCCACTTTAGACCATTTTTCTTTCGTTTTCCAATAACATGAGCTAAGGACCTCCGTTCGACGTACCGTCAGTTGCATAGTAATACTTGGATCAAAACGGTCATTTTGGTATATTACACTTGAGGTTTCGATATATTTTGGGTAAGGCCGAGTTGGTTCGAACCTGAAACCATCCTAGCCCTTAGAGTGGAATCACATATAATTGGAGTATGGTCAGGTTGGTTTTAGATTAAAAACCAATCGGGCCCCTGGGACGTAAAAGACAATAACTCTCATACCGAGCATACGATTGATGCACCGTCTATCACATTGGGTTTCTTTTGAGGAGAACAAACTTTGGGATACATCAACTCTGGACATCATGATAGTTGATTATAGCCTCTCTTGCTCAAGGAGCGGACCCTCCCTAAATCGAGAATGCTGTGTGTGGGAACCCTAGAGCTGGATGCGATTGCATCGACTACTGTACTGGAATCCTCTATGGGTTCGACAACAATGACTACCGTACTGGCATCCTGCATGGGTTCGATAGTGATGAATTCTGTTCTTTTATCCTATGTGGGTCCGGTAGTATTGACCTCTGTACTTGTATCTTGTGTGTGTCCGGTAGAATAGCTGGTATTGTATCCTTTGTGGGTCTGACTGCTTAGCTGGACTTGTATCCTATGTGGGTCTGACAGCTTAGATGAATCAGTGACTACATCTAATCATCTCTATCGCTATACAAAATATGTATACCTGTGTGAGCTGAGTATTTATTTTCAATCATTATCATCAATGTGATTGACTTTCTTTCCTGTGTAGACTGGGTTGTGCTTGGGATCGAGAGTTGGAGACGAACTATAACTGATGACATAGGTATATGTATGGGAATATACCTAAGTAGAGTTGATTGATACTTCGTGATTGTATCTTACCTTTTTGGTTTATCCTTCGTGGAATCCGAGAGACCTTCAGGGGTCTCGGGGTCCATACTGAGTATTGTATACTCACCCCTGCACAGGCTATGCTCGCACTACGTTATGTTGGATGAAGAATCCAGACAACACTGATCGAGGTGGAGGCTTGTGGAGCTGGATGGTACCCAGAGGTAGACCACATGGCAGGACATACACTGAGAGGACGACCGGAGCCGAGGATCTGAGGAGACTATCTGTACCCACCCATCAGGTGGGATTTCTAGAGGAAGACTCAGTGTTGTTATATTACATTACTGCTCCTGTACTTTCCTTTTAGTTATACTATACATTCAGTTGGGTTTGTATACTGGCCCTTTTACTTTCAGCACCTACTTTTGAACTCTATTTTTTTTTGTGCATACTTCACTTGCGTACTCTATTGTGTTTTTATTTACTTTTTAAAAGGTGATTCCTTTCATTTTATCAGGATTTATTCCTTTAATGATAGTCTCCAGCCCCTGGCCTATGGAAGGTGGGCTTGGGGTAGTCACGACACGGGCCCCGAGGACATGTCGTGAGAAATGGGTATCAGAGGAGTCGGTTCTACTTCAGAACTCAGGACATCGATCTTTTATTTCTATGAAGCAATAGTGCTAAGAGTATTGAGTTTGGTTTTCAGTCCAAGGATTCGAATATTGGTGCGGCGACCGACATATCCATACACCAGGACCCTGACCTCTAATTTTTGACTCAGTGCATGAAAACACTGATTACGTGTGTGTTTCCTTTCAAAAGTTTTCTCTGTGATTACTTTGTGTCAGCTCACCAGGTAAAATTTTTGACCAAGGCTCAACTGTTTCATTTCAAGATGGCCCCACGAAGGCAGCCAGCCAGGGTTCCTAGTTACGTGCGGGATGGAAGCCCACTAAGCGATGAGGTCGCGGTGCAGGGGCCCATTACAGCAGAGGCACCAGTGGTACCACTATCTATTGAGCCACCGATGCTACCTACCCCAGCGGCGGAGATTGCACGCCGCCTGAGCATGTTGCATGAGTTTCAGAGGCAGAGGCCACCCAGGTTCCACAGAGAGACGGATCCTCAGGCATCTGAGGATTGGATAGAGGTTATCGTTAGAGTCTTTAGATTTGTAGGGACACCAGCAGAACATATGGTTATCCTAACCGCAAGTCTCTTGCATGTGGCAGTAGGTAGATGGTGGAGCCTGGTGCTCCAGGTGCACAATGAGGCATCACTAATTTGGACTGACATTGAGAGCCTCTTCCGCTCAGAGCTTATACCAGCCACCCTCCGTGTGGTGCGCATCCATGAGTTAATACAACTGCAACCGGTAAGCATGACAGTAGCCCAATACTCGGAGATATTTACCAACCTCTCGCACTACTCCACATACATGGTATGGGACCCATTCTTCCGGGCCTGAACCTTTCAGCATGGATTAAGGCATGCGATCAATGTTTCAACAATTCCCTTCAGGATCCCGATGCAGGAGGGGGTGCTGGAGCGAGCCCTTTTAGTGGAGAGCTTTCTCACTGAGCAGCCATTAGAAGTGAGACCCCCCGTAGGGAGACACAGAGTGGATTATTCTACAGCCGCATTTGACAAATGTCATAGGGGTTAAAGCAGACCAGGAAATCAGGTGGGAGACCTCAGGATATAGGTTTGGATGTGTGGGGCACACGAAACAGAGCCAACCTTATGAGGAGCAGACAGTGCTATGCATGCAGCGGGCAGGCCCACATGGCTTGTAACTGCCCAACCCACCATGCATACAAGCATCAGACAGTGGAGGGACCTCCCAAGCAGAGGCAGAGTATTGAACATGGAAGTCCTCAGGGAGCAGTAGAAAGAGGCAAAGGAGCTGGTCTGGCAGTGGGTGGTATACGACATTTTGAGGCTCTACCACCACCACCCCCAGGAGGTCCACCCCGATCACAGGTAGCTAGAGGGAAGAGGCAGGCTCCACTCTAGGAAGCAAAGTCTTTCGATCATGGCGCACCTGAGATGATTTGAGGAAATATCTATTTCTACACCACCCATGATGTAGTTCTTATAAACACAGTTACGATTCATTATTTTATTGCTGCTACCGTTTTTCGGAGGTCGAAGATTCTGATAGAGCCATTGGCTCGATCCGTACGACTAGAGACTGCTACGGGAGAAGAATCGATGATTACTCACTCGTGCTAGTAGTGTGATATTACACTAGGAGGTGAGAGTTTCAACTGGGATATTATTTTTTCGGCGTCGAGGCCATACGATGTCATCTTTGGTATGGACTCGTTATCTACAGTTCAGGCCCAGATCGACTGTATTAAGTGCAATGTGCGGTGTGTCTTCATGGATGGGACCAGGTTCACCTTCATCGGCTAGAGGGGATCCTTTGTAGCATAGGATGTACTTACGCAGAGGAGAGGGCAGCCGATCACACATCTGTTGGCTAGTCTCATCCTTGGAGTTGTTGATGTGCGAAGTCCGGGTTTTCCTATTGTGGTGGATCAATATGCGGACGTTTTCCCTAAAAATGTTCCAGGATTACCTCCTAATAGGAAGGATGATTTCTACATAGACCTGTACCTCGTGAAATAACCTATATCTACTCCATCATATCATATGTCACCCACCGAGCTTCGTTAGTTGCAGGTACAACTAGAGGACCTACATGGGAATGGTTTCATCCGACCCAGTGTTTCACCCTGGTCTTCTCTGATATTGTTCGCCAAGAAGGCAGATGGGAGCTTGCGACTTTGTGTCGACTACCATCACCTGAACCAAGTGACGGTGAGAAACATGTACCCACTTCTGAGGATTGAAGATCTCCTCGATCATCTCAAGGGAGCACGATGGTTGTCAAAGATTGAGATTAGGTCAGGCAATCATCAGCTCAGAGTTCGGGACAAGGATGTGCAGAAGATGGCCTTCAGGTGTTGGAATAGACACTATGAGTTCTTGGATATTCACTTTGGCATGACCAATGCTCCAGTAGTGTTCATGAGTCTCATGAACATGATATTCCAGCCTCACCTTGATTAGTTTGTTGTAGTCTTTATTGACGACATATTGATTTACTCGACTACCTAGGAGGAGCACGGCTACCACTTACGGGTTGTATTGGATATACTCCAAGAGAACCAACATTATGGTAATCTATCGATGTTCCAATTATGTATTTGAGTGGTTCACATCATAGGGAACATAATCTTAGAGGTGGGAGTTGCAGTGGATCCCACGAAGATGGAGGCATTACATTCTTGGGAGCCACCCCGGAGCATGACAGAGGTGCGATGTTTCCTAGGTCTGGGTGAGTACTTTCAGAGAATTTTTTAGGACTTCCCTAGATTTGCAGCACTGGATAAATCTTTGATGAAGAAGGGGAAACCCTTTGTGGGGTTAGATAGATGTCAGCTGATCATCCAAGAGATGAGGCAGAGGTTGACCAGTGAACCCATATTGATGATGCCGGAAGAGGGAGTAGGGTACATAGTTCACTACGATGCATCAGGGACCAGACTTGGGTAAGTCCTGATGCATGAGTGAGTAGTGATCACTTACGGTTCACGACAGTTGAGGCAGCATGAACAGAACTATCCTACCCATGACCTGGAGTTAGAAGAAGTGGTCTTCGCCCTGAATATGTGGGGACACAATCTGATGGGATAGCGCTTTACAGTCTACTATTACCACCAGAGACTTAGGTACATTTTCTTGCAAAAGGGCATGAACCCGAGACAGTGGAGATAGCCTGAGTTACTCCAGGATTATGACTTTGAGATTTTCTATACTCATAGGAAGCGCAACGTTGTGGATGATTCTCTCAACAAGAGATCGTTCATTCAGCTTCTTGGAGAGGCGATGGAACAGTTAGCTGATTTGTAGAAATCCTTCATAGATAGGGATGGGGAAAAATATATACAGTCCCTCATAGTCACTCTTCCACTTCTTCAGTGGGTCAGAGAGGAACACCATGTGGATGTTGACTGTGAGGCGCGACGTACTCCGATATCCTCAGGGCTGGCACCCGATGGATTTTATAAAGGCGAGGAGCACGTCATCCTTTTTAGGGGATGTACCATGGTACCAGTTGCACTACATGAGGAGGTTCTGAGGGAGTTCCACACCTCCCCTCCAGTGGTACATCATGGAGTAGCAATGATGTATCAGGACCTCAAACGACAACAATAGTGGACGGGTATGAAGAAGGTTGTGGCAGAGTACGTTTCTCGATGCCTCACTTATCCACAAGTGAAGGCAGAGCACCAGGTGCCTGTAGGATTGGTAAATCCCTTAAAGGTACCAGAGTAGAAGTGGGATCGGATATCCATGGATTTCTTGATAGGGCATCCACGCACTTCCATAGGGCCCAACTCTATATGGGTGATTGACGACAAACTCATCAAGTCGGCCCACATCCTACCGATCAGGGAGCATGGATCAATAGAGGGATTGGGATACCACTACATCCATGAGATCATATGACTCCATGGTGTTACATCATTTATCGTCTCCAATCGAGACACTCACTTTATTTCAAGACATTAGAAGGGGTTATAGGAGGCTTTTGGGACACATTACTACGCCTGAGCACTGCCTTTCACCCACAGACGGATGGCCAGACAGAGCGGACCATTCAGAAACTCGAGGAAACGCATCGTGCATGTGTCCTTGACTTTGGTTGCATCTGGGAGGATCACCTACCCTTGTTGGATTTTGAGTACAACAACATCTACCACTCCAACATTGGGATGACACCATACGAGGAACTGTATGACCGACCATGAAGTTCACCTCTGTGATGGACTAACCCTGGGGAGTCAGCCCTCGTAGGACCAGAGATTGTTCTGGCTATGATGGAGAAGGTTCAGATCATCCAGGAGTGGATGAGGACTACACAGAGCAGACAGAATCCCTATGATGATAAGTGTCAGAGACCACTGGAGTTAAATAATGGAGACAATGTTTTCTTATGAGTTTCACCTCGACGTGGATAAAAGAGATTTGGCCAGGGTGGCAAGTTATCTGTGCGCTTCATCCGGACTTTTCAGGTCCTCAACAGAGTAGGTGAGGTGGCTTAACACCTGGCCCTTCCACCTCAGATGCATTGGGTGCACGACGTCTTCCATGTATCTTAGCTGAGGAGATACATGCACGACCCGACGCACATCATCGACCACGAGGAGTTGTACATTGATGACGGGGTGAATTTTGCAGAGGTCCCGGTGGAGATTGAGGATTGATAGGAGTGGATCCTATGTGGGAGTCCATTCCTCTTGTGTGCATTCGTTGGAAGCATAGTATTTTCTAGGAGAGCACAAGGGAGTGGGAGGCTCAGATGTGTGCTCAGTACCCTTATTTATTTCCCTAGTTTATGTTGTAGCTTTACGGGGACGTAAAGCCCTGAGGTGGGAGTAATGTAAAGACCATGAAATTTATAAAAAAAAATTCTATTCGTAAATTCATTGGCATTTTACGAGTCTGTGGCTTCTGACGGCACTTGATTCCGAGTCCCGGGGTGCCCGGAATCAATTTCAGAAGTTTAGCTCAGGTATGTTCAGTGAAAGACCGAGCGGATTTTTCTATTTTTTGAACCGATGGTCGAAATTAAAATCTGAGGGCACCGATGAACTCACTGTGAAGTTATATTTTTGGGTTTAATTAAGAGGTGAATAAAATTGTTTGTACAATTTTATTGTAGGGTGGTTAAATTCCTCCCATGGGTAGTTAAGGGTGGGACCCACAACCACCTAACTACCCAAGGGTGGAAGCTAGGGAGGTGGGTCCCACACGAGCCCCTACCATTAAATTTCCTTCCATGTCTCTAAAACCCCCTCATTAATTTTAGAAAACCCTCCCTATTAATTATTTGGAAATGTGTTTAATTAATGGGGATTTACCTCTCCCTTCTGTTAATAATTTGTCAACACATTATTAAATGTGGTGATTTAAATTTTGTGAGTTTCTTTGAATTTGTAATTAAATAATAGGAGGAACCTATTATTTAATTTTGTGGAAGAGCTTTCATTGTGCGAAGGAAGATCAAGGGAGCTCTTGAGCTTTTGGATGACCGTCAGATTCCGACATAGAACAATGCCTCTTTCGACGAAAAACATCGGTTCCTCGGAGAACGAAGACACACCACCCCTTTCTATTTTTTGGGACAAGAGAGTAGACACCGATTCATCCATGGAACACTATGATGATTCCCATGATCACTTTCCATGTGACACCGTCTACCACAACGCTGAATTTCGACATCAATTGATGAGGTAGGGGAAAAATTTGTATAATTTTCTTTCATGAGATTTATACCCTTGTACTTGGCGTTTAAATTTTTGGGCGATGATTTTAACCTCTAACGCGGTGGGTGAGGGATAAAGAACAAGCCCGAACTCACCGCTATTTTGTTCTTGATGCACGAGGTGATTGGGGACGATGAAACGAGACTGCAACAGAAAATCGGAGCCTTCGTAGTGGAGCTATGGTCTGAGACAACCGTAGCTGCAGACGAGAGAAAAAACGGACCACCGGAATGACTCCAATGGACTATAGAGAACCTCGGAAGTGGCGAAGGCCTCTCCCAAGCGCACCCTCGGTAGAATCCCGCCAAGGCTGAAGCTGTGGCGGTGAGGGAGGATCACGCGGCCGCACATGATCCAGGGGAGACTGCGGTGCCATCCTGGCACTGCGTCCATGGAACAGTGGGGCTGCCCCCCTGTGCGGCTCATTGGCCGAGATAGTGTGGTCGCCGGCCGGGCTGGGCTATGCCCAGCCCGGCTAGACTTCGACCCAGTTCGGGCCGACCTTGGGGGGTTGGGCCGGGTCGGACCGGGCCCAAACCCCCACTTCGTACCGTTTTTTGGTTTTTTACAATAAATTAATCTAAGGACCTCTGTTTGACTCAGCGTCCAATGCATAGGAATCCTTGGACCGAGATAGCCATTTGGGTATGTTACACTCGAGGTTTCCGTAATGTTTGGGTACAACCGGGTTGGTTCGAACTCGAAACCAACAGGGCCCTAGGAGCGGAAACACTTATAACATAAGGACCGGACGTCTAACTGAAATGTTGTCAATTGCATAGAAATACTTTTGTTGTGATGGTTCTTTTGGATTAATCTACTTGAGGATTGGAAGTAGTTGGAGTACGTTCAGGTTAGTTTTAGTTTAAAAACCAATCGGGCCCCTGAGACGGAAAAGCCAATACCTCTTAGACCGGATGTCCGATTGATGCACCCTCTATCGCGTTGGGTTTCTTTTGACCAGACTGAACTTTGGGATACATAAACACTGGACTTCATGACATTTGATGTATCTAATCCCTTTATAAAGGAGTAGACCCTCCCGGAATCGAGCATGCTCTGTGCGGGAACCCTAGAGCTTGCTACGACTGTATCGACTAATTTAATGGAATCCTGCGTCGGTTAGACAACGATGACTATCATACAGGGATCCTCCATGGGTTTGACGACGATGACTACTATTCTTCTATCCTGTGTGGGTATGGCAGTATTGACCTCTGTACTGGTATCCTGTGTGGTTTCGGCAGAGTAGCTGATATTGTATCTTGTGTGGGTCCGGCAGCTTTACTAGACTTATATCTGGTGTGGGTATGACAGCATAGATGAATCAGTGACTGCATCCAATCATCTCTATCTCTATATGAAATATGTATACCAGTGTGAGATGAGTCATGATTTTCAATCATTATCATCGATGTTATTGACTTGTTTTTCTGTGTGGACTGGGTTATGTTTTCCATTGTGGACTGGGTTGTGCATGGGCTCCAGAGTTGGATACGAACTGTAACTAATGACTTAGGTATATGTATGATAATATACCTAAGTAGTGTCGATTAATACTTCGTGATTGTATCTTTATTTTGTGGTTTGTCCTTCATGGATTCTGAGAGACGTTTGGGGGTATTGGGGTCCCTACTGAGTATCGTATACTCACCCCTGCATGGGCTATGCCCACACTACGTTGTGTTGGATGCAGATGACAGACATAACCAATTGAGGTGGAGGATTGTGGAGATGGACGGTACCCATAGGTGGAACACTTGGATGCACGTACATGGAACAGACGGCTAGACCCGAGGAGCTGAGGAGACTATCTGTACCCATCATTCATGTGGGATTTCTGGAGGACGACTCGGTGTTGCTGTTTTACTTTATAGCTGTTATACATTCCTTTCAGTTGTTTTGTACTTTTATTTGGGTTTGTATACTGTTCCATTTACATTCATCACCTACTTTTGAACTCATTTTTACATAGTGCATACTTCACTTGTGTACTCTGTTATGTTTTTATTTACTTTATAAAAGGACATATCTTCCCTTTTATCAGGATTTATTCCTTTGGTGCTAGTCTCCAGCCTCTGGCCTATGGAAGGAGAGATTGGGGTAGTCACGACACGGGCCCCGAGGATGGGTCATGAAATGGTTGCTTATGGATCAAGGTAGTTGTGGGTGCATGAGAAAAACTACCAACCCCATGATTTAGAGTTTTCTACATTCATCCATGCTTTTATGTCCTTGACACATTATCTAATTGGTGAGAAATTTGCTATCATTACAGATCACAAAAGCTTGAAACACATTTTCTCATAGCGAGATTTGAATCTGAGGCAGAGGAGATGGATGGAGTATCATCAAATGTTCGACTATGACTTGATGTATACACCGGGTAAGGGAAATTCGTTGGCCTATGCATTAACCAGAAAGTCATAAGCTCAGTTAGAGAAAGAAGCTTCAGATGAGTGGCAGTTGATGTCGGTCCTAGCCGACATGTGTATGGAATGTGAATGTAACATCTCAAGTAATTAATGAATAATAGATATTTTTATCTATGTCTATTAATGAATTAGATAGTGTTTTAGAGGCTTAAATTGAAAATAAATCCAATCTTAAGCATAGAATACACTAATATTTTTAAAAGATTGTTTTACTGTCTATTGATGGCAAACCATTTTTGAATCTAGATTTTGACAATTTTATAAACTATGTTTGTCAAAATAAACTTATTATTTATGATTGGGACATCAAAATTTACTTTGTGTGATTTTTTGGTATTTTTCTGACAATGTTCATTTTTTAATGAATAGTGAAAAATTCTGCATTTTACATCAAAACTGCTTTTTAATCTAATTTATTTATATGATTAGATTATGTTTTGAATTGTCTTTGAAGTGAAATTAGAATATATTTTTACAATTTAATCCAATGGTGGTCAGTGGAATCAATTTCAGTTTGAAATTGGACTTAAACTGGTGTCAATCTTTTGATACTTATTGTTTCATAAAAACACTCTATTTGTCATGACATCGGGAATTAATTATTAAATTAATTAAAGTGACTTATTTGTTTTGAATTTTGTAAAATAGACTTCATTTTTGAATTTGGAATATCAAATATATCATAGGGTAAATTTTTTGTATTTCTCTAAAAAACATCAATTTTTGAAGAATAGTGAAACCACTAAGTGGTACTTATTAGAACTGATTTTTCGTTTAAAAGAAAATTTACCAGTTTTGTGTTTTGGATTTCAAAAATCCGACATTCATGGTTGTCATTGTGAAGTAAAATGTTGTTCAATGAGATTAAAATAATTTTTTGGTGAATAGTAACTTATTAAGTTTTTAATCGCGATTAGTGGTAATAAGAGTAGTTTAAGGTAAAAATAATGCATTATTAATATGAAATGACCTAGAAACATGTACTAACCTTATTGGATGTGTCATGGTCGACCGAGACAATCCATTGGTCAACTTTGGGACCCCATGGAGCCACTTTGGTTGGGAAATGACATAAATAACTTTTTATTTAATGTAAAAGTAAAAATAACAAAAACATAATATGTTTTACGAAAACAATTTTTACATGGGGTTATAAATATCAGATTTTTGATTATAAATAGTTATTGGAAAGATAAATATATTTCCTACATCATAGTATTTTTTTTATAATTTAGAGACTTTAAATAAATTAAATTATTTATGACATCATGATGATTCAGCGATGACCTCATTATTTAACGATTTAAATAAAATGGAATGATAATGTAAAATCTAAGACCTAACATTTCCAAAACCTATTGGATGAGTGGATTTAGAACCCTTATCACCTTAGCCGCGAATTATTTCAATGTGGGACCATTTATATCCGAAACTCATTTTCAAATAAAGTAATATTTCTTTACTTTCCAAGAGTGCCCATCCTCTCCTCTTATAAAAGGCCCCCACCTCTACCTCCTTACCCACACTCCCAAAGCCTTTGGCTCGGCCAACCCCTGCCCATTTTGTCTCTCCACTTCCCTATCTTACTCCTCGATGCCTCAATTTGTGCATAAGACTTCCGAAGGAAGCCTTTGAGCTCAAACCAAAGGGATTTACCCAATTTTACGGTAATGTCTTCACTTGAGTCCTTTTGTTTTATTTTCCTTCTCCAACCCCCTAAACTCTTTTTATTTATTTCTTTTGTAACAACTACAGTATCCTAAATATACTTGGATGTTGTTATAAGAAAGATTCAATCTACAATTACACACACATACATGTAATGGTTAAAGAACATACGGTTTCCGTGGATGGTGAATTTATGCCCCCCGAAACGATGATTGTTCAACATTCTTTTAACACCTTCAAAGGTGGCCATTAAGATGTCACTATATTTATATATAATATATAATATGTTTATGTTTTCCTTAAGATTATGTATTTTTCATTTTGGTCATACCTTTATGGTTTCCATTATGGGTAAACACGATATCTTCATTTAAGGAAGTGCGGACTACCGCCCCCTCAAAGTTATTTGATTCGATAAATACCATATATGGGACGTATAAAGGATGTAACTATGATATTATATATGATATTATACTGGAATTATAATATATCTTTATATCATTATGTGTTCATTCTATAAAATACGAAATAGAAATGAAAGTAGCGCTCATGCGTACGTACGGCTTACCGTCTACAAGAACGGTGCATTTCATTTCTTACCTATAAATGATTATGTAATATTATAAATGCATGTATATAATGGATATATATGATATATAAATCATGATTATAATTCTGGATATAATGGATACATGAACAACATGTAATTATAAAGGGCTTATTTTTGTCTCAAGTACCAATGATCGTTAAAACGACCGTTATTAACTTAAAAAATTACATAGTGTTCATGACATGGCAATAAGTGATATAATAGGAATAAAGAACTTGAAAAAGGTTATTAAACAAGTAGAAATTAACTAAACTTTATTATTCCGGACATTAAATAATGATCGAGTCAAGTCGGACCCGAGCTATGGGACTTCGTCTCAATCTCCTTTCATTGAGGCATATTTTGTTTTATACACAACATTTTTTTTATGGTGTATAAACCCCATTGACTTTTAAGTTTATTCAAAAGGAAACTTCTTTATACGAAGCATTTACTAAACGAAAAAAGGGAATTTTTTTGTCGTACGTATGCGGACACAACGACTTCTCTGCCGCCATGAATATTATTTGAGTTTCAGCTTCCTCTACAAGCCATACCTTTTTTTAAAAGAAAAATAAATACCATGTTTTACTTTTCATTTATTTTGGTATTGAAAATGGTTTTCACAATGTTTTTATATCAATGTGTTGTATTGATATCTTGTGAATGAAAGTTGGAAATGTTATGTTTCCTTTATGCATGTTTTATGTGATATGATTATGTTGAGGTTCTTGGGAGTTATTATGGAGACGGGTGGTTCCGTGATAAACTAAGGGAAGGTGAGCCCGATATAGCTCTCCGGTGCATTGGGTAACGCGAAGGAGTGAAACGTTAAGGTTTCTCCAAAAAGATTTAGGGAATATACTGTAATGGGTATTCCAAACGTAACCAAGAGGGTTACTCCCTACGTAAGAATGTTATGAATGCCTCATGTTACCTTTATGTCTTATGATTTCTATGATTTATTAATGATTTGATGGGGTATGTTAAAGTGATTATGTTTTATGGGTAATGTGTGATCTCATTCTTATGTATATATGTACCCATGTTTCCTTTCCATATTTTTATATCCCTTACTGAGCTTTTTATGCTCATCCCAAGTTTTTTGGAAATGTTTTTAACAGGTCAAGGGAAAGGTACATGATATGATGATAGTGTCAAGGAAGTGTAAAGAAAGAATCCAAGTTTTATTTTATATATGTTTCCATTGATGGGAATGAATAATACTATCTTTATGTAACCACTTTTTTTATATGTGGAATGTAATGCAAGTTTTATGATCTAATTCTCTAAAACTATAACCCTGAAAAGATCATCAATGTGTAATCTTGTAATAACTCAAGATTAAGTAAGGTTTAAGGCTGGGGCCTTATAGTTGGTATCAGAGGTCGGTTTAGATAACTTTAGGAGTTAGAATTTTATTAAATGATTATCCAAAAATATTTTTTTTGAAATGATATAGCATTTAAAGATTACCATGCTGCTTCATCTGAGACATGTTTGTTCAGAATGGTTTTCCGTGGAGAAAACAGGGAAGCAGTGCTAGGAAGACATACAAAAAGAAATAACTTCTCGAATCAGCATCCTGAGATGGTCAGAATTGGAACTGAACAGTTTGTTTCAGTAATGGCGCAGTTGACACAAGTGATAAATGGTGGTGGTATCCATGCACGAGATCAGCCAGATCAACCGCAGAGGAACATGTCAGTGGTGGAACATTTCATGAGGCAACATCCCCCATCATTTATAGGATCATCTGACCATGTGCTAGCTGAAGGGTGGATTAAATCACTGGAGAATATTTTCGATGTCATGGGGTGTTCAGACAATCAAAAGGTTAGTCTTGCTATTTACCGTTTGGAGGGTGAGGCAGATCAGTGGTAGTCGATGGTTAAAAATATCAGGGACGCTGATGAGATTGATGCTCTCGACTGGGATGAATTCAAAGGTATGTTTCTTGAGAAGTATTTTCCTAAGTCTGTTCGACTTAGGATGGAAAAGCAATTCTTGGAATTGAGGAAAGCGGAAGACTCAGTTGCTGCCTATGAAGAAAGGTTCACTCGATTGGCAAGGTATGCTCAAAATTTTATCCGAGACCTTTATAGTAAAATCAATCATTTTTACTTAGGATTAAATCCAAAATATCGAAGGGCATTAGATTCTCGTGAGTTTAAAAGTTATGAAAAGCTTGTTCGATGTGCTGAGAAGGTGGAAATGGAGTTTTCCGATGATCAAGTGTTCTATAACAACCAACAGAAGAAGAGACCGAGGTGGCAGGGGAAAGGTAAGAATTATTCAAAAAAAGTCTGATGGTAAGAAAAATAAGTTTCCAGTTTGCAATAAATGTGAAAAAAGGCATGTGGGGAATGTCTTTTGAATTCTGGAAAGTGTTACCGATGTGGTATGATGGGACATAAGGCTCGTTATTGCACTGAAAAGGATCAAGGTGAAGGTAAGACCAAATTTTATTTACAGTTAGTGAAATTTTATAAGTGTAATGAGATGGGTCACTATGCAAACGAGTGTCCGACAATGATCTTGAGTGATGGGAAGTAGTTAGACTACAAGCAGAAAGGGGTGGTGAAATCCTTTGAAACTACTTTAGCAGATGTCGGGCCATCAAATGAAGTTGTATCAGGTACTTTTTTTTTCAGATTATGACAGTGTGTTTTTTGATTCAGGGTCTACACATTTTTTCATCTCTGAAACCATTTCTAGTAAAATGGGAATACCATCTCAAGAAATGACTTCTGAACATGTGGTAAAAACACATGGGGGAAATGTTGAGGCAAAAATAATTTATAAGAATCTTTCTATCCTTATCTGTGGAAAGAACATACTTGCAAAATTTTTTGTTCTACTCTAGTAGAGTTTGATGTTATCCTAGGTATGGATTCACTCTCTATTTACCATGCTAAGTTTGACTGTAGAGCTAAAGAAAATTCATTTCAGAAAGACTTTTAGTTTGTGTACAAGAATGAACCCTTACTGTTGATAACTTATGAAGAGGCCAAGAAACATGTAAAAGATGGAAAAGAATGTTACCTTGCACACATCATTGAAAATAAAGGAAATGTTCAGATTAATGATGTGCCAGTGGTAAATGAGTATCCTGATGTTTTTCCTGATGTGTTTCCTGGAATAATACTAGATCAGGAAGTTGAGTTTACTGTTGACTTAGTTCCTGATGCTAAGCCAATTTCAAAACCCCCTTATCGAATGGCTCAAATTGAACTTTTAGAGTTGAAGGAGCAATTGCAAGATTTATTAGATAAAGGTTTCATTCGACTTAGCACATCACATTGGTGTGGTCCTGTTTTATATGTTAAAAATAATGATGGTTCTATGAGACTTTGTATTGATTATAGAGCCTTAAATAACATCACTATTAATAACAAATATCCTTTGCCTCATATCGATGATTTGTTTGATCAGATCGAGAGGGCTCAGTTTTTTTCAAAGATTGACTTGAGATCGGGGTACCATCAGCTGAAGGTAAAGGAGGCATATATTCCGAAGACCGTGTTCCGTACGAGATATGGCCATTATGAATTTTTAGTAATACCTTTTGGGCTAACCAATGCACCTGCTGTATTCATGGACTTAATGAATAGATTTTTCCATGAGTTCTTGGATAAGTTTGTGGTGATTTTCATTGATGATAATTTGGTGTTTTCTATTAGTAAAGAGGAGAATGAAAGACATTTAAGGATTATCTTGCAAATCTTAAAAGGAAAGAAACTGTATGGAAAATTCAGCAAGTGTGAGTTTGGGTTGCAACAAATTTCATTCCTTGGTCATATTGTTTCTAATGATGGAATAATTGTTGATCCTGTAAAAATAAAAGTTGTGGATGAATGGCCAAGACCCACAAATGTAACCGAGATTCATATCTTCCTTGGTTTGTCAGGCTATTACCGAAGGTTTGTTAGAAATTTTTCACGGTTATCTAGTCCAATGACTAAGCTAACTCGGAAGGGTGTTAAGTTTATCTGGACAATAGAATGTGATGATTGTTTTCATGAATTGAAAAGAAGATTGGTTAATGCTCTAGTTTTGGCACTACCTTCCAGGAATGGTGAGTTTTTTATATGTAAGATTGGTATAGAGTAAGAGGTTTCCAACTTCTGATACCAACTGTAGGATCGAAATAGTGATGTAGATGCTCAATTTACAAGAGGGGGTGAATTGTATACTTTAAAAATTCTTTTGGAACCTTTAAAGTTAGTTAAGAATAACTATGTTTTCCTTAAGCAAAGGAAAAGGCTAAGTTTAACAAAGTTAAACTAAGCAAATTCACAACACTTCTAACGCCGAATGTAAACTAGGAAAGAGATTCCGAACGAGGGTTCCGAAAATATGGTTCCAGAAATTAAAACTTAACAAAAGATTACAATATGAGATTCTACCTTAAAGCGTATAGAATCTAAATGAAACAGATTACAAATAAGGAAGTATAAGAAAGTTATACTTTCCTTATAATACAAAATGAAGCGGAAATAAAACAAGTAGTTCAACTACAAGTAACAAGATATAAGTCTTTTAAACCAAGGAGAAGGGTATCCAACAACCTTGTATAAAGGTCCCTTGATTTATACTTTCAAGAAAGTCTGTCTTACCCACACCAGGGTAAGCCCTCGATACGAAGATCGGAGTCTCTGTCTTGCTATCCCCGCAAGCCCTCAACTTCAAGGTAGTTGGCAACCTATGTCTTCCTCAGCAAGGAAGCCCTCGAACTTCAAGGTAGTCGGCACCTCTGTATTCCTTTCCCCGGAAGCCCTCGAATGTAATCACCAACATTCGGAGTCGTACAAAGATTTGAGAGTTAATAAGAGCCTCTCTCTCTAGAAATCACTTCAAGAAAATTAGTCAGCCTTTCAACACTTTCATCAGCTATCAGCAAGGAGCTCTTTCAAATGAGCTCCTATTTATAGGTAAGGTCAGCTCCTTCTCCAATGGTCATATTTTCCTTAAAGATCGGAGGGACCTGTACACATGTCACTTAGACAACGGTTAGTTTATAACAAAATAGATGAAATCGTTTTATAACAAAACAAGTGTAACAGAATGTACGACATCGTTTTAAAAATCTAACATAAAAGTTTGGAATGAAAGCTTCGGAGTGAAGGTTCGGAGTGTAAGGAACAGTAATAAATAGTAGACAAATTATAGAAATGTAAGTACTATAGAAGTTTGGAGTCTAACAAAGATATTTTTCAGAGTCTAAATTAAATCAGAGTGTATAAATCGAAGATACTCAAATTCTGTTTAATAGGTGAATTCGGAATGAGAATTCGGAATAGGAATTCGTCATCAGAAATCGTAATGAGAATTCATCCTCAAGATTCGTAATGAGAATTCGTCATCAGAATTCGTAATGAGAATTCATCATCAGGATTCGTAATGAGAATTCGTCATCAAAATTCGTAATGAGAATTCATCATCAGAATTCGTAATGAGAATTCTTCAACATAATTCATAATGGGAATTTGGAATGAGATTTTTTTATTAGAATTCGTAATGAGAATTCTTCATTAGAATTCGTAATGAGAATTCTTCTTCAGAATTCGTATCCTGAATCTGAAATAGAACTCAGTCAGAGTTCATATCCGGAATTCGGAATGAAACTTCCTTATAGTTATTATCCAGAATCCGAATCCTAAAACAGAATGCTTTATATCAAAGTTTCAACGATTCCGAGAAAATGAATCTGAATCTCATACTTAAGAAAAATATGGATGAAAATATGATAAGGATAATTTTTCTTATAAAAGAGATTTTCCTTAAGAACGCAATTTTCCTTATAAAACCAATTTTCCATAAGAAATCAATTTTTCTAAAGATAAGGTGTTTGTGATTTTCAAAAATTGAAGGAATGGAAAAGTCATAAGGAAAACCTTATTGAATCAATAATCTCCCCCTTTTTGGAAAGCACAAACATCCTTACGAAAAAGAAATTCTAAGAAGAACGAAAAACATTAAGGCTTATCTCCCTTTTCTTTAAGGATATTGATGAATACGACTAACTCCTCCTTAGGCTTTGAAACTCTAAGGATCGTATTTAGATTTCCGGAGTGATAAATAAGAAAGTATTCTTTAATGAAAAAGCTCCCCCTTAAACAAACTCTTATTTAGAGTTTTTTTTTCTTAAGGATCTTTTCCTTCTCCCACTTTGATAATCTCTTATTAGAGTTGTTATTTTTCTTAAGGATCTTTTCCTTCTCCCCCTTTGTGATTTTCAAAAAGAATTTGAGGGAATGGGAAAAAAATAACAAAGTACCTAAAAAATAGTAATGACAACAATAGAAACGACAAGCATGACTTTCATTAATTTTGAAATCTCAGCAACAAAAAGAACACAACAAAAAGATCGGATTTGGTTATTTTGGATCTTTTTCCTTCGACAGGAGCCCCTTTAGAATAGTCTTGATCTTCTTTAGGTATTTATGATCTTCTTCAGCTTGCTTCTCTAAGACAACTATTCTTGCGGATTGAGCTTCAATTTTTTCTTCCTGGGCTTTCAGCTTTTCTTCCTGAGCTTTCCTCCTTTCCTCTTGAGCCTTCATCCTTTCTTCAAAATCGATCTGATGATACCTTTCAATCTTCTAGTTTTGAGAAACGGAATTCAGCTTTCCATTCAGATCTCTCACTTCTTGAATCCGGAAGTTATTTTCTTCTGTCAACTTCTGTTCAAAAGATGTAGTTAACTCATTTATCTTCATGTCCTTGGTTTCAAAAGCATCTTTAACATTTTCTTGAAACTCATCGAACAACCTCATCTCTTCCACAGTCTTCTTCGACTAGTTTTTGATCCTCTTGCAAGATTTTCTATGAGCTTCGTAGCCAACGAAAAACGTTTTAAACTGAGCCTCTATTTCAACGCACTTGTCCATAACCATAGATTCGGAGTCAGTTTTCTGATTCAACGCATGTTGGAGCATCTAGCATCTTGAATCAATACTTGAGAAGGTCGGAATGGTTCCCACCAACTTCTTCAATGACTGAACAACAAAGTCATGCTCCACCAAAGATGACTCCGAATATGAAACTTCACATGGAGAAATTTCTTCTTCAACAAGTTCAAGCTTTCTCTTTAAAGAGCTACCAACTTCCTTCCTCTTCCTCACTTCTGAGCTCGGAGTATCAGCAATAATTTGCCTTCCCTTGTCTTTTTCGGGAATTAAATCTTATTCTGGAGTTCTCTTCTCACTATCAGAAACTTGAACAACATTATCTTCTTCATCAGCGACTTCCTGAACACGAACACCTACGATTTCCTTCTGAGGAACATCAAGTAAAAGATGTTCTTCTTCTCCATGGTAAGTAACATCTTCTTCTCCTTTCTATTCTTCCATTGATGGAGTAACTAGCTTCGAAGATTCAGCTTCAGAAGTTCGGAGTGATAAGTGTTCCGAAGGTGTCCCCTTGTAATCATCTACTTGATTCAGCACATCTCTGGTTTCACCACTTCCTTCATCACCATATTCTACTTGTTCCACTTGCTCAACTTTCTCTACTTCCTCGGTATTCATAGCAACAGCTTCTTCCGGAGCAACAAAATTTCTTCCTGGAGTCTCAGGTAGAGATTCCAAGGAGAAAGATCTCGGAACTGGAATAGTTGCTGAAACCATTTCATTGAATTTTAACAATGCCTGAGCTACCTCAGCCTCAGACATCTTCTTCTTGAGCTTCTTTTTCTTTTCTTGTTTTTCAAGCTCATCAGTAGTTTTCTCCTCCAAGGCCTTAGCCTTCGCAGGGTCCAATCCGGACCACGGATCCCCTTCTTTCCTTTTTTCTTTATCTGCTCTCCACATCATAACAACCTCATCAGGATAGGATTTCTTCTTCTTTGGTTTTGGATGTGCGGAATGAAATTCCTTAGACTTGGGATTCTCTGCTTCTACTTCCACTTCTTTTAGCTTTCTCTTCCTTACTGGCATAGATGATTCTGGTTCAGCAGCCTTCGGAGCCGCTTCTTCTTGATTTGGCAAATCGAAGAACTCACCTGTTTCCTTGTTGAAGGCCACATCCATCCTCTTAAGAGTACCATCGCTGACCAACATTATCTTGCAAACTCTTGGATTAGATTTGCAAGCCTCCTTGAAAGACTCAATGCACCGAACAATTAACATGGAGAGGATTGCTGGATACATAATAATCTAAGCTCTTAGATTTCCTTTCTTCAAATTCTCAACAGTAATAAGAATGTGCTTCATCAAGTTAAACTTCCTTAGATTTATCAGGAAATCTAAGATATAGATCTCACTTTTCTTCAAGCTATCTTTATCACCTTTACTCGGTACGATAAGCCCTTGTACCCATAACTCTAGAATCCGGAAATTTGTAGATAAAGTGGAAATCTTCGGAGCCTTGTCATCAGCCAGTCCGAGAGTTTCTAAGGCTTTTTCCTTGTCGAAGCTACCCTTAGAGTCCGGCAACACACGCGAAATAAATTCTACTTCTCCTTCATAAGACAGTCCTACCAAGCTTTCAACCTTGGTGTGAGAAAGCTTGTAAGTCTTTCCATAAGAGTTAAAAGAGAAATTTTCCCTATTATCTTCCATAAAGAAAGAAACGGGTTCATAGAACTCAACAAGTAAGTCTGAATACACTTCATATTGGTTCCCGGTTTTTGACACCACAACATCTTCCCAGCCATTCAACTTATTGTTCATTGAAATAAGAGAATCATAGTTTTTGAAGAAATCCGGATGGACTAACCTTTCTCTGTAAACTAACCATTGCGAAATAGGCTTAGTGGATGACATTTCTTGAGATGATAACTCCGCAGACATTCTGATCTGTACTCCTCTGAGAAGTTCGGAACGGAGAAATATGAGGTTCGGAATGGTCTTAAAACAGAGTGGCAGAGCTTCGGGATACGAGAGCTTGAAATCGATGTGGGACGAGTATTTGGGTCCCCTTTATATAGGCAACGAGATGACGTTTCACCTTCCACAGTTGATCTAATAGTTGGAATAAGCTGAGATCAGATCTGATGGTTGAAAGCTTGAATCCGATCTTTTTGAGGTTTTATTAGAACAAGGAATTAAGAAAACTATAATACGAAAACATAATACAAGAAAATTCCAGCAAGTAAAGTATGACTACGAAAACATGAGTAAGGAAATCATACCTTTCGGATTGGCTGAGGAGGATTATTCATAATGGATAAAATAAAACGATGATTACGGAAAAAAAATTTATTATGAAAAGACAGCGTTCTCAAAAAATTACTTCGGAAAACAATCTCACAATGAAAAAACCTCAGTATGAAAAAGTCAATACGAAAAACACATTATGTAAAAAAATCGGTAAAAAAAATCTGGCTATGAAACTGCCAGTACGTAATTTTCCATTCCAGAAATATTTAATACGAACACTTCCATTCCAGAAGTATTCTATACAAAAATGTTCAATCTGAAAAATTGTAGTTCCGGAAATTCCATTCTGGAAATTTTCTTTTCGAAAAGTTTGAAAACAAATTTTTGAAAAAAACATTGTTTAACTAACAAACAAATGTACTCCCCCTATGAAAAAGAGATTATTGCTATAAGGAGAGTTTTTCAACAGAAAGTTACTTAAGGAGGATTACCTTACGGTTATCATACCTAACTCATGTTTAATATATTCAAATCTATCAGAAGGAAAAGATTTTGTGAAAATATCAGCAAGTTGATCTTGCGTTCCGATAAACTGAAGAATAATATCTCTTTTAAGTGTGTGATCCCTAAGAAAGTGATGCCTAATATCAATGTGTTTTGCACGAGAGTGATGTGAAGGGTTTTTACTTAAGGCAATGGCACTTGTGTTATCACAGAAAATTTGAGTTTTAGTAAAACTCAAGCCATATTCTGTGAGTGTGTGTTGCATCCACAACACTTGTGCACAACAACTTCCAGCTGCTAAATATTCAGCTTCAGCAGTGGACAGTGCTACAGAATTTTTCATCTTTCAGGAACAAGAAACTAAATAATCTCCTAAGAAATGACAAGTTCTGGATGTACTTTTTCTATCCATTCTACATCCACCAAAGTCAGCATCAGAAAATATTTTTAAAACAAAATCATTTCCAGAAGTATAAAATAATCCTAGATCCATGGTTCCCTTAAGGTAGGGAAAAATTATTTTTACTACCTTTAAGTGAGATTCCATAGGATTGGATTGATATCTTGCACATAAGCATACTGAAAACATTAAGTCTGGTCGACTAGATGTTAAGTAAAGTAGACTTCCTATCATACCTCTAAAAGATGTTTGATCTAATAGTTTCCCAGTAACATCAAGATCTAAAGAGTTTGAGGTACCAATGGGAGTACATATACTCTTAGATTTGTCATAACCATACTTTTTAAGAAGATATTGAATATACTTATGTTGTGATATGTAGGTTCCTTCTGGTTTTTGAGAGATTTGAAAACCAAGGAAAAAAGTTAACTCACCCATCATACTCATTTCAAACTCATATTTCATTAGACTTGCAAAAGAGTTAGTCAAAGATTGTCGAGTTGAACAAAATATAATGTCATCAACATAAATTTGAACAATCAAAACATTTTTCTTATCTTTCATTATAAAAAGGGTTGGATCTGCATTTCCCTTAACATAGTTGTTTTGAAGCAAAAATCCACTGAGTCAATCATACCTTTCTCGTGGGGCTTGTTTAAGGCCATACAATGCTTTGGTAAGTCTAAAAACATGATAAGGATGTTTTGTATCTTCAAAGCCAGGAGGTTGTTCAACAAAAACTTCCCCTTGAACATAACCGTTAAGAAAAGGACATTTCACATCCATTTGGAAAAGTTTGAAATTAAAGATTTCTGCAAAGGCAAGTAGAATACGGATAGATTCAAGTCTAGCTACTGGAGCATAGGTTTCTTCATAGTCTATTCCTTCTTGTTGATTATAGCCTTTAGCAACAAGTCTAGCTTTATTTCTTACTATGATTCCATTTTCATAACATTTATTTCTGAAAACCCATTTTACTCCAATAAAAGAAGTTTCCTTAGGTCTTTCAACCAAGGTCCAGACTTTATTCCTTTCGAATTCATTTAGTTCATCTTGCATTGCTTTGATCCAATCGTTATCACCTAAAGCTTTATCAGTGCTTTTGGGTTCTAATTGGGAAAGAAATGCTAGACGTTCTACTTCATTTCTTAAGGAACTTCTAGTCCTTACAGGTTGATTTACATCACCAATGATACTATCACTGGGATGATTCTTAAGAAACACCTGATTTGGGTTTTGTAGAACCTGTTCATCAACATAGGGTAGAAATTCTTCTGGGGTAAATGTTTCAAAAGTATATTCTAGAACATTATCCTTATCAGGAGGTTCTTCTATCAAAGGTTGATAATCAATTTTTGAAAACACATCTGAAGATGTAAGTTGAGATGGTTTAAAAACAAAAGGACCTGACTCATCAAATTTTACATGTACTGTTTCCTCAACAGTACAATTATTTTTATTAAAAACTCTATAAGCCTTAGAGGTTGTGGAATAACCTAAGAAAATTCCTTCATCAGAA
Source organism: Viscum album (assembly GCA_963277665.1). Classification (NCBI taxonomy): domain Eukaryota; kingdom Viridiplantae; phylum Streptophyta; class Magnoliopsida; order Santalales; family Viscaceae; genus Viscum; species Viscum album. The sequence goes on from OY728155.1 coordinate 1,454,268,805, forward strand.
TTTGGTGCGAATTTATGTAAGTTATCTTTAGTATTCAAAATTAATACTTTGCAACCAAAAACCTTGAAGTAGGAAAGTATTGGTTTTCTACCATTCCATAACTCATAAGGGGTTTTATTAAGAAATGGTCTAATCAAAACTCGATTTATAGTATAGAAAGCAGTACTTACAGCTTCAGCCCAGAAATATCTAGCAATAGAATATTCACTCAACATGGTTCTAGTTATTTCTTGAAAAATTATATTTCTTCATTCAACAACACCATTCTGTTGAGGAGTTCTAGGTGCTGAAAAATTGTGAGTAATACCTTTTTTACTACAAAAAGTTTCAAAATCAGAATTTTGAAATTCTCCTCCATGATCACTATGAATAGTTTTCAATGGAAGGTTTTTCTCATTTTTAACTTGAGCTCTAAAACTATTGAAATAGGAAAAATCTTCAGATTTATTTATTAGAAAATAGACCCAAGTAAATCTAGTGTAATCATCAACTAGAACAAACACATAGTATTTGCCTCCAATACTTCCAGTTTGTGTTGGACCAAAAAGATCCATGTGCACTAACTGTAATGCATCAGTTGTTGAGACTTCACCGATAGACTTAAAACTAGATTTATGTTTCTTGCCATATTGGGAAGGATCACAAACATTATAAGTATCAAATCTAAGATCTGGTAGAACCTTAACTAGTTTCTTCTTAGAGAGTTTACATTGGTTCCTAAGATTACATTGACCTAGTCTTCTATTCCATAACCAAGAATTATCTTCCATTGCACTTAGGCAAGGTAAATCTTGGCTCCTGAGGACTTCTATGTTTAGGGTGTAAACATTCTCTTGCCTATTGGCTGAGAGAATAAATTCTTCCTTGGAATTGTGAACTAAACACTTATCATTCCTAAAATTCACAAGGTAACCTTCATCACATAACTGACTTATGCTAATGAGGTTGTTCTTAAGACCTTTAACAAAAAGAACATTTGAAATCAAGTTTTTACCAAGAAAAACAATATTTCCAATACCAACAATCTCTCCCTTAACATTGTCTCCGAAAGTTACCTTTCCTCCTTTCGTTTTGATAATCTTTTCAAAATAGCTTTTGTTACCAATCATGTGCCGGGAACATCCACTATCCATGTACCATGTATTGTTGCTGGTACTCTCTTTTTTTCCTGAAATTAATAAGAAATTTTGATTTTCGGAATCTAAACTTGTTTGGATCCGAGATTTCCAGACAATAAAATTTTAGGAACCCACATCTTCTTAGAAAAGTAAACTTTGTGAAATCCGAGAGATTGGGTTTTGTTTAAGGAACAATTCTTTGCCTAGTGACGACCACATTGACACTTCGTACAAAATGGGGCACTTTGAGGAACAAAATAATTGTTACTGAAAATAGGTTTTGCATGGGTATAGCCAAATCTGGATTTATTTCTTAAAGGTCGTATTTGGGAATACAACTTATCAAAATTTTCTTTACCATGGGTAAAGTTTGATAAACACTTCCTTAAGGAAAAAATTTCGGACTTGAGTTTTACAACCAAGTTTTTATCTTCAAAATTATTAGTTTTTGAACTAGAGTTAGGCTCAAAAACATTTTTATTAGAAAATACTTTTTCTAACTCTTTAGAAAGTTTGTTCTTCTCAGAACTTACTTCCTCAAGATTTTTTGAAATACTTTCAAAATCAGCATTTTTCCTATCAAGATCATTAGAAAGTTCTGATATCTCTTTTGTAAGAATAGAATTCCTAGAATTTTCCTTTTCAAGTTTCTTATTGAGTTTGGAATTCTCAATCTCAAGATGTTCAGAAAACCTAGAGACTTCTTCATAAGTAGGTAAAGTATTTTCCTCATCAGAAGATTATTTTTCATCAGAAGAGTTATAATACATACGATCATTAGAATTTAAAGAAACATTTGTCAGTGATTCAGCATTTCATACCTTAGCCATAAGACAATGATTATAAATAGGTAATCTGGCAATAAGACCAAGATTCTTCTGTCCTGAAGATTCATAATCAGAAGATTCATCTGAAGAGTCACCACCACTGGCACACCATGTGTCATTAGTTTTTAAAACATTCTTAGCTTTGGTTTTATAATACTTCTTTCTCTTTCTGTCTGAATGCCTTTCTTTTCTTACTTTCTTTTTGAGCATAGGGCAATCTGGTCTAATATGTCCTGCTCTCTTGCATTCAAAACAAATAACTTCTCCATCTTTCTTATCTTTCCATTCATTTTTCGTATACTTAGATTGAAAATTTCTATGACCAGCTATCTTGTTCATCCTTCGAGAAAGATTGGCTAATTCATTTTCTGAGACTTCACTCTCACTAGATTCGGATTGGAAAATAACTTTCTTAGACTTCGATCTGGTTACTCTCTCAGGAGTCTTAGCTTTCATCTGATTTGAAGTTATAGTAAAAGCAGCAGTACCATTTCCATTCTTCTTCTTGATTTTTTCAGCATCTCTCTTCATTCTTGTTTCATGTTGTAGAAGAGTTCCAAATAATTCATCAAGAGTAATTTGAGTGACCTTCCTATTCTCATCTATACCTGTTCTCTTGGATTCCCACTCATTGGGCATAATATCAATTATCTTTTCCACAAGATCATCATCATCTAAACCTTTCTATCCCATAGATTGTAGGCTGTTGACGATAGTCATGAATATCTGTTGAACTTTACAGATAGGTTCTCCATAAGGAAAATTGAAGCCATTATATTCAGCTCTATGCATATCTCTTCTACTCTCAATCACTTTAGAAGTCCCAAAGTGTGTAACTTCTATCTTCTTCCATATACAGTTAGCTTCTTCACAAGAGGAAATTTGGCTGTATATATTTCTGGTCATTGAACATAGTAAAGTATTGCGTACCTTATAGTTGAGTTGATATTCTTGCTTTTCCTGGTGAGTAAAAGTTCTGACTTCCTTGTCAGGAATTTTATAATCACCAGTAATCATAACAAAGTTGTCTACTCCAGTATTGATAAAAAAAGTCTTCATACGATCTCTCCAGTATTCATAATCATTACCATCAAAGATAGGTGGTCTTGTCAGATTCAGATTATCAATTGATCCAACATTGATTCCTGCCATACTTACAATAACATTACACACAAACTTGTTAGTAGCAAATAATCGTAATAACAAAGTTCGGAATGAGAAATGTTCCAGAATGGGAATGTTCGGAATGAAAAAGTGAGCAAGAAAGACTTGTATGTGAGTACAAGTATTTCAGAGACCTGCTTTGATACCAAATGTAAGATTGGTATAGAGTAAGAGGATTCCAACCTCTGATACCAACTGTAGGATCAAAATAGTGATGTAGATGCTCAATTTACAAGAGGGGGGGGGGTGAATTGTATACTTCAAAAATTCCTTTGGAACCTTTAATGTTAGTTATGAATTACTATGTTTTCCTTAAGAAAAGGAAAAGGCTATGTTTAACAAAGTTTAACTAAGAAAATTCACAACACTTCTAACACCGAATCTAAACTAGGAAAGAGATTCCGAACGATGGTTCCGGAAATATGGTTCCAGAAATTGAAACTTAACAAATGATTACAATATGAGATTCTACCCAAAAGCGTATAGAATCTAAATGAAACAGAGTACACATAAGGATGTATAAGAAAGTTATACTTTCCTTTTAATACAAAATGCAGCAGAAATAAAACAAGTAGTTAAACTACAAGTAACAAGATATAAGTCTTTTAACCCAATGAGAAGGGTCTCCACCAACCTTCGATAAAGGTCCCTTGATTTATACTTTCAAGCAAGTCTGTATTACCCACACCAGGGTATGCCCTCGATACGAAGATCAGAGTCTCTGTCTTGCTATACCCGCAAGCCCTCAACATCAAGGTAGTTGGCAACCTCTGTCTTCCTCAGCAAGGAATCCCTCAAACTTCAAGGTAGTCGGCACCTCTGTCTTCCTATCCCCGGAAGCCCTCGAATGTAATCACCAACATTCGGAGTCGCACGAAGCATTGAGAGTAAATAAGAGCCTCTCTCTCTAGAAATCACTTCAAGCAAATTAGTCAGCCTTTCAGCACATTCATCAACTATCAGCAACGAGCTCTTTCAAATGAGATTCTATTTATAGGTAAGGTCGGCTCCATCTCCAACGGTCATATTTTCTTTAATGATCGGAGGGACCTGTACACGTGTCACTTAGACAACAGTTAGTTTATAACAAAACAGACGACATCGTTTTATAAAAAAACAAGTGTAACAGAATGTACGGCATCGTTTTAATAATCTAACATAAAAGTTCGGAATGAAAGCTTCAGAGTGAAGGTTCAGAGTGTAAGGAACAATAATAAAGAGTAGACAAATTATAGAAATGTAAGTAATATAGAAGTTTGGAGTCTAAAAAAGATATTTTTCGGAGTCTAAATTAAATCAGAGTGTATAAAACAAAGATACTCAAATTCTGTTTAATAGGTGAATTCGGAATGAGAATTCCAAATAGGAATTCGTCATCAGAAATCATAATGAGAATTCATCATCAGGATTCGTAATGAGAATTCGTCATCAGAATCCGTAATGAGAATTCATCATCAGGATTCGTAATAAGAATTCGTCATCAGAATTGGTAATGAGAATTCGTCATCAGAATTCGTAATGAGAATTCTTCATCAGAATTCGTAATGGGAATTCGGAATGATATTTCTTCATTAGAATTCGTAATGAGAATTTTTCATTAGAATTCGTAATGGGAATTCTTCTTCAGAATTCGTATCCTGAATCTGGAATAGAACTTAGTCAGAGTTCATATCCGGAATTCGGAATGAAACTTCCATATAGTTCTTATCCAGAATCCAAATCCTAAAACAGAATGCTTTATATCAAAGTTTCAACGATTACGAGAAAATGAATCTGAATCTCATACTTAAGAAAAATATGGATGAAAATATGATAAGGATAATTTTTCTTATAAAAGCGATTTTCCTTAAGAAAACAATTTTTCTTATAAAAGCGATTTTCCTTAATAAAGCAATTTTTCTAAAGATAAGGTGTTTGTGATTTTCAAAACAAGAAGGAATGGAAAAGTAATAAGGAAAACCTTATTGACTCAACATTATATACAGTGATGCATCATTGAAAGGACTTGGTTGCGTCCTAATGAAGAATGATCAGGTAATTGCTAATGCTTCACGACAGTTTAAAACTCATGAGGTAAATTAACCTACACATGATTTGGAATTAGCTGCTATTGTTTTTGCTGTAAAAATTTGGAGGCATCATTTGTATGGATTAAAGTGTGAAATATATATTGATCCAAAAGTTTAAAGTATATATTCACTCAGAAAGAGTTAAACATGAGACATATGAGATGGCTGGAATTAATCAAGGATTATGATTGTACAATTCATTACCATCCAGGAAAAGAAAATAAAGTGGTTGCTACTTTGAGTCGAAAAAGTAATGCTTCATTAGCAATGTTGCGTTTGGAACGTGATCCTTTGGTTAAGGATTTGATGAACATTGGCATAGAAGTTGTTGGTGCAGGAAGTTCTTCGGTTTTGTTTTAGGTATCAGTGAGATCTTATCTATCAGATAGAATCAAGAAAGCACAGAAGCAAGACAGTGAGTTGCAGAAAAAGGTAGAGCTAGTTCAGAAAGGTACGTTGCATGAATTCAACATTGATAATGATTGTGTTTTGAGATTTGGTAAGAGATTGTGTGTGCCTTTTGATTCACAGTTGAAGAGAGAGTTGTTATGTGAAGCTAACTGTTCTCTGTTTTCAGTTCATCCAGGCAGTACGAAGATGTATAGAGATCTGCGGGAGTATTACTGGTGGGATGGAATGAAAAGAGATATTTCTGAATTTACTGTGAAGTGTTTGACATGTCAACAGGTTAAAGTAGAGTGGCAGTTACCGAAAGGGATGCATCGGCCTTTACCAGTGCCAGACTGGAAGTGGGAAAATATATCCATGGACATTTTTGTGGGATTACCGAAGACATCTCAATGTAATAATGCCATCTGGGTTATTGTTGATCACATGACCAATTCTGCTCATTTCCTTCCAATACGAGATACATTTTCCCTGGATCAAATTTCCCGTTTGTATCTTAAAGAGATAGTTAGGTTACATTGAGTTCCTCTCTCCATTGTATCTGACCGGGATCCCTGGTTCACTTCTATCTTTTGGAAAGGCCTTCAGAAGTCGTTGGGTACTGAATTAAATTTTAGTACAACATTTCATCCACAATCAGATGGGCAGTCAGAACGAACAATTCAGACCTTGGAAGATATGCGATGTTCTTTCTCTATGGATTATCAGGGAAGTTGGGACCAACATCATTCTTTGGTTGAATTTTCATATAATAACAGTTTCCATTCCATTATACAGATGGCACCATTTCAGGCATTATATGGGAAGCGTTGTCGAACTCCAGCTTTCTGGGATGAAGTGGGTGAAAGGAAGTTGATGGGACCAGAAATGGTAGAAGAGTTGGCAGAAAAAGTTCAACTGATTCAGAAGCACATGAAAACAGCTCAGGGTAGGCATAAGAGTCATGCAGACAACAGGAGGAAGGATCTATCTTTTGAGGTAGGTGATCATTTTTTTCTCAAGGTTTCCCCATGGAAAAGTGTGATGCGATTTGGTAAGAAAGGAAAGTTGAGTCCAAGGTTCAATGGATCATATAAAATTCTGGAGAGAGTTGGATCAGTTTCTTACCGAGTGCCTTTACCTCCGAGTTTATCTCAAGTACACATTGTTTTTCATGTTTTGATGTTGAAAAAGTATATGCCAGATCCATCTCATGTTTTGAGTCTAGAGTTAGTTCAGCTGGAAGAGAACCTATCTTATGAGGAAAAACTGGTCCAGATTCTTGACCACATGGAGCAAGTGTTACTGAATAAGGTGATTCACCAGGTAATGGTTTTGTGGAAAAACCATATGATTGAAGAGGCAACATGGGAATCTGAAAATGCAATGAGGGATAAGTACCCCCATTTATTTGATAAGTATATAAATTACGGGGACGCAATTTTATAAAGGGGGGAAGGATGTAACATCCGAAGTAAGTAATGAATAATTGATATTTTTATCTATGTCTATTAATGAATTATATAGTGTTTTAGAGGCTTAAAATGAAAATAAATCCAATCTTAAGCATAGAATACAGTAATATTTTTAAAACATTGTTTTACTGTCTTTTGATGGAAAACCATTTTTGAATCTATATTTTGACAATTTTATGAACTATGTATGTCGAAATAAACTTATTATTTATGATTGGGACATCAAAATTTACTTTGTGTGAATTTTTGGTATTTTTCTGACAATGTTCATTTTTTAATGAATAGTGATAAATACTGCATTTTCCATCAAAACTGCTTTTTAATCTAATTTATTTATATTATTAGATTATGTTTTGAATTGGTTATGAAGTTAAATTAGAATATATTTTTAACATTTAATCCAATGGTGGTCAGTGGAATCAATTTCACTCTAAAATTGGACTTAAACTGGTGTCAAACTTTTGATACTTATTGTTTCATAAAAACACGCTATTTGTCATGACATTGGGAAATAGTTATTAAATTAATTAATGTGACTTAAATGTTTTGAATTTTGTAAAATAGACTTAATTTTTGAATTCGGAATATCAAATATATCTTAGGGTAAATTTTTGGTATTTTTTTGAAAAACATCAATTTTTGATGAATAGTGAAACCACTAAGTGGTACTTCTAAAACCTGATTTTTCGTTTAAATGAAAATTTACAACTTTTGTGTTTTGAATTTCAAAAATCCGACATACATGGTTGTCATTAAGAATTAAAATGTGGTTCAATGAGATTAAAATAATTTTTTGGTGAATAGCAACTTATTATGTTTTTAATCGCGATTACTGTTAATTAGTGTAGTTTAAGTTTTTAATCGCGATTAGTGGTAATTAGTGTTTTAAAAAAACAATTTTTTCAAAGGGTTATAAAGATCATATTTTTGATTATAAATAGTCATTGGAAAGATAAAACGATTTCCTACATCATAGTATTATTTTATAATTTTTAGAATTTAAATAAATTAAATTATTTATGACATCATGATGATGCCGCGATGACCTCATTATTTAACGATTTAAATAAAATGGAATGATAATGTAAAATCTAAGACCTACACATGTCCAAAACCTATTGGATGAGTTAATTTCTAACCCTTATCACATTATCCTAGAATTAGATCAATGTGGGGCCATTTAAATCTGAAACACATTTTCAAATAAAGTAATATTTCTTTACTTTCCAAGAGTGCCCCTCCTCTCCTCTTATAAAATCCCCCCACCTCTACCTCCATACGCACACTCCCAAAGCCTTTTACTCGGCCAAAACCTTCCCATTTTGTCTCTCCACTTCCCTCTCTTACTCCTTGAAGCCTCACATTGGTCATAATACTTCTCAAAGAAGCCTTTGAGCTCAAACCAAAAGGAGTTGCCCGATTTTAAAGTAATGTCTTCACTTGAGTACTTTTGTTTTATTTTTTTCTCCAACCCCATAAACTCATTTTATTTATTTAATTTGTAACAACTAAAGGGTCCTAAATATACTAGGATGTTGTTATAAGATGTATTCAAGCTACACTTACACACACATACATCTAATGGTTAAAGAACATACGGTTTCCGTGGATGGTGAATTTATGCCTCCCGAAACGATGATTGTTCATCATTCTTTTAACACCTTCAAAGGTGTCCATTAAGAAGTCACTATATTTTTATATGATATATAATATGTTTATGTTTTCCTTAATCTTCTGTATTTTTCATTTTTGACATACCTTTATGGTTTCCATTATGGGTAAACGTGAAATATTCATTTAAGGAAGTGTGGACTACCGCCCCCTCAAAGTGATTTGATTCGTTAAATACCATATATGGGAAGTATAAAGTATGGAACTATGATATTATATATGATATTATACTGGAATTATAATATACTTTTATATCATTATGATTCCATTCTATAAAATACGAAATAGAAATGAAAGTAGCGTTCATGCGTACGTACGGCTTACCGTCTCCATGAACGGTGCATTTCATTTCATACCTCTAAATGATTATGTAATATTATAAATTCATGTATATACTGGATATATATGATATATACATAATTATTATAATTCTGGATATAATGGATACATGAACAAAATGTAATTATAAAGGGATTATTTTTTACTCAAGTACCAATGATCGTTAAAACGATTGTTATTAACTTAAATAATTACATAGTGTTCATGACACGGAAATAAGTGATATAAAAGGAAAGATGAACTTGAAAAAGGTTCTTAAACAAATAGAAATTAACTCATGTTTAATATTGAGGACATTAAAGAACGATCGAGTCAAGTCGGACCAGAGGTAAGGGACTTCGTCTCAATCTCCTTTCATTGAGGCATATTTTGTTTAATACACAACCTTTTTTTATATGGTGTATAAAGCCCTTTGACTTTTAAGATTATTCAAAAGGAATCTTTTTTATACGAAGTGTTTACTAAACGAAAAAAGGGAATGTTTTTTTCGTACGTATGCGGCAACAACGACTTCTCCGCCGCCATGAATATTATTTGAGTTTCGGCTTCCTCTAAAAGCCATACCTTTTTTTTAAAAGAAAAATAAATACCATGTTTTACTTTTCTTTTATTTTGGTATTGAAAATGGTTTTCATAATGTTTTTATATCATTGTGTTGTATTGATATCTTGTGATTGAATGGTGGAAATGTTATGTTTCCTTTATGCATGTTTTATGTGATATGATTATGTTGAGGTTCGTGGGCATTATTATAAAGACGGGTGTTTCTGAGATAATCTAAGGGCGGGTGTGCCCGATATAGCTCTCCAAGCATTGGGTAACGCGTAAGAGTTAAATGTTAAGGTTTCTCCGAAGAGATTTAGGTAATATACTGTGATGGGTATTCCAAACGTAACCAAGAGGGTTTCTCCCTACGTAAGAATGTTATGAATGCCTCAAGTTACCTTTATGTCTTATGATTTCTGTGATTTATTCATGATTTGATGAGGTATGTTAAAGTGCTTATGTTTTATGGGTAAAGTATGATCTCATTCTTATGTATATATGTACCCATGTTTCCTTTCCATATTTTTATATCCCTTACTGAGCTTTTTATACCATCCCAAGTTTTTTTGAAATGTTTTTCACATGTCAAGGGAAAGATACATGATATGATTATAGTGTCAAGGAAGTGTCAAGAAAGAATCCATGTTTTATTTTATATATGTTTCCATTGATGGGAATGAAGAATAATATCTTTATGTAACCACTTTGTTTATATGTGGAATGTAATGCAAGTTTATTTATCTAATTCTCTAAAACTCTAAACCCGTAAAGATCCTCAATGTGTAATCTTGTAATAACTCAAGATTAAGTAAGGTTTAAGGCTGGGGCCTTATAGTGAAGACCAAGCCGATGTTGCAAATTTCATTCCAGTTGTGCTTGTTCTTGATTTGGTGGAGATGGTAAAGGAGGCACATGAATCCAATGTAGACTATGTTGCGATGAGTTCAAAACTCAATGGTGTGGAGGCCATTGTGGGATGGAAGCTGGATGGTAGTTTTGTTTTTCTGTTTCGAGATCATATGGATGTACCATTAACTACTCAGGAACAACTCCTTCATGCTTACCACCATTCCCGATGGGGTTTTCATCCAGGAATACCGATGATTTATAAGGCTTTGAAGGCGCAATTTTCGTGGAGCGGCTTGAAAATTAAGGTGGCCGAGTTTGTCTCACGGTGCTTAACTTGTTAGAAGGTTAAAGAAGAGAATCAGAGACTAGGTGGTATTTTACAATCTTTACCTATACCGATGTAGAAATGGGATCAGAGAGAAATGGATTTTGTACATCCATTCCAAGAACCGGAAACATATGCCATTTGGGTCATACTGGATCATCTTACCAAGTTGGCCCATTTCCTCCCTATTCGTGAAACTCATACGGTGTATGATCTTTCAAAAATCTATATTCGATAAGTGGTAAAGAGGCTTGGTTTACCGATGTCTATCATGTTAGATAGAGATCTTAGGTTCACATATCATTTCTGGTGATCCTTACACAAAGCCCTAGGAACTCAGTTGAATATAAGTACGACATATCATCCTTAGATGGATGGACAATCCGAAAGGACATTACAGACAATGTAAAACATGTTATGGGCTTGTGTAATAGATTTTGGTGGCTCGTGGGAAGAGCACATGCCTTTAGTGGAGTTCTCATATACAACAGTTATCAGGGCTCGATACACATTGATCCATTTGAATCTTTGTATGGGTGTCATTGTATTTCTCCACCTATTTGGGTAGAAACTGGTGAGACTTCAACAGTTGGGCAGATACCTGTCCAAGAAACAATGGAGAAGATTCAGTTGATTAAAAAGAGGATAGAGACGGCACAATGTTTTCAGAAATCTTAAGCGGGTCGTCGCCGATGACCATTGTCGTTTGCGGTGAGTGATCATGTCTTTTTGAGAATCTATCCATGGCTTGGACATCTTCATTTTTGGAAGCAGGGAAAATTATCTCCTTGATATAAAGGACCTATTGAGATACTAGAACGGGTTGGTGAGGTGGAATATAGGTTGTCATTAACATCATTGTTCAGTGCAGTGCATAATGTGTTCCATGTATCTCAGTTGAAGAAGTATCAGCCTGATCATGACCATGTGATCATATGAGATCACTTTGACCAGGATCCGGATTCATCATTGATACATATCCCTGTACATATTGTGGATATGAAAGAGAAAGAATTGGGTTGAAAAAGCATCATTTTAGTGTGGGTTTTGTGCCAACATGGTCAGATTCAGGAAATGGCTTGGAAACACGAGAAGGAAATGAAAGAGCAGTGGCCAAAACTCTTTCAAGAAAGCGATGTTTTTCTACTTTCTAGGGACATAAAGGCCAACGGTTGGGAGAATGTAGTACCCCCCAGTTTCTGGTATGTAACCCTTGTTTTATGTTTTTTAAGTACATGAAGCATATAAGAAATGGATGGGAAAATTTGGATACTTTTAAAGGGATAACGGGAAAAAAGGTGGTGATGCATGGGCATCGCACGAGTTTCCCAAACCGTGCATAAGACGTGTAGGTGGTGTCACCATGGACAAAATATACTACACGGTGTGCGCACAGTTTCGGAAAATAGTGCGAAGAGGTCGTGCGGAGTGCCCTTTCGAAGTAGTGACTATAGCACGGTTACCGCACGGTTTGATTGACTGTGCAGACTAACCATGTTTGAAGTCAACATAGATCCTATTTTTAAGTATCTAATCCATTTTTTCTTTAAACCCACTCGGTTTTCCTTCTAGATGGCCCTAACTAAGGATTTCTCTCTAGTGAATGTGGGAGAACATTTACGAGGAATTTTGGAAGCGATCCAGAGGTTTGCCTTAGCGTTTAGAGGACAGTTGATCAAGGTATGTCTCATTTTCTTTAGTTTTCTTAGATCTCCTTCTTCCCTCTTGATGGATCCTTATATCTACGCCCATGGTGGGTTTATCTAAGGTAGGGGATGACTTTTAAGTCAGTTTTTGGTCTTTTTGGTGATAGGGGTGGAATCTAAGGAGGTTTCGTGATGTTTTGACCCAGTTCATGGTTGGTGTAGCCTAATTTGTTGAGGTTGGGGGCTTCACTACTGAATCCTCTTGTTAGAATTGATTGTCTTAGTTTCAAATTGGGTTATTTCAATCCAATTTATTTTGAAAATAATGGAATAATTCTTCTTTAGTGATGATTTATGGTTTTGATTGAATTGTGAAATTTTAGTGAATAGTTGTGTAATGTTATTTGGATTTTTGAATTTAAAATGTCAATTTTAAATTGTGGATTTTCTGGAATGAGAAATGGTTTGTTAAAAGATGTGTTTTCTATAAAAATGGGTGTTTTATTAAAATGGTTTGAATTGGGTGAACACACATGGTTTTGATGGAAATGGATTTCAATAAATGGTGTTTTATTGAAACGATGGTTTTGGCATGATTTTTGTGAATGTTTGGTGTATGTTCAGGTTGCATATACGAGGCTTGGATGAAATAGGACCTTGTGCTTGGTTCCAAACGTTTAATGGCACGTGGGAATTTTATGTATGAGGCTTGGATGAAATATGACGTTGTGCTCGGTGCCAAAGGTGTAATGGAACATGGGAAACAATTACCTTGTGACGACGTGGTAGTTCGACGAAAAACTACTCATGAGTACGGAACTATCATATCGAAGCATGCATGGTTGATTTCACGGGTTTTTGAAATGGTTGGGTTTCCTAAAGGGATATTTTGAAATGGTTTGAAATCATGTTTGGTTATTTTTTTTGGAAAAAATAACTTGTTGGAAATTTCTTTCTAATGCAATTGGATGTTTTTGGATATGAATGGTCGTGGAATCTTGTTTATATCTTGGTATAACATATTTTCAAAAATTCCGTTATATACAAATTTTATATAAATGTTGGCTAACTCTTCTATCCTAGTAGCATGAGTAGGTAATTCATTGGGGAAAACCGACTGAGTTTTATACTCACCCCTGCTTTGGCACTTTGGTGCCTTTTCAGATGTCATCTTTCGGGACATAGGTAAAGGAAATGCATCTTATTGATAGTGGTTCATGTTGATGCTTGGGAGATGTGGTGGTTCTTGGTACATGGATCTCGGTGTGGTTCCTTGGAGGGTGTATTGTCTTGTATTGGGTCTTTTGTTTAGTCTTCCGCTTGGTACTATGATTTTTTGTTGGTTTGTGTTTCTGGTGGAATAGTGTAGTTCTCTTTTTGTAATGCATGAGTTGGTTGTTGGATTAACGTGCATCAGATAGTGGTTGTTAGTGATGGTTTGGTTGGTTTATTTCTCAAAGGGTAAATCATCCTCCACTTTCATTGAAACCCTTCGGCATCTATTTCCAGCCGTTGACATCTTGTGGATATTTCTTAAGTCCCAGTAATGACTCATTTTACTGTCAATCCAATGTGGATAAGTGGGTTATTACAGGTGCCCAACATCCCACCCATCTTCGCCAAACTGCAATTCAAGGGTCTCAAATCCCCGCACCTTGACATTATCCTATTTGGGCAGCACTGACTCACCCGTACAGTTTTAGGTCACCTCTCATGGACACATCTTGGTGGGGGAAAGAACCCCTCATACATGAGAGTTCTGGGGGAAGTCAAACCACACCTCGTAACTCTCACACAATCGAGAAGTTTTCTCAATGTCCAAGCTATCACATCAATAACCCGTAAAACCAAGGGTCCCTCACCAGTAGTCATGGAGTAATGCCACAGAAAAAAATAGTAGAAATGACTGAGTCTGAAACAATTCATCGGGTAACCCACTTCCCAGCACTGCTGGAGGTTAAACCCTGAGAGGTTAGCGTGTAACCCACTGCCCAGTCTCTGTTGGAGGGTAAACCCTATGAGGACGCCGGGTAACATAATGCCCAGTCTCTGTCGGAGGGTAAACCCTAAGAGGTCGTCGGGTAACACACTTCCCAGTCTCTGCAGGAGGGTTAACCCCAAGAGGTCATCTGGTAACCCACCGCCAAATCTCTTCTAGAGGGTAAACCCGAAGAGGTCGTCAGGTAACCCACTGCCCAGTCTCTACTGGTGAGTAAACCCTAAGAGGTCATCCGATAACCCACTGCCCAGACTCTGCTGGAGAGTAAACTCTAGAAGGACATTGAGCAACCCACTGCCCAGACCCACTGGAGGGTAAACCCGAAGAAATTGATGAGCAACCCACTATCCATCCTCACTATAGGGTAAAACCAGAATAGCTCTAGCCATCCCTATTGGATGGTACAACACTAGTCAACAGAACACATAGTGGGTATCACGCAACCACCCAACTCCAGTAAAATTCACCTAGTAGAGGTACAGTTCCCATGTAGTTGGGTCACACCGATAACTGGAGCTCTGCCAAGGGAAACACATCATAGTAGAACACAAAAGGAGGAAATGATCTCGATTCTCAGCTAGGGAATCTGCACCCAGGCTCACTAGGGCTTAGTAACCTACTGGAAACAACCTCCTGGTTAGAGGATCATTGACCGCGTAATGTATCAGTAAAACTGAATCCACAAAAACTCTACCAGGGAACACGAAGGGATGTGATACTGAAAGCCCATACGACTTAAAAATGGGAACCCAAACAACTCCATCGATCAAACCATTGATAACGAAACCAGGGGAAACCACTCAAACCTACTGTTCTAACCCATCATGAATAGAGGGTCCCTCTACTTCGCGAGAGATCAATGGTACGTAATGAAGAACACGACATGCACAAGGGGCCCACACGACATGTGGCCCTATTATATCTCCAATACAAATACACAATAATTGTTGGGTAGGAACTATAACATGTACCTCCAGACATCCTCTAATACTCTTAGAGTATACCACATCTCTAGACCAAAGGCTATTGTGCTCATGATACCCAATGTCAGTGTGAAGGGAGAAATGTAGTATTGACAACATGCTTCCTCCACGGCCCTAGAATGACCAACCATATCTCTTAAACCATTAACTACACTCACATGTGAGTGAATGTAATCTAACACCAAGGGTTAGCTTCCAAACACTGAAAGAAGAACCGACACTGGAGCACCTTTCATGCTTCCACATTTAATGATATCCCGAATGAGATTCCGCATATCAAAATAGATCATACCATTGTAACCCTCATGGAACAACACACAATATTTACTATTTACTTGCCTCCAACAGACATCCAACATAAAAGTCATTCAACACTGCTTTATGCCCTAATGACGTCCCGTGGTCCGGAGCCTCGGTCCAGAAAACAGTCAGGCACATTGAACCATTGCGATCCCCTCAGAAAGACACGTCAAATTGACTAATTACTTGCGTGGAATAGATTTCCAAATAAAAATATGAATTTCGCAGTACTGCACATGAGCAGTGCTTCATGGGACCCGAATCCTGGTCCCGAAGTGCTACGAATGGATCACACCATTACAATTCTCTCGAAAAAGTACACAAGATTGAATAAAAGCTTGTCCAAAATGGACACACATTGACGAAGTTGGATTTCACCGTCAATAACCAAAATATCCCTTTTGGGGCCCACACCACTGTGCAGATTCAATGCGGCCAGATTGCGCCATTGCAATGCCCCAGAAAAAACACCCAGAATTGACTACTCGCAGGCCCCGAACGGACATCCAATGAAAAAGGTTACAAAAAAATGTGCGTAGCTCGAATGACGGGCCATGGGGCACACTCCTCTACTTCTATTTAAATGTCCGAAAACCCATTGGAAATCATTTTCTCACATCCGGGGTTGCGACACCACTGATGGCGCTCAAAACAGACATCAGATTTGTCTACGCCGCCCAAAACTAGAACCTTGGAAGAAAAATGCTAATCCCCTTAATGTATGTGTCGTGCAACAAAGACCCTTGTATCTGAAGTTAAAAACCCACCAAAAACATTTAAAAGGTGTTTCTCCACTCATGGAATGTGTTTCCGTAACAGAACATGAATCTAAAACCTGGTCAAAATTTTAAGAGCATTATAATATTTAATGGATGAAAACAGGTGGGTCGGGCCGGTTCGGCTGACCCACCAAGCCTGAACCAGCTCACGGTTCGTGTGGGCCGACTGCCTCGGCTAGACCAGCTGTAGCCGGTCTTGTTATAGATTTATAATACCCATGAGTCGTGAGTCCTATCTACCAGTCAGGTTCATGAGGACCTCGGTCGTCCGCTCGCATCAACCGGCCAAAGGGCCGGTTTCCCCCCGTGTCGCACGCCCCAGTTGGAACCTCCGTGTCGCCCAACCAAAGCCCAGACGCCCCACCGTCTGCACCTCTATAGCCCGACCGCCTTCCACTACCCGCTCACACTGAGGCCCTCGACCCTGGCTACCATGGCCGCTAGCCCGCACCGTCCTCTGCTGAAGCCACCATCAGCCCGCTCCGAGCCCCAGCTGGAACCTCTGTGTTGCCCAACCAAAGCCCGGACACCCCGCCGTCTGCACCTCTATAGCCCGACCGCCTGCCACTACCCGCTCACACCGATTCCCTCGACCTTGGCTACCATGGCTGCTAGCCCGCGTCGTCCTCTCCTGAAGCCACCGTCAGCCCGCTCCGAGCCGCCCTGCTACGCCTCCGCTCGACCGCCCAGGACCACCAGAGACCCGCCGGACCAGCCAAATCCACCAGAAAACATAAAAACAACCATGATCTTGGGTCAAAAAGCTGTTAATGCCTCAAAATTTTGAATTCAAATCCAAAAGATGCATCAGATAGCTCAGAACACATAGTACTCAATTATGGGATACGCTTGACAAACATACCTCAATTCGACGCTACAGGTTGAGCTCAAAGTATGAGGGAAATTAAAATGGAAATGAAAACACCCTACGTTGTTGTACATAGAATGTTGATTTGAAATCGATCCGCCAAAGCCGTGCACCACATTGGGGAGTAGATGATGGAGGAGGGTTACTGAGGGGCTCTACATGGTTGAGACTTCTTACGCCAGATTAAACAAGAAGAAGAAGAAGGGAGGGGTGGTTTTAGATTTAAATAAAGAAAACACAATTAAAATATTAATTAATATAAACCCCCAAATTGACCAGTATCTGAAACTCTCAGCAGGGTCTATGTTAAGCCACCGCTAGGGTAAACACCACCTTCTCAAGTACAATGGTGTTCTTAGAATTTTAATCCAAGCCTCCGTTAAAAGATATAAAACTAAAACCCCAAAGCCACTAAATTACGAAAAAAAATCCAGTGGTATTTTTCACAGGAGGCCCGCGCCCGTGAAAATTACAATCCACCAAGGGTAAACGACATGCTTTAGACTCAATGGTTCTCTCAGTTTTCCTATATGAGCTACATTTTAGGAGTTATTCTGCTTAATTGGTTTTCCCACTGTGAACACCCTGAAACTTTAATTCCGGCCACACTGGGGCTCTGACTCGCACGCCTTCTAAAGGCGGTGCTCTGGAATAACATCAATAATATTCCAAATTTTTTTCTAGAAAAAACCGGGTTCTTACATCATTCCCTCTTTCATTCTCTTCATCCCCGAAAAGAAAAACCAGGGAAAAAAACAGGGTACTAAGCCCACACCTGGCTCTCTCATACCCAGAATAACTCTTGCACAATTCTGCGTCACCGCGCTGGGACCAAAGGATTTGGTCTATTCGAATTGGGTATACCCTCACCGATGACGTGCATAAGGGAACACACATATCTCGCCATGTATGTCACATGGGAGGCATCATACTCCCACTCCAGACATTGAGGGTTATGGAAAGAATGTATACAACTTCGACATCCCTTCGCATGGTCTCAAACAACCCGAAGGCCCTCAAGGGTAGCTCACCTCGATGGATGAACCCCCCATGACACATGCCATGACTGGAATCACCGTTTGGACATGGGACAGGTCCTGGTGATTCCCTCTTTCAGAATATCACTTAGTGAAACACCCAAGGATATATAGTAATGAAAATTTTCACAGTCGATGTCCCATGACCAAGACTCTCTTACATGCTCGAAAAGCGATGGAGTCGACATTATTGACTAATTGAAGAGGTTCTATGCCTCCTACTCTACCAACATAGGGTTACACTAGATTTCCTGCATCACCCTAGTAACAACTCAAGAAAGGAGAAAGATGAAAAATAATTTCACACATAGAGTCTAACAATTCTATTGCAAAAAGTGGATGATCCATAAAGCGCACCTCTTGTCACTTCATGCTTTGCAAGATCATAAACACCCAAAGCTCATAGCTATCCTCAGTCCCAACTGTCCTCTCCTGGGGAATAATGTGGACTGCGAGGTGGTGATGGGAAGTCCCTATAATTTCATCCCCCACATATATCTCCTCTTGCTCCTCTGATATCACCAACTCTCTCGGAACTACCCCGATCACGTCGTTGCCTCTGTCGTGGTGGTGCACCTGCTGCCTGCCTGATGTTCACAACATAAATGGTCAGGAAGTCCCCTGTCATGTGACCTATCCTATTGAAAGAATAGCACCGGCCCTCCACGGGCTACCATGCCGACCTCTGGCACCACTGTGGAATAAAACCATTCCCCTGAGACCATTTATGAGAAAGCCACCTGGGTCGAGGTTCTGTCAGCCGACGCTCACTAGTTGCGAAATACATCTCGGCTCTATCGTGCCTACCGCCACCACCAACTGTAAAGCTTGACAGGAAGCTCTATGTCACCAGCGACTACTCTAACACCTTGACAATAGAGGGAATGCCCAATTTACTATGAAAAATCTAATCTCTCTATGGAGACCCTTCTCAAACATCCATGCTTGGAAGTTGCCGTCATGGACCATGTTCGGGTAAAAACGTGCACAGTCCGCTAACATAGTTGCGTACTCAATCTCTATCATCCCTCCCTGCTGAAACTATAGGAGCTCCTAGATCTGAACAGATCATAAGAAGGAGGGGTAAAACTCCTCATGAAATAGTAACTGAAATTCGTCCCATGAGTGTGAAGAATCATCGAGTAACTGAGTCACCAGACTCCACAAATGCCCAGCTTCTCCATGGAGAAATGTAGGATGCCAAAGCCACTATCTGATCTGCTGGTGTCAGTGCAAGCATGAAAGGGTGAACCACTGTCTCTAGCCAAACCACTACTACATGAGGGTCTGGCTAACCACTGAACCTCAGCGGTCTCTACCCCTGGAACACACGGAGTGCGCCCAACTTGCACTCAAGCTCCATATTCTCTGCTATAGATATTTACTTCTCTCTAGGTGGGGGTGCTACTACCGTCCCGCCCCGAGAAAGGGGCTCGCATGATGGTTCCTGGACTGAGGCCTTTTCACTCACAGGGTCGTCTTAATGAACCAAAGATGGTATCGTAGCTGGCTTTTTACGCAGAGACATCCTGAATGTTGTCAAGGAGTGCCTCAATCAGATGAGCATATATTTATATAACAGTAACATCAATGGGGAGCTGAATCAAGAAGGAAAGTCAGGACTCAATCCTATGTGATGCACAAACCAATTTCCCCACAAAGATTGTCTCAGCATGCCGAGTCGACAAGCGGGTTATCAGGGTCCTGGGGAATGGATTCATCAGCCGCCCCACCATCATTGGACTCCCTGGCCTAAGAGCCGCTCTAGAGACATGTCGACATGGTTACCCTAAATACCATCCAATTCCTTTTTAGGCATGTCAACACAACGTACCAAGGTATGAACCATCGTTGATACCACTTTGTAATGACCCGGAACTACCCTGGCTCGAGCCACAACTACCCCAAGCCCACCTCTATAGGCCAGGGGCTAGAGACAAGCGACGAAGGCTAAATATCACATGGGGGCCTTTGCCTATGTAACTGTACACACACACACATTCCACTCAATGAAGATGTGTAGAGTAAAAATAAAAGTAAAGTATATTAATGTGCAAACTGCTATAAATAGACCACAAAATGTTCATCGACCTCTAAATAGTAAAAAGTATCTGCTGAAGGTAAACTGAAATGAAAATGGGAAAAACACGTGCCCAACCAGAAAATTGCCAAAACCTGACAACTATTAAAAAAAAGTAAACTGCCAGGAGAGTCCCACACCTGGAACCAGACTACAAACACCATAAGCGGTCCAAGCTCCCAAACTCCAATGATCCACTGAAGTCATGAACATCCTGTCCGTCGTCTGCAAAGGCACACCATGTTCTGGAAAATCCCAAGAAGGGGTGAGTATAAAAATACTCATTAGGATGCCACGAAGTCTCGAGAAAGCAACAAAAGAGGTACTAAAGTGATGAGTAGTAGATCGAACATGGAAAAGTAAAGGAGAAAAACCGAGAGTGCAGTAAAGAGTACAGCTCAACCCAACAAAAGAAAGGAAGTAGACTCATCCAAACACAAAGAGATAGAAAAGGTGATAAGATGAGCTTCTTGTCGTGTCTTTACAACCTATAGCAGGAGAGTAGACTCATCCAACCACAAGAAGCTAGACACAGAAAGAATGTGGCATACCTCGTGCGTCATCGCTTATCTTGGAAGGAGAGTAACCAAAACCCATGAAGTGGGTACTGGAAAATGGTATATATATATCCATATGATCAAACAAAAACTAAAACAAGATTTTAAGGGGATCCCTATCTCATAGCTCAGTAAAAGAAATCAAGTCGCCAACAGTCCCAGAAGTAAACACCATCCATGCCCAGCATCCCACACATATGCCCCGAACTACAAGTCAAGGGGCTCAAATCACCGCACCTTGAAACTATCCCCTTTGGGAAGCATTGACTCACCTACATGGTTTTAGGTCGCATCTCAAGGACACATCTTGGTGGGGAAAGATCCCTTCATACTTGAGAGTTCTTGGGAATGTCAAACCACACCTCGTCATTGTCACACAGTCGAGAGGTCTACCCGAGTCCATGTTGTAACATCACTGACCCGTAAAACCATGGGTCCCGCTCCAGTAGTAATGGAGAAATGCAACAGACTAGCCTAGTAGAAAGGACTGAGTCTGAAATAATTAATCGGGTAACCCAATGCCCATCCTCATAGGAGGGTTAACCCTAAGAGGTCATCAGGTAACCCAATGCCCATTCTTTTCTTGTGGGTAAACCCTAAGAGGTCATTTGGTAACCCAATGCCCAATATTTTCAAGAGGCTAAACCCTAAGAGGTTATTATGTAACCCACTACCATGTCTCTCCTAGAGGGCATAACCTAAGAGGTAATCGGGTAACCCACTACCCAGTCTCTGCTAGAGGGTAAACCCTAAGAGGTCGTTGGGTAACCCACTGCCCAGTCTATGCTGGAGGGTAAACCCTAAGTGATCTTCGGGTAACCCACTGCCCAGTCATTACTGTAGGGTAAACCCTAAGAGGTCATCGAGCAACCCACTGCCCAGCCCCGCTGGAGGGTAAACCTGAAGAAGTTGATGAGAAACCCACTACCCAGCCCCGTTGGAAGGTAAACCTGGAACTGATCTGGCCATCCCTACAAGATGGTACAATACTGGACAACAAACATGGAGTGGGTATCGAGAAACCACCCAACTCTAGAACAATTCACCATGTAGAGGTTCAGAGCCCGTGTAATGTGGGTCACGCCGATACCTGTAGCTCTAACTAGGGAAATACGTCATGGTAGATCATAGAAGGAGGATATGATCTCGATAATCTGCTAGGGAATCTGTGCCCAGGCCCACTGGGGCTCCATACCATACTGTAAACAACCTCCTGGGTAGAGGATCGATGCATGCGTAATGTATTGGTCACACCGAATCCACACAAACTCTACCAGGGAACATGAAGTGATGTGATATGGAAATTCCACAGGGCTAAAGGAAAAAAAGGGGATCCCAAACAACTCTACTGATCACACCGTCGAGAATAGAACCCGGGGAAACCACTCATCTCTATAAGTCTAAACCATCAGGAATAGAGGGATCCTCAACATCATGAGAGATCAAAGGTAAATAAAGAAGAACACGACACACACAAGAGTCCCACATGACGTGGGGACTTGTCTCATCTCCAAACCAGGTACACAAATATTATTGGGTACAAACTACAAAATGTACTTCCAACCATCCTCGTATTTTCCCAGAGCATACCACATCTCTTGCCCAAAGGCTATCAAATACATGACACCCAACATTAGCGCGAAGGGAGAAAACTTAGTTTTTTCCAACCTGCTTCCTCCACATCCCTAGCACAACCAACTATATTTCTTCAACGTTCAACATCAGTCACACAGAAGTGAACACAATCACACTCCATGGGTTCTCCTGTAAACACAGCAAAAAGAACTGCCAAATAAGCTCCTTTCATGCTTCCACATTTAATAAGATCTCGAATGAGACCTCGCACATCCAAACTGATCGTACTATTGTAACCCTCGATGAACAACATGCGAGATCGACTATTTACTCTCATCCAACAGACATCTGATGTAGAATTTGGTCAACACTACTTTATACCCAAACGGTATCACATGGTCTCGTGCCTCAGTTCCAAAAACACTCGGTCGCATCGTACCATTGCAATCCCCTCAGAAAGTCATGTCAAATTGACTACTTGCGTGGAACAGATGTATGGAGAAAAAGATGTATTTCGCCGTACCACACACGAGTGGTGCTTCATGGGACCCGCATCCCAATCCCAGAAGCGCTATGAATGGATCAAACCATTGAGATCCTCTCAGAAAAGTACAAAAGATTGACTAAACACTTGTCCAAAACGGACACCTGGTGAAGAAGTTGGAATTCAGCATCAATGCCCAAAAACAACCCTCATGGGGCCTGCACTACCATGAAGAATTGAAATGGGTGGATTCCACCATTGCAATGCCCTCAGAAAAATAAACCCAGAATCGACTACTCACACACCCCAAACAGATTTACTATGAATAAGGTTTCAAAAATCAGCGTGCAGCTCGAACGATGGGCCGTGGGGCCCATGCCACACCTGTTGATTCAATGCATGAAACCCCTTGGAAATCATAATCTCGATGCTAGGGTCACAACGCCATGGATGGCACTCCAAATGGACTTTGTATATGTTTTCACTTCACAAACCAAGAACCTCGGAGGAAAACTACTAAACCCCTTAAGATACGTGTCATGCCACAGAGTTCCTCATCTCGGAATGTAAAACCCCGTAAATCCATCTTAAAAGGTTTGTCTCAACTCATGTAACATGTCACCGTAGATGGAACCAGAATATGACACCTGGACAAAATTTTAGGAGAGTTTTAATATTTAATGGATGAAAATATGTGGTTCGGGCCGGTTCGGCTGGCCCACCATGCCTGAACCGACCCGCGGTTCGCGCGGGCCGACTGCCTCGCCCGGACTGGCTAGAGCCAGTATGGTTCTACCACCACTGGACCCATGATTCGTGGGTCATGTCTGCTAGCCAGGTTCACGATGACCACTGTCGTCTGCTCGTGTCAACTGGCCAATGGGCCGGTCCGCCTTCGTGTCGCGCGCCCGAGATGGCTCCTCCTTCTCACCCAGCCGAAGCCCGGCCGCCCTGCCGTCTACGCCTCTGTAGCCAGGCTACCTGGCGCTACCCGATCGCACTGACTCCCTCGACCCCAGCCACCATGGCTGCTCGCCCGCACCATCCTCCACTAAAGTCGCCGCCGGCCCTCTTCGATATGCTCTGTTGTGCCTCCACTCAACCTCCCGGGACCACTGGAGAACTGTCAGACCAACCAAATCCGCCAAAAAACATCAAAACAACCTAGAACATTTGTCGGACAGCCGCAGATGCCTCGAAATTCGGAATTCAAATCCGAATGATGCGTCAGAAATCTCAGAACACAGAATACGCGATTATGGGCTTTTCTCGACAAACATACAAAATTAGACACTACAAATTGATCTCAAAGTATGCAAGAAATTAAAATGTAAATGAAAAGATCCAACCTTGGGGGTCGTAGCCCATAGCTTTGGGAGCAATCTACCGAAGCAGCGCACCACCTTGGGAAGGAGAGGACGGATGAGGGTTGGTGAGGGGCTCTCCTTGGTTGAGACTTCTTCTGCTAGAGGAAACAACAATAAGAATAAGGGAGGGGTGGTTTTAGGTTTAAATAAAGAAAACATGATAAAATGTTTAATTAATTTTAACCCCCAAATTGAACTGCATCCGAAACTCTCAACAGGATCGAGGTTAAGCCTCCCCAAGAGTAAAAACCACCTCCCAAGTACAACAGAAGTCTCAGAATTTTAATCCAAGCCTCCATTCAAAAGTTATAAAACATAACACCCGAGGCTGCTAAATTACGAAAACGCCCCTAGTGGCATTCTTCCCAGGAGGCCAGCGCCCGCTAATATTACACCCCTCCTAAGGTAAAAGGCATGCTCCTGATTCAATAGTTCCCTTAATATATCCGTTCGAGCTACCGATTAGAAGTTATTCTACATAATTTGAATGCCCAGTGTGAACACACTGAAAATTTAATTTCGGCCACAAAGGGGCTCGGAATCGCACGCTGTCTGAAGGCGCTACTCTAGAATAACATCAAGAATATTCCAAAGCCTTTTATAGAAAAAACCAGGTTCATATAGATGGTGGAATAAATTGTGTTGATTTATGGATTGAGATAGTTATGTCTAAATCCGATTATATGGAGACTCCTACTTAGAGGAGAGTGAAAATTTCAATTTATATGATTTGAGGATCTATAAAATGGTGGTAGTATATTCTAAATCTGGCTAGACAATATAAAAAAGAGATGGGGAGGGGCTTCTAGTCAATATTATTAAATTAATTCTTTCCAGAGACACCGAGGACTAATCATTCCAGGGATTTCATGAACATGTAATAGGATTTTAGGATAGTTATGAGCTTTTCACCTCATATTATATATCTTTAACACTTTGCACATATCTATACTACTAATGAGCCACTAAATTAAAGAATAATTGAGGATGGTATAAGGAATCATATTAATTTTTAGGTAAACATATTATAGTCGACTATCATATTTGAAATAGTGAACTAGGCCCTCATTACTAATAGAAACCTGAGGGATGTAGAATGTGTGAGGCAGAGTGGTTCAGAACCCAAGCAGAGTAGTGGTTTAACCAGTGGTCAAAAGTGACACTTGGAGTCTACACATATGTGAAGCGACAACCAGTAGACACCCATAGATAATTACATGCTATGGCACTATTTTGGGAAGCCTAGTAATAAGTGGTTGTTGTGTCCTAGAGACGCTATAAAGTACCGAGGCTATAGAATATTGGGACATCTTCATAATTTCTATAGCACCTTCCCATCTGTTCTGAGTAGTAAATAATCCATTCTAGATACACCATTAGGTGAAGTATTATTATCAACATTCCAGGTAGGTAGATATGGTACTATTGGCCTTACAGCTAGAGGAGGAGTTCATGGTCATTGTATCCATTATCCAGATTTTTAGAAATAATAAAGCAGATACCCTCCAAGTAGTTATGTTGTATCACCTGGCTGAGGATCATTCCATATCTCTTCGGTGCATCCTATTCCAATGGAGAAAAATGGTAGGGCATATAATATTTTATTTACTATCTTAGTATCCTCTAAAATCATTTATTCCTTATTTGATATAGGTACATCACATTATTTTATATCATTACCTATTATGGAGAGTCTCAAACTTCATGTTGATTGCTCTTATGGTTTGATGATACTAGATACACCATTGGGTATATGATCGGAGAGTATACACTTGAGAAAGTAATTTCTTATTATTGTTGGTGGACATTGTTTTACACGGAACCTCCACATCCATGATATTACAAGCTTCAACATCATTCTAAGAATGGACTAGTTGGTTCCTTATCATACCTACGTGGATTGTTATAATAGGAGGGTTTTGTTTAAATCACCATAGGGTAGTATCTACATTCAAAATGGAACGTAGGATGTCTATGAAGGTATAAATGGAAAAGATAATCATGGGATATGTGGAATGAACATCCATATTTATATCCATCACATGAATGATTAGGGACTCCATGAGACTTAGTTCCCTCTTGTAGTCGATCGATTCAGTGAAGTGTTCCTCGATAACATTTCAAGAGTACTTCATAAGAGGGAGGTAGAGTTTAAAATCAAACTATTTTTTGGTACTACACAAGTTTCCATTCCTCATTACAGGATGAATACTACTGAGTCTTAGGAGATGAATATGTTGTAAGTGGATTTAGAGGCCAAATGTTTTATACAGCCCTGTACATCTCTCTAGGGTTCACCGGTCATTTTTTCCATGAAGCTGGATGGATCCCTTAGGATTTATGTGGATTACATGATGTTGAATCATAAAACATTGAATAAAATACTACCCTATAACTCACATTGATTATCTTTTTGACTGGATCATAGGTTAAAGTGTATTCTCAAATATGTACCTAAGATCATGTTATCATCAGGATTGTTTCTAACCTCCAAATATTCCACGTTTGGATTTACTTTGTCATTAAGTCTTATATGAGTATCTCATGATGATGTTTATTCTTTTGAATATACATTAGATATTCAGCGATATTATAAATATTATTTTATATCCCTATAAAGATTCTTTTGTCATGGTATTCATAAATGACATCTCGGTGTATTCTCATACTTGAAGAATCCATTCCACTCATCTTGATATAATTTGGAATACACTGAGAGAGCACCTGATGTATTCTATGATCAGTCTATTTCATTACTATATTTACAAGGAACATTTCATTGGTCACATTATCTTATACGTATGAGTTACAGTTGGCCCATAGAAAGTGAGAGTTGTGGTTACCTGGGAGTAGTATAATAATATTATTGACACAAATTGTTTTCTAGGTCTAGCTGATTCCTTCAAGAATCTGATAAAGGAATTTTCATCCCTTTACACACCTATTCCTATTATTAAAAATAAGGGTGTGATGTTTTTTTTGGTCAAAAGAATGTGAGAAGGCCCTTTAGGAGCTAAAATGAAATCTTACCTCAACTGCTATTTTGATTTTACTAGAGTTAGGTAGTATCTATATTGCCTATTGTGTTGAATTAGGTATCATGATATGAGTAAATCAGATATGGAAATATAGATTCATTGCATACGAATTAGGAAGTTTATGTCTCATGATCATAATTACAAAATGCATGATATCGAGTTAATAGTTATTGTATACGCCTTGTGTATTTAGGGGCATTACCTACTGGGAGATAATTTTTTGGTATTTATGAACCATTAAATCCTCAAGAATATTTATAAACAGTCAGGCTTAAATATTATACCTTGAATATGGGTTGAATATATTTTGTCATTTGAATTTGAGCTATCCTATACACAAGGGAAGGGTAATTCTGTTGTCGATGATCAATACAGGATGACTCAGACGTCGGTAGTTTATAAAGCCAATAGAAAATGGAATCTTATATATTAGTTTTATAAGATACATATAGGGGTTCTGGACCATCATGGATTGTTTGTACAAGATTCACTATCAATGGCCTCTTCAATTCTAGATAATGATAGAATGAGATACAATTTTGATCCTAATCACTTGGTCCTGTGAGAGGGTATTACTGGGGAGGTTTTGACTCCCTATTGTACTATCAATGATGATGAAATCCTATGTATACAAGGACATACCTGGGTTCCAAAAAATATAATAGAGGAGTTTATGTGTGAGTCATAAGATTATCAGTGGGTACTTCACTTGGGTATCTCCAAGATGTATCGGGACATATAAGAATAGTATTGGTGGCCATGGATGAAACATTAGATAGAAGGATTTATCAATCAATGTTCCAATTATCATTTGGTGAAGGTAGATCAAATGTGACTTGTAGTATTTCTATATCCATTATCGATCAAAAAATGGAAATGACAGGATGTTATGATGGATTATGTCATCAATTGTTTTTGTTCACCTCAAGGTAGTAAGGCAGTTTGGGTGTTCATGGATCGAATGATGAAGGTATCCCCCTTAAATACTATTAGTAGTTCTTCTATATTGATAAGGTTGGAATATTTCATGTCCTAGAGAATATCCAACTACATGGGATCACTCATACTAACATTTCAGATAGGTATTCTTGTTTCACACTATGGTTTTGGTTGGGGTTGTAGAATTCTGTGGGTACACAGGTTCTTCTATGCATAACATTTCACCCTCAGACCTATGATCAGTCATAATAGAATATAATGGTTTTAGTGGACATTATTTTAGCATGATACATTGATTTTTTTGGTTGTAAGGATAATAATATCCCCCTCATTAAGTTCACCTATAAAAATAGTTGTTACGTGACAATTCAGATGGATCCTTATGAGGTCCTATATAGTAGGTCACTTGGATCACCCATATGCTTGTTAAATCCATGAGATGTAGTGCTAATAAGACCTCATCCTATTCTGGAGAGATCATACCAGATTTATATAATTATGAATCATATTTATATTTATAGGCGAATACAGTGATATTTTGTCAATTTCCATCAACGATCTCTGGAGTTTAGGTTGGGGTCATGTATTCTTACTGGTATCACCCATACTTGGGTATAGATTTATATTATGGAAAGTGAGAGTATATCCATACTGATTTGGATAGTTTATGATTATATTGAGAGTTGGACTAGTAGGATATTAGTTTTAATTACCTTATAGGTATCATTCCATGCATGACATCTTCGATTTTTCACAGCTTTACTAATATCATGCAAACCCATATTGTATTTTTGATTTCATGGATATTGAGATTATTATTAATGATTACTTTTACGAGTATTTTATACTCATTATTAATTGTATAATGAATACAAATTTTGGCCATTTATCCCTTTATAATAGGTTTTATGGTAGGACAACCAGGTACTGGATGAGATTTGGGAGTTGGAGGCTGAAGTACAAGCTCAGTGGCTGGAATTAGTCTCTAACTATGAATATCATTCCCTAGAAGGTGAGATATTGGATAAGTTCATTTAATATGGGAAGAATATAAAACCCATATTATTATTTTCGGAATAGATCCTTTTAAATTTGGACTAATTATTTTTCTCCAAATATGGATTCCCTTTGAGGTTATAGTGATTTTGGGGTTGTTCGGGGCCTATTCATAACATAGAACCCTGTACGGAGTAAAATAATATTGGGTCATATGGTTAGAAATTATAGGACCCATCCTGGATGGTCTCTCCTAAATATGCGAGGATGGATATTGGGGTGATGTTGGGCACCCTATTATCTATAAATGTGCGGTAGTGGATACTCAACCGCGCAAAAAATAAATAATTTTTCATATAGGGGTTTTTCAATATTGGCACATGATTTCCAAAACCCCATGGCCTAATCTTGTATTTACACTCTTTATTTAGTGTAAGGAATACAGTTGGGACTAAATTTGTCCAACCATTCATCCAAACCATGCGACCAAGAAATTTTTGGGTAAAATGACAAATTTTCCCCAAAATCTTATAAATTCAACCATTTCACATAGTTTTTATTACAATATAAAAAATTTTCATGGGAGATCATTATTGATATTAAATCATATATATTTTTCTCGTTCATCCATCCAAAGTCTGATTTGATCCTTATTAATTATGTTGTAGGAGCCTCAATTCCTTTTTAATCGTTCTTCATTTCTCTTCTCATCAAAAAAGATATCTAGGTGTAGGATCATATTCCCTATATTCAATGCATTGGTCCATTATTTAGATTTCAAATAATATAAGACAATATAAATTCAAATATTGTATAAGGAGAGTCTAACAAGTAAAAAGTAGTTGGCCTATAAATTATTCAACATGTTATGAAGATTTATAATATTCATTATTGCATAAAATGTTATTTTCATTGTGTGTTTCCCCTAAATTGTAATTTCATTAAATTACTTATTATTTTTGGATATTAATGGTCTTATTTGACCCCACTATGTTGACCACCTGAAATGGATCGACCCCTTTGGGGTTTCCATCTTACATGACTAAATGGATTTAATTAGAGTATGAATGGAGAACATATTTGAGTTTTTGGGATTACTTCTAAATTGTGATATTATAAATAAAATATATGGATGTAGTGTTGTAACATGGATAAAACTCTAATGAATAATTTAAATGGATTGTGGGAATGGTAATACAACACCACCTATTTTAAATTGAACAATGGATACACCCTTATTGATACTAAATGATAATTAAATTGGATTATAATTAGATCATGTTAAAGCTAATGGTTATTTGTTATCGACAAAACATAAGGGTATAAAAAAATTAATAAAAATTAATAATGTGAATGATTACCCATAAAAATTATTTTGAATGGTCTTGATGACCCTTATGCATGTATTATACCAAATGGGAATGGAGACCATTTATAATGATACTATTTGGGTAAGGTGTCTATTGTGATACATTACAGTCATGGAATCCCATGTGATACTATAAAAGAATGTAATCCCTTACAGAGATACTTGGAATGGTATCCCTTACTATGTTACTAAGAATGGAGACCATATACGTTATACCTGGAATTGTGCACCTTAAAAATGTGATAATGGTCATGGTGTCCCTTATAAATGTGATAATAGGATTGGTGTCACTTATAAATGTGATATTGGGAATAGAATCCCTTATAAATGTTATATTAGTCATGGTGTACCCTATCATAAAGTGATACTGGGAATTATGACACTTGATACTAGTTCAGAGTTATTCTAGCATGAGTTGATGTAGGTAGTGTCAGCCTACATTCCATTCTGGAACCAGATTCAACCCATTTAATTTTATTATTACTGCATTATATTATTATATTTTCACACTTCCATATTTTATATAGAGACTTGATAATTCAATGTTTCATTGGTTGTGGCCTATTAAGATTAATCTCACACCCTATATGGACCCCATATGTCACCCAAGAAGACTATATGACTTTAGTTATACTAAAGGGAATGAATCCTCTTATTCTTGTGTGACATCTACATTGACTTAAGACAGAGCTGGTAGAAGATGAATAGGATGGTGCTCGGGATGTAGGATAGATTTTTTCCTTTTGGAATCCTTTTGTATATCCTATCTATTACTGCTTATTGTAGGGTGTATCTATGTTTTCTATATTTGTATTCATGACATTTTAATATATTATATATTAATTGGTTTATACATTTGAGTATTGATATCATTTTCATGGTTACTTGCCTTTTTTCCGATTCTTATACATCATTATATTGATTCCAATATATATTTGTTAATTGTACTGTTATGGTACTATGGTGATGAGGTAATAGTCTCACCATTGGCACACCTAAGGCCATCACTACTAGTATGTATCCTATATCATTTTTTGAGATGCACGTGAGACCATGTGGCCAACTAGGTCGGGGGAACCCTTGAGTGGAATCTGGGTTCATGAAGTCACAAAATATTTCCTCCATGGTTATTTAGAGGAAGATATTTATATAGATAATGAATATTTTTTGTTGAAATTGTTAAAAATAATTATTAATGTAGGTTATATAAGAGTTTGTATGGTTTGAAGAAATATTTTAGGTAGTGGTATAAGAAGATTGAATTGGCCATTTTTCAATTGGGTTTTAGGAAGAAATCATCTTACCATTTTTTTGGTATATATATTTAATTATGATGATTTTATTATGTTTTTCATCTATGGTGATGATATTATCATTGTTTACCATGATGATTTTAGAATTGATATATTGAAAAAGGATCCTTTTCAGTCTATTTCGATGAAATACATGAGTCTTGCATGAAATATTCTTGAAATGTTGATTTCTTATGATACAAATTCTATGAAATTATGTTTATCTAAAGAGATATATGTTCAGATGGTTCTTCAATGATCCTATATGTATATAAATAAAGTGTTTTGTACTACTATTTCTCTATATTTTAAGACCAATACCAGTGATTTTCTTTTTAATAATGAATAGAGAGAATCGTTTCACCACATAACTTATTCATATAATGCTGGTTGTTTGATGTATTTGATGGTATATACTAGATATGATAAAACTAATGAAGTTTTTCTTTTTAGTTTAATTCTACATAATCCAAGTATAGAGAATTAGAGAGCAATGAAGTATATATTTTGTTATCTTCATGATACTTTTGATCGAATATTTTATTCTAGAAATGAGAAACATTTTATTTTAGTTTTACATATTTAGATATGGAATGAGATATGTATTTTAGGAAGTCCACTTCAGGATATTTGATTACTTTTTCAGGGGGATATGTATCGTGGTAGTCTATATTGTAGATACGTGTTTCTTTATCTACCAAAACGCATGAGCTTATTGAAAATATTGAGGCATGAAAATAATTATTTTGGATGAAAACATCTATTATAGAGATCAATTTTTTTAGGACTGATATGTTTTATTCTTTGATAGTTGGACTGGTATTTTTTGGGAAATAATCCCAATTTTCATAGTTGCCAACGAATAACGATGTTTAATATCATTGGAACCATGATGTATTTTATTCAATACAGTTGGATATTGATAAAATCCAAACATATGGAAATGGTTTATTAATTTTTAAACAATAGTTTACCAATAGGTAAATATGAGGCTTGTCTAATGATTTATGGGTTCGCAGTGATCCCCACTAGAGTTAGTGGGGGAGTTTTTTTGGGAATCCTCCTTCACATGGGGATGCCACATGACCTTTAGAATAATAAAAAAGAAAATGATATATTGGTGGAGTTACATATTTTTTAGGATGAAATTTTATTTGGGCGGTAAAATTCTCCATCTCCAGAACATAATAGAGCTCCAAGGGCTTTAGAAAAACATTGTAGTTAGATTTTTTTGAATTGGTTTTTAGATATGAAACTGTAGAAATTAACCACATGTGATTGACTTTCATCTACGATGGTTATTGATCCAATACTGATGTTTTTTATCTGAACATTTATTCAGATATCAATTGTCAACTCTACATTATCATTTCAATTTGGTTTTCTTTAACATGCAATGTTATTTATTTTAGGTAGCATTCATACTACATCTACATTCTCCCTTTGATCCACTATTTTATATGAGTATTATCTTTTATATCCCACTACTCTACGGGATTATCTTGTTTTTACTCTTGATTATTAGTGGATCCAATTTTCTAGATTAGGTCATGTTGTTTTTCCATTTTTAGTCTTCCATTTTCAAACTTTCTTATGACCACATTTATTTTCTTGGACATATATTGTGTCAATGCGCATCCACATTAATTTTTTGAGGCCTATATGAAGGGAAATAAATATATTTACACTGTGTGATATCTTTTTTTATCACATTTTTCATTGGTTGTATGTATCAAAAATACATATCCTAAATATCAATATT
Source organism: Viscum album (assembly GCA_963277665.1). Taxonomy (NCBI): domain Eukaryota; kingdom Viridiplantae; phylum Streptophyta; class Magnoliopsida; order Santalales; family Viscaceae; genus Viscum; species Viscum album. The sequence goes on from OY728155.1 coordinate 1,454,302,646, forward strand.
ACGTTTACCTACAATGTAGAATCATTGAACTACATTTACACTGCATAATATTTACTAATACAGAGAAAATTGTAATTATTTTATGAACCTGACTCAATATCAGCCTTAACCTCTATATATCTATAAAGTTATAGTATGTTTTCAAAAATCTCAATTATAGTGTCATTATATATTCAGAAATGATGAAAACTTCACTTTGAATTGTTTCGAATAAAAGAAACTCAAAATGCTAGATTAACTGTGTGATATATGATCGCTTGATCTACAACAATGTGTGCGATCACATGATTTAACTTATTGAATGTGTTCACTTGATCTTCTGAATTGCATGAAATCACGTGATCTAAAAAAAGACATATAGTCACATGATCATCCAAACTTGTGGTCTATCATTTTATAGTGAAGAATTCAATCACATGATTTGATCTACCAAAACCAGATGTTTCATTTTCACATGGTCACTATATATACATTTCATTTCAAGCATGCATAATCACTAAATAGAACAGGTATATTTTTCAAACTAGTGGGGTTTTTTGATGAAATATATAGAAGATTATATTTTAGAATGGTGTCATTTAAATTTCACGTTCACCATGTATTAAAATAAATAGTTCCCTATTAAGACATCATCTCATATTAAAGATTCATTCATAGAATATCTGTATAATAATAAATGTTACTCTTTCATTCATATAGAACAAGTCAGAAAAGTTTTAAATCCTCTCCCTATGGCCTCTTGTGCATCCCTATACATGAGAGAGAAACCAATATTGTTTTCCTCCATATGCTGACCCACACACATCTATGTATGCATGCCTAACACTATGAATTCTTTTCCTCAATTCACAGCCACTTTAGCAAGGCCAAACCTATGTGATCATGGTTGGTCTTCCCCTATCGAGGCCTAACTACTATGTTGTTGATCTAGGAAAGAGAAAGAAATCTTTGGGTGGATCCTTAAATATTTCCATTATAAAATACTAATTACAAGAAGAACATATAGTTTTATCCTTCTATTGTCTTCTCCTTTTTAATCAATATTTCATATCTATCACCATCTTCATTATTCATGCACTTTTTCAAAAAATATATTTCCAAAAAATCCCTGGTAAGAACTTCCTTTTTTCATATATATTATTACCAAAAACATCAACCACCTATTTTCACGAAGTGTCATCTAATATCTATTTAAATTATAAAAACTAATATAATTACTGGGATATATTGAAATCATTCCTTAGTTCTCTTGAAAAAAAAAACTTACTCATCATATTAATATTACTCAAAAAACAAACACAACATTCAAAAAGTGGTCTTAAAAAACATCCCCTTTGAATATATTGGAAATACTTTCTAAATTTTATGTAAATATAAAATCCACTCCACATCATTCCATTCCCATAAATCATTAATTTTAATTTATATCCCCCTTATTAACTTGAAATACAATGTTATTGGGAATGTGGAATCAATTTATACATAAGAATAGCTTCATCAACTATTCCACTCTATTTCTACATGATCCGATATCAATTTATAAAATAAGAGGGTTAGATTTAGAAAAAATTGTTATCTCCTAAAATAAATGATACCAAATGAAATGAGAAACTCTTTAAAATTTTTAGATTTTATCCAAATAATTCAGGATGTGACCATTGATGATATTAATTGAGTTAAAAACTTATGATGAGATATATCAACCAAAATTATTGGCACTTACTTCACTACAAAGATATAAAAAATTCACATAACAATTACTAGATTTAAGATATCTCTAAACCTTCTTCAAATATACATTAATTTTTGATATATTAATTTAAATTATTTCATCTTTATAAAAAAAAATTATTTTAATAACCATGATTGATAAAATTATAAAAATAAATTTCTTATGACATTCATTCAAGAAAATTCTGTAATAATAACATTTCCATTAAAAAATAATACTAGGATATTCTTCCATATTATTAATATATATCCCCAACAAAGACAAACTATAATAAAATTCATGTGGTTTTCCATATTTGAAATCTTCCACATATTCATCAAGTATGATGTATTAATTATATTTCCTTTAGGATACCAATTGAGAAATCATTCCAAATTGATTTTTTATTAACCATTATTGTACAACATTCAATATCTTTCTCATCATCTCATGTTATCCCCATGAGATTATGTTTCACCTTAAATTCCCTACATTATAAACGCAAAAATAAAACAAACATGTGTTAATGGAATATAGTAGATCTTTATTACTTCCCAATAAAAAAACAAGGTTTTCTAGGATTTCCCCAACAATGTTTCTCTATTTAATTTAGAATTTTCCCCCTATATATGTTAATAAAAAATTGTTTTTTTAGATTTCATAGACATATTTCCACTAACTTCTCCCTTGTGTGAGATATTAGCCTTCATATATAACATATATTGAATTCTTTTTATGGGGTATTCATATATTGTATGAATGTGTAAACATACTTTTTCAATATTTCCATCATTTTTATATATCCCATATATATTTTAATCAACATGAGGATTTCTTATTGTTTAAAACCACCCATGAAATTAAATATCATTTATTGGATTGTTTAATTTCCCATTAGAACTGGATTTTTCTTGTGTTTCTTCATTGTAATTTCATATCTATTAATATATAGGCCAAATGACTAAAATATGATTTATTTAATTATTAGTTTATTTGGGTACTACACATGGCTTATTGTGGGTGGCTTTCTTCTGATCAGTTATTAGGAATGGTGCACTTCTTTTTAACTTCTTGAAATTAATTTAGATCAGTATCTCATTATGCTTGTTATCACTGGAGAAATATTCCTTTCAATGAAACTACTTCGGTGGAATCTAGTTTAAAACATTATATATATTCCTACCCAAATACCAATCATAATTATTTTCAATAATTATTTTCTACTTATTTTCATTTAATCCATAAGGATATGATTATGTACCATTTCTGGGATCCATACATTAATGACCATAAGGATCTCCCTGAAAATCCAATATGTTTGAACATGACTTGTTTATCTTCACAATATGTAGAAATGTCATCTTCTCTAGCTTAATCACCCATCAAATGGGTTCCTATAATATTATGTATTGAATTTATTAGACCAAAAATCAAATTATTAGAGAATGAACCTATAAAAACACTAAAACAATCCAATAAAAATTGTTATTCTTTATAAAACATCATTCTATATAGATTTTATAGCATGTTTCTTTTGGGATTTATTCTTCATTAGATGATCCATTATTATATAATGAATACCCAGACAACATCTTATATCCACCATAGACAGGGTGGAAGACTCCTTATATCTCCTATACATATAAAGTCGTATATATCTTCTCAAAATTTCATTGTCATTATAAAAAAATTAGAAAATATAATTAAAAATTTATATGGATTATAACTATTGCATTTATTCTAATTCTAAAATAGTAATCGATGATGTATTGATATTTTTATAACATAATAGAGAAATATTAATATTAAAATCCTCCTTTGAATAACATAAAGTTGTAACTCCTTCCTTCATAACTCTTGATGACTCAATATGTGTCACTTCAATGTTATCTAATTTTATTATCAATTTTAGACAATTCAAAATGATTTAATTATTCTTATATTCAATGAATTCCATGTTTTCTTCATAATCATTCATAATCATTCAAATCTCACTCTCATTCACTTTTCATATTCTTATTAAAATGTTCCAATCTGTTTAATCCTGTGGAATTTTTTATCTAATTTTTCATTCTTGACATTAATATTGAATTTTATTTTTTTATAATTAATCTATCTTATTATAAAATTATTCTCTGGCCTCGTGATTTTTATTAATTGGGTTGAAAACTATACTTAAAATTTTGATAATATATCTTCATGATTATTAGTATACATATTATTTTGGTGTAACTTATTTAAAGATATTTTTATAAGTTAATTATATTAATGTAAAATATTTATTTATGTTATCTAATACAGATTATAGCTGAGTGATCTCATTCTCCTATCAATAAGAATCCCAAAAAATAATGGACACATTTTATTTTGAAAAATAATACAGAATATCATCAAATGTACTGAAAAATATTTCTCAGGAATCATAAAATGATTGTTCTATCATAGTGATTCTTTGATCTTCTATAGAACAATTCGAGAAATAATTTTCACAAACCTTTATATTTGAAAAGTTTATAGATCTAATTTAGGGGGAAGGACTATCCAAAACCTTTATGATACACTAAACCAAAATTTATTCCCCTTTAATAACAGATCTATAAATTTCAATAATAATTCATAGTGAAATATGAACATCCTATTCTTTTAAAAAGATGTAGATCTTTCCAATATTCATAATTTCTTTTTTTCTCATGTTCATACTATTCTTGGTAGAATTTGAACTCATGAATAAAATTGATTATTCTACCTCAAAAATGGATTTGATTATAAAAATGTAATGAAACATAAAATAATTAATATCTAATAACATAAAATATAGAGAATCCAACTAGTGGTTAAAATCTATATAATATATATTTAATGGATCAGTTGGGATATCAACCACACTCGTCGGGGTGTGAATTAGTGTTAGTGACTTTTAGGTCAATTTCAACATTAAATATTTTATCCCTTTTCTTTATAGAACTTTCACTATTAGGTGAGTGGTTCTTTTTTGTCAGTTTTTCATTCATTATTTGTTGAATCACAACAATATATACACAAATGATACATCAATATATGATGTTCTATTTTTAATATAATAATACTAGTCTGTGGTGTAATATATAATCCACCATGATAAAATAATCCACCAAATTAAACCAGTGATATTTACACTATAGTATGTCAAGAATATATGTGTCTGAATACCACACAAATCAGTTTGGTTTATCCTGTACATAGGTAAATCACATAACTTTATAATAATATATGTGGTAATCAACAATGTCTTCTAACACCAATTAAAAATACTATACTATTTTGGATGTGATTCCTCTTCCTTTTTATACTTCCCTTGCATGGTAGAAAGTTACTTCTCCTATTTATATGCACAAAATTGTATTATTCAACTATTTCTTCTTTATAGTAGAAAATATATATTATAAAATCCCTAATTCATTTATATTTTATATTCAATGTAAAATGCACGATCACTCTTATCTATTCTCTTCATCTTTGTAAACTTCGGTGAAAATATATATTCTTTTTCTGGTGAACATCATGAGAAAATGAATCGCTTATTGTATCCCTTACCTATTGTTATTCATCACATTCAATGCAAAAATTACTGTAGTGTATCTTCTATTTCCCCCGTTTAATTCGACAAATAAAAATTATTTGGAATAATATAGGGTTTAGGACTTTTTTCCTCACTTATCACATAAGATATTTTTATATTTGAAAATAGTGATGAACCTCAATAGAGAAAAATCTTTAACCCATATTTATATCTAATAATAATAACTACATTAATATTGGTCACCACTTGTCCTTCATTATCACAAACCTATATTCATAATTTTACATGAATAAATTAATCCAAATATCATAATATTTTAACATTTAAAAGACGTAGAATATCATACCATGACTCCTTACTACACCATCTTTATAACTACCTAATAACAACATATAATAACTACATGTAGACATTTAAAAATTGTGTTGTCTTCATTATTCCTTACTTTATGATTCATGCAGTTAAGATCACCACATATATAGGAAAATATACTTAATATTGTGTCATGATTATGGATTATTACTTCTTTATTTATTCATTATCCCATCCCATGAATACCCACATACATTTAAAATGATTATCAATATATCCATTCATGACGCTTTAATCATGGATTATTCATTTGCAGTTTGGAATTCTCCTAAAAATACCAAATTAATTCATTATTATTCATGAATCATGATAATAAATTCATGATACATTTTTATTTAAAAAAAACACACATAGAAACAATTTATTGAGTATCATAACAACTTCATGATTCTACCCGTGTTGAACCACATACAAATTAAAAGAAATCACAAAACACTAACCCAAAGTGATATACATCATGGCTTCACATGATATTTTGAACGAATCCTCTATTTCACACCTTTGTCTTCATTATTTTAACCCTCTTAAAATATGTCTTACATTCATCTTAGAAGGAAAAACTCATCTAACTTCATCTTATATTATATTATGTATTATAGTGATAGTTTCATGAAACTGTTTTCTCACAAGGCATCGAGTCCTCCCAAATCTTCCTCTCATTCCATTTCCATAACATGTAGTTGATATTCCTACCGTGATGTAGCCCTTACTCAATCTTTCTACCATACCCTTGTCTAACTACCCTACCATTCATTCCCACAGTGGATCATCCTTCCATTCAAAAATCATAGTCCATAAACATACCGTGTGAATCTCACGGTCACTCCACATAAAATGTGAAGATGTTAATCTCTCTTGGTTCCATGTAATCCATCTATAAATCTTCTCTATCCTAATACATGAATTAATCTTTTATATATGGTAAATACCTTGAAGTAGAATTTTAAATATACATTGGTTTCCATTTACCTTCACGAATTATACTAATGTGAATTTACATTGCCTCCTTGATTTTTAATTTACCCTTATGTATGGAGAAAAACAATGTTGATACACTTCTGTGGTAGTAAATCAAGATAAATACTATTAAACAGAAACAAAAATACCGTTTCATAGGTAAAAAACACCATTGATCATCATATCTGTCATTACATATGTTTATTAATACCCTTACATAGCATTATAAATCTCAACTAAACATTACATATATCCTAATTTTTAATACTACTTTAACATAGAAGGTTAAATATTTGAAATACCTTTAGGTATCTTGAGATTTACTATTAAAAATACTCAAGAATACCTCTATGAACCTAAATATAAATCTACATTAGCTTAAATTTATTTTAACAATTTTCCTATATTTTAAATCATCATGATAATAATATCATGATATTTTCATTATTGACTCAAACATCACATCATATCATCTAAAAATAAATTATCTCAAACCAGTAGATCAATCATGTGATATACTGTGACCTAAAATACTACGACGTGTGTTTCAACTTAATCTACCACAAGGCATGAATTCATTTGATCTACATCACGGCAAGAATTCAATTAATCTATTGAAAGGTATATAGTCACTAGAGCATCCAAACATGTAATCATTCATCCTACCATAATTTATATGGCAATATGACTTGATCTACCAAAAATTCTTGTTTAATTTGTGAATGATAATTGTATTAAAAACTCATTTCGGGATCGCTTGATCATTGAATCAAATATTTTTATTATTTGATATTCCATGTTTGAAGATGACAGACATGGTGGATTCTCATTCAACATGGCGTCATCTAAATTTTGTGTGTGAAACATACAGAAATAAATAGTTCCCCTTGAACCTTCATCCCACGTCAAAGTATACTTCATGGAATCATTAATTATAAATACAATTCACTCCATAATTCAACAAAAACAAGTCTCGTTAGATTCCAGTACTCTTTTTACAGCTTCATATACCTCCCCACATGTGACAGACTAAGGAATATTGCCCCCCTTCATATTATGACCCATACACCTGAAAGCATGCACACCTAACCTTGTGAATTCTCGATGTCTCTTCACATAAATGTTGGGATCACACCACCGATGTGAACTCATCTGGGCTTCCTCAGTAGACTCCTTACTACAAAAGAATTGATATATCAAAGATTTTTTTTATTTTTGTAATAACTTCTTAAATATTTATTTGGTAAAATAATACTTTAAAACTCAAGTGCCAAATCTATCCTACCCTTTTCTAATACTTTTATCCAATACTTCATCACCATCACCAACTTCATTCTTCTGACACCTTTCCCTTTAAATTCATTTCCAAAGCATCCATCCCAATCACTCCCCTTTTTGATATAAATTATGACAAGAAACCACAAACACCTATTATAAAGTAGTGTAATCCATTATCTATTTACATAATACAACATAACATAATTCCTAGGACACCATAAAATAATTTTTGGCATCTCTTGATCATACTTCTAATACACTTTTTCAAAATAGTGACATTCCTTGATAAAAAAATACGACGCTCACAAAGTGGACTAAACAACTTTTATAATATCTAATTTCAAATTATATGCGTTCATACTTATATGATGTTGTTAATTATTAATAAAATAATAAATAATAAATCCTCATAACTATATAAAGAGAATATATAAAACATTATCAATGAAATTTTATACACTGACATTTAGGTTATATTATTCTAATTTTTTTTGAGGTCTATGTGATCTTTATAATGAAATCATATTCTCTTTTATTTTCCACTGGGTTTTTTAAAAAGATATTCCATAACAAGACTCCAATCTTGAATAAGAATTTATATGACTATAATTTATGATATATTTTTATATTCATCATAGTTATTAATTTTTTATAGAACGTTTATTATTTTTATATCTAAAAATTAAAAAACATATTCATTATTCAATTGTGCCTCAATTGGGGCTATGATCACCTAATCGTGGTATAATTAATATTCATGTATGTTTTTTTATATAAAAATTATATTTTTAAAGATATATATTACCTTTTATTGACATTTTCATTAAAATTTTACTTATTTATTAATGTCGTAGTATATATATCATTCAATCCACATTACCTAGGTCACCAACAATTCCATCCAAAAAAACATCCATGATTACAAGGGATCAAATATTCATTTCCAATAATATTTTTCGATTTAACTCCACAAAAACTTTTATTTATCATAGTTGAAATAATATATCCCTATTTTAGGATTTTTCCACACAACTAAAATTTTTTCCTCTTATAAAAAACTGAAATATTTTATTCTATTATTTGAAATATAAAATATAATACTATGTGAGAAAGATATATACCCACACACACATACATAGAGAAACAGAATAAACACCATTAAATTTATATATTTTTTTTAATAAATATGTAATTTAATATGGGTAATAAAATTAAATATATAAGCATAAAAACAAATATATATATATATATATATATATATATAATTGAGATAGAATATTTTTTTATAAAAGATGAAATGTATGTTGATGTACAATGCATACATGACCAATAATCCAAAACACTTCAGGAAAAACATCGAAATCAAAAGAGATATCATTAAAACAAATTTTTTGAATTTTGTTCCAACAATTTTGTTAGCGGAATCATCCACAAAATGAATCTGGGTGATGAGGATGGACTCTATAAGAATATGAATAGAATGGTGTTTGGGTGGTGTATTTATGGTTTTATTAAAAAGTTGGAAGGGGATTTATCAGAACTAATAATTTTTTTTTGATAAATGTGTCCTTTTTCATCAATAAAATTATACGAACTAATAATTTAACATTTTATCTTCCTTAACTTTATCACTATAAAAAAAATGAAATCTATCATTTCTATGTTTTTCTTTGATAATGTCATGATTAATGTTTGTATACTTATGAAACTCAATGTCACCCCTACATAGATATAGTATAATTATATGGAGATATTTTTATCAACAGTAATTTTAGAAATGATATTAGTATATTTATACATGTGTTAAAATAAGTGAAAATAATTCAAATGAAAAAAACAATAATAATTAAATATTTATATATTAATAATTATAAATTAAATATTAATAAATAATAATTATATTTTAATGTGAAACATTTTATTATATTTCATTATTAATTATATAAATGTATAAATTTGTTTTACTGTATATTAATAATTGTATAAATGTATGAATAAATATACAGATATTAAAAATGATCTAAAATAATAATGTATCATAATAGAATATTAATGATATATATATATATATATATAATATTAATTATTTATTAAATTCCTAGAAGTTATAAGAAATTATAACAACACGAACATTGGTGGGCCAATAAATATATTACACACCCCCTCTTAAGATTGACAAACAGCATAACTAAGCCATTACATTTTTAACTTTCTAAAGACCATCCCATTTTTTTGGATAATGTGGTCTTGAGTTAATGAACATGAATACCCTTGATTTTTATATTGGTTGAAAAGTCTCTAATGTAGTAGCCTTGAAGGACCTGAATCATGGGGCCTGAAGGGACCTTTATTTCACAGCCCCAATGGCCCTAGTAATTTCTAACTCTTATACCCATGAGTTTTGATGTTGTGTTTCCCACTCACATTCCCCATTTGATGATTCACATGAATCTATAAATGTTTATTGATCTTGAATTAAAACCAAATGAGTTCCCCCCACGTATACCTTGCAAAATCCAGCCGACATCACTCCATCATCATCCCTACATCACCACCTGAATGTGTCTATGTGTCTGCTTCCTTGATTTTATGGCCTATGTCGCTCATTGGTGAAGTGCCCACCATGGCCCCATAATAATAAACTAGAACATAATCCCAACTTCCAGAATTTTCAATGATTTATTTTCCCCATATTATCTTAACTGTATATGTACATAGTTTTCCTTCCCATGCACATGTTTCTTTTATGTCCCACCAATGACATGGATGCCCATTCCCACATAAATATATTACAAATTAATATTGAATTCACTGTAATGTTTATTTAAAAATATATGTAAATTATTATTACTTTTATAATGTATATATATATATTACATATGTAATAAAATACGATTTTTATCTGGTATATAAAAAATATAAATGTAATCATATTAGTAATAATATATTATTGATTAAAAAATTATTAAATTAAATGATAGAAATTTAATAATTGTATTTAAATAGATTTAAATTTTTTTTAAATGTTGATATATTATTACTAATAATTATATAGATGTATATATTATATTGATTGTATATAAAAGTTACTTTATTTATTAACTGCATTAAAAAATTGTCAACAATAATACAATATTATTATTTATAAAAATGAAGAAATGTTTTTTAAAATATATTATTAATCTTAAAAATGAATATATATATTAAAAGAATTATATTCATACAGACAAAAAGATAAATCTCAAAGATAAAAAACAATGCAATAATATCTAAAAAGAGTGTGCATTATTTTCCAACTATTTTTTATAAATTTTCCAAGACCTCCCCTTTTATAACGGGATGAGGGGGAAATCCAAATAAAAATGACATGGGTGGGAAGGCAGAAAAACTAGACCCAAGATCCAACCTCACTCGCACTAACCAACCAAATTAAACCACATGTATCAAGTTATATATGGACCACCCTTTCTATTACATAGACATATAAATCCTACAACATGAATCCCATCATAGTGCTTCTAGAATATGAACCAAAACATGTGATCTACACCATACTAGAGATATATTGGGTATCTGATAGAGGCTAGATAATTTAGGGATACCAAAACATGGCACTAATAAGTATTAATAAAGTTATGGAAGCAGACACTGACCACATATAGAAAAATTTCTATTGAAATTCCCTTTCCAAATGGGATAAAACGGGCCACATACTCCAAATAATGAACATATCATGCAACAAGCATTAAACAAAAAACGATAAGGCAAACACAGAAATGATAAAAAAACCCAAGGGAGTTGGTGTGCCTAACCATGATGGGGTCATGAATGAAGAACCTAATAGAAATAGAATAGGGGTCTAAATGCTAACACATCAATCCACGGGTATAACGAAACACATATCCACAAAATGACACATTTCATAATGGTGCCAATAAAAATCAAAGTGGTGGAAATTGAGAATATGGGATGTTATGGAATGTAACCATCCAATTTATGAAGCAGGATGATAATAGCAAATGATTCAATAAAATATATCATGAGGAATGACATTGATGCCACAAAAACATGGTTCCATATGATGAGAAACCTCATCAGACTGATTCATTCCATAGTTTCAAGAAACCTTGAAACCCTGAGCCTTTCCCAATGATGACCACTACACATATATGGGAAAAGGTTCAATCATGATTCACAAACCATTCACAAAGATGTTGAAACTTCTTATAAGATGGATTCTGGAGCTATAGAACTGGTTAGGTGTAATCCATGATATGAAGAGGTGGGAACCATGCATCACCATTGTAGGGGGTGTGGGGGTAAAGAAGTACACACTAGTTTGGGTCATCCATAGAATGAAGGTGCTACTAGGGGAGTGCAACACTACCCGATCACATATATATTTGTAATAATAATAATAAAATAATATTTAAAAATTATACCATAATTTGATTATTATTTTTATGAATAATTAATAATTAAATAAATTTGTATATAATTTTTACTATATAATATTAATTATGTAATGGTTTAAATATAAAAAACATAAAAATTGAAATTTAATATCAAAATATTAATAATAAATTAACTGTTTTATAAATAGAAACAATATTAATTATTTAAACTATTTGTGTTGAAATCCCCTTTATTAAATAAAATCCAAAACAAAGACTATGGGAGGATGTGGATAGAACAATCAAACCAACCAAAATTCCAAATAAATTAAAAACTACCTCATACATGGTCTAATGTCTAATGTTCAAGAAAATACTCAACCTATGAATGATGATTCATGTTGATATGGGCTCTATGACTACCCCAACCATATTTATCTTATCCTTTTCTCTGATTATTAACCCCATTCCAAGGATTCTGAATATCCCTAGACTCATCCTCTTTGATTGATTCCCCATTGACCAAATTACCCACACCCTTTTTTCCTAAAGAGTAATTGATAATTAATTTAATTCCCCACTATCAGTAAGAATTTTAAAGGAGTTAAAATTCAAAAATTTAGAATCTAACATCATTGAATTAATGTTAAAAATGTTAGATGTGGAAAAGCTTGAAGAATTAGGACTTTTATCATCCCCATCTATCTAATTATTAAAATAATAGAATAAATCATTCATAGATGCAATAGGTGAGCCCTTAGGGGTGCTCATGTTCTAGACCCCCATTATAGTAAAGGCCAATAAACTTTTAATTCCATTCAAACCCCCATTCTTTTGTAAGATCCTTTTGCTGGTTTAGTTTTTATGAAAGTATCGACTTCATGCATTTTCATTACATTTTAGTCAAATGAAGAAAGTAAGAGCTTCTACAACATGAAATATATATATATATATATAATATTAATAGTAAATGTTTTTAAATATATCTAATAAAATATAAAAACATTAAGTAAATATATGAATGAATATATATTTAATGAGATAACAAAATATAGATATATTTAAAAATATTAATAAACATATTTTAATTTATAATGGATTATTTTCAATATGTTACTAATTAATATTAAATTTACTATTATATATGTTTAAATTAACAATGAAGTATTATTATTTTAAGAAAAATATATATAAATTATACAAGTAATAATAAGATATTTTTTTTATCAATTATAGTAAAAATATAAATATATAGTTTTATTATGATATTTTTTTAATTATATGACATAAAATAAAAATACATTTAAGAATTATATTTAAATTGATTTAAAATTTAAAATATATTAATATATTATTATGACTATTTATATATATATTTTTTTATTGTATAAAAATATAATTAATTTACATTTTTATAAGGAAATTATTATCTATAATTAAAAATATTAGTATTTATATAAATGAATATTTTTTTAAGAAATATTTTGACCTATTTAAATGTATAATTATTTTCAAATATAATTATATGTATATATATTAAATGATTTCAAATAATTATTATATATTACTAAAACATTAATATTAATTAATAATTCTATTATTAGTTGTATATAAATATTCTAAATTATAATAATTTTAGATCCTAGAGCTTATAAGAAAACGAAACTACTAACACGCCCATAGACCAATAAAGAATAAAAAATCCCCCTCCAAGGGTTAATCCACTCCATAGCTGGTCCATTTAATTTTTAACAACACAAAGGCTTAAAATTTGATATCCCAAAGTCTCTATGGAAAAAACTCCCAATGTCATGGTTCAAAATAACATTTTTGATGAATGGTAATACTTATACAATATCTTATATAGTACCCATCCATTTTTACTTTCCCAAATCTTCAATAATGGTATGGTACTAGTTACTTTACATTAAATATTCGCCTCCACCCAGATTTGATATAAGGTCTCTTCACTACCAATGCACCACTAAGCACCACATTTTTTAATTATGTGTATATTTCAGAAATTTATTTAAATATTTCAAGATAAATATTTTCAATTATTGATTTACATATTTTTCTATATTTATTATTATATAAATATATGTGTATGTGTGTGTGCACATGTCTGAAGAATCCATGGACATGTGTGTGTCTATAATAGTTGAAACCAACATATAAGTGTGTATATATATCATTATATAATTTATATAATATTAATATTATATAAATTATTACATAACATAAATTTAATTAAATTTAAGTAAATTTATTGACCATTTATTTATAATAATATAACTAATATATAAAAACATTAAAGATCCCAATGTTTTGTGATGATGAAGTATTGTATTTGTTGTCAATAAGTGTTGTTAGTTGTTTGAATAGGCTATTAGTAAGGACTAAACTATATAGAAGAAGCATGTAATTCATAATGGTATTCCAAAATTAAACGGACTAGAAATTAACACATTTTAATAAGGGGAAAACTTAGAGTTACACCCAAAAGATACACATAAAAGGTTTATAAATTATTTACTCAAAAAAATAATAGATACCATCTAAATTTAACATGGGGAAGATAAATATATAATGATAACGGAATTAATCTTAAGTGTGAATCCAATAAAAGTGTTGATATATAAGAAGATCACTATCAACTATTGTACCACTCTCTCACATAGTGTTCTCATGGTCACAATCACTCTCTTTTGTATCTAACATTTTCATTTGATTGAATTTCATTAACATTAATTTTATATTTAGTCATTTTATTGATGGAATTAATGGAGATCTTAAATATTATTCAAAGAAATATTTGCAATCCAATCAAAGGCTTTGACCAGCATTAATGCATGTGTAGAGATCTTGAAATGATGTTGGAAGATACATAAAGGGACTTGGAAGGAGGAAAGGGTGTCTCCACTTGAAGGTGTAGATATTCAAGATGCATTTGAGTCCACTCACAAGTCAGAAAATGAGAACTAGCTAGTTGGTCGAAAAAGACATATCTAAAATGTTCCCCGCTAGACGGTGAGATCATCCAAATAGTTAGTGGATCTATTCTAGATCAGTCATCGATCATTTATTAATGTTCTTAAATAATTTGACTTGGGTCATTAAATCCCTCTATCATCCAAAGAGACCTCAATATCATACAAATCATATAAATATTAACCTGAGGGTTCTTAGATCTCAAAAAAAAAACTTTTCAAACAAATCCTCTATCTAATCGATGACACAAAATTTCATGAAATATTGTATTTCTCCCAATGAAAAAAACTCAATTATCTATTAATATAAAAGGCACTCATTACTGAAATATTCTCTCAAACATCTCATATAATATTTTATACATTTACATGAGTTACTTAATGAGTGAAATTATAATGGGTTTCACCCTAAAAACCCTATTTACTCGTCTACTTCTATAACCACTGATCTCTTTTGAAAAATTATTGGATGAGTTCTGTGGAATCTGATGCAGTTCAAGAGTGTGATCATAAACAATAATTATTAGGGGTGATTTTCTTAATCCCCACCCAAATCTATGGAGTAAGAACATAAACCGCTTAACTTTGGTTGAGGGGATGAAGAATCTCATACTATGTTTTTTTGTGAAATTCCCTATCAAACTATATTTTCTATCCATTTGATTTCATTTAATAATTAATTTAAAATATGAATAATTTAATAAATTAAAATCATCCATATTTTATTGTGCATACTCACTTAATCAATAATGGAATTATCATTTTAATTGAGATCAAATTTATCAATTCATCACAATATTGGTATTGTCAATTTATTACCTTATCATTTCAAATTCATTAAATTTTTTATTTTGCTTTTCTATTTAAATTAATTTATAAAAGAAAATTCACCCCCTTTTTCCATTATACTCTAAAAACATCCAAAAAAATCCAAACATGTTAGAGAGGATGTATACAGGGTATATTGATGATATGAGTTGGTATTGTTTAGAAGTAGTGTTCCTAGAGGACATAAGGATAAATTATGGCATTTAATTTATCTCTCAGTTAAACTCAAATGATATATACATTTGAGATATGAGTCATGAATATATGTTTTTTTCATTTATATGAAGTGGTTTGGTTGATATAACTACAAAATAAATGAATCTGAGGATTTTATGTTCAAATAAACATACTAAAGAATATTATATTGGTATGTTGGATATTTAAAAGCATATATAAATTACATGATAATTTTTATCTGAATTTGAAAAAGTTATAGGAAACAAAAATTCTAAATATGAGTTCTCAACATTATATATTTCCACACAGAATCTGTCAGTGAAAAAGTTATTTATTGTTATTGATGAAAGGGGAGTGTTAAAAAACTCAAATGGATAATTAACTTAAATTTTGCATTGTTTTCTATAATTAACTAGTTTGATTTCTGTATAAATTTTATTTGTCTATGAACTAAAACAGTTAATATTATTAAATAAATTCAAACTAAAATATCCTTAAGGTGATTCTAGATGATAATGAAACTACAGTTTTGGATTATCTTAATCATTATGTAAATAGGTTGAGTGTCATAGAAAAATAGAAATATGAGGTATTAATTAAAGATATTAGACATTGGTTTAACTGATACCATTTTTTAGAGAAATGAATGACCATCTGATTAATCTAGTGGATAAAGGAATGTGAAAGTTATAGTATCTTAAATGAGTAGAAGACATATAGATCAAATTATAGGATTATCAAATGATAATTTATTTTAAATATTATAAATTTTTGTGTAATCTAATTATTGCATAAGTGATTCTATCTAAATATAGAGAGATTATATGATAAATAAAATCAAATGTGCAGTTTATAAGAAGCTGAAAAGACGACATGATCAAAATATATTATGGTCAAGAGATGATCTTCCATATCATGTGTTTAAAAATATTATAGAGTAATTTATAGAAAAAATTTAATTACTATAATATTTTTTATATCTTGTTCAATTATTCATAGATTTCTGATGATTGGCACTTTATAAAAGGTAGATTTAGATGAAAATGTGCAGGATATTAAATGACCAAAAGATTCCAGAGAGATATAATGGAAAATTTATTTATATAAATTGTTCCATATGAATTTTTTGATATATACATTACATGTCTCAGAATTAATGAATGAATTTTTTTAATTGTTTTTGTGATTTATGAAAGATTTAAAGAATGTTTACAATGATCACTGAAAAGGATTAAATGATGTGAATAATTGAAATATTTTGAAATATTCTTGGGGATTTAATGAATATAAAAAAATATCAAGAGTATTAGATACTAAAGAATAAAAGCCTCTAAAATTATTAATAAAACTTCAGTATTCAAATTATCCAGATCATTTATTTTAGTAGACATGAGAGGGGTTGATTAATTATTCTACTGAGAAGTAAATAAAATAGGGGAAACAACAGGTTTTCACTTATTTTATTTTTAGTGGAGCTGATGAGTTGCTTATCCAGAACATTTAATTCCAAATAAAATATATTTTTCCAATGTTATATTAGATGAAATACAATGGGAAAAAATAACCCTATGAATAGAGTAAAAATGTATCCATTATGATGATCTTTGAAGAAGTGAGTGATTCAAAAATAAGTTACTAGAATTAGGGAAAATGGTTTATGTGTAATCCATTTTAGCAGAAGATAAGTTTAAGTCGAATAATTTTTCATGTTATTATTGAGTCTTCAAGACTGGTGGGAGCCATTATAAAGAACCAATCGAGAGGTAGTAATTATTCATCTATATAAAGTGGTTCATATTCACAAAAATCATATGGTGAACTTATGGGATCTGGATAATAAATTCCCACAATAATTTTAATTTATAATGAGAGTATATTTTGAAATATATGTCTCGTTATAATAACTAAACAATGAAAGGAGTCTATTGTGAAATTGAGAATGGAATATTTTAAAATCCATCATGATGATTTTTCTGCTAAAATTAATATGTTATATGTGGTGATATATATTGGTGAATTCATTATAAGATCTATATATCCCAACTGAGATAGAGGATGTAAAAAAATTAAATAAGGTTAAAATTTTATGTTGAATTTATTTAGTAAAATTCAGTCTCATATGATTTTCACCTTATCCCCTCTCAATGTGATTATATGATGAACTATGACTCTCAAGGGGTATCTAGTCCCAAATTAATCTAACTAGATCTTTTGTTTATCCCTAATTATTGTTCACTAATTAATATAAAATTAAAATTTATAGAAGTTAATGATTTTCTACTTATAAAATATAATACTCTTATAGAGATGTATTAGTTAATGAAAATAAAATATTTGTTTTTTGTTACTAAACTATAAGTTTTAGCTAAAAAACTAAAAAAATATTATGAATGATAAGACCATAAGTTATGTAAGTAAACATATCAAAATAAATGAAGGGTGTATCTACCAATACCAAAAGTTAAATAGTTTTTTAGTTTTTATAATAAATAGGCTATGAAGTATCCTCTTGGAGAATCATAATCTAGTCGGGAATTTTATGAATATATTGAAACTTCATACACTGTAATCATGTATTATATGAAAATTTTCCTTATTGAAGTAGTAATATATGTACTTCCATTTAGAAGATGACTATAGGATGAAAAAACATAGCTATAATATGAAAATAATGAGGTAGATGATTTATTGGGAAAAAATTACAAAACATAAAAACTATCAAGGAAATAATTGATGAAAAATAATAATATGTGTTATGTATTGCTTAAAATATTTCAATAATTGAATAATAATTTTAAATAATTGATTATGAAAAATTGGGTTTTATTAAATTTTTGAAGGAATTATTGATGCATCCTAAGTTACTATCAATTTTATGGATTATAATATGGAAGATAAATTTAAATGGATAAAGGAGATTAATAAAAATAGATGAAAATAATTGATGATTCGTGAATAAAATGTTTTGGAGATGAAAATTGAATGTGAAGATAAATTAAAATATTTTGAAGATATAAAAATCACATTAAATTTAAAAAGTGTTTAGTTAGAAGTAAAAAATTTAAAATATGGATTTTAATTTGGTTGAATCTTCATATAAAGATGAGAGTATAGTACGTACCACAAATCCTAAAAGGATTCTAAATACTGGAAATTCTATGTTTTCAATTAGAAAATGTATGAGGTTATTATAATAAATGTAATGAGCCAACAACAGGTTTCCTAAATCCAGTGCCTTACTTCATTACAATGGAATATAAAAAAGGAAGATAAATCCCAACAGAATGATTAATTTAGTATCTTTGGAAAACAAGATACATAAATAAGTTCAATATTACAATGTGAAATAAAGTACAACATAGTAACTATATTTGAAACACACATAAAATTATAGATTATCCATAAAATTAATTCATAATATACATTGTTTCACCATAGGGGAAAATAAACCTAATAATGTGCTGAGATCAGATGCTCAGTATGGGTATGTAATATTGTAGAAACATAAATATAAATCATAGGTAATAACTAAAATTATACATACCAATAAAATATAATCTTCATCATAAAATGGGAGGAATTAAAAGTTTATTAAATAATTACATAATAAAACATAACCATTGATATTATTCAAGTCAAAAAATCACATTTAAAAAAATGACTATTTTCTTAATGAGGTAATTCATAATTCCAAACATCATAATCATACCATCAATTCCATGTCAAAGACACCAAACAAAATGGGTAAAAACCCAGCCTGTTATTTCATAAGACCTACCTATTAATCGATGGTCAATAGTGAGCCACTCCCATCACATACTAAGCCCAATTAATTTCTTTTATGAATGGTTATGGAGATAAAGAACAAATACTGTTATATTGAAACAAATATATCAAATGTAAATAACATTCCCCAATCAATAAACATAATTATTAACAATTTTGAGTAATATCATTAATGGTACCAATATAGAACCTCCATACTCATAATAATCATAATACATTAAATGAAACATGTTATAATATATCATAAAATATTAATCCCAATTCAACATAATAATCATCAAGGGTTTTGAAAATATATGATAATAATCTTATAAAATCATCGAGGGATTATTGAGAGAAATAGTCTTTTTTTCATTGAATAGAATATTTAATTTAGAATTTTTTTTCATAAAAAATTAATGAACTAAGATAGTTTTCCAATAATAAAATGAGTTATTTTATAAAAATAATTGTTTATTAAAATAGATTATTGGGTTCACTTGAAAATAGGATAGATTTTGAGATGTTCCCTTGAATCGATCTTGTTTATCAGGAAAAATTTGAGTAGGATCATTTTAAAACATGTGACTCCCAATAAAATGAAGAATAATTATAATTGTTATATACAAAAAAAACATTCACATAGAATTTATGATTATTAAACAAGAATAATTCAGAATTTAATTTGGGTAAGGAGATAAAAAATAGTAACCTGAATGCAAATGAAGGTTTGGGTAAAAATGCATACCTTATGTCTGAATATTTTTTTACTTGACATTAACATCATGGATAATAAAATAGATCCATTAATAAATTAACTAAGAATGAAATGTACATTTATTTTAATTATTATAATTTTAAAAAGAATATTTATTACCTTTTTTATGAGTTATAAGATACAATTTTATTGCGCATGAGAGTATGTTTCTTTAGTTTTCATGATAAATATACTTATAGATGAGTATGGAAGATCATCTGGAATGGGTATAAATCTCCAGAATTAAATTTATACCATATTAAATAAAATAAATAGACATAAATGGTTATATATATAATTTGGTTATATGGTATGAGTATGAATTATTAGATAAGACATTTAGGGATATTCAGTTACATTATTACAATGGTTATTGATCATAGCGAACTCATTTTGTTTTATAATTTAGTATTATTTAAATAAGTTAATTTAGAATATAAAAATGTATTTAATACATATATTTTATTTTATTTTAACTACAAAAATGGTTTCATTACTATCATTTAATGTGAAACTGAAGAACAAAAATTTGTCATCCATGAATGTTTTTAATCGACAACTCTTGGATGATGATTTCATTTTTTTAAATAAAAAAAAGAGGGAATACTTA
The DNA here is from genome assembly GCA_963277665.1 of Viscum album. Lineage (NCBI taxonomy): Eukaryota > Viridiplantae > Streptophyta > Magnoliopsida > Santalales > Viscaceae > Viscum > Viscum album. The sequence continues at coordinate 1,454,324,044 of OY728155.1, forward strand.
TTGAATATGGATATTACTTTAAAAAGGTATAATTAAAGTATATATGTGATTTTAGATTTATCATTATAAGTTTTAAATAGAAGGCGAGGATAAAATAATAAAACCAAAGAGATTGAAATGAAAATTAAAAGGAAAAGTAAGAGGATTTTACCTCTTGAATACTTATATTTGAGAACCTTATTAAGGGGATAGGTTTTTTTATGAGGCAAAGATATCTTGGACATGGGTGAATTTATTGGGGATAATATTGGACAAAAATTTGACAAGTCTCAATGGTATAGAGGTGTGAGGAGAAGAGGGGGTGAGGGGTCGTTTTATAGTGGAGAAGAGGGGTGATTACTCATTATTGTATTCATTATTTTATTATTTTACTCAAGAAAAGAAATAGTATTGATTCATGTGACAATATACAATAATGAGTTCATGTTAGTATGAAATAATTGTTCTTAAGGCCACCAAACACCATCCATCGCTCTATAATTCATGTTTTTTTCATTTATCATAAATAATCTTATGTTACTATTTAAAAATTCAAGTATTTTATAAATATTTCAAAAAATCACCCTGATTATTTTTCAACATGTTAAATTTAAAAATTAACAATATTTTGTGAAAATAAATTTATATCAATGAGAAATTTATGTTTTAATTAATATCATTAGTTTTCCAAAATATACATTTTTTAAATTAAAACTTATTCTATAACACCTTAAAAATTAATCCAAAGTATAATTAAATTATCCGAAAAATCATAAAACATCACAATATTGATTTATGAAAAGAACCATGAAAATTAATTTCCATTTTAATCTATTTATTATTTATATAATTGTAATTAAATATTTATTAATATCAAAAACAACAACACTTAATTATTGATAATTAAAATTTTCACTTAATTAAAACATTAAATCACATTGTCATTTATAAGGTGCCTAAATATTATTTATACATTCATGGGTGATGATACTATTTATAAGGGTCATACTACTATTCATACGGGTAACATTACATTAAAAAAGGGTCAAGATACATTTCTACAATAAAATTAAGTTGATCCTATCAGAATTTAAATTTCACACTGATCACAACTATATATATATATTTTTAATGTAGAAAAAAAAGTAGAAAAATAATTTTTCTTGGATATGTTATAACATTCTTGTTTAAATAATTTTAATATCAAAGTTTCGGTTCGTAATGACTCAGTATTGTGTGAATTAAATTCTAAATTATTTTTTTCTAAATCCCTGGGTTGTTATATACACCTCCCCTTCAAAAATTTCATCATCAGAATTCCATAATGTTACCATATAAAAATATTCAGGTAGTTCATCATCATAAGTTCCTCAGGATCCCACATCGCCACTTCAATTTTATGATTTTTCCCAAGTACATTTACATGAGTAGTCATTTGATTCCTCAAAAAATTTTAATTAGTGTCCAAAATTAGGTTAGGCTCTCTATAGTATGATAAATCAGGTTTGATAAATATTCTAAAAGATGTGAGGTCATGCATTGGGTCTGACATGTACTTTATTAACAATGAGACTTGTAACTGATTGAATACTTTAGAAAATCTAGAAGGCATCAAAAAATTAAAGTACACATCTCCAACTCTCTCTATAATTTAAAAAGGGGCAATGTACTTGGGGCTCATTTTCCCTTTCTTTCCAAATATTATAACATCCTTCCAGGGAGATTCATTCATGAAAATGAGATCTCTAACATTAAAGTTCAAATCCTTCCATTGATTATCATTTTGTCACATTTTTCTATTTTGTGCTACTCTGATATGGGTTTGAATAGTATTTACCTCAGTTGTTGTTTCCTCTATATGCTCAGGGCCCACAGTATTCCTTTCTCCATATTCATCCCAACATATTTCCATATGACATCTCTTTCTAAACAATGATTCATATTGTGCAATTTGAATTCATGAATGGAAACTATTTTTTTTGGAAAATTCTACCAAATGTAAATATAGATCCTGCATACACTGAAAATCATGTGATCATGATCTTAACATGTTTTCAAATGTTCGGATCATCTCTTTTGACGACCAGTCTATTTTAGGGTGATAAGTAGTATTCAAATGAAGCTAGATATATGAATATTTCTCAATACTTACCTAGAATTTTAACGTAAATCATTGATCATGATCAGACCCAATTGATATAGGTACTCCATTGAGTCTTATAACATCATTTATACAGAGTCATGGAAGGTACTCATGTGGGAAATCTTCCCTTATGTTGAGGAAAAGCGAACATTTGTTATATTTATCAGTAATTACCCATATTGAAAAATTATTTCTCAGAGTTTTGGGTAAACAAATAAAAAAATGCATTGCAATGGAATCTAATTTCAATGTAGGAATTTGAAGTGGTTTCATAGATCCTATAAGATGTTTCCTTTTATTCACTAAACATATTTATATGTAATCTTCAATTTCCAACATCATATTATCCCACCAGAAATTTTGCTTTGGGTCTCTATAAATCTTAGTGATACTAGGGTGTTTTGTGAAATTTGTGCTATTGGAATAATCTATTAACTCTGATTTTATATTGGAGATATATAGGACACATAGCCTCCTCCCAAACTTCATAATTCCATCTTTATGCATGATGTCTTCTGACCTCCCATCATTCACACCTTTGATTTTCATTTGAAGACTCTTTCCATTAGGTTATGAATTTTTATTCTCTTCTAATAATAATGTTTGGGAATCCTATTGAAAAATAAATGATGTTTCAACTTATATGGTAATTAAAATGTCCATACTCACTATATCCATATACATATGATCAATTTCAATTCCCTTTTTTTTGTAACTACAAGATACTTCTCATTCATTGAATTAGCTACATTATTTTTCTTCCCTGGGAGATTGTTTATTAAATAATCATAATCCTTAACAAACTGAAGCCATTTTCATTACCACATATTGATTTCATTCTATAAGAAGATTTATTTCAAGGTCTTTTGATATATATATATATATATCTCAAATATTTTACAATATATATAATTTCTCAACATCATCAGATCAATTATTACAATAGTTAACTCAAGATCATAAGTTGGAAAGTTCTGTTCATGAGTTTCTATCTTCCATGATGCATAAGAAATTACTCTATCATTCTGCATAATGAAAAACCTATGTTCTTTCTCTGAAAAATAACTATAAATCAGAAACCCACTATTTTCTGATGGTAGAGTTAGGATTAGAGCATTAATTAGTCACCTCATTAATTCTTCAAAATAATCATCACATTATTTTGACCATATGATATTATCCTATTTAAGATTTATCTTTGATAACGAGTTATCTAATCAGGAAAAAATCCAAAAAAAATATTGATAATAACTTGATAAACCAAAAAAACTAGGTACCACAGTTATTGTAATGGTTGTATGCCATTCTTGAACCATCATAGTATTCTAAGTACCAACTGATCTTACATCATTTGAGATAATATGACCAAGAAATGAAACTGATTGAAGCCAAATGTCACACTAGCTAAACATCTTATATAATTCATTACTTCTAAGTGTATTCAAAAATATCCACATGTTATTATCATAGTCATCATAGATTATGGAGTATACAAAGTTCTCATCAACAAATACCATAACATATTAATAAATATATTCCTTGAAACCAATTTTCATTAGATCCATGAAAATAGAGGGTGAATTATTCATTCAGAATTTAAATACCCAGAAGTTGTAACGTACATACCTAGTTCAAAATTTTGTCTTTGGAATAATTTTATACCTCACACGTAACTGATGATATCCAGAACAACTGTCAATCTTCGAAAAATATTTATCCCTTTGAAGTTGATCAAATAAAGCATAAATAAAAGGTAGGTTATTATTGTTGTTAGGTCCACAAGACTGATTACCCTGAGGGGGGGGGGGTGAATCATGGTATGACTAATTTAAAATTAAATCCCATTCTGATCTTGACTCACTGTTAAGAAAAACACTTTTCTCTCTCTTTCCCATTTCACAACATAAACAGAAAGTAAATCATGCACATGACACATCAATTTTTACTTGGTTCACCCTCACTGAGCTACGTCCAAGGAGCATACATCAACAATGTGATGATGTACCAAATACACTATAATAACACTGTTGATTACAAGGTTCGGTATAGATCACTTATATTCCCATGATCACTGTCATTACAAATATGAGGGTCAGGTCATTGCTTTCCCAAGGGTCACTCTCTGTTTCTCTCTCTCTGGATTTGTGCTGGTTGAGAGGAGCACCTTCTTCCTCTTTCTTTTCTCACTGCTCTGAAATGGATCCACTCATAGTTTATAGAACTGTAGGTTTCTTCATTATCTCTAATGAATAAATCCTCCGTTGTATGTATATGCTCTGTTGATGTCCATCTTTAACCCATAGATGAATCTCACTTTGCACCGAAGGTATCGGGAAATTTTCCAGCTTTAACGTAGCCCTGAATCAATGATGTTAATCAACCATACATGGCACCCTTCTCTAAGTCGACACACAAGTCATGGGGCGCAAGTCAAAACTGGGGCGCAAGTCCACCTCAATCACTTGTGAGACACATGCATCTACTTCTCTAAACATGCGTGACACACAACCTTTTACACCCAATCTAATTTTGGTGCGCAACAAACATCATTCATGCTTATTCAAATCTAGCGTGCAAGTTTCACCATTCAAATTTCTCGACACTTCTTTCTTCAACTCAGAACCTGCGTGACTCTCTTCCTTCCTCACCCAGACCACCTTGGATGTGAAAAAATCACCTGGTGCGCAACCTCTACTTGCGCGACCACAGACCACATGCACGACCACCACACCTACGCGACGGGAGCTCAGATTATTCATTGTTTTGAACTCTCTACCGAATGGGTAGGGGGAGACATGTATTTATAGACATTTTGACATCCTGCACGATGGTGTGCAAGTCTCCCCTCGGCACGCAAGTTTTGGCGCACCAGTCTCCTACCGTGGAAACCACTTTCGCCACCCACTCCAAAACATGCCCAAACCTTATCCATTTTCCATATATCAATGATTTAATCTTAAAAAACATATGGATAAAACTTTTCCTCTCCTTAATGTACACAGAACACATGTATCTTTCCCAAACACCACATTTATTCATTTGTTGATTTTTGGTCCCAAAAACTTGGCAAACACTGAAAAACGGCACCACCTTGTATCTGCTCTTTTCGTACCGCCTCCAGATAATCCTTTCCTTTGTCAATGTTCTTGAATCAAAATGGTTCATTAAACATATCTCTTTAACTTGACATTCCACCAGGAAATCCCCTTTGTCAAAAAAACTTTATGCCATGGTTTGCTTTGTCAACAATAACAACATAGATGTCCACATTGTCAACAAACACAATCACCTCAAAAAAATTTCAATTATACCTTGATGGATTTTTTCCAAAAAATTATTCTATATTAAAATATCATTGATTTCTATATTTTTAATGAATAGCCTCATGGATTCATATTTATTCATGAAAATGAGAATAGGGGCTTCCAAAGGAGAAACACTAGGGTGGATAAATAAATTATCATTCAATTATTCTATTTGTTTCTTCAATTCTACTAATTACACTATGTACATTGGGTAAACAGTCTTTGATATAGGTCCTTAACTAGGAATTATATAAATAGATAACTCAATATCCTACTCTAGAGGGTTTCTAGGTAAATCCACTAGAAATACATTAGTGTATTCATTCATAGTAGGTACATCGTCAATTTTAGAATTTCTCTCCTCACCCATAGATATTTCATTCAATTCCACCCTACAAACTAAATTAAATATAGATATTAGGGGATGATATAGATGATATTAATATAATGATGTTTTTTCACTAAAGATACGGGATTATACACCTTCCTCACAAATTATAGTTTCTTTCTTCTTGTAATATATTTTTTCATTGTATTTGAAATCTAATCCATACTAATGATTATGTCAAAGTTGACCATAGGTATCACGATAAAATCAATAGATAAAGAATGTTTATATTCCATAATGGGAACTATCTAACACATATTTTTTGCAATATGACTTCCATTAGGGGTTTTCAATGACAAATCCCATATTTAAGAGAATTGTAAATATTGAATTTTTAATGAAAAATAGAATGATATAAAGGAATGAAATGATATAGAATAAAAAAAATATTTACATAAATTTGAGGATATGGTTAATGTACCTACAACCACATCATTAGGAATATAAACCTCCATTGTTGTGGCTACCAAAGGCTAGTCTAGCTCCTTTATCATTCTTTAGGTAAAGTTTCCATGATTCTTAGGAAAATAAATTGCATAATTGCCCAAGATTTTCTAATTTTATCATTTAACATTGGTAGATTATTTCGTTCACTTACAATTTAGGACTAGGTGGACTTTTCCTCCACACTTTTTATAAGCATTCATACCCTTCATGATAGTACAAGGGGGTTTTTCCCCAAAAATCCAACATGATAAAAAAATAAATTCTTCTCTTTTTACCAATATCCTCAATTCATATTCAATAGTTTTCATGAAACCAATTCTTATCATTTCTTTCATTAAAGTAATAAGTCTTAGAGAATTATTTTTCTGTCTGAATAACACACGAGATTATATCGTCATTTGATGAAAAAAATTTAGAGACCCATTCCCTTAGGAAGAATGAATTTTTTTAAAAGGTGATTCCTTGGCCCAAAATGAATAAGGCATAATTATTTTTGAAAATAATTACATTATTCTAAAATATGGGATCATATTATAATTTTTTCAAGCAAGGAAATAAGAGAAGTATGGATGTCTTCAAACCAGGTGATGTCTTGATTTACTATCATGTTGTCCAGGATATGTGAACCAATGTTTGCATCATGGTAATCATGTTTGATGGTGTTTTTAGGATCGATATCTGATTAGGTTCATTCAATCAAATTTGTATTAATTTTCCAAGAGAGATGTGTTATGCCATTCTAAATAACTTGCACGATAGTTGTCGAGTGACTTAAGAGGAATAAGTTTAAACCATCAATGAATCAATCAATCTTTATCCTTAGATTAGGTAAGTAGTCCACAAAATTACTTTCTAAAATTGTAATGTTGGCTTCATATGTGGAAACATTTTCATTCACTTTCTATATTATAATTAAGAATTTCCTCCAAATATATGTCTGATGTTCGCAATAAAAATATTTTTCATAAAAAAGTTATTATAATCCCTCCATTATATATTTTTTATATCTTCATCTACCTTATTGTTTTGAATTAGTGACCACCATTGATCCACATCTCCTGATAGATTATAATCAACCATGAAAACCTTATCCCTTTCATTACATCCTGATGTGAGAAATACATTTTCTACGGAATTTAACCTATACTCCGTTACGAATGGGATTATAGTCCCATCGAATTTTAGAGGCTATAATGTTATAAAGAGGTATAATATTTCTCCTCCATATTATGGTTCAGGATAATCCATATGTGTAATTTTATTATTCATAACCTGAGTTAGTTGTACTAGTATAGTTATAAGTTTCTCAGCACCAGTTGTAGCTCTAACACCAACATCATAATATTTCATTAGAGGAAAATATATATATGAAATATGTTCATTTATAATGTTTAAATTATTGCATCTATGTATTATTTCTCAAAAACAGAATACACTATATTAAGTTATGAATTGTAATGTATAATACCAAAATTGAAAAAACAATTAACATAAATTGAAGTTTTATTCATAACTAATCTCATAATAAAAAAGAGTTTATTTGGGGACATATTTACATTTAAATTCTCTATAATTGTTTTTAAGGGAAATGTGACATATCTTAAGAATATCCATTTGGAGTGTCAAACTGGGTGCACAATAAGGCTCATTCTTCAGTACTAGGTTACCCTATGTCAGGACTGGGGCACTATGTTTGAATTTTTACTACGATGTACATATCTACCATAACCAATTACACATGTAGTATTGGGAAAATGATGTATTTCTAGGAAAATAGACATAATATATACGTTACCAAAGTTCTATAATAATCATGTATTCATTTCCTCAAAGTCTTTCATAGGGTTTTGGTGTCTAATCTGTGTTTTATAAATATAGTTCTCACAGTTTGTACAAAAATTACTATAATAATAACTATAATGACAGCTCACCCTATTTACTAGAGTCGATGCGATACATAATTATATTTTCATGCAAATAGGGGAGATATATCTCAAAGTAACAAATATTTTAGTATCATAGGAAACTATATACAAACATAAGTTCTACATTACGGCTATAAATAAATCGCAACATTGTAACTATATTGGTAACACCAAGAATCATCTATATTCTACTTCAAATTCATTCATAATATACATATTCACACCTTGGTGAAGAATAAACATAAGAAAGGAGTGATATCAGATGCTCATAAAGGGTATGTAATATAGCTAAAGCATAAATATACAACATTTTGCAGAACTAAATGTGCTTATTTCATTAAAATATAATCCTGAGAATAAAATGGTATAATTTAGAAGTTAATTAAATAATTATTGAATAAAAACTAACCATGGATATTATTATAGTCAAATAATCACATGGAAAATCAATTACTAGTTTCATAAGGAGGGAATGCATAATTTTAGACCTCCTAATCATACCATTAAGGAATCATCCATGACATCATACATAATATGTAAAAACCCATGATAGTTTTTACCATGAGACATACCAATGTATTGAGGTACAATAGTAGGACCTAGATAATAGTTATAATTGCAATGAATTCATCATATGAATGGTGATTAATATAAACTACATATACATTAATTTTGAAAATAACATATGAAATGTAAATAACTTTCCACCACTAGTAATCATAATTATTAAAAATTCAGAGTAATATGGTGAATGGATCCAAGATAGAACATCCACAATAAATTTAATCATAACACATAAAAAAATGGTATATGATATCATACAAGATAAATCCTAATTATAAATAAGAATCAAAAAGTGTTTTGAAAATATATGAAAATAATGTTATAAATCGTTGAGGGATTCATGAAAAAAGTACACTTTTTATTTTGAAAAGAAGATTTATTTTGGAAAAACATTTTCATAAGACTACAAATTAACTTAGTTAGTTTTTCCATAATTAAATGAGTGATTTTAGAAAAATATGTTTTTCTTAAAATATATTTTAGATTCCACTTCAAAATAGGTAATAATTCAAGAATATCCCTTGAATCCTGTTTTTTATCATGAAGAACTTGAGAAAGATCCTTATAAAATATGTAACTACCTATAAAAAGAGAAGGATTATTATTGGTAAATATATATAAAACATAAAAAATGAATTTCTGAGGAGTACATAAGAATAATTAAATATTTAATTGGTGTAAATAGAGAAAAAAAGAGTACATCTAAAGGAAATAGAGGTTCAGGTAGAAACCATTATTTTATTTCCGGATGTGTTCTTAAATTGTCTTTAATGACCTAGTTAATCATATTTAAAATATTAATTATTTAATTAAGAGAATTATATAAATTTGTTTTTATTATAATAATTTTATTTATTTCATTTATTTCTTTTCTAATGAGTTATAGGATGCAGTTATATTGCTTGAGAGTATTCGTTTAATTGGTTTTCATGATTGATATACTGGTATATGAGTATGGAAGATCATGTGGAATTGGTATAATTCTCTAAAATAGAATTTATATTATATTAATGAAAATATATAAGGGTAAATGGTTATATATATAATATTTTTATATGGTGTGGGATTGAATCAGTAGATAATACATTTAGTGATACTCATTTGAATTATTACAGTGGTTATTGGTCATAAAAAACTCATTTTGTTTTATCATTTATTATTATGTAAATATTTTAATTCTATAACATAACAATGGTTTTAATAAATATATTATAGTTTGGTGTAACCATAATAATGGATTCATTTCCAACCATGATGGAGTAATTGAAAAACAAAAATCATTATTCCATGAAGGTTGTAAATCCACAACTCTTGGATGATGATTTCAATTTTTTAATGTAAATGAGAGAGAGAAAGTATTTTGAGTAGGGATATTTCATTAACATGATATAATTCCATTATATAGTTGATACTATATTAATAATTATCAGTTGTAATGAATATTTTATTATATAATAATAAAATAAATTAACTTGAATAGAAAATTCAATGAAAAAGGAAGTGGATTTTACCTCTTGTATACTCCTCTATGAGAAACTCTTTAAGGGGATTGGTTTTGATATTTTTATGAGCCAAATAAAACATAGAATCGGGGAGTGTATTGGGGATATTATGGGGTAAAATATTTACATGGATTAAATTCTTAGAGGTGTGAGGAGAATTGGGGAGTGAGGAGCGGTTTTTATAGTGGAAGAGAGTGACGATTTCCCTATATTTTATTCGTTATTTCATTATTTTTTTAAATAAAAGAAATATTATTGACTTTTTGTCTAAATAATGTAATTTTTTTATTTTAGTTCGCTCCCATGGTTCTTAAACTATCCAAACATCATCCATGACTACATAATTCATGTATTTATAATTTATCATATTTTATCATATTTTATTATTAACAAAAAATTCAAGTATTTTAAAAAAATCTCATAAATTCATCATATTTTTTTTCAATTTATAGAATAAAAATGAACTCAATTTCTTGAAAATAACTTTCAAAATATGATAAATTTAAATTTTCATTAAAATCATCAATTAGTCAAAAAATATTGTTTTTTAAAATTAAAAATTATTTTATAACACCTTAAAAGATTAACTAATGTCTAATTACATTATCATAAAATAATAAGACCAAAAAATATTGATTTAAGATATCATTTAATGGAAATTATTTATCTTTTAAATAAATTCATTAATTATATAATTTTAGTTAAATTTTTATTACTCATAAAAATACCAACACATAATTGTTAATTTTTAAAAATTTCAATTACATATAACAGTATATCATACTATCATTTATAAGGGGCCTAAATTTTATTTATACTTAAATGGGTGTTGTTACTATTCATAAGGTTCATACTAATATTCATAAGGGTAACATTACTACTAAAAAGTCGACTTACTATTCACTAAGAAAATTAAGTTGATCGTATCAGACTCTAAATTTCATAATGATCACAACTGTGTATGTCAGTTTTTCAAAATTCAAATTACAGTGGTGGAAAATTAAGTTCTATGGCTACTTTATAACTATTTTGTTCAAATAATTATAATAGAAAAGTATTTTTTCACAGAGACTCATTGTTGTGTGTATTAAATAGTACATTAAATTTCTCATTATATCCTTGGGGAGTCAGAAGAAACAAAATCCTTGAGTTCATCAATGAATGTATCCCAAAATTATAGAAAATAAATGATCACTAACACTGATTATGATTTTTTTATAGTATAGGATAAAATTCATGAATTGGAAAAAATGATAGAAAAAATATATAATGAATCCAATAACATCAATAAAGATATAATAGGGAATTAAAATATAATGTTATTCACCCTATTGTATTGGGATGGAAGGAGTTCATATATTAAAATATGAGTATCCTTTTATAGGTAAAATTAATGCACAATGATTAAGAGATGATTTTTTCAATTATTTGATTATTGTAAGGATTGGATTACATAAATTTGACTGTTAGAATAACATGAAAATTGATGGAAAATATAGGATGTCTATATTAAGGTGTAGTTGAAATGATGTCAATATTATTTTTGATCATTGGAATATAATTTCATAGAAGAAAAAAAATAAATTTACATTTAGAATATTTTAATATGTTTATTAGTTCAATGAATGCTATGAAATAAGTGGCCACTCTAATAATGACTGCTATTTTATATAAGAAAATCGTGACTCTGGTAGAACTATTGTAAGAAGGATGTAAAAGGAGATGACTTATAAATGAAAGGAAGATAATAAGTCTTACTTGAGATATAAGAAAATGAATGGTACTAATAAAAACATACTAAAGGAAATAGTAAATTTATATTTCACTATAAATAAGATATCATTATATAGTAGTTTTAAAGGATAAAAAATAGATCGATGTAAAAATATCATAAATTTAAAATTTAGTAGAAGCATTATGAAACATTAATATACCTCAATCCATTATATAAAAAAGAAAATTATATTAATTGATAAAATCTCAGATTAAGAAGTATAATCTCACTTAAAGATACCATACTATTGTAACATAAATAAAAATAAGAAACTATGATGAATATATAAGGAGAGTTGTCAATCTCTTGAAAAATTTATTACATTCATACCTAGATAGAAGAAACCCATGAATCAATGAATGAAAAAAATCAAATGATAAATTCTGTTAAAAATATGTTGTGAAGAAGAATCATTCAAATAATAAAGTTAAACATGTTCCAATGGTTTTCATGTTATTTTTTATAGAATAATTAAATGATCGAAAGAAGTTAGGAGAAAATAATAAAATAACTTGGTTCATACATATATAGGTTAAAATAAAAATTCCAACAAAAGTGAATATTTATTTTAAAAAGATGAAGACATTGATGGGCATGATCATTAGTGATTGAAGAATCAAGGAATAAATCATGAATACATATAATAGTGAATAGAAAACATTTTCTAAATAGAGAAATATATTTCAATATTAATTCTATAACTAATTGGAAAAGTAAAATCAACCTTACTCTTTTAAATGTTTTCAATGTTTTCATATAAATTTTAATTATAGGTGAAATAATTCAGGGGGAGATCTAAAGTAGAGATTAACTTTAAATTATACACAATATTGAAGCACTATAAAATTCTAATATATCTCTCTATTTTTTTTCATTTTCTGAATATACTACTTTATGGATTAGTTATAACCTTGCAATACGGTATAAAATAATTCATAACACCACAAACAATTCAATTTGTTTGAATTGCCTATATATAATTCAATTTTTTTGATATATTTCTCTATAAACAACATTAAATTTACACAAATCAATAATATATTTAGGTAAAATATAAATATTTAAATATGAAGTTAAAAACATGATACAAGATTATATTTTAATAAAAAATATGATTAATGATAAATTATTATTTAAATTAATATGTAGTTAACACCAATTTATTTTTTTGATAATATGAAATATGAAAAAATGTAAATATTTGAAAATTCAAATTTTCAATTAAAAAAATATTAAGTAATATTTTATAATTTTATTAAAAACGAAATTTATATATTTTAAAATTTTAAATTCAAAAAAATTAAATACAATTTTTAATTCCTCATATTAAAATTTATTTAGTAATAATTTGTGTGATTTCTAAAAAATTTGGTTTTAGTCAAAGAAATATGATTTTACAAAATAGGTAATTTGATTCACATTACCAATAAAATAGAATACCAAGAAAATTTATAAATTAATTTATGTTGTAAAATATGAATTTAATTAATGGAAATATTTATTTTAAATTATTAATTTAACTTATAAATTCTATGGGAAACATTTTTATAACAAATAAAAATGATACTTTAATATAGAATCTTTTTTTGGTCCTTTCTTGGAATCAAGTATTTTTCAAGGGATATTCAGTTTTATCTTTACTTGGAAGCCTCATATATGAGATTTTTATTATAATAAATAAATTTATTTTATTTAAAATATCATTCATGGTAAATTTTCTATGTATATAAATTTATATGTTATAAAGAAATTATTTCTCTAAAAAATGATTCTACGCGATTAAGTAAATATATTTAAAAATTATCTTTTCAAATATTTTGAAATCTTATTGGGTAAAATTATTTTAATATTTTAAATAATTTTTATTAAATTAAGTAAATATTATAATCATAATAACTGTCATTAAAATTTATTAACAAGGTTATAAATTAATTAATATGGTAAAAGTAAATTAGTGTCAAATTAAATGTTAAAACCAAAATTCACAAATCAGTCAAATTTGTAAAAAAATTAGTGTATTATGTTTCATTCAATCCAAAATCATTTTGAAATAATATTCTCAAATATTCTTTATTTTACACTTAAATAGTGACATCTCATTATTTAAAAGGTTAAGGTTACTCCTAAGACTACCATTTCCTTCATTAAGGAAAGTGTATCATATTCTACACTTAATACTCACATAAAATTTTAATTTATACTTTAAAATATTTCATATTACTATCCCTATAACCCAATCCAAGAAACATATTACCCTTATCACTCATAGTTATCTTAATGCCTTCATATTTAGGGAGACATTGAAGGGAAATCTGAGTCCCTTTCAAGAGTATTATCGATTAAATAAATTTATTCTTAATTATAGTATTCAAAAAAAATTTATTTCACACTAAAATTATAATATACATATAATTTATATAAATTAATGTTATTATTTTAGGTGTACTATAATTAATTTTTTATATACCCCATCCATTTATAAAAAGAAAATTGTTGTTTGTGTGTTGTGCAGACTACCGCCTCCATGATGTAACTTGTTTTGTTTTACATAACCTCAATAAAATGTTTTATCTAAAGATAACATTAAAGTATATATATTAATTTTATGATAAAATTTTTGTTCTATTATATCAAATTATAGAAAATATTAATTATATTATTCAAAAAAATTCATCATTAGTAAAACCATTTAAAATATATATACTAAAAATAATATCTTTTATTCAAATCATGTAAAAACTTTATATCCATTAAATATCTCACTAAATCATTATAATTAATAAAATAACAATTATATTTATCAAATAAGTTATTTATTCTCCTAGTCTTATGATGGTATGACAAAATCACCTCATAATCATTGATTAAATCAGGGTATGAGAATGCATGGGTTGGTTTGACCAACTAATTGAACAGTGCTATGAATTTATATCATAACAGACCGTGGGAAAATAATAATTAGTAAAATATATTATAAATGTGTAAATTATGATTTTTTTGTTATATATGTTATATCAATATTTAATTCATTAATTAAGAATGCACTCTTCGACTGTTCAGAATTAATGAGACATGCTTGTTATTGATTTAATCTTAAAGGATAATGAATAAAACACTAATGAAGGGATTTTGGAACATATTAAATTATAATAAAACATAAATTGTAGTAGAATTATTGAAATTTTAATTATCATATTTGGAATTATAATTAATTATGAGGTCTCTTTTATAAATCTAGTATAAATGATCCAAACTAAAAACACCAAATGTGGAATATTGGAGGAATTTATATAGGGAATTGATAAATAAAAAAGTGTGAATTAAAATGGAATTCAATAAGCTTATAAATTAATTTATTAATATATATATATATTTTTTATACATAATGTTAAATTTTATATGTGTAATTTACAAAAAATTGGTAAGGATTTTCATCTCAATTTCCCTATATTGAGACATGTAATGTATTTATAAACATATTTTTATTATTGAGGTGAGTATAGATACAAATTTATATATTATATAATTAATAAATTTTATTTAGTGGTATGCAAATATAAATTTCATGTTTTTAACATAATCTATTTCTGATCCAAATGTTTTACTCAATACATAACGATTTTTATCTCAAAGACATCTCAATGTGACAATATTGGTATTATTAACCTAGTTTCATTCTTAGGGTGTAGATAATAACTATTTGAGATGTTATATCATTAATATTTTTTAATAATGTTATATTATTTTCAATTAAAATTACTCACTTTTAATTGGTTTTTATTCTAATGTTTCTAAATTCAAAATGGTATTCTGGGTCTCAATTATATTTCTTTGAGACATAATTCATTTTGTGCACAATATTTTCATTGAATGGTGTATTCACAATGCATGGATGTGTTTTTATCATAATCATTATATTTCATTGGATTAAATACCCAAATAATATTCCCTTATTCAAGTCGATATTGATTTAGTTGTATCATTAATAGTATGGATTTTTAGTAACTCAATTTTTATTCATCAAGTTATGATCGTTCTTTGAAGTTATTTCATATATGCTAGGTAAATTATACACATTAATTGTATTATTCTTTTAACTAAATATATTGTATGGAAATATATTCCTTCCAAATTAATCCTTTAATAAATATTTCTCAATTCTTTGGATATGTTCCGTTGAACCCATCCACTTTGATTCTCTTGATTCATTATGATCATGTTGTTCCAGTATTAACATAGACATAAAATAATTTTTCTATATAATGTGAACATCAAATTTTACAAAACTCATAATAGATTATGTTAACCTAGAACATATGATATTCTATTGACATAGTAATTATTATCTATGTATCTATATTTTTATACAGATAAAAATGATTATTTTCATGTTGAACCATCCACCTTATTCCTCAAAATGTGTTATGATCAGGTTATCCCTTTTATTAAGATATGAATATTTTTTGAAATTTTTTATTTAGAATATTATTGGAATGGTTTATTATGTATTTTATCATTTTCTCCTACAGTGAATACTTTGTTCATAAGCAGTTGGTGAGTGGGACCTGATATTGTAACAACATTGAAGGCACACTATTGGATCCAATGCTGAAATCATTAACCTAACATTTATAGGTTTGATACTGATAAAGGAGATCTAATTTTATCCATCCAAAAATAAGAACATAAAAACTAAATATTTGATAAATTTTTTACACATGTTCCTTTAGTTTTAGAAATTTAGATAATTAGAATAAACACTTATATAAACAACACCTAAGAAAACAAGAGAGTATACTGACCACTATAACTAGATTTTCATATTCCATGTTAGTTCATCAATATCATCCATATGAATCCCTTAATAGAATAATTCATTTCAAAACCTTATTGATAAAATGATGGGGTCGAAATATCATTACGGGTAAACATGATCATTAAAAATCAAATGTACTTAGTGAGAATAAGATGATCATAAGGGTAACAAGGAATAATAAAAGTGAATGTGCATAACATAAGATAAATCATACCCATAATACCTAGATTTTCAAAGATGAAAACATGGAATATGGATTTAACGAAGGAAATAGTCATCAAAATCAATAATCATGATCCTTGTGATAATAATCATGATCAATGGAAACATTTATAACCCATACGAAGCATAACAGAAACATATTAATAACATGGGTCAATATCTTCATAGAACACTTATACAACCCTTGAAATTGGAATAATCATGGGTCCTTCTTCCAATATAACTCCATGGATAACATAATCATTACCCTATCCATTGGAGTGCTTAAAGGGAAAACCCATTATATAAGCTATATCATGCTCACTATGTGATATTTGGGTGAAACAATCATATTACAATGTCCAAGAACCATAAATAATGTACATAGATGTAGAGACCCGAAGCTTGACGTACATGGAAATTATATTACTTTTGATGAATACTTAATACACAAAAAAAACAGACACATAAGGACTGTAATAGTTTAGTGTCTTTGGAAACTCAAAAAAATATAATCTTCTAATCGTGGTGAATGATATTCCTCATCTCCCATAAAGTTATTCCACTTTTTTTCTTACCTAAAACCTTTCTTTATATCCCGGGGAAAAGACAAATATAAAGGGTGACCTCAAATGCTCAGTAAGGGTAAGCATGAATAAAATAAAACAAATCATATACATTTGAACTTAAAAACATGAACACAATGTTTAAACATCATGATCTTGAGCAATGTCATAGAACATGGCAGTACGTAAGGTATAGATCATAATGGAGCATCAATCTTGATAAAATAGCATGGGAATAAAACATGTAATTGTGGAAAAACATTAAGCACATGATATGATTTCCATAGGAGCCATGGTATTGCTGCCAAGACCATCTTAGTGGACAAAGTCCCATACTGAATTGGGTTTACTTGTCATTCCAGCCCTGTATTACTGAACCAAATTTACTTGCTGTTCCAGACAAGTCTATCTCATGAGATATAAATCATTACCCAATGCATTTAAGGGAGGTATAGATCTCACCCATCTCATAATTAAATAATTCTTACTTGTGCCAAAATATAAACATAAATCATTCATCATAACCCATAGATTAAAAATGGGTCTCATAAACATTATCCCATCATAAGATAATCCTTATAAAACAAATGGATATCATTTTATAATATGAAAAGTCAAAACATGTAAATCACAGAGACATTATACTTGAATCATACACATATGAAATAATGTCATCTTATATGGAATAATGGTTTTGATAAAACACTTGAAATGAATTCTTGAGGAAAATATAATTTCTTCTTCAAAATAAATTTCTTTCCACAAAACACCATGCAATATTAAAAGAAATATATTTTTTGGAAAATAGTCATGAAATATTTTGGAGTAAGCTTCATGAAAATAAGTCTTTATAAAAAATAAAAAATACTTTTATGACGTATATTTTAAAAAACATTCTTCTTGGACTTTTGTTGGAAGAATCAATAAATACCTCGTATGGTAAACAAAAGAATGATTATTTCCGTACGATGTGGTAATGTAATAAAAGAGGGTAATAATGACTTTAATCATACATGGAAGAAACGTAAACATTTTATTAAAACATTTTGAGAACATATGGACATGGATAATAAACATAACCCCAGTAAATATTTACGAATAAACAATCTCTGATAAGAATGAGATTGGAATAATTATCCCTTACCTTAGGTCTGATATGATTAGTACATATCTAAAACTATTGTATAATGATTTAAATAATGTAATTGTCATATTACAGAATCATATTCATTGTTATGATATCATATATGGTCCACATTTGACTTTATATTACCCGTTCTTTGGTAAATCCCATGTTAAAGCAACGTTTTGGGTAAAATCATCTTATTTATCGTACGTGTTTGGACATGTTGTTCATGATATTATCATTAATTATATCATGATTTACTTACTTCATGAATGTAAATCATGATTTATATATCATATATATTCATTATATATACAACATATACATCTATTTATAATAGTACATAACATATGTAGGTAAGAAATGAAATGCCCCATTCATGTAGACGGTAAACCGAATGTACGCATGAACACTGCATTAATTTTTATTTATTATTTTATTGGAATATTTATATTATAAATCCAGTATAATATCATATATAATATCATTAACGCCATCCTTTATACATTCCACATAAGGCATTAACGAACCACATCACTTTGAGGGGGCGGTAGTCTGCACTTCCTCAAATGAGATTATCGTATTTACCGACTAGGGAAACCATAAAGGATTGAAATAATTAGGAAGTAAATAAGTGTAAGGAAATAATAAACATAATATATATCATATATAAATATATTTCCATCATAATGGCCACCATGATAGGCGGTAGGAGAAAATCGAACAATCATCGTTTCGTGAGGCGTTAGTTTTCCATCCACATAACCATTATGTTTTTCATCCATTAGATGGAGGTGTGCGTAAGTGTATTTCTATTACTTCTCATAAAAACTTCATAGTATTTTGAGGATACTGGTTTCGTTACAAAATAAAGGATTAAAAAGAGTTTAGGGGTTTGAGAAGTAGAATAAAAGAAAACAACTTAAGAGAAACTATTACCTTTAATTTGGGTTACTTCCTTTGGTTTGCACCGAAAGGTCTTCTTGAAGATCCTCATACCTAATTTAATGCTTATAGGGGGAGGAGAGGGATTTTGGGACCTTAGTTAGAAAGAGTTTGGATGATCCAAAAGGAATGAGATGTGTGAGGAATTGCATAGAAGTGGTCTCCTTTTATAAGGGAGAGTGGGGGCTCTTTAGGAAAGTGTGAAAACATTATTTTATAATAAACTTATCTTCGGTTTCAAGAGGGCCTAAACACATTAATGTCGAAGATAAGATGACTAATATTTGAAATAAAATCATCCAGTTGGAATTGGACAGGTTTTTTATGATATTTTAATCATAATAATCTTATTTTTTAAAATAGTTTATTAATGAGGTAAATACTGCATCATTATTGTGTCATAATCAATTTAATTTATTTGATGTCTAAAAATTATAAATAAATACTGACATGTAGGAAATTTTTTTTGATTTCTAATGAATATTTGTAGTCATAATTATAATTTATATATCCCCTTATAAAAATTAATTACTAAAAGATTTTTGTTAATGCCAATTTTGTCTTTACATTAAATTAATTAATCTAATGTGTCATTGTCTTTAATAAGTGGATCCATGGGGTCCCAAATCTACCCAAAGATGCCCATGGTCGTCCATTGCTCATCCAATAAGTTTTGGACAAGTGTTAAGGTAATTTTGAATTATTATAATATTCTTTTAACCTTGAAATACCCTATTTACTTTTAACCGCAGTAAATAGAAGTAAAAAATTACTATTCACCGAAAATTATTTTTATCTAATTGAACCACATTTTACTCCTTGATATTAACCGTGTCTCTTATATTTTCTAAATTCAACTCACAGATGCGGTAAAATTGTGTTTTAAAAACAATTGAAAAAGCTCATAAGAGGTGGGTAAAAGACGGTGAAAAGTTCAATACAATTTTTTTAAATATAAAATTATTATAAAATGACTCCAATGAATTTCATTGAAATTATATAAGTATTATTTACATATTTTGACCTAAAATAAATTTAAATCAAATAAATTATTATTTAAATAAAAAGTCAGTTTTATGAAAAAACTCTGTGTTTTCTCTATTCATAAAAAATACATGTTTTTAGAAAAATAACAAAAATTCAGCCTAAGATATATTTGATATTCCGAATTCAAAAATGATTTCTCATATTCCAAATTCGAAACATAGAAGTTTCATTAATTAAATTTAAAATTAATTCCCGTTATCAAAACAAATAACGTGTTTTTAAGAAACCATAACTATCAAAAGATCATCACTTGATCATGTCCAATTTCAATGTGAAATTAATTCCAATGACCAACATTGTATTAAATGGTAAAAATTTATTCTAATTAATCTTTAAAACAAATTAAAAATATAATCTATCAATATAAATTATTGCAATGAAAAAAGTTGTTTTTAATTATAATATAATGGGTTTTTACTATTCACCAAAATATGAAACTTATCAGAATAATATGAAAAATTTATCGAAATTAAATTTATATATCCTGATTCCATGGAAGAATTTTATTTTGTCAAATTGAACTTATAAACTTGTAAAAAACTAGATTTAATGTAGGTGCTCCATCAAAAGGCAGAAAAACTTTAATTTTTTGAAAAATACTTATTTTACCCGAAATATTTATTCTGTTCTCATACCATGTTCTAGAAAATATGTAAGATGAATAATAATGTTATAAAATTCCAAACATAGTTAATACTATTCATAACATCTAGTCCATAATAATATTATAGCAATATATCATTGTTTAATGAAACACGATATTGCGTACTACAAATGTATCGAGGATGGTCGCGATTGCGTGTAATGCAAGCCAAGTCAGGGTTGTGTGTGATGAAAGACTCTTTCGTTGCTTCATATAACATAATCCAGCCATATTTTAATTATACATTAAATATATATATATATGTATATACACACTCAATGTTTCGTAGAATAACTACTATCAAAATTGTGTGTAACATGATCCCAGAATATTGTTGTGTATACTGCATGCTAATATGGTGTTGCGTATAGCGCAAGTTAATAATTGTGTAGCGTACAACACAAGACATCAATCAAATTGAAAGAATATTTTTCATAAAATTTCGGGGTTTTACATTCTACCCCCCTTAAAATGAATTTCACCCTCGAAATTCATCGGGGTTATAAATCGTTTACTATTCATAGAAACCCACATCATAAAAAGGAATACTAAAACTTGATTTAAAAATTAGTATGAAACATAATGAATACCCAATGTAACTCATCACTTAGTTTACATATAGGATAAAATAGGTGAAAATATGGATATGGACGAAAAATATAAAATTCATGTTCTGATGGAGAGTTGTAGAGAACATGGCTATTAAAAATCCAACAATCACAAAGCCATAAATTTGTTATGATCTAAGGTACCATCTAATTCATCGGATATGAGGGAACTAGGACAACATTTTTTTGGTTTTCAGTATCATTTTCCTAAAGTTGGCGAATTAATTGAAATACTAACATGATTTTGGTACCATCTTTGTTTTGTGTGTGCCATTAAAAATTTCCACTTCATCTCTTAAAGAAATGAAGTTGAATTTGTTATTCATGAAGTGTTAGCAGATAATGTGATAGAATGATGGTTCATTCCATTTTTTTCAAAAAAAAGGTTAGAAAAAGTTATCAAATATACATAAGTTCATATATGGTGAGGTTAATTGTATATGATTCCAAAAATTGACTTATACATCAACTGTCATACTGTTTAATAAAATAAAAATTATGTATACTAACTAGGGATTTCATGTAGTCTAGTGGTTGGTGATAAAGTCATGTCTCACTACGGTTGTGGGTTTGATTCCCATTGCCCTGTCTGACGCAACGGGTTGTCGCCCGTCCTACAGGGTGTCCTTTTTCTAAAATTACAACATTATGACATTCCATTGATAATATCGAAAATAGTTCTAGCCATAAACAATACTAACTTATGTCCAACATAATTCACTTCAAATCTTTAGGATTATCCAAAATACTTCTGTCTAAAATTACAGTATAAAGAAAACAATTACATGAATTGTCATCTACCAAGCATGTGAATACCATCATTTACCCCTGATATATCTTGTTGATCACATTCCAATCATGTGAATACCTTAATCTTATATTCTCTTGAAAAATGAATACCCATTGAACCTTAGTGAAAATATGAATGATATCAAAAGTTAACTCTTTGCACATAACAAACTCCCAAAAATTCTATATACTCAAACCATGATGTCATGTTTTCCTTATTTTAGTCACGAGCTCATGATTTCTATAATATTATTTTATCCTTATCCCTTCATTATTCTCATTTCATCTTCATTCCAATAATATTTCAATCACTTTTTCATGGTTACCAGTACCATAAAATAATTGGAAACTGCAATAGACCAATAAATAAATATTCCAATATTCCACAATACTATATACAACATTATTTTGGAATCTCATTACATGAACACTAAATCATCCCCTCATATCATTTTCATATTCATCATTTCCAATAGTGATTGCATGTGACTTCCCTTTCTCCTTTGCCTTAAGTGGTTTCTCATGTTGATCATCATTAACCCTTGGATTAGGGCATTTATTATCATAATGCCCCATTTCATTGCACTTGATGAATTGAAGTGTTGGTGGAGCGTTCTCTATTTCCTTTTCTCTATTCACGTCATTATCAACCTTTTTCCAATTTCTTTGATGATCAACTACTAGATGACCTTCTTTTCCACACTTAAAAAATTTTCTAGTACCTTTTTGGCAATCTCCACCATGCTTCATTCCACAATTTGAGCATAAAAAAACATTCATCTTCTTTTCAACATTGTTATGAGATTTATCCTAGAACTCCATATTTTGTTTCTTGTCAAACCATGAGATGGATATATAACACCAACTTCAATTTCTACCTTCATAGAACAACACACAATTTCTTCATAGCTAGTGAAGTCTCTTATAGCTAATACCCTTCGAAGACTTGGTTTTAAGCCACTGAAGAATCGATCAAATTTACATTCAGGTTGGATGATAAAGCCAGATGCATACCTTGCAAGCCTTGTAAAATTCACTTTGTATATACTAATAGATTCATCATCCTTTTTTTTAAACACAAGTAACTCCTTTTCTAATTTTTTGCAAAGAATACGAGGTAAGTACTTATTGAAAAATAAGTTCTTGAACTCATCCCATTCCATGGAGTCAGTTTCACCTTGGGGCCTTGTATTGTTAATTAAAGTCCACCATTGATATGCTTTGCCTTCTAATCGGTAAATATATAGATTGACTTTTTCAGGTACCGAAAAACTATGTATGGAAAATATCTTTTCAATGGTACTGATCGATTATTTAGCAACAAGTGGATTAGAAGACCCACTGAAAGAATGGGGACGTTTCCTCATGAATGACTCAATAGAATATTTTTCCCTTCTCTGCTCATTCGGAATTCCAGAATGATTCATCACAAAAGTATAGCAATAATATTTTTCACTCCATCTCCCATAACAGTTGTTTGTTCAGAAGGACAATCATTGAATTGTCCATTACATTGATCAACACGGGTCCTTCGGGTTCCAGCCATCGTCTAAAACACAAAAAGAATAGTGTGAGAGGCAAAAATCATGATAGGTAAAACAACATAATAAAGGGGGAGTAACTTCAATATCAAACATCTTAGGTTTAATTCTAAGATATTTACCGTAATTCTAGGAATATAACCTAAACTTATAATTAACATTAGGGACATACGTTGACATACTAAAGAAATATCTCTAGAGATCTAGCTAACGTTTTTGCATCCTAGTTTTCAAAGGTTAACTAAACCTTCTCTCAGGTACCAACTATAGAGACCTGAAGCATGACGTACATGGACATTACATTAAATTTGTGGAACCCTTAATACATAATGAAAATAGACACACAAGGACCGTAATATTTTAGTGTCTTTGGAAACTCAAAAAATAATATTCTAATCATGGTGACAGATCTTCAACATTTCCCCTAAAGATCTTCCCCTTTTGTTTTCTTACCTAAAACCATTCTTTATATCCTGGGGAAAAGAAAACATATAAAGGGTGAGCTCAAATACTCAGTAAGGTAAGAATGGATAAAATAAAACAAATCAAATACATTTGATATTTACAACATAAACACAATGTTTAAACATCAAGATCTTGAGCAATGACATAAAACATGGCAGTACGTAAGGCATAGATCATAATGGAACATCAATACTGATAAAATAGCATGGGATTAAAACTTTTAATTGTGGAAAAACATTAAGCACAAAATATGATTTCCATAGTAGCCAAGGCATTGCTTCTAAGACCATCTTAGTGGACAATGTACCTTACTGAACCGGGTTTACATGGCGTTCCAGCCCTGTATTACTGAACCATATTTACTTTTCGTTCCAGCCATGTTTATATCATGAGATATAAATCATTACCCAACGCATTGGTGGGAGATATAGGTCCCACCCATCTCATAATGAAATCTTTCTGACTTGTTCCAAAACATTATCATAAATCATTCATCCTAACCCAATGAATAAATATGGGTCTCATAAACATCATCCCATCATAACATAATCCATATAAAACAAATGGATATCATTTCATCATAAGAAAAGTGAAACCATTTAATTCATAGAGACATTATACATGAAACATACACATATGAAATAATGTCATCTTAGATGGAAAAGTTGTTTTGATAAAACACATGAAATGAATTCTTGAGTAAAATAACATTTCTTCTTCAAAATCAATTTCTTTTCACAAAATGTCATGCAATTATAAAAGAAAGAGATTTTGTTGAAAATAGTCATGAAATATTTTGGAGGAAGCTTCATGAAAATAATTCATTATAAAACCGTAAAAATCATTTCATTCCGTATAAGTTAAAAAAACATTCCTCTCGTACTTTTGCTGTAAAATTCAAAAAGTACCTCGTATGGTAAAAAAAAGAAAGATTCCCTCCATACGATTTGGTAAAAGTAAATAAAAGTGTAAGAATGAATTTAAACATAAATGGAATAAAATTAAACATTTTATAAAAAAATTTTGTGAACATATGGACATGGATAATAAACATAACCCCAGAAAATACTTACAAATAAACAATCTCGGATAAGAATGAGATTGGAATAATTATCCCTTACCTTAGATCTTATATGCTTCATACTTATTGGAACCTCCTATATAATGATTTAAATAATATCATTAACTTATTATAGAATCATATTCACTGTTATGATACCATATATGGTTCACTTATGCCATTATATTACCCGTTCTTTTGTTAATCCCATGTTAAAGCAATGTTTTTGGTAAATCATCTTATTTATCGTACGTGGTTGGACGTATTGTTCTTGATGTTATTATTACTTATATCATGATTTAATTACTTTAATATTGTAAATCATGATTTATATATCATATATATTCATTATATATCCAATATATACATGTATTTATAATAGTACATAACATATGGAGGTAAGAAAAGAAATGCATTGTTCATGGAGACGGAAAACCGTACGTACGCATGGACACCACTTTCATTTCTATTTATTATTTTAATGGAATAGGTATATTATAATTCCAGTATAATATCATATATAATATCATTAAATCCATCCTTTATACATTAAACATAAGGCATTAACGAATCACATCACCTTGAGGGGGCAGTAGTCCTCACTTCCTCAAATGAGATTATCGTATTTACCGACTATGGAAACCATAAAGGCTTGATATAATTTGGAAGTATAGAAGAATAAGGAAATTTTAAACATAATATATATCATATATAATTACAGTTCCATCATAATGGCCACCATGAGAGGCGGTAGGAGAAATATGAACAATCATCATTTCGTGAGGCGTTAGTTTTCCAACCACAGAAACATTATGTTCTTCATCCATTAGATGGAGGTGTGTGTACGTGTAGTTCTAATAAATCTCATAACAACATCATAGTATTTTTATTATAATGGTGTTGTTAAAAAATAATGGATTAAAAATAGTTTAGCGGTTGGAGAACTAGAATAAAAGAAAACAACATAAGATAAACTATTACCTTTAATTTGAGTAACTTCCTTTGGTTTTGAACCAAAAGGACTTCGTTAAGTGCCTTATTCCTAATTTACGGATTATAGGGGGGGTATAGGGATGTTGGGAGCTTATTGGGGCAGTGTTTGGACGAGCCTAAAGGCTTTAGAGGTGTGAGAAATTTCATAGAAGTGCTCTGCTTCCATAAGGGAGAGGAGGGGATATTTAGGGAAGTGTGAAAACATTATTTTATTATAGACATATATTATGTTTAAAGAGGTACAAAACAAATTAATTTAAAAGATAAGATGAATCATATTCTAGATAAAATCATCCAACAGGAATTGGACAGGTATGGGATGATATTTTAATAATTATCATCTTAATTATTTAAATCATTTATTAATGGGGTAAATACTGCATCATTATTGTGTCATAAATAATTTAATTTATTTGATGTCTAAAAATTATAAAACAAATACCAAACTTTATGAAATATTTCTATCTTTCCAATGAATATTTATAGTCTAAAAGATAATTTATATATCCCCTTATAAAAATTAGTTACTAAAATATTTTTGTTAATGCCAATTTTGTCTTTACATTAAATTAATTAATCTAATGTGACATTTTCTTTCAGAAGTGGCTCCATGGGGTCCCATAATCGTCCCAAGTATGCCCATGGTCGGGAATTCCTCCTACGATAATGTTTGTACTAGTGTTAAGGTAATTTTGAATTATTATAATATTCTTTTAACTTTGAATTACTCTATTTACTTTTAACAGTGGTAAATAAAAGTAAAAAGTTACTATTCCCCAAAAATTATTTTTATCTAATTGAACCACAATTTACCCCTTTATATTAACCATGTCTCTCGGATTTTCTAAATTCAAATCACCGAAGCGGTAAAATTATGTTTTATGAACAATTTCAAAAGCTCCTAGGAGGTGGGTAAAAGACAGTGAAAAGTTCAATAAAATTTCTATAAATCTAAAATTATTATAAAATGACACCAATTAATTTCAGTTAACATATATAAGTATTATTTAACTATTTTGACCTAAAATAGATTTAAATAAAATAAATTATTATTTAAATAAAAAGTCGATTTTTACCAAAAACTCAGTGTTTTCACTATTC
This sequence comes from Viscum album, assembly GCA_963277665.1. NCBI lineage: Eukaryota > Viridiplantae > Streptophyta > Magnoliopsida > Santalales > Viscaceae > Viscum > Viscum album. The sequence continues at coordinate 1,454,351,972 of OY728155.1, forward strand.
ATCAAAAATTGATGTTTTTCAGAAAAATACCAAAATTTCAGCCAAAGCTATATTTTATATTTCAAATTAAAAAATGATGTCTATTTTTGAAAATTAAAAACATATAATTGGAATTAATTAATTTTAAAACTAATTCCTGTTATCAAAACAACTAACGTGTTTTTATGAAAGAATACTATCAAAAGATCATCACTTGTGTATTTCCAATTTCAATGTGAAATTAATTCCAATGACCAACATTGGATTAAATGGTAAAAATATATTCTAATTATACTTTAAAACAAATTAAAAAGATAATAGAGCCATATAAATTATTACGATGAATAAATTTTGTTTTATTAAAATATAGCGTGTTTGTACTATTCATCAAAATATTAACGTTATTTAGAATAATATGAAAAAAATTTCCATTTTAAATTTATATATCCTAATTCTAATGAAAAATTTTATTTTTTCAAATTGAACTTATAAATATATCAAAAACTATATTTAAAGTGGGTGTGCCATCAAAAGGCGGAAAAAATGAATTTTTTTGAAAAATACTTATTTTACCGGAAAAATTTATTTTGTTCTCATACCATGTTCTAGAAAATATCTAAGATGAATAATAATTTTATAAAATTCAAAATTTAGTTAATAATATTCATAACGGCTAGTAAATAATAATATTATAATAATATATCATTGATTAGTGAAACCCAGTATTACGTACTACACACGCTATCAAAGAAGGTCGCGATTGCGTGTAATGAAAGCCATGTTAGGGTTGTGTGTGATGCAAGACTCCTTCATTGTTTCATATAACATAATCCAACCATATTTCATTTATGCATTGAATATATATATATATATATACACTCAATATTTCATAGAATAACTACTATCAAAATTGTGTGTAACATGATCCAAGAATAGTGTTGCATATACTGCATGCTAATATGGTGTAGCGTATAACGCAAGGTAATCTTGGTGTATCGTACAACACAAGACATAAATTAAATTGAAAGAATATTTTTCATCAAATTTCGGGGTGTTACAATAGATCTTATATGTAATCCTAAAAATAATAAAAACAATAAGTATTACTTTCATAACATGATTTACCCATGGAAAGTAAATGGTTTACATGAAAATTTCCATAAAACATGATTTTCCCAATGATAGGAAATAGATTTGATAACCATATCATTGAAAAATGATTAACCATTGGAAAATAAATTGGTTATATAAAAATATATTTTAATCTTTATTAACAAATATGAAAGAGATTGGTTCCGAAAAAATCTCATTTAAATAATATTAATCCATCTAGAAAAACATTAAGGACAATTTCATTAATAAATATCCCCATTGGATTATATGTATCAACAAGGGTTATCTAAATTAAATAATGGAAGTAACATTAAAATATCATTATAATAAATTTTGAGGAAAATAATCTTTTCATTTTGAAAATCACTTTAAAAAACTATAAATTCAAAAAACACTATTTAAATTATTTTCATTGAAAACAACCATTGAATTATATAAAAGAAACTTCAAGGAAAGTAAGGTATATACTAGTGATAAAATCAGTTCATTTAATAAATTTTAAACAAACAATCTTTTTAAAACATTTTGAAAAAGAGATTCAAAAGTGACCCATTTGTAAAACATTACTAAATTTCATTTTAAAACCTTTTAAAAGTGGGTAAATTATCATGTTGAAGGGATTTAAGAAATAATTTATTTTTATAAAAGAAATTTTTTAAAACATTTTAGAAAACATAGATACTGAAGATAATGATTCATGATCAAAAAGAAAAAATTACAAGATTGGTATCACTTATAAACAACTTTATTTGAATTTATCTAATCAATAAGCATGCTAGGGAAATAAAAAATAATTACAAAATTTATAAATAGTTGATATGAAATATATGTTTTTTAGGAAAATAATATCCTATGATTTCCACCCATAAAACATTAAATATAAAAACTCTTGAATGAAATGAGATTATAACATAAATCCTTTTCCAATTCTGAAACTATTAAATAATAATTCCCCGGAAGTAATTAATTCAAATTATACATTAAATATCAGGAACATAATTAGTTTCATGATATAACATGTAAAATGGATGTATATAAACCTCATAAATGAATATATGTTCACATCATAAATATATGTCTCAAGGAAAGATATTTTGAGATGAAAACCCATTAAAATTATCAAACCATTGAATTTGAGAAGTAATAAATGAATAAATTCTATTTATAAAATGTAAATACATATAAAAAATTGGAAATAAAACATAATATAATAAATATTCAATAAAACAATAATCTTATAATTTCAAATACAATGAAGAATTAATATAACCTAATGATGTCAAATTGTGATAAGAAATTATTTACTAGATAGTAACATTCAATCAATGTATACTTGGTTGAAATAATTGTAATTGAAACATAAAATACAATGATTTAAGATGTATTAATTATATTACATGTAAAATGGGGTAATATACACAATATGCAGTAATAATAAGCAGTGAATATGGAATTTGTTTCATAGAAGTAGAAGATAGATGATAAACCCTTAACTTTAGTACAACTTATCACATGTGAATTAATCTTCTTGAAAAAATAAATTATGATAATTAGTTGCATTAGTGGTAAACATTATCATGTTAGATATTAATTTTATTTTACTTTTTACCATTTCTTAAACAATTACTTAACTAATAAATTTAATATCACCCGTCTCGATGATATTTGGAATCTGTGTCAAAAATGAATTTGGTAGGTTAACTATTTTTCAAATAGTTCATTAATTCACTTATAAATAATAATAATCATGAAAATATAATAATATTTATAATTTTGTTACACATTTAAAACCATTAATGAAAGATGTTATGAAAAAGGAACTGTGTGAAAATCATGGATATGGTAGGATGTATATACGCTTGAGTAACATTTCCATTTTTCTATACTCAGTATGGAAAGAAGAAATAAATTATTTAACATTTCAAAAATTATCAAAATATCATAAATACCATATTATTTATTTAAATACAAACACAACCACATATATATCATCAATGTGTATTAGTGATGAAAAATTATTCACATCGATTTGTGGAGGCGGTCATCCATGCATACGTATGAACGAGGATATCATTTTTTATTGTAACAAATAAAATGATAATTTATCTTTTAATAATGATACATTTTTCATAAATATCATAAATATATCATTTATATAACATAAATACATTAAAAATTATTTTTATTACCTTCTAGTTAATGAATTTTGGAAAAATTAATAACATCACATCTGAGGCTGTAGTCCGCTGTATACACAAGCATCATTATCGTGTCTCCCATTGAATAAAATGTAAAAAGGTATATATAAAATTATATTTATAAAAGTATAAATATTTTAAAATTTTCATATATATTGTTTTAATACATAATTATACCATGTTGTGATAGGTGATGATGGAAAACAAATGACATTCGTACATGTGGTGGTAGTCCACCATACAAATGAATGATGATTTGGAATCCCATTTGATGGAAGATGAGCTGGATTTAGGTAATACCATTAAAATAATGGCATATTAATATATATTATATATTTTAATATATTCATAATTTAAAAATGTTTTATTGATGTGGAATGAGAAGTATAATAAAAATACTTGGTTAAGAATAATACATCTTTTTCTGACAGCCTCCTTAGGTAAGCTCCAAAATCCTTCTCAGTATTAATTTATTATTAGAATAAGGTATATAGGATGTGGTTATGGAAGAATTAGATACACTTGTATAGACATTGTATGATCTAAAGGGCATTAAATGTTTGAAAAAGAGAGGGGATGAGTGGCCTTTTTTAGTGAGGTGAGTGGCACACCAGAAATTTTATTCGGAGAAAATGTTATACCCACATTATTCAAATAAATAAAGGCTCCAAAATAGACCATTATATTAAATTATACTTTATAATATATAAATATTTAAATAAAATTGTTTTTATTTGGTTTTAATGTAATTTTAACCCTTATCGTTTTAGTTTATTCCTGGGTAAAAACCCCTTTCATGATAACTGAAATAATTAATTTTATTATATTAACTATTCATTTTTAAAAAAAATTAATTTGAACATATTATATAATATAAATTATTTTTATTAAAAAATATAATCCATTTTAAAAAATTAAATTCATATAATATGATAATTTTAGTTTAAAATTAAACCCGTAGACGGGATAAAAAATGAGGATTTTAGGAAGTGTATTTTTTCTGAAAATGATGATTTTATATTAAATATATGACTAATAATAATTATTTTATATATCTTAATTTATATTTATTTATATATAAACTATATGTTTTTTAATAAATTGCTCAATATGTATTATTTTAATTAACTAAATTAGAGAATCATTACTCACTTTAATAGTGTTTTCAAAAATATGTCATTTTTAACCCAAAAATATATATACTAAAATCCAATATAATGTTGAATAAAAAGTAATTTTGGGGACTAGATATAATTAAATAATACATATTTTACTTAAAATAATATTTAAAGCATAATAGTACTTTTAAATCAATGAATTTATTTAAAAGAAAATTTTTTCTACAAAAAACATTATTTTTCACTATTCATTTAAAAACAATATTTTCCAAAAAAATAACTAAATTTCCAAAATAATATAATTTTTATATGATGATTTAAATAATTATTTACATTTTTTAAAATTAATTTTCTAAAATTGGTAAAAATTAATTTTAATCTATATGTGCAAAGAATGGTGAAACCCTATTTTAGAAAAATATAGTTATCATATGAAAATATTTTTTTTCAAATAATCATTATTCTATTTTAAAATAAATATATACGCATGGAATTTATTTTATAATTCTATAAATCATATAAATTATTTGATTTAGTAAGTCATATTCATTGTTTCCAATTTAATGGCCAGGTTATAATGATTATATATGTCACAATTCGTTTAAGCACATTATTGCTTGTCAAATTAACTATTGAACATTGTTTTATTTAGTAAAATATCATCATTTTGTATGGAAAAATATTTCTAATATATTAATTTGTTTAAAAAATATATATAACTTCTTGTTTTAGGATGTCACGTTCATATCTATTTTTTTTGTTTCATGTCTTAGATGTTATCAAACCTAATATTCATATATTAAAATAGAGGGGTGTTGCATCCTCCCACTAAAATATTATGTCCTCACAATTTGGATTTTATCTCAGTAATAAAAGTTTGGGTAAATTAAAATACCCTTTTTAACCCATAGCATAAAAAGTGTTAATAAAACTTCTTTTTAAAAATAGAGAAAGAGAAATATGAAAGTCATTACATAACTCCGTTGAAACCTATGAGAACATTAATGGAATGTGAAGATTTAATCTTTTAATAAAAGAGTAATTAATTATGTACGGTGATGGAGATAATTAATCATATATAAAATAATAATTAATAGAAATTTAAAGACCTCAAAACCATAAATCTATGATGACTGAATAACCCATTGGTTCCTAATAAATGGAGGAAATAGATAAAAAAATTTCACATTTATTTTCCTATAGTTTATTAATTTCTATTCCATATAGAATTTAAAAAATAGTTAAATATAATTACATGAAATGCATAATTTCATCCTTTGTCTAACTTCCACCAAAACCGCATTTTCCCTTATATGATTAGTATTTAAGATGAACTTTTCAAGTCTAAAGAACTGAAATAAACTTTTATTGACTAAATAACTATATAATGGATTATAAATATATTACACTTATATTTAGATATTAAGAAAATAGAAATTTGTTATCAAATTGTAAGATAATTACCAAAATTAATAAACATTCATATGATGATATAATGAATTAATCTAAAAATTTTAACAGTAATACACAAAGTTCAAACCTAATCATTCGATTAATGAATTATAATATATCACAAATAAACATAATGACCTGAAATTTAATGAGTGTATTAAATTCACATGTTTCCTTATAACATAAATATTTCAAGACCAAAATACAGAGAGATTATTCAGGGAAACCTATAAGATCGTGGTAGGGGATCCACCCATGTTTCCCTTCAGTTATGAGTTCAAACCTCACAGAATATCTAGATTCCATTGGTTGTATCCCTGTATTTGGTTTAACCATTTTTATAAATTGACATCCTTATAATGGTCTGAGAAATATAAATAATTTTTTTAAATAAAACGATCACTAAGACCATGGAAAGTTTAATGGTTATTGAAACAATAGAACATGTGTCTACAAAATGTAAAGGTATACTTCATGTAAAACCAATGTGACCTTAAAATGGTAGTATAATTCTTTAGACATATGATAAATTTTAATATTAGGAAATCATGATTTTTTCTATAAATCCTAAGATATCCTAACCTTAAAGAATCCTAATATCAAAATTTATATAAATTATCCTCTGATTCCAACTATAATAGCCCTAATCCTGCACTCTTAGATCTAGTACTAAAGGCATATACATTATATTTTTGTATATGATTCTAATGATGGTGACCCAATTTTCCCCATAAAAAATTCAGTCATCAAATGGAAATGTAAGATAACTTATTTACCAAAGCACCTTTTTTTATAGTTTTATATAATTATAAAAAACTATTACATAAAAAATACCCAAGAATTCAAGAGAGAATATTTTCCAATATACCCATATTTTCATATTCGATATTAGGATATCACCATAATACATATAAAACCCTTCTATCTATAATTAATTTTATATATTTTTTGATAACTTGTGGAAAGGTAAACATATGAAGGGTGATCTCAAATGATTAGAATGGTTAAACAAGATAATTAACAATTGAATGTCTTCAGTGAGAATAATTTAAATATAAGGGTATAATTTTGTAATCAACGTGAATGAGCATAAAATATGATAAATCATACATATCAATACATAGATCTTCAAAGTTGAAAACATGGAATAAGGATTTAATAAAGGAAAGAGTCATCAAAATCAATATTTAAGATCAATGACAGATTAATCAGGATCAATGGAATCATTTATATCCCATAGCAATGATAATGAAAATGTATTGGTATCATGGGATATTATCTTTACAAAACCATTATAGAACCCTTACAATTGGAATAACCATATGACCTATAATATCTTATATTTTACCATGTATGTATCTCTCTGAGTTTTTCATTTAATTTTCCTTCTGTTGCGTTTTTCCTTATCTTTAAACCATGGTGGTCATGTTCCATCGTGGATACCTATCATTTCAATAAACAAAATATTAGGGTTCAAAGAATCTTGAGAAAATCAGATAGGATCCACATGAAGTGTTTTGTTAAGGAAATGACTAAATGTTCGTAGATTTTTTTATTTGAATTAATGTATTCTGGGTAAATAGGTTATGTTTTTCCTAGATTCACTGCATGTTGATAGTCTTAAAATAGTATTCAAGTTGTTTATAAAGAAATTAGGATGAAAACCATCTGAAAAAAATTAATTCATTGTGTAAATAGATTAAACATCATGTAATGTATATGTGTTTTTAATACAATAATATTAGATGAATTGTTTTTTTGTGTATTTTATTAAGAAATTTAGAATGACATGTAACTACATTACATTACTTGTAATTACCTAACATACTATTTTAATGTATGATGTGTAGTTTAATATTAATTCTAATTCACTAAATCCTTCTCCTCTTGACCCTACAGAACCAACTATGAAATGTTAGAGTTCCAACCTTCATTTTGGACATCCTGAAAACACCATTTATCCATGGTAAGTGGTTTTGGTCTTTCTTTTCCCTTATCTACCTTGGTTCTATAATAGTTCTGGTGAAATCCTTATAAAGTGTGTGTTTTTGGTTATTATCTTGAACATTTTGTATCTAGAAACATAATTTTTGTCATCCACACCTTCTTCCTCATAAGAATTTTCAATCTGATGAATTTTTGGATCATTTTTAAAAGGTAGGGGACCTAAATCGCAACCCTATGGTTTCATAATAGCCATGTATGTGTAATATTGTTATCACAACAATGATATGTGAACCTAAATAGTTAAATAATTAATGGGTTTATTCCTTGGAGTCCTTTGGCTTAAATAGGCTTTTGACCTATATTATGGATACTCGTTGGGTGAGCGAACCATGAATATAATTAAATTGTCTAATGGACTATATAATTTTTTTCATGATATAAGACCTTAGGAGATTTATTGATATGTAATCCCTAAGTAATTGTTTATATATTATTGTTCGGATGGATATTCATCATCGATATAAAAGCAAGTAGTATAGAAAAAATGGTACTTTTCATAATTAACCATTGAGATCTATGATGTGATATTCTGATATCCACACTAAATGAAGAAACTTGTGTTCCATGCTAAAATTCGTAAATATTGGGCTTGGACCTAGAAAATTCACACTTATATGTTGTAATGATATCATGTTGAGTGTTCTCTGGCAAGTCCCATGTTGTAATGCTTATAGTGAGGGGGTTTTTCCAAGTCCCATGTCTTGATGCTTATAGGTATTTGACCAGGATGATGTAGTGAATATAAGGATTTGACCTTGATTTTTGTGACAATACCATGGTTACATGGTTGTGTTTTTCATTTTTATAGGGTATCCTTGGATATAATCTAGCACAACAGTAGAAATGTAATTTTAACATGGTTATATGGTTGTGTATAGAATATTTAAAAGACTTGCTCAGAGATATTCTATCATAATGCTGAAGAAATTTATTATTCTATATTAATAATTGTTTAATTAATTAATACACCAATTCAACACTTTATTTCCAACACTTATTATCAGACTGGATTGTTTCGACATAGTGGTGTTGGCCAAATGAGTTATACTGAAACCCTATTCAGGTCATCATTTGGTACCCAAGAAGATAATAAGGATGAGGGTTTGCAAGAGGGAAAAAGAAAATATTGTTGATTGTTTTCTTGTTGTACGGGTTGGATTATGGTAGTGGGACTAATTTGGGGTTTGAGATAGGGGGATATATGAGTCTTTATTGTGACTGCTAGTGTTTAACTCGTAATGTTTGTAGTAGGAAATTTATTTACATTCTAGTACATCATTATATTATTCCTTTAATATTTAGTACACTATTTAGTTTCATTTTATTATTTGTTTTTATTATATCAATACTTTAATTTGATTCATTTATATGGATATTATACTTATTCAAAACATAAAACTTGGGGGTATAGTCTCCTGACTATACAATTCACACCCCCACTAGTAGTTGTCCTCCTAGGGTGAATGTGGTGCACTTGAGGTCTCATAATCAACACTTTTTGGCCTCGTGAGAGATTCCGAGATTGCGGAAAATTTCATAGTGGAATCATAGGATAAAGTATTATTTTCTTTTCATTTAATATTTTGGAAAGTTAGAATGTAATCTAGGATATTTCTGAAGATTCATTTATGATTCTGCATCAGAGTATATAACCCATGCATAGTGTAAAATCTGTGTACCCAAGGGTGGGATTGCCATTTGATATTGTTTTCTTATTATTACTAATGTTATTTCACATTGGTTGATTCTCATGTTGTGTTAGGTTATAATTCTATGATGTTTTTGATTCTTGAGGTTTGTACATGTGGCTCAATATGGAATGAGATGAGTATGTATGCATCATAATATGCACACGGGGATATATATATTTCATTTACTATTCATAATAGGGACATATTTATATGAATGTGAAATGATTTCTATGTATAATATGATATTAAATATCTGTAACATCTGGATAAATGAAATTAATTGATGTTCCCTACTAAGAAACTTGTAAGATGCATTTTGAGAGACCAACAGTCACTTGTTCTTTTTTTTAATCACTAGTTGACGATGACCTTGTTTCTTGCCAGTTCTCTATGGTGTGTGTTTTTATTTCAAAAAAAAATCTTCATCAGTGTCTTCATCTTTAGTGTTAGGATAGCAGAAATTAGTATGTTCCTAACAAATCAAAATTGGAGCTTCCTGTGGTTCCTGAGGATTAGAGGGATGTTGATCTTCGTGATAGATTCCTAAGGGTTATGCAATCCATGGAAATGTATATTGATCATATGGTTATATAAATGTGAAATATGAAAAGTGAATTTTATCTATTGCATAAAACTATGTTCTAAGGGGAATGAGGAACCCATGATGCAGAGTGTTGGATCGATTCAGTCTTGAAAATCATCAAGCATCATGAGAGACACTCACAAAAAAGGAGAGTGAATTTTGCTGGATATATAGTTCATCGGACTACCTTTAAATGGTGGGATATTATGGAGTAATTTTGGTATCATGATGATCTATCTTCGAAGGAATTATACATGAATTTCTTGATCCATTTCTCTTTTGATTCATTGAAGGATGAAACACATCATGATTTTAAATATCGGACGTAAGAGGGAATTTTAGTGATGAATTATAGATATTTCATTGACCTATAGAGCATTGTTCCGTCTTTAGCTATTAATGAGATCTCCATGGATGATATTTTTAGGATGGAATTTGGTACAAGATCAGGTCAAAGATGAACTTTTTTCTTCTACGAAACATTTAGGATGTAATGAACCAGACAGTCATCATCTAAGGGAATCTTAGAGAGGACCCAAGTAATGGTATGTCTAGTTCAGAAGTGTGAATTGGGATATCTTCTTTTAGTGGATTGAATCACCGATATGATAGTTTCCTCTAAGTTAGTTGTGGGAATATTAGTCATGGTCTATGAAATATATCTCTGAAAAATGTTCATTTAAAGTGATAATAGTGAGAAACTTTTGGCCATAAGCACCAATAGTTTCCTTACCCAACAATTGAGTATCATATCTATGGAAGAATATTTCATCTTTAGAGGTACTATATGAACTTTCCGTAGAAGACCAATGTAAGGGGATCGAGACAGGCACCCGATTATGGATGGGACTCAACTACCCTTCAACAAGATTGGGGTTAGAGTTCCAATGGTCGTTCAGACCAAGGAAGATGATGTGGTATCAAGATATATTATTAGCAATTTCAAGAAGGGTATATATCTTATGGTAGTCAGACTAGAGCCCTGTGAAGACGGACATGTTAGATGTAGATTATGTAGACTGCTTCAACTATCGTGGATGCAGGACCATATACCATCATAGGTATAATTCGAATATAATATAATATAGCATGTGTTTTGTTTCATACAACAATATAATTTTTTTTTCAATCTACCCATTTTTCTATTGGTTTTTGGATATGCTTTATAAATATTGGATGGTTATATGACCATTTAACACTATTGGGAGTTACATTAGATAATATCAAACATTCGAATTCATGTTCTCTAGAAATTGGTGGTTACCATTTCTTTTGGTAACGGTTTATGAGGGAAATGATAGGATTCACCATTATTTTTGGTATTTATTATTCAGTTCCATACAACTCTCATATCAACTAATACTATAGGAGAGTTTCTATTCTATATAAAGAAGGAGGTATCTATATTCACTAGGTTGATTGGGATCTTCAAGATGGTCATACAAGGTCAATTCAGTGCATATTGGATTGTATCATGGATTTGATAGCCATTCGTGTTCTATATGATGGAGGAATATATCATGATTCATTCATTCAAAATTAGAATTTTTTAAAGATATTTTCCCTAATGAGTTCTATGGATTACCACTTCATAGATAGATTAAGGACATGATCAAGATAGTTCCTGGAGTAGATCCAATTACTATACCACCATATAGAATGACTTCAGAAGAGATATTGGAGTCAAAATTTCAGTTTGAAGATCTAGATTCTAAAGTCTTTATATGGACTATTACATCTCTTTGGGTTTTCTAGTTCTTGTCCCTATGATTGTCACTGGATATTTGTGCTTATGTGTGGATTGTCAATGGATGAAGCAGATAATGATTACAACCAATATTACCTCCAACAAATTGATGGTGTATTTGTCTTGATGATATGTACTAATATCTTATCTAGGATTTATTTGAGTCTAGGATACCATTATATTTGTGTGAGACCATAAAATATACATCATATTAGATTTTTGTGTAGATATGGCTTGTATTATATTTTTAGTGACACTGTTTGGGTTGACTGAAGCACTTGAAGTATTCATAGCATTGATGAATAGTATCTTTCATCCTTTTCTAGATTGGTTTGTTGTGGTATTTTCGATGATATCATAGTATACTCCTAGTCTATAGATGATCATACTGAACATCATAACATGATTCTGAGTACATTGAGAGAGCATTGAATTTATGAAAAGCTACCCAAATACAACTTCTTGATTAATAATTTGAACTTCTTGGGACACGTTATCATAGAGGTTGGAGTGTTAGTCAACCCTAATAAAATTTTATCCATAGTATATTGGGAACATCAAAATAATGTATTTGAGATTTGGAAAATTATGTGTTTAGTAGGTTATTATCAATGCATTGTCTAAGATTCCTTCTATTTGGCAGCACTGATGTCTTGGCTGACCAAGAAAGGGGTTATCTCTAATTGGTAAGATACATACGAGTGAGATTTTCAAGAGACAAAAGGAATTCTAATCTCAGTACCTATCCTCACTTTACTATTTCTAGGTAATGAATATATCATATACTATGAAATATCCAGATTTCTACATGGAGCAGTTCTAATGAAGGATGATCGAGTGGTTTCTTATGGCTCCAGGAAGATGAGACCGCATGAGAGGAATTGCCCAAATCAGGATATAGAGTTCTTTGTAGTGGTAAATTCACAATTATGATTTAGACAATATATCATGTGATAGAGTTTTATAGTATACATGAATCACGATAGCCATAGGTATATCTTTTATCAATGAGACCTAAACCATCGGCAGAGGAGATGGGTCGAGTATATATAGTCTTTCAAATTCATGTTGGTCTATACACAATGAAATGGAAATTTACATGCTAATGATTTGAACTGAATGACATATAAAAAGAACATTAATGATAATTTAGATCTATGGTAGATGATGGACTTATTTATAAACATCCATCTAGATGTTTAGGAGTCTAAATTATGAGTATCTCTGACTTTGACATCTATTATACCCATGCTTTTTAATCGGATTAAGACGGAGTGGTTATATTATCCAAATGTACTTGTTTTAAGAGAAAACATATATGGTTGGGATATCCTCAATATGGTTTATTGGAAGTGGAAATTATCTTATTTTTCATCACCTATTATGGGTTCTCATGAGATTAAAAAATGAGATGATGATGGTGTTTCATCTTCCAGAAAGGCGGTGAATCCCAGTTTGAAAAATAAGTACACTTATCTATATAGAAAAAACATGTGGTCATGAAAGAAGAACAAGGATGAAATCTTCATGGATAGATGCTTCAATTACCTCAAAGTGAAATCCAATCCTTAGAGTATGGCTTGAATTTTAAATCCATTACCCAATCTTGAGTGGAAATGGGGTGATTTCACTATGGATTCCTTGATAGGATTACTCAAGACAACCCATAAGATTGATTCTATTTGGGTGACTATGGATCGACTGCTGAAGTTATCCAACTTCTTTCCATTTAGGGAGACCTTCACAGTTTATGATATGTGTAGTATTTACATTAATGAAGTGGTTTGGTTTCATGATGTTCTAGGGAGTATCATTTCAAATAGATATCCTCGTTTCACAGCATATTTCTAGTAGGTATTCCAATGTCTCTCGGATCATAGGTTATTTTGATCACAACCTATAATCCTCATATTTATATTCAATATGGGTTGAATATTCCTCTTCTTGAGTGTATGTTATGACCCTGTGTTTTTTATTTTGGGTTTTCATGTGATATGTATAGGTAACTCGTGGATTTTTCATAAAATAATAGCTTCAAAGCATGATCTCAATGGAAGATTTTGATGTTTTTTATGAAAATACATGATGTGTGACTATTTAATAGTTGGAGGAATATGAGTTAACAAATATTTTTCATAGTCCCATGTAGATGAAATATAAGGATGTTCAGTATATTAGATAGTGGTTGGTGACCACGCATAAAAGGAAGAAATCATATGCTGTAAATTAGAGATGACCTCTGTAATTCAAGAATGGTCATCATTTTCTCATTAACGTGTTTCATATATTAGGTAAATGTCTTGTCATGAAATAGGGAATGTTTCAACCAGGTTTGTTAGGTCATTCGATAAAGTGGAATGGGTCGGTCCAGTGGTGTACCAGTTAATCCTTCCACAATAGTACAATGTGATGCATGACATGTTCCATTTGTCACAGCTATAGATATATCATCCAGAACATTCCCTTGTGATATATATAGCATACATTGAGCATAATGTTTATAAATCTTTTTAAGATCATTATATTTGGGTTGTGTATGATAATAAATAATATATTTGGGGTGGGACTATAATATTGGTTTGTGTGTAGTGGAATCATGGGTGAGTTTAAGCGGATACCTGGTAGAGGGAGTATGATATTAGAACAACGTTCACAGATTATTTCACTGATACCACATAGATATTGTTGGCGCAAATTAGGGAGGATCTGTTACAAACTGAGAAGGTTTTAAAATCATTTTCTTTTCGAATTAAATCACTGTTTTCATATTTGTTAAATTTTATTTCTAGTAATTTTAACCTAATATTGAAAACGAGGTGGTATTTTTCCATAATTTATACCTTTTATTTGAATAAATTTTTTCCTAGGTTGTGAGGAAACTTCATACAACCATAGAGGATCTACGTGGAGAGTTATTATTAGGGAAAATTACTTAATGTCTAGAGATCTATGTTTATCTGAATTAATGGAGTATGTATAAATATGTTAAATATTTCATGGGTTCTTAGTTTCCTATGAATATTTAATGGGGTTTCTGTTTTTTATAAGGATAATGGGATTGAATCCCCTCTACATAACATTTACATGTGGTGTAAATTGATTAGATGACATGTAATGTTTGACCTTTTTTAATAAAATAATCTTAGGTGTTGGGTTTTTTTAGTGTATTCCTTTAAAAAAAATTACACTTCATGTAACTACATTACATTCCATTGAATTTTGTGAAATGATATTTTAATGTATTTTGTGTGGTTAATTTTTCTTTAAAAAAATGATTTTTACCTTATCATCTCGACCTTAGGTCTCCCTCTAGGAAATTTTAGAGTACCAAACTTCCTTCCAGATGTCCCAAAAAATCCTCTAATACCTGGTAAGTGGGTTCAGTCTAGTTTCTCGCATCTCTCAATTTGATATCCAACTGTTTATATGATATCTTTTGACTACGTGAATAGTTTGTTTTAATCATGACCAATTTTTATCAATGAACCTCATTGTGATCATCCAAACCTTCTTCCTTGTTTGAATTTTCCAATATAAGCATTGTTGGATCATCATAATAAGGTAGGTGGCCTAAATATTAACTAAATGGTTTGATATTGTCAATGTGTAGAAAATGTTGTCAATGCGCCAACATAACATGTCCCCATATTAATTAATCAATGAATGTGGTTATTCATTACAGTAATTTGATTTTTATAGGCTTCTATTTTGGCTTATAGATACCCGTTGGTTGAGTGTACTATGAATATAATTGAATTTCCCAATTTCTTAAGGTGTGATTAAAATCATATGAGACCTTGAGTGATTTCTTGATTTCAAATCCATAATTTTTTTGATTATTTATTATATTTATCACTTTTAATCAATTGTGATATAAATTCAAGTGTTATATAAAATAAAAATGTTAATACTTATAATTAACCCTTAATATATATGATTTGATATCGTGAAATCCATACTGTATGATAGGACTTGTGTCCCATGATGAAATTATTATATATCGGGATTGTCCGTAGCACATGCACACTTTTATGCTATAATGATGAAATTGAGTGGGATCTACCCAGTCCCATGTTGCAATGGTTATAGTAAGGAGGCTCAACCTAGTCCCGTGTTCTAATTCTTATAGAGCTTTGACTCTTATGTAGTAATTCTCATAGGTATTTGACCCAAATTTTATTGATTATACTATGGTTATATGGTCGTAGAAGGAATGGTTATAAGACATGATCAGTGATATTAAATCATGGCACTGAAGTATGTTATTTTTACATGGTTATATGGTTGTGGTTAGTATTTTTATAATACATGTTCATATATATTTTGGTATGAAGGACATGCATTTTTTTATTTTATTAGTTATTAGATTAATTAATACACCTATTTAGAAATTTAAGGGATGTACTTCGTATCCGATTGATTTGATTAATCTTGTTGTTGTTTAACTACTATGTTATACTCACACCTAATTCATGCCTCTGTTTGGTACTCAAGAAGATTACACGATCCAGGTTTGGAATAGGGAAATGGACCTTGTTGTTGCGTTTTCCTTGTTGGATGGGTTGGAGCTTGGAGGTGGGACTTAAAAGGGGTTTGGTACAAAGTAATATTGAGTTTTTTTGTTCATCTAGTTTTTAACTCATATTGATTCTAGTATGACATTTATTTATATTTTTTTATATCATTAGATTATTTATTTATTATTTATAGTATTATTCAGTCATCTTTTATTGTTGGTTTCCACTATATAGATACTTTGATTAGTTTCATTTATATAGTTTATCTATAAAACCTAGACACTTCATACCAGAGGGTATAGTCTCCCCAATATACATCTCACCCCAACTGATCGTCAGCAACCTTTTTTATATGGGGATCCATGCTCGAGTTCTCTTAAGAAACCATTTTTTCTACATGAGAGATTTCCAGATCGAGGGATTTTACATGACAAACTTCAAATATAATTATTAGGAGAATATAATCATTGCATAATGCAATAGAGGGATATCTAAACACACCAATAATATAAGATGTATCATGATCACTCGACATTATGTTTGTGTTCCCATCGTATAACAATGTAACACCCTGAGATTTTATGAGATATATTCTATTTAATTTCTTTGATGTCTTCTATTGTACACCATGATTATTTTGTACTATACGCAATATCGTATTATCTTGTATTATACGAAACACTATTGTTGGCATGTGTTACACACAATTTCATGTTTGTTTTGTAGAAATTATTCTACGCAAAATTAAGTATATATTTTTCTTAATGGATAAATGAAATAAGTTTTGATTATTTTATACGCAACACAAAATGGATCTTTCACTACATACAGCAATGACTTGGCTTGCATTACACGCAATCATGCGCTTCTTCGATAGCATTTGCAGTACGCAATACCGAGTTTCACTAAATGAGATATTATTATAATATTACTATGAACTAGTCATTATGAATAGTAATACACACTTTTTGGAATTTTTTTTAATTTTATCTTTCAAAATAGACTTAATTTTTGGATTTATAATATCAAAATTAGCCTAGGGTGAATTTTTGGTATTTTTCTGAAAACTTTCAATTTTTGATGATTAGTGAAAACACTAGGTTACTATTTAAAAACCGAATTTTTATTTAAATAATCATTTTTTTGATTTAAATTTATTTTAGGTCAAAATATATACATAATACTTATATAAGTTCAATTAAATTCATTTGAATCATTTTATATTAAATTTAGATATATAAAAATTGTATTGAACTTTTCACCGTCTTTGACCCATCTCATAGGAGCTTTTGTAATTGTTCAGAAAACATAATTTTACCACTTCTGTGAATTGAATTTCAAAAAGCGGAGAGAGATGGTTAATATCAAGGAGTAAAATGTGGTTCAATTAGATAAAAATAATTTTTGGTGAATAGTAAGTTTTTACTTTTATTTACCACAGTTAAAGGTAAATATGGTAATTCAAGGTTAAAAGAATATTATAATAATTCAAAATTACCTTAAAACTAGTATAAACCTTGTCGTATTTGTAATGGCCGACCATGGGCATCCTTGGGACGATTTTGAAACCCCATGGAGCCACTTATGAAAGACAATGACACATTAGATTAATTAATTTAATATAAAGACATAATTGGCATTAATAAAAATCATTTAGTAGTTAATTTTTATTAATGGCTATATAAATTATCTTTTAGACTATAAATATTCATTAGAAAGATAAAAATATTTTCTAAATTTTGGTATTTATTTAATAATATTTAGACGTCATATAAATTAAATTATTCATGACACACTAATGATGTAGTATTTACCTCATTAATAAATGATTTAAATAATAAAGATTATAATGATTAAAATATTATCCAAAAAATGTCCAATTTTGATTTAAAGATTATATTTCGACCATAAGTCATATTATCTCTGACTATAATTATTTTTTGACTTTTAGAAACCGAATAACAATATATTATAAAATAATATTTTCACTCTTTCCTAAAGAGCACCTCCTCTCCCTTATAAAAGGAGACCATTTCTATCCAATTCCTCAGACCTCTTAAGCCATTTGGATCTTCCAAAATTTGACTAATTAATCTCTCTACATCCCTCTACTCCCCCTAGATGCATTACATTAGGTATAAGGCACTTCAAGAAGTACTTTGGGTTCAATGCGAAGGAAGTCACCCAAATTAAAGGTAATAGTTTCTCTTTAGTTGTTTTGTTTTATTCTACTTATCCAACCCCTAATATAAGGACCCACACTTATTTCATACATAATCTTGAATTTATTTATGAAAACACGTCATTATACATTGATGATATTTTCGAGTTTAGATCTTTAGAGAATTAAGACAAAACATTCGTAACATTACACATTGTTACATAGTGGATACCATAAAATCAGATTCCATTATCCTCAGAATATAAAACATTAAATCACAAAACAAGACTCCTTGACAATTATTCAACATTTAACATGTCTTCCTTCCTTGTATTACTCATCATTAACCTGTGAAAAATCATTTAAAAACTTGGGATGAGCACAAAAGCTCAGTAAGGTATGAAGAAGAGGGAAAAATCACACTAGTCCATGAATACGCATGACGTATGAATACATTTTCAAAAGACATGCTTTCCACCAATAAAATCTTTCTTAGCGTACCATGAGATTTACAAAAGATCCACACAAACATAATTATAATCATATAGGTATATTGTGGCATTACTTACACAATCTTGTAACCATCTTGGCTACCTTAAAATTTGTAACCCTCACGGCTACCTTACTTTGTGTAACCATCACAGTTACACTTGGAGTAACCATACGGACGACCTCCAACTTACTCATACCCAATGCATTGGAGGGAAATAAAGGTCCCACCCTTCATCATAAACAATTCCCAGTAACCAAAACATAATCATACAACATAAACAATAGCATAAAAACATACCTTTTGAATCTTATAAAACAGAATTTTAAAAGAGGATTTTAGAAGAAAAGTACCTTATAAACATCATATACTTGAAGTGAGACTTAATTGAGTGGATGTAATACGTATATACTCTATAAATACACATAATGAAACATAATATAAACAAAACCCATCACACAAACAATTGAAATAGCACATAAATTATAAAGTAGAATATTAACCCAATGAATGGAAATCGGGTTAAGAATTCCCTTACCTTGGGCTTGTCTTACTTCAAAATTGTTTAAACCTCCTATATAATAGTTAAAAGAGTGTTATTAGTATTTTACAGAAAAATGTTCATGTTTATAACTTCTTATATGGTCATTTCATAACCTCATTTCACCCCTTTTTTGTTAGTATTTTGTTCCTTGCATTATTTTGGGTGAGTTCTTTTGTGATTTTCACAATCGGTTCATGATGAATCGTTCTTGTTGATCGGAAGTGAAACTCCAGAATTGGAATGGAGTAGTATTTACATATTTCCAGTACCATAAATTATACCATTTATCACTTTGATTCTTTATATGATGATGATTTATAAGTTAAAACATTAATTGTGTTTGTTTAGATAATTTAAGTGGTTCTTTGATAATTACAACCTCATTTAGTCTTATAAATTTGAACCATGGGTAAAAAAGAATTGCAGAACCATATATGAGTTTTAAAACATATATTATAACCTGGTTCAACCATATAAATGGTTTCATGACCAGACTTGAAAGAATTAATGGAATGTGAAATTATATCATCCACGATGTCGGTAATTCGACACATCACGGACAATGTTCTTATTCCTTAAATAAGTGAGAGAGGAGAAGAATAATGATTTTTAATTTTCCATAAACATGAAAAAATCCAGAATATACATGATTCTGGAGATTTCATGCCTCTTGGATAATAGGGGGTGAAGGAAGAAGAAAAGGAATCATGAAATAAAGAAAACATGAGAAATTTCTTACGGAAATTCGGCAGCCTAACGGCGTCTCTTAAAATTTCATAAAAACAAGATTGATGAGAGGAATTGAATATCTCATCATTTGTACAAAATTTGGACAGTAAGGGGAAATATTTAATGAAATATCCCAACAAAAGACAAAGGGAAATAAAGAGAATAACATAAAATGGAAGGAAAGAATGAAAATGAAAGAGGATGTTTACCTCTTGATCTCTTCTCCTTGAGATCCTTCTTAAGGGCTTTGATTTTGGTCTTTTGGTGAGACCAGCAGCTCTAGGACGTGGGGAAGAAGATTGGGGAGAGAATTTGGCAGAAATTAGACAATGCTCAATGCTTGAGAGGTGTGAGAGGAAGAGGGGAGTGAGGGTGATATTTATAGTGGAGGAGGGGAGGTATTTTAGATTATATTAATTATTATTATAATATTTTTATCAAGACTATGAATAATATCAAATAAAGTGGCCCTAAATAGTGTTATTATCTTGTGATTTCGAAGCAAGTGGCCTTGCATCACTTATGATGTCATAAATAGTGCATTTTTACTTATAAATTGATTATACGGTATTTTATCGAATTTCACTATTCACTGAAAATTCAAGAGTTTCAGAAAAATACCAAAAATTTACCCCTACCATTTTTCGACGTGTAG
Organism: Viscum album; assembly: GCA_963277665.1. Classification (NCBI taxonomy): domain Eukaryota; kingdom Viridiplantae; phylum Streptophyta; class Magnoliopsida; order Santalales; family Viscaceae; genus Viscum; species Viscum album. The sequence goes on from OY728155.1 coordinate 1,454,372,956, forward strand.
ACTTCAAAAGTGAAATCCATTTTTAAAAAATAATTTTCTAAATATTATTAATTTAATTTTTAAATAAGGTCACAGTTAATTTAAAAAATAACAATATTGAAGTGCAATTAGTTTTATGTGACATTGGAAAATTAATTAAGATCCCATTATCCTATTGCCATGGGAAAATAAAATAATAATATTATTTACTATTCATGAGGTCATATCACTATTCATATAACTATTCATAAGAGCATGTTACTATTCACCAAAAAAACAAGTTGTTTCATCAGACTCTAAATAACATACTGAACCCAACTGTAGATGACAATTTCTTGAAATTCAAATCATAGAAAAATAAAATTATTTTTAAAGGATACTTATAAATATATACCTTAAACAAAATTTCAAGCATTTTCAATTTATTTTTAGAAAAACTTGGGATGTTACATTATCCCCACCTTCTTGAAATTGCGTCCTCGCAATTTTATTTACTTATTAAACAACTGAGGGTATTTTTCCCTCATAGCATTTTCAGACTCCCATGTTGCTTCTTCAACCATGTGGTTTCTCCACAAAACCTTTACCTGGTGGATTACCTTATTCCGCAATACATGTTCTCTTCGATCAAGAATCTGAACCAGTTTTTCTTCATTAGAAAGGTTCTTTGCTAGCTGAACTTCTTCCGGCCTCAAGAAATGTGATGAATCTGGAACATACTTTCTCAACATCGAAACCTGAAAATCTTTGTGTACCTGAAACAAGATCGGAGGCAAAGCTACGCGGTACGAAACTGTTCCAACTTTATCCAAGATTTCAAAAGGACCGATGAACCGTGGACTTAGTTTCCATTTCTTACCGAAACGCATCACACTTTTCCAAGGAGATATTTTAAGGAAAACATGGTCACCTACCTTGAAAGAGAAGTCTTTCCTTCTGTTATCTGCATAACTTTTCTTCCTGCTCTGAGCTATCCTCATGTGTTGCTGGATCATCCTCACTTTCTCTGCCACTTCTTCTACTAATTCTGGCCCCATCAACTTTCTTTCACCGACTTCATCCCAAAACGCAGGAGTCCGACACCGCTTTCCATACAAGGCCTCAAAAGGTGCCATCTGAATACTGGAATGGAAACTGTTATTATAAGAAAACTCAACTAGTGAAAGATGCTGATCCCAACTTCCCTGATAGTCCATTGAACAAGCTCGAAGAATATCCTCCAAAGTTTGAATCGTTCGTTCTGACTGCCCATCTGATTGAGGATGAAAAGCTGTACTGAAATTCAACTCTGTGCCCAAAGACTTCTGAAGTCCCTTCCCAAAATTTAGAAGTGAACCTGGGATCTTGGTCAGACACAATGGAAAGAGGAACTCCATGTAAACTGAAAATCTCTTTGAGGTACAATCGAGAAAGCTGATCTAATGTCATTGTATCTCGAATAGAAAGAAAATGAGCAGACTTTGTTAGCCGATCAACAATAACTCATATCGCATTGTTACCTCGAGAAGTCTTTGGTAGTCCCACCACAAAATCCATGGATATATTCTCCCATTTCCATTCTGGCACTGGAAAAGGCTGAAGCATCCCCTTCGGTAACTATCGCTCTACTTTAACCTGCTGACATGTCAAACATTTCATTGTAAAATCAGCAATATCTCTTTTCATCCCATTCCACCAGTAATACTCCCGAAGGTCTCTGTACATCTTAGTACTTCCAGGATGAATAGAAAACGGAGAACTATGAGCTTCACACAACAATTCTTTCTTCAGCTGGGAATCATAAGGCACACACAACCTTTTTCCAAACCTTAAAACACAATCTTTATCATGATTAAATTCTGGAAACTTACCCATTTTAACCAATTCTACCTTTTTCTGTAACTCACGGTCTTCCCTCTGCGCTTTCATAATTCTTTCTGACAACGAAGACTGCACTGAAACCTGAAACAAAATAGATATATTCCCTGCACCAACAACATCTAATCCAAAATTTATCAAATCAATAATTAAGGGATCACGTTCCAAACGTAGCATGGTTAATGATGCATGATTTTTCCGACTTAAGGCATCCGCTACTTTGTTTGCTTTTCCAGGATGGTAATTAATCGTGCGGTCATAATCCTTTATCAGTTCTAGCCATCTTCTCTGCCTCATGTTTAATTCCTTCTGAGTGAATATATACTTAAGACTTTTATGGTCAGTATATATTTGGCATTTGGTTCCGTATAGATGATGCCTCCATATTTTCAAAGCAAAAACCACAGCTGCCAATTCCAAATCATGTGTGGGATAATTCAGCTCATGAGGTTTAAGTTGTCTTGAAGAATAGGCAATTACCTGATCATTCTACATCAAAACACAACCAAGTCCCTTCAAAGAAGAATCACTGTAGATGACAAACTCACCATTCCGGGAAGGTAAGGCCAAAACTGGAGCATTCACCAATCTCTTCTTTAGTTCCTGAAAACAAACATCACATTCCTCTGTCCAAACAGATTTAACCCTTTTCCGTGTTAACTTAGTTATTGGGCTAGATAATAGTGCAAAGTTCTTAACAAAGCATCGGTAATAACTTGATAAGCCCAGAAAACTACGAATCTCTGTAACATTTGTGGGTCTTGGCCATTCATCAACTACTTTTGTTTTGGCAGGATCAACTATTATTCCATCCTTATTTACAATGTGACCAAGATAAGAAATCTGTTGCAACCAAAAATCACATTTTCTGAATTTTCCATATAGTTTCTTTTCTTTGAATGTTTGTAAAACAACCCATAGATGTTTTTCATGCTCCTCTTTATTTTTAGAAAAAAAACAGAATGTCATCAATAAATACAACCACAAACTTATCCAAGAACTCATGAAATACTCTATTCATAAGATTCATGAATACAGTAGGTGCATTAGTTAACCCAAATGGCATAACAACAAATTCATAATGCCCATATCTAGTACGAAAGGCTGTTTTCGGGATGTCATCCTCCTTCACCTTCAACTGATTGTAGCCGGATCTCAAGTAAATCTTGGAAAAGTACTGAGCTCCCTGGAGCTGATCAAACAAGTCATCAATATGAGGCAAAGGATACTTGTTTTTAACAGTGATGTTATTAAAATCTCTATAATCAATACAAAGTCTCATGGAACCATCTTTCTTTTTAACAAACAAAACAGGGGCTCCCCATGGTGAAGTACTGGGACGAATGAAGCCTTTGACAAGCAAATCCTGCAAATGATTTTTCAATTCAAGAAGTTCTATTGGAGCCATACGATATGGGGGTTTTGAAATTGGCTTAGCATCAGGAAATATGTCAATTGTGAATTCGACTTCTCGTTTAGGTATGACACTGGGTAACTCCTCAGGAAAAACATCAAGGTATTCATTTACCACTGGTACATCATTAATTTGAATAGTTCCCTTGTTTTTAATAATATGAGCCAGATAACTTTCATTTCCATCTTTCAGTAGTTTCTCAACTTCTTGATATGTTATCAATTATATGGGTTCATTCTTGTATAAAACTGAAATTCTTTCTGAAAAACAACTTCTTTAGCTCTACAGTCAATCTTAGCATGATAATCAGAAAGCCAGTCCATCCCCATAATAACTTCAAACTCGACTAAGGGTAAAACAACAAGGTTTGCAGGTAAAGTCTTTTCACATACCATAATAGAAATTGTTGTGCCCAAGTGAAGTAATTTCATTTGTTGTCAATAACTTGTCATGGTGTGCCATCTGATGAAGTACATCTTGAAGATTGATGATTTCAGAAGCATTACATCAGACGATTGTTGAACTGATCTTTAAAGTTCCAAGAACTTGTATCAACTGGATACAAAGTCACAACAATGATTGAAGACCATGCATTGTCTTCACAATGCATGAGGAGTTGAAAGGAGTTCCATCCACAACTACAAAGTGGATGATGTGCACTAATGAAGTCCATGTACTAACTCTTAGTGCATGTGAATTGGAAGTGATCCAATTTGATCTCTGATTAGATCAATGAAGCACATTGGAGAATTTATGTGATTAAGGAGCTCGGTTGAAGATGAAGACCCTTCGGGAATTCCACCTCCTAAGTCTAGAATATATGTTAAGGAGGGTTTGTGGATTCTAATGAAGAAGATGGAGAATATGTGTTAGAAGAGAAGAAATAAGAAGAATAGAGGAGGAGGCACTTGGCATTTGGCATGTTTTATACGGAGAAAAACTTTGTATTTCACAAAGTCCTATTCTGTCCCTTTTCCAAAAAATTGGCCAGCCAAGGCACCTTGGGGGGTTCAACCCCAAGGCATGGGCACTAGGGCACCACGCCCAGGGGAACCCCGTGGGGCGAGCCAGGGCGGCAGGGCGCACCCAAGGACACTGCAAGGGCGCCAGGGGCACGCCCGGAGGAGCGCAGTGTGCAAGGTGGGCGCCAGTGGCGCGCCCGCAGGGAGCATAGTGGGCGCTAGAACCGCGCCCGCGAGGAGCAGAGGGTGGGCGCAAGAGCGCGCCCGCTAAAGAACTCGGTGCGGGGCGGCACCGAGAGGGGAGGAGATTCAACTGGCGGGTTGAGGGAGCTCCAGGCTTATAAAGCGCGGAAAAACCGGCCGCGGATTCGATGTGGGACGCGCATTTTTCACCCGGAGCACATCCTGGCCGTCCGACGCATCGCGCGGCTGATCACAGCCGCTCATCGCATCCCGCGCGAGATCTCCTGATCGCGGCCGTCCGAGGATATTCAAACGCCTGATCCTACGGCCGAGAGCTCATCCTCAACCTCGAGCTCGGCCGAGGCAACTCCCGCAACGCCGCTGAACCAGAGGCCATCCGACCACCTGTTCTCGAGCATCCGGCCACCATTTTCGAAACCAAGACGTCCATTGGAATCGTCAGAGCATACCGAACACAACCATGCCTTAAAATGAGGATGCATACTACCAGTGGAGAAATTCGATGAAGGCCGAAGGCAAACGAAGTGCCGAGGCCACACGGTGTTCATGTTTTGCATGGGATGGATTAAACAGAGGCTTTCATGCGTTTTAAAACGCATGCACGTGGATAAAGGAGAAGGAGAAGAAGTCCGCGTTGTGCAGAGAGAAAGAACGAGATTCTCGGCCCGCGGTTGAAGTTTTCAAAGAACCGAAAATCTCGGTGGATCAAGATTTATATCCCGCGGATGTTTTGAGGATTCCTCCGCCTATATAAAGAGAGGCCGAGACCTCTGGATTTGCTGCTGATCCTTTGGATATTTGCTGTCCCGTGAGCGCATCTCTCTGGCTCGCGAAGTTTTGAAGCCTCCGCGCAAATACCTCTTGCGTGGCTGAAGTTCTCGGGATCACCCGAGGTCCCGAAGGAGTCCCTTGCGCGCAACTCATCTGCGTGACAAGAAGAAGATTTGCGCGCCCGCGGTTGAGGTGCTTTGCACCAAGGCTTACGCGGCTGCCACTTGCAAAGACCTTGCGCGCCACTTTGTGTTTCATTGGACTTGCGCGGCTTGCACCTAGCGCGCCTCTTTTGTGGGCAGTGGGTGTGCACCAAAGAAGACCCGAGGCCATACCATATTTTGTGTGTGTGAGATGTGAAGAAAAGGCCAAGGCTTAGCCCTTGTGTGTGCACAAGTGAAGAAGACCAACCTTGAGAAGAAGAGTACACACTTAAGGTGTGATTGCAAAAGAACTAATCATTATAAGTGATTGGGTTTTTGGTGAGCAAGACCAACGAGATCTTTTGAAGACTGTTGAAGCTACTTGAAGTTTTGAACAACACCTTTGAAGAAGTGAAGTGGAGCCATGATGAAGATGATGCTGTGGAGTTGGGGGGTTTAACCAACTTGTAATTGGGGGGGGGTAACCAATTACTGTGTAATCATCTTTTGGCATAGTGAAGAATCCGTGTTGGGGGGTGTAACCAACACGGCAAGGAGTAGGTCTTTGTACCGAACCTTGTAAATCTATGTGTTCTGTGCTCTCATTATTACTGCACCACTAAAAGAGTAGATCTAGGCTTTAACCAGCTGCAGAGGTTGAATTGATAATCCAAAGGGAACAATTCATAAAAAGAAAAAGTTATCACTGATTCACCCCTCCCCTCTCAGTGATCACAACCGATCCAGGCATTTCAAGTGGTATCAGAGCAGGTTCCCTCTGTAAGGATCTACTTCTGAGAAGATGGACAATCTGAATTCTGTTAATAGTAGGGGTGTTCCTACATTCGATGGAAAGAATTACCACAGCTGGAAGAATCGGATGTTACCCTACCTTCTATCTCTCGGCCTTGAAGTTAGAAATGCAGCCTTATTTGTATTCCCTCCTCTTGCTAATGAAGCTGCTATGACACTCGATGAGAAAAGAAATATGGAAGTTGATGGTAAAGCTCAAAATGTCATTCTTATGTCACTCTCAGAAAAGGTATACACAAAAGTCATGGGACTCAAGAATGCTAAAGAAATTTGGGACAAGTTGGAAAGTAGTTATGAAGGCAACATGAAAGTCAAGGAAGCCAAATTACAGATTTGGAGAAGCAAGTTTGAAGATGTCAAGATGGGAGAAGAAGAAAATATTGATGATTATTTCACAAGAGTCAATGAAATTGTCAGTAACATTCGGGGCTTTGGAGAAAAGTTGGAGGACTCCACTATTGTTAAAAAACTAATGAGAAATTTTCCTGACAGGTTTGACCCCAAAGTCTCAGCATTAGAAGACAGAGATGATCTCTCTCTTGATGAACTACACAACATTCTCATTGCATATGAAATGAGGAAGATCCCAGTATTCAAGAAGAAGATCAAGGATGAGATGGCTTTTGAGGCCATGAGACAACTCAAGATAAAAGATGACGAAGTCCTAGAATCAAGTGATACTGACAATGAAGAAAAGGATGAAGATCTCAACACGATTATTTCTCTTTTTTCTAAAAGGTTTGGAAAAACTAAATTCAGGGGAAAAGGGAAATCACCATCAAGATGTTTCAATTGCAATAACATCGGACACTTTGCTGTAAACTGCCCCAAGAAGAGATATAGTGCTCCAGAAGTTGAAGATGAGAAGTCACAACAGAAGAAATGGAGTAGATACCCAAGAGAAGGAAACAAATCAGGTGTAAGAAAGAAAAGGTTCGTTCCAGGTGAAAGAAGAAGCTATGTAAGCAAAGAGGAAGAATCAGACTCTACTTCAGCCAGTCAATCAGAAGAAGAAACGAATTTTATGGCTCATGTGGAAAAAGGGTTTGATACCTGAAGCAGTGAAGATGATGGAAGTGAACGAACAGAGCTTGAATACATATTGAAAGATGAATTAGAGGCTTGCCTTGAGCAAAACATTAAACTCAAGAAAGAAAAGAAATTGTTACAAAAGGAAACTAAAAGAATGACTGAGGAGTTGGAAGAATGTATGAAGAAAGAGACAATGTACATTGAAGAAATCAAGAGACATAAACTGAAGGTAGCTGAGCTGGACAAGATAGCAAAAGATCTTGAGGAGAAACTTCACCTCAAAGAAGAAGAGCAATCACTGACATATTCCAAGTGGATTGAAGCACAGAATAGCTTGACAAAGATGAGAGAAGACTTCAACAAGGCTGTTGAGGTCAAGGCAGAATCATCTTATGCTGGTGCTCAGAGGCAGGTCAATTTACCACCAAGTAAATCTCTAAATACATCTGTTATTTCTAACAATGCAGGTTCAAAGATAAAATTGAGACAAACATGGCATGAACCAACTTGTGTAAAATCATCTTCAATGGAAGAAAGGAAATCCTCAGGAAGGACTACTCAAATCTTGGACAGAAAACTACAACATGACTCTTATCAACAAAGAAGGTCAAGGTTCAGAGGCTACTGCTGGTGTTGTGGTGTGTTTGGACATAAGGCCTATGCATGCTGGTATAACATGTCTCGTCCAAACATGAGGCATGAGTCAAGGGGGAGACATCCTGAAACCCAGAGTGTTTTGCAGAAAGCATCAAAACCACCAACTCAGAACACATTTGACTGCCTGAGTGAAGCTTGTGGAAGATTTGACCAACAAGGTCATAGAGCTGATAAATGTATGACAACTCTTCCTAAACAAAAAGTCAAAGACATGAAAGGGAAAGGCATTCAAGAAACCAATGATGAAATCACATGCTTTGCTGAAGTGGCTCTAAAAGCCAGCAGTAAAACCAAGTCATGGATTCTTGATAGTGGATGCTCATCCCACATGACTGGTGATACAAAAATTCTAAGCAACATTGAAAGTCATGAGGGAGGAACCGTGGTGTTTGGAAATGATCGATCTCTGAAAATCAAGGGAGTTGGAAAGGCTATGATTGCAACAACAAATCTAAAGTCCAATGATGTGTTGTTTGTTGAAGGATTAAAGCACAACCTACTGAGTGTAAGTCAATTATGTGATGATGGACATGAGGTGTTGTTCCAGAAGGACTCATGCATCATCAAGAGCTCAAAGGATGGAAAAATCATCACCCAAGGAAGAAGAACCACTGGAAATCTATTTCAAATTGGTGATCCCATCAATTCTTGTTTTCTTAGCTCTAAAGATGAAAACAACCTCTGGCATAGAAGACTTGGCCATCTTGGTCAAAGGAGTATGAGTAAACTTCTGAAGTACAATGTTGTACGAGATCTACCCAAATTAAAGAGAGAAAGAGATGAAGTCTGCGACACTTGTCAAAAGGGAAAACTGACCCATAGGTCACACAAAGGAGTTGATATCATGTCTACTAGGCCTCTTGAACTCATCCATACAGACATATGTGGACCGATGAGACAGAAGTCTACAAGAGGAGATTTCTATTTTATAACCTTCATTGATGATTACACTCGGATGACCAATGTTATGTTCATGAAACACAAGTCAGAGGCAATCACGATGTTCAAGACTTTCAGAAGGCAGGCTGAGAAGGAACTAGAGCTCTGCATCAAGAAAGTAAGATCAGACAACGGAAAAGAATATACCGGTGATGTCTTTGAAAGCTATCTGGTCAAGCATGGAATCAAACATCAATATAGTACACCATATACTCCACAACATAATGGAGTGGCTGAACAAAAGAATCGAAGCATAGTTGAAATGGGGAGGACTATGTTAGCTGAGCATGATATCTCTAAGTTTTTCTGGAGAGAAGCAGTATGCACTGCTATACACATACAGAACAGATGTCTCCTGAGACCAGAAACACAAACGACAGCCTATTAAATGTGGTTTAACAGAAAACCAACTGTTAAATATTTCAAAGTCTTTGGCAGTCCCTGCATCATCAAGATTAAAAACATCAATCTGGGAAAGTTTGAAGAAAAAGCTGAAGAAGGAATCTTTATGGGTTACCTACCTAATGGAAAAGGCTACAGATGCTGGAATAAGTGGTTGAATAAAATGATTGACTGCAGTGATGTCATAATAATTGAAAACAACACCAAACCATACACTGTGGATGATGATGACTCAAAGAATGACACAGCCTTGGAACAGAAGAATGCAGAATTACCTGAGCCAACACCAACTGCTGGTGAGATCAACTCTGAATATACCAGTGATGAAGATGAAGGTAATGAAAATGGAAGAAGAAGATACAACAAATTGAAGAAGCATGTTGATACAGAAAATGTCCTTGGAGACCTACAGTCCTCAATAAGAACTAGAAGAAGATTGAGATTGGAAGATCAGACTGCACTGGTTTCTCAAGTTGAACCTCACACAGTGGCTGAAGCAGTTGTACATGAGGAATGGATACAAGATATGCATGAGGAACTCAATCAAATTGAAAAGAATTCCACCTGGGATCTTGTGCCAAGGCCCAAAAATAAAAATGTTATTGGGACAAAGTGGGTGTTTAGAAACAAACTCAATGAAAAGGGAGATGTTTCCAGAAACAAGGCCAGACTTGTATGCAAAGGATATTCACAAATGGAAGGAATCGACTTTGAGGAAACCTTTGCACCAGTTGCAAGACTGGAAACTATCAGAATGTTCTTAGCAGTTGCAGCACACAAGCAGTACAAGGTCTATCAGATGGATGTGAAATCTGCATTTCTAAATGGAGATCTTGAAGAAGAGGTGTATATTGAACAACCAGAGGGATTTTTTCTAGACAAAGATGGCAGTATGGTGTGCAGATTGAGAAAAGCCTTGTATGGATTGAAGCAGGCCCCTAGAGCCTGGTACTCAAAATTGGATGGTTGTCTTAAAGACATGAAATTTGTCAAAGGAACAGTTGACAGTAACCTCTATGTCAGAGAAATGGCCAATGGTACCCTCATAGTCATTATCTATGTGGATGATATCATTTTTGCTGGTAACAAGGAAGGACTATGTGAAGAATTTGCTGAGCAGATGAAAAGAACTTTTGAAATGTCGATGCTTGGTCAAATGACATATTTTCTAGGATTTCAGGTGGAACAAAGACAAAACTCCATATTTCTTTCACAAGAAAAGTACGCAAGGGACTTAGTGAAAAGGTTTGGAATGGAAAGTTCAAAGGAAGTCTCCACATCCATTTCTGTCAGAACCAAGCTATGTAAGGATGAAGAAGGCAACAATGTTGATCAGAAAGAGTTCAGAAGAATTATTGGCAGTCTACTTTATCTCACGGCTTCAAGGCCAGATATAGCATATGCAGTGACTTTGTGTGCCAGATTCCAAAGTGACCCAAAAGAATCTCATTTAACTGCAGCCAAAAGAATCCTGAGATATGTTAAAGGAACCCTCAACTATGTACTCTTATACAAACACAGTGCAAACATACAGTTGTTGGGATTCACAGATGCTGATTGGGGTGGTGATTGCACTGATAGAAGATCCACATCTGGTGGAACCTTCTTTCTGGGAGAAGGATGTGTTAGCTGGTACAGCAAGAAACAAAATTCTGTAACATTGAGCACAGCTGAAGCAGAGTATGTGGCCGCTACACATGCATGTACTCAAATGATTTGGATGCAGGTGCAGCTAGCAGATTTGAGGATTAAAGCTGAAAAACCATTGAGGATCTTATGTGATAATCAAAGTGCAATTGGGTTGTCTAAGAATCCTATCCAACACTCCAGATCCAAGCACATTGATATAAAATATCATTTCATCAAAGAAAGGGTCGCTAATGGAGACATCAAGCTAGACTACATTCCTACTCAAGATCAGGTGGCAGACATTTTCACCAAAGCTATGCCTACAGAAAGATTTGTTGAATTGAGGCTGAAACTTCATGTTCAGCCTTCTACTCTCACTTGAGGAAGAAGAAGGTCCCTCCTTATTCCCTAAATTTTTTATATTCTTGTACTTACATGCAGGGAATTGAAGGAGATGAGTGCATCCCCTGAGGGGGAGCATTGGTAGTTGAAGATGTGCAGGTTCCAGAAGCTCTATACTATGAGTATGGCTTTCATTCATCCCTTTGCATTTGTTGGCCAATAAGGGGGAGAAATCATCAGGCACAAGGCACACGACATTCTATCAGTGTGCTTCGGAGTATTGAAAACCAAATACAAAGGGGGAGATTGTTGTGCCCAAGTGAAGTAATTGCATTTGTTGTCAATAACTTGTCATGGTGTGCCATCTGATGAAGTACATCTTGAAGATTGATGATTTCAGAAGCATTACATCAGACGATTGTTGAACTGATCTTTAAAGTTCCAAGAACTTGTATCAACTGGATACAAAGTCACAACAATGATTGAAGACCATGCATTGTCTTCACAATGCATGAGGAGTTGAAAGGAGTTCCATCCACAACTACTAAGTGGATGATGTGCACTAATGAAGTCCATGTACTAACTCTTAGTGCATGTGAATTGGAAGTGATCCAATTTGATCTCTGATTAGATCAATGAAGCACATTGGAGAATTTATGTGATTAAGGAGCTCGGTTGAAGATGAAGACCCTTCGAGAATTCCACCTCCTAAGTCTAGAATATATGTTAAGGAGGGTTTGTGGATTCTAATGAAGAATATGGAGAATATGTGTTAGAAGAGAAGAAATAAGAAGAATAGAGGAGGAGGCACTTGGCATTTGGCATGTTTTATATGGAGAAGAACTTTGTATTTCACAAAGTCCTATTCTGTCCCTTTGCCAAAAAATTGGCCAGCCAAGGCACCTTGGGGGGTTCAACCCCAAGGCATGGGCACTAGGGCACCACGCCCAGGGGAACCCCGTGGGGCGAGCCAGGGCGGCAGGGCGCACCCAAGGACACCGCAAGGGCGCCAGGGGCACGCCCGGAGGAGCGCAGTGTGCAAGGTGGGCGCCAGTGGCGCGCCCGCAGGGAGCATAGTGGGCGCTAGAACCGCGCCCGCGAGGAGCAGAGGGTGGGCGCAAGAGCGCGCCCGCTAAAGAACTCGGTGCGGGGCGGCACCGAGAGGGGAGGAGATTCAACTGGTGGGTTGAGGGAGCGCCAGGCTTATAAAGCGCGGAAAAACCGGCCGCGGATTCGATGTGGGACGCGCATTTTTCACCCGGAGCGCATCCTGGCCGTCCGACTCATCGCGCGGCTGATCACAGCCGCTCATCGCATCCCGCGCGAGATCTCCTGATCGCGGCCGTCCGAGGATATTCAAATGCCTGATCCTACGGCCGAGAGCTCATCCTCAACCTCGAGCTCGGCCGAGGAAACTCCCGCAACGCCGCTGAACCAGAGGCCATCCGACCACCTGTTCTCGAGCATCCGGCCACCATTTTCGAAACCAAGACGTCCATTGGAATCGTCTGAGCATACCGAACACAACCATGCCTTAAAATGAGGATGCATACTACCAGTGGAGAAATTCGATGAAGGCCGAAGGCAAACGAAGTGCCGAGGCCACACGGTGTTCATGTTTTGCATGGGATGGATTAAACAGAGGCTTGCATGCGTTTTAAAACGCATGCACGTGGATAAAGGAGAAGGAGAAGAAGTTCGCGTTGTGCAGAGAGAAAGAACGAGATTCTCGGCCCGCGGTTGAAGTTTTCAAAGAACCGAAAATCTCGGTGGATCAAGATTTATATCCCGCGGATGTTTTGAGGATTCCTCCGCCTATATAAAGAGAGGCCGAGACCTCTGGATTTGCTGTTGATCCTTTGGATATTTGCTGTCCCGTGAGCGCATCTCTCTGCCTCGCAAAGTTTTGAAGCCTCCGCGCAAATACCTCTTGCGTGGCTGAAGTTCTCGGGATCACCCGAGGTCCCGAAGGAGTCCCTTGCGCGCAACTCATCTGCGTGACAAGAAGAAGATTTGCGCGCCCGCGGTTGAGGTGCTTTGCACCAAGGCTTACGCGGCTGCCACTTGCAAAGACCTTGCGCGCCACTTTGTGTTTCATTGGACTTGCGCGGCTTGCACCTAGCGCGCCTCTTTTGTGGGCAGTGGGTGTGCACCAAAGAAGACCCGAGGCCATACCATATTTTGTGTGTGTGAGATGTGAAGAAAAGGCCAAGGCTTAGCCCTTGTGTGTGCACAAGTGAAGAAGACCAACCTTGAGAAGAAGAGTACACACTTAAGGTGTGATTGAAAAAGAACTAATCATTCTAAGTGATTGGGTTTTTGGTGAGCAAGACCAACGAGATCTTTTGAAGACTGTTGAAGCTACTTGAAGTTTTGAACAACACCTTTGAAGAAGTGAAGTGGAGCCATGATGAAGATGATGCTGTGGAGTCGGGGGGTTTAACCAACTTGTAATTGGGGGGGTAACCAATTACTGTGTAATCATCTTTTGGCATAGTGAAGAATCCGTGTTGGGGGGTGTAACCAACACGGCAAGGAGTAGGTCTTTGTACCGATCCTTGTAAATCTCTGTGTTCTGTGCTCTCATTATTACTGCACCACTAAAAGAGTAGATCTAGGATTTAACCAGCTGCAGAGGTTGAATTGATAATCCAAAGGGAACAATTCATAAAAAGAAAAAGTTATCACTGATTCACCCCTCCCCTCTCAGTGATCACAACCGATCCAGGCATTTCAGAAATATTCTTATAATTCTTATTTGCTATAACATTTCCCCCTGGTGTTTTAACAACAAGTTCAGGTATCATTTGTTGAGGTGATATTTCCAATTCACTAGAAAATTTCTCAGAGATGAAGGAATGTGTAGACCCTGTATCAAACAAAACTTTAGCAAAATCTGAGTAAACAAACCAATTACCTGATACAACTTCATTGGATGGCCCAACATCTGCTGACGTAGTCGCAAAGGATCTCACTACACCTTTCTGCTTGTAGTCTGGCTTCTTTGCATCATTTGGATCCCTCTTTGGACAGGAATTTGCATAGTGACCCATCTCACCACATTTAAAACACTTTACAGTTTGCTTATCAGGATTAGTCTTCGGATCATTTTCATTGCAATCTCAGGCCATATGTCCAAACTTACCACATTTAAAACACTTCCCAGTTTTGATAAGACATTCCCCAGGGTGCTTCTTGCCACACTTTTCACAAACTGGAAACTGTATTTTCTTACCATCAGATTTCATTGGTTGATTCTTACCCATTGCTTTCCAATTTGACCTCTTCTTCTCTTTGTTTCCAAATTGCATGTGATCATCAGCAAACTCCATCTCTACCCTCTCATCACATCGGACAAGTTTCTCGTATCTTTTGAATTCACGGGAGGCCAACGCCCTTTGATACCTTGGCTTCAATCCTGGGTAAATGCGGTTGATTTTGCTATTGAGATCCAGAATAAGATTTGGAGCATACCTCGCCAGTAGGGTGAAGTTCGCCTCATACATAGCCACCGAATCTTCCTCCTTTTGTTTCAGTTCAAGTCATTGTTTCTCCATTCTAAGTCGCACCACCTTAGGAAAATATTTTTCAAGAAAAAGACTTTTAAATTCATCCCACACTAAGGCATCAAAATCATCTCTACCCCTGATATTCCTTACCATTGACCACCACTGATCAGCTTCCCCTTCAAAACAATAAATGGCAAGACTTACCTTTTGATTGTCTGAACATCCCATAACATCAAATATCTTTTCAAGGGCTTTAATCTATCCTTCTGCTTCCACTGGGTCAGAAGATCCACTGAATGCAGGAGGATGTTGTCTCATAAAATGTTCCACCACTGTCATGTTCCGTTGGGGTACTTTTATTTGTCCTCATACATGGATGCCACCACCATTTATTGCCTGTGTTAGCTGAGCCATTACTGTCACAAACTGCTCGGTTCCAATCCCTACCATTCCGGGCTGTTGATCAGGAAGGATGTCATTCTGTCGGTGCCTATCCTCTTCAGCATCCATGATCCTTCTGCGGACAACCATTCTAAACAAACATTTCTTAGATGAAGCAAAATGGTAATCTTTAAATGCTTTAACAAATTAAACATAGGGTGAGAATTATTTATGTTATTCTATTAGCATCACCTTAACCCCTAAAGTTATCTAAACCATCCTCTGATACCAACTATAAGGACCCGCACTTATTTCATACATAATCTTGAATTTAATTAAGAAAACACGTCATTATACATTGAGGATCTTTTAAAGTTTAGAGCTTTAGAGAATTAAGACAAAACATTCGTAACATTACACATTGTTACATAGTGGATACCATAAAATCAGATTCCATTATGCTCAGAATATAAAACATTAAATCACAAAAAAAGACTCCTTGACAATTCTTCAACATTTAACATGTCTTCCTTCCTTGTATTACTCATCATTAACCTGTGAAAAATCATTTAAAAACATGGGATGTGCACAAAAGCTCAGTAAGGTATGAAAAAGAGGGAAAAATCACATTAGTCTATGAATACACATGACGTATGAAAACATTTTCAAAAGACATGCTTTCCACCCATAAAATTTTACTTAGCGTACCATGAGATTTACACAAGATCCACACAAACCTAATTATAATCATAGAGGTATATTGGGGCATTACTTACACAATCGTGTAACCATCTTGGCTACCTTAAAATTTGTAACCCTCACGACTACCTTACTTTGTGTAACCATCACAGTTACACTTGGAGTAACCATACGGCCGACCTCCAACTTACTCATACCCAATGCATTGGAGGGAAATATAGGTCCCACCCTTCATCATAAACAATGCCCAATAACCAAAACATAATCATACAACATAAAAAATAGCATAAAAACATGCCTTTTGAATCTTATAAAACAGAATTTTAAAAGTGGATTTTAGAAGAAAAGTCCCTTATAAACATCATATACTTGAAGTGAGACTTAATTGAGTGGATGTAATATGTATATACTCTGTAAATACACATAATGAAACATAATATAAACAAAACCCATCACACAAACAATTTAAATAGCACATAAATTATAAAGTAGAATGTTAACCCAATGAATGGAAATCAGGTTAGGAATTCCCTTACCTTGGGCTTGTCTTACTTCAAAATTGTTTAAACCTCCTGTATAATGGTTAAAAGAGTGTTATTAGTATTTTACAGAAACATGTTCATGTTTATAACATCTTATATGGTCATTTCATAACCTCATTTCACCCCTTTTTTGTTAGTATTTTGTTCCTTGCATTATTTTGTGTGAGTTCTTTTGTGATTTTCACAATCGGTTCATGATGAATCGTTCTTGTTGATCGGAAGTGAAACTCCAGAATTGGAATGAAGTAGTATTTACATATTTCCAGTACCATAAATTATACCATTTATCACTTTGATTCTTTATATGATGATGATTTATAAGTTAAAACATTAATTGTGTTTGTTTAGATAATTTAAGTGGTTCTTTGATAATAACAACCTCATTTAGTCTTATAAATTTGAACCATGGGTAAAAAAGAATTGCAGAACCATATATGAGTTTTAAAAAATATATTATAACCTGGTTCAACCATATAAATGGTTTCATGACCAGACTTGAAATAATTAATGGAAAGTGAAATTACATCGTCCACGATGTCGGTAATTCGACACATCACGAACAATGTTCTTATTCCTTAAATAAGTGAGAGAGGAGAGGAATAATGATTTGTAATTTTCCATAAACATGACAACATCCAGAATATACATGATTCTAGAGATTTCATGCCTCTTGGATAATAGGGGGTGAAGGAAGAAGAAAATGAATCATGAAATGAAGAAAACATGAGAAATTTCTTACGGAAATTAGGCAGCCTAACGGCGTCTCTTAAAATTTCATAAAAACAAGATTGATGAGAGGAATGGAATATCTCATCATTCGTACAAAATTTGGACAGTAAGTGGAAATATTTAATGAAATATCCCAACAAAAGACAAAGGGAAAGACTTCTGCCCAAAGTGAGGCTTCAAGGAGTAAGAGCGGGATGTTGAGAGACAAAATGTGCAAGGTTTTGCCGAGCCAAAGGCTTTTGGAGTGTGGGTAAGTAGGTAGAGGTGGGGGCCTTTTATAGGAGGAGAGGAGATCCACTCTTGGAAAGTAAAGAAATTTTACTTTATTTTCAAATGGGTTTCGGATTTTAAAGGTCCCACATTGATATAATTCGAGGCTAAGGTGATAAGGGTTTTAAATATACCCACCCAATAGGTTTTTCACATGTTTTGGTCCTATATTTTACATTATCATTCAATTTTATTTAAATCGTCAAATAATGAGGTCATCGCTACATCATTATGATGTCATAAATAATTTAATTTATTTAATGTATAAAAATTATAAAAAAATCTATGATGTAGAAAATAATTTCAGCTTTCCAATTACTATTTATAGTACAAAATATCATTTATTTAGACAAAATTAAAAATATTTTACTTAGGTGATACATTCTTTGTTACATTTAACATTGTTTAAAAAATAAAAAGATAAATAGTCACATTCTCACAAATGTGATTTCATGGGGCCCCCAAGTTTTCCACAAGGCATCCCATGGTCAGCCATGAGACAACAAGTAGCCTTAGGACACATTTTGGTGTGATTTTGTATTATTATGATATTATTTTATTATCATTAACTACCTGGTTACTCATTAATCAAGATAATTAAAGATAATTACCGTCGTTACTATTCATAATGTCAAAAAACAAAAGAGTATTAATTACATAATTTGGACCTTCTGATTCCAAATATGAAATACATTTTACCAAATACAAACACATAAATTGCAATAATTGATTTAAAAATAATTTCCGTTGTCAAAACAAATACCGTGTTTTTTTGAAATAATTTCTCTGAAAAATTTGGCATTAGATTATGACCAATTTCAGTGTGAAATTAATCCTAATGACCACAATTGGACTAAATGGTAAAAATATATTCAGATTACACTTTATTTCCAATTAATAACATAATCTAACCATATAATTAAATTAAATGAAAAAGCATTTTTGATGTAAAATGCAATATTGTTCACTATTCATTAAAAAATGAACATTGTCAGAAAAATATAAAAAATTTATCCAATGTAAATTTCAATGTCCCAATCATAATGAATATGTTTATTTTGACAAATATAGATTATCAAATTGTCAAAAGTTTTATTTAAAAAGGGTTTTCCATCAAAAGGTAGTAAAAAAATATTTTAAGAATATTAGTGTATTCCATGCTTAAGATTGGATTTATTTTCATTTTATGCCTCTAAAACACTATATAATTCATTAATAAACATAGATAAAAATACTTATTATTCATTACTTAATTGGGATATTACATCCTTCCCCCCTTTAGAAAATTGCGTCCCCGCACTTTATTTACTTATCGAATAAATGGGGGTACTTATCCCTCATTGCATTTTCAGATTCCCATATTGCCTCTTCCATCATGTGGTTTTTCCACAAAACCTTTACCTGATTAATCACCTAATTCCGTAACACATTCTCCCTGTGCTCAAGAATCTGGACCGGTTGTTCCTTATAAGTTAGGTTCTCTTCCAGCTGAACTACCACTGGACTCAAAACATGATATGGATCTGGCATGTACTTTCTCAGCACTGAAACATGAAAAACATTGTGTACCTGAGATAAACTCAGAGGTAAAGACACTCAGAAAGAAACCGATACAACACTTTCCATAATTTCATATGGTCCAATGAACCTTGGACTCAGCTTTCCTTTCTTACCAAATCGCATCACACTTTTCCATGGTGATATTTTGAGAAAAACATGATCACCTACCTCAAAAGAGAGATCCTTCCTCATATTGTCTGCATAACTCTTCTGCCAACTCTGAGCTGTTCTCATGTGTTTCTGTATCAACTGACCTTTTTCTGCCAACTCTTCTACCATTTCTGGTCCCATCAACTTCCTTTCAACCACTTCATCCCAGAAAGCTGGATTTCGACACCGCTTCCCATATAATTCCTGAAATGGTGCCATTAGTATATTGGAATGAAAACTGTTATTATATGAAAATTCATCCAAAGAATGATGTTGGTCCCAACTTTCCTGATAATCCATCGAACATGCTCGTAGCATATCCACCAAGGTCTGAATTGTTCGTTCTGACTTCCCATATGATTGAGGATGAAATGCTGTACTAAAATTTAATTCAGCACCCAACGACTTCTGAAGGCCTTTCCAAAAGTTAGAAGTGAACCTGGCATCACGATAAGATACAATGGAGAGAGGAACTCCATGTAACCTGAAAATATCTTAAATATAAAAATTGGAAAGTTTATCTAGTGAAAAATTATCTTGTATAACAAGGAAATGAGTATATTTAGTCAAGCGATCAACAATAACCCAGATTCCATTATTACCTCAAGATGTCTTCGGTAATCCCACCACAATGTCCATGGATATATACTCCCATTTCCACTCTGGCACTAGTAAAGGATGAAGCATCCCTTTCTGTAAATGCCACTCTACTTTAACCTGATGAAAAGTCAGACACTTCACAGTAAAATCAGCAATATCTCTTTTCATTCCATCCCACCAATAATACTCCCGCAGATCTCTGTACATCTTAGTACTACCAGGATGAACTGAAAACGTTGAACTATGAGCTTCACATAACAACTCTTTCTTCATCTTTTAATCACAAGGAACACACAATCTCTTCCCAAATATCAAAACACAATCATTATCAATGTTGAATTCAGGCAACTTACCCTTCTGAACCAGCTCTACCTTTTTCTGCAACTCAATGTCTTGCTTCTGTGCTTGCTTGATTCTGTCTGATAGAGATGATCTCACTGATACCTGAAACAAAACAGAAGAACTTATTGCACCAATAACTTCTATGCCAACGTTCATCAAATCTTTAACCAAAGGATCACGTTCCAAACGCAACATTTCTAATGAAGCATTACTTTTTCGACTCAAAGCATCAGCCACTTTATTTGCTTTTCCCGCATGGTAATGAATTGTACAATCATAATCCTTGATTAATTCCATCCATCTCCTCTGTCTCATGTTTAATTCTTTCTGAGTTAACATATACTTTAAACTTTTGTGATCGGTATATATTTCACTCTTTACTCCATACAAATGATGCCTCTAAATTTTTAAAGCGAAAACAACAGCATCTAATTCCAAATCATGTGTAGGTAAATTTACCTCATGAGTTTTCAACTGTCGTGATGCATAAGCAATTACCTGATCATTCTTCATTAGGTTACAACCATGTCCTTTCAATGAAGCATCACTATATATAACAAACTCACCATTCCTGGAAGGTAGTGCCAAAACTAAAGAATTCCCCAATATTTTTTTCAATTCCTGAAAACAATCATCACATTCTTTTGTCCAGATAATCTTAACACCTTTCCGAGTTAGCTTATTCATTGGACTAGATAACCGTGAAAAATTTCTAACAAACCTTCGGTAATAGCCTGCCAAACCAAGGCAGCTACGAATCTCAATTACATTTGTGGGTCTTGGAGAGTCTTACACAACTTTTGTTTTTTCAGGATCAACAGTTATCAAATCATTAGAAACAATGTGACAAAGGAATGAAATTTGATTCAAACAAAACTCAAACTTTCTGAATTTTCCATATAGTTTCTTTTCTTTTAGGGTTTGCAAGATAACCCTTAAATGTCTTTCATGCTCCTCTTTACTTATAGAAAACACCAAAATATCATCAATGAAAACCACCACAAACTTATCCAAGAACTCATGGAAAATTCTATTCATTAAGTCCATGAATACAGCAGGTGTATTGGTTATCACAAAAGGAATTAGTACAAATTCATAATCGCCATATCTTGTACGAAACGCAGTCTTCGGAACATCTTCTTCCTTTAACATTAGCTGATGGTATCCCGATCTCAGATCAATCTTTGAAAAATACTGAGCTCCCTGGAGATGATCAAACAAATCATTGATATGAGGAAAATGATATTTGTTCTTACCAGTGATATAATTCAAGGCCCTATAATCAACACAAAATCTCATTGAGCCATCTTTCTTTTTAACAAACAAGACAGGATCACCCCATGGTGATGTTCTAGGTCGAATGAAACCATTATCTAATAACTCTTGAAATTTTTTCTTTAACTCTAAAAGTTCAACATGAGACATTCGATAAAGGGGTTTTGAAATTGGATTAGAATCAGGAACTAAGTCAACAGTAAACTCAACTTCATGATCTAGTATTATTCCAAGCAACTCATCAGGAAAAACATCAGGATACTCATTTACCACTGGGACATCATTAATCTGAACAGTTCCATTATTTTCAATGATGTGTGCAAGGTAACATTCATTTCCATCTTTTACAAGTTTCTCGGCCTCTTGATATGTTATCAATAGTAAGGGTTCATTCATGTGCACAAATTGAAATTCTTTCTGAAAAGAAACTTCTTTAGCTCTACAGTCAATCTTAGAATGGTAAATAGAGAGACAATCCATACCTAGGAGAACATCAAACTCTACTAGAGGTAGAACAATAAGATTTTCAAGTAGGTTCTTTCCATAGATAAGGATAGGAAGATTCTTATAAATTTTTTTTGCCTCAACATTTCCCTCATGCGTTTTAACCACAAGTTCAGGAGTCATTTATTGAGATGGTATTCCCAATTTTTTAGAAAAGGTTTCAGATATGATAGAATGTGTAGACCCCGAATCAAACAACTCACTGGCATAATCTAAAAAAACAAACAAAGTAACTGATACAACTTCATTTGATGGCCCGACATCTGCTGAAGTAGTTTCAAAGGATTTCACCACCCCTTTCTGGTTGTAGTCTAACTACTTCCCATCACTCAAGCTCTTTGTCGGACACTTGTTTGCATAGTGACCCGTCTCATTACACTTAAAACATTTCACTAACTGTAAATCAAATTTGGTCTTACCTTCACCTTGATCTTTTTCAGTGCAATCACGAGCCTTATGTACCATATTACCACATTGGTAGCAATTTCCAAAATTCTGAAGACATTCCATAGCATGCCTTTTTTCCACATTTATCACAAAATGGAAACTTAGTTTTCTTACCATCAGAATTTCTTGAAGAATTCTTAACTTTCTCCTGCCACCTCAGACTCTTCTTCTTTTGGTTGTAATAGAACTCTTGATCATCAGCGAACTCCATTTCCACCTTCTCAGCATATCAAACAAGCTTTTCATAAATTTTAAACTCACAAGAAGCTAATGCCCTTCGATATTTTGGCTTTAATCCTGAGTAAAAATGATTGATTTTACAATCAAGGTCTCTGATAAAATTTGGAGCATACCTTGCCAATCGATTAAACCTTTCTTCATAGGAAGCCACTGAGTCTTCCTCTTACCTCAATTCCAATAATTGATTTTCCATCCTAATTCGAGAAAACTTAGGAAAATACATCTCAAGAAACATACCTTTGAATTCATCCCAGTCAAGGGCATAAATATCATCGGCGTCCCTGATATTTTTAACCATAGTCCACCACTGATCTGGCTCACCCTTCAAATGGTAAATAGTAAGACTAACCTTTTGATTGTCTGAACACCCCATGACATCAAAAATATTCTCTAGTTCTTTAATCCACCCATCAGCTAACACAGGGTCAGATGATCCTCTGAATGATGGGGGATGTTTCCTCATGAAATGTTCCACCACTGACATGTTCCTCTGTAGTTGATCTGGCTGATCTCGTGCATGGATACCACCACCATTTATCTCTTGAGTCATGTGCACCATTACTGCAGCAAACTATTCAGTTCCAATTCTGACCATCTCAGGATGCTGATTCGGAAGGTTATTTCCTTCTACATGCCTTCCTAGCACTGCTTCCCTATTTCCTCTACAGAAAACCATTCTGAACAAACATGTCTTAGATGAAGCAACATGGTAATCTTCAAATTCTATATCATTTCATTTTTACCATAAAAAAATATTTTTGGATAATCATTTAATATAATTATAACTCCTAAATTTATCTAAACCGACCTATGATACCATCTATAAGGCCCCACCTTAAACCTTACTTAATCATGAGTTATTATAGGATTACACATTGAGGATCTTTTCAGGTTTAGTGTTCTAGAGAATTATATCATAAAACATACATTACATTCCACATATAAACAAAGTGGTTACATAATGATAGTATTCTTATTTCCCATCAATGGAAAAATATTTAAAATAAAACATGGATTCTTTCTTGACACTTCCTTGACACTATAATCATATCATGTACCATTTCCTTGACCTGTGAAAAACATTTCAAAAAAGATTTGGGATGAGCATAAAATGCTCAGTATGAGTTAT
Organism: Viscum album; assembly: GCA_963277665.1. Lineage (NCBI taxonomy): Eukaryota > Viridiplantae > Streptophyta > Magnoliopsida > Santalales > Viscaceae > Viscum > Viscum album. The sequence continues at coordinate 1,454,396,477 of OY728155.1, forward strand.
ATAAAAAAATATAAAAAGGAAACATGAGTTCATATATACATAAGAATGAAATCATACTTTACAAATAAAACATACCTCATCAAATTTTGAATAAATCATAGAAATCATAAGACATAAAGGTAACTTGAGGCATTCATAACATTCTTACGTAGGGAGTAACCCTCTTGGTTATGTTTAGAAGACCCATCATATTATATTCCCGAAATCTCTTCGGAGAAACCATAACGTTTCACTCCTTCGTGTTACCCAATGCATTAGAGAGCTATATCGGGCTCACCCACCCTTAGTTTATCATGGAACCACCCATCTTCATAATAATGCCCAAGAACCTCAACATAATCATATCACATAAAACATGCATAAAGGAAACATAACATTCCCACCTTTCAATCACAAGATATCAATACAACACATTGATATAAAAACATTATGAAAACCATTTTCAATACCAAAATAAAAGAAATGTAAAACATGGTATTTATTTTTCTTCTAAAAAAAGGTATGGCTTGTAGAGGAAGCTGGAACTCAAATAATGGTCACGACGGCGGAGAAGTCGTTGTCGCCGAATACGTACGACAAATACATTACCTTTTGTCATTTATTAAATGCATCGTATAAAAAATATTTCTTTTGAATAAACGTAAAATTCAATGGGGTTTATACACCGTATAAAAGAAGGTTGAGTATAAAACAAAATATGCCTCAGTGAAAGGATATTGAGACGAAGTCCCATACCTTGGGTCCGAATTGACTCGATCATTCTTCAATGTCCTGAATAATAAACATGATTTAATTTCTACTTTCTTAAGAACCATTTTGAAGTTAATTATTCCTTTTATATCACTTATTTCCATGTCATGAACACTATGTAATTATTTAAGTTAATAACAGCCATTTTAACGATCATTGGTACTTGAGTCAAAAATAAACCCTTTATAATTACAAGTTGTTCATGTATCCATTATATCCAGAATTATAATCATGATGTATATATCATATATATCCAGTATATACATGCATTTATAATATTACATAATCATTTAGAGGTAATAAATGAAATGTACTGTTCATGGAGACGGTAAGCCGTACGTACGCATGAACGCTACTTTCATTTCTATTTCGTATTTTATAGAATGTAATCATAATGATATAAAGGTATATTATACTTCCAGTGTAATATCATATATAATATCATAAATCCATCCTTTATACGTCCCACATATGGTATTTAATGAATCAAATCACTTTGAGGGGGCGGTAGTCCGCACTTCCTTAAATGAAGATATCACGTTTACCCATAATGGATCCCATAAAGGTATGCCCAAAATAAAAAATACAGAAGCTTAAGGAAAACATAAAAATATTATATATCATATATAAATATAGTTTCATCTTAATGGCCACCTTTAAAGGTGTCAAAATAATGTTGAACAATCATTGTTTTGGGAGGCATAAATTCACCATCCACGGAAATAGTATGTCCTTTAAACATTAGATGTAGGTGTGTGTAAGTGTTGCTAAAATCCTTCTTATATGAAAATCCTAGTATATTGGAGATACTTTAGTTGTTACAAAAGAAATGAATAAAAAGAGTTTAGGGGGTTGGAGAAGCAAAATAAAAAAGAAGGACTCAAGTGAAGACATTACCTTAAAATCGGGTAACTCCCTTTGGTTTGAGCTCAAAGTCTTCCTTGGTAAGACTTCTGCCCAAAGTGAGGTTTCATGGAGTAAGAGAGGGATGTGGAGAGAAAAAATGGGCAGGGGTTGTCCGATCTAAAGGCTTTGGGAGTGTGGGTATGGAGGTAGAGGTGGGGGCTATTTATAAGAGGAGAGGAGGGGCACTCTTGAAACGTAAAGAAATGTTACTTTATTTCCAAATGGGTTTCGGATTTTAAAGGTCCCAAATTTATATAATTCGAGGATAAGGTGATAAGAGTTCAAAATATACCCACCCAATAGGTTTTGGACATGTGTAGGTCTTATATTTTACATTATATTTCCATTTTATAAAAATTGTCAAATAATGAGGTCATCGCTGCATCATTATGATGTCATAAATAATTTAATTTATTTAATGTCTAAAAATTATAAAAAAACTATGTTGTAGAAAATCTTTTTAGCTTTACAGTTAATATTTATATTCCAAAAGATAATTTCTGTAGACATAATTAATAATATTTTACTTATGTGATACATTCTTTGTTATATTTAACATTCTTTAAAAAATAAAAAGATAAAAAGTCACTTTCTCACAAAAGTGATTTCATGGGGCCCCCAAGTTTGTCACAAGGAAACCCATGGTCGGCCATGAGACAACCATTAGCCTTAGGACATATTTTTGTGTCAATTTTTTTATTATGATATTATTTTATTATCCTTATCTACCTGATTACTCATTAATCAAGATAATTAAAGATAATTACCGTTGTTACTATTCATAATGCCCAAAAAACAAAAGAGTCTTAATTACATAATGTGGAACTTTTGATTCAAAATATGTTATCCATTTTACCAAATTACAAACACATAAATTGCAATAATTTATTTAAAAATAATTCCAGTTGTCAAAACAAATAGCGGGTTTTTTTGAAACAATATCTATGAAAAGTTTGGCATTAGTTTATGAGAAATTTCAAAGTGAAATTAATCCTAATGAACACCATTGGATTAAATAGTAAAAATATATTCAGATTAAACATTAATACAAATTAAAAATATACTATATCAATATAATTAAATTAAATGAAAATGCATTTTTGATGTAAAATGTAGTATTTTTCACTATTCATAAAAAATATGAACATTGTCAGAAAAATACCAAAAATTTATACAATGTAAATATAAATGTCCCAATCATAATGAATATCTTTATTTTGACAAATATAGATTATAAAAGTTTCAAAAGTTTGATTTAAAAAGGGTTTTCCATCAAAAGGCGGTAAAACAATCTTTTACGAATATTAGTGTATTCCATGCTTAAGATTGGATTTATTTTCATTTTAAGCTTCTAAAACACTATCTAATTCATTAATAGACATAGATAAAAATATATATAATTCATTACTTACTTGGGATGTTACATTTTATATAAGACTTTGGTCATTTTAACCCTTATCATTTCAGTTAACCCCTGATAAATCTGTTTTCACTTTAACCATAGAAATTATTTTTTACTTTTTTCAATATTAATTATGGTAATAAATTAAAAGATAAAATTATTATATAATATATATTATTCGAATTCAAATTATTCAATACATTTTACCAAATTCAATTCACATGAGTGAAAATTTTTTATTTTTAATTAAACCCATAGATGTGATGAAAATGTGAGTTTTCTACAAGTTTGTTTAAAAGAAAAAAAGTTATTTTATATTTAATCTATCATTACTAATAATAATAATAAATTTATGAAAATAAAATATTAATTAATAATATATAATATATAAATTTCATTTTAATATCTCCACATTAGGGACTATTATAGTTATTTAAAATAATGAAATATTATCACATTAAAACATTTTGTTGAAAAATACCGCATTATATAGAAACAAAAATTCTAATATAATAAAATATAAATTTAATAAAAAATTTATGAAGTGGATTAAATTTAACCAATTTTTTTTTATTGAAATATTATTATAAACACAATGGTTGTATTAAATTACATTAGTTATTGAAATTGTATTCTTTTTTTTACAAAAATCATTAATTTTCTCTATTCAGAGGAAAAATCTATATTTTATAAAAAACACCAAAATTTAAACATCATATAAATTTCTATGATGAATTATAAAATGATTTAATTTTTTTTTAAAAAAATATATTTAAATATGGTAAAAACTAATTTTAATGTATCTTCACAAAGTGCGACAAAACTGCCTTTCTGAAAATTACAATATTTATCCAAAAATTTCTTTTTCCTCCCAATGAATATAATTTTATTTTCTAAAAAATATATAAAAATTTAATTTATTATATAGTTTTTTAAATGATATAATTTTCATAAATTATTTATCCCTTTTCAAAACCTTTAATTTAATGGTTAGGATATAACAATTTTATATTTCACAGTTCATTTAAGATTGTTGGCGTGGGTCAAATATACTGTCAAAAATAGCGTTCATTCCAAAAATATCAGGGTGTCAGGTAATAAAATATATCAAAGTGAATATATTTTTTAAAAAATAAATTTATCTTAATGTCATGGGGGGTTATAAATTCTCATATAAGCTCAGTATTGTATGTCGAATATGCTATCGAATATAAATTTATTCTATTAAAATATTATTGTGTTACATATATTACAAAATCCAATCGATACATTGACTAGTAAAATGTGTAAAAAAATGTTTTTCCTATATACCTCTTCCCATAATAGGATATTCAATTGACACAATTCCTTTTTATCTAGATGATTGGACTTCGGTCTCAATGACAAGTATTTTCTCTTCATACAAGGACTGGCCAATAGGTTTTTGATGTATGATATTATAAATTCAATCAATATGAGAATAGTATTATATATATCCTGGTTTAAATTTATTTTCATGGGTAAAAAATAATTTTATTTTCATTTTTATTATGGATTAATGTTTTTTATCTATTCTTACTATAATATTTATTCCATTTATATGCTATGATTACTTTATTTATAGGTTTCCATGACTGAGAATTTGATCTCACCACTTTTTATGTTTCCATTTCTCCAATTTTATAGAGAATATTACACCGGACAAGATTAAGCATAGAACATGTGGGAAATAATATTTTGGATGTGATGAATACTTATATTGAATAAAGTAGTATCATATATAATTGGAAAATTTTCCTTTTAAAAAAATAACATGGTATTTACTATTTTATATTTTATCTAATTATTCAAAGAACTAAATATTAAATGATATCTAAATTTTAATATAAGTAATAATAATTCTAGAATTTGTAATTATGGATGGTTAAATATAGTGTTTTACAGGTGGTTTCAAAAAATTATGTGTCTTTAAGCATCAGATCTAGGAGTGTGGGTTTTGGGCATTATAGTTGATATCAATGGAATGATTTAGATAAATTTTGGAGATTATGATTTTTATTTAGAATAATTTAAGGGTTTAAAATTTTGGGTTGATTAAAATTTCAATGTTATAGCTAACCCTTTGTGATATTTAAATGTTTTAATGTTATAGAAATATTTAACATTTTATATGGCATTAGGATAATAAATCTCCAGTGAAAACCCTAGGAATAATTCAATATATTGGATAACAATAAATGATTTTGTAATTTATATTTTGTGTGGTTTCCCCAATCAATAGATCCCTATTTATTAACATGAATGTTTTTGGTTGTTACACAAATTCTCCATGGTTGATTCACCTATAAATGGGTTAACTGATTGTAAGATCAATCATCACTCTGGTGGATGATAAGTAAGCTTAAGACTATCCACTCAACTATACAATTCAAGGAGATTTTCTTTCGTTAATCACACTATCTTTATGAAAAATTATAGATGATTTAATTTCTGATTACTTTAGGGTATTGGGTTAATAAATTAAAGAGAACCTAACTAAATGCAATCTAGATTGAACTGGAAGTGTCAAGGGTTGAAATTATGTAGTCACTAAGGAATACGTATTTGGATTGAGTTTTCAAATTCATATGATTATTTACTCTGATTTAATTGATTACCATTTTGGTTTTTAGTATTTGGTTGAAACAGTATCACAGGATTGAAGCTAAGAAGGTATGTACCTAGAAACAAATATGTATTATAACCAAATAATAAATAATATGTAAATTGATACTAATTTTTTCATATTCCTATTCTGATAGAAAATTTTACATTCCTTGTCTTACACAGGTAATTGAGTTTTATATAATAATAGAATTTAATTATTGATACTCTAACCCATTTCAATTGGTGTAGTGATATTTATCAATGAAATTTTGGTATATTTTATTTGTTATTAAGGATTTTGTGAAACATAAGAGGAATATTATTAATTAGTATTTTATTGTTATGGTGATACATATCAAATGGTATTAAACCCCATGAAATGTTATTTTGTTATTGGGATATATTTTTGGGGGATAAATATCGGAGAAAACATGATTATGGTACAGATAACTCTTATGATTAATATATTCATGATAATGATATAATAAAGAGTGGTTAATTTTTTTTGAATTTAGATTATAATTATTAACCTTGGGATTTATAATTGATTAATAATATTCTTAGAGATTTTGATCTCATTTTATGTATAATGATATATTGTGACTAGTGTGTAACCCTATACAATCTCAGGGGTAATGATGGTCATTATATTGTAGTAGTATATATTCACATTTCGTTTAAACGAATTAGAGAATCAAATTATTTATTGAAATTTGAAGTATTGAGATTATATGATTATAGGAATGACATATTTTAAAAAAAAACATAATTTGGATTTTTGGATCATATAATTCAGTAGTAGTTGGGTTTATAATATTTTATGAATGTTCATGCTTGATGTGATCTCTATATTAAGTATCAGGTTAACAAGTAGGATATATCCCAACTGAAAGTTAACAATGTTTGAAAACCAATGTAATAGGATAGACTATGATTGATGTTGTTTAAACTAAATGTACTATAAGATAACCTGGTGATAAAAGTAACACATTTTAAAGTTGAATCCATTTTATCTCATTGATTATAATATTTTCCCCATATTTTTAAGGTTTGTTCAGCTGTGTCATTCCTTTTGATTTCAGTAATGGGTGGAACTAGAAGTATCTATGGATGTGAAGGATAATGCAGAGATTGAATCAATGAATAACCCAATGAAATGGAAGCTGGAGTGGGAAATATTAAGATTAGTCTTTTCCAAATATCCTTAAATATGATTAAAAAAGTGAATATAGTAGATGTACCAAAAAAATAATAGATAGATGGTGTCTTTAGAGATATCATGTGATGAAATTCATCAAACTCAGAAGTGTGAGGGAAATAGTGAAGTTACAAAAATTCATTTCTTTGATTATCGTATAGTGATGAATTATTCAAATCAATGTCCCAATCCAAGGTCCAATGAGGTAATTAGTCACCAATAAAAATACAAACCTAGAAAATCCTATACAAAAAAACCTAATTAATTAGATGTTAGTTTTCAATCTAAATTTTATATTATCCTATGTCCTATTAGTCTTCACCAATTTTTGGATATTCATTTATAAAAACGCATCATTAATATTTTATCATATAAATCATTCGATGGGATTGTGGAAAGTTATTTATTATAGATAGTGATTAATATACCTTAGTAGACTTATATGTGAAACTAGAAATGCTTTATGTCCCTTTACAAATTTATTATAATAATTTTTTAACATATATAAATATCTTTCCACATCCAAATTGAACGTATTATAATCTACAGGTGTAAGGTTAATTATGAGTTCTCTATATAAATTAATATTATATGATGACTAAAATTGTGATAACATAATAAATTTATGTTTTTATAATGTAACATAAAAAATTATAATATATGTTTACTTTTAAATAATTCAATTTACTAGATATCATTCTCCGCACACAACATCAAACATAAAAAACCATTCTATTTTTAGATAAAATTTAAAAATTTTATGTATGATCATTAAAAAGTTTTGATTTCATTAGTTATAATGAATTGGTGTAAAAAATTTATAAATTATCTGTATATATAAAATAAATTATATTTTCTATATAAATGATATTCAGTTAGCTTACCTTATATTATTAATATGATCCTTTATTATTTAGAGAAGTATTTCTAAAAAAAATTCTTTAATAAAATATACAATTATAAAAAAAATGAAAACTTATGATTAATGATAACTTGTGGTTAAAATTAATAATTAATTAACACCAATTAATTTGTTAGATGATATAAGAGAAGAATAATGACATTTAAAATTAAAAAATGTTAATTTCTAATTAAACAAATTTTTCAGTTATATGTATCATATTATTCAAAAATTTAATTTATATGTTTTAGAATTTAAAATTAATAGAAATAAAGATCATTTGTTAAATACTTATATCAAAACAGATATAGTATTAATTTTGGAAGTGTTTTCTGAAAATGGCAGTTTTTAGTCAAAAATATGGTTTCTTTGAAATGTGAGATTTCTATGAATCTATTGTCAAATAAGAATAAACTATAATGTTATAAATCCATTTAAATAATAAAATATTAATTATAGGAATTTTAATTTTTTATTTAAATTCTAATTCCAATGAAAATTATTTTATAACTAATTAAAATGTTACATTAAAAAAAATATTTTTCGGTCTTTTTGTGGAATCATGTAGTTTTCTAGGGATTTCATGTTTTCAATTAAATTATAATACTAATATAAATTACCAAGTTTATAATAGATCATTTTATGTCATTAATATTATAATTAATTATAATTTTATCATATATATATATATATTTAAATCTTAAAAATGTTATTTAATTAAAGGATATTTTTACGTTATTAACTCAATTTATTTTATAATTAATTATTAACATATTTATAAATTTTATTTGACAAAATAATTTCAATATTTTAAAATATAGCTATAAACTTACTTAAAAAGGTCAATATTAATTATTTAATTAAAATTAATTACTATTGTTATAATTTAATTGCCATGTTAAAATTAAAATATGGTAAAAGTTAATACCAAAATCCACAAATCCCCAGTTCTTTTTAAAAATTAGTTTATTAGGTTTTTTATACCCAAAATCATTTTCCTCTCCTCGTTTATCCATTTTTTTGACCTTTTGAAATTTAATAGTAACGACACATTATTAAAAATGCTAAGGTCACTCCAAAAAACCACCATTTCTTGCACCTATAAATAGTTAACATCATATCCAATTCAATAATAACCTCGCATAAGAATTTATCCTTGAATATAAAAAATTTTACTCTCCCTATAACCCAATACAAGTAACATAATATCTTGATGAAAAATATTTTTCCTAAGCACTTCAAATTCAAGGGGACATCCAAATAAAATCCTATTACTCAATGTGGGTATGATCAAAAATAATAATTTTATTATTAATTATATGATTCAAAATTTATCCTATACAAACTAATATAATAATATAAATATTATTTTATAATTTAATGCCACTATATTAATGGTACTGTCAATATTTATTCATATAATTGATCCATTAATAAAAACAAAGTTGTTGTTCATGCGATATGTAGACTACTGCCTCCAAGATGAAACACAATTTTTTCCTTCTCCACATTACATGTATGGATATAAGGTTAGTATTAAAAGAAAAAAATTATTTTTATTATATAATTAAGGTTTTGTTATGAAAAAGTTTAGAAGCTATTAATGCTATGATCGACAAACAATCTTCGATATTATAATAATTTAAAATAAGCATGTTAAAATGATAATCATTTATTTAAATCATGTAAGACAATATGACACTAATAAATACTAAATAAAATCATTACTATCCTATTATATTGATATTATAATGATGAAACATCATAATAGTATTTAATATTAGGGTATGTTCATGTTCGGGTAAGTTTAACCACCAAAATGAACTATACCATGAATTAATACCATGAATGACTATGGTAACATAATAACTATTATGTAATGATATAAATGTTTAAATAAGATTTTTTTTGGTTTTGGGGATGTTATATAAATATTTAATTCATTAATTAATAAAACATCTTTCAATTATCAAGAAGCACTGAAACATGCTTGTTAATGATTTTATCATCAAGGATAAAGAATAAAACCTTTGTGAAATGATTTTAGAACATAATAATTGTTTCTAACACATACATAATATTACTATTATTTTGTAATTAATGATTAAATTTTGAATAATAATTAATATCAGCACTGCTATTATGAAACATGTACAAATGATCAAAAATACAAACACCCAATGTAGAAAATTGATATTTTTCATATTGATAATGAATACTTATGAAAAGTATGATTGGAAATGAATATGAGTTACATTATTAATTAATTTATGAAGATATTTATTTTTTATTACAGGATTTAAAATTACATAAATATAATTTAGAAATAATATGTAAGGGGTTTTATATCAATTTCCCGCAATTGTGACAATTATTGTATTAACAGACATATTTTAATTTTTTTGCTATTTATACTGAATAATTGAGATATTTTATCATGGATACAATTTATTACATGTTATATAAATGTAAATTTCATGTCGTAAATCTCAAGGGTTTGTTATCCAAAAGCGATACTCAAGCCATAAGGGTTTTCATCTTAATTTCCTATCATTGAGACATGATTGGTGTTATGAAACAAGTTTTATTTTTTAGTGTATATATTGATTATTTGAGATATAATTTTATGATTCATTTTTTAAATATTAATATTTTATTTTAAATTAAAATACCTCTCCTTCAAGAGATTTTCATTCAAGGGTTTCTAAAGTCGTAAGGGTTTTCATGTCATTTTTTTATAACATTTGTTCACCTTATTTTCATTGAAAGGCGAATTAAATACCCACGTATTTATTGTAATAATACTCCCTGTATTTCATGGAATTTACTATCCATATTATGTTCCCTTATTCATGTGGTTATTGATTCAGTTGTTTCCTCAATAGAGATGTTTTTTTGGAAAGTATATTTTCATTCATTGAGTTATGATCATTGATTGAACATATTTCAATTATGTGGGGAACATTCTATGATTTTATTATATTATGTGGTATTCCATTATTTTATTCTTGGGATATAATCTCCAACCACAATGAAATTTATTATAAATATTCCTTAATTATTAGGATATATTTCTTTTGAGACCACCAATTTCGTACTCTGAATGGATTATGATCAGGTTATTGTACTATTGAATTTTCTATATACTCACTATCCAATATGATCATTGTTTTAAAAAATTTATTTGAAAGCTTATATTACATGTAACACCATGTTTTACGAAAAATAATATATTATTAAAATTTAATTCTTTCATATAATAGATATATCCTATATATTAAATTAGAGGGTAAAAAATATGATTAAATAACTAATAAAACAATAGATTTTACACTTTGTTATTTTCTATTTACTGAATATAAAAAAATAATAACCAATTAAAAGAAAAAGAAATGTTTTATGAATAACTATATTTTATTTTAAAAGATCGGTTAATCACGCTTTGTGCACATAATTTAAAACTAATTTTTGACCAACTTTAGAACGTTTATATAAAAAATATACTTAATTTTTTCAAATAATGATACCAAAATTATATTAGGGTGTATTTGTTAGTTTTATATGATGTATTTTATTTTTTTATTAATAGTGAAAATACTGAATTTTAATTGAAAAATACATTTTCCTTTAAATAATTATAATTGTGAGTTCTATTTTAATTTTTTTTAAAGTAATATTATTTCAAATTTATATCAATTAATCCAATTTATTTCATTTTAATAATTTTCATAATGAATTTAGAAATAAATGTTTTGTGAACATTTTATCATTTTCACTTTGAAAATCTTATTTCGTATCGTGTTTGTGGGATTAATTTTTTATTAACATTTACACTTATGTGAGTTGAATTTCAAAAAATGGATTAAATAATTGGAATTATATTAATTTTTAATTTATAATAAGGAAAACATAATTTTTGACCAAAATTAATTGTGAATATAGTAAAAATATGGTGGAAGTTAAGGTACGAATGGGTTTACATGGGGGTTACCATAAAAATACAAGGGTAAAAATGACCTATAAACCTATATAAAAACTATTTTATGACCATAATTTGAGATTTAAACCTATATTGTTCTATAGTGTCGCATTGTTGACCCTTTTACATATGAAAAACTCATGAGCACTTAGATTTTTTCAAAAATATCAAGTGTATCATCTCCCCCAGTTATAAAATGTCACCCCTCTCATCTTTTCTTCACAACATTACTCCCATATGGTTTAGAAATAACCTTTCAAATAACTTCCAAAATTACCTCCCCTTATCCTATAACCGTTATATTTGGTATAAATCCTATCTTTTAAGTCTTAAGTGAAAACCTAAGAAGGATACTCAAAGAGAAGGTAATATTCTTCAACATGCTTCATTATTTTACTTCTTTCTCCACCTAATTTAGAACTTGTTAAACCATTATGATATAATAACCGTATTATCCTCCACATAAAGATATTTTTAAAAATAATTACATTATCTAAAACCATCTCCACTTCAATCATATGGGTATTGAAATAATTTTTCTTGTATACGGAAGACTACCACATCACGAACGTATGTCATTCATTTTTTTTTTCGTATCCACCTTTAAATGGTGTGTATGATGATCGATATAAAAAAATATAAAATTTTTATAAATTATTTATAACTTTTTATTAATTATATAACATATATTTTATTACCTTACACTCTATAGGAGAAACAATATCATCGCTCGTGTGTATGGCGGACTAACGCCTCGCGAAGCGATGTGATTCTGCTTTCACAAACGCTTCATATGGATGGTGATAAAGAAAAATTTAATGATTATATGTTATATACATGAAATAATTATTATATTCATTAAATATTTATTATTTGGGATGGGTAATATATATTATTTTCTATCTTTCTATTTCACTCACTTAAAGATTATATCATAGATCGTGTACAAGTGGACTACTGTATTCACAAAGCGATGTGACTCTCTATTCCTCACTGAAACACATGAATGATTTATATAATTTTATAGTATAATATATATTATATTATTATCATTATATAAATATTATATTTTAATTACATTTTTTCAATAATGATCATTGTAAAATGGAAAAGTTAACCATGCATATATACGACCTGCCATCTCAATGATCATAACATACCTCATTTTTCATAACCCTATTTCATGATTGTATTTAAAAGTAAAATTGGTTTAAAAATATGATAATTGTTTCATGATTATAATTATGGTTACTATGGAACTATATAATTAGTTAAATAACCATATTTTTCATGATGAAACACGCATGAGAAAACAAGGCAAGTAACACCCAAAACCGCGAAAATAATGAAATATTATTAATGGATGGGTCATAATATGTTATTAAAGGGTCATATATCATAAAATAAATATTAATATTGTCATTTAATAATTTAATAATATGTTTAAAATCTCAATTCATGATCTCAAATAACATTCAATCAAAATGAAGGGTGAGGTAAGGGATCATTTGTAAATTTCCATTCATTAAGGTATATATGTATGTTATGAATATATTTATTTTATATACTTTATACACATCCCATTTAAAATTTAATATCATGAATAATTAATAATTCATGTGATTCCATGTTTCAATTTGAATTATTTCATCTAATTGGATTTGGCATGAATATTACATTGTTTTAAGTGATTTCTTAACCAAATTTCTATTCATTGGTATAATATTATTATTGATTGATTTTTTCATTGTAAAATTATATGTATAATGATATTCTATTTATTTATGTTTTATTTAAACTTTAAAAATTTGTATTTAAATTTAAATTACGTAATCTATTTAGTGATTAACTCACTTCAACATTATGATCATTGTAATAGTTAATTTCACAACCTCCATCAAATCGAGATTGTTACTCTTGAATTTAAGTCAAAGTAAATTATTTGACTATTTCCTAATACATACATTTAATTTTATTATCATATATTTATTCATTATATTTTAAGGTAATTGTTTAATTTTCATACACTTTTGTAGTTTAATTAATTGTTAATATGTTTTTAAGAAATCTCACTTTATTTCTCCCTTAGACCGGAAATCTATTTTCATCCAAAACCATGCTATAAAAATGTTTTAAAAAATGTTTTTATCATTTTAAAAATGATTTATGAAATTAATTACACCCATGTTTACCCTTCATAGGATGTTTTCAAATTAATCATATGTTATTTTGAAAACAATGTTATTTTGTATTTTACCAATAATGTGAATGGAATAGTTTTTATAATCTTCTAAAAAGGAACATTCCAACTCATTTTATAGTGAAAAGGGAATTTTAAATTTAACATGAACATCAGTTGGGGAATTTGCCTCCTTCATGACCATTATTTATTTATACTTCCTTTTAATGTTTATGATTATAATTTTAAATAATTTTTTTAAAAAATGATATGAAAAGAAAAGGATTTTCAAAATTTTTGTTCAAAATGAAAATGATATTTTCCTCATGAATTTTTTTAACGAAATTTTATTGTATTTATATGAATCAATGAAAAAATATCTTTAATATTAATATAATAGGTGAATGTTTTACTGATACCATCCTTATACATTCTGTGGATAATTTATGATCATTTTGGGTAAGGAAAGTATAAAAATTCAATTTATTGATTCTTTTTTTTAGTCACTAAACTTACCGTGAAATATTCACTTTCCTAAGATCACTGGAAATTAAATTTTCATTAAATATACATACTATATATTATATATATTTTTATTATTGAAACAGTATATAATTTCTACATTTATTATTCTACAATGAGTGTCCTTTGTTTATCTATGGAAATATTGATAAATCGATAATGTTTAATCAGTATGGATATTTATTATAAGACACATTGTTTATAAATTAAATTGATTATATGATATATGAGGAATGATTTTGACCTACAGTGATGGGTAGTTACAAATATAATATAGCCCCTTAAAACATCAGTAGGTCTCATTAGACACACAAGTTAAGCTAGCATTAAATGTGTTTCTTAATGTATATTAAACATCCTTATGAAGGTTCTTGAGTGTGGAGTTATCGTGATTCCTAAGATCATGATTTCCATAAATTAATCATTACATTCATTAAATTTTTATTTATTATTATCCATGAGACTTTCCTTAATATATTGTCTTTAGATGCATTTCATTCACAATTATTCATTAAATAGAATATGTTTTCTATTATTAAACATTAAATATTGATTATTCCTTATGAAATTACGATATTGATTTTATTTACTAAATGGAATATGTTTTCAGTATTTTAACATTCCATTGATTATCCTTGTCTATTATTTATGTGTAATTTGTATTCATATAATTGCCCTCCCATATTGTTTATTGCATATTGATTATCAATAATTTATTCATGATAGATTCTCTTGTACTCCCCCTTACTAATAATTAGATCTCACCCTTATTTATTCCCTTTACTAGGAATCCAAAAAGTTCACTATGAAATATATGTAGTAATATTCTAGAGGGTATAATGATATTCTCCAAATAAATATGTTTTGTATTCCCTTGTAATGTACGAATCCGGTATGTATCTAGTTTACCAAGACTGTTAAACAATTATGTTGCTATAGATGAAATTCTTTTTATCTCATTCCATTGTAATAAAGTAGACACTTGATCTGAGCTACTAGGTTCGGGGTCACTACAGTTGGTATCCAATAAATATTTATAGAATCCATGGTAACTATATACATGAAAACATAGATTGGGAAATATAAATACATGATAGACATCGAGGAAAAGCATTACAAAACATCATAATGTTTTTTTAAGGAAAATATGATGAATTTTCCCAAAATAAAAATCTTGTGTGGATAGATAAATTTGACATGGTTCTGGGATAGATATACATAGTGGTAATAACTATAAAATTGGTGCTTTGGGATTGATTCGATCGTTACCTAGTGCATGAAAACATGCCTTACTACACAACATACTTGACACTCCCATAAGATATAATTAGGATAATTTAATTTTTATTTAAAAACAATTATAAAGTATTTGAATTGATAATGTCAATTAATAAACTTAAATAAAGCTAAGGTGAAATAGAATAAATATAATGTGTATCAATGGAATGGTATAATTATATATGTTTTTAAAGGAAGGTAATATAATAAATAATTTCATAAGAAAAATTATGAGTATGATGGAAGGAAATAAATATCATCATAGGGATCCATTTATAGTTTTTTGGCTTAAATATAGAGAATCTAGTAATTATATATGTCAATTACCTCACGTAATGGTTAAATCCAGGACTAATATGATCACATGGTCAAATCACACAGATGAATAAATTTTGTATTGGGATTCAAAAAATTAAATTTTAGAAGTATTATTACCAAGGGTAATTTGGTTATAAGAATCATAATATATTTATGGATTGTGTAAAATTTAAGAAGAACGTTTCTATTCATTTAAATAAGTGTTATGTATAAAGTCATGTGTTATGGGTTTAAGATTAATTATAATTTTATTTTCTTAAAAACCGATTTAAATTTTTATGTTATGGGAGTCTTGAAAGATCAATGACATTTTGGGGAAATTCATGGAAAGTATATTTTTTAGTAGAAAATCAATTTCAGGAATAATTTAATTAAATTTTAGACACAAAAATATAAAGATATTGATATCCTTTCAAATTAATGTGATGATTAATTATATTGTAATAATAGTCAAAAAATATTATTATACATTTTGTGGGGAAATTTTAATTGAAAAAATTAGTAAAATAGTTCTTTAATGATTAAAAGTATTTCAAGGAATGCCATCATATGATTTTGGGAATGTTATATAATAATATTATTGTAGATTATAAATAGGATAACATACATTATGGGTGATAAAACTCCATATCTAGAATGGTCATGAGGCTTAAACCCATGAATTTAGGATAATATGTGTTTAGAGCATACCATTGTGGTGTACATGATGTCCTAGTTAATATGTCATTGTTTTGAGGTAAATGATTTGAAAGGTAAATATTAATAATGAACTAGGGGTGTAAATTTGTGGTTAAGAGATTAGTTTTTTTATATTGGATAACATCTTCTATCCATATTTCATTTTGAAGATAGGTGGACATGTGTGTAAATATTTATCACTCTTTTTTGTATCTTATGATCCATGTGAATTTTAGTGATTCAAACATAAAATTTTTTTTTTTGGTATTCATTTCTCCTAGTAAGTACTGAATTGGAAATTTATCAATGTAAAACCAAAGGATTAATTTTTTCTTATGAAATAAAAAACAATGATGTAATTATATTTCCTTTTATAACCCTTGTACTCCCATTTTATCCCTTATCAAATGGGTATTTTATTAACCATTTTATGACGTGTGGTATTCAACAATTGTATTTTTTATGAATTAAAAAATGGATTATTTACATCATTATTTAATTGTGAGGATTTAATTTATTTGATTTGGGGAGAATGTAACACCCTGAAATTCTGAAATAGGGACATTGTATTTGATAGTGGGTATGACACATAACACCAAGGGTAAATGGAATATAACACCCCAAAACCTTATGATATTTTTAATTTTAAATAAAATCAATCTTTTAAATAGGATTCATTACACAAATAATTTATTTCACCTTTTGTAACAAGAAACAATAAGTTTCTTCAACAGCATTTCTTACACGCATGACTGAGCTTTACCATACAATGATATATTGTAAAAATAAATGTATTTAATTTAATTGAAATAACATAGAATTAATTTGGACAGTGATAATAAGATTAAATAAATTATGAAAATATATAGTTTGCATGTGTTTATTAGCTATCTATTGATTATGAATAAAATAAAAATCATTTAATATTAAACAAGTATTTTATGAAAAATTTTATTTTTTTAAAATACAAAATAATCATGCTTTGCGTACATAATTTTAAATTAATTTTTACCAATTTTAGAAATTATATATGAAAAAAATAAAATTCATTTATTAAATAGGTATTACAAAAATATTTGAGGGTTAATGTTTGGTATTTTTCTAAAAAGTTTCAATTTTTATGAATAGTGAAAAGTACAAAATTTTAATTGAAAACAGAATTTTCATTTTAAAAATTTATAGTGTATAATTATATTTTTATTCTTTTTTAAATTAAAGATACATATATATTATTTTAATTAATTTAATTTAGGTCATTTTATAAATTTTCATTATTATTATTATTGTCAAACCCATGTAACATTTTGACCATTTTTCGCTTTAAAAACATGTTTTCTTGTCACGTCTGCAGGATTAATTTTAAATTAAAAATGTCAACATACGTAAGTTAAATTTGAAAATTGGAATTAATATGGTTAATAATTATAATTTATAATTTATAATATATTTAACTAAATTTTTCTAAAAAGTAATAATGAATGTAGTAAAAATGAATTACTCAGGTTGAGGTAAAAATTGGTCTATAAGGGATTAAACTAAAATGATAAGGGTAAACATGACATATAAACTTGTATAAAAACAATATCATGGAAATATTTACACCCTTAATCCTCTTAGGTTCTATAATTTTCCATTTTAGACCCTTGTGACAGATGATAAATGTGGGATCACTCAATTCTTTTCAAAACTACCAAGTGTGTGGTCTCCACCAATTATAAAAGGCAAACCCCTATCATATCTAATTCAAACATTCAAACTTATTTGGTTAATACAATACCTAACCAAATAACGTACCAAAATACCTCAACTCATTATGTAATATTTATTTTTTCATCAATCCATCCTTTGAATAATTTAGTTAAAACATAAGGAGGATACCTGAAGAAGATGTAATGCTCTTTGACAAGTGTTTTTACTTTACTAATTTATCAATATCATTAAATTTCATCAAACCATTAATATATAATAAAATTATTATCTTCAATATATTAGTATTTTTTTTATAATAATTTTATGTCCTATAACAATCATTACTTTAATTTAATGAGTTATGTAGCCATCGTTTGTGCGTACGACTGACTACAGCCTCGCAAACAGATGTAGTTTGTTTTTACATTTCAACATATCAAGGTTGGGTATGATAATAAATAAAAAGTAAAAAAATTATAATTTAAATATATATATATATATATATATTCACTATAACATATTTATCATTTTAACTTCCATTCTATAAGAGAAAGAATAATTTTACTCATGTGTACGACGAACTACCAACTCAAAAAACGCTCAGATTTGAATTTGAGTAATAATTCACATGGAATGTGATAAATAACAATATAATTATTATATGTGATATACATGGAATAATTATTATATTAATGATATATTTATCATTATATTAATTATAGTATATATCATTTTCTTTTTTTTCACTCGTTTAAATATGGTAACATCGCTCAAGTACATGTGGACTACCACCGTCGTGAAGCGATGTGACTCAATTTTCATCACTATATGAATTTTATGATATATATACTATTATTTAAAATGGTTTATATCATAATTATATAATTATTGAAAATTTATATGTTACATACTTTCTTTCTATAATGATCATTGGAAAATGGAAACATTACTGATGCGTATGCACGTCCTATAATCTCCATGATTGTAACACATGTTATTTTTCATACCTATATTTCATTATTGATTTTAAAATTAAAATATATTTTAAAATATTATATTTATTTCTTGAGTATTATTCTATATATTAAGAAACTATATAATATGTTCGATAATTTAACCTTTCATGATGAAACATGTATGAGAAAAGAAGGCAACTGACACCTGAAACCCTTAAAATAGTAAAATATTATTAATGGAGAGATGATAATATGTTATAAAAGGATGATATATGAAAAGATGGATATTAATATTGTTTTTTATAAGTTAATAACATGTTTAAATCCACTATACTGGAGGTTAAATAACGTTTAATAAAAAGGGAAGTGTGCGGTAAGGGATTCTGTAATAATATCCTTTCATTGAGTCACATTTTTATGTTTTTAATAGATTTCATTGATATGGTGTATACACTTCACATATAACATGTAATTTCATGAATACTAAAAAATTAATTTTATTTTACGTTGTAATTTTAATAATTTTATCGAAGTGGATTTCGATTGAATAGTACTAAGTATTAAGGGATTGCATAACTCAATTTATAGTTATTGGGTTAATCATCTAATTCATTGATTATTTAATTATAATATTATTTGTATAATTAATTTTTATTAAAATATGTTTCATTTATATATGTTTTATGTGAATTTATAGTTAAATCACATAATCTATTCATTGAATAATTCTTACTTCAATTTTGTGATCATTGTAAAAGTTTATTTCTCAACCACATTATAATCGAGATTGTTACTCTCAAATTTTAGTTAAAGTGTATTATTTGAATATTTCATAGTAAACCCATGTAATTTTCATATCTTATAGTTATTCAAGATATTATAATATAATGATTTAATTAGAACACAAATAGGTACATAAATGAATAGAGAAAATTATTTTATGAAATTCCGGCTTCATTTCTATCATTAGTCAGAAATCTATTTTCATCCAAAAGTATGTTTTCTAATACTATTTAAAAAATATTTTTATCTTTTTAAAAATGATATATTAAAGTAATTTTCACCCATTTTTACTCATTTCAATTATTTTCAAATGAATCCTATGTCGATTTACAAAAAATTCACGTTTGGATTTTTACAAAAATGTGTTGGGTTGTTTATTATCTTCTTCCGAACATGGAACCTTCAAAATATTTTTACAGATAAAAGGGAATGATATTTATATCTCCTATGGAATGAACACAATTTCTTACAATCATGATCATAATTAATTTTAAACATCCTTATAATTTATATATGATTCTTTTTAAATAAATTGTGTTTTAATGTGATTTTCAAAATAAAATGACTATTTTCATCTAGAATGTTTTTAAAGATATTTTATGGTATTTCTATTCATCAATGAATAAAACACTTTATTCTTAATCCAATAGTTATATGTTGTCTTTATATTGTCTTAATTACTTTTGTAGACGGGTTATGATCATTTTGACCTAAGAAAGTATACAAATTCACTTTATTGTTTCCTTTTTGTAGGCATTAACTTCTTCATGAAATATTCACTTTTATATGATCATTATAAATTAAAATATCTATAAATATCAATATTATATATCATGTATATGTTTATGTTTTAAATCATATATCATTTCTACATAAGGCATTATACATTGAAAGTGATTTGTTTTTCTAGGGAAATATAGATAAATAAATACTCTTTACTCAATATGGATATTGGTTGATATGATTCATTGTTTATAAATTAAAAATATTAGTATATATTATATGAATTCTTTGGAATTGTAGTTATGAGTGGGACACGTATAATATAGCCCCTCAATGTCTTGGTATGTCTCAAGAGATAATCATATTAAGAACACATAAATGATTTTCTATCTATTGATTAAGCTGTTTTGTAATATTTATTGACCATAGAGTTATCATGATTCATGAGATTAGGGAATACAATAATTAATCATTTCCTATATTAATATTTTAGTTATTATTATCCATGATAATTTCACACTGATATTGTCTGTGGATTCATTTTTTCTAAGATATTTATTAAATGTCATATTTTTTAGTCAATCACCTTCACATATTGATTATATGTTTTACAGTTATAATATTCATGTTATTGATTAAATTTAATTAGTTTTAGGTTATTTACCTTTCTGTTTGTTAATCTAGTCAATTATTTAAATTTCATGCATTATTAGTTATTTAATTTTCTAAATTGTTCATTACTTTTTTATTGTGCTTCATTTATTTATTATTTCATCCACTACACTTACCCATTAATGAGTATTTGATATCACCCTTGTTTTGTTCCTTTCCAAGGATTTCATGAAGTGTACCAAAAAATATTTTCAAGAACATGCTATAGGTAATAATGATATTCTTGAAAAGAAGATTATGTTGTTGTAATTTGTGTTTTGAAATTTACTGTAAGACTCAAGTAGGTATCTATTTTACCAAAACTACTAAACTATTAAGTCATTTGGGAGTTAATTATTTATACATTATTAAAATTTAATAAATCATATACAAGATATAGGATTCCGAGTTCATGATATATTCAATATGCATGGGGGTAAGTATTGGAATTTTTTATATGGAGGATTATTGGACAAGTTTATTTTGTTTTTTTCCTTTTCTCTTATGTTTAATAAATTTTACATATAACAGTGATGGGTGGTGACCAAAATTATATGTCTCCATCATGTATGAACATGTCTTGCAGCACAAAAAGGTTGGGTTTTAGGTTTTTCCTCTTCCCATAATAGGATATTGTTTTGGAAAAAAGTATTTACAAAAAAATTACATGATTGTAGTCTCAACAACAAATAAATTGTCATCAAACAAGACCTTGCATATATGATTTTTCTTTTTGACATTATTAGTTACATTATCATGGTATTTATATTATTTATATCCATGTTTTTATTTATTATCCTAGATGGAGATTGAATTCAGTGTCAGGTTTATTATGGATTCATGTTGTCTATTTATTCCTACAATAATTTTTATTCCTTTTTATTCAGGATTTATTCAGTTATATGTTTCACAAACTGAGAGTTTGAACTTACCCCTTATTATGATTCCATTTTCCTAATATAGGGAGAAAACTAGTACATGTGGAAAAATTGGAGGTATAACACATGTGAATGAATTTGGGGAGACATTAATGAGTTATCATGAATTAAGTAACTTTTGAATATAATGGGAGAAGTGTAAATTTTACAATAAGAAATAGGGATTTATTAGTTTATTCCTGATATTAATTCTATAAATATCTAAATCATAAATATTATTCACATAGAAGATATTAGAAAATATTTCTTGATTTTTTAATTACAGTTGTTTATATCTACAATTTTATAGCTGATGTCAAATAATGTTTGTAAATAATGTTTCTATGAAACCAATATCAGGGAGGGAAGGTCTAGAGCATTAAAATTATTCATGAATATATTCATCATGAACTATTATAATTTTATTATAATCATGGTTCTTTATCGATAAACTATAATTGATATCAACCACGATGAATATGGAATCTGGAGTTCACACCTTTAGGGGTAGTGCAGCTAAAGATGGTGTTTCTTGGAATGTGATAAGTTAATCAATAAGAAGTGAAAAATTCTAAAAATCCAAATAATTTATGGTCTTGAAATTATAAGTCCTTATTAGTGTGTTTTATATGGAATATATCAGGATTATAATGACGATGAGTCTTTGGATATTGAAATTTTTTAGATTGAAGAGTCATTTATTTATAAAATACGTTGATAAATTCTGCAATCCTTATGTAAAAAGAAATTATAAGATTAATTGGTCGTGGTTTAAATTTTTAGGAAAAGGAAAAAATGTCTTGAAAATGGGAATCATCAAATGGGTATTTTATTAACCATTTTATGACGTGTGGTATTCAACAATTGTATTTTTTATGAATTAAAAAATGGATTATTTACATCATTATTTAATTGTGAGGATTTAATTTATTTGATTTGGGGAGAATGTAACACCCTGAAATTCTGAAATAGGGACATTGTATTTGATAGTGGGTATGACACATAACACCAAGGGTAAATGGAATATAACACCCCAAAACCTTATGATATTTTTAATTTTAAATAAAATCAATCTTTTAAATAGGATTCATTACACAAATAATTTATTTCACCTTTTGTAACAGGAAACAATAAGTTTCTTCAACAGCATTTCTTACACGCATGACTGAGCTTTACCATACAATGATATATTGTAAAAATAAATGTATTTAATTTAATTGAAATAACATAGAATTAATTTGGACAGTGATAATAAGATTAAATAAATTATGAAAATATATAGTTTGCATGTGTTTATTAGCTATCTATTGATTATGAACAAAATAAAAATCATTTAATATTAAACAAGTATTTTATGAAAAATTTTATTTTTTTAAAATACAAAATAATCATGCTTTGCGTACATAATTTTAAATTAATTTTTACCAATTTTAGAAATTATATATGAAAAAAATAAAATTCATTTATTAAATAGGTATTCCAAAAATATTTGAGGGTTAATGTTTGGTATTTTTCTAAAAAGTTTCAATTTTTATGAATAGTGAAAAGTACAAAATTTTAATTGAAAACAGAATTTTCATTTTAAAAATTTATAGTGTATAATTATATTTTTATTCTTTTTTAAATTAAAGATACATATATATTATTTTAATTAATTTAATTTAGGTCATTTTATAAATTTTCATTATTATTATTATTATAAAACCCATGTAACATTTTGACCATTTTTCGCTTTAAAAACATGTTTTCTTGTCACGTCTGCAGGATTAATTTTAAATTAAAAATGTCAACATACGTAAGTTAAATTTGAAAATTGGAATTAATATGGTTAATAATTATAATTTATAATTTATAATATATTTAACTAAATTTTTTTAAAAAGTAATAATGAATGTAGTAAAAATGAATTACTCAGGTTGAGGTAAAAATTGGTCTATAAGGGATTAAACTAAAATGATAAGGGTAAACATGACATATAAACTTATATAAAAACAATATCATGGAAATATTTACACCCTTAATCCTCTTAGGTTCTATAATTTTCCATTTTAGACCCTTGTGACAGATGATAAATGTGGGATCACTCAATTCTTTTCAAAACTACCAAGTGTGTGGTCTCCACCAATTATAAAAGGCAAACCCCTATCATATCTAATTCAAACATTCAAACTTATTTGGTTAATACAATACCTAACCAAATAACGTACCAAAATACCTCAACTCATTATGTAATATTTATTTTTTTCATCAATCCATCCTTTGAATAATTTAGTTAAAACATAAGGAGGATACCTGAAGAAGATGTAATGCTCTTTGACAAGTGTTTTTACTTTACTAATTTATCAATATCTTTAAATTTCATCAAACCATTATTATATAATAAAATTATTATCTTCAATATATTAGTATTTTTTTTATAATAATTTTATGTCCTATAACAATCATTACTTTAATTTAATGAGTTATGTAGCCATCGTTTGTGCGTACGACTGACTACAGCATCGCAAACAGATGTAGTTTGTTTTTACATTTCAACATATCAAGGTTGGGTATGATAATCAATAAAAAGTAAAAAAATTATAATTTAAATATATATATATATATATATTCACTATAACATATTTATCATTTTAACTTCCATTCTATAAGAGAAAGAATAATTTTACTCATGTGTACGACGAACTACCAACTCAAAAAACGCTCAGATTTGAATTTGAGTAATAATTCACATGGAATGTGATAAATAACAATATAATTATTATATGTGATATACATGGAATAATTATTATATTAATGATATATTTATCATTATATTAATTATAGTATATATCATTTTCTTTTTTTTCACTCGTTTAAATATGGTAACATCGCTCAAGTACATGTGGACTACCACCGTCGTGAAGCGATGTGACTCAATTTTCATCACTATATGAATTTTATGATATATATACTATTATTTAAAATGGTTTATATCATAATTATATAATTATTGAAAATTTATATGTTACATACTTTCTTTCTATAATGATCATTGGAAAATGGAAACATTACTCATGCGTATGCACGTCCTATAATCTCCATGATTGTAACACAGGTTATTTTTCATAACTATATTTCATTATTGATTTTAAAATTAAAATATATTTTAAAATATTATATTTATTTCTTGAGTATTATTCTATATATTAAGAAACTATATAATATGTTCGATAATTTAACCTTTCATGATGAAACATGTATGAGAAAAGAAGGCAACTGACACCTGAAACCCTGAAAATAGTAAAATATTATTAATGGAGAGATGATAATATGTTATAAAAGGATGATATATGAAAAGATGGATATTAATATTGTTTTGTTATAAGTTAATAACATGTTTAAATCCACTATACTGGAGGTTAAATAACGTTTAATAAAAAGGGAAGTGTGCGGTAAGGGATTCTGTAATAATATCCTTTCATTGAGTCACATTTTTATGTTTTTAATAGATTTCATTGATATGGTGTATACACTTCACATATAACATGTAATTTCATGAATACTAAAAAATTAATTTTATTTTACGTTGTAATTTTAATAATTTTATCGAAGTGGATTTCGATGGAATAGTACTAAGTATTAAGGGATTGCATAACTCAATTTATAGTCATTGGGTTAATCATCTAATTCATTGATTATTTAATTATAATATTATTTGTATAATTAATTTTTATTAAAATATGTTTCATTTATATATGTTTTATGTGAATTTATAGTTAAATCACATAATCTATTCATTGAATAATTCTTACTTCAATTTTGTGATCATTGTAAAAGTTTATTTCTCAACCACATTATAATCGAGATTGTTACTCTCAAATTTTAGTTAAAGTGTATTATTTGAATATTTCATAGTAAACCCATGTAATTTTCATATCTTATAGTTATTCAAGATATTATAATATAATGATTTAATTAGAACACAAATAGGTACATAAATGAATAGAGAAAATTATTTTATGAAATTCCGGCTTCATTTCTATCATTAGTCAGAAATCTATTTTCATCCAAAAGTATGTTTTCTAATACTATTTAAAAAATATTTTTATCTTTTTAAAAATGATATATTAAAGTAATTTTCACCCATTTTTACTCATTTCAATTATTTTCAAATGAATCCTATGTCGATTTACAAAAAATTCACGTTTGGATTTTTACAAAAATGTGTTGGGTTGTTTATTATCTTCTTCCGAACATGGAACCTTCAAAATATTTTTACAGATAAAAGGGAATGATATTTATATCTCCTATGGAATGAACACAATTTCTTACAATCAAGATCATAATTAATTTTAAACATCCTTATAATTTATATATGATTCTTTTTAAATAAATTGTGTTTTAATGTGATTTTCAAAATAAAATGACTATTTTCATCTAGAATGTTTTTAAAGATATTTTATGGTATTTCTATTCATCAATGAATAAAACACGTTATTCTTAATCCAATAGTTATATGTTGTCTTTATATTGTCTTAATTACTTTTGTAGACGGGTTATGATCATTTTGACCTAAGAAAGTATACAAATTCACTTTATTGTTTCCTTTTTGTAGGCATTAACTTCTTCATGAAATATTCACTTTTATATGATCATTATAAATTAAAATATCTATAAATATCAATATTATATATCATGTATATGTTTATGTTTTAAATCATATATCATTTCTACATAAGGCATTATACATTGAAAGTGATTTGTTTTTCTAGGGAAATATAGATAAATAAATACTCTTTACTCAATATGGATATTGGTTGATATGATTCATTGTTTATAAATTAAAAATATTAGTATATATTATATGAATTCTTTGGAATTGTAGTTATGAGTGGGACACGTATAATATAGCCCCTCAATGTCTTGGTATGTCTCGAGAGATAATCATATTAAGAACACATAAATGATTTTCTATCTATTGATTAAGTTGTTTTGTAATATTTATTGACCATAGAGTTATCATGATTCATGAGATTAGGGAATACAATAATTAATCATTTCCTATATTAATATTTTAGTTATTATTATACATGATAATTTCACACTGATATTGTCTGTGGATTCATTTTTTCTAAGATATTTATTAAATGTCATATTTTTTAGTCAATTACCTTCACATATTGATTATATGTTTTACAGTTATAATATTCATGTTATTGATTAAATTTAATTAGTTTTAGGTTATTTACCTTTCTGTTTGTTAATCTAGTCAATTATTTAAATTTCATGCATTATTAGTTATTTAATTTTCTAAATTGTTCATTACTTTTTTATTGTGCTTCATTTATTTATTATTTCATCCACTACACTTACCCATTAATGAGTATTTGATATCACCCTTGTTTTGTTCCTTTCCAAGGATTTCATGAAGTGTACCAAAAAATATTTTCAAGAACATGCTATAGGTAATAATGATATTCTTGAAAAGAAGATTATGTTGTTGTAATTTGTGTTTTGAAATTTACTGTAAGACTCAAGTAGGTATCTATTTTACCAAAACTACTAAACTATTAAGTCATTTGGGAGTTAATTATTTATACATTATTAAAATTTAATAAATCATATACAAGATATAGGATTCCGAGTTCATGATATATTCAATATGCATGGGGGTAAGTATTGGAATTTTTTATATGGAGGATTATTGGACAAGTTTATTTTGTTTTTTTCCTTTTCTCTTATGTTTAATAAATTTTACATATAAAAGTGATGGGTGGTGACCAAAATTATATGTCTCCATCATGTATGAACATGTCTTGCAGCACAAAAAGGTTGGGTTTTAGGTTTTTCCTCTTCCCATAATAGGATATTGTTTTGGAAAAAAGTATTTACAAAAAAATTACATGATTGTAGTCTCAACAACAAATAAATTGTCATCAAACAAGACCTTGCATATATGATTTTTCTTTTTGACATTATTAGTTACATTATCATGGTATTTATATTATTTATATCCATGTTTTTATTTATTATCCTAGATGGAGATTGCATTCAGTGTCAGGTTTATTATGGATTCATGTTGTCTATTTATTCCTACAATAATTTTTATTCCTTTTTATTCAGGATTTATTCAGTTATATGTTTCACAAACTGAGAGTTTGAACTTACCCCTTATTATGATTCCATTTTCCTAATATAGGGAGAAAACTAGTACATGTGGAAAAATTGGAGGTATAACACATGTGAATGAATTTGGGGAGACATTAATGAGTTATCATGAATTAAGTAACTTTTGAATATAATGGGAGAAGTGTAAATTTTACAATAAGAAATAGGGATTTATTAGTTTATTCCTGATATTAATTCTATAAATATCTAAATCATAAATATTATTCACATAGAAGATATTAGAAAATATTTCTTGATTTTTTAATTACAGTTGTTTATATCTACAATTTTATAGCTGATGTCAAATAATGTTTGTAAATAATGTTTCTATGAAACCAATATCAGGGAGGGAAGGTCTAGAGCATTAAAATTATTCATGAATATATTCATCATGAACTATTATAATTTTATTATAATCATGGTTCTTTATCGATAAACTATAATTGATATCAACCACGATGAATAAGGAATCTGGAGTTCACACCTTTAGGGGGAGTGCAGCTAAAGATGGTGTTTCTTGGAATGTGATATGTTAATCAATAAGAAGTGAAAAATTCTAAAAATCCAAATAATTTATGGTCTTGAAATTATAAGTCCTTATTAGTGTGTTTTATATGGAATATATCAGGATTATAATGACGATGAGTCTTTGGATATTGAAATTTTTTAGATTGAAGAGTCATTTATTTATAAAATGCGTTGATAAATTCTGCAATCCTTATGTAAAAATAAATTATAAGATTAATTGGTCGTGGTTTAAATTTTTAGGAAAAGGAAAAAATGTCTTGAAAATGGGAATCATCATGCTTCTTGGATGAATATTTATAATATGTTTTTTGAGATGCGTTCTGGAAATAAATTAAATAGAATGTTTTTAACAACCCCAAAAGAAGTTCTCAAAAGAATCATCACTTGTATTATCATTTATGAATGGATTTTATATTCAAGTTAATCTCAATATTTTCCTACACCGATCATGTTTCATAATGAAAATTATATTGTACAAATACAAGATCCTATATTTTGTATAATATATTTTCATATTCCATATAATGTGAATATGAAGGGAATATTATTAATTGAGATAAAATGTATATGGAGATATCAAAAAATTCTACAAAATATGGGATCTTATATTTGTAAAATATTATTAACATTATGAGAAGATGAAATTGGAGACAATAGATCATTATGGATGGGAGTATGAACTCAGTCCAAGTATGTTAGGTAATATTTTTCATTTATGAAAATCTCGCTGAAATATCGTGCATATAATATTTTTCTCTTATTCTTAGGGCTAGTCAATCTCATTCTACATCCTATTGGACTCCAATATCCTTCATTTATGGAACCGGTTAATATCAAGTATCATTATTGACAAGTCTTTGGGCATTGTGAAATATCAAAACTCCCAAATAGGTATCCATGGTGTAAATTAATAGTTTGAAATAGTGTCCAACAAGTACAATGGATCAACATATGGTTCCAACATGCAATTTTGGCATGTGAACATGTAAAATATAAGGCTTGGAAGATTCTACATTGACATTTCCTTGATTTAATAATACCACTATTTTTCACCATTTCAATTAATGATGGGATCTTCTCAGTAGAAAAGGATAACATTATAACCAAAAGATACTTTAATGTTGTTATAAATATCTCATTGATGGTACTTTTCTTACCTTATCCCAGGTCGAATCCGGTTCAAGGATAGTTTATTGAAATCAATGATGTGAATTACACATTGATAAAAAGTTTCTTAAAATACAAAAGTTATTGGTTACTTGAGAGGAACTTTGATGACGTTGTGGATTATCTCCATAATGATCATGGTCATGTGAATTCACATATTCCATTGGTTATATTCTAATTTCCATATTACTTTTGGAAACCACATCATATAATAATACACTTATTGATTAGACATACATAATCGATGAAATTTTACTTTAAACCTCCAGTGATCTGGCATGTATGCTACATATAAGTGCTCATATTTCATAGGAATTGTTTTTTTCATTATGTTGAAATAGTAAAAAATAATAATGACATTGCATACTACACCTTTTTATTTCCTTATTCATATCTTTTTTATAAAATTTCTTTGCACAATGATATCATTGTGTCTGATGCAATACCAATGATATTAATTTGGGGGTCTCCATGTTTTGGGGTCCTCATTTATTACCTCATTTATTACTTGATTCAAATCAGATATCATATAGACTCCCCAGATGTTGGTCAAATGGTTGCAGATATATGTTAAAACAACTCCATGATTTGTAGTTTTCTATCTCAACAATGGAGATAGAGAGAGGAAGAGGTGAATGGTTTCCATCTTGGGTTGTTGTTATCAACAATGGACCCTTTTACTTTATCTATAAAAAAATTATATCAATCATTATGTGCATTTTATAAAATGAAATGCTAAGATAATGTGGCGTAATGCCTAAAAAAATAGATGAAATTGAACATGAGATGGATCAAGTCAGTTATCTTGAGACCCATGTTCCTTTGAATAATGATGGAATAAATCATGGTATTTTTGTATCAGTGTGGATTTCAATTTTGGATGCACTTGATACGAGTCATCCCAATCACCATAGACCTTCATAATTTCCTTTTGTTTCTCCATCTATGCGTTATTATAGGAAATAATATAACTAAATATTTATTGTATCCTCTATTTCACAAGTGATGCAAGAACATATTTTCATGTCCTAATAATCTCGAGGATAATGGACGAATTTTATTTAAATCCAATGAGGTATCATCATGTGTCAGGTTTGGATAAATACATGTATCTACTACTACAATCCTTGAGATCTCTAACATCTAAATGAATGGTCTAGAATCACCGTCTAGAAGAATCTATAATCATCCCCAAACATTTAACACCATATGATTTATATTTTTGTGGCCTAATTCATGAACTATATATATTCAGATCCACTCAATATAAAATATCATTGGTGTTTTTTAATTAATATTAACTTGGAAAACCAAATTAATTGTATAAGGTTTTTCTAGCTCACTAATCCAATCTGGTATAACTCCAATAAACTCAGTTGTGGGTGAGAGAAAATTGTAATTGAATTCAATAACACATGACATTACATCTGACCAATATGTGAAGAGTGGTGGATTATTTATTTTTGGTTGAGGTTATTATAAAACAAATGGATTTGTAGAAATTTCCACCTAAACATCTGCTACTCCTTCATCATCAGCATTGTTGTTTCTTTCTGATCCATCATTACAAAAATCATCATCAGATGTCATATTGACATGTATATCTAGGATATCATCTAGGATTCCATCTTCCGTATTATATGGAATAACCTAAATTTCATAGGGAGGACCTTATTCAAGCACACATGTAAGTCTATATATTTATACAATTGGATGTTATTGTTGTATAGTGTAAACATCAACATATTACACCATCATTGTTCCATATAACTATTGGAAAAATAACGTTATTGTTTGGACCCACAACGCCTTAAAAGCCAATGATAAATATAGATTCCAAGGGGTAGCAGGGAATTGATAATGTCAATAGATCATCAAAATGACCTATTTATTGGGTTCAAGATATAAGGATCTAGGGATATCAAATTTATGTTCTCTTAGGATTAAAAAATCAGTTGTAATAACTACTATTTTTGGATGTTTACTATATGAATCTCATTTCTCAACTTGAAAAACCTCTCCATTTAAGTACACATAAGAAAACATAACCCTCTATGTCAAAAATGTCTTATTGATCAATATTATGATAGTGTAACTAATATTGAACATTATATAATCATTAATATGTTGAGGTAATAAGGTAATATTATGAATTCTCCAATCCTTATGGTCGTGTGTTTTAAAAATCACAAACACGTTTTCATAAGTTCTGAATTTTTTCATAATTTATAAATTTGTCATTCTGCTTTACATATAGTTTTTTCATTCTGTTATACTTATAATATTATCATAATATTTACATACAGAAATCTCATTCTATTATACTTACGAATCTATCATTACATTTACCTATAGATTTGTAATTCTATTTTATGATTTCGAATCTGCTAAAAAAGACATTCTATTTTATGATTCTCAATCTGGTATGAATGTCATTCTATTTTATGATTATGAATCCCGTACAAATTTTATTCTGTTTTATGATTCCAAATATGGTAAAAATTGCTTTCCATATCATGATATATAATCTAGTACAAAGGTGATGCTATTCTTTATGATACTAATTATGTTACAAATGTGATACTATTTTTCATAATACCTCTACCCAAAAACCGTGATTACGTTTTTCTCAGGCTGACTATTTTATTCTATTAACTCCCATTTTATTGATAATTTACATGTTTTTTTATGTATCACTCAAATATTATATGATTCAAATATTTCCTATACATAAAATTTATCTTAAACTTAATATTGTTTCTTATATGTAAAACTATTCTCTACAATTTGTTATAAACTAACCGTTGTTTATTTGAAACGAGTACATGACCCTATAAAATTTAAAGAATATATGACTGTTGGAGAGGAGCCTACCATTGGGAAGATTTTCATATAAATACAAGTTCATCTGAACAAACAACATCAAAAAACAGAGACAACAACGATGATGAACAAAAAAGGAAAATGTATCAAAGATTTTGAAGTGATTTCTAGAGAGAGAGATGTTCTTATAACTCTCAGTGCTTTGTGAGGATGTTGTGTACAACATTTTTGGTATTGAAAAACATTTTTAGACATGATTTTTTTAGAATCCAGTCATGCTGATGAAGGGATTTTGGGTTTGGAAGATAGAGGTTTCGATTTCTTACTAAATCAAGGGCTTGTAGGGATAACAAGACACATACCGATCTTCATATTGACAGATTTCATGGGTTTTTGTAAGGTAGACTTTCCGTAATATATAAATCAAGAAACCCTTTTTCCAAGGTTATTGAGAACCCTTCTATATGGGTTAATATAATCTTATTGTTACTGGTTTTCTATTTTATGTTTTTTTAATTCCGTTGTAATCGAAACATTGTTGAAGATAGAAAGTATATCATTCTTATACTTTCTAATTCCATTACTATGATTTTATTAAATAATATATTCCCTTTGAGGTAGAATATTTTATTTAAGAAAATATTTCATAAG
Source organism: Viscum album (assembly GCA_963277665.1). Classification (NCBI taxonomy): domain Eukaryota; kingdom Viridiplantae; phylum Streptophyta; class Magnoliopsida; order Santalales; family Viscaceae; genus Viscum; species Viscum album. The sequence goes on from OY728155.1 coordinate 1,454,430,248, forward strand.
TTTTCATATTATGGTTGTAATGTTTTAAAAAATGTTTTTAAGAGGTTTTCTGAATGATTGTTTAACATTATTGAGATAATTTATCATAATTTTAAAAGATAACCTTATTAAATAGATTTCGTATATGTTATAAAACATTCTTTAAGAATGATCTATTTCAACATTAATGGTTATAATAGAATTTAAATGTATACAATTCAACCCCCCTTGTATTTGAGCATCTCATTATAAATATTATATCCTATAATTTGTATTAGAAAAGTTCTCTAAAATACCTATATCCAAATATATGTTTTCTTGGTCAAGATTTTTTGTTCTTAACTTCTTAATTTTTTTACAATTTTTACTGCTAAAAAGTTATGTGGAATGAAATTTTCTTTCAGAACGGTAGGAATTCATGGGGATCTATAGATAATAAAAATCATACTAGACCACTGATCTTTGATGGAAATGACTATGAGTACTAGAGAGAAAATATGAAGACCTTTTTGATAAACACATATGTATAAAAATATATTATGTTAACAAGATATTATAATATTCCTGATGAGGAACTTAGAACATTTACTAATCCAAAAAATGTGGAATACTAGGTGAATTTTAATGTATGTAATAATTTGCCTTAATTCATGACTAGAAATATATATAGCCAAATTTCAACTTGTGAAGCTGTAAATTGTTTTTGTAAGATTCCCGAAGTAACTCAATTTGGAACATCCAAAGTCATTGAAACTAGAAGAGCTCTGCTGAGAGCTAAGTATCATGGTTTCTAATTCCCTTATGGAGAACCCATATATAAGGTACAACAACAACTCTTGACTATTGTCAATATCTTACAATCTATAGGTGGGAATTGTTTAGATGATGAGATTATTTTAGACAAGATTATATATATCATGCCTAACGAATGGGAATCAAAGAAGACCACTATAGATTAAAATAGGAATGTTACTCAGATTTCTCTTGATGAATTGTTTGGTACTCGTCTTCAATATGAAACTAGAATGAAATGAAATTCTGATAATATTATGATGAATAATGGAAATGGAGTTGTTGCTTTTACAAATACTTAAAATCATATGAAATCCAAGACTTCTAACAGAGTTACATGATCTATATCTAAGAAGGCTGTTATTCAATCTGAATCTAGTGAATGTGAAGTTTCATAAAATGAGTTAGCAAATTTTTCTTGGAGGATGAATATGATTATTGGGAAGAAGAAAATTTAATATAGATAAATGAAGAAATATGGTAATGATAAGAAAGACGGAGAAGTGACATGTTATGAATGTAGAATAATTTTTTATATTAGATATGATTTTCACTTTATTATTAAAAGAGACAATAAAGATTTGAATTATGAGAGGAACAAGAATAAGTTATATAGATCAAATCATAATAATTTCATGAAATCCAATTATAGTTGGAGTGAAAGTGGTAGATATTCTTCTAATGATTATTTAGAATATGATCCTTCTGATAAAAAGAATATAGGTCTAATATCCAGAGATCCATTTCAAAATCATTTTATTATGGCTAAGGTACGGACATCTGAATCCTAAACCAATATTATTTTAGTGAATATTTTCCTGATAAAGGTTTTCCATCAGATAAAGATTCCACTACATCACACAACAATAACGACATAAGTTCCAATGAAGAAGTTTTTATATTTTATATGTTTCTTGAGATAAGAAATTGCAATGTTTCTATGAAACGTGAAAAATAAAATTCTAGAGAATCTACTTTAACAAATGAAATAAGAGATCATACCCAAGATCATAATAAAAAAAATAATGTTATAGAAATTCTTTATAAGAAACATGAGAATGTAAATTCTAAGAAGGATATATTTTCCAAGGATCATAAAAATATGTTTTAAAAAAATATGCTTTAGTTGATGAACATAACTCCAAATCTATTATTATAGAGAATAATAATTTTGTCTTGCATCTAAAATATGAAATACTTTCCCTAAAGATACTTCTTGAAGATTCTATTTTTGGTAAGTAAAATTTTGAAAATATGTATTCTTAGATCTGACCTCATGGTAATAATCAAGGATTAGGTTATTCTCGTGAAAAAAAACTTCTCATAAACAATTACATTATTCCTTCAAGAGTTCCTTTTTGTACCAACTATCAAAGTGGTGGGAATTGGAATAAAAACATTTCTTTAAACAATGTTCAACCCCTTCAGCATAATAAAGCTTACTTTTATAAATGAATGTCGATTCCAAAGATTTTATCTAACAATTCCTGATTCATGAATTTTTGGATTCCGAAAAACTAAATTTTTCTTTTTTAGGATAATGAAGGAAGTACCAATAACATATGGTACATGGATAGTGGATGTTCCTATCACATGACTAGTAAAAAAGACTATTTAAAAATGATTTTAAAGAATAAAGATGTAAAAGTAACCTTTAGAGATAACTCTCAAAGAGAAATTATCTGTATATTTAATTTTATTATTCTTGTTAAATCTATTAATTCAAATTTTCTTTTTGTAAAAGGCCTTAAGAACAACCTCATTAGCATAAATAATTTATGTGATGAAGGTTACGTTGTAAATTTTAGAAATGATAAATGTTTAGTTCAGAATTAGAAGGATGTATTTATTCTATGATCCCTTCGGCGTGAGAATGTATACACCATACACATGTAATACCATAGAAGTCATGTTCTACCATGATTAGTTCATTTTACGATCAACCAATTCTTTGGTATAGAGGACTAGGACAATGTAACTTAAGGAATGTTAGTAAACTTTATATGAAAGGATTTGTTCAGGATCTACTAGAACATAGGTTTTATTTTTCCAAAATAAGTGATACTTTCTAATATGGAATGCAACATAAATCTAACTTTAAATCTATATGTGAAGTTACATATTATAATCAACTATAGTTAGTACACATAGACTTATTTGGTCCACCAAAAATTGGAATTATTGGAGGAAAATACTATGTATTTTTCCTAGTTGATGACTACACTAGATTTACTGGGGTCTATTTTCATGCAATGAGATATTAAGATTTTTCTTATTTTAAAACCCTTATTGCTAAATTTAAAAATAATAAAAATATGTTGTTGATAACTATTCATAGTGATCATGGTGGGGATTATGAAAATTCAAATTCTCAAACTTTTTGTAGTAAAAAAGGTATTACATACAAATTTTCCACGCTAAGAACTCTTCAAAAATGGTGTTGTGGAAAGAAGAAATTGTATTCATCAATAGAAGATAAGAACAATGTTCAGTGAATATTCTAGAGCTAAATATTTTTTGCCCGAAGCTGTAAGTATTTCTTCTTATACTATAAATCGTCTTTTAATAAGATCGTTTCTTAATAAAACATCTTACGAGTTATGGACAGGCTGGAAACCAAAAGTTTCATACTTCATGGTTTTTGGTTGCAAAGTATTTATCTTGAATACGAAATATAATCTACATAATGTTTCACCCAAATTTGATGAAGGAATCTTCTTAGGGTACTGTTATAACTCTAAGTCATATAGAGTCTTTAATAAAAACACTTGTACTGTGGAAGAAACAGTACATGTTAATTTAGATGAAAATGATTATTTTGTTTTCAAACAACCTGAATTCATTTCTGATATATTTTCTAAAAATGGTCACTAATATTTGATAGTGGATCGTTTTGTCATGAATAATGTTCATGAAAATATATATGAAACTTTTAATAAGGAAGATTTTTTATCCTATATTGATGAACATGTCTTTTATAATGACAAGTTAGTTGCTACGTAGAAATCATCCCATTGATAATATCATTGGTAATATTAATCAACCAGTAAGAACTAGAAGTTATTTAAGGATTGAAGTTGAACATGTTTCATTTATCTATCAATTTGAACCAAAGACTTCTGAAGAAGCCATGGGTGATGTTGACTGGATAAATGTTATGCAATATGAACTCAATGATTTACTAAGGAATCCAGTTTTTACATTGGTTGATTAAACTACGGAAACATCTGTTATTGGAGTAAATTTTGTTTTTATAAACAAATGCGATGAAAATGGAATTATTGTTAAAAATAAAGAAGGATTAGTTTCTAAAGGCTATAATCAACAAGAATGCATAGTCTATTAAAAACCTATGCTCCAATAGAAAGACTTGAATCTATCCGTATTATTCTATCTTTTGCAGCATTCCTTAATTTCAAATTTTATCAAATAGATATAAAGTGTGCTTTTCTTAATGGTTATTTGTAAGAGGATGTCTATGTAGATATGCTCATTTCTATAAAAATAAAAAATATCCTAATCATGTTTACAATCATACTGAAGCATTATATGGACATAAACAAGCCCCTATAGCTTGGTATGATAATATTTCTGATCTTTATTGCTTTGAAATATCAATGTTAAGGTAACCACTGATCCAACTCTTCTTATTATGAAAAATAAAAAAAGATTTTTTGATTTTTCAAATTTATGTTGATGAAATAATTTTCAGATAAACATTGCAATCCCTAATATATTCCTTTGATAATATTATGAAAACTAAGATTGTGATGAGTATGATGGGTGTGTTAAATTTTTCCCAATGTTTTTAAATTTCTCAAAAACAAGAGGGAACTTACTTCTCTCAACATAATTATATTAAAAATATTCTTCAGAAGTTTGGGTATGACAACACTAAGAGTATAAGACCTCCTATCAGAACCTATAATACTCTTGATATTGAAGAAGTAGGGAAACCTATGGATCAAACATCATATAAAGGGATTATATGAAGTTTACATTACATACAACTAGTCGTCCAGAATTAATGTTCTCTATATGCTTATGTTTAAGATACCAAAAAATCCTAATGAATCCCATTTAATAGAAATAAGATGAATTTTTCTGTATTTAAAATCAACTTTTTATTTGGGACTATTTTATTCTTCTGGAAATGTATTTGAACTTAATAGTGTTTTTGATGATGAATTTTGTAGTTGTAAAATGGATAGGAAAATTACTTTGGGAACTTTTCATTTCTTAAGAGATTCCATAGTTTCAGTCTCCTGCATTTAATAGAATTTTGTAAAACTTTCCACTAATTAAGCTGAATATGTTGTGAAAAGAAGTAGTTGTGCTCAAGTTTTGAGGACACGGCACACATTCATATAATATGGTATGAGTTTTACTAAAACTAAAATATTGTGTGATATCACAAGTTCCATTGCCCTAAGTAAAAATCATTCATATCACTCTTGTTCAAAGCACATTCATATTAGACATCAGTTTCTTAGGGATCAAAAACTTAAAGGAGATATTACTCTTCAATTAATCAGATAAAAATAACAAATTGATGATATTTTTACAAAACCATTACCTTCTAATGGTTTTAATACATTAAATAGAAGCTATGAATGATCTCTATGAGGTAGTCACTCATATCTATTTCTTGTTTAAATCACCTCCTAATATTAAGTTACTTCATATTTCAGGGGGAGTACATCTTCTTGATTATTATCTTTATTTGTATTTTTATAAGAAAATATTATTTATTAAAGAAATTATATAGTTCTTTAAGAAATCTATTTTTATATTATTTTTCCTGAAATAAATTTTTCAGAAATATAATTTTCGGAATTAAACTTTTCTGATGTGAAATTTTCAGAATTGAAATTCTCAGAATTAAAATTCCTGGAATCTAAAAATTCCAAGATAATAATTATAATATCGATAAATCATTCAGAGTATCCCATAAGGTACATTTTTCGAGCTTTTCAATATCTATTTTTATGATTTAAATTGTTGTTATTTGAAAAACCTATTTTTTATGTTTTTTTAAATTCATTTTTTACCTTATCTCGAAAGATAAAAATTCATATTTTATACATTCATCCTCAATAAAATTTGAATCCCTGATTTACATAGTCAGGGCATCCATTTATGAGAAATATAACAAAATTAATTCGATTACCCTATCTATAAGAAATGAAAAAGAGGTCAGATTCAGATTAGTGAAAATTGAGGATGCTCAAGAAGAGGTAATTAAAAATCAATATGATAGAATAAAATCTCAAGAAGAAATAATATTGGCATTAGAAAAGATGAACCAAGATCGTGATATCTTGTTGAAGAAACTTGATGAAGATCATAAGGAAGTGATGAATCTCAAAGCCTTGATAATTTTCATTTCTATGCAGAAGAATTATGGATGATTTATTTTCTTACATTTAGATGTTTTGTTGTAATCTAAAATTTATTTAAAAAATTTCCTTTAGAATTTTCTTCCATATATTTTATTCTTTTCAAATTCATATTTCATTAACTTATCGGTACATCTTCTACTTCTCCATTTTTTTCTTCTCTCTATAAATTACAAAGGTGGAGAATTTATTTGATGGAATATTTTAATGATAACTCCAAAGTATGAGAATATATTAAGGGGGGTAGGTAAAAAATTATAATTTCTTAGTAAGGGGGAGTTTTATTTTAATAAGAGATGTTTATCTAAGGATGAGATATTTTATTCAGTAAGAAAACTAGATGAATATGATCAAGATTATGATCCTTGGGAAACATAACCTAAGGGAGAGTTATTCATATTAATCCCATATTTCATTCAAAGGGGTAGATATGTTTTTTGTACATATTTATCAAATTCAATATATTTTTCCCTAACAATGTTGTGTGTGATTTCCAAAAGGGGTATATTTTTGAGGCAACAAGTTAATTTTATGGATTCTCCATTTCTTATGGTCTTATGATTTGAAATTCACAAACAATTTTTCTTAAGATAAGAATTATTTCATAAGTTCCGAATTTTTCATTCTGTTTTACTTATAGTTTTATCATTTTTTTATACTTATAGTATTCTCATTAATATTACATATAGAAATCTCATTCTATTATACTTATTAATCTTTCAATACGTTTACCTACATATTTTTCATTCTGTTTAATGATTATAAATCTGGGAAAAATGTCATTATGTTTTATGATTATGAATCCAGTGAAAATGTAATTTTATTTTATGATTCAAAATCAGGTACAAATGTCATTATGTTTTATGATTCTGAATCCGGTAAATTTGTCATTCCATATCATGATACCAGTTATGGTACAAATGTGATGTTGTTTTTTATGATACCGATTCTCGTACAAATGTGATATTGTTTTTCATAATACTTGAACCCAAAAACCGTCATACCATTTTCTCAATACTATTATTGTATTCTCTTAAGGTAAATTTTCATGATAATTTTAGTGTTATATAATGTATCATTCAATATTATTGGATTCTGTGTTTTCTTATACTCCAAATTTACCTTAAACTTATCAATGTTTTTTATACAAAAAATGATATCATACAATCTGTTATAAACTAACCATTTTTGGTTTAACATGTGTACAAGTCCCTCTACAATTTAAGGAATATATGACAGTTGGAGTGGATTCGAACATTGGGATGTTTTTCCTATATATAAAAGTTCATGTGAATGAGAAACAACAACGAATAGAGGAACTATCAATGATGAAAAATTATTTGAAAAGTGATAAAAGTTTGTGAATAGATTTATAGTGAGAGATGATCTTAAAAATCTCAGTGCTTTGGGTGGATTTTGTGAATGACTTATTCAGGCTGGAACAACATGTTTAGGCTTGATTTGTGAAGAATATGATCATGCTGATCGAGGGCTTCTGTGGTTGGAAAACAGATGTTCTAATTTCCTTCTAAATTGAGGGCACGTAGGGATAGTAAGACAGATACTGATATTCGTATCGAGGGATTTCCTGGGTTGGTGTAAGATTGACATTCTTGAATGTATAAATCAATTAACCATTATCCAAGGTTATTGGATAACCTTATCTTTGGGTAAAAATAATATTATTGTTAATTGATTTATATTTCCTGTTGTTTTAGTTCTGACGTAATAATAACAATTTTAATGATATCAATTATAACATTCTTATACATTATATTTTCGTTACTCTATCTATATTAAATATTTAATATTCTTTGAGGTAGAATCAGACCTTAAAAAATACATTTATTATGTTTATATCATAATGTTGTAAAGATTATGAAATGGTTTTTTAAGAGGTTTTGTGAATATTTGTTCAACTTTGTTAAGATAAGTTTTCATAAATTTAAAAGCTAACCTTATGAAATATATTTCATTAATGTTTAGAAGCTTTCATTAAGAAAGTTTTATTTCAACTGTAAATGTTTTAATGGAATATTGAAGTATACATTTCACTCCCACTTCTATTTGATCACAAAATTATACACATTAAATCCTATATATTATAAAACAATTTTAGAATGACTTTTTATACCCTAAAATATGATATTAATGTGTCGTTATATAAATGTTTATTATAATATAGGTCACGTAATTTATTTGAAACTGGGCTAGAAAAGAAGAGAAAACACAAAATCAGTGTATTTGTCATTGATAAAATTAAAATTATGATCATATATAGTGAAATGGATAAGAATAAACACGTTAAATAATATATGAATTCTTCTATAAAAAATGGTTTGGATGAGATGAGCAAGACATTAGAAATGAGTATAATCCATCATATTTTCAAGTGGTAGCATAATTATATATTCCAAAGGTATGTAAATAACTTTTGAATTTTCAAAAATATTTCTACCATCTATAAATATATCTTAGATGTTATCTTATATGTCATTAAAAGTCTGAAATATTTCAAAATTTCAATAGTTATGTATATCCCCTTAAGAATATTTCATTAAGATACCACTAGAAAGTATTTTTAATTTTACCTCACTTCTTACATTAGAATCATATCATCCATACCATTTTCTATTAAAAATATTAATGTTATTTCTTCTATGTTGTAAATGATTCATATGTTATTTTTTTATTCTCTATTTCACTACATGTGATCATAATTTAAATTCAATCAATGATAAATAAATTGAATTGGTGTTTTCTCTTATTTTTACCTTGGTTTCCAAAACATTCCATGATAACTGTTGTTAATGAGTGTTAACCATATAATCTGTTTGAAAATAAAAATGTAGAAAACATTCTTATATCCTAAAAAATAGTACTATTGTTTCTTATTATAGTTTGTTATCATCTTAATAGTATTTGAGTAGTATATAAAAAAAATTTGAATCATTGAAAGAATATCCCCTATGAGTGTGAAACCAAGTGTGAGGTAAGGCCTTTTGTTGTGTACCGTGTTTATGTATGTCAGGACTGAGACAATTTTTCCTAGTTTTTTACTCCTATATACATATGTTCCAAAGAAACATTAACTTGTAGTATCCAGACATGGATTTGATTAATTAGACAACCAAAATTTTTTTTGCTACAAAAAATTTAGAATGCTTTATTATAACCAAAAAGAGTACACTAATCATTACTTAACAATTAGTTGCTCTATATTTAATTAGTTGTTAATCATTAGTTATTCATTTATTGACTATTAGTTAACATTATTTAATAATTCTATAATCATTCATTAATAATTCATTAACCATTCCTTAATCATTTTTTAATCATCCATTAATCGTTATTTAATCATCATATAATCACTATTTAATAATTGAATATTTATTAATTAATCATTACCTAATTATTCTTTAATCGTCACTTAATTGTTATTTAATCATTTATTAATCAATAATTAACCATTACTTAATTAATAGTTAATAATTACTTCATTATTATTTCCTTTATCAATATTTAATCATTACATAATGTTAATTTAATAACAATTTAATAGACACTTAATCATTATATAATCATTAATAAATCAGTATTAAAACATTCTATAATCATTAATTAAACATTACACAATCCTTATTTATTTATTACACAATAAAAAGATTATCATTGGATATTCATTAGTTAATAATAATTAGAAAATCATTATTTGTAATCATTTTTATTTCATATATACTTAAACATTAATAATAACAACTATTATTTCTAAACTATCTATAACTAACTAAACTACTTAGTAAATGACAAATATAAAACATACTAAAAATAATTCAATTAAGTGAATTTTTTTAAAACAAAATTTTCCCATATTTTGAAATTTTATTGGGTAAATGATTTTAACATTTTAATTAATTTGTATTGAATTTGGTAAATATTGTAATATTAATCATGGTAAATAAAATTTATTAATAATTTTATAAATTAATTTCTTTGGTAAAAGAAAATTAGGGTTAAAGTTAACATGTTAAAACCAAAATTCCAAAAATCACTAAAATATTTTAAAAAATAGTGTATGAGTTTATTTCAACCAAAATCATTTTAAAATCCTATTTTCACATTTTTTTCATTGTACACATGAATAGTGACATCCCATTATTATAAATGATTAGGTTAATCCCAGAATAACCATTTCCTTTATTAAAAAATGTGTAACATATTCTCCACTTAAGACTCACAAACCATTTGAATTTATACTTTACAATATTCCATTTTACTGTCCCTATAACCCACTCTTACAAACATAATCCCTTGACCACTCATTATTATCTTAATCCCTTCAAATTCAACGAGACATTTTAGGGAAATCTAAGTCCCTTGCATGAGTATTATCAATTACATAATTTTATTATTAATTATATTCTTCCAAATTTAATCAATAAACACTAATATAATAATATAAATATAATTTTTATACATTAATATTAATTTTATAAGGGAACAATAATTATTTTTTCATATACCCCATCCATCAAGAAAAACAAAATCGATGTTTGTGCATTGTGCAGACTACCGCCTCCACGATGTAAATTTTTTTTTATCCTTCACCACATTATATGGTTTTATCTAAATATTATAATAAAGTATATGTATTATTTTTATGATTTAATTATTGTTCTGTTAATGTAAATTAGAGGTCACTTTAATGATATTATCAAAAAAATGTGTTCATTTGTTAAACCGTTAAAAACATGCATGATAAAAATATAATATTTAATCCAAATCATTTAAAAACACTTATGAATGAATTTTGGAACATATTAAATTATTATAAAACATATATATTAGTAGTATTCATTAAATATTAATTATTAAATTATTAATAATTATTAATTCTGATGTCGCTGTTTGAAATCCAATATAAATGATCAAAACTACAAAACCCAAATATAGAAAATTAAGGGAATTCATATATAGAATGGATACTCAAAAAAATTAACAAAAATGGATGTAAATAATCTTATAAATTAATTTATTATGATATATCTGTTTTTGGTACATCATGTAAAATTACATATGTTGATGTTAGGAATAAGTGGTAAGGGTTTCCGTCTCAATTTCTATACATTAAGACAAGTATTGTATTTATATACCTATTATAATTTTTGACATGTGTATACATCCAGATTGAGAAATTATATAATTAATAAAATTTATTTTGTGGTATATTAATATAAATTTCATGTTTTTACTCTTAATGGTTTCTAATCCAAATGTTTTACTCAAGCCATCAAGGCTTTCATCTCAAATTCCTCCCAATGAGACAATATCGGTATTATGATGATAGTTTCATTTTTATGGTGTATATACTACCTATTTGAGATATTATTTAATTAATTATTTTTTAATAATTTTATTTTATGTTTAATTAAAATTAATCACTTTTAATGGGTTTTGATTCAAATGTTTGTAAAGTCGAAATGGTTTTCTGGGTCTCAATTCTAATTATTTTAGATCTAATACATTTTGTGCACCATTTTTTCTTTGAATGATGTATACAAAATTGATGGATATTATTTTATCACAATCATTATATTTCATTGGAATAAACACCCAAATAAAATTCTCTTATTTAAGAGGATATTGATTTAGTTGTTTTACAAATAGTGAGGATTTTTAGTAACTCAATTTTCATTCATCAAGTAATGATAAATCTCTAAACTTATTTCATATTTGTTGGGTAAATTATACAGTTTAATTGTATTATTTTTTATTATCTAAAGGTTTTATAAGAAAATAAATTACTACCCAATTTAACCATTAATAAATATTTCTCACTTCTTCGGATATGTTCAATTGAAACCATCCACTTTATTTCTCTCAATGTTTTATGATCATGTTGTTATATTATTAACATAGATGCACAATCACTTTTATATATGATGTGAACATCACATTTTACATCACTTATATTAGATGTTGTTCACCTAGAATATATGATATTCAGTTGACATGGTAAAATTTTTCGACGTATCTGTATTTTTAATCCAATAAAAATGAATATTTTCATGTTTAACCAACCACCTTCTTCCTCCAAATGGGTTATGATTAGGTTATCACTTTTATTGAGATATGTAAATTTATTGTAATATTGTATATAGAGTACTATTAGAATGTATTATTTTTTTATTTTTCTCTTCCAGTTAAAAATTTTGTCTTAAATAATTGATGAGTGGGACCCAATATTATAATAGAACTGAAGCCACACTGCTGTATCCAATGATGAAATCACAAACCACATATTTATAGTTTAGATACTAATTAAGTTGATATAAATTTCTCCTTCCAAAACAACTAACATTCAAGGAAAATATTGGATAACTTTTACACACAACTTCATTTTAGGTTTAGATTTTTAGATAATTTGGATAAACAGTTATATAAAAATCACCCATGAATTAAAGAGACTATATTTACCACTAAACCTATATTTTAATATTACATTTTAATCTATCAAAATCATCCGTATGAAACCCCTAAAAAAATAATTTAGTCAAAAACTTTCTAGATAAACTAGTGGGGTTAAATTCTCAGTAAGGGTAAACATGATAAAAAAAATTTGAATATACTCAGAGAGAATAAGATAAGAATAAGGGTAATATATAATAATAATAGCTAATGACATTAACATAATATAAATCATACACATAAATACATATATCATCACATTTGAAAACATAGAATAATGATTTAATGAAGGAAATTGTCATCAGATTCAATAATCATGAGCCATATGAAATTAATCATGATCAATGGAAACATTTATAACCCATATGTGTCATAATATAAATGTATTAATATACTAGTTTATTATATTCATAGAAGACTTATAGAATCATTGAAATTGGAATAACCATGTGGCCTTCTTCCGATATAATTCTCTAGATAACATAATCAATACCCAATGCATTGAAGAACTATCTTGGAATACCCATTATTTAATCTATACCATGCCCAATCGTTGATTTTTATGTGCACCCATCATATAAAAATGTCCAATAACCTTAAATAATGTACATAGATCTTAAAATTCATCCTAATACTAATAAAAACAATAAGCACTCATTTTATAACTCGAATTACCCATAGAAGAGAAAAGGTTTCCATGAAAATTTCAATAAAACTTGATTAACCCATTGAATAGAAACAGATTTGATAACCATATAATTTAATCATTAATAACTCTTGGAAAATAAATGGGTTTCATAAAAATATCTTTGAAACATAATTAACCCATGTAAAAGAAATGGGTTTAAAAATAATCTCATTATAATAATCTTAATCCATACAGGGAAAAAAGGGGTACGGGGTCATTAGAAAATATCCCCATTGGAGTATATGCAACAACAAGGGTTAAAAAAATTTATTAATGGAAATTCCATTAAAATATATTAATTTTTTTTTAGAAAAATCTAATTTTTATTTTGAAAATAAATTTTAAAAACTATAAATTCACTAAATACTATAAAAATGATTTTTTAAAAAACACATAGAATAAAATAAATGAAACTTCATGGAAATTATGGTATATAATGGTGAGAGAATCAGTTAATGTCAAAAAAGATAAAAATATACATTATTTTTGAAACATTTTGAAAATGAGATTAAAAAGTGACCCATTTGGAAAACATTAATAATTTTCCTTTTAAAATACATTAAAAAGGGTAAAATATCAAGTTGAAGGATTTAAAAAATAATTTATTTTTATAAAAGAAAATTTTTGAAAACCTTTTTGAAAACATAGCTATTTAATAGAATGATTCATGGTCAAAATGAAAAAATTACAAGATTGGTGTAACTTATAAAAAACATTATTTATATTTATTTATTAAATAATTGTTGAAAAAGAAATAAAAAATAATTAATAAATTCAGAAATAGTTGATTTGAAATAGATGCAGTTTATGAAAATAAGATCATATGATTTACTCCAATAAAACATTAAATATAAAAAACATGAAAGAATTGAGATTAAAATATAAATCCTTTTCCACTTTGGAAACAATTCACTAATATGTCAAATGAAAAAATAACTTCAAAATAAACATTAAATAGAATGAACATAATTAGTTTCATGATATGACATGTAAAATGGTTTTATATAAACCTCATAAAATAATATATGTTCACATCAGAAATGTATGTCTCATGAAAGAGATTTTGAAAAGAAAGCCCATTACAAAGATCAAACTACTGAATTTGAGAACTAATAAATGAAACAATTATGTGTATAAAATGTAAATACATATAGACTAATTGGAAATAAAAAATAATATAATAAAAATTCAATGAAAATAAAATCTTATAATTTCAAATACAATGAAGAAGTAATACATCCCAATGAAGTGAAATTGTTATATGAAATTATTTACCTCTTGGTAAAAGTCAATTAATATATAAATGGTTGAAATAATTCAAATTGAGATGTAAAATACCATGATTTATGAAGTATTAATTATATCACATGTAAAATGGAGAAATATACACAACATGCAATAAAAATAAGTAGTGAATATGGTATATGATTTGTTGACATAAAAGATAAATAAGAAACCCTTACCTTTAGTATGACTTGTCACATGAGTCTGAATATTCTTGAATAAATAAATTATGATAATTAGTTACCTTAATGGTAAAAATTATATTCTTAAATATTGCTTTTATATTACATATTACATTTTCATAAACAATTACTTAACTTATTAAGCTTACATCCCGTGTTTCGATGATATTTGAGTTATGTCTCAACAATGACTTTGGTAGGTTAACTATTGTTCAAATGGGTCATTATTTATATTATAATGAATAATAATCATGAAATTGTTATCATATTTATACTGAATTTACACATTTAAAAAGAATAATTATAGATGGTTATAAAAAAGGAACTGTGTAACAATCTTGGAGATGGTAGGTTTTCTGTACGCATGAGTAACGTATACATTTTTCAATGCTCAATATGTAAAGAAAGTATACCTTATTTAAAATATCATAAATGATCACAAAATAATAAATACCATATTATTTATGTAAATATAATTATATTTATACACAATCAATGTGTTTTAGTGTTTAAAAATGTTTTACAAAGCTTTGAAGAGGGGGTTGTCGACACGTACGTACGAACGACGATATTTTTTTTAATGTAGGAAGTAGAATGACACATTATATTTTCATAATGATAAATAAGTATTAATTATCAAAACAAATATCATTTGTATCACCTTAATCCATTAAAAATAATTTTATTACCTTCCATGTAAAGTGTTGGGGAAAAATGAATAACATCGCATCCTATGGTGATAGTGCGTTGTACACATGAGCTACATTATCATATCTCCCAAAAAATGTAATGTTAAATGGTATATATAATATAATATTTTGAAAATTATTAATATGTTACAAATATAATATATTTACTTTTTATACATAATTATACCATTTCGTGATATGTGCTGATGGAAAAAAATGTGGTCTGTTCATGTGGTGGTAGTGCACTGTATAGATGAATGATGATTTTGTATCACATTTGATGTAAGAGAGTATGTATTTAGGTATTTCCATTTAAATAATGTAATATTAATATATTTTTTATTATTTTTTATATAATAAAAATTTTATATTGTTTTATGGATTTGGAAGAAGAAGTAAAATAAAAATACTCAGTTAAGATTAATACCTCTTCTTTGGAGAAGCTATTTTGGTAAGTATGAAAATCACTCTCAAGATGGATTTATGATCAGAATAAGGTATCAAGGATGTCTTTAGGGAAGGAATAGATACACAAGTTTTGATATTTTATTATCCAAAGGGATTTAATAGTGCAAAGAAGAGAGGGGATGGGTGGCCTTTTAATGTGATGTGAGTGGCACACCTGTAATTGTATTCTGCCAGAAAGTTATACCCACATTTTTCTTAGAAAAAACGGATCCAAAATAGACCAATATTGAAAATCTTACATCAAAATGTATTAATATTTAAATAAAATAGTTTTTATATGGTTTTAAAGTCTATTTAACCTTTATCTTCTTAGTTTAACCCTTGGTAAACTCTTTTCATGATAACTGTAATAATTAATTTTATTATTTTAACTATTCATTTGTCCAAAACATAAATAGCACGATCATTATGATCAGGTAAACTGTGAAGGTTATCAATATAATTGAACACGTGTCCACAAAATGTGAAGTTATACTTCATGATATACCTCTGTGACCTTAATATAGGTGCCTTGAACATTTTCCATATGATAAAAATTAATATAATGAAATCATGATTGTATCTAAAGATCTTAATGCAATCTAACATTAAAGAATCCTAAAATGAAAATTTACATAAACTATCCTCTAATGCTAACTATAATATCCTTGAACCTACACTCTTGGATCTAGTGTAGAAATCATAAAATTTATATTTCTGTATTTGATACAAATGAAGGTGAACCAATTTTTACCATAAAAGTTTTTTAACATTAAATGGAAATATTAGATCACTTATATACCCAAGTACCTTTTATGTTTATGGTTTTAATGAATAAGGAAAAATTATTACAAAAACAATACCCAAGAATTCAAGAGATAATATTTCCCAATATACCCATATTTTTATATTTTATATTAGGTCATCATCATAATCCATATAAAAACCATATATGTAGAATTTATTTAATATATTTCTTGATAACATGGGAAAAAGTAAACAAAAGAAGGGTGATCTTAAAGGATCAGTATGGTTAAACATGAGCATTGTAAATTGAATGTCATTAGTGAGAATAATATGAACTAAGGGTGTCATTACATAATCAATGTGAATTAACATAAAATATGATAAACCATACCTATCAATACATGAAACTTCAATGATGAAAACATGTAATAAGGATTTAATAAAGTAAAGAGTCATCGAAATCAATAATTTTGATCTATTCAATATTTATCTTAATCAACAGAATTGTTTATAACCAATAGTAAGAATAAATACTATGTATTGGAATCTTGGGATATTTTTTTCATAAAACCATTACAGAACCCTTATAATTGGAATATGCATATGACCTTTAAAATCTAATCTTTTTCCAAGTATGTCTCTCTCTGAGTTTTTCATTAAACTTATTTTCTAGTATTTGTTTCTTCATCTTTAAATATTTTTGGTCATCTTCCATCATAGATACATATCATTTGACTAAAGACAATATTAGGTTGTGAAGAAACTTATGAAAATCAAGGAGGATCTACTATAATAGTTTTGTTAAGGGAATGACTTAATATAAAAAGATGATTGTTTATTTATTTAATGGACTCTGAGTAAATGGTTTATGTGTTTCATAGATTCATCGCATATTGAGAATATTAAAAGGGTTTCAATTTATTTATATGAAAAATGGGATAATAAACCATCAGCAAAACATTTATACATAGTGTAAATAGATTACAAATCATGTAATGATTATGTGTTTTTAATAAAATAATATCAGGTGATGTGTTTTTTGGTGTATTCCATTAAAAACATTAGCATGACATGTAAATACCTTACATGCCTAGTAATGAATAGACCCACTATTTTAAAGTATTATTTGTAGTTTAATTTTAATATTAATTCACTTAAACCATATCCTCTTAACCCTATGTCACCTTCTAAGAAATTTTAGAGTGCCAACTTTTATTATGGACATCCTGATAAAAGCTTTTATCCTTGGTAAGTGGTTTTGGCCTTATTTCTCCATTCTCTCCCTTGGTTCATCAATATTTGTGGTAAAATACTTGTAATTTGTGTGTTGTTGGTTTTTATATTGACCATTTTCTATTTAGAAACCTTATTGTAATCAACCACACCTTTATCCTCATGGGGACTTTCCATTGGAAGAATTCTTGGATCATTAGTTAATGGTAGGGGACATAACTCTTAACCCTATGGTTGGATAACTGGAATATATATTTAATATTTGGATTTCACTAATTAAATGTGTACCCTAAAAATTATATAATGAATGGGTTTATTCCTTGGAGTCCTTTCGGTTTAAATATGAATTTGACCTATATTATGGACAACCATTGGGTGAGAGAACCATGAATATAATTAAATATTCTAATGGACTGATTTGTGTTTTTTATAATATGATACCATAGTTTATTTACTTATATATAATCCCTATGTTATGAATTATTTCTTATCGTTATGATAGATAGTCAACTTTGATATAAATGAAACTCGTATATGAACAATAAATGGAAATTTACATAATTAAACATTGATATTTATGATGTGATATTCTGAAATCCATACTATATGAAAGGACTTGTGTTCCATGTTAAAATTATTATATACTAGGCTTGGAGCTATCACATTCACACTTATGGTCTTGAGGTCACCTAACCAATACTTTTTGTCCACGTGAGAGAGTGAGAGATTGGGGAAGATTAAAAATTGCTATCATAGGAGAAGGTATTATTTTCTTTTCATTTACTCTTTGGGAATGGTATAAAGGATACTAGGATATTGCGGGACATGGTAATAAGCTTGTTCATGGGAGTAATTATCCCATACATTGGGGAAAATTCAAGTACCCAAGGTCAGGATTGATATTTAATATTGTTTTCTTATTATAGTTGATGTTATTTCACCATGGTTGATTCACATGATGTGTGAGGTTGTCATTCATTGATGTTTTTGATTCTTTAGGTTTTTACAAGTGGACCGATATGGCATGATATGAGTATGCCTGCATCATACTATGCACATATGGATATATATATATATATTTCATGTATTATTCATAATAGGGACATATTTATATGAATGTGAAATATTGTCTATGTATAATATTATAATAAATATCTATAATATCTAGATAAATTTAATCAATTGATGTCCCCTGCTAAAAAACGAGTAAGACACATTTTGAGAGACCAACAGTCACCAGTTCTCGGTTATTGTCATTGGTTGAGGTTGACATTGTTGATAGACAGTTCTCCAAGGTGTCTATTTTTATTTCATAGAAAATTACTCATCATTGGCATCAACTTTAATGTTTGGATAGTGGAAATATGTATGCTCCAAAAAAAACTGAACTGGAGCTTCCTGATGTTCCTGAGGATCAGATGTTTGTCTAGATTTGTGGAGGATACCTAAGTGTCACTCAATCCATAGAAATGGATATTGACCATATGGTTATTAAAATGTCTATTATCAAAATAGAGTTTCAGCTATAGCATCCACCTAAGTTCGTAATGGAAGGAGAAACCCAGGTATCCCACTTCTGGATCGAGTCAGTCTAGAAAATCTTCAATCATCCTGAGACAACCATAGAATAGAGGCTGAATATGGCCTTATATATTCTCTATTAGACTACAAATCATTGGTGGGATATTATAGAGGAATTTGGGTATCATGATGATCTATCTTAGAAGGAATTTGAAATTAAGTTCCTTATCCATTTCTCTACTGATACATTATGGGATGAAAAATATCATGAGTTTATATATCTGATGTAGGAGGGAATTTTAGTGCTAGATGTTAGACATGTCACTGACCTATATAACTCTGTTCCATCTTTATCTATTGATGATATCTCTAGGGGTGATATTTCTAGGATGTATTTTTTTATGAAATTAGGTCAAACATGCATTTCATAGTTTAAGAAACTTTTAGGATGTGACAAACTAGAAACTAATCGTGTAATGGAATCTACAAGAGGCCCCGAGTAATGCTCTGGTTGTTTTAGAAGGGTCAACTAGGATCCCTTCATTGAGTAAAAAAAGCACCACTAAGATACATTCCTCCAAGTCAGTAGTGGGAATATTATTCAGTGTAATAGAAATCTATCTATGGACTATGTTACATTACAATGATATCTATGTGGAAATTTTTTCCATAAGTTCCCTTATCATCCTTACCCTACAATTGTGTATCATATCTGTGGAAGAATATGTAATCTTCTGAGGATATGTATAAACATTCCAATGAAGACCAAGGGTAGTGGATCGGGATAGTCACCTAATTCCATAATGGACTCAACTACCCCTCAGTAACATTATAGTTGTAGTTACAATGGTCATTCAGGACAAGGCATAGGTTGTGGTATCCAAGTAAATTGTCAAAAGTTCCAAGAAGGTGAAATATATCAGGGTATTAAGACTAGATCCTAGGGAAGAGGGATGAGTTAGTTGCAGTTTATGTAGACTACATCAGCTATCGTGTATGCAAGACCATCCACCATCATAGGTAAAAGTATTATATCATCTAACTTATCATGTGTTTGTTTCGTACAATATTATCAAATTCATTTCAATATAACCTTTTTCAAATGGATTGGACGAGGATTTGGAATTATTGGATGGATAATTGACCATCAAAGAACATTTGGTAGTTCCATCAGAAAATATCAAATGTTGAAATGCATGTCCTATATAAATTGGTGGTTACCATTTATTTTGGTAATTGTTCATAAAGTAAACGATAGGATTCACATTTCATTTTTGAATGTATTATTATTTTCCATACAACTATAAAATTTCTATTACAATAGGATAGCTACCTTTCTATATCTTGAAGGAGTTGGTAATTTTCACTAGGCTCAGTGGGATCATCAAGTTGTTTATTCAGGGCCAATTCAGTGCCTACTAGATTGTATCCTGAATTTATATCCAATATTTCTCTAGATGATGTTGGATTATATCACAATTAATTCCTCCAATAGTATAATATTTTCAATTTGTTTTCCGTAATGAGTTCTATGGATTACCACTTGATAGACAGAGTAAGGTCATGATCACGTTAGATCCTAGAGCAGAGCCAATTTCTATACCTCCATACAGAATTGATTCAGAAGAAATATGGGAGTAAAAAAGATCAGTTGGATGATCTATAATCTAGAGTCTTCGTACAACCTATTAAATGTCCTTGGGTTTCTCTAATTATCTTCACCTAGAGTGTCGATTGGTATTTGAGATCATGTGTGTATTGTTGAATGATGAACCAAATAATGATTAGAACAAGTATCCCCTCCCAAAAATTCATGGTCTCTTGGATTAGATGATAGGTACTAATATCTTATACTAGATTTATATGAGTACATCATACCGATATTTTATAGTGAGATAATAAAATATACCTCAAAATAATTTGAGGAGAAGATACGTATTGTATGATTTATTAGTGGTGTTGTTTGGTTTGACTAAAGTACTAGAATTATTCCTAGCTTTTATGATTATAATCTTTCAGCCTTTTCTAGATTGGTTTGTGGTGGTGTTTGTCGATTATATCATATTCTAGTAATATTAGGTAGATGATCATACCAATCATCTTAACATTGTCCTCATTATAATGAAGAAGTATTGAAATTAGGAAATGAAAAGCAAATAGTCCTTTTAGATTAATAAAGTGAACTTCTTCGGACATGTTATCATAGTGATAGGATGGTTAGTAGACCTAGATAAAATTTCATCCATGGTATCATGGGAACATCACAATAATTTATTTTAGATTTGGATCATTTTTGATTTCGTAAGTTATTATCGATGCTTTAACCAATATTTTGTCAATTTAGCAGTATCGATGTCTGGTCTGAGTACGAAAGGGGTGATTTTTGTTTGGTTTGATGCATATAATAGATATTTTTAGGAGTTGAAATTCATTCAGAACTCAGAAACAATAATCACTTTACTAGTTCTGGGTAAATCATTTATCATGTACTATCATGTATCCAAAGTTAGACTCAGAGCATTTCTAATGAAGGAGGATCGAGTGGTTGCTATGGATCCAGGAAGCTGAGACCGTATTAGCGGAATTACACAAATCATGTTATGGATTTCATTGTAGTGGTACATTTCATATTATTCTATAGATAATATATCATGTGTTAGAAGTTAATGGTATACATTAATGACAATGACCTCAGGTATATCTTTTCTATTTGAGGCATGAACCTTTGACAAAGAAGGTGGGTCGAGTATCTATAGTATTTCAAATTCGAGTTGGTGTATACTTGAGGATAGGGGAATGTACATGGTAATTATTTGAACTAAAAGACATATAAAAAGTAAATATAGGATTATTTAGATACGTGGAAGATGATGCACCTCTTTATAAACATCCATCTAGATGTTTAAGAGTCTAAATTCTGATTATCTATGACTCTGATATATATTATATGCATTCTTTTGGATCAGATTGAGACTGAGCAGTTATCTTATCCAAATGTTCATGTTTTTAGATACAACATATATATTGGGGAGAAAACATCATGATGGTCTCTTGGTAGTGGAAATTATCTTATTTTTCATCACCGATTATGGGATCTCATGGGCTTAAATGTCGAGATGATTAAGGTGTTTAATCTTTGAGATGGGCAGTGCATCCCGGTTTGACAAATATGTATTGTGATCTCGGTAGATAAAACTTGAGGTCAGGAATGAAGAAAGGTGTAGAAATATTATTGGATATATATTTCAATAGTCAGCAAGTGAAATCCAATCATGTGAGGATGACTTGGATTTTAAATCCTTTTCGCATCACTGAGTGGGAATGGGGTGATGTCACTATGGATTTTGTTATAGGATTACTCAAGACAACCCATAAGAATGATTCTAAATGGGTGATTGTGGATAAATTGATGAATTAATCACACTTATTTGCTATTAAAGAGACCTTCACAGTTGATTATGTGCGCAGTATTTTCACTCATGATGTGGTTTGGTTGCACGATGTTCTAGGGATTATCATTTCATATAGATATCCTAATTTCACATCACATTTTAGTAGGGTATTCAAAATTCTCTGGTATCATTGGTTGTTTTGATCAATTCCAATCATCCTCAGTTTGATAGTCAATATGAATAGACTATTCATGTATTTGAGGGTATGTTATGACCATGTGTTTTTGTTTTTTTTCATGGGGTATGTATAAGGCACTCATAGAGTTTCATATAATAATAGTTTACATGAACTGATCTCAATGGAAAATTTTGAGGCTTTTTATGGAAGTTTATGATGTGTGATTGTTTAATTGTAGGAGGAAGATGAGTTAGCTCTTATTTGTCTTAGTTCCACGCAGAAAAAATATAAGAATGTTCAGAATATTATATAGTGGTTGGTGACCACGTAGAGCAGCTAGAAATCATATGATGACTATCATATATGACCACTGTAATTCCAAGATGGCCATAATGTTTTCATTAAAGTGTTCCCAATATTAGTTAAATTACGTATAATCAAATAAGAATGGTATCACCCAAGTTTTTCAGTCCATTTGAGAAAGTGGAAAGTGTCGGTCTAGTGGTGTACTTGTGGACCCTTCCATTGCACTACAATGCGATGCATGACATGTTCGATGTGTCATAGCAAAAAATAAATCATCCAGACCCTTACTCTATGATATATGTAGAATACATAGAGATTTTTGTTGATGAATTTTTCGAGGAGCATCATATATGGGTTTTGGATCATAATGAGAAATATATTTGGGGTGGGACTATAACATTGGTTTGAGTGCAGTGGAATCAAGGGTGAGTTTGAGAGGATACTTGGGAGAGGGAGTCAGATAAGTTAACACAGTGCCTAGATTTTTTCAATAATACCTTATATAGATTGTTGTATAAGCTTAGGGTTGAGGTGTTACATAGTGGGGAAGTTCTAAGATCCCTTCTATTTCGATTTTTACCACTCTTGAATTTTTTTTTAACTTTTATTTCATGTAATCGATTCCAAATATTTTGAACAAGGTGGTAGATTTCCATCATTGATACATTTTTTTTAATAAATTCAGTCCCTGGATTCATGAAAACATCAAAAAACCATAGAGGATTCATAGGTATAGTTCTTATTAGGGAAAATGACTTAATGTCCATAGATGTATGTTTATCTATATTAATGGAGTCTGTGTAAATAGGTTAACACTTTCATAGGTTCACAGGTTCTTGAGAATATTTAATGGGCTTTCAATTTTTTATGTGACAAATGGGATGAAAACCCACCAATTGAACATTTAAATGTGGTGAAAGTGGGTTACAAGATATCTAATGTTCAACAGTTATTAATAAAGTAATATTTGGTGATGGGTTTTTTAGCGTCTTCTATTAAAAAATTACACTTCATGTAACTAAATTATAATCCATTTAATTCCTTGAAATTATATATTAATTTACTTTTTGTGGTTAAATTTTCATTCTAATTCATTGAAACCTTCTCTTTTTGACCATAGGGCACCTTCTAGGTGATTTTGGAGTACTAAACTTCATTCCAGATGTCCCAATAATGCTTTAATCCATGGTAAATGGTTTTGTATAGTTTCTCCCCTCTCTACATCTGTTCTAAAACTATTTATATGATATCCTTTGACTGTGCGCATTGTTTGTTTTTATCATGATCAATTTTGATCATGGAACCTCATTGGGATCATCTGTACCTTCTTCTTCATGGTCATTTTCCAACGGAAGCATTATTAGATAATCAGTTAATGGTAGGTGGCCTAAATATTAACTCTATGGCTTCATATTGTCCATCTTCATGAAAAGTTTTGATTGAGGCAACATAACGTGCACAAAAATTATTTAAATAATGAATGGGGTTATATTTTAGAAGTGTTTGGTTTCAATAGGCTTCTAACATGGCATATAGATACTAGTTGGATGAGCAAACCATGAATATAATTGAATTGACTAATGTATTAAAGTGTTATCACCACGATATGATACCTTATGTGATTTCTTGATTTAGAATCCCTAATTTGTGAATTATTTATTATTTTTATGACATTATGTCAATTACGATATAAATGAAAATGGTATGTGAATGAAAATGGAAATTCTCATAATGAATCATTAAGACTTATGATAAGATATAGAGATATCCACACTGTGTGACTGGACTTGTGTTCCATGACTAAATTATTATATATTGGGCATGTCACTACTAGATTCACACTTGTATGATATAATGAATAAATTGAGTGGGATTGTCCCAGTCCCATGTTGTAATGGTTATAGTAAAGATGATCTACCTAATGTTATGAAATGATTCTTATAGAGATTTGACCGAGATGCCATAATGCTTGTATAGATTTTACCCAGATGTAAAGCTGGTTATAGGGATTTGACCAAAATATTTGTGATTGTACTATGGTTATATGGTAGTAGAAGGAATGGTTGAAATATATGATCAAAGAAATTAAATCATGGCACTGAAGTGTGTTATGTTTCTATGGTTATTTGGTTGTGGGTTGTATAGTTACAATAAATGTTCATTGATATTTTTCTATGGAAGAAAATAATATTGTTGGATTTATTAATTGTTAAATTAATTAATACACCTATTTATAACATTAAGGGATACACTTCTTATCAGACAGGTTTGTTTAGACACGATGTTGTATAACTACTATGTTATACTCACGCCCTATTCATGTGTTGATTTCGTACTCAAGAAGATTACATGGATGTAGGTTTGGAAATTGGAAAAGGACCTTGTTATTTATTTTTTTCTTTATTGGATGGGTTGGAGTTTGGAGATGGGACTAACAAGGGGTTTCATACCAAGTACTGTTGTGTCCATTTATTGGTAATCTAATGATTTAATTATATTATATCTAATTTGAAATTTATTTAAATTTTATTAGATCATTAGATTATACATTTATGATTTATTTTATAATTCAGTCCGATTTTATTGTTGGTTCCCACTGCATAGATACTTTTATTTAATTCATTTGCACATATTATTTATAAAACCCTAACACTATATAATAGGGGGTATAATCTCCCCACTATAAATTTCACACCCGTTAATAATCGGAAATCTCTGTCAAATGGGGAGGTATGGTCGTGGTCTCTTAAGCATCCCTTTATTCTACATGAGAGAGTTCGGGATCAGGGGATTTTACATGACCACATTCCAATATAATTCCCTATAGTATATAACCATTACCTCATGAATTATAGGAATATATAGTCACACCCATAATTTAAGCTATATAAGGGTCACTGAATGTAATTTGGGTTATCCCATCATATTATAATTTTCCGGAACAATAAATAACTTACATTGAGCTTACACTTCAACATAGTACTCATAAAAATAATCATTATTACTTTTATAACTTGATTAACCCATGGAAAAAATGGGACCCCTAATAATCACATTCAAACATGACTATTTTGTGTAAAATAAATCACTTCGATAAAAATATCCTTAAAAATGATTAAACCATTGAACATTATTTTGTTCTATAATAACCACATTGAAACATGATTAACCCATAGAAAATTAATGGGTTCCATAAATATATTTTAAAAAAAATTAACACATCCGTATAAATAAAGATTTTTGAATAATAATATAATATCCCCATTAGATCATAAGTAACAACATGTATTATTTAATTTGTTGAATGGAAATACTAATAAAATATCACTAAATTTTTTATAGAAAATAAACTATTCATTTTATAAATAACCATTAAAAAATAATGAATCAACAAATATTATGAAAATAATTTTCTTCTAAAAATTCCTTGGAAAAATATGAAGGAAACATAAATGAAAATATTTTAAATATGATCTAATATTCATTCATGTGTTAAATATATAAAATAAATATTCATTGATTTTTTTTTTTGAAAAATGGTGTGAAAAGTGACCAATTTGGAAAATGTTAGGCATTTCCTTTTAAACTTTTTTAAAATAAGATTAAATATCCTAAAAACTGGATTTATTAATTAATTTATTTTTATAAAAGATTATTTTTAGAAAATATTTACAATACATGGATATGGAAGAGGTAGATACCTAGTCTAAAAGAAAAAATTACAAGATCAACAACACTTATTAACAAATTTATTGATATTATTTTAATTAATAAGGGAGTAAATAGAAATAAATAATTTTAAGTACATTAATAAATAGTGGATAATAAATTTATGTGGTTCTAGAAAATAATATCATATGACTTCCTCTAATTAAACCTAGAACCTAAAGAATCATAAAAGAAATAATATTGTAACATAATCTTTTTTTTACATTGGTAACTCTTCAATATTAAGACATCATAAATAATTACTCAAAATGATACATTAAATATCATTAAAATAAGAAATTTCATGATACAAAATATCAAAGGGTAGTATATAGACCTCAAAAATTAATATAGGTTTATATAATAGACATCTCTAAAATAATGAGAATTTAAGAGGAATATCCTTTACCAAGATCATTCCATTGAATTTGGGAAATAATAAATGAACCGATTATGTTTATCCAATGTAAATAAAAATAAATAAAGTTAAAATACAAAAAAAGATAATAAAAATTCATTATTAGCATAATCTTATAATGTCAAATACAATGAATATGTAGTATATAATAATGAAAATAAACTAGTTATGCAATTATTTTCTCCTTGGTAACATTCAATTCAAATCCACAAGGATGAAATAATTAAAATTAAAACATAAAATAACATGAATTATCAATTATTAATGATATTAAATATAAAATATGTATTATATTCGCAACATGAAAAAATATGTGTTGAATAATACGTTTGTCTCATAAATGTAAAAGCGAGAGGAGAAATTCCTACCATGAGTCCAACATGTCACATGTGTCTTTAACTTCATAAATACTAAAATATATGTTAATTATTGATTTTTCATGATAACACTTTTCATTATTAATTTTCCATTTATTTTACTTATTACCATTTCATACACAATTTCATAATTATTTATGTTTACATCAAGTGTTTTGATGATATTTGGATTAAGTGTCGAAAATGACAGATATAGGTTGACTATTGGTAAAAATGGTCCTTATTCAACAAGTATAGAATAATAATCATGGAATAATTATCATATATATACACTATTTGTAATTTTAAAACCAATCACTATGTATTTTTATGAGAAATGAACTTTGTTACAATCATGGATATTGTAGACCATTCGTTCGCATCAGTAACATTTCTATTTTTCAATAAAAATTATGCAAATAATATACACATTATTTTACCTATAAATAATGATAATAATATCACAAATATAATATTAATTCTTTAAATTTACTTATATATACCATCCATGTGTTTACTGGTGAAAAGAGAGTCATAATGCTTCTTGTGGTAGTCTAAAGTACATATGAACGACATTATCATTTTATGTGTAAGAAAGATAAAAATATATTTTATTTTATTAATTAAAACTATTAAATTAATATAATAATTGATTCATTTATATCACATATATTCATTAACATTATACTTACTACATTCCATGTAAAACGATAGTGATAAATGAATAACATCACTAGGTGAGGTGGTAGTCTTATGTGCACACGAGTGACGTTATCGTTTCCACCATGAAATAGATAGCAATAAAGGTATAGGTGATATCATATTACCGAAAGAATAAGATATTTTAAAATATATATATATATATATATATATAATTTTAATCCCCTGTTATATTATGTCGTGAGAGACGATGATAGAAAACGAATGGCATCAGTTCACAAAGTGGCGGTTAAACCAAGACATAAATGATGTTTCCATGTCCCATTAAATAGAAGAGGACATGGATTTAAGTTATTAAAATAACATTATAAAGTATCATTTTAGGGTCTATTATTGTTATTATATAAAAATAATTAAATATTATTTTAATGAGGTGGATGAATAAATAAAATAATAAATCATGGTTAAGTATTATAGGTCTTCTTCAAAAACATCATTAGGTAAGCACCAAAATCATTCTTATGATGACTTAGTGATTAAAATAATGGCTATAATATATGAGTATGGAATAATGGAATAATATTTTCGATTATTTATTGATCCAAATTTATTTTATGGTTCTAATAATAGAGGATAAGGGATGTACTTTTATAAGTGTGCTGAGTTGCTCAATTTTAATTATTTCAATGAAATGGTTATAACCCAGATTTTTGCATGAAAAAGAATCCCAAATGGATCATTATTAATAATTTTAAATTTTAAAGTTAACAAATTTCTATCCAATAGTTTTTAGATATGTTTTTAGTCATTTAAACCATTATATTTTTAATTTAACCCCCGAAAAAACAGTTTTCAATTTAAGCATAAGAATGTTTTTCTAATTTTTTTTAATATTAATTATGGTAAAAAATCATGTTAAAATTATTATATAATATATATTATTCTCATTAGAAATATCGAATCCATTTTACCAAATTCTATGCAAATAAAATTAAATTTTTAATTTATTACTAAACTTGCATATGAGATGAAAAAGCGGGTTTTCCAAAAGTGTATTTTTCAAGAGAAATATGATTTTGTATTTAATATATGATTAATAATAATAATAAATTTATGAATAAAAAATAATTTTTATTATATAAAATATTTAAATTTCATTTAACCAATTTCTCATTAGGTATTATATTAATTATTTAAAATTTAGAAATATTATTCAAAATAAAATTTTTTTTTGAAAAATACCGCTTTATACACAAAAAAATTGTAATAAAATTAAATATAAATTTTAATAAATATAAATAAATAGATTAAATTTTTTAATGAAAATATTTATTTTATTGAAATATTATTCAAGACATAATGGTTCTTTTAAATTACATTAGTTATTGAAAATGAATTCATTATTTACAAAAATCAGTACTTTTCACTATTCACTGAAAAATATATTTTTTTTAAAAAACAACCAAATTTTATGATTATATAATTTTGATATGATGAATTATAAAATAATGTCAATTTTTTAAAAATAATCTTTTTAAAAGTGGTAAAATTTAAATTTAAGGTATCTTCTGAAGGTGCGACACATCTACCTTTTAGAAAATTACAATTTTTCCCAAAAAACATTTCTTTTTATTCCAGATGATTCTAATTTTATTTTTTAATAAAAATATAACCAGTGAATTAATTTTATAATTTATTAAACCATATAATCATCATAATTTTGGTTCTCATTTTTATACCCTCCAATTTAATGGGAAGGTTATAATAGTTGTATATTTCACAATTGATTTTAGATTTTTGTTTGTCAAACATTCTATCAAACATAGTTTTCATTCCCATAATATGTGGGTGTCATGTAATAAACTATATCAAATAAATTATATTTATTTAAAAATAAATATAGCATAATTACTTGGAGGGTTTTACATTCCCATATATGCTTACTGCTGTGTGTCGTGTATGCTATCGAATATACTTTTCTTCTATTAAAATCTCATAGTGTTACACATATTATATAGATTCTTATTTCATCAAATGGTACCATGAGGCATTTTTTTTCTAAATACCTCATCCCATAATAGGATATTGATTTTACATAAGGACCTTATATCCAAATGTCTTTATTGGAGTCTCAATGACAAGTACTATTTCATCACACAAGGACTTGACAACAGGTTTTTTATGTATGAAATTATTAATTCCATCAGTATGAGATTAGTATTATAGATATCCAGGTTTAATTTATTATCATGGATAAAAAATAATTTTAGTTTAATTATTATTATGGATTCATGTTGTTTATCAATTCATATCATAATATTAATGCCATTTTTATTTTATTATTTCTTTATTTATATATTTCCCTTACTGATCATTTGATCTCACCACTTATTATGTTTCCACTTCACCAATGTTATCGAAAATTTTACAAATGAAATTATTCGGCATATAACATGTAGGAAATAATTTTTTGGATATATTTAATACTTATTGTTTATTAAGTAGTTTCGTATATAATTGGACAATTTTCCACTTAAAACAAAGAAAATGGAATTTACTATTTTATGTTTTTCATAATTATTCAAATAAATAAACATTAAATAATCCTCTAAATTTAATATAAGTAATAATAATTTCTTATTTTATGATTATGGATGATTAAATATTTGATTTTATAAGTGCTTTTAAAGAAATTATGTGTCTTTGATCACCAGATCCAGGAGTGTGGGTTTGGGGCATCATAGTTGGTATCAAAGGAATAATTTAGATATCATTTGGAGGTTATGATTTTTATTTATTATAATTTAAGGGTTCAAAATTTTCGGATGATTATAATATAAATGGTATAGTAATCACTTTGTGATATATAAATAATTTAATGTTAAGGAAATAGTGCACATTTTATGTGGTCATTAGGATAATAAGTCATTAGTGAAAACCCTAGAAATAAGACTATTTATTGGATAACAAAAAAAAGTTTGGTAAAGTATATTTTATGTGGTTTGACCTACCAATACAACCCTATTTTGATAAATGAAATTTGATTTTCTTGTTATATAAATGCACCATGGGGAATTCACCTCTTAAATGGTTGACTTATTATTATCGCAATTATCACTCTAGTGCATGATGAGTAATACTAAGACTATACACCCAGTGAGACACTTCAAGGGGGTATTATTTTGTTAATCACATTATCATTAAGAACAATTTTTGAGGATTTAATATATAATTACTTTAAGGTATTGGGTTAATAACAACAAGTGATTCTAACTAAACACAAAGTAGATTTAATTGGAAGTGTTAAAGGATGAAATGATGGTTTCACTATGGAATACATATTTGAATTGAGTTTTCACATTCATATGACTATTCACTCTGATTTTAATTATAATCTTTTCAATTATTAGTATTTGGTTGAATCAATATCATGGGAATGAATATAAGAAGGTTTGTACCTAGAAACCAATTTATATTATAGCCTAATAATAAAGAATATGTAATTCATTAATAATATATGTATATTCCTATTATGATTGAAAATTTTATTTTCCTTGTCTTACCAATGTTAGTGAGTTTTATATCACAATAAAAATAAATTCTTGATACTCTAACCTATTTTAATGATTGAATTGATATCAATCAATGATAATTTGGTATATTTTAAGTGTTATTACAAATTTTGTGAAACATTTAATTTATATTCTACATTATTTTAAATTTATTAGTATTATGGCTTATATTAATTAATATTAACAACATTCAAAAGTTATTTTATTACAGGGCTATATTTTGGGGTATAAATATTGGAGAAAATATTAATGAGGTTAGTATAACTCTTATGTTTAATATATATATCGTAATGAGATAATAAAGGGTAGTTATATTTTGAATAATTTTGATAATAATTAGTAACCTTAGGGTTTTTAAGTGATTCATGATAATTTTAGATAATTTCATCTCATTTTTGGGATGATGATATAAAGAGACTATTGTGTAACAATATACAATTTCAGTGTAAATGATACTGAGTTTTTTTGTAGAAATATATAATCAAATTTTCGTTTTTCATACTATAGAATAAAATTATTTTTGTAAATTTGAATTATTGAGATTATATGATTTGGGTATATATATCCTTTATTGTATGTGATTATAGATATGATAATTTTTTTTAAGAAGGTTAAGACGGATTTTGAGGGAAAATAATTAAATGGTTATTGGGGTTAGAATATTTTAAGAAAGGTCATGGTAGATATGATCTATATTTTATGTAATATGTTATCACGTTTGAGATAACCCAACTCAAAGTTACCAAGGTTTGACAAACAATGATATAAGGTGAATTAAGATTGATTTTGGTATAACTAAAGGTACTATAGGTTTACATGGTGATAATAGTAAAATGTTTTGTGGGGGAATCCATTTTATGTTATTAATTATAATAATTTCCCTATATTTTTATTGTTTAGTCAGCCATGTCATCCCTTTTTATTTTTTTAATTTTAGTAACATGATGTAATTGTGGATGTGATGGATAATACATCGATTGAATCAAGGAATTACCCAATTGAATGGGATCTGGAGTGAGATATATTATCATTAGTCCATAGAAAAAATCATGAAATATAATTAAAAAATTTAATATACAAGAAGTCCCAAAAAAGTAATTGATAGATTGTGTATCTAGAGAAATCAAGTAATTAGGGTCATTAGACACACAAGTATATGGGAAAGGGTAGAGATACAAAAATTAATTTCATATATTGTAGTACAGTAAAGAATTATTAAAATTAATGTCCCAATCAAAGGATTAATGAGGTGTATAGTCACAAAAAAAATACAGTCATGGATAATCCTATAGAAAACCTCTTAATGAATCAGATGTTAGTTTTCACTTGAAATTTTCTATTATCCTATGTCATATAAGTCTCCACCAATTATTGGATATTGATTTATATATAATAATGTTTTATATTTGAAAATATAAACCATTTGTAGAGTTTGTGGAAATTTAATCTCTATAGATATTGCTAAGCATAACTTAGTATAAATCAATGTAAAATTATGAATGCAATAGTTCGCTCTATAGATCAATTATAATAATTTTCTATATAGATAAATCTCTTTCCACATCTAAAATAAAACCATTATCATCTAGAGGTGTAAAGTTAATTATGAGTAACCTATATAAATTAATCTGACATGATGATTAAAATTGTGATTAAACAATTTATTTATGGGTGTATAATGTAACATCCAAAAATTATAATATATTTTTACCTCTAAATAATCCAATTTACTTAATAGCTTTCTCTACACAAAACATCAAACATAAAAAACATGATATTTTTGTAAAAATATAAATATTTTAGTATGTTCATTAAAAACATGCAACTTAAGTGTTAATAATGAATTAGTGTAACAACTTTATAAATTATTTGTATATATAAAATAAATAAGATTTTCTATATAAAAAAATTTCAGTTAGTTTACCTAAAATTATTTATAAGATTCATTATTTTTTAGAGAATTATTTCCAAAAGAAATGACATTAATGATATAAACATTAATATACCATGACGATATATGATTAATGTGAATTTTTGGTTTAAATTAATAAATTTTTAACACTACTTAATTTTTTATATGATCTAAATAAGAATAATGACATTTAAATTTTAAAAATTTCATTTTCTAATTAAACTCATTTTTCATTTATATTTTATTATTTTATACAAAAATTGAATTTATATATTTTATAATTTTTAATTAATAAAAAGGAATTTTATTTCTTATATAATTATATTGAATCTTACATAGTAAGAATTTTGGATGTGTACTCTGAAAAGGGTTTTTTAGTCGAAAATATGGTTTCAATTAAACTGGTATTTTCTATGACTATGTTGTTATAAAAGAATGAAATATAATGTTGTAAATCCATTTAATTAATAAAATCATAATTTTATTAATAATATTATTCATTTAAATTAGAATTCATAGGAAAAAATATTTAAAACTAATTAAAAGGTTGCATTAATAAAAAAATAAGTTTTCAGTCTTTCCTTGGAATCAAGTAGTTTTCGAGGGAGATTCGGTTTTTGATTCCATTATAATCCTCATATATGTTATCTAGTTTATAATAAATTACTTTATGTCATTAAAATGGTTAGTAATGGTATGTTTCTCAGATATATAAATTTAAATCATCCAAATATTATTTCTTAAAAAGATGTTTTTGTGTTTTAAGTGCATTTATTTTTAAATTGTTTATTCAAATATTTATAAATTTTAATTAATAAAATGATTTCCATATTTTAATTTATTTCAATAAACGTGGTTAAAAGGTCAATATTAATTATTTATTTAAAATTAATTATTAAGGTTAAAATTTAATTCCCATATTAAACATAAAATTGGGTAAAAGTTAAAACCAAAATCCAAAAATCACTAGTTTTTTTAAAAAATAATTTCATTTGGTTTTTTTACAACCACAATACTTTTCCTCGAATCATTTTTCTGTTTTTTGACCTTTTGAAATTGAATAGTAACATCACATTATTATAAATGTTAAGGTTACTCCAAAAAACTACCATTTCATTCACTTGTAAATGGTTAACATATTATCCACTTCAAGACTAACCTTGCATAAGAATTTTCCCTTTAAAATATAAAATTATGCTCTCCCTAGAACCCAATACAATGGACATAATATGCTGATGGCTAATATTTAAACTAATCTCTTCAAAATCAAGGAGACTTCCAAAGAAAATCAAAGTACTCATTGTGGGTATGATAAAAAACATAGTATTATTATTAATTATATGACTCAATATTTATCCTATACAAAATAATTAAATAATATTAATATGATTTTTTAATTTAATGCTCCTATTTTAATGTTATTGTCAATATTTATTCATATAATTGATCCATTTAGAAAAACAAAACTGTTCTTTGTGTGATATGTAGACTATTGCCTCCAAGATGTAACACAAGTATTTCCTTCACAAAATTACATGTTTGGATATAAGATTAGAATTAAATGAAAAATATGATTTTCGTTATATAATAAAGGTTTTGGTATGAAAATTTTTAGAATCTATTAATGATATGACAGACAAACAATCATCTATAGTTTAATCGTTTAAAATACAAATGTTAAAATGATTATATTTTATTAAAATCATGTAAGAAAATATCACACAAGTAGCAGAAAATAATATCATTATTATCCTATTATATTGATATTATAACCATGACACATCATAATAGTATATTAAATTAGGGTATGTTCAAGTTTGGATAGGTTTAACTACCAAATTGTACTATAGCATGAATTCATATCATGAATGACTATGGTATCATAATAAATGGTAAATAAAGATATAAAGGCCCAGGTAAATATTTTTTTTGTTTTTGGGGATGTTATATCAAAATTTAATTCATTGATTAATAAACCATTCTTCGATTATCTGGATGCACTGAAACATGCTTGTTAATGATTTTATCTTAGAGGATAAAGAATAAAACCCACGTGAAAAGATTTTGGAATATATTAAATGTTATTTGAACATACATATTAGTACTAAAATTGATTGTGTAATGATTAAATTTTGAATAATAATGAATATAAACAAAAATACTATGAAACATTTACAAATGATCAAATCTATAAACACCTAATGTAGATAATCAGTATAATTCATATTGGGAATTAATACTTATGAAAAGTATGATTGAAAATGGATAAGAGTTATGTTTTTAATTAATATATGAAGATATTTTCTGTGTTATATCATGTTAAATTATATCCATATAATTCAGAAATAAGAGGTAAGGGTTTCTAAATCAATTTCCCTTCATTGAGACATTTATTGTATTAATACACATATTTTAATATTCAAGCTATTTATAATTAAAACATGAGATATTTTATCATCAATACATTTTATTCCATGTTATATAAACATATATTACTCATTTTTACTCTCAAGGGATTCTAATCCAAAAGTGTTACTCAAGCCGTAAGGGTTTACATCATAAATTCTTGTCATTGAGACGTGATTGATATTTTTTCTGATGCTATCGCCAGGGCACACGCACCCATCTGCTTCAGTGCGGTAGGTGCATCTTTTCTTACCCTGCATTCTTGCATTCCAAATTCAATTGGTTTTCACTACTTTTTCCGGGACATTTTCTCCTTGATCAAAACAAGATGATTTGATGTATTTTCTTCCTTCAATGGATTCCTCCTCGGAACTCGTCACCTAGTCCGGGTGTCCCTCAGATATTTAATAAGTTGTTCGTGAATCTCGTTCCCAGTGCCATATCTTCATGGACACTACTTAATTACAGTACTTCCATCAAGACATTTCTTGGGGTATTGACATGGTAGCAACCTTTGGTCGTAGTAGACAGTAATATCAGGCTTGTCGAGGCATATCTGGATGCGTGAACATTAGAAAACCTATAGTATTCCTCATAATAGGGAATCTCAAGGGCATAGAAGATGAGGCATCCATGTCGAATGCGGGGAATCATATTCCATAGACATGGCTCTAAAGTTTTCCTCAACTTACCATGTTTAACACGGGGTACACCGCGAGTTTAACGTCTTGAGGAGGTGGTTACGAAAAAGGTGTGTCGTCCGAGGTTTTCCTTGGGCATCTAACATTTATCAAGAGGTAGGCCATGAGTTTAATGTCTTGCGAAGACAGTATGAGGGTTATCAGAACATCTCATAGAGACGGATCAGATTGGTATATCCCAAGGAGGGAACACCTGGAAGATGGATGGATCAAAACGCCCAATGAGGATGAATACGAGGTGGTGTTCCCCAAGGAGGGGACATGTCACACCGTAATGGATGATCTAAACACCATGGAGGGTGGATCAGGGAGAGTGCACCCAAGCATGGGGAACACCCAGGATTTCCATTGGCCGGGATTGAACCTCATAGAGGTTTCTTATATACCATGTGTAGAGGAATGGGATCAAAACCCATGTAGTTCTAAGGGGTAAGAAATCGAAGTGTACACAGAGGTCAACACCCCAGAGACATGCTGAGGATTAAGCATGGATAGTAGCCCAAGTATTGTTAGGAGTAGTGATGTAATGGATGACATGATCCCACCATGATGTGGAAGCATGGGTAAGAAACAAGATGGATGATGTAGAGTTGAATGAAGTTGAGGGGGGATAAAATAGGATAATTGCAAGGGTGAAAGTGATGTTGGTCTTTATCCACAACTAGACTTCCGACGTATCCTAGTGGCAGGGAATCAAAGTCTGCATAGTTCAGTGGGATGATGGAAATCCTGAGGAGGTGGCCCATGAGAATGGACACATGGATGGGACCCGAAGGAAGTGGAGCCTCTGGGTGGGGAATTACTTTCCCGAGACACAAAGGGTCAAGGGAGAGATCAAGATGATACATGAGTGATGGGCTTGAGCCTCAGGTGGGGCTTCCTATGTATCCTTGTGGCAGGTAATCAAAGACCACGTAGTTCATCTGATGATGGATTACTGCTGAATGAGGTGAAAACAAATTACCAATGAATAATG
Source organism: Viscum album (assembly GCA_963277665.1). Classification (NCBI taxonomy): domain Eukaryota; kingdom Viridiplantae; phylum Streptophyta; class Magnoliopsida; order Santalales; family Viscaceae; genus Viscum; species Viscum album. The sequence goes on from OY728155.1 coordinate 1,454,468,262, forward strand.
TGACAATAGTTTACTGCGGAATTGAGGTCCACAGTTTAACGTCATGTTAGATGGGGGTGAATCGACGTGAAGGGGGTCAGAATAACCAAGTGGTGGGATTGAACCTCGTGAGGCCTCCTACGTACCATTCCATGACATGGATCAAAGTCCTTGTAGTTTGAAAGATTGGTGTGTCGACGAACCTACGTGGTGATGGACCTTGGTCTAATGGGTGATGGGATTAAACCTCAGGGAGGTTTCCTATGTACCATGCCTTAACATGGATCAAAGTCCATGTAGTTCGAGTGGAAGGTGTCGGGGAACCAATGTGAAGATGAACCCTGGTCCGACGGTAGTTGGGTTTTAACATCATAAGGATTCCTTGGTACCATGCCTTGACATGGATTAAAGACCTCATAGTTCAGAAAGGGCTTTTTCAGCAAACAGACGTGAAGGTAAACCCAGGGGTCCAGTGGTGGTAGGCTTGAACCTCGTGAGGCTTCTTACATATCATGCCTTGACATGGCTCAATGTCCCCGTAGTTCGGGATGGTGTGGGTGTCGACAAAACGGCATTAATAAGGACTTTGGTACATGTATATGGTGGGATTGAACTTCAAGGAAGATTCCAACATACCATGGATTGACAGGGATCAAAGACCATGTAGTTCAGGTGCACAGTTTAACATCATGTGGGATGATGGTAAAATACAATTTAATCTCATGTGGGATGATGGTGTTTTCTTGGTCGATGCTTACTCTAAGCCCACGCGAGTCATGCTCGGTGTGAGAAACAAGAGGCAGCCGGGACCTAATGATCACATCACAAAAGATGAGTCTGTCGGATGTGATGTAGGGCTTACACGTGGAGCGAAACAGGGAGAGAGAGATTTGGACATACTCTAAGTCATAGGCCCTGGTGCCACTAAGGAGTGGCAACGATGGATGGGGGTTAAACAAGGGTACTACCCGGGTTCCACTATAGAGCAACAATCGTGGATGGGGATTACATAAGGAAGCTTCCCTAGTGCCGCTATGGAATGGAAATCGTGGATAGGGCATATGCATGGAAGCTGACATGGTGCTTCTATAGAGCAGAAATAGTGTATGGGCCTTATGAAAGGATTATTCCAGCAATGTCTTCCTTATTTCTGGCCATGAGGGCATCCTATCCCACTGGTGTATTGAGGTTTTCACGTATGCGTTGGTGCACAAGAGAGATAATTCCAAGGGAATTGGAATTAGTCCAATCAAAGGTAGACAGAGAGTATGAATTACCTGCCCAATATTCGGAATGCAATGGGGGTGGTGTGGTGATGGAGGATAGCTATTGACTGTGGCAGAAACACATCATCCATATCGCATTAGCCTGAAATGAGTATAGGAAAATGAGGGTGGGCTGTTTACTGTGTTCGAAACACAAGACATGTCGCAGATGTCATCAGAAGTCTTCTGGGGCATTGGCCTAGGATGGTAGGTGAGCCGATATGGCATGGGACCAGGACATTAGGGGGTCCCTCTAGACATGGAAGTGGATGAGGATTTGAATGAAGGAAGAAAAGCGTGAGGTGGAGTGGTGGAATTTTTGAACGGATTCCAACACTCTTGACATTATGCCATTGTAATCATTGAATTATTCATCTCATTCAAGGCACACAAGTCATCTCTTGTTTTGAGTAAGAGGCATCCTATATTTGGAACATAGGGTACACTACAATTTTGAGTCATGTTGAGAGTACTGTTGGCATCTCATGCTTGGATCATAAGGAATCCCTTATTTGGAGTAAGTGTCATCCTATGATGATCATCTAGGGATTACTACAGTTTAAAGTCATGCAGATAGGACAATTAGGTGTCTTATTCTTGGAGTATAAGGAATGTCTTGTTTAATGAAAGAGGCATCCTATGATTGGTACATAGGGTGTGCTATAGTTTATAGTCAAGTATAGAGGACTGTAGGAATCTCATTCTTGGAGCATGAGCCATCTCTCATATTAGGAAAGAGGCATCCTATATTAATCATATAAGGATTACTACATTTTAAAGTCATATAGATATAACTACAAGGTTTCTCATGCTAGGAGCATAAAGCTTCTCTTGTTTGGAGCAAGAGGCATCCTATAATAGAAACCTAGGGAACACTACAACTTATATTCATGTTGATACGAATGATAGCATATCATGCTTTGAGAATAAGGAATCTCTCGTATTGGTCAAGAGGCATCTTATATTGATCATATTGGGATTGCTACAGTTTAAAGTCATATATATAGGATTATTAGAATCTCATGCTTGGAGCATAAGGCATCTCTCGTATTTGGAAAGAGGCTTCCTATATTGATCATATAGAGATTACTACAGCTTAAATTCATGTAGACATGACTATTTGGTGTCTCATTCTTTCATTATAAGTCATATCATGTTTAGTGAAAGAGGCATCCTATGATTAGCACATTGGGTGTACTATAGTTTATATTCATGTAGAGAGGACTATAGGAATCTCATGCTTGGAGCATAAGTCATCACTTTTATTGGGAAACTTGCATCCTATATTGATCATACAGGGATTACTACAATTTAAAGTCATGTAGATAGGACTACTGGGAATCTTATGCTAGGAGCATAAGGAATCTCTTGTTTGGGGAAAGATGCATCCTATGATAGGAACATAGGGAATATTATAGTTTATAGTCATGTTGATAGGACTGTTATCATCTCATGCCTGGAGCATAAGGCATCTCTCGTATTAGGAAACTGGCATCCAATATTGATCATATAGGGATTACTACAGTTTAATGTCGAGTATATAGAAATATTAACATCACCTGATTGGAGCATAATGCATCTCACGTATTTGGAAAGAGGCATCCTATATTGATCATATAGGGATTACTATAGTTTGACGTCTTGTAGATATGACTATTATGAATAATGAGCCTAGAAATGGTTGGTGTTAGGACTTATGAAAGGGAGGACCTTTCTGGTTCAACCTGGCATCAGAGCCATGTGATGGGGTTTAGAGGGGTTTCCTGAGGAATCAATCGACTCAAGGTACCCAAGAAGTTGATGAGGAGGATATCTACTCCGTACATGTGAAAGGGACTAAGAGGAATATGTCGACTCAAGGTGATTCATGGTGTGTAGAGGAGTATCTCAAATCATGGAATTCTATAGGTGAAAGGTGTGTGCGCATAAGGGCGCAATGGAAAATCCCGACGTCCCGGCCTGGAAAGTTTGCGGTGCGACTATCGATTTTTAATGGGGGACTGTGATGGTAGTTAAGGGACTGATCTAGAGGGATGGGAGTGATGCCCAAAAATGACATTGAGGGTGGTTCAGGGGCGCAACCCCCGAAGTATGGACCGGTGGGTATGAAGTTAGATTCCTCGCAATTGATAGGTCTTTGCGAAGTAGCTTCGCGTAGAAAAGATCTTGCGGAGCAAATGCCTCTCGTGGAGCAAGGGAGTCTCGCAGAGCACCGACCTCTCGCGGAGCAAGGGCGGCTCATGGAGCAAAGGCCTCTCACAAAGTAAGAGTGGATTGCAGAGCAAAGGCCTCTTGTAGAGAAAGGGAGGCTCGCCGAGCAATGGGCTCTCGCGTAGTACTCACAGAGCATGGACTCATGGAAAAGCATCACGAAGGAAGCTACTCGCGGAGCATGGACTCAAGGAGCAGTGTCGCGAAGGATGCTTCTCTCCATGCTCCATAAATAGGGAGATCGACTACCCAAAGGGCGAAGTGGCTATCTTGACAATGGGGGGGGGGGGAGATGGGTATTTATAGGCAAGATGTGCCGCGAAGCAATGCTAGCTCAGCACGAAGACAGAGCTTGCTCCTCGGCGGATCGCGAATGTCAAAGGCAATTTTGGAGCATCCCGCCTCCTTCGCTTCGCAGTGGGTTCGTGAATGTCAAATTGATTTTCATAGCATCCCGCCTAATGTGATTCGTGATGGGCATGAGAACGTCAAATGAATTTACGGAGCCTCCTGCCTTCTTTGCTTCACGGCGGCCGCTGTGTTGGGGAACTCTACAAAGGGGCTTCAGGAGCCATTTTTCTTGCCCATATTCAAATGTCCATAACTTCTAATCCGTAACTCAGTTCAGGCCCTACGAACATCCAAATCGAATCTTGAGAAAATATATACAATCTTTTATCTTGTATGGAAGCAATTGGAAAATTTTGGGGATTCGTTTTCTGAGGTCTATAGTATTATAAACCATGTTTTATTTTAGTGGTGTATATATTGATTATTTGAGATATAATATCATGAATAGTTTTTTTAATAATGTTATTTTATTTTCAATTAAATCCCTCTCTTTCAATGGATTTTCATTCAAGGGTTTCTAATTTTGTTAGGGTTTTCTTGGTCTCAATTATTATTCTTTATAATGTTTGTTCAGGTTGTTTTATTTTAATTATAAATTCAATACCCAAGGATATATTTTTACCAATCTCGTTATATTTAATGGGATTTACTATCAAAATAATGTTTTCTAATTCAACTGGTTATTGATTTTTGTTATTTCATCAATTGTGGGGATTTTTGGAAAGTAAATTATCATTCATTAAGTTATGATCATTTTTTGAACTTATTTATTATATGTCGGGAATATTATACCATTTTATTATATTATGTGGTATTCCATTACTGTTTTATGGGGATATAAAATCCCACCACACAAATTTTTTGTAAAATAGTTATCAATTACTATGATATATTTATTTTGATACCATCCAATTTCATAAACTGAATGAATAATAATCATGTTATTGAAGTGTTGTCTTTTTTATATACTCACTGTTCAATATGGTGTGAAAATAACATTATATAAATTAAATTTTCTGATATTCAATTAGAAATCATGATATTTTATATACATGGGGAATTATATTAACATACCATATATATTTATTCCATTATGAACAATTTTTGGGATCTTTAATTATCCACCTTACTATGATTGAGTTATGAACAGTTTATACCTTTTATTGATGTAACACCAAAAAAATTAAAAGAAGGACATTGTATTTGATATCATGTATAACACTCAACACCATGCATATAAAGGAATGTAACACCCTGAGACCATGAAAAATATTTATTTTTAAATAAATTAGATCTCTTTAATATATTTCATTATAATCAATACTAATTTTATCTAATGTTACACACAACAAAATGTTTCTTTGATAACTTATATTACATGCAAGACAATATTTTACCAAAAACAATATTATTAAAATATAATAATTTAATATAATAGTTATAACCTATATATTCCATTAGAGGTTAATAAGATAATTAAATAACTTATAAAAAATCTAATTTACTAATTTTTTGTCTATCTACAATTTATAACATAAATAGAAATAATTTAAAATAAAATGATTTTTTTAAAACTATATTTTGTTCTAAAAGACAGGTTAATCACGCTTTGTGCACATGATTTAAAATTATTTTTTTTCAATTTTTTAAATTTATTATGAAAATTTATATTAATCATTGAAGTAATGATAACAAAATTAGATTTGGGAGTTTTTTTTGGTTTTTTATGAAATGTTTCATTTTTTTATTAATATAAAAAATATTGAATTTTAATTGATAAATACATTTTCATTTAAATAATTTATAATTTTAAATTACATTTTAATTTTTATTAAGTAATATTAGTTCAATTTTATATCAATTAATCAATTTTATATCATTAAAATCATTTTCATATTGAATTTATATATATAAGCTTTGTGAACTTTTGAACATTTTCACTTTAAGAATATTCTTTCTCAGCATGTTTGTGGGATTAATTTTTAATTAAATTTCACATTTTCGTGAGTTGAATTTGAAAAAATGGAGTACATATTTGGAATTAGAATAATTTATAATTTATAAATGGTACAATATAATTTTTGACCAAAATGAATAGTAAATATAATAAAAATTAATTATATAGGTTAAGGTAAAAATGGGTTTAAATGGGGTTTAAAATAAAAACACAAGGGTTTAAATAACTTATAAAATTTTATAATAAAAAATTTATATCCATATTTTGATATTTAAACCTATAATTTTCTATATTGTTCCATTTTAACCCTTTTATATATGAAAAATGTTTGAACACTCAGTTCTTTTTAAAAATATCAAGTGTGTCCTCTCCCCATCTTATAAAATGTCACCCCTCTCATTTTTTTATTCACACCTTCACACCCATTTGGTTTAGACAAAACCTTTCAAAATAACTTCAAAAACTACCTAACCTTATCATAGAATCATTATTTTGGAAATAAATAATACCATTTAAGTATTAAGTTATAACCTAAGAAGGATACCGGAATAAGAGGCAATGTTCTTCAACAAGCATTTTATTTTACTTCTTTCTCCGCCTAATTTAATTTTTATTAAACCCTTATGGTATAATAATTGTATTATATTAAATATAATTAATTTTTTAACAATAATTACATGACCTAAAACAATCTCAACATCCATCATATGGGGTTTGAAATCATTTTTCTTTTGTACACTGGATTATCGCCTCACGAACAGATGTCGTTCGCTTTTTCCATTTTGACATCTCTATGTATTGTATGATGATGGATATAATATAAATAGATGATATTTATAAATTATTTATACTTTGGGATTAATTATATAATATATATCATATTTCATTACAATATTTTGTTGAAACGATATGATCGCTCGTGTGTTTGGTGGACTACTGGCTCTAAAAGCGATGGGATTCGCCTTTCACTAAAGCTTCACATGGAAGGTGATAAAGAAAAATTTAATGATTACATGTGATATAAATAGAATAACTATTATATTTATGAAATATATTACATTCTAAAATGGTTATGTATATCATTTTCATTCTATCTATTTCACTCAATTAATTATGATAACATTGTTCGTGTACATGTGGACTAAAGCCTTCACAAAGAGATGTGACACTATTATCCTCACCACACCACATGGATGATGTGTATAAGTATATAGTATGGTATATAAGTTATTATTATCATTATATATATACTATATGTTAATTACCTTATTTCCATAATTATCATTGGAAAATAGGAAATTTACACATGTATACATACAACCTATAATCTATATGATCATAACGTAACTCATTTTTCATAACCAAATTACATGATTGTCTTTAAAAGTAAAATTTGTGTAAAAATATTATAATTTTTTCATTATTATTATTATGAATACTATGGAACTATATAATAAATTAAATAGCTATATATTTCACGATGACAGATGAATGAGAAAATAAGGTAATTAACACACAAAATAGGGAAAATAATAAAATATTATAAAAGGATGGTAGATAATATGTTATAAAAGGTTCATATATGATACTATAAATTTTAATATGTTTATTTAATAAATTATCAATATGTTTAAAATCATCAAACATGAGATTCATTAATATTAAATCAAAATGAAGAGTGAGGTAAGGGGTCATGTCTAAATTTCCAATCATTGAGGTATATTTATATGTTATGTATAAATTTATTTTATATAGGATATAACCTTCCCATTTAAAATTTAATACCAAGAATACTTAATGATTCATGTTATTTCATGATTTAATTTGAATTATTTAACCTAAATGGATTTGGTATGAATATTACCTAGTGGGTTGGGATTCCTTAGCTAAATTTATAGTCATTAGGATAATCTTCTACTTGATTGATTATTTCATTATTACATTATATGTATAATGACTTTGGATTTCCTTATGTTGTATTTCAACATGTTTTATTTGGATTTAAAATTGAATAACATAATTCATTTTTTTGATTAACTCTCACATTAAAATTTTGATCATTGTAATGGTTAATTTCACAACCTCATTCTAATCAATATTGTTACTGTTGAATTTCAGTCAAAAAGAAATTTTGGCCATTTCCTAATAAACCCATTTAATTTTATTATTTGAAATTTATTCAAGATATTTTAAAGTAATGGTTTTATTTTAGTACACATTAATAGTTAAATTAATTGATAAAATTATTTTAATAAAATTTGACATCATTTATCTCATCGATCATAAATAAATTTTCTTCCAAAACCATGTACTCTATAAATGTTTTAAAAATGTTTTTATCATTTTAAAAATGATTTATCAAATTATTCTTCACTAATTTTTATGGTTTTCTGAAGGTTTACAAATCTATCTTTTTCTATTTTGAAAACAATGATATTTTGTATTTTACTGATAATGGGAATGTAATATTTTTATCAACTTATAAAAAAGGAACATTCATAACCATTATAGAGTGAAAAATGAATTTTATTTTTAACTTGAACATAATATCTGAAATTAGCCTCCTTCATGACCATAATTTATTTGATGCTTCCATTTCATGTTTATGGGGATAATTTTAGATAAATTTTTTATAATTATATTAAAAGAAAAGTATTTTCAAATTGTTTTTTTAAAATGAAATGGATATTTTCCTCAAGAATGTTTTTGATTAAATTTTATGGAATTTATATACATCAATGAAGAAGAATCTTTATTATTAATCCAATAGGTGATGTTTTATTGATAACATCATTATTATTTCTATGGGTAATTTATTATCATTTTTGTTATGGAATGTATACACATTCAATTTATTGATTCATTTTATGTTTTTAAATTTACCTTTAAATATTCACAATCCTATGATCACTGAACATTAAATTTTCCTTAAATATAAAATTCAAATGTATATATATGTTCATTATTAAAACTGTATATCAATTTAACATTCAGTATTCTATAATGAATGCCATTTGTTTATTTGGGGAAATATTGATAAATATATATTATTTACTCAATTTGTATATTTGATGTTAAGACACATTGTTTATAAATTAAATTTATTATTTGATATATGTGGAATGATATTGACCTACAGATATGGGTATGTACCTATATAATATAACATCTTAATAAATTGGTATGGCTCATTAGACACTCGAGTAAAGATTGTATTAAACATGTTTTTCACTGTAGATAAAATTGTCTTGCGAAGGGTATTTATAGTAGAAGTATCATGATTCCTAAGATCATGATTTATAATAACTAATCATTACATTCAATAATATTTTATGTATTGTTATCTATGATAAATTTTTAATGATATTGTATTTGGTTGCATTTCATTCTCAGATATTAAATAACATATGTATTTATTTATTAAAAATATATATTGATTATTCCTTATGAAATTATGATATTTATTTTATTTATTAAATGGAATATGATTCCAGTAATTTAACATTAAATTGATTATAGTTGTCAATTATTTATGTGGAATTTTTATTCATATATTTACCATTCCATATTGATCATTCCATATTTATTATGAATAATTTATTCATGATAGATTTTGATATATTTAGCCCTTAGTAAAAATTAGAGCTCACCCTTATTTTTTCCTCTTTACTAGGAATCCATGTTGTTTTATATGATGGATATATAGGACTATGCTAGAGGGTATATTGATATTGTCCAAAAAATTATGTTTTGTATTCCTTTGAAATGTATGAATCTGTTATGTATCTCATTTACCAAGACTGAGAAACTATTCATTTGTTCTAGTTACAATTCATTGTATATTATTCCAATTTTATAATGTAGACACTGGCTCTGAGATTCTTTGGTTAAGGTTGCTACAGTTGGTATCCAAATTTTTTTTAAGAATACTTGGAAAATATATATTTTATAAAACATATATTAGGGAATATAAACATATTATGGACATCATGGATAAGTATATATGAACATAATAATGTATTTTTAAGGTAAATTTTATGGTTTTTTTCATAAATACATCCCTGAATAGATATAAAAATTTTAAATGGTTCTGGGGTAAATGTACTTAGGGGAAATAACTCTAAAAATGGTGCATTGTGATTGATTCGATTGTCACGTGGTGAATGATAACATGCCTTACTACACACCTTGTTTGACATTCCCTTAGGATATTATTAGGATAATTTAATTTTTCCTTACAAAAAAATTATGAAGTATTTCAATTGATAATGATAATGAATAAACTATGATAAAACTAAGGTGCCTTAGATTGAAAAATAACGTGACATAATAAAATGATTAAATTCATTATGTGTGAAAATTAAACGAATAATGAAAATAATTTACTATAAAAATGATGAGTATTATTGAAGAAATTAAATATCATCAAAGGGATCCATTTATAGTTTTATGTCTTATATATGGAGAATTTGGGAAATATCTGAGTCAATTTCCAATTGTAATGATTAAATGTGAGACTAATAAGAACACATGGTGAAATAAAACAGATGAATTATTTTTGTATTGGGATTTTAAAAAAATTATATTTATTTTTACGAGGGGTATTTTGGATATAAGAATCATGATATATCTAAGGATTGTGTTAAATTTTAGAAGCACATGTCTATTCATTAACTTAAGGTTTATGGATAACGTTATGGGTTATGAAATTAAGATTGATTATAAGCTGAATACCTTAAATTACCTTTTTATGTTTTATGTGATGGGAGTCTTAAAAGATCCAGGACAATTTGGAAAAATTTATGGAAAGTATATTGTTTAGTAGAAAATTACTTTGAGTAATAATTTCATTACATTTTAGATACAAGATTTTAAAGGTATTAATATCATTTAGAGTTACTATGATCATCAATGACATTGTAATAATAGTCAAAAAATATTATTAGTCATTGTCGGAAAAAATTTGAAACGAAAACATTAGTAAAATGGTTATTTAATGATTAATTTTATTTCATGGAATGACATAGTAGTTTTTTGGGAATGTTTAGGAATCATATTATTGTTGTTTATAAAATGGATATCCTACATGATGGGTGAAAAACCATCAGATCTGGAATGTTCATGAGGCTTGAACCCATGACTTTATGATGATAAGGGTTTAGAACCTACCACATGCCTACATGATGTCCTAGTTATTATGTTATTGTTTTTAGTTAAATGACTTGAAAAAATAAATATTAATAATTAACCAGGTGTGTTACTTTTGATGTTCATATATTTAATTTTTATATTTTATAACTTATTAAATCCATATTGGTTTTGTAAGATATTTTTACATGTATCAATATTCCTTTTCACTCTTTTACGCATCTTACTATCCAAGTGAATTAAGTGTTTCAAGCATAAAAAATTCATTTTTTGGAATTCAATTCATATAGTAACATGTGAATAATAAATTTATTAAAGCCCTAAAAAAGGTTGAAATTTATCTTATAAAATATAATACAATAAATTATGTATATTTCCTTATATACTTATATAGTAAAATGATTACTCATATTTTGGAAAATAATCTGAAATAAATTATCTTGTTAACTTCATATCTGAAAAATAAAATGTTCTTTTTTGTCATCCCAGATATATGGTTTTGAGGCCCTTTAATTTCCATTGATAATTCAATTTAATATAATAAATTACCTATTAAATATCTATTATTTATTATGAGTTTATTCCATTGACACATCATCACTTTCTACCAATGTTCTCTTGTATAGAAACCTATTCTTTGTTATTTCATATGACCCTTGTACTCCCCTTTTAACTCTTACTATGAGGGTACTTTATTAACCATTTAATGATGTGTGGTATTCAACAATGGTATTTTAATAAATCAATCCTTGGATTACTATGATCATTTTTAAATTTTGAGGATTTAATTCATTTGAGTCGGGGGTAATATAGCACAATGAAATTCTGAAATAGGGACATTGTATTTGATATCAAGTATGACACATAAATCCAATGGTAAAATGGGAATTAAGAACCTGAGACCTTATGATATATTTAATTTTAAATAAATTATATCTCTTAAATATGTTTCATTACACACAACACTAATTTCACCTTATGTTACAAGGAATAATATGTTTCTTCTGTAGCTTTTGCTACATGCATGGCTAAGTTTAACTAAACCCTAATATATTATTGAAATATTATTATTTAATATAATATTAATAACCTATCGTTTAAAATGATGAGCGATAATAGGATTTAATAACATAGGATAATATTTAGTTTACACGTGTTTATTACCTATATATTGACTATAAATAAAATAATAATCATTTAAAATTAAAAGAAATGTTTTCAGAAAAACATCATTTTTTTATAAAATATGGATTAATCATGCTTTGCACAAGTAATTTACAATTAATATTGGCCAAATTTATAAATTATATACAATTAAATTAATATTATTTTTAATATAAGTCTATGAAAAGTATTTTACTGTCAATTTTTGGTATTTTTCTGAGAATTTTTAGTTTTTGATGAATAGTGAAAAGTCTTAAATTTTAATTGAAAACACAATTTTTATTTAAATAATTTATATTTTAAAATTATAATTTTAATTGTTTTTAAATTAAAAATAGTTATATATTATATAAATTTATCCAATATAGATTATTGTAATAATTTTTATATTGATTATAAGTATTAAACCCTTGTAATATTTTGACCAATTTCACTTTGAAAACCTGTTTTCTTGTCACGTCTGGGGGATTATTTTTAAATTAAAATGTTAATCTTATTTGAGATAAATTTTAAAAAATGTATTCAAAATTTTGAATAATTATATTTTATAATGTCTAATAATTTCAACTTATTTTTTTACCAAAATGAAATGTGAATGCAGTAAAAATTAATTACTATGGTTTAGATAAAAATTGGAATAACGGGGGTTAAAATAAAATTATAAGGGTAAAAATGACCTATATACATATCTAAAAACTATTTCATGGAAATATTTAGACCATTAAACCTTTTAGCTTTTATATTTTCCTATTTTGTACCCTTTTTTCAAATGGAAAATGTTGGATCACTCAATTCTTTTCAAAACTACCAAGTGTGTGCCCTCCCATACTTATAAAAGGCCACCCCTATCCTCTATTATTCACACATTCTATCATATTTGGTTAAGACAATACCTAACAAAATAACATACCAAATTCCCTTCCCTCATCATATAATCCTTAAATATGGTATAAATACAGCCTTTTAATACTTCAGTTAAAACTTAAGGAGGATACTTGAAGAAGATGTATTGTTCTTCAACAAGAGTTTTTATTTTATTTCTTTTTATACCTCATTAGTTTTTATTAAACCATTATTATATAATAAAATTATTATCTTACATATAATAGTATGTTTTTATAATAATTTCATGACATATAACCATCTCCACTTTAATCTAATGAGTTATGAAATCAATGTTCGTGTGTACTGTAGACTACCACCTCGCAAATAGATGTAGTTTTTTTTTTCATTTCTATCTCTAGAGGTTAGGTATGTTGATATATATAAATTAAAAATATTATATTTAAAAAATATTTATACATATATATTCACTATAACATGTATATTATTTTACCATTAATTCTGTATGAGATACAATAATGTCACTCATGTGTACGACGAACTACCACCATTCAAAGAGCCTTTATTCGAATTTGAGTAACAATTCACATGGAAGGTGATAAATATAAGTTAAATTATTATATTTTATATATATGAAATAATTTTTATATTCATGATATATTTATCATTCTATGAAGATAATATATATCATTTTCATTCATTAATTTTCACTTGTTTAATGATGGTAACATCATTTAGGTATATGTGGACTACCACCATCACGAAGTGATGTGACTCAATTTTCATCACCATAAGAAATGAATGATATAAATATAATTATATAGTATTCTATATATTATATTTTGATAAATATTTAAAAATTATATGTAAATTAATTTTTTCTATAATGATCGTTGGAAAATTGAAATGTTACTCATGTGTATGCACGTCCTACAATATCCTTGACTGTAACATACGTCATTTTTCAAATATATATTTCATGATTGATTTTAAAGGTAAAATAGATGTAAAATTATTATAATTATTTCATTATTATTATTCTATATATTAAAATACTATAAAATATGTTTAATAATTTGATCTTTCATGATGAAACGGATATGAGAAAACAAGACAATCAACAAATAAAACCGTGAAAAAAATAAATGATTATTAATGGATGGGTGATAATATGTTCTAAAAACATCATTAATTATTTGATTAATATTAATATGGTTGTGGTGTATGTTAATAACATGTTTAAATCCACTATAATGATGGATAAATAAAGTTTAATCAAATGGATGTATGAGGTAAGGGATTCTGTTATAATTTATATTCATTGAGGCATATTTGTATGTTATTCACCAATTTCTTTTATATGGTGTATACAATACACATATAAAATGTAATATCCAGAATACTTAATAATTCAATTTATTTTATTTTTTAATTTTAATTATTTTATCAAAGTGTATAAGGATTGAATATTACTAAGTGGTAAGGGATTTCATAACTAAATTTCTATTCATTGGGTAAATCTTCTAGTTCATTGATTATTTAATTATAATATTAAATGTATAATGACTTTTCAATAACTTATGTTACATATAAATTTTTTTCCAGGGGATTTATAGTCGATACACACAATATATTCATTTATTAATTCTTACTTCAATGTTTTAATCATTGTAAATTTTTGTTTCACAACCACAATCTAATCAAGATTGGTACTCTTGACTTTCAGTTAATGTGCATTTTTTTTAATATCATAATAAATCCATTTAATTTTCTTATCCTATAGTTATTCAAGATATTTTCAATTAGTGGTCTAATTTTAATACTCTTTGGTAGATAAATAAAGAGAGAAAAGTTTTTTAAGAAATTACGGCATTATATCTCTCATTAGACAAGAATATATTTTCTTCCAAAAGTATGTTTTCTAAAAATGTTTTCAAATATATTTTTAACATTTTAAAAATGATTTATTAAGGTAATTTTCAACCAGTTTTACTCTTTATTATTTTTTTTCAAATGAATCATATGTCAATTTCAAAACAATTTACATTTGGATTTTACTCAAAATGAGGATGATAATGTATTATCTTTTTCTAAACATCGAAGTTTCATAATATTTTAATATTTAAAAGGAAATTATTTTTTTTAACTCTTATGGAATTTATATAATTCTCACCATCAGTATCATAATTAATTTGAATATTTAGTTTAATTTTAACAAGAATATTTTTAAATTAATTGGGTTTTAAATTAATTTTCAAATAAAATTATATTCAATATGTTTTTCAAAATAAAAGGATTATTTTTGTCTAAAATGTTTTTAAAGACATTTTATGGTATTTCTATTCATCATTGAATAAAACAATTTATTTTTACTTCAATATTTATATGTTGTATTGATACCATCCTTATTATTGTTGTGGATGGTTTGCGATCATTTTGACCAAGGAAAGTATATAAATTCACGTTATTGTTTTATTTTTGTAGTCATTAACATTCATTGAAATATACACTTCCATATGATCAATAGAAATTAAAATTAACATATATATATATATTATATGTCATTTATATGTTTATTTTTTAAATCATATATTGTTTCTACATAAGGCATTCTATTTATAAAGTAAAATGTTTTTCTAGGTAAATATTGATAAATATATATTATTTACTCAATGTGGATATTGGTTGATATGTTTCATTATTTATGTATTAAATATATTATTGGATATTAGCAGAATTATTTAGAACTATAATTATGTCTGGGTCCTAGTATAATATAGCCCCTCTAGGTATTTGTAGGTCTCGTGTGATAATCAAGTTAAGCTAGTATAAATGAGTTTATAACTGTATATTCAACTATCTTGTGAAATGTATTGACCATTGAGGTACCATGATCCATGAGATTAAGGAATACACTAATTAATAATTTCCTTAAATAATATTTTAGGTGTCATTATACATGTTAATTTCACCATTATATTGTATCTGGATGCATTTTTTTATCAGTAATTAATTAAATGTCAGATTATTTTAGTCATTTACCTTCCCATATTGATTATACCTTATCCATTTATTATATTCTTGTTATTTATTAAATTTCATTTTTTAGTTATTTACTATGAAATTTATTATTCTAGTCAATTATGTAAATTTCATACATGTTTAGAAATTTAAATTCCTAAATTGTTCATTCCTTTTCGATAATGCTTCATTTATTCATGATTTCGTCCACTGTACTTAACCCTTAATGTTTATTCGATCTCACCCTTTTTTTATCCTTTTCAAGGATTCCATAATGTTTAATAAAAACTATTTTTGATAATATTCTATTGGGAATAATGATATTTTAAAAAAAATATTTATGTTGTTGTAATTTGTGTTATTAAAATTTAATGTAAGACTCAAGTATATATCAAGTTTACCAAAAAAAACTAAACTATTAGGTCATTTTTAATGTGATTACATATATCTTATGAAAATTTAAAAATATGATATATGATCTAGGATACTGAGTTTGGGATTTCTTCAATTGACATGGGGGTATGTATTTGAATTTTGTATATGGAGGATTATTGGAAAGGTTGATTGGGTATTTTTTGTTCTTGTTCTCTTGTGTTTAATACACTGGACCTAAAATAGTGATGGGTGGGGCCCAACATTATATGGCCCAATGATGCATCTACATGTCTCATGTCACAAAAATGATGGGTTTAAGTGTATTCATATTCCCATAATAGGATATTGTTTTGGCATAAATCATTTACACTAAAATGACATGACTGAAGTCTGGACAACAAATAAATTTTCTTCACAAAAGTACTTTAATATATGAATTTTATGTATGAAAATATGAATTAAATCATCATGAAATTTATAATATTGATATCAATGATTTTATTTATTATCATGGATGGATAATGATTTCAGATTCAAGATGATTATAGATTCATGTAGTCTATTTATTCCTACCATAATTTCTATTCCATTTTTATGTTTTTTAATTATATGAATCACATACAGAGAGACTATGATTACCCCTTATTGTGTTTCCCTTTCCCTAATATATGGATAAAATTAACACATATGAAAAAATTAGAGTTATAACACATGTGTATGAATTTGTGGAAGACATTGAATAATTATCATGAATTAAGTACTTTAGTATATAATAGGAGAACTATAAATTTGATACAATGGTCATGGGATTTATCAGTTTATGTTTTTTTTTAATGTTATAAATATCTAAATATTAAATTATTATTCAGATGGAAGAGATGGGAAAATATTTCTTGATTTTGAAATTACGGTTGATTAAATCTATGATTTTATAGCTGATATCAAAACATGTATATAAATTATGTGTCTATGAGCCCAAGATCAGGGAGTGAAGGTCTAGAGCATCACAATTATTCTGTAATATATTCATGATGGAGTATTATACATTGATTATAAGCATGATTCCATACCGGTAAACTATAATTGATATCAACCATAATGAATAATGAATATTGAGTTCACACTGTTAGGGGTAGTACAACAACAGTTGTTGTTTCTAGAAATGTGATATGTTAAATAATATGATGTGAAAAAATCTATAAAGTCATATAATTAAAGGTCTTGAAATTATAATTCATGATTAGTTAGTTTTAGATAGAATATATTAGGATGATAATTATGATTATTATTTAGAAATTGAAATTTTGGAGATTGAAGAGTCTTTTATTCATAATGTGTGTCCAGATGTTCTTCTATACTTATGTAAAAATCTATTATAAGATTACTTGGGAGTGGTTTAAATTTTTAGGAAAATGGAAAACACTAATGAAAATGGGTAGCATATTATATTTTGGATGAATATTTATAAGATTATTTTGAGATGCATGTTGGAAATAAGTATAATAGAAATATTTTAAACAACCCCAGAAGAAGATATCTAAAGTGGATTCACTTGTTGAATCGTTTATGAATTGATTTTATATTAAATTTAATCTCAATTTTTTCTACACTGATATTGTATCATGTAAATTTATATTTGGTTATACTATAACTCGATTATGTAATGAAACTAATCTCACCCTTATCCGAAGAAACTCAAGGATTTCTTTCAACTGAAAGGAAGAAAAGAGGAGAATATGAGAACTGATATATGCTGAGATGATCATTCCCTCCAACCCAATATGAAGATGTGGAAAAATGGTTAAAATATAAAAACATTGAATTTATTTTCAATAATGGTGAGAATAGCTCAATTCATTCAATGGGATTTCTTAGAGAAAACTAATCCAAACAGGGTGATGGAAGATCCCATTATGTTGTGATAATGAAGTATTGTATTTTTTATAAATGAGGGTAGTTAATAGATTGAAAAGTAATTGAGTAAATAATAAATGGTATTAATTAAGGATTTAATATCTAATGTTTTTATAGAAGTGACCACAATACACATTAACACATAAAAATCCATGAAAAGCATAGTGCAATATCAAGAAGATACAAACAGAAGTTTCTTGAATTATTTACTCAGGTAATAAAAGAGGTAG
Organism: Viscum album; assembly: GCA_963277665.1. NCBI lineage: Eukaryota > Viridiplantae > Streptophyta > Magnoliopsida > Santalales > Viscaceae > Viscum > Viscum album. The sequence goes on from OY728155.1 coordinate 1,454,486,720, forward strand.
TTTTTTGACGAAATGACGTGAAGTGTAATATTCGATGACTGTTGAACTGATCTTGAATCTAGGATAATGAAAATTCTATTGTGAAGAAAAATATACCATAGCATCAATGCATGTTGGATAATATGGATAATGGATAGATTAATGCTTTTATTTATTTCTGAAATAATGAACCATGTTTGAAATTCAAAGGGAAAAATTATAGTGGAGTGTTTACCTGAATTTCATACTCATATGAGATATACTACAAACATAAAACTGAAGGATATATGTTGGGATCATATAAAAGAATAGGTTCAGATGATATGATAAGAAGATAAAATAATTCAAGGAGTGTATGGTGAAATTTTATAAGGGGGAATCTTATATTGGTATTCCTCATATTTGATAAAATAATTTTTTTTTGAAACATTCATTATTAAATTTGATAAATAAAATGGTAATAAACATCCCGAAGGATGATGTTGAGAATTAATAAATACCGTATATAATTTAATAGAGTAAAATATCACTGTGGAGGTTGAAAAAGGAGGAGAGTTGACAAACTCTCAAAGAGACATACCATATATTTTATATTTTTTAGTATCGATTAAAAATTTTGATGTTTAGAGAAGGCTTAATTGGATCAAAAAAAAAGAAAATTAAATAGTATTAGACAAATAAACTCTAAAATATTTGAATGTTGAATCTATAGTTAAATGAAATAATATTTATGGATGATCTTGGGAATCATTTACATAAGTTGAGTCTGATAGGAAAAGAGAAATATGACATAGTCAATGAAACTAATATAAAATTTTTATCTAAATCTGAATTTTTCAATTAATGCAAGTCCAATAAAATGATCTCAAGGATGAATTAATGTGGAAGTTGAAGTGGTTCATATAGTAATAAATAATATGAAATTAATATATAATTAATGAGGGGTACTGTAATATATCATTTAGTGATAATAAATAAGTGTTTTTTACATTATTAATTTGAATATAAATGATTATAGTGATAAATAATTTGAAATTAATAAAGTTAAAATAATAAAATTAGAAATTACTATCAAAATTTAATTTTTTAATAATATAAATACTATGATGTCTAGAATATTATGTGATAAAATATATAAATATTATGAGACCCAAATATTAGTTTGAAAAGAATTAAATTATTATAATTCTGATCGTAAATAACAATGGTAAAAGAATAATTTTACTATATAAAAAAAGATAAATATAATTTATGAATCTATAAGAATATTTTATAATAAACTAGTAAATAAAATAAAACATATATATATATATAATGAAATAAATAATCAATATTATGTTTATAAAAAAAATTATGTTATAAAATTATATTTTTAGTAACCTGTATATATATTATTAATAGGGTAAACATCCCAGAGAGCCTCACAATTGAAATAAAATAATATAAATTAATAAAATGGAAAAAGGGGAGGGTATTATTCTTCCCCAAATGATAGCTTGTCGTCACATCCCTCAAGCCATGGTCATCGCCACCTACCACCACATGAATCTTATGGCCACCTCCCAAAGCAACCCCACCTTCCACCATCTTCAACCATCTGTTTCTCTTATTCATATAGTTTATGTATTCACTACATAATCATTGTAATGGATGAGCACCACCATCATCTATGTTGTGTTTTACCTCACAAGATTTACACAACATCCCCCCATCAAAATCCACCGAATCAGTGACGTCCTATTCAATCATTTTCCCATAAAAATATTCTATAGCACCTATTTATAAGTAATGACACACAGACACAGTATCTTACAAATACATTCCTGATAATTCATGTGATATCAAATATATTGTTGTTTCAACAAGTTCCGGTGGCTATTTAGTCTATGAAGATGAATGTGAGATTGAAAAAAATTCATTCAAGGGGTCGACTATATAGAATCTAATATAGAAAAGGAACAAATAGTATTATTGATACATGAAAGTGGTATATAATTTTTAATAGTGGATGAAAAAATGAGTCTTTATTTGTTTTTGGAATAAAATATTAAAAATTTATAGTTTTAAAAAAATTCTATTTTTGAATGGTGACAAGGCCCCTATCACATTTCAGAAAAAATAATAATTTAATTATACATGTTTTTATATTTGTAAATATATAGGTTTATATACTATGATATATATATATATATATATTGTTTTTTATGTTGTTAATATTTATATAATTAATATTTTAAAGTGAAAAAGATTTCTTTTTAAGAAATAGTTTTACCTTCCTTTCATTTTCAATTATTTGTTATATTTATGAAATTCATTTTAATTTCTAAAACATTTTAGATGATTCACCTTTGATTTAAATTTTGTTAAATTGATTTTATAGTTTATATTTTATAATCATTTATTGTTTCATAATTGAAATTTAATATGTACTCCTATGTTTTATGTAGTTGACTTTGAAATCATATAAAATATAAACAGTTTCTAAACTATAAATGAAAATTGATAAATTTTCTAGAAATGATAAAATGGTTGATAATAAAAATTATTTCATTTTAATAGACATTAATCATTCAGATTAATAAGTAAAATCAATTTATATGTTTAGGTTTCGTCCGACACAATGGTTTTTGAATGTGACACCCATATAGAGATCATCGAGCTTCATACTAGGATGGTGTCAAATAACCTAGATATGGATGATCCTCATCCATCGAAACATCAACCGTTACATGCTCCATATATTTTTCAGTTAGAGGAAGTGTTAACTAGATGATTTACTATACTCCAGATCCTTCTCCAATAAGGGATGTAGAAGGACCTTACCTTGTCACAGTGGGGAACCATATAGGAACGGAAGGATCTGGACCCAAAAAAGGAGAAAATTTTGGATATCCAATCAAGAAATATGGAACCCATTCCTCCAGAGGTACATCAATAATCAGTTGAGGCTAGACTAATAGAGTTACTTCCTCTACTTTGGGAACAAGTGAGGGATAACGTGTTGCACGACATAGTATATGTTGTTGTCATTTTGGCTCCTCAACATAAACATTTCATTAAGGATGTTCCTGAGTAGAAACCACTACTATCTGGGTTGTATGATCGAATATGATCTCGTGAATCACATGATAAGAATGAATCAAACCCAGTGTTGTAGCATGAACCACATCCAAGAAAGAAACACCCTCCTCCCCTTGATCAGTCTTACAGATAATCTTGAGAAATCTAGTATACTATAACGATATACAAAATGAATAAAAAAATAAAAAAATAAACATACTAATTGAAATTTATTGATTATCCATATTATAAATCCCTCTACAGTGATGTGTGAGATACTATATAGATTTTAGTCAATACCATGTATCATAGACTACCTTCTATTAACGATATAATCACATCATAGGTACACACATGATGTGAATCATTTCTCATCTACCCCATTGGTTGAGAAACTCGACATGTCCTCAGTGGATGTCCTTATCCAACCTCCCTGTCAACTTTAACCCATAGTGATTTTGTGTCTATGTCGTCAAAAATTAAATAGGATAAACACATCCAAAATGGTTCATGAATCTATTAGGCTTGATCCCCTAAATAATTTTTAAGTAAATGAGTTTCATAAAATCCATAACACCATGAAGATCATTAGTGTATTATAATGTGAACTGGTCCAATAAATCCTATTATGGAATCTCTGAAATTTGAAATTACTTGTGAGATTTTTAAAAACAAATTCATTACTAAAAACAAAAATTGATGATATTATTAACATTGTTAGAAAATGATGGATTTTATATACATACCACATCAGGTAGGAGACTATCCAACTTAAGATGGTATTCAGCCAAATAATGTTTCGGAATGCTGAAAATGTTTTATTTCTGAACTTAACTAAAACATAAATCATAGAAAGTGATAAATAATATGAAATTAAATTAAATTAGTCCAACTAGAATGAGAAAAAAATAGAGATGAGTGACTAAGACCTTGTCCAAGCAGAGCATCATGAATTACCTCTATAGATAGTGGTTGGAATGCATGCTTAGTGAATAATTGTGGGATTCTCTCTCATACCCACATAAGAAAGAGGATGACACATCTATGAAGATCTGTGTGGTCTGCAAGGCATGTTTGAAAAATTATTTGTATATGTAAGCCAAGCTGGAAGATCTCCAGTTTTACTTCTCAACATAATCAAAGTCATCCAGTAACACTAGATACATCATGGTTACATGCTTACTATAGTGATCATCGAACATGGTCCCCCCAATGATCCATAATATATATGAATGGTCATGATGCAAGATAGTTTTTTTATAAGAGTAATCAGGTAAATCAATAAACTCTATGTCAGGCTAGCACATAGATATCAACCCACACTCTGTAGTATCATGGTTGGTCAAAATGTTTACGCCTATCAATCATTGAATATGGTAAGCCCAATATGCATGGGTGGGTCTTCTAATAGCTTCCCAATAGATATGAATATTAAGAATGATCGCCACATCCTCGAGGGTGATTATCATCTCTACATCAACTAGGTGGAATGCATGTGCCTCTAGTCTCCAGATATCTAAGAATACAACATGTAGGTGATGATTAACAAATGTGAAATAAAATTCTACAATATCGTAGAATCCACCATGGTGTGGGTATCATATAATGGATGTTAGTGGTAGTGTGTGATGATGACGGTGTGCTCCCAATACCTTAGTTAATCTAACCTCATGCTCATCTAGCACAATAAAGAAAAGATGTGTATCCTACTAATTGAGTTGTTTAGTATACTCTGTCTCAATGAAAAAAATGAAAAAATTAAAAAAAGTAAAAAATGTAAATATAACATTATGGTTAGAATAATGTTATAAGTTATAGAATGTAAGATAAGAAATATTTATTCATAGTGTTTTAAAATGTTTTTTTACAAAAAGAAAAGGGCATGTCTTCCTGTTTATCAAAAAAATATTGATATATTTATTGAGAAATGTTTTTAACTAGGAATGGGTGTTTTCATAGATATTCTTACATGTATTTATATATATAATAATTTTTTCATTTTTATCTATAATTTTATTAGAAAATAATATGATTTTTTATTTATGAATGACTTTTCTCTTGATTTTATGTTTCATGATTATATGATCACATGTTTTCATTATATTTTAGACAAGGACTGATTGATTATTCATTAAGACACCTCAAATGCACTTGTCATATTCCATTTATTTTGAAAATGAAAGGATTATTTATATTTGATAGTAAAAGTATATGAAGATGTCGAGAAATTCTACAAAATAAAGGATCTTATTTTAGCACCATATAATTAATAGTATGAGAATATCACATTAGAGACAATAGATCAATATGGATGCGAGTTTGAAATAATTCAATCAATTTTAGGGTATAGTTTTCAGTTATGATAATCATGATGACATATGGTGCATATCAAAATTTTCTATTTTTCTAATCACTAGTGCATCTCATTCCACATCCTACATGACTTCTGTATCCATCATTTATTGAACCTCTTTAAATAAGGTATCAGTATTCACTAGCCTTTGGGCATTGGGAAATATAAAAACTCCCCAATAGGTATCCATGGTATATAAAAATAGTTGTCAATGTGTCCAATAGGTTCACTGGATCAACACATGGTTCCCACATGTTGTGATGTTATGTGCACATGGATAGTATATGGATGGAAGTTTCTACATTGAAATTTCTTCAATTCTAATAATACACCCAATTTTTCACAAATTCTATTTCTGATGGGCTATAAAAAATCCTAAAATTAAAATCAAGAGTCTTCTCAGTACTAAAGGATAACATTATAACCAAAATCATCTTAAATGTTGTTTTAAATCTATTATTGAAGATTCCTTTATTACCATATCCCTAGTTGAAACCAATTCAAGGATATGATTTTTCAAATCAATGAAGTTTATTTCACATTTATAAAATGTCTCCTAAACTCGAGAAGTTATGGGTAACTTGTTATTCCCTTTATGAAACTATTTATGCACTCCATAATTATTACGGTCATCTGTATGCACCTATTCATCCGGTTATATACTAAGGTACATTTTTATTTTGGAATCCACATCATATAATCATACAATTATTGATTATCCTTAAATATTTGTTCAATATTTTCATTAGTCCTCCATTTATCTAGAACGTATGCTACATAGAAGTTATCATACTTCATAGGAATTGGTTTTATCTTTATGTTGAAGTAGTAAAAAAATTACATAGACATTGCATACTAAGCCTTCTGATTTCCTTCTTCATATGTCGTTTATAGTATTTTTTTACATAATGATATTGATGTGTCTAATGCAGTACCAATGATGTGAATTTGGGGGTCTCTATATATCCATGTCCTAATTGATTTAAAACATTATTTCTTGATTCTAATCAAATATTAAACAGACACCCCCGATATTGGTCAAATTGTTGCTGATATATGTGAAAATCCTACTCCATGATTTGTAGTTTTCTCTCTCCACAATGGAAATAGAAAGATGAAAAGGTAAATGGTTTCCATCTAGGCTTATATTAATCAACAATGAACCATTTTATTTTATCTATAAAAACATTCCATCAATCTCTATGAACTATTTTCTGAAATTAAATGCTGATATACAATGGAGAAATTCCAAGAAAAATTTATGAAATTGAACACGAGATGGATCATGTTATTTATGTTGAGACACATGTTAATTTTTATAAATATGGAAGAAATCTTGGTATTTTTGTCTTAGTATGGATACAAATTTTGGAAACGCCCGATACGAATCATCCCAATCATCATATACCTTCACAATTGCCTTTTGTTTCTCTATTCATGCCTTATTATAGGAAATATTATAACTAAAAATTTATTGTATCGTCTGTTGCACAAGTGATATAGGAACATTTTATCATTTCATAATAATCTCAAGGATAAAGGATGAAACAAATTCTGAACACAATAAGGTATGATCTTGTGTCATGTTTGGTTGAATTCAAGTATGAGCTACCTCAATCTTCAAGATTCTCTAGACTCTAAATAAAATGTCTAGAATTACCCTTAAGTAGAATCTATAATCATCCTCGTAAATTTTACACCGTATGATGTATTTTTTAGTGGCCTAATGCCTAATCTATATATCCGTAGTTCCTCTTAGTGTGAAATATCTTTAGTGTTTTAAATTAATCTGTACTTGTAAAACCCCTTATAGTATTTATGGTTTTTCTAGCTCTCCAAATCTATCTGGTGTAGCTCCAAGAAACTCATTTGTGGATGAGAGAATTTTGTAGTTCAATTTAGGTAAACATACAATTTCTTATGACTAATATTTGATGAGTGGTGGATGATTTATCTTGGTTTGAGGCTATTATAAAACAATTGGATTTATAGAAACTTCCTCCCCAACTTCCACACTCCCTCATTAACAACATTTTTATTACCATATGATCCATCATTAAAATAATAATAATCAAAAATCTGATTTACATGTATATCATGGAGGTCATCTAGAATTTTATCTTCCATATAATATGGAATGGCCTTAATTTCTTAGTTAGGACCTTATTCAGGCACTCTTGTAAGTCTATATCTTCCTACAATTCGACGTTATTATAGTATAGTTGAAACATAGACATATAAAACCATCATTTTTCCATCTGACTGTTGGGAATATAATGTTACTGGTTCATCCCACTACACATCAGCAGGCAATGGTAAATCTAGATTCCATAGTGTAGTTGGGAATTGAAAATTTCTACAGCTAATAAACTTGATATATTGATCGGGTCCAAGCTATAAGGAACAAGGAATGTTTTCCTGAAGTTACCTTAGGGTTACAAAATCAGTTTTAATAACTACTATATTTGGTTTTTTACTATAAAAATATCTTTTCATGTCATCAATAACCTCCCAATAGTAGTACAGGTAGGCAATCATGACTCTCGATGTCAAAAATGATTTTTGATCAAGATTCTGATTGTGTAAATAATATTGAAATAAATGTTTCACCATATAATCTTTATTAAACTAAAATTTTAGAATGAATTTTTATACCAAAAAATATGACACTAATGTGTCGTTATATAAAACATTATTAGAATACAAGTCACATAATTTTTTGGAAACTGGGTTAAAATGAAGGGAAAACATAAAATCTGTGTATTTATCATTGATAAAAATAATATTATGATCATATATAGTGAAATGTATAAGAATAAACACATTAAATAATATATGAATTCTTCAATAGGGCTTGGCTTGGATAATATGACCTTCACTTCAGAAATGAGTAAAATCTATCATATTTTCAAGTGGTAGCATAAAGAAATCTTTTAAAGGTATGTACATAACTTTTTAATTTTCAAAATATTCCAACCATTTTATAAAATATCTTAGATGTTTTCCTAGATGTCATTAGAACTCCAAAATATTTGGAAAATTCCAAAGTTAAGTATTTACCATTAGATTATTTCATTAAGATACCACTTGAAAATGTTTTTAATTTTACCTCACCGGTTATGTTAGAATCATATCATCCAAGCAATGTTCTATTAAAAAATTTGACGATATTTTCTGTTTTTTGTAAATGATTCTTATGTTGTTTTTTTATTATTCATTTTACTATATATGATCATAATTGTAATTTCATCAATGATAAATAAAATTATTTCATTTTTTCTCTTCTTTTATCCTTGGTTTCCAAAACCATCATGGATAACTATTGACAATGGCTATTTACAATATAATATATATGATTATAAAATTTTGGAAAATATTTTTAAATCAAAAACAATGATACTAATGATTCTTAATTCAATTTTTAATCATTATAAATGTATTTTAGTAGTTTATAAAGAAATTATCAATAATCTAAATCATATCCCCTATGAGTGTCAAACCAAGTGTGATATAAGTCCTATTGTTTTGTACCAGGTTTCCCAAAGTCCGAACTATGACACTTTTTCATAGTTGTCTCTCCTATGTACATTTGTTCCAAATACACATCCACTTGTAGTATCAAGACATGGATTAGATTGATTAGATAACCAAATAATCATTATGCTACCAAAATTTTAGAATGTTTTCTTATATCCTAAAATAAGACACTAATTATTACCGAACCATTAGTTAATGAATTGTTAACAATTATTTTATCATTATTTATTCATTAGTTATTCATTTCATAACCATTAGCTAGACAATAGATAATCATTCCTTAATCATTCATTAATATTTCTTTAATTATTACTTAATCGTTCTTTTATCATCCATTAATCATTCCATAATCATCCCATAATCAATCTTTAATCATTAAATAAGTATTCATTAATCATTATTAATTATTCTTTAATCATTAATTATTCAATAGTAAATCATTACATTATTAATATTTAATAATTACTAATTTATTATTTCCTTAATCAATCATTATTTGTTACATAATCATAATTTAATAATAATTTCATCAATATATAATCATTATCTAATCATTAATAAATCATTATTTTAGCATTCTATAATAATTAGTTAAACATCAGTTAATCATTAATTATTTTTTACTCTATAAATAGTTTATCACATGATATTCATTTGTAATTTAAATTAGCTAATTATTATTTGTAATCGATTTTAGATAATTTATACTTAATAATTAATAATAAAAAATATTATTTCTAAATTATCTATAACTAACTAAACTACATAATAAATATCATATTTTAAACTATCAAAAAATAATTCAATTAAATAGGTAAACATCATTAAATTAAATAATAAAAAATACATCTAAATGACGATTCACAAAAAATTGGACTACTTTTATAACACTATATCCACCACGCGTGAAGAAGACTTCTTTTAGAGAGAGTGTTTGTGTAATATAAAGATATTATTTAATATTGAAGTGATGAGAAGGGGGTGGTTCCTTTTTATAGGGTGTTAAAGGAAAAGTAGTAGAGGGGGGCCGGTTATCACTTTTATTTTATGCGAAAGGTGCATGCATCACTTGCTACATTTTCTTTCTCTTTTGGTTGAATGTGGCCACCCCATATCTGCCATTCCCATTTCATCAATCTGTGGAAGTGTTAGGGGTTCCTCCACCTTTCTATAAATTGTAATGGCATCATCCCCCAGTCGCATTTCTAACATTTTTTTAAAAAAAGAGTTAAGTATATTTTAAATAAAATTATAAAAACACTATATGGGATTAAAATTATTACATCATATGGAATTTTTGGTTCTTTATAAAATAAATAAAAATTATATGGGAATACTATTTTTAGGTTTCTAATTCCTAAATCTAATTGGATATATATATTGGTTTATAGAAAACCAGATATAAAAGATCCTATAAAAATAACTCCTTTCCCCATGATAATTATTCCAATGGATTTTGGTAATACCTATTACCAAATGTCAAATGTTTTTCTCAAATGATGGAGTGAAAATTTCAGTTGACAGTTCAGAAAAATACATATAGGTTCATTGTATAATTATGATAAGGGTTAATTATACATTTAATATTCTGTTTTAAAAACTTTTTTAATTAAAGATAATCTTAAATTTTTATCTTACAAAATAGATTTGTAAGAGGGAGTATATTTTTAAAGTTGTATTTTAATATCAAAAACATTATAAGGGAAACTCATTTTTTGAATACCGGTTATAAAATTCATCAATGAAGAAATCTTCATCAAAAGGGGAATTTTATTCATTTTACTAAATTGTCTACCAAGACCTTTTTAATGGAATATTGTTCTAGATTTCATCTCATGTTTATGATATTTTACTAATATTTAAGTAATTTCATGTTTTAGGGATTTATAATTATGTTAAAATTGTGGTTTTAAATGTGAGATTAAATGAATCATTCTATTATTTACACATCATATTAAAAAAATTAAAAATTATTTTTAAATAGAAATTATATGTTATCAAAATTATACTTTAATAATTCAAAGATTGATACTAATTTTTATATTAAAATGGATTTGTTTTATATTATTCTAAATTATATACATCATTTTATAATTTCATTTGGGAAATGTTTTTACCCATTTAATAATGTTTAGTTATTTTATATATATTATTTTATGTTTTTATTTAGTATTTTATTTGAGAGAGTTTCCAAAAATTATTTTAGTAAATTTAAAATTAACATTTCACATGAAAACCATATTATTTAGTTATCATTTAATATTTTCAAAATATATATTATTGTGTGTCCATGAATTATTTTTCTGATTCATTTTCCATGAATGTTTTACCGAGATTTACTATAATGATATGTGGTGGATCCATATTCAGTGATTGAAAATATATAGATATGGATATATATATATATATATATTCACTTATATATATAATGATGTGTGTTTGTGTGTGTGTGTATTCATCATCATAGCTTAAAAATTTTGGTTCAAAACCTTATCGGAAAAAGGGAATGTTCAAAATGTTTTATTAACATTATGTGCTTGTACATAGTAAACAAGACATGGTTTTGGGGAGTGGACACAACCATACAGGAATGGTATACCATATAAATCCTTCAATTATACAATAAGACTCAAGGTTTTTAGTATTTTTTCAATGTTTTTTTTGAATAATTACTAATTTAATTTTAATTAGTTAATTTTTTCTATGGTTTATAATGAATTATTTTAAGTGAATGTGCAAGTTCCATTATAGGTCATGGTTTCAATAGAATATTTTTCAATATTTATAAGTGTTTTAATGGAATATATGTTCATAAAATTTATTTTTTTTCTTTAAGATATTTTTTTAAATGGGGAAATTGTAAATTTTTGTTTAAATAATGTTTTACTAGTGTATTGTTTTACATCTTTTAAGAAATTACATTAAAATAATGTTTGTTTGTATTTAATAAATATATATACATCTATTTTATAACCCCATTATAAGTACTTTTCTCAACCCCACGTTTCAAAAAACAATTATGTTATTTAGTTGGGTATGATTTTCTCAATGGCATCTAGTGATTAAAAATACATTAGACGGCACATATAATGTATCATCTTAGAAGATTTTAGTTTTAAAAAAATTATTTTCTAGGGATATGATTTTTTATTTATTAGTAATTATCCAAAATAATTGACCTAAATTATCCCAGGATTTTTTGTTTTTTATGTGATCTTTAATATTTTATTCAAAAAAAATGTACAGTGTATTTTTGGCATCAAATCTCAGGGTATGGGTCTAAGGTATTAATTTTATTATCATATGGAGGTTTAGATAATATAAAATATTATTGCATCTATATTTTCATAATAAGTTCATATTTAGAAACCCTTTTCATGATTTAGAAAATATAATTGATGTTATGATGCAACCTACTGTTTTCGATAAAGAAACAATTTCATCATAGGTGAACTCATGTGTGGAATTGCCATTTAATTTCCACTACATCATTACCTCAAATGCTATGATGAAACCTACTGTTTTCGATAAAGTGATGATCATGCATCATTTTTAAATCATGCACCACTGCATTTCATTCCATACCATGCTACATGGTGACTTATAGAGTTGGAATATTGGAGAAGAAGGCTGAACCACTTCCCTATTTCTATATTATTTTATCATGTTTCCCTAAGAAGGATGAAATGAAGTTGTATCGTCATATGTATATTATGGTGTGGATAAGAATATATATATGAAATTATGTTATACAAGTGATATGGGTATGTTTCTTGATGTGGATTTTTTTATATGTTTTTTGGAAAAATAAATAAATAAATCATGGTTATAATTTTTTTATAAATAATTTTAAAATGGAAGTTGAGTCCCTACCCAATTTATTATAAATGTGAAATAATCATAACCAATTTATTTATGTCTTTTCGTGGACAAAAATCAATGACATAGAAAATGCGGAAGGGAAAATTTGATCTTTTACCAAAAGAAAATCAAAATGTTGGTTTCTCACTGCAACCTTTACCTAACGATCCTATAAATGTCACCCCTCCTCACTCTAAATTCCCTTCATCTCTATAACATCCCTTATCTCTCTAAAATTACCATGGTGGTTCTTACCTTGTGCATGGTGGTTTCAGTGGCCTAAAAGGACGGTCAAATTTTTTGAATCATCATTTTGTGGTATTATTTATTATTTATTTTAATGTTATTAATTTATTTAATTGATTTGTTTTTAGTTAATTTTAATTATTTTAATTATTTAAAAGATTAGTTAGTTATATATAGTTTGAAAAAATAGTTATTATTATTAATGATTTAGTATAAATTAACTAATTAATAACATTGGATTGAAGAATAATTACATAATTATTTGATAAAAACTATTTTCTAATTAATTCCATAAGAATAAGTAATGATTAAAGTTTTATTAATTATGGATTTTGTAATTTTTAACTAATAATTGTCTAATGAATAAAATATTTTACTAATGATTAAATAACGATCAACTAATTATTAAATAATGATTATGTAATTATTAAATAATAATTTTCTAATTGTTAAATAATTATTAACTAATGATTAAAAATTATTAACTAATAATCAAATAATGATTAAATAATGATTAAATAATGATTAACTCATGATTAAATAATGATTAAATTGTTATTAAAAAATGTTTGACTAATGATTAACTAATTATTAAATAATGATTAACTAATTATAATTAATGATAAATTAATGATTAAATTATGATTAAACCATGATTAAATAATGATTTAAGAATGATGAAATAATGATTAATGAATGATTATGTAATGATTATTGAATCAATAAGTAATGGTTTAGTAATCATTAAATAATGATTATTGAATGATTAACTAATGATTAACTGTTAATTAAATTACTAGTAACTAATAATAAAATAATTAAAAATTATTATTTAAAATGATTAACTAATGTTTAAGTAATGTTTAAATAATTATTAAATAATGATTAAATAATTTTTAATGAATGATTAACTAATGATTAAATATTGGTTAACTAATAAGAAAGTAAATATTAAAGGATGATTAAATATTGATTAACTAATGATTTGAGATTTTTTAGATAATTATTAATGAATTATTTGAAAAAGATTACCTAATCAGTAAAAAATTATTAAATAATGACTAAAGTGTATGTGGTTATCTATGAAATAAAATCCCTTAATAGATTCTACATGTGGATGTGGCTCTAACAAAGATGTACCTAGGGGTAAAACTGATAGATAGATGATTGTGTAACACTATGTGAACATAATGATTAAATTCCTTATTACTTAAATGTGGAACCAAATTGACATATCATGTCTATTAGATATAGAAACATTCAATTCCTAATAACACTATGTCATCTAGCATGTTCATTGGCTGATGATGAGAAAAAGGTCTAGGGAATAAATTTATTTTCCCTGTGGTGGGATGGTCACAAGAAGGAATTATATTTTGAGGTTTCTACAATACAACAACAACGTGAAATCAAACAAAGTTATAGACTCTAAATAGTAGTTTAAGATGTTCTATACAAATATATTGAGTCTATTCCCTATGATGCAGAAGAAGACACCCCTACTTATATCCTAGATATACATATAAATCTAACATCTACTATGGAATATTCGTAATGCTGGAAAAACAGAGAAAATAGTGCTGATGGGGAGGGAGTAGCAGAAGCTGGGGATGAAGTTTCTAGAAATGCAAAAGTTGTACCACATCCTTGACCCAAACTAAATAATCCACCTCTCTTCACATATTGGATATAAGTAATGGAACAGTTTCCTGACTTCGACTAAAATTTTATTACACTGGCAACTATGTGTCTTGGATTTGTTGTGGATAGGTTTATTGAGATAGACAAAACATTATATACTAGAGTGGATTTTCCATATAAAGATGCATTTGAATCATACAAAATAGTTTTCATATTAAGAGGCACTATATATATATAATTTAAGAATAAATCGAAAAAAATACATCATATGGTGTGATAAATATGGGTATTATTATAAATTCCACTTAAGGGTGATTTTAGACATTGAATATGGTTGATCGATAATTTCAAATATTGAGCCATTTCATACTTCTGTTCAACCAAATATGACACAATATCATACTTTATTTGATACTAAATTTGTGTCATCTGTTAATGTTATGAAGGTTAGGACCGACCAATATGTTCCTATATCCCCTGTCTGATAGAGGATAAAATAAACGTTGGGTCATTATATTTCCTATAAAAGTAATGGATGTTGGAACAAAAGGAAATTGTGATGGTCTTCAGTGACTGGGATGACTTGAATCCGATGTTTCCGCAATTTTTATCTATATAGAGACATAATGACCAATTTTTCTTCCATCTTCATGCAAATGAACATGTTTCTCAAGGTAACCGGATTTATCTGACTTGGGTTCAATATCATTAGTTGTTTTTGGAATTCATCACCTATATTTTCACACTTTTTCATAAAATATATCATACAAATTGACGTATATTTTCTATATAGAAATTACAATGGAAATTTTATTATTTTAGCTACAAAATAGAGAAACCATTCACCTATTCTTCTGGAATTTTTAATTTCTTAGAAGGAACACTATGAATCATGGAGTTGGTTTTGGAATGTATCAGCAACCATTTCATGCAAAATCGTGGTGTCTGTATGATATATGATAGAAATTCGGAAATCAATATGGAAACTAATGCATATCCTGATATATGGAGACCCCTAAATAAACATCATCAGTACTACATCATATACATTTATATAAATGTTCGTTAAACATTACACAATTTTCCAATGAAGAAGGAAATAATGGGGCTTGGTATGTAATGTTAGTATTATTATTTTCTATTGCAACATAAACATATAAATAGTTTATGTGCAATATGATCACTTCATTGTATCATGTGATCAGGATCAATGAATTTTTTTTAAAACATTTTGAAGAAATAAACAATCATAATCAAGTTGTGTATGAATATATGATAGAGATTACAAAAGAAAAATGGACATTGGAATATTAATGGGGGAAGAGGTATGAACACATGAAAATAAAAATTTTGTAGTGAATGAATGGTGACTTTGTGGGGCCTTAAAAGTTACCAATATCTAACCTAGTTCAAGAGACATTTTATCATTGTGTGAATTACATCATTGATAGACAAAAACTATCCATGCAGAGGTTCTATTAGGGGATAAGGTATGGATGTTGCATTCAATAAGTGATTGAATATAATATTTTAGAAGATTTTACTTATTGAGTGTCCATTTTCTACCAAGAAGAATCTTGGCATGATGATCAAGTGTGTTGAGACCCAATTATAAATAGTATTGGGAAAATGGTGTTATTACAAGAATCAATGTGATGTCAATGTAAAAACTTCCAGGAAATATAGTTTCCATATACACAGGACATTGAAACTTGTTCCTCTGAAAACATTTGATGGGAAGCATATGTTGATCTACTGTACCGGCTGGACACCATTGCTAACTATTATGTTTCACCATGAAACCTATTAATGAGTTTTTATATTTTCCAAAACCTGAAGACAAGCTAATATTGATACCTGACAAGAACATGTTGTGTTAATGAGGGATATCAATGTCCAATAGGATCTACAATGAGATGGACTTTCCTCAAGATTAAGAGAAACATTTAAGATGAAACATATTTCATTTAGAAGGACATAAAAGGAAATGATTCCCTAAAATTGTTTGATCTAGTTCACACTCTTATACAAAATGGTGTTTTTTAACAAATTTGATATTTACATATTATTAATTACATAGTGTCAATATCTAATACTTTATTTTTTAGAATTATTAATCATTTCTAAATACTTTTACTATCAATTAACAGTAAACCTTTCATATTCATATTATATAGAATATGATAATTACATGTGATGTGGAAATCTAGAATAATCAACCTCTCCATGTATATACCATAAAGCATTAATGCGATAAAATACTCATGGGACACACCATCATGTTAGAAAACATATATAAATTCCAAATCACATATTTTGAGGTAAAACATATTAGTAAATATGAAACGAAGGTTATGTTGGGTCATAAAAAACATTTGGTCATTGTTGTCTAAAATTTTATTATAAAATAATTTACACAATGTTTTGGAATTCTGAATGATTTTCAAAATTGAAATGTCAAGTACATCTCTTTGAAATCTTTTTTATGCTACCAATTTAAAATAAGATGGATTTTACTTCACTTAGGATGTGAAGATCATATCATCCAAACATTGTTCTGTTAAAATATTTCAAGGCATTTATTTTGTATTCTAAATAATTCATATGTTAATTATTGGATTTTTTATTTTCTATTTAACTTTACATTATCATAATAGTAATTTTTTTCATGGAAAAAAATGGTCATGATGTTTTTTCTTCTCTTCTACCTCACTTTCAAATAACTTTTATTACTTATTTTCTAAATAAAATTTTACAAAAATGAAAAATGTTTATATATATATATATTATAAAATTTCATAAAAAACCATTTCCATGGTAAAAACATATCAAATCCCTCATCATAAATAAGGTTTGATGATCCTAAATATTTCCCTTTTCTATTAGTAAAAAAACATCATAAAATAATGGTAATAGACATGTTATGTCTTATATTTTACCATTCATAACATTCTGTTGACCATAATATTATATTTATATTTTAATGAAAAGTCTTATTTTATTTTTTATGAAAAGATGGAGGATAAATTGAGGACCACTAAGCTGTATAGGAATATTTCATGCAATGTGATAACGTGTCATGAGGTTTGATGGACCTTGGTATGTTAAGAACACCATTATCATCACATTCTGTCTCCGACATCCATTATAACTTACATACATCATACATGTTTATATGGAATTTTGGTATATGATATTATATTCATTGGTAATCACCTATTTTTTCACTCAATAAGAGATGTAGGCTCAGGAAACACACATTCTACTTGCCTGATATAGAGATGGCCATCACCACTGAGGATATAACACTCTTGCTTGGTATTCATATCCAAAGGGATGCAGTTATAAGACCCAACCATGGATACTGGACTAATCTTATAAATATATTTCCAGGTTCTGATATTTTAGCCAATAATAATGACACAGATGGTGGTTCCATATCTATGAGGAGGATGGAGATCCATTTTCCACAATTACTTATTGACACAGACGAGAAGACTTTCGTGCATCATGCTTATGGATATATATTACTGATCAATGGAGGGATACTATGTACTGATCAGTAGGGTATGAATGTACATATGATGTATCTAGGCCTACTATTGGATGTTTGTTAGTCTGAGGGCACATCCCTCCAATATCCTCTATTTTTATGGTTAGTATCTATATATAGATGTGTTTTGTGACACTCCACTAGTATGATCACTCATATCTATTGGTTTCTGATGCTAGAATGAATTTTGGAATTTAATTTATTATTATATATCAGTTTTGATGTTGTATTTTATAGGTGGAGTTAGGAAAACCACATCATCAGGGTTCCAAGATGCAATTTGGGTTCATACCGTCTTATGTAGTACGATCTACTACTAACCCATGTAAGTATATATAATCATGAATTTACAAACTAATTTCATAATATCGCCATTTTTGTTTTTAGTAATAACTATTTTTGAAAAATATCGCATGTAATTTAAGAATACGTTGATGTAATAAGGGGATTTATCAGACCACTTTCAAACATAGAAAACTGATGTAATTCCCTATGTGATGTTTATAGTTACTCTCATTCAATTTTATACTATTTAGTGGTAATAGCCTGATAGAGTCCTAAAATTATTCGGTTGTGGTCATAATATTCCATTTCTATTGAGACAATCAATATTTAATCATTCACTAAAGTTGACAGGGGGAAAGGATGCCGACCAACACCAATGGGTTGTCGAATATCTCGACCTATGGTATAGAAGATCATCGTTTCATATCGAGGGTGTATATATGATGTTATTCCATCGATAATAGCATCTCAGGTATGGAAAATGGTATTCACTGAAGTCTATACTATATCTTAATTCGCACAGAAGAGGGATTCAATATTTGGAATGTCAATAAATGTACATTCATTTTTTATTGTAATATTTTCTAATTTATTTTAAATTTATTTATGTAATACTTAACTACCACATATTATCTTCATGTTGGATACATAGGAGATGGAGGTTTATATTGTGACAGTTATCCCTACTACAATGTTTGGGAAAATACAATATTATCATGGGGTTTATGATAGCATCTTCGATCATCCACACTAGGGAGATTGTGTTACTACACAGGGAATAAAGGTTCATACATAGGGACATCCTCCAGCAGTTGCTAATGTTGAGTAGCCACAATGGAAAATACATGTACTGCATCGTGCTACACATCAGGCCTCACATTTTCCATGGGTACATGTTATCCCTCTATCAATCATGCATTAACTGATTATGGATGTTCATAAAAAGTCAAGGGATCCATTTGTTTTATCAATATATCTATAGTTTTCTTTGTGTCCAGGTTATATATGCTTATATCAAGGTTCATTTCCCATGCCTCTAGCTTTCATGATCAAGACTTCAAGATATATATGGTTCCCCCCAGTGATAATGAGAGGTCCTTCTACTCACATTGTGGGAGGTGGATCAGGTTCACGTGACCACATTAAGGTAAAACCTCCTCCTTATTATTCTCATCCAAAGAATCTGTCATTCAAGAATCCAGTGCTCATGGATGAGCCCAATCTACGTCTTCATATTCCACCCCTACCCAGAAGTCAAATATATTGTTATGGTAATCCCATTTGCTCACCAAAATGTGGCACGTGTCCTCATCATAGACAATGAATGTACTTGTTTATTTATATGTGTGTTGTTGACTTAAAGGATTTAAAATTACAATGTATTTTATCCCCTAAATGATTGTATGTCTCTTAAAATTAAGAAATCCTTTTTACTATTAAATATAATTACCTATTTTGCCACTTTTTATATTTTCATTTATATTTTAGTTATATTTTATATTTTATATTTTTTTAGAGTCAACTACCTAAAATGTTGGAAAATTTATTAAATTTAAAGTAGGTAACATTAAAATTATATGCAATAAAAAAACTAAATAAAAAATAAATCATATGCTAATAATATAAAAATTGATAAAAATAAAAATAATTTCATAAAAAAAATAAATAATTAAAAATCAAAGGAAGGTTAAAAAAGATAATAAATAAAAATTTAATGGTTTAAAACAAAACTATTTGTCTACAACTAAATTTAATTTATATTTAATTTTTACTAAATACATATAATTTTTATTATTTATTTATTTTTTAAATAAGTATGTTATATATCAATTATTTTATATTTCTAATTTATTATTTATGGACTTTGAAATCCACTAAAATTATACATTATTATGTTTCATATAGGTGAAATAAAAATCGTATGACTTATAAAATATGAATACAATCTAAATTATATTTTACAATGTTACTCAGTATATAAATCATAAATAAAAATAAAAAAATCATGAACATAATAAGTAAAAGCTAATTTACACGTTAAAAAATTTATTTTCAAAAAACATAAAAATTTCACTGTTAAATATTAATATATATAATTAAAAAATAATTTAATCATAATATATATATATATACCAAAATATAAAAACATATATATTGTAAATATATTTACATTTATATTTAAAATAGTTTTTGTTCACTGAAATACGGCATCACTGATTTTTCCATTCCAAACTTGTTTTCAAAAATGTTGAACCAATACATATTTAATTACTTTTAAAGCATGAAAAAAACTTATTATTGGGAGAATTAACTATATGTAGTGGGATCCTGTATATATTATAAAAGGGATCAAAATGGTAGTTTTGAGGTATGAGAATAGGTGGAAGGTTTGGGTCATGGGTGAATGGCTACGTCATTTCCATGGAGAGGCATGCATAGAGGATTACAGACATGAGAAGGTAGTTCCGTTGTGCATCGAAATGGAAGGGAAGAGGCATGAGAGGAGGAATAAGGTTGTGGTCAGGGGTGGATGGTCATGCCATATCTATATAGAGGATTTCATAGAGGATTACACACATGATAAGTCTCTATCATTATGGTATTATTCACATTTTAGTATGGTTGTGTCTGCAATTTTAAAATCTCAACCAATCAACACTAATACTTAAAATACATTTAATAGTTATAGAAAAATACGTCAATAGTGCTAAAAAAGTTTATTCGTTAATGAAATATTAAATTGGAGTTCCATTTTACCAGTACAAACTAAAGCGCTGATAGAGGGCCCTTTTATCAGTGCTAAAAAGGGCTGATAAAATGATACTATTATAAGTGAAAAAATAAAATGTTTGATAAAAATCAAAAAGAATAATTTTTTAAAAAAATGAATGTTAAAAAAATCAGAGGTGGATTCCACCCCTTTATTCAGTGCATAAATCCCCCATTAATAGTGCACATGCCCGATAACATGAGGTGACCCGTTTAGTTGCTCTAGGAACTCCTTCACATACCTACACTCCCATTCCTCCCCTTAGATTCAAACCCAAGACCTCACCCTAGTATCCTTATACCCTAACCACTCTATGATTCATTGTTCTCAATTTTCTGATATATATCTGTGTGTGTGTTTCTATATCTAGTTATAGTTATTATTTATATATTTATTTTTTATAAATATGATTATTTTGAATTAATATTATAAAATATTTGAGTGTGTGTGTGTTTATATTTAAATAAATGCATACTTACATATATACAACATACATATATATATATATATATATATATATCTGTGTGTGTGTGTATATATATTTAAATATAATTATACATA
The DNA here is from genome assembly GCA_963277665.1 of Viscum album. Lineage (NCBI taxonomy): Eukaryota > Viridiplantae > Streptophyta > Magnoliopsida > Santalales > Viscaceae > Viscum > Viscum album. The sequence continues at coordinate 1,454,508,566 of OY728155.1, forward strand.
TTTTTGTTTATTTACTTGTATTATATATTAATATCTATATACATATATTATAATAGATAGATAATATATATCGGTTTGTTAAGACATAAACACACAAATATATATATATTCACACATATTATATAGCTATATAAATAGTCATATTTTTTATTTTAAATAAAATACATATTTTTATTATTTATATATGGTTTATATATTTATAAAAATATTTTATACATAAATAAGTTTATATATTTTGACAGTAAAATTATGTTTTTATGTTTAAATACATAAATATATTTATATATTTGTATATTATAAATTGTAAATTATAATAATTTATGAAAAAATTAAATATTTGAACTTCATTGTATCCTTATGAGTGTAATCCTTAAATATAAATATAGTATCTAATAATAAAATCTATCTATACCCAAAAAAGATAAGAAGACCCCATTAAATGAAGCAAAAATTCTATTGAATGTTAAAAAACATTGATATCATGACTGAAAATTTCTTTTTAGAGGCCTTGTGGGACTTTTTTCACTGAAAATGTAATTTTAGTTTCCCCATGTCATTATTTCATATATCATTTAAAGATCATTGATTTGATATTTGGTAGATCTCAGACGAATGCTAAGATTAGAAGTTATGACCATATGAATTTTTATTGGAATTTTCAACATTTTTTGATAATTTATTTATTTATTTATTTATTTTTATTTCTTTAATTTTTCATTAAGATACTATTAAAAGATAATAGTTAGATAATTTCTAATTAATATTTTTTTATATAATTTTATAATTTATTCTACACTAAATATCTTGTATATTAATTATAAATGGGTATTTTTCCTTATATAAACTATATTTACTAAAACATATTTTATATATCGATATAAATATAAGTTTTTGTGAATATATAATATTTAATGATTTATAATTTTTTTAGGAAATTTACCCTTAATCAGGGCTACTAAAAATGTGTTGATAAATACTCTCATCTGCGCTATTAAAAAAGAACTGATAAATGGGGTACTTTTAACGGTCCTAAATAAATAATTGATAATGGTATCCACTTTATCAATTCATTTATTATCAATGAAAATGGCTAGTTCTACTTAAATCCATTTTTGTGGTAGTTAATATTGTGAAATGTGAGTTTCATTGGAATATTATAAAGATTCACGTGTGGGGAAGTGCATACCACTAAGGGAGCTCTTATGTAGCACAATACATGTTGGGTTTATCAAAATATCATTTAAATACTTATAATGATAAAAATATTTCTTGGTTGGGCTAACAATCAAATATTATAGGGATATGTTAGGAAGAATCACACATAGAGTTGTTGGCCAAGTAAAATTGAAGAAAATAAAAGAGTTGTAATGTGGTCTTTTTTTGGGTGTTTCCTATAAATAGAATGTTTGTGCTATGATACAGTGGGATGAGACAAGGGATGGGGACCCACAATTGAAGCATGGATCCGGAAGAGGTGTTTTTCTACCGTTGGTTAATAATTCCATGGTTTCTTCTAATTTTTCATATCCAATAATTACAACTTTAATAGGGTATGTATTTTTTCCAAGCAATATATGGAAAACCGATTACATTTAATAATTTAGAGTTTATTTATAATTCTAATTTTTTAATTCGTTTATCATTTCCTTATTATTATTATTTTCCAAGTTTAATCACCCTTCAGGGTGGGAATAAATATACTATCAATACATTAACTATCTACCCTTATTCTTTTTTTGACCGTTGGGTGAATGAGGGTTGTTGAATTTAATGTGGGTTTTTGATTGCCAAACATATTTTCGAATGAAATTTTATAAAAATTTAAAATAGGTGTGAATATATTGGAGAGTGTTCACATTAAGAGGAGGTTTACTAGTATTGAATTTCAAAACTATAAGATAATTATTTCCATTCACTATTGCATGAACTTAGAAATAATATGCTTGGTACATTCATTTCATTGATCAAAAAACAAATCTAATCTAAAATCACCTGTCATTCTCATGTTTTCCTAATCATTCACAATTACTTCTATACTATTTTTGTGGGATCGACCTCGATATCCACAATACATAATATTTTAAAAAATATTTATAGCTACTAGGGTTTATAAATTTATAATTGGTTTCCCCAATGTATTTAACTTCTCATTTTTGGTGATTAATTTACTAAAATAGTTTCCAAAAAAATTTATAAATGTTGAGTTATTTTGTAATTTTTTTTATTATCTTTTATCCTTTATTTACACTTATTCATGTCGTCATGTTGCGTTAGGTGGATCCTCAATGTAGGAGTACATGAGTTGGGTTAAAAAATGGGATTTTGAGTATGATTCCATGACTTAGAAGTACCTAGAATAAGAAGAAAAAAGAAAAAATAAAAAGGACTTAAGTCTTGATGAAATCTTCTCCAAGGAGCTATCCAAGGAGAACACAAAGAGTTCCAATAATGGAACCTAGGAATTCCGGATCTCACAAATTAGGGAAAACCCTCAAACATCGAGATTAATCTTATTAAGTGTTAGTGGAGGGGACTAAGGGATCTTTGTGACTTGAACCACTATATATAAATGTTTTCTTGTCAATATTTATTTCCATTGCATACATGGCTTTACTATATAAATTATGAGAATCGATACATGTGAAGTGGGATGTTTTGAATTCATTGATGTTTTTAATGGATCCCAATTCACCCCTATTTTATCTTATTCATATTCATATATGAAAAAAGTTATATCAGTGGTTCCGATATATTGATGATATTTCTTTTTTTGGATATCTATTTATACTCGATAGGAACAACCAGTATCAATGGAAGTACTCAATTGATATATTTTTAATTCTTGAATATTATGTTGTGAAGAAGTGATATAAAAAGACCATTATATATCATTATATCAAAAAAGGATTCGAAGAATACGAAAATAAGTGATGTGTTATTTTAAAGAAGTCATAGGGTTAAAAGAGGTATGATATGAAAAATGTTTTATATAATAGATGAAGATAGAGGAGGGTCTATTGTCATTATAGAGTTCGAAGAGGGTTAGTAGGTTTGGGAAGTCATTGAACTACCCTTTGATTTTTCAAAATGGTCTATATATAGATTAGTCCCATAGAGATAGAGGGAGTGGTGCCTAAAGGTAGATTGAATAAAGCCATAGAAAAAGGAGGGGGTCACATCTACATTGAGGAATCATAGCTTCAACCCTCCATTGATACAAACTGGGTAACCTATTTCCTGCCCTCAGTCACATGACTCCGAGTGGTATGGTCCAGCTTAATTACCATAAGAAAAGAAACTTTAGGATGACCCCCAAAAGGTTTCATTCCTTATGCTTTACGATTTAGTGTATTTTCTATTTATTTTAGGAAATATTTTAGGTGTGTAATTAATTACAATTTTATAAAATAATTAAAATGATCCTACACTGTATGTATTTTAATTTGATATTTAGTCCCCTGATGATTCGAGGTTGAAGGACTTAAGGGATAATGAAAGGATAAAAAATAAGAGATTAATTTCAAAGGGTATTATAAATTAAATTTTATCATTTAATGATTCTTATTGGTTTTGACAATCTATTAAATGATAATATGAATACCCACTGTTATATTAGTTCTATTTTTTATCCATAATAATTATAATTTTTAGAGTCCCAATAATTCTATATTTTAGATTTGAATTTTATTTAATTTAATAAGTATGTTTTGGAAATTTAATTATAACATTTAATAATAGGAATTTAGATTAAATATCTCGTGATTTTTCCTTTTTAGTCAAATTCAGATGATATTCTCCCATCTATTTTGTTTTTTTGAATTTCAAAAGGTCATGTGGATTATCTTTTTATTAATACACATGCGATGATTTGTTGTTTTATATTTCATCCACTCATTCACCATGTGTTTCTAAACCTAATTTTTCATATTCTATATTCATAAAAAATTATTAGGAATACATAGTACAAGTTATCTAATATAAAGTTTATTTGATATAGTAAAAAATGATTATAAAAATTCATTTTTAAATTTATTGAGGCATTTTTTTAATATTTTTACATTATCCTTTAGACATAACATAATAATTATTATAATTTCATCCATTAGATACCACATATAAATTTATATATAAATGAGTCACATTAAAATCCAACATTATATGTTTTTACACTTATTATAGTCACATTTATTATTATCAAGTTTTAGTTTTGGAAGAGAGGTAGTTCATGGTAAAAGTGGATGTACGTTATTGAAGAAAATATTTTTTTTTGTTTTTGGGAATGTTTTGGGACATTATTAATTGTTTCCATTTCTACCAACTCTATAATGAAAAAAATAAAAAAATGGGTTGAGTTTTGTTTGTTGAAAAAATATCATAACATGATCGATAATTTCTATTATTTGGGGATGAGTGGTTGATGGTAGAATTATACTGACTCTACATTAAAATAATAAAAAAAACAAGTGCAAATGATATATAGAAAAATATAGAGGGGTAACTCATACATTATGATTTCAATATCTCATGACCATCACACTGATCAATGTATGTGGAGAAAATGAAATTTCTGAAGGTATAATGTTATTTCACATTAATTGTATTATCATACATTATAAAATAGAGATAAAATAACTTTTTGAGATTACATTTATTTTATTCTTAAATTACCAACCATCCTTAATCCATAGAGTTTATTGATCCTAATTATCAATTCCTCGTGATATTATGTGATTTTTGTCTCTACAATGTGGGAAATGAGGTCACAATCAAGTTAATAAGTGTGGTGCATGTAATTAATTTATCATCACAACTCCATTTAATTGAAACCATGAGTTTTGAGAATTAGAATCAATGTGAGTTAAATAACAACTTTACATGTTTAATGATGATAAATTTTGGGGCTTGAATGAATGATAAGAAATGTTTCATCATTTTTCATGAGAAAGATCAAATGAATTAGTGACTATTCATTAGTTAGATTTATTTTAATTTTTTGTCCCTTGAAATTTTTTTCTACCCTATTGATGATTTTTTTATTTTATTGATTTTGAATGTTAAATATTAGTATCATGGGGTTACCTTTGTAATGAAAGGTTAAATCTATGCTTGAAGGAAATCATTGTTTATTTGTGTGAAATTTTATGAGTTCATTAAATTAATACAATTTTTAATGTTTAGTTTCATAATATTTTTATTTTAATTGATCTATATTTCACGATTTCCGTTGAATTATCATATATTTGGTTAATTAATATTTTAATATTTATTTTAAAAAATATAAAAATTATCTAATACCTTTCATTTTTCTATTTGATTTTTTCTATAGACTGTATGCTAAAATATAAAGCGAATTGGGGACTTACAAAAAATAGGGACCAACACCTAGGAGGTGCTTCCTAGGTATGATAGAGGAGGAAAAAAGGTCATGCATGTCACATGCACAATAGATCAATGGTACACCAACACCCAAGGATCTCGTTCATGCAGTAGTAAGAGGAGAATATCGAATGGGGGATAGGCCTAAGTAGTTTTAGGGTTTTCCAGAACCTTATTTGACTTTGATTTCATTTTCAAGAAATATTTATATTAAATAGAGGAGTCTATCTTTTGATTAATTTGATGTGGGATGCACATTACACCCTATGCACATGAACATGTAAAAATAGTATCGTCTAAAGTGAACTCATGAATCACCTTCACCATTAGTTTCTATTATTATATCACAAGTAATATTATGTTGTTATTCACCATTGATAGTGAAGCGAAGACTGATTTCTACTGGATAATTGAGAACCCTTTCACCATTACCCCTACATTGCATCATGGTTACTACTAGAGTTGGGACAGTGGAGAATAAGGTTGCACTAGATCCCTATCACTACATTGTGTTCACCTCTCACATGATGTTGGAGGAATTGAAGTACAACATAGTTAATAGATTATGATTCGGTCAATGTTACATAAAAGGATGGTGGTAATGCAAGTGATGTAATTGTTTTTTCAATTGGGATAATTAAATAGAGTGGTTGGTTGTGTTATGGGACACTGACTATTTCATGGAAGGGCTCAATATAGAAGTTTCATGGCATGAGAGTAGGATTAATGATGTGCTCCTAGTAGGATGGTCAATTCATAACCATGAATATGAATTCATTTAGAATTAATCTTATGAGAAAGATACGTCTTTATTCTATTTTTTATTCCATAGAATATCTATGTATTAAATTTTAAAATCCCAATATCGTTTGGCTATCTATGTGCTAAAAGTGAGTTTCAATGTTGTTTTATGAAGAATCATTCATATAGGGTGGAACCTACCTCTAAGGGAGATCACGTTCAGCATAAACAAATAGTTCTTGGATGAAGATCAAGGAAAGAGTTCTATAAATTCAAATGATTCTATGTTAGCCAAACCATCACTTATTATGGAGATTTTTATAGAGGAATCATAGATGGAGTTACTGGATGATTTAATTTGAAGATAATAAAGTAGGTTCAAATTGATATTTTTCAAGGCTACAACATATAAATAGAAAAGTTGGGATACTATTTTGGCGAATTGAAATCTAGGATGGGGAAATTAAACTGAAGCTTGGTGCCTGAAAAGGTATTGATTATACAATGTGGTGATACTGTCGGGATTCATTTTTATATTTCATATCCCCTCATGACTAGAATTAATGGGTATGTATTTTTTCCCATAACAAGTATGTATAAGGGATTTTATTTAGTAATGTGGAGTGTCTTATTAACTATGTGATGTGTTTTTATCCTCTTATCATTTCCATAATCATATTTTTTATACCTTTTATGACCATTGGGGGCAAGGAAGAAATTTGTTTCCAAAACATTAAATAAATACACTATTCCATGAAATACTATTGGGTGAACAAGGCTTGTTAAATTTAAATAAGGATTTGGATTACCCATTATATCACATTAAAAAAGTACACAAGATTCAAAATGGAGTGAAAATAAAATGGGTAGTGTTCACTATGGGAGGAGGTTTACTAGTAATCAATTATAGAAAAAGCTAAATTATGTTAATTATTTTCACATCACTAATGCATATACTCAAAATTTTAGGCATCGAACACACATATAATTGATCTAAAAACAATACAAATCTCAAATAACTTGTTTTTATTCAAATTTTATTAAACATTGATTATAAATTATGCACCATTCATCATGGGATCAACCATGATTTCCACTATAATATATTAAAAATAATTTATATATAGTTCATGTTTAAAGATTTTTATATAGGATTTCATGATAGAATTAACGATTACATTCATGTAGTTAGTTGGGATAGGTAGCAATGCATACCAACACACATCAGAGATGGTCTGTTATGTGATGAGATATGTATATAAGTGATGGGATTATAATACATTTAGTTAAAGTTCATGTTTATATATTTTTATATCGGATTTCATGATAGAATTAACTATTACATTCTATGTTGTATCTGCTATTTATTCATGAGGGCATTAGTATTCTCTTTTAAAATGTCCACAAGATACCTTGGGTATGATCTTACTATGTATATATTTTATGCTAACCCAATTATATATAAATATTTTTAGGTTTCTAAGAGGATTTCAGGGACTGATCTGGACATTACTAGAATGGTGGTGGGAGCATAGGTTGAGTCATTACCACGAGATTTTTCTTTTAGTACTTATTGGAGATATTAATCATTATTTAATAGATATTTTCATGCATTATGGGATGGTTTAGGGTTTGATTTTTTTTATGCGATGGAGTTTATTTGTGTCTTATTTTACATATATCTTTATTCTTTTTATTATAGGTGTAATGCCTTCAAAATGTTATATTTTTATACCTCCTATGGCAGTACCCAACTAGGATCTCACTGAAGGTGGGACTTGAGGTTCATTATCTATCTTTGTTCACTATTGTCCTAGTAGGGGTATCTTTGGTTGGTGGGGGCCAGGAGAGAGTGATATCAATGTTTATTTTGGAGATAAGATGGATTTTGGAGTTGGGTACTTTGAGGATTGTGTGGATTGGTGAGGTAATAATTTCATTCGATCTTAAAATTTGACATAGAACAAGGAGATAGGCTAATAAATTTGATTTTAGGGGACCTTATGATCCAATGAAAGCAACATGAGTATATCAAATTACCACGTGGTGCAGTCCCATTTCTATGGTAGTTACCTAAGAAGGAAAATGCATCATGATTTTTTATATTCATGTGTAAATTTAGTTAAATGAGGATAATTAAAAAAACCCAATTAATAAAACATTGATAAAAATAATTTCTACAGGGATTATTAGATATAGTTATTTATTAGGAATTGATATTGGGAATAATCTATGTAGATATCATGTGATAGAGGTTTGGTAGGTTGATCTGATTTATCACTAGTTGATCTAACCATAAAAGGATGATATGGAATAGAAGAGGGACATGCATGCCTGTAAATAGTATTAATTTGGAATATATGAGGGGATCATATCAAATATGTAGACTGGGTTCAAATTTGATGGGATTTAGATAAAAATGGGTCTGATTCGAGTATAAGTGGAGTTTTGGACTCTATTAGAAGTTAGTCAAATGTAGGGAGTTGTGTGTTAGTGGTGGAAATTATATCAGGGTGAAATTATGGGGCCATATATTTCACGGGTTGATTTCTGGGATGTGTTTATTCTATAGTTATTATAATTGAATATGATGTTAGAAAAGAGGCGGGATTTATATCCACATTATCTAGTATTCCTGATCACGTTGGGATATGAGATCATGTTCAAGGAAATGGTTAACTTTTCCCTTGATATATTAATTGATGATGAGTCTAGAGAAAGGTTTCTAGAGGAGGAATTGCACCCAAAAATAAGGTATTAAATCCCCCAATTTATTCTTCCTATTTAATAAGGATTGTATAAGTAGGTTGAGGGTATCAATTACATGAACTCTATGGGTGTTGTTCCTTGAGATGGAGACTAATAGGGTATATTCAGAACTAGGGATTTAAGAAATGGATCACAAATTTCTTGGAAGATGGTGTATTGAATAGTAGTAAACTGACTGCAAAATTACTTTTCACTTTATTAATGGTTTCATGGATTCAATGAATCAACCAGACGCTTCCAATTTTAATGATATATATATGGAGGTCATGATCACTAGTAGGATCCATGTACAAAAATTGAGGGATTATGGTTTTAGATAAGATGGTTGTCCCTTTTTAGTATCTATAGTAGTAACCCCTGATGTAGTTTCAATATCATAGACTATTTATGCATGGTCAATACTTGATTACAGATAGAGTAGTATTAGGGAATCCTCATGATGGTCCTAGGACCTAGGGACCTAGGCTAGAGCAAAATTGTGGAGGATGTTAATAAAGGGTTGATGAACTAAGAGTGGGAAGAATCATGTGATGGAGGTGATAATGCTAGAAGGTCAAATGGTTGTCCAAGGTACTATAATGGTTCATGAGTTCCAACCACGATAATTATTCTTTTTTGGGTGTTTTATGTGTTTTGATGGAGGCTTGAGGTGGTTTTTTCGTGGTTGGAGGTGTATTAGAGTCATAACATGATATTCACAATGTGAAAGGGGTATAAAACATGATTGTAATTTCATGAAATGTGTATATGAATATATTTACATCCTATGTGATGTGAGGGAAGAATCCATGAAATTGATTCCCATAATGAATTTAAATCAAGATGTGTTGTTAAATCAGTTCGAGGTGACCCATATTTTGGTTCATGTTAGATTGTTTGGAGAAATACATTAAATTCACATCATGAATCCATTATATAATGTGAACGTCTTGAGTTATAGGTTTTAAATAGGTATTTTAGATGAATAACCCCTCATTAATTTTTACCACTCTATTTATCTTTTTGTTTCAACCTTAGACAACACTAATAGGATCTTTATATCCCTTCCTCTCACCTTAATAGGTTGGTTCCAGTGGAGTCTTTCTTGCAATCTATGGTTATTTCTACTCATTTAACAGTTGTTTTCCATTTGTTATTATTAAAATATGAAATATAGTGTTACAGTTTTTCCTTGAGTTATGAGTTTGGAATTTTTTATAATCATTTATGAGATGTAGGTTCATCTATGGGTTTTTCATGGGGTTGTGGTTTGTGGGTGTTTCTTCTTATCCCTATGGTTTGAAGTGATATGGAATAGATTCTTTGAGGTTGGGAATCACTCATTTATGACTTTTGCGTACCATATGGGATGTGAATACAATTTTTACAAATGTGGGTGGTTTTATCTAGCCTAAAAAAATATAAATTTATTGTTTAATTAAAAATAAAGGGGAAGGGGGAATTATTCATATGATTTTACATCTTTCATATTATAGTTATGTTGTGTTTGTATTAGATAAATTCCATACTAAAAATCATTGTTTTTGGGAGCATTTTTTTCAACATTATTTGGGACATAGAAACCTACTTTTATATTGTTGTGATATCACTCCAAGATGGAAATTGCCTCACAAATAAAATTTTTATAATCAAATGGTTTCCCCTGAATTTACAGCTTGGACGATAATATACCTAAAAAGAAGTAAAATGTGATAATAACCCATTTCTTAAATCAACAAAATTGACTTTTATGTGTTCTTATGTGTGTTCATGATTGTGGGGTGGTGATGGGTGGATGCAATTTAGTGTGGGGGATGATGTATGGTTTTATTCATCATGTTTTGGGCATTGAGGTGGTGGTTTTCTTTGTTGTTCATTTGGGGTAGTGAGGTGATGGTTTGTTTTTCCACGATTTCGGGGAATTGTGGTGATGGTTTCTTTGTCTAGATTTTGGGGAGGTGAGGCTGTGAATTTTTCCCAAGATTTTGGGGAATTGAGGTGATTGTTTGATTGTTAATCATTCTTGGGTCGTGCGACAATGTTTCTTGTGTCCGTTATTTTGGGGTGGTGAGTTGATGGTTAGTTTGGCTGTGCTTTTTGGGGTATCAAGAAATGGTATGATAGAGATGATGATCTACATGTGAGGTTTTGTTTCTTTGTTCAAGATGCCCATTTAGTTATGGATTAACAGGTTAATAATGTTTAAAAATTCTTGGGATGGTTTTGTTAGTGGGATGGAAAAAATTAATGAACCAATAAATGATGGGTTGTGTGGTAAAATGTTGTTGATTCATGAATTTGAAATGAATGAGTTGGAGAATTGCATTGAATTGAAATGGGAAATATGGATTGTGTATTTTGCGTTGTTATGCATTTACTAGTTTTAGTGAAGGTGGTGATGTTGTGAGCTGGTTAGTGTTTTATTGTGAACTAATAGGTTGGTCTTCTGTTTAGCTTACATATATTATTTTATATTCATTGTGATTTCTATATACACCCCACATAAGTCGAGTACTATGTGTTGAAACCCATACCTTTATATGGGGTATATTTTTTGCAATATCCCAATGATGATGATTGCTGGATGGATACCGACACTTTCCTCTCCCTATTTTATCCTGTTTGATATGCATAGGATTTTATGTTTTGAGGTCTAATAGTGTAATCGGTACTGGACCAAGTGTCATCAGGCATGATTTGATTTGATCGTGTTATGGGGTGGTGGACTAAGTGTATTCAAATGATATGTGATATGAATATGTAGTGGAGAAGCTTATATTTTAGGTAATTCATGATATGAGGAGTGAATGAGGTATATTTAAATCATATTTACATTACCCTACTACTCTAGTTATGGTTGTGATTTTATGACTCATGTTTCTATATGTGAGATGAGATATGATTGTGCTTTGGGTTAGTGGCCATTGTATTTGTGTGTATAATTTGATGTGACCATACTATGGGATAATGAAATATCATCACTAAAAAAATAATATTAGAAGGGGATGTTTTTTATTTAGAAGGGTTATAAACCCCCCTATAAAATGCTTTAGTGGTGATTTTGGTGACCCACCACTACGGTGGCCACAATAAGTGATTAGGGGAGATTTTTGGTAACCACTGCTATATATCAATGAACATTAGAGGTAATTCATTGAGAAGGTGTTTAAACCCCTTCTAAATCCACAAAAAATATGGAATATGGGCACAATTTGTTAGGGGTTTAAACCCCTTCTAAATAATGTATCAATATTGGGGCAGTTAAAACTGCCCCTGATCTAGATGAAGGGACAAATTTAGGGGAATTTTTAAAATCACCCCTAATGTTGATAAAAAAATAGTTATTTCCCTGCACCGAGTCCCCCCCTCACTTACCCTACATTTCTTTATCCCCCCCCCTCTGATTCCCCTTAAATCTTGTTCCACTCATGCCTCGTGCCTCGCTGTCCCGCGACACCTTTCGTAACCCACCATCCCATGACTCCCTCTGACCGGCTCGCCTTATCTCCCCCTTCACACTCGTTTCAAAATTACCACCACTCCAATTACCTATCCCTTTCCCACTCCCCACATCTGATTGTCCCTAAAGAACCAATTTAAAATAAATCCCCTAGAGCATGGATTCCACCCTGTGACAACCGCTCCCCCTATCCCGTCAGACAGCCACCTGGTACCACTCTGATGATCCAATTTAACGTATTTATGTTCATGTTAGTATGTTTAAATATATATATATATATATAATATTCTCTATTTTTAAAAATAATATTCAGATAATATATTGAAAAACAGGTAATTTTAATGGCAACCTATATATAAATTTATATAAACTATATATATGTTTATATATTTATAAAAATATTCATATGAATTATTTATATACTTAAATACATATTAATATATTACATACATTTTTATTCATATAATATATAAACATATTTATATTTACACATATAAATATATGTTCATAAATACATTTATTTTTGTCTAGATATGTTTATGTATTTGAATAATATTTATAGAAATCATATAATTATACTGTATATTTATTTAATATGTTTTATATACTTATATATATTTATGTGTGTCTTTTTGTATGATAACAATAATATTATTAATTATTATTATTTTCATTACACCTGTTTCTAAAACTATAAACATTTTATGTTAGTTTTATAAATACAATACATTTACATTATGATATATATCATACATATATTATACTAAATAAATTTATATTATATATTTATGCAAAATATTTTTATACTTAAATAAATATTTGTATATTATATACATGATTATTTAAATAATATATATATATATATAATTATTTAATTAATATATTTATATATGGTCTTTTAAAATATATTTATATAATGTATTTCCTTAAATATATTTTTTATAATTTACATTAAAAAAATATATTTTATATAAATTGAATAATATTATATATATAATTAATACATAGTTATTATTATATGAAATACAACATAGAGACATATATATATTATATATAAATGATATATTATGAAATACGATTAATATTATTATTTTTAAAACGTTATATGAAATACAATTTTATATTATATATAATTAAAATGTGTATTATATAATATATATATATATATATGAACTATTACTTATTCACATTTAATCTTATTATTATATGAAATAGAGATTTCTATTACATATCAATAATATTATATGAAATAAAATTTATACAAATATTTATATAATATAGATCAATACATATATTTATTATTATGTGTATAAATATATATGTATTTACATAAATAAAACGGTATAATATTGTGTAAATTAACATATATTTATTTCAATAAATTCTATTTTATATAATATTATTTATATTTAATATAAAAGCATAAACATGTTATTTAAAAATATATATTTTATTATTGTAATATAAATTTGAAAAACTACAAGCATCAATTTTTATATGTTATATTTGCAAATAAATAAATATAAGTATATATATGTATATAATATATTTATGATTTTATTTTATAAATAATTAATATTATTTAAAATGAAATTCATACAAATAAATATATATTAATGTACTTAATATTATAAAATTATATTTATTAATAAATATAAAAACAATTTAATACATTCATACAAATATTTTATATAATATGTTCTTATAATGCAATTAAATATATTTATATATTGTGTTTTTATTATAAAAATATATAAATTTATATATGTATAAGTATATGTATATATATATGTTTGTATATATATATATATATATGTATATATATGTGTGTATTTATATATATATATATTTTGGATGTTGATTTTTTTTAAAAATAGTGGGAGTTAACAACCCCATGTAATCTCTAAAACTAGGGGGGTTGAACCCCCCCCCCCCCTAATTTAAAGAAATTAAAATGGGTTTTGAACCCCATCTAATTTAAGATATTAGAGGGAGTGTTGAACCCCCATTAATTTAAGAAATGAGAGGGGGTTTTGAACACCATTTAATTTTATAAATTTGAGTGTGGGATTGAGCCCCTATTATTTAAGACATTAAAATGGGTTTTCCACCCCCTCTAATTTATGATATTATATGTGGTTTTGTACCCCCACTAAAATGCATCTAGATATTAAAAAAATAATGCTAAAATTTTTTGAGGGGGTCCATAACCCCATCAAAATTAGATGATTAGTGGGGATGGTACATAACTCCTCGTATAATTTTTATAGGAAATGAATTTAGATGCGGTTCATAACCACTATAAATTTGATGATTATAGGGGATTGTGGAGAACAACCTCTAATTATAATGAAAATGAGTTTAGAGGGGGTAATACAGAACCCCCTCTAAATGACTCCCTCTAATGTCCAATTTTTTTATTGGTTCTATGAAAGTGATAAAATCTCTAGGTTGTATGATTTTGGGGTGTGACAGAGGAAAATCAATTGGAATGTTGTTTGGGGTACCCTTTATCGATATTCGTTTTATTATGTTATTATATTTTCCATTCATTGTTTGGTGGGAGTGCCTCAGTGATTTTGGGATAGAAAGTTGACATGTTTAGTTATCTTTGATATTGATGTTTTGTCACAGGTGAATTAGTATGATTTTTACATATGTGTATGATAGAATTTAGTTTTCCTACTAAGTATACATGTATTCTTACGAAACATATATAATGAAAAATCTTGCCCTGTATCACTCAATATGTAGTAGCCGAACTAGTTTTCCAGAAGGCCTAAGGCATGCCTCCCCATATGCTAGTGGCTGATGACTACATATGGGGGCCTAAGATGGTACTATGGGGAGACTATACCACCGATATTAGAGTGTGTAATGGAAAATAAATTACCAAATTTCAACCACAACCTAAAATAATTTGGGTGTGGTGGAATAAATAAACATCCAACAGAGGCTTCAAAATACATGCTATACATAAAATGACCACCCACTATGAGGGTAATAGATACATATAACAATAAAATAAAATTACAAAAAATGGATCCAATACATAATCGTTCTGAACCTTATCCAATATCATGATACCAACTGATCTATCTTGATTTGCCCTGATATCACGGGCTTTAGGACAGCATGTTCTTGTAACCAAGCGAAAGACTACTCTGGTATCCAAGTGCAGTGGTGGATGAAGTAGGGTATGAGTACATAACATATTAGGGAACCAAAAACATGATCCATTACTAACCAATATATGTAGTGTTCCATGTATGGGACATGATCATCTGAATGATAAAGGTCAACTCTGAATAATAAATTACATTGCATCCTTAGGACATTGAACCTGATCGACCAGACATTATTTGGACTATTGCTGGAGCTTCTCTAAGAAGATCACGATTACCGTGCCTCCCAAGTAACAATACAAGTTCTAAATTCGTCAAAACCCTCTGAGGTTGTCACAACTTTCGGGATGTATCCCCTAGATGTTACATCATATTTCTAAACTTTGGGATACACACTCCCCTAGATTTTCCTGTTATATCATGAGGTTATCATAAATTTCGGTATACCCCATGATAGACCATAGTGTGTCATTAGTTTTTTTAGGGTTAAACAAATTTAGTAATTTATAAAACTAAAACAAATTAAATAAAAAATTGAACCTGGTTAGTATAAATTTCAATCCCATAGTGATTGATCATATGTTCAAAATTAATTAAATATATTGAATTAAAATTGATTGTTTTGATTGAAGAAAAGTGAAATAACATCAATAATGATTGAGTTCGATATAAGGTAATAAATATGCTAGGTTCAATGATTTAGGGTTCATGTGATATTTATTTTATTCATAAAATATTTATTCAGGTTTAGTGTTGTAATTGGGTCAGTAGGGTTCCCCAGTCTCAGTACCACACCCTAATTCTATGGTTTCACCATTTGACTGGTCATATACAAAATTAAATAAAAAAATAAGGAAACCCAAAAACCTATTTAAACCTAATCATCCAATAATTCATAATTTTCATACAAAAACAATGATCATTAGTTGACGAAACAATATTATAAGCCTTGGAAAAGTTAGAAATGCACATGAAATTGAAAAGAGAATAATATTGGAATTGAATAAACGATGTTACAGTAATCCAAAACATGAATAATAAAGTGATAAAATACCTAATAGCACACCGTCCGACAATCACATCACCAATCCAAAAATAAACCACTAGATCATGCTAGGAATGATGAGAATTTGTATCACGGGTCCCTGAAGAAGAAAAGAGGCCAAGAACAGTGGGGATGTTGGGCTCCGAATTGTGAATCATTCATTTAGCGGTCAAGACATTGTGTTGATCTATATCCACTTTCCCCTAAATGTCTTTGAAGGTCGACATATGGGTGTATTTATAGAAACATTCAACAACATCCTCGGCCACAACATCTCAATTTTTGAACACATTGACACTTACAGAACGTGAAATGTTGATTGACACTATGAAATCCCTCAAATTTTAGGCATCTTGAATCTTGGAGTAATCTTCTCCACAAACATGTCTCGAAAAAATTCACATCGTGTAATCTACTTACACGACATGAAATCATGTTTCATAGCATGAAATGAGTTCATCACTTGTCCAACATTTATAATTTCATTTAAAGATGTCATGATGTGTAATTTCATTACACGACATGTAATCGGCCATTGTATAGTTTTCATGATTTATTCATCTTTAAAAAACTAGAAATAAATTCTCCACTTCTCATTCATTTTTCCAAAATATTTTCTTCCTACTATTAGAACATAAAAAATTCAATTATCTCCAAAAATGGAAAGATTCATCACTTAATTACAAAATCAATACATTAAAATACAATTAAATGTATTCATGGAATACACTTATCTCGCCCCAAGGATGTCTGATCTGATTCCATGAATTTGGTTAAACAAAATCCCCATGAAGTCTAGTCTATCTTGAGGTCATCATGACTCTAGATATTCACCCTTTAGAAGTCCGATTACATTTATCGACTCCAGGGAAACACACTCCTCCCGACAGTCTCGTCTTCTCATGAGGTTATCATGACATTGGGTATGAACCCCATGAATGTACAATATTAATTGAATTTTGGGATATACCATGAGAATCCTTTCATATCATGAGGACTTCATGACTCGAGGTATTCACCCCAAAAATCTTATATTAGATTCCTCAACTCTTAAGATACACTCCACCTCCCACCCAATAGTAATGTCATATCTTGATGTCATCATAACTCTAGGTATGAATCCCCTATAAGTCTAATAATATTTCTCAACATTAGTTATTCTCACTCCCACCACATTTTTTTCCTATCATGAGGTCATCAAAACTCTTTGTATGCACCCCACAAAAGTACGATAATATTCCATGACTATGGGGATACACAATTTCAATTAGAAACTCTATTGAATAATTAGATCATTGGTACATTGGGTATTATCCACCAAGAAATTACACTCATATCCCTCAACTCTAAGGACACACACCCCCTGACAGTCCAATCATATTCAACTCCCAAATCGATGGTGGCTCCAGTAGCGAGCATTAGCTCCATTGAAGCTCTAAACGTATCTGGATCCAAAACATGGCAGCCCATCCTAGTACCCTATCTCAAATAATGTCCATTAAAACATTTCATGCTCACACATATGGTTCATCCAAAAAGGGAAGCAAATCTGGTCAGACTCCCACTCTCATCATCTCTATCCATAACCCCTTAGGCTCCTAGGTTCAGTACGGGTTCGACGGTGACATCTACTACCATATCACATCACCCACTCTGGGCCAGTCTATTGGTAGGGAACCCAAAGGGTACCCCTAGTTTTTACACATCTAAGGAACCATCACATGGACGTCAATCATTGTCATGGTATAAGGTTAGCACTAGATGTACTACTAAAATGTGGCCCATAGAATTGTCAATAGGGAATAAAAGGCCCATCGGCTACATTAGTCATTCTTCATAGAAGTCATTCAAGAGACGTCATGTACCCCATCTTAATCATCTAGGTCAATCTAGGTCTTTATACCAGTCATTCAGAGACATTGTGTCAAGAATGAAAACGGGGGTTGTTCATGATCCTTAGTGTTTAGTCATTCTCATTATGACCCTTGAATTAATTAAATAATTTCTTTAATTTCATTTATCATGGGAATCACCCTTGATGGAATGATTTTATTCTCACGCGAGAATTATATAATAGTCCAGCCTCACCTGGCATGAGGCTTGAATGACATTTGGGTAAAATAATAGTGACCTTGGCCATCAGTGACCAAGGTGTCAAGATAGTGCACTGGGGTGTTTATGAACCTTGGAATTTTCCACTACCAATTTGGAAACAAAACTTCATTTAAAAATTTATTGAATTAAATGAACTAGGTTCTTGTCCTTGATGGTGTGTCTAAACACCCACATGTAACAGTGACAACAACAACAAGACACATGGAACGCTCACAAGACCACTTACCTAAAATGGAGATTTTATAATTGGAAGTCAAGGGATACAAGAATCTTATAAAGCTCATCAAGATCATCTAGCCTCATCATTATCAAATCAAACACATAATAATGCATTGAGATCCTAAATAGTTCAATGAAATAATAATTAATTAATTATAGAAATTGTAATTAATAAATTATTTTAATCCAATCCTTGAGTATTTGGATATTAACTTCTTGGGTCATCCCATAATTTCAAAACCATTGAAAACAAGGCACATTCCACTCTCAGTACATTATGAGTTTTAGGATTCATAAAATTCCTAATTTATTCTTCTAATTCAATATCCTGATAAAATAAAATTATGGAATAAAATTTGGAAAATAAATATGGATTCATTCCTCAATGGATCGGTGGATGAACCTAAGAGGAATTCACATAGGGATTCCCTCCTTCTGGGATGAGCGAAATCCTTTACACGACTAGTGATTTCACTATCCCTAATGAAATTGGAATTTTTTTTTTGGAAATTAAAAACTCATGATTTGATTAAAATGAGGGAAAAAAATCACATAAGGGGCAATGATAGAGAATTTTACCACTGATACCTTTGTATCACACCCATGATCACCATAATCCAGATGAATTGAGGAACAGAGGCCCCGGATGAGACCCTCTGTTGTGTGTCTCTTCATTCCCAATGAAATAAGGGTCCAATACTCAATTTACTATTCAAAAATCCATTCTCCTCTCATTTAAAATGTGATAATGATTAACATCATTAATTACATGGGGTTCCTGGATCCCCTTCCACTTCCTAAAACCCACATGCCACACATGGTGAATATGATTCACGTGAAGAATGAGATTTGTGAACTGAATGAGATTTATGACATTAATTACATTGGGTAATCCACCACACCTTCTACATCTTATAATTTTCCCAGGAATCACCCCATGAAAACCATTCATTTCATGAATGGAATTTAGACTGTGAATGGCTTGCAACAGCCATTTTTAATGTCCATCATGCCCGTTCTTCCTCCAGTGTTTTCCCTAACATCAATAATTTATAAAAGAATGAAAAACACATCCAAAAAGGAACATATGAGTTTTTAAACAGTCATAACCTTTTTATCATTCATGAATTTAAAAATTACTCATCAACCCATGGAGAAAAATTCAAATTCCAGCTAGAATATTAATTGGTTAAAATGCGGGTTCTTATAATATCCCCACTATAAAACATCACATCCCAAATAATACCTAATGTGAATTTACCAGATGAACATGAACACCATGGGTGAAAAAACTATGCTCTAATTTTCACGTTCTATTTGGTAACATCTAGTGATCATTCAATGCACAACTATAAACTGAGGTACATTATACCCGAACACCCAACCAATCACTCATACCCATTACTAAACTCCTAGATATTTTTTCTCAAAACCCACATATTCAAAAAACCATTTTTTCCTCAGTAATGTCACTTATAGGTTAATGAGGATTTCCATAATATAACCCAACCTTTTAAGAGATCATCCAAACTACATAAATCCCCACCGTACTGATCGCTTATCAAAAAAAGTTCGGATGGGTCCAATGACCTAATCAACATGGTTTTTTTCACACTATTAATGAATAATAATGGAATACCATCCAGAGTAGGTACCAAACATTTTATTCCAATTTTGATCTCACGTAAATGAGTTTCAACTGCCCATGCATAGGGAACTCATACCCCATCCTTTACTCAGAATGCCTCAGTAAAACCATGAAATATTGCAATCTTGTCAAAATTGATATTCCATAACCATTGTACCAACATTCCTCTCATTTTCATGCATTTCTTTCAAAATGAATCTATTGTAACATTTTATGACATGTTTCACTACCCAAGTTATGTCAGGAAATACTTTTTGGCTTGTTTCACCCCCCCTGAAACAAGTAATGAAATATGGATTTACCCTTTGAAACATGTGATAAAACTAGTTCACCCCAATAAAAAAATAATGAATACATGTTCATCCCACAATAAATATCACAAAATGGGGATCACCCCATGAAACATCTACCAACCACATAAGAACACACCAAGCCTGGTTTCAAAAAACTGACTCCATCCAACGTCTTGTTATAATTTAAATCTATGATTTTCACAAACCAGATAAATAATACTTAAAACTGAGTAGTTCTTATACATTACCTCAACCATCCAACTGTTGATCCAACCAAGCAATGAATCTACTCACACGAGGGTCATTCTCTGATATCCTATAAGGGTCTCTTCACTATTAAAATTATTTACACTACTGCATGAGAACAACACCAAAATGTCCTTACATCCAACCAGAATCATATTAATGTAGCCTGGTGTATAGACAACCTCCTCTCATCATACTAATGATGATTATAGGATATTGGTAATGATCATATCTAGAGTACAGGTGTACTAATATTTCCTTGACTGTTATTACTGAAAACCCATTCATGATCCTTGGGACCCCCTTCCAGAAATCACTTCATCAATAGTCATCTAGCATTTCACATGTCCCAAATATAATAATCCATATATAAAACAAACCTACCTTCGTTTAATTTTCTATTGAGTCTAGTTCAATCACATGACTAGATATCACCTTGGGTTTCATTAATGGTTTAAAAGTGTCTACCCACAATATATTCCCCCTTGACTAACTCATCTAAGTTCGACATTGATTCTTTCACCAAAAAAAATCATAACCATTGTGCCAGTCATCTGAATGATCATAACCCACAAAAAAACATTTAATCCAACCATAAAAACATAGGATGATTCTCCTATAAGGAATCCAAAGAACATCCATGCCTTTTTCTGAAATTTGATGGAACCTACTATTCATTGGTTATTCGAAACAATATATATATATTACCAGGGTAGCCCCTCTAAAAATTCACCATCACACCAAAAAAGCATCGATCGAATGGGGCTAGATTAAAAAATAATGTCCCAGAGGTCTCTAACCTAACCATAAAGGTCGTGCCTCAAGAGACCCACTAGTTATGACCACGTAGTCCACATATCAACCTATCAAGAGGTAATAATTCATGGGGTTTGAATCACTCAATCATCTATTATGACATCCATCTCTCAGTCTCATAAACAAAAGGAATCAAAAACTAAACCTCTCACCAAAAACTGGGGCATATTTCCTCTCTGAGTACAAAAAAAAACAACCCCCTATTTGACTATTCACATTACCAAACCTAATCGAATACCACTCTCAATGGGTCAAAATGATATGAACCAAGTGCCACATCAACCCACTAGGTCATTACACATCATGTGCACAAGGATTGAGTCATCATCCTAACTTATAACCACCTCAAAATAGATAAACATGACCTATCATCATAAGGAATGCATATTTAATTACACACTAATAGTTCTGTATGTCATTTGAATCCTACATGCCTGGTATGATTCATGGGAAACCTATTTTATTAACAATACTAGAGTCAAAATCAGGTCATCGGCCTCTTACCTGTGGGACAAGATCATGATATTCAAAATAAATAAAAAAATACAACCCACATATTCTTAACCCATGGTTATAATAAAAATAATACGTAACAACACAAATCATGACAACATCCCCATGCCTTGGTAACCTAGGCTTCCTACCAGAACATGTGTTTGCGAAGCACCAGCCTAGAATCTATCATAGACTCTTAAACATTCATAAATATACAAACTAACAAATCCCTAAATCATAACTAAAAATTAATAATAATCCTATGATAACACTTTTTATCATCCCACCCCACATCACTCAACAACCATTTGTAGAATCGGTTCTCCACAAGACCTCAAGCGCACGTCCCCAAATTCTAAAGGCTTTTGAATAATCACATGGGTTTAATATGGTAATATGGGAAGACACTACCCCCAATAGAAAAGTGTATAACTGAAAATAAATAACCAAATTCCATCCACGACATCAAATGATAAGAGTATGGGGAAATAAATAAATATCCAACAATAATACAATAAAGATACGAAAGGCTCAAACGAATATGTTATTTATACAATGTCCACCCAATGGAAACATACATATACATAATAAAATAAAATAAAAGTAAAACATAAGGTTTCTAATACTTCTCCAAGAAAATTCTCATTCAATATATGGATACCCACCCCTCTATGAAGCCTCTCCATGCTATCATGGGATTCAGCCAGACCTATTCCTATAATAAAGTGATAGTCTGCATGGTTAACCAAGTGATGTGGTTGAATAAGATCAGTGTGATTACATAACTCTATAGTGAACCACCAATGTGATCCTATACTAACCAACATTTTTGGTGATAAGGGCATGTGGCATACTTTGGTGAAAGATAAAGTTAAACTCAAAATAATATATTATAATTAATCCTCATGTCCTCAACCCCGATCAACCATAAATAATTTATCCTAATGTTAAAGTTTCTCATAGACCATTGTGATGACCATGCCACCCAAGTAAAAATCTGGGTTCCAAATCCATGGAAAACCTTTGAGATCTTCACTACTTTGAGGACGCATCCCATGGAATTCTGATCAGATTCCTCAACTCTGGGAATACACACTCCCCTTAGAAATCTTATCATATCATGAGGTCATTAATTAATTTGGGAATATACCTCCAATTAAATCTTATTATATTCCTTCTAATTGAGGATACACCCCCATAGTTCATTCATATCATGATCTCATCACAATTCTATGTGTGTTTCCCATAGAATTCTGATGAGATTCCTCGACACCGATGATACACACTCCCCCCCCTACAGACCTATTAAATCATGAGGTACTCTTGACTATAGTTATGCACCCCACATAATTAAAGTAAGATTCATTAACTAAAGGGATATACACTCTCATAAATAAAATCATGTAATATCATGAGGTCATCATGACTCTAGGTATGCACCCCACTAAATTCCAATAATATTCCTCAACTCTGGGGATACACCCCCATGAAATCATGGAATATCATAAGGTCATATTGAATCTCGGTACACATACCACATAAGACCGACCAAATACTCATATCCAGGGTACTCCCCTATGAAGTTCCTTCATATCCTGAGGTCTTGATGACTCTTGGTTTGAACCACATATAATTCTAATCATATTCCTCTACATTGTGGATATAGACTCTCCCCCTTTCAAAGTCCTATCATATCATCATGTCATCATTACATTGAGTATACACCAACTAAATGTCTGATTGGATTCCATGAATTCAAGGACACATTCTCCCACTATCATTATAGTTATATAATGAGGTCATCACGCCTCTGGGTACTGACCACATATAATTATGATCATATTCTTAAACTATAAGGATACCCATGATAGTCCTGTCATATTTGATCCCAAAATCCATGGGGGATCTAGTACCGAATTCTAGATCTATGGAATATATATTCTAATCAGGATCAAAAAATGCTATGTAATCATATTACCTTATCTCCTATCATGATAGATAACCCTTTTCACACCCTCCAATATTTCACATCCCAAAATAAATCACAAAAGTTCTTGGAACACACTTTCTCATCAGCTCGGTCTAGAGCCCCTTGGGATCCTATTTCTTAATTGGTATCCTTGGTGAAACCTTCTAATATATCACATCATCTACTCATTGTTAGTCTATCAACATGGAAACCATGAGGTCCCCCTATTATCAACATAGTTGAGGCATTATTACTTGGTCCTCATTTTTAGTCATGGTCTCAATTCAACACCTCACACACTAGGACAACACATCACATTACATCATCAATAGGGTATCAATGACTCTTCATTTATGTTTTTATTTCCACATAGAAGGCATTTAAGTGACTTAACAATAGCCCATCAAATAAATATGGGTCACTATGGGTCTTTACATCATCTATTGGAATCCATTGTTTCAAGGAAGCATATAGTGGTTGTTCGTGATCCCTAGCATTTAGTAATTTTCATTAATCCACTTGAATTAATAAAGTAATTTATTGTATTAAGTTCATCATGGGAATATCCCTCGATGGAATGATTGAATGTTAACAGAAGTTTTATATAATATTCTAACCACACCTCCAGTGAGGATTGGAGGCCATCCAGGAACAATAGTCCTCTCCTCGGTAGTCAGTAACCAAGGGGTCAGGAAAGTACAAAGGGGTTGTTCGTGACTTGGTATATTTTCCCCTATCAATTTGGAATCCAATTTCAATGAAAAAATTTATGTAACTAAATTAAATATGGACTTTCTCTTAATGGTAATATTGAACACCCACATAAAGCATATATTATAATAAAAATCCATAGGGAAAGTTTGTGATACTACTTACCTAAAATGTATATTCTCGGATTTGACACAAAGGGAAAAAAACATTTTCCACATATAATCAAGCTTGTCAGGCTCATCATTGTCCAACTAGACCCATCCATGGACCTTGGTCTCCCAACTCATGTGAATAAATAGTACTTAATTATTTATATTAATGAAAATTATATAATTAATTTTATACACAAATGTCATATTTGGAGGATAACTCAATGTGTTGTCCTACTGCACTGAACCATTTTCAATAGGATGTGTTCCATTCCTTCTAAATTACTATATTTAGGTAGAAAAAAACCCTTAATTGATTCTTATGATCGAATAGCTTGATAATATTAATATAGGTAAAATACCTTTAGAAAATTGAAATTGTGTAATGTGTAAGATCATGAGTATTGATGAGATGTGTTAATGATTTAATATTTAAGTATAATCATTTAATATTTGTTAACGTAATTATTTCCATTATGAATGAAATGTCTTAAGGGAGTCATAGGGGTTTGAAACATTAAAAAGGTGATGGAATGGACGTCAAGAGAATGTTGTAGAGTTAGCACTAAATTATTTTAATGGTCTGCCTTAACATTGTGTGGGTTTGATATCTCACAAAGAACTCATGGAATGGAATTCATATAGATTGACAATCATGAAGGCCTCTTTGAGAAATCGCGTGCTCAGGATCTCCCTAGATAGAGGATAGAGCATAGGCACCGTATTGTTTGATAAAATTATTGGGTGCCTACGGGTGATAGTGTATCATGGCCCCCTCTTTGACATGGGGAGCCACATTATTGGTGCATGGTTTTCCAAGAGTGTCTCCAAATAATGAACCTAATAAATGTAAGAATAAAATCCTATTTCCCATATCAATAATTAAGGGTTCTAACCATATTTCCCCATTTCATCATAAAAAATCCTAAGGGATGATCAATTTTCTCCCAAGAACTCTAAGGGATTTTCTTCCTTCATTCATGTTCGTTTGAAATTTCGTTATATGTGAATCAATGATTTGGGTGTATCTAACAACAATATTCCTTATATTTTCTATAAGTGTCCTAGATAAATGAATTATCTCCTTGAAAATCTATAAACCCTTTATTCTATAGAAGATTCATGGTTTGGCCATTAATGTTTGTTTGAACAAAAACAAAGGTCATGTTTGTAATGCCCCGACCCCAATTACCCAGATTCGGCGCAATATTACATAACATTGGCATGATAACAAAATATAACATATCGAAAGAATGATTAGTTTAGTAGCCTTGGAAACAGTAGATATATTCATAAGTCTTACATTACATCATCAAGAAAAATCCTAAAACAATTTATTCTCCATAGTTCACACTCATATCCCCTGAAACTATCCCTTCTGGTCAGTCATAAAATACTTCCTCACATCTTCGATGAAATTAAACATTTAAAGGGGTGTGCTCAGAAGATCACTAAGGATAAAAATATAGTGAAAACATTTATAAATAAGTATAATCATTTAAGGCAATGTATAACTAAAACAAAAGCCTTTTAAACGTGAACTTCAGCATAATATGGAAAAAATAAAATGAAATAATTCTATTTACATATTCACATGGATATTATACTAGTCAAATAATCACATGCAATATCAATAACCACTTTCATAATCATAGAATTCATAATACGAGGCTACCATAACCAAATAGTCAAGGGCACGTGCCAAAACTACAAATAAGATTTTGTCAAGGCCTTGTTCCAAGACAGAAGTTCGTATCATGATAACTACCAATGCATCTAGGAGTTATAGTGGGTTCCACCCGTCACTTACTATGTCCAATGCATTCCTCATATGAAAATTTTTAAATTTAACATAAACATTCGTATTAAAACTGGCATATTAATTGTTAATAATTACCCATAAACCATGAATGATATAAAAATAAAACATCCACAATCAAATATATCATAAAACATTCAATACAACATGGATGATTTGTATCATAATAAATCAACTTCAAACAAGTTTAAAATCCATTAAAGGATTTTGACATAGAAGAAAATGATTTGTAAAACTTGTTGTGATAAATATACATATTTCATGAAAACATTTAAAAGTCACGCAATTTATAATGTAAGACATTTATATTCATTTATGTATAAAATTATCCCAAACAACTTTGAAACTTATGAAGGTAATTAAATTTTTAATACATTCATGTCCATTTAAATAAATCATTAAAACCATTTTAGAAACATAGAAATTCATGATAATTATATTGAAGAATAAATAATTAAAACATATAATATGATGTTATAGTAAATTTTCCATTAAAATAATCTCTTTGAAAACTATTTTCTGAAACATGGACATGGATAATAAATATGTCCCTGTAGATACTTCCTAAGAACAACCTTAGATAATAATGAGATTGTGAAATTAACCATTACCTTATAATTTTCCTTGGTCAATGGTATTTTAACCTACTATATAATGGTGAAATAAATATTATTAAATTATAAAAGATTCATATATATTAATAAGATATGATATATTATTTTTTAACATTTTTTCTGTTAATAATTTCTTAGTATTATCGTCATTTTTGGGTGTTAACATATTCGTTTTCCTTCATCTTCCCTGATATGTGAGTCATATTTCTTATTTATGGGATGTATATTATTCATATATAGAATTATATAATGTCTTTGAACATTATTTTTAATAATCTAATGAAAATTAGTCTTGAATGGATATGATGGGGAATGAATCTCATCGCATTCGTGGAGACGGCAATCTGTATGTACGCACGAGCGACAATATCATTATTTTGATATTAAAATAATATATAATTGGATGTTATATCATATATAAAGAATAATTATCATATTATATTTTTTATTAACATAAATTACACATCATTATTATACTCATCCATGTAATAATGTATTTAACAACAATTACACCACAACATTGAGACGGTAAGCTGTACGTACGCATATATGGTGACATGTCATTAAAAGGATGGATAGAATAATAAATTTTGTTGTAACATATTTATAATAAAATCAGAGTATATATAAGATACTGGAGTTATTATTTTATAATCGAAATAACAAAGAAAAATGAAGTGGAAGAAGAAAGAAACATGAAAGAGGTGATGAAATATTTACCTCTTCTTCGGGTTCTTCCTTCTGATTTGATCAACAGGGCTCCATAGATCGGATTCATGACTAATGTAAGGCCTCTAGGATTAGTGGAGGATTTTTGATAGGGTATGTGGCCAGATATTGGCCGATCCAAATGGATATTAAGGTGTTGATTAAAGAGAAGGTGGAGTTCCCTTTTATAAGAGTGGTGAGGGGAACCTTAGGAAAAGCTAGAAATATTATTTTACAATAAAATAATTTTCGTTTTATAATGGCTACAAAGTGAATTGTATAAATTCTAAGGTGGTTCAATGTTGAAAAACGCTCAACCAATAGGTTTTAGATAGGTTTGGTTCACTATATTAACTTTTTCTTTTAGATTTAACTCTTTGTTAAATAGTTTGACATTTACCATGTCTCTTTGTATTTTTATTTTATATTGTTAATAAACTAACTCTACATTTCCAAGAGAACAAAAAGTAGTTCATAAATTAATCTAATATTATTATATATGTCCTTTGGATTATCAATAGATTTTAATTAATATAATATCAATTAATAATATAATATTTGTTTTAAAAACTATTTTATGTCAATTTTGACACCGTTTGGTATTTTGTTTTTTCTAAATTTATAACAGCATTATTACTCAGAGAAAAATTAATCTAACCAACCCTAATATGTCATATTAACCACTAAAAATAATTTATTAAATAAAAAGTCTGAAATTATATTTATTTTTATATTTATAATATCAATTATTTTAATATTTCATTAATACTGTAATTACTACATCATCATTGTGTCAAAAATAAATTTAATTATTAAAAGTATAAAAATTATAAATAAAATATCATTAAGTATTAATTTTTTTATCTTTCTAATGAATATTTATATTCGAATAGATAATATGAATAAATATATGTAATTATTGTTTTACTAAAAGATATATGCTTATTTCACTTGTGTATTTACTTTAACTTAATTAATATAAAGTGTCATTATCACTTACCACTGACTCTATGGGATCCCAAAATTGACCCAAAGATGTGAATGGTCGGACATGTATCAGCCAATAGGGTTAGGACATGTTTTATAGTAATTTAGTATTATTATAATATTATTTTTTAACCTTATTTACTGGATTTACCCCTTTAACCATGGTAAATACAATATTTACCGAAGTAATTATTCAAAATGTCTAAAAATAAATGTCACATATTTACAAAATTTGGAAAATCCTGATTAAAAATATTGAATCCTTTAGTCTAAATTCAAAACACAGAAGTAGAACAAATTAATTTAAAACTAATTCCCACTGTCAAAACAAAAAGCGTGTTTTTATTAAATAATAAGTATCAAAAGATTGATACATGATTATGTCCAGTTTAAACATGAAATTATTTCGAATGACCAAAATTGTATTAAATGGTAAAAATATTATATATTTATACTTCCAAACCATTATAATTCATATTTTATCACTATTAAATATTTTTATTAAAAAAGATGTTTTTAATTAAAATTTAGTAATTTTCACTATTCATCAAAATATGAAAGATATCCAAAAAGTACCAAAAAATTACCCTAAGATAATTTCAATATTCCTAATCCAAAAATTATGTCTATTTTGATTGATAAAATTTATAATTCTTTAAAAAGTGGGTATTAATATTTATAACATCTAGTTTTATTGGTTGCGGTGTGTTAGAATATTAATGTTTCATATAATTCAAGCTATCGCATTATTCAAAGGGAAACGTACCAAGGATGCATGGGGTGTTATATTCTCCCATACATCAAATAACATCATCCTAAAAAATTCTAGAATATTACTACATGAAAAAACGTAGGTGGTTCTTCATCATAAGTTCCTCGGGTTCTCATGTTTCCTCTTCCATATTATGGTTTCTCCATAGAACTTTTACCAGATGAGTCATCCGATTTCACATCACATGTTCTCTTATATCAGGAATCTTGACCGTTTCATCACTATAAGAGAGATCAAGTTAAATTTATAATTCCTCATAGGTGAGTACATGCGTTGGTTCAGATATATATTTTCTCA
The DNA here is from genome assembly GCA_963277665.1 of Viscum album. Lineage (NCBI taxonomy): Eukaryota > Viridiplantae > Streptophyta > Magnoliopsida > Santalales > Viscaceae > Viscum > Viscum album. The sequence goes on from OY728155.1 coordinate 1,454,538,919, forward strand.
AAAGTGATTCATGGAACACAACATGAACTTTGGATAGACTGTGAGACATTGCCTAATAGGAATCTAAAGCCCTAATTCGTTATATAATTTAGAATTTTTTGATGTACCTGAGACTCAATTTACATTTCATACCAAAACGTATGACTCCCTTCAGAGGAGATACCTTCATTAAAACATGATCTCCTACCTGAAATTTCAAATCCTTCCCTTTGGTTATCGACATAGCTCTTCTACCTACTTTGAGATGCTCTGATGTGGTTATGGAATACATTCATATTTTCCATCGTTTCCTCCACTAGTTTTGGGCCTATGAGTTTTCTGTCACAATCATTATCCCATCATGTTGGTGTGAGAAATATCTATCTATATAATACTAATATCGTTCCATATGAATACTTGAATGGATGTTATTATTATAAGAAAATTATAAAAAAAGGTAAATATTTATCCAACATACTCTGAAAGTCAATTGAGCGTGATCTCAACATGTCTTCTATGGTTTGAATAGTCAGTTCTAATTGTCCATCAGTTTGGGGGTGGTAGGCAGTGATCAAACAGAGTTCAGTATCCAAGCCTTCTGAAGACTCTTTTAGAATCTTGATGTAAAACATGGATGATGATCTGAAACAATTGATAGGTATACTCTATGAACTCTCACTACTTCATTAATATATTTTCTTGCTCAACGTTCAAGTGTTAAATCTTCTCTTATATAAAGAAAATGTGCTGACTTGGTAAGATGATCAACAATTCCCATATTGCATCATTCCTTCTAGGAGTCTTTGGTAGTCCCATGATAAAGTACATCAGGATATTATCCCATTTACACTACGACATGGGAAAAGGTTTAAGGACTCCTCTAGGATGTTTCCTTCCAGCTTTCACTTGTTGAAAAACCATACATCTTGACACAAAATCAGAAATCTCCCTCTTCATGTCATCTCACCAAAAATGTTCTTTCAAATCTCTATACATTTTGGTGCTACCAGGGTGTATAGAGAAATTAGAACTATTAGAATAATATAACAATTCCCTTTTTTAATCAGTTATTTCAGAAATGCATAGTCTCTTCCAAAATTTCAGAATTCCATTTTCATATGCATAGTCACTCAATATCCCATCATTCACAGGTTTAATCTTATTTTGAAACCCTTCATCAGGGGTCTGAGAACTCTTAATCATTTCTAGTAAAGATAGTTTGGCAACGAGCTGAAAAAGCATTGATGTTTCACCTTCCATGGTTATTCACATTTCTATATTTAATAGATCCATGAAAATAGGATCACTTTCAACTCTCAACTTGTTCAAAACATCATGATCCTTTCAACTCAAAGCATCTGCCACCTTATTTTCCTTCCCTGGGTGGTAGTGTATCATTAATTCATAATCCTTGAGTACTTAAAGTCATCTCATATTGCCACATGTTGAGTTCTTTCTATGAGAATATATACTTCAATCTCTTGTGATCAGTATAAATATCACATTTTTCACCACACTGGTAAGAGACTCCCATTCCCATCAAACATGTATGGGGGTGTTTCTCAAAAAATTTACTACATGATGGATATTAAACTTTTCCCTTATTCCCCTTATTTTTATTTATATTGTGTTCAGTATATCAATTCTTCTCTTTATTTTCATTAATGTCATAAGACATAGATTATTCAATTTCGGTATTGATAGCACAAAAGACAATGTCTTCATACAATGAGAAGGATTGTGAGACTAATGCTCGATGAGGAAATGGTTTTAAACCTTCTATAAAACAATCAATCATACTCCTTGGGTTACATATATAATCTTTTGCATGCCTCACTATCCTTCTATAGTTTTTTTCATACTTTGTAACATTCTCATCCTCCTTTTGCTTTAGACTCAGAAATCTCCTTTCCATATCTTCTTAATGGTAACGAGAAAAGTATTTTTCTAAGAAAATATCATTAAACTACCTCCATTCCATATTTGATACTTTATCATCTTATTTCGTGTTTGGAATAAATGACCACCATTGATCAACATCTCTAGTGAGGCAGTAAACTACCATGAAAACTTTTTCCCTTTCACTGGGCTCCAATTCTAAACAATGGCAAACACTAGATTAGTTTATGAATCACAATACATAAATCCAAACATGTAAAACACTTAACATAAAATGAACAGTTTATAGATATAATCCATAATCATAAATATTTTTCCTTTGAGGAAGTATATACTCATAAACCGTTCATAATGGTTTTTAAAGAAAATGAGAATTATCATTACCATATCCCCCGAGAGTGTCATAACCAATTGTGTAAAAATTCCCATTGTTAGTCACCTGTTCCCATTTGATTCTAACTCAATGAAGGGTTTTAAGGTTTTACAACTTGGTACATTTGAGCCAGAACTGCCTCTACCTATTTGAATCCAGACATGGATGTATTTCTCATAAAACTCACAAAATCACTTCAATAACAAAATTGAAGGTAGATCTTTTATACTAATACTCAAATTCTATCTTAGGGCTATGTGATTTAATCAGAGTTTATCTAAATCTAGATTCCAAAGTTTCTACTAAACTTTCTCTGATAACAACTATAATGCCCCAACACTAGTTACCCAGAGTCGGTGCATTATTACATAAAATCAGAATGATCACAAAAGATCATGTCTCGAAAGACCGATTAGTTTAGTAGCTTTGGAAACACTAGATACATTCATAAGTCATACATTACATCATAAAGATAAATAATACAACACTATAGTATTCATATTCCACACTCATATCCCCTCAGACTATCCCTCTAGGTCAGTCATAAAATACTTCTTCACATCCTGGGAGAGATAAAACATAAGAAGGGGTGACCTGAGATGCTCAATAAAGATAAAAATAGAGCAGAAACATTCATAAATAAACATAATCATTTAAGGAAATGTATAACTAAAACATAAGCCTTTTAAACCTGAACATTGGCATAATAAGGGAAAAATAAAATGAAGTAATGCCATTTAATTATTCACATGGATATTCTACTAGTCGAATAATCACATTCAATATCAATAAAAAATTTCATAATTATGTAATTCATAATCCCAGACTATCATAATCACATAGTGTAGGCCTTGTTCCAGGAATAAAAATATGATTTTGTCATGGCCTTGTGCCAAGACACATGTTTGTATCATGAGACTTACTGTTGCATCGAGGAGCTAGTGTGGGCTCCTCCTGTCACTTACTAGTCCAATTCATTAGTCATATGAAAAGGTTTAAACATCACATAATCATTCATATTAAAGCTGGCATACAAAATGTGAATACTTTACCCATAAACCATGAATGATACAAAAATAACACATCCATAGTCCAACATATCACAAATCCTTCAATACATTATGGAATATTTGTATCATAATAAATAAACATCAAACAAGTTTAAAATCCATTAAAGGATTTTGACATTGATGAAAATGAGTTGTAAAACTATTTGAGATAAATATCCCTTTTCATGAAAGAATTTAAAATTTAACAAAATTTATAAAGTAATACATTTAATTTAATTTTTTAATCAATGTTTCCCATACAACTTTGAAACTTTTGAAAGTAAATATCTTTTTAAAACATTCATGTCCATTTTAATAAATCTTTAAAACCATTTTGAAAACATGGACATTATTGAGAATGGTTTTGAAAAACAAATCATAAAAAAATTTAAAATTATTTTTTCGTAAAAAGTACCTTAAAAGAATCCATTTGAAAACTATTTTATGAAACATGGACATGCATAATAAATATGTTCCAAAAGATACTTACGTAAAATCAATCTTAGATAATAAAGATATTGTGAAATTAACCATTACCATGTACTTTTCCATGGCCGAGGGTTGGTTACATCCTGTATAATGGTGAAATAATTGTTATTAAATTATATAACAATCATATACATTAATGTAATATCAAATATGATTTTTTATCATTGTTTTGTTATTAATATCTTGGCATTATCATCATTTTGGGTGTTAACATATTCGTTTTCCTTTATATCCCTCATTATGTGAGTCATATTTGTTATGGATGGGATTTATATTATTCATATCCAGAATTTTATCAAGTCATTAAACATTATTTTTAATCATCTAATGAAAATTAGTTTTGAATGGATACGATGGGGAATGAATCTCATCGCGTTTGTGGAGACCGTAATCCGTACGTAAGCACGAGGGACAATATGAATATTTTTATATTAAAATAATATATAATTGGATGGTATATCATATATACCGAATAATTATCATGTTATATTTAATATTTACATCAATTTCAACTCATTATTATTTCCATCCAAATAATAATGTATTGAATAACAATTACACCAGGACGTGGAGACGGTAAGCCGTACATATGCGCGTATGGTGACATGTCATTCAAAGGATTGATATAATAATTAATTTGGTTGTACCATATTTATAATAACATCATTGTATACATAATATACTGGATTTATTATTTTAGAATGGAAACAACAAAGAAAAATGAAGTGGAAGAAGAAAGAAACTTGAATGAGGGGATGGAATATTTACCTCATTTTTATGTTCTTCCTTTTGATTTGATCAAAAGGGCTCCTATGGATGGATTTATGACTAAAGTAAGGCCTCTAGGATTAATGTATGATAGTTAATATGGTATTTGGGATGATTTTTTATGAGTAAAATGGCTTTGAAGGTGTTAATTTAAGATAAGCGGAGTGCTCTTTTATAAGAAGGGTGAGGGGCATCTCAGGAAAAGTTATGAGTATAATTTTATAATAAATTAATTTTCGGTTTATAATGGCTCAAAAGTGGATTATTTAAATTATAAAGTGGGTATAGGTAGAAAAACACTCAAAAAATAAGTTTTAGATAGGTTTGGGTCACTATATTAACTTTATCTTTTACATTTAACTCTTAGATAAATAGTTTCACATTTACCATGTCTCTCTGTATTTTAATATTATATTGTTAGTAAACTTTTCAATACTTTCAAATGGACCCCAATTTGTTCATTAATGATACACCTATTATTATATTAGTCCTTTTTCCAATGCTTATATTTTTAGGAATAGAATATCAATTAATAATATAATATTTGTTTTAGAAAATCGTTTATGTCAATTTTGACAATATTTGGTATTTGGTTTTTTCTATATTCATAACAGAATTATTACTTAGAAAAAAATTAATATAACGAATCCTAATATGTCATATTGACCTATAAAATTAGTTTGATTCATAAAAATTATTAATTATATTTATTTGGTTATTTATAATATCAATTAATTTAATCATCCATTAATACAATAATTACTACATCATCATTGTGTCAGAAATAAATTTAATTATTCAATGTCTAAAAATTATAAATAAAATACCATTATTAAAGAATAATTAATATATTTCTAATGAAAATTTATATTTGAAGAGATAAGATGTATAACTCCTTGTAAAAATTGTTTTAATAAATCATATACGCTTGTGTCATTTTTGTATTTACTTTAACTTAATTAATATAAAGTGACATTATCACTTACAAGTGGCTCCATGGGGTCCCAAAATCGACCCAAATATGTCAATTGTCGGGCATGTATCATACAATAGGATTAGAACATGTGTTAGTGTAATTAAATATTATTATAATGTTATTTTTTAACCATATTTACTGTATTTACCCCTTTAACCATGATAAATAAAATATTTAATGAAGTAATTATTCTGAATGTCTAAAAATAAAAGATACCTATTTAAATAAAATTGGACGTCCTGATTCAAAATATTGAATCCATTTTTTTTAATTCAAAACACAGAAGTGGCATAAATTAATTTAAATTTATTCCCTCTGTCAAAACCAAAAGCGTGTTTTTATGAAATAATAACCATCAAAAGATTGACACTTGCTTATGTCTAGTTTAAATGTGAAACTACATACAATGACCAAAATTGGATTAAATGGTAAAAATATTATCTATCTATACTTAAAAACCATTAAAATTCATAATATATCACTATTAATTATTTTTATTGAAAAAGTTGTTTTTAATGAAAATTTAGTAATTTTGACTATTCATCAAAATATGAAAGTTATCAAAAAAGTACATGAAATTCACCCTAAGCTAATTTAAATATTATTTATACAAAAATGTATTCCATTTTGAATGTTACACGTTATAAAATTTCCAAAAGTGGGTATTACTCTTCATAATGGCAAATTTGATTGGTTGTGGTGTGTTATAATCTAGAAGTTGCGTACAATCCAAGTTATTGAATTATTCAAAGGGAAAACGTACAATGTAATCTTGGGGTGTTACAATTTTTTACATGAAATCTTGTCTATGAACTTGAGAGAGGTGGTCTACACTGGTTTCCCATTGTCCTTATACCTCATTCTTGAGTATGTGTTTGTGAAAACACAATGTTTTAAAGTTAATTTAACTCTTTGTCCTAGAGTAGAAAATTAAACCACAAATGGAATTGAAATACAATTCCTAAAACCTATTTAGTCCATTTATTAGTATGATACTGATACTATGGACAACACTGTGGTGTCAAACACCTTTTAATGTGTAAAGATGGGTTTTAAAATGGTTAATTAGGGTTTTGTGATAAAAATATTATGACCGTGTTTAACGAAGTATGTTAATAGTAGGATTATTGTTGATAAGTGGTTAATGTGGGATTAAAAATTAAATGGTTTGGTAAAGGTATGTTAAATTTTATCCTTATTAATAATGTTAAAATCGGTTAAAAGTTATGAATGGAAATAACCATGGAAATGTGATAAATGTATTGGTGCACCTATGATTTCCTTTAGAAATGAAAAGGTTAACGATGATGAACCATTGAAATTGTGAACCAATGGTTGGTGGTATGGTTCATTAACTATCCACACCATTGTGAAAACGAGACATATTCTCCCAATACCACTATGTATCGTATTTATCAATGAAAGGAACGATGTTCCTAACTCTATGGGTATTGGCGTTAAATTCTAAATCATGGTTGGGATGGAAAGACATGGAGTTCCAAATATTAATTAAATTCATGGACATAGGCTCATTGTTTTCCAATCTATAACCATTTTTACATTCTTTAGCTGGACCTCATGGTCTGAAGGAGGTTTTATGAATATGGGTAAAACATTGAAATAAGAATAAATTTGATTAACTTAAATGATTTTAAAGGAAGAAACCAGCTTTATTTTTTTATTTTCATTACTATATTTACTTTTTCATACACTATATTATATGGGATATTTTTAGACACAATATGTAGTGTTCAACTGAGTTGTACTAATAACCTGATCCAACAACCATTGGGTGCATGAGTTGACTTCATGGTTGTAGGTCCAGACAAGGGAGATTGCCCTATCTAGAGGATTGATTTGGGGCTTAAAATGAGCATGGATGAGGGGAAAAAAACCAATATTAGAACCCATAATGTTGATTATTTGGAATTTATTTATTTTGGGTTTTCCGTTAAACATGGAACTATATGACATGACATAGAATATTTTCAGTTTGTTTGGGGGCATTTACAATGTATTGAGGAATTATTTTAGTGATTTTTGGTTATTACTTATATTATTCAATTTATTCTTATTTTATATAATATGTAATACATTGGTAATAATGTTGGAGTCTTATAATGTGTTCCACTAAACCTTTTCTACATGTTGGTATCCTCTAGAATATGGGGAGGCATGCCTGAGGTCATGTGGTGAACCGGTATGAGGCACTAGTTAGTCGAAACCGACACTTGAAGACACAAAGTGGTATCAATGTTGGTTTCTTTTGTAGTATTCATGTTATTTGGGGAAGGTATACAAGAGAAAAATAGGTTTTGGCCCTTGTAAATGAGCTTATTCATGGGGAAATCATACCCATCTATGGGGGAAAACTTGAGTATGTAGTATGGTATTGTTGTTATTGAGGCTTTTCATTACATTTTCTTATTATTTCATCATGGTTGATGCACTTTTCATGTGATATTATTATTTTCTATGATTTTATTTTTGGCCACCTGGTCATGAGGTTTTGTATATGAATTCATAATTTTAGGCACATAGGGATATATGTGACATGCATCATGTTAGGAACACATAGAAAAACTAGTTATGTTCGAGTATGAGAAATGAATGTGACTTTGTATTATATAGTGATTTAAAAAAAATATCCTTATAAAGATGATATAATTTTATAAATAATATAACAATGTATGTTGGATGGTTAAAGTAGTGTTCAATGAATATTGAAATTTGGATGTTTGGTTTGCCCCATATTAGTCATAGCCCTGGTTAGGGATAGTTGTGAGTAGTGTTATGGTTGTGATCATATTTTTTGGGATATTATGTGGGGAAGTGGGATGTTTATGGAAAGTTTCATGAATTATTTATCATAATTGTGAGAATATTATGTTATTTTTATTAAGGCTTATGTTTGGAATTATAGAGAGATTCCACTCTGAAAATGTCTTCTAGTTGGATGAGATAAGGAAATCACTGAGAATGATCATCCAATATTGGGGAACGACCCCATTTCGATTACATATTATAGGGAGAAGGTAAATTCTGTGATAACTTCTCCCATATTAAGGTGTTTATTGAGTGAGACCCGAGGTGGGATACACTGAATTTGTTCGACTTGACAAGAATGTTTCAGCTGAAGAACCCCCAACATTTTCTGGTGAATGTGCTCTTGAGGTATCCAAGTTATAGATTGAATCCATCTAGAAAATTATGTATCACATAGATACCCCACCTGATAAGAGATTTAATTGGGAAACATATCTATTTTGTGTACCAAAAAAATAGAAAAATTGATGAATAAATTGGAAATAGCGAATATTAGATGAAATTGGTGTGACATTTCCAAAAAATTAAATAAATAAAAAATATTCATGTTTGATTGAAAAAAATATCATGGAACTCAAATCACACTAAAAATTGTTCAATTTTGTAGAGAAATAAAGGATTCCTTCATTGTGGAAGGGTTGAAAACCAATGCAGGGGATTTGTAGCATGTTCTAAAAAGGGGAGAGTCCTCCTTTATTTTTATGAAACCTCTATTAATTAATTAATTTAAACCTAAAAACACAAAAGGGATTTATATTGTGAATAATCAGTTCACTCTAGGAAAATTTCAAGGTAAGAGACCATTTCTAGTATGAAATTTTTTCACAAAATTATTCATTAATTTACACCATAAACTATTAGAAAATATATATTTCTTGCTAGATACTCTCCCATTCTCCACAAAACATTCCCTATTCTATTCTAAACCCATATAACCACTATAAATATGTATAATAATTGTGTTCCTATTGAATTATTAAGAAATGTTCACACCTTGAAAGGGATGGGATTTTAAAACCACCCCCATATAGTTGTTTATCCTTATGATTCTCTTCCATATATCACTAGGTATCCTCAGAAAATAAATCTATCCATTGGTCCCACATATCAAACTCTCTCTCCTATGTCTCCTCCTAGATACGATGGAATATGTTTTCTATACAATCAACTATACAAACTAGATAACCCATAAAAGATGCATCCACCTTAAGATAAACATCGTAGGTGTTGATCAAGTGAAAAATATCAGGATAGTACCTTATAAGTAATGATATGTGCAAAAAAAATCATGTATAAATCTGAATGATACAGGAGAACCAACATGTATGCTACTGGACTGATCATCTCTACAAGAATGTACAACACCACATAACTGAGTGCTAAATTCCCCCATATCCACACATAGAAATGTCACAACTTCGGTGACACACATAAGAATACTTGATCCCCACCTTTGAACATAATCTGTCAACATCTCTACTCAACAAAAGATCTATTCTTATATGGGAAGTCCCAATCAACTTTTTGATCAACTAAATTTTCATTGTGGTATCCTAAATGAGACTCTACCTAGTCATCACTTTCTTTCTACCACCTAACCGTCATATTTGTCAATATTATTGCTTTTCATACAAAGCATCATAACATTCCATCTGTATAGTTCCCCAACAACTATTGTTACATGTGAACTCCATTAAGTCTAAGGGGTTTTCCAAGGATCCTCTGATGTCCCTGATGCTCGCTCGGTATCCCTTTCCAAAAAAATGATGTACAACTTGAATTTTTATCATATAAAATACTCCTATATACCCCATGTAAATACAAAATCTCTCGAACATACAAATTTCTCTTAGAATATATCAAAAAGGTATTCCATATCATAATAATGTGAGCTTCCAATATTAGTTAATCCACTTTCATCCAAAATGGACTATTAGCACCGTTTATCATAGAAACCCCATCATAAAATTCATATTAATTTCATACCATTTCCACTCAAGAATGAGAAATAAATGTTGAAGACTAGTGGCTCATTGATGATTATCCTTCACATGATTCTTGGAGTATAATTACTTGAATGATCTTTCCACACCCTTCTCAATCTCTAACCAATAATAGAGTAGGAAAATTTCACATTACATATTGGTCAAACATATGTTCACAACCCATTTTGAAGAAAGGGAATCTCACAATAATTCCCGCATTATGTCCATATGGACCATTATTTGACTGTGATCATAAAGATATCATCATCATCATCATTAATGACCTAGTATTTTGGTGTATCCACACAATATATTTCATTCCTTTTATCTAATAAATATGGATATGATAACTACTTACTCTTGATCCTAGTGAGAAAAAAGGTTGAATTGAAAAAGGATATAAATTTCACTCCAACCAAGTACACCTTATCATACATGTGTTTCTCATCATAGATATTTACTATCATCCACTCTATAATAGAATATAAAATAGTTTGAGTCTACAGCTTATGCCTTAAATTATCAGCAACCACATTAATGCTCACAATGGTATACACAATCTTGAAATAAAAGGACTACATATTACCAACCAAACATCTCTATTGATGTTTTATATATCACATTGAGAATATGTACTTTCTGATTCATTGGTTAGTACACACAAAAAGTTTATCTATTATTATGTAATTTCTCAAACAGCATATGTAATTCACATATATTATATTCTCTAGTTCATATGAGGGTAGTTTTACTCATTCAGTATCAACTACCAGCACCCACAAATGGCCAAATGGATGCAATGCATCAATACTACACCATGATTGAACCCTTATGTTTGGAAAATATATTATAGTCCATAATTTTCTCAGTTATGGTTATTATTATTGTTATAGTCATATTTACCTTTAATAGATGAAGGCACTCTCATAGGTATTAATGAAATAAAACTTCACTCACTTTTTGGTCAGGCCTCTCATAGGCATTTCCAAGTAGGATAAGTCTCCGATAAACCTACGATAATAACTAGCTAATTCCAAAATGCTTTTTTTATAAAAAACAATTTCTAAATGCTATAGGAAATAAGAGTTCCGGCCTTTCAAATATATACAAACTATCTGGAATCATATATCACATCCCCAAAAAGTTTATATTGTCAATCTAGAAATGAAACTTTGAGAGATTGACCTAAATAATATGCTCTCTAGGTGTCATAAATATAATCTCTCAGGAAAATAGAATCTATATACTCAATATATTGTTGTAATTAGATCTTATAGATGATACCAAGGTATATGGGTAGTATAACTTCATGATGCTTAGCCTGTAAATGGTCATGGAGAGGTCAGACAATTGTGTTTTTGAGGTCCGATTCTTACAGATTCCACAATGGATTGTGTTTTTGGACACAAAATCATGTTATTCATTTACATATTCTCATTTTATAAGGTTTTTATTTCTATAAGTGGAGACCATGTGTGAAATCATGTTGATCGAGACATTGTTGTGGCTGCGATCAGAGTACATCTACCTTTTTAGGGTTTGTGCTCTCGGTATTGGAGAGTAGCGCTTCCTTTGGGAATATTTTTTGCATGAGATTTCATATTTCCACCTGATATTGGGGATGGATTTTATGGTGTTGTATCGAGCCCATATTTATTTTTTCCACTACAGGGAAATGTTCACATCTCTTATGAGTGGCACTTATGTTCATCATGGGAAATGGTATATCTAAGAAGATCATGAAGGTCTAGTTTATTATAACTAAGGTGAGATCATAACCCTGATATCATGTCTTCTGATTGGTGATAGGATATTATAGAATTAGATTTTTCCTCTTATGGTGGATATGTTTGGAGACATTTTTTCAAAAGACTTATAAGGGATTCCACCTGAGAGAGATTCCATGTTTATAACTGAGTTAATTCTTGAAGCTCTTTTAATCTCCATTATACTTAACAATATGGAATGAGAAGAGCATCATGATCTCCAGATTCAGTTTGTGTAGTCATAGGGTAAAGAATTTATCCACGTAATTATGTCACCTTGCGGTTTTGTAGTTTTTTTTCATGAATATTGACATGACATTATAATTTATTTATATTACAAAATGTTAAATTAGATGATGAGTAATAAATGGTATTACCTTCTTAATATTGATAAACTTGTTGGCAAGAAGAGAGTGCTTGGGTTTTACTCAATATTGAATTTGGGTTAATTTATCACCAACCATGAGTGAGAACCTATGGTATGAAATTGAGAGATTTCAAAAGTATTTTTGGTCTATATGAGTTTATTGTGATTCCACTCAGATTTGAAAACACCATATCATTGTTTTTGGACTTGATGAATGAAATATTCCACCCATATATAGATCAGTTTGGTGATATTTTCATGAAAGATATCCTAGTGTACTCCCAAAATCATTATGATCATGCCAAACGTCATGACATAATCTTGAGTACACTGAGTGGGAATCATCAATATAACAAGATATCTAAATGTAGTTTCTGGATAAAAAGGGTAAATATCTTAGTCCACGTCATCTACGAGGAAGGTGTTTCTGTATACATAGAAAATGTGCAAGTTGTTGTATCATGGGAGAAGGAAAAAATTGTTTTTATAGTCTGGAGATTTCTAGGTTTGGAGGGTTATTATAAAAGGTTCATCAAAGACTTTTCTACATTGGTACAACCACTATAAGTATTGACCAAGTTGGTTATATGAATCCATTAGTATTAATCATGCGAGAGTAATTTTCAGGAGATGAATAAATTCATGACTACTAAATCAATTTTGATCATACGCAAGATGAGTGATAAGTATACCTTGTTTTTTGATTCGTCTGAAATCAGACCAGGAGAAATTATGATTCATGGAGATTAAATCATGGAGTATGGGTCATGATAGTTGAGTCCACATGAATTAAATTACCCCACACATGATCCTGAGTTTTCCATGGAAGTTATTGATTTAAATTGTTTGAAGCAATACTTGTTGGATGAAATTTTTATTGTGTATAATAACCATAAAATTATAAAGTACATCTTTTCTGTTGATATTTATACCTCCATACATAGAGATGGGATTAGAACATGAATTAATTTGACTTCGAGAAAGCCTATATTCAAAATACATGGAAATAGTTTTGTAGAAAATTTGTGATGGAAGACACAAACTCAGGTTGTCCAAGTGTTTGGTTAGAAGTGGAAGATGTTGGATTTGTCTGACAAGATGCATATATAGGATTATGAGAGACATGGATAGATAAACATTAAATGCTATTCTATTGATTCCTGACTCCTGATCTAGATCAAGGAGAGGCATTAGGAGGATCCAGAGTGTTTTTCCTCGAGGGAAATGATAAAGTAAAGAGTCACCTTCTAACTAGACTACCATTCAAGATGATATATTTTATGTTCATGGACATGTATTTTTTCCAACATGTATGAAAATTAATATGATTCATGAGTTCCATGACTCAATGTCTAAGGTTCAACCAAGATTGAACAATATATATCAAGATCTTCTTAGATAGAAATGGTGGTCAGAGGTGAGGAAATAGCTTGATGGTTTCATGATGTTGTGTTGAAACTTACAGTAGGTAGCAGTGGCAATGGGGTTTTATAACAAGTTTTCATTATGAAATGGAAGTGGGATGATATCACCGTGGAATTTGTGTTATTTATTCTATGGACCCCTTAGAAAAATGATGTAATATGGGTGATTTTGTAATAGTTAAAAAACATGCCTGTTTTGTTCCAATTCAAGAAACCATTATGGTTGATCTATTGGGAAACATATATATTCTAATGATAGTGTGTTCTTATGGGGTGTCAAAAATTATAGTTTTTTATCGTGATCCAGGTTTTTCATTGTTTTCAAGAAATGTCTTATAGAAGGTTCTTGGTACATTGTTGTTTCTTAGTATGAACTTGTACCCATAGATATTAATGAAATCAAACTATACAATCAAGGTTATAGATGATAAATAGATAAAATTAATGATTTATTACTGTTTAACATGGTATAATCACAGGGTTCTTATGGTTTTCACATTTAAAAAAATATATAAGATGACTATTCAGATGGATCCATATGTGGTGTCTTATGTCTAGCCCTATAGATCATCATTGTGTTTTATATAAAAGGGTGATCCAAATATGTTGGGACCATTTCTCATGAAGGAGACAATTGGTTAGGTTCGATGGATTAAAAATGTTTGGATTAGGATCATAGTTGGCATAAGTAATAAGTTTGTCATTGTCATCGTCCTATTGAGTTTACAAAGGGGGATCATGTGTTCCTTCAAGTGTCTCCGAGATTAGGGTATCATCAGATTCATAAATAAGGGATATTGGTGACCACATACATGGGGCCATTTGAGATTGTAGAGAGGATTAGGTTAGTGGCATGCTGATTGGATCTTCTAGAGTGGTACCGAAGTATACATGAGGTTTTTAATGTTTCTAAGCATCCAAAATTTCATCCCTAACCTTATAATGGGATTTATATTGATGATGTTGAGCTTTAGGCTAATACATCATTTAAGGAGAATCTAGTTCATATTATAGATCATATTGATAAAGTTTTGATGGGTAACATTATTTCTTTATTATGAGTGTTGTGGAATCATTCCATCGTTCAGGTTGAAACGTGGATGAGTTAGAAATATATGTGGGTCTTATGTCTTGACATTTTTACCTTAGATGAATAACAATTTATGTGAGTGAATCTCAAAGATGAGTTGTTATAAGGTGGGGAGATTGTAAGATCCTAATCATTGATGAATGGAATTTTAAAATAAAGATTCATTTTTAATAATTCAATTTAGGCTAATGGAATGTTTCCATAGTATATGAAGGTTCATGATGTTGTCCTAGGGGTTTAGAACAGTAAAACGGGGAATCCATGATCAACAAGTGTCAGTTACGTGACTTGGGTACAATTAGTTTGATAGTGATCCCTAATCTTGTGGTTGTGTAGTGTCTCAGATAGAAAAAATGGAGTGAACCAAACATTATTTGAAAACCATTCAATCCTCCATGTATAACCATGTAGCTCAGACATCATTTTGACATATGTTGGCATATGTGTAGTTCATGGTTTGTCAAATCGGGTAGGTTCTCCCAGAAGACCATGTGACCTGGCCCCCTATGGGAGGTTCCTACGGTTGGAACCAGTTTTGGAAAAATGTGTGGCCAAACCATGTGGCCCTTAAAATTTTTAAAAATTCTCATTTTACCTATTAGAATTGACATTTTATCACATGAATTTTCACTATTTCATCTTCCAACAATGTAGAAGATGAATGTTTTACACCCATGCTCTCCCTAAATGATTGTTCCTCGACTATTGGTCATTTATAGTGTCATTGGTAATGAATCTAGGATCTTGGATTGTCTCCCACTTCTCTTCAATATATTTTATATAAGGGTATTGGATTAATGATTTCTCTATTTATGAATCCCTGAACCCTTACTTCTCAATAAGAAGCTTGTTTTTGAAATTGAGGGTTTGCTGGACTTAAATAAATGGTCATTTTTAAGAAATATGTAGACTATGAACTTGAGATAGATTGTATACACATGTTTCACTTATTCTTAATACCATTTTCATTAGTATGTGGTTATGGAAAAGAACATTTTTTTATTTACATTTTTCCCTAGAATAGTAAATTAGACCTCTAATATAATTGAAAGACCCTTCACAAACCTCATTGGGTCCATTGATTATTATGAGTTTCAGACAATGGATATTTATGGGGTGTAATTCACCATTGAATGTTTTGATATGGGTTTTTTGATGGTTAAAAAGGGTTTTGATATTAAATGGTTTTTGATGATGTTTAATGGATTATGTGAATACTATGGGTAATGTTGATAAGTGGTAAATGTGGGAATAACCACGATATTGGTTGGTTAAGGGATGTCAAATGGTTGTGTTGTGAATATTGGTAAAATGGTTTAAATGTGATTAATGGAATGAACGGTGGAAATGATATTAATAGGATGCTTCACATGTGATGTACTTACTTGTTCAAAAGTGAAAAGATAATAAACCATTTGTTATTGTGAACAAATGGTTGGTGGGATGATTGACTGATGCTCTACTCACTTGGGCGGGCAAGAGTGATGCACTAGGCACCCCAATGCATAATAGATTTTGGAGAAAGTATTGATTCTCATAACTCTATGTGTATGTAAAGGGATTTCTATATAATGGATGTGATGATAAGACATGGCATTCTAAATCTTGATTGGATTCATGGACCACAGATCCTTATTTTTCAACATGTGATCCTTTGACAAATGGTTCAGATGACTAGGTAGGGATGGAGTAGGTTTGATGAATATGGGTAAAACATCGAACAAAGAAAAAACAGTGTTGACATAAGTAATGATATAAGATGAAACCTGGTTTATTATGTTTTTTTTAGAATTATCTATACCTTTAAATTCAATGTGTTAGACTGGATATGTGTAGAAAACATTTTTTGGTGGCCTATATATTTGTACTCACACCCTGATCTAGCCTCTATTTTGTACCAGAGTTGACTTCATGTTTGTAGGTTAGGATAATGGAAATGACCCTATACTAGTGGGTTGATTCAGGGCTTAAATATGAGCATGGATGAGCAAACTAGACTAGATGTTGAGACCCATATTAGGGATTCTTTATCACATAATTATTGTTGGTATTCCCTTGTAATTTGCATTTCATGACATGACATGGAATATTTATTGTTTGGTTGTGGACATGTACATAGTTTTTGGGAATTTTTTTGGTGCTGATTGATTATTGCTTATATAGTTCCATTATTTCTTATTTTATCTATTGTATCTTTCTCTCCTAATGAGAGTATAGTCCCCCATCTTATTCAATTGGACCCTCACTGCTAGTTGGAATCTATTGGTGTATGGATAGGCGTTCATTAGGTCATGTGGAGAACCAAAACGGGGGATTAGATTAGTGGATCCTAGGTTGGGACATTCCCCATACATCGACATACTAGCATGTAAACTTAGGTAAAATTTAATTTAGGATCCCCTATTTCAAGGATGATTGAAATCCCAGATGAAAAATTGTAATTTCTCCGTCCCTAGTGGAATTTTCTTTTTTCCCCAAAATGAACATCTCCCGCTTCTGTGAAAATGATGGAAAACATTGCGTAATGAGAGAGGAAGAATATTTCCAATGACACCATTAAATCACAACCAATATCACCATAATTTGTTAAAAATTATGGAAGGGAGGTGTCATCCAAGACCCACCCATGAAAGTATCTACTTAACCAAAGAAATAAGGGTATGGGCCCCTTTTTAGCATTTCAAAAAGTTATCCCCATATGAATCATTACCTAAACAATATTCTTTTTAGGCATTCCTCAGGGTATACATCTCCCCTTCTATGTCATAAAACACTCGGACCACATCTCGCGAATCTGATTTATCACATGAATGAGATTCATAATGTGAATGTGATTGGAAATGTAAATTTCTCAGGGTAATCCTACACCCATTTCATGTTCTATAATTTTATAAGGTTGCACCACTTGAATCCCATTCACATCGTGATTGGGATTCACGACCTAAATGGATTTTTAGCTATTATCATAACTCATCATTCCCATTAGTCCTATACTTTTTTCCCTAACCCAAAAGACTTCAACTAGAACAAAACAAATTCAAACAACAACACTTTTGAGTGTTAAAATAGTCACAACCTTTTTCTAATCCTCATATTTCAAAATTTCACATCAACCAAAAGAGAAAAATACAATTTTCTACTTAATTGTTAACTCTATTCTTTGTGGTTTCATATATATTAACAATTTTTTTTGAATCCAAGAAGATTACATGGATCTTTCTAGATAGCACTAGGTGAGACATTTTTGGACAGTTTTCACATCACTTCTTGAGAATTTCTTTTCGTTATTTAGTTTTGAATATTTTTATCAATACATATTTTATTTATACAAGCATTATAGGATGGTTTTGGTTTAATTTAATATTATGTTGTATATTTTTAAAGATGATTCATCGTATTTAGAAATTATATATTATAATAGAGGGTAATTTATACTATTTCATGAGATTTTTATACCCTCATGGAGAGTCACCCACTTGAGGCCTACTAAAGGTGGGACTCGAGATGGGTAATTATATAAATCCCATTAGTGTTGTATCATTGATGCTATGGGGTCATGATATTTGTGATATTAGAGAATATATTTGAGAGATTGGTTGGATTTTAGAGTCAGGAACATTAATGATTGTATGGGTTGTTATAGAAACAATGTTAGTTGGCCTTGGGGAATGAAATAAGATAGTGAATCTGGCTAGGACATGGGATTTTAGCACCCTTGTGATGAATTTCATGGAATCTATTATTATTGAATGACCAAGGAAGATATATCTATTTTTATGATAGATACCATAGAGAGGAACATTCACGATGATGACTTGTGTTCTTATTTGAGTTGGGATGGTTATAAAGGTAATTATAAATAAATTTAATTAAAATACATCTAAATAAATTTTTATACTACCATCAATAGGTAATTCTTGTATTATTTTTATCTAGGTCTCCTGGAATTCATAAACTCGTGGAACATATAGTGGGGGTTTAGTAAGATGATTCACTTTATCGTCGTAGTGTTGATCCAGTAGATGAGTATGTGTCATGGTGGAGGGAATTTCATGTTTTTGTACAAATGTCATTGGGAACATTGAGGGAAATGTTTGGGATGTGGATATAATGAGTCTGGTAGGAGATATTGGTAATACATTTAGTTTTATTCAGTCATAGGTGGGTTACTGGGTGCCTTTAGTAGATAGTCATATGGAGGGAGTTGTGTGTTATTTGTGGTAGTTGTATCAGGGTGAGAATAAGGAGGCAGATGTTTTGTGGTTTGACATTAAGATATATTTTCGAGAAAATATGCTTTTGAAAACCATGAAGGAAGTGAAGTGGGACAAGGTTCCACTACAAGAATAATGATTTTTCCTAGAAGTTTGATTTATGAGATCTCTATTTTCATGTCTTTATTGAGTTTAATACTGACCACTGAATGGTGGTCACTATTCTTATCTGAACCCCACACCTGACTTCCCCCTTTCCCTCCCCCATTTTCCCCATGTTGCACTGCTTATCATCCAACCACTCAATACCATTTATCCAGCCATTATACCACCCATCATCCATACATCTAACAATACTGCAGCCAGACATTATTTCATCTAGTTTCCTTTGATCGATCCCCTATCCATCCCACACTATAGAGCCCCTATCCTACCCCCATCCACTTTTACACCCTTGCATTGTGCTTCCAACTATCCATCCACCTTCAAACCCCATCCCACCATCCTATTCCCTTCATCCAACCCCATCATCTCCTCTCTATTACCCTTTTTCAAGAACCACTTCTTCCACCACACCCTCGATCCACCATCCTCCTACCCCACCGTCGCGACTAAATCCCCCCTCCCTCAATATGGAGAACCCCCAACATGCTGCTATAGCCAAACCCCCTAGTAATTGACCCCCATGCCGTAGACCATCCTCTGTGGTACCACCAATGGTCCTCGATGAATACTGTATAATCTGATCACATGGGTATAGTTTATTTGATTTCATCACTGGTATTGTTTCAATAATTACATAGAATAATGAGTTATTGATTTAGTTTATTAACATGTATTCAAAATAAAGCTTTGGGACTAAAAAATGTACTCATTACAATTAATAATGTCTCGAAGTATTAAAAAATGATCTCATATCATATTGTCTACCTTAACAACTTGATGGCTTTTATCATGTTTGTAGTATTCCTTTTACGTGATACATTATAAGTTTAATTATTTTATTTTGGATTTTATAGAAATGATATGTAATGTGGGAATTCTGAATTGGAACAATTTGATAACCATTTTTTGGGATGAAATAAACACCTCCATTTTTAATTAATACATATTCATGTCATTTTTCATGTTAAGAACATCTACAGTGCCATATTGTTTCACATAACTATTGTTCATAGCTAGAAAATACATGGTTCATTGATTATTCTATATTGTAGTGATTACCTAAAGGCTCTCAACATTAATTTCCTTATTCCTTGGGCTTTCAGGTTCAATTTAACTACTCTATATTCCCATTTTTACATCACATGTTTTTCATGCCCTTTATGGGTACCTATTTCCATCTAATTTACCTTAGAAGTTATACATTTTTTTATAACCAAATGGATTATAATTTATATATGGATTATAGGACATTTTATAGTGTAATGTTGTTACATGTATGTCGCTCATGCAATAAGATTCACTATTTATTTTTCATGGAGTTCAATTTTTATATAATTGATGAATATTTAATTCAGTAATTTTTATAACATTAGATTCATTTTGATTGTAAAAAATAAATCCTTTTTATTTTAAAATATTGTTCATTGGTTTTGTTTTCCCATCATTTATTATATATGGAATTTTTTATAATTATTTCCATATATTATGGTAATGGATCATAGTTTTTTATTCAGATGTTATTGATCTATGGTTTGAATGAATTATAACTTTATTTTGAGAAATAATTATTTACAATCCTTTACTACATATAAGACTAAAGATCACTCATGCATTTTAGAGTCATTTTGGACTTAGGCCTTTTGTCAATTGCTTCTGCATATGTATTTTCACACTGGTCATTGATTAAAATTTTCCCCTTATAAAAGTTGTTTACTTTGGGAATTACAATGAAATCCTTTAGAAACAAAAAAAATAATGTTTTTTGGGTTTGTTTACTTCAAGGATAGAGATGGTGAATTAATTTTCATTAATAATTATTGACTATAGTAGTGTGTTTCATATTTTGTTTAAAAAATCATTATATGTATATGAAATTATGTGGGGTCTTTTATTTAATCATTATTTAATATAGTAGTGTGTTTCATATTACTACAAAACACCTTCCATGGTATATAAAACATTGATTATGATTCACTAAAATCACACATCATAATTATTATAGAATACCATATACTCTTTGGAACCAATAGTTCCTATTTAATTATCTATTATCAAGGATTATTATACTAATGTAATTATTCTTCAGTAATTTGATTTTTTAATCCATTTTCAGTAGCTCTTATATTTATTCTGATCATCTACAGAGATGCATGAATTAATTATTCAATATAATGGTTCACTTTTTTTCTATGTACTCCCCCTATAGATTTTTTTCCTTTTCATGTATAACACATTGCAAAATTTCTCAATTAGGTTGGAATATTTCTTTATTTTAGCATAGACACTAAAATTATCTTCTTCTTCAATCCCATGGATTATATGATTATATATGTAAATACATATAACTTGAATCCAATATTTGTATTATATTTTAATAAAAAACCACATTATATGATTATGTGTTGTTTTATGTTGGTGGTTGGTATATAATATCATTTTAATATCCCATTAAACGTTAAATTATTTCAATATATTTAAATAAAAAGGATGTGAAATGGTTCTTGTTGATACAATTTAAAATCAATCATGAAAGAAAATTATTGAAATTGATTAAAAAGAGTTGTATTTAGGGATTCAGTTGTATAGATCAATAAATGATTTTTTACATGGTGGATTTATTTTATGATAAACTCTGACTTCACCTCTATGATCCCATGGGACTGTGTTAACTTCATCATGATATTTTTCCCCGATTACATAGTGTCATTGAAAATATTGAATGTCGATTCTTCTATAATCATTGACCAATTTTAATAATTTATTTCTCACTGGTCATGTTCCCCTCACATTGAAACTTATATCCACTTTTGATGATTCATTAGATCACTAGAATTTTGATAAACATAGTATCTATTAACTGGTTAATGGGTACTCATCACCTTCCCTATCTTACTCTATGAATTAATTTTTTAGAATTACAACTCTAAGGATTTTTTGAAGTCAAAATAACATGTTCAATTATATCATTTGATCTCAATAATTTAATTATTAGATTTACACATGTTCTAAAAACTAGTCTTCTAATTTTTTTATAAAATCATGTTTGGATTAAAATACATTGTTTTTTCAAATATGAATCATTTCACATGTTTAGTTTTCTATTTATTTTATTAAATCCACTCATTCAGAACCAAAAAACTATTTATTATATTACATGATAAAAACTAAAATTATTTTTATTTATAGCTTGTTTCATTATAACTACCTAAATTTCATTCCTGCAATATAATTTCACGTTTTATTTTCTAAAATTTATGTCGGTTATCAAGTGGTGTTGTTCCCCCAAATTGTATCTGCTCTACTCACCCTCACCTAATTCGATATAATTCCTTGTAATCTACCAAATTTTTACCCAAAATTATTCTATACTCTTTAAATTCAATTTTCCTCATGATTTACTAAACCATGTAATTGATAACCTATCCTCGGATCATTTAATCATTGATAAAAATATTATTATTATTTCTGACATGAATGAGGGAATGAAACATCAATAAGATGCATGGTCTACCCTGAATGACTGGATATGCCATTTTTAAAGGTTTTACATACTTTTGAAAAAAGTTGGGGTCCATACAAAATTAATGACCTCCAAATGATTTAAAATCAAAAAAATAACCCTATAGTGAATTACGAAATGTTCGACCAGATGGTACATCAATCGGGGGTGTCGTTTTTTCTGGGTGATGGAAAATAGTCTTTTAGGGTCATAAAACACCAAAACATGCATTTAATGGTAAAATATATAAACAATTAACTTTAAATGACATGGAATCATAAAATAATCATCTTATTATAATTATTGATTTGTAATATTTGAAGAAATATCAATCAGATATGCGGTTTTCCCAGAATGATTGAATATGTGGTTTTTTAACGGTTTGACACCATTTAAAATGGTGTGCCTGAAGGTCAAACCCAATAAAACAGAATCTGAATGCCATGAAATCTGATAAAAAAATAAAAAGAGGAATTGTTATATTTTTGAGTAGAAAAAACATCAATATGAGATGAAATTTTCTTTGGAGGATCGAACACACTCTTATAGTGTCATTAAACACCAAAACGTGCGTTTAACGGTTATATCTGTGGACAACAACCCTGTAATGGCATGAAATCATATGAAAACCAATTTATAATTTTTATATGTCTAATAGGATAAAAAATTTCCATCATACATGCATTAGTTCTCGAATAAATGAATATGAGGTTTTTAAAGGTTTAACACCCTTTAAAAACACGGAGGGGGGGGGGTCAAAACCTACCAAACAACATCTAAATGCCATGAAATTAGACGACAATAACTGTGGATGGAATTTTAAAATGTTTATGTAGATGGTACATCAATATAATGTGTCATTTGTCTAAAATGATGAATAAAAAAAATTTAGTTTCATAAAACACAAAAACGTGCATCTAAGGGTCAAACATATAGAAAACAACCTCATAAGGATTTGAAATTATAGAAAACCATATTAGTATTATTAGAGGAAGTTATGAGTAGAAAAAATGACAATATGACTGGAGGAATGACTAGAACTACTGTATATATGGTTTTTAATGGTTTTAAACCCATTAATAATTTGTGTTGAGGTGTCAAAACCAACTGAATGATATCTAAATGTCATGAAATCAGCTGAAAACAAAATTATCATGAATTGTTAAATAGTAGATCTAAAAAAATTTCAATATGATTTGGAGTTTTCCTGGGAGGATTGGACATGCACTTTTAGTGTTATAAAACACCAAAATGCTTGTCTAACAGTCAACATCATATCCAGCGACCTCCAAATGACTTGAAATCATAGGAAAATTGTATTTTTATTTATGACATGTAAGAAGAAAAACACTGAAATATGAAATGGCGTCTACTTGAAATGATAGGATATACAAATTTAATGGATTAAACTCAATTAAAAACACATGGGGCATCAAAACCAATCAGACGACCTCTAAATTATGTGAAAATAGATGAGAATAATATTTGAGTGAATTCTGAAATGGTTGAGAAGATTGTGCATCAATCAGATGAGTCTTTTATATGTGATGATGGAAATCATACTATTACGATCTTAAAAATCAAAAAATGCATTTAATGATCATATATATATATAAAGACATCAAAATGAATAGAAATCATAGTAAAATTGTCTTATTATTATTCAAGATGTGTAAAATCCCATAGAACATCAATCAGACATGTGGTATGACAGAAACGACTGAATATGCAGTTTTTAATGGTTTGATGACCTTTAAAAAGGTGTGTATGTGGTGTCAAAACCAACCAAAAACATCAAAATGTCTTGAAATATGAAGAAAAAAAATATAATAAATTCTGAAAAAAGTCGGGTAGATGAATCATAATTCTAAGTTGACATTTTCTTAGGATGATTGAAGACACACTATTACTGTCATAAGACACCAAAACACATATTTAACATTTAACTGCATTGAAAATGACCCATTAATGACTTGAAATCCTAGGAAAATAGTATTATTATTATTTTTGATTGTTACTGGGATATAACATGTCAGTCAAACATAGAACCTTCCTAGAACGGCTGAATAAGTCATTTTTAAGGGTTTGAGGCCCATTAAAAACACATGGGGTGTAAAAATCAATAGAACAACATCTGAAATTTGTGACATTAGATGAAAACAACTGTGGAATGAATTTAAAAATAAAAAAGTTGATGGTACAATAGTCAGTGGTGTCATTTGTCTATCATGATGTAAACACACATTTAGTGTCATAAAACAGCAAAATGTGCATTTAACGGAAAAATATAAAAAAACAACATTACAATATATTGGAATCATAGGAAAATTATTTTTTATTATTTGTTTTTTTTATGAGCAGCAAACTAATCAATTGGATGTGTGGTATACTCGGAACGACCATTTATATAGTTCTCAATGGTTTGATTCCCTTTAAAAAGGTGTGTACGGGGGTCAAACCCACAGAATGTAATTCAAATACTATGAAATCAATAAAACATAAAAATATAATGAGTTATGAAATAGTCTAGTAGACAATGCATCAATCTGACCAGGTGTTTTCTAGGTAGGACAGAAAATGAACATTTAATGTCATAAAACATAAAAAGATGTGTTTAATGGTCAGATCCAAAGAAAACGACCTCATAATGACGTGAAATCATAATACAATCATTCTACTATTATTTTTTATGTGTATGAGGATTTGATTCATCAATCATACATATGATCTGCCTGTAACAACTGAATATGTGGTTTGTAAAAGATTGAACCACATTTAAAACACAAGATGGGTCAAAACCAATCGAATGAACAATAATTGTAGTAAAATGGGATGAAAACAACCATTATGAGAATTTTGAAATGGTGAAGTAGATAGTACGTGAATCATAGCTTTCATTAGTCCATGATGATGGAAAACAAACTTTTAGTTTCGTAAATACTTAATTCAAGAATTTAACAGTTAAATATATGTGAAAAGACTTTTGAATGATTTAAAACAACCTAAAATCCATCTTATTATTATTCTTGAGATGTATGAGAATATAAATCGTCAATTGGATGTGTGATATTCCCATAATGACTGAATATGCTATTTTTAAATGTTTGACGCCCTTTAGAAATGTGTGTTTATGGTTTAAAATATACAATTCGAAAAAAATAATTCTACACCACAAATAAAATGGATTAAAAGCGCTAAAAACGTGTTGTTAATCATAGGGTGGTTAAAAGGTATGCCCCTTTTATCATCACTCAAAATAGCACTGATAAAAGTCATTTTTTATTCTTCAAATAAATGAAAAATCTGAATTATTTGTGACTACCCTCTATTGGTGTTCGAACCTCACATTAATAGCATTACCCCCTTGTGTGTTTGGAGACCTACCACTCCTCCATGTTTCTTTTTTAACCATTTTATGATATATATAGTTATATTTTTATTTATATATTTATTCGTATATTAATATATATATTTTTCATAATTTTTAAATACATTTTTAAAATAAGTTTTTTGGTTTGTTTGTGGTTATAAATAAATAAATACAAATAAATCTACAACACACGCATATATATTACATATATGTGTGTCTATAAATATATTTATACATATTTTTCTTTATTTTATTACATTATATATTAATATTTATGTACATATATTATAATAGATAGATAATATATATCAATTTATTAATACAGACACAGACAAACACACACACACACACATTATATAAATATACGAACATTCACATATATTTTTTAAATAAAATTAATATTATTTTTTATTAATAAATGGTTAATATGTTTATAAAGATATTATATATGTAAATATATTTTCATATTTATTTATAAAATTAATTTTTTATGTGCAAATGTATACATATATGTATATATGTATTTATACTTAATTATAGATAAAAATCATTATAAAAAATGTCAAAATTTGAACATCATAATATCATTATGAGTGTATTCCTTTAAAATAAATTGAATATTTATAGAAAAAATGATATGAATACCTCCTTAAACGTGGCTGAAATTCCATAGAATGATAAAAAAATTAGGGAATCCTGACTAAAAACATGAATTTGGAGGCCTTTTAGGCCTTTTTATCAAAAAAAAAATATTAAATGGGGTTCCACCAATATTAATGGAATAGAACACATCACATGCTTCACATTGATATATTGTAGGTCCCAATAGACTCATGGAACAATAGTTTGGTCCGTTTGAAGGATGTGTCCCATTTTCAACTTATTTTAGATCGTTTCTTATGTTTTTATTTTTTCTATCATTAAATTTTTATTAAATGACTATCAATAACTAATAATTATCTTTTTATTATATAATATTATTTTCTAAATTATTTTAAAACTCATGTTTACAAAATATCTTATATATTAGGTGTAAATGTGTATTTACATTTAAATAAAAATATTTTATAAAACATATTATATTTATATCAATATAAATTTATTTATTTATTAATATATACTTTTAGTCGATAAATATTTTTTTATTACGAAAAATTACTTTTATCAGTGCTCTGAAAAGCACTGATAAATGTACGCTTTTTTAGCGCTAAAAAATGAAATGATAAATGTACCCCTTTATTAGCATTTTTAACACTATTAAAAGATGGTGCTATGTAAATCTGATTCTATGGTAGTGATAGGTCAATCGAATATTGTTGTTCAGTCAACATGGGTGAGGATCTACTTTTGAGGGGATGTGAAGTTGAGACCATAGAGGTCAGATCATTTGATGGGTTTGATGTTTGGACCTAGAAAAAAACCCATATGTGGTAGTTACCCAACCACCTTTTGGATATATTTTTCAAAAAAATCATACCTGGACTCATTTGAATTTTTTCCAATAAACATTAAAAAATAATCGATTTAGAATCGATAAATCTATAATTCTATAGGAAAATAAAATCTATTGCTCAAACATGAACCAAACCTTCACTAGTTTAATTTGGAAATTGTCCATTACAGTCCCACTACCTTATAAATATCATTCCCAATAATCCACTATAAGAGAAATGCTATCTTAAAATGATGATTTATGTTTTCTTTTACCTTTATTCGTTAATTTTCTAAGATTCAAATGCATATTTTTTCAGTGGGTTTTCTTAAGTCCTTTGATGATGCCACATAATGGTCCTGAATCATAAAAATGTTCCATTTTGATGCCTTCCATGCTGAACGGGCCCTTCTCTACACATTCCTTCTGCACACTGTTCCATTTTATTAAGATCTTACACGTACATTTTCTAGAGATCGAGAGGGGTTACATTATTTTCGTTAGCTTCTCTGTAACCAGGTCACCAAAATGATCCCTCCATCTTTCCACCAAGTCATATCACCAATCCCTCTACAAAACATTGAACATAGCCATTTTGGAAAACATCCCCAACCTTCTGTTCTTCACTCCCCTCCCAAGGGATTTGAATGGGTTTTTCCTTAAGCCTGATTGATAGTTATCAACATTATTATAATAATTATAATAGTTATCATTATTATTACGATGATAATTATTATTAATATTGTTATTATTATTGTTATTATTATTTATATTCTTCTTCATAGTGTTTATGGGGAACAAGTCAGTGGTTTTTCCAATGTTCTACATTTGGTAGTTTTTGGGGTTCGCTGTTTCAATCCTCCTCGGTTTCATCTTGTTGTTTCTTTCCACCCTTCTCTCTAATTGAATTTTAGTATTTTTGTTATTATCATCATCATCATCATCATCATAATCATCATAATCATTATCATCATCATCATCATCATCATAAAAATCATCATTATAATCATGGTGAATCTCAATGGTTTATCCTAATTGATGTATCAAATTCGATTCTCACCAAGTTATTTACTACTTGAAACATATAATTTTCTTTATATTTCTCCCCATTATAGACTGTTGTAAATTATCAATTAAATTGAATGTTCCACAAACTAGTAAAATATGATATATCTCTATGTATATATATATTATTTTAATTTATTTTCTTTCCTTGTGCTTATAAAATGAAATTCAAAACCCTCATTCTGTAAATGAAGTTTATTTTTCTTCCAAATTGAAATTTTTCTAATTATTTATCTTTCTCAAAACTCTCCTTACATTGTTATGCTAATTTTATACTTTAATTTTTAGATTTCACAACACATTACCTACATTAGCAACATAATAACATAGTGATAAATAATTTTTCTAGTTTAATTTATTTGTTTTTTTCATAAACTATCTATTTGATAGATTTCATTATATTCATTTTCTATATCAGTACTAATTGAGTATTGTGGTGTCACACTAAATGTTTAATTAATGTATTTATTATTATTCATTAATAATGATATAAAAAATTAAGTAACCTGATAACATAACGCAAAATACTAAAATATAATATTTCTATATTAAAAATGAATATTTATATTATTATTGTGTATACTCAATTTTTTATGTATGATAACATAAAAAATCAAAAAATTAAATTATAAAAAATATATATTCATACTCTATAGATAAAAAAAGGTTTACAAGCATGAATAAATGACATAGAGAAATATATTGAGATAACATTTCGCAATATGGGATGAACCGTTTAGTAAATTCATGATTTGAGCTGATCTATTAGAGTTGCAGACATTTCATTCAGATATTATACCCATAGTCACAAAATTAATTCTTGAAATATAATAAATATAAATATTTTTTATTAATAAAAAACTATATATATATATATATATATTTGAGACTACAAAATTTAATGTAAAATAATAAAAAACCAATTCACATGACTCAACTAATTTATTATAAAACATTTATTCTTTAAAAAATACTAGCCAAAAAGAATAATTTTTAATATACTACATCAACAGATAGATTTTAAGAACATTAGGATCTGGTCCAATATGAAAAACACTTTTATTTAGTTCCTCTTGTGTATGAATTCAGAATCCCCACAAATTGAACATGACCTTTATTTTTTATTACCGGTGGATGAAGCGTTCTAGGAGGATTAATTGGGAGGTTTGGTCTAGTGGAACACTTCTTTTATTTGATAACACATATATATGAGACTGTGGTGAAGGATGCAATTTTTGGGAACCAGATATCCTATAACACGTCTTTTGTTTGATGACATCGATGGTGAAGGAAGTGAAGTAGGAGGGACTCTGGGAAACCTGGCTCACTTGGAACACATATTTTGATTGATGACATCGATGGAGGAGGAATTGGAGTTGTTGTAGACTCTTGTATACCTGGATCACTTGGAATGAATATTTTGTTTTATTTCATACATAGAGTAGGAAGTGGAGTTGGAGGTGACTCTCAGATACATGGATCACATGGAACATGTACTTTGTTGGATGAAATTGATGGAGGGGGAGAGGATAAGGAGAAGAATCTAGGAATCATGGCAAACTTGGGATGCATCTATTGTTTGATGTCATCCACCAAGGAGGAAGTGGAGTAGGAGGAGACTCTAGGAAACCTGGATCACATGGGACATGTCTTTTTTTTGAAGACATAGAGGGAGTTGGAAGAGTCTCCAGGAACCCTGTCTCAATTGGAAGGAATTTGTGGATTGATTTCATCAATGGAAGAGGAAGTGGAGTTGGAGGAGTCTCCGAGAATGTTGGGTGACATGGAACACATCTTTTGTTTGATGAAATCAATGGAGTAAGTGTAGGGGGAGGATAATTCAAGAAATGTGGGTGACTTGGAATACGACTATTATTTGATAACAATAATGAAAGAGGGAGTGGAGTTGGAAGAGATTTTGAGAACCCTAGGTGACTAGGAACACATCATTTTTTATGACATCGATGGAGGAGGCGACTCAATGAAAGGTGGGTGACATTGAACATGTCTTTAGTTTGACGACATTGATGGAGGAGGAAGTGGAGTAGGTGGAGACTATAGAAAATCTAACTTGCATTGAACATGTATTTCATGGGATTTTGAAATGAATGGGAATGAAAAAGAGGTGAACAACATAATGAAACTAACACTTGAAATATTTATATTGTATATTGTGAGCCAAGTGACACAAATAGTTTTATTCCTTATATAGTGTATGTATTGACAGTTTTACATATGTGTTAATGTTCACATGAGTGTCAATTTCTATGAATTTAATTCCTTCCATCTAAGGATTTAATTTTTTTTGTAGGGCTATTAGACCCACATTTTCATGTGAATTAATGTTGATATAATTTATAATTTTATTATAATATAATAATTTATTACAGTACAATAAATATTCTCTTATTTAAAATAACATTATTTTTTAATAATATGACCTCTTCTAGGAATCAAAAATAATTAAAAAAATGTAAAAGGAAAATTATCAACATTTTTTAAAAACCATAATAATGAAATATTAAAATAATCGAAAGAATTAATGAAACAATGGAATATGCGATTATTTATTTATTATGTATTTAAATATTAAATTTAAAAAATATTTTAAATAAGAACCTCACCGAAAAAAATCAATAAATTTATTTTATTATCTTTGTCAACTGCAGTTGAGAAAGAATTTTATTCTTTGTGATGAAATAAATTTTTTTTGTGATGATATTGTGTAGTGAAAAATGTAGAGTGGGAATAAATTGGTTGCATTGGACATGGACTGATGAAGACAGTCGAACAGATTTAGAACATTTTGATGTAAGCATTGGCTAAGGGAGGATCCTCTAAAATTCAGATCGTGTGCCTCATTTTCAACATTAATGAGGATTTTATGTATTATGTGGAATCCCATTTTTTATTTTTATCAAATAAACTAATAAAAACCCAATAATATGATGAATACACCATATGATTTTATATCCATGATCGTGAATTTTTATTTTATAATTAATTTATATAGATTTACCTCAATTAGAAAATGATTGTGGATAAATTATTTGTGTCTCTATTGTTGTTTCACTGTTATTTCATTGGAGAATCGAATCGATGTAACACCCGAGACTTTTATAAGAAATATTTTGTTTTATTTTATATAATTCATCAAAGGTATCTTTCACTACACACAACAATAGCTTGGATTGCTTTACACGCAATCACGTCCTTCCTTGATAGCTTACGTCGTACGCAATACAGAGTTTCACTAAACAATGATATGCTATTAAAATATTATTAAAACTAACCGTTATGAATAGTGATATCCACTTATTGAAATTTTGTAATTTTTATTTTTCATAATGGACTTCGTTTTTGGATTCGTAATTTCGAAATTAGCCTAGGGTGAAATTTTGATATTTTTCTGGAAACTTTAAATTTTTGATGAATTGTGAAAACACTAGGTTACTATTTAAAAACCGACGTTTTATTTAAATAATTATTTATTTTATATAAATTTATTTTAGGTCAAAATTGATACATAATACCTATATAATTTAAATATAATTCATAGGAGTAATTTTATAATAATTTTAGATATATAAACATTTTATTGATCTTTTCACCGTCTTTTACCCACCTCCTAGGAGAATTTGCAAATTTACATAAAATTTAATTTTACCACTTCTGTGTGTGGAATTTCTAAAATCCGAGATACACGGTTGATGTCAGTAAGAAAAATGTGGTTCAATGAGATGAAAATAATTGTTGGTGAATACTAACTTTTTAATTTTATTTACCACGGTTAAAAGTAAATAGGGTAATTAAGCGTAAAAATGGTATTATTATTACCCTAAAACATGTCCTAATTCAATTGGATAAGTGTAAATCGACAAAAAACAACCTTAGGAAGAAAATATGACCATTCAGGCCCACATGGATAAGATTAGGACATTTATTATTAATTTATTTAAAGAAGTGTTAAAATAGTTAAAATCAAAGTTTAATAAGTAGAGTATTTTTAATATGGGGTTATACATAAGATAAATTCGACTTTACATATTCATTAGAAAGATAAAAGTATTTCCTACATAATGGTAATTTATTTTTAATTTTTAGACATTAAATAATTTAATTTATTTATGACACAAAGATGATGCACTAATTATCTTATAAATGAAATATTGACATTATTGATGTTATAAATACCCAAATAAATGTATTTTGAGACTTTTTATGAATTAAACTAATTTTATAGGTTATTATGACATGTTATTATTTATTTAATTAACTTTTTTGGAACAAATCATTCTTTTATGATTTTTACAAAAATCAATTACTAAATAGTGTCATAATTGAAATAAATTAGTATTTAAAAAAAATATTATATTATTAAATGGTATTTTATTCCTAAAATTCTAATGTTTCATCCCAATGACTAAGATAAGGTTATATATATTAATAATAAACAACTTGGGGTTCGTTTGGCTTGTTATTGTATGTTTATTAACCTTATAGTGTAAGAACAGAAAAAGACACGTTAAAAGTAAAATTATCTAAATTAAAGTTAAATCTAAATGATAAAGTTAAAATAGTAAAATAAACATGAAACAATTCTATTGTATGAGAGTATTTTGACCCATACCCACCTTAACTTCTAAATAAATCAATTTTGAGCTATTTAAAACAGAATATGGCTTTATAAAAAAATATTATTTTTGTGTTTCCGAAGGTGCCCCTCTCCTCCCTTATAAAAGGGCACCTCCTTCCTATCTTCCCCACACCACATTGAGCCTTAAATATTAGACAAACCCTACAAATTTTTCCTCTAAAGTTCCATAGATACATCCTAGAGGTCCTGGTCTTCTTCAATGACAAATTTTAGTGCCCTAAAAGGAGGTCTCAAAGAAGCGCTTCAAAGAAGAGGTAATGTCTGTTACCGATTCTTTCAACTTTATTTCTTCTTCCACATCTTCTTATTTAGTTGTTTCATTATTAATTAATAACATCATTATCACTCATATACTGATATGTTATTATATGCATGAAACAAACCTATTTCACCATCTATAAATTCTACGGAAAATGAAATCATCGCGCGTGTGTACGTACGGAATACCGTCTCCACACCGTGGTGTAATCTATTTTCCACCACCACCTTACATGGATGGGTATAATGGTGTAAATAATGAATATATATGATTATTTTAAAGTGATATTGATTCTGAAATAGTATACATACACTCAAATACCATTCCATGATCATGGGAACGATATCATCGCTCGTGCGTACGTACAAAATACCGTCTCCACGATGTGATGCAACTCGTTCTACATGATTTTCATTTCATAATGATTACATAAATGAATTGAGTGAATAAATATGATATATATTACACTAATAAAATTCAGGAAATGAGCTATCTATAACCTAAAAAGAATAAAAAGAATTTATTTGACGAAACATGCATAAGAACAAAAAGTAATAAACACCCGAATAACAAGAAGCAATGAAATATTACTAATAATAAGCTAAAAATATGATCATATATGATATCATAACAATGATTATTATTCTGTAATAATTCAATGACATTATTTAAATCATTATACAAGAGGTTCCGTCACTTATGAAGCAAATCAGACCTAAGGTAAGGGAAATATCACAATCTCATTTTTATCGGAGATTGTTTATACTTTGGAATTTACAAGGGTGTATTTTATCATCCAAATCCGTGTTTCCTCAATATTTAATATTATTTCCATCCACCTAGTACTGTTTAAATACAATTTTACCCATTGGTTAGTTTTTAGTAAATGATATGAAAGGAATCTTTTGTCATTTTTCGTACGAGGTACTTATTTACTTTTCTGAAAAAATTATGAGAAGAATGTTTTTTTAACATATAAGGAATGAATGGATTTTTAAAAAATTATTTCCAAGAAGCTTCCTTTAAAAGTTTTCAAGTTTATTTTTAATCATCTTCTTTTAGTTTAAAATTTAATGACATGTTAAGAAAGGAAAAATGTTTTTAAAGTAGAAAGGATATTTTCCTCAAGAATGGAGTTCATGTGTTTTATCAAAATTATTTTCCATATAATATAATATAGGGTTCTGTTTCTATCCCTATTATTACATTTATTTGATTATGTTGTGATGGAATTATTTTTAATAATTCCATTATCCTATATGAATTGTTTTAATATGTCACGATGTTTAAGAGTCCCATTTTTATTACATGGGTTATGCAGTGATGTATGATTTATGATTTTGTGGCACAAATAATAATGGTATCATTATGAGATGGGTGGGACCTATATCTCCCTCCAATGCATTGGGTAAATATTTTATATCTCATGAGATAGACATGGATGGAACGGCAGGTTAAACTGATTCATTGAAACAGGACTGAAACAAGGAATGAACTCTGTTCAGAAATGGACATTGTTCACTAAGATAGTCTTGGAAATGAGTCTTGACTAATAAGAAATGATTCTCTATTATTATGTGTGTATGCCACAAAGCATCATGTTTTATGTTATGATTATTGTGATTACATTTCACTAACTTGATTTATCCCATGTTATGAAATTTTGATCTCTTTTGTAGGGTAAGATTTCAAAAATGTTATGTTCTTATGAATATGATGTGATTGATATTTCTTTTGTTTACCCTTCATGATAATTTGAGCCCACCCTTTTGTATGTTTTCTTTCCCCAAGTCAGTAACAATCTTATTAAGTACAATATTCCAAAAGGGACTATAGATATGATGAAATAAATGGGAGACAATGTATATGCTTTATGAACTAGTTGTTTATGTTTCCCAGTTTCTAAAGAAACTATACCTATATGGTCCTTCCATGGTTTTTTGATATTTTGTAATAAGTGTGCTTAAATTTGATGTAATAACAATGTATGAATAGTATGGGTCGTTATTGTGTGTATCAGAGGAATGGTATAGTCAACCATTAGAAACTAGGATGTGAAAGCCTTAGTAAGAATCATAAGGATAAGTCTAGGCATAGAACACAATCTTAGTGTTTTAGAAATGACCATTAATAACCTAGGATAAGACCTTATGTGTGAAATTTTATTCTTGATTATGTGGTTTTCCTATTATAATTAGTGTTTCACACACTATTCTTTTTGGTTTTAGTCAATGGCTGGAACCCGAAGGAATCGTGTTAATGCAGAATGCGACGGGAAATGAAATGGTTGTCCCCCTGAGCAACCAAACGTTATTGGAGCTGGAATGAAAAATCTTGTAGCCATGCTCACACAACTTTCTCATGCTATGAATCATGATGGACTTCCAAACGGGAAAAGGAAGGAGCAACGTTCTGTTGAATCCTTCATGAGACATTGTCCACTTTCATTCAGCGGGTCTACTGATCCATTAGTTTCTGAACAATGGATTAGTACTAATGAAAAGATATTTTCAGTTCTTCAATGTTCTGAACATGATAAAGTCATCATAGTAGTGTATCATTTGGAAGGTGATGATGATCAATGGGGGAATCTTATCAAGAATATGAGGTCCAGAGATGAAATTGAGTACATGGAATGGGACGACTTCAAGAACTTATTTTTCAATAAGTACTTCCATCGTATTCTCCGAACAAATATGGAGAAGGAGTTTCTTAAACTAAAGAAAAAGGATGATGAATCTGTTGGTACCTATAAATCAAATTTTACAAGATTTTCAAGGTACGTTTCTGGTATTATTATCCTACCTGAGAATAGGATCGATCGATTCTTTAGTGGCTTAAAACCAAGTCTTTGAAAGGTGTTAGCCATAAGGGACTTCAATAGCTACGAGGAAATCGTTCGATGTGCTCTCAAAGTTGAGATGGAGATTATAGTAACCCATAAGTCATATGGGTTTGATAAGAAGAGGAAAATGTAATTCAAAGGAAAATATAAAGAGCACACTGAAAAGAAGATGAGTTTTCCCTTATGCTCAAAGTGTGGAATGAAACATGGAGGGAGTTGTCATAAAAAGACAAGTAAATGTTTAAAATGTGGAAAGGAAGGTCATTGGGCATTTGAATGCTGCAATGATGGGAAGAAGATGTCTATTGATGCGAAAAATGTAAAGGCTACACAGATTAAACCTCCTACACTTCAATGTTACAAGTGCAAGGAAATGGGGAATTATTCCAATCAATGCCCTAATCCAAGGGTTCTTGATGATGATCGATGTCAACAAACTCTTAAGGATAAAGACAAAGGAACGTCACATGAAATTTCTATCAGCGATGTGGAGTACGATAACGAAGTGGTGAAAGGTACACATACCATCCACTCTAAAGTAGCAAAGGTTTTATTTGATTCTGGATCCACCCAAACCATTATTTATAATGAATTTTCTACGGGTATCACCGTATTCCCTCAAAATTTAGATGTTGGGTTAGCTGTGACAACCCCTAATGGAACAACAGTTGCATAAAAATTTTACAATTCTTCTCCAATCGAAGTTTGTGGGAAAGTGCTTCCTGCAAATCATGTGATACTCCCTATAGTGGAATTTGATGTGATTTTGGGCATGTATTGGCTTTCTCTATATGGAGCTCAAATCAATTTCCAAAGAAGGGATGTCACATTTCATATTCCAGATCAATCTTTGATCCTCTATCGATGCAAGGATGAACATAACCTTCCAGTGGAAATGTCTTCCATCTTATGGGTCTCGATTCCACTAAATGAATGTTATTTATCTCAAATGGTTGGTCAGAAACTCACGATTAAGAATATACCCACTGAATGGGAGTTTGATGATGTCTTTCTAGAGGAATTTTCGGGTCTTCTACAAAATCGTGAAGTTGATTTTCAATAGAACTCATACCGGGTGCTTTACCTATTTCAAAGACACCTTATAGAATGGCCCCAATTGAGTTGCAAGAATTGAAGAAGCAACTCCAAGAGAATCTTGATAAGGGGTTAATATTCCCTAGTGCGTCACCATGGGGAGCACCTGTTCTGTTTGTTAAGAAGAAAGATGGATCAATGAGACTCTGCATTGATTATCGAGAACATAACAAGATCACTATCTGGAAAAAATATCCTCTCCCATGCATTGATGAATTATATCACCAACTATGTAGATCTCAATGCGTTTCCAATATTGATCTTCGTTCAGGGTATCATCAATTAAGGGTCAAAAGAGAGGATATACCAAAGATGGATTTTCGTACTAGGTATGGACACTATGAATTTATAGTGATGCGATTTGGTCTTACTAATGCCCCTTCTATATTCATGGATCTGATGAATAGAGTATTTAGAGACTATCTTGATCAGTTTGTGGTAGTCTTTATAGACGATATTCTTGTATATTCAAAGATCACGGAAGAACATGAATATAACTTGAGAATTATATTGAAGACCCTGAGAAAGGATAAGCTTTATGCCAAATATACCAAGTGAGAATTTTGGCTTCAAAAAGATTCATTTTTGGGTCATATAATCTCAAAATAGGGGAAATCTGTGGATCCAGCAAAAACAGAGGTTATCGAAATATGGTCGAGTCCAACAACAGTAACTGAGATCCGAAGTTTTCTTGGTACGGATGGATTTTATCAAAGTTTTGTGAAACATTTTTCACGATTATCTAATCCACTCACCAGGTTGACTCATAAAGGAGTTATGTTTGTTTGGATGAAGAAATGTGAAAAGAATTTCAAGGAGTTGAAAATAAGGTTATCTAGTGAACCTGTGCTCACACTTCCTTGTAGTGGAGAACGATTTGTGAACTATAGTGATGAATCAAATAATTGATTGTGGTGTGTTCTTATGAAAAATGATATGGTGATAGCTTATGCTTCACGACAGTTGAACATCCATGAGAAAAATTACCCAACTCATGATTTGGAGTTAGCTGCGGTAATCTTTGCATTAAAGATTTGGGGGGAATTATCTTTATGGATAAATGTGTGACATTTATACTGATCATAAATGTTTAAAGAATATTTTCAAACAAAAGGAGCCGAATATGCACCAAAGAGGATGGTTGGAGCGGATTAAGGATTACGACTGCTCAATTCATTACCACCTTGGGGAAACAAATATGGTGGCAGATACATTTAAGTCGATAAGACCATGCCAGTTTATCCATGATGAGGATCACAAATGATCCAATATTTATGGATTTACAAAGGATGGATCTTGGAATTATAATGAAATGGAAAATTCGTATCTTTCTCAAATGAATGTTCAACCATATTTACATGTTAAAATTAAAGAGGCATAGAAATAAGATGTAGAGATACAAAAGAAGGTGACAAATGTTCCTAAATTCAACCTTGATTGTGATGGGATA
Source organism: Viscum album (assembly GCA_963277665.1). Classification (NCBI taxonomy): domain Eukaryota; kingdom Viridiplantae; phylum Streptophyta; class Magnoliopsida; order Santalales; family Viscaceae; genus Viscum; species Viscum album. The sequence goes on from OY728155.1 coordinate 1,454,577,961, forward strand.
ATAAAGTTCAGGAATTGGGTTTGTGTTTATCCCATCCCCAAATTAAAGGAGCTGTTGGATGAGGCTCATAATTCTTCATTCTCTATTCATCTTGGAAGCATGAAGATGTATATGGACCTGAAAGAGTACTTCTGGTGGGATGACATGAAAAGAGATGTTGCTGAATATGTCTCTCGATGCTTGTTTTTTCAACATGTTAAAGTTGAGAGACAAAATTCTAAGGGGGTGTTACATCCATTAGCCATACCCGAATGCAAATGGGAAAACATCACTATGAACCTTGTCACAGGACTTCCTAAAACATCCAAAGGAAATAATGCTATCTGGGTCATAGTTGATCGTCTTACAACGTTTTCACACTTCATTGCTATTAGAGAGGATTTATCTCTGGATCATCTTGCCAGGATATATGTAATGGAAGTGGTAAGATTGCATCGAGTACCACTTTGTGTTATATCTGATTTGGATCCGAGGTTTACCTCAATGTTCTCGCGAATTCTTCATCATACTCTAGATACAGAGTGGAGTTTTAGCACTGCTTATCATCCTTAGAAAGACTGTCAGTCTGAGAGGACAATTCAAACTCTAGAATATATGTTGAGAGCTTGATCTATGGATTTCAAAGGGGGTTTGGATCAACACCTTCCTTTGGTGGAATTTTCTTATAATAACAGCTTTCACTCCAGAATTCATATGGCTCCATATGAAGCTCTCTATGGAAAGAAATGTAGGACTCCATCTTGCTGGGATGATGTTAGGGAAAGAAATCTATTAGGTCCTGATCTTTTTGAGGAGATTGCAGAAAAGGTCAGATCTATTCAACAACAGAAAAGAGAATCTCAGAGTCGAAAAAACAAGTTATTCGGAAAATATATAAAAAGACTTAGAGTTTGAAGTGGGTGATAAAGTGTTCATAAGAATATCTCATTGGAAGAGAGTAATGATATTTGGAAAGAAGGGAAAGATGAGCCCTATGTATATCGGTCCTTTCGAAATATTGGATCATGTTGGGAAGGTAGCTTACCGATTGGCACTTCCACCAAATCTCTCCCAAGTTTACGATGTGTTAAATGTATCTCTCCTGAGAAAGTATATACCTGATCCATCACATGTACTCATCTCAGTAGTTTTACTGCTGGAACCAGATCATTCTTACGAAGAACAGCCAATAGATATTCTCAATCGTATTGAAAAAGTCCGACGGAATAAGACCTCTCGCTTGGTGAATGTTTTATGGAGGAACCACCAATTATAAGATGTTACATGGGTGCTTGAGGAAATGATGAGGGAGAGGTATCCTCATCTGTTTGTTAGAAGTGACGAATTTCGAGAGCAAAATTACTTTTAAGGGGGGTAGAGTGTAACACCTGAGACTTTTATAAGAAATATTTTGTTTTTATTTTATATAAATCATCAAAGAAATCATTAACTACAGACAACCCTATCTTGGCTTTCTTTAAATGCAATCCCAACCTTCCTTGATATCTTGCGTCGTACGCAATACCGAGTTTCACTAAACAATGATATGATAAAAAAATATTATTAAAACTAGCTTTTATGAATAGTAATAACCACTTTTTGAAATTTTGTAAATTTTATTTTTCAAAATGGACTTTGTTTTTGGATTCGAATATCGAAATTATCCTATGGCAAAATTTCGGTATTTTTCTCGAAACGTTAAATTTTTGATGAATAGTGAAAACACTGGGTTACTATTTAAAAACTGATTTTTTATTTAAATAATTATTTATTTTATTTAAATTTATTTAGGTCAAAATTGATACATAATACCTATATAAGTTCAATTTAATTCATTGGAGTAATTTTATAATACTTATAGATATAAAAATATTTTATTGAACTTTTCACCGTCTTTTACCCACCTCCTAGGATATTCTTGCAAATTTAAATAAAACATAATTTTACCGCTTCTGTGAGTGGAATTTCAAAAATCCGAGAGACACGGTTGATGTCAGTAAGTAAAATGTGGTTCAATGAGATGAAAATAATTTTTGGTGAATAGTAACTTTTTACTTTTATTTACCACGGTTAAAAGTAAATAGGTTAATTAAGGGTGGAAATGATATTATTATTTCACTAACACATGTCCTAATTCTAATGGATAAGTGTAATTCGACCAAAAACAACCTTAGGAATAAAATATGACCATTTAGGCCCACATAGATTAGATTAGGACATTTATTATTAATTTATTTAAATAAGAGTTAAAATAGTTAAAATCAAAGTTTAATAAGTAAATAATTTTTAATATAGGGTTCTACATAAGATAAATTCAACTATAAATATTCATTAGAATGCTAAAAATATTTTCTACATAATAGTATTTTATTTTTAATTTTTAGAAAATATATAATATAATTTATTTATGACACAATGATGATGCAATAATTATCTTTTTAATGAAATATTGACATAATTGATGTTATAAATACCCAATTAAATGTAATTTGAGAATTTTTATGAATTACGCTAATTTTCTAGGATAACATGACATGTTAATATTTATTTAATTAACTTTTTTAGAACTAATAATTTTGTTATGATTTTTATAAAAATCAATTACTAAATAGTGTCAAAATAGACATAAAATAGTTTTTCAAACAAATATTATATTATTAGTTTTTATTTTATTCCGAAAATTCTACGGTTCGTCCAAATGACTTATATAAGGTTATATATATTAATAGTAAACTACTTGGGGTTCGTTTGTCTTGTTATAGTAATTTTATTAACCTTATAGTATAAGAACACAAAAAGACACGGTAAAAGTTAAATTATCTACTATAAAGTTAAATCTAAATGAAAAGGTTAAAATAGTAAAATAAACTTGTCCAAATTCTATTGTATGAGAGGATTTAGACCCAGACCCACCTTAGCTTCGAAATAAATCAATTTGGAGCTATTTAAAACGGAATATGGCTTTATAATAAAATAATATTTTTAGTTTTTCCAAAGGTGCCCCTCTCCTCCCTTATAAAAGGGAACCTCCTCCCTCTCTTCCTCACACCACTTTGAGCCTTCATGCTCCCCCAAAACCTGCCAATTTCTCCTCTCCACTTCCCTAGAAACATATTAGAGGTTTTGGTCTTCTTCAAAGACCAATTTTAGTGCACTAAAAGGTGGTCTCAAAGAAGCGCTTCAAATAAGAGGTAATGTCTGTTACCGATTCTTTCAACTTTATTTCTTCTTCCACTTCTTCTTATTTAGTTGTTTAATAATGAATTAATAACATCAGTATCACTCATATACTTATATGTTATTATAAGTATGAAACTACCCTATTTCACCATCTATTAATCCTACTGAAAATGAAATCACCGTGCGTGCGTACGTACGGAATACCATCTCCACACCGTGGTGTAATCTATTTTCCACCACCACCTTACTTAGATGGGTATAATGGTGTAAAGAATGAATATATATGATTATTGTAAAGTGATATTTATTTTGAAATAGTATACATACACACCAATTCAATTCCATGATCATGGGAACGATATCATCACTCGTGCGTACGTACGGAATACCGTCTCCACGATGTGATGTGACTCGTTCTTCATGATTTCCATTGCATAATGATTACATAAATTAATTGAGTGAATAAATATGATATATATTACACTAATACCATTCTATAAATGAATTATCTATAACGTAAAAAGAATAATAACAATTTATTTGACAAAACATGCATAAGAACAAAAAGTAATAAACACCCGAATAACAAGTAGAAATGAAATATTACTAATAATAAGCTAATAATATAACCATATATGATATTATAACAATTATTATGATTCTGGAATAATTAAATGACATTATTTAAATCATTATACATGAGGTTCAGACACTTATGAAGCAAATCAGACCTAAGTTAAGGGAAATATCCCAATCTCATTGTTTTCCTTGATATTTTTTTTTCAAGAATTATATCACACTACTATACACAGAGGCTTGTTCTTAATTTCCATTTATTTCATAGTTTTTAGTTATTGTAAAAGTATCACATGTATTTTTATTTTGTAAATTTCATCCTTATACATACCATTTTTTCATTCTCTCTCTCCCTATTCATTTAGAGATTTAGTCTTCAAATTTAATATCTATTTTGATTATCCTACTAAAATTAATTCCCATTGTACATATGCTATATATTTCCATTTTATATTTATAGTATTTTTTAATTAATTTATCGTAACTATTTACAATATTCATTAACAAATGTATTTTCATGTTTTATATGAAATTCATGTATACATATTCAATATGGCATTCCAAAATAATGAAATTTTATTTTAAATACCTTTTGTTATGATGCATGTATAATAAACTTTATGTGTCTCTCATCATCATGTTGTCTGAATTATGTATGTTATTGGATGTTATTACACTACTCCTTATTTGATCTCTCTCTTCCACTTTTATTCATATTACCAAATGAGGATGGTGCCACCTTTCATACTACTAAACCTTAATCAACAATATAGGTTTGATTTATCTATTCATAATTAATATATGGTGATCCCATAACATCAAGTAGGGATTGTTTTTTATATCTAAATGTTTAATGTGATTTCATGTAATTAACTACTCTATATAGAATTTCATTGTTTTACTACATAGTTTTTTTTTGGAATGATATCCCACTACTATAAATGTAGGTATGTTCTTGAATTCCATGAATTTCATAGTTCCCTAGTTATTGTAATTATCATATGTATGTTTTTGAAAATTCATCCCCTTCTGTATACATATTTTATATTTCAAAATATCTATCCATTTTCACTTGGAGTTTTAGTCTTCAATTATTTTTCTGATTGGATCAATATAAGAAAATGATTTATCATTCTACATTTTCTCTATATCTTCATTTTAAATTTTTTGGACATAACCTTTTTTATATGATTTTATTATGATTGTAGAGTATGTTAATAAGGCTTAGATAATTAATTACGTACAAATTAATGTGTATTATATAATAATTATGTAACATAAATGTCAGAATCAATGGTAATTTATGATTATCAATGACAACAATATTATTCTAACGGTACCTCAAATATTTTTCATCAACAACCATCATTTCATCATTAATCATTACCCACTGTCGAGTGGATATGGGATAATGTGATCATGAATTTAACTATATTAATACATATATTATCTCCTATTTGGGATTTGATATTGGTCATTTTCAGTTGAAAGAATAAACTAACCCATTTTTCAAATAACTAAGATTCATATTCCATTTACAAGTAGTGATATATGAATTATTTTTGGGTAATTAATCTTCATGAGGTGTATGAGTGTATAGTATCTCATTTAGATACCAGTACAACATAATTAATTTAGTAGGGCTTATAGAAATTGATTCATATAGAGGTTTAGTTTATATGTTCTTAATTTGGATTGAATAATGAGATGTTTAAGCATTATATCAAGGATCTGAAAAAATAATATTCCAAATGTTATTTTACTCATCGTGTTTTGGGAGAAGAATCTTGAACATATTGTATTTTCATATCCTTAATTGTTATCAATAATAGATTCTAATTGAATATTTTGAGGGCATTTATAGTTATCTATGACAATCGCCAATATATTGGATCATGTTTAGACAATATTTAATATTTGGATATAGATAAACATAATAGATTTCAGTGCCTATATATTTTATTAGGATATTGTTGAATACAACTATGTGTGGAATGATATATTATGTTAATCACAAATGATCTCCTTAATAGTTTGATGTGGGTGATCAAATATTCTAGACTGTGTCACATTTTAGTCTATAAACTCATTTTGATTTATCTCTTCCTTATATTTTATATTGTATTTTCCGGTAATTTTAGGCTTGGATTATTCTTGATATCTAAATTTTAAATGTTATTGCATCTTAGAAAACTTCTATGTATAGATTTTCATTGTTTTTTTGAATAGGTTTGTTCTTAAATGATATCCTACTACTATAAAAAGGTATTCTCTTGAATTACATGAATTTCATAGTTTCTCTTTGATTGAAAATGTATCATAGGTATATTGTTGAAAAAACCTTCCTTCTATATATGATTTATTTTTTCAATATTTGTCTCTCCATTATTTTTGTGTTTTAGTATTCAAATTTTTTTATCTATTTTGAATAATCTATGGAAATTTAATCCCATTTGACATATGGTCTATATTTTAATTTTATATATTGAGAATAAAATTTTTTTATATGAAATTATTTTATGTGCTTTGAGTATGCATTAACTAATGCATTCCCATGTTTTGTAAGTAATTCAGGTATATATATTCTATAAAACCATCCAATTTAGTCCAATTTTATTTTTATCCACTTTTTATTTTGATGAATGTATAACAAAATTTATGAGTCTCTAATTATCAAGCTTCTAGAATTAGGTCTGTTAGTAGATGTTAATAAACAACTCTATTTTGTCTCTCACTTCTACTTTTGTACAGATTACCAAATCTAGTTTGCGAAACCTCTCTAACTACTAGACATTCCTCGAAAATTTCGGTTCGATTTCTCTCTCCTCATAATTTCTATTTGTTCATACATAACTAGAAAATTGATTTTTTTCAAAATGAAATTTTTAATGGAAAAATGACCTCTCAAAAATTGTCCTTAAAAGTGGACCATTTGCGATAGAAGAAACTAGACCATCACAAATAGTTTTGGTAGGGTTTCCAACCACCCAGTGCCAAACTCATTGGTGGAAGATTATTTGTGATGGCAGATTTATTCCATCACAAATAGTTTTTCATTATGAAGAATTAACAATATATATTAAATTAAATAAAAAATACTTTTTACTTAATGAATATTTGAAATGACATTAAGTCTATCACAAATACACCAATGCAACAAATACATAGATTTATCCTATGTGGCCCATCCTTTCTCTTCCTTTCTTATTCTTCCTCCTCTCCCAAAAAATTTCACACCCCTTCTCCTCCTATACATAATCTCTCTGTCCCTACTACACACGACACCACCACACCTTCATAACCCTCCTCCTCTCCATCGCACCACACAAAAAAATAAATTTCTCTCTCCTGCAAAGTCGTGACGTAGCCCCTCTAAACCACCTAATAGACCACCAAACATCCATTCTGCTCCATTAAATTCTATTTCCACTTTATTTTAATAGATCTGGGTTCAACTCTCAATGGTACAGATTCATATTGATTTTTTTAATATATTGTATTTTTAAAAAATTTGTTTCATTATTTTTTTTACATCCCTAGGATTAATAATTTATCTGTTTATCATGTCTGATCATGTATTTAGGATTGATATGACATTTCTATTCAATATTTTAATGTTAAAAAATGTGTAATGCATGATATGGGGATTTATCTATTTATCTTTTTATCATGCTGGATATGTTTATTTGTTTATCAGGCCTGATCTAGGATAATAATTTATCTATTTATCATGAATAATCTATTTATTTTAATTGTTTTATAAATATTTTATCTAATTTTTTAATATTTTATTTATTTATGTTGATATATATATATATATATATATTAATGATTGAGTATTTATATATATAATTAATAAAACATGTGAGATTATATATAAACATGTAATGATTTTAATAAATATATATTTGGTTTAAAAAAACATGTAATTTTATATTTATATACACAGTCATACATATATATAACTATATTGAATAAAATGTATATGGTTTTTGATAAATATATATATGGTTTATAAAACGTGTTTTTGTTTTGATATATATATAGACACACACCTATGTACACATTTTTTTTTAAAAAACAATAGGTTATATATATATATATATATATCTATGTGTGTGTGTGTACATATATATTGATATGATATGTATATATGTTTAAAAAAATAGTCAAAACTATATTTTTCTATGAAATATTGTAATATATATATATAAATATATATTTATATTTAAATATGTATATATAAAAAATTTTAAAAACCATTTACATTTATTATATATTTATATACTTATATAAATTTAATATGTATATTTGTTTTAGAGTGTCTATATATATTTGAGGTATTTATATCAATTATGAAATCATTATATATATACCCACACACACACATACATAGACATATATAAAAAATTTCAAAATTGATCATGGTTTATCAAATATGTATATATATATATATGTTGCAATTTTTCTTCAATTATATATATAGACACACATAGAAATATATTTAAACACTAAAAATAATATAATATTTTTCATATATATGTATATATTCAGAAATTCATATGTGTATATAATAAATATATATATATATATACTATTTTTATATATTTATTTATATTGATTTGATATGTATAATTGTTTAAAAAGTGTGAGTATATATTTAATGTTTTTATATTAATTATAAAATCATGATATAAATATTTATAATATTTATTAAAATTTCATAATAATTTAAATAATTAATACTTATCTTTACACAATTTAAAATATTTACAAAATAATTAGACAATATTATTAATAAATAGTAAAAATATATGTATGTTAATATCTATGTATACAAATATGATTTGTTAATTTGTTTGAAAAAACATGCAAAAAATAACATGATGTAAATGTTTTTGATTAATTATGTGTTATAATTATATATATATATATATAAAATGTATGAAATAAAATTAATTGAGTGTTTTTTAGGAATGATGAGAAAAATAATTTAATGAAAACATTTTAACTAAATTTTATTTATAAGATTTATTTTTTATTAAAAATGATAAAATATTTATTTTATGACAAATATTAAAATATGTAATATTGATTAAAAACATAGTTAACAATAGTTAAGAATTTTTTTAAAACTTTATAAAAAATATAACATTTATATGAATTATTAAAAAATCATAAAAAAATAAACTCTCAAAAACATAGTATTAAGATAAATAATTTATAATATTTATTAATAATTGAGTAATTATTATAGATAAATTTTTAATATTATTAATATTTAGAAAATGATCATAATAATATTTAAAAAAATATAAAAACATATATAGAAGTTATGATTACTAATAAATTAACAAAAACATAAATTAATAAAAATCACTACATAATTTATAATAATTAATAGTTAATTTACAAATATTATTAATACATAGAAAATATAATTTTATTTAAGAAATATTATTAATAATTTGAAAATATTTGAAAATATCTGAAATTTGTCGACTTTTTTTATATAAAAATATTAATTATTTTACAATATTAATTAAATTTCTTATAAATCCAAATGTTATATCACTCATAGGGTAATCCCCACATCCTTCACTCGATTATGATCTCCAATTTATCATATAATACACAGTTTGAATGATATATTAAATGTTTATAAAAAATTACAAAATAATATTAAATTTATTACCTCGCATGCAATGTATCTAATCACCCTCCACACACAAATGTAATGGAATTTCTTAGGTAAACACCCAAATCCCAAACCCAACTGAAATATCCAATTTATTATATGAGATAATGTTTTCATGATACTTATCTTTTTTTAGTAATTTACAAAAAAAATATTAAATTTATTTACCTTCACCTGCAATGTAATAGAACACCCAACACACACAAACGTAATGTCATGTATTTGGTAAACCCCACACACCGAACCCAACCATGATCACCAATTTATCATATGAGACATCATTTGAATGATACAAAAATTTTTATAATAAATTATAACAATATTATTAAATGAATTACCCTTACCTGCTATGTAACAAAACTGGCGACACACACAAATATAGTGTCTTGCTTAATCTAAATCCCACATACTGGACATGATGGTAATCATCAATTTATCATTTGAGACAAAATAAGAGATATATTGTGTCATTTTCAAAAAAATAAGATGTGTATTATATAATATATTTAATGTTTTTATTTTACCTATGATGAACTTCTATGGGCCCTGTAATATATTGTTAACCCAGTGTATCACTCTCCTCATATTCAATAAAGTATTTCAAGATTGTAAAATATATTAATAATGTGTATCTAGTAAAAATTATCAATAATAGTTATTCAAATTTTTGTTTTTTAGATAACTATATACTTGGGAAGTAGACTCCAATATATATAGTGTGATCTTGATTGGATAAATAATCATAAAAAACATACAGATCTGGTTTAAATCCTATCTAAATTGATGTTATTGAATCCTTTATATCATTTGAAAAATCCAAATCATATTTTGATTTTGAATGTATAAATAAATTTTAATTTCATATAGGTGATCTTTGGATATTCAAAACATTTAACAATGTTGGACTTCATCTATTGCCTATTGGATTTCAGAAAGAATATATTTTTTGGTATCAACATGGTGGAATGAATTCAGTATAAAATAAATTTATTTGTTGTAGATCCCTCATTTTATAATTTAATACATGAGGGAGCTCATTCGTCTATTCCAAAAACAACAACTGAGATTGAAATTCCTTATCCTGAATCAGAACCTTCTCCATTTTCCAATTTGTTGAAATTCTTTATAGAGGATTTATATCTGGGAAGCCAGATAAGCAAAAATGAAGTTGTTACATTATTTTTGTATATTAGATCTAATTTTGGAATGTCTCATATTTTTCTTTTTCCTATTTTATCTTTGGTTAAGTCACTATATCTCAACATACATACATTACATACTAGTTTCTATGAAAGTAAAATGTTGGTTCATAACTTGGGTCTATGTTATCAAAATATCCATGAATGTTAAAATGACTTCATTTATATTATGGTGATTATGAATCTCTATTTCATTATACAACATGTGGACAACTGAGGAATAAATAGGAACAATAAGGAAAGTCCAAATTTCCCATGAATCAATTGAGATAGTTTTCAATTACACCACTTTTACAACATTTATTTATGTCTCGAAACATAGATGGATTGATGACATAGCATAAATCAAATATTTCCATCATATAAAGATTAAATTATACATGAGATAGTGATTCATGAAAACCATTGAGTAGGCACATCCTTCATTTTGGTTAGAACCTCATAACAAAAGTTTTCACCTTTCTACTGATGATTTTTTTCCATTTGGTGTTTACAACAGTCAGTATTATAGTTTTCATATTTTAATTTGTCCTTCTAACATTCCTCCATATATATTGATGAAGGAACCATATATATATTTGAAAAAATTAATTTCACAAGATACAATGAATAATATTGATGTTTATTTTAAGCGACTAATTGATGTGTAAATTTAATTATGGAACAACGGTGTGACTACATTTGATATAACAAAGGATTAGAATTTTCTATTGAAGGTTTCATTAATTTAAGTGATCAGTGACTTTTCTATGTATGGTATTTTATATGGACAGAGCACACATCGTCTAAATTCATTTACGTACTATATGGATGTGAACAACCATTTTATGTTTGGTAATGGGAGAAAGTTTAGTTTTTTTGAATGTTATTGGATATTTCTTCCAATGGATCTCCATTTTTGAAGGAAAAAAATAAATATTACAGAAGGTAAAATTGAAAATGATGCACATCAAAAAGTGACCTCAGCTAATCATGTAAAATATATTATCTATATTACCTCATGTTACTTTGAGACCAAGCATAATTGATCAAAATATAATTGGTGTGGGGAGAGATTAAAATTGGATAAAGCAGAGTATTTTTTAGGACCTTCCATATAGGTCTGGTTTATTGGTTTTTCACATGTTAAATGTAATAAATATTGAGAATAATTTTTTTGATAATATGTTTTATGTAGTGTTTGACACACCTATTAAGACCTAAGACAATGTAAAGCCACTTCTAGATCTTGCACATATTTTCAGATGTCCCGAACATCAATTATATATAGATCAAAGATCACAAAAAATAATTAAGCCAAAAATAACTAACTCCCATCGTAATTTTTTTATTATTCTATCAATGGTTTAGATATTTGTTGTTACTAGATATTCCTGCTTCTAATTTTTCTCTTTCGATTAGAAATGGGATATTACTGGGTTAAAAAGTCTTGGACGTCAGGTCATAATAGAAATATTACAACATGTTAGTGGTAGAGGGTTATTTTAATCTTCATTCTGGGAAAAATTGACAAAAATATCTTATTTTTTATGAGATATTTTTGTGGAAACATCATATTATACTGAATTAAGATTTCTATAAAAAGTTATTGATTTAATTTTATTTAAGCTGGAGAAAATATTCCCACTAAGTTTATTTGATTCCATAAAGAATTTAATATTTCATTTTCTATATGAAGATAAATGTTGAGGACTGATACTATTCTAGTGGATGTATCCATTTTAGAAATGTATAAAAAATTTAATGAAGAATGTACATAACAAAGCACCAGTTGATGGGTTGACTGCAGAAGCGTACTCACAAGAGGAACATTAAAATTTATGCTCTAATTATTTTCAGTTGGAATTTTCTTATAAACATAATTTCATTGCCCTCAATGAGACAAATGTTAATGATTTTACAGTCCACCAGTTGTCTGTTTTTAAATGTCCCAATCTTGGATTTAGTGGTTTTTATTAGAAATACATTATAGATGAAGAACTACATAGTTCTTATTAATATTTTCTACTAAATTGTGATTATATGTCATGATTTGAGTAGTAAGTACTAATTTTTATTATTTTATTAAATTTTTATAAATGATATCTTCATTTGCATTAACTTTTTTGTAGACTATATGATGACCATGTCAAAAAACTATTTATTCATATTTCATGGGTTGCTCTTGAAAAAATTCATAAATAAATTTTTTATATTGGTTTCAATGACTGGTAAGATGTGTTTCTTTTCATGGAATATTAAATAAATTTTTCAATAATATATATAATTTTATAATTTTTATAATTTATAGGACACATAACATAAAAATAAAATTGACATCTGATTATATGTGCACAAAAACCGTCCATCGAAATTTGTAAAATATTATAATGTGTTTGTTGTAAATGGATTTCAATTCCATACATGCATATATGGGGACCAAAGAAATGAATGAATAGTTGTTTTTGATTGAATGGATACCATCACAAGGAAAGTGATGTTAACTTTTATGGTATAATTGATGAAATAATTGAGTTATGTTATCTAGGACCAAATTATGCTATAATTATTAAATATCATTGGATTGATACTGACCGATGTTTGGGAGTTTATCCATGACATGAAGTCCATAACCTTAAATATAACAATCATTATGAATCAAATTAACCATTTATGTTAGCATATCAAGAACATAAAATTTACTATTAAAATTAATGTGATGTTTTGAGAGAATTAAATGCCTTGTGGAGTGTGATAAAAATGAAATCACATGAAAATAAGTTTATTGAAAATAAAAATGGATCTGTGGAAGTTAACCATATTGAAAAATTTTAAGAAGCATCCCAAAATATATCTCTTACCCAACTGGATATAAATTTTGATTATGAAACCCCCATGTAAAAGGCTGATGATATAGATAATGTTGATTATGTAATAAGGGATGATAAAACAAAAAGTCATATAGAAGTTGAATGTGCTAAAGATGAAGATACATACATTGATGTCGATGGGAATGGTGATGATGATAATGAGTAACGTATTCCATTCAGGTCTTTAGTTATTGGCAATTATTTTATTCTGATAATTTTTTTATTTTAAAATTTTATATTTGTATTAACAATATGTTACATATAATTTTATTTAATTTAACTTTTTTTAAGTTTCATTAAATTTCATATTTGTTTTATGAATCTATTACAGGTGATAATATGTTTTTCAGATCAGTGGAGATATTCATGAAGATCTATTACATGTTCCCACTAATATCAAATTTCCTACTATTGAGCCCAATTAAGCTCTTCCTCCTCAGGCTAGTGTGTCTGCTAAGAGGGGGCGTGGTCTTGCTCTATTACAGATTCCATATCCTATTATATAGAGACAACAATATGATTATTTAGGTCCTCTTTTATGGAGGTATGGTTAGTTATATAATATATTTACCTTATATTAACTATGTGTGTTAATTATGATAATAATTTAATCATTATATATTTTTTTTCAATTTGCAATGTTTTTTGGAATTTAGACATTTGGAAGGCTAGTGTAATTCTATGAAATTATTTATTTAATCCATGGGTGCCATTCGACCTAGTACCCATCACCGTGTGTGACCAGATCATCAAGAGCTAGATTTTATGTTATTAGATAATATATAATTTTTTAAAAATTTTATTCCTTATTAAATTATTTTTTTAATTGTATTAGAGAATTTATTTTATCTGATTTTTTAATAGCCATAGAAGTCCAATTTGAGAGGCATGGGTAATGTGTATACATGAGGTATGTCTTCAGTTTCTACACAACATCAAAAAGTGAGTTATGTATAAACCTTATATTATCATTTTCAATTAGTCTTGCTTCTCCCATCATCCTAACTATATATCTGCTCAGGTCTGGGATGGGTTGTGCTCCTTCTAGTTACGAGAGACTTTTATGAGGATATCATCAGAATGAAATAAGATGTAAGAGAGGCAATATATCACCCATAGGGCTGGGAGTCATACATTTCGCACACATTAACGATATATAATAAGTGATTTTATTTATTAATAAATATAAAATTTAACTATAACATGTTAGTTATACTATATAGGTCTCTACTGAACCATCTATTTTAATGTTTTATATTTATATGAATTTGTATACTAATCCATAAAAAGGAGAAGTTATATGTGAGTGAAATTTCCATATTGTGGTTAATGATTTTGTTTAAAAATGTCATGAATATTAATTTTAATTTAATTATAATTTTTCATTATATTTAAAGGAAAAATATGAGTCTATTAATTTTCATTCATGGGAGATCCAAGCTGAGACCGAACAAGTTTCCACTTCAAATTTGTGATTCGATTGGTGGGGGGGGGATGGATACAGTTGACTTCACAAAGTGTCTAGAATGGTCGAGTGGTTGTTATTGGTTCTAGTTGCAATCCTATAAGTTATTATAGTACATCGGGCATGTCATCAGGGAGTGCGAAGGGAGCACATTGAGAGTCTTCATCAACATCATCGTCTACTACACAGTATGAGGAGATTTTGAGTTCTCAGGATGAGATGATAAAATAGATGAATAAGAAGGGGGAGGAAGAGCATTCGTAGTAGCATATGAGTGATGATCAGATGTTGGAGTATATGCTGAGACATGCATGTGACATTTGTATAGAGTTTCCTCCCTCTGTTCCTTCGAGTGATCCTCCCCATAGTCATTTGAGCGATCAACCTCTATTAGATGAATGTTGAAGTTTTATGATGTTTTTATGTATTTGTTTTATTTGGTACAATATTCATGTGATTTTTAACCGATTTTTTACTTTTTTTTCTATTTCAGTTTGTTTAAATTTCTATAATGATTTTAAAATATTTATGATTTTATGATTTTGTAATATTTTAATGATATTTTAATTAATTTAAGTTTTTGTAATCAATCTTAAATATATATATAGATATAATTTTAATTATTTTTAAATATATTTTATGTGTTTGTTAATTTCAAAAATTTATGTTATTTTAATTAGTTTTTAGTATATTTATTTGGTAAATTAATTTTATTTAATTTAATTTTTTAATTATTTAAAAAATATATTTTTTTAACAAGATAATTAATTTTATTTCATAATTTTTTAAATAATTTTAATATTAATTATTATTTATGATTTTTTTTGGAAAAATTTAATATTTATGATGGATGTATCCATCCGTCACAGATAATTTTTTGATCCTTTTGCGATGGATCATCAAAAAAGGTTATTTAAAAACATGGACCGAATAATTTTGTGATGAACCCTTTATTTGATGAAAAAAATTATTTGTGGTGGATCGTCACAAATATATACATTTTCAATGCCACCTTCTATGATAGGGTATTTACGACAGCCTCCATTCACTAAAGATGTTTTAGGATAGAAGATTGTTGAAAAGAACCTGTCACAGTTTCGATAAATTCCTCTTGTGATATGATAACCTCATTAATTTATTATTCTTGATATCTAAATATCAAATGTTATTTGATGTTAGTAAACTAATCTGTATAGAATTTTATTTTTTTTGCCGATTTGGTTTCTTCTGCAATGATATTACACTATAATACATAGTTGTATGTTCTTTAATTCAATGAATTTCTTGTTTTTTATGTATTTTAAAAGTCTCATAAGTTTGTAGTTGATAACTCCTTACCTTATACATACAATTTTTTTGATATCTCTCTCCCTTCTCAATTGGAGTTTTAGTCAGCCTTTTTATCAATATATTTTGATTAATCTAAGAAAATTCGTTCTAATTAGACATATTCTCTATATTTTCATTTTGAGGCATTCATTTTTTGTATTCCTTTATTGGGATTGTGGTGTATGTTAATAATGAATAACTTGTTAATTATGAACAGGTGAATGCATATCTTATGATAATTATGTATCATACATGTTGGGTGCATTGGGAAACAGTGATGAAAAATAAAAAATATATTTTCTTTTAATAGTAACTCACCTATTGTGAATAAACTACCTTCATTTATTTTTATTCTGTATCATCTTTTGAGTGGATCTTGGAAAATTTGATCATAAATTTAGTGATATTAATAAATGTTTTATCTCATAGTTCTAACTCAATTTTGGACATCTTGGATTGGTTGAAGAAAACTAATCCTTTTTCAAAATATTTGAGAGTCATAATCCATTTACAAGTTTGTATATATGAATTATTTTTAGATGATTCATTTTAATGAGGTGGAAGAGTGTACAATATATAATTTAGAAGTAATTATAACATAATTAATTTAGCAGGGCCCATAGAATTTTACTTCTATAGAGGATCATTTTAGCAGTTCTTACTTTTGATTAAATTAAAAAAAGTGTAAGAATACCATCAAGGATCTGGATAAATATTATATTATTGTGTCATTTAATTTAATAAATTTTGGGAGAGGCATCTTGGAAAAATTGTGTTTTTATTTCATAAAATATTTTCAAGAATATATTCTAATTTAATAATTTTTGGACTTTAATAGTTGTCTATGTCATGCACCACTATACAGGGTAGAGATTAGAGCGTGTTTTATAGTTGGAAATAGTCAAACACAAGATATTTTAGAGTGTATATAGTTTATTAGGACACAATTGGATATAACTAGGAGTTGGAAGATATATTATGTTATATAGGAATCATCTCCTAAATAGAATGAGGTGGGTGATCAAGTATTATAGAGCTTGTCATTTTTTATCCTATAAATGTATTTTGAGAGAAGGAAATTTGGAACTCAGGTTGGAGAAGTCATTTTTGGTTCTGAATTAGATTGATATCATCTCATATTAGTTAATCAATTTGTATTGAAACAATGTGGTGGATGTTTTATTCCATAAATCATGCCTTCAGAGATATTTTCCCGACCCTTCTATTACGATTAGCATCATCAACATTAAGATAGAGGTAATTATATTGTTCATGTAGATCAATGAATATAATGTATGTTATATAGTTTATTCTTTAATAAAATATGTTCCCTCTTATATATATGTGGCGGAAGAATGTGGGTCATAAAATGGTAAATTGGTAGCGACAATATGTTATATGTGAAATGTTTCTGGATATATTTTGTGGTGTGGCATGGTGATTCAATGATGCGATGAGATACTATATGGTTGATATGTTGTAACACCCTTCGTGTTGTAATGGTAAAAATATGATTTAATATTCTCCCAACGCAATCTATGACAATGATTTTGAGCTATTGGTTGTGATAGTTTGGGGGGTGTAACACCATGATATTATTTGTGACAGATTCTTTTTAATTTCATTGATGTCTTCTGTTTTAAGCTACATCAATATTATCTATCACTATAAGAAAACATTATATTTGCTTTTAGAATATGTAACAATATTTTTTTCTTGTGTATACGCAAGAGTGACCTTCCTCGGTAGTATGCATTGTACACAACACTGAGGTTCACTAAACAGTGATATAATATTAAAATATTATTATTTAATGGGATATAAACTAGATGTTATGAATATTATTGACCTCATTTTGAGTTTAATAAAACAAATACATTAATATTATGTTTTTCTAGACAACATAAAAGTATAGGTTCATTTTTTCAAATAAAAGAAGTATTTTAAAAAAATTCAGTTTTGCCGCCATTGGATGGAGCACCGATTTTTAATCTATTATTTAACAATTTTATGTATTAAATTTTATAAAATAAACTTCTTCATCGGAAAATGGAAATCAAAATATAATTTTTTGAATTTTTTTATATTTTTATGATAAAATTTATTTTTAATGAATTATGAAAAATACTGCATTTTTATTCAAAAAAGTTAGTTCATCTATTTTAATTATATAGTTAGATGATATTTTGAATTGGTTTAAAAGAGTAATTGGATTATGTTTTTATAATTTAATCCAATTTAGGTCATTTTTAGTAATTTTTCATTGAAATTGGACAAAAACACATGTCAATTGTTTGATATATAATACTTCTTAAAAACCTAGCCTTTTGGTTTTGAAAACGGGAATTAATTTTAAATTAATTACCCCAAAAACTGTGTTTTGAAATTCTAAAAATGGATTCCATATTTGGACCAAAAGGTCCACATTGGTTTAATTAGTTCCTTTTATTATTGAAAATTATGAATTTTAACTTCAATAATCATTTTTTTACCAAGATCATACAGTAAATCTTGTAAAAATGGGTAAAAAAATACTTTTATAATGTAAAAATACCCAAAATGTGGTTTTAATCTATTGGATCGCATATATTATTCCATGGGTATCCTAGGGATGATTTTAGGACCCTGTGGATCTACTAGGATGTGAAAATGTCATTTTATATTAATTAATTTAAGGTAAATAGAAATATAACACAAACTTGTATTTTTTTAATAAAACAATTTTTGTAAGGGGATATATAAGTTATATATTCGACAATATATATTCAATAAAAATATCAAATTATTTCCTAAATCTTGGTATTTTATTTATAATTTTTAGACATTAAATAGATAAATGAGTTTATGACACAACGATGATGTAGTGACTGAATAATTAATAATGGATTCAAATAAATGATATTAGAAATATTAAATTAAATTCATTTTGTCTACTTTTATACAACCAAATAATTTTATAGATCATATTGGCATGTTATATTTGATTTTATTCCACTACTTCAAATGTATCATGTTGTTAAGAATTTGTAAAATAGTCATGTATGAATAGTTTCAAAAGGTGAGATAATTCATATCATAAAACAATTTTATTTATTAAATGAAATTAAATTCCTAAAAATTTAAGATTCTTTCAAATGGTTAGCTTAAGTACAAATATTTCATAAATTAATTTTTGGGTCTTTTTACATGATATAGTAATTACATTAACCTACAATGAGTAAATAACATGATAACACGGTATGATTAAAAAGGGTAAAATTACAGTTAATCTAAAATGATAAGGATAAAGAAATATTCAAATCATGTTTAAAATTATTTGATGATGGGAATTAAAATTAAAATCATCTTATATTTGAATTATGTATGTTTTTGACAATTTTTAATTGAAATTAAATTTATAATAAATTAATATTTTATGACTTTCCTAAATTGCACATCCTCCCTCATATAAAAGGCCACCAACTATACTGACATAACACAGACCTCTCAAGACACTTGTCTTATCCAAATTATACCCAAATAAGTTCCTTATATCAATCCATTCCTTTTAAAAGCCTTAAATTGTGAAAAATGCAATTCAAGAAATCATTTTTGTCTCAAATAAAATGAAGTTAACCAATTTAGTGGTAACGTCTTCTCTCATGTTCATTTAATTTATTCTAATTCTCCACTAAATATGCTCTTATTAGTATTTGATTACCTAAAAACACCAGTATACTCAATATAAAAATATTTTTTTATGAGAAGGATTAAAACTACACTTACACACACCTCTATCTAATGGATATAAACATATTGTTTCTATGTAGGGTGAACTACTACCCCACGAAACGATGATAGTTCAATTTTATCCTTCCACCTCTCTTTCTGAAAATTATGATAACACTGTATTTATATATGATATATATTATATTTATATAGTCCTTATTATTATGTATTTTATATTTACAGTAATACATTTATTCATTCCATAATGTGTGAATGAGTTTACTTCATTTGAGTAAGTGTAGACTACCACCCCCCTCAAAGTGATATTAATGATTCATAACATACATTGAAAGTATAAATTATGGAATAAATAAGCATATGTAACATATATTACATATATATTGTCTGGTAATTATAGTTTACCTATGTATCATATATTTTTTGTTGGTCAGAGTAGAGTACTCAAGAGGGGGGTGAATTGAGTATCTATTAAAATTCATGTTAAAATTGGTTATATGAAAATTTCCCCCAATTAAAATTAGAAACCAAGTCATTTTGTAATGAATTTATAAGTGTACATAATGTTTAAATAAATTCTTAAAACATTGATTAGTTCTCTGGAACACTAATCTAAAGATTAATATAACATTCGAAAATAATCTACTTTTTCAAAGAAATTAAAACCAGTTTCTAAAATAACTATAATAGTTCAACTCAGTTTTATAAAAATATAATAAAAATTCTGTAAAAAGTAAAAGGAAAAGGAATAGTTGATATAAACAAGTTGTTAAGCCTCAAGTTGAGACTTTTTCTACTCTACTTTGTGATCACCTACCACCATGTAGTTTAATTTAATAAATAGTTTGATTCAACCCCTGGATCAGGGTTCACAATAGCACACAAGGCTATCCAGGTCAGACTTGACCTCTTCCACTATTATTCATGGGAAAATTAATACACATGTCACACATGACCGGTTCCTCTATTCAATGTGTTATATAGAAGAATAATAATAAGAGCGAGTTTGTGGATATCAAGTATCCTCCACATTTTCACATGAGCCCGTGTGTTTGTAAAAGATAGATACACACACTGCACAAATAGGTAAATAAATAAAAAATAAAGTTAAAGATGTAGAGAAAGGCTTGGATGTCATTGTTTGTTAAGCAGTGTATCTATGGTCTGTTTTGATGTAGTGAAATTGATGAATTATTACTCTTATTGATGTTTTTTCCAATATAGAGTATCAAACATTCTCTGCTCTAGCTTCCCGAAGTGTGAAGTGTTCCGCTTCTTATTTTTGGGATGCTCAAATCAGCTTAGTAGGTCTAGATAGTCTAGTTGATCTCCCCTTGTATTCTTCCTTTGAGTTCCTAAGATTTTTTAATTATTCTAGAGAGTTTAATTCCTTTCTTTTTTTGTTATTCTTTCATGTATTTTTCTTCTTGATCCACCTTGTAATTATTTTATACATTGAGGTCCACCAGACATGAAGATCTCCACACGTGGATGTACCTCATACAATCTACTGAATGTCTTATAAACAACATTAATTAATTTCAGAAATGTTAATTTGTCTACATATGATTGTTAGATATAAATTTTAATTGGTAAATTAAAAACAGATTTTATGACTATTGGTTAGTCATATGGATCAGTGACATAATGGGATCAGTATTACCTCTTTGGTAAGTTGTCATCGATGAATCTCTGTATCGGTGTGTCCATTCCATCAGTATCGGTGACACTGGGAATTAGTGAGTCATTTGTGGTATTGGTCTATCCAGGCATCATTTAGTCATCATTGGTGACACATTTAGAATTGTCAGGATGTTTCCCATTGGTGACTCATCCATCAGTAAGAATCCCATTAGTAACTTGTTCATCTGTGTTTCTCTCATCAGTAAGTCAACCTATGGTTTGTTTCATGAAAAATCAGTGTGATCGATCATTGTTTCCTTTTACATTTGTGTGTCATTTGATTTATAAGTGAGTCCAACATCGGTGTATTCTTTGATCGGTGACATCCTCGATCGGTGACTCCTTCAACCGATGAGTTCTTTTATTAGAGAGTCATCATTGGTGAGTCAGGCCTCAGTGACTCCTTTGATCTATCGGTGACACAGACTTTGAATAAAATGGAAAATTGTCTATCTAATACAGAATAATTCCAAATTGAGTTAAATTCATAAATACATCTAAATAAAGACTTGAAAACATATTGAAACCTAAATATGGATAATTTATTGACTTATTGAAATTTATTACACTATGTGACCTAATTTATACATTAATAAATATTTATTGACATGATTATCAAGAGTTATAACATAATATTTGAATTAATAGGATTTATAGATTGGCATGATTTGTGATTACGATAAAAACTAGTTCAAAAAGGATCCAAAAATCTCCACATAATTGATAATAAAAAATCAGAGTATTAATGTGTTACAAAAAATTTTATGGAATAAAAATTACTTGACATAGTATACTAGACAGTGAGTGTTAAATCTCAATACGACTAAGGTATTTGCTTTTAATCTCCCCATAAATTATTATATAAAAAAGATACATAGAATATTCCATTATATCATATCATTTTCATTGCTCCCCCTTTTTATTAGATAAATTAGAGTGATTTTTATCAATGGTGAGATATATATATATATATTCTGGTGAGTACATGCTATTTTTCCTATGACAGAATTACTCCCCCCTTAGAATAAGAATTTATTCCATCTAGATCTTTGTCCCCCTCTGAGGATTTGAAAAAAGGCAAAGTAAAATAGAATAATGAAAAATAACAGAAATAAAATTTGAAACACAGTGAAGGGAAAAAGTGATATTCATTAATGTTCAAATATTATAGTCATCAAAAAAAGTACAATGTCATATCATTGAAATAGTCCACATCTAGGGATTCAGCTTATTATGTCCATTCCGTTTTTCTAAACGGTCTACTAGAGGTGTAGGGGGCGGTGTGAAGGTTTTAGGAAGGTCTGGATGAATGATAACACCATGTATGTCAATACCAATATGAACATTGGATGCAAGTCTAAGCCTCCTCTCTAACAGAACATGACATTGAGAATTCTCTTGATTCAGTAGCTCGATATGAGATAAGGCATGAGAGACTTTCATTTGAGTAGTAGGTAGAGAACCAGTTCCATTTGATGCATTAGCTGGGACTACAATTTCGTCAGCACGGACATGTAGGTAAGGCTTCAAAAGCACCATGAAATCAGTGATTATTTCACCTTCATATTTAAATTCCTTCTCCAAATCATCATTGTTCTCCATAAATTTTTCCAAATTTGGTGTGAATCCCCTCAACCGATCCACTTTCATCTTAAAAGATTATGTAACTAGAGAAATATTGAGGGTTTCAACCAAATACTCATAGTTTTTGATCAAATCATGCATGGTATAGATTTTGTAGTAATATTTTCCCACTTTTTATCTGATATCTTTCTAAGAAGCATAGGATTCATTAGTGAATTATGTTAGAATATTTTAATTAATATATGTTTTTTTGTGAACCTTGGAAAGATTTACCTTGTCAGAATCACTTTGGTGAACTTTCAGATCTTCCTTTACTACAGACTTGAGGGACTCTAAATCAGCAGAAACAAATCTGGTACCTTTAGAACTACTGGAACCAGTAGTCATCCTTGAAATATCCTCCTTTAATTTCTTCAAATCTACACTAAGTAAATGTGTGACCATATTCCTATGAACCTCCATAACACCTCCACGAGTGGTCTTGAATTAATTTGTCAATGATTATTTCTAATTACTCATTTTCATAACTTCTTATGTCAGCATAGTATTATTTATAATGATAGTTTCAACTATAGTATTAGGGTAGGCTGAATCTCTTAAATCACTATCCATGCAAATCTAGCAGCATCAGATTATGAAATTCTCATGGAAGTAGAGGCTTCATTACTTACTCCAATAGAATATATCATTTGACTTTCATATATCATCCTTGAAATTTTCTAAATCATCCTTAGTGACATAGTCACTATCACTATAGGTACATATGGATCAATTTTAGGAGGTAATATAGGTGAAGTTGTAGAATTAATTTCTACTTAAACATTTTCTTAACGATCGGGAGGAGGATGATCGATTATCTCGTCATCAGAGTCATAGTCTAACCCATTCAAAATGAAACTCAGATCTCAATTCCACTTGCTAGTACAGGTATTGTCTCTTGGATCCACAATGTCAATTCTAACTATTCTTCCTTGAGGATCAGGTAAAATATCAGCTTTATCATCATCTTCTTCTTCTTATCCCCCAGCCACAACCAAATTTCCAAGCTTTGAACCAACTGAACATGAGGTTCTACTTGATCTCTAGCCACTCCAGCTACTCCATGCTCTTCCTCAATCAAAGGAATATGTGCAACATGATCATATTCCTATTCGTATTGGAATATACCCATAATATCATTAATTTACTGAATGATTACTTCATCTTTAACATCAGGATGGTAAGGTCTATCCTCTATACCAACATCTTCCCCAGCAAGATCATCTGTGTCATATAAAACAGGACTAACAACATCCTGTCTATCTACCCCATAATTGGCTCCATGTACAGATTCCTCACCCGAACTAGATCCATATTTTCTAGGTATTAATAAATCACAAACATGATCACCATTATCCTCCTCCTCCTTATCATCATCATCATCATCATCATCATCATCATCATCATCATCGTCGTCGTCGTCGTCGTCGTCATCGTTGTCGTCGTCATCGTCGTCGTTGTCATCATCTTCGTCATCGTCATCATCATCATCATCATCCTCATCATCATAAACATCATCTTCATCATCAACATCATCATCATTATCATCATCATCATACTCATCATCATCATCATCATCATCATCAATCTCACATAAAAAACCTTCAACTCTAGAGACCTTATTCTCTTCCTCATCCTCATCACCAAAAAAAGCTCTTAGGAGGATAGTTTCAATGGTGGACTAGTAGGTCCATATGATATATCTTTTGGCCTCTTAAAAATATCAGGGTAACTCCCATCATCTTTAGGAGACCCATATTCCATAGGAAGATCAGCCTCAACTTCCTCTTCTTAATAATAAACTTCCTCACTAGGTTTTAGACATAGATCAACTTAATCCCATGGCCTGGGAGGATTATGAAAATGTTTTAAATCCTCAAAGTGAGTCTCATTATCTGATACCCAACATCTCTTCCATGGATTCCAAAATTTATTCATCCTCTTGAGGATTTCCTTGTAAAGGAACAATCCAATACATGATGTGATTACTTCATCTCCATACTCAACACATCCTAGCATCTTTATCATAGTAGGGATCATTCTAGGGTAGTATAAACATGTTTCATTCCTAGAGGGTTTTATACTATCATAAATGTGTACCATGAGGTACCTTTATAGGTTCACCATCACCCCATTTTTAACATATAAATCAGGAATACACCCTTATAATTTATAGATGAAAAATCTCCATTCCTTAGGAAAATTTGACATTAAATAAACTTGAAAAGTAATCAGGCCTATCCATCTATTTTTGTGGAAGTATCTCTCCTTGATTATTCATTGATAGTCAAATATATTAATGAATTATCATATGAGAATATTTATATGGATGGAGGTATATTTTCTTGGTAATTAGCATAAATACCTTTATGGGTCATTTCTAAACATTCGACCCATTGCATTGAAGAAAAATAAATCTATTTTCCTTTTACTACTGATTTCTTCTTAGCATACTTGGCTAGTTCAAAGGATAACATCATGTTAAGGTAGAACTCATGTACCATATGAGGATAGAAGTATCTCTCATTATTTGAAATATAGGTTATCTATCCTATAGATTCCAACACCTTCTTTAATAGTGACCTTCTCGAAAGAAGTCATTCCCCAGACACTTTTTTCTCAGTGGTCACTACATGGCTTCCCAATCCATTCTTCCTAGAGAATGTTGTACCACTAGATTCACCCTTCTGAAGCTTACACACTGGTAATTCAATTGGTTCTTACATCACATGCTTGGTTCTTTCCATTCTAGAGGGTGAGGTTTAAATGATGTGGTCGAATGGTTGAAGGCTCAATGTTAGAGTGATGTTCAATGATAGTGATGGAGGTGAAAAGATGATGTTTGGATTGAATTAATTTTTTCATTTAGGGCATATAATAATTAAAATCATAAAATATAATAATGGTAAAAAGAAATTAAGTTGTGTCATTTTATATAATACAAACAGTTTTACTAAAAGGTCCTTACTAGCATCGGTTCAATACTAACAATATTACACTATCAGTTTCATGCGAACAGTTTCAATTTATCAGTTTCACAAAAATAGTTTCACTAATCAGTTCCACTAACTAGTTTGACAGATCAGTTTCACCTTATAGGTTTAATAGATCTGTTTCTCCAAATCATTTTGACAGATCAGTTTGACAGATTAGTTACACAAACAATCTGAATTTTAAAAGAATATAAGGATGTATAAAAGTTATATATTTATCATTCATAGTTCATGTATGATGTATCGTATTCTCTCAGTGATTACTTTTTTGGTGAATGTTTCATCAATTATATGCTCAGTCCTAGTAAACTCAATATTTATATCACCTTATTAAAATTTGTCTCTCACGAAGTGATTTGTTACATATATATGATTCTTTATACAATGAGAATTTTTTTAGAAAATTAAATAGCACTTTTATTATCCCAATTCATGGGGATATGTATACGTTCAAATCCATAGTCTAATAATTTTTGTTTCATCCATAACATTTGTGCACAAAAACTACCAGCTATAATGTACTCTACTTCAGCAGTTGACAATGCAGCTGAATTTTTTTATTACACCATGATATAAGGGACTTTCCCAAAAATTGACTTGTTCTAGAGATGATCTATATTTAAAAATTAAATCAACCAAATTATGCTTCATAATAACTAACCATATAAAAAAATTCTTCATTGGTTGAACAATCTTAAATTAGTTGTAGATTTGAGGTATTTAAAAACTCTTTTAACAACATTTAAATGAGACTCTAATGGGTTTGCATAAATTCTTTAACACATACACATACTAAAAATGAAATCTATCCTACCTACATTAAGGCATAATAAACAGTAAATAATTTCATTATAATCTATTTTATCAATAGACCTATCATTTTCATCAAGATATAACATACATGAAGATGTCACAGGTGTTTCACTACTCTTAATGCTATCAAAGAAATATATTTTCAAAATATTGTTAGTATAATTATTTTGATTTATTATAATATGTTCATTATTTTGAAACATTTCCATTCTAATAAAATATTTATGTTCACCCATAAAACTCATCTCAAATCCACTTTTCATTATTTTTGAAAAATAATTTCATAATGATTTTTTTTAAGAACCAAATATAATATTATATACATATATTTGAGATAGTATAACATATTAATAAATTAGTTTTATAAATAATGTTGGATCTGAAACTCCTTTTGTAAAACATTTATAAATAAGAAAATTGTTTAACCTTACATACCAAGCTCTTGTAGTATGTTTTAAACCATATAAATCTTCATGTAATTTGAATACATTATTTGGAAAATGTGTATTTTCAAAAGCTATGGGTTGTTCAACAAACAAATCCTCAATTATATAACCATTTATGAAAGTAATTCTGATATCCATTTGAAAATTTTTGAAATCCACTTCTTTTACATAGGAATGTAATATTCTAATGGCTTCATCACTAGGTACTAGTGAAGCATTCTCTTCGTAATGAGTTTATTCTTCTTGATTATAGCCCTTAGAACCAACCATAATTTTTTCTAACTATATTTCAACATACATATACATTATTACTAAACACCCCTTTAGTTAATATTATCATGGTATATTTTGGTCTATCAAAAATCTTCAAGACTTTATTTCTCTCAAACATGTTAAGATCTTCATGTATAGATATCACTAAAAATTCATCTTTGATTTCATCTTTTATATTTTTAGGTTCATGTTGTGATAATAATGCATGATGTTCTACCTGATTTCTCAAAGAATATCTATTTTGTGTTCCTCATTCTAAATCTTCAACAAAAAAATCTAAGGGATGTTTTTTAAGGGTCGTAGTTGGTCTAGTAATGGTTGGACTAGTTATTTCAGGTTCATAATATTGTTCTTGTTCATTATGACTTGATTCTGGATAATTTCTAGAACAGGGGGATTTAACAGATTCCATTATAGGATTATTTGAAGATCTACCATTAATGTCCAGTTTTGCAATATCCTCTTATATATTACCTAGTGAGGTCTTAGGTTAATGTGGATTAGCTTTAACAAATATGACATACACAGATTCGTACACACATTGTGTTTTTTATTAAAGACTTGATATGCTTTAAATGATGTAGAATATCCAAGGAATTTTACATCATCACATTTTGAGGAAATTTTTTCAAAATTATCATTATTTTTAATATTATAAACATTACATCCAAAAAGCTAAAAAAAAATTTACCTTGGGTTCCCTTTTATTCCATAACATATTATAAGTTCTCTTATGGATAGTTGTGATTAATACACTGCTTATTATGTAACTAGGTATATTAATAGATTTAGGCCAGAAATAAATCAATAGGTCATATTAATCGATCATGGTTCGGGCAATCTCTTGAAATGTTATATTTATTATTTCTACTATATTATTTAGTTTAGGTATCCCAGGAGAAAAAAATTTGTGGATATAGACATTTTGAGAGAAAAAAGATTGAAAATATTTATTTTCAAACTCACAAACATCATTACTTCTTAAGGATTTAATTTAAATCAACTATGATTTTCTACAGTCCTAGCATGCTTGGTAATGTGAGAGAAAGATTCACTTTTCTGACATAAGAAAAATGACCATTTATACCAGGAAAAGTCATCTACAAGAACAGAAAAATAGTTCTTCCCATTTAGACTTGAATCACTAGATGGTCCAAAAAAGTCCATATAATCCAACTTCGGAGGTTGAGAAGTGGTAAATTCTTTCTTTGGTTTAAATAATATTTTATATTTCATTCATTTTTGAAATGGATTGCACACTTTATTATCTATAATCTATAATTTTGGAAGGTATTTTACTAAAAAAGTTATGGTTAATTTTTTAAGAGAGTGTCCATTACAATGTCCTAGTATTCTATGCAGCTCGATTAACATTAGTGTATAATAAAAATAAAAATTGAACTGACTTATTAAAAACCAATTTCTATGTTCAACTATTTATTTGTGAATGAATTTTTTTTATCAACTATTATTTATTATTTCAATTATGGATGACTATCTTTAAATAAGGGAACCATTGGTGTCAAAGATTAAAATGGTGTTTGATAACAATCCCAATATTGTCATTGATAATATTCATGAGAATTGATTAATTTTTGGATCAAGAATCTAACTATTTGGTTTCATTAATTTACGATTTTCTTCGGTCTACTTTCACTTCACTTACTGATATAAATTTTCCATGTTTTAATTGTGTGTTCTCTATTATCTATGCATCATTTAAATTTTATCTTAGTTATATGTTCAAGGATGTTTTGTGGTGATTTTATATTATCATACCTTCTTTACACTCGTCAATAAATGGGAAATACAATGATAATTTATTACAAAATAATGAATATTAATATGCATCTATATATTTTATGTTAAGTGGATGATTCTCTATCTTCTATGAACTTTGGAAATTATAAGGGATATAGAGGATATTTACCCTAGCTCATTGATTATTTTAATTTGGATGGATATTACCAGTTGAATAAAGAAAAGTTGGAGAAAATTTGTGTCTTTATTGGAAGCTCGAATCTAATGGTTTTTTCGCTAACATATTCTACGAATCTACATGGAAACTAAGCCGTGGAGATTGATGGTATGAATTAATCATGATTAACAGAATTATGAATTATTCATGACTAATTATTATATTTTGGATTCAATGAAAATATGGGGTTACTACTAAAAGTAGCTAAGATTTTTATTTTATTGAAATGTATGGATCAAAATTTTCATAATGAATTTCATTCTCTTGATTGCTTATTGTTTTAGGATGTTGAGTGATACAACCAAATATTTAACCTTGTAAGGATATTTAAGATGAAATATTTTCATTGATAATAGGGATATATTCAATTTTCTCTTGTAGAGAATTATAACATGTAAATTATGGATTAATGAAGTACTAATCATTTAGAGTTCATTTTCATAGAAATATTTTTTTTTCATTGAATTTTGTGGTGGTGAAATTTAATTTCACCATTCTAAACTACTATATTTTAATAAATTTCGAGGAGAGAGAATTAATATTCTATTATTATATAAAATGAAATTTATTTAATGAAATGTATATATAATATATATTATAATTTTACATCCTGTGGAATTTTCAATTTTTATTTATTGAATTCATCATGAACTTCAATATCACCTAAAAAATTACTCTGTGGTTTCTATTTTTAATATTATTTGTTTGGTGAATTTAATTTGATAATGTATGAAAATATTTGAATAATAAACCAGAAACACTATCAAAATGTCTCTTATCTTAATTGGAAAGTGTTGTGTGAACTTTTTAATAAGTGTTATCAAACAATACCTTTGAATAATGCCCATTATACATCATTTTCTGAAAACATTTAGAGTCTGCAGACCTTGACATGGTGGTAATACATCATACATTGTCACCTTTATTTATTATAGTGTTATGTGGTGATTTTTTTCTGATTTGATCTATATCTTTATGTATCTCTCGATCATGTTTATTTTTGTGATTTTAGTTCATTTATTTACCATTTTCAATCATTATTACAATTGTTTCAACCTTAGTGTAATGCTGCAGGTAACCCGCATTTATTTGATTTTTTATATATATTTTATTTTTTCCATTATCTTAGGGTTATTTTCATGTTTTTACTATGATACACTACCATGATACACTGATGAAAACGAGGCTTATTAATAATTCCCACACACATTCACTAATTCCAACATACTATATTTTTTTATATATAATTCATTTATATATAATCTAATTTTTATTTTTTTCATAATTTCATATTTCTTATAATACGCCCAATTGAAATTTAAAACCTTCATCTTGGTTTTATATTATTACATTTTTTGATAGGACTATTTTTTTTGAACATGATAAAGGAATTAAGTCTCCACCCACTTATTATAAATCCATTATCTATACTATAGAACATTTCATCAAGGACACGTTTACCCTTCAAATATATCATCCACATTCATGTTCGATTCCGAAAAAAGTATCAATTATTATTTAATATTATGTTTCTTTCTATTTCTATATTGCATTTGAATATGGTCATTAGTAACTTCAAATATTGATCATGTGCATATGAATTTCTAATTAAATTGATTATGTTGTTCAAATTCATTGGTCGGGTACTGGATCTTTTTAATGTGTATATATATTCATATAATTTGAATAAAATATTTATTTATCAATATTTACTAAACATGTGAATAAATTAATATTATAATAAATTTTTTTTGATGAAATATGTGATAAATTCAACTCATATATTCTAAAAACGAATTCAATAGTATTGAATTTAATGATCAATATAACTTTAATAAATAACTTCTAGATACCCTTATGTATGACCCTCTGGCCCCCTTTCTCAATGAAAATAGGTAGTGCTTAACTACAGTACAAAATTTCCAGGTTACAACACATCAAGGAATCTATAGAGATATAAATTATTTTAGAAACTATAACAACCATCCTATGAATATTTTTAGGTAATATATTTCTTTTCCCAGCATATATCTCATCAGTTATGATTCAAAATTATTTAATCACATTATATTCATGATTTATATTTATCCTAATTTCATAAATGATCATTCATATAAAATACCACAACCAAATATTTTTATCAGACACTTCCATTTTAAGCAAAGGGACATATATTTGTTCTTCTAATTACCCAAAAGGGACAAATCATTTCTTTAAAATTCCATTATTTCCATATTACATATGAACCACCAGATGCACATTACCTCTTCATGAGCATATATCATCATGACTATCATCCAATTGAATTTATCATTCGATTAACATTGGCTTAGATCTATCTTTTATGGGAGGTGAGTTTTCGAATAACGCGGTGATATCATTAGATGGGTTGTTTTTTTGGTCACTTTTTTACCATAAATACCACTTATAAATCATTATATCACTATTATTAATATTACTTGTGAGAATGTTATAAAATTGGATGTGGCCTTCGATTTCATCCACGAGGTCTTGGGCTTAAGTCTCCCTATGTATGTGTGTGCACTTTTGAGTATTTTCTCATGTATTTACCCTCCCAATATTTTATCATCAACATCATTATTATTATGATCATTGTTATTATATTAATTACTATCATTATGATTATATTAATAAGAATAAATATTATTGTTATTATTGTTATTATTTTTATTATTATTTTTTTTATAATTATTATAATTATTTTTTAGAGGTCATAATTTAGTGGTTTTTCCCATGGCATTGTTTGGTAGGTCTCTATTTCAAGCCTTCCCGATTGCGTCTCTTTGTTTTTTTTTGTACCCCCTCCAGGGACCTATTATTTTTATTATATTAATCATCATCAACAACATCATCATCTTCCTCATTATCATCATGAGGGGCATCAACATTATCATAATCATCATAATCTTAATCATCACCAACATCACCATCATCTTCTTCTTCACCATCAACATCATCACCATCATCATCATCATCATCATCATCATAATCATCATCATATTCGTCAACATCATCATTATCATCATTGGTGTCGTCATCGTTGTTTTCATCCTCATCATCATCATCTACAACAACATAATTTTTATTATCATTATCAATGAAATTGAATTCCCTCAGGGTGCATCTCTGTGGTAGTATTTCATGCATGTCCTCGTCGTGGTCTCAGGATTGATTCTCACCAAGTTATTTAATACTTATGGAATTGTGTTTCCATTTATATTCTCCCCCTCCATGGAATGTTTTAAATTAAAAATGGAATTGAATGTTCACGGAACTTGTTTATGATGATATATATATATATTAGTTTAATTTCTACTCCATTCTTATTCTTATAAAAGGAAATCTAGGCTCACTTGGAACACATATTTTGTTTTATGACATCGATGGACGACGAAGTGGAGTGGCGAGGGGGGGGGGGTTGTTTGAAATATGGGTCACTTTGAACATGCCTTTTGTTTGATAATAGTGATGGAGGAGGAAATAGATTCAGAGGTGACTCCGAGAAACCTGGATCACATGGAATGTGTCTTCTTTTATGTCATACATGGAGAATGTAGTGGAGTGAGATGATACTCCATACAATTTCTCTCAATTAGAACACATTTTTTATGACATCAATGGAGGAGGAATTGGTTTTGGAGGTGACTCCAAGAAATGTGGCCGACTTGTGACATTTATTTTATTTTGACCTTGATGGATGATGAAGTGGAATTGGAAGAGTTTCCTAAATGTTGGGTAACTTGGAACCCATTATTTGTTTGATTTCATCAATGGTAGAGGAATTGGAGTAGGAGGATACTCTGAGAATGAACGGTGACTTGGAAGATAACTTTTCTTTGGGGAAACTGATGGAGGAGGAAGTGGAGTAGTATGAAACTCCAGAAAGTCTAGATTAAATAGAATATGTATTTCATGTTATTCTGAAAGGAAATAAAATGAAACAGTCGTGAAGAACACAATGAAACTAACTTTTGAAAACATCATATTTTATATTGTGAGTCAAGTGACACAAATTCTTTTAACCATTATATAGTGTATGTAATTGGAATTTTACTTAAGAGTGAATTTTCACATTGGTGTAAATTTTAAAGAATTTAACTCCTTATATATAGGGATTTAATTCTTCTAAAGGAGCTATCAGACCAACATTTTCATATGAATTAATATGGGAATTATTAATAATTTTATCATAAAATAATTATTTATTATTATAAAATAATATAAATAAAATTTTAAATAAAATTATTTTCTAATAAATAGATATAATAAATTAATTTTTAAAAAATTAAAATAAAAAATAAACTTTATAAATGTTATCTAGAATCCCTGGTACAAAAATATTAAAATAATAGAAAGTATTAATGAAGCGCTGGCGTATGTGATTATTATTTTTACCTATGGCTATATTAAAGTTAAAAAATATTTTAAAAAACAAATATGAAAAAATGTAAGTAAATTATTTTTATAATATATGTCAACAGTAGCTGAGAAAAAATTTTATTCTATAAGATGGAATGATAATTTTGTAGCAATGAAATTGTGTAGTGAAAAATGGAGGGTGGTATTAAACATATTGGCATGGACATGGACCTATGTAGATAGTCGATTAGGCTGGCCACATGTCGACATAGGCATTGGCTTGGTGAAGATCATCTCAAATTCATATTGTCACCATCATTTTGGACGTTGAATATGATTTTATGTATTGGGAGGAATCTCAATTTTTATTTTTATTAAAATTAATCAATAACATCCCAAGAACATGATAAATGTACTAGGGAATTTTTTATCTTGGATCATGTATATTTAATTTATAGTTAATTTATATAAATTTACCTAAACTAGAAAATGCTTCTTGATCAATTATTTGTCATCACTATTAATGTTTCATTGTCCTTTCATTGGAGAATCAAATCGAGGACTCCTATAAATATATCTATTTGTGCTTCATGAATGTCCAAAAAATGCTACTGATCTTTGGTATTCTACGGTGAGAGATGAATAAGTTTTTATTTAACATTGATCACAATGAAAATCACATGTTCAATATCCATGTTCAAGAGATATGGATAACTAGAGAATTCTCTTTTATATATAGACAATAATAGACATTCTGGTATCTACAACATCCCTTTTGAAAAATAAAATATTTTAGAATATATACATAGGATAAAATAAAATAATCACATAAATATACATATCCTTCTATTTTATCCAAATCATACCCCCTTTCAAATATAAAGTAATAATAATAATAATATTTTACAAGGCATGTGTTTTATTTAATATCATTTCATAATAAATAATTTCATATTTATTTAAATTTTATTAAATAAAATATATCATGTCTATTAAATAATTAAACAATATCCATATTCTCCCATAAAATTTATTAATCTGTTAATAATATAATATATTAGTTCTCTAAAAAATATTATATTAAAAAATAATGCATATTAATATATATTTCACTTTATATATATATTAATATAATTTATATAAAATATTTATTTTACAATATCTAATAAACTTGTGAATAAATAAATATTATCATCATAAACTTCCAAATAAATATGCATTAACTTTAGCTCATATATTCTAAACATGAATATTGAATGAATTAATTTTATGTTCAATGTAACTTGAATAAATAGTTTCTAAATACTCTTATGTCTAATACCCAAGGTCCCTTTCCCAGTTAAAATAGATAAAACATAACTAAAGTAAAAAATTATCTTTTCAAAACATACCAATGAATCAATAGATAAAAAATTTATTATATCAACTAAAAAATAATCCCACGAATACTTTTGTTAAAATAATTATTCGTAAGACAATTTCTCATCAAGTAGGATGCATAACTATGTCATAATATTATATGATTGATTTATCCTTCTTTCCCTTTGTTAAATAAACTCACCTCTAAAATAATATCTCTATTATTTTAACCCAAATCATTCATTGTAGTCCCAGGGCCATAGATTTCTTCTTGTAATAAATCATAAGGGACAAATAATTTCATGAAATTTCAATTAATACCATATTACTTATGACTCATCCAATGCATTCTACCTCTCCATGAGAATATATCATTACCACATTCATCCATCCATAATTGTAGAAAATTAATAATATATATAAATAATGATATCATGTCTAAGGATCAATGAACACAGTTGTTGATATGACTATCTAATAACGTATAAATCACGTAGAATCTCTATTGGAGGGTCTTTACTAACAACCTTTATAACACTCGCTAAAATCACTCATCAGTATCACACTTAGAGCACCAAAAGGGAATAAGCCTGCCTCCCATTATTCAATAGGCTACCAAAAAGCGGTGAGAGCCTAAATTATTCATTGTGGGTGACTATTACCTCATTAGAATAACCATCAATAATAAATAAATAACAAAACATAAACCACAATGAATAATAAAATTACGCAAGATTAATAATAAAACAATTCTATAACCAATGTAATTAACTGTTACATCACATTGATTTCCCACTAGGCTGATCAGAAATATAAAATAAAAAATATAATAAATACACAAGGATTTTTTATTACACTACTTATGCCTCATGTACATCCCATCTCCAAATATATGTCAATATAATCTAACTCTGTCCACCACACAACCTGTGATAAGATCTGTATCATAGATAAAATGTCTTTACATGCACCCGAGTGCTAGTGTAGGGTGTGGTAAATATATCTCAGTAAGGTATCACACTTTTCCCCTAATATACACCATCATATACATTTATATGCATGATTATACTAAAAAATTGAAAAACAACTGCAACATGTATGTATTATGGGTTATCATGTGATAAGAAGGCCACAAAGACATCTGACTATATTAGAGTTTATTCCCTAGAACCAACTTATAATTACTTTATGATAACTGGGGATAAGAGTTTTGAATATTAATAAACTATTTATTTTATTATTAATGCTCTTATATGTAACATAATATGTGATAATGTCTTAAGAGTAGTTGTCTCACATAGAGGTCATAAAAGTTCTATGCTGTGATGAGAACCCAGAAGTGCAATGACGTTATTCTTAAATATATGTTTTTAGATGGATGATATTATTTGAGGGACAAAAATATAAAATTTTATTAGGGGGAGACTCATAGGAATTTGATTCACCTTGACATGGTGTGAGCTCTTAGTATTATCCATTGATTGATATTATGTGAATGAAACTGGCTAGTATGAAATCCACATTTATATATTTCATTGAATGCTCTTATATGGGGGGGGGGTGTGTGTGTTAATTCGTATAATTTATGATTATTACAAATAATTGTTATAAGTCACATAGTTTTATGTATTGATGAACACCATTATGACATATGTTTGCTGTGAGGTGGAATACGTTGGGTGTGTCACGAGTAATAATATATGAATGAATAATGTGAGAAAATATTTATCACTTATGTTCATTAACATAAATTGATATATCAGAAAAATTTATGGAACAAATATAGACTCAATAAATCAATTTCTATGGTGTTCTATAAGAACATTGATTTCTGTAAAATCAATGAAAAAGTCCATGAGCACATAGATTGATTGAAACATCATGCAACCTTCTCGATCAGAGATATCATTATTAAGGGATTATATTAAAAAGTGAGTGTTCATATGGGGTTCAATATCATTGGGTCATTAAATTAATTCTCCTTGGGTTCCATGTAATGTTTATAGATGATTTCATTAGAGTTTTGATTGCACTGCATAATGCCACTGAGAAAGAGGCTTAGAGGGCAACACACTAACTGTATTCAAAACCTCAGTGTAATAATATATTATTATTTACAATTTAAAAAATTGGATTAATATTAGTCTTGAACATGGATTAATAATTATTCATGTTTACTTGATCTCATATATTTCATCACTAGTTATCCATGACAATATTATGTGAGTAAAATATTTAATAATTATTTATTTTCAATTTAGTGAATATTATATTTATTTAATTATTTGAAAATAATGTAGTGGTATTTATTATTAAATAAATATTCATTATTCAATGTCCAATTAATTTTAAAAAGGAATGAATTTCTATGTTTAATGGTCTATTTAGAAATAATATATATTTAATATTATTTGATTAACTAATAATTAATTTTAATTTGTGATTGTAGTGCATGAATAATAATAATAATATTAATATTAGGGAC
The DNA here is from genome assembly GCA_963277665.1 of Viscum album. Lineage (NCBI taxonomy): Eukaryota > Viridiplantae > Streptophyta > Magnoliopsida > Santalales > Viscaceae > Viscum > Viscum album. The sequence continues at coordinate 1,454,615,995 of OY728155.1, forward strand.
ATGGGGTTCCATAGGGATTAAATAAATAAAAATGGTCTCTTTTGAAATTATTTATTTCAATCCCTGGTAGTATATACACCCAACTATAATATTTTTAGAATATCTAATTCATTTGTTTTGTTGTTCCCAACGAATAAGGATAATAATATCAAAGCCCTAGGGAGCTCCCTAATCTACGACCTCTCCAATGAACAGAGAGAGATATTCATCCACATCCCACTCTAATTTCCAGATATATCAAATAAAATCCTTTGGAAGAAATTCTCAAGGCGGTCAATGGTGAATGAAACAAGCGATAAGATCTTCCAGGCTACCACCTAATGATACTGTCATTGATGTTCATAGATTTTTGGAACCTATCTGAATCACCTCTATAAATAATTTGATTCTGATTCCTAGAACAATAAAAAGATACAACATAGGTATGTTTTTATATCCAATAATGAAAGAAGAAATCTAAAAAGGTAATTCTTATAATTATTAAAATAATAATAAATAACTTGTGATGATCTTGCGCTTTGGTTAAGGAAATTTATCTACTATTGGAATTAATTGATTAAATTCCATTGATCGTGTTGTTTGTTGTCAGGTAAACCTTAGATTGATCATCGATTATGAATAAAAATTCGGACATGAACCATAACATGCATTTGTTGTTCCTGGAACCTACAGGTGGAATCATTGGGGCCACATAATCATTTATAATTTCTGAAAGATCATTGATTGATTTAAAGAAATTTTCATTTAGCGTTAAATATAAGTTTAATCATTATTTAATATAAGTTTTAATATATTCTTATTAGACTACCCAATATCATTTATATAATCAAATTAATTAATTTTATAAATAAAAAAATTGAAGATCTCATCTAGAGGTTCTGGGTAATCTTTTTGGAAAATAGTAGAGTACACGTCATGTAACATGAAGGTATATAATGAGTACTAGTGTTCAATGAACCATGAATTAATTTAGAATTAATTTATGAACTGTCCATTTATTACACAGAGTTTGTTTAATTATACACCATGTGTTGATATGGCCATCCTGGTGCATGGTCATCTGGAGTACATGACATGTTACTACCATCCATAGTGTGCAGTCTTTTCGACTGCACTAGCTTATAGCTTTTGGGATAGTTTTTACATAATTGCATTATATTTTCTTTGGGGTATTTAATTTTGGAATATTTTCATCATTTCATGATTTATATATACATGCATTGTAGGATGGTTTTAGTTTATTTTTATATTATTTCATTGGTGAGTGTTGTATCTAGGTGAGAAAAAGGAGGTAGTTTTTTGTGGTTCGACTTTTAGAAAGTGTTACGGGGAATGTTCCTTTTTTAAACCATTAACAAAGTGAAGTGGAATGATATTACACTACTAGAAAAATTAGTTTTCATGGAATCATGATTTGGGAGTTCACCATTTGGTAGTCACTTGTATGTTCCCCTCCTATACCTAATTTTCCCATTTCCATCGCCCATTTTCCCCATTACCTTCATCGATATCCTACCCCTTAACTACTGGAAATCCGATTTTTTCCAACGCTTCTATACAAATGGTTTGTAAAACCTGTGGGTATAGGTCCCCTTTCCGAACGTCTTGGCCAAACCCTTGGAAGAGCCCACTTTGAGGCCACCTTTCCCAATGGTTTTGGAAAACTGTTGGGAAAAGTCCACTTTGTGGCCACCTTTCCCAACAGTTTGGCCAAACCGTGGGGATAGGTATACCCTTTCTCAACGGTTTACCAAACCCATTGGGAAAGCTCCCCCATAAATCAACCTTCGGTCCAGAATACAATTCTGACTCAGGACCTATACCAACGATTGTCAAAACTGTTGGTGTAGGTCTATACCAACAGTTTTGACAACCGTTGGTATAGGTTCTTTGAATTTTTATCATATCTTCTTAATGTAAACATTATATAAATCAAAATTTAAAATAATTATGACAATAAATATATATATATTTATGTAATTATGTTCACAAAAGTCATGTTAGGTTAGTGTTTAAGTCATTCAATGATAAACGATGGGTCCATGGATCAAATCCCACCGAATGTTTTTTTGAAATACATATACCAATGCTTCCATAACCGTTGGTATAGATTTTTATATTACTTATAAAAATGGTTTCCAAAACCGTTGGTATAGGTCTACACCAATGGTTTTCCCAAAACCGTTGGTATAGACCTATCCCAATGGCTTACATGGCAACAGTTTTCAAAACTATTGGTATAGGGTATACCAACGTTTTAGAGGCCTATACCAACGGTTCCAAACCATTGGTATAGGTTAGATTTCCAGTAGTGCTTCCAACCTCACATCAAGCCCTAGCTATTCCACTTTCTATCCAACCACTGTGGCACCTTCCATCTAGCCATCATGCCATAGACCACCCAACCATCTTTCCACTGCACATTATGCCTTCTAGTCATCATTTATTGAGCCCATTACCCTCCCACCCCTGTCCCCCTTATTCTAAAACTCAACACTATGACGCCCACTATCTATCCACCTTCAATCCCCCATCTCACCCTCTTTAAATCCCTATCATCCAACCCCAATCCAACCCCTATCATTTCACTATTGTTAGGGCCCCTTCTTTCACCACATCATTGATCCCCCCTCCTCCCACCACAACATCGCTCCCCCATCCCCCATCACTATGGAGGACCCCCTAAATGCCTCCATAGTGAACCCCCTATCAGCTGACCCCCAAGTCTGTAGACCCTCCCTTGTGCTACAATCAATGGTCGTCGTTGGATATTTGACCATCTTGTCACATTGGTACAATTTATTAGTTATCATCATGGGTTTTGTTGAAAGGATTACATTTAATATTAAGTTGGTGATTTTGTATATGAACATGTATTAATAATCATTAATTTGAACTAATCAATGTATTAATTCAATTAAGAATGTGTTAAAGGATTAATAAAGTATCTGATATCATACTGAGTACCCTACCCACTTGATGAATTTTGTCAATTTTGTAGTATTCCTTTTACATGTTACGTTATAGGATAAATGATTTAAATTATTTCTTTATATAGACATAATTTTAAAGGTGTATTCAATAAGGAAACCATGGTATAATCGTATGTGGGAAGAAATATACACCTACATTTTTAATTAATATTGATTCATCATAGTATTCATGTGAAAAAAATTTACTCTGATATATTGTTTCACATAATTGTTGTTGATAAACATCAAATATAAGGTTCTTTGATTATCCTATACTGTGTCGATTACCCATAGCCACAGAACATCGATTCCCATATTCATCAAGATTGTAGGTTCAATTTCCCTATTTCATCTTCCACTTTTTTACTTCACATGTTCTCCATTTCCTTTCTAGGCTCCACTTTCCATCTACTTTTCCTAAAAATGTATAAATTTTATCTATTCACTGAATAGAATTTAGTTTGTATAGGTATTTTAGGTAATTTTATATTTTAATTTTGTTACATGTATTCAATTGATACAATTAACTTAACTATTTGTTTTTCATAGAGTTCAATTTTTAGAGAACTAATGTATATTTAATTCAATAATTTTGTTAACAATAGATTCATTTCAATTATAATAATTAAACCATTATTTTTTATATATTGTTCATTTGATTTGTTTTCCCATCGTTTTTTATCTATCGAATTTTTCATTTTTTTCATATGTTATGGTAATGGGTCATAGTTTTTATTCAAATCTTATTGTTCCAATGTTTAAATTAATTGAAGCTTTATTTTTTGAAATAATTATTTATAATCAGTTATGAATTACAATAAAAAATATCATTCACTAATTTTTTCATCATTTTGGACATAAGTATTAAGTAAATTTCTTCTCTATAAGTATTTTAAAAATTTTCTTTGAGAAAATTGTTTCCCCTTATAGAATTTTTTTGGGAGTAAAAGTGTTGTCCCAAAAAAATAAACAAATGAATTCCAGTTTTTTGGGGTTATGTACATCAAGGGCACCCAAGGTGAATTAATTTGGTTTAATAGTTATTTAATACTATATTTTGTTTCATATTTTCTATAAATAGATTCAGTGGTATATGAAACATTGTTGAGAATTCATTTTGTTTAATTGTTATTGACAATAGTAGGGTGTCTCATACTACTGAAATACCCCTTCAGTGGTATATAAAACATTATTTATGATTCACTATCATCACACATAATAATTACTATAAATTACCATATACTCCCAAGTACCTATATTTCTACTTTCATTATCTATTATCAATGATTATTACATTATTGTAATTATTCATTACTAATTTATTTTTTCAAATCCATTTTAAATTGCTCTTATGTTCAGTGTGATCTTCTCCAGAGTTGAATGAATTAATTATCCTAGATAATTGTACAATATTTTTCTAATTACTTCACCCTATTGATTGTTTTTCCCTTTTCATGTAGTAAAACATTGCATGATTTTTTCAATTAGGCTGGTTAGTTTCTTCATTTTAGTGTAGCCAATAAAATTAGCTTATTCTTCATTACCATGGATTCTATGAATTATATATATCAATATATATATGTCATGAAACCAATAATTGTATTATAATTTAATAAATAATACACATTAGATTCTTATGTGCTGTGTTATGGTGGTTTATGGGGTATAATTTTCATTTAATATCCCATTAACCCTTTCTTAATTTCACTAGATTCAAAGGAAAAGGAAGTTAAATGGATTTTTCAACATCAATTTAAAATAAATCATGCATAAAATGTATTAAAATTGGAAAAAATTAGTTATACTTAGGGATTTAGTTTTCTATATAATTAAATGATTTTTTACATGGTGGTTTTATTTTATGATAAACTCTCACATAACCCATGTGTCAAGATGGAAATGTGTTAACCTTAAAAAGATATTTTATTTTTGATATCATGGTGTCTTTCAAAATGTTTCATGTATATGATAATATAATCATTCCCCATTTTTAATAATTAATTCTCACTGATCATGGTCCTCTCACTTTTATGATTAGATTCCACTTTGGAGGATTCATTGGACATCTTGAATTTTGTTAAAAATAATATCAGGTACCTGGTAAATTGGTTCTCATCACAATCCCAATCATACTACATGATTTTTTAACAAAATGAATACACAAATCAGTTTTTTATCTAAAAATAACAAGATCATTTATATTATTTTGTTTCCATACATTAATTATTGGATTTACACTAATTATAAAAACTCTTATTATGATTTTATATATAAAATCATTTCATTATTGAAGTGCATTGTTTTTTGAAATCTAAATCATTTCGCACTTTTTAATTCCTTTTTTTATGTAATATTATTTTTGTAATTTTATTATTATGTTAATTTTTTTTAACAATTTAAGACATAGTGTATTAATTTTTTTAATACAATTAAAAATAAAATAAAATGGCTGATTGGATTTTATTCATGCTTGTATTTGTTTTTTTAAAATTGTTTTGTACGTCGACATGTTTTAAAAAAATATTTTAAAATTTTAATGGTATAAAGAATTTTTTCAAATGACAAGGAACATCATATTAATCATATTTTTAAATTAGGTTCTCAAGTTGGATTACCTATGAACTTGTTTGTGATTATATGTGTGGGTGTGAAATTTTATTTCCATATAAAAACATACGTCATTATTTATTTCATTTACATGCTTATTTTTGTGAAATTATCTTTCAAAAATGTTTTAAATTTATTATATGTTCAACAATATATATGTTGGAATTTTTGTGCTATTCTGAGATTGTCTTGTGGGTGGTCTCCCCCCCCCCTTAGGATCTTGTTTGGGCCACCAATATTTCCCAAGTGTGTTGGTTCATGATCTGTAGCCTACCTATAGTTAGTGCTCTAACATTGCATTTCCAATTTCTTTAAGACTTCTCATATTTCCATTTAACCATTGATTAATTTCATCATCCTTTTTATACATTCCATTACCTTATGTCATGATAATATCTCAGGTTTTTTACTTTCCCACATAGAATTCCCTAGTAGGTTGGTCCATTTTCCCACTATCATGATCACTACTATTTGTTAGGAGAATTAATGACACCCTATGACCTAATTACTTTGGAATTCAGTTGGTTTTTCTCTTCGTTCACTCATACTCATTCCACATTGGTGAAAACCTATAGATATCCCATCCAAAAATATTTTCATCCCACTATTATCGCCTTGTTCACAATGGATATCCAGTAATATCCCTTCTTCTTGAAGATATATAGCTATTAAAGATCCATATGTTCAAGTAGAAAATAGATTGTAGTGGAGATCTGATAAGAAGTACCTTTCTCAATGAGTTACTAGATCCAGAGAAACAAATCATTCTCTAGATATTAACAATGGAACCACCAACCTAGTGGCAACCTGGTTGGATTGTTAGATTCCTTTCCTTCAATTGGTTTTTTCTGTGAATTCATTCTTTTTCTCTGTTGAACAAAAATATTCATGTATACACCCATTTTTTTCTTAATTAATCACATGTGTCTTGGTGGTGTTTTTATCATGAATGTTGGTCCAAAATGGGTTTAAAGAATATTATATCCCATGCTCATTTAGATTATTTTTTTTAGTTCTAGAATCTTACATTTTTTATCCCATGAAATAATCATGAATTGCCTAAATCTCACCATGATTCATGAATTCCTTCAATGTAATCCAAATTAATTCATCTATTCATAATATACCTAGTTTAACATGATTATTATTCAGTGATCCTCTATTTTTCTTGGGAGCATAACCATAATGTTTTCCCCAAAAATATATATCAAAGATAAATAAATAAACATTTCATTTAATTATGTATATTGTATAAGAAACATCTATAACTGGAATTTTGTTGAATCTTGTGAAGTTATATCTGACAACCACTCTATTTGGTCAAATTTATAAGAAACATATAATGTTTTTATTTAACACCACTCTGATAAATCATCCATGAAATAAGGTTCCTTTATGAACATTTCTTGGTTCGATTGAGGGGTTAACAGGTTGATTCAGTGGGAATGACTCCACAATTGACTTTTATGTCAAAAAAGATAATTTTCCTATTAGTTATTATGATTACTATTTTATAAATTTTCTTCTACATTGAATTATTATTTTCATTGGATTTTATGGTTGATTTTGTTTAAGAAAGATATACTTTTTTATCAATGAATTTAAACTAATTTTACATGTTTAGTTTTATATTTATTTTATTTAGTCCACTCATTCAAATAAAAACACAGTCATTATATTACTTGATGAAAACAAGAAATCATGCAAGGTTGTGCCTATATCATTCGAAGTAGCTAAATTTCAATCATATATTATAATTGCATGTTTTTTCAAAATAGTTTATTTTAATGTTTTGTTGTACCTCCAAATTTTCTATTCTCTACACATCCTCACCTAATATCCTAGAATTCCCCTTAAACCACTAAATTATTTCCCAAAATTCTTCTATACTCTGTAAATTATAATTTCCTCAAGATTTCCTACACAATATTATTCTTTACATTTCCTTGGACCATTTCCTCTTCGATAACTGTATTATTATTATTTGTGACATTTATAAGAATACGACAATTCAATAAGATGTGTGGTCTTCCCTAAATGACTAGATATGCCGTTTTAAAATTTTAGAAATATTTTTAAAACATGCAGGGTTCCAAACAAATAGGCCGACATCCAAATGAAGTTAAATAAGAATTAAATAACAACCATATAATGTATTAAGAAATGGCCAATCAGATGGTACATAAATCAGAGTGTTGTTTTTTTTGGAATGATGGACAATAAGATTTTATTGTCGAAAAACACGAAAACCAATCTTTAATAGTAAAATATATGAGAAACTAACACAAATGACTTGATATCATAGGAAAATCATCTTATTGTTATTATATATGTGGAAGAGGAGATAAAACGTCAATACAATATGTGGTCTACCGGAAATGATTGAATATACAATTATTAAATGTTTGACACCAATTAAAAAGGGGCATCCATGGGTAAAAAACAATAGAGGGAAATATGAATGCCATGAAATCAGATTAAAACAAAAAAACATGAATTTTAAAATGGTTCAGAAGAAGAGACATCAATCTTACCTGATGTTTCCCCTGATGGATCAAAACATTCACTTTTAGTGTCATAAAACATCAAAATGCACGTTTTATGGTCACATCCATAAAAAACAGACCCATTATAACATGAAATAATAAGAAAAACATTTTATAATTATTTATTTGTGTAAGAGGATAAAAAATGTCAATAAGACATGTAGGCATCCTAGAATGAATGAATATGTAGTTTTTTAAGGGTTGACACCTTTTAAAAACATGAGGGGGGGGGGGTTCAAAACCAACCGAAAAACATTTGAATTCCATGAAATTAGATGACAATAACTATGGATTTTATTGTAAATTTTTCACTTAAATAGTACATCAATCAAAGGTGTCATTTGTCTGGGATGATTGATAACACACGTTTAGTGTCATAAAACACCAAAACGTGCATATGACGTTCTAATATATTGAAATTAGCCTCATAATAATTTGAAATTATAGAAAAACTGTATTATTATTATTATTCATGGAATTTATTAGCCGAATGGACATAGAGCTAACACATAGAATGTCCATAATGAAAGAATATTTGGTTTTTAATGATTTCAAACACAATAATAATGTGCTTTTGAGTGTCATAACAAACCAAATGATAAAAAATGACATGAAATCATATGAAAAAAATTGTATCATGAATTGTGAAATAGTAGATATAATGAAATCTCAATTGGATTTGGTGTTTTCCTTGGAGGATTTTCCACACGCTTTTAGTGTCGTAAAACAACAAAAGGTTTATTTAATGGTCAAATCCATAGAAAATGACCTCATAATGAATTAAAATCAAAAGAATCATGTTTTATTATTATTTTCATGTAAAAATGAAAACACATTAGATAAATATAAATTATACTTATATGGATTGAATATATGATTTTTAAAATATACAAGTCCTTTGAAAACACAAGGGGTCTCAAAACCAATCAGACGACCACAGAATTCTGTGAAATCAGATGAAAACAATATTTGAGTTAATTTTGAAATGGTTGAGAATATGATACATCAATAGGATGTTTTGTTTTCCCGCGATGACAGAAAAAACACTTTAATTGTCAAAAAAACATCAAAACGTGTGTTTAACGATTAGATATATAGAAATCGAATTTGCAATCACTTGAAAAATTAGTAAAACTACATTTTCATTATTCATTATGTGTAAAATCATAAGATTCCTCAATCAGATTTGTGGTATACCCAAAACAAATAAATATGAATTTTTTATTGATTTTATGACATTTAAAAGGTAAATATGTGGGGTTAAAACAAACTGAATGACATCAAAATGTCAGGAGATCCGGAAAAACAATTGCAACATAAATTTTAAATTAGTCAATTACACGAAACATAATTCTAAGTTGTTGTTTTCTTGAGATGAGTAAAAATGCTTTGTTAGTGTCCTAAAAACTAAAAACCCATTTTTAACATTCATCTCCATAGAAAATGACCCCATTATGACTTGAAATCATAGGAACACCGTATTATATTTTTTTATTTGTATATGGGGATTAAATTTTAATCGGACAAACAGTTTTCTTAGAATTATTGAATATGTTGTTTTTAATGGGTTGATTCACTTTAAAAATACATGGAGTTTGAAAACCAAATAAACAACATCTGAATGTTGTAAAATGAGATCAATAAAATATGAAGTTAATTATGAAATAGATAAGTATATGGTATATCATTCAGAGTTATCATTTGTATGTGGTGACAAAAAAACACTTTTACTGTCATAAAACACCAAAATATCCATTCATTGATCAGATATAAAGTTAATATCCTTGGAATGTATTAAAATAATAGGAAAATTATTTTATTATTATTCTTGATCTGTATGAGTAGACGAAAATCAATTGGACATGTGGTATACAAAAAACGACTGAATATACTATTTTCAAAGGTTTCACACCCTTTAAAAAGGTGCGTCTGGGGGTAAAAACCACTCAAAAGAAATCTGAATGCCATAAAATTAGATGATGAAATTGTATCATGCCATTTGAAAGGGTTGAGTAGACAATACATTAATTTGAGCATGTGTTTTCCCAGGAAGATCGAAAATGCACATTTGTGTAATAAAACACCAAAACATGTGATTAATTGTTAGATCCTTAGATAACAACCTCATACTGACTTAAAATCCTATAGAAATCATAATTTTATGATTTTTAATCTGTATGAGGTGACGAATCATCAATCGTACATGCATTCTTTCTGGAATGACCGAATAAGTGGTTTTTAAATGATTGACCCAGATAAAAAACATGTGAGGGGTCAAAACCAACCAAACGTCCTCTGAATTTAGTAAAATAACAAAACTATAGAGTGAATTTTGAAATGTTCAAGTATGTAGTACGTTAATCAGAGGTGTCATCTGTCTCTGTGGATGTTAAATACACTTTTAGTGTCATAAAACTCCAAAACATGAGTTTGAAGGTTTGATATATATAAAAAAGTGTGGAATTATTTTAAATTACATAAAACACTTATTATTATTATTATGGACATCTACGAGTAGACGGAATGTCAATTGGACGTGTGGTATGCCCAGAACGTCTGAATATGCAGTTTTTAACTGTTTGAATACCATGAGAAACGTGTTTTCAGGGTTCAAAACCAACTGAATGACATCCAAATGTTGTGAAACCAGATGATAAAAACTGTATCATTAATTTTTAAATGGTCAAGATAATGAAAAGGAAACCCAATTTGTCATTTTCCTGAGATTACTGATCACACACTTTTTGTGTCATAAAACACCAAAACATGCATTTAACAGTTAGATCAATAGTTAACAACATTAGAATGACTTAAAATCATAAGAAAGCCATAGTATTATTATTTTTATGTGTTTTAAGATATAAAATGTCAATATAGTGTGTATTCGACATGGAACGAATAAAGATGTTGTTTTTAATGGTTTGGGTCCCATTAAATACACAAAAGGCCTCTAAACCAACTTGAATACCTACAAATTCCATGAAAGGTGACAGTAGAAACTGTAGATTGAATTGTGAAATTTTTTAGAAGATGGTATGTGAGTCAGCGTTTTCGTTTGATCGTGATGACGAAAACACACTTTTAGTGTCATAAAACATCAAAACATAATTTTAACGATCATATATATTGAAAAAATTATTGTAATGACTTGAAATAATAGAATAACTATATTATTATTATTATTGATATGTACAAGAAGATTTGCTATCAATCGGACAAGAGTTATTCCCAAAATGACTGAATATGTTGTGTTGAATGGTTTGGCATCCTTTTAAAAGGTCGGTCTAGGGGTAAAAACCATTGAAAAATGTATGAATTCCCTGAATTCATATAGAAAAACTGTGTCAAGAATTTTGAAATGATTAAGTAAAAAAATATCAATTGAAGATATAATTTTATTGGGAGGAATGGAAATTCACCTTTAGGGTCATTAAAAAAATTTCATTTAACATTCATATAAATATAAACGAATAAGGGATGACTTGTAACTATTTAAATACCATATTATATTCAATTTTTATGTGTATGGGGAGAGAACACATTAATATGACATGTGTTCAACCTAGAACAACTGAATATGTGATTTTTAATGGTTTTTCTCCCTTTAAAAACACAAGGGGCATCAAAATAAGTCAAAAGACCTATGAATTTCAAGAAATCAATTGAAAACAACCATGGAGTGTATTTTGAAATTTTTGAGAAGATGATACATCAATTAGATGAGTCATTTTTTTGTAATGACTAAAAACACTGTTTTCGTGTCGTAAAACAAACAAATGTGAATTTAATGGTCATATATATAGAAACCAACCATGGAATTACATGAAATCATAGGAAGACCATATTAATATTATTCGTGACTTGTACAAGTAGAAACATATCAATCAGACATATGTTATGCCTGGAACAACTAAATATATGTTTCCTAATGGTTTGACGCCATTTAAAATTGTGTGCCTGGGGGTAAAAAACAAACTAAAATAAATCTTAATACCATGTCATTAGAAAAAAAACCTAATGATTTTTGAAATAGTCGAGTAGATGGTGAATCAATATGACTTGGTGTTTTCCTAAGAGGAACAAAAATGCACTTTTAGTGTCATAAAACACCAAACACACATTTAATGGTCAAAACCATAGAAAAGGACCTAAAAATAACATCAAATAATAATAAAATCATACTATTATTATTAACATGTTTGAGGAGATTAATCATCAGTAGAACATGTCTTTTTCTCGGAACAACTGAATATGTTGTTTTTGAAAACATGACACCATTTAAAAAAACTTGAGGGGTCAAAAACAACTAAACAACCTCAGAATGATGTAAAATCAGGTAGCTACAATAATGTAAGAGTGAATAATGATATTATAGAGTAGAATATAAGTCATTTAGAGGTTCCAATTGGTCGAGATGATGGAAAGTCAATTTTAGTGACAGAAACACTAAAATGGGAATTTAATAGTAAGATATATAGAAAATGTCCTCAGAATGACTTAAAATCACATGATACCATTTTTTTTATTATTCTCAATGTGTAGAAGTGGACAACATGTCAACCAGACTTGCAGTATGCCTAGAACAATCTAATATGAATTTTTGAAAGGTTTGGTTCCCTATAAAAAGTTGCATATGAAGGTCAAAACTAGCCAAGATACTTCTAAATACTATGAAATCAGATGAAATGATTTGTATAGTGAATATTGAAATATATTAGTAGATAGTATGTCAACCAGAGGTTCTATTTTTATGAGATGATGTAAAATTCTCTTTTAGTGTAATAAAACACCAAAATGTGCATTTAACGGTCTGATATATAAAACAAATCCTTATAATTGAATTCAATTATAGGAAAATATTATTATTATTATTCTTGATGTGTATGTGCTGACAAAAACCAATTGGATGTATGTTTTACTTGATACTATCGTATATTTGGTTTTTAACAGTTTTATTTCGTTTAAAAAGGTGTGTCAGGGTGGTCAGAACCAACTGAATGACATCCCAATGAAATGAAATCCGAGTAAAAAAATCATAGAGTGGATTGTGAAATGATTGAGTAGACAGAACGTCAATCTGAGTTGGTTTATTCCCAGTAGGACTGAAAACACACTTTTAGTGTAATGAAACACCAAAATGCATTTATAACAATTAGATCCATAGAAGACGACATGATAGCAGCTTGAAATCATAGGAAAAACAAATAATAATTTTTTTTGATGTGTACTAAGAGAATAAATGTCAATCATACATTCATTCTACACGTAATGACTAAATATGCAATTTCTAAACACATAGAGGGTAAAAATCAACTGTACGTCCCCCAAATGAGGTGAAACAGGAATACAGAAACTATTGAGTGAATTTGGAAATGGTTGAGAAAATGGTTTTGAAATTGGATGTGTTTTTTGTTAGATATGTCAGAATGGAATCAATTAGTTTCATAAAACACCAAAATGGGTGTTTAACAGTCAAATATATAGAAAAAGACCTCAAAATGAGTTGAAATCAAAGGACAATTATCTTATTGTATGTTAATAATCAAATAACTTAAGTATTTTTTTTAATAATATTAAATTTCCATATTTTATTTCATTTAAATTATTAGTTTGGAAATTTTTATATGTTAATTATTTGATTAAATTTTTTCATTTAGGTTTATTGAATGATGGGTTTAGTGTTTCAAAGATAAAGAGAAAAATAGTATTATTGACTATGGTTTTAGATATTTTGAAAATACCTATTTTATTTTTTAAATATGGTGTTTTTTATAATGTTGATGTGATTTTTTTAAATAAAATTAGCAACTTTTATAAATTATTCAGTATTTTTAGTCCATTTTATCCTATAAGGGCTGTCATATGGTAGCCACTATAGTGATGGTGGGTTTGAACAATAGTTACTAATAATTGGAGGTCACTAAAGATGATTTCACCCTAGAACTATATTAATCTCAAATAGAGACAATTATAGGCCACCCCAATCTATTTTATTGATTCCAATAGAGGGATGACACTATATAAAACAAAAACGAGCCTAAATAATCCACCATTTTGCTGATGTTAGGTGGCCTCTATAGACCTTTAGCAACATCTTTTGGAGTTCATTAAAGGCATTTTTTCTACTAGTTTTTTCTCACTTTTAAAAGAGTTTTTGTTAGTGTAGGAGTTGTGAATCATGTTTAATGACATTCATTATTTGTTCCTAGATGAGTTTCTATATGAGGAGTCTCGTATGATATGTCTTGAGTAGGCATTTTATCCTTCTATCTGGTATGAAGTTACTGCTTTTAAATTTCCAACATATATGTTGCATCTGATTAAAAAATAGGTAATCAAGTGGATTCACTCATGAGGAGATTTACGATGAATGTGGAATGAAAAGGGATACCTGAGGAGATGTGTTATTAGTAGAAGGTATCAGTAACTAGTACCTTCATGGTTTTGACAAGTGGGGATTCATCCTTCATAGTTTCCGTTCTTAACATCTACGGATAGTGGATATCATGATTTTCTAAGAGATAATATAATAGGGTGTTTCTTCTATGGGGATCATGGACATCAATAGAGTTATATCCCAGTGGATTTTTGAGCTCCTTTTAGTCTAGGTAGATCGGTCCAGTGCTACCTCAGCCTCAGTATGCATTGAGAAAATTTCAAAAGTAGCAGTAGCATGATTATGATCCATTAAGGGGAGATGGTGCATGTAGAGGCCAACACCAGGATGTTCATCTTGTTCAAGAACCTCGAACTAATCATGGTCATGGATTTTATCATCAAAAAATAGGTAGAGAATCTGGGCATGGCCAATTTCATGCAGTGGATACAATCACAATAAGGGGTCATAAATCATTCATGTTACACAAATGTTTTCATATTCTAATGAAAATTCCCTTTTTGGTTTTGGATATTTTCAGTCCATTGTTATACCAAATCTAGTCAATGCTCTGGGACTAGATGTAGAAATTCTTCCCATTTCCCCTCGTGTTAACTATTTCAGTCAGAGGATAGACCATATTTTTTGATGTGTATCAGGGGAGTAGAATGATGATGGTGCCACATCAGTCTTGTGGGGATCTTTTCATAGTATATATTTGGAAATAAAATTTCATCCTTAGAATGGATTCATTGTATTATTTATTTTATATTATCTACTACTTCTGAAGTTGAGTCAAGTTCTAATAATTTGATGGTGTGGTTTTCATATAAAATGGGGTTTTTTCGGTTGGAAGTCATAATCTGGAGCCCATAATTTCTTTGATGGATGATGTTTAAGTGGATATAAGGGAAACCTGAATAGTGAAGGTTTGTAGGGAATCTAGGGTATTTCAATATGTTTTCCCTGATGAGGTTATGAAACTACCCATTCAACATAATGTTGAGTTCAAGATCAAATTATAGTTGGGTAAATCACCGATTATGATGTATCCTTATCATATGGAACCTTCTGAGGTTTTGGTGTTGAGGATTAATATTGATGATTTTATGTAGATGGGATTTATCTAGCCTAGTGTTTCATCATGTGTTGCTCATGTTTTTTTCATCAAGAGGGTGGATGATAGTTTAATGTTATGCATATACTACCATATGTTTAATTGGGTGATGGTCAAGAATTGTTACCCTCTTTAGAGGATAAAAAATCCTTTTGACATGTTGATAAGGGTGAGTGAGTTTTCTATTATTCATATGTTGTATGGATCAGACTCAAACTATATGTTTTGAGTTCAAAAATGACATTCTAGTTCAAAATTTGTGTCACTCATAGAATATTGATCACGCATGATCATATTATCTTGAAAATTTTGGAAAATGATTCATAAATAATTTTTCATTTGTAGGAATCAATATCACATCAATCCAAAACATGATTCGATCGGCATGACTCAAAGTGTGAGATTTTAGTTTAAATATAAACTTTAGTAAATTTTGTACATGGCATACTCAAATGTGATAAAACACATTTGCATTGTTTTTATACTATATTAATACAATCCATAATATATTTCTGACATATAGAAATCATCCACATGTCAATATGATGTATAATGTGATCAGTATGAATCGACATGTGTTTTTATTTAAAATTGAAAATTTAGTTCAAAAAAATAAGCATACTCATAATAAATAAAACACATTCATAATGTTTTGATACATTATGGACACGAACCATATATCTTTTTTGACGTGTAGTAAATAGTCCCACCTCAATCAGATTCATGGTGTGTTCGGTGTGACCCAAACTGTATGTTTTGAGTTTAAGATTGATAGTTTAGTTCAAAACACACATGACATGATAAAAAATAAGAAAAAACAATTGGATTTATTCGATACAATAAGAAAACAACCATATGTCATTTTTGACATGTGTGAATCAACCACCCCTCAATATGATACATAGTGTGTCAGGTATGACTCAAATTGGATGGTTTCAATCAAAAATTTACATTTTATTAAATATATTATTTAATATTTGCATTTAATTTAACACATTGTATTATTAATAATTAAAATTCTGTTTGCTTACATAGGAGGACTATTTTTCCCTACGTGGGGAGGTTTTTTTAGAAACTGATACCACGATCTAGGTTTTTTAAGAGGGGGTCATGTGCCAATGATAATAAGAGCATTGATATTATTTAATGTTTGTGTTATATTTTACTTGTTAATGTAATTCTACAATTTTTTTAATTTCTATAATATAATGTTTTTTATTGTATTTGGGAAATAATTTCTATTTCAATTAATTTATAAATTTTTCATATGCCTGTAGTTGTGGTTGTAGTGTGCTTTAATTTCAACAACACATTACTTAAGTATGGAACTTTTCAGTGCTATTTCTAGTATAGATGAAATTATCTTTTACGAATTCTATAAAAACACTAATAAATATGACCCCTTTTAAAAACATTTATAAAAGAAATTCTTTTTTATTAGTCTTAATGAATTTCATTAGTGCTGTCGATATCCCACTATGTAGTAGTAGTTGGAATAGATTAGATTTCTAGAAGTGGTATGTCACTCCACATAGTGGAAGGATTATGCCACATGCATGGTGGGGAGTGTTATGCATTGGTGGAATAGTGTTTATGGTGTTGTGGAAGTGGGTTTTTAATCCACTCATGTTGTAGAAATTGGGATGTTTTGTTTCCCATCTTAGGCGGAAAACACATGACACTAAAAATATAGAGGTTCAAATTTTGTGATCCTTGGGTATCTAATCCATCACATCAGGAACGGTGGGTTGGGTATTCTTCAAAATATAACTTCATCAAGGATATATTATAAAAAACCATTAATATTGGGCCCATGGGAAAAAATATACAAAACTATAGAAATTGTTTTTAAACCCACAATAAAATTGCATTAACAGTGTTAAAAAAGAGTTGTTAATATCAGTGCAGTTAAAAGGGACGTCCCTTTTCATAGATAAAAAAGGCGATGACAAAAGAAAATTTTTAGTTAAAAAAATTAATGTAAAATAAAATTTGGAATCTGTGGTTACCAACCCCTATCAGCATTTTATCCCCACTTTAACAACACTACCCCCCAAATACCACGAGGCACACAACCCCCATTCAACCGCATGTAAGCACCCCATGCATGGCCCTATATTCAAACATGAGACCTCTCCCTTTCCCGCTTGGAGCCTTACCACTGTTCAATGTTGATTTGTTTTTTCATTTTTTGATATATATATTTATGTAAACATATATATAAATCTAGTTATATTATATATATATATTCATATATTAATATATATTTATTCGACTAGTTTTAAATACATTCATAAAATTTGTGTGTATGTGTGGTTATAAATAAATAAATACAAACATATCTAAAAATGATGTATATTTATTAAATAAATGTGTATATTGAAAGATATTAATACATATTTTTATTTATTTAAATGAATATATATTAATATTTATATACATATATTAGAATATACATATAATATAAATCAGTTTTTAATACAAAAACATACAAATACACACACACAGAGATTATATTGGAATATAAATATTCACATATTTTTTATTTCAAATAAAATGAGTATTTTTTAATATATGTTTTATATATTTATATAGATATTTTAGGTGTAAACATGTTTACATATTTATTTATACAAATTAATTTTTACGTGTAAATATTTACAAATAAGAATATATGTGTTTATACCTAATTACATATAACAATACATTATGAAAAATGAAAACATTTAAATTTCATAATATACTTATGAGTTTAAGACGTTAATATAAGTTGAATATAAATAATAAATGATAAGAAGACCCCCATAAATGTGGTGGAAATTCAATCGAATGTTATCAAATTGGGGTACCACAACTAAATACATCGTATTGGAGGCTATCTAAACCTTTTTGGACTCTAAACAATTATAACCACAATTCCCCCTATATTAATGGTGTATACCTTGTCACATTCATTGATTTGATATATGGTAGAGCACAAACAGACACCTGGATCAAAAATTATTGTCATTTGATGTTTGAGACACAATTTCAACTTATTTTAGATCATTTGTTATTTTTTAATTTTTTCTATCATAAAATTATTAAAAAATTAATATTACTCTATAATAATTATCATATTTTTAATTAATATTTTGTTTTTAAATTATTTTATTATTCATTTCACTAAATAGGTTATATAGTAAGTGTAAATGCATATTTATCATTATATAAATCGTTTTTTATAAAATATACTATATCTATATATTAATTTTAATGATAAATGTTTTTATGTTATTAAATATAACTTTAATAAAACCTATGGAAAGCACTGATAAAAGTACCCATTATTGTTTCTAAAAAAGCGCAAAAAAAGGAACCCCTTTATTAGATTTTTTGTGCTATGTTAAATGGCGGAGTGGTGTAAGTCTGCTTCATTGGTAATGATATCTCAACCAAATATTATTTTTCGGTAAACATGGGTGTGGATCATCCATTGATTGGAGGTGAGGGTTGTCCTAGGGAGGTCAGATCATTGGATGGGTGTCTTTTTTTGGCCCGAAAAAAAATCCAATAGGCATCAGATACCAAACCAAATTTTGGCTATATATCTTAAAAAACTAACATGGATTCAATTGATTTTTTTTTCAAAAAATTAAAATAAACTCAACTCAAAATCGATAAATCTATCATTCTATAAGGCAAGGCAAAAAATTTCTCAGACATAAACCAATGCTTTAGTAGTTTAATTTAGCATTTTTCCATTACAACCCCACTTAAATTAAAATTTCATTCCAATTACTTAACAACAATAACAATCCTATATTTATGTGAATATTTTCATTTCCATATACATTTATTCGTTAATTTTCAATGCTTCATATGCATCTTTTTTTAAGAGTGTTTTCTTAGGTCCTTTTATGTTGCCCTATGATGGTCCTCCATCTTAATAAATTTCCATTATGATGTCTTCCATGCTATTAAGGCCCTTCTCCACACATTCCTTCTTCTCCATGTGCCATTTCTTTAATAACATTCACTGGCATTTTCTAGTGATTGAAAGGGGTTGTCTGTATTGCCATTAGATTCCATGTAACCGAGTAACCATAATGATCCCTATGGCTTTCCTCCAAGGCATGATGCCACTTCATCTACAATGTGTTGATCTTCTCTATTCAGAATAATATCACTCATTACTGGAAATTTTGACTATATCCATGTTTTGAAACTATGGTTATAGGTCTTTAAACCGTGTCTATAGGTAATATCCATGGTAAGAGGAACAATGGCTATGTTTGTCATGGATATAGTCGTAGAATTATAGCCACGGTTTGGAACTGTGGCTACAGTTCTAGAGCTATAGTTCAAACTGTGGCAATAGCTATACAACCACAGTTCTAACCATGGTAATATATCTATAGCCATGATTTAGAATCATGGACATACTAGAGGGGGGACACAATTTATTTCCATAGTTTGAAACTGATGCATTAGACCTATAGCCACAGTTTTTAAATATGGAAATAGAACTATATCCATGGTCATAAACCATGGATATAAGGTCTAAAAACCAAAACAAAATCCCCCCACAGCCTGCACAGCCACCCCCCCGCCCCCCGCAGTAGCCCACCCCCTGTAGACCCATCCCTCTTAGACACTAGACACCCCCTCCATATATAAACCCCCAAATCCCCTAAACATCCCCACTTTTACAACCCCCTAGACAACCCCCCTACAAATACCCCCTCATGGAAAGACCCTGGACACCCCACAGAAAGACCCTGAAACCCCCCCCCCCCCCCGGACAGACCCAAGACAACCCCAGACCCTGGACAGATACACCTGGATAGGCCAGACCTCAACTCCTCTAGACATCCACACTCCCAGCCTCATGGACAGACCCTAGACCCCCCCCCCCCCAGAACCTGGACACCCCCAGACCCTGGACAGATCCCCTGGGACAGCCCAGACTACCACTCCCCTAGATAGCCACCCCTCAGCCTCATTGACAAACCCTGGATCCACCCTAGAACCTAGACACCCACATACCCCCCAGTCCACCCCCCCCCCCCCCCCTGCTCGTTTCCCCACCCCCATGCCCGTGCCAGCCCCCACTAGCACCCCATACCACCCCCACTTTCACCCCCTGCAAGTCCCCTCCCCCAGTCAGTTTCCCCCCTTCCACCTGCCAGTCCCCTCAAAATTAAATTATACACGAAATCAACATACATAATATGAATTAAACAAATCCAAATATAAAAAATAGATAAATCACTTACATTAGTCTCCCAATAACAATAAATATAAAATAAGTCTATAACCAGCTCAAAATTACCTACAACATAAGGTAGAACATAGTGGTTCTCATCCCCTAAAAATATGGTAAAAATATCATCTTATAATTTTCACAACGAATGTAAATAAATAAACAGGAATAGTGAATCCTCCATACTGGACCCCCTGGACAACCCCCCCCCCACTACTGGACCCCCTAGACAGCATCCCCCTTGCGTAACCCCCTTGACAGACCCCCCCCCCTACTGGACCCCCCTGAACTACTGCCCACCCTTCTTGACCCCCCTTAACAGCTGGCCCCTCGGCTAGACCCCCCGGATAGCATCCCCCGTAACACATCCCTTTCACACCCCTTGCCCCCTTTCACCCCCCTGGACATCCCCCACCCCGACACACACATCCCTTTCACCCCATGCACACATCCCTTTGCACCAACTTGCACCCCTACTGGACCACCCTTACACACCCCTTGCACTCACCAAGTTATGTGGCTAGTTATATGTAGGTGTATAGGTGTTTGTTGTGGTTCTTCCTAGTTTCAGTTTGCGTGGGGAGGGGCTACTCAGGTAGAGGGGTGTATGTTCGTAGGGAGTGGTATGCAGGTTAATTTGGACAATTATTAAGTTTGAGGATTGGAGTTGCATGGTTTATCCAATAGAGACATACAAAGATTCTCATAGTGGGGTTATAGGTTTCTTATGGAGGATTTAGGAGGTGGGGTTGTGATTTTCATGTTTTTTTTGGAATTATAGGACCTTTGATGATGGGTTTCAGCTGGGGGTGTTTCTCTTTGGATTTTTCTATATGGTTTATTACATGATTCACTTACATGGTGCATGGTGTTGGTGTGTTTGTGAATTATAATATTATTGGTAACCTATTTTGTGTGCATAGGGGTTGGATTTCTGGTGTTTCTTCTTTGTTTTGGATTACTATTGTTGGCTTCTGGTTCTCTAGATTGTCTAGTGTGGTGGATATAGTTTGGGGTGGGTCTTCAGGTGGTGTTTTGGAGTAAGTTCATTTGGATTGTGCTCGGTTTCCCTATCTTGTGTATTCTGGTTGTTGATGGTGTAAGGATATCTATGGTGGATGTTCTAAAATTACCTTGAGATCCTGAATGCTGCAGGTTGGGAGGCATATTTCAGGTAGATGGGTTGTTATCTTTCTAGGGTGGGTGCATATTTACTAATTTTTTGTTCTAGAGGTGTTGGATTCAAGGTTGGTATTATCTCACATTTGGATCAAGTACTTCTTAGGGATTCTTGACGTTGTATGATGGGTTAGGCATGGGTGATGTGGGGAACATCAAATGGATGGTACTAGTTGACTATAGGTTTTTTATAATTTCTTATAGTGGAGTGGTCCATTTTGATGCAAGGTGATCAGATGGTGATAGAAGGTGTGATATGGTGGTCTGGGTATGATTTGGTATCTAGATAATATTTTGGTTGTTGTGTCAACTATAGCTTCTTATTATGGTTGGATCTTTTGTGGCTTAGGCTTCTTGTACAAATAGGTGTTGGTGTAGTGGCCATTAGTTGTCATGGTTGTCTAGAGGTCATTAACTCTAGGCTTTGTTTGGATAGAGATGTTGGTCTAGTTGGTTGATGTTGGATGTGGGACTGGGGGTTCAGTGGTTCTATTTCCTTAGATAAAGATATACTTTTTGATGGGTGATGGATTTTTGCAACAAGTGTTTTGGTTGTGTGTGTGTGTGTGTGAGTGGTTGTGAGTGAATCATGAATGTTTGTGTGGTTGTTTTCATTCATTTGTGACTACTTCTTTTTGGGTTTTTATATTTCTCCATTAGCCTCCATGTTTCATTGGTTATACTTCCCCTAAGAGTGCTTGTTGGTTTTGTGCATGTGAGCTTCTGTAATTCCTTCTTATGGTTTGTAAGTGGTGAAAATGCTGGTATATTATGCAATTTGTGGGTTTCATGTATTCTAGTTATAATATACAATGTATATATATATATATATGGGTTATTCATTAGATGAAATGTGGAAACACAAGTGATGAGAGTTGTAAAAATGGAAATTAAAATAATTGAAAAGGAAATAAAAGGGGAAGGGGGATAATCAATTAGGACCCCAGGGATACTTTCTCATTAAAAACCTAATTATAATGCACCAAAAAGGTTGATCACCCCTTTGATAATCCTTAAATTAATTCACCTATGAACACAAGAAACACTAACATCATAATTTTTTAAAATATAAAAATTCGTAAGTAACCATCAACGGGTACAAAGAGGTGGCTATTTATTAAAAAATGTGAGAGATACATGTCAAAATACCAGGACAAAAAAACATATATACCCTAAGACATGATTTTTAATTTCTTTACACATGTCCATTGATTTCAGGGACAATATATCCCTGAGAAGATTTTTTGACATCACCATAAATGCATTAGTGATTCAAACCATGACATTGGAGGTCGGGGGATAGTGAGGGATGGAACTAGTGGTTGGCGTGTTTTTCTGGTGGTAGAGTGATGGAATGAGTGTTTTGTAGGAGGATGGGGTGGTGGATGGTGTGGTGGATGGGGTGGGCTGGATTGCAGGTGGCAGGGGGATAGTGCAGGCTCGAATGCAGGTGGAAGGTGGGAAGAATGCTGGTGGAAGGGGCTGGTTGCATTTTCTGGGGGGATGGTGCAGGATGATTCGAAGGTTGAATGGGTTGTTGTTGTAGGCTGCAATGCTAGTGGAAGAATGCTGAGAAGAAGGTGGATGGTGACTGGTGTGGGCTGGATGTGGATGGAGCAGGGCCAAATCACAACATTACCGCGGTGTGATCGCGGCGTGACCACGACATGACCGCAATGTGATCGCGGCCTGTTGTGTTGGTCCAACGACATCCATGGGGTAGTATCTTCCGTCCAAGAGAAAAGGGAGTAGGAGGAGGCGGGGAAACATTCAGACCATCACCCCAAAGGCATAAATTGTGATTAGTCAGTTGTAATAGTGATCACAATACTCAGGGAATACTGTAACTGTGAACTGCTGGGGGTGTCATCTTGGTGCAGGGCCAAATCACATCATTACCACGGTGTGACCGTGGTATGACTGTGGCGTGTTGGCCCGGTCCAGTAACATCCCTGGGTCACCATCTTCTGGCCTTGAGCGAACAGAGCAGGAGGAGGCGGGGCAACATTACGTTCATCGCACCACCAGTAGAAATTGTGATAAGTCAATCTCAACACTGATCACAAGACTCCAAGAATACTATCACTATAAACTTCCATGAGGAGTCATCCTAGAATAGGGCCAAATCATGGAATTACCACAGCGTGACTGTGGCATATTGGCTCGGTCCAGTGACATCTGCGGGGTAGCATCTTCCGACCAAGAGTGAAGGGAGGTGGATGAGGTGGGAAAACATTCCGGGCGTCTCACCCACCAGCTGCAATTGTGATTATTCAGTCTCAAAATTGATCATAAAACTCATGGAATACTATCTCTACGAACTTCTGTGGGGTATTGTCTAGGAGCATGGCAAATGGCGGCACTAGCGCGGCATGACCGCGGAGTGATCGCAGTGTGACCGCGGTGTGACTGCAGCATGACCGCGCTGTGACCGCAGCGTGACCACGACGTGTTGGCCCTGTCCAGCGACATCCGCATGGAAAAATAATCGAGCCAATAGCGATGGGAGTAGGAGAAGGTTGGGAAACATTCCGTTCATTGCCCCACTGGCAGAAATTGTGATTAGTCAGTCTCAACATTGATCAAAAAAATAATGGAATAATATCAATGTGAACCACCTCGGGGTGTCGTCATGGAGTAGGGCCAAATCATGGCATTATCGCGGCATGACCGTGGCATGACCACAACATGTTTTCCCAGTCCAGTGACATCCAAGAGGCAAAATCTTCCATCTAGGAGAGAATGGAGTGGGCAGGGTGGGGTGGGGGAAACATTCTGGTCATCTCCCCGCCGGTAGAAATTGTGATTAGTCATTTTAAACATTGATCACAAGACTCATATAATACTATCAAATTGAACCACCGTAGGGTGTTGTCCTAGAGCGGGTCCAAATGATGGAATTACAACCGCATGAACGCGGTGTGACCACGGTGTGATGGCGGCATGACGGCAGCATGTTGGCTTGCTCTAGTGACCTCCACATGAAATAATCGTCCGGCGAGGAGTGAAGGGAGTGAGTGGAGGCGAGGCAACATTCTGGTCATTACCCCTTGTAGAAATTGTGATTAGTCAGACAAAAAATTGATCATAAGACTCATGGAATACTATTACTGTGAACTTTTGTGGGGTTACATCCTAGAGAAGGGCTAAATCACATCATGATCGCGGCGTGACCATGGCGTGACCACGTTGTTACAGCGGCATGACCGTGGAGTGACAGCGGAGTGACCTCGGCAAGACCGCAGCGTGACCACAGTGTGACCATGACATGTTGGCCTTGTAGAGACCCAATTCTTGACGTACAAGGACATTACATTACATTATAGAAATACTTAATACATAACAAAAACACACACACAAGGACCGTAATAGTTTAGTGTCTTTGGAAACTTGGAACGTAATCCTCTAATAGTGGTGAAAGATCTTCAACATCTCCCATAAAGATCATCCTTTTTTTTATTACCTAAAACCTTTCTTTATATCCTGGAGAAAAGAAAACATAAAAAGGGTGAGCTCAAATTCTCAGTAAGGTTAACCATGGATTAAATAAAATATACCAGATACATTTGAACTTAAAAACATGAACATAATGTTTAAACATCAAAAGAATGAGAAATGGCACAAAACATGGAAGTACGTAAGGCATAGATAATAATGAAACATTAAGAAAGATAAAATAGCATGGGAATAAAACATGTAATTGTGGAAACCATTAAGAACATGATATGATTTCCATAGTAGCCAAGGCATTGCCTCCAAGACCATTTTAGTGGACAAAGTCCCTTTCTGAATCAAGTTCACTCCTCGTTCCAGTCCTGTATTACTAAACCAGTTTAACTTTCCATTCCAGCATTGTCTATCTCATTAGATATAAATATTTACCTAATGAATTGGAGGGAGATATAGGTCCCACCCATCTCTAATGAAATCATTCTTACTTGTTCCACGAAATAAACATACATCATTCATAGTAACCCAATAAATAAAATGGGTTTCATAAACATCATCTGATAATCACATAATCCATATAAAAGAAATAGATATCATTTCATAATAAGAAACGTGAAACCATGTAAATCATAAATAATTTATACTTGAAACATACACATATTAAATAATGTCATCTTAGATGGAAAAAAGGTTTTTATAAAACACTTGAAATGAATTCTTGAGGAAAATATCCTTTCCTCTTCAAAATAAATTTCTTTTCAGAAAATGTAATGCTATTTTAAAAGAATGTTATTTTGTTCAAAATAGTCATTAAATCTTTTTAGTAAGCATCATGAAAATAAGTCTTCATTAAACTGTAAAAATTTGTTCGTTCTGTATAAGATAAAAAAACATTCTTCCTGTTATTTTGTCGGAAAAGAAAAAAAAGTACCTCGTAGGGTAAACAAAAGAATTATTCCTTCCATACCATGGGGTAAAAGTAAAAATGGGTATAAAAGGACTTTAAAAATGCATGAATACACTTTTATAAAAATGGACATGGATGATAACAATAACCCCAGTAAATACTTATGAATAAGTAATCTCGGATAAAAATGAGATTTGCACAATTATCCCTTACCATAGGTCCGATTTTCTTTGTAAGTGTCCGAACCTCATGTATAATGATTTAAATAATTTCATTGACTTATTCATGAATCATACCCATTGTTATGATATCATATATGTTTCAATTATTACTTTATATTACCCGTTCTTTTGTAAATTCAATGTCAAAGGGCGTTTTGGGTAAAATCGTTTGATTTGTCGTCCGTGTTTTGACTTGTAATTATTCATATGATTACATAGATAATTATTACATAATTCAAAAATATAAAACAGGATTTATATATAATATATATTCAGAATATACATATATATAACAGATTAGTAAATGGAAAGAAATACACCGTTCATGGAGACGATAGGTCGTATGTACGCATGAACGCTGTATTCGTTTCCTTATTGAGTTGAATGGAATTAAGTAGATGAAATACATATATATACACATAAATCCAGTATCATTATTATGTAATGTATTTCATTATTACTTATAATATATATTTTATAATCATTCATGAATGGTTAACTTGGAGAATGAATCTCATCAGGTCGTGGAGACGGTAGTCCGTACGTACGCACGAGTGATGATATCATATTCAGGATCGTGGAATTTTTTTGGAGTGTATGTATACTACTTCAGAATCAATATCACTTTAGAATAATTGTATATAGTTATTATTTACACCATTATACCCATCCAAGTATGGTGGTGGTGGAAAATATATTACACCACGGCGTGGAGACGGTATTCCGTACGTATGCGCGTGTGGTGATTTTGTTTTCCGTAGGATGGATAGATGGTGAAATAGGTTTGTTTAATACTTATAATAACATATCCGTATATGATTGATACTGATTTTATTACTTCATAATGAAAAAACCTTAGAAGAATAAGTGGATGAATAAATTAAGTTGAAATAATCGGTAACAGACATTACCACTTCTTTGAAACGCCTCTTTGAGATCTCCTTTTAGGGCACTAAAATTGGTCTTTGAGGAAGACCAAAACCTCTAGGATGTTTCTAGGGAAGTGGAGAAGAGAATTTGGCAGAGGTTGGCCAAGTTGGAAGGCTCAAAGTGGTGTGAGGAAGAGAAGGAGGAGGAGCCCTTTTATAATGGAGGAGAGGGGCACCTTTGGAATAACTAAAAATATTATTTTATTATAAAGACAAATTAGTTTTTAAATAGCTTAAAATTGATTTATTTCATAGATAATGTGGGGATGTGTCGAAATACTCTAATAAAATAGAATTTAGACAAGTTTAGGTTCCTATTTTAACCTTATCATTTAGATTTAACATTAAGTTAGATAATTTTACTTTTACCGTGTCTTTTTTTGTTCTTACACTATAAGTTTAATAAACATAGTATAAGAAGACAGAAGAACTCCAAGTTGTTTATTATTAATATATATAATCTTATCTAAGTCATTAGGCCGAACCTTATATTTTTAGGAATAAAATAACAATTAATAATATAATATTTGTTTTGAAAACTATTTTATGTCAATTTTGAAAATATTTAGTAATTGATTTATGTGAAAATCATAACAGACTGATTAGTTCGAAAACTTTTATGTATATCAATACTTACATGTCATATTAACCTATAAAATCAGTTGAATTCATAAAAAGTCTGAAATTACATTTATTTGGGTATTTATAACATCAATTATGTCAATATTTCATTAATAATATAATTGCTGCATCATCATTTTGTCATAAATAAATTAACTTATATAAAGTCTAAAAATTACAAATAAAAAATCATTATGTTGGAAATCATTTTATATCTCTAATGAATATTTATAGTCGAATTTATCTTATGTATAACCTTTTATTAAAAATGATATACTTATTAAACATTGATTTTAACTATTTTAACCCTTCTTTAAATAAATTAATAAAAATGTCCTAATCTAATACAAGTGGGCCTAAATAGTCATATTTTATTCCTAAGGTTGTTTTCGGTCCAATTAAACTTATCCAACAGAATTACGACATGTGTTAGGGTAATAATAATATCATTTTTACCCTTAATTACCCTATTTACTTTTAATCGTGGAAAAAAAGTAAAAAGTTAATATTCACCAAAAATTATTTTCATCTCATTGAACCACATTTTACTCACTGACATCAACTGTGTCTCCCAGATATTTGAAATTCCACTCACAGAAGCAGTAAAATTAAGTTTTACGAAAAAATCATTTTTTTAACTACCACATAGTGGTTTCACTATTAATCAAAAAATGAAAGTTTCCAGAAAAATACCAAAAAATAGGCCTAAGATATATTTGATATTATGAACTGAAAATGATGTATATTTTACCAAATTCAAAACATTTCAGTTGCATTACTTAATTTAAAAGTTAATTCATGTCGTCAAAACAGATAGCGTGTTCTTAAGAGATAATAACTATCAAAAGATTGACAATTGTTCACGTTTGGTTTAAATGTGAAATTACATCCAATGACCAAAATTGTATTAAATTGTAAAAATATATTCTAAATATACTTTAAAACCACTGAAACTAATAATTTATCACTATTAATTATTTCGATTAAAAAGGTTGTTTTTAATTAAATTTTAGTAATTTTCACTATTCATTAGAAAATGAAAGTTATCCGAAAAGTACCAAAATTTCACCGTAAGCTAATTTCGATATTCCGAATCTAAAAATGAAGTCCATTTTGAATTATAAAATTTACAATATTTCAAAAAGTGTTTATTACTATTCATAATGGCTAGTTTTAATAATATTTTAATAGCATATTGTTGTTTAGTGAAACTCGTTATTGCGTACTACACACGCTATCGAGGAAGGTCGCAATTGCGTGTAATGCAAGGCATGTCAAGGATGCATGTTGTGCAAGATACTTTTGGTGTAGCGTACAACACAAGACATTAATAAAATTAAAAAGAATAATTTTCATAAAATTACGGGGTGTTGCATTCAACACCCCTTAAAATGAATTTCGCCCTCGAAATTCATCGGGCCTATAAATGGCTTACTCCTCAAAAGTTTCTTTAATAGAAACCCACATCGTAGAAAGGAATACCAAAACAAATCTTTAAAAACAAAAGTATGAAATGTAACGGTTACCCAAATAATCTAATCACTGGGTTTCCACATAGATGAAAATATGGATGTGGAAGAGAAATCTAACCATCATGTTATGATGGAGAGTGGTAGAGAACATGGCTATGGAAAATCCATAAATCACAAATCCATATATTTGTGATGATCTAAGGTACCATCTGATTCATCGGATATAAGGGCACTAGGACAACATTTTTTGTTTTCAAGATCATTTCCCTAAAGTTGATGATTTAAAAGAAATACTTACAATATTTTGGTACAATCTCACTGTTGTTCGTTAATTGAACTATTTACACTTCATCCCTTAATGAAATAAAGTTGAATTTGTTATTAGTGACATGTTATCAGATCATGTGATAGAATGATGGGTCATTCCATCTGTCTCAAACAAAAGGATATAAAAGTTATCAAAAATACCTAAGTCCATATATAGTGAGATTAATCATATATGGTTCCTAAAATGGACTTATACTTCATATATCATACTACTTAATATAATAAAACAAGTTTCTACTAAACAGTGACATCCTGTATGCCAATGGTAGGCGATAAAGGCCAGTCGCACTTCGGTTGTGGGTTTTATTCCCACAGCCTTGTCCAACGTGATGGGTTGTCGCTTGTCATGCAGGTTGTCCTTTTTTTAAAACTACATTACTATAACATACCATAAATAATATCAAAAAAAAGTTCTATCCTTAAACAATACTAACTTATGTCTAACCTAATCCATTCCAATCATTAGGATTATCTAAAATACTTCGGCCCATGCTCATAGTATAAAGAAAATGATTACTTGAAATGTTATCAACCAAGCATGTGAATACCATCATTTATCCCCAGTATATCTTGTTGGTCACATTCCAATCATGTGAATACCTTAATCATGTATTCTCTTGAAAAATGAATACCTATTAAACCTTAGTGAAAACATGAATGCTGTCAAAAGTTAACTCTTTCCACATACCAAAATACAAAAATTCTATATACTCAAACCATGATATAACCTTATCCTTATATCAGTCATGAGCTCATGAATACTATCAAACATTTAATTTTATTTTTATCCCTTCATTATGTGCATATCATCTACATTCCAAAAATATCTGAATAACCATTCATGGATACCGGTACCATTAATCATACACTTTCAAAACTCAAGGAAAGACAACAATGTAACAATCCTTAGATGTCTCTTTATTCCATAGTACCATTAGATTACTTATAAAACATTACACATGATAAACATGTAATCATTCCACTACATTCTTAAACCATTGACCGAACTTCAACAATTCTTTCATCTCACATATCATTTGTAGTCTCTTCATCATCATCAACATAAATACTACCCATATGACAATACTGATTCTCTTCATTAGACGTTCCCTTAGGGAATTGGTTTGCATAATGCCCGTAGATTCCACATTTAAAACATTTAACCATTGTTGATGTTGTAGCAATACAATTATCCTCATCCCTGGTGTTAACTAAACCTTTTTCCTTTGCACTTACTGGCTTTGTGTCCTTCTTTCCCACACCCTAAGCATCTTCCAATTCCTTTGAGACATTCTCCTTGATGCCTCTTCCCACATGATTTACATAGGGGAAATTGAACTTTCTTTCCTCTATGATCATAATGAAACTCCATCTTTCTCTTATTAGCTGAGTCAGGAAACATACCAAATTTTACATTATTGATCATATTATGAGATTGCTGATTCGGCATAATAATGATGTTTGGACTTCCAAATCCCATTTCATTTGGTTTCTCATGAATAATATCATTCCATTGTCCATCATATCCTCCATTATCATGAATAATCTTGTTTCCAGCCATTTTCTAAAACCCAAAAAGAATAGTGTGAGAAGAAAATATCATAATAAAGGGGGAGTAACATCAATATCTAAAATCTTTGGTTTAATCTAATATCATTACCATAGTTCTACGACAATATCCAATACGTATACTTATCCCTAGGGACATCCCTAGACATACATTAGAAATATCTCTAGGGATCTCACTAACGTTTTTGCATCCTTGTTTCCAATGGTTGACTAAAATTTTCCTCTGATTCCAACTGTAGATACCCAAAGCTTGATGTACATGGACATTAAATTACTTTAGCGAAATACTTAATACCTAACAAAAGCACACAAACAAAAACCGTAATAGTTTAGTGTCTTTGGAAACATGGAACATAATCCTCTAATAGTGGTGAAAGATCTTCAACATCTCCCATAAAGATCTTCCGTTTTTTTCTTACCTAAAACCTTTCTTTATATCCTGGGGAAAAAAACATAACAAGGGTGAGCTCAAATTGTCAGTAATGGTAAGCATGGATAATATGAAACATACCATATACATTTGAACTTAAAAACGTGAAAATAATGTTTAAACATCAAAAGCTTGAGAAATGACACAAAACATGGAAGTACGTAAGGCATATATCATAAAGAAACATTAAGAATGATAAAATAGCATGGGAATAAAACATGTAATTGTGGAAACCATTAAGAAAATGCTATGATTTCCATAGTAGCCAAGGCATTGCTGCCAAGACCATCTTAGATGACAAAGTCCCATTCTGAATCGAATTCACTCCTTGTTCCAGTCCTGTATTACGGAACCGGTTTAACTTGTCGTTCCAGCCATGTCTATCTCATAAAATATAAACCTTTACCCAATGCATTAGAGGGAAATATATGTCCCACCCAACTGATATTGAAATCATTCTTACTTGTGCCACAAAAGAAATATACATCATTTATATTAACCCAATAAATAAAATGGGTTTCATAAACATCATCCCATAATCACATAATCCATATAAAATAAATGGATATCATTTCATAATAAGAGAAGTGAAACCATGTAAATCATAGAGACATTATACTTGAAACATACACATATGAAATAATGTCATCTTAGATGGAAAAAGGTTTTGATAAATCACTTGAAAGGAATTCTTGAGGAAAATATCCTTTATTATTCAAAATCAATTTCTTTTCTCAAAATGACATGCTATTTTAAAATAAAGAGATTTTGTTGAAATTAGTAATGAAATCATTTTATGAAGAATCATGAAAATAAGTCTTTATAAAACAATAAAAATCTATTTGTGCCGTATATGTTAATAAAAACATTCTTCTTGTACTTTTGTCGGAAAAGTTAAAAAATGTACCTCATAGGGTAAGGAAAAGAATGATTCCTTCCATACCATGGGGTAAAAGTCATAATGGGTATAAAAGGACTTTAAAAATACCTGAATATACTTTTATAAAACATGGACATGGATGATAGCAATAACCCCAGTAAATACTTCTGAATAAGTAAGCTCGGATAAAATGAGATTTGCACAATTATCCCTTACCTTAGGTCTGATTTGCTTCGTAAGTGTCCGAACCTCCTGTATAATTATTTAAATAATGTCATTGACTTATTAAAAAATCATACTCATTGTTATGATGTCATATATGGTTCACTTATGACTTTATATTACTCGTTCTTTTGTAAGTTCCATGTTAAAGAGTGTTTTGGGAAAAATCTTTTCAATTGTCATCCGTGTTTTGACTTTTAATTATTTATATGATTACTTAGATAATTATTACATAATTACAGAATATAAAACATGATTTATATATAATATATACTCAGAATATACATATATATAATAGATAAGTAAATGGAAAGAAATACATCGTTCATGGAGACAGTAGACCGTACGTACGCATGAATGATGTTTTCGTTTCCTTATTGAGTTGAATGGAATTAAGTATAAGACATACATATATATAAACATAAATCTAGTACCATTATTATGTCATATATTTAATGATTACTTATTATATATATTTTATAATCATTCATGAATGGTTAACATGGAGAATGAATCTCATCACGTCGTGGAGATGATAGTCCATACGTACGCACGAGCGATGATATCGTTCTCATGATTGTGGAATTGTATTGGAGTGTATGTATACTATTTCAGAATCAATATCACTTTACAATAATCATATATAGTTTTTATGTACACCATTATACCCATCCAAGTAAGGTGGTGGTGGAAAATAGGTTACACCACAGAGTGGAGACGGTATTCCGTACGTACGCACGTGCGGTGATTTTGTTTTTCGCAGGATTGATAGATGGTGAAATAGGGTTGTTTCTTACTTATAATAACATATCAGTATATTATTGATACTTATGTTATTACTTCATAATGAAACAACTTAATAAGAAGAAGTGGAAGAAGAAATAAAGTTGAAAGAATCGGTAACGGACATTACCTCTTCTTTGAAGCGCATCTTTGAGATCTCTTTTTAGGGTACTAAAATTGGTCTTTGAGGAAGACCCAAACCTCTAGGATGTTTCTAGGGAAGTGGAGAAGAGAATATGGTGCGGTTTGGCCGAGCTTGAAGGCTCAATGTTGTGTGAGTAAGAGATGGAGGAGGTGCCCTTTATATGGGGGGAGAGGGGCACCTTTGGAATAACTAAAAATATTATTTTATTATAAAGACAAATTCAGTATTAAATAGCTCAAAATTGATTTATTTCGAAGATAAAGTGGGTATGGGTCTAAATCCTCTCATCCAATATAATTTAGACAAGTTTAGGTTCCTATTTTAACCTTATCATTTAGATTTAACATTAAGTTAGATAATTTTACTTTTACCCTGTCTTTTTATGTTCTTACACTATAAGGTTAATAATCTTATTATAAGAAGCCAAACGAACACCAAGTTGTTTATAATTAATATATATAACCTTATCTACGTCATTTGGCCGACCCTTATATTTTTAGAAATAAAATAACAATTAATAATATAATATTTGTTTTAAAAACTATTTTTTGTCAATTTTTACACTCTTTAGTAATTGATTTTTGTGAAAATAATAACAGAATGATTAGTTCGAAAAAAGTTAATTTTATCAATACTAATATGTCATATTAACCTATAAAATTAGTGTAATTCATAAAAAGTCTCAAATTACATTTATTTGGGTATTTATAACATCAATTATGTCAATATTTCATTAATAAGATAATTACTACACCGTCTTTGAGTTATAAATAAATTAAAATATTTAAAGTCTAAAAATTAAAAATAAAATATCATTAAAAATGATATACTTATTAAACATTGATTTTAACTATTTTAACCCTTCTTTAAATAAATTGATAATAAATGTCCTAATCTAATGCAAGTGGGCCTAAATGGCCATATTTTATTCCTAAGGTTGTTTTTGGTCGAATTACACTTATCCTATAGAATTATGACATGTGTTAGGGTAATAATAATATCATTTTTACTCTTAATTAACCTATTTACTTTTAACCGTTGGAAAAAAAAGTAAAAAGTTACTATTCATCAAAAATTATTTTCATCTCATTGAACCACATTTTATTTACTGACATCAACCGTGTCTCTTGGATTTTTGAAATTCCACTCACAGAAGCGGTAAAATTACCTTTTATGAAAAATTCAATTTTTTAACTACCATTTAGTGGTTTCACTATTCATCAAAAAATGAAATTTCCAGAAAAATAAAAAAAATTAGGCCTAAGCTATATTTGATATTATGAAATGAAAAATGATGTCTATTTTACCAAATTCAAAACATATAAGTTTCATTACTTAATTTAAAAATCAATTCCCGTCGTCAAAACAAATAGCGTGTTCTTAAGAGATAATAACTATCAAAAGATTGACACTTGTTCATGTCTGGTTTAAATGTGAAATTACATATAATGACCAACATTGTATTAAATTGTAAGAATATATTCTAAATATACTTTAAAACCACTCAAATTAATAATTTATCACTATTAATTATTTCGATTAAAAAGGTTGTTTTTAATTAATATTTAGTAATTTTCACTATTCATCCGAAAATGAAAGTTATCTGAAAAGTACCAAAATTTCACCCTAAGCTAATTTTGATATTCCGAATCCAAAAATGAAGTCCATTTTGAAAAATATAATTTACAAAATTTCAAAAAGTGGTTATTACTATTCATAACTGCCAGTTTTAATAATATTTTAATAGCATATTGTTGTTTAGTGAAACACGTTATTGCGTACTACACAGGCTATCGAGGAAGGCCACGATTGTGTGTAATGCAATGCAAGTCAAGGATGCGTGTTGTGCAAGATCCTTTTGGTGTAGCATACAACACAAGAGATTAATGAAATTAAAAAAAATATTTTTCATAAAATTTCGGGGTGTTACATTCTACCCCCCTTAAAATGAATTTCGCCCTCGAAATTCGTCGAGGTAATAAATGGTTTACTCCTTGAAAGATTATTTAATAGAAACCCACATTGTGAAAAGGAATACCAAAACCAATCTTTAAAAACAAAAGTTTGAAACATAACGGTTACCCAAAAAAACTAATCACTGGGTTTCCACATTGATGAAAATATGGATATGGAAGAGAAATCTAACCACCATGTTCTGATGGAGAGTAATAGAGAACATGGATATGGAAAAGACGACAATCAAAAATCCATAGATTTTTGATGATCTAAGGTACCATATGATTCATCGGATATAAGGGCACTAGAACAACATTTTTGGTTTTCAAGATCATTTCCCTAAAGTTGATGAATTAAAAGAAATACTTACATGATTTTGGTACAATCTCACTGTTGTTCGTTAATTGAACAATTTCCACTTCATCCATTAATGAAATGAAGTTGAATTTGTTATTCGTGATGTGTTAGTAGATCATTTGATATAATGATGGGTCATTCCATCTGTCTCAAACAAAAGGTTATAAAAGTTATCAAAAATACATAAGTCCATCTATAGTGAGATTAATCATATATGGTTCTTAAAATGGACTTATACTTAATATATCGTACTTCTTAATATAATAAAACTATTTTCAACATAACAGGGTCTTCATGTAGTCCAGTGGTAGGCGATAAAGACCAGTCACACTTCGGTTGTGGGTTCGATTCCCACAGCCTTTTCCGACGTGATGGGTTGTCACCCGTCATGCAGGTTGTCCTTTTTCTAAAACTACATTACTATAACATCCCATAAATAATATAAAAAAATGTTCTATCCTTAAACAATACTAACTTATGTCCAACATAATATATTCCAATCTTTAGGCTTATCTAAAATACTTTGGTCCAAGCTCATAGTATAAAGAAAATGATTACTTGAAATGTCATCAACCAAGCATGTGAATACCATCATTTATCTCCCATATATCTTGTTGGTCACATTCCAATAATGTGAATACCTTAATCATGTATTCTCATGAAAAATGAATACCTATTAAACCTTAGTGAAAACATGAATGCTGTCAAAAGTTAACTCTTTCCGCATACCAAAATCCAAAAATTCTATATACTCAAACCATGATATAACCTTCTCTTTATATCAGTCATGAGCTCATGAATACTATCAAACATTTAATTTTCTCCTTATCCCTTCATTATGCGCATATAATCTACATTCCAAAAATATCTGAATAACCTTTCATGTATACTAGTACCATTAATCATACACTTTCAAAACTCAAGGAAAGACAACAGTGTAACAATCCATAGTTGTCTCTTTATTCCATAGTACCATGAGATTACTTATACAACATTACACATGATAATCATGTAATCATTCCACTACATTCATAAACCATTGACCAAGATTCATCAATTATTTCATCTCACATATCATTTGTAGTCTCTTCATCATCATCAACATAAATACTACCCATACGACTATACTGATTCTCTTCATGAGACATTCCCTTAGGGAATTGGTTTTCATAATGCCCATACATTCCCGATTTAAAACATTTAACCATCATTGATGTCATAGCAATACCATTATCCTCATCCATGGTGTTAACTGAACCTTTTCCTTTTCACTTACTGGCTTTTTGTCCTTCTTTCCACACCCAAAGCATCTTCCAGTTCCATTGAAACATTCTCCTTGATGCCACTTCCCACATGATTTACAAAGGGGAAATTGAACTTTCTTTCCTCTATGATCATCATGAAACTCCATCTTTCTCTTATTATCCAAGTAAGGAAACTTACCAAATTTTCCTTTATTGATCATATTTTGAGATTGCTGATTCGGCATAATAAAGATTTTTTGACTTCTAAATCCCATTGCATTCTGTTTCACATGAAGAATATCGTTCCATTGTCCATCATATCCTCCATTATAGTGAATCATCTTGTTTCCATCCATTTTCTAAAACCCAAAATGAATAGTGTGAGAGGAAAATATCATAATAAAGGGGGAGAAACGTCAATATCTAACATTTTTGGTTTAATCTAATATCATTTCCATAGTTCTATGACTATATCTTATACGTATACTTATCCTTAGGTACATCCCTAGACATACCGTAGAAATATCTCTAGAGATCTCACTAACATTTTCGCATCCTATTTTCCAAAGGTTGGATAATATTTTCCTCTGATACCAACTGTAGGGACCCAAAGCTTGAAGTACATGGAAATTACATTACTTTAGCAGAATAATTAATACATAACAAAAACACACTCACAAGGACCGTAATAGTTTAGTGTCTTTGGAAACATGGAACGTAATCCTTTAATAGTGGGGAATGTTCTTCAACATCTCCCATAAAGATCTTCCCTTTTTTTTCTTACCTAAAACCTTTCTTTATATCCTAAGTAAAAGAAAACATAAAAAGGGTGAGGTCAAATGCTCGGTAAGGGTAATCATGGATACTATGAAACATACCATATACATTTGAACTTAAAAACATGAACATCATGTATAAACATAAAAAGCTTGAGAAATAACACAAAACATTGAAGTACGTAATGAATATGTCATAAAGAAACATTAATAATGATAAAATAGCATGGGAATAAAACATGTAATTGTCGAAACCATTAAGTACATGATATGATTTCCATAGTAGCCAAGGCATTGCTGCCAAGACCATCTTAGTGGAAACAGTCCCTTTCTGAATCGGTTCACCCCTCGTTCCAGTCCTGTATTACTGAACTGGTTTAACTTGCCATTCCAGCCATGTCTATCTCATGAGATATAAATATTTACCCAATGCATTTGGGGGAGATATTGGTCCCACCCATCTCAAAATGAAATCATTCATACTTTTGCCACAAAATAAACATACATCATTCATAGTAACTCAATAAATAAAATGGGTTTCATAAACATCATCCCATAATCACATAATCCATATAAAATAAATGGATATCATTTCATAATAATAAAATTGAAGCCATGTAAATCACTGAGAATTTATACATGAAACATACACATATGAAATAATTTCATCTTAGATGGAAAAATGTTTTGATAAAACACTTGAAATGGATTCTTGAGGAAAATATCATTTCTTCTTCAAAATCAATTTCTTTTCAAAAAACTCCAAGCTATTTTAAAAGATATTTTGCTAAAAATAGTCATGAAATCATTTTAGGAAGCATCATGAAAATAAGTATTTATAAAACTGTAAAATTAGGTTCATGCCGTATAAGTTAAAAAAACATTCTTCTTGTACTTTTGTCGGAAAAGATAAAAAAATCCCTCGTAGGGTAAACAAAAGAATTATTCCTTCTATACCATGGGGTAAAAGTCAAAATGGGTATAAAAGGACTTTAAAAATACATGAATATAATTTTATAAAACATGGACATGGATGATAGAAACAACCCCAGTAAATACTTATTAATAAGTAATCTCGGATAAAAATGAGATTTGCACAATTATCCATTACCTTAGGTCCGATTTTCTTTGTAAGTGTCCGAACATCCAGTATAATGATTTAAATAATGTAATTGACCAATTCCAGAATCATACTTATTGTTATGATATCATATATGGTTCACTTATGACATTATATAACCTGTTCTTTTGTAAATTCCAGGTTAAAGAGCGTTTTGGGTGAAATCATTTCATTTGTCATCCGTGTTTTGTCTTGTAATTGTTCATATAATTACTTAGATCATGATAACTTAATTCCATAATATAAAACATTATTTATATATAATATATATTCATAATATACATATATATAATAGATCATTAAATGTAATGAAATACACCATTCATGGGGACGGTAGGCCGTACGTACGCATGAACGTTGTTTTCGTTTCCTTATTGAGTTGAATTGAATTAAGTAGATGACATACATATATATAAACATAAATCCAGTATCATTATTTTGTCATATATTTCATGATTACATATTATATATATTTTATAATCATTCATGAATGTTTACCGTGGAGAATGAATCTCATCACGTCGTGGAAACGGTAGTCCGTACATACGCACGAGCGATGATATTGTTCTCGTGATTGTGGAATTTTATTGGAGTGTAAGTATACTATTTAAGAATAAATATCACTTTACAATAATCATATATAGTTATTATGTACACCATTATACCCATCCAAGTAAGGTGGTGGTGGAAAATAGATTACACCACGGCGTGAAGACGGTATTCCGTACGTACGCACGCGCGGTGATTTCTTTTTCTGTTGGATTGATAGATGGTGAAATAGGGTTGTTTCATACTTATAATAACATATAATTATATGAGTGATACTGATGTTATTACTTCATAATGAATCAACCTAATAAGAAGAAATGTATGAAGAAATAAAGTTGAAGGAATCGGTAACGGACATTACCTCTTCTTTGAAGCGCCTCTTTGAGATCTCCTTTTAGGGCACTAAAATTGGTCTTTGAGGAAGACAAGAACCTCTAGAATGTTTATAGGGAAGTGGAGAAGAGAATTTGGCAGG
Organism: Viscum album; assembly: GCA_963277665.1. Lineage (NCBI taxonomy): Eukaryota > Viridiplantae > Streptophyta > Magnoliopsida > Santalales > Viscaceae > Viscum > Viscum album. The sequence goes on from OY728155.1 coordinate 1,454,656,470, forward strand.
GTTTGGCCGAGTTTGAAGTCTCAAAATGGTGTGAGGAATAGAGGGAGGAGGTGCCCTTTTATAAGGGAGGAGAGGGGCACCTTTGGAATAACTAAAAATATTATTTTATTATAAAGCCAAATTCGGTTTTAAATAGATCAAAATTGATTTATTTCGAATCTAAAGTGGTTATGGGTCGAATTACTCTCAAACAATAGAATTTAGACAAGTTTAGGTTTCTATTTTAACTTTATCATTTAGATTTAACATTTAGTTAGATAATTTTAATTTTACCGTGTCTTTTTGTTTTCTTACACTATAAGGTTAATAAACTTACTATAAGAAGCCAAACGAACCCCAAGATGTTTATTATTAATATATATAACCTTATCGATATAATTTGGCCGAACCTTATATTTTTGGGAATAAAATAACAATTAATAATATAATAATTGTTTTAAAAACTATTTTATGTCAATTTTGACACTATTTAGTAATTGAATTTTTTGAAAATCATAACAGACTGATTAGTTCGAAAAAAGATAATTATATCAATACTAACATGTCATATTAACCTAGAAATTAGTGGAATTAATAAAAAGTCTGAAATTACATTTATTTGGGTATTTATAACATCAATTATGTCAATATTTCATTAATAAGATAATTACTCCATCATCTTTGTGTCTTAAATAAATTAACTTATTTAAAGTCTAAAAATTAAAAATAAAATATCAATATGTAGGACGTATTTTTATATTTTTAATTAATATTTTTAGTAGAATTTGTCTTATTAATAACCATATATTAAAAATGATATACTTATTAAACATTGATTTTAACTATTTTAACCCTTCTTTAAATTAATTAATAATAAATGTCTTAATCTAATCCAAGTGGGCCTAAATGGTCATATTTTATTCCTACGTTTGTTTTTGGTCGAATTACACTTCTCCAATAGAATTATAACATGTTTTAGGGTAATAATAATATCATTTTTACCCTTAATTACCCTATTTACATTTAACCGCGGTAAAAAAAAGTAAAAAGTTACTATTCACCAAAAATTATTTGCATCTCATTGAACCACATTTTACTTATTGACATCAATCGTGTCTCTCGGAGGTTTGAAATTCCACTCACAGAAGCGGTTAAATTATTTTTTATGAAAAATTCATTTTTTTAACTACCACTTAGTGGTTTCACTATTCATAAAAAAATGAAAGTTTCTAGAAAAATACCAAAAATTAGGCCTAAGATATATTTGATATTATGAACTGAAAAATGATGTCTATTTTACCAAATTCAAAACATATGGTTTCATTACTTAATTTAAAATTTATTTCCCGTCGTCAAAACAAATAGCGTGTTCTAAAGAGAGAATAACTATCAAAAGATTGACAATTGTTCATGTCTGGTTTAAATGTGAAATTAAATCCAATTACCAACAATGTATTAAATTATAAAAATATATTCTAAATATACTTTAAAACCACTAAAATTAATAATTTATCACTGTTAATTATTTCGATTAAAAATGTTGTTTTTAATTAAAATTTAGTAAATTTCACTATTCATCAGAAATTGAAAGTTATCCGAAAAGTACCAAAATTTCACCCTAAGCTAATTTCGATATTCCAAATCCTAAAATAAAGTCCATTTTGAAAAATAATATTTACTTGATTTCAAAAAGTGTATATTACTATTCATACCATCTAGTTTTAATAATATTTTAATAGCATATTGTTGTTTAGTGAAACTCGTAATTGCGTACTACACACGCAATCGAGAAAGGTCGTGATTGCGTGTAATGCAAGGCAAGTCAAGGATGCATGTTGTGCAAGCTTCTTTTGGTGTGGGGTACAACACAAGACATTAATGAAATTAAAAAGAATATTTTAAATAAAATTTCGTGGTGTTACATTCTACCCCCCCTTAAAATGAATTTTGCCCTCGAAATTCGTCGGGGTTATAAACGGTTTTCTCCTCGAATGTTTATTTAATAGAAACCCACATCGTAAAAAAGAGTACCAAATCCAATCTTTAAAAACAGAAGTATGAAACGTAACAGTTACCCAAATAAACTAATCACTGGGTTTCCACATAGATGAAAATATGGATATGGAAGAGAAATCTAACCATCATGTTCTAATGGAGAGTGTTAGAGAACATGGGTATGGAAAATCCAGAAATCAACAATCCATAGATTTGTGATGATCTAAAGTACCACATGATTCATCGGATATATGGGCATGAAGACAATATTTTTAGTTTTCAAGATCATTTCCCTAATGTTGATGAATTAAAATAAATAGTTACATGATTTTGGTACAATCTCACTGTTGTTCGTTAATTAATCAATTTCCACTTCAACCCTTAATGAAATGAAGTGGAACTTGTTATTCGTGATGTGTTAGCAGATCTTGTGATAGAATTATGGGTCATTCCATCTGTCTCAAAAAAAGGTTATAAAAGTTATCAAAAATACATAAGTACATCTATAATGAGATTAATCATATATGGTTCTTAAAATGGACTTATACTTCATATATCAAACTGAATAATATAATAAAACTAGTTTCTACTAAACAGGGACTTCTTGTAGGCCCGTGGTAGGAGATAAAGGCCAGTCACACTTTAGTTGTGGGTTCGATTCTTACAACCTTGTCCGACGCGATGGGTTGTCGCCCATCATGCAGGTTGTCCTTTTTCTAAAACTACATTACAATAACATCCCATAAATAATATCAAAAAAAATGTTCTATCCTTAAGCAATACTAACTTATTTCCAACATAATCCATTCTAATATTTAGGCTTATCTAAAATGATTCGGTCCAAGCTCATAGTATAAAGAAAACGATTACATGAAATGTCATCAACCAAGCATGTGAATACCGTCATTTATCCCCCATATATCTTGTTGGTCACAATCCAATCATGTGAATACAGTAATCATGTATTCTCTTGAAAAATGAATACCTATTAAACCTTAGTGAAAACATGAATGCTGTCAAAAGTTAACTCTTTCCACATACCAAAATCCAAAAATTATATATACTCAAACCATGATATAACCTTCTCTTTATATGAGTCATGAGCTCATGAATACTATCAAACATTTAATTTTCTCCTTATCCCTTCATTATGCGCATATCATCTACATTCCAAAAATATCTGAATAACCTTTCATTTATACTGGTACCATTAATCATACACTTTCAAAACTCAAGGAAAGACAACAGTGTAACAATCCTTAGATTTCTATTTATTCTATAGTACCATGAGATTACTTATACAACATTACACATGATAAACATGTAATCATTCCACTAAATTCTTAAACCATTGACCGAGCTTCAACAATTCATTCATCTCACATATCATTTCTAGTTTTTTCATCATCATCAACATAAATACAACCCATACAACCATACTGATTCTCATCATGAAATTTTCCCTTAGGTCATTGGTTTGCATAATGCTCGTACATTCCACATTTAAAACATTTAAACATTATTGATGTCTTATCAATACCATTATCCTCATCCCTGGTGTTAACTGAACCTTTTCCTTTGCACTTACTGGCTTTGTGTCCTTCTTTTCCACACCCAAAGCATCTTCAAGTTCCTTTGAAACATTCTCCTTGATGCCTCTTCCCACATGATTTATATAGGGGAAATTTAACATTCTTTCTTCTATGATCATCATGAAACTCTATCTTTCTCTTATTAGCCGAGTCAGGAAACTTACCAAATTTTACTTTATTGATCATATTATGAGATTTCTGATTTGGCATAATAATGATGTTTGGACTTCCAAATCCTATTTCATTTGGTTTCTCATGAATAATATCATTCCATTGTCCATCATATGCTCCATTATCATGAATCATCTTGTTTCCAGCCATTTTCTAAAACCCAAAAAGAATAGTGTGAGAGGAAAAAATCACAATAAAGGGGGAGTAACTTCAATATCTAACATCTTTGGTTTAATCTAATATCATTACCATAGTTCTAGGACTATATCATATACGTATACTTATCCTTAGGGACATCCCGAGACATACCATAGAAATATCTCTAGGGATCTCACTAACGTTTTCACATCCTAGTTTCTAAAGGTTGACTAAAATTTTCCTCTGATACCAACTGTAGAGACCCAAAGCTTGACGTACATGGACATTACATTACTTTAGCGGAATAATCAATACATAACAAAAACACACACATAGGGACCGTAATAGTTTAGTGTCTTTGGAAACATGGAACGTAATCCTCAAATAGTGGTGAAAGATCTTCAACATCTCCCATAAAGATCTTCCTTTTTTTTCTTACCTAAAAACTTTCTTTATATCCTGGGGAAAAAACATAACAAGGGTGAGCTCAAATGGTCAGTAAGGCTAAGCATGGATAATATGAAACATACCATATACATTTGAACTTAAAAACGTGAACATTATGTCTAAACATCAAAAGCTTGAGAAATGACACAAAACATGGAAGTACGTAAGGCATATATCATAAAGAAACATTTAGAATGATAATATAGCATGGGAATAAAACATGTAATTGTGGGAACCATTAATCACATGATATGATTTCCATAGTAGCCAAGGCATTGCTGCCAAGACCATCTTAGTGTACAATGTCCCTTTCTGAATCGAGTTCACTCCACATTCCAGTCCTGTATTACTGAACCGGTTTAACTTGTCGTTCCAGCCATGTCTATCTCATGAGATATAAATCTTTTCCCAATGCATTGGAGGGAGATATAGGTCCCACCCATCTCAAAATGAAATCAATCTTACTTGTGCAAAAAAATAAACATATATCATTCATAGTAACCCAATAAATAAAATGGGTTTCATAAACATCATCCCATAATCCCATAATCCATATAAAAGAAATGGATATCATTTCATAATAAAAAAAGTGAAACCATGTAAATCATAGAGACTTTATACTTGAAACATACACATATGAAATAATGTCAAATTAGATGGAAAAAGGTTTTGATAAAACACTTGAAATGAATTCTTGAGGAAAATATCCTTTCTTCTTCAAAATCAATTTCTTTTCAAAAAACATCATGCTATTTTAAGAGAATGAGATTTTGTTAAAAATAGTCATGAAATCTCTTTAGGAATCATCATGAAAATATGTCTTTATAAAACTGTAAAAATATGTTCGTGCCGTATAAGTTAAAAAAACATTCTTCTTGTACTTTTGTCGGAAAAGATAAAAAAAGTTCCTCGTAGGGTAAACAAAAGAATGATTCCTTCTATACCATGAGTTAAAAGTAAAAATGGGTATAAAAGGACATTAAAAATACATGAATACACTTTTATAAAACATGGACATGGATGATAGAAATAACCCCAGTAAATACATATGAATAAGTAATCTCGGATAAAAATGAGTTTTGTACAATTATCCCTTACCTTATGTCCGATTTTCATTTTAAGTGTCCGAACCTGATGTATAATGATTTAAATAATGTCATTGACTTATTCCAGAATCATACTCATTGATATGAAATCATATATGGTTCACTTATGACTTTATATTACCCGTTCTTTTGTAAATTCCATGTTAAAGAGTGTTTTGGGTAAAATCGTTTCATTTGTCGTCCATGTTTTGACTTTAATTATTCATATAATTACTTAGATCATGATTACTTAATTCCAGAATATAAAAGATTATTTATATATAATATATATTCATATTATACATATATATAGTAGATCAGTAAATTGAATGAAATACACCGTTCATGGAGACGGTAGGCCATACGTACGCATGAACACTGTTTTCGTTTCCTTATTGAGTTGAATGAAATTAAGTAGATGAAATACATATATATACACATAAATCCAGTATAATTATTATGTCATATATTTCATGATTTCTTATTATATATATATTTTATAATCATTCATGAATGGTTAATGTGGAGAATTAATCTCATCACGTCGTGGAGACGGTAGTCCGTACGTACGCACGAGCGATGATATCGTTCTCATGATCGTGGAATTATACTTGAGTGTATGTATACTATTTCAGAATCAATATAACTTTAAAATAATCATATATAGTTATTATGTACACCATTATACCCATCCAAGTAAGGTGGTGGTGGAAAATAGATTACACCACGGCGTGGAGACGGTATTCCATACGTACGCACGCACGGTGATTTCATTATCCGTAGGATGGATAGATGGTGAAATTGGGTTGTTTCATACTTATAATAACAAATCAGTATATGAGTGATACTGTTTTTATTACTTCATAATGAAACAACCTAAGAAGAATAAGTGGAAGAAGAAATAAAGTTGAAAGAATCGGTAACAGACATTATCTCTTCTTTGAAGCGCCTCTTTGAGATCTCCTTTTAGGGAACTGAAATTGGTATTTGAGGAAGACCAAAACCTCTAGGATGTTGCTAGGGAAGTGTAGAAGTTATTTGGTTGGGTTTTCCGAGCTTGAAGGCTCAAAGTTGTGTGAGGAAGAGAGGGAGGAGGTGCACTTTTATAAGGGTTGAGAGGGGCACCTTTGGAATAACTAAAAATATTATTTTATTATAAAGCCAAATTAGGTTTTAAATAGCTCCAAATTTATTTATTTCGAATCTAAAGTGGGTATGGGTATAATTCCTATCATCCAATATAATTTAGAAAAGTTTAGGTTCCTATTTTAACCTTATCATTTAGATTTAACATTAATTTAGATAATTTTACTTTTACCATGTCTTTTTGTGTTCTTACACTATAAGGTTAATAAACATACTATAAAAATCCAAACGAACCCCAAGTTGTTTAGTATTAATATATATAACCTTATCTAAGTCATTTGGCATAACCTTATATTTTTAAAAATAAAATTAAAATTAATAATAAAATATTTGTTTTAAAAACTATTTTATGTCAATTTTGACACTATTTAGTAATTGATTTTTGTGAAAATCATTAAAGACTGATTAGTTCTAAAAAAGATAATTATATCAATACTAACATGTCATATTAACATAGAAAATTAGTGTAATTCATAAAAAGTCTCAAATTACATTTATTTGTGTATTTATAACATCAATTATGTCAATATTTCATTAATAAGATAATTACTGCATCATCTTTGTGTCATAAATTAATTAACTTATCTAAAGTCTAAAAATTACAAATAAAATATCATTATGTAGGAAGTATTTTTATCTTTCTAATGAATACTTATTGTCGTATTTATCTTATTTATAAACCTATATTAAAAATGTTATACTTATTAAACTTTGATTTTAACTATTTTAACCCTTCTTTAAATAAATTAATAATAAATGTCCTAATCTAATACAAGTGGGCCTAAATTGTCATATTTTATTCCTAAGGTTTATTTTGGTCGAATTACAATTATAAAATAGAATTAGGACATGTGTTAGGGTAATAATAATATCATTTTTACCCTTAATTACCCTATTTACTTTTAACCGTGGTAAAAAAGAAAAAAGTTACTATTCACCAAAAATAATTTTTATCTCATTGGAACACTTTTTACTTACTGACATAAACCGTGTCTGTTGGATTTTTGAAATTCCACTCACAAATGCGGTAAAGATAAGTTTTATGAAAAATTCATTTTTTTAGCTACCACTTAGTGGTTTCACTATTCATCAAAAAATGAATGTTTCAGAAAAATACAAAAAATTAGGCCTAAGATATATTTGATATTATGAACTGAAAAATGATGTCTTTTTTACCAAATTCAAAACATATTAGTTGCATTACTTAATTTAAAAATTAACTTCCGTCGTCAAAAAAAATACCGTGTTCTTAAGAGATTATAACAATCAAAAGATTGTCAGTTGTTCATGTTTGGTTTAAATGTGAAATTAAATCTGATGACCAACATTGTATTAATTTGTAAAAATATATTCTAAATATACATTAAAAACACTCAAATTAATAATTTATCACTATTAATTATTTCGATTAAAAATGCTGTTTTTAATTAAAATTTAGTAATTTTCACTATTCATCAGAAAATGACAGTTATCCGAAAAGTACCAAAATTTCACACTAAGAAAATTTCGATATTCCGAATCCAAAAATGAAGTCCATTTTGAAAAATAAAATTTACAAAATTTCAAAAAGTGGTTATTACTATTCATAACGGCTAGCTTTAATAATATTTTAATAGCATATTGTTCTTTAGTGAAACTCGTTATTGCGTACAACACACACTATCGAGGAAGGTCGTGATTGCATGTAATGAAAGGCATGTAGAGGATGTGTGTTGTGCAATCTCCTTTTGGTGTAGCGTACAACACAAGACATTAATGAAATTAAAAAGAATATTTTTCATAAAATTTCGGGGTGTTACGTGCCTGGTCCAGCAAAATCCATGCGGAAGCATCTACCGTCCAAGAGTGAATGGAGTGGGAGGAGGCGGGTCAACATTTCGACCGTCGCCCCGCCGAAAGATGATAGAAAAAAATCAACTATTTAATATTCTATAACAAGGGATCTCTAGTGAAGGTTGTAGCGAGCAGCATAATGACTCACTGTATAAAGGGCAAAAAAATGATGGAAAACAATCACACACCCTACACAAACCATTTACAAATTCATTCACTTTTCCAAAAATGGAAAATTTATTTATAATATTAAAAGCATGAAAAGGAAAGTGTGATGGTCAAGGCATATGCCTACTCGGGCAATGCCATTTGAGTTAGACGACTTTGATAAGACAATTTATATTATTCAAATAAATCAATAACTAAATTTCCACAAAACAAACACCAACAAGATGCATATGAAAGACTGAAAACAAATCTAAACATGATACAAAAAACAATCACTACTCTTTGGATTAGAATACAACATACCTCTGTTGGAGGTGTTTTATTATAAAATAATGGCATTGATTTATCACACAATTCATTTAATTATATTTAAAAATTATTCTAAATCTCATTCAGCACAAATCAAATGCAATAATTTAAGAAAATAGATCAACATAAATATCAATATGAATTTACGAAGACAGCGCACCTCCGTTGGAGGGGTTTTATTATGAAAACATGACATTATTTATCAAACGAAACAATTATATTAAATAATAGTTATTCAAGATATTAAATTCAATATAATTAAGCAGAATTAAGAAATAAGCTAAATTCAATTCAAATAATTATTCAATTAAAGAGTCTAGACGAGGGATCCTACCTCAAGGTGGAACCGAACCGTCCACTTCGGTCTTGGCTTTCTAGATAACTGTTTCTACTCCCCCTATAACATCCCAAGTAAGTAATGAATAATATATACTTTTATCTATGTCTATTAATGAATTAGATAGTATTTCAGAGGCTTAAAATGAAAATAAATATAATCTTAAGCATGGAATTCCCTAATATTCTTAAAAGATTGTTTTACTGCCTTTTGATGAAAAACCCTTTTTAAATCAAACTTTTGACAATTTGATAATCTATATTTTTCAAAATAAACATATTCATTATGACTGGGACATTGAAATTTACATTGGATAAATTTTTGGTATTTTTCTGACAATGTTCATTTTTTTAATGAATAGTGAAAAATACTGCATTTTACATCAAAACTGCGTTTTCATTTAATTTAATTATATGGTTAGATTATATTTTAAATTGGAATTAAAGTTTAATCTGAATATATTTTTACGATTTAATCCAATGGTGGTCATTAGGATTAATTTCAATTTGGAATTGGGCATAAACTAATGCCAAACTTTTCATAGATATTGTTTCAAAAAAACCCGCTATTTGTTTTGACAACGGGAATTATTTTTAAATCAATTATTGAAATATCTGTGTTTAGAATTTGGTAAAATGGATTACATATTTGGAATCATAAGGTCCAAATTATGTAATCAAGACTCTTTTGTTTTTTGACATTATGAATAGTAACGACGGTAATTATCATTATTTATCTTGGTTAATGAGTAATCGGGTATATAATGATAATAAAATAATATCATAATAATACAAAAATGACACCAAAATGTGTCCTAATTTTACTGGTTGTATCATTACCGACCATGGGATGCCTTGTTCCAAACTTGGGGGCCCCATGAAATCACTTTGGTGAGAAAGTGACTTTTTATCTTTTTATTTTTTTAAAGATTGTTAAATATAACAAAGAATGTATCACCTAAGTAAAATATTTTCAATTTTGTCTAAATAAATGATATTTTGGACTATAAATAGTCATTGGAATTCTAAAAAGGTTTTCTACGTCATAGTATTTGTATTTATTTTTAGACATTAAATAAATTAAATTATTTATGACATCATAATGATGCAACGATGACCTCATTATTTGACGATTTAAATAAAATGGAAAGATAATGTAAAATCTACGACCTAAACCTGTCCAAAACCTATTGGGTGGGTATATTTCGAACTCTTATCACCTTAACCTTTGATTATATCAATTTGGGACCTTTTGAATCCGAAAATCCTTTTCAAATAAAGTAACATTTCTTTACTTTCCAAGAGTGCCCCTCTTCTTCTCTTATAAAAGGCCCACACCTCTATATCATTACCCACACATAAAAAACATTTGGCTTGGCGAAAACCAGCCCATTTTGTCTCTTCACTTCCCTCTCTTACTCTTTTAAGCCTCACTTTGGGCAGAAGTCTTCCCAAGGAAGCCTTTGAGCTCAATCCAAAGGGAGTTACCCGATTTTAAGGTAATGTCTTCACTTGAGTCCTTTTGTTTTATTTTGCTTCTCCAACCCCCTAAACTCTTTTTATTCATTTATTTTGTAACAAATCCAGTATATTCAATATACTAGGATGTTTTTATAATAATGATTATATCTACAATTACACACACCTACATCTAATGATTAAAGTACATACTGTTTCCGTGGATGGTGAATTTATGCCTCCCGAAACGATGATTGTTTAACATTCTTTTAACACCTTCAAAGGTGGCCATCAAGATGTCACTATATTTATATATGATATATAATATTTATATGTTTTCCTTAAGCTTCTGTATTTTTCATTTCATGCATACCTTTATGGTTTCCATTATGGGTAAACGCGATATCTTTATTTAAGGAAGTGCGGACTACAGCCCCCTCAAAGTGATATGATTCGTTAATGCCATATTTGGGACGTATAAAGGATGGATATAAAGTTATTATATATGATATTACATCGGATTTTAATATACCTTTATATCATTATGATTACATTCTATAAAATATGAAATATAAATGAAAGTAGCGTTCATTCGTACATACGGCATACCGTCTCCATGAACGGTGCATTTCATTTCTTACCTCTAAATGATTATGTAATATTATAAATGCATGAATGTACTGAATATATATGAAATATATGATATCTATATCATGAATACCATTCTGGATATAATGGATACATGAACAACTTGTAATTATAAAGGGCTTATTTTTGACTCAAGTACCAATGATCGTTAAAACGACCGTTATTAACTTTAATATTTACATAGTGTTCATGACATGGCAATAAGTGATATAAAAGGAATAGTAAACTTGAAAAAAGGTTCTTAAAAAAGTAGAAATTAACTCAAGTTTATTATTCAAGAGATTAAAGAACGACCGAGTCAAGTCGGACCCGAGGTATGGGACTTCGTCTCAATCTCCTTTCATTGAGGCATATTTGGTTTTATACTCAACCTTCTTTTATATGGTGTATAAACCACTTTGACATTTACGTTTATCCAAAAGGATTCTATTTTATATGAAGATGTTTACTAAATGACAAAAGGGAAGGTTTTGTCGTACGTATGCGGCGACAACGACTTCTCTGCCACCGTGACCATTATTTGAGTTTCGGCTTCCTCTACAAACCATACCTTCTTTTTAAAAGAAAAATAAATACCATGATTTACTTTTCTTTTATTTTGGTATTGAAAATGGGTTTCATAATGTTTTTATATAAATGTGTTGTATTGATATCTTGTGATTGAAAGGTGGAAGTGTTATGTTTCCTTTATACATGTTTTATGTGATACGATTATGTTGAGGTTCTTGGGCATTATTATGAAGACGAGTGGTTCCATGATAAAATAAGGGTGGGTGAGCCCGATATAGCTCTCCAATGCATTGGGTAACGCGAAGGAGTGAAACATTAAGGTTTCTACGAAGAGATTTAGGGAATATACTGTGATGGGTATTCCAAACGTAACCAATAGGGTTACTCCCTACGTAAGAATGTTATGAATGCCTCAAGTTACCTTTATGTCTTATGATTTCTATGATTTATTCATGATTTGATGAGGTATGTTTTATGGGTAAAGTATGATTTCATTCTTATGTATATATGAACTCATGTTTCCTTTCCATATTTTTTTTATATAACCCATACTGAGCTTTTTATGCTCATCCCAAGTCTTCTTAGAAATGTTTTTCACAGGTCAAGGGATAGGTACATGATATGATGATATTGTCATGGAAGTTTCAACAAAGAATCCATGTTTTATTTTAAATATGTTCCATTGATTGGAAAAAATGAATACTGCCTTTATGTAACCACTTTGTTTAAATGAGGAATGTAATGCAAGTTTTATGATCTAATTCTATAAAACTCTAAACCTGAAAAGATCCTTAATGTGTAATCTTGTAATAACTCAAGATTAAGTAAGGTTTAAGTCTGGGGCCTTATAGTTGGTATCAGAGGTCGGTTTAGATAACTTTAGGAGATAGAATTCTATTAAATGATTATCCAAATTTTTTTTAAAATGATATATCATTTTATGATTACCATGTCGCTTCATCTAAGAGATGTTTCTTCAGAATGGTTTTCCGTAGATGAAATAGGGAAGTAGTGCTAGGAAGGCATACAGAACGAAATAAACATCTGAATCAGCATCCTGAGATGGTCGGAATTGGAACTGAATAGTTATTTGCAGTAATGGCGCAGTTGAATCAAGAAATAAATGGTGGTGGTATCCATCCACGAGATCAACCATATCAACCGCAGAGGAAGATGTCAGTGGTGTAACATTTCATAAGGAAACAAACCCCATCATTTAGAGGATCATCTGACACTGTGTTAGCTGAAGGGTGGATTAAAGCACTGGAGAAGACATTCGATGTCATGGGGTGTTCAGAAAATCAAAATGTTAGTCTTACTATTTACCGTTTGGAGGGTGAGGCAGATCAATGGTGGTCTATGGTTAAAAATATCTGGGATGCCGATAAGATTTATGCCCTTGACTGGGATGAATTCAAAGGTATGTTTTTTGAGAAATATTTTTCTAAGGCTGTTCAACTTAGGATGGAAAATCAATTCTTGGAATTGAGGCAAGAGGAAGACTCAGTGGCTGCCTATGAAGAAAGGTTCACATGATTGTCAAGGTATGCTCCAAATTTTATCTGAGACCTTGATAGTAAAATCAATCATTTTTACTCAGGATTAAAGCCAATATATCGAAGGGAATTAGCTTCTCGTGAGTTTAAAAGTTATGAAAATCTTGTTAGATGTGCTGAGAAGGTGGAAATGGAGTTTGCTGATGATTAAGTGTTCTATAACAACCAGCAGAAAAAGAGACCGATGTGGCAGGAGAAAGGTAATAATTCTTCAAAAAAGTCTGATGGTAAGAAAACTGAGTTTCCAGTTTGTGATAAATGTGGAAAAAGGCATTCTAGGGAATGTATTTTGAATTCTGGAAAGTGCTACCGATGTGGTAAGATGGGACATAAGGCTCTTGATTGCACTGAAAAAGATCAAGGTGAAGGTAAGAACAAATTTGATTTACAGTTAGTGAAATGTTTTAAGTGAAATGAGATGGGTCACTATACAAACGAGTGTCCGACAAAGATCTTGAGTGATGGGAAGCAGTTAGACTACAAGCAGAAAGGGGTGGTGAAATAATTTCCAACTACTTCAGCAGATATCGGACAATCAAATGAAGTTGTATCATGTACTTTGTTTGTTTTTTCAGATTATGCCAGTGTGTTGTTTGATTTGGGGTCTACACGTTCTTTCAGCTCTGAAACCTTTCTAGTAAAATGGGCATACCATCTCAAGAAATGACTCCTGAACTAGTGGTAAAAACACCTGGGGGAAATGTTGAGGCAAAAAGAATTTATAAGAATCTTCCTATCCTTATCTGTGGAAAGAACCTACTTGCAAACCTTATTGTTCTACCTCTAGTAGAGTTTGATGTAATCTTGGGTATGGATTGACTCTCTATTTACCATGCTAAGATTGACTGTAGAGATAAAGAAGTTTCTTTTCAGAAAGACTTTCAGTTTGTGTACTAGAATGAACCCTTACTGTTGATAACATATCAAGAGGCCGAGAAACGTGTAAAATATGGAAATGAATGTTACCTTAAACATATTGTTGAAAACAAGGGAACTGTTTAGATTAATGATGTGCCAGTGGTAAATGAGTATCATGATGTTTTTCTGGATGAGTTTTCTAGAATAATACCAGATCAGGAAGTTGAATTTACTGTTGACTTAGTTCCTGATGCTAATACAATTTCAAAACCCCCTTATCCAGTGGCTCAAGTTGAACTTTAAGAGTTAAAGAAACAATTACAGGAGTTATTAGATAAAGGTCTCATTCGACCTAGAACATCACCATGGGGTGCTCATGTCTTGTTTGTTAAAAATAAAGATGGCTCAATGAGACTTTGCATTGATTATAGGTCCTTGATTAATATCACTGTTAAGAACAAATAACCTTTGCCTCATATCGATGATTTGTTTGTTCAGCACCAGGGAGCTCAGTATTTTTCAAATATTGACCTGAGATCGGGGTACCATCAGCTGAAGGTAAAGGAAGAAGATGTTCCGAAGACTGTGTTTCGTACAAGATATGGCCATTATGAATTTTTAGTAATGCCTTTTGTGCTAACCAATGCACCTGCTGTATTCATGGAATTAATGAATAGAATTTTCCATGAGTTCTTGGATAAGTTTTTGTGGTTTTCATTGATGATATTTTGGTATTTTCTAAAAGTAAAGAGAACAATGAATGAAATTTAAGGATTATCTTGCAAACCTTAAAATAAAAGAAACTGTATGGAAAATTCAGCAAGTGTGATTTTTGGTTTCAACAAATTTCTTTCATAGGACACCTTTTTTATAAAGATGGGATAACCGTTGATCCTGCAAAAACAAAGGTTGTTGAAGATTGGCCAAGACCCACAAATGAAACAGAGATTCGTAGTTTCCTTGGTTTGGCAGGCTATTACCGAAGGTTTGTTAGAAATTTTTCACGGTTATCTAGTCCAATGACTAAGCTAACTCGGAAGGGTGTTAAGTTTATCTGGACAAAATAATGTGATGATTGTTTTTAGGAATTGAAAAGAAGATTGGTGAATGCTCCAGTTTTGGAACTACCTTCCAGGAATGGTGAGTTCGTTATATACAGTGATGCTTCATTTAAAGGACTTGGTTGTTTCCTAATGCAGAATGATCAGGTAATTGCTTACGCTTCACATCAGTTGAAAACCCATGAGGTATATTACCCTACACATGATTTGGAATTAGCTTCTGTTGTTTTTGCTTGAAAATTTTGGAGGCATCATTTGTATGGAGTAACGTGTGAAATATATAATGATCACAAAAGTTTAAAGTATATATTCACTCAGAAATAATTGAACACGAGACAAAGTAGATGTCTAGAATTAATCATGGATTATGATTGTACAATTCATTACCATCCAGGAAAAGTAAATAAAGTGGTTGATGCTTTCAGTCGAAAAAGTAATGCTTCATTAGCAATGATGAATTTGGAACATGATCCTTTGGTTAAGGATTTGATGAACTTTGGCATAGAAGTTGTTGGTGCAGGATGTTATTCTATTTCGTTTCATGTATTAGTGAGATCATCTCTGTCAGACAGAATCAAGCAAGCACAGAAGCCAGACAGTGAGTTGCAGAAAAAGGTAGAGCTGGTTCAGAAAGGTATGTTTCATGAATTCAACGTTGATAGTGATTGTGTTTTGATATTTGGGAAGAGATTGTGTGTGCCTTGTGAATCACAGTTGAAGAGAGAGTTGTTATGGGAAGCTTAGAGTTCTTCGTTTTCAGTTCATCCAGGCAGTACTAAGATGTATAGAGATCTTCAGGAGTATTTCTGGTGGGATGGAATGAAAAGAGATATTGCTGATTTTACTATGAAGTGTTTGACATGTCAACATGTTAAAGCAGAGCGACAGTTATCGAAAGGGATTCTTTAGCCTTTACCAGTGCTAGAGTGGAAATGGGAGAATGTATCCATGGGCTTTTTTGTGGGATTACCGAAGACATCTCGAGATAATAATGAAATCTGGGTTATTGTTGATCACTTGACTAAATCTGCTCATTTACTTGATATACGAGATACTTATTCCCTATATCAGCTTTTCCGTTTGTATATTAAAGAGATAGTCAGGTTACATGTAGTTCCCCTCTCCATTGTATCTGATCATGATCCCAGGTTCACTTCTATCTTTTGGAACGGTCTTCAGAAGTCGTTGCGTACTGAATTAAATTTTAGTACATATTTTCATCCTCAATCAGATGGGCAATCAGAACGAACAATTCAGACCATGGAGGATATGCTACGAGCTTGTTCGATGGATTATTAGGGAAGTTTGGACCAACATCTTTCTTTTGTTTAATTTTCATATAATAACAGTTTTCATTCTAGTATACAGATGACATCATTTCAGGCATTATATGGGAAGTGGTGTCGAACTCCAGCTTTCTGGGATGAAGTGGGTGAAAGAAAGTTGATGGGACCAGAATTGGAAGAAGAGTTGGTAGAAAAAGTTCAGCTGATACACAAACACGTGAGAAAAGCTTAGAGTAGGAAGAAGAGTTATGCAGACAACAGGAGGAAGGATCTCACTTTTGAGTTAGGTGATCATGTTTTTCTAAAAGTACCACCATGGAAAAGTGTGATGCGATTTGGTAAGAGAGGAAAGCTGAGTCCAAGGTTCATTGGACCATAAGAAATTCTGGAGAGAGTTGGATCAGTTGCATACCGGGTGGCTTTACCTCTGAGTTTATCTCAGGTACACAATGTTTTTCATGTTTCGATGCTGAGAATGTACATTCCAGATCCATCTCATGTTTTGAGTCCATAGGTAGTTTAGCAGGAAGAGAACCTTTCTTATGGGGAACAACCGGTCCAGATTTTTGACCACAGGGAGCAAGTGTTACGGAATAAGGTGATTAATCAGGTAATGATTTTGTGGAAAAACCACATGATGTTAAAGGCAACATCGGAATCTGAAAATTAAATGAGGGATAAGTACCCCCATTTATTTGATAAGTAAATAAATTGCGGGGACACAATTTTCTAAAGGGGGGAAGGCCATAACTTCCCAAGTAAGTAATGAATAATAGATATTTTTCTCTATGCCTATTAATGAATTATATAGTGTTTTTGAGGCTTAAAAGGAAAATAAATCCAATCGTAAGCATGGAATACACAAATATTCTTAAAATATTGTTTTACTGCCTTTTGATGGCAAACCATTTTTAAATAAAACTTTTGACAATTTTATAATCTATATTTTTCAAAATAAACATATTCATTATGATTGGGACATTGAAATTTACATTGGATAAATTTTTGGTATTTTTCTGACAATGTTCATTTTTTAATGAATAGAGAAACCTACTGCATTTTACATCAAAACTACTTTTTCATTTAATTTAATTATATGGTTAGATTATATTTTTAATTGGTCTTAAAGTTTAATATGAATATATTTTTACCATTTAATGAAATTGTGGTCATTAGGATTAATTTCACTTTGGAATTGGGCATAAACTAATGCCATACTTTTCATAGATATTGTTTCACAAAAACCCGCTATTTGTTTTGACAACGAGAATTATTTTTAAATAAATTATTGCAATTTCTGTGTTTGGAATTTGTTAAAATGGATAACATATTTGGAATCATAAGGTCCAAATTATGTAATCAAGACTCTTCTGTTTTTGGACATTAAGAATAGTAACGACGGTAATTATCTTTAATTATCTTGATTAATGAGTAATCGGGTAGTTAAGGATAATAAAATAATATCATAATAATAAAAAATGACACCAACATGTGTCCTAATTCTACTGGTTGTCTCATGGCCGACCATGGGATTGATTATGACAAACTTGGGGTCCCCATGAATTCACTTTTGTGAGATAGTGACATTTTATCATTTTATTTTTTAAAGAATGTTAAATGTAACAAAGAATGTAGCACCTAAGTAAAATATTTTTAATTTTGTCTAAATAAATGATCTTTTGGACAATAAATACTCATTGGAAATCTAAAAAGATTTTATACATCATAGTATTTTTTTTTAATTTTTAGACATTAAAAACCTATTGGGTGGGTATATTTCAAACCCTTATCACCATACCCTAGAATTATATCAATGTGGGTCCTTTTGAATCTGAAAATCATTTTCAAATAAAGTAACATTTCTTTACTTTCCAACAGTGCCCCTCCTCTTCTCTTATAAAAGGCCCCCACCTCTATCTCCTTACCCACACTTCCAAAGCCTTTGGCTCGGCCCACTACTACCCATTTTGTCTCTCCACATCCCTCTCGTACTCCTTGAAGCCTCACATTGGGCATAAGTCCTCCCAAGGAAGCCTTTGAGCTCATACCAAAGGGAGTTACCTGATTTTAATGTAATGTCTTCACTTGAGTCCTTTTGTTTTTTTTTTGCTTCTCCAACCCCCTAAACTCTTTTTATTCATTTCTTTTGTAACAAATACAATATCTTCAGTATACAAGGATGTTGATATATGAAGTATTAGAGCTACACTTACACACACCTACATTTAATGGTTAAAGGACATATTGTTTCCGTGGATGGTGAATTTATGCCTCCCGAAATGATGATTGTTCAAAATTCTTTTAACACCTTCAAAGATGGCCATTAAGATGTCACTATATTTATATATGATATATAATATGTTTATGTTTTTCATTAAACTTCTGTATTTTTCATTTTGGGCATACCTTTATGGTTTCCATTATGGGTAAACGCGATATCATCATTTAAGGAAGTGAGGACTACCGCCCCCTCAAAGTGATGTGATTCGTTAATGCCATATTTGGGATGTATAAAGGATGGATTTAAAGTTATTATATATGATATTACACTGTAATTATAATATACCTTTATATAATTATGATTCCATTCTATAAAATACGAAATAGAAATGAAAGTAGCATTCATGCGTACGTACGTCTTACCATCTCCAGGAACGATGTATTTCATTTCTTACCTCTAAATGATTATGTAATATTATAAATGCATACATGTACTAGATATATATGACATATATGATATCTACATCATGAATACAGTTCTGGATATAATGGATACATGAATAACTTGTAATTATAAATGGATTATTTTCTACTCAAGTACCAATGATCGTTAAAACAACTGTTATTAACTTAAATAATTACATAGTGTTCATGACATGGAAATAAGTGCTATAAAAAGAATAATGAACGAGAAAAAACGTTCTTAAAAAAGGAGAAATTAACTCATGTTTATTATTCGGGAGATTAAAGAACGACTGAGTCAAGTCGGACCCGAGGTATGGGACTCCGTCTCAATCTCCTTTCATTGAGGCGTATTTTGTTTTATACTAAACCTTATTTTATACGGTGTATAAACCCCTTTGACTTTTACCTTTATCCAAAAGGAATATTTTTTATATGAAGCATTTTTACTAAATGACAAAAGGGAATGTTTTGTCGTACGTATGCGGCGACAATGACTTCTCTGCCGCCGTGACCATTATTTGAGTTTCAGCTTCCTCTACAGGCCATACTTTCTTTTTAAAAGAAAAATAAATACCATGTTTTACTTTTTCTTTTATTTTGGTATTGAAAATGGTTTTGATAATGTTTGTATATCAATGTGTTGTATTGATATCTTATGATTGAAAGGTGGAAATGTTATGTTTCCTTTATGCATGTTTTATGTGATACGATTATGTTGAGGTTCTTGGGTATTATTATGAAGACGGTTGGTTCCATGATAAACTAAGGGCGAGTGAGCCCGATATAGCTCTACAATGCATTGGGTAACATGAAGGAGTGAAAGGTTAAGTTTTCTCTGAAGTGATTTAGGGAATATACTGTGATGGGTATTCCAAACCTATCTAAGAGGGTTACTCCCTACATAGGAATGTTATGAATGTCTCAAGTTACCTTTATGTCTTAAGATTTCTATGATTTATTCATGATTTGATGCGGTATATTTTATGTGTAAAGTATGATTTAATTCTTATGTATATATGAACTCATGTGTTCCTTTCCATAATTTTTTTATATAACCCATACTGAGCTTTTTATGCTCATCCCAAGTCTTTTTTGAAATGTTTTTCACAGCTCAAGGGAGAGGTGCATGATATGATGATAGTGTCAAGGAAGTGTCATGAAAGAATCCATGTTTTATTTTAAATATGTTCCATTGATGGGAAAAAATGAATACTGTCTTTATGTAACCACTTTGTTTATATGTGGAATGTAATGCAAGTTTTATGATCTAGTTTTCTAAAACTCTATACCTGAAAAGATCCTCAATGTGTAATCCTATAATAACACAAGATTATGTAAGGTTTAAGGCTGGGGCCTTATACCCCCACTGGGTATACGCACCTTCAAACACATGCAAGGACACCTAGACCCTATGCACACACCCGCATGGCCATGAGCATCTTCATGGGGATCTTTCACGTAAGCTTATATGCATATACTACTCTCCACTCACCTACGTCTATAATAATATATATATACATTGGAACACATAGCCCCATACGTGCATAATCAGTACCATTGTTGACTATACATGTAACGGGGGAACCCACATACATATACTGTCTTACCTATTCACACGCAGGTGAGTCTCCCATAACATGGATACTCAAAACCAATGAGCAGGGATCAACACACTACACAAGGGATATTAGAAACATTAAAACACATAAAGGATGCTACATAACTAGTGAGAAACCAACCAATGAAATTAAAGCCTTACCAAGATTTGGAGAACCAAATCTACCTGAACCAACACGAAATGATCCACCACCCTACTGAAAACATACTATGGATTCAAAAACATTGAAATACAAAAATACATGTGGTGAAAGACTTGTAGTAACCATATAATATTACCTTGGATCAAAGACAGTGGATTGAATCAATCTGAACCCCATCCCACCCCCTTCGCAGAATATAATTACCCTTAGTCCACAGAAATAAGTAAAAGAACTATGTTCCGAATGCAATAAAGAAAACAGAATAAAAACTAAACTAAAACATAGATGTCTTAGGTGACTATACATGTCACTGCCCAACATATAAGAACCACAATTCCCCATGGGTGAAATCATGTTGCTTCAAGAAAGGGGGAAATAGTTCCATGTTTCAATATGATACTATAAAATAGTACATTCCTATTAATTAACAATTATTATTCCTTTTAATGGTATATAATTTGTTGGGCTTGAGTTTCAGCTTAATTTGGGTTTTTTTGATACACATTTTTATACCACCTGATAATAAATGTTTACTAGAAGACATAATTTCTAATCAAATAGAATATATCATAACAAAAATTGGATCCACACCAATAAAGAAGGTTGAACATTATAAGAAATAATGTTTGATCACAGAGTCTAATTTGTTATAAAAGGATAAACCAAAAAAATGAAAAACATTTGAGAGATCTCTAATTGCTCAAGTGAATATGAAATTTTCAAACAATAAAAAACATGTGAAAGAAGAGAAACCAATTTTTCCTCAAAAGTAATGTTTAGAATGTGAGAAATAATAAAGAGAAAATAAAATCAAACACATTTGAACTTCAAAGAAATGTTCTCTAGTGTTGAGAAAAATTCCTAATAACATAAAAGTTGATAAATCCACCATATTACAACACTTTTTTATATAAAAGAACATTCGAATGAAAATTTCATATAACATGAAGTTCACATATATATATATTTTTTATGGAAAATAAATATTCAAAATGAATCCTTCAAATAGTGTTGTTATTCCATGGAAAAAATCAACATGCAAAAAATAAAAAAAATGCATTCTTGTTAATCACTAAAAAAGTCCCCCCCTACCCCACTGCACCACCCCTCTTACACCCCCTACCCCACCCCCCTGCACCCTCTACCCTGACCCATCCCCCTTCTAGTTTTCCTCCCCCACTACCATCCTTGTACCCCCTGCCCCACCCACTTGCACCCCCTTCGAGGCAGACCACCACCCTCCCCTTCCCCAGTAGACCACCTCCGGACCCATGCTCTACAGACCTCCCCCCTCCCCCTCCCCCCTCCAACTACACCCTTCCCCTCCCCTACAGACCACCCCCCTTCCCCCCTGCCCTGTAGTCCTCCCTCATTCCCCCTTCCCTGCAGACCTCCCCCATGCCCCATGCCCCCTCCACCCACCCCACCCCCTTCCCCCTACCCCCTTCACCCTGCCCCCTACCCCTAACCCCTCCCCCTACCTGTGACAATCGGGTCCCAGTGACAACACAATCACCCCACCTTAACATGGTCGTCGGGTCCTGGCCCACCAGGTACCACCGGTCTCCCCGCAGACACGTGGGGCCAACCCCAGGGTTCACCCACATACCTGGATGGGTCATCTGACTAATGAAAGCCCGCACAAGCCAACACATGTCCTTTCCAGTGTGATTTTTCCTCACTCACACACACCCTATGAAACTTCCCAAAAGGTCACCCATTCTGATCACTATTCAAAGCCAAGCACGCTTAACTGTGGTGTTCTAATCAGACAGGCTCCCGAAAAGGAAGGTGCAAATAGTTGATTTGAGTCATATCTTTTATTCATTTAACCATTTATCATTTGAGGATGTTACACTACTCCTCACCCCTACCCCATGCCCAATTCCCCCGGCCCCCTGCCCCCTCCCCTGCAGACCTCCCCCCTTCCCTTTCCCTCTACCCCTACCCCTGCCCCCCTCCACTATCACCCCTCACCATTCCCCACCCCCATGACCACACACTGTATGTTTTCATCCATAGGAACCTTATTCTAGGAAAGCCTCAATATTAGTGTACACCATGAGGGGAGAATACATCTTTTATACTTGCCAATCTAGTGTGTGGTTTGTTGAATCAGGTGTTGATATAAGTTCTTGAAATCATTTATTCCATTAGGAGTAGGTTCCCAGATGAGCATGTCATCCTGCATTAGATATTCTTAATTAGAGATAATATCTATAATATCATCATGGAGAGTTTCCATGTTTTCAATCCGATCATTGATTGTAATTCCATCTTGTATGGAATGGAGAGTTCAACTAATCTGCTCAACCAAGGGGGTGGCCAACCATTTTTCATACCAGAACATGAGAGGTGATTTAATGTTGACCATCCAGAACAAAGACCACATAATCTTTAGGCTGATTGATTTCAATACTGGCCATATAGAATATTCCATGTACATGGAGTTACCTGTGATCATTTTATCAAGAAAACTTGATCTGAGAAACTTTAGAGTCTCAGCCACTTGACAGATATCTCTCGAGAAATCAGTCCTGGTTATTTCCTCCGGAACATCATGCAAGAAGCATTCAAGAGCATTTATTTCATTATCTAGTAGACTGAATTTCATTTTGCTCCAGTCCTTCAATTTGTTCTTCAGCATTTTTAGTTTCAAGATGCATCTAAGAGGGTTAATATTAGAGCTATTTGTACTCCATGTATCTTGAATAATCTTTGAGTAATCTGACAGATAGGACCACACATTATTGAACATTGATTTGTCATAAATTGATGAACACCATTTGATTTTTGTGATGTGTTTGATTCCATTTTTTTATTGACAAGTTTAACTTCTTTCTAGCGTTTTCCATGTTAATTGTGAGCAAGAGTTGAATCTTCCAATACCAGATCCCTGACATGTGTAATACTTGCTCGATCATCCATCAACATCTCAGGTCGATCACAAATATCCATAACAGTGTTGGTGGTATTCTTTTGTTATATTTCATTCAAAACTATAGACATTCCACTTACTATGGAATCATTCAAATACCTTGAAATAATCTCCAACAGGAAGTCCTCATCTTGGATGTCAAGAGAAATGGAAAGGATGTCCGAAGTAAGCTACTTTCTACCTTCAAAATCATGGAAAGGTGATTCTACTGTATATGTAACCTGTTCAGTCCCTGTGATTCCATTAGAAACCATATTTGTTTCCTCATGCACAATTACATAATTTCTAGAATAACCATCTTATATGCGCTCATCCTCCTCCACCAAAACTTCCCTCAATGAACTATCCCCAAGAGACTTTTACCATCACAATCCTTTATTTGATTCATATTCATTCATGAGCCTTCATATTGACAGAATCATTATTTTTCCCTCTTGAAAATTCTCTCGAAGCCTTGTTCGTGTTGAATGGTTGGACCATCATCTGGAAAAATTGACACTGCTACTGAGTTTGTCCTACAGATTTTCATTTATTTTAGAATCGAGGAAGGTTATTGGATTCAAAGCTTACCTTCATATGGTGATCATTTTCAACTATGGAAATTTGGTTTTGTGGTGGAACTCCCATATTTATCTCCATTAGAACCCTTTCATACTAGACATGTTCACCATGTATCATTTGCTGATAAACCTTCATCATCAAGGTGTTATCATTCATGGGTTTTTGAAGTGGATTTATTGAAACTCTTTAGGTGTTATAGTTTTTCGTGGATGTCCCTTTATTTCTCAGGGAAGAACATCAAATTCATCAAATATGTTTTGGGAATCTAGAAAGGAGATACCATATCCTTAATCTTAATCATTATATATCAAGATAAATATTATAGAAATATTAATAAGAACATCCATGAATGAAATGTAGCTTTATTTGAGTTATGAATTCTTGTAATTGGAAAATATCAATTGATGTTCGCGAATGATGCCATCATTTTTGATAGTTAATGTAAACTCATAATTCATAAAAAAATAAGGACTATAAATAAATTCAAGGGATATATTCATATTCCTCCGTGACAAACATGTGGTATTTTGAAAACCATTTTCTAAAACAATAAATCAATTATGGAAACATGTTTTCAAATCAATTAGGAATATATCGAATTCAAATTAAATTTTTATGAAGAGGGAACCTACCTCAACCTCAAGAAGCATTTTATTCTAACGACGACAACATGAATATTCCTTTTTTCCCCTTGTACGCATATGAAACATCACACATATATAAGGACATCTAGCACCTATGTTCATATTTTCATGGCCAAATTTGCAGAAGGGAGTCCTTATATGTATGTTTATACTTGCATATACCCCTATACACTTACACATGTCTACATTTTTCATATCTATATATAAGCACACTAATCCCAAATATATATATTCATAATACCATGAGTGAATATATATAAAGAGGGAACATATATATGTATATTTATACCTATGAATACACATGTATGTCTTCGTCAATGGAGA
Organism: Viscum album; assembly: GCA_963277665.1. Classification (NCBI taxonomy): domain Eukaryota; kingdom Viridiplantae; phylum Streptophyta; class Magnoliopsida; order Santalales; family Viscaceae; genus Viscum; species Viscum album. Next base: position 1,454,681,958 of record OY728155.1, read on the forward strand.
TATGAATCCACCTCAAAGAAATTCAAAATGCATTAAAAAAATATACGGAACCCAAAAATAAAAAAAAATACATCATTAAAATTGGTTTAATGAATAAAAACAACATAAAACTTTCCCAAATATGATGTTGAACTCACTGTCTTCGATGGTGGTGGACAGGAACAACCTCACCATAAGAATCCACCTATAAGAAAATATTTGGAAAATAAATGAGATATAATGACTTCTTATATACATGTGATCACTGTGTCAACTATACATGATAAATGATACATTAATCCATAATCATGATGAACAAATAATATTCAGCAGAAAAAATAAGAATTAAAAGGATGATCAAAGTGCAACATGAAAAAGGATGATACAAAGCCCCTCCAAGACACACCTCCCTCACCAAAGCCCCTCCCCCTCCCCCCTCCTGGAAAAATATTTCATGCAATAAATCATGATATTTAAAACTTTCCAGTAGATAAAAGATGAATTTGAAATTTGAATATATACTAATGATATCACATAAAACGTTTAACTTGTATTGGCAGATAATCAATAGTCGAAATTCCCCTTTTGAATCCAGCAATGTAAACTGTAGACCACAGGCTGCACAACACCCATTTTCAGATCCCAATTTTTGATTGGTAAATATTCAATTCAAAACAAATGAACTACAAAAATGAAAATAATTAATGAGTTGGCTTTCCAAATCGTACCCTAGGAAAAAATTGTAGGTTCAAGATACAATTAAAAATTGAGGTGTAATGAGCATGCACCATCATGTAATTGAAAGTGGATACAAACATGAATTATAATAAAACATCATATAAATTATAAAAGGACTCACCATATAATCTAGAAAGCGCATGAAAACTTCGTACAAAAAATCATGTTGTAATATCCAGTTTTCCCACAAATAAATAATTAGAAGTGTTTCACTTCATCAATAAAATTACTTTGTATTCCTCTCAGGCCAACCAGGAAATGAAGTAATTAAGCACTATCCAGCCCTCTGCCCAAGTTCATAAAATACAGATTCATCTAAGAATGAATATATGAAACATGATTTTAAAACATTCTACAGATTGGCATTAGCAGATAGTCTTCAATAAGTATGTCCTTAAACAAAATCATGATTCTAAAAGGATGATCAATGTGGAGCATGCAAACGACCATGGATTTCTAAATCAATAGGTAGATTTCATTAAGACCTCAAAACATGATTTCCACTAATTTCAAACTCCAATATAGAAATGTAATACAATATAAAATTAAGAATACTACATTTTACGGTGAAAATAGATAGGTTACCACAGGTTCATGGAAGAATATAATCATTCACTTTCCACATAGCTACACTAATATAACACCGCCTCCTAGACACCCCTTCCTCTACAAATCCCATCCCCGTCCCCCCTCTGGGACAAATTGTTCTCGAAATAAATCATGAGCTTGAAAATTTTCCAGAAGATACAATAAGAATTAAAAAGATTAATATATAGTAATGATGTCAGTTTAAAAGTTGAACTTGTAAAGGCAAACAATCAGAAGTCGAAATTCCCCTTTTCAAGCCTGCAATAAAAACTGTAGACCACAGGCTGCACCACACCCATTTTCAGCTCACTATTTTGGATAGTTAAGTATTCAATGAAAAAAATGAACTACAACAGTGAGAAAATGAAGGAGTTGGTTTCCAACTCATGCCCTGAGAAAACATTATATGTTCAAGATACAGTGTAAACATGAGGTTCAATGAGCATGAACCATATAGTAATTGAAAGAGGTTATGAACATGACTTATAGTAAAACATCTTATAATGTGTAAATTGAGTCATCGTATAAGATAGAAAGAACCGAAATACTCTATATTGAAAATAATGTTACAACTTCCACTTTTCCCGCTTATCCATAATTAGATGTGTTTCACTTCATCAAAAAAATTATTCATATTCCTCTCAGAGCAACATAACAATCAAGTTAATAAGCATTTTCCAACCCTCTGTCCAAGTTAATCAAATGCAGATTCAACTGAGCATGATTATATGAAACTGAAATTTAAATCATTCTACAGATAAGTGTTAATAGATAGTCTTCAAAAAGAATGTACTTAAAACAAAGTCATGATTACAAAATGATTATCAAAGTGCACGCATGCAATAATCCAGGGATTTCTAATTCAATTGTATATCAGATTAAGACATCAAAACATGATTTTCACTAATTTGAAACTCCAATCTAGAAATTTAATAAACAATAAAAAAAATACTACATTTTACAGTGAATAGAGATAGAGAAACAAATGTTCACGGAAGGATATAATCATTCATTCTCCTCACACATACACTAATATAACACTATCAATTTTAAAATCATAAAATAATGAATGAGTAGAACCACATGTAGATGGAAGAAATAAAATAAAATTAAAAAATGAGGAATATAATTAAGGGTGACCTTATATGGGTCTCTAATTAATTATAATATAATCTCTTATAAAATAAATTCCCCACCCTAACTAATACACTAGAATAACCCAAGATCTCAATCCATTCACTCTCTCATAAGTGTGTTAGGTTAGGTAGTGAAAAAAATGATTTTCGTTACACTAGTTTCACCTACCCTAGGAAATTGCGAATGCTTCATCACTCCTTTATCAACCCCCACTCCCCAACATCATATTAGAAATGAATGAAAATTGTGATGGTATTATGTGTATAGAAAACTAATAAGTAAAACCATGATAAAATTTAATGACATTTGGATATTAATCTACCACTCATATGGAAAGAATTTGATTTCAGGAAAATCACACATGAGATATGAAAATACAAATTCATTTAAAACCATGGATTTGTATGGGGTATTGTCTCCTCAACCAAACCATTATAGTCTATACACCATCCTCATATAAAAAAAATAACTAATAAAAAACCATTATGATATATTATAATTTAGTTTGAGATCAGTCTATTTATAGGTGGGAATGAGGTTATTAATCTAATAGCCACATCAAGGACATATTCCACCGATTATTTCAATGTTGATAAGAATGATCAATCACATTATTCATTGGATGGGTTACATGAGTCTATCTTTGAGGGTTTTTATGTATTTATCTAAACTGTTGAATCTCATATATTTTCAGGACACTCACTAATAAATAATAAAATAATATTTAGTAAAATCATTACAAGATATCAAATTTCTATCTTTTGAATATAGGAAATCACTTTTCTCTTGATTTTAATGGCCACCAATGATTTCCTCATGTTGTTATAGTTGAATTTCAATATTATATGACCAATTAACTCATTAACCAATATTGATTTTTCAGTTTCTAATGTAGTTTATCTGGGTTTTTACAATGATTTTGAAGACTCTAATGGTTTAGGATTCAATGGTTTAGGTTTTAAAGTATTTTTCCTGCTATTGGGAATATTTACCGATTTGAGTTACTCAAGAGAGGATTCTGTGTAACAATATTTTTCTAAGATGTTGAGGATGGGTAAAACTGAGTGGGAATGGGTTCCATAACAATTTCAGTGTTTTATATTTCTAATCACAATGATGAAAATTGATAAATAATTTTCAATTTTATTTATAAAAATTTTATAATTATTTATAAATAAAATATTGGATTCTTTGATGAGATGGTTGGGATTGAAATTGGTCATGGGGTGGAAAATTTTCCAGATTTTTAGGATTTAGAACATGTAGTTGATTGAGTAATTGATTATCCAACCAATTGAATTTAGTATTTTCATTGTACATGTGAGGGAAATTGTTTTATTCATAAATATCTGGAGTATTCAGATCATTTTACCCCATTAATGGTATCCCTAGGGGAACTTCCTTGATTGATGTAATAGTTGTGAAATTATCTGTCACTCAAGAATATCCTTTTATTAGAAAACCTTTCACTTTGGGATTCTAAATTGGTGAATACTGATGGATTCACCAATAAAAATAATTTAATAATAATGTAGAAGATCCTTTGTAATATGATAGATAACAAAAATCTCATAAAGTATATTTTTAATAGATATATATTATATAGAAAAGTTCACCTCCCTCCAAGTATGAATGATATTTGTGCCTTGATCGATGGGGGACCTACACATCCTAATATAATAATCTGAATACTAAGGAGGAATTCCATCATTATGTAGGCATCTTAATAGAATCAAGTAGTTCTACTCAACCATACAAATATTGACGTTATCTATCCTCCGAATTTAAATTCCACTGAGTAAATATCTTTTCTCCACTCAGATAGAATTACATATACCATAAAAGGAACTATATTTGATAACAATAAATTCCCTAGAATCATGAAAATCCCTCCTAATAACTCCATATTTATTGGACCCATTCACATTAAGTTTTAGTCTAACATTGGGGGGGTATCCACTTGATCCACCACCCTATAGGAGTTCTATCATTTTCAATCACATCCGTAGGGAGGATCCCCTTACTAGTAGTCATTCTCTTTTCAATACGAAGAAGGGAACCTATTTTGTCTATGAGAGTGAGAACATCCACATGAATGAATAGAGGGAGTTATTATAGGCTTCACGACCCTTGTTACTTGTCTCCTAAAACACCCAAAAATCTATTAAAAGCACTATTACATGATGATTAACGATATATGATTGTTTCTAAACATTTTGAAATAATGTAGACAAAATGTCAGAGATGTATCCCCCCTAAAATCGAAATTTCACAAGTTTCTAAAAAAGGGACCAAGCAAAGAGGGCCCATTCTACAGAAAAAAATATTCTCTAGAATAACTCAATTATTATCCTCTCACAACACATACATGGTGAGGGTGTAAAAATTACTTATCTATGGATATTAATTTCAGTTGGTATTCCCTTATTGCAGAACCTCCATAAATGTCTGTTCAACTAAACTGGGATTTATTTAGACAAGAATTTTCTCACCCACTTATCATGATATTGCTTGGATGTTAACAAAAAGTGAAACTTTAAATCATTAGATTATCTAATGGTAAACTTCGATAATGTGACCATACCCGGTTCATCGAGCATATAAATCCTATCAAAAAAATCATATGATCCTCATTAAGGGATACGAATATAAACCACGAGTTTATTCTGTCATTCCTAAAGTAAATGTGATGGATTGGGAATCCAAGGATGAAGTGAAAATTAACTAAAATTTTTTATTTCTATTTATTGATGTCACCCCACCAACAAACCAACACATTATGTGTGGGACCCTCCCCTGCAATTTTTATGAAAAGAAGTAATGGGAAATTATTTTAGGATGTCTATCTCAATTTTTGGGTATTTCAAATTTTAAACCCCATGGTCAACCATACCTAGAAATGTTTCTATATGCGGGATCAAATGTATATAGGGTACCAATGAAATAAACCATATAAAAATGTACCTTATTCATGGATCCATCACATGTATGATGAGGATCCCAGGAGATGGGGTGGCCACATCGAAGGAGGAGAATTCGGGGAAGTAAGGTGGCCACATTGAGACCATGTAGGAGCCATGTCTGAACCCTACCAGAGCAGCCCTAGAACTGTGTTAGAGCCGCGTTGGGGAAGGAGGGTTGTGGGGAGGTGGGGGGCTATGTTTGAGTCATCTTGAGAGGAAGAGAATCATGGGGGATGGAGGTATCCACATCAAAACTGTGCCAGAGTTGCATCAGAACTGTGTCAAAGCCGCGTCGGAGAAGGAGGGTCGAGGGGCAGTGGGGTGGCCGCATCAGAAACATCAGGAGAGGAGGAGTGTCACTAGAGAGAGGAGGGTCACAGGGATAGTGAGTATTAGAATATCACAAGGGCGGGGCGGTGGGGAAGTGTTTGCGTGGGTGGATAGTGCCACAGACACCGAAACAGGCGTGGGTATAAGTGATCTATTGCCACAGTTTTTATTGTCCACGACTAAAGATTCGTGGCTATAGAATCAAATCCTCGTAGTGACTAGACTTTTTTTCTGCACTCACTTCCCTGAGGAATTGAATTGGTTTTCCCATGATCTTGATTTACTACAGTCAACATTATTATGATCATCATTATTACAATGATGATTATTATTGTTGTTTTTATTATTATAGTTCTTGTTATTTCTATTATTCTTTTAATGATTTATTGGGTATAATTCAGTGGTTATTTCTATGTTCTACTTGTGTCCATGTAAGGGCTATCTATTTCAAGCCACCCTAGTTGTATCTCTTTTTTTTATTTGTACCCCCTCCCTATATTAATTATTTTTTTGTTCTTATTTTCATTAACATCACCACCACCACCATCATCATAGTGCACCTCAATGGTTCATCCTTGACGACGTCTCAGATTCGATTATCACTAAGTTATTTAGTACTTGTGGCATAGAATTTTCTTTATACTTCTCCCATTTTTATAACATTGTAAATTATTAATGAAATTTTATGTTCACCAACATATTCAAAGATGATATATATATATATATTATTTCCATTCCATCACTATCCTTGTGCTTATAAAAGTAAATGAAACACCCTTATTCTATAAATGATGTTTATTTTTATTCAAAATTGAAATTTTGATCAATATTTCTCTTTCTCAACAAATTTCATTACATTGAGAAGATAGTTTTATATTTTAATATGAATATTTTATAACTCATAACCTACATGATAAACACACCAATACATTGAGTGATAAATGTTCATGCTCTATTTATTGGCTTTCTTAATATTTTATCTATTTAATAGATTTATTTATATGGATATTACTATATTAATACTAAAAAAATGTGGTATCAGATTTAATTTTTATGTGAATGATTTATTTTAAAATTAAGAAGGGGTTTTTTAAATTTATTTTGTTCCTTAATAATGTTTTGAAAATTTTAGTAATGTTATAATATAATGAAAATTTCTGAAATATAATATTATTATATTAATAAAATGTAAATTTTTATTATTGTATACCACATTGATTATTAATGTTTTAAAACATATAAAATAATAGTATACATAAAACACATATAATATTTCACTATAGAAAAAAGGGTTTGGAGGCAGTAATCAATGACAAAGAGATACATTTTGGTTTATATTTAGAATCATGGGATGACCCATTTAGTAATTTAATAATTTGAGTGGATTTATTAAAGTTTCACACATTTAGATTAGATATTAAACCTAGAGTCCTAAAATTAATTCAAAAAAATTAATAAATAAAATTTTTAGTTGTTAATAAATATATATATATATGTGTGTGTGTGTGTGTGTATTTTCAACATCAAAATATAATTGTAAATAATAAAAAAAATCAGACGACTCTAATAATTGATTATTAAATTTTAGTAAATAAAAAACAACTATCCAAAATGCCAAATTTTTATGTAACTACATAAATGGAGTGATTTTAGGTAAATTAGGATCTATTAAAACATGAAATAATATTTTATTTGGTTCCAATGGTGTATGGATTTAGAAAATCTACATGTGTAATAGATAATTTATTTGATGTTACTGGCAGTTGAAGCAGTGTAGTAGGAGTCTATGGGAGATTTGGTCCAGTGGGAACACATAATTTATTTGATAACAACAATGGAGGAGAAAGAGGTTTAAGAGATGATTTTGGGAATCCTGGCTCCCTTGGAACATGTCCTTTGACTAATGACATCGACCAAAGAGTAAGTTGAGTAGGTGGGGACTCTGGGAAACCTAGCTCACATGGAACATTCCTTTTGTTTGATGACATCGATGAAGGATGAAGTGGAGGCAAAGGAGACTCTGAAAAACATGACAATCTTGGAATGCACAATTTTTTTCATGTCATCCATTGGGTAGGAAGTTGAGTTAGAGGAAACTCTAAAAATCTAGGCTCAATTTGAACAAATCTTTTGTTTTATGACATTGATGGAAGGGGAAGTCGAATACGAGGAGTCTCTGGAAACCTCGCTCACTTGGGATGCATCTTTTGTTTGATGTCATCCATGGAGGATAAAGTGGAGTCAGAGGATACTATAGGAAACCTCTTACACTAGTAACAGATATTTTTTTATGACATCCATAGTGTATGAAGTGATTTAGAAAGATTCTTTGAGAAACCACTGTCAATTGTAAAACGTTTATTGAATGATGAAATCAATGGAGGAGGAAGTTGAGTTAGAGGAGACTCCAAGAATGGTGGGTGACTTGCAATAGATCTCTTGTTTGATGAAATAAATTTATGAGGAATTGGAGTGGGTGGAGTCTCTAAGAAAGGTGGGTGATGTGGAACAAATCTTTTTTTCATGACATCTTTGGAGGAGGAAGTGGAGTGGGCAGAGACTCTGAGAAAGGTGGGTGACATAGAACACCTCTTTTCTTTTTTGACATTGATGTAGAGGATGTGGAGTAGGAGGAGACTTTGATAAAAGAGGGTGACATGGAACACATCATATATTTGATGAAATAAATGGACGAGGAAGTGGAGTAGGGGGAGACTCCTGAAATTTCAACTGACTTGTAACATGTATATCATGAGATTCTGTAATTAAAGGGAATAAAAAAGATGTGAAGAACACAATGAAACTCACTCTTAAAATCTCCATATTGTTTATTATGAGCCAAGTGACATTAACAGTTCGATATCTTATATAGTGTATGTATTGAAAATTTTACTATGGTGTGAATGTTCACATGAGTGTAAATTTTTATAAATTTAATTACTTCCATATAATGATTTAATTCTTTTGGTAGGGCTATCAGACCCCCTTTTCATGTTAATTAATGATGATATTATTAATAGTATTATTGGAATATAAAAATTTATTACAATAAAGTAAATAATATTTTAATTTTAATAATATTAATTTTTTAATAATTAGATGTTCTCAATGAATAAAAAAAATAAAAATAAAAAAATTGAAAGGGAACCTTATTAATTTTTTCCAAAAACCCTTGTGCAGAAATATTAAAATAATAAAAATAATTAATGAAACACTAGAATATGTGATTATTTAATTTTTATGTATTTCTACATTAAATTTATTAAATAATTTAAAAATAAACTCAGTATAAACAAATTCATGAAATTTATTTTATAATATATTTTAACAGAATCTCGGAATGAATTTTATTCTATAAGATCAAAAGAAAATTTTATTTTGATGAAATTTTTTAGTGAATTTTATTCTATAAGATGAATCTTATTCTATAACATGACATGAATATGATGAATTCTTCTAATAATTTTATATCCAGGATCAATCATTTTTTAATTATAATTAATTAAAATATATTTACCACAATTACAAAATTCTTGTCGAACAATTAATTGGGTCGCTGTATTGTTGCATTGACATTTATTAGGAGAATCGGTTCAAGTACTCCATTAAATGTATCCATAGGTTCTCCATGAATTTTCGGACAACGTTCTTAATATCTTTTTTTACATTAATGAGAGGTGAATAAGTAATTATTTTCATTCACCATTGATCACAAAAAAAATCATCTGATTACTCTCCATGTCTGTGAGAGATTGAGAATTGGTGATTTCTCTTTATGTATTGAGAGAATATTAGATAATCCATATTGTATTGAAAATGTCCCTATTGAAATGTAAAATATTTTAGAATATATAATTTGGTTAAAGTAAAATAAATTCATAGATATCACTATTATTTTTTATCCAAGTCATACCCCTTGTCACATTTAATAAAAAAAAATTTAAATATTATTTTACATGGAATGTATATCATTTAAATCCTTTCATTATAAATAAGTTAATGTATTTTAAATTATATTAATTTTTTTATAAATTCCATTACATCATTAAACTCGATCCATAATCTATAATACAATTTTCATAGCTTCACTAATATAATATATTTGTACGAAAAAAATAAAATAAAAATGATATTTTGAAACATGAATGTAAATATCTATTATCATTTCAAAAGAGTGACCATATTCATCCACATTTCTCAATAGCAGCACTATCCACCCAAGTGTCACTCCCTTACCTCCTGACCTATTCGTATACCCATCAGTCACCCCAAAATCTCTCAATCCACAGATTTTTGTAATAGGTTTTATATTTTTTTTAAAATACCTAGTTCAAAAATATTTTTTAAAAAAATTCCCCAAAGGTGGGATCACTGATGCCGCCTTTGGGAATCAGGTGAAAGATGGCATCAGCGATGCCGCCGTTCCAAAAAAACTAATAATAATAATAATTAATTAAATATATATATTTTTTATTATATATAAATTTATGATTTTTTAATATATATATATATATATATAAAGAAAAAAAATATAAATTTTTTTGTAGAATTTATCTACTATTTAATATCCAAGAATACTGCAATTACAGAATTCTGGATTCTGATAGACAGTCTCACCCGGGGCTCTATTTTATATGGGGGATTACCCTAGAAAACAAGCCTTTATTTCCGATGTGGGATTCTAGTTCCCATGTTCCTACACAGAACATTCTGCATTTCCGATGTGGGATTCTGTTTCAAGTACGTGACCTTGAAAGATGATGAAACATAAAATATAAGACAAAAAAATGAAAAATAAGACATTGATAAAAAATATAAGAAATATTTGAAAACAAAATTTTCTTCATAAAAAACTGTTGAAGGAAATAATTTATCAGGTTTCAACGACACAGACTTGAAAAAAAAATGTTTTTGGTGCTTCACATTGAAATCCTATATAATGTAAACTACAATAAAAACATAAATGATACTTAAAACATGGAATACAAATATATAAAATAGTTGAAAATAAAAAAATTTGTAAATTTTGTTTATGGAAAATAATTTATTAATTTTCAAAGAGACCCACTTGAGACATAATAATGTTTCAAGTTTGTGAATTTGAAAAAATATAAATTATAAATTATAAGACCAACATATATTATACATAATTAATGGATTGAAAATATAAAAAATAGTTAAAAATAAAAATAATTTCATAAAATATATTGATGAAAAATAAAATATAAGCTTTCAAAGACATTTACTTGAAACATAAAAATGTTTCAAGTAGTTGACTTTGAAAGCGTATAATGTATAAATATATTACCAATATAAATGAAACAAAAAACATGGATTTAATATATATAAAACAGCTGAAAATAAATAAAAGTTTGTAAAAAATTTTATTGGAAAATAATATATTTTTTTATGACATCTACTTGAAACATAAAAATTATTCAAGTACTTGCATTTGAACGTTTATAAAACATAATCTCTAAGACCAACAAAAATAAAACTCAAAACATGGATTAAAAATATAACAAAAAGTTTAAAATAAATAGAATTTTATAAAATCATTGATGAAAAATAATATAATATCTTTCAAAGAGACCTACTTGAAATGTAAAAATGTATCAAGTATTTGAGTTTGAAAGCCTATAAAATAAAAACCATAAGACCAATATAAATGAAACTAAAAACATGGATTATATATATAATAAATTATTTAATTATTTAGTTATTATCATTACTCACTAATTAGAAAATAATTAATTAGTTGATTAGTAATTATTAATAATTAATTATATAATAATTATATATATAATAATTAATTATAAAATTATTAATATAATTATTAAGTATATAATAATTAAATACTTAATTAGTAATATAATTATAAATTACATTTATTCGTTATAATTTTTAATTAGTAATTATTAAAAATTATTATGAAAAAATTAATTAGTTAATTTGTAATATAATTATATAATTATATTATAGTTAATGAATTTATTGGTAATATAATCATAAATTATAATTATTCATCGTAATTATTAATTAGTAATTATTAAAAAATATTAAATAATAATTAATTAGTAAATTAGTAATATAGTTATTAATTATAATTATTAATTATAAATATTTATTATAAATATTTATTATAATTATTAATTATTAATTATTAATTATTTAATTAGTAATATAATTATAAATTATATAAATATTAATTGTATAATGATTTGGTAGTTAATTATTAATTATAAATAATTACTTTTATAATAATTAATTAATTAATTAGTAATAGAATTGTTAATTATTTAATAAATAAATAGTTTTTTAGTAATATAATTATTAAATTTATAATAATTAATTTGTTAATTAGTAGTGTAATTATTAACTATATAATATTGAATTAGTAAATTAGTAATTATTAATAATTAATTTTATAATAATTAAGTAGTTAATTAGTAATATAATTATAAATTATAAAATAGTTTAATTGTAATTTTTTTAAAGAAAGATAAATCCTATAATAATTTTATAATTAGTTAATTTTAATACAATTATAAATTATAATTATTCGTTATAATTATTAATTAGATTTAATTAAAAATTATCATATAATAATTAATCAATTAATTGGTTATATAGTTATCAATTATATAATAGTTAATTAGTAAATTAGTAATATAATTATTCATTAAAATTATTAATTAGTAATTATTAAAAATTATTACATAAAAACAAATTAGTTAATTAATAATATAATAATTCATTATTATTATTCATTATTATTATCTACAATTAATTGTATAATTATTAATTGTATAATAAATAGTCAGTTAATTAGAAATTATCAATAATTTTTTATATACATATTAATTATTTAATTAGTAATATAATTATTAATTAATCATAATATAATTAGTTACTTAGTAATATAATTATTAATTATTAAATTTTTAACTAATAAATTAGAAATTAAATTATTTATTATATAATTAGTAATTAGTTAATTAGTAATTCGTAATCATTAATTATATAATAATTAATTAGTTAATTAGTTATATAATTATAAACTATGTAATATATAATTAGTTAAATTTTTAAAAAAGATAGAGCCAAGGGAATTCTTATAATTATCTAATTAGTTATATAATTAGAAATTTTAAATATTCAATATAATTATTAATTTGTATTTATTAAAAATTATTATATTACAATTAATTAGTTAATTGGTAATATAATTATAAATTATAAATTTTAATTGTAATTTTTAAATAGTAATTATTTAAAGTTGTTACATAAAAATTAATAATTTAATTATTATATAATTTATTATTGAGATTTACTAATTAAATAATTAATTATTATATAATTAAGTATTAATTATATTAATTATCGAATTAAATAATTTATTATATGATTAATCCATGTTTTTTGTTTCATTTATATCTATATTATATTTTATATTTCATAGGCATTCAAAGGAACATACTTGAATCATTTTTATGTTTCGTGTAGGTGTCTTTGAAAGAATATAAATTGTTTTTCATCTATATTTTTAATGAAATCCTTTTTATTTTCTAATCATTGTTATATGTTTATTTCATATTTTATGTTTCATTTGTGTTGGTCTTATAGTTTATATATTATATACTTTCAAAGATACATTCTTAAAACATTTTCAGGTTTCAAGTAGTTGTCTTTGAAGACTAATAAATAATTTTCCATAAACATTTTTTATAATATTTTTTATTTTCAACTATTTTTTATATTCTTAATCCATTTTTTAACTTTCATTTATCTTGGTCTCATAATTTAAATTCTATATTTTTTCAAAGGCACATACTTGAAACATTTTTATGTATCAAGAAGGTGTCTTTGAAACCTTAAAAATTATTTTCCATCAAATTTTTTTATTAAATTATTTTATCTTAAACTGTTTATTATATGATAAATCTATGATATACGTTCATCTATATTGTTCTTATAATTTATATTTTATAGTCTTTCAAAGCCATGTACTAGAAACAGAATCTCACATCGAAAATGCAGAATGATCTATGTGGGAAACGGAGAACCAGAATCCCAAATCAGAAATGTAAGAAGATTTTCAGGGTAAGCTCTTTTATAAAATGGTGCTTTGGGTGAAGTTTCTGTGAGTTTTCACACTATTGTAATTGTAGTATTGCTGGGTTTTAAATAGCAGATAAATTCTACTGAAAATTTTATATTTGTATTTATTTTATTGTTTTGTTATATATATATATAAACTAAAAATAAAAATAAAAATATTTTTTTTCAAAAAATAAATTCATTTTTGTTTTCTTGGTTTTAGTGGAAATGTGGCGTCACTGATTTCCCCATTAAGACGCATTTTTAAAAATATTTTTAACAAAACTATTTTTCAGAATATATTATATTATACGAAATCATCTAAAAAGCTCCCATATCCTCAATTACCTCATCGTCCCAGCCTCCATCCCTATCCCTGCCCCGCCTCCACCTCCGCCACTACTTCTGCCTCATTTCTACACCTCCAGCTCTACCTCCCCATATTCACCTCCTCATTGTGATGTTCATCACCTATTACTTCTCCCCTAAATCCATCTCCCCCCTACAACCCTAATCCCATCATCATGCACCTTTCAGCCTCAACTTGTGATACTCTCCACTTCCGCCACTACCTCCGCCTCGCATCCCCACATCCACAAATCCCCTTCTCAACCATGCATCCTTGTTTTGGCCATGCATCCCCGCATTACATCCACAGATCCAGGTTTCAGCCACACCTTCCCCCAATATTTACCTCATCGTATCCAGTAAACTTCTCCCTCACCACAAATGTTAGGACCCCATTTCCTCCTTCTCCGCTCCCCCCTCACCTATGTTTTTACACCCCCTTTGATATCACTTCATCATTACCCTCAGTACTATATAATACCCTTGGATAAAGTGTGTAGGTATCCATGGAAGAAGTCTCCACAACTTTTTGATCCATACATTTTTAATCTCTTCGTGTAAGGGTTAAAGGAGAGTTGCCGCTTCTTCTAATGTTGCTCGCTGAAACTAGTGTTCCCATGACATTCCCTACTAAAAAACAAAGAATGAAAATTTATAGAGCTAATTTATTGAGGAATAGGTTATTCATCATTCCTTATGTAGATTATTTCTTTGGATTTACTTTTTAAATTTTTTATTTGAAAATGGTTGGAGGAAGATAAGGGGTTTGGTTGTTATTATTGTTCTTTGTGTTGATATTTAAAAAGACTATAGGTTTGAATGTCAATATTACCTATGTTGACTTTTTTGTTTCCAATAGAGAAAGAGAGAGTGTGTAATATCATAATGAATTAAATGTATTTCATATATTACTACCTTTACATCTCTTAAGACATGATTATCTTAATCTTATGCAATTTCATTTTACTAGTATGTAATCTATTTGGATGGAAGGTCGTCGACTTATCATTTTGATAAGGGATTTCATGTTGGGGTTAACAATTTTTTATATCACTTCGAGGATTGTGTGTTCTACCAAATTTATAAACCAAATCATATTCTACTAGAAGTTGATATTTTAATTTCTTCTAATCATTAATTTGATAACCAAAGATAGATTGTGTGTGTTGACGTGTGTGTGGGTTTGTATGAAAGAGTGTGGGAGATATATATATATATATATATATATATATATATATACTGCAAATTACATTATATTATTTTTTTTAACTATGATTTACTAGCTACCACAATGAACATGAAAAAATTGTTTGGCTGATCAGTTGAGTTAATTAGTTTTTAACCAATCCACAATCTCATATATTCATCAATCTCATAATCAACTAACATCATCCTCCATCATTTCTTTTAAATTCTTATCCCATAAAATAATCATCTAATTTCTAATTTCAGTTATATTGAGGAGGTGAGAGTACTCATTATAATAATAAATTCAATGTTTTTAATTTATTTATTCCTTGAGATTTCCTGAGACACGTTCATCTTAATATTATGGAATTTTTTTATCTTTCTTGAATTTTGGATTATTGTAGATAAAAAGATTATCTTTTTGATATAGTATTTGGTGTAGGGGTTAGCAATTGTTTTGTTCACTTCAACGTTAGTGTGTTATAACAAATCCACACACCCAATCAAATTCTTACATATAATGATAAATTAATGTATTTATATTGTGAATATGATAACTATATCTAGATTGTGTGTGTACGCATGTCTATACATGTTTGTGAAAGAGAGAGAGAGAGAGATTAAGAGATATTTTTTCATTTAAAATGAATTATATGATATTTTTTCAGAATGATTTATTATATACCACAATGGAAATGACAAATTTTTCTTGCAGAGCCATTGAGTGAAATAGTTTTTCATCAATCTAAAATAGCATATATTTTTCAACATAATAATCAACCTAAATCATCATTCGTCATTGATTCAATATTCTAGTCCCCTCAAATCTGCATCTAATTTTTCATGTCAGGTTGAACTTCATTGATTTTAGTTCCACAACCTACATGTAATTCTTTAGATTCATAATATCCCCATTAGGTGGGTTATATTTGATATAACTCATTCACTTTTGTGAAGATTACAGAATATGGTTGGTGCTACCTCTCTGACTAACGAACCTTCCCCAACAATATAGGTTTGATTTATCTATTCCTAATAATTTCTTTTAGTTCATCCCATAATGTTAGACATATATTGATCTTGATATCTAAATTTTCATTGTTATAGGTTGTTAGTAAACTACCCAGTACATAATTTCATTGGTTTACTATATTAGTTTGTTCTAGAATAATATCCCACCATTATACATAGAAGTATTTTCATAACTACCATGAATTTTAATGTTTTTTAGTAATTATAAAAGTCTCATAGGTATTTTTTTCTAAATAACTTTCTTATACATAACATTTCATTTTGATGTCTCTCTCCCTTTTCACATATAGTTTTAGTATTCTAATTTTTATATTCTTAATAATCTAGGAATGTGATTTCCCATTAAACATATTCTCTATATTTTGTTTTTAGATTTTTAGTATTTAATTTTTTATATACCATTATTGGATGTGTTTTCAGTATGTATTAACTAATGCATTTCCATTTTGTATACCCAATTTATAAATTCATATTCTCTATGACATAAAATTTTAATGAAATTTTATTTTAATCCATTTTATTTTTCTACGAATGTATAATACACTTTATGTGTCTCTCATCATTAATATTTCAGAATAAGGTATGTTAATGGATGTTATTAAACTAATCTTTATTTGATCTAAATCAAACACATTTTTTTTGATTAATAAATTTGGTTGGTGAAACCTCTTTGACTACTAGACATTCCTTATAAATATAGTTTTTATTTCTCTCTTCATAATTTTTATTGGTTCACCCCATAATGACAGACATGGATTTTTTTGATATCAAAATGTTTAATGTGATTGGATAGTCATAAACTACTTTGTATAAAATTTCATGGTTTTCCTAAATAGGGTTTTTCTGGAATGATATCCCACAACTATACTTATAGGTAGATATTGAATTCCATGAATTCCATAGTTTTTGTTGATTTTATTTTTTATAGGTATGTTGTGGAAAATTCCATCTCATCATAATACCTTGTTTTTCAATATCTCAATCCATTTCTATTTGGTTTTTTGGTATTCGATTTTTTATCTTATTGGATCAATCAAATAAAATGATTTCCCACTCTCCATATGCTCTATCTTTTCATTTTGAATTTTTTAGTCTTTAATTTATTTTATATGAATTTGTTCGGATTGTGGAGTATGTTAATAGTATTTATTTTATAAATAATGAAAAAGGTAAATTGTGTAATATGATAATTTTATAACATACATGTTGACAGAATTAGTAACATATGATGAAAGATGAAAACATTATTCATTTAACAGTAACACACCTATTGTATATCAATGACCATCATTTCATATTTATTATTTACCCACTACCGAGTGGATGTGGGATAATGTGATCACGAATTTAATGATATTAATATATAGTTTATCTCGTAGTTGTTATTCGATATTGTACATATTGAATTTTTTGATGAATCCAACCCATTTTCAAACTAACTGAGTGTCAAAATCCAATTACAAGGAGGGTTGTATGAATGTCTTTAGGTAATTCATTTTTATGAAATGGATGAGTGTATAGTATATCATTTATATGGATGTATAACATGATAAATTTAATAGGGCATATAAGAAGTGATTCCTATATAGGATCAGTTGAGCAATTCTGACTTTTAATATAATTATGAGAAGTTTATGCATAACATTATTAATCTGGAATTTTTTTATTCCAAAGTGTAATTTAATTCAATGATTTTTTGTAGAGACATCTTGGACATATTATGTTATAACTACATAAATATTTTTCAATAACAGATTCTAATTAAAGAATTTTAGGACATAATAGTTTTCTATGTCGACCACCTTTATACTGGGTAGAGTTTATAGGGTTTTTTTAAATTTGTAAATAATCATACATTAGAGATTTCAAAGCGTATATATTCTATTAGGAAACATTTGGATACAACTAGAAGTAGGAAGATATATTAGTATAATCAAAAATTCTCTCCTTAATAGTTAGAGGTGGGAGATCATATATTCTACAGTGTGTCAAATTTTACTATATAAATGTATTGTTATTTATCTATTCAACATATTTTATATTGGTTCATCCCATAACATAAGTCATGGATTACTCTTGAAATCTAAATTTTAAATTTTATTATATTATATTAAACTACTATATATAAATATCATTGTTTTACGAATTGGTTTTTTCAGAAATGATATCCCACTACTATAAAATAGTATGTTTTTTAATTCCATGAATTTCAAAGTTTAATAGTGATTGTAAATGGCTCAAAGACATGTTGTTGAAAAGGCCTTCCGTTTATATAACAAATTTATTTCAATATCTCTCTCCCATTCCATTTGGAGTTTTTTTCTTCAATATTTTCTATCTACATTGATTATTATTAGAAATTGATTACCCATTCTACATATGCTCTATTATTTCATTTTATATTTTTTTTCTTTAATTTTTTTATATGCATTCATTGAATGTGTTTGGAGTATGGATTAACTAATGCATTTCCATGTTTTGTATGCAATTCATGAATGCATATTAATTATGACCATCCAATTTAATGAAATATTATTTCATTTCACTTTCTATTTCGATGAATGTATAATACACATTATGCGTCTCTAATCATCATGCTTTTGGAATTAGGTATGTTATTGATTGTCATTACAATACACATTATTTTATCTCTCTCTTCCACTTTTATGCAGATTACCAAATAATGTTGGAGAAACCTCTCAGACTACTATACCTTCCTCAACAATATAGGTATAATTTATCTATTACTCTTAATTTCTATTGGACCATCCACTACAACAAAATTAAATTTTTTTTATGGGTTATTTTATATTAACAAACGGTCGGTCGCTAATTTTCACTGAAATCAGACAATTTGGGATGGAAGAAACTAGTACGTCACAAATAGTTTTGGTGGGGTTTCTCACCGTCCAGCACTAAACTCATTACTGACAGATTATTTACGATGGAAGAATCATTCTATAATAAATATATATTATTTCAAAAGTATTTATGTAAAATTTTAATTTCTATCACAAATAATTTTAAATGAATGAATATTTTCAACGACAATAATCTTGTCTCAAATACTCCCCTGAAAAACAGCCATTGATTTAACCTACATGACCCATCTTTTCTCCACTCATCCTTATATTCATCTTCTCCTACAAAGTGTTGCACCTCATTCCCTCCTCTACAATTCCTTTCTTTCACACCTCTATGTCAGTCCACTGTTCTACTACAACCCTCCACCGTGCCACCACGATGTGCTGCATAACCATTCTCCCTCCCCCGCATAGCTGCGATGTATCCCCTATGATCCACCCTTCGAACCACCCAACCACTATTCTACTCCATTGAATTGTATTTCCAATATTTTTTAATATATTTGAGTTCGACTCTCAGTGCTACGAATTCAAATTTTCTTCAATTATTTTATTTTAGAGTTTTATACATTTTATTTATTTTTTTTGTTTTAGAAAACCATAGGTTTAATAATTTTTATGATTATCATGTTTGGTCTCGTATTTACTATTTTTAATTTTTTTATTCAATATATGCATGTTAAAAAAACATATAATGAATGATCTGCTGATTTGACTATTTTTTTATCATTATTGATTGGTTTATCTATTTATCATCTATGATCTAGTTTAATAATTTTTCTATTTATCATGAATGATCTATTTATTTTAATTTCGTTGTAGATACTTTTCATAATTTATTATTTATTATGTGTATTTGTGGTTATATATATATATATATATATTATAGTGTGAATAATATATATATTTAAAAAACATGTAAAATTATATAAAAACATGTATGGTTTTTAGTATATATATATATATATACATGTATCAGGTTAAAAAAAACATTTAGTGTTATATATACACAGACAAAGGAATAAATATATATATTACATTTGAAATAAATGTCTAATCTCTTTGATAAATATATATATAAGGATTAAAAAAAATGTAATTTTTTTATATATATACAGACACACACACATATACACATTTAAAAGATACATTTAATGTATTTGATGTGTGTGTGTGTCTACATATATATTGATATGATATGTATATTTGGTAAAAAAAAGTAAAAATTCATTTGATGAAGAAATCATGTAATATATATTCACATCTAAATATGTATGTATAAAAATAATGAAAAACTGAACATTTATTATATACATTTATATACTTATATAGTTTTGACATTTATATTTATTTAAAAGTGTTAGAATATATTTGATGTAATTATATTAATCACAAAATCATGACACACACACACACAAAGAGAAGTATATAAATATTTTAAAAAATGAGTATTGTTATATATATATAAGTTGTAAAAAATGGGGATTTATATATATATATATACACAGAGGCATATATTTAAACATTAAAAAATGTATAATATTTTTGATTTAAATATATATGTGGTAACACCTGAATATATATATATATATATATAATATAATAATATATATATATATATAATGTATATATTTATTTATATATATTTGATATGTATATTTGTCTAAAAATGATTCAGTAAGAATTTTATGTATTTATATTAACTATTAAATCGTGATATAAATATTTAATATAAATATTAAAATTTTAATAATAATTCAAATAACAAATACTAATATTTACATAAGTTATAATAATTAATAATTAATTATTCAATATTATTAACAAATATTAAATATGTATGTATATTTATATCTATGAATATTGAGATAATATGTTAATTTGTTTGAAAAACGTGTAAAAAATAATTTCATGTAAATAGATTTGATTAATAATGTGTTATAAATAAATAAATAAACACATATACATATATTTATATATATATATATAATATATGAAATATATAGGAATAAATTTTTTTTATTCAATGATGAGAAATATAATTTATAGAAAACACTTTAACATAAGTTTAAATATAATTTTTTTGAAATTTTTTTTAAAATATTGGTTTTAGGAAAAAACAATAAAAATTAAAATAATTAAATATATAATAAAAAAATAATTAATAATAGTTAGACAATTGTTCTGTAATAATTTAGAAAAAAAATATAATAATTATAAGACATAATAAAAATTATTAAAAAAATTTCTTTACTAAAAATGTAACATTAATTTAAATATTTATTAATATTTATTAATTAATGTGCCATTATAATAAATAATGTTTTAATAATAATGATAAAAAAATCATTAAATTAATTTTAAAAAAATTATAAAACACATATAAAATACAAAATATTAATAAATTATCATAAAAATTACATTTTTAATAATCATTACATAATTTAAATTAATTAATATTTATTTTACCAATATTATTAATAAATAGTAAAAAAATTAGTTATAAAATATTATTAATAATTTGACTATATGTGGAAATTATGATTATTTGTAAATATTTATAAAAGAAAAAATATGAGTAATTATTAAATATTAATAATATTTATTATAAATTAAAATATTATGTTGCGCCTAGGGTAAAACCCACATTCTGGACACAATAGTGATATCCAATTTATCATATGATAAACCTATTAAAAGATATAATAAATTTTTATAATAAAAATATTAATTTAAATACGCTCTCCTGTAATGTAATTGAACACCTGATGCGTGCAACTGTATTGTCATGTCTTGGTTAATACCAATATCTCAGATCCGACAATGATCTCTAATTTATCATATGTGAAACTTCTTGAACAATACATACTATTTTATAAAAACTTATAATAAAAATATTATGTTAATTTCCCTTACCTTCAATTTAACAAAACATCTGACACAAACAAATGTAATGTCACATCTAGGGTAAACCCCACATCTCAAACCCAAAGGTGATATCCAATTTATTATATGAGATACCTTTTGAAATATACATAACTTTTTATAATAAATTATAATAAAAATATTAAATTAAGTACCCTCAACTACAATATAAATAAACAACTAACACACACAAATGTAATATAATTCTAGAGTAAAAACCACACTTGATACCCAACTATGATATCTGATTTATCATAGAGACACTATTGGAGAGACATTCTATTATTTTTTTAAAAAGAGATTGTGCCTTATATAATATGTTTAATATATTTGTTTTTCTTGTATTGATCCTCTACGATCCCCATAATATAGTGTTTTCCTTTTGTCACACTTTTCTCATTTTCCATAGAACATTTCAAGATGGTAATAATAATATGTATCTAGTCAAAATGATCAGTTATAATTATTCATATTAAGGTTTTTTAGATAACTAAAGACTCGAGAAGTAGACACCAATATCTATTACATGATTGTGATTTGAAAAATAATCCCAAAAATCCAATGATATTAGGTGTAAATCAATTATACATTGAAGGGGCTAAAACCATTATATCATTTTCATTATAAAATTATGATTTTTTAGGAAGTAATAATTAAATTTACATGTTACAAATGCGATCATATGATATTAGAAACATTTTTTAATGTTGGACATCATATATTACGTTCTGGTTTTCATAATTATTATATTTTTTAAAAAAATATGGTTAAAATACTTTAATAGAATACAATTTTTTAATAGGTCCATTATTTCATAATTTAAAACATGATCCAGATGGTCCATGTATTAATGAAACAACAATTCAGAATGATATTCTAATTCTTGAATTAGAACCTTCTTAGTTTTTCAATATGTTGAAATTCAATGATAACGCCTTATATCTGGGAATCCAGATAACGAAAAATAAAGATATTTAAAACATTATTGATATTAAATCGGATTGTGTAAAGTTTTATCTCTATTTTGATCAGATTTTATATTTGGTTATGTCATTTTTTCCTAAAGAAAATATATTACCTGCATGTTTCTTTGAATGTAAATTGATGGTTCATAATTTGTGTCAATGATAGAAAATGATCCGTGAAGTTTAAAATTACCACATATTATATTATAGTGAGTATGAATCTTTGGTTAATTTTTCAACATATGGATAATCAAGGTATAAAGAGGGAAAATAAGTAAATTTTAGTGTTCCCATGAAAAATGTGAGATATTTTCCAATTACAGCACATTTAAAATGCTAATTTATGTCTCACAAGACAACTGGATCGATGACATGGTATAAATCAAATGTTTCTCTCCAAAAAATATTAAATCATCCTTGTGATGGTGATTCATCAAAAAATATTGATCAGATGAATCATTCATTTTCTTCAGAACCTCATAACATATGTATCGACTGTTTTACTAATGGGTTTTCCCATTTGGTGCTTAGGATAGTTAATATTTTTGTTGGAATGTTTTCATTACTCCTTACAACATTCCTCCATATGTGTTACTGAATGAAACATAAATATATATATACTATGTTATTAATTCATAATCATCTGAAGAATAATAACAATGTTTATTTGAAGCCACTAATTAATGAGTTAATTTCATTATGGAACAATTGTGTGACTACATTTGATATTACTCCAGATCACAATATTATATTGATAGATGCATTGATTTGGATTATCAGTGACTTTTTGTCTTAGAGAATGTTATATGTATTGAGCACACATGGTATATAATAATTTCTATATCTCACAAATTTGAACAAGAATTTATTCTAATTAATGGGAGAAAGGTTACTTATTTTGACTATCATTGGATATTTCCTCCTGCGAATCACAATTTTCGAGAAAAAATATTAATTTTAAAAAAGGGAGAATTGAAACAAATGCACCTCTTATAGTTCTCTTAGTTAATTAGGTCAAATCTAATGTCACTACATTAACTCGTGTTACTTTTGGAAAAACCACAAATGATAAAAATAAAAATGCTTTACAGAGAGATCATAATTGGTTAATGTAGAGTATTTTTTAGGTCCATCCAAATTGGTTTGATTTCATCATTAATCACTAGTATATGTAATACATATTATGAAGAATGTTTTTTATAACATGTTTTATACCATGTTTGACACACTTGTTATGACCAAATTTAATGTAAAGGCTAGGTTAGAACTTGCATAGATTTGTAGACATCCGGAAAATCAATTATTTTAAGATGAATGATCACAAAAATTAATGAAACCCAAATCAGATTACTCACATATCAAAGAAAACCATTTATTATTATATAAATGGAATAGATATTATAGTTAACCAGATGGTTATGTTCTAATTTGTCCTATTTCATTTGAAATGGGCATATTACTGGGTTAAAAATTCATTACTATCATGTAATAATTGAATGATTACTACTTGTTGTTTTTTGAGGGATGTTGAATTAGTGAATCTAGAATGTGTGGACCGAAATATCATATTTGTTTGAGATATTTGTATAGAAATTTCATATTATACTTCATTAAGTTTTCTAGAAGTAGATATTGTTTTAATTTTATGTTAATTTGGGAAATTTTTCCAAAAAATCTTATTTTATTTCATGGAAGATATAATATATCATTTTTCATATGATGTTAAATGCAGAGGCTGATATAGTTTCTGTTGTTGTATCCATTTGAGAGATGATTTCAAAAATTAATGAAGAATGTACATAATAAAGCCCGAGTTGAAGGGTTGATTACATAAACAAACATAGATGATGAAATTCCAAATTTCTACTCTTATTATTTTTAATTGGAATATCATTGAAAACATAATTGAATTGGTCTTAACAAGATAAATGTGGATGATGTGTTAGACCATAATTTGTTTGTTTTTAATCAGTCATATCTAGGTTTCGTGGGTTATCGTGATCAATGCGTTGTAGATGAAGAACTACAGAAAGTACTAACTTATGTTCTGCTAAATTTTGATGAATTGAAATAGATTATGCATTAATTACTAATGTTTATTTTTTGGATAAATAAATATTAATCATATCATTACTTAATTTTTTTGTGTATACTATATGATAACTATATCAAAAAATGATTTATATGAATTAAATCTGGTGATCTTGAAAAAAATTAGAAAACACATTTTGTATATTGGTTTCATATAGTGTTTAGATAAGTTTACTTGAATGGAATATTAAATATATATTTTATTGATATATATGACTAATAAATTTTATTATTTACATATAACAAAACATTAAAATAAAATTTATTGTCAATTTTGTGTACAAAAAAACCCTCCATCAAAATTTTTAAAATATTATAATGGGTATGTATTTAATGGATTTAAATTATTTACACGCATATGTGGTGACTCAATGAAATAAATGAATAGTCGTGTTTATTTGAAAGGATAACATAATAAGGAAAGTGAAGTTGAATTTTATTGTTTACTAATATAAATAAATGAGTTATGTTGTCAGGGAAAAATTATTTTATAATGATTAAATGTAATTGGGTTGATACTGTTCGGGGTGGCGAGTTCATCAATGAAATGGAGTCCTTGAAATTAAATATCATATTCTTCTTGAATCAAATGAACCATTTATTTTATGACATCAAAAACATTATATTAACTATGAAAATTACATTGATGATTCATGAGATTTGAAGGACTCGTGGATTGTGATAAAAATGAAATCAGATGAAAATAGGTTTATTTAAAATTAAAAAGGTTTTTGGATGTGAAACATATTGATCATTTTTAATAAACATCACAAAATATATCTATTACCCAACATGTTATAATTATAGATGATGAATCGCACCAGGTAAAATCTAATGATATAGATAATGTTGATGAAGTAATAAGGGATTATAAAACTAAAAGTCATATGGAAGTTAGTAGTGCTAAAGATGGGGATGAAGTCATTGATGTCAATGTGAATAGAGATGATGATGACGATTGATGTATTATATTTGGGTATTTAGTTACAATTAATTATTATATTCTGATATTTTTTTATTTTTTAAAATTTATGATGTTGATTACATCCACCACCATGGAAAACAACGTAAGGAAGAAAATGTCAATAAATCTCATCCTTGGGTTCATGACCCTGTGACCTACCCTTAACCCCACCCAAACCCTTACCACCACACCATAAATGGTGTTGCATAAAATTTAGTATTTTTATTAATAGTTTGTTAGAGTTAAAATTATTTTATTCTCAAAATTATTAGTTTTTTTTATATTTCATATCAATATTTACAATCGCTTAAATCGGAGAATATTTGTTTTAGATGCCCGAGGATGATCCCAATGATAAATTTAATTACCTCACTAATGACATACTTCCTATCTATGAGCCTCATTTTTCTCCTCCTCCTTATCCTGGTGGGCCTACATAGGGAGGGTGCGGTCTTTCTTGATTACAAATTTTAGATCCTATTACAAAGAGATGACCATCTATTGATTTTGATCATTATTTACAGTGGTATGTTTAATTATTTAGGATACTTATATTATATTAATTAATTCCACTAATCTTGGTAATAATTTTATGATTACTTATTTGTTTAAATTTGGAATGTTTTTTTCATTTAGCCATTGGACATGTTTGTGTGGTTCTGAGAAATTATTTTTTCGGTCCGTGTGTGTCATGGGACCTAGTTCCCATGACCATGCATGTCAAGATGTTCAACCACTAGATTGTATATAATTAAATAATATATATTTTTATTATTTTTTTAATTGTCTTGATGAATTTATTTTCTCCAATTTCTGAAAGCCCGAGAGGTCCTTTCTGAGAGGCATGGGATAATTGTATACATGAGATCTTTCATTATTTTCAACACAACATCATAAACCGAGCTATAAATTAATCTTGTTCTATCTTTTTAGATCATTATTACATCTCCCATCTTTCTTTCTATATATATGTTTAGGTACTGAATGGGTGGTGATACTTCTGGAGAGAAGATATTTTTAGGAAGAGATCACCAGCTAGACGTTAGAGCTGTGGGATGAAATTTGTCACCCATAGGGCCATGAGTTATACATTTGACATATATAAATGATATATGTAAATTGATAATATTTATTGAGGCATATATATTTTAAAATAACATATTATTTATATTATACATGCTAATACTAACCCATCTATTACATAGTTTTATGTTTATAAGAAGTTTTATACTAATCCCAGTACTGGAAAATTTGTAGTTGAATGACAATTCCATATTATGGTTAGTGATTTTCATTAAAAATTTCATGAATAATAATTTTATTATTCTAATTTTTAATTATATTTAAATTAAATATATGAGGGTGTGACATCTCATTCACGGGAGAACCAAGTACAGGCCGCACAAGATTTCACAACTCATTTGGATTTTTATTAGGGGTATTGGATACATGAAAATTTATATGGTGTTGATAAAGGTCGAGTGATTGTTATTGTTTCTCCACTAACACCTATGATATATTATGGTACATCTACGATGACATTAGTGAGAATGAACGGAGCTCGTGGAGAGTGCTCATCGACACCATCATCTGTTGCACAGTATGAGGAGAGTTTGAGGGCTCATGATGAGATGATACATTAGATGAAGAAGGAGAGGGGGGATGATCGTGAGCAGTAGCACATGAGATACGTGGATATGATGGAGAATATGTGGAAACTTGTGTGTGGAATTTGTGTAATATTTCCTCGCATATGTCGTTTGAGTGATCCGCCCAATGGTTCGTCGAGTGATCTTTCTTCATCAGACGACATATGTTGATTTTTTAAGTTTTTAATAGATTTTTTATAATTTTGTATGATAGACACGTACAATTTTAACAGATGTATAACTTTTATGTTTGTTTTAATTTGTTTAATTTTCTGTAATTCTTTTCAAATATTGGAATATTTATTAATTTTTATAATTTTTTAACCTATTAAAATTAATTTAAGGCATAATAATGAATCTTATATATATATATTGTTTATATTAATTTTATATATATTTAATCTATTAATTAATTTCATTGATTTAAATAATTTGAATTATTTTATAAATTAATTATTTTATTAATATTTTCTTTTTTAAAATATATATATAAATATTAAAAAATTGCTAAATTTTATTTTATATATTTTAAATAATTGTAATTTTATTTATTTTTTATTCTATTTTGTTTATAAAAATTTATTATTTACAACAAATGTGACACTCTGTTGCAAATATGTTTTTGAACGTTTTGCAAAAAATCATCGAAAATGTTTATTTAAAAACAATGAAAAAACTATTTTGTGATGGAATCATTTTATGGAAAAAATAAATATTATATGTGGAGGATCATAAAAAATAAACCAATTTGTGATTCCACCACCCACTACGTAGGATTTGTGATGGATCCCTTTGAAAATAACGCTTTGTGACATAAGTCTATCGTAATTACCTTAAATTCATTTTGTGATCCCATAAAGTCATGCATGGATTATTCTTGATATCTTCATTTTTAATTTAATTAGATGTTAGTAAACTAATATACATATAATTTCACTGTTTTTATGACTAGCTTTGTTTTGTAATGATATCCAACTACTATACATAGAGGTATGTTCACAAATTTAGTGAATTTCATTTTTTTTCTATGATTATTATTGTCTCATAGGTATTTTGTTAAAAACTCATTCCCTTATGCATACCATTTATTTTCAATATCTCTATCCATTTTCATCTAGAGTTTTAGTTTTCAATTTTTTCTATCTATTTTGATTAATCAATGTAAATGATTCCAAATTCCACTAATCTTGGTAATAATTTTATGATTACTTATTTGTTTAAATTTGGAATGTTTTTTTCATTTAGCCATTGGACATGTTTGTGTGGTTCTGAGAAATTATTTTTTCGGTCCATGTGTGTCATGGGACCTAGTTCCCATGACCATGCATGTCATGATGTTCAACCACTAGATTGTATATAATTAAATAATATATATTTTTATTATTTTTTTAATTGTCTTGATGAATTTATTTTCTCCAATTTCTGAAAGCCAGAGAGGTCCTTTCTGAGAGGCATGGGATAATTGTATACATGAGATCTTTCATTATTTTCAACACAACATCATAAACCAAGCTATAAATTAATCTTGTTCTATCTTTTTAGATCATTATTGCATCTCCCATCTTTCTTTCTATATATATGTTTAGGTACTGAATGGGTGGTGATACTTCTGGAGAGAAGATATTTTTAGGAAGAGATCACCAGCTAGACGTTAGAGCTGGGGGATGAAATTTGTCACCCATAGGGCCATGAGTTATACATTTGACATATATAAATGATATATGTAAATTGATAATATTTATTTAGGCATATATATTTTAAAATAACATATTATTTATATTATACATGCTAATACTAACCCATCTATTACATAGTTTTATGTTTATAAGAAGTTTTATACTAATCCCAGTACTGGAAAATTTGTAGTTGAATGACAATTCCATATTATGGTTAGTGATTTTCATTAAAAATTTCATGAATACTAATTTTTTTATTCTAATTTTTAATTATATTTAAATTAAATATATGAGGGTGTGACATCTCATTCACGGGAGAACCAAGTAGAGGCCGCACAAGATTTCACTACTCATTTGGATTTTTATTAGGGGTATTGGATACATGAAAATTTATATGGTGTTGATAAAGGTCGAGTTATTGTTATTGTTTCTCCACTAACACCTATGATATATTATGGTACATCTACGATGACATTAGTGAGAATGAACGGAGCTCGTGGAGAGTGCTCATCGACACCATCATCTGTTGCACAGTATGAGGAGAGTTTGAGGGCTCATGATGAGATGATACATTAGATGAAGAAGGAGAGGGGGGATGATCGTGAGCAGTAGCATATGAGATACGTGGATATGATGGAGAATATGTGGAAACTTGTGTGTGGAATTTGTGTAATATTTCCTCGCATATGTCGTTTGAGTGATCCGCCCAGTGGTTCGTCGAGTGATCTTTCTTCATCAGACGACATATGTTGATTTTTTAAGTTTTTAATAGATTTTTTTATAATTTTGTATGATAGACACGTACAATTTTAACAGATGTATAACTTTTATGTTTGTTTTAATTTGTTTAATTTTCTGTAATTCATTTCAAATATTGGAATATTTATTAATTTTTTTAATTTTTTAAAATATTAAAATTAATTTAAGGCATAGTAATGAATCTTATATATATATATTGTTTATATTAATTTTATATATATTTAATCTATTAATTAATTTCATTGATTTAAATAATTTGAATTATTTTATAAATTAATTATTTTATTAATATTTTCTTTTTTAAAATATATATATAAATATTAAAAAATTGCTAAATTTTATTTTATATATTTTAAATAATTGTAATTTTATTTATTTTTTATTCTATTTTGTTTATAAAAATTTATTATTTACAACGAATGTGACACTCTGTTGCAAATAAGTTTTTGACCGTTTTGCAAAAAATCATCGAAAATGTTTATTTAAAAAC
This sequence comes from Viscum album, assembly GCA_963277665.1. Lineage (NCBI taxonomy): Eukaryota > Viridiplantae > Streptophyta > Magnoliopsida > Santalales > Viscaceae > Viscum > Viscum album. The sequence continues at coordinate 1,454,712,744 of OY728155.1, forward strand.
AATGAAAAAACTATTTTGTGATGGAATCATTTTATGGAAAAAAATAAATATTATATGTGGAGGATCATAAAAAATAAACCAATTTGTGATTCCACCATCCACTACGTAGGATTTGTGATGGATCCCTTTGAAAATAACGCTTTGTGACATAAGTCTATCGTAATTACCTTAAATTCATTTTGTGATCCCATAAAGTCATGCATGGATTATTCATGATATCTTCGTTTTTAATTTAATTAGATGTTAGTAAACTAATATACATATAATTTCACTTTTTTTATGACTAGCTTTGATTTGGAATGATATCCAACTACTATACATAGAGGTATGTTCACAAATTTAGTGAATTTCATTGTTTTTCTATGATTATTATTGTCTCATAGGTATTTTGTTAAAAACTCATTCCCTTATGCATACCATTTATTTTCAATATCTCTATCCATTTTCATCTAGAGTTTTAGTTTTCAATTTTTTCTATCTATTTTGATTAATCAATGTAAATGATTCCAAATTCCACATATGCTCTATATTTTCATTTTGTATTATTTGGACATTAATTTTTTATATGAAATCATTGGGATTGAAGAGTATGTTAATAATAAATAGCTAGTTTTTTAAAAAAATATGTTATTGTGTATCATATGTGAATTATGTATCATACATGTTTGGTACATTGGTAAACTATGATGAATAATAATAAAATAATATTCTTTTAATTGTACATCACCTATTGTGCATGAACAACCATTATTTAAAATTTTTTCATTATCCACTATCGAGTGGATGTGGGATAATTTGATCATGAATTTAAAGATTTTAATAAAAAATTAATCTAATTTTTTGTGATGTGCTATTGGTAAACTTGTATTGGTTGATGAAACCGGCCCATTTTCAAAATATTTTAGATTAATTATCCATTTGCAAGTGGGGATATATGATTTATTTTTATAAGATTCATCATCATGGGTGGATGAGTGTATAGAATATTATTTTTATGTAATGATAACATAATGAATTTAGTATGGCCAAGAAAAATCAGTTCATATAGAGGTTCAATTTACTTTGTATTTAATGATGTAACGTTTAATAATACCAATATGGATCTAAAAAATATTATACCATTGCATCATTTAATTCAATGAATTTTGGTGGAGGATTCATAAAAATATTGTATTTTAATTTCATAAATCATTATTAATATTATATTTTAAATGAATAATTATAGGAAATTAATAGATTTCTATGTTGATCACCTTTGGGCTGGGTAGAGTTTAGAGTGTCTTTTATAGTTCGGGATAGTAAAAAATAAGAGATTTAGAGCGTATATATTTTATTTAGACACAGTTGGATGCTACTAGTAGTAGTATGATATAATTTTTTAATAAAAAAGTAAAATCCTGAATAGTTTTTGGTGGGTGATCAAGTATTCTAGAGCATGACACCCTTTACAAAATAAATGTATTTGGAGAAAGTTTAATTTGGAATCCAAGTTTTAGTAGACATTTATTTGCATGTAGTAGATTGATATCATTTCATATATTTTATAAAAAATGTATTCAAATATTTCTTTTTCATGTTTTATTCCATGTTTCATGGATTTAAATCTATTATCTCAATGTTTTTATAACGATTAACATCATTAATATTAAGGAAAAGGTAGTTATGTTGTTCATGAGATCAATGAATATCATATATAGTAGATATATGATCCTCAATAAAATATGGTCCCTCTAATTTGTATGTTGTGGGATAATGAGAGTTTATAATATGATTAATGGTAGAGAGAATCTATTATATATGATACGTTTCTAGTGAAATATTGTGGTGTGTCATGGTGATTCATCTATGAGTTGAGATACTATATAGTTGAAATTTTCCAACACCATTCTTGTTGTAATGGTAAAAATTTGATTTAATTTTCACCTAGATTATTCTATGACAATTATTTTGAGCTATTTATATTCTCAATAGTGGGGGGGGGTTCAATCAGTTCTAGGATTTGAAAAAATGTATGGTTATATAAATATATTTATGTGTCTCATCATATGGAAACACATAAGTTAATCATATTGTATGATGATAAAATGGTCATTATGATGCAATAAAAAAGTTATTCTCTTTATATATGGTTGAGAAAAATGGATCCATGCTTCAATATTGGTAGTTTAATCTTGATGACATGCTTGTGAGGTTATATCCACCATGATGTTGGTCCATCATGGGAGGCTGTTCCATGATGCTCTCTGCCAAACCAAAAGGGGTGTGATGATCAAGGTTCATGTTCGGTATTTGACATGCGCACTGTACCAATATCTATAAGGATATTTCACCTATCCATCCTTAGTGTGGGTGTTACACTGTGACCATAGTGGTCATTTTTTATTAATTATTTCTATTTTTTAGTTTTACATTGAAATATAATATATAAATAAATTGAAAATTTCTTATTAGACTTCCCCAACTAAACTGTACGTCTTCATCTACCATCTATCTATTAGCCATTACAGGTAGTGGTTATCATTAATTAATGGATATATTAAAGTTTATTTTAATTGAATGAATCTTTTGGATAGGTATAACATTCTTATCCCGTCAAATTTTATGTTCTCTCATTATTTTTTCATGTATTATAAGATTATACCTAATTTGTGGTTTAAACTGTTTCAAATGATTTTTTCCATTCCAGATTCAAATAGTTGGTGATATTTGATAATAATGAGTATTTTGTGTCTATAAAGTCATTCCAGGAAATTTTTTCTTGGTTTTACAATAGCGGTATGTGTATTATGATATATTTGATTCAATGATTTTATGTGAAATCCCAAAATAATATTAATAAATTCATACTTTATCATTGAATAAGAAGTCCTTTGATGTTGATGAGGATTGTAACACACATAGATGATTTCAAAAGATAAACATGTAGGATTATACATTCACCATACCACACCTAAACCTTGAGTGAACAGAATGACGTCCATAATTCTCATATCTCCGCCATAGTGTATCTGTACATGTACGATTCCCCATTCACACTCCTGGTGAATCTTCCACCTGATTCTTCACCAACAGACCATAAATCATCAACTGGATATATTTTCTAGAAAATTCCCAGCCTCATACTATATTCAATAATTCATGGATTTCAATTGTTCTAATTGTGAACATGTTTTTTGATTCTACTGTACTAAAATACCTACTCATTTTTAGTATTATCCATTATATCTCATTTTATTGTATAAATATTGTCTGCCATTTTATATATAATGTTATATCTAGACAAATTTAGAAAATGAATTTTATATGAAAATATTTGACAGAGGAGATGAAGACACCATTTTATGTTGTAGGGATGGATCAACTACACTTGATCTTAAAAAGAATCTCGATGAACATCAGTTTGAAATGAAAAGAAAAATTGATCTGACTTATCAAAATTAAATTCTTATGTTCAAATTTTTTTTATTCAATTTTTATTTTATATTATCTATTATTAATTATTTCATGTGTGGATGAATTTCATTAAATAATTGAACTATTTATGTCTAATATTCAAATATTGTTTTATAGCGATCCCAATTTTTACATTTCCAATATTTTTTTTTTGAAATGACTAATATTTGAATCAAAATCGATCCTTCTAGTTTCATGGGTTTAAAATGTTCAATGGTATGTTTTATCTTCACTTACTTATATGATTTTCCCATGTTTTAATTGTGTGTGCTCTACTATATACTAATATTTTAATTTTTTTTTCTCGGTTATGTGTTCAAGGATGTTCAATGGTGATTGTCTGTTGCAGGAGTTTCCATATACTCATTAAATATTGGTAAATTTAATGATGATTTATTAAAAAATATTCAATATTTTTTATAAAACTAGATATTTTAAGGTATTTAGATGAATATATATCTTCCAGGAACCAAAGAACATATGAGGGATGAGGTGGAGATTGACCCTAGATCGTTGATTATTTAAATTCATATGGCTATAGGCAGTAGTTTGGAGAAATGTTGGAGAAAAGTTATGGTTCTAGTGGAAGAACAAATATAATGATATTTTCTCAAACATATTCTATAAACCATGATGGAAGCTGACCAGTGGAGGTTGATGGTCTGAATTATTATTAATAATTAATTATATGATTTATTCTTTATTAATTATTGTATTATGGATTTAGTGGCATATTGGGGTTACTAATGACTGTTCCAAAGTGTTTTGTTTTATTTAAATATCTGAATCTACATTTTCAAATTTATTTTACATATCTTGAACCCTTAGTTATGAAATATATTGAGTGATATAACACTATATATAAACATTTAAGGATCCTGATGATAAAATATTTTCATCTATAATAGAGATCTTTTTTGTTTTTTCAATGTAGAATGATAGAATGGAATTTTATGATTAATGAAGTACTAATATTTTAGAGTTCATTTTCATTGAAATCTATTTATTTCCTATGAATTTTATATTGATGAAATGTTATTGCACCATTATACACCATTTTTATTTAATAAATTTTGGTGAGCGTGAATCAGGCTTCCACAATTCTATTCCATGATATTTATTTAATGAAATGTATATAAAATGGAGCCTTTTTTTAAATCCCATGTAATTTCTAGATTAAATTTATTACATGCACCATTAAATCAAAATTCTTCTAAAATATTACTCCAATTATTCTATTTCCAATATTATATTATTTGTGTATTTAATTTGATAAGGAAAGACAATATATCAATAAGCAACCGGAAACACATTCAAAAGGGATCAATCTTATATGGAAAGTGGTGTGTGCTCTTTCTAAAAAGTGTTATCAAACCCAACCATGGAATAATTCCCCTTATACTTCATTTCAAAAATATTTTACATCTTGGAGGCCTACACATGGTGGTAATACAACATACATTTCTTCTCTTATGAACTATAGTGGTATGTGCTGAGTTTTTGATGATATTATCTACATATTATTTTCCAACTCAATCATGTTCATTTAAATGTTTATAGCTCATTATTACCCACTTTCAAAACACATTTCAATTGTTTCATCCTTAGTGTTATGTTGCATTCAACACATATATACTTTACTTTTTATATGAATTTTTCCTCTATCTTGGGTACCTTCCATGTTTTTACTATTATACACTACCTTGCTACACTTTATTAAACTGATGCCGATGAATAATACACACATACATACAGTAATCCCAACATATATAGAATATAAAAATATATGTGTGTATCTCTATTTTAATTATAATATATATTTGGTCATTTTCACTATTTTAAATTTCATTTATTATTTTTAATTGATATTTTTAACCATCTACTTTGTTTTATATGATGAAATGTGTTTCCAGGACTAAATGGTTTTAATGTGATAAAGGAATTAGGTAAAAATAAATTACAAAAAATCCATTATATGTACTATAGAATAGGTATTCAAGGAAAAATGTCTCTTTCTCATATATCATCCACATTTGTGTTCAATTCCAAGGATGTGTCCATTATTTTTTACTCATATGTTTCATTCTATTTCTATATTTCATTTTTCTATGGTCTTGAGAAATGTGAAATAATGAGTTTCTGCATGTGAATTTTAAGTTAAATTCATTATGTTATAAAAATGAGTTGGTTGGGAACTAGTTCATTTTATTTTTTATATATTTATATTTATATTATTTGGATAAACAAATTATTTTAAAATATTTATCAAAGATGTGAATAAATAAATATTATAATAATAAATTTTTGATGAAATAAGAGATAAATTTTACTTATATATTCTAAACATGGGTTCATCATGGTTGTATTTAATGATCAGTATGACTTGAATAGATAACTTCAAGATACCCTTTTGTGTGACTCTCAAGCCCCCAACTCATGGGAAAAAGGTAGGACATAAAAAAGACCAAATTTTTGGGACACATCAAGACATGAATAGAGAAATAATTTATTGTAGAAACTATATGAACCATCCAATAAATAATTTTACGTAATATAATTCCATTTTCAGTTGATATCTCATAAATTAAGATGCATAATTATTTCAACACATTATATGTTTTCTTTATATTTCTTTGACACTATCAAATGAACTTTCTTTGGAAATACCAAGTACATATATTTTTATCCGACACATAAATTTTATTCAAAGGGCCATATATTTCTTCTTCAAATATCCAAGAAGGGACATATCATTTCATGAAAATTAAATTATTTCCACATTTATTATGACTCACCAGATGCATGTTACCTCTCTATAAGCATATATAATCTTGATTTTCATCCAAGAGAATATATCATTTGATCAACATGAGTATTGATATACCATGTATTGGAGGATATTTTGGAAGATTGAGGAGATATCATTGGGTGGGTTCATTGTTTGGCCTCTTTGTGATCCAAAATACCACCTATACATCATTATATAATAATTATTATTATTATTACTAGCGATCATGCTGGAAAACTGGTTGTGTCCATGGAAGTCATCAAAGTGGTTTTGGATTTAATTCTCTGTATGAATGTGTGTGCAGTTGTGAGTATTTTATCATTTATTTCCCCTCCCAAAATTTCATCAAAACCACCATTATTATCGTCAACATTATTATGATCCTTATTATTATAAACATTATTATCTTTATGGTGATTGATATTATTTTTATTTTTATTTTTCTTATTTTTGTTATTGTAATTATTATTATTATATGTTTTATTTTTATTATTGTGGTTGTTATTATCAATATGCATTATGTGGAATAATTCATTGGTTTTTATCAGGGCATCATTTGGGTGGTTTCAGTTTCAATATTGCCTGATTGAATTTTATTATTATTTTATACCCATCCCAAGTCCAATTATTATTTTTATGATCATCATCAGCATAATAATAATAATCATCATCATCATCGTTATCGTCATACTCATTGTCATTATTGTCATTGACATATTCATTATCATAACAATCTCATCATCACCATGATTACTATTATAATTATAAATTAAATTGAATTCCCTCAGGGTGAAACTTGATTTTATCAGTTCCTGCATGGCCTCAACAAGGTCTCCGGATTGATTATTACCACGATCTTTACTACTTTATGTGTATGATTTCCTTTATATTTCTCTCTCCCGATTGACCATTGTAAATTAGTAATAAAATTTAATAATCACTAAACAATTCAATGATATATATATATATGTATATTTGTTATTATTTATCCTTTTACATATAAAAGGAAGCCCTGGATCACTAGGAACATGTATTTTGTTTTATTTCATTGATGGATGAGGATGTGAAGTAGGAGGGACTCTAGGAAACATTTAATACATGGAAATTTTTTTTGATGATAGAGATGGAGGAGGAATTTTAGATAGGGGGGACTCTGGGAAACCTAGCACACTTGGAATGCATCTTTGTTTGATGTCATCCACGAAAAATGAAGTGGAATTACATACAACTCTAGTAAATTTGGCTCAATTTTAATGCGTATTTTGTTTGATTAAACGAATAGAGTTGGACGTGGAGTTTTAGGAGACTCTGAAAAAGGAGGGTAACTTGGAACACATCTTTTTCATGATGGCATTGATAGAGGAGGAAGTGGAGTAGAAGGATATTCCATGAAATGTGGGTGACTTGGAACACATATTTTGTATCATGAAATCGATGGAGGAGGAAGTGTAGTAAGTTGAGACCATAAAAAATGTGGGTGACTAGGAAGGTAACTTTTTTTGATGAAATCAGTAGAGTTTTAAGTGGGTTAGGATGAGACTCCATATAATTTGGCTCACTTTGAACATGTCTCTCATGTGATTCTGAAATGAAAGGGAATGAAAAAGTGGTGAAAAACATAATAAAATCGCTCATGAAAATTTTATATTGTATATTGTGATCCAAGTAACAAAAATAGTTTTATCCCTTATATAATTAATGTATATATAATTTTACATAGGCATAAAAGTTCACATTACTATAAATTTCTATGAATTTAATTCATTTATGTTATGGATCATATTATTTGAGTTGGGAAATGAGACCCACTTTTTCATGTCAATTAATGTTGATATTAATAATATTTTAATATGAAAATAATAATTTCATTCCATGATATAATTAATTTATTTTATTAAATAACATTATTTTCTAATTATACTACATACTAAATAAATTAAAAAAAATTAAAAAATGGGAAAAGAAACATTACAAAATTTTTCTAAAAATCCTTTGACAAAATATTAAAATAAGAGAAAGAATTAATGATGCATTGGGGCTGGTGATTGTTAATTTATTATGTATTAATATATTAAATTTAAAAAATAATTTAAAAAATAAACCCGATGGAAAAAAATCATGAAATTTATTTTATGATCTATGTCAACAATAGTTGAGAATGAATTTCATTTTATATGATTAAATGAAAATTTTGTTGTGATGTAATTGCATAGTTTAAAATAGTGGGTGAGAGTAAACAAGTTGGCATGGACATGGACCAATTAAAATGGTTTAATAGGTTGGTCATGTGTCGACGTATGCATTTCCGAGTGAAAATCCTCTCAAATTTAGATTTTTTCCATCCTTTCCAACTTTGATGAAGATTTGATGTATTGGGTGGAAGCTGAATTTTTATTTTTCTTATTAAAATTAAATGATAAAATCCCAAGATTATGACGAATTCACATAGCTATATTATAGTGAGTATCATGAAGATTTAATATATAATTAATTTAAATATATTTACCTCAAATACATAATGATTCTTGATCAATTCTTTGTCATTTCTATTATTGTTGCATTATTCCTGCATAGAAGAATCTAATCAAGTAATCCCCTAAATTTATCAATTGGTGCTCCATGAAATTCCTAAAAAAATTAAAGATCTCTTGGGTTCTAGATGAAGATATTAATACATTATTTTTATCAATTATTTCTACAAAAATCCCATGTTTTCTCTCCATGTTCGTGAGAGATGGAGAATTGGAGAATTCTATTATAACTTGATTGAATATTAGACAACATCCTATATTTAAAAGATCCCTATTAAAAGATAAAATATTTTTGAATGTATACATAGGTTATAAACAAATAATCTCAAAAAGTTACTTAAACTGCAATTTAATCAAAATCATACCCCTTGTCCCATATAATAAAATAATATTGCTTTTTTTTATTTTTCAAGGCCCGTGATTTATTTATTATCATTTATTAATAAATAAATTAATATTTATTTAAATTTTATTAAATAAAAAATATAATTTCTACTAGATCATTAAACTCAATTCATATTCTCCTATAAAATTTATTAAACCATTAATAATATCATATATTTTTTCGATAAAATAAAATAAATATTATTTTTTGTAAACTTTTAAAAAAATATTTGTTTTAATGTGTATATATTAAGAAAAAAGGAATAAAATAATTTTTTTGCTATATTTTCTAAAAATATGAAAAAATAAATATTATCATTATAAACATTGAATAATGTATGCGATAAATTCAACACATATATTATAAAATTGTATATTTCATGATTGAATTTTATATTTAATACAGCTTGAATAAATATATTCGAAATAACTTTATCCATAACACTCATGGGCCTATATCGATGAAAATAGACAGATCATAAATAATGTCCAAAATTTATGTGTCACATCATGCCAAGACATCAATAGGGGAATAAGTTATTATATGTACTATAACAACAATCAATTGAATTATTTTTTGTAATATAATTTCTTATTTAACAGATATTTCATTAAGTATGATAAACAATTATTTTATCACATTATATTATTGATTTATTTTTCTTTCACATTCTGACATGAACATACCTCTAAAATACTAAGGCCATAGTTTTTAATTTCACCCTTCCATTTTAATCCAATGTAGACCAATATATTCTTATAATAACTCATATGGTACATAAAACAGATTGAAAATTCAATTAATTCCATAATACTTATGACTCACCTAATGCATGCCATCTATTCATGAGAAAATATCATCATTGTTTTAAACCATGTATCAAAGTTCAAAATTCATAATAAATAGAAATACTGATCTCATGTCTAAGGGAAAATACAGAAACGTATTTATATGAATATCTAATAACAAATAAATCACATGGAATTCAAATTAGAGGGTATGTACTCATAACTTATGCAACAGTCGCTAAAATCACTGATATGTATTGCACCCATGGCACCATAAGGGCATTATCATGCCTCCCATCTTTATAGAGAGTGTCATCTAACTGAGAGAGCACAAATTATTCATTGGGGTGACTATTCCCTCATTAGCATAACCATAAATAACATATAAATAACCAAACTTCACCAATAACAAATAATCAATTTATTCAAGATCAATAAAAAACAATTCTATATAAAAAGTAATACAGTCTTACATATCGTTTATTTTCCACTAGATTAATCAAAAATAAAAATAACTAATGAATAAATATTAAATGATGCCTTACTACTATACCTAATCCTCACCTCAATCCCATCACTAAATCACTATTAAGATAATCCAACTCGATCTGGTACACAACCTGTAAAGACCTGTAAAATTCAAGGGAATTTTTTTCGTAATTTTCTGTGGAATTTTACAAGAGCGCGGTTTCGGACAGCACCTGATTCTGAGGCCCAGAGTGCCCGGAATCATTTTCCGATTTTGGCTCGGGTACGTTCAGTGAACGAACCAGCGGTAATTTCTAACTTTTGAACCGGTGCCCAGAATCAAATTCCGAGGGAACCGATGAACTCGCAGTGCCGATATTCGCTTAAGGAGGCCTTTTCTGAGGTTGCATGTATTGCGGGTTGAGAGTTAGTTTTTGGGTTTTTAAAATAAAGTTAAAAATATATGGAAACATATTCTATTTTTTTTTGTTAGTTTTAAACTCCCAAAGGGTGTTAGGGGTGGGACCCACATCCATTTAACCTCCCTTCGGAGGATTAAGTGTGGTGGGGCCCACACGAACCCCAACTCCTCATCTTCTCTCAAAACTCCCCTATAACCCCCTTTAATTAATGTTTGAAAACTTGGTTTAATTAATTAAGGTGGGTTGAATTGAATTTCAAACCTTTGAAATTCAAGTTTATTTTTGTGTAAATAAAATAAGCCTTAGCTTATTTTATTTTGGTTAGCCATCTTGAGAGGATTTGAGAGCTCCTTCTTCTTCTTCAAACTATGATGAAGAACACGAAGAACAGTCAAGCTCCGACGAAGAATGATGCTCCTCTCTTCTTCGTAGCCGGTTTGTTTCCAAAGATCGACGACGCCTTCCATGACAACGAAAGGGAACACCGCTTCCTCCTCGGACTTCCTTCGTCGGCTTACAAAGATTCACCAAAAACGTACCTATTCGGACGTACCTATTCGTCAAAGGAATTAACGAACGATTACCGCGACGCCCGACCTCCGCGACGTTTGTCTTCCGCGGGTCGTTGACGAACATCGTACTTGAAACCGCGATAGGGGTTTATTTATTACTTTTGTTCATGAATTATAACCGAGAATATTTCATCGTGAAATTTATCCAATTGTTAGCAATTAACGTGAGGGGTCCGGACCATACGAACACGGCCGACCCTCCTCTTTTTAATATTTATTTTGTTGTGGATTGAAACGGGTGATGCGCGGTGTCGTCGCACCGTGCAGGATCATACGACAAGAAATGTGCAGCGCCATCACGCCGCGTCGTAAAATAATGCAAGGACGTGACGCCGTCGCGCCATGTCTAAGAAATTTGAAGGCGCCGCATCCGAAGCGGGGCCACGGCAGTGGGGCACGGTGTCGTCGCACCGTGCCGAACGACGAAGGCCGCGGCCGGTTCCGGGCCGCGGCAGGACGTGAAGACCGGCGGCTATCCGGGCCGCCGGTGTCGGAAGCCGGAAGGGGGACCGGCCTTGCCGGTCCCATTGAGGATGAACCGGCCGGCCATGTTGGGCCGGTCAGAAGGGAGAAGGACCGGGGGAATAAATTCCCCCGGCTGGCCAAAACCAGCCCCCCGTAATGTGGGGGGGGCGCGGTTACACCAAGGGGGGGCAGCGCCCCCCATTTTCCTCAAAGCATGCCCCACACGTGAGGGGGGGTCGGTTTCACAAAGGGGGGGGGGGGAAGCGCCCCCCATTTTTCTCAAAGGCAGGCCCCCAAGAGGGGGGCCGATTGATCAAAGGCCCGGCTTTCAGCCGAGCCGCCAGCAGGAAGGGCGGGGGCCTTGCCCCCTGCGCGTGGCACGCGAGCGGCGCACCGACCGTGCCGCCGCGCCGGACCACGCCGTTGTGCCGGCCCGCGCCGCCGCGCCGGACCGCGCCGCCGGCCGGGCCGGTTCGGGCCGACCCAGGGGGGGTCGGGCCGGTTCGGTCCATCCCAGGGGGGGCTCGGCCCGGGTCGACCCGGACCCGAACTCCCTGTTTTCGAATCGACTTCTGTCTTTTGCCCATAACTTGAGGTACAGACCTCCGATTGACGGACCGTCTGCCGCGATGCGATCCTTGGATCGCGATGGTCGATTCCTTATATCGCACTCAAAGATTCAGAATACTTTGAGTTCGGCCGGGTTGGTTCGTACACGAAACCAACTGGGCTCTCGGAGCGGAAACGATCATATCTTGAGCTACGGACGTCCGATTGACGTGCCGTCAACTTTGTTGAGTTCTCTTAGTGAGACAGATCTTTTGGTATACTCCGCCCGAGGTTTGGACACAGGTGGAGTACGGTCGGGTTGGTTTTGCCTTAAAAACCAACCGGGCCCCTAGGACGAAAAAGCCAATAACTCTCAGACCGGGCGTCCGATCGACGCGCCTTCTATTGCGTTGTGTTCCTATTGACGATACAGAATTTTTGGATACATCAACTCTGGACTTAGTGACAGTTGATGTATCAGCCTCTCGCCTCGTGGGGCGGACCCTCCCGAATGAGCTTGATGTGTGCGGGAACCCTAGAGTTGGGTGCGACTGTGACTGCTACTACTACTGCTACTGTGACTGCGACAGCGACAGTACAGAGATCCTTAGTGGATTCGACGACGACGACGACTACAACACTCAGTGATCCTACGTGGATCAGTGCTACAGGTCCTGTGTGGGCCCGATCCTGTGCGGGTCCGATCCTGTGTGGGTCATTACGCTCAGAGGTCCTGTGTGAACTAGTGCCTACAGGTCCTGTGTGGGCCCGATCCTGTGTGGGTCTTTGTGGGGGTTAGTTACCTATTGATCCTTCGTGGGTCCGACGACTTAGATGGATCGTAGATCATCTTCATCGTCTTTCGAAGAAGTATACCTGTGTGAGATGAATCCTGTTGCTTTCCTGTGTGGATTGTGTTGTGCTATCCTATGTGGATTTCGTTTTACGTTCCTGTGTGGAATACGTTTACTTTCCTGTGTGGACTGAGTTGTACTTGGGCTCGGAGGTTGGAGTGTATTGAAATTGATGACTTAGGTATATGTATGGGCATATACCTAAGCAGTGTCAGTTGTTACTTCATGTTTGTATCTATCATTTGTGGTTTATCCTTTGTGGATTTTGGGAGACCATCTGGGGTCTCGGGGTCCCTACTGAGTAGCTTATACTCACCCCTGCACGGGCTATGCCCGCAATACGTTGTGTTGGTTGCAGACGACGGACAGCGTTGATCTTGGCTGAGTCTTGCAGAGCAGGATGGTACCTGGAGGTGGACCACTGGGCGGGACATGTTCAGAGCGGACGACGGGACCCGAGGAGCAGTGGAGCTATCTGTACCCACCCTTCAGGTGGGATTTCCAGTGGACAGCTCGGTGTAGCGGATTTTACTTTACAGTTGCTGTTTTCCCTTTCGAGTTGTACTTTACTTTCAGTTTGGGTTTGTATACTGGCCCATTACTTTTCTGCACTGTCAATTGTACTCTGTTCTTTCTTAGTGTTTAATTTTCCGCTTGCTTACTCTGTAGTGCTTGTTTACTTTTCAAAGGCAATGTCTTTCCTTTTTGTTGAGATTTACGCCTTGGTGCTAGTCGCCAACCCTGGCCTATGGAAGGCGAGCTTGGGGTAGTCACGGCACGGTCCCCAAGGACGGGTCGTGACAAATTGTTATCAAAGGAGTTCGGTTCTACCACGAAATCTGATCTTTTCTATGTGAAGAAATAATTTTTAGCGTATTGAGTGTGGTTATCAGACCAAGGAGTCCAGTGTTGGTGCGGCGGCCGACGTATCCGTACACCAGGACCCTGACTACTGATTTTCGACATAATGCACGAAAACATTGATTGCGTGTGTGTTTCAAAGTTTTCATTGTGATTACTTCATATCAGCTCTCCAGGTATACTGTTCTTACCGTGGCACACCTGTTTCCTTTCAGGATGGCCCCACGACGGAAGCCAGCTAGGGTTCCGAGAGTCGAGTGTAATGACAGCCCACCGAGCGACGAGGCCTCGGTGCAGCACCCTTTGTCAGCAGTGGCACCCGTGGTAGATCTACCCGTCGAGCCACCAATGCTTCCAACACTAGTCGTTGACGATGCATGTCGCCTTGGAGCTCTGCATGAGTTCCAACGCCAGCGACCTCCTAGGTTCCGTGGGGAGACAGACCCCCAGGTAGCAGAGGACTGGCTGGAGGCAGTGGTGCGAGTTTTTATGCTAGTGAGGACACCTGCAGACCTCATGGTGATCCTCGCTGGGATCCTACTACACGTAGAAGTAGGACGATGGTGGAGCGTGATGCTCTAGGTGCACGAGGGGGCATCTCTACATTGGACGGACTTTGAGAGCCTCTTCCGCTCGGAGTTCTTCCCAGCCAACCTTCGTACGGTGCGTATCCAGAAGCTTCATCAGCTCTGGCAGGGCAACATGACAGTCACTCAGTACTCGGCGAGATTTACTAATCTTTCACGCTACTCGACCGGCATGGTACGGGACCCATTCTTCCAGGCTCGTACCTTCGAGCAGGGTTTGAGACACGAGATCAGTGCATCGCTGATCTCCCTCAACATACCGACTCAGACAAGAGTACTGGAGCGGCCCCTTTTGATCGAGAGCTTCCTTGCTGAATCTACACTAGTGCCGAGACCCACCATAGGGCGGCACGTGGCAGAGTCATCTTCAGTAGGCAGTCGACGGATGATTCAGGGGTCGAGGCAGACCAAACCATCAGGAAGACGACCTCAGGATACTGGCTCAGCAGTGCGGGGCACACAGCACGGATCCAGTCTTTTGAGAGGCAGACAGTGCTACTCGTGCGGCGGGCAGGGCCACATGGCTCGTGACTGCACAACCCACCGTGCTGAGGAGCAGCAGACAGTTGAGGGACCACCAAGGCAGAGGCAGAGGGTCGACCATGGCGGTCCGCAGGGAGGAGGCGGAAGAGGCAGAGGAGTTGGCCGAGCAGCAGGTGGTGGGCGATGCTTTGAGGCGCTGCCACCACCACCACCAGGAGGTCCACCCCGACCACAGGGAGCTGGCAGGCAGAGACAGGCACAGCTCTAGGCAGTAGAGGCCTACGACCACGGCACGCCAGAGATGATTCGAGGTACTATCTGTGTCTATTACACCTTTGCTGCAGTACTTATAGACACAGGAGTGAGTCACTCTTTCATAGCAACTGCCCTTGTTCGGAGCTTGGAGATTCCGAGAGAGCCGTTGGCTCGATCCTTACGGCTAGAGACTCCTACGGGAGCAGACTCGACGATTACGCACTGGTTCCGGCAGTGCGAGCTTACTCTAGGAGGTGAGAGCTTCGGCTGGGATCTTCTTGTAGCAGCGTCGAGGCCTTACGACGTCATCTTGGGCATGGATTGGCTATCTACGTTCCATGCACAGATTGACTGTTTTAGGCCCAAGGTGCGATGTGTACGCACCGACGGGAGCAGGATCACCTTCACCGGTGAGAAGGGAGCCTTTGCAGCACAAGATGGACTTCCGCGGAGGAGAGTACAACCCATCACTGATCAGTTGGCTAGCCTCATCCTAGGAGCAGTTGACGTACAGAGTCCTGGTTTTCCTGCAGTGGTGGATCAGTTTGCGGACGTTTTTCCCGACGACATTCCAGGGCTACCTCATCGCAGTGAGGTAGACTTTTATATTGACATGAACCCCGGGACAACTCTGATATCGACTCCAGCATATCAGATGGCCCCCGCCGAGATTCGAGAGCTACGGGTACAGCTGGAGGACTTGCAGGTCAAGGGGTTCATCCGACCTAGTGTTTCACCCTGGGCTTCCCCGATATTATTCGCCAAGAAGGCGGACGGGAGCTTGCGACTTTGTGTTGACTATCATCACCTGAACCAGGAGACTGTGAGGAACAAGTATCCGCTACAGAGGATTGATAACCTCTTTGATCAGCTCAAGGGAGCACGGTGGTTCTCAAAGATAGACCTCAGGTCAGGCTATAATCAGCTCAGAGTCAGAGACGAGGACGTGCAGAAGACGGCCTTCAGATGTCGGTATGGCCACTATGAGTTCTTGGTTATGCCTTTCGGTGTAAGAAATGCTCCAGCAGTGTTCATGGCTCTCATGAACAGGATCTTTCAGCCATACCTCGATTGGTTTGTTGTTGTCTTCATCGACGACATTCTGATTTACTCGACGGCTGAGGAGGAGCACGCCTACCACTTGCGAGTTGTACTAGACACACTCCGAGAGCACCAGCTTTATGGTAAGCTCTAGAAGTGCCAGTTCTGGATACTTGAGGTCCACTTCTTGGGACACGTCATCACTGAAGCGGGAGTTGCAGTGGATTCCGCGAAGATCGAGACAGTTCTAGCTTGGGAGCCACCCAGGAGCGTGACTGAGGTTCGGAGTTTCTTGGGAATAGCTGGATACTATCCGAGATTCGTTCTAGACTTCTCTAGAGTTGTTCCACCACTCAAAGCATTGACGAAGAAGGGGAAACCCTTCTTGTGGTCAGACAGATGTCATCAGAGCTTTCAGAAGCTGAGACAGAGATTGACCAGTGCAACTATCTTGAGGTTGCCTGAGGAGGGAGTTAGATACGTAGTTTATTGCGATTCATCAGGGACTAGACTCGGTTGCGCCCTGATGCAGGATCGGGCATTGATCGCCTATGGATCACGTCAGTTGAGGCCTCATGAGAAGAACTACGCTACCCATGACCTGGATTTAGAAGCAGTGGTCTTCACTATGAATACATGGCAACACTACCTGATGGGCGAGCGCTTTATAGTCTTTTCTGATCATCAGAGTCTCAGTTATATATTCTCACAGAAGGACCTGAACCTGAGACAGCGGAAATGGCTCGAGTTCCTCCAGGACTATGACTTTGAGATAGTCTATACTCCTGGGAAAGGGAATGTAGTAGCCGATGCCCTCAACAGGAGGACGGGAATTCAGCTACTTGAGGAGGCGACAGAGCATCTAGCCTCTTTGCAGATATCCTTCGTGGATAGAGATGGAGCAGCCTTCCTTCAGTCTCTCACATTCACCCCTCCACTACTGCAGTGGGTCAGAGAGGCACAGTGTGAGGATGCTGACTGTGAGACACGGCGTACACAGATATCCTTGGGACAGGCACCTGATGGTTT
The DNA here is from genome assembly GCA_963277665.1 of Viscum album. Classification (NCBI taxonomy): domain Eukaryota; kingdom Viridiplantae; phylum Streptophyta; class Magnoliopsida; order Santalales; family Viscaceae; genus Viscum; species Viscum album. Next base: position 1,454,730,275 of record OY728155.1, read on the forward strand.
CTCCCTTGGAGCAGAGCACGACATCCTTTTGAGAGGACGTACCATGGTACAAGTCGCTTTGTGAGAGGAGGTGCTAAGAGAGTTTCACACTTCTCCTTTGGCGGTACATCCAGGAGTGGAAAAGATGTACTGGGATATAATACGACAGAACTGGTGGCCGGGCATGAAGAAGGCTGTAGCAGAGTTCGTCTCTCGATGTCTCACCTTCTAGCTGTTGAAGGCAGAGCATCAGGTACCAGCTGAATTGGTACAGCCCTTGGAGGTCCCGGAGTGGAAGTGGGATGGCATATCTATGGACTTCGTGACTGGACTTCCACGCACTTCCAGAGGTCATGACTCCATTTGAGTGATTTTCGACCCACTCACCAAGTCGGCTCACTTCTTACCCATCAGAGAGAAGGGCTTAGTGGGGAGCTTGGGACGTCTCTACGTACAGGAGATTATGCGGCTCCGTGGCGTGCCATCATCTATCGCCTCCGATCGAGATTCTCACTTTACATCCCGGCTTTGGAAGGGGTTATAGGAGGCGTTCAGGATGCAGCTACATCTGAGCACAGCCTTTCACCCTTAGACGGATGGTCAGACGGAGAGGACCATTCAGACTCTCGAGGACATGCTTCGCGCATGTGTCCTCGACTTTGGTCGCAACTGGGAGGACCACCTACAGTTGGTGGAGTTTGCGTACAACAACACCTACCACTCCACCATCGGGAGGGAAACGTATGAGGCGTTGTATGGCCAACCTTGAAGATCTCCTTTGTGCTGGACAGACCCCGGAGAGTCAACACATGTGGGACCGGAGATTGTCTAGGCCACGACAGAGATGGTCCAGGTCATCCAGGAGCGGATGAGGACAGCTCAAAGCCGGCATAAGTCATATGCTGACAGTAGGCGGAGACCACTAGAGATCGAGTATGGAGACCACGTCTTCTTGCGGGTCTAACCTCGACGTGGTATACGAAGATTTGGCCGAGGCGGCAAGTTATCTCCGCGCTTCATCGGACCCTTCCAGGTCCTCTGCAGGATTGGCAAGGTGGCTTATCGCCTGGCTCTACCACCTCAGTTGCACCAGGTGCATGATGTCTTCCACGTATCTCAGCTGAGGAGATACGTGCACAACCCAACAGACATCATTGACCACTGGGAGCTTGAAGTTGACGATGGGGAGACTTTTACGGAGGTCCCAGTGGAGATAGAGGATCGACCGGAGTGGGTCCTATGAGGGCGATCGATTCCTCTTGTGCGCATCAGATGGCAACACGGGAACCTCCAGGAGAGCACATGGGAGCGGGAGGCTCAGATGCGTGCTCAGTACCCTCATTTGTTTCCCTAGTTTTTGATGTATCTTTACGTGGATGTAAAGCCCTGAGGTGGCAGTAATGTAAAGACCCGTAAAATTCAAGGGAATTTTTTTCTTAATTTTCTTTGGAATTTTACAAGAGCGCAATTTCTGACGGCATCTGATTCCGAGACCCGGAGTGCCCGGAATCATTTTCCGAAGTTTGGCTTTGGTATGTTCAGTGAACGAACGAGCGGGAATTTATAACTTTTGAACCGGTGCCTGGAATCAAATTCTGAGGGCACCGATGAACTCGCATCGCCGATATTCTCTTAAGGAGACCTTTTTAGTGGTTGCGTTTATTGCGGGTTGAGAGTTAGTTTTTGTGGTTTTAAAATAAAGTTAAATAAAATGTGGAAACATATTTTATTTTTTTTGTTAGTTTTAACCTCCCAAAGGGAGTTAGGGGTGGGACCCACATCAACTTAACCTCCCATGGGAGGATTAAGTGTGGTGGGGCCCACACGAACCCCAACTCCTCAACTTCTCTCAAAACTCCCATATAACCCCCTTTAATTAAGGTTTGACAACTTGGTTTAATTAATTAAGGTGGGTTGATTTGAATTTTAAACCTTTGAAATTCAAGTTGATTTTTGTGTAAATAAAATAAGCCTTAGCTTATTTTATTTTGTTTAGCCATCTTGACGGGATTTGAGAGCTCCTTCTTCTTCTTCAAACTTTGACGAAGAACACGAAGAACACTCAAGCTCTGACGAAGAACGCTGCTCCTCTCTTATTTGTAGCCAGTTTGTTTCCGAAGATCGACAATGCCTTCTGTGACAACGAAAGGGAATGCCGCTTCCTCCTCGGACTTCCTTCGTCAGCTTACGAAGATTCACCAACAATGTACCTCTTCAGACGTACCTCTTCGTCAACGGAATTGACGAACGATTACCGCGACGCCCGACCTCCGCGACGTTTGTCTTCCGCGGGTCGTTGATGAACATCGTACTTGAAACCGAGGTAGGGGATTATTTATTACTTTTTTTCATGAATTATACCCGAGAATATTTCTTCGTGAAATTTATCCAATTGTTAGCAATTCACGCGAGGGGGCCATACCTTACGAACATGGCCGACCCTCCTCTTTTTCATATTGATTTTGGTTTGGATTGAAACGGCTGAGGCGCGGTGCTATCGCACCATGCGGGAACATATGAAAAGAAACGCGCGGCGCCGTCGTGCCGCGTCCTAAAATAATGCAAGGACGCGACGCCGTCGTGCCGAGTCGAAGAATGTTGAAGGTGCCGCGGCCGGAGCGGGATCGCTGCAGTGGGGCATGGTGCAGTCACACCGCGCCGAACGACGAATGCCGCGGCCGGTTCCCGGCCGCCGCGGGACGTGAAGACCGGCGGCTAACCAGGCTGCCGGTGTCGGAAGCCGGAAGGGGGACCGGCCATGCCGGTCCCGTTGAGGAAGAACCGGCGGGCCATGTTGGGCCGGCCGTAAGGGAGAAGGACCGGGGGAATAAATTCCCCCGGCTGGCCAAAACCGGCCCCCCATAATGGGGGGGCCGCTATTACACCAAGGGGGGGCAGCGCCCCCCCCCCCCCGTTTTCCTCAAATCAATCCCCCCACGTGAGGGGGGCTGGTTTCCCAAAGGGGGGGTAGCGCCCCCCATTTTTCTCAAAGGCAGGCCCCCACGAGGGTGGCCGACTGATCAAAGGGGCGGCTTTCAGCCGCGCCGCCGCGCCGGACCGCGCCGCTGGCCCGTCCGGGTCGGACCTGTAACACCCCAAGATTTCATAGTGTGTTATTTCTTCAAAATAATTCAATAACTTGCACTACACGCAACACCGAGTTCAATCACACCATGACGTACAAAAAAAATTCCATTAAAAGAGGTCATGAATAGTATTAACTACATTTTGAACTTTATATAATCCTTATAATTTTAGATTCCCTATTATGAGTTTCTTAGTCCTAATGCAAGAACAGATTCATTTTCAGTATTGCACTTTTATCAACTTTTAATAGTGAAACATTTTTAAATAAAATATTTTAAACTAACTGAATAAATTGGGACATCAAAAAATTTAAAATGAAACATCCCAAGCTTCCACGGTACGCTTTTCTTTGAATAAAATAGTAGTGTGTGTTGTACGCAACCTTGAGTTTTAACACACGCCGCAACCAATCAAACTAGCTGTTATGAATATTAATACCTAAATTTTGAAATTATATATATTTTATATTTTAAAATGGACTTCATTTTTGGATTCGGAATATCGAATTTAGCCTAAGGTGAAATTTTGGTACTTTTCGGATAACTTTCATATTTTGATGAATAGTGAAAATTACTAAATTTTAATTAAAAACAACTTTTTTAATCAAAATAATTAATAGTGATAAATTGTGAATTTGAGTAGTTATAAAGTATATTTAGAATATATTTTTACCATTTAATATAATGTTGTTCATTGGACATAATTTTACAATTAAACCGAACATAAACAAGTGTCAATCTTTTGATAGTTATTACCTCTTAAAAACACGCTTTTTGTTTTGACAGCGGGAATTAATTTTAAATTAATTTCTGCCACTTCTGTGTTTTGAATTTAGAAAAATGGATTCCTTATTTGGAATCATGATGTCCAAATTGTGTAAATAGGTAACATTTATTTTTAGACATTTTGAATAATTACTGTGGTAAATATTTTATTTACCATGGTTAAGGGTAAATCCGGTAAATAAGGGTTAAAAACTAATATTATAATAATACAAAATTACACTAAAACGTGTCCTAACCTTATTGGTGGACACATACCCGACCATGGGAATCCTTGGGTCGATTTGGGGACCCCTTGGAGCAACTTGTATGTGGTAGGGACACATTATATTAATAAAGTTAAAATAAAAATAAAAATGGCATAAGCTTACATCTTTTTGAAGAACAATTTTTACATAGGGTTATACATGTTGGATTTTCGATTATAAATATTCATTAGAAAGATAAAAAGATTTACTACATAATTATATTTTATTTATAATTTTTAGATATCACATATGGTAAATTATTAATGACACAATAATGATGAAATGTTTACCTCATTAATAAATCATTTAAATAAATAAGATTATAATGATTAAAATAATATCTAAAACCTGTCCAATTATTATTGGTTTATGTAATTTAAAAAATGAGTCATCTAATATTCGACCTCAATGATTTTTGGACCATTAAAAACAGAATATAATTATATTATAAAGTAATACTTTCACTCTTTCCTAAAGAGCCCCTCCTCTCGCTTATAAAAGGAGACCACTTCTACTCATTCCTCACACCTCTCAAGCCACTTGGCTCGTCCAATCCCTGCCCAAATACTCTCCCAACTTCCCTCACTGCAACCTAGAGGCCTTAGTTTGATCATAAAGCCAACATATGGAGCCCTTTTTATCAAATCAAAAGGAAGAACCCGAAGAAGAGGTAATGTTTTCACCACCCCTTTTTAAGTTCCTTTCTTCTTCCACTTCCTATTTCTTTGTTATTACCATTATAAAATAATAACTCCAGTATCATATATATACTGTGATGTTATTATAAATATGGTACAACCATATTCATTATTCTATCCATCCTTTGAATAACATGTCACCATACGTGCGTACATACGGCTTACCGTCTCCACGGCATGGTGTAATTGTTATTCAATATAATATTATTTGGATGGGTATAATAATGATGTGTAACTCATGTAAATAATAAATATAACATGATAATGATTCTGTATATATGATATAGAATCCAATTATATATTATTTTAATATCAAAACAATGATATTGTCGCTCGTGCGTATGTACGGACAACCGTCTCCACGAACGCGATGAGATTCATTGTCCATCATATCCATTCAAGTATAATTATAATTTGATGATTTAAAAATAGTATTTAAGGACTTGATATCATTTTAGATATGAATAATATACATCCCATTAATAACAAATATGGCTCACATAACAAAGAATATAAAGTAAAATGAACCCGTTAACACCCGAAATAACGATAATTCTAAGATATTATTAACAAATAAATGTTAAAAGATCATATATGATATCATATTAAAGTAAATGATTCTTTTATTATTAAATAACAATAATTTAACCATTATAAAGGAGGTAAACCTACCATCTACCAAGGAAAAAGTACAAGTAAGGGATTCTCTTATCTCACATTCAATTCCGTGAGATTTCCATTGTTCGCCACTAAATTATTGAAAGTGGTGTATTGTGTACGACCATTTGATATATATTATCATGATTCTCTTATATTCATGTTATTCTGTAAATCATTTGTTGGTTATTAACTTCTGGACATACGACTCAGTTGATTAACGTGGTAAGGGGTTTCTTATCTCACTTTTAATTTCGTGGGATTTCCATTATTCACCACTTAATTATTGCATGCGGGGTATGTGTACTGCCCATGATTTCATTCATTGTATAATATACTTTAATTTATGGGTATTTAAATAATCAGGGTATGATACTTCTTTCATTGGTGTATGTTTCGTAAGTTACCTAATCGATAAGGGAATTTGAAATTTCAATTTCCACTCATTTGGCTTTACGCATATTTCATTGATTATATTACCCCAAGATTATGTGTGGAATCACTATTCATTTGATTATGTCATAATTTCCACTCCCCTTCCTGTGGATATAAGTTTGGTACACATAATCACTCCATTGATAATTCTCAAGTCATTGATATGAATTTGACAAGAGTAATTTTAACTCATTCTCCATTTGTTGAGTTAAACATCCAATTCGTTGGTATTGTTTTTACAAGAATATGTGTGAATGTCCTTTGATTGTTTTACACTGAATATCCAATCATATTTAGTGTATTTATATTTTTCACACATAATTATGTCATTGATTTATCCTTAACCTAAGGATACAACCTTTATGAGAGATTTCATCTCAATTTACATTCCATTGAGACTTCTTTGATGATATACAGCAAATCACTTTTATGTGGTGTATATAATGTACTTTGACATAGTATATCATGATTCCCTTTATTCTCATGATATTACAAAGTTTTGATTACCTCAATTATGTGTATTCAAGTGTCTCTTTTGGTTAGAATCTCTAACTAAAATACCATTTTTAAATGTTTTAAATACTTATTCATCTAAACCATTCTCATTAATGTCCATGTTTTAAAAATGGATTTAAGGATTTATTTATATGGATATTAAAGTTTAGAAATCAAAACTCCTTTTAAAAAGTTTCAAAGTGGTATGGGACACTTTGATTCAAAAATCTACTTTTAAATGGCTTCATGACAAATAGTGTGACTTTTAAATGTTTTCAAGAAAAGGGGGATATTTCTCTCAAATAGTTTTGATGATTATTTTCATCTATGTCAACATCCTTCATTATTCTTGATTGAGGTTAATGTGATACAATACAATCTTCCGTATTGTATTGAATGAGTTATGTTTGACTGTGGATGTGCTGTTTTTATACCATTCATGGTTTGTGGTAAAAGTATTGACATTTCGTATGCTAGTTTTAATACGAATGTTTATGTTATGTTTAAACATGTTCATATGAGGAATGCATTGGACTTAATAAGTGACGGGTGGAGCCCGCTATAGCTCCTCGATGCATCGGTAGGTCTCATGAGACAAACTAGTGTCTTGGCATAAGGCCTTGGAAAAATCTTATTTGTAGTCTTCGCACGAGGCCTTGGCTATGTGGTTATGATAGTCTGGAATTATGCATTCCATCATTATGAAAGTGGTTATTGATATTGCATGTGATCATTCGACTATTAGAATATCCATGTGAGTAAGTAAATGTCATTATTTCATTTTACCTTTTCCATTTTATAATGAAATTCAAGTTTAAAAGGCTTTTGTTTTAGTTACAAATTGCCATAAGTGTTTATGCTTATTTATGAAAGCTTCTGCTATAATGTTATCCTTACTGAGCATCTGAGCTCACCCCTTTCAATGTTTTATTTTTCCCAGGATTATGAAGAAGTAATTTATGAATGACCTGCAGGGATAGTATGAGGGGATATGAAGACAAGATGTTTTTTTTATGATGTAATGTAAAACTTATGGATGTATCTAGTGTTTCCAATGATACTAAACCAATCGGTCTATTGAGATTTGATCTTTCTTGTGATCATGCCAATTTTATGTAATAATGCACCGACTCTGGGTAACTAGGGTCGGGGCGTTACAGTTGGTATCAGAGGAAGTTTAGTAAAAACCTTGGAAGCTGGATTTAGATAAACTCTGATTACAGCACGTAGATCTAAGATGAACTTTGAGGATTATTATAGAAGAACTTCCTATAATTTTGGTATTATAGATGATTCTGTGAGTTTTCCGAGAAATACATCCCTGTCTGGATACGAGTAGGTAGAGGTGGCTCTGGAACATATGTACCTAGGGGTAAAACCCGAAAACACCGCTTTGAGCTAGACTCGAACAGGAACTGGTGCACGACAACGGGCCTTGCTGCACTCTTGGTTACGACACTCCCGGGGGATATGCTTTGGTAAATTCACAAGATTAGTATAAACCATTATTAATGGAATACAAAAAAAATGCCCCTAAGAATATATGTTGGAAAATAGATAGTGGATAACCTAGATTTAAACATTGGGTACCCCAAGTTAGGATATATTGTTCAATTACAAGATTATCCTATTATATCTATTCTTTTTTACATTCTTATTAGATAAGTATTCAAAAACCCTAATTGTATTTTCATTTGTTAGTTGAAACATGGAGGGAGAAAGATCACGAACAACTCTTCTCTCTCTTCCTGAAGAACTACTTGCAATTATTATCCAGAAGTCATGCGCAGACGATGTTGAAACTTTTTCAAATTTCCAAGTTACATGCAAACAACTTTTTGAGACATCCAATACCTCTAGAATTGCACGATTATTTCAAGGATCAAGTACTGACTATAGGATAATGTTGCGCTCTCATCTTTCTTACCACGCTAAGAGTGGGAAGTACCATCCGGGTCTTTTCAAATTATTCACTTTATCTCAAAATTACGATGCACTAAATGATTTTCTAGATGCTGCAGAAGAGGGAGACCTTCGAGAAGCCTATATGTATCAAATTATATATTTATGTCTTTTGGGATATACGAAAACTGATTTACCAAAACCTTATTTTGAAATATTTGAAGATAAATCAGTGAGAATTTTTCTAAAAAAACATGTTAAAGATGATGTCTCAAAATTATATATAAGAAATACATATTTTTTTTGATGCATCGATTCTTCCATCGATATAATCCAAAATGGATGAGGAGTTTTGGGGTAAAGGAAGTAGATGATTTTGAAAACTTCCTGAGGTACCATTGTGACACATGAACGCATTCTACCAAAATGCAAACCCGCCTAGTCTCTCCAGAGTTCATGTTGTGATCCACATATCTCTAGTGACAAAATACATGTCTGACCCAACGCATGTACTCACCTATGAAGAATTATAACTGGAACCTGATCTATCTTATTGTGGAGAGCCTATCAGAATTCTTCATACCAAAGATCAAGTGTTGCGAAACCGGATGAATCATCTGGTAAAAGATCTATGGAGAAATCATAAGATGGAAGAGGCAATGTGGGAACCCGAGGAACATATGATGAAGAACCTATGTGGAAATAAATGGATGGTGAAATGTTTAAAAGTGTTAGTGCTCTTTATTGATGGGATTACTTTGGAATAATTTTCTCTTGTATGTGTAAACCTGCAATTTATCATGTGAAAATGATATTTGAGGAAGAATTATCTTTTCTGTTGCAGATATAGTTATAAATAACCATTTGGTCTTACATGATCATTGGGTTTGAGGAAATTATAAGTTATTATAATTTGGGATGAAAATGCAAGGTATGAGATAAGATTTGTGGTTACATTATGTTATGGTATTTTGAGGAATTTATCTCATTTTGGTAATATTATATAATATATTTTTTGAAAAAGGACAACACGTAGATCGTGTGACAACCCCTCGCGTCGGACAAAGCTGTGGGAATCGAACCCACAACCAAAGTGCGATTGGGATTTATCGCCTACCACTGGACTACGTGAAGTCCCTGGTTAGTGTGAATTTTTTTTAGTTAAATGATTTTGTTGATCAATAATAAGTTGATTTGGGTTCTTATGTATTATCAAATGAATACCCTTGGTATAGGAAAATGATTTGGTGATTAAGTGATAAATGTTATTTTGGAACATGTTCGTTTTGTTAGGAACACTATATGCCCAAGGAAAATAGAATACAATGAGGTTTCATTTGTAGAGTAATGGTGGATTTTTATCTACGTTTTTATTGTTGATTTATAGTGATTTGGGTTATTTATGGAAATGATTAACCTATAACAGAGAATATGTGATGATGTTAATCACTTTTAAGTATGTGACTTTAAGAGTATTTGATGTCATTTGGAGATACAATGTAACATGGGAGACTACATAATCAAATTCTTCTATGTTTTGGGTTTCAATATTAGTTTGGATTATATTAAAGGATTTTAAGGACAATTGGTTATTGAATGGTATCTATTTAACATTGGGGTATAGTTGGTTTAATTTTAGAAATTAAGATTAGTACATATTTATCTCAATGAATATCCTTTTTGGGGATCATTAGATCATTCACTAACCATTTTGGTTTTGATTAATCTTCAAAGACAATGTAAATATATGGTTTATCCTACATGGATCATGTGATTCTATAGAAGTTTATTCTAGCTCTTCCAGTGTGACCAAGTCTTCTTGAATACTTATCGTTTAAAAAAATTTGAGTTAGTGGTGGAAATTTTTTAAAGAATGAAAATATACTTAAAATATAAGTATATCTCATAATGTTCTTAGTCAATATCATAAATGAATTCCTCTTCCTTATGTAATGTAACTTTAAAAAAAATGTTGTCCTAGATGGTACCTTAAATCATCACTAATTTATGGTTTTCGGATTTTTGGCCTTTTCATAGCCATGTTCTCTACCACTCTCCATCAGATAATTGATGGTTAGATTTCTCTTCCATATCCATATTTTCCTATTTGGAACCCTAGTATGTGTTATTTTCGGTAATCTTCATACTTTCCACTCTTTATTTTAAATAGAGGCCTCATTAATTCATTTTTCGATGTGGGATTTCAACTAAGATATTTTGAAACGTCAAAAATGTGTTATCCCAATACCCTATGTTTTCTTGGACCGATGGTATTTCAAATCATCATAGATTGATGAGTTTAAGGACCTCAATTTTATACTTGTTTGTGATTGATGACCTCAATCACTACCTATAAATATTTATGTTTTTCCTCCAATTATATGTCTCTAATTTCTACCAATGTTCTCCTAATCGAGATCATAATTTGTTGGTGACCCTTTCATTTCTCTTTTCCTTATTTTAAGACTAAATTTTAGTAACCCAATTTCCGATGTGGGTTTTCCCACAAATATATTTTCTATTTTCATCCTTTTATTTTCGAAAAACAATTTCAAATTGTGAGGACGCAATTTATTGAAGGAGGGGAGAATGTAACACCCCAAGATTTCATAGTGTGTTATTTCTTCAAAATAATTCAATAACTTGCACTACACGCAACACCGAGTTCAATCACACCATGACGTACAAAAAAAATCCATTAAAAGAGGTCATGAATAGTATTAACTACACTTTGAACTTTATATAATCCTTATAATTTTAGAATCCCTATTATGAGTTTCTTAGTCATAATGCAAGAACAGATTCATTTTCAGTATTGCACTTTTATCAACTTTTAATAGTGAAACATTTTTAAATAAAATATTTTAAACTATCTGAATAAATTGGGACATAAAAAAATTTAAAATGAAACATCCCAAGCTTCCACGGTACGCTTTCCTTTGAAGAAAATAGTAGCGTGTGTTGTACGCAACCTTGAGTTTTAACACACACCACAACCAATCAAACTAGCCGTTATGAATAGTAATATCTAAATTTTGAAATTATATATATTTTATATTTTAAAATGGACTTCATTTTTGGATTCGGAATATCGAATTTATCCTAAGGTGAAATTTTGGTACTTTTCCGATAACTTTCATATTTTGATGAATAATGAAAATTACTAAATTTTAATTAAAAACAACTTTTTTAATCAAAATAATTAATATTGATAAATTGTGAATTTGAGTGGTTCTAAAGTATATTTAGAATATATTTTTACCATTTAATATAATGTTGGTCATTGGACATAATTTTACAATTAAACCGAACATAAACAAGTGTCAATCTTTTGATAGTTATTACCTCTTAAAAACACGCTTTTTGTTTTGACAGCGGGAATTAATTTTAAATTAATTTCTGCCACTTCTGTGTTTTGAATTTAGAAAAATTGATTCCATATTTGGAATCAGGATGTCCAAATTGTGTAAATAGGTAACTTTTATTTTTAGTCATTTTGAATAATTACTGTGGTAAATATTTTATTTACCATGGTTAAGGGTAAATCCGGTAAATAAGGGTTAAAAAATAATATTATAATAATACAAAATTACCCTAAAACGTGTCCTAACCTTATTAGTGGACACATACCCGACCCTGGGAATCCTTGGGTCGATTTGGGGACCCCTTGGAGCCACTTGTATGTGGTAGGGACACATTATATTAATAAAGTTAAAATAAAAATAAAAATTACACAAGCTTACATCTTTTAGAAGAACAATTTTTACATAGGGTTATACATGTTGGATTTTCGATTATAAATATTCATTAGAAAGATAAAAAGATTTCCTAAATAATTATATTTTATTTATAATTTTTAGACATTAAATAATGTAAATTATTAATGACACAATAATGATGCAATGTTTACCTCATTAATAAATCATTTAAATAAATAAGATTATAACGATTAAAATATTATCTAAAACCTGTCCAATTCTTATTGGTTGATTTCATTTAGAAAATTAGTCATCTTATCTTCGACCTCAATGATTTTTGGACAATTATAAACCGAATATAATTATATTATAAAGTAATACTTTCACTCTTTCCTAAAGAGCCCCTCCTCTCCCTTATAAAAGGAGACCACTTCTACTCATTCCTCACACCTCTCAAGCCACTTGGATCGTCCAAACCCTTCCCAAATACTCTCCCAACTTCCCTCACTAAAACCTAGAGGCCTTATTTTGATCATAAATCCATCCTAAGGAGCCCTTTTGATCAAATCAAAAGGGAGAACCCAAAGAAGAGGTAATGTTTTCACCACCCCTTTTTAAGTTCCTTTCTTCTTCCACTTCCTCTTTCGTTGTTATTACCATTATAAAATAATAACTCCAGTATCATATATATAATGTGATGTTATTATAAATATGGTACAACCATATTCAGTATTCTATCCATCCTTTGAATAACATGTCACCATACGTGCGTACGTACGGCTTACCGTCTCCACGTCGTGGTGTAATTGTTATTCAATATATTATTATTTGGATGGGTATAATAATGATGTGAAACTCATGTAAATAATAAATATAACATGATAATGATTCTAAATATATGATATAAAATCCAATTATATATTATTTTAATATCAAAAGAATGATATTGTCGCTCGTGCGTATGTACGGACTACCGTCTCCACGAACCCGATGAGATTCATTGTCCATCATATCTATTCAAGTATAATTATAATTTGATGATTTAAAAATAGTATCTAAGGCCTTGATATCATTCTGGATATGAATAATATACATCCCATTAATAACGAATATGGCTCACATAACAAAGAATATAAAGTAAAATGAACCCGTTAACACCTGAAATAACGATAATTCTAAGATATTATTAACAAATCAATGATAAAAGATCATATATGATATCATATTAAAGTAAATGATTATTTTATTATTAAATAACAATTATTTCACCATTATACATTAGGTAAACCTACCATCGACCAAGGAAAAAGTACAAGTAAGGGATTCTCTTATCTCACTTTCAATTCCGTGAGATTTCCATTGTTCGCCACTAAATTATTGAAAGTGGTGTATTGTGTACGACCATTTGATATATATTATCATGATTCTCTTATATTCATGTTATTCTGTAAATCATTTGCTGGTTATTAAATTTTGGCCATACGACTCAGTTGATTAACATGGTATGGGGTTTCTTATCTCACTTTTAATTTCGTGAGATTTCAATTATTCACCACTTAATTATTGCATGTGGGGTATGTGTACTGCCCATGATTTCATTCATTGTGTAATATACTTTAATTTATGGGTATTTACATCATCAGGGTATGATACTTCTTTCATGGGTGTATGTTTCATAAGTTACCTAATCGATAAGGAAATTTGAAATTTCAATTTCCACTCATTTGGCTTTACGCATATTTCATTGATTATATTACCCCAAGATTATGTGTGGAATCACTATTCATTTGATTATGTCATAATTTCCACTCCCCTTCATGTGGATATAAGTTTGAGACACATAATCACTCCATTGATAATTCTCAAGTCATTGATATGAATTTGATAAGAGTAATTTTAACTCATTCTCCATTTGTTGAGTTAAAAATCCAATTCGTTGGTATTGTTTTTACAAGAATATGTGTGAATGTCCTTTGATTGTTTTACACTGAATATCCAATCATATTTAGTGTATTTATGTTTGTCACACATAATTATGTCATTGATTTATCCTTAACCTAAGGATACAACCTTTATGAGAGATTTCATCTCAATTTACATTCCATTGAGACTTCTTTGATGATATACACCAAATCACTTTTATGTGGTTTATATAATGTACTTTGACATAGTATATCATGATTCCCTTTATTCTCATGATATTACATAGTTTTGATTACCTCAATTATTTGTATTCAAGTGTCTCTTTTGGTTAGAATCTCTAACTAAAATACCATTTTTAAATGTTTTAAAGACTTATTCATCTAAACCTTTCTCATTAATGTCCATGTTTTAAAAATGGTTTTAAGGATTTATTTATATGGACATTAATGTTTAGAAATCAAAACTCCTTTTAAAAAGTTTCAATGCGGTATGGGAAACATTGATTCAAAAATCTACTTTTAAATGGATTTTTGACAAATAGTGTGACTTTTAAATGTTTTCAAGAAAAGGGGGATATTTCTCTCAAATAGTTTTGATGATTATTTTCATCTATGTCAAAATCCTTCATTATTCTTGATTGAGGTTAATGTGATACAATAAAATCTTCCATATTGTATCGAATGAGTTATGTTTGACTGTGGATGTGCTGTTTTTATACCATTCATGGTTTGTGGTAAAAGTATTGACATTTCGTATGCTAGTTTTAATACGAATGTTTATGTTATGTTTAAACATGTTCTTATGAGGAATGCATTGGACTTAATAAGTGACGGGTGGAGCCCGCTATATCTCCTCTATGCATCGGTAGGTCTCATGAGACAAACTAGTGTCTTGGCACAAGGCATTGGAAAAATCTTATTTGTAGTCTTGGCACGAGGCCTTGGCTATGTGGTTATGATAGTCTGGCATTATGCATTCCATCATTATTTACGTGGTTATTGATATTGCATGTGATCATTCAACTAGTAGAATATCCATGTGAGTAACTAAATGGCATTATTTCATTTTACCTTTTCCATTTTATGCTGAAGTTCAAGTTTAAAAGGATTTTGTTTTAGTTATAAATTGCCTTAAGTGTTTATGCTTATTTATGAAAGCTTCTGCTATAATTTTATCCTTACTGAGCATCTGAGCTCACCCCTTTCAATGTTTTATTTTTTCCAGAATTTTGAAGAAGTAATTTATGAATGACCTGCAGGGATAGTATGAGGGGATATGAAGACAATATGTTTTTTTATGATGTAATGTAAAACTTATGGTTGTATCTAGTGTTTCCAAGGCTACTAAACCAATCGGTCTTTCGAGATTTGATCTTTCTTGTGATCATTCCAATGTTATGTAATAAAGCACCGACTCTGGGTAAATAGGGTCGGGGCGTTACAGGACCCTGTTCCGGTCGACCCGGGTCGGGCCGGGTCGGCCCGTACCCGGACCCCCTGTTTTCGAATCGACTTCAGTCTTTTGCCCATAACATTAGCTACGGACCTCCGATTGACGAACCGTTCGTGGAGATGCGATCCTTGGATCGAGGCGGTCGATACGGTATATCACACTCAAAGTTTCGGAATACATTGAGTTCGGCCGGGTTGGTTCGTACACGAAACCAACCGGGCCCTCGGAGTGGAAACGCTCATATCTTGAGCTACAGACGTCCGATTGACGTCCCGTCAGCTTTGTTGAGTTCCTATTAGTGAGACGGATCCTTTGGCATACTCCGCCTGAGGTTTGGACGCAGGTGGAGTACTGTCGGGTTGGTTTTACCTTAAAAACCAACCGGACCCCTGGGACGAAAAAGCCAATAACTCTCAGACCGGGCGTCCGATCGACGCGCCGTCTGTTGCGTTGAGTTCCTGTTGACGATACGGAACATTTGGATACATCAACTCTGGACTTAGTGATAGTTGATGTATCAGCCTCTGGCTCGTGGAGCGGACCCTCCCGAACGAGCTTGATGTGTGCGGGAACCCTAGAGCTGGCTGCGACTGTGACTGCTACTGTGACTGCGACGACGACAGTACAGAGATCCTTAGTGGATTCGACGACGACGACTACATCACTCAGCGATCCTATGTGGATCAGTGCTACAGGTCCTGTGTGGGATCGATCCTGTGTGGGTCCGATCCTATGTGGGTCATTGCGCTCAGCGGTCCTGTGTGAACCAGCGCCTACATGTCCTGTGTGGGCCCGATCCTGTGTGGGTCTTTGTGGGGGTTAGTTACCTATCGATCCTTTATTGGTACGACAACATATATGGATCAAAGATAATCTTTATCGTCTTTCGAATAAGTATACCCGTGTGAGCTAAATCCTGTTTCTTTCCTGTGTGGATTGTGTTGTGCTATCCTGTGTGGATTTCGTTTTACTTTCCTGTGTGGAATACGTTTACTTTCCTGTGTGGACTGAGTTGTACATGGGCTCGGAGGTTGGAGTGTATTGGAATTGATGACTTAGGTATTTGTATGGGAATATACCTATGCAGTGTCGGTTGTTACTTCATGTTTGTATCTATCCTTTGTGGTTTATCCTTTGTGGATTTTGGGAGACCTTCAGGGGTCTCGGGGTCCCTAATGAGTAGCTTATACTCACACCTGCACGGGCTATGCCCGCACTACGTTGTGTTGGTTGCAGACGATGGACAGTGTTGATCTTGGCTGAGGCTTGTAGAGAAGGACAGTACATGGAGGTGGACCACTGGGTGAGACGTGTTCGGAGCGGACGACGGGACCCGAGGAGCAGTGGAGCTTTCTGTACCCACCCTTCAGGTGCGATTTCCAGTGGACAGCTCGGTGTAGCGGCTTTTACTTTACAGTTGTTGTTTTCCCTTTCGAGTTGTACTTTACTTTCAGTTTGGGTTTGTATACTGGCCCATTACTTTTCTGCACTTTCATTTGTACTCTGTTCTTTCATAGTGTTAACTTTTCCGCTTGCTTACTCTGTGGTGCTTGTTTACTTTTCAAAGGCAATGCCTTCCCTTTTTGTTGGGATTTACGCCTTGGTGCTAGTCGCTAGCCCCTGGCCTATGGAAGGCGAGCTTGGGGTAGTCACGGCACGGGCCCTGAGGACGGGTTGTGACATAACCTATGACAACACCTACAAGATGCATATACATTCTGCACATGTACCAAAGTTCTAGTCCCAGGTGTGATAAATACAACTCAGTAAGGCCTCACAACATTACCCTAAAATACAACATCATATACATTTTTACTCATGGGTATAATAAAAAATATAAAAATACTATACAAAATAATACATGTTGGGTTATCTTATGCTAACATGGCCACCATAAAACCCGGCTATATTAGAGTTGATTCCCATGAACTATCTTCTGTTTATTTTATGATAACTTTTATTAATTTCTTGAATATTAGTATACCCCATATTAGATCATGATCGTTATTTTGTGTAACATAGTATGTGATAATGTCCTATGAGTAGTTGTCAAACTAAGAGGTCATAAAATTTCTCTACTATGATGAGAACCCAGAAGATCAATGATATTAACCTTAAATATATGTTCTATTGGAAAGTGATATCATTTAAGGGAAAAATATGATACATTCTACCAGGGGTGGATACTGATAGGATGTTGATGCACCTTCATATAGAGTGTGTTGTTGGTATTATCAAGTGTAAGTTAATATGACGATATGACTTTGTAGTTAGAATCCACATTTCAAAGTGTCATTGGATGTTCCTATAAGATGACACATGTATTGATTCCTATAGTTTAATATTTTCATTAATAGGTATTATATTTTTTTAGATTTATATATTGATGAAACCTCTGATGAAATATGTTTGTAGAGAGGTGGAATACAATGGGTGTGTCATGAGTAATATTTCATTAATGAATAATGTGAGAAATTATTTTTCCATACTTTTCATTGTGAATAATGATATATAATGAAATATTATGGAACTGATGTTGACTAAATAAAACCATTTATATGGGGTTCTATAGGAATGTTCATTTTTTTAGAAATTCAACGAAAAATACATCGAGAACATTGGATGATGGAACCATCATGCAACCTGATTGATTATAGATATCATGATTGTGGGATTATATTATAGAGTGATCATTTGTATGAGGTTCAATTCCATTATGACATTAAAATATTTTTACATGGATTCCATTCCATGTAAATTGATGATAACTGTGGACTTTAGGATGATTTGCCTAATTCCAATAAGAAAGAGGCATAGAGGTCCACAAACTATGTGATTGTATAATCTAGGATAAATAATATATTATACTTTATTATTTTAAAAATTGGATAAATTTTATTCCCACATGTGGTTTAATAATTATACATATTTTCTTGATCTCATATATTTTGTCACCAATTATTCGAGAAAATATTATGTGAGTAGAATATTTAAAAAATATTTACCTTATATTAGTGAGTATAAAATTTCATTATTTATTGGGGAATAAGGTAGTGATTTTTTTTTTAAATTACTAATTATTCAAGGACTGATAAATATTATAAAGTAATGAGAGACTGAGTTTAATAGTTTGTTGATAAATAATATATATTAAATATTAGTGTATTAAATAATATTTATATTTAATTATTGATTTTAGAACTTGTAAAGATATAATATTAATATTAATATTATGGACATGGAGTTCCACATGGATTTAATAAATAATAAAGGGAAATTGTGTATGTATTTATTTAAAACCCTTGTATAATGTAGCCAAATTATATTTTTTTTATAGAACAAAATTAATCTTTTTGTTGTGTAAAAAAAATTCAGAGAATCCTCTCAAATCCCAAGAGATATACCTTTTCTACAAATGCTCCCAATAATAGAGGGAGACCTTCTGCCACATTAAACTCTCTATTCAAGAGAGATCAAATTGAATCCTTTGGATGCAATTCACTAGGCGATCAAAGGTGAACGACGCAAGTGATATGATTTTCTATGATGGAAGATGAAAATTCTTATAGCAATGTTTGATGATTTGTGGAACACATGTGAATCAAATCTAAAAGGAATGTGATCTTTATTCCAATAAACAAAATGATGAAACAACATATATATGTTTTCATATCCATCAACAAAAAAAGATATATCTTAAGGAAATTCATTAATTAATTTAATTAATTACGAATAATATGTGAAAATCAAGTTCTTTAGTTCAGTTGTTTTATCCATTATCTATTTAGTTTGATTCTATTTTGTTGATCGCGATGTTTTTCATCATGTAAATCTCAAATTGGTCATCGATTATTACAAAAAAGATTTTTGTGAAAGACCCATCACATGCTTTCACGGTGCCTGGAACCTAAAAGTGGTATCATATGGGTCCCATAATATTTTATAATTATATAAAGTCCATTGATTGATTTACTCATTTTTCATTTAGTTTTCATGTCAAATTTATTCGTTCATTAATATAAATTATGAGATCTTATTCTTCCGCTTTCAATTTTATTAAATGTAATCATATCAATTAATTTTATAAATGAAATATAATTACAGATATCCTTTGGAGGTTCTGAGGAATCTAGTCCGATAACACCAGATAAAATATTGTTTAATATAATGGTATAGTTTGTATACTATTGTTCAATGAAACTTGAAATAATTTGAAATATAATGAATATGTGTGCATTTATTACAAAAAAATTTAAATATAAACCATGTGTTGACCGGGCCAACCTATTTCATGATTAGTCATAGTACACATCATGTAACTGCTATACACATCATGTAGTCCTTCAGTCAGTAACATGCCATATATCTTCTTAAATGTCCTATATGACTAGTGACTATGCAACTTAGAGGCCACATGTAGTGTAGACCACATACATGTTGATTAATCCATTTTTTCTAATGAAGCAGTTACACACCGAGTACCTAGGAATGTCCTGTAAATAGACAGTGAGAATCATACATGCCATGATTCCCCAATGTACACACTCTGTACCTTTACGAAAATTCACATAATTAAAATAAATTTATTATATTCTGAAAAGATGATCAACATGGGCATTCATTTGGTCATTATATTAATAGGACACACCATGTGATGAGATTTAGTATATATATATATATATGTGTGTGTGTGTATAATTAATTTCATTGTAATTTTCGGATTTATATATCTTGTATGTGTCAAATTACAATTACTACTCTATGTGAATTTAATCATTATAAGTGAAAAAAACATTCAATAAATTTAATAGTTAAAATGATAGTACACAACATGAATGCGTTTGATAAAAAAATTATTCCACATGTCGCCAGAGTAAATATTATGAAAGTATAATACATGTTTGTTAGTTCAGATGGGTACTCACCATGTTTCCACCAAGGTACATTTTATAATTATAAGTAGTTGTTTTTCCCCTGAATTATGGAATTTAAATTAGTTTAATTTATTTTTTTATGATTTAATCATATTGGTACAATGGTAATTATTTTCTAACTGGGGTATTTACATTTCCACAGGAATGTTCACATGGTATTCCATGTTTAATTAAATTTTATATTTTGTAAAATCATATATATGTTTTCCTCACCTTGATATCGGCTGGTTATCTTGATTGTTGATGGAAGGAGATTCAATGACCCATTTTTTCAATGGTTCGGTTTCTTTCACTCATCATTAATCCTAAGTGCATCCACCATGCCTATACTATGGTGCCACATGTGCTGTGAAATATCACACCTATGTGAACAACCAACTAGGATCTAGGACATCCACATTGATGTGATCCCTCGATTCATCATGCCTGCTTTTGGACCTCTAGTGCAACATCATTTCATCTAGACAATGCTTTGATGCAGTTATGATTCATTCTGGAAGAGGCACTCCTTTATCTGGTCCGGTAAGAGAGTTTCCAAAGAGAAGCTCCCTCAACTACCCAAAAGGGTTCTCAGATAAGAAGTAGTAGACCACGGTTATACAGTCACCTTCATTCCCCAACATTGAGTTTGTTCCACCTACAAGAACTAGAGTACTTCTCCAGTGGAGAATCAGTGGAGATCAACTCATTCCTAGGTCTAGGATGACTACACATCAAAGAGGTTCCCCATCTTAACTTAAATTTTTATCATAACCATGTTTCTATTCATTTTCATGGATATATAGTAATACATTACTCTCTATAATGTATAGATCTGTCTACTTATAGTGTGTGTGCATGATTCAATCTACGAGGGGATGATGTTGACTTTAAATGACAGATTTCATCACTGCCACATAGTTCCACAAGGAAGGCCTCAATGAATAGTTTATCTAGTTCTTCATTTATTTTCTTCATGTTATTAATTTCTTTTATTTATTTCATTCATAGTAATAAAAGATATTACTTGGTGGTTCTTTTCGACAATTTCCCCAGGGCGTGTGTGCATCCGTCTGATTTAGGGACGACCTTAATGTTTGTTGCCCTGCATTCCCAGTTTCCAAAGGTGGGCATCATCCGTTCCTTCTTTAGGGATGTTTATTCCTTGATAAAAATGATATGATGGGATGTGGGCTATTCATTCTAGGGATTCCTACTCAGAACCAGTCACCTTGTTTGAGTCTCCCTTATTTATTTAATATGTTGTTCATGAATCTCATCTTAGAGACATATCATTATGATCGTTGGTTAATTACACTGCTTTTTTCATGACATTCCAAGCAGTCAAGCCAGTCCGGTAACCATAGGTCATGGGAGTAGTCACATTGGACATAACTGGCATGTTTGGATGGTGGAACACTGACACATCTATATTTTGTCCATTATTGTAGGGATTATAGTTGGAGTAGAAGCCCGAGGCATCCCATGTTGAATAAGGGGAATTATATGCCATAGGCATGTCCCAGAGGTTTTCCTCAGCTTATTATGTTTAACATACGGTATTCTGTGAGATTAATGTCTGACATAGATGGATATAGCTAATCAGAACACTAACTAGATTGGATGAGATAGGTTTAACCCCTTGAGGGAACACTTATGTCGGGGCTAATGCATGGTTAGTAATCCAGTTACTGCTTTGAGCTGCGAAGAGGTGAATTGGAATTATCTCACTAGAATGTGGCAACCTTGGTAAGAATTAGTTGGAATGATGGATGGTTAAGTGAAGTCGAACGATAATTGGATGGATTCGACTAGAGGGAGATGGTGATGGTGTTTTTGAGCCTTGAAGATACTTCCTACGTATCCTTGTGGCAGGGAATCAATGTCCACATAGTTCGGGATTGTAGGTGTGGGGAATACACTCTGGGATGCCCGAGATTTATCTGATTCCATTGGGATGGACCATATATATGAGTCCTGAAATAGGGGACATCAATGGCATACCACCGGGTTTAGGGTAACAACAGTTTACCGTAGATGGAAGTTGACAAAAACTTACCACTGAGTTCGTATTACAACGGCTAGCTGTTGGATCAGGAAAAAAGGCCATAAAGTTTAAGGTCATGCCAGATGGGTGGTAGACTGATGTATAGTGGTTAGGACCAAAGGGTGTTGGGCTTGAACCTCTAGAAGGCTTCCTACACACCTTGTCTTGACACGTATCAAAGTCCACGTAGTTCATAATAATGTGGGAGAACATATGTGAAGGAGGTCATAACGACCAACAGTTGGTCTTGAACCTTAGGGAGGATTCCTAAATTGCCTTGGCAGGGATCAAATTCCAAGTTGATCAAAATGGCTGTGTTCGTGTCTTGACTTGAATGATTGTTAGACTGACCAGGTGTTGGGCTTTAACCATGGGGATACCTCTTGCGTACCCTGCCTTGGCAAGGATCAATGTCCACATAGTTCAGGATGGTGTTTGGTGATTCGATGTGAAGGGGGTCAAAATGACCAGATGTTGGGATTGAAACTTATGGAGAATTTCTAAATACTTTGACATGGCAAGGACCAAAGTCTATATAGTTTGGGTGGGTGTGAGGGGCTTATACTTTGAGATTCCGGAAAGGATGTAATGGTCGGTTCTTACCATACGACCATGTGAGTCATGCACAGTGTGATAAACATGAGGAAGAAAATACCTGATGATAAAATCACGAAAGGTGCATCCATGGGATGTGGAATGGGGATTACACGTGATTAGTGGCCCAAAATGGAAAGAGGGGCTTACACGTGGTTCACGAACCAAAGTGGAAATGTGGGCTTATGCATCGAGTGGCCCCGGGGAGATGGAGACTAGGACATACTCCAGGGTGGAGGCCCATATGCAACAAATCCTAGAGTAAGTGGGACAATATAATGAGGGTTATGATGATCATAACCCCTCTGGTCATTGGCACCGAATAATAAATGAGGAGTAAAGGTAAAAAAACATTCATGAACGGTTTGGGTCTTACACCAAGATAGTTTCCCTTCCCTGTGGATAGGAGCCACTCCAAAAAAGAGGATCTCATTAAATGTAAGGAATATATCACTCACGTGGAGAAGATTAGGTGTATAGAATTTATGAGGTGGGGAACCCCATAGAGGATGTATGGGGTGAGGTCACAGTTTAATGTCATGTGTTGAGGATAATGGCATTGGGCTATTTAATGACCAACAGCTTGGACGAGTTGGGTTCACTCCACAACCCTATGACTGACATTAATGGTAAATCCCACCCCTTGGAGAAAAGAAGGCATTAGTAATGTTGTGGTGTAGTGGTGTTATGGAGTGATTCGTTGGGGGGTCCACGTTAGTGTGGATATGCGAAGAATAAATAGTCGTTAGAGATCCTATGACAAGAAGAATGAGGCAATGCTACGCCATGTAAAGCATCACCCAAGGGAATTTTAAATTGTTCCCAGCAATCCTGAGGGGCCACATGGGAATTGAGGGCATGAATTAGGTGTGTTGCGTATAGGAAATGCTTGGTTAGGGTGCCTCACGGTGAGGGAATCACATTGTGCACATGTAATTGCATGTGTTGGGGAAAATAAGAGGCATGCATGCAAGATACATGTTTTGCGCAAGAGACGAAGTGGTAGAGCAGAATAGGGATGGGTGGCATTCCAGACCGAGAGGTTTTATGAAAGACGGGTGGTTTGTGCACAATTTGGACTGGTGGCGCACAAGACCGAGGGGTTTCACACAAGGAGGATAGTTTGCGTGCAAGTAGGTCAGTCCGAAAGCAAGAGCGCTTGATGCATAGGGATCTTTCCTGCATGAGGGGACCCCATGCTCAAAAATGACTTCGGGAGGAAATGAAATTCATGAGTACCAGAAGGAGCCTCATTAGGGGGCCAGTCATGCAAAAATCCAATACCTGAGTTCCATGGAGTTTTTCTTGTGGCCACAGAAGATGATTTTTTCATGAATTCGAGCATCGCTTGGTCTTCTTTTACCATCCGTGAAGGGTGGGGATACTGTTTGTTTTATAGTCAGAGTCCTCGGAGTGGTGCATAAGAGCCCGGCGCGCGAACTACCATTGGTCATCTACTTTCAAGAGAAGGGAGGTTTGAGTGCTCAAACACCAATTCAACGATGCCTTGTTCATGAAAATGGGGTCAGGAATGCAAAGACCTGTTCCATGGAACCTTTGTCACTGAAACGGGACAAGCGTGCAAGCCCTAATAGATGTCTTCTTCAGTGCCAAAATGGGGTCAGGAGCGGCCAGTCACCGAGGATGGTGCTCTGGGCAAGGAAGGGGAGGCTGGCACGCAAGAGTGTGTATGCAAGAGTTTGTGCACTGGAAGTCCCCTTGCATGCCCCTCCCCAATCTTGTGTGCACCCATCTCCCGGGCCCCAAAATCTCCTCTTTTCCATCCCAGAATCATTCATTTCTCATTTACACATACGATTTGGAACATCCCATAATTTTTGCGACAACAATATCCCCCTATAGAATCCGAGACGAAACAGAATATGAAGGTCTAATTTTTATGGTACATCGAAAAATAGATAATACATATTCGGTGGTGCACAAAAATGCAATTTTCGCACTCAAGTGTGTTGTGCATCCAGATAAGAGGAATCATTGCTTTAAAAATAGGCTTCCCCCCCACCCACCCCAAGGCCCTACTTCTACATTTTCCCCACGACATGCATTCTTGCTCTCCTGTGCAAAAACATTACTGATCCACGCATAATATTTCATGACTGACTCCTAGTTTTGTGCTCCATCAAAAAAATATTTGTGCTCGTCGACCTTCTTTCACACCGCAGCGCATTTTCTGGCTGAATCTTCCTTCTTTTGTGCCACCACAGCTTTTTCATTCTGAATATTCATTCTTTTGAACTAATCCTTTTAGTGTTCAAGAAAAGGCCACTCAACATACCAATGCCGAGAGTGATGTTCCCGCTGCCGCAAGAAGATCCCAAATGATCGTGAACTCCCAAATTATTCGGCCGAGGAGGGTTGTGTCTGATAACAAAATTCTTTTTGGCCTACATACGGAAGATGAAAATGATTATGTCCTGAGAAGTAGTTAGACACTATGGAAATTCAGTCTTCAGAAGAGGTGATGATTCCTGGTTTCAAGAAGCACACACCGCAGTCATGGGTGATGCGTTTGGATAGTCTTACAAAATTCTACATTACCAAAGATGTCCATCCTGCTAGGGAATCACAGAACACAGCAGTTGATTTCCTAAATCTGAATACTAGGACAATTGCAGGAAGCGATCCAATTCATGAGGATTCTTCCGCTATTATTTCAAGTACATTCAGAACCAGTATTACTAATGAGAATTCGGGATGACAGCAGTGGGATCTCAGATCAGGGGAAACATTACAAATGAATGGGCATGGGTATACCATGTACGTTGGGCATGTGAGAAATTCGGGTTGGAGGTGCAAGCCATTTGGATTTTTGAGGCCGTTTGGACGTCTCAATTCCACTTTTACCGATAGCAGGACTTTGTAGTAGAGTTGTTCAGTCATTGGTTGTCTGATACCAACACATTTCACCTCTATCATTGGGAGGTGGTCATACTTTTTTAGGATGTATGTTGTATTGGGGGAATCCCCTTGGAGGGAAATCTATATGATGATTTCCTCCTGATGGAGAATGTCTGGGGGGATAGGACCCGCAACCCAATCCTTTCATGGTACCTATAGAAGCTGGATAAATAAGAACTCAGGATAAAATATATTCTAAATGGAATACCCTATTTAGGGTGGTTTTGTCTCTTCCTAACACAAGAAACAGCCGTGAAGATTCCAGGCTGAGGGAAGTAATGCACACATAGATCTCAGAGGGGAAATGCAGGACTATATTGAAATATTTTGGAGTAGGGAGAGTATTGATCATGGGGCTATGGTTACAATGAAGGTCGAGACCCAAATGTGTGATACACCATGTTACTCATCGCATTTTATAGAGGATGGTTGTTACCTGTGAAGGACATGAGGATTAATGTCAGACCATGGATGCTAGTGATGGACGTGATTATAGTGGAAAAGAACAAGGTTAACCTAGGGTAACAGTGTTGTCTAGGCTATATAGTATTCTAGGGAGAATTTCGAGTGGAAGTACGCCCAAAAGTAAATGTGTTCTACTCCATTTTCTCCATGGTTGGGTCGCAACACATTGTTGGGGGTTTGACATCACGAACTCCATCAGACCTACTGGTAATAGAATGTGTCCATCCCTCTTAAACATCACTAGGATCTTCCCATTAATGCTCAAGGTTGACAGAATCATGCCTAAGATCACCAGTCAAGCTCACTTCGACTTTCACCCATCCTGCAACCCGGTCACAAAAATGGTAGATGATGGGCGAGGTCCACTAGAGAAGACAAAGTATCTTTAGAGAATCTGGGGTTGTGTGCTAGTGTCCGGAATAGAGGGAAAAATCTTCTACGTACACTATGTGCTGACCAGGTTTTCCAGGACGTTCGGGTGCATGCCAAGTGATTCCTTAGAAAGTATACATAGAGGGTCGGGAAGAACGGAATCCATGCATTCTATACTAATTGTGGTTCACGTTCATAATGACAGGCTTGGTGGAAGTCATTACCCCCTACCAATCTTAGTGCGGGACTGTCAACAGAGTATGCCGAACACTGGACTAGGATGTATCCTGAGTTGATTCTTTGGAATGCATCTAGAAGATCAAGGCGGCTAGTGGAGAGCCTAAAGGAAAAGGTGGTGGACAAGGTGTCACTGGGGGAATGAGGCGAAGAACGGGTCAGGTTGCTAGTATGGCACATGCATGTACTTCATTAGTAGGGGCAGTGGAGGGTGAGAACGTGCCTCAACCTTCCGATGAAGGGTGGTCCTGTATACAGCCTCAAGGTCTAGCTACGAAACATCCAAGAAAGAAACTCAGGTGCCTTCTGACTTCATCTTCAGAAGCCATTTTCTGTTCTCTAGGGTCTTCATGGAGGACGTTGTGATAGTCTATGTCCATCGAGGAGTTGTGACTGAGGTTGGTATGCACTGGGCTCTATCTTCCTGATCTAAGACTCATCCAAATGACGGATAGGGTAAACATTCATCATCATAATGTGTACTTGTCATCCATGGATATGTACGCATGCTAGTGGGGTGGTATGAATAAGCATATCTCTTGGTGAAAGTGATGCTTGTCCTGGAGCACGACAGAGAGAATCTTCCATCTGGGTATGAATGTGTAGAGTAATAAGAAGAATAAGATGATGAGGAAGGTGAAAATTATTGAGGAGAAGAAGAGGATGAGTACCATGTTAATGTTTTTGGTGTGGAGGGGCCTTCAAGAGATGCCACTCACCCATGTAGCTCCCGTTAGAGCGGAAAAATCATATGATCCAATGCAGAACTAGTAGAGAAACTGGAGGTATGGATTATACATTGTCTCCACCGGCCTTCAACGTTTCAAAATCAGGATCTTTCAACCATAGTCTTCCTTATTTTTGAACACATGGGTGGGGGTTCCTTGTAAGCCTTCCCCACATGGGGTGAAGTCGGGCCTATGGAGGCCGACGAGCCATCTTGGGTGTCTGGCCTTGGGACTGAGCAATGTGAGGTGATGATTCTGGATGGAGTAGGCACCAATGAGCTAGAAGTAGCCCCCCCCACCATCCCTATTGTTCATCAAGAGCTAGAACCGATGATTGAGTTGACCAGCACCGAAGGCTCCCCTATATCGGTGGCCACAACCATGACATAGGCATTAGATATCGCCACACTCTTCCCCTATAAGCCTATCTTAATCGACATATGTTATTGATAAGAAATTCAGCTAACCAAAATACTAATTCCTGATACAGTTCTTGCATGTTTGGAGGCATGACAAACAATCGACTCTGGGACATCTGTGGGAGCCCCACTGATGACCCCACAAACCCTTGCAGAAGAATCCATTTTAGGTGGCTCCAGACTGGTACATAATGAACCAATGGTGGAGACAATAGGCAGTAATACTTCTGTGGTGGGGATTCAACTCGATAAGGGTGATTTTGCTGACGTAGAAGGGGCTCTTGAACAAGACCATGCCACATAAATTATCGCATATTTCCCTAAATATTTACTATAAGACACTGGAAAGATAGATGATTCTGACTCAAATTCTTTTGAGAAGAGTCGTATGACATGGCAGATGTCATGTCAGTGGATCAAACGATATATTATTCTGTCAGTGGCAGAATTGATAAAGCGAATGTGATCTCTCCACACCTTGTTGTGATGTCCATATACTGGAGGGGTTGATGGTCACTATCTTATTATAATAGTACGTGATTACTTGGTTGAGAAGATACATGAGAACAAAAAATTATACAACATTTCCCAGTGATGGAGAGAGTCAGTGAACACCCAGATATTCACAAAGGTGGAACAGGTGGTCCGATGACATGAGGTGTATATTAATGAAAAAGAAATATTAATTTACAACTATTCTGAGCTACTTGAGAAACTAAGGGCCTAGCTGGATGATGACCAAGACTATATGGTGGAGGTGGGTCACTAAATGATTGGGATCCAAAATAAACAGGCGTGGGTATGGGCCAGGGCCGATGAGTTGCGCTCTATGGCCGCTGACAATGAGAAATATCTCAGGGAGCGAGAAGCAATACTAGAGGCCACAATCCAGATGGAAGAAACACTGAAGAATGCAATATAAAATGTGATTCTATAAGGGACCTATTTTGGCCAAACTCACAAACCTATTTTTTTCATTGTTGATGCTTGTTCTGAAGTGGGTGAATGAACAGAATATTTTCTTACTTCTCAATTTAATGTGCACCATCCACAAATCACGAATTAATTAACAATCCACCTCCTTGCTCACACGGGTAGTTCCCACTATAAGAAACAAAGGATATCAGTGTCGACAAGTACTATGACTGTGGGAGCACCAGTATAATGTTAGGCACCAATTGTAAAAACATCCCATTCTATTTTCCCTGGATAAAGTGGAAGGCCTAGTAAGATAATGAAGCTCCCAAAACATCCAAATTATCAACTTCCCTAATATGATCTAGAACATGAGTGGTGGTATCAACTGAGGCTTTAGAATCAATCAAAACTTAGAGGAGTAAAAATCATGAATCATGATACCCAAAATTCGAAACACTGTGGGGGAGGAATGACACAAAAGGATAATTTTTTACCATTTTCAAAATAGAGTATCCATATTCCTTTAGCATGAAATAGTGATAAAAGTAAGGGCCAACAACTGGACATGATTGAAACTTGGGTCCTGACTAAAAAAGATACCAATTTGTCTTCCAATATATTTTCCTAGTATGGTAGGATAGCCATAGGCTGATCATCCAGATTGTTTGGGGGTCCCTTCAGACATGAAAAGTGACGAGGGTCTGAATGAAGGTGCACGAAAAGCGTGGTGTGTGGAGTGATGGGTTGTTCATCTTTAATCCAACACTATTGAAATTACCATACCGTGGTGGAACCTCATTTGGTCAATGCATCAGTCTAGTCAAGGATCGAACATAATTCCATGCAGGACCACTCTGGTAAGGACCTAGAAAAACCCATAGTTTTACGTCATAAAATGAGGACAATGCATGAAAGGGAAGTTCACAGGAATGGGATTAGGTGGTGTGGTAGCTATAAAACCGACATTAATGAGGACTAGGAGTCCGGATCACACTAAGTATCCTTGGAGGAAGTTCTTTAGCTCAAGAGACCAGAAGATAAAATTTGGCTGGGCCCGAAGCAATGTTGTTGGGAGTTCATTCGTACCCCATTTAGATGGGAATCAAGCCGCATATAGTTCAGAGAGAACAGTTTAAGATCATGAAGGATGATGAAGGGAATGACTACGCTAGTACACATCCTAACAAAACTACTAAGCCCACATGAGTCGTGATTGATGTGAGAATCAAAATTTAGTGGTGGGAATTTCCTAAAATAGGAAGGAACATAATATGGGAGAAGGGATGCTCCGTTAATGCCATCATAATGATGTTAACCCATCCACATAACGCACCTAGATGCGTGAAGAAGTAATGATGAGTATTTCAGAATTCCACTTGAACATAAGGAAGTGGAATCATGTGAATCATGATGGTCGAGATTTAGACCATGATGACGATGGTGTCACGATAGGGGAAGTGTATAGAACATATTCGAAACACATCATCCATATCATGATAGCTTGATATAGGGATAGAAAGATGAGTTTCGACCACTAACCATGTTCGAAACAGAAGACCTATTATAAATGTGGTCTGAGGTCTTTATGGACATTGCCCCGAGATGGTAGGTGAGCTGAGGAGGCATGAGACCCGGCCATGAAGGGGGTCCCTTTATAAGTGGAATATGATGAGGATCCAAATAATGGGCTTACTAAGCTTGGAAATGGAACAATGGTAATTTCCCCGTGAAAATACAACACTTCAGGGCCTTCGTCAAAATGCATCTGAGTTTGATAATGGGACGTATCGGATAGAGGGATTTGAGTCCATTCCCAAGGACGAGGTTCATGGGGTCACACATTTCAACCAAAGGTCCTATGGTAGA
Source organism: Viscum album (assembly GCA_963277665.1). Taxonomy (NCBI): domain Eukaryota; kingdom Viridiplantae; phylum Streptophyta; class Magnoliopsida; order Santalales; family Viscaceae; genus Viscum; species Viscum album. The sequence continues at coordinate 1,454,761,109 of OY728155.1, forward strand.
CCATAAAGGGGGATTGATTTAATGAACTATGCGCTGGGTGGGGAAATAACCAAATGTGACACAGAATTCCCATAGGGAGATCTCAATTTTGGTTCATTGAACATGGACCATGATGGAAAAATACATCGGAAGAACATGGTGCAGTTATTGAATATCCCAACGTGAACGAGAACCTAAGAGGTACTCACCACATCACATGTTCTGATAAGGGATCAGGCCAAGGGGTCATAAAAGAGAGGCATGATTGTCGATTCCTAGGGCAGGACCGGGAGACCAAATGTCTGGGCGTTCGTACGTATCCCATGAGAATGGGAATGAAACCAAACAATGTTTTGGAAGATGTCATGAAGTTTAACATCTTGTGGGAAGGGCTTGGAGTGTTCTAATTTTTGGTTCATAGAGCTCAGGCCATAGATGGTAGGAAATATATTGTCACAAAATTATGTAACTAGAAAACCGGATGTGAATGAGGACCTGGTCTGGATAACCGTGCACTTATTGGGGGGGATTAGGTCGGGGGACCAGAAATGATGATATTCTGGTCCCGAGACAATGTGTATGGGTTTTCCTATGTACCCCATTATGATAGAAATCGATCCACGCATAGACATTGATAAATGGTATGGTGTGTGATCAATACCATACATGATGTCCACTCTTGTGAGGACACCGCAATGCATTGATGTTTTTCATCATACGGTCGGTATGATAATGAAATTTTTTAGGGTCATGTGATGGGACTAGGTCACATTTTTTAACATCATGTGGCTTGGACGTATATAGGAGAGATGAGGTTCTTGAGGGGAATTCACGCTGTGGGATAATGTATACAAGACATGAAGGAGGACGGTGTCAAAATCACACCACGCATGATTCTAGGAGAAAAACCTAAAGTTGAGGGGCCAGAAAATGTTAGAGAATATGAGACAAGAGAGGCAAACCCTCAGTTGAGATGGAACTGAAGATCATATGTCCAGGTGTTCCTATGTATCCCATGAGTATGGGAATCAATCCACATGTAGTTCTTGAGTATGTTGTGCAGTTTAATGTCTTGCAGCAAGGATGAAGATAGATGCAATGTATCTCAATGAGGGATTTGTACGGCACGACGAGTAATACTTCGCAAATGGGGAAATGTGACCATTCCACACCATACAATACTAAGTGAGGTCTTTGGACCAGGGACATGAAAAGGTAATGGGACTTGAGGCTGGGCCGTATATAGAAGGTCACAACAATCATATAGTTTAACATCATGCAGGGAGGATGATAGTGATCTTAGATTATGTTTATAGATCTCGGGTAGTAAATGCCTAGTTTAATGTCCAATTCATTGTATTGGTGATTGAGAAGTGTGAATCATCATGCATATAGAAGAACATATGGTGGAAATGATGATAGAGGACAGATGTTGACCACGTTCGCAAGACATCATCCCCTCCTTACATTACCGAGGCAAACAATTTTGTGCCGACCGATGACCGTATTTACTACACAGTACTTTTACAAATTTTCCTCTCAATTTCATTGGGGATGTTGGATAGAAATGGTATAATAAACATTAGTCTATGTATCCGTGCCTTTAGGGGGTCCTTTTGGATATGAAAGATAATGTATGCCCAAATGATGGGGCTGGAGAAACAAGGTGGGGCCTATATTTGCATAAGGGATGATAAATGGTGGAAGGAATCTCTCATGGGTATGTGTGGGGCACGGAAAAATATCCCAATTTGAATGAGGACGGGGGTCCTCACAACACTTCACACTTCTCGAATGAATACTATGACCATGGGGCCAAAAGGGTCAAGGGAACAATAGTGTTGAGATGCTGAAAGGGTTGAGGGACCTAAGGCTGGGCATCCCAGCCAACTCTAACCATATGTCCCATAATGCTGGAATTTCTTCATCATAGATCATAATCCCACAAGATCGTTGCATGGTGTGGGAAACAAGAAGTAGGACTAGAATATTCCCATTATATAGGGGTCCGGTAGCTGGAATCACACTCATATCCATGGTGTACCGAAACATAACGAGTCGACATGGATGGATTAAAAACTACACTACATGATTGGGACATATGGGAGTAGTGATGATGATAACAGATAGCTGTTGTCCATGTTCGAAACACAGTGTATGTATTGTGTGATATGAAATAAGGAACAAAAAATTACTATCTACTTCTGACCATATTATCCATGAGGGACTTGTATCAATTTGTTTTTTGAGCCTTCAAGGATGTTATAAGATGATAGGGTCACATGCAAAGGATTTAGTGAAGAAAATACGCGTCCTTGCAGTTTAATGTCAAGTATGGCGGTGATAGGGGTGAAAGTTTTCATAGGGTGAGATGTATGGAAGGGTCATAATGAAATCAATGTGAATTATAGAAGATGATGACACAAAATCTTATGTTCTGACTCGAGGAGAGACTTTGGAGTTTTACATGGGCCGATAGACAATGTGTTTGGGTGTTCTTAGGTATCCTATGAGGATGGGAATCATTCCACACATAGTTTTGGAAGGCCATGCAGTTTAGCGTCATCTGGTGAGGTCATTTGAGATTTGAATAATGATATGGGAGTGCATGGTGTGACACTCATACTCCTAACATGGGTGGAATGAAGAATGCACTACACCATAGTCCTCTAAGAGAACTATACCATGGGGGAATAGAGGAAGAAAATAGTATAGTGGATTTACTCTCGACATAATGTCTGATCATTCCTACATATCCCATGCAGATGGTAATCTATCCATGGGTAGTTCTAAAAAGGCATATTTAATCATCTGGGGAGACGATATATAGTTTAATGTCATACTAGACACAATAGTTTAAGGTCATGCGGGACCAACAGTTTAGGGTAATGCCGGACCAGGCCAGTTTAGCATCTGACAGGACGAGGCTGTTTGGGGTCATGCATGAAGAAGTAGTTATGGTCATGGTGCACCATACCATTTAAGGTCATGCGGTACGAGCAGGTTAGGTTCATACAAGACCAGCAGTTTAGGTTCATGCATGAACAAAAAATTTTGGGTCATTCCATACCGTATAGATTACGGTTATTTGGGACCATACAGTTTATGCTATTGCAGGATCGTTGTAGTCTTAAGCAATGTATTGTTTGAGGAACTTGGTATTTGTGGGAGGAGTTATACACTCACTATCCATGGTGACCAGGGAGTATGATCTATTGTTGTAAACCATGTGAATAATTTATGGTCCTTCCCATATGGGCAAAAACATGGGAGGTTTCCTACCGAGTATCATTGATGTCTTTAGGTCCAATATCAAATCAACCTGTAGGAAAGAGTGAAGGTGATGCTTCTTGTTGAAGGCTCTCACTAAATTATATTGATGCCTTTTCAGATTGTGCAGAGCATGAATCCAATTCTTTTCAAGTGCATCCAATTCATCTAGATTGATTTAATATACCTTATCTAGTTCATGATGGTCGTAGACCACTCTTCATAATGAGGGGAACTAAATCTCAATGGGCAAGACAACCTCAGTTCCATACACCAGGGAATATGGAGTCATCTTTGTGGAATTACAAGTCATTGTCTGATAATCCCAGAGGGGGTTGGGGAGCTTTTCCGACCAAATCTTCTTACTATGACCAACCATTTTCTGAAAAATGTTAGGGGGGGTTTTGTTTAATTCCTTGATCTATCCATTTTCTTCTGCATGATAGTGGGAGGTATGGTTAGAACAGATGTTGTACATGGCATACAATTTTATTAGCTCTGCTGCCCAGAAGATGGTGAAGTTATCGGTGTAGATGAAGTGAGGGACTCCAAATTGGTAGATTATATTGGATCTCATGAAGTCAAAAATTGAACGAGCCTTGACCTCCTTGAGAATAACCGCTTCTATCAACTTATAAAAGAAATCCATAGTGGTCCGGATGAATTGGCACAGGCGAGCTGTCACTAGTGGATATGGTCCCACAACATCGAGTCCCCAGACTACGAAGGACCACGATTTCATTGTAGTGTGGCAAGGCTCTGGTGGATGATGCACAAAGTTTCCACGAATTTGGCACTTCTGGGACCTCTTGGAGAACTCGATGTAGTCATGGATCATGGAGGGGAAAAAGATCCCATTCTTTAGATCCGATGAGACAACTTAGGCCCAGTCTTATGGGCACCACAATAACAGGCATGATCCTTCTGCAAGATTTGATAAATCTCTACTCCATGAATGTATCAGAGGAGAAACCCATCAATCCCACACATGTATAAGATCTTCTCATGACCGGGGCCATCATAGTGTGTGGACTCTAACATGTGATGTCAGATTCACTCTTTCTTTTCCTGATCTACCGATAGATAACTGTTTCAGAGATACTCTTGAAAAGAGGATCTCTATTTTGGATTCACTGCAATCACTGCATCTTGGGGAAATGGGGGTCTGTACATGGCGGCGCCGTTGGTAATGTTCCTTACCTATAGGCTGTCATCATCATCTGGACTGACAGGAGTTGTGACTCTCCAGTGCACCATGTGGATAATCAGATCATCTTACTCGGGTTCTGCAAGTGAAACAAATAGGCCTTCAAAGTCGTCTGCTCTACCATTATGTGACTGAGGTACATGGGTAACCTTCGGCCAAGATGGGAACTAGGCCATTAACAGGAGATTAAGCTCCAGTAATGGTACGATATTTGGATTTCTGACGATATAATCAATGTTTATTGGCTTGCCGACTAATTAAGAGTCCCCTTTCACAAGAAAAAAGGGTGGTCAATCTCGAGTGCCAACTTGAGGCTGTTAATAAGGGACTAATACTCTGCCTCATTGTTGGTGTAGCATTTTGATATCAAGGATTTGTATGAAATAATGTCATGTGCCAGGGTAATGAAAATGATACCCATGCCTACTATATTGAGTTTACGGTCATTGATCCTTTAGCTTATGGGGCTCTGGGAGGCACCATCAATGTTATTTTGCAATCACGGTATGGAATGATCCACCGAGAGGATTGCCTCATCGAGAAAATCTAGGTCTAGAGACTGGTCCATGGGGGTTGGATGGGTAGTAAGGAAATATTTCAATTCCTACACTTCGATAGCATTATGAGGCACGAACCAAATGTAGAACTACTAGATGATTAATTCCCACCGAGCTAGACAACATGACAACATTGGTGGTTCAAGATGTACATCAGTGGATCTACCGGAGACACCAGTGTTACCTCTTAGTGTGGTAGGTAATGTCACAACTTCTGTATTGAAAATAATAGCGAGAGTCAGCTCTTCTCTATAGAGGAGTGTGTATTCTCTATATCGAGGAGCACATATCTGAGGTAGTAAAGGCTATTATTTGTCCCCTCATTGTTCTTCTACGCAAGAAGGGCACCAAGAGATTCTTCCAGGGCGGTCCCATAATGGACCATTGGATTCCCGAAGACAGGAGGCATTAAAATTATAGGCTGGAGAAGATACTACTTGATTTTCTTGAATGTAGTCTTTCATTATTTATTCCACTCATGAAGTGTGCCATTATTCATGAGCTAAGAAATTTGATTACACTTTACAACCATATTTTCAATGAATCGACATATATAGGCTATGTGGCCTTGAAATACTCGATGATCAAGGATACTTCTCAGGGGCGACATCTTTCTGATGGCCTTGAACTTCTTTGGGTAATCTTGATGCCCCAGTATATGACAACAATGCCGAGAAACATTCCTGAGGTGACTCCTAATGCACATTTCAATGGGTTCATCTTCATGTGGCAAGAACGTAGTCAACCAAAAAAAATTCAAGGTCTTTAATATGGTCCTAATGCTGGAGGTATTTGACCACCAGATCAGCCATAGGACAATCAACCAATTTCCTGAGGATTGGATTAAATATGTGATGCATCGCCTACTGATATGTGGCACCAGAATTTTTTAATTCGAAGGGCATGAAATGGTAATAAAAAGTTACTTGTGGTGACCTGAATGTTGTAGACTCCTCATACATGGGGTCTATTCAGATCTGGTTGTACCAAGAGTACCCATCCATGATATAGAGGGCTTGGAAAACATTTGTGGCATCAATCAAGAGTTCCATCACAAGAATGGAAAAATCATCCTTCAGAAAACGATGGTGGAGATCCCAGATATCAATGAAGACTCTGATATTTTTGTTCTTTATCCTGACTATTATGATGTTGGCCAGCCATTTAGGGTACAATACCTCCATAACAAAATTGGTCGTCATAATCTTTTCAACATCGTCCTCGACCAAGGCACCATGAGAAGGGTTCATCTTTCTGGGAGGATGCATGAACCCACTAGGATTTTCCGGAAGACCTATGTGGTGGATGGCTACCTGAGGATCTAGTTCTGGCATCTTTCCATAACTCTAGGGATACTTGTCACTGTACTGCTGAAATAAGTCCATGTACCTCTATTTCTCCTCGGGGTTCATGGCGTCACTGATCAATGTGTGTCTCAGGTCTGACTCACTATCAAGGTTCACATATACCAATTCATCTTCTGTGGTGGAGACTCCCTCTTCAACGGTGGGAGGAGAATCCTCAAAATCCTATTCTCTACATTTGGAGGAGGGATCTTCCATGGGGGGAGTATATTCTGAGTTGTACATTTTCAATGTGAGGCTGGGACCAGCCTGAGCAGTAGTAGACGCTGCATCAGGGGACTCCTGTGCTGCCACCACTATAGTGATGACGGATGTCGATCTGATCCCTTATGGTCTTCAACCCAAAGGGACATGCATGATGATGTCAAATAAGTAGTGGAACGTCGTCTTGAGCCAATTTATACTATCCTGATAAATCAAGAAGTTATTACATACTACTGTTTCCATGGGGTGGAAATACCATTATCTTATAGGAGTAGGAGGCTCTAGGGTCACCTGATCGTGATTTGAGTAGGAGTACAAGTTGATTTTACACCATCACATAGACATGGGAATGTGTTTCCCCCACATTATAGAAACAATGAAGCACTATCCAATGTCTGGGGTTGTATCCTCCGATCGGTAGATTGGAATGATTTAGGCATCATCTAGATCTATCCACGGGTCAGTCGTAGCCATTTCATGCTCAACCTCGTTGGTCTGAATCTGCTTTTCCTTTCTCTTGTATTAGTCGGCATCCAGATAGCAGGTTTCAGAAGATGTAAAGGGACATGCGTCCCCTTGAATAACACCCACACAACCATTGACATATTACTAGGGGCAATGGTTATATGATGAAGGAAATGTCGTGTGCTGGTGGAGCCATGACCTTCCCATCAATGCATTGTAAGTGGTGTCCTGGTAGACAACCATAAACTCGGTTTAGTAAAATAGGCCCCTGAACAGGGTCATCAAGTAGACCGTATCAATAGTTCCTTGTTACATCCTATCATAAACCTATATTCTTAGGTTAGAGGGGATCAGATCATCTTTAAAAAATCCCCATTTTCATAGTGTTCGACATTGGATTATGTTGATTCCAGATCATGTGTTAACAAGACAATGGTGGTCCTCCACTCCATTGTATGGAACATTGATGTACAGTGGGTGAACATGCCCAGGTATGGTAGAGACATCATATTCTCAGGAGAATAAGATATTGGAATGGCATTAAACATTCACAATTTCCTTATCATGGAAGGATATTATGGCTGCTACTTCCATCTCAAATAGGTGGGGGATTCTTAAAGCCTCATAAATGTGATCATTCATGTATGATGACAAGAGAATAGCCTCAAGGATTGAGAGTCTTGCTGGAGTGCTAGAAAGTTGTTTGAGGACGTCGTACTTCCATGCCAGGCATGAAATTCTTCTTACAGGAGGTCACTCTATGACTTGAGGTATGGTGGGCCCTACTGACTGGAATAATGACTGAAGGGTGCTAGGAATGTTCCGCTTCTTACTAGCCAAAGCATGCAGAGTGACTACCAAATAAGGTCCAAATGAATGAGACCGACCTCATGGGATGCGTGACTAGTCACGGTGATGTCTTGGAGGCTCTACCTGATCTAGTAGCATGAACTGCGGCGAAGAAGGAGCTGATGTCACCAAATGAGAATGCTATGCTGGCAGAGCTCTGGGATGAACTTGCTTCCCGGTTTTGGTAGCATGCACAACCTATCATGATGTACTGACCAATGAACTCTGATGGCCCATATAGCCATGACACCATCGATGCTGCCCACGACTGAGGATATTGGGAGGGTCTTCCTAGTGCTCTTTATCGTCAAAAATCATTTATGGGGTTACCAGATATCTGTTATTAACCGAGCTATACCCTTGACTATCACTTGTTGAGTCATCCCCTACTAGGAAGATTCTGGGTGGAATCGCCATCTCCTAGGGCATGAAGTCACCGAGAGTATGGGATGACGATGGTATCATCACAGTACTTTTTTTTCCTTACATCGACGATTTTTTCTCTTCTAGGATGAGGACGGTTGAGATTATGATGCAGAAGTAGTGGTTGCGGCTTCTGAAGCCAATGGACGATTCATGCGTGCACAGATAACACCATGGGCAGAAACAACCGTTTTACGAGCCACCCAATAGTAATAATTCTAGGACCAATGACTAGAAACCAGATGCCACTCACCCTCACTGCCATTGATGCTCCCTATCCTCATGATGATGCATGTCACCTATATTGGGGTTGGGCCTATCCGGACTATGTTGTTATCCAGATGGCCTTCGAGCCAGTCTTTGAACACATTGCACTGTTTGAGAGTGTAACCCAGGATACTGTGATTAGGGAAATAGTTAGGGAGAACAGTGGGGTTGTCCTCTTCAGGCATTATACACTCAGGCAAGCATACAATCCCCTACTCTATGGTGCTATGGAAGTAACCAGGAAGCTGATCCTTGTTGAATGAGTAGGTACAGTTTCTCCTATCAGGAAAGGGGGCCCTTGAAGCCTAACCCTAACAAGGTGCTGGAGTATCCTTTCTAGGAGGTGGCTCCTGGTCATCTTGCCTACACTATGGTGGCACATTACGTGGGTGAACATGATGATATTGAGGTGGGGACTGTTGGGTCGTAGGCTGCACCTAAGTTGGAGGTCCTCTATGAGGCTGTGGGGCCGGCACCAACGTTAACAACTCTAGTTTCCTGGGGGCCACTATTTGTTCCACTGAGGTGGGATCATCCCAGGAATCCATTATCGTGGGGATTACGGGAGGCAATAGATGTGCCGAACTATCCTGTTGTAGTGCCTCATTCCAGCACTGGGCCTTAACAGAGAAGTGTCAGAATCCCCCGAGGTAGTTCTGGTAGATCAATGAGGGGACCAGTTCAGTCCTAACGTTCCCTACACACATCATTAGTAATTTATCATAAGTATGTGGCATGACAACAGAGTATGTGATCCCTTTGCACCGGGAGAAAAAGTCTACCATCTGCTCATTAGGTCTCTACATGAACTTATAGAGGTCAATGATAATACTCATCATGGTGGTGGAACTAAAATAGAAGAATAATTTCCTCTAGAGGACTTCCCAGCCGGCTACTGATCCGATGCGGAGCTGAATGTACCAGGCGAACACTGTTACCTCTATCATCTGAAAAAAAAATCAGTGTTTTGCAGCTTCCTACTGCGTTGGGGTCCCAACATGGGCCACACCGTGAGATGAAGTGGGCCAGGTGCTACGATGGGTCCCCTGTACCGTTGAATGGAGATAGTGTGGGATTTCTGAAACCTATGGGTGCTGGAATATCGTCCACCTCTGCTGGATATGGCTTACCATCAGTTGGGAGTGCTACCTATCGTGTTTCCAGCACCTCGAGGCAGGAAATGAGTGATGACATCAGATCATCTAGGCAGGGGTGCCGGTCTTGGCTGGTATCTCTGACTACCAATGCATTGTTGGGTTCTTCAACATGATATGGTGGCCCAGTGGCTCCTAGAGCATCTTGTGGAATGACATATAGTGTAGATTGGGGAGCCCAAGATGGGTTCTGAGGGTCGTTATGCCATTCATGAGGATTTGGTGATATATACCATGCCCTCTTGTTGTAGGCCTCGACCTTAACCCTGTCTCCATGGGTTGGATTATCAAGGTTACCCGGGGGTAGCTTGACAAGGGAAATTTTTTCCTGGACCTACTGTCCTAGCCGAGGATCATCACAGTTTTGTCATTGTTCTGTGAACAATTCATCCATGAGGTCATCATCCAACTTTTTATTTTCAGCATGTTTCTTATGAGACATGGATTTATTTGGGATATCTTCTGTCTTCTGCACTATGCCAGACGGATCGAAGGGTTTAATGGCTTCCAGATGTTTTTTACCCGTACCATGATTCCGTCTAAGGACTAATGCCTCGATAGGCGAAAGGAGACCTAGCAGTTTTCTCTATTGGAAAGTAACCGTAGCCGATAGATCCAATTATGTTGGAACACCCTCGGGGGGACGATACCCATCATTGTGTTCTATCTCATTCTCCTCTTATGATAGGATGACCATGATGATCGTGACTCTTCTTGAGGGCATTTTCTCAATACCACATGGTAGTTTGGGCTTCCGTACGATAGAACTGAAGAGGAGGGCATTGTATTTCCCCCATCCTAGGATTTTCACGTGGGGGGAATCCTCCTTGATAATCATGCAGAGTAACATGAAACTTTTGATGCATCTTTTCTGGAGGGCCTTATTGTGACATGATGACTCAGGGTAGTGGGCTACCAAGAGTGTCGCATGATCAAACCAGTGGTATTGATCACTGGTGTCCTCAATGTGCACTTGGGTCTATGGATAAGCCACCCGCTTGTGGTGAAGGTGGATGTGTGTCATCCTAGAGTGTTTTACTAAAACACTCAACATCTTATGGGGTGGGGGTTCAGGAGCATGAAAATTTGGCACCACATTGGTTCAAAAAATCTCAAGGATGAGGTCCACCGCATGGATATTATATAAGCTTCATGGATCGGATTTGGGTTCTGCAACATTATTGCTCCACTTGTTGACCAGAAGTGGCTGAGGAACTGGTTGCAGTACCAAAGCAGACAGTTTGGACTATAGGATAGCTAGTGGAGGATACGGTGAGAGACCTGACAAACTGCCACATCACGAGCTGTCCTCCGATGAGTGTAGTGACTTATCCACCGTATCGTAGTAGGCTGGGATAATGTCCATACTTCTTGGTGCAGGGACATGGGATATTAGTGATGGACCATGCTGCTGATCTTCCACCATTGGTCCCCAAAATAGCTCTCATTTATTTCTAGTCGAGGTAGAGAGTTCTTATGGTGAAAATTATGGTGATTGCACAAACATAACCTGCATGATTTATATGTTTTATTAATTCTGGATATACATGCAGAGGAAGTCCAGAATCCGATGGATTTTTATATCAAGAGTATGAGGCAGATGTACGTCGTTCCTGCCCTGACCCTTGACACTGAGGACTATGGAGAGGGTTCCATCGCTGAGCCATACACTGCATTAGAATCTGATAAGTATACTATTTTGATCTCAGTGTGAATCTTCTCAATTCTATTTTTATTGCGGAAATGACCCACTCTCTTACCCCAAGACGGTTCTTCCGGAAAGGGTAGATTTTTGGAACGAGGAGGACCTTTGGTCATACTAGTGCTGGGGCGGAGATGATTTCTTCCTGAGTAAGACAGGGTGTGAGGAGCATTGGGGTGGATATCGAATGGGAAATAGGTATGACCTCTAATGCTAGTGGTGGAGCAGATAAGACCTCATATAGAGATTACAAAAGCACAAGTAGGACCTCCATGATTATTTCCTTTAGTTACATCATTATGGGGATGGTCCTCGTGCTGGTCGAGCCGAACATGGGTAGGACCTCCGTGCTGGGGGCTGGTGAAGTGACGCTGACCTCCACCCCTCTGGTTGCTAGTGCGAGGGCTTTCACCAGCTGTTTCAAGAACATGAGAAGGGAACCCACATTTTAGAGTGAACATATGTGAAATGACCCCACACTGGTGGTCTAGGGAAAGAGTAATAACTCCATAACAGGTGTACTGAGTGAGGGAGAGTCTCCCGTATTGAGTGTTTCCATCGTGGGTAAGACCCTCATTTGGTTTTAAGGTGTCAAAAATAAGACCTCCATGTCGGGCCTAGAAGCGAGGGGGACCGGCACTTTCCATGGTGGTAGTATGGGGAGGATATCTTTATGGGTTTTCCTCAATGCAGATTGGTCCACGACGGCCACAACCGGTGCCGGAAACCAAGAGAGTCGATGCAGCCAACCCATGGGGTGGATGGGGTCTCGATCCGGGTCGGGCATATAAATTCCCATGCTCAGCGAACAAAGGTTTCTGTTTATATACTTCAGTGGTGGCTCGGGACATAGTAGCTGCTGAAGGTAATTCCCCTTGGCAGGTGTCCACTTCAGCTTGCGCCTGATGCTGGCGTCTGGCCAAACCAATCGGGGCTGGTGGAGTAGGTATATAGCTTACCTGCTCTTTAGGTCATGGAACTATGTGGCGGCATTGGCGCGGCCTGGTGGAATCCCTCCTTGGGTTCCTGAAACCATATCCTAGCTAGGCTGGCCAAGACACCCCCTACCTCATTGGTGTATGAGAGAGAGAGTGGTCAAGGCATTCCGGGGTGACGCTCCTGAAATGATTGTACATCAGAGTAGAGAGCAGTGGATCCCTGCATAGCCCTTGGGGGCGGCGGTGGTGACAAGGCACAGATTCCTATAGATCCAGGTGGGTCATATTCCTATTCGGGATAATTCACTCCTCATACCAGCGTACAAGGATGTCGATCACCCTTCGATGGATGAATTCAGAAGGGAATAAATGGAATGAGCGCCCAACACCTTTAGTTGTGGAGGTCATCCTAGAAGTGGAGGATCTATGTGGTGTTGATGTGTTGGTGTTTACCCTAACCCGGTGCCAGTGGCTGTGTGGCATTTGGGCTCCTAGTGTTTCAACTTGGTTTCTTAAAACCAGGGAGACTAGATCATTAGTGTTGAAACAAAGAAATCGACGTCTAGTGCCCAAACACCATTCCATCATCCATTGAAGGTATGTGGGATCCACGCTGACAACATTATAGTCCGAGATTCCCAATGTTTTGAATGACCCATCTTTTGGTGAGTTTAATGAACGACCCACTATTTTCTTGGTGGGACCTGGTGCTGTATAACTAGATCTAGTGACATTCTAGTCTAATGATGTCTGAAACACTACTAATCCCTGCATTTAGGAGAATATTTTCACTTTGGGTTCAACATTTCTATTTTTGACACTTTCGATGGGGCGCACGAACGTTTGTCCGATTCGGGGATGAAATCACTGTTTGTTTCTCTGTATTCCCATTTTCCAATGGTTACAGGCCTCCGTTCCTTTTTTAGGGAAATTTCCTCGATGTTCAAAACATGATGATGGGATGTTGCCTCTTCCTTCTACGGATTTCTACTCAGAACTCATCACCTAGTCCGGGTCTCCCTTATAGATTTAATACGTATTTCATGAATCTCTTCCTAGTGTCGTATCTTCTTTGATTCTATTTAATTACACAGCTTCTATCAGGACATTCCAAGGGGTCCAGCCAGGGCATCAACTTTCGGTTAGGGGAGTAGTCATGTTAGACATCACTGTTGTGTCTGGATGCATGAACCCTAACACATCTGTGTTGTGTCCCTTATTATAGGGATTATCGAGGGAGTGGAAACCTGAGACATCCCACATCGTATGCGGGGAATTACATTCCATAGGCATGTTTCTGAGATTTTCCTAAACATTATTTTTATAAAACAAGGTATGTCGCGAGTTTAATGTCTGGCGGAGAGGGATTGGGCCGATCATAACACTGAATTTAGTGGACCAGATAGATGTAACCCTCTTAAGGGAACACTGATGCTAGGGATAACATGTGGTTAGTTACCAAGATTTTTCTAGGAGCTGCGAAGAGGTGAATTGGAATGATCTCACCAAAATGTGGTCGCCCGTGTATAAATCATGATGGATTATGGATGGTTAAGTAAAGTGGATAGAGAATGGGAATGAGTGGACTCTAGGGAGATGGTGATGGTGTGTTTGAGAATCGAAGAGACTTCCTACGTATCCATGTGGTGGGGAATCAATTTCCAAATACTTCGCTATGGTAGGTGTGGGGGTTAGAAACTACATTTCCAATGGTTGATCTGAAACCACTGAGATGGACCAGAGATATGGGTCCCTAAAAAAATGTGATGATGATGGCTTACAATTGGGTTTAAGATAACAAAGACATACCACTAATTGATGTTGAAAACAATATACCGCTGAATAGGGATCAAAACAGGGGTAGACAGATATGTAGTGGACTGGACCAAAGGATTCTGGTCTTGATCCTCAGGGAGGCTTCCTACGTACCATGCCATAATAAGGATCAAACTCCACATAGATCAGAATAGTGTGATGAACCGACATGAAGGGGGTTAGAATGTCTGAGATTTGGGATTGAACATCATGGAGGATTGTTGCGTTCCTATCATTGGAAAGGATCAAAGACCATGTACATCAATATGGTTGTGTTGGAGTCCCAACATGAATTATGGTTGGAGAAACCTAGTGTTGGGATTGAACCCTAGGGAGAATTCCTACATTCCTTGCCTTGATAAGGATAAAAGTCCACGTAGTTCAAGATGTTTTTTGGTGAACCAACATGAAGGGGGTCGGAACGACTAGGTTTTTGGCATGAACCTCTGGGAGGATTCCTACGTACATTACCTTGGAATGGATTAAAGACCACAGAGTTTGGGTCGGTGTGTGTGGATTACCATTTGGGCGGCCCGATAGGATGTAATCGTAGGTGATTACTCTAATCCCTCATGCGCAATGCTCAATATGATAAACCAAATGCATCAATGTACTAACAATCATGTCACAATTGGTTCGTCCATGGGATGTGGAATGGGGATTTCATGTGGTTAGCACCCCAAAATGTAAACAAGGGATTACGTGTGGTTAGTGGCCCGAAGAGGAAATATGGGATTATGCATGGAGTGCCCCCGGGGATATGGTAACCCTTCCCAATCGACAGGTTCCACTCAAGAAAATAGGATCTCATTCCATTTAAGGAAGATCTCACTCTCATAGAGATTAGCAGGCGTAAAGAATGTTTGAGCCTAGGAAACCTGCATAGGATTCATAGGTTGAGTGAACATATTAACATCATGTGTTAATGATGATGATGCTTGAAATTTTAATTTCCTATAGGTCGGATGAGGTGTGTACACTATGGACCACTATGACTTACATAATTGGAAGATCCCACCCCTTGGAGAATAGAAGGCATCCTTAATGCCATGGAGCGGGGGTGTTATGTAGTGATCTATTTGGGGGGTCCACGTTAGCATGGCTGTGTGAAGAAGAAATAGTCGTTAGCATGCCTATGCGAACTAGAATGAGGAAATGAAACCCCAAGAAAATAATATCCCAAGGGACATTGAAATTGTTCCGTGTAAATATGAGGTTCCATATTATAAGAGAGCGCGTGGAGAAGGTAGGTTTCACATAGAAGTGGCTAGGACATGGTTCCTCAATGTGAGAGCAGCACATGGAGCACACATAATAGAATGGGTGGGGGGGAAATAGGAATCCTGTAAGCAAGATTCATGGTATGCACATGAGAAGAAGGGGTATTATGAAACTAGGACAAGTGACGTGCAATACAGAGGGGTTGTGTTCAAGAAGAATGGTTCATTCGCATGTTAGACTGGTGTCATGCAAGATTGAGGGGTTGTGTTCAAGGAAGATGGTTTGTGGGCAAGTTGGATGGTCGGTGCACAAAAGAGCGTAACGTAAAGAGAACATGCCTTCAATAGGGGACCCCTTCCGCGCAAATGAATCTGGGAGGATATGAAATTCATGAGGATCAGAAGGCCAGCCTGAAGGCACCCATTGGGGTGCCGGTCATGCAAAAATCCAATACCTGAGTGCCATAGAGTTTTTTGTACAGTGGTGGAAGACGTGGTTTTTTCATGGCAGAGCGTCGCTTCACCTTCTGTTACCGTTCCCGAAGGGCGGGGATACCGTTTGTTTTATAACTAGTTTCCAAGAAGTGGCTCACAAGAGCTTGGTGCGCAAACTCCTACCAGTCATCGAATTCGGAGCACAGAGGGGGCCGACCATGAAAATGCTTGTTTTAAGCCTCTTTGTGGGTAGAAACAGGGTCAGTTGCACAAAGACCCGTTTGGCGAATCCTTCGACGAAGAAACGGGATATGCTCATAAGCCTAGTTCGACGTCGCATTCTTCACAAAAACGGTGTCGATCACGGCCAGTCACTAAGGACGGTTCTCTGGGCACACAAGGGGAGTCTGGTGCGCAAGAGTGTGTGAGAAATATTTTTTATGTTGTAAGTCCTCTTGCACACCATCCCTAATCTTGTGTGCGTCTGCCTCTCGGGCCCCGTAATCCCCTTTTTTCGTCCTCGATTCATTAATTACACTTTTATCCACCCAGTGCGGCCCTTTTCCAAATTTCAGCTTCAAAAGTTGTGTTATCACTATTTATGTATGACCACCCTTATCATAAGCATGTAATATCTGGTATTATATTCTTTTTTTTATTTTTTGTTTTCAATCTTCCTATAGAAAAATTTTAAAAAATCCTTTTCTTTTGGTTTTTCCCCAATTTATTAATTGAATTTAGAAATTATATAACATGGTTATAAGTGATAGTAGATCTTGTATGTTTTAGGGATAAAATCGTTAACCCCAACAAGTGATATCAATAATGATGACAATGATAATAATGTGTTCCACTAAATTTGATATTGACAAAATTTGATGGGGAAAACTATTTCAATCTTTGGAGAATTAAAATGATAGCTTCACTGGACCATAATGGTTTTATTTATCGCCTTGCTAGTTTTAGAAATAAAATCACCACTCGTGTCATGGATGGGTAGACTTTCATCAGTTATATTGTTGTCCTTGAGGAAACTCTTAGGAAAGTCCATAGCTTAATACTTTTATCTTTAGGAGATAATGTCCCTAGATAAGTTTCATATTAAACTTATTTAACTGGTATATGGTGTAGGATAGAGTCATTTATATGAATAAGTTACTTGTTTGTTGATTATAAAAAATTGAGATTATATACTTTCAATATTCTCTCCATTACTACATTTAGGATACACATTGATGAATTTAATAAAATAATGTTAGACCCAGGCAACATAGATATTAAATTGAATGATGAAAACAATGAAAATATATTTTTATCTTAAATTTATGATTACTTTAATTGTGTTAAATATTATATTATGTATGGAATGATACACCTACTCATGAAGAAGATAAATATAAATTAATATCCAAATACCTTCAATGGAATGATATTTTTAAAACTATGTTTGATGGTTCAGATATTAAGGATAAAAGTGAGTTTATGGGTAGAATAAATTCAAGGGTAGGAGGGAGGAAAAGGATCAGTCTAAGAAGAAGAGGTATAAATATAATTAAATATAACAAAGTGTTTTCAATGCAAAAAAATTTCCCACATTAAGTGAAAATTATCTAACATTAAATGTGACTATAAAGACATTGGTATTGACTATTACATGTTAGTTGAGCTAGAATTTGACACTCCTGATGTGTTAAATGTATACGACATTTCCATATATTTTGAATGGTTACATGATTCAAGATGTTCTTTTAAAACGTGTCATCAGAGGGAGTTATATTATGAGTTAAAGGAAATTTAATCTGGTGAGGTATATATAGGGAATAAAAAGAGCTATCACATTAGGGGAATAATATCATTTTCACAAGATCTTAATGATAGGACTGTTAAGACTATCGAGGATGATGGGTGGGTTTCCAAATTAAAAAGAAACATAATCTTCATAAGAATCCCTGACCCGAAGTGATATAGTGTTATGTGAGACATTTCAATCCTTATAATTTCTCAAGTAACCCTCACAATTATGAAGGTAATCCTTTTTAATGTACTTTATGTGTTTTATGGAAATGATTATAGAATTCATTTGAACAATGCTTGTGGATTATAAATTGATTCTTCTACCCTATGGCATAAAAGGTTAGGGAATGCTAGACCCAAGGGCCTTAATGAACTAAAAAAATAGGGATTTGAGTTATATCATTACTAGTCTTGTCCCTTTCTATGAAGATGGTGTATATGTAAAATCCCAAATATTTAGTTTTAGTTGGTCAAAGTATAAAGCTAAAGTACACCTTGAATGTGTTTATTCTGATTTGTGGGGTCCATATAGGGTCACGTATTATGGTAGAGGCTTATACATGATGTCTTTTATTGATGAAAACTCCAGGAAAGTATGAATTTATATACTAAAAAATAAATGTGACTCTTTACATAATTTCAGTAAATGGAATGTTGGGGTAGAAAGTGAGTCGAATAAGAATTCCGATTCCATATGAATTGATAATGGATTAGAATATATATCTAAAGAATTCATATAATTCTATGAATATAAACAAATAGAAAGTAATCAAAAGATTTTAGAAATTCCATAGAAAAATGGCTTAGAAGAATGAATGATTAAGACTATCCTAAAGTGGGTTAGATTCATGTTGTCCCACTCAAAACTCTTAATGTCCTTATGGGATGAGGCTGACTCAACTGAAGTTTATCTAAGTTTGTGTTTTCCATCATCTAATAATTCTTTTAATACACCTTATGTAATAAATAATGGTTCACACATGATCCTTGCACACATTAGGACCATTGTATATATATCTTATGCATAGACATGCACTGATAAGCTTCCACATAGGGATATAAAGTGTATATTGAAGTTTTATCTAGATGGTGTTATGGGGTATCTTATATTTCTAGGTTATTAAAAGTGTATAAATAGCTAATATGTCATATTTCAAGATTCTGGACACCCTAATGATAAGGGAACTGGACTTTTAGAGTCTTCTAATGACACTGAAAAACCCTCTAGAGGCCCAATGCCAACAGGTGTTAATGTTCCGTTATAATCCAATGACCATTCATAATTTGGGACATATCCTTCTACTCAAATTATTTAGACTCAAGATGAATTTGATTCTGATTCATATTCAGATCCTAAATGATGTTATCTAGATGATCTTCAAAATTATCTTCTCACTCAAGATAGAGAGAGAAGAGTTATTAGATCTCCATCTCATTTCAATCAGGATGTTAATGTGGCCAATATGTATTATGTAGCTTTATATTTGTATAATGATTAACCTCAGAAATATAATAAAGAAGTTATTTCTAATGAATACATTATGTGGTTAGGTGAAATCAAAGAAGATATGAATTAACATTTTAAAAACAACACATGAGTTTTTGTTTCGAGACCTGATTAATAAAATAATATAGGTTCTAAATGGATATGTAAGAAGAAGGAAAAAAATCAAAGAAAAAAAATTAAAATTAAAATCCTGAATGGTTTCTAAAGGATTTATTCAACATGATGGCATTGATTATATTGAGATCTTATCCCCACAAGTCAAACGGTCATCTATTAAAATTGTTATATATTTTTCCTCCATGTTTTATTTTCAAGTTTATCAAATAGATGTACAAATTAATCATTTTACCTGGTACCCTTAATGATGAAATTTATATGACCCCTCCTAATAGATTTTCAAAAAAAGTTGATCATTATCAAGTTTGTCTTCTTAATAATTCCTTGTATGGGGTTACACAATAGTCATGACAATGGTAAAAAGGGTTTGATTCTATTCTGATTGAAAATTAGTTTTGGAGAATTAAATTTTATGCATGTGTATATTATAAGACATCTAGTCATTATTTTTTTACATATTATTGTATGTGGATGACATTATTTTAAACAATGAAAACATGATGATTGTAAATTCTATCAAGAATGAATTGAAAACTGTATTTTATATGGTAGACGTAGGACATTCCTATCAAATCATGGGTATGGGAATTTTTAGTGATCTGAAGGCTAAAACCTTGTACTTATCCCAACATTCTTATGTTAAAATGCTATTAATAGATATGTATTTGAAAACATTACTCATGTTAGCACTAATTTATGATTTTTTTTTGAATTTTATTTAGATAAATCCCATCGAAATGATTATGACACAACCTTCATGTATATGATTCCATATGGAAATGTAGTGGGAAGTATTATGTAAAATATTATATATTCTAGGCCAGACATTGCATTTTATATTTTTAGTTTCCACAGGTATATGGGGAAGTCTCGTAAGACTGATCGGCATGGATTGGAATGGATTATCTGGAATTTTTTTTGTTTTATGACTTTTGAATTTGATATTGTTTAAATAATAATTTTAATGATGATATTATTGTTTTTTTATTATACTACAAATATTGGCACTCAAAATTATGTCATTGGTTTTCTATTTCTTGTATATGGAGGACCGATTTCATAGAAGTGAAATATGTAGTCAGGGGTTGCACACTCGACTAATGATGCAGAATATATTTCCCTAATAGAATATATACAATAGGATATATACTTAAAAGGTTTTCTTTTGGAGTTGTCTTTATCTGATGAGGGTATAATAGTCCACTGTGATTTCCAATCTACATTGCATCTATCTCAGAATTCTGTATTCAAGGGTATATCAAATCATGTTGAAAATAGAATTAAATTTTTTAGGGATATTATAGTATCTTTTTTAGTGAGTGCCACAAAGATACCCACTGGGGAAAATCCAGCCTCTAGTATGACTAGGTTGTGCGATTTTACAAATTCATGAATTTCCATAAATGACTGATTTTACTCTAAATTATATGTATTATTTTTCAAGAACATCATCCATAAACACCATTTAATTTCATGGTGGAGTATTTTTTTGTTCCACTTAATTATTTTCATTTAAATTCTTTTAATATAGTTTTATATAAGAATTTTCCATATTTATTTAAGTGTATTTATTTTTTCATGGGGGTGTCTAAATTTTCATGGGGTTTTTCACATGGGATCACTTATTTCTATTAATCAGATTATTTGTACACCTGTATATTTGTTTTACATACATAGATAATGGATGGTTATCTAGGCAATTTATGGATGGTGATCCAAAGTCCTGAGATTTCTTCAGGTTTCCTTCTTTTTCACGGCATCACTCTAGGGTGAAACCACCATGCCTATCATGTTGCAACACTTGTCTCATGTATTGTCCCACCTTCAGTTATGTGATTCAGTAACCATGATCTTATCCATCAATGAAGACGTGATTCCATGATTCTACCGGACCACTCACCAACCCTTGGCATGCCATCATTGCATCTGGACAACGCTTTAATTTGTTGATGATTCAATATGTAAGAGGCTCTCATTCGTTTGGTTTAGACCGAGCGTTCATGAATAGAATCACCCTTTGCTGTCGATAAGGGTTCTCACAGAAGAAGAATGACACTGAGGTTATCTAGCCACCACCACTATATATACTTGAGTTCCTTCCACAACCTATAATTGGAGTTCTACTCTATGTATATTAACACATTCATGGGTCTAGGATGACTATTCACTAAAGAGGTTTCCGATCTTCACTTCCCTTTTGATCATAACTATGTTTATTTTTTATTTTATTGCCTATGTAGTGATATATTATATTATTTCATATATAGAAAATTAACCTTTTTTGTGTGTGTTCATAAGACCATACAATAGTGGATGGTGTTGAAACTATATTATAGATTTCAAAACGTCCACCTAGTTCAACAAGGATGACCAGCTCATATTGTTTCTATGGTTCTTCTTTTCTTTTCATCAGTTCTTTATTTTCTTTTCATTCATTCTTAGTAATAAAATAATGACCTGAATGGTGTTCTCTTCATGCACATAGGATAATGCTGATCTGAAGCACGTTATATCTAGTGTTATTTACTTTTCACCATTTTATGTATTCATTTTTTCAATATCCTAATTATAAAATAATAATTTTATGTTTCTTTGCCTCTAATCAATTAAATGAATTTGTCAATTATATGGCCCAGTTATACATGACAATGGATCATTGGTGTTTTAGGGGATTATGTTTTAGTTGCGAAAATAGTTAATTTGAAATAAATAAATTTATTTTGATTATAATTATGATGTATAAGAATATTAAGGAAATTTGGATGAAAATTAAGATACAATAATTGATTAATTAAATAATATAAATTATTCATTCAACTAATATTTATCTCAAATAATAATTATTAATTATTTAATTATAATTTTATTAAATGCGTAATTTTTTTTCATGCTCATAGGTGATCATGATCCAAGACCATCCCTTTGTGTGTGATTTGATTCATTTAATTTATCATTAAATTAAATTGATGGCATGTGATCCATATATCCTGTTATTATGTATGAGCATGTGTTAACAAGGTTTATTTTATGTAAACCCCTTCCCCTCACATGCCTGTATGTAAATGCATATGTAATGGATAGAACTCACCTGTTAATGAAGGAGATTAATGTTTGGATTCAAGGAGAAATCAATCCAAATAGATATATAGGTGGACATGTGGAAATTTTTAACACAAATCATAACTGGTTGAAGGTGTATTCCCCTAGGTCAATGGTTATATTTTCATCCACTAGATAATCTATCCATTAGTAAAATCTCATGATCATACAATATTATAATTTTTTTTATGCCAAGTATAATTCTTGATTAATTATAGATGTTTGGTTGTTATCACATGAATTATTGAATTAACAAACATGCAAGATAGAAATAAAATAAAATAGCTTATGCATAAATAATATCTAATCCATGGTTAAGTAAATAAACTTAATATTAAAATACTGTAATAAATAATATAATTGGAAATTTACTTATAAAGATAAAATCCATCATTTAAAAATATTATTTTAGTATAGCCTTTGACAAATTTAGTAAAATTTTAGCAATAGTTAAAAGTGCATAACCAGCCAAAGTTGAAGTGATTTCAATTATCGGGGAATTATAACATGATGTTTCGGGTGGAATTAACATAGTTCACAACAAGGGTTAACTAACAAATCATAATTTTGTGTAACTACGAACAAAATTGTTAAAGAAATCAACGTTAAAGACTTCAAGATTGGGGAGTCCACTAAACAGATCACTGAACTCTGAGTTAATGCAGTAGGAATTTTGAATTCCTAACTAATCCTTTCAAATTTAATTTCCAACCATTTTAGGGGTGATGATAAGGGGCATATGGATATTTTAAAGTATAATTTCCAAGAACTAGGATATTATAAATCTAATGGTGTGGGATATTGGGTTTTGATAAAACAGTTGGAGATTCAAAAATATATTATTTATTTATTTATTTAAATATTATTAGATAATGTACTAAAACTCTTCTAATATTATTTTTAGAAACAACAATAAAATGAATTCAAAAATATCATTGTGATCCTTAATTGAGATGTACAAACTTATCACTAAATCAAATTTCCATAGGTGGAATATGTTCTTTAATGTTATCCTTTTCTATGAAAGGAAATTGAATGTGCTGGAAGAACCTATTACCAATTTTCCTGGTGATGAGTCGAGTGATGAGGTGTCAACTCTCTATGAAAATCATTTGAATAATTCCAAAAATATTGAGTGTTGCATGCCTTCATACATAAGAAATAAAAATTTTAAAAAACATTAGGTCATGTGTATGTATAGAATGATGCCACACCATCAGGATCACTATCAAGAGAGTGTGAGACAAGAGAGATATGAGACATTCAATACTCTATTTAAAACTATGATAATATTTTTTTTTCTATATGGTCCTCATTTAGTCAATATAATTGGATACATTAAATTATTAGCAATATTATGGATTAAATCTCTTGATTATTTGCGCATATATCTCACAATTTCATCACATCCCAAGATCTTATCCTTTTGATTTTTTAATCATAACATGATAAATAATGAGAAAAGTCTTTCATAAATTTTTACTCAAATTATAAAAGTGGATAATGACATGGTAGATAAAAAACTCATGGTATTTTTGTTGAATAATAAAATTAAGAAAAAGGGGAATGGGCCTATGAATCATAACAATTCTAATGCTCCCCAACACTATCCTTCCACAAAGAAGACGATTCAGAGGCTGTGAAACGAGAAGGAGATGTATTCATTTCATATATTAAGTAAGTACACTAGAAGAAGAACTAAAACTAGATACAAGGGGAATATAAATGTGAATCCATTATCTAGTGAAATATATCAATGTCTACAAATTGGTTATTAGATAAAACTTATGGAATTATCATCTTTCCCTAAATACATGAACCATGTATAATTTGAATGTTTACTAGAGGAGAGGTATATCTACAAGATACCAATGGTGTGAGGCTCAGTACTCTAGCAATTACTGAATACCACCATTCATTTCCCATTGTATTGATATTGTAATTAAGGGATTGTTATTACATACCAACAATTACCAAGAACATAATTTCTGTATCATTCCTTATTATAAATGGGATTATTTTGAATTTTGGAAATAACTTTTGTTTCGTTTATAAAGGAAACATATGTTATAGTATAAGACATTTTAATAAGGGGCACTATGTATTAAATTATGAAAATCATGTATTGGAAATAGATAAAAAACCATGTTCACAAAAATCATATAACACCCATATATTGTATTATTATATTAGTCATGTAAATATGATTCATTTGAAAAATCTCTATCAATATGGTTATTTGGAATTTTATGAAAACCTGAAGTTTGTCATGGTTGTTTACAAGTACATATGAACAGACCACAATTCAGTGTATATGGTGAAAGGGACATAGATCTTGAGGATTGTCACACATTGATGTGTGTGAACCCTTTACAATAGAAGCTAGAGGTGGATATTATTAATTAATTACATTTATTGATGACTTGGGTAGATATGGATATGTATATTTATTGAGGTATATGTCTGATTCATTTGAGAAATTAAAATAAATAAATAATGAATTAGATATTAAACTTGGAATGAAGATAATGAAGATTCAATCAGATCGAGTTGGTGAATATCTTAAATAAGAGTTTTTTGACCTTTTACAAGTGTTTGGGATTCTATCCCAACTCACACTACCTTACACACTACAGTGGAATGTTGTTAGGGAAAGAAAGAACCATACATTTATTTACATGTTAAGGTCAATGACGTGTCATGCAAATCTTATGTTATCATTTTGGGGGCATGAATTACAAACTAAAACATATACATTAAACCAAGTACCAATTAAAGAGGAAAATGAAATTCTATATGAGATATGTAGTGGAAATAATCTTATATTTTCACATACACATGTATTGTATTGTGAGAAATTAGTGTCTTATTAGGAAATAAACTAGAACCTTGGGGAACAATGTGTATCTTTATAGGGTATAAAAGGAGAAAAACAGATACTACCTATACAACCCCATAGAAAAAAAGTGACTATCACCAGACAAGTCTCCTTTTTTGAGATGGATAAAATCCACAAAAAGTATAGGGTAAGAGTGGTTTACATCAAATAACTTTATTCCCCAGATACATAAAATTTGATAGAGGAATAGATTCGATAGGTCCCCAAGAAATATGTACATCCAAAAATACATATATTGTGTAGAAGAACAGGAGTGGTAAGAGAACCCGAGATATAAGGTTTTATAGTCACCAAAGATGGTGACTCATTATGGGTTGAAAATGATGATCCTATATCCAAAAAAGAGGCAGTAGAGAGCTCATAAGCTTCAATATGGAAATAATCAATGAATTCTAAAATGGATTCCACGTATCGGAACCATGTTTGTGTTTTGGTCGATGCACCAAATTATGTGCATTATATTGGATGAAAATAGGTATTCAAGATTACACTGTGCATTAATGGTAATTTAAATAACTATAAATTATGGATAGGGGATAATGTGTTTAAATTAAATCAAATAATTGTCTATGATGAAATATTTTCAGAAGTTTCAAATTTTAAATCAAACGTAATTCTACTTCTTTTAGCATCTTACCATGACTATGGAATTTTTAGGTTGGCTGTTGAAACAATTTTTTAAATTGGAAAGTTAAAGAAGATATCTACATGACAAAACCATAAGTGTTTGTGACTCCATGTGTTCCTATAAGTATATTAATGTAACAGAGACCCATGTATGGATTGAAGTAAGATTCTAGGTCCTAGTGAATTTTATTTGGAGATGCAATAGAATAATATGGTTTCATTAACAACGATTGTGATCCATGTGTTTAAAAGTGGTTGTGTGGAAATGAAATAGTTATCCTAGTACTATAAGTTTGATGACATATTACTTATTATAAATAACATACCAGTCTTATAATCTATTATGTATTATTAAAAAAAGTGATTCTCCATTAAAAACATTGTTGAAGAATACTACATTATTGGGATGAAGATAATTTGTGGTTGTTCTAAGAGGCTTTTTGGACTATGTCAAGGTACAAACATTGACCAAATAATAATGTTGTTTAGTAGGGAACAATATAAGAGTCTATTAGTTTTAGTATACTATGGTATTCATATTTCTAGGAAAATGTATCCTCCTATACAATAGGAGAGATAGGGAATGGTAAGATACCATATGATTCATCTATAGGATCAATCATTCATGCCATGTTATATACTAGGCTTGAAGTTTCAAATATACTGATCATGGTAGGAAAATATAAATCTAATCTTGGTGAACAACATTGGTCTACTGTTAAGGATACCCTCAAGTATCTGATAAGAACTAATGATATTTTATTGGTGTATGGAGGAGACAAGGATCAATAAATTCGTTGTTATACATATGTTTGTTTTCAAAAAGATCATAATGATATTATGTTTTAGTGAAAATATGTTATTTATAATAATAGAGAAGCAATGATCTAGAAGAGTTCAAAGTAACTAGTTTTTACTGATTCTATAGGGTAGTATAAGTATATACAGGTTTAGGTTGTATCCAATGAATCTATTTGGATAAAAAACATTTTATAGGATTGTGATATTGTAAATATCAGTAAATACCATACCATATTATATTGTTATAATATTACAATAGTGGATCCAGTAAAAGTGACCAGGCCAAACCAATCTACAAAGAATATACTCTAATATTATCACCTCTTAAGGGATTTCTATCAAAGGAATGAAGTTGTAATATTCATAGTCCCCACTAAAGAATATGGGGTTGACCCCTTGACTAATGGCCTACCTAAGTAGAAGCATGAGTATCATGTGATGGATAGCTAACTAAAGGTTGTAAGGAGTTGGCTCTAGTGAAAGTGGGAATCTATTGTATTTGGATCCCAAGAACCAAATTCAATGTACATTATGATATCTTGTATTCATAGTTTTAAATATTAGTAAATTCCTTATCACATCCGGATTCTTCTTCTCGATAACATAGTATGTGATAATGTCCTATTTGTAGTTGTTACATTAAAAGGTCAATGAAGATTCCCATTATGAATAGAACCCTTTAGTTCCAAGATAGTAATATTATATATATATATATATATATTTAATCTAAATTATATCATTTTAGAGACCCAAATGATGCATGATCTCATGCGTGGAGACTCATGGTTATTGGAGGAACATTATAATAGTGTATTACCTTGGAAATATTAAATGTAGGATATTATGAGAAAGAGACACGACTATAGGAACAATTCACATTTTCAAGTGAAACCGGATGTTCATATACACAAATGTGTGTATTTATATTTAGAATTTATGATCATTATAAATAATTATTACAGGACATGCATTCATATGTATTGAAGATAACCATTATGACAAATGTTTATGCCGAGGTAGGATAGGTTGGGCACATCATGAGTAATATTGCATTAATAAAAATTATGAGAAAGGGTTTTTCCCTTATATTCTATAACATAAGTCAATAATCATTACCGTTGATGGAAGTGATATATCCAAAAACAATAATGGTCATGGTCTTTTATAAGATTGTTTTATTTACAAAAATTCACAGATTTGGACATCGAGCCTATATGGAGATGACACCATCATCAAACCTTTATGATTATAAATATCATGATAAAGAGATTTAATTACATAGTGAGCATATGTATGACGTATTATGTCATCGTGGGAGTAAAATATTTCTCTATGGGTTCCTTGTAAAATTTCTAGTTCCTAACCATGGATTTGAGGATGATTCAACTATTCCTACTGAGAAAGAGTATTAGAGGGTCACACTCTATGTGTATCCAAAATCTCGGTTAAATAATAATTTATTATTTATTATTTAACAAGTTGAATAATTAATATCCCTGCATGTGGTTTAATAATTAATCATATTATCTTGATCTCATATATTCCAATACTTGTTATTTGAGAGAATATTTTTAGAGAAGAATACTTAAAAAATATATATTATCTATTCAGTGAATATTGTTGGTTCCGAGTGCAGCAAAAGCATGCCATGGTTGGTGCCCAAGTTAAATTATTCCATAATTGATTATCAATATGAGATCTATGTAATGATAAATGTCGTGATCAATGAAATTGATTTTTTTAAATAGACAATTGGTAATTATTCAATAAAAAATATAGAGGTTAATCACATATTATTTATTATTAATATAATTAAATAAAGAATTATCTTGATGGAATTATTTCTTCGTTGATCAATCTGGTGACATATCTATGGTCTACCATCGTTACATTATTGAAATCAAGTTTATATTTCATATAGATGTGATCCACACATGTTCCATGAATCTCTAGGTGTTTCCGAAGAAATCTATCGATGATATCACAACAAATTCATGCACTTGCTTCATCTATCATTGATTGCTTCGAGAACATCTTCCAAAGAATTATCATTGATCTAGTGGAGGAGGATTTCTTTTCATTCATAAGAGCATT
This sequence comes from Viscum album, assembly GCA_963277665.1. Classification (NCBI taxonomy): domain Eukaryota; kingdom Viridiplantae; phylum Streptophyta; class Magnoliopsida; order Santalales; family Viscaceae; genus Viscum; species Viscum album. The sequence goes on from OY728155.1 coordinate 1,454,789,896, forward strand.
ATTGTAGAAGTTAGCTCTCTAGGAACGAAAGGATTCTCCAACTACATTGTGCAAAATCAATAAAAATAAACATACTCTTATAATAAAATAACATAATAGGGTATTTAAATTTCTTGGGTTAAAAACGGTAATTGCATAGGTTCCCATACTTATTTATTTAATACTAGGAAAACCCCATGTCGAAAAATAATAATAATAATAATATCATTTCTCTACATGTGAATATCATGTGATATAAAAATAAATATTATTTATTAAAATAATATTAATATTTTTAATTTCTTACCATACTATTAGTCATTTTCCTCCATTCGTCCATAATATTTATCAAGCCTTGAATAAGGTCTATTCATTTATTATATTAATATCACTACATTATTGACAAAAAAGTAAAGGAAAATTATATTACCTAAATAGATGAAAATATTTATATATGAACAATAATACATTAAAAATTATTAAACCACATATGAGAATAATATCAATTCAACAAGTGACAAAAAAATAATTATATATTATTTAATTGGGATTTTGGACACATATTTTTGGATACTTTAAGCCTCGTTCTTAGTGGAATCAGGTGATGTAGCATAAATTACATGGAATGAATCTAATAACATGAAAAATAATCCATATATAAATACGTTATTTCTTAAATGACATGTTACCTTATATAGATATTTACTATGTAATATAGTACCTTTATCATGATATATCAAATCAAGAAGGTTGCATGCTGGTGTGATCAACCTATGTGTTCAAGGTTTCTTTCTTTTAATTTGAAGAAATTTATCGTCCCCATAATACACCAGGGACAAGGATTTATTTAAGCTATATAATTTCCATCACAAGGCTTGAGATATTTACATCCATTAAATAACATAAGGAATAAATCCTTTCTCGCATTATACATTAATTCAATATTACTCATCATGAACCCAACATATCATAATTTTCTATGAACATCTATTGTAATAGTTTTGAACAGTAAATCAAATTACACAAATCATAATACTCATAAATAACAATTTAAATTATAAGTACCAATACACATGTTCATAGATAGTTACAACTAATTAGACGTATAAATGCGGATTTCCTAATGGGAGGTCATGTTCTCTTTATATACTACTGGATAGTACCAAGGGCGTACACTCTGAGAACATACCTCAATGTCCTATAAGTCTCCATCCATGACAGCCTATATCATTTGGGTCCCTCAAATGATATTATCCATCCATAGAAAATTTATTCAAGAATAATGTCGTAGTACTTATGGGTTCTCATCGTAGAGGGGCACTACTATGACCTTTTAGTGTGAAATATAATCTTAAGACATTATCACATTTAATGTTATGTATACGAACAATAATAATGTGATATGTAGTTTATTTATATTCAAAACCATGAATAAAAGTTATCATAATATAAAAAGAAGTTGGATCAAGGGATCAAATAATAACAGACTCCCACATGCACTATAGCCAACTGCAATCATACTTCTTTATGCGTGACCTTACATGATACTGATGCTTCTTATGTGATAGGCCTTTATTCAAAGGTACATCGTGTTTTCTTCCATGGGAACATTTTTTACTACAACATCACCTCTCATATAGAAATCCATCAAGAGGGGACAATTCTATAGTATATGCTTTGTACATTTGTGTGAACATGAATCTTTTTCATGATCCACCACTAAAAATATAATCCCAAAAGATGTGATGGGATCCTTACTTCTACATACCACATAAATAACAATTACAATGTCTCAATTAATATGGTTTCCCTTTCCATATAAAAAACAACTATATACGTGGAATCCACAGTAGAATCATTGAAAACTGGCTTCTTGGTACTCTTCCACCTCAAAGATCCTCTATTGAGGTAGAAAACATATCCAGATTGCAACTTCAGGTCATATTAATATTTATAAAAACCAACATCAGTATATCACTTGTTGACCATATCGTCATATCCCCCATTAACTAGGAACATATCCTTATTTCTTCATAGATACACAAGGATAGTCATAACAGTAGTCCAATGTTGTTCTGATGAATCTAATTGGTATATCCCTACAATTCTCATTGGAAAAATCAAATATATTACATAACATGGCATACATTATTGATCATATCACGGATTAATATGTTATCTTACTCTTTATCCTTAAATCTCGTTGTGTTTGAGGACACATTTTCTTATAAAGATGTACACCAAGTGACACTAGAACCAATCCCATTTTGGATTGTTCCATACTAAATCTATTTAGATCTTGTCAACATATGTACTTTGACATAGTCCAAGAAACCACTTGGATCTATCATGAATGATCTATATCCCATGAATATTAGATGCTTCAGCTAATTCCTTCATAGATTAACACTTTTTAACTATTCCTTAACAAACTATAAGACAAGTATGTTGTTTACAATAAATGATATTTCATCAACATATACTACTAGGATAATGATTTTATTTCCACTAAAACTCTTCTAAAAACATGGATCACATTTGTTCCTAATGAAACTAAATTCTATTACGACATTATCAAATTGAATGTTCCATGACCTGAATACTTTCTTTGACCTATAAATGGATCTCTTCAAAGTAAAAATCCATTTGACATAACATAGTCTCACAAAACCTTCTGATTGTGTTATATAGATATCGTCATTGAGGTTCTCACTATAGAATTTAGTTTTGACAACCATCTACCAAATCTCACAGTCCTGGTAAGATGCTATAGAAATTAGTATTCTAATGGATTTAAACATTGAAATTTATAAAAAGGTTTCATCTTAGTCAATTCACTGATGATGTATAAATCCTTTATCCTCTATCCTTTATTTATAGGTGTTTACATTATCTTCCAAATTCAGTTTCGTTTTGAATACACATTTTAATCTAATAGGAATTACATCAACTAGAACATCAACTAGAACCCAAAATAGGTTCTAATACATGGAATCCATTTTAGAATTCATGGTTTCTTGCCATCATGAATCTTTTGTGCTTTCTACTTATTACTTGTTGGATATAGGATCATCACTGTCAACCAATAACGTGTTACCATCTTCAGGGACAGAAAACCATATATCTTTGGTTCTCTTACCTCTCTTACACTCCTACATAAAACTTCTATTTCAAGGGCATCTTCCTCCATAGGGACCTATGGAATCTATTTCTGTTTCCAACTCTTATGTATCATGAGCGTTAAATTATTCAAAATAAATCATTCTCCCACTAGAATATATGAGTATGTGCTCCCTCTCAAGAAAGATGTGTTGTCTAGAGATAGTCACATTAAGGTCTGAGGGGTTGTATATGTAGTATTCCCATGTTTTCATGAGATACTTTATAAGGAACATATTCATGTAATTGGTTTCTAGTTTGTTAGTTTATAAGACCATAAAAAATTCTTCACAACCTTATACAGGTGTATGTGAAAAAATGGGTTTCATTCAACTCCAAATCTTGATGGGAATTTTGATTGCATCTTTAGTTTGAACTCTGTTTAATGTATATGTGAATTTGTTTTACACATATCCCCAAAATAATAATAGATTATCTGCAAGGATCAACACTAACCATACCATGTCTAACAAGGTATTATTCTTCCTTTCACTATCACCATTAAACTATTGTGTATAATTTGGAATGATTTTATATTGAATCCCCAACATGTGTAAAAAACAGATTAACTCCTAGTTATTATATTCACTACAACAATTTAATTGAAGATTATTTATCTTCGTACCATTTTGAATATATAACTAAATCATTAATTAATTTTGTTTCTCAAATTCATTAATGATATACCTCATCAAGTAGATATAGCCAAATCTACTCCCGTAATCACTAAAATTTATCGAGCAAGAATATCCACTTCATGATTCTACTAGAAAAAGTCTAGACACATATGAGTGTAAAAATGCTAGAAGGTATATGGACCTCTCAATATATCCAAAAAAAAATGGTGGTTTTATCATTTTCCTTTTAAAAAAGAATGGAATATTTCAAGTGTTTTTATATCATAAGTTTCTAAATAACCATATTGAAATAGAATTGTCAATCAATTATAATTTACATGACCAATATGGTGATGTGAATGCTAGGACTGGTATGATTCATGTCATCATGATTCACTATCAATTTAAAATATTTTCTTTTTGAAATTTAATACATCAATAATGTTATGTTAATACGCCATACTATAACTTCTGTTTTCCATATAAAAGAAAAAAATTCTTTCCAAATTTAAAAATAAACCAATCTATATCTATTCATAATAAAAAAAATTATGTTTTTAGTGACTATAGGAATATAATAAAAATATTCCAAAATGAAAACCATTTTAATTGAAAATTATCTGTCGTAGTCACCCATTGATAGAGTATCTTGCCTCAAACCATTAGAATCTAAGAGATCCACCTATCCTCTAAATATATTTCAGAGCCTACTTGGTTCATACATTTGGATATATATGTGACCCCAAAAGCTATATCTAATAACAAATGTGTAGATATTGAAATATTACACTCGATAACAAATACACCATTTGCTTCCAATTTTTTAGGTGTTGGTCCTCTACCAGTCTCATGATTTTCTCCATTGAAAAAACAATACCACATTTTCCATATCCTATAGATGGATATTATTCTTCTTATAAGTATGGTGGTCATCATGTTTTGATTATTTATAAGTCTTGATTACCCATTCCTTATAATTCCATTTCTTATTCACCAAATGGATTGAGGTTTGTCACACCCCATGTACCAATCTGACTGGGGAATCAAAATAAAATGTTCTAAAAGACGTTTCCCCTTATTTCTCATATAGATATTAACAATAAATATGGGAATGTTCTATGAAAAATATTAATGTATGAGATATCTTCACAACTCATCTTAGGATTTAATATGTAACATGTACATTCATTCAATGTATCCAATAATCTTTACAACATAAGGCGTGTTTTGTGTATACTCTCCAATTATAGTTGTAAACAAATAATTGATGATCAGGAAACTCTCTTGTCTCACCTTCTATTGATTGAGTTCCCAATGGTGAGATGTCATTCTATATGCATACACACCCTCATGTTTCTTTAAAAGCTCATTGTACATGGTACTGATCATGGGAATGTTTATGTATGATCACTTATTTATATTAATCTGATTATTTGTATAAATATATATATACATTCCTTACCTTAATAGTGGATGGTTATCATGACTATTGAAGAAAGGATCTCCAACAACCTTGGTTTTATCCAAGTGTGTTTATTTTGATCTGATTCAATCCAGGGTGCATCCTCCCTACCTATCCCATGGCACCACATATCCCATGTGCTATCTCACCTTCAATTATGTGAAACACCAACCATGACATAGTCTATCCATGAAGAAGTGATACCACGATTACAACTTACCACCTATTGACCCATGGAATTCCATCATTACAGCTGTACGACACTTTGATTCAGCGATGATTCATTATCGAAGAGTATCTCATTCAAACGGCTCCTCTTATTTCACCGAATCAAAATATTTTAAACCTTTATATATGTTTTCATCACATGGTCAATGACTGATTATCTGGAACATTTATTGAATAATATCCAACAATCATGGGTTGATCTAGATGTCTTCCATTTTCTCGGCTTCAATCTAGGGTGCAAACGACATGACTATCCCATGAAGCCACTTGTCTCATGCATTATACTATCGTATGATATGTAAACCACTAACAATGATCTGATATTTCCATATATATGTGATCCCGTTATTCCACTATAAAAACATTTAACCCGTATAACACCATCATTGAATCTGGAAAATTATTTAATTTAGTGATTATTTTTTATAGAAGAGGATATCTTTCATTTGGTTTAGGATGCCTATTCCCGAATTTATTCTTCCTTCGCTATCTGGAGGTATCATCAGGCAGGAATAAAGAGACTTTGGTTATCCGTCCACCCACACTCTACATCCATGAGTTCGTTCCACCTACTAGAACTAGAGTACATATCCGGAGGAGTGTCAGTAGAGATCAGATCATTCCTAGTTCAAGGAATAATTTGCATCAAGGAGGATCCAAATCTGGACTTCAATTTTTATCATTACTATTTTTATGTTTAGTTGCATGGATTCATAGAGATGTATTCCATTCTATCAAGTGTTGATGTGTATCCTTTTTCATGGTGTGTGTGTGTCTGTAAAAGAATGTATGGTGGTGAATCAACATGACATATTTCACCACTTCCACCTAGATTAACATGGATGGACTCCTCAGATAGTTTCTATGGTCCTTATTTTATTTTCATTGAGTCCATATTTTCATTTAACTTATTTCATTCTTAGGAATAAAATACGTACATCAGTGGTGTTATCTTCAACATATATGATCGCACTGATATGAAGCACATGATATCTAGTGTAATTTTCTTTCCATCATTTTTAGTTTTCATTTTTCAAATACCCAAATTATAAAAGGAACCTGTTATGTTTTGTCTCTAATTTATTAATTTAATATATCAATTATAAACACTGTTATATGTGATATTTTATTTTTGTTGTTTTAGGGATTAATTTTTTTAACCATAATGATATTTAATTTTATATACATTTATTTAATTTGTTTAGAATTAGTATGGATGAGAATATTAAGGAAACAGAGATGATAATTAAGATAAAATAATATATTAATTGAAGGATATAATTGATATTGTCGAGCATGATTTATCTTAAATAATAATAATCAAAAATTTAAATCTAATTTTATAAAATTCATAATTAATTGCATACATGTGGTTGATCATGATCCTACACCAGACTGTTGTATGTCTTTGGTTTCAATAAAATTATTAATTAATTATATTTTTGTCAAATGTGTCGTATCTCCACTTATTATATAAGGACATGTATTCCCATGATTTTTATATATAAACCACTTCCCCTCACTTTTGTGTGAGTAAAATAAGATGTAATGGACAGAACACCCAAGCTTGTGGAGGCAGCTCGATTTTAGAGTCAAGGACAAACCAATCCAAAGAGATACATAAGTTGACTTGTAAAATGGTCTAGCATAATGATTAATTGGTTCAAAGTGTTTTCACTCAAGATTATTGTTATATTATCATCCTAAAGATTAACTAACCATTAGTAAAAACTCAGGATAAAACTAATTTATTATTTTATTTCATTCAATTATTATGGTTTTTTAATTATGGATGTTTTGTCTCGATCACTTGAATTAATGAATTTACAAACATGCAAGATAGAAATAAAATGAATTTATTAATAATAAATATAATATATTAAATGTTTTATCACATATTTAATTCAATTTAATATTAAAATCATGTAATAAATATAATTATGGTAGATTTATTCATAAAGATAAAATCTGTCAATTATACATATTAATTCTATATATCCTTCCACTACATTTGTTTAAATTAAACCATATTTCAAAATTATTGAGCAGCCAATATTGGGGTGAATTAAGTTAGTGGGGAAATCTAATATGATGTTTTTGGTTGAATTAATGTGTTTCACATGAAGGGGTTATTACCAATGAAGGACTTGGTGTAACTGTGAGGAAAAGGGTTGAGGAAATCCAAGTTAAGGATATCAATATTATGAAGTCTACTTAAAAATCAAGGAACTATGATTTAATGCTGTTGTAATTTTTAATGCCTACCAAAAACCATTAAAATTTATTTGAAATTCTATGTTTGGGTGATTATAAGGGAAATATGGATCCTTTCCACTAGAATATACAAGAAGAAGAATGTTCTAATGATAATGGAGAGGGTTATTGGGTTCTGATAAAATAATGGGAGATTAATAAATATAATATTTATTTATTTTCCTAAATTTTACTAGATAATGTACTAAAATTATTCTCTTTTTTATTATAAAAAAAGATAAATGATTTCAAACATATCACTGCGAACTATACTTGATATGTATAACCACATCACTGATACAAATGTCCAAGAGTTCTATTGTACCTTACACATTATCATTTTCTAGGAAAGAGAATATTATGTGCTATAAGAACCTATTCTTAATGACATTGTTGATGAGGATCATGATGAAGAGTTATCTCTAAATGAGAAACATTTTAATGACTCCACAAATGTTCAATGTTTAATGCTATCATCCAGGACCAATGAGATTTTGAAACTAAATGAATACATGGGTGTGTGTAAAATGATGTAGAACCTTCTAGATCTCTATCAAGGAAGTGAGAGAAAACAATTATATGAGATATCAATTGCTCTATTTACAACCAATATTAGATATTTTTTCATTTTTAGGTCTCATATAGTCATTCTTATTGGATTCAATGAATGCTCAGACACCTTAGGGATTAAATTCATATATTATTTTTTCATAGATTTTATAATATTACAACATCCCAAGAGAATATATTGTATTATTGTTAATTATAAAATGAGTAACAATGTGCTGGGTCTTTTATTAATTCATACTCTAATTATATATGTTGATAAGGATACGGGACGAGAAAAACATGTGGGTTTTATAATGAATAGGAAAAATATGAACAAGGCGAAGGGGACCTAGAATCAAAAAAAATTATAAAGCTCCCAATAACCATACATCCCTGAAGTTCAATATCAATAGGTTGGGAATGAAAAAGGAGACTGTATGGTTTTCATATGAAATGAAAGGTCACAGGAAGAAGAAATGTACCCAAAAGTAAAGGGATGATAAATATACATTCATTATCAAGTGAAATATTTAAATATCAAGAAATTGGTTGTTAGATTCAACTTTTGGTACTCACATATGTATATAAATACAAGAAAAAAGTATATGAAAAAATATTTCAAGATTTGTGGAAGATCTGTAAGATAAAAATGGTGTTAGGCCTATTACTCCATTGATTGATGACTACCACCATTCAATTCCAATGGGAAAAATATTGGTTTTAAGGGATTGTTATTATGTATGAACTATTACTGAGAACACTTTTTTATCATTCATTGATTCAGTAGGTTATATTTTATTTCATGGAAATAATGTTGTTTCTTCTATAAAGGCAACATATGTTATGATATGATACTTTTTAATAATTTTTATTATTTATTAATTTATGAAAATCATGTATTGGAAACAGATAAAGAATCATTTTCTCACAACTCATATAACACCAAACAAAGAAAACACCATCTTCTCCATGTTAATGAGAATCATTTGACCATGATCACTAATTATGGTTATTTAGACTCTTTTGAGAAAAAAACACTTGAAATGTATCATTCTTATTTACAAGGAAAAATATCAAACCACCATTTGGTGGACAAGGTGAAAGGGCTATAGATCTTCTAGGATTGTTACGCATAGATGTGTGTGGACCATTTCCTGTAGAAGCTAGCGGTGGATATTTAAAATTCCTAACATTTACTAATTACTTGAGTATATATTGATATGTCTATATGATGAGGTATAACTCCGAGTCCTTTGATAAATTCAATGAATTTAAGAATTAAGTAGAGAGTCAACATGGAATGAATATAATGAAGACTTGATCAGATAGAAGTGGTGAATTTATTAATCAATATTTTATTGACATTATATGGGATTTAGATATTCAATATCAACTCACACATCCATACACACCCGAGTGGAATAGTGTTAATGAAATTTGGAATCTTATATTGTTATAAATGGTAATGTCAATGATGAGAAATTCAGATCATATATTATCTTTTAGAGGGAATTAATTACAAACTAAAACATATACATTAAACCACGTTTCAAGAAAAGAGGAAGACGAGATTCACATTGAGTTATAGAGTGGAAAGAAACATCTTTTTCATTATACACATTTATTGGGTTGGTATACATTTGATTAGCCATTCTCAGGAATCAAGCTTGCACCTTGGTAAACAAATTGTATCTTTATGGGGTATACTAAGAAAACAAAGGGATACTACCTATACAACCCATCATACAAGAAAGGTGACTATCACAAGACAAGTCATCAATCTTGAGAGGGAGCATAACCTCATAATGCATAGTGGGAGAAATAATGGATTCAATGATGTTGATGGTCAATATACACAAGAGTTGGTAGAGGAATAGATTCTATAGGTCCCCATGGGTGAAGTACTTCATGAAACACAAGTACAGTGTAGGAAAACAGGAGGGTTAATAGAACAAGAGAGATAATTTTTTTAGTTACCAAATATGGTGACTCATTATTAGTTGAAAATGAATAACCTCTATCCTATAAATTAGTAGTAGATAGATTATAAGCTACTATATGGTAAGAATCTAGGAATTTGGAAATGTAATCAATGAATCAGAACTATGTTTGTGTTTTTGTAAATGCACTTGTTGAGGTAAATCTCATTGTGTAGAAGTAGGTATTCAAGATAACACTGGACATGAAATGTTACATAAATATCTATAATGTAAGTCTAATGGATAAAGGGTTTATACAAAATCAAATAATTGAATACAATGAAATATTTTCTATAGTCTCCACTTTTAAATATATAAGAATTCAACATTCTATAGAAGAATACAATGATTATGAAAAATAGTAGATGAATATTAAAATTAATTTCCTTAATAGGGACCTTTAGGAAGTGGTATACATGACACAACCATTTGGTTTTGTGATTCTAGGTGATGTTAAAAAAAATTTCAATTTATAGAGACACATTTATAGATTAAAAAAATTATTCATGTCATGGAACATTCGATTCGATGAATCTATAAAATAATTTTTTCCATTTATAATGAATGTGATCATTGTTTTCACAATAGGATTAGAGGAAATTTTGTTTTTTTCGTAGTATTATATGTTAATTAAATATTACCTATTGTAGATGATATACCAATCTTTCTGTATGTTATGGACTATTCAAACCACTGTTTCTCCATGAAGGACATAGGTGATGCAACCTACATTCTAGGAATCAAGATCACTTGTGATTAATACAAGATGCTATATGGACTAAGTCAGGGTAGATACATTGAAATTACACTAAATATATTTTCATAGAACAATCAAAGAAGGGAGGATTTCTATTGTCACATGGTATTTATTTTTCGAATAAAATGTGTCCTAAAAGAAAACAATGAATGAGATAAAGGTAAGACCCCCTATTTTCTGGTGATTGGTTCAATAATTCATGCCATGTTAAATAAAATAATTGTTTTTGACTCCACATTGAGCATGGTAGGTATATATCAAGATAACATAAGAGAACAACATTGGTCTAATGATACGGAAATCATTGAGTATCTATGAAGACCTAAGGATATGTTCCTAGGGTATGTAGGAGACATGGATATGTTCATTATGGGATATATTGATGCTAGTTTTAAAAAATATTAGAAGAATATAATTTCATATTAAGGATATATTTTATTTATTCATGGATGAGATATGATCCGAAAGAGTTCAAAGAATCCAGTTGTCACGGATTCTATAGAGGATTCAGAGTGTATAGAGTATTATGATTTAGCCAAATATTCAATTTGGAATCAAAAAACATTCCTGGAGATTTCTATTTTACCTTCAATAGATACCCTATCACATAGTATTGTAATAAAACTACAATGTAGGATCATGAAAACCTGACAATAGAACACCAATAGATATAGCACATAAACCAAAAGAATCACCACTTTGGCGATTTTATTAGCGGTATGATGTTCTATTAAGAAGAGTACACATTAAGGAAAATGTGGAGGTCCCTAATTGAATATTGTAACACCCCATGTAAATAAAGAATATGAAATTTTCATATTTATCCATATTTTTTAATAAAATATTAATATTACTTTAAAAGGGACTCTATACTCTATGGCGTACTCAATACACAACAATGAGTTTCTTGGGAATCTTATATTTCACTCTAATAATAAAATAATATTATTTTAAATTGTAGTTAACGCCTGGCCGTTTTAATGGTGGGAATGAACATAAATGACAACAAAATTATAATATATGTTTCACAAATATTTTTAATTTTTACAATAAATGTTAGAGGATTAAAAATGCGAATGAATCCAATTTTAGGCGTAAACATTCTAATATTCATTAAAAGGTCGATTAAGCGCTTTTTGAGGAAGAACCTCTTTTAAATCCACTTTTTGACAATTATATGTGTTATATTTGACAAAATAATATTCTTCTTTAGAATCGGGACATCAAAATTTACTTTGTGTAAATTTTTGGTATTTTCCCAATAAAGTTCAATTTTTTTTAAATGAATAGTGAAAAATGTTGTATTTTAAATCAAAACCTCATTTTAATCTAATTTATTTATATGATTAGATTATCTTTTTAGTTGGTTTTAAATTTAAATTATATTATATCTTTACCATTTAATCCAATAGTGGTTGTTGGAATTAATTTCACTTCGAATTTGGACTTAAAGTACTGTCAAACTTTTAATATATATTGTTTCATAAGAACATGCTATTTGTTTTGACAGTGGGAATTTATTATTATATTAATTAATGCAACTTATATGTTTTGAATTTTTTAAAATGGACATAATTTTTGAATTTGTAATATCAAATATATATTAGGGTGATGTTTTGGTATTTTTCTGAAAAACATCAATTTTTGATGAATAGTAAAACCACTAAGTGGTACGTAAAAAAACTGATTTTTCGTTTAAATGAAATTTTACCACCTCTGTGTTTTTAATTTCAAAAATCCGACATACATGGTTGTCATTAGGAAGTAAAATGTGGTTCAATGGGGTTAAAATAAATTTTTGGCGAATAGTAACTTTTAAGTTTAATTAATCACGATTATAGGTAATTAGTGTAGTTTAAGGTAAAAATAATTTTTTAATAATATGAAATTACCTAAGAACATGTCCTACCCATATTGGATGTGTCATGGCCGACCAAGAAAATCCATGGGTCATTTTGGGGACCCCATGGAGTCACGTTGGTTGGAAAATGACGTTAAAAACATTTTATTTAACGTTAAAATAATAATCTCACAAACATGCGTTGTTTTATTAAAATAATTGTTAAATGGGGTTATAAAAGTCATATTTTTGACTATAAATATTAATTATAAATATAAAACTATTTCCTAAATCATGATATTTTTTTTATAATTTTTTGACATTAAATAAATTAAATTATTTATGACACCATGATGATGCAGCGATTACCTCATTATTTAACTATTAAAATAAAATTAAAAGATAATGTAAAATATAAGACCTAAACTTGTTACAAACCTATTTTATTGGTGGATTTCAAACCTTATCACCTTATCCTAGATATATATCCTTTTGGGACCTTTAAAATCTTAAAATCATTATATAATAAAGTAATAGTTTATAACATTCCAAGAGTTCCCCTCCTCTCCTCTTATAAAAGGCCCCCAACTCTACCACCTTACCCACACCTCTCAAACCATGGATCGGCCAAAACCTGCCCATTTCATCTCTCCAAATCCCTCTCTTCATCATTTAATCCACACTTTGGGAATAATCCTTTCCAAGGAATCCTTTGAGCTCAAATCAAAAAGAGTTACCCGATTTAAAGGTAATGTCTTCCCTTGTGTTCTTATGTTTTATTTTACTTCTCCAACCCTATAAACAGTTTTTATTCCATTATTTTGTAACAGAACCAGTATCTTCAATATACTAGTATGTTTTTATTTGATGGATTAGAGATACACGTACACACACCTTCGTCTATTGGTTAAAGAACATACTGTTTCTCTAGATGTTGAATTTCTGCCTCATGAAATGATGATTGTTCAATATTCTCTTAACACCTTTCATGATGGCCATTATGATGTCATTATATAATATATATTATATATATGGAATTTATATTTTCTATACGCTTTTTAATTTTATATTTAAAACATGACTTTACGCTTTTCATGTTGTGCAAATGCGATAATTTCATACGAGGAAGTGTGGACTACCGCCCCCTCAAGTAATGTGACTTGTTCATGCAATACATGGAATGTATAAAGAATGAAATTAATAAACATATTTGTCCTCTATAACATATATATTTTTCTGGAATTATAATATATATATATATCTCTATTATTTTTAATTCCCTTATTATGACAAAGAAATGAATGTATCGTTCATGCGTACGTACGGCCTACCGTCACCATGAACGGTGCATTTCATTTCATTTTATCTTTAAATTTTTTGGAGTAGTATAAAATGAATATGTACTGTATATATATGATATATAAATCATTAATACTAATATGGAGATTATGTACTTATAACTACATGGACAATCATTTTCAAACAAGTTCATTTATGACTCATGTACCAAACATCGACAAAAACGTCTGATATGAACTCACATTATTAACCAATAAATATAAAATTATAATATGTGATATGAAATGAATAATAACCTTTAAAATAGGTCCTTAAGTAATTATAAATTGTCCAAAGTTTATTATTCAGGAATATAAGGAAACAATAAAGACAAGTTGGACTTGAGGTAAGGGATCCTACCTCTCCATTTCATTTTAAGCACTCTCTTTTATGTCACTTCTTTTAAGATAATATTTCTTATGTTTGGGGATGTTATTTTATATAAATCTTACAATAATTTTTTATGTTCATATTATGAGAGACTATATTTTATCTCATAAAACCATTTTTGTATGTTTTAAGTTGCGCTGTTAGGCTGCCGAGTTTTCGTAAGGGATTTTTCATCTCACTTTTATTCCCATTAAATTTATGCTATGTTTGCGACCATTTCCTTTGAGTGTTTTATGTACTGACCATTATTATACTCTTTTTGTAGTATAATTTCAATTATGGGTATTTAAAACTTCATTGTATGACCCTTCTTCCATGGGGTGTATGTTTCGAAGGTTACCCAAGTCTGTAAGGGAACCTTTTCACCCCCCTCTTTTTAAATGGCTTGTTTTGTTATGTATTTTAATATACACAATATTATGTTGGGATATGTTCTTCTATATCATTATTGATGTAAATTTTATGTCCAAGTGATGAGATACTATTCACTCTCGCATCGAATAATTTTCTGAATTTTGAAGTGATGTCGTTAGGCTGTTGAATTTTTACAAGGGAACATCTTAACCCAATTTCGATTTATTTGGGTTCAACTTGTACTTCTTGAACATGTTATCATATGAATATGTATTAATGACATATGATTGTTTCGAACTTAATTTCAACAAATATTTTGTGTATTTATATTTCTCACACATAATTATATGATAGATTTATCCTTAATTTAAGGATACCATCTTTATAATGGATTTCATCTCAATTTACATTTCCATTGAGAATTCATTTTTGTTATGAATCTATTAACTCTTATGTGCTGTGTATACTGTCCTTTGACATATAATATCATGAATAAATATATTCTCATGATATTATAAAGCTCAGATTAAATTGTTTTATGCAGTTATTTGTATTCAAGAGTCTCTCATTTTGTTAAAAACTATTTAACAAAAATATCTTTTTAAATGTTTTAATGATTTATTATTCTAAATATTTATCTTTAATGTCCATGTTTTCAAAAAGGTTTTCAGTATTTATTTATATGGACATTAATGTTTTAAAATTATAAATGAATTAAAATATTAAAGCTGGTATGGGACACATTGATTCAAAAATCTCTTTTAAATGAATTTTGAAATGGATTGATAAATTCAATATCATGGAATTACTTACTGTGATTGAAAATGAAATGTTGTTATTGAAATGTTTATATTTTAAATATTTTATGTGTAATGATGGTACTTGTACATTTTACGGGTGGTTACGTGATAAACCATATGACGGGAGGTGCCGTGAATAACAGGACGGGTAGTTACGTTATAACCTTTAATGGATTGGGTATGGAAGTCGGCTGTATGGATATTCCATTAAGTATGTGTGGAAGTCGACCGTATGGTTATTCCATTTAAGTATGTTTATGTCCCAAGTTACATTTTTATGTTATGTGTTCTTTATATGGGGTTTACGGTAGTATTTTGGTTATAAAAGGGTAAGTAATGATCTTTTATTCATTGAAGAGTTTTTTACAACTTCATAAAGGTGAAAATTATTACATTGATAATGTATATATGGATTACTTGTTGTTTTGAAAAACTAACAGTTTTCATTCTTTGTGTATCCCTTACTGAGCTTTTTATGCTCACCCCACGTTTTTTGAAATGTTTTTCACATGACTTAATGTGGAATAGGTTCAATGATGGGATCAAGGAAAGACATGCTATTTAAAACATGGAACTAGACATGTTTCTTTTTAAGAGTTTTTATTATATGGAAACTTAGTATAAGTGTCTACTTTGTTATCTTTTGAGATGTAATAGTTATGACCAAATTCTCTAAAACTCTAAACATGAAAAGATCCTCTTTGTGAATTATTCATTTAATTCATTATTATATAAGGTTTTAAGGCCCCGTCCATATTTATATATTAAAAGGAATTATGAGTATCAAGTGAGAGAAGGAAAACTGATGGTTATTAGCATTTGGCTCAAGTGAAAGTGGGAGTCTGTTGAATTCGGTTCCTTATATACAAATTATTTTTACTTTATGATAACTTTTGTTCAGATTTTTGAATATTTATACACTCTTTATCATATTATGATTGTTCTTCTAGGAAACATAGTATATTATATTCTCCTAAGAGTAGTTGTTACATTAAAAGGTCATAGTAGTTCCCCATTATGATGAGAACACAGAAGTGACATGATAGTATTATTAAAATATATATTTTATGACAACATGATCTCATTTTAGAGTCTAAAATGTTATAGGCTATCTGGGGTGGATACTCATGGGAATTTTAGGAAAATTCCCATGTTGTATGCCCTTGGAAATATCCAATACAGAATAATTTGAGAATGAGACAAGCCTATAGGATATTCACATTTATATGTGTCATTGGGTGTTCCTATAATTGAATGTCTGTATTGATCTTTATACTTTATGATTATTACTAATGAGTATTTTAATTCAAGAACTTTAATTCATTGATGAAAATTGGTACGATATATGTTCACGGTTAGGTAGGATATATTGGGTGCATCACAAGAAATATTTCATTAATGAATAATATAATAAGGGATTTATCCCATATTATATTTAACAGAATTTGATATCACATTCCCATTGATTGAAATGATATTGCTAAAATAAATCCATGTCTATTGTGTTATATAAGAATGTTAGATTTCAAAAGATTCAAAGAAAGAGACACTGAGCACATAGGTTGATCACACCATTATGTAACCTTCTTGAGTATACATATCATGATAATGGAGGTATACTACATAGTGAGTTTCTATTTGATTTATCATTTCATTGTGACATTAACTTCTTTATCTATGAGTTATTTGGTCTGTTGTTGGATGTTAATCATGGACATTAGGATACATCCCCAAATTATGTTGATAAAGAGGCATATAGGGTCACACAATATGTGTATTTAGAATCTCAATTAAATAATATATTATTATTTATTATTTAATAAGTTGAATAAATATTTTTTCCACATGTGGCATATTAATTATTCCTATTTTCTAGATTGAATATATTGTATCACTAGTTATTCGGGAGCATATTATGTGAGTATAATATTTAATAAATATTTATTTTCAATTTAGGGAATATTAAAGGTTTTGGGTAAAGCTGAAGAATGTAATGGTTTGTTCCCAAGTTGGATTTTTTCCATAATCATTTATCAAGATGAGATCATTGCGGTAATGGATAGCGTGATCACCGAAATTGAATTGAGTTAATATAAAATGGTTAATTAATCTATAACAGAGGGATATAAATATTACATATTATTTATAAATAATATAATTAAATAATTAATTCATTTGATGCTGTAATTTCATCATCGATGAATCTAGGGGAAGATTTGCTGTCTACTATCATTGAATTGTAGAAACCAAGTTTATATTTCCTCAAGCTATGATCCACACGTGTTCCATGAATCTTTTGGAATCACCAAATAAAGACCCAAGTTCATGCATGGAAGATCCTTGTGCTTGTTTCATCTGCCTTTAATCGATTTGATAACATATTCCTAAGCGTTATACTTGATCTATTGGAAGAAGATTTCACTTTATTCTTGGGGGTGTTCTCATAGACATTTTTCTCTTGGATAGAAAGGATTCTCCAAATCCATGGTGCACAACCAAGACAACTGAATTATATCTTTTTAGAAAATAACATAATTGGGTATTTATATTGCGAGGATTAAAATACAATAATTTCAAAATTTTCCTAGATTATTTATTTAGTCTTAGAAAAAACCCATGTCAAATAATAATAATATTATTTTCATTTCTCTACATGTGATTAACTTGAAAATTAAAATAAAATATTATTTAATTAAATAATATACAATATTTAGTATTTTCTACGAGTCTGTTAAAATCAGTATGCCATTACTTCACAATATTTATCAATCTTTGAATAATGTATGTTAATTTATTATATACATATCCATGCATTATTCAAGAATAAATAAATAAATGAATATTATATTCACTAAAATGAAAATAATTATTTATATGAAATTAAGAATAAATGAATAATAGTTAAATCATATCTCGAAATAATATTTATTCAACCTGTGAAATAATAAATAAAATTATATTATTTATCAGATATTCTAGACACACTTATTTTTTGACCCACCAGGCCACATTCTCATTGTCACTAGGCGAATCAGCCTAATGTTCAAGGTTTTCAACTAGAATCATGCCAAGGAACCCAATAATAACTATGTGAATACCATAATGAAATGTTACCTCATACAGACACTTACTGTGTAATATAATCCATTTATCTAGATATCTCAAATCAAGCAGCTTGCATGCTTGTTCCATCAACCTATGTGCTCGATGTCTCTTTTATAGACATTATGGAAAAAGTTACTTAACATAGTACACCAAGGAAATGGGTTTTTAAGCCATATCATTTCCATAAAATATCCACAAATATTAACTTATTTAAATCCAAAAAGGGAAAAATCCTTTCTTGAATTATTCATTAATGTAATATTACGTGTGATACAACCAACATATCATAATTCACCGCAATAAAATTTCATCATGGTTTCCATAAATACATCAAATTACTAGACTCATAATAGTCATTAACAATTATCGTTAAATATATGGTCCAATATAAATGTCCATATATAGGAAAATCCAATGACACATATAATTGTGTATTTTCTGCTAGAGGGTCCTGTTCTCATAATATCATACTGGATTCTAATAATGGAGCACACCATAAGAATATTCCTCAGAACCCTATTAGTCTCCACCCCTAAAATAATGTATCATTTTTGTCCCTAACAATACAACCTCATGATATATAACATCTATTCAAGAATAGTTTTGTAGCTCTTACATTTCCACATCATAGTAGGGAACTACCATGAACTTTTAGTTAGATACCTACTCATAGGACATTATCAAATACGATTTTAAGTATAAGAAAGATCATGGATTGATAATTAGTTTATTAATATTCAAAACCATTAATACATGTTATAATAATGTACATAGGATTGGGTATTAGGGTAGTAAACTCGATAGACTCTAAATTTAAATAGAGAAAACTATTATCAACCTTCAATCTATTATCTATCACATGATACTCATGATTCAACAAATATAATAATTTTGTGAAGGGGTCCTAAAAGATATATTCCATGGGTCATATTCGTATAGGAACTTCACCCCTCTGATATAAATCCCTCAACAGTTGATACATTTAGAGTATATTTATATCTGTAGGTGTGACCTTGTATCTTTTGAAAGATCCACCATTTTAATATTATCACAATAAAATGTGATGTGACATTCACAACTAGGTACCACATATAGCTATATAAAAAAGTTCCAAATCAAAATGGCTTCCTTGACTACATAAAAAGACTATATATACTCTAAATCCATTTTAGAATCAGTGAAAACTGACAACATTGAACTCTTATAGCTCACAACTCCTCTGTTGAGATAGAAAACATACGTGGATTGGGACTTCATATCATTCAGATCAATCTAAATACATGCATTCGTATAACCCCTAATGGAAATCCCCTCATCTCCTATATAAATCAGGAACATATTTTTAGTTCTTCTTAGATACATAAGTACATGCTTAACAATATCCAAATATTGTTGTCTGAGATCTTCTTGATGTCTTATTACAAATTCAATTCATATGAAACACTAAGTCTAGTAAATAACACGGTATACATGATTTATCCTATAGTTGACACGTAGGGGATCTTAGTCTTTCTCCCATTCACTTATTGTATCATAGGAAACATTTTATTTGAATCATGTAAACCATGTGACACTAGAACCAATCCCGCCCTGGATTATTCCATTTTAAATCTATTTAGCATTTGACAATATATCAAAAATTATCTTGTTCCCTAAAATATAGTCATCTTCACCTATGTCCTTAGTGGATAAGCACTTGTTTAAAAATTCCTTATTAGATGGAATGATTGGTATGTCATTTCCAATTTGTAATATTTCATCGTCACATCCTTCAAGGATAATGACTAAATATCCAAAAAAACACTTGTAAACACACATCTCACATTGATTTGTAATGAAGTAGTATTAATATATGCCTCATAAAATAGAATGGTCCATGACCTGAATTATTGAATCAATCCATAAATGGATCTATGAATCTTGATAAATGTATTGGAATCGCCTAGAGTCCCAAAAAATTGTTGCTTCTAACACACATCATCATGACAACACCCATTATAGAATTTCATTTTGAAATAAATATTCCAAATCTCATAGTCTTGGTAAGATGATATAAAAATAGAATTATAAAGGGTTTAAATATGAAAATTTGTGGAAAGGATTCATCATAGTCAATTACCGGATTCCGTTTAAAACCATAGCCACTAGCCTTTCTTTATAAGTATTTAATATACCTTCCATATCATGTTACCTTTTGAATACCCATCAAACATGAATTACATCAAATAGAACATTTTCCCAAACCCAAAACATTTTATGATACAAGGAATTCATTTCAGAATTCATGAATTCATGGAATCTTATAGCTTCAAATCATAATAATAAATCCTTGTTATATAGAGGTTCATAAATGTCAACCACTAATGAGTCACCATCCTTGATGAAAAGAAATACACATTTATATGGTTCTCTTACCTCTCTTACACTCTTATATTGTACTTCTATTTTAGGAATTTCATCTTCAATGGGGACCTATGGATTCTGCTCCTATTCCAACTCTTGTATATGTTGAGCATCATCTTCTTCGAATTCAATATTTCTGCCACTATTCATTTTGATGATGTTATCTCTATCAATAAATGTGGTATCTCTGTTTACAATAACATTATTTTATGATCAGTTTTATGGGTAGTATCCCCTTGTTTCATTAGGATAATCTATAAGGATACAGTTTGTTCCCCAAGGTGAAAGTTTGATTGTTGATATGGCCCTAGAGATCACCTCACAACCCTATACATATGTTTTCGAAAAAATGAGTTTCATTCCACTCCATATCTCAAGGATAATTCCCTTTTCCAATTTTTTGGAATATAGTTTAATGTAAATTTCGAATTTTTGTAATGCATATTCCCAAAAGGATAATGGAATATTTGCATGACTCATGATCGACTATACCATGTCCAATAAGTTATGGTTCCTCCTTTCACTAACACCATTCAATTGAGGTGTATATGGTGGAGTGAGAGGAGTTACAATCCCAAAATCCATTTAAAAGTTGATCTACTATTGTTTAAGATATTCACCACCTTGATTTGATAGAATATTTTTTTATCTTATTACAAATCTGATTCTCTACTTCATTCTTGAATTTATTGAATTTATCATAGTAATTAGGATTATTCACCATCATGTAGTTATAAACATATATACTCAAGTCATTAGTAATCGTTATGAAGTAATAATATCCATCTCTAACTTATACTATAAATGGTCCATACACATTAGTGTGTACCATTCCTTGATGCTCTGTGCCCCTTTCAAACTGTCCATCAAATGGTGGTTTGGTTAATTTTTTTTATAAACAATAATTAAATCATTCAAGCAGATATAGCTCAGAAGAGTCTACATATCTATATTGACATTGCTTTGTCAAAAGATACTCATTTACATGACCACGATGGTGATTCCAATGCTGGGTGAAGTATGAGTCATGTGAAAATAATTTTTTATTAATTTGCAATATTTGGTTTTTGTAATTTAATAGATAATCACTATTATTTAAATGGGCCATACAATAACATGTGTTGTCTTTTAAAAAAAATTACATCCATATTTTAGAATAAATTTATATATATCAATGAATAATACATAAATTATGTTTTTTGTAAATATAAGTACATACTAACAATCATTAAAAACCAAAACCATTCGTGTAGTAAGTGATGGGTGGTGGTTAGGAATGGATAAAGAAGCCAACACAAAACCATTAGCACCTCTCATATCCACCTCTCATCGTGAAAGATATCAAAATCTATTTGGATTCTATATTTGGATACTAGTTTTAGCCTCAAAGGTTATATTTAATAACAAATGTGTTGATATAGATATATTACAATGGATAAAAAAACACCTTTATATTCTTCTTACATCATGGTACAGTTCAACTTCATGTGGCATGACTTGCCACATGAAAAACATACTTTTACCTTTTCTTTTCCCTACCCCTTCATCTTCTTATTCATGGAAGGTCGATTCTCCGGAGATTTTTATTTTTTATAAGTCTTGGGAACATTTTCCTTATTCTAAATTATCTAATTCACCAAAAGGATTGCAGGTTTGTGAGGCCCCATGTCCTTATCTATTGGGAGAATCAAATTAAAAAGATCCAAGATACTCTTCTAATTATTTCTAATTGTGTAATTAATAATAAATCTGGATAAGGTCTTGGGAAATAATGAAAATATGGGATCTCTATAGAACTCATTTAGAAATTTAATCCCTATGATGTCAAGGTGTTCAATGTAGCCTATAATCCAGACTGCATGAGGCCCAACTTGTGTAGACTCTCCAATCATAGTTATAAACAATTCATTGTAGATATTTTAACTCTATTTTATTTTATTCCCTTGATAGAGATCCCAAAGGTGAGACATCATCCTATAGGCAACCATATCATCATGTTGCATAAAAATCTCATTGAAAATGTATTATAGCATAATGCATTAAACATCTATAGCATTTTTTTGATGTTCCTAATAGAGAGACAATTATTCACCACACACCTCATTACCAAAGGAAAATGGAATAGTTTATTCAAACACAAACAATTTCATTTAATGGTGAAGTATTACACATAGGATCCTTTTCTATACATAGAAATTTGTTCTGGTGGGAATTATGTCCTTATGTATTGTTGACAATGATATATTAATTTTTTTTAATTTCCATTTATAAAAATTATGATGAGAATAATGTTATTAGTTTAACTAATTAAATTTAGATGAATAAATAAATATTATAGTTATTGGTGTCCCACTTTTTTATAAATACCCATTATCCCTCACCATTGGCTTCAAAATATCTTATTTCAAGGATATTATAATGGAATGGATCCATATTCCCATTCTCATTACCACAACTTGGGTTGGAAAAACATGTTGAATGGTTTTAGGTAGGAATTCCAAATTCCAAATGCATTAATTCAAAGTTCGTTGATCATCTGACTGAACTCTAAAATCCTATAGATCTTTAATTGGATATAATAATAATTTATCTATTAGATACACCATTTCTCAGCATGTATGTCTACCCTTCATGTGTACTATGTTAATTCATCCAAAAAAATAAATTTAAACTTCCCCAATAATTGAAATCATCCCAACTTTGGTTGCTCAAGCACTTTGAACTGTGGTTTTATTTAAATCGAAATAAAGGTAGGCTCTACCAACATAACTTATTTAATTGATTAACATTATCCATTAATGAATAAGTTTAGAATTATTATCTTTATCACATGATTTTTAATATTAATTTGATTTACTTAATTTATTACCCATGTCATAGATAATATTTACCCATAAACCTATTTAATTTATTTGTATCTTACATTGTCATTAATTTATTAATTATGTGATCGTGAAAAAACATCCATAAATAAATAACAATGAAACCTTACAAAAATAAAATAATAAAGGGAATGATAATGTTAATATACTAATTATTTGTTAACCTAGATATTTAAATTCGTTCAATTGACCTTGGAAAAATCACCTTGAACCAATTATGGTTAGAGTGAATGATTTCCACAAATCTGAATCTAGGTATCATAGGATTGGTTTCACCTAGGCTCTGAACATGAATCACCTCCACTTTATTGGTAGATTCAACCATTACATATTTGTTTTACACACATATAGGTGAGGGGTAAAGGGTATTACATATAAGAAACTATGGGAACACATTCCCTACATTATAATAGGAGAGAAGGAATTCATGCCAACAAATCACTAATAGAATGATACCATATACCAACAATTTGGTACCAATTATATTGGTCTATATACCGCTTCTATAGCCTATACCAACGGTTTAAAGAACCGTTGGTTGTAATGTCATCGATATATGTCATATAAAAACCTATATCAATGCTTTCATAAAAATATTGATATAGGTAATGTAAAAAATAAAACTCGGCTTGGTTTTGATCCCCACACCTCCACTTTAAAATCTAATGGTGTATCCAATAACCTAATATTACTTTTGTGAACATAATTTCATATATATATATATATTCATTATTATTTTAACCATATATTTATTTAATGTTATTTTGAAAAAGAATCCATAATAAATATGGCTACCTATACCAATCTTTTTAAAAACATTTGGTATATTCTCTTTGATATTTTGAGAAATACCAACAGTTTTGGTGAAACCATTGTCATATGGTAGAACAATACAAAAAATTTATTGGAAAACATTAGTATAGGATCTCTATAATGAACCTACACTAACAGTGTCACCCAAAACCATTTGTCTAGTACCTAATTAGTGACCAATACCAACAGTTTTGGAGAAACAATTGGTATATGGAATATAACAGAGACCTATACAAATGGAATTTTCCAAAAAAATTTATAAGGTATCTCCATAGAACCTATTCCAATTGTATCTCTAAACTATTTTTATATGGTCTCTTTTCGGTACCAATGCCAATGATTCTGTCCACAATGTTGGTATAGGTCCATTGGTAAAGCCCCTATTTCTAGAAGTGATTTAATTTAATAATAAATGAAATGAAAACAATTACATAAAAAGGTATGGTCTATCTCATTATAATCATCATGAATGTGACAAATTACACATTTAATTAAACTACAATTAAACTATTAGTCATTCTAATTTAATATTAATCATGCACGAATCAATAATTATTATATTTAATTAATCAATTATTTTATCTTAATTAGAATCCAAATTTCCTTGAGATTTTAATCCATTATAATTTTTAAAATATTTAATAATATTATTTAGTATTAAATATGTACAGAAATGTTCCATGGAGGAAACATGGTGAATTCTTGTCCGATTCTTTCCAATAAGAAATATACTAGTATATTCTTTTACACATGTGACATATGGAATACATGATTTATCACGTACATTCACAATGTGTACTTAATGGATGATTAAATTAATTACATGATTTTGTTGATTATGTGTTATGCCTAAATTAATGTAGAGTAAAAGCATATTCTATGACTCATACATGATATGAAGATCTGAACATTATGCAGATATAAATGAAAAATTTAAATATTTATATATATTGAAACCCATCACATGGCGTGCACTATATTTAAAACCACACACACATACATGTCTCAAGGTTTACATAGTAAAATGAATAAAATTTAAATTTTTGTAACATGGTGTATGTACAGGGAGTTTGCTTCTGAGTTACACGATTGTACATATCTCCCCATCTATCCATGGTATATTCCTAGGAACTCGCCCTGTGAATCATACAATGGAAACTAGAGTACATAGTGTGTGTAATGGGCTACATTACATGTGATCTCCAAACTACAAGGTCAATTTTTAGGTAGGCCAGATATAGAAATACACTGCCCCTCTTTAACTCAATGTCACTACACAATGTGTACATGGGTTACATGGTGTTTAATCCTATTGAACACATGACATTATTTTTTAGACAAAAAATAGTGTAAATAAATTGTGTTATTAATGCATAATCTTGAATTAATTTCCAAATAAATTCTGATGAGTTGAGCATGACTATACAGTGTTTAACTTTGGATACTCAATGTGTAGTATATTTTTGTCCTAGAAGAACCTCAAAAATATGTATGAGTTTCAGGATTTTATTTTTATACAAAAAAATGTCATTTCAATTAGATATAAGTGAAACCAATGAGGAAGAAGCAAATCTCTCAATTAAAATTTAAATAATGATTAAACAAGAAGTTAAAAACTAAATTATAAATGTGTAAATCAAAAATGAATTTTAATTAATTATAAATAACTATATGACCCTTTGATAATTTTTTTTGGTTTCGGGCATAGAAGAAGTGTGTGATGGGATGTACCCAATGTGGTGTTTTTCTATAAACGTTGATTATTTCGAGATATATGTTATGATGAATGTTGTTATCAATTGAATTTAATCAAATAAATATAAAATTGATAATTACAACAAAACTGAGAGATTAGACCATCCAATATTACTTATAATTTACTTAATTAAATAAAGAATTAACATTATGGAATTATTTATTCTTTGATGAATTCTGTAAAATATCTGCAATCCATCATCATTTAATTGTATGAAACAAGTGTATATTTCCTATAGTAGAGATCCACATGTGTTCCATGAATTTCGCAATATAACTAAATGAATCTATAGGTGCTAGCATGAATGATCCTTATAGTTGTTTCTTCCACCATTGAACCCTTTGAGAAATAATTCTAAATCATTCTCCTTGATCTGGTGGTGTAGTATTTTTCTCTATTCATAGAAACGTTCATGGAGAAGGGTGCTATATAGTCTTGAGAGGATTCTACAAATCTTTTATGCACAACCAAGACAAATGAATAGCATCTTGTCAGAAAATAACATAACTAGGTATTTATATTTCTCGAGTTAGAATAAAATAATTTCATAAGTGACCTTAATTCTTTATTTAATCTGGGAAAACCCCAATCTCATATAATAATAATAATTTTATAATTTCTCAAGATGTTTTTAACTAGATAATTAAATTTAAATATTTTATAAATAAGATATATTCATTATTTATTACTTCTCACTAGGACATTAAACTCTATCCTCCATTCCACCATAATATTTAGTGGTCCTTGAATAATGTTGATTTATTTACTAAATACCTATCACTGCATTATACGCTCATAAATAAAAAAATATTATATTCATTAAATATAAAATATATATATATAGACACACGTGATCATGTGTATATGAATAATTAATATTCCATGTATGAGAATAATATTTATAAAAACTATGAAATAATGAACAGTAATATATTATTTAAACATGATACTGGACATAGTTAGTGTGTAACCCTCTAAGCCAAAATATTCGTAGCATTAGTTAAAGCAGACTAAAGACCAAGGTTAGCATCTAGCAACACACCATAGAAAAAATCGATAAATAATTAAATGTCTTAATCACATGTTACCAAATACAGATGATTGTTGTGTAAAATAATATATTTATTATGATATATCTAACTAATAAGGATTCATGCCAGTGCCATCAACATATGTTCTTGATGTCTCGTTCTTTGATGTTTCAGAAATTGATCTTGATCATAGTACACCATGGACATGGATTTATATAGGATTATAATTTCCATCAAAGGGCCCAATATATTAGCTCCCAATAGACAATATAATGGATACATCCTTTCTCGCATTATTCATTAATTAAATACTACTCATGACACACCCAACATATCCAACTTCGCTGCAAACTTCTATCACATGGGTTTTCATAAATACATAAAAGCACATGACTTATAATAACTATTAATATTAATATTATAGTCTAAGGACCATTACATACTTCCACAAATAAGAACATCCAACTACACATTTAAATGTCGACTTCCAACTAGTGGGTCCCATTAAAACAATTTCTTACTGGATATTACCAATGGCGTACAACATGAGAATGTTCCTAAAAATCTATGAGAATCCACCCCTAATATCTTGTATAATTTGTGTCCCTCAAATATTATCATCTATCTATAGAACACATATTCAATTATAGTGTCTTAGAACATTTGGGTTCACATCATAGTGGGGAACAACCAGGTCATTTTAGTTAAAAAACTACTCTTCTGACATTATCACATACAATGTTACAAAGATGAAAAATCGTGATGTGATATATAGTTTATTGATATTAAGAAACATGAATACAAGTCATCATAATCTATGTTGTTGGTTCTATGGAATGAACTCCAACAAATATAATATTTATTTATTTATTATAGAATAATACAGTGATAGTTTTTTATTAAATTAATACTAATTATTCAAGGGACAAGAAATATTATGGAAGAATGGAGAACCATGTTTAATTGTCTAGTTAGAAATAATATATATTGAATATTATTTTATAAAATACATTATAATTTTAATTTTAGGGTTTAACGCCTGTCGAGAAATAACAAATATAATAATAATATTGTTATGGACTTGGGGTTCTATGGGGATTAAATAAATAATAAATTACACTTATGAAATTATTTATTTCTAAACCTGTCATTATATAAATAGAATTATATAATCTTTTAGGATAGATAAATATTTTTTTATTTTGTGGAAAATGAATCCATAGAATCATCTTGAATCTCTAGGGAGTTCCCTTCTCCAAGAACACTCTAATTAATGGAGAGTTATCTTCCACCTCATCCCACTCTTGAGTCGAGATAGATTAAAGGGAGTCCTTTGGACGTGATTCCCATGGTGATAAATGGCGAAGAATGCAAGTGTTAGGATATGCCTTTATAGCACTCAGAGATTCATATGGTGACAGTTAAGATTTGAAGAACATGTGAGGATCACTACAAAAGGAAATATGATATTTATTCTTACACTGAACTGATAGTACAACATAAAACAATTGTCAAAACATAAACAATGAATGAATACTCATATGGAAATTCTTTAATTGATTAAATTAATTATAAATTATAAGTGGTTATCCTACAATCTAGTTTAAGAATTTTATACATTGTCTATTTCTATTTAATTCAATTATATTGATAATTGATTTTTTCATAGTGTAAATCTATGATTGCTCATAAATCATTAGAATAATGCAAATTATTGCATGAACAATTGCATTCTTACACTGCACCGAGAAACTATAGACTATATATTATCAACAAGTATAGGAAGAAGATGCCTCCTTCCACAATTCCTAACCCCCACATGATGTCTCTTAGTAGGGTTCCATTCAATGACCCAACTCATTGTCAAAGATGTAGGGTTGGTTTCCATTATGGCATACAAGACAAACCTAAATACATTGGCAATGATATCATACTACAATTCAATCCACACCTAAAGATATAGGTTAGGGTGGTTTAACTGGACCTAGAAATTTCAATCCCTCTCATGGTGGGGTCCCTTACTATACTAATATCTCACATCCCATACAAATATATTTCTGCCACACCACCCTGTCACTTAGGGCAAGGTTCACATCCATCTAATGTCACAACATAGTGACCAACACCCTATCACAGTAGGTGAGTCACACTATCACTTCACCATCAATAATATAATTAAGCATGGACAATTGATCACTTACCTCTATCACAGATGATCCATCCTATTAGAGAAAGGTCCCATGACCATTATTCCTACCACAACACAAATGATATGTGATCTTAGGAGGGAATCACAATACCCAAAATCACGCACAATCAAAACCATAACTCTAATAGGAATGTATCATAGTAAATTATCATTACATAGTTCATAAAACCATTGAATTTAAGAGGGAATCACATTAGCCCAACTTTCGGATAAGTCGAACCACACTGTCACTAGGTAGGTCCCATTGCCAATCACATATTAGAACAATATACGGATGAAATCTTAATATCCATACAACTTCATATGCATAATCACATGGTAATAATATTGGTATCATGACCAACCACATATCTCAATAATCTAATTAGGGAATCTTAATATCCAACCTCTCATAAAAGTAGATCCACTACCTCAGTATGTGGCGCCTAAGGGTGATCAACATTCAATTAGGCCCATTTCATATGGAATATCAGAATCTAAGTCAATTTTACCATATATATTAAAAGTCATAATTTATATATCATTACAAGGTAATCTCCTAAAGACCAACTTGATCACATATTAACAATAAGTTGAGTTCTTAGGCATTCACATATCACCCATAAGGGAAACTACTAGGTTATCTATCACAACATAGTCTCTCCTAATTGATCTTACTCAGACTCATCACCCCAAAAAGATCTCAACACATGATGGACCTTCCTATCCTAATCATAAATATATGCTCACGTCTTCATCCAATTTCAACATCACAACTGGGTCCTTCTAACCATATACCTTCTCTATAAAACTATAACTAAGGCCCATAGAAACCCCATGAAAGGTTTCCATACAATTCCTCGTGAACAATTACCATGACATATATCACATATCTCTATGAAATGTCAAAATATATTTTCTAGAGGAAACCCTAAATGCCACACCACATCTATCCATTAAGGATATATCCTTCTTTTGGCACACACCGGGTCTCCCCTCAAATATAAAGTGGGTGTTCCTCATCCTGTGTGACATGTAAGACTATCAAAACATTCAATACTATTACCAATCCTTTGATGCCATCCCAAACAGCCCTAATAAGAAAAACTAAAGTATTATTACCTCATATTAATCCAGATGACCTATCCTGGTACTCTATTATCCTCGAGTGACATCTTTACCACTTTGGCGACGTAGTTATTGGATTATCCCAAAATACCCAATTATAAAAGAAACCTCAATCCATCTATAGAAGGAAAAATTTCATCCAAAACCTTTGGTTTCGCAATATTTAATTATTTTTACCCGAACTCATATTTTCATATAGTGATGAAGAATCATGAAAAAACAAGAATATGGATTATTATTATTATAGGGACGACAAACGTCCAACATGGAACTGACATCATTTCAAAGATCTATTCATCCTTTACCAGGCCTATCTATGGTATTTCCAATCTCATACAAACACCATAGATACAATCCCAATCAATCACATTCAGAATATCTAATTATAATAATTTATAATTAATCATTCAATTTAATCCAAATAGGCATAACATCCAAAAAAATCACAGGGTGACCTTTACTCACTAAAACCTAATGAAATGGTTTTCCATTGTCTTTTATCATGCTCCTTGTAATCTTATAAAACATGATATATCATCTCAACCAAAATCCATCATGTTTTGATGGAACCATCATCAAAACCAATCCGGAAGATACCAAATTTACTAGATAATGGAAATGAAGATTAATCAAAAAGAACGGGAAAATAATACCAAAAATCATTGTGGAATAACAGCAAAAAAAAAAAATCTTCCACCAAGGGGGATCAAAAAAAGGAATAATTATGAATGATATGGATGAAATGACCATTTTTGTTCCCTTTTTCCGTCTAAAACATGGTAGGGGAAGACTAATGTACGTTGGACAAACCTTACTAAAAAACTAGAAATCACATCTTCAAATCATGATAATAATGGTTCATGATGTGATGCTTCTCCATTGATACTAATATATGTTTACCCCACACTAATCATGGTCATTTATAGCAAAAAGCACTGATATGGCCCCCCTTTAATAGTTGTAATAAAGGAACTGATAAAATTGTCCATTATTAGTGATAATAAAAAACAGCTAATAAAGGGGGTCATTTATCAACACTACTATAAAATAGTTGGTAAGGAGTTCCATTTATCAATGATATTAATTAATCATTAATAAAAGGAATTAATAGTGCTAATAAAAAAAGGATAATGGTGACACTTTATCAGTTCTAGTAAAAATCAATGATAAAGGCCCCAAATTTATCAGTTCTTTTTTTATAGTGGTAATAAATAACCCCCTTTATCATCACGTTTTTCTAGAACTTATAAATGACATATTTCATAAAAATGTATCATTAAAAAAATATTAAAATATATTTATATTTGTATTTTTATAATTATTAGATATATTTTTTAAAACGTGACATGAAATTTAAACAACCATAAATTATGATTTGGTAGTCCATTTGAGCTCTACCATATATAAAATCATTGCATATGAATATAAATATTCCATGGTGACCTAGGGGATCCCTGATCAGTTTTTAAGCCAAAAAAACCCTAAAAGGCCTATTAAACTGAGTTTTTAGTTGGGGTTTTGAAATATTTTAGCATTTGATAGAATATCTACCTCTTTTAAGGGGGTCTTATTTGAACTATTCAGTGAAGAATAAATTTATTTCTATGGATTACATTTATTTTAATATTATGGTTCTGATGTTTTATCATTTTTCTTTATGCATTATTATTTATAATTAAATATATTCATAATTTTTTAATACTTACCTGTAATAAATCTATTTCATAAATACATATTAAATATATTTAAATAAAAACATAATTTTAAATTTAAAACAATAAATAAATATTTATTATACATTTTATTTTAGAAAAAAATTATCCAATTTTTCTACCTTATAAAAATTCAGTAATATGTACATATATACGTATACAAGTAATGTTTATTTATAAACATGTGTGTTTTATTAAAACAATTATATGTATATTCTAATTTATATAAATAAATAAATATTCTTTAAATTTCTATATGTGTATGTCAAAAATATATATTTATACTTGTGTGTTTCAATGTGTGTGTATGAATTAGGCATATATACATCACACAAAAATGATTTTTTACAAATAAATTATTATCATTATTATCAAATATAATATATAAATTTATTTTACAGTAAATATTTAGAAATAAATTATAAACAATATATATTTATACATACAATTATATGGGAATATGTAAATACATTAACATATAAATATATATGTAATCTATAAAATTTATATATAAATATAAAATATATAAGCACTCTAAAAAATGTATTTAAAACAATATATAACAATTTTTTTCATTGTAAAAATATATGAATTAAAATATGTACATATAAATATATGTATATATATATATACTGTTTTTATATATATATGTATGTATTAATAAATAGTTATATATTTATTTTACATTTTCATAAATATAATTGAATATTAATATATAATATATCTAAGAAAATAAAAGTATTTATATAACACAAAAAAATTAATATATTATAGATGTATTTAATAATAATAATAGAAATCAATTAATAAAAACTATAGATGTAATAATATATAAATAAAAAATATATATCATAAAATAGAAAACCAAACATCTTGGTATAGTTGTAAAATCATTTCAGTTCCAAAGGAGAGGTTCATGGATCACATCTTGATGTGTATGACGGGTCAAAAATTGACCGGAGTTTCATAATGTGGTGAGAAAGGCCCATTCCGAACACTGATAAAGTGTTGATTGATGAGTGGGTGAAAATTAATGATTATGGAGTGGGGGGGGTGAGGGGGAAGCGCTGATAAATCTCCCTATTATCTACAAGTTTTCAGCATTGTCAATGATTTACTTTTCTATCAACTTTTTAGAACTGGTAAATCCATACCTTTAACATCACTTGTGTAATCAATAATTCATTAGGAGTGAAAATCACTTTTTATCACTATTAAATAGATGATTTGTAGTATTGCTTGGAGACACCTCTCATAGTGTGACCACTCTAATCAAGGCATGTCAGACGTCTCCTAGGATCAACCAATGTTCTCATGGCTAGTAATTTATTACATAGCCTCCATTCTTTCATTCACCATGTGGTATTATCCCTTGAACCTCATCCAAACATAATCCTAGTGGTCGTGACATGTCTTTTATTTCTTATTATTCTTTTTAATAAAATTGGTATGGTTTTCCCAATATCATATGTAAGGTTTATAATTATATCATGAAACCCCTATCTGTGAAGTGAATTATCATACATAAGTACCTCCCATGTCATGAAATTCCCTACCATTATGTGACCTTCACGTGTAAGGATTTTCCATTTCATGGGCCCCCACCACTATGACACCCACACATGCAAGTAATTTTCATAGTAAAAAAACCAAAAAATTCCATCATGTCATGAAATAC
This sequence comes from Viscum album, assembly GCA_963277665.1. Lineage (NCBI taxonomy): Eukaryota > Viridiplantae > Streptophyta > Magnoliopsida > Santalales > Viscaceae > Viscum > Viscum album. Next base: position 1,454,824,297 of record OY728155.1, read on the forward strand.
ATTGGTTAAAATATGATATAATTCCACTCATACATAATATCAGGTATCCCCTCTTAGGATAGAACATGTCCACAATGAACCCCTCATAATTTAAAGACACTCACCAATCACAACAAGAGAATCCACCGTTAGAAAAAATCACAGTAAGGCCACCTTGAATTTTTACCAAATATCACATGAAAACCCAAAACTACTACTAGGCCGTTGATTACATAAAAAACAATTTCAGATGTTCGAAACCTCATAATCTTATTTGGAGTTTTAATTCATAAAATGAACCTTTCACATGGGTGAAAAATTCAAATATTCTCATAATTTCTGATGAAATGTCATTTTATTTAAATTCATACTTTAAAATCTCTTATATCCATTTTTAAACAAGGGTAAACAAGTTTTATTTATATATTTTAAATATTTTTAAATAATTAAAGAATTATTTTAAAAGGTATTTTAATTATTTATTAATTTTTTTTGGATTTAAATTTGAAGACATTCTTTGAAATTTAATATGGAATTGAATTTTTTATAAAGTTTATTGATTTTATATTTCTGTTGTTTAAATTATTTATGTAATTTTCCATGAAATTGGTTAATCATTTTTTAAAAATAGAATTTAATTTTAATTTATATTTATAATTATAATTTAATATTAGATAATTTAATTTAATATGAAAAATTTAATTTAACGAATGAACATAGGATAACGAGATCATTCACTCATGGTGATACACCACATGGTGAATATGACAATGATGAAGAAAAATGTCATATGATTATATTAAACAAGTAAAACAAATATGGTATAATGATAATGAATGATAAAATATCCATGTGATATACAATGTCATATTAAACATGGTAAACTAGAAAATAAAACATGAAAAGACTAAACATGTCCATTTGTGACCATCCGTTACTACCAAACTGTACCATAATAAAGATGATGAAAACAAGAGAAATTGGAAGTCTACGAAATTCCCTTCCCATTTACATGAGTCCAATAAAACAGAATCTACAACTGCCCAAATGAAATTGTAGGGAGTGAAAAAAAAATCCTAACCGGATAATGCCAAATAATCTATAAAATTTACAATATCAAGAATGAGTTAGATCTAGGTTTATAAAGAATTTATTTTTCAATGTATTTATATAAAATAAAACAATTTTATAAAAATTCAAATGGTTTTTTTGAAAGCATACCATATTAAACATATTCATGAATATGCCAAGTCTGAAATAAATAATGTAAAGGAAAATGGACACACCATAAGATAAACATGTGAGAAAAATAACCATGAAAATACCATCTTGTGATAATCCAACAATTAATGAAATATCACACCATTTTGGATCAAAATAAGTGGTATAAATGATAGAAATGAAATAAAATCCCCAATCATGACCCAAGATGTATCCAAACAAAATATCCTATAGTGGAGCCACACACACTAATGTGACAGTAATAATCTCATAAAATTACACACTCAATGAGAGAAATGTTTACTCCAAAAACACCCAAGGTTACCCGATGTGATATGTTTTTTTAAAGAAACCCATTAACATTTTAAAACAATTCCAAAAAATCATAATTAATTTTTCACAGTGAAGAATATCTGCTTCAATGCATTAAATACCTTTTAAAACAAAATCCAACATTATGGATAAACACCCACACATAATGTTTGTAAAATACTTTTTCAAACAACAACCTATTAAAAAACGTAAGTAAAGAGTCGAACCCAGTTTCACATCAAATTCATCATATCTAAGAATAAAAAAATATTCACATAAGAAAATATAGAAAATCCAGAGTTATCCACTTGTATAAGGACCCCTTACCCAAGAATAGAGGAAACCTAATTGTCTTTGACAATGATGATTGGAAAAATGAATACTAGACACCAATAGAAAAGATATGAGGGAAAATTAAAAGTATATAATAAGATCACATCACATTTATTAAACATACAAAAAACTACATCACATTCTTCCACAAAAAATAGATAAAAAATGATAAACTAGGAGAGAGGATATCACATGTGTACCTGAAGTAAGACACCCAACCACAATTTTGATAAAATACTCTAATAAAAGTGATCCCAAGGAGGAATAAATTCCCAATAACATTTGGGAGGAAATATGGATTGAGGGGGATTTATGCCCCATAAAACAGATAGGAGTTACCTAAGAATTGAATAAAACTGATTAGGCATGAGGCATATGTGGTGTAAAACTCAATTTTATGCTATAAATATACCACAAATCATATAAATTTAAAAAAACATCATCTTGGGTTAATTGAGAAACAATGTGATGATTTTATATTGTAACAATGGTTTTTGTGTAATAATGCCATTTTATGGAAATATGTTATTCTGAGACTTATTCCCAATGCTGAAATTATGTCGTAATCTAAAGATTTATGGCATAAAACCTCCTGCAGGCAGTACCATATACATAACCCTGAAGTAATCACCCATAAACATTGTGATTCCTTAAAAATCATTTAAAACATTTATACCAATAATATATAAATTCCATTCAACACACTTCCCTAATAATTAGGTCATTTTCCATAATAAATTCTCTCCATCTCCAATATTCCTGAAATAAACCCTAATAAAAAAAGGATCAATAAATGAGTGAGTAAGTACCTAAAATAAGGTAACCTAATGTTACAATATCCCCACTATAATCAATTTTATCCCCACAATTGAAATATGTTCCTGGATAGTCAAAAAGTTGGGGCCACTACTACATTATCAACAAATCTTGATGATATGTATCACGATTTCCCAATCTTCACCACCACAATACACATACCAAGGTAACTGTTTTACCATGTAGTGCCTTGTCTTAGTGATCCAAAATCTAGAATGGATTCTTAACCAAACTGTTGTCAAGATCAATATCAAAATCCTCCACTCAATCACATGGGAATAATTAAATTGGTACCTCATTTACTGGGAAACATAAAACATGTCATTGATAGATGTCAACTAAGATTGTAAGTCTAACCAGTATTCCAGGTTTCTAAGATGCATCAAAATATAAAAGGGGAAAACAAACAATGGTGCAAACCAACCATGTCTACCCAACCGATGGTGTCCTATGCATGGCGAAAATTTGTAGAAAAGCCAATCACCAGATTACAAATATAACTGATTTCCATGATAACTTGAATATGATTTATGATGAGTTTTTTCTTTGATCATCCTCTTCTAGATCTACTGCACATTTTTTGTCATTTATTTAAAAATTAATATTCCAATCATGGATATCTCTCCTAAATATTCCCAGCACAAGGTAGATCTACATGGACTCCCATACAACCATTAAAAGGGGTCCATATTAATCGTGCTTTGATAAAAATTATTATAAGAATACTCGAATTAAGCCAAATTCTTTTCCCATTAATCATGTAAAACAAGAATACATGCCTATATTATATCCTCAAAAAACTGGTTAACCTTCTACATTTGCATGTCCCTTTTTGGATGATATTACTAGCTCATTTTCAAATGGAAATCCATTGCATATTGAATTTTTTTTAGAAAAGTATTTGTAAACCTAAGGTAATTGTCAAAAATAATCATAGAGGGAACCCAATAGAGTATCCAAACATCTCAAAATTGAAATTCTTTAAGGAGTTCCACTTTTAACATCCCTTTGATAGGGTTGAAATGCATTTATTTCATGAGTCGATCAATGATCACAAATATCACATCATTCCCACGATAATTACATGGTAAAAAATGGTGAAGTACCTAGAAATCCAATTCCACATCCATACCAAAATGGGTATGGTATGTAACAAAAATGAATGTCACTGGAGCTTTTCCATAATTCTCTAACATGTAAGACCCCATGATTTTTTTAAACTATTTGTCTCATACCCATTGATCGATAATGATTTATCATGTTTTGATACATCAGTGTAATTATATGGTTTGTAATCCAACAAGAATTATGTCCAATCTCCACCAACATTGACCTCAGAGAAAATGTAACAACAAACATCATTCAGAAATAGAAAGCTACACTTTTAGACCAATACATCTTACATGAGTTCTCCCTAACATTAATGATTTTACTAATGAAATAACTCTCAATGTTAGGTTCCCTGTCGACATGGACCTGCTCATCAAAGTAATATTCAACATTTATCAAATTTAATTAAACCTACCAAAAAACATAATCCACTCAAAAGATCTTCTCCTCAAACAAACTTATCCTAGACCACTATTTGACTAATTCCCTCGATTATTTTGTTAGTAATTTCCTACACTACACATCAGAAACAAAATTAAAACTAGTAGAAGCATAAGAAATATCAAAACTAAATGTTTTTAGATACTCAACCCAGCATATCTATCACATGTATTTATTCTTTTATGTGTAAATAAACTTCCATATATTTTTATCAGTATATATAGTAATGTGCTCCCTAATGTGGTAGAGATGCCCAATTTTTAGAGCATGCATAACTGCAATAAAATTAATACAATGTGTTGAGTATTTCCTTTCTTGAGGGAATAAATATAGTGAGACATATTCCACCACCTATTTCACATACATCAGGACACACCTTAAACCTAAACTAGAAGCATTATAGAAAACATCAAAACATGAATCTAGTTCTAGAAGAAACAAAACCTAAGCTAAAGTCAAATTCTTCTTCAGTTCCTAAAGATATTTCTAATATTTTTCATTCTAGTAACACTTTACAACCTTATGGGTTAAATATATCACTGGAGATGTGATATGGGAGAAATATTGATCAATATATCAATAATAACCAGAGAACCCCAAGAATCATTAGATCTCACCCAAATTTCTGGGACAATCCCTAGTCAAAACTGCCTGTATCTTTTTAAGAATCAATGAGATGATACTCATGAAAATAAAATTTCTCAAAAACATCACTCCCTAGATCTAAAACTCACTTTGTTAAGGCTTAACATACAAATGATATTCCCTTATGATTATAAGAATGTTATACAAATGGTTGTTGTCCTCCTCCATACAATTAGAGTAAATCCAAATTTCATTCAAGAACAAAACAACAAAAGATCTCAAGAATGGAGGAAATATCATCGTCATCAATGCCGTGAATTATATTGGATTGTTAGAGTGACTGAATTAAATAACCAAAAGCTAAAAAAATTCCCACACCAGCCCCAAAATTCTATCATTGCTATATCCTCTTATTGGACTCCCAACTTGTAGTACCATGATCGAAGTTCAATCTTTGAAAACAAATGATCCCATCTATGTTGATCAGATAGATCATTCAATACATTAAATGAGATATATTTTCTTAAGAATAACATACATTAACATTTGATAATCCACGAAAAGTATAAGGATCATATCTTCCTTCTCCAAAATGGGACATGTGAATCCCACACTGACACACCATGTTGAATAAATTCCGTTTCTTCGAGGCATGCATGATAAAACTTATGTTAAGACAAAATAGAAGGTTAAATATTATAATATAGAATATAAATGGGAATCATACCATGTAGAAGTTAAAAAATAAACTCACCCTATCATTGTGATGGTAATCCAAAAAGAATCATCATGAAATAACTCTGGGTGTGCACATGCCACCATATGAAGTGGACTACTCAAACTTGTATCAACAACATCTATGAACATCTCTAAAAACTGTCATGATATCACCACATAATAAGGTAAAATATTACCTTCCCTCCCCGACCTAGAATCCCACACACCCTGAATGGCATTTTTGACTCCATGAGATGATTAATACTAAACTCAAATGATGATAATAAACTATATACACCTCAAAAATAATCAATCAATCAATTTTAATTAATTGGGTAAATGATATCAATATTAAGAACCAAGAAGTACCACTCTACCTCAAGGTCTACTATCATCACATGACATAATGTGCACTTGAAAAATTTTCTAGATATATTACTCAAATGTATATAAATTTCCAGTAAGAATAGAATATGCTTTGAATGCAAGCCCTAAAAGTCAAGTAACTTTGAAGGTATACAAGAATGAGTAGCACTTATATCAAAAAAATATCTATAGAAAATTAACTAAACAATGTACCTCATATAGTAGCTGGATATACAAAATATACCTTCTACTACATGCCCTACTTCCTAAAGTTGTCCACTCTCAGCTCATCCCTAAGCTTTCATAGCCACATGAACATCACCTTTCACTTGAGGATAAGACCCAACAACCTTGGAAGAATCACAAGTGAACATATGAACCATTAGTGATAGTTTTTCATCCCTTACTTGTTTGAGACATCCTTCCACAAAAACTCAAACAACCCATATTTTGTAAAAGAAAAAATTATGTATAATAGCTTATACGATACACAAAACCAATCACAAACAAATGATGATTATTGAAATATAAAAACTATAAGCAAGCCATTAAATTTAAGAATATTAATAAAATTAAATTATTTATTCTATCTATATATATATGATACTAATCATAAATGTATTAAAAAATCCTAGAAAATAATCACTCAGATTATGGTAATGACTTCAAAATAAGTTTTCTTCAGAAAAAAAATTTATTTATTTGTTGTGAAAAAATTTTATAATTATATTCAAAGAGATTTATATAATATATTTTATAAAATAAAATTCATTTTTATATAATAATATCAAAATTAATACAATGTATTATTTGGAGAATTATTGGGGTATATTTTTTATAGTAAATAGTGAAAATACATATTATCTGTAAAACTGTCATTTGTTTAGAGGTATTAAAAATTTTTAAAGCCCCATTATTCCTTTATTATCATATAAAAGTAAAATTTTTAGTTTCCTATTATATCTAATATTTATATATAGATATTTATATTTAAATCATCTTAATTTGGAAATTTTGAATAAGATAATTTTTAGGATTGAAAACACATCGTTTTGAAAACTATTTTAAAATGCATAATGTTTCTCCATTTCAATTAACTAATAAGAAACCCATAATATGGATTTATTTAAATTAAATTTATAGATTATATATTTATGAATAATAATTTTAATTCATATAATAAATATTACTTATTAATGAGTTAATGAAAAAAAAAATTTTACCCGAAAATACATTTTTATAGAAAAAATACTGCTTTCCGTCAAGATTGTGGGCTTTATATTCAATTAATTTATTCATACTATTTGGATTTATTATGATAAAATGTATTACATTTTTGGAATATCCCTAAATATTTTTAGTTAATAAGATGAAATTATGTTTTGGACATTATGAATAGTAACTATAGTAAATATTTATTACCATTGTAAAAGAAAAATAGTTTAATTAAGGATAACAAAAATTTAACTAGGACTAGAATCCATGTAAAAATAATAATATGAATTTTTATATTTTTAAAATGATTATAAATTTTATTTTCATTATAAATAATTATGAAATGATTTTAAAAAAATATTATTTTGATACGATAAAAACAATATTGTATTATTAGGTAATAAAAAATATTCATTAAGACATTAATTTTTTTGAATTCATCGATATTAAAAATATTATATTTTAAAAAAAATAATACTATTAAATAATATTTATTAAATTGAAATTATAATAAAAATTTTAGTAACTAAATTGTAATTGTAATAAGTGTCTGAAAACTATTATAGAAAACCCCCATTTCATAATAAATGTTTATTTTTATTTTAAAAAAAATCACATATTTATAAAATTATTTTGTTTGAATAAATATTTTTTTGAATCAGTCTTTTGAGGTTATCCAAAAGAATATTTTCCATAATTTTCATAGACTGTCAAATTTTTGGGAAAAACTTTTTATGGTATATATATACGGTGGGTATTAGGACATCATAATGACCAAAGTGATTTATAAAATACTATAAATGGTATAAAAGAAAAAATATATGTTTATCTTTCATATTAATTTTTTATGTCATTCTTTTATTTTTATAAATCATTTATCAATCGTCTAAAACCAATATTTTGTTTTAAGGTTTTATTTCCATTTATTTATGAACATGACTCACATCCACATCACATAGAAAAAAAATTAATAGGTTCTACCAATTTAATATTAAAATAAATTAAAAACACCATAATTTTGTATAAAACAATGGTAAAACCCATATTAATGTTTTTGATTTTTTATTAGTTTACTGTATTGATCCCAAAACCTACGTTTGGTAAATAATAAAGTACTCCCTTATACATTCCAATATAAACTCTCAAAATCTACCTTTCCTCATAAAAAAAACATTTAACACATCCTTACTCATACCAAGATAATATACCTCTAAAGGATCCCCCAAGGCCTCAATAAGCTCCTCCCAATCATTTAGAATCACCCTCTCATGATAAGGGATATCTCTCTCTTCCTTTCAATTAAAGAACCTTGTTTGTATTTAACCATTGTATTCTTAATTGTCTATATTTTCATGACCTTATAAATTTTAATTTACTGTTCTTTTTATGTTCTTATAAATATAGATCATCCCCCCCCATCATTATAATCTTTACCTATGTCGTTACTATGATATAATTTATTAAGGTACCTCTCTCTATTATTTTCATTCCATGAACCCTATTTATATTTCTTCCTTTTTAATAACAATTGTTTATATTGTAATTAATTTTTATTGTTACCTAATATATAGAATTTATTTCCAAATAACCAGATATCAGATAACTAGTCTCATTATATTATTAACCTCAGCATTTATAATTCGCAAATTTTAGTATGGGATATGCATCTATTCTTTTTATTCAACCACCAATTTTTTGTTTTATATCTTAAGTAACATTTATTATTGTTTTTGTATAATTTTCTACATACCTATTAATTTTATATTAATTTAATTGTGATTAGAGACCCCATTCAATCTCATTAATTCCTCCCTTCAACTTTTATGTACACCAATTATGCTTCCGAAATTCTCCTGTGATATTCTATACCAAAATAATGACACCTCAATGTCTTGTTTTCTATTATATCAACTTCATTGTGTTTATAATCTTTTATAATAATTGGTTATGTTTTCATGAATTTTTTAATATATATCTACTATGAAATTTATTTCCCAATAATGATATCTCATTTATCCCCACTCATTATAGAATTTACCTAATCCATTATTATGTTGATATTTATTAAGAGACCCTCAACTCTTTTTTATTCATGAATAGTCTTAACTTTATGCCTCTCATTTCCAATTAATAATGTTGGGATATTTTTTTCACATCCCCTTTACTATCCAATTTATTTCCAAATTAGGATAGATCCATTTCACTTTTATTAATCCATTTTATGATTCAGTAAGTACTACCACTATGCTACCGAAATTCCTCTATGAGTTTTCCCTTACAAAACATTTAATTAAGAATAACCATGCTATTTACAATAAAGGGTATTCACATTGATATACATATAATCCTATGATTGGGGGCATACATGTATGTATTCCAAACTCCTAAATCATGGAATTGAACGTGATGAAATGTGATACTATGTTGAATGATCTATGTGGCACACTTATGTATGTATGTGATATGAATGTGATGGATGATGACATATTTATACAATAATCCAATGATTTGGGAAATGTTTTAGCCTCATTAAAATTAATCAAAGTGATTAGGGATTGATCCAAATCAACATATGTCATTTTCCACCATGTTTTTCTATCTTGGTGGTTAGCCTTGAACTATTTTAATGGTGTCATATTAAATTTGGTTCCACATTCCCATGATGAATATATATTATCATGTTATATCATACCTCTTTGATCATGAAATTGATTATCTCCCATTTTATTACCAATTAAAATTCCTATTTCCAAAAAAGTAACAATTTCCTCAGGTTATTCATTGTTTATTTCTTTATTGGTATTTATAGATCATCACTTTCTTATTCATCTCCCTAGGTTATCCCATATTATTTTATGAATGATGAGAAGTTATGAGCATGGGAAATATGTTTTAAAAAATAATTATGTATCCTGTGTTTAATGTTTTTATGAAACGTACCAAATTAACCAAATACAATAGAATTAATGATCTATGGGTTTTAGTTTTGGTATTTCTTTCTAATCAATCTTGAATTGATGTGTAATGAAGACTCAGGTTTCCATTATTAGTATCAAAGGGAGGTTGAGTTATTTTTTATATTAGAATGAGATAACTCTATATAAAGAAATAGGGTTAAGGATTAACATAATAATACATCCCGAAATTTTGGTAAAGTATAGAGTAAGTAATTTCATATAAAATAGGTCCCTATATTTATACAAAAAGTGGATATGGATATGTCATAGATGTATCTGGGGGTAACACCTAAAAATACAATATTTAGCTTGGATCGATTAAGAATTAGTGCACGATAATTACATACATATTTTGACACTCTAAGGGGATATACTGTAGAAAATTTAGAAATTCATTATAAACCATTATTAAGGGAAAAATAATCATTAGTTCCCAAGTTAGAAAATTGATCAAGTATAACATTGAATTGAATCCTCGAAATTTGTATGTTAAGGATTAATTACATTTATATGCGATCTATTAAATGTTATGGTTTTTCTCTTTATATGTTTAATAGTTTAAAAATAATCAACCCAAATTTTACATTTATTACATTCAATTGATAGTAATAGTAGGAAAATAGTCAACAAACAATGTGATGGTCAATGTGATGAATTCACAAATGAGATACCTAACATGATGTGACCTCTTTTATGAAATTTTTTTGTTATTCCCAAACAACTATAAAAAATAATTAACAAATTGAACATGATTTAATATTAAAAGATATGGAAGTAGGTGGGGAAGATGTATAAAATATGTTCTTATGATAATAGTGATAAAGGAAAGAACTTTGAATTTATTACATGTAAAAAATGTGGAAAGAATCAATAAAATAAATGCCATAAATGATCTCGAAGGTATTTTATATTTGAAAAAATTGGGCATGAAGTATATAGTTTTCATAAAAAAAGTGTTTGAAGGAATGGATTAAAATAGAACCTATGTAACCCTTTGTTGGTTAATGTTTTATGTGTGGAGAATGTGGGCATTATCTGAGTCAATTACCTAATCCAAGGGTAAATAACTATGACAGAAGAAGGACCTAAGCTATGGGAATCAATGACGTGTTTTTTTTATATTATAATTAATGTTGTAAAAGTTATGTATAAATAGAAGTAATGATATATGAATTATGAACCATCTAAGTATTATTCTTTTTTTATTTAACTATATTAAAAATGTGTTGAATGATATTGATAACCTATATAAGTGATTCAGTGGTTCGGTGATATTTATGAAAACACATGACTGGGGGATTGATAAACATTTTTATGTGTTTTTTGTTGCGGTAAACAAAATATTCTTGTGATAATATGACTAATTATATTATTATGATTGAAATAATTTATACCAAATTTAGAGATTTATGTAATGGATGTTAATCATGATTATTTATATATTGGGAAACATATTACACAAAAAATCATTTTTTAATTTAAGGTTATTAATTATATTTTGGATGATTTTTTATTGTGTGGAGGTATATATAAACAATAGGTTTAACAGAAAGTATTAGTTTAGATAATTTGACTTTTGTTGGTGGTCTAAGTTGAATGGTATGAGGAATCATTTTAGTTTAAACCATTCATTAATTTTGAGGTTATTGTTGTTGTTTAGGATATATTGTAATTTATTTAAGGAATAATATATGATAAACATTTGGGATTTTTTATTGAATAATATAGGTTTATATGTTATGGTTTATTAATTTTTAGTATTATCTTAATTTATTATTAATAATTTGGATATACTAAGGATAAGAGGAATAACTTGTTGTACATTTTTTAGATTATGTGATCTATTAAAAGCTTATTCAAGTGCATCAAGAAAAAATAAATTCATATTGAGTACTCAATATCTATTGAAATATATGGGATTGTATTAGAAATTTATTATAGGATGAAATTATAATTTTAATGATGTTTTATTTTCATATGTTCCAAGTATAGATGGTAATGAAATTACACATCTCTATGAGAATAATTGTAAAACAAAAATTTTATCAAATTATGGACTAATTGTATTTTTTCCCAACGTAGATTTATAGTTTTGTGGTAATTGAAGTTATCAAAAGTATGTTCTCTATCACTAAAAATTAGTTCTTGGGAATTAATTTTTATTATTCCATGTCTATATTTTCACTTTCCACTAATGTTCTCATAATCAGAAAACTTATTATGTGATGACCATCGTACATTCCTTTCTCTTTGTCCAAGTTGATGTTTTATTAACAATTTTTACAGTATGGGTTTTAAATAAAGATATTTTCATTATTCAAAAAATCTATTACCATGTTCAATTTCTATTTTTGAGTATGAAATGTGTTATATGGGGAATAATTTAATTTCCGAGGTTTTTGAAAAGAGAAAAATATGTTTAATAACCTATGCGATATGCAACACAAAACCCATAAAACGATGATTATTTAAATAAAACCATTATAAACTAGCCATTCTATTAATGTTTTGGATAAAATTAAATAATTTATAAAATATATATATCGTACATAATATAAATGTATTGAGAAATTCTATGTAAATAATCAGTAAATTATTGGTAATGTCTTCAAAATATGTTTTCTTTAAAAATGTTTTTCTTGGGAAAAAAATAAAATAATTTTTTTCTAAACTTTTTATAAAATATAATTTATAAAATGAAATTAATTTTTTATATCACCATATAAAAGTTAAATTAGCATAAAAATGTGTGATTTTTCAGGAAATATTTATATTTTTATTAATAGCGAAATATCTTTTATTTGGAGAACTATCTCTTCTATTTATAAATTATGTAATTTAAAAATACAGTTATTAATTAAATTTGATTTCAATGTAACATAATAATTCATTAGTTATATTTCATCCTAAGGAATAAATTTAAATCATCTTTATTCTAGATTTCATAAAAAGTTTACTTTTGAAAACACATTTTTTAAACAATTTTAAAATGCATAATATTTATCAATTTTAATTAAATAAAAATAACAAATTATGGGGAATTATTAAATTTAAATTTATATGTAATATATTTATAATTATTAATTAAAATTCAAAAAATTAAAATTAATTTTTATGAGTTAATTTAAAACAATTTTTTTCATTTAAAAATGATTTTCTCGGAAAAAATTGGTTTCCATTATACATATAGTATATATTTTAAATAAAAAATTTACACATCAGACATTTGATTTTGATAATTTTTATTCCATATTTTTAATAATAACAATATATATTATTTTATAATCTTAACTTAAATTTTGGGAAAAAAGAATTAAAACTATAGTAAATATTTATTACCATGGTTAAAGGAAAAAATTAATTAAGGGTAAAAATAAATTCACATGGACTTGAAACTATTGTGTCAAAGAATTGTGGAAGGATGTTTTGGTGGGATATATATTAAAAATTATTTCAATAATCATTACTACAGACCAAGATCATTGATTTTAAAAATTAAATTTTCTATTAATTTATTTAATATTTGAAGAAATAAAAACCAGGGTATTAGAACTTTATTCATTGGAAAATTTTGATCTTTTTAAATGTCCCTTTTATATTAAATTAAATGTATTATTACAATCCAAGGATAGAGTCCCACATTCGGTGATCAATATGTGATCCTATGATATTCTCGTAACACAACTTGGTCTTCGGGTTCTAGCGTTGTGATTTGAATGTCTTGCAGAGTTTGTTCTTGATCGCATGTTCTTTAGTCTTGAAGAAAAATATATGGGTGTTCTAATTATTAAGAGGAAGAGAGAAAGAGGTCTCAAGATATAATTTTCTATGTGAAAAAATTATCCATTATCAAATTTGGACTCCATATACAATAGGACCAACTATATATTTATAGAGTTAGGATTTAAGTTAAAACATTTTTTATTTGCATGTAATCCATTAAATAAAATTTTTTACCTTTAATAAACCCCATGAAACATAATAATAAATATTTTTTTGCATACACCGACATGGGAAATAAAAATAATATTTAACTCACATGTTAATTAATATTTTTCACCTGCCAAATTCTTGGTCTATTCGAACCCTTGTTGCATTTATTGAATATTGAAAAAAGTTTTTTTTAAATAAATATTTCCTTCATATACCAACAAAAAATATTTAAAAAAATAAAAAAATAAAAAAATAAAATTTCTGTCATATTCCAATGAATAAGATTCTATTTAATTTTCGCAATCTTTAAAAATTGAATAAAATTATTCCTCACCCTTGAGAATATTATTTATTCTATTACTTAATCTCAATATAAATTTAATAGAGATAAATGAAAACACTTAGTGAGTAACAATCTAGGAGTCTTTCTCTTTGGAAATTGGGGGGTTTCTTAAAGTCTATGATTACTTTCTATCAGTGGGTCAAGGAACCCTATAGAAACAATTTAATGTCACAACATTAACAACCACATATGAATGATCACTATATTATATAATCCATTTTTCATAATATATCATCAAATAGGTTTCATTGTGGTGTCAAGAGCCTTTTTAATCAATAGCTATTTCATTGAATATCTAAACTAAATTTATAATTACACCATGTATATTGAATTTAATTATATAGTTATAATACAATCAATGGAAAAATATATCTACTTCCATAAACATGGAATGAGAAAATCCTTCCTCATTTAATCTATTAAGTCTATGTCAATCATGATGCACCAAACATACCCTAATTCCCGCCAACATATGGCATGAATGTTTTGGTCAGTAAATATATGTTGTAGAGTCCTGAAATAAATAAATTATAATATTAATTTCTATAGACCCTTATAGATGATCATAGATAGGAATATTTGATGACAAAAAGACATGTATAATTCCAACTAGCGGGTCTATTATCATAATCTCCCACAATAGATATTACTATGTGTGAACTTCTTGAGAAGAGGCCTCATCCACTTGAGAGTAGTCACACCTAATGTTATAAATACTATATATCTCATTATATTACAGTATCAAAAATCATTAATATATTATGAATATTTTTATAGCACTTCAAGGTTATCATCATAGTGGTGAATTTCTATGACCTTATCAATGTGACAACACACTTGGACTCTAATGAATTAAATACATATAGAAAAAATCAAAAATATGTAATAAGATATTAAATTAATATTTAATACATATGATATACATATAATTAATGTAAAATCAGTTGGTCAAAAGACACCAATTCTGACAAACTCCCACTCAGACAGAAGTCAACTTCCAATGACTATTATTCTTTTAAACATCTCATGATAATCATGGTTGTACTAAGTCAGTGACTTTGATAAAGGACCAATAACATTTTCATTAATATAAATACTGATCACTTCATCCACAAAACTATGATAAAATTACCTCAAGAGGTGATACTTCAAAAGTATGTTCTTTTTTTGATGATGTGCCCTTGTATCTTTTGCAGGATCCACCACTATAGTATTATCACATTACATTGTGATAAGATCATTAATAATATGTACTAGATCAAGCTCTGGGATGATGTTATGGAACCATAATAATTCCATAGCTACTATAGAAGACACAATTTACCCAAAATCTATTGTAGAATATGTGACCATAGCCTATGTGGGAATTACTATTTCACATCACCACCATTCAAGGTGAAGCTGTATCCCATTTTTGAATTCATGTCATCTATATTTCTTTCGAAAATAACATCTTTATATCCTCTGTTGTCTAGTTCCTCGTATTATTAATCGTCCAAGAATATATTCTTATCACACCATTGATACATAAGGATAGTATTGACAACCATCAAATAGAGGTCACCGAGATCATCTTGATATTTTCCAACCTCACACAATTCATAGGCAATATCTAGCCTAGTACATAACATAATATTCATGATTGACCCAATTGCTGACACATATAGAATTCACAACAATATTTTTATTTCTTCGTGTGCATGTGGAAAAAATTTCAATGATATATTAATTCAATTTGCTGCTGAAAATAATACCCTCTTGGATTATTCCATAACAAATATTTTTAGTATAATTTCAATTTATGTAATTTAACATAGCCTGAGTAGTATCTTAGATCTATGAAAAAGGATATTGAAGTATTATAACCCACCACGTTCTTTGACAAGAAAAGGTCCACACATATTTTTAGGTACTAATTCATGAATCTGTTTAGCCCTTTCCCCATTCCCAATAAATGGGGATTTGGTAAACTTTTCTTGCAAATGAGCATGACATACAACAAATGATTCTAGTTCAAAAGAGTCTAAATATCCATTATGATATAATTTATGCAAATACATTTCATTTAAATGACATAGGAAACAATTTCAAAGTTGGTCTGGAATGATTCATGTGAATTAACATCATTATCGATTTCCATTACTTGGACCTTGTAATATAAAACATAAAAACTGTTATGAAAATGTGCCTTATATAAAAATTATATTTTTTTAAAAGAAGAACTATTTATTTCTAAATTTAAAAATAAATCCATCTGTATCATGTATATATTCATATTTAAGGATTTTGGTAACAAATGGAACATTATAATACGATTCAAAACCATGATCATCCTTGTTAACAACCTGAGGTGGTAGTCCCCAATTACTACAATGGTGAATTTATCTCGATTGGATTGTTGTAGATCAACCTCCGCTTAGACAATCTTTCTTAATATACATGGATCTTGTATTTTAATACATATATTAGTACAATAATATATATCTAATAAAAGTTTTTAATAAAAAATAAATTTCAGTTGATAATAAATACACTTGAAGCTTCCCTTGCTTCTACGGATGGGTTTAGTTTTTCATCCAATAACCCTTATTTCAACATGAAAAATATATATCACCATATTCCATAGCTTTTTACATAGTCATCTTCTTTATGGAAGGGTGTGAAGAAGATTTGGGATTAATTTACTTTGTTTTCCTTTTCATTTTGGTCACCATAATGTCATAAGTCTTTTCATGTTTTGTATCCTTATCAACTAAGTGAAAAATATTGAAAAGATACAGAAGAGTATTCTCAATGTTTTTCAAATTAAAATTCACAACAATGTTAGAGGCTATTTGAGGGAGTGATCCTAGAATGAGATTGATTCCTAGTTCTTTTGGGATGTTAAAAACTATAACCTCTCGGAACTCAATGTAGTTGATGATTTTGAATACATGAAGACCAAATTCTTAGAACCTCAATAATCTCTCTAAAATAGTTCTTTGGAAATCTCAAACTACACCTATGCAGTTATATCCTGCTAATGACCATGTTGGTCCTCAAGCATGCTATATGCATCCATGTTTTCTTGAGAATTCATGAGTTCACTAGACATAAAAAATAATCAAACAATTAATGTTGGATGAATTGTTCATATATTTATCATAGACATGGAAATATTTATCAATTTACTCCATATAATATAGACTACACATTGAGTATTTTAGCATGCAAGATTTCTATTCATTACATAGAAAAACCCAAATTGTCTTTACCATTCCTAAATGTTGTTTTAAGTTAGGAGTTTTTCTTTATCCAATATTTTTCACAGGGATAAAATGGATGATGTTTTTTCCATTTTATCATAAAATTAAAATATGTATATTATAAGTACTTTACTTGATTACAAATTATGTGAGAAATAATAAATTAAATGATTCTATTAAATCACATATTATTTTATCATGTTCCAACATCCCTCACCACTGAACATAGAATGTGTAGTTTCCTAAAACATCTATGGGAAAAGATCTATATTCCCCTTCGTATATACATAATAAGGGTTGGTGAATCTATTTATGGTATTTATATAGGCATGCCTTTTCCAACTATAGGCTTTCATCTCTTTAATCTGTGGAGTGGATTCCCCAATCCTAAAATACTAACATCTATTTACTCATCACATTACTCTACATTACACCAAATATAGAAAGGGAAAATCATCTTGATGTAAAATATATAAGTCTACCCAAAACATTTATAATAATTCCCCTTATAAAGTTGTTGTCCCAACAAGGGTTGTTCAAACTCATAGTAATATTGTCCATATTTTATAATCAATAATGGGAGGCTAAGTCTGAGTTAATATCTAGTTTGAGGTAATTCAATTAATTATGCATAAATTCTATCTAGTTTATTCATTTACATGTGGTTTTAATATTAATGGGATGTTTCAAAATTAAATGACTATGTTGGATAAAACATTTACAGATAATTCATTTCATTAATTTATTATGCATAAATTTTTTTCTTGTTTTAAACAATACATGTCTTGTTATAATTAGGTGGATGTTATTTAATTTATTAACCATGATGGATAAAACATTAACACATAATAAATTTAATTAAATTCCATATTTTCAAATTAATCGATTTATTTATGTGATCGTGGTATCACATCCATTTAATAGATAATTGAATATATAGAAATAAATATGTTATTAAAAAACCATACATGTGTTTTATATAATTGTCTATTAAATGTATAGACATTAAATCAACTATTAACCTAGGGGTAATATCTCTATATTATATTCTTGTCCTAAGATAATACTTTCCAAATTTACACTTTTGTATCACTTGAGTTGGCATCATTATGGTTATATCTTGAACCGCCTCCACCTTACTTGAGATACACTATTAATTACATGTATTTATGACACACACCCAAGTGGGTGGAACCAAATGATTTGTTAAAAGGGGGTTTCATAAATATCCTTAGACACATCAGTACTACATAATACGATATGGATGAATGATATAAATACTATCACATTTTATTTAATAATAAATACTTCCAAAATCATGAAATAAATTAAATTAATGCATCTGATGCATACATAGGTCTTGGTCAAGATAATGAATTGTAATACATAATATTTTTAATAAAAAGTAACTAGAAACCATTTAATTCATTACTCATCCTCTATTATTTAAGATCAATGTAATTATATTAAATAAATAATTAATTTATTATACTAAATCTTAAGGATCATCCAAACATTATTGGGGATACCCATCATCTATTGAATTCATAAAAAATAAATTCAATAACTAATAATGAAATATTAATTATAATATATGTATTCATCATTTAATATTCATTAAAAACATTTTTAATATTTCTAAACACATAATGGTGTGAAAATAAATAAAATATGGTTATAATTATAATATTTTCAATTTAATAAATGTTTTAATTATATAATTTAATGGAATAATTCACAACATGTACAATCTAGCTCGACACTATGTACCTTAGTTTCTATGTATCTGAGCCACACACATGGTGCTTCGACATGTTATATTGGTCTGAAATAACTTCATGTATAGGACAACTATACACCATGTAACCACCTTTTCTTCATTAGGTCGGCATGGTCAACACACAGTGTAAAATAAATGCAAAAAATTAAATTAAATACTACGCTCATCTAGTTAGAATGTGCGTGGGTGCATGATGTGTGCTCCAGCTATGATCTGTATAACCCTATTTTACCCGCCAATGATTTTGGCACTTTTAAGAGGCACATTAGGTCATTCTTCATCGATTCTTAAACCATTAAGAAAATTAATCAATGAATGAACATGATTAATTTTTCAATAACATGATAATTAAAATTAGATAAAATAATAATAACATGAAATGAATATCTATCCCCAGTTTTTCATAAATCAACAATGAAATTAAAAACTATATATTTAAATTTGACCAATATGATTCCAATTGTTTTTACTAGGTAGAACATAAGAAATCAGTGGGTAGATATATATTAAAATTTATTTTAATAATCATTTCCCAAAACCAAGAGTGTGGATATTGCAGATAAATTTTAAAATTAATTTATTTAACATTGAAATAAATAAATACAATTGCATAAGAATTTTATTAATTGATTAATGTATATCACTTTAAAAGACCCTTTAAAATTAATTACATTTCACTGTGAGAATCCAATGATAGAATCCCTTTAGCAGTGATCCAAACAAGCTCCTATTATCTCCGAGAAACTCCACTCGATCTATGGGTGCTATCGTGGTGAGTTGAATGCCTTGCATTATTTGATAATGATCACTCATTTTAGAGTCATGATGAAATATATATTTAACTTATCATTCTTGAGAGGGAGAGACAAAATGGAGTCGAGAGATAACTCAATGTGCGTAATAATTCTTTACTCTCGAATTTGGATACACTATATAATTGAAATAACCATCTAAATATAGTGTTAGGATATAATTTAAATTATAATTTAATTTCATGTTGTATGTTTAATAAAATTTATTACTATTAATATACATCATGAAACATAATAATAATTATATTATTATAATTTTGCGGTATCAGATAACTTTTTCAATAAAAAATATGTAACTCCCTGAAATTATAAAGTAATAAAATTGTGTTTAATAACATGCATGCCATGAAACACCAAGAAAATAAAATAATATAACATCAGGACACCTTAATATATATTTAATAATTTGTAAATTTTTTTCCTATATCTTGTAACTCATTAAACACTAAGATAGAATACATTACAATCAAGAATGAATTTATTTGATATTTTGCGTTAAAGGTAAGATTGTGTTTTACTGAACAAAAATATATTATTAACATATTATTATTTATAATAAAAATATAAAATCTATCAATTAAATTTATTTTAATGAATAGTATTAACTATCTTATGATGATATATGGTTGAATTAAATTTTTATAAATTAATTAGAAATGAATACAAGAACTAGTTGGATATAAAGGGAAAACTATTTATAAAAAGTATTTTTATGCTTTCAAAGTCTAATTATCCAAATAAATTAAATATTTTTTAAATTCATAAATTATATTTTATAAATATAATATAAGAACAAACCCAATTTACACATAACATCCTATACTATTATAAAGCCAATTTTAAGGCCTTTTAATGGACTACCTATATTAAATGTAAATTTTTACACTTCAGTAGATATTATATGTCAAAATAAACTCCATTTTTTTGAATCAAAAAATAAAAATAAGGTTATGTAAAATTTTAAAAATTTTCAATGAAGTTTCATTTTATAATGTATACTTGAATATAATGAATTTTAATTAAAATCTACTTTTATATATAATTTATTTTTTTGGATAGATTACATTTTTGATTTGTTTTAAATATTAATTAAGTAAATTTTAAATATATTTATCCAAATTATCTTTTTTGAATCAACTTAAATTTGAAATTGGTTAAAAAAATTAGAAATATTTGGAACATTTTTACATTAAAAACATGAATTGTCATCCATTATGCAGGATAAATTTTAAATTATTTATTAAAAATTCATTATTGGAATTTGGAAACAAATATTACCTAATTTTAATCATCATAATTTATATTTTCTAATAATTTAAAATTATTTTTTTACCAAAAATATAAGTGAAGGTGGGTACAATTAATTATAGTGATAAATACATAGATTGGTTTAACATGGGATTAAACAATAAATTTATGGGCCAAAATGACCTAGAAACTAGTAAAAATCTATTTTATGTTCATATTAATATCATATACTACCTTTTATATAATAGTTTCCATTATTGGATCCACATGACATTTGAAAATCGTGGGATTAATTCCCCTTACAAAAATGTACATGAATACCACTTCTTCTCCACTATAAATAGGCACTCACCCCTCTCAATTATTCAAAACTCTAAAGATAATTTTATCACAAAACATATAACAAAATATGTTCACCATATTAATCCCCTCATCCTAGAAGCTTCATCTTGCGATATAATTAGACCAAGTAATCCATTTGGTGCAATCCAAAATGAGTTACCCGAAAAAAAGCCAATATTTTTAAATGCACATTTATGTTTTATTTGTTTATCCACCAATAAGATTATTCATATTACATGATTATATAATAATATAGTAATAATAACTATACTCATATTTTTTTATGTTATGGTGTATAATTAATCTTATAGAAAAATCCATCAAATCGGTAATAAACATATTGTTCTTGTATACTGAACTATTTCCCCACGAAAAAATATCACTCATTTCTCCTTTAAAACCATTAATGGGTATGCATATTGTTGTAAACACTGTTTTTATATTCTATATATATATATATATGATATTTATGTTATGTTAATACTTCTTTAATTTTTATATAATTCATACCATCATTTTTTCATTTTTTTGTAAAAATAATTACAACATTTGAAGATGTGTGGACAATCACATCCTCAAAGCCATGCGATACATTCACATATTACATGGAATGTATTAAAGTTGATTATTATTAAATATATTTGAAATTCAGATCATATAAATGATATTAATGAAATTATTACCTTTTTTAAAATATAATATATAATTTTCTCTATTACCCATTTAGACACTAAAAAGTGATAACGTCGTTCGTGGATGTGTGGACTACCGCCTCCCCGACACGATGTGATTCATTTTAAATAAACAAATTATATATATAAGTTTATATTATTAAATAATATTTTATTTAAGATTTAATGATCATTATATAAATATATATTTTACATACATTCATTCTATAGTGATTATTGAAACGTTAGAATGTTACAAATGTGTAGGTACGAACTACCATCTCCATGATTGTTATGTTGGTTCATTTTTCATAACAATATTTCATAATTGTTTTTATATGTATATTCGAAACATAAATATAATATTTATTTCATGATTAATTTTTATATGATTATATAATTACCCTTTTGACCATAGATGACCTACCAAATACATTTTTGACATATAATCCTAATATAGTCAAACCACCAGACGTAACATAAATTATTTAAGTAGTTGTTGAAAATATACAACCATGTGAAATAAAAGAAATTATAAACATTAAAATGATTTATAATCAAGTAAATATTTAACATATGTTTATTATTTAGCAATATAAAGAAACACATGACATGTTATACTCAGGGTAATGGATTTTCATCTAACTTTTTACATCTGCGAGATAAATTTAATATTAACAAATTGCATCTATTGTGTGGTATATATAGTTCCAATTTTTATATATAATATCATGAATAATTTTATATTCATGTTATTTCTGATTTTACTTTTAGTTATCGTGTAAAAGGTTATTGAATAAAAAATTACCAAGTGGTAAAAGTTATCTTTGCAATACCTTTTTATTTTGTGATTATAAACTTTACCATGTAGAAACCACTTCATTATGATCATTTTTATTGTAAATTATATTTATATTAGATTAACATATTATAATAAAAATTATATTATTATTTCCTAAATCATATACCATTATTATATACAATGTTCACTTTGATAGTTATAGGATTAACTAGGGAATTATTGATAAATATGTATATTTTTTTCTATATAGATATTTCACAAGAAACCGTTTTTATGAAATTTAATTGAATATTTGATATAATAGGAATTAATTATATTTCATATATAAGGTTTTGGGGCCTTTTAATGCAATACCATTGGGTTGGGGACCAGTTAAGGTAAATCCCAAGATGCATTAGTATACAAATGAGATGAATCAATTGGTCAATTTAAAATAGTTTAAACTATCCGAAGAATAAATCATGATGGTAATGGTATCATTTGCCTAGGAAACATGATATCTACTAATAAATAATTTATGTTACTAGGAAATAATTTACCATAATTATTATCCCTTATATGTTTTTCATTAACAATATATATGGATTCATTTAATTCTAATTTTATTGACTAAATGACATATATTTCATCTAATAAAATTTTCAAATTGATTATGCCTTATAAAATTATAAAAATGGAATTTTTCCTCATTTATTTACCATTTCACGTTGATTTATTTTTATTTATTTATTTTTAGTCTAAATTACATAACATTATTGGGAATTTGAGAATACCCTTAGTTTGTTTCCTTTCCCCAGGATATGATGAGGAATCCTTTGAATAAATTTCAAGGATTTTTATGTTTTACTTATATTATGATTATTTTTATTTTCCCAATGTATTATGTTTATCATTTATGTAATATACTTTTTTAAAACATTTAAACTATTGTTTCCTTTAGTATTTAATTGTTTGTAATCCAACCAATGTAATAAACTAAGGCACCAAATCTGGGCTTCTGGGGGTGGGGTGATAATGATGGTATCGAAGGATGTTTATTAGCAACATTTGAAACAAGATTTAGAAAACAAATATTGGGGAACATAACCATAAGATAAAATTTAAGGATAAATATAGAAGAACAACATAGAATTTTGGTAAGGTTTTTATTATGTGGGTATTTATAGAAATTTATCTATGTATGGATGTTAAATGTGATTGTGGTTCTGGCACATATGTACCAAGGGGTAATAACTCCAAAAATATGCATCATACCTAACTCGAGTAAAACCTTGTACACTACAACATGTCTTACTAAGCATGTATTTAACACCCATGTGGTATATGATTATAATAAATTATATTTTATTGAAAAATAATTATGAAATATTTGAATGTTAATATATCCCTATAGAAGAAATTTTAATGATTATGACATTAGATTGACATTAATTTCTATATTTTTATTTAGTGATACACCGTATTTAGAATTATACAACGTTCAAAATTTTATTATCTAATCTAGCATGTTCCATTATATAGAAATTAGACCTAGAAGTATTAATGATATCAATACTCATGTACATTATAGTGGTTTACTTACTGAGAAAGATGACATAGCAAGTATTAAGAGTAATCTTGTTATTGATATATTAGGGAAACTTAATACGGTTATGAGAAAGAACATTTCATGGATGGAGGATCCTATTACAAAATGATATTATCCGATGTTGGATTGATTTATGTGATAGAGGCCCCTGTTGTAATTCCCTAGACCTAGGAGCAAGGATCCAATGTATTATTTTAATAAACATTCATGATTACAAGGAATCCAATCTTAAAGGACCAATCAGTTTAGCATCCATGAAAAATTGATTACAGACATGAAAATTGCATTACAATTTCAAACCTAAAATTGATTACAAATAATCATTTGATAATTTAATTATTCTTCTAGATTTACTCTTCATATTACTAAAAAAACACTTCTTGGTATCTTGGGATATTAAAAAATAATAAAGGGGTTAGATTAGATGCTCAATAATGTTAAAAAATATAGTATAAACTTTTATAAATAATAATAATCATTTAATGAATGTAAGAAATGGAAACACATGCCTTCTAAAAATTAAAATGAACATAATATGGCATAAATAAATAAAATAATTCCATTTAAAAATTCACAAGGATATTCTAACAGTTGAATAAGCACATGTAATATCAATAACTAATCTCATAATGGGGGGACACATAATGATAGACATCATAACCATACCATCATTTTCTCGTGCTTTGACCATATATAACCATAGCATCACGAACTTCTACCAAGAAAATTTTATGACTCATGATACCTATTGATGCATTGAGGGGATATAGTAGGCCCCACCTATCACATATTAATACCAATTCATCCCTCATATGAAAAGGGTGAATCATAACATAACCATTTATATTAAAACTATTGTACAAAATGTTTGTACTCTAACTGTAATACTTGAATGGTATAAAAATAGCACATCCATAGTAAAACATGTCCTAAAACCTTCAATACCATATGTATGATTATAAGAAAATAAATCAAAGTCAATAAAGAATACAATCTGTCAATTTATTTTTATATAGCTGAAAATAGTCTAATAATGTCAATAAATCACATTGGGAGAAATATCTAGTTTTTTATATTGAAATTATTTAAAATATGCTCAATTAAAAAAGAAAATATTTCTCATGAACATAACCTTGTAATACTGTAAGGAATTATTCATAATATTATGGCACCTGAATGGAGGAAAATAGGTCCTCGCATTTATAATTGAAAAAAAAAAATTCCGCTGATTTATCAAAAAGTTAATAATATAACTGATTTTCAAATTGGCTGAAGGATTATTTAATTTTTTTTTATAAAAAGTCAAACATGGGTAAAAATGAATTTAATATTTTTTATAATATTTTCAAAAATAAATTTTGAAAACTATTCATTGATGATAATAATGTCCTCGTGTATAATTATGAATAAACAATCTTAGATTGTTAATAGACTGGGAAATTATCCCTTACCTTGTACTTTTCAATATTCAAGGGTTAATTTAACTCATGTATTATGTTTAGAGAATGTTATTAAATTATTCTAGAAACATATCCATATTTATGTTATCATATATTATCCTATTATGTTCTTTTTTAAAAAATATTTCAGTATTACCATTGTTGCGGGTGTTAAATGATTCTTTTCCCCATTCATGTTCTATTATGTATGTCATGTTTTTTTACATAAGATGAAATTTATTAATATCCTGAAGGAAAATAAGTTCCTAATTAATATTTTTTACACATAATATAAATTTTATAATAATTATTGAATGGTTATCATGTAGAATAAATCTTATCACATCGTGGAGACAGTAGGTCTTACATATGCAGGAGATATGATATCATTAATTTGATGGATAAAATGTAGAAACTAGATGGTATATAAATTATGCAGAATATTTAACATGATATATTAATTATTTAAATCCATTATACACATCATTATACAAACCAGTACACTGCCCGTGCAATTCATGACACTATAAAACAATTCTTATAATTAATTATAGATTTATATTTATAAAACATAATAGTTTATTATCTATCTTCTTAAGAGTAATATTTGTAATAGTTGCAAAGAAACAGTAATGTTCAATGTATTTTACTCACAAATAAGTAGTGATAATTATAATTATAATTGAATCTATTAAGAATACAATAATATAAGATGTTAAATTAAGATACATCAATTGTAGTGTGAAACACTTTGGAATAGTCAAGGGTGGAAACCAGACTTCAATATAAATTGCACTTAGGAAAAAAAATATTGAATACTATGAAAGACAAAGTTAAAGAGAAGTTACTTAAGGAATACTTTATCTAAAAAAAATATTTTTATGTGCCGCAGAATCATTATAATAAAAAAAACTTTCATCCACAAGTAGAAATGTTGTGATGTTTAGAGGAGTAATTTTCCTGCAAGTAGAAGATGTCCCGAATGCATTTCAACTTTTCGTCACCAATAGAATATTGGTTGGAATCTTCCTTGTCTAAAACATAATATAGTACCTGAATATGCAACATAAGAATAGAATATAAGATTATATACAACATAAGTATACAACATCAGAATAGCTGAATATGGAGAATACGTATTAATGTCACCAAGAAATTGACATGAATGAATTATCCAACCTGCCCAGCCCCATGCCGCTCCCCTCCCCCCTGCCCAACCTTTTCCCCCAGCAGCCCCCTCCCCCTACCGTAACCAATCCCTACCCCTCCCCTCCCCTCCACCTGCCGATCCTCTTCCCACAGCAGCCCCCTCCCCCTGGCCTCATCCTCCCCTTCCCTCCCCTCCCCCATTCCCAACCTCTTCCCCCAGCACCCCTCACCTGTCATCTTCATCCCCTCCCCTCCCCTCCCCTCCATCCTACAAATCCCCTTGCCCCTCCCCTCTAACTTACCCAGCCCCTACCCCTCCCCTCCCCCCTGCCCAACCTTTTCCCCCATCAGCCCCCTCCCCCCTACAATAACCCTCCCCACCCCTCCCTACCCCTCCAACCTGCCCAGCCCCAGCCCTTGCCCCTCCCCCTACCCAATCATAACCCCCAGCATCCCCCTCCCCACTCCCCTCCCCTACCCTCCCCTCCCCCCTACCCAACTGATGCAGAAAAATGATACAGAACCTAAAAATGAAGCAAAAATGCAGAAAAAATGCAGAAAAAATGAGGGAAAATGAAGAAAAAAAAATGAGAAACCTAAAAAAAATCATGAATTCATTTATGGACTGCTCTAGGATCACACCTTCCCAACCATACTATTATTCTTCAGTACACTACCATGTTCTCATGGCCTGCCACTTTACAGGGTTTGGAAATGAAGTTTCAATGTGGGGAGATGATGCGAAACACGTACACACATAAAAGAAGATATCTTCATTGGCTCTAGAAACTTTTTAAATACTCATGATAGTAATCATTAACAGAATCTACGTACCTTAATGGAATAAAATATGGAACTGTTTGATAAAAACGTTGTGAAAAAATTAGAAAAAAATATGAACTATTAACCCTCTTATAATAAATAATAAATAATAAATCAGTGAAATACCATAAGCCATGGGTGTTACATGTTAACTCACCTGTTGATGAGATGTTTAGTACCAAATCCATAGATTAAAATTTTAACATAATGGATATTGAATCATATATTTTTTTAAAAAGTATAAAACATGGTGAATGTTAGACACCATGAATGTAAAACACTAATATCATAAATGAAATATTATGTATGGAAACACTGACCTAAGAAATGACAGGCTTCTCTAAATGAACAGTATCCATGTAAATAACAGAACAATCAAAATAACTTATGTCAAGGTTGTTATATCCTATCATCAATTCTCATTTCTAGTTCATTAATGTTCCACATTTTGGGATTCAAAAGGAAGTTTCAAGGAGTGGAGATGATGTGAAACACATATGGACAGAAAAACACAACTCTTCATTGGCTCTAGTAACCCTATAAATACTCATGATAGTAATCATTAATAGAATCTATGTACCTGTATAGAATAAAAGATGAACCTGTTTGAAAAAAACATTGTGATCAAATTAGAAAAAAATATGAACCTATTAACCCTCTTATAATAGAAAAATACATCATTAAACAGTGACTTACCTTAATCCTTGGGTGTTACATGTTAAATCACCTGTTGATAAAATTTTTAGTACTAAATCCATAGATTATGATTTTAACATAATGGATATTGAAACATGTATTTATTTAAAACAATATAAATCACATTGAATGTAAAACTCTATGAATGTAAAACAGTCATATAATAAATGAAATAGAATGTATGGAAACACTGACCTAAAGCTCCCCCATACACCGTCAAAAAAAACTGCTTTGGTGATAAATTAAAAACATTACCACCACCTGAAAAAGAAAATGTTTGTATGGAAACAAAATATTTAAAATCATGACATATTTTTCCATTATGTGGTAGATTAATTCAAAAAGATTTCAAGATATAGAAAAAATTTCAAAGTGATAAAATAAATAACAATATATGGTCATTGATCCACTCCCCCTACCATAACCCAATACTTCCCCTCCCCTCCCCCCTGCCCAACCTCTTCCCCCAGCAGCACCTCCCCCTGGCCTCATCATCCCCTCCCCTCCGTTCCCCCGTGCCCAACATTTTCCCCCCAGCACCCCTCCCCCTGCAATCTTCCTCGCCTCCCCTCACCTCCCCTCCCCTCCAACCTGCCCCGCCCCCAGCCCCTCCCCCTGGCCAACGTTTTCCCCCAGCAGCCCCCTCCCCCTGCCATAACCCAGCACTGCCCCTTGCCCTTCCCTCCCCCTACCCAACCTCTTCCCCCAGTCGCCCCCTCCCGCTAGCCTCATCCTCCCTTCCCCTCCCTCCCCCCTTCCCAAACTCATCCCCAGCACCCCTCCCCCCTGCTATCTTTCTCCCCTCCCCTCCCCTCCCCTCCAACCTGCCCAACCCCTGCCCTTCCCCCCTGCCTAACCTTTTCTCCATGTATCCCCCTCCCCCTGCCATAACCCTCCCCTCCCCTCCCCACCCCTCCAACCTGCCCAGCCCTAGCACATCCCCTCCCCTCCCCCCTACACAATATGTTCCCCTAGTATCCCCCTACCCCCTCCCCTCCCCTACACTCCCCTCCCCACTGTACAAAAGATGCAGATAAAATGATGCAGAACATATATATGAAGCAAAAATGGAGAAAAAATTCAGGAAAATGAAGGATAAATGAAGAACAAAAAAATGATAAACCTAAAAAAATCTTGAAGTCATTCATGGAATGCTCCGGGATCACACCTTCCTTTCCATATTCTTCTTCTTTAGTACACTTCCATATTCTCTTGGCCTGCCACATTACAGGGTTTAGAAAGGATGTTTCATAGAGGGGAGAAGATGTGGAACACATATGCACCGAAAAGAAGAAATCTTTATTGTCTCTAGAAACTTTTTACATACTCATGATAGTAATCATTAATAGAATATACATACCTATATGGAATAAAACATGTGCTTGTTTGAAAAAAAACATCGTGGAAAAATTAGGAGAAAATATGAACCTATTAACCCTCTTATAATAAAAAAATAAATAATAAAACTGTGAAATACCATAAGACATGGGTGTTACATGTTCACTCACCTTTTGATGAGATATTTACAGTAATCTATAAAATGGAACTATTTTATTGAGAATAATGAAAAAATGATTCCCAATGGAATCAAGGTAATAAAAATACTCTTCCACATAAAAATGTTTATAAATTACACAGTTAAAGATGTTATTACATAGGGAACAATAAACATAATATTTAGTGTCATAAAACAAACAAAGAGAAATTGTTATGATTCCAAACATGAAATAGTTAGATTATTACATAGATTGATTACACAATCCACAGTATAAATCGGATCCATGAGTGGATGTCGAATAAAAATTTGATAACAATAAGTCTCAAATAACCATAAAACAACCAACGATATATAAATTTTCAGGTGCAAGCATGAATACGAAAGATTATTAAATAGATTGAAAACAAATCATGGGTAAATATAAATTAGTTTAGAATAACTAAATAGAAAATGAAGTAAATTTGTTCATTTTGAGTAGATAATATCAAATGCAGATGAATTTATGAGTACCGTGAAGGAAAAAAAGAATAGTGGTTGTTGAATGAGTGACAGACTAAGGTATATCTCCAACGAAGCCGTCAAAAATAGATCAGGATGAAAATGTAGTTGAAGGGATAAAATTTTGACTGGATTGGGATAACATACCTATTAAAGAGATGTATATCTGTAGGATTTCTGAATATGTTGTTGGTGATGTTAAAGGGGTTCGCAAAGTGGTTGTTGCGGGTTATATTAGGTGGTTGAAATTAGAGAAGATAGTGGAACAGAGTAGGTATTTAGTGGTAAATAAAAGGTGATGATAGACAGAGGAGGTGAAGATGAATGGAGATATGGATCCGAGGTGATGTGATGGATTTTTGGATTCATGGTTTTGAATTGTTGTGTACAGAGTGAGACGAAAATATGCTGAGTGCCGCAGATGCATGCCGAGAGGGTGGCAGAGACGACGATAAGAAGAGTGGAGGAGAAGTAGGTGGAGATGCAGGCGAAGATGTGGGTAGATATGTAGGTAGAGACGGAGACGATGAACGGAGGTAGCTTGATGGGAGGTAGGCAGAAACCCTTGGTCACAGGAATGAAAATCGCAGGCATGAGGGGTTATAAATGGAGGAAAGAATGAGAGTGAAATTAGGAGTAGCTTCTTGGAAGATTCTAGTGGTGACACGTCTGCAGGAAAATGCCTTCATTAGTATAGATAGTAGGTTACAGGAAAATCAGATGACTCGGCCACATAAAAAAATGAGGAAAAGATAAATTGTGCCAGATATTACTCAATTATTTAATGTAGAAGAAATGCATGGAGATGATGACAGAGTCCAGATAGTTGAAGATCCAAATAGCTCATATGCCGCATCCAGGCTTGACTAACCCAAGATAACTCCCAAGAGATCCGAGGTTGTACAATAACTAATAATATTTGGTTGTGAAATGATTGATGCACGTAAAAAAAATCACTGGTTTTTTTGTATACTGCTATACCATTATGTAAATAATAACACCATTCATGAAACCATTTTTATGTACACATTGTTTTTAATTTGAGTGTGGCCAGTAATCCACACAATTGAACCTTCATTGAATAGTGGTAAATATTTGTAAAATGATTAATTATCTCCTAATTTACGAAACACAGCTTAATACATGGCATAATGGCCCCCCTGTTAGGTTCATAATTACCATGTATTCCATGATCAGAATCTCTATGGAATAGTATTTGGAGCATTCCACCATTAATAAATTCATGAGATACCTATTATCTATTCACCATATATATATGCAGTGCCTTTTTTCTATTGGGATGAATTTATGTAGTGATATATTCACAAGTTGGATGTTTTGTATTCTAAATGAATCTGAAATTGCATTACAAATTTATACAGATTCATGGATGTATTATGTATTTGATACCATTACACATCCTGGATTGGTTTCCCTTATATTTATTTGATTGGGAACACTTACATAGCATACACTCCTTAATACCAAAATGAATATGATCACAATTTTAATTCAATCCTGTCCAAATGGATGATAAACAGAACATTTTTATGTGAAGACTATACAAAACTGACAAACTCTGTCATTGTTTCCTTAGTACTCATTTTTAATCTACAAATTAAACAATTTTATAGAAAACAATAATTGATAATCCATATCAAACATTAAATTGATTCAGTTGGTTAATTTTTATAGCATACCTATACTATGAGCTTAAAAAAATTCCATAAAAACAAATTCACATTTCCAAAAAAAGGTATAAGAAATAAACACTGTAAAAAAAGTATTACCTCCAATACTTTTTTTCTTCTGAATCATAGTTTTACATCACAAACATCATGCATCAAGATACTAACAAGATCAAATGAACTGTCACAATATTTCAAATGTCTTCAAAAATAAATGAATTTTAAAATTAAATGATAAAAAAAATCACTAAAATTAATACAGATGAATTTTTTATGTAAGAAAGATTTTGTTTTGTTATTACATTCTAGTTTTTTATATATCATTTCAAAAATAGAAGAGTGAAGCTATCGCGGGTGCAGAACACCTCCTTGGAACTATAACTGGGTGAGCATGGTGTAATGAAGATATACATGAAATAGACAAGCTATGAAGATCCCATAACATCCCATAGGGGAAGTAATTCATTTACGAAGCCTTAGAAATGCAGTATATAACCTTACCCTTATGTTTATCATCAAAATTAAAAAATTCCATTATAACAGAATAATTCAATCCAAATATTTATATAACCAACATGATGTAGTTAATTTAAATATATAAAATAAGAAGGAAAAAATTATTTTCAATAGTAAATGATTTCAAATATGTCAAGGAGAAATTTAGAAATGAAATATCCAACCTTACATTTATGTTCATCATTAAATTTTAAAATGGTTAGCATATGAAAGGAATTCATCTTCAAAATGAAAAATCATATTGTAGAATGTTGTGTATGTGGTGATAGATATGGTTTTTCATTATGTAATTTACTCTTGGAGTTGTAAGCATCATGTGTATAAACAACAACTTACATTTAAAAAAATCACTATTGATGAGGGATTCCATGTCATATACCTGAGAAAGTAGCAGAAGTGACAAAAATTTAAATTATAATTAATAAAATAATATATCAAAAGTAAGAAAGAAAATAAGAAATGGTGCATTCTTATAAAAAATTGAAGACAATGATAAAATAACATTCTCAACATTGTATCTATGGCCAAACCCAGTGAAAAGCATTGTTGGAAATATTAATACAATTTTTGATAAATGAGACCTCATAAATTTTCAAAAAAATAAATAGAAATGAAACAATAATGTCAAATGAAAAATTACCTTGAATCATTACTACCATTGCATTTAAAAACAGAAGATCCTGATAAAGCAACCTGAATAGAAGATGAAATGTTAGCTCATTGGGAACCATTTTAATAATAATGCACTGTAGAATAAATGTACAGATCAATAATGAAATCTCATTGGCCATAACTTGCTTCAAATAATGAAACAACAGTAAGATAAAAATAAATAATGGGGGTTAATGTCACTCGTAGAGTTAATTTGAAAAAAGGGGGACTAAAATATGAATGTGAATAACAGTGAAAAACAAAAAATTCTTCACCCGAGATAGATACTAAAAATTGAAGAGAATAGATAAAATAAATGTAAATTTTTTGCAGAAGAGAAAGATGAAATAGTGCTATGTTGATCCTTGTAATGGTGAAGCAAATAGAAGCTGTTGCAGGTGGAGAAGACATTCTTCGATATGTTGGTGTGAATACATTTTACCTATAACAGACAACCAATTTAGATGATGTTTTAGCTTAAGAGGTAAGGAAATCATGTATGATATGTATGGATTAACACTACGCAAATAATAACATAAAAGGTTCTTGTAGTTATGGTCAAAAGTAATCGGGTGCAGGATCTTATAGTGGATTCATCGATGTTAGTACAACGTAAATTTAAGGTTACCTCCCATATTGACAACACAATTCATGAGCCACGCCTATCTCCAACCAATTGATGTCCCGCTGATGTTGATTTGCATTGCGTCATCTGTTGAAGTGAATAGTTTGGAGTCAATTATTCCCGGACTATGCTTAAGTTGAAATAGATGATATCTTTGAAGGTATAGATAGATGGAAAGGATATCCCGGTTAACTAGAGGAATATACGATGGTTCTTTGCACGAGGAGAAGAAGAAATCGGGAATCCTAGAAAAAGATGGTCAAGGGGGATGAGGCGAAGAAGATGTAGGAACCGAGGGATGTTGTGGAGGTAGAGGGGGACAACATCAGTGGAGGGAAACCTATGTTTAGAGAAATTAACCAAGAGCAATGGTAGACGGATCAGAATAATTGGTCGAATATAAAGAAAATGTCATAAGTGGGGGTAGAAAACAAAAGGTAGCCGGAATATCGAAGGATGCCAGTAGCTGCAAAACCCTAATACAGAGGGGTCATGGGAGAGTGCGTGGTGGGGGGAAGCCGAAGGCATCGCGTGACGGAGGATGGAAAAGTCGAGGGAGGGAGGAAGGAAAATTGGAGGAAATGAGAATGGGGTGACGTGGAATACGGAGAAATTGACACGTAGTGTTGGAAAAATCCTAATTTAGTATAGAGAGTATATTAAAATAAATTATAAATGAAAAAACAATTGTTTCATAGTGTGGAGATGGTAAGCTGTACTTTTGCATGTATAGTAATATTATTTTTTGTAGGATGGTTTAAATGATGAATATATCTATACCATAATCATAATTACATCTCATAATGATTATTACAATCGATATATTACATTAGTATGAAAAAGTCATAGGAATTGGAAGTTGAAGAAGAAAATAAATTTAATTGAATTTGTAAAACCACTACATCTTTATAGAGTGTCTCTTTTTGTTTTTCATAAAAGCACTCCATAGATTAGATTTATTCCCAATGTTTGGAATCTTGGATGAAGCGGGGAAATTTTTTAAGAGAAGTGGGTAAATATTGTCTGTGAAAAAGTGAATTAGAGGAGTAAATTAATGTGAAGGTTATGATCCCATGTATAAGAGAGGTGTAGGGCACTATTGAAATATCGTAAAATAATAATTTGTTAAAAAAATTTTTTTGTGTCAAATAGATAAAAAATTATTTATTTTGAGAATAAGATGAATATGGGTCTAAATACCCTCATAAAATTATTTTATATATGTTTATATCATAAAATTAACTTTATATTTTCGATTTAACCTTTAGTTAAATAGTTTAACTCTTACCATGTCCTGTTGTATTTTTACCCTATATGGTAAATATATATATAATAATATTCCAAAAAAACAATATTTGGATTTTTTATAAAATACCTCACATTATAAAATTTAGTTGTTAGATCCATATAATTTTATGACATTAATTTCATTTAATAAATTAATGTTTATTTTAAAATATAATTTATGTCAATTTAAATACTATTAAATATTTTCAATTTTAAAAATATATAACCAACATGATAACATATATCCAATACATAAAATACGTTACTAACCAGGATATGTTATCTATAAAGTTATTGGATGTCATTAATTATCTAAAATTATATTTATTATAATATATTGAATATCATTTATTTGAAATTTATATTAATAAAATAATTTCTACATCACTATTATGTCATTATTAATGTTAATTATTTAATCTATAATCATATATACATATTCCTATGATATAGGTAGTTATTTTTGAATTCCTAACATAATTTATAATCTACGGTATCTCCTGTTGACCAATATATTTATATTAATATACTTATAATAAATGAAATTGTGACATTGGGTCACATTCATTAATTTTATTAATATTCATGTCATATCAAAGGTAAATGGCCATTAAAGGATTTATATTATTAAAATTTGTTATATTGATCTAATTTATTCAAAAAATATAATTTATACAAGTTTCAAGATAATTTTATAATTTAATTGTTACCTTTAATTACATGATTTACCATTAACCACATTAAACAATTTACTAAAGTTTCTATTCATAATACCAAAAAAAAGAACCTTTTTACATAATTGGGAACTATTTATTCAAAATATGTAATACGTTTTTAAAAATTAAAAACATATATGTTTTAGTAATTAATTTAATGTTAATCATGTTGTCTAAATGAAAAATGGGTTTTTATAATTCAAAACATTGTAAAAGATTGAAATAATTTTTACATCATAATTAATTGTAAAATTAATTAAATGACCAAAATTATATTAAAAAGATAAAATATATTCTATTTTATAATTTATTACAATTATATATTATAATTTATACACATAAATTATTGTGATGAAAAAAGTTGTTTTCAATTAAAATGTAGTATATTTTTAGTATTCAACAGAACTTAAAAATTATCCGAACAATATCCAAAATTCTATGATTTTTTTTAAATATTTCTTCAAAATAATAAGATTAATTTTTAAACGGAATATATTTGTGTTTTGAAAACTGGATTTAAAATTGGTGCTTCATTTTAAGGTGGAAAAATGCATTTTTTATAAAAATAATTATTTTTTCTTAAAAAGGAAATCTTTTATTATATCAAGTATCAAAAATACATAAGGTGAATTTTAAAATTACATTTTATATATAAAATTTAAAATTGGGTTAATAATATTAATAACCACTAATTTAATGGTTATGTTATATATTATAATATATAATAATATGTTATTAATATATTGTTGTTTTGCAAAACTCGGCCATGCGTGTAACGCAGGCCTACTCGTTATTGAGTTTAGTGTATGCTTATCATGGTGTTGTGTAAAAAAAGAAAAACAAATTAAATTTATTTATAAATAAATATATTATAACATATTGGGGTACTTTATTCTCCGTTCCTTTATTAAATTATGTCCTTGTATTATAAACTTGGGATAAAAAACCATTAGTTGGAACATTCAAAACATAATTTGTGAAATTGCACATAGGAAAAGTGTTAATGAGACATAAAATGTAAAATAAATAATGTTATGCATTAGTATCACCAAATATAATACAGAAAAGGGTTCCATGTAGTAAAATATAGAAATGAAAAAAAATCGAACAATCAGGTTCTGATGGAGACTGATAGAGAACATGGTCAGGAGAAAGTTAATAGTCATAAATATCGATGTCAATGATGATCTAATAGGCCTTTTGGATAATTTGAAAAAAAAAATTAAAGGAAAAAAATTTGGTTTTAAGATCATTTCATGACAGTTGATGAATTAATTTATTGCATAGACAAAGAACACTAGGAAGATTACTTACTAGACAAGTAGATTTCCATACATTAACAAATTTATTCTAAAAAATCGTATTTCTCTCCCAATGATAATAAGCATATTTTATTATAAAAGTCTAAATATAATCTTAATAAATGTTATTTCGTAATAAAATACAAACCAATGATCAGCTTAATCCATTCCAACCATTATACTTATCCAGAAAACATCTATCAAAACTCTCAGTCCAAAAATTTATAATAAAGACAACATAACATAATATAGATACTTTTATGTAACATATTTAATATTTGAATAAATTTAACATGTATTCTCTAAAAACATGGTAATACCCTAAATTACCATAAAACCATATTTAATATGTCCTCAATTCCTTATTCCTTACATAATACATAGAATATTGGATATACTATTTAAATCTATAATTATTGTAAACTCCAACAATTATGGAATAAAAAAAACATTAATTAGTTCCAGTGTAGGCAATAATATCCTATAAAATTTATAAAAATCAATCAAATATTTATTCCAACATCATTATCCCAGTATCATAAAGTTATTATGGGTTATATTTCCCTCAAACTTATATCTTTCAATAACTATAATTCACAAATGTGACACTTTACTATGTACTAAAAAATCTCAAATCCATAATTAAATAGTACTACAGTAAAATCCTTATACACTCTATATATCTTATAAATAATATAATGCTAAAAATGTATCTATATAAAATAATTCATGAATAGGAATATTAATAATTCTTCTTCATCTGTGGAAATAACATAACTTTATCATTATACAACAACATCATCTAGTGTATATTACTTTGAATATTCTGACATTAATTCGAATAGTGTCCCATCTCCTTGAAGTTTAAGATTTTACATTGGAGACATTTTCCATACCCTTTCAATCAAGAACCATCATTCAATTCACCCCAAAATTATAAAACACTCCAATTTTCATAAATGATTTACCAAGGTGATTCATTCAACAATTATCACATGTGGAATAATATTTCATTCCCTTCTTCCCTTTATCCAACTTTTTCTCTTCCATTCTCAACTTATCTTTCTTCTTTTCAAATACATATGACTCGACTAATTTTTTACTTATCTCATTAAAA
This sequence comes from Viscum album, assembly GCA_963277665.1. Classification (NCBI taxonomy): domain Eukaryota; kingdom Viridiplantae; phylum Streptophyta; class Magnoliopsida; order Santalales; family Viscaceae; genus Viscum; species Viscum album. Next base: position 1,454,863,116 of record OY728155.1, read on the forward strand.
CAAAATATAATTTACTCATATGATGAGAATACATGAGAGACTATTTTATTTCTAATTTTTTTTCCTAAGACTATGAAATATATAATCCTTCTTATACTCTAGTCCATGTTCATTGGTGGAGTTCTCATTCCCTCTACTAGGCACTGTTTCCATAAGATGAAATATACTATATTAGCTAACAATATTATTTAATTTGTCTAACTCTAATTATGGTATAACACATAACTAAAATATATTTATCACAAATACTATAATCATGATAACTTGTATATTTTTTGGTATCTTTACATTTAAATCCATCGCAAAAGTTTGTAAATAAAATTTCAATTATCCAATGAATATCCTTCGGGTGTGTCAAAACATGTGCACAGTATGTCATGTTGTCGTGTGCCTGGTTACTCGAAGTCAATACTGAAATTCCTTGACATATTTATTACTCATAGGTACATATTTTCCCGAACCACATCCATTTTTATTTTCCATAATTTGATGTAGTTTCTAGGAATACCCACAGAATCTCTACATTACCAAAAATTTTGGATGTTCCTCCATACTTATCCTCAATTTCTATATTAGGGTTATGATGAATACTATATATTTGTAATTCCATTTCCATGGTTGTTTTTAAACATCATCTGATACCAAATTAAATTCCTTGAAATGAGAGGCCCAAAGATCATGCATTATTTTAATACACTGAAATGAATATAATGAATCAAATATAGAAGGATTGATCAGTTTAGAAGTAATGGAAAACAATTGTGTACATGATAATTACATTACAACTTAATACATAAAATACAACATAGATAATTATTTCGTAACACAATTATTCTTATAGATTAAACTTACATATAAATCATAAAACACTTCTTGGTATCTTGGTAAAATAAAACATAAGAAAAGGGGGATCTCAAATGGATATTAATGTTAAATAATACAGTATACGTTTTAAAAAATAATCATAATCTTTATTGAAAAGTTTAAAATTGAATCAAAGGACTTATAAACATAAAATTGAACATAATATGGTAAAAATAAATAAAATAATTCCATATAAATTTTCAAATGGATATTCTGATAGTTGAAAAATCACATGCAATATCATTAACCAATCTAATAATGAGTGAATTAATAATTTTGGACATCATTACCATATATTTAAGGGCTCATGCCAAGACCATAAATAACCATTCCATGAAGGCCTTATACTAATACACAAGTTTGTGTCATGAGACCTACCGATGCATCGAGGGACTATTGTAGGCCCCACCCTTCACATACTAATATAAATGCATTCCATATATGAAAAGGGTGAAAAATATCATAATCAAGTGTAATAAAACTTTCTTACAGAATTATATTATTGTATCCTTAAACCATGAACATTTTAAAAATATCACATCCATATTGAAACATATCATAAAACCATAAATACAATATGTAATATTTTGTTATTTTAAATCAACCTCAATCAAGAATAAAATCCAAATTTTTTTTACTTACATGAAAATAATCTAGTAATTTCCTTAAATCTCATTGTGAGAAACAAAACGGTTTTACATTGAAATTATTCAAAAGCCGCTCAATTATAATGAAACAATATACTATGAAAATAAAATTTTAATAATTTATGAAATTATTCAACATATTATGGATTCATAATAGATTAAAAGATCCCCTCACCATGTATATGTTATGAAACATTCTATCCATAATTTTTCGAAAAGATAACAAACTACCTCGTTTGAAAAATGACTAAAATATTTCATCAAAATTTCTCAAAAAAATTAATACATGGGTATAAATGAATTTAAAAAAAATTGACAAAATATTATGAAATACACTTTATGAGACATGGACATGGATTAAAATTATATCTTAGTAGAGACATTTTTATATATAATCTCAGATAATAAATAGATTGTGAAATTAACCCTTACCATGTACTTTGCATAAGTCTACGGTGTGTTAACCTCATTTTAATTGGTTAAATAATCTTAATACAATATAATATAAGCATATAAATATTTATGATATCATATGATATCCAATTATATCATTTTTGTAATCATATTTCAGTATTACCGATGTTGTGGGTGTTACCTGTTTTATTTTCCAATTGATGTTTTGTCATATAAGTAATGTTTGAAACAATTATGATGTATTTTATTCATATATTGAATGAATTTATGTACATAATTATTATATTTACTCATAATATAAATTTTATATTCTTCTTTGAATGTTTAACGTAACGACTGAATCACATCGTGTTGGGGAGACGGTATACCATACGTACGCATGAGCAATGATATCATTAATTTATGGATAAATAGTCTAAAATTGGATGTTATATTAATTATAAACAATAATGTTCATGATATATTCATTATTTAGATAAATTATACTCATCATTATTCCTATATAAAAATATTATAAATGAAAAACAATTTTCACCATGGTGTGGAGACGGTAAGTCGTGCACATGCAGACATGGTGATATTGTTTTGTGATGGTTTGGTAAAAGGAGAAATATGGTTATATCAAAATCATTATAAAATATAAACATGTATATTATATTGGATGTATTAATTTATTATATAAAAAACATAGGAAGAGGATGTATATGATTAAAATAAATTGAATTCAATTGGAAAAACAATTACCTCTTCTTTGAGTGCCTCATTGTGGTTTTCAAGAAGGAACTCCTTAGGTTGGGTTTCGGCCCAAAATGTGGAATATAGGATGAACTGAGAGAATTTAGTAAGATTAGTGGGAAGTGGTTTTCCAATCCAAATGGTATTAGAGGTGTGAATTAAAAAGAAGGAGAAGTGTCCTTTAACAATAGAGGAGAGGGGATCGTTTAGACGATCTTAAAATATTTATTTATTATGAAATGACATTCGATTCCAAATAGATCCAAAGTGAACTGTTTGTAGAATAAGATGATTATGGGTCTAAATCCACCCAATAAGTTAATTTTTTACCAGTATAGGTTATAAACATAACCTTATCTATAAGATTTAACACTTAGAAAAACAATTCAACTCTTATCATGTCTTCATGTATTTTTAGACTATAGCTTTAATATTATTAAAGTAAGATGGAAAAATAACCACCATTGGATCATTTATGACATATTTGTCATAATACACATTATTTGTAATATACATATATTTTTATGACATTTATATCATTTAATAAAATAGTATTTATTTTAAAAAATCATTTATGTAAATATTAATACTATTTAATATTTAAAATTTTAAAAATATAAAACCATTATGATAACTTCGAACCAATACCTAAAATATATCTTTATCATGTAAAATTTATATATTAAATTTTTTAATTTCAGTAAATAAATAAAATTATATTTATTTTTAAACTTTTTGTATCATTTAAATTAAATTTTTATTAATAAATTAATTTCTAAATCACTATTGTGTCATCATTAATATGAATTATTTAATATATAAAATTTATAAATTAATTTATATATCGGAAATAGGGGAGGCGGGATGACCCCAACCTTTGGATTCTCTCCCCCTCCTGATGATGAAGATGGACCCCGCTCTATCTCCTCCTCCCTCGGTGGGGAAGGGAGCATTATTGCCCTTTGAGAGTGAAGGGACAACATTTTACCCCTTCTCCAACCCTGATTTTCTTCCCCCATTCACAAAAAATTTGTTAAGACCTAATGTTCAAGATCTCATTGATGGCCTCCTTAATCTTCAGCTTTCATCCTCTGAATTATCTGAACCCTATTCCATCCAAAACCTCACATTGTTTTCTCACTTCAAGCTGATAATACCATTGGAGGATGTGTTTGATAGGTTTATCTTCAGCTCATGGGATCTTCAGGAAATATCGATTGTCGTCTGGCTTGACAGTCACCACATCATGATTCAATTTCAATACGAAGAAGACCTCATGGAGTCATGGTTGAGTTCTCTACATTACGTCGAGTCCCAGTTCTTCCTCTTTCGATGGTCATTTGAATTCCATATGAATCGAGATTCCAAATCTACTACGGGTTGAGTATGTTTTCCCAATCTTCCATTACCGTTCAGAATCCTTCTGTTATTCTCTTGATAGGTAATCTCATAAGTAGATTTTTGTGCATGGATTGAGGCAACGAAGAAGTTTTTCACCTGGTAAGTCCAAGGGTATGCGTGGAATTAGATGCATCATGAAATCCTTTTTATTAGGTATGGATTACTATTGTCAGGGATTATAGGTTCAAACAACAGGTCATCTACGAGAGCTGTACAAACATTTTCTACTCATGCATTCGTTTGAGTCATTCATTGGAGGTTTTTTGTAAAGGTATTCCACTTACGAAATTCCATCGTTATATAATCCAGTCTAAAAAATGGAATGAGGCAAGTGTGGAAGGTATATCTCATGAAGATCGTGTTGAAATTGTCATGTTGTATATGATAATTAGAGGAGGCGGTGGTAGTGAATTTCGGTCTCAATGGCTGGTGGAGATGGATCAACCCAAAGGTCATTGTAACATGTATGTCGAGGTTATTCATGGTTTGGAATCAAGGAGGTGTGATATGGATATACCGGATGAATTGGGAAAACCATCCAAACTAGTGGGAGGCCCACTATAGCGGGCCGAAGTGAAATATTAAACCTAGGTGGTCGGGAGAAAGGACATAGGGGAGGAGGAGGCAGGTGGGGTAGCAGGATTTCCTACTGAGAATTTTGGTGCAGATAGTTGTGGTTCTCGGAGGGTAATGGGAGGGTAAATAGAAGTCATGAATCCAAGTGATGGGGAATTCACAAATTATAAGACTGCTCGGAGTGATGGTAGGCAAGAAGTGGGGGAGACCCAAGCAGATGGTGTTGAAGAGGACCCCAGCTGAGCATTTTCTAGGGAGATAGTCAGAGGTAGTGGGGTCTTACACAAGGAGATATAGGGGTCGTCACATGATGTGGAGGTCTGTAATCCAGCTGGTAAGAAGGGATCTATTTATCAGGGAACCAATATGCTATCCTAGTGAAGAATATCTTTGATTGCATTGTAACAACTATAGATTGTATGGAGGGGACCTGTGAAAGAAATATGAATACTTTTGTAGGGGAAATCAGTCTGAGGAGTAATAGATTTAACAATGGGAGGAATGGTACGAGGGCTTACTCCTCCATGCCCCCTCCATTGAAGAATCAGACAACAAAAAATAAAATGGACGATAAGTTGGAATACGAGGCCATATTCCAGAACTCATCTGGCCAACATGAACATTCTTTGGATCTGATTTTGTTTTCAGAGGATGTGGTGATAGAGTAGGTTATGTTTCTCAAGGCCTCAGAAGAGGAAGCGCCAAAGATGATGGGTCAAGACATTTGAAGGAATCTAATTGAGGATCAATATTCTTGGGTTGAAAAATAGGACGTGATACTGGTTGGGGGTATCAATAAGGGGTTGATCAGACTTGAAGAATATATATAGGTATGGGATAAACTAACCTCTTCATTGTAGATTCTTTTAAGTGAAGAGCCACTCACTCAGGTAAAAGTATTTCCTGGAAGTTATTCAAGGATATAAATTATGGAAGAATTATATTTTTCTTCAATGATGATACTTTATCATTTTCTATGTAATTCGTGGTTTTCCACTCTCACCTTCCTTGTTCCTGTGATGAGGATTACTCTCATATTGTTCTACTAGAGATGTTTTTGTGTTCTGTTTGTTGCTTGTTACATGGATCTGCTTTAGATAGGGTTTAGAGAATAAGGTTTCCACTTCGGTATGGAACTTGGAGTGGAAGACTGAGAGGGTATGGCCTAGCCATCAGTTACATGCCCATGCATCCTTGAATGTGACTGGATGCAGAGTTCTCCTTCTTGTTGGGGGCATAATCATGAGGTGGCTGCTGGGGTGAGGAAGGACATGTGTTGTTTGGGTTCTTTTATGTTTTTTGATGTGTTGTTGGACTCGGTGGTTCTCACTTCTCCGTTAATGTGATTCAATAAGGAAATAAAAAATAATTTTCAGTTAGTCAATTTATATGATGTTTGTAGTTAAATTATATTTCCAAATAATATTTATAATTTATGTTATCTCATGGTGATCCATATATAAAAATTATTATACTTATAAGAAATGAGAGTGCGACATTTTTCGACTTTCATTAATTTTCTAAACATTCATGTCATATTCATGGACAATGTACTGTCCCGGATTTTCAATTTAAATTTTTTTTGGGAACTATTCGGAGGATTCAAAATATAATTTCCTTTAATTCTGATGCTCAGTGTTCCCAGAACAGATTTTTAAACTATTTTTAGTTAGATTTAGTAAATGTGCGAGGGGGAAATTCTAAATTTTAAACCAGTGCTTGTAATTGAAATCCAAGGGAACCATTAAACTCACAGCACCAATATTCTCTTATGAGAGCCTTAACCATGACTGCAGTGGGTTAAGAGAGAGTTGGTTTTTTTCATTTTTCACAAATTATATATAAAATAAATCTAATTAATTTTAAATATCATCCACCTTTATTTAGGTTATTGTGTTGGGGACCACAAGGGGTGGTCGGGACATGCTCCTTGTGGGTCATGTGGGTGACCAGGTGGCACCACATGGTTCCGCTGCTCCAAATCCCAACGTCTTAGCTGTTCGAAAGAAAGGGGGAAACACCTCCCCCTATTCTCTCTAGGGTGGGCCCCGCATCCTCCTATAGGCTGAGACGCACCCTCCTACGAGCTAGGCTGCACCCACATATGGGCTGGTTCGTGCCATCTTAAGGTCCAAGTTGTACTGCCCTATGGACCAAGTTGTGCCCCCATGAGGGCCAATCTGAGCCCCTGTGTGGGTGGTGCCGCACCACAGCCCCCTGGCAGCCGTGCCGAGCCCCCTACGGGTCGGCCCGTGCCCCACTACAGGCAGCCCCACTCCCTCCAAGCCGGTAAGGTCGGACCATGGCCCAGTGAGCCAATATCTTAATGACCTAGTCCATCCAGTCCTGCCCAGACCAGGTTGACATGGACCAGGTCTGGTTGGCCCAAAACAGGTCGGACAGGACCTAGACCCATCCAGGCGTAGTTTAGCTTAAAATTTCATAAAATGAAATCTAGAAGTCTGTTTGACAGAACGTCTATGGAACTAGGATCTTTTGAGAGTGTCAATCCATTTCGTATAATCCACTCAAATTTTGGATAATGTTGGATTATGGTTGGGTTGGATTGAACCTGAATCCAACTGGGCTCTTGGTATTAAAACACATTTAACTCCCAGACCAGGCATCTGATTGACGCACCATTTGTTGTGTTGGAACACTTACGACATCTCGGTCCGTTGGGTTTCTAATTGGTGGAGCTTAGTGGAGGTTGAGGGATGACCTATATCTCGAGGAGTAGATTCTATGAATATCGAGTGCACAAGGTGTGGGAAATCATGTGTTTGGTTGTCATTGAAGTAGTGATCCTGTGTGGATCATCATCATAGAGAGCCTATGTGTATTTTCATCATAGATACTTGAAGAGGACCAGTTTTAGAGAAGCTCGTCGAATATTAGAATCTAGAGAGCCTATTTGGATCGACATTGAGTGACCATGTGTGGATCAGCATTCCATTGACCCTATGTGAATCAGCATTTCAGTGACACTGTGTGGATTGAAATTCCAAAGACCATGTGTTGATCAACAATATTGTTTCCCAATAAGGACTATCCATATATTGTCCCACTGTTGAACAATGGAATACGTCCAAGAGTGGATCAGTAATAGAACAACATCTTTGTGGGCCAATTGTGGAACTTCTAAATGGAATAATATGATATAGCTTCAAACTAATAATCTATATTCATGGTATCTATGTTATATAACTAGTGTGAGATGAATATCTCTTAGAGCTTTGTGATTGAGGTCTTTCTTTATATTTTTTCTATTGTGGTACTCTGGGAGACCGTTGGGAGTCTCCGGGTCTCTACCGAGTATTGTTATACTCATCCATTCACGGTCTTCACGTTCACTGTGTTGTGACTTCTGCTAAAGACGAACAACATTGACTGAAGTTTGGGATCCAGGATAGAACGGTTATTGAATGTGGACATTTCGACGTGATGTGACACACTGATGAATGACCATTAGATGTACGTACCCTTCAGGTAGAATCCCTAGAAGATGATTTCGGGAGTGGTTTCTCTATTTCTGTTTTACTTTTCAGTTGGGATTGTATTTTTACCCCCTTTACTTAGAATACACAACCTTTTACATTTAATACACATCTTTCTACTACTATAGTTTTATTATGTGGTTTTTTATCAATGTATTCTTGGGTGGTGTGTTTTAAGGTTTAAAGGCAATGCCTAAATGTTTTTCATTGATGTTCCTTTTAGTGCTTGTCGCCAAACCCTGACATATGGAATGAGGGATTGGGGTAGTCATGACACAGGACCCTTGGGATGGGTCGTGACAAAGTGGTACTAGAGGATTTGGTTCTACCAATGAACTAGGACTCTGATCATTCTAGTGGAGAAATTGTGTTATGTTTATTGTGAGTGGTTTTAAATTCTGGGAGTCCAGTGTTGGTTTGGTGGTAAAAAATCTATACTCCATGTCACTGAATTTTGATTTCCGACTCAATGCAAGAAAACACTGATGGAGTCTGCTTTGGAAATTTATTTCTTGATCTATATTGAGTCAAATAACTGGCTATAACATCTTGACTGTGGTACACATGTTTCTTTTCTGGATTCCACCATGAAGACAGCTAGATGGGATTCCCAAAATAGTTCATGATGACAAACCACCGAGTGATGATGCTTTGATGTAGGTCCATAATAATGTGTTAGCACCTTCAGGTGGTGCACCACCACCACCACCACCCATTGTGTAGAATTTGGAACTAGCCCCACTAGATGAATATTCATACAAACTGAGCACTTTGTAAATGTTTCGAAGATTGAGGCCTCTAATGTTTCATGGTGAGAAAGATCCCCATGTAGATGAGGACTGGCAGGAGGTTGTGGCCGAATTTTTCTGCCTGGTTGGGACACCAGTAGAGCATATGGGGATCCTAGCTACTAGTATTTTATAGAGAATGAACGGAAGATGGGGGATCCTGATGCTCCTGCTGCATGAGTAGGTGACACTTTCATTGTTGGAATTTGAGATCCTCTTCATGTTAGATTTCGTTCCAACAACACTAAACATTGTGCATATTCAGTATCTCATGCACTTATAGCAGAGAAGCCTGACTGTAGACCAGTACTCGATGAGATTCACTGACCTCTTGTGATACTCCACTAATATTGTATGAGACCCATTTTTCAGGGCCTGAACCATTGAGTAAGGTCTCTGACGGGAGATCAGAACATCGATGAAATCTCTAAATATTCTGACGTAGGTTGTAGTGCTCGAGCGAGAGTTATTGGTGTGTGAATTCATAGATAATCCGAAACTGATGGTGAGAGGAACCACCAGATGACATGTAAATGAATCATCTCTAGCATGTATTATGCAGATGACACAGAGGTCCATGTGGGATGGCCCTTTTGGTGGATGACCCCAAGATGCTGGGTCAGAGGTGCAGAGTTTGTGAGGCAGAGGGTGTTAGATGGGAAGAACATTGTGCATCACGTGCGGTGAGATGGGCCACATGGTTGGAGACTGCCCAACCCAATGTACTGACGATCAAAATATGGTCAATGGATTTCCAAGTTACAGGTACATATTCTAGTTAGGAGGGTCGCAGGGCAGCTGGCGTGGCGGGGGTGCAGGTCATGCAGCAGGTGGTGGAAGATGGTTTTAGGCTTTACCCCCACAACCCCCGGTGGTTCACCCCGACCATAGGGAGCAGGTGGACAACGATGAGCATGAATTTTGGAGATATAGGATTACCACCATGTAAAACTATCGATTATTAGATGTATGATATGTGTCTATTCCACCATAGATTCCATACATATATACATAGGTTCTAGTCAAACAATCATTTCATTGAAAATCATTCAGATCTCATAGATTTCGATGGATCCATTGGATTGGTCCTTACGATTAGAGACACTTACAAGAAAAAATAGGATGATTAAGCATTGGTGAATGAAATGTGAGATCAATCTAAGAGGCATGAGTTGTGGCTGGGATATATTAGTATTAGAGTCATGACCATACGACATCATCTTTGGTATGGACCAGTTATCCACATTCCATGCTCAGATTGACTGCATTAGGTGCAGACTATGGTGTGCCTGTGAGGATGGGACTAGGATTTCTTTACTGGCAAGAAGGGAACCTTTGCAGCACAAGATCGATGTACCCATACGAGGGTCAAGAAGAACACCCATCAGTTGCCTAGCCTTACAATCATTTTAGTTGATGTTGAGAGTCTAATCTATCCTATAGTGGTGGACTATTATGTTGATTTCTTCCCTGATGATATTCTGGGACTACCACCTCGCAGATAGGTTGATTTCCACATCAACCTATACCTCAGGACAACCCAAATATATACACCAGCATATCATATGACTCCCATACCTTCTTGATTTACAATTAAAACTAACAGAATTGTAGAGGAAGAGGTTCATAAGTCCCAATGTTTCAACACGGGTAGCCCTGCTTTTCACCACCATGACGGAAAATGGGAGTTTAAGGCTCTATGTGGATTATCGACACCTGAACCAAGTGACTATGATCAACAAGAATCATTTTATGAGGATTTAGGAATCCTTCAATCAGATAAAGGGAGATCGTTGGTTTTCGAAGATAAAACTCAGATCAAGATATCATCAGGTCGGGGTACAAGATGAGGTTGTGCAGAAGACGTCCTTCAGATGACTATATGGCCATTATGAGTTCATGTTTATTCCATTCGGCATGACCAAAACCCCTAAAATGTTCATGGGACTCAGGAACAAGATCATACATCCATACATTAAATCACTTCATGGTAGTCTTCATTCATGACATCTTGGTGTAATCACCGATGGAGGAGGATCATGTCTATCATCTACGGATAGTATTGTATATATAATGAGAGCACCATATTTAGGTTAAGATCTATAAATTCTAGTTCTAGATACGAGAGGATCAATTTTTTGGATACATTCTATTGTACGTGGAATTTTTGGTATATCCAGCGAAGATAGATGTTGTGCTTGCTTGGGAGAGACCACGGAGTGTGACCGGGGAGTGGAATTTCCTTGGCTTTGTAGGCTACTAACATAGATTCTTACCCGACTTTTATAGATTTATGGAACCCTTAACAGCCTTGATGAAGAAGGGACAAACCTTCTTGTGGATGGGAAGATGCAGGTAGAGTTTTTACGAGCTGAGGCCAAGACTGATGAGTGACCCCATCATTAGGCTACCAAAATATGGTGTGTGGTATGTAGTCTACTGTGATGCATCATGGACTGAACTTGGATGTGTCCTGATGCAGGAGTGATCAGTGACCATTAATTGTTAACAATAGTATAGAAAACCTTAGCAGAACTATGCTACCCATGAACTTGATTTAGCAGTAGTGGTATTCTCCTTGATGATGTGGTGACACTACCTGATGGGCGAACGTGTTACATTCTACTCTGATCACAATATTTTTAGGTATATCTTCTCACAGAATGACCTAAACATGAGATAATTGCGATATCTATAGTTCCTCTAGGACAATAACTTTGATATAGTATATACTATTGGGAAGGGGAATGTGGTTAAAGATTCACTCAGCAGGAGGGCTAGTCTACAGTTGTTGAGTTAGGCGATAGAGTTGTTAGCCATGTTCCAAATATCATTCGTTGATAGAGATGTATCATCTTACCTACATTATATTAGTGTCACTCCCCCACTTCTACTGTGATTTAGGGAGGAAATGCATGGAGACATTGACTATGAGGCCCAAAGTACTCAGATATACTTAGGACAAAATCATGATGGATTTTCTGATGTTAGGGAGCACATCATTTTCTTAAGAGACTGCACCATTGTACCATTGACTCTACGAGAAGGTGTTGAAGGGCATCCATACACCCCCTTCAGCATTACATCCTAGAGTGGCGAAGATGTACCAAGACCTCCAACATCACTACTGGCTGCCAGGGAAGAAGAAACCAGTGGAAGAGTTGGTATCACAATTCATCACATGTCAGCAAGTGAAGTTCGAGCATCAGGTACCAACATGCTTAACTCATCCACATGAAGTACCTGAGTGGAAGTGGGATGGTATCCTTGTGAACATAATTACAAGGATACCACATATTCCATGAAGCCATGATTACATCTGGGTGATTGTAGACCGACTGACCAAGTCGACCCACATTCTACCCATCCGAGATAAGGGATCAATAGAGGGCTTGGGAAGCCTCTACATGCAGGTGAATGTGTGACCTCATGGGGTTCAATCGACAATCATCTCAAATCGCAACTCAAATCATACATCCTGTTTTTGGTATGGATTTTAGGAAGTGTTACATACTCATCTATGCTTGAGAATTACCATTATCCCTTAGAAACATGGTCAGACAATGGAGAACATTCATAAATTTGAAACCATGCTTCGTGTTGCATCAATGATTTTGGCCACAATTGGGAGGATCACATTCCCATGGTGGAGTTTTCATAAAATAATATCTATTAATAAACCATTGGTATGGAACCATTTGAGGCCTTTTATGGTCAAACATGAAGGTCACCTATTTGATGGATAGACCCTAGGGAGTCAAAACTTATGGGTCAAGAGTTCGTACATGCTACCACAGAGAAGGTGCACATCATGTAGGAGAGGATGAAGACTTCACGGGGCAAGAATAAGTCTTATGCTGACAAGAGACAGAGACCTTTGGATCTTGAGGTGGGATACCATGTATTCCTATGTCTCTCACCTGGATGAGGTTTGTGAATATTTTGTCTGAGTGTAATGGTAACTTATAGGTTCCTCAGACCCCTGCATATCGTCAGTAGGGTAGGCGAGGTGGCATACCGTATAGATCTTCCACCACAGATGTAATACTTTCCTGAGATTTTCCACTTATCATAGTAGAGATGTACATGCATGATCCATTGCACATTATTGACTGGGACATGATGGAAATCGATAACGAGGTGACATTTGCAGAGTTCCCGTTGGAGATAGAGGATCAAAAGGACTGGTTCATTCGTGGGTGGATGATTCCTCCGGTGCGAGTTTGTTGGAAGCATTGGAATATATCGGAGAGTACATGAGATCGGGATGATCAGATACGTGCTCAGTACCCTCATTTATTCCACAAGTTTTCTTGTACCTTACGGAGATGAAAATTCCTACGATGGAGAGAATGTAAGGACCCAAAATTTCAATGTATTTTTTTACTTGGGGAAATATTACGAGGCTTCAAAATCTGATGGTGTTTAATTATTATTCTTGCTGTTCATGGAAATGAATTTTAAACATTCTTAATGTACATTCATTAAATGTGAGAGTGGGAAACACTTTATTTTGAACCAGTGCTTGTAATTTAAATCCTGGGGCACCGTTGAACTCGCATCGACAAGATTCACTTAAAGGATCCTTAACATCGATCGTAAAGGGTTGAAAGAGAGATATGGTATTTTCTGATTTAGTGGAGGATTAATAAAATAAATATAATTTATTTTAATTATCCTCCACAAGTATTTAGGTTTTGGTGGTAGGGACCACCAAGGGTGGTAGGGACCACCAAGGGTGGTCCGAAAATTAATGGAGGGATTTAAATGTCTAGTAAAAAAAGGTGTAACTACACTACATGAATTTAAGGAGGTTCATTAATTTCACCAATTAATAAACCTCTTTTAATTATGTGTTGTACAGATAAATCCTCTCCTATATTTTTAATTTTTATTGATGTAAGGGAGTACTGTTTGTGGGGAGATAAGGATTTTGGAAGACCCTGTTGATGATGAACGAATCCATCAAGAATGAATCTATGATTGTCGTTTTAGCGGCATCATTGGTGGATTGTGTCGAGATCAACGAACAATGATCCATCTTCAAATATAGGACAATATCCAATGACTCACAATGATGGGATTTCACTTGTTAATATTTCAATAGTTGTTTAATCAATTATCTTCTACATTGTTAAGATGGTAACATGGAGGGCTCAGGAAAAACTAATGTGGCCTGGTCCCTCCACTGTATGTTTTATCATTCAATTCTAAACAGGTCAATTTATTTGGTTGGACGTAACCCAAATCTCAAGGTCACACAGTGAAGGGGATGACTCGGGAATTCCGTAGGTGTGATTGAGTGAAAAAATGGATCACCAGATCTCAAATTTTATCCAGTAGAAGATTGTCGGGAAGCCACTGGTTTGACGACACCGGTGACCCACGGCGGCATGCGATGGTGGAGGCCGGCACCGTCCGACCTTGGTGGACATGGAGCACCATAGTGTGCCATAGGAGGTGGAGTCCGTGAATTTTCAGCTGTGGAAGTTGAGCAGGGCAGCCACCAATGGCAGACCACTGAGGCGGAGTGGTGTGCCTTCACGTCCCAGTGTTGGTGGTTGCAACAGAAGCATGAATTGCTACCTTCGGGTCCTACAGGGGACCAAGCGGTGCCACATGGCACCACCACTATAGATCACTTACAAATTATACATTCCAGAGAAAGGGTATAAATACCTCCATTCATTCTAGCTAAGGATGGCCCTATACTCTCCTACGGGCTGAGCCGTGTCACCCTGCGAACTTGGATGTGCCATATTGTGGGCTGCGTTTCACCTTGGTGATGGCGGGGCTACACCGCCATGCAGTCCGGGCCGTGCCACCGTGCGGGCTGAGCCACACCCCCCTACGATCCGGGTCGTACCACAAGGAGGAAGAGCTCGGCCAAGCCGGCTCGGGTGGGACCCGGACCAGGTCAGGCGACCCGAACCAGGTTTGGTCGACCTAAACCAGGTCGGGTCGGCCCAAACCGGGTTGGACCAGACCCAAACCCTTCCAGGCCTAGTTATAATTAAAATTACATTACTTGAAATCTAGATGGTCGATTGATGAACAATAAATGATACTGAGATCCAAGGAGCGTGGTGGTTATTTTAATATACTCCACTCTAATTTTGTAGAAGTTTAGAGTATGACTGGGTCAGATCGAACCTGATACCAACATGGCCCTCGGTATTAAAACACTTATAACTCATAGACTGTGCTGCCGATTGATGCACCGTCTATTGCATTTGAACCCTTTCTACATGGAGGTACATTTTTTACTCCTTTTTAGATATTGGTGGTGGTAGAAAAATTACATATATCTCTAGGAGTATAATCTATGGAACTCGAGTGCACAGGGTGAGGGAAATCATGTGGCTGGCTTTCTTTGATGCAGCTGTCCTATGTGGATCAGCCTCATAGAAACCCTGTGTGGACTAGCATCATACCTACTGGATGAGGACTATTTTTAGAGTGGCCCATATATGATTAGCATATAGATACCCTGTGTGGATAAACATCATGTGACCCGATGTGGATCCGCATTTGAGAAACCCTATGTGGATCAACATTTCTATGAACCCGTGTGGATCGACATTCATGTGGCCCTGTGTGGATAAGCAGCTGCGTGAGCCGATGAGGAACAACATTACAATGATAATTCATGAAACAATGAATTATGTCCACGGGCGGATAATTAATATAACAACTTCATTTTTGATCAGTTGTGGAACTTCCAAATGGAATAAGATGATATAGAATACAAATAAACATCTATAATCCTGATCTATAAGTTGTATACCTAGTGTGAGATGACTATTTATTATTTCTTTTTAATTGAGGTCTTTATTTGTGGTATTTACATTGTTGAACTCTTGGAGACCATCGGGGGTATTGGGGTCTCTACAGAGTATTGTTAAACACACCTCTGTCCGGGCTTTACCCGCACCTTATTTTGTGTTTTCTAGATGATGGACAACTTTAACAGAGGTTTGTGAGCTTGGAGAAAAAGGTGCTCGGAGGTGGACCCTTAGATGTGGAATTCCATAGTGACGACCGACCATGACCTGTACCTACCCTTATGGTACGAGCCTTGGTGGACAATTTCGAGAACTGTTTTTCTATTGCTATTGTACTTTTCAATTGGGATAGTATTCTAGGCCCCTTCCATTATATTACATAAAATTTTACTATCAGTACACATCTTTATAATACTATAGTTTTAATAAGTTGGTTGTGCTCGTTGTATATTTGGGATGTTTGTTACAAGGTTTAAAGGCAATTCCGTCCCTTTTTTCAGAGATATTCTTTTCCATGCTAGTTGGCAACCCATGGCCAATAGAAGGAGGGTGTTATGAACCGAATCTGGTCACCACCAAACCCAGCCCCAAACCCAGCCCGTGATAAGGCCTGAAGGGAATTACCAATCCCGACGGGCTAGAAAAAGTGCCCAGGGGTCATGTAATGAGAATTTGGAACTATTTACCCGATTTTATAAACATTAAACAAAAAACAAACTCAATAAAAAAATCTGGATTTTTCAATAAAAACCATCTTTAAAAAAATTCAGAACTGGATTACATATGTTAAGACTACGTTTATAGACCATTAAAAAGTTACCAAACTAAATAATGATATCCCAAGAACCTCCACATGGAAATAGTCACCTCCCTCAAGCCATCCCCACAAGACTTCACCACCAAGGACCTGCTAGAAACCTGAACCACTAGAACTAAAAACTGTACCCAACCTACAACAAAAAAACTAACCAAGTCTACATACACCCAAGGGTGTAAGTACGGTGTGAGCTAATTCCTAGTAGGATGCCACCACTACGAGATTCCATGTGATAAACATTTAAAGATGAAAAACATGGAAGTTTTCAAAAACATTAAAGTCTAGTTATAATTTCTAAAATATGAAACATTAAATAAAAACAGTTTTCTGGTGGGACAATTTAATGAATAAAAACATTTCAAATGAATACCAAGCAACATAATTTTCCAAGAACTTATACCATTTGCCGACGGTAAGCACAAAATTTTTAGTGAGCACAAGAATGGGAAATAACCCCTAGGCACTAGCTAGTTGTGGGTCCTAGGTACCTTGTATCTCTATAGGAGTAACCATCACAAATATTTGTTCTCATGCACGAGCCACTAGTAGGGCACATACCCATAATCTATTGTTCCCCAATCATCATCATCATAATTTTTTAGTTAGAGTTGTAAGTGTCAATCTTGCTAAGTAAAACTGAGGCCAAACCCCACAGATTCAGTACCATACTATTACACATCCACCCACCGAGATACATGTGTTTTCCATTTGTTCTCTAAAATGTTAAAAAAGTCAATGAATATACTATTCACATGAAAATATCATTTCCATATCATAAATTCACCAAAAATCCCACATGTATATAAGATAAGTCACATAAGTCCACCTTTCATTCAAAATGATTTTGAAATCTGACTCACACCAAAATAGCCCACAACACTTTTCACATTTCCTTAACACTTCCACAAATCTATTAAAAATTTTAATAAAATCATTCCAATATATTAAAAATATCACAAAAACCTACTCAATTGTTATATAATACCCTTTTTACCTTCAAAATCATTTTATCATCAAACTTACACGAAATAGCCCAAAATCATGTTTCGCTCCAACATCACAATTTAATAAAAAATTTCATAAATTTAAAAATCATTCTAAAAATTCATGACATATTAAAACATCATTTCACCTTTAAAAACACCATAATAGGTGAACACACATTCCCAAAAGTACATATGAACCTTTTTACCACTTTTTTAACCAACTAAAACATTTACAATTTTCATAAAAAGAATCGAAGTGTTGTAAATATGTCTTGCACACAAAACTCATTTCAAAACCCGAAGATAAGACCAAAACCCTACCGATTCCTATCTAAAACCAAATTGGAAGACCTAGAGGCATTTATAAAACCACTTTCATGTTTTATAAAATCACCTTGAATAATACTACAAATGATCCAAATGAAAACACACATTTTCATAAAATACTCTCAAGAAGTATAAAAACCTTTTACACATAAAACCTATTAAAAAACCATCTTTTTAGGCCCAAATGACACTAATACATTACCAAAAAAGAATTTTCAGGCCAAAAAATATTTAGTAAACCAATTCCATATGTCATAAAATACTCCCAAATAATACCCCATGAGTTACACATGAAATCACCCAATTTCAAGTTAAAATGAAAATATAAAATAAAACACTTATCCAAATTAATCGTAAATAGTTTTAGAATCACAAAAAACATATTTTGAATATAAAAAATTAATAAATACGGAAATCTAACTCATCCATAATTGTTTACACATGGAACCACCTACTGAAAGTGTCAAATTCCTAAAAACTTGGTGCGAAACATCAACCGCACCACTATCGCACCACAAGAATGATATATCCATCCCTAGAACACAATATTTGACAAAAAATACACCAAATTGAACCCTCGGTTCGAAACCTATCTTCTGGACATTCTATAAATTCATGAAAGTGGGAGTAAACCCTAAAGAGAAGGAAGGAATTGAAGAGAGAAACACTTACCCAAAATAATCTTGAAGAAAACGACCCTAAATTCACCCACATCTGAATTTGAAAACATACAAAAATTCATCAGAGGTTCTAACAAGGATTAGGAGATCTTCTAGGAACTATAATGGGGGAAAAATATTAATAAAATAAGGAGTTATGAAAGGATCAATTTACCTCTCTAAATTTCAATGATTTCTGAAATCTAGAGCTATTTCGACCACATTATCAATTCTATAGAGCTCCAAATTTTGGGAAAAGGGAATGGGGGCACGCCTTAGGTATGTGGTCTCGGGTGAGAGTTGGAATCACAAAATGAATACAAATAGTGAAGGAGATATTAAAGAATTAAAAATAATTCTTATGCAGAAAATGGGCTTTCCGGCAGGCCCAATCTCTTAAATAAAAACCCATATCCCCCATGATTATGGATTCATAAATGGTAAATTTCATATGTTTGTGTTAATAGGTCAGGGTATGACAATTAGGAATTAGAATGGATGAATAATGTTTTAAAAAGGTAGAGTTATAAAGCAATCAATTTTTTTTAAATCTGGAATTAGGCTCACGGTTTGGCCCAATTCATAAAAACTCACCAATTCCTCTATAAATGATTGGAAACCCCTCAAAACAAAGAATTAATAGGAATGAAATGGAATTTAACATAATAATAAGTCATTTATGTGAAAATTCTCCCCACCATGAAAAATTTCCACCCCGAAATGTCAAATCAAAGACAATGTAACAACCAACCCCAAATGAGAAACCAAGAGGTACTCCCTTGTCAGGATTCACCCCAAAAGGTCAAAACACCTCCAATGATCAATTAAGAAAGGAATAATCTCATAAACAAATTAAAACACATTCCTGAAATGATCAATCACATTCAACCTTTATCCCAAAATAAAACTCCTTAAGAACACTCCAAACAAGACTCAAGCAATTCACCCAAATGAACAACAACATCGAACAAGGTTACACTTAACTTGCTATAACTATACCACTGGGCACTCTCCAATATCAACCTTTACACATGATATATATAGATAGATTTATATCTACAAAAGATACTACTTACCACCAAGCAAAGATCATGGATAAATATGAGTTACTGGTATGGGGGAACAAAAATAGGCTCCCCACCATAAAAGACAACCTATATTTTTCCCGAGACAGAATCAGGACACTAATAGGGGAGGCCAGAATGGACTCCCCGGTACAACAGGTATACTTCCATCAGATCTTTATGAATGAACTTATATAAGACCCGTAGTGGGTCTCCCCACCATAAGAACCAACAATCATAACTGACCCGCATGGGCCAGTACAGAAAGACCCCAAAATTTGACGAATTGGGACGGTCACATGGTTAGTCCGCACGATTTGGGAAACCATGCGCTAACACTGTGGATCCATCCATACACATGGTTTTTATGGTCATGGTCACTATAAACCTAGTTAAAAACGTGTTCTCAACTAGTCTTGTGAAACTCCAAACCTTTATCGAAAACTCAGTGGAAACCAAAGGGGGAGAGAATAACATTGGGCGATGACATGGGTACATGGCCCTCCTCCTATCTTTACTGAACAAGAAAAATAGAAGAAATATGACGACACCATAGGTTTAAACTCTTCCTAACTTTCATACTGAGGATTGGACTTTGTACAAGGGTTTAAACAACCCTGTGATTTCCCCTGACTACAAGCCATCTTCTCTCCGAGACCTATGGCTGGAGCTCAAATGATTGTGGCATCTTTGTTCTCACAGTTAGGCTTTGGAAACACCATGAACGAGAATTATTCTATTGGTGAAACAAATAACTACAATACAATCCCTGATAAGTTTTCCAAGATATAACACATTCCGAACTCACTTTACCCTAACATGATATTTCACTGAAACAATGGCATAGAAGATGCACACACATCACACCTTGTTTGTTCAGGTGAGAAACAATAGAAGTAAAGTAAAGCAATACTAACCTTCCTCTAAAATGGAATATTTTAATTCTCTTCCAAGAGATACATTCTCCCAACATAATAGAGACTCTCAGATGATTTCCCAACCTTTACCTTTAAGGTCAATCGAGCACAGGACATCACAAGGAATCACCAAACATGACCATTGCTACTGATATAAACAACGCATGGATAGGGACCGTATACAACATCCCCAAACAACACACAATTCTAGAAAGTTTCCACAATATCATATAATGACCATATTTCCCACATGTGTGGTTTAACATGCACTCATGATTCAAATAATCTGTGAATAACCCAGATGCCCTCTTAGACACCATTGAGACACTCATCCCCACTAACAACCCTAGACCACTTCCAGCTTCGACGAATTAAGAAACATAAGAAACTAAGGTCTCTATAATCCTTCCACGAGAACTCTACCGCTATAAGTGGATCGAAAAATAGAATATAGGAATGGGTGTATAATCAATCAACAAATATTGATAAAATATTCATTATTTTGATCAACATGAGGATTTTCCAATGGAGAAACAATCTGGGTTACACTTCAGTTATGCATTAACCATTAATGGGGGCACACCCTATCCAATGAGAGAACCCAAGGACCCAACCAAGAGAGTCCATTGGTCAAAAAATCCATAAACTAGATCCAAACACATGAATGTAACAACCATAAGGGTGTCACAAAACATATCTCAGAAGAGACTACTAACTGATCCTTCTACCTAAATTGTCGTCCAAACACGAACCCAAAACACGGTTCGAACAAGAGGGGTTCTTGAACTAAAAATACCCCACAACATCATCATTTTCCAAAAACACATAATATAATCCAGCCCAAATAATTCATCCAGACATCATGTTTTAATTTGAAAACATTTATTGAAAACAAATAGTTCAGCGGATAGTGTATCCACCAATGGTACCCCATGGGCCTTACACATGCATGTTTCTTTGCCACACCGGGAACCCTCCTCATATCCATCCCAACAATCATTTATTTGTACCATCAACCATCCATAATCCCAGATAACCCCATGCATGTGGTTTCTCATGGAAATACCAAAGGATTAAAAAAATATTCCCACTATTCAAAACCAAAATGGTAAACCAACACCTCCTTTTTCTCAACACCGCTAACCAAAAGATCAAAATAACAACTCACATCATAAAAAAAATTTCAAAAAGACACAACCATTTTGAAAATAAATCACTTTCATGATATTCAAATCAATTTCAAAAAATCTCATACCATTAAAATACCCTTTTGTTGTTTAGAAAACACTATTGGAAACACATTCCAAACCCAACATCAATATAGCTCCTTCTTTCAAAAGAGGTGTAAGCACACTATTTTCCATTTAAAAAAATTCTGAAAATTCATTTCCACCATTTCATTAACCAAACAATTCCCTCTTTATTTGAAAATTATTTCATAAAAAAACTTTACGCTTCTTAAAACAATGTCATTTTAAAACCAAAGTTCCTAGATTTCAAAACTAAAGAACTCAGAAACAATGCAAGAGGAAACTAGATTCAGTGGGTTAATTTGAAATATGTAGGGTGACCATATTCTAATCACTTCACTATCACAGAGAGTGTTCTAGGGAAGATCCATGTCTCCACATGGCTTTCTAGGCCCTGTGAGCTCTCTGAGACCATTAACCCAACTCTCTTTTCATTTCCCATAACCATTATCAAATGAAGAAAACCAAAGGACTTAGATAAATTCTAACTTCCACTGGAAACATGAATCCTATAATGTGGTGTGCTGATCAGGCACACTACCGATTACTAGAATACAAAGTCCCTACAATCCTAACTCCATAATATCATGACTCTTCCCCAAATAACATGATCCAAAGACTTAAACTGAACCGCCTTTGATACCATTTTGTCATGAACCGAATCGTGTTTCCACCAAACCTGGCCCCAATCCCAGCCTGTGACAAGGCCCGAATGGTGTTATTGATCCCCATGGGCCTGAACAAGTGCCCGAGTGTCATATAATGAGAATTGGGAACGATTTACCCGATTTTATAAACATTAAACAACAAAAAAATCAATAAAACAAATATAGATTTTTCAACTAAAACCATCTTTAAAAAAAATCAGAAATGAATTACATAAGTTAAAAGTATGTTTAAAGACCATTAAAACGTTACAAAATCAAATAAGGATATCCCATGAACCTCCACAAGGCAAGAGGAACCTCCCTTGATCCATACCCACAAGTATTCACCACCAAGGACCTACTAGAAACATGAACTACTGGCACTAAAAACTGTACCCAACCGGCAACAACAAAAATTACCAAGTCTACTTACTCCCAAGGGTGTAAGTAGGGTGTTAGCCAATTCCTAGTAAGATACCACCACTAAGAGATTCCATGTGATAAACATTTAAATATGAAAAGCATGCAAGTTTTCAAAAACATGAAATGCTAGTTACTATTTCTAAAAATGCATCATTAAATAAATATATTTTTTAGGCAGGCCAATTTAAAGAGTAAAAACATTTAAAATGAATACAAAATCTACTGAATTTTCCAGCCACTCATACTGTATTCCGATTGTAAGCACAAAATTTCTAGTGAGAATAAGCAATGAGAAATAACCCATAGGCACTAGCTAGTTGTGGATCCCGGATACCTTGTATCTCGGTGAGAGTAACCATGACAAATATCTATTCTCAGGCACGATCCACTAGTAAGGAACATACCCATAACCTAGTGGTCCCCAATCATCATCATCATCATAGTTTAGTAAGAGTTGTTAGCATCAATTTTGCTAAGTGAAACTGAGGCCTAACCCCACGGATTCACATGCATACTAGTACACGTCTACCCACCTAGATACACGGGTTTTCCCTTTGTGCTCGAAAAAGATCAAAAAGTCAATGAATATACTTTTCACATGAAAATATAGTTTCCATATCATAAATTCAGCAAACATCACGCATGAATAGAACACAATTCCCAAAATTCCACCTTTCATTCAAAATGATTTTGAAATCCGACTCACACCAAAATAGCCAACAACACTTTTCACATTTCATTAACACTTCCACAATTTCATTAAACAATTTTATAAAACCATTATAACATATTAAAACTGTCATAATAGCCTAATCACTTGTTACATAATACCCTTTTACCTTTAAAATCATTTTATCATCAAACCTACACGAAATTGCCCACAAACAATTTTCGGTCCAACATTACAATTTAATAAAAAATTTCATAAATTTACAAAACATTCTAAAAATGTTTGACATCTTCAAACAAAATTTCACCTTTTAAAACACCATAATATCTGAACACACCTACCAAAAAGTACATATACACCTTTTTTCCACTTTGTTTAACCAACTAAAACATTTACAATTTTCATAAAAAGAACCCAAGTGTGGTAAATATGTCTTCCTCACAAAACTCATTTCAAAACCCCATGTTAAGACCAAAAACCATACCAAATCCTATCCAAAAAATTATTTGAAGCCCTATAGACATTTATAAAACCACTTTAATGTTTTATAAAATAACCTTGAATAATACTACAAATGATCCAAATGAAAACACACATTTTCATAAAATACTCTCAAGAAGTATAATAATTTTTTGCACATAAAACCTATTAGAAAACCCTCATTTTAGGCCCAAATGACACTAATACACTACCAAACCATAATTTTCACGCCAAAAAATATTTATTAAACCAATTCCATATGACATAAAATACACCAAAATAATACCCATGAGTTACACACGAAAACAACCAATTTCATGTCTAAATGCAACTATAAAATAAAACAGTTATCCAAATAAATCATAAAGAGTTTTTTAATCACACATAACATATGAGTAATATTAAAAATTAATAAATACAGCATGATAACTCATCAATAACTATTTACACATGGAACCACATACTGATAGTGTCGAATCTCTCAAAGCATGATGCGAAACATCAACCACACCCCTACCGCACCAAAAATAATATAAATCCATCCCTAGAAAACAATATTTGAACAAAAATACACCAAATAAAAACCTAGTTTCAAACCCTAACTTATAGACATTAAATAAATTCTTGGATGATGGAGGAAACCCTATAGAGAAGGAATGAATTGAAGAGAGAAACCCTTAATCAAAATAATCTTGAAGAAAACGACCCTAAATCCACCAGCATCTGAATTTGAAAAAATCCAAAAACTCATGGGAGGTTCTAAAAAATATTAGGATATCTTTTAGGAATTTGAATGGTGTAAAAGATTTAAAATAGAAGGAGTTATGAAAGGATCAATTTACCTCTCTAAATGTGGACGATTTCTGAAATCCAGGGATATTTCAACCGATTTCACGATTCTATCGAGCTCCAAAATGTGGGAAGAGGGAATGGGGGTGCGCCTTAGGTAATTGGGCTTGGGTGAGAGTTTAATCACAGAAAACCCCAAATATTTAAAGAGATATTAAAGAATTAAATTTTATTTTTATTGCAGAAAATGGTATTTCGGGCAAGCCCAATCCCTTAAATAAAAAACCCATATCCACCTGGATTATGGATTCTTAAATGGTCCAAATTCATATGGTGGTGTTAATAGGTCAGGGGATGACAATTAGGAATTTCAATGGGTGAAAATGTTTAAAAAATAAAGAGTTATAAATGTTTGGGAAACCCTCAAAACAAATAATGAATTGAAATTAAATGGAATTTAACCCTAAAATTAGTCATGTATGTGACAGAGGGCTTTAGTTTTTCACAACACGGGCCCCAGGGGACGGTTCATGATAGACAAGGGTCAATTAAATGATTATATTTCAGAACATAGATGATAAGGGTATCATTTATTCATCCAATATAATTAAATAGTTGTTAGAGAGATTTTATAATATTATTTTTACCCATAATTTTTGTATTTACCTATAACTGCAATAATAAATAAATTACTAAGGTTTATATTCATATTACCCAAATATAAATGTAACCTATATATATTACTTGAACCAAATTATTCTAAATATGTAACATAATTTCAAAAATATAAATCAAAGAGGTTTTAGTAATTTATTAAATGTCAATCCATTCATCAAAATGAAAAATGGTGGTTTAAAAGATAAAACATTGCAAAATATTGAAATTTTTTCACATCTAAATTCAATATAATATTAATTCAAATGGAAAAAATTTTATTTAAATGTAAAAATATATTATATTTTTTATTTTAAAAAAATATATAATATAATTTATCATGTTAAATTATTTTTATTTTTTTTCAATTATAATTTTTTATATTTTAATAATTTTTAAAAACATATAACTTATCAAACATATATTAAAAATCATCCAAAGTAAATTTTCATATCTAAATCCCAAATAATAAGTTTATTTTATTAAATATTATATATAATAGTTTCAACTGATATATTTAAATTGGAAATTTTATCAAAAGGTAGTAAAACTGCATTTTTTTAATATACATTTTTATCCGAAAAATGAAATCTTTTTTTATTATCATGTATTGAAAATTTATAAGATGACTGGTAAAATTATATGTAATATTTAGAATTTAAAATTTTGTTAATACTATTCATAACCATTAATTTAATGAATTGCTTAAATATTATATTAATTAATAATATGATATTAATATATTTTTTTAGGAAACTGGGACATTTGGGTAATGCCATGAAAATCATTATTGTTTGTATCATAAGATCAACATGGGGTTGAATAATCATAATTGAAGAAAAAAATTAAATATATTTATAAATGAAAATATTAGAATGCCTTGGGCTGTTAAACCCATTATATAGTGGGTCAACTAATCAAATGGTAATTGAGCAATATATTAAGTCTTTGGATAAGAAATTTATTGCATTGGGATGCAGCGAAAAGTGAAATGTTTCACATATTGTGTATTTTTTCAATGGTGATGATGATCAATGGTGGTCATTGATCCAGACTACTATGGTGGAAGATTTAATAGAACTCATGGAATCTAAAGATTTTAAGAGAACATTCTTTGACAAATATTTCCCTCATGAGAAAAAAATAGATTTAAAAATTTTCATAGTTTAAAGAATAAATGGAGAATATTTTGTTGCAAAGTATAAATCTACCTCTTTATGGATAAAGAGGTGTGATACAAATATCCTGTTAAAAATGGAGTGGAATATTGAAAATTTCATTGATTTTCTTATGAAAATTCCTCAACAGGCACTAGTGCCTCAACATTTTTCTACATACGAAGAAATAGTTTTATGATCAATTAATATAAAGAAAGAATTATGAATGTCTTATGATATAAATGGAAATCAATAGAAGAAGAGGAAGGAAGATAAAATAATAGATAATGTGATAAAGTGAAAGAATTATTTTCACACTTGTGATAAATAAGGAAATAATCACACAGTTACTTGCTTGAAAGGATTGAGAGTTTGTTATAGGTGAAGAGAATATGGACATGTTGTTAAGGAATATAAAGGGATGAAGTAAAAACCTGCTATTAAGTGTTAAAATTGCAAGGAAATGGGGTATTATGCAATCAAATACAATAAGAATCAAGTAAATATACCTAAAATGATGATAACGTAACGAGGTAAATCATATGTAATTGAAACAAAAAAAGTGGAATTATTAATGTTATTATATATTCGGCTATAATATATTTTTTAAATTTTAATTTATATATTATTTTATCACTATTTGATTTATGAAATATATATGGATTTTACTACAACAATTTTTCAATAAATATTTGAGATCATATGTCTAATTGTTCCAAGAAAATTGATTTAGTCGAATGTTAATCTTTTTGTAAAAAACATGGTTGATGGAAAGATAAACATTAATATATTTCTAATATTGATAGAATGTTGTTTGGATAAGGAAATTATTGATTTGGATATGTGCCTACCACCATGGAACTGATTAATGATATGAAAAAAATGTTTTTTATGCTATCATTAATTTTGTTTAAAACCCTTTTAAATTTATATAATATATACAATAACTTGTGTTTTACTTATGGAATAAGTAATAATGCATGTTTCTAATATGTTATTTAGTAGTTCATGTTATTACTATATTTTAAGAGAATACACGATGAAGGTGATCACATGTTCAAAATTTGATGATTAAAGTGATACATTTTTTGATTGAAGGATAATGATATTATGATTTTGTGAATTCATATACCTTCTAATGAAAGGGTTGGATTATAATCTTTTTGAAAAGCTAACCATTAATGAAGTGTTTTACGTTTAATGTTTTATTAGTCTATGGAGGTTAATGTATTACTCCACCATATGATGTATCAGTTTCTAATAAATGAATTAGAAATAGTTCAATTCACAACCAAGGGATAATATTGGTCTGATTAAATATAAATAATCCATAAGTTAAATTTACATACATTCATAGATAATGAAAGAATAAATCAAATCCTGGAAAACCGTTTTTTATTTTTTTATCCAATTATAATAATTTATTATGATATTAATGACATTTATTCAAACATCTAGTTCATTGTTTTGTGGTAATAAAATTTATCCTAAAAATATTTCTTAACACTATCCATCAGAACATAATAGTATTATTTCTCTTCCATGTATTTGTTTTCATTAATGTTCTCTTATTCAGAAGTGCAGTTTTGTGGTGACCTTTGCATTTCCATTACCCTATTATTAATAATTTGTGCTATTGACCATATTTACATCGTGGGGTTTTCAATAATACTATTCTAAAATATCAAACCATTGAATATTTATTGTAAGTTAAAATTGTGAGGAAACAATTTAATTTTGGTGGGGAGAATGTAACACCACAAAATTATATTGTACGAACATTGTATTTAATAGAATGTATGACATAAAACACCAGTCATAGAAAGGAATATAACATTATAAACCATTATGATATATTTTTTATTTTAAATAAAAATATTCTATATGTTTTAATTCATGCATCACTGAGTTATATTGCTTTACACAAAAGAACAACTTTGTTTGGCAGTTTGCGTTATATTAAATATTGAGTTTTACAAATCAATATTATATTGATAAAATATTATTATTAATATTATAAGATAAAAAAACGTGTTAAATTGATGGTCATGTATAGGAATAACTTACATATGACACAACATGATTTAATTCACTAGTTACAAATTAATTAGAATTTAATATAAGAAACAATTGAATATAAAGGGAATGCTTTTATAAACAAACTAATTTAATGATAATAAAGCTGTTTTATCTTAATAAGATAAAAAATTTCTATTAGTGAGTGATATTAATTTAATTTTTATATTATATATTAAATCAATTTTTTTACATTCCTCCAATAGATATTATATGCATAATATAATAACAAACACTATTTTATACATAAAAACTTATAATTTTTTAAAGGTAGTTTTACCACAATTTAATGATGGAAATATTTTAAATTTGAATTTTAACAATTTTATTAATATTAGAAGTAGAAATAAAAATTCAATTAGAATGTAAAATTGTAATATTAGGTTACATTTGTTTTTTTCTATTTTTTTGTAATGTTTATGTTTTTGATGAATAGTTAAAAATACTGAATTTTAATTCAATATTGATTCTCACATAAGTTATTTATAAGGATAAATAAAATTTTTTACGGGATTAAAATATTAATTAGACAAATTTAACATATATTAATCCCATGTAGGCCATTTTAATATTTTTCACATTAAAATTGTATATAATATCATAGTAATGTTTTGATCGCTTTTTCATTAAAACCATGCATTGTCATCCCATCTGTGGGATTAATTTTAATTTAATTTCATCCACTTATGTGATTATAATTTTTAAAGAAGATTTAAATATTTTTTAACAAAATAATTTATATTATTAAATATGATAATATTAGTTTTGTTTTTAAATAAAAAATTACTGAAACATAGTAAAATTAATAATAATGGTTAAGAGAAAGAATAGTGTTACAATGGAAAATAACATAAACATAAGGTATGAAATGACATAGTAACTTTTAAAAAATTCATTTCATGTTCATATTTTGTCCATATATTGCATTTTATTGAATTTGGTATACTATTTGATCCATTTTACATGAAAAAAATGTGGGTGGAATTCCCTTTTAAAAAAATTACAAGAATGCCACCCCTCGTCCATTATAAAATAACACTCACCCATACAACATATTAACACCAATATAGACCATTGTCTCTCAAAAAATATACCCAAATAATCCACGAAAATATGTCACATAATTATAGAATCCTAAAATTGGTCATAAAGGAAACCAAAGAAGCCCTTCAGTGTAAACTAAAACGAGTTACCTGAAAAAGAGGCAACATTCATCGATGTGCATTTTTGTTGTATATTTTTCTCTAGACCTTAAATTACTATTATTAGATGATTATATAAATAAATAACTATCTTATATATACTTAATAATCTTTATGTTATGATTTATAACAACATATATACACACATCCATCAAATGGGTAACGATGTTACCGTTTGTGTACGCCGAATTTCTCCCTCGCAAAACAATGTAGTTCATTTTGTCCTATACCGCCTGTCACAGTTGATAATTGCGATTTACATACATTTTTTTTGATATATATATTATTTAATTTTTCTTAATAAATATTTAATTTTTATATAACACATACTTTCATTCTTTTAATTTTATGTCAATATGATATGTTCGTTTATGGACATGTGGACTACCATCTCCTCAAAGCGATATGATAGGTTCACACATTACACGGAATATATTATGGATGTATTTTATTTAATATATTTGAAATTAATATCATCTTTTATATATCAATTAAAAATTTATATTTCATTAAATATAATATTTCATTTTATTTATTATCCTTTCACAGACCGAAAAAGTGATAACGTCTCTCTCGAATGTGTAGACTACCGCCTCCCCAATATTATGAGATTAATTTTACATAATTTTTTATATATATTATAATGTGATTAAATAATATTAAATTTTTTGATATAATGATCATTATGGAAAGATATATGTTTCTTACATTATTTCCATTACAATCATTAAAAAAATTTAATGTTACTCTTGCGTATGTACGACCCACTATCTCCATGATTGTAACATTGATTCAATTTTCCAAACCATATTTCCTGATATTTTTTAAAATTATAAATATTGAATTTATATTATTCTTATTTAATTATTAATAATTTTTTCATTTGTGTAAAATCACCCTTTTGACCATAGTTGACATCCCAAATTCATTTTTCACATATATGCTGAATATGGTCAAAACACCCGATGTAAACAAACTTGTTTACATAATTGTTTAAACAATTTTAATTAGTAAATTAAATATAATGATAATAATGAAAAAATGATTTGAATAATGTAAATAACTAAAATAAGTTTATTATTCATCAATATAAAGACACACATGACACGTCAGACTCTATGTAATGGATTTCCACCTCACGTTTTATATCTATGAAATAAATTTCATATTCACCACTTACTTCTTTTGTGTACATTATCTACTACCCCTTTTGGAATATTATGTAATAAATCATTTCATATTAATGTAATTTGTGGTTTTTCTTTTAATTATCTCATCCAAGGTCTTTTACATGATGATTACAATGTTGTAAATGTTATATTTGCAATATCACTTCATGTTGTGACTATTATCCTTATCTTGAAATAATTAATTATTTGTGATCATTTTAATGGAATATTAAATTTATTTTTAATATAAATATTTTCATGAAATGTTTATTAATATTTCCTAAACCGTATTATATTTTTAAAAATGATGTTCACTTTGATAGTTATTTGATTAAATAGTGAATTAATGATAAATTCATATCTTTTATTAGATAAAAATATTTTATAATAAAATTGGTTTTTGAATTTAAATTGAGTATTTGGTAAATTGGGAATGATTTAGACATTAAATACATTGTTTTTTGGTCGTTTAACGAAATCCCTAATGGTTGGGTCCGTTTAATGGAAGCATTGTGATGTATCTGTAGTCTCATGGGATGAATGAGTTTGCCAAATTAGAATAATTTAAACTGTCGTGATGATAAATATTGATGGTAAAGGTATCATCTGCTAGGGAAAATGAGATAAAATAATTAATAATTTAATTTATTTATAATTTAGTTATTATTATTATTTTCCATTGGAATTTTTCATGGACAATATCTATGAATTCATTTCATTCTCAATTTATCGACTAAATGGAATGTGTTTGAGTTATTCACCATGCCATATTTATTATGCCATATCTAGTTATTTAAATGGCATGTTCTCTTAGTTATTTACCATGAAATGTTGATTTATTCGTATTGATCAGTTATTTAATCTACTTTACATAACATTTCTAAGCATTTGAGCCCACCATTAATATGTTTACTTTCTCCAGGTTATGACTAGAAATGTTTTGTATCTATTTCAAGGATGATCATATTTTACTTATTTTATGATTTATTTTATTTTACAAATTTATTATTATTATAATATATGTATTATATTTTTCAAAAACATATAAACTATTTTCCCCTAATAATTTTATTCCTTGTAATCATGGTAATGAAATAATGAATGGAATCAGCTCTAAGATTTAGGGGTTGGGGCATTACAAAATATTATCTAAATAGTTTGTTAATTAATATTTTTCACCAAAAACGATGATGGTCTATTCAAAATCCTATTTAATTTATTGAACACCCAAAAATTTTTTATTCATAAATAAATATTTCATTAAAATGCCTGAAAATAAATATTTATTATATATTTAGTATAATAAATAATTATATTTTTATTCACATGATGAATAATCAATATTAATTTAATTTATGAGATCAATATAACATTAAAAAAATTATCCCTCAACCATAAGAAAAAAATTTATTCAATTAATTAATATAAATATAATATAATCGATATCCAAAAAATAATTAGTGTGGGAACCACTAGGATTTCATCTCATTGGAAATATTTGGGAATGCCTAAAGTCTATAATTAATGTCTAGAAAAGGGAAAAGTCACTGTGGTGAATGAACATAATGTCCCAAAATCGACAAACACATACAATCACTCACAGTGTAAAATATTCTTTTTGTCAAAATATATCATCATAGAGGTTAAACAATGGTTTCATCAACAGAGTTAATAAATATGTCTTTCTTTGACTATCTGAAATGATGATGTCATTACACAATTTCCATAAAATTTAATGTGATGGTTCTATTCCAATCAAAGCGATGATATATCTTATTCCATATTGATAAAAGAGAAAAATCGTTCCTCACCTTTTCCATCAATAAATGTCAATCATGATGAACCCAATATACCCTACATCCCCACAATATAAGTCATGATAGGTTTGGTTAGTAAATCTAAGTGTGTGAGTCATGATATAGATTAATGATAATCATAGAGTCTATGTAAAATTACACACAGTTGTAGATTAAAATATCCATTGACACTAAAACATGCATCCTTCATACTAGAAGGTCTGTTCTCATAATCTCATATCATAGAGATTACCAAGTGTGAACCTTATGAGAAGAAGCATAATCTACTTACAAGCACTCATGCCTGATAGTATATATACTATGTGTCTAATCGTAGTACATTATCTTGGCACATAACAAAATTATGAATATTGTCCTATCACTTCAAGGATCTCATAATAGAGATTAACTCCAATGACCTTATCAATTGGAAAATGCTCTAGGATTTTATTACATTAAATCCATGAAGAAACAATGCACAATATTTAATAAGGTGCTTAATTCATATTCAATACATCCAATGAACCTGTACCCAAAGTTCCATCAGTTGGTCCTAAGAAACCAATTGCAAAAAAAAAATTAATTATAATTGTATAAATTCTTATATTTTCATAAAAATTATATGTTTTTTTCTTTTTAAATAAATATGAAATGAATTTAATATAAATTTTATTTTAGTGTGATAAAACACAAACAATATTTTTGCCTAATTTTTAATTTCAATTAATGAATTTTTTTGATGAATTCAAGGACTCTCAAAATAATTTTTATTTTAATAAAATAATACTATTAAATAATACTAATTTAATATAATTTATAATATACATTTTATGGAACCAAATGTAATTGTTATAAGGGTTCAAATATGTTCTTTACAAAAAATAATAATTTGTTAACAAATGTTCATTCATGTTTTGAAATTAAAAATTCACATATTTAGAAAATTATTTTGATAAGATAAATATTATATTTGGAATAATCAAACTTAAATTATTCAATAGTGATTTTTTTATAATTTGGAATTGTAGTATGTTTATCAAGTGAAAATAAACCCTATATAAATATACAAGGTGTATTATAAAATCCTAATTACCAAAAAGTGATGTAGAAAATAATACAATGGTAAAAAAACAAAATATAGGTTTTCCATTTATAAATATTCATCTTTATGGTGAATTTATTAATTTTATAAAGCCTTTATTTGTTCTCCAAAACCTATACTTTATTTTAGGTTTTAAATTATTTCTTTATGACGTGAATCAAATCCACATCAAGAAGGGTAATATTTTAATGATTTAGACCATTATTCTTATAAAATAATGAAAACCTATTATATTACTTATATACAGTGGGAAACAAATAGGAAGATTCATGGTTTTGATTATTTTATTTTATAGAATCCAAAACCTTTTTTTGGGAATTAATAATGAAGTCCACTAACTTTTATTATATAAATAAACCAAATATCCAATTAAAAGTTACTAAGAAACCTTGGATCACATAATTTATATTATATCCCCTCTTGGGAGTTCTTATAAGGCCTCTAATCTCTCAAGAATCTCATCTTAATATTTTGGAATCACTGAATCAATGTAAGGGATGTCACTATCTTCTTTTCAATTAGAACACCCTCTCTATATTTATTCTTTATAATATCAATTGTTTATATTTTAATGAAATTATAAATGTAATTATAGAGTAAAATTGATGTTATTATATTAATATATCCTTTAACCCACTTGTTATATCCTTTACCTAAGCCATTATTATGTCTAATTTTGTAAGGGACATCACTCTATTCTATTCAATTCAAGTACATTATTTTTATTTAGAATTTTGAAACATGAATGGTTATGGTTTGATGAATTTATACAGTTATATATTACATATAATTGATTTAATAATACTTATATATCACTTATCGCCTATCATTATATAATTTACATACGACATTATTGTGCTATGATTTAGTAAGGGATATCGCTCTCTTATTTATATTAAAGAACTTACCTTATTTCATGCCTCTAAATTTAATTTTTGATCATTTGGGTGAGTTCTCCTATATCCGAATTACTAATATTCAGATTTCAATGTGCTGATATACCTATTTCATTGTCATTTATCCAACCAATGAACCTTTATGTACACACAATATGCTACTAAAATTGTCCTGAGATTTTTAGTTCCAAATCATAGGGACCACCCACTCTTATTTTTAATAGATAAACCTTTATTGTATTTAGAAATTTTAATCAGAATTATTTATTTAGACATGAATATTTAAAGACACCTATATAGTTAAATGTTTCCTAAATAATTAGCGATCATTTATCGCCTTATTATAGAATTTACCTAAGACGTTACTATGATGAAATTTAGTAAGTGAACATCTTCTCATGTTTATTAAATCATCTTATTCACATTATTCCTTTAATTTCCAATTCATAATGATGGGATATTTTTTTGGGAATCGATTTTACTAACCATTTTATGTCTAAATGATTATGGACCACTTTCTCTTTCATTAAACGATTTTATGAATCATTACATAGTTTTGTGGAATTAAATATGATGAAATATAATCCTATATCGATTGATATATATGGAACACTTATGCATGTATGTGATTTGAAGGAAACATGTTCCCCAAGAATTATATAGCACACCAATTCCTTGGTTAATATTTTAGACTCGTGAGAATTAATGAATGGGATGAGGGAGTGAACTTAATCAATTAATGGAATTCATCCTCTTTGTTATTATGCCATGTATGTTATCCTTAACCTATGTTTATGATTTCATGTTTAATGTTGTTTCCAAATTCCCATGTTGCATTTATGTTATCATTCAATATCATACCTCTTTTTTCCTATTTATTATTATAACCCCTTTTATGTACCATATATATTTATATTGTCTAAAATGAAATACATTCACCATGTTATTATTTTTCCCATATTGATCTTAATACCTCACCCCTTTCATATGTATCTCCCCATGATATCCCAAACATATTTAAGAATGACTGAAAAGTATGGTCATGCTAAATATTTTCTCAATAATACCAAAGTATCCCATGTTTAATTTATCAGGTAATGTACCTAATTACTCATAGACACCTGAATTATTATTCTTCAGGGTTGTACTATGAGTATTTATATGTAGTAAATCATGAATTGATGTATAATAAAGAGTAGTGTTGTCATAGAAATGCCTCAGATGGATAGATTATATCTAAGAACGACATATCTAGAAAAAAAATCTATAATGTTAGTCTTGGTATAATCGGGCCTTCCAAACTGATATAAAACAACCTAATGCACTCACGAAGAATCCCTAAAAACTGGTCTATAAGAAAACTTTCTAAGATGGAGTTATTTTTATGGATAGAAGGCACACTATAGCAAACAAAAAAACAATCCAAAACACTTCCCAAACATATTTTCCTAAATATGATGGTCACTTCCATATCCCCTTTATTTACTACCAGCATAATGGTCAGATGGAATTGGAGAACAAACCTAAACTGAATATCATCCCTCAATCCCAACTCAATCCTCTGATATTACAGGTAATCATTTTTGTATAGATCTAATTCCAAATAAACCAACTCTAAAAAAATATAGAATACTATATAGAGATACTCTTCAATTTGTCTAATGTTAGAAACTATCAGGTATTTTCCCCACTAAATTTAATTGGATAAAACTAATGGTGATATATTTTCATAAAATATACCCAGGTAAGATCCTCTAACAACATAGATTTCAAATTGGAGTCCCACAATCCCCTTCTTATGCCCTCAATAATATATATGGAAAAAACTAACTATGTGTATAATAGAGTCTTCAAAAATTTGGTGATACCCTCAATCTACCCAATACACTCCCCATATTCCTAAGGTCCTTTATCACAATGGAATATAGCTGTATTATTCGTAGTAATTTCTAAGACTCATTCCACCACCCATATCTGATTTTTAACACCTTCTTGACATAGAGTATAAATAGTATATTATACAATAGCTACCAAAGAAGGGTCTATTGGAAAACATTTCCTATATAACATATCTCGGAACATCCCCACATGGATTTAGTAGTGCTCTTCTAGGAGGTATTTGTCACAGCCTATCCCTACAGAGATCAATCCACAACTTCCCCAAGACCGCCTCCTTAGGTTTGGGGATGGTGACCAGTGTCGAAAGAATAACTAACACTAGGAGGACATTTCCTAAATACCTAGACAGACATGAAAATCTAAATTTAAAATCATAGAGGAATAAAATGAAATGATACAAAATACTAGGGAAACAACATTGTATTTAAATCCTCTAAACTATAAAAGAGTACTATATTGTAATAATAAAAGTAGAGCAAAGAAAAAATACTTGTCCTATTTGAAATATTTCATATCGTGAAGAAATAGAATGTAATTTAAATGTGATGAGCGATCACATTTCATGGTCACCATGTTTTGAACCCCATATGTGGTACATGGCACCATGTATCCCATAGATACTATGTAATCATCATCAAACTATCCTTCATCTTCGTAAGACATGCCATGTGTGGGAAATACCCACATAGGGGTGAGTATGTACATAACATGTAGGATGCATTGAAATATGAAGTGGGATAAATAAAAGAATCAAAAAAAGATAGATAGTAAAAAAAAGATGTAGCTCAACCAAAATCAAGAGAAAGATTACACTCATCCATGAACATGGGGTTCAACATAGTGTGTAGATGAACTAAAAAACATGTCTTTTCCAGCCATACTAATTCAGTGACATCATCCAAACATGATATGAAACACAAATAAAACACATGGCATGCCCCATGAATCTTCACAACCAATGGTTTATGTGTTACCAAATCCAATGCTATAGATATATATGTGTATATATATGCAGAGAAAACAATCTCAAATGATTGTGAATGGGGATCTCCATCTCACAGATCATCCTAAATAACAAAAAACCATTATTTATAGATGATAAATCCATGATGAATAACATCTCACATGTCAACCCACAGAAACATCCAGGACCATCAACAACTCACCCCTATACATCACAGTCAAGATTCCATAATCTCAATGTAGCTAACCCTTTCCCTAGTTCATTAGGGGGTGAAATTAAAAATGTATTCTTTGAAGACCCATGCCATGATGTATCGGGGTGTTCGAATATGATGTCATGAGGACTTGATACATATCTAATATGGGGATCCATTCAATTGGTTGAAGACCTATGATGAATATGAATGGGGAATTCTACTTTATAGATCGATGACTCACACCCTGGTATAACAATGGGATCCAGTCTGTTCAATATGGAATCCATGGCTTTTTGATAGGGGTTAAACTCCGATGTTCGAGGACCCGCTCTATGATACAATAAGTGGGTTACTCCCTAAAAATTGATGAACCATTCCCTATAAGGCCACAGCCTTAATCCTTACTTAATATTGAATTAAATGAGTAATTCACATTGAGGATCTTTTCAGGTTTAGAGTTTTAGAGAATTAGGACATAACTATTTCATCTCAAAAGATTACAAAGTAGTCGCTTCTACTAAATTTCCACAAAATAAAAACTCTTTAAAAGAAACATGTATAGTTCCATGTTTTAGGTAGCATGACTTTCCCTTGATCCCATCCTTGACCCTATCCCATGCTATGTCCTGTGAAAAACATTTCAAAAACTTGGGATAAGCATATGAAGCTCAGTAAGGGATACAAAAAGAATGAAAACTGTTAGTTTTTCAAAACAACAAGTAAACCATGAATACTTTATCAATGTAATACTTTTCACCTCCATGAAGTAGTAAAAACATTTCACTGAAAAAAAGTATCATTACTTACCTTTTTGTAACCAAAGGATTACCATAAAACCCATATAAAGAACACATAAAATATATAAAGGTAACTTGGGACATAAACATACTTAAGTGGAATAACCATACGGTCGACTTCCACACATATCACTTAATGGAATATCCATACTTCCAATTTCCATACATACTTAATGGAATAGCGATTCGGCCGACTTCCATACCCAATGCATTGGAGGTTATAACGTAACCACCCGTCCTGGTATTCACGGCACCACCCGTCATAATGTCCAAGTACCATTATTACAAATAAAATATGGAAAATATAAACATTTAAATAACAATATTTCATTTGCAATCACAATAAATAATTCCCAGATATTGAATTAATCAATCCATTTTCAAAAACCATTTAAAAGAGATTTTTGAATCAAAGTGTCCCATACCACTTTGAAGCTTTTAATGGAATTATAATTTTAAAACATTAATGTCCATATAAATAAATACTGAAAATCATTTTGAAACATGGACATTAAAGATAAAGATTTAGAATAATAAATATTTAAAACATTTAAAATGATATTTTTGTTAAAGAGATTTTAACAAAATGAGAGACTCTTGAATACAAATAATAGCGGAATAACATTTAATACGAACTTTATAATATCATGAGAATAAAAGGATTAATGATATAATATGTCAAAGGAAAGTATACACACCATATAAGAGTGAATTGGTGCATAACAACAATGAACTTTCAATAGAAATGTCAAATATGATGAAATCCCTTATAAAGAAGGTATCCTTGAATTAAGGAAAATTAATCTCAAAAATATGTGTGAAGAATATAAATACACCCAATATAAGTGGATATTAAGTTTAAAACAATAAAAGGTCATTCACACATATTCAATGGATGACATATTCAATGACTACATGTTGAACCCAAAAGAAATCGAAATTGGGTTAAAAAGTTCCCTTGACAGCCTAATGGCATCACATCAAAATGAGTTGATGAGAGATAAAAAGTGTATCTCATCACTTGGACATAAAATTTACATCAATAAGGATATATGAGAACATATCCCAACATAACAATATGTAAATTAAAAGACCCAACAAAAGAAGTCTTTTAAAAAAGTGGAGGGTGAAAGGTTCCCTTACCGACTTGGGTATCTTTCAGAACATACACCCCATGAAAGAAGGAAAATAGATCATTGATGTATATACTCATAAACGAAAGTATATTACACAAATATTAGAATAACAGGCAGTACATACACCACTCAAAGTAAATTGTGGCAAATGTAGCATAAATCTCACGGGAATAAAAGTGAGATGAAAAATCTGTTACGAAAAATTCGGCAGCCTAACGGCACCGCTCAAAAATTCCAAAATGGATTGATGAGAGAGAATAGGGTCTCTCATCACATGAACTTAAAAATTACAGTATGATTAATATAAAATAACATCCCAATAACAATAAATATTATCTTTAAAAGGAATGACATAAAAGAGTGTACTTAAAAAGAAAGAGAGGTGTAGGATCCCTTACCTCGGGACCGACTTGACTCGATCGTTCTTTAACATCCTGAATAATAAACTTGAGATAATTTATACTTCCTTAAGAACCTTTTTCAAGTTCATTATTCCATTTATATCACTTATTACCGCACTATGTAATCATTAAGTTAATAATGATTGTTTTGTCGATATTTGGTTCTTAAGTCGAAAGTGGACTTCTTACAATTACATGTTGTTCGTGTGGTCAAATGTTTATTATATCCAGTATTGTATTCATGATTTAGATATAATATATGTCATATATATCCAGTACATGCACGAATTTATAACATTACATAATCATTTAGAGGTAAGAAATGAAATGCACCGTTCATGGTGACGGTAAGCCGTACGTACGCATGAACGCCACATTCATTTCTATTTCGTATTTTATAGAATGTAATAATAATGATATAAAGGTATATTATAATTCCAGTATAATATCATATATAATATCATAGTTCCATCCTTTATACGTCCCACATATGGTATTTAACGAATCAAATCACTTTGAGGGGGCGGTAGTCCGCGCTTCCTTAAATGAAGATATTGCGTTTACCCATAATGGAAACCATAAAGGTATGCCCAAAATGAAAAAAACAGAATCTTAAGGAAAACATAAACATATTATATATCATATATAAAAATAGTGACAACATAATGGACACCTTTGAAGGTGTTAGATGAGTATTGAACAATCATCGTTTCGGGAGGCAGAATTTCGCCATCCACGGAAACCGTATGTTCTTTAACCATTTGATGTAGTTGTGTGAGAGTGTAGCTCGAATAAATATTATAACAACATCCTAGTATATTTCAGATACTGGTGTTGTTACAAAAGAAATAAATAAAAAGATTTTAGGGGGTTGGAGAAGCAAAATAAAACAAATGAACATGAGAGAATGGATTACCTTTAAAAGTGTAACTCCGTTTGATTTGAGCCTAAAGGCTTTATTTGAAAGGATTCTGCCCAAAGGGAATCCTCTAGGATGAGTAGAGGGATGTGGATAGAGTAAATGGGCAGGGTTTGGCCGAGCTAAAGGCTTGAGGAGTGTGTTAAATGAGGTAGAGGTGGGGGCCTTTTATAAGAGGAGGGGAGGGGCACTTTTGGAAAGTAAGAAATATTAATTTATTTGAAAATGTGTTTCGGTTTTAAAAGGTCACACATTGATATAATTCGTGGATAAGGTGATAAGGGTTCGAAATCCACCCATCCAATAAGTTTTGGACATGTGTAGTTCATAGATTTTACATTATCTTTCCATTTTATTTAAATCGTCAAATAATGATGTCATCACTGCATCATTATTATGTCATAAATAATTTAATTTATTTAATGTCTAAAAATTATAAAACAAATAATATGATGTAGGAAATATTTTTATCTTTCCAATGACTATTTATAATAAAAATGTGGACTTGTTTAACCCTACTTAAAAACTATTTTAGTAAAACAACTCATGTTTGTGTCAATTTAATTTTAACATTAAATAAAAATATATTATTGTCATTTTCCAACTAAAGTGGCTCCATGGAGTCCCCATGTTGGCCCATGGCTTGTATTGGTCGGCCATGACTCACCCAATAGGTGTAGGACAAGTGTCATGGTGTTTTCACATTCTTATAATATCATTTTTACCTTAAAGTACACTAATTACCACTAATCG
This sequence comes from Viscum album, assembly GCA_963277665.1. Taxonomy (NCBI): domain Eukaryota; kingdom Viridiplantae; phylum Streptophyta; class Magnoliopsida; order Santalales; family Viscaceae; genus Viscum; species Viscum album. The sequence goes on from OY728155.1 coordinate 1,454,904,969, forward strand.
CGATTAAAAACTTAATAAGTTACTATTCACCAAAAAATTATTTTTATCCCATTGAACCACATTTTACTTCTTAATGACAACCATGTATGTCGGATTTTTGAAAATCAAAACACCAAGATGGCAAAATTCCATTTAAACGGAAAAATCAGTTTTTATAAGTACCACTTAGTTGTTTCACTATTCATCAAAAAATTGAAGTTTTTTAGAAAAATCCCAAAAATTCACCCTAAGCTATATTTGATATTCTGAATTCAAAAATGAAGTCCGTTTTACAAAATTCAAAACATATAAGTCAAATTAATTAATTTAATAATTAATTCCCGCTGTCAAGACAAATAGCGTGTTTTTATGAAACAATAAGTATCAAAAGATTGACACTAGTTTAAGTCTGATTTCAAAGTGAAATTAATTCCAACGACCACTATTGGATTTAATGGTAAAAATATTTTCTAATTTCACTTTAAAATAAATTCATAATATTATCTAACCATATAAATAAATTAGATTAAAAAGAGGTTTTGAATTAAAACACAACATTTTACACTATTCATTAAAAAATGAACTTTATCGGAAAAATACCAAAAAATTACACAAAGTAAAATTTGATGTCCCGATTCATAATAAGAGTTTTATTTGGTCCAAAATAATGTATAAGAGTGATCAAACTATATTTAATGACGGTTCTTCATCAAAAGGTGACAAGTGAACCTTTAGGGAAAACTAGGGCATATACGCCTAAAATTGAATTCTTTCCGTATTTTAAGCCTTTATCTTTTATTGTATAAATGTAAAAACATTTAAAAACATATATAATAATATTTTAGTTATTTATATCCATTCCCGCCAATACAACGGCTACATGTTAACTACCATTTAAAATAATATTATTTTATTATTATAGTGCAACGTAAGATTTCCAAGAAACTCGTTGTTGTGTGTTGGGTACGCCATCAAGCATAGCGTCCCCTTTAAAGTCATTTAAATATTTTATTCACAAATATGGATAAATATGAAATGTCATATTCTTTATTTACCAGGGGTGTTACATCCTTCCCCCCTTTTGGGAATTGCGTCCTCGTAATTTTAAAATTGCGCTTGGAAACATCCTTGAAAGTCCCACATCGGAACAAAAGTCGGTAAAACAAACACTTTAAAATAAGGAAAGATAAGTACAAAGGTCACCCAAGTTAACCCATACTAGGATTCCATGTATGAAAATATGGACATGGAGGAAAAAACAAAGGGTCATGTTCTGATGGAGAGTGATAGAAAACATGTTTAGGAAAAAGTTAACCACGAGAAAATCACAAACTTGTGATGGGTTAAACAGTATTCGATTCCCCAGTAGGAAAAGTAAATAGACAACATTTTTGTTTTAAGTTACTTTTTATTGAGGAATTTATTCATAAGGAAACATAATCACTTATCATATTGACTTTCAACTTTTATTAGATTCCTTACACAAACTCGTATTTTCTCCAAAAGACGAGTATTTAGGAAGACTTGTTCACATTAAGAGTACTATAATCAACTTCTAAAGGATCACCTAATCCACAAAATAGAACTATATACTTCCCATTTATTTAGGCTTTAACCAAAACCAAAACCAAAAGGTTAGTACAAGATCAGATAATCCAGAAAAGGATAACCCTTTATAAAAAGAAAATCTATTCTTAACCTCCAAAATTTGTCCAACAAAACCCAAAGGTCAACGAGGACAATTCTATAATCAGCTTGTCCATAAAATTCTTCAAAGTAAACCAAACTAAGATTGAAACCCAAATATTTGAAGGATTTAGTCACATAGTCTTCCAAGTTAAATCGTAACATTTATCTCCAAACAACATCAGTTTCTCCTAAAGTCTCGTATTGAAAAGTAATTAACCTAATCACATATCCTCTATGATAGGTTAATAATTTTCATAAATAACCCAAAATCAACTTACTCTTAATTCATAAAATCATATAACTAGAATGAATCAGTCAAACTGACCAGGGACTTCACGTAGTCCAGTGGTAGGCGATAAATACCAGTCGCACATTGGTTGTGGGTTCGATTCCCGCATCTTGGTCCGACGCGACGACTTGTCACACGGTCTGCGTGTTGTCCTTTTTCCAAAACTATATAATTCTTAAATAATTTCCCAAAAACGTATAAAATCATCAAAAATAACCATAACATAATTTATCCTCAATTTTATCTCATTCCATTCATTTTACATCAGAACATATAATAACCCATAATTACCTCAAAAGTAAGGATCATATAAACCCTAATGGTTACCTTAATAATTATTACCTGAATTTTCACATCGAGTTGTCCATCTCGTACATGATGCAATAGAGAACTCACCAAGGTTGAAGTGGTTGATCATGACTCCTTGATAGTTGGTTTAGAACAACCATGAGTTTCCTCATTGAATCCTCCATTTTATCTATTATCTTAATCATAGATCCACCATAGTTTCCTTCAAACCAATTGTCACTTTGTTGCCTGCGAGATCCATCCATACTAAAAACAGAAATGTCAGTGTGAGTATATCAAAAAAACCATCATGTACTAATGAGGAAGGTAAAAAATAAGATACACTTACTCATTCACTTTATCTAAAACTAGGACTCTTTCTGAAATCCTAACCATTATGGTAATGTCACTTATGCTTAAAGAATACCCTAACCTCTAAATTTATCTAAACCGACCTTTGATACCAACTATATGGCCCCAGCCTTAAACCTTAATTAATATTGAATTAAATGAGTAATTCACATTGAGGATCTTTTCAGGTTTAGAGTTTTAGAGAATTAGGACATAACTATTACATCTCAAAAGATTACAAAGTAGTCGCTTCTACTAAATTTCCATAAAATAAAAACTCTTTAAAAGAAACATGTATAGTTCCATGTTTTAGGTAGCATGACTTTCCCTTGATCCCATCCTTGACCCTATCCCACGCTATGTCCTGTGAAAAACATTTCAAAAACTTGGGATGATCATAAGAATCTCAGTAAGGGATACACAAAGAATGAAAACTGTTAGTTTTTCAAAACAACAAGTAAACCATGAATACTTTATCAATGTAATACTTTTAACCTCCATGATGTAGTAAAAACTTTTCACTGAAAAAAAGTATCATTAATTACCTTTTTGTTACCAAAGGATTACCATAAAACCCATATAATGAACACATAACATATATAATGGTAACATGGGACATAAACATACTTAAGTGGAATAACCATACGGTCGACTTCCACAAATATCACTTAATTGAATAGCCATACTTCCAATTTCCATACATACTTAATGGAATAGCCATTCGGCCGACTTCTATACCCAATGCATTGGAGGTTATAACGTAACCACCCGTCCTGGTATTCACGGCACCACCCGTCATAATGTCCAAGTACCATTATTACAAATAAAATATGGAAAATATAAACATTTAAATAACAATATTTCATTTTCAATCACAATAAATAATTCCCAGATATTGAATTAATCAATCCATTTTCAAAAACCATTTAAAATAGATTTTTGAATCAATGTGTCCCATACCACTTTGAAGCTTTTAATGGAATTATAATTTTAAAACATTAATGTCCATATAAATAAATACTGAAAACCATTTTGAAAACATGGACATTAAAGATAAAGATTTAGAATAATAAATATTTAAAACATTTAAAATGATATTTTTGTTAAAGAGATTTTAACAAAATGAGAGACTCTTGAATACAAATAATAGCGGAATAACATTTAATACGAACTTTATAATATCATGAGAATAAAAGGATTAATGATATAATATTTCAAAGGACAGTATACACACCATATAAGAGTGAATTGGTGCATAACAACAATGAACATTCAATAGAAATGTCAAATATGATGAAATCCCTTATAAAGAAGGTATCCTTGAATTAAGGACAAATCAATCTCAAAAATATGTGTGATGAATATAAATACACCAAATATAAGTGGATATTAAGTGTAAAACAATAAAATGTCATTCACACATACTCAATGGATGACATATTCAATGACTACATGTTGAACCCAAAGAAATCGAAATTGGGTTAAAAAGTTCCCTTGACAGCCTAACGACATCACATCAAAATGAGTTGATGAGAGATAAAAAGTGTATCTCATCACTTGGACATAAAATTTACATCAATAAGGATATATGAGAACATATCCCAACATAAAAATATGTAAATTAAAAGACCCAACAAAAGAAGTCTTTTAAAAAAGAGGAGGGTGAAAGGTTCCCTTACCGACTTGGGTATCTTTCAAAACATACACCCCATGAAAGAAGGACAATAGATCATTGATGTAAATACTCATAAACGAAAGTATATTACACAAAGAGTAGAATAATGGGCAGTACATACACCACTCAAAGGAAATTGTGGCAAATGTAGCATAAATCTCACGGGAATAAAAGTGAGATGAAAAATCCCTTACGAAAAATTCGGCAGCCTAACGGCGCCACTCAAAACTTCCAAAATGGATTGATGAGAGAGAATTGGGTCTCTCATCACATGAACTTAAAAATTACAGTAAGATTAATATAAAAGAACATCCCAATAACAATAAAGATGAGATTTAAAAGGAATGACATAAAAGAGTGTACTTAAAAAGAAAGAGAGGTGTAGGATCCCTTACCTCGGGTCCGACTTGACTCGATCGTTCTTTAACGTCCTGAATAATAAACTTTAGTTAATTTATAATTCCTTAAGAACCTTTTTAAAGTTAATTATTCCTTTTATATCACTTATTACCTCACTATGTAATCATTAAGTTAATAATGATTGTTTTGTCGATATTTGGTTCTTAAGTCGAAAGTGGACTTCTTACAATTACATGTTGTTCGTGTGGTAAAATGTTTATTATATCCAGTATTGTATTCATGATTTAGATATAATATATTTCATATATATCCAGTACATGCATGCATTTATAACATTACATAATCATTTAGAGGTAAGAAATGAAATGCACCGTTCATGGAGACGGTAAGCCGTACGTACGCATGAACGCTACTTTCATTTCTATTTCGTATTTTATAGAATGGAATAATATTGATATAAAGGTATATTATAATTCTAGTATAATATCATATATAATATCATAGTTCCATCCTTTATACGTCCCACATATGGTATTTAACGAATCAAATCACTTTGAGGGGGCGGTAGTCTGCACTTCCTTAAATGAAGATATCGCGTTTACCCATAATGGAAACCATAAATGTATGCCCAAAATGAAAAAAACAGAATCTTAAGGAAAACATAAACATATTATATATCATATATAAAAATAGTGACAGCATAATGGCCACCTTTGAAGGTGTTAGATGAGTATTGAACAATCATCGTTTCGGGAGGCAGAATTTCGCCATCCACAGAAATCGTATGTTCTTTAACCATTTGATGTAGTTGTGTGAGAGTGTAGCTCGAATAAATGTTATAACAACATCCTAGTATATTTAAGATACTGGTTTGTTTACAAAATAAATAAATAAAAAGAGTTTATGGGGTTGGAGAAGCAAAATAAAACAAATGAACATGAGAGAATGGATTACCTTTAAAAGTGTAACTCCTTTTGATTTGAGCCTAAAGGCGTTCTTTGAAAGGATTCTGCCCAAAGGGAATCCTCTAGGATGAGTATAGGTATGTGGAGAGAGTAAATGGGCAGGTTTTGTCAGAGCCAAAGGCTTGATGAGTGTGTGAAATGAGGTAGAGGTGGGGGCCTTTTATAAGAGGAGGGGAGGGGCACTTTTGGAAAGTAAGAATTATAACTTTATTTGAAAATTTGTTTCGGTTTTAAAAGGTCCCACATGGATATAATTCTTGGATAAGGAGATAAGGGTTCTAAATCGACCCATCCAATAAGTTTTGGACATGTTTAGTTCATAGATTTTTCATTATCTTTCCATTTTATTTAAATTGTCAAATAATGATGTCATCACTGCATCATTATTATGTCATATATAATTTAATTTATTTAATGTCTAAAAATTAAAAAACAAATACTATGATGTATGAAATATTTTTATCTTTCCAATGACTATTTATAATCAAAATTTGGACTTGTTTAACCCTACTTAAAAACTATTTTAGTAAAACAACTCATGTTTGTGTCAATTTAATTTTAACATTAAATAAAAATATATTATTGTCGTTTTCCAACTAAAGTGGCTCCATGGGGTCCCAAAGTTTGCCCATGGCTTGTCTTGGTCAGCCATGACTCACCCAATAGGTGTAGGACAAGTTTCATGGTGTTTTCACATTCTTATAATATCATTTTTACCTTAAAGTACACTAATTACCACTAATCGCGATTAAAAACTTAATAAGTTACTATTCACCAAAAATTATTTTTATCCCATTGAACCACATTTTACTTCTTAATGACAACCATGTATGTCGGATTTTTGAAATTCAAAACACAAAGATGGCAAAATTCCATTTAAACGGAAAAATTAGTTTTTATAAGTACCACTTAGTGGTTTCACTGTTCATCAAAAATTGATGTTTTTTAGAAAAATCCCAAAAATTAACCCTAAGCTATATTTGATATTCTGAATTCAAAAATGATGTCTGTTTTACAAAATTCAAAACATATAAGTCACATTAATTAATTTAATAATTAATTCCCGCTGTCAAGACAAATAGCGTGTTTTTATGAAACAATAAGTATCAAAAGATTGACACTAGTTTATGTCCGATTTCAAAGTGAAATTAATTCCAACAATCACTATTGGATTTAATGGTAAAAATATTTTCTAATTTCACTTTAAAATCAATTACAAATATTATCTAATCATATAAATAAATTTTATTAAAAAGAGGTTTTGAAATAAAACACAACATTTTACACTATTCATTAAAAAATGAACTTTATCGGAAAAATACCAAAAATTACACAAAGTAAAATTTGATGTCCCGATTCTTAATAAGAGTTTTATTTGGTCCAAAATAATTTATAAGAGTGATCAAAACTATATTTAATTACGGTTCGTCATCAAAAGGCGACAAGTGAACCTTTAGGGAAAACTAGGGCATATACGCCTAAAATTGAATTCTTTCCTTATTTTAAGCCTTTATCTTTTATTGTATAAATGTAAAAACATTTAAAAACATATATAATCATATTTTAGTTATTTATATCCATTCCCACCAATACAACGGCTACATGTTAACTACCATTTAAAATAATATTATTTTATTATTAGAGTGCAACGTAAGATTCCCAAGAAACTCGTTGTTGCGTGTTGGGTACGCCATCAAGCATAGCATCCCCTTTAAAGTCATTTAAATATTTTATTCACAAATATTGATAAATATGAAATGTCATATTCTTTATTTACCTGGGGTGATACATTCTCTATCCAATAGGTGGTTCCACATAAAATCTCAAGGACCCTCTCTCCAGTACAATAGGGGTATCACTATGGTCATTGAGGAACCACACCTTATCTGATAAGGGGTTTACACTCAAGTGATCGAGGAACCACACCCTAATATGATAGGGGGATACAATATCATTATCAAGGACCCATTCCCTATCTAATAGGGGGTTTCACTAGGAATGATGAGAAACAATGACCTCATACAACAAGGTGGTTCTACTATTGTCATCGAGGATATACTCTCTATTAAATAGGGTGTTTAACTCTTAAGTATGATCACATCCATCATCAGGAATTGACACAATATGCTTCACACCAAGAACATCGCTCATCATTTCTCAAAATCTACAATGGAGTGAACAATCACAATATACATGGAAAACACTAATGATATGTGACTCACATGCCAAAATATGAGTTAAAAATGGGATATGAGAGGTATAAGGTTATTAAAAAAAATATACATGACATTTAGGGGCCCCACACAACATGTGGTCTTACTCCACCACATGTATGTGTCCTTTCTAGTATAAGACTCACTATCAATGTAGTAATACACAACATGTAAGAGTACTTCATGATGATTATTGGCCGCAAGCCTGATGAACACATATGTCACTTTCTGGATATGATGGAGAAAATGTAAATAAATTAATATGATTCTTCAAAAATCCCCGAATTTCAAAAATGTTCACAGTATTTTGGACCACATTGAAATATGATCAGGATAGGATTTTCACTTTCCCAAATTAGACACATGGTGAAAAATTCATAGTTTACCACATAACACGTGAATAATTATACATGGAAAAGAGCCACAAACCCAAATAAAATAGCTGATATTAGTCTGCAAAAGTCAACATCAGGGCTAAAATTCCACATAGTAATTTTTTTTGACACCTTATGAAGAATATATGTAGAATACTAAAATCCATATTATTATTATTATTATTATTGGGTGCTCTATGGGCTTGAGCGACATCCCCAAATTAAATATCCATATTAGTTTTAAATTTAATGTCTAAATTCTAGGGTCATCATGCCACTTATGGTATATCAATCTGAAACCTCATAAAGAAATTATATTACAATGATGGGTATTACAATAAAAATTAAAATTAAAAACACATTATTATGATTAAAAATATTTTTTAAACCCCATACAATCATTGAAGGCTGTCTCCCTTATATTTTCATGGTAAATAGATATTAAAATCCATTTAAGGATTTCATTTCACCTCTTTTTATCTATTCTATATAGATAAAATTATTATTTTATAAAATAATAATAATAATATAACTACCTTTGTAGGTCCCTCTCTACTAGGGAGACCACATTTCAAGATTTTTTTGCTTTTTATTATAATTAAATATAAATTAATTTTTATTAACTCACATCCTTTAATAATAATAATAATATAATAATAATAATTATTAATTCTATCAAGGTTTACCATATCTGACCACATTGTTAGATATCCAAGTTCGGTCACCATCATGTCCATGATGATTTGTCTCTGCCATGAGACCTCATAAATGAATTCACTCAGAAATAGTCTGGTTGCACAACAATAAGTTATCACAAGCCAATCGTAGAAAATGGACTTCATGAGCCCAATCCATAACTACCATTGATCATAAAACCTCACCCTTGGTAGTGATCTGAACCATTCACAAAACACCATCTCTCTCATTTGTTGACTCATCCCCAATCCATCAGTCCACATGTTTTTCATTCCACCACAATGAACTTGGGGGTTTGATCACACTTTAACCCTCCCATAAAATGTCAAATCATGACGTCATGATCAAACAATGAAGAATGTGAAGAACAGTGGGGGGATAACAAAATAAAAAGGTGTTAAACATCATTGGGATAATGTTCATGGTGAAAAAATTCAAAGATGGGGAAACCAAGGGTGAGAAAAAATTCATAGATAGAAAATAATTTGAAAGAATAATTAATTTCAATACATTAGATAATGAAAATGTTAAATTTAACATTTATCAAATAAATCTGTAACACCCCAAGATTTTATAGTGTGTTATTTCTTCAAAATAATTCAATAACTTTCACTACACACAACACCAAGTTCAATCGCACCATGACTTACCAAACAAGCTGTTAAAAAGAGGTTATGAATAGTGTTAACTAAATTTTAAACTTTATATAATCCTTATAATTTTAGAATCCATATTATGAGTTTCTTAGACATACTGTAAGAACAAATTCATTTTCAGTATTGCACTTTTACCAAATTTTAATAGTGAAACCTTTTTAGATACTATATTTTAAACTTTTTGACTAAATGGGGACATCAAAAATTTAAAATGAAACATCCCAAGCTTCCACGGTACGCTAGCGTGTGTTGTACGCAACACCGAGTTCTAACACACCGTAACCAATCAAACTAGCTGTTATGAATAGTAATACCTACTTTTTTAAGTTATATATATTTTATATTTTAAAATGGACTTAATTTTTGGATTCAAAATATCAAATTTAGCCTAAGGTGAAATTCTGGTACTTTTCGGATAACTTTCATATTTTGATGAATAGTGAAAATTACTAAATTTTAATTAAAAACAACTTTTTTAATCAAAATAATTAATAGTGATAAATTATGAATTTGAGTGGTTTTAAAGTATATTTAGAATATATGTTTACCATTTAATATAATGTTGGTCATTGTACATAATTTTACAATTAAACCGAACATAAACAAGTGTCAATCTTTTGATAGTTATTATCTCTTAAAAACACGCTTTTTGTTTTGACAGCGGGAATTAATTTTAAATTAATTTCTTCCACTTCTGTGTTTTGAATTTAGGAAAATGGATTCCATATTTGGAATCTGGATGGTCAAATTGTGTAAATAGGTAACTTTTATTTTTAGACATTTTGAATAATTATTGCGGTAAATATTTTATTTACCATGGTTAAGGGTAAATCCGGTAAATAAGGGTTAAAAAATAATATTATAATAATACTAAATTACCCTAAAACGTGTCTTAACCCTATTTGTTGATAAATGGTCGACCATGGGAATCTTTGGGTCTATTTTGGGACCCCATGGATCCACTTGTAAGTGATAATGACACTTTATTTTAATTAAGTTAAAATGAATACAAAAATGACACAAGCATATATCTTTTAGAAAAACAATTGTTACATAGGGTTATATATGTTGGATTTTAGATTATAAATATTCATTAGAAAGCTAAAGAGATTTACTACATAATGTTATTTTGTTTATAATTTTTAGACATTAAATAATTTATTTTATTTATGACTCAATGATGATGCAGTAATTACTATAATAGTGAAAAATTAAAATAATTGATATTATAAATACCCAAAAAAAAATATAATATGAAACTTTTAATGAATTAAACTAATTTTCTAGGATAATATGATATATTAGGATTGATTTAATTGACTTTTTTCGAAGTAATCAATCTGTTATGAGTTTCACAAAAATCAACTATTGAATAGTGTCAAAATTGACATAAAAGAGTTCTTAAAACAAATATTATATTATTAATTGATATTAAATTCCTAAAAATCTAAGGTTCGGCCAAGAGACTTATATCACGATAGGTTCATCATTAAGGGACCACTTGGGGGTCTCTTGGATGTATATAGTAATTTTATTAACCATATTATATAAAAATACAAAGAGACATTGTAAAAGTGAAACTAATTAACTTAGAGTTAATACTTAAAGATAAGGTTAATATAAGTACCCAAACCTGTCTAAATTTTATTGGTTGAGTGGTTTTCTACCTATCCCCACCTTAACCTTTGAATAATCAACTTTGGAGCCATTATAAACCGAATATGAATTTATTATAAATTAATATTTCTAGCTTTTCCAAAGGTGACCCTCACCCCTCTTATAAAAGGGCACTCCTCCTTCTCATTTCTTCACACCATCAAAGCCTTTTGGTTCGGCCAAACACTGCCCAAATACTCTCCCAACATACCTCACTACAACCTAGAGGCCTTAGTTTGATCAGAAAGCCAACCTAAAGAGCCCTTTTGATCAAATCAAAAGGAATAACCCGAAGAAGAGGTAATGATTTCACCACCCTTTTCTAAATTTCTTTCTTCTTCCACTTCCTCTTTCTTTGTTCTTACCATTCTAAAATAATAACTCCAGTATCATACATATAATGTGATGTTATTATAAATATGGTGCAACCATATTCAGTATTCTATCCACCCTTGAATAACATGTCACCATACGTGTGTACGTACGGCTTACCGTCTCCACGTCGTGGTGTAATTGTTATTCAATATAATATTATTTGGATGGGTATAATAATTATGTGTAACTCATGTAAATAATAAATATAACATGTTAATGATTCTGTATATATTATATACCATCCATTTATATATTATTTTAATATCAAAAGAATGATATTATCGCTCGTGCGTACGTACGGACTACCGTCTCCACGAACGCGATGAGATTCATTCTCCATCGTAACCATTAAAGTATGATTATCATTTGATGATTTAAAAATGATGTTTAAGGACTTGATATCATTCTGGATATGAATAATATACAACCTATCCTTTACAAACATGTCTTACGTAACAAAACATATGAAAGAAAACAAGTAAGTTAACACCCGAAACAACGATAATACTAAGATATTATTATCAAATCAATATTTAAAGATCATATATGATATCATATTAATGTATATGAATCTTGTATAATATAATAACAATTATTTCACCATTATTCAGGAGGTTAACCTACCCCACCAACGAAAAGTACATGGTAAGGGTTTACTTTACAACCTCTTCATTATCCAAGGTTGTTTATACGTAATAATCTACTGGGATCTCTTTATCATCCACATCCATGTTTCTTAAAAATGCATTTCAAAACATTTTTACTATTTACTAGAATATGAGTTAAAGTCATTTATACCCTTTTTGACTTTTATAAGTGGTTTATAAAGGAATCATTCAGTCGTTTTCAAAACAAGGTCCTTTTTAACCTTTTCGACAGAATTAAGGTAAGAATGTTTTTTAACTTATACGGCGGGTGTGGCTATTTTCCGCCATTATAAAATCTTCAAAGATTCCCTTACAAGCTTATAAGAATATTTTCAAAGAAAATGTTTTATTTTATATGGACCTTAAATTATTTCAAAATAAAAGGAGATATTTCTTTAAAATGAATTTTGATTTCATCTATGTCAACATCCTTTGATGGATTTTAAGATTATTTGAAGTTGATTTATTATGATACAAAACTTCTATATTGTATTGAAGGTTTTGTGATATGTTTGACTGTGGATGTGCTATTTTTATAGCATTCATAGTTTATGGTGAAAGTATTGACATTTCATATGCTAGTTTTAATATGAATGTTTATGTTATGTTTAAACCTTTTCATCTGGGAATGCATTGGACTTAATATGTGACGGGTGGAGCCCGTTATAGCTCCTCGATGCATCGGTAGGTCTCATGAGACAAACTAGTGTCTTGGCACAAGGCCTTGACAAAATCTTATTTGTAGTCTTGCCACGAGGCCTTGACTATGTGGTTATGATAGTCTGGCATTATGCATTACAACATTATGAAAGTGGTTATTGATTTTTGCATGTGATTATTCGATTAGTAGAATATCCATGTGAATAAGTAAATGGTATTATTTCATTTTATTTATGCCATACCATGTTGAAAGTTCATGTTTGAAAGGCTTTTGTTTTAGTTATACATTGCTTTAAAATTTTATTCTTATTTATGAAAGTTTCCGCTATATTGTTATCCTTACTGGGCATTTGAGCTCACCCCTTTTCTATGTTTCATTTTTTCCAGGAAGTGAAGAAGTAAGTTATGAATGACCTGTAGGGATATTATGTGGGGATATGAGTGTGGATTATGGAGACAATATGTTGTTGTAGTAGTCTTTCGTTTAATGATGTAATGTAAAACTTATGAATATATCTAGTGTTTCCAAGGCTACTATACCAATCGGTCTTTCGAGATATGATCTTTCTTGTGATCATGCCAATGTTATGTAATAGTGCACCGACTCTGGGTAACTGGGGTCGGGGCGTTACAGTTGGTATCAGAGGAAGTTTAGTACAAACCTTGGAAGCTAGATTTAGATAAACTCTGATTAGAGCATGTAGACCTAAGATGAACTTTGAGGATTAGTATAGAAGAACTTCCTAGAATTTTGGTATTGTAGAGATTTTGTGAGTTTTCCGAGCAATAAATCCATGTCTGGATACGAGCAGGTAGAGGCGGCTCTGGCACAGATGTACCTAGGGGTAAAACCCGAAAACACCGCTTTGAGCTAGACTCGAACGGGAACTGGTGCACGACAACAGGCCTTGCTGCACTATTGGTTACGACACTCCCGGGGGATATGCTTAGGATAACTCTCATTTTCTTTACAAATCATTATGAAGGGTTTATGAGTATATACTTCCTCAAAGAAAACATTTTTATGATTATGGATTATATCCATAAATAGTTCAATTTATGTTTACTGTTTTATAAGTATGGGATTATGTATTTTGATTCATAAACTGATCTAGTTTATGCCAGGGTATAGAAATGGCGCCCAGTAGAAGGAATGAGAACTCCAGAAATACACATGATTCAAAGAGAAGGAAGGATCATATCTTTCATGGTCTTAAGCTAGAATTTATAATAGAAATAGTCTCCCATGTATTATCATCATATGAAGAAATAATATCATGTGTTGATAAGATATGTAAAGAGTTTACTGAGTCCTATGGCTTTGAAGGGAAGCAAGAGAAGAAAAGGATGGAAGGGAGAAAGATGGATAAAGGGAAGAGGGAAAAGAAGAATTTTCCCATATGTGGTAACTGTGGAAAGAAACACCCTGGAACTTTCCTGAAAGGAATGGGAGTTTGTTATAAGTGTGGAGGAAAAGGGCACAAAGTACGTGACTGCAAGGGTAAGAAAATGGTTTTAAATGTACAATGCTTCATTTGCAAGGAGTTTGGACACTACGCGAACCTATGTCCCAGTCATCAGACTATGCCGCAAATGATGTTATTGGATAATAACCAAGTTATGATACTACCACAGATGAAGAGGAATGATTAGAGTTCTTATGTTGATTATGTCAATTGAGTGTTGTATCAACAATGTACTTGTTATAATAATTATGGAGTATATAAGGATTGTACTGCAGTACTATTTCATTAAGGACTTGAGATTGTGTGGAACAAAGAAAAGTGACTCAATAGCAGGATAAATTTTTGGAAAATATATGGTTGAGATAATGATAAATCATAATATAGTTCTGATACTGAGGTAGTGATTTTGGAATAATATGTGATTGTTTTGGATAAATTATATATGATATTCTTGACTACCTTGGAACTGATTAATGATTTGTATATTCCATCATTGTTGGGGTTTAAAACATTTTTGGATTAATGAAGTATATCTAGCATTCTATATGGAATAAGGGAGCATGAATGGAATCAATAAGGAATATGGTAATACATGATTAAGGTATTCATATGCTATTACGGGGTAAAAAGGATCTATATTATGTTTACCTTCCTTATAAATTTTGGACTGTGAGTTTGGACAGAATTATTTTGGATAGTTCTAGTTTGGATTATTTTGGATTGCCATAAAAGGACAACCCGGAGGTCGGGTGGCAACCCGTCGCGTCCGGCAAGGCTGCGAGACTTGAACCCACAACCGAAGGGTGACAAGGGTGTATCACCTACCACTGGCCCACGAGATGTCCTGGATTAAATAATGTAGTTTTTATTAAAAGATCTTGTAGATGAATTATAAATTCGTTTATTTTGGAACCCTATACGAATAGTGTAAATAGAATTTTTTTTACATTCTATTATCTTTTACAGTGAAAGATGAGTTTGTGGTAGAAATTTATTAATGGATAAAACTCTAATTATAATGTAAGTATATCTCTTTATGATCTTAGCCAATCTCATAAATAAATTCCTCAATATTAAGAAAAGAAACTTAGAACAAAAATGTTTTCCTAGATAGCACCTTAAATCATCACTAATTTATGGCTTTGGGATTGTTGGCCTTTTCATAGCCATGTTCCCTACCACTCTCCATCAGATAATTGATGGTTAGATTTTTCTTCCATATCCATATTTTCCTACATGGAACCCTAGTATGTGTTATTTTCGGTAATCTTCATACTTTCGACTCTTTATTTTAAATAGAGGCCTCATTAATTCATTTTTCGATGTGGGATTTCAACTAAGATATTTTGAAACGTCAAAAATTTGTTATCCCAATACCCTATGTTTTGTTGAACCGATGGTATTTCAAATCATCATAGATTGATGATTTTAAGGACCTCAATTTTATACTTTTTTGTGATTGATGACCTCAATCACTACCTATAAACATTTATGTTTTCATCCAATTATATGTCTCTAATTGCCACCAATGTTCTCCTAATAGAGATCATAATTTGGTGGTGATCCTTTCATTTCTCTTTTCCTCATATTAAGACTTAATTTTAGTAACCCAATTTCCGATGTGGGTTTTCCCACAAAGATATTTTCTATTTTCAACCTTTTATTTTCGAAGAACAATTTCAAATTGCGAGGACGCAATTTATTGAAGGAGGGGAGAATGTAACACCCCAAGATTTTATAGTGTGTTATTTCTTCACAATAATTCAATAACTTTCACTACACGCAACACCAAGTTCATTCGCACCATGAATTACCAAACAAGCTGTTAAAAAGAGGTTATGAATAGTGTTAACTAAATTTTAAACTTTATATAATCCTTATAATTTTAGAATCCATATTATGAGTTTCTTAGACATAATGTAAGACCAAATTCATTTTCAGTATTGCACTTTTACCAAATTTTAATAGTGAAACCTTTTTAGATACTATATTTTAAACTTTTTGACTAAATGGGGACATCAAAAAATTTAAATTGAAACATCCCAAGCTTCCACGGCACGCTAGCGTGTGTTGTACGCAACACCGAGTTCTAACACACCGTAACCAATCAAACTAGCTGTTATGAATAGTAATACCTACTTTTTGAAGTTATATATATTTTATATTTTAAAATGGACTTCATTTTTGGATTCAGAATATCAAATTTAGCCTAAGGTTAAATTTTGGTACTTTTCGGATAACTTTCATATTTTGATGAATAGTGAAAATTTCTAAATTTAAATTAAAAACAACTTTTTTAATCAAAATAATTAATAGTGATAAATTATGAATTTGAGTGGTTTTAAATTATATTTAGAATATATTTTTACCATTTAATATAATGTTGGTCATTGGACATAATTTTACAATTAAACCGAACATAAACAAGTGTCAATCTTTTGATAGTTATTATCTCTTAAAAACACGCTTTTTGTTTTGACAGCGGGAATTAATTTTAAATTAATTTCATCCACTTCTGTGTTTTGAATTTAGGAAAATGGATTCCATATTTGGAATCTGGATGGTCAAATTGTGTAAATAGGTAACTTTTATTTTTAGACATTTTGAATAATTACTGCGGTAAATATTTTATTTACCATGGTTAAGGGTAAATCCGGTAAATAAGGGTTAAAAAATAATATTATAATAATACTAAATTACCCTAAAATGTGTCTTAACCCTATTGGTTGATAAATGGTCGACCATGGGAATCTTTGGGTCTATTTTGGGACCCCATGGATCCACTTGTAAGTGATAATGACACTTTATTTTAATTAAGTTAAAATGAATACAAAAATGACACAAGCATATATCTTTTAGAAAAACAATTGTTACATAGGGTTATATATGTTGGATTTTAGATTATAAATATTAATTAGAAAGCTAAAGAGATTTCCTACATAATTTTATTTTGTTTATAATTTTTAGACATTAAATAATTTATTTTATTTATGACTCAATGATGATGCAGTAATTACTATAATAGTGAAAAATTAAAATAATTGATATTATAAATACCCAAAAAAATATAATATGAAACTTTTAATGAATTAAACTAATTTTCAAGGATAATATGATATATTAGTATTGATTTAATTGACTTTTTTCGAAGTAATCAATCTGTTATGAGTTTCACAAAAATCAACTATTGAATAGTGTCAAAATTGACATAAAAGAGTTCTTAAAACAAATATTATATTATTAATTGATATTAAATTCCTAAAAATCTAAGGTTCGGCCAAGAGACTTATATAATGATAGGTTAATCATTAATGGACCACTTGGGGGTATCTTGGATGTATATAGTAAGTTTATTTACCATATTATATAAAAATACAAAGAGACATTGTAAAAGTGAAACTAATTAACTTAGAGTTAATACTTAAAGATAAGGTTAATATAAGTACCCAAACCTGTATAAATTCTATTGGTAGAGTGTTTTTCGACCTAGCCCCACTTTAACCTTTGAATAATCAACTTTGGAGCCATTAGAAATCGAATATGAATTTATTATAAATTAATATTTCTAGCTTTTCCAAAGGTGCCCCTCACCCCTCTTATAAAAGGGCACTCCTCCTTCTCATTTCTTCACACCATCAAAGCCTTTTGGTTCAGCCAAACTCTGCCCAAATACTCTCCCAACATCCCTCACTACAACCTAGAGTCCTTAGTTTGATCCGAAAGCCAACCTAAGGAGCCCTTTTGATCAAATCAAAAGGAAGAACCCGAAGAAGAGGTAATGATTTCACCACCCTTTTCTAAATTCCTTTCTTCTTCCACTACCTCTTTCTTTGTTCTTACCATTCTAAAATAATAACTCCAGTATCTTACATATACTGTGATGTTATTATAAATATGGTACAACCATATTCATTATTCTATCCACCCTTGAATAGCATGTCACCATACGTGCGTACGTACGGCTTACCGTCTCCACGTCGTGGTGCAATTGTTATTCAATATAATATTATTTGGATGGGTATAATAATGATGTGTAACTCATGTAAATAATAAATATAACATGTTAATTATTCTGTATATATTATATACCATCCATTTATATATTATTTTAATATCAAAAGAATGATATTATCGCTCGTGCGTACGTACGGACTACCGTCTCCACGAACGCGATGAGATTCATTCTCCATCGTAACCATTAAAGTATAATTATCATTTGATGATTTAAAAATGATGTTTAAGGACTTGATATCATTCTGGATATGAATAATATACAACCTATCCTTTACAAACATGTCTTACGTAACAAAACATATGAAAGAAAACAAGTAAGTTAACACCCGAAACAACGATAATACTAAGATATTATTATCAAATCAATATTAAAAGATCATATATGATATCATATTAATGTATATGATTCTTGTATAATTTAATAACAATTATTTCACCATTATTCAGGAGGTTAACCTACCCCAACCAACGAAAAGTACAAGGTAAGGGTTTACTTTACAACCTCTTCATTATCCAAGGTTGTTTATACGTAATAATCTACTGGGATCTCTTTGTCATCCACATCCATGTTTCTTAAAAATGCATTTCAAAACATTTTTACTATTTACTAGAATATGAGTTAAAGTCATTTATACCCTTTTTGACTTTTATAAGTGGTTTATAAAGGAATCTTTCGGTCGTTTTCAAAACAAGGTCCTTTTTAACCTTTTCGACAGAATTAAGGTAAGAATGTTTTTTAACTTATACGGCAGGTGTGGCTATTTTCCGCCGTTATAAAATCTTCAAAGATTCCCTTACAAGCTTATAAGAATATTTTCATAGAAAATGTTTTATTTTATATGGACCTTAAATTATTTCAAAATAAAAG
Organism: Viscum album; assembly: GCA_963277665.1. Lineage (NCBI taxonomy): Eukaryota > Viridiplantae > Streptophyta > Magnoliopsida > Santalales > Viscaceae > Viscum > Viscum album. Next base: position 1,454,924,190 of record OY728155.1, read on the forward strand.
GAGATATTTCTTTAAAAAGAATTTTGATTTCATCTATGTCAACATCCTTTGATGGATTTTAAGATTATTTGAAGTTGATTTATTATGATACAAAACTTCTATATTGTATTGAAGGTTTTGTGATATTTTTGAATGTGGATGTGCTATTTTTATACCATTCATAGTTTATGGTGAAAGTATTGACATTTCATATGCTTGTTTTAATATGAATGTTTATGTTATGTTTAAACCTTTTCATATGGGAATGCATTGGACTTAATATGTGACGGGTGGAGCCCGCTATAGCTCCTCGATGCATCGGTAGGTCTCATGAGACAAACTTGTGTCTTGGCACAAGGCCTTGACAAAATATTATTTGTAGTCTTGGCACGAGGCCTTGACTATGTGGTTATGATAGTCTGGAATTATGCATTCCAACATTATGAAAGTGGTTATTGATTTTTGCATGTGATTATTCGATTAGTAGAATATCCATGTGAATAAGTAAATGGCATTATTTCATTTTATTTATGCCATACCATGTTGAAAGTTCATGTTTGAAAGGCTTTTGTTTTAGTTATACATTTCCTTAAAAGTTTATTCTTATTTATGAAAGTTTCCGCTATATTGTTATCCTTACTGGGCATTTGAGCTCACCCCTTTTCTATGTTTCATTTTTCCCAGGAAGTGAAGAAGTAAGTTATGAATGACCTGCAGGGATATTATGTGGGTATATGAGTGTGGATTATGGAGACAATATGTTGTTGTAGTAGTCTTTCGTTTAATGATGTAATGTAAAACTTATGAATATATCTAGTGTTTCCAAGGCTACTAAACCAATCGGTATTTCGAGATTTGATCTTTCTTGTGATCATGCCAATGTTATGTAATAATGCACCGACTCTGGGTAACTGGGGTCGGGGCGTTACAAAATCAAATATTATCATGCTCAATATTTCATTAATATTGAAAGAAACCACAAATTAAGAGTCCAACATCAACTATGGATCTAGTATTGATGAATAACACATCCACTAGCACTGAAAGTGATCCACTTCATTTTTTGTATGTCGGTTCAACTTTATCTAATCACTGATCTTCATTTGGTCTTTATTCACCAATGAAGAAGATGTGAAAGATCCACTTGATGATCTAATGGTTATGTGGATAACCCTAGTGATTTTCCATAATATATCACATATATATAAAAATGGTTTACGTCATTTAATTCAAAATAAATCAGTAAATTATTAATTTTTATTAATCTCACACACCAACAACTGCCTTTATCGAACAACCAGGGACATCCAATTTTTTATTATGACTTGGTTAAACTCAGCATTCATAAACAAATAGTGGTATCATATTTCTAATATGAGTGGTGATTTTATGTTATTTGTGTTAGGGATTTAATATAAATAAATTATATTAATTTATTTTACAATGCACCCACCAACGGATGTACCATCTTATGATCTCACACATACCTACCATAGGTCAACCTACGGTTAACAACGTGTGAATGATTCAATAGTGGTCTCTGATTCCTAATGAGTGACTTCTTTTAGGTGATATTCAAAATATTTCAATAAAACCATGCACGATTAATATAAAATATATGTTATAATTTTATAAAATTAATTTCAATCTCATTGTGCCTCAAAATTAAATGTCGGCATAGTGTCTGGCTCCGAAAATATTTATATGAATGTTTCAATGCCTCACAAAGAAACACCCATGTCTCTAAATTATTCCCTCCATCAATGACTTTCTTCACCAAAATGTAAAATATGAGGATAATGGTGGGGACACTGAGCTCGCATTCAACTCTCCTCATTTCACAGTCTCCTCCGATGGTTTCTTATATTTCCAACATACTTTCACCCCAAGAAAAAACATACTCATATATGAATTTCTCAATAGTTTTCAATTACACATGATATTTTAAAAGGAAACTATACTCTCACAACCAAGCTTACCATGGTTGGTATTATCCAATGATTTATGGGCATACCTCTACAGTTGCGTCTTGTGGAGAAAGCCAATCACGTTTTCTAACTACAATGAGTTCTAAAATTTTTTCACCTTTATTGAAAACAGTGGGAAGAAATGATCATTGTGGTAATCTATTTCCATGACGACACCCCGAGTTTCCATCAAGATCACACTACATCAAGCGTTGTAGAGTCTACTATCACTCCCATGTATGATAAGACATATCTTGATAATTGAACCTTTAAATCTAGAACCAACAACATGAGTTATTCCATATGTCTTGAAATCTCAGAGGATGTCTATCTCTATCATCCTGTGTCTCACATGCTCCAATCATGACACTATGGGCACAAGGTAACCAAACATAAAATACTACAATGAATTGATCCATGAAGGGATATGGATCTGACTCGCAATTCTTGCAAACTCTGTAGGGGAAATCCACCCAAAAAAGTGTATGACTAAGACCTCAAGTAACCATACTAGCTCTTGGATTCCATGCTTGGTACATTCACCCCTTGAACCTAGAGATGGTGTTTATTCATCTTGAGTTCATCCACTAAGATCAACCTCATCTCCATCAACTGGGGGAAGAGTTCATCTATTCTCAATGGTGGGTTATCCCTCTAGTTAGTAATCTAGTTTAGGCCCTGTTAATCATCATCGGAATATAAGTTCTCATCTAAACTATGAGATAACAACAGAGGGATTCCTAGGAAGACACATTTTATCTTACAAAGCCCATGTTTAATTGATTCCTCCAACTACACCTCAAGATCACCCAAATAAATAGGGTAATCCAAAATCCTATCATAGATATCAGTTCATCATTGGTGTATGTCCATGAAATAAAAAACAAACTCTTGACAGTGAGGTAAACCCGAAGCATCCTCATGAAGTATCCCCTCATACTGATCCACCATCATAGGAAACTGAAAGACAATGGAATGCACTGCTCCATGGGAAATAATATCCAACTACTAAGGAAGCGTCTGTAACCTATTATGAATGAGCTCATATTGCCCTAACCAAGGATCACAACTTATCAAATGAGGAAAAAACTCTCCCACAAAATTGGAAACAGTTCTACACATACTGATATATTTCATCTAAGCATGGATGGTAAAGGAGTAGCCCAAATCAAGGAAAAAATTTTAGGGTCCCAATATCGCTATAAAAATATATCAAGAAAGGCTCTCTCTCTCTCTACTTATAGAGTCATGTCATGAAATCAACAGAAATGGGTGATCAAAGATCCTATTTACATAATAATCCAACAGAAGTGTATAATACATGGACTTCACTAGTGTCATTTGGTCTTTAATATGGGATACATATAGGTAAATGTTGATTCTGACTCTTTGCTAAAAGTTGTAGTTGAAGTAGCATTGAAAGTGGTCATGTTTCCAGATAGATATTCAATTCCTTTTCTTAATGGTTCTCCCCTTCTGGGGTCTATTATAACACACCATCACATTCGTACAAAACAAAAATGTAAGTAAAACGGACTCATCTACCTCACATTGACACTATCCTCATTAGGTGGGGGCTTACTCACCATCAATTTTTTAGATCACATCACATGAATGCATCTTTGTGGTGAAAGTGTCCCTATTCATTGCGCATTGGTTGCAGCACCAAACATCTACATCAAAGGACTCAACTAACACCCATCATCATCTTGGAGAGGTCTCACCATGAGGAACACCATCACAAGGGGTCCTCTTCGAGTAGGATATCCTTACCACCAGATTGGGACTCACCATGACCACCTAAGAAGGCATTTTGTATTAACATGATAGATAAGAAATCAATGTTCCCAGAACAATAAATTTTCACATATCACATGTAATTTATCTATTCGTAACACCATGTCCAACTACAATACTATGAAGAGATTTGGTTTCAAGGGAAGCCAATCGATCGATCATGATTTGTACTTGTATGGGAATATGGATAATTAACTCCAATTGATCCTCCACTTCCTAGGGATCTGGATAAACATGTAACCATAGTAGTATCTAGAAATATATCTCGTAGTGTATGATATGCCTGTAATAATCGTTAGACTACTATGATGATGAAATCAATTGCTCGACTGATTGGTGTACTACTACCTACCCACCTAGAAGAAATATCATACATGATGGAACCAAAACAAATGCTCCATATCTCATTGGATCATTAGAATGATTCAAAAATCAATAACCTAGTTGTCTTTCTTCAAATAGGCATATCAAAAGTGATCAAGACATAAATGGTCATATGAACTTATATATACAATGTGGAGATGACTTAAGAAGGATAGTCAAATGTCTTAATCATATATGATCTGTAAACCATTGACTCCTTCAACCAATGTCTTGATCTGTTGAGTATACAAGATGGTTTGTATGGTCTTGGTGAATGGATACGCTAGACACCTATACCATCAGTAGATTATTGGGTTAAAGATCCGCACTCGAGACACTTTGACACTATTCCAAAAATACCAAACAAATCATCATAAGGTGACTACACTCCAAACACAATCCTAATTAATGAAATACTTTGATATCAATCTTTCCTGACTTGAATTAGTTGGTATCTATCCATAACTACCACAATACCACCTCCGAAAGGATAGGGACTGGCTACCAGTGCTGAATGAATAAATAACACATAGAGTACATTAACTAAGTACATGTACACACACACAACCATCTAGATGAAAAGATACAGAGGAATAAAACTAAGAGGTGAAAAGAACTAGGGGAACAATCATCCTTGTAAAACCACTAGATAGTTCATGATTTCATTAGTGTAATAATGAATGGAAAATGAGAAAATCACCTGGCCAATCGGAAAGATGTATAAACCTAAAAAAACAAGAAAGAAAATTGAATGTGCTGAGATATCATGTCTCTTGATCTCCATCCTATGGCCATCATATAGGGTGTATGGACCCATGTATCCCTAAAATCCTATAAAATATCCCATGACCTATCTATAATATTTGTGGGAAAATCCCATATATAGGTGAGTATATACATACATAGTTTGATACCCAGAAATCAGAATGGGGGGAAACAGGATACCCGATAGGGATATATAGTTAAGATGAATCATGATGCATCACCACCCAAATAATTGAATGAATAACCTCATCTAGTCACCGACGGGCTCAACATGGTGTATAGATGGAATACAAGTCATTTCTTTGATACCCATACATGGAGAGTAACCTCATACAACCATGATAATCTGATCACATAAATCACTTGTCATACAACACATGTCTCCACAACCCATGGATGGAGTGTGAACTAACTAAAATTTATGCATAAAAATGGATATATATATATATATATATATATATGATAAACAAAATAATATAATATGAGAGACAAAGGGGATCTCAATCTCACATCTCATCCCAGACAAGGAGTCACCATCTGTTCCAGAAGGTCCATCAATGAGGACAAACATCTCTCATGTCTACCCACAAAAACATCCATGCCCAACCACAGCTCGCAACTATTTCAAATAGTTTTGGTGCCACAATATCCAATTTAATGAACCATTCCTTGTTGAATCAGTATCTTCCAATAAAAAATTATTCATATATGAAATTCTCTGTATCTAATAGGTGGTTCTACTATATTGTTGTAGGAACTATGTCTATGCAGATGGGGGGATCCAATATATAATTTGTGGACCTATTCCAATATACAATAGAGGGGTTACAATATTTCCATCATGGACTTACACCCTATAGAATAGGGGGTTCGACTCAGAATGTCATGGATTCACACCCTGATGTGAATGGGGGGGTTCCACTCTAATCAACATGCACACATTCCCTTTCCAATAGAGGGTTCAACTCATAAGGTTTAGGACACTTGCCCTGATACAATTGGTGGTTTAAATATGGTCATTGAGGACCCACAACATATTTTATAGGGGTTCCACTGAAAAGGAAAAGGACCCACAACTTGATTTGACATGGGGTTCCACTCTCACCATCATGTACACACACCATATTTGATAGTGGTTCTACTTAGATGTTCATGTATCTACACCCAGGTATAATATGGGGTTGTTGTTTGGTTACTCTGGACCCAATCCCTATCGAATAGAGGGTTAAACTCCAACGTATGATCATTTATATCTTAATGCATGATAGAAAAAAGTGTCTATCCCAGAACATATGACATCGTATATAAAAATCCAATTTGGAAGGAACCATATTATTCTACATGGGAAAATAATCATAATAGGAAACTTATTGTCCAATATTTAATTCCAAACAAAAGAGATACATGTGGTAAAAGTATCCATGAAAATTGTTTCATGACATGTACGGGACCCCCATGGCATGTGGTCCCACTAAACATAATATCTACATACTCAATAGTACAAATAATTATACAATTTGTCACTATAGAAAAGGTAAAAATACTACACAATGTGTCTCATCCAAATGTCCGACCAACACACAAGCCACATAGTGGATCCACAGGGAAAAAATGGAAATCCACTAACAATCCTCTTCAAATGGACCTAAATGGACAATTAGATTTCACCATTATGATCCTCATGAAATAACCCTTGGGATAAGATATTCATTTAACAAAATGAGACACTTTGTGTAAATGTCAAATTTCCTTATTTAATGCATGAATGGTGCTTCATGAACCTGATCCATGAAATCAAATCAAATAACTGATATTAGTCTGTAAATGTCTGCAATAATATTAGGGTTGCAATGACACTGAAGGTTTTTGATTCTGTCACTGTGTGAAGAATTTATATCAGATACTAGATTCCATAATAATAATAATAATAATAATAATAATAATAATAAATATACTAATAATAATGTTGGAAGCTCCATGGGCCTGCACAATGATCCCAAATTAAATATGCAAAATTGGTCTGAAAATGAAACTCTCAATTACCGGATCGCAATGCCTCGGACGGTTGGTCAATCTGACAAAAAATTAAGAAAATACATAATAATGATGGTATCCACAACAAAAATAATTAATAATCATATATTATTATTATTATTATTATTTTAATTATTTATGCCCCATTCATAGATGGAACATTAAAGGCTACCCTTATGATTTTAACACCAGTAGTGATACATATATCCATTTAGGGATTTAATTTCCCACTTCTTATATATTCAATATAATTATCATTAATATTAATTTATAAAATAATAATACAAATATAACCCCCTTAGCTCTATGCGCACCATGATGGAGAAAACGTTTCTCAATTTTTTTTTTAAAATTAAATATAATTTAATTTTTGTTAACACACTACCTTTAATAATAATAATAATAATAATAATAATAACTGTCACCACATTGACCACGTCTGACCACTTTTTCAAAATGCCAAGTTCGATCACCATCACGTCCAAGCTGAGCAGTCTCAACCATGACACAACATGCATGGATTCCGAACGAACCGACCTCATCACATTGCACAATATCATGTCACTAAAACTTTGGAAAACAATGGTCATTTATCTAATCCCAAAACACCATTGATCGAAATCCCACACTTTCAATACTGATCTGAACTTTTCAGAAAACACCATCCTTCTCGTTTATCAATTCAACCACAAATCATTGATCTACATGTCGTTCGTGCCACCACAATGAATCCTGGGGTTCGATTATACTTAAAGATGCCCCGAGAATGTTGAATCATGACCTCGTGGTTCAACGATGATGATGTTGATGAACGGTAGGGGGGACCTATAATAAAGTTGATAATTATCATTTTCAAAATGTTCATGAACAATAATTTCATAGTAGGTAAAAATGGTGGTGAGAAACATTAGTTATAAAATAGATAATTTTAATGAATAATTTATTTCGATACATGGTTTGAGGAAAAGGTTTTCATAAACATAGATCAATGAAATCAGATTTGATCATGATCAATTTTTTAATCATAATAGAAAAAATAAAAAATGACGAGTAAAACATTTAGGATTTCCCCTACAAACTCTCATGGGGAAATTATAATTGACACAATTTAAAATATGATATAGATTATATTTATATTTTATCTATTGTTCTTTAATTTTTTTATTACACACATTTATGCTTTCCATGTTGCATAATTACAATAACTTCGTTCGATGAAGTGTGGACTACCTCCCCCTCAAAGATATTAGACTCATTCCCAATATACATGGAACATATAATGGATGGTTTTATTAAACATATGAGAAATACATGATATTACTATAATAATGATCCTATAATATACATTTATTTCAATTAATTATTACTCTTTTAATATAAAAATGAAATGAAAGTAGTATTAAATTGTACATACTTCCAACCATCTCCATGAAAGATACATTTAGTTTATATTGTCTGAATATTATGGATATTATAAATACAAATATATTGGATATATATGATATTTAAATAATGAATAATTTTCTGGATAGGATGTACTTTAGACCACAAGGACTATTTACATTCAAACATGTTCATTTTCAACTCATGTACCGAATATCGACAAAACATAATATATGAACTCAAAAATTTACCTAATATTTATAAAAGGGTAATAATTGATATAAAAGGATTAATAGAATTTAAAAATGTTCTCATGAAATTAAAATTTAATCTATGTTTTTTGTTCATGTACAAAATGATTATATGTGATGAGTCTGACTCAATGTAAGGGAAATCATAACTCAATCTCAATTTATTGATTTAAATATCAAATTCATTGGTTTTTATTTTTTCCAAGAACATGTGTGAATTAACTCTTTTTGTTTTACACTAAATATTCACTTATATTAGTTTTATTCATATTTTTCACACCTAATTATGTCATTTCTTTGTCATTAGTATAATGATACGATCATTGTATGGGCCTCCATCTCAATATCCTTTCATTGAGAAATATTTTTATGTTATTCACCTTTATTAAACTATTATATGTATATATAACCATTTTGACACATTATATCATGAAATAATATATTCTTATGCTATTTAATGTTTTTATTAATTCTATTCCTTAATGATTTTTATATAACTGCTTGAGTGTAAAGGGACTCTAACTAAAACAATGTTTTTAATGTTTTAAAGATTAATTCGTCTAAAACATTATAAGTCATGTATATATTTCAAATATGGGTATTATGAGTTTATGAATACGGACAGAAATATTTTAAAATTTCAATTTATTTCCAAATATTCAAATTGGTATAAGGCAGTTTGATTCAAAAGTCTCTTTAATTAATATTTTAAATTGTTTTGAAAATGGATTGAATATTTAAATTCCATGAAATGATTTATTATGATTAAAAATGAATTTCTATGATCAAAATGTTGATAAATAAAATCTATTTTGTTTTATGATTTAATAATGGAAATCAGACCTTTTATGAGTGGTTATGTGATAAACCATATATGGATGGTTACATGATAAACCAATGAAGTGTGGTTATGTTATGAACCAAATATAGGTGGTTATATAATAAACCAATGATGGTCGGTTTCATTATTACCTCGAATTCATCGATTATGGAAGTCAGGTGTATGGTTATTCCATTTATCCATATGTGTGTAATTCAACGACATGGTTATTCAATTTAAGTATGTTTATGTACCAAGATAACATAAAATGATATATTTTTATTTATATTGGTTTTATGGTAATATTATGGTGAGAAAAAAGGGTAATCAATGAGATTATATTAGTGAAGTGTATTTATTACTTCGTAAAGGTGAAAAGTGTTACATTATGATAAGTATTCATGATTTTCATGTCTTAAAAAGACTAATATTTTCCACTCTTTGTGTAACCCTTATTGATATTTTTATGCTCATCCCTAGTTTGGAAATGTTTTTTCATATGATTTAAAGAAAATAGAATCAAGGACATTTCTGAGGAAAAAATATTCTTTTTAAACAAAAAATTAATCCATGTTTCTTTAAATTTCATTAGTTTTATGAATAAATGGATAGTGAGTAGAAGTGTCTAAATTATAATATTTAAGTTGTTTTGTTTGATTTATGACATCATTCACTAAATTTAAATCCAAAAATATCATGGATCTGAATAACAGACAAATTATTCACTATTATCATGATTATGTAATGTTTGGTGGATGGGGACTTATAATTGGTAACATAGGTTGGTTTAGAAAACATTATATGTTAGGGTGTTATTTAAGAATTAGTGAAAAGTTTTATATAACCACAATGATTATCATAATAGAAAAATTCATATTAAATTTAGCAAAAATTTAATGAGTTTGAGATAACATACATGGGTATATCATAGTTTTATCTTCCTCATATGATATTATATGATGATTTTACTAATGTACTCCCAATATGCTTTTTGTTTTTAGTATATAGTTGGTAGCCACTAAGGTGAAAATGGATTAGAATGAAAATGTACCAGTTCATTGAATAAGAACCAAAATTAAATTGGAGCTAAAATGAGATATCGGGTGTTTATTCTAAACAAACTATAAGGACGCATGATTAACCATATGAAAGATGGTGGTTTTATTAATGTATCAAATAATAGAGAAATAGATACTTACGGATGATAATGTATAAATGGTTATAAAGGTATATATATTCATCAAAATACACCTCATGGACTTTGAATGAAACAGCTAAGAAAATGTTATAAAGGGTTGGAAATATGTTATAGATGTGGAAATGAATAACATAAAGCAATTATCTACCAACAAAAAGTTATTTCTAATTGATCAATTGACTGTTTCAATTGTGGGGAGTATAGTTATTTTTAAAATATGTGTCTTACGAAGAAGGTTTTGGAATGAGATCATTAAGGCCATACAAATATAAATTTTAGTAATACCAAATTCTATTCCAATTGAAGATGGGAAACTGAAAATGATCTATGAATGTCAGGTAATATTTCTTATCTCATGTATTGAAATTATTGAATATTATGACTTGATTCATGGGGTTGTTTATAAGAAATAATTATTAATGAATAATATGGAAAAAATGGTTTGGGTATCATGAAGAATAAAGAATGAATAAGAAATCTCCATATAAGGGATTAAAGAGTTCTGGTAGATTGTATGATGATAAAACAATTAAAAGTATTATTACTCTTTTTATGATAATATTACCATTGAATTCTATATCCTAGAATCTATAAACCTGAATTGTGTTATATGAAATCGTTATTCACGTAATAATTATCCACTCTTGTGTGTAATTAATAATAAAATTAATCGATATCCTTTAGGGTTTATGTGATATTTTTTTGATGATTAAGGGTTATTAATTTCTGGGATGAAATTTGAAATGTATGAGATAATATTTGAGGATAAAATAGGTTATATGTAATTTTTATGACATTATCTTATTTTTTCGAAATTTATATGATTTGTATAGTTAAAAAAAAGGACAATCCGTAGGATAGGTGAAAACCCATTGTGTCTGGTGAGGCTATGAGAATCGAACCCAAAACCAATGGGTGACAAGTTATATGTGAATTCCTTGATTATTATGAATTTATTTTTGGTTAAAAGTGTTTATGAAATAAGAATAATTTTATTTTGGGATTATATTTTTTATAAAATAGATATCTATGGAAATGGAAAATAATTTGTGGATTAATTGAAAAATGTTATTTTGGAAGATGTTCACTATTTTGTGATCCCTATATACCTAGGGAAAATAGAATACAATGTTATTTTTATTTTTTGAATATTGGTTCATTTAATTTTGGAATAATCAATGATTTTATTGTGGACTTATAACGATTTAAATTTTTTTGGTAATTATTAACCTACCATTGAGAATATCTGATTAGGAAATTACTTTTGGGTATAAGACATTAAGAGTGATTTATATAGATAAGTGTTAAAAGTTATATTCAAAGACTATGTGATCAAATACATTTGAATTTTGGGATTTAGTATTAGTTTGGATTATTTTGATTAATTTTAAGGAAATTTTATTGATGAATAAAATTTGTAGAACATTGGTATTACATTTGAATTTTGGAGATTAAAATCATTCTTCTCTTTATAAAGGATGATAATTATTGTGAATTCACATATCGTGTACTAACGATTTTAGTTCTGGTTAATGTCTAAAGATTAGAGAAAAATATAGTTCATCATTTCAGGAATTTTTTATTCTAAATAAGTTGATTTCCATTCTTTAGGTGTGACATAGAATTATAGAATATTCAACCTCGAGAGAATAATGAGTTTTTAGTGGAAAATGATTAAACGATGAAACCAAATCTATCAGGTAAGTATACTTCGTTATATTATTTTTCCAGGTAGTAAAATAATTCAATAAAATTATGAAAAGGATCATCAAAAATTCATTTAATTTTCCTAAAATGAAATAAATGTCCATATAAACCATCACATGTTATTTGGTTTTATGATTGTTAGCAGTCTCCTGGTCAGGTTTTTTATAACTCTCCACTAGAAAATGAATCATTATTTCTCATCCATACCCATGTTGTACCAAATATAATATTAGTACGTGTTAGATCAAGTGAAATTTTTTACTTCACTTTCCTTTATTTAAGTGTATTTTTTATTAACCCTTTTTCTAATGTTGGATTTGAATGATGTTACCAAGCCCAATTTTAAATTTGTGAGGATGTAATTTCCAAAAGGGGGAAGGATGTAACATCCTAGGTAATTATAGGATAATAATTTTTCATATTTATTAATATATATGAGTTTTATAGTGGTTTTATCTTAACATGTATGATTTTTCCAATAGTGTAGTCGACATGAAAAAATTGGTTTCTCTAAAATCTTATGATGTACACAAAATTGAGTTATACCTAATGATAATAGATTATTAATATCATAATTTTAAATGGAAATTAATTCCTAGCCATTTTAGAGGTGGTAATTAGCAAAACTAACTATTCTATGTTTACACATGTCTGTTAATATTTTTTTTACACTAATCAATTAAATTTTACAGTCTTAAAATGAGTATGAACTCAATTTTAAGCATAAAATATTGTAATATTTTTAAAAGGATGTTTTACCACCATGTAATAGAGATCTATATTATAATATTGTTTTTACACTTTTATATGTTCAATTTGATATTATAATATTCTTCTTTTGAAGTGGGAAACTAAACATTACATTGGTTTCAATTTTGTTATTTTTTCGATAAAAAGATTATTTTAATGAATAGTGAAAATACTATATTTTAACGCTTAAATGTCATTTCATCTAATTATTATTGTTGATATATTATTATTTGAATTGATTTGAATGTAAATTTGTATTGTGTTTCAATAATTTAGTCCAATGTTGGTCATTAGAGTTATCTTAACAATAAAATTTTAAATAAACACTTGTCAATATTTTGGTGGTTTTTACTTTAAAAATAACTCATTTTCTCATTTTGACAAAAATATTTAATTTTAAATTAAATACTACAACTTTTATGTTTTAAATTTGTAAAAATATATTTCTTATTTATAATTATTAGGTCCAAATTATGTAATTAGATCCTTTTATTTTTCGGCATGAAGAATAATAACATAAGTAAATTATTTATATTTTCCACGGTTAAAGGGATACTCATGGAAATAAGAATAAGAATAATATTATAATAATATAATAATACCCTAACATGCGAACTAATCCGATTTTATGAGATGTTTCTAACAAAAAACCATTGGGATGAAAATTTAGCATGTGGAAACAACATGGGCGTGATTTTGATAATTATATAATTTAATTTATGGTAAATGAAAATATGTTAAAAAAATGAATCTTATTAATAAAAAAAATTTAATATGTGTTTATATATGTTATATATTAAACTATAAATAGTTTTGAAAAATATAAAACCTATTTCCTATATGATGGTATTTTATTTTTAATTTTTTGACAATATAAAATTAAATTCAATAATAAAAAAATTAATATGCAAAGGATTTATTTATTAATGAAGGGATCAAATAAATGATATTATAAATATTTAAAAGAAATTATTCGACATAATTTTTTTCATAAACTATTTTTATAACTGAATTTGAAAAACATTAGGAGTATGAAATGATTTTTATGAATTATCTTCATTTTTTTATTTTAAATAAAATCAATAATATGATAGTATAAAAACTTACATAATTGAAGTTTTATATAAATATTAATTTATTAATTTATTTAAATTTTTTTAAAAAATTAAATTTAATGGTGAATATTATAAGGGTAAAAAGTTCATTAACTGTATAATTAAGTAAAATTGACACCACATGTGTTAAAATAATATACTCTGAATAAGAAAAATGTCATTACAATAATTAAAATTTTAAGATAATAATTAAGGATAAACTGAAAAGAAAAGGTTCAAAATTAAATAAATACTTGTATAAATATTATTTTATGACATGATTTAGACCTATCATTATCAAATATTCAACAAATATCATGTTGGTGAATTTTTAGTTAAAAAATTTATTTATATGAATTTAATAATTTAAGTGTTTCCAAGGGTTCCCCTTCTATCTACTATAAAAAGGTTCCCTCTAATCTCTATTACACACACTTCAAGAATATATTAGTTCATCCAAGTCCTAACCAACCATATTTCTAGAATCCCTTTCCTCATTATAGAATAATCCATTAGGGATTAAACCCTCCCACAGAATCCTCTTGGAATAAATCATAGTAAGTTACCCAATTAAGACGTAACATTAACTCCCATGATGTTTGGTTTCATTTCCATTCTCCACTCCTTAATATTTTCTTATTCTATGATTACATAACAAAAAAGTATCCTAAATATAATAATATTATGTTATTTTATGTATTATATCTACACTTACACTAACCAATATTTAATGTGTATGGAACATAATGTTTCAGCATACGACGAACTACTACCTCAAAAAACGAAGATTGTTCAATTTTCCCCTTCCACCTATCATGGTGGAAATTAGAATAGACACTATTTTACAAGAGATATATATTATTTTTATAATTTCTCTATACTTATAGAATTTTTATTTATTAAATACATTAATGTATTCCATGTTCTGTAAATATGATAATTTCGTTTGAGGAAATCTGGACTACCTCCCCCTCAAAGAGATATGCCTCATTCCAAATATATAAGGAGCATATAAAGGATGGTTTTACTAAACCTTTTATAAATATATGATATTATTATAATATTGGTATTATTATGTAATTTTTATCGTTATTTAAAATTCTTTTTATATTACAATGAAATGAAATTATCCTTAATGCATAATTATGACCTACTATCTCCATGAACTGTGCATTTATTTTCATATATGAACATATTAGGGATATTATAAATACTTATATAATGGATATATATGATATTTAAATCATGAATAATATTCTAGAGATGGTATAATTGTGACCACATGAACAATATACATCAATACACATTCATTTTCCACTCAGGTACTAAGTATCGACAAAAATGACTGATTTGAACATAAATAACTACGTAGTTTTTTAAAATTGTAATAAGTGATATAAAATGAATAATTAACATGAAATATTTTTCTCAAGAATGTAGAAACTAACCTACTTTTATTATTCATGATCATAACTCAATCTCTATTTATTGAGTTAAATATCCATGTAATTGGTTTTGTTTCTTCCATGAATTTGTTTAAAATAAATGTAATTATTTTAAACAGAATATACTATTATATTGGTTGTATTAATAATTTTATCACATAATTATTTCATTTATATATCATTAATCTGATGATATGATTCTTTTAGGGACTTCGTCTAAATATCCTTTCATTGAGTCATATTTTGACGTTATCCACCTTTATTTTACTATAAGGTATATATACATCCTTATTGAAACAATATATCATGAAATTTTATATTGTCATGATGTTTAATTTTTTTATTAAATTAATTCCTTAATGATTTTTAATCATGTGTTTCTCCTGTGTCACGGGACTTTGTAGCTAAAGCATTTTTTTTAATTTTTTAATAATTTATTCTTCTAAAACATTATAATTCATGTAAAACATTGCAAAATGGGTTATATAAGTTTACTTATATTGAATTAAGGATTTAAAATTTTAATTTCTTTCAAATGATTCAATGTGGTATGGGAAAAACTGATTCAAATGTGTCTTTATTAAAATTTTAAATTCTTTTGGAAATGGAATGAATATTTAAATATCGTGAAATGATTTCGTGTGATTGAAAGTTTAATTTTATGAGTGAAATGATGATAATTTAATATTTTATGTCTAACGATTATATAATGGAACTTATATATTTGAAAAGTTGTTACATGATAAACCAATTATGTGTTGTTACTTGATAAGCCAAAGACTGGAGGTTCCATGATAAATCAAGGGCATGTAGTTACATTATAACCTCTAATGCCTTTGGTATAGTGGTCGGCAATATGGTTATTCCATTTAATGATATGTGTGAAGCTTGACCACTGGGTAATTACATTTTATATAATTTAACACCCCAATATACCATAATATTATATGTTTAGCTTTCTCTGGGTCTTATGTTATTCTTTGGATTTATAAAAAAGTGTAAACAACACACTTATATTCAGTGATGTGTATTTAATACTATTTATAGTTAAAAAGTGTTACATTATGATAAATATTCTATTCATACATGTCTATTAATGAATAATATTTCTCCCTCTTTATGTATCCCTTAATGAGATTTTTATGCTTATCCAATATATTGAGATTTATATCTCATGATTTAAATAAGAATATAGTCAAGGATAGGATCAAGGAAAAATAATTCTATTTAAACATGAAACAAAACCATCTTTTTTGAAATTATTTTTTGTTTTATTATAAAATATATAGTGATTAGATGTGTCTAAATTTTAATATTAAATTTGTTATGTATAATCTATGACCTTATTCTGTAATGCTCTAAACCTGAACAAATCCTCCATTGAATTAAAGTCAAATTATGGAAAAATGCCTATATTATGTAATGTTTTATGGTTAGGGCCTTGTAACATGTTTTATGGGTTAATAACTTGAAAATATATGTCTCATTGTGATGAAATCATATGGAAAAATCATTTATTTATTTTTGAATGGTAGGAAATTACAGTATATCATTTAGTGTTACGGTTTACCTAAGATGCCCATAAATGAGTTTTTAGTGTTTGAAGACACTAAATAATTTTTCCAAATGTCAAAAGCCACCGTGGATATATTTTTTATGTGTATTCGTAGACAATACATTAATATGAAATTCGGTGTGGTCAAAATAACATGTTAAACTATTTTTAAAGGCACCAATTCCTTTTAAAATGTGTGTTAGGGGGTAAAAACTAAGAAAAAGATGTTATATTTCCATTAAATTGGGAATAAAATTGTTCTATATTTATTTTAAAAATGTAGGAACCAATGAAAAATTATTCTGAGTTCTGGTATTCCTGGGATGATCATCAACCTATTTTTAGTGTTCTTAAAATCTATAATGT
Source organism: Viscum album (assembly GCA_963277665.1). NCBI lineage: Eukaryota > Viridiplantae > Streptophyta > Magnoliopsida > Santalales > Viscaceae > Viscum > Viscum album. The sequence continues at coordinate 1,454,941,664 of OY728155.1, forward strand.
ACATATAATGATCAAAACCAATGAAAATGACTTCTGATTGAAATGAAATCATGGTAAAACCACATTTGATCAAATTTCCACATTTATTATTATAAAATTCATCAATATTAGGTGTAGTTTAGTGGAAATGACTTGGTAATTTTTTTAAGTTTACAAAAGCATTTACAAACACGTGTTAGTGGGTCAAAAATTCGGAAATAAGTCAGATTTCAATGAAATCTAGTGTAATAGATAATATATTGATATTTGAAATTATAGAAATAACATAGAACTATTCAAAGTTAAATGTTTTATATAATTCTCCTAAACATGTTTTTATTGTTATAAAACTCTAAAACATTTGTTTAATAATCAAATCGATAAAAAACATCTTATTGATGTGAAATTATGGTGAAACAACTATAGTAAAATTTATGACATGTATATACAGACAAGACATGAATCCAATGTGCATTGTGGTTGAAATTAAATTGTAAACAATTTTTAAATGTACCAAATGCTTTAAAATAATGTGTTGGTGGGGGGGGGGCAGAGATAGTAAAACTCTATATTATTTATAAGAAATTAGAATCCAATGTTTATAGATTTAAATTATATATTTACGAACTGAAGAAATATTATTCAGATTTTTAGTTCTCCCGGGATGCCCTTAATCACGTTTTTTGTGTTTTTATACACTAAAACATATGTGTCATGGTACAAAGCATAAAAATACCTTATTTTGATGTCAGATCATGAAAAATAATATTTTAGTTATTTTTGATGTGTAACAACATATAAAACGTTAGTATGATGTGTGGTTTGGATGTAATGACAACGAAAATAGTTTTTAATGGTACCAATGAAATTAAATATGTGTGGGGGGAGGGGGTAAAAATGGGAAAATTAATTTGGATTTCCATTATTTAAATATCAAATGAATATATATCGATTTGTAAATTTCTTGAACTGGTGGCCAATCATTTTGAGTTATGGTTTACCCAAATTTACTTTAAACACATTTTTAGTGTTTTAAGACACTAAAACATGATTTAAATGGTAAACACCATAGGAAAAAACCCATATTGAAATGAAATCAAGGGTAAGAGACGTTTGAGTTATTTATGGGTAAGCATAGACCACAGATAAATACAACATGTGGTGTGGTCAGAATGACTCAACAAAAAAGTTTTTAAAGATAACAATGCATCTAAAAGAATCTATAAAGGTGTGAAAACTATGTTTACAATATTGAACAATAATAAAATAATAGGAAAATTACCTTATATTTATTTATGAAATGTATGAACAAATGAAAAAAATTCCATGTCACAGTTTTCCTGAGATACCTATAAATGAATTTTTTGTTTATTTAATAGTAAAACATAGATGTAATGTTTAAACCTAAATAAAATAACATCACATTGATATGAAATCATGGTAGACTTACTTTTTATAAATTTTTACATGTATGCATGTAAAACTTTTCAATGGTACATAGAGTGTGGTTGGAATTACTCAATAATCCATTTTAAATATACCAACACCTTTATAAAGATGTGTTGGAGGAACATGGAAAATGAAATTTAATTGATTCTAAATTAGAGGAAGGTGACCGTAGTTGATTTTATAAATATTGGAACTGATCTTATGTTATTTTGAGTTACGATTTTCCTAGGATGACTGTAAACAAGTTGTTAGTGTTTAGAAAGACTAAAACATGCATCTAATGGTCAATAATACAGTAAATGACCTCAAAATGATATCAAATCATGTAAAACCCATTTTGAGTTATTTTTTTACATGTATTGGTATAAAATACATCAATCAGATATGCAATGTAGTTCGAATGACTCGACAAACATATTTTAAAGGTACAAAATCCTTTAAAAATGTGTGGCAGGGGTCAAAACAAGTAAAACAATGTTAGATTTCAATGATATCGTAGATAAATTTCCATAGATTGATTTTTAATGTGTAAAAATAGAATAAACATAATTATGAATTATGGTTATCTGAATATTCCCCTAAAAATGTATTTAGTGTTTAAAAACACTAAAATGTGTCTGTAGCGATAAAAAATAAAAAAAACCTCATATTGAGTTAAAATTGAAGGAAAAACACATTTCAGTTAGTTTATACTTTTATTCATAGAAAACACAACAATATGACATGTAGTGTTGTCAACAAGACTTAAAAAATTGATTCAATGGTTAGAAAGTCATTAAAACATGTTTAAGGGTTCAAAAAAAGGAATAGGATGTTGGATTGCCATGAAATCAGAGGAAAATTATTATATATTTAATTTTGAAATATCCAAAAAGATGTATTATAATTATTATTTATTGTTTTCTAGGGATTCCCATTAATTTTTTTTAGTGTTTTAAACCACTAGATCATGTGTGTGAAAGTCACAACCATTACAAACAACCTCATTTTCATGTGAAATATTGGGAAAATAACTACTGAGTTATTTTTAAAATATAAGACATGTTGTGATATCAAATCCTTTTAAAATTTTCTATTATGTAAACTTCGTACACACCAAATATCGATTTTAAAATAAATTTGAATGTAATATATATATATATATATATATATATTCCTATTGAATTTCAAGTGTTGAATTATATCAGAAAGAGGTATGTTTATGTTTTCAAATTGTATGGAATTATATATTAATAGTTTTATTTTAAAATTTATTTGTTTATTAACAAGATAATTTTTTATGAAATATTCATAAAAAAAATCTAATTAAATTTTTTTGGGGATGTGAATTTTCAAACTATATTTCTAAGTTATGTTAATTTTTCTACGACACAGTTTGTGTTAATTGAAAAAATAGGTGTGTTCAAATAATTTTTGTGGATGAAAACTTTTCTTTAAAAGCTATATTTTATTCAGGACATGTATAGTTTATTTTTTGATTGTAAGAGTCATATATAATTTTGGAAATAATCCTATTGTTTAGGGATGGTCAATGAATATCGATGTTCAGTATCATTGGATCCTTGACATCCTTATTTTGAGACATTTGGTGTCACAAAACAACTTTGTTCGACCCTAAAACAGTCAACTAAGCCAATCCATTACAATGCCTGAAGGGTTCTCATGATCCCTATGGGTTGAAAAACATTACAGGACATCATCAAAATAAAAAAGGGACTGATTTAGATCAATTATAAACAAATAAAATAAAAAATGGAAAAAATAGAACAACCCAAGATGATAAATTTTATTCAATGTAAGTATCTATTATAAAAAAATGAAAAAAAACACTATGAAACATGATAAAAAGAACATGAAAACCACAACATATCTATGTGACCCCAGGGATCACTCTATGAAACGAAAACCAACTATTTCCCACAAATATCAATAAAAAGATGAAACAATGAAAAGAAGCAACAAATTAGAAGAACCAATTGACATGACTATTGAATCACAATTCTCATCCCTAAAAAATATATTTCCAATGTAATTACAATAAATTAAATGTAACATCAACATAATTTTTGAAATACATTATATATAAATATAATTTTCAATATGTCATTACTTTAGAAACAAAACATGGGACACTGAATTTTATATCCAAAAATTCAGGTACTATTCATGATGAAACATTAAAATTTTCAAGGGGATAGTGATGATTTCATTTTCAAAATAGGCAAAGGAGAGTATAAAATATTTACAATTTAAAACAATTTTCCATAATCCTTTAAATTCCAAACCATCTCTTTCCAAAAAGGTACACCATAAATTGTAATTTCACAAAGTAAACATAATAAGGGAAATAGAATTGACAACACAAGAGTAAACAACCAAAAATGTATCTCAATCATAACTGGAAACAACTAAGTACATGTTGACATGGGTAGATCCAAGGATCTTATGAATAATCAAAAACATACTATACGTCTTGAATCAACTCAGAAAATATTCCTAACTAGATGACATCAATGTTGACCGCACATGCTCGGCCACACTGTAAATTTTATAGACCAAGGGGAACTCTCACTTATTTATAAAAACAACCAAAAATATAAAACTTTATAATATAGTCCTTTAGTGATAGAATAATACTAACTAGTGTAGAAAAGGTTCTCAAAAAAATCAACAGTCATTCCAGGTATCCCAAGTCAAGAGTATACAAGAGGGTGAGCCAACTAATTACAACCGGACATACAATAACAAGAACATATATAATAATAATAACAGAACAACGATCGCCTAAATCACCCCATGGAATAATCTCTTACCTTACAAATCATATATCACAAAGGATTCCACACCAATTATCTCTCATCTCCAACTATGTAAATGGTTCATGAGGATTTAAAAACAAGGGAATCCCAACCATTCATAATAACAAATCATGGTAATTCTACAGTGAGGACAACACATCCATTAAAAAACACACACATACACACACACACATATATATAAGGAAATACAATAATCCAATGAGGTTTTTCATCACAACAGATCCACTAATTTTATAAAAAATATGAACAAATTTTTACCTCCTTTCAGAAAATCATCATTTACTAAAGAACCCAGTCAGCCTCTCAAAAAGGGTTTAAACACAACACATTCCATTTCACAGTAATTTTGAAAAATCAATTTTAAACTTTCTTGAATCATTTTCAATCCATATCCAATTTTTTTAAACTAAAAAATATATCGTTAATCTCCGCCAAATAAAAATTCATTCACTAATACAATAATATTCACTAATATATAATAAAAACTATTTATAATACCAATATAATTTTCCTAGACCACATGTGATAAACAAAAAAATCACTAAAATGACAAACGATCCATAATCCACCATCACATGTCAAGAATCTTTCAAAATCCAAATACTCACTTCTTTTAAAGCCAAAACCACTTGGGAAACCCATTTAAAGGTCACAAAAAATCATTTCGCATGTCAAAAATATATTTTTAATTCCAAACCATGTGTTAGATACCAAAATTCATCCACAAAACCCAACCAAGAATTTTATCAAAAACATGGTGTTCACAATAATACAAAACATTCCTTATATCATAAAATAAGGTATAAATCACCACATTTGACACCAAATAATTAAACCAAATGTCACACATAACTATATTATATTCAAAAATGGTTTGAAAAGAAATAAACCATCCATTATTAAATTTAAAAGGAATGTGTAAATGTAATATTACCTCAATCTCACGACACTACCACAACGTAAACCTGGAATCACACCACGAAGGTTTCATCAGATAAGATCTACTTATAGTTACCTTAAAAAGGAAAAACATGTACATAAACCAAGAGTAAACAAGAAAAATATGTATAAGAGACCATATGTGAAGAATAACACGACATACAATGTAATGAAGAGGATTATGGAGGAGATAAGACGAGATTAACTTGACAAATCTATCCCCAAAACATGATAAAACCATAGATCGACACCATGGGTGGGAGGATTAATCATGTAGAACAAGGTTGAAGGCCCCTTAGGGCCACACAAACATGGGGTTGGGGAATATGGTCGTTTTTGGATAAAAATAATGTGGAGTAAAATTAAAATTTTGTTATTTTTATGATCTAGGAAGCTCACATGGTTTACGAAATTGTTCACCAACTACATTCCCCTTATCATAAACATAGGGGAACTTACACAGTTTGGATACAATGTTTTACAAACCATGTGTTAACCATATAGAATAGGTCTTACACAAGACTATAGCTTTTAAAATGTTTTAATCGTATTTTTACTAACCGTGAATTGATTGTGAACCCTCAACTCTATGAACACAAAATCACCCATAGTATCCTTGGATGGGCAACATGATTTTCACTAACCATAAGCCAACTCTTCTCCTAGAGGAAAACATCTCGAAAATAAAAATTTATGACCTTAACACCTAGGATGTGAGACATAATCCCACAAAAAAATGTAAATGAGGTCAAATGTCAAAAATAAAAATCTCAGTATGGAAATTGCCTCCGTCATTAATACTTTCCCCTAGAATAATCCACAATAACATCCTACAGATCGATTAATGACTAATTATTTACACATTTTCGTGATTTATCCACTAAAAAATGAATATATCATCTAATAAAAAACCAAACATATGCCTCTCGCCAAAAAAAAAGGCAAACTGAAATAACTTCTCGAGAGACAATAGTAAATTTGAGTTACAACATCCAAAAGCATGATTCAAATTAGAACATTGGGCAAACTCCAAAATTTGAACATTCACCCAAACAGAAAAAAAATATTAAAATAAAACAACTTCTAAAAGAAGCCACATCTTACTAGACCAACATCTGAAACAGAACTAAATTCTTAGCATGAGAGGATGGAATGGGCACCCCACCATTCGAAAATAGCTGGCATAAAATATATATAAGATAAATATCATCGAGACCTACAATGGGTCTCCCCACCACTATGAATTAGTAACTTGATCTAACCAGTGTCCTTCCCCCCTTAGTGGTGAAAAACCATCCACAAAAAAGATAGGCGTGGAAGGGTAGTGAATGAACACCACCTCAAAATGGCTAACAACAAAAGGGAAAATACTTAGAGACTCGTATATTAAAAATAACAATCATTAGTATTGAATAATAATACAAATACAAACTTTATTAAAATTTGGGGAACACACAACGAAACAAGAGACATTAACAAGGGCATTTATAACATCTCACCCCTGCTTTAAATACAATAGATGATCTAAAGTTATACACACCCCTGGGAATTTTTGAACTCCATGAATTTTTTTGTATTGAGGCCTATGGCTAGATACATGATGTTTGATTTGTATACTACCCTTTAGTGATGAATTAATGATCTCATATTTGAAGATATCACCTATCATAGAACAAATATATCATAACACACCACAAAATGACATTCCCAAATAAAGAAAACACTGAATACACCAATACATAGGTTAGAAAGATTCATAATTTTCAACGGAATGGACAATATTTGATTAAAATGGATGTTCTATTCAAATCCACAACATCCCATCACATCTTTAAAAAAAAGAGAACACCACAGGGCACATCCACCACAACTTAAAGAAACATAAAAAATTAGAGAGTCTTTAAACTGATCCCAAAGTATTGCCTAGGCCTACAAACATGATGGGGTGTCTTTTGAAGTGGTGGATCTAGATCCACGATGCTCCCTAGAAACACCATGATAGAATTACCAATAATGAACTATACATCCATATGCACGATAAGTCTTTGGAAAAATCATGATCGAAGGATTATTAAAATCTAGTTTATCATATTGATAGCACACTATAATCTAGTGAATAGAAGAAGAAAACAAAAGATCTAGGGGCTTTTTGATTCCATTACTACCATAAAAATCATTGGTTCTCTTCCCCACATAAAAAATGGAATTCCCTACACTGCATCTAGTGAATGGAAGAAGTTTTTCCACCCCAATAATTCATGGTGACATAGCTTCCACCCAAACACATTTCCACACCATGTCAGAAAAGGAATTATGAATAAACTCTAAATCCATTGAATGTAAATTAGGGAAAATCCCACAATCAAAACAATGAGCCATTACAGTGCCATCCACAACATACCCCAGATTTTATGAAACATGATGTACATTGTGAAGGAAAAACTCCATCATCGAACCATCACCCTATTATAGATAATAAATATCCATTCCATTTCTCACCATCCCCATCGATGAAAAATATTGATGGATAAACCAAGTCATTAATAACTCTTAATTAATATTATGATACACTGACTTCCACCACTTCCACGTTTTTCCTTCTAGAATAAAGGTATAAAAGTTCAAATTTAATGACCTAGTAAAATTATAAGAGGATGAACTTTGTTTTTAATTTTCACATTCACTCTTCAGATTTGAGAGGATATTCCTGATCATGGAGGATAAGAGGACATAACTTTTATATCTCAAGAACAAAATCCATGAGCTGATGAACTGGAAAGCATGATAATGAGGAAACACATATAGTTTCACCTAAAATACCCATAAAATATACATGGTGGAAATCACTGGGAAAAAATAAATACAAGATATCTATCAAAACTACCATATTGAATAGAAATCACCTCAAACAGATACCAAAAAAAATGGGAAACATGATCAAAGATTCCAATCACATTCATAGAATCTTGTTGAATACTACTTTTAAACCAAACAACTCAAATCATTTCTAACCCAAAACATGACATGAACATCACTTTGAAAACATAGAAAAAAACCCACACAATGATTGGATATCTAAAATAGCACAATCTTCTTTTTGAAAACATTTTTAAATTGAATCTAATTGGTGGGTTTCACTCTCACCAATGGTATATCATAAATTCTCCCTCACATACCCTTTCCTAGGCTAGTTCGGGAACATACCAAATCATTCCATGTTGGACATTCATCCACCCATCCCATCCACCATCCATTTCCACAATAACATATACATGAATGTGAGAACTCAATGAAATACGAAGGATAAAAACAAAACATTTCCACCTAAAAAAATCCATCCCACACTCGTATACATTACATCAACTTCCAATTTATGAAATTCAAAATACATTTCAAAAGTTCACTAACCACATAGTGAAAACTCTTTTTTAATATCCACATATCAATCTATTTTATCCCCTATAAAAATAAAATCCAATGTATTTCATCCTGTAATTAAATTATTCATATCGAAATCATTTTTCATTAGTTCATCAACCCAAATTACATCAAAATAATTTAATTAAAATAATAATTTCTTCATACTTATAAAATATTTTCAAAAACCTCATCATAATAATATTCTTCTTTTCAAAACAAAAAATTTCAAAACCCCGTCTTTTTTATCATAAAAAATCAATCTCAATAAAATCATCACCATTTACTCAAAAACAATATTTCAAGAATCTATTTTCAAATTATTTCATAAAAATATTAAAAAATATACTTTTTCATCTTCCCAAAACAAAACTATTTCCACATAAAATATATTTTTCACAAAAAAAATGGGGGTTCTGAAAAATTTTTTGAAATAAAATAAGAACCATTACAATTCACAATGAGAATTTAGTGTTGATGGGTGTTTCCCTCTAGAATAGTTGATGAATTCGTTGATTGAAGGTTCAATCAATCAAATTGGTTTCTAAAGGGTTTGTTTGTTGAACCGTAAACATCCAATGATTCCATATCCATTTGGACCTACTTTCCAAAGGATGGCGCTAATTAGTTGTGGACTGATGAGGCTTAAGAATTTGCATTGGTTTAGAGGATGGGAGGTCGGACTCATCCCACCTTTTTGAGGAGAATTATTGTCTACGTTGGGACTCTCTTTATAGATTTAAGTTATGTTCGCGAATCCTTATTACATTACCATGTATAAAATGAGTTTTCCTTTAGTCTGAAAATCAATGATTTTTATATAGGAAATTTAGAGAATCTTTTATATGTATTCGAGGTTCTTCATCGATGAAGAATCATCTGTATTTGTTAGAGATTATTAGTTGATGGTATCCTTAAAAATACATAAAAGTCTCTTGGTCATTATGATGACCATACTAGTTTAAAGCCACTTAGTGGGGAAATTGAAGTTTATTATCATTTAGGAGGACATTGATTATTTCAGAGTTGGGATCATACCCGCTGATTGGCGACCTACGTATCCTTTGTTTTGGAAAAGGAATCAGAACCCATGTAGTTTGAGTAAGGGAGTATGATGTTTATGAATGATTGATGGCTCATGAAAGATGTCATGATTACTTTTACACTCTAAGATCACTTTAGTTGTGCTCGGTGTGAGAAATAATAGGTATCGCTGAAACCAAACAATTTGGGCCATGAAAGATGCAATGATGTGCGGATTATGTGTGTATGGTTGCCCAAAATAAATGACGATTAAGATTTACTTCAGGGAGTAAACCCTGGAACATGGTTCATAATGGTATATGTTCTTCATGGAGATTTGGATACTCTAATCCTGGGGCTTACTCCTAATGAAGATTCCCAAGTTAGGAGGGGACTTATTATTGGGTTTTACTCCTGATAAGGAAGCCTAGATCAAAAGGAAATTAAAACTGGGGCTAACTACTGAAAAGGAGGCCCATATTTGAGATTGGGGCTTACTCTTGAAAAGGAATCCCAGGATAATAGAATTATGGTTGGGTCATACACCTAAAAAGGATTCCCATATTTGGGAACTTTAAGACGGGGGATTACTCCTAAGGAGGATGCCCATATTAAAGGTCTTGGGGCTTACTCCAAAAGAGGATGCCCACAGTAATGAGAATATGGACTGGGGATTACTCCTGAAAAGGAGGCCTAGGTTAAGGATACCCTAATCTTAAAGGATGAGGTTGAACGAATGAAATCTCAATATTTAGTTACATAAATATGTGTAAATCACTAGATTTTTTGAGATGTTCCACGGATTTCCTTTCAGATAAGGAATCCAAATCAAGAAATCGTGCCATAAATGTAATTGAAGAGTGTCTTGAGGATTGAATTTTGAATAGGAAAGGTGGAATGGAATAAGAGGGGTGAAAATGGGTAGGAAAGGCACCAAAAAATGTAGGGGCGTGCAATTCCTGACAGGTACTGCGTGGGTGCACAATTTTCATCCCTTAGAGTAATGTTTGGGAGATCCTTGATCAATGAATTTATAATCATCCATAATGGCTTTCTAGAAGATGGAGCGCAAGTTATGGTGAAGAAATAGGGTGGCGCACAAGTGTGTTCATTTCCCTTAAGGGAAAAACACTTAGGCATGCAAGTGTTAGTTAATTCTAACACTTATACCTTAATCCTCCTGTTTAGACCTTCCATTCTAGGTAAATAATTACCTTAGATGTGTTCAAAAGACCTGAAGAAGAGACTTGGTCATTCAGATCTCTCTATCAGAATTCTGGAAAATTTCCTCCCGAAATTGGGGGCCCACCGGGGGTATATATAGGCTGGAGAAGACCGCGAGCGGTTATCACCTATGGTGCAAAGGTGACTTGCATGACCACCTTCGGCATGAAGGTGTACTTGTGTGACCTTTTCGGCTCTCAAGTGTACTTGCGCGACCATTGTAGAACTTGTTTGACCCTTATGAAATGTTCTTCTTATTCATTCCTTTTTCAATTTTTGATATTTATCCAAAGGTTGAATCACTTTGAGCTTAGATATTCCCCTTTTCCAATCATTAGATTCTGTGACAAAATGAGCATCAACAAAATACCCCCTTAGAGTTGGATCCAAAAGAATTGAGGATTTTACTATGAGGAAATCGAGAATCAAAAGGAAATTGGGGTGCATACGGTTGGGCGTGCAAATGAGCTTCGAGCGCGCAGGGTCTGGCGCGTAGGGGTACGGCCTTTAGTCGTGCAGGGTACTGCACGCAGGGTCATGTCTGCGTCTATAAATAGGGGGATTCATTCCTCACAAAGCACTCGGATCTCACAGATTTCTTGCTCTCGGAGCGCAGCTTGGATCTCGGGTTTTGCTCGTCCGAGCAAGTGATTCCTCTATTTTGTTCTTCAATTTTCTTGAATTGCGCTGCTGTTAAGGTATTTGGACTTGCGCTGTGATACTTGTGATTCCAATACATGCACGACCGAAGGATACTTGCGCGCCAACTATGGGACTTGCGCGCCTTAATGACATAGCCAATTTCTTCAAATCCTTAACAAATTTTATGAAAAATTAACATACCATAGGTGTTATTTATTCAATTCTTGTTCAGATCAAATGGATCCAAAGAGTATCGGAACGACTGATGAACTGGTGAGCAACAGAACTGATGATATTATGGACTTCGTTGGCTATGATTACTATTCCATCTGTGAATGCACTCTTCCGGACATGGCTAAGCATATGAAGAAATATCATTGTGAATTCCAAAAAAGAATCTATATGCCTATGTATGTCCATGGTCACTTTCAAGATGTCAATATTCCAGAGGCAAAGAACTATCTCCCACCTTCCTGGTTTCAGTCAGATACCAAATTTTCGTCAGAGGATGTCTCATTCGCAGGAACATTTTCAAATGCTGGAACAGTAAAGAAATCATATATAATGCATCATAGCTCGTGTGCTCCAAATATGAAACTTCACAAGCCTGAGCTGAAACCACATTTTTATACATCAGTCATTCAAAACTCTCTAATGGATCAATCCAAAGGCTGGAAGGAGAAATGGGAATCTGTTTTGGAGGAAGGGTGAATCCAACTTGTATGTGGGCTTATTGGGTGTATCAAACTTGTGAAGAGTTTATCAATGACCTGAAGGGAGCTGCAATTTATGAATCCGTATGGGATGGACATACGTATGTTTATAGAAATGATAATTTTTCACCGAAATTGGTTATCCTCTAGAGGCCAGAAACTATTTCTTTCCATCTGACCCACAAAAAAGTAGGCATTAGTTTGTGGGATGTCTACAAGATCTCAGGGGTTCTAATCCTGGGTGATATGTATGACGAATTCATCCCTCCAAAGGCAACCATGAATGATCCAGATAAGACTCTCGATTTGGTTCATGATTTATTGAAGATTTATCATAAGCTCAAAATCTCAAAGTTATCAAACACTAATTCTAGAAGGGATATTCACCCAGAGTAATGGATGGATGGGTTTATCAAGAAGAAGAGGGAAAAGGGGCCCAGCTGTATTCCTCTTACAATCTACTCTAGAGGAGATAATAGATGTGTTCCTGGTACATTCTGGCCGAATCTGGAAGTAGGAGAGTTTGAGAAATTGGGTATGAAGTGAATCATAAAATCCCGGAGAAGACCCGTCTGGCAGGCTTTTTAGCCTTATGGCTCAGTGTCTATCTTTTGCCAGTTAGAGATTTGAAGGGAGGCGTCAGGCCGGGGACCTTCGTCATCACAATCAAGTTGGTTGAGAGGAAGATGGTGGGGTTGGATACCCAAGTTTTAGCAAATATTCACAGGAGCTTACTCCATGTCTATAAGGGTAAGTCTCTTTTGAGGTTATTGGGACCATTCCACATTTTTTGGGGATGGATCACCACTCACTTCTGAACATATACTATTCAAAATGGAATACAGATTTCTGGAAGTTCATTCAGGTCATCTGTTCAGGCATTCTCTTGAGTTTTTCCTTTTTCCCTCAATGCTTATGATATTAGGCCAAGGCTGGGTATGCATAAGGAATTACATTTCTTTCCCTATGGAAATCCGCCGAGAAGACGATTTGTTGAAGATGGATCACCCATCTGGGAACAGAGGTCTTATATGCTGGCCTGCAGAGCTGGTGTACTGGCCACCAGAATTGATGGGGAAATTATATTTGATGCTTATGCTCTATATCGATTTTCACTCCAATTCAAGTGTCTGCAAACAATTGTTGTATCTTGTCCAGTGCACGTCAGATCAGAGCAGAATCCAATAGTTGCTTGGATAATATGGTATCTAACTGGTAAGGAAAGGACTAGGGCAGTCTTTAACTTAACAAATACTGAAGCGGTACGAAATTTGACCATATGGTATTCTGAAAACATTATAGAATCATATCCTGACGCCATATTGAGTAAACATGTTTATCGGGTTGGGAAGAAGAAGAGAACCATTGAGAAAAAAACAATTCATGTGGCAGGTGATTCTTCCACTCCTGAAGCTGGTTCACCGAGTTCTTCAACCGAGGCTGATTCATCAGATTCTCAGGTGATACAACATGAGTAAAAACGGACATGTGCCGTATATAATCCTCTTGTCAGAATCAAGAGATCCACTCCATCAAATCCTTGTGAGTTTCTTTATTGAGTTAATTTAATTTCCAGTAACTTAATAGAGTAACAAGTTTTCATTATCTTTTTATAATTACAAGAGCTAGAACGAAATTAAAAATCCAAGGATAAAGAAACCTCTTAACAACCTTCTGGTACACCTGCATATCTATGACCAGAGGCCATCCAGACATGGCAGGATGTATACTGCAATACTGAAACTTTCTGGATGGAGCTATGTGAAGGGTTACATCTTCCTGAAATAGGGACTCTTCAGGCTCGTGAAAATAGTCATTTCAAGGATAACCCTGATGAAGTAAGAGCCTATGTCAAAGAGTTGAAGGCCAATATAAATACCACCGATGATTCTATCCCTATCACTAAGATGGTGAAGGAAACTATGGATCACTACACCACTGATGAGGAGTTGCAAGAGTATGTGGCTCCTGAAGATGTAAGTTTTCTTTCCTTGTTTTCCATGAAACTTGATTTCAGTCGAAGATTTGTTAATTAAGGAAATTGTTTTCTTCATCTTGCTGCATTCCAAAACTACTGATGTTTCTACTCCATAATATAGCACTGGTGGTACTGCCATTGGGGCTGCTGCTAAATCTTCTCGTGAACCGGGTGAGATATCTCTAGGACAGCTGGCCATAGATGAGGAGTTGTACATGGATTTCCCCTCTCCCATTCGGGTACCTATAATGGAGACTTGTGACACTCCCAAAAATCCAAGGAAGCCAAAGCATCGAAGGAAGAATACCATAGAAAAATGCTTCATTAGCAATGGTATGTCTTTTGAATAATCATGAGTCTTATACCATGAAAAAGCTTGCTCATGTTCTTTGTGTTTGTAGGGGATTATTCAATTTCCCCTCTGTGGGAAAGGACTGATCCTCCTTTGAGGACAAAGGAGGGTGCTGTGGAACAAATGAAAATTCATGCTGACATGGCTACTTTTGAAAAAGAGCCATCATATATTCCCAGTAATGCTCCTACTGCTGTTGTAAGTAGAGAAGAACCTGCACCAGAATCATTGGCGGCCGCAGCAACTGAATCTGCCATCCTTCCTAAAGAAGTTGTCCAGGGTCAAGGTCCGTAGAATGAGGGTCTATAAGAGGATAAATCAAATGCTCCCACTGGCGAGACTAAACACGATTCTGAAATATCATTGAATGAAATGATGAATCATGGAATGTCTTTCAACGATTTTAATGATCATGCTACGTTGTCATGTGATTTAGAAGACCTTGGGCGTGAGTGTTATCCTTCTCCCAATATTTTTTTTTATAATTTACACTTATAATCATGTTTGAAAATAATATGTATTTCCATCAATAGAAGTTTCTGAACTACTAATGCCTAAAGTGGGTGTGGACATTGATGTCAACCCAACCATTGCAGAAACATTAGCTCAAGCGGAGTTAAATCCTGTAAACCCTCCTGAGACCCATCTTGAAGATCCTGTTGAAACTGGGAAAGATGGGGCAGAGTCTTCTCAAGCTGCTGATCTACTGTTAGGTAATGATTGGACTGAGTTTTCAAGATAGACAACCAACTTCCATTATTCCATGAAACTGACCATAATTTTAATTGATCAAAAGGGCTATCAAATTCAATGGTTAGAACTGCAGGTGAGGTCTCAACTTCAGCCAAAACTATAGTAGAAGGTGAAGCAACCAGGGTTAGGGGGGAAGAAGCAGAACATGGAACTTACTTAAGTGTATTAATCCCAAATTACATGCCCCACTGTGATAATGATATTGAATCAGACCAAGAGGTGGTTAAGGCACTCATCTTCTCACGGCGCAAGGCATGGAACAACATATGTAAAATCATATATGAGGTGCCATTAGAGGAGCTATCATTGAAGGTCCCTCGATTGTCATCCCAGTTTATCATGCTCGAACTTGGCGGTTTTGGATACCAAGAGATCCATACCATGGTGAAACAAGTCATCTTCAGGAGGTAGTAGGAGAAAAAGTGTCACAAAGATCATTCCAGGGTGAAACAATCAGTCAACATCGGGGAATTTGAGGTTGTGGAATCCCGAGGTGAGGCAGACTATGCCACCAAGATGAAGGAGTTGAACCATAAAATCAATGAAAAAGTCATCCAGAAGATGAACCTTCAGCAACAGTTAGATGTTATTACTGGGGAACCTGACCAACTCAATTATTCACTGGAGGGAGTTCAAACGAATGGTATGAAGACCATTTTGGATGCCAAGAAAGCACACCATAAGGCTGAAAAGTGTGCATTTGGTCGAGTGCATGAGCTTCATGTAGCTGCTGATGAAGCTCGGGATGCAGTTCATCAATTGAATACTTTTGTTGACTGTCTTTTCTAATTTCCTGAAAAAGAGAAGAGGCTCCAATCAGTGGATGTCCCTCTAATTATTGTGCATCAAATGGAACTAATGATTTTATCTTCAATCACTTGTACACGTATTTTCCTACTACCTGCTTTAAATTTTACCTAAGCCAATAGGCCTAGTAAGCATTGTTTGATTTTTACTAGGATTAATGTAAATAACCATACAAACTTTGATACTTTTAATTACTCAATATTACCTAAATCATACAAAATGTATGCTTAGTGAGCTGGAACATGACTTTTATTCAGAGTTCCTTTGTCTTTTGTGGGAAGTTTAATGTCATGCACGTCGGACATAAAGAGGATAATGTTTAAGGTTGAAATAGCTTTGACTAAAAATGATTAAATTTGACTCAATTACTTGAATATTTATCTGAAAACAAATTACCATACTCATGTATGAGGGAAAATATATAAACAATGACTTAAGAATATTTTAATCTGAGGAATGATATGAAAAATTGCTAAAAGGAATTATTATAATTCATTCCCAATAATGATGTTACCATTATTTAACAAACCTGTTAGGGAGTGAATTATGCAGGGCCACATAAGGGCATTGGCTGTATAGTCAAATAAATAACATCATTTGGCTGATCGGTCCGTTATGTAGACTACTTATGCAAGGACACCTAAGGGAACGTGCTACATAGTCAGGCAAATGAACTCTCAGAAATATACTTTCCTAGTGCTAAAAATCCATTGAATGTTTATAGAGATTAATATTTTCCAATGTATAGAGTTTGCTATATGGAAATGGGTACTTGAATATGGAGAAGATATTTCCAATCAAGATTATCGATGAACTGGATGAATATCACTCCTACGAAGGTCTGACCCAAATGTATTGAAGGATATTATAGACCATATACTTGAATACTTTCAGATCATGAAAAAGGATATGGGAAAAATATGTTAAGAATGTCTATTTTTGTAGATCCTTATATATTGTCATGAAAAATAATGATAAAAGAGATTTTCATCCCAAGAATGAAGTTACCACTATTTAAAAAACCCGTTAGTGGGTTGAATTATGCAGGTCCACCTTCGGGCATTGGCTGCATAGTCAAATAATAGCATCTTTTGGCTGACAGGTCCGTTATGTAGAGTGTTTATGCAACGCCGCCTAAGGGCATGTGCAGCATGGTCAGGAAAAAGAACACTCAATATTTAAAACCATTTTGTGAATAGATGTTAAGAAAAGGGTTATGAAGATCTGAAAATATTTAAGGTAAGGATTTTGACAAATAAATAAGTGTATTGTCCAATGATTGCCGAGAAAAACAGATCAATTCTAACCATAATCATGTTGTGGCTGGGTCTTGAATAGAAATGTTGGACATCACTATGTATCCCATAAGGGTGGGAATCAAGCCATAATTAGTTCTTAAAATACAGCTTAATGTTGTGTGGGACAAAAGGATTGGAGATATTAGTTTAGGGTCATAGAGCTTGGACCATTATAAGAAATACATAGTGTGTGTTTTCACAGGGTCTTTTCAGGCAAGGGACTGAATGTGGAATTTGGGGTTAGGCCCAAAGGCTTGGGGCTAGATTCAAGGGACACTCAAATGTTCCTACGTGTCCCATAAGGATGGTAATCAAGCCCACATAGTTATAGAACTACCCTCTTTACAAATTTGGTTCGTACATGTGAAGGGTGAAAAGGGACATTAGTGCCATGATGGTTTAACCCAAGATAAAAGGTTCGAGAATTGCCATGTATAGACGTAGTCTTTGGAATGAAACATGATTTAAAATTAGTGTAAATAATGATTCCCTCCTAATTGAGGGTATCAATGAATGTTATAGTTTATTTTCATACTGGAAAAAAGTGTTGTATATTTTAACATCGTATAGTTAGGACGAAAGTGATCCAATGTAAGGATATTGATTCTCGGAGAAGTTTCATGAATGAACATCGAAGGAGATGTAGGTGAACCAATGTGAAGAGGTTGATTTTGGGCTTGAACTGTGGGAGTTTTCCTATGTACCCAGCCTATAAGGCAAGGATCCATGTCCATGTAGTTCAATTCAAGCATGAATTAATGATCAAGTTTTTCTTTGGGACAACGACCTAAAAATTGATGTTGTTGGGACATAAACATGGTTAGTAGCCCATAGAGAGTGTTAGGGATGAAGTTTTCTCTATGCTCATGTGAGACATACTCAGTGTGAGAAACAAGAGGTAACAACAACCTTAACGATGCACAGTTTAATGTCATGTGGGATGTATGAAGGACTTTTTGTATAGTTTAGCGTCATTTAGTTTGGACGATGGGAACAATATAGTTTAACGTCATGTTCGATGAAAAAGGGACGATACAATTTACCATCATGTTGGAAGTATGTGCCATTAGTTTAAGGGCATATGCATGGACCATGGATGGTGCAGTTTAACGTCATGTTGGATGTAAGGGACATCTGTACAGTTTAGTGTCATGTATTAAGGACTTCACAGTTTAACGTCATGTGAGACGAAAGTAATACAAATAGTTTAAGTTCATATGTATGGACTATTTATATATTATTTAATGTCGTATAGCAAGGACGATAAAGGGGACATAGTTTAATGTCATTTTGGACATATGTGCAAATAGTTTAGGGTCATATTCATGAACCATTGGTTATTTCGTTTAACGTCTTGCTGGACGGTGGTGTAGTTTATGGTTATACCGGACCAATGATGATATATTTTTTGTTTATACAAAATACTTCTTCAAAAATCTTTCATTGGTTGGAGTACTGATGAGTTCTCCATCCTTTGAGATTAATGAATAAGCTCCATTGGAGGAGACACTATGTATTGAGAAAGTTACTTCCCATTTTGGCTCCAGCATTGGAGGTTTCGTTCCTGGTATCATTGGAGTTCTGAGATGTAATACCAAATATCCTTGAGTGAATTAACGAAGATGAACTTTTTTGTTAAAAGTGCGTGCTATTTGATTCTGATAGACATCCAAGTGGTGCAAAGTGCACAATATTTTCTCATCTAATCATCCCAATTCATTCAATCGCTTTTGATATTGCTCAACTGTAGATGACTGATCCCAAATGGCTACTGTAAGAATGGTTAATTGAACATCAATTGGAAAGATGGCTTCTATTCCATATACCAGTGAATATCGAGTTGGCCGCGTTGCAGTGCGGGTGGTAGTCCGATAAGCCCATAAAGCATGGAAGAGTTTATCATGACATAATTTCTTATCTTTATCCACCATCTTTTTCAGTATATTTGACAGAGTCTTATTGAAGACTTATATCTGGCCATTGGCCGTTTCATGATACCGAGATGAATGGTTGGATTTGATGTTGTATTCTTGATACAATTTCTTCACCTTGGATGAACAGAAGTTGGTGCCATTGTCCGTCAATATGGTATGAGGGACACCAAATCCAGTAATGATGTCATACTTGATGAAGCTAACAATGAATTTTGAACTTACTTCTTTTAGAGGTATTTCCCTTTCCCATTTGGAAATGAAATCAGTAGTAGAAAGAATATACTTTATCCGCTTGGTCGTAGTTGAAGGGTAAGGTCCCACCACATCCATTTCCCATGTGGAAAATGGACACGAGTATTTAGCTGTATGAAGCAAATCTAGAGGTTGATGAATGAAGTTGGAATGTACTTGGAATTAATGAAACTTATTATTGAACTCAACACAATCTTGTATCATTGAAGGCCAAAAGTATCCAAGCCTTCGAATCTGATCAGACAGTCTATGTTTAGACTAGTGGGCACCACAGACTCCTGCATGCACTTCTTTCATGACAGCCATTGTCTCTTCACCATCAATTCATCTAAATAAAACTCCATCAAAATCATGTTTGTAGGGAATTTTCTCTAGTTGATCTGGGCTATCATAAAGGGTAAAATTGACCACACGTCTCCAGATTTGTTCTTTCTCGGATCTATCATGTTGAAGTGTTCCATTTTGAAGGTATTACTTGATAGGTGACATCTGTCCTGTAGTATGACTATATGGTTCATGAATGGGACTAATTTCATTAATTTACCCTATTCCGATTCGAAAAAAAGGGGAAATTGCACGAAAGTGGGCAATACTGATGGTTGTCTCATCCCGATTTGGATCTGCCATAGCTTTGGCTATATTATCCAGTGCATCATCTTGAGAATTTTGTGATTGCGGGACATAAGAAAATGTATGTTCCGAAGGGAATTACTCCATTAACTCTCTAACTTAATCGTACAAAGGGATTAGTTCTTTTTTTAATGGAATAATCCACATTGACTTGGTTGATTACCAGATCTGAATCACCATTCACCTTTAAGTGATTCACTTGTTCTTGGAGCGCCCATTCCAAGCCTGCGATGAGAGCTTGGTATTCTAATTCATTATTGGTACCACCTTCCCACAATAAGAAATAATAAGGTAACACTGCCTTTTCTAGAGAAATGAGCACAATTCATAGGTCAACTTTGTTGAATTTAGGATTTTCCATTTTTCTCCTTGTTGGAATTCTAGAAGAACCATCAAAATACATTTCCCATGGCTGAGGACTTTCTTGAATATAGAAGACTTACTAATCAGCGAGTTGAATATCTAAATATGTGTCTTCCACTGAAGGGTTTTCAGCTAGGAAATAAGTTATAGATTGTGCCTTTATTGCCTTTTGAGACACATACTAAATATCGAATTGTGGAAAAATAACATCCCACCTTGCCAGACGTCCTGTAAGCATTGGATGACTAAGGATGAATTTGAGCAGATTATTACGATATACCAATTGGACCTCGTGATGTTTCAGGTAGTGTATCAACTCATGAAATGCAATGATTAATGCCTGGTAGCACTTCTCAATACTTGAATACTAGGTTTCTGATTCACGAATAGTCCGACGTAGGTAGTAGAGGTTGTTTTCATTCCCAGCATCATTCTTCTGAGCAAGAATGGCACCCAATGAATGATCTAAAGCTATCATGTAGAGAATAAGTCTCCGTCCTTCATCTGGTTCCATGAGTACCAGCAGAATCAAAACGTATTTATTGAGAATATCAAATGCTTCTTGACATTTTTCATTCTACTGGTATTTGACTCCCTTCTTCATCAATTTGGTGACGGGTAAACTTTTGCCTACCAAATTAGCGATGAAACAACAAATATAGCCTAAGTGACCTTGAATTCCTCTTAATTATTTCAAATTTCTAGGAGGTGACATACCAAGGATTGAATTTGTCTTCTTAGGATCGACTTCAATACCATGATGGTGTACAAAAAAGTAGAGAAATATTTCTAAGGTTACCCCAAAAGCAGATTTTAAGGGGTTAATCTTCAATTTATGTTGTCAAATCTTGCTGAATATGACTTCCAAATTAGCCATGTGATTGAAAAATTGATTTTATTTGACCACCAAATAATCCACATAGAATTCAAAAAACATCCCTAAAAAGTGTTTGAAGACACGATGCATGGCACGCTGATATGTTCCACCTTTATTCTTTAAGGCAAAGTGCAATACCCGGTAGCAAAACACACCCTGAGGGGCTATGAAGGATGTGTATTTCTCATCATCTGGGGCCATTCGGATTTGATTATATCCAGAAAATACATCCATGAAGGAAAGTTCTTCATATCAAGCTATTGTATCAATTAAAATTTCTGTATTCAGAACTGGGAAATCATCTTGAGGACAATGCCGATTAAGATCTCTGAAATCGATGAAAACACTAATTTCTCCATTCTTCTTCATTACAGGGACAATATTAGCCAACCACTTGGGATATTGAACTTCTTTGACGAAGTTAGCTTTGATAAGCTTATCCACTTCAGCTTCAATTTTTGATACATAAGATGGGTGTGTTCTTCTCGCAGCTTGATTAAATCCTCGATGTTCTTCTGGTAAACCGAAATGATGAGTAGCAATATCAGGATCAATCCCGGGAATCTCTGTATAGTTCCTAGCAAATATGTCTTGATTTTTCTTTTAAAAATGAAATATACATATCTTGTTCTTCAAGAGCCATGGCCACACTGATTAAAGTGGGGCGTGGATCTTCTTTTGTACACAGATTTATTTCTCTGAGTTCATCCATGGAGGTAGAGATACCCTCTTCAAATGATGGAGGAGCATATCTGAGATCTTCCTCTTCTTCTTCAACATGTGTTATTTCTTCCACTTCTACATGCATAGTATATGATAAAGTAGAATTTACATGATCAGAATATATATTAAAATTTTAACATCTTGAAGAAGAAGCATCCAATTTTGTCCCAATTGATTATGAAGGGCCATCCTTGGGAAATAAAGAGGAGATGATGGATTGAGAATCGACATCATTTTTCACCTCCGATGTTACTATAACTTCTTCTGGCCTGATTGGAGAAGTATAGACTTGTTGGATTTCAGCAGATGAAATGAAGACGTCACCGTTTGGGATTTAATCACTGCTTAGAGGATCACCAATTTCTCTCATGTTGTCTGGATTGATTGCCATAATTGACATTATGGAACTTTCCATATGAGTATTTGGATTTGGGTCTATCCTGTCAATTTGACTGATAGGAAACACATAATCTATACTCACATGCACAAATGCAGCTACTGGAATCTTCCCCAAACCATATAGAGCATTAACTTTGGTGATCTTCTTTGTTGTGGATTTATCCATTTCTTTAATGTAATAAAATTCCGCATCAATGTATTGAGACTTATATTTCTTGAACTGGGCCTTATCACCATATAATGTCCCAACATGTCAATCATAACAATATTTGAGACATTGATGGTATAATGAAGGGATATCTTCATGTTGATGTAGCTAGGGTCTTCCAAGAAAGATGTTGAAAGCTGAGTCTTTATCAACAACCATGAAATATGAATAGGATACAAGATCTACAAACTGAGTTATGAGTGTAACTTCTCCCAGTGGTTCTTGTTAATTTTTATCATAACCATGTAACATCATGGTAGAAGGAGATAAATCAGATTCTGTGAGACCCAATCGACGAAGTGTACGAATGGGCATGAGGTTGACTCCTGAACCATTTTCAATGAAAGATATTCGGACTTCTACGCCATTGACCAATCCAGATATGTACAACGGTCTAATATTCCCATGCACCACATTATCTTCATCTTCATCATTAAAAGATATTATTGCATGGCATTCTGCAGGATTATTCTCTATGTGATAGACTTCAGCTGCAGCAATTTTAGTTTCAAACACATGAGGACTAGAAAAATACTCAATGACTGCTTCCCGAAGATCTTTTGACATATTCAAAGCATCCAGAATTGATAACTTGGCTGGTACATGGGACCAGTGTTTCATCACATCATACTTTTGATCCATAGGTTTGCGTTTCCCAATAGGAACATGTGGTTTAGCAGGTGCCTTGGTTGTAGATGCTTTGGAAGTTGATGCATCTTGTATTGGGATAGGAGTTGGTAATATTCCTGGTTTGGAATATTAGATTGATTAGATCTATTTACTTGTTGAGAGAATGAAGATGGAACCCCCAACCGATCCTACAAAATAACTGTGCCAGTACTGAATTTGTTATTGGTAGATGAACTTGCTTGTTCTTTCTGAGCTCGTTTAAGGGCTCTACCACGAGTTTCTACTGTGTACATAGTTCTAGTAGGGGTAGAATTGGAAAAGTAGCTTCTGAAAGATCCACATCTTCCCCTGTATCCTGAGCCTCGGGAAATTCCTCTAATTACTCTGTTTGATACATGGAATTCAGGCTCATCAAAATCAAAACAATGACTGACATATGGATTTTTTAATTGAATCATATTAACTGAATCAAAAATCAACTCTTCATCCGATGAAGACTCTGCCTGATTAGCCTATTTAGGCTGTTCTATTTTGAGGGACTATGCTCGTTGATTTGAAGTAGATGGCATGATGTCTGTCAGGGTCAAAGACAACATAGGCTTTGACACATACTCATATTCTTCTGATTATTTTTCTTTCTTTCAATCATGCCGTTTTGTTGAGGATTTTTCCTCTGATGAAGAGGGTTTTTCTACGACATTCATAGAATAAGGTACAATTAGTTTCTTCAATTGCGATCGAAAAAATAGTACGAGTTCGGTTGATTATCTTTATGACCATCCAATCATCATAATTTTGTTCATTTTCATTCTTAACTTCTTGCCACTCACCTTCCTCCTCTGGAAATGTAGTAGTAACACATGCTACCTGAGCTGAAAAACCTTTTAATTTGAATTGTCCCGAGTCGATCATCTTTTGCAGGAGGTATTTGAAGACAAAACCCTCCTGGATGGGATGCCCCAACATTTGATTAAATGGGCAATAATTGTGACGGTCTTCATATCCTTCCTTGTTCGGCCTTTTGGGCCTTGACCACTGAACCAAATTATTTTCCAGAGCCGAAATGATGTAACTAGGAACTTTTCCATTTAGGAAAGAGTATTTTTTTGCTTCATATCATCAAATTGTTTTCGTCTTTGACCTCTTTGATCATCTTGATGAAACAGCCTATGTTGTTGGCATTCAGGAGGTGGATCCCTTCGAAAAGATGATGGTTTTGAGGTAGAAGCAGGTACATGTGTTTGTTTACGCATAATTGTAACAATATATACTTTACCCATTCATCTTCCTGGAGCTGATGGAATTACACAAGATTTAGCCTTAGTATGTATAAGATAATCTTCAATTTGTTGAGTGATTGATGTAAGGTCTCGAATCCCTCCTGTATATTTCACGGTGATCAATGGTGTGCATAATTCATCACACAGATTTTCCACACAGATTGGCAACATTACCTCTTGGGGGAATTCTATGCTCAGGTAATACGTTAATCCCTTCCAGTGAGCAATGAAATACGAGACTCATTCATTCTCCCTTTTTTTACAGTTTGTAAGATCGAAAACAGTTGTCTTTGGCAATATTGAGCTGAATTGAAGAAGAAATCGTTGGCAGAGATCTTACCATCTGGTAATTGACCGATATTTCAAGCTTGTATACCATAAAAAAGCTGGTCTTTTCAAGGTTCGCACGAAGAATCTGAATTTCACAGCTTCTTGCTGCTCCGGAGATCCCATCATAGGATTGCAACAAGTCGCGTAATGCATCAAATGTTATTGAGGGTAACCTGGTCCATTGAATATTGGGAATACAGGGTTCCCAAAATTTAATGGGGGAGAGATTGAATCTACTCATTCAGGGTAAGCTTTCTTTTTTGGTTGAACCTATGCACGCTTACCTTCCATAGATTCCAACCGAGAGATTAATGATTCAATAGTAGGTATTAACTTTTCAGAAACATCTGGTTGAGCTTGAATCTTAACAGGTGCATTGATTGGAGCTTTGACAGATGTGGGGGTTGGTACTGCAACCGATGGCAGCACAATCAATTGTTGTTCCACTTGACTCGTAGGATTAGTCATGTGATGGTGTACTGATAAAGGAGGATATTATTGATCCATATCAGTAGCTACAACAAACTCTCTTGGCTAGCTGACTCCAGCACGCATAGGAGGAAGACTACCTTGAAGTAGTTCGGCATTCAACCTCCTCAATTCTTTCATTTCATCCTCCTGTTGCGCAAATCTTTTCTCTAGTGAGAGCGATTGGAATTATCTAGAGGGAGGATATGTAACCTGATTATTTCCCTTCCCATTGTTTGATCCCTTTCGGATAGGGGGAAGTGGGTTATTTGAAGGAACACCCAGATTTTGGGTAAATCATTGATTTTGTGTATGCACACCTTCTTCATTTGTGTTTGTGCGTACAAATTACTGAGCAAGAAACTCATCATCTGAGTCCCTTGAGTGATGCTCATCTAGTGGATCAGCAACAACGACATTGATGAAATTGATTGATTCATAACACATCGCATCCCTTCTATCAGCATTTCTGTGATATTGTCTTCTTCCATGTCTTTGATGAGACATTTCCTTTTTTTGATTCAATCCCTCTGGAAGTTCTTGATGAACCGTAATTTGGAGAGAATCTACTGATAATTTGGCTCTTTGTTCCTCTTGATTATTCTTCCCCAATCGAGAAAAGACCGACTTTCTCTGAGGAGGGGATTGATGGATTGAAAAAGTCCCCAGTCTGGTGGATTGGGGATGTTCCTATTGTTCCTACTCAACTCCTAGAATTATATTTATTGATTCTGAGGGTTGGTTTAAAAGAGTCCCTAGTCTGGAAAGATGGGTTGGCTCTTGACATGCTATGTCTGAGACGTTATTAAAAGCGATCCAGATCTTGAAGATCTTGGTCAGGAAATTAGCTGGATGCATCAACCTGTATCATCTTTTATCACCTGGCTCGAAAGACCAAAGGATGAATTCCAACACTTCTGTCACTTGATGATGTTCTTTCTCTATACGAGAGTCATGTTCAATATTATCGTTTTCTTGATGTAGGAGTAATTCAACAACTTGTTCTCTGTATTCTAGATTTTGAGAGGAATCAGTTGAGGCATGTTCTTGGGAATGATTTTGATTACAAACAAAACCCATTGATTGTTGCCGGCCACGACCAATAACATTGCATGAGACCATTTTCGGCGGGATTTCCTAACTGGAGAGCATAGTGAAATGTAGTGCTCCATGAACAACCCATCCTCTGACATGAATACCAGATGGGGCATTGGAAATTAACTGGCACAATCTTCTTAGTGTGCCAAGGCATGAACAGTGAAGGGCTCTCTACTTCATTTAAGCCTTCAGATATCGAGAGACTGATAGAGATTCCAAGTCAATTTGACGTTGTAACCCATCTATTATCATAAATTTTTTTTCATATTCATCAAAAGATAATACTTTCTTTATCAACTGATAATGATTTTTTCTTATTTTAAGATGAATATAATGAATCCCATCTTCCGTCAACATCTCTGGAATGTTATATTGAGAGTTATCCAGAGGCCAAAACATGACTGGCACTTCACCCTTCACCAGTTGTTTTCTAATGTTTATAATTTCTTCTTTATCATTCAATAAAGATTCTTCTACCTGATTTGACCATAGATAGTGCTTCCTTGTTGCTTCATCGGATTCAACAAGATTGGTAGAGAAACCACTGATCAAACTAGAATATGTCTGACTTAGGGGTTGTTCGGATAATGACCTACACCCTGGGCTATCTTCTCATTGAGAAAGTATTTCACCTGATAGTGATGAAGCATCGGACATGACTGGTTTTTCATTTGAAAGTTCCTCATGATAAGAGGGCTTTCTCAGCACTACATTTTCCACTAGAGCATTTTACGGGCAATGTGCATCACTAATGTAAAGAGGACATTCACAGTGAAATTCATCATCATGGGGAGGACCACCATGGTGGGTTACAGAAAAATATGAGATATCTTGCTCCTTAGTATTCTGGCCACACATAGGGTTATTTTAGCTCTCATCTGAAGATTAAACTTTGAGATCGACCGAATTTTCATGAAGCAAGCCTTCATGAGGAAGGGTCTGCTGAAGACCTTCAGAATTAATGTTCCCTATATTGGGAAATGAGGTATTAGAATCTTGAATTCCAACAGATAACTTTCGGAGGGCTTCCAGAACTCCATCATTGAGCGAGGCCTTGATACAAATTGGCTCTTGATCTCTTGACTGTGCTGGGTGGGTCTTCTTTTTAGACGCCTTCGTACTATCCTTGGAAACCACTTGTTGATTAAAGTGGCTACTCTGAGAAGGTGAATGTGCCTGATCAAAAGAGATGGCCAAGTTAGGCTAATGATCTCCACTCAAATCAGGTGTATGTTCCTGACTTTGTTGTCTATATGATATGGTGAAGTATGACCGACAAACCTCTTGGACTGGAACATGTGTGTGTGTGTGTTCCGGAGTGAACTGTTGATGTGTCACTCCACTAGTAGGGAAAGATTTTAATTTCTTTCCCTGTGATGCTACTGAAGCCGTTATAATATCCTGACAGGCATCCAGAATATGAGCAGGGATTTGATTATGCTCTTTCACCATTAATAGATTATGATTGGTTACATCAGCTGCTGGAATAGGGATATACATCCATTCTGTGATTGGAGTAGGTGTATGTGCCTACTCTTGCCCTCTATTTCCTATCAGTGAATCCTGAAAGTACTAAAGTGTGGGGGCAGAAAGTTGAGTATGCCTTCTGTTTGTTGCCGGGGATTTCCTTCTGACTTCTGCAAATGCTACCAAGAATGACTGTTGGTAGGCTTGATCAGTACTAGCAGGTGTATGTGCCTGCTAATTTCACTTCGCCGAATGTGGTTGATGAGCTCCATCATATGTAGTCAGACGAGCCTGCTGACTAGCTGATGATGTATAAACATGAATATGTTCCATCCTATAGTACTCTACCAGAATTACCTTGCCGGATTGGTGTGATGTTTCCAGACGAGTCTGCTGGAAAACGGAATTAAAATAGGCAGGTGTGTGTGCATGCTCATTTATTGCCACCATGTTAGGTTGGTGGACTTCTTCGGAGATTGCAGAGATGAGAAACATCTCATTGTTAACCGGATTTCACATCAGGCAATTCGTCTTGCCTGATCTCGTTTGAGGAACTTGAGGCGAACGCCTAGAGTCGGTACCCTCATCATTATGAGGGCGCACTGCCACACGAGTCTGGCGGCGATTGTTGATGGGAGCCCTTGGGAAGGACTCATGTCTCTTTGAATTAAGGCCCTAATGGACCTTCTCATTCACTTCCCCAGAATAAGGGATCGAATGGTGATGGCGTTCCAGGGTTAATCACCCGAAACGGTTGGAGACAGTGGTTAGCACCTCCTGCTTCTTGATAACTGATCGTCACTGTCCGGACGACTAGGGTGAATTGTTCCGTAGGAGGGCTTGTCGGGAAACCTCCAGATTTGGAATAGTACCGTTTTGACTGTACTCCATAACCAGCATGTTTGATACCCAGCATTGAAGATTCTAAGTAGGTGATGTTGTCCTCAGAGCGTATGATGATCCACCAGGAGTAGCAGTAGTGGAATTTGCCTCAATGGTTTTCACAGTAGACGTATTCATGGGTGTGAACATGAGAGCATCCATTTCTTAGAAATAATAAAATCATGGAAAAGAGTGCCTTTTTGATATAATAGGCATAATCAAGATAAATTTATCCAGTTCATCTTTTGGATGAGCACATATACCAATGACTGTTTTTTTTGGCCCTCTCATTTAGTTTTAAATAGAGGCCTAACAAATAAGTAAAACATCATTTTAACTTGGTTAAGGATTCACGTCGGGTTCACCATTTTTTTTCCCTCTGGAATTGGGGATGACCTCATTGATTAATGGTTCAAACATTCCAATCGGTTCCTAATGGGTTTGTTCGTAGTACCGGAAACATCCAATGATTCCATATCCATTTGTATCTACTTTCCAATGGTTGGCGCTCATTATTTATGGACTGATGAGGCTTAGGAATTTGCATTGGTCGATAGGATTGGAGGTCGGACTCATCACACCTTTTTAAGGGGAATTATTTTCTACTCCGCGAGACTCTTTATAGATTTATGTTATGTTTGTGAATCCTTATTACATTACCAAGTATAAAATGATCTTTCCTTTAGTCTGACAATTAATGATTGGTACGTAGGAGATTCATATAATCTTTTATATGTATTGGAGGATCTTCATCGATGAAAAATCATCAGTATTTGTTAGAGATTATTAGTTGATTGTATCCTTTAAAATAAATAAAAGTATCTTGGTCATTATGATTACCATACTGGTTTTATATCCACTCAGTGGGGCACTTGACGTTTTTTGTCATTCAGGAGGACATGGATTATTTCAGAGCTGGGATCGTACCCACTGATGGGCTACTTACGTATCTGTTGTTTTGGAAACGTAATCGGAACCCACGTAGTTTGATTAAGTGAGTATGATGTTTATGCATGATTGATTGATCATGAAAGATTTCATGATTACTTTTACACTCTAAGATCACGTGAGTCATGCTTGGTGTGAGAAACAAGAGGTATCAGTGAGACCAGACAATTTGTGCCACGAAAGAGGCAATGATGTGGGGATTATATGGGTATGACTGACCAAAATAAATGAGGATTAAAATTTACTTCAGGTAGGAAATCCAGGAACAAG
This sequence comes from Viscum album, assembly GCA_963277665.1. NCBI lineage: Eukaryota > Viridiplantae > Streptophyta > Magnoliopsida > Santalales > Viscaceae > Viscum > Viscum album. The sequence continues at coordinate 1,454,971,816 of OY728155.1, forward strand.
GACCATAAAGGTATATGTGCTTCATGGAGATTTGGGTACTCTAATCTTGGGGCTTACTCCTAAGGAATATTCCAAAGATTGTTGGGGACTTATGATTGTGTATTACTCTTGAGAAGTAAGACTAGATCAAAAAGAAATTAAGACTGGGGATTAATCCTGAAAAGGAGGCCCATATTTGAGATTGGGAATTATGGTTGAAAAAGAATCCCAGGATAAGAGAATAATGGTTGGGGATTACTTTTAAAGAGGATGCCCATATTTGGGATCTTTAAGACTAGGGTTTTCTCCTAAGGGGGATGCCCAGATTAGAGGACTTGGGGCATACTCCTAAATATAATTCACACAGTAATGAGAATTTGGACTGGGGAATACTCTTGAAAAAGAGGCCCAGGTTATGGATTCCCACATCATAAGGAATGAGGTTGAATGAATGAAATCTCAATATTTAGTGACAAAAAGATGTGTAAATCACTAGATTTTGATTGATGTTCCATGGAGTTCCTTTTAGATAATGAAGCAAAATCAAGAAATCATTCCATAAATGGATTTGAAAACTATATTGAGGACTGAATTTTGAATAGGAAATGTGGAATGGAATAAGAGGGGTGAAAATGGGTAGGAAAGGCACCCAAAAATGTAGGGGCATGCAAGTCCTGGCAGGCGTGCAGGTACTACGTGGGCGCGCAAGTCCGGGCCACGCATGTATACCTGCGCGGAACATGAGTACTTGTGAAATTTTCAGCCCTTAGAGTAATATTTGGGTGATCCTTGATCAAATCCTTTAGAATCATCCCTAGAGGCCTTCCAGAAGATGGCGTTCAATTTATGGTGAAGAAGTAGGGCGGCACACAAGTGTGTTAATTTCCTTTAAGGGTAAAACACTTAGGCACACATGTTTTAGTGAATTCTAACACTTAGACCTTACTACTGTAGTTTAGACCTTCTATTATAGGTAAAGAATTACCTTAGAAGTGTTCGGAAGACATGAAGGAGAGACATGGGCATTCAGAGCTCTATATATGAATTCTGGAAAATTTTCTCCTGAAATGGGGGGCCCATATGGGGTATTTATAGGCTGGAGAAGACCCTGGGTTGTTATCACCGAGGGTACGCAAGTGACTTGCGTGACCAAATTCAGCGCATCGGTGTACTTGCGCGACCATTGTAGAACTTTCACGACCATTGTGAAATGTTCTTCTTATTCATTACTTTTTCAATTTTTGATATTTTTCCAAAGGTTGAATCACTTTGAGCTCAGATATTCCCATTTTCCATTCTTTATATTCTGTGAAGAAAGGAGCGTCAACAATGGGTTACTTGGAAAAATGAATTGTAGATATATATGAATCACAAAAATACCACATAGAGTCTTTTAGGTCTATGTCCCTATCTCCACTTAGATTCCCTGACACTATGAGTTCAATGAAACAAAATTCCAAACTCCCATTTCATATCCCAATGACCAAAAATATAAATGAAGCAAATAAACCAAATAAAACGCAACTTCCCATGGAAACTAATGGTTCAGTGTAGAAAATATTGGCTAGTCCGCCAATAGAAATTCAACCAGAGCTCCGAGAATCCTACTCTATCTCCATAAACATACCAATGTATCAAAAAGAGCTCCCAAAGCTATGTCATCTAAGGGATACTTATCTAATAAGATATAGTCACAAACAAACCGGGTTTGACCCTGAACTGGTCACCCATATAGATCTGAGGTAAGGATCAAAGGGAAATCTTGATCCCCATGTTCTAGAAACCAATGTCAGGCATCACTATTATAACTAATGGAACTATTTTACATGATAATAAACATATAAGATGAATAGGAAAAATAAACATATATTTCCAATATGATCCAAGAAAAAATATTTTCAAACTAACAAAATTTACAAAAAAGATGAAAATTCAACAAATTGGAAAACAATATCAACTAAAATTGAAAACCAAAACAACTCCATGTGACATCATGAGTCACCCACCAGTACCAAAACCATACATCACCCACGCAGACCAATACCAAGATAAAACCAATATTGAAAGAAAAAAAATAAAAATAAACTATACGCATATGTATTAAAACATTGTAGTAATTCCCATACAAATATATTCCCAATGATAAACCATTAATGTAAAATAAACATCCACTTCAATAATGAAATACCATAAAAAAATATTTTTTTCCCATAATTTTTATCATTAAAAACGAATCATTGACCACTACCTATTTTATTCCAAAATCTGGATACTTTTTTAGAAGAAACATTGTCATTTTAAAGTGGAAATTAATGCTTCAATTTTAAAAATATGGCCATGAGAGAATAAAATATTTCCAATTCAAAACATTTTTTCAAAAAACTATTAAATTCAACCCATAACATTCAAAATAGGTACAACAAACAATGGAACGTAACTGTGGAAATAGAATAATGGAAATATAAATAAGCACAGAGGAGTAAACAATAAATAATGCATCACAATAATCACTGTATGAAACTATGTTCTAGAAGATATGGGTAAATCCTAGTTGTTTGTGAATAATCCACAACATAGTATACATATTGACACATCCTGGAAGGTATGCATCACTTGATGAAATTATATATACCGAAATATGGGTGACTGACCCTACGTAATTCAGACTGAGGGGTACTATCCCATAGAAATAAAAACCAAACTCAATATATAATTCCCTGATATGGGAAACTAGTTTGAACATAATCGGAACTAGTACAAAAAAATTTCTCAGAAAATTAAATAGTTATCCCATGTTTCCCATGTCATTAGTATATAAGGGGACATGATAACCGATTCTGATTGAGGATTTAATCTCATGAATATATATAATAATAATCATACAATTGGGATTAGTCAAATCACCCCAAGGACTAATATCATACCATAAAACTCATAGATAAAATATTAGTCCACACCCAGGATCTCCCATTTCAATAGTAAGAAAATTGGTCCTGACGATCCCATAGCATGGACATCCCAGAAATTAACAATAATGTGTCACAAGGATTCTACATTTTTTACAACACAATCATTAAAATGATATATATAATATACATTAAGATAATCCAAGGATAGTTTTCATCCCGTTATTTCCAACAATTTCATAAAAGTGCCAAACGGGCCTCGAGCTCATTTCATGAAACCATAATTTATAAAATAACAGAACCCCCCACTAAAAAATTTGGTAAAAAAACCACATTCCATTTCACAATCATTTTCCATAATCTCTTTTGAACACTCACATCACGTTATCAATCCAAATCATTTTTTATTAAAACGTAAATTAGACCATTAATCACCACCAAAAGAAAATCCATTATCTAAACCATCATCATTTATTGCTTCAAAATCCAAACCTTTTGAAGGCCCATTTAATATTCCCAAAACTCATGTTCTAATCAAAACCAAATTCAGTAAAAATGCCAAACATGCCATAATCCACCGTAATTTGTCAAAATATTTAATACTCCAATTACACAATTCTTTTGATTACCAAACCACTTGGGAAACCCATTAAATATCCCAAATAATCATTTCATAGGTCGCAACTATATTTTAAAATCAAAACCATGATTTAGTTATGACAAATCATTATAAAAATTCATCTGGGAATTTTATCCATCACTTTGTGTAAAAAATAGAAAAGAAAAATTCCATTTGTAACAAAAAATATATAATTATACACTTTTCAACCATAAATAATCCAATGGTCGCATACCATTATTTCATATTCGATAAAGCTTCTAAAAATAAGAGGCTAATTATTCGTAAAATAAAAAGGAAATTTCAAAGGGAAACCTACCTCAATCTCACAAAGATTCAAAAACTCATGCCCGAATCACACCATGATGGTCCTAAAAGTCAATATCTATATAGCAGAACCATACAAAATAAAAATAATCAGAAGGGGAAACCTGAAACCTAGGTGTAAGAGACCACATGAGAATAATAAATTAATGGAAAAAGGATAGAAATGGAATATGGGGAAGAGTATAGAAGATTATATTGATAAATATTGCCCAAAAACATGAATAAAACCTATATTTACACCATGGTAGGGAGGAGGATGTTTGAAGAACAAGTGGGAATGTCACGAACCATCCCCTAGGGCCCCTTCCGTGACTATCCCATGCCCACCTTCCCTAGACCATGGGTTAGTAACTAGCACAAGAAAGGAAAAACCCTAAAAGGGAAGGCATTGCCTTTAATCATTTACACCAAAAGACTTGGTACACACTGCATACAAGTACAAACCATTAAAAAGGGAAATTATAATCCATACTAAAAAGAACCACTAAGAGTAAAAGTAAGTACTAAAATTAAAGAGTCCCGTATAAAAATTCCAATTGGAACGAAAAGTACAACAAACAGTGATAAAACTACTCTAGATGTCATCCACCGATGATCCTTCCTGTATAGTAGGTACAACTTGTCGTCTGCAATCATTTCCTCTAACCACGTCTTTCATTCACCTCCGATTAACCTCTATCCCTATATCCTTGAGTGTCTATCATGTTTTACGTCATCTGTACAAGACATAACAGGTTGTGGGTGAATCCCATGCAGTGGTGAGTATAAAAATACTCAATAGTAACCTAGAGACCACAACGGTCTCTCATATTTCATGAATGGAAAAACCAGAAAGCATGATCTCAATCAAAAAGAACATTGTAAAATTCATATCACACTAGGAATACAATATATAATACATGAATAAAGATGACTAGTATTAATATAGATCAGTTTATTCTCTTTAGTGGTTCTACTACTGATCAATGAAGGTTTGCAGTTCTACTGATCCACATAGAGACGCATAATTGCTAATCCACCCAGGGTCACTCTACTGCTAAGCCACACAGGGTCTCCCAACTGCCGATCCACATATTGTCACTCTTCTACCGATCCACAAAGGTTCAAAGTACTATCAATCCACACAAGGTTTCTCTATTGATGATTCACACAGGTTCGAAATCTTGACGATCCTCATAGGGTCACACTCTTGTCGATCCACATAGGATCAGGCAGCTTCCAATCCATATATGGTCTCTCTAATAATGATCAACACATGGTCTCTCTTCACTTGATAGCCAGCCATAATATATCTTCACATAATATTCTTGATTTATGGAGGATCCGAACCTAAACCCATCAGTTGTATTTCAACAGCAAAAAGTCCCACAACATGAATCCCATCATAGTAAATTTGGACTATTCACCAAAAACTGTGATCTCCACCATAATTGAGGCCTCCTCATGCTCCAACAAGGCTGGAGAAGTTAGAGATTCTATAACATGTAACCAATAAGGATAAATCACATCATAGAAGCAGACACCAATGATTGAGAAAAAACATGGAGATAGAAAATACAGCCCCAAAATGGATAATTTGGGTAAAGGAATCAGAAAAATGAAACTATAATAGAGTAATAATCAAAAAAATAATGGGAATAATAAAAGACACAAAATGAACCCCAACTGTGAGAGATGTCGCCACAATGACCAATGATGTAATTCCAAACAACCGAGGGAGTTGGTGCACCAATCCAAGATGAGTTCACGAAAAAAGGACCGAATATAAATTTAATAGGAGTATAGAATAACACATTCAATCCAATGTGATACCAAATAAAAAGCAACAAAAAAGACAGATTTCCCAATGGGGCCAACCACAACCAAAGTGGTTTAAATGTTTACGATATAATGGTATGGTCTATATGCAGTGTGTTGATGATGTAGGATGAAATTAGTGGATTGTTAACAAAAATATATCTTGGGTAATGATGTTGTAGCAACCTGGACATAGTGTCACCAACCATGAAAGTTCTCTAAACCGATGCTCTCAATAGTTATAAGAAACCCAGAAACCCCCAACCATTATCGATGATTACCACTAGTCTTGGATGAACAAAGGCACTATCACAATTCACAACCCATTCATGAATATGTCACAACATCATGGATGTTTTTGGCTGGATCTATAGAAGGGTTGAGGCGGAAGAAATGATATTTCAGGGTGGGTAATATGCATTACTATTGCAGGGGGTGTGGTGGTGGAGATGAAAAACCCTAGTGGGTGTAGAACAGAGATTGAATTTTCTATTGGTAGAGTGATCCACTAACTAATCACAAATATATTATTTATTATATAAAAATAATAATTTATAATGATTATATCTCAACTTAACTCATTTTTGTTAATATTTAATAATTACATAAACATGATAAAACATTCTACTATATATTATTAATTATATAATTTTTTAAAAAAATATTAAAATTAAATTTAAGAATAAAATATTAATTATAAAATTCATGTTATATAAATGTATAAAATAATAATTATTTAAACTATTTGTCACCAATTCCACTTTATAAAGGGAAATACAAAAAGGAATAGGGGAGTGTAAGATCATATAATGGAAACCGACCATAATTCCTAATAGGTAAAAAGAACCTCATACAAGATTTAATGTCCAATATTCGCAAAATAATCATCCTGAGAATGAAAATTCATATTTTCATATGATCTATTATTAACCAAACAATATGGATGTTATCGTTATTTCCTTGTTTAAACCCTCTTCTAAAGATTCTCAATATCCTTAGATTTTTCCTCTTTGATGGATACCACATCGACCAAATTCTCTATAACAATTTCATATTAGAGAGAACACATTTTATAATATATGTCCTTAATACCAGTAATCAGTTCAATGGTGTTATATGACACAACATTAGACTCCAAAATTATTGAATTAAAGGTAACCTTGTTTGATTCACCAAAGTATTCATAATCAGGGATTACATAATCACTATCCGTCTAATTATTATTAGAATAATATAAATCTTTCATAGTTACAGTAGGTGTTCCCTTAGGAGAGCCCTTGTCATGGACTTCCTTGATACTAAAGGCTAATTACCTTTGAACTCCATCAAAAGAACCCCTTATTTTAGATCATTATGTGGGTTTCTGTTCTATGAATGAATCAACTTCATGCCTTTTAATTGGTTTTCAATCACTTGATGCATGTAATAGTTTCTACATCATAAAATCAATATATAATATTAATAGTTAAAATGTTTAAATAATTATAATAAAATTTAAAAACTTTTATTAGTTATATAAATGAATATATATTTATTAATATAACAAAATATATAAATATTAAAAAATATTAATCACCATATTTCAATTTAAAGGGATTATTTTTTATATATTACTAATTAATATTAAATTTACTATTATACATATTTACATTAACACTGAAGTACTATACAATTTTCTTAAAAAAAATTATATAAATTCCCTGATTAATAATATGATATATTTTATCAGTTAAATAAAAAATATAACTATATAGATATTTATCATAATATATAATTAATTATAATACATTAAAATTAAAAGGCATTTAATAACTATATTTCAACTAGTTTACAATTTATAATATATAAATATATTATTATTACTAATTATAGATGAATATATTTTATTTATTATACAAAACATATAATTAATTATTAATTTAATATCGATATTATTAATTGAAATTCAAAATATTATTGTTTATATTATTGATTAAATTATTTTTAGAAAAATATTTTGAAATAATTTAATGTATAAGTGCATTCATAAATAGTTACGGGTATACATATAAAATATTGAAAATAATCATTAAAAATTAAAAAAATAAATATAAATTAATTGTTTTAGTATTATTAGTATATAATTTTATTAAATTATAATTATTTTAGATCCTAGAGGTTATATGAAAACCAAAGAACACAAACACCCATTGAACAAAAAGGATAGAAGAAACCCCTCCATGGGTTAACCCACTCCATAGTTAGCCCATTTAATTTTTAATAGTACAAAGGCATTCATTCTGATATCCAAAAGTCCTATGGATCCAACTCATAATTTTCTGGATTAAAATAAATGTTTTTATTAATATCACTACCGCTACAATTTCTTTTATTGTAACATACTGTTGTTAGAGTCCCAAAAATTTTATAGTGTTACTGTACCTGATATAGTACTTTGAATATTCAATTGCACCCTACTATTAACTAAGGTACCCTCACTACCACCACACAACTAGGATCCAAAATTTATTTTATTCTATATATATATATATATATTATAAATTCATTTAAAATTTTCAACGTTTATTTTTCTCAATTATTTACTTAAATATATGTATATATTTATTATTTTATAAATATATATGTGTGCGTGTGTGCACATGTCTGGAGAATCAATGGACTTGTGTTTGTGTGAGTAATATCTAAACCCAACAAATAAGTGTTTATATATAACTGTATATAATTTATAAAATAATTATTTATATAAATTTTTATATAATGTAAAATTAATAAAAATTAATTAAATTTAACAAAAATTTATATATAATAATATAACTACTATATAAATATTTTAGAGTGCCCAATGGGTAGTGATTATGAAGTATTGTATTTTTTCTCAACATGTGTTGTTAATTTTCTACAAAATCAATGAGTAAGTACTAAATGATATTTAAGAAGCAAGTAATTCCAAATGGTATTACAAAATTAAACACACTAAAAATTAACTCGTATTTATAATGGTAAAACATATAGTTATATCAAGAAGATACACATTGAAGCAATGAAGATGATTTTCTCAGACAATATAATTGAAGGTGTCTAAATGAAATGACGTGAATAGTAATATCTAATGATTGTTCAATTAATCGTAAGTGTGAATCCATGAAAACTGTTTCTTCATAGTAAAATCACAATACACTATTGTACCTATCTCTATAATAGTGTTTTTAGGATCACAATCACTCTCTTCTGTATGAAACACATTCATTTGAGTGAATTTTAGAAATTCTAATTTGAAATTGAGTAATTTCATTGATCGAATTAATAATGTTTTTAATTTTTATTCAAAAGATTATTATCATTCATATGAAAGGATTATAAAAGTATTATTTCATGTATTATGATCTTGAAATGATATTGTATGATCATTACAAAGCCTTAATAGAATGAAATGGTGGATAAACATAAATGTGGAGATCTTCAACCTACAATGTAGTCCACCAACAAGATGGTTATAGAAAAATTGTTTTCTAATGGATGTTGGAATAAATAAGATGTCCCCAACTAGATTGGGAGATCACCAGCTCACCATTGGCTCCATTACAAATCAGTCAACATTCATTTATTAATTTTATTAAATTCATTGACTAATGTCGATATGGAACTTGATGAAACCGAAGGACCTCTATCTCACATGAATACTATAAATAGTAACCTAAGGGTTTTTGTATCTCATAGAAATCAATTGAAGAAGCTCATCACTTGATTAAATAACACTGAATTGTTGGAAAAGTCAACGTTCTCTCAAGGACCCAATCTCAATTATCCATTAATATCAAAGCCTCTCATATATCACATCATATTTTAAATATCTCATATCAAATTATATACATATGAAAAAGAGCTTCATTGATTGAAATTGTAATGGGTTTGCAATATGAATTCCCTTATTTTATCATTTCCATATTTAATGCATGATCATTTTTTAAAATGTATGTGATGAGATCCTTTTATTCTGATGGATATCAAGAGGGTGGTCATTAACTACAATTACAAGGGATGAGTTTCTTAATTACCACCCAGATAATGGCAATAACAACACAAGCCTTCTAACCCAAGGGGATGAGAATAAGGGGCTCACACTATGATTTTCCTAAACTCCATTATCAAACTGTATTTTATCTCCCTTTTATTTTCTCATTTAATATATCATTTAAAATATTCATAATTTCATAAATTCTATTCATCAATTTTATATTGTAAAAACTCACTAAATAAATAATAAAATTTACATTTTAATACGGATAAAATTTATCAATTTGTAACTTTATTGAGATTATCACTTAATCACTTTATCATTTAAAATTCATTAAAAATTCTATTTACACTTTATATTTTATTTAATTATTGAAATTAAATTCAATACCTCTTTCCATTCAACTTCATCAAACATCAAAAATGGTATCCGAACATGTTACATTGGATTGACAAAGGTTATATTGAATATCTTGGTTATTTTTGTTTTGAAGAAGAGTGCCTAAAAGTCATAGGGGAAAACTATGGAAGTGAATATTTCTAGATGTTATACTCAAAGGGCATATAAATATGGAATAATAATTACAAATTTAATTTGTTTTCTTCTAGATGATCTGTTTTGGTTGATATTACTAAAATATAAATGAATATGTGGATTGTATACTGAAATAAACTTTGTGATGAATCATACACTGATATATAGGATATTTGAGAGAATCTAGAATATAATTTAGAAATATTTATCTAAATTTTATACAGACGTAGAAATAAAAAATTAGGAATTATGGTTATCAATATCAATAATTTCCCCACATAATATTTTATATAAAACGTCTTTTTATTGAGTTTAATGAATAAGGACTGTTGAAAAACAATCATTGATACTAAAAAAATTAACTTGTTTTTTATCATTAACCGATATAATGTATTGATAATGTTGATTTGGAGAAGAACCAAATAATTCAATATTATTGTATATCCAAACATTGAAATATCTAGAAGGAATTGCTATAGGATAATGAAAACACAGTTCTGGATTCTCCTAATAATCATTTAATGAAGATAATTATAATATAAGTAATTATGATATATTCATTACTTTTGATAGATATTTGATTAACCAAAACCAATATGTATGAGAAATGAAATTCTAATCGATTAGTCTAGTGAATAATTAATTGTGAATGTTATAGGAGTCCATATGAATAAAATATATAGATGTCTGACGCACGCCTTTCGTAGGATGTGGCAAAAGAAATTAAATTTTTCCTAGTGCAGCTTAGAGGCTGACAATGGTCTTCTAAATTGAAAAGATTTATCAATATTTTACTTACTTAATCTAATTTAACTAAAATAATTCTTTTTGTTGTTTTTATTTATGAATGTAATGCAATTTAATATAAGATAAAGCTACCATGCAATGAAAAAATGTAATTAATTGAGAAATAACTTGGCCTTTAAGGGTTGGTTTGTGAGTTCAATCATTCTCCTTCATTGTATTTACATTATGTTTGATAATTCAATTATGAGATCTCATTCAAGAATTACTATTATCTTATTTATTGGTGTGAAATCTAAAATGTGTTTAGTAATCTTAACTTCACCTCCTCTTATAATCAAGGTTGATGGCACACCTCAATCGAGAGTGTGACATCTTCAAAGACCTGGCTACATCATATGCCATTTCAACCACTGAATGTATCAAGTCCATCATATGAAGATATAGTATCCAGTAGAAGGGAGGGAAAATATTTAATAAATGAATAGAAATGAGTTTGAGATTAGTGTTGTGGTGGACGATTGCCACACCCGTGCACATCACTCTTACTCATCACAAACTTAATAAAACATAGGAATTTAAGCACAAAAAAATAGAAATTTACACATACCTCCCTCAGGCCACTTCTTGGGTTAACCCCGCATATTTGAGGGTAAGAGGTCACAGTGGATAATATGAGTAGAATAAAAGAAGAAAACAAGAAAAGATACAGAAGAAAATAGCGTGGATGGGTGGACATCGAAATAAAAATAATGCATGAATTTTATTAGAAATATAAATTACAAATGAAAACTAAAACAAAAATAATGAAGATAAATTAAATAAATAAAAAGTGAAATGGGGAAGATTTTCGGCTGGCCTCCCTCGATGGAGATCTCTTCCTTGGTGCCTTGAAGGAATGGATGGAGAATGGGATGCTTTGGGAAGGAGGTGGGGGCCTCCTTTTATAGGCAGAATTCAACCCTCAAATATTTGCACGTTGTAGACCCCATAAATAACCTCTTCACACATTCCACACTTATTTAATGTTGTCTAAAAATATATTTTCTGTCTCTCTCCTAAATTTCAGATAATTTGGAATCCATATGAAAGAGTTATAAATTTTTTATTCTCGGTTTCTGTTTCTGGACGAAGCTTCCAGGATGGTTCGTCCAATAGTATGTCTTTTAATTGCCACATTAATGACTTCCAAACTTCCCCAAATTTCTTTTAAGGTCTTTCCTAGATGTACTCGTCCCATAACAAGTTGAAACACCTCATTTGGATGTGTTTTGGCCGCATTTGGGTTCCGTTACATTGGTGGTGTCCATGCTATCTGCCCGAAAAAATGTCCAAGTTCAATGAATTTTTAGACCCTTGTGATGGCCAAATAATCTTCTGGTGCAGAATACAAAAGTGTAGGAAATAAAATAAGGATTATAAAACAAATATTATCATAAATTTTTGAATAATATATTTCATAAAATGACCAAAATACCCTTATGTAAAAATCTGTCAAATATCCAGAATTAGTCGTTTTTTACATTTAGGCACAAAATATTACTTAAACCTAAAAATGTGACAATTACCCATATAATAACACTATGGTGGGATTATAAACAATGATTTATAATATATAATATATGAAAAAATGAGCTTCATCACTCCCCCACACTTAAACATTTCACTCCTGGGCAATCATCTTACATCCAAATCAAATTCCTCACAATAATCAAAAATGAGAAAATATCAATGATCGCATCCAAAATAGAATTCCATCATGTATGATATATAAAAAAAAGAATCTATAATAGTCATTTAAATCATTAAATTTTTTTAATCCTCATAAATCAATCCATGGCCCAATCATAACCTACCTCACATTGAATTTTATTTCACTCTTCACTCAAAATAAATTGAATCTAGAGTTATACTCATACTTGAAAATCGCATATACCACCATAGGTTTGTGAAAATTATCATTTATCCAAAGCATGAAGCATAAAAATAAATTTAATCGTGGGGGATTTAATTAATGGGTCAAATGATTCTGTGGCTTAGGGTTGGTGGGAAAATGATTGAAAAATGTTCCAGGCTAGAGAGAGGAGGTTGGACTTTTAAGTAAAATGCATGATTAAATCAATTGAAAACATAGGAAATTACTCACTCAATACCACTTAAAAATGTGAAACACAACACCACCCCAATTTTAATGATTTGGTACACGAACCAAGAAGTTATTATAATGAATGATATCATCTATGTTCTCCTTTTTTCAAAGCTCCAGAAAGGCACAACATTATTTTCTTTTTATTTTTTTTTCATGGAGGATGAGCTGAAAATTGAATACAATTAATGAATGAAAATTCATGCCCTTGATTTTTGAGAGGTAAATTAGTCATAAAATAATTTACAATTAGGAAATAATTCTCAAATCAATTTTTTTCTTTTCTTTTTTTGAAGGAGAAATGGATGAGAGAAATAAAGCACAATTAAATGACGTCACATGCACAATTCTCTTATTATCCACAACCCAAAATTTTTACACACACATCACACTACCCATAAATGATAGAGATCCCAATGAATGCACACGAATTTCCCTTACCCCACACTCAAACTTGAAATATCCATGAAAAAAATACTAAATGTATGGGTAAGTAAAGAAAAATTGGCTTGTAATGTGGTTGAAACCTATAAGGCAATTCCTGGCATCTAAGGGCTTACGAAGGATAAATGTTAAGGTGGGTCTCAATATAAACATTTTATAGCCAAAGAGATTCCTCAATCATTTTAAATACATTCCATGAAATCTAATGCTTCAAAAGAGAATTATTCACAAATTTTGGTTCTCACACAAAATTCGTGTTTCCCTCAAGAAAGTGTGGGTATTCATAAGAATATGAAAAAGTGGTTTAGAATACCTCATAAGATTGGAAAAAAAAGTTTGAGTTTGTGTTTCATGGTTATGGATTTAAAAAATCAGTCAAACTCATAAAAATGATTGATAATCCAATTCAAGGAAAATGTTTTCACATCAACAATCATTTAAAATACATTATTTCAAAAATCATTTCATCTCTTTCAAAATAAATTAATGTGTGAAAAGTCGTAAGAATATTCATTAATGCTCAAAAATATGTTTTGGAACAAAAAATAAAAGCATTTTAAATGATAATTGTAAAAAGTTAACTCCCTGATTCGGTCATCATCATCTATTTCTCGGGGCTTCCCTTTGCCTTCATGATCCTACAAAAAAATTACTCAATTAATCACAAGGATCATTTAATTTATGCTTGAAATAAAAAGAGTGAGGGGGACACATGATAGACTAATTCCTAATACTGAATTTGAAAATTAAATTACTAGAAAGAATGTAAAGATAAATCCTGGTATGATCCCCCAAGTGGGCCATGGAATCTTTTACTGCCTCTAGAGGGCAATACCAGCTGTTATCCAAAGTCTGATGGATGATGATGCATCATTGATTTGAACCAAAAAATTTGGCTCTTCCTAGCTTGAAGTTATTTGTTATTGTTGAGGAGGACTCCATAGACAGAGTATACTAGATATTCCCCCTTCACAATTTGGTACATCATTCATGGTGGGGGTTGGATGAAGTAGGGAACCTACTCTTTATTTTTTGCTACTTGTGAAACATTCCCTTTCCCTTCTTTTTCTCCACCTAGTAAATATTCAGTGTGTTTCGAGAGCTTTAAATGTTCCTCCATAGGTGCAATTTTGTTTCCCTCATCATCCTCCAAGGCATAACATGAGATGGCCGAATCTGAAAATTAAAAACTATTAGGGGTGATACTCAAATTATTTTCAATAAAATAAAAAGTGTTTGAGTTTAAGATTGTATCAAATTTCAAAGTCGGTTCGACTTTAATCTCATCATCAATTGAAAGTTCCTCTTGGAGTTGATACTCACTGGATGGAGGTAGGTAGCTGGGCTCCTCCACCTCATGTTTGGATTCGACTTCATGGTTGTATTTAGTGAAATTAGGAAAGAGTAGTTGTACTTTCTTCTTGGCCTTGAATCTTTTTAAGTCATCTTGGAGTTCATCGACCATGGCCATCAAATCTTCCAATTAGATCCATGTTTCTATGCCAATTTCCTCTTGATTTACCATTATCATAAGTGCATCAGCTCTTCATTGTAGGGCCTCCTCAGTGTAGTCAGTTTCTTCCTCCTGCACCTGTGAGTAATTGTTCCATGCAGAATAATTTTAATTTGAATAGAATATGGAAAAAAAAAATTTGTAGTTTTTTTTAAAAAAATAATAAAAGTGATCTAAAATTTAAAAAAAGAAAAAGTAATGTAAAAAACCAATTAGCTCCCCGGTAACGACAGCATGTTTGATGCATACCTTTTGTAGGACATGGCAAAAACAATTTAATTTTTCCTAGTGCATCTTAGAGGCTAACCAGGGTCGTCTCACATGAGGAGCTTTATCAATCGTTAACTTACTTATTCTAATTGAACTAAACTAATTCATTTTTTTGTTTTTATTTATGAATTTAATTATATTTAAAAAAAGATAAAACTAACATTCAATGACATAATGCAGTTAATTGAGAAAAAACTTGGCATTTATGGGTTGGTTTTTTGGTTCCATCATTCTCTTTCTTTTTATTTAAATTAAGTTTTATAATTCAATTATGAGATCTCATTCATTAATTACTATTCTTTTATTTATTGGTGTGAAATCTCGAATGCATTTAGAAATCTTAACATAACCTCCTCCTATAATCTAGGTTGATTGCACACCTCGATCGAGAGTGTGAAATCTTCTAAGACCTGGCTCCATCGTATGCCATTTCAACCACTGAATGGATCAACTCCATCTTATGAAGAGCTTGTATCCATTAGAAGGGAGGGAAAATATGTAATAAAAGAATAGAAATGAGTTTGAGATCAGTGTCGTGATGGACGATCGCCACACCCATGCACATCACTCTTACTCATCACAAACATAATAAAACATAAGAATTTAATCACAAAATAATTGAAATTCCACATACCTCCCCTTGTACAAGTCTCGGGTTAACCCCTCATATTTTAATTTAAGAGGTCAAGGGGTATAATATGAGAAGAATAAAAGAAGAAAAGGAGAAAATATGAAGAAGAAAATAGGGTGGATGGGTGGACACAGAAATAAAAATAACGCATGAATTTTATTTGAAATCTAAATTACAAATGAAAACTAAAACAAAAATAATGAAAAGAAATTAAATAAAAAAAAGTGAAATGGGGAAGATTTTTGGCCGGCCTTCCTCAGTGGAGATCTCCTCCTTGGGGCCTTGAATGAATGGATGGAGAATAGGATGCTCGGGGAAGGAGGTGAGGTCCTCCTTTTATAGGTAGAATTTGACCCCCGAAAAATTGCGTGTTATAGACACCTTAAATAACCTATTCATGTGTTACACCCTTAATGGATGTTGTTAATAAATATATTTTCCATCGCTCGTCCAAATTTCAGATAATTTGGAAACCGTATGAAGGTGTTATGAATTTTTAATTCTTAGTTTCTGTTTCTGGACGAAGCTTCCAGGATGGTTCCTCCAAAGGTATATCGTTTAATTTCCACATTAATGACATCCAAACTTCCCCAAATTTCTTTTATAGTCGTTTCTAGATTTATTAGTACCATAACAGGCTGAAACACCTCATTTGGATGTGTATAGGCCTCTTTTGGGTTCTGTTACATTGGTGGTGTCCACTCTGTCCGTCGGGAAAAATGTCCAAGTTCAATGTATTTTTAGACCCTTTAGATGGCCGAATCAACTCCTGGTCCAGAAGACAACAGTGTAGGAAATAAAATAAGGATTCTAAAAAAAGTTTTATCAAGAAAATTGGAATAATATTTTTCAGGAAATGAACAAAATACCCTTGATGTAATAATATGTCAAAAATACAGAATTAGTCATTTTTCACATTTAGGCTCAAAATAACACTAAAACCTAAAAATTTGACAATTACTATAAGGAACCATACTTAAACCTTACTTAATCTTGAGTTATTACAAGATTACACATTGAGGATATTTTCAGGTTTAGAGTTTTAGATAATTAGATCATGAATCATGCATTACATTCCACATTTGAACAAAGTGGTTACATAAAAGACAGTATTCATTCTTCCCATCAACAGAAACATATTTAAAATAAATCATGGATTCTTTCTTGACACATCATTGACACTATCATCACATCATGTACCTTTCCCTTGACCTGTAAAAAACATTTCAAAAACTTGTGATGAGCATAAAAAGCTCAGTAAGGGTTATAAAAATATGGAAAGGAAACATGAGTTCTATATACATAAGAATTAAATCATAATACATAAAAGGTATGTTGAGGCATTCATAACATTCTTACGTAGGTAGTAACCCCCTTGGTTACGTTTGGAATACACACCATAGTATATTCCCTAAATCTCTTCGGAGAAACCTTAACGTTTTACTCCTTCACGTTTCCCAATGCATTGGAGAGCTATATCGGGCTCCCCCTCCATTAGTTTATCACGGAACCTCCCGTCTTCATAATAATTCCCAAGAACCTCAACATAATTGTATCACATAAAACATGCATAATGGAAACATAACATTTCCACCTTTAAATCACAAGATATCAATACAACACATTGATATAAAAACATTATGAAAACCATTTTCAATACCAAAATAAAAGTAAAACATGGTATTTATTTTTCTTTTAAAAAGAAGGTATGGCTTGTAGAGGAAGCCGAAACTCAAATAATGGTCACGGTGGCGGAAAAGTCTTTGTCGCTGCATACGTATGACAAAACATTCCCTTTTGTCGTTTAATAAACACTTCGTATAAAAAATATTCCTTTTGGATAAACATAAATGTCAAAGGGGTTTATACACCGTATAAAAGATGTTTGTGTATAAAACAGAATATTCCTCAATGAAAGGAGATTGAGACGAAGTCCCTTACAAAGACGGTATCCTTGGTTTAAGGATAACTCAATTACATAATTATGCATGACGAAATAATACACAAAATATAAGTGGATATTAAGTGTAAAATAATCAAAGTACATTCACACATATTCAAAGGATGACATATTCAATAACTACATGTTGAACCCAATGAAATTGAAATTGGGTTAAGATGTTCCCTTGACAACCTAACGACGTCACATCAAAATGAGTTGATGAGAGATAAAAAAAGGTTATCTCATCACTTGGAACTAAAAATTTACATCAATAAGGATATATGAGAACATAACCCATTATAACAATATGTAAATTAAAAGACCCAACAAAATAAGTCTTTTAAAAAGTGGAGGGTGAAAGGTTCCCTTACCGACATGGGTATCTTTCGAAACATACACCCCGTGAAAGAAGGACAATACAAAATTGATGTAAATACTCATAAATGAAAGTATATTACACAGTGAGTAAAAATAATGGACAGTAAATAAACAACTCAAAGGACATTGTGGAAAATGTAGCATAAATATCATGGGAATAAAAGTGAGATGCAAAATCGCTTATGAAAACTCGACAGCCTAACGATGCCAGAAAAATGGATTGATGAGATCAAATAGGGTCTCTTATCATATTAAATTAAAGTTTTCAGAAATAGGAATATAAAAGAACATCCCCCAACATAACAAAGAGGATATTAAAAGAAGTTACCTAAAGGAGAGTACTTAAAAAGAAAGAGAGAGGTTAAATCTCTTACGAAAATTCGGCAGCCTAATGGCGCCACTCAAAACTTCCAAAATGGATTGATGAGATAGAATAGGGTCTCTCATCATATGAAAATAAAAATTACAGTATGATTAATATAAAATAACATCCAAATAACATGAAAATGATCTTTAAAGGAAATTACATAAAAGAGCGTACTTAAAAAGAAAGAGAGGAGTATGATCCCTTACCTCAAATCCAACTTGTCTTGTTCGTTTATTTATATTCCTGAATAATAAACTTTGGTCAATTAATAATTCCCTAAGTAAATCCTTTAGAGATTATTATTCAGTTCATATCACATATTATACTGTTATAATAATTGTTTGATAATGTTAGTTCACATCAGACGTTTTTGTCGATTTTTGGTACATGAATAAAAAATGAACATGATTGAAAAAAGATTGCCCATGTAGTTATAAGTAAATAATTTCCAGAATGGTATTAAAATATCATATATATCTAGTAAATATTAATTTTATACTATTCCATATCATTTGGAGATAAAAAATGAAAAGCACTGTTTATGGAGACGGTAGGCTGTACGTACGCATGAAAGATACTTTCATTTTTTGACATATTAATGGAATTAAAACAAAATGAGAGAGATATATATATGATATAATTAGAGAATGATATACATAATTTAGATGTAATATATTAAATATATATCCATTATATATATGTACTTATAATATTACATAACATTTTGAGATAAGAAATGAAATGTACCATTCATGGAGACGGTAAGCCGTACGTACACATGAACGCTACTTCCATTTCTATTTCATATTTAATTTAATTAAAATATAATGATACACAATATTATTTTAATTCAAGTATGGTATCATATATAATATCATTAAATATATCTTTTATACGTACCATATATGGTATTAACGAATCAAATCACTTTGAGGGGGCGGTAGTCTGCACTTCCTTAAATGAAGATATCACATTTACCCCTAATGAAAACCATAAATGTACGCCATAAATGAAAAATACAGAAGCTTAAGTAAAAAATAAACATATTAGATATCATATATAAATATAGTGTCATATTAATTATCACCTTTGAAGGTGTTAGAAGAATGTTGAACAATCATCGTTTCGGGAGGCATAAATTCGCAATCCACAGAAATAGTATGTTCTTTAACCATTAGATGTAGGTGTGTGTAATTATAGCTCGAATAATTCTTATAACAACATCCTAGTATATTGAAGATACTGTATTGGTTACAAAACAAATGAATAAAAATATTTTAGGGGGTTGGAGAAGCAAAATAAAACAAAAGGACACAAGTGAGGACATTACCTTAAAATCGGGTAACTCTCTTTTGTTTGAGCTCAAAGGCTTCCTTGGGAAGACTTCTGCCAAATGTTAGGCTTCAGAGCGTAAGAAAGGGATGTTTAGAGACAAAATGGGCAGGGGTTCGCCGAGCCAAAGTCTTTCTGAGTGTGGGTAAGGAGGTAGAGGTGTGGGCCATTTATAAGGGGAGAGGTGGGGCACTCTTGTAATGTTACAAAATGTTACTTTATTTTCAAAAGAGATTCGGATTTTAAAGGTCACACATTTATTTATTTCAAGTATAAGGGGATTAGGGTTCTAAATATACTCATCCAATAGGTTTTGGACATGTTTAGGTCTTATATATTACATTATCTTTCCATTTTATTTAAATCGTTTAATAATGAGGTCATCGCTGCATCATCATGATGTCATAAATAATTTAATTTATTTAACGTCTAAAAATTATAAAAAAATACTATGATGTAGTAAATCCTTTTATCTTTACAATGACTATTTATAGTAAAAATGATGACTTGTATAACCCTATGTAAAAATTGTTTTAGTAAAACATCTCATGTTTGTGTCATTTTTTCTTTAACATTAAATAAAAAGATATTTATGTCATTTTCCATCCAAAGTGGCTCCATGGGTTCCCCAAGTTGACCCATGGATTTTCATGGTCGGCCATGACACATCCAATGAGGGTAGGACATGTGTCAAGGTCATTTCATTTTATTTAAACATTATTCTTACCATAAACTACACTAATCACCTCTAATCGCAATAAAAAACTTAATAAGTTACAATTCACCAAAAAATTATTTTAATCTCATTGAACCACATTTTACTTCATAATGACAACCATGTATGTCTGATTTTTGAAATTCAATACACGAAGATGGAAAATTTTCATTTAAACGGATAAATCGGTTTTTATAAGTACCACTTAGTGGTTTGACTATTCATCAAAAATTGAAGTTTTTCAGAAAAATCCCATAAATTCACCCTAAGCTATATTTGATATTCCGAATTCAAAAATGAAGTATATTTTAAAAAATTCAAAATATATAAGTCATATTAATTAATTTAATAATTAATTCCCGATGTTAGAGAAAATAGCGTGTTTTTATGAAACAATAAGTATCAAAAGATTGACACTAGTTTAAGTCTGATTTCAAAGTGAAATTAATTCCAACAACCACTATTGGATTTAATCGTAAAAATATATTCTAATTTCAATTTAAAACCAATTCAAAAGATAATATAATCATATAAATAAATTATATTAAAAAGCAGTTTTGAATTAAAATACAACAATTTACACTATTCATTAAAAAAATGAACTTTATCGGAAAGATACCAAAAATTTACACAAATTAAATTTTGATGTCCCAATTCTTAAGAAGAGTTTTATTTGGTCCAATATAATGTATAAGAGTGAAAAAAACTATATTTAATGATGGTTAACCATCAAAAGGCGATAAGTGAACCTTTAGTGAAAACTAGGGCATATATGCCTAAAATTGAATTCTTTCTGTATTTTAAGACTTTATCTTTTTTTGGATAAATGTAAAAACATTTAAAAACATATATAATCATATTTTAGATATTTCTATCCATTACCACCAATACAAAGACTTCATGTTAACTACCATTTAAAATAAAATTATTTTATTATTAGAGTGCAACGTAAGATTCCCATGAAACTCGTTGTTGCGTGTTGGGTACACCATCGAGCATAGCGTCCCCTTTAAATTCATATTAATATTTTATTCACAAATATAGATAAATATGAAAATTCCATATTATTTATTTACCTGGGGTGTTACATCCTTCCCCCTTTTGGGAATTGCGTCCTCACAATTTTTAAAATTGAGCTTGGAAACATCCTTGAAAGTCCCACATCGGAACAAGAGTCGGTAAAACAATCACATTAAAATAAAGGAAGATAAGTACATAGGTCACCCAAGATAACCCATACTAGGATTACATGTAGAAAAACATGGAAATGGAAGAAAAATAAAAGGGTCATGTTCTTGAGGGAGAGTGATAGTAAACATGTCTAGGAGAAAGTTAACCATAAGAAAATTACAAACTTGTGATGGGTTAAACGGTATTCGATTCCCCAGTAGGAAAAGTTAATAGACAGTATTTTTGTTTCAAGATACTTTTTATTGAGGAATTTATTCATAAGGAAACATAATCACTTATCATGTTGACATTCAACTTTTACTAGATTCCTTAATCAAACTCATATTTTTTTCCAAAAGACGAGTATTTAAGGAGACTTATTCGCATTAAGAGTACTATAATCAACTTCTACAGAATCACATAATCCACCAAAGAGAACTATATACTTCCCATGTCATTACGCTTTAACCAAAACCAAAACCAAAAAGGATAGTACAAGGTCAGATAATCCAGAAAAGGAGAACCCCTTAAAAAGAAAATTTATGTTAATCTCCAAAATTTTTCCAACAAAACCCAAAGTTCAACAAGGACCATCCCATAAACAATTTTTCCATAAAATTATTCAAAGTAAAACAATCTAGGATTGAAACCCAAATATTTGAAGTATTTAGTCACATAGTCTTCCAAGTTAAATCGTAACATTTATCTCCAAACAACATCAGTTTCTCATAAAGTCTCGTATTGAAAAGTAATTAACCTAATCACATATCCTCCATGATAGGTTAATCATTTTCATAAATAACCCAAAATCAACTTACTCTTAATTCATAAAATCATTTAACTAAAAATAATCAGTCAAACTAACCAGGGACTTCACGTAGTCCAGTGGTAGGTGATAAATACCAGTTGCACTTTGGTTGTGGGTTCGATTCCCGCAGCTTTGTCCGACGCGACGGGTAGTCACACGGTCTATGTGTTGTCCTTTTTCGAAAACTATATAATTCTCAAATCATTCCCCAAAAAAGGATAAAATCATCAAAAATAACCATAAAATAATTTAACCTCAATTTTATCTCATGCCTTTCACTTCAATCATAACAAATAGTGACCCATAATTACTTCAAATGTAAGGATCATATAAACCCAAATGGTTCATTATAACTATGTCCACAAAAGAAAAGATAACTATTCCTTGAATAAAATTTTCATATATTAAACATCAGGGTTACACATAATATAAAAAGTCTTCTAATGTAACCCCATCATCAAAAGAGACTTAATAGTCTTAAGAATTTCACCATAACTCTTGAATCCCTTATATGTTGACATCATACTCTTTCAACATTATTCATGATCCATTAACCATTCCTTTCCAACTTATTCCGAAATAACTCTTTGCTACAAAAAAAATCATGAATCATATCCTAAGATTCCAAAATAGGAAAACAATGGTCATGAAATAATACATACCTTTGATTGGTCACTGTCAGTTTCTTCATCCTCAATCGGAATGGCATTAGATATTGGTAAACGATCATTTGTATGCTCTTGGTGATCCCATTCATGAAACTTATTAATAGGACTTGTGTTTGCATAATAACCATGCACACCACATTTAAAACATTCAATTGATCCCTTAGAAATAAATTCATTCCCTTTCCTCGAGTGAACTAGATGCTTCCTTTTTCCATGGCAGGTTCTTGCTTTATGACCTTCATTTCCACATCTATAGCATATTTCAATCCATTTGAAACATTTTCCTAGGTGTTTCTTTCCACATCATTGGCACATAGGTTTTTGAACACACTTACCTTTATGATTATTACCTGTACTTCCGTAGGGATTTGTTTCTCTCATATATGATGCCTTAGAGAAATCACAAAGGTTTAGGTTTTCAATCATGACTCCAGATAGTTGGTTGAGGATAATCACAAGAGATCTTATTGCAGCTCCCATATCATTCAGTTGCTTTCTCAAAAAATTGTCACAGTTTCCATCACATCCACTGTTACTTTGTTGACTGATAGATCCAGCCATTTACTAAAACCAAAAAGGTCAGTGTGAGTATATCAAAAAAACCATCATGTACTAATGAGGAATATAAACACTAAGATATAATTACTCATTCACTTTATCTAAAACTAGGACTCTTTCTGAAATCCTAACCATTATGGTACTGCCACTTATGCTTAAAAAATACCCTAACCTCTAAAGTTATCTAAACCGACCTTTGATACCAACTATAAGGCCCCAGCCTTAAACCTTACTTAAGCTTGAGTTATTACAAGATTACACATTGAGGATCTTTTCAGGTTTAGAGTTTTAGAGAATTAGATCATGAAACGTGCATTACATTACACATTTAAACAAAGTTTTTACATAAAAGATAGTATTAATTCTTCCAATCAATGGAATCATATTTCAAATAAAACATGGATTCTTTCTTGACACATCCTTGACACTATCATTACATCATGTACCTTTCCCTTGACCTGTGAAAAACATTTCAAAAACTTGGGATGAACAAAAAAAGCTCAGTAAGGGTTATAAAATTATTTAAAGGAAACATGAGATCATATATACATAAGAATGAAATCATAATACATAAAAGGTAACTTGAGGCATTCATAACATTCTTATGTTGGGAGTAACCCTCTTGGTTACATTTGAAATACCCACCACAGTATATTCCCTAAATCTCTTCGGAGAAACCTTAATGTTTCACTCCTTCAAGTTACCTAATGCATTGGAGAGCTATATTGGGATCACCCACCCTTAGTTTATCACGGAACAACCCATCTTCATAATAATTCCCAAGAACCTCAACATAATCGTATCACATAAAACATGAATAAAGAAAACATAACATTTCCACCATTCAATCACAAGTTATAAATACAGCACATTTATATAAAAACATTATGAAAACCACTTTCAATACCAAAATAAAAGAAAAGTAAAACATGGTATTAATTTTTCTTTTAAAAAGAAGGTATGGCTTGTAGAGGAAGCTGAAACTCAAATAATGGTCACGACGACAGAGAAGTCGTTGTCGCCACATACGTACGACAAAAACATTCCTTTTTTTCATTTAATAAACACTTTGTATAAAAAATATTCCTTTTGAATAAACATAAAATTCAAAGGGGTTTATACACCGTATAAAAGAAGGTTGTGTATAAAACAGAATATGTCTCAATGAAAGGAGATTGAGACGAAGTCCCTTACAAAGAATGTATCCTTGGTTTAAGGATAACTCAATTACATAATTATGTGTGACAAATGAATACACCAAATATAAGTGGATATTAAGTGTAAAATAATCAAAGGTCATTCACACATATTCAAAGGATGACATATTCAATAACTACATGTTTAACCCAAAGAAATCGAAATTTGGTTAAGAAGTTCACTTGATAGCCTAACGGCGTCACATCAAAATGAGTTGATGAGAGATAAAAAAAGGGTATCTCATCACTCGGACATAAAATTTACCTCAATAAGGATATATGAGAACATATAAAAATGTAACAATATGTAAATTAAAAGACCCAACAAAAGAAGTCTTTTAAAAAGAGGACGGTGAAAGGTTCCCTTACCGACATGGGTATCTTTCGAAACATACACCTCTTGAAAGAAGGACAATACAACATTGATGTAAATACTCATAAATGAATGAATATTACACAATGAGTAATAATAATGGACATTACATACATCACTGAATGGATATTGTGGCAAATGTAGCATAAATCTCATGGGAATAAAAGTGAGATGAAAAAACGCTTACGAAAACTCAGCAGCCTGAAGGCGCCACAAAAATGGATTGATGAGATCAAATTGGGTCTCTCATAATATTCAAATAATGTTTACAGAAAGAGGAATATAAAAGAATATCCCCCAACATAACAAAGATGAGCTTAAAAGAAGTGACATAAAAGAGAGTACTTAAAAAGAAAGAGAGAGGTTAAATCTCTTACGAAAATTCAGCTGCCTAACGGCGCCACTCAAAACTTCCAAAATGGATTTATGAGATATAATAGTGTCTCTAATCATATGAAAATAAAACTACAGTAAGATTAATATAAAATTACATCCCAATAACAAGCAAGATGACCTTTAAAAGGAATGAAATAAAAGAGCGTAATTAAATAGAAAGAGAGGAGTAGGATCGCTTACCTCAAGTCCAACTTGTCTTGTTCGTTTCATTATATTCCTGAATAATAAACATTGGTCAATTAATAATTAACTAATTACCTCCTTTAGAGATTATTATTCAGTTCATATCACATATTATAATGTTATAGTAATTATTTAATAATGTTAGTTCATATCAGACGTCTTTGTCGATGTTTGGTACATGAGTCAAAAATGAACTTGTTTGAAAAAAGATTTCCCATGTAGTTATAAGTAAATAATTTAAAGAATGGTATTAAAATATCATATATATCCAGTAAATATTCATTTTATACTATTTCATAAAATTTTGAGATAAAAAACGAAAAGCACCGTTCATGGAGACGGTAGACCGTACGTACGCATCAACGCTACTTTCAATTTTTTATCATATTAATGGAATTAAAACAAAATGAGAGATATATATATATATATGTTATAATTACAGAATTATATCCATAATTTAGATGTAATATATTACATATATATCCATTATATATATGTACTTATAATATTACATAACATTTTGAGATAAGAAATGAAATGTACCGTTCATGGAGACGGTAATCCGTACGTACGCATGAACGCTACTTCCATTTCTATTTCATATTTAATGGAATTAAAACATAATGATACATAATAGTATTTTAATTACATTATGGTATCATATATAATATCATTAAATATATCCTTTATACGTACCATATATGGTATTAACGAATCAAATCACTTTGAGGGGGAGGTAGTCTGCACTTCCTTAAATGAATATATCGCGTTACTCATAATGGAAACAATAAAGGTATGCCATAAATGAAAAATACAGAAACGTAAGTAAAACATAAACATATTAGATATAATATATAAATATAGTTTCATATTAATGGCCACCTTTGAAAGTGTTAGAAGAATGTTGAACAATCATCATTTCGGGAGGCAGAAATTCGCCATCCACAGAAACATAATGTTCTTTAACCATTAGATTTAGGTGTGTGTAAGTGTAGCTAGAATACTTCTTATAAAAACATCCAAGTATATTGATGATACTGGATTTGTTACAAAACAAATGAATAAAAAAAGTTTAGGGGGTTGGAGAAGCAAAATTAAACAAAAGGACACACGTGAAGACATTACCTTAAAATCGGGTAACTCCCTTTGGTTTGAGATCAAAGGCTTCCTTGGGAAGTCTTATGGCCAAAGAGAGGCTTGAAGGAGTAATATAGGGAAGTGGAGAGACAAAATTGGCATGGTTTTTCGGTGCCAAAGGCTTTGGGAGTGTGGGTAAGGAGGTAGAGGTGGGGGCATTTTATAAGAGTAGAGGAGGGGCACTCTTGTAAAGTTACAAAATGTTACTTTATTTTCAATAGCGTTTCGGATTTTAAAGGTCCCACATTGATTTATTTCGTGGATAAGGTGATAAGGGTTCTAAATCCACTCATCCAATAGGTTTGGGACATGTTTTGGGCTTAGATATTACCTTACCTTTCCATTTTATTTAAATCGTTAAATAATGAGGTCATCGCTGCATCATCATGATGTCAAAAATAATTTAATTTATTTAATGTCTAAAAATTATAAAAAAAATACTATGATGTAGGAAATATTTTTTATCTTTCCAATGACTATTTATAGTCCAAAATATGACTTTTATAACCCCATGTAATATTTTTTTAGTAAAACATCTCATGCTTGTGTCATTTTTACTTTAACATTAAATAAAAAGATATTTATGTCATTTTCCAACCAAAGTGGCTCCATGGGGTCCCCAAGATGACCCATGGATTTTCTTCGTCGGCCATGACACATCCAATGAGGGTAAGAATTGTTTCTAGGTAATTTATTTTATTAAAACATTATTCTTACCATAAACTACACTAATCACCTCTAATCGCGATTAAAAACTTAATAAGTTATTATTCTCCAAAAAATTATTTTTATCCCATTGAACCACATTTTACTTTTTAATGACAACCATGTATGTAAGATTTTTGAAATTCAAAACACAATGATGGAAAAATTTCAATTAAACAGAAAATTCAGTTTTTATAAGTACCACTTAGCTGTTTCACTATTCATCAAAAATTGAAGTTTTTCAGAAAAATCCCAAAAATTCACCCTAAGCTATATTTGATATTCCAAATTCAAAAATTAAGTATATTTTAAAAAATTAAAAAAATATAAGTCACATTAATTAATTTAATAATTAATTCCTGCTGTCAGAGAAAATACTGTGTTTTTATGAAACAATAAGTATCAAAAGATTGACACTAGTTTAAGTCTGCTTTCAAAGTAAAATTAATTCCAATGACCACTATTGGATTTAATGGTAAAAATATATTCTAATTTAATTTTAAAACCAATTCATAAGATAATCTAATCATATAAATAAATTAGATTAAAAAGTGGTTTTGAATTAAAATACAACATTTTACACTATTCATTAAAAAATGAACTTTATCGGAATGATACCAAAAATTTACACAAAGTAAATTTTGATGTCCCAATTCTTAAGAAGAGTTTTATTAGGTAGAATAGAATTTATAAGAGTGAACAAAACTATATTTAATGACGGTTCTCCATCAAAAGACGATAAGTGAACCTTTAGTGAAAACTAGGGCATATACGCCTAAAATTGAATTCTTCCCATATTTTAAGCCTTTATCTTTTATTCGATAAATGTAAAAACATTTAAAAAATATATATAATCATATTTCTGTTATTTCTACCCATTCCCGCCAATACAACGTCTACATGTTAACTACCATTTAAAATAATATTATTTTATTATTAGAGTGCAACATAAGATTCTCAAGAAACTCGTTGTTGCGTGTTGGGTATGCCATCGAGCATATCGTCCCCTTTAAAGTCATATTAATATTTTATTCACAAATATTGATAAAAATGAAAATTTTATATTCTTTATTTACCTGGGGTGTTACAATTACCCATATAATAACACTATGGTGGGATTATAAACAATTATTTATAATATAAAATATATGATAATCTGAGCTTCATCAATGTAAAATTATATTTTTGTAAAAAGATAACTTATTTTAATGATCTTAATTAATGGATAAATTCTAATCCATGTAGAATATACATCCACCAAAATATATAGATATTAGATAATAATAATGATCAATTGTTGATATAATTATAAGTTGAAACGATTAGTTGATCAAAAGATATGATGGTCAAGGGAAGAGATTATGAATAAAGTGCATGAACTTGTGTTAGAGAAATTTATAGAGGATATTGAATACTAGGAATAATTGTTATATCTTTTTTAATGAATCATTAGTTACAGACAATTGGAGGATAGAAAAAGGTAGCACTAGATGATAAAGCATTGGATATTATAGAACCCTTATATTGTAGATAGATTTAATGTAAAAATTTTGTAATGTAACTTTTAATTATGATATTGTTGATCTAGATATTTAATGTTAAAACATTCATGATGGAAATCGTGTGATAATATTCTAGACTTATAATTTAGTTCAAGAATGTTGATGTTAACTATTGTAGAGGATTAAATGATGTCCATATTTTATATATTATGAAATTGTATTGGTGACTTACAAAAAAATTATTAATACCACGAGTCTTAGAGATTTTATAAAATATTCCACTAAACATTTTAATAATTTTTTAGTATATAAATTCTGAGATCGTTTAGTTTAAGTGATACTAGAAGGAGTGGTCCGATCTGTTGTTGAGAAGGAAATAAAAACATGTAAATAATGATTCTCACTTATCATAAGTT
Source organism: Viscum album (assembly GCA_963277665.1). NCBI lineage: Eukaryota > Viridiplantae > Streptophyta > Magnoliopsida > Santalales > Viscaceae > Viscum > Viscum album. The sequence continues at coordinate 1,455,001,587 of OY728155.1, forward strand.
CAGTGTTGCTGAAGATTTGAAGATCCATAATATATAAATATGATGAAATAATATGTTTTTAGTGTCATTTAGTATGAAAGTTAGAGAGAATTTATATCATCCTAGAAATATATAAATTCTTATGTTCATAGAATAAGCGAGTCATTTACAAATAAGTTATTAGTTGTATGGAATACAGTTTATGTGTGATTTATATTAGTATAATATTAGTTGGTAGTCGAATACATGTTCATTTAATTGGAGATTCATTAATATTGGTTGGATATACTATAAAACAATCAGAAGGTGGTAATTATTCACCTATATGTTGTGGTGAATATTCACCAGAATCATATGGTGAACTTATGGGGTCCGGATATTTTGTTCCCCCAATACATATAATTTATAATCATATTATTTTCATAAAATATATTCCATTGGATAATAATATAACAATGCAAGGAGTAGGTTCTCAAAATGTGGTTGGACATATTACAAATCCAACCTGTTGATTTATTCTACTTTACTAGTTATCACCTATTAATTTTCACTAATTCATATGATATTGTAATTTCTAGAAGTTATAGTGTTTATACTTCTATAATATTATAATTCTATAGAGATTTCATAGTTAATGAAATTAAAACATATGTTTATAGTTTCTAAATTTGGAGTTTTACCAAAAAAACCAATGAATGTGAAATAAATGATAATTCTTTACGTTATATAAGATAGCTTCTCAAAATCAATGAATGGTGTATCTTACAGTACAAAAAGACTATTGTTTTCTATTTTTTCTAATAAATACTATATTAAGTATCCTCCTGGATAATCAAACTATTGTAATAAAGTGTATGAATATATTGTATATTTCCACTATATAATCAAAGATCATGTGAAAAATTCCAATATTGATGTTTTCATATATATACATTCATATTTCAAGGAACATAGGATGAATTCACACAACTAGAATAATAATACAGTTATAAAGAGGATTCATTGGAAAAAAATTCCAAAAATTCAAAAATATCACAAAACATATTGAAGGAAAATAATATTATGTATTACATTACAATTAAAATATTTAAAAAACTGAATAAGAATTAAAAATAACTATTTATGAGAAATTGGTGTTTATAAATTGTTTTTTAAATTGTTTAAGCATCATGAGTTACTATCAATGACACGGACTATAAGATGGACTATAAAGTGTAAAATATAAAGGAACATAATAGAATTATACTTAGATAAAGGACTATGTGTAAATAAAATGTATATAAAATGAACTTTTAATGTGATGAAAAATAAAAACTTCTTGAAGATATGACAATATAAAAATCATGTTAAATTTAAATACTTCTTCTTCAATATTAAAATTTAAAAAAAATAAATATTACACAAGGAGAATCATCATATAATGAAGAGAGTAGAGTTACTAGAATAAATCAAATAGGATTATATTTATAAGAAAGACATGATGATACATTAGAATAAGATTGAGATTGTTAGAAGAAACATGTTCTTTGAGTTTATCAAGGAAGGTAGACCCACATTCAAAAAATTCAATATGTACTAACACCGATTATAAACCTTTTTATAGTACATTTTATAATTAAAGAACAAGAAAAATGGGAGAAGAATATATTGAGTAACCAATAACATCTATAAAGATATATGGATGAATTAAAATAGAAATTTATTGAACAAATGGTTTTTTAAGGAATGATTTCACATATAAAAATATAATTACCATTTTATGGTAAAAATTAAAACACAATAGTAGAAGACCTAATTTTATTTGGCTATTAATGGTTTTATAGGAGGTTCATATATATGCCATTGACTATTAGAAAACCCAAAAAATGGTCGGAAAATAGATGATGCATTTATTAATTTGTAGTAAAAATGAGGTTAAGAGGATTTTTGTTCAGTGAAATATAAATTCAGGGATTAGGAAAAAAAATTACATTTAGAAAATTTGAATACATTTATAGATGATAAGAAAGTTGTGAATGAGATGAAATTTTTTATGATGATTGCTATTTCATATAGACAAATAATGAATGTGAAAGAAATATTTGAATTGGAATGTCAATTTAGAAGGATAATAAATTGATGACAGATGATAAGTCTCCCTTCGGATATAATGGAATGAAAGATACTAAGAAAAACACAACTATGAAGATAATAATTGAATACTTTAGAATAAAGAAGATATAATTATATTTTAGTTTTAAAGGACACATCATGGATAGGTGTAATCATACAATAATTGTTAAATTTAGTAGAATTGAGATGATACATCAATATAAATCAGCCAATGATAGAAATAATAAAATTGGATTAAGAGAAGAAATATTTGGTGAAGAAGCTAAATCTCACTAAATGAAACTACTAAATGGTAATTTAATAGGAAATAAGAAATTTTGTGTAAGCTGTAAGAAGAGTATTATCTCTCTAGAAAAATTAATGACATGGATAATAAGAAATGAGAAACTCATGAATAAATGAAAAACAATCATATGATACATTCCATAAAAAAAAATTGTAAAGAAGAGACATTCAAACAAAAAATTAAATATTATTCCAATGAATTTAATGATATTTTGTATAGAATATATGAAATAAACAAGGATGTTAGAAGAAAACGGAAAATTTATTGTTCCATTATTATAGAGGTGAAGAATATAACTCCAAAAAATGTGAAGATTTATGGAAAAGGAATGTAGTATATGTTTCTCAAGGTAATTAGATATTGGGAAATCAAGGTTGAATGTATGAATAAATGTGATGGTGAATTGAGTAGAATATCCAAATTGAGAAACATCATTCAATATTAATTGAGTAACTAGTCGAAAAAAGAAAAATACACCTTATTCATTTATATGTTTTGAATTTTTTAATATAGTGGGGAATTAAATGTGAAATAATTGTAGGGGATATATAAATTATTGATTGATGTTTCAGTATAAAAAATATTTTCACACCCAAAAATTCTAATATATGATTTCCTATAAATAATTCAGTTTTTTTGATATATTTATCCACATGAAACTTTGATCATTAACAAATCCTTGATATATTTGTATAAAATATTAATATTAAATAGTGACCATTAAAAACATCTTCATTTATATATATGAATTTAATAAATGAAACCACTTAATGAATTATATATATATATATAATAAAAGCTATTTTTTTATGTATGAAATTTAATATGTTTACATAATATTACTAATAAGATCATTTATTTTATAGTTAATTTTTTCACTTCAATAATTTCTAATATGTGATACACTATTATATTTTATGAAAATGGTGTTTAATGATAAATTATGATTTTATTTAGTAATTAGATAACACCAATTCATTATGTAGATGATATGAAAAAATATTTATAACACTTTATATTTGAAAATTTGATTTTCAAATTAAAACAAATATTAAATTATATATTATTATTTTATTGAAAACAAATATAATTTTTTTTATAATTTTTAATTAATAAAAATTAAATTAAATTTATAATTTCTCTTCAAAAAATTGATTGAGTAACATTTTTTGTGATTTTTATTAAAACATTGGGTTTTTATTCAAAAAAATGATCTCTATGAAATATGTAATTTGTTTTATTTTACCGTTATATAATAATGACCATGAAAATTTTAAATAATTATATGTTGTAAAATATAAATTTAACTAATTAAATAATTAATTTTAAGATTTTATTTTATCATATAAAACATATATAAGACATTTGTATAACTAATTAAAATGTCACGTAATGATAAAATGTAGTTACATTATTTTCATTAAATAAAGTAATTTTCAAGGGAGATTTAGTTTAAGATTTCCTTAAAAGCGTAATATCTTATATTTTTATTATAATAAATAAATAAATTTGATTTATGTTATAATTCAAGGTAATTTTTCCATATATAAAAACATAACCCTTAAAAATTTTCTTTCATTAAATTTGTTTTTACACAATTAAATATATTTATTTTAAAAATAACTGATCACATATTTTAAAATTTTATTCGATAAAATGTTTTAAAATTTTGAAAATAAAATAATCAAATTAATTAAATATTTTAATCATAATCATTGTAATTAAAATTAATTTCTAAGGTGATGTATTAATTACCAGTGTAAAAATAAATTATGGTTAAACTAACGATGTTATAACCAAAATCCATAAGTTAATCAAATTTTTCAAATAAATGAAGGGATTTGGTTTTTTCAACCAGAAATCATTTTAATATCCACTTTTTCCACTTTTTTAATTTTACACTGGAATAGAGAAATCTCATTAGTAAAAATGTTATGGTTACTCCCAAAAATACCATTTCAATCTTTGATAAATGGGCAACATATTCTAGAAATATATACTAAAATACCATTATAATTTATCCATTAAACTGTTCTAATTTAAACTTCATGCAACCCTCTCGCACAAATAGAATTCCCTAATTATTCATACCTTTCATAATTCCATTAAATTCAAGGATAAATCAATGTAAAATATATTTCCCATGAGTGAGAATGATCAGTTACATAATTTTATTATTAATTATATGATTCAAAATTTATTCTAGAAACTCAATTATTCTAATCTAAATATAATTTATATAAATTAATTTTACTATTTGATTAGTACTGTAATTTTTTTAAGTGGACACCTTCCATTGAGAAAAAAATGATGTTCGTGTGTTGTGAAAACTACCAACATCACCATCAACAATTTTATTTAATTGGGGGAATGAAAGGAAAAATTATTAATTGGGCCTATAATAATGTAGGCCAATGGTACCCAAATTAAAAAAAAATCACATCCTAAGGGGAGGGAGCTAGTACCATAATAGGATACTAAAGGAGAGTCATAGGACACTCTTGAGGGGAGGATGTTAACTTCATTTTTCCCTTCATTCCATGTCTAAATAACTTCCATCTTACTGGTTTTGTACCTCTTGATATTGTGGATCACAAAAGAAATCTACTGGGAGTGGTGATGAGGAATTTGAGAGATTCATATATGAGTTTGGATTGAGATTCCACTACTGTTATGGTGATACATTTATAATGGAAATGTTCATGTCCACTCAGGATTACATTAGACTTTGAATATAGAATTTTTTTCCCATATGATAAATTGGTAGCGAGATTTACATAACCATTATGATCACAAACAACACCTCCTCACAAACTAATCCCTCTATAATATTTTCTCTATATATTACATTTGAAGCTACAAAGGGGGGATTTAATGGATCTAATTTCCATGGGGGGATTGAATGGATTGGATAATTGAATTATTGTTCAACATAATGCTAATCATAGATGGACACTCACCCTAATGTTTTATAGAATGTTTGAACGTAGATGAAAGGCATTTATCCCAGATTATCAAGGATGATATGAAGAAAGGGGGATCATTTTGAAGAACCCAGTTGCACGCATCCCAAATCAAACAACTACCCATGATAAGGATGAGCGAATGCACCTTCCACCCAGTCAAGTAGGAACAAGATCCATGGGACTAATGGTGTAGAAAATAAATGCTATAATTATTAGGTGAGGTGAAGATAGTGAACTCTCCCAATGACCTCCATAGTATTGTAACCCAATTTCATTGAAAGAACATATGAATGATGGATTATTCCTTGTGAACCTCGTATAATGAGAATCTAGAGACGAGAAAAATAACCTTATGTTTCATTGTAGTATCATTAGAGATAGTCTGATTGTGGATTTTCTAGATCATGAAATTATATTTGGTTAGAGTTTCACTGCACCATATAATCTCACCCCATGGATCAATGCTATAATAAGAATACTTTGGGCACATTTAATCATTTTCATTAATGGTTCCCTATGTAGAGACTTGAAAAATACTTGTGTCCCTTTTTTCCTCTATAGTAATGCTGTTAAAAATCATTTTTTGGGTGAGGTCCAATACAACCTGAATGGAGTAATGGAACAGATGGATTTCGGGAGGGACATATCTAGAGTAGAATACATCAATTAGACCTACACTGAACCCACATAGTTTTGTTATCAGAATATGACATTGTCTCTCCGTACAATCCAATGATAATTATTTTGAAGAGTCAGGATGTCCCATTGAAGGGTCTTCCACAAATTATAGGGTTTTCCTTTAAGAGAATTTACACATTTTCCATTGTATTTTTTCAGGAAAATAGTCTATTGTTTCTAAAAAATACATTTCATTAATTATATCAATGGAGGGGGACATAGCTATCTTCTTCCATGATTCCGAATGTAATCATCCATCATCATGGGAATCCCAAATTATGGATTTTAATTAAATATCAATAACATGGAATCCCACATTAGGGACCTTGACAATAGAGAGGATGTGTATCAAAATAGAGGTCAAAACACTATTACCAATGGTGATTCTTCCTCTGAAGGAAATGAAGCAATTATTCCAATTAGAAAATATATTAGTAATCATATAAACCAAACCTCGAAATTATTGATTCATATACATAACGGTGTAAGAGTGGACCCACATAATCTATGTGAATCTTATTTCTATGAATTACAATAATGAATTCTCTATGATTAGTGTGACGCTCTATGAAAGAAGATTAAATATAAACACAATAGTTTCCACGATTGATGATTTTACAAATCCACATAGAAAACTCCTCCATGAGATTGATGAAGCCTTTAATAGAGTCTCTACATCTATTAGTAAAAAATAGCATTTCATTAGACATGAATATGAGAGATACCTCTTAGAGTTTAGGTCTATAGTATATGTTCATAATGTAACCAAGAATCATGAAATGATCAAGGAATTTAATAAGGGTGTCCTACACCAAAATAAAAAAAGGAGGGAGATAGGTGATATCCTTACCTTAGACCCTAGATTAACATAATCAATATGTAAGATCCAAAAATGAAGATAATCAAGATCCATGATGAACTATAATGATGAACGAGATGGTCAACAACATGGCCAAAAAATACAATATGACTCATCACACGGATAATGAAATTCCACTTCATTCTATTGTAGGCCTTCTACATATCAATTTTAATAATGATATTGAAACCCACAATTTTATTATTAATGTCTGGATCATTCCATGAGGAATCCAAGATTCTCTCTTGAATCCCATTTGTGAATGTGGAGAGAGAGCTTCCTATTAATGATATAATCCATGACTTGTTAAGGCATGTTACACATGCTAATGGGCCTTAACATCCTTATTGAAGTGGGACTATTCTATTTCAAAATGAAGACCATTTTTGCAGAACATGCAACATGAGAAATATGAAAAATTTGAAAAAAGACAATAATAAATTCAAAGAGGTAAGTCGTAATGATCTCCAAGGTGTTCACATTGAAAGATCCCAGGATAACATTTGGACTAGGGGAGATTTCTGAATTGAGAGGACAAATCACATCCCAGATTATATTCTCATCTATAAGGCTCTAAAATGTGAATTTGAATTCTAGAGAGACCATATTCATGATAGAGGTGAAGATGTATTCCTACCCATATAGTTATCCATTATCCATACAAGTGTTATAATAACTGGAAGTGACTTGAAGAAACAGTCAACCATATCTCCCACAACAAATAGGTCCCTGGAGAAAGAACCATCAAGAATATATAATTTTGGAAGTTCAACCATGACACTTTTCAGCTCCATATGCATGAATGTACATAGTGTTTTTCCTCATTACTTATTCCTAGTGGATTTGGAGCAATCATGCGATTACCTCTCTTTTTCAATGATGTAACGTGTTTAAGATTCCTTCACTATCACATAATTTTGTGTCTAATTAAGGTATTAAAGGATATATAATTATTTTGAGATATATTTATGTTTCTATTTTTATAAACTAGAGATCCTATTAATTATATAATCGATGAACAATAATTTGTTGTTAAACAATTTAAAACAAGCATGCTAAAATGATAATCATTAATTAAAATCATGTAATAATTTATAATAATTAATTCATCCCCTAATACATTAAATTATTAAAATCAAACTAATAATTAGTAATTATGATCACAATTATACTTTTATAATGTTATTTTAATAAACCCACATCGTAAGTATTCATTAAATTAGGGGTTTTTCAAGTGTGGGTCAGTTTGACCACCTAATTGATGAATACTATTAATTTAAGTCACAAATGACCATGGGAAAATATCAGAAATTAAAATATGATATAAATTAATAAATAATGATATTTTTTTTGAGATGTTATATCAATATATAATTTATTAAATAAGGAACCACCATTCACTAATACAAAATCACTAATAGATGATTCTTCCCGATTTAATCGTCAAGGATAAAGAATAAAACACTAATGAAAGAATTTTTAGAGATATGACTTTATTATTAAAAATATATATTAGTATTGGTAATGAAATATTAATTTTTATCTTTTGAATAATATTAAATATAGATGACGTTATTCTGAAACTAGTATAAATGATTAAAAATTGTAGACACCCAATGTGGAAAATTAGAGGAATTAATATAGAGTGTGGATACAGAAGGAATAAGGAATGAAAATGGATATTATGAAGGTTATTAACTAAATTATTTCAACATATATGTTATTTATTCATGATGATAAAATGAAACTATAAAATTTAGTAAGAAAAGGTAAGGGATTCCATCTCAATTTCCCTTAATTGGGAGAATATTATTTTATATATCTAATTTCATTATTGATGTGTGTATACTAAAAATTGAGATAATAAAAAATCAATAAATTTTATTTAATGGTATATAAATATATATTTCATGTTTTAACTCTAAATGGTTTCTAATCTAAATGTGTCACTCAACCCATAATGGTTTTTTTCTCAAATTTCTCTCATTGAATCATGATTGGTATTATGCATGTATGATCATTTTCATATTGTAAATGCTATTTATTTGAGTTATTATATCAAGAGTTTTTTTAATGATTTTATTTTATGATCAATTTTTATTCCACTCTTGTAAGATGTTTTTATTCAAATGTTTATAATGTTGTAGGGGTTTTCTCAATATCAATTACGATTCATTGTGACACAATACATTCTAGGAACCATGTTTTCTATCCAGGGTGTAATCACTATGAAAGGATATAAATTTTTTATCATAATACTTACATTAAATAGGATTTATTACCAAAATATTATCCCATTATATATATGGACATTAATTCAATTATTTCCCCAACAGTGAGTATTTTTAGTTACTCAATTTTCATTTAATGAGTTATGATATTTCTTTGAACATATTTTATATAAGTTTGGTATTATGTGGAATTCTATCAAATTTTTCATCATAGACATATTCTTACCCAATAAAACAATTAAAAAATATTTCTCACTTCTTGGGATATATTATTTTGAAACCTTATTCTTTTTTATACGGAGGGATTATGATCTTTTATTAAATTATTTAATAAGTCGTATAGTCATTGTTCTATATGGTGTGAACATAAAATTTTACATAACTCATTTTATACATTGTTAAAATGTAACATAAAATATTATATTAACATAGGGAATATTATCGATGTATCATATATTTTTTCTCAAATACAACGGATTATTTTCATGTTTAACCATCCACCTTCTTCCCCTATATTGGTTATGACCAGTTTACCAATTTTATTATTGTAGTGAATTTTTTTGAAATAATTTATTTTAATAATTATTGTAATGTATTGTTAGGTATTTGGTCACCTTCTCATATGGTTAATGAATTGGACTTAAAAAATTGATGAGTGCGACCCTATATTATAACATCAATGAACCCACACTCCTAGATCCAGTGTGGAAATCATAAATGTTACATTTATGTAATTTATACCAATAAAGGTGACCTATTTTTCTCCAGACAGAACATACAACATATATTCGAAATATTATATCACTTTAATTCACAATTTCCTTTTAGGTTTAGTGTTTTTGATAATTACAATAAAATCATACATAAACAACACCCAAGAATTAATGTATGTATCTTGATGTCTATAAATAGATTTTCATATTTTATATTAGGCCATCAATATATTCCATATGAAATCCTTCTCTGAATAATTAATTTTTCATATTTCATGATAACACATGGAAAAGTAAACATAAGAAGCATAGGATAAATGTATCAATAATGATAAACTTGATAACTAACAGTTGAATGTAATTATTGAGAATAATATTAGAATAAGTGTATGATGAAATAATCAATTTTCCTGATCATAACATAAGAGAAATTGTACACAAAAATACATAGATAATCAAATATTAGAACATGGTATAATTCTTTAATAATGGAATTACTAACCAAAATAAATAATCATGAGCCATGTGATATCACTATTGAGAAAAGGGAACATTTATAACCCATAAAATCAGAATGAAAAATTATTAGTATATTAGGGTAATTATCTTCATTGAACCCTTACAAAATACTTAAAATTGGAATAACCTTATGGGATAATTTAAATATAATTCTATAAATAACATAATCTCTAACCAACACATTAGAGTTATATCATGAAACATTCGATCATATAAGATATATCAGGATCAATCATGGATATTTAGATTCACCCATCTTATAATAATCATGGACCATAAATAAAGTACATAAATCTTACAATTTATCCTAAAACTCTTTTAAACAATCATTATTAATTTGATAACATTATTTAACAAACAAAAAATCGATTCCATGACAATCCATTTAAAACATGATTAACCCATGAAAATGAAATGCGGTCCACAACAATCAAATTGATACATGAATGTACATTAGAAAAGAAATATGTTCTATAATAATCTTTTTTAAATGTGATTAACCCATGAAAAATAAATGGGTTCCATAAAAAGAAATTTAAAAGAATCTTAATCCATCCAGAGAAAGAATGAGGATGATATAATGATAAAATATCTCTATTGGAGTATAGGTAACAATAAGGGTTATTGGCATTGATGAATGAAAATACCAATAAAAGACCATTAGAAACATTTTTTGAAGAATATAACATTTTCTTTTTGAAAATAACTTTTAAAAACTAAAATATCTCAAAATATTGAGAGAATAATTTTAATTGAAAAAAACCATGGGAATATATAAATTAAACATCAAGAAGAATAACATACAAGAAGAAGTGAAAATTATTTGATGTTATAAATCATAAAAATAAACATTCACTTCAAAATATATTCAAAATGTGAGTAAAAAGTTTCCCATTTAAAAAAAGTTAAGAAATTTATTATAAAACCATTTAAAATAAGGTAATAGGTCATGATAAATGGAAATAAAAAATTTATTTATTTGAGATACTTTTTTTAAAACATTTGAGAAGAAATTGATATGGAAGATAATGAGAACTGATCTAAATGAACAAAATGGTATCACATATAAACAAATTTATTTATATTTTATAATCCAAAAGGGAGGAAATAGAAATAAAAACTATTAAATAGATTCTTAAACTCATGGGATGAATGATAATTGGTTCCTAAAAATGAGATCATATAATTTCCTTCCCTGGAACCTTGAACCTAAACAATCTCGAAATAAAAAATATTATAACATAGATAATTTTTTAAATTTGGTATATCTTCAATCATAAGGACCAAAAACGAATTACATTAAATTATTATTTAGATTTATTTAAGATAATTATGTTCATGATTTGAAATTTAAATAGGTAGTGTATACACCTAAAAATGAAAATAGGTTAATATCAAAAAAATATGCCTCAAAGAAAGATAATTTGAGATAAATAACCTTGATAAATATCGTAACCTTAAATTTTAGAATTAATAAATGAATATATTATGTGTATAAAATTTTATATACTTAAAAAATGTATCTATAATATAAAATAATAAAAATTCAATATGAATATAAATATAAAATTTCAATTATAAAAAATAAGTAATATAACCCAATAAAAAGAAATTAAGTTATGAAATTATTTACAACTTGGTTACATTCATTTAAAATCACACAGGGTGATATAATTATAATAGAAAAATAATATACAATGATTTATAAATTATTCATGATATTACATGTAAAATGTGGTAATATACAAAAACACACAGTAAAAATAAGTAGGGAATATGGCATATGTCTCAATGAAGTAAAAGAGAGAGGAGAAACCATTTTCTTATGTATGAATTGTTATGTCTGTTCATATCATACAATATACCTTAATTATATTATTTAATAACTTGAATTTTAACCATTTTAAAGTTCAATATTACACTCATTTTACTTATAACAATTTTACACACAATTACTTTAATAATTTTCTTTATATCAAGTGTTTCAATGATATTTGACATATATATATAAATTACTTTTGTAGCTTGAGATTTTTTCTAATAGGTCATTATTTCACATAAATAGAATGATAATCATTAAATAACTATCATATTTCTACATAAATTTAACTTTCAAAACCAATTGTGAAATATGGTTATAGAAAATTAACTATGTTAAAACCATGGAGATGGTAGTTTGTACATTTTCATCAGAAACATACACATTTATCAAAGCTCACTGGGGAATAAATGTATAAATAATATAATCTTTCCAAAATGATAAAAGTAACATAAATAAAATATTATTTCATTAATTATATATATATATATCATCCATGTGTTTTAGTGATGAAGAATGAGTCACATAGCTTTGTGGAGGTCGTCATCCACACATACACAAGAAGAAACATAATCATTTTTTATTGTAAGAAATAAAATGACGTATAATTTTTTACGAGTGATATTTATGTTTTAAATCTAATTATTATATCATTTATAATTCATATATTCATTATAATGAATTTTAATACCTTCCATGTAAATAATTAGTGAAAAAAATAACATTGCATCACGATGGAGTAATCCACCGTAAACATGAGAAACATTATCATATCCCACATGAAATGGAAAGTAAAAAATGGTATATATGATATCATATTTACAATATTATTGATATTTTGGAAATATCATATATATATATATATATATATAAATTCATAATTATATCATGTTGTGAGATTCGATGATGGAAAATGAATGACATTTGTTCATGAGGCGGTAGTCCATGCTACACATTAATGATGATTTTGTATCCCATTTAATGGAAAAAGATATGAATTTAGTTTATTATATTAAAATAATTAAATATAACGATATTTAATATAATTTATTTATTATATATGAATATTTTAATAATATTTTAAGGAGGTAGAAAAATAAATAAAATTAAAATACTCGGCTAAGCATAATAAATCTTATTCAGACAAACTCTTTAAGTATGTACAGAAAACCTTCCTAAGATATATTTATGATCAAAATAAGGGAACTATAATCTGTTGAAGGAATAAATAATGAAAATTTGGTAAGTATTTATTGATCTAAATGTATTTTACGTTGTGAATAAGATATGGAAGGGGTGACCTTTTATAAGTGAGGTGAGTGGCAGAATTATAATATTATTTAATGAAAATGTAATACCATAATTTATGTCTTGAAAAAAGTCTCCAAACAGACAATTATGAATACCTTACAATTATACCGTCTAAATATGTGAATAAAATTATTTTAAGAATATTTTTTTAGTAATTTAAACTTTTATCATCCTATTTTATCCCTTGCCAAACTCATTTTCACCTTATGTGAGATAAATGATTTTTTTATATTATCTACTAATTTTTATCAAAATTTAATTTGTAAATATTATATAGTTTAAATAATTATTATCTGAAAATGGAATCGATTTTAATAAAATGATGTTATAGAAATGGAACTTTTTAATTTTTAATTACATCCACAAATGTGATGAAAATACAATATTTCAGGAAGTGTTTTTTCACGAAAAGATGACTTTATATTAATGGTATGATTAATAATAACAAATTTATGAACCTAAATAAATATTTATTTATAAATAAACTATTGTTTTCATTCAATATATTCATAATTATTTTTTATTTTAATTACATTAAATAAATAATCATTATACACTTTAAATATGTCTTCAAAAAAATATTCATATTTTGATCCTATAAACAATATTATACAGAAATAAAACATAAATTTTATTAGAAAATAAATAAGGGGATTAAATATAAATATAAAATACCTATTTTAATTTAAATAATATTAAAAACATAATGGGACATTTGAATTACATAATTTATATGAATGAAATTCTTTCTAGAGAAAAGTTGTTATTTTCATTATTCATAGAAATGACAATATTTTTCCATAAAATACAAAAACCCCACTAATATAATTTTTATATTATGAATTAAAAAAATATATACATTAAAAAATAAATTTAATAAATATTTTATAAATTAATTTTAATGTATAAATGCAAAGAACGATGAAACTGTCTTTTATAAAAATACACTTTTTTCCAAAAACATTTCATTATTTTAAAATAATCATTTTTTTCATTTTATAATAAATAGATAACCATTTAATTTATTTCAAAAATATATAAGACATATTTTTTTGTTTATATAGAATTATTTATTCCGTCAAAATTATTTTCTAGGTAATAATTGTAATATAATTCATTGGACATTTTAGTTCAGTGTTACACGTCTAATTCACTATAACTTGTAGTTTTATTTTGTGAAATATTAGTGTTGTGTGTACCAAAATCTAAAAAAAATATTAAAAATTTTAAAACATAAATATTACTTAATGTCTTAGGGTGTTACATTTTCATCTAATCTTTATGTTGTGTTCATTGTAAATTATTATACATAAATTTATTCATTTAAAATATAGGGGTGTTACATCCCCCATAATAAATTTCAACATCAAAATTTGATCTTTTTCTTAGAAATAAATTTTATGATATCAAAAAATAACATTGATGAAAAGCCACATAATGAAATGTTTTAATGAGGTATCTTCTTAAAAATATAGAAAGGTACATATGAAGGTCTTGATATAAATATGTTTCCACCTAGGAGAATAATGATGTAATTTGAAGATATATACATGTAATAAAAGAGTAAATAATTATGGAGAGTGATATCTATCATATTTCATATGATCATGAATTATCAATAGAAATTTAGTTACCTCAATACTATAAATCTATGATGACTGAAAAGATTGTTCATTAATCATAAATTATGTTTGTTGGATAACATTTTGTTTCTTAATATTTTTCATAGAGCTCAAGAATTCTTGTACCATATAGATATAAAATATAGTGAAATATACTTACATGAAAATTATACATTCATAATTTATCCAATTTCAACAAAAATCTAATATTTTTTCCTAGATGATGTGTATTATAGGGGAATGTTTCATACCAAAAGCAATAACATCAACTTTTAAATACAGAATAGATATTAAAAGGGAATATTAAGCTATTCTACATATCATTATGCATTAACCAAATATAAAATAGATATAACATTGTATTATATTTCCAAAAATGAATAAAACATAATATGATTAAATAATGCATTAATATACAAAGTTTAACAGTATTTCCCAAAGCTCAAAAATAATCATTCAATAAATGAAAACCCTATATCCAAATTTACCTAAATAAACTCAAAATTGAAGAATCTCTTAACATCAGCTGTTATCTCATACCTAAAATATAACACGAAAAATATACATATAACTTATTCATGTATTCATATAGAACATTGGTAGGTTACACACCTTTGATTCCCTTTAGTTCTGGGTTCATCCCCCATAGCATTGCGAGATGTGATGCGCTATCTCATAGCCTCTAGGTTATCTTTTTTTATAACATTATATCCTTCTATAATTTCTAGTAATTCGATTGTAATTCGCAAAAGTTACATTAATTAGTATTATTATATAAATCATATATATTATTAATACATTAAAACATGTTTCCATAAAAAATAATTGCATACATCATGTAAAACAAATGAGACCTTAAAATGGTTGTATAAGACATTAGACTTATGATCAAACTGAAGATCGTAATCTCAAGATTTTATCCATAAATCCAACGAGATCCCCACATGAAAACATTCTAGTATCCAAAAAATATATAAACCCTCATCTGATACCAAAATAAATTACACAAACCTTCACTCCTAGATTTGGTGCTAAACTTATGAAATTT
Source organism: Viscum album (assembly GCA_963277665.1). Lineage (NCBI taxonomy): Eukaryota > Viridiplantae > Streptophyta > Magnoliopsida > Santalales > Viscaceae > Viscum > Viscum album. Next base: position 1,455,017,730 of record OY728155.1, read on the forward strand.
ATATTTTTGGGTTTGATACTAATGAAGGTGACCATATTTTCACCATGAAAAATAACAGATGGGAATATTGGATCTCTAACATACCCAAGTACCTTTTAAATTTATTGGTGTATATAATTAGGTTAAACTCTTACATTAACTACACTAAGAATTTCAATAGATCATATTTCCCACTATACTGAGATTTTCATATTCCATTTTATTCCACCCACATCATCTATATGAATAATTATAATAATAATTCATTCAATATATTTCATAATAACCTAGTGAAAATCAACCAAAGGGTAATCTGAAATGGTCAATATGGGTAAACATGAGTGTTAATAATTTAATGTCATCATTGAGAATAAGATGAATACAAGGGTATGGTTACATAATGAAAGTCAATTAGCATATCCTATGAGAAATTACAACCGACAATACATGGATCATCGAAGATTTAAACATTGAATTGGAATTAACAATGGAAATTGTCTTTATAATCAATAATTATGATCCATACTATATCAATATTGATCAAAGGAAATATTTATAACCCATAGCAAGCATAATGAAAAGGTTTTGTTATATTAGGATTTTATCTTCATATAACTCATATAGAACACTTAAAACTAGAATAACCATATGAAATGTAAGATCCCATATTTTTAATGTATCCCTTTCATTGTGTTTTTCATTAAATTTCCTTTTGGTTACATTATACCTTACCCTTAAACAATGTTTTTTGTGAAAAATCCTAGATATAAGTTATTTGAAAAAATAATGATTTAGTTTGTTAGGAGGGTTGAGAGAATAGGATAAGATCCACATTGTGTGATTTGTTGGGGATATGACTTAATATTCAGAGATGTATGTATTTCTGAATTAATGGAGTCTAGTTAAATAGGATAACTGTTTTACAGTTTCTTTGTATGTTGAGAATCATTATTTGAGGTTCAGGTTGTTTAAAGGAAAATGGATTGCAAACCCATCAACATAACAATTAAAAACAATTTAAATTGATTAAACATCATGTAATTTTTTTGTGTTTCTAAAAAAGAATATGTGGAGTTGATTTTTTTAGCATATTAAATTAAAAAAATTTAATGATGTGTCACTACAATACACGCCGTGTAATTCAAAAAAATCTTTTTTTAAGCATGATGTGTAAACTAATTTTCATTTTCATTTTATACAATCTTTTTATATAAAAAATATAGAGCCATATAAGCAATTTTATAGTTCCACCCTTCCATTTCAATGTCCCTATAATTCATTAAATCTTTGTCATGTTCTATTGTCTTAGTTTATCCTTTATTTCTATTGGTTCTCTAAATATTGTTAGGAAATACTATAAAAATGTTTTTTATTTGATTGTATCTTGATTATATTTGATCTAGAAACAATGATGTAACTATCCAGAACTTCTTCCTCATGATATTTCACAATTACAATCGATTTTTATCAATAGTTAATGTTTGGGGGCCTAAATCTCAACCATATAGTTTGATAATTTTCAATCATATGAAATATTTTGTTTATTTTTGAATTTTTCATTTTTCAAAATCAATGAAATAATGAATTAGTTTATTTCATTAAATCTGTTGGTTTCAATCGGTTATTTACATGCCTTATGTCCACCCATTGGGTGAGCGAATGATGAATAAAATTTAATTGGAAAATTACTTAATGTGTGTTTTTCTTGATAATATACCATTAGTGATTTCTTGTCATAGAATACAAATTTTTGGATTATTCTGTAATTGAATGATTATTAATAAATTATGATATACATTCAAGTGGTATATTAATGATAAAATGTAATTCATATAAATAACCATTCATATATAAAATGTGATATGGTTGTATCCATGATGTACAATAGGCCTTGTGTTCCATAATGAAATGATCACATATCAATCATGGAGTTAGATCATTCACACTTATATGTTTTAATACTGATATTGAGTGGAATCAGCCTAGTCCCATGCTATAATGCCTAGAGTGAGGTGTCTCTACCCAGTACCATATTGTAATGATCATTTAATATTGACCTAAATGTTGTCTTGTGTATTGGGATTAGAAAAAATGTTTTTTACTATACCATGGTTATATTGTTGTGGATGGCATGGTCATAATTAGTTTTCCATGATATAAAATCATGGCACTAAATCAGGTTTTTTACAATGGTTTATGGTTGTGGATGGCATGGTTATTAGACATGATTAGAGATATTTTTCCACAATTCTGTAGTAGGTTGTTTCTTCATTTTATTAATTATTCAATTAATTAATACACATGGCTATCACTTTACTGAATTCACTTATTATCATAATAGGTTGTTTAAACATAATGGTGATGACCTTATATGTTATTATCACAACCTTTTTGGACCAAAATATTTACTCAAGAAGATTATTTGGATGCATGTTTTGACAACGGAGAATGACCTTATTATTGATTGTTATCATATAAGATGTGATATAGCTTGGAGGTGGAACTAATACGAGGTTCAGAACTGAGGAATACTAAATTTTTGTTGATTCTATTGGTCTTTTACTTATATTATTTATTATATTAAATTTAGTTATATTCTAGTACATCATTTCTCTGTTCATTTATTATATAGTAGAATTTTCCAATATATTTTATTGTTGTTTTCTACAATATCAAAAAAAAATTAATTATTTTATATGGAGTAATTTTAACTATATGAAACATCATAATAGTGGAAATAGTCTATCCATTAAATATTTAAAACCTTAACTTCTAGTCAGTATCCTTTGGTGTATGGGAAGGCATGCATGAGGACTCATTGCCTACCATTTTTGGCAAATCTGAGAGAGTGCCGATTGAGGGGATGTTACAAATAGGTATAAGAATATTTAGTGTTATTTTATTTTTCATTATAGTTTATAAAATTTAAAAAGGATATTGGGATGTGTTAATATTTTTAATATGATTGTTCATGGGAGTAACTATCCCATGTTCTGGGGAAAATACAAATACCTTTGGGTGGGATTGTTGTTTGTACATTATGCTTGTTACAGTTGAAGTTATTTCACATTGGGTGATTCACATGTTATGTATGGTTATTTTTCAATGATATTTTTGATTCTCAATGTTTTTACTCATATTTTGATATGCACGGAGATGAATGCATAATAATATGTACACATGGATATATATTTTTATGATCTTTTCATGATAGGGACATATTTTTATGCATGTGATATATTTCATATGTAGACTATTATATGAGTTATATTTTACTTGTGGATAAATTAAAATTATTTATTTGTTATGCTAAAACACATGTAATACATGTTTATGGAGACTATAAGTCATTGGTTCTTTGTTGTAGTAACCTATTGAGGTTGACCTTGTTTCTAACCAGTGAACTATGTGATACATTTATCTTATAGATAAAATTTTTAATCATCTTCGAAATGGGATCTAGATAGTGGAAATAAGCATGAACTAAATTTAGCGTTAATGGGATCTCCCTGTAGTTTCTGAATATTTGAATGATGTTAGGATTTGTAGAAACATTTAGTGGGTCATGCAATACCAGGAAAGGGAGACTATTCATATGTTTCCTTAGATGACTGAGATGATAATATTGTTTTATCTACATCATACACCTACATTCACTAGCAAAGGAAGAAACTAGGTAGACATGATATGGATCATGTTAGTCATGGAAATATTCATTAATCATGAGACAACTATGGAAATTATGGTGATGATTGTTGTGTATATTCTTAACAGAAATTGAAAGCATTGATCAGGTATTTTGGAAAGCGTTACGTAGTAGGATGATCAATCATGGATGAAATTGAAGAAAATCTTGTTTATTTATTTTGTTTATGGGACTTTGAGAGATGAAAAAGAATGTGAGTTCACAAATCTAGTGCTTGAGGGCATGTCAGTGCTATAAAATTATCGGTGTTTCAGTAACCTATAGTGATTTGTGAATTATGTAGAATATGGTGGGATCTAAAGAGTGAGTGGTTATTAGGATGTGGTTCATTATGATATTTTTCAAAGTTAATTTTTTTATCTCATTATCATTGATGATGTGATAAACCAGGTACTCATCATGAATGGGATTCCTAATGATGTTTTAACAATGACCATGATATATTTTCCTATAAAACTAGGATCTATTCGTTGAGTTGTAAGAAGAACTGCTATGGTATTTTCTATTACATAAGTAGTGGGTGGAGTTTTAAAGGTAGTGAAAACCACCTCCAAACAATGTTATGTTTCTTTTCTATTAGTAGGGAATAATTATACATAATAACCACTAGTGTCATTAACCCACAGTCGATTGTTGTATTTTTGGCAGACTGAGTCATCCTTAGATGTTTTGTATTAAATTTACATATAAAACTAGTGGAATAAGATTGGGATATGAAAATGAGTCAGGAAGGGGCTCATCGACACCTTTGTAGGATAATATCTAATGTTCCACTAGTTTTTAATGATGAGGTATGGGATGTGGTACTGATGAGCTTGGGAAGTAATTCATCGAAAGGGAAATAGCTTGGGGTAGTCAGACTGGATGACATGGATAATGGGAACCATTCATGCTGGAAATGATTGGATGTAACATGTTTTTGGTATGGATTTAGTTGTTATATAACATGATCATATTTACTATTACTAGTGTAGAGATTCCTTATTACCTATGTAAGGAGACATAATTTTTTACCAGGTTGAGTTGGATCTTTGAATTGATCATGTTGGTCCAGTTAAGTGCATATTGTATTTTTTTGGACTTAGATAGTAATTATTTATATAAGTGGTGGTGTAATGTAGTGTCATTCTATTACAGATGTAGTATATTATTTAAGTATGTTTTCCCAAATGAGTTATATGGTGTACAACACAAGAGAGAGATAGAGTTCAAGATCAATTTTTTCCTGGGTGAAGATACAATTTACTCCCACTTTAAATAATAGTCGCGATAGAGGTATGAGAGTTTATTGAGAGAGTATTATATTTATGACTAGATATCAAAAGGATGCCACTAGATTAACAAAGTTCACTTCATGGGGAATGTATTATTAGAGGAAGGTGTATTACTGTACCTAAATAAGGCTTCAACCATGGTATATTTGGAACATCCCAAGAATGTATTTGAGATTCAGAACTTTTTTTATCATGTTTTTATTGACGCTTTGTGCAGTATATATTATTTTTGGAAGACATAAAGTTTTTGATGGAAAAAGAAGTGGTGAAGTATATATGGTATGATTATTGAGAGAGATATTTTCAAGAGTTTAATGGGAGGATAACCTCAAAACATATCCTCACTTTACCTATTCAATGTAAGGTATTTACTTTTTACTACTACACATCCATAGTTGGACACAGATAAGTTCAAATATAGTAGGATAAAGTGGTTAATTAGGGCTCAAAGAAGTTGAGAACACATGATAAGAATTAAAATACTCACGATCATGAGATTAAAACTATGTTACATTACCTACGACGTTGGAGACACATTATCATGGGTGATAGGATGATGGTATTCATAGATCACAATATCCTCATGTACACATTTTCTCACCAAGCATGAACCTTAGGAGGATGAGGTGGTTCAAATATATTTTTATATTTTGATTCCATGTTGGTGTATACAGCAGGAAAGGACAATATCATTATCAATTATTTGTTCTAAAATAATAATTTCATGTGTCTTATGCGAAGTGTTGGATTATGAACTCTTTGTAAACATGCATCTAGATTTTCTGGAATCTAAAGGCTGGATAGCTTTGACATTTACATCTATTGTACCCATTATTTTGGACCATTTTATGGAAGATCATTTATCTAATCTGGATGTGCTAGTTATGGGAGATAAATTATGCGGTGGGGATACATGATTAGGATGGTCTCTCATTAGTGTGAATTATCTTATATTTTATGGTCGAGTATGGCATCCTATAGGCTTACGTGAGGAGATTATGTGGGAGTTTCAAGATTTAAGATGGAAAATTAATCGTGGCATGAAAAATATGTATTATGATATACATATACAGTACTAGTGGTTGTGAATGAAGAAAGAGGTTCCAAAATTCTTAACTAGATGATTTAATTCTCAAAATGTGAATTCCAAACATGTAAGGCTAGTTTGGATTTTTCATCCATTTCTCATCCTTGAGTGGAAATGGGATGATTTCACTATAGATTTTATGATAGGATTACCTAGTAAAACCCCTATGAGTGATGGTTTATGGGTGATTTTGGAACTACTAAAAAAGTGATATCACTTCATACCTATTAAAGATAACATAATAGTTGTTGATCTGAGAAGTCTTAACCTGTGTGAGGTTGTTCAATTATATAGTGTTTAGAGGATTATTAATTAAGGAAGAGATAATAATTTCACATCAAACATAAGGAAGGGTATTTAGAAGGCTCAAGGATCACATATCTTTTCAATGGAGCATAACATCCATAGACTAATTGTAAATCTAGGAATTCTATTCTGGTTCTGGAATTTATGTTACAAGCATTTGAATTGGATTTTTTTTGGTTAGTGGGAGCATCATATGTAACTCATGGAGTTATCATATTATAATATATTATTGGAATCAATAAAAATGACACCATATGATTATTTTTATTGTGGGACGTGTTTTTACTCAATTTTCATAATAGAGGTAGGTGAGTCAGCACTTGTTGGGAATTGTCTCATGTATGAGATATCTGAGCAGGTTTAGAAGATCAGACCACGGTTGGTGGCCTCATTGAGCATGAAAAAATGTATCCTCCCCACTAGATAAAACATCTAGAATTCAGGGGTTTTCATCATGTTTTACATTGTGTTTCACCATGATTGGGGGTCTCTTTATCAAGAAACTGGGAAATCAGGTGCCTTGGTTTTTTGGTCAAATTGATATTGTTGCAATGGTTGGTCCAATGGCGTACTGTTTAGACCACCCCTAGAGGAAAAGTTGTATTCGTGATATGTTCCATGTATCAAATCTAAGGGGATACCACCAACAACCATACCATGTGTTATACATAGATTGCATCAATCTTTTTGTTAATTCATACATTGAAGATAATCATGTAATTGTTGTGCAATATATTGAGAAAATCTCCTGGGTAGGAAAATATCATAGATTGGAGTGTAGTGGAAGCATAAGATAGTTCAAGAGGATATCTGGGAGAGAAAATCTGATATGTGAACATATCATTTATACTTTTTCAATAAGACCTCACAATGATTCTTGTAGTAGCTCAGTGATGAGCTATTTTATGGTTGAGAGGTTACACGAACCCATATTTATACAAGTATCTCGCTCTTTTAGTTTTTCTGTCAACATTTCTATTAGGTCTGTCTTTACTCGCAATTAATCCTTGGTGGTCATGTTCCTTAATGGATACTTATCAATTAAATAAATTAAGTCTTTGGTTGTGAGGAAACAGTAGAATGATAGAGAGGATACACATGGAGAGATTTGATAGAAAAAACATAATGTATATAGATTTATGTTTATCTGAATTAATTGAGTCTTCTTAAATGTGTTATGTGTTTCTTAAGATATTTTTAATTTGAGAAGCTGTAATGGGGTTCAGATAGTTATTACAAAAATGTTCAAAAAATATATGGTGAATATATACACATCATGTAAATAGATTACATGAATTTAAATATTTGGATGTTTTTTTGTAAAACAATATTAGACTACATATTTAATTGGAATATTATATTATAAATACTTACATGATGTGTACCTACATTACATGCCTTGTAATTTCAAAAACATATAGTTTAAAAATAGTATGTATGGTTTAGATTTCAATATAAATTGCTAGAACCTTCTCCTCTCGATAATAGGATAGATTCCCAGTGATTTTATAGTGCCAACATTACTTTTGGACATCCTGATAATTCCATTAATCCCTAGAATATGGTTTTAGTATAGTTTCTCTCTTCTCTCAGTCGTTTCTGTATCTGTAGTAGTTAAATCTGTTGAATCTCTACAATTAATTTTTAACTTGGTTTGCATTAATCTAGGATCCTAATTTTGATCATAAACTCTTTCTTCATCATGGATTATTAACATTCGATGTGTTATTATATCATTAATTAATGTTAGGGCGCATAATTCCTAACCCTACAATTTGTTAATTTCCATGTATATGCAATATTGTGATTGCTCCAGTGTAACATGGTCTCAAATAAATTAATTAATGTATGGGTTTATTCCATTGAGTCATTTGGTTTAATATATATATTTACATGTCTTATGGATACCCATTGGGTGACCAAACCATTAATATAGTTGAATTGGATAATGTAATAAAGATTGTTTAGAAAGATATGAGACCTTATGTGATTGATTGAAATAGAAACCATAAGTTATAGAAAATTTCTTATTGTTGTTAATATTAATAAATTTATAAATAAATACAAGTGGTATATGAAATATTAATGGTAAATCACATAATTATCCATTGATATATATTTTTTGATATTCTAATATCAATGTTTTTTGAAAAGATTTGTGTTTGATGTTAAAATTATTATATTTGAGGATTGGATCAGGAAGAAGCTCACTTATATATTGTTATGATAATATTGAGCAGTTTGAGCCCAATCCCATGATGTAATTCTTATAGTGAGGGGTCTCTAACGAGTACCTTATGGAAATGATTATAGGGCTTTAACCTCATAAATTACTTTTTTTTCTAACACTTTTAATGGAAAGTGAGAATCAAAGACCAGAAATAAAAACAAAGCATCATACTGTGAAAGAAACTGATGAAACATTAATATCAAGTATAATAATATTAAAAGCATTATTCCTAAGTAGCTTCCAGATAATACCATTTACCTCTAAATCTGGATCATTTTTGATGAGGTCCTTGAACCAAAAAGCAATCTAGTCCCATGTTTGTATGAACTCTTCAATGCATATCGTCCCTACATTAAACACTCTTTCCAAAATACGATATTTTTTCTCAATCCAGTCCATATGCATCCTTCTAGATTCCAATTCAAGAGCTCTCTTAGAAATCTTAGCCTAATCCTCCTTCGAGGCATTAAAAGGAATCAATTTTTGCAAAATCTCTTCCTCAAAATGGATGATAACTTCCAATGTCTCATTGGGAGGGGCCTCCTCCATCTTCTTCAACGCCATAATATCTAGAGCTTCTTCATCCATTTCACTATTGAGGCATGTCTGATGCTGCAGTCCTGAATCCACCATTACCTCATCACCCAGGGGTACAAGGACGATGGAGGAGTCAGCCACCTCGAGCTTGTCAGCATTGAGATTCCTCGAGGAAATGATGCTGTCATTTTCAGGAGCCTTTGTGGGCAACTTACCCATTCTTGAAGATCTAGTAACTAGAGGACTAGAAGGCTTGAGTAGTCCTTCCTTGGCCACGTCCTCCCATTTTTCGTAATGAAGCAATCAGAATCCACAATAATGTTTTCCCTTTCCCAACGAGGATCTAAAGAATTCCTTTGCAATGTCCAGTGTATTGGACATAGTGGAATCCAAAGCATCATTCTTGTCCTCTTGACAAGAACCCCCTCCCACAAAGGGATCCCCTCTATGAGTGCCCTCGCCCACTTTGGGATCCTCACATGAATGTGCATACACTTCTCCTAACACGAATACATGGTTCAAGGAGTTCGAAATCAGACCTCTAGAATTATCCTTCTCCGCATAAGTAATTCTAGCTTGCAAGACCTGCTACATCTTGTATGCAAATCCTGCCTCAGAAGTCCCATGACCCATGAATTGGAAATGCACTGAGAAGTCAGCCTGAACTGGACACTGGGAATCTACACCAGGGTAATCATCCCTATGGACAGCCACATCCACTGTATCCGCATTGGTTGGAATTAGAGGAACCAACTACATAGCCTGAGAATAATCTGAAAGGATCTCCCTTTAATCCCTCACGACCTTTTTTGGTCAAGTCCTACAGAAGCCCCAATATCACATGGTGGAACATCACCATCCTTAGATGAGCAGGCCACACCCAGATCTTGGTTCAGCTGATGGAGAATATCAGTGACTCTTGGGTTGTCCTGGGAAAACTAAGACTGTTTCTACTGATCAATAATTTACCAATGCAATCATTTTACATAATCTAGGTTAACACAATTCAATAAATGAAAAGTAAAATAGAGTGTGATAAAAAGAAATAAAACTTAAGAATAGTTAAGCCTATTCATAGTGGATGGTTTGGAATGTAAATGAACATTTGAATAATATATCTAATTGGAAAAAAATTTAATAAGATATCAAATTAAATAAGGTTTATGGAAACATTTAAATGATATCAATGATATCAAATAATACATGTCAAAGGATGATGATTTATATAAAAATATATTTTATAGGAGTTAAAAAGCACATCTCAAATTAGAAATATGATTAATACTTTGAAATTATTTTAAAAGAAAAAATTTATAAAACTAAGACAAAAAGTATTTTATTTCTATATAATAAAAACATGGAGAGAATGTTTCATATAAAATAATGAAAATTATAGAATGAAATGTTCACATGGAAATGATAAAATATATTCCTTTTTCAAAAATGACCCATATGGAAAATGATAAATATTTTTTATTTAAAAAATAAAATAGAGATAAGGTTTTTAAAAATGAAAATTTTTTTTTTTCAAAAAATTAGTTGTCCACATTATGTGTAGCTAAAGATGAAATATGAGTTTAAAAGATGCATTTTTATATATTAAAATAACATGGATGTAAATCCAATCACTTAAAATGACTATATAAAATCTTATTTAAATCAATACAAAGAGTAAAATCATATGACCAAGGTTATCAATAGGGAAATAAAATTATTCTTATATTAGAAAGAAAGGTCATAAAAATTCCCCATATAAAACTAAATTAGTGCATTATAGGAAGGATATCATGGGAAATGGGAATTATGACCATTAAACCAATTTCATGTAAAATAGTATTTGAGGTAAGAGTAATTTGATAACAATTGTATATTGAATAATTGTATACATACATAAAATAATGAGGAAATAAAATATAAAATATTAATTTGGTATAAAATATTATATTGTGAACAATAGATTTCAATAAGAAATTATGTAGCACAATGTATAAAAATTGAGTTATCACAAATCCATATACCTTTTGGAACTTTTTAATCAAAAAACCTTTAGATAAATATGAATTAATATAACATTTAACATCATGAAATATAATATAATCATGAAAATAAAAGAAAATGGATTAGTATTTTCACCATGAAAAACAAAACATTAGGAATAACATTAAAATGTAACAAGAATTGAAATTTGACACAAAGAACCCCTACATTGGCCCTGATTTTCTCTCCACATGTTATTAAATTAATTAATATAAATATATTTTTTTTATATTTCCTGTTAATAAAAATATTTATCTATATTTCCTTTATTAATGACCACTTATTTTTATATTATATATATTTATTATGTAGTTTTCTCTTATGTAGGTTAATTGTTGTGGCTCGATCATATATATATATATGTAAATGTTTTTGTATGTTGACCGTGTTTAAAGGTTTCGATTAATAACTCCAAAATCTCTATAATTTTAGGTGTTTATTTCATTTATTAATATATTATAAATTAATTTTTATATTTTTATATTTTTTATAAAATGAAACTATATTAGGTAAGGAAATTTATTAAGTTCAGTTTAGGTGGTTAAGTTTACTACGACTGTTTATTATTGATATAAATTATAAAAATTAAAATATTAAATATATATAATATTAAAATTTTCAAGAAATTTTTTTTACTATAAATATGTTTTTTATTTCATCTATTTTATATGGAGATGGAAAATGATAAATGATAGATTGTGGATATGGGAGTCTACACAACGCATGATTAATGATATCAATTACCAATGAACGAGAGAGTAGTGAAGGTGGATTATAATGTTTCAATTCATAATAATGATTATGTTATATAAGTGACTTTTTTTCTTCAAATAAATCTTTATTACCATATAATATATGTGGTGATGAAAAACTGAAGACATCACTACATGGAGGAGGTAGTTCACACAAATACAAGATCGATGTTCTTTTTGTTTTCTATATAGGTGGAAAAGAAAAAATTTTGGTTGTTAAAAAATAAAATAAAAATTTCATATAATAATGATACATATTTCATTATATTAATATGTTTATGGAGGGTTAGGAATTCAAATAGCCGGAATAACCAGTCAATTATAAATTAATATTTCATTTAGGGACTAGATCTCTACATTGAATGTATTCATTTTAGTGTTGGTATTTAGCTTAATTATGGTGAAATGAGTTTTTAGGTTTGGAATGTTACTTCATGGAGATGAATCCAGGGTCAGTGTTATTGGAAATTTTGAGTTGGAATTGTAACATTGAGGGGGTAAAAATGGTCCCATTTTATAAGTGAAAAAATGGAATATTTATGAACACAAAATATATTTCAATAATGTATTGAATCTGTTAATGTAATTATAGTTCCCAATGATTGAAATAATTCAGTGTGGATCCTTTAATTTTTAAAAATCGTTTAGTAATTTTTTGAGTAATTTTAAATTATATTTTACACTTTAAAATTTAAGTATTTACCTTTCTAACATGTTTTTAACAATTTAATTTCTGTATTACTAGAAAATAAAAGAAAAAATTCATCCCAAAATGTGTTGTGCCGAACATAAATTTAAGCCCAGTAAATGATAGTTAAATTTATAAATAAGATAAAATTAAATTTTAATGTAAATCCTTTAATATATAGAATAATTAATTGGTTAAAAATAATTTTTTCACTAGTATATATTTTTAATCTTATATAATACTAATTACCAAATAAATTTTTGTTAATATATTTATATATTTGATTAAATTTTTTATTAATCAATGTTTTTTAAAAGATATTTTTTTATTTGGTTAGAAAAAAATTACATATTGTCACTATAAAAAGAATGTGGTTAGTATCGATTCTAATAACTGCCACAAAATAAATCTTATTGATTTTTTAAAAATTCTATTCTTTTTAAATTTGATAATTATTGGTGAATATTTTAAACCACTAATATATATTAAAAAACCTTTTATTTAAACTTCTTCCCCTTTTCCTTAACCCCAAGCCACCTTACCAAATCCTACTCACCATGGAGACTCCTGAACCGACCAACCCCTCCCCCCTAGGTGACCTCAGAACCCACCACCTCACACACACATGGTTACCCCTAAAACTGACTCCTCCAGCTTCTGCTTCCAATGATCACCCATGTCCCTGAATCCCCTTTCTCTTGATATATACGGTTGTGACCCCGACCCGGTGCCCTTGATGGTGAACGTGGTGTCCCTTACCCCCCCCTATTATGCCAAAATCATGACCCTTACCCCCCATCTGATGACCACCATGATGTAGACCCTTCTAGAGGTGACCACCTTGACCTCAAACCCCCCCCCACTGCTGACAACCACCATGATCCCAACAACGCATTTCGGTGATTTCCCAGGCCTTTATAACAACCATTATCTTGATTATACAATTAATCATGATTTATTACATAATCTTGTACTTAAGAATACTATGTGGATTAAAGGGTATAGTGTCATCAGATATTTGAAAACTCACAAAACTACTGAAAACATAAAATATAACATCCTTATTGAAAACATCTTTTACACGACCTCAACATTACATCATACTTATCATTGTATGGGAGAACCTGAGGACATACATAAGAAAATGATGAGCTATAAAAAATAGTAAGGGAGTAAAAGAAGAATAAAATGAAGAATATAATTCATTCCAGGGAATAGTAATATTAGTGAATCATAATAGAAAAGTGAAAATATAGGCATGATATAGTATGATTATCATCACATAGAAATGTGGCAACAACATTTAAAAAGATGTCAGCATGAGCCAAGGCTCATTTCTCACGCAACATGAGTAAACCATCATTGAAAATGAATTAGTATTATTAAAACCACATTTCACATTAATTAAGAGAATTCTAAACTCATTGAAAATTATGTTTCATGATAATATTCCTTACCCAATTCATTGTAGTGCTATTAGGGTGAACCCTTCGCAAACATTTCATTTCAAGCAAAAGTGTGCCACATGTGTCATATAACATGGAATCATTCAAAAGTATAAGTTGAAACACAATTAAAGAATTTTGAATACATACATATACTCACCATCCAATATGTATATGTTTAAAAAGTTGAATACATGTGATAAATACATGGGTATTGTATTACCTACATTGTGATTTTGGCATGGAAAATCACAGTGCAATTTCGGCAGCATAACAGCGTGACATAAAAATCAAAAAAAATATTTACGAGAGAGAAGGTGGTATCTCATAAAATTTAAATGAAATGGTATGTATGTGTGTCATATAGATACATGTTCCATCATTTATAATTTGGAAATAAAAGGTGTAACATAATACAAAAAACATAAAAATTTTGAAAAATGTAATAAATATTATGATATTTCAGCAAGGTAAAGGGTGAACATGGGTGAGATTAATGAGAGATAAAGTGGTCTATAATAATTTAAACCTTAATATAAATGTATGTATGAGGTTATATATCATTCACTAACATTTTTAATTTATTAAAAATGGGAATAAAAAGATAATGAAACTTGGAAAAAAATTAGAAAGGAAGAACTTTCTTAATTGGCAGTGTGATCCCAAAGGATTGGGATGGGATCGACAGAGGATTATTGGGACTTTGGTCACCATTAGAGGACTACAGAGTGATTAAGGAAGAGTAGGGAAGTTCTAAAAGGGTTTTGAGTGAGGATAATTGGGATATTGGGTAGGTTTATATTAGAAAATAGAGGGAATTCTTTATTATTTATGTTTTGGACAGTTAACATTAAGCTAATCAAAACAACAATCCATACATTGGTTTTTCACCATGGATTATTCCAATTTGTATTAGAAAATATTATTTTTTACGGACATTGGCCAAACTTATAAAAAAATTATGAATTCTTATGTGTAGGTGTGTCACACTTGCATGGAAGTCATTTGAAAATGATAAAATGTTTTATATGTTTTAGACGGTCCATTGAGGATTTGTTAAGTAAAAAACAAATATATTATTAAATTATTTTAAAGGAAAAGAATATATTTTCAGAATATACATTTTATTTTGTTTTATGTCATCAGTATTGGGTCATTATGATGTCATAAAACACATTATATATTCAAACGGTATTAACTTTTTACCCAAATATTTGTCTATCTCGGAAAATTATGAAAAATACATCATAGCATAAATTCAACTTTGTTATTCCAATAATAATATTCAATTTATAAATAAAATTTCTAAATATGTGAATTTATATATTTAAAATAGAAACCTTCAGTTATCTGAAATTCATGGGTTTTGAGAAAAAAAACTCTCAAAACATAATAATAATTATAATTGTATTCATAAAAATTATATGATCATTTATATTTAATAAAAATTAATTTGGTAATAATAATTTATTAAGATATTATTTAAATAAAAAATCCATTAATTCATAAAAATATAATTCTAAATTGAATATAAAATAAAAAATATATTTGTTCTATAAAAACCATTTACAAGGTATCTATAATAAAATGAATGTTTATTCTTTATTATATAAAAAATAATTCACATAATCATATTAGTTGGTTCTTGTTAAGTAACCACTTGTAAAAGTCACATAATGCCTAATGTCAAGGCGTGCGAAGGTGACCGACTACTGGGGAGGCTCAGATAACATCCCTCAGTTCGTAATCATTATTAACTTCCACTTCTTCTATAGGTGATTTCGTTCAATCATAATTTCTTGAAGTTTTAATTGGGATTGGATAAGAGTGAATCAAATTTGAACTACCACCTTTCTGAGCTCTAACAAATCAGATTAAGATGGAGATATTCTACAGGATGATGACATCACTTTGTTTGTGTTAGTAAATTGGCTTTTTTGAAGCCTTTTTTTTTATAATAATTAGGTGCTCTCTGTTATATTACTATATTAAAAACAGTAACAATTATTAATTTTATTTTAACATAAAAATTAAAAAAATGATGCTCATAAGTTTTATATAACAATTTTAACACTAGTGCAGAAATCGTTTTTTACGTCACCATTTTTTACGTCGGTTATATATAACCGACGTAACAATGTGGCGAGTAGATTTTTCACGTCGGTTATTTTAATAACCGACATTACAAATCGCGCCTGTTGGGTTTTTTAGTCGGTTATTTGATAACAGACGTAACATATCAATGCGCGGGGGGTTTTTACGTCGGTTATTTGGTAACCGACGTAAAAAAACCGCGTTTTTTATGTCGGTTAGCAAATAACCGACGTAAAAAACCCACAGGTGATTTGGTTTTTTACGTCGTTTATTTGATAACCGACCTAAAAAACGCGTAGATATCGGGTTTTTTTACGTCGGTTATTTGGAAACCGACGTAAAAAAACCCGATATCTACGCATTTTTCACGTCGGTTATTTTAATAACCGACATTACAAATCGCGCTTGTTGGGTTTTTTAGTCGGTTATTTGATAACAAACGTAACATATCAATGAGCGGGGGGTTTTTACGTCGGTTATTTGGTAACCGACGTAAAAAAACCGCGTTTTTTAGGTCGGTTATCAAATAACCAACGTAAAAAACCCATGGGTTCTTTGGTTTTTTACGTCGGTTATTTGATAACCGACCTAAAAAACGCGTAGATATCGGGTTTTTTTACATCGGTTATTTGGAAACCGACGTAAACAAACCCGATATCTACGCGTTTTTTACGTCGGTTATCAAATAACCGACGTAAAAAAACAAAGAACCCGGGGGTTTTTTAAGTCAGTTATAAAATAACCGACGTAAAAAATCTTAAAAATAGTTTATAACGTCGGTTATATAATAACCGACGTTATAAAGCATTTAAAAAAATTAAATCCCATGTTCTGTCATTTACGATTTTTTCGAGTGACAGTCGCCGGCTCGTCTCTCTCTCGCGCGGTAAACTCTAATCGGCTCGTCGATCGCCTGCATTACACTCATTTTGGCTTCATTGTTTATCATCTTCACTGCTCTCGGATCTATCATCTCAACTCGGGACATTCAAGTAAGCCTTCCATGAATTTATTTCGTTCGTTTTTGTTTCGATTCTTGATGTGCTTTTCGTTCGTTTTTGAATCTCGTGGAATTTTTTTTATTGCAAATGGTTATTATGGTCATTCAACTCGCAACATTCAACTCGCAAATGATTATTAAAACATTGTGGATTAGCTTCAGCAAAATCTGAAAAATAATGGGTGGTACTGTAACGTTCCATTCTTCCAGCAACATTATTATTTTCAATCCCTAAGTTATAAAAATAATTATTATGTATGATGATTCAAAAATTTAATATGTGATATGAGTTGATTTATGTGTGAAACCTAGGCCAAACACATATGTAATTTTTTATTGGTATTACATATATATAGTTCGACATATAATTTTTTTTACATTACCATGATATTAACATTACTTTTTCTAAAGAAATATTAATGTCCTTAGATTATATATCGGATCAAAAGGATATAGTAATTCTAATATATAATCAGAATGATCAGATAATATGACAATATTATTAACCATAAAACAAATGGCCTATATTCATATTTTTAACATGACACTTACGATGTATAGCTATTTGGTGTTGGGTACTTATGAAAACTACAACTACTTTAAAGATTTGTTTTATATTTTAAATTGTTTTACATTCAAATTATGATTTTTTTCATATAAACATGTTTTGTCTTATCTTAAATATATATATTTTTTGTTGATATTTGTTATAGGTAATAATGAGTCGAAGTTGGATTACGGAACATCAAATGAGAAATGAATTTGAGGAAGGTCTTGATGCCTTTTTGGAATTTGCAAAACGAAATGATCTAAGTAGTGACATTTTTTTTCTGTCCATGGATGAAATGTTTGAATATGAAGAAGTTGAAAAGTAGAGAGATAAAAGATCATCTGATATGTCATGGTTTTAATCCGATTTATAGCCCTTGGATTTGGCATAGTGAAACTAGACGGAATGTCACTGATGATGATGATTCGCAAGATGGTAACTCCATTGGAATTGAAGAAATGATTCGCGATATTGTAGCAGAACAAATTCAGATAGAACCGACAGTTGCACGTCTATATGGTGATGCTGAAAAACCATTATATCCCAGTTGTACAGATTTTACGGTTCTGTCGGCG
This sequence comes from Viscum album, assembly GCA_963277665.1. NCBI lineage: Eukaryota > Viridiplantae > Streptophyta > Magnoliopsida > Santalales > Viscaceae > Viscum > Viscum album. The sequence goes on from OY728155.1 coordinate 1,455,035,990, forward strand.
GTGTTAAGATTGATTAACCTAAAGGCGAAGCATTGATGGAGTGACAAAATTTTTACAGAGCTGCTACAATTGATGAAAGACATTCTTCCAAAAGATAACGATCTTCCAGATTCACATTACGAAGCCAAGAAAATATTATGTCCGATGGGATTGGGATACAAGAAAATACATGCCTGTCCGAATGACTGCATTATATATAGGAAGGAATATGAATTTATGTCAGAGTGTCCAAAATGTGGGACATCACGGTATAAGGTGAAAGAAAAATCACAGGGCGATGTAGAGATTACAAAGCTCCCTTCAAAGGTATTTTGGTATCTTCCTATAATTAATCGTTTCAAACGTTTATTTTCTAATTCACAAGATGAAAAAAGGTTAAGATGGCATGATGAAGAGCGGTATTTGATGGAAAAATACGTCATCCAGCTGATTGTCCACAATGGAAGAAAATTGATGCGCAATATTCTACATTTGGAAATGAAATAAGAAATCTCAGACTACGGTTGTGCACAGATAGAATGAATCCATACTGAACACTCAGTAGCACACATAGTTCATTGCCTGTTTTATTGGTAATTTACAACCTCTCTCCTGATGTTTGTATGAAGTGCAAATATTTCATGTTGAGTACAATGATCTCTGGTCCAAAGTAACTCGGTAATGATATTGATGTTTACTTGTCACCGTTGATTGATGATTTGAAACTGTTATGGGCTGATGGTATTAGGGTGTATGATTCTTATAAAATGGAATATTTTCAACTGCATGCAGTGCTTCTGTTCACTATAAATGACTTCCCAGCGTATGGAAATGTGTCTGGATAAAGTGTTAAAGGGCATAAATCATGTCCAATTTGCGAACAATAGACGTCCTATTGTCAATTGCATCATGGGAGGAAAACAGTGTACATGGGTCATCGAATGTTTTTGCCTATGGAACACCCTTATAGAAGAATAAAAAAGGCATTTAATGGCTCACAAGAATTTGATACTGCTCCAAAACCATTATCCCATGATCTGTATTTTGAGAGGGTGAAAAACCTTGACCTAACATTGGAAAAGACACAGAAATCTGGTAATGATAGACATATTTGGAAGAAAAGGTCAATATTTTTTGAGCTACCATATTGGAGGTATCATGAAGTTAAACATAATATTGATGTCATGCACTTGGAGAAGAATATATGTGATTCTTTGATTGGAACATTGTTAGATATTAAAGGAAAGACTAAAGATGGGTTGAATGCAATATTAGACTTATTATCAATGGGAATACATTTGGAGTTAGCTTCCACTCCTAAAGGAAGACGAACATTTCTTCCCCCGGCTTGTCATACATTATCGAAGAGGGAGAAAATTAGCTTCTGTCAGTGTCTTCATGATACCAAAGTGCCTCAAGGTTATTCTTCTAATGTAAAAAATTTTGTCTCAATGAAGGACTTGAAGTTGATAGGTATGAAATCACATGATTTTCACGTCATGATGCAAAAAATTCTACTAGTTGCATTGCGTGGAATATTTCCCATTCGTGTTAGAAAGACTATAATGAAGTTGTGTTATTTTTTCAATTCAATTTGTAACAAGGCGATTGATGTGAATTCTTTGAACATTTTGGAAAAGGATGAAATTTTAATACTTTGTCAATTGGAAATGTATTTTCCTCCAACTTTTTTTGATATAATGGTGCATTTAATGATTCATCTGGTTCGAGAAATAAAGCTTTGTGGACCTGTATATCTTCGTTGGATGTATCCTTTTGAAAGGTATATGAAAATATTAAAGGGGTATGTTAAAAATCTATATCGACCTGAAGCCTCCATTATTGAAAAGTATATTTCTGAGGAGGTAGCAGAGTTTTGTACGAGCTACTTGGCTGCGGCGCAACACATAGGTTTGCCTCTATCTCGCCATGAATGAGTTAATAATGAGGGAAAGGGGATTCGTGGCTTGAAAGTGAAAGCATTGTCAGCTGAACAGATGAAGAAGTTAGAATCATACATCTTGAAGAACATAGCTGATGCTCAACCATATATCACATTTCACATTAATGAGTTGAAACAATGTCATCCAAATAAGAAAGAAATGTGGATTTTGAATGAGCACAACAAAACTTTTTTTTCATGGATTAAAAAGACATTGCTTGGTAGATCAGATGTATCAGAGACATTAAAATGGATAGTGGGTGGTCCATGTTTAAATGTGATAACGTGGTCTAGTTATGACATTAATGGTTATACATTTCATACAAAATCTCAGGACAATAGAAGTGCGGTTCAGAACAGTGGTGTATTGGGGTTTGAAGAAGCAATGCATTTTTCGAGTGCTAAGGACAAAAACCCAATTTTTGCATCAAATGCATATTATGGAGTGATTGAAGACATATGGGAGGTTGATTACTTTAAAATTAAAGTTCCCGTTTTTAAATGTAAATGGTTTAACGGTAACAACAGTTTCAGACATGATGAATTTGGAATGACTCTTGTTAATCTGAATATATTGGAAGACACAGCTGATTCTTTTACAATGGCAACACATGCAAAACAAATTTTTTATGTAGTAGATCAATCAGATATGCAGTGGGCTATTGTTTTACAAGGAAAAAAACAATATGTTGGTGAGGATGAACTTGATGAATATGCTGATTTATGTGAGATCCCTACTTCAATGGGAATATTAACAGAACATAATGACGATCATGTTTAAGACATAGTTTGTTCCATAAGGAACGATCACGACGAAGGATTTTGGGAAAACAATCCATCTGTACATTCCTAAAATTACAGGTAACATATGTTTATTTCTTGTTTACATTTATTTTTTCCATAAATGTTAGATATTGTAAGTTTTTTATTTATTAAAACATGTTTTAAAATAAAATAAGTATATGTTATTGTTTATTTTAAGTTTGTATAGTTTACTTTATCATGTTTATTGTTGTACCCCTCTCTCTAGGATTTTAATGATCACAATCACTTTCATAGTGTTCTAACTTGTTTTCAAGTGTTTTGATGCTAGGAAAAAGGTTGCCCAGGAGTTGGCCCAAGAAGGCTGATATTGAATCTCTGAGTCTACCGGCCAACAGGTGGATTCCCACCGGCCAGCCGGTGGTCCCAGACAGAAGCATTGCTTTCTGCCAGAGCCACCGGTCAGCCGGTGTTAGCGCACCGTCCAGCTGGTATGGGCACCGGCCAACCGGTTCTTGCCCACCGGCCAGCCGGAGGGCAAGGCAGTAGGCTTTCCCACTGCCTGGTAAAACCGGCCAACCGGTGGATGACCACCGGCCAACCGGTGGTCTCTGGCAGAAGTATTGCTTTATGCCAGAGCCACTGGTCAGCCGATGTTTACGCACCGGCCAGCCGGTATGGGAACCGGCACCAGTTCTTGCCCACCGGCCAGCCGGAGGACCCAGGCAGTAGGCTTGCCCACTGCCTGGTGACACCGGCCAAACGGTGGCTGACCACCAGCCAGCCGGTGTAACCCAGACAGAAAGAAATGCTCTACGACCCAACAGTTTATAGCCATTACATGAATTTTAAAATTCTTATTTTTGTTCACTGACAATTACTTTACCATGTTTACAATGTTTACCAGGTTTACCATTTTTCCATTTTTTACCATCTTGACCATCTTGACCATCTTGACCATCTTTTCCATCTTTACCATTGCTTAACATGCTTACCATATTACCAATGTTTACTATTATGTAACCTAGTACACTTTTCTATTTTCTGATTACAGTAGTGTTAAAATATTTGAATTTGTATATTTGTGAACTGACGTTTGTTTTTTTGATTTGAAGGATAATGACAGATCATTCAGATGATCAACCACATGATTCTGGGGAGGAGCATATTGCGGGTCATACCTCTGGGGATGAACATTCACATGCTCCTATTACGACAAAGAGTTCAAAGGTTGGTAAACGTGGTTGCACACGTTTACCAAAATTATTACTTGGTCGTACACAGGATCAGAGGATAGTAGTTGAGTTTGATGATGATGATATTCCTAGAGGTCCGAATGCCAAATATTTTAAGAGTTTTGAGATTCATAACTTTTTTTATCATGTTTTTATTGACGCTTTTTGCAGTATATATTCTTTTTGGAAGACATAAAATTTTTGATGGAAAAAGAAGTGGTGAAGTATATATGGTATGATTATTGAGAGAGATATTTTCAAGAGTTTAATGGGAGGATAACCTCAAAACATATCCTCACTTTACCTATTCAATGTAAGGTATTTACTTTTTACTACTACACATCCATAGTTGGACATAGATAAGTTCAAATATAGTAGGATAAAGTGGTTAATTAGGGCTCAAAGAAGTTGAGAACACATGATAAGAATTAAAACACTCATGATCATGAGATTAAAAATATGTTACATTACCAACGACGTTGGAGACACATTATCATGGGTGATAGGATGATGGTATTCATAGATCACAATATCCTCATGTACACATTTTCTCACCAAGCATGAACCTTAGGAGGATGATGTGGTTCAAATATATTTTTATATTTTGATTCCATGTTGGTGTATACAGTAGGAAAGGACAATATCATTATCAATTATTTGTTCTAAAATAATAATAAAAGGCAGTTCATGTGTCTTATGCGAAGTGTTGGATTATGAACTCTTTGTAAACATGCATCTAGATTTTCTGGAATCTAAAGGCCGGATAGCTTTGACATTTACATCTATTGTACCCGTTCTATTGGACCATTTTATGGCAGATCATTTATCTAATCTGGATGTGCTAGTTATGGGAGATAAATTATGCGGTGGGGATACATGATTAGGATGGTCTCTCATTAGTGTGAATTATCTTATATTTTATGGTCGAGTATGGAATCCTATAGGCTTACGTGAGGAGATTATGTGGGAGTTTCAAGATTTAAGATGGACAATTAATCGTGGCATGAAAAATATGTATTATGATATACATAGACAATACTAGTGGTTGTGAATGAAGAAAGAGGTTCCAAAATTCTTAACTAGATGATTTACTTCTCAAAATGTGAATTCCAAACATGTAAGGCTAGTTTGGATTTTTCATCCATTTCTCATCCTTGAGTGGAAATGGGATGATTTCACTATAGATTTTATGATAGGATTACCTAGTACAACCCCTATGAGTGATGTTTTATGGGTGATTTTGGAACTACTAAAAAAGTGAGATCACTTCATACCTATTATAGATAACATAATAGTTGTTGATCTGAGAAGTCATAACCTGTGTGAGGTTGTTCAATTATATAGTGTTTAGAGGATTATTAATTAAGGAAGAGATAATAATTTCACATCAAACATAAGGAAGGGTATTTAGAAGGATCAAGGATCACATATCTTTTCAATGGAGCATAACATCCATAGACTAATTGTAAATCTAGGAATTCTATTCTGGTTCTGGAATTTATGTTACAAGCATTTGAATTGGAATTTTTTGGTTAGTGGGAGCATTATATGTTACTCATGGAGTTATCATATTATAATATATTATTGGAATCAATACAAAGGACACCATTTGATTATTTTTATTGTGGGACGTGTTTTTACTCAATTTTCATAATGGAGGTAGGTGAGTCAGCACTTGTTGGGAATTGTCTCATGTATGAGATATCTGAGCAGGTTTAGAAGATCAGACCACGGTTGGTGGCCTCATTGAGCATGAAAAAAATGTATCCTCCCCACTATATAAAACATCTAGAATTCAGGGGTTTTCATCATGTTTTACATTGTGTTTCACCATGATTGGGGGTCTCTTTATCAAGAAACTGGGAAATCAGGTGCCTTGGTTTGTTGGTCAAATTGATATTGTTGCAATGGTTGGTCCAATGGCGTACTGTTTAGACCACCCCTAGAGGAAAAGTTGTATTCGTGATATGTTCCATGTATCAAATCTAAGGGGATACCACCAACAACCATACCATGTGTTATACATAGATTGCATCAATCTTTTTGTTAATTCATACATTGAAGATAATCATGTAATTGTTGTGGAATATATTGAGAAAATCTCCTGGGTAGGAAAATATCATAGATTGGAGTGTAGTGGAAGCATAAGATAGTTCAAGAGGATATCTGGGAGAGAAAATCTGATATGTGAACATATCATTTATACGTTTTCAATAATACCTCACAATGATTCTTGTAGTAGCTCAGTGATGAGCTATTTTATGGTCGAGAGGTTACACGAACCCATATTTATACAAGTATCTCGCCCTTTTAGTTTTTCTATCAACATTTCTATTAGGTCTGTCTTTACTCGCATTTAATCCTTGGTGGTCATGTTCCTTAATGGATACTTATCAATTAAATAAATTAAGTCTTTGGTTGTGAGGAAACAGTAGAATGATAGAGAGGATACACATGGAGAGATTTGATAGAAAAAACATAATGTATATAGATTTATGTTTATCTGAATTAATTGAGTCTTCTTAAATGTGTTATATGTTTCTTAAGATATTTTTAATTTGAGAAGCTGTAATGGGGTTCAGATAGTTATTACAAAAATGTTCAAAAAATATATGGTGAATATATACACATCTTGTAAATAGATTACATGAATTTAAATATTTGGATGTTTTTTTGTAAAACAATATTAGACTACATATTTAATTGGAATATTATATTATAAATACTTACATGATGTGTACCTACATTACACGCCTTGTAATTTCAAAAACATATAGTTTAAAAATAGTATGTATGTTTTAGATTTCAATATAAATTGCTAGAACCTTCTCCTCTCGATAATAAGATAGATTCCCAGTGATTTTATAGTGCCAACATTACTTTTGGACGTCCTGATAATTCCATTAATCCCTAGAATATGGTTTTAGTATAGTTTATCTCTTCTCTCAGTCGGTTCTGTATCTATAGTAGTTAAATCTGTTGAATCTCTACAATTAATTTTTAACTTGGTTTGCATTAATCTAGGATCCTAATTTTGATCATAAACTCTTTCTTCATCATGGATTATTAACATTCGATGTGTCATTATATCATTAATTAATGTTAGGGCGCATAATTCCTAACCCTACAATTTGTTAATTTCCATGTATATGCAATATTGTGATTACTCCAGTGTAACATGGTCTCAAATAAATTAATTAATGTATGGGTTTATTCCATTGAGTCATTTGGTTTAAAATATATATTTACTTGTCTTATGGATACCCATTGGGTGACCAAACCATTAATATAGTTGAATTGGATAATGTAATAAAGATTTTTTAGAAAGATATGAGACCTTATGTGATTGATTGAAATAGAAACCATAAGTTGTACAAAATTTCTTATTGTTGTTAATATTAATAAATTTATAAATAAATACAAGTGGTATATGAAATATTAATGGTAAATCGCATAATTATCCATTGATATATATTTTTTGATATTCTAATATCCATGTTTTTTGAAAAGATTTGTGTTTGATGTTAAAATTATTATATTTGAGGATTGGATCGGGAAGAAGCTCACTTATATATTGTTATGATAATATTGAGCAGTTTGAGCCCAATCCCATGATGTAATTCTTATAGTGAGGGGTCTCTAACTAGTACCTTATTGCAATGATTATAGGGCTTTAACCTCATAAATTACTTTTTTTCTAACACTTTTAATGGAAAGTGAGAATCAAAGACCAGAAAGAAAAAAAAAGCATCATACTGTGAAAGAAACAGATGAAACATTAATATCAAGTATAATAATATTAAAAGCATTATTCCTAAGTAGCATCCAGAGAATACCATTTACCTCTAAATCTGGATCATTTTTGATGAGGTCCTTGCACCAAAAAGCAATCTAGTCCCATGTTTGTATGAACTCTTCAATGCATATCGTCCCTACATTAAACACTCTTGACAAAATACGATATTTTTTCTCAATCTAGTCCATATGCATCCTGATAGATTCCAATTCAAGATCTCTCTTAGAAATCTTAGCCTAATCCTCCTTCGTGGAATTAAAAAGAATCAATTTTTGAAAAATCTCTTCCTCAAAATGGATGATAACTTCCAATGTCTCATTGGGAGGGGCCTCCTCCATCTTCTTCAACGCCATAATATCTAGAGCTTCTTCGTCCATTTCACTATTGAGCCATGTCCGATGCTGCAGTCCTGAATCCACCATTACCTCATCACCCAAGGGTACAAGGACGATGGAGGAGTCAGCCACCTAGAGCTTTTCAGCATTGAGATTCCTCGAGGAAATGATGCTGGCATTTTCAGGAGCCTTTGTGGACAACTTACTCATTCTTGAAGATCTAGTAACTAGAGGACTAGAAGGCTGGAGTAGTCCTTCCTTGGCCACGTCCTCCCATTTTTCGTAATGAATCCATCAGAATCCACAATAATGTTTTCCCTTTCCCAACGAGGATCTAAAGAATTCCTTTGCAATGTCCAGTGTATTGGACACAGTGGAATCCAAAGCATCATTCTTGTCCTCTTGACAAGAACCCCCTCCCACCAAGGGATCCCCTCTATGAGTGACCTCGCCCACTTTGGGATCCTCACATGAATGTGCATACACTTCTCCCAACACGAATACATGGTTCAAGGAGTTTGAAATCAGACCTCTAGAATTATCCTTCTCCGCATAAGTAATTCTAGCTTGCAAGACCTGCTACATCTTGTATGCAAATCATGCCTCAGAAATCCCATGACCCATGATTTGGAAATGCACTGAGAAGTCAGCCTGAACTGGACACTGGGAATCTACACCAGGGTAATCATCCCTATGGACAGCCACATCCACTGTATCCGCATTGGTTGGAATTAGAGGAACCAACTACATAGCCTGAGAATAATCTGAAAGGATCTCCCTTTAATCCCTCACGACCTTTTTTGGTCAAGTCCTGTAGAAGCCCCAATATCACATGGTGGAACATCACCATCCTTAGATGAGCATGCCACACCCAGATCTTGGTTCAGCTGATGGAGAATATCAGTGACTCTTGGGTTGTCCTGGGAAAACTAAGACTGTTTCTACTGATCAATAATTTACCAATGCAATCATTTTACATAATCTAGGTTAACACAATTCAATAAATGAAAAGTAAAATAGAGTGTGATAAAAAGAAATAAAACTTAAGAATAGTTAAGCCTATTCATAGTGGATGGTTTGGAATGTAAATGAACATTTGAATAATATATCTAATTGGAAAAAAATTTAATAAGATATCCAATTAAATAAGGTTTATGGAAACATTTAAATGATATCAATGATATCAAATAATACATGTCAAAGGATGATGATTTATATAAAAATATATTTTATAGGAGTTAAAAAGCACATCTCAAATTAGAAATATGATTAATACTTTGAAATTATTTTAAAATAAAAAATTTATAAAACTAAGACAAAAAGTATTTTATTTCTATATAATAAAAACATGGAGAGAATGTTTCATATAAAATAATGAAAATTATAGAATGAAATGTTCACATGGAAATGATAAAATATATTCCTTTTTCAAAAATGACCCATATGGAAAATGATAAATATTTTTTATTTAAAAAATAAAATAGAGATAAGGTTTTTAAAAATGAATTTTTTTTTGTCAAAAAATTAGTTGTCCACATTATGTGTAGCTAAAGATGAAATATGAGTTAAAAAAATTTCATTTTTATATATTAAAATAACATGGATGTAAATCCAATCACTTAAAAAGACTATATAAAATCTTATTTAAATCAATACAAAGAGTAAAATCATATGACCAGGGTTATCAATAGGGAAATAAAATTATTGTTATATTAGAATGAAAGGTCATAAAAATTCCCCATATAAAACTAAATTGGTGCATTATAGGAAGGATATCATGGGAAATGGGAATTATGACCAATAAACCAATTTCATGTAAAATAGTATTTGAGGTAAGAGTAATTTGATAACAATTATATATTGAATAATTGTATACATACATAAAATAATGAGGAAATAAAATATAAAATATTAATTTGGTATAAAATATTATATTGTGAACAATAGATTTCAATAAGAAATTATGTAGCACAATGTATAAAAATTGAGTTATCACAAATCCATATAACTTTTGGAACTTTTTAATCAAAAAATGTTTAGACAAATATGAATTAATATAACATTTAACATCATGAAATATAATATAATCATGAAAATAAAAGAAAATGGATTAGTATTTTCACCATGAAAAACAAAACATTAGGAATAACATTAAAATGTAACAAGAATTGAAATTTGACACAAAGAACCCCTACATTGGCCCTGATTTTCTCTCCACATGTTTTTAAATTAATTAATATAAATATTTTTTTTTTATATTTCCTGTTAATAAAAATATTTATCTATATTTCCTTTATTAATGACCACTTATTTTTATATTATATATATTTATTATGTAGTTTTCTCTTATGTCGGTTAATTGTTGTGGCTCGATCATATATATATATGTAAATGTTTTTGTATGTTTACCGTGTTTAAAGGATTCGATTAATAACTCCAAAATCTCTATAATTTTAGGTGTTTATTTCATTCATTAATATATTATAAATTAATTTTTATATTTTTATATTTTTTATAAAATGAAACTATATTAGGTAAGGAAATTTATTAAGTTCAGTTTAGGTGGTTAAGTTTACTACGACTGTTTATTATTGATATAAATTATAAAAATTAAAATATTAAATATATATAATATTAAAATTTTCAAGAAATTTTTTTTACTATAAATATGTTTTTTATTTCATCTATTTTATATGGAGATGGAAAATGATAAATGATAGCTTGTGGATATGGGAGTCTGCACAATGCATGATTAATGATATCAATTACCAATGAACGAGAGAGTAGTGAAGGTGGATTATAATGTTTCAATTCATAATAATGATTATGTTATATAAGTGACTTTTTTTCTTCAAATAAATCTTTATTACCATATAATATATGTGGTGATGAAAAACTGAAGACATCACTACATGGAGGAGGTAGTTCGCACAAATACAAGATCAATGTTCTTTTTGTTTTCTATATAGGTGGAAAAGAAAAAATTTTGGTTGTTAAAAAATAAAATAAATATTTCATATAATAATGCTACATATTTCATTATATTAATATGTTTATGGAGGTTTAGGAATTCAAATAGCCGGAAAAACCAGTCAATTATAAATTAATATTTCATTTAGGGACTAGATCTCTACATTGAATGTATTCATTTTAGTGTTGGTATTTAGCTTAATTATGTTGAAATGAGTTTTTAGGTTTGAAATGTTACTTCATGGAGATGAATCCAGGGTCAGTGTTAATGGAAATTTTGAGTTGGAATTGTAACATTGAGGGGGTAAAAATGGTCCCATTTTATAAGTGAAAAAATGGAATATTTATGAACACAAAATATATTTCAATAATGTATTGAATCTATTAATGTAATTATAGTTCCCAATGATTGAAATAATTCAGTGTGGATCCTTTAATTTTTAAAAATCGTTAAGTAATTTTTTGAGTAATTTTAATTTATATTTTACACTTTAAAATTTAAATATTTACCTTTCTAACATGTTTTTAACAATTTAATTTCTGTATTACTAGAAAATAAAAGAAAAAATTCATCCCAAAATGTGTTGTGCCGAACATAAATTTAAGCCCAGTAAATGATAGTTAAATTTATAAATAAGATAAAATTAAATTTTAATGTAAATACTTTAATATATAGAATAATTAATTGGTTAAAAATACTTTTTTCACTAGTAGATATTTTTAATCTTATATAATACTAATTACCAAATAAATTTTTGTTAATATATTTATATATTTGATTAAATTTTTTATTAATCAATGTTTTTTAAAATATATTTATTTATTTGGTTAGAAAAAAATTACATATTGTCACTATAAAAAGAATGTGGTTATTGTCGATTCTAATAACTGTCACAAAATAAATCTTATTGATTTTTTAAAAATTCTATTTTTTTTAAATTTGAAAATTATTGGTGAATATTTTAAACCACTAATATATATTAAAAAACCTTTTATTTAAACTTCTTACCCTTTTCCTTATCCCCAATCCACCTTACCAAATCCTACTCACCATGGAGACTCCTGAACCGACCACCCCCTCCCCCCTAGGTGACCTCGGAACCCACCACCTCACACACACATGGTTACCCCTAAAACTGACTCCTCCAGCTTCGGTTTCCAATGATCACCCATGTCCCTGAATCCCCTTTCTCTTGATATATACTGTTGTGACCCCGACCCAATGCCCTAGATGGTGAACGTGGTGTCCCTTACCCCCCCTATTATGCCAAAATCATGACCATTACCCCCCATCTGATGACCACCATGATGTAGACCCTTCTAGAGGTGACCACCATGACCTCAAACCCCCCCCCCCCACTGCTGACAACCACCATGATCCCAACAACCCATTTCGGTGACTTCCCAGGCCTTTATAACAACCATTATCTTGATTATACAATTAATCATGATTTATTACATAATCTTGTACTTAAGAATACTATGTGGATTAAGAGGTATAGTGTCATCGGATATTTGAAACTCACAAAACTACTGAAAACATAAAATACAACATCCTTATTGAAAACATCTTTTACACGACCTCAACATTACATCATACTTATCATTGTATGGGAGAACCTGAGGACATACATAAGAAAATGATGAGCTATAAAAAATAGTAAGGGAGTAAAAGAAGAATAAAATGAAGAATATAATTCATTCCAGGGAATGGTAATATTAGTGAATCATAATAGAAAAGTGAAAATATAGGCATGATATAGTATGATTATCATCACATAGAAATGTGGCAACAACATTTAAAAAGATGTCAGCATGAGCCAAGGCTCATTTCTCACGCAACATGAGTAAACCATCATTGAAAATGAATTAGTATTATTAAAACCTCATTTCACATTAATTAAGAGAATTCTAAACTCATTGAAAATTAGGTTTCATGATAATATTCCTTACCCAATTCATTGTAGTGCTATTAGGGTGAACCCTTCGCAAACATTTCATTTCAAGCAAAAGTGTGCCACATGTGTCATATAACATGGAATCATTCAAAAGTATAAGTTGAAACACAATTAAAGAATTTTGAATACATACATATACTCACCATACAATATGTATATGTTTAAAAAGGTGAATACATGTGATAAATACATGGGTATTGTATTACCAACATAGTGATTTTGGCATGGAAAATCACAGTGCAATTTCGGCACCATAACAGCGTGACATAAAAATCAAAAAAAAAAATTTACGAGAGAGAAAGTGGTATCTCATAAAATTTAAATGAAATGGTATGTATGTGTGTCATATATATACATGTTCCATCATTTATAATTTGGAAATAAAAGGTGTAACATAATACAAAAAACATAAAAAATTGGAAAAATGTAAAAAATATTATGATATTTCAGCAAGGTAAAGGGTGAACATGGGTGAGATTAATGAGAGATAAAGTGGTATATAATAATTTAAACATTAATATAAATGTATGTATGAGGTTATATATCATTCACTAACATTTTTAATTTATTAAAAATGGGAATAAAAAGATAATGAAACTTGGAAAAAAATTAGAAAGGAAGAACTTTCTTAATTGGCAGTGTGATCCCAAAGGATTGGGATGGGATCGACAGAGGATTATTGGGACTTTGGTCACCATTAGAGGACTACAGAGAGATTAAGGAAGATTAGGGAAGTTCTAAAAGGGTTTTGAGTGAGGATAATTGGGATATTGGGTAGGTTTATATTAGAAAATAGAGGGAATTCTTTATTATTTATGTTTTGGACAGTTAACATTAAGCTAATCAAAACAACAATCCATACATTGGTTTTTCACCATGGATTATTCCAATTTGTATTGGAAAATATTATTTTTTACGGACATTGGCCAAACTTATGAAAAAATTATGAATTCTTATGTGTAGGTGTGTCACACTTGCATGGAAGTCATTTGAAAATGATAAAATTTTTTATATGTTTTAGACGGTCCATTGAGGAATTTTTAAGTAAAAAACAAATATATTATTAAATTATATTAAAGGAAAAGAATATATTTTCAGAATATACATTTTATTTTGTTTTATGTCATCAGTATTGGGTCATTATGATGTCATAAAACACATTATATATTCAAACGGTGTTAACTTTTTACCTAAATATTTGTCTATCTCGGAAAATTATAAAAAATACATCATTTCATAAATTCAACTTTGTTATTCCAATAATAATATTCAATTTATAAAATTTTTTTTCTAAATATGTGAATTTATATATTTAAAATAGAAACCTTCAGTTATCTGAAATTCATGGGTTTTGAGAAAAACAACTCTCAAAACATAATAATAATTATAATTGTATTCATAAAAATTATATGATCATTTATATTTAACAAAAATTAATTTGGTAATAATAATTTATTAAGATATTATTTAAATAAAAAATCCATTAATTCATAAAAATATAATTCTAAATTGAATATTAAATAAAAAATATATTTGTTCTATAAAAACCATTTACAAGGTATCTATAATAAAATGAATGTTTATTCTTTATTATATAAAAAATAATTCACATAATCATATTAGTTGGGTCTTGTTACGTAACCACTTGTAAATGTCACATAATGACTAATGTCAAGGTGTGCGAAGGTGACCGACTACTGGGGAGGCTCAGATAACATCCCTCAGTTCGTAATCTTTATTAACTTCCACTTCTTCTATAGGTGATTTCGTTTAATCATAATGTCTTGAAGTTTTAATTGGGATTGGATAAGGGTGAATAAAATTTAAACTACCACCTTTCTGAGCTCTAACAAATCAGATTAAGATGGAGATATTCTACAGGATGATGACATCACTTTGTTTGTGTTAGTAAATTGGCTTTTTTGAAGCCCTTTTTTTATAATAATTAGGTGCTCTCTGTTCAATTACTATATTAAAAACAGTAACAATTATTAATTTTATTTTAACATAAAAATTAAAAAAATGAAGCTCATAAGTTTTATATAACAATTTTAACACTAGTGCAGAAATCGTTTTTTACGTCAGCATTTTTTACGTCGGTTATATATAACCGACGTAACAATGCGGCGAGTAGATTTTTCATGTCGGTTATTTTAATAACCGACATTACAAATCGCGCCTGTTGGGTTTTTTAGTCGGTTATTTGATAACAGACGTAACATATCAATGCGCGGGGGGTTTTTACGTCGGTTATTTGGTAACCGACGTAAAAAAACCGCGTTTTTTATGTCGGTTATCAAATAACCGACGTAAAAAACCCATGGGTGCTTTGGTTTTTTACGTCGTTTATTTGATAACCGACCTAAAAAACGCGTAGATATCGGGTTTTTTTACGTCGGTTATTTGGAAACCGATGTAAACAAACCCGATATCTACGCATTTTTTACGTCGGTTATCAAATAACCGACGTAAAAAACCAAAGAACCCGGGGGTTTTTTAAGTCAGTTATAAAATAACCGACGTAAAAAATCTTAAAAATAGTTTATAACGTCGGTTATATAATAACCGACGTTATAAAGCATTTAAAAAAATTAAATCCCATGTTCTGTCATTTACGATTTTTTCGAGTGACAGTCGCCGGCTCGTCTCTCTCTCGCGCGGTAAACTCTAATCGGCTCGTCGATCTCCTGCATTACACTCATTTTGGCTTCATTGTTTATCTTCTTCACTGCTCTCGGATCTATCATCTCAACTCGCGACATTCAAGTAAGCCTTCCATGAATTTATTTCGTTCGTTTTTGTTTCGATTCTTGATGTGCTTTTCGTTCGTTTTTGAATCTCGTGGAATTTTTTTTATTGCAAATGGTTATTATGTTCATTCAACTCGCAACATTCAACTCACAAATGATTATTAAAACATTGTGGATTAGCTTCAGCAAAATCTGAAAAATAATGGGTGGTACTGTAACGTTCCATTCTTCCAGCAAATTATTATTTTCAATCCCTAAGTTATAAAAATAATTATTATGTAGGATGATTCAAAAATTTAATATGTGATATGAGTTGATTTATGTGTGAAACCTAGGCCAAACACATATGTATTTTTTTATTGTTATTACATATATATAGTTCGACATATACTTTTTTTTACATTACCATGATATTAACATTACTTTTTCTAAAGATATATTAATGTCTTTAGATTATATATCGGATCAAAAGGATATAGTAATTCTAATATATAATCAGAATGATCAGATAATATGACAATATTATTAACCATAAAACAAATGGCCTATATTCATATTTTTAACATGACACTTACGATGTATAGCTATTTGGTGTTGGGTACTTATGAAAACTACTACTACTTTAAAGATTTGTTTTATATTTTAAATTGTTTTACATTCAAATTATGATTTTTTTCATATAAACATGTTTTGTCTTATCTTACAAATATATATTTTTTGTTGATATTTGTTATAGGTAATAATGAGTCAAAGTTGGATTACGGAACATCGAATGAGAAATGAATTTGAGGAAGGTGTTGATGCCTTTTTGGAATTTGCAAAACGAAATGTTCTAAGTAGTGACATTTTTTTTCTGTCCATGGATGAAATGTTTGAATATGAAGAAGTTGAAAAGTAGAGAGATAAAAGATCATCTGATATGTCATGGTTTTAATCCGAGTTATAGCCCTTGGATTTGGCATAGTGAAACTGGACGGAATGTCACTGATGATGATGATTCGCAAGATGGTAACACCGATGGAATTGAAGAAATGATTCACGATATTGTAGCAGAACAAATTCAGATAGAACCGACAGTTGCACGTCTATATGGTGATGCTGAAAAACCATTATATCCCAGTTGTACAGATTTTATGGTTCTGTCGGCGGTGTTAAGATTGATTAACCTAAAAGCGAAGAATGGATGGAGTGACAAAAGTTTTACGGAGCTGCTACAATTGATGAAAGACATTCTTCCAGAAGATAAGGATCTTCCAGATTCACATTACGAAGCCAAGAAAATATTATGTCCGATGGGATTGGGATACAAGAAAATACATGCCTGTCCGAATGACTGCATTATATATAGGAAGGAATATGAATTTATGTTAGAGTGTCCAAAATGTGGGACATCATGGTATAAGGTGAAAGAAAAATCACAGTGTGATGTAGAGATTACAAATCTCCCTTCAAAGGTATTTTGGTATCTTTCTATAATTAATCGTTTCAAATGTTTATTTTCTAATTCACAAGATGAAAAAAGGTTAAGATGGCATGATGAAGAGCGGGTATTTGATGGAAAAATACGTCATCCAGCTGATTGTACACAATAAAAGAAAATTGATGCGCAATATTCTACATTTGGAAATGAAATACGAAATCTCAGATTAGGGTTGTGCACAGATAGAATGAATCCATACCGAACACTCAGTAGCACACATAGTTCATGGCCTGTTTTATTGGTAATTTACAACCTCTCTCCTGAAGTTTGTATGAAGTGAAAATATGTCATGTTGAGTACAATGATCTCTGGTCCAAAGAAACTCAGTAATGATATTGATGTTTACTTGTCACCGTTGATTGATGATTTGAAACTGTTATGGGCTGATGGTATTAGGGTGTATGATTCTTATAAAATGGAATATTTTCAACTGCATGCAGTGCTTCTGTTCACTATAAATGACTTCCCAATGTATGGAAATTTGTCTGGATAAAGTGTTAAAGGGCATAAAGCATGTCCAATTTGCGAACAACAGACGTCCTATTGTCAATTGCATCATGGGAGGAAAACAGTTTACATGGGTCATTGAATGTTTTTGCCTATGGAACACCCTTATAGAAGAATAAAAAAGGAATTTAATGGCTCACATGAATTTGATACTGCTCCAAAACCTTTATCCCATGATCTGTATTTTGAGAGGGTGAAAAACCTTGACCTGACATTGGGAAAGACACAGAAATCTGGTAATGATAGACATATTTGGAAGAAAAGGTCAATATTTTTTGAGCTACCATATTGGAGGTATCATGAAGTTAAACATAATATTGATGCCATGCACTTGGAGAAGAATATATGTGATTCTTTGATTGGAACATTGTTAGATATTAAAGGAAAGAGTAAAGATGGGTTGAATGCAATATTAGACTTACTATCAATGGGAATAAGTTTGGAGTTAGCTCCCACTCCTAAAGGAAGACGAACATTTCTTCCCCCGGCTTGTCATACATTATCGAAGAGGGAGAAAATTAGCTTCTGTCAGTGTCTTCATGATACCAAAGTGCCTCAAGGTTATTCTTATAATGTAAAAATTTTTGTCTCAATGAAGGACTTGAAGTTGATAGGTATGAAATCACATGATTTTCACGTCATGATGCAAAAAATTCTACAAGTTGCATTGTGTGGAATATTTCCCATTCGTGTCAGAAAGACTATAATGAAGTTGTGTTATTTTTTCAACTCAGTTTGTAACAAGGAGATTGATGTGAATTCTTTGAACATTTTGGAAAAGGATGAAATTTTAATACTTTGTCAATTGGAAATGTATTTTCCTCCAACTTTTTTTGATATAATGGTGCATTTAATGATTCATCTGGTTCGAGAAATAAAGCTTTGTGGACCTGTATATCTTCGTTGGATGTATCCTTTTGAAAGGTATATGAAAATATTAAAGTGGTATGTTAAAAATCTATATCGACCTGAAGCCTCCATTATTGAAAAGTATATTTCTGAGGAGGTAGCAGAGTTTTGTACGAGCTACTTGGCTGCGACGCAACACATAGGTTTGCCGTTATCTCTCCATGAATGAGTTAATAATGAGGGAAAGGGGATTCGTGGCTTGAAAGTGAAAGCATTGTCAGCTGAACAGATGAAGAAGTTAAAATCAAACATCTTGAAGAACATAGCTGATGCTCAACCATATATCACATTGCACATTAATGAGTTGAAACAATGTCATCCAAATAAGAAAGAAATGTGGATTTTTAATGAGCACAACAAAACTTTTTTGTCATGGATTAAAAAGACTTTGCTTGGTAGATCAGATGTATCAGAGACATTAAAATGGATAGTGGGTGGTCCATGTTTAAATGTGATAACGTGGTCTAGTTATGACATTAATGGTTATACATTTCATACAAAAGCTCAGGACAACAGAAGTGCGGTTCAGAATAGTGGTGTATTGGGGTTTGAAGAAGCAATGCATTTTTCGAGTGCTAAGGACAGAAATCCAATTTCTGCATCAAATGCATATTATGGAGTGATTGAAGACATATGGGAGGTTGATTACTTTAAAATTAAAGTTCCTTTTTTTTAATGTAAATGGTTTAACGGTAACAACAGTTTCAGACATGATGAATTTGGAATGACACTTGTTAATCTGAATAAATTGGAAGACACAGCTGATTCTTTTATAATGGCAACACATGCAAAACAAATTTTTTATGTAGTAGATCAATCAGATATGCAGTGGACTATTGTTTTACAAGGAAAAAAACAATATGTTGGTAAGGATGAACTTGATGAATATGCTGATTTATGTGAGATCCCTACTTCAATGGAAATATTAACAGAACATAATGACGATCATGTTTAAGACATAGTTTGTGCCATAAGGAACGATCACGACGAAGGATTTTGGGAAAACAATCCATCTGTACATTCCTAAAATTACAGGTAACATATGTTTATTTCTTGTTTACATTTATTTTTTCCATAAATGTTAGATATTGTAAGTTTTTTATTTATTAAAACATGTTTTAAAATAAAATAAGTATATGTTATTTTTTATTTTAAGTTTGTTTAGTTTACTTTATCATGTTTATTGTTGTACCCCTCTCTCTTGGATTTTAATGATCACAATCACTTTCATCATGTTCTAACTTGTTTTCAAGTGTTTTGATGCTAGGAAAAAGGTTGCCCAGGAGTTGGCCCAAGAAGGCTGATATTGAATCTCTGAGTCTACCGGCCAACAGGTGGATTCCCACCGGCCCGCCGGTGGTCTCTGACAGAAGCATTGCTTTCTTCCAGAGCCACCGGTCAGCCGGTGTTAGCGCACCGGCCAGCCGGTATGGGCACCGGCCAACCGGTTCTTGCCCACCGGCCAGCCGGAGGGCAAGGAAGTAGGCTTTCCCACTGCCTGGTAAAACCGGCCAACCAGTGGATGACCACCGGCCAGCCGGTGGTCTCTGGTAGAAGCATTGCTTTATGCCAGAGCCACCGGTCAGCCGATGTTTGCGCACCGGCCCGCCGGTATGGGCACCGGCCAACCAGTTCTTGCCCACCAGCCGGCCGGAGGACCCAGGCAGTCGGCTTGCCCACTGCCTGGTGACACCGGCCAACCGGTGGATGACCACCAGCCAGCCGGTGTAACCCAGACAGAAAGAAATGCTCTACGACCCAACAGTTTATAGCCATTACATGAATTTTAAAATTCTTGTTTTTGTTCACTGACAATTACTTTTCCATGTTTACAATGTTTACCAGGTTTACCATTTTTTCCATTTTTTACCATCTTGAACATCTTGACCATCTTGACCATCTTTGCCATCTTTACCATTGCTTAACATGCTTACCATATTACCAATGTTTACTATTATGTAACCTAGTACACTTTTCTATTTCTTGATTACAGTAGTATTAAAATATTTGAATTTGTATATTTGTGAACTGACGTTTGTTTTTTTGATTTGAAGGATAATGACAGATCATTCAGATGATCAACCACATGATTCTGGGGAGGAGCATATTGCTGGTCATACCTCTGGGGATGAACATTCACAGGCTCCTATTACGACAAAGAGTTCAATGGTTGGTAAACGTGGTTCCACACGTTTACCAAAATTATCACTTGGTCGTACACATGATCAGAGGATAGTAGTTGAGTTTGATGATGATGATATTCCTAGAGGTCCGAATGCCAAATATTTTAAGAGTTTTGTTGCAACTCAGGCTATGACCAAAATAAGCATTCTGTATGATGATTGGAGAGGTGTGGATAAAGCGGTTTTCTCTCAGTTGTGGGAGACAATTTTGGTAAGATATTTTGTCATTGTTTGACCATTCTTGTAATGTTTCTGGTATATATAATATGTTTAACCTCTTCTTTATCAGATGATAATTGATATTCCTGACACTGGAGGAGTTAGGAAGAAATGATTATCGTTGGATTCCAGGAGATGGAGGGATTTCAAATAAACCCTCACATCTGATTTCATTGATGGTCATAGAAGTCATGACAATCCATGTCGTATATATCCTTTTATAGATGAAGACACATGGAGACAGTTTTTTGAAAGTAGAAAAAAAGAGTCATTTCTGTTAAGGGCAATGTATACATTTATATACTTTCTTATTTAAATGATTTTATTCATGTTTTATTAATGATTTATTATTCTTAAATTACAGCAAACAAGGAAATCTCCTCAGGAGATCCAATCTAAAAATGTATACCCTCATAGTTTATCTCGGGGCGGGTATACATTATTGGAAGAAAAAATGATAGCGGAAAAATTTCAACAACTAATAGCTGTGTCTTCAAGCTCTGGAGAGGTGGCCCCTCCATCCCCTCCATCTAGACATAAAAAATGGAAGAGAGCTCGGAAGGGAAAAAAAGGGCAATATCTTTCGGAAGAATCGAGAATCGTAGCTAAGAGGATTGTAAGATATCTATTTAATTTATTTAAGTTAACTTTTTTCTTCATATAAGTTTCAATCATTACAGAAATGTTCAATTAATTAATACAAGACTCTCTTGAGGAGCAAAGTTCAGAGGGGACATTTACAGCTATTGGGAGGGAATATATTTTATTTGCAGCATTGGGAAGGCCTGAACATCCTGGTCGCGTAAGATGATATCCGACAAGTGTATCGGTAAGAAAAGTTTTTCCACGTTCTTCAACTTCTAACATTGAGGGGTTTATAAAAAAATAGAATCCTTGGAGGATGAAGTTCAAAATATTAATGCGACGATGGAAGACAAGATTAGAGATTCGGTGCAGTCTATGTTTGCAGAAATGCAAAGACAATTTCAGACTACAGCTCCCACTCCTCCACCTCCCCCTGCAGACCCCATTATTTATCCTCCACCTCCGCCAGTAGCTCCCACTCCCTAACCTCAGCCTGCGGACCCCATTTTTTATCCTACGCCTCCGCCACAGCTTCCTACATATTGCGAGTTGTATGTTGATGATTCTCAACATCATATAGTAGCATACGGGTTGGTATATTGTATAGGAGATACAGTTCAACATCAACAATTAGAGGTAGAGAATCAGAGGGTCACTGTACATGATATTATAGATAGATCAGCTAGGGTACCAATACCTACAGATGAGGTGGTGACAGTTGGACAGAGTATCGTCCATTTTTTAGTTTGGCCATCCAGACTTCTTCGACTCATTACCATAGAGGTATGAATGTTATATCTTTTATTTTATTTATTTATTAAAGTTGTTTTATCATTTGAAAACTACTATAATTATCAATTTTTTTTTCATAGGAATATTTCAAAGGTAAAGAAAGACTGTATAGACAACAACAAAGACAACATGCTATGACATCAGATACAGATTCCAGTGGTCTTGACAGATTGTCAGGATATTCACATTTGTTTTTGGGTTTTTATGAGTTTCCAATGGATTCTCATGTTTGTGGACATGAAATAACTATGGGGATTACAAAATCTGATATCATGGAGCTTGTTACTGGAGATAAGTTGGGCATCAACGTGGTGCAAATTTTTTCCATGTAAGTCTTAACACCTTTTCCCTGCGTTATATTTATTAAAAATGTATACTTATATATGTTTTTTATTAGGTATCTTTATAAAATTTGTGAGAGGAATGAACTGACAGAAGTATATGGATTCATGGACCCGCAATTGATTTCCCCTGAAGCATGTGCATTGACTGAGGAACAAAGAATGGTTTATATTGTTGAAATATTTGAAAAGAATATAATCCAACAATGTTGGATGATTCCTTTTTGTGAGAGGTATGAAACACATTTCTCTCAAATAGATAATTATCTTTTAACATAAAAAACCACTAAAATTAAATTTCCTTTTATCAGTAATCATTGGATGTTAGGGATTATTTTGCCCAAGGGAGAAAGCTCTTTATTGGATATGCTCTGTTCATAGTGATGTGCGGGTAAGTTTTAAGAATATATTGGAAAACTAAGTTTCAATTTCTAATATAGTTTTATATATTATAATAAATCTTAAATTTACCCCATTCGTATTATTTTTCTAACAGTTCATGGGCCTACATTCGAAAAAACACAATGAAAAGAAATGCAAAGATCAAATATGTAAAGGCGAAGGTAAATTTCCATTTATAATTTGTACTTTTTGATTTATTACATAAAAATAATTTATTGAATTTACACTCATTCAAAACAGAATTGTCATGAACAACAAGGCCTCATCGAATGCAGATATTATATGTTAAGATTTATGTATGAAATAATAACAACTGGGACAGTTGTGAATTTTGACCTGGTACGATTTCCTCTTAAACTTTTCCATCATATTTCAATTTGATTTATTCATTATACACGTAAATAATCTTCTTTTTCATTTGTAGCTTTTTGATGACCCTCAACCCTATACTGCTGAAGACATCAAACACGTACAAGTGGAGTGGTCAAATTATTTTACAGGTTTGATTGAATTTTAGTTGTTTGTAATGTAAAATGTAATTTTGAATATTGTCGTTTTAATTGTCTATTTGGTAGCTGTTTAAGTTTGATTTAGTTTTTTTTGAAGTTGATAGTGTAAGTTTTGAATGTTATATAAGTGAATGTTTAATTTTGCTCTACTTCTTCTTTTGGTCTAATTTTGATGGTTCTTCTGGTATGGATTTGGGTCTGCGGGGGAGGGGTTCCCAGGGTGTGGGGGTGTGTTCAGTGGGGTTGGGGGTGTCCAGCGGTCTGGGAGGACTATCCGGTGGCGTGGGGGGACAGTCTTGGGGGGTGGCAGGGATGTCCAAGGGTGTGAGAAGCCGGTCCAGGGTTGTGGGAGTGCTGTCCAGGGGTGGGGGGGTTGTCCAGGGATGTGGTGGGGGCTGTCAAGTGGGGTGAGGGGGTGAGGAGGTGCTGTTCAGGTGGGTGGGGGTTGTCGAGGGGTGTTTGGGGGTGTCCGGGGCCGGGGGCAGTCCAGGAGTGTGGTGGGGGCTCCAATGGGGTGGGGGAGGGTTGTCCAAGGGGTATACATGAGGGTGGGAGCACCAATGGGGTGGGGGAGGGCTGTGCAGGGGGTATAAATGAGGGTGAGGGCTCCAATGGGGTGGGGGAGGGCTGTCCAGGGGGTATACATGAGGGTGAGGGCTCCAACGGGGTGGGGGAGGGCTGTCCATGGGGTATAAATGAGGGTGGATGTTGTCTAGTGGGTAAGTTTTATATGTTATCTATTTACATGCTTATTTTTGATGTACTTCTGTTTTTGTGGTATGATTTCTTGATTTATTTTCTGGTTGACTCTGGTGGAGAGAAGATCACTGCATTCTGTTTAAAAAAAATTGGGTTTATCACGTCAGTTATTTAATAACCGACGTGATAAAATGCCTGGAAAATAGTTTATCACGTCGGTTATTTCATAACCGACGTTATAAAAGGCCTGTAAAATAGTTTATCACGTCGGTTATTAAATAACCGACGTGATAAAAGGCATGGAGAATGGTTTATCACGTCGGTTATTTAATAACTGACGTGATAAAGGGCCTGGATAATGGTTTATCACGTCAGTTATTGAATAACGGACGTGCTAAACGGCCTGGACAAGGGTTTATCACGTCGGTTATTGACTAACCGACGTGATAAACCCCCCTCCCCCAGTTTTTCCACGTCGGTTTTATATGAACCGACGTGATAAACCACGCTCAGACCAGTTTATCACGTCGGTTCTTATAGAACAGACGTGTTAAACCACCCTCACCCCAGTTTATCACGTTTTTTCTTCGATAACCGACGTGATAAACCATTCTCCTGGCCTTTTATCACGTCGGTTCTAACATAACTGACGTGATAAACCATTCTCCAGGCCCTTTATCACGTCGGATCTAAAATAACCGACGTGATAAACATCGTGATTTTATGCTTTTTGACGTTGGTTTTTAAATAACCGACGTCAAAAACCTTATTTATAATGCCGCACGTATTAACGTCGGCTAGAAACCGACGTAAAAAATTAAAAATAACAGACGTAAAAAATGTTTTCTGCACCGGTGTACCTAAAAACACAATTAACTATATCAAAATGAATTTTCATTAATAATATTTTTGGTCATTATAATATTACCCATTTAGGTTATTCCTCCCTCAAAATTTTCTTTTACCACACAAAAACAAATAAGGGTGACTCTGCTTCATCACTTCCTCTGATTACTAGGTTTTTTCTTCAAACTTATGGTTTCTCAACAACACATTAACATGGGGCATTGTATTATTTCATAGAACTTTTTTCCTATGATCTATGATATTCAAAATCATCTCTTTGTTGGTGATTTCAATATCCAGTGCTGCCACCATTGTATTGAGTACATGTGATGGGTCGGGTATGTACATCCATAAGAGTGATTAAATAATTATATCATTTACATGAGACATTTTTGGTGGGAGTTCTAGACTATAAGACAATGGTCAAATGCGATCAAGGATCTCAAAATGGATGATGTACTTTTGACTAAGCGTTCCCTGCATCCTCAATATCATATATATATTCCATCGTGGTACTCAGAGGAATACCATATATCCATCATCAAACTCTAGGACTCGTCAATGATTCTCAGGATAGATCTTTTTTAGAGTCATAGTTGCATTAATGTGTTTTTGTATCATCTTAACCTTCTACACCATTTCATTGACCATTTATGGACCTATGAGTTTTCTACCCCCATATTCATCCAAACATGGAAGTGTTCTACACATCTTCTAATATTGGGATTTATATTGAGCAGCCATGGTCTTTGATCAAATCTATCATTCATTATTGTCTCATGTTAAACTCTTTCTGTGTGAATATATATTGGAGGATTTTGTGATTCATTTATATTTCATACACCTCACCAAAGAGGTAATTTCTCCAAATTATTAAAGTAATGATTACTACAGTCAATTATAGATCATGTGTTTGATAGTTTTTCCCATGAACATTCAATTTACTTGAATCATAGGTAATGACATTGTCATTTTTCATCAAGACACTATCCATGTGCTTCTTTTATGAATCATTGAATACCAAAAAAAGTGATCCACTTGTGGGTAGTATGAGAACATGAATTGTGATAAAACTCCTTTTCAACTCATTGAATATTTCTTCATATTCAACACTCCATGAAAACATGACAACCTTATGAGTTAACATAGTAAGAGGGTTTGAAAATCGTAAGAAATTTCTCAAAAATCATCGATAATATCTAGATAACCCATGGAAGCTATGGATGCCCATCACAGAAGTTGGGCCAGGCCATCCATCGATTGAATATGTCTTGGAGGAATCTAATGATATCCCATTTCTTATGATTATATGGCCCCAGAATAGGACATCCGACAACCAGAACTCACACTTGTTGTATTTTTCAGAGTGCTTATCATTTCATAAGGTTTTTAGTACAATTTTTAGAGGATCCTCATTCTACTCCATGGTATTGGAATACATTAGAATATAATTTTTAAATAATACGAAAAATTTGTTGAGGTAATATGTAATGACTCTATTGATCAGGTCCGTGATGATTTATAAAGCATTAGTGAGTATGAAATATATTACTATGAATTCATGGTGCCCGTACCTTGTACAAAAATCAATCATGGGGATATCTTCCTTATTCACCTTTACATTGTAATATTCAATCCAAAGATCTACCTAGGAGAATTATTGTGCTCCACATTGCTGATCGAACAAGTCATCAATTTGTTGTAGAGGATACTTGTTCTATATTGTGATTTTTTTGAGATCATGATAATCAATGAAAAGCTGCATTGACCCATCCATATTCATGATGAATAGGATTAGAGAACCCCATGGTGAAGCACTTGGGTGTATAGATTCTTAATCTAGATTCTCCTATAGTTGTTTATTTAGCATCTCAATAACCATGAGAACCGTTCTATACAGAGTCTTGGATATTTTAAAAGCTCTGGTTATAATATGAATTGATAATACAACATATCTTCTAGGAGTAATGCCATAAAATTCCTCGAGAAACACTTCATCAAATTCCATAACAACAGGAATTTATTGAAGTATGGTTGCTTCCTTATATTCCAACATCTAATAAAGATACACATGGTGATAGGGAAGTAGTATCCATACTTGATATGATGGTTCTAAATAGTATTCATCCTCATCCTTTAATTTTTACAGAATCAGGTTTCAGTTGACCATATGAAGGTTGATTTCCTTGTCAAGGAATTTTATGTTGGATATTTATATGGAAATGAAATACATGTGATGAATTGTATAAAATTCCACTAGAGGGTGTATGAAATGGTTATCCTAGATGTTAAATCCAAAAATAGTGATTGGGGATGATTTATATTAATTGTATATAATGATCTCATCCTTTTATGTTCTCACTGACATCATTACTTCAATGATTTGTAGTGGTGTTGGGGTTGTTCTACTAAAAATTCAGAATATAAAGTAATGTGTATAAATATAATCCAAAAGAATATTTTCTATTCAGTATTGAATAACTATATTACTGTTGGAACTATGGTCTTCAGTGAATGATTTGGAGTATATTTTTTGTTTGTTGTCAATCTTCAATGGAAGTTTGGATCGTGTAATAGCAAAGAGATCACACCGTTCAAGAAGAGAATAGTATTGAAGGTGGCGTCGTTTCCCAGTGTTGGGCAAATATTTGGGGTCCAAAATCTGGAAGTTACTGAGCATCACAAAAAGTGTATTTCCATGAAGATAATAATTAAATATGGAAAAGGCATGAATTTCGCGAAGAGAGGATGCATGGTTTGGAAATTGCGAAGACTAGAAGAATGGAGGCGGTGAGTCTTCTCGATTATGTGAAAGCTTCGCGAACGACAGTGTTGAAGTGAATCACGGCGGTGAAGGGATTTGCAAGGGAGCATCGCAGTGAAGGCGCGAAGGAATGATGACGGTGATACTTCGTGATTATGACGTGCTCCGCGATACAATAATTCCCGAGGTGCTTCGCGATTTGGACAGAATTCTGGCGGAAACATAGGAGCTTCGCAATTTTAGATGACGTGGCGTTGACTTCGTGCGGAAGGGTCGAGGGTCAGTGCAATCTCCTATAAATAGAGTCTGACCCCCTCAAGAGAAGTATAGATAATTTCAGAGAATGTCTTTTTCTCTCGATTCTCAAAGGTCCCTCGCGGAGGCAGTGTGCTTCGTGAAAGAGGAGCTTCGCAGTGGCTATTCAATCTTCGCGAATGTTTTGCACCAAGCGTTGGCTCAGTGAGCTTTGCGAAGAGGCATGTGCTCTGCGACAGCCAATCATTGTGAAGGCTAGAGCATCGTAAGAGTGCTTTGCGATTGAGCTTTGCGAAAAGGCAGGGACTCCGCGAAGGCTTGTTTGAGCTTTGAAAAATTTGGAGCCTTGCAGAGTAGGGTACTTTGTGAAGGAAATTTCCAAAGGTTGTTTTCCCAGTGGGCAAGGGAAAAGGGGTTATTCATCAATGGATGGTATTTGGACCATAACAGAGCATCAACTCAGGACTCTGATGCAAGCAAGGTCTCATGCTGAACCGGAGACAAGGACCTTCATGTCTATCTGTTGAAGAGACCATTACATCTATAAACTGAGTGAGATTTCACCAACGACAGTGAGCCATAGGGAGTGAATGGGAGTGACCCAGGGGAAGCAGTGAGCTATCCCTGAACCATTGTAAAGGGAGTGAGCCTATGATAGAGTGACTGTGCACGAACAATTGTAATCCAAATCTAGTGAAGATTAGTGGATTTTGGTACGACCGGAAACGTGTCGGCGTATTCTCCTTGGACGTAGCCCTTAATGGTGAACAAAGTAAAAAGGGTTGTGTCATCTATGTGCATGCGAATGTTTGATTTCCGATCATATTCATCATATTGGTTCAACAAGTTCCTACCAATGTGGGAACATGATTCATTATATTAAAAGAAAAAATTTGTCACCCTGATTAACCCCTCCCCTCTCAGGGTGTCCCGGGGTCCTTCATGTGGTATCAGAGCTAGGTTGCTGGTGTTGAATCTATCCTTTATCGTCATGGAGAATGCAGTCAATGTCAGGGGAGTCCCTCACGTCGATGGAAGTAATTTCCAGATCTGGAAGAACAGAATGATATCTCATCTAAGATCTCTTGGAATGGAAGTTCTCTTTTCTACTGTGCAAGGAATACAAGTCACTGACCCAACAGGCCTGGCTATGACTGAAACAGACAGGAAAATTCTTGATTCAGATGCTAAAGCACAAAATGCACTTACTGCAGCCCTTTCTGATCGAATCTACCTAAAGGTGATGAATTGAACCTTAGCAAAATCCATGTGGTATAAACTGGAATATATATTTGTAGGAGATAGAAAAGTTAAGGAGGCGAAACTACAAGTGTTCCACAATCAGTTTAATGATCTGAAGATGCATATAGACGAGAACGCAATATCATTCTTCAATCAAATTACTGAAGTGGTTGGAGAAATTCGGGGTCTAGGTGAAGAAATCAAATAAATTTATATTGTAAAGAAAATATTAAGAAGACTTCAACCTTTGTACAATGAAAAGATGTCATCCCTTGAGGAAAGAGATCTGTAGAAACTTTCTTTGGATGATCTACTTAGCAGCCTAGTAACATATGAAATGAGAGACAAACCAGAAGATGTTACGACTCGTGTGAGTAAGGAAATGTCATTCAAGGCCATAGATAAACTGAAAATCTCAAAATATTGTAGTGGTGATGATGAAGAAGAAAAAGAAATTCTTTCTCTCATTGTAAATAAGTTTTAGAAGGGGAAATGTAAATTCAAAGGGAAGTTACCTCTCACATGTTTTTGTTGTGGACAATTTGGGCACATTGCCTATCAATGCTTAATAAAGATCAATGATGAAGATAGTTATGTTGAATGTTTCGAGAAGCCTCGAACAATGTTCTTCAAAAAGGGAGACTTTAAATCTGGAAAGAAAATTAAAAGGAAGAATTTTTTCTGTGAAGAGGAAGAAGATGATAATGAATTCAGTGATGAAAAAGAACCCGAATTCAAAAATGGGAACCCCGCTTCCATGATGGCCACTGTTCAAAAGTCAGAAGATACTGGTGGAGAAAAAAAACTAAGAACTTTTGTAGATCCCGAGATGTAACTTAAGGATGCGGATAATATGCTAAAGATTAAATGCAAGAGTTGCAATAAGTGGATATATATTGGAGAAGAATCCTCTGAATACGTTGATCAACATGAAGCTGAAATTGAATGACAGGAAGAATTTGTGAAGGTACAGTCTAAAATAATGAAAGCAATGATGATGTAGTGGATCTGAAGCTGAGAATTGAAGAGCAGGAAAAGGTCATCAATGACCTCACATCCAGACTAGATGAAAAATACAAGACTGCTGAGGGTCTTGAGGAGGATGTTGTTACTCTAAGGAGTAAAATTGAGACTGAATCAATTCCAAAAGAATCGAGGGAGAAAATACATTTTGGAAGATTCTCACATGCAGAATTACTAGCAAGAGCCATGTGCGGTTTAGATGGGGTTGGAAAAATCATGAGTAATCAAATACCCACCTTCATGGGAAAGAGTGGAATTGGCTATGAGGCTGAGAAATCAACAGCTGGAAGTGAAATGATCCAAAGGAATGATAATATGAAAGTTGAACATGTTGAAACATTTCCTAAAGTGATGAAAAAATAACCCTCAACCAAAAATAAAACGATAATTGAAAATTATCCTCAAACATTTAGAAATGACAGACAGTCAATCTTTTCTCCCATGGAAGAAGGTTTGATGAGAAATTCAAGTGAGAAGACATTTCCTCTCATGAAGTGTCAGTTCTGTGGCTATCTGGGCCATACCATGTCTTATTGTGAAGAGGCAAGAAGCTATCTGAATAGATAAGATATAGAAGTTCAACAAAGGAGAACAAAATCATATCCTAATTCTTAGAGAAGAAACAATTTCTTTGGATATTGTTTTCTTTGTTCTAACGTTTTTCAAAAGGATGCTAATTGCAGGCAGAGAAGGGACATGGACACCTCATACCGAAGTACAAGACAAGTCAAGTCTCTTCAGCAAGACATTGTTCCTCTTTCAAACAGGTATTCTCCTCTCGAAGAAGATTTTGACTATGAAGAACCTTGGTAGGTGGTAGATAAAATTGAAAGGCTGTCAGTACTATATACTCAATGCAATGTCTCATGGAAGGAATGGAAGGAGATTGAGAAATCCAACCTTGTAGAGGTGGCCCTCAATGCTACAAAGAAAAACAGTACCTGGATTCTGGATAGTGGTTGTTCATCTCATATGATGGGTAATTCAGGCCTGCTAACGGATATCAAAAGGAAGGTTGATGGTACAGTACGATTTGGTAATGATGGGGAATTGAAAATCAATGGGAGTGGAAGTACAGAGTTAGCTAATGGAGAACTAAAGAAGACTAATGTCCTATACGTAGATGGCCTATGTCATAATCTCCTCAGCGTGAGTCAACTCTGTGACTCAGGACTTATAGTTACATTAAATCAGAATGGCTGCACTATCATGGGAGAGATAGGAAATTCACTTATGAAGGGAAGAAGAACAGAGGGAAACTTGTATCAGGATTATAGTGATGAAAATTTATGTTACATGACTGTTGAATAAGAAAATAATTTTTGGCATCAGAGATTGGGACACATCAATAAAAAAGACATTGAGAAAATATCAAAATTGAGAATTGTCATGGACATTCCCAACATGAAGCGTAAGTGTTAAAAATATTGTGATGCTTGAATTCGTGGGAAGCTGGTCTGCAGTTCATATCAGTCAATGAAGAAAAGGGCATCTCACCTTCTTGATCTGATTCATACAGATGTATGCGGGCCGATAAATGTTGTCGGAACACATATAAGAAGGTACTTTGTCCTTTTCATTGATTATTACAGTAGAATGACATGTGTGATGGTCATTCACAGGAAACGAAAAGTCCTTGACTGTATGAAAACATACCAGCGAATCGCCAAGAATGATATTGGCCGAACAATCAATGTGTTGCGATATGAAAATGGAGGATAATAATCGTCCATTGAATTTTAAAATTACCTGGAGAAGCATGGGATACAGCATGAGGTACCTGCTATGAGAACTCCACAAAAAAATGGATTCGTTGAATGTAGTAATCGACATGTGAACAACATGGGACGAACTATGATGATTGAGATTCGTATTCCACGACATTACTAGAAAGAGGCTATTCAAGCTGCAGTGTACATTCAGAATCAAACGGGACTTTATATGGGTGAGACGAAGACACCATACAAATTTTGGCATGTACGGAAGCCTTCTTTAAAATACATTCATGTATTTGGAAGTAAATGATTCATCAGGAACAATGAATGAAATCAAGGTAAATATGTTTACAATGCAGATGAATGAATTTTCCTCGGTTACTCAATGAACAGCAATGCCTACAAGGGTTTCAACAAGCATTCGGGAAGGATTGTGGAATGTAGTGATGTTAAGATAATTGAAGAGAAAAGTACAAATACTTCAAGGACGTCATATGCTGATGTGATATAAATTCATGAAGAAAGTGAACGGGAAGAAAATACAAATGAAAAAATATAGGAAGTTGTTCAAAATACTCAGAAGTCACATCATGATCTGAAGAAGAAATCTTGGATGGTGAGAATGCGATTGAACGTCACTGGAGAATTCAAAGAGCATAGATTGATCCATCTAACATAATTGGAGAAAGGAATGCACCCACCCAGACAAGGAGGATGATTAGTAATACACCTTCTGCATTTCTGTCAGTTGTGGAGACTTCCTCATTTGAAGAAGCTGCAAAGGATGAATCCTGGGAGAAAGCCGTGAATGAAGAGTTTGATCAGATTGACAAGAATTAGACATGGGATTTTGTCCAGAGACCCAATGGTCACAATTTGATTGGAACAAAATAGATATTCAAGAACAAGTTTGATGAGCATGGAAGTGTTATAAGAAACAAGGCTCGACTGGTATGTAAAGGGTATTCTCAGATTGAAGGTGTTGATGTTGAAGAAACCTTTTCAATAGTGGCTAGACTGGAGTCAATCCGGTTGTTCCGTTCCATGGCTCTCAAGAAAGGATATAAAGTATATCAAATGGATGTCAAGACATCATTTTTAAATGGTTTACTCTAAGAAGAAGTCTACGTTGAACAACCAGTGGGTTTTCTTCTTAGTGCTGTTGAATCAAAGGTCTGCAAGCTAAAGAAAGAACATTATGGCTTGAAACAGGCACCATGGGTGTGGTACTCCAGACTAGATTATTATCTCAAGAAGCTGGAACTCAATAGAGGAGGATTAGATCACAATATCTATGTGAAGAATTATCCGAAAGATAAATTCATGGTTCTCGTTTACGTCGATGAGATGATATTTGGTGGTAGCAGGAAAAAATAAGTGGATGAATTTTCCAATCAAATTAAATCAGAATATTAAATTTCAATGATTGGGGATCTCACATATTCCGTAGGACTACAGGTGACTCAAAGGAAATACTACAATTTTATCTCTCAGGAAAAGTATGCAAGAGAGCTGCTGATGAAGTTTAATATGCATTACTCCAAACCAATGTCACCTCCGATATCAGTTGGAACCAAACATGGAAAGCATGAGAATGAGAAATCTGTAGATCCCACCATATACAGGGGGATCATTGGGAGCCTATTGTACCTGATAGCGACACGGCCAGATATTGTCTTTGCCACATGTCTTGCAGCCTGCTTTCAGAGTAATCCAAAGGAGGAACATTTGGTAGCAGTAAAAATAATCATTAGTTATATTCAAGGTACTCACAATTATGGATTATACATTGCTGCAGGAAGGGACTATGAAATGTCAACATTTTTAGATGTTGACTGGGGTGGCGATGTTATGGGTAGATAGTCCACCAGTGGTGGAGAATTCATTATTGGGAATAACTGTGTTGGCTGGTTGAGCAAGAAACAAGAAAGTACTTCTCTTAGTACTGCTGAAGCTGAGTATATATCTGCCACAATGGCATGAACTCAACTGATGTGGATGAAGTAGAAATTAACTGATATTGGCGATGAGGTGATGAAACCAATGGTGATTTACTGTGAAAATAATAGTTCAATTGATCTTATGAAGAATCTTATTCAGCATTCTCGTAAAAACACATTGAATTCAAGTATCACTTTATCAAAGTGAAAGTTGAGAAAAGCGTGATTAGATTGGATCATGTGGGAACAGATGAGCAAGTGGTTGATATCCTGACAAAGCCACTGTCAAAAGCTGTGTTTGAGAAGCATCGGTTGAACCTCGGTTTTCGGCCACCTCCCAGTGCATAAGGAGGTTACGGAATTCCCCTCTCCCCGTTTGTTATAACAGTTTTAATCAGCCTATGGATGTGATGAAGGTTTATGGGGGAGATACTATCCAGGGGGAGTATGGTTTGAGATGAACCTGAAAAAAATTACTGGTCTTTGGATTTATTGTCAATAGGGGAGAAAGGAGAATGGAATAAATTCATGAAACTTATATGATGAGAAGAATGAGAAGGAAAACAATGGAACCCAGTTCATGCATCCTCTCTTGTTTTCTACACCGAGCAATGCTCACGTAGACCTAGAGTGTTGGTTGAGTTGATTCATGCATTTTTTGTTTTCACATAGACGGAGATCTATTGAATTTATTTTCTGATTGCCAACAAACCCAAAGGGGGAGATTGTTGGAACCATGGTCTTCTATGTATGATTTGTATTATGTTTTGTGTTTGTTGTCAATCTTCAATGGAAGTTCAGATCGTGTACCAGTAAAGAGATCATACCGTTCAAGAAAACAATAATATTGAAGGTGGCGTTATTTCCCAGTGTTTTCAAATTTTGGGGGTCCAAAATCATGAAGTTCATGAGCATTGTGAAAACTGAATTTCCATGAATATAATAATTAAATATGGAAAAGGCATGAATTTTGCGAAAAGAGGATGCATGGTTTGGAAATCATGAAGACCCGAAGAATGGAGGTGGTGAGTCTTCATGATTACATCAATGCTTCGCGAACAGTAGGGTTGAACTGCATCATGGCGGTCAAGGGCTTTGTGAGGGAGCTTCGTAGAGAAGGCGCGAAGGAATGATGACGGTGATACTCCGCGATTACGACGAGCACCGCAATCCGAAAATTGCCGAGGTGCTTCGTGATTTAGGCAGCATTCTGGCGGAAACTTCAAAGCATCGCGATTTGAGATGACGTGGCATTGACTTCGTGCAGAAGGATCGAGGGTCAGTGGAATCGCCTATAAATATAGGTCAACACCCTCAAGAGAAGTAGAGATAATTTCAGAGAATTTTTTTTTCTCTCAGTTCGCAAAGTTCTCTCGCGAAGGTAGTGTGCCTGGTGAAAGAGTAGCTTCACGACGGCTATTCTAGCTCTGTAAAAGTCGTGAACTGTGTGTTGGCTCAGTGGGCTTCGCAAAGAGGCAGGAGTTCCGCGACAGCCAATCATTGCGAAGGCTTGAGCATCGCGAGAATGCTTCACGATTGAGCTTCGCAAAAAGGCAGGGACTCAGCGAAGGATTGTTTGAGCTTTGCAAAATTGGGAACCTTTCGAAGTAGGGTACTTTGTGTAGGCCAATTCCAAATGTTGTTTGCCAAGTGGACAAGGGAAAAGGGGGTATTCATCAATGGATGTAATTTGGACTTTAACCATGAATCAACTCTGGACTATGATGCAAGAAAAGTCTCATGCTGAACAAGAGACAAGGACCTTCATGTCTATCTATCGAAGAGAACATCACGTCTATAAACTGAGTGAGACTTCACAAATGACAGTGAGCCATGGGGAGTCAACAGGAGTGACCCAAGGGAAGCAGTGATCTATCCCTAAACCTTTGTAAAGGTAGTGAGCATGGGACAGAGTGACTAAGCGCGAACAATTGTAATCCACAACTAGTGAAGATTAGTGGATTTTGGTATGACCGACAATTTGTCGCTGTATGCTCCTCGGACGTAACCCTTAGTGGTGAACCACGTAAAAAGGGTTGTGTCTACTCTGTGCATGTGAATGTTTTCATTCTGATCATATTCATCATATAGGATCAGCAAGTTCCTACCAACGTGGGAACAAGATCCATCATTTTAAAAGAAAAAAGATGTTACCCTGATTCACCCCTCCCCTCTCAGGGTGTCCCGGGGTCATTCAATTACATGTCAACACATCATTTTCGGGGTTTTCCTCTATAGTAGTGATGGAAAAAGCTCGACCTTGTTCCCTTGAAGGTTGTTGGTTGCCTCTGAAACCCATAGCTTAGGGAACTAGCCTACAAAGTGTTCTTGTTCTTTGAATATGAAGAAATTAAAAATTCGTTGAGGGTCTAACAAAGTGATCATATCCTATATCATAGTAATGGATTTATCTTCTTGACAATTAATGGCCATGTGCTCTTCTCTTATACACATAAATCATTTCCTCGTCATCTTCAGGAAATTTTCAAGGTGCTTCTTTCCACACTTTTGGAAAGTGGGGTGTTAGAATTTCACATCACCATTGGATTTACCCATACAACCAATAGATGTAAATTACAAATTCCCCTATTTATCGTCATGATACTTATGAGATTCACTAATCTAAATTTCTACTGTGAGGGGACA
Organism: Viscum album; assembly: GCA_963277665.1. Lineage (NCBI taxonomy): Eukaryota > Viridiplantae > Streptophyta > Magnoliopsida > Santalales > Viscaceae > Viscum > Viscum album. Next base: position 1,455,072,774 of record OY728155.1, read on the forward strand.
TCAAACAATTTTCTCATATCTAACAATGTCACTTATCACCAGGATTTTCCATTGGCTAGTTTTTAGCCCACCAAATATGTGGTGAACCATAAATTCAGGTATAATGACATTGATGAAGGCATATCATTCAGGAATTCAGAATTTTACCATATACACTACAATGGATTCATTGTACTGTTTTTTAAGGGCCATGAAGTCCCATTCCATATTAATTCAAAGGGTATAAGGAAAATATTCATCTGAAAAAAGATTCTAGAAATACATACATTTCAACTCCTAGATAGCATCCTCAGGCTTATTTTTTTTTATCAATGTCCTCCACTGATCAGCTTCTCCCTCCATATAATAAGTTTCCAGAAGAAAATTTTCTTTATCCAAACATTTTAGGATGGAGATGATATTCTTAATGCAGTGTATACATTGTTCAAGGATCGAGGGATGATTTGATCAATTAATATTAGAAGGCATTTGTGTCATGAAGCTCTTGATTGTATATTATCCATTCTTGGGGGGGGAGGGGGTTGAACGTTCTACTTCACCCATGATTCTTTTGAATAAATGAGTTAACAGAGAGAATATCATGACATAGTTTGTGATTCATGATACCATCGTATTGGGTATCTCATTAGAATAATCATTACATTGATCTTCGCATATGTTATGTTCCCAAGTCATCATATTAATAGCTATTGGATAGAATAAAGAAAATATTAGTGGTATCATATAATTATGAATCAAATTTCAAAAAGGGATAAAATATAAAATACATTTTTTTCATAACTTATGAATTTTTAGGCATCAATATACGTTATCCATGATCAAATTCAAAACATATATTCCTGGGGAAATTTTTTTATTCCATTAATAGTGATTCATAATACATTATGAATATAACAAATAATATACCCTATGAGTTTCATAACCACGAGTGCAGTAGGGTCCGTTTTCAGGAACCATTTCCTGTTCAAGTCTAGCACAATGTAGTGTTCTCATGTTTTACCACAAGATACATCTGTTCCAGAACAACCTCAACATGTTTTGAGCCATACTGGGATGTATTTTCATGATAAAACATATTATATATACTCAAAAAAAAATTATGGATGTTTTTATTATATTTAATCTTATCCCTTTGTATTTAACTACGGTTATAAAATCCTAATCCCAAATGATATCTAAACCTATTCTATGACACCAACTATAACACCCATTCTTTTTATTATACACTTAAACATGATTTATAACATAAAATTTCACATAAGATAACTATAAGGATCAAGAGATTATGTGTCTTGAGATATTATAAATTGTACATAACTATTTAAAACATATAATACAACATCTTAAATCGAAACTTATTTACATTACCAAAGCATTCATTTTTACATATCATTGCAAAAGATTACCTGTGGACATACATAAGAAATGTGTGAGATATAAAGCACAGTAAAGTAATAAACAAGGGATAACATCAATAATTCAACTCATGTTAGGAAATAGGTATATAAATGATGAATAATAGAATCATGAAAATAAATTCCTGATATAAAATTATTTTTAGGACATGAAATATGGCAACAACATTTAACATGTGATTAACCAGAGGTAGGGCTCTTTGGACATATAGTATGAGTAAACCCTCATTTCCCAAGAATTAGCATGATTAAACACTCATTAAACATGAATTAGAACTATTAAACACTCATTGAACATGACATATCATTATCCTATTCTTTACCCAATTAATTGTATTGCTATTAGGGAACACCCTTTATAAACATGTCATTTCATGCATAAATGTGGCACATGGATCATAAAACGTGGAATCATTCAATATCATTAGTTATACCACGAATAAATAATATTTAATAAATACATGTAATTAACATCCAATATTTATATTTTATTTAATTTGAATACCCCTGATAAGGACATTTGTATTGTATTCATTACACAATGATTTTTCCTTGAAAATTCACGGTGTAATATCTGCAGCATAATGACGAGACAAAAAATTCATAAAATTCATCGGTGAGAGAGAAATGGGTATATCATAATATATACATGAAATGGATACTGAGTGGGTCATAAATATACATGTCCCATAATATATAATTTTGAAATAGAAATTGTAACATGATAAAGAAACTTAAAGAAAAAGGAGAAAGTGAATTACTCTTATGAAACTTCACATTGGTAACGAGTGTACATTGGAGGGATTAATGGGAGATAAATAAGTATATAATCATTAAAACATATAGAGGGATGTATGGGGGATGTTAAAAATCATATACAGAAATTTTTAATTGAATATAAAGGGGAATAACAACATATATAAAGTTGGAAAAAATGAGAGAGGAGGAAATACCTAACTAGGAAGTAAGATCCAAATGGCTTGGGAGGGGCTTGAGGGAGTCTCAATGGGGGCTTGGGGGGACATGGGGGATTCTATAGAGAGTGTTAAATGTTAGGTAATTTTTTAAAGTGTATTTAGTGATGATATATGTGGGATTGGGTGGGTTTATATAAGAGAAGAGAGAGAATTATTTATTATTTATGTATTGGACACTACACATTAAACTAATCCAAACCAAAAACCATCCCTTTATTTTTTCCCATGGGGATTTTCAAATTGTAGAGGAAAAAATAATTTTATAAGGCCAATGGCCTAAAGTATTATAATATTATTTTTTCTTATGTGAAGCTGAGTCACACTCTTAAAGAAAACATTTAAAAATGATAAATTTTTTATATGACTTGGATGGTCCACTAAGACATTGAAAAATTAATCAAAAAAATATAAAATAATATTATTTTAAAGGTAAAAAACATTTTAGAAGAATGTCAATTTTACTGTATTATATTACATCCTTTTTGGATAATATAGACGCCGTGACTGAAAAAATAATATTTATTTTATATAAATAATTTTCTAAATATGTGAATTTTTACTTTTTAAATAAAAACCGACATATTTGGAAAAATTTTGGGATTTTAAAAAAATAAAATCTACACCATAATGTAAATTAAATTTGTGTTTATAAAAATTATATGATCATTTATATTTAATAAAAATTAATTTTTTAAAAATAATTTTTAAAAATATTATTTTACTAAAAATATATTATTACATTAAAATATATTTCTTAATTTAATAGTCACTAAATATAGTAGTTATGATTTATAAAAAATCGAAAATGTAACAAAAATAAAATGAATGTTTGAGTAGACGAAATGCCTTATTTTTCTATTGATTTCTAATAACACCCTTTCATGAAATGAAAGGGGAACCCATTCAAGGACTGTAGAAATAGATATTACATAACCCATATGTCTATGGAAATATACAGATAATACTTGGAACTCCTCCTCCCAACTTCTTCATCATGATATCAGCTATCCACATTTTTCTGACTATTTGGATAGGCTTCCTCTCCTAGCACATGATGGTCTTATTGGAAAATCCATAACCAATCATTCTGAAAACACTCTTAGATTATTCTTTGAAGAATTATCATACTCTAAAACCTCATCATCATTCTTCATCTTTTAGAGTCTTTTGGATCATTTAATCACTAATTTAGGTGGTCTGAATGCCTTGAGGTGGCCCAAATCCTTGGGGAGGCCCTAAACCCTTACTATCCTAACGACCTAGGGTGGCCTAAAGTCCTTAAAAGACCTGAGACCCAAACCGGTGGCCTAAATTCCCTAATTGAGTAATAGTTATAGTAGCTATAGTACCAAGCAATGTCTTCTACAATCTTTCTCCGGTAGTGCTATAATACCTGAAATTTGTCTCTGCCCGGTTTTGAACCCGGGTCACATGAATTCACATGGTGAGTCCTCTGAAATTGGTCTAAGAATCATGTGCCTAAAATTAATGTATATACTTTAGTCAACACAAAAATAATTCATATAATCTAATTTCTAGGGTCTTGGTACATTTACACTCATAACACCTGAATAAAAAATAAGGGTAAGGCGTGTGATGGTGATAGACTCTTTGGGCAGCTCAAATAACTTTTCTCAAGTGGTAATCACTATTAATGTCCACTTCTCCCATATTAGATTTTCTTCAAGATTAACATGTTGAAGATTGACTTGGGCTTGGTCAAGAGCGATGCTCAGGGACAATACCTCCTTTCTGAGATCTGAAAAATGGTCTTCGTATGGAAAAGTTTTATTGGATGAGGCCATAATTTTGTTTTTATAAGTAAATTGGATTTGTTAAAGCCCGATATGTGTACTAATCATGTGTTCACTGATCAAGGACTATGTATGAAATGGAAACAATTCATAACAATATTCTAAAATCCAAAAATATAACACCATGGAAGTGAATAGGTTTTATATAACTATTTTACATAATAGTACATTTAATTAGATTAAGAATAATTTTCATTAATAAATGTGTTGTTCATTAAAATCTTACCCCCTTAAGAAATTGAAACCTCAAAATTTTCATTTTCCACACTAAAACTGATGATGTTAACTTCACTTCATCACTTACTCAATTTCCCATGTTACTTCTTCATACTTTTAATTTTTCTACAACACCCTGATGAGGGGATTTTTCTTATTTCATGGAACATTTTCATTATGATCTAACAACTTCACTAGAATCACTTAATAGGGGAGGTAATTCTCTGATGGTACCAACTATGGATTGAGTATGCATGATGGGTCTGGTATGTACATCCTTAATAGTGATACATGGAATACATTATGTAGTTGAGACAGGTTTGGTGGATGTTCTAGTCCATAGGCAACTGCTCCAATGTGATCAAGGATCTCAAAAGGTCTGATGTATCTTGGAGTAAACATTACGTACTACCAAAATCTCATATAATTTTTCCACAATGATATTAATTGGAATACCATGTCTCCAAAATAAATCTCTAGGTCTCAACAACGATTGTCATCAAAACTCTTTTTTCGATTCTAAACTGCTTTAATGCACTTATGGATGGTCTTAACCATCTCCAGCATTTATTCTACCATTTCTAGAACTAGGAAATATTTCTCCCCAACAACATCCCAACATGTTGGTGTTCTTCACTTCTTCCCATAATGGGATTTATAACGACCCATTTGGATGTTTTTATTTAAAATGTTATTGTATGATAACTCAACTAGAGGATGATGTTAACCCCATCCCCTGGTCAAATCAATTGAGAATCCTCTCATCATGTCTACACAAGTTTGGATACCCTAAAATTGGCCATCAATTTGAAGATGATAATATTCTGTGATGTTCATATTAGTATTGAAAGCATAATAGAGATTCGTCCATAACATAGAGGTGAATCTTGGATCTAAATCAGATTCAATAAATAGTGGTACTCCATATAGCCTTTCCACTTCTCTGATGAATACATATGCCACTTGATCTAATGAGAAATCCTATAAAATTGCAATGATGTGTTCACCCTTTGTACGATGATCCAAAAAAACCTAGATATCATTATTCACTTTTTATATCATTGGATGTCCAGTGAAAAAGCCTATGGTGATGTTCTCCCATTTCATGTTGGTATGGGTAATTGGTGCATCATCCCCTTAGAATTCTTCCTATCATACATCACATGCTAACATACCAGGCACATTTATTTATACTAAGGGATAACCCTCTTCATGTTATACCAACATTAAAGCTATCAATGATCTAGACAAATCTCTTTGTTTCTTGGGTGATAGTAAAAATTTGAAAAATATGCATCATCCAAAATATCATTCATTAACTCCAGATTTTATAGAAATCATAGTATAAACCAAAATATCACTATTCATTGTTAAATAACATTGAACTCTAAGGATATCCCTTTTCATATAGTTTCCACATTTTTTTGAAATCCCACACCATGTTTTTGAGCATCTATAACCTTTCTAAAAGAGATTCTTGATCAATAATTTGTGAACGGGATGATGATTTTACCATCTTTATGATTCAAATGTCCATGTTCATAATTTAAAATAATATTAGATCCTTAACAATTCAAATCAATAATAGAATCACTATGACCTTTCTTCTTAGAGCATTTTCCACCATGTTCACATACATAGGGTGGTAATGGATTGAGAGTAATAGTTATTTATTAGATCTACCCATCTTCATTAGTGCATGTTCAACTCTTTATGCGTGAATATATACTTGAGGCTTTTTTGATACGTGTATATTTCACACTTATCCACAAAGTAGAATTGTCAACAAATTTTTGAACATAATATTACTCCAGAAAACTCTAGATAATGTGTTGGATGGTTTTTCCAATGAACTTTCAATTTTCATTGAATCATAGGTAATTACTTTTTCATTTTGCATCAACACACAACCCATGATCTTCGTTGATTCATCAATGAATGACACAAAAAGTTCTCCACTTGTGGGATGTATGATCATGGGTGCTGTGATAATACTTCTTTTCAACAACATGAAACATTATTCACATTCATCACTCCATGAAAACGTGACACCCTTCTGAAAAGGCATGGAAAGAGTGTTTTACAGTCACGATAAATTACACTCAAATCATTGATAATATCATGATAGCCCATGAAAGATACAGATATTCTTCAAAGATGTTCACCTTGATCATCCCCCAATTGCATTAGTTTTTGAGGTATCCATAGATTCCCCATTTCTTGGTATTATATAACCCTTTAATGAGAATTCCTTCAACTAGAACTCCCACTTTTTTTACTTTTCATAGATGTTATCCTTTCGCAAGGTCACTAATATAGTGATTAGATGCTACTCATGATCCTCCATTATTTTGGAGTATATTAGAATATCATATATAAATACTACCACAATTTTGTTGAGGTAATCTCTAAATACTCTATTAATAGTGACCATGAACGTTTATAGAGAATTAGTGAGTCCAAAAGGCATAAAAATGAAATCTGAGTTCTTGTACCTTTTATGAAATTCATTCTTGGGGATATCCCTCTTCTTTACCCTTATATGGCACTATCCAGACCATAGATCTACCATTTAGAAATATTGTGCTCTATTTAGCTGATAAAACATGTCATCAATTCAAGGGATCAGATTCTTGTCCTTTATCTTTATTTTTTTTTTGAGTTCACGATAATCAATTTAAAGGCACATTTACCGATCCTTATTCTTGATAAAGCAGACTGAAGCACCCTATGGTGAAGCACATGGGTGTATAAAACCTTTATAATGATTTCCCTATGGTTTTATCTTAATCTCCTCAAGATCCACAACAACAATTATAAATGGATTCATGGATGTTGGAAAAGTCCCATGTATAAGATCAATCAAGAATTCAGGATCTCTTATAGGATGAAGGATAGAAAAAATCCACTAGAAACAGTTCAGAAAATTCCCCCACAATAGTAATTTATTTAAGTATGGTTTCATCCATAAAATCCATAATTTGATCTAGATACGCATTATCATATAGATGTAATATCCACACTTTTGATGATGGTGAAACAGAAGATTCATCCTCATCCTTTCATTTCTACATATTCAGTGGTCAATTATCCATATACAGCGTGATTAAGTTTTCTAGGAAATTTATGTTGGATCAATACAGGGAAGTCTTATCCATTCCAAAAATTGTATAAAATCCCACAAAAGGGAGTATGATGAGGTTTTCTGGGATTTTCAATCCACAACTTTTGATATGTGATATGTTATATTCATGGGATTTAATGATTGGCCCCTTTTTCATTCATACAAACAAATTTTATTTTAGGATTTTTGGTGGTGTAGGGATAGTTATCTTAAACTTTTGGGATAAAATAAATTTATAGATAAAGAATAAAAAAGAACGTTCATTAGTATTAAATGAATAACTAGTGTGCTTGTCACAACTTCATTGTAATGGTTTTATTTGGATGTAGTGATTTAAAATTGCATGCCCATGCTTCCATAGAGGTTTTTGGTTGCTTCCAAAAACCCATATCATATGATAAAAGTTTATAATGTCCCATGGTTCTTTGAATTTTTAGAAATGAACTATTAATTGAGGGTTGAATGAATCCTTCCTCTCCTATTTTGTACCAGATGATTTTTTATTTTCATATTTTAATGGCTACATTCCCTTTACTTCCACACCTAAAACATTTCCTCTCCCCATCATGAAATTTTTAGGGTTCTTAATTACACAACAATGGAACGTGTTGCGCTGGAATTTTATAGCACAGTTGGATTTATCCATCAGATAGCCAGAATTAATGTCCAAATTCTGCTTCCTATCCCCATGATACCTCCGAGATTCACTGATCTCCATCTTGAAATTGAGGGCAGATCATATAATTTCCTCATGATTATTTAAGTCACATATCACCATGGTTTTCCATAGGATAGGTTTCATCCCACTAACGAAGCGGTCAACCTTGAATTCAAGGGTAATAACAATGCCGGAGGAATATCATGCACGACATGTGTTGTTTGACTGATATGCTCAGACGGATTCATTGTCTTCTTTCTTGAGGTCCAGTAGGTCCCTAACCATATTATGTTATAAGGTATGAGGAAAATATTAATAAAAAAAATTCTGAATATCCTTAAATTCAAATGACTTGATCTCTTCCCCAGGATTTATATTTTTGATCAATGACCAAAATTGACCAGCTTCACCCTTCATACGATAATAACTGAGATGAATTTTTTTGGTTTAAAATATTAAAGGATATTCAATACCTTATGAATGGATTTGATCAATATTTCTTCATTTGAGCGATCATATGATCCAGTAACAATATGAGGACATCGTCTTATGAAGAAATAAATTGAAAATTGATCATTTGTAGGGGGTAAAACAATATTATTGACCCATGATTATATTAAAAACATGAGTTAACTCTGATTGTATCATGGAAAAGTTTTTGATTCCCACTCCCATCAGATTAGGAATCTTATTAGAAAAGTCATCACATTGATCTTCGCATTAGTTGTGAGCCAGATTCATCTTATTACTGGCCATTGGATGTAATTAAAATAATTTTAGATGTAACACATAAAGGGGAATCCCAAGAAAAAGGGATAACCTATTAATTACATTTTATTAATTAGCTTATGAATTTTTTGTCATCAATCTATGTTATCCATGATCTACTTCCCAACATATATTATCATGAGAATTTGTTTATTCCTTTAATAATGGTTAATACTAAGATTATGAATTTAACAAAGCATATCCCCCAAGAGATTTGTAACCAAGAGTGATGCAATGACCATTTTCAGGCACCAGTTCCCTTTCGATTCTATATCAATGTGGTGTTTTTTGGTTTTATCTCTAGATACATCTATGGCAGAGCTCCCTCTACATAATCATATCTAGACTGGGATGCATTTTTTTATAAACCACTCACTATATAGTAATAAAAATATAGGTGTGTGTTTATTATAATTATTCTTATCCCTAATCATTTAACAAGGGTATTCTAATCCTAATCCAAAAAATTAATACACCTATCCTTTGTTGTAAAATATAACAACCTTGAAATTTATTACGAACATAAACGTGATTCATTACATAAACATAAATTTAAGACAACTTTGATGATTGAGAGGTCTAGTGTCTTGGGAAAATTACAACATTACATGAATACTTAAAACATAAAATACAACATCTTTATTGATAACTTTTTTTACATGACCACAACATTCATTCATATATATAATTTCATAGGATAACTTGATGACATACCTAAAAAAATTGTGAGCTATAAATCCCATTAATGGATTAAACGAGTCGTAACAAGAATAATTAAATATATGTTATGAAATATGAATATAAATGGATAATAAGAGAAACATGAACATAAAGCCACAATATACCATGATTATCATAACATGATTATGACGAAACAACATTTAACTTTATATTAGGATGAGCCATGACACATTGCACCTGGATCAAGAGTAAACCCTCATTACACATAAATTTTCAGGAGTAAACCTTCATTTTACAATAATTATCATGATTCAACACTCATTTGACACGAAATATCATGATACAATTCTTTACCCAATGCATTGGAGATCATCAGGTTGCACCCATTATAAACATTTCATTTCATGCATAAGTGTGCCACATATATCATATTACATGGAATAATTAAACATCAGAAGTTATTAAATAATTAAGTATTGTAGAATATATACATGTAAGTTCAATGAAATATTTATATTTTCCTAAATTTATATACCCTTGATAAAGATATAGGTTTGGTATTCACTACATAATGATTTGGGCTAGAAAATTGCGGTGCAATTTTGGCTGCATAACGACGTGATATAAAAATTCATAAATTTTTTGATAAGAGGGAAAACAGTATATCATAATATGTACATGAAATGTAATTTCAGGTGGTATTATAGATACATGTCCCCATATATGTAATTTTTAAACATAATGTGTAACATAATAATGAAACTTTAGGAAAACGGAGAAAGGGAATAACTATTATGAAGTTTCGGCATGGTAACAGGTGTAATGGGAGGGATTAATGAGAGTGAAAGAGGTATATCATCATTCAAAAAAGTGAGGGAATCATGTGGACGTGAAAAATTATAACACACCAATTTTTTTTTGAAAATAAAATTGAATAAAAACATAAAGAAACTTGGAAAAAATGATAAAGGATGAAATCCCTTATTTGGATGTGTGATCCCAAATGCATAATAGGGGCTTGAGGTGTCCTATTGGGATCTTGGGAATTCTTTGGAATATTGTAGATTTATAATGTCAATGTAGGGATGTGATAAAAGAGTTTTTATTGAAGATAAGTGGGATATTGGGAGGGTTTATATAAGGAAAAAGAGGGAATGCTTTATTATTTAGGTTTTGGATACTACATATTAAGATATTCAAAACCACAAACCATCCCATGTTTTTTGCCAATGGGTTTTTCCAATGTGTAGTAGGCCATTGGAAAAACAAATTAAAATATTAGGCTTCCTTATTTTAAGTTAAGTTACACTCTTAGGGAAATCATTTTAAAATGAAGAAATGTTTTATAAGCATTGGAGTGTCAATCATGGCACTCTAAAAAAAAAACCTAAAATCACATTATTTTAAAGGTAAAATATATATTAGACTAATATATCTATATTTGTTTTTTATTACATCACTATTTGGTCATTATGTTGCCATAAATAATATTATATATTTAAATGGTATTTAATTGTTACACAAAAAGTTTACTCTCAGAAAATTATTAAAAACTCACAATTGGATAATATGAATGTCCTTATTCCAAAAATAATTTTCATTTTATCAAAATAATTTTCTAAATATGTAATTTTGTACATTTAAAAAACCTAATTTTTTTTTATAATTCCTGGGTTTTGAAAAAAATATATTTCAAACCCTAATAAAAATTACAATTGAATTCATAAAAATCATTCAATAATTTATATTTTAAAAAAATTAATTTAGTAATAATTTTTTTGAAAATATTATTTAAGTAAAAAATACATTTATTCATCAAAATAGATTTTATAATTGAATATTAACTAAAAATAATATTTCTGATTTAAAAACCATTTACAAAGTAACAATAATATAATGAAGGTATATTCATTATTGATTAATAAATAATGAACATAATCATTATTCTAGGTTCTTGTTACTGAACCCCTTATAACACCCGTATAAGAAGTAAGGGTAACGATGCAATAGTGACAGACTTTTGGGGCAGCTCATACAACATCACATTAGTGGTAATCTCTATTAACATCCACTTCTTCCATAGGCGATTCTATTCATGCTTAACATGTTGAATCTCTAATTGGGATTCATGAAGAGTGATGCCCAATGACGCTACCTCATTTCCGAGCACCAGAAATTGGGCTTTGTATGGATCAATTCAATTAAATGCAACAACCTCTTTGTTTGTCTGAGTAAATTGGATTTATTAATGCCCAATATCTATACTATTCATGTTTTCAATATTAAATAGATATATTTGAAACATTAACAATTCATAATAGTATGTTAAAATATTAAAAAATAAAACAAACGAAGTGAATAGGTTTTATATAACCATTTTATATAATAATATACTTAATTAGATAAAGAGGAATTTTTATTAATAAAAGTTTGGGTCTTTATAACCCTAAATCCATACTGGGGATCTCCATGACCCCATGTCCACTAGAAGCTACTTCCTAGACCATGCCCCCCTTTTCTATTGAATTCCAGGACGTTGACCCCCTTTCAACAACTTTTGTGTTACCAAAACATCCAATAATTTACTATCATGACCCCTACCTCCCATTCGGTGAAGGTCATGAAACTAACCCCACATATGGCTACAACCATAACCCTGATCCCCCTATATACCACCATCATGACCCTGATCCCCTTATAGTGACCTTTATGACCCCAACTCCTCCTTAATCCTCAACGATGATCCCAAAGGATTCCCTTCCCATTTTCTGGTCAATGTATCCCCCGACATCATTGAACATATGATTGATAGAATATTTCTATGTGATTTAATTAAATTATAATAAATTTAGATGTGATAGATTTTTCATTATGTTTTTAATGTTGGATTGAAACAATTTGATTGTGAATTTGTGTGATGTTGAATCAAGAATTTACACTGGTGCATGTGCAACCTAGGTGTTGTTTAATTATTATGGTAACTATTTTATAAAACATTTATGAATTTATATATGACTGTAAAAGAAGAATAAAAACCATTAAATAAGTATAAAATGTTGATTAATTTACCTAGAAAACATTTTTATTTCTTGTGTTTGTAAAAACTTTAAGGTTATGAAATTGAAACCCAATCAGTGGTTCGTAAAATAAAATTTCCATGTTCTGATTATAAATTTCAGAAATAATCAAATAAAGTGGAAGTATATGAGAATTTATATTGATGGATATTTATAATCTATATGTATATTGGATTTTGAATGGTGAGTTTAATGTTATTTAAAGTCAAAATAATTAAAATACTAACAAAAAACAATGTGACCTACCAGAAGAGAATTATTTTTAAATTTTTTAAATCATTCATTTGGATTGGTAGTATACAATATATAAGATTTTAATAGATCAATATAACCCTTAGTTTATTCTGATCAGGTTAATCTGTCCTAAAACTCTATTGAACAAAAAATGTGTTTTGTGACTGAGTTGATGTTGGAAAAAAATAATTGCATGACATGAGTGCTGTGTATTTGATGATTCATTTTATACTTAAGTTTCATCTCATCAAGTGTCTCTATGGGAATACAAAAAATTAATTCCCAGGATTTTAGAGTTACTTAATGATGAATTTAGTGAGTCTAAGGTCAGTACATCAATATATGATATTAATAAACTCATCATCAAACATGGATATGATTATTCAATGACACATGCAATCACAAATGATTATTTTCATTAATTGGTATAAGTGTACAATAATGAATATTACCAGAGATGTAATACAATTAGATGTAATTTAGTGAAAAAAATGAAATTATAAATGAATGCATCCCCAAGAAGAAACATAAGAGGAAACATCCTACAAAGGTATTTCATATTCTTCTTCTAAAACTATGCATTCAATGATTATTCACGTCATCTCAGAATGCATATGACATGATGTTGCATCCTCAGGATAGTATCGATAGTCTGATGAGGCATCCAAAATATTAATCGTCAGAGAATATTGTAGGTTCATTAAATATATATCTTTCATTGTATCATATGAATTTTGATTTGGGATTGGTTTCTAATGTTCTTAACCCAATGGGTGGTTTATATACTAATCATATAATTTGTCCGGTTGTTTTGATCCCCTATAATATACCTCCATGGATGTGTATGAAAAAGAACCCTTTCTTTTTTTCGATGACTATTCTTGGAAAGAAAATTATTTGAAATGACTTTAATGTATACCTTCAACCTTTAATTAATGAATTGTTAGAATTATTGGATGATGGTGTTCTAACCAATGTTGTTTCAATGAGAAGTCTATTCCAGATGCATGTTTCATTAATGTGGACAATTATTGAATGTCATGAAATGGTAAATTTTTCATGTCTGAACACACATAGTAGTTTGGCATGCTTAGTTTTTAATTTTTATTTTGAGCACAAATAATTACCTCATAGAAGAAAATTATGTTTTATGTGTCATCATTGATATCATGATGCTTCACATAAATCCAGATTTAACAAGGCATAATTAAATGGAAATGTAGAATTGATAAATCCACCAAAGGTATCATCTGGTTTATAAATTTTAGGATGATTAATGAATGTCACTACAGAATTTGGAAACATTAATCAATTTATATACGGCGAGAGAATGGTATAAGGTACAATTTCTCAAGCAGCCAGAACATTACATTTGGTGAAAAAGAGTATATTTTAATAATTAATTATTGGGAGTTTAATTTCATATGTTATAGTCATGAATTAATGCATATTGAGAAGAACATCTATTAAAAATTAACTTTTATATTTCATAATGATCAGGGTAAATAGAAGGATCTCATTAATGCTAATAATAATTTGGAGCAATTGAATATAATGCCTAATTTTTTGTAAAATGAGAATGGAATGTATCCTTTAGATATTTTTAAGAAGCTAAATCTTGGGAATGATGTATTCCATTGATCATTAAGAGAATGTAAATTTTTTTTGTGGATATTCAAGTAATATATCTAGGTGAATTCACAAAAAACATCGAAAATTACATATATTGAAATGTAATGAATCATATATTCTGAGGGATAATTTTTTTCCATTGAAATTTCATAATACATTAACTGAAAAAGTGTTTGTTGTTTTAGAATAGTTTTTTACCATTTTTATATTGTTATTGGGTAATATAAAAAAAATAAGCATTATAAGCATTAATAATGATTTTTTTCCATTTTTTCAATTGGAGATGCTATTTACCCCTTCATTATTCACGCTCCTGATTCATTTGACTAATCAGATGGTTGAAAAATATAAAAATGGAGGTCTAGTACACTATCGATGGATGTATCAAATTCAAAGGTAAGTTTATATAAATTTTAATTTCAATGTTGAATTAAATTTTATCAAATCATTGCATAATATTGTTTAATATTTTATTTTCATCATCTACATAGGTCATTTGTAATCTTATGTGAAAAATAATGCTGAAACCAAAGGATTTAATGATTAAGGTCACATTTATGAATACCACATGACCTAATTTTCCAATTATTTTCATGGGATTGAGACTAGGTTAAATAACAATTGATGTGCTGACAAAGGATACAGTAAATATCATTCTAAAAACTAGTAATCTAATTTTCCATATATTGGATGACCAATTGGAAAGGGGTCAAATTTTACATGGACTAAATTTGAGTTTCGATATATACATAGATATATGTTACTCAGTAGTCAAATTTCAGACCAATTTATTGATGAATTTCAATTACAAAAAAGAGGTGACTAAGGTGCTAGCATGAAATGAGTTCGAATTAACAAAAAAATTTACTACATATATTTTCAAATGGTTCTCCAATAATTTAATTATATACTCATATTCATGTTATTGAAGTTTATTTATTTTTCATATACTTAAAGAAAAACCTTATATATTTTCCTTTTGATAAATAATTTTTGAATTTGAGATTAACTATCAAAAAATTTGAATTTTATAGCATGAGTCCATGAAAAGAAGGATAATAGATTTCTTTCCTACAATATTCATGGCTTCAGGATTCATAAAATTTATCATGAAGAAGGCTTGAAAACTCAAAATAGTTGTGTATTTAAACTTATAGAGGTGGTATAATTTGGAAAAAAGAATGATATAATTTAATTAATATATCATGGTTAGTTTTTAGTTTCATTATTCACATTCAAGTGGTTTAGCATTTGTATGGGTATAATGAAAGATTATTTGAATTTTACTTCTATCAACTTCTCCCACTAGATCCTAATTAGTGAGCATGTAGGGCATGATACATTTATCATATATTTAAACGAGAAGATGGTTTAATATATGGATGATTAAATATATGAATGATGAAGTGTGGATGAACATATAATACAGAGATTTAAATATGATATATTTGGTGAATATAAATTGGTTCTTTGGGACAGTGAACCACATAATCCACAAAACATTAAACATGTGTTTCAAGAAAATATCAAAACTATAGAGCATGCAATATATGGTGAAAATCAGGAATCTATAAAAATGGAGGTTGACAATAAGGAATAAATTGATTATTAAGATAATTGAATATATATATTTAGGATGAAATTATATTATACTTTCTCAAGGATTAGTTCATCGTATATTTATACATTGTTCTAATTTATTTTGTAAAAATAATATTTTTTTTCAGTTTACATAAATTTAAAATATGTGAATCATTTATATTCTTGGAATGCTATGAATTTTTTTTCATGTTCTTTGATGGTAAAAATATTATAGCATTCCACCAATAATATCGGCTTTATTGGATCCAAGTGATTCCACTATAACCGATACTAATAGATATCAATCAATTTCAGCTGATGTTGTTGGTAGCCTAGAGCTCAATTTACCTCCATTGACGGGGAGGTTGGTCACCCCACAATCTTGGGGATATTGGAGAGTTACCATTAGTAGTTTGTATTAAATTATACAAACAAATTTATATTTTATTAACTATTTATTTCATTTTCCAATAGATAAATACAAACATAGAAGGGATATAGATATGAAGACACCGTATGTATGCAACCGGAAAGAATTCATTTTAATCTTTCAATTTAATGTGATCAAGTTTTTTACCAAGGATGCTACTAGAATCTATGGATAGATTCTTTCCTGGATATCTTTTGAGATGGGGAGTATTCCCATTAATTATAATGATTAGAGGCATATTCTTACTACATGTAGAAATGATTTATTTGACAGTTAAGTAATGAAAATATTAATTTAATATTCCCTGATTACTAATTTAAAATACATCAGTAATTTTTTTTAAAATACCAATAATGTGCTTTGTTGTTAATTCCAAGATGTTTTTTTTTCATTTTGATGCCCCTGACTCCATTTCACGCCCATGGACATTGTAAAATTTGGGAAAAATTGTGTTATTATAAATGGATATTACAAAATTATTTTAATGACACATCTTTGAACACATGATTGATGTATGAGAATGTTCATCAATGAATTTCACATTAGAAATTGTAGATATTCATTAATATTAACATCAATGCATTTCATGAGGTAATTTTATGTTTTATAATATCATAATAACATAATGTAAATATATTTTTATATTAAGGATTCTCATTTATGTAGGAATTATCCAATGAAATACTTTGAGTCTAGAGAAACATGTCATTCCTCATATCACTTTGTGTTATATTTTTTGAGAAAAGGAGTTATTTTTTTTTAATATAATTCTTTATTTTTTATAAAAAAAATTTATATGTCCACATTTATTCTAATTATTTTATATTTATTATAATGTATAATTGATTAGGTCACTTTTTTGGCTGATCATAGATGTGTTTTAAAGTGCATAAGAAACCCGATGGTGGTTTTGTAAATGAATCCACCATAGACATTGGGGTATGTATATCTCATTACCATTTCCTATTATTTCATTACTATACAAACATAATAATGAATAATATATTATAAAAATAAACAATAATTAAACCCAATTAAATAGGGCTGGATATATGGATGAAATGATGATAATTTGGCATTATTTGGTATATTTACGAAACCCCAATCATTTGTCATTAAGACATAATTTTCATTATAAGTTATGTTTAACTATTATTATTTTTATTGAATCGAAATAACAATTAATATTAAAATAATTAATTAATAATTATATTATATTCTTAAGATCATATATTTTTTCAAAATCAATTTTAATATTTTTGTATCAATAATTTAATATTCAATATGTCGGTGATGTGAACACTTCAAAATCATCATCAGTTTCCTAGAATGATGATGAAGAAAAAAAATTAGAAAAGGATAATCCTAGACATGTATGGCAGATTGGCTTTGGGCCCACTTCATTAGTTTTCCATGATAGGACATCATAATATGTTACTACTACACATGGTCGGGGCTCGATAAATTCAATTGACTGGGAATTACAAATTGGAATTTTATTATTGAATGAAAAAGTGAATAAAATTATCTAATAGGAAATCATATGATATGTGAAGGTTGAAAATGAAAAATTCATTGGTTTAAATATTTCAGTGGAGGACTATCATGACATCTGAAAATATTTTCATCCTTATACATATCCAACCACGGTGAAATTCAAATTTCATATATCATTCCCACATTGTAAAAGAACACACAAAAGATCGATAAATATAACAAAATTGAACGTTTTATATAGAAAACAAACACTTATTTTAATAACGACCACATATTTAATGGAATGAAATATAGTTGATTATATAACATAAAAAAATGAATTATATATTGTGATCCTTATGTTTGAAATAAATCCAATCTCATTTTCTCATTTTTTACTCGATAAATTTTTTTTAAGGGTGATAATTCTTTTGAAAACATATATACAGGTGGAAAAACTAGAAAACAGATGTTTGGTTAACATAAAATAAAATGAAAATGAATGTAGAATGATTTCTGAAATGTGGTAACTGAAGAAACATGATTACATGTAACACTTTTCATGAGATGATCATCGACCTGTTTTAAGTGTTCTAAAACACTAAAACACTAATTTAATGATGAAAAAAATATAAAAAGGCATAGAATTGATGTTAGATATTTGGAAAACTGTCGTTGAGTTATTTTTTTCATATACACACATAAATGTTCCATTCTGATGTGATGTGTGGTAAAAATGGCCCGTTAAACAGTTTTTAAAGGCACAAGAGCCTTTAAAAACATGTGTCGTGGGGTCAAAACCCTAAATTTGATGTTACATTGTCATAGAATAATTTAATATTACCATATATATATTTTTAATTGTTAAAACCTACAATATAACGTTCATAGTTACGGTTTTCCTATAATGGCAGTAAACATGGTTTCAGTGTTTTGAAACACCAAAGCATGTGGGCAATCGTCAAAACCCAATAATACTAACATATATTTTCATGAAATCATCAGAAAACCATTATTTTAGTTATTTTTTAGGTGTATTCATAGAAAAAATATCCATTTATTGTGCAGGGTGGTTGGAATGACTCAATGAATACTTTTTAAATGTACCCAAGCCTTTGAAATCATGTTTTAGTGGGGTTAAAACATGGAAAACGAAGCCTTACAGGCTTAAAATAAAATTGCAATGAATTTATATTTATTTTTCATAATTATCAATGGACGGTATGTCATTACATGTTATAGTTTAACCAATATTCCTATCAATGCATTTTCAGTGTATTAAAATATGAAAACATTCATGTGACGGTCAAAACCATAGAAAATGAACTCTGATTGATTTGAAATCACGTTAAAACTGCATTAGAGATATTTTTGACATGTAATCATAGAAATCATTTCTATACTACATGTAGTGTGGTCATAATGACTTAGTAATCACTTTTAAAGGTACTAATGCCATTAATAACATGTGTTGGAGGTTCAATAATAAGTATCTAATATCATATTTTGTTAAAATATGAGTAAAAAGATGCTAGATTTTTTTTTTTGAAATGTAAGGACCGACGTCATGTCATTTATAGTTAATGTTTTATTGGGATGTAAGCTAACATGTTTTTAGTGTTTCAAAATAATAACATGTCCCTATAATAGTTAAAATCATAGATACCGACATAAAATTATAATGAAATCCTCTGAAAACCACAATTGAGTAATTCATAATGTGTACACAGAGAAAACAAGTCAATATGATAACTGGTGTGGGAAAACTGAGTCAAATTGTTTTTAATGGTATCAAATCCTTAAAAAATGGGTGAGAGGTTCAATTATAGGTAACCAGTGACATATTACCATGAAATAATAGTAAAATGGAAATATTTATGTTTTTAAAATGTAGGAACTGATGGAACACCATTTGTAGTTATGGATTTCTTGTGGTGGACATAAACATTGTTTTTGTGTTCTAAAATACGAAAATGTTTGTGTAACTGTCAAAACAATATAAAATGACAAAATATTATCATGAAGTTCTAGGAAAAACATCATTGTGTTATTTTTAAAATATATATGTTGAAAAGATGTTGATGTTCCATATGGTTTGGCCGGAATGACTAAATAACAACTTTTTAAGGATTCCAAATCATTTAAAAACACGTATTTGGGGTGTGGGTGGGGGTCCAAACTAGAAAACCGATTTCATATTTACATGAAATTAGATAACAAATATAGTAGACTGAATTTTGAAATTTTATAACTAAATACATATCCTTATGAGTTATATTTTTATCTGGATGGCTGTAAACATGATTTTAGTTTATTAAAACAAAAAACATTCATGTAATTGTCATAACCATACAAAAAACATTGCACTGATTTGGAATTAAGGGGTAACCACAATTGGTTTATTTTTGATATTTACATTTAGTAAAAACATAAATCCAACATGCGGTGCGGAAAGAATGACTCAATAAATAGATTTTAAATGTTCAAAATCATTTTAAAACATTTGTAGGGGTTCAAATGAAGAAAAATGATGTTATATATCCCTATAATTTTATAAAAATAGTTTTATAGTGATTTATTAAATATGGTAACTCACAACTTTTGATTTTGAGTTAAGGTTTACCCTGAATGGTCGTAAACACGTTTTTAGTGACATAAAAACTAAAATATGTGTGTAACATTCAAAACTAAAAAACCATATAATGACATTATATCATTGGAAACCCACATTTGAGTTATTTTTTACATTAAATAATATATAACACTTCAATCTGACATGTTGTGTTGTTGAAATGACCTGTAAAATATGTTTTATAGGTACCAAAGCCTTTCAAAACATGTGTAGAAAGGTAAAAACATGGAAATGATGTCTAATTATCATTAAATTAATATATATTGAACATATATTTATTTTTGAAAATTAGGAATTTTCATCACATCACCATGAATTACTGTTTTCCTAGGATTTCCATAAATGCATTTTTGTGTTTTAAAACACTAAAACCTATGTTTAATGGCCAAAACCCTTGAAAAAAACATCATATTATCATGAAGTAATGGTAAAAAAGAATTTACATTTTTTAATCTATAGATTTAGACATTACATCAATGTGATATGTGTTGTAGTTATAATGACTTGGTAAATAGTTTATAAATGTAAAAACCATTAAAAACATGTGATAGAAGACCAAAACAAGTTAAACAACATCAAATTTCACTAAAAGCAGGGGAAAATGAGAGTGGAATTATTTTTTGAACTATACAAACAAATGACATGTCATTCCATGTTATATATTTCCAATAATGGTCGTAATTGGTTGAGTATTTTAAAATAGTAAACATGTGTTTAATAGTAAAAACCATAGAAAATGACGACAAGTTGTTGTGAAATCACGGAAAACCCACCGTTGACTAATTTTTGATGTGTAATCCAAGAAAAAGTCAATATTAAATAAAATGTGGTGAAGTAAGTTGGAAACCACTTTTTAAAGGTACCAAATACTTTATAAAGTTGTGTTGGAGGGTCAAATCTAGGAAAATGACTTCATATGTCGATGAAATCAAAAAAATGACAATATATTGATTTGATAAATATAAGAACTAACAGATCAACATTCAATGTTATGTTTTTTATAGGATGGTTGTATTCATGTTTTTAGTGTTTTAAAACACTAAAAAATTCATTTAAATATCAAAAACATAGAAAATGACCTCATATTTACAAGTAATCATGGGAAAACAACCAGTGAATTATTTTTGACTTGTATCGGTAGAAAAAACAATAATACAATGTTCTATGTGTACATAATGACTCTAACATCAATTTTTTATGTAACCAAATCTATTAAAAACATGTCATATGGGGGTCAAAATTAGTAAAATGATGTTAGATTTCCATTAAATTAGATGAAAAAGACCATTCATTGATTTTGGATATATAGGAGCTGACAAAACATAACATAATGTTAAGTTATTTCTGATATTCCAATAAAAATATTTTCTATGTTTTAAAACACTAAAACATCAATTTAATGGTCAAAACCATATAAAATGGCATCATATTGATGGGAAATCATTGGAAACCCACAATTTTATTATTTTTGCTTGTACACATTGAAAAAACATCAATTTGGCATGTGGTGTGGCTGTAATTTCTTAGTAAAAACTTTATAAAAGATATAAATGCATTAAAAACATGTGTCATATGGTCAAAACTAAGAAAACAACATAATGGTTCCAGGAAATCATAAGATAAATTCCATATATTTATTTTTGAAATTTTTAATTGAAAGCATGTATGTCCATGTTACAGATTGATTGGGATATCCATACACTCATTTCAATTGTTTTAATACACAAAAACGTGAGTTTAATGGTCCAAACCATAGTAAACAACCTGATATTGGCATGATATCATGGGGAAAACCCCATATAGTTATTTTCAATTTTCCATGGAGACAATATATCAATCCGGCATGTGGTGTGGTCAGCATGACTCGATAAATGCTTTTAATTTACTAATGATTTTAAAAACATGTGTAGGGGGTTAAAACAATTAAATTGATGTCATAATTCAATGAAATTAGATGACAAAGACTATATACTGATTTAAGAAATTTATGATCTGTCAAAACATCAATCGAAGCTATAGTTTTCTCAAGATTTCCGTACACATGTTTTTGGTTTTTCAAAACACTCAAACATTCAAGTAATGGGATAAACCATAGAAAAAGACCTTAAATTGGCATGAAATAAAAGGATAAAACTGTTGATTTTTTTGAAATATATGACACATTTTCATATAAATGTCTTTAAAATTTGTTTATTTATATTATTTCAAGCACACTAAACATTGATTCCAAGAATAATTGAAATATTTACTTATACTTATTTGACATCATGTTAAATATCATATCTTAAAAAATTTTGTTTATGTTTTCAATCTTTTTTTCATGATATATTTTTGTGTTAATATTTGTTTTGTTTTATCACCAAAATAAAAAAATTTAAGTGCAATATTATAAATATATTTATTGTATTTTTTTCATTCACATTTCATTTCTTAAATGTTCTAGTTTTTAATGTAGGTGATGTTTGTTGATAGTATGTTGGAGGTTGACTATTCTAATCCCTGAAATTATTAAGAAGTCTATAATGATTGATTTTAGTTTCTGTGGTATGTTTAAATTTTAGAAGTGATTATACTGTAATTATGATTTATTATGTTTTGTTTTAACTAATATTTTCATTTTTTTATAGTTAATGGGATGATGTGTTCAGTTTCAGTAGATTAAATGATGTGGATGAATACATATGCATTTGAGGTCATGGTATTGTGGAATATTTGGTATGGGGCATTTGTTGGACATATTTTACATGAATATATTGATGATTAAGATATGGGATGAGTGGAATTATATGTTTATCGAAGTATTTGATGACCAAGGTTATGATGACAATGGATGTTTTCATATATGAATTATGAGGGTTGATTTATATGTGATTAGTTTTTAATTAATTAATGTTTTAGTTTAATACATTGGAGTTGTTTTATATAAACATTTTTATATTATCTATTTTTTAAAAATTTAATAGAATCTTTTAGCGGTGGTTTTTAATAATTAATTCTAAATAAATTAATAATATTATAATTGATGAAGGTTACTATTAACCACTATTTAATATATGAGTGACGGTTAGGTTCATCTTAACTATTTTATTTTCAGGTAATTATTTTTAAAAAATTCACCACTACATTAAACTGAAACTACCTCTAAAAGCTCCAAAAATAACAAATTCAAAAATCAAAAGTAATAAAATGAACTACCAAAAAATTAATATCAACTATGATATACATGGTGGTACTAATAACAATTTCTATGCAATTAGTCGGATGCTTATATGACCACTGGTTGAATAAAAATCCACCATTTATGCCAGCATTTTTTATAAGTTGGATAATAGAATAAGTCATTGAAAACAAACCCTTCATCATTATCATGGTCATTAAAATAAATCATATTATTCATAATTTTCATTTTTTAAAATGAAATTGGCCTTATGGGATAGTCTAGATTATTTTACATGATATATGAAATATAGTTTATTTGAAATGTTTCTATATGTTATAAATATTAGTTTTTCTTTAAATTTAAACAAATAAATAATTTTTTTAGTAAAATATTGTATATATTTACAAAATGATAAACATGGAATTTATAAATAAATCATATTATGTTTTTTAAATGGTTTATTTTACATTAATGTAATATATATTTCATAAAAAAATTTAAAAATAATTCTATTCATTCTTTTATTATGACAATGTTACAAAAGTTAAAGCTTATGAAAAAACTATATTTTGATATTATTGACCAAAAAGTCAATTATTTTATAATAATATGATGAAGAACATTATAATATAAAATTTTATGTTTTAACAAAACAATTTGTAAATTTTTTCAAATTAAAATTAAGATATCAATTAATTTATATTTTAAATGGAAATAAAATAAAAACCTAAAATTAATTTTATTGAAAACTGACATATTTAATTTACAATTTTCAATAATTACATTCCTTATAAATTTATTGAAAAATAAACACATTCATATTAGATTATAAATACAAATATTAACTCTTAGAAGAAACTTTTAATAATGTTCAATTTAAAATTTTAATGTAAAAATTAATACCCTTTTAAATTGTTATTCAAAAGGCATCCTTATTAAAATATTAATCAATGAAAATTATATTTAATTATCTAGGTTGATTATTATATTTTTATTTAACAACTATTATAGTATTAACATAATTTTAATGTATAATAGTTTGTTGTAGTAGATTGGTTCCATCATTAGGGTTTATAAGGTATTTAGTGGTTGAAACATCCCTCCCTGTTACATTGTGAAGAAAATAGGGGATATATATGTCTAGGAAAACTTTTTATGGTGTTGAGTAGTATATGGTAGAGTTTTAGATAAGTTTCCCTGGTAAATCCTTCGAGGTATAATATTAATTCTTCTTCCATATTTTCATGGTTATGACGTAGCGGTTTGGCATGCACTATGGACTCTACTCAAGTTTATCTAAAGGATTTTAATAACAAAAAATTGGCCAAAACCTCAACTAGTTATAAGAAACATGGTGCACATGTCACACATTGAATCTAAATATAAAATATTTGTTACACCGATGAATGGGGTTAGGATCAAAGTGGTAGAGAGAGGAGATGCTGAAATAGTTGGTATAACCCAAGTTGCGGTAGTGGATAGCTATGTCATAGGATCCTAGCTACATTATGGTAGGCATACAAATGGAAGTGTTTAGGTATGTGAGGAGGATGATGGTTTGGTCATTGTTGGATGACTATGTTATATCCATGAAGAGGATTGCATAGATGATTACACACGCGAGGAGGCATTGTTGTTGTGAATTTAAATTATATTGTAGAGGTTTGAGAGGATGGAAAAGGTTGTGGTAATGGAAAGATGGTTTCATCATATCCAAGTAGAAGCATGTATAAAATAGTACACATGTGAGAACACTATGTTATTTTTATTATATTTAAATTGTTCCAAGGTTTTTGCTACAATTTCAAAATCCAGACTTCTTCCAGGTAGCAAATCTCTAAAAGATAGTTTTTTGGGAGTTTTAAAAAGATTCATGTGTCTAGGGGATATCTTACCTCTATGGGACCTCTAGTGATGCACAAAACAAGGAGGTTTTATAAAATTATCATTTTAATATTACTAATGATTAAAATATTATATTGATGGTCAAATCCATACTTATTATGGATATATTTTTGGAGGAATGAAACATGGAGTTTTAGGCTGAGTCAAATTGAAGAAAATAATGGAGGATCAAAATGATATTTTGAATGTTCGATTCCTATTAATCAAATTTTTATGCTGGTATACTGATTTACATAGACCATGTATGGGGACCTTCAAATGGATCTTGGATCCCAAATATGTGTTGTTTCTACAGTAGGTAAATTCTTTCAATGTTTAATTATATTTTTATTATCCCCTCATTTCAAGTACGAGCTGTAAGTGTTTTTTTCCAAGAGATGCATGGATAAAGGATTACATTTATATGATTAGTGTGCCTTTTTAATTAGATGATGGGTTTTTAATTATTTTATTATTTCCATAAAGTTATTTCTTTCATTCTAGCATCACCCTTCAGGGTGGGAATAAATATTCTACCAATTAATTTACCAACTAAAAATATTGATTTCCTGACCATTGCGTGAATGAGTGTGGTTTAATTTAATTTGGTTTTTTCATTACCACTCATATTTCATATTGAATGTAAATGAGTGTATAAAAAAGGTATGAATATAATGGTGTGTGTTCACTCTATAATAAGATTCATTAATACTCAATTAGTGAAATATATGAAAATTATTTCTACTTCACAAATGCATGAAATCAGAAATAATATGCTTGGTACACTCATCTCATTGATCTAAAAACCGAACTAATATCAAATTAGCTGTATTTCCTATTGGGTTCTTAATTATTCATAGTATATTATACATTTATCTATGTTTTATAAATCCAGATATCCACAATACTAAATTAAACAATAATGTTGGTTAGAGTTTATAAAATATTATATTGATTCCCCAAAATAACTAACAACTGATTTTGGTGATTAATTCACAAAAATATTTTCTAAAAAACAGTTGATTGAAATGTTTACAACATTTAGGAATTTATAATTTTTTATCCTTTCCATTTTTACACATGGTATGGTCATGATTTATTTTCATGTACAACATTAATAAGAGTTCACTCATCATGGGGAAAAAATAACGATCTGTTGATTTTCATTCCATTATTTAGATGGCCCTAAGAATACAAACTAAGAATAAATAAGCTGAATAAGTATGGGATTGATGAAAACATGGACACTAATCTAGCCAAAGGGGATAAAAATAATTTCATGAATGGAAGTTGGGAATGAATGCACTCACAAACAATGGAAGACCCTCAAATATTGGGTTCAATCTGGGAATTATCATATCTCTAATCACAGCTCAAAAGTTCAATATCATACCGACATTTTACAAATTAAATCAAACTCTATTAAATTTATCTAGATACTATATTAAGTCTCAAATCCTATTCATGGGAGTTTTATATAGTTTAACAATAGGTTCAAATTAAATAACATAATATGTGATGTGGTAAGGAAATTACTCTTTTATGTCTCACTAATGATAATGCTCAAGAGGGGATCTAATGTGTACATCCAATTTATACACTATTTGGAGGATTTGGTATGATAATTATTTAATATATTTTTCTCTCCTTCTACATCCATAGATTTATGAATAAGTACATAGAACATTAAACAATTAAATTAGGATTCCCTTTATAATTTTGGGTAATTCTTTGAATGTGTAGTTTGAAGATGTCCTCATAATGTCATATAATCATGGATACAAATTAAAAAATAAATTATATATTCCTTTAACATGGTAACAGATCAATTAAACACATCTGCTAGAGGATCAATGATGAAGAAGTAACTTGAAAAGTGTTATGGATTATTAAACGAAATATATCAAACATGTTTTCAATTAAAATCCAATGGAGGTCTTAAAAATGAGTAAACATTGTAAAACATAACTGAGTATTCAAAAAAGTGAAAAATATTTCATGGAAATTTAATTTTCTGATGGCCACTAAACATCTATATGGTATGTATTGTGATTATTCCAATTATCATAATTTTATGCATAAAGAAACTATATATATATGGAGGCCATAGCCACAACAACAACCACATGAAGAATAACGATATCATCCAAGGCCATAAGGTTTGAAACCTGAACATAAATTCATATATATAATTAGTTATATCTTCACTTTAGAGGCTACCCTAGTTACATGTATAAAAACTATAGGGGATGAAATTTAATATTTAATAGCTGAATATTATGATGTTGTTCTATCTGTTAGTTATTTGAAGACTCAAAAAATCAAATTGTTTTCATGAGGGATAAAGATTTAATTGTGGAATAGATTGTTACCCAACATAAAGAGAGTCATTGGGTTATTTTACCTGGATATAATAAAGTTCATAGATATTAAAATTTAAATACATCACTATAAGGAGTGGTGAAATAATATCTAATAGTGATTTATATATAAAACAATAGTAGGAAATCCTAATTAAATAAATTTGAAGAAAAAATGACAAACATGCTGACAAATAAGGGATGTCGGGTATCGAATAATATAAAAATAGGAGGAGAGGATAAGTTCGTTAAAGAGGAACCACCACCCCATAACCACCACTACTTATTTTAATAGGGAGATTTAGGAAAGTAAATTTTTATAACTAGATATAATTTTTTTAGAAGAATTATAAATTACTAATCGATGTACAATTTTCTATAGATATTGAAAAAATATCCACCTACAAATTATTTATGAATGAAATGGGGTCAGACAATAGGAATCATGATAAATATGGAACTATACCATTTATTATGTAATGTTCATATGTGGTGTCCTGAAGCCAACCAATAAATCCAGGTGATGTAATTATATTTTCTATTTTGATTTATATTAGGTATTATGTGTATGGTATGACATTGTGTGACATAAGATTAAGTGTGAAAATAATTTAATAATAAACATTATAAATATCTAGTTTGATAATGATGAATCAAACTAGAGTAATGCTTCATATTACTGATACAATAGTGATACATACCTGAGGATTAAAATAATATTTTAGTTTGAAATAAATCATGTTCAACATCTCGATGGGATTTAAAATGTTGCAAATGGACGAGGAGAAGAATATAAAAATTTTGAGAAGATAATTCTTATTAATGTAAAGTGTACTGATTGTCATATAATGTTAGAAGTTATTATTAAGAGTTGTTAATGAAGAGGTAATTATTAATATCCAATGAGAAAGGGAGAATCTAGAAGATAAAGGATTATATATTATAGATGAAAACTTCCCGGCAGTTGATGATTCAATGTGAGATTTGAATAAAATAAAGAAAACATCGGGGTGAATTATGATGCATTAAAAACATTGATGAATTCAATGCATCACTCTAATAATAAATTGATTATAAATTTTTATATATTAATTCCTTATAGGTATTATTAATAAAAATGGACTTGAACATGGTGATTTATAGTAGTTCAGGGCCCAATGATCTCTTAGTCTACTATGTTGATATACTCTTAGTGAGTTTAGGGATTTTACACTAAATTCCTTTTACTAGGGACATCCACAACTGATTACTGATAGTTTATAACATTACAATAAGTCTTTGAGAAGTATTTCTAGTTCTTTTAAAAGGAACTAAATTCTCTACAACTTAATATGAGAAGATCATACTCCTTATCCAACATGACTGAATCCAATCATCTAACACTCCAATAGATCAATAGAGATAGATTATATTGAGTAAACAATTTACCATAGTTGTAGCATAGGTTTAAAAGATTTATTTTATATTTAATAATGTATATCATGAATTATAAATTCAATATTATAGTAGATTTATTCAAACAGTAACATAGAATCGACTAAACATGCCTATAAAGGTGTATGTCACCAAAGTGTAACTCCAAATAATTATTTGTTAAACATGCAGAAGATGTAACAATAAGTTTCAACATGACCAATAGCAATACTAGTGAGGCGATCAGATATATCTAAATATGTATGTCTCCAAATTGTTTCTATAATGGTGATGGCACAATGTTATATTACAATAACATATCATTTCATATATCTGAATGTATATATATGTGTGTTTGTGTGTATTTAGAAGATGATCATCTCAATATATAAGTTACTGGTTAAAATTCTCCTTGTCAAACCACTTCTAGAAATACAACATAATAAATTTGGAATATTTTAATTCAAAATCATTCAAGAGAGTAATAACTTACCTTATAAATAAGATCAACATAAAATATTTATAATTGACCTTTGAATAGATAACAAAAAAGATTGAAAATTATATTTAAATATATCTAGATCATTGTAGAAATAAAAAATAATATCTTTTATTAATAATTCATTTATGAATCATCAAACTTTGGGTACCTCTAAATTATAACAAAACAAAAAACAATGTGTTTAAAAAATATTGTTAATAAAAAATGTAGAGTTTATGAGATTTATATTTATTCCATAAATCTAGGTTTTATTTGAAATGTAATATTGATTATCCATATTCTTTGAACAAAGTAGTGTAAATGATTTATATATTTTCATTAAAACATAGGGTATCGAAACCACATGTTACTCCTAAAAATGATGGTTAGGAACATTGTTTCGAGAATAATATTAAAACACGTCCACAAAACACTGATAAATATTCTTCCGCATATACACAAATTTTGTATATT
Source organism: Viscum album (assembly GCA_963277665.1). Lineage (NCBI taxonomy): Eukaryota > Viridiplantae > Streptophyta > Magnoliopsida > Santalales > Viscaceae > Viscum > Viscum album. The sequence goes on from OY728155.1 coordinate 1,455,103,261, forward strand.
TCTAGAATAAATATTCTATAGAATATAATTTTAATGAAATTAAAATAAAAGTAAATTTATTAGTAACATACCTACAGGTTCTTGTGAGCATCAAACCGAAAATGAAATTAAAAAAAATTGTTCAATAAACACATTCTCAACAATATATTCCTTTATATGATGATAAAAACCATTACAAAAAATCATAAAATGATTATTAAAATTATAACTATTATTATAAGAAGATATTTTCACAAATATAACTAAATAAATTATAAGAACATTTCTTCCCATTCACTTTTCCCATATATAAACATAAATTATTATTATATCAAATTATCTTAGTTCTCATAAACTCCTCCAATATCAAACAAATTGGTTAGATAAATATAGAATTCTCCCATGTTTTGTGACATAAAAAATATGAGATTAAAATGTAACAATATGAACTCCCCCTAAAGTAATGATTCCATTTAAAAAAACAATTATCTAATCATGTAGTATATATACTATTTCTCAATGAATAAAATAATTATTTAATATATTAATTCATTTACCACATGTTATTATTAAGATAAATTTACCAAAGAAAAAAAATATTTGAAAAATATATTCTAAGAAATAAAATATTTTCATAAAATAAAACAATTTCAACTAAATTTATTTACATTACATATTTGAAAAATAATTAATTATTACTCATAATAATATACTAGTTTTACACATTTAATGAGATAATTAAATATTAAATACATGATTATGTAAGATAAAAATTTTCTTATATTTTATAATTCTATACAACATAATGTGAAATTAAGAAACAATTTTTAATACTCAATTACTAATAATGATATTTAATTAAAATATAATAAAAATTAACAGTAAACTACCCTAATAAATATATACCCTTGTGTTAGGAAGGATTAGTTCTATAATCCAAGCATTCCAATCATTTATCTTTTTATCTCAAATCTTATAAAACATTGTGTAGTTGTTCTATACTTATTTGAACATATATAGATCTCTGATATATTGTAAAAGATGAAAACTATTCAAATGATAACAATATCAATTTTTCAATGTCCAACATAGTAATATCTTCCCTTCTGAGTAATTGTATCTAACATAAAATTTCTACTTTAAACTCATCAAATTCACCTTTTGAAATTAAACAATATTTTAGATTATGAAAATCATATTTATGTAATTCAAATGCCTTTTTAGATGAATCCAAATTATTATGTGGCTTCAATTTTTCTTCATTCAATGTTTTATTGTCAAACTGTATCTCTTAATTCAACTTTTGATATAACGAAAACTCCCTTTCATTGTAACAATTAACATTCTTATATTTTTTATAATATTTTTAAAAGGAATCCTTAATATATTAATCTATCTATTATCTTAAAAGATTATAAGAAATATAACATTTAATTTTCATATGGGAAAGAATTTCCTCTTGACTTGAGGTTCTTGATCATTTTACCTTTTCATGGGCTTATTTTAAATGTCATTGAACAAAGTATTTTGAAGAAGACATATACATAATTTAAAAGGTTTTACTAAGAAGATTATATAGTTTTAAATAGTAAATGTTATGTTTTTTCTATCACATTGATGATGACTCTTCACATCCTTGAGGAAAAATTATAGAATAATCATTAAAGTTAGTAAATTATTAATGGATATTTTTACAGAAACATGTATATTTGATGGAATGTATAATGGAATAAAATAATATATTAAATAAAACAAAATTTAAATATTATAATTGGAAAAAAAAATTAAATATGAATATATAATTCATTTTTTAATTAAGCAATAATTGCATTATTTTAATATTAGAGTATTTCTAAATATAATTTAAATTTCAGAAAATCAATTTTACAATTACTTAGACTAGGATGTGATTCAAAGAATATAAAAGTATTTTTCAATTAAACATAGACTATATATCTCGCACTATATAATATATTTAATGCACTGGAATCATATATATATATATATATGTGTGTGTGTGTGAAATTGATAATGGAAACATTCATAGTTTAGAGAGACCAGTTAAAAGGAATTTTTGACAATGATCTACTTTCGAGTTGATCAATTATTTTTTAGAGATTTCATATATAAATTGATTGGAACAAATTGATATTTTAAAATTTTAGTTATGTGTTTTATTCCTATAAAACATCAAATAAAATTTCCTTTTAGTAACCACATAATATTCGGTCTAGGAGTTTTCTGAACTAAAATTTTTAGAGACAATACATATTTATTTTGTGTAAATTATTCTATTCATGTTACAAAATTCTATTGAATAGTATAAATTATTAAGAGCATAAAATTATGTATTTCGAAAATTGAATTAATTTTTTTAATTTCCATTAATTTTAAAAGAATAAAATTTTAACAGCATACACTATTTTAATAATTTAACTATGAAAAAAATAATTCCTATAAAACTTTGGACCTTCACCATTACTACCAATTCTATGTATTATTGTTTGAATATTATTTTACAATGAAATTGATTCAAACAATTTTACCTTTTAATAATAATTATTAATTGTATTATTTAATTTATTTACATAACTCAACAATTCATTAATTTTAACATCATATAGATCACATTATAATATGGAAGTATTAGATTTTAAATTCCCATGAGGTTTTGAAAAATTACATTTTTTCTATAGAATATAGTATTATAAAATTTTCTAATATTATTATGGTATGATTTAAGGATTTATAATTTACTTTTATCAAGTGATAACATATATTAAGTTCCCCATAATATTATTTGGAATTAAAAATATTAAGTGAAAGAATATTCTACTTCACCCGTATGTTCAATAAGACATAGATTTCTGTTTGATTTTTATGCTCTACCTCCATGTCTGTTGTAGATTAATCATTAGAACCCAAAGTATCACTCTGAATTTTATTCATAACTTTATTTCCTTTAATTTAATAGTTATAACTCATTTTATTTTTCATCATAGGACATTTATACATTCTGTTTCTTTATTCCTTTTCTTTCACAACAATTATCTTTATCATCAATTTTCCTTCTCATTTTGTACAATTTTTCAAATCTCTTAAAAAGATCTAATAAATATTTGTTTGATTATATATAATTAATCAGATTATTCATCCATGGTATTTCTTAGAGTTTCTTAATTTTTTTATTGAAACATGATTTTCAGTTTCACCTTGCATCTCCTCTTCTTGCAACATCAATGTACCAATCATTTCATTAATTAACAATTTATTAATTAGAATATATTTCTCAATATAAATTTATATAGCATTCAATTTTGAAGATAATACTCTATGTACCAATAAAGTTTGATCTGATTATGAAATTTTAATTCCCAATGTTGAAGCACTATTGAATATATCTATGAGTATCCAATTCATTTATATAATTATTTCACCATAATTCTTTCTAAAAGTACTAAATTTCAACTTTATTATAGTATACCTTAATTCCATGACATTTATAGTTTCTTCATTGTCAAAAATAATAGCATAGACATTTCATAGGTAGTATAAATTTGAGAAACTCTATTAACATCATCAATTCCTAATCAAAAAACAATAGAATTCATTTGTTTTTTTATTAAGATCATATTTTTGTCTGGATCACTATTTAATTTTTTAAAACATTCTATAGGAATTTAGAATGTCTTGACATCCTATAAATTAATTAATATTCAATGATATTTTAGATATATAATCATGTGAGATTTCTAACATCCATAATTATATCTATTTAAATAAGGATCACATATCATTGATATACCTTCTCTATGATCATACATTATCTGATATTACTTATTCTTAATCATTAACTCAGACTTTTTAGTGCCAAAATAAGTCATCAAGATTCAACAAGTGCCACACACAAATATATAACATTCATTTCTCCGTTTTTAAATAATTTGATTAATTTATTGATATAATGATAGATCCTAATCTTCATATATCACTTGCTGATAACATAATAATTTAATATAAAAAATGTAGAAATAGTGTACATCCTTTGATACCTCGTGTTAGTATCAAGTAGAATGAGATTTCAAAAATACAAATATCACTAATAGTCTCCATATATAGATACAAAATATTTTGGTAGATATTAATAATATGATGATAGAAGTGTTGGGGAGGGGGGGTGAATTGTGATCCTTAAAAACAATTTATGAGTTCAATGCATCCCTCTTCACATTAAAATATTATATATTAATATTTATTAAATTTTATTATGAAGTGGAACTAAATAATTAAAAGAAACAAATATGTATAGTGGTTCATGTCATAAAAATTGTTATTCCACTCCACTTGTACACTGTCAACTCGTTTGGTAATTTTATTTGGGATTCCTTTTTATAGGTACATCCATAACTAAGTACATTTAGTTGATACCTTTGATATAAGTGTTTTAAAAGATCTTCTAGTTCTTTTAAAAGGAATATAATTATCCACAATATAGTGTGAGAATATGATACTCATTCACCTCCACGATAGAGTTTAAGTAATTGTATATTTAATAAAACAATGGATATTGATTCTATTGAGAACAAAAAAACCTCACATTGTTGAAACATGGAACTGCCAGATGAATTTTTTCTTAAGTAATGTATATTAGGAAATTGAACTTCAATGTGAAACAAAATTTATTCACACAGTAAACATGGAACCACTAGATTAATGTAAAAACATGAAAACCTCTTTAACGTAACTATGAAAAATTATTTTTCATTCATGCACAAGAATATGTAACAATAAGATATAGAGGTGGTAAAAATAATAGTAGTGATCCGATTAGATAAATATAATGTTGTATGTCTCCAAAGTGTAGTTTTGATGGTGATGATATGATGTTATTTTACAAACACACAGATTTTTATATATCTGTATATATGTGTGTGTATATAAATTCCTAGAAGATGGTCATCTCAATATTTTTACTATAGTTAGAGTTTCTATAAGTCAATCTAATTCTAGATATATAATATAATAACTCAGGAATATTTTAATTCAAAATCATTTAGGTGAGTCATAACATATCTTATAAATAAATAATATTTAATCTATCGAGAATGACACTTTGATCTGATCACAACACAGAAATTAAAAGATATCCACATCCATTGTTAAATTTTTATAAATCATTTATCATATATTTAATTAAAACTCTATTTTTGAATAGTCAAACATTGGGTTCCTCCATGTGATGACAAACATCATAACATCATGTTGACAAAATACGATTATTAAAAAATGTAGGGTTAATGAACATTAAGTTTATTCCTTAATTGTAGGGTTTCATCCAAATATGAGGATGATTATCAATACTTTCCAAACACCATAGGGTAAATAATACATATGTTTTCTACCAAATGTATGTATTCAAAACCATACATCACTCTTATAATCATAGTTCGTAAAGACTTTTTAAAAAGTGTCCTGAATAATTTGAAAATTATTTTTCCAGATTTCAATGAATTTTTATGCTATTAAAAATAAGTATTATAATGAATATAATTTTAATGAAATTTAACTAAAATAATATTTATTAACAACATATTTTTGGGTGACTGCAAGCATCAAAACCGAAAATATATTAACAAAATTGTTGAATCAATGCGTTCTCAATATGGGATATATATAAAAATTTAGAAATAATTTATATGGATATTTTAATGAAACTTTAATAGGGTAAAATGGGGTAATAAATGATAAATGTTCTCTATAAAAGGCTAAGATAGAGGAGGGACTATTGTCCTTAAAGTGGACAATGAGGGTTAACATGTTTGTGTTGTCAATGAACTTCCTAGTTATTTTTCAAAATGTTCCAAAAATTAATGGATTAGTCCCATTGAAATGGATTGATTAATAAGTATAGGAAGAATAAAGTTATCCTTATAAAAATAAACATGTCCCATCATCATTGTGGAATCATAGATTTGGCCCATAATAGATACATACCTAGTGACCTATTTCCTACACTCAATCACATGCCTTTTATAGATAAGGTCGACCATTATGACCATTAGCATTGATACTTCTGGAGAAAAGCCAAAATTCTCCTTCATTCTGCATTAAGATATAATTTCATTTCAATTATATATAGGATGTAGTTTATGGTTAAATTCCTTTATATTTTTTTATCTTTCTGGAGATTCAGCCTAAACATTAACTATTTAAATTTTACTTTTATCCCCTGATAACTTGAGCTGCAAGGAAAGATGTTAATATAACGGATAATAAGAATAAGATCATAATGTCCAAGGATATTGAAATTAATGTTTAAATATTCGATGATACTACTTGGGTTTCATTATATGTTTCACGACAAAATTAAAAAATACCCACCCACACTTAGATTAGTGATATATTGTTGATACATAATACTTATAATTCAAAAAAACACTATGATACCAAATTCTAGAATTTTAATTTGACTAAATTTAGAAATTAATTTTTTTATTGAGTGAATATAGTTAATAAATATAATATGGAATCAATTATTTATGATTTTTATTTTTTAGTCACATGTATATGATATATTCCCTTACATTTTTTGTTCACAATTTAAGAATTTCTTGGGGAATAATTTTTTTATTACACATGCCATGAACGATTGTTTTATGTTTCATACTGTTATTATTCGTTGATTTTGAAAAATAAATTAGAATATTCTATATTGATAAATATTTCTTATGATTGCTTAAGACATGTTACCTATTAATAAATTTATTTTCCCTGGTAAAAAAATTATTTTAAAAAATTACATTTAAATTTTTTATGGAATTTTTTAATTTATCAATTATCCGTGATACATAATTAATATTTATCCTATATTGACCCATTAAATACCATGAGTATCCATTAATAGGAATGAGACACATTACAATAATAAATTATCTATTCCTACCCTTATTGTAGTATCATTGATTATTATCAATGTTCAAGTGTTTGGGAGAGGGAGTTTATAGTAAAAGAGGATGCACATTCTTGAGGGAAATTTTTTTGGTTCATTCATTGAGTTTTGGTAATTGTTAATGTAATTATTTATCTTATTTATATATAAACACTATATAAAAAAGAGAAGACAAAAAGTTGGTTTCATTTTGGAGGTTCATAAAGAATCATTACAAGATTGATTATTTTTATCATTTAGGGAAGGGTGGTTGAGGTGATAATATTTCTAACACAATTATACAAAAAATATTCCAATTATTATGAAAAATTTGATAATGAATAAAATAGTGGGGAGACTCATCTGGTATTCTTTTAATGTGTCATGACCTTTACATTGAGCATGTGATGTGTGGAAGCTGTAATTTATAGGAGGATAATGTTGTTTTTCATTACTTGGCTTATCATATAGAATATATTAGAGAAAACTAATAATTTTAGAATAAATGTATCATATTAGTCAATTACCAACCATCCTTAATATTTAGAGTCAAATGATAAAAATTTGAAAGTACGTGGGTTTTTAGGGATTTCTGTATCTAATAAGAGTAGAATGTAGTCCCCAATCACAGTAATAAGTATAGGAAATGTAATTATGGAATGAGCACAACTCCACTTAATTATAACAATTATTTATGAGAACGAGAATCAAAGTGAGGTAAATAAAAACATGGTGTGTTTAATGAAGATAAAATTAGATGCTTGAATATAGGATATGATAACTTCCATCATTTTTCATGATAAATATTTAATTAAATTGTGACTACTGATGAGTTATATTAATTTTTTTTTCTGACCCATGAAAATTGTTAGGTGTTCTACACTTTTGTTCCATTGAATTTATAGCTTTATTTTGTGTATATGTTTATTATTATTCTATTTTCTATTTTAAATTTTAGTATTTGGCCAATAATTGTAAATTAAACTTCTAATTGAATTGAAACACACTTTGTGAACCCCATTGGGCCCACATGTTATTATGTGATTGATCTTATGGATATACAAGTCATGTACCCCAACTTTGTACATTTCAAGATTGGTTGTAAATAGTTTAATTAGGGGGTTTGTGATATTAAATGGATTGGGAAGGCCATTAGTGGATTACATGAGGAATATGGATAATGAGGATAAGAGGTAAAATATGGTTCTTCAATGATGTAGGTATGTTAATGGATGTTAAATTTTTGTGGTATGGATAGTGGTAAAATGGGATAAATGTGATGAATGGAATGATCCATGGAAATGTGATAAATCATATAGTGCCCTTGTGATGTCCTTTTTTGTTAAAAATGTTAATGATGATGAACCATTGAAAATATAAATTAATAGTATTTGGGATAGTGGACTAATTCTCTACTCCCTTTGATAATCCAAAATGAGGCTCCAACATCCCTATGTGTAGTAGTTTTTAGAGAATGGACTAATGCTCCTGATTTTATGTGTATGGACATTGAAATAAATTTTATGGTTGGGATGGTCAAACATGGTGATTTTAATCCTGGTTGGATTCATTGAATGAAGCACCATGTTTTCCATCCTATAACCCATTGACATGTGGTTCAGACAAATGATGCAGTAAAAAGTAGGTTTGATGAATATGGTTAATGAATTGAACAATGAATATAATTAAGTCGCTTAAATATTTTTAGTTGATGGAACCTGGTTTATTTTTTTGTTTCCATTATTATCTATACTACTTAACACAAAATATTATACTGGGTGTTTGTAGACACTGTTGGTGTTGGGCTAATTTTTTGTACTCACACCCTGCACAAGAGAGCCATTGGGCACCTGAATGGAATTCATGGAGTCTTTTCAGGATAAGGGGAAAGTATCTTTTATAGAGGGTCAATTTGGGGTAGAAAAAATGTTTATAAATAAAGGGGCTCGACATAATGTCAGATACCATCTTGGTGATTAGTTATTATTTAATTAATTTTTGGTATCTTTTAAACATGTAACTATTTGACATGACATAAAATATTTACTCTTTTATTGTTTTCATGTACCACATTTAGGGAATTGTTTTAGTGATTCTTGATTATTGTGTATATTTTTCGATTATTTATTATTCTTTCCATTGGGACTTATTATAGTAAATAGGGTATAGTATCCCCACGTTTTACATTAAACCCATTCTTCTAGTCGGTAGCCTCTAGAAAATGGAAAGGTATTCATTAGGTCATGTGTTGAACTAGTATGAGGCACAAGATTAGTGACACCCAGGTTAGGATGTTATAATGTTGTATTAGAGGAGGTCCCTATTCTGTTATTCATTATATTTATGGAAGGTGTAAAGGAAAATATGAGTTGTAGGAACATATAAGTGATATAGGAATTGGATTTTCTAACCCATATATGGTGGAAAACCTAAGTACCTAGGTTGGGATTATTGTTCATGATTTTTTCCATTACATTTGGATGTTATTTCACCTCGGGTTATACAATTGTCCTACGATTTTAGTAATATATATGCTTTTAAATTTGGCCTCCATGGAAGAATGATTTTATATGAAAGAATCATCATAGGCACACAGATATATGTGACATGAATCATGTTAGGAAAACAAGTGAAAACATGTTATGGTTAGGTTTGGTAATTGAAAACAAATTTTTCATTTTACTGTGATTTTAAATAAAATGTTATTTATAATGATGATATAATTGTATATAGAATCATGAAATGTTTTATGTATGGTTAAATTTGTGTTTAATGAATGTTGGGACTTTTAGGTTTATTTTACACCATGTTAGTCTTGTCCTAGTATAGGGACAGTTGAGAGTAGTGTTGAGGTTGTGAACATATCTGTTGGGATAGTAAGTGTGGAGTCTGTTGTTGATGGAGAGTTACAAGGATTTTTTTGAATTCAGAGAATCGTATGTTATATGTTTTTAGATTTTATTTTTTGATTCTTGATATATACCTCTATAATGATATGTACGGTTTTTGTTATGTGAATACATCATAAAGGATGCTCATATTGTATTGGGGAATGATCTAATTTTTATTTTAGGTAATAGGGGGAAGAGAAATTACATGATAAATTCTACAAATTTTTGAGGTTTACGGAGTGAGATCAAAGGGGGTATGCCCTAAGAATGTTCACCCAGAATAGTCTATTTTAGCTGTAGCACCCTCAAACATTATCAAGTGAAGGTTCACCTATGATTTATGAGTTCTCAATTGAATCCATAATATAAATAATATATCAGTTAGAGACCCTAAATGAGAAGAGAGTTAACGTTGAATGACATAAAGAATTATTAATGTGATCTACTATTCTATCTTCTTCATGGATTTTCACCATTTATCGCCTATACTGACATGAGATGATGAGGTTTTGGATATAAATTTTTATAAAGGTATTAATGGTTAGACTATGTCCCAGGTAAATATTATTCATTCAGATGATGTTTGTTGAGGTGATGTATTATAATCACATTCAGAAGGGAAACTGATTGAAATTTCTAGTTGTGTGAAAATAATTTCTTTTAGGTGATCTATTAGAATTTTTTCCAATATTTGGAAGCTATATTGTGAGAATTTACATCAGAGTAGTTGTAGTAAAAGTATCCATCGAAGAAGAACTATCTCTCAAGGAGGTAGTATAGTTTTTTTTACTATCAATGTGGATGATAGGGCCATATTCAAAGTTAGTTTCCTCAACCACCAATGTAATAATGATAATTTTTTTAGGATTACTTCTATATGGACGTTATATAGGAACCCGCAACAGGTGGGATGTGGTGGTGAATCTAGGCCAATACATATCCATGGAAGGGTCCAGCTACCTTTTATCACTTAGGCATTTCGAGTTCTACTATTTTAAATAATTAGGGTGGGGGAATTCTATTTAAGGATGAGAGAATCCATATTGTAAAGGTAGTACATCCCTATAAACTTATACAAAAGCCCAGTGTATAGGATTATGTTATCGTCATTTAGTTTAACCTACACCTGGTAGTGGGGAGGCTGAACAATCAACTGTTTCTGGTACGATTCTTATAGCTTACACACTTCATAATGTATTTTGACATAGAAGGAAATAATTATTTTATATATTCTTATTTCATAAGTGTTTTAAGTATAATTTTTGAGACTATTTGTGGGACCAAGAAAATCAATACACCATTGTGGGTGTCATAGGAGGACATCTGTCTTTTTAGGGTATGTTCTATCTAGATTGGTGAGTTCCTCTTCCTTTTGAAATTTTTTGTGATTGAGATGTCTTTTTTTAAACTAATAGTTGGGATTGGTTATTGGTGTTTTATAGATCCCATATTCACTGCTTCCACTCTATGATAATTTTCACATCTCTTAAGGGTGAAACATAAGTTAAACATAGGGAATATTATATGTAAGAGGGTCGTGCACGACTAGTTCCTCAGTAGTTAAGAGATCACACAGAAAAGTTTAATGTATTTTTCTTGATGATATGGGAGTTGGGAAGCCTGTTTTCCCCTATTGTGGAATAGTTACCGACATGATTCCTAAGGACATCTCAGAGTTTTCACCAGTGATGGATATCATGTTCACAGTTGCATTAATTCCTAGATCTTTTACAGTATCTATCATGCCTTATAGGATGGAATTAGAAAGAATCAATATAAAAAAATTATATAGAGAGTTATAGGGTGAGGTATTTATCCATCCATGTATGTGGCCTTGGGTTTCACAATTTTTTATATCCATGAAGGATGATGGCACATTGCAATTGTGTCCTGATTACCGAATGTTGAATTGGATGATGACTAGAAATTAGTTTACCCTACAAAATATTGATAAATTAGTTTATTAGACTATGGTTCTCGAGAGTTATAAATGATTTATTTGAGGTCGGGTTATCATCAGCAATGGTTGATACATTTAGATATATCACAAACTACTTTCAAGAGTAGGTTTGGTATGTGTGTGTTCTCTATGATGTCATATAGATTAGAAAAAACTCTATAAATGTTTATGGACATGATGAACTGAATATTAAAAAAATATATGGATCATTTTGTGTCTATTATCAAGGATAATATCTTGGTGTACTCTCATACTCATGAGGATCAATCCAAACAACATGACATCATCTTAAGTACAATGAGAGGGATTCATCAATAATCCAAGAAATCTAAATGTAGTTTCTTCTTCAAAAGAGTAAATTTTATGGCTCACATAATCTATGAGAATGATGTAACAGTAAACCTAGAGAATGATAAAGTACTTGGGTCATGGTAGCATCTAATAAATGTTTTTTTATATCTAATTCATTTTGTAATTGGTAGGTTCTTCTTGAAGGTTAGCCAACGATTTTTTTCATTGGTAGCACCACATTTCTGCTCGACCAATAAGTGTATAATATTTTAGTGTTATGATTCATGTAAGAATTTATCTATGTAGATGAATAAATTATTGGCTACTGTATTTATTATGATCCTATCTAAGCCATGTGTGGTGTATACCTTGTTTTTTGAAGTCTCCAGAATCAGACAAGGTGTAGTGCTGATACAAAGAGATTGATTCGTGATGCATGGGTCAGGATAGATGATGCCACAAGAATTAAATTACCATTTACCAGGTCTTGATATAGATATGATGGTTTATGAATTAATGTATTGACTGCATTACCAGTTGTTAGTAAGTTTTGTTGGTTATAATAAACATAAAATTTTAAACAACATTCTTTATCAATGAGATTTATTTTTCTATAAATATAGATGGGTTGTGTATATGGAGTCATTGGATTTGTGATAGCATTTATTTATGGAAAGGAAATTAGTTTTTCAAAATATTTGATATGGAATACACAAACATAATCTATCTAGGATTCTAGTTCTGAGCAATAGATGATGGATTTGTTTGCTGAGATGCATAGAGAGATTTAGGAGGGTCATGATATGATTAATCTCAAATTCTTTTCTATTGAGTCAACAATCCTCATCCAGATCACGAAGAGGAATTAGGGGTATCTATATTGTTTTTCCTTTAGGAAAACCCTCTATTATGGGGAGTCACCTTCTTCATAGAAAATTGATTAAGATGAGATCGTTTATGTTCATGTCCATGTCCTTGAGCCTACATGAATGTGAATAAGATTATGTGTTGATTGAATGCCTAAAATTGTGTGGTGTTGCATGGTTTTACAAAAATTTATCATTATCTGTATATATAATAACGTTTTTTTAAGTATGAATAATGTTGTTGCATGTTTTTGAAATAGTTTTACACCTGTGAGTAGGTGAAGGATGAATTTCAGTGGCTAGAGGGTTGTGATAGCTATTACCCATTACAAAATAGAAGTTGTATGATGTCAACATGGACATTGTAATTGGTCTTCTAAGGATCCCTCAGAATAATGTCATAATTTGGTTGATAGTGTACCAGTTGAAAATAGTGGCCCATTTCATTCCAATTTGGACAATATTCATGATTGTTCTATTGGGTGACTTATATGGTCAGGAGATAGTGACTTCACATGGAGTTTCAGGAAGTATATATTTAGTTCATTAACCACATTTTCATTTTTTATTATGGTATGGATTAATGAATTTTCAGGGAACTCATGTGTTTCTAGTTATAAAAATCCACATGTAGATAGATGGTAAATTAAAACAAATTATCCTAGTGCTAGAGGACATACTGAGAGCGTGCATCCTTGATTATGGTGGATCATGAGAATATAACATGGTGATTATTTATTTAACATATATGAATAGTTATTGAGAGACTATTCAGATGTGACCATTTGAGAATATCTATGTCAAATCATTTAGATCATCGTTGTGTTGTATAGAAGCTCATGCGTCAATGTTTTTTTTGGATTATGTCTCTCGAAGGAGATGCAAGAGACATTTCAATTGATTCATAAAAATATATGGATATGGCTAATGTAAGGAATAAGATGTATGCTGATTGATGTCATTAACCTCTTGAGTTTCAGTGGGTGATCATTTATTTCTTTTAGTGTTATTGAGATTGGGGCACCATCGGGTTTCCAAACAAGGGAATATGGATCCTATGTAGGAGGGGTGGATTGTTATTTTGGAGAGGATTGGAAACATTTCTTATTGAGAGGATATTCTATAGAGGTAGGATAGTATAAAATATGTTTTTCATGTTTCTTAGCTTTAGAAATATCAAATCAACCATAATCATGTTATTAATAATGATGATGTTCTGGTTGATACTGACACCACCTTCACAAATCATCTGGATCATATTTTAGATTGTAGTGATAATTTTTTGTGGTGTAAGGAATTTTCATTAGTTTGAGAATTGTGCTTGCATATAAATTTTGAGGAGGAAACATGGCAGATAGAGGAAGATATGTGGTACATGTAGCCTAATCTTTTTACCTTCTAGGTTTACCAATTCTTGAGATTATATTTATAGAATGAGTTGTAATAATGTGTCATGATTATAAGATCTTAAACATTGTTGATGTATGTTTTCACATTATTATTCATTTATAATACATTAATTTTGAATTATTTATTGTGTCCCTAGTGTATGAGTGGGATCAAGGGATTCCAAATGTTTTTTAACATGAAAATGAAAATGAATGGACATATAGTGCATGTTTTATGGAAATAACAAATTTAGATTAACAATGTTCCTTATATGTGTGGGGGTGTAGCATCTTAGATAGAACAGAGGTCATTAACATCACACAAGATAAAAATAATGTTGGCCTCTCTATATAACCAATAGTTTAGGATCTATTTTGGACAGATGACAGTCCACAAGAACCACATGGTATTTTAAACTCTGTGGTTTCCCTTAGAAGTTTGTGTGACCACGCCCCCTTTAAGAAGGGGCAGTTGAACAATTGTCACGTGGTTTGGAAAAACTACAGCAAACCCGTGCACCTTAAAAAAGTGGTAAAAATTCCCATTTTTCCCTATGGACCTTTAAGTTTTTTTAACACAATATTTCTCCATTTAATTTTATTGTAGTCTTGGTTATGAAACATTAAACCCAAATATCACCATGTATTATTCTTCCTCAATTAATGTCTATTAAGAGTGTCATTGGTTAGGAATCAAAGCTAAGTTTATGTCAAAAAATCCACTTCATTTAATTTTATAGATGTTTCTTGGTTGAATTATTTATCTCTTGATGAATCCATAATCATTTACTTCACTAGAGTGTTCTTGATTTGAGAATTGAGGTGTGATTGAATATAAATAAGGGTCATATTTATGAAAGGAGTTGTCTAGGAACCATAGGTGTGTGGTCTGCCCATGTTTTCTATATTTTGGATACATTGTTCCGGGGAATATGGTTGTGAAATTTCACTATTTTGTAGTGAATATTTTATTTTACCTATAATTATAAGTCAATCCAAAAAAATAATTGAAAGACCACTAAGAATACATATTGGGTTTGATTATTATTTTGAGGTTTATCCTATGGACATTCATGGGGTGTCCCATTCCCTTAAACATGTGGACATGTGTTGTGAAATAGATAATTGTGAGGTTTGTTATATTAGACTAATTATGATGTTGTTTAATGGATTTTTTAAATAATATGGGTAATGTTTTTATGTGAAAAAATTGGGCTTAACCATGATGTGTGTTGGTTAAGGGATATTAAATTGGTGTGTTATGAATAACTATAATGTGGTTTAAAATTGATGAATGGAATGAAACATAGAAATGTGATAAATAGTATTGTTCACCTATTATTTCCTACCTTGTTAGAATGTATAATGATAAAGACACTTTGAAATTGTGAGAAAATGGTTTTTGAGATGATGGAATGATGATCAAATCCCACAGGTGAGCAATAATGATGCTCAAGTTTCCCCTATACATAGTAGTTTTTAGATAAATGACTGATGCTCATTACCCCAGGGATATGTACATTGAATTCCATATCATGGATGGGATGTTCAGACATTCAATTTGGAATCTCAGTGGTATTCACGGACTGAGGCTCCTTGTTTTCCAATCTCTGACCCATTGAATGTTGGTTTAGTCTAATGAAATTGGATGAACCAGGTCTGATGTATAAGGGAAAAAATTGGAATTATGATTAAAAGTGATTGACTTTAATAATCATAAAGGATGTAACCCGGTTTATTTTGCATTTTTTCATTTTTATCTGTACATTTGTATACATGGTAATAGAATACATATTTTTTATAAATTGTTTGGTGGTGGCCTATAGAATTGTACACAATCCCATTGTAACATCCCTGTTCCGGAAGCCACCTAGTGGCGCCCCGTATCTGGTTGGTCACATGTTCTCAAGCGCATTTTCCCAAACACCAGAGGCTTCTAACTAGCAGCGAGGGACTTATGTGTGATGGTGGGGAAACTATACCCTCATTGGAAGAGTACACAGTGGAAGAAAAACTAATAGATAACAGCAGAAACCATAACCATCATACAAGAGTAAACAATAAATATCAGAAGACTAACAGTAAACAACTGGAGCATGCAAACATGTATATAAAATGATGCATGATACATATTTCTATGAAATAATCCAAAAAATTAAAAATGATGAATACAGTACTAAACTAAAGTGCAAAAGAAAAACCGGTAAACTCTCATCATCTCAAGCCACATCTGGGTCCCATGCTCTCCTGCTCCACAACAAGTCATGTACCTGATGTAAAAGGGTGCTTGTTCTTATCTATACCCGCAACAACATAATCTATTTGGGACCAAAAGCATGAGCCAAATATGGTGTGAGGCAAAGTATTAATAGGCAACTACCCATAGATCTGTTCGTAACCGTTAGTGATTATATGGCAGGTAAAGTATAGTAGGCAGTAAACAATAAGCAGTAAATAGGATAAAACATAGCAGCATCAATACATAGTCTCTATCATATAATCTACAAACCAGAAACAACCAATCAAGCAAGTAGAACAAAAAGGTAACCTCTGGGTAGTTCTCAAAGTCTAACCACTATGGTTCAACCTATATGTACTAGCAAATCTTTTGGAGGAACACACAGTCTAACCCCTCTTGTTAACCTAAGGAATAGACTCTCTGAGGAAGCACTCACCATCAATTCTACCTAAAGTCTCGTATCTTACTAATGGATCTATGTGGATGCACTCAACGTCTCATTCCCCCTGTGGCCCATGTCGAGAAACTATAGAGTCTATGTGGAAGCAATCAATGTCAATTCCCCCTATAGTCTTGCATCGAAAATTAAAGACACTCTTGAGAAGCCCTTATGTCCATTCTCCCTATGGTCACTACATTATGTTATCACATCCCTATGTAAAATAAAAAGGAATAGCGTGCGTATCGGACCAAGTAAACCTCAATAAATACTTGGATATAATTCTAAGGGACAAAAACATAATATTTTAATAGTTCTATTATCCTACAACTAGGCATGACAACTAGAAAAATGCCAAACTAGAAAATCAATCATTGAAAAACATCCAGAGAACAGTAAAAGAATTACCCTACACACAAGAAATAACCTCTAATCAAGAAATCAAGCAAAGCAGGCAAACAACATGGGAAAAATAGGAAACACGAAATACCCCGTTCAAGGGTATTGTTCTATATTGTAAAAAATATTCACAGACATCGTATGGAAAGGCACAAACCACCTACCTCGATTCTAAGAGAGTGATATACGTGAACAATGATGATTTATTCTCTTTATAATTTCAATGATCTAAGAAAACGTCAAAAATGATGATCCAATGATAATATGAGAAAGAGGAGTAATTGGATAACAAGGATCTAGGAGAAGAGAGATCTTACCACTGCCGTCCCAATGCAACTGACGAATGTCGATTGAGAGAAAAGACAGAGAAACGAGATATCAGAGAAGATTTGAGGCAGTACGGATTCTCTCAGACGAACAAAACCTGCAAGAAAGGTGTTCTATCCTTCAGGCGTGACATCGGTGCGTTTAATGAAAAAAATATACACGGCTTGTACTTCAGGGGTATGTGGCATGTACTCTATTATTCCATACTCCGCTTTAAGCAGCCTCCACATCACACCTTCACATTGTATGTGTGTCCTGGACAAGATAATCACATGGCATGGCGTGACAAGGGAGTACACGGTGTGTACTCAGAAAGTACATGACGTGTACTTAAATTTTTTTTTTCAGAAACCCCTCTTTTCTAAAAAACTCCATGAAAAAGGAATACATACCTGAAACAAAGATCCTGGATGTTTCAAAATTCCTCCTTAAAGAAACTAATCACCAAATTTCCATTACGAGGCAGAGAAGAAGAAACCCCGAACAGCTCCGACCACTATGATCGTACCTCGACATCCCTTTCCCAGGTCTCATCATGTACTCGCTCGTTCTGCCATATCACCCTTACTAGATTAATTGACTACCCACGAAGAACCATCATACTGCGATCGACAATCCGGATATTATGCTCCTTAGACGATGCATCATCTTCGATCTAAACCTCCTCAGGCTGAAATACAAGAGACGGGTCTGAAAAGTAACATTAGAGCTGAGAGAAGTGGAAGATGTCATGCATGGCCTGGTTCCTCTAAGGTAATTGCAACCAATAGGAAACCATCCCAACTCTCTTAAATACCTCAAATGGACCGACGTACCACAATGAAAGATTACACTATCTATGAATCATCTTGTGTCTCAACCACGGTGCGACCTGTAGAAAAACATGATCCCAGACCTCATACTCTGGAGGTTGTCTCCGCTGATCAGCATAAGACTTATGTCGAGACCGTGTTGTATCCATCCTCTTGCGAATCAACTCTACTTCCTCTAAAGTCTCCTGAACAAGATGAGGTCCCAACAAAGCTGCCTCTCCAGCCTCCATCCAGCATAATGGTGATCAGTATGGCCTACCGTACAACGCCTCGTAAGGTGCTATCTGAATAGTCTCCTGAAAACTGTTGTTGTAGGCAAACTCCATCAAAGGGATATGATTCTCCCAAGAACCGCCAAAGTCTATAATGCATGCTCAGAGCATATCCTCAAGAACCTAGATTGTACGCTCGGACTGGCCATCAGTCTGGGGATTGTATGCTGTACTCAAAAGTACTTGTGTACTCAAGGCCTTCTGAAGTCCCTACCATAACTGAGAAGTAAAACGGGCATCCCTGTCTAAAACAATGGAGTGTTGAACTCCATGATGACGTACAATCTCTCATATGTATAGTAGTCCTAGATCATCACCATTGAAGGTTTCCTTGATCGGTAAGAAGTGAGAAACCTTTGTAAGCCTGTCGACGACAACCCAAACAGCATTGTTCCCTTGGGAAGACCTCGTCAATCCGGTCATGAAGTCCATCGCGAAATCATTACACTTCCACTCCAAAATTGGTAACTGCTGCAAAAGGCATGCTGCTTGCTGATGCTCCGCCTTCACCTACTGACATGTAGAACACCTCAAGATGAAACCAGCAACATCCCTCTTCATACTTGGCCAATAGTAATGGTGGTAATGGTCTTGATACATCTTTGTGAGGCCAGGATAAACTACCCAAGATGATGAATGAAAATCTAGCATCAGCTCCTTGCGTATGTCGGGTGGCACCCATACGCATCCCTAGAAAGGAAAGATCTAATCCTTTCCCACTATCCATCCAGGAAGAGGGTCCCCTCCTGACACGCTCTCACGTAGGACTATGCCTTCTGAGTCTGATAGCCGCCTCATCCGCACCTGATCGAGAAGTGTAGAGGTAACAGCTACAGATGATAGGTCTGTCTGTCCCTGTATGTCATGCACCACCAGATGAATCTCAGAGAATATATCCATATGCTTCCACTCACGGATCGCCTCCTGAACTTCCCTAATCTGAGTTCTCCTACTCAACACATCTTCCACTATGTTGCCCATTCCCGGTGTATAGGAAAGTGTGAAATCAAAATACTGAAGCTACTCAACCCACCTGTGATGTCTCAGATTCAGATCATTCTAGGTGAAGATGTACTTGAGACACTTTTTTTTGGTAAAATCCATAAACATATATCCCAGAAGGTAATGTCTCCAACAACGTAAGTCATGAACAACAGTTTCCAACTCCAAATCGTGCGTCGGTTAGTTCATTTCTTGTGGCCTTAACAGCCGAGACCTGTACGCCACAACTCCATATCCTTGCATAAGCACAACGCCCATCCCGATACTGGAAGCATCACAATAAACCATATAGATCTTTCTGGGATATATAAAGACTAGTATCGGTGCTGATGTCAACCCTCCCATCATCTTTGGAAAGGCTGACTGACAAGAATTTGACTATAAGAACTTCTCCCCCTTCTGGGTCAGACTTGTCAATGCTGCTACAAGGCATCAACAGTCCTGAATGAAGCATCTGTAGTATCCAGACAGACCTAGGAATCTCCATACCTCAAACATGTTCTTCGTCTACTCCCAGGAAACTAAATCTCTCACTTTCTTTGTGTCCATGGATACTCCTATCTCTGAGATGACATGTCCCAAGAAGTGAATCTGATCCATCCAAAAGTGGGACTTCCAGAGTTTAGCATAAAGATGATGCTCTCTCAGTGTACTCTAAATGATATCAAGGTGGTTATCTTGGTCATGTCGTGTGTGAGAGTACACCAATATATCGTCCATGAAGACCACGCTGAAGGAATCCAAGTAATGATGGAACACTAGGTTCATCAGTTCCATGAAAACTGTTGGAAAATTCATGAGAGAGAACGACATAACTATATAGTCCTAGAGACCATACCTGCTCCTGAAGGCTGTCATAGTAATATATAATGGTCTAACATGTAAATTATGATAACCAGACATCAAATCAATCTTCGAGAAAATGCGGGCTCCTCGAAGATGATCGATGAGATGATCAATCCGTGGTAAGGGATATCGGTTCTTGACCATTAACTGGTTCAGCTTCCGATAATCCACACAAAGCCTAAGGGTACCGTCTGCCCTCTTTGAAAACAGGACTTGTGAACACCAAGAAGAAGTACTGGGTCGTATGAAACCCTTTCCTGCATCTCCTCCAACTACTTCTTGAGCTCTTGAAACTCATGTGTAGCCAACCTATAAGGACGAACTAACATCTATGCCACTCCTGGCATGAGATCAATCGATAAGTCTACCTCACACACCATATGAAAACCTGAAAAGTCCTCTGGAAAGACATATCTGAAATGATCCATGACTGGAAGAAAGTCTAACTATGAAGTCCCCTCATCATCAAGATAATGAGAAGAAATCTGGGTTATAACACATGCTAGCCCATGATGCTCTAGTCTGGTTCAACTCCCCTAGACATCTCATTCTCCTCTATGAAGAAAAGATTCACCCTTTAGTGAAATTAAACTCACCCTGTATAGATAATAGTCAACGACTGGATGGAAGGGAAAAATCCAGACCATCATGAGAATGACATCATAGCATGTCATAACTATGACATAGATATCCCATAAGTAACAATACCCTACAAAATTGAGAGAACACTCTCTGCAATAACGTACACATAATTTCCTCGTCCCTAATGGTGTGTCTAGTGTCAATAAGTCGGCATATGAAAATATAAAAAGCTCAAGGATCTCCAAAATAGAAATAATGATAAAGCATGTGTAGCACCAGTATCAAAAAGAGTGGAAGATAAAATTGAGGCTACTAAAATCGTACCTCGAATGGTAGAAGGTCCGAGATCCTTCCCCTAATAGGTCTTCTCCACTACAAAATTCTCGCCTACCCCATGGCACTATGACCCTGCCTTACCACATTGAGATGATCCTCCATGATGACGTTAAAGGACTGGTGACTGACTGTCATGACCTCGACCTCCACCTCAGCCCGAATGGTCAGAATAACTCCAGTTTCCTGACTAGTGAGAAACTGGTGGTGCTGCTCCTAAACAAGGAGTCATTAAAGAACCCCTATCAGCAGCTACTAGTGAGAAAACCTAGCAGAAATGTTGAAGGTGACCCAACTTTCCACAAGATTGGAACTCCACTGGATCTCTCTGGCCCTACGGCCTCAGGTGCCCCGCCCTTCCACACTAGTAGCATAATACCTGGCTACATGAAGATGAATCTTGCCTCCTCGGATCACTGTGAATAGACTCACTACGTAGCTTCCTACTGTCAACTAGAGGAACACTAGATCTAGAAGAAGAACTTCATCGGTTCGTGGCTCTAGAGTATCTCAGATTATGCTTCGCAATCAATGCCTAGTTGTTGATGGAAGTGATGGAATTCAAATGGATGATATTCACCTGTGAGTAGATCTCCCTCATGAGACTATCCTTGAACATCCTAGCCAAGAACACCCCACTTCCACCCCAGATGTTTGTGAAACCTTGCAGATCAGTGAAATGAGATGAATACTCCATGATAGAAAGATTACCATTCTCTAGTCTCATGAACTCCTGGGCTCGATCGGCCCTCAGGGTCTCTGGGTAGAAGTAGTCATAAAATATGTGCTGGAACTTTTCCCAAGACATAACCTGCTGATGGCCCTCCTGTGAGATAACATCCCACTACCTCTAGGTCTAGTCTAGTAGTATATATGTAGTGAGATTGACTCGCCTCTTTGTAGGTGTTTCCCGATGCTCAAAGATATTCAGCATGGATTCCAGCCATGATTTTGCAGCACGTGGTCCTCCATCCCCCAAGAAAGTGGGATGCTGCTGCTGCTGGAAGACCTACATCAAGTATGCCATAGACATGGAAGGAGGTGGTGCTCCATGAAAGGTCTCTATCATCCTCATAAATCCATCCCTGAACTGCACATCAACGCCTACAACTGGTATGACAACCGGTGCCAAGGTTGGACCGACAGGAGGATCGGTACGAAGTCCCTGATCAACCATATCTGGTGTCTGATCACTGTATGGAAAATGGCGTACAACCAGAGGGCATCTCAGATGAATTGCTCTGAAAAATCAAAATCGTACCTTAGATCAAGATAATAAGGACAAAGAAAAAAGGAGTGCAAAATGGGAATAGGAGAAGGAAACATTCAATATTTACAAAATGAAACTACACGGCATGTTTAAACACTACTTGTCGTGTACTTAACTCCATTCCCATGCCCGTGTCTCCTTGCATGGATAACTCACCCGACCTTCTTAAACAAAGACTACATGGAGTGTTCTTGGTGGACATGACGTGTAGTAGGCTTGGTTTCACAACCTGTGTTGTTAGTTACACGACTGTCTACACGGTTGACCCTTACACGGTTGACCCTTACACGGTGTGTTCCGATCAAACACATCATGTATAGGATTAGTGAAAACTGACCTATGGTGTTCATTACATTGCCGGTTACTGAGATCAATGATACATGGAGTGTTCATACACAACACTCCGTGTATGACACGAGAATCCCCGACCCGTGTTGTTAGTGACACGGTCGGGTACACAGCTTACTAATACACGACGTGTACCTACTGTAAATGATGTGTTCCTAGAGATTTTTCTAAACATGTGTTTCTGCTCACATAGTCACTAAAACGGTTTCAACCTACATGGCGTGTATATATAAAGTACTCGTTGTGTATTCTAGGTTTTTCTAGGCAGTAGCTCTGAAACTACACCGATGTCCAGAAAACACTGATAAAAAAAGCATGAAGGTTCCAATTCACGACCCGTGAGGGAATATACTCCCCACAAATCAATGCTCAGTATCTAATACAGTCATATATAAGGATAAACTGGTCAATGATTCACCAGTTTCTGATTCAAGAGGGCCCATAACACCTCAAGATCCAAAATTTGGCGGTCATTTTAGAAAGGTACAATACAATAGTCCTCTATCAACAGCAGTGATTCTATCAACAATCTATCACAACAACATGCATAATCTACAAAAGGTCTATCACAACAATATGAAATTTCTATTGCACCCTAGATGGCATGGAAATAATGCATGGAATTTGATTTATAACAAGTTCCTATATGATGTAGGAGATGACATACCCTAATCTCATCGGGTTGTGATGGAAATAGAACTAGAATAGCAACAACAGTAATGACATAAAACATGTGAATCACTATAGGTGAAGTCAGGTCAACTGTAACATAGAAAAACAAGAAAACTATAATAAGAGAGGTAGATTGGCTTTTCCTTGCACACGAGTTAGCTACTCCCGAGCATAGCTTAATACAAAGTACTGAATCCATCCTATCTCTGGATAAAGGCTCCAAATAGTAATCAAGGGAAAAGAAAATCCACTGATTCCTCTTTGTAACTTCCTAGTTCCAGAAGCCACCCATATGTGCCCCATTCCCAGTTGGTCATAAGGCCTCAAGCGCATTTCCCCAATCTTCGGAGGCTGCCAACTAGCAGTGAGGGCCTTGGGTGTGATAGTGGGGAAACTATGTTCTCATTGGAAGAGTACACAGTGGAAGAAAAACAAGTAGATAACAGCAGAAACCAAAACCATCATACAAGAGTAAACAATAAACAATGGAAGACTAACAATAAACAACTGGAGCACGCACACATGTATATAAAATGATGCATGATACAGATATCTAAGAAATCATCCAAAAAAGTCACAATTATAAATACAATACTAAACCAAATTGAAAAAGAAAAACAAGTAAAACTCTCAGCATCGAAAGCCACAACTTGTTCTCGTGCTTTCCAGCTCCACAACAAGTCATGTACCTGAAGTAAAAGGTTGCTTTCCCTTATCTATAACATCAACAAAATAATCTGTTTGGGCCCAAAAGCATGACCCAAATAGGGTGTGAGAAAAATTTCCAATAGGGAACCACCCAATGATCTGTTCCTAATAGTTAGTGAATATATAGTAGTTAAATTACAGTAAGCAGCAAACAAAATAAAACACAGCAGTAACAATCCATAGTCTCTAGGATATAATCTACAAATAAGAAACAATCACTCAAGCAAGTAGAACAAAAAGGTATCCTCTGGGTAGTTCTAACATTCTATCCCCTATGGTTCAACCTACATGTACTAGTAACCCAATTGGAGGCACATAGTGTATCACCCCTCTGGATCAGCTATTAATAGACTCTTTGAGGAAGCACTCACAGTCAATTCCCCCTATAGTTTCGTATCGTACTAAAGTCTCTCTAGGGAAGCACTCAACGTCTAATTCCCCCTGTGGCCCGTGTCGATGAACAACAAACTCTCAGAAGAAGAACTAAACGTCATTTCCCCCAGTGGTCTTGCATTGAAAATTAAAGACACTCTGGAGAAACCCTTATGTCCATTATCCCTATAGTCCACTACACTAGGTTCTCACATCCCTCTGTAAAATAAACATGCATAGTGCGCTTATCGGCCCATGTAAACCTCATGAACTACTTGATTATCATTCTATGGCACAACAACACAACAGTTCAACAGTTCCATTATCCTAAAACAAGTCATGGAAACAAGAAAAATGACGAACTAGCAAAACAATAATGGAAAAACATCATGATTATAGTAAAAAAGTTTCCATACACACAAGAAATAAACTCTACTCATGCAATCAAGCAAAGAAGGAAAACAACATGGGAAAAATAGGACGCACACAATACCTCATTCATGGGTATTGGTGGAATTTGCACAAATTACTAATATCCATCATACAGAAAGGCACAAACCACCTACCTCGATGCTAGGAGAGAGATATACATGAACCACGAAGATTGATTCTCTTTAGAATGTTGAAGATCTAAGAAAACTTCAAAAACTCTCAACCAATGATAACATGATAAAGAGGAGGAATTGTATAACAAGGATCTATGAGAGGAGAGATCCTACTACTCTGATCCCAACTAAACTGACAGCGGTCTATTCAGATAGTAGACGGAGGCACAAGAGCTCGGAAAAGATCCGCGGCTGTATGGATTCTCTCGGATGAACGAAACCTGGACGAAAGGTGTTCTTTCCGTCCGCATGACCCCATTGCATTTAATGAATAAAAAAAATTCACTGAGAGTACATTAGGGGTACACGATGTGTACTTTGTTTTTTCATACTCCGCTTTAATAGGTCTCCACATCACCCCTACACACTATGTGTGTGGCCTGGACACGGCCAACACATGGCTTTTCGCAATAAGGGAGTACATGGTGTGTACTCAGAAAGCACACGGCGTGTAGGTAAAAAATTTCCAGACACCCCTATTTTTTCAAAAACTCCAGGAAAAAGGATGACATACCTGAATAGACGATCCATGTTCTTACAAACATCTCAGTCCTCCAATGTGTAGCTAAGATGATTTCACAGTTTTAGTTTAGGACAAGGTAAAGAGATATATTCTAGATGGTTGATTTGAGGCTTATGAATTCCCATGGAAGTGGGGACCAGACCTGATGTGAGGACCCATATTAGGGATTGTTTAAAATACATTTATTTTGGGTTTTCCTTCAGACATGGAAATCTAAGAAATGACATGGCATATGTACTCACTGTTTGTGGTTGTGTACCATGTTTTGGGGAATTATTTTGGAGATGGATGATTATTTTTATAACAATGTATTATTTCATATTTTATCTATTGTATATTAATCTCATAAAGAGGGTACAGTCTCCCCATGTGTTCTATTATACCCTCACTATTACATTGTAGCCTCTGACATGCAGATAGGAATTCCTGAGGTCGGATGTAGAACCAGTACGGGGCACTAGATTTTTGTCACCCAGGTTGTGACATTACATGTGCCTCATCATATTGGTATAAAAACATAGGTAGAATTTGTATCAAGATCCCATATTCTAGGAAAAGAGATAATCCCAATGGAAAAAAGTTATTTAACTATCCTTGGGTAAATTAGAATTTCCACTAAAATTAACATCTCCCAATTTTGTGAGAGGGAGGGAAACACATCATGGATTAGGAAGAAATAATATTACAATTAATTCCATAGAATAACGCCCATGATCAGAATGACTGTTGAATAATGAAGGAAGTTATATTTTATCCAATAAACTCTCTTATGCTTCCATACTTTCAAAATTAAAAATGGGTCAAGGTCCCTAATTAATATAGTTAAAATCCATCCCAGCATGATTCACAACATGTACCAGATTCCTGTAATGAATTCCTCATGGTATATGTCTCAACTTCCATGTCTTAAAACAATGTAGTCTACACCATATAAAACCCATTCACTTCATGAATGGAATACAAGACATGAATGTTTTATTTATTCCATTATCATTTACCATCACACCCAATACTCCTCTCATTTTTTGTAGAACCCCCCGAGCTTCTACTGAATAATATCAAATCCAATAATCAATATGTATAAATGATAAAACACATGTATCCTTGTTCTTATTATCATATTTCCAAAATAACCATCCTCCAATGAAGAAAAGAAACCAATTTCCAACTAAAAATTGAACAGCTTCAAACATGGGTTCTTATATATATACAATGTTTTAGTTTTCCAGATTGATTTCTTGGACATTTCTAGGAAAAATTGGCACATAATTTTTGGATAGTTGTTGTGTCACTTATTTTTCTTTTCATTTGGTATTTACTTTTGAATATTTTTATTTATACCTGCATTATTTTAACATTGAATTTTGGATGGATTTGGTTTATTTGTATATTAGTTCATGGATTTTTTTTGGGATGAGTTATATTATCTCAAAATTCTATATTACTATCAGGTGTAATGCCTCATGTTTTATGATATTTTTATACCTTCAGTGCTAGTCAAATACCAATTCTTATTTGAGGTTGGAATTTGGTGGTCAATGCCTCTTTCCCTTTGGTGTGGTATCATTTGTGGGAGGGGGTTAGGATAGAGTTGTATCAAAGGTGATGGTTGAGAGATAGAATGGAGTTCTGAGTTATGAACAATGATTATTTTTTGGGTTTGAATAAAAAATGTGTCATTTATCCATGGGGCATGACAAGGTCATGTGACTCCAGCTAGGTTCCCTAATTTTTACCCTCCATGATCTACTACATGGAATCTATGATTATTGAATTTTCATATGCATAAAATCTATTTGCAGGGTAGAGACCTAAGAGAGGTTCTTGAAAAATGTCGAAATTTCTTCCTATTTGAGGTGCGTTAATTTGTGAAGGCTAAAATGAATAATTTGAATTAAAAGGAATCTAAAACAATTTCCTACTACAGACATTAAAAAATTATTTTATGATTTTTATCAAGGGATCCTGTAAATCATCTGCATATAGATTATGTAGTTCTTATTTAGTATTATGATCTAGATGATTGTTGTTAGTTTGATCTTGAAGATGAGTATAAGGCTTCACATATGACATTGGGCTTGTTTCCATAGAAGACATTGGTGAATTACAAGGGTAGTAATATTTTTATAGAGATGGAGAGTAGACAATGGTAGATTGAGATTGATTTATAATTTCACTTAGCCCGTGTGGGATACTAGATCCCTTTAATAGTTAGTCAGATATTGGGATATTCAAATTAGTGGTGTATTTTTAATCTCGTTTATAAGAAGAAGGAAAATGTTTCATGGGTCGAAATTCAGAATGAATTTCGAGAAGAGTTTCGTTTGTTGACAATGAAGGTAGTGAAGAAGAAATAGATTCTTTCTATTAGGTAGAGGTATAATTGAGTCATAGTGTTGAGAATAAATTATAAGGGACATAATTGTTATTTTATAGATCATTTTCATGATGATGACTATCTTGTGAGCCATCAAAATATGTCACTTCATCATAATATATAGTAATAATTTACAATTGTTTACATTTCCATGATATCAGAAGGTTTCTACGAAGATAGTGGTCAGCTGGTATATTCACCAAGGAAGAGGCTTACCATAAGAGGGAATGAATGGGGTTCATCAATGAGAAGTTTTGTTAGTGGTAGGTCTCAAGAACCGAGACTATTGAGGTTTCGACTTGTGGGGAGTAATCCTCAACAACATCCCTTCTGACCTTATGGGACAAGCTGATTTCCTAATTTTCTTATAGATATCATGCCAGCGTGTTTTATTTGTGGGGTTCATGGGTATATCCAGAATTAGTTCCCATTTGGTCCTCATGCTCTGTTTGTTCGTGGAATACATGGTTATCACTAGCCTCAGTAGCATTTCCAAATATAGCAATTCAAAATTAGAGTATGGATACATATTCATTACCATGGGGAGAAGGAGTACATATAGGATAACATCAGTATTTTCCTTGAGTTCAAGGACCTCGACCTAATCTTGGACATGGAGGTGGTCATCAACAGAGAGGTGGAGAATCTTGGTGTGGTCAGTTGCACACATTGGATGTAGTAGCGCTAGAGGGGATATAGATCATTCAAGATATGCTTAGTTTTTCATATTAAATCATTTTATCCCTATTTTGATCTAGATATATCCCATAATTTATTAAAAAATATACTAATTTCATAGGGACATGATGTAGAGAGTCTTGGTGTTCCCCTGATGTTGACTACGCTAGTCAGTTGCCATACCAACATGCTTTATCTCTACTAGGGGTGTAGACTATTGATGGTTCAAAATTAGTCTCATGTTGATATTTTATTGCTATAGATGTGGTCATAAAATGTCATCATAATCCTCAATTCATTTTATTATGTATGTTATGTTATAGAATACTTTTGGATATGAGATGTGTTCTCAATTGTGGATAGATAATATGTTGTTTTCATTTTCAAGTGGGGTTGTTTGGTGGGATGTTGCAATTTGGAGACCATTCATTCATTGATTAATTATTTTTCGGTAGAGTCAATCGATTTTAGGATAATGGAGGTCCCTAGGGTCACTAGGGTGATTCTATATATTTTCCCTGAGGTGGTTGTGTCGCTACCAGTTCGATGTGATGCTGATTTTGAGATAAATGCATAGTCTGGTGATTCACCAATTTGGATTGATTGTTATCATACTTATCCTTTTTAGTTATGGTATTTGATGATTCAGGATGATCATCTGATGTAAACGGGTCTTATCTAGCCTAGTGTGTCTCTATGGGATGCTCTAATGTTGTTCACCAAGAAGGAAATGATTGTCTAAGGATGTTTATAGACTTCCAGAGGTTGAATCATGTAAAATTAGATAATATTTACCCTCTTCAAAGGATATATGATCATTTATCCCATCTTATATGGTAATATTGGGTTACTAAGATCTATTTTTGTTCTGCATATGACTCAAACAGAGTGTATTGAGTTTAAAATTGAGATTGTAATTCAAAACGGGTTTCGATCACAAAATAACTAAAAAAATGTTATTAGATTGTATTGATACATTAAAAAAAATTCGACAGACATTTTTGATATGTAGGAATCAAGATCAAATCAAAACAATAGACGGTGTGAATGATATTCATAAATGTGATTGTATTTAGGTTAAATTGATATTTTAGTAAAAATTACATGTTGTATACTCAAAACAGAAAAAAATATATTCATATTTTTTAAAATAATTTGGGAAAACAATACATAAGAAATTATTGACAGGTGTGAATCAACCACACATCAATACAATTCATGATGATATTAGTATGACATAAACTATGTTTTAATTTAAAATTAATTGTTTTTTTGAAAAAATATGAATCATACTCCAAATATAGAAAATTTATTCATAATTCTTTGATATTTTAGGGTAGTCATCTATAAATCATTATTTACATGTTGGAATAATCCACACAAAATTCTAATACATCGTGTTCCTTGTATAACCCAAATTATGTGTTTTAAAAATTAAAATTAAATTTTTGTTCAAAACACAAATGACATTATCATAATTGAGAAAAAACATTTTGAATATTTTAATACTATAACAACAAACTCCATAAGTCATATGAGAAGTATATTAATCAGTTTCTCTTCAATCTGATACATGGTGTTACGAGTATGACTCAAATTTTTTGGATTAAATTTTTAAAATATAATTTTTTTAATAAATTATTCCATATTTTTGTTTAATTTTTTTTGTATTACTAACATAAGAAATTTATTCTTATAAACTGCGTTGTTTTGCTCGAAATGGGGTCATTTTTAAAAAAAAAACCAAAATTGATATGTTCTGAGAGGGGTGCTTATTCTAAAGATAATCAAATAATTAATATTTTTGAATGTTTTTGTTACGTTTTACTTGTTAATGTAATTGTAAAAAACAATCTTTGAAATATCTAAAACATTGTGTTTTTTTATGAATTTCTGATGAAAATTTTATATGAATTCAATTATATGATTTTCAAATACCTATATATATTGATGTAGTATGCTGTAATTTCAATATCGCATTACAACAGTATGGCCAATATCAATAGTATTTCAAGAATTGATAGAAAAAACTTTTATTAGAGCTATAAATGTACTTATAAAGTTGTCCCTTCAAAAAAAATTAGCATAATAATAAATTTTTTTGTTGTTAAGGGATTTTTCAAGATGTTTTTATATCCTAATATGTAGTAGTGGTTGGAATATAAAATTTTAAATGTAGTGGAAGTTCACACCACATAGTTGATGGTTCGTGACACATTCATGGAAGACAATGTTATTTTTGGGTGGATTAGTGCTTTTGGGGTCATGGAAGATGATTTTCAAGGACTTATATTGCTAACATCTGGAATTATTGTCTCCCAGATTTGGTCAAAAATATATGGCATTGAAAATATGAAGTATCATATTAACTGATCCTAAGGTGTATAATAAATACCATCTTGAATGGAGGGGTGGTAATTCTTCGATTTATATCCTCATAAATGATGGCCTTTAAGAAACCATTACTATTGGGACCCTGGGTCGAAAAAATACAACCCTATGGAATATTACTGTTTGGACTACTTGTGTGTGGATTTAAATTTGATGGGAGGTGAGGTTTGACCAACGGAGGTGAGATCATTGTATGGGTTCATATTTTTCCCTATTTGTTAACCAAAATACCCCTACAAATCATTATATTAATATTGTTATTATTATTGATTGTGAGAGAAATAAAAGATTGGTTGTGGCCACGGATGACATGAAAGATGTCTTGGGGTTATGTCTCCCAAGGTAAGTGTGAGATCTTCTGAGTATTCTCTCGTCTATTTCCCCTCCCAAAACATCATTATCAAAATTATCAAAATTATGATCAATGTTATCATTTTCATTATTAACATTATAATGATGATGATTATAATGGTTATTGTTTTTGTAGTTATTATAGTTATTATTATTATTATTATTACTGTTATTATTATCGATGGGGAATCCGTTGGTACTTTTTACATTTTGTACCTATGGCAGTGTTTGGGAGGTCTCCATTTCAAGCACCCCTGATTACATATAATTATTTCTTATATCCCCACACCGGGATTGTTATTATTATTATTATTAATTTTATCATCATCATCCTCATCATAAACATAATCATAATCATCATGATCATCATCATGATCAATGTTGTTATTATTATTATTGTCATTTTTAATGAAATTTAATTCCTTTAAGTTTCAACTTGTGGTAACAGTACTTGCATGTCCTTAGTGAGGTCTCAAATTCAATTCTCATCATGTTATTTACAATCTTTAGTATAGGATTTTCTTTATATTTACCACCCTCCATTCAGTATTTTAAATTATTAATGAAATTGAATATTCACAATCCCATTTCATAATTATATATATGTATTATTTTCATTCCATCTCATTCCTTGTGCTTAGAAAAGGTAATGTAACGCCCTTATTATAAAAATAATGTTTATTTTTCATCCAAATTGGAATATATATCTTATTCACTATTTCTCAAAGCATTACTTACATTTGAAATCTATTTTTTGTATTTTATATTTTATATTTCATAACAAATTACATACACGAACAATATAGTAATATAACAATAGTGATATTATTGAGTTTTATTTAATTGTTTTTTACATATAATATCTAATTTTTATATAAATTTATATGTATTTTAGTATATTAGTACTGACTAAGTAAAGTGGTATGACATTAAATGTTCAAGGGAATGATTTATTTTTTGATTAAAATAGTGAATTTTTATTTAATTATCATAATTAATAACATTATAAAAATTTCAGTAATCTTATAACATAACACAAGTTTCTGAAATGTAAACTTGTAATATTAAAAATGAATATTTTTAATTTTTTGGTGTATAGTGAATCCTTAAAGTATTAAAACATTAAAAAATCTGTTTAAAACAAATTAAAATGCATTATATAAAGATAAAAAAGTGGTTTGAGTCATGAATCATTGACAAAGTAAAATATTGGGATTAAATTTGGAAACATGGGTTGACCCATTTAGTAATTAATATTTGAGTTGATCAATTAATGTTGCTCACATTTGACTCATATATTATATTTATCCCACATACAACATGCCTTTTGTTTGATGGCATCAATATAGAAGGATGGGGAGTCAGATGAGACTTCGATAGAACTGGATCACTTTTAATGACATCGATAGAGGAAGAAGGGGAGTTGGATCAGGATCCAATAAATATGGATCACATGGGATGATTATTTTGTTCAAGGTCATCCCTTGAGGAGCAAGTGGAGTCTGAGGAGAATTTGGGAAATCTGTTTCAGTTTGATTGTGTCTTTTGTTTGATAACATTGATATAGGAAAAAGGGGAGTATGGAGAGACTCCAATAACCATGGCTCACTATGAATACGCCTATTGATTGATGACATCAATGGAGGAGTATGTGGAGAATGAGGAGACTCTGAAAAAAGTGGGTGATTTGGGACACATATTTTGTATAATGACAACGATGTATGAGTAAGTGGATTTAGAGGGGATTCTAAAAAATCAATTTCACTATGAAAACGTCTTTCATGTGATTATTAAATGAATGGGAGTACAAAAGTGGTGGAGACCAAAATGATACTGACTCTTCAAAACATCATATTATATATTATAATCCAATGGAACCAAAGTGTTTAATCCTATATATAGTGAATGTATGTTGAGTTTTAATTAGTCATACAGGTTTACATGAGTGTAAATTTCTAAGAATTTAGTTCCTTACGTATAAGTATTTAATTCTTTTTGAAGGGCTATTAGAACCATTTGTTCACATGAATTATTGTTGATATTGTTAATAATTTTATTTGAAAATAATAATTTATTACCAAAAAAATGTACTTTTAAATACTGTTATTTGATAATAATAAGTCTTCATTAAAGAATTAAAAAATATTATAAAATTAAAAATGAAAACATGTTAAAATTTTCTTAAAACCCTGAAATAAAATATTAAAACCAAAGAAAGAATTAATGAAACACTAGTATAAGTTATTATTTATTTATTATGAAAATAAAAATTAAATATAGATCATATTTCAATAATGAAACTCAATGGAAAAAAAATCATTAAATTCATTGTATAATCTACGTGACTCTAGATGTGGATGAATTTTATACTATATTATGAAAGAACAATTTTGTTCTTATGGAGTTACATTGAATAAAATTGAGGGTGGGTGGTAATCAGATAGCATGGAAATGGACTCATTCAGATAGTCGAATAGGTTGACACATGTCAATGTAACCATTGGTTGTGGGCATATCATCTAATGTTCAGATAGTTTTCTTGATTTTCAACATTCATGACTATATTAAGTACTGGGTGGAATCAAAAATTAACTATTTTCATTAAAATAAAAAATTTACATTTTATGAATAGGATTTATTTACAGCATCAATATATATCAAAGATCACAAATAATTAATTTATATTTTATTTAAATAGATTTACCTCAACTAAGAAATTATTCTTGATCAAATTTTTTATTCGCTATAATTGGTACTTTCTCTTTGAATTGGTGAATTGAATCGGGGAGTCCTCTAAATGAATCCACCAGTGCTCCATGAAAATATGAACAATGTTATAATCTCTTAGGTTCTAGGATGAGAGATTAATATTATGTTCATTCATCATTGATCACAAAAAATAAAATTTTTACACTCCATGTTCATGAGATATGAAGAATTTGAGAAATATTTTAATGCCTTGAGAGAATATTACGTAATAGCTCTTTTTTTACCATGTAAACATTAAAAAATTAAATATTTTGTTATATAAAATTATTGTAAAATAAAATAATTTCATAAATATACTTGTATTTTATTTTATCCGAATATTCCCCCCTGTCACATATAATAATGTAATAATATATTTATTATTATATTACATGGAATTTTTTTCATTTAATATCATTTCATAATAAATAAATTAACATTTATGAAAAATATATTAAATAAAATATATCATTTCCATTAGATCATTAAAATCTATCCACATTCTCCAATTAAATTTATTAATCCATAAATAATATAGTAATTGTTTTGATAAAATAAAATAAATATGATTTTTCATAAACATGTAAGTAAATATTTATTTTAATATATATATATATATACATGATTTGAATAATATATTTATTTTACAATATTTAGTGAACTGTTGAATAAATAAATATTATAATCATAATATTTTTAAGAAATATAAGATAAATTCAAATAATATATTCTAAACATAAATATTTCATGTGTGAATTTTTTGATCAATATAACATGAATAAATAGCTTCTCCATACCCTTATGCTTCAACCTATAGCCCACATTATCATTTATAAAATATAACATAACTAGAGTCCAAAATTATTGTGTGACTACATAAGAAGACGTCTATATAAAAATACATTTTTCTATCAAACAAAACAACAATCATATGAATATTTTTTGGTTATATAATACCTTCTTCAGATGATATCTCATCATTAGGATTCATTATTCTATAACCACATTATATTTTTATTTATATTACTTTTAATTTCATAAATAAACATACCTCTAAAATATTAGGTCCATATATTTTTATCCAACACTTCCATTTTAGTCAATGTTCCATATATTTGTACATATAATAACTCGTATGGGATAAATTATTTCTGGAGAATTAAATTAATTCCAAATTATATATGAAATTCCCAATGCATTCTACCTCTCTATGATTATATATCATCATGGATTTTATCCATGTATCAAAGCATAAAATTCATAATAATCATAAATAACGACATCATGTATAATGATCAATGAATAAAATTGTAGATACCAATATATAATAACATATAAATATAATGGAATCTCTATTGGCGGGTCTATACTCATAAAATCTATAACCCTCACTCATATTTCTAATCAATATCACACCCATAGCACCTTAAGGGTATAATTCTGCCTCCTAGTGTGCTTGAGACTACCAACTAGCAGAAATAGACTCTGTTATTTACTGGGCTGAAAATTCCCTCATTATCACAACCATCAATAGAAAATAAATAACTAAACATCACCCATAACAAATAATCATCGTATTCAAGATCAAAAAGGCAATGCTATAGAAAATTTAATACAGCCCTACATCACAATGATCGCCAACCAGTTTGATTATAAATTCAAAATAAACAAAATTATAAATACACAATAATTCCTTAATATAGTACCTGATCCTCCCCTCTATCCCATTCCAAAATATCAAAGGATTTTCTCCTACTCTATCCACTACAAAAAATCTGATTTTACCTACAAAATATATATATAAGGTATGCATATGCACCAGTGTGACAATGCATTGTGTGATAAATACTTCTCAATAAGACCTTACAAATATCTCTATATATACACCATAATAATCATTTTTATACATGGTAATAATAAAAAATAGAAATGGATTACAAATAAGAATACTTGTTGGATTATCATGTGCTAACAAGGCCACAAGAACAAAGGATTGTGTTTGATATGGATCCCTAGAACAAAATTAAATATACCTTATAATAACCTATTTTCATAGTTTTTGATATATATAAAATCCTTATTAAATCATGAATATTATTATATGTTACTTAGTATATGGTAATTTCCTAAGAGTAGTTGTCTCTCTAAGAGGTCATAGATGTTCACTGCTAAAATAAAGACCCATATTTGAAATGATATTATTTTTCAAATATGTGTTATATAGTTAGATGAAATGATTTTATAGACACAAGTAATACATTATATCAGGAGTTGAGAATCATAGTACTTTGATGAAACTTATCATGATGTATGCTCTTTGTTTTATCATGTGTAGGTTTTTATGAGAACAAGACTCATGAGTAAAAACTACACATTTATAAGTGTCATTGTGTGTTCCTATATTCAGGAGTGTGTATTGAACCTTAGACATTAATATTATTATTAATGTGTATTATAAGTCATGTGCTTTGATGTATTGATGAAAACCATGATGGCATATATTTGAGAGGGGTTAGAATATGCTGGGTGTGTCACGAGTAAAAATGCATTAATGAATAATTCAAAAATTCATTTATCCGTTATATTATTTAATGGAAGTTGATATATATTTAATTTTATAGAAATTTTATAGCCTAAATAAATCCATGTCAATGGTGTTTAATATGAATGTTCAATTTTAGGAAACTAAAAGAAAGATACATCAAAAACATAGGTTGATTGAACCAACATGCAATGTTCTTGATTAGAGACATCATAATAAAGTGATTATATTATATAGTGATCATTTGTATGATGTACTTTTTCGTTTTATTAATAAATAACTTATCCAATGATATGTTGGTATGTTGCTAAATGATAACCTTGGACATTAGGCCAATTTATCTAATTCCGATTAAAAGTTTTCTTAGAGGGTTACTCACTATGTGTATCAATAAATTCAGTTACAAAATATATTGTTATTTATTAATTTAAAAATTTAATAAATAATATTAACACATGTTGTTTAATAATTATTTTTTAATGAATGCATGAGTTATATCTCTAATTAATCAAGATCATATTATGTGATTGTAATATATAATAAATATTTATTATCTAAATAGTGAATATTATATAATATTTATATATTGGTGAATAATGAAATTATATTTACTTATTAAATAAATAGACATTTTTCAAGGCACAATAAATATTATAGGGGTATAGAATACATAGTTTTATGGTATAGTGGTAAATAATATATATTGAATATTATTTGATTAGTTAATATTCAATTTTAATTTTTGAGTTTAACATATTTCAAGAAATGTAAATTGGATTATTATTATGGATATGTTATTAATTAGGGATTAAATATTTAATAAAATGTACTTGTGTAATTATTTATTTCTAACTGTAGTGGTCTATAATCAAAATTATATTATTTTTTAGGAGAGCCAATTAATTTTTTATTCAAAATGAATTTATAGAATCATAATATCAATTCTTCAAGAATGTACCCAAGAATAGACAGTGATCTTCTTCCCGATCAAAATCTCATGTCAAGAGATATCAAAGAGAATTTTTTTTTAAATATTATAGATACGATCAAAGGAAAAAAATTCTATTTATTAGATGTTCTATGCTAGAACCTTGATATTCCTACGATGATTTTTTAATATTTTTTAACATGTGACAATCACTACAAGAGGGGATTTTCTCTTGATTACGAAAAACACATGGATGATACAATGAATATCTTTTCTCAGATCCATCAATGGAGAATGAATTTTCTGAAGGAATATCTATATTTTATCTAATTAATTATAACTAAAATGTTATTTTATTATGCTTTAGTTCGGGAATTTTACCCATTGTCTATTTTATTTGATTTAATTCCATTGATCACAATGTTTTTTCCATGTAAATTTTATTTTGATCATCGATCGTGAAAAAAACAATATTTGACTATGACAATCACTTGATTCCACTACACCTAGAACCAACAAGTGGAAACATAGGGTTCAAATATTTATATATAATTATCTAATGATCTATGAATTAATTATTCCTTTTTCATTTATATTTCAATTAATTCTTAATCGTTATTTAATCCATTTTGTGCAAAATTCTTATTCCTCGTTATTCTCTCATAAATATAATCCATTCAAATGAATTATTTATGAAATAAAAATTAATATCTCATCCGGAGGTTCCAAAGAATCAGAATGGATATCACAAGAGTACCCCTCCTGAAACTCGAAGTGTCACACATCATACTAGTGTTCAATTAAACAATAATTAATTTTATATTAAATAAAGACAAGTGATTTTTTTAAATTAAGTTCATTTAATTATAATAATTTTGTTGACATGGCCAACTTGGCATACAGTCATCCAGAGTACATGTCATGTAACTGTGATATAGGTCATGTGGTCTTTTATTCCTAGACAATCCATGTATATTCCTATATGACCTACCCGACTAGTGACCCCATAAATCAGAGACCACATGATATGTTGACCATGTAAAAACCATTCAATACAAAATTTTCCAAGGAATTATTACACATTGTTTTCCATGTCATGAGTTAGCGATAGATTTTGAGGAAACATACAAGACATTTAACTCCATTGTACATATAATGTACTTTTAAAAAATAACAATGAATTAAAATTATTTTATAATATTGTGAAACTATAATCAGTTGGTACATGTATTTTTTTCATTAAGTTTATAGGAAACACCATGGGATTACTTTTGATAAATATAAAAGTTTATTTAGTTTCTAATTAATGTGTACATCTGTGTATCATGTATGATTGAAACTACAATTATTACTATAAATGAATTGAAACATATGAACTGTAAAAAAATCGTACAATCGGTTTCATAATGATGATGATAGTAAATATCATGAATTTATTTGTTAAATCATGTATTACACATTTCATCAGATTAAAAAATATATGAGTATAATACAAGTTCTTAATTTTGGATGGGTACTCATCATGTTGCCTCAAAGTAACATTTTATTATTGTACATTGATAATTTTAAATAGACTTATTTGTTTTTTTTATAATTATGACAGATGTGAATCTCAAGGAAATTTAAATGAGAATTAAGCTAAATAAATTGATTAATGAATGAATATAATTGATTAATTTGAATGTGATATATCATAATGAATAATTATTGATAATTCAATTATAATTTTATTAAATGTATAATACATTGAATGAAAGTGGTTGATAATGATCATATACTAGACAATTGTATGTGATTTATTTCATTTAAGTTACTAATAAATTAAATTATATGCATATGGTTTGTCCCTCCTCTTATTATGTAAGGGCCTACGTGCCCATGGATTATTTTATGTAAACCCGGTCCACTGACCTATGTTTGTGTAAAATTATATATATTGGATGGATCTCCCATGGTTTTGTAAGCGGTTCATGATTGGAATAAAGGTGAGACAAATACTAGAGGGGTACATAGGTGGACACATGGAAACATGTAACATGAACATTAATCTATTTATGATTTTTTTCTAGGTCAATAGTTATTTTATCATCCTCTAGATAAACAAACCATCAGTAAAAGCATGTGATCATATGATGTTATTAGTTTATTTATGTAAAGATGAGTTTTTCTTTAATTATGGTTCTTTTTTTGTGATAACATAAATTAATGTATTAACAAGAATGAATTATATAATTAAAATAAATAGGCTTATGCATAAATGTTATCAAAGACATAGTTAATCACTTATGTAAATCAACATAATGTTAAAACCATGTAAAAAATATAGTAATTTTAAATTTAATGAAAAATATAGAATCACACATTTAAACATATTATGTCTATATAGACATCCACTACTACAGTTAAAATAAAACCATAGTTCAATGTGGTTGACCATCTATGTTTGGGGTGCTTTCATCTATCAGGTAATTCTAAAAAAATGTTATTGTTTTAGTTATGTTAGTTAACATCATTGTTTGACTACTAAAGTATGAATTTATATAATTGAGAGGAAAATTGTTGAGAAAATCCAAATTATTTAATTTTGGATTTGGGAGTTGACTCAACACATTAATGAATTGTTAGTTAATGCAGTTTTTATTTGGAATGTCTACATAATGTCATTTATATTTTAAGAAACGAAAAAGGTATGCTGATGATAAGGGGAATTGGGATCATTTATACATGAATATCAATGAAATGGTATATTTCAAATATAATGGTTAGGGTAATTGGGTTTTGATATAATAGTGGCAGATTCATATATATAATATTTTTTATTTGATTATATTTTATCAAAACATTTACTTATATTATGCTCATATTATTTGAAGAAAAATTAATAAAATGAATTCAAATATATCAATGTGATCCATATATGAAAATTATATACGTCCTACTAACACAAATTTCCATGAGTGGAATAATAGCTTAAATTTAATCTGTCACCATGGAATGAAATTGCATGTGCTGGAAGAACCAATTCACGATTTGTCTAGTGACAATGCCGATACTAATTAGTTAATTATCTATGAGAGTAAAATTAATTATTCTATATATATTCATTGTTTCATGATATCAAACATTTTAAATTATATTTTTATGAAACATTGTTCATGGATGTGTAAAACATGATATATCACCATTGGGACCTCTATCAAGAGAAGGCAAGACAAGATTGATAGAATATATCCAATGCTATATTTTCAACAATGCATTGAAAATTTTTTCTATCTAGTCCACATGTATTCAAGATTATTGTATACATCAAATTCATATATATATTTGTGATTAATGTCTCTGATGAGTTATTCACAAATATTATATGTTCATCACTTCCCAAGAACATATCAATTATAATTATTAATTATTATATGATACGTAATTAGAACATTATTTTAGAAATTGTTAATATCATTATCATAGTGGAAAGGGCATGGGGCATGAGAAACCTAATAGACTTATAGTGAATAAGAAAATAAATAAAAATGTAAACGTGATCAAGAATCATTAAAAATTTAAATATCCTAACCATCATCCTTCCATGTAGAGGATGTTCCATAAGAAGTTCATGGAAAATGAGGCAGTATGTTTTTTATACGGAAATCGAGGCCACATGATAAAGAACTATACCAAGAAAAAGGGGAATCTAAAGGTGGATTAACTATTGAGTGCAATATTTCAATATCAACACAATATTTACATGATACAAATTTTCTTACTCACATATGAATCCCAATTTAGGTAACAAGTAGATTACAATTGAAATTTTTTAGGAGAGGTAGATTTATATGATAGTAATGGTTTTAGAATATATTTTACATGAATTAGTGACTATCACCATTTATTTCCTATTTAAATTATAATAGTTTTAATGGATTTTTATTTTGTTCAAAATATTACCGTGAACAAAATTTATATATCATTTTTTGAAGAAGATGGTTTTATTTTAATGTCCTGAAATTAAACATGGTTCTTTTAGATAGGAAAAATATTTTATGGTATCTCACATATGAATAATGGTATTTATGTATCCAATAATGAAAAACAAGTGTTGGTAATAGATAATTAATCATTTTAAAGACTCGTATAATACCCAACTATGGCATCACGATCGATATCATGTAAATGAGATGTGTTTGATAAATATTTTTCTAGATGGTTATTTTAAGACTTATGACCTAAAACCACAGGATATATTTCATGCTAGTTTCAAAGGAAATATGACCAACCACCATCTAGTGGACAGGGTGAAATTTCCTTGTAACTTCTAGAATTGGTAAACACTGATGAGTGTATTACATTTTTATTTGATGCTATAGGGGTATATTATTAGTTCAAAAACATTTAATGGTAAATTTAGTAGATATGGATAGGTCTATTTAATGAGGTATAAGTCCATGTACTTTGTGAAATTAAAGGAATTAAATAATAAATTAGAGAATCATTTTTGAAATAAGATAACGAATATTTTATCTAGTCGAGGTGGTCAATATCTTATCCAAGATTTTATCAACCTATTATGTGAGTTTTATATTCAATATGAAACATCCTTATGCAATATAGTGGAATGATATTAGTGATATGATAAATCGAACCCTTCTAGACACAGTAAAATTGACGATGAGTCATGCTGGTCTTCCATTATTATTTTTTGGGAATTCATTAAAAACATAAACTTATATATTAAATATAGTGACATTTAAATCCAAAAATTGTATTCCCTTTATTTTATGTAGTGGAGATAAACATGTTCAGTCACAAACACATGTATGTGGTTGTTATATATTAGTGAAGGCCTTATCAGGCATCAAAATAGCACCTTGGAGAATAAAGTGTATCATTAGTGGGTATTACATGGAAATTATTGGTAACTACATATACGACCCCTCATACAAGATAGTGGGTATCAGTAGACACATCATCATTTTGTAGAGGGAATAAATCCTCAAACAGGAAAGTGGTCGAAATTTTGACGTCAATGAATTTGATGCTGATGATACAATATATTTTGTTGTGGAATAGATCCTAATTGTCCCCATATAATAAGTACATCCTGATGAAAAATTACTATATAAGAGTACAAAAGAGGTTATAGAAATTGAGAGATATGGTTTGATAGTCACTCTAGATAATGATGCATTATTTTTTTTAACTTTATGAAACTCTCTCCTAAAAAAGGTTTTAGGGAGCTCACAAGATGCAATATGCAATGAATTAATGAATTCTGACATCGAATCCATGTTTTGAAACACAATTTTCTTTTTTATCAATTAACCAATTGATGTAAAACCTTTTGGGGATAATGGGTATTCAAGATAATGTTTTACAAGAAATGTAAAGTTAATACTTATAATGTAACTCTAGTGGATAAAGTGTTTAAAACACATCAATTCACTGACTATAATTATTCATTTTCACTAGTTTCCATTTTTACATCCATTAAAATTATACATTATATTGAATCTTACCATGAATATGAAACATGGATGATTGATTTCAAAAC
Source organism: Viscum album (assembly GCA_963277665.1). Taxonomy (NCBI): domain Eukaryota; kingdom Viridiplantae; phylum Streptophyta; class Magnoliopsida; order Santalales; family Viscaceae; genus Viscum; species Viscum album. The sequence goes on from OY728155.1 coordinate 1,455,146,873, forward strand.
AACATTCCCTAGTGGGAACGTTTAATAATATGTTTACATGAAACAATCATAAAGTACAGTGACTCCAGGTGATTCAGAAATGATTTTCAAGTTGCAAAGAACAATTTATGGATTTATGTAAGCATCAAAGTCATAGATCATTCGGTTTGATGATATAATTAAATAATATTGTTTTTATTAACAATGAATGTGATTATGTTGTTTACAATAGGATTAGTATAATTGTAGTTTTTATCATAGTAGTATATGTTTATAACATATTACTTATTGGAAATTATATAGATGTCTTATAATCTATTAAGGAGTAGTTAAAAAAGTGTTAATCTATCATGTACATAGGTGATGTTTCCTACATTATAGGGATCAAGATTAATTATGATAGATTCAAGAGGCTACATGTAAAATGTCAAAAAACAAACATTGACAAGATACTAATGATATTTAGAATGAATTATCCAATATGATATTGGTTCAAATTTCACATTGTATACATATTTCTATAAAAATGTTCCCATAGACACAACATGAGAAGGAGAGAATGGTAAGAGTCTATTCACATTAGTGATAGGATCATTCCTTCAGGTCATGTCAAAAACTAGACATTATGTCACCTATGCAACCATCATGGTAGTAAGATGTCAGGATACTCTTGGATAACAACATTGGCATTCTATTATGTCTATCCACAAGTATATGAGAATAAATATGGAAATATTTGTGGTGTATGGATGAGATGAGGACATGGTCATTTGAGGTCATACTGATTCTTGTTTTCATATAGATTAGAATGATCTAATATTGTAGTCAAAATATGGTTTTGTAACTATGGTAGATCTTTGACCTGGAAGAGTTCAAAGTAGCTAGTTGTCGCTGATTCTGCAGAAGATTTTGAGTATATAAAATCTTCTGATGCAATAAATGAATATATTTGGATAAAAAAAATTCTAGGATAATGATTTTTCAAATAGTGGTGAATACAATATCATACTATATTTTGATAATACGGTATACTCTTCTCTTGAAAAAGATCAAATGACACACCAATTGAAAAATCACTTACTCATTAATTATCACTTGTTGAGGGATTTTTCTCAGAGTATTGAAGTCGTAGAAACAGTATCACCCATAGAGTAAAACATGGTTGAACCCATTAGTAAAGGCATATCTTAGCAGAAGAATGAGTATAATGTTAGAGCTAGCTTACAGATGGTTGTTAGCTGTTGGATATAGTTCATGTGGGATTCTATTGGAGTTCATGCCCAAAAACAAAATTCAATGTAGTTTATGATAATTTTTAAACATAGTCTTGAATATAAATATATATATATATTATTACATCAGTATTTTTCTTTTTTGTGACATAATGGATTCTAATGTCCTAAGAGTACTATTAAAACTAAGAGGACATAGAAGTTTCATATTATTATAAGAGCCCATAAGTGTCAAGATTGTATTATTAAATATATATTTTAGAACTGAATGATATTATATGAGGGCAAAAAATGATACTGACTCTCTGGGGTGTAAAATCACAGCACTTTGGGGCCAATTCTATTGTTGTATTCTGTTAGAAATGACTATTGAAGGATATATGATAATGAGACTCACCTATATGGAATTCAAATTTATATGTCTCATTGGATTTTCATATCCATGGATGTGATTATTTATCATTTGAATTTAATATTATTATTAATGACTATTATATGTCACATACTCTGATTTATTGAAAAAAAATGTGAGGATATATGTTCATAGTGATTTAGGATATGTTGGGTGTGTCATGAGTAATATTTCATTAAAGAATAATATGACAAATGTTGTATCCCGGGTATTATCTAAAAGAAGTTGGTATCTCCATCCCTTTTGTATAAATTTTATATCCCAAATAAATCCATGGATATAGTGTCCTATAGGAAAGTTCAATTTCAAAAAATTCAAACAAAGAGTCATCAAACACATATGATGAGAACATAGTCATGAAACCTACTTGATTAGAGATATCATGATAGTGAGATTATTTTACATAATAAGAAGTGACAATAACCACTTTCTCTATGGGTTCCGTGTAATGTTACTAGATGGTATCACACTAAGTGCATCTAGAATCTCGGTTGACTTTTATAATATTTTTTATTTATCAGCAAGTTGAATAAATATATTCCCAAAATGTTTTTATAATTATGCTGTATTTTTATTTCATATAATCTATCAAATGTAATTCTAGAAAATATTATGTGAACATAATATTTAATAAATATTTATTTTATATTTAGTTAATATAATATTGATTGATTTATTTATTAATAAGGTATTGATACTATTTTATTTAGTTAATACTATTTTCTAAGGCAGAATATATATTATAGGGGAATAAATAGTTGAGATTAATTGTGCAATGATAAATCATATATATTGAATATTATACGATTAAATAATATTTAATTTTAATTTTCTGGTTGGGCCATGTTGAGAAATAATAATATTATTATTATTATTATTGACACGGGATTCAATAAGGATTAAATAAATAAATAATGAATGTTGTGAAATTATGTTTTTTTAAACCTAGGAGTATAAAAATCTAATTATATCATCTTTCAATAGAGCTAACTCATTTTTTGTTATGCACAAAAATTCTTGAGAACCCTCCCAAATCCCTAGAGTGCGCCCTTCTCCAGGAATGCTCAAAAGAATTGATAGAGGTCACCCTCCACATACCAATATTGATTCAAGAGATATCATAGTGAATAATATGGAAGAAATTATTGAAGAGGTAAATGGTGACGGTGAAAGTGATAAGATCATCCTCGATAGCACCTAAGCCTTCCTCCAGTGATATTCCTAAATTTTTGGAACACGTATGGATCATTGCTAGAGGGAATCTGATATTGATTCCTACAAAACGGTGATGGTAAAAAATTGATCAATTTTCATATCAATCAATGAATTATGAATTATCTTATGGTAATTCTTAATTTGCTTAAATTAATTAAAAATAATATGTTATTATCCTACACTATGGTTTAAGTGTTTTATCAATTGTCTATTTTTAATTGATTCAATTAAATTGATCCTAGATTTTATCATCGTGTAAATCAGGGATTGATAATAAATCATAGAGTACATAAAATTGGGCATGATCCATTGCACTCTTCGCTACACCAAAAACATTAAGACTATACATTTTTGACTGACACAGGAAGAAGACACAACATACAACAATTCCCATACCATACTATATGATTCTATGTATTGTTCATACCATTCCCCAAATCATACCCAATTTTTTAGGGTAGGTTTCCATTATATCCATTGACCCAGAACCGAAGATACCATATAGGGTGTCATACTATGCAACGATCGATTCCATAAGATATAGTGTAGTTTTTTATAATAGGTTTCAGACATTTCCATCTTTTTTTTGGTTGTGCCCTTTACTAGACCCATATTTCCACATTAATTATTATTGAAATTATTAATAATTGTTTTAAGAAAATAATAAATTTTACCACAAAAAAATTATTTTTAAAAAAATGTTATTTCATAATAATAAGTATTAATTATTGAATAAAAAATATTATAGAAACAAAAATGATAACTTATTAACATTTTCTTAAAACCCTATTACAAATATATTAAAACAAGATAAATAATTATTTAAACACTAGTATATGTGATTATTTATTTATTGTGAAAATATATATTAAATATAAAACATATTTTAGTAATGAATCTCAATGGAAACAAAGACATTAAATTTAATTTAAATTCATTATACACTTTATATGTGAAAAAATTTATCAAATATAATGAATGATTTTTTTGTTATGATGGAATTCCATGGTAAAAATAGATTTTGGGGGTAAACGGGTTTGCATGGACATGGACTAATATAGATTGTCCAACAGGTTGGGAATATATCAATTTAATCACTGGTTGGGGGAATATCCTCTCATGTTCAGATGATTTTCATACATTTTTACATTGATGATGATTTTATATACTGGGTGGAAGCCCAAATATAAGATTTTTTTAAAAAAATTAAACAATTTAAATTTTTAGAAGATAATGTGTGTACCTTAGAAAATTATATCCAAGATCACGCATAATAAATTTATAATTAATTTAATTCGATTTTCCACAACTACAAAATTCTTCGTGATAAATTCTTTGTCGTCTCTGTTATTGTTACATTATCATCGCATCAGTGACTCGAATTGAAGATTCATTTAAATGAATCCACTAGTGGTCCATGAAAATATGTGAAATGATATAATTTCTTAGTATCTGGCATGAGAAACAAATATTATTTTCATTCATCATTGATAAAAAATAAATTGATTACACTCCATATTTATGAGAGATGGAAAATTTGAGAAATAATATTACGACTTGAGATAATATTATATAACCAATTTGGTATTTACAATGTCACCATTAAAAATAAAATAATTTAGGATATATACTTATGTTGAAGTTATATAATTGAATAAATATCATTATCCATTTATTTTATTCAAATAATACTCCATGTCACATATAGTAAAGTAATAATAAAGTTATTATTATATTACTTGGAATGTGATCCATTTAATATCATTTCATAAAAAATAAATTAACCTTTATGTAAAATATATTAACTAAAATATAACATTTCAATTATATCATTAAACTTTAAGTATATTGTCCCATTAAATTTATTAAAAAATGAATAATATAATATTTATTTTTATAAAATAAAATAACTTTGATATTTATTAAACCTATAAATGAATATTTATTTTAATTTATATATATATTCATCTGATTTGAATAAAATATTTATTTTACAAATTTTTTTCATATTTTGAAAAAATAAACATTATATTCATAATATTTAGAAGAAATATACAATAAATTCAATTCATATATCCTAAACAAGAATATTTATTTGTTGAATTATATGATCAATATAACATGTATAAATAGCTTCTTCGTACCCATTTGCATGACCCTACATGCCAATTTCTCAATGAAAAAATAGATCATAACTAGAGTCCATATTTTTCATGTGACCTCATATAAAGACATCTATAGGGAAACTAGATTTTATATCAAATATAACAACCATCGTATGAATAATTTTGAGTATTACAATTACATTTTCAGTTGACATATCATCATCAGGATCTTTAATTTTGGAATCATAATATATTCTGGATTTCTTTTTCTTTGAATTTCATAAATAAACTGACCTCTGAAATAGTAGTGCAATATATTTGTATTGAACACTTCGATTTAATTCAATGTTCCATAGATTTAATCAACTAATAGATCATATGGGATAAATGTTTTCATGAAAATTTAATTAATTCCAAATTATTTAGGAGACTCCCTTTGCATTCTACCTATTTAGGACTATATATCCACATAGGTTTTGTCCATGTATCAATGTATAAATTTTATAATACACATAAATAATAACTTCATGTCTAAGGGACAATTATCTAACTTGTAGATACAAATATATAAAAAAATATGGATTCCTTATTGAATGGTGTATACTCATAACATCTATAAAACTTACTCATATTATTCATCAGTATCACACCCATATCACCATAAGGGTATAATAATGCCTCCTAGTGTGGAAGAGGATACTAGCTAGTAGAAATATACTATGTAATTTTTTGATAAATACTCCCTCATTATCCTAACAATCAATAAAAAATAAATAACCAAACATCACCCATAAAAATAACCAACGTACACGAGATCATCAAATAAAAAAATGCTATAACAAATGTAATGATGTCTTACATAACAATGATCACCAACTAGGTGGATTATAATCTCAAAATAAAAAATAATAATAAATACAGAATGATCCCTTAATATAATCCATTATCCTCTCCCCTAGCCCATCACCAAATCTCTATGGATATTCTCTAACTCGATCAACTACACAACCTCTGATATGACCTATGAGATATATATACGGTATGAATATGAACCATATTGAAAATGCAATGTGTGATTAATACATCTCAAAAATTCCTTCCAAATATCCCCTTATATAAACCATAATTGACACTTTAAAAAATGTTTATAATAAAAAACAGTACACAACAACATCCATGATGAGTTTTCATGTACTAATAAGGAAACCACAACACATGACTATGATAGATTTGGAACCCTAGAAAAATCTTCTATATACATTATGATAACCTATATTCATAGATTATGATATATATTAACACCTTGTTACATAATGATTATTATTCTATGTAACATAGAATGTGATTATTTCCTAATGGTAGTTGTCTCATTTAGAGGTCATATATGTTCACTACTAGGATGAGAACCCTTATTTGAAATGATATTAATGTCAAATATATGTTCTATTGTTATATGATATCATTTTATTGACACAAATTATACATTATATTAGGGTGTAGACTCATTGGACATTGATACACCTTCTCACGGTGTACACTATTGAATTTTTATAGTGAATGATATTATGCCAACAATACTCAAGAGTATAAAATGATCACTTAATGGTGTCACAACATTTTCCTATTTTAAGAAGTTTTTATTGTATATTAGACTTTATTATTATTATTAATGTGTATTACATGTCACGTTCCTTGATGTATTGATGAAAAATGTGATGACATATGTTTTCTAGGGGTGTTGAATAAGATGGGTGGGTCATGAATAATAATGTATTAATGATTAATTCAAAATTTTAATGATCCTATATATTATATAATGCTTGTTTATATCTCATGAAATTGATTTAAATGGTATAGACTAATTAAATTCATATCCTTGATTTCTTAAGGGAATCTTCAATTTTTTAAATCTAAAAAAAAGATGCATCAAGAAAATTATTTGATGGGACTAGAATGCAATGTGCATGATTAGGGACTTCATGATAATGGGATTTTGTTACACAGTGAGCATTTGTATGATGTAACATTTAATTTTGGTATTAACTATTTCAGTCATCGGTTCCTTGGCATGTTCTAGATGCTATCCTTGGAATTTTGGCTACTTCGTCTAATGCCACTGAAATGGAGGCCTATAGGGTCACACTCCAAGTGTATCCAGAATCTTAGTTAAATGTATATCATTATTTACAATTTTAAAAATTATATAAATATTATTTACACATGAGGTTAAATAATTATAATCTTTTTATTGATTTCATATATTCCCTCCCTCTTTATTTACGATAATATTATTTGAGTATAATATTGAATATATTTTTATTATCTATTTAGCGAATATAATATAATATTTATTTATTGGTTCATAATAAATTTATATTTACTTATTAAATAAATCATCATTATTCGATTCTAAATAAATATTATTGGGGAATGGAATATCGTGTTTAATGGTCTAGTGGTAAATAATATTTTTTGAATATTATTTAATTTCAAAATATTTAATTTTAATTCTCGAGTTTAGATTATGTCAATGAATAATAATAGTATTATTATTGTTTATATGGTGTTATGTAGGGATTAAATATTTAATAAAAGGTACTTGTGAAATTACTCATTTCCAACATTAGTGGTATATAAACCAAATTATATTATTTTTTAGGAGATCCAATTCATTTGTTTTTTTTTTCACAATAAATTAATAGAATATTGAGCTGCATTCTCCAAGAATGCTCCCAAGAATAGAGAGTGATCATCATCAACATTAAACTATCATGTCATGATATATCAAAGAGAATCCTTTTGATGAAATTCTAGATGCGATGAAAGGAAAAAAAATTCAAGTGATTGGGTGTTCTATGCTAGCACATACTGATTCCTACGACGACATTCGATAATTTTTTGAACATGTGAGAAACACTGAATAAGGGAATTTTCTCACTATTATGAAAAACTTTATGATATAATACATATTTTTTGTCATATCCATCATTGGATAATGAATTATCACAAGGTAACTCTCTATTTTATCAAATATATTATAAGTAATATGTGATTTTCATATTCTTTGGTTCAATATTTTTATCCATTGTCTATTTTATTTGATTGAATTACATTTATCACAATGTTTTTAATTAGGTAAATATTGCTTTTTAACATCGATCATGAAAAAAATAATATTGTACTGGGCCCATCACAAGATTCCACTACACCCCGAACCTACAAGTGGTATCAGTGGGGTCACATAATTTTTTTATAATAAGTTAAAAATTATTGATTTGTTTATTCCATTGTCGTTTAGTTTTCAATTAATGTATAATCTATATTTTTTCCAAATTGTGAGAAATTATTTTTCCACATTCTTTTCTAATAAATATAATCAAACCTATTTATTTTTTGAATGAAATAAAAGTGATGATCTAATCCAAAGGTTCCAATGAATCTAGCCGGATAATACAAGAGTACACGTCGTGCATCTCGAAGGTACACACAACATACTAGTGTTCAATAGTACAAATAATTAATTAGTTATTAACTCAAGACATGTGAATTTTCTAATATATGTTCATTAAATTCTAAACTATGTGTTGAAAGGGCCATCCTGGCATACAATCAGCTAGAGTACATGTTCAGACACTTTCATAAAGGTCATGTAGTCCTTTATACATAGATGTTCCATGTATCTTAGTACATGACCAACCTGACTGATGACCCCATAACTCAGATACCACATGATTTGTTGACCATGTACAAAACATGTAATCCATGTTTTTCAGCGGAACTATTACACTGTGAGTCCCAATTCTTGTTTCACGGATAGATGGTAAGGAAGAATACACTCAATGTATCTCCAATGTACATGTCATGTACATTAATAAAATTACAATGAATTAAAATTATATTATAATACAGTGAAAATAGGATCAACCTGTACATGTATGTGGTCATTAAGTTTATAGGAATCACCATGTGATGAGTTTTTAAATATATAATGTTTAGATAGTTTCTGATTAATGTTTATATATATGTATAATGTATGACTAAAATTAATTTTAATACTATAAATTAATTGAAAAATAAAATTTGTAAAAAAATCTTGCAATACGTGCAATCATTAAGATGAAAGTACAAATCATGAATGTATGTCATTAATCATGTGTGCCAAATTTCTCAAGATAATGAAATATGCATGTATAATACCTGATAGGTAGTTAAGATGGGTACTCAATGTGTTGCCTCCAAGGTACATTTTATTATTGTACATGGTTAATTGTAAATAAATGTATTTAATCTTTTTATTATTATGACCGAGGATGATCTCAATGAAATTTGAATGAGAATTAAGATAAAATAATTGATTATTGAATGAATATAATCGATTAATTTGAGTGTGTTTTATCATAGAGAACAATGATTAATAATTTAATTCTAATTTTATTAACTGTATAATTATTTGAATGCATGTGGTAGATCATGATCTTTGGCCTAACCATTGAATGTGATGTTTTCATTTAATTTATTATTAAATTTACTATAGGCTTATGTTCCATCCCACCTCTTATTATGTAAGGGAATATGTTCCCATGGTTTCTTTTATGTAAAAACATTCCACTAACCAATCTGTGAGTAAAAACATAAGTAATGGATGGAGCTCCCAAGGTAGTAGAGGCAGTTCATGTTTGGAATAATGGTGAATCCAATCCAAGAGATATACATAGGTGGAAATGTGGAAATCTGTAACATGAACCTTATTAAATTGAATGTTTTTTCCTACGTCAACAATTATTTTATCATCCACTAGATAAACTAACAATTAAAAAATATCATGATCATAACACCTTGTTAATTTATTTTTTTCAAATTGAATTTTTTATTTCGTAATGGGTTTTCTCTCGTGATCACATGAATTAATGAATTCACAAGAATGAATGATAGAATTAAAATAAATACAATCATGGTAAATAATATCAATCGCATGGTTAATCACTTAATTAAATCAACCTTGTTTTAAAACCATGTAATAAATGTAATAATTGTAAATTTATTCATAAATATAGAATCACGCATTTAATCATATTAAGTCCGTATAGACTTCCACTACTACTATTAAAAACAAACCATATTTCAATGATCTGAAACAGCCAGATTTGGGTTGATTTCAACTATTAGGGAATTATAAAATGACTTTATGGTTTGATCTAACTTAGTGCACATCATGTTTTGACTAAAAAATCAGGACATCATTTCATTGTGAGTGAAATGGTTTATGAAATCCATGTTATGTATTTTTGGATTTGGGATTCGATTCAACACATTAATGAATTTTGATTTATTATAGTTGTTTTTTTGAATGTCTACCTAAAATCCATCAAATATATTGAACAGAAAAAGTTAGGGTTTTGACAAGGGTAATTTTCACCATTTAAACTAGAATATCCAAGAAATAGGATATTTCAAATCGTATGGTTAGGTATACTATTATTTGATATAATAGATGAATATTAATAAATATTATATTTTTTATTTATTTAGATTTTATCAATGAATGTAATAATATTCTTATCATCTATTTTTTGAAAAATCAATAAAATTAATTAAAACATACCACTATGATCCATACTTGAGAAGTATATCCTTCTCATTAACACAAATTTCCCAGAGTGGCATAGGAGAATAAATTTTATCCATCACCATGAAAATAAATTTTATGGGATAGAATAACCTATTCTCGATGTGCCTATTGATGAGGCTAGTAATTATGAGTTACCTCTCTATGAGAATCATTTTAATGAGTTCACATATATTCAGTGTTTCATTCTATAATCCAAGATCAATTATATTATAAATAAACATGAGATTATTAATGCATGAAACATGATGTGTCGCATATGGGACATCTATCAAGAGAAGGAGATACAAGAGTGATATGGGATATCCAATGCTCTATTGCCAACATTTCATTGATATTTTGGTCTATAAAGTCCACATTTAGTAAATAATATTATCTACATAAAATGAATAGGCATTTTTTGGATTGATTTTGCAGATGAGTGATTCAAAAATATCATTCTTTCATCACATCCCTAGAACATATCAGTTTTGATTATTAATTATAATATGTGAAATAATGAGAATATTCTATTAGAATTTATTAGTATACTTATCCAAATGGATAAGGATATAGGGCATCAAATACCTATGGTTCATATGGTGCATAAAAACAATGAAAAAGGTGAAGGTGATGAAGAATCATAAAAACACTAAATATCCCAAGCATCGTCCTTCCATGAAGAGGAAGATCTATAGGAAGGTCATGGTAATGGAGGAATTATGTTTTGTAAATGGAAATCAAGGCCACCGGAAGAATAACAATACCTAGAAGAAAGAGTAAGCGAAAGGTTCTTTTATTATTGAGTGTAATATTTCTAAATCTACTCACTGGTTACATGATATAACTTTTTCTACTCCCATATGTATCCAAATGTATGTGAAAATTAGATTCCGAATGATTTTTTATGTGAGGTATATTTACATACAACTAATGGTTTTAGAATATATTATACAATGATTACTGACAAACCCCATTTAATTCCAATTTTAATTATAATACTTTTGGGGGATTTATTTTTCTAATATGACTAGGGACATAATTTATATATCATTTCCAGATGATGATGGTTTTATTTTCGTGTTTGGAAATAAATCATGGTTCTTTTATAAAGGAAACATATGTTATGGTGTCACACATTGGAATAATGGTCATTATGCATCAAATTTTTAATTCCAAGTATTGGTAATAGATAATTAATCATTTTCACATGACTGATATAATACCCAACTATGGAATCATGATCATTATCATTTAAATGAGATGTGTTTGATTAATCTACATATAAATGGTTATATGGACTCATCTAAGCTAAAATCAAGAGAAATATTTCATTATTTTTTACAAGGAAATATGGATAAACCACCATATGATGGACATGGTGAAAAGGGCCAAATATATTCATTCATTGTATACACACTGATGTGTGAAGGCCATTCCCTATAGAAGATAGAGGTGCATATTCATAGTTCAAAGTATTTAATGGTAACTTGAGTAGATATGGATATGTATATTTAATGATTTATAAGTCCATGTCTATTTTGAAATTAATGTTATTAAATAATAAAGTATATAATTAATTTGGAAAAATAACATAATGATGATTTTATTAGATCGAGGTGGTTAATATCTTAACCAAGATTTTATCGACATTTTATGGGAGTTATAAATTCAATATCAAATCAATCTACGATTCACACTATAGTGTAATGATGTTAGTGGTAGGATGAATCGAACCTTTTTAGACATAGTAAAATTTATAATGAGTCATGGAGGTTTTCCATTTTTATTTTTTGGGAATTAAAAAAAAATTTAAACAGAGTAATTACTAAATTTGAAAATGGAATTCAATTAATGTTATGGAGTGAAAAGATACAAGTTTTTTTAACATACACTTGTATGGGGTTGTTAATAATTTGTTAAGGCCTTATCCGACAACAAAATAGAACCTGGGAGTATAAAGTATATCTCTATTTAGTAAACCAATGAAAGGAATTGTCAATACTTATAAGACCCCTAAGATAAGAATGTGAGTATCACTAGGCACATCATCATTCTTGAGATGGAGAAAACACTAAAAAATTATAGTGGTATAAATATTTACTTCAATGAAGATAATTCTCAAGATAAAAAATACTTTCGATAGGAACGGATTCTATAACTCCCCACTAAAGAAGTACATCACAGAACCAAAGTACTATATAGGTGTACAAGTGAGGTAAGAGGAATTTAGAGATGTGGTTTTATATTCCTGGGAGATTGTGACTTGTTATTTTTTGAAATTGATGAAACAGACTTTTACAGTGAGGTAGTAGATAGCTCAAAAGCATCAATATGGAAAGAATTCATAAATTCCTAAATGGATTATATTTATCAAAAAAAAATTTTCTTTTAGGTCGATGCACCCATTGATGTAAACCCCATTGGGAGATAATGGGTATTCAACATATGTCTATACATGAAATGTATAGTTAATACCTATTATATAGCACTAGAAGATAAATTACTTGAAACACATCATGTCTCTGACTATAATGAATCCTTTTTACTAGTTTCCATTTTTAAATCAATTTAAATTCTACATTCTATAGTAGGTTACCATGATTAAGAAACATGTAATAAGGATGTCAAAACGTCATTCGTAGTAGGAACCATTAGTAATATGTTTTCATGATACAATCATAAGGGAGTGTTTATTATGGTAATTTGAAAAGGGTTTTTATGTTTTAGAGAACCATATATGGATTTATTCAAGCATTTATGTAACAGAAAATTCGATTTGATGATATCATAAAATAATATATTTTTTAAGAATGAATGTGATCATTGTGTTTGCAATATGTTTAGTATAATTGTATTTGTTATCGTATAGTATATTTTTATTTCATATTACTTATTGGAAACGATCTAATATGGTACTTATAGTAAATCAACAGACATACATTGAAAATATTATAATTATATTTTTATGAACAATCCACAATGGTATTTGTTGCAATGTCACATGGTATTACTATTTATATAAAAATGTGTCCTTAGACCCAACTGGTGAGACATATAATTGTATGAGTACATAAACAATAGTCACAGGATAGATCATGCATGTCATGTCATATACTAGACTTGACGTCACATGTGCTTTGATATTTGTAGTAAGATGTCATGATAATCTAGTAGAACAACATTGCTCTTCTATTATGATATCCTCAAGAATATGAAAATAACTGAGGATATATTTGGGGTGAATGGAAGAGATTAGGATATGGGCATGATGGGTCATGTTGATTAGTGATTTCAAATATATCAGAATGATCTAATGTATTAGTGAAGATATTTTTTGTTTTAATAGAGGATTAGTGAGTTGGAAGAGTTCAAAGTAGCCAGTCATCGCTGATTCTATAGTAGATTTTGAGTATATATAATCTTATGATGCAACAAATGAATCTTTTTGGATACAAATAATCTTTGTGGAGAATGATTTTTCACATATTAGTAAATACCCTATCATATTGTATTGGGTTAATACTGCAGAATTTTCTCTTGCAAAAGATCCATGGTCATAACAATAAAAAATAAAATACTATGCAATTATCACCTATTGATAGACTTTTCTCAGATGTTCAAAGTTGAATTAAGAAGATCACCCATATAGGAAAACATAGTGGAACCCATGAAAAAAGGCCTATCTCAGCAAAAACAAATGTATAATGTGAGAGCTGCCTTAATGTTTTTTGTTAGTTTTTGTCAATAATTGATGCGTTATTATATTAGTGTTAGTTCCCTAGAACTAAATTTATTGTACTTTATGATAAATTTTTATTCATATACATGAATATTAAAAAAAACATTATGACATCATTATTGTTCTTTTTTCTATCATAGGGAGTGTTAATGTCCTAACAGTACCATTGAAACAAAAGGGTCATAGTAGTTTCCAATTATGATGAGAACCATAAGTGTCCTCATAGTATTTTTAAATATATATTTTTAAACCTAATGATATTATTTTAGAGACACAAATGATATAAAATATCCAGGTTGTATACTCATATGTCATTGAGTCATATTCTCTTGTTGTATTCCCATTTTAATTTTTAGTGTAGGATATATTAGAACGAGACTCGCTTGTAATAAATTATAATTTATATGTATCATAGGATTTTACTATATATAGATGTTTTTATTTATATTTTTAATTTACTAATATTATTAATTAGTATTATAGGTCACATACTCTGATGTATTGATAAAAATTATGTTGATATATGTTCACGGTGAGGTAGGATGTGATGTGAGTGTCACGAGTAATATTCCATTAATGAATAATATGAGAAAGGATTTATCCCTGATATCTTTAATGGACGTCAGTATCTCCCATACTTTTTGGAAATCATATAAACAAATCAATCCATTGTTATTGTGTTCTATATGAAAGTTCCATTTAAAAAAATCAAACAATGATACATTGAGCACATAGGATGATGACATAATCATGAATCCTACTTTATTAGAGATACTATGATAATGAGATCATATTTCTTTATGATATGAGATATTAACCTCTTTCTATATCTATTTCATGGAATGAAGAAAGATTGTATCATTGTACTTCATCCATCTTTGTGTCATTCCATGGAGAATGTGACCTAGATGGTCACACACTATGTATATCTTTAATCGTGGTTGAATATTTTAATATTTTATATTTTAAAAAGTAGAATAAATATTATTCAAAAAAATATTTTAATTATTATATTTGTTTTCTTTATTTCTTATAATCCATCAAAAGAAATTATAGAAAATTATACGTGAACAAAATATTTAATAAATATTCATTTCTATTTAGTGATTATAATATTAATTTATTAATTGTATAATAAACCATTGACAGATTTTTATTCAGTACATATTAATTTTCAAGGGACAATATATATTATCAAGGAATGGAAAACTAAGATTAATGGTGTAATTAGAAATAATTTATATTGAATATTATATTATTCAATAATAATTAATTTTTATTTGTGGGTTTAGTCATGTTGAAAAATAATAATAATAATATAATTATTAGGGACATGGGTTTCCATAGGGATTGAATAAATAATAAAAGGAAATTTTCAAATTAATTATTTCTAACCCGACCGATATATAAACCTAATTATATTATATTTCATGAGAGTTAATTCATTTGTTTGTAATGCACAATGATTTTAGGTAATCATCCCGAAACCCCAGAGAGCTCCCTTGCAAATGAATTCTACAATGAACGAATAATGGGCTACAACCACATACCAATATAGTTAAGAGAGATCAAAGAGAATAATTTTGACGAAATAATAGAGGATATAAAAGGTGATGATTCATGTGATAAGATAATCCTTGATAGTACCTAGAGATTCCTCCAGAAATATTCATAGATTTTTAGAACATGTGTTTGTCACTGCTAGATGGAATCTGATTTCGATTCATAAAACATAGTTATGGTATTATTTTTATGAATATTCATATCCATCAATGAAAAATTAATTATCAAAAGTTCATTCTTAATTTGATTAAAATAATTATAAATAATATGTAATTATCCTACACTGTGGTTCAATAGTTTTATCCTTTTAAAATTTTAAATTGATTAAATTCTATTGATCATTTATTTTATCATCATATAAATCATGGATTGATAATAAATCACGGGAAAAATAAATCTTGGCATTATCCATTGCACTCTTCGTTTCACCAAGAACATATAGACTATACTTCCTTGACAATAATTGGAAGTCGACACTTCATACCACAATTCAAAACCCAAACTCCAAGACTCCATGTATGGATCATACCATTACCTAAATCATAATTGATGTTGTAGGAAAGGTTTCCATTATAACCCTTGATCCATACCTGAAGATACCATGTATAATGTCATAATATGCATCGATCCATTCCATAAGATATATGGTTGTTTGTTTTAACAACTCTCAAAAAATACCATCTCTTTTTGGGTGGTTTCCCTTACTAGACCCATATCTCACATCCCATATAATTCTATAACAACAACACCTCCAAATAAGATAGTCTAAGGTTCACATCCATCTAATTTCAAAACATATTTTCCACTCTCCTATCACTTTTAGTGGGTCCCATTATCACGTCGAATTAAATTAGTGAATTGAGGAGGAAATGGTGACATCTAACATCTCACAAGGATAATAAATCGTACAAGGGAATATTCCCATGACCAAGTCTCATAACACAACACACACATTACATGATATTAGGAGGTCATCACAATAACCATCCTATTTCACCATTTAAACAAAAAAACCACATGGTAAATCCCATTGACTATGATTGTTCTATATTGAATAAAAATAGTGATTTTAAGAAGGAATCACAATAGAGAAATTCTTTGATAGGTTGAACCACACTATCACTAAGTAGGTGTCAATTAAAGTCACACATATTTGTGTTGTAAGGGGGGAATTTAAATAGCCAAACTCTATAATAATCTAAATCACAAGGTATTTAGATTGTATCCATGGAAAATCACACATCTCAATTATCTAATGTGGGAATCTTTGTATCCAGCCTCCCCAAAAAATTTGAACCACCACATTAGAAGGTGGGTCCCATAGATTATCAACAGTCTATTAGGACCATGTCATATGGAATCTAGGGATATATCATAATTTTTACATACAAGATAAAATTTAATATACATTTAACCTCACAATGTAATCTCATCAAGATCATATAGATCACATAATCACAACAAGAAGAGTCATTAGGCATTTACAAATTTAACAAAAGGGAAACTAATAGGTTCTCTAACCCATAATGGTATGTTGTCATTGATACCAACTCATAATCCTCATCCCACATTGATCTCAGAACCTATAGGCCCTTCATGTCCTTAACCTCACAAGTCGATCTCATCATCTTCAAATTTCCAAATCATAACATTTTCTTACAAACCAAGGGTCGTCTCATAATAACTCTAACATAGGCCCTTAGAAACTGCATGTCATGTTTTCTACACAATCCTCGTGAAAATTTCTTACATCCTATCACACATATCCCTTGGAGATATCAAAATCTATTTTCAATAGGAATCACTCTATGCCACACTACATGTACTCTTTTTGAACATACCCTAATCATAATTCACATCAGGTCTCCCCTCCATCCTAAAGATGGTGTTCCTCATCAGGCATGATATGTACAATTCTCACCTCGTTCAATACTATTCCTAATCCTCACATGAATTCCCAAATATGTGTTTGAAACGGATCTGTACTATTCATATCTTATAACATCCCAGGGACCAATCTCGGTATGTTAGTGACCTCAACTGACATTTTTTCAACCTTGTGTTGTAGTCACCAGAGGATCTCAATGTACCCAATCCTCGAAATGACCATCACTACATCTCTAGATATCTCAACAACATCATTACCCTTTTCTAGGGTTCTCTAGATTACTATCTTTTTACTCAAATTCATACATTTATATAGTCATGAATAATCCCACAAAAAAGAATATGAATTTGTATTATATGGACAACGAACCTCCAACATGGAATTACAATCCTTTCCATGATCTGATCATCCTCAACCCGGCCCATATATTCCCTATATAATAACCTACTGATGACAAATGTAAGCGTCCTCCCCCTCTTTTTTTCAAATCAAGAAACATCTTTGTAGTTATCTTTTTGAACCAAAATTTGTAATTTTTTCATAACATTAAAAATATATCTCTATTTTCAAATTAGTTTTTACAAATATTATGATATAATTTTATCCCTCTCATTATTTCATTTACCCAAGTTGATATTATGCCAAAATTTAGTAAGGGATCATCTAATCTACCTCTTTATTCAATAATCATTACATTTTATGCCTTTTATTTCCAATTAATAACGTTAGAATATAATTTTTCATATCCCTATTACTATCCATTTGATTTATAAATGATTAATGAACAATTTCCTCTCTTTAACCCATTTTATTTATTATTACGAACTACCTTTATGCTGCCAACATTTTACTATAATTTTTCCCTAAGAAAACTTTTTATTATGAATGAAAATGTTATGTACACTCAAGGGTATTCACCTAGAAATTCCTATAGTTATTTTATTTAGAAAGTCCATGTATGTATTCTACACTCCTTAAAAATTACTTAATCTGATGAAATATGATCCTTTATAGAATGATATTTGTGGCATAATTATGTATTTATGGGATATGAAAGATATAGGTGTGCCAATAATAAATATATATCAGTCGAATGCATTGGGTAAGATTTTAGTCTCATGAGAAATCATGAATGAGATTAAGGAGTGAACTAAATCCCTTACAATATATTTCACACCATATAATGATGTCTTGGTGGTATTCCTTGAACTATGTTTATGTTTTCACCTTTAATGTTTTAGCAACATTACCAGGTTGAATTGTTTTTATTATGTTATATCATGCCTCTTTATTTATTTTTATTGTTATCACCCCTTTTATTCCCCATTTAAATGCTTATTGTCTAAAATATAATACTTTATTCATGTTATTCATTTTCTATTCATCCACTAGGGTTTATAACGATTCCTTTCATATGTATCTACATTGGTTATCTTGTGTGGTATTAAAAAAGATTGTTAATTATGACCACATTAATTATTTTTCAAATAATAATGAAGCATATAATGTTTAGAGTTGTTATGGCATGTACGAGATTGCACAAATACAGTAGAAATATATATCATATGGGTTATATAATGTTCATTCCATTTAAATAAATCATGAATTTATGTATAATAATGACCATGGTTTTCATATTTGCTATCAAAAGGGATGGTTATTTATTTTGGATATTATGAATCAAAAAATCCATAGAAAACATTAGAGCTAATGTAATCATAATAAGACACCCCTAAATGTTGTTAAATTATAGAGTATTATATTTACATGAAAATACATCCCTCTCTGGATACAACATGTGGTTATGGATCTCACGTAGATATACCTTGGGGTAACAACCAAATACACCATATTGAGCCTAAATCGATCAGGAATTGTTTCCTAAAAATGTTCCCTTATACACAACTATTTTGAAACACTTAAATAGTATAATTTATTAAATTTAAAATCACATTCTAAACCAAAGGATGATAAAAACATAGATAAGAGTATATGATAGGATAGTTTTCATGTATAACATATAATATAATCCTGTAAGTTCAAAAGTCAAAGAGTAAATTCATTTTATATGGGATCACTAAAATGTTATTGTTTCCCCATTTACGTGTTTAATACTTTAAACATAATCATCCTATTTTCCATTAATTATAGTCAATTTCTATTAATAGTTGGAACCATTTCAACAAAAAATGTGACATGAAGTGTGATTAATTCCAAAATGATAAACCTAAAATGATGGGTTTTCAATTAATACATTTTTTGGATATTCCAAACAAGTTATCAAAAATCACAATTAACCACTAGAATGTGGATTAATGCAAAATGATATGAAATAAGTGGAGGAGGATGTACCAAAAAAGTTCATATGATAATGGTGATAAAGGAAAGAATATTAACATTCCTTTGTGTTTAAAATTTGTAAAGCATCACCAAGGGAAATGCCACAGAGTGACTCAAAGGTGTTTTATGTGTTGGAATATAGGGCATACACTATCTAATTTTTATAAAACAATGAGTATGATCGAATGAAATAAATGTGATACTATGTAAACCTTTATTGATCAAATTATTATGTGTGGAGAATATGTGAATTATCCAGGACAATTGCATAATCAAATGGTCGAAACAATGACTAAAGAAGAAACTATGCAATGAGAATAATTTAAGTGTAATGATTTAATTTATATCTTAATATATTCTAACTGTTTTGGATACATTAAATATTATAGGAATAAATTTTTATTCTTTGGTGTATTATGTTATCCATTATAATATTTTTTAGTGTATCATGAATACATGTTTTTCATCTTCAGTACTCATCATTTGGTGAAAATTATTTATTATAGGGGAAATTTATTAATGGATGTAATTATACTGATAAAAAAGGTATATGTACTTATGTTATTAATATACATGGTAAATTAAACCCATAAGTCATGTAAAATAATCATGAAATGAAATTTTTCTATATTAGGAATTTATTGTATCATCACCCCACAAAGATTTATGGGTTTTTGGTCATTGAAATTCTCTTAACAATGTTCTCTATCATTCACTATTAGTTCAGGGGAATTATTTTTTCAACTTTAATTTCTTTGTTTTCACGTCCAATGAATTTTATCCTACTTTGTAACTATGTTATGTGATGGCTATCATACATCACTTTCTCTCTTTTTAAGGGTATGTTTTATTAACCCCCTTTACAAAATTGGTTCTAAATAAGTATATTTTTAAATGTCAAAAAATTTATTACTGTGATCAACTTCAAATTTTGAGGATGTAATTTATTAATTGTGGAAGAATGTAAAGCCACATGTTTTTAAAATGTGAAATCATTGTTCAATATCCATTGTGATATACAACACCAAACCTAAAAAATGATTATTATTTAAATATGATCATTGTAACCTACCTGTTGAATTTATAGAAATAAACAAGATAAAATAATTTTTGATATATATATATATATCCCAATAAAAATATATGTATTAAAAAAATTCTTATAAAATAATCACTCTATTTTTCGTAATGTCTTCAAAATATGTTCACTTCTAAATTTAGATTTATTTATTTTGGTGAAAAATGTAAAACTTATTTTACAATAAAATTAGAAATATAATTTAGAAACTAAATTAATTTTTGATATGAAAAATGAAAAATTAATTTAGTGTAAAATTTTATGATTTGTTGGGAAATATTAATTTTTTACTAAATAAAAAAAATATTTTTTCTATAACTATCATTTATGTTGAAAAATTATGTGATTAAGAAGTTCCATTATAATTTTAATTGGATTTAATATTTATAAAATAATTCATGATTTATATTTAATCCTGTTAATTATATTTAAGTCATCTTTATATAATATTATTTAAAAAATATTTAAAAACATTTTTTCTGCAAAATTTTCATTAATGCATACTATTTATGAATTTTAATTAATTAAAAAAAACAATAATGGGGAATTATTTAAATTAAATATACATATGAAATATTTATATTTATGAACATATATTCATATAAAACATATTACTAGTTATAAATTAATTTAAAATATTAATTTCCTGGAAAAATTCATTTTTCAAAGAAACCCCTCAAATTCCATCGTTATTGAGAGATTTATTTGAAACAAAAATTTCCCACCAATGAAAATCTATTTTGAAAAACATGGATTCAATATTTTTAATAATAAAAGTTTAAATTAATTTATATGTTTAAATAAATTTTTAGACAATATAAATATTAAGTGTAGAATATATTCATTAGCATATTAAAAGGAAAATATATTCATTAAGTTTAAAAATAATTTTACAAGGACTAGAAATATTGGATCCAAGAACATCAGAAGAATGTAGTACTAAGGTATATATTTAAATTTATTTCAATAATCATTTCTCTAAACATAGTGTGACGATATTTCACATCAAATTTATAATTAATTTATTTAATAGTATAAGAAATACTTACACAGGATTTGAAAATTTAATTATTGGTGAATATTGATCATATAAAAAGACCCTTTCAGATTTCCATTATAGTGTTTTGGGTATCCAAGAATAGAATCCCTCTATCAGTGATCCACACAAGCAGTTATGATCTCTGATCAACACTAGTCGATCTTCAAGTACTAACGTACCAAATCGAATGACGTTCATAGTTCATTATTGACCATTCATTATTCAATGTGATGAAATCTATATTATTCTTGTCACTATTAATAGTGAGAGAAATGTAGGAGTAAATATAGAATTTATTGTGCGAAAAAAAATCTCAATTCTCATATTTGGATACTCTAACCAATATATAAAATCATTTATTTATAGAGTTAGGATATCATTTAAAATATTATTTAATTACTTTTCATCTATTAAATAACATTTGTTACCATTAATATACCTAATACCACATAATAATTATATTATTATTATTATTATCTTGTGTATGGAATCATGTGTGATAAAAAATATTATTTAACTTACAGACTAATTAATATTTTCACTTAACACTGTATTGGTCTCTTCAAACTCCCCATAAATTTATTGGAAATTAAATACTTATTTTATTCATAAATACAAATTCTATTAAAAATCTAGAAAATAAATATTTATTACATATTTATTAAAATAAAAAAATATATTTTAATTCACATTCTAATCAATAAATATCTATTTAATTTATGTAATTAATATGAAATAAATAATTATAAGCCTCAATACTGAGTATAATATTCATTACAATAATATGACTAGAATATGATATAACTGGGATTAATGTTATCTCATAGTGCCTGGCCTTCAAGGATTATTTCTCATTGGAATTATGATAACGACCTAAATTCTAGTATTATTATCTAGAAATGGGTCAAGGAATGTAATAGAAATACCATAATGTCACAACACATGACAACCACATAAAATTTCACACCATATAACCAAATATATTTATAAATTTATCTCATCATGTAGGTTTCATGATGGTGTTATAAACTTATTTATTCAATATGTCTTTTTTGACTGTAAAAAATAAGGATAACATTACACCATGTGAATGGAATTTAATGTGATGGTTCTATTCCAATCAACGAGACCTGATATCTACTTCTATAAAAATAGAAATGTAAAAATAATTTATTTAATTATTCATTAATGATATGTCCATTGTGTCGAAGCCAACATACCCCAGTTACATCAAATATATTTCATGATAAATTTTGTTTGTAAATCTATGAGTATAAGTGGGGACAAAAAATAATTCTAATTATAAATCCTAAATACCATTAAAAATTATCATAGATAAAAATCTATGATGTCCCAAAAACATGTAGAATTCATACTTGAGGGTATAGTCACATAATATCCCATCATTGATATTTTCATGTCCTGTCCAAATGAGTGGAATCTGTAACCACTCATGAGAACTCACACCTGATGTTTTTAATACTATGTGTCTCATCTTTGTACTTTATCCAACTTCATAAAAATATTGACAATATTGTTATAGAACAACAATGTTCTCTTCATAGTGGATAATTTCTAAGTCTTTATTAATGTGATTTTACTCAATTAAATTAATACATTTATCCATTCAGAAGCAATGAACAAATTTTAAAAATATATTCAATTTATATTTAATACATAGAATTTTCATGTAATATACTTACAATCGGTTTCTCATAGTAAACCAACTCTTCCAAAATACCCCCTAGACTAGAGAAAACAGAATATGAATCATAGTCTGCTAAACCTCACATGCAAATAATGTTTCTATTCAGTCAAGGAAATAGTCTAGGGGTCCATCGTGTTTTATTATGTGGAAATATTGATCACTACAGCTTCAAATGTCTAAAAAATTACCTCAAGATATTATAATTCCAATGTATGTTCTTTTTCCTTTAATTTGAACTTGGGTATTCTTTAAGAGACAGAACTAAAATATTATCATAAAAAAATGTGATAATATCTTAACATCTAGTTACACCATTAAGATCATTGATGTTGTTTTGAATCCATAATGCATCTAAATTTACCTCGGAATCCACAATATACTCGGAATCTATTGTATAATCTGGGACAATAACAATATTTGATCTATTGAAGCTCATAACACATCTATTCAATGTGAAGATGTATCCGATTTGAGACATTATATCTTATTGATCATTTTGAAAACTAACATCTACATATCCTCTAATGACAAGTTTCTCATCTCCACTATAAAGAATTAAGATATCATGAGTACAAATTAAATTCTTAATGATATTCTTGAATTCCATCCAATAGAATTCACATATATCTTCTTGATATATACCTACCACACACAATGCATACGAATCATGTATCATAGTACATATTATAACATGTATGACTGACCCAATCACTAACACATATAAAGTTATTTCCATCTATTTTATTTCCATTTTTTTATGAGAAATCATTTTACTAGAAGGATTAATGTCATGTGAGGATCTAAATAATCTCATTTTTGATTGTTCCATACTGAATATCTTTACAATGTTTTCAGTGAATGTACTTTGAAATAGGTCATGCTATCTCTTGGATCTATCATGATTGATCTGGGTCAAAAAGATATTTGATGAATTACCCATTTCCATCATGAAGATTTATTTAATAATTCATTTATTAATAGAGTATAAGTGTAACACCCCAGTATTTCATGATAAGTTATCACTTTAATGTAATTCCAAATCTTGTTTCACACGAAACACTGTGTTCGAGAGCACCAGGACATACCAAAATAGTCGTCTAAAAAAGGTTATGAATATTATTATATTTATTATGAATTTTATATACTACATATAATTTCAACATGCATATTATGTGTTATTTTGAAATAATATAAGAAAAATTCAATTGTACAGGTAAAAGAAGCTTTTAAAAAAAATGCAATTTTACTGCCTTTTAAAAGAGAACCATTTTTTAAATAAAATATTACATACATTTATATATAAAATTTGAAAAAATAATCTTTTTCTTTATAAATAGGACATTAATATTTAGTTTGGTTATTTTAATGTGTTTTTCTGATAATGTTGAAATTTTTATGATTAGTGAAAAATACAAAATTTTAATTCAAAACTACTTTTAATCAAAATAATTTATGGTTTTAAATTATACATTTGAATTTTTTTTGAAGTATAGTTATATAATATTTTTATCATTTAATCCAATTTCTTTCAATGGATGTAATTTTACCTTTAATTTGGACATAAAAACATATCAATATTTTGATAGTTTTACTTCTCATAAACCGCTTTTTGGTAATGACATTGTGAATTTATTTTAAATTTATTATTACAACATCCATGTTTTTAATATGGTAAAAAATACATAATTTTTTAATTCATAATATCAAAATTATATTTGGCTATCTTTTTTTAATTTTTTTTGAAAAAATTCAATTTTTGTTGAATAGTGAAAAATACTACATTATATATAAAAACCATCTTTTTCATTTAAATAATAGTTTTTAATAAAACATTTATCTTAAAAAAACTTAAATTAGTATAATTAATGTCATTGGAGTCATTTATAATAATATTAGATATATAAAATTTAATTGAAGAATTTTAACGTGTTTTTACCCACCTTCTAGGGACATTTACCAATCATCTAGTAACATTTTAAATTTTTCCTAAAATGTAATTTTACCACTACTACAAATTGAAATTCAAAAATCCAAGCAACGTAATTGAAATTAGTAATTAAAATTGAATCAATAGGATGAAAATAATTTTTGGTGAATAAAAACTTTTGAATTTTATTTTTGACAGTTAAAAGTAAATACATTAATTAAATGAAAAAATAATATTAAAATTACCACAACACATGTACTAATTCTATTTGATATGGTTATTTTGAAAAAATTGGATCTTATAAATAAATTACAATACTTTCTGATCCACTTGCATTAGATTAAGTCATTATGTTTTGATATAGAAATGAAGGTCACTAGAAGAAGAACTATACCTAGAATAATGTGTAAGATAAATGTTCATTCATTATTGAGTGTAATATTTCAATAGATACAAATTGGTTACATGATATAACATTTTTTACTCCCATATGTATCCAAATGTATGTATCAAGTAGATTCCAAATTATTACTTATGAGAGGTATATTTACAGGATACTAGTGGTTTTAGAATTGATTCTACAATGATTAGTGACTACCACCATTTAATTCCAATTATAATGATATTAATTTTAAGGGATTGTAATTTTCTTCCAAATATTACTAGGGCCATAATTTATATATCATTTCTAGATGAATATGGATATATTTTCATGTTTGGAAATAAAACATGGTTCTTTCGTAAAGGAATCATTTGCTATGGTATCACACATTTGAATAACGGTATTTAAGTATCCAATTATTAAAACCATGTATTGGTAATAAATAATTAATAATTTTTACATGACTCATATAATACCCAAAAATGGATTCATGATCTTTATCATGTAAATGAGATGTGTTTGATAAATCTATTTCAAGATGGTTATTTGAAATCTACTCAAAATACCTTGCGCACGATAGTGGCATAAAGATTTTGATAAGATGAATCAAACCTTTCTAGAAACGGTAAAATTGAAGATGAGTCATACAGGTCTTCCATTTTACTTTTTGAGTAATTCATTAAAAATGAAAACAAATAAAATAAGCATAGTAATTACTAAAGCCACAAATCGAATACCCTTCATGTTATGGAGTAAAAATAAACCAGTTTTGTCACATACACATGTATGGGGTTGTGAAATTTTTTTAAGGTCTTATTAGGAAAAAAACTAGCACCTACGTATCTTTATTGGGTATACCTCCAAAATGAATGGACACTACATATAAGAACCCTCATACAAGAATGTGAGTATTTCTAGACACATCGTCATTTCGGAGAGGGTGAAAATCCTCAAAATGGATAGTGGTAGAATTATTGACAAAAATGAAGAGAATGACCAAGATAAAAATCAGTTGGTAGAGGAATTGATTATATAGGTCCCCACAAAAGAAGTATTTCCTGAAACAGAATTACTATATTAGATTACACGAGAGGTAATAGAAATTTAGAGATATGGTTTTATAGTCATCGGAGATAGTGACTCGTTATTTGTGGACATTGATGAAACACTCTTTTTCAAAGAGGTAGTAGAGAGCTCACAAGCTGCAATTTGAAAATAATTCTTCAATTCGGAAAATGATTCAATGTACGAAAAAAAAATTTCCTTTTTTTTCATGCCCCATTTGATGTAAACCCCATTTGGTGATAATGGGTATTTATGGGATGTCAGTACGTGTAACGTAAAGTTAATACCTATAAAGTAGCCCTAGTGGATAAAGGGTTTAAGAAATAGCAAGTAAATTACTATAATGATTCCATTTCACTAGTTTCCATTTTCTTATCCTTTAAAATTCAACATTCAATAGTAGTTGACCATGACTATGAAACTTGGTAGATGAATTTTAAAACAACATTCCTTTGTTGGAACCTTTAGTGATATGTCTACATAACACTATCATAATGGATTGTGAATTATATTGATTCAAAAAGGATTTTCATGTTATAGAGACCCACTTATAGGCTAATGCAAGCATCTATGTAATGGGAAATTTTATTTGGTGATGTCATAATATAAATTATTATAATAAGATTGAATATGATCCTTGTGTTTACAATAGGTTTCATATAATTGAGGTTGTCATCATAGTAGTATATGATGATTACATATTACTTATTGGAAATTAAATACATGTCTTGTAGACTATTGAGGACTAGATTAACAAGTATTTCCTTCTCAAGGACTAAGGTGATGTTTCCTTCAATCCAGTGAGAATGATATTTTTTGAATTATCCAAGAGGATACTTCTACTAAATTAACATACATACATTGACAATATACCGGTGTTATATAGTATGAACGAACCAATATGGTATTGGTTGCAATGTCACATGGTATACATATTTCTACTAAATTGTGTCCTTATACATAACAGGAGAATGATATAATGGTAGGAGTACATAATATTTAATCATAGGGTCAATTATGCATGTCATGTAATATACTAGACTTGATGTCACCTGTTCATTAATCAGGGTCATAAGATTTCAAGATAATCTAGCAGAAAAACATTGGTCTTCTATTAATGCTATACACAAATGTATGAGAATAACTAAAGATATATTTGTGAAGTATGAAGGATATTATGATATGGTCATTAGGATTAATTTTGATTAATTCTTTTAAATAGATCATAATGATCTACTGTTTTAGTGATGATATTTGTTTTGTCTCAATAGGGGATTTGTGAGTTGGAAGAGTTCAATGTAGCCAGCTATCATTTATTCTTTAGATGATTATGAGTATATATAATCTTATGATGCAACAAATGAATATATTTGGATAAATTGTTTTTCTACGATCTTGGTTTTTCAAAAATTAGTCTTTACCCTTTCATATTGTATTTTTCTAATACAATATCATTGGCTCTTGCAAAATATCCATGGACATGCCAATGGACAAATCACATACATTGGAATGATCACTTATTGAGGGACTTTTCTCAGAGGTTTGAAGTTGTTTTAAGAAGATCACCAACAAAAGAAAAATTTGGTGGAACCCTTTAATAATGGATTATCTTAGTTGAAGAATATGTATAATGAGAGATCTATCCTACTGATGGTTGTTATCTTTTTGTTGTAGTTCATGCGTGATTATATTGGTGTTGGTGCCCTAGAACTAAATTCATTGTACTTTATTATAACTTTTATTCATAGAAATGAATATTAATAAATACATTATGAAATTAATATTGTTCTATTTTGTAATTTAGTGATTCTTAATGTCCTAATAGTACCATTAAAACTAAAAGGTTATCACAGTTTCCCATTATGATGAGAACCATAAGTGTTTGGCTAGTATTTTTAAATATTTATTTTATAACCATATGATATAATTTGAGGGACAAAAATAATATAGACTATCCGGTGTGTATACTAACAAGACATTGAGTCACATTATCTTCTTGTATTCCCTTGTTAATTTCTACTGTAGGATATATGAGAATGAGACTCGCTTGTATGATATTAAAATTTATATGTATCAGTGAATTTTACTACACATAGAAGTGTTTATTTTTCTTTTTAATTTAATATTATTATTAATGAGTATTATAAGTCACATACTCTGATGTATTGATAAAAATTATGTTTATATATGTTCACGGTGAAGCAGGATAAATTTGGTGTGTCATGAGTATTATTGCATTAATGAATAATATGAGAAAAGATCTATGTGTAAAATTCTTTAATGAATGTCAGTATATCCAGTACTTTTATGGAAACTATATTGACCAAATAAATTGATGGTTATAGTGTTCTATAGGATAGAAAAATTTAAAAATTAATGAAACAAAGATACATCTATCACATAGGACGAGGATATAATCGGGAAAACCTTCTTGATTAGAGATATCATGAAAATGAGATTATATTACCTAGTGAGATGTGACAACAACATCATTCTCTATGTGTTTTTGGACTTCTTTCTAGATGGTATCGTTGGAATTCATGCTTCTTAGCATAATTCCATGGATAAAGTGTCTTAGATGGTCACACACTATGTGTATCTATAATCTCGGTTGAATATTATATCATTTTTAATTTCTAACTAGTTGAATAAAAATTTATTAAAAAAATAGTTTAATAAATATTCTGGTTTTCAAGATTTCATATAATCCATCAAATGTTATTCTTATAATATTAAGTGAATAGAATAAGTAATGTATTTTAATTATTTATTTTATGAATATAATATTTTTTTGGAGAATAAGACCATGATACTGTTTTATTTAGTTAATTATAATTATTAAGGCCTAATATTTATTATCGAATAATGGATAACTAACATTAATGGTGCAATTAGAAATAATTTATATTGAATATTATATTATTAAATAATATTTAATTTTATTTGTGGGTTTAGCCATGTTTTTGAATAATAATATTAATATAATTATTATGGACATCAGTTTCCATAGGGATTAAATAAATTGTAAATGGAACTTGTGAAATTATTTATTTATAAACCAACCTCTGTATAAGCCTAATTATATTTTCTTTCAAGAGTTTTAATTCAATTTTTTTCATGCACAATGATTCTAGAGATTCATCTAGAATCCCTAGAGAGCTTCCTTTTCCATGAATTCTCCAATGAACGGATAATGGTATTCCTCTTCATACCAATACTAATTCAAAAGATATCAAAGAGAATAACATTGAAGAAATTATAGAGGAGATAAAAGGTGATGATGCAAGTGATTAGACTATCCATGATAGCACCTGGAGATTCCTCCAGTGATATTCATAGATTTTTTGAACACATGTTGATCACTGCTATATGGAATGTGATTTTGATTAATACAACTTATTGATGGTATACTGTTGATTAATTTTCATATCCATCATTGAATAATGAATTATCACAAGTTATTTCTTAATTTGAATAAATTAATTATAAATATTATGTGATTATCCTACATTATGGTTCAATAATTTTATCCAATTTCTATTTTTAATGGATTCAATTCTATTGATCATGGATTTTATCACCGTGTAAATCATGGATTGACATTAAATATTTGGAATAATAAAAATCGGCATGATCTATTTCACTCTTTGTTGTGACTAAATCCTATAGACTATAAATACTTACCTAAATTTGGATGAAGAAACCTCATACCACAATTCCTGACCCACAATCTATGACTGTAAGTAGGGTTCCTACCATTCCATAAATCATACTTGATATTATAGGTTAGGTTTCCATTCTAACCTCTGACCCATACCTGATAATACCATGTATAGTGTCATGCTATGCATTGATCCATACCATAAGATATAGGATAGTTTTATTTAATAGGTCTCAATCATTACCATCTATTATAGGATGGTTTCCCTTACAAGACCCATATCTCACATCCCATTAAATTCCATAACTAGAACACAACCAAATCACTTAGTGTAAGGTTCACATCCATCTAATTTCAATACATATTGTCCACTATCCTCTTAAATTTGGTGGGTCCCATCATCATGTCACCTTAAATAATATAATTTAGGTGGAAATATGAGCATATATGATCTCACATGGATAACCCATACTACCAGGGAATGGTCCCATGAACATGTATCATTCCCACACTCACACGATATGTGATCTTATGAGGGAATCACAATAACCAACATATATCAAAATCAAAAACATAAAACAACAAGGTAAATACCATTGAATTCTATCATTCAATGGTGAATAAAAATACCGATTTTAGGAAGGAATCACAATATCCAAATTCTTTGATAAGTCGAACCACACTATCACTAAGTAGGATTCAATTCCAATAACACATCTTCATGTTGTAAGGAGCGAATATAAATATACATACTCTATCATAATACAAATCACATGGTATTTATATACTTTTCATGGCCAATCACACTTCTCAATGATGTAATGTTGGAATCATAGTATCCATCCTCTCAAAAAAAATTACCCACCACATCAGTAGGTGGGTCCCATTGATTATCACTAGTATGTTAGAACCATGGCAAATGGAATCTAGGGATATATCCTAATTTTTACATACAATATGAAATTTACAATCCCTATATCCTCACATGAAAATCACATCAAGATCATAGCGATCAAATAATCACAATAAAAATAGTCATTGGGCATTCACATTTCTATCATAATGGAAACTAATATGTTCTCTAACCCACCATGGTATCTTCCCATTGATACCAACTCAGAATCATCATCCCATAGTAATCTAAAAACTTTTAGGCCATTAATGACCTACTCCTCAAGAGTTGATATCATCCTCTTCCAATTTCCACATCAGAACATGGTCCTACTAACCATAGACTGTATTAGAATAACTCTCACTAAGGCCCATAGAAACTGCATTCCATGTTTTCCACGCAATCCTCATGACCATTTCCCACATCTGATCGCA
Source organism: Viscum album (assembly GCA_963277665.1). Taxonomy (NCBI): domain Eukaryota; kingdom Viridiplantae; phylum Streptophyta; class Magnoliopsida; order Santalales; family Viscaceae; genus Viscum; species Viscum album. The sequence goes on from OY728155.1 coordinate 1,455,179,140, forward strand.
CATATATCTTGATGATATCAGAATCTATTTTCTAGGGGAAACCCTCTTTGTCACACCACATGTACCCATGAAGGACTTACCCTAATCATTTTGTACATCAGGTCTCCCCTCAAACCTCAATACAATGTTACTCATCAGGCGTGATATGTACAATTCACACCCAGTTCAATACTATTCATAATCCTCACATTAATTACCAAATATCCCAATGAAACCAAACTATATTATTCCTACATCATAACATCCCAGTGACCTATCCCGGTACATTAGTGACCTCAACTGACTTCTTTACCATTTTTGAACATAGTCAACATATGATCCCAAAGTACCCAATCCTTGTAATGTCCCTGACTCCATCTCTAGAAATCTCAACATCATTCCTACCATTTTCTAGGATTCTCTAGTTAACGATATTTTTACCCAAATACATATATTCATAGAGTCATGAATAATTATGTATAAAAAAGAATATAAATGAGTATTATATAGACCACCAACCTCCAACATGAAATTACAATCCTTTCAATGCTCTGATCATCCTCGACCATGACCATCTATTCCCTATATATGATCCCACCAATGATAAAAGTTAGGGACATCTCTCTCTTCTTTTCAAATCAAGAAATATCATTGTATTTATCTTATTAAACCTAAATTGGTTATTTTTTCAAGACATTATAAATATATCTCTATTTTAAAATTATTTTTACTAATATGAAGATATCATTTCCCCCTCTAATTATTTCATTTTCCAATGATGTTATTATTCCCAAATTTAGTAAGGGGCCCTCTCATCCTCCTCTTTATTCATTAATATTTTCATTTTATGATTTTGATTTCCAATTAATAACATCAGAAAAAAAATTCACATCTCTCTTACTATCCATTATATTTAAAAATTATTATTGAAAAATTTCCACTCATTATACAATTTTATTAATCACTATAAACTACAATTATACTGTGAATATTACACTATAAATTTTCCATGAAAACACATTGTATTATGAAAACAACTGTTCTGTACACTCAAGGGTATTCACGTACTAATACATATACTTCATTTATTTTTAAATTCTATGTATGTATTTCATAGTCCTTAATCATTTAATTAATATTATAAAATAATATCCTTTATATAATGATCTATGTGGAATAATTATGAATTTACATGATATGAAAGAGATAGGTGTGCCAAGAATTATATATCATTCTGATGCATTGGGTAATATTTTAGTATTATGAGAAACCCTGAATGAGATTTATGAGTTAACATAATCCATTAGAATACAGTTCATATCGTGTTATGATGTCTTGATGGTTTTCCTTGACCTATGTTTATGGTTTCATGTTTAATGTTTTTGAATCATTACCATGTTATATTTTTTTCATTAGGTTATATCATGCCTCTTTGTTCATGTTTATTATTATAACCCCTTTTATTCTGCATTTAGATTCCTGTTGTCAAACAAGTAATACTTTATTCATGATATTCATTGTTTACTCCACCACTAGGCTTTATAACATCCCCCTTTCATAGGTATCGTCATAGGTTGTCCCATGTAATATTAAGAACGATGGTAAATTATGAGCAAGTTAATGATTTTTTCGATAATAATGAAGGATACAATATTTAGAGTTGTTATGTTCTATACCATATTACACAAATAATGTAGAAATGTATATCTTATGGGTTATATTATTTATATTCCAATAATAAAATCAGGAATTTCTATGTAATAAATATTAGGGTTTTTATATTTGCTATAAAAGGGATGTTTAGTTATTTTGGATATATGTATTCAAAAACTCCATAGTAACCCTTAGGGATAATGGTAAAAATAATAAGACACCTCTAAATGTTGTTAAAATATAGCGTATTCTATTTCCAATAAAATACATCCCACTCGGGATTATACATGTTGATGTTTCTCTAGCATAGATATTCCTAGGGGTAACACCCGAATACACCATATTGAGTCTAACGTGATCTGGAATTGGTTCCTAACAATGGGCCTCTATACAAAAATATTTTTAAACACTTAAGGTTTATAAAATATTAAATTTAAAATCTCATTATAAACCATTATGATGATAAAAAACACACATAAGAGTATATGTTAGGAAATTTTTCTTGTATAACATATATTTTAATCCAATATGTTCAAAATTTACGGAGGTAGTTCCTTTAATATGGGATCAAAAAAAATGGTATTTTTTCTCATTTAGGTTATTAATAGTTTAAACATAATCATCCTATTTCCCTTAATTATAGTCAATCTCTAGAAATAGTTGGTACCATGTCAAAACAAAATGTAACATGATGTGTGACTAATTCCAAAATGATATACCTAACATGATGTGTGCTCAATTAATACATTTTGGGGATATTCCAAACCAGATATTAAATATCATAATTATCCAATAGAACATGTATTAATATAAAAATATATCAAATAAAATTAGGATGAAGTATCATGGAAGTTCATATGATAATGGTGATAAATGAAAAAAAGATTCAATCTCCATTGAGCCAAAAATTTGGAAAGCACCACCATGGGAAATGCCACAAAGGGACTCAAACAAGATTTATGTGTGGGAATATAGGTCATAATGTATATAATTCCGATATAATAATGTGTATGATAGAAGAGAATAAACTACATACCATGGATCCCTTTTTTGATCAACATATTATGTGTTGATAAAATGGGAATGATCCTTGTCAATTGCCTAATCCTATGGTCGAAACCATGACTAAGGAAGGAACTATGCAATGGGAATAATATATGTGTAAGGATTTATGTGTTATCATAATTTATTATATACATTTTTAATACAATAAATATTGTAGGAAAAAAATTTATACTTTGGTTTATTATGTGATCCATTATAATCTTTTTATGGTGCATCTTGAATAAATGATTTTCATCTTAAATACTCATTATTTTGAGGAAATATAGGTATTATAGGGGAAATTTATTAATTGAAGAAAATTTACTGATAAAAAAGGTATATTTACACATTTTCCATATATAGATGTGAAATTAAATACATAACTTTAGGTATGTGATCATCAATTTTTTTTACATTCTGAATTTATGGTATTACCACCCATCACAGATTTATGTTTTTGTGCTCATGGAAAACCTCTTAACCATGTTCTATCACTCACTATTTGTTCGTAGGAATTATTTTATCTTCATTCATTTCTATATTTTAATATCCAACTAATTTTATCCTACTTTGTAACTATGTTATCCGATGATTATCGAACACCCCTTTCTCTCTGTTTAAGGGGATGTTATATTATCCCCATTTTAATATGGGTTCTAAATAAGGATATTTTTACTCGTAAAAATTTGCTTACTATGACCATGTTAAAAGTTTTAGGATGTAATTTATTAATGGAGTTAGAATAAAAGGACCCATGTTTTTTAAATGAGAATGCTTTTTTTAATTTCCTATGCGATATGCAACACCAAACCTATAAACTGATTCTCATTTAAATACAAACTTTATAATCTAGCTGTTTATTTTTTAGGTATGAACAAGATGAACAAAAGTTTCATATATAAATATATATATCCCACTAAACATATATTTATTGATAAATTCTTAGTAAATAATTACTCAATTTTGTGTAATTTCTTCAAATACATTCTCTTCAAAAAAGATATTTATTTATTTTGGTGAAAAATATTATAATTTTTTTACAATAAATTTAGAAATATAATTTATAAACTAAATTAATTTTTTGTATGTAAAATTATAAATTATATTATGGTAAATGATTGGGAATTTTTTGGAAATATTGATTTATTACTAAACAAGGAAGAATATTATTTTTCTATAACTATTATTTCTGTTGATAAATTAAGTGATTTAATGGTTCCAATATAATATAAATTTTATCTAAAAGCTAAAAAATAATTCTTGAGTTATATTTAATCCTGTTGATTATATTTAATTCATTTTTAAGCAAGATTTTAGAAAAAATTTATCATTGAAATTTTTTTTCTGAAAATTGTTCTTTATTGCATACTATTTGTAAATTTTAATTAATTAAAAAATAACCAATAATGGAGAATTATTACAATTAAATTTACATATTATATATTTATATTTACGAACATAAATTCAAAAAATCAATGTTACTAGTTATGATTTAATTTAAAATCTTAATTTCCTTGAAAAGCGAATTTTTCAAAAAAAAACCCTTTTTCCACTGTTCTTTAGAGCTTTATTTGAAATTAAAAATTTCCCACCAATGGAAATTTATTTTGATAAAATGGATTCCTTATTTTGAAAAATCATAATATATATTAATTAATATTTTAAAATATATTTTTAGAAAATATAAATATTAAATATAGAATGTATTTATTACTATAGTAAAATGAAAATATATTCTTTAAGCGTAAAAATAATTTAACAAGGATGAGAAATAATGGTTCCTTGCACATAAGAAGAATGTAGTTACAAGGAATATATTAAAATTTATTTCAGTAATTGTTTCTCTAAACATAGAGTGGGGATCTTTCAAATCAAATTTATAATTTATTTATTTAATATTAGAAGAAATAAATACATAGGCATTAGAAATTTCATTTTTGGTGACTATTGATCAAAGAAAATCCCCCATTCAAATTACCATTATAATGTAGTTTGAATCCAAGAATTGATTCCATATAGTAGTGATCCACACAAGATCTGGCGATCTCTGGGAAACACCACTTGATATTTTAGTACTAGCGTACATAGTCAAATTCCATGTATAGTTCATTCATGACCATTAATTATTCAATATTGATGAAATAAATTTTATGCTTGTCACTATTAATTGTGAGAGAAAAGGAGGAGTCAATATATAGATTTTTGTGGGAAAAAAATCTCTATTCCCAAATTTGTATGCTCTACACAAAATACACAATTGACTATTTATGGTGTTAGGATTCTATTTAAAATATTATTTAATTTAATTTAATCAAATAATTATCATTTTTTACATATAATAGACCCCAAAACACATAATAAGAATATTAGTATTATTATTATTTTATGTACGCTAGCATTCCTGATAACAAATATTATTTAACAGACCTATGAATTAATATTTTCACATAACACTGTATTGGTATGTTCAAACACCCCTAAAAATTATTGGAAATGAAAAGAATTTTTTTATTCATAAATAAAAATATTATGAAAATAACAGAAAATAAATATTTATTAAATATTCAGTAATATAAATAAATATATTTTTATTCATATCCTAGTCAATAAATATTTATTTAATTTATGCAACAAATATGAAATAAATATAAATATTCCTCAATATTGAGTATAATATTTTATTACATTAATATGAGTACTATATAATATAACTGGGATCAATGGAATCACATAGTGCGTGACCCTCAAAGATTACTTCTCATTGGAATTATGATAAGATACCAAAATTCTTGTATAATTATCTAGAAACGAGTCACAGAATGAAAGAGAATGAAAATAAGGTCACAACACTGACAACCACATAAAATTTCTCACTATATAACCATATCCTTTTATCAAAATATCTAATCTTGTAAATTTCATGATGGTGTCATCAACATATTTTTTCATTATGTCATTTTTGACTGACTAAAACAATCACACCATTACACCATGTCTATGGAATTTTATGTGATGGTTTTATTCCAATCAAAGGGACATGATATCTTCATCAATGAAAATGGAAGAGGAATATTCTATTATTGAATTATCCATTAATGATATGTCAATTATGTGGAAGCCAACATACACCAGTTCCATCTAAAATATTTCATGATGATTTTTTTTAGAAAATATATGTGTTTGAGTAGTGACATAAATTAATTACAACAGAAAATCACGAGGACCATTAAACATCATCGTAGATAGGAATTTTTGATGACCCAAAAACATATAGAATATGTACTTGAAGGTCTACTCTCATTTACCCCCATCACTGATATTTCCATGTTAGATCTGATTTAGAGGAATCCCCAACTACTTATTAGAAAACAAACTAGACGGTCTTTATACTCTGTGTCCCATCCATTTATTGTATATAACATCATAAAAATTTTAATAATATTATTATAGAACTACTTTGTTAAAACCATAGTGGGGAATTTCTAATAATTTATTAATGTGATAATACTCTATTAAATTAATATATCTGATCCATTCAGAATCAATGGATTAAAATTAATAACATATTCAATTCATATTTTATACATAGAATATAAATGTAATATATGTACAATCAATTTCCCATAGTACACGAACTATACCAAAATATCACTTGGCCTAGAAAAAATATCATATGAATTTTAGACTGCTAAACCTCACAATCTAATCATGTTTCTGTTGGGTCAAGGCTTTACTATAGGGTTCTATGACATTTTTATATGTAGAAATACTGATCAATACAAGTTCAGATGATTTAAGAAGTACCTCAAGAGATTATACTTACAATGTATATCCATTGTCCATTTATTTGACCATGGGTATTATGCAAGAGACACAACTAAAATAATAACACAATAAACTGTGATAAATATGTTTACTTCTAGTTACCATGTCATGACCCTTGATGTTGTTTTTAACCCATAATGCATCGAAAGATACATCAGAATCCACAGTATAGTTGGTCTCTATTGTATAATCTAGGGAAACAACCATCTTTGATCATTTTTAGCTTATAACACCTCAATTCAAAGTGAATATGTATCTTATATTAGACATTATATCATATTGATAATTTTAAAAACTAAAATTTACATATCCTTCTATGACTAGTTTCTCATCTCCTCTATAGTCCATGAAGATATCCTTAGTAAAAATTAGATACATAATAATATTCTTGAATTAAATTCATTGGAGTTCACGTATATCTTTTTTATATATACATACCACAATCAATGCATAAAAATCATGTATCCTAGTACAAAGTATAACATGCATGACATACCCAACCACAGTAACATATAATGTCATTTCCATCTTGTCTATTTCCCCTTTTGTATGAGGAATCATTTTACTAAATGGATTAATGTCATGTGATGATCTAAATAATCTCCTTTTTGATTGTTCCAAACCAAATATCATTAGTATGGTGGCAATGTATGTACATTGTCCTAGGATAGGCTGTCTCTTAGATCTATCAAGATGGATCTTGGTCAAAATAATATATGATGATTCTCCCATTTCCTTTATGGAGATGTATTTACTAATTCTTGTATTAATAAACTATAAGTGTAGCACACTAGTATTTCTTGATAAGTTATATATTTAATGTAATTCCATATCATGTTCCACACGCAACACAGAATTCAAGCACAGCATGATTTATCAAAATAGTCGTTTAAAAAAAATTATGAATATTATTAACTTTATAGTGAATTTTATATACTCCATATAATTATAACATCCAAAATCTGTGTAATTTTTTCATAATAATAGAAAAAAATTAAATTTTACTGATAGAAGAAGTGATTTTCAAAATAAAATGCAATTTTAGCCCATTTTAAATGAGAACACATTTGAAATACATGATTTTATACTTTAATAAATTCTATTTGAAAAAATAATCTTTTTCTACAGAAGCGGGACATTAAAATTTAGTTTTGTTAATTTAATTTTTTTCTGATAATGATTATATTTTGTTAAATAGTGAAAATACTAAATGTTAATTGAAATCAAACATTTTATTAAATATAATTTATAGTGTTAAAATATACATTCGAATGGTTTTTATTTATAAATATATTATAATTTAGTAATTTAATCCAATGTTCTTCAAGGGATGTAAATTTACATTTAATTTGGACATAGAAACATATCAATCTTTTGATAGTTTTTACTTCTCAGAAACCCACTTTCTGGTTGTGACAATAAGAGTTAATTTTAAATTAATTATTGCTATGTGAATGTTCTAAATTTGGTAAAAATGACATCATATTTTAATTTATAATCTCAAAATTTGATCAGGGTAATGTTTTGGTATTTTTCTGAAAACAATCCATTTTGGTTGAATATTGAAAAATACTACATTGTACATAAAAAATTACTTTTTCATTTAAATAATAATTTTTAATGAAAAATTTATCTTAAACCATATAAATAATACATAAATAATTTCAATTTAAGTTATTAGAGTCAATTATTATAATATTATATATATATATAATTTTTTTGAATTATTTTAATGTCAATTTACCCACCTTCTAGGCACATTACCAATCATCTAGGAACAGTTTCAAATTTTCATAAAACATAATTTTACCACATCTTTGAATTGAATTTAACAAATATGAGACACATGATTGAAATTAGTGAGTAAAATTTGGGTTAAAAAGATGAGAATAATTTTTAGTGAATAGAAACTTTTGAATTTTATTTATGATGGTTAAAAGTAAATAAGGTAATTAAAGGAAAAAGTTAAATTAAAATTACCCCAAAATCTATCTTAATTCTAATTGATTGGTTTATTTCGACATAAATAATCCTTTTGAAAAAAATATGATCCTTTTTTATCAACTTGAATTAAATTAGGACAGTTATTATTATTTTATTTAAAGAAGAGTTAAAAGTGAAAACTTCTAATTTTAATAACTAAATTTTTTTTATATATGGTTATAAATAAGATAATTTCCAATATAAATATTCATTATAAATTTAAAAAGATTTCCTACAAAAATTTTAGTTTATATAATCTTTTTAGACATTAAATAATTAAATTTATTAATGACACAATGATGACGAAATAATTAAAATGTTAATAACACCTAAAAATAATTGAAATTATAAATATGAAAATAAATTTAAATTGAGAATTTTTCTTCCATAAATGAATTTTCATAGTGAATATGACAAGATATGGTTGATTTATTGTATTTTTTTTTCTATTAATAAACTTTTTATGACCTTCAAAAAATAATATTAAATAGTGTCAAAATTGACACAACTGTGTTTTTAAAACAAATACAATATTATTAAATTATATAATATTCATTAAAATCGGAAGATAGAAAAAATAATATATAAATGATATATATGTCATTAATGAAACACATGAGGTTCTATTAGAATATTATAGCTTATTTATTAACTATGTATTACAATAATACTAGAATACATGGCAATTGATAGACTATTAATCTAAGCATTAAATCTAAATGATAAGGTTAATATGGGAACTAAACATGTCAAAGAACTATTTATTTAGATTATGTCAACCCATAACTACCCTATCCTCAAAATAAATCAATTTTGAGGTATTAGAAAACGAAAATGATTTTATAACAAAATAATATTTCAAGATTTTCCTAAAGTGACCCTCACCTCCATTATTAAAGGGTACTTCCCCTCCTCTTAAATTCACACCTCCAAAGCCCTGTGTCTCAGCCATACCCTGCTCAAATATACTCCAGTATACCCTCAAATTAACCTAGATTCCATAAATTGATCAGAAAACCAATGTAAAGATCCATTTTGTTAAAATCAAAAGGATGAAGCCGAATGAGATGTAATTATTTAATGACCCCATAAAAAGTTCTTTTCTTCTTCCACGCCCTCATTCTTTGATGTTTCCATACCAAAATAATAAATCCTATAACTTCAACATGCTTTTATGTTTTTATAAATATTGTACAACCATATTCATTATTCTATCCATCATATTAATGAGAAAGTCACCATACGTGTGTACGTATGAAATACCGTCTCTTTGTCATAGTGTAGTATGTTATTCGACACTTCATTAATTTGATGGGTATAATAATGAGTATAATTGATTTAAATAATAATAATAACATGTTAATTATTCACTATATATTATATATCATTCAATTTCATACTATTTCGTTATCAATAGAAAGATATAATTGCTCATGTGTACGTATGGCATACCGTCTCCACGACGCGATGCGATTCATTTCCACATTCACCATTCAACGATGACTATAAATATATATTTTGTTAATATTTATGTAATATATGACATAATAATTCGTCTGAATATCTATATATATAGATGTATGTATTTACATACAACTCATTCACTTACTTAGGTTCAATACGCTATGAAAAAGGAAACGAAATTTATGCATACATACGACCTACCTTCTCCATAAACAGTAATTTTTCAATTTCATATATCTATCTATTATATATAATTATATTATGAATATATATTATACATAAATAATTTTTCATATTTGAGAATCAATTAATTCATTATATATGGGATACGATCAGGAATAACATGTAAAAACATGTATGATAACGAAAGTGATTATTACTTGAAATGTTATTTTAACAAAGAAATTATTATTATATTGATTGAATATTTTCATAAAGGAATAATTTATAATATTTTAAATAATAATATGGTTCAGTTATGATTTAATAACATACTATGGACATTATACAATTGGTTAAGTGTACCCTCGACCAAAGGAATGTACAAGGTAATGGTAAATTCGTCATTCTCATTAATATCCAATATTTTTATGTGTAATTATTTACTAGAACAAATTATCATCCATGTTCATTTTTCTTATTTTTTTTCCCAAATCAATATTTTAAGGTTTTATGGAAGGGTATCTCTTACTAGATCAAATTTTTAAATGTTTTAATGATTTTTTTCAAAATCTATTTAATTAATGTTTATATTTTCAAAATGATTGTAAGGATTTATTTATATAGACATGGTTTTTTTAAAATTAAAATTACTTTAAAATGTTTCAATGTTGTATGGTACACTTTTATTCAAAAATATCTTTTAAATGGAATCCTTTATAAAAGTGTGACTTCTAAATGATTTCACAAAAGGGTCATTTCTCTGAAAAGGATTCCCTGTTAATTTTCATCTATTTCAAACAAAATTTACTAAATATTATTCATCATTGAGGTTTGTTTACTGTAATAAATTCTTCCATAATGTATTGAATGAGTTATGATATGTTTGACTGTGGATGTGATATTTTTATACCATTCATGTTTGATGAATATTGTATTGACATTTCTTATTCCAGTTTTAGTACAAATGTTTTTGCTATGTTTCAACATTTTCATTTCAAGAATGCATTGGGCTTATAATGTGATGGTTGGGGACCGCTATATATCCATGATGCATCGATAATTCTTATGAGGAAATCTATTTTCTTGGGACAATGCCATGAAAAAGATTTATTTTGTCTGTGAACAATGCCTTGTCTATTGATGGAACAGGAAAATGCATCCCAAAATTTTTCAAATGCTTCTAGACATGATCCAAGATCGTATCCCATTTTTCTTGTTTCGATTTGGTAGGTCATATGACCAGAATTGATTTACGGATTATGAGTTATGAACATTTGAAGTTAAGATGGAAAACTGGTTCCCAAAGCCCCTCTGCGATCTCGAAGCCCCGCTGCGATGAAAGGAGGTGGGATGGCTCCGTGATCCTCTTTGAAATTCGCGACGTGCCACAAAGACCCTCTATGAAACAAGGATGCATGATGCCCTGCAAACCCCTTTTACATTCGCGACCCTCCTCAATGACCCGTCGTGGAGCAAGGAGGTGGGATGCTTTGTGACCACATTTGAAGTTCACGATCCGCCACAGAGCAACCTCCGTATTCACGTCGAGAGAGCATTGATTCATGACGTCCCTTGCCTATAAATACCCAGCTCACCCCCATTCTCCAGATGGCCACTCGCCACTTGGGCGGACGATCTATCAGTTCACAGAGCTCCACATACCTTTGCAATGTGGATCTATAAGCCCATGCTCTGCGTGCATCTTCCTTTGCATTACATTTCTATGAGTAGCTTCATTGGTGATGCTACTGTGCACTCCATTGTTCCACGAGTAGCTTCCTTCGTGATTCTGCACCACGAGTCCATGTTCTGTGAGTCCATGCTTCACGAAGCTGTCTCACGAGTCTATTCATCGCGAGTCCATGCACTGCGAAGCTACTCCATGAGTCCATGCTTCACGAAGCTACTTCGTGAGTCCATGGTTCACGAGTCTGTGACCCCATGAATAATGGAGAGTCACACAACAAACATTTTGTGTTGGGACATCGACATTTTCCATTTCTCCCTTATGCACACCCACCATCCACCTGTGGAGTACTATTATTTGAGAGACTCCTACGCACACCATGAAACACCTTGAGTGGACGTATTACTCTTGGTTTGTTTCCTCTATCGTGAGTAGATATTCTCATTATCAATTCCCCGAGTACCTTGAGTCGAACCATTCCTCATGTAATTCATCAAAACCCCTATCACTTGTCTCCTATGCCAGGTTGATCCAAAAAGGGCCGCACATGCGTAAGTCCCAACACCAACCATTGCTCGACGCCTTATGCCATCAGTCCTATCTATATGACTATAAACTGTATTACACAATATATTCCAAACATATGATTCCTCTTTCTATGAATGAGAGATGACTCCTTCTCCCGCAATGAGATTCCAATACTAAAATCTTTATGATTATAAACTATAATAATCCCTATGTTCCAAACATAGGGTGCATTTTTCTCTAAATGAGAGATGCCTCCTAATCCAATCATGAGATGCCATCAGTCCTATCTACATAACTTTAAACTATAGTAATCCCTATGTTCCAAACATAGGATTCCTCTTGATTCTAACAAGATATTCCTTATGCTCCCTACATTAGATTCCAATATTCCTATCTACAAGACTCTAAACTGTAGTACTACCTATGTTCCAAACATAGTATGCCACTTGCTTCTAACAAGATATTCCTTATTCTCTAAGCATGAGATGTCAATAGTCATATCTACAAGATTCTAAACTTTAATTCACCATATCATTCAATAATAATATGCCTCTTGTTCCAAATAAGATATGCATTCTGTGATATAAATAATATGCCTCATGCCATGATTACAGTGGAACTATTCAAAGATCTTTGGAATCCGTTAAAAAATTTCATCACTCCACCTAATGTTTTGAGTGTCCTTCATTATGATCATCATCCCTATTCATTTCTGAACAGACCCCCAAATCGCCTGGTCCCATGCCGCATCAAATCACATACCTTCCTGGGATAATGCCCTAGAAGACGTTAGATGACACATTGAGTCGGGTCCTATGTTTCAAACACGGTCAATAGTAAACCATCATTTGTTTGTCCCTATTTCAGGATAATGTTATATGGATGCTATTTTTTGAACATGGCCAATAGTTATCCCCCATCATCATCCCAACCTCACCGCATTCCGAAAGTTGTGCATTTAATTTACACTTTTCATCTCCATTTTTTGGACTGACTCCAACGCACCTTGGAATTATCCCTCTCGTGAACTAGCGCATGGGTGATGGCTGCAACCCACTAGTGGTTTGGGATGCTCTCATGGCCAGACATGAGAAAGACATCACAAGCAGCCTCCTTGCCTAAGCCCCCTTCACTATTTCTGCTCCATAGCTGCAACTGGGCAGCTTCCTTGTGTAAGCCCCATCCACCATTGTCGCTCCATAGCGGCACCAGAGTTGCTTCATTGCGTAAGCCCCATCCACCATTACCGCTCCCTATGAGCACCCAGATAGCTTCCTTTCATAATCCCCATCCACCATTTCCACTCCCCAGTGGCACATGGGAATCTTCTTTGCGTAATCCCCATCCACCATTCCAACTCCATTGCGGCACTCGGGCCGCCCTCCTAGAGTACGTCCCAACCTCTTCAGGCTGCTTACCATGCATAGGCCCCTATTTCCTCTTTGGGTTGTCATCATGTGTAAGCCCCACTCCACCTCCCACAGACACACCATTCATGATTTGATCATCACTTCTCTACTGTCTCTTGTTTCTCACATCGATCACGACCTACATAGGCTTAGAAAAGGTACTGAACATGACATCCACCATGTGCATCCTAGAGTTTAAGCCCCATACCACAACATGAACAATGAGGTCTTTGATCCCTGCTAATTCATGGTATGTAAGAAGCCTCCCTATGTTTCTAGCCCTACACACGGTCACTCCGACCCATTTCATATTGGTTCGACATATCATCATCAACTAGGTGGACTTTGATCCTTTATAAGGCAAGGTACGTAGGAAGCCTCCAAGAGGTTTAAGCCTATTAGCACCTTGTATCTATATCCCCCTTAAAATATTTTCACCCAAGAAAATGAACTACGTGGATGTTTATCCTCTCCATTGTAAGGTATGTAAGAATCCACCCTGAGGTTCAAGCCCACCAACACACCATTGGTTCCAAAAAACATCACGTCGGTTCCCACCCACTTCTGAACTATGTGGTCATTGACCCATGGTATGCAGGTGTACGTTGGAAGCCTCCGTAAGGTTCAAGCCCACCATTCATTGGACCCCACATCTTTACTCATGTTGGTTCACCGACTCCTATCTCAAATTGGGCCACCATAGAGTGTATGCCCCAAATGCCACCAACCTGAACTACGTGGTCTTTGATATTTTCCATGGCATGGCACGTATGAGGAATCCCTGAGGTTTAATCCCTACATTCACCTAGACCTGAGGTCCTCCTTCACGTTGATTCACCGATGCGACCTGTACTATGTGGACTTTGATCCTGGCTAAGGTAGGGTACGTCGGAAGCCTTCCTGAGGTTCAAGATCACCAACCATGGGACCCCATGTCCTCCTTCACGTCAGTTCTCTGATGCCACCTGAAATACATGGTCATTGATCCATGCCAAGGAAAGGAACGTGGAAATCCACCCTGAGGTTTAGGACCACCATCCATTGGTCTCAATGACCCCCTTCACGTTGATTCCCACCATCTGAACTACATGGTCTTTGATTCCTGACCACAGGGATATGTAGGAAACATCCCTGATGTTCGAGCCCATCCCTCATGTCTCATCCTTATCTCTCCCTCGATCCTAGGTGTCTGAGGAAGGTCATGCCCCAACCCGGAGGTTCCCCATCCTCTCGGCCCCATCCATGCGTCCATTCCCATGGGCCGCCTCCTTAGGTGTCCCATCATCACATCGAACTACGTGGAGTTCGATTCCCTACCATAGGGATACGTATGAAGTCTCTAAGAGGCTCAAGACCAACACTACTATCATCTTAACGAAGATCCCATCTCATTACACCTCCAATCAATTCAAATCTCCATCATCCATTTAATTCTATCCTAGGCCACCACAACTCGGTGGGATCATGCCATCCACCTTCACGCTGTTCCTAGAAGTACATGGGCCACAATCCATGTGTAATCCCAAGAATGTCTCCAGGTTATTGTCCTTTGTGTACAATATGATTCATCACCCCTTCGAACTACGTGGGTTATGATCCCTTTCCTCTACACAGGGTACGTAGGAAACCCCCATGAGGTTCCACCCCATCCAATAATAAACCATAGTGTCCCCCATTCGGGGGTGCACTCTCCCTGATCCTCCCTTAGTGGTGTTCATATCATCCATTACGGTGTGAGATCTCCCCTACATGGGGCGCACCACCTCAGATCCATCCTCATTTGGGGTTATGATCCATAAATCTTCCTCGAGTTCCCTCCTTGGTATGTACCAATACGATCTGTCTCTATGTGTAATTCTAATCAATATCATTTCATCTCCGCTAGACGCTAAGCTCGCGGCCTAACTCGTGATAAACACATGGTGCCTGAGGAAAACCTCAGAAGACACACTGTTGGCATAACTGTCTACATAAGATGTTAAAATCGCATCATAACCTATGTTAAACATGGTATGCTGAGGGAATCCTCAAAAACATGCATATGGAATATGGTTCCTCATATTGGACATGCGATGCATCTGGTTTTGTACCTTCACATTCCCTCTTATGAGGGAGGATACCAGTTCCCCAATTTCCATGCATAAAGATATTCCCTGACAAAACTGTTGTTGTCATATACTTCAACTAATGGTAGCTACCACATCAAGACCCCATGGATTGTCCTAACAGAAGTAGTGTAATTAACTGATGTCCATGAAAATATGGCACTGGGAACAAAATTCCCAAACCACGACTTAATCTATATGAGAGACCTGGACTAGGTGATGA
This sequence comes from Viscum album, assembly GCA_963277665.1. NCBI lineage: Eukaryota > Viridiplantae > Streptophyta > Magnoliopsida > Santalales > Viscaceae > Viscum > Viscum album. The sequence continues at coordinate 1,455,195,202 of OY728155.1, forward strand.
GTTCCGAGGTGGAATCCAAGGATGGAAGTGTCGACATCCCATCATCCCGTTTTGATCAAGGAGAAAACATCCATGAAAAAGTGAAAGATGCCTTCAACCATTGGAAAGCAGGAATGCATGGAAACAGTTATGCATCCTCACAGACGGATGCACCCACACCAGTTATGGGGTTGGAAACAACTATGTTGTTATGATGTCCGACATTGTGCATTCCATCATTTCGTGATTTGTTATTTATGATACATATGGTTATTCGACTAGTATTATATCTATTTGAACAAGAAATGTAATTAATTTTTTTTATCTTTTCCATATTATGAGTATTGGTATGTTTATATTGATTGTGTTACAATTTTAAACCTTGAAATAATCGTTTATGAATATTTATGATAGCTCTCACTATATTGTTCATTCTTACCGATCATCTGTTTTCACACAATTATTATGTTTTATTTTCCTAGTATTACATGATGAATATTATGATTTATATGCTGGGTTAAGATAAGGGAATAATTTCATTCTCAAATGATTATTTATAATGGGTTTTATGTTAGAAATTTTAATTTAATGTATTTGGGTGTAATCTATTTTCCAAGACTGCTAAATAGATCAGTACTTCAGGACATTATTCTTTGTAAGAATCCCAATGTATTAAAACAATTCATTGAATATGGGTAACTAGGGTTGGGGAATTACAATTGGTATAAGAAGAATATTCGCAACATCTCGGTCAATGGATTTAGATAACCTCTGATTATGATTCATTGTCCTAAGATAGAAATTGAGGATTATTGTAGATGAACATCCAAAAAAAATTCCGAAGTATATATTTTTTGAATTTTCAAAAAATTACATCCCTCTCTTGATACTAGAAGGTAGAGGTATCTATGGTACAAATCTATATAGGGGTAAAACCTGAAAACACCGTTTTCAGATATACTCTAATGGGAACTGGTGCATGAAAAAGTTCCTTACAACACTCTAGGTTACAACATTCTTGGGTAATATGCTTCAAATAAATAAAATATTATTTACAAACAATTATGAATGATTTATGTGTAAATATGTCAGTAAAGAAACAATTTTTATGATTATGAGACTACATGTGTGAAAATATTCAATAAATGTTGATAATTTTTGTAGTTTTTGGATTATATATAATGAAATGATTTATCCTAGTGAGTTTCATCATTTTGATATAGCTCACAATAGAAGGAATGATAACTTTGAGAATATGCATGATCCAAAGAGTAAAAAGTATCATATCATTCATGGATTTATGCCAACAATTAGAAGGGAAATTGTCTCCCATGTATTCTCATCAAATTAATAAATAGTAACATGTGTTAATAAAAAAAGTAAAATGTTATCTGAGTCATATGCCTTTGAAGGGAATACATGGAAGAATAGTATGGTTGAGAGAATGATCAATAAAAGGGGGAAGGGAATGAAGGATTTTTTATATGTGAAAATTTGGAAAAGAATCACCAGGGAAGGTTCTCGACATTAATTTAAGTTTGTTATAAGTATGGAGATAAAGTACACCAAATTCATGATTTCAAGGGTATGAAAATGGTTTCAAATTTATAATTATTCATCTTGAAGAAGTAGGTAAACTACACGAATAAATGTCCCAATCATCAGAGTATACCACAAATGATGCTATTAGAAAATGCTCAAGTTTTGATAGTACCATAGATAAAGTTTAATGATTACAGTTCATAAGTTTTTATTAATAAATTCATTCATTTTTGTATTGTATTAATGAAATAAAAGTTATAATAATTATAATTCATATAAGTATTGTATTGAAGTATATTTTCAATAAGGATTTGATATTTCGTGGTACCATGTAAAGTGACACGGTTTCAAGTTAAAAATTTTGAAAAATATATGGTTGGGAGAAATATAATTATTAATATGTTTCTGATACAATTATAATGATTTTAGAATATGATATTATTGTTTCGGTCAAATTATATTGGATATTCCTGAATTCCTTGAAACTAATTAATTGTTGGTTTTTTCCATCAGTGTTGGAGTTTACAATATTTTTGTATATATGGATTATATCCCGTATTCTATATTGAATAAGGGAGAATGAATTTAATCAATTCATATTAATGTTAATTAAATGTGTTACCATGTTTTAATAGAATACATAATGAATTAATTCACATGTTATTACATGAAAAAATAGATCATCAATATGTTTACATTCTTTATAAATTTTGGACTGTGATTTTAGACAAAAGTATTTTGGATAAGACTAAATGTTTGAATGAATTATGTTGGATATTGGATACTATTTCTTAAGGTTACGAATTTTTTTAATATTATTGTTGTATTGTTAAAAAAATACAAACCATATATTGTGTGATAACCCATCACATCAGGTAAAGGACCGATAATAGAACCTAAAATCAAATAGCGCAAATAGTGTATCACCTACCACTAGCCTACGTGATGTACTGGTTGGTATAATGTTATTTTTAAATTTCCTGATAGATAAATAATAAAATAAATTTTTAGACCCATAAACTATTAGGATAAATAGAATATGTTTGAGTTCTATTATATTTTGGCGTGAAATATGATTTTCTGGTAAAGATAAGTTGATGGATGGAACTCAACTTATCAATTATTTTTTATATTATTCAATGAATAAATTAATTCTTAAACTCAATGTAATGGATCTTAAAACCAAAAATGTGTTATCCCAATACCTTATTTTTTATTAAACCGATTATATTTTAAATGATCATAGATTTATTGCTTTGAGGTCATCAATTATCCACTTATTTTTCACTTTATTGTGATTGATAACCTTAATCAGTTTCTATAAATATTTACATTTTTGTCATATTATATGCCTCTAATTGAAACCAATGTTCTCCTTTTATAAGTCCTAATTTTGTTGTGACTTTTTCATTTCCCTATCCCTCTTATTAAGAATATATTTTATTATCCTTAGTTCAAATATGGGTTTCCACAATGGTATTTTCTATTTTAAAACATTTATTTTCAAAGAAAAATTAATAAATTTGAGGACACAATTTATTTATGGAGGGGAGAATGTAACTCCATAGGATGTCATGATATGTTGTCTCTTTAAAGTAATTTAAAATCTTGCGCTATACACAACAACAAGTTCGAGCACACCACGACATTCCAAAACTTCCATTTAAAAAGAGGTTATGAATTTTATTAACTAAATTTGGAATATTATTTACACCATATAATTTTAAAATCCATATTATGTGTTTTCTGACATAATATAATAACAAATTAAATATATTAGAAAAATGAAATTTTTTTAATCAAAATCAATTTTACCGCATTTTAATGGAGAACCCTTTTTAAATACAATTTTTTAATCATTTATATATTCAATTTGAAAAAATTAACATCTTATTTAAAACTGGGACATTAAAATTTAGTTTGAATAATTTTTTGGTGTTTTTCTGATGACTTTCATATTTTGATGAATAATGAAAAATAATTAATTTTAATTGAAAACAACTTTATTAATAAAAATAATTTATAGAGATAAATTATAAATTGTTATTGTTTTTATGTATAATTAGTCTATATTTTAAACATTTAATCCAATTTTTTTCATTACATGGTATTTTAATTTTAAATTCGACATAAACACGTATCAATCATTTGTAAGTTTTCACTTCAGAAAAATATGCATTACGGTTTTAAAAACAAGAATTAAGTCTAAAATAATTATTGAAACTTATATGTTTTTAATTTTGTAAAATGTACACAATATTTGAATTAGGAATATCAAAATTATCTTATGGTGAATTTTTGGTATTTTTCTGAAAATAGTAAATTTTTGACGAATAGTAAAAAATTCTATATAGTACATAAAAATGACTTTTTCATTTAAATAATTATTTTTAGTTAAAAATATTTTTTAAAATAGATAAATAATTCATAAATGAGTACAATTTAAATAATTGGAGTCATTTTCAAATAATAATAGATATATAAAATTTTATTGAACCATTTTAACGTCATTTTATCGACATTCAAGGCACATTTAACCACATTATAGGAAAATTTAGAAATTTTCATAAAATATAATTTCACTGATTCTTGGAATTGACATTAAAAAATATGAGGGACATGATTGTAATTTGTATGTTAAATATTGTTTAATAAGATGAAAATAATTTTATGGTTAATAGAAATTTTTTATTTTTATTAACCACTGTTAGAAATAAATAAAAACATTAATGGTAAAAATTATATTAAAATTATTCCAACAGATGTCCTAATTCTATAAGATAAATGTATATCAACCAAAATTAATCGTAAGAATAAAAAAGGATCCTTTTTTTATCCACATGTATTAGATTTGGACATTTATTATTATTTTATTTTAAGGACAGTTAAAAGAGTTAAATTCAAAATTTAATTAATAAAAAAGTTTAATATAGTGTTATATAAAAGATAATTACAACTATAAAAATTAATTAGAAAGATAAAAATATTTCCTCAATCATTTTTTTATTTATAATTTTTAGACAGTAAATAATTATATTTATTTATTACACAATAATTAGGTTGTAATTACCTTATTAAAAAAAGATTAAAAAAATTGAAATTATAAATATAAAAATAAAATTTAATTGATAATTTTGATTCCATTACAGAATTTTTCAGGTTAATATGACATGTTATTTTTAATTTAATGTGTCTTTTATGTAATCAACATGTTATGATTGTCAAAAAAACAAATACTAAATTGTGTCAAAATTGACATAAATGTGTTTTTAAAACAGATACAGTATTATTAAATTATATAACATTCCTAAAAATATAATTATCAGACAAAGGACTTATATAATGATAGATATGAAATTAATTAACCACATAATGTTCTATTTGAAATTTATCGTACGTTTATGAACCATGTATTGTAATAATACCTGAAGACACTGAAAATGATAAACTATTAAAATAAGAGTTAAATATAAAAGATACGGTTAATATGGTGACATAAACTTATCTAAAATTTATTGGTTGAGATTATTTGGACACATATCCACCATATAATCTATATAAATCCATTTATATGTATTATAAACCGAAAATTATTTTATAATAAATTAATATTTAAACATTTCCTATGGTGCCCCTCACATTACTTGTAAAATGGTAATTGACCTTCTGTTAAATTCAAACATCCAAAGCCTTTTGGATCGGCCAACCCCTGATCTAATATCCTCCCAACTACCCTCACTTCATCATAGATTCATTACATTTATTATAAAGCATACCTATGGATCCCTTTTCTTCAAATCAAAAGGAAGATCCCGAATAAGAGGAGATTATTTCGTCACGTCATTCAATGTTCTTTTATTCTTCCACATCCTATTTCTTGACTGTTTCCATTGTAGAATAAACAAACTAGTTACTTATAAATATTATGATGTTTTGTAAATATTTTACAACCATATTTATTATTTTATACATCATATGAATGACAATTTCACCATTTGTACGTACGTACGACTTACCTTCTCCACCTCATGGTGTAGTTTGTTATTCAACAGTTCATTATTTGGAAGGGTATAATAATGAGTATAAATGTTATAAATAATAAATATATCATTTTAATGATTATTTATATATAAATAACATCCAATTACATACTATCTCACCATTAATAAAATGATATAATTTCTCCTCTATATGTAAGCCTTACTATCTCGACGACATGATGAGATTAATTTACAAAATCACCATTCAACGATGATTATTAATATTTATATATATTATTAATAATTATCTAATATATGACATAAAATGATACTGTAAATATACATATATATATATATATATATATCTTATTCACTATCTTACGTTCAATACGACATGAAAATGGAAACACCATTTATGCGTACGTATGTCCTACCATCTCCATAAACACTGTTCTAAATTTCATATATATAAATATTTTAAATAGTTATATTCTGACTATATTTGACACATTAATAATGTTTTATATTATATATGAAATTAAATCATGATATAAGTTATATGGTCAAGAATAACACGTTAAAACACATAGGAAAAGAAATAAATTATTACCCAAAATGTTATTTTAACATAGAAATTATTATTAAATTGGTAGTATGAAGTCATAAATGAAAAAATTAGGATATAATAAATATGAATATGGTTTTGGTATATTTTAATAACATACTATGGTCATTAAACAGGAGGTTAAATGTACCATTGACCAAAGAAAATTACATGGTAATTGTTAATTCAGTTATTCCCCATGTCATAATGATTATGGCATATATAGTCGTTCAAATGTTATTTGATCACATTTATTTACCGTAAAATGTTGATTAATTTTTATTGATTTATTATTTCATCCATAATAAATAACCTTACCATGAATTTGAGCCCACCCTTATTATTTTTTCTTTCCTCAGGTTATAGAGAGGAATATATTGAATCAGTTTTAAGGATATTGATCTTTTACTAATGTTATGATTTAATTTCTTTTACCAATGTATTATGAGTATCATGTACGTAATCTGTTGTTACAAAACATATAAATGGTTCCAAACATTGATATTGTAATCCATATTATCATACCAATGTAATAAATTAAGGCACTAACTCTCGGCTTCTAGGGTATGGGTGTAACAACATTTTATTAAATCGTCTTGTTAATTAATATTTGTCATTGGAAATGGTCTTGGTCTATTTGAATGCTACTTTATTTTATTGAACAATTGAATAATATTTTTATTCGTTAATTAGTATTTCATTCATATAATGGAAAATAAATACTTACTAAATATTCAATAAAATAAATAATTTTTTTTAATTCACATGTTGAGAAATAAATATTTATTTTATATATGTTATAAATATAAAATAAATAAAACACTTCCTTGGAATTGATAATAATTATTATTCCATTAATTAATATCAATATAACATAATTTAGATCTACATAATAACTTACTGTTTGAGAATGTATGATTCTTTCTCATTGGAATTAGGCGGGCTATCATAAATCAATGATTACTATATAGAAATGGGTCAAGGAACCAATGAGAAAGAACTTATTGACTCAACATCGACAAACACATACAAACAGTCATTGTGTAATATAAACTCTTTATTATAATATCTTATTAATAATTTTTCATGATGGTGTCATCAATCTATTTACTTGATATGTCTTTTATTGACAATCTAAAATAAGAATTAAATTACACCATGACCAATGAATTTAACTAGATGGTTATATTCGAATAAAAAATATATGTTATCTTCTTTCATAACGATATAATGGATAAATCCCTCCTTGAATTATATATAAATTTAATATCAATTGTGACCAAACCAAAATACCCTAATTCACACCAATATATGGAATTTTAGTTTTTTTATTCAATCTAATAGCGTGAGTAATGGCATAAATTTATTATAATATTAAACTCTATGAACCATTTTACACGCTCATATGATAGAACATCCATTGACAACAAAACATTAATTTTTTTTACTAGTGGTTACTTACTCATAATATCAAGACATGGTGACTACCAAGTGAGAAATTCATGAGATGAAAGCCCATCTGTTTATGTGACATCACACCAAATTGTCTAATTACTACATTTTTTAATTATAGTATGTTACACAATAGTAGAACTAAATTAAGATTATTTTAATAGAACATCGATGTTAAAATCATAGTGGGGAACTATTAAGACCTTACAATGGAAAAAATACTATAAGATTATATTACATTAACTCTATTCATAAATAACGAACAACATATTTTAAGTTGGTAAATTAATATTAAATACAAATAATATACATTGAATCAAAGTAAATTCAGATGGTTCTGGGACACCAAATGTAACATACTAAAATTAGCCATAATATTTTTAATTTTTATATTTTCATAATTATTTATTTATTTGTTTCATTATAAATAAATATGAAAATATTTTAATAAAAAATTATTTTGGAATGATAATGAAAAAACTATATTTTAAAATTATAATTAATATTAATGAAGACAATCCTTTTTAAGGAATTCATGTATTATAAAAGTAATTTATCATTTAATAAAATAATAATATTAAATAATATTAATTTAATTTAAACTAAAATATATTTTTTATGATTTAAAATTAAATTGTTATGATGGTTCGAAAGCTATTATTTAAAAAAATTAATCTGGATAAAAATCAATTGTAATTTTCAATGTCAAAATTCTAATATTTAGAATTTTTTTTTGATAAAATAAGTACTTTTTTTGGAATCATGACATGAAAATTATCCAATAGTATGTTTTTCTTAAATGTATAAGACAATTGAATTTTTGGGTAAAAATTAATTGTGGTATAAAAATAAATTGTGTATTACGACATCATAACAGTCTAAATTGATTTATAAAACAATATAATGTTTATCCACCAATAAATATATGTTTTAATTTAAAATAATTTATTTTTATAATCTTTCATAAATTTTATAAATACGTTATTAGTCCTCCGAAATTATATTAAATTTTAAGGATTTAAAATAATTTCTTTATGAAATAACTCACATAGACATTTCCAATGGTAATATTTAAATTATATTGGACCTTCTACATATTAAATAATGAATATAATATTACATTGGTAGAAAATGTGGGCAATAAAAATGTAAATGTTTTTGGTTTTGGTTTTGATTATTTTATTGTATAGAGTCCCAAACCGATGTTTTGGATATAATAATGAACCCTCCTCTCTCTTCCAATATAAATTCTCCGAATCTCCCATCCATATTCAATGAAAAAAATGGATCACATATTTTTTCTTCTCTTCAATCTTTAGAGTCCTACAAAGGATCCTTAATCTCTCAACGATAACCTCCCTTTCTTTTTGAATTAACGTATCAATGTAAGGGATGCCCCTCTAATGTTTCATATTCAATATACCTCCTTTTATTACATATTTTAAAACTCAATTGTTTATATTTTCTAAACTATATAAATGTAATTTTATTAAACAATTGATGTTATGATTATATGATATCATTTATCCCCTCTAATTATAACCATTACCTAAGTCATTACTATGCCAAAATTTACAAAAGTACCTCTCTCTCTACTTTTCAATTCAAGAACCTTCTTTGTATTTATCCTCTAGAATATCAATTGGTTATGTTGCATGAAATTATAAAGTTTAATATTCTACCCAATTTATTTCATAATAATTATATATCATCTGTCACCTCTCGTTAAATCATTTATCAAATCTGTTTCTATGCCAAAATTTAATTATGGATCCCACTATTCTATTTTTATTTCTAAACCTCCTTCATGTTATTCCTATTTATTTAATATTGATAATGTTTAAATACATTTCTATATATACCTATTACTTTAATTTTTATTTCCATGTGATGATAGACCCTTTTCACTATCATTTACCACTCACATGAACCATTTTGTAAACCTATTATGCTGCAGAAATTGTATTTTTTTTTGGACCAAATGTAAGGGGCCACTATATATTATTTTCCACTCTATCACCTTTGTTGTATTTATTAATTTAAATCAGAATTTTACATTTGTCTTTAATATAAAATTATACTTCTAATTTAAAATTTATTTACTAGTAATTACTTATCATGTATCTATTCTCATTCTATCATTTCCCCAGGATGTCAATACACTTAAATTTTGTATGAGATCATTTTCTCATCATTATTCATGAATATTATTCTTTTTTTGTAAATTTAATTTAAAATTCTAAATATTGGGATATATTTTTTCCACGTCCACATAAATATCCATTTTATATCAATATATTGAGAGACCCCTTTATTTATCATTAAACCAATTTATTATTCTTTAATTAATATAGTTATGTTATGCTGCTGAAATTACACCATGACTTTTTCATACCAAACCATTGTATTATTAAAACTATCTCTATTTACAAGAAATGATATTCCCAACGAAATATATATACTCATTTTTTTGGGGGAATTCCATTTATTTATTCTACACTCCGTTATCATGGAATTGAATCTCAAGAAATATGATCTTATAATGAATGATATATGTGGAAGACTTAGGCATGGACATGATATAAATGTTATGAGTGACCAATGAAATAAATATCACTCCAATTAGTTGGATAATGTTTTAGTTTCATTCTACTTATTTAAAGAGATTAGGGAGTGAACCTTATCCATCATAGGACATTTTTCATCAAGTTATGTTGTCCTGGATGTCATCCTCGACTTATGATTATGATGTCATGTTTAAAGTTAATTCCAAATTCACATGTTACAATTATGTTATCATGCTATGTCATGATTCTTTATTCATTTTTATTATTATCACTCATTTTATACTCAATTTAAAAATCTATAGTCTATCATGTAATAATTTATTTATGTTATTCTTTGTTTATTCCCTTACTGGACTTTATATCTCAACCATTTCTTATGTATCTCCCCTGATTATTCCATGTAGATTTAAGAAAGGCGTAAAATTATGAAAGTGTTAAAGATGTCCCAATAATATATATGTATCCCTAGTTTAATGATGTTATGTAATGAACCTATTTTCCTAAGGATACTTGTATTATAGATCATCAAGTTTTTATTATCTTAATTCCTATGTATTAAATCATGAATTGATGTGTAGTTAAAAATAGTGTGGTCATAAAAATGAATCATATGTCCAAATTGTTTTCCATGATGATATGTCTTGGAATTCTCCCCAAATTTTGGATTATTATAACCTGGAAATCCAAACTAATATAAAATAACATATTGATCTGCTGAAGAATCCTCAAAAACTGGTCCGGAAGAAAACTAGATAACAACATGCTTCTTATTATGGATAGAAGAAACACCATATCTAACAACCACTCAAACCAAAATTCCTTCCAAAACAATTTTCCAAGATGTGTCCTTTAATACAATGTTGCCTTACATACTACCACCATAATAGTCAAAATTCATAGGTGAGTCAACCTCAACCAAAAATTAGTCCCCAATACAAAATCAATCATTCAAGATATTATGTATTCATTGATGACTAGATATGGTGTCAAATACTAAAACTATAAGAAATAGTTTGAAAACTCCAAAATGATACACTCACCATTATCATTAGTTAGAAAAAATTGTTTGTTTTAACCAAACATGTCTCATGATAAAACTAATGGTTGAATATTTACATAAACTATACCAAGTTATGATTCTCATAAATCATATCTTTCATAATATATTCTTATAAAGTATTTTTGAGATCCCAAAGCATAAACATGAAATAAACAATCGTAGAGTCTAAGAGAGTCCTTTTAATGTTGAATATCCTCTCGATCCTCCCAATCCACTCTGCTGATTCATGGAAACCTTTATCACCACAAAATATTTGTTGATTATTAGTAGTAAATTTTGAGCGAAAATCCACCACCCATTTCGGGTTCCTGATTCCTGATAAACCTAGATTATGAATAGCGTAGATTACAATATCTAGAAAAGTAGGGTATATTAGAGGATTACGGAATGTAAAAAGTATCATATCATCATCACCCATTTTCAGATGATATCTTATTAGAGGTATTTTCCATGACCTGACCTAGCAGGGCTCGAGTTGAAAGTAAACCAAGCCGGCCTCTATAGTATAGGGGTTGGCGACTAGTAATGAAGGCATCACTAACACTAGGAGGCCTTTTCCTAAGTTCATATGCACACACAAATGGCATTCTAAATGAAAAAGTGTAGATGAAAAAAACTAAAATATTAAATATACTAGGTGATTAATCATTCATTTAAAACCATTAGATAGGAGAATTTTATAATATTGCAATTATGATTGTAAAAATGGAGAAAAATACATGACTGATAAAAAATATGTATCAACCTTTAAAAACTGGAAATAAATGTAAAATTTTAAGAGATCATAGCTCCTAGCCACAAAGGAGCTCATCTCAATCCAATTGGTTTGTTACACACAAAATTGTAATCAAATCCATCGTTGAGCATTTCCTCAATAATTGTCACACCCAGAAAATCTCTAATTGTATCCAAAAATCCACATTGTAGTCCACCATCACATTCTACGTAGAAAAAAACTCCGGATATGCTACTTGGGATAGAAAATATGAGTATAAATGAAGGATATACTGAAGGTACATGGTTCCTAAAAAAAGGTACATGACATATAGGTAACTACATCCTTTTCCATGACCTTGTTATCATACATCTTGATGGACAAGAAGTACTACACAACATGTAAGAGTATTATATGATGTGTCTCTACCAAAATTCTGATGGACACACCTGGATCATCATCTGTCTAAAGGGGAAAAATGAAAATATATTAATATGCCTTTTACAATTTCCACATATGGTAAAACAAATTACACCATTTTCATCCTCATAGGAAAACACTTTTCATAGGATATTCACCTTCACAAATTATAGACGTGGTGAAAATGACACATCTCACCATATAATGCTGGAAAATTCATTCATTGTCCTATTCCATAAACCCAAATTAAACAGAAGACATTTGTTTTGAAATGACCCCCTCAATATCAGGGATGCAATACCACAAATGGGTTGTGATTCTGATACCATATGATGAATTTATTTTTGAAACTAGATTATTATTATTATTATTACTATTATTATTATTATTATTGGGAACTCCAATGTCCTAGGAAATGATCCCAAATTAAATATACAAAATTGGTTTTAAATTGACCATATCAATTCCAAGGCCATGATTCCACTGATAGTTCATCAATCTGACAATGCAAGAAGAATTTACTATAGAGTAATGGTTTATATAATAAAAATAAACAATAATAATATTTTAATATTTTTATTAATATTTTTGGACACCCTAATGAATGATGCAACATTAAATTATTCCCCAATATTTTCATGTTAAATAAATCATCTAATTCATTTAAGGCTTCCATTTACATTTTCTATCTAATCAATATAATATTTCGTTATTACTTTACATAATAATATTATTATTAATATGACGCCCTTACCACTACATGCAACATAAGGGAGATCACCTTTCATATTTTCCTTTATTTTTATTAAATTAAATATCATTAGTTTTTATGAACACCTTAGATTGAATAATAAAAAAACAATAATAATAATTCTAACCACATTAACCATGTACGAACACTTTTTTGAATATCCATGTTTGGTCACCATCACATCCACACTGGGTAGTCTCCACCATGAGACCTCATGCAGAACATCCACTCAGAACAATATTTATTTACCACAAATTGGTGTCACATGTACACTAGGGAAAACATGGGTCACTGGTCCAAAACCAAAACACATCTGATCATAAGCTTATACCCATTTTACCAGTCGAAATAATTCAAGAAACAAAATACTACTTGTTTATAAATTCTTCCACAATCCACCAATCCATTTTTTTTTGTACCATAAAAATGGGGATTGGGTTTTTATTTCACATGAACTCACCCAAACAATGTCAAATTGTAAACTTGTGGTCCAACAATGATTAACAAAAAGAGAAGTTTGGGTGGGGGAAAGAAAAAATATGTATTGTGAAATAAGTCAGTTTCAAACCATTTGGGGGTAACAATTTCATAGCATAGGAAACTGGGTGTGATAATCATTTCATAGATATGGTATATATTGAATGAATACTTTATTTTGATAGAAGTTATAATGTAATGGTTAACGTAAACTCCTATCAAAGAAATATAAGTTTATCCTGATCAATATTTTAATCAAAATGATGGATACTATAAATGATGAGTCCCAACTAAATTATGGATCGATCATTGTGGAAGAGAACATCCACTAGCGATTAAAGTGATCCACTTCATTTGTGGTTTTTCAGTTCACCTCGACCTGATCACCAGTCATCGCCTAGTCCTCATTAGCAACAAATAAGCGGTTGATGTTCCTATAAATGATCCCAAGGTTTTGAGGCTAAACCTAGTGATTTTATATATCAGACATTTTATAGATGAAAATGTATTAATTAATTTAATTAAAAGTAAATAAATAAATAATTTATTTTATTTAAATTCACTCGCCAATTTCTACCTTTACAAGGAATTCCACAATAACTAATTTTATGTCACACCAAGGGTAATATCAACATTCTAAAATAATAAGTGTTCTAGAATTTTTCATAAAAGTATCCATTTTTGAGTTTTTTGTGTTCTGGTAATTAAATAAATAACTAAATTTCATTAATTTATCCAATTCACCCTCCAATCATTGTTCCATCCGAACATCCCATGCCGACCAACCATAGATCTGGACAAGGGTAAAATACATGATATAGATTGAACCACAGTCATAGATTTATAATAACAGACTCTGTTTAGGAGATAATTAACTTCTTCAAGGAAACTATTCTCAAGTAATATTACATATATTTTATATTTTTATAAACTAATGATCGGTGCACTGAGCCCCCAAATCATGCGTATTTTCAATGAATGGCTAAAAACATGATCCCTAGAATATTACAATGGCCTTCATGAAGAAATTGGAGTCTCTAAAGTTTTCCATTATTCAATGTGTTTCATTACTAAATTGTAACTTCTTAAGAATAATGTGCAGACATTATGCATGCGATTGACACTCCTACTCGCACAAGATCCCCTCATTATTTACTATGCACCCACAAATAATGAACACAATCTAAATAGTTACCCTTTAATTGTAATACCATTCTGTTTCTCAACACTATTGAATCCATTAAAAAATACACTCTACTCTGACTTCCCATATTTCCATTGTTATTATGATACAACAAGTAATGAACATACCACATTAGTTTCGGCATATGGAGAGAATCGGGCACCTGTTCTAACTACAATGAGGTCATCTACTATGTCACCTTTCTCAACAACATTATGTCGAAAACCACACTGTGAGAATTTGAAGCCATGAATTCACATTTGGAGGCCCTCGTGACCATGGTAGCATTACCTATCCAGGGTCTGCTGACTATCTCGTGTCTAAAAAGAAATATCCAGAGAAGTGAATGTTCCAATATAAAACTAAATTAACAGGGGTTTTTATATGACATTTACTCTTAGATCATGTGTTGCACTATACACTTGTGTCTCGAATTCACCAACCATGAAACTGTGGACACAAGGGAACCAATGTAGAATAATACCATAGAACAATCCCGGAAGGGTTAAGGATCTGGTTCATAATTCTTGTGAAGTCATTGAGTGAATTTATCCCACCTAAGGGTATCACAAAGTGCCCAAGAATCCCTGATGGATCTCGGATCACACGATCAGTACATCCACTTTTCCATATTGTGGTTGTTATAACACTACATAAGGTCAACCTATGATATCAACATAACATCCATCCATTTGGATAAGAGGTAATTTATTCCGAAGGGTAGGTACTCCTTCTAGATATTCACCTAGATTTGGGAATGCCATTCCACACCTGAAATAATGTTTTTATCTTCCCCTTGGGCGAACAATAGAGGGATTCCATGGGGAACATATGAGGTCATTAGAATCCCTTGTTATGTAGGCTCATACAAATACACCTACATTGTTCCCAGATACATTTATTCATAAGATATTCTATCAAATATATCTTTTCTTCCATAGTTCTTGTCTATCTAGAAAACCATCTCTCCATAGTGAGGTAACCCTGACACATCCTCATTAAGGATTCTCTCATCCTCCTCCACTATCGATGGAATCTGAAAGCCCATGGAATCCACTTATCGATGGGTAAAACCACCAAATTTATAATGAAGTGGAAATAACATTAAACGAACGAGCTCACCATACATAGAGCAGGGTTCACTTCTTATTAAAGGATGAAACTATCCATCCCAACCAAATAAAAACACTACTTGACTTACTGGTAGAAATAATCTAAAAATATATTTTAATACCCCATCCCATATGAAGTATATAATTTTACGGTCCCAATGTAGCTAGGGAATGATTTCGTTTGAGACTATCTCTCTATCTTTAAAATTTCATGTAACACAATCAAAAAAAATTGGTAATCAGTATTCCTCTATGTAGGAGCATCCCTGGAAATACTCAAAAAAAAAGGCATTAACTTGTATTTATAGGTCATGAACATGGTCTATATATTGAGAAATGTTTTTATTAAGCTATCGTAACATCTATGGATGGATCATTAGTGATAGTGGCCATGCCCGAAACCACACTCAAGCCTCAATTCTAGAAGTCCCATTTGTCAAGAGATAATGATTTCCCAAGACTACCTGAATTCCACGACTAGGGATTTCACTTATACCCCATTACATTGACACAAACCGAACATGTAATTCAAAGGGACTCTACCACCACACTTTTACATTAACATTTTTAGATAGCTCTCAGTCATCCTCATAGTTTTAGATTAATTCACTAGGATACATCTCATTGGTCTAAGTGTGTCTCATACTTGTCTATCTGGAGCCATGGAAAATATATTCATCAAAATAACATACTATTATCAATTATCATCCTATGCTGATCTCACTATGAGGACCACCATAAAATGAGTTCATATGTGAGTGGTATATCTATACCACAAGATCGGGGATGACCTACACCACATGAGAAGAGAGTTTTGATTAACAAGATACTTTGGTGATCTATATTCCTAGTACCTGCAGTGCATTATCATCTCATTTGAATCATATATTAGTACAAAAAGAACCAACTGATTCTCTATAAAGACTATCTGTTGTGATGAAAACCATTCAATCAGTGATGATCTGTTCTAGTCTAGGATCTCAGATCATTTAATCTTGTTGATCCCCTACTTTTAGGGAATCTATATCATAATATATCTTCAAAGAGCTATGTATTTTGAAATCATAGTGTGTGGTAAGAATCTTTGCATCCTTAGAGTTCTAATATTATAATATCCTCCACAAAATATGTGGGGGTGTTTCTACATGCATAGGAAGACGAATGGACCCATGTAATGGTCCCTAAACTGAGGCCTCATCTCTGAGTGGATTGTTATCATGATCCAGAAATCAATAACCACGATAGCTATCTTCACAGAGTCACCTCTAATGTGATTGAGATGTATAGTAGTCAAATAAAAAAATATATACAATAGAGAGTTTACTCATGAAGGGAAGTCAAATTCTATATCATATATTCTTCATGAACCATTTATCCATCCTACTAGTGTCTCGTTATCCTGATTCAACAAGTAGGTAACCATGATCCCTATGAATTGACATGTTGTCCACCCATACCATAACTACACATCCCAACCAATGAGAAATACTCATGACAATTTGAACATTTTTCACTAATTGCAAACAAATACCTATATGGGGACTATAACATAAACAACATCACAAGGAATGAACTCCTAATATTAAAATCTATCATAAATTGGTCCAGTATAACTCATTCCATAAATATGCCAAGCTCGCCTTTATAGTCCAGGGGCTAGACACCATTGCTAAAGGCATAACAAACATTAAGAGTACTTTTTATTTGTACCATGAGATGAATTCCCATAACCATCTCAATGAAAAGGTACATATGAATAAATGTAAATGATAAAAAAATACTAGGGGAATAATAAATCCTGTAAAACCTCTAGACAGAACATGACTAGAATAGTGTAATAATGAAAGTAAAAAAGGAAAAAAAATACAAGCCCAATTTGAATTATGTCTCAATATAATAAAAATGGCAGGTAATGAAAATTGATAAGATATACGAGCTCATAAACTCCAATATATGACCACCGTACAAGGTAAAAGGTACAATGTATCCCTAAGAACCAATTTAATTGTCACCGACCAATCTGTTGTAAGTATGAGACATGACTTGTGTAGGAAAATCTGATTCATGGGTGAGTATTAATATACTTAAAAAGATTCCCAAATATAAGAAGGGGATAAATAAGAGAAACAAATGGGATTGATAATAAAGAGTAAATATGATACACCTCAACCTAAATAAAGATGATGAGTAACCATGTCCGACCTTGGGGGGATAAAAATGATGTGTTGAATGACTACACATCGAGTCTTTTATACCCATAGAAGTGGAGTAACCATATCCAACAATGAGAAGCTAAAAATATAAATTACTTTATTTACACTGCATGTCATCACATCCCATGCATGGACAGTAACCAAATGAAAAGTCATGGATAGAAATGTATTTTGTGTGTATATATATATATTCTCACCAAAAGAATCCAACACAAAAGATTATGGGGATCTCAATCTAACAACCCATCCTTGGAAAATATTCTCCATTAGTTCTAAAAGATTCATTAAGTGTTCCAAACAACTTCTGTGACTTCCTAAAGATACAACAATGCATAGCCACACCTCCCCTACACCATATAGTTGAGGGGACACAATGCAATAGTAGTGGTCCCAATCCCTTGTACATCAGGGGGGTTCGCTATAAATGAATCTTTAGTGGGCCTACACCATATCTAGTAGGGGGTTATACTTGATAGATAGACGTACCGTGCCCAAGATGATTGGGGGGTTCCTCTCTATAGGTCGAGGACCATCACCTTGGTAAATAAGGGAGTTACACTCTATTCATCGAGGAATCAAACCCAACCTGGGAGGGGTTCTTCTCTGAAGGTCGATGATCCACATTGTAATTCTATAAGATGTTCCACTCTAACCATCGAGGACCATCATCTTATCTGATAGGGGGTTCAATTCAGATTGTATAGGAGAGACACCCTGGTAAAATATGGTGTTCCAATTCAATCATCGGTGAATTTTTTCCAATCTGATTGGTGGTTCCACTCAGAAGGTTATGGACCCGTTTTTTAATGTGATAGGGGGTTCCACTCTCATCACTAAGGACCCTTTCCCAATATGATTTGTGGTTCTACCATATATTTCAAGGAATCATTCTCTAGTATAATAGGGTGTTCCAGTTTGGTCATTAAGGACCCACTCTCAATCTAAGAGGGGTTTACACAATTATGTATGTTCACTACCATCATCGTGCATTGCATCAAGAACTGTCCAAACTAGATCATCTTGTATCATATCTTAAAATCCACAATGGATGTAACCATTGTGTTTTATGAGGGAAAAAATTATTATAGGATACTCATGAGCCAAAATCCCTGTCCAACTGAAGTAGATATGAGAGGTACATGGTTCCGCATGAATGAGGTACATGGTATATAGGGGAACCACAAGACGTTTGATATTACTCTACTTCCTAAATGTTTCATAACCAAAACATAAATTAATTCCCATGTAGTACTATATAACATTTAATAGTACCACATCTTGTGTCTCACCCAAAATCCTAAAAAACATATGTGGATCACCATTCATCTAAAGTTAAAAACATAAATCCACTAATATGACTCTTCAAATAGAAGAGGATGGCTAAATTAGTTACAATGTTCTAATATTCATGAAAAGATGCTTTAGATTGGCTATTCAATGGCCCAAATCAGACACACACTGAAAAAGTTACATTTCACCATAAATGCATGAATGGTGTTTTGTGAGGCCAAGACACAAAACTAAATAATATACCCAATATTGGTCTTGAAAATTCCACATCAATATCATGGTTTTACTTCCACTAAAAAATCTTCATTATTATATCATATGAATAATATAGGTTCGATAGTATATTCCATAATAATTACATTATTTTAATTATTAGATTATCAGTGGTCTTGTTCAATGATCTCCAATTAAATATCTAGAATTTTTATTAAATTTTCAATAGAAATCATAGTGTCATGATGAAACGTTTGATTCATCAATCCAACAACACTTGAATAAGATACATCATAATGATGGTTTCCACAATTAAATAATCAATAATATATATATTTTAATACAATTATTAATGTATTTTTGAATCCCCATTCATAGATGGCATGTTGAAGGCTCTGCCATTAGATTTTCTCCACAAAGTGATCTTCAAATCCATTTAAGTTATTCATTTATCTCTTCATCTATTCAATATAATTATCAATATTTTTTTAAAATTAAAATATTAATATAACCACCTCAGCACTACCGAAACCACCAATGAGACCACCATTAATGATTTTATTTCATTATATTAAATTTAAAAATATGTAATTTTTATTATCTATGACCATGCCTCTTGACCACATAAATTTTGACCTCATGAAACCTTTTTTACAGAAATCCAACTCCAGTGACCATCACATCCACACTGAGCTTTCTCCATGATGAGACTATGTGCTTCGATTCTGGTCAAACCAATCAAATCATACCGTATGATGTTGGAACATACCAATAATTGAAAAACATGGTCACTAGCCAAATCTCTAGCCACATCTGATCATAAAACAGCACCCGTAGTAGTGATTTGAACAATTCAAAAAATACAACCTGATTCATTTTTCAACCCATCTACAAACCATTCAACTGTGTGTTGTTTGTGCCACTATAATGACTCTTGGATTTGATCAAAAATGAACCCAACCATAAAATGACAAAATCCTGACCTCATGATCCAATGATAAAGAACATGAAGAACTATGGAGGGTGGGAGGTGTACAAATATCATAGGATATAAACACCATTGTACAAATAATATTATACAGCCATTTAATATGGCGGAAACTAGGGGTGAAAAACCTTTCATAGAAAAGAATCATATGGAAATAATACTTTATTTGTATATAGAGACTCATTAAAATGGTAACTTAAACATGGATCAAGGAAAAAATTTCTGATCATTCTCAAGCATTTAATGACAAAGGAATGAACCAAAAATAATGTGTCCTACCTATATTATGGATTGATCATTGCTGAATAATGCATCCTCTAATGATGAAGGTTATCCACTATATTCTCTATCTATCATTTCACATTGATCTGATCACAGTCAACATTCGGTAACCATTCACCAATTAATATGTTGACGAAGCTCCTCTTAATGATCCCAGGGTTATGTGTCTAACCATAAAAATTTTACATAGAAAAAAAATTATAGAGGAATATTTTTTAGGTCATTTAATTCAAAATAAATACAATTTTTTTTATTTTTTATTAAACACACCCTCCAATAGAATGATTTACCAGACATCCCATGCTAACCAATTTAAAGTCATTCATTGGTTAAACTATACATTCCAGACTCAATAGTGGTCTCATATTTCTAATAATATTATCCATTTGAGATTTATTTGGGTCAAGGTTATAAAATAAATTAATTAAAATATCTACATTATCCAATTCATCGGCAAACAGCTACCCCATTTGAATGTTCACACTGACCAATCATAGGTCTCTTATTGGAAAAAACTCATACGATAGATTGAACTATTGTCTATTTTTTCAAATAATTTTTTTTCCTATGATATTCCAATTTTTTCTAGAATCACACTTCTATAAAATAAAATTTATTCTAAATCTTAATAAAAATAAATCCGATGTCATTGGGCCTCAAAATTTTTTGACGTCTGAGTGCCCGATTCGGAATATAATCCACAAAATATTCTGATGTCTTACATGAAACAACTAGACTCTCTTCAAACTTTTCTTATAATCACAATAATAATCCTATTATTTTTAAGAGAAAATTTAAAAATAATAATAAAAAATTTAGGTGTCCATATCAATGCTTTTAAATTAATATAATTTAATGAATTTATCAATTTACAAAAAATGTAAGAAAAAATGAATAGATTCATTCAATGAAAACCCTAATCTATTTTAATCAAAAAAAACCCAACCAATATGTCTCACAATTGGAAAAAATACCTAAACACCCATGGTATCATGGAATTAGTAATGGGTACATGAAATCTAGAACCCTTTTCCAAACATACTATCTGAATTCAAAAGGTCCTAACATCGGTCTACAAAGAAACTCAACCGAATGTATGTATTATCATAACAATTCAGGCTGGGTATTCCCTCTAATATCAATTTTTAACAAACTATCCAAGTGATAGAAGACAAGTCACACAATCTAGACCACTATATGGTGAATCATAACAAACCAGAAACAATATGTATCATGATAAACCTAATGATGGAATACCAATAGGGTACAATTTAGAACAAACATAATATATCAATGATACATAAAAATTTGATCTAAACAATCCAATATAGAATTATAAAAAATGAAATTCTAAAAGATTTCATATGTGACCTTCCATCAAAATAAATTCAACTCCCAATGATGATAACAAAAAAAGATATCTACAATGGTACCAAATTCATTTCCATTATTGTGAGTCCAAAAAAATGTACAACCTTCACTAGAAAGAAGTGGGATGTGAGAAAAAAACCCAGTAACATAACACCGACAAACCCATAAAAATATTAATATCATGAATGTGATAGTTATAGATTTAAAAAATTAATGTTTACAAAGAATTTATATAATGAAAAACAATTTTGTAAAACATTCCTTTAGTTTTCCAAAAAATTTACCATATTCAACAAATACATGATTATTTTTAGTATGAAGAAATAAACTATGAAACCATGGATACACTGTAAGAGAATCATTATAGAAAATAATAATGAAAATACCATCATGTGATAAAGAAATCATAAATGTAAAAGAATACAATTTGGGATCTCGCATGTGGGTATATATGCTATAAATGATAGAAAATTCTCATTTCATTCCAAAGGTTGATCTATCAAACATAAACTCTAGTTTCATCCCACACACTAATGATACAATAAACCTCTTGGGGAATTAAACACAAAAATAGTGACAAGTGTATTCTCAATTCACCCTGGGATACCTAAAATGATATGTCTGCCAATAAAACACATTTCCATTTCAAAAATCATTCTTATCATTGATAAATTATTTTTCACATTAATCATATCTGTTTTAAAGCTTGAAATCCCATTCAAAACCAAATATGTTATTGGGGAATAACATGAACCCATAATTTGTCCAAAATCCAATTTCAATGAAAAACCACATTATATTCCTAGAACCTAAAATAAAAATTCAATTTACCCTTATATCCAAACTCTCTATGAATTAAAAAATGAACCACACTAGATAATTAATACAATAAAAAACTAAACCCATATATAGAGTCTCTTAACACATGATTGGATGAATCCTAATTTCCTTCGACAATAGTGATTGGAAACAAGTATTAAAGCCTCTGGAAGGAATGTAATGAGGGAAAAATAAAAATTATTGATCATAGTCACATTTATATTATTATAACAATGTAAATCCTTATTATATTCCACCTCCAAACCAATATAAAAAAAGTAAAATGGTGAGATAATTGATCGTACATACCCTAAAGAAGAAACTCAGCCACACCCGTAGTCAACTACTCCAAGAACAATGACATGAAGGTGGGATAAAGACCCAAAACTGTCTTTGAGTAAATATGGATCGATGGATTTTGTTAAACCATTAAACAAATGGGATTCTCATGGAATGTGAATAAAACCAACATGACATGAGTGTTTTTTTAATGTAAAAGATAGTTGTAGGTCATAAATTTTCCATTACTCATCTAATCATAAAAAGGTTTCATTGGGATAAATATAACATGAGGAATGATTTTACATCATAATAATTATTTTTCATGATTAAAAAATTTTTAATTCTGAAATGGTTTTATGGACTTTAGCGCTTCCAATGAATATGCCCGGGGTGATATTTAGGACATAATCCAAACATTTAATGTGTAAATATCTTCTGTAGGTATTACCATATACATATTACTATAGGAAACATCCAAACATCCCAAATCCCTTAAAAACATTCAAACACATAAATCCAATCTCTATAAATTTATATAATCATATATCACCAAAATGTAGTTCATTTTCATCGAAAAATTGTATATGTCCTCAAAAGGTTAAAAACGTACCCAAACAAACATTGGAAAAATAAAGTCAACAAGTATATATAAAATGTAACAATATATTATATTTAATTTTTTTACACAAATGTGTAGTTATTTTATGAAGCTGTAAATTGGATAATGGAGGGAGGCTTCTTAGGCCTTGCTTTGGGACGATGAGGTGATGGTTTTTTGGATATTCTTTTGGGCTGGTAATTGGATGGATTGTTGGCCATGATATTGGTGTCGTGATATAATAGTAGTTTTTCAATGATATTGTGGTGTTATGATTTTAGTTTTTTGGGCTGTTCTTATTGTTTAGTGAGCTGATGTTATGATGGAATTGATGAGTTTCTTATGAGGTGTGGTTGTATTGTTCTAAAATCTTGAGTTGTGATGGAATAATTATTTAACAGTGATTGAAATGGATTGGGTTTGTTTTTGTTAATTGGATGGAAGTTACTAATGAACAAATAAATGATGGGTTTGGTGATTAAATTTTATAATTTTTAAATAATGAAACTGATGGGATGGATAAAGGTATTGGTAGTGAGTATGAAATATTGATCTTGGCTTGTGTGGCATAAATAAATTAGTGGTGGCAGCGAATGTGGTGTGTTGGGAGTGCATTTGTGTTTTGTTGTGAACCCATAGGTTGGTCTTATTTATGGATCAAATATATATATATATATATATATATTATAGTCTCTAGGATTTCTATAAACACCCCACCCACATCAAGCATTATTTGTTGACACCCTTATTTTTTCAGGTCGATGTTTCTCCCAACATCATAATTTTTAAGATTGATGGACGGTTACCTGATATTTCCCCCTCTAACTTTTAGGAGAGTATATTTGTATATGATACTATTTATGGAGTTCTCATAGTGCATGAGGTGGTAGACTAAGTGATTTTTGGTGTGATGCGAAGTGATCTTGTTGTGGGGTGGTGACCCAAGTGTCTTAAAGAAAGATGTTATATGACATTGTTATAGGGATACATATAGTAGGGGTTGTTCGTGATAGGAGGGGAGATCAAGGTTGATTTACATCATGTCCATGATACCCTAGTAATATAGTGATTGAAGTGGTAGTGATGTGATATCCAACATGTATTCGGGTGAGATGAGACGTGAACATGATAGGGGTGGTTGACCTGGTGTTTGTGGGCATGATGTGATGTGACCACTCTATTGGGTATTGGTATATGTCATTCAGAAGAGATGGGAGCACTAGGATGTAAAATATTGGGGTGTGAGAATGATAAATAAGTGGTAATGTAGTTTAGTGTACACTTTGTTGATATTCTTTATATTATGCTATTATAATTAACTAATGTTATTTTGTAAGCATGACTTGGTGTTGTTGGGATGAATATTTTACATGTTTCGGGGATGTTATTTCTATTTTTTCTCATCATTTCATTATAACATTACATCGATATGTGATTGATATAATTTGGATTTACTACAAATTATAATTTTTTCCTCAACCTACATATAAATAATCATTTTCCTTATTAAAATAGGATTACGTTGATCATGCTAGATAATAATAGCATAGACCCTTTTCAAATATTTGTTTTTTATTAAAATAATCATTTATTTTGTGTATTTATATTTAGAGACTTTTATGCATACCTATATTATTTTATACATGAATTGTCGGTTAGTTTTGGTTTTATTTTATATTATTTCATTGATTTTCTTATGGATTATTCTTCTTAACTATCAACCCTTTGTTATTTTATATGGAAATGCCTCCCATTTCAAGAGTTTATTTATACCCTTATACTAGTCACTAACCTAGGGCCTGCCAGTGGTGGGACTTATGGGTCATCTTCTCTCTCCCTTTTTTGTAGTGTCAGTTGTTGGAGCCAGTCCTGGTAGTGTGGTATAATATAGAGGATGGTTGAAATATAAGATGGTGTTTAGAGTTAATAACTATGAGGATTTCATTGGATGGTGTGAATATAGTTATTTTTTACCATAGAGTGGGATTCTAGGCCCCCAATGATCCATTTCATGGACATTGAGTTTATTGAATAACAAGGTGAGGTGGAACTATTTTCTTGGTAGAGTCTTACAACATGTACATGCATCATGATGAGTACTGTTCATCATTGAATTAAGTTGTTTTTGGAAGGGTAAAAATATTTAAGTTAAATAAAATTAATCAAAATATTATTCTATACTATTGGACTTAATATTTTCTGGTTTTATTTTTATCTATACATCCAAGACGTTGTTATCATGAATCTTATGATGTTAAGGATCAACAACATGATCCACAATATCATCTTAAGGATGATCTGATATAGGTAAATTATGAAATTAGTAGGCCATTGTGAAATTTTCATTTGCATGATTTATGAATGCCTGGTGGAAGTATTTCATATGTGGAAGCATAGATATGGATAGATGTTATTAAGAGTACATTAAAATGGATCTAAGCCATTGTGGTACACCAGGTCACTTAGTAGTTAGTCAATAATGGGGGATTTACGTCAATGGTAGATTCTATATTTGTTTATGTGTTAGGAGGAATATGTTTCATGGGTCAACATTCATAAATAGAACTGGATAGAGTTCATATCTCCTAAAATGAATTCAGTGAAGAGGAGAAGAATATTTCCATTTATTGGGGGATTATGCTTGTGATGGAGTTGGGAATCAATTTTAAATAACATCTATGTCCTCCCTATATCTTATTTCATATGAGGAGTCATGTGCAAGATGATTTGAGGAGGTTCACAGCCCTTCTATCCAGCATTAATTTACTCCTTTTATGTTTCCAATGTATTTGAAGGATCATAATAAGTTAGTTATGCTAGTGTATATTCACTTTTGAGATGTTTTTCCATGACAGGGGAACTAATATTGTTTCACAATGATCAATTTAGTAAATGGTAGGTCTCAAGGACCATGAACATTGATGTTTCAATTAGTGGCATGTCGACCTCACAATATTCCCTTCCAACCATATTTGGATAGTTATTTCCATTATTTTTATGGAGTTATCATGATAGTATATTTTTTATTTGGGGTTTTTGGGAATCACTTAAACTAGTTCCCATTGGTGGGATTGGTTTAGTTTGGTGGTGTTGGTTAGGCTCTACCAAAACCTCAATAACAATCTCATACGAATCCATTTCAACAACAAGGGTATTAATATTATGCTCTAATAAGGGGATATAGTGTAGATATAAAATGACATATTGATTACCCATAATTTCATAGGACTCGACCATAGAATGTTTTTGGATGTGGCCATCAATTCAGAGGTAGATGATCGATGAATGGTTAGTTGCATGTTGTGTAGAAAGAAACGTTAGATGTGCCCAAGAGATTTTTATGTACTCTCAGTATATTTTCAACCCCTGTTGATATATTATTTGATTCAAAATATATAAACACCATTGTTTCACCCACTCTAGAATGCAAAATAGAACTAGTTGAAGAGAGGCTTCTCATGCCCCTTGTGTTGACTGTGCTAGTTGGAGGCAAGACCATCTTGGTTGATGTGTGCCAGTGGTATATGATGGTAATGGGGAAATAGTATTCACATGGTAATTTTGTTTCATGCTAAATATGCATCTATATGATTTCATACTTGCAATTTAATGGGTTTATTTCATATTTTCTATTAATGAATAATTTCAGTGGAGTCCAATTCGCAAATTTTGATGGCCAATGTGTGGTTTTCATTAGAAACTGGAGTTGTTATGTGGGAAGTTGATTTGTGAGGATCCATATTACTTTGAAGGATATGTAATTGGTTGAATCAGTTGATGATGGGATAGTGTAGGTACCTAGGTTTTTTGGGGAGTTTATATATGGTTTTCTTGATGAGGTTTTGACACTACCCCTAATCATGATATTGAGTTCAAGATAGACATGCAGCTTAATTCTTCTCTAATTTCGATGGCTCATTATCATATTAAACCTTATAAAATTTGGAATT
This sequence comes from Viscum album, assembly GCA_963277665.1. Taxonomy (NCBI): domain Eukaryota; kingdom Viridiplantae; phylum Streptophyta; class Magnoliopsida; order Santalales; family Viscaceae; genus Viscum; species Viscum album. The sequence continues at coordinate 1,455,223,050 of OY728155.1, forward strand.
TGAATATTTATATGAAAAATAAAATATAATAGGGTTTTATCTAGTCTAGTGTGCCTTCATGGGTTTCCATTCAATTATTAATCATGAAAGAAGATGGTAGAGTGAGGCTAGGTATAGACTAGTAGGGGTTGGATCAAATTTTGGTCAATAACCATTACCCTCTTCCAATGATAAATGATCTTTTATAATATTAGAGAGGGGTGAGTAAACATTCTATGCTCAATATATGGCCATGAAATCAACTGTTGAGAATGGAGGGATATTTCATGAAGACATACTTTTGATCCCTGTATGAGCACTTTGATTTTGTAGCTATGTTGTTAGGTGTCACAAATTCACCAACAATGTTCCTGGGACTCATTAACACCATGTTCGATGAATTTCAAGATCATTTCATATCAATATTCATCAACGAAATATTGTTTTATTTGAATTGATAGGATCCTGATGATAATCTCAGAGTTTTCTTATATGTTTTTTTTTTGAAACAAGCTCTACATAATGTTTTCTAACTGTATGTTTTGACCATTATAAATGTGTTTCCTTGTAAATGTTATCCCTCACCAAGGGTATGGTAGTACACCCTTCAGAGGTAGATGATTTAGTATCATAGGCTCTACCTAGTAACATTTTAGTGGATCATAGCTTCCATGGTCTCACATTATATGGTTAATGGTTTATTACATATTTCACATAATTTGCAGCCCCATTGATAGTGTTGACTATAAATCCCAAGGTTATTGTTTGAAATGATCAGTATCAAGAAATATTTTAATATCCATAATGGTAAGATGACCATTTACCTATTATTTCAATTTCTAGATTATGGTGTGATGTTTAATGTGTTTTTATGCATCATGTATGGCAATGGGGTGAGTATTTTAGGTGGATTATCTGTTAGAATTTACACTCCAGTTAGAGAGGATAAAAAACATTGTTTTCATGTCTTAGATTCATTGATATAATTATGATGACTCCAATACAGTTTATTTGGGAGTTTTTGAAATAAATGATGGTGTGATATTCATGGAACATGCAGATAAGATCATGTATAACCCAGAGAAGGTACTACAAGGGAAATTCAATCACTTGGTTCTCATGTTGTGGTGGAATGGTGTCCTGGAAGAGAATACATGGGAGCAAGAAATGTAGATGCATGACCAGTACCCTAATAAATTTCATGTTTTGCCTTTCTCAGTTTTTTATGTAATGTCCTTTTTGGATCCAACAGTGTTATGAGATTTTTTGTTTTTTTACGTATTATATGTGATAAATTTCTAACATATGAAAATGGCAGGTGTTGATCCATAATAGATACACATTGTATTATGGTGAGATTAAAAACATGAATAAGAGTCTGTGTCTCCCATATTATATAGTATCCTAACATAGAAGATTGAAGTTATTGAATCATGTGTTATATGTAGTGTGTTTTTTTGGTTGTGGTTGTTTTTGGTTTGGGTTATGTGAGGGTTGGTTGGTTGTGTGGGTGGATGTGCGGTGTGTAGTGTATTGTGGATGGAAGTACATGTTTTGTTTATATTCAATGTGGTAATGAGCTTATGAGAAATATTTTGGGCATTTTTTTGGTGATTTTGGATAGTTGAATCATTTTTTATATCACAAGGTCCATGAGAGGTATGTTTCATGACAGTTGCTCATACACAATTTCCTACTAAATGGTTTTGTTTGAATCATGAGTATGAGGATCATTTGAGTGAGATCTCATGTAATGGTACATCCCATATCACCGATTTCAATGTATGTTTTTTGTTTTGGAGGTATTTTAGATTATAATTAAAGAAGTTTAGTGGTGTTTTGAGGTGAAACAAAGATTCAAGGGAAAATTCAAATGGTGAAAGTGGTACATTATGAAATTTGGTGTTTCCTAGATCATATAGTTGGATAGATTCATGTTTGCTATGTGGTGATGGAAATATATATGAACCAGATTCACATCATTAATGTAAATCATTATTTTTAGTTAAAATATTCTATGGAAACATGAATTTTATTTTATGTTGGTATTTTAGGACAATCCATGAAAATCATGTACTGATTAGATTAAACAACATGAAAGTGTCCAGTTCCATGATTTAAATAGGAATTTCTGTCGAGCCCATCATCATTCAACCATAACCCTTTATTCTATCATTTTGGTTGATCCATAAGATGATCTCATTTTATTTTCAACAACTTTCCTACAACCATGATCAATTGGTTCTGGTGGACTCCAATTAGAGATCTATGGTCTGTTATCTTCTCTTCCCTATGGTTGTCCTATTATTTTTTTATATCCATTGATTTGTTGTGAATATTTTTTGGGTTGTGATTTGGGATGTGTTTTTAAAAACCCTTTATGTGGTGTAGGTGGATCAAAGAGTTTTTCATGAAGTAGTGTTTTGTAGGAATTTATTGTTCTCTTTGTGTTGTTTAGTGAGTTGGAATATCCTCTTTGAGGTAGGGAATAGCTCTTTCTTTACATTTTTTTATCATGGGGGGTGTATTACTCTTATTACCTATAATAGATAGTATATTATTTCATATAAAAGATATATAAATTACATAATTGGAATTTATAGGTAACGTTAAATGATTTTAATTATTTTATAGCTATGATATTATTTGGAAGTTGTGCTTGTATGGTCTAAATACCCCAACTAAAAATCATGGATAATATGGTCATTTGAATACACTATAGTGGTTTTGATATTTAATACTTGTTTAATATTGATGTGATTTCACCCCAACATTAAAATTTAATAACCCCTTATATTAAGCTAATAAAATGGTATCCCATGTGTTTATGGAATGTGTGATGATTCCCCTAAACTAAAGTTATATGTGATAAAATACTCTTTGTTAAATCTATAAATTTGATGTTGATGTGTGGAGATATGTGACCATTCTTGTGGTTTGCTTATGTGTAGTTACGATGTGTTTTTGATTCATATATGGTTTCTTTGGCCATGATTTTGGGTAACCGAGCTAGTGGTATTTTTTTATACTTTTGTGGTGGTGGTGTAATGGTTTATTTGGTCATGCATTTTGGTCAGCAATGTGATGGTTTGTTTGACCATGATTTTGGGGTAGGGAGGTTCTGGATTATTTTGCCATTATTTTGGGTTAGAGAGGTGGTGTTTCATTTGGAAATACTTCTAGGGTATTAAGGTGATGGTATTTTCCGTGATTTTGGGGAATTGTGGTGATTGTATGATGAGTATTATGAGATTCATCTAGGGCATGGATGCTTTGCATTAGATTCCTAGGTTGTTATGGAATAACTTCTTATTAATATTTAAAATGGATTGGTGGTTAGTTTGGTTAGTTGGACAGAAATGACCGATGAAAAATTAAAGGATGTGTTATGTGGTAAAATTTGGTTGATTCTTAATAATGAAATGAATGAGATGGATAATGGGATTCAATGGAAATGTGAAATGTGGCATGTGTGGGGTTATGCATTTTAAGGTGGTAGTGAAATTTGAATTTTTGTGGGTTAGTAAATTTGTATTCATCAACCAATATTTTGGTGTTGGTTGTGGCTTATATATATATATTTGTATTATTTGTGGTTTCAATATGCACCCTACCCACAATGAGTGCTATGTGCTGACACCCATACATTTATTCAAGGGTATTTTCCATCCTCTTCATAATGTGGATAGATGGATAGCTATCAGTCCAATCCTACTCTCTCTTCCAGGTGAGTATACATACATAGGATATGATGTTAAGAGGTCAAAATGTGCACTAGGTGATGTCCTTGGTGTCTTTAGGAAAGATGTGTACTGACCATGTTATGGAGAAGTGGGCATGGTGTCATTGGGTGAGATATAATGTGACCATATTATAGAGAGGATTATAGTGAGGGTTATGCATGGCGGTGTGGGGCCATGGGATTTCTATTCATTATTCCCACAATACCATAAAACTCTAGTTATGGTTGTGATGTTGTGGCTCAATTATAAGGCCCCAACCTTAAACCTTACTTAATCATGAGTTATTACAAGATTACACATTGTGGATCTTCTCCAGTTTAGAGTTTTAGAGAATTAGATCATGAAACTTGCATTATATTCCACATTTAAACAAAGTGGTTACATAAAAGACAGTATTCATTCTTCCCATCAATGGAAAAATATTTAAAATAAAACATGGATTCTTTCTTGAAACATCCTTGACACTATCATCATATCATGTACCTTTCCCCTGACTTGTGAAAAACATTTCAAAAACATGGAATGAGAATAAAAAGCTCAGTAAGGGTTATAAAAATATGGAAAGGAAACATTAGTTCATATAAACATAAGAATGAAATCATACATTTCCTATAAAACATATGAACTTTAATATACCTCATCAAATCATGAATAAATCATAGAAATCATAATACATAAAAGGTAACATGAGGAATTCATAACATTCTTACATATGGAGTAACCCTCTTGGTTACGTTTGGAATACCCACCACAATATATTCCCTAAATCTCTTCAGAGAAACCATAACGTTTCACTCCTTCGCGTTACCCAATGCATTGGAGAGCTATATCGGGATCCCTCACCCTTAGTTTATCACGGAACCACCCGTCTTCATAGCAATGCCCAAGAACCATAATATACATGTACCACAAAATACATTCATAAAGGAAACATAACATTTCCACATTTCAATCACAAGATATCAATAAAACACCTTGATATTATAAAACATTACAAAAACCATTTTCAATACCAAAATAAAATAAAATTAAAACATGGTATTTATTTTTCTTTTAAAAATAAGGTATGGCTTGTAGAGGAAGCTGAAACTCAAATAATGGTCACGACGGCGGAGAAGTCGTTGTCGCCACATACGTATGAAAAAAACATTCCCTTTTGTCATTTTGTAAAATATGTCATATAAAAAGATTTCTTTTGGATAAATATAAAAGTCAAAGGGGTTTATACACCATATAAAAGAAGGTTGTGTGTAAAACAAAATATGCCTCAATGAATGGGGATTGAGACGAAGTCCCATACAAAGACAATATCCTTGGTTTAAGGATAAATCTATTACATAATTATGTGTGAAAAAAGAAGACACGAAATATAAGTGGATATTATGTGTAAAATAATCAAAGATAATTCACACATATTCAAAGGATGACATATTCAATAACTACATGTTGAACCCAAAGAAATCGAAATTGGGTTAAGAAGTTCCCTTGACAGCCTAACGACGTCACATCAAAATGAGTTGATGAGAGATAAAAAAAGGTATCTCATCACTTGGAAATTAAATTTACATAAATAAGGATATATGATAACAGATCCCAACATAACAATATGTAAATTAAAAGACCCAACAAAATAATTCTTTTAAAAAGAGGAGGGTAAAAAGTTCCCTTACCGACATGGGTATCTTTCGAAACATACACCTTGTGAAAGAAGAACAATACAACATTGATTTAAATACTCATAAAAGAAATTATATTACACAATGAGTAAAATAATTGGATGTACATACACCACTCAAGAAAAATTGTGGTAAATGTAGCAGAAATCTCACGGGAATAAAAGTGAGATGAAAAATCCCATACGAAAACTCGGCAGCCTAACGACGCCACTTAAAACTTCCAAAAATGGATTGATGAGATCAAATACGGTCTCTAATCATATTACCATAAAGTTTACAGAAAGAGTAATATAAAATAACATCCCCCAACATAAAAAATATCTTAAAAGAAGTTACATAAAAGAGAGTACTTAAAAAGAAAGAGAGAGGAGTAGGATCCCTTACCACGGGTCCGACTTGACTCGATCGTTCTTTAACGTCCTGAATAATAGACTTGAGTTAATTTACGCATTATTAATAATCTTTTTCTAGTTAATTATTCTTTTTATATCACTTATTTCCATGTTATAAACATTATGTAATCATTTAAGTTAATAATTATTTTTTTGTCGATATTTGGTTCTTAAGTCGAAAGTGGACTTCTTACAATTACATGTTGTTCGTGTGGTCAAATGTTCATTATATCCAGAATTATATTCATGATTTGGATATCATATATATCATATATATCCATAATATACATGTATTTATAATATTACATAATCATTTAGAGGTAAGAAATGAAATGCATCATTTATGGAGACGGTAAGCCGTACGTACGCATGAACGCTACTTTCATTTCCATGTCATATTAATGGAATTAAAACCAAATTAGAGATTTTTATATTTTAATTCCATAATTATATTAATCATTTATATGTAACATAAATCATATATAATAACTTTAAATCCATCTTTATACATCCCACATATGGCATTAACGAATCAAATCACTTTGAGGGGGCGGTAGTCCGCACTTCCTAAAATGAAATTATCGTGTTTACCCACAATGGAAACCATAAAGGTATGCCAAAAAAGAAAAATAAAGTAACATAAACATATTATATATCATATATAAAAATAATGACATCTTAATGGCCACCTTTTAATGTGTTATATGAGTGTTGAAGAATCCTCGTTTCGTGAGGCAGAAATTCGCCATCCACAGAAACTGTATGTTCTTTTACCATTAGATGTAGGTGTGTGTAAGTGTATCTCGAATACTTCTTATAAAGACATCCTATTATATTGAAGATAATGTATTGGTTACAAATTAAATGAATAAAAAGAGTTTAGTGGGTTGGAGTAGCAAAATAAAACAAAAGGACACAAGTGAAGACATTACCTTAAAATCGGGTAACTCCATTTGGTTTGAGCTCAAAGGCTTCCTTGGGAAGACTTCTGCCCAAGGTGAGGCTTCAATGAGTTATATAGGGATGTGGAGAGACAAATGGGCAGGGTTTGGCCGAGCCAAATTCTTTTTAATTGTGGGTAAGGAGGTAGAGGTGGGGGCCTTTTATAAGAGGAGAGGAGGGGCACTCATGTAAAGTTACAAAATGTTACTTTATTTTCAAAAGATTTTCGGATTTTAAAGGTCCCACATTGATTTATTTAGAGAATAAGGTGATAAGGGTTATAAATTCACTCATCCAATAGGTTTTGGACATGTTTAGTTATTATATATTACATTATCATTCCAGTTTATGTAAATCGATAAAAAATAAGGTCATCGCTGCATCCTCATGATGTCATAAATAATTTAATTTATTTAATCTCTAAAAATTATAAAAAAAATACTATGATATAGGAAATCTTTTTATATTTCCAATTCCTATTTATAGGAAAAAATATGATATGTATAAACCAATTTAAATGTTGTTTTAGTAAAACATTTCATGTTTGTGTCATTTTTACTTTAACATTAAATGAAAAGATATTTATGTCATTTTCCAACCAAAGAGGATCCATGGGGTCCCCAAGTTGACCCTTTGATTTTCTTGGTCAGTGATAACACATACAATGAGTGTAGGACATGTTTATAGGTCATTTCATTTTATTAAAACATTATTCTTACCATAAACTACACTAATTACCTCTAATCGCGATTAAAAACTTAATAAGTTACTATTCAGCAAAAAATTATTTTTATCCCATTGAACCACATTTTACTTCTTAATTATAACCATGAATGTCGTATTTTTGAAATTAAAAACACAGAGATTGCAAAATATCATTTAAACGGAAAAATTAGTTTTTATAATTACCACTTAGTGGTTTCACTATTCATCAAAAATTGAAGTTTTTCAGAAAAATCCCAAAAATTCACCCTAAGATATATTTGATATTCCGAATTCAAAAATGAAGTCTATTTTACAAAATTCAAAACATATAAGTCACATTAATAAAATTAATAATTAATTTCCACTGTCAGACCAAATAGCGTGTTTTTATGAAACAATAAGTATCAAAATATTGACACTAGTTTAAGTCTGATTTCAAAGTGAAATTAATTCCAATGACCAGTATTGGATTTAATGGTTAAAATATATTCTAATTTAACTTTAAAACCAATTCAAATAATAATCTAATCATATAAATAAATTATATTAAAAAGCGGTTTTGAATTAAAATACAACATTTTACACTATTCATTAAAAATGAACTTTATCGGAAAGATTCCAAAATTTTACACAAAGTAAATTTTGATGTCCCGATTCTTAAGAAGAGTTTTATTTGGTCCAATAGAATGTATAAGAGTGAACAAAACTATATTTAATAACGGTTCGCCATCAAAAGATGATAAGTGAACTTTTAGTGAAAACTAGGGCATATACGCCTAAAATTTAATTCTTTCCATATTTTAAGCCTTTATATTTTATTGGATAAATGTAAAAACATATAAAAACATATATAATAATATTTTAGTTATTTCTTTCCATTCCCTCCAATACAACGGCTACATGTTAACTACCATTTAAAATAATATTATTTTATTATTAGAGTGCAACTTATGATTCCCAAGAACTCGTTGTTGCATGATGGGTACTCCATCGATCATAGCGTCCCCTTTAAAGTCATATTAATATTTTATTTACAAATATGGATAAATATGAAAATTTCATATTCTTTATTTACCTAGGGTGTTACATCCTTCCCTCCTTTTTGGGAATTGCATCCTCGCAATTTTTAAAATTGAGCTTGGAAACATCCTTGAAAGTCCCACATCGGAACAAAATATGGTAAAAAAATCACTATAAAATAAAGGAAGATAAGTACAGAGGTCACCCGAGTTAACCCATACTAGGATTACATGTATAAAAACATGGACATGGAATAAAAATCAAAGGGTCATGTTCTTCACGGAGAGTGATAGTAAAAAGAAAATCTATTCTTAATCTCCAAAATTTGTCCAACAAAACCCAAAGTTCAACGAGGACCATCTGATAAACAATTTGTCCATAAAATTATACAAAGTAAACCAATCTAAGATTGAAACCCAAATATTTGAAGGATTTAGTCACATAGTCTTCCAAGTTAAATCATAACATTTATCTCCAATCAACATCAGTTGCTCCTAGATGTCTCGTATTGAAAAGTAATTAACCTAATCACATATCCTCCATGATTGGTTAATAAATTTCCATAGATTACCCAAAATCATCTTACTCATAATTCATAAAATCATCTAACTAAAAACTAATCAGTCAAACTAACCAGGGACTTCACGTAGTCCAGTGGTAGGCGATAAATACCAGTCGCACTTTGGTTTTGGGTTCGATTCCCGCAGCTTTGTCAGAAGTGAAGGGTAGTCACACAATCTGTGTGTTGGTCTTTATTCACAACTATATAATTCTCAAATCATTCCCCAAAAAGAGATAAAATCATCAAAAATAACCATAACATAATTTAACCTCAATTTTATCTCATTCCCTTCACTTCCATCATAACATATAGTAACCCATAATTACCTCAAAAGTAAGGATCATATAATCTCTAATGGTTACCTTTATAATTATTACCTGAACTTCTACATCGATTGGTCATCTCATACATGATTCATTAAAGATCATACCAAGGTTCAAGTGGTTGATCGTGACTCATTGTTAGGTGGTTTAGAATAACCATGAGTTTCCTCATTGAATCCACCATTTTATCTAGTATCTTAATCATAGAACCACCACAGTTTCCTTCAAACCTGTTGTCTCTTTGGTGCCTGATAGATCCATCCACTCACTAAAAATAGAAATGTCAGTGTGATTATATCAACAAAACCATCATGTACTAATGAGGAAAGTAAACACTAAGATACACTTACTCATTCACTTTATCAAAAACTATGACTCTTTCTGAAATCCTAACCGTTATGGTAATGCCACTTATGCTTAATGAACACCCTAACCTCTAAAGTTATCTAAACTAACCTTTGAGACCAACTATAAAGCCCCAACCTTAAACCTTACTTAATATTGAGTTATTACATGATTAAACATTGAGGATATTTTCAGGTTTAGAGTTTTAGAAAATTAGATCATGAAACTTGCATTACATTCCACATTTAAACAAAGTGGTTACATAAAAGACAGTATTAATACTTCCCATAAATGGAATCTTATTTAAAATAAAACATGTATTCTTTATTAACACATCCTTGAGACTATCATCATATCATGTAACTTTCCCTTGAACTGTGAAAAACATTTCAAAAACTTGGGATGAGTATAAAAATCTTAGTAAGGGTTATAAAAATATGGATATGAAACATGAGTTCATATACACATAAGAATGAAATCATAATTTACCCATAAAACATAGGCACTTTAACATACCTCATCAAATAATGAATAAATCATAGAATTCATAAGACATAAAAGTTTACTTGAGGCATTCATAACATTCTTATGTAGGGAGTAACCCTCTTGGTTACGTTCGGAATACCCACCACAATATATTCTCTAAATCTATTCGGAAAACCTTAACGTTTCACTCCTTCCCGTTACCCAATGCATTAGAGAGCTATATCGGGCTCACCCGCCCTTAGTTTGTCACGGAACCACCCATCTTCATAACAATGCCCAATAACCATAACATAATCGTACCATATAATACATGCATAAAGGAAACATAACATTTCCAAATTTCAATCACAAGATAACAATAAACACCTTGATATTAAAAAACATTATGAAAACCATTTTCAATACCAAAAAAAATAAAATTAAAACATGGTATTTATTTTTCTTTAAAAAAAAAGGTATGGCTTGTAGAGGAAGCCAAAACTCAAATAATGGTCACGGTGGCAGAGAAGTCATTGTCACCGTATACGTTTGACAAGAACATTCCTTTTTTTCTTTTTGTGAAATGCTTCGTATAAAAAGATTCCTTTTGGATAAACATAAAAGTGAAAGGGGTTTATACACTGTATAAAAGAAGGTTGTTTATAAAACAAAATATGCCTCAATGAATGGACATTGAGACGATGTCCCTTACAAAGACGGTATCCTTCGTTTAAGGATGAATCAATTACATAATTATGTGTGAAAAACGAATACACCATATATAAGTGGATATTAAGTGTAAAATAATCAATGTTAATTCACACATATTCAAAGGATGACATATTCAATAACTACATGTTGAACCCAAAGAAATCAAAATTGGGTTAAGAAGTTCCCTTGACAGCCTAACGACATCACATCAAAATGAGTTGATGAGAGATAACAAAAGGGTATCTCATCTGTTGGAAATAAAATTTACATCAATAAAGATATATGAGAACATATCCCAGCATAACAATATGTAAATTAAAAGACCCAACAAAAGAAGTCTTTTAAAAAGAGGAGGGTGAAAGGTTCCCTTACTGACATGGGTATCTTTCGAAACATACACCTCATGAAAGAAGGACAATACAACATTGATGTAAATAATTATAAAAGAACGTATATTACACAATGAGTAAAATAATTGGATGTACATACACCACTCAACAGAAATTGTGGAAAATGTAGCATAAATCTCACGTGAATAATAGTGAGCTGAAAAATACTTTACAGAAACTCGGCAGCCTAACAGTGCCACTTAAAACTTCCAAAAATGGATTGATGACATCAAATTGGGTATCTCATCATATTAACATAAAGTTTCCAGAAATAGGAATATAAAATAACATCCCCAACATAACAAAGAAAAGCTTAAAAGAAGTGACATAAAATAGAGTACTTAAAAAAGAAAGAAAGAGGAGTAGGATCCCTTACCTCTGGTCCGACTTGAATCGATCGTTCTTTAACGTCCTGAATAATAAACTTGGGTTAATTTCCAAATTATTAAGAACATTTTTCTAGTTAATTATTCCTTTTATATCACTTATTTCCATGTTATAAACATTATGTAATCATTTATGTTATTAAAGTTTGTTTTGTCGATATTTGGTTCTTAAGTCGAAAGTGGACTTCTTACAATTACATGTTGTTCGTGTGGTCAAATGTTCATTATATCCAGAATTATATTCATGATTTGGATATCATATATAACATATATATCCAGAATATACATTTATTTATAATATTACATAATCATTTAGTGGTAAGAAATGAAATGCACTGTTCATGGAGACGGTAAGTCGTACGTACGCATGAACGCTACTTTCTTTTCTATGTCATATTGTCACGAACCAAATCTGGTCGCCGCCAAAATCGACACCAAACCCAGCCCGTGACAAGGCCCGAAGGGCGTTCCCGATCCCCACAGGCTGGCACAAGTGCCCGGGTATCATATAATGATAATTGGGAACGATTTACCCGATTCTATAAACATTAAACAACAAAAAAACTCAATAAAACAAATCTGGATTTTTCAACTAAAACCATCTTTTACAAAATTTCAGAACTGAATTACATAAGTTAAAACTACATTTAAAGACCATTAAAAAGGTAAAAAAACAAATAAGGACAGCCCAAGAACCATTTTTTCAAGGGGCACCAACCTTATGCTATCTCCACAAGACTTCACTACCAAGGACCTGCTAGAAACCCGAACCACTGGAACAAAACAAACTGTACCCAACCTGCGACAACACAAATAACCATGTCTACTTACACCCAAGGGTGTAAGTAGGGTGTGAGACAAAGCCCAATAGGATACCACCACTAATAGATTCCATGTGATAAACATTTAATGGCGAAAAGCATGCATGTTTTCAAAGACATGAGATGCTAGTTAAAATTTCTAAAAGATGCAACATTAAATAAAAACAGTTTTTAGGTGGGATAATTTAAAGAATAAAAACATTTAAAATAAATACCATAGCTACTGAATTTTCCAGCCTCTCATACCGTATACCGACGGTAATAACAAAGTATCCAGTGAGCACAAGCAATGGGAAATAACCCCTAGGCACTAACTAGTTGTGGGTCCCAGGTACCTCGTATCTCGGTGAAGGTAACCATCACAAATATCCATTCTCGTGCACGAGCCACTAGTAGGGAACATACCCATAACCTAGTGGTCCCCAATAATCATCATCATAGTTTAGTTAGAGTTGTAAGCGTCAATCTTGCTAAGTGAAACTGAGGCCAAACCTCACAGATTCACTAGCATACTAGTACACGTCCACCCACCTAGATACCCGGCTTTTCCCTTTGTGCTCAAACAAGTTCAGTAATCCAAGAAGTATAGTTTTCACATGAAAATATCACTTCCACATCACAAATTAACCAAACAGCCCCATGTACATCACACAAGTCAAAAATTCCACTTTTTATTCAAATGAATTTTGAAATCAAACTCACTCCAAATTGCCTACAACACTTTTCAAATTTTTTTAACACTTCCACAAATCCATTAAACAATTTTATAAAACCATTACAAGATATTCAACTCACATAACAGCCCACACACATGTCACACAATACCATTCTCACCTTCACAATTCATTTTATAAATAAACTCACATGAAATATCCCACACCCGTGTTTCGCACACAAAACACAATTTAGTAAAACAGTTCGACAATTTATAAAAAAAATTATAAAAATGTTCAACATCTCAAATCACCACTTTAACATTAAAAAAACCCACATTATGTGAACACACTCACCCAAACAGTACATATACACCCTTTCCCAACTTTGTTTAACCAAATAAAACATTGGCAATTTTTATAAAACAACCCCAAGAGGTATAACCATTGTTTGCACACTAAACCCATTTCAAAACCCTCATTTAAAAGCAAAATCATACCAATACCAATCCAAAACAGAATTGTTCAGCCCTAAAACAATTATTAAACCACCCCCAAATTTTATAAAAATACATCAAATAATACCACAAAGATACACATGAAAAACACACGTTTTCATAAATCACCTTCAAGAAGTACAACATGTTTTTACTCCTTAAACTCATAAAAAAAACCTACATTCAAGGCCAACATGACAATAAGGAATTAACAAACCAGAATTGGCATCCCCTTTCAAGACTAATAAATCACTTTCATATGTTTTAAACTAAACCCAAACATTACCCCAAGAGTCACACATGAAAAGTACCCAATTTCAAGCTATAATGCAACTAAAAATTAAATGTTCAACCAAATCCATCAAAACTGTTTTCACAGCACATAAAACAGATTATAAACATGCTAAATTAATAATCCATGCAAGCTAACTCATCATAAAATGGCTACACATGGAATCACCTACCTTTTGAGTCGAAATCCTCAAAACTTGGTGCGAAACCTTAAGTGCACCACCTCCGCACCACAAGGAATATAAATCCATACCTAGACCACCAAAAATTGACCCAAAAGATACCAAATCAGACCTTAGGATCGAACCCTAACTTCTGGACATTTTAGAATATAGTGAAAGAGGGAGGAAACCCTAAGGAGAATGAAAAATTGAAGAGAGAAACACTTACTCAAAACAATCATGAATAAAACGACCCAAATTCCACCAGATTCTGAATCTGAAAACATCCAACCATTCAAGGGATGTTCGAACAAGGATTATGAGACCATGTAGGAATTTGAATGGGGAAAAAATAGTGATAATTGAAGGATTTATGAAGGAAACAAATTACCTTTATTAATCTTCCTGAAATGTGAGTGCTTCAGAAGTTTCGACCTAAACCGAGATGAAACTGATCTTCAAAGATGGTGGGAGGATATGGGACGCGCGGCTGGGTTCAAGGTGAGTGTTTGGGGCTTGGAATCACCGAAAAGGCCTTAATATTGTATAAGTTATTAATTAAACAAAATTTATTTTTAAAACTGGAATTGGGCTTTCGGGCAGGCCCAATCCCTTAAATAAAAACCCATATACAACTTATTTATGGTTTTCTAAAGGCTCCAAACTACAATGGTGGTGTTTATATATCAGGTTAGACCATTTAGGAACTTGAATGGGTGAAAAATATTAAAAATTGAAAAAGTTATAAAAGAAACAAAATTTATTTTTAAATATGGAATTGGGCTCACGGTTTGGCCCAATTCATGAAAACTCACCCATTCCACCATAAAAGCTTGACAAACCCTAAAAACAAATCATAAATGAAAAATAAATGAAATTTAACTTTAAAATAAGTCATTTATGTGACAATTCTCCCCACCATGAAAACTTTTCATCCCCGGAAAGTGACCACAAGGCCAGATACCAAAACCATGCCCAACCGATAAACTAAGATGTAATTCTTTGCCAAGCTTTGCCCCCAAGGGTCAAAACACCTCCAGTGATCAATTAAGGAATGATTAATCTCACAACCCAAACCTACACCACATTACTGAAATGATCAATCACATTCATACATTATCCCAAAATTAAACTCCTCGAACGCTATCCGAACAAGACTCAAGCAATTCACCCAAACGAACAACAACTTCAAACAAGGTTACACATACCTTGCTACAACTAAACCATTGGGCACTCTCCAATCTCAATGGTTACCCAAAGAAGATTTAGGTAGCTTGATAGATCTGAATGAGACTACCTACCATCAATCCTTGACCTTGGATAAGACTAAGTTATTGGTACAGGGAAAAAAATAGGCTCCCCACCATAAGAACCAACAATCTTAATCAACCAGCATGGGCCGGTACAGAAAGACCCCAAAATATAAAGTGTTGGGACGACCACATGGTGAGTCTTCACGGTTTGGGAAACCCTGAACCAACAGTGGTGATTCTTCTATCTACATGGTTTTTTTTGTTCATGGTTAGAACTAACCATGTGAAAACCGCGTGCTCAACTTTTCAAACCAAATTTCCAACCATTCTTCAAAGACTCAATGGAAACCAAATGGGGAGGGAATAACATTGTGTGATGACATGGGTACAAAACCCTCCACCTATTTCCACAGAACGGGAACAACAGAAGAAATATGATGACACCATAGGTTTAAACTCTTCCTATCTTTCATACTGAGGATAGGACTTTGTACAAGGGTTTAAAAGACACTGGGGTTTCCCCTGACTACGCGCCAGCTTCTCTCCGGGACCTATGGCTGGAGCTCAAAATATTGAAGCATCTTCGGCCACGCAGTTTGGATGTTGAAACCCCTATGTGGAACTTCTTCTTTCGGTGCCACAAACAACTACACCGCATACCCTGATGGGTTCATAAATACATAACACACTCCATAACTCACTTTACCAAAACCAGACATTTCACTGAAACAAGGGATCAGAATAAGCACACACATCACACCTTGTTTCTTTGGCTGAGAAACAACAGAAGGGCAGTACACGTATAAACATTGTCCTCTAAGGTAGAGGATTTGATGTTTTTCCCAAGGGATACATACTCCCAACATAACATAGAACCTAAGAGGATAGTGTGACCTTGACCTTTATAGTCAAAAGAGCACACAACATCACAATGCGTCCCCGAACATGACCCTTGTGATTGATAGAAACAATACATGGAACATGACCATATTCCAAGTCCCTAAACAACAGAAAAGGCCAAAAAGTGGACACAATATCCTATCAGGACCAAAATCTCAAAATTGGTGGTTTAATAATAACTCTTGCTTCAAGGAAACTATGAAGAACCCAGAGGCCCTCTTAGACACCATCATGACACTCATCCACACTAACAACCAAAGAACACTTCCACCTTCGATGAATCATGAAACTTAAGAAACCAAGGCCTCTTTAAACCTTCCACAAGAACTATCCCACTATAAGAGGATCTACAAATCAACTAAATGAATGGTTGTAGACTCAATCAACAATGGTCTATAAAATATTCCTTATATTGATCAACTGGAGGATTTTCCAATGGAGAAACAATACGGGTTGCACTTCAGTTCTGCACTAACCCTAAATTGGGGCATACCTTATCCAATGGGATAACCCAAGGAACCAACCAAGATGGTTCATTGGTCAAAATATACCACAAACCAGATCCAAACACATGAAGGGAACCATCATAAAGGCGCCCCAAAACAATTTTCAAAAGAGACCACTAATTGTCCCTATAACACAACTTACTGACTAAACCCAAACCCAAAACACAGTTCAAACAGGAGGGGTTATTGGACTCAAAACATCCCACAACATCAACATTTTCCAAAAACACATAATATAAACCATTCCATACAATTCATCAAGTCTTCATGTTTCTCTTTAAAAACAGTTCTTTAAAAACAAATGGTTCAGCAGTTAGCACATCCACCAATGGTACCCCATGGGCCTTACACATGCATGTTTCTTTGCCACACTGGGCACCCTCCTCGTATCCATCTCGACACTCATCCAGTAATTTCATCAACCATCCATCTTCCCATATAACCCCATGCATGTGGTTGCTCACGAAAATACCAAAGGTTAAAACAAAAATTTGTTCCACTTTTCAAAACCAAAACGGTCAACCAACACATCGTTTTTTTCCTCAAAACCGCTAACCACGAGATCAAAATCCCAAATAACATCTTAAAAAAATTTCAGAAAGTCACAACCATTTAGAAAATAACTCACTTTCAAGATATTCACATCAATTTCAGAACATTTCATCCTGTTAAAGCACACTCTGATTGTTTAGAAAACTCTATAGTAAACACTTTTCAAAACCAACTTCAATATAGTTCCCGCTTTCAAAGAGTTGTGAGCACACCATTTTATATTTCAAAACAATTCTGAAAATTCAGTTCTTCCATTTCATAAACCCAACCATTCCCTCTTTATTTGAAAATCATTTCATAAAAACTTTACGCTTCTTAAAACCAAGTCACCTTAAAACCAAAATGCCAAGATTTCAAAACTAAAGAACACCAGAAAATGCAAGAGGAAACTAGTTTCAGTGGGTGACTTGGACATATGGTTGGCGGCCATATTCCAATAACTTCACTGTCACAGAGAGTGTTCTAGGGAATATCCCCGGCTCCACATGGCTTACCAGACCCTGCGAGATCATTGAGACCATTAACCCAACTCTCTTTTCATTTCCCCTAATCATCATCAAACCAAGAAAACCCAAAGACATAGACAAATCCCAACTTCCCCTGGCGACTTGAATCCTGAAATGAGGTGTGGTGATCAATCACACTACCCATAACCAGAATTCCATGTCCCAACAATCATAACTCTAGACTATGTTGACTATTTCCCAAATAACATGACTCAAATGGAGCGAACCTCCTTTGATACCATTTTGTCACGAACCAAATCTGGTCGCCGCCAAAATCGACACCAAACCCAGCCCGTGACAAGGCCCGAAGGGCGTTCCTGATCCCCACGGGCTGGCACAAGTGCCCGGGTATCATATAATGATAATTGGGAACGATTTACCCGATTCTATAAACATTAAACAACAAAAAAACTAAATAAAACAAATCTGGATTTTTCAACTAAAACCATCTTTTACAAAATTTCAGAACTGAATTACATAAGTTAAAACTACATTTAAAGACCATTACAAAGCTAAAAAAACAAATAAGGACAGCCCAAGAACCCTTTTGTCAAGGGGCACCACCCTTATGCTATCTCCACAAGACTTCACTACCAAGGACCTGCTAGAAACCCGAACCACTGGAACAAAAAAAACTGTACCCAACCTGCGACAACACAAATAACCAAGTCTACTTACACCCAAGGGTGTAAGTAGGGTGTGAGACAAATCCCAATAGGATACCACCACTAATAGATTCCATGTGATAAACATTTAATGGCGAAAAGCATGCATGTTTTCAAAGACATGAGATGCTAGTTAAAATTTCTAAAAGATGCAACATTAAATAAAAATAGTTTTTAGGTGGGATAATTTAAAGAATAAAAACATTTAAAATAAATACCATAGCTACTGAATTTTCCAGCCCCTCATACCGTATACCGACGGTAATAAAAAAATATCCAATGAGCACAAGCAATGGGAAATAACTCCTAGGCACTAGCTAGCTGTGGGTCCCAGGTACCTCGTATCTCGGTGAAGGTAACCATCACAAATATCCATTCTCATGCACGAGCCACTAGTAGGGAACATAGCCATAACCTAGTGGTCCCCAATAATCATCATCATAGTTTAGTTATAATTGTAAGCGTCAATCTTGCTAAGTGAAACTGATGCCAAACCTCACAGATTCACTAGTATACTAGTACACATCCACCCACCTAGATACCCGGGTTTTCCCTTTGTGCTCAAACAAGTTCAGTAATCCAAGAAGTATAGTTTTCACATGAAAATATCACTTCCACATCACAAATTAACCAAACAGCCCCATGTACATCACACAAGTCAAAAATTCCACTTTTCATTCAAATGAATTTTGAAATCAAACTCACTCCAAATTGCCTACAACACTTTTCAAATTTCTTTAACACTTCCACAAATCCATTAAACAATTTTATAAAACCATTACAAGATATTCAAATCACATAACATCCCACACACATGTCACACAATACCATTCTCACCTTCACAATTCATTTTATAAATAAACTCACATGAAATATCCCACACCCGTGTTTCACACACAAAACACAATTTAGTAAAACATTTCGACAATTTATAAAAAAAATTATAAAAATGTTCAACATCTCAAATCACCACTTTACCATTAAAAAAACCCACATTAGGTGAACACACTCACACAAACAGTACATATACACCCTTTCCCAACTTTGTTTAACCAAATAAAACATTGGCAATTTTTATAAAACAACCCCAAGAGGTATAACCATTGTTTGCACACTAAACCCATTTCAAAACCCTCATTTAAAATCAAAATCATACCAATACCAATCCAAAACAGAATTTTTCAGCCCTAAAACAATTATTAAACCACCCCCAAATGTTATAAAAATGCATCAAATAATACCACAAAGATACACATGAAAAACAAACGTTTTCATAAATCATCTTCAAGAAGTACAACATATTTTTACTCCTTAAACTCATAAAAAAAACCTACATTCAAGGCCAACATGACAATAAGGAATTAACAAACCAGAATTGTCATCCCCTTTCAAGACTAAAAAATCACTTTCATATGTTATAAACTAAACCCAAACATTACCCCAAGAGTCACACATGAAAAGTACCCAATTTCAAGATATAATGCAACTAAAAATTAAATGTTCAACCAAATCCATCAAAACTGTTTTCACAGCACATAAAACAGATTATAAACATGCTAAATTAATAATCCATGCAAGCTAACTCATCATAAAATGGCTACACATGGAATCACCTACCTTTTGAGTCGAAATCCTCAAAACTTGGTGCGAAACCTTAAGTGCAACACCGCCGCACCACAAGGAATATAAATCCATTCCTAGACCACCAAAAATTGACCCAAAAGATACCAAATCATACCTTAGGATCGAACCCTATCTTCTGGACATTTTAGAATATAATGAAAGAGGGAGGAAACCCTAAGGAGAATGAAAAATTGAAGAGAGAAACACTTACTCAAAACAATCATGAAGAAAACGACCCAAAATCCACCAGATTCTGAATCTGAAAACATCCAACCAATAAAGGGATGTTCGACCAAGGATTATGAGACCATGTAGGAATTTGAATGGGGAAAAAATAGTGATAATTGAAGGATTTATGAAGGAAACAAATTACCTTTATTAATCTGCCCGAAATGTGAGTGCTTCAGAAGTTTCGACCTAAACCGAGATGAAACTGAGCTTCAAAGAGGGTGGGAGGATATGGGAAGCGCGGCTGGGTTCAAGGTGAGTGTTTGGGGCTTGGAATCACCGAAAAAGCCTTAATATTGTATAAGTTATTAATTAAACAAAATTTATTTTTAAAACTGGAATTGGGCTTTCGGGCAGGCCCAATTCCTTAAATAAAAACCCATATACAACTTATTTATGGTTTTCTAAAGGCTCCAAACTATAATGGTGGTGTTTATATATCAGGTTAGACCATTTATGAACTTGAATGGGTGAAAAATATTAAAAATTGAAAAAGTTATAAAAGAAACAAAATTTATTTTTAAATCTGGAATTGGGCTCACGGTTTGGCCCAATTCATGAAAACTCACCCATTCCACCATAAAAGCTTGACAAACCCCAAAAACAAATCATAAATGAAAAATAAATGAAATTTAACTTTAAAATAAGTCATGTATGTGACACATATTAATGTAATTAAAACCAAATTATAGGTGTATATATTTTAATTCCAGAATTATATTAATCATTTATATGTAACATACATCATATATTGTAACTTTAAATCCATACTTTATACATCCCACATATGGCATTAACGAATCAAATCACTTTGAGGGGGCGATAGTCCGCACTTCCTAAAATGAAATTATCGTGTTTACCGACAATGGAAACCATAAAGGTATGCCACAAAATAAAAATACCGAAACATAAACATATTATATATCATATATAAATATATTGACATCTTAATGGCCACCTTTTAAGGTGTTATATGAGTGTTGAACAATCATCGTTTCGTGAGGCGGAAATTCACCATCCACAGAAACAGTATGTTCTTTAACCATTAAATGTAGGTGTGTGTAAGTGTAGCTTAAAAAATTCTTATAAAAAACACATAGTATATTGAAGATACTGTATTGGTTACAGAATAAATTAATAAAAAGAGTTTAGGGGGTTGGAGAAGCAAAATAAAACAAAAGGACAGAAGTGAAGACATTACCTTAAAATCGGGTAACTCTCTTTGGTTTGAGCTCAAAGGCTTCCTTGGGAAGACTTTTGCCCAAGGTGAGGCATCAAGGAGTTATAGAGGGATGTGGAGAGACAAAATGGGCAGGGGTTGGCCGATCCAAAGGCTTTGGAAGTGTGGGTAAGGAGGTAGAGGTGAGGGCCTTTTATAAGAGGAGAGTAGGGGCACTCTTGTAAAGTTACAAAATGGTACTTTATTTTCAAAAGAGTTTCGGATTTTAAAGGTCCCACATTGATGTATTTCGAGGATAAGGTGATAATGGTTCGAAATCCACTCATCCAATAGGTTTTGTACATGTTTAGGTCTTATATATTACATTATCGTTCCATTTTCTTTAAATCGTTAAATAATGAGGCCATCGCTGCATCATCATGATGTCATAAATAATTTAATTTATTTAATGTCTAAAAATTATAAATAAATAATATGATGTAGGAAATTTTTTTATATTTCCAATTACTATTTATAGTCAAAAATATTACATGTATAAACCAATGTCAAATTTTTTTTAGTAAAACATCTCATGTTTGTGTCATTTTTTACTTTAAAATTAAATGAAAAGATATTTATGTCATTTTCCAACCAAAGTGGCTCCATGGGGTCCCCGAGTTGACCCATGGATTGTATTGGTCGTCCATGACACATCCAATTAGGGTATGACATGTGAATAGGTAATTTCATTTTATTAAAACATTATTCTTACCATAAACTACACTAATTACCTCTAATCGCGATTAAAAACATAATAAGTTACTATTCAGAAAAAAATTATTTTTATCCCATTGAACTAAATTTTACTTCTTAATGACAACCATGTATGTCAGATTTTTGAAATTCAAAACACAAAGATGGCAAAAGTTCATTTAAACGGAAAAATCAGTTTTTATAAGTACCACTTAGTGGTGTCACTATTCATCAACAATTGAAGTTTTTCAGAAATATCCCAAAAATTCACCATAAGCTCTATTTGATATTTTGAATTAAAAAATAAAGTATATTTTAAAAAATTCAAAACATATAAGTCAAATTAAATAATTTAATAATTAATTCCCATTGTCAGAGCAAATAGCGTGTTTTTATGAAACAATAAGTATCAAAAGATTGACACTAGTTTAAGTCTGATTTCAAAGTAAAATTAATTCCAATGACCACTATTGGATTTAGTGGTAAAAATTTATTATAATTTCACATTAAAACCAATTTAAATGATAATCTAATCATATAAATAAATTATATTAAAATGAGGTTTTGAATTAAAATACAACATTTTACAGTATTTATTAAAAAAATGAACTTTATCAGAAAGATACGAAAAATTTACACAAAGTAAATTTTGATGTCCCGATTCTTAAGAAGAGTTTTATTTGGTCCAATATAATGTATAAGAGTGAACAAAACATTATTTAATGACAGATCTCCATCAAAAGGCGATAAGTGAACCTTTAGTGAAAACTAGGGCATATACGCCTAAAATTGAATTCATTCCATATTTTAAGCCTTTATCTTTTATTGGATAAATGTAAAAACATTTAAAAACATATATAATCATATTTTTGTTATTTATATCCATTACCTCCAATAAAATGGCTACATGTTAACTACTATTTAAAATAATATTATTTTATTATTAGAGTGCAACATAAGATTCCCAAGAAACTCATTGTTATGTGTTGGGTACGCCATCAGGCATAACGTCCCCTTTATAGACATATTAATATTTTATTCACAAATATGGATAAATATGAAAATGTCATATTCTTTATTTACCCGGGTTTTTACATCCTTCCCCCCTTTTTGGAAATTGCGTCCTCGCAATTTTTAAAATTGAGCTTGGATAAATCCATGAAAGTCTCACATCAGAACAAGAGTCAGTAAAACAATCACTTTAAAATAAAGGAAGATAAGTACAGAGGTCACCCGAGTTAACCCATACTAGGATTCCATGTACAAAAACATGTACATTGAATAAAAAGAAATGGGTCATGTTCTTGAGGGAGAGTGATAGTAAACATGTCAAGTAGAAAGTTAACCATAAGAAAATCACAAAATTGTGATGGGTTAAACGGTATTCGATTCTGCAGTAGGAAAAGTTAATAGACAAAAATTTTATTTTATGTTACTTTTTATTGAGGAATTTATTCATAAGGAAACATAATCACTTATCATGTTGACTTTCAACTTTTACTAGATTCCTTAATCAAACTCATATTACTTTTTTCAAAAGACGAGTATTTACAGAGACTTGTTCGCATTAAGAGTACTATAATCATCTTATAGATAATCACCTAATCCACCAAAGACAACTATATACTTCCCATATCTTTAGACCTTAACCAAAACCAAAACCAAAAAGGTTAGTACAAGGTCAGATAATCCAGAAAAGGATAACCCTTTAAAAATAAAATCAATGCTTAATCTCTAAAATTTGTCCAACAAAACCCAAAGTTCAATGAGGACCATCCGATAAACAATTTGTCCATAAAAATCTTAAAAGTAAACCAATCTAAGATTGACACCCAAATATTTGAAGTATTTAGTCACATAGTCTTCCATGTTAAATCGTAACATTTATCTCGAATCAACATCAGTTGCTCCTAAAGTCTCATATTGAAATATAATTAACCTAGTCACATATCCACCATGATAGGTTAATAAATTTCAAAAGATTACCCAAAATCATCTTACTCTTAATTCATTAAATCATCTATCTAAAAAAGAATCAGTCAAACTAACCAAGGACTTCACGTAGTCCAGTTGTAGGTGATAAATACCAGTCGCACTTTGGTTGTGGGTTCAATTCCCGCAGCTTTGTCTGACGCGACGGGTAGTCACACGGTCTGCGTGTCGGCCTTTTTTCAAAACTATATAATTCTAAAATCATTCCCCAAAAAGAGATAAAATCATCAAAAATAACCATAAGATAATTTAACCTCAATTTTATCTCATGCCTTTCACTTCCATCATAACATATAGTAACCCATAATTACCTCAAAAGTAAGGATCATATAAACTCTAATGGTTACCTTTATAATTATTACATTAACATCCACATAGATTGGTCATTACTCCATGATGGTTGGTTTAGAACAACCACGAGTTTCCTCAATGAATCCCCCATTTTATCTAGTATCTTAATCATAGAACCACCACAATTTCCTTCAATAATATTGTCTCTTTGGTGCCTACTAGATCCATCCATTCACTAAAATCAGAAATGTCAGTTTGAGTATATCAACCAAACCATCATGTAATAATGAAGAAGGTAAACACTAAGATACACATACTCATTCACTTTATCTAAAACTAGGACTCTTTCTGAAATCCTATCCATTATGGTAATGCTACTTATTATTAATGAATACCCTTACCTCTAAAGTTATCTAAACCGACCATTGATACCAGCTATAAGGCCCCAACCTTAAACCCTACTTAATCTTGTGTTATTACAAGATTAAACATTGAGGATCTTTTCAGGTTTAGAGTTTTAGAGAATTAGATCATGAAACTTGCATTACATTCTACATTTAAACAATGTGGTTACATAAAAGACAGTATTCATTCTTCCCATCAACGGAAACATATTTAAAATAAAACATGGATTCTTTTTGGACACATCCTTGACACTATCATCACATCATGTACCTTTCCCTTGACTTGTGAAAAACATTTCAAAAACATGAAATGAGCATAAAAAGCTCAGTAAGGGTTATAAAAATATGGAAAGGAAACATCAGTTCATATAAACATAAGAATGAAATCATACATTACCCATAAAACATAGGCACTTTAACATACCTCATCAAATCATGAATAAATCATAGAAATCATAATACATAAAAGGTAACATGAGGCATTCATAACATTCTTACATAGGGAGTAACCCTCTTGGTTACGTTTGGAATACCCACCACAGTATATTCCTTAAATCTCTTCTGAGAAACCTTAACGTTTCACTCCTTCGCATTACCCAATGCATTGGAGAGCTATATCGGGCTCACACGCCCTTAGTTTATCACGGAACCACCCTTCTTCATAACAATGCCCAAGAACCATAACATAACCGTACCACATAATACATTCATAAAGAAAACATAACATTTCCACATTTCAATCAAAAGATATCAATAAAATACCTTGACATTATAAAACATTATGAAAACCATTTTCAATACCAAAATAAAAGAAAATTAAAACACGGTATTTATTTTTCTTTTAAAAATAAGGTATGGCTTGTAGAGGAAGCTGAAACTCAAATAATGGTCACAGCGGTGAAGAAGTCGTTGTTGCCACATATGTATGAAAAAAACATCCCCTTTTGTCGTTTTGTAAAATACTTCATATAAAATGATTCCTTTTGGATAAATATAAAATTTAAAGGGATTTATACACCATATAAAATAAGGTTGTGTATAAAACAAAATATGCCTCAATGAATGGAGATTGAGACGAAGTCCTTTACAAAGACAATATCCTTGGTTTAAGGATAAATCAATTACATAATTATGTGTGAAAAACGAGTTCACCAAATATAAGTGGATATTAAGTGTAAAATAATCAAAGATAATTCAAACATATTCAAAGGATGACATATTCAATAACTACATGTTGAACCCAAAGAAATCGAAATTGGGTTTAGAAGTTCCCTTGACAGCCTAATAACGTCACATCAAAATGAGTTGATAAGAGATATAAAAAGGGTATATCGTCACGTGGAAATAAAATTTACATCAATAAGGATATATGATAACAGATCCCAACATAACAATATGTAAATTTAAAGACCCAAAAAAAGAAGTCTTTTAAAATGAGGAGGGTGAAAGGTTCCCTCACCGACATGGGTATCTTTCGAAACAAACACCTTGTGAAATAAGAACAATACAATATTGATGTAAATACTCATAAAAGAAATTATATTACACAATGAGTAAAATAATGGGAAGTAGATAAACCACCCAAAGAAAATTGTGGAAAATGTAGCATAAATCTCACGGGAATAAAAGTGAGATGAAAAATCCCTTACAAAAACTCGCCAGCCTAACGACGCCACTTAAAACTTCGAAAAATGGATTGATGAGATCAAATAGGGTCTCTAATCATATTACCATAATGTTTACAGAAAGAGTAATATAAAATAACATCCCCCAACATAACAAATATCTTAAAAGATGTTACATAATAGAGAGTACTTAAAAAGAAAGAGAGAGGAGTAGGATCCCTAACCTTGGGTCTGACTTGACTCGATCGTTCATTAACGTCCTGAATAATAGACTTGAGTTAATTTACACATTATTAAGAACCTTTTTCTAGTTCATTATTCCTTTTATATAACTTATTTACATGTTATAAACATTATGTAATCATTTAAGTTAATAATGATTGTTTTGTCGATATTTGGTTCTTAAGTTGAAAGTGGATTTCTTACAAGTACATGTTGTTCGTGTGGCTAAATGTTAATTATATCCAGAAATATATTCATGATTTGGATATCATATATATCATATATATTCATAATATACATGTATTTATAATATTACATAATCATTTAGAGGTAAGAAATGAAATGCACCGTTCATGGAGACGGTAAGCCGTACGTATGCATGAACGCTACTTTCATTTCTATGTCATATTAATGGAATTAAAACCAAATGAGAGGTATGTATATATTAATTAAAGAATTGTATTAATAATTTATATGTAACATAAATAATATATAATAACTTTAAATCCATCTTTATACATCCCACATATGGCATTAACGAATCAAATCACTTTGAGGGGGCGGTAGTCTGCACATCCTAAAATAAAATTATCGTGTTTACCCACAATGGAAACCATAAAGGAATGCCAAAAAAGAAAAATAAAGAAACATAAACATATTATATATCATATATAAAAATAGTGACATCTTAATGGACACCTTTTATGGTGTTATATGAGTGTTTAACAATCCTCGTTTCGTGAGGCAGAAATTCACCATCCACAGAAACTGTATGTTCTTTTACCATTAGATGTAGGTATGTGTAAGTGTAGCTCGAATACTTCTTTTAAAAACATCCTAGTATATTGAAGATACTGTATTGGTTACAAATTAAATGAATAAAAATAGTTTAGGGGGTTGGAGAAGCAAAATAAAACAAAAGGACACAAGTGAAGACATTACCTTAAAATCGGGTAACTCCCTTTGGTTTGAGATCAAAGGCTTCCTTGGGAAGACTTATGCCCAACATGAGGCTTCAAGGAGTTATATAGAGATGTGGAGAGACAAAATGGTCAGGGGTTGGCCGATCCAAAGCCTTTTTTAGTGTGGGTAATGAGGTAGAGGTGGGGGCCTATTATAAGAGGAGAGGAGGGGCACTCTTTTAATGTTACAAAATGTTACTTTATTTTCAAAATATTTTAGGATTTTAAAGGTCCCACATTGATTTATTTAGAAGATAAGGTGATAAGGGTTAGAAATAAACTCATACAATAGGTTTTGGACATGTGTAGGTCTTAAATATTACATTATCATTCCATTTTATGTAAATCGTTAAATAATGAGGTTATCGCTGCATCATCATGATGTCATAAATAATTTAATTTACATAATCTATTAAAATTATACAAAAACTACTATGATGTAGGAAATCTTTGTATCTTTCCAATGACTATTTATAGGGAAAAATATGACATGTATAAACCAATTTAAAAATTGTTTTAGTAAAACATCTCATGTTTGTGTCATTTTTACTTTAACATTAAATGAAAAGATATTTATGTCATTTTCCAACCAAAGTTGATCCATGGGGTCCCCAAGTTGACAAATTGATTTTCTTGGTCGGCCATAACACATAAAATGAGTGTAGGACAAGTTTCTAGGTCATTTAATTTTATTAAAACATTTTTCTTACCATAAACTACACACATTACCTCTAATCGCGATTAAAAACTTAATAAGATACTATTCAGCAAAAAATCATTTTTATCCCATTGAACCACATTTTACTTCTTAATGACAACCATGAATGTCATATTTTTTAAATTAAAAACACAAAGATGGAAAAATTTCATTTAAACGGAAAAATTAGTTTTTATAATTACCACTTAGTGGTTTCACGATTCATCAAAAATTGAAGTTTTTCAGAAAAATCCCAAAAATTCACCCTATGCTATATTTGATATTATGAATTAAAAAATGAAGTCTATTTTAAAAAATTAAAAACATATAAATCACAATAATAAAATTAATAATTAATTCCCACTGTCAGAGCAAATAGCGTGTTTTTATGAAACAATAAGTATCGAAATATTGACACTAGTTTAAGTCTGATATCAAAGTGAAAATAATTCCAACGACCAATATTGGATTTAATGGTAAAAATATATTCAAATTTCACTTTAAAACCAATTCAAATTATTATCTAGTCATATAAATAAATTAGATTAAAAAGAGGTTTTGAATTAAAATACAACATTTTACACTATTCATTAAAAAAATAAACTTTATCGGAAAGATACCAAAATTTTACACAAAGTAAATTTTGATGTCCCGATTCTTAAGAAGTGTTTTATTTGGTCCAATAGAATGTATAATAGTGAACAAAACTATATTTAATAACGGTTCTCCATCAAAAGGTGATAAGTGAACTTTTAGTGAAAACTTGGGCATATACAACTAAAATTGAATTCTTTCCGTATTTTAAGCCTTTATTTTTTATTGGATAAATGTAAAAACATATAAAAACATATATAATAATATTTTAGTAATTTCTATCCATTCCCTCCAATACAACGACTCCATGTTAACTACCATTTAAAATAATATTATTTTATTATTAGAGTGCAACTTAAGATTCCCAAGAACTCGTTGTTGCGTGTTGGGTACGCCATCGAGCATAGCGTCCCCTTTAAAGTCATATTAATATTTTATTCACAAATATTGATAAATATGGAAATGTCATATTCTTTATTTACTTGGGGTGTTACATCCTTCCCCCCTTTTTGGAAATTGCATCCTCGAAATTTTTAAAATTGAGCTTGGAAACATCCTTGAAAGTCCCACATCGGAACAAGAGTCGTAAAACAATCACTTTAAAATAATGGAAGATAAGTACAGAGGTCACCCGAGTTAACCCATACTAGGACTCCATGTATAAAAACATGGACATGGAATAAGAAGTAAAGGGTCATGTTCTTGAGGTAGAGTGATAGTAAACATGTCTAGGAAAAAGTTAACCATAAGAAAATCACAAACTTGTGATGGGTTAAACGGTATTCGATTCTGCAGTAGGAAAAGTTAATAGACAAAATTTTTGTTTTAAGTTAATTTTTATTGAGGAATTTATTCATAAGGAAACATAATCACTTATCATGTTGAATTTCAACTTTTACTAGATTCCTTAATCAAACTAATATTTTTTTTCCAAAAGATGAGTATTTAGGGAGACTTGTTCGCAATAAGAGTACTATAATAAACTTCTAGAGAATCACCTAATCCACCAAAGAGAACTATATACTTCCCATATCTTTAGACCTTAAACAAAACCAAAACCAAAAAGGTTAGTACAAGGTCAGATAATCCAGAAAAGGATAAACATTTAAAAAGAAAATCTATGCTTAATCTCCAAAATGTTTCCAACAAAAACCCAAGTTCAACGAGGACCATCTGATAAACAATTTGTCCATAAAATTCTACAAAGTAAACCAATCTAAGATTGAAAACCAAATATTTGAAGGATTCAGTCACATAGTCTGCCAAGTTAAATCGTAACATTTATCTCCAATCAACATCAGTTGCTCCTAATGTCTCGTATTGAAAAGTAATTAACCTAATCACATATCCTCCATTATTGGTTAATAAATTTCCATATATTACCCAAAATCATCTTACTCATAATTCATAAAATCATCTAACTAAAAAAGAATCAGTCAAACTAACCAGGGACTTCACGTAGTCCAGTGGTAGGCGATAAATACCAGTCGCACTTTGGTTTTGGGTTCGATTCCCGTAGCTTTGTCAGAAGTGAAGGGTAGTCACACGGTATGTGTGTTGGACTTTTTTCAAAACAATAAAATTCTCAAATCATTCCCCAAAAAGAGATAAAATCATCAAAAATAACCATAACATAATTTAACCTCAATTTTATCTCATTCCTTTCACTTCCATCATAACATATAGTAACCCATAATTAGCTCCAAAGTAAGGATCATATAAACTCTAATGGCTATCATTATAATTATTACCTGAACTTCCTCATCGATTGGTCATCTCGTACATGATGCATTAAATATCATACCATGGTTCAAGTGGTTGATCATGATTCTTTGTTAGGTGGTTTAGAATAACCACGAGTTTCCTCATTGAATCCACCATTTTATCTAGTATCTTTATCATAGAACCACCACAGTTTCCTTCAAACCTGTTGTCTCTTTGGTGCCTTCTTGATCCATCCATTCATTAAAAATAGAAATGTCAGTGTGAGTATATCAACAAAACCATCATGTACTAATGAGGAAGGTAAACACTAAGATACACTTACTCATTCACTTTATCTAAAACTAGGAATCTTTCTGAAATCCTAACCATTATGGTAATGCCACTTATGCTTAATGAATACCCTAACCTCTAAAGTTATCTATACTGACCTTTGAGACCAAGTATAAGGCCCCGACCTTAAACCTTACTTAATCTTGAGTTATTACAAGATTAAACATTGAGGATCTTTTCAGGTTTAGAGTTTTAGAGAATTAGATCATGAAACTTGCATTACATTCCACATTTAAACAACGTGGTTACATAAAAGACAGTATTAATACTTCCCATCAACAGAAACATATTTAAAATAAAACATGGATTCTTTCTTAACACATCCTTGACACTATCATCACATCATGTACCTTTCCCTTGACCTGTGAAAAACATTTCAAAAACATGGGATGAGTATAAAAATCTCAGTAAGGGTTATAAAAATATGGATAGGAAACATGAATTCATATAAACATATGAATGAAATCATACTTTACCCATAAAACATAGGCACTTTAACAAAACTCATCAAATCATGAATAAATAATAGAATTCATAAGACATAAAAGTATACATGAGGCATTCATAACATTCTTACGTAGGTAGTAACCCTCTTGGTTACGTTCGGAATACCCACCACAATATATTCCCTAAATCTATTTGGAGAAACCTTAACGTTTCACTCCTTCGCATTACCCAATGCATTAGAGAGCTATATCGAGCTCACCCGCCCTTAGTTTATCACGGAACCACCCATCTTCATAACAATGCCCAAGAACCATAACATAATCGTACCATACAATACATACATAAACGAAACATAAAATTTCAAAATTGCAATCACAAGATAACAATAAAACACCTTGATATTAAAAAACATTATGAAAACCATTTTCAATACCAAAAAAAATAAAATTAAATCATGATATTTATTTTTCTTTAAAAAAATAAGGTATGGCTTGTAGAGGAAGACGAATCTCAAATAATGGTCACGGCGGCAGAGAAGTCGTTGTCGCCACATACGTAAGACAAAAACATTCCTTTTTGTCATTTTGTGAAACACTTCGTATAAAAGATTCCTTTTGGATAAACTTAAAATTCAAAGGGGTTTATACTCCGTATAAAAGAAGGTTGTGTATAAAACAAAATATGCCTCAATGAATGGATATTGAGACGATGTCCCTTACAAAGACGGTATCCTTGGATTGAGGATAAATCAATTTAAAAATTATGTGTGAAAAACAAATACACCATATATAAGTGGATATTAATTGTATAATAATCAATGTTAATTCACACATATTCAGAGGATGACATATTCAATAACTATATGTTGAACCCAAAGAAATCGAAATTGGGTTAAGAAGTTCCCTTGACAGCCTAACGATGTCACATCAAAATGAATTGATGAGAGAGAAAAAAATCGTATCTCATCACTTGGAAATAAAATTTACATCAATAAAGATATATGAGAACATATCCCAACATAACAATATGTAAATTAAAATACCCAACAAAATAAGTCTTTTAAAAAGAGGATGGTGAATGGTTCCCTTACTGACATGGGTATCTTTCGAAACATACACCTCGTGAAAGAAGGACAATACAACATTGATGTAAATAATCATAAAAGAAAGTATATTACAAAATGAGTAAAATAATTGGATGTACATACACCACTCAAACGAAATTGTGGAAAATGTAGCATATATCTCACGTGAATAATAGTGAGATGAAAAATCCCATACGAAAACTCGGCAGCCTAACGGCGCCACTTAAAACTTCCAAAAATGGATTGATGAGATCAAATCGGGTCTCTCATCATATTAAAATAAAGTTTACTGAATGAGGAATATAAAATAACATCCTTCAACATAACAAAGAAGAGCTTAAAAGAAGTGTCATAAAATAGAGTACTTAAAAATAAAGAGAGAGGAGTAGGATCCCTTACCTCTGGTCCGACTTGACTCGATCGTTTTTTAACGTCCTGAATAATAAACATGATTTAATTTCCACATTATTAAGAACAGTTTTATAGTTCATTATTCCTTTTATATCACTTAATTCCATGTTATAAACATTATGTAATCATTTAAGTTAATAAAGTTTGTTTTGTCGATATTTGGTTCTTAAGTCGAAAGTGGACTTTTTACAATTACATGTTGTTCGTGTGGTCAAATGTTCAGTATATCCAGAATTATATTCATGATTTGGATATCATATATATCATATATATCCAGAATATACATGTATTTATAATATTACATAATCATTTAGTGGTAAGAAATGAAATGCACCGTTCATGGAGACGGTAAGCCGTACGTACGCATAAATGCTACTTTCATTTCTATGTCATATTAATGGAATTAAAATCAAATGATAGGTGTGTGTATTTTAATTCCAGAATTATATTAATCATTTATATGTAACATACATAATATATTATAACTTTAAATCCATCCTTTATACATCCCATATATTGCATTAACGAATCAAATCAGTTTGAGGGGGCGATAGTCCGCACTTTCTAAAATGTAATTGTCGTGTTTACCCATAATGGAAACCATAAAGGTATGCCACAAAATAAAAATACCGAAACATAAACATATTATATATCATATATAAATATATTTACATCTTAATGGCCACCTTTTAAGGTGTTATATGAGTGTTGAACAGTCATCGTTTCGTGAGGCGGAAATTCACCATCCACAGAAACAATATGTTCTTTAACCATTAAATGTAGGTGTGTGTAAGTGTAGCTCGAAACATTCTTATAAAAACATACTAGTATATTGAAGATACTGTATTGGTTACAGAATAAATGAATAAAAAGAGTTTAGGGGGTTGGAGAAGCAAAATAAAACAAAAGGACAGAAGTGAAGACATTACCTTAAAATCGGATAACTCCCTTTGGATTGAGCTCAAAGGATTCCTTGGGAAGACTTATGCCCAAGGTGAGGCTTCAAGGAGTTATAGAGGTATGTGGAGAGACAAAATGGGTAGGTTTTAGCCGATCCAAAGGATTTGGAAGTGTGGGTAAGGAGGTAGAGGTGGGGGCCTTTTATAAGAGAAGAGTAGGGGCACTCTTGTAAAGTTACAAAATGATACTTTATTTTCAAAAGAGTTTCGTATTTCAAAGGTCCCACATTGATGTATTTCGAGGATAAGGTGATAAGGGTTCTAAATCCACTCATCCAATTGGTATTTTACATGTTTAGGTCTTAGATATTAAATTATCATTCCATTTTATTTTAATCGTTAAATAATGAGGTCATCGCTGCATCATCATGATGTCATAAATAATTTAATTTATTTAATGTCTAAAAATTTTAAAAAAAATAATATGATGTAGGAAATATTTTTATCTTTCCAATTAATATTTATTTTAAAAAATATTACATGTATAAACCAATTTCAAAATTGTTTTAGTAAAACATCTCATGTTTGTGTCATTTTTACTTTAACATTAAATGAAAAGATATTTATGTCATTTTTCAACCAATGTGGCTCCATGGGGTCCCCAAGTTGACCCATGGATTTTAATGGTCGGCCATGACACATAAAATGAGGGTAGGGCATGTGTCTAGGTAATTTCATTTTATTAAAACATTTTTCTTACCATAAACTACACTAATTACCTCTAATCGCGATTAAAAACTTAACAAGTTACTATTCACAAAAAAAATTATTTTTCTCCCATTGAACCAAATTTTACTTCTTAATGACAACAATGTATGTCAGATTTTTTAATTTCAAAACACAAAGATGGCAAAATTTAATTTAAACGGAAAAATCAGTTTTTATAAGTACAACTTAGTAGTTTCACTATTCATCAAAAATTGAAGTTTTTCAGAAAAATCCCAAAAATTCACCCTAAGCTATATTTGATATTCTGAATTCAAAAATGCAGTATATTTTACAAAATTCAAAACATATAAGTCAAATTAATTAATTTAATAATTAATTCCCGCATTCAGAGCAAATAGCGTGTTTTTATGAAACAATAAGTATCAAAAGATTGACGCTAGTTTAAGTCTGATTTCAAAGTGAAATTAATTCCAACGACCACTATTGGATTTATTAGTAAAAATATATTATAATTTCACTTTAAAAAAAATTTAAATGTTAATATAATCATATAAATTAATTAGATTAAAAAGAAGTTTTGAATTAAAATACAACATTTTGCAGTATTCATTAAAAAAATGAACTTTTTCGGAAAGATATGAAAAATTTACACAAAGTAAATTTTGATGTACCTATTCTTAAGAAGAGTTTTATTTGGTCCAATATAATGTATAAGAGTGAACAAAACATTATTTAATGACGGATCTCCATCAAAAGGCGATAAGTGAACCTTTAGTGAAAACTAGGGCATATACGTCTAAAATTGAATTCTTTCCATATTTTAAGCCATTATCTTTTATTGGATAAATGTAAAAACATTTAAAAACATATGTAATCATATTTTAGTTATTTCTATTTATTCCTGCCAATACAATGGCTACATGTTAACTACCATTTAAAATAATATTATTTTATTATTATAGTGCAACATATGAATCTCTAGAAACTCGTTGTTGCGTGTTGGGTACGCCATCAAGCATAGCGTCCCCATTAAAGACCTATTAATATTTTATTCACAAATATGGATAAATATGAAAATGTCATATTCTTTATTTACCGGGTGTTTTACATCCTTCCCCCCTTTTTAGAAATTGCGTCCTCGTAATTTTTAAAATTGAGGTTGGAAACATCCATGAAAGTCTCACATCAGAACAAGAGTCAGTAAAACAATCACTTTAAAATAAATGATGATAAGTACAGATTTCACCCGAGTTAACCCATACTAGGATTCCATGTACAAAAACATGGACATGTAATAAAAAGCAAATGGTCATGTTCATTAGGGAGTGTGATAGTAAACATGTCAAGGAGAAAGTTAACCATAAGAAAATCACAAACTTGTGAAGGGTTAATCGGTATTCGATTCCGCAGTAGGAAAAGTTAATAGAATTTTTTTTTTGTTTTATGTTACTTTTTATTGAGGAATTTATTCATAAGGAAACATAATCACTTATCATGTTGACTTTCAACTTTTACTAGATTTCTTATTCAAACTCATATTTTATTTTCAAAAGACGAGTATTTACATAGACTTGTTCGCATTAAGAGTACAATAATCATCTTGTAGACAATCACCTAATCCACCAAAGAGAACTATATAATTCCCATATCTTTAGACCTTAACCAAAACAAAAACATAAAAGGTTAGTACAAGGTCAGCTAATCCAGAAAAGGATAACCCTTTAAAAAGAAAATCTATGCTTAATCTCTAAAAAGTTTCCAACAGAACCCAAAGTTCAACGAGGACCATCCGATAAAAAATTTGTCCATAAAATTCTTCAAAGTAAACCAATATAATATTGAAACCCAAATATTTTAAGGATTTAGTCACATAGTCTTCCATGTTAAATCATAACATTTATCTCCAATCAACATCAGTTGCTCCTAAAGTCTCGTATTGAAATGTAATTAACCTCATCACATATCCTCCATGATAGGTTAATAAAATTCCAAAGATTACCCAAAATCATCTTACTCTTAATTCATTAAATCATTTAACTAAAAAATAATCATTCAAACTAACCAAGGACTTCACGTAGTCCAGTGGTAGGTGATAAATACCAGTCGCACTTTGGTTGTAGGTTCAA
This sequence comes from Viscum album, assembly GCA_963277665.1. Taxonomy (NCBI): domain Eukaryota; kingdom Viridiplantae; phylum Streptophyta; class Magnoliopsida; order Santalales; family Viscaceae; genus Viscum; species Viscum album. Next base: position 1,455,259,794 of record OY728155.1, read on the forward strand.
TACCCGCAGCTTTGTCCGACGTGACGGGTAGTCACACGGTCTGCGTGTCGACCATTTTCCAAAACTATAAAATTCTCAAATCATTCCCCAAAAAGAGATAAAATCATCAAAAATAACCATAACATAATTTATCCTCAATTTTGTCTCATGCCTTTCACTTCCATCATAACATATAGTAACCCATAAATACCTCAAATGTAAGGATCATATAAACTCTAATGGTTACCTTTATAATTATTACATGAACTTCTACATATATTGGTCATTACTCCTTGATAGTTGGTTTAGTACAACCACTAGTTTCTTCATTGAATCCCCCATTTTATATAGTATCTTAATCATAGAACCACCACAATTTCCTTCAAAACTGTTGTCTCTTTGGTGCCTGCTAGATCCATCCATTCACTAAAAACAGAAATGTCAGTGTGAGTATATCAACAAAACCATCATGTACTAATGAATAAGGTAAACACTAAGATACACATACTCATTCACTTTATCTAAAATTAGGACTCTTTTTGAAATCCTAACCATTATGGTAATGCCACTTATTCTTAAAGAATACCCTAACCTCTAAAGATATCTAAACCGACCATTGATACCATCTATAAGGCCCCAGCCTTAAACCCTACTTAATCTTGAGTTATTACAAGATTACACATTGAGAATATTTTTAGGTTTAGAGTTTTAGAGAATTAGATCACGAAACTTGCATTACATTCAACATTTAAACAAAGTGGTTACATAAAAGACAGTATTCATTCTTCCCATCAACAGAAACATATTTAAAATAAAACTTTGATTCTTTCTTGACACATCCTCGACACTATATTCATATCATGTACCTTTCCCTTGAACTGTGAAAAACTTTTCAAAAACTTGGGATGAGCATAAAAAGCTCAGTAAGGGTTATAAAAATATGGAAAGGAAACATGAGTTCATATACACATAAGAATGAAATCATACTTTACCCATAAAACATAGGCACTTTAACATACCTCATCAAATCATGAATAAATCATAGAAATAATAAGACATAAAATGTTACTTGAGGCATTCATAACATTCCTATGTAGGGAGTAACCCTCTTGGTTACGTTTGGAATACCCACCACAGTATATTCCATAAATCTCTTCAGAGAAACCTTAACGTTTCACTCCTTCGCGTTATCCATTTCATTGGAGATCTATATCGGGATCACCCGCCCTTATTTTATCACGGAACCTCCCGTCTTCATAACAATGCCCAAGAACCATAACATAATCGTACCAGATAATACATGCATAAAGGAAACATAACATTTCCACATTTCAATCACAAGATATCAATAAAACACCTTGATTTTAAAAAACATTATGAAAACCATTTTCAATACCAAAATAAATGATAATTAAAACATGGTTTTTATTTTTCTTTTAAAAATAAGGTATGGCTTGTAGATGAAGCCGAAACTCAAATAATGGTCACGGCGGCGGAGAAGTCATTGTCGCTGCATACGTATGACAAAAACATTCCATTTTGTCATTTTGTAAAACGCTTCGTATAAAATTATTCCTTTTGGATAAACGTAAAAGTAAAAGGGGTTTATACACCGTATAAAATAAGGTTGTGTATAAAACAAATTATGCCTCAATGAATGGAGATAGAGACGAAGTCCATTACAAAGATGGTATCCTTGGTTTAAGGATAAAAAAATTACATAATTATGTGTGAAAAATTAATACACCAAATATAAGTGGATATTAAGTGTAAAATAATCAAAGTTAATTCACACATATTCAAAGGATGACATATTCAATAACTACATGTTGAACCCAAAGAAATCGAAATTGGGTTAAGAAGTTCCCTTGAGCCTAACGACGTCACATCAAAATGAGTTGATGAGAGATAAAAAAAGGGTATCTCATCACTTGGAAATAAAATTTACATCAATAAGGATATATGAGAACATATTCCAACATAACAATATGTAAATTAAAAGAGCCAACAAAAGAAGTCTTTTAAAAAGAGGAGGGTGAATGTTTCCCATACCGACATGGGTATCTTTCGAAACATACACCTCGTGAAAGAAGGACAATACAACATTGATGTAAATACTCATAAAATAAATTATATTACACAATGAGTAAAATAATGGGAAGTACATACACCACTCAATGGAAATTGTGGAAAATGTAGCATAAATCTCACAAGAATAAAAGTGAGATGAAAAATCCCTTACGAAAACTCGGCAGCCTAACGGCGCCACTTAAAATTTCCAAAAATGGATTGATGAGATCAAATAGGGACTCTCATCATATTAACATAAGGTTTACAGAAAGAGGAATATAAAAGAACATCCCCCAACATAACAAATAAGAGCTTAAAATAACTGGCATAAAAGAGATTATTTAAAATGAAATAGAGAGGAGTAGGATCCCATACCTCAGGTCCGACTTCACTCGATCGTTCTTTAACTTCCTGAATAATAAACTGAAGTTAATTTCCGCTTTATTAATAACCTTTTTCTAGTTCATTTTTCCTTCTATATCACTTATTTCCATGTTATAAACATTATGTAATCATTTAAGATAATAATGTTTGTTTTGTCGATATTTGGTTCTTAAGTCGAAAGTGGACATCTTACAATTACATGTTGTTCGTGTGGTCAAATGTTCATTATATCCAGAATTATATTCATGATTTGGATATCATATATTATATATATATCCAGAATATACATGTATTTATAATATTACATAATCATCTAGAGGTACTAAATGAAATGCACCGTTCATGGAGACGGTAAGCTGTACATACGCATGAATGCTACTTTCATTTCTAAGTCATATTAATGGAATTAAAATGAAATTAGAGGTATTTATATTTTAATTACAGAATTATATTCATCATTTATATGTAACATACACCATATATAATAACTTTAAATCCATCCTTTATACATCCCACATATGGCATTAACGAATCAAATCACTTTGAGGGGGCGGTAGTCCGCACTTCCTAAAATGAAATTATATTGTTTACCCACAATGGAAACCATAAAGGTATGCCACAAAAGAAAAATACAGAAACATAAACATATTATATATCATATATAAATATAGTTACATCTCAATGGACACCTTTTAAGGTCTTATATTAGTGCTGAACAATCATCGTTTCGTAAGGCAGAAATTCACCATCCACAGAAATAGTATGTTCTTTAACCATTAGATGTAGGTGTGTGTAAGTGTAGCTTGAATACGTCTTATAAAAACATCCTAGTATATTTAATAAACTGTATTGGTTACAAAATAAATGAATAAAAATAGTTTAGGGGGTTGGAGAAGCAATTTAAAAGAAAAGGACACAAGTGAAGACATTACCATAAAATCAGGTAACTCCCATTGGTTTGAGCTGAAAGGCTTCTTTGGGAAGCCTTATGACCAATGTGAGGCTTCAAGGAGTTATAGAGGGATGTGGAGAGACAAAATTGGCAGGGTTTGGCCGAGCCAAAGGCGTTGGTAGTGTGGGCATGGAGGTAGAGGTGGGGGCCTTTTATAAGAGGAGAAGAGGGACACTCTTGTAAAGTTACAAAATGTTACATTATTTACAAAAGAGTTTTGGATTTTAAAGGTCCCACACTGATGTATTTCGTGGATAAGGAGATAAGGGTAATAAATAAACTCATCCAATAGGTTTTGTACATGTTTAGGTCTTATATATTACATTATCTTTCCATTTTATTTAAATCGTTAAAGAATGAGGTCATCATTGCATCTTCATGATGTCATAAATAATTTATTTTATTTAATGCCTATAAATTATAAAAAAACACAATGATGTGGTAAATCTTTTTATCTTTCCAATGAATATTTATAGTCAAAAATATGACATGTATAAACCAATGTAAAAATTGTTTTAGTAAAAAATCTCATGTTTGTGTCATTTTTACTTTAACATTAAATAAAAAGATATTTATGTCATTTTCCAACCAAAGTGGCTCCATGGGGTCCGCAAGTTGACCCATGGATTTTAATGGTCGACCTTGACACATCCAATGAGGGTAGGACATGTGTCTAGGTCATTTCATTTTATTAAAACATTATTCTTACCATAAACTACACTAATTACCTCTAATCGTGATTAAAAACATAATAAGTTACTATTCACCAAAAATTATTTTTATCTCATTGAACCACATTTTACTTCTTACTGACAAACATTTATGTTGGATTTTTGAAATTCAAAACACATATATGGAAAAATTTCATTTAAACGGAAAAATCAGTTTTTATTAGTAACACTTAGTGGTTTCACTATTCATCAAAAATTGAAGTTTTTCAGAAAAATCCCAAAAATTCACCCTAAGATATATTTGTTATTATGATTTCAAAATTGAAGTCTATTTTAAAAATTTCAAAACATATAATTCACATTAATTAATTTAATTATTAATTTCCTACTGTCAGAGCAAATAGCGTGTTTTTATGAAACAATAAGTATCAAAAGATTGACACTAGTTTAAGTCTGATTTCAAAGTGAAATTAATTTCAATGACCACTATTGGATTTAATGGTAAAAATATATTATAATTTCACTTTATAACCAATTAAAAAGATAATATAATCATAAAAATAAATTATATTAAAAAGAGGTTTTGAATTAAAATACAACATTTAACACTATTCATTAAAAAATGAACTTTATCGGAAAGATACCAAAAATTTACAAAAAGTAATTTTTGATGTCCCGATTCTTAAGAAGAGTTTTATTTGGTCCAATAGAATTTATAAGAGTGAACAAAACTATATTTAATGATGGCTTTCCATCAAACAGCGATAAGTGAACCTTTAGTGAAAACTAGGGCATATACGCCTAAAATTGAATTCTTTCTGTATCTTAAGCCTTTATCTTTTCTTGGATAAATATAAAAACATTTTAAAACATATATAATCATATTTTAGTTATTTATATCCATTCCTGCCAATACAACGACTACATGTTAACTACCATTTAAAATAATATTATTTTATTATTAAAGTGCAACGTAAGATTCCCAAGAAACTCATTGTTGCGTGTTGGGTACGCCATCGAGCATTGCGTCCCATTTAAAGTAACATTAATATTTTATTCACAAATATAGATAAATATGAAAATTTCATATTCTTTATTTACCTGGGGTGTTACATAAATTGTCTGTGGGTGAGATGTGGTGTGACTGTGTTGTGGGTCGGTGGTCCATGTGTCTAAGGAAATGTCTTGATGTGACCATGTTGTGGGAAAACAATACATGTTTTTAAAATTAGATGGAAGTTCTAGAATATACATAGTTGGATTTTGAGAGTGGAATATCAATGGGAATGTGGTGTGGGAACCCTTTATCAATATTCTCCTTAATATTTTATTTTACATGGATTTCACTCTATAGTGATAATTCTATTGTGTGGATGGGATGGATAGTTGATCGGATTGGCTGTTTTGGTACAGTTGTTTGCTCACATTTACATTAATATGATTCTTCCACTATTCATGAGAGTATTTTGCATTCATATAGAGTATACATGTATTATAACCATATATATGTTAAATGATTTTTAGGTTTCTAGGTGGATTACAAGTATTGTGATGGGAAACACTAGCTAAATTATTTTTGGATAGTATTTATGTCATTGCATTAGCCTCACTATTGGGTATTTAGTTTTGGAGAGTGTTATCTAAAACTATTTTATTTATAATTCATCATGGGATCATTTGGGATTGTTTTTATATTATTACATGATGTTTTTTGGATGATTCATCACATCTCCAGATAATATATTATTATAGAGGGCAATTCCTATCAATTTATGAGAATTTTTTACCATCGATACTAGTATCCTAATCGGGTTGCATGATGTGGGACTTGGGGTTCATCATATATCCCGCTTCATCATGGAATCATTAGTGGGATAGGTCATTATAGGTACAACCATCTTATTATACACCCTAGTTTATTACTTTTTTATTTAAGGATCATCACTCTCCTTTTCTACTCCTATGTTGGTTTATCCTTTTGGGACTAGTGGTGGAGATACATATCATTCGCCCATTGTTTTACACATCCATTGGAGGTCATGCTAATTTATAGAGTTGTTCCAATGGTATATACTAGTGATGCAGATGCCCAACTTAGCAGTAAATTTCTCATTACTATATATACAACCATGTAATGTTATCATTGTAATGGATTAATTTTAATTCATGTATGCAATCATTTAAAATTTCTAGGTTATAGATATTTATTTTGATTTGGAGGGTCAATAGGTGGAATTCATTGGTGAGAGAGTTTTTCAAATGGGTGAAATGAATTTTGGAAATATTTTATCATAGCCAGTAGAGTTTTTAATGGATGCTCATATAAAGTATATTCCCATGTTTATAGAGGATTTCCTTAATGTCTTCCTCATTGAGTTAATGACATTATCCCTTAAATATGAAAATTAATTTGAGATAGAGTTATAGAATGGTTCATATCTTATTTTGATGGATCCTTACCGAATGGCGCATTTAGAGAATAATGAGATGATGTTACATGTTTACAATATCATGAAGATGTGTTCCATCTGTCCAAGTGTATCTCTATCTGATACTCAAGTGTTGTTATAAAAAATGTTCGATGAGAGTATGTGGTTAATAATAGTCTACATAATACTAAATCATGTGATTGTCCTGAATGCTTATCCACAACAAAGGATCGATGGTCTGTTTGACTGGATTAAGGGATCCAATTTGGTTTGAATGATCAACATGGGGTCTGAATATCACCAAACGAGGATAATTGATATGGATATCCCAAATTCTTCCTTAAAGTGTGGGTATATAAACATTGACTTTGTGGCCATTCCATTCGGTTTTACAGACTCCCCAGATGTGTTTAAGAGGCTCATAAATTCTTTGTTTTGTGAGTTTATTGACCAATTAGTGGTTGTGTTTATTCATGAAATATTTATATATTAAACGATAGAGTATAATAATTTCGACCATCTCAGATTTGTAATTTGTGTCCCTATATAGAACAAACACTTTGAAAATATATCTAGATGAATATTATAGATGTGATAGGTTCATTATAGTTAATATATAGTGACTCAGTAGGTTGTTACCCAAGACACATCAAAGATTTAGACCGTTTTTTCTTATTAAGAACCAATGAAAATGATATATTTTCCCAATATCTATGGTATTATAGTTTATGATGAAAAGTTTTATTTCAATATTTTTGTGGATTTAGAACAAGAAATATCTTTAAAAATAAAGTACTAGACCTTCAATTGGAATGATGAGTTCTAGGGAGTGTTCGATTATCAATAAGATAGATTGATCAGGGACCCATTGCTTCATTTTCATGAGGTGGGTTCAATGTTTATTGTTTTATGTAATTCCTCCGGTTAAATGTCTTTTTCTATCTTGATAGAGAGGATGGTGTTAATATTTATTTGGGTTAGGATGTAACATCCCCATTAGTATTACTATTCCACCCATGATCTATAGTTGATAGTTTTTGTGATTGCATTGATTTTTGTGGAGGCATTACCTCATCAGTGTGTACTTTTTGTATTTCATAGAATATAATATCTTAAAATATGAATTCTCTAAGTTGGATTGGTATTTATTCCAACTAAGTTGGTTTAATTTTATAAAGAATTATTATTGAGAAATATATTACACCCCAATAATGGGGAGTGTTGGTTTTCATGCATTAAGTTATAATTACTAAGGAGAAGTGGTTCATGAGTCGATGGATGTTTTAAAAGGGATGTATTATTTTACAATAAAACTTCATTATTTTCAAATAAATTTGTGAGGGATTGTTTATTTATCTAAAAAATATGGAAATTACCATGATTACATAGTTAAACATGTTTCATTGGGGAGTCCCATATTTAGTGGTGATGATTGACCGTGTTGGATATGGTGATGCCTTAGAGTTCTGTTCACTGGGTCTTCAAGACTAGATATTGTCTCAAGGGATTTTTTTCTGTTCAGTTGTTGTTGTGAAAGAAATTTCACCATGTTTATCTCACTCATACTTATAAGTTCATATATTTTATATAATATGTGTTATTTCATGAGGTTTTATTTTTTGTTTTCATGGATTATGTGATTTGTTGATGATTTTATGAAATAATGTTTGATGTTTTAGCAGGTAAAATTCAAGAAATTTGTTCCTCAATGGTTGTTTCAACATTTGGATATCCTCGAGTGGAAATGAGAGGAAATTCTAATTGATATCATTACTTTCATAACCAAGGGTATGGGAGGATATGATATAGATTGGATGATTGTATAGTGAAAAATGAATTCAAATAAATTTATAGAAATCTATGAATTTGGTTTTGTGGATGTTATGGGAAGGTATATTTTAGATTCAATGGTTAATTTTCAGGGTTCACCACAGAAAATCATCTAAATCCAATATCTGCATCTTACATTTTGGATTTTTAGAGGATTGTAGCATTCATTTACTCAAATATTCTTCTTATCAAGGTCTTCCATTCCCAAATAGATGGGAAGATAGTGAATATCATCCAGACAATGAAGGATATATCGAGATCCACCATCACCGATTTTAGAATTTCATTCTTAAGGAAGATTCATCTATTTGATTTTAAATATATAAAAATTAATCACTAGTCCCTTGAAATTAACCAATAAAAGGTATTATATGAGTAGTTATATCATTTTATGTTATTGGGATCATAATTTGGAGTGTTAATGGTTCTTGGTCCTGATGTACTACTGATAAAAGCCATTAAAATATAAATGGTTTTATAGTAGTTGTGTGTTGAAAAGGACCATAAAATGCCTATTTTTATTATAGGTATAAACCCTTAGATTATGATGTGGGAGACCATTTGTTATTGGGATTTCACCTTGTTGGGGGAGACAGAGGTTTAGAATAGAAATTAAGCATTGTCCCTAGTTTATTGGGCCTATTGAGGTGTTTGGGTGCATTGACGAAGTATATTATCACTTGGTTCTCCCTCAAAGAATGGATATGATCTATAGGGTTTATCATGTTTCCTAGCTTCATTATTTCCTTCATGATGAATCCAACATAATTTTCCTGGTAGAGTTGGATATCAAGGATCATGTGACAATCACAGAGTGACCACTAGAGATCTAAGATTATTGATAGAATGTGTCGTGTATATGAGCTATCCCTTTTCATGTGTCGTGGAGGTATGGTGGAATGGATTGGAGTACATTGGAGCGTGAGACATATATGTGTTATCAGTACCCAATGTTGTTTAATGTATTTTATTCTTTTATTTATTCAATGATGTGATGCATGAATCAAAATGATTTATGTGATGTTACTTGTTCCGTTATAGATGATGTGTGTTATACATTCACAAAATTTAATAGAAGAAAACCCCTTCCCAATAATGATGTGTAATATTTAAGATATGTTTTAAAACTATGTGGTTGATTCGTTACTTACCAATGTGGAAAATATATTTTTATGGATGGAATGTTTCCATGATTTTTGTTTTTGGGGAAGTGTTTTGTGGTTATTTTAGGGGTTTTTTCATAGGATCTTGGGGTTGAAACGAAGTTCATGAAGGATTTATAGAAGATATATGGTTTGAGTGTAGTTTTAGATAGTGGATGTCTTTGAGTTTTAACATGATTGTTGGGAGTTATCTTGTGGGATGGTTCTTCATACACATCCACATATTATTATTACTTTTTTTGAATATAAAAATGGAGAGTCAATTTTGTGGTGGTAAAAGTAATTTAATAGAATTCCATACTCATTAAATATTTAAAATTCAGGTGATTGAGGTATCATGGGGAGTTAGGAGGGAGTTGTTCAGGGGAAGGTGGAGTTATTGTTGATATTTTAGTCAGAGGATTTTTTTTCATCATGGAGTTGATGGGTTCTTTTTGACTATAAAATGATAATTTTTTGTCGAAGAGAACCAAAAACAAATGGGATATATCTTCAAGAAATAAATGTGTAAATAATACAATAGAAAGTATGTCAAATACGTTAAAAAATATAAATACCCAGACCCCATGAGGCTAGATCTAGTGGCGACTTTATTACATCTTCACTGGATACAAGTGATCCCATCCCAAATAACCAAACTGTTTTGGATTCTTGTGAAAAATAGATACACACATAAATCTTACATTATATTTAAAAATATAAAATACAACACATAATTTTATTTTGGATCATCATTATTACTTCTAGTATATTACATTATATCAATCAAAATACACTTAATGGAATTATATTGAATGGAAACATTAGAAAGGGAAATATCAAATTCTAAATAAGAATATGGATATAAAAAAAGGTAAATATTAATGGATCATATTGTAGGAATAAAATATGATCAAATAATTTCATATACATAATCATATATTCATGAAAACATATCCATGTAGATAATAACTCTTCTAAAAATCACATGGGAATCAATAACTAATTTCATAATGCTGGAATTATTAATGATGTTAATCTTAAACATACTATCAAGCCATTATTCTTAGAAGTCAATATAAATTGGTAAGGAATCATGCAGATATCCAACACATTAGGTCTCATAAATAGGTTATATATTTATTAAATCCTTCATTATAACCATCCAATTAATGTTGTGATAAAAATCAAACTACATCTCTTTGTGGAGTTAGTAAGCCGTAATTTTGCATGAGCAATGTTTTCTACTTATATAGCAGGATAAGATGAAGAAAATTTGTTTTCCAATAATAATAATAAAATATAATTGTATTTATTATATTGAATTAATTATTTTATTTTGGGTATAACTGATTTTTAGCATGTTTACAAAAAATGAAATTTAAAATAATCGGTAAAGATAATTAACTCTTCCTTAGTAAAAATACCTGAGATATCCTTTTAATAGACCTAGGATTTGGATTTTGATAAGAAAAGAAAAAAAAATTGATAATTTGGTTTAGATGTTAAATTGGTAAGTATTTTTTGAGATATATGGGTCAATTGGGTGTGAATTAGAGAAAGGAGATGTGCCCTTTAGTAATGGGGAACATTTGGAAATTAATGATATTTTATAATAAAATATATTTCCTACTCATTTAAATTGGGTAAAAATTGAATACAATTATAATATAATGAGGGTATAATCTCAATATAGTAATATAATTAAATTTTTTTATGTTTAGAAATCATTTTAAATGATAGTTTTTTATTAACACCTTGGTTAACCTAATTCAATCTTAACTATGGTAGCGTACTATTCAATCATAACATGTCATAATTTCACTTTGAAGGAACGAAATGACTCATAAATGGAAAAGGAATGAAATTTTATAATATTTATTATTCTGCTTCTATTATTTCATTATTTTTACCCTTTTAATTGTTTAATAATATATTTTTTTCATAAAATATCATTGTTTTGAATTTTTAAACTATTAATTTAATTTAACACTAATGACATAAAAAAACATTTAATTGGAATATACTATTTTAAAATATCCATAAAATTATATATTGATCTTTAAAGGTAGTGAATCAGAATAGTTCATCAAAATATAATCGCATTCTATACTTTTAAATTTATTTATTTTATTTTTGAATCAATTGAATTAATATTGTGCATGTATTACCAAAGTATTTAACGAAATTATTGATTCACTAAACACTAATAATAAATTTCAATCATAAAATAGGTTTATTAATTAAAATATAATATTTTATATTATGTAAATACATATACCCACTCACATCAATTTCATTAAAACATATTTAGTAAGTTATTTTGACTTATTAAGCCTTACACAAGGAATGCCGAAACATTTGGTTAATCCACCTATAATATAAAAAACATATATTTTACATAAAAATAATCAATGATATATAATATTTGTTAGCAATTTCTATAAATGTATTCTTACATCTCAAATATTTACTATAGGACACCATGTATAACTTTTCAAGTGTCGTACAAGAACATCACTGGCACTGAAAATGATTTTTATATTTACATTAAAATAAAATTTATTTTATAATTTTTGAATTATTTTTTTTTTCATTTTTATTTATTAGTATTTTATTTTAATAAATGATTTATTACATTAGTTTTAAATAAATTATATCACATTTCTTGTCTAGGTGATATCAGAAAGGATACAATATTTCATAAAAAAATATTTTTTATTATTCACATATAGTGTTTCCCCTTTAGAAAAAAAATATTATATAACGATACATTTTAAATTATAAATCCAAAAAAAAATAATTTATAAAATTCATGTCCAATGACTTAAATAAGTTACTTTTAATATAACTTTTTGAAACCCAACAAAAATCTATTTTTAGAAAAATGTTTTTAAACCATAAAGATTAACTTATATCAAAATCAATTATATTTATTGATGAAATGGAAGAAATTATATTATTCTAAATAATATGGTCCATATATAACATTAATAAAAAATAAAAAAAATATTATTTTACTTTTATACATCAATATTTAATTAATGGAAAACAGAGTATTGGGGAATTAGTCTTTTTAATATTTAAAAAAAATCAATCATGTCAGAAATATTCTAAAATTTAACCCTAAGTAAATTTTTTTTTCTTTATTTAAAATTTATCTTAAATTAATGAAATAAAATTTATAAAATTATAAATAATTTATTATGATACCAATGATTTATATTAATAAATACACTTTTTTATGAAAACATAATTTTGATGCATAACACCGACAAGACTAAAAATTGTAAAATTATTTTAAATGAATTAATAAATAATTTTTTTAGTATGGATATTATAAATATATTTTACAAATTGGCCACTCATATTCATAAATGTAAATTTAATTTCTAGATTATAATTATAAAATTTATATATTAATATTTCTTAGAGTTGTCATAATATGACTAAATATTAATGTTGTGTGACAAGAAATATATCAACCTCATTATTCATTTAATCTCAATTTTCACGGTTTTACATTATACCCTATTAAACGAATTATTCCGTTATAAATTTACCAATATCATCAAATTCTCAACCACTTTTTACAACCTATATGATATAGAGGTATAATAAAACATATTTGGAAATTGAAAAGTTATAAACATAATGGTTACATGAAATATCACATATTTGGAAAACTAGATATTGATAAAATAAGTTGGAAGTAAACATATAGACATAGAGCAGAAAATGGGAATCAAAATGCATATATATAGTGATATAGAACATGGTTATAATAATGTAAGCATCCCCAAAACCATAAATCTATTAGGGGTATAGGCGATTGATTCATCGAAAATGAATGTAATGAATGGATTTTTTTTCAAAATTATTTCAGTAGTTTCTGGAAATTAATTGACAATATTGACTTATGATAATATTAAAATACAATTAATTGAAATGTTAAATTTCACCCTTTAATCAATTTCAACCACAATATCATCTATTGGTCCAAATGATGAGTATTGAATATGGACCATTCATTCCAAAAGCAATAAAATTAACATTTAATGTATTAAAATACCCACAAAGGTATGATAATTCATTCCTAAAATCATAAAATATATATGAATAAATAAAATAATTATCATCTATTTTCCAATACATATAAATAATCATGAGGTGAAATAACATATTAATCTATAAAACTCAACGATAAAACCAATAGTTTAACAAATATAACTCAATAATGAAGTAACCAAATATCACAAATAATCTCAATAACCACAATATTATAATAATCATTAACATCAATGTATTTATCTAAACATTTAGTTTTCATCCCAATAAATATAATAGTAGCCTTTCGAAATAATTATTCACATTCAACGTAAGGGTTACATATACAACAACCAATTAAAATGTCTCTAAAAATATCATTAATTATCTCAGAAGCTCAAAAAATTTAAAGGATTTGATCCAATAATAATATTCAAAAAAAAAATAATCTTTAGCCATCAAATAAATTAGGCAATATAATTTCATACTAACCAGGAAATCACATAGTCGTGTGGTTAGCCCAACATCCTAACTTCCATTTGTTTGTGCATTCAATCCTCAGGATTTTTTTGGATGTGATGGGTTTTCATCCGGCCAACATGTTGTACTTTTTCAAAAACAATATTAATATAATTTCCAATAAAATTAACAAAAATACAATGAACATCCTAAATAATAACATTTATAATAAAATCTCTTTTGAATGACTACATTATTATATAGAACATATTTCTTTGCAAAAAATAAAATAATTTTATAATATTAACATTTCTTTAATATCCATGATCATTTAAACAATAAATCAAGTAAATAACATGATATTATTTACAAAAAAATATAAAATCATTATTTCCCAATTAACATTATCAATAAAGAATATAATAACCAAACGATGGTATTCTCATAAATGCCTCCTAAAATATCCTTAATCATAGTGATCTCCCAAAACATTAAATACAAAAGGGGGATTATTTCATTTAGACTAATGATTAAACATATATCTATCATCCCCATATAATTTAGGGTTATCCCACAACACCATTTCATATATGCTTCCATGGGTTATACTATATTATTCATCATAATGGTTTATTAATTAAAATTGGAATTAACCGAATCATATGACCATGTTGCGTCAAATCTGTTGTGCAGTTAAGCCACACACATCATTCAATATAATATTATCCAATATATATTTGACCAACTCTTTTCTAGTTTATTACCTCTTGATGTATCTGTGATAAAACTACATCCACTTATTGTATCCATATAAGAATTTTTTGCTAGAAAAACCATAAAATCTTTATCTTAAAAAAATTTAGTTTTTTATCATATACGTAGACTTATCCTAAAATGTAGGGATGTGTGTATGTTGTCTAATCAATATATTACTAAATATAGTACCTAGGGTTTATACTAAAATTAATATAACACTTACTATAATGACTATAGCTCTAGAAACCTAGATTTTATGGCTGCATTATTATATTATAAATTAATACAATTGATTTCATGTTAAAGAGATGGATAGTTTAGTGGCCTTGAAAAAACTAGATACATACTTAATTCTCACATTACACTTGAACACATAAAATAAAAAATATTATTTTCATTGATAAAACCAATATTACATAAAAAATATCAATATACATAAATAATAACACAATTACAAGAATCGTAGGGAATTGAAGCATAAGAAGGGGGTGATCTCAGATGTTCAAAAATGGTATGCCTCTTATGGAAGCTAAACAATAAATAAATAATATATTATGAATAAAAGATGATAAAAGATTTTTGTATAAATAATAAAATGAACATGAAAAATTATACATTTATATTACAAAAAATAAAATAATCTCATTTGAATGAAAAGAATATTTCATAATTCTAGAATTCATAATACAATAAATTATAAACGTACAATTGAGGCCGAATTCTAAGCCATCAATATAAATGGGTAAGTCATTTTCAAAAAATGAAATCCATTTTTTCTCGTGAGTCATATCGATGAATATATGGGATATATAATTATATTCCTCATCCATTAAATAATACTATTGATGCATTTTTCATATTAATAAACAATACAACTTATTCAACGTGCCTTGGTAATCAATAAATGTCTGTATAATATGAAATAGCATAAAAAATGTCAATAATTCTCCATAAAAACTTACCTTCAAGCATCCAAATAAATATTTGGTATCGTATATTTAAAATTTAACCTCATTAAAAAAATTAGATTCAATATATTTTGGTAAAATAAATAAAAATACATTAAACAGATATTTGGGAATCTTCATGAGTAAAAAAACATTTTCTCATTGGAATTTATTATGGGAATTTTAAAAAACTTCCAAATACTATGGAAAATAATTCCATTTAATATATCCTTTTAAACATGTAAAAAATTTATTCAATTCATTTCCATGTCTTTATGGTGGGTAATTTCATTTATGGAAACCGTGTTAAAACAAATATTCCTTTCACAATTATTATATAAATTCAAAACTATAACATTGGGATGAGGATAAGAAGATTAAATTTAATCAATTTTTAGGAAATTAAAAAATATTTAAAAATTTATTTTAAAACTCATATGATAATTTAAAACATCATTTATTATATTTTTTGATATTTTTATTATGGAAGTAAAATTGTCTTTGACCGTTGAGATAAATAAAAATGATTTCCGTAGAAAAATTATTTTACTATCTTATGTACATAATAAGTGAAATGGGAAATATATATTTAAATTTATAAAAATAAATAGAAGATAATAAAATGAATTTAATTTATAATATAAATATCTATAAACTCCATCAATTGAGACTTAAACAAAATCAATCTAGAATAATAATGAGATTGTAAAACAAACCCTTAATACTCTGCCGACTTATTAATCATAAAATATAGGAATGAGTAAATTCACAATAAAATTTTAATATAATTAAAATAATTATATTCATGATTTTTATTATACATTTATTAATATATATATACCGCATAAATAAAAATATGCACATAATATCAAATATGTCTCAATATAAAAATTGATGAATAACTCTTACCTCATGTTTGACTTCATTTATATGTGTTCTAATATTATCTATAAAAAATATGGATTTATTATAATTCTATTTCATAAGAATTATTATACAAATAATACTATATATTATTTCTTTATTACCTTTTTTCATCTGTTTGTTGTCAATTTATTATTAAAACCATGTTTACTTGAGACTACTACTACATTTTTCATGTATGTTTTGATTCGGTAGTTTTAGTACATGTAAATTGATTATATTTTCATCATATGTATAATTTTAATCATGATATCAATAAAATTAATATTCATTATATATATATATTAATTTTGATTCATTAATAAAAATATACATTTAGAAAATTGATTTATATTTATCATCGTGATGATAGACTGTTTGTATGCATGAACATTGATATCACCTTTTAATGGGTGGAATGGAAGAATGGTAAATAGTAATCAATCATTTAATAGAAATAATAATATCATATATTAAATATATATTTATCAAACCTGTCATTTTACCTTCCATGTATCGTGTTGATGAAAATTGAATTACAGAGTTATTTAGATATAGTAAGTCATTCACACACATTAATGACATTTTCTCATTCTATAGGATGCAAAGAAGGTGGAAAATGGGTATCACATAATAATAATAGAATAAAATATTATTAAGGAAAAATTATTTATTATTTTAGTATGGATAAAAAATAATTATAGTAATTAGAAGAAAAATGAAATATAAAAACTCTACAAAGACAATTAAATTTTCATCAGTCGACTTCTTTTAGATGTCATATTAAAGGAACTAGGGTAGGTATTTAGGTAAGAAAATAACCACTATAACATTCATAAGTATTTTATAAAAGATAAATGGAATAGTTGTAGTCATTCTAGATTAATAAAAGTGGTGTAAACAAGAAAAATAAGGGGTGTCCTTTTATATAGAAATATAGGGGTACTTTTGAAAATTCCTGAAATATTATAATAAAATATGGGTATAACTCTTGTAAAGTGTTCCAAAAATTTAATTTATTCAAAGATAAATAGTATATGGTCTTTATATAAATGTTAAATCATATTAATAAATGTTTATTTATCATTTTAAATGATATCATTTAGATTAACACCATAGTTAACTAATTTTATCCTTTACCAGGGTAACAAATTTTTCCATCATAAAGGATTATAATTTTAAAAAAAGTTAAAAAATAGAGCATAAATTAAAATTTTCTTATTTGTTTTCAATTTTTCATAAACATTATTCTATTTATATTTTTTTTTTATTTTGAATTAATTTAACAAAATAATTTTGTTATGAAATATTAATATTGTTATTTTTTATAGTAATCATTTAATTTACAAATAATTTAATCAGTAAATTGTTAGAATTAAAATATAATACATTAAAAAATATCTAATATTATATATTAATCAATAAAATTAATGGAAAATATTGATTACTCTAAATTTTAATAATTTTTAAAACAATTATTTTATTTTTCTTTTAATTGAGTATAATCTTTTTCGGTGATTCATAAGAATTTAATGTAATTATTTAGTCATGAATATTTAAAATAAATTACTTTTAAGTAATTACTTTATTTTTATCAATATAATCATTTCGATTCATTTAATACTTAGACGTTATCACATCTCAATCATGAAATCCTTTTTAATAAATAATTTTTTCATTTCAGTCCTTACCCAATCATTTCACACGATCATGGATAGAAAATTAGTAACATTACTCAATAATAAATATATATACATATATATATAATTAAAAATACATAATATTTATTAAAATAAAAAAATAAAATACATTTTTAATCACAAATATTATTTTTACCACTTCAAATTTGATATTTCGAGTGCATCGGAAATACTACTTCATCAATTAAAAAGATTTTAATATTTAGAATGAAATAAATAATACATTATAGGTTTTGAATTAAATGTTATTATATCAGAAATATATAATCATAAAATATTAATTCTATAAGTTTAATAATTATATATATCATATCTATTTCTATATGGTATCATAAAAGATATTGTACGTCAAAAAACTGTAATTTTAATTAATCACCTTAATTTTAAATTATTTAAGAAAATTATAAGTATCCCATGGATAAATTTAAATTCATCAATAAAAAAAATATTACTTTTTAATAAATTTATTCTCTATTAATAATATAGAATACTTTTAGTATAAATTTTTAAAACATAATGAACATTATTTTGACCAAAATTTGATTTTAATAAAAAAATATTTATTATCAAAGTATGGAATATTACTGACTAATGTGGAATTAATTTGATTAATGTAAATAAATTAAAACATATAGAACTTTTAAACAATAAAAAATGTTATTGGTAATTTCAAATAACTCTATTTAAATAAAATATATGACAGTATCTGAGAAATCAGTATTTTTTCTATTCATTGAAAAATCATTCATTTTTAAAAAAAAGTCAAATAATTCACTAAAAGTTAATTTTATTATTATGGAATAATAAAATACATTAATTACACAATAGTTTATTTATAAATGTTTTTTATTATTATTATAATATATATACACAAATATATATAATTTTTTTAATTAAAACATATTTTTGCAGCATAAAAAAATCCATGACTAAAAATTGAATTTGTATTTCCTAGTAATTATTCAAGTAATTTTTATATAGTTGGAAAATTCTACAAAATATTTTTAAAATATTTTTAATTTCACCCGGATTGTTTTTTATGTTGTTATATTAATCAAAATCATATCAATTTTAACAAACACTTAGCGAAAATGTAATATTTATCCAAGAGCCTAAAAGTGTGACCCTATGGGCCTCAGTAGTACTAGAGAAAACTATAAAATCCATATTACATAAATTTAGAAAAAGAGTATCCACTGGAAATGAATTAATATTATTCATACATCTAATGGGTTTGGTGTGATTTCCATTAATCATACTAATATTTATATTATAACTTGTACACTATATGAAATATCATATACATAATATATATATATAACAATATAATAATTTTTTATCTGACAATGAGTCTCCACTAGACAATTAACTTGTCAATATATTATACCATATCATCTATTTCTGATTCATAAATAATGACTTACAATAGAAATGATTACATCACATATCATTCATTTATCTGATAATACATATCATTTCACATATCCAAGTAATAGAACACACCACATGTGAAATGTAATGACTCACGATATTTTTCTCCAAAGTCTAATTCAATAAATTTCTTAATATATTTACATGTGAATCAAGGTTCAAAATCCCATATTGGTTTTACTCTATTAGGCATCATGATCAAAAACATACAAAACCAACCACATATTAGATAAGTTCATATCTTGACATTCTTATGTATAGAATTAATATTTGAAGGTTCTCATGTTATGTATCTCACCAACATATAGAATGAATGATTATAAATAGTCATACACATAGAAGTATATCTATGATCATATGAAATCCAATGATATATAATCTCATAGGCTTGACCACTTAATAAGATACAAATTATTAACTGAATAATATACTCTTTATATCGCATATAAAAAAATTTTTAATGAGTATAATAAAAAAAAGATCAAGATAAAAATAATATCCTCACAAACCATAAAACTAAATTACCCTAGAACACCCTGATAGTTGAGGAGTTAATAAGGGTGTCATATTTTTCTTCATAAGTGATGGATGTTGTTCCCACATTTGTCGGAACCCTTTAACCCATCAAGATTAGAATGAATAGTTAACATACAATCACATGCCAGATTAAACACAAAAAGTTTACTCCCTTCACCACTAAGGTAATGTCTATGAGGAATACACCAACCAAGTGTTTCCTATATCTAAATACACTAATCATCACTATTTGTGAGTTCCAAAAGATTAGTACACTACATTTTCAATATATTAGGGATAGCTCATTGCGTCCCTCGAAACACTTCTATCTGATCACCCAAGATCACTAGCATGAGAGGATTACAAACATAGTTTATGTGATTTTATGTCCTTTAATCTTTATTCATGAACATGTAATCAACTATATATAGATTCTTTTTTGATGTCTCACTTCGATCTGTAGATATAATACACTTTTCTGTGCACTGGTGTTTCCTGAACATTTCCATTACAAACCGTCCTTCTTTCTCCACGAACTATACTATTCCACATAGAACATGTGCTTCATGTACCAACTACATGTACCACATCCATGTAAGACCTCCATGTACTGCCCCTATGAACCACATTTGTATACCACCTCTGCATAATACTTATACGAACCATTACTCTATACAACCTCCACGTACAACTTCTTATCCATAGACCAACTCATCCTACACAATCTAACTTCTTCAACCCTTCCTCTATGAACCATATCAAATAATTCATTTTATTTATTATGCTTCAGTTCACTACAAAACCCCATATGTGGACCATCTCCATTTACCACTTCCCCTTTTGTAGAATCCTCATTCTGAACCTCTTCTTGTTCACGGGGTTGTTATCCTACAAAAAACTATGTAATTCAAGGAATTCCTATAGTATTCATAATAAAATTATCTATAATTACAGAAAGGATTAGTGAACCTTATATATGAAAATATATTAAAAAATATACTAATCCATTTTATGTAAACATTTTATACATTTCAACATTCACGACTTACGTCACCTTCCACGAACTATTATTCCGTCCACATTCCTCACACATCTACTCTTCCATCACAATTCCTCAAATCACTACCTCCTTTATGGAAATCTTATCCAACCCATATACCATAATCCTTTAGTGAATCAGTTTCCTCCCATGAACTACCAGCCACCATTTGATCTGTTTTATCTATGTAGTCTGAATAGTGATCCAATGTGGAAGTCCATACATTGAATTTTCACTTTAAAATTATTAGTAACTCATATGCAGTCTGCGAAATATACTTTTTAGTATAATAACCAAGATATTTATAATCCATTTAATAAAACCATACTTTCCAAAAATAAAAAATCCATATTTTGAAGCCCAAAAATTGAAAAACACTAGGGAACAACACCACCTTCAAAACTAATTTCATCTTGCACTATAATATTCATTCCATGAAAACTATAACACCCCAGTTAAATAAATAATATGACATATTTTATATTTATCCCTATTTGAGAAAAAAACGTTAATTTTACTTTAAAGGGGTTTTTGTGTTCGATAGTGTACCTGATACGCAACAAAGAGTTTCTTTGAAATCATACATTGCACACTAGTAATAAAATAATATTATCTTAAATGGTAGTCAACGACTAGCAATTATAATGGCGGAAAAGAAAATAAATAATTAAAAAATCATTATATATGTTTGTCAAATATTTTTACTTTTATCCAATAAATTTTAGAGGCGTAAAATGAAAATGAATCCAAGTTTAAGCATAAATATTATAATATTCTTTAAAAGGTCGATTAACCGCCTTTTGATGGAGAACCCTTTTTAAATATACTTTTGACAATTTTATATGTTCTATTTGAAAAAATAGAATCCATCTTTAGAATCTAGACAACAAAATTTACTTTTTACAAATTTTGGGTATTTTCCGATAATGTTCATTTTTTATTGAATAGTGAAAATTGTTGTATTTTAACTCAAAACCTCTTTTTAATCTAATTTTATATATGATTAGATTATCTTTTGAATTTATTTTAAAGTTAAATTAGAATATATTTTTACCACTTAATAAAATAGTGGTCATTGGATTTAATTTCACTTTGAAATTGGACTTAAACTAGTGTCAATCATTTGATACTTTTTGTTTCATAATAACACACTATCTGTTTTGAGAGCGGAAATTAATTATTAAATTAAATAATCCAACTTATATGTTTTGAGTTTTGTAAAATAGACATCATTTTTTAATTTGGAATATCATATATATCATTGGGTGAGTTGTTTGTAATTTTCGGAAAAACATCAATTTTTGATGAATAGTGAAACCACTAAGTGGTACATAAAAAACTCATTTTTCGTTTAAAAGAAATTTTACCGCCTCTGTGACTTGATTTTCAAAAATACGACATAAATGGTTGTCATTAAGAAGTAAAATGTGGTTCAATGGGATTAAAATTATTTTTTGTGAATAGTAACTTTTAAGTTTTTAATCGCGATTAGAGGTAATTAGTGCAGTTTAAGGTAAAAATAATGTATTAATAATATGAAATGACCATGACACATGTCCTACCGTTATTTTATGTGTCATGGCCGACCAAGAAAATCCATGGGTCATCTTGGGGACCCCATGGAGCCACTTTGGTAGGAAAATTACATTAATAATGTTTTATTTAAAGTTAAAATAAAAATATCACAAACATGAGTTGTTTTACTAAAACAATTTTAAATGGGATTATAAAAGTCATATTTTTTACTATAAATATTCATTATAAATCTAAATATATTTCCTACATCATGATTGTTTTTTTGTAATTTTTAAATTTAAATAAATTAAGTTATTTATGACACCATGATGATGTTGTGATTACCTCATTATTTAACGATTTAAATAGAATGAAATGATATTGTAAAATATAAGACCTACACTTGTCAAAAACCAGTTGTATTTGTGTATTACGAACACTTATCACCTAATCCTAGAAATATATAATTTTTTGACCTTTAAAATCTGGAAAAAAATTATAATAAAGTAACCTTTTATAACTTTCCAAGAGTTCCCATCCTCTCCTATTATAAAAGGCCCCCAACTCTACCACCTTACCCACACCACTTAAGCCTTTTTCTAGGCCAAAAACTATCCATTTTGTCTCTAAAGATCCATATCATACTCCTAGAAGCCTAACATTGGGAAGAAGTCTTCCAAAGGAAGACTTTGAGCTCAAATCAAAAAGAGTTACATGTTTTAAAGGTAGCGTCTTCTCTTGTGTTCTTATGTTTTATTTTTCTTCTCCAACCCTATAAACTATTTTTATTACTTTCTTTTGTAACAACACCAGTATCTAAAAAATACTAGGATTTTTTTTTTGAATGATTTGAGCTACACTTACACACACTTTCGTCAAATGGTTAAAGAACATACTGTTTCGGTGGATGGTGAATTTCTGCCTCACGAAGCGATGACTGTTCAATATTCTCTTAACACCTTTCATGGTGTCCATTATGATGTCACTATATTTTATATATTATATATATGGTATTTATGTTTTCTATATGCTTATGAATTTAATATTTAAAACATTCCTTTATTCTTTTCATGTTATGAAAATGCGATAATTTCATACGAGGAAGTGTGGACTACCGCCCCCTCAAGTGATGTGACTCATTCATGCAATACATGGAATGTATAATGAATGAAATTAATAAACAAATGTGACCTATATATAATATATATTATACTGGAATTATAATATATATATCTCTAAATTATTTTTAATTCCATTAATATGACAAAGAAATGAATGTAGTGTTCTTGTGTACATACGACCTACCGTCTCCATGAACGGTGAATTTCATTTATTTTTATCTCAAAATGTTATGGAGTCGTATAAAATGAATATTTACTGGATATATATGATACTTAAATCATTAATACTATTTTGGAAATTATTTACTTATAACTACATGGACAATCATTTTCAAACAAGTTCATTTTTGACTCATGAACAAACATCAAAAAAAATGTCTAATATGATCTCACATTATTAACCAATTATTATAAAATTATAATATGTGATATGAACTGAATAATAATCCTTAAAAGTGTTAATTAAGATATTATAAATTAACCAATGTTTATTATTCAGTAATATAATGAAACGAACAAGATAAGTCAGATTTGAGGTAAGAGATCCTACCCCTCTCTTTCTTATTAAGTAAACTCTTTTATGTCATTCCTTTCAAGATCATCTTTCATATGATTGAGATTCTCTTTTTAAATAAACATAATGTAATTTTTATTTTCATATTATGAGAGACCCTATTTTCTCTCATTAATCCATTTTTCAAGATTTGATTGGCGCTGTTAGGCTGTGGAATTTTCGTAAGGGATCCATCCTCTCTCTTTATTTTTAAATAATCTCTTTTATGTAATTTCTTTTAAGATCATATTTATTATGTTTGGGGATGTTATTTTATATTCCTAATACTTTAATTTTTATTTTCATATTATGAGATACCCCATTTTAGCTCATAATTCCATTTTTGGAAGTTTAAAGTGGAGCCGTTAGGCTGCCGAGTTTTTGTAAAGGATTTTTCATCTCACTTTTATTCTCGTGACATTTATGCTACGTTTGCCACTATTTCCTTTGAGTGGTGTATGTACATAAAATTATTATACACTTTTTTTAGTATAATTTCATTTATCGATATTTACATATTCACTGTATGACCCTTCTTTCATGTGGTGTACGTTTCGAAAGTTACCTAACTCTGTAAGGGGACCTTTCACCCTCCTCTTTTTAAAAGACTTCTTCTGTTATATCTTTTAATTCACATACTATTATGTCGGGATATTTTCTTCTATATCCTTGTTTATGTAAATTTAATGTCCATGTTATGAGATACCATTTTCTCTCTCATCAACTCATTTTCTGAATTTTAAAGTGACGTCGTTTGCCTGTCAGATTTCTGTCAGGGAACTTCTTAACCAACTTTCAATTCATTGGGATAAACCTCTACATTGTGATTTTATTATGCCAAGATTATGTGTGGAATATCTATGTTTTAATTTCCACAAACCATTCTGTGGATATACTATTTTTATACATAATCATCTCATTGATAAATTCTTACGATCTTTTATGGGAAATCATATCTCAATCTCATTTTATTGAGTTAAATATCTATGTCATTGGTTTTGTTTTTCCATGATTATGTGTGAATGACATATGATTGTATCAAACATAATATAAACTTCTATTGGCTATATTTATATTTCTCACACATAATTATGTGATAGATTTATCCTTAATTTAAGGATACCATCTTTTTAATGGATTCCATCTCAATTTACATTTCCATTGAGACTTGATTGTTATTATGCACCAATTCACTCTTATATGGTGTGTAAAATGTCCTTTGACTTATTATATCATGAATACCATTATTCTCATGATATTATAATGTTCGGATTAAATGTTATACCACAATTATTTTTATTCAAGAGACTCTCATTTTGTTAAAAACTCTTTAACAAAAATGTCATTTTAAATGTTTTAAAGATTCATTATTCTAAATCATTATCTTTAATTTCCATGTTTTCAAATTGGTTTTAAGTATTTTTTTATATATACATTAATTTTTTACAATTATAATTCCATTAAAAGCTTCGATGTGGTATGGGACACTTTGATTCAAAAATCTCTTTTAAATTATTTTTGAAAATGTATTGATTAATTCAATATCTTGGAATTACTTATTGTGATTTCAAAAGAAATGTTGTTATTGAAATGTTTATATATTCAATATTTTATGTGTAATGATGGTACTTGGAAATTTTACGGGTGGTTACATGATAAACCATTTGACGAGTGGTGCCATGAATACCAGGACGTGTGGTTACATTATAACCCCCAATGCATTGTGTATGGAAGTCGATCGTATGGATATTCCATTAAGTATGTGTGGAACTAGACCATATGGTTATTCCATTTAAGTATATTTATGTTTCAAGTTACCCTTATATGTTATGTGTTCTTTATATGTGTTTTGTGGTAATCATTTGGTTACAAAAGGGTAATTAATGGTCTTTTATTCCGTAAAGAGTTTTTACTACATCATAAAGGTGAAAAATATTACTTTGGTAAAGTACTCATGGTTTACTTTTTGTTTTTGAAAAACTAACAGTTTTCCATCTTTGTGTATCCTTTAATGGGCTTTTTATGCTCATCCCATGTTTTTGAAATGTTTTCCACATGACTTAAAGATGAATAGGGTCAAGGATGGGATTAATGAAAGACATTGTATCTAAAACATGGAACTAGAAATGTTTCTTTTTAAGTGTTTTTTTATTTTATGGAAACATAGTAGAAGTATCTACTATGTAATCTTTTTAGATGTAATTGTTATGACCTAATTATATAAAACTGTAAACCAGAAAAGATCCTTTATGTGAATTATTCATTTAATTCCTGATTTAGTAATGTTTAAGGCTGGGGCCTTATAGTTGGTATCAGAGGTCGGTTTAGATAACTATAGAAGTTAGGGTATTCTCTAAGCATAAGTGAAATTACCATAATGGTTAGGATTTCATAAAGACTCCTAGTTTTAGATAACGTGAATGAGTAAGTATATCATAGTGTTTATATTTTTAATTAGTACATGATGGTTTTTTATACACTAACACTGACCTTTTTGGTTTTAGTAAATGGATGGATCTAGCAGGCACCACAGTAATAGTGGATGTGAAGGAAACTATGATAGTTTTCTGAGCGACTAACTGAAAGATATGGGAGCTACAATGAAAACTCTTGTGTTTATCCACAACCAACTATCTGGAGCCATGATTTACCACATAAACCATAGTGATTTCTATAAGGCATCATATATGCGAGAAACAAATCCCTACGGAACTACAGGAAATAATCATAAAGGTAAGTGTGTTCAAAAACCTATGTGTTAAAGATGTGGAAATAAACACCTAGGAAAATGTTTCAATGGGACCGAAATATGTTATAGATTTGGAAATAAAGGTCATAAATCAATAACTTGTCATCGAAAAAGGAAGAATCCAGTTGAATCATGGAAAGGGAAAGAAGTTATTTTTGAGGGATCGATTAAATGTTTTAAATGTGGTGTGCATGTTCATTATGAAAAAAAATTTACAATGAAGAATTTTCGGGAATGGGATCACCAAGATCGTACAAATATTTGTTTACCAATACCTAATGCCATTCCGATTGAGGATGAAGAAACTGACAGTGACCAAACAAAGTTATGGATTATTTCTTAACATCTATTTTCCTATTTTGGAATCATAGGATATGATTCATGATTTTGTTTGTAGGATAGAAGTATTTCAGAATAAGTTGGAAAGGAATGGTTAATGGATCATGAAGAATGTTGAATGAGTTAGAAGTCAACACATAAGGGCTTCAAGAGTTATGGTGAAATTCTTAAGAGTATTAAGTCTCTTTTTTGATGGGGATTACATTAGAACACATTTTATAGTATGTGTAACCCTGAAGTTTGATATATGAAAATTCTATTCATGGAATAGTTATTTGTTCTTTTGTGGACATAGTTATAAAGAACCATTTGGGTTTATATGATCCTTACTTTTCTGGTAATTATCGGTTACTATATGTTATAATGGAAAGTGAATGGCATGAGATAAAATTTAGGTTAAATTATGTTATGGTTATTTTTGATGATTTTATCTCTTTTTTTGGAATGATTTAAGAATTATATAGTTTTTAAAAAGGAAAACATGCAGATCTTGTGACAACCCGTCATGTCGGACAAAACGGTGGGAATCAAACCCACAACAAAAGTGTGACTGGTATTTATCATCTAACACTGGACTACGTGAATTCCCTGGTTATTTTGACTAATTCAATTTAGTTATATGATTTTATGAATTAAGAGTAAGTTGATTTTGGGTTATCTATTGAAATTATTATCCTATCATGGAGGATATGTGATTAGGTTAATTAATTTTCAATACGAGACTTTAAGAGAAATTGATGTTGTTTGTAGATAAATGTTACGATTTAACTTAGAAGACTATGTGAAGAAATCCATCAAATATTTAGGTTTCAATCTTGGTTTGGTTTAATTTTGGTCTTCGTTGAAAATTAGGCCTTGTTGGACAAATTTTGGAGATTAAGAATAAATTTCCTTTTTATAAAGGATTATCCATTTTGGGTATTGTCTGATCTCATACTAACCTTTTTTGTTTTAGTTTTGGTTAAGGTCTAATGAAATGGGAAGTATAAATATCTCTTTTGTGGATTAGGTGATTCCCTAGAAGTTTATTATAGCTATCTTAATGTAAACAAGTCATCCTAAATAGTCATCTTTTGGAGAAAATATGAGTTCTTGTAAGAAATCTAGTAAAAGTTGAAAGTCAACATGTCAATTAATTATGTTTTCTTATGTTTTAGTTAAGCTCAGAAATAAATTCCTCAATGAAAAGTAACTTAAAAAAATGTAATCAGTTAACTTTTCCTACCGGGGAATCCAATACCGTTTAACCCATCACAAGTTTGTGATTTTCTGGTGGTTAACTTTCTTCTAAACATGTTTTCATACATGGAATCCTATTATGGGTTAACACGTGTGACCATTGTACTTCCCATTCTTTATTTTAATGTGATAGTTTAATTTACTCCTTTTCCGATGTGGGGATTTCAATGAAGTTTCCAATCCCAATTTTAAAATTGCATGGACGGAATTCCCAAGAGGGGGGAAGGATGTAACACCCCATGTAAATAGTGAATATGAAATTTTTTATATTTATCCCTATTTGTGAATAAAATTTTAATTTTACTTTAAAGGGGTTGGTATGTTCAATAGCATACCCGATACGCAACAAAGAGTTTCTTTGAAATCTTACGTTGCAAACTTGTAATAAAATAATATTATTTTAAATGGTTTTTAACTCCTAGCCATTGTAATGGATGGAAAGAATTAAAATAACTAAAAAATGATTATATATGTTTGTCAAATATTTTTACTTTTATCCATTAAATGTTAGAGGCGTAAAAGGAAAATGAATACAATTTTAAGCATAAATCTTCTAATATTCCTTAAATGTTCGATTAACCGCCTTTTGATGAAGAACCCTTTTTAAATATACTTTTGAATATTTTATATGATCTATTTGACAAAATGAAATTTTTTCTTAAGAATATGGACATCAAAATTTACTTTGTTTGAATTTTTGGTATTTTTCCGATAAAGTTCATTTTTTAATGAATAGTGAAAAATGTTGTATTTTAATTCAAAACCAATTTTTTATCTAATTTTTTATATGAATAGATTATATGTTAAAATTTTTTTAATGTTAAATTAGAATATATTTTTACCATTTATTCCAATAGTGGTCATTGTAATTAATTTCACTTTGAAATTGGACTTAAACTAGTGTCAATATTTTGATACATTTTGTTCATAAAAACACGCTATTTGTTTTGACAGTGGGAATTAATTATAAAATTAATTAATTCAACTTATATGTTTTTAATTTTTTAAAATAGGAATCATTTTTGAATTTGGAATATCAAATATAGCTTAGGGTGAATTTTTGGTATTTTTCTGAAATACTTCAATTTTTTATGAATAGTTAAACCACTAAGTGGTACTTAAAAAACAGATTTTTTGTTTAAATGAAAATTTACCACCTCTGTGTCATAAATTTCAAAAATCCAACATACATGGTTGTCATTAGGAAGTAAAATGTGGTTCATTGGTATTAAAATACTTATTTGGTGAATAGTAACGTTTATGATTTTAATCGTGAATAAAGGTAATTAATGTAGTTTAAGATAAAAATAATGTTTTAGTAATATGAAATTACCTTGAAACATGTCCTACAATTATTGGATGTGTCATGGACGGACAAGAAAATCCATTGGTCCACTTGGGGACCCCATGGAGCCACTTTGGTAGGAAAATGAAAATAATAACCTTTTTTTTAAAGTTAAAATCAACATATCACAATCATGAGTTGTTTTACTAAAACAAGTTATGAATGGGGTTATACAAGTCATATATTTGACTATAAAATTCATTATAAATATAAAAATATTTCCTACATCATGATTTTTTTTATAATTTTTAGACATTAAAGAAATTAAATTATTTGTGACACCATGATGATGCAGTGATTACCTCATTATTTAACAATTTAAATAAAATGAAATGATAATGTAAAATCTAAAACCTAAACTTGTAAAAACCTATTGGATGGGTAGATTTATAACTATTATCACCTTATCCTCGAAATATATAATTTTGGGACATTTATAATCTGAAACGAATTTTATAATAAAGTAACCTTTTATAACTTTCCAAGAGTGCCCCTCCTATCCTCTTATAAAAGGCCCCCACCTCTACCACCTTACCCACACCTCTCAAGCCTTTTTCTTGGCCAAACCCTGCCCATTTTGTCTCCCCACACCCCTATATTACTCCTATAATCCTCACATTGGGCAGAAGTCTTCCCAAGGAATCCTTTGAGCTCAAATAAAAAAGAGTTACCCGTATTAAAGGTAATGTCTTCTCTTGTGTTCTTATGTTTTATTTTGATTATCCAACCCTCTAAAGTCTTTTTATTCCATTATTTTGTAACAAAAACAGTATCTTAAATATACCAGGATGTTTTTATGTGAAGGATTAGAGCTACACTTTCACACACATTCGTCTAATGGTTAAAGAACATTCTATTTCTGTGGATGGCGAATTTCTGCCTCAGAAAGCGATGCTAGTTCAATCTTCTCGTAACAACTTTAATGGTTGCCATTATTATGTAACTATATTTATATATATGATATATATGGTATTTATGTTTTCTATATGCTTCTTAATTTTATATTTAAAACATGCATTTATGCTTTTCATGTTGTGAAAATGCGATAATTTCATACGAGGAAGTGTGGACTACCACCCCCTCAAGTGATGTGACACGTTCATGAAATACATGGAATTTATATAAAATGAAATTAATGAAAATATGTTACCTATATAACATATATATTATACTATAACTAGAATATATATATATATATCTCAATTATTTTAAATTCCATTAATATAACAATGAAATAAAAGTAGTGTTCATGCGTACGTACGGCCTACCTTCTCCATGAACGGTGAATTTCATTTATTTTTTATCACCAATTGTTATGGAGTACTATAAATTGAATATGTCCTGGATATATATGATATTTAAATCATTAATACTATTCTGGAGAAGATTTAATTATAACTACATGGAAAATCATTTTCAAACAAGTTCATTTTTGACTCATTTACCAAACATAGAGAAAAATGTCTGATATGAACTCACATTATTAAAAAGTTATTATAAAATTATAATATGTGATATGAACTGAATAATAATATTTAAAATACGTCCTTAAGCTATTATAAATTGACCAAAGTTTATTATTCAGGAATATAGAGAAACGAACAAGACAAGTAAGACATGAGGTAAGGGATCTTACCCCTCTCTTTCTTTTTAAGTACACACTTTTATGTTATTCCTTTTAAGATCAACTTTCTTATGATTGGGATGTTCTTTTATATTAATCATACTGTACTTTTTATGATCATATGATGAGAGACCCTATTATCTCTCATAAATCCTTTTTGGTTGTTTTGATTGATGCCCTTAGGCTGCCGAATTCTCGTAAGGGATCCAACCCCTCTCTTTCTTTTTAAGTACTCTCTTTTAAGTCATTTCTTTTAAGCTCATCTTTATTAAGTTTTGGGATGTTATTTTATATTACTCATACTGTAAATTTTATTTTAATATTATTAGAGACCCTATTTGATATCATAAATCCATTTTTGAATGTTTTAAGTGGCGCTGTTAGGCTGCTGGGTTTTCGTAAGGGATTTTTCATCTCAATGTTATTATCTTGTCATTTATGCTACATTTTCCACTATTTCCTTTTATTGGTGTATGTACTTCCCATTATTATCCACTTTGTGTTGTATAATTTCATTTATGGGTATTTACATCATCATTGTATGAACCTTCTTCCATGGGGTGTACGTTTCAAAATTTACACAACTCGGTAAGGGGACCTTTCACCCTCCTCTTTTTAAAAGACATATTTTGTTATGTATTTTAATTAACATACTATTATGTTGGGATATGTTCTTATATATTCTTATTTATGTAAATTTTATGTCCATGTGATGAGATACCATTTTCTCTCTCATCAACTCATTTTCTGAATTTTAAAGTGACGTCGTTAGGCTGTCAGATTTCTGAAGGGAACTTCTTAACCCACTTTCAATTCAGTGGGTTAAACCTATACTACATGATTTTAATATACCAAGATTATGTGTGGAATCTCTATTTTGTAATTTCCACAAACCATAGTCTGGATATACTATTTTTACACATAATTATCTCATTGATAAATTCTTACGAACATGTATGGGAAATCATAACTCATTCTCATTTCATTGAGTTAAATTACTATGTCATTGGTTTTGTTTTCCATGATTAAGTGTGAATGTCCTATTATTGTTTCACATGTAATATCAACTTATATTGGGTTTATTTATATTTCTCACACATAAATATGTTATAGATTTATCCATAATTTAAGGATACAGTCTTTATAATGTATTTCATCTCAATTTACATTTCCATCGAGACTTCATTGTTATTTTGCACCAATTCACTCTTATATGGCATGTATACTTCCTTTGGCATATTATATCATGAATCCACTTATTCCCATTATATTATAAAGTTAGGATTAAATTTTATTCGACAATTATTTGTATTCAATAGTCTCTCATTTTTTAAAAAACTCTTTAACAAAAATATTGTTTTAAATGTTTTAAAGATATATTCTTCTAAATCATTATCTTTAATTTCAGTGTTTTCGTAATGGTTTTAAGTATTTATTTATATGGACATTAATGTTTTAAAATTATAATTTCATTAAATGCTTCAAAGTTGTATGGGACACTTTGATTCAAAAATCTATTTTAAATGATTTTTGAAAATGGATTGATTTATTCAATATCTTGGAATTACTTATTATGATTTCAAATGAAATGTTGTTATTTAAATGTTTATATATTCAATACTTTATGTGTAATGATGGTACATGGACATTTTACAGGTGGTTATATGATAATCCATATGATAGGTGGTGCCATGAATACCAGGTTGGATGGTTACGTTATAACCTCCAATGCATTGGGTATGGAAGCCGACCATATGCCTATTCCATTATGTTTGTGTGGTTGTTGACCGTATGGTTATTCAATTTATGTATGTTTATCTCCCAAGTTACCTTTATATGTTATGTGTTATTTGTATGGGTTTTATGGTATTCTTTTGGTTACAAAAGGGTATGTAATGGTCTTTTATTCAGTGAAGAGTTTTCACTACTTTATAAAGGTAAAAAGTATTACTTTGGTAAAGTACTCATGGTTTACTTGTTGTTTTTGAAAAACTAACATTTTTCCTTCTTTGTGTATCCTTTACTGGGCTTTTTATTCTCATCCTAAGTTTTTGAAATGTTTTCCACCAGCCATATGGATGAATAGGGTAATGGATGGGATCAAGGAAATACATTCTATCTAAAACATTGAAGTAGACATGTTTCGTTATAGGTGTTTTTTATGGAAACTTAGTAGAAGTGTCTACTATGTAATCTTTTGAGATGAAATAGTTATGACCTAATTCTCTAATACTCTATACTTAAAAAGACCCTCTATGTTAATTATTCATTTAATTCATGATTAAGTAATGTTTATGGTCGGGGCCATATAAAAACTATCTAATAATATAGGTCAGTATTGAAAACAAACATAAATCATACTCCATTTACCGAAAATAACAACCCTGGTTCCAACAAATTCTCTTTGATGATAATTAATTATGGATATCTCAATTTTTGTATTTTGAGGATATACTTATCATTTGATAGTTCATCAGAGTAACTCTACAGCACACATAAATGAATAATAAATGGAGTTTTTAGTTATTAAAAATACATTATATGTTTATAACCATTACAACAAATCAAATAATAGATAATACAAGAATCTAATTTTTCAATCAATTTTTTTTTCAAGATTTTATCAATTTTTAATTCATTTACAATGTAATGATCCGTACTCTAGTAACCTCGAGCCAGTGGATACATTATTACACTGGAAATATATAAAAGAAATAATATAATAATGTACCATATAGTTTAATAATTTTTTTAAACTATTACATACCTGATTTCCACATACATTTTAAAACATAAAATACAGAAATGTTTTCCAAGAGAACACAATATTTCCTCTTAGAATATCCATACATATCAATTTGAGAATACTTAATTGTATCCAATTTATAATATAACATAATAAAGGGGTGAGAAAATGTACTCAGTAGAGGTAAGAATATTGTAGATGTTATTATGAATAAATACACATAATCAATATGTAATGTTAAATAGATGAAACACATTCCATTTAGATAAAAACGTAATCGTAATATCATATGACTACATCATGAAAAAACACATCCATATAAATAATCAAAATAGCACGAAAATAATAGATAAATATTATAACTAATTGAATTATCAGTTGTGCCTGATTATCTAAATTTATGATGAGGTAATTTAAAATTTCATTCATATGAATCATATTGTCCAAGAATTTCACAAGAGAGTTTAAATCTATTAGAAAACTCCATCTAATTTGGAGAACTGATTTTTCTCTTGAGGCTTATTGATTAATTGAGGGAATATCTATAATTAGGGATGAACCATTAATTACTATATCGAATTCACTCCTTATATAAAATGAGTGAAACCTAATCAATATAAAAATTCATATTGAAAAATGAACATAAGACATGTCAATACTTACTCCAATCAATGAAACATAATCATAAACCATCCAGATTAATATTTTGTGAATGTGTATAAATATTTTTAAATAGACCCTTTTCACATTTTCGAGGAAAGTGGTGGTCAAAGTGGGATTAAAGTGAGTTTGTAGGGGTTTGAATGTGAAATCATGTAAATAGGAATATAACACACCATAAAATCTTTATAGGTGGTGTATTTGAGTTATATGGCAGATGGAGTATGGTTCATGTGGTGTTTCATTATGTGTGCATAATGGTGTATAAATGCTTGGAGGTGATGTGATTTTTAGTGATATCTGAATCCCATTATTTTTATGACATGTATGTGTTAAATGTCATTTAAATTCTATGTGGAATAAAACATATATCAAGAGGCCTCATCTTTTATAAAAACCTATGACTAACACTTAATTCCATGAGATCCAATAGCACTCTTTTCTCTGTTTTGGGGTTCCATTGATGGGGGTTGATCATTGGATTCCCATAATTGATTAGTGGCGATTCAAGGAATTTTATATGTGTTTTCTTATGGTCTTTAATTAGATTCATGAATTTTTTTTATTGTGACTGTGGATCATCTCCCATGTTTCTAATGGGGTTTTCTTGGTTTTTTTTGGTTTGGTTTTACCATGATGTCCTTGGATGGATGCGGCTTCATAATAAAGAGGAGAGTAGGATCCCCAATGTTCTTATATTATCACAATTTAATGATGATGACTTTGATGTAGGGGATTGATTCAATATCATTAATTAATATGATATTGTAAATTGGGAATAGTTTATCCCATTGTATTTCATTTTATTTTATATAATAATGATTTACCCAGATAAATAATTTTTTAATAGTGATCTCATTTTGATGTTCTTTGTACTATGAAAATGATTTCCACTTGATTTTCTAGATAATTTTATATCTATTTAAATATTTTTAGCATATTTTTATGGTTTGAATTTATATTGATTTCTGATAAATAATCTAATTACATTATTAATTAATAATTTATTAGATTAATAATATAATTATTATGCTAGTTTCTATAATGTGTTTTTTGTAATTTGATGTTGCTCAATTTTTTGAAAGAGATTTTTTATTATATAATTGGTTATTCAATGAGATGATTAAATGAGTTAATGAACCAGAGTCATGATGTTTCTATTTTATAATAATATAACAAATATTAACTGATAATGGTACGTATTTAGGTTTATTGAAATTGTAATAAATTCAAATAGATTGTTTATAATTTTAAAACATGTTACAGTTTGATGTCATAGATTCATAGAGTCAGTAACAACTAATAATGAATCTATTAATTCAATAAGGAATAAGAATAGGTTTTCTTATAATGAAAATTTATAGGACAAGAGTATTTCACATTCATGAGATGGTCAAGGGCCTTTTATGGAGCTGTGAGATCTTTTTTTATATAATTGTCAAATGGTTTATATTGAGGGCCGAATTGACTTGTTGTTTAATCGTGTCTGTTCTTGATACTTTTGTTATGTGATATTATTATGTATGATCCTTGGATGGTTGATTTTATATAGGTTTTGGAATTACCAATGTGATGTGACCGTGGTATTTCTTATATTTGGATGATTGATGTGATGTGTTCGGGAAGACCTGGATGATGTGGAAGTAGTTAATACATATGATAGTGAGATGCATCCGGATGTTCATGTGGATTTTAAGGATGGAACTAGATGATATATTATAGGATGACTGTAGATTAGTATTTAATGTTATTTTGAGAGTTAGGATTCTTATTTAAAAATTTCATTAATCGAGGATCACATGTTTTTATTTTTATCTAATAATACTTCACCACCACTTGAGGTATTTGGATGTGGATTCTTGAAATTTCCCATTGTTGGTATCTTAAGATGGATTTCCTAGAGTACATAGATTATGGAATTATTCTAATAATGACTAAATAATTCTAAACTTGTGAGGTGGGTGTTCTTGGAATGAATGTTCAAAAATATATTAATTTTGGTAAACAATATACTCGGTATGGATTATTTATAGAGTGCATGGATTTTACTATGTTTTTTAATGTAGTATAATTCGTAATAATGATAATTTATATTTAAAATATTATTAACTAAATTATTTAATGTGAATATTTCATGGAAATATGTAATTTAATGCTCTCTTTTAAATTATTTTGTGCATATAGGATATCCTTTCATAGTTGAGGAAACTGATATTACTTGAAACATTAACTACATTTGACTATTAAACTTTTATATTACTATATTTTGGTTATAGAACAAATTATATCCATTATATATTGTGATTTCATACCCATCCACACCCATTCCTGTTAGGGAAATTAAATCCTATTGGACTCTAGGAGGGTTTTGTCCTCAATGTCCAGATGTGCGGATGGATGAATGAATAACCCTATGTCCCTTATATCTTCTATTAGTATTTACATGAATTGGTATGCATGAAAAAAAGTTTACTCATAAATTTTTTAAGAGGGTTGTAATGGGCTGTGGTTATTTTAGACACATTTATTACAAGATATAGAATTGAAATAATTATTAAAGGAATGACACCAATATATTGTGATGGGTTGAGGTACGCACTTAGTGTTTCTATTATATTGGCTTAAGGTATAATACCAAATGTATAATACATATCATATATGTTTTAGTGGCTGATGAAAAATAACTAGTATGTATATATGAATACATGATATGGGTTGATTTGATAATGTGATGCGTGTGGTTCCTTTGGTGATCCCTTGATGATGAGTCATTGGACTGATCTATTTTGGAGAAATATGGAGAGGTTCATTACAGAGTGGTATCAAATATTCAGGATGGGGGTATGCAATAGTTTTGAGTTAGAAATAGGTCAGGTTTAATGGGTTGGTATGGAAAATATGTCAGCTATGTTAATTTGGTGATGTAAACACAGGAGAACAACTAATAAATTAAAATTTAGGTCCCCTTATGATCTGGTGCATGAACCATTAAGTCTAATGGACAGAATAATTGATTTTTTGCTAGTTATAGGTTAGATACATAACAAAGGATCCTGCAACATTTTTATTATTCTTATGTTTGATATTGGTAGACCATGGAATAATTTAAGACCTTAACAATACGATAAAATCTATTATTAATTATTATTCTGTATAACAAATTCTATGTTTAGGAGCATTAATAGTTTTTTCTTTTTGCAGGCACAGCTCAATGTCGACATCCAATCTGGGTTCCTAGAAAAATATTTAATAGGATGTGCCATCATATCACTGAAGTCTGGTGGTTGAATATAATAAAACACGGAAGAGGACACTTCAAGAGTTTCAACACCAATATCTATAGAAGAATGAGGGCTCGGTTTTAGATTCTTTCACAAAATACTGGTTGGAATAGGTTGATATTGTAGAGACCCATACATAAGATACATGGATATTACATTACTTTTTTTGAATACTTATTACATAACAAAAACATACACACAAGGACCGTAATAGTCTAGTGTATTCAGAAAATCAGAATATAATCTTCTAATCGTGGTAAAAGATCTTCAACATATCCCATAAAGATATTCCCCTTTTATTTTCATACCTAAAACCTTTCATTAAATCCTGAGGAAAAGAAAACAAATAAAGGGTGAGATCAAATGCTCAATAAGGGTAAGCATGGTGAAAATAGAACAAATCATATACATTTGAACCTAAAAAACAAGAACATAATGTTTAAACATAAAAATCATGAGCAATGTCATAAAACATAAAAGTTCATACGGCATAGATCCTTAATATACATTAATCCTGATAAAATAGCATGGGAATAATAATTTTAATTTTGGAAAAACCATTAATCAGATGATATGATTTAGAAATAATCCAAGGCATTACTACAAAGACCATTATAGTGGACAAAATTCCTTTCTGAATCGAGTTCACTCCTCGTTCCAGTATTGTATTATTGAACTAGATTAACATGTCATTCTAGTCATGTATATCTCATGAGATATAAATCTTTACCCAATAAATTGGTGGGAGATATAGGTCCCACCCATCTCATAATGAAATCACTCTTATGTGTTCCATAATATAATCATAATTCATTCATCATAACCCAAATAATAAAATTGGTTTCATAAACATCATCTCATCATACCATAATCCATATAAAACAAATGGATATAATTTCATCATAATAAGAATCAAACCATGTAATAAATAGAGACATTATACTTGAAACAGACAGATATGAAATAATGTCATCTTAGATGGAAAATGGTTTTGATAAAATTCTTGAAATGAATTTTTTTAGGAAAATATCCTTTCTTCAACAAAATAATTTTCCTCTCACAAAATTCCATTCTATTTTAAAAGAAATGAATTTTGTTGAAAATTTTCATGAATTCATGTAGAGTAAGCATCATAAAAATAAGGCGATATGAAACTGTAAAAATCTGTTCATGTCGTATAAGTTAAAAATAATCATTCTTCTCTTAATTTTGTCAAAAAAGTCAAAAAGTACCTCGTATGGTAACAAAAAAAATATTCCATCCATACGATGTGGTAAATGATAAAAGGGTGAAAATCACTTTAATCATTCATGGATGAAAATTAAAAATTTTATGAAAACATTTTGAGAACATATAGACATGGATGATAAACATAACCCCAGTAAATACTTATGAATTAACAATCTCGGATAAGAATTAGAGTGGAATAATTATCCCTTACCATATGTCCTAATGCTTCGTATTGATCTGAACCTCTTGTATAATGATTTAAATAAACTCATTGACTTATTACACAACCATATTCATTGTTATGATATCATATATGGTTCACTTATGACTCTATATTACTCGTTCATTTGTAAATTCCTTGATAAAGCGTAATTTTGGGTAAAATCGTTTCATTTATCGTACATGTTTTGATTTTTTTTATTACTTATATCCTGATTTACATAATTCTAGAATGTAAAACATTATTTATATATAATTTATATTCATCATTAAAATATATATGATATATCGATAAACGTAATGAAATACACGGTTCATGGTGATGGTAGGTCGTACGTATGCATGAAAGCTGTTTTCCTTTCCTTATTCTCTTGAATGGAAGTATGTAGATGACATATATATATATTCATAAATCCAGTGGAATTATTATTTTATATATACCATTATTATTCATTATATACACTTTATAATCAATCTTGAATGGTTAACATGGAAAATGAATCTCATCGCGTCGTGGAGACAGTAATCTGTACGTATGCACGAGCGATGATATCTTTAGCATAATTATTTAAGTGAATTGGAGTGGATGATATAATATCATAGAATCATTATGATGTTATAATAACCATATATAGTTATTTTTTACACAATTATACCCATACAAAGTAAGGTGGATGTGGAAAAAAAAGATTACCTCACGGCATGTAGATGGTATTTTGTACGTATGCACGCGTGGTGATTTCGTTTTCTGTAGGATGTATAGAAAGTGAAATTGGGTTGTTTCATATTTATAATAACATATCAGTATATTAGTGATACTGAATTTATTACTTTATAATGAAACAACTAAATAAGTGAATATGAAGTTGAAAGAAGCATGAATGAATCGGAAGAAGATATTAACTCTTCTTCGACACACCTCTTTTATGATTTCTCTTATGGTAGTAGAGTAAGCCTTTTGAGAAGACCAAAAACTCTAGATTGTATCTAGGGAAGTGGAGAAGAGAAATGGGCAGGGTTTTTCCGCACTTAAAGGCTCAAAATTGTGTAATTAGAAGTGGGTGGAGGTGCCCTTTTATAAGGGTGGAGAGGGGCACCTTTGGAAACCTCAAAAATATTAATTTAGACATGTTGAAAATTTATTTTAAACCTTATCAATTTGAATTATCCTTATTTAATCTATTTATTTTTATTTATGGTAATAAGTTTATAAATTTTAAATTTATATAAATAATTACTTATGTGCTTTGAATTAACCATAATTAGATACTTTATGATATTTTAGACCATATAAATTTAAATTTATAATTTATAAATTTTTTTGTGATTTTTAAACAATTCTATAATATGTTATTTTTATAAAATAACAATAGTGTCAATTTTGAAACTATTCATTTATATGAATTTAAATAAAATCTATATAAAGGATATATTCGAACGAAAATCTTTAATAGATTCATAACAAGTTATATTTATCTAGAAATGTAGTGGATCACATTAAATAGTTAATTTATTATTTTTAAAACCATTTATTTGATATTTCAATCTAGAAAATAATTTAAACATCACTATTCTGTCACATTTAATGTTAATTATTTAATCCGTAAAAATTATAAATTAATTCACATGATGTAGATAATTTTATTAGATTTAAGAGACTATTAATGTTCGACGTTTTATAATGTTTATCACTAAATTAACATTATTACACTTATATGATTTTAGAGAATGACATATTGTC
Source organism: Viscum album (assembly GCA_963277665.1). Classification (NCBI taxonomy): domain Eukaryota; kingdom Viridiplantae; phylum Streptophyta; class Magnoliopsida; order Santalales; family Viscaceae; genus Viscum; species Viscum album. The sequence continues at coordinate 1,455,301,411 of OY728155.1, forward strand.
GGTTTCTATAGTTTTAATAATAATTACATTTTTTTCATGATCAAAAGTCCATGAAATGAATCTATTTTGACCCTTCGATGATATGGGTCGACTTTTATTCATCCAATAGAATTTTGGAAAGTGTTAGGGTAATTTTAAAATCTTATTCTTAGCCTTAATTACCAAATTTACCTTTAACTGTATAAAATAAAAATTCTCGTAGTTACTATTCATAATATCAAAAAAATACAATTTACCTATTAACATAATTTGAACCCAATAAATTCAAATATGGAATCCGTTTTTCCAAATTTGAAACACAGAAGTTGCAGAAATTAATATAAAATTAATCCCGTTGTTAAGAAAATGAGTTTTAAAAGTTAAAACATTTCCATAGATTGAAATATTATTACCAATGAATTCAATGTAAAATTAATGGTAATGACATACATCAAATTAAATGGTAAATATATATTATATTTATAATTTAAACTTATTCAATATTACAATGTAACCATATAAATTATTGTGATGAAAAAAGATTTTTTAATAAAAATATAATGTGTTTTTTCTATTCATTAAAATATGAAAGATATCAGAATAATATAAAATTTTAATCCAAAGTAAATTTGTATATCATAATTCCAAAAAAGAATTTTTTTGTCAATTTGAACTTATAACCATTTCACAAAATACATTTAAGGTGGGTACGCCATCAAAAGGTGGAAAACTGCATTTTTTAAAAATACTTATTTTACCCAAAAAAATTATTTTGGTCACATTCCATGTTCTAGAAAATGTATAAGATAAATAATAATGTTATAAAATTCAAAATTTAGTTAATACTATTTATAATGGCTAGTCCATAATTATATTATAACAATATACCATTGTTTAGGGAAACATGGTATTATGTACTACACACATTATCGAGGAAGGTTGCGATTGTTTTTAATGCAAGACAAGTCAGGGATGCGTGTAGTGAAAGCTCCTTTTGGTTTAGCGTACATAACTAGAAATCAATGAAATTAAAAAGAATATTTCTAATAAAATCTTGGGTTTTTGCATTCTACCCCTCCTTAATTGAATTTAACCCTCAAAATTCGTTGGGGTTATAAATGGTTTACTGCATAAATGTTTTTTTAATAGAAACCCACATCGTAAAATGGAATACCAAAACTGAACATTAAAAAAAATTATGAAAGGTTACAGTTACACAAATTAACAAATCACTGGGATTCCACATAGGAGAACATAGGTTAAAATATTGATATGGAAGAGAAATCTAACCAACATGTTCTGATGGAGAGTGGTAGAGAATGTGGCTATGAAAAATCAAACAATCACAATAACCAAAATTTCATATGATCTAAGGTACCATCAAATTAATCGGATATGAGGACATTAGGAAAATATTTTTGTTTTTCGAGATCATTTCCCTAATGTTGATGAACAATTTAAAGAAATACTTAATTGATTTTGGTACAATCTCACTGTTGTTTATGCATTGAATAATTTCCACATTATCTCTTAAAAAAGTGATGTTTGAATTTTTCTTCCATCAAGCTTTAGCAGATCATGTGATAGAATGCTAGGTCATTCCATCTGTCTCAAATAAAAGGTTATCAAAAGATATCAAATACCCATAAGTCCATCTATGGTGATGTTAATCATATATGATTCCAAAAATGGACTTATACTTCATCTATCATACCTCTTAATATAATAAAACAAGTTTATACTAACCAAGGTCTTCCTCTAGACCAGTGGTATCTGATAAAGGCATGTTGGACATCGTTTGTAGGTTTGATTCCTGCATGCTTTTCTGATGTGATGGGTTTTCACCCATCCTACAGGTTATCCTTTTTATAGAACTACATTATTATAACATTCCATCTATAATATGAAAAAAATTTCTAGATTTAACAATACTAACTTGTGTCCAATATAATCATTCAAATCATTAGGCTTATCCAAATACTTCTGTCCAAGCTCATAGTATAAATAAAAAATTTACTAGAAATGTCATCTACCGAGAAAGTGAATAAAATCATTTATCCCCCATATATCATATGATATATCTTTTTTGTCACATTAAAAACTTGTGAATACCATAATCATGTATTCTCTTGAAATACCCATTGAATATTAGTGAAAACATGAATGCTGCCAAAATTTAACAGTTTCCACATACCAATATCCCAAAATTTCTATATACTTAAACCATAATAAAACTTTGTCCTTATATCATCCATGTGCTCATTTAATTTTTTTCATTATCCATTCATTATGACCATATCATCTTCATTCCAAAAATATTTCACTTAGTTTTCATGGTTACCTGTACCATATAATTATTGAAAACCACTACCTAGATATTCCAAAATTCCACGATACCATAAATGGGATTCCATGATACTATTTTCAAATCCCATTACACAAACACCTAATCATTACAAAACATCATTTTCATACTCCACATCACAAATAGTGGTCGCATGTGACTTCCCTTTCTCATTTTCCTTAAGAGGTTGATCATGTCAAGAATCATTAACCCTTGGATTAGGGAATTGATTAGCATAATTCCCCATTTCCATGTACTTGAATCATTGGAGTTTTGGTGGAGGGTTATCTGTAGTCTTTTCTCTATTCACGTCACTATAATCCTTTTTCCCATTACTTTGGCACTCACCTTCTTGATGACCATCTTTTCCACACTTGAAACATTTTATAGTACCTTTTAGACAATCTCCACCATGTTTCATTCGACACTTTTATCATAAAGAAACATTGACATTCTTTTCACCGTTGTTTTGAGATTTTTCCTTGAACTCCATATTTTGTTTTTTTCTAAACAATGATATTGATATATAACACTAACATCCATTTCTACCTTGATAGCACAACACAAAAATTCTTCATAGGTACTAAAGTCTCTTATAGCTAATTCTCTTCGAATACTTTTTTTTATGCCACTGAAAAATCAATCAACATTACTTTCAGGTTGGATGATAAACCCAGATTCATACATTGAAAGCATTGTAAAATTCTCTTCATATATACCAAAATATTCATCATCATTCTGCTTAAGCTCAAGTAACTCCTTTTCCATCTTTTTTTGAAGAATACGAGAGAAGTACTTACTAAAAAACATGTTCTTGAAAACATCCCATTCCATGGATTAAATTTCATCTTGGGGCCTTGTATTCTTAATTAGAGTCTACCACTAGTCTAATACACCTTCTAAACGGTAGACATCGAACATAAATTTTTCATGCTCTAAATAGTGAAGTATGGAAAATATCTTTTCAGTGGTAATGATCCATTGTTAGGCAACATGTGGCTCAGAAGACCGACTAAAAGAAGGTGGATGTTTCCTCATTAATGAATCAATAGAATATTGTTCCCTTCTCTGATCATTTGGAAGTCCAGAATGATTCATAACTTGTGTAAGTATAGCAATAATATTTTTTACTCCATCTCCCATAACATTGGTTTTTCGAGGAGGAAAATCCATTCATTTCCGATAAAATTTATCAACACGGTTCCTTTGGGTTCCAGCCATCATCTAAAACCCCAAATGAATAGTTTGAGAGGAAAAAATAATGCTATATAAAAAACATAATAAAGGGGGAGTACCTTAAATATCTAACATCATAGGTTTAATTCTAATATCGTTACGATAATTCTAGGACTATAACCTATAGTTATACTTGTCCTTAGGGACATCCATAGACATATATTAGAAATATCTCTAGGGATCTCAATAATGTTCTCGCATCCTAGTTTCCAAAGGATGAATAAACCTTTCCTCTAATACCAATGATAGAGACCCATAATTAACGTACATAGAAATTACATTATTTTTTATGAATACTTAAGACAGAACAAAAACAGACACACAAGGAACATAATAGTTTAGTGTCTTTGGAATCTCGGAATATATTCTTATAATTATGGTAAAAGATCTTCAAAATCTCCCATAAAGATCATCCCCTATTATTTTTTTAATCTAAAACCTTTATTTAAATCCTGGGGAATTAAAACATATAAAGGGTGAGCTCAAATTCTCAGCTAGGGTAAGCATGGAGAAAATATAACAAATCATATACTTTTGAACTTAAAAAAACTTGAACATAATGTTTAAACATCAAAATCATGAGCAATGACATTAAACATGGATGTTCATAAGGAATAGATCATAAATGAACATTAATACCGATAAAATAGCATGGGAATAAAACATGTAATTGTGTAAAACCATTAATCACATGATATTATTTCCATAGTAGCCATGGAATTTCTTTCAAAACCATCTAAGGGGACAAGGTCCATTTCTGAATCGAAGTCACTACTCATTCCAGCCCTGAATCACTAAACCAGATTAAATTTCCATTCCAGTCATGTATATATCATGAGATATAAATATTTAAACAATTCATTGGATGGAGATATTGGTCCTACCCTTCTCATAATGAAATCATTATTACATGTTCCACAACATTATCATAAATCATTCATACTAACTCAATGAATAAAATGGGTTTCATAAAAATCATCCCAACATAACATAATCTATATAAAACAAATGGATATAATTTCATCATAAGAAGAATCAATCCATTTAAATAATAGAGACATTATACATGAAATATAAACATATGAAATAATGTCATCTTATATGGAAAATGGTATTGATAAAAAACATGATATGAATTCATGAGAAAAATATTCTTTCTTCTTCAAAATCATTTTCTATTCACAAAATTCCATGAATATTTAAAATAAAATAATTTTGATGAAAATATTTATGAAATATTGTAGAGTAATATTCATTAAAATAAGGCGATATGAAACTGTAAAAATATTTTAATGCCATATAAGTTAATAAAAATCATTATTCTCGTACTTTAGTCAGAAAATTCAAAAAGTACATCGAATGGTATACAAATTATATTTTCTTTCCATTCGATGTGGTAAAACTAAAATAACAGTAATAATGACTTTAAACATACATGGATGAAATGTAAAAATTTTATGAAATTATTTTGAGAACATATGGACATGGATGATAAACATAAACCCAGTAAATACTTAGGAATAAACAATCTTGGATAAGATTGAGATTGGAATAATTATCCCTTACCTTACATCTGATATGATTCGTATTTATCATAACCACCTATATAATGATTTAAATAATTCCATTGACTTATTAATGAATCATAATAATTCTTATGATATCATATATGGTTCACTTTTGACATTATATTATCTGTTCTTTTGTAAATTCCATATTAAAGCAGTGTTTTGGGTAAAATCGTTTCATTTATCGTACCTGTTTTAAATTTTTGTTCTTACTTATATCCTGATTTACATAATTCTAGAATGTATAAGATTATTTATATAGATTATATATTCAGCATATAAATATATATGATATATCGATAAACGGAATGAAATACACTGTTCATGGAGACGGTAGGTCGTACGTAAACATGAACCTTCTTTTCCTTTCCTTACTGACTTGGATTGAAGTAACTAGATGACATGTATTTATATATACATAAATACAGTATCATTATTATGTTATATATACAATTATTATTCATTATATACACTTTTTAATCAATCTTTAATGGTTAACATGGAAAATGAATCTCACCGCGTCGTGGAGATGGTAATCTGTACGTATGCACGAGCGATGATATTGTTCCCATAATTATTGAAGGGAATTGTAGTGGATGATATAATATCTCAGAATCATTATGATGTTATAATTACCATATGTAGTTATTATTTACACCATTATAGCAATCCAAGTGAGGTGGTGGTGGAAAAACATATTACACCATGGCGTGGAGACGGTATTCCGTACGTACGCACGTGCGGTTATTTCGTTTTCCATAGGATGGAAAGAAGGTGAAATGGGGTTGTTTAATATTTATAATAACATATCTATATATTAGTGATACTGATTTTATTTATTTATAATTAAACAAATAATGATGAATAATACGAAGAAGAAAAAATCTAGAAAGAATCGGTACAAGAGACTACCTCTTCTTCAACGCACCTCATTTAAGCTTCTGCTTAAAGAAATAGAATTGTCCTTTTAAGAATAGAAAAACCTATAGAATGTTTCAAGGGAAATGGAGACTAGAAATGGTCTGGGTTTTTCTGATATTGTTGGCTCAAAATTGTGTAATGTGAAGAGGGAGGAGGTGCCCTTTTATAATGGATGAGAGGGGCACCTTTGGAAACCTCAAAAATATTAATTTATAATAAATTCAAAACCCACATAAAAAACCGCCCAAAAAGTAATCATATTAGAATATTAGATGAGATAGGGTTGTAATATCATAATAAAATAAAATTTAGACATGATGAAAATTTATTTTAAACCTTATCAACTTGATTTATCATTATTTAAACTATTTAATTTTATTTCTAGTAATTAAATTCTAAATTTTGAATTGATATAATTAATTACATATGTTCTATGAATTATACATAATTAGATAATTTATGAAATTTTAGACCATATAAATTTTAATTTATAATTTATAAATATTCTTGTGATTTTTAAACAATTCTATAATATGTTATTTTTATAAAATAACAATAGTGTCAATTGCGACACTATTCATTTATTTTAAATACAAATAAAATCTACATAGATGATATATTCGAACTAAAAGAGTTAATAGATTCATAAATAGTCATATTTGTCTAGAAAAGTAGGGGAGCACATTAAATAGTTCAATTAATATTTTTAAAACCATTTATTTGATATTTCAATCAATAAAATAATATCAGCATCACTATTGTGTCACCTTTAATGATACTTATTTCATCCCTAAAAATTCTAAATAAATTCACATGATATAGATAATGTTATTATATTATTGGAGACTATTTATGTTCGATGTTTTATAATGTTTATCACTAAATTAAATTTATTACAATTATATGATTTAAGAGAGTGACATATTGTCACATTCTTTAGTTGTAATAGTAATTACATCATTTTCATGTTCAATGGTCCATGAAATGAATCTATTCCAACCCTTAGGTGATATGGGTCGACTTTTATCCATCCAATAGAATTTAAGCAAGTGTTACGGTAATTATAAAATCATATTCTTACACTTAATTACCTGATTTACCTTTAACTATAGTAAATAAAAATTATCTTAGTTAATATTCATTATATCAAAAAAATAAAAGTAACCTATTAACATAATTTGGACCCACTTATTTCAATTTTGGAATCCATTTTTCAAAATACAAAACAAATAATTTGCATTAATTAATTTAAAATTAATCCCGTTGATAAGAAAATGGGTTTCAAAAGTGAAAACATTGCCAAAGATTGAAATGTTTTTACCTATAAATTGAATGCAAAATTAATTATAATGAAATACATTATATTAAATAGTAACAATATATTCTATTTATACATTAAAACTATTAAATATTATAATTTAACCATATAAATTATTGTTAAGAACAATGTTTCTTTTAATAAAAATACAGTGTGTCTTTACTATTCATTAAAATATGAATGTTATCAGAATAATATGAAAATATTATCCAAATAAAATTTTTATATCCTGATTCCAAAAAAGCAATTTATTTTGTCAAATTAAACTTATAAACATGTCAAAACTAGATTTAATGTGGGTGCACCATCAAAAGGCGGCAAATCTGCATTTTTTTTAAAATACCTATTTTACCCGAAAAAATTATTTTGTTCTCATTCCATGTTCTAGAAAATGTGTAAGATGAATAATAATGATATAAAACTCAAAATGTAGACAGTAATATTCATACCGGCTTGTCCATAATAATATTATAACAATATATCATTTCTTAGTGAAACCTGATATCGCGTACTACACACGTTATCGAGAATGGTTGTGATTGTGTGTAATGCAATCCAAGTCAGGGATGCGTGTAGTGAAAGCTCCCTTTGGAGTAGCGTACAACACAAGACATCCATGAAATTAAAAAGAATATTTCTCATAAAATATAGTTTTTTTATAGAGATAATGTTTAATTACATCCATTCTTAGAAGGATCAACTTTTTTCATTGTCTATGATGATGTTCCCTGATTTAGTGAAGTAATGGAGGTTCTTTTTCCAAATATATGGTGAGGATTAAGTATTGTCGTAGGAGAAGATTAGAGACCAGTTTGGAGTAGAGTTCTTTTTGTTGACCATGATGGAGTACTATCACCTAGAACTACTTATACTCTATTAGGGGAGTTTTAATGTGTGATATTTTGGGAACTATTTTAAGAACATTATTGGATATGATTCAAACCTATTTCAAAATGAGGTTTTTTGGGAGTTAGGTTTTGAAGAGAACGTTCACCTAGATATATTGAACCATGTCAACCTGATTATATTGAAGACATATCAATAGGTTTTGACATTAGTAGATATTATTGATAGGATGATGGAATGAAAATGATAATCATGATAGGGGAGTCATCCTGATTCCTTAGGAAGGGGAGCTGAGATATAGGGTTCCTATTTGATAAGAATGTTTATTTTTTGGTCAATCGGGGGTAGGTCCGAACCCCCATCATCTCATTTCTCTATGGGTTGAAACCTTTGTAACTATTTTAAGAGATCAGATCCATTTTTTTATGGAGGTATAGTTCCTTAGTGATAAGAGTTTTTTATCTTTCAAAGTATAAATTTTGTTCTATGTGTTCCACGTCAGGTTCCTCAATTGAAATAGTTTCATCCAAGGAGGTATAAATAGAGTTCTATAGGATGGGGTCTTTAGAGAGGATATTTGTAAAACCATATATTTCTCTGAGATAATCATTTTCCTCATATAGAAAAGTGTTTTGGTGGGGGTACTCATCAACAGGGTGAGAGAGGTTGTGAAAATGGTGGTGTTTAGGGTCATGGTTCAATGTTTCTAACACCAGAATAACCAAACATAATTTAAGGTACAATTTCATGTTTTTTACATGGGTTCATGATTTATTTTATTTATTATTGAGACACAACTTTATATCACCTATACCCAGCCAAACTTTGGAACTAGAGGTAGTGAGGATTTCCCTTCCAATGTTGTTGACTGCTCTAGTTAAAGGTCGAGTTGAATTGTTTGACGTATATAGATAATGATAGATATTTATGGGGAAGAAGAAAACAAAATGTTTTTTCTTATATATACATATACAACAATATCAAAGGTTTTATTTCGTGCATTATATCATTGATTACTTTAGGCATACAGTTGTGTTCATTGATTTAGATAGATAACTAGTGGTATTTTAGTGATAAATATAATCATATAGGTCAGAGGCACGATTGATAAATGACTTCTTCGAAGGATGGGTTAATTATGAGCTTGTGAGAGGTTCAATATTCAGTGTATCATTGGGTTTTTAATTATTACCATGATGACTTTCCAGATGACGTTGTATTGTCACCCGATTGACAGTATATCATGTTTGGGATCAAGATACCACCATATGTGTCTCGTATAACTCTATATTAGTATAGGATTTTTTCATTATGAGTTTTGATATATATGTGAATTTATTTATGATCGATTTTTGTGAGGATTGTTTTGGCCGAGTGTGTCACATGGGGTGAACTAGTTTTGTGTGTGAATGTATCTATTGGAAATTTGCGTCATTGTATTGATAATAATCACTTGAAATAAATGGAACAGAAAAACTTCTATCCTATTCCATATATTGATGAATTATTGTACAAATAAATTTATAATATGTGTTATATATGGTAGATTTTTATTACATACATCATCAGATGAATTTAAAATATGGGAATATTCAAATAACTTATTTCCATAGCCTTCATGGAAAATTAGAGTTCATTGTGATATTGTTTGGTGTCATGACCACTCTATATGTGTTCATGGGTTGATGAATGATGTTTTTAGAGAGTTCCTACATATGATCGGGGTGGTTTTGATCGATAAATAACTAATTAATTCGCATCTAGGGAGGATATTGAAGAGCATTTGTGTGTCGTTTTTGAAGATAATCATCATGAAAAACTCTTCAAGAAGTTATATTATTGGGATTTCTACATTATTGAAGTCTCTTTCATTGGGAATATCATGTCATAGTAGGGAATATATGTTTATCATATTAGGATAGAGGGAGTTTTGTCTTGGGAATCCCCAAAGATAGTGGATGAGGTTAGGAGTACCATTGAACTTTTAGTCTATTAAAGGAGGACTGGAGTTAACTTTTATTATTTATCAACTCCTATTACAGCCTTGGCTCAAAAATATCAATAATTATTGTTGAATAACCAGTGTAAGGTAGCTTATTTATACCAAAAGAATAAGTTGGTTAGTGCTCCCTTACCTTATTTTCCTTTTTAAAGAGTTTAGTTTATGGTTTTCTATGACTCTTCACATCTTTCCTTGGTTTTTGTTCTAATAAAACAATGAAAAGTTGTTTCTTATGGGTCTCAGTAGTTGTTTCCTCAGTAGGTTAACTATTCCACACATTATCATGACTGTGTAATAGTGGTGAAATCATTGATGTTTGGTGAGATCTCCTCACTAGAAAGTGTTCTATGGTTATTACAGATCATAAAACCCTAAGGAATATCTTCACCAAGTGTGACATGAACTTGTGTTAGTGTCAGTGGATGGAATTCATGCAGGAATAAGAAATCATAATTTCATATTTTCTAGGAAATTGATATGTTGTTGACAATCCTCTGAGTAGGAGGTCACACAGTGATGTTGTCTATCAATATCAATATTTCTGGATAATGATGGATGAACACTCAATGATGCATATGATTATGAATGGGGATAGAGTAAGAGGTAACTTTTTATTGATGTATTGGAAATCATGGTTGGTTATGTGTGTGGATGAGTCCCAACTAGAGTTTTATGAGGTGATGGTCTGGCGAGACTTAGTGGGTTTTGGAGATTCCATTACTGGATAGTCTGAGGATGGAAAACATTAGGAGTTTTTCTAGGGAAGGTTTCTCATTCATTGGGAGATGTGTGAGATGGTTATACATGAGTTCCAATGTTCACCTTGGTAGTACATCCTCGCATGAAAATTTTGTACTGGTCTTTGAGAGGACTGTTTTGGTTGCATGGGTTGAAGCATCAAGTTATAGAGTTTGTTTATAAATGTTCTGAATGTACGAAGGTGACTGACTTGAATTGTGTTACCAATTATTTTATTGGGTATTTAAATATTCCCCAATGGAAGTGTGAGGACATCTATATGGACTTCATTACTAGATTACGTTGAGATTAAAGAAGCTATAATGATATATGGAAGATTACAGATCTATTGATGAAATCATCCCTTTTTATAGAAATTAGGGAGTCAATATCATTATAGGTTTTATTAAGGATGTATCTATAGGAGGTTGTGAGACTCCTTGGATTCCTAAGTATGATCAACTCTAACTGATATACTTGGTTTACCTCCATTCTTGTGGAGGGGTACCTGACATTATTTTAGCTCTTAGTTATTCCTCAACACTTATTCTCATCCCTAGAGAGACGATCGAATAGCGCGGACCATCAATGATTTTGAAGACATGATGCGCTCTTATGTCATGGATTTAGAAGATTCCTGGTTGAGGAACCATAAATTCGTATTATTTAATTGTAATGATATTTTTCACTCCTCCATTGGTATTGAGTCATTTAAATCTTTGTATAGCTGACCGTTCAGTTATCCATTATGTTGGACTGGTCTCAGATGTTTACCAATTCTCAAGCCATAATTGGTATAAAATACGATAGAGATGTTTCAATAAATTCATGATAGGATAAATATTTTGAAGTATCATTAAAATCCTATGTTGATCATAGGAGGATAATTTTTGGAGATTATGATTTTGTGAAGGTGACTCCTCTTCTTGACTAGAAATGTATTGGTCAATGGAGAAAAATTGTCTCCATGGTTTCCTAGGCCTTTCGATGTGATGAGTCATGTTAGTTCCCTACCATATCAGATAACACTTCCCTCTTATATGATCTAGACACATTATGTTTTCCACATGACATAGATCCATTGTTAACTTTTTGATGAATCTCATGTCATCTATTGAGGAAAAATAAATTTTTATAATGATGTTTCTTATGATGTGTTTACTATTGAGATCAAGGACCACATGGAAAAGGAGTTTCATGGGCATTCTGTTCTCTTTGTTTGTGTCTTGTGGAACCATGATGGTGTAGCGGATAGAACCTAGGAATGTCACATTGCACCCCTTTCAGTTTAATGATTTACTAAACAAATTTAATGTTATTTTCTTTTAAATGTTTACCTTTTGGATTATGAGTTTTTTTCCTCTTATTTCTTTTTATATTTTTAGTATCATTTTAATAGGTATCTCATATGTCAGATTTGTAAGTGTATTCTATATCTGTTGTGTGATTTTGAAATTGATAGACAGATGAGGTGATTTTATTTTTTTAGATATATAAAACTCAACATTTAAATGACTTGTAAGGGTTACAGACCATGTAAATATACCATATAGTGTGGATTATAAATATCAAAAAACTATATGTTTCCTAAAATACTTTTAATATACTCTCGATTCTATGTGACCCAATATCCCTCCCTTCAGTATTTTGTGATTCCATCGACAGGGATATAATATTTGATTATCGTCATCTATATATGGTGATAAGAGGTATGTTCATCCTCTTTTATTATTGTTTGTCAATAGGATTCCTCTAATTTATTTTTTATATCTGATGATGGATAATCTAATTTGATTCTAATATGAAATTATTTTTTTTGTGGTTGTGCCTTCGAATTTAAGGGTTGATGAAACTTCTTATAGGATAGGTGATAAATATCAACAATGTTGGTCTATTCTCATAAAAAGAACATTGACACCATTATTGTAGGGGATTCATTATTTCACATTTATTTTTGTGAAATTGAATATTGAGAATAGTTTAACCCATTGAAAATAAATAAAATTAACCAAATAATGATTTAATAGGATAAATTAGAATTAGATGTAAATTATATGTTTGTGTTATTTGTACCATGATTGTGGTAGCCTCTTGAACTTATAAATAGTGGGATATATATATTATGATTTATTAGAAGGTTTTTACTGTATTAATAACATGTTGATTTTGATAAAGAAGAATAATATGTTACTAAAAATTAAGTAATTGTATTATAAAATTAAATAAGTGGACTGATTCTAATACAATGTTTTTTGTAATTTAATATTGAATAAATTGATGAAATTATATTAATTGAATTGGTTATTCAATGATATGATTATATTGGATAATGAACCTGAATAGTGTTAATGATTTTCGAGAATAATAAAAGGCATATTTATTTATAATGGTACATATATAGGTTTTTTTGAGACTGGAATAAATACGAAGAATATGGTTTTTATTTGATAGCTAGTTATATCTGGATGCCTTTGGTCTCCCATAGATGTAACCTATGAATAATGAATCAGATATTTAAGATGAAGTAAGAAATGGTTGTTCAATAATGAAAATTCATAGGGAATGTGTTTCCCATTATTTTGAGAAGGTTGAGTGACATGTTCTGGAGTTGTGAGGGATTATTTTCATGTGAATGATGATTTCATTATTTTGATGGCACTATTTACGAATATTTTATATTTTTTTAATTCTATTTTTTATTTTATTGTAATGTGATCCTTTGATGGATGATATTGGTATGGATGATTTGATATTGGTAATGGAGTCTTGGATGTTATGTGAGATTGGGATTAATGATCCTTGGATGACTGATGTGTTGTGGGAAGGGAGGCCCAGATGTTACGGTAGTAGTTGATGCTAGGGATGGTGAGATGAATCATGATATGCATGTGTTTGTTAGGGATAGAACCTATGGTTATGGAATTGGTTGAATCTGAGCATACTTTTTGATGTCATTTCGATATATGGGATTCATGTTTATGATTCTTTTTAATGGAAGATATCCAGGTTTCATGTTTTATATATATTCCATTCCCCACTAAATGAGCTAATTTGATGGGAATAGTTGCATGTTTCCTCTTGGTGGAAGATTAGGATGGTGTTCCTAGAGTTACTAGATTATTGAATGATTCTAATAATGAATAAATAATTCTTAACCCATGACATGGGTACTGTTAGAATGGAAATGACTAATGATTTTATTATTGTTAAGCCGTGGACTTCAGATAGATTATTTCTATAGGGAAAGAACATTACTCTATTGATTAATGTAGTATAATGTTGAATAATGATAAAGGATAATTGATGTAAAAATAATTTATTAATATAACATGAATTTTTTAAAGAAAATAATTAAATTAATGTTGCTCTTAAAAATCATTTTGATCTTATAGGACATCTAGTCATAATAATGGTAGTCTTGAGTCTATGCAATGTTAGTTATACTTGATTACAGACTAGGATAGTCCCACAGTGTTCATGTGAGATACCTTATATCCTATATATTCTATTATTTCATATGAATACCCTTCCATATTTTTTATGGATACTATATAATCCTATTCTTTAATAGGTATGTTACCTTTTTAATTTCTCTTTTCTCAAGGGTGGACAGGGGTATGTTTTGGTGTGAGTGGCATGGTTGTGGCTCAAATATTTATGAATGAAATTTGGGAAAAGAAAATCTCTTCAAAAAAAATTAAATGTGGTGTAAATGGGTTACATGATGTTAATCAGTATAAAATATTCTAGGGCAATGATTATTTTTTTGTGTATTCGTTTAAAAATAGTTAGATAATGTGTAATTTAATTACACATTGTTTAATTCGATAATAATAAAATTAAATGGTTCCTTGTAGTTCATTTTAGATTCATTCCTCCATTAATCTTTCCTTACCGTAACCCTAGGGTGAGTCTTAGTGGTTTTGGAGTGATTTTTTCTTCTCTAATCCACATTGATTGATTTTTAATTCATAGTAAAAAAAATCATTAGTTTGTATTTGTTCCCCATCCATTCAATGGAATAGTGGAACCTTTTGACTATTTTTGGTTTGGGGATTATCATGATTATCTGTTTTATTCCTCAATATCTCCTAGTATTTTTGATCTATCCATTCTAAATCAATTAAGTTTTGTGGTTGGGTGAGTGTTCATCAACAATCTTTCGGTATGTAGTTCAGGTTTCTTTTCAAATGTACATGACATAAATTACATGTATCTAATTGAGAAACTTTTATTTCAAATTTAGAAATTCCATTTATAATTGTATTAATTTATTGGTTAATTAATTTATTGATCCTATTTTTGAATTGATAATTAATGTGATATGCTTGAATCAATTAATGGGAAGTAAGGGATGTATGGATTGACCTGAAGGGGATAATGTTTTATATGATTACACGATGTTAAATTGTTTAATGGTGAATCGTTAGTATTATTCAATGTGAATTAATGTAATGAAATTGGTATTTTTATTAACTAAAAAATCTCACAATAATGAGAATGTTTGTAAAGAAGGTTAATGATGCATAACCATGATGTATATAAAATTGTGAAACATTTGATATTGTTACATATTTGATATTATGTTATATGTGATATTGTGATATATGTTATATTGTTATATATGTGATATACATGTGTGGGACATGGACTGGTTCTTCAAATTCCAATATGTGATGGATTGATACATGTGTGTGAGTCATGGATTGATGCATCAAAAGACCATATGTGATGAAAACAGGTTATTAGATACACGTCGATGCTTTAAATACCCATAGGGTGTATAAAATGGTTCTTTATGCCCAAAATGTTGGCATTGGAAAATGGTAGTATCTATTTATGATTTAAATTGATACTAAATGGTTTTTAAAATTCCATGTTATAATGTATTATGATTTCCTAAAGGGTATGGTTCAGACTCAAACATAAGCTGATGTAGGTATTAAGAGTTTGGTTGTCATCGTGAACCAAGTAACATAATGTGGTTAGTTAAAGAATAATTACATGTGTAACTATATACATTATTAATATATATTCTTATTAAAAAATCATATATAATTTTCAACTGGATATTATTTTAGACGTAGTTGGTTGTGTCTTAATGATTTGAACACACACCCTACTTGGTCTACCTAATCAGTAGTCGAATAGACTTCATGTTTGTTGGATAGGATAAAGGAATTATCCTAATGTTATATTGATGAGTCGGGATGGAGCATGGATGAGGGAACCTTACATTTTGATTGGAACCTCTTGGGAGAGTCAATGTTTTATTATTTTGGGTTTTTCATACTCAACCTTGACACATATTTTGAATTACATATATACTTATTATGTTTGGATAATGGTTTCTAATATTATTCATAATGTGATACTAGTAGTATTATGGATTTTGGTTTTCATTAAATGGACGTTCATTATTTATTTATACTATTTTTCTAATTTTATGAAGAGGGTATTGTATCCCCATGTTGTATAGTGTGCAATTTTTACTATCGATAGCCTCTAGCTTATGGGAAGGCATTCTTAAGGTCATGTAACAAACCATCCATGGGAAACTATATGTGGTAGTTTGGTTGAGATGATAAAAAGTGTTATTAGTGGACATTTTCATTTTCATTTCATTAATAATTATATCTTGGAAAGTAATATATGATACTATGATTATTTGAGCATTTGTATTGAGCTCATGCATGGGAGTAGCAAACAAATTTATTGGTTGAAAACCAAGTACCTAGGGAGGGATTGTTGTAACTGATATTTTCTATTATAATTGACTATTATTTCACAACAACTCATCCTATTTATTTTGATATTTTTATTTTCTAGGATATTTCAATGTGGCCCTATATGCCATAAGAGTTTTGGCTATATGAATCATTTTAAGAACTCAGGGATTATTATGATTTGCATCATTTTAGGAATGCATGAGAAAGATTATTTTAAGTGTTTTTTTAAATGAAAAATATTTTATTTACTATGTAATTTAATTGAAAATGGTTTTATATACATAACCTAGAAATTATAAATGTTTTAAAATTAAAAATTGAAATGGGTTAAATTGTTGTCTAATGGGAAACTACATGTATGATAATTTTACTCAATTTGATCCATGTCCCATGTGAGAGATGGTTTAGGGTAGTGATGTCACCTCATTTATTACCGTTAGATTGGTTATGGTTGATTAATTGTTATGGTTTTATATGAATCCTTCGTATATATGAGTGATAATAATGTTATATGAGTCTTAAGATTTGTTTTTATAATTTTATTAATATTCCTCCATTAAGCTTCTTATTAAGTGTAATATAAGAGGAAATGTATAAAAATGTCCATATAGTATAAGAATAAGACGGTTTTATCGTTTCATATGAGGAATATTAAGATAAATCTCATGATATCATCACTTGGTTTATGAATTTTATGGAAATATAACTTGTGCATGTTGTAAAGAGTATGTCAAATCCAAAAAAAGACATACAATTGATGAAACCTCCTACTTTCAAAATAAATGGTGGACTTAAGGGAGTTTTGTTCTGTATTAAGTCTATCTAGATAATTCGTGAACAATTAGAGAATATTACTATGAAGATATTCATGTTGGAAACTCGGTATTACATACAACACACGCTATCGCGGAAGGTCGTGCTTACGTTTAAGGTAATCAGAGAAAGTGTTGTGTGTAGTAAAAGATTCCTTTGATGATTTATATAACATAAAAACAAAATATTTCTAATAAAAGTCTCGGGCGTTACATTCTACCCCCCTTAAAATGAATTTCACCCTTGAAAGTCGTCACTTTGTAACAAACAGATGAGGATACCTCTCCCTCATCATATCCTCAAGCTCCCATGTAGCTTCTTATAATTAGTGGTTCTCCCATTAAACTTTCACCAATCGAGTGGTCTTGTTTTGTAGAACATTTTCACTATGATCCAGAATCTCTATCGGCTGTTCTTCGTAAGAAAGATCTTGCTCCAGCGGTACAACTTCTGAGCTGAGTACATGTGAAGGATCAGGTATGTACATTCTCAAGAGAGATACATGGAACACATCGTGAACTTGAGAGTGATTCGGTGGAAGTTCCAATTGGAAATCTACCTTCCCAACACGATCCATTATTTCGAAAGGACCGATATATCTAGGTCTCAACTTCCCCTTCATTCCAAATCTCATGACCCTCTTCCTGGGAGATATTCGTAAGAACACTTTACCACCCACTTCAAACTCTAGGAATTTTCTTCAGTTGTTGTCATAACTTTTGTGTCGAATCTGAGCTACTCTTATGTGTTGTTGAATAGATCTGACCTTTTCAACCATTTCATCAACGAGATCGGGTCCTAATAGCTTTCTTTCCCCAACTCCATCCATGCAAGTTGGAGTCCTTCATTTCTTCCCATAGAGAGCTTCATAAGGAGCCATCTTAATAATGTAGTGAAAGATTTTATTATAAGGAAATTCCACAAAAGGTAGGTGTTGATCCCAACCACCTTTGAAATCTATAGAGCAAGCTCTCAAAATATCTTCTAGAGTATGAATCGTCCTCTCAGACTGACTGTCTGTCTGAGGATGATAAGCAGTGCTGAAACTCAACTCTTTATCCAGAGTATGCTGAAGAATTCACCAGAAATTTGAGGTAAACCTCGGATCCCGATCAGATATAACAGAAAGTGTTACTTCATGCAATCTTACCACTTCCTTCGCATATATCCTGGCAAGCTGATCTAGAAAGAAATCCTCTCTAAGAGCGATAAAGTGTGCAGACTTTGTAAGACGATAAACTATGACCCAGATAGCATTATTTCATTTGGATGTTTTAGTAATTCCGGTGACAAAGTCCATAGTAATGTTTTTTCCATTTACATTCGGGTATGGGGGTGGTTGTAACATACCCTTAGACTTCTGTCTCTCATCTTTAACATACTGACAAACCAAGCATCGATGGACATATTGAGCAACATCTATTTTCATGCCATCCCACCATAAGTACTCTATCATGTCCCTATACATCTTCGTGCTTCCAGGATGAATGGATAATGAAGAACTATGAGCCTCATCCAGCAGCTCTTTCAATAATCTGGGGATGGGAGGAACACAAACCTGATTCCTTAACTTTATTATCCCATTACAATCAAGGATGAATTCAGGAACATTTCTCACCTTCTTTTTTAACTCGACATCTTTTTTTGTGCCTCTTTAATCTTCAAATGTATAGATGGTTGAACATTCATTTGAGAAAGATACGATTTTCCCCTTTAATTATAATTCCAAGATCCATCCTTTGTAAATCCATAAATATTGGATCTTTTTTGAACCTCATCATGGATTAGTTGGCATGGTCTTGTTGACTTAATACATCTGCCACCTTCTTTGCTTTCCCAGGGTGGTAATGGATTGAGCAGTTGTTATCCTTAATCAGCTCCAACCATCTTCATTGGCGCATATTCAGCTCCTTTTGTGTGAAAATATACTTTAAACTTTTATGATCAGTATAAATGTCACACATTTCTCCATAAGGATAATTCCTCCAAATATTTAATGAAAATATTACTGCAGTTAACTCCAAATCCTGAGTTGGGTAATTTTGCTCATGTATTTTCAATTGTCGTGAGGCATAAGCTATCACCATATCATTTTTCCTAAGAACACACCCCAATCCCTTCTTGGATGAATAACTGTAGATCACAAAACTCTCTCCACTACAAGCAGTGTGAGCAAGGGTGCACTGGATAACCTTTTTTCAACTCCTTGAAATTCTTTTCACATTCCTCCGTCCAAACAAACTTAACTCCTTTCCAAGTCAACTTAGTTACTTTTTTTGGTCTCGACCATCTTTCCATAACCTCTGTTTTTGCTGGATCCACAGATATCCCCTCTTCTGAGATTATGTGACCCAAAAATTAAACTTTTTGAAGCCAAAATTCACACTTGGTAAATTTGGCATAATGATTCTCCTTTCTCAGGGTCTTCAATATAATTCTCAAGTGATATTCATGTTCTTCCTTGCCCTTTGAATAGACAAGAATATCATCTATAAAGACTACCAAAAACTGATCAAGATTGTCTCTAAAGACTCTATACATCAGATCCATGAAGATAGAAGGGGCATTAGTAAGACCAAATAACATCGCTATAAATTCATAGTGTTCCTACCTTGTACGGAAAGTCGTCTTCGGTATATCCTCCATTTTGAACCTTAATTGATGATACCCTGAACGAAGATCAATCTTGGAAAAGTATTGAGCTCCGCGTAGCTGGTCAAATATCTCATCAATGCACGGGAGATGATATTTGTTCTTGATAGTGATCTCGTTAAGTTCTCGATAATCAATGCAGAGTCTCATTGATCCATATTTCTTCTTAAAAAACAGAACAGGTGCACCCCAAGGTGACACACTAGGGCGTATGAACCCCTTATCAAGATTCTATTGGAGTTTCTTCTTTAACTCCTACAACTCATTTGGGGCCATTCTATAAGCTGTCTCTGAAATAGGCAAAGAATCTGGTACTAATTCTATTGAAAACTCAACTTCACGATTTGGTGGAAGACACATTAATTCCTCATGAAAGACATCATAAAACTCCCGTACAATGGTCATATTATTATTCCTGGGTTTCTCACCAACCATTTGAGATAAATAACATTCATTTAGTGGAATCAAGACCCATAAGATGGAAGAAATTTTCACTGGAAGGTTATGTTCATCCATGCATTTATAGACAATCATAGATTGATCTAGAATATGAAATGTGAATTCCCTTCTTTGGAAATTTATATGATCTCCATATAAAGAAAGCCAATCCATGCCAAGAGTCACATCAAATTCCACTATTGGAAGGATCACAAGATTTGTAGGAAGAACTTTCCCACAAACATCGATCGGAGAAGAATTATAAACATTTGATGCGACTGTGGTGCCATTAGGGGTTGACAGAGCTAACTCAACATCTAATTGTTGAGATAATACAATGATATCCTTATAAAATTTTCAGAAATAAAATAGTGGGTGGATCCATAATCAAATAAAACATTTTCTACTTTAGAGTGGATGGTAAGTGTACCATTCACCACATCGTTATCGTACTCCACATCGCTGATAGAAATTGCATTTGACATTCCTATGTCTTTTGCCATAAGAGTTTGTTGACGTCCACCATCATTATCAACCCTTGGATTTGGGCATTGATTGTCATAATTCCCCATATACTTGCACTTTAGACATTGAAGTGTAGTAGGTTCATTCTATGTATCCCTTCCTTTTTTTGCATCATTAGACATCTTCTTCCCATCATTGCGGCATTCAAATGATCTATAACCTTCCTATAAACATTTGAAACATTTACTTGTCCCTTTAAGACAACTCCCTCCATGTTTCATTCCAGACATTGAGCATAAGGGAATGCTCATCTTCTTTTCAGAATGCTCTTTATATTTTCCTTTTAATTACATTTTCATCTTCTTATCAAACCCATATGACTGATGGGGTACTCCAATCTCCATCTCGACTTTGACAGCACATCGAACGATTTCATCATAGCTATTGTAGTCCCTTATGGCTAACGCCCTTCTATGATTTGGTTTTAAGACACTAAAGAATCGATCGATCTTACTCTAAGGTTGGATAATAATACCAGAAGCGTACTTTGAAAGTCTTGTAAAATTTGCTTCATAGTTACCAACAGATTCATCGTCCTTTTGCTTTAGTTCAAGAAACACTTTCTCCATCTTTGTGCGAAGAATACGAGGGAAGTACATATTGAAAAATATGTTCTTGAACTTGTCTCATTCCATGGACTCAATTTCATCCCTTTGCCTTGTATTATTAATAAGATTCCACCATTGATCAGCATCACATTTCATACGATACACTGCTAAGATGAATTTATCATGTTTAGAACATTGACGAACTGAAAATATATTTTCAGTAGTACGAATCCATTTTTCAGCAACTAATGGATTAGTAGACCCGCTGAATGAAGGTGGACGCTATCTCATGAAGGATTCAACAGAATGTTGCTCTTTTTTTTGCTCGTTTGGAAGTGCTGCATGATTCAGATCTTGAGAATGTTGTGTGAGCATGGCTACAAAATTTTGAATTACAGCTCCCATAACGTTTGGTTGCTCAGGGGGACAATCATTACATTTCCCGTCGCATTCGGCATTAACACGGTTCCTTCAGGTTCCAGCCATTGACTAAAACCAAGAAGAATAGTGTGAGCAACACTAATTATAATAGGAAAACCACATAATCAAGAATAAAATTTCATACTTAAGGACTTATCATAGGTTATTCATGGCCATTTCTAAAACACTATGATTGTGTTCTATGCTTATACTTATCCTTAGGATTCTTACTAAGGCTTTAACATCCTAGTTTCCAAAGGTTGACTATACCTTTCCTCTGATACCAACTGTAGCGACCCATAATTTACATACATTGTTATTACTTCATAATTGAAGCACACTTATTACATCATATAACAAAACCAGGAAAGGACCGTAGAGGTATAGTGTCTTTAGAAACTGGGAAACATAAACAACTAGTTCATAAAGCATCTACACTATCTCCCATTTATTTCATCATATCTATAGTCCCTTTTGACATATCTTACATAATAACCTTCTTCCTGACCAGGGGAAAGAAAACATACAAAAGGTTGATCTCAAATGCTCAGTAAGGGTAAACAAAATAAATATCAATCACATCATATACATAAGAACATAACTTTTGGAAATCTAAACCTGCAAAAAAATCATAATTTCATAACATGGGATAAATCATAGTAGTGAAATGTAATCACAACAATCATAACTCAAAACATGAAACATTGTGTCATACACACATAATCATAGTGAATCATTTCTGATTAGTTAAGACTCATTTCCAAGAATATTGTAGTGGACAAAGTCAATTTCTGAACAGAGTTCATTATTCGTTTCAGTCCTGTTTCACTGAACCGGTTTAACCTGCCATTCCAGCCATGTCAATCTCATGAGATATAAAATCATTACCCAATGAATTTTAGGGAGATATAGGTCCCACCCGTCTCATAATGATACCATTCTTATGTGTGCCACAAAATCATAAACCATACATCATAGCCTAACCCATGTAATAAAAATGGGAATCATTAAACATCGTGACATCATAAAACAATTCATATAAGATAAAAGAGTTCATAAAAATATTTCCATCACAACATAATGAAATACATGTAATAATAGGGATAGAAACATAACCCTTTATTATCTTAGATTGAAAATAATTTTGATAAAACACTTGAACTCCATTCTTGAGGAAAATATCTTTTCTACTTCAAAAACATTTTTCCTTTGTTAACATGTCATACAATTTTAAACTAAAAGAAGTTGATTAAAAATAAACATGAAAACATGTAAAAGAAGATTCTTGGAAATTTTGTTTTAAGAATCCATTCATGCCGTATATGTTAAAAAAACATTCTTCTCGTACTTTTTTCGGAAAAGTCAAAAATTACCTCTTATGAAAAACGACAAAAGATTCCTTTCATAACTTTTACTACAAACTCACCGAAAGGAAAAATTGGATTTAAACAATTGTAGGTGGATGGAAATAATATTACATATTGAGGAAACATGGATGTGGATGATAAAATACACCCCAGTAAATACTGATGTATAGACAATATCGAATAAAAATGAGATTGTGATTTTTCCCTTACCTTAGGTCCGATATGCTTTGTATGTGTTCGAACCTCCTGTATAATTATTTAAATAATGTTATTGACTTATTCCAGAATCATACTCATTGTTATTATATCACATATGGTCATATTAATTGCTTCTTATTAGTAATATTTCATTATAACATGTTATTCGGGTGTTTATTACTTTTTGTTCTTATGCGTGCTTTGTCGAATAAATTCTTATTCTTATATTTAGGTTATAGATACCTCATTTAAATAATTTTATTAGTGTAATATATATCATATTCATTCGTTCAATTCATTTATATAATCATTACTCTATGAAGATTATGTAGAACGAGTCGCATAACATCGTGTAGACGGTATTCTGTACGTACGCACGTGGGGTGATTTCATTTTCCATAGGATGGATAGATGGTGAAATAGGGTTGTTTCATACTTATAATAACATATCATCTTATGAGTGATACTGATTTTATTACTTCATAATGAAACAACCCAAGAAGAAGAAGTGGAAGAAGAAATAAAGTTGAATGAATCGGTAACAGACATTACCTCTTCTTTGAAGCGCCTATTTGTGTCCTCCTCTTAGGGCACTAAAATTAGTCTTTGAAGAATACCAGGACCTCTAGGATGTCTCCAAGGATGTGGAGAGGATAATGTTTCAGGGGTTGTCTGATCATGAAAGCTCAATGTGGTGTGAGGAAGTGTAGAGACCCGAAGCTTATCGTACATGGACATTACATTAATTTTGCGGAATACTTAGTACATAACAAAAACACACACTAAAGGATCGTAATAGTTTAGTGTCTTTGGAAACTCGGAACATAATCTTCTAATCGTGGTGAAAGATCTTCAATATCTCCCATAAATATCTTCCCTTTTTTTTACCTAAAACCTTTATTTATATCCTGGGGAAAAGAAAACATAAAAGGGTGAGCTCAAATGATCAGTAAGGGTATACAAAAGAAATAAAAATCATATCATATCTTTTTGAAAATCATAACCTGCAAAAGAGATCATAATATCTTAACATGGAACAAATCATAGAAGTGAAAATGAGATCACCATAATCATAACATGAAACTTGAAACTTTGTGGCATGCACACATAATCATGGAAAATCATTTCTTGTTAGTCATGACTCATTGCCAAGACTATCTTAGTGGACAAAGTCCCTTTCTGAATCGAGTAACCCTCGTTTCAGTCCTGTTTCACTGAATCGGTATAACCTACCATTTCAGCCATGTCTATCTCATGAGATATAAAATCTTTACCCAATGAATTGGATGGAGATATAGGTCCCACCAATCTTATAATGAATCCTTTCTTATGTGTGCCACATAATCATAAATCATACATCATCGCATAACCCATGTAATAAAAATGGGATTCTTAAACAACATGACATCATAAAACAATTCATATAAGATAAAGGAATTCATAAAAATGTTTCCATCAAAACATAATCAAACCCATGTAATAATAGGGATAAAAACAGAACCCTTTTATTATCATAGATGGATAATAATTTTGATAAAACACTTGAACTCCATTCTTGAGGAAAATATCCTTTCTTCTTCAAAAACATTTTTCCTTTCATAACATGTCATACAACTTTAAAATAAAAGAAGTTGATTAAAAATAAACCTGAAAACTTGTAAAGGAAGCTTCTTGGAAATAATGTTTTAAAAATCCATTCATGTCGTATAAGTTAAAAAAAACATTCTTCGTACTTTTGTCGGAAAAGTCAAAAAGTACCTCGTACGAAAAACGACAAAAGATTCCTTTCATACATATTACTAAAAACTCACCGAAGGGTAAAAATGGATTTAAACAATTGTAGGTGGATGGAAATAATATGACATATTGATGAAACATGGATGTGGATGATAAAATACACCCCAGTAAATACATACGAATAAACAATCTCGGATAAAAATGAGATTGTGATATTTCCCTTACCTTAGGTCCAATTTGCTTCGTATGTGTCCGAACCTCCTGTATAATGATTTAAATAATGTCATTGACTTATTACAGAATCATATTCATTGTTATGATATCATATATGGTTCACTTATGACATTATATTACCCGTTCTTTTGTAAATTCCATGTTAAAGAAGCGTTTTGGGTAAAATTGTTTCATTTATCGTAGGTGTTTTGGCTTGTTGTTCTTGACATCATTATTACTTATATAATGATTTACTTACTTCCAGAATATAAAATATGATTTATATATCATATATATTCAGTATATATATATATATATAATAGATAGATAAATAAAATGAAAAACACCGTTCATGGAGACGGTAATCCGTACGTACACATGAACGCTGTTTTTCTTTCCTTATTGTCTTGAAATGGAAGTAAGTAGATGACATACATATGTATATATATACATAAATCCAGTAGCTTTATAATGTCATATATTTCATTAATATTTCTTATATATACATTATAATCATTCTTAAATGGTTAACATGGAGAATGAATCTCATCGCGTCGTGGAGACGGTAGTCCGTACGTACGCACGAGCGATGATATCATTTCTATAAATATTGAATTGAATTGGAGTGGATTATACAATATATCAGAATCAATATGATGTTGTAATAACTATGTATAGTTATTCTTTACACCATTATACCCATCCATGTAAGGTGGTGGTGGAAAATAGATTACACCACGGCGTGGAGACGGTATTCCGTACGTACGCACGCGCGGTGATTTCTTTCTCCGTAGGATGGATAGATGGTGAAATAGGGTTGTTTCATACTTATAATAACATATCATTATATGAGTGATACTGATGTTATTACTTCATAATGAAACAACCTAAGAAGAAGAAGTGGAAGAAGAAATAAAGATGAAAGAATTGGTAACGGTAATTACCTCTTCTTTGAAGTGCCTCTTTGAGACCTCCTCTTAGTGCACTAGAATTGGTCTTTGAGGAAGACCAGCACCTCTAGGATGTTTCTAGGGAAGTGGATAAGAGATTTTGGCATGGTTTGTCCGAGCATGAGTGCTCAAATTTGTGTGAGGAGGAGGGGGAGGAGGTGTCCTTTTATAAGGGAGGAGAGGGGCAGCTTAGGAATATCTCAAAATATTATTTTATATTAAAGTCAAAATCGGTTTATAATGGTTCCAAAGGGTCTTATTTCGAAGCTAAGGTGGGGATGGGTCGAAATCCTATCAACCAATAGAATTTAGACAAGTTTAGGATATTATTTTAACCTTATCAATTAGATTTAACTCTAAGTTAAATAATTTAACGTTTACCATGTCTTTTTGTTTTCTTTCACTATATGGTTAATAAACATACTATAACATGCCAAACGAACCCCAAATTGTTTATTATTAATATATATATCCTTATATAAGTCATTTGGCCGAACCTTAGATTTTTAGGAATACAATAACAATTAATAATATAATATTTGTTTTAAAAACTATTTTGTGTCAATTTTGACACTATTTGATATATGATTTTTTTGAAAGTCATAACAGAATTAAATGTTCGAACCAAGTTTATTAAATCAACATTAATATATCATAGTAACCTATAAAATTAGTTTAATTCATAAAAAATCTCAAATTACATTTATTTTGGTGTTTATAACATCAATTATGTCAATATTTCATTAATAAGATAATTACTGCATCATCGTTGTGTCATAAATAAATTAAATTATTTTATTTCTAAAAATTACAAATAAAATACGATCATGTAGTAAATCTTTTTAGCTTTCTAATGAATATTTACAATCGAATATATCTTATGTATAACCCCATATTAAAAATGATTTACTTATTAAACTTTGATTTTAACTATTTTAACCTTTCTTTAAATAAATTAATAATAAATGTCCTAATCTAATCCAAGTGGGCCTAAATGGTCATATTTTATTCCTAAGTTTGTTTTTGGTCGAATTACACTTGTCCAATAGAATTTGGACATGTGTTAGGGTAATAGTAATATCATATTTACCCTTAGTTACCCTATTTACTATTAACCGCGGTAAAAAAAGTAAAAAGTTACTATTCACCAAAAAATTATTTTCATCTCATTGAACCACATTTTAGTCCTTGATATTAACCGTGTCTCTCGGATTTTCGAAATTCCATTCACAGAAGCGGCAAAATTACGTTTTATGAAAAATTCAGTTTTTTTTAACTACCACTTAGTAGTTTCACTATTCATCAAAAATTGATGTTTTTCAGAACAATGCCAAAATTTCATCCTAAGCTATATTTCATATTCGGAATTCAAAAATGAAATCTATTTTACCAAATTCATAACATAGAAGTTGCATTAATTAATTTTATAATTAAATCCTGCTGTTAAAATAAATAGCGTGTTTTTAGGAAACAATATATATCACAAGATTGACACTTGATTATGTCTGGTTTAAATGTGAAATTACAACCAATGACCAACATTGTATTAAATTGTAAAAATATATTCTAAATATACTTTAAAACCACTCAAATTAATAATTTATCACTATTAATTATTTCGATTAAAAAATTTGTTTTTAATTATAATTTAGTAATTTTCACTATTCATCAGAATATGTAAGTTATCCGAAAAGTACCAAAATTTCACCTTAGGATAAAATCGATACTCCGAATCCAAGAATGAAGTTCATTTTGAAAAATAAGATTTACAGAATTTTAAAAAGTGGTTATTACTATTCATAGCGGCTAGTTTTAATAATATTTTAATAGCACATCGTTGTTTAGTGAAACTCGGTATTGCGTATTACACACGCTATCGAGGAAGGTCGCGATTGCGTGTAATGCAAGGTAAGACAAGGATGCGTGTTGTGCAAGATCCTTTTGGTGTATCGTACAATACAAGACATTAATAAAATTAAAAAGAATATTTTTTTATAAAATCTTGGGCTGTTACATTCTACCCCCCTTAAAATGAATTTCGCCCTCGAAATTCGTCGGGGTTATAAATGGATTACTATTCGAAAGTTTCTTTAATAGAAACCCACATCGTAAAAAGGAATATCAAAACCAATCTTTAAAAACAAAAGTATGAAACGTAACGGTTACCCAAATAAACTAATCACTGGGTTTCCACATAGGTGAAAATATGGATATGGAAGAGAAATCTAACCATCATGTTCTGATGGAGAGTGGTAGAGAACATGGCTATGGAAAATCCAGTAATCACAAATCCATAGATTTGTGATGATGTAAGGTACCATCTGATTCATCAGGTATAAGATCACTAGGACAACATTTTTGGTTTTCAAGATCATTTCCCCTAAAGTTGAAAATTTGAATTAGAATAAATACTTACTTTATTTTGGTACAATCTCACTGTTGTTCGTGCCTTGAACAATTTCCACTTCATCTCTTAAATAAATGAAGTTGAATTTGTTATTCGTGAAGTGTTAGCAGATCATGTGATAGAATGACGGGTCATTCCATCTATCTCAAACAAAAGGTTAGAAAAAATTATATGCATAAATCAATCTATAGTGAGATTAATCATATATGGTTCCTAAAATGGACTTATACTTCATATATCATACTGCTTAATATAATAAAACTAGTTTCTACTAAACAGGGACTTCCTGTAGGTCAGTGGTAGGCGATAAAGGCCAGTCGCACTTCGGTTGTGGGTTCGATTCCTACAGCCTTGTCCGAAGCGATGGGCTGTCGCCCGTCCTGCAGGTTGTCCTTTTTCTAAAACTACATTACTATAACATCCCATCAATAATATCGAAAATCTTCTATCCTTAAACAATACTAGCTTATGTCCAACATAATCCAGTCTAATCTTTAGGCTTATACATAATACTGCAGTCCACTCTCATAATATAGTGACAACGATTACCAGAGATTTAATACTGTCGTTGATCCCCACATATCATAAGATATGTCTTGTTGGTCACATTCCAAACATTCAAAGTCCTTAATCGTGTATTCTCTTGAATACCTTAGTGAAAACATGAGTGCAGTTAAAAGTTAACACTTTCCACATACCAAAATCCTCAAAATTCTATATACTCAAACCATGATATCACTTAGTCCTTATATCAATCATGAGCTCATGAATACTATTAAACATTTCATTTTCTCGTCTTCATTATGCGCATATCATCTTATTTCCAAAAAATATATCTCAATCACTTTGAATACCACATCAATAAATATTGCAATACTCAATGATACAACATTATTTTGGAATCCCATTACATAAACGCTTAATCATTCCACCACATTGTTATCATATTCAACATCGCCAATAGTGATCGCATGTGACTTCCCTTTGTCCTTTGCCTTCAGTGGTTGCTCATGTTGATCATCACTAACCCTTGGATTAGGGCAATTATTAGCATAATGCCCCATTTCCTTGCACTTGAAGCATTGAAGTGTTGGTGGTGCGTTCTGTGCAGTGTTTGCTTTATTCACATCATTAGAAACCCATTTTCCATTACTTCGACACTCAGCTGCTCGATGACCTTCTTTTCCACACTTAAAACATTTTCTAGTTCCTTTAAGACAATCTCCACCATGCTTCTTTCCACACTTTGTGCATAAGGAAACATTCATCTTCTTTTCACCATTATTATGAGATTTCTCCTTGAACTCCATCTTTCGTTTCTTGTCAAAACCATGAGATGGATATGTAACACCAACTTCCATTTCTACCTTGATAGCACAACGAACAATTTCTTCATAGCTACTGAAGTCTCTTATAGGTAATGCCCTTCGAAGACTTGGTTTTAAGCCACTGAAAAATCGATCAACTTTACTTTCAGGTTGGATGATAATACCAGAAGCATACCTTGCAAGTCTTGTAAAATTTGCTTCATAGGTACCAACAGATTCATCGTCCCTTTGCTTCAGTTCAAGAAACTCTTTCTCCATCTTTGTTCGAAGAATACGAGGGAAGTACTTACTGAAAAACAAGTTCTTGAACTCGTCCCATTCCATGGACTCAATTTCATCCCTTGGCCTCGTATTCTTGATAAGATTCCACCATTGATCAGCTTCACCTTCCAAACGATATACTGCTAAGATGACTTTATCATGTTCAGAACATTGAAGAACTGAAAATATCTTTTCAGTGGTACTGATCCATTGTTCAGCAACAAGTGGATCGGAAGTCCCACTGAAAGAAGGTGGACGTTGCCTCATGAAGGACTCAATAGAATATTGTTCCCTTCTCTGCTCATTTAGAAGTCCAGAATGATTCATAGCTTGTGTAAGTATAGCAATAATATTTTGCACTCCATCTCCCATAACATTTCTTTGTTCAGGAGGGCAATCATTGCATTGTCCATTGCATTGATCAACACGGTTCCTTCGGGTTCCAGCCATCGTCTAAAACCCAAAAAGAATTGTGTGAGAGGCAAAAATCATGCTAGGGAAAACAACATAATAAAGGGGGAGTACCTTCAATATCCAACATCTTAGGTTTAATTCTATGATCGTTAGCGTAATTCAATTACTATAACCTATACGTATACTTATCCCTAGGGACATCCCTAGACATACCTTAGAAATATCTCTAGGGATCTCACTAACGTTTTCGCATCCTAGTTTCCAAAGGTTGACTAAACCTTTCCTCTGATACCAACTGTAGAGACCCGAAGCTTATCGTACATGGAAATTACATTAATTTTGCGGAATACTTAGTACATAACAAAAACACACACTAAAGGATCGTAATAGTTTAGTGTCTTTGGAAACTCGGAACGTAATCTTCTAATCGTGGTGAAAGATCTTCAATATCTCCCATAAATATCTTCCCTTTTTTTTTACCTAAAACCTTTATTTATATCCTGGGGAAAAGAAAACATAAAAGGGTGAGCTCAAATGCTCAGTAAGGGTATACAAAAGAAATAAAAATCATATCATATCTTTTTGAAAATCATAACCTGCAAAAGAGATCATAATATCTTAACATGGAACAAACCATAGAAGTAAAAATGAGATCACCATAATCATAACATGAAACTTGAAACTTTGTGGAATGCACACATAATCATGGAAAATCATTTCTTGTTAGTCATGACTCGTTGCCAAGACTATCTTAGTGGACAAAGTCCCTTTCTGAATCGAGTAACCCTCGTTTCAGTCCTGTTTCACTGAACCGGTATAACCTACCATTTCAGCCATGTCTATCTCATGAGATATAAAATCTTTACCCAATGCATTGGAGAGAGATATAGGTCCCACCCATCTTATAATGAATCCTTTCTTATGTGTGCCACATAATCATAAATCATACATCATCGCATAACCCATGTAATAAAAATGGGATTCTTAAACAACATGACATCATAAAACAATTCATATAAGATAAAGGAATTCATAAAAATGTTTCCATCAAAACATAATCAAACCCATGTAATAATAGGGATAAAAACAGAACCCTTTTATTATCTTAGATGGAAAATAATTTTGATAAAACACTTGAACTCCATTCTTGAGGAAAATATCCTTTCTTCTTCAAAAACATTTTTCCTTTCATAACATGTCATACAACTTTAAAATAAAAGAAGTTGATTAAAAATAAACTTGAAAACTTGTAAAGGAAGCTTCTTGGAAATAATGTTTTAAAAATCCATTCATGCCGTATAAGTTAAAAAAACATTCTTCGTACTTTTGTCGGAAAAGTCAAAAAGTACCTCGTACGAAAAATGACAAAAGATTCCTTTCATACATATTACTAAAAACTCACCGAAGGGTAAAAATGGATTTAAAAAATTGTAGGTGGATGGAAATAATATGACATATTGATGAAACATGGATGTGGATGATAAAATACACCCCAGTAAATACTTACGAATAAACAATCTCGGATAAAAATGAGATTGTGATATTTCCCTTACCTTAGGTCCAATTTTCTTCGTATGTGTCCGAACCTCCTGTATAATGATTTAAATAATGTCATTGACTTATTACAGAATCATATTCATTGTTATGATATCATATATGGTTCACTTATGACATTATATTACCCGTTCTTTTGTAAATTCCATGTTAAAGAAGCGTTTTGGGTAAAATCGTTTCATTTATCGTAGGTGTTTTGACTTGTTGTTCTTGACATCATTATTACTTATATCATGATTTACTTACTTCCAGAATATAAAATATGATTTATATATCATATATATTCAGTATATATATATATAATAGATAGATAAATAAAATGAAAAACACCGTTCATGGAGACGGTAATCCTTACGTACACATGAACGCTGTTTTTCTTTCCTTATTGTCTTGAAATGGAAGTAAGTAGATGACATACATATGTATATATATACATAAATCCAGTAGCTTTATAATGTCATATATTTCATTAATATTTCTTATATATACATTATAATCATTCTTAAATGGTTAACATGGAGAATGAATCTCATCGCGTCGTGGAGACGGTAGTCCGTACGTACGCACGAGCGATGATATCATTTCTATAAATATTGAATTGAATTGGAGTGGATTATAAAATATATCAGAATCAATATGATGTTGTAATAACTATGTATAGTTATTCTTTACACCATTATACCCATCCATGTAAGGTGGTGGTGGAAAATAGATTACACCACGGCGTGGAGACGGTATTCCGTACGTACACACGCGCGGTGATTTCTTTCTCCGTAGGATGGATAGATGGTGAAATAGGGTTGTTTCATACTTATAATAACATATCAGTATATTAGTGATACTGATGTTATTACTTCATAATGAAACAACCTAAGAAGAAGAAGTGGAAGAAGAAATAAAGATGAAAGAATTGGTAACGATAATTACCTCTTCTTTGAAGTGCCTCTTTGAGACCTCCTCTTAGGGCACTAGAATTGGTCTTTGAGGAAGACCAGCACCTCTAGGATGTTTCTAGGGAAGTGGAGAAGAGATTTTGGCAGGGGTTGGCCGAGCTTGAGTGCTCAAATTTGTGTGAGGAGGAGGGGGAGGAGGTGTCCTTTTATAAGGGAGGAGAGGGGCACCTTAGGAATATCTCAAAATATTATTTTATATTAAAGTCAAAATCGGTTTATAATGGTTCCAAAGGGTCTTATTTCGAAGCTAAGGTGGGGATGGATCGAAATCCTATCAACCAATAGAATTTAGACAAGTTTAGGATATTATTTTAACCTTATCAATTAGATTTAACTCTAAGTTAAATAATTTAACGTTTACCGTGTCTTTTTGTTTTCTTTCACTATATGGTTAATAAACTTACTATAACATGCCAAACGAACCCCAAATTGTTTATTATTAATATATATATCCTTATCTAAGTCATTTGGCCGAACCTTAGATTTTTAGTAATACAATAACAATTAATAATATAATATTTGTTTTAAAAACTATTTTGTGTCAATATTGACACTATTTGATATATGATTTTTTTGAAAGTCATAACAGAATTAAATGTTCGAACCAAGTTGATTAAATCAACATTAATATATCATAGTAACCTAGAAAATTAGTGGAATTCATAAAAAATCTCAAATTACATTTATTTGGGTGTTTATAACATCAATTATGTCAATATTTCATTAATAAGATAATTACTGCATCATCGTTGTGTCATAAATAAATTAAATTATTTTATTTCTAAAAATTACAAATAAAATACCATCATGTAGTAAATCTATTTAGATTTCTAATGAATATTTACAATCGAATATATCTTATGTATAACCCCATATTAAAAATGATTTACTTATTAAACTTTGATTTTAACTATTTTAACCTTTCTTTAAATAAATTAATAATAAATGTCCTAATCTAATCCAAGTGGGCTTAAATGGTCATATTTTATTCATAAGTTTGTTTTTGGTCGAATTACACTTGTCCAATAGAATTTGGACATGTGTTAGGGTAATAGTAATATCATATTTACCCTTAGTTACCCTATTTACTATTAACCGCGGTAAAAAAAGTAAAAAGTTACTATTCACCAAAAAATTATTTTCATCTCATTGAACCACATTTTAGTCCTTGATATTAACCGTGTCTCTCGGATTTTCGAAATTCCATTCACAGAAGCGGCAAAATTACGTTTTATGAAAAATTCAGTTTTTTTAACTACCACTTAGTAGTTTCACTATTCATCAAAAATTGATGTTTTTCAGAACAATGCCAAAATTTCATCCTAAGCTATATTTCATATTCGGAATTCAAAAATGAAATCTATTTTACCAAATTCATAACATAGAAGTTGCATTAATTAATTTTATAATTAAATCCTGCTGTTAAAATAAATAGCGTGTTTTTAGGAAACAATATATATCAAAAGATTGACACTTGATTATGTCTGGTTTAAATGTGAAATTACAACCAATGACCAACATTGTATTAAATTGTAAAAATATATTCTAAATATACTTTAAAACCACTCAAATTAATAATTTATCACTATTAATTATTTCGAATAAAAAAGTTGTTTTTAATTATAATTTAGTAATTTTCACTATTCATCAGAATATGAAAGTTATCCGAAAAGTACCAAAATTTCACCTTAGGCTAAAATCGATACTCCGAATCCAAGAATGAAGTTCATTTTGAAAAATAAGATTTACAGAATTTTAAAAAGTGGTTATTACTATTCATAACGGCTAGTTTTAATAATATTTTAATAGCACATCGTTGTTTAGTGAAACTCGGTATTGCGTATTACACACGCTATCGAGGAAGGTCGCGATTGCGTGTAATGCAAGGTAAGACAAGGATGCATGTTGTGCAAGCTCCTTTTGGTGTAGCGTACAGTACAAGACATTAATAAAATTAAAAAGAATATTTTTTTATAAAATCTTGGGCTGTTACATTCTACCCCCCTTAAAATGAATTTCGCCCTCGAAATTCGTCGGGGTTATAAATGGTTTACTATTCGAAAGTTTCTTTAATAGAAACCC
Source organism: Viscum album (assembly GCA_963277665.1). NCBI lineage: Eukaryota > Viridiplantae > Streptophyta > Magnoliopsida > Santalales > Viscaceae > Viscum > Viscum album. Next base: position 1,455,336,952 of record OY728155.1, read on the forward strand.
ACATCGTAAAAAGGAATATCAAAACCAATCTTTAAAAACAAAAGTATGAAACGTAACGGTTACCCAAATAAACTAATCATTGGGTTTCCACATAGGTGAAAATATGGATATGGAAGAGAAATCTAACCATCATGTTCTGATGGAGAGTGGTAGAGAACATGGATATGGAAAATCCAGTAATCACAAATCCATAGATTTGTGATGATGTAAGGTACCATCTGATTCATCAGGTATAAGATCACTAGGACAAAATTTTTGGTTTTCAAGATCATTTCCCCTAAAGTTGAAAATTTGAATTAGAATAAATACTTACTTTATTTTGGTACAATCTCACTGTTGTTCGTGCCTTGAACAATTTCCACTTCACCTCTTAAATAAATTAAGTTTAATTTGTTATTCGTGAAGTGTTAGCAGATCATGTGATAGAATGACGGGTCATTCCATCTATCTCAAACAAAATGTTAGCAAAAATTATATGCATAAATCAATCTATAGTGAGATTAATCATATATGGTTCCTAAAATGGACTTATACTTCATATATCATACTGCTTAATATAATAAAACTAGTTTCTACTAAACAGGGACTTCCTGTAGGTCAGTGGTAGGCGATAAAGGCTAGTCGCACTTCGGTTGTGGGTTCGATTCCTACAGCCTTGTCCGAAGCGATGGGCTGTCGCCCGTCCTGCAGGTTGTCCTTTTTCTAAAACTACATTACTATAACATCCCATCAATAATATCGAAAATCTTCTATCCTTAAACAATACTAGCTTATGTCTAACATAATCCAGTCTAATCTTTAGGCTTATACATAATACTGCAGTCCACTCTCATAATATAGTGACAACGATTACCAGAGATTTAATATTGTCGTTGATCCCCACATATCATAAGATATGTCTTGTTGGTCACATTCCAAACATTCAAAGTCCTTAATCGTGTATTCTCTTGAATACCTTAGTGAAAACATGAGTGCAGTTAAAAGTTAACACTTTCCACATACCAAAATCCTCAAAATTCTATATACTCAAACCATGATATCACTTAGTCCTTATATCAATCATGAGCTCATGAATACTATTAAACATTTCATTTTCTCGTCTTCATTATGCGCATATCATCTTATTTCCAAAAAAAATATCTCAATCACTTTGAATACCACATCAATAAATATTGCAATACTCAATGATACAACATTATTTTGGAATCCCATTACATAAACGCTTAATCATTCCACCACATTGTTATCATATTCAACATCGCCAATAGTGATCGCATGTGACTTCCCTTTGTCCTTTGCCTTCAGTGGTTGCTCATGTTGATCATCACTAACCCTTGGATTAGGGCAATTATTAGCATAATGCCCCATTTCCTTGCACTTGAAGCATTGAAGTGTTGGTGGTGCGTTCTCTGCAGTGTTTGCTTTATTCACATCATTAGAAACCCTTTTTCCATTACATCGACACTCAGCTGCTCGATGACCTTCTTTTCCACACTTAAAACATTTTCTAGTTCCTTTAAGACAATCTCCACCATGCTTCTTTCCACACTTTGTGCATAAGGAAACATTCATCTTCTTTTCACCATTATTATGATATTTCTCCTTGAACTCCATCTTTCGTTTCTTGTCAAAACCATGAGATGGATATGTAACACCAACTTCCATTTCTACCTTGATAGCACAACGAACAATTTCTTCATAGCTTCTGAAGTCTCTTATAGGTAATGCCCTTCGAAGACTTGGTTTTAAGCCACTGAAAAATCGATCAACTTTACTTTCAGGTTGGATGATAATACCAGAAGCATACCTTGCAAGTCTTGTAAAATTTTCTTCATAGGTACCAACAGATTCATCGTCCCTTTGCTTCAGTTCAAGAAACTCTTTCTCCATCTTTGTTCGAAGAATACGAGGGAAGTACTTACTGAAAAACAAGTTCTTGAACTCATCCCATTCCATGGACTCAATTTCATCCCTTGGCCTCGTATTCTTGATAAGATTCCACCATTGATCAGCTTCACCTTCCAAACGATATACTGCTAAGATGACTTTATCATGTTCAGAACATTGAATAACTGAAAATATCTTTTCAGTGGTACTGATCCATTGTTCAACAACAAGTGGATCGGAAGTCCCACTGAATGAAGGTGGACGTTGCCTCATGAAGGACTCAATAGAATATTGTTCCCTTCTCTGCTCATTTAGAAGTCCAGAATGATTCATAGCTTGTGTAAGTATAGCAATAAGATTTTGCACTCCATCTCCCATAACATTTGTTTGTTCAGGAGGGCAATCATTGCATTGTCCATTGCATTGATCAACATGGTTCCTTCGGGTTCCAGCCATCGTCTAAAACCCAAAAAGAATTGTGTGAGAGGCAAAAATCATGCTAGGGAAAACAACATAATAAAGGGGGAGTACCTTCAATATCCAACATCTTAGGTTTAATTCTATGATCGTTAGCGTAATTCTATTACTATAACCTATACGTATACTTATCCCTAGGGACATCCCTAGACATACCTTAGAAATATCTCTAGGTATCTCACTAACGTTTTCGCATCCTAGTTTCCAAAGGTTGACTAAACCTTTCCTCTGATACCAACTGTAGAGACCCGAAGCTTATCGTACATGGACATTACATTAATTTTGCGGAATACTTAGTACATAACAAAAACACACACTAAAGGATCGTAATAGTTTAGTGTCTTTGGAAACTCGGAACGTAATCTTCTAATCGTGGTGAAATATCTTCAATATCTCCCATAAATATCTTCCCTTTTTTTTACCTAAAACCTTTATTTATATCCTGGGGAAAAGAAAACATAAAAGGGTGAGCTCAAATGCTCAGTAAGGGTATACAAAAGAAATAAAAATCATATCATATCTTTTTGAAAATCATAACCTGCAAAAGAGATCATAATATCTTAACATGGAACAAATCATAGAAGTGAAAATGAGATCACCATAATCATAACATGAAACTTGAAACTTTGTGGCATGCACACATAATCATGGAAAATCATTTCTTGTTAGTCATGACTCATTGCCAAGACTATCTTAGTGGACAAAGTCCCTTTCTGAATCGAGTAACCCTCGTTTCAGTCCTGTTTCACTGAACCGGTATAACCTACCATTTCAGCCATGTCTATCTCATGAGATATAAAATCTTTACCCAATGCATTGGAGGGAGATATAGGTCCCACCCATCTTATAATGAATCCTTTCTTATGTGTGCCACATAATCATAAATCATACATCATCGCATAACCCATGTAATAAAAATGGGATTCTTAAACAACATGACATCATAAAACAATTCATATAAGATAAAGGAATTCATAAAAATGTTTCCATCAAAACATAATCAAACCCATGTAATAATAGGGATAAAAACAGAACCCTTTTATTATCTTAGATGGAAAATTATTTTGATAAAACACTTGAACTCCATTCTTGAGGAAAATATCCTTTCTTCTTCAAAAACATTTTTCCTTTCATAACATGTCATACAACTTTAAAATAAAAGAAGTTGATTAAAAATAAACTTGAAAACTTGTAAAGGAAGCTTCTTGGAAATAATGTTTTAAAAATCCATTCATGCCGTATAAGTTAAAAAAAACATTCTTCGTACTTTTGTCGGAAAAGTCAAAAAGTACCTCGTATGAAAAACGACAAAAGATTCCTTTCATACATATTACTAAAAACTCACCGAAGGGTAAAAATGGATTTAAAAAATTGTAGGTGGATGGAAATAATATGACATATTGATGAAACATGGATGTGGATGATAAAATACACCCCAGTAAATACTTACGAATAAACAATCTCGGATAAAAATGAGATTGTGATATTTCCCTTACCTTAGGTCCAATTTGCTTCGTATGTGTCCGAACCTCCTGTATAATGATTTAAATAATGTAATTGACTTATTACAGAATCATATTCATTGTTATGATATCATATATGGTTCACTTATGACATTATATTACCCGTTCTTTTGTAAATTCCATGTTAAAGAAGCGTTTTGGGTAAAATCGTTTCATTTATCGTAGGTGTTTTGACTTGTTGTTCTTGACATCATTATTACTTATATCATGATTTACTTAATTCCAGAATATAAAATATGATTTATATATCATATATATTCAGTATATATATATATATATATAATAGATAGATAAATAAAATGAAAAACACCATTCATGGAGACGGTAATCCGTACGTACACATGAACGCTGTTTTTCTTTCTTTATTGTCTTGAAATTGAAGTAAGTAGATGACATACATATGTATATATATACATAAATCCAGTAGCTTTATAATGTCATATATTTCATTAATATTTCTTATATATACATTATAATCATTCTTAAATGGTTAACATGGAGAATGAATCTCATCGCGTCGTGGAGACGATAGTCCGTACGTACGCACGAGCGATGATATCATTTCTATAAATATTGAATTGAATTGGAGTGGATTATACAATATATCAGAATCAATATGATGTTGTAATAACTATGTATAGTTATTCTTTACACCATTATACCCATCCATGTAAGGTGGTGGTGGAAAATAGATTACACCACGGCGTGGAGACGGTATTCCGTACGTACGCACGCGCGGTGATTTCTTTCTCCGTAGGATGGATAGATGGTGAAATAGGGTTGTTTCATACTTATAATAACATATCAGTATATGAGTGATACTGATGTTATTACTTCATAATGAAACAACCTAAGAAGAAGAAGTGGAAGAAGAAATAAAGATGAAAGAATTGGTAACGGTAATTACCTCTTCTTTGAAGTGCCTCTTTGAGACCTCCTCTTAGGGCACTAGAATTGGTCTTTGAGGAAGACCAGCACCTCTAGGATGTTGCTAGGGAAGTGGAGAAGAGATTTTGGCAGGGGTTGGCCGAGCTTGAGTGCTCAAATTGGTGTGAGGAGGAGGGGGAGGAGGTGTCCTTTTATAAGGGAGGAGAGGGGCACCTTAGGAATATCTCAAAATATTATTTTATATTAAAGTCAAAATCGGTTCATAATGGTTCTAAAGGGTCTTATTTTGAAGCTAAGGTGGGGATGGGTCGCAATCCTATCAACCAATAGAATTTAGACAAGTTTAGGATATTATTTTAACCTTATCAATTAGATTTAACTCTAAGTTAAATAATTTAACGTTTACCATGTCTTTTTGTTTTCTTTCACTATATGGTTAATAAACTTACTATAACATGCCAAAAGAACCCCAAATTGTTTATTATTAATATATATATCCTTATCTAAGTCATTTGGCCGAACCTTAGATTTTTAAGAAATACAATAACAATTAATAATATAATATTTTTTTAAAAAACTATTTTGTGTCAATTTTGACACTATTTGATATATGATTTTTTTGAAAGTCATAACAGAATTAAATCTTCGAACCAAGTTGAATAAATCAACATTAATATATCATAGTAACCTAGAAAATTAGTGTAATTCATAAAAAATCTCAAATTACATTTATTTTGGTGTTTATAACATCAATTATGTAAATATTTCATTAATAAGATAATTACTGCATCATCGTTGTGTCATAAATAAATTAAATTATTTTATTTCTAAAAATTACAAATAAAATACCATCATGTAGTAAATCTTTTTAGCTTTCTAATGAATATTTACAATCGAATATTTCTTATGTATAACCTCATATTAAAAATGATTTACTTATTAAACTTTGATTTTAACTATTTTAACCTTTCTTTAAATAAATTAATAATAAATGTCCTAATCTAATCCAAGTGGGCCTAAATGGTCATATTTTATTCCTAAGTTTGTTTTTGGTCGAATTACATTTGTCCAATAGAATTTGGACATGTGTTAGGGTAATAGTAATATCATATTTACCCTTAGTTACCCTATTTACTATTAACCGCGGTAAAAAAAGTAAAAAGTTACTATTCACCAAAAAATTATTTTCATCTCATTGAACCACATTTTAGTCCTTTATATTAACCGTGTCTCTCGGATTTTCGAAATTCCATTCACAGAAGCGGCAAAATTATGTTTTATGAAAAAATCAGTTTTTTTTAACTACCACTTAGTAGTTTCACTATTCATCAAAAATTGATGTTTTTCAGAACAATGCCAAAATTTCATCCTAAGCTATATTTCATATTCGGAATTCAAAAATGAAATCTATTTTACCAAATTCATAACATAGAAGTTGCATTAATTAATTTTATAATTAAATCCTGCTGTTAAAATAAATAGCGTGTTTTTAGGAAACAATATATATCAAAAGATTGACACTTGATTATGTCTGGTTTAAATGTGAAATTACAACCAATGACCAACATTGTATTAAATTGTAAAAATATATTCTAAATATACTTTAAAACCACTCAAATTAATAATTTATCACTATTAATTAATTCGATTAAAAAAGTTGTTTTTAATTATAATTTAGTAATTTTCACTGTTCATCAGAATATGAAAGTTATCCGAAAAGTACCAAAATTTCACATTAGGCTAAAATCGATACTCCGAATCCAAGAATGAAGTTCATTTTGAAAAATAAGATTTACATAATTTTAAAAAGTGGTTATTACTATTCATAACGGCTAGTTTTAATAATATTTTAATAGCACATCGTTGTTTAGTGAAACTCGGTATTGCGTATTACACACGCTATCGAGGAAGGTCGCGATTGCGTGTAATGCAAGGTAAGACAAGGATGTGTGTTTTGCAAGCTCCTTTTGGTGTAGCGTACAATACAAGACATTAATAAAATTAAAAAGAATATTTTTTTATAAAATATTGGGCTGTTACAGGAAGAGGGGGAGGAGGTGCCCTTTTTTAAGGGAGGAGAGGGGCTCCTTTGGAATAACTAAAAATATTATTTTATTATAAAGTCATGATCGGTTTTAAATAGCTTGAAATTGATTTATTTCGAAGCTAAGGTGAGGATGGGTCGAAATCCTCTCATCCAATAGAATTTAGACGAGTTAGGTTTCTATTTTAACCTTATCATTTAGATTTGACATTAAGTAAAATAATTTTACTTTTACCGGGTCTTCTTGTGTTCTTATACTATAAGGTTAATAAACTTACTATAAGCAGCCAAAAGAACCCCATTTTGTTTATTATTAATATATATAACCTTATCTAAGTAATTTGGCAGAACCTTATATTTTTAGGAATAAAATAACAATTAATAATATAATATTTGTTTTAAAAAATATTTTATGACAATTTTGACACTATTTAGTAATTGATTTTTGTGAAAATCATAACAGAATGATTAGTTCGAAAAAATTAAACTAAATCAATACTAAAATGTCATATTAACCTATAAAATTAGTGTAATTCATAAAAAGTCTCAAATTACATTAAATTTCGTATTTATAACATCACTTTTGTCAATATTTCATTAATAAGATAATTACTGCATCATCTTTGTGTCATAAATAAATTAAATTATTTAATGTCTAAAAATTACAAATAAAATATCAATATGTTGGAAATCGTTTTATATTTCTAATGAATATTTATAGTCTAATTTATCTTATTTATAACCTTATATTAAAAATTATTTACTTATTAACCTTTTATTTTAACTATTTTAACCATTCTTTAAATAAATTAATAATAAATGTCCTAATCTAATCCATGTGGGCCTAAATGGTCATATTTTATTCCTAAGTTTGTTTTTGGTCGAATTAAACTTATCCAATAGAATTATGAGATGAGTTAGGGTAATAATAATATCATTTTACTCTTAATTACCCTATTTACTTTTTACTGTGGTAAACAAAAGTAAAACGTTACTATTCACCAAAAATTATTTTCATCTCATTGAACCACATTTTACTAACTGACATCAACCGTGTCTCTTTGATTTTTGAAATTCCACTCACAGAAGCGGTAAAATTATGTTTTATGAAAAATTCATTTTTTACTACCACTTAGTGGTTTCACTATTTATCAAAAAACGAAAGTTTCCAAGAAAATACAAAAATTTATGCCTAAGCTATATTTGATATTATGAACTGAAAAATTATGTCTATTTTACCAAATTAAAAACAAATAATTTGCATTACTTAATTTAAAAATTAATTCCCGTCGTCAAAACAAATAGCGTGTTCTTAAGAGATAATAACTATCAAAAGATTGACATTTGTTTATGTTTGGTTTAAATGTGAAATTTCATCCAATGACCAACATTGTATTAAATTGTAAAAATATATTCTACATATACATTAAAACCACTAAAATTAATAATTTATCACTATTAATTATTTCGATTAAAAAGGTTGTTTTTAAATAAAATTTGGTAAATTGCACTATTCATCAAAAAATGAAAGTTATCCGAAAAATACCAAAATTTCACCCTAATATAATTTCAATATTCTGAATCCAAAAATGAAGTCCATTTTAAAAAATAAAATTTACAAAATTTCAAAAAGTGGTTATTACTATTCATCTCGGCTAGTTTTAATAATATTTTAATAGCATAACATTGTTTAGTGAAACTTAGTATTGCATACAACACACTCTATCACGGAAGGTCGCGCTTGCGTGTAATGTAAGATGAGCAAGTGTTGTGTGTAGTAGAAGATTCCATTGATGATTTATATAACATAAAAACAAAAAAATTCTCATAAAAGCCTCGGGTGTTACATTTACATCTTGGAGAAAAAATAAAACATAACAAAGGGGTGAGCTCAGATGCTACCGAGGAGAATGCAATCCTACTGAAGCTATCAAAAATATACCTAAATTACAAGTCATTGTGAATAATTAAAGTCACATCCCATTAAAACATAATAATGAGTTAAATATGACTGGAATAAATTGAGATTAAATAATAACATATAAATAATCAGATGATATTGAACATTACAATGAATATTATACTTGTTGAATAATCACAAAAAATATTGATTACAACCATCATAATTATTTATTTATTAATTAGTGAAATCATAAACATACCATTAAGGACAAGCTAATTTATTTACACAAATTGGTAAGACCATGTAAAAAACATCGTCTAGTTTGTCACATTATACCTAACAAGCCATTAAGGGGCTATAACTTGCCATGCCCATCACTAACATAGTCCAAAGAATTCTTCATATTTCAAAAAAGAAGATATATTTAAAAACATTTGTCCCATACCCCATTTTAAAAACATAATCATAACCATGGATATAATTACACTAACAAAATCATTGAGAATTTCTAGAGAGACTACCCCTCTTTAAATATTTTAATGAAGAGTTGTTTTTGAAATTCATTTTTATTTATCATAAAATCATATTATAAACATATATATCCAATAAATGAAAATTTAATTAAAATGAAAATATATTTTAGGTATATATTATATCTAAATTAAGTGAAATCTTTTAAAAAGGTGTTTTTACAAAATATTATAAATGGGCCACTAAATTGCAGATATAAAAGAAAAAATAAATGTTTCATTAATTTGGAAAAATAAATGACTATATTCATAAAACCAGAAATGAAATAAAATATTTATTCATAATAATTTTTTTTATATAAAATATTGTTTTCATTAAATATATTAATTATTGTACTTGATAATGAGTTTGAAATTGCGAAGTCCCCTTTAATCGGGCTTGCATATTAGAAGGAATTGAAAAACAATCCTTATAAAAAAGGTAAATCGACATTAAATAATGAATAATTTATCTAGATAAATATATTTTGATCATACTATGATAATTTCTGTTCATTACATAGTAGTAATTGATTCTTTCATTCAGATAATGATATAGGAAGCATATCCTAATGGAAAAAAGGAGGGTCAAGAAGAAACACTTACCTGGTTGTTATCAATCAAATCGTATGCACCATCAAATTAATAATAATAAAATGAATCATATAATACCATTAAGATAATTATATTTATGATATGATACTTAAATTTTAAATATGCATTAATTACACAAAAAAATAGTGTTGAATAAGGTATATCTCATAGAAATAGAAGCGATATGAGAAAACAGTTACCTTGCATTTCTATTCATGTGAATGAACATTAAACTAGAGTATAATTGTTTTAAGATTCATAATAACTTATTTTTGAACCTTATTAATGTATATATTATTATTTTTTATATTATTATAGAATATTATAACCCATTTGATCACAATCATTGATTATTTTCACTATTCTAGTTGTTAATTTCCTAGTTTTCATGTATTATTTAACTTGTCACTTACAGTTCATATTAAATAAATCATGGTATAATTGTATCTGTAATGTAAATAATGATGTAAATATAATATAAATTTGGTTTATATTTCTATTTATAATAATTAATAATGTTTTTATATTGGAAATGAAATGCCCCATTGATAGAGACGGTAGGCCTAATGTATGCAAGAATGATACTATCATTTATTTATTTTATTGTAAAACAATGAAAATTAAATAATATAAATGAATATATATATTAAAAATAAATTATCATATATATTTAAAATATGTAACAAATTTTATTAAGATCATCTTTATTACATGATATGTATGGAATGGAAAAATCATATTGCATTGGTGAGGCAGTTGTCTAGACATCCACAAATGATGTTATCATATTTATAAAAAATTATCATGCATAAGGGTATAAGTAAAAAAGTTATTAAAGAAAAAAATACAAAAAAAATATCTTATATAATATATAAATTTATTTTCATTATAACTCCCATACAAGAATAGTGGTAAAAGAAAAAAGAACAATAATCATTTCATGAGGAGTTGGTTCCCTGTAAACATATAGAGTATATTTGTGACCCATTAGATGGATGATTGTATAAGTATAGGTAGAAACATTATAATATAAAAATATCATTATATTTACTTTATAGTTTTAGTTATAGAGACATGTAATAATTGTATTTTTGGATGATGGATATTGGAAATAAAACTAAAGATGTTGAGGGAAAATGTAACCTCTTAATACGGTAACTACTCTTGGTTTGAACCAAAATAATTGATTAGATGTATTTTTGAAAAAGTAATGTCTTATATATTTATGGTATGGATATTGAAGATTTATTATGGTATATATTGGTAGATCCAATGTTGCATGAGGGTTGTGGTGACGTGGGAGGTGAGAAGGCCTTTTATATGGGAGGATATGGGTGTTTTATATATTTTTTCCATTGAATTGTTATTTTGAAACAAGATTATAAATATTTATTATTTCAATTAATAAATACTGAAAATATATAATTTTAGTTAGAATAAATGTCATCTTATATCATCCAATACACAATATTGACTCAAAAAAAAATTTATTTACTTTATATCATAAATTATAGTATTTCACTATTCAAAAAAAATCAACAATTTTATCAAAATACCACAAATTCATCATATTTTTTTTATCAAATTATAATTAAACAATTAAATTACTTTTAAGAATTTTTCTTACATATATCGTAACATTAATTTATAATCCAAATCATAAATTATTTAAATAAACGACATTAAAATTATAACTGAATTTATTGCACTTTGAAAAAATAGGTAAGTTAACATAATACTATAATAAATTCCGATCATAATGAAATCATAATTTATAAAAATATTTTATGAAATTAATATTCTTTTAAATAATTATTTTAATTAAAAAATTGCAAATTGAAATTTATATTTTATAAAAATACCAACACATAATTTATCATTTTAAAAACATTTTTTAATTATTTTTTGAGGTATATAAACCATATTTTCATTTATAATGTACCAAAATTTAATTTATACTTTTATAGATAAATTTTTTATTCTATTTGTTATATTGTTATTCTTAATGGTCAAATTACTATTCTAACAGTCACAAAACTTATTGTAAAAAATTAAAATTATTAAAAAATTTAAACAATGTATGTTCTGATTTCAAAAATTAAAAAATAATGTTATTTTATTAACCATAAATTTTAAAATTATCAAAATTTATATTTGAAACAACTTTACCATTAATATGGTGTACAACTACATTTAGTGTAATGTAACCTTTTATTTGTAAAATTAGATTTATTCTTCTTAGATCCTTTGGAAAATATTTTTGATGAATGCAAAAATATATGATTGAATATTAAATATGTTAAAATATATAATATATTTCACTAATAGTTATTGAAATTTCATTTCAAGAAATAAAAATAGTTTTTGTAAAAATACATCATTTATGTTCAATTGGTTTTCCTTTCTAATTCATTTATAACCAGTGAATTAATTTTATAAACATGTGTAACATATATATTCATAATTTCTATAATAACAATTATTGTTACCATTCCCAACATCTAAGATATATATATATATATATATTAAATATTAATATTTAAACATCTTTATGTTCATAAGTTGTTGATGAAGTTAATTTTAAAAAATTTCGTATCCTAATATATAATGGTGTTACATTAAACACTCCTCAATAAATTCTATTCTCAAAATATGAAATGTAAAATAGAAAAATAGAGTTATATTGTTGAGAATTATTTTGTGGGAAAACCACAACATGAATACAGTTAATAAAAAAACCTCTTAATGTTTATAAATGGAAAATAATAAGGCCACAAAAAACAAGACTTCTGATTAAGAAAACATTTGTATGAAGTGAATACCAAGACACTGTAGAAAAATATAATTATCATTTCCTTATTTAGAGTCATAGAGAACATGGTCCTTATAATGTTAATTATCACAATGTATAAATATTGTAAAAATATAACATACCATTTATTTCACAGGAAGGAAAGTAAATAGATAATTTTATTCTACAAAAATAATTTTTAATGTGTTATATATTTCATTTACATCATAGAATAATTACACAAAGATATATAACTATTTTCAATTAGAGATTATTCCATTAATATATTTCAACCTGAAAACCATATCATTCTCTAAATGATGATAATTTTAGTTGTATATTTCAATCCTAAGAAAATTAAATCCATCATTATGTATCAAAATATCCATAAAATTTTTACTATATATTCTTCAGGTATTTATAACAAAACAAAAATGTTTAGGATAAGATAATTTTATTCCCAAAAATAATAAAACATTATATGATGAAAAATTAATTTAGTCTCCAAAATTAAATTGTGACACTAAAATAAAAAAATACATTAAATATAAGTATAAAATAATTATTCAAAAATATTCTATACTCTGACCCCAATATCCTAAGGATTTGATCATATAGTCTTCCAAATGGAATTGATCACTTTGAATGGATTATACTAAAAATTAAATTTCTCATAACACATAATATTCATGATATTCTATCTATTTATATAAATATCCCAAATCACTATAATTCTTCGATAAAAATATATTTTACTCCAAAAAACTTCAATATTTATTCCTCAAAATATTATATTTTCCACATTCCTATAAAAATACACAAAATATAGAATAAAATCGAAAAACAAAAAATTTATCACATAATCACCAAATAATTTTAAAATCCCAATTATGAATATTTGATAATAAATTTCCCATAAATAAAAAATAACCATTATCCATTTGAGATTTCAACAAAAGGGTCATGATAAATAGTACTTCACATAGGCTACTTCTGATACACCATTGATGCCCACCTTTTTAGGGTTCAAACCACCTAGAATTTTCTGACCCAATATATTGTCACATTGCCAATGATTTGACCTTTTTCTAAAATGATATTAATAAAAATTCCAAAAATAAATATAATTAAAATAATTGAAACAATTTTAATCAATACATAGCCTTTTAGTTATGGTTTTATATACAATCTAAAAACATAAATAATTCAACCATTTATTTATATATAGGCAATTACATAGTCTATAATATTCCCAATATACGAGATTATTTACTCAGGTAATTACACGTTTCCCCACATTTAAATAAATATACTAAAATTCTATTATTAGGATAATTTTTATTTCCTCATATTTTAAACATAATTTTTCCTCGAAAATTATTACTGTATATAATTATTTCTCATACATAATTCATTTTTCTATTTCTTTGAGGCACATTCTTCGGTGACTCCACACAAATTTCATACATAAAAGAAATTAAGAAATATTTAATCCATAGTCTCATATACATCATATCTTAGACAAAACCACCCTTCTTTTCTTTTTTTTTGTTTATGAGTTTATTTAGGTTTTGGTTGTCAATAAAATTTCATGAATACCTATTAGGAATGAAAACAATATCCTTTATTCCTATCAATATTACAATTTGTTGGTCATCATCAATACCTTTCCCATTATGTTCAATATTAACACAAATCCATTATGTTAGGACCATTGTCTAAAATGAGAAAGCAAAGTGGGATTAGCAAAAATGAATGTGATAGAATTGTATAATAATATATATAATAATTGGACACCGTATCTATAGTCAAAAACACGGTATGATTTTATTTCTATCATATTTTCAAATCCATTATAATGGTTTCTAATCATTATGTTAATTATCCAAACCATATCCCCAAAAGAATTTAAATGAATGTTTGCAACAATGCATATTATCGACTACCAAGTTACTCCAAGTCAGGACTGATGCACCTAGTAATATTTTTTACCTCCAGGTACTTCTATGCCAAAACTATGTGATTTTGTTGTATCTAGAAAGTGATATTTTTCTATAAATACCAACATAATTTACACATTAACTAAATTATATATTTTTATTCAATTGGTATAAAAAAATTCTATGTTAATGTCACATTAGCTATCCAGATTGTCTAAATATAGTTTCCAATGTTTCTTTAATGCATGGAATGATAATAACTGTAATGACCATGATCGTAGTAGCACATAGCCCGTGAATTAATTAATTATATTGGTAAAAGGAACACATTTTTTCATCATAAAAGAACAACTATTTTAGTTTCTTTTTAATACTGGATACATACAAAATTGTTACATTATTACATGAAATGAAAACAAACATAGAAGATCCATTGGAAACATCCATAAACTCTTGGATTATCCCTTCAAGTAATTCAAAAAAAGCATCATATCATGGGGTGAAATAAGAAAAAAGAAAGTGGTTAAATAAGACGACCAGTAAGTATAATAAATATTGAAGAAACTATCATAAACATTAATAAATAATGATTCATTATGAACAACTAAAGTAACAAACCATGAATACATAATCTTTAGTATAACATGATTGAAATAATTTGATTAAATAATTCTATATAAATAATCACATGAGAATAAAAATTAACCATGGATGATATACATGTTGAATAATCACATGGAATATGAATTGATAAATCCATAATGATATAATTAATTTTTAAAAAATCATAACTATAATGACAATTCCGCATCAAAGAGGTCTACATAAAAGGTTATGGCCTCTGTCAATCTCGATCTACTCTATCTCATGAGACCTACTGATATATCGAGATGATAAAATGGGTACCCACCATTAGGTAAAATGATTAATGCCTTCCCCATATGTAAAAATAAATAAATAAATAAAATTGTACCATTCATCTTTGAAATTTTTGAATCATAATCATATAAGACTATACTATGATCAAATCATCGATAATTTATTGTGTGAAACTATTTATATAATTTTGGAAAGAATAGTTCTTTATTAAAATCTTGTTTATTTATCAGAAAATTAGATTATAATAATTTATAGCCTAAATATGAAATTGGATGGGCAATGAAATTATATTTTAGGAACAAATATTTTTTAAATCAATTTACAACATGATAAAATTGTTTTCATGATATTATAAAAATGTTTCACATAAATGCTGTTTTAAGGGGAACAAATAAATGTCACATTAAAGTAGAAAAATTCATTAATAGGAGAAAAAAACAAAAAAAAAGAACTATTATAGTTATTCAAATTAGAAAATGTATATTTTAGAAAAAAAAGTTTCTACTAAATGACATTATGGAGTGTACACTAAAAATAGGTACGAAATTTAAATGTTATCATTAATCGTGCTTGTTTACCTGGGATTATTAAAAAAGGAACCTAATAAAAAATATAATTTCCATTAAAAGAAAAAATAATATATATATATATATATATATATATATGTATTTTTAACATTCATATATAATATAGGTATATTATTTAACAATAATTGTGAATTATAATTGTCTAAAGAGAGAGGATGCATAACCCAAAGAAAATAGGGGTTCGAGAAGAAACACTAACCACAATATAATCAATCAAATCGTATGAACCATCAAATTTATAATCAAAAAATAAAATAATGAATACAATTATTAAAATTAGATTCATGATATGACACATAAAAGGGAATTAAACATAAACAATACATAAGAAATAGTGTATAATAAGCTATATCTCATAGAAATGGTATGGAGAAATGAAAACCTATTCACTGTGTATCATATCCTGTGATGGACCTTTGACATCATGTATAAAGGTGTTAATAGAGTAAATATCATATTAAATAACCATATACAGTTTTATAATATCATATAGTATCATTTTATAACATTTTATTACCCATTTTAAAATAACCCTTTATTATTTTCATTATTCCATGTGTTAATTTCCAAGTTTGTTATTTTTGTTTTAACCTATTAATTGTTTTTATTATTAATCTCATCACTATTTAATCATCAAAAGAATGTTACCCATGATTTAAATATAATATATATTCGTTAAATATATATATAGATATATTGAATAATTCTCAATGTTTGGAGATGTGAAATTAATATCATCGTTCATAGAGATGGTAGGTCATACATACGCAAGAATTATACGTTCATCTTGTTGTCATATTTTAAATAACTGAATACTAAATAGTATATATATATACATATTAATTCCAGTTTCATTTATATGTTATATATGTCACATATGGTCATTAAAATCATCCTTAATACCTTCCATGACTAGTTTGAAAGAATAACATCACTTTGGGTTGGTGGTAGTCCATACATCCACAAACGATGTTATCGTATATTTACAAAATGGAAAACAAATGGTTATGTGAAATAAAATAATAAATTATTAACATATAAATAAAAAATATCATATATAACATATATAAACAAAGCTTCCATCACAATTCAAAATAATGGATGGGGTAAATTGAAAAACAAACATTCTTCGTTTCGTGGGGTGGTGGTTTTACATACACATAAAAATTATATTTTGTTACAAAATATAATGATGTGTGGGTATGTTTAGGTAAGAAATATACAATAAAAACATATAAGTTTGTTAATTATGTTGGGTTTTTATATAATCATCGGAAAAAGACAATTTTGGTGTGTGGAATGAAAATAAAATTAATGATAATGGGTGAAGATGTTATCTCTTAAGGATATATTTATGCAGATATTGATCATGATAAATTGGATTGATCTTTGTGATGATGTGGTAAGATACGATGATTTTTCATAGTGGATTATAGATGTAATATTTTGTATTATTTTATTCATTAAATTATTATTATGTATCTTGACTATTTATAATATTTATTAAAATCACTAGATACATAAAATATATTATTTATGTTTGAATCAATGTCAACCTACAAAATTAATGACTCATGAATTACCCAAAAATTTAATTTATTTACCTTATATTGAAAATTACCATATTTCAGTTTTCACCAAAAAATCCACTTTTTTAAAAAAATATCAAAAAATCACCTTCACCATTTATTGAACTGTAAAATTAAAAAATGAACATTATTTTATGACAATAATCTTCAAAATATGAGAATTTTAATTTTAAATTAAAATCATCATTTGTTTGAAAAGAACAGATTTTAAAATATTAACAGATTTTATGACACTTTGAAAAATTACTTAGGATCTCATAGTTTTACACTATAATCATAAAAAAATAATGTATAAATATATAATTATATTTTTTTAATATAAATAATCTATTAAGTAAATATTTTTATTATTAAATTTTACTGGAATATTTAGGTTTCAAAAAAATACCAACTCTTAATTTATCATTTTCTTAAAATTTTATTTACTTATTATGTGACATAAATACATAATATTTTAATATATAATGCACTAGAAAATTATTTATACATTTATCGGTTAAATTTTTATTATATTGGTCATATTACTATTCATAAGGGTTAAAGTACTATTCTAAGGGCCACATAACTATTAATCAAAAATGAAACTTATCGAAAAATTCCACATATTAGTCCAAAGTAAATTTTGGAATTACATTAAAAAAATGATTATTTTAAAAAACCAAATTTATAATTGTTAAAAAAAATTAAAACATGGTCCTCATTTAATTGTGGTAAAATTGTGGTTAGAAAAATATAGTCTTTTTATGTACATAATTAGATTTATTCTTATCTTATGCCTTTGAATATATTCTATATGTATGTGAAGATCTCTAGTTGAATATATAGTATATAAATATCATTAATATCATTCACTAATATTGATTGAAATTTCATTTGTCCGCATGAATTTTTTTTCCTACAAATACATCAATCATATTCAAATGCATTTCATTCCTAATTAATTGTTAACCAATTAGTTGGTTTTATAAACATGTTTTACCTTTACATTAATAATTTTATTAATCTCATTAATTTACATCATTCAAAAAAATTTATGATATTACTAAAATAATTAAATAATAGTTTTTATCATTTCTTATGCTTATAAGCTATCGAAGAAGTTTATTTCATAAAGTGCAATACAAGTAAATCTTGTGGAGTTAAATTCTGGACCTTATCTCACCCTCAAGTCAATTATTGTATAATTTTAGAGCCACATGATTGTAGGTTTATGTATAAATAGAATGATGTTGGTGGGCTACATTCCGGACCTTATCTCATCCTCCACTCAAGTGTTGTCTAATTTTAGATCCATATGGTTGTTTTTTTTAATATTAAATGAAATATTTGTAGTTATATGTCTTTTAAAGATTATAATAATATAATTTAACAATGCTATAAAAGATAAGGAGATATAATTAAAGCATTCTATATTATCAGTGTCAATAAAAATAACTTCTAATATTGTTATGAAAATTCATAGTGAAAATATAAATGTTGAGAGTAAAAAAAGGAAACTAAAAAATTAATAATAGTGTTTGGAAATAACATAAAATGTATCCCAAATTATCCTTCACTCAAAATTGATTGAGCCGACTATATTTTGGGGTTACATGTATCTTGAAAGTTGACATAGAGGTGAATAAAAAAAATTTAAATAGATAAGATTTATCATTGATAGATTCAACATGAAATAAATTATGAATATAAATATGAATTCCTATATAGACAATTTAGTGGTCACTAATCAGCCTTCTTCATAAAGTTCACCAAAGCATCATGAAAATTCTTCTAGCCTCTTAGGAATTACACCGACCTAATGATATTTATCACTATTGGAGGACTCCCATTAACATGAATATGTGCTATAGTATTCATCGAGGGTGGTAAAAAATATTCAAGAGGAAAAATAGTTTTGAGAGGATTTCGTAAAAAATTTATACAAAAATTGATGGATATCATTCACTTATATTTCCATAAATGACACAATTATATAATGAATTTCATCATCCATATTCAATTTATCCATATATATTTATTCCCATAGTCATTAATACATTTATTATAATTCAATGAATATTCATTCAATTTAATACATTTATAAAGGATAATTATCAATAAATCCATGTTGAAGATAAATGAACATATATTAAATATTACATTAATTATTTTTTTGTAGATTAAATAATATCGCAAGTGCTATGAAATCCAAAGATTCTATGGAAATAGAAAAAATGTTTTTGAATCTATATAAAACTCAATTTGTATATAGTTTTATTCCACTTTTGTTATTTTTTAACAAACAATATTCCAAATAATCCATCCATACTGAGAGGAATAACCATGTGATGAAATGTGCCTTCTATGTGTTGACCAAAAATATTAATTATATATTTCATAGATGTAATAAAAAGAGTGTACTCTTGAAAATAATTAGTTATAATCAAGATACCAAGTGGTCGGGTGTGATCTACGTCAAATATACTCATATCTTTATATAGAAATTTCCACCATTATGTGAATCATATACACCATATGTATAACAATAAAATAATTTCATCCAAAAAATTATGTGAAAAATATAAATCATGAAAGTCCAATCTTGTATAGACACCAACACTATTTGTGATTATCTAAAAAATTATGAGCATGTAAATGAATACTTCTATGGTCATTGATCAAATTGATAAGCGCATCTCATTCCACTGATCAAATTAGTTTAATAACTTTAATGTGATTGAACTATAAAAAGCCATATATTTTAATAGTTATATTTAATTAAGGGGAAAATGTATTTATATATCATATAAGTGGTGAAATACAATTTTGGTTTAACTCCAACGGATTACATGATCAACAACATACCCAACCACCCCCCTACATAGGTATGTTTTTAATTTTTACATGTGTTAGTTGTGTATCAAATTATGACAGTTTTTTTGCAATTTACCTCACCAAACTTAGGTTATATTGATTCTTAATAAAAAAACTCTATGTATATCTATGAATGTATGAAATTCTGTGAGATATACTTTATAGAGACATCCAAGTAATACTATGAGGGAATATTGATAATTTTTCCATTCATATAATGTGAATTGTTGTATAAAAGAATGAAAGATAAAGGGAGATTTTATTTATTACTATTACATCATGTGATTACTACCATTGAAACATATCTCTTAAGTGTTTTATATCCAATGACTCTATATGAATATTATTTTGTTGTTGTTGTAATGGTTTGTTGAACATTTCATCCAAATTTATTATAGTTATATCATCATGAAACCATTAGATAAAATAATCCAACTATCCTCTTAGTATATAACATTTATGAAGCAATATTGAATAATGGTGAGTCATTGAAATGAAATCCATGATGTTCAATTGTGTAATACATATTCAAAACAAATAATTAAAAACACATAATTTAAAGTATTCATTTATTATTTTTTCATATAACTATTTATAATTCACCATCATTATTTATTATGAAAATTCACTATCATAAATTCTCATTTATGTAAATGTAACCTTATTTATTTTTCAAATAGTATATCATAATCACTTCTACAATAAATTAACATTCAATTAATTATGGTAAATTCAGGCAACCATTATATTTTTCATCACCATTATACCAGAAGCACTTTTAAGATATAAAATAATTCATACCTCATAAATAAGCTAAAATAATAGTGATATTCAATTATTCATGATTACTATATATAACTCATTAAAATTAGCTATCATACCCTATCATATATTTATTTTGTAATTATGAGAAATATCAATTTTAGTAATAAATAATAAAAATCATTCTATTAAATGTGATATTCAATTTATTATAGTAACTAAATATAACTATTTAAATTTCAATTTATTGTAACATATCTAATATACTTAAGATATAATGTAAATAATTAATTATACTAAATTTTGTAAAATATTTTAATTGATATAATTTATCTTCTATATGATCAAAGATATATCCACTATCCTCTTATACATATTATTCCATTTCAAATATCATTATAAGACTAAAAAACTGTTTTTTATGAATTAAAACATATTTTATATTTCTAAGAATACCCTGAAAATAATCAATTACAACATTATGTCATATGGTATTCTATGTTTTAATATTATTTTATTAAAAAAGATGATTTTATACATTAAAATTTATCACTTCTGTGTGTGAATTGTATTCCACGATATTTTAAAAAATATCTAAATAAACACCTTATCATTGATAAAAAACGTATATTATTTATTTTATTCAAAACATGATATAGAATATAATCAATCATATCTCTTTGGTGCATAATAAATCATATCTTATTTTTCATAATAATTCTATGTTAATAAAAAACATCTCTTATCATCTAAATGTAATTGGTTGTAGATACACACCCATTAATTAGATTTATTTAATTTGGACATAATAATTTTCATTCATAATCATTATTTGGAATCAACATCAATCATTTTATTGATATAAACAATAATCTCTGTTAATTTTTATTATTATTTTGAACTCTTTTATATTTAAAACATTTTAAAAATATAAACTTGTATTACATACCCTTCAAAAGTGATAAATAGATATCTATAACATTAATACTTATCATGGTCTACCCATGAATTTCCCAATTCCCTTTAGGTATTATAAATATTCCCTTTATATAGAATAATTATTCTTTAGAAATAATACAACATGGTTTCAAATAACATTAATGTGGATCTGAAAAATATATTATGGGATTTTCTATCTTTTCATCCTCGAGTTATTTACTTTTACCTTATTATAATGACACTATAGAATCAGATTATTAACATCATATGCATATTTCATTAGTTATAGGAATTATTGGAATATGTGGAATTATTTTCATGAACTTATTCATATATTTGAAATATTTACATCAATGAAAATAAAATTAATTTCATAACATGTATATACACTATAGAAATTATTCAGTCTCTCCAAGTATATTACATCATATTGAATGTTATTAACAATGCAACCATGATGAGTAAATGAGATTTAAATTCCATATTTGAATATAAATCTAATGAATTTGAAACCTTCAATTAACCATTCCATGCTTTTATAAACATATAATTTAATTTGTTGAATGATTTCATTAATTGGTTACCTATGAAGGAATTGTTCTAACTCGTAAAATATTTATATTGCTGAAGAACCATTCATAAGCTACTAGTAATAGGATTAACTTACTATAAGCATCTAATTTCAATGATTAATTTCAAATATTAGTTAGATGATGATTTTTCATATTTCAATGATGAAAATATTTATTCGATGAATATTATTTTCTATATATGTTGATTAATTTCATCTGGTTAATATTCTCCAACTAAAATTCACGACCCAATAAATCATATCCATTTAATGATACTTGATTCATATTTTATAATGAAATTATTTAATTTTGTTGTTTCTCTCATCACATAGATATTTAGGTTTGGAATTATCCCTATTTTAAAAAATTTCTATGTTGGATGTTTGATTGGATGACACATTATAAAAATCCATTATATAGATATACTCAACTATTTTACACTAGTAACCTAATCTAAATAGAGTCTACCGAATAGTGTAACCAAAATAAATCTAAAAAAAATAATGAAAAAATAATGATCATGGTGAACCAATCTTTATCTTAACCTTCCCAAAAGGGTAATCTAATCATTCTATTAAAATTATTTCCTTACATAGAATAATGATGGGGAACCAATATTTGTAATATCATTCCTAGATGGATGATAAAGTTATAGAAAGGTGCTTATTTGGATAATGTATCACACTTAGTGTCTATGGTGTTTTCATTTTTAAAAGACCACTCATTTGATATACATCATATGAATATTAAATTAATAATTAAAACATCTTATATAATAATTATTTTCTACTTTTTATATTAATTTACTATATGTGTGATTCAAATGATTTAGTTTTTGAATCCATTTTACGATCATTTAATTAATGTGTTCAAACCACAATAATGTTTAAATTTTACACAACCCACAATATGTTTTACTTCCCCAAAAATATATACAAAAAAATATTCTTGAATATATGAATAAATCATATAAATATGGTATATTAAATAATAATTTATATTAGTAGTGTTACATGAGAAAAATTACACCCAAATGATGAAGCCGAAAGTGATAGACAACGACCCATTAACCATTCATTTTAATGAGTATTCCAAAATTTCACTAGGTGGTCCGTGATGAAGTCCCACTTCTTGGGAGGACATTAGTCATAATCTAATTTAATTCATTATATATTTAATAACTAATATACAAAATATATTCTTAAAATTTAAATTGAATTTAAAAACATTAATTATAAAATGAGCTCTTTGTAGATAGAAACTCATTTTTATAGTGTCAAGCATAGCATGTAATGAAATGATCTATCTCCATGATGCAGTTTATTAGTTAATATGAAATATACATATTAACAACCTAAAAAATTTATATATATGAATAATTTAGTTAATAAAAAATAAAAAAATGGACAATAAAAATATTTAAACATAAGATATCCAATAATGAAAAATTCATAAATAAATTGTAATTATAAATCATTTTATAATTTGGTTAAAATTTTGTAAATTTCATAATTTTGAATATGATTTCTTTCATGAGAAATGAAATATAAACCATATCATGTTATTTATTTTATAGATTTTCGTTTTGTTTGTTAAATATTTGATAATATCAATAATAAAAATTGTTGAAGCAGTTTAAATTATATATTTAAATAAATTCCATTTTAATTTAAATTTTTATAAATTAATTAGATAATAACAATAAATAAATATTAATATATACAAATTTTATATTTTGACCATATTTATGAAAATCAAAAAATATTTTATTAACAATTTTTAAATCTTTAAATAATCACTTCATATAAATATTATAAAGAATACATAATGAATTTGATAAAATGATTTGAACATCCATTAATATGAATTATAAATTTTAGTCAACGTATTAATTTCAAAATGGATTTATTAATATTATATTTTAATATTTAGTTAATATTTTCAATAAATAATTCATAAAAATTTAATTCCTTATACATTAACATTTTAAATTTAATTAATTCAAAAAACCCCATTTATTAATTCCACAAATATTCAATAAAAATTTATCACTACTTATATAAAATTTATAATTTAATTTAATTTAATTCATAATTGAATTTTATTTATAAATTTATATTTTTTAAATTTTCTATTTTTTTATGAAATTACTTATACTAAGGAACCATTTAATATGAACAACATGATATTATTTATTAATGAAAAATTCATTATATCAGATATTAACATATTTATATTTTCTCGATAGTTTATAATTTGAAACCCATTTATTAGTTATCCACTATGATTTCTAAATAATTTTTTTTATTTCTAGATCATAATTAATACCAAATAATTTGGAAAAATTATTTTAAATATTGACATGTAATAGTTGGAATATTATTATTTAAAAATGTTTCTTAAAAATTTATATAATTAATAATAATTTTTTTACAATTAATTGATTAATTATATTAAACCCAAAATTCCATTTTTATGCTTTAAATATATTTTATAAACTATATATATTTATAAAATATTTATCTATTAAAAATAAATATATTGTAGTAATTAATTTATTAACATTCCATTTTTATGCTTTAATGTTTTCTATTTTTATTATGGTTGTGTATGTGGAGATGAATTTTTATTGGGAGTAGGGTGTGAGAGATTCTTAACTTCTAGTATATCATGCTAAGAGGGTTCATTCCAATAGAGGAAGTATAAAAAAATTTGAATATGCATTTTGAGAAGCATCCAAAGAATTGTGACTAGTTGATCAATGAATGCACCACCAATTGATGAATATAAATAGATCTATTTATTTAAATCTATATGTGTATGAATGTGAATAATTTTTTAGGAAAATATTTGTAAACAAACATGTATATCTAGTAAATAAATATATCTTTATAGAATATCACAATGAAAAAATGGGATATTATCTTTATGAAACCTCATATAAAAATATAATAGTGACTATATTCACCTTGTTCCATGAATGAGAGTATGTCTTTATATATGATACCTGGGAAATTAGAGAATTCAATGATATAAAGGATCAATACACACAAGAGATGACCCATGAAAAATACCACAAATCCATGTATTAGAAGTTGTTCTAGAGACAAAAGTACAATGTAAGAGCACCAAAGAAGTTAGTGGACTAATGATATATGGATTATATTCACTAAAAATGTGCCACATTTTTAGTATAAGAAAGTTAACCTCTATCTTATAAGGAAGAATTACACATAACATTGTATTATTGTGGAAGGAATAAATGTTTTAAAAAATTGATTATATATACTAGAATAAGGTTTTTTTATATCCTTCAATTGGTGTAAAGAATGTTGGGTAAAAAATTAAAATTCATGAATAATAAAAAATTGTAAAGATATATTATTATGAATGAAACATAATTGGTTGAAAATGAGTTTTAGAAAATTCTAGGAAAAGGTTATGATTAAACATTATAACTATAAAATATGATGAAATCAGTCAGAATGCAACATTAATTAGCAGATTACAATGATTACTGGGTTCAGAAAATTGTTGTTAAGATATCATTCCACACTGTAATCATTATAGAAGATGTATATATGACACAAATAGTAGTTTACATGTTTTTTTATTTTGATTGAATTGTATTCCTAGTATAATATATTGATTTTTTAATATTGATGGGAAATGAGATACCAATATTACAGTAAATTAAGTCATGTTTAATAATGATTTTCTCTATTATAGTGTCAGGAGATGTAGCATACATCATGACAGTCATGATCATTCGTTATTGACAATATAGGTAGTATGAAATATGTAATGGTATATACATTGTGATGTCATGAATTTGAATTCATATGCAAAATTACAATATGTGATTACTTCACATGCCACATGGTATGTATCTCTGATAAAACATGTATACATAGACACAAGAGTTATAGGTTAATGAATATAATTCCATTTTTTTTGTAAAAGTTTGTACCTTATATTTTACCATGAAGGGTGAATATCCTATTTTTTAATCATAATCTAGTTTATAATTTTTAAATCACACGAAAAACATCACTAAAACTATAAAGTATTAGTATTCTAATGTAATCCATGAGGTCAAACCCACATAGATAAGATGAAAATAACTCAATAATTTAAATATAAAGGATACTAACTAGAATTTAATAAATAATATCTATTCTATGATGGAGAAATTAAAGAATTTTTTGAACATGAAATTAAGGAAATTTCACCCTAGAAAACAAGTGAATTCCATTAGAGGTGTATATTATTATGAAATAATGACTACCAATTGCAGTTACTAGAAAAAAAGAGGAGCTATCGTGCCCCAAACAGCCACGTAAAACCATTACTATACCCCCCTAATGCGTTTTACTCTATGAAACATCATGTCATAAACTAACCCACCCAATAAAGAACTATATCCACCATCATTTCACCCATATCTACTACCTCCCCTCATGAACCTGATTTGCCAGTATTACCATAAAAATCATCACTGCCCATCGTGAACAAAATTTGTAACCTATCCTGAGCTATCCCCACCATATTTAATGAGATCCCTAACCTTTTACTCACCAGAACCACCACCACACACAAACCCATTGTGGTCATAGTCACCAATATTCCCTCATCAACTCCTACACCCAAACACCCACCACAATCCCAACTAGTGTTGTCCTCTCCAATATCATAAATATAGTTGAAGCTATGATTACAATAAATTAAATTTTTTATAGTGTATATAATATATGAAATAATGTACTAATTTCTTTTCATTTTTATCACAAATTTTGGAACAATAAATTATGATAAATTTTATACAATCTCATGCTCCGAAATAGTGATAAAAAACTAAAAGGCTTATTATTTCATCCAAAACACTTTTAAAAAAAAATCTTCAACACTATATAATTTTTTATTATTTTTAGTCATATTACATTTACTAATATTTTTTTAAAATATTCATATTTATTAAAATGGAGAACATGTATAAGTAATATGATTAATTTGATTATAAAAATCTATTAATTTTAAGTATCACATGATTATGTCTTCATTTTTTGATTTTTTTAATGATTTTTAGTTTTTTTATGAATCTTGGTCCTACATTGTTATCGTTAAGATGTTTTGGATGCCTCTCAATTTTTTATTCTATCATACCCCTTCTTGTCATTAGATCATTTAGATTTAATGTAAGTATATTTTCGGTTAAAAAATTTGGGTTTCTTGTGTTTTCATTAGATGATGTGGATATACATGGTATTAAACGACATTATAATTTCTTGATCAAAAATATTTGTTAAATGATATTTTTATCCCCTATCTAGTATTAATGAATGGAAATATCCCATCACGATTTTGTTTAGTTTTATATATTTTTTCTATATGGTGGAACATCATATGTTCGTGTATTGTTTAAGTAGTGTGATGTAACTAAAATTTTGTATCATTATTTTATTTTCTTATTACAACATGATTATAATTAGTTTTTTTCTTGTAATTTGTTTATGTTCATAATTTTTTTAACGAATAGTTTTTTATTAAATGTACATACATTTTTTTCAATCTAATATATAGTAATTATAATGAATTCATATTATAGATTATCTTATACCAATGTCTTGATAAGAACGAACATTATAAGGTACTATAAGAAACCATAAGAGAACATGAAGAATTTATATGAATCCATCTATATTTTAATATGATGTTAAAAACATAAAATTTTTAATAATACATATTAATGTTATCTAAATTTAAATTATATTTTAACTCATAATTTTGAACTAATGATTTTAATTTTAATTATTATTTGTTCCATTAAATTATAAAAAATAAATTCAATATTTTACATAGAACACTACCATTTATTATTTCATGGATTAACCTATTTTTAATGTGAAAAGGGGCATCATTCGTTAGTGTTTCCCTAATATTTCCATATAGTTCATAATTTTGGTAGCAATACCAATCTGCATCAGTGGTATTTAATATGCTCTATTTTGGAAGTATTTAGATTCTAAAATTCATATTTAGTATTTTTTTAAAACATATCGATTAATTTATAAAAATAAATATAAATTATATAAATTATATTTCATTTGTATGTGTTAATATATTTTACATTTACTTGTTACTATATATGTCTTTGATCCATAGATAATATGAAGGCATTCATTTTATTTTTAGAATTCATTTGTTTACTATCAAAACACAATGATCATGAAATATAAACATATGTTTTAAAGTGTATTCTAATTTAATTTATTTATATTATTAACAATAAATTTTACAATATTCCAATCCAATTATTATGCTATACTAGTATTGGTTACCATTAAACATAATTTTCTTTTCTAAATAACTCCATCCATTAACAGATACAATTCTGGATGTTGTTTTGAAGCATTAATTGATCATCTTAAAAAATATTATATTCTCTCCAAAGGTCCATATGACACCACATAATACAACACTTATGATAAGTTATGTGATAATGTTAATTTTTTTAGAATGATATCTGTTTTGATTCATATTGTTATTAATAATGATTGATTGGTTAAGAATATGGTGAATTTTAATAGATTATTGAACTATAACTCGTCTAGAGATAGCATGTCCAACCATATAATAGTATTATTTTAGAGGCAATGGAAAATCAGTATGAATACATTGTTTCGAATTTCATTTGAACATTATTATTGAATTTTGAGTTTTTTGGTATTTTCAATTTTCATCAAATGATATTGTTTTGAAACTGATGTTACTAAAGAATTAATCATAATTTTATTCCTTTGATAATAAGTGTTTTATACAAATATATTGATGTAGTAAATCTTATTATTAAATATTTAATTGATTTATTTTTTAAATGTTGACATAAATTATTTAATTATTTTTAATGCATTTTATATATTGGTTGGTGATATCCACTCATAGGTTACAATATTTCATCAATGAAGAAAAAGGTTGATGGAAACAATATGGGTCTATATGTTTTTGAAATTTCATTTTTTATTTATTAAAACATTAAAAATATTTTTTTAATTCATCCATTTTTATTTTCTGATAACATTTTGGTTCATTATATTTAAAAATTTATATTTTCTATTACATGTGTAATTTTTGTAGTTTTTGGAAAATGGGGAATTAATAAATTTGAAACAATATTAGAATGTAAATAAAATTTAGGTGAAATATCCTTGATTATAATCATTTTCATAATTAAATTTTGTTATAGATTCATTAGGTTTGATATTTTCATAGTGTTTTCCCATAGGTGATAATTTAATATAAGAAATAATCTATAAATGTTTATTAATTTTTAGGGGTCTATGGAAGGATTCATTCTCAAAATTCCCATGCTTCATTGGAATTCAAAAATCTTGACTCATTTTTATTTCATTTTATAAATTACTTTTTTCATGATCAATAAATTTCATTAATTATCAGAATTATGAACATGATCATAAAAAATTTCAACTATTTTGTTTGTTACATGAGAGTCCCCTGCGATCACGACAATTTATATTCACTACTAACTTTTCATATATATTGTTATTCATATTCTATATAAAAGTTCACATTCATTGTTATGATTCTATATTCAATGCTATAATTTTATATTTACTATTATCATATTTCTAATAATTAATATTAACATTAATCAATTTGTTACTATACTGTTTACAATATTTGAAAACATTAATTATACTTCTTTATTTTAGAATTATATAATTGTGATTACATCATTCTAATATGTATAAATTCATTATAGATATTTCATAGTATCATTATTTATTTAATATTCTGTCAACAATATATATATGTGTTAGGAGTTTACCAAAAACTAGTTAACAATGGAATATGTATGACTATTATGTTTTAACAATCACTTACATTTTTTTTGTTTCATGATATTAATATGTAACTAGTTACATTTATTTATATATTTTTATATTACCATATGAATGAATGATAAATTCACTCCAAATAGTAGTGGAAGACAATATATTCACCATATTATTTTTAAATATTTTCTGGATAAATGAATTGTAAAACAAAATAGGATGTTTTTACATGTTTTTTTGATTGTGAATACCTCTAGTATTTAATTGGTAACCCTTTCCTTGAATGTTTATTTCATATTAAATACAAACATCAATGTGATGAATACAAGGAAAGATCAAACAGTTAATTAGTGTTTAAAACCATCTAAATGTTTTTTAAACTGAGTATGTATCATTTTATATATTTATGTTTTTACACTAATAATAATTATTTCATTGTATATGAATAATTTTATTCAGTGGTTATTCATTCTTGAATTCGATTCTATTATAATATTTAAAATTTATTGATAAGAAATTTAAAATTTTATTTGTTTCAGAACCTATTGTGTGACATGAATTTCCACATAAATATATATTCTAAGTAATATACATAAAATAGAAATTATATTTTAAATTACACTCATGATCAATATCAATGATTTAAAATTGTATACATGTGCATAATTGTGTGGTTTAATGTACAATTTTTTCCAAAGAGATGAATATTACGATTTTGTTTTACCTAATACTTTATCGGTTTCTCTCTTCAATGAACATGAAAAAATCTATTCAACCACATCTCTTTATCATATGTCTCTTTTAAATTTTATTTCCTTCATGAATGGAACAAGTAAATTCATTAGGTATTTGGGATTACGAAGATGATTAATGGTTCCCTACAATGATCCTATTATCGATGAAATTGTCTTCAATTGTTCCCAACCAAGATCGTTCTTAAATTCCCTAGAAACTATATTATTTATCTATACTACTAGATAAAATTATTCATTTATAATTATCTCCCTATATTTTTATTATGATTAATGTATAATTTCATCCAAATATATTAATATTTGAGTGTATTTTTAGTCATTACGTCTGATGTGCCAATGGGGAGTTGCACCACTGAGGGGGGAAGGGGGGAGAATCTGTGGTGATTTTCAAAATTAATATTTCATTTGAAATTTAATTATATTGACTTACTATAATATAATCAGATCTTATGAAAAATCAGACCCTCCTGTAGGCAATAAACTTAAGAGGCAATGGAGAAAAATATTTTTACAAGGTTCAGACTCAAAATGATCACTCTATTTATTTTTTTTGACTCATCGATATAAAATTATACATTATAATAACAAGAAATAAAAATAAAAATTTATTAACTATAAAATATTCCCCCTATGCATTCTATAGTCCCAATAGAACAATATCTTTAAATTGGCCAGATTAAAAAATGGTTTTAAAACAAAAAAAAATATAAAACTTTTGAATGTTGAATACTTTAGAAAAAAATTGCACTATTTATTTTTACCCTTCAGGATAAATAAGATATCATATGCTCACGAACTGAATAATTCCACTAAACATGTTCTTTTTAAAATGTTATTTGTCTTGATAACTCAATTTTATATTTCTCATAAAGGCTTCCAAATTATATTTATGTTAATTTTTAAAATAGGTTGTGGTTGAATCCTCAATTTATTATTCAATCAAAGTCCTCATTAGACTTTGTAGAGGGAGACCAATTACATAGCCCGAATCCCCACAAACAATTTACCTAAATACAAGGCTTGAAAGCCCATTTTTTTGCCCAAAGGTCCCCTTGGTGAATAGTAATGCTACTCTTCACACAGTATATTTATTCTGAGAATCATCTCATTAATTTATAGTCATAAAAATAATAGTTATCAGAGAAGAATATCACATGATAATACAAAAAACATGAATGAAAATTCATAGGTGGTTAACCCCTATATATATTCTTAGAAACAACACATTTACAAATAAAAAATAAATATTATCTAAAAAACTTCACAAGGAAGCATTCTACTTGTCCAAAGATGATGGTATTATGCTCTATTCATAATGTAATTCCCATACTCCCATATGATTCATCATCTATATAAATTGTATTATTTATAAAAAAGATAAAATTCATCCACAAGGAATGAACTGCATGGATTCTTAATATATTTCCATAAATGTGATTTGTCTTGAAAATAGAAAAATATATAATGTATCAACCCAATATACAAAAAATTATGTAAGATGAATTTTCTTTATATAGTTTATTCCACATGGTCTGTTGTTTTATGTGAGGCACATCACTAAAAACCATTTTCCTCAAAGTTACATCATTGCAAAATGCATTGAAACACGTGAATACATTGACCCAAAAGTCAATTAATATTTAAATAACATCATCCACATTGAATATTGTTTTTTGATGATCACATTAATTATTTCCACGACAATGTAGTGATATCATATTGAATTTTCTTCATCATATTATATCTAGATAGTGATCCTCAGAAAGAGATCATCCAACAATGATACATCATGAAAAAAAATATTTTCATTAATTAATCATATCCACATTTTTAATCACCAAATGACTATTGAAACATCCTGTAGTGCACCTGATATTGTGGGTGATAGGTTTGAAAATCCATAAAATTTTTGGTTCTTGATCGGAATGAAATAATTACTAGACAGAAGAAGAGATATCCTTCAAGATATGATTTCTCATATTCAAAAAAGTATATTAGGTCATATTCTAAATGATATGTCTGTGTTTTTAATCATTGTGGGAACAATACCCATATACTATCGTCCCTTGTTAAACACATCTTATAATG
This sequence comes from Viscum album, assembly GCA_963277665.1. Taxonomy (NCBI): domain Eukaryota; kingdom Viridiplantae; phylum Streptophyta; class Magnoliopsida; order Santalales; family Viscaceae; genus Viscum; species Viscum album. Next base: position 1,455,370,385 of record OY728155.1, read on the forward strand.
GTGTCGTGGTAAGATAATCACACCTCATGTCTAATAAGTCTCAAATCTCGATCCCCTACAACTATGTCACCCAACATGGTGGAACCACCTCTTTTCCATGGGTAACACTCCTACCCCATGAGTTTTTATGGGTAAAAATTCCATGTGCCTTATACACGGTCTCGCTCCCTTAGGGCATATACATGGACTCATTTTGTTGATTGCTGGCTCATGCTAGCTTCCCTTGGGAATCAATGCCATATATGGCCAAAAATTCCTTGGTGGATGATGAATTTGTCTGGAAGATGGTTGCCTAATTATTTGAATGTTGATTATATAAAAATATTATTAGTAAATATTATGTACCAATATAATTAAATATAAAGTAATATAAACTCATCATCAAATTCCAAGATCCCATCTGAACTCTTAAAAGACACAACTATAGTTTCATTACAGCATTAAATAATGAAATCATTATTAAAATATATACATTATTGTACATCTCTTATAGTATAAAATTTTAAAATTTATTATCACATGACTTCAACATTAATGACCATAACAACAAGCATCCCAACCTAAAATACATTGAATAATTGTCTATGTGTGAAATTAAATACCATATATTGAAAATTGATCTATGTGTTACATACAACATTATTAGATGGATCCATAAATATTATATAGGAATCACCCCATCATCCATAAAAATTCTTCAAGAATCACCACTTCATTCATAGTCACTGCACACATATTTCACATTTGAATAAAAATTCTACACTGAGGTTCAAAAATAGCTAATTTTTTTACTGTATCCAATCACAAAAATCATATCACATATGAATTAAATATGTTTTTATTATATATTAGTCAAACATAATGAAAATAAAATTTAAAGGGTATGTGGGGTCTTTTAAATTCATCTATATTCTCAAGAACATATTTTCATATTTTCATAAAAGATGGAATTAAATCGCATAATACATGGATAAGAGACATTATTTAATAACATCTAATTATAAGTGGGATTAAATGGGGTAGAAAATAAGAGATATATAACCAAGGATATCTATGTTGTATTTTATATATCTAGAAATTTGAAATCAAGCTTAAAAAATCTCAATGGAAATACACGACCATACAAAATGTTTTTCCAACTAATTAGAAAGTCCATTTGTACAAGAATAATTTTACATTTTCATAGTAATTCATTGACCAAGAACTCATAATAAATAAATTCAATGTCTAATTAGAGATGTGTGTGACAAGAAAACATTAAAAATCATAAATTTTCCCCTTAAAATTTTCATCCTATTTCATAACTACCGAATTAAATAGATTCCATGATTAACAACACTTCTCGTTCTATTCCATGATTTGTTATAACAATACACGTAAAAGGGGAGGAATAAGAGGGTACTTTTTGACTGTTTTCATGAGAGATGAGAAGGTTGAACATGACATTTCAGCCTTATCTCTTGAAATATATCTATTGGAATTTCCTTTGTGAAAATATCAGCAACATGTTCTCTTGTAGAAATTTATTGTAGTTTGAAATACACATGTTCCACATTTTAATTTATAATATTACTCCTGATGTACATAATTATAGAAACAAAATGATATAAATTATTTCTAGATAATATAATTTCACTTGTATTATGACATTAAATAAAATCATCATTGTATATTAATTTATAGTTGAAATATATTTAGAATTAGTTATTGACAAAGTTACTGATTTTTTATTATTGATATACAGACCAATACATCATTCAAATGGATAGAAGATTACACATGGAGATGATCACACATCTCTATGGTATCCTACCCCATCAGTATCTGTAGAGCCTAAATTTTTTAATCTTCCATTTGTTTGTAAAACAACCCATATTTTAGAGTTCCTTTTATATATATCATAATTAATTTACTATCCATAATGTTATAATCAATTGGATCAGTATGAAATATGAACATAGAGTCAATGAATATGTTATTTATAGTCTTTCTACCGGTGACAATGTATTATTTATGAAAATTAGTTCCATTTGAGAATATACTTTTTACATCTGTCTATTTTTTTTCTTGATACACCACCTTTTACATTTATCATATTTATGTAAACAATCAAGGTTCCAAAAAAATTGTTTTCAGATCATTGTACGGATTCCACATGGAATTCTTCTCAATCATATCAGGCTCCCCATTAATAAAATTTATTAATTCTTCATGACCAAATGCCTATACATGTTTGTTAGGTTTAATTTTAAAAATAACAACATTTTAATATTCAATTGTCAACATTAATGTTTTTTAAAATATATACTATTTATTTTCAATGATATTACATATGTCATCATGTTTCTTCAATTTTCATTTTCATTTTATCCTATTTTCATCAACATCATTTTGATCACATTATTTTTAGAATCTATGTTAGTAATTTGTTCCTCTTCATCAGTATATTTATCATTCTTTTGTTCCATTTTCATACCAATTTCATTCAAATCCTCTGAATCAGTATCATTGGTGATTTCTGACATCGTATGGTTTTGATTAATTGTAAAAAAATTATAATAAACCAACATATTTAGTAGTTCTATTTTAATATATGAAGCATCATACATCATATAGTTTACACATGAAAATCACTTTCTCTGTATTTTCTTCCTAATTTTCTAGATTCGGGTTATTGATTTTCATAATTCAATTTCATTTAAATGATATGAAGTATCTAAAATTGGATTTTTGTTATAAAAAATTTAATATGATAACATATATATTTCTAGTCTGGGTACACATCTATGTTATATTATTATGGATATATATATATATATATATATATTCTCTCTATAAATACTTTGAGGTATTCCGTTCATTTTATAAAATTTGACTCGTCTCAGCTATCCTTATGTTATTTATTTCAACCACCCATTTCACTATTGAGTATATAGTGTATTGTAATGATTCGTGATTCCATGTTTGGGAAGATAACTTTCCAAATGATCACATGTAAAATCATTGAAATTATCTGATCTCAGCTTCTTAATATTGAGACCCATATCTTTCTCATATTTCAATCAATTTTTTGAGAATTTTAGTTGACTATGAATTATGTCTAATTAGAATGACAGTAGAAATCCATGTATAATCATGAATAAAGGTAATGAAATTAAAATAATCTTTCATAAAAAAAATTCTCATTGGTCCACATTTGTTAGTCTAAATAAATTCAACGTGCCCTAAAGATAGAATATTCAGATCATTATAGGAAATTGGGATAATTTTCCATTTTGTAAAGCATAAAAAATTTACATTCAATTTCTTTGTATAATGTTTAAATCTGTCCCAATATCACGATTCAATATTTTACTAGTACTATTTTGAAAATTATGTACATGATCTATATTTTGTAGATTATTTTTATATAAGGCAGTCATGTGAAAGGAATTGATTGAATCACAAATATGAAATATATAAAAATTGGTTATTTTCTATAAGTTATTATTCTTCTATAAATTTCACTTTTGATGGAGGATGATTCATTTTGGGTTTTAATCATTTCTCTTTCCAACTCCATAATTTTTTTGAATAGTGATTTCAAATGGTCAGTAATGGTCTTCTCAGTGTCTGTAGACATGGTCATCTTGGGATTTCCTATAGAGACCACCATTAGAATTTATTATTTCACATTTATTGATGGGAAAATTGTGAATTCCCAAAGCGATTGAACAATGGATGATAAAGACCATTATTGATCACATTTAGAGGTCAATTGTGTTCAATTTTTTTTTGCAATGACTGAGAATTTCTGACATCATGTTTAGAAAATAAATATTTAAAAAAGGAACAATTAATTCCAATGAATCATTTTGAATAAAGTATTATAAAACAAATCATAATTTATAAAATCTCTCTACATTCTATGTTAACCATTTTTTAAGGTCACGTACATGATATTTCATAAAAGTATGGTTAACCAAAAACCATTTTTAAAAATAGAATTGAAACTAACCCAATGGTCATGGTGGAATCTACACCCTATAACTCAAAAAAAAGTAACTATAATTAAATAAATAAAAAGACCATGATCAATAATAAAAAAATAATAATCAAACTCGTCCCACCACTAAAATAGTGGTCATGCTATACGAAATAAATAAGTTAATGAAATTAAATAAGAAGAGTGAGAACCGATGATGAAAAACACAAAAGAAACATACATTAATAAATCATCACAAATATACCCAAAAACATTTCACAAAGAACTGTATTTTTAAAATTTGGATGATAGGGATAAAATATGATTAAAAAAGAAAAGAACAAACCAAATACCTATATCAACCTCCAAAATATGGGAGAATACAGAGACTATAGAAATTAAAAGATCATAACATCACCAACAACACCTTTTTTATAAAATATTTCTTCAATTTATATTCATTATATATCATATATTTATATTATTTCAAGGATAATATAACCCATATATAATTCATGCAAAATTTTTACCTTAAACCCAACTTATAACTCATGAAATAATTCCACTCACTATCATAAAATATATCTATATTGTGGTACATGAGAGAGGGTAACTGAATCTATATATTCGTTAAATTTGTTTTCATGAACTTAAGATATTACCATGAAATTAAGTACACACTCATTCATTATTATTCTACAAGAACATTTATACTACATGATGCAATTTCAAATGTATGTTTTATTTTCACCATAAATTTATCTATACTAGCTCAACTTATATAATAATGTACATGTTTTGGTAAAAAATGGAATAAACTATCAGTTTGTGGTGTAAATTTTGTTTTCTTGTATTACTTCTTCATCCTCATAGTGTCTTCTCTATATCTCTATCGAGCATAAACTCTACACAAATCATATTATCAAACCTCACAGAGTTGGTGTCATGATCTATAACATTAATAATTGTAGACTTCCATCAACTAAAACATAGTGGAGGAATGGTACATGGTCCATGTGATAATATTATTTTAATTATTGATGATGACTTGGACATGGAACCATGTATGATCGGATTTTAGTACAAATAAGTAACGATTACTATGCATGATTACCACTTAATAAAATCTCACTAGCTAGTTCTGATTAATTTTTCTGTGTTTGGTATCGATGGAAGATATGAGAAAATCACAAGGTTCCCAAACCATGTTTCCTCATTACCTACACATTTTGGTGTTTCCTCTAGCTATATGAACTATACATATTGCTGACCCTATTCCATGAAATGCACATGTACATCTACCTATTGCTTATCCAAGTGTGTCATCATCTTGGCTACTTTCAGTGGTAGTTTTTTACATATATGAATAATAAAATTATTTAGAATAAATAACATAAATATTTATATATTTATTTACTATTTTCACAATATCATTGGAAATATCCACTCCTTATAATATATAAAAAATAGAGAAATATGAATGAATTAATAATTAAAATCTGAAATTAGTGAAATTAAATATAAAAATTCTATACATAAAATATGTATATAAAACCCACAATATTAATCTATTATTTTAATAAATAATATAATAATTATATAAATCACAATTAGAACCAATTCTCCTAATATTCAATTCCATGGTAAAAATGAAAATAATTATCAATGTGTAAATAAACATTGAAGTCTCACATAATAATATATATACAAATCATCACTTTTCAATGGATCTACGAAATCCATCAATATTAGATTCCCGATAGAAATTTGTGGTATTTTTACTAACATATATTATAATATTTGAATTATTTAATAATATTCATTCCTCTTTATGAAGTACCGTACCATGATTTATTTCCAATCATCACTCCAGATAATTTTATATTAATTTTATGATTATAGTTCATGTATATAAATACTAAAAATATAATTTCATTGGATCTAAAATATCCAACCATAACAAAAAAAATTACAACTAATCCTATGGATGTCATATTATTGATTTAATGAATCAAAGGCTTATGGATGGTTGGTATTTAATTTGAAAAAATATAATGTTAAAAGAGGGGATACAATCTAATTCATATTAAAGGAAATCCATTGATAAAATATCATGGAAAAAACATTCAAAAATGAAATGAACCCACTTCTGAAATCCAAATAGTTTGCTCATGAATAAAATAAAGAATAAAAAAAAGATACACCGTATTTTTTTACAAATTATTAAATTTACTTTTTTATGAAATGATTCACATTATAAAAATCAAAAAATAATATTCCTACCATTATTAGATATCATAATGAAAATAATTATAACATATTTAATAAGATCAATGATTGTGTGAGATTGAATTTTTACTCTCTATAACCACTCTTTCCTAATAATTTCATTTTTTAATTTTTTTTAAATTTTTTAAGAATTTAAAAACTAAGAGCAATGAAATATAATCTATACAACATAACATTAAAAAATTATAAAACACATATATATTAACCTCAAAATGACCACATCCTAAACAATTTATTGCCTCCCCCCTCCTGCACTTAATTGGATGATAATAATGCAAAAAAATGAGGTGGGTAAGAGTGATATTATTAGCTTGTTTTATGTATATTCAAAAAAGGTTATTATTGTCTTTAATAAGAATATATTAATGTTTAATAAAAATGTTGTTGTTAATGATAATGTCCATAAAAATAAAAATTAATCTATCAACTTAAATGAAACTTTGTACAATTATTACTTTTACAAGAACCTATACATGTTCTTGTATACTAACATTCCCAAGTGTCTCTAAACAATATATAAGAAGGAATGGGATGATTTTTTTCTAGAATCAACATATGATTGTAAATATATCATAATGATAAAAATAACTCATTAAATATTGACTAAAAAAATAATAACCCAAAATTTTGACATTAACATTATTGAAAATTTAGAGGAATTTCATCAAAAAAAAGTAACTATCCTTTTTAAATCATGATTCATAAAATTAATACCTCCATAAATACACTATTTATCTATACCCCATATAAGATTAATTATTATTTACTATGAAATATAAACTATGGATTGATGATATTCTAATACAATATTTGAATTATAGATTAATGTGTAGGAAAAAAATCAGAGTGTGGCATGCATCTTCTCTTTCAAACTACAAACCAGATTTCAAAAATTTTAAAAGTGAAAGTGAGAAAAAATATAATGATAGATAAAAAATACTCTACATTATACTTTATTATATTCACCTTATTCTCATATTTATGTAATTTTATCACCATGATCCAAAAATAGAAAAATCATATGTGAAGTCAAGGCTTTTATGCACATTTTAAATGAATTTAATTAGGGGTATTGAAGATACATCAAAAAATAACTACCTAATATATTTACTAAAGTAAAATAAAAGGTCTTATAATGAGATAAATGAGAACTATTATTACATTAAAAAATATATTTATTTAATGTCACTTATCATGACCTTACCATATTTACGCATGTAACTAGAGCACGTTATAATGTTACCCATATCATTTTTGACTCATTATTATAATTTATTTCATATAAGATATCTTATATCCTTTTACTTTTTGAGTTCATATTTTTACATTTTTATCCTTACTAACATATTTTATAAATCCATTATGATTAGGAAAGTAGTTCATTTTTATTCATCCTCGTTAATTGAGGGGCCCCATTGTTTATTCTTTTCCAAAGTAGTTATGAAGGCTATTTCTTACGGAGAATGAAATTCAGGTTTATCATTGGATTTTACCAAATATTTAAACATTGTTTTAGAACATACCTATTATTTTTCCTTTTGATGTTCCTCAACCTATGATTCCTCTTTAGCTACCTAATTTGATTCATTATAGTACTTGGATACTCTTTACAGAAAATTCATTTATTTATAAATAATTCTTCCATTATATAGAGGATATTATATTTTGAGAATGGTTGTGGTAATGGTAAAGGTTTATGAAATTTTTTATCCCACAATTATATTTGGATATTTATTTTGAGTATAGAAATATTATGGGATATATTTAAAATTTGAATCACCATATAAATATGTGCCATAATTTTCACTATAACATGAAACTACTTCTTAAAAACAAGGAATAAAAGAAATAAAAAACCTAAAAACAAAAAAACAGAAAGAATGTATGAACTATACTTTTATAACTATTAATTAAAATAATCTTATTCTTCTTTTGGAAACATTACAAAAAATTATTACTGGACCACATGTTTGAACATGTCATATAGTTTTAATGACTATTAGAATTTAAAAATCATGAAACTATAATCATTCAAACTGCTAAGGATTTGTATAAAATTAATTCTATGATGTAAAAATAATAGATAGTAGGGTGAAAACACACATTAATTCAAAATTAAATACTTCTATAAAGAATAAAAATAGAATTCTCTATTCTAATAAAAACCATGTAAAAAATTAAATATAATTTGTAACATCATGTTTATAAAATAACAACTTTAAAAATGAATAATTATTTATTAATGTAATTAGAATTAATTATTAGTGAATCCCTTGGTTAGATAAGACAAACTCCGCCATTTGAGATCCCTTTTTCACAAGGTCAGGTACAGTAGATTACCTAAAATATATAAAATCTCGACATCATCTACAAACCTAGAATTACAACAAACCAAATGATCATGATGGATGATATTCCCATGAAATGATGATTAGAAAACTCCCTCATACTAAGTAAAATGGTCATTATTAATAGAATGAAATAATGAAAAATAATCACTTCTAATCATTGTGGATTCTATTCCTGTTGGATTGGGAGGCCTCCAACGATGGTCACTGGCCTATATAAAAATATTAATACTCTATATTCACCCCACCCTAACATTTAATTACCCTCCACACCCCTTCCCATTTTCAATCATTTTCATGGGACCTACACCTACCTTGTGCACCATCACATTGCCCATCATTTTTTCTGCACTCGGAGCCACCTCCACCACCCAAACATCATCACCACCATCACTCTCTCCCTCTATCCTCCCTTCATTAACCCTAAACTCTACATCCACAAATCTTACACGGTCACCAGTTCTAGAGCAACTACATATGTCAATTCCACCCTCACTACCCCCACTATTATAACCATCACTGCACCCAATGATGAGGCCACCACTGGAACATGTACTACTTCACTTTCTTATCCCTTACCATCTATGTACTGCTATCGGAGCTACTTCTATCACCACCTCTGATCTCAGTCACCATTGTTCCCCTTTTCTACCACTAACCATCATTCATATATTGTTTTCCCTTTCACCTGATATAATCCTGAAATCATCACACATTTAAAGGTACACATTTTATTATTGAGTTATTTGAAGCACCATCTATTTGTGTGTTTTCATATTGACGAAAACAATATATAATATTTAATAAAGTAGCAGAAATGTATTTGGGGGAATAATTTAATGAATTCAACCACAACACGATTAAATGTTTATTAAGATGTACTGCTTATCAAAAATATATCATCCATTTTAAATCATAATTTTAAGGAAATTATATAGTTATAGATGAAATATGTGTCATGAATAATTCAGTCAGCATTGACATTTTTTATAGAATATAATTTTTACACAATATTTTTTGAAAAAATCACAGGATCTATAGAGCATCCATGTTTTTTTGAAATGATAATATCAAATGAATGAAGATACAAATTGATTATAATAAAATATAATCTATTAATTTTATTATGGATTGTGAATTATTTCTCTGAGGATTAATAAATGTTAATTTCATCATCCATCATATATTTCAACACAAAAATGATCATATGGACAATCAATAACTTAAAAATGATAATTGTGAGATATGAAATATATATAATATTTTTTAAAAACCTATAATAATTATGATATTCTAAATAATAAGACAATCCATATAGTTTAGATAAAAAAATAAAAAATTATTAAGACATGTAGTGATATATATAAATCCATTGGCAATATTCATAATAAAATATCTATCATGATCATTCCAATTAAATTCCATTTATCTTCAATCAAAATATTTCTAAATTAAATAAAATATTTAATGATATTTGGATTCAGATATATATTTTTGTTAATTTCAGACTCACCATTAAGTTATTTTTACTGACATTTAATTGAGTTTTTATGCTATTTTTATTTATAATGTTATAAAATAGTGTTTTTGTTATTATATTATTTAATTACTTATTTATTTATACAACATAATTTCTACTATAAAAATAACTGTTTTTATTTAATGTAATAAGTATTATTAAACTGTTTAAAATTTTATATAACAATTAATATATATATATCTATATAACTATGAATTTCATTAAATTTTTACACATATTTTCTATGCCATAGTAATTTAAAAGTTGGAAACTGTTTGACCCTATGATATCATCAATAGTCAACATACATAACTTTATACAGTTTAGTTTTTTTATTTATAGATATTTGAAATTAAAATTATTCTTATTTTAATATGTATTGATGATTTTTTATACAGTTTTTAACATTTTATATCAACGATTTCTTTATAAATGACTCTACAAAAAATGTTTCCATGTGTAAAAAACACTCTAGGAAAGGAGAGTGCTGCAAAATTTAATATAACATAAAATGTTCAGATATCATCATTTTGAAATTGTTTTGTGGTTTGATATGTATATTAATTAAAATCCACATGAAATTATTAAGCGATTAATTAAAAAAAATTTCATCTATAATTATAAAAATTCATGCAATATGAATTCTTCAATAAAAGTTACTTCTGGTTATACAAATATGATTATAGATAAGAGTTGTATTGATCTACCATATAAAAAATCTAGAGAATATTTTGAGGGAATTATGTAGTTTATTGATTTCACTAGAAAATTTTAAAGTGATTATATTTGATGTCAGTGTAGAAAATGTTAAACCACATATCAATTTACATGTGATACCACGTGGGATAAGATATTCATGAATGTGTTTATGAAAAAATAATAATATTTATACCCATCAAGGGGTTGAATATAATCACTATCCTCATAAAAAAATAGTTCATATGAATGTTCATGTGAGGGCAACTGATCTGATGCATGAAATTATTACTGAATTGGTATATGTGTTCGCTCATAAGGGCATTAACTATTGAAATTTTGAGACCGAGGAGATCAATAAGTTATCTAGTTAAGATCTTGATTCATTGAGTTTTAATGGAATACATGATAATACAAAAACTGAATTACATTATTGATGTAATGAATATAGGAAATCGTCATTTATCATTTATATTTTTCACTTAAAGACTTCTAATCAATGGTTAAACACATTGACGGACACGTTGTTGGTGTAACTGGAAAATATGGATCCTAAAATTTCTATTATTCTAGAGTCATGTTACCATGGTCGATAGTTTATTGGGAACATAGGATAAATATATGAGACCATATATGCATGTGATAAAAAATTAATTTTATTTACAAATGAAACATCCTATTTGGATAATTGTATGGTGTATGAATATTATAGTTTGAAAGATAATGGTTAAAATTAGAGTCATCAAAATTAGACTGTGAAATAGGTAATATTGATTTACATAAATTAAATGTGTTACATTATACTGAATTCCATGATAGAAATATATTTTATATCATCTAATGTTTCAAAATTAATGATATGTAATGTGGAAAAATAAGTAAAGTGATATTCTAACCCACCCAAATGAATCTCATTCAATGAAACATTTTGACTAGAGACACCTTAAATTTTATAATGATAGTTGAAATGAATTCTTTTGAGTTTTAATCTAATTGATTCAATCCATTCAGGTCTATGTTTTGTGGAACTCACAACACATGGACCGTTGTGTTAGTTCTATAAAATATGCCATTTTGGATTTGAATGAATCAAAAGATTCTATTAATTTTTAATCTAATTGATGGAACTATATTTTTAGGTGATAATTTTCATATTTTATTTTATCTATATATTGATGTGTTGAATGATTTTTTACAATGGTTTTATGACTTATGACTAAAAAATGGATGAAATTATTAAACTGTATGAATCATTAATATGGAAAATCAATAAGTTCCCTAGAAATGAATTTTTATTAGATATGATTAAAAATGGGGAATTTAGGTACCAATTATACTGTAAATGTAAAGAATTATACAAGAGATAAACATTGTAAAAAATGGGCATACAAGGGTTAAATAAGTTTCCTTTCCCCTTAGAACATGTTCTAAAAGATAAGGGTGACCATGGATGGTCCTATAGAGTTCAACCCAAAACAACCATTATTACATGAGTTGAAATATTATTGTAGATTGAGGAATAAAACATTGACATTATGTTTGAATTTCTAGATTTAAATGATCATCCATTAAGCAATAGTCGTTTTGAGGGTAGACAACATAATCCCAATTTGAAGAAGTTGAGTATTTCTTTTAATACCCCTTACTAAAAAAATAACAGTATATGGAATAATATGGATGTGAGGAACATCTAATTTTCATTGTGAAAATCTAATTTGGAAATTTTTTGGTAGCTATATAAAATAAATTATTCTATAATTTAATTATGTTATTTAGAGGAAACAATTTTATGGAAACAATTGAAGTGACAGTTGAGTGATGGAAATGAGACATGAATTCTTGATTAACATTATAAAATTAGTAAAAAATTAATGTGGCATTTCATTATATTTTGATGATTGTCAATTTTCCTGATGGTTACTCTTCTAATATTTTCATGTGTATGTATGTGATATATAAGACATTTTAAGGATTGAAAAGTCATGAAATTCACATACTACTTTAACAGTTTATTCCAATAACAATTCATGATTGTGTATCACCCAATATGGTCCATCCATTGATTGAATTTATCAATTTATGTGTATCATTTTCTAAGATGTAAATGAATGGGTGATCTAAAAAAAATTCATGTAAAAGGTATAGCTATGTTTTTTAATTGATGAAACTATTTTCACCCAAATGTTTATATGTATTGGTTAAAAGTATAGTGCACCTAACTGATGATGAATTTAATTCCAGTCCAATTAAATTCAAATTGATGTATACAATTGAAAATTTTCTTACAAAATTGAAATGATATTTACATATCACACCTCATGCAGATGAATCAATAGACAATGGATATTTAATGGAAGAGTGTAATATTTTTGGGCAAAATATCATATAAATTTTGAAAAAAATTAGATAAGACATATAAAATTGATAATAGTATAGTTGGAGAAGAAAAAATAATTGATATGGAAAACATCATGTGGGAACGAGACTGTCGATATATCTTGTTCAATACCCTATAATTTTCACCATTGATTTAGTATGTGTCTTATCACGTTTATTTTTTATTTCTTACATGTTATTTTTGTAAATATTTTTTTATCATTTAACCATGGAATTATCATTTGTATGAAATATATTAATGAGGTAAAATAAAATACATCTTGTGCCAGTGATTGTGAAATTCAACAGTCGCATTATGAATCATTTAATGATTAGTTAACAGAGTTATTATGTATACAAGGATATTCATTATGATTGATGTATAGTATTAATTTTCTTATGAATAAATTTTATAGAATTCTTTTAAAAATATAGGTACATAACTGATGGGAGTTAGTATACCCTATACTTACTGATGAATTTTACTAACTATTTTAGTGTCTTTCGGTAAAAAATCATTGTTACAAATATTTACATGCTAATGAATTTGCCTATCAAATTAAATGTTTTGATGAAAAATAGGTAACATAGAAAAGTTTTATTGGTTATCCATATATTGATTCTTTTTATTAATATAGTCAATTGAAAGGCGTCATTGATGTTTTAGACACGTATGGGTTGATATACATGTTTTTAATTGTAATTGTATTCATCGAGGATATATAACAAGTGCTCATAAATGTGAACAAACATTGTTGTACTCTAATGAAATTTTATATAGATATGAACGAGTTTTTAATGAACTTTTCATTTTGGAATCACAAGCAGAACATGTTATGTTTATTACCTTTCCATCTAATTCAAATTGGCTTGTCAGTGAGAAAATGTCATGGTAATGGGGTATTTCAATTGAATGAGATGAAACTAAGAATGGAGCATTTTTTATGAAATAGATTTATAAAAACACTATAGCTAAATATGAAGAATATACTAATTGGATTGAGATATATTTTTTATAGAGAAATAGTCAAGTAACCATTTTATTGAATGTTATGATTGTTTTCTAACTATTCAGTTTAGAAACACTTCTAAAATGTTTAAATTTTTAGTAACTATTTAATTTATTTGTATTTACTATACCATTAATTATAATATAGTCTATGTTTGCATAAATATTAATGTTTTTAATGACAAAAAAACATATCATGGGAACATACACTATATCCCTGAAATTCTATTGATCAATATTCTCCTAGAGGTTGAGGTATGTATCAATATATATGTATTTTTATTAATTTAGTGTCAATAATATATATTTTCATATTTTTAATTATGTGTAGTATATTTTATGATTTCATTTGACTAAACAACTTATTCCTAATGTATGAGGGCACCTAGTGATGGGTTTTCATCATGGAATTATGAAAAGACCATTGTTGTATTGTTTGACGAGGAAAAAAATCATGTCCGAGTGGGTTCCCCTTAATTCCCCAGTTGGGTCATATCATACACGACCCACTTATATATTCATTGAATACACATGATTGGTATTCATTCCCTTAAGATAAATTATATCGACTATGGAGGGAATTTCATGTCAGAAGAACATTTTAGTTTCATAGGTATGTTCAATAAATACTTACATTTTTGATAAATATAATATTTTACTAATGAAAAAAAATTAGTATTGCCCAGTATGTATGGAAAAATCTCATATAATGTGGAATGTTTATATTGATAGAGTCAAGAGGGAGAATTGGGTAGTATATGTTGGTTCCCAATTCATTCAAGATAGAGTCCTGAGAAGTGTTCTCCCAATAAACAGGGATGAAAAATTAGTCAACTAAGGGTGATATGGTAATCCAATTTTTTGTATAAATTTTATAAATGTTTTCATTTTACCCATTTTAAATTTGAATTAATTAAATGTAGATAGTAGTAGGGTACATTCCATGAATCACATGTTACAAAGACCACCTCACGGGTTTGGGACTCGTCAAGATTTCCGAAATCAACATGATGTATTTATCATTTAATATTTAATTTTATAATATAATTTGATGTTGATTTCTATATATAAATCTTATTTGTATAATGTTATGAATTTAAGTTGCACTGATAGAAAAAGTTTTTCTATGGATGATGACTCATGATGGAAATAATATTCTACTCAAGATCTTAGAGAAAATTCCTCTACTAAAAATCAAAAATTTCATTCATATTTATATAAATATATATATTAATATATTACAGGTGCACAATTTGATGTTGAGTTAGCATAGTTATTACACTAGTCCAGTATTCCTTGCGGTCTGATGAGATATTTTATCCGTTTATTGGTCGTGATAGACACAGATACATCTTGACATTTGAAATGGGGATTCCTCATTCTTTAGCTTCTTGTGAAGAGGTTATTCCTCCTATTCTTTTAAGATTATACAATAAGAGGTAAACTTGGAGGCTGGTATAGGTGATTCTAACTAGGTAAATACATAGATTTTGGCTGAGGTTAGAGAAATGCTAGAGTACATGCACTGAGGGAATTGTAAATGGGATCCTATATTGTAGGCATATACTAATATGATTATTATTTTTTATTAAATTAACAATTATTATACCAATAATATTGTTTTAATATATACCAATACCATAAAAAATGTAGAATTCATGGTCCTTCATGGCACATCAGATTCAGGAGGTGTGTATTGTTTTATCGTTATGGTTTCTCGATGAAATTGAGTATATCATTTAGTTTGTATATTTTCTGTAAATTAACAAACTAATTTTAATTTTTCATTAAAATTATATTTGAACATCTAGGGATTCGAAACCCAATAAATACATTTATATTGAGGAGAAAACATTGAAATATAATCAGTATTATATTATTTGTCATTAATTTTGAACTACACGTCACATGTGGATCATAAAAAAGTTAGTTCATAGAAAATTTCCATTACAAAGTTGACTCAACTCTATAATAAAGATAAAATCAAACTATTAAATGAATCTACATTTATCTAAGGTCCATGTGTCACATTTTTTAGAAATCCAAAAAAAGAACCCAGCATCCCACTACAAACACCACATTATTAGTTTAAACTCCAATATAATTGACATATCTACTTAATTTTAGGTCCACATTCCTTTGGTGGGGGGATATAATGAAATGGAAATGTTTTTCCATTATACTAGGTTATTAGTGAATGTTGGTCCTAGTGAAAATATAATGGATATTATAATAATATTCCCTAATGGAAAATCTAAAAATATCTTATTTAAGAATGAGATAGTTCCTTTATTCAGCAGTGACTGTTGTGTTTTTAGTCATTTAAAGAGTAACTATCATAGAATTATAATTTTTGGGAATTGGGGTTTTAAAGGACATATTGATAAGGGATATGGATATAAGAGAAGAATATTGGGAATATCTCTGATAAGGTTATTTCAGTGATTCCATGTGAAGGCAACAACCTAGTGGTGAGTGGGAATAATAATTATGTAATATTAGATATACTTCTTCACAAATAGGTTTCTTTGCTAAATTGGAATCTATCTTCTACACGAACTTCTATTGGAAATATTGTAGAGAATAATAAATAGTGGATGCATGCATTTAGGGAATTAGTATTACCTCTTGGGAAAAGGGTCGGGGTTAACATTTATCTTGTCTTTAGAAGATGCATGTAAGTGTTAAGATCAATTGTTGATAACTAATAAATAATGAATATTTGATCGAGAGAGGTTCAATGCTTCGCGTTACAAAGAGCTCAATGAACCCTAGTCTGTTGAAAATCATTCAATGTTCTTCATCTTCCCCTTGATTCGATTCTCTATGTCTGGATTCGACCCTAGATGGGAACTCGTTGCAGCTCTTCAAAAGCAACACGAAAAGAAAAGCTCTAATCTGGAAGATCTAGACCTGGGGAACACGCTTCTGGATTCTGGATCTAACCCTCCAATTAGTAGAGCTCTAGATGTATTTCCATTCTTGAAGCTCTTAATGGATCTCTTTATTCCACTTCTACAGGTGCAAAACTGCGCTCGACCATTAAGAGATTGGATGATGGAGGTTTTGCTGCTGAATCAGATCCTTAAGCGATTGCACAATGCCAAAATCTCTATAAGTTTTCCTTAATGGGACATGTCTTGTATGCTAAAGGTGACAAAACCTGGTCCTAAGTTGAACTGAAACCCAGAATCTCAATCTGTTGGTGTATAGAAAACTAGAAATTGATCCCCTTGGGAAAAGGTTTTTTTCATCTGCTTCATTACTCTAAGGAGGATCATAATTCTTTTTTGAAGATAGGTAACTTATTGTTGAAGCCTAGATTTCTGAGACTCTCATATTGGGATTTTTCTTTTCATCTGAATACACAAAGAGGTAAGTCTTCACATGTTTGTGTTAGGTTCCATAACTTGAACTAGTTTTTTTGTCACCCTAGGATACAGAAAGATTTATCAGCATGCATTGGTACCCCCCTCAAAATCTATCAATGGAACATTAATTCTGAATTGGGTATGTATACAAGGGTTTTAGTGAATTTCAATCTTGAAACCAAACCTCCTAATACTATCTCTTTTCAAGGCAATGATTACAAGACTGTAAATGACCTTGATTATGAAAACATGCCTTCCTTTTGTGACTTCTGTAAAAAAGTGGGACATTCTGTTCAGATTTTTATAATGGTTCATAGAGCCCCCAATCACCATAACCCTTCTTATTGGTCTGATGCTAGAAGAAATAAGAATAATTGAGTCACATTCACTGATAAATCTAATCATCCCCAAGTCAAACGCATAAAATAGAATCCTAAATCCACAAAAGAACATGGGGTAACTTGGGATGATCAGGTGGAGAGACAGAATCATGAAGTACAGGAACAGTTCATCAAATAAAAACTGGAAAATGTTGACAACCAGATTAATCAGTCCCCTTTGACAGAATCTCACCACAAAGATGGCCCTGAGTCTTCCCTAATATTGGGGCATGGCCCCATTCATGAAGATCATCCTCTAGTCTCTGTAACTCAGACATTCCTTCATATGGGTGAGTCCTCCTTGACCAAATGTGTGGTCAGACCATATCCTGGAACCCAGTTCACACACCCCCTTCACACTCATGTTTCTGACAGTTCACTTGCAGGTAATCAAGAATGATCCTCTTTTGATAATATGGAATTCAATAGGCAAGTTATCTCTTCAATACCATGTGATGTTCCCTCTGTGACTTTGGTCAAAAAAACAGACCCTCCTCTCCAATTAGCCACTATGTTCTTCCTAGTAACCAATATTCTTTTTCTGCAGATTGTTGTAACACTGTTTCAATCATGATTTATTCCCCTATTGTCATTGATGTTAATTTTTCATCCTCTGGAACTATTGAAATAGATCCAGTTTCTGAGTCAGTGGCCCTTCATTTGGTGGTTTCTTTTTGGATGGAAACCCCCCTAATCTGGTTGTTTCCACAGTATCAGAATTGGATCCCTCGGATGCAGCCCCTATTGGAAATCTTGTAGGCGTGATGACTAACTATGAAGTGAAGGCAGGGAGCAACATTTCTAAATCTGAGTCTCCCACAGATAAAAAGGATAAAATCTATAATTCCACCAAAAACACTTCCCCATAGGAAAACTAGAGTTCAAAGTGATGATAATAAAAAAAGGGGGGTCAAACCCCAAGAGTAAATAATAATGCATATTCTCTACTGGAAGTGTCACGGGATTTCAAACCCTGTCACCCTTAATGTTTTGAAGAGTTTTATTTTTACCCATCATCTTATGTTGATTTCCCCAGCTAAACTTAATTTTATCTTTGCCCCTAAATTCATGCATCTGTTTAATCTTGGTTTTTCCTTCTTAGGTGCTTGTAAAAATGGTTATGTTGACTCTCTTTGGATTTTCTATCACACCTCTATGCAAAATGTCAATATTATTAGCCTATTTGTTCAAGCTCTGACATGTGATTACTACCTGGATAGAACTCACAAGTTCAATAACTTTGTTTATGCCAAAAAAAATTCCTGGATTGAAGATCTCTTTGGAATGAGATTTCTGACATCAATACCAAGATTCAATATACCTGGGTCTTGGTTGGTGACTTTAATGCTATTTTTTCACCCTCTGAAAAATTTGGTCACTCATTCTCCTCTATCTCCACTTGAGAATTCAAAGCTACCATAGAAGCCAATAATATTATTGAGATTAACATTTCAGGTGCTCAATTTACTTGGTACAGTCATCATTACAACCGCGTGGTGGCGAGTAAACTTGATAGATCATTCATTAATGAGTCTAATCATGATAAATGGAACTAAATATTGTGTTCTACACATACTAAACTAGCTTCTTATCATCATCCGATCATAGTCAGAATTCCTCAAAACTCTCGGAAACCATTCTTTCCTTTCAGATTTAATTTGGCTTGGCCTTCGGACCCGGAGTGTGTGTCTCTTATCAGTTCTTCTTGGAATAATATGGGAAATCACAATGATGTATTTTCTTGCAACACTAAGTTGAAAAACTTCAAAAACATTCAAAAAAAATTGGTGTTCTGATAAATCAACATTAATCGATAATGTTATTCAGGATTTGGAAAAGTATTTGTCTCTCATTCAGAATAATAACACCATATCCTCTTTCAATTTTGATCCCCAAGATGAAATCAACATCTCTACTAACTTGATCTCTCTCCTTAACAATAATAATAACTTAAAGAAGAAAATTTTCAAAACAAAATGGCTCATTGATGTAGATAGAAACAATAAATTTTACAACTCTCTTCGACGTGTTAAGAAAGATTGTAAGCCTCTCTCTTGCTTATGAGTTGAGTGTAATCTCATTGACTCTGAGGAATAGATTGTTAATCATGTTGTTTCCTACTTCACAGACTTTTTAAATGGTCCTAACATTAACAAAGATATCATGACGAAAATTATTCCATGCATGTTTACTTCTGAGTATAATTGTCTACTCAATAGCATCCCCCTTGATTCTGAAATTAAGGACATTGTCTTCGGCCTACATCCAGACAGTGCCCCGGGTCCTGATGGTTTTAACAATGGTTTTTATCAAAAACATTGGGATGTCCTTCAAAATGACGTCTATAATTTAGTTAAATCTCTCTTTTAAAATGGTGTTCTCCCCCATTCTCTCAACTCTCAATTCCTCACGTTAATTCCTAAATATGATTATGATGATGAAATTCAACTTTTCCGTCCCATCGCCCTTTAAAATTCCCTCTTTAATATTATCACTATGATCCATGCGAATAGGATTTCTAATATAAGCTTCAAAATTGTCTCCTGGAACTAGTTTGGCTTCATTAATGTCATATCTATACAATATTTTATTTTCCTCACCTTGAAATCCACTAATTTATTGAATAGAAACACTAGAGGTGGAAATATTTCTCTTAAGATGGACATCACTAAAGCTTTCGATACGATTGACTGGACCTTCATTTTTAAAGTCATCTCTAGTTTTGGATTTAATTATTCCTTTGTAAGTAAAATGAAAATCATCTTCAACTCATCCAATATATCTATCCCCATCAATAGTTCTCCTTGGGGATACATCAAATGCTCTAAAGGTGTCAGACAATTAGACCATGTCTCTGCTATTATTTTTTCTTTTGCTGAAGACTACCATAGTAGATTTCTATCCCTCAATGTTGAGCGAGGAAGAATCAAACCTATCATTTCTCCCATAAATCTCCATGCTCCCTCTCAGCTACTCTATGATGATGATATTATTTACTTCGTTCAGGGAGACAAAAGAAATATCAATAATCATAAATCCATCATTTCACACTATAAGGGGGTTTCTGGACAATGTATTAAATGGAAAAAATATATTATTTACTTTGGTAAAAACATCCCCTATAATAAGAAAAATCATATCAACAATGTCTTAGGGGTTAAGGAAGTCACCCTCCCTTTTACATATCTTGAAGTCCCCATCTTCTGGGGTCGCCTCAAATCTTGTTATTTTCACCACATTGCTGATCAAATCCAAAATCAATTTTCTTCCTGGAAAGGTAAATCCATTTCTATGGCTGGAAGAATTTGCCTTGACAAATCCACTATTATCTCTATGCTGGTTTACTCCATGATGGTCTACAAATGTCCTTTGGGCCTGATAAAATGGTTAAATACTAATATAAGAATCTTCATCTGGAGTGGAAGCACTCTAGAAGGATAATTGGTCCCGGTCTCATGGCCTGCTTGTTGTAATCCCATTGAAAAAGGAGGAATTGGCATTAAGAATATTAAAATCTTTAATGAGGCCCTCTGAGCCATACTCAAGTGGTCCCTCATTCATAATAACTCTCATTACATGAGATTCCTCAAAAATAGTTTCCTTGAAAAGCTTAAATCGGGTTCTTCTCATTACATGACATCTACTATCTGGCCATCAATCAAAGAATCTTTTCACTCTATCATGGAAAATTATAGATGTATTGTTAAGAAGAATTATTCATTAAAATTCTTGTTTGATAACTGGACTGGGCCCCCCCTCATTTCAGAGATGCTTTATACTTTTTCCACTATTCCTGTGAACTGCTCTATCAGGGACATGATCAATTCCCCTGATTCTAAACATCTGAATCCTATCAAGGGAATTGTTGACAATTATAATTTCACTTCCAATGAGGATTTTTTTTGTTTGGGAACCTGCTCATAATGGCATGTTAGATTATATAAATTTTTATCACCATCACTTCCCTAATGATGATGAAAATTTTAATTGGATGGAAAAATTCAATAAATCCTAGATCAAGCCTTCTCGTCTCACTCTTATGTGGCACATTACACATAAAAAAATTCCAACTGATGTTTTCCTGCAATCATATGGCTTTTATCATTGTTCTAAATGTAGATTCTTCAATCAGAATCGCGAGGAATTTAATCATCTTTTTTTATCATATGATACTGATATGGCCCTTTTGCTTTATATCTTTGAACTTTTTGATTGCAAATGGATTTTAGACACTTTTATTTTCTCACAATTGAAAGGAATGTTGGAGTTTCCCAGGTCTCCATAAATCAATAATCACTTTCTTACTACTGTTGCAGAGATTCTGCATATACTATGATATGGTAGAAATGATTCTTTTTTCAACAATAACTCATTTTATATTAATACAGTTAAAATGAGGATTCTTCTTGTTATAAAGGAAGTGCCTACTATCCAAAAAGACTATTGTGACAATTCTATCATAGATTTTGAAACCCACCACCGAATTGGTGTCATAGGTATCTTCCTGGATCCATGCTACACTATTGAAGTCTTCTGGCAGGCTTCTCCTGGTGGATGGATTAAGACAAATGTGGATGGAGCCTCAAAGGGAAACCCCAGGCTCACGGGATGCGGAGGAATTTTCAGAGACCATCAGGACCGGATCCTTGGATGTTTCATTGGAAGCTATGGCATTTAATCTGTGATGGAGGCAGAAATGATTGCTACCATTCATTCCATTTCTTATGAAAAATCATTCAACTGGAATAATATCTGTATCGAGAGTGACTCCACTACTATTGTGCAAGCCATCTGGAAGGGTGATGCTCATCTTGCATGGTCTCCCACCCCCCGATGGATGGACTGCATCCCCGCGCTCAATGTCCTCAACATTATTTCCACTCATACCTATCATGAGGCTAATATGATCAATGATGGGATTTCCAGCATTGGGGTCTCACATGAGATCACTTGGAGGAATGAACTACCTCTGGTGTTGAAACCATTTTTTATTAAAGACTCTAGAAAATTTCCCTCCTTCCGTTTGTGGTAACTTGTTTTTTCTCTTTCTTTTTGAATAAATATCTATGTTCTGGTCTTTTTTCCAGAACTCACCCCCCAAATAAAATGTAAGTGTTAATATTTTTGGGTTAAGAAAACATAGAATTTAGATTAGTAAGGATAAATCAATTCAAGGATATATAAACTCTTAGTTGTAGAGACTACATATTGGAATTTTATTCCAAAAAATAAGAATATTTTTTATTTATAAGAGAAAAGGAATCATGGATTTTAGTAGTCAAATACGCCTATGTAGACTAAAAAATGAATCATACATTGCTTATTGATGTCACTGTGAGGATCATTGTTATTTTTCGGGTGGCTGATAGGTCAAGTGAATTATGCCAGGGCTTTTCTAATATAAAATATACTCAAGGACTTTCATTTAAATCTAGTAAGGATAATAAAGAGTCTAATTATAAAATATAAAATAAAATCAAAGCCACTCGGAAGTTGGTGACCCATAAATTTTTTCAGGTTGGGCCCAACCATATATTCTGGAAAACATTGTAGTTTACCTTCATGTATAGTACGTGGCTATATAGATTGGTACTCTAAATAATTAATATCCCTAAAATGATGAAAACATTAATACATTAACAATTTACCTTATTTATAATATCATTGTCCATGAGTAAAAAATTTAATTAGTTGGATCTTTATTATATATGAGTACGAGGTCAAAATTTTAAGTAATTTGAAAATAATTATTTTTTGAATAAATTCATTTTTCCTATATTTTTTTAGGGTGATATATTATCTATCTCTACATTTTTCAATCATTTATATTGTAATTTATTGTGTTTTTTTAAACTTATGTTGGGATACTATAGTGATGGGATTCAAGCTAGATTAGATATTGGTAAATTAATATCTCTACTAGTTTTGAGATATATGATTTTTATAATTTTTTTGATCAACATTATTTCAAATATTTTCATGATGAATGAGATATGGTTTTTTTGAATATAATATTTTTCATTCATCATTGTGAATATTCCGATGTTGAATACAGATTTGTATAATTTTTTCTTAGAAATATTGATCATTTTATGGTCAGTGGACATCTATTGTGATGGGGTTAGGAATAGACTTATAAAATTCTGAAATTGGATTCTTCTCCTTGTGATGGTAATCATGTGGGTGAATATATGATTTTAAATGGAACGACTCTAGGATTTACTCTTGTTATGTTTTCTCAAATTATGTTTACTATTGGATGGAAGTAAGATTAAGAAATTTATCTGATTACATGTTTCATGGGGTAGTTTACAACATTGAAGAATTGTGTTTTTTCACTATAGAAGTGGAGTTGTTAGACCCATTTGTTGAAAAACTCGGAGATGTGATTTATCCTTTTTTGTAATGTTTCTATTGAAATATTGTGTTTTTTCAAGTTGATTTTTTTTTATAACATGATGAAAACTATTTTTATACTTTTTTAATACTTTATCCATATAGTATTAAATGTCACAGAGATGATACATTTGGATTTATAGTCAACATGTTTTGTCAAATATTTATGTTTAATTGGATATGATTTCATCAGGTAAATATATAAAAAGAGTCAATAAGTTCATCTGCCAAACTCTAATGTGTCATTGTGAGTTAAGTATCCTAACACATCAATAGATATGGTTAATAAATAAATAAAAAAATATCCCAAAACTCATAAATTGAACCTCTTCCATTTCATTCTACCTAAAAATACCACTTTATTACAATTACTCTTTTCTCATCATATATAATTATATAACTACCATTATATAACAACCACCAGCAAATTGCATCTAAAAAAAGAAAATTTCCACTCTAAAAGAGCCAACTATAATATATTATTATAGTTTTCCACCCAAATAAACCATTAAAAAATTTACTACCCTTAAGAATCAATACAACTATAAGGATCTCTTTGAATGTATCTCATGTATCAAGTAGTAATTCATTCATAGGTAACATGATAATCAAATACTCATAAACATTTACTTATACCTCTAATGGTTAGTCCTTAAATATATCTACATGTGTAGACACCACCCACCAAGAGAAATTACCAATAGAAAATTACTAATGATTCTAACCATAACAGAACATATATGATTCTTATAGTACAGACATCAAGGATTTAGATCCTTTAATGAAATTAATTACATAACACATTTCCTCATTTCCAAAGTACATAGATTTCCTAAACTCATCACACAACCAAAAAAAGAATTTATCCTTCTGAATTTAGATTTATTCTTCATAAAAAATAACTGAAAAAAATAGTTAATAATATAAATTTCATAAAATAACTTATTTCACATTAAGGTATCCAAAACTAGAAAATGACTACGTTTGATGGGAAGATATGGGATAAAATTCCTTGAATCATATGATATGAATTTGAATGAATCTAAAGTTATAATAATACCTATATTTGTTAAATAAATATAATGTACATTTAAATACAATTATTTTCATTCTTTAATAATGGTAAAATCATATGGTTATGTGTCAAAATTTACCAAATAGTCTTTTATTTACATGATATTTATAAAAAATGATATATATGTCATTTACTATTTTCATTAATCATAATCATGTGGATTCCATACCAGAAATACATCTTATAATCAAAAGTTGAATTTATACCTTGGATTTGGGGTTAGGTGAAAACCATGTAAAAAGGGTCAATATACAAATAAAACACCCTTGGAATGAAATTAAAATATTATAGAATTATAATATAGCCTTTTATCATATGGAGAATATATCTTTTATTCCATTGGGTGGTTATGTCATCCAATATGATGGAAAATTTTTGGGATACGTTTTCTATTGTTATTAAAGTGATATATCAACCACAAGGGGATAAAAAATAAAAATAATTCACATTGACAAGGAATTTTATGTGAAAATTATTAAAATAATATATAATTTTTTTGAAATAACTACAAGTCATTTTGACATCCATATTGTCCGGTTTTACTAAAAATTATTTTCACTGTTATTACAAATTGACAAAAAAGGGGAAATCATCTATAAAGTGTATAAAACTGACCAAAGTAAGAACTAATGATATTAAATATTATAGAAACTATATTTATGTTATTTACAATTAGTTAATTCATTAAAAAATGGATCATATTCACAAATTGTTCATATACTTGAAAAAAATATGTATATACAAGAAATCATGGTTGAACTATCAATAGTATTTTTTTTTCTATAAGAATCAATATGACCACCATTAAATGCTTGTGTTATCTGATATGATGGAATATGATGGAAAACATTATCATGGGTTATTAAAATAAAACTTCACCTGTATGAGAATAAAAATGAGAAAATACTATTGATTGAATCAATAATATAGGATAACATTACATGAATAATATGTGATCTATTGGAAATAACTTTATGTTCATTCAATGGAAGAACTGGTCTATATAATTTAATGTTTACTGTGTCGTTTATTATCCTTTTGTAATAATGGAAAAAAATCTGTGTATCAGTGAAATCCAATAAAATAGAATTCAATTAAAATTAAATATTATGAAAATAATATTAATCTCATTTTTGATATGTATGAATAATTTATATATGGATAAAAAACATGACTATCATTGTATGATCAAATGTAAAATTTATCCCTCAAATTTGGTGATTAAGTGAGGAATCGATTGAAAGGGTTAAATACTAAGAAAAAAGTGGATTAAAATTAAATCATGGTGGAATTATTAGATAGTATTTTTAAATCATAGTAATCAAGACTTCATTTATTAGACACTACTACCACTCGATATGAGTGAAAATGATGGAAAAAATTGTCTATAGTTATTAGATTGACATATCTACAATCTTGGGGTTAAAAATGTGAAAAAAATTATTTTTGATATTAAAATATTGGATTACATTACTCGAATAATATATGATCTATTAGAATTATCCATGAAATGATCTGATGCCTAGATTTTAATGTGTAAATAAAAGTACATTTTCACATTTATTTTAATTTTTTTAATAATACAAAAATTTTGTGTATAGTTTTGAAAACTAACTAAATGAGATTATATTGAGGTAAATTCATTTTAAAAATTTCTTTATATCATATGAAATTCATTGGAATAATTTTCACAGGTATTAGATACCGCAATTGAACAGTATTTTCAAAAGTGATGTTTGTCCTGTTGATTTGGAGTTTATGTGAATACACATGTGAAAAATGCCAATACAAATAAAAAAAATTAGATTGACATGAAATAATGGGTGAATGATCAAAAGTACATTTTTGACATAAATAGATCAATGTTTTAACCAACAGATCCTAGTGTTTCTTCGTATGATAGAAAATAATGGATAGCATTGCCTAGTGTTATAAAAATAAATATCCCCTACTAGGGGTCAAAACTATGAAAACAACTTATGATTGATGAGAGAATCATATATACATTTCCTCACATTATTTTTGTTCTACCATAATCAACCACATCTCATAAAATATACTGATTGGTTGGTATAATTAAAACCTCATTTCCACATTTATATGATATTTTGTAATAATGTTAAAATATTGTTTGTAGCATCTAAAACATAATTTATTAACATTAATTGAAATTAAAATATTTGGGAAATTTTCAATAACTCTTTTAAAATCTATATAAATCATCAATACATAGATTAGATACTTGAATTTCTCAATATGATCAAAAATAAATTTTCCCCCCTCAGATTTGGAGTTATGTTATAAATCATGTAAATGAAGACAATACCCAGAAAACACAGTTGGATAAAAACTAAATCATGTGGGAATTATCATCGATCCTCCTTTTCTATGCAGGAATCACATCTACATCCACAGAGTGCTTGTATCGCCCATTATAAAGGAAAATGAAAGCTAACATTAACTAGTGTTATTAAAATGACACATCATCCAAGAGGGGGTCAAAATGAGAACAATACTTTTGATTGAAATCGAATGATAAGGGAACATTATAGGAATTATATGTTATCTTTTGGAATAAAGTATGTAGAAACCTGATGCACTAGTTGATAAGTATGTGCAAAACAAGGTTTTTTTATTTTAAATTTCATTTATTAATAGATAAATAATGAAATTAGATATTTGAAGATTTAATTTCTTAATTTCTTAATATAGTTTGATTTACATAAATAACACCATAAAAACTATTTGTATTATTCTATATATTTATATTAACTGAATCAGTATAAGTAATATAAATTATATTAATTACTATTGGAATTTTTAATTTTTACATATTATCAGTTGGTTGATGGAGAATTTTTTTTGAAGAATAAGTAGAATTTTGGATCATTATATTTTCCAAGCTAACTATTTTTTATATTTTATATTTTTTCATTTTTTTCCTTTTCTATTTTAGTAATTTGGTGGAGGAAACAAAATTTAAATATATAAAAAATCTATTGGCTAGTGACCGCCTAAGGGGGTTCTTGATGCTTTTATATTATAGATGTATTAACGAAATCTTAAATATTTTAATATATAATTTTCCATTATGGATACCTATAGTTGTTTTTCATACCATTCATAGTGACCGATAATGTGGTCTTTCTATAGACCCCTATAAAGACCTCTAATAGTGATAACTATTTCCCTTTAGTGATGGGCCAACTAAAAAAATCCATAAGTGTTAATATAAAGATCACTAAAGACTATAAGATAGAACTATTATTGGTTTCTATATGGAAAATTTTTAGTATTGGAACATTATATAGCTCCTAAATCATTGGCCATGAAAAGGGGGAAAATATAAGAGAAAATTTAATAATAGTGAAAAGACATCATGAATAATGTAAAATAAAATAAAATTAATAAATATGTTGCCTTAAATAAAAAAAGGCAATAAAAATACATAGACACTCATGCAATACATGATATGGGTAATCTAAAATAATAATAAAAGAACAATCACAAAATACATCTATTAGAAAGAATTCAGATATTGTATTCCAAGAAGTCTCTTGATATTTACCACTTTCAAATATAGTGTTCCACCTTTTATGAAGTAGTTTCTTAAAAATTTAATCATCATATATTGAATTTATATATTTTATCATGGATCGTATATCCCCTATATATTCCACACACTATGTTTGACACACATTTCCTCTTATCCTGGATGAAACAAATATTTTCAATACTCTAATAAATATATGAATTATATTAAAAGAATGAAATAAGATAAATTTAAATATAATTTATATTTGATATTTGTGGTATAAAGGGTATGTCATGGTGAGAATCGAACCCTGGGAGAAAAATTTTAGCAGGATGTTATTTCAAATTAAATTGGGATAGGTTTTTTTATTGCAGGAATATATGTATGAAACACCAGATGAACTTTCACTTTTTAGATATTTTTTAAAAGAGTAAATGATGGTGGTACTTATAGAAAACATTAAGAACACCACAAAAGTGTTGTTATTATGATAAAAATTAAGTGAAGAGTTCCACAACATTTTGTGCACTTCCCTTAATTGAAATCAGAAAGTGTACCACCTCATGTGGGGACATTATTTAGGATACCCTATATAAGGGAAAGCTCACCTCCAACCCTCCATCCATCACAATGATGCTTAAATCCATGTTCAAAGCACCATCAACCATCATATGATGCCTTAACAACACTCCAATCAAAATCCATATCCTTGCCATTATTCAGACACTACATGATAGAATCCCTTACTCTAACACTAATGTAATTCTATTTATAATTAGAATTTCAAAATATAACATTTTAGTTATTTTATTATTTAGTAATTATTTTATAAATAAATAGTATTAAATATTTTATAATAAGAACGTTTAATTTTATAATTTCAAATTATAGTTATTTTATTAGTACGTTTATATTTTCTAATTAGTTACTAAATATTAAATTTTATTTAGTAATTAATTATGTATTTATTTTATAATTAATTATTATGGTGAAATAAATTAATAATAATTACTAATTTATAACAAATAATTTTTAATTAGTGAAAATTATTTATTTGTAATAAGAAAATCAATTCATATGATTATCACTATATGTAATAATATAAAATAATAATTATAATTATTTTGTTATTGTTTTTTGATAATTAAATATTATTATCAATTAATATAAATAATAATTAACTGTTAAAAATGAAATTAAATATAATAAAAATTTAATTATATTTTTATTTATAAATATTAAATAAATAATTAATAATTATTTATTATTAAAAAGTAACTAATCGTTATTAAAATTTATGTAATAATTAACTAATAAGTAATATATAAAATATATAATATTTTAATAATAATAATTTCTATATATCAATTAATTATATTTAGTTAGGTATTAATGTAAAGATTTATTTTTAAACAAATTAACAATTAATTACTATTTGATGGTAATTACTAATTAATATAAATAAATAATATAATTATTAATTATATATAATTAGTAATTACTTTTAAATTTTTTCAATTATAAGTATTAACAATTAATTATTTAATTTTAATTTGTAATAATGTAATTGTAATTATTAATTAAATAACTACAATTTAAAATCATGTATTTGTAATAATTATTTAAATATTTTTTGTCATTAATATATTATTTTTTAATAAGTTAATATTATTCTATTCTAATATGAAAAATAATTAACAACTAAAAATACAACTAAATATAAAAACTAATTAATTGTATTTTTATTTACAATTAGCTAGTTTAAAAATAATATTGAATTATAATTAATAGGTAACTAATAATAATTTAAATGTGACTCCTAGTTAACTAATATTAATTATCAAATATATATAATATAAATAATAATAATTTATAAATATCATCGATTTTGATTAGAAATGTATTTAACTAAAGAAAAATAATGATTTATTAATAATTAATTACATGTTAATGATTCTTGGTAATTAATTGTAATTGAAAAAATAAAAATTATTATTCATTATATTTGTTGTTTATTAATAAGTTAATAAATTATATTTAGAAATAATTAATTAATTAATTATAATTAATTCAATTAAAATTATAATTATCTTATTGTATTTATTACTAAAATAACTGAAAAGTGTTATTAATTTTTTCTATTAAGTAATTAAATATTTTTATCATTAATTAATTATTTATTAATTATAATTGGTAATTAATAAATTATTAATTATAATTAGTAATGAAATTTCTATAATTAGTAATTATTTATTTACTAATTAATTGAAATTTTTTCTTAATTATGATCTTTTCTTAATTACATAATTTTAATTTTAAATAATTTTATGTAACAATAAATTAAATATTTATAATAATTACTTTATTAGCTTTAATTAATAATTAATTAATCAGGTAATTAATGGTACTCATTAATTAAATAACATTAAATTGTAATTACATAACTAGATTTATTAATTAATTTAGTATTACATAATTTTAATATATAATTAGGTAATTTTAGTTAATAGTTAATTCTTTTTAATAAGTCAAATAACATATTGATAAGGAGGTACTATTTAATTTTAATTAAAATTTAATTAATAATTAACTGAAAACACATTAATAAGAAAAAAACAAATTTATGAATGATTAAGTAATGGTTCACATAAAATTCAGTATTTTGGAAGTAATGAGTAAGTAGTAATTAATTACTAAATATCTTTGGTAGAATTTGTTAGTAAATAATGAATAGTTAATCATTAAATTCATATTAACATTAGATTATCTTAGGATTAAATATGGTCAATTTCATTTCAATGAGTCCTAATTTGCCACCATTTTTTGACCCTCATTAGATCTTACATAGATGATATATACCATTAGAAATAATTAAATTAGGACTTCATATGATACTATCATAGTTGATGATATAATAAAAATAATAAAATTTCATTAAATTGAATATTGTGTGGTTATCATAGTAATGGAATCCATATCTGAATACTATAAGTGGATATGTCTTTGGAACTGATTTACATATGGATGAACATTCTAAACCACCACATTGAGATAGTGGCAATCTGAAATTGGTGTTTGACAATGGTCCTTATACAAAACCTATTTTGAAACTCTTAGGGTATATTCTTTATATGAATTTCATTCTATTGATAAAATATTGAAAACCCCTATATGATGATTAAAACTTCCACTATGAAACATTAGTGTAATATATTAATATATAAGAATACATTCTTAAATTATAATAATGTGAGGATTGTGTGGTAATATGAGAAATAAAATCCCCATCTAGCTACTACTATTAGATGTGGTTCTGGAACATATATACCTAGAGTTAATATCCTTATATGTAATATATTGAGTGACACTCCATTGGGAATTGGTGCATGAAAATGGTCCTTTTTGTGCACCTGGTTAGACACTCCTCAGGGATATGCGTTAGATAATGATAACTCTCTTGATAAACTACAGACCATATGTTTATGAGATAAAAAATTTTATTATGAGACATTAGTGTCAAATATGAATATAGAAAAAGACGTTCTAAAATTTTGGTAAAGGGGTTATTATGTGAGATTCCCTAGATATATAGAAATACATGAAATTCATATTTTATAAATATTTTATGATTTTATTAATTAAATTATTTTATTATTATTTTTTCTACTGATATTATTTACAATGGATATATAATTGAGGCTATGCAATGATATAGTTATAGTATTAAAATAGAAAGGGTTGTGGTACTCAGAGAGTGTTAAACTTTGGAATCCATTCAATTAAAAAATCAATTAATGATAAAAATGATGGTGAATTGTTTGATAATATACATATTACATATGAATCTATAATTTAACGATCTATTTTTTCATGTACCATATTTTTTGACATTTGATGATGACTGTGAATAAATATTTACAATGGTTATGTATTAACATGATAATATAATGATATTTTTGTTTCTTCGAATAACATCACTAAATATTCCATCTACATTTGATGTGGTTTCATCATAAATTATTGATACAAAGTCTCATCCTCATGTTATAACCCCTAATTATGTTACAATAACAATGGCTGTTATTCAGTCATATCATCATGTCGTAGTTTCATATCCTACAAATGTGATTTATCATATAGTAAGTGATGTATAAAAAGATAGTACTCTATATAATTTAGATAAACCTCTGAATAAATTTGATTTTGATTAAAATTAAAAATAAGAAGATGAAAATGAACTTTATGAAGAATAATATTTCAAATAAAATTTTGTACCCAATCTATTAAAGTTCAACCGATATTTAAACCATCCACCACTATGAGAATCATGTTAAACTGTAGGCATAACTCAATTTCCTTAATTATATTTTTCAATTATTACTCATACAATATATTTTCAAATATTTTTTGGGGGACAAAAAATTTGTATGAATTAGTTTGGAACATAGGTTGACTAGAATTTTATAAAACAATATCACATTGAAAAACATTATAGGTATGTATTAAAATAATCATATATATATCATTATTTTATCTGATGAAACAAATATTATTCATACTATCAGATTGATTTGAGAGATATAATTGGTAAAAAACATCACAATTGGAACATTAATATATTTACTCCAGACAATAGTTTGATCCCATGATATTTATAGGATCACACCTCATTAAAAAAAGTGTTTTTTTCAACTATTATTTTTATAATGATAACAAAATTTCAATATTTTTTTTTGTTATATTATTGGAGAGAATGAAACCCATTATTAGATAAAATATCTCTTACATTCTAGAATGAGAGGAATGAAAGAAGGATATTCTGAATGTTTATAGAAATTGAGGTGACTCTTATCATGTTTTACCACAAAATATTTATATTCTACACCATAAAAAACAAATAATTTATCATCTACATAATAATAAAAATTTTAGACAAAAAAATACAGTTGGTTAGTTGATGATTTTTTTTATAATTTTTTTGGACATTTTCAACGTGTTTTTCTTCGTTTAATCATAACAAGCAGTTTATATAGAATGATTTCACATATATTTATTGAAATTATACTAAAAATATAAAGTTTTCTATCAAATTAGGTTATAATCGTCCCCTTATTTCTTTTATATTTTCTATTGTAATGAAGTAGAACAAGTCATCATGAAATTGGATCCTAGATTGCATTAAAAAGTCTGTTACATGCATATAAGTGATTTGAATTATTTCAGATCCTATTCTAGAAATAAATATGGAATTACAGTACAAGGGTATGTAACTGAGACCACCATAATCCCATAAATAATATTTTATTTGAAAAAAGTTATAGAAATGTGAGAAATATGTTTAAGGATGATTCCATGAAGTAAGAAATCATAATAATTAGCATCAATAACCATTTTGTTTAAAAAATCACTTTCATTGTTATATCTATATGTGTTCACATTAGTTCTACTTTGATATGTTTCAATCCTGAACAAAAATAGATGGAGGATCCTATCAAAGATATTCACTTATCTAATTCAATAATTGTATAATTACATGATGTAAACTCTATATCCTAAACAGTATGTGTAATATGATAATTACAGGATATATGTCCATATGTAGACCAAAATCCTAAATGTATAAATGATGTTATCTAGGGAGTTCTTAAATTACCCATAACAGCTAATTAAGAATATTATGGAATATTTTTAAAAAAATAAATAAATTAAAATATAATATTAGAATAATATTCTTGTATTAAATTATATGTTTGTATAAAATAGATTCTACCAAACTATAATGTATTTTTTTGAATGTGGAATGATGGATAAAGAGGTTCTAAATAGATGGATGTGATATGGTAACCATTTATAATGAGAGAGATATCTATTTTTCTAGTATTTTGCAACAAATTGAGAATATTAATTTGATCTTACAGATTAAAGATTTTATTTGATTCATCCAAATGATATTATGGCATGTATTAGTTGTTGTTTTTATTCGTTTTAGTGGAGTAATGTTACTAAGATTCCAATAAATTTCAGAAATTATGATATCCTTGAAGACATTTGATCGTGGAATGTGATTCAGTATAACTATATTGGGATCAGTTCACTGATCCAATTTATTGATAAGAGAGTATTAATGAATGCTACACTTATATGTGGATTCCTATTGGTGAATATTATAATTTTAGTATGTCTGAAGGGTCACCGATGATTCTTTTGAACATGACTAGGATTCGAATAAAAGGGATTCAAATGGCCACTCATATTTTAAATGTGATGTATTAGACTACATATTTGGAAACACGAAATAGATGAGGCATATATAGCCAAGACGATCTCAGAAATTAAAATTACCCTAGTTGTATATGCAAATCATATAATAATTGTAATTATAAATTAAATAAATGCAATTTGAAATAATTAATTTGTAATAATTAATTAAATATTTTTTATTAATATATTATGTTTTAATAAGTAAATATTATTTTCTTCTAATATGAAAAATAATTAACAACTAAAAATACAACTAAATATAAAAACAAATTAATTGTATTTTTATTTACAATTAGTGAGTATAAAAATAATATTGCATTATAATTCATAGGTAACTAATAATAATTTAAATGTGAATCCTAATTAACTAATAATAATTTTTTAATATATATAATTTAAATAACAATAATTTATAAATTTCATCGATTTTAATTACTTAAGTATTAAATTAAAGAAAAATAATAATTGAATAATATATAATTACAGCTTAATGATATTTAGTAATTAATTTTAACTGAAAAAATAAAATTTATTATTCATTATATTGTTGTTTATCAATAAATTAATAAATTATATTTAGTAGGAATTAATTAATTATATATAATTAATTTATTTCAAATTTTTATTTTCTAATTTGATTTATTATTTAAATAAATGAAAAATTTAAATACATATTTCTAATATGTAATTAAATATTTTTAATCATTATATATTTATTTATTAATTATAATTGGTAATTGATTAATTATTAATTATAATTAGTAATGAAATTTTTATAATTAGTAATTATTTATTTACTAATTAATTGAAATTGTATCTTAATTATGATCATTACTTAATTACATAATTTTAATTATTAAATAATTTAATGTAACTATCAATTAATTATTTATAATTATTACATTATTATCTTTAATTAATAATTAAGTAATTAGGTAATTAATGGTAGTCATTAATTAAAGAATATTAAATACTATTTAAATTACTCGAATTATTAATTAATTTAGTATTACTTAATAGAAATGTGTAATTAGTTATTTATTATTATTAATTAATTCATTATAATTAGTCAAATAACTTATTGATATGGAAGTACTATTTAATTTGAGTTTAAATTTATTTAAAAATTACCTGGAAATACATTAATAAGAAAAACCAAATGGATGAATGATTAAGGAATTGTTAACAAATGATTCACTATTTTGGAAGTAATTAGTAAGTAGTAATTGATTACAAACTAACATTAATATAATTTTTTAGTAAATAATGAATAGTTACTGATTAAATTCATATTAACATTACATTATCTTAGGATTAAATATGTTCAATTTCATTTCAATGAGTCCTAATATGCCACCATTTTTTGACCCTCATTAGATCTTACATAGATGATATATACCATTAGAAATTAATAAATTAGGACGTCATATTTTACTATCATCATCGAGGACATAATAAAAATACTAAAAGTTTATAAAACTTAATATTGTGCGGTTATCATAGTCATGGAATCCATATCTAAATACTATAAGTGAATGTGTCTTTGGAACTTATTTACCTATGGGTGACCATCCTAAAACACCACATTGAGATCATGTCGGACTGAAATTGGTGCATGACAATAGTCCTTATAGCAAACATATTTTGAAACTCTGAGGTTATATTATTTATATGAATCTCATTTTCTTGATGAAATAGTGAAGACCCCTACATGACGATTAAAATTGCACTAAGAAACATTAGTGTAATATATTAATATATAAGAATATGTTCTAAAATTTTATTAATGTGAGGATTGTGTGGTAATCTGAGAAAAAAATCCCCAGCTAGATGCTAATACTTTATTAGGTTCTAGCACATATATACCTAGAGATAATATCCTCATAAGTAATATATTTAGTGAAACTTGATTGGGAACTGGTATATGAAAATGGTCCTTTTTGAGCACCTGGTTAGACACTCCTCGGGAATATGCTTTAGATAATGAGAATTCACTTTATAAAATACTAACCACATGTTTAAGAGATTAAAAATTTTATTGTGAGACATTAGTGTCAAATTTGCCTTTAGAGGAAGAAGTTCAAACATTTTGGAGAATTCGGGATTGTGTGGGATTTCATAGATATATCAAAATACATGAAATTCATAATATATATATATTTCATGATTTTATTAATTAATCTATTTTATTATATATATATTTTTTCTACCAATTTTTTGTAAAATTGATATATCATTTTGGCCGAGTAATGATATAGTTATAGTATAAAACTAGAAAAATTTGTGATACTCAGAGATTGTACAACTTTGGAATCCATTCAATGAAAAATTCAATGAATGTTAAAAATGATAGTGATTTATGTGATAAAGTCCAACATATATAGGATTCTATAATTTAACGATCTATTTTTTCATTTACCATTTTTGGTGACATATGATGATGATTGTGAATACATATTAACACTGGTTAAGTATTAACATGAAAATAAAATGGTAGTTTTGTATCTTAGAATATCATCATTGAATGTTCTGTCTACATTTGATGTGGTTCCATCATAAATTCATGATATAATGTCTCTTCATCATGCTATAACCCCTAATTAAGTTACAATTACAAGGGCAGTTGTTCTGTCATGTTATCATGTCATAGTTTCATGTCCTACATTTGGGATGATTCATATAGTAAGTGATGTTTCCATGGATAGTGCTCTACATAATTTAGATATACTTATCAATAATTTTGAATTTTACTAAAATTCGAATTATGAAAAAGTAAATGAACATTAAGAAGAAAAATATTTCAAATAAAATTTTGTACCCAATCTAGTGTGGTTCAACCAATATTTGATCCATCCACCACTATTGGAATCTTTGTAAACTATAGGCATAACTCAGTTTCCTTAATTTGATTTTTCAATTATTACTCTTAGTATATAATTTCAACGATTTTTGGGGGGACATGAAAATTGAATGAATTAGTTTGGAAAATAGTTTGACTAGAATTTTATAAAACTATATCATATTGAAAAACATTATAGGTATGTTTTAAAATAGTCAAATATTTATCATTATTTTATCTGAAGAAAAAAAATGATTCATTCTCTCAGATTTTTTTTAGAGATATAATTGATAAAAAAAATTCACAATTGGAAAATTACTAGATTTACTCCAGACAACAGTTTGATCCCATGATATTTATAGGATCACTCCTCATTAAAAAAAGTATTTTTTTCAACTATTATTTTTAAAATTATAACAATATTTCATGATTTTATTTTTGTTCTGTTATAGGAGAAAATGAAACACCTTATTAGATAAAATATCTCTTACATTCTAAAATGAGAGGAATGATAGATGGATTTTGTGAATATTTATAGAATCATAGGTGACTGAAATCATGTTTTACCACAACAAATTTATATTCTACACCAATAAATCAAATAATTTATCATATATGTAATATTAAATATTTTAAACAACAAAATACAGTTGATAAGTCGATTGTTTTTTTTGATAAATTGTTTTGGACATTTTCAATGTGTTTTTCATCGTTTAAACATAAAAAGCTGTTTATATATTATAATATCACATATATTTATTGAAAATATACTAAAACAATAATGTTTTCTAAAAAATTATGTTGTAATCGACCCCATATTCCTTTTTTTATATTCTATTGCAATGATGTAGAACAAGTCACCATGAAATTGGTTCCTAAATTTCATTAAAATTTTTGTAACATCCATATAAGTGATTTGACTTATTTTAGATCCTAATCCAGAAATAAATAAGGAATTAAAGTATGAGGGTATATAACTGAGACCACCATAAGCCCATCAATAATATTGTGTTTGACACATTTCTATCAATGTGAGAAATATGTTCAAGGATGATGTAACGTACCGGTTCCGGGTGCCACTCAACGGGTGCCCCAAACCTGGTTCGCCATGTGACATCAAGCATGTTTCCCCAAATTCAAGAGGCTGCCGACTAGCACCGAGGGCCCAGGTCTGATAGTGGGGAAACTATGCCCTCATTTGTCAAAGTTTTGCGCAATGGAATACAAATAAAACATACAATGAATAGTGGATGTAGTAAATCATACACAACTGAAATAAACAGCAATAGTGGATATAAACAACAGTAGATAAATAATGATGTTACATGTCTCAAGTTCTAAGAAAATATCCAGAACATGTTATACATCAATTCTGTACACCCAAAAGCAGAGTACAGAAATAAAAAGAAAACAATCGGCAGTGGCATCACAAGCCTAGGCTCGATCCCATGCCCTCCTACTCCTCAGCAACAGTCAAGTACCTGTATATGGACTCTTACCCCTATCCAAACTTGTAGAAACATATTTAGTTTGGGCCAAAAAGTATGACCCAAACAGGATGTGAGAAATAAAATCCTCGTAGGCACCCACCATAGGCTCGTGCCCAACTGCATCTAAGCATGAAAAAACATTGTGCAATAGTAAAGTGCAATAAATTAAGTAGTACTGAAAAGTAAATAACTCAAACAGTTATGTATCAACTTTAATATTCTTTTTAATCATTTAATTTAAAAAACCACCTGAGTAAATATTCTAAGAAAATAGCCATAGTCCTCAATCACGTCCAACTCCTACCCTCGGGTAAAGAGAAATCAAACCCAGAATCTGACCACATGTACATGGTATTTGCCCACAGGCATATGAAATGTTGTCCACAGTTATAGAATCATCTGCCCACTGACACTGAAGCTGTTACCCATGAGCTATGTAGTACAACGCCCATAGGCTAATCACAACACCGCCCTTAGGCTAAACATGTAACCAGGCCATGCCCAACATGTAAATATGCAGTAAACACACAATTGTTTCTCGAGGAAAATATACAATTACTTTTTTTAAGGCATACCCTTGGGTATCCTGGCCAACTGAATAATCTGTGGAACACACCCACGATGTGGTTCTAGATCCAAGCAGCGATCACAACCAGCATTTTAATAACCAAATTAAATACATAATCAATTCTAGGTGTTTATTATAGCAACGACCTCAGCCTCACGACACCCCAACATGGTTCATGGAATAAAAACACACAAAACACATTGCAGTTGGAAAAATTATCACTAAGCCACCTACCTTATACTCCAATGAGTGTTATATACGAATTTCGATTCCAGAAATTCCCAAGAACAACGTCGATCTGACGAATAACAAAAGTCACTTGACATCAAATATCTTCTGTTAAGAGATAAATTGGTAAGAAACACGCTAGGAGAAGAGATGACATACCCTCACATTTCCAACGAGATCATCTATGGAGGAATCAGATTCCAGACGTTCAATCAGTGGATCTCCAAAGGTTTGGTCATCCACTCCCACTCCTTCCTCAGGTTCTAAGGCTTCCCTGTGAACAGGGGAGTCTACTGCCCGATTTAATCAAAAAAAACAAAGTACACGGCCTGTACATACAAGTACATAGTGTGTACTAACATCATTTAACTATTCCTATAGCGGCACCGCCACACTATTCATCCGTTGACATGAGTACACATCATGTACTCTTGAGTACACGGCTTGTACTGCCGCCCAGCTTACGGCTGCTCCACCGCCTTAAAATTTTGGCCTTCCGACTAACTACGCAGCATGTAAAGGACCACTACATAGCGTGTAGTCGGTTCCTATATCCTTTGTCACCAACATGTCTACACTCCCCGCGTAATCATCCCAATAAGGCAAGAAGTGCATGGTATGTGGAAAATGAACACGGCGTGTACTTCCCAAATTTAGGATTTTTACCATTTTCCATATTTTATTAAAAACGCTTAAAGAAAAGAGAAAAGAATAATCATGTACCTCAAAGAGAAGAACCGGGTTCTTACAAACTTCCCCCCTTATAGCAATTTGTCCCCGAATTTCTCTTACAAGGGTGGTGAATATATAGGCGTGAACAACTCTGGCCACTGAGCATGTACGTCGGCATCCTGCTCCTAGGTCTCGTCATGGACTCGGCCATGCTTCCATAACACCCATACAAGAGGAACTGAATGTCCTCAAAGAACCTACGTGCTCCTATCAACGATACGAATCAGATGCTCCTCAACGGACGCATCGGCCTCCAGCTCATCCACCTCAGGATGAAAGATGTGAGACAGGTCTGAATGATTGTGACATAACTGAGATTCATGGAAGATGTTGTTCACAGATCGGTATAGATGCGGTAACCGCAACCGATAAGCAACCATCCCGACTCTCTCAAGAATCTCAAATGGTCCCACATACCTCAGTGAAATTTTACCCTGCCTCATGATCCTCTTGTGTCCCAGCCTCGACGAAACATGCAAGAAAACCTGATCCCTGACCACGAATTCCAAAGGTCATCTCCGACGATCAGCATATGACTTCTGACAAGACTGTGTGGTAGCCATCCACATCTGAATCAACTGGACCTGCTCAAACATCTCCTCCATGAACTGTGGCCCCAGTAAAGCTGCCTCACTTGCCTCTATCCAGCACAAGTGTGAATGGCATGGCCTACCGTGTAAAGCCTCGTATGGTGCCATCTCAATAGTCACCTGGAAGATATTGTTATAGGCATACTCGACTAAGTGTATATGCTTCTCCCCATATCCCACAAAGTATAAGACGCATGCACGAATCATGTCCTCTAGCACCTGTATCATGCGCTCTGACTGGCCATCAGTCTGAGGGTGGTAGGTTATGCTCAGAAGAATTTGTGTACCTAGTGCCCTATAAAAACTCTGCCAAAAATGTGATGTGAAGCGGGCATCCCTAACAGAAATTATAGAACAAGGGAACCCATGAATACGTACGATCTCTTGGATATACAGCCTTCCGAGATAGAAAACAATGATGGTATTCTTGATCGGCAAGAAGTGAGCTACCTTCGTGAGTCTGTCCACAACAACCCACATGACATCATTTCCACGAGGTGACCTCGGCAATCCAGTCATGAAATCCATCATTAAATCATCCCAATTCCACTCTAGAATCGGTAACTATTGTAACATCCCAGCATGTCTCTGATTCTATGCCTTCACCTG
Source organism: Viscum album (assembly GCA_963277665.1). Taxonomy (NCBI): domain Eukaryota; kingdom Viridiplantae; phylum Streptophyta; class Magnoliopsida; order Santalales; family Viscaceae; genus Viscum; species Viscum album. Next base: position 1,455,412,660 of record OY728155.1, read on the forward strand.
CTAACTGGTGGAACACCACGTAACAAAACTAGCTACATCTCTCTTCATACCTGGCCACCAGTACTAACATCTCAAGTTGCGGTACATCTTGGAATCCCCCGGATTAACTGCCTATACTGAAGCATGAAACTATCTCATGATCTCCTCGTGTATATCCCCTGGAACTCATACACATCCATGGAAACACAAAACCTCATCATCACCTATCATCCAACTAGGAGAAGGGTCCTTACCTGACACCGACTCCCATAGAACTAGGCCTTCTTGATCAAAAAGTTGTCTCATCATTACTCTATCCAGGAGGTTAGAATTCACAGTTAAAGACGAAAGATAATTCTTCCCCTAACTATCATGCACCTCCAGATGCATCTCAGAGAACAAGGCCATGAGCTGCTACTCACCACTGGCCTCCTCTACTGCCTGTATCTGATCCTTCCTGCTCAGTGCATCAGCTACTGCATTACCTTGACCATGTGTATAGGCAAGCTCAAAATTGAAGGACTGTAGGTATTCGACCCACCCCCTCTACCTCAGATTCAAGTAATGCTGATAAATATATACATGAGTCTTTTGTCGTCGGTGAAAACTACAAAATGGTCCCCCAATATATAATGTCTCCAACAACGCAACGCATGTACAACTGCAGCTAACTCGAGATCATGCGTCGTGTAATTCCTCTCATGTGGCCTCAACTGCCGAGACTTGTACGCCAAAACTCAGTTTCCCTGCATCAATACTGCTCCCAGCCCAATACCTAATGCATCATGGTAATCTATTTATATCATCCTCAGATCTGGGAGTATCAGGATCAGTGCTAATATCAACCTTCCCTTCAGGTCCTGAAAAGCTGCCTCGAATGCTTCTGACCAAATGAAATTCACACCCTTCATAGTCAGAACTGTCAATGGTGCTACTAAGTGGGAGGATTCCTGTATGAAACATCTGTAGAAACTAGCCAGCCCTAAGAAACAACGTATATCGAACACATTCTTAGGCTGCTCCCAGGGAATCACTGCTCTCACCTTCTCTGGGTCTACTGAAACGCCTTCCTCGGATATGATATGACCCAGGAAGTGAATCTGGTCCATCTAAAAGTGTCACTTTGAGAGCTTATCATATAGTTGATGCTCCCTTAGTGTACTCAATAAGACCTCAAGATGGGTGGCATGGTCATGTAGTGTGTGAGAGTACACCAAGATGTCATCCATGAATTCTATCACAAATGAATCAAGATATAGATTGAACACACGATTCATCAGAGCCATGAAAACTACTGGCGTGTTCGTGAGTCCGAACGGCATAACCGTATACTCATATATACCATACAAACTCCTTAATGTCGCGAGAGGTATACTAGATGATCTCACGCATAGCTGATGATATCCTGATCTTAGGTCAATCTTCATGAACCCTCGTGCTCCACGAAGCTGATAAAAAAGATCATCAATCCTTGGTAAAGGATATCAGTTCTTAACTATCAACTGGTTCAGCTTCTGATCATCCACACAAAGTCTGAGGGTACCGTCTGCCTTCTTCGCAAAAAAGACTAGCAAACCCCAAGGATAAGTGTTAGGTCGGATAAATCTATTTTCCAACAACTCCTCCAACTACCTCTTGAGCTCCTGCAACTCAGGTGTATCCATCCTATATGGAGGAATGGACACCGGTGTTTCTCCTGGAACAAGCTCAATGGATAAATCCACCTCTCGGTCCGGAGGTAGACCCGAAAATTCATCCGAGATGATATTCGTGAAACGATCAACAACAGGAGTTAAATCCTCCTAAAAAGTCCACAGTTCATCCAGATATAATCTCTAAATCTAGGCTGTGACTCTACCTCGCCCATGATACTCTAGTCTAGCTCGACTCGCCAGAACATCCCATTCTCCTTTTTATAAAAACTCTATGCCCTCTGGTGACGTGAAACTCACCCTATAATGATAGCAGTCTACAAAGGATCGAAAGGGAACCAACCAGTCCATCCAAAGAATGACGTCATTGCTCGTCATCTCTAAGACATAGAGTTCCAAAAGGAAGTGACACCCACCAAACTCAAGGGGGTACTCCTTGCACTAACGCACACCAGCCGTTATAGTCCCCAAAGGAGTTTCTTGCGTCAAAATATCAGAAGATGAAGAAACACAGAGCCCAAGGCTCTCCACAATGGGTACATATATAAAAATATATGTTTCACCCGTATCAAAAAGTACTAAAGATAAAAAAGAGGCTACTAATATAGTACATCTGACTGTAGAAGGTCCGAGATCTTGCTCTTGCTCGGTCTGTTGCATAGCATATACCTACCCAGTGTGGCGGCCCTGCGACACAGCCTGGTTACCCTAAGCTGTCCCGCCCTACTGCCTCTGGGATCCTGGTGTCTGGCTACCTCGGTCATGACCGGCATCTCTGCATGGACACCCTGATGTATTCTGATTCCTGAACTGGTACGAAGTTGCTGGTCCTTCTCCCGCTCATGTAGTCTGCGCAGAACCCCTCTCACTAGCCATCGCTGGAAATGCCCAGAAAAAGCGCTGCAGATGACCTATCTTGCCTCAAGCTCGACACTCCACTGGGTCTCGTGGACACTGTGGCCTCTTGTTCCCCTCTCAGCCACACTGGTAGAAAATTACCTAGCCGCCTGAAAGTTTCTTCTGACTGGTACTGCCGCCCTGAGAGAAGTATTCCTGTCTCTTACTCTTTCCAACAAAAAAAGTACCAGTAACTGGTGCTGAACCACCATGGCCCAAACCATTATATTCTCGAAGGGTCCCCTATGGGATCAACACCTGGTTCACAATAGTTTATACAAGAGGAAACATGAAGACATTCACCAGTGCTCAGATGTCATACAGAAGACCATCCTCAAAAAGACTAGCTCTAAAAATCTCATCACCCACCAGCACAAGGGCAAAGCGCTGAAGCTCCATAAAACGAGCCGAATAGTCTATCACTAATATAGCGCCCTATGAAAAATTCATGAACTGTTGAACTCTATATACTCTCAGCGTCTTCAGGAAGAAAAATCCATAGAATAATTCATGGATTTCTTCCCATTCCATGTCCCAGTGATGCTATGACTAGGTGGTAACATCCCACCACTTCTTGGAGGAATCACGCAGCATGTAAGTCGCGATCTTGATTCTCCACCCTGGAGGTGTCTCCAGATGCTTGAAAATAGTCTGCATCAACCCCAGCCAAGACTCCACAGCCTGTGGTCCACCATCCGCTCAGAACATAGGCGGATGCTGCTGTTAGAAGATATGTATCAGCTCGACCATAGATGTGACAGCCTGCGGTGCTCCCTTAAAGGTCTGCATGAACTGCAATAAGCCTTCGCAAAACTGCGCATCTGTGCCTATGTCTGGTATAGCAGCTGGTGCCGCATCTGGCTCTGCTGGAAGATCAACTGGTAGCCCATGGTCCACTATTTACAGATTATTCTCATTTCCGCTCTCCTGGAGAACAACATGCGGTTGTCTAGGCGGCATGTCACTACTAGTTCAAAAACACTCATTAGAAAAATATTATCAAATACTGAAGACGAAGTAACCCAAAAAATAACAGGAGGATTACGACATTTAAAATTTGAAAAATAAGTCTATACGGCGTGTATACTGACTACACAGTGTGTACTTGACTTCCCATCCCCTGCCCGGGTCCTTCTGCACGGCAAAGCCACACGACTCCCATTTGAACAAAAACTACATGGAGTGTATTTCTTATACAGGACTTGTATGATGTTATTTCCAAATTCCCATGTCGTATGTGACATAGCCGACTACCCTACATGACACTACACAGTGTGTGAAACCCGCACGCGGTGTGTCAACAACCCCGTTTCTCAGTCACACAGCTATGTCCACACGGTCGGTCCTCGGACAAGACTACCCGGTGTGTCCCAAAGTTACATGACATGTTCAAGGAGAGGTGACACCGTCCTATGTAGTTAGTTACATGGCCGAGTCCCCATGTCGCACTACACGGTGTGTACAATATTGACGCGGCATGTTCTTTGAAAGCGTTTACTGACTCGTGTTGTTAGTTACACGGCCAGACTCCGGGTCAGAACTACACGACATGTATATCTGGTACACTGCGTGTTTTACCCAACATCTTCCCTACCCCGTGTCTCCGCCCACACAGTTTGTGACATGGGAACAGAGTACACGACGTGTACTCATAGTACTCGGTGTGTACATAAAAAGTTCATTTTTCATCCCAAACAGAAGGCCATACACGGCGTGTGTAAAAATACTACATGGCGTGTACACTAGGTTTCCTGACACTATGTCTCAGATACTTCACTAGAACCCAGAAAATACCGAAAAGCAACACCTAAGTGTCAAATTCCGACCTGTGGGGGCCTATACTCTCCACGAATAAAAGTTTAACATCTTATATGTCATATAACAAATAAATAGTCAATGATCCACAAAATTCCGGTCAATGGGTGCCAATACTCGCCAACAACCAAATTGTGGCATCCATTCTATAAATAGGCTTAAAAAAATACCATGTCAAACAGTTGGTATTTATCAAGAAGCTATCACAATTGCATGATTTTCAAGAACAACTACTATTACAACATCATGCAGTTTCTAATGCACGACATGTGATTTCTAGCACGTGCCTAAATGATGCATGAGATGACATAACCTCAACTCCTCGAGTTGCAACAAATTAGATCCCACAAATAAATTATTACAGCACAATGTCAAGTGTGTCACCCAACGGTGAAAACATATCAACTGTAAAATTTATAAAATCAGAAAAATTGAAAAATATGAGGTAGACTGGATTTTCCATGTACACGGGTTAGCTATTCCCAGACACAGCTTATTACCAACTGTCGTTCATCCTATCCCCGAATACAGTTCCAATTATTATGTCAGAGAAAAGAACCCATTCGATACCACTTTGTAACATCCCAGTTCTGGGAGCCACTCAATGGTTGCCCCGAACCTGGTTCACCACGTGACCTCAAGCACGTTTCCCCAAATGACAGAGGTTGCCGAATAGTAGCGAGGGCCCCGGTCTAATAGTGGGGAAACAATGCCCTAATTTGTCAAAGTACAATATAGTGGAATAAAAATAAAACATACAACGAACATCGGATGTAGTAAATCATACACAACTGAAATAAACAACAGTAGTGTCTATTACCAACATTAGATAAATAATGATGCTACATGTCTCAAGTTCCTGGAAAACAGCCAGATCATGTTATACATCAATACAGTACACCCAAAAGAAGAGTACCGCAAATCAAAGAAAACATCTGGAAGTGACATCGCGAGCCTAGGCTCGGTCCCATGCACTCTTACTCCTTAGCAATAGCCATGTATCTGTATAGGGACTCTGGCCCCTATCCACACCTGCAGAAACATAATCATTTTGTGCTGAATAGCGTGACCCAAATAGGGTGTGAGAAATAAATTCTAATTAGGTACCCACCAAAGGCCTATGCCCAACTTCATGTAAGCATGCAACGACAATGTGCAATAGTAAAGTGAAACAAAGTAAGAAGTACTGAAAAGTAACTAACTCAACAAGTTATGTTTCCACTTTAATATTCTTTTTAATCATTTAATTTAAAATACCACATCAAAGAATATTCTAAGTAAACATCCAAATTCCTCAGTCACGTCCAACTCATACCCTTGGGTAAAGAGAAATAAAACCCAGAATCTGTCCACAGGAACACGGTGTTTGCACACATGTGTAAGAAGTGTCGCCCATAGGAATAGAATCATATGCCCACATGCATGGAAGATGTTGCCCATAGGGTAAGTAGTACAATGCCCAAAGTCTAATCACAACACCACCCTCAGGCCAAACAGGTAACCTGGACATTCCCAACATGTAAATATGCAGTAGACATGAAATTCCTGTCGAGGCAAATATACAATTACTACTTTTAAGACATACCCCCGGGTATCCTGGCCAAACGACTAAACTTCGGAACACACCCACGGGGTGGCTCCAGATCCAAGCAATGATCCCAACCAGAATTTTAATAAACAAATTATATACCTAATCAATTATATGTGTTTATTATAGAAATGGACTCAGCCTCATGACATCCCAACATGGTTCGTGGCAGAAAAACGCACAAAACACATGGCGGTTAGAAAAATTAATCCTAATACACCTACCTTATACGCTAACTAGCACTATACGCGAGCTTCGATTCTAGAAACAAGCAAGAACGACGTAGATATGATGAAGAAAAATACTCGCTTATCCTCAAATAACATATGTTAGGAGAAGAATTGTTAAGCAACATGCTAGGAGAAGAGATGGATTACCTACGCGGTTCCAACAAGATCGTCTGATGTAGAATCAAGTTCCAAACACTCAATTGGAGGATCTCCAAAGGTCTTGTCGTCCACTCCCGCTCCTTCCTCCAGTTCTAAACCTTTGCTGTGATCAGGGGAGGCTATTGCATGATTTAAGAAAAAAAAACAAAGTACACGGTGTGTACATCCTTGTACATGGAATGTAAATCATTCATTTAACTATTCCTCTGGCAGCACCGCCACACTGTTCAACCGTCGACATGAGTACACGACATGTACTCCTGAGTACACGACGTGTACTGCCGCCCATCTGGCGGCTGCTCCATCGCATTACTATTTTATCCTGCCGACTGACTACACAGCGTTTAAAGGACCACTACACAGCATGCAGTCGATTCATACCGCCTTTGTCACTGACATGGCTACACGCCCCGTTTACTCATCCCCACACGGCCAGATGTACATGGTATGTGGAAAACGTACATGACGTGTACTTAAAATTTTTTGGTTTTTTCCCATTTTCCATATTTTATTAAAACCAATTAAGGAAATGACAAAAGAAGAATCTCATACATAAAAATAGAAGAACCGGGTTCTTACAGATGATTCCAGGAAGTATTAAATCATAATAATTAGCATCAAGTAATTTTTTTAGAAAAATAACATTCATTGTTATTTCCATATGGGTTTATATTAGTTCTAGTTTATTATGTTACAATCCTCAACAAAAAAGGATGGAGTATCCTATCAGCGATATTCACAGAGGAAATTCAATAATTGTATAATTACATGATGTAAACTCAATGTCATAAACAATATGTCCAATATGATGAATAGAGGATATATGGCCATATGTTGACCAACTTCCTAAATGTATAAATGATGTTTTCAAGGGAGTTATTAAATTACCCATAACAGGTTATTAAGAATAATAAGAAATATTTTTACTAAAATAACTTAAATAAAAATATAATATCCAAATAATATTTCCCTATTAAATTATATGATTGTATAAGTTAGCTTCTACCAAACTATAATGTATTTTTTCAAATGTGGAATGAAGGATGAAGAGGTTCTAAATAGATGGATGTGATATCGCCACCATTTACAATGTGATATATATATTTATTCAGTATTTTTCAACAAATTGAGCATATTCATCTGATCATAGAGATTAGAGATTTTATGTGATTCATACCCATGATTTTATGGGAGGTATTAGTGGTTGTTTTTTATTGGTTTTAGTGGAGCAGAGTTACTATGATTCTAAAATATTTCAGGAATTATGACATCCTTGCAGACATTTGATCGTGGAATATGGTTCAGTATAATTATCTTGGGATCAGTTAGTTGATCCAATTTAATGATAAGAAAGTATTAACAAATGATACAGTTATATACGTGGATTCCTATTGGTGAATATTATAATTTCAGTATGTCTGACGGGTCACCGATGATTCTTTTGAACATGACTAGGATGTGAATAAAAGGGATGTCAATGTAGACTTGTATTTTATATGAGATATGTTGGACTATAGAGTGGGAAACATAAACAAAATGAGCAATATGTAGCAAAGAAATTCACAGAAATGAAAATTACCCTAGTTGTATATGTAAATAATAAAATATTTAAAATGATTAATTTTATCTATAATTTAATGTAAATGTATTTATAGGTAAATATACATGTAAATATTCTCATTTTTTAGTTTTAGTGGAATATTCATGTAATGGGATAAATTCCGTTTCTAAATAAAAAATTCTATTAAGAAATTTCTATGTTAATTCTCTAAATTAAAAAAACATTTAGCTTACATAAAATGTATATTTATATAATTTAATTATTAAAAATATCCTCAATATTGTCTTATAGTTAGATATAATCATGTGTGAATACCATTTCTAAATTATGAATCTAATTTACAAGCACATGCCTATTTTTCTATATTTTTGTCTTCAATAGTATATCTTCTATTATCTATATGATAATATTTCAATTATGAATATGTCCATATCAATTAACATATAGAATAATATGAAATATCATTCCTTATTTTTATGAAATACTAAAATGAAATTTTATAAAAAAATTAAATACAAAATGATAAATCTATGTATTAATTAATTAACTATTTACATTAATGTCTTAGTATTCATACATTACGATTGAGTAGCCTATGTTTTCTTCTCACCAGTCACATGTGTTTCATGATATGATGGATAGGGGACCTATGTGACATATAACTATTTGGATAGTATATAAATTTCATCACGATGTTCGTACAGATTCAATTTTATGTACCTAAGTTTTGATGGAATTTATGGAGCCTCCATTTATGACTTCAAGACCATTAATCTATGTTTGAATGTTTTCTTAGGTGAGAGTCGGATTTTAGAGAGAGAAACATTTCTTATTCACAAGGGGGATTGGGAAATTACATTATAGATCATTACATACATGGTAGTTCTACCCATCAATGTATAGGGGATTATATGTGACACTATTTGTGAATGGTGTGTGGTCATACATGGTCTACTATGTTTCACATCATTGGTATTCCAAATGTCTTACAGGGTTACTGCTTACCATGGGGTTGATTGATGAGAATTTCACTGTGATTTTTGATGATGTAGATGAGGATATAATTATTTTTCACACACATCAATATATTATGTGACTGAATGGAGGCATGTTGGGTGGGTAATACTCTAGAACCTCAGTAAAAATGATGTAGCTACCATTACATGAGGATATTGACCATACAGTTGGACATAGTTGGCATCTGATGTATTTTCACATTTGTATAGATGTATGTAAACCAGTTCTTAATTTGATATGAAAGAGATTCAAGTTTGTATGGATTTGAAACAGATTTTGGAATTTGATCCTTTTCCATCAATATCTCCTTGGTTTGTCACAAGACCTCCACAGCACATATTTTAGTGTGATCCTTTAGGATGTCGATATGTTTACATCATTAAATTTATTTTATTTATTAATTATATTAATTTAAATTATAAAATTACAATATATTAGTTATTTTTAACTAACTGGATTTTATATCATCTTTATGAACATACTCTAAGACATGGTTTAATTAGATATTGATTTATATTATATTCTATAGTGCCAATTAATGTATGTTAAAACATTAATTTTTTTAAGGAAAATTCTATTTTATTATATTTTTTATGAAATTTAAATGTTATCATTGAAACATTATAATGATAATTTTTTATAATTTTATCAGTTTACATTTTACATTTCTAGGTCCCCATATGAAGTATTTGTCTAGGAATCGCATCCAAAATACTGCAGTGGAATGGTTGGAGATTATGTTGATGTGGTTCCATTCATCTAGTTAGATATCATTAAGAGGAACCAACAAGACTGAATCATGAATATTTTTGGATATATATATAGATATATAGATATATATATTTAGATATTATATGGCCATTTCACTATGAATGGTTTATGGGTTACATTACATTACACTTATAGGTAAAAAAAATGGAATTGCTGTAGGATTTTTCAAATTTTATTGAGTATTGGGAGATGAGTGGAAAATAAGATAGATTATTTAATGTATATAACACACAATGATTTTTGTTTTGTGATCAAGGGATTCCACATATTGCAACCAAAGTCATATGATGTTTTACATTATGTGTTATGGGATAGGCATTCAATGAAAGCTAGGTATACTAAAATTTACAATATTCTTTAGATTGTATATTAGTATTAATTTGACTTTTTTATCATTTTGGATGATAAAATCATGATCAACTTGGATATATCATAGATACTCATGGGAATGAATTTATTTATAAGGATGTAGTTCACACAGATCTATTGGCTCTTAGATATCATATCCATTTCAGTTGGGGGAGTGTCTATGATGTGGAAGAACAATTATAAAATGATCCTCATGGATAATTTGAAGAAAATATTGATAATTATGTCCCTAATATTTATTCCAAGGATGATGCAACACCACTACCATCTCTATTAGGTGAATATATATGAGGTCATTTTTGAGGTTACGGAAGAAGAAATAGAGAGAAACATTTGAAATATTCGTCATTATATAATTTTGTACCATAGAGAGATGATCCAACATAGTATAATGGGGATCTTACACAACCTAGAGTGCATTATGTTCCACATATTAATACTCATAAATATAATATACCATCTCTATATTAGCTGAATGTTATGTAATGGGACCTGAGTATGGTAACATATATTTTTGTGTCTCCCATTTCTACCGACCATGATTTCCTAGATAGAACACTTCCTCCATATTTAGTAGATTCATGGATATATAAATCAAATAATGTCATTTTAAAGGTCTATACAAAATAGGTAATGTAGTTAGAGACATTTATTATCTACATAGAATCATGAAGATTCTTCCACAACACCACAAGAGAAGTATCCAATTTCTATTACTTGTATAAAAGAGTGATAGAGATATCAGATGCAGATTGGGTGTGAGGTTCATATGTTGGGTTATTTTACTAAGTGGTATTAATGTTGATTTATTACACTATGACATTTTATATATTTAAAAACTTATTTATTGATATAATTTACTGTTTTCATATAAAAATAGAAATAAATTCAAAAAAATAGTTAAAAAATAATATATATGAACTATAAATAGATAATAAAAAACCCATTATTTTTATGTATTGATTATATTGTTCTTATAATATATATCATATATGATATCCACGTTGAGAAATTGAATCAAAACTTATTCAATTATAAATTGTAGTGAAATTTCATTCACTATTGAAAATGATATCGATAACTTTAACATTTATTTATACTATTTTAATTTTCCTTTAGTGATGGGTCGAATGTACCTGCCAAAAGAGGTTTGATAGTGGTCACTAAATCACTTTTTACACTAATTCTGGTGGTCAATAATAGTGATTTTTTTTTGTGAAATAATACCTCACTTATTAAATAATGTTCATGGAAAGGAAATAGTGAAGGGTAAGAAAAATTAATAATATAGTTAACACATAATGAAAAACATAAAAGTGAATCAATTTATCGAATTAATTCCATTACATTAAAAAATCAAGTAAAATATGCACCTACTCATGCTAGCCATGGGAGTGAGAAACAAAGATTAAAATAAATGAACAGTTCATAATGTCTTCCAGTAGTAACCTCCTAAATAATTTAGCCCAATAAGACTCAAAAATTTGATGTTCACAAATATAGTTGTGGGACCCACTTATAAAATAGTTTTTTAAATATATATTTATCATATATGAACTTTATATATCTTATCAGGTATCATGTATCCCACATATATTCTACACATTATGTTTCCTATAAAATTCCTACTACTCCACATGTAACTTTTCTCTCACCACATAGTAAATATGTGTATTATCTCACATGAGTGAAGGTGGCTAAATTTTTTTCATATTCCTATTGATAGCTAGTGTTATGAAGGATATCATAGGGTAAAAATGACAAACTACCTCATTATTATGTTATATAGGTGTGAATAAAACATGTCATGAAAGGTATATTTGGAATTCATCATATCTTTAGCTCCATTTTTTTAAAATGTAAATGCTTTTATAGACATCATGAATAGATACACAGAGTGTGATATTTTTTAAATAATTTAGTATTTACAAACCCACATTGCATGATTAGTTCACTCATGGTTTAATGATTACCTCCATCATTCACCAACACAAAACCATGATATTTTAACCACGAAAATATATACCCTCCCAAGACACTTACACAACCACCCCTAAACCTTATGAAGAGCCCTAAAAAATTCATATGAATTCAGAGATGCAACATGAATTATTTATATGTGTCACAAAATTCAACCTTAGGAATGATTCCTACATCATCTTATTAAACTTTCAATAGGTTTCTAAAGATCCATCTATCCTCTATTATCAATTATTTACATTATAGAACTCTAATATGGATTCATAATGGTGAAAATGGTAGGTTATTGTGAATGATGTGGTGTGGAAGGGGGTATCCAATGTGACAAGTAGAAGGATTCAATCTAGAGATGATGATATAGATTAATGACCACAAAATAATGTATTTTTAAAAAAAAATTATTCTCACTATGCATGAGTCCCGTAATAGATGTTCCGGTAAGATGGAACTAATTAATTTATGCAGCGGAAACATTGATCTGCCTAGAACATTTTGGAATTGGATGTTCCTCTAACTACATGTCTTATGACTAGTTCCAGGTCTATTCAAGATGTGTATCTGTACTTTTTCCTACATCATGTAAATTTTTATATAGTTTTTTTAAAAAAACTACATTCATAATGTTATAAAACCATAATATTTTGGTATGTTTTAAGAATTAAACTCTAGAATTCGTGAAGTCAAACATAAAAATATTATTCATCAAATGTGTACATCGGTGTTCCATACTAGATTTCAGGATTGATGTTTACCTTACATAAAAAATCATAGGTATATATCAATAAGACCCATGATAGCCACATTGGATGAGTAATGACCTAACCCTAGTTAACGAGATTCAATGAATTTTTTCATAACATCACCATGATCACAAGTGATCAAGTCTCAGATGAATGATTAGTTTAGTAGCCTTAGAATTACTAGATTCATACATATGTTTTACAATAAATCACAAAATAAATAAAAACAACATTGTGTCTCGTTTGAACACAGTCATATCCATGGAATATTCTTGTATGATAATCATGATTTAATTTTTCATATCCGGGGAAAAAGAAAATATAATAAATGGGTGAGCTCATATGCTCTGTATGGATAAAAATAAATCTGAAACCTTCCTAAATAACCATAAAATTTTTAGGAAATTTATAATCCTAAAATAATACTTTTAAACATAAATATCAAAATTATATGGCAATGATAAATCAAATAATTTCATTTAATTATTCACATGGATATTCTAATAGTTGATTAATAACATGTAATATCAATAACTAATTTTATAATGATGGAGTGGGTAATGTCGAACATCATAACCACATAGTCATGGACTTGTTCCGAAACTACAAATAATATTTTTTTCAAGGCCTTTCTCAATGACAATATATTGTCGAATGAGACCTATCGAGCCATTAAGGAGCTAGAGTAGGCTCCACCCATCACTTACTAAGTCAAATACATTCTTCATATGATAATGATGACGCATAACATAAATATTCATATTAAAAATTGAATACTAAATTTCCCTAATTTAACCATAAAATATGAATGATATAAATATAGCACATCTAGATTCAATCATAGAATAACTCATTCAATACAATATGGATGATTTTATTATAATAAATCAACCCCAATAGGGAATAATATATAGTAATGCATGGTTCCATAGTTGAAAATAATTAGTAAAACTCTCTGAGATAAATACTCCATTTTCATAAAATCATTTAAAATTCACAAAATTTAGAAAGGAAGAAATTTAAAATTTATTATTGAATCAATGTTTCCCATACCAGATTAAAACATTTGACGGGAATAAACATTTTAAAACATTCACGTCAATATAGATAAACACTTAAAACCATTTTGAAAACATGTACATTAATGATAATGAAATATAAGAATGCCCATTTAAACCATATTAAATGATGTTTTAGTTAAAGATTATGTTAAAATAATCCCTTTGAAAACTCTTTTATGAAATGTGTCCATCTATAATAAATATGTCCTAGTAAAATCATACACATAAATAATCACTGATAATAATGAGATTTAAGAATTAACAATTACCTTGTACAATTACTTGGAAGAGGGTATGTTAAACTTATTTATAATAGATAAATTATTTTTATTAAATTTTACAATAACCACATACATCAATATTTAATCATAAATGATCTTCTAATATTTCTTTGTTAATAATATTTTAGTTTTAGCAATGTTTTAGGTGATAACTAATTCATTTTTCCATTATAGGGTTTTGTTACATAAGACATTTTTGTTATGGATAGGATATATTTTATTCATATCCAGAGTTATATTATGTTCTTAAACATTATTTTTAATAAATAAAAAAAATTATTCACGAATGATGATGATTTGGAATGAATCTCAACGTGTTCACGATGACTGTAATCTATACGTACGCACGAGTGAAAATATCATTATATTAATGGTGAAATCATATGTAATTGGATGGTATATAATATATAAAGAATAATTAACATGTTATATATATTATTTACCTCAGTTATACTCATTTTTATGCGCATCCATATAATTCTGGTTTTGAATAACAAACAACACCACGACGTGGAGACGGTAAGTTGTAGGTTGGAACAGATGGTGACTTTGTCATTCATAGGATGTATAGAATAACGAATATAGTAATACCATATTTATAATATCATCAATGTAGTTATAAGTAAATGGAGATATTAATTTGGTTTGTAAACAACCAATAAAGAGTAAGTGGAAGATGAAAAGAACATGAAAGAGGGTGGTGAAATTATTACTTCCTCTTCAGGTGCTTCCTTTTGTGTTGATCAAATGGTCTCCATAGGATTGATTTATGATCAAATTAAGGAATATAAGTATATGTAATGGTATTTTGTATGATATTTGATAAGTATTTTTCCAATCCAAATGTACTTGGAGTTGTGATTTTGAAAGAAGGGGAAGTACCCTTTTCTAAAATAGGTGAGGGTCACAATAGGAAATGTTTGAAATATTATTTTATTATAAACATATTTTCGGTTTATAATTCCTCAAAAATGACTTATATCAAGGATAAAGTGGGGATGGGTCTAAATATTCAAAATTAGTTTCATTTAGTCATGTTAAGTCACTATATTTACCTTATCATTATTTCTTAACTCTAAATAAAAATGTCTAACTTTTACATTACAATCTTGTATTATTATAATAAATGGTTTATAATCATACTAGAAAATTCCTAGAGAACCAAAAGTAATTAATTAATGAATTATTAATAATTATATATGTCCTTAGGCTGATCATAAAATATTTATTAAAATATATCATTTAATAATATAATATTTTTATATAAACTAATTTAATTCTATTTTGACACTATTTAGTATTTGGTTTTTGTGAAAGTCATCAAAATATGATTTATAGAGACCTAAATCTTGATGTACATGGTAATTAAATTAATTTTGAGGAATAATTAATATATAACAAAAACAGATACACAAGGACCGTAACAGTTTAGTGTCTTTGGGAACTCGAAAAATAATCTTCTAATCGTGGTGAAAGATCTTCAACATCTCCCATAAAGATCTTACCCTTTTTGTTTTCTTACCTAAAACCTTTAATTAAATAATGGGGAAAAGAAAAAAGATAAAGGGTGAGCTCAAATGCTCAGTAAGGGTAATAATAAAGAATATAAAACAATCCAAAAACATTTGAATGCCGAAACATGAACATAAAATCTAAACATCAAAATCCTGAGCAATGACATAAATCTTGGAAGTACACATGGAATAGATCATAAAGGAAAATTAATAATGATAATCTAGTATTGAAATAAAACATGTAGTTGTGTCATCCATTAAGCACATGTTATTATTTCTATAGTATCCAAGGCACTGCTGTCAAGACAATCATAGTGGACAAAGTCCCATTATGAATCGCGTTCACTCCTCATTCTAGTCCTGTAACACTGAACCGGATTAACTTACTATTACAGCCATGTATATATCATGAGATATAAATATTTACCATATTAATTTGAGGGAGATAAGGGTCCCACCCATCTCATAATAAAACCAGTCTTATGTGTACCACAAAATCATAAATCATACATCATAGTATAACCCATGTAATAAAAATGGAATTCTTAATCATCATTCCATCATAACAAAATCTATATAATATAAAAGAACATCATAAAAAAAATTCCATCATAATGTAATCAAAAAAATATAAAAAAATGAATAGAAATACAACCCTATATTATCTTAGATGGAAAATAATTTTGATAAAACACTTGAACTCCATTAATGAGGAAAATATCCTTTCTACTTCAAAAATAATTTCCTTTCATAACATGTCATATAGTATTAAACTAAATGAATTTGATTAAAAATATACTTGAAAAAATATAAAGGAGTCTTCATGGAAATAATTTTCTACAAATCCATTCATGCCGCATATGTTAAAAAACATTCTTCTCAAACATTGAGGGGAAAAGTAAAAAAGTAACTCGTACGAAAAACGACCATAGATTCCTTTCATATCGTTTACAAAAAACACACCAAAGGGTAAAATTGGATTTATAAAATTGTAGGAGGAGAAATAATATTAAATATTGATGATACATTGATGTGGATGATAAATATTCCCCAGTAAATTTTGTAGTAAAAACAATCTCGGATACAAATTGAGATTGCGAGATTTTCCCTTACCTTTGGTCTGATATGCTTCGTACATATCTGAACCTCATGTGTAATGATTTAAATAATTTAATTGAATTATTAAAGAATCATCTTTATTGTTATTATATCATATATGGTTCACCTATGAATTTATATTACCCGTTCTTTTGTAAATTAATGTTAAAGTAGCATTTTGGGTAAAATCGTTTCATTTATCATCCATGTTTTGACTTGTAATTATTAATATGATTACTTAGAACATGATTACTTAATTACAGAATATAAAACCTGATATATATATATAATATATATTCAGAATATAAATATATTAAATAGACAGATAAATGGAATGAAATACACCGTTCACGGAGATGGTAGGTCGTACGTATGCATGAACACTGTTTTCGTTTCCATATTGAATTGAATGAAATTAAGTAGATGAAATACACATATATATATATATCCAGTATTATATTATGTCATATGTTTCATTATTATTCATTATATATACTTTATAATCATTCATGAATGGTTAACATGGGGAATTAATCTCATCGCGTCGTGCAGACGGTAGTCCGTACGTACGCACGAGGGATGATATCATTCACATGATCATGGAATTGTATTTAAGCATATGTATAATATTTCAGAATCAATATCACATTAAAATAATCATATATAGTTATTTATTTACACCATTATTATAAGTCCCCAACCTTAAACCTTACTTAATCTTGAGTTATTACAAGATTACACATTGAGTATCTTTTCAGGTTTAGAGTTTTAGAGAATTTGATCATGAAACATGCATTACATTCCACATTTAAACAAAGTGGTTACATATAAGAGAGTATTCATTCTTCCCATCAACGGAAACATATTTCAAATAAAACATGGATTCTTTCTTGACACATCCTTGACACTGTCATCACATCATGTACCATTCACTTGACCTGTGAAAAACATTTCAAAATCTTGGGATGAGCATAAAAATCTCAGTAAGGGTTATAAAAATATTGAATGGAAACATGAGTTCATATATACATAAGAATGAAATTATACTTTACCCATTAAACATAGGCACTTTAACATACCTCATCAAATCATGAATAAATCATAGAAATCTTAAGACATAAAGGGTAACTTGAGGCATTCATAACATTCTTACGTAGGGAGTAACCCTCTTGGTTACGTTTGGAATACCCACCACAGTATTTTCCCTAAATATCTTTGGATAAACCTTAACGTTTCACTCCTTCACATTACCCAATGCATTTGAGAGCTATATCGGGCTCACCCGCCCTTAATTTACCACGGAACCACCCGTCCTCATAATAATTCCCAAGAACCTAATCAAAATCGTATCACATAAAACATGCATAAAGGAAACATAAAATTTCCACCTTTCAATCACAAGATATCAATACAACAAAATGATATAAAAACATTATGAAAACCATGTTCGATACCAAAATAAAAGAAAAGTAAAACATGGTATTTATTTTTCTTTTAAAAAGAAGGTATGGCTTGTAGAGGAAGCTGAAACTCAAATAATGGTCACGACGGCGGAGAAGTCATTGTCGCCGCATACGTACAACAAAAACATTCCCTTTTGTCATTTAATAAACAATTCGCATAAAAAATATTCCTTTTCAATAAACTTAAAAGTCAAAGGGGCTTATACACCGCATAAAAGAAGGTTGTGTATAAAACATAATATGCCTCAATGAAAGGAGATTGAGACGAAGTCCCTTACAACGACGATATCCTTGGTTTAAGGATAAATCAATTACATAATTATGTGTGACAAATGAATACACCAAATATAATTTGTTATTAAGTGTAATATAATCAAAGGTCATTGAAACATATTTAGAGGATGACATATTCAATAACTTCATGTTAAACCCAAAGTCATCGAAATTGGGTTAAGAAGTTCCATTGACAGCCTAATGGCATCACATCAAAATGAGTTGACGAGAGATAAAAAAAAGGGTATCTCATCACATGGACAGAAAATTTAAATCAATAAGGATATATGAGATCATATCTCAACATAAAAATATGTAAATTAAAATACCCCAGAAAAGATGTCTTTTAAAAATAGGAGGCTGAAGGTTTCCCTTACCGACATGGGTATCTTTCGAATCATACACCTTGTGAAAGATGTTCAATACAACATAGATGAAAATAATCATAAAAGAAAGTATATTACACAATGAGTAAAATAATGGGCAGTACATACACCACTCAAAGGAAATTATGGCAAATGTAGCATAAATCTCACGGGAATAAAAGTGAGATGAAAAATCCCTCACGAAAACTCGACAGCCTAACGACGCCACATAAAACTTACAAAAATGGATTGATTAGATCAAATAGGGTATCTCATAATATTAACATAAAGTTTATATAATGTATAATATAAAATAACATCCCAAACATAAAAAGAGGATCTTAAAAGAAGTGACATAAAGTAGAGTACTTAAAAAGAAAGAGAGAGGTTAAATCTCTTACGAAAATTTGGCAGCCTAACGGCGCCACTCAAAACATCCAAAATGTATTGATGAGAGATTATAGGGTCTATAATCACATGAACATAAAAATTAGAGTAGGATTAATATAAAATAACATCACAGTAACAAGGAAGATGATATTTAAAAGGAACGACATAAAAGAGTGTACTTAAAAAAAAGAGTGGAGTAGGATCCCTTACCTCAAGTCCAACATGTCTTGTTCGATTCATTATATTCCTGAATAATAAACTTTGGTCAATAAATAATTGCCTATGTACCTTTTTCGAGATTATTATTCAGTTCATATCACATATTATAATGTTATAATAATTGTTTAATAATGTTAGTTCATATTAGACGTTTTTCCAATGTTTGGTACATGAGTCAAAAATGAACTTGGTTGAAAAAGATTTCCCATGTAGTTATAAGTAAATAATTTCCAGAATAGTATTAATGATTAAAATATCATATATATCCAGTAAATATTCATTTTATACTATTCCATATCATTTTGAGATAAAAAACGAAAAGCACCGTTCATGGAGACGGTAGGTCGTACGTATGGGTGAACGCTACTTTAATTTTTATCATATTAATGGAATTAAAACAAAATGAGAGATATATATATATATGTATATAAGGCCCCAGCATTAAAACTTACTTAATCTTGAGTTATTACAAGATTACACATTGAGGATCTTTTCGGGTTTAGAGTTTTAGAGAATTAGATCATAAAACTTGCATTACATTCCACATATAAACAAAGTGGTTACATAAAGATAGTATTCTTCATTCCCATCAATAGAAACACATTTAAAATAAAACATGGATTATTTCTTGACACATCCTTGACTCTATCATCTTATCATGTACCTTTCCCTTGACATGTGAAAAACATTTCAAAAACTTGGGATGAGCATAAAAACTCAGTATGTGTTATAAAAAAAACATGGAAAGGAAACATGAGTTCATATATACATAAGAATGAAATCATACTTTACCCATAAAACATAGGCACATTAACATACCTCATAAAATCATGAATAAATCATAGAAATCATAAGACATAAAGGTAACTTGAGGCATTCATAACATTCTTACGTAGGGAGTAACCATCTTGGTTAGGTTTGGAATACCCATCATAGTATATTCCCTAAAATCTCTTCAGAGAAAGCTTAACGTTTCACTCCTTCGCATTACCCAATGCATTGGAGAGATATAACAGGCTCACCCGCCCTTAGTTTATCACAGAACCACCTGTCTTCATAATAATTCCCAAGAACCATAACATAATCATATCACATAAATCATGCATAAAGGAAACATAACATTTCCACATTTCAACCACGAGATATCAATACAACACATTGATATAATAAAAACATTATGAAATCCATTTTCAATACCAAAGTAAAACATGGTATTTATATTTCTTTTAAAAAGAAGGTATGGCTTGTAGAGGAAGCCAGAACTCAAATAACGGTCACGACGGCGGAGAAGTCATTGTCGCCGCATACGTACGACAAAAACATTCCCTTTTGTTGTTTAGTAAACGCTTCGTATAAAAAAGATTCCTTTTGAATAAACGGAAAAGTCAAAGGGGTTTATACACCGTATGAAAGAAAGTTGTGTATAAAATAAATATGCCTCAATGAAAGGAGATTGAGACGAAGTCCCATACCTCGTATCCGACTTGACCCGACCGTTCTTTAATCTCCTGAATAATAAACTTGAGTTAATCTCTACTTTATTATGAATCTTTTTAAAGTTCATTATTCCTTTTATACCATGTTATGAACATCATGTAATCAGTTATGTTAATAATGTTCATTTTGTCGGTATTTGGTTCTTAAGTCAAAAATAGACTTCTTACACTTATATGTTGTTAATTTGGTCGAAGGTTCATTATATCCAGAATGGTATTCATGATGTAGATATCATATATGTCATATATATCCAGTACATACATGCATTTATAATATTACATAATCATTTAGAGGTAAGAAATGAAATGCACCGTTCATGGAGACGGTAAGCCGTACGTACGCATGAACGCTACTTTCATTTATATTTCATATTTTATAGAATGGAATCATAATTATATAAAGGTATATTATAATTCCAGTATAATATCATATATAATATCATTAACTTTATCCTTTACACATCCCACATATCTTATTAACGAATCAAATCACTTTCAGGGGGCGGTAGTCCGCACTTCCTAAAATGAAGATATCGTGTTTACCCATAATGGGAACCATAAAGGTATGCCCAAAATAAAAAAAACATAAGCTTAAGGAAAACATAAACATATTATATATCATATATACAAATAGTGACATCATAATGGCCACCTTTGAAGGTGTTAAATGAGTATTGAACAATCATCGTTTCGGGAGGCAGAATTTCGCCATCCACGGAAACTGTATGTTCTTTAACCATTTGATGTAGTTGTGTGAGAGTGTATCTCAAATAAATATTATAACAACATCCTTGTATATTGAAGATACTGGTGTTGTTAAAAAATAAGTAAATAAAAAGAGTTTAGGGGGTTGGAGAAGCAAAATAAAACAAATGAACATGAGAGAATGAATTACCTTTAAAAGTGTAACTCCTTTTGATTTGAGCCTAAAGGCTTCCTTTGAAAGGATTATGCCCAATGGGAATCCTCTAGAATGAGGATAGAGATGTGGAGAGAGTAAATGGTCAGGGGTTGGCCGAGCAAAAGGCTTGAGGTGTGTGTGAAATGAGGTAGAGGTGGGGGCCTTTTATAAGAGGAGAGGAGGGGAACTTTTGGAAAGTAAAGAAATATTACTTTATTTGAAAATGTGTTTCGGTTTCAAAAGGTCCCACATTTATATAATTAGTGGATAAGGTGATAAGGCTTCGAACTCCACTCATCCAATAAGCTTTGGACATGTGTAGTTCATAGATTTTACATTATCTTTCCATTTTATTTAAATCGTCAAATAATGATGTCATCGCTGCATCATTATTATGTCATAAATAATTTAATTTATTTAATGTCTAAAAATCATAAAAAATATACTATGATGTAGGAAATCTTTTTAGATTTCCAATGACTATTTATAATAAAAAATATGATCTTTATAACCCCATGTAAAAATTGTTTTCTTAAAACATCTCTTGTTTGTGTCATTTTTACTTTAACATTTAATAAAAAGTTATTTATGTCATTTCCAAACCAAAGTGTCTCCATGGGGTCCCCAAGTTGACCCATGGCTTTTCTTGGTCGGCCAGGACACAACCAATAAGGTTGGGACATGTGTCTAGGTCATTTCCTATTATTAAAGCATTAAGTATACATTAAACTACCCTAATTACCACTAATTGCGATTAAGAACTTAATAAGTTACTATTCACCAAAAAATTATTATAATCTCATTGAACCACATTTTACTTCTTAATGACAACCATGTATGTCGGATTTTCAAAATTCTAAACACATTAGTAGTAATCTTTCATTTAACTGAAAAATCAGTTTTCTTGATTACCACTTAGTGGTTTCACTATTCATCAAAACATGAAGTTTTTCAGAAAATTACCAAAAATTCACCCTAAGCTATATTTGATATTCCGAATTCAAAAATGAAGTCCATTTTAACAAATTCAGATCATATAAGTCATATTAATTAATTCAATAATTAATTCCCGCTGCCAGAGCAAATAGTGTGTTTTTACAAAACAATAAGTATCAAAAGATTGACACCAGTTTAAGTCTAATTTCAAAGTGAAATTGATTCCAATGACCACCATTGGATAAAATGGTAAAAATATATTCTAATTTCACTTCAAAACCAATTCAAAACATAATCTAATCAAATAAATAAATTAGGTTAAAAAGCAGTTTTGATGTATAATGCAGTATTTTTCACTATTCATTAAAAAATGAACATTGTCAGAAAAATACCAAAAATGCACACAAGGTAAATTTTGATGTCCCAATCTAAAAGAATAAGTTTATTTTGACAAACATAGCTTATAAAATTGTCAAAAGATAGATTTAAAAAGGGTTTTCAATCATAAGGAAGTAAGAACAATCTTTTAAGAATATTAGTGTATTCCATGCATAAGATTGTATTTATTTTCATTTTAAGCCTATAAAACACTATCTTAATCATTAATATACATACATAAAAATATCTATTATTCATTACTTACTTGGGATGTTACATCCTTCCCCCCTTTAGAAAATTGCGTTCTCCGCAATTTATTTACTTATCGAATAAATGGGGGTACTTATCCCTCATTGCATTTTCAGATTCCCATGTTGCCTCTTCAATCATGTGGTTTTTCCACAAAACATTTACCTGATGAATCACCTTATTCCGTAACACTTGCTCCATGTGGTCAAGAATCTGGACCGGTTGTTCCTCGTAAGATAGGTTCTCTTCCAGCTGATCTACCTCTGGACTCAAAACATGAGATGGATCTGGCATATACTTTTTCAACATCGAAACGTGAAAAACATTGTGTACCTGAGATAAACTCGGAGGTAAATCCACTCAGTATGCAACTGATCCAACTCTCTCCAGAATTTCGTATGGTCCAATGAACCTTGGACTCAACGTTCCTTTCTTACCAAATCTCATCACACTTTTCCAAGGAGAAACCTTGAAAAAAACATGATCACCTACCTCGAAAGATAGATCCTTCCTCCGGTTATCCGCATAACTCTTCTGCCTGCTCTGAGCTGTTCTCATGTGTTTCTGAATCAGCTGAACTTTTTCTGCCATCTCTTCTACCAATTCTGGTCCCATCAACTTCCTTTCACCCACTTCATCCCAGAAAGCTGGAGTTCGACACCGCTTCCCATATAATGCCTGAAATGGTGCCATCTGTTACTGGAATGAAAACTGTTATTATATGAAAACTCAACCAAAGAAAGATGTTGGTCCCAACTTCCCTGATAATCCATAGAACAAGCTCGTAGCATATCCTCCAATGTCTGAATTGTTCGTTCTGACTGCCCATCTGATTGAGGATGAAAAGCTGTACTAAAATTTAATTCAGTACCCAACGACTTCTGAAGGCCTTTCCAAAAGTTAGAAGTAAACATGGGATCACGATCCGATACAATGAGGATAGGAACTCCATGTAACCTGACTATATCTTTAAGATACAAACGGGAAAGTTGATCAAGAGAGAAAGTATCTCGTATAGCAAGGAAATGAGCAGATTTGGTCAAGCGATCAACAATAACCCAGATTGCATTATTACCTCGAGATGTCTTCGGTAATCCAGCAACAAAGTCCATCGATATATTCTCCCATTTCCACTCTGGCACTGGTAAAGGCTGATGCATCCCTTTCGGTAACTGCCGCTCTGCTTTAACCTGCTGACAAGTCAAACACTTCACAGTAAAATCAACAATATCTCTTTTTATTCCATCCCACCAGTAATACTCCCGCAGATCTCTATACATCTTAGTACTGCCCGGATGAACTGAAAACAGAGAACTATGAGCATCACATAACAAATATCTCTTCAACTGTGAATCACAAGGCACAAACAATCTCCTCCCAAATCTCAAAACGGAATCATTATCAATGTTGAATTCAGGCAACATACCTTTCTGAACCAGCTCTACCTTTTTCTGCAACTCACTGTCTTGCTTCTGTGCTTGCTTGATTCTATCTGATAGAGAAGATCTCACTGATACCTGAAACAAAACAGAAGGACTTCCTGCACCAACAACTTCTATGCCAAAGTTCATCAAATCATTAACCAAAGGATCACGTTCCAAATGCATCATTGTTAATGAAGAATTACTTTTTCGACTCAAAGCATCAGCCACATTATTTGCTTTTCCCGGATGGTAATGAATTGTACAATCATAATCCTTGATTAATTCTAGCCATCTCCTTTGTCTCATGTTTAACTCTTTCTGAGTGAATATATACTTTAAACTTTTGTGATCGGTATATATTTCACACTTTACTCCATACAAATGATGCCTCCAAATTTTTAAAGCAAAAACAACAGCAGCTAATTCCAAATCATGTGTAGGGTAATTTACCTCATGAGTTTTCAACTGTCGTGAAGCATAAGCAATTACCTGATCATTCTGCATTAGGACGCAACCAAGTCCTTTCAATGAAGCATCACTGTATATAACAAACTCACCATTCCTGGAAGGTAGTGCCAAAACTGAAGCATTCACCAATCTTCTTTTCAATTCCTGAAAACAATCATCACATTCTTTTGTCCAGATAAACTTAACACCCTTCCGATTTAGCTTAGTCATTGGACTAGATAACCGTCAAAAATTTCTAACAAACCTTCGGTAATAGCCTGCCAAACCAAGGAAGCTACAAATCTCGGTTACATTTGTGGGTCTTGGCCATTCTTCCACAACTTTTTTTTTGCAGGATCAACAGTTATTCCATCTTTAGAAACAATGTGACCAAGGAAAGAAATTTGTTGCAACCAAAACTCACACTTGCTGAATTTCCCATACAATTTCTTTTCTTTTAAGGTTTTCAAGATAACCCTTAAATGTTTTTCATGCTCCTCTTTACTTTTAGAAAACACCAAAATATCATCAATGAAAACCACCACAAACATATCCAAGAACTCATGGAAAATTCTATTCATTAAGTCCATGAATACAGCAGGTGCATTGGTTAGCCCAAAAGGCATTACTACAAATTCATAATGGCCATATCTCGTACAGAACGTGGTCTTCGGAATATCTGCCTCCTTTACCTTCAGCTGATGGTAACCCGATCTCAAGTCAATCTTTGAAAAAAACTGAGCTCCCTGGAGCTGATCAAACAAATCATCTATATGAGGAAAAGGATATTTGTTCTTAACAGTGATATTATTCAAGGCTCTATAATCAATGCAAAGTCTCATAGAACCATCTTTCTTTTTAACAAATAAAACAGGAGCACCCCATGGTGATGTCCTAGGTCTAATGAAACCTTTCTCTAATAATTCTTGCAATTGCTCCTTCAAATCTAAAAGTTCAATTTGTGCCATTCGATAAGGGGGTTTTGAAATTGGCTTAGCATCAGGAACTAAGTCAACAGTAAACTCAACTTCCCGATCTGGTATTATTCCAGGCAACTCATCAGGAAAAACATCAGGATACTCATTTACCACTGGCACATCATTAATCTGAACAGTTCCTTTATTTTCAACGACGTGTGCAAGGTAACATTCATTTCCATCTTTTACAAGTTTCTCGGGCTCTTGATATGTTATCAAAAGTAAGGGTTCATTCTTGTAAACAAACTGAAAGTCTTTCTGAAAAGAAACTTGTTTAGCTCTACAGTCAATCTTAGCATGGTAAATAGAGATCCAATCCATACCCAGGATAACATCAAACTCTAATAGAGGTAGAACAATAAGGTTTGCAAGTAGGTTCTTTCCACAGATAAGGATAGGAAGATTCTTATAAATTTTTTTGCCTTGAAACTTCCCCCAGGTGTTTTTACCAAAAGTTCAGGAGTCATTTCTTGAGATGGTATTCCCATTTTACTAGAAAAGGTTTCAAAGATGAAAGAATGTGTAGACCCCGAATCAAACAACACACTGGAAAAATCTGAAAAAACAAACAAAGTACCTGATACAACTTCATTTGATGGCCCGACATCTGCTGAAGTAGTTGCAAAGGATTTCACCACCCCTTTCTGCTTGTAGTCTAACTGCTTCCCATCACTCAAGCTCCTTGTCGGACACTCTTTTGCATAGTGACCCATCTCATTGCACTTATAAAATTTCACTAACTGTAAATAAAATTTGTTCTTACCTTCACCATGATCCTTTTCAGTGCAATCACGAGCCTTATGTCCCATCTTACCACATCAGTAGCACTTTCCAGAATTCAGAAGACATTCCCCAGCATGCCTTTTTCCACATTTATCACAAACTGGAAACTTAGTTCTCTTACCATCAGACTTTTTTGACGAATTCTTACCTTTCTCCTGCCACCTCGGTGTCTTCTTCTGCTGGTTGTTATAGAAAACTTGGTCATCGACAAACTCCATTTCCACCTTCTCAGCACATCGAACAATCTTTTCATAACTTTTAAACTCACGAGAAGCTAATGCCCTTCGATATTTTGGCTTTAATCCTGAGTAAAAACGATTGATTTTACTATCAAGGTCCCGGATAAAATTTGGATCATACCTTGCCAATCGAGTGAACCTTTCTTCATAGGCAGCCACTGAGTCTTCCTCTTGGCTCAATTCCAAGAATTGCTTTTCCATCCTAAGTCGAACATCCTTAGGAATATACTTCTCAAGAAACATACCTTTGAATTCATCCCAGTCAAAAGCATCAATCTCATCGGCGTCCCTGATATTTTTAACCATAGACCACCACTGATCTGCTTCACCCTCCAAACGGTAAATAGCAAGACTATCCTTTTGATTGTCTGAACACCCCATGACATCAAAAATCTTCTCCAGTGCTTTAATCCACCCTTCAGCTAGCACAAGGTCATATGATCCTCTGAATGATGGTGGATGTTGCCTCATGAAATGTTCCACCACTGACATGTTCCTCTGCAGTTGTTCTGGCTGATCTCGTGCATGGATACCACCGCCATTTATCGTTTGAGTCAACTGCGCCATTACTGCAACAAACTGTTCAGTTCCAATTCCGAGCATTTCTGGATGCTGATTCGGAAGGTTATTTCCTTATGTATGCCTTCCTAGCACTGCTTCCGTGTTTCCTCTGCAGAAAACCATTCTGAACAATCATGTCTTAGATGAAGCAACATGGTAATCTTTAAATGCTATATCATTTCGAAAAAAAAAGATTTTTAGATAATCTTTTAATAGAATTCTAACTCCTAAAGTTATCTAAACCGACCTTTGGTACCAACTATAAGGCCCCAGCCTTAAACCTTACTTAATCTTGAGTTATTACAAGATTACACATTGAGGATCTTTTCGGGTTTAGAGTTTTAGAGAATTAGATCATAAAACTTGCATTACATTCCACATATAAACAAAGTGGTTACATAAAGATAGTATTCTTCATTCCCATCAATAGAAACACATTTAAAATAAAACATGGACTATTTCTTGACACATCCTTGACTCTATCATCTTATCATGTACCTTTCCCTTGACCTGTGAAAAACATTTAAAAAAATTGGGATGAGCATAAAAACTCAGTATGGGTTATAAAAAAAACATGGAAAGGAAACATGAGTTCATATATACATAAGAATGAAATCATACTTTACCCATAAAACATAGGCACTTTAACATACCTCATAAAATCATGAATAAATCATAGAAATCATAAGACATAAAGTTAACTTGAGGCATTCATAACATTCTTACGTAGGGAGTAACCCTCTTGGTTACGTTTGGAATACCCATCACAGTATATTCCTTAAAATCTCTTCGGAGAAACCTTAACGTTTCACTCCTTAGCATTAACCAATGCATTGGAGAGCTATGACGGGCTCACCCACCCTTAGTTTATCACGGAACCACCCGTCTTCATAATAATTCCCAAGAACCATAACATAATCATATCACATAAAACATGCATAAAGGAAACATAACATTTCCACATTTCAATCACGAGATATCAATACAACACATTGATATAATAAAAACATTATGAAAGCCATTTTCAATACCAAAGTAAAACATGGTATTTATTTTTCTTTTAAAAAGAAGGTATGGCTTGTAGAGAAAGCCGAAACTCAAATAACGGTCACGACGGCGGAGAAGTCACTGTCGCCCCATACGTACGACAAAAACATTCCCTTTTTTCTTTTAGTAAATTCTTCGTATAAAAAAGATTCCTTTTGAATAAACAGAAAAGTCAAAGGGGTTTATACACCGTATGAAAGAAAGTGGTGTATAAAATAAAATATGCCTCAATGAAAGGAGATTGAGACGAAGTCCCATACCTCGTATCCGACTTGACCCGACCAATCATTAATCTCCTGAATAATAAACTTGAGTTAATCTCTACATGATTATGAATCTTTTTCAAGTTCATTATTCCTTTTATACCATGTTATGAACATCATGTAATCAGTTAAGTTAATAATGTTCATTTTGTCGGTATTTGGTTCTTAAGTCAAAAATAGACTTCTTACACTTACATGTTGTTAATTTGGTCAAAGGTTCATTATATACAGAATGGTATTCATGATGTAGATATCATATATGTCATATATATCCAGTAAATACATGCATTTATAATATTACATAATCATTTAGAGGTAATAAATGAAATGCACCGTTCATGGAGACGGTAAGTCGTACGTACGCATTAACGCTACTTTCATTTCTATTTCATATTTTATAGAATGGAATCATAATTATATAAAGGTATATTATAATTCCAGTATAATATCATATATAATATCATTAACTTTATCCTTTACACATCCCACATATGGTATTAACGAATCAAATCACTTTCAGGGGGCGGTAGTCCGCACTTCCTAAAATGAAGATATCGTGTTTACCCATAATGGGAACCATAAAGGTATGCCCAAAATGAAAAAAAACAGAATCTTAAGGAAAACATAAACATATTATATATCATATATAAAAATAGTGACATCATAATGGCCACCTTTGAAGGTGTTAAATGAGTATTGAACAATCATCATTTCGGGAGGCAGAATTTCGCCATCCACGGAAACCGTATGTTCTTTAACCATTTGATGTAGTTGTGTGAGAGTGTAGCTCAAATAAATATTATAAAAACATCCTTGTATATTGAAGATACTGGTGTTGTTACAAAATAAGTAAATAAAAAGAGTTTAGGGGGTTGGAGAAGCAAAACAAAACAAATGAACATGAGAGAATGAATTACCTTTAAAAGTGTAACTTCTTTTGATTTGAGCCTAAAGGCTTTCTTTGAAAGGATTCTGCCCAAAGGGAATACTCTAGGATGATGATAGGGATGTGGAGAGAGTATATAAGGCCCCAGCCTTAAACCTTACTTAATCTTGAGTTATTACAAGATTACACATTGAGGATCTTTTCGGGTTTAGAGTTTTAGAGAATTAGATCATAAAACTTGCATTAGATTCCACATATAAACAAAGTGGTTACATAAAGATAGTATTCTTCATTCCCATCAATGGAAACACATTTAAAATAAAACATGGATTATTTCTTGACACATCCTTGACTCTATCATCTTATCATGTACCTTTCCCTTGACCTGTGAAAAACATTTCAAAAACTTGGGATGAGCATAAAAACTCAGTATGGGTTATAAAAACATGGAAAGGAAACATGAGTTCATATATACATAAGAATGAAATCATACTTTACCCATAAAACATAGGCACTTTAACAAACCTCATAAAAACATGAATAAATCATATAAATCATAATACGTAAAGGTAACTTGAGGCATTCATAACATTCTTACGTAGGGAGTAACCCTCTTGGTTACGTTTGGAATACCCATCACAGTATATTCCCTAAAATCTCTTCGGAGAAACCTTAACGTTTCACTCCTTCGCGTTACCCAATGCATTGGAGAGCTATAACGGGCTCACCCGCCCTTAGTTTATCACGGAACCACCCGTCTTCATAATAATGCCCAAGAACCATAACATAATCATATCACATAAAACATGCATAAAGGAAACATAACATTTCCACATTTCAATCACGAGATATCAATACAACACATTGATATAATAAAAACATTATGAAAACCATTTTCAATACCAAAGTAAAACATGGTATTTATTTTTCTTTTAAAAAAAGGTATGGCTTGTAGAGGAAGCCAAAACTCAAATAACGGTTACGATGGCGGAGAAGTCGTTGTCGCCGCATACGTACGACAAAAACATTCCCTTTTGTCGTTTAGTAAACGCTTCGTATAAAAAAGATTCCTTTTGAGTAAACGTAAAAGTCAAAGGGGTTTATACACCGTATAAAAGAAAGTTGTGTATAAAATAAAATATGCCTCAACGAAAGGAGATTGAGACGAAGTCCCATACAAAGATAATTTTTAAAATAAAATAGATACATTATGTGTATTCACTATAAGTACACATAAATAAAGTACAAATACAAGATACGACATAATAATATAATGACATAATTTGAAAGTAGGAGATTAACCCAAAGAATGGAAATTGGGTTAAGAAGTTCCCATACCTCGTATCTGACTTGACCCGACCGTTCTTTAAACTCCTGAATAATAAACTTTAGTTAATCTCTACTTGATTATGAATCTTTTCCAAGTTCATTATTCCTTTTATACCATGTTATGAACATCATGTAATCATTTAAGTTAATAATGTTCATTTTGTCGGTATTTGGTTCTTAAGTCAAAAATAGACTTCTTACACTTACATGTTGTTAATTTGGTCAATGTTTCATTATATCCAGAATGTTATTCATGATGTAGATATCATATATGTCATATATATCCAGTACATACATGTATTTAAAATATTACATAATCATTTAGAGGTAAGAAATGAAATGCACCGTTCATGGAGACGGTAAGCCGTACGTACGCATGAACGCTACTTTCATTTCTTTGTCATATTAATGGAATTAAAACTAAATGAGACTTATGTATATTTTAATTCCAGAATTATATTCATCATTTAGATATATCATTAATTATATATATCCATTATATACATGTACTTTTAATAGTACATTACATTTGGGGATAAGAAATGAAATGCACCGTTCATGGAGACGGTAGTCCGTACGTACGCATGAACGCTACTTTCATTTCTATCTCATACTTTAATGGAAATAAATGATAATGATATATATAGGTATATTATAATTCCAGTATAAAATCATGTATAATATCATTAACGTTATCCTTTACACATCCCACATATGGTATTAACGAATCAAATCACTTTTAGGGGGCGGTAGTCCGCGCTTCCTAAAATGAAGATATCGTGTTTTACCCATAATGGAAACCATAAAGGTATGCCCAAAATAAAAAAACAGAAGCTTAAGGAAAACATAAACATATTATATATCATATATAAAAATAGTGACATCATAATGGCCACCTTTGAAGGTGTTAAATGAGTATTGAACAATCATCGTTTCGGGAGGCAGAATTTCGCCATCCACGGAAACCGTATGTTCTTAAACCATTTGATGTAGTTGTGTGAGAGTGTAGCTCAAATAAATCTTATAACAACATCCTAGTATATTGAAGATACTGGTGATGTTATAAAAGATGTAAATAAAAAGAGTTTAGGGGGTTGGAGAAGCAAAATAAAACAAAAGAACATGAGAGAATGAATTACCTTTAAAAAGTGTAACTCCTTTTGAGTTGAGCCTAAAGGCTTCCTTTGAAAGGATTCTGCCCAAAGGGAATCCTCTAGGATGAGGAGAGGGATGTGGAGAGAGCAAATGGGCAGGGGTTGGCCGAGCCAATGGCTTGAAGAGTGTGTGAAATAAGGTGGAGGTGGGGGCCTTTTATAAGAGGAGAGGAGGGGCACTTTTGGAAAGTAAAGAAATATAACTTTGTTTGAAAATGTGTTTCGGTTTTAAAAGGTCCCACATTGATAGAATTCGTGGATAAGGTGATAAGGATTAGAAATCCACTCATCCAATTGGTTTTGGCCATGTGTAGGTTTTAGATTTTACATTATCTTTCCATTTTATTTTAATCGTTAAATAATGATGTCATCACTGCATCATTATTATGTCGTAAATAATTTAATTTATTTAATGTCTAAAAATTATAAAACAAATACTATGATATAGGAAATCTTTTTAGCTTTCCAATGACTATTTATAATCAAAATTTGGGCTTGTATAACCCCACTTAAAAATTGTTTTCGCAAAACATATTATGTTTGTGTCACTTTCACTTTAACATTAAATAAAAATATATTATTGTCATTTTCCAACTAAAGTGGATACATGGGGTCCCCAAGTTAGGACATGGCTTGTCTTGGTCGGCCATGACACAACCAATGAGGTTGGGACATGTGTCTAGGTCATTTTATATTATTAAAGTATTATTTATACCATAAACTACACTAATTACCACTAATCGCGATTAAAAACTTAATAAGTTACTATTCACCAAAAAATTATTATAATCTCATTGAACCACATTTTACTTCTTAATGACAACCATGTATGTCGGATTTTCAAAATTCAATACACATTAGTGGTAAACTTTCATTTAACTGAAAAATCAGTTTGCTTGATTACCACTTAGTGGTTTCACTATTCATCAAAAATTGAAGTTTTTCAGAAAATTACCAAAAATTCACCCTAAGCTATATTTGATATTCCGAATTCAAAAATGAAGTCTATTTTACAAAATTCAAATCATATAAGTCACATTAATTAATTTAATAATTAATTCCCGCTGCCAGAGCAAATAGCGTGTTTTTACAAAACAATAAGTATCAAAAGATTGACACCAGTTTAAGTCTAATTTCAAATCGAAATTGATTCCAATGACCACCATTGGATAAAATGGTAAAAATATATTCTAATTTCACTTTAAAACCAATTCAAAAGATAATCTAATCATATAAATAAATTAGATCAAAAAGAGGTTTTGAATTAAAATGCAACATTTTACACTATTCATAAAAAAAAATGAACTTTATCAGAAAGGTACCAAAAATTACACAAAGTAAAATTTGATATCCCGATTCTTAATAAAAGTTTTATTTGGTCCAAAAGAATGTATAAGAGTGATCAAAACTATATTTAATGACGGTTCACCATTAAAAGTTGATAAGTGAACCTTTAGTGAAAATTAGAGTATAAAAGCCTAAAATTGAACTCTTTCCGTATTTTAAGCCTTTATCTTTTATTGGGTAAATGTAAAAACATCTAAAAACATATCTATTCATATTTTAGTTATTTCTATTCATTCCCGCCAGTACAACGGCTACTTGTTAACTAACATTTAAAATAATATTATTATATTACTAGTGTGCTACGTAAGTTTCAAAGAAACTCATCGTTGTGTATCGGGTACGCTATCGAACATAGCAACCCCTTTTAATTAAAATTCATATTTAATTCTCAAATATTAATAAATATGAAAATTATTTATTCTTTAATTACCTGGGATGTTACATCCTTCCCCCCTTTTGGGAATTGCGTCCTCGCAATTTTATTCACTTATCAAAATAAGTGGGGGTATTTATCCCTCATAGCATTTTCAGATTCCCATGTTGCCTCTTCAATCACATGGTTTTTCCAAAAAAACCTTTACCCGATGAATCACCTTATTCCGTAACACTTGCTCCTTATGGTCAAGAATCTGGACCGGTTGTTCCTCATAAGATAGGTTCTCTTCCATCTGAACTACCTCTGGGCTCAAAACATGAGATGGATCTGGCATATTCTTTCTCAACATCGAAACGTGAAAAACATTGTGTACCTCGAAAGATAGATCCTTCCTCTGGTTATCTGCATAACTCTTCTGCCTACTCTGAGCTATTCTCATGTGTTTCTGAATCAACTGAACTTTTTCTGCCATCTCTTCTACCAATTCTGGTCCCATCAACTTTCTTTCACCCACTTCATCCCAGAAAGCTGGAGTTCGACACCGCTTCCCATATAATGCCTGAAATGGTGCCATCTGTATACTCGAATGGAAACTATTATTATATGAAAACTCAACCAAAGAAAGATGTTGGTCCCAACTTCCCTGATAATCCATAGAACAAGCTCGTAGCATATCCTCCAATGTCTGAATTGTTCGTTCTGACTGCCCATCTGATTGAGGATGAAAAGCTGTACTAAAATTTAATTCAGTACCCAACGACTTCTGAAGGCCTTTCCAAAAGTTAGAGGTAAACCTGGGATCACGATCTGATACAATGGAGAGAGGAACTCCATGTAACCTGACTATCTCCTTAAGATACAAACGGGAAATTTGATCTAGATAGAAAGTATCTCGTATAGAAAGGAAATGAGCAGATTTAGTCAAGCGATCAACAATAACCCAGATTGCATTATTACCTCGAGATGTCTTCGGTAATCCAACAACAAAGTCCATGGATATATTCTCCCATTTCCACTCTGGCACTGGTAAAGGCTGAAGCATCCCTTTCGGTAACTGCCGCTCAGCTTTAACCTGCTGACAAGTCAAACACTTCACAGTAAAATCAGCAATATCTCTTTTCATTCCATCCCACCAGTAATACTCCCGCAGATCTCTATACATCTTAGTACTGCCCGGATGAACTGAAAACGGAGAACTATGAGCTTCACATAACAACTCTCTCTTCAACTGTGAATCAGAAGGCACACACAATCTCTTCCCAAATCTCAAAACACAAACACAAACTTATCCAAGAACTCATGGAAAATTCTATTCATAAGGTCCATGAATACAGTAGGTGCATTGGTTAACCCAAAAGGCATAACTACAAATTCATAATGGCCATATCTAGTACGGAACGCAGTCTTCGGAACGTCTGCTTCTTTTACATTCAACTGATGGTACCCCGACCTCAAGTCAATCTTCGAAAAATACTGAGCTCCCTGGAGCTGACACCACTTCATTCGATGGCCCAAAATCTGCTGAAGTAGTTGCAAAGGATTTCACCACCCCTTTCTGCTTGTAGTCTAACTGCTTCCCATCACTCAAGCTCCTTGTCGGACACTCGTTTGCATAGTGACCCATCTCATTGCACTTATAACACTTCACTAACTGTAAATAAAATTTGTTCTTACCTTCAGCTTGATCCTTTTCAGTGCAATCACGAGCCTTATGTCCCATCTTACCACATCGGTAGCACTTCCCAGAATTCAGAAGACATTCCCCAGCATGCCTTTTTCCACATTTATCACAAACTGGAAACTTAGTTATCTTACCATCAGACCTTTTTGAAGAATTCTTACCATTCTCCTGCAACCTCGGTCTCTTCTTCTGCTGGTTGTTATAGAAAACTTGGTCATCGGCAAACTCCATTTCCACCTTCTCAGCACATCGAACAAGCTTTTCATAACTTTTAAACTCTCGAGAAGCTAATGCCCTTCGATACTTTGGCATTAATCCTGAGTAAAAACGATTGATTTTACTATCAAGGTCCCGGATAAAATTTGGAGCATACCTTGCCAATCGAGTGAACCTTTCTTCATAGGCAGCCACTGAGTCCTCCTCTTGCTTCAATTCCAAGAATTGCTTTTCCATCCTAAGTCGAACAGCCTTAGGAAAATACTTCTCAAGAAACATACCTTTGAATTCATCCCAGTCAAGAGCATCAATCTCATCGGCATCCCTGATATTTTTAACCATAGACCACCACTGATCTGCTTCACCCTCCAAACGGTAAATAGCAAGACTAACCTTTTGATTGTCTGAACACCCCATGACATCAAAAATCTTCTCCAGTGCTTTAATCCACCCTTCAGCTTGCACAGGGTCAGATGATCCTCTGAATGATGGGGGATGTTGCCTCATGAAATGTTCCACCATTGACATGTTCCTATGCGGTTGATCTGGCTGATCTCGTGCATGGATACCACCACCATTTATAGCCTGAGTCAACTGTGCCATCACTGCAACAAACTGTTCAGTTCCGATTCCAACCATCTCAGGTTGCTGATTTGGAAGGTTGTCTTCCTCCTGATGTCGTCCCAACATAGCTGCTTTGTTTCCCCTACGGAAAACCATTCTGAACATGGAAATATCTTAGGCGAAGCAACATGGTAATCCGTAAATGCTATATCATTTCAATCATATTATAATTTAACACTTTTCTAACTCCTAAAGTTGTCTAAACCGACCTCTGATACCAACTATAAGGCCCCAGCCTTAAACCTTACTTAATCTTGAGTTATTACAAGATTACACATTGAGGATCTTTTCGGGTTTAGAGTTTTAGAGAATTAGATCATAAAACTTGCATTAGATTCCACATATAAACAAAGTGGTTACATAAAGATAGTATTCTTCATTCCCATCAATGGAAACACATTTAAAATAAAACATGGATTATTTCTTGACACATCCTTGACTCTATCATCTTATCATGTACCTTTCCCTTAACCTGTGAAAAACATTTCAAAAACTTGGGATGAGCATAAAAACTCAGTATGGGTTATAAAAACATGGAAAGGAAACATGAGTTCATATATATATAAGAATGAAATCATACTTTACCCATAAAACATAGGCACTTTAACAAACCTCATAAAAACATGAATAAATCATATAAATCATAATACGTAAAGGTAACTTGAGGCATTCATAACATTCTTACGTAGGGAGTAACCCTCTTGGTTACGTTTGGAATACCCATCACAGTATATTCCCTAAAATATCTTCGGAGAAACCTTAACGTTTCACTCCTTCGCGTTACCCAATGCATTGGAGAGCTATAACGGGCTCACCCGCCCTTAGTTTATCACGGAACCACCCGTCTTCATAATAATGCCCAAGAACCATAACATAATCATATCACATAAAACATGCATAAAGGAAACATAACATTTCCACATTTCAATCACGAGATATCAATACAACACATTGATATAATAAAAACATTATGAAAACCATTTTCAATACCAAAGTAAAACATGGTATTTATTTTTCTTTTAAAAAAAAGGTATGGCTTGTAGAGGAAGCCAAAACTCAAATAACGGTTACGACGGCGGAGAAGTCGTTGTCGCCGCATACGTACGACAAAAACATTCCCTTTTGTCGTTTAGTAAACGCTTCGTATAAAAAAGATTCCTTTTGAGTAAACGTAAAAGTCAAAGGGGTTTATACACCGTATAAAAGAAAGTTGTGTATAAAATAAAATATGCCTCAACGAAAGGAGATTGAGACGAAGTCCCATACAAAGATAATTTTTAAAATAAAATAGATACATTATGTGTATTCACTATAAGTACACATAAATAAAGTACAAATACAAGATACGACATAATAATATAATGACATAATTTGAAAGTAGGAGATTAACCCAAAGAATGGAAATTGGGTTAAGAAGTTCCCATACCTCGTATCTGACTTGACCTGACCGTTCTTTAAACTCCTGAATAATAAACTTTAGTTAATCTCTACTTGATTATGAATCTTTTCCAAGTTCATTATTCCTTTTATACCATGTTATGAACATCATGTAATCATTTAAGTTAATAATGTTCATTTTGTCGGTATTTGGTTCTTAAGTCAAAAATAGACTTCTTACACTTACATGTTGTTAATTTGGTCAATGTTTCATTATATCCAGAATGTTATTCATGATGTAGATATCATATATGTCATATATATCCAGTACATACATGTATTTAAAATATTACATAATCATTTAGAGGTAAGAAATGAAATGCACCGTTCATGGAGACGGTAAGCCGTACGTACGCATGAACGCTACTTTCATTTCTTTGTCATATTAATGGAATTAAAACTAAATGAGACTTATGTATATTTTAATTCCAGAATTATATTCATCATTTAGATATATCATTAATTATATATATCCATTATATACATGTACTTTTAATAGTACATTACATTTGGGGATAAGAAATGAAATGCACCGTTCATGGAGACGGTAGTCCGTACGTACGCATGAACGCTACTTTCATTTCTATCTCATACTTTAATGGAAATAAATGATAATGATATATATAGGTATATTATAATTCCAGTATAAAATCATGTATAATATCATTAACGTTATCCTTTACACATCCCACATATGGTATTAACGAATCAAATCACTTTTAGGGGGCGGTAGTCCGCGCTTCCTAAAATGAAGATATCGTGTTTTACCCATAATGGAAACCATAAAGGTATGCCCAAAATAAAAAAACAGAAGCTTAAGGAAAACATAAACATATTATATATCATATATAAAAATAGTGACATCATAATGGCCACCTTTGAAGGTGTTAAATGAGTATTGAACAATCATCGTTTCGGGAGGCAGAATTTCGCCATCCACGGAAACCGTATGTTCTTAAACCATTTGATGTAGTTGTGTGAGAGTGTAGCTCAAATAAATCTTATAACAACATCCTAGTATATTGAAGATACTGGTGATGTTATAAAAGAAGTAAATAAAAAGAGTTTAGGGGGTTGGAGAAGCAAAATAAAACAAAAGAACATGAGAGAATGAATTACCTTTAAAAAGTGTAACTCCTTTTGAGTTGAGCCTAAAGGCTTCCTTTGAAAGGATTCTGCCCAAAGGGAATCCTCTAGGATGAGGAGAGGGATGTGGAGAGAGCAAATGGGCAGGGGTTGGCCGAGCCAATGGCTTGAAGAGTGTGTGAAATAAGGTGGAGGTGGGGGCCTTTTATAAGAGGAGAGGAGGGGCACTTTTGGAAAGTAAAGAAATATAACTTTGTTTGAAAATGTGTTTCGGTTTTAAAAGGTCCCACATTGATAGAATTCGTGGATAAGGTGATAAGGATTCGAAATCCACTCATCCAATTGGTTTTGGCCATGTGTAGGTTTTAGATTTTACATTATCTTTCCATTTTATTTTAATCGTTAAATAATGATGTCATCACTGCATCATTATTATGTCGTAAATAATTTAATTTATTTAATGTCTAAAAATTATAAAAAAAATACTATGATATAGGAAATCCTTTTAGCTTTCCAATGACTATTTATAATCAAAATTTGGGCTTGTATAACCCCACTTAAAAATTGTTTTCGCAAAACATATTATGTTTGTGTCACTTTCACTTTAACATTAAATAAAAATATATTATTGTCATTTTCCAACTAAAGTGGATACATGGGGTCCCCAAGTTAGGCCATGGCTTTTCTTGGTCGGCCATGACACAACCAATGAGGTTGGGACATGTGTCTAGGTCATTTTATATTATTAAAGTATTATTTATACCATAAACTACACTAATTACCACTAATCGCGATTAAAAACTTAATAAGTTACTATTCACCAAAAAACTATTATAATCTCATTGAACCACATTTTACTTCTTAATGACAACCATGTATGTCGGATTTTCAAAATTCAATACACATTAGTGGTAAACTTTCATTTAACTGAAAAATCAGTTTGCTTGATTACCACTTAGTGGTTTCACTATTCATCAAAAATTGAAGTTTTTCAGAAAATTACCAAAAATTCACCCTAAGCTATATTTGATATTCCGAATTCAAAAATGAAGTCTATTTTACAAAATTAAAATCATATAAGTCACATTAATTAATTTAATAATTAATTCCCGCTGCCAGAGCAAATAGCGTGTTTTTACAAAACAATAAGTATCAAAAGATTGACACCAGTTTAAGTCTAATTTCAAATCGAAATTGATTCCAATGACCACCATTGGATAAAATGGTAAAAATATATTCTAATTTCACTTTAAAACCAATTCAAAAGATAATCTAATCATATAAATAAATTAGATCAAAAAGAGGTTTTGAATTAAAATGCAACATTTTACACTATTCATAAAAAAAATGAACTTTATCAGAAAGGTACCAAAAATTACACAAAGTAAAATTTGATATCCCGATTCTTAATAAAAGTTTTATTTGGTCCAAAAGAATGTATAAGAGTGATCAAAACTATATTTAATGACGGTTCACCATTAAAAGGTGATAAGTGAACCTTTAGTGAAAATTAGAGTATAAAAGCCTAAAATTGAACTCTTTCCGTATTTTAAGCCTTTATCTTTTATTGGGTAAATGTAAAAACATCTAAAAACATATCTATTCATATTTTAGTTATTTCTATTCATTCCCGCCAGTACAACGGCTACTTGTTAACTAACATTTAAAATAATATTATTATATTACTAGTGTGCTACGTAAGTTTCAAAGAAACTCATCGTTGTGTATCGGGTACGCTATCGAACATAGCAACCCCTTTTAATTAAAATTCATATTTAATTCTCAAATATTAATAAATATGAAAATTATTTATTCTTTAATTACCTGGGATGTTACAGAGTAAATGGGCAGGTGTTGGCCGAGCCAAAGGCTTGAGGTGTGTGTGAAATGAGGTAGAGGTGGGGGCCTTTTATAAGAGGAGAGGAGAGGCACTTTTGGAAAGTAAAGAAATATTACTTTATTTGAAAATGTGTTTCGGTTTAAAAAGGTCCCACATTGATATAATTAGTGGATATGGTGATAAGTCTTCTAAATACACTCATCCAATAAGTTTTGGACATGTGTAGTTCATAGATATTACATTATCTTTCCATTTTATTTAAATCGTCAAATAATGATGTCATCGTTGCATCATTATTATGTCATAAATAATATAATTTATTTAATGTCTAAAAATCATAAAACAAATACTATGATGTAGGAAATCATTTTAACTTTCCAATGACTATTTATATTAAAAAATCTGATCTTTATAACCCCATGTAAAAATTGTTTTCGTAAAACATCTCTTGTTTGTGTCATTTTTACTTTAACATTTAATAAAAAGTTATTTATGTCATTTCCAAACCAATGTGTCTCCATGGGGTCCCGAAGTTTACCCATGGCTTTTCTTGGTCGGCCATGACACAACCAATAAGGTTGGGACATGTGTCTAGGTCATTTCCTATTATTAAAGCATTATTTATACCTTAAACTACCCAAATTACCACTAATCGCGATTAAGAACTTAATAAGTTACTATTCACCAAATAATTATTATATTCTCATTGAACCACATTTTACTTCTTAATGAAAACCATGTATGTCGGATTTTCAAAATTCTAAACACATTAGTGGTAAACTTTCATTTAACTGAAAAATCAGTTTGCTTGATTACCACTTAGTGGTTTCACTATTCATCAAAAATTGACGTTTTTCAGAAAATTACCAAAAATTCACCCTAAGCTATATTTGATATTCCGAATTCAAAAATGAAGTCCATTTTACAAAATTCAAATCATATAAGTCACATTAATTAATTCAATAATTAATTCCCGCTGCCAGAGCAAATAGCGTGTATTTACAAAACAATAAGTATCAAAAGATTGACAACAGTTTAAGTCTAATTTCAATGTGAAATTGATTCCAATGACCACCATTGGATAAAATGGTAAAAATATATTCTAATTTCACTTCAAAACCAATTCAAAACATAATCTAATCAAATAAATAAATTAGGTTAAAAAGCATTTTTGATGTAAAATGCATTATTTTTCACTATTCATTAAAAAATAAACATTGTCAGAAAAATACCAAAAATGCACACAAGGTAAATTTTGATGTCCCGATCATAAAGAATAAGTTTATTTTGACAAAAATAGCTTATAAAATTTTCAAAAGACAGATTTAAAAAGTGTTTTCCATCATAAGGAAGTAAAACAATCTTTTAAGAATATTAGTGTATTCCATGCATAAGATTGTATTTATTTTCATTTTAAGCCTCTAAAACACTCTCTTAATCATTAATAGACATAGATAAAAATATCTATTATTCATTACTTTCTTGGGATGATACAATATATGTTCTAATTCCAGAATGATATCCATAATTTAGATGTAATATATTACATATATATATCCATTATATATATGTACTTATAATATTACATAACATTTTGAGATAAGAAATGAAATGTACCGTTCATGGAGATGGTAAGCCGTACGTACGCATGAACGCTACTTCCATTTCTATTTCATATTTAATGGAATTAAAACATAATGATACATAATAGTATTTTAATTCCAGTATGGTATCATATATAATATCATTAAATATATCCTTTACACATACGGCATATGGTATTAACGAATCAAATCACTTTGAGGGGGCGGTAGTCCGCACTTTCTTAAATGAAGATATCGCGTTTACCCACAATGGAAACCATAAAGGTACTCCATAAATGAAAAATACAGAATATTAAGTAAAACATAAACATATTAGATATAATATATGAATATAGTGTCATCTTAATGGACACATTTTAAGGTCATAGAATAATGTTGAACAATCATCGTTTCTGGAGGCAGAAATTCTCCATCCATAGAAACGGTATGTTATTTAACCATTAGATGTTGGTGTGTGTAAGTTTAGGTCGAATACATCTTATAAAAACATCCTAGTATATTGATGATACTGTATTTGTTAAAAAATAAATCAATAAAAAGAGTTTAGGGGGTTGGAGAAGCAAAATAAAACAAATGGACACAAGTGATGACATTACCTTAAAATCGGGTAACTCTCTTTGGATTGTGCTCAAAGGCTTCCATGGAATACTTCTGCCCAAAGTGAGGCTTCAAGGAGTAAGAGAGGGAAGTGGAGATACAAAATGGGCAGGGGTTGGCTGAGCCAAAGGCTTTGGGAGTGTGGGTAAGGAGGTAGAGGTGGGGGCCTTTTATAAGAGTAGAGGAGGGGCACTCTTGTAATGTTACAAAATGTTACTTTATTTTCAAAAGGGTTTCGGATTTTAAAGGTCCCAAATTAATATATTTCGAGGTTAAGGTTATACGGGTTCTAAATACACTCATCCAATATGTTTTGGACATGTGTAGGTCTTAGATATTACATTATCTTTCGATTTTATTTAAATCGTTAAATAATGAGGACATCACTGCATCATCATTATGTCATAAATTATTTAATTTATTTAATGTCTAAAAATTATAAAAAAAATAATATGATATAGGAAATCTTTTTAACTTTCCAATGAAAATTTATAGTCAAAACTATGACTTGTATAACCCATGTAATAATTGTTTTAGTAAAACATATCATGTTTGTGTCATTTTTACTTTAACATTAAATAAAAAGATATTTCTGTCATTTCCCAACCAAAGTGGCTCCATGGGGTCCCCATGTTGACCCACAGATTGACTTGGTCAGACATGACACATCCAATGAGCGTTGGACATGTGTCTAGGCCATTTAATTTTATTAAAACATTATTCTTACCATAAACTACACTTATTACCTCTAATCGCGATTAAAATTTAATAATTTACGATTCACCAAAAAATTATTTTTATCCCATTGAACCACATTTTACTTCTTAATGAAAACTATGTAGGTAGGATTTTTAAAATTCAAAACACAAATATGGAAAAATTTCATTTAAACGGAAAAATCAATTTTTATAAGTACCACTTAGTGGTTTCACTATTCATAAAAAATTGAAGTTTTTCATCAAAATCCCAAAAATTCACCCAAAGCTATATTTGATATTCGGAATTCAAAAATGAAGTCTATTTTAAAAAATTAAAAACATATAAGTCACATTAATTAATTTAATAAT
Source organism: Viscum album (assembly GCA_963277665.1). Classification (NCBI taxonomy): domain Eukaryota; kingdom Viridiplantae; phylum Streptophyta; class Magnoliopsida; order Santalales; family Viscaceae; genus Viscum; species Viscum album. The sequence goes on from OY728155.1 coordinate 1,455,457,027, forward strand.
TAATTCCCGCTGTCAGAGAAAATAGCGTGTTTTTATGAAACAATAAGTATCAAAAGATTGACACTAGTTTAAGACTGATTTCAAAGCGAAATTAATTCCAACGACCACTATTGGATTTAATGGTAAATATAAATTCTAATTTCACTTAAAAACCAATTCAAAAGATAATATAATCATATAAATAAATTAGATTAAAATGAGGTTTTGAATTAAAATACAACATTTTACCCTATTCATTAAAAAAATGATCTTTATCGGAAAGATACCAAAAATTTACACAAAGTAAATTTTGATGTCCCAATTCATAAGAAGAGTATTATTTGGTCCAATATAATGTATAAGAGTGAAAAAAACTATATTTAATGACTGTTCTCCATCAAAAGGCGATAAGTGAACCTTTAGTGAAAACTAGGGCATATACGCCTAAAACTGAATTCTTTCTGTATTTTAAGCCTTCATCTTTTATTGGATTAATGTAAAAACATTTAAAAACATATATAATCATATATTAGTTATTTATATACATTCCCGCCAATAAAAAAACCAAATTTTAAATACCATTTAAAATAATATTATTTTATTATTAGAGTGCAATGTAAGATTCCCAAGAAACTCATTGTTGCGTGTTGGGTACGCCATCGAGCATAGCGTCCCCTTTAAAGTCATATAAATATTTTATTAAAAAATATGGATAAATATAAAATTTTCATATTCTTTATTTACCTAGGGTGTTACATACTTCCCCCTTTTGGGAATTGCGTCCTCGCAATTTTTAATATTGAGTTTGGAAACATCCTTGAAAGGCCCACATCGGAAAAAGAGTCAGTAAAACAATCACTTTAAAATAAAGGATGATAAGTACAAAGGTCACCTGAGTTAACCCATACTAGGATTCCATATAGAAAAACATGGACATGGAAGAAAAGGAAAAGGGTCATGTTCATGAGGAAGAGTGATAGTAAACATGTCTAGGAGAAAGTTAACCATAAGAAAATCACAAACTTGTGATGGGTTAAACGGTATTCGATTTCCCAGTAGGAAAAGTTAATAGACAACCTTTTTTTATGTTAATTTTTATTGAGGAATTTATTCATAAGGAAACATAATCACTTATCATGTTTACTTTCAACTTTTACTCGATTCCTTAATCAAACTCATATTTTTTTTCCAAAAGATGAGTATGTAGGGAGACTTGTTCGCATTAAGAGTACTATAATCAACTTCTAGAGAATCACCTAATCCACCAAAGAGAACTATATATATCCCATGACATTAGGCTTTAACCAAAACCAAAACCAAAAAGGTTAGTACAAGGTCAGATAATCCAGAAAAGGATAACCCTTTAAAAATAAAATCTATGCTTAATCTCCAAAATTTGTCCAACAAAACCCAAAGTTCAACGAAGACCATCCAATAAACAATTTTTCCATAAAATTTTTCAAAGTAAACCAATCTACGATTGAAACCCAAATATTTTAATGATTTAGTGACATAGTCTTCCATGTTAAATCGTAAAATTTATCTCCAAACAACATTAGTTTCTCCGAAAGTCTCGTATTGAAATGTAATTAACCTAATCACATATCCTCCATGATAGGTTAATCATTTTCATAAATAATCCAAAATCAACTTACTATTAATTCATAAAATCACATAACTAAAAAGAATCATTCAAACTAACCAGAGACATCACGTATTCTAGTGGTAGGTGATAAATAACAGTCACACTTTTGTTGTGGGTTCGATTCCCGCAACTTTGTCCGACGTGACGGGTAGTCACACGGTCTGCGTGTTGTCCTTTTCCCAAAACTATATAATTCTAAAATAATTCCCCAAAAAAGGGATAAAATAATAAAAAATAACCATAACATAATTTAACCTCAATTTTAGTTCATGCCTTTCACTTGAATAATAACATATAGTAACCCATAATTACCTCAAAATTAAGGATCACATAAACCCAAATGGTTCTTTATAACTATGTCCACAAAAGAAAAGATAACTATTCCTTGAATAAAATTTTCATATATTAAACATCAGGGTTACAAATAATATAAAAAGTCTTCTAATGTAACCCCATCATCAAAAAAGACTTAATACTCTTAAGAATTTCACCATAACTCTTGAAGCCCTTATATGTTGACATCATACTAAATCAAGATTCTTCATGATCCATTAACCATTTCTTTCCATCATATTACAAAATACCTTTTTCCTAAAAACAAAATATTGAATCATATCCTATGATTCCAAAATAGGAAAACAATATCAATGAAATAATACATAACATTGATTGGTCATTTTCAGTCTCTTCATCCCCAATCGGAATGGCATTAGGTATTGGGAAGCAAACATTTGTATGCTCTTGGTGATCCCATTCACGAAACATATTTATATGACACATGTTTGCATAATGACCATGCACACCATATTTAAAATATCCAATTGATCCCTTAGAAAGAACTCCTTTCCCTTTCCACGAGTCAACTGGATGCTTCCTTTTTCCATGGCGTGTTCTTACTTTATGACCTTCATTTCCACATCTATAGCATATTTCTGTCCCTTTGAAACATTTTCCTGGGTGTTTCTTTCCATATCTTTGACGCATAGGTTTTTGAACACACATTCCTTTATGATTATTACCTGTACATCCTTAGGGATTTGTTTCTCACATATATGATGCCTTAGAGAAATCACCAAGGTTTAGGTGGTCAATCATGACTCCAGATAGTTGGTTGAGGATAATCACAAGAGTTCTCTTTGATTCTCTCATATCATTCAGTTGCTGTCTCAAAAAACTGTCACAGTTTCCTTCACATCCACTGTTACTTTGGTGCCTGCTAGATCCAGCCATTTACTAAAACCAAAAAGGTCAGTGTGAGTATATCAAAAAACCCTTCATGTACTAATGTGGATGAAAAACTCTATGATATACTTACTCTTTCACTTTATCTAAAACTATGACTCATTCTGAAATCCTAACCATTATGGTAATGCCACTTATGCTTAAAAAATACCCTAACCTCTAAAGTTATCTAAACCGACCATTGATACCAACTATAAGGTCCCAGCCTTAAACCTTACTTAATCATGAGTGATTGCAAGATTACACATTGAGGATCATTCCAGGTTTACAGTTTTAGAGAATTAGATCATGAAACTTGCATTACATTCCATATTTAAAAAAATTGGTTACATAAAAGGAAGTATTCAATATTCCCATCAAAGGAAACATATTTAAAATAAAACATAGATTCATTCTTGACACATCCTTGACACAATCATCACATCATGTACATTTCCCTTGACCTGTGAAAAACATTTAAAAAACATGGGATGAGCATAAAAATCTCAGTAAGGGTTATAAAAATATGGAAAGGAAACATGAGTTCATATATACATAATAATGAAATCATACTTTACCCATAAAACATAGGCACTTTAACATACCTATTCAAATCATGAATAAATCATAGAAATCATAAGACATAAAAGGTAAATTGAGGCTTTCATAACATTTTTACGTAGGGAGTAACCCTCTTGGTTACGTTTGGAATACCCACCACATTATATTCCCTAAATCTCTTTGGATAAACCTTAATGTTTCAATAATTTGTGTTACCCAATGAATTTGAGAGCTATATCGGGCTCACCCGCCCTTAGTTTATCATGGAACCACCGGTCTTCATAATAATGCCCAAGAACCTAAACATAATCGTATCACATAAAACATGCATAAAGGAAACATAACATTTCCACCTTTCAATCATAAGATATCAATACAACACATTGATATAAAAACAATATGAAAAACATTTTCAATACCAAAATAAATGAATAGTAAATCATGGTATTTATTTTTCTTTTAAAAAGAAGGTATGGCTTGTAGAGGAAGTCGAAACTCAAATAATGGTCACGACGGTGGAGAAGTCATTTTCGCCGCATACGTACGACAAAAACATTCCATTTTGTCATTTAATAAACAGTTCGTATACAAAATATTTCTTTTGAATAAACGTAAAAGTCAAAGGGTCTTATACACCGTAGAAAAGAAGGTTGTGTATAAAACAGAATATGACTCAATGAAAGGAGATTGAGACGAAGTCCCTTACAAAGACAATATCCTTTGTTTAAGGATAAATCAATTACATAATTATGTGTGTCAAACGAATACACCAAATATAAGTGGATATTAAGTGTAAAATAATCAAAGTTCATTCATACATATTCAAAGGATTACATATTCAATAACTACAAGTTGAACCCAAAGACATCAAAATTGGGTTAAGAAGTTCCCTTGACAGCCTAACAGTGTCACATCAAAATGAGTTGATGAGATATAAAAAAAGGGTATCTCATCACTTGTACATATAATTTACTTCAATAAGGATATATGAGAACATATCCCAACATAACAATATGTAAATTAAAAGACCCAACAAAAGAAGTCATTTAAAAAGAGGAGGGTGAAAGGTTCTCTTACCGACATGGGTATCTTTCGAAACATACACCCAGTGAAAGAAGGAAAATACAAAATTGATGTAAATACTCATAAAAGAAATTATATTTCACAATTTGTAAAATATTGGGAAGTAAATACACCACTCAAAGGAAATTATGGAAAATTTAGCATAAATCTCACGGGAATAAAATTGAGATGAAAAATCCCTTACGACAACTCGGCAGCCTAACGACGCCACATAAAACATACAAAAATGGATTGATGAGATCAACTACGATATCTCTTCATATTAACTTAAAGATTATAGAAAGAGGAATATAAAATAAAATCCCCCAACATAAAAAATAAGAGCTTAAAAGAAGTGACATAATGGAGCGTACTTAAAAAGAAAGAGAGAGGTTAGATCACTTACGAAATTTTGGCAACCTAACAGCACCACTCAAAACATTCAAAATGGATTGTTGATAGAGAATAGGGTCTCTCATCACATGAACATAAAAAATACAGTATGATTAATATAAATGAACATCCCAATAATAAGAAATATTAGCATTAAATGGAATGACATAAAAGTGTGTACTTAAAAAGAAAGAGTGGAGTAGGATCCCTTACCTCAAGTCCAACTTGTCTTGTTCGTTTCTTTATATTCATGAATAATAAACAATGGTCAATTAATAATTTTCTAAGTACCTCATTTAGAGATTATTATTTAGTTCATATCACATATTATAATGTTGTAATTGTTGTTTAATAATGTTAGTTCATATCAGACGTTTTTGCCGATGTTTGGTACATGAGTCAAAAATGAACTTGTTTGAAAAAAGATTGCCAATGTAGTTATATGTAAATAATTTCAAGAATATTAATAATGATTAAAATATCATATATAACCAGTAAATATTCATTTTATACTATTCCATATCATTTGGAGATAAAAAAATGAAAAGCACCATTCATGGAGACCGTAGGCCATACGTACGCATGAACACTACATTCATTTTTTGTCATATTAATGGAATTAAAACAAAATGAGAGAGATATATATATATGATATAATTACAGAATTATATCCATAATTTAGATGTAATATATTAAATATATATCCATTATATATATGTAATTATAATATTACAAAACATTTTGAGATAAGAAATGAAATGTACCATTCATGGAGACGGTAAGCCGTACGTACGCATGAACGCTACTTCGATTTCCATTTCATATTTAATTGAATTAAAACATAATGATACATAATAGTATTTTAATCACAGTATGGTATCATATATAATATCATTAAATATATCTTTTATACGTACCACATATGGTATTAACAAATCAAATCACATTGAGGGGGCGGTAGTCCGCACTTACTTAAATGAAGATATCACGTTTACCTATAATGGAAACCATAAAGGTACACCATAAATGAAAAATACAGAAGCTTAAGTAAAACATAAACATATTATATATCATATATAAATATATTGTCTTCTTAATGGATACCTTTGAATGTGTTAGAAGAATGTTGAACAATCATCGTTCCGGGAGGCAGAAATTTTCCATCCACAAAAACAATATGTTTTTAACCATTAGATGTAGGTGTTTATAAGTGTAGCGCGAATCCTTCTTATAAAATAATCCTACTATATTTATCATACTGTAATTGTAGCAAAATAAATGAAAAAAAAGAGTTTAGGGGGTTGGAGAAGCAAAATATAACCAAAGGACATAAGTGAAGACATTACCTTAAAATCGGGTAACTCCCTTTGGTTTGAGATCAAAGGCTTCCTTGGGAAGACTTCTTCCCAATGTGAGGCTTCAAGGAGTAATATAGGAAAGGGGAGAGACACAACGGGCAGGGTTTGGCCGAGAAAAAGGCTTTGGGAGTGTGGGTAAGGAGATATAGGTGGGGGCCTTTTATAAGAGGAGAGAAGGTGCACTCTTGTAAAGTTACAAAATGTTACTTTATTTTCATAAGAGTTTCGGATATTAAAGGTCCCAAATTGATTTATTTCTATGATAAGGAGCTCAGAGTTCGAAATAAACTCATCCAATAGGTTTTGTACATGTGTAGGTCTTAGATATTACATTATCATTCCATTTTATTTAAATCGTTAAATAATGAGGTCCTCGCTGCATCATCATGATGTGATAAATAATTTAATTTATTTAATGTATAAAAATTATAAAAAAATACTATGATGTAGGAAATATATTTATATTTCCAATGATTATTTATAGTAAAAAATATGACTTGTATGACCCCACATAAAAATTGTTTTAGTAAAACAACTCATGTTTGTGTCATTTTTACTTTAACATTAAATAAAAAGATATTTATGTCATTTCCCAATGAAAGTGGCTCCATGGGGTCCCCATGTTGACCCATGGATTTTATTGGTCGGCCATGAAACATAAAATGAAGGTAGGACATGTGTATAGGTCATTTAATTTTATTAAAACATTATTCTTACCATAAACTACTCTAATTACCTCTAATCGCGATTAAAACCTAATAAGTTAATATTCACCAAAAAATTATTTTTATCCCATTGAAACACATTTTACATCTTAATGGAAACCATGTATGCCGGATTTTTGAAATTCAAAACACAAAGATGGAAAAAATTCATTTAAACGGAAAAATCAGTTTTTATAAGTACCACTTAGTGGTTTCACTATTAATCAAAAATTGATGTTTTTCGGAAAAATCACAATAATTATCCCTAAGATATATTTGATATTCCGAATTCAAAAATGAAGTCTATTTTAAAAAATTGAAATCATATAAGTCACATTAAATAATTTTATAATTAATTCCCGCTGTCAGAGTAAATAGCGTGTTTTTATGAAACAATAAGTATCAAAAGATTGACACTAGTTTAAGTCTGATTTCAAAGTGAAATTAATTCCAACGACCACTATTGGATTTAATGATAAAAATATATTCTAATTTCACTTTAAAACCAATTCAGATTATAATATAATCATATAAATAAATTATATTAAAAAGATGTTTTGAATTAAAATACAACATTTTACACTATTCATTAAAAAATGAACTTTATCGGAAAGATACCAAAAATTTACACAAATTAAATTTTGAATTCACAATTCTTAAGAAGAGTTTTATTTAGTCCAATAGAATTTATAAGTGTGAACAAAACTATATTTAATGACGGTTCTCCATCAAAAGGCTATAAGTGAACCTTTAGTGAAAACTAGGGCATATGCGCCTAAAATTGAATTCTTTCCGTATTTTAAGCCTTTATATTTTATTGGATAAATATAAAAACATTTAAAAACATATATAATTATATTTTAGTTATTTATATCAATTCCCACCAATACAACAGATACTTGTTAACTACCATTTAAAATAATATTATTTTATTATTAGAGTGCAACGTAAGATTCCCCAGAAACTCGTTGTTGCGTGTTGGGTACGCCATCGAGCATAGAGTCCCCTTTAAAGTCATATTAATAGTTTATTCACAAATATGGATAAATATTATAATTTCATATTCTTTATTTACCTGGGGTGTTACAATTATATCTATCCATGTAAGGTGGTGGTCGAAAACAGATTACACCACGGCGTGGAGACGGTATTCTGTACGTACGCACACGTGGGGATTTCATTTTCTGTAGGTTAGATATAAGGTGAAATAGGTTTGTTTCATATTTATAATAACATATCAGTATATATGTAACACTGATGTTATTCCCTTATAATGATACAAATAAAGAAGAATAAGTAGAAGAAGAAAGAAACTTGAGAGAATCAGAAGAAGAGATTACCTCTTCTTCGACACAACTCCTTTATGCTACCTTTTATGGAAGTAGAGATGGTATTTTGAGAATACCAGAACCTCCAGAATGATTATAGGGACGTGAATAATAGAAATGTGCAGGGGTTGGCCGAGCATCAAGGCTCAAAAGGGTGTGAAGAGAAGAGGGAAGTGGTTCCCTTTTTATAAGGGAGGAGAGGGGAACCTTTGGAAAAGGTTAAAATATTAATTAATAATAAAGTAATATTCAGTTTATAATAGCTCCAAATAGATTTATTAAAAATATAATGTGGGGATGGGTCTAAATCCTGTCAACCAATAGAATTTAGACAAGTTTAGGTTACAATTTTTACCTTATCATTTAGATTTAACTATAAGTTAAATAATTTAACCTTACCATGTCTTCTTGTTTTCTTAAACTATATGGTTAACAAACTTACTATAACAAGCCAAAAGAACCCCAAGTGGTTAGTTATTAATATATATATCCTTATATAAGTAATTTGGCCGAAATATAGATTTTTGAGAATAAAATAACATTTAATAATATAATATTAGTTTTAAAAATTATTTTATGTTAATTATGACACTATTTGGTAATTTATTTTTGTGAAAATCATAGAAGAATGATTAGTTCAAAAAAAGTTAATTAAATCACCAAAAACATGGAATATTAACCTATAAAATTAGTGTAACTCATAAAAAGCTTCAAATTACATTTATCTGGGAATTTATAATATCAATTATTTAAATATTTCATTATTTATGTAATTACTCCATCATCATTGTGTCATAAATAACATAAATTACTTAATGTCTAAAAAATATAAATAAAATAAAATTAGGTAGGAAATATTTTTATCTTTATAATGAATATTTATAGTCCATTTTATCTTATGTATAATCCTATATAAAAAATGAATTAGTTATTAAACTATGATTTTAACTATTTTAACCCTTCTTTAAATAAATTAATAAAAAATGTCCTAATCTAATCCATGTGGACCTAAATGGTCATATTTTATTAATAATGTCTTTATTCGGTCTAATTACACTTATCCAATATAATTATGACATCTGTTAGGGTAATAAAAATATCATTTTTAACCTTAATTACCCTATTTACATTTAATTGTGGTAAATAAAAGTAAAAAGTAACTTTTCACCATAAATTATTTTAATCTCATTGAACCACATATTAGTCCTTCAAATTAACCGTGCCATTCAGATTTTTGAAATTACACTCACAGATGTTGTAAAATTATGTTTTATGTGAATTTTTAAATTCTCTAGGATGTGGGTAAAAGATGGTGAAAAGGTCAATAAATTTTTTATATATCAACATTTATTATAAAAGGACTCCAATGAATTACATTGAACTTTTATAGGTATTATGTATCAATTTTTACCCAAAATAAATTTAAATAAAATAAATAATTATTTAAATAAAAAGACAGTTTTTAAATAGTAACCCAGTGTTTTCACTATTTATCAAAAATTGAATGTTTTTAGAAAAATACCAAAAATTCACCGTAGGCTAATTTCGATATTCCGAATCCAGAAATGAAGTCCATTTCGGAAAATAAAATTTATAAAATTTTAAAAAGTGGTTATTAATATTCATAACGGTTAGTTTATAAAACATATCATTGTTTGGTGAAACTCGGTATTGCGTACAACACACGCTATCGTGGAAGTTCGCGATTGCGTGTAATGAAAGCCAAGTCAGGAATGCGTGTAGTGAATGCTCTTTTTGGTGTAGCTTACAACACACGACATCAATGAAATTAAAAATAATAATTTCCATACAATATATGGGTGTTACATTCAACCCCCCCCCCCCTTAAAATGAATTTCTCCCTTGAAATTAATCGGGGTCATAAATGGTTAACAACTTGTGAGTTTCTTCAATATAAACCCACATTGTAAAAAAATAATACCAAAAATTATCTTTAAAAACGAAAGTATGAAACATAACGGTTACCCAAATTAACTAATCACTGGAATTCCACATAGGAGAACATAGTTGAAAATATGGATATCGAAGAGAAATCTAACCATGATTTTCTGATGGAGAGTGGTAGAGAACATGGATATGAAAAATCCAACAATCACAAAGCCATAAATTTGTGATGATCAATGGTACCAACTGATTCATCGGATATAAGGGCACTAGGACAACATTTTTTGTTTTCAATATCATTTCCATAATGTTGAATAATTATCGAATCAAAAGAAATACTTACTTGATATTGATACAATCTCACTGTTGTTCATGACATGAAAAATTTACACTTCATCTCTTAAAGAAATTAAGTTGAATTTTTCATTCGTGAAGTGTTTGAAGATCATGTGTTATAAGGACGGGTCATTCCATATGACTCAATAAAAAGGTTAGAAAAAGTTATCAAATATACATACGCCCATCTATGGTGAGTTTAATCGTATATGATTCCAAAAATGGACTTATACTTAATATATCATACTTCTTAATATAATAAAACTAGTTTATACTAACCAGAGACTTCTTGTAGGCCAGTGGTAGGAAATAAAGGCATGTCGCACATCGGTTGTGGGTTCGATTTCCACAGCCTTGTCCGACGTGAATAGTTTTCGCTCATCCTGATGGTTCCCCTTTTTATAAAACTACATTATTATAACATTCCATAAATAACATAGAAAAAAGTTCTAGCCATAATCAATTCTATTTGATGTCCATCTTAATACATTCCAACCTTTATTCTTAATGAAAAAACTTCTATCCAATTTCATAGTATAAAGAAAACTATTACTAGAAAGCTCACATAATAAGAACGTGAATATCATCATTTATCATATGATATATCTTGTTGTTCACATTACAAACATGTTAATTCCTTAATCATGTATTCTCTTGAAAAATGAATACACATCCATCCTTTCTGAAAAGATGAATGCAGTTAAAAGTAAACTATTTCCACATACCAAAATCCCTAAAATTCTATATACTCAAACCATGTTATCACTTAGTCCTTATATAAATCATGAGCTCATGAATAATATCAAACATATCATTTTCTCCATATCCATTCATTATGCGCATATCATCTTCTTTCAAAAATATTTGAATCACTTTTCATGGTTACAGGTACCATAAAATTATTGAAAACCTCAATAGACTAATAAAAAAATATTTCAATATACCATAAAAGTACCTCAACAAAATAAATCTTGAATACCAATACATAAAAACTTCAATCCATCCTCTTCAATTATTGTCATGGAATTAGTCATTGATGTAGAAGTAACCTCTTAGGTCAGGGAATTGAGTTAGGTAATGACCATGTTCTCCGCAAATAAGACATTGAACTCCAAAACAGTCTATCACTCTATGACCCTTTTCTCCCCACAAATAACATCTTGTCTTCCATTTATGGTATTCCACACGTTTTTTCTTCCCTTATTTTGAAATCTTAATATTATTTTCTCTATGGTCCTCACCATGCGAACATGCATAAAATTCCATCTTCCTCTTATTTGATTACTTAGGAATACCACCAAAGCTCACCTTGTTGATCATATATCATGATGACTGATTCAGCATAATCATAATATCATTCTCTCTAGGAATTACACAATTTTTTTTATCACAATAACCAATTTTTCCATCAGAATCAACGTTAACTGAATTCATTCTCATTCCCTCCATTTCCTAAATCCAGAAACCATAGAGTAAGAAATAATTAAAATAACGAGGAACCACATAATCATTTAACGTAACTTATGGGATGTCTATCTTATCACACATTCTTTAATCCATGACACCATAGGTTCTCCCTAGGTTATTCATGATCGTCAACATAACTCTAGGACTATTACCTGTAGTTATACGAAACCATAGGGACATCCCTTAACATACCTCAGAAATAACTCTAGGGATCTCAATAAATTTTTCGCATGCTAGTTTCTAATGGTTGACTAAACCTTTCCTCTAATACAAACTATAGTGACCCAAAGCTTGATGTACATGGACATTACATTTCTTTTGAGGAATACTTAATACATAAAAAACAACAAAACTCATGGACCGTAATATTTTATTGTCCTTGGAAACTATGAACATAATCTTCTAATCATGGTGAAATATCTTCAACATCTCTCATAAAGATCTTCCCCTTTTGTTTTCTTGCCTAAAACCATTCATTAAATCCTGGGGAAAAGAAAACATATAAAGGGTTATCTCAAATGCTTAGTAAGGGTAAGCATAGAGAACATAAAACAATCCATAACCATTTGAATGCAAAAACTTGTACATAAAATCTAAACATCAAAATCATGAAAAACGACATAAATATTGGAAGTAATCAAGGCATAGACCATAAAGGAACATTAATCATGATAAACTAGAATGGTAATAAAACATATAATTGTGGAATCCATTAAGCACATGTTATGATTTCCATAGTAGCCAAGGCATTGCTACAAAGACTATCTTAGTGGACAAAGTCCCATTCTAAATCGAGTTCACTCCTCGTTCCAGTCCTGTAAAAATGAACTGGATTAACTTACCGTTCCTTCCATGTCTATCTCATGAGATATAAATCTTTACCCAATACATTGGAGGGACATATAGGTCACACACATCTCATAATGAAACCATTCTTATGTGTGCCACAAAGTCATATATCATACATCATAGCATAACCCATGTAATAAAAATGGGATTCTTAATCATCATGCCATCATATCACAATCCATATAAGATAAAAGGACATCATAAAAATAATTCCATCATAACATAATAAAAACAAGGTAAAAATAGTGATAGAAACAGAACCCTATATTATATTAGATGGAAAATAATTTTGATAAAACACTTGAACTCCATTCTTGAGGAAAATATCCTTTCTACATCAAAAACATTTTCCTTTCTTATCATGTCAGATAATTTTAAACTAAAAGAAGTTGATTAAAAATAAACTTCAAAACAGGTAATGGAAGCTTAATTGAAATAATGTTCTAAAAATACATTCATGTTGTATAAGTTAAAAAACATTCTTCTCGTACTTTGGCCGAAAATGTAAAAAAGTACCTCGTACGAAAAATGACAAAAGATTCCATTCATATCTTTTACTAAGAACTCACCGAAGGGTAAAACTGTATTTAAAAAATTATAGGAGGAGAAATAATATTACATATTGATGAAACATGGATGTGGATGATAAATGTTTCCCAGTAAATTCTGAAGTAAAAACAATCTCGGAAAAAGATTGAGATTGCGGTATTTTCTCTTACCTTAGGTCTGATATGTTTCATACGTATCCGAACCTCCTGTATAATGACTTAAATAATTTCATTAAATTATCAAATAATCATCTTAATTGTTATTATATCATATATGGTTCACTTAAGACTTTATATTACCCGTTCTTTTGTAAATTCATGTTAAAGTAGCATTTTGGGAAAAATCATTTCATTTATCATCCGTGTATTGACTTGTAATTATTAATATGATTACATAGATCATGATCACATAAATACAGAATATAAAACACAATTTATATATAATATATATTCAGAATATACATATATATAACAAATTGATAAATGTAATGAAATACACCATTCATGGGGATGGTAGGTTGTACTTACGCATTAACGCTGTTTTCGTTTCCATAATGAATTGAATGGAATTAAGTAGATGAAATACATATATACATACATACATATATATATATATATTTAAATCCAGTATTATTATTATGTCATATTTTTAATTATTATTTATTATATATACTTTATAATCATTAATGAATGGTTAACATGGAGAATGAATCTCATCATGTCGTGGAGATGGTAGTCTGTACGTACAAATGAGCGATGATATCATTTCAATGATCATGAAATTGTATTGAAGCATATGTATAACATATTAGAATCAATATCACTTTAAAATAATAATATATAGTAATTTATTTACACCATTAGACCCATTCATGTATGGTGGTGGTTGAAAACAGATTAAACCACAGCGTGGAGACGGTATTCCATACGTAAGCATATGTGGTGATTTTTTTTACCTAGGATGGATAGAAGGTGAAATAATGTTGTTTCATATTTATAATAACATATAATTATATAATAAATTATTATGTTATTAATTTATAATGATAAATCTAACGAAGAAGTAGAAGAAGAAGAAAGAAACTTGAGATAATCAAAATAAGAGATTACCTCTTCTTTGACGCACCTCCTTTAAGCTTCCTCTTATGGAAGTAGAGTTTGTCTTTTGAGAAGACCAGAACATACAGAATTTTTCTAGGGAAGTGGAGAAGATAAATGGGAAGGGGTTGGCCGAGAATCAATGCTCAAAAGGGTGTGAAGAGAAGAGGGAAGGGGTTCCCTTTTTATAATGGAAGAGAGGGGCACATTTGAAAAAACTTAAAATATTATATTATAATAAAGTAATATTCATTTTATAATAGCTCAAAATATATTTATTTATAAGATAATGTGTGTATGGGTATAAATAATCTCAACCAATATATTTTAGACATGTTTAGGTTACAATTATAATCTTATCATTTAGATTTAACTCTAAGTTAAATAATTTAACAATTAACATGTCTTCTTGTTTTCTTACACTATATAGTTAATAAACAAACTATAACAAGCTAAAAGAACCCCAAGTGGTTCATTATTAATATATATATACTTATATATGTCATTTGGATGATCCTTATATTTTTATGAATAAAAAAATTATAATATAATATATGTTTTGAAAACTATTTTATGTCAATTTTGACATTATTTGATAAATGATATTTGTGAAAATCATAACAGCATGATTAGTTCGAAAATAATTAATTAAATAAATAATAACATGTCATATTCACCTATAAAATTAGTGTAATCCATAAAAATCCAAACAATACATTTATTTGGGAATTTATAATATCAATTATTTTAATATTTCATTATTTAGGAAATTACTTCATCTTCATTGTGTCATAAATAACATAAATTATTTAATGTCTAAAATTTATAAATAAAATACCATTAGGTAGGAAATATTTTTATCTTTTTAATGAATACTTATAGTCGAATTTATCTTATGTATTACCCTATATTAAAAATGAATTAGTTATTAAACATTGATTTTAACAATTTAACCCTTCTTTAAATAATTTAATAATAAATGTCCAAATATAATCCAAGTGGACCTAAATGGTTATATGTTATTAATAAGGTTGTTTTTGTTCTAATTACACTTATCCAATAGAATTATGACATGTTTTAGGGTAATAATAATAACATTTTTACCCATAATTACCCTATTTACTTTTAAACGTGGTAATAAAATTAAAAAGTCACTATTCACCAAAAATTATTTTCATCTATTGAACCACATTTTAGTCCAAGATAGTAACCGTGTATCTAAGATTTTCAAAATTCCACTCCCAGAAGTGGTAAAATTATGTTTTATGTGAATTTCCAAATTCTCCTAGGAGGTGGGTAAAATATGGTGAAAAGTTCAATACAATTTATATATATATAAAATTATTATAAAATGACTCCAGTGAATTAAAATGAACATATATAGGTTTTATGTATCAATTTTTTCGAAAAATAAATTTAAATAAGAAGTCGGTTTTTGAATAGTAACATAGTGTTTTCACTATTCATCAATAATTGATGGTTTTTAGAAAAATACCAAAAATCACCCCAGGCTAATTTCTATATTCTGAATCGAATAATGATGTACATTTAGAATGATAAAATTTATAAAATTTTAAAAAGTGGGTATTACTATTCATAATGGCTAGTTTATATAACATATCATAGTTTAGTGAATCTCGTAATTGCGTACAAGACACACTATCGTGGAAGGTCGCAATTCTGTGTAATGCAAGCCAAGTCAGGGATGCATGTAGGGAAAGCTCCTTTTGGTGTAGCATACAACAAAAGACATCAATAAAATTAAAAAGAATATTGTCCATAAAATCTTGGGGTGTTACATGATTACTTCGAACCAAATACATTTAATAACCACTAACATGTCATATTCACCAATAAAATTCATGGATGGCATCAAAACATTATAATTATATTTATTTTAATTTTTAAAATATCAATTACTTAATATTTCATTAAGAAGGTAATTACTGCATCACTATTGTGTCGTACAAAATGGTAATTATATAATGTCAAAATATTCGAAATAAAATACCATTATTTAGTAAATATTTTTATCATCTTAACTAATATTTATTGTCTTATTTATCTTATCAGTAACCCTTTATTAATATTTTTTTAATTATTAAACTATGATTTTATCACTTTTAACTATTCGTTAAAAAAATAAATGTCGTAATCTAATCCTAGAGAAGCAAAATTAGAATATATGATTCATAAACATATTTTTTTTAAATTACACTTATCAAATATAATTAATAAATGTGTTAGGGTAATTATAATATGATTTTTACCTTTAATTACTCTATTTACCTTCTACCGGTGTAAATAAAAGTAAAAAGATACAATTCACAATTAATTATTTTCATCTTATTTAAGAAAATTTTATGTATGGATGTCAAATATGTCTCTTGGATTTTTTAAATTCAATTTACTGAAGATGTAAAATTATGTTTTATGAAAATGTGAAAATGCTCCAAGAGAGTTGTTAAAAGACGATAAAATGGTCCATAAACTATTATACATCAAATTTTATTATATAATGACTCCAATAAAATAAATTTAACTTATATATTTATTATATATCTATTTTGACTAAAAATAAATTTAAATTAAATAAATAGGTATTTAAATAAAAAGTCGACCATCACAACTTCCATCCCCCCTGAGGTCTTGGATTCTCTTTCTTGCCCAAATGTTGTTTTTCTATCATCTTTTCAATAAAATAAATAATATTTATGACGATGATGATGATAACGTACTATGATATCATGAGGTTTTACATTCACCCTCCATCAATAAATTGTGTCCTTGAAATTTTAAATTGTTTATCTAAAATAGGAGCTTAAAATAGAAAAATATCGTTGAAGAAAACCCACAAGAGAAATTATATTATCATAATTTAGTCTTAATAATAGAGAAATGGAAATGAAAAAGCCACCACAAAAATTATAATCTGGATTAGGTGACCATTGGTGGAAATTAGAGATGAAAAATTGGTGGGAGATTTTAAATATTTATATGGGGTGACTGAGGCCATCAATCACAAACCAATGTTAAATTGGGGGCCTTAAAGAAACAAATCTAATGTGATTTAAAATATCTTCGGTTCAACAAAACATAATGTATTTGGATAACACATATTTGGTTTTAAAATCCCTTAGATAAATTTTATGAATTAAATTATGGATATAATAAGAGAAAAAAATAAACCTAACAAGTATAGTTGCATCCATTAACTAAAATCTACCACAAACACATATTTCAATCAAAAATAAAATAGAACATAAAAATATTCAATTTATCCTAATCGTATAGATTTCTAAAAAATATATTTATAATTCAACTAATAGGCCTTTACAAATACACTACATTATACAATCCATGACATCACGTAGGCTAGAAGTGGGTTATGTACCTGTGTTTCCCTTCAGTTTCAGGTTCATGTCTCAAAGCATTGTCGGACACGACAGGTTGTCGCTCAACCTATGGGTTATCCGTTTTTTAACAGTCCAAAAATAATTTTATGAAATTATTTAGCCGTAAAAATAGTATCCAATGTCAAACCTAACTCATTTAATCCTATAGAATTATCCAAAATACATCTGTCCAAACTCACAACCCAGATTTTATAAGGATGGTAAACACAATGATGATCCTTTTAGCCACATTATAACATGTGAAAATAATTATCATGTACACTCTAAAAACATGGTAACACCATGAATTACCATAAAACGATATTGATTAAATTCATTCTCCCTTATGATTTATAGAATAATGGATGTGCACATTATATCCAAAAATGTTGTAAACTCCAACAATAATGGAATAAACAAAGAATTAATTCGTTTCCAGGTAGTCAATAATATCAAATTGAATTTATCCAAATCAATAATCTCTTATTCCAAATTCAATACCTTAGTATCAATACCATGTTAATGTTTATCATTCCATCGACCATGTATTTTCCAAGAAAGTTTAACTTTTTATTGATTCAAATTTATTGGTTCCACCCAAACTGAAATCCTTAATGAAATATTCTTGTAGTATAATCCTTATATAGGACATAATTCTTATAACTATTACATCGTTGATAAAACACTGAAATGAAATAATTATTTAATAACAACATAAAAACACTGGTCATGTATCTTCATCTTTGGTAGTATCATTACATGATAATTATCCAACATCATCATTAGCGGTATACTCTGACGATTTGGACTATGATTCGCGTAGTATCCCATCTTCTTGTAGATGAATAAATGTACAATTGAAACATTTTTCATACCCTTGCAATCAAGTACATGGTGTTCTTTTTCTCCACACCAATAACAAAACCCATTGTTTTCAAGCATTTACCATGGTTATTTTTTTATATTTATCACATATAGAAAACTACTTCTTTACCTTAATTCCTTTATCCATCATTCTCTCTACCATCCTCCTCTTTTATTTCGTCCCTTAAAGGCCATAGAAATCAGAAATTTATTTACTAATCTTATTAACACATGATAATATTTATTCATACGATTAGAATATGTGGGAGACTATTTCCCTTCCAAATGTTGGATTAATACCATAAAATTTATTACACTTCTTACTTTTTGGATCATGAGTATTGATGGAGTTCTCATTCCATATATTGGGAACCATTTCTAAATAATGAAATACAATAGATTAGTTTATTAATCACAATACAAAATTCAATTCTTCTTAAATACTTAACTGAAATTGAAAATTTTATTGAGATAATCCATAATCATAAAAATGCTCTATTTTTGGAAGTATATAATCATAAATTTTTCATAATAGTGTTTATAAAAAATTAGAATTATCCTATGCATATCCCCCAAGATTATCGTAACCACGAGTAATGCATGACCTGTTGTCTTATACCAGGATACCTTAGGTCAATCCCGAATCACCTTTTCATATTTTACCATCCTAGACACATCACTGTCATAGCCTCCTCTACCTACATATATCTAGAAAAAGATGTATTGAATCAAAAATACAGAAAACCTATATATTACCAAAACTCTTGGAATATCTAAAATATTAATCCTCCTAGTCAATAATAGGGTACTGATCTCCAATAAGATTTTTTTAAATCTAGTTTCTAAAGTTTTTATTGAACTTCCTCTAATACCAACTATAATTCCCCAACCCTAGAAACCCAAAGTGGGTAAATGTTTACAAAAAAATTGGCATGACCACAAGAGATCATGTCTCGAATGAAAAATTAGTTTAGTATCCTTGGAAGTACTAGATTCATACATAATTTACACATTACATTATCAAATAAAAATATGAAATTGTGTCCTATTTCAACACCCTCATATCCTTGAATTATCCAAGCAGGTTAACAATAATATACTTCTACAAATCCCAATAACAAGAAAAAACATGAAAAGGTTTATATCATATGCTATGTAAGGATAAAAACATACAGGTAACATTCATAAAAAAGCCTAAAAAATTAATGAAATGCATAGAACTAAAAAAAATAAATTTTAAAATAAACATAAGAATAATATAGAAATGATAAATAAAATAAATATATTTAATTAATCACATGGATATTTAACTAGTTTAAATAATCACATGTAATTTAAATAACTAATTTCATAATGATAGAGTGAAAAATGTAGCACATCATAACCACATAGTCATGGCCTCGTGCTAAAACTGCAAATAATATTTTTTCAAGGACTTGTGCCAAGAAACTAATTTGTCTCATGATACCTACTGATGCATCGAGGAGCTATAGAAGACTCCACTTGTCACTTACTATTTCCATTGAATTCCTCATATGAAAATGTTTAAAAATAAAACTATCATTTGTATTATAACATTCATATGAAATTTTAGTAATTTAACCATAAACTATGAATGCTATAAAAATAGTACATCCACAGTTATACATTGCATAACTCATTCAATACAATATGTATGATTATAATTTAATAAATCAACCTCAAACCAGAATAATATTCATTAAAAGATATTGAAACAATTTAAAATGATCTGTAAAACTATTCGAGATAAATATCCATTTTTCTTGTGTCATTTAATTGTCAAAAAATTTAAAAAGGAATAAATGTAAAATTTCTTTTCTAATCGAAGTTCCCCAAACCACATTGAAACTTTTGAAAGTAAATAACATTTTAAAACATTCATGTCCATATAGATAAATCCTTAAAAGAATTTTGAAAACATGGAAA
Source organism: Viscum album (assembly GCA_963277665.1). NCBI lineage: Eukaryota > Viridiplantae > Streptophyta > Magnoliopsida > Santalales > Viscaceae > Viscum > Viscum album. The sequence continues at coordinate 1,455,477,687 of OY728155.1, forward strand.
TTAATGATATAGATTTTGAAGAATAAAAATTTTAACCTCTTAAAATGATTTTTTAGTTAAATATTCACTTATAATAATCCTTTTGAAATCTCTTTTAACAAATTTGGACATGTATAATAAATATTTCCCAGAAACAACTTATACATAAACAATCCCAGATAATAATGATATTTAATAATTAACCCTTACCCTGTACTTTTCCTCTGTTGAGGGTATATTAAAATCATTTATAATTGTTATATTATTGTTATTAATTTATACCGGAACCACATAAATTTAGATGATACTATATATGATCCTTTAATATTGATTTATTAATAATATTTTAGTAGTATCATTGTTTCGAGTTTTAACTGATATGTTTTTTCTTTATACATTTTATTATGTATACCATTTTTGTTATGGATAGGATTTAATTGATTCATATACAAAATTATATTATGTTTATATACATTATGTTTAATCAAAAATTGAAAATTATTTTTGAATGATTATGATGGGGAATTAATCTTGTCGTGTTCGTGGAGATGGTAATCTATACGTACGCCCAAGTGACAAAATCGTTATATTTCAGGTAAAATTTTATGTAATTGGATATTATATAGTTAATAAAAAATAAATAACATGTTATATTTTTTATTAAAATATTTTATACATGTTATTATACCCATATAAATAATTAAGTGTTTGAATAACAAACTACACCAAAACGTTGAAACGGTAAGCCGTACATACAAATGTACGGTGATTGTATCATTTATAGGATAGATATAAAAAAATAATATCATTGTACCATATTTATATTAACATCACAGTATGTATAAGGTACATGAGTTATTATTTTGGTATAGAAACAACAAATAATAGGAAGAGGAAGAATAAGAAAAACTTTGAAGAGGGTGGTAAAATTATTACCTCTTCTTCAGGTGTTTCCTTTTGAGTTGATCAAAATGGATTCTTAGGATAGATTTCTGATCAGTGAAAGGAATATAAGTAGAAGTGAGGGTAGTTTGGAGTTTATTTGAGCATGGTTTGGTCGATCCAAATGGATTTGGAGGAGTTATTTTTAGAGAAATGGATGTACCATTTTATAATAGACGTGAGAGTCACTTTAGGGAAAGTATGAAATATTATTTTATTATAAAATTATTTTCGATTTTTAATGGCTCCAAATTGATTTATTTTAAGTCTAAGGTGGGATGAGTAGAAATACTCTTAGATAATAGTTTTGAGACAAGTTTAGGTCACCATATTATACTTTTTCTTATATTGAACTCTATGTATATTTTTTATCTTATAAAATGTCATCTTTTATTATTATAATAAATGGTTAATAAACACACATTTAATATATTAGAGAACCAAAAGTGGTTAATTAATGACATATTAATCATTATATAATACTTTTGGATGATATATTGATTTTTAAGAATATTATATCATTTAATATTATAATATTTGTTTTAAAAACTAATTTATGTCAATTATGATAGTATTTAGTTATTGGTTTTTCTGAATGTAATGAAACAGATATTACATCGAAACAAATACATTTTATCAACCCTAATATGTCATATTACAAAATAAAATTTTTTGATGGCATGAAAAACATCAAAGAATATTTATTTTAATAATTATAATATCAATTATTTTAATAATTCATTAAAAAGGTAATTATTGCATCATCATCGTTTCATTCATGGAGTTAATTATTTAAGGTATAAAAATTATAAATAAAATTAAATTTTCTATTAAATATTGTTTTTTACTAATGAATCATTACAGTTGTATTCAACTAATATGTAACCCTATATTAAAAATGGTTTATTAATTAAACATTGAATTTAACACTTTCAACTCATCTTTGAATAAAATAATAATAAATGTCGTAATCTAATCCAAGTGGACCAAAAAGATCATATTTTATTCCTAAGGTTGTTTTTTTGACTAATTACACTTATACAATATAATTATGAAATTGTTTATGGTAATTATAATATTATTTTTAACATTAATTACCTTGTTTACTATTAACCGAGGAAAATTAAATTCAAAAGTTACTATTGAGCAAAAAAAATCATCTTACTGAACCACATTTTATATACTAATGTCATAATTGTCTCTCAGATTTTTGAAATTAAATTTTCATATGTGGTAAAATTATGTTTTATTCAAATTTACCAATACTCCAAAAACGTGGATAAAAGATGGTAAAAGGTTTAACAAAAATTTTAAACATAAAATTTTATTATGAAATGACTCTAATGAATTACATTGAAAAAATATAGGTATAATATATATCTTTTATTAAATAAAATAAATTCAAATAAAATAAATAATTATTTAAATAAAAAGTCAGTTTTATACAATAACAAAATGTTTTCACAATTCATCAAAATTTGATTGTTTTCAGAAAAAGTTATAAAATCACCATAGGGTAATAATGAAATTCAGAATAAAAAAATGATATATATTTTTCCAAATTCAAAACATATAAGTTTCATTAATTAATATATAAATAATTTTTGTTCTCAAAACAAAGAAGTGGGTTTTCTAAAAAGTAGAAAACTATCAAAATAATAACATGGGTTTATGTCAAATTTAAATATGAAATTACATATAATGTCCTAAATTGTATTAAATGTTAAAAATGTTATATAATTATCCTTAAAATCCATTAAAATATATAACATATATCACTATAAATTACATTGAATAAAAAAGTAGATTTCAATTAATATTTAGTAACTTTCACTATTCATCAAAATATAAATTTACCAAAAAAATTTGAAATATTTATCCAAAATTAAATTTTTATGATCCTCTATTAAGTAAGATGATTATTTTGTCAAATTTAGTATATGAATGTCAAATTTTTCATTTAAAAAATGTTTCACCATTAATAGGCGGTAACATTGAATCTTTTTTAAAAATTACAAACATTATATGAAAAAATTAATTTTGTTCTTATATTATGTATGAAAAAACATTATATAGATGTTAAAATTATATGGACTATATTAAATTCAAAATTCCGTTAATAATATTAATAATATATTTTTGAATGTCTAGTTTGGTATGTTGTGGTGCGTGTGAATTTGGTGTTGTGTGAAGCGCATGCTATTGAATTAAATTAATGATATAAAATATTATCAAATAATATGGTGTAATAGGATGGATATAAAGACTATTTTAAATTATCTTATTTGTAAAATGTGTATCTTCCAGTTATATATAAGAGGTTAGGAACTAGATATCAATGGATACATTGATACTAGTATCCAATACACAATAATAATCTGAAATCAGTTATGAGATCTGTGTTTTTCTATAATGGAATAGATTATATCTAGAAGAGTTCAAAGAAAATATTGGCTGATAAATAAATGGTAGAGTAAAATTTTCAGGCATCACATACTAAAAATAAATAATGTGTTTCGAAAAAAATATCAATGAGTTTGAGTTCATTATCTAAAATACAAATGTCATCACACTATATTTCGATTATACTATAATGGAGTTCCTATCCAAGGATACAATGTCACTTGAATGAATAATCCATAAACTTCAGAACTATAATCTCTTGATGTATTTTAATGAATCCAAAAAGGGTATATAATGAAGAGTATCCATATAAGAGAACAATGTAGAATCATTAAGTACATCCTTATCGTCGAAAAATACTAACGAACATGTGAGAAATACTAAACATATGTTTTTAAATATTACCTCTAGTTCATGGGGAAGATTGAGTTCATTCCCTAAACACAAATATTTTATCTTTTGATAATTAAAATATTAATAAATTACTAATCAAATAATTTTTTCTTCTACATAATGTTAATGTGAAACTTTATATAAAGTATTTGTCACATTGAAAGGATATAAAAATTATCCACTATAATAAAAACATTGGAATGAAATAAAAATATTATTAAATATATATTCTTTTGACTATATGAAATCATATTATAGGAAAATAAATGTGTTTTTACTATCATGATTTTGATGCATGTAATTGTTTGAGGAATGTTTTCACAACGTTCGAACTTCAAAATGTACAAGATATGAGGTTTTGAGAATAGATATAACAAAGTAAAAACCACATGTTATATGTGTCATTTGATATTACTATCTTCATACATGTGTATTGATCTCTAAAATTAATTATATTATAATTTTATATCATGAATCATGTACTATTAGGTGTTTAAAAAATTGTAATTACAAACATTCTCAACAAAGTAAGATGCATTTGATGTGTCAGAAGTGATATCTAATTTAGTTAATATTTTAAAAAATAATTTATCCTTCTTTGAGTTAATTAATGAAGATATATTAGTCCTTATTATTTTAATTAATGTTTTTTTGTTTAATTGTATGGCCATGACGGTTTATGGATGAGTTCATTTTAGGCAGTCAATATATTGACCCTCACCCAGTCGCCCAAAAATAATTTATGCCTTATTACATTGGTATAAGATAAATTGAATATGATGCCAAATGATAGAATAGTTTAGTAGTATTTGTAAAGTATATAACTATATTATATCCATATTACAATTCTATAAATACATTACAAGATAATTTTTTCTACAATAATATTATTTTCTGTAGGATATTCTTGCATATCAATCATAGTACTATTCATTGATTCTAGGGGAAATAAATAACATGTATGAGCAAAAATGATCAGTATGTGTTATGTAAATTGAAATAAATCATTAATAAAAAAGCGTACTAAATATTTCAAGTCTAGTAAATGACCACACATTCCATTTTAATAATCTTAATGTCATGGTATGTTCAAGAATAATCCAAATGGTAAGGTTTTGAACTGAAAACACATTTCATTAAATAAATAAAATATGGATTAAATAAATCCACAGATAATATTGTAGCGACAATATCATGGATAATAATAATAATAATAATAATAATTCCTAAATTAAGAAATTTCATAATTATTGGATGTGATTCTTCTCTGGACAATGTAACATTTACCATCATGACTATGAATAAGTCACTTTAAAACATACTCGGTAAAAACCCGTCATATTTGGCCAACATAGTCATCTCCTAAGACTACGGATGCGTCAAGGGAAAATCATTAACCGATCCTCACCATGGTCATTCATCTCCAAATAATTACACAATTATTTAATAATATATTTAGTTCATGTACAATATTTATTATCATTCGATATTCATATTGAGTAAGTTATATTATTTATCAATATCTCCCAAAACGATACAATAAATTTCAATCTAAACTCTGTTGTTAAAAATGGTATAGAGTTTAAAAAATAATAATATAATTTGTAAAATAATATGAATATTTATGATAAATGTAATGAATTTTTTTTACAATCAAGTGATGGTTTCCTGAAAATTTTAACAATCACAAACCAATGTGGGATTTAAAAAAAAGCTTTTCTTACTTGTCATGTTTAGTGTCAGGTACCCTTTGATTTTATAATTTAAAGTGAAACATAAAATAACAAAAAAAAAATTAATGGTTCAAGATATTAAACATCAAAGGGGAATTATATACACCACATAAATGTACATTGGTGCAAAATAACAAATAAATCTCAGTGGAATGTAAATCGAGACAGAACTGCTAACCTCAGGCTTCCTTTTTGTGAATGTGCATTAAAATACTATATAATAGTTTTAATAATGTTTTAATTTATCAAATGACCATAAAAATAATTTTAATATCATATATTATTTTTAAATTTTTTTAATCACCCAACACTTTATAATTTTTCATAAATTTCAATGTTTTTTGTGTTTATTTATTTATATTCCCATTTGTGTTTCATAATAAAAATTTAATTCTTTTCTATATAAAATATTTATATCAACTATAGAATAATTATAATGAAATAATTAAAATATATATAAATAAAATATACATTTTAAACAAGTAATGAAATAAAATTATAAAAAGGATGTATGTTATTAACTTGTAGAGGGTAGCAAGTACGTATGCAAGAGTAACATTTACATTTTTCTATTATTATTACAGAAAGATGATAAGTAATATATTAATAATAAAAATTATCATTCCATCATAAATTATAGATTTATTCTTTAAATATACTTACATACATCATCCATGTGGTGTGGCGATGAAAAACAATTCACATGGCTTCATGAAGGCGGTAGTGCACACGTACAAGGATAATGTTATCATCATTCAGTGAGTGAAAAATCAAGAAAGAAAATGATATATATTATCTATCAAATTGCTAAATATGACATGATGATAATAATTATTTATTGTATATCACATATATTTAATAACATTAGTCTTATTAAATTCACTTTAATGCATTTGTGGAATAGAAGTCACATCACTTCGTGAGGCGGTAGTCCTCCGTAAAAATGAGATATGTCATCACATCCCCTATGGAATGGAAAGTATTATATATATATATATATTGAAGATACAATTAAATAATATATATAATTCTGGTATAAATATCACTTATTTAATTTACATCTATCATTATAAGATACTATGAAAGGTGGATATGGAAGAACCAATGACAACAATTCTCTTAGCAGTAATCCATTATACACATGACTAATGACTTCATATCCATTTGATGGAAGGGGAGATGGTTGTAAGACATTAATTTATTATAAAATAATACAAATATCTTTTATATAATATGTTCTTTATATCATTACTGTTTAATAATAATTAAATAAATCCGATAAAGAAATAAAATAAAATCTCTCATTAAAGTACATTAACTTTTCATCCGGTATCCTCATTAGGGTTTCATTAAAGATGTGGAATAATGGATTTCATCAAAAAAAAATAAGCCTCATAGGATGAGTATGTGGAATTTGGGAAGTTATTTAGTGATGTATTTTATGAACCTATTGTGAGTGAATATAAAAGCATGAGATTTTAGAAAATACATATATATCTTATAGTGACTTCGATACTGAAAACCGATCTTAATCGACACATGGAATATATATAACCATGAGATCCTAGTCAGTAATGTTGTAGGTAAGATTATTATTGAAATTTTTATGAAATTTTTATATTTAATTTTCTTAATGAGTCTAAAATATTGATAAAATATTATAAAATAATCAATAAATATTTTGTAAATTATTTTTATTTATTAATAATATGTTTTCATTAAAAATTATATGTCAATTTTTTTTGATAAAATATTGTAATTATTGTAAATAATGTATATAAAAAATCATGGTAAAATGAAATTTATTTTAACATATAAATAAAAAATTATCAAAGGGTGAATTTTTTATATGTTTCTAGAAATTATTATGTTTTTATGTATAATGAAAAATACTGAATTGTATATGGAAATTGCCTTTTCATTAGAATTATTTGTAAAGAAAAAGTTTATATTAAAATATATTATTATTTAATTTTGTTCAATTATATATATATTAATTCAATATATTTTAGGATAACTAAATATCACAATTAATTTTGATATAACAACTTTTTAATAATTACATCATTCACACTTTAAAAACATAATTCTCATCACGTCTACTTGATTAATTTTAAAATAAATTTGTTCAATACAATAAAATTAATTTTGATAAATAGATTATTTTTTTGTAGTAAATATAATATATATATCATAATAATTTCAAATTGGTTTTTGATCAAAATTAATGGTAAAAAATACATAATATTTACAAAATTTATGGTAAAAATAGTTTTACAAGTCATTGAATTTAAATGATAAGTTTTAAAATGACCTACAAAATATCCCATCACAAATTGTTGGAAAATATTTTTACTGTTTTAAACTTATGTTCTAATTATAGTATATTGTTGGAATATTTTCCATCATAGGGACCATAATTATACGTTATTTAATGAAAAAGAAAAATAAAGAAACCTTACTTACTTTTTATACATATAATCCCTTGAGGTAGAGAAAAATAAATATTTGTTGAGTTATGAATATTATTTCTATATTTAAATTAATGTTTTTATCATAATAATAAATTTTAATGATATAATTACTTAAATTTATTATGACATGACAATTCATGAATTATTTTGTTAATAATTAAATTAATTAAAAGACATTAAAACATGAAAATGATTTCAATATTATGAATTGTTTTAATAAATTAATTTAATAGTTGAGTATATCATGTTAAATAATTTTTGACATAATATATTATAATTACATCACTACCATTATATTTTTAAAATTGAAATTAAATAAATAATGTCAAAATGAAATTAATGTTTTTTATAATAAATGATATTATATGAAATTATTTTTAATTTATAATTATACAATATTATGCCATGTTATTTTTAAATTTTATAAAATTTCAAATAAAGTCCATTAATTGAAAATAAAATCGATTATAATGAATATATTTTTTTTCTAAATAATAAAAACTCAGTTACCATGGTTAAAGAAAATTTCATGTTTATTCTCGTTGCATGGGCTTATATAATAATTAATATCCAATATAAATATGATTAATATTTTATAAATTATATGAATTATTTATATTAATTGGATATAAAATATATATAGTTACAATTTTTTTTGATGATTAATTTATAAATTACCCATGAAAAAAATACATGTTACATTAGGGAAAAAACAAAAAATGTGAAAGAAAAGAAACATATAAATAACGGGAAAATATTAAAAACATGTGTTTCATTTTTTATGGTAGTGTGTATTGACTATATCATCCATAAAATATTTATTTATTAGTTTTTTATCTATATTGTCTATGATATACCTCCCATTAGTGAATACCTTTGGGTATTTACAAAAATCCACTCCTCCCAACTATAAAATGGAACTCACTCCAATCACATCCTCACACTATGTAGTACCTATTGGATTGAAAAATCCCTAAAAAGAAATGTAAAAATATATATATCTTCATAATATAAGAATAATATTTTGTATAAATCCATACATTGTATAATTTTCTACAATCCTAAAGAGGAATCCTAAAAAAGGGGTGATGTTGTTCAACGAGCATTTTTATTTTATTTATTTCTAAATCAATTACAATTATAATTAAACAATGATAGTATAATAAAATCAATATAGTAAATATATTTATTTGTTATTATGTTAATGTAATTAACAAATTTATTTCACTCATCTAATAAATGAGTCATGAAATCTTCATTTATGTGTACGATGGACAAATGCTTTGCGAACCCATATAATTTATTTTTCCATTACCACCTGCCATGGATTGGAAGGATGATGGATAATATATATATATAAATATATATATTACATTTATAAAATATTTATACTTCTCGATATATTATATCATATACATCTTTTAAATTCTATTCCAAATTTCATAAGATAACATTGTTTGTGTGTATAGTGAACTACCTAGTAACGAAGTGACGTAATTATTTCTTCAATAACCTTTTACAAGGATGTTAATAAGGGTAATGATAATGAATATATAAGATATAAATGAAAAAATAATGATATTAATGACACATTTATCATTATTTAAAAATAATATATCATTTTCATTACTAAATATTCACTAATTAAAAAATTAATAATGATGTTCATGTATGTGTGGACTAACGCCTTAAAAAGTGATATGAATCCCATTTCATCACCAAAACACATGGATGTTATATATATATAAGTGTATTTTAAAAACTAATATGGTATATATTAAATTATAATATTTTTCTATGTATCAAAGATTTTATAACTTCATTCCAAAATGTTTTTTAAGAAGTAGAAATGTTACACTTGCATATGTACGACTTAATATTCCTATAATCATAAAATAATTAATTTATCAAAACCAAATTTCCATATTTTTATTAAAATTATATTTAATGTATAAATATTATAATTATATCGTGATTATTATTTTTTATATATTTAAATATTTAACTCTATGAACATATTCCACCAACCAAAGTCAATTTTTAAATATAAGACAAATATAATTAAACCAAATGATGTAAATACAATTGAATATGTAGTCAGATATAACAAGGTAATTTGTGAAAAAAAAAATATTAATAAAAATTAAATTTTTTCTCAAGAAATTGTATTGTTCACATATGATTATTATTTTATAAGATAAAGATACATGTGGTGAATTGGAATTAATCTAATGTAATCTATCTCAATTTCCATCCATTGAGGAATATTTTGATGTAATACTCTTATACTCTTTTAAAGGGTGTATATAAATCACCTTTAATATGTTATATAAATAATTTATCTTTTATGATGGAATTTATAGTTTTTTATGGTGTGATAAATGATTCTAATTTTTTAAAAAGTGATAAGGGACTTTTTATTTAAAAACATTCACTTTATTATTTCCCTTCAAACTATTTATGTTTTATTTTGATGATTTAAAAATTATTTTATGATAGATTTTACGTAGATATAAAATATTTATAATATATATTTTATATATCATTCAACATTACATAAAAAAATTGGAAATTATTCTTTTATGCATTTTATATGAATCTTTTTGACAAAAGACAAAATTAATATTTAATTCATAACATAAAAATTGAAAATTGATTTATTACCATGGTAAACATTAATTTAATTATTGATTAAATTTCAAGGTTTCAGCATTCAATTAATGATATACTACAATCAAATGTTTAGATATTTTTCTATTTAAAATGGATATTCCATATAATGTGGTCTTTTAATAATGAAAATGGGGTTTTAAAGATAATGGAATTTTTATATCCAGAGTTTATGTCCTTATGAGTTAAAGACACTTTTAATATGTATTATGATTAAAATGTTTATTAATTACATTCTTTATACATGATATTTTAATTGGGAATTATATGAAATGGTGTACCTTGATAATGCTTATGAAGTGTTGAATCCCATTAAATTTTAAAGGAGATACTGAAACATCATAATCAAAGGGTTGGGCCCCAATAAAGCCAAAAAAAATGATCGATCCCAATATATATTATCCCATGGGTGATAACAAATATATAACTAAAATAAATTTGCTAATTAATATATTGTAATTCAGTCATATTGTTTTTCTAATAAAAACAACATTGAACATTTTTATTAAAATGACTATCTAGGTCACTTAATATGGGTTTTAATTGTTTCAAAGGGGTTAAAATTATTATTTTTTTGAGAAAAAAGTGTATTTTTTAATGTGAGATGTTTTATATTACACACCTAAATAATATTGAAGGAAAAGTTTAAAAATATATTTATTTTCATTTATTTAACTAGACTAATGGTTTTAATTATTTTATTCCCCTTATAGAGTTGTTTTTCCTTGTTACACAGTTTTTAAATTCCTTCATAGGATTTAAGGATGTATAAGGTAAAATGATAATTTTGGTTGAAATTCGTGATTATTTTCCATGAAAAGAAATCATTTATTAACATAAATGTTATTTTTTGTGGAAAAAACAAATAATTACAGGAAGTGTACACATTTTATTATATGGTATTGTAATATATAATTTATGGCCAAATTCTCTAAAACTTAAAACCTGAAAGGATCACAAAAGTTAAATAATGTTAATTATTGACTAAAACTCAAGATTGCGTATTATTTATGGAAACGTAAATATTTTTTTTATCATAGGATTATATTAAAAAAATGAGAGGCTATGATAATGATCAAATAATCCCCATGTATTATATCACCTCATGGTTATGTTTATATGACATATAAATATATGATCTATGTGTTTCATCATCTAAAACATTTCTATTTGGAATGGATTTCGATAGAGGAAATGTTCAAGCTGTAGTGGGAATGATCCAAGTAGAAAATATCATTCCATGTCAGCATAATGAGTTTATTTTAATAGGAATTTTTTTTTCTTTTGCAGTGATTGATAATTTGACTCATGCAACAAATGTTTGTTGTATTAATTCTATAGTGGAACATGAACTATGCTGATGGAACATGCCTATAATGGATAATATCAGGAGGAAAAATCCATCATTATTTAGTATAACATCTAACCAAATGGTAGTTCGAGGAATGATAAATTATGTAGATAATATATTTAAATTTACGGTATTTTTAGATTACTAATAGGTAAAACATTGTAATAATCATTTATAAGGTGAGTATAATTGATGGTGTTTTTTGGTTATTAATACTATAATATAATATGCTATTAATACGATATATTTGGAATTATTTAATAATATCATAGTTATAGAATATCTTCATAATATTGTACATATTAGGATAGATAAACAATTCATGGCATCGAAGAAGGAGGATACTGATTCCAAATCCATGTGTGAAGAAAAATTCATATTATTGTTTAGGTTTGTCCCTAATTTTTTTGATACATTGATAAAAATATTAATAGATATTTCTCATGATTGAAATATTTTCTCTAATATTATTTCACCTCACGGGAATTTAAAATAGGTGATAAATTGGTTTATTGTGCGGATAATGTTATGATGGAGTTTGCTGATAGTTATGTTCAACGAGATTATATGTGTAAGAAATGGTCAAAGTGGAATGAAATGGAGAAGAAACCAATGAAAAAGATTGTAGGTAAGACAAAAACATATTCCATGTTTATAAAGTATACAATTTTTTGAATGTTTTTCTAGAGTTGGAAAGTGTTATCATTGTGGTATGTTTGGTCATAGGGTTTGTGACCGAAAAGAAAAGGGTTTCAGAACAATAAATAAATGAATATATATATATTGTCAATGATGAGATGTTTTGGCTGCACCGAGTTGGTGCATTATGATAATATCTATTCATAGTTACTTACTATGTGACAAAATCATCATGATATGAATCAAATGATATATAAATTTCTTTGGCTGCTATTACCATTAATGTTGTGTCATTAGTTGTATTTGTTACACCTTTATGGATCATTGTATTTCATGAAGGAAAATCATATGGTCATCATTTTAGGAACTAATTTTGATGTTTTATATTAGAGATTCAACGTTATTAATGACATTGAGGGTGATGTTTTTTAGGATTTATGAATATTTAAATTAGTTGTTTTATTTGAATTATGCCTATATATTTTATATTTTTTAGTTTTAAGGTATTGGTAAATGTTATGTTTTATATGATCTTGTATATTGTGGTAATTTTTGTGAACACAATTTTTATGTATTATATTATAATGGGATACAAATGTGATTCAATAAATAAATGACTAATATTTTTTAATGAAAAAGATATCACTATATTTTTGTACTTCTAATATATAAGGTATGAGATAACCATTAAGGTTAAAAGTTTCATAATTTATTGTGGTTATATGAGTTAATATATGATTATATAATTATTTAGTTTTATATAATGGTAATTCTATAAAATTTTGGAGATTAATTCTTACACATTTTGAAAAATATATTACCATTTGGTAAACTTTTTGGTTCTAGTTAATGTATAATGTTAGGAGAAATATATTTTTACCAATTTTATGGTTATATAGAATATACATGTTCATTTTAGTTCATCATGATGAATAATTCATATGGAATAAGAAATTATCATAGAAGATGATGTTATTGTGCAATAAATTAGATAAAGGATGAAATTATACATGTCATGTAAGTTTATTTTATTATTTTTTCAATATATATTGTTTAATAATACATAAACTCTATTAAAAGGATTTTGAAAATAAATTTTCACAGTAACATAATTTTTTATAAACTGATGATATTTCAAATTATCAAATATTTATGGTTTTGATTCCCTTAATGTTCCATTAGTCATTATCTTACTTGTGATCAGCATCCTCAATGATTCTATTTGATTTTTTACACATTTCTTCTAATTAAATATCATCACATTCAAAAAAAATCTTCTACAAATAAACCTATTTATGTGTTCCTACACAAAAAAATTATACTTCCATTTATATCATATTAAGAGGATATTTTATTAAGAATTTGACGATGTATGTTTTCCAATATTGGTAACTCGAAATATCAAACCCTTGATTACTATGATGAAGTTAATATTATGGTGATGTATTTTATTAAAGGGGGATATAGGATATAACATCTCAAGAATATTGAAAAGAAAATTATGTTCGATATAGTATATTTCATAAAACACCAATCATAATCAAAATATTAAATAAATATAACCATTATATCCATGAAATTAAATTGGAGACTATAAAATTTAATAATAAATTATATATGTATATATATTTCTTAATAAATAAAAATTATTTACAATATCTTAGTAAATTATAGAATCAGTTGTTAATATGTAATAATATTCTTCAAATTTTTTTTGATTAAATATTATTTCCCATAAGGAAATATTATAAATAATTTTTCAAAATATTATAAAATATATTTCATAAAATATACTTCACTTTGGAAATAAAAATATCAATATCATAATAGGGTTACTTTTTGGGAATTTTCTTAAAAGTATCAATTTTTGATGAAAAATGATAATTGTATAAATATAATTTAAACATACCTTTAAGTTAAATTTTTATTAACAATAAAAAATATTTAAAATTTCATAAAATTAAATTTATAACAAATATATTTACATATATAATATAATTTAGGTTATTGGAATAAATTTTCAACTAAAGTTTTACATGAAAACATCTTATTCTTTTGAACATTTTATCTTATACACCTGCTTTCCCGTCTTGTGTGTAGGATTAATTTAAAAGTAAGATTTATGAAATAATATAAATTTAATTTTAAAAAATTTATTCCATATTTTGAATCAGAATAATTTATATATTCTAAAAAGGATAAAAATATTTTTTGATGAAAATAGAAAGATAAAAATGTACGAATTATTTAATATGGTTAAGATAAAACTTGATTTTATTGGGGTTAAACTATGAAACTAACAGTTAGAATGAAGTAACAACTATTTTAACACCAACTGAATGAAAATATTTCTACCTTTTTCATCGAATTATATAATTTTATGACAAATTGGGACACTTTTACATTATAGTGACCAATTTAATAAGTTACATAATGATAATTACTAAAAACGAATCGTCCCAACTTTTAATATTTATGATGACGTAGGATTTGAAAAATAATATTTTAGTTTATGAATATTATGTTTTAATATAGATGAGTTTTGAAATAATTACATTAAATTTTTATGAAACACGAATGAAGGAATTATTTAGTTAATAATTTAAAAAATTAAATGATACTAAAAACATTACAAGTGAAGTGAATTAAATGAATTATTGTTTTCCATTATGTTAATTAGATGAATATTTCATATTCAAAAACATTGAAAAAATATATTTTAATTACATAACTTTATTAATATTTTTAAAAATTAAATTAAATGACTAATTCCAAAATTGACATTAAATTTATTTTCTAATTAAATACAATCAATTAAATGATTCAAAATTATTAAAAGCGCTATATTAATCCATGTGATCTCTAAAATTTAATAAATAAATACTATGGCCTATTAATGTAAAAGTGATTAACTATGATGACTATAATGATCATTTAATACCAAAAGCTCAGTGAGTGTTGTTATGGTTAAAGCGATGTTTTTTCACATTACATTCTCTACTGTAAAAATTTATTTCTTATACATAAATGATTTTAATTTGATAAATTATATTTAATATTTATAATTAGTTGATCAAAATTATGTTAAAAATATCATTTCAATTTTTTATTAAATTTACAATTTACTAGGATAGAAATACTAGTGACCATAGTGAAAAACCAAAATAGCAAAAGAAAAAAACATAAAAGGTAAAGAATAAATAATTAATAATTAGATTCATTATGTAACACAGTTTTTTCAAATCCATATCATCTAACAACATATTTAATTATAAATTATGGATCTACTTGTTTTAATGGATTACATTCAATACTGAATTTTCAAGGGTATTTTAAAAAATATCACTCCTCCCCAACTATAAATGTCCACACACTATACTCTCTTCTTCACACCATAAAATACCTCTTGGTTTATCAGAAACCTACCAAATCTATTATGAAAATCCATAGGATCATCATATATGTCTTATAGTGGTAATAAATCCACAGTTTTTAGGCATTATTTAAATGTTATGGATAATACACAAGGAATATTTATTTTTCCAAAATTATTCTTTTAATATTATTTTATTCTTTATTTCATTCAATTCACACTAAATAGATGTTATATAATATAAAAAAATATTTCATTAATGAATATTTTATTATTTTAATGGAATAACAATTTTATTGTCCCTCTTATGTCAAATGGTTTATTAAATCATCATTTGTGTTCGTGGTACACAACCACATCCCGAACCAATGTTGTTCATTTTTTTCATTACGACCTCTCACGGTTGGGTATGGTGTTGGATATAAATTATATATATGATATATATAAAATATCAATAAATTAGAGTTATGAAAAATATATTACTTTTGTATATTTCATTTTGTAGGGGATTTTAAAACGTCACTTGTGTGTATGTTCAACAACTGTCTGCAGATGCTTTGTGATTAATTTTTCACAAACTATTTACATGGATGGTAATAAGGGTAATGATAATTAAAAAATTTAAAATAAAAGAAATAAATGTCATATTACTTAAATATATATTACACATTAAATATAATATATCATTTTATATCATACCTTTTTACTGAACAAAAATCTAGTAACATCTCTCGATATAATGTAGACAACAATATTCACGAATCGATGTGACTCTATTTTCATCACACACCACATGGATAATATATATATGTTTATTAAAATTATACATTGGATAATATTATATAATTTACATTATTTATACATAAAATATTATAAACCTATCTTACATAATGATTATTGAAAAATGAATATGTTACTAATGTGTACGTAAATAATATAATCTATGTGATTGAAACATATATCATTTCTCAAAACCAGCAATCAAGAATGGTATTAAATTTATAATTTATATATTATAATTATAATTATATTTTTATTGTTAATATTTTTATTTTTAAATCATTACATCACTAACTATATTCATCCCAACAAAATAATTTTTTACAAGTGCTACAAATATCATAAAAACATTTTACGTAAACATAATTAATTTAGAAATCATATATATCATTGTAATAAGTAAAATAAAATTAATAATAAAATTTAAAATGTTTCTCAATATTGTAAATTACTATTATAAGGTTATTATTTTTGGAATACAAAGACACAGGTGATGAATTAGACTCAATGTAAGAGACTGCATCACAACTTCCTTTCATTGAAGCATGTTTTGAGGATATACACCTATACTCTTTTTCTAAATGTATATATAGACCATTTGATATGATATATAATGAATTAATATATTATAATGGTATTTTTATATTTATAAATTTTATTCATTAATGTGTATTACGATTTAGATATTTCTAAGGTGACAAGTAAATTTTTCATTAAAAAAAATAAATTTTAATATTTTCCATCCTACACATTATTTTCCATATTCAAGTATGAAAATAATTTTATGAAAGTTGTTAAATTTAAATAATATTTTGATAAAATAGATTTTAAATCTCATTTTAAATCATTTTTAATGTTTTAATAAAATTAACATTTTTTAGTGTTTTATGGGGATATTTTTATCAAATGATAAAAAGAATGTAATATTTTTAATATACACAAAGACAATGACTTCTCTTCCAAAATGAATGAAATTTTACTCATAAAATCATATGAAAGCTATAATTTATTATTAAATGAAAAAATATTTTTCATTTTTTTGTATTTTTTGTAGAAAATGTGTTTAAAAATATATTGTTATTTATATATCTAAAATGAAATTTTCATGAAAATGGTATTTTGATATCAAAAATTACATTCTTATGAGTTTAAAAGAGTTTTGAAAAATATTTTATTATGGAAAAGTGAATGAATATATTTTTTTATTCGTGAAATGGTAATTGAGCATTATATGAAAAGGATGATCCCAATACAACTCCTACGAAGGGTTGAGACCCAATAAATAACATAGTTGAGCAAAATATAGCCTATATAAAGGGTTGACCCCCATTATAGCTCACAAAACTATTGTGTCATATATTTCTCACACGAATGTTGAGTAAAATTATAGATCTTCAATATGTTGGGTAATGGTAATATTGTAACTCAGTAATATGGTTATTACAATTAAAAGGGTTTGGAAGGGGTTTGATGAATATGATTCACTAAGTCACCGAAAGGAGTATTAATTACAAGTTATATGTTTTAAGTAATTTACTTGTGAGAAATTTTTCTGGAATTAAAACATGAAAATGATTAATTTCATATAATAAATATACATTTACGGATATACATTATATGGGATATGTTTTTTTACATGACTAATGGTTTTTATTATTTTAACGTCATTTATTGAGCTTTTTATACCCATCACAAATTTTAAAAATGTATTTCATCAGATTTAATAATGGGTAGTGAATTGAATAAAACATTATCAATGGCGTGATTATTTTCAATGAATGTTAATTTACATTTAGTTTAAATGTTATTTATTTTTCAGAAAATTGATACTAATATAAATTTTTACACTATTTGTTATATGATTTTGTAATTGATGAGTTCTGACCTAATTATATAAAACCATAATTCTGAAAATATATATAATGTGAAAAAATTAGATCATTTACTACAAGATAATATTATATTTTTTAAGGGCGAGTCTTTATAGTTATGGAGTTAATAAGTGAGGTGATCATGTTCCATTTTACACTTGAATAGGAGTGACATTTTAATAAATACTAAAAAAATTTAATTATCAGGATTTATGTCATACCATAAGTGGCAGAAAAATTGATAATTAATGTTGTGAAATGATGGTATGGTTGATCCACACATCCATCAAACAATGATTCATATTTTTAAACATTTTATTCATAAACTCATAATATTACCTACATTTAATATTGTGTTATTTCGATGTGGTTAAATCTTTTCCATCGTTTCTAATTTATCCATTATGATGAATCTAATGTGTGAAATATGTAATATTTTATACCCACTAATTATAAAATCAGTGTTTAATTTATAATATATAAATAATTTTTATGTTGGAAATTTATTTTAACATGAGCACATGTATCGTGAAAAAACCACACTTTTACATTAACTTTGGTAATGATTGTTTTATTATTTAGAGGTAAATATATTTATTTTAAAATAACAATTAGTCTGTTTATATAAATTTTATTATTTTTATTAATATATAAAATTATAATTTTAGAATATTTGATTTATATTAATTTTCATTCCTTTATTAGAATAACATTTTTTGTAAAATAAAATTAATATAAATTTTATCATTATTCATTTATTTTAAATTTAAAAATATCAGTACAATGATGGAATTAAAGAATATAATGTTCACAAATTTGTAAGAAGATAAATTAGTGAAAAAATTAATGGAACATAGTAAGTAAATATAACCCCATAACTTTTAATATTTTCAGTATCATGTATTTTCTTTAAAAATTATATAACAATTATTGGGATGAACTTTCTGAAGAATTCGAATTAATTATTATATTTTAAAAATTAAAAAATAAATTTTCATGATAAAAAACAAATTTTTCTTTAAAAAAATTATAATCGAACTTATGTTCTTTTTGTCTCTATCCCAAAGCATTATAGATATAAAAACCCAGGAAGACTCTTTTAATGTATTTCTCATTTCATTACTTATTATATATGCAATGTTCATAGAAAAGAGTCCTCAACATTCATAAAAATATATAATATTATGCTGAGGGAATACCTATGTCTAGAAAATGTATTTTGAAAAAATTATTAGGTCATTTTTACCCTTATCATAATAGTTTAACCCCAAATAAACTCCTTATTCCATTAACCATAGTAATTAATTTTTACAATCTTCACTATTGATTTTGGAAAAAAAATAATTTGAACTCATTTTATGAGATAAATTATTATAATTAAAAATCTGGATTCCATTTTTCTGAATTATATTAATTTATGTGTAAAATTATTATTAAAAATTAATCATGTACATGTGACAAAAGTGGGTTTTCATGAAAAATAATTAGGATTTTACAATATTTTTTATTTCTTATTTCTATAAGAAAATATTTAGAATGGATTAATTTTGAAAAATGGATATATAATTGAGCAAATTTTTCATTAAAAAATATAAATTATAATAAAAAATTATATATTAATTAAATTAAAAATTAGTTCTTAATTAAAATTATATATTTTCCCATAATAATAAAAAATAAAACATTACAAAAACATCCAAAAAAACACCCATAATATATTTTGTTTAATATAATTTACAACATTAAGCTTATTTGTTTCAAATATATTATATTAATGTTATGGAAATCTATTCTTAATTAACAGACAAAAGTTTGAATTATTTGTGTTTTGTTTAATCATGATGATGTGTGCATCACATGATATCAATGAAATTAAATTTATTCATTAAGAAATATGTTAAAACATCTTGAGGTGTTATAATATTTTTTACTTCTCATTTTTCTTTTTATACATCTTAAATGATTAATTATTATTCCTTTAAAATATAGTGGTTTTATATTCTCCCCACAATAAATAAATTTTATCCTCACAATTTCAACTAAATCTCAATAATCATGGGTTCGATTTTTGATAAATATTTTATTCAAACCCCATAAAATTGATGGAGTTAATAAAAAAAACATAAAAATGATATAGGAAGGTATATGTAATCTAGAATAAAACATACTCAGATTAAAATTAGGATAAACTAGTGGGAATTGATTATAAGGACATAAAAGAGAAAACTACAACCCAAATACCAGTGGACAATGATACAGAAAATAAATCAAAATAATGTGGGTGGAATAAATAAGAATAAATCCCAACAAATAATTATCTAAAGAGGCATAATTTTTTTTATTAATATCATAATAAATAATTGTAACATGAGATTATTTTATTTCCAAATCCATTTACATATGTTGGGGAATTTTCATACTCATTAATTATATAAGGTAATATAATTTTTTGATATTTTTCTATTTTATAATTACAATTTAAAAACTTTGTTTTTATTTTATCAATTTTCAATCTTTCACATAATCTAAAAATTGCTATTAAAAATTTAATTTTGTATTCCTGAAGAACTAAAATTCACTTTTAACAAATTTTAATATACCTTATTGAAGGATAAGTCATTAATTTATATATATATTCATTAATATATAATAATGGTTAGTATAATTTATCCAATGTTCATAAAACATCGTATTGTGATGTAATACATTAATCATTAAAACCTCATTCAATGATTAACTTATAATATTATATAAATATTTATCCTTATAAAAAATCCAAAATATTATTATCCAAAACCATAGAATGAAGTTCACTAAATTCAAAAAAACAAACTTTTATTTAATTACACAAATACATAAATATTTTTTAATTTCTATATACAAATCATATGAATCAATCCATCCTGAAATATCATGAAAAATTGTTATATGTTGAATTATCCAAAAAATAATTTTCAAAAATGTTATTGATTCCTTATTCCTTAAGGAAAATATATTTTGGAATATATTTTATAAATCCAAAAATTATGTACACTCCATCAATGATAGCATAAAACACATTTTCAATAAATAATTTATCTGTTCAAATATAGTTATCACTGTTAAATTAATTCTCACTATATCAACCATCACATAATCCCAACACAATTACCAAGACATAGAGAACATATTAAGGGTTATAATTCCTTCAATAATATTTATTCATGATGTTCATATTTCCACTAAATCAATTTTCTTATACATCAATGACATTCAACATATACTCTTAAATCGTTTTAAAAATTGAAAATCAATACAATCCTTATATATTTAAAATTATAAAAACAATGAACCCATTTATAAAATAATCAAATGAAATAATTATTGAATCAAAATACAATAAAATAAATCATGATTCTTCATTTTTGTAAATAAAATAAGAATAGCCATGATACAATATCTTATTTTAAGAATATTATTTTTACTCTCAAGGAACACATTTTTGTAGTTCCCTATATCCTTATATATGATTTAATGAAAATTGACAAAACTTTTTCCTTTTTAATAATGACCATAGTAACATTTTCTAAACATCAATAGAAAACACATTTTCATTTTATGTAATTACTTCGGTGATTCCTTCCACATTTATTACAAGTGTAAAGATCTTTATTTCTATTCTTTCTCTTGATCCAAATTATTCTCTTATATTCTTTTCTTCTCTTCCTTCCAATAAAACACATAACAATTTTATTATTACTTTTCTAACTTGTTAACACATGAAACTATGTCGACATATGATGAGAATATTTGAGAGGGTATTTCATATAAAAATAATATCATAATTCTATCAAAGACATCATCATTCATGCACTTTAGATTCACTGTAATGATGTGGTCCCCAATCCTTCTTATAGGAACCATTTTTAAATGATATATTACAGTAGATTAGATCATATCACTATGAATAATAGTGTATAATCCTAAAACTAGCGAAACACATAAAAAATAGAAAAAATTTATATACTCCAAATCTCATAATAATAAAAATGGTTTCGTTGGGGATATATATATATATAAATTTAAATCCATTATAATGGTTGCTAATGAAAATGGGAATAATCCTAATCATATCATCAAGATGATTCTAACCAATAATGTATTAATGACCTTTTTTGTGCACCATTTTATGGTAAACACTAGTCCAATGTTCCCTTTTTAGATTTATTTCCCCTAAGAGAATTTTTTCATGAACCATGTCAACCCGCCTAATCATGAAAATGATTTATTTCTAGTAATACCCACATAATATATTCCTTAACAACACAACAAAATGTTCTTATATACTATCCTTAAAAACAAATATAAGGATTTGGTACCTATACATTTTTTCCGTAATATGGTTTCCATGGTTTCTACTAAACTTTCTTTGTTACCGACTATAACTACCCTAACCCTAGTATCCCAGAGCCAGTACCTATATTATCACATAAGGATAATATTTAATTAATATAATTCCAAATCATTGAATAGTTTATTGTTATTATAAAACAAGATATATTCATGGTTTCCATATTATATTTCAATATAGAAAATAAAGTATATTTTCTTGTTTTCAATAACATTATTACCTATATAGTATCTATAAATATCAATCATAATACATAACATTGAGTCCTATAGAAAGGAAGGAAATTAAGGATGATGTCAAATTATTTGTAAGAGTTATGTACAATGGGATAATTCGTGAATTATTAAGATTATTCAATTTTGAAACATAAATAAATAAGAAAATATTCAATATGATTAACATTACTATCATGGTATAATAAGGTGAAATCAATATTTCAAGGTAATTAAAATAAAACACATTCAATTTAATCAATAAAAAGAGAATCCATTTATTTTATATATAATATCATAGTAAATCATTTCTTAATATAAATAATAACTAAATTCTCAATGACAGAAAATATTAATTATTGGACTTCATGTTTCCCTTACACATGATACCATAACTTTTATTATTGTTAATTTTTTAAAAACACAAAAAGTAAAAAACCGTCTCATTTGGCTGATAGATTCATCTCATGAGACTATCTAGGAACTGAGGGGATATCCCTACCCAATTCGTACTCATTTCATGTACTACAAAATAAATACTCATATATATATTTATATATTTAACTTTAAAATAATATTCATTATCATTAAGTATTTGTATTGAGTGATGGAAAAAAAATTAATCCATGTTTTTCGTGTTAATCAAATAACATTGAATGTAAAAAGTTTGTGTAAAAATGGTATATAAATTAGTTAATAAAAATATATATCATTAAATATAATGTATATTAATGAGAAGATAATTTAGAATGATAAAAAAATTGATTAATTCTATAGAATTAATATATTCACTAAAGAAAGTGATATTTTACAATAATTTTTACCATTTTGTAATTTTCAATTCAAATCCCCTTGGATGATAAAATTCAATGTGAATCATAGAATATAATTAAATAATAATTAATTATGATATTAATAGTTAAATTGTTATTGCATATACCACATAAATTGGAATTAGTTTATAATAACAATAAAGTCTTAATGAAATGTAAATTGTCACAAAATATCATACCTCATTGTACTTTTTGGATAAATTTGATATAACCTATTGTATAATTGTATTAATCACATTATTATTTTATAAAAAAATATTTTTAAATTTCTAATATCATATATGACTATTTTTTAAAATCTTATAACCCATACATTAATAATATTTCATGATTTTCATTATTTTGTTTGTTAATTGCCTTGTTTTATCATGCAAGTTTAATATATGGAAAATTTAGTTATAACACATAGTATATATTTAGATTATCTAAAAAATAATTATCATGATATAATTATCATATTTATATATCAATTATAAATTTATAACTAATAATTAAATATTTTCAGGAAAAATGATGTTTGTTGCCATCACATAGACGATTGGTGATTTGTACGCTAGTGTACTGTTTCCATTTTTCAATACTCATTATAGAAAAGAGATGAGTTATATTTTCTCATTCCATAATGATAATAATTTCATAAATAAAATATTAATTATTTAAATATAATATTATATATCATATAAGGTTTATGGTGATGAAAAATATAGTCACATTTTTTCATGAAGGAAGTAGTCCACACATACATAAAATATGTTATCGTCTTTATGTGAGTGAAATGTTAAGAAATAAAATGATATATATATTTATTATAGAATGATATGTATTTATTTAATATCATAATTAATCATTATATAAAATATCATTATTAAATATAACCTTATGAAATTCTATATGAAGAATTAATGAAATACGAATCACATCACTTTGTGAGGAAGTAGTGCATTATTCAGAAGTGTTACGTTATCAAATCCAATAAAGAATGGAATTTAATATATATAAATATACATATATATATATATATTATACAATGAATAAAAATTTATAATTATGTTATAAATAATATATATATACATTGTATATCCATTATCATACTAATCTATGAATGGTGGTAATAGAAGACCAAATGAACATAGTTTTCATGGTGGTATTCCACTGTACATAGAAATATAGATTTAAAACACCATTTGATGGAAGTGGAGATTGTGGTAGGTCAGGAATATATAATATAAATATTCTATAATATGGGATAAAATGGGTTAATTATATCATAATGGTTTAAAAATTATTGATGTATGTGTAGAATGATATAATATAAAAATGGTCGTTGAAGAATATTACCGCTTCTTCAGGTATCCACCTTTTGCATTCACTAAAGCGTTCAAAAGTTGGTTTTATGACCAAAATAAGGTTTCTATTTATTGGGAATTGATTTTTGGAATTTATTAGGGATGATATTTTAAGAACCACAATCATGTAAAGGTATGATGAAGTGAGGGGGATTTCCCGTTTCAAGGTGAGGACGATTGGAATTTCTTGCAATTTCCCAAAAGTATTCACTATTTGGAGATCTCTCTTTTAAATAATGGCCCCCATATTTTTATGTAAAAGTATGGAGGGATTATATTGTAAATACACAAAAAAAACATTTAATCTCAAGTTTTAAGCATTTAATTTCTTAACATATGAGTTTCCATACATTTACCATTTTTTTAGACAACGACAACTAGTTTTCAGTCATTGGAAATTTATCCTTTATGAAAATACTAAATCGATATATATTAGATAACATAAACCCATATATAATAAAAATTTAATATAATTTATAAAATATAAATCCTATATGTGTTGGAAATTAATTATAACATAATTTCAGGTATCATGAAAAAAATTGCTTTAACCTTTACAGCGCTAACAAGGTTTTTACTTTTAAGGGGTTCAATATATTAATTATAAAATAATTATTCATCCATTAATGTAAAGTAGTTGATATAAATAAATATTTAATAATCCGATTTATTATGAAAACATTTTTATTAATTTTAAAAAATGTAATAAAATATCTTTTATTATAAAATAACATTAATGCAAATTTTGACATTATTTCTTATTTCTAATTTTATAATATTAATTAAACTAATGAATCAGAATATATAATATTGAAACCAATTTCACATTATATATTAATCTAATAAAACTAATAGAACATAACAATACAGCCACTTTACTAAACTTATATTATTTTTTGTTTTATTTGTTGTTTTTAAATATTAACTATTTAATTATCACGATGTCATTTATTATGAATTTAATGTAATTATTTCAACAAAAAACCAAAAAAATATTATCATAATGAGAATAATTTATATTTCAAAAAAATATTTATATATTAACATATATTTCCATTATCCCATTTATTTATATATATTAAAATCCCGGAAGATTTCTTTTCTATTATATTTATTTACATAACTTATTATATTGATCTCATTTATGGAAACATGTTCCAAAAAATAATAAAATATGTAATAAGGTCATAAGGGTTGAAATAGAACCATAAAATTGGTTTTTTATATATTATTTGGTCATTTTTACCTTTATCTTCTTAGATGAACTATTAGTAAACCAATTGTTTCCTTTAACAGCATTAATTAAATTTTAAATTTTTAAATATTAATTTTGATTGTAAATTAAAATGACACTATTATATAATAAAAATTATAATGATAATAAATATAGATTCCATTTATTCAAATTCCATTCATAGAAGTGTTAAAATTAAATTTAACACTAGTCCCACATATATGAGGAGAAAGAATTTTTTTAAAGAGAAAATGTTAAAAATTTAACAATGATTTTATTTATAAATTAAATATTATAATGATTAAAGTAAAAAATTATAATCATAGATATATAATTTAGGTATATATATATTAAAACCAAATTAGATTATATTTTTATATTATAATATATTTTTAAAAAATTTATGTTTTTTATTAAAATTCAATATTTTTTAATATTAAACAAACTACACAGAAATGTCCCAAAGTTCACCCTATGATAATTTTCATATACTAATATAAAATTTGAACATTATTTTGTCAAATAATGTTTCTACATGTGTTAATTATTTACTATAAATTATTTTTCCAATGTATGAATTAACAATTTTTTAAACACCAATTTATATTTTATCACAACATACCAATGAAATTAATATATTTCAAATGGAAATTTAATGTTATTACTTGGGTTGTTATATAATTGTATATAATTGGTGTTGAGTTTCATATATTCTGAGGAAAAAAAATTTATTATTTTGAAATATCATGGAGTTACTGTCGAAGAAACAAAAATGCATCATATTGGTGGGTGAAATAAGTGTGACACCATCTTGATGAGATATCATACCAAAGGGATTAAATCACATAGTAATAACTAAGTTAGTATTTTTATTCGTTTTATATTATCTCATTTTCCTATAGGTTCTTTTATGTGTTTCTATATGCCAATCATGGACTTTGGGAATGTTTTCCTAAAGACACTGAGAGAGTGTCCATGAGGGTCACACACTAAGTGTATATGTAACTTCCATATTGTTTTGTTAAGGTAATTTTTTATATTGTACTCATGTCTTACCATTCCTCCACCCTTGGTTCCCCCTTATCCCAACTTGAATTTGGAAACACTTGGGTATGTTTTGAGTGGACAAAATAAGGTGCATAGATTGTGTGAACGATTTACGAAACCGTAATAGAAAACTGTGCACAACTATACTACTAATTGAAAATATTTTTATTTTCCCATTTTCCATTACAGTATTAAAAAAATTTCCCACATATCTTCCACATTTCATTACTTATATTCATGGATGTCTTTCAAGATCCCTCGAGCTCTCTTCAATGCCATATTTGAAGGGGTTTTGGTGGTGGAACTTCATGATCTTTCATGTATCTAATTCCATCTATTTCTTAATTTATTCTCTTAAGGTTTATTCCATCTTTCATGAAGTTTGAATTGTCCAGTATCTAGGTATTCATACCTTGGGTTTGATTTTGGGTTTTATTGTACACAATTTTGGATTTAGGTTCATTTTCACTCCCATGTGCTACATAAATGGCATGGGTGAAGATTCACACAAGGATTTGGGGTTTTTGACATATAAGGTAGGTGATTATATGAGTAGAGATTTTCAAATGAATTTATGTTTCTTGTAGAACCATTTTATCATTTTTCATCATTTGTGAGAGGTGTCGATTATATTTTTGCTATCGTTGATTGAGAGATTAATTTTAATTCTTGATATTGACATAAATATGGGTTTTTTTCATGTGTATTCAATGTTTTATAATTTCAGGGTTTTTACTGATCCCATAAATTATTTTTATTGAATGATATCAGGTCATAAAAATATGTTTAGATATGGTATTTTGTTCACATTAGTCCTTGAACGATCAGTTTTAAATGGATTGGTGTGAAAAATCATGTTTTACCACATGAAGATGTTTCATGAAAAATTTTGAATGGTTTATTGAGTTACATAATGGGTGAAAAGGCATGATGGTTACAAAATAGCGTGTGTATGTTACCGAAATGGTTTTTAAGATAAAATTGTATTCTTTAACATGTGGAACATGTTTGAACACAATGCTGGAGACACTAGTATCTTGTTTGGAAAACTCATAATGGT
Organism: Viscum album; assembly: GCA_963277665.1. Taxonomy (NCBI): domain Eukaryota; kingdom Viridiplantae; phylum Streptophyta; class Magnoliopsida; order Santalales; family Viscaceae; genus Viscum; species Viscum album. The sequence continues at coordinate 1,455,506,417 of OY728155.1, forward strand.
ATGTTAGTGATTCGGAGTGGTATCATCCATATTTCACATAGCCACTTTGCTGATGAAAACACTAACCTATCATTGATAATGTTGGGGACAAGTAGGACATAATGTTTTCCCTCCCAATGGCTCATGCATGGGAAGAATATTTATTAAAATGGCATTTACATAGAGATACTATGTACCAAGGGCCCATAGCTAGCTAGTTCTTAGAGGTTTTCCTATGTTTAGTGATCAATGAATATAATTTACATACAATATAAATATGATTTTATTTGGTGAAAAATATTTTAGCATTAATATTTTCTTTTAATGTATAAATTTCTATAGTATTCTTACTTCAAAACACATTTCATATGAAGATACATCATTTTAAAATTATTACTAGTATTTCTTGTTATATGACATGAAAGATTTATTTATATTAAAATGTTTATCACAAAGAATATTTTTTGAGGAATCCTATTTGTATTAGGCTCACAACATACATACAATATTGAGTGTAATTATCCATTCTTAGGTTTGAAAATAGTACTGGTATGGTTGTTGGAGATGGAAGTTCGGGTTGATAGCATCATCCATGATGTAGTTTTTTGGAGAATGATTGGGGATGATGTACACTAAATATGTGGTGGTTCGAGAGTTTTAGTTGCTTCTAATTTCGAGTTTTGGAAATTTTAGGCACCGTTTATAACCATTTGTTTCATTTATAAATTTTATTATAGGCTTATTTGGACAAAATATTTAGATATATTATATTTATTGTTTTTTGATGATATAATATTATAAATATAGTTAAAAAATTCCCAAAAAGTTATTTATTATAACTAGGCACTTATGAAAGCCTATGTGGATAGGTAACACACTTCGGGTCGAACCATGGACTGGTTCAGGTGCTAGTTTTGAGGGAAATCATATCTGTTTCGATATTTTATAGTATCAAAGATGGCTATCCTCTTCTAGGTTATGTTATTATTTGGGATGATTCTTGTCATATGTGAGCTAGTAATTTTGGGACTGAGAGTTTTGGATTTTAGTAGGGGTCCTGGACTGCACCTCTCAGGACATACCTCAAGTCTCCATGGGATATCAGGATTATTTGTTTCACTTCTCTTCCAGATGGGACATGTAGGTTGCAGACTACATGAGAAAATTTGGTTGGAGTGGAGTAGATATTTTTTATTTATTTTGATGAGTTTGATTTATTTATATTTTATGTTGTGGCTAATATTGGTCAAAACTATTGTACTAATGTCTTCTCTTTTGACAGTTTCCATTTTTAGCAACATGCCTCACCAGAAAGCTCTCATAACCCGTAGGAGGAAGCCAAAGAGATTTCTAGCTCAATGAACGATCAAAGGTGGGTAGAAGATATTGTCCAAGCTATCCAGGATCTGGAATAGGGAGTGGTTCCTACACATGCTCCATCATGAGAAGAATATTATGGTCCCAAGAAAAATAAATCCTAAGAGATCATAATGAATAAACCCCCTATATTCTAATGTATTATAGAACCATATGAGGAACAAGAATTGATCCAAAAGATAAACCATATTATCATGTTCTTGGACTCACCTAAGGAGGACGGGGTGAAAAGTACACCAATTCATCTAGTGTATCCTAGTTACTGGTGGTTGGAATTAGTACTTCATAGTGGGAATAATGATAAGATGAGATGTAATAATTTCAAGACCATATTCACTGAGAAGTATTGACCCGAGGTTAAAGACTATTTATGTTACAGATAGTTCGTGGATCCTTACCATGGAAACTGGACAATGATGTAATATTCTCACTATTTTGATGAGATAGTGATGTATGTTACAGATATTGTTTCTATCGAGTCACTGAATAATCAGGTGTTTGATAAGGTAATGAGAATATATATTTACTCTCGGGACTTTTTGTTCAATTTGGGAACTTATGCTAAGGTGGTCGATCAGGCATGTATGGTTATGATTAATCAGAAATGAATGTTTGGGTTTTATATAGTGTTGTCTTCTATGGGTAGTGGTATCTCATGGGAAGAAGGGAGGTGTTAGTTCAGGTAATCCTCAACGAATGATCTCATCTATGGATTCTGATGCATGGTCATTTGTGTGGAACTAGTTCGGGAGTCTAGGGAACTCTCTAAAATCATGTACAACTCCTCTGAACCCTTGATTTTAGTGAGAAGCTATGGGACACTAGAAGTGTTTTTTCAAGGTTTCACATCCACTCTTGAGTGGGGTAGGATCTATGACTTCTGTTGGAGTCAATGTTTAGTCAGAGCTGTAAAGGATGGAGTGTCATGGATTGATGCTCGTTGCAGGAGGGTCATATCATCTTCATGGGAAGATCGAGTTCAGGTAAGATCCATCAGTTAGTTGGGATTCTAAGGTAGAGGATATGAATCATCACACAATGTATCATACACTAACAGGGTTGGATGAATGGCCTTTTATAGTTTCAATTATCTTTTTTATTGCATCTTCTATTTATACTATTTATTCTAATACTAGTGCATTAGTTTTTTTATCTCTTACCATATTGTGAAACTACTTAATTTTCCTACTAATTTGTTTCCTATTATGATGTAGTTGGTGACACCATTGGTTAAGAGGAAAGAGTAAGGTCTCATGTTCCTATTTAGTGCAGTTTCTGTGTCAGGGGTTGTGATGGAGTTAGACCTCATTGTTTAGGATATGGACCCTTTTGATTTAATCCTCATCATGTATTATCATATACATTTTCAAGATCAAATCCATTGTTACAAGTGGACGGTGAGATTAATGGAACTAAGAAGGAGTCCCCTTGTTTTTATTTGGTAATGAAATCCTTGGTCAGGTCATGTGTAACCTACACTACCAGATTTAGGGAATCTATTTATGTAGATATCATCACTCATTACAGAAGATAGTGATCGTTCTTTTAAGGGTGGATTTCCTCATGTTGTTGATGAGTTCGTAGAGTTATTTCGAGATGATTTTTATGGATTGCCTCTAGAGCAGGATTATGAATTCTTGATTGATTTGGTACTGGGAACATAGCCAATATCTATTCCCTCGTATCATATAGAATCCAATGATTTTAGGTATTTCATGATACACCAAGGTGATTTGGAATCCAGAGGATTCATTCACTTAACAGTCTCTCCTTGGAAAGACCATGTTCTCTTTATAAAGAAGGTCGATGGATCCCTTCAGTTCGGTTTTTGATTATCAGAAGATGAATATGGTTACCATAAGAAATAATTTTCTCCAAATAGATGACTTGTTTGATCAATTAAATGGGGAAATGATATTTTACAAGCTAGTTTTGTGTTCAGGAAACCACCAAGTCATTGTGATAAAGGCAGATATCCCCAAGACAACTTTCTGAAGTTGGTATGACAACATTGAGTATTTGATAAACCCATCTGATTGATAAATTCTCCAATAGACATTATGAAACTCCTGATAAGGGTGTTCCATTATTATCTCAACTCCTTCATCTTGGTGTTCGTGGATGACATCATGGATTGCATCAAATTTGAGTAAGAGAATGATATACATTAGTGGATCATCTTGAGAACTGTGTGGGATCATCACCATTATGAAATCTTATCAAACTGCACATTCTAGGTCAATGATGTAATTTTTTTTGGTCCTGTACTCTTAGAAAAAGGGGTTTAAGTGGACCTTGAAAAGATTAGTGTATTTATGTCATGGAATCAGTATATGAATGTGTTCGAGATATGGATATTCTTCAGCCTGGCAGGTTATTAATGGTACTTTGTTCAAGGTTTTTCACAACTATAATCGTCAATGACCATGCTCACCTAGAATGTGGTCATTTCTGAATTAGGTCCATTATTTAGAGAATCCAACAAGTATTTGATTTGTTATTTGACTACCTCCACCATGTTTATCTTCTCAGAATATGGAAAGTTCTATGATATATATTGAGACGGTTCATGTATGGGCACCAAATACATTGTTATCCATGGTAATCACATGGAGGCTTATAGATCTTCCAAAATATTACCACATAAAAATAATTACCCAAACCATAACATAAGTCTAGTATTGGTGATGTATGATTTGAATACATGGGGTCACTACCTATTTAGGGAAAAGTTTTTGGTCTACATTGATTATAAGCGGTTGGCCTACATCTTGTCAATAAAGGATCTCAATTCGAGGTAGAATTTCTAGATCAAATATCTACAGGGGTTGATTTTGATATTGTATATACCCAGGTAAAGGTTAATATGGCGTCTGAGTCATTGAGAATAAGATTTAAAATGATGTATTTGAAGAATTCAAGTGTGTAGTGGGATTTGATTGGGATCTTTTCTCATATGAACATTGGGACCAAGGGGAAAAATGGAGGTGCGTTCTTATAAAGAGTTTAGTTAACGAAATATTTTTTAGAGTTGATTCGGCGGGATCAGTCCAGTCCATTGCCATGTCACCATTCGACGAAATAACATAATGCTGGGGAGACAACATCTTGTTTTTCCTCACTTCTCGAGGTCACCAAGTGCCTTATGGTCTGTTCAGTGGTACCATTGTCTCTGAGGAAGGTGGTGATGATCGATAACGACCAATATTAGTGTTTTGATCATCCTAGTGCTACCAAAATGTACTAATATTGTCATTAGCTATTATGATATCCATGTATGAGGCATGATATAGATTATTTCATGTATAGATGATAGAAATTTCAATAGTTGAAAGAAGAGAAAAAAATTACATCTATTTTTTATTAATCATTACCCATTCTTACATGGATGTGCAATGAGTTTTCCATGGAAATCGTCATTTTCATACCTATTACACCTTAGGGTAAGAATGAAATCTGGGTAGTGAATGGTTATATGAACATGTCATCCCACTTAATTCTGATCATAGATACATCCAAAAATAATGATCTTGTTTAATTGAATATTTAGGTGGTTGTAAGGCTTCATGGAATTCAATTAGTATTTCTATCAGGTAGAGGCCCCTGATTCACGTATTCATTATGGGAACGCCTTTAGATGGATACAGTGTTACATATTAAGATGATCATGACATACCATCCTCAAAAGGATGGTTAGACCGTGCTAGAAAATCATAATCTTGAAGACATGGTCTGTGTATGTGTCTTGGACATCAGGGGTTCATGGGAGAGCCTTTTGGGATTGTTTGAGTCATCTTCTAATAATTGTTACAATTTCCATATTCTAATGTATCCTTTCTAAGTGCTCTATGGGAATCCTTCTCAGTCCCCCATGTGTCGGGTTGAGGTACGTGATACCTCACTATTGTGGTCAAGCATTGTGCAATGTACATATGAGAATGTCAAGAAGATTAGGTAGTGGTTATTAAAAAATAATTATTTCCACAAATCATATTCTGACTAGAGGTGTCGATATAAAGATCTTTCTATGGGTGATTGAGTATTCTTGTATGTGTCCACTCATAAAGGTATTCATTGTTTGGGAATATAGGGAAAGATAACACCGAGGATTGTCGGACCTCTTGAAATCGAAGTGCGTATTAGAATGTTGGAATAAATGTTGTATTTTCACTCTAAATTTACATATATTCAAGGATTATTTCTACTATACTAGTTTAAAAAGTATAATATAAATCAGTCTCATGTGATTAATTTGGATTATTTTCTGATAAAACCTGATTTATCATTATTTGACTTGAAAGTTTGAATTGTGTATTATCTAGTGATGGTGATTTGAGGAAATTATATACATTGGTATAAGTCCTTTTTAATAATTTTAATGATATAGGTAAAACTTGGGAGTAGAAGTCATGGGTTTTGGTAGAGAACCCATTCTTTTATTTATCAAGCATCAGGTTGAAATTCTGGGGTGGAATGTTTTCATAGTAGGGAGAATATTTACAACCATATCATTATTTGAAGGTGATATTTTCTCTTCTATTCATGTATAAAATTCCCCCAAATATATTCATATTTCCCCATTAATATTGAATAATTTTGGAATTATTTAGTGGAAAAAACAAAGAACACTGTTTCTATGCATGGTTTACTAAATTGTGTTGGAAAACCATTAACAATTTTCCTCCACATAAAAAATATTTTATTTTCCACGTTTTTTCATTCTGGGCATACCCAATTGCACAAATTCCATCCCTATTACATGAATTTCAAAAAAATTAATGATTAAAAGCTCCCATTTAGGCCATTATTTGAATATTTTTTGGTGGTGAAACTTCATGATAGATCAATTAAGTGATTCGTTATCTTGTATTATTCATTCTCATTACGGTTTCATCCCAATTTATGGATGTTACACTTTAAAAACATATATCTATTTATACCTAGGGTTTTATTTTTGGATTCATGGTACAATCTTATGGATTTTGGTTTGGTTTCACTCTATTGTGGTTGGGCGGTGGTGCATTTAATGTTTCTCAGTAGGATTTTTTGTTTTTGACATATAAGTTAGGTGATTCCATGTCTAGAAATTCATGGATGAATTTATATTTCTTTTAAAACCTGATTATCATATTTAAAAAAATTGAGTTGTTTATAAGTCATTTTTGGTAATGTTTATTGTGTATATAATTATAATGTCTCATTTTTAAATGAAAATGTTTGTTTTTCATGTGTATTCAATGTCATATAATTTAGGATTATTTGGTGATCCATGAAATTGTTTTTATTGAATTATGTCTAGGATTCCAAATCTGTTTGGGAATGGTATTAGTGTATATTTGAACATGATTATTAGGGTTTAAATGGATTTGAGCGCACCCAATTTTCTATTTCCATTCCATCTATTTTATAAAGAACAATAGTTCATGGGGAAAGTTTATATGGATAAAAAATTATAAATAATACAAGGGAGTCATTTAAGAGTTATTGTAAATTTTGTTTTTCTATAATGTGGAATTTTATAATTAGTTACAAAGAACATTGAATTTATCATATTATTTTTGTCCTAATTTTCATAAGATGTAGATCCAAAAAATCCTTAAAATGAAAGTGATTTAATAATAATTAATGATTTTGGATGTATGGATATTTTTATTGGGATTTATGTATGTAATAAAACAATTAATGTAATATATGTGTCTATGAACACAATATTTGAGAGTTTTGATCAGGGGAATCATATGTAATCTAGAAGATATCAATCATGGAGTATTCTACATTGATCAAAACATAGTTTCATCAAGGTAATATGAAATTCATATCAACCATGATGAAGAAGGAGATAAAGTTTACCCCATTAGGGGGAGGGGATTGAATATCAATTTGGTGTTCCTAGAATCCTAATAAAATATATAAGAAGAAGATCATAATGCTTTAAAACAAAATAATTTGTGGTCGGATCTATAAATTTACAAATAATAGAAGAGATTTGTTAAATGGTAATAAATACATTTAACCCTCACCCACTATAAATATGTGAAAAGGCATTGAATATAAAATAATTTAATCTAATATCAATAATGGTGATAACAACTCATTTAATTTAATGGAATTTTATTTATCAAAAAACAAAACAGTGAGATTGAATAGCTCATTATGCAATAATGCAGAATTATTTTATTTTTTGGTTATTAACTATTTTCAGTTGATAAAAAGTCAAGGAGTATGTAAAAAAATTATATTAATGAAGGATTTGATACCTAACTGTATTCTTTATGTTAATGTAGTACACATTAACACATCATATGACATACATAACATAGAGCTATATCAACAACATACACACGTAAGTTGTTCTAATTTATTATGTAGAAAATTGAAGTGATATATTTTATATGAAATAAAGTTATTATTAATATATTAGGATTCTTTATCCGATATTCTATATTAATATATATATAAAGTTTTATTACCATGTGAAGAAAAATCTATAAATTCCTCAAAGCATGATGGCGAATCTAGATAAATGGTCGACTCATGACTTGATTTATTTCATGATCAATGGGGATTGATTGAAATTCAATAAGAAAATTAATATATAAAATTATACCAATAAATTATACTCAAAGAAGATATAATAAATGTACAAAATGCATATATGCATGTTATGTGCATCCAAAAGAAGAGGTCTGGATTATATGACATGATGATGAAATAATATGATGAGTGTATCATGGAATTTAATTACTGGATAGTCTTATATAGTTAAACAATATATTAAAAACAATATATAATATATTTCCAAATTACTTATATTAATTTGATAATGACAATGGAAACATACATTTAAATTTTAGGTGTTTTTCATTGAATGTTTCCCTATATAATTTACTAGAGGAAAAAACATATAGAGCATGAGGAAGGGGGTGAGTTAACAAACTCTTAGTGGGTCTACACATATAATTTACACTATTTTCAATAAATTAAAATGTTTAATGTTTAGGAATGTTACTATTTTCATATATAATGAATATTTTTATTGTATTATACATAAACCATATAAATCATGGATGGTGGAGTAAGAGGCTGATGCAATGATATTTGTGGAATCACATTTACACCATATGATAAAGTTGTGTTTGATATAAAAATACAAATATTAGAGAGTCATTGAATCTAATAAAAAATGATTCATCTAAATCCAATGGTTTAGAGTAATGACTGTATAACTAGATGTCCAAAATAATGAATAAATGGAGATCTTTAAGGATTGAAGATGATCGAATGATATGGATATTAGATGATATGTTTATCAAATTAATACATGTTTAAAATATTAGTATAATAATTCGTTGGAATCATAATAAAGTTAATGTTAGTCGATTAATAGATACAATTATCATGTGATAAATAATATCAATGTATAAGATGATATTAATATTGGAAAATGATATAATCAAATAATAATTTCGTTAAGAGATGAAATACAAAAACAAGAGTCTGGAATTTTTTTGTAGAGATGAGTTTACAATAAAATATAGTTAAATGATTTTAGAGAATATTAAAAGATTGATAGGTTGTAGATGATTGGTGTGGATATAGTGTACGAACTAAATGATAAAGACACAAATTTTAAAGGAATTGATGATTTAATAGATATTTCATTTGAATTTTCTATGAATTAAATTTTTATAATGATAATGTCGAGGTAGATGTTAAAATTTATTAAGTTTCAAATATGATATTTTTTTACTATATTAAATAATTATAGATGAGTTGAGAATTTCGAAACCATGTTTTGTGTCGATTTATTAAAATTCGATCTCTCATGTATTGTTATATATTAATGGATATTATGTGGAAATAAATATTAGTAAGAGTCTCTATGTTTTAATAAAACTTGATTTTATAATACTAGGTAATTGTTGATTCAATAAATTATAGAGTCCATTTAAATACATAGATATGAGAAGGACTGTTTAGAACAAATTTTGAGAAGAAAATAAAATAGAATATATAACCATCGTTATGTTACTAGAAGTGTAGTAGTGTCAAAGAGTTCAGGATCTAAAACCTCATATTTAAAAGAAAACAGAGGTTTACATAATTATTAAAAATAAAATAATGAGAATATGTATAGCATTAGGATTAATGATTAGAAAATTAGGACACTAATCTCATTGGAAGAAGTGAATTTTCTAAAATTTTGTCACCAGAGGTAGGTAACAAGGAGGATTTGTGAGATATTTTACTGGAAGAATGTTTGGTAGGAAAAGGTTTATTCATGATCATGGATGATCATACATGATGGAAATAATGTAACATACTATATCAAAACGTTATAGTATATCGTGTATTATAAAATATATTCTATATTATATATATATTATAATGCATGAAATATTGATTTTTATTTCCATTTCGCAAAACAAATTTCTTCAATGGCTTCTGTTACACACAAGATTGAATCATACCTAATACTATTAATACTAATGTTGAAAATGATGACTATCTCCAAGAAGTTAAATTTTTGTTATGAGTATCAATTAATAAAATTTTAATATATATATTTGAATTAATTTTTTACACATTATTTATAAAATTACTTAGAAACCAAATGAATATAATTTTAATTATTTTAGAAAACTATTTTTCTTTCTAATGCCATTTTATCATAATACATTAAAATAACTACTATTAGTGAATTATAATAAATAAGAAAATATATTATATTATAAACTAATTTTTTTATTAACCATTATATTTTATGTTCATAATATAATAATAACCCCAAATTTAAACAGAAAAGATGATATTTTTAAAAAGTCAGTTTTATCACCGTTTAATGGTGTTCCTATATAAGAGATGAATTATGAATATTATCTAAATTTAATAATGAAAAATTATATTATTTTATTAAATTTAAATTTAAAAATTAGGTCAATTATACATATATTTATCAAATGTAGGTAATTGGAAATTTATTTACTTGTAAAATGGATATAAAAACATAGCATCATTTTAGACATTATTACTTTAAAACCCTGTATTTCCATCCCATGTATAGTAATAATTTTAAAATAATTTCTTCCACTACTATGATTTGAATTTTGTAAAACGTATTCTATATTGGGAAACATAATATTTTATATTTTATAATAATTTCAACATAAATTATTATTAAAAATATAACTAAATGTGATTAAAAATAATTATTGCGAATGAGAAGAAATGTTTTCTTAACAAGAGAAAAAATGTAAAACATAAGTCCCATAAAGACCTAATAAAATGTAAAAATAAATTTTCGTGAAATATTTCCACCCTATACTACATTCTATTAAATTGGGAAATGTATTTTAAACAATATAAATAGTAAAAACTTGAGTTCAATTCCCATTTAGAATGTTAATAGGAATGCCACTCATCATCCACTATAAAAAGGTAATCAACCGTCAAACATACCCAACTATTCAAGACAATTGGATAACCCACAATTTGATCAAATAAGACCATAATATTACTCCCCATAACCTATAATCATTTCTTTTGTAATATATTCATCCAATGTATCCCTTTGTTCAAACCAAAAGGAGTTACCCAATGAAGGCGTAATATCCTTTCTCAATATCTTTTATTCTATTTTCATTCTCCTCAAAACTGAAATATTATTGTTACATTGTCATATAATAACTTATCTATCTGGAATATAATTATTAGTTTTTATTATATGGTTTATACATACATTTACACAAACATCATCTTAATGGGAAACCGACATATCGTTTGTGTTTCACGAACTTCCGCATCACAAAAAATTGATTGTTCATTTTTGATTTGATGAATAACATCATGATAATGAATATGGAAAAACTTTTTTTATATAATTTATATTATATTGACAATGTATTAATACTTATAATACTGTTATATAACTCTTACCTTCACGCTTTTCATCTTGTGTAAATGTGATACCATCATTTGGGGAAGTGTGGACTACCACCTCTTCAAAGCGATGTGATATGTCACCCAGTACATGAAACAAATTAAGAATGGTTTTAATTATAATTATGTAAATTAATTGGAAAATTAATAATATTTAAGATATAAATATTTTTTATAAAATATATTATATCATTTCTTTTATTATGCTTTTCACACAGCTAAAAAGTTATATCATCATTCATGGACATGTAGACTACCGCCTCCTCAATGCAATGTGATTCCATTTACATCAAAATAATTCTATATTTAATTATATATGATTAAATAATATTTTATTTATGATATAATTATTGTTTTTTGAATTTATAATTTTACTAACTTCTTTTCTATGGTGATCATTGAATAATGGTAACATTTATAATGCGTACGTACGACCTACCGTCTCCATGACTATAGTGTTGGTTAATTTTTCATAACCATATTTCATGATTGCTTTTAAGAAAATAATTTATTTTTATATATGACAGCTATGTTATTAATATTTTTTTGAGATTAGTTTATAATTACTCGCTTGACCATAGTTGACTTACTAATGACATTTTTAACACATGATCCTAATTTGGTGACAAGATATAGTATAAAATTAAATATTTAATTAGTTATATAAATCACTGTAACAAGTAATGTAAAAGTAATAAAATACATTAAAAGGATCTAATAAAATTAACTAATTTATATATCATGATTATTCATGATGATAAAGATAGACATGACATTCCAAACTCAAGGTAAATGATCTATTCTAAATTTTATTTCGTTGAGGTTTATTGTAATTTGATGCACCAGGTTTTTTGGTGTATATACTACCATTTGAAATGATATATTCAAAATATTATTATTCATAAGATATTATATGTTTCATTTAATTTTATTAAATCAAGGGAATAATGATTCCAAATGTTTAAATGTGTTGTGGGACACATGGGAATGTTTAATGATTACTTTACCGAACAATGTTTATAGTCTTCCTAAAATGGTATTTCTATTTAGAAAAATCAACAACAATTATTGACACATATTCTATACTGGTGATTTATTTATAATTAACAGTTAGTTATTCCATAATGTTATTTTATGATATGGGATATTTTTTTATTAATTTAATACATTATTCTATATATATAATGTTTAGGACATTTAAGACATGGGTGGGACCTTGTTTTAAATATCCAATCGATACATTAGTTGTATCATGTCGTGATTCAGTTGGAAAAAATATATGGTTTTTACAATATATTAAAAATCATTCTTTGAATGGTCTTGAAGGTAATGGTATGATGCACCTAGGAAACATGCAGCCAAATAATTAATCATTAACATCATTCAGGCACAGATACTATTTATCAACAATATATTTCATTGATATATATATAGATTCATTTCATTCTCATTTTAACGATTAAATTTATGTGTTTTAAACTTATTATATTTTAATAATAATTATTCCTTATCTATTTATTTTAGTGGTATGTGTTTTCAATTTTGTGATTTTCTATGTGGATTTAATCTCATAAATTATTTATTTCTTTCAATCTACTTACCCTTACTAATAATTTGAGGTCCCTATTATTATTTATCGTTTTCCAAATTAATGAACAAAATTAATTTTTTTATATAACCTTATTTTGTATCTTTTTATTATTATTTTTAAATGTATTATAGGAAAAATATATTTAATATATTTTCCCAAAATAAAAAAACTATTCGGTTCATTGTGATTTGATGCATATATCAGTGCAAGTGTAATAAAGTAATCCATCAACTCTAAGATAATGTGGTCATTGAATTATAGTAGGAATCAGATAAAGATTAGTAGAAACATGGGGAACATTATTTATAATACTTATTTTATGGATCATAACCCAAATATAGACCTTGAAGATATGTATATAAGAATATACTAGATTTTTTATGGTAGATATTATGTGGGTATTCCTAGAAATACATCATTTTCAAGATACTACTAATTGTAGTTGTTATAGAATAGATGAACATGGAGGGTAACAACATTGACAATGTGCATCGAGCCTGAATCGAACATAACATAGTACAAAATAATGGACCTTACTCCTCAACTGTTTTAAAACACTCAGGGAATATGACTAGGATAACTTTCATTTCCATTACAATCCATTATAATGGATTTTGATGTAATGATATCCCCTAAGAAACCAAAATTATAATTATGAGAATATATAGGTATAAAATTTTCAATTTATGTTTTATATTTTAATATTTCGGTATTATACATTATGATACATAATGTTTTGATCTAATACTGTATATTAATTTGATTGGAAATGGTGCATGGAATGAATAATGATATCAATACTCATGGAAATTATAGAGATTTATTAGCTGAGGAAAACAATATCTCTTTAAAATTATGTGATAATGATATGCATATATTAGGTAAACATAATTAACAAATAAATGTTTATATCTCCCATATAGAGAAACCAATTTTATAGTGATATTATTCACTGTAGGACTACATTATGTGAAAGAGGCCTCCATAAATTAGTGTGTATACTAAAAATTAGCGATTTATCAATATATTATGTCATTGTAGAATATATTCATTGAATTGGGGTGTGGTGAGAATGAAATTTTTTCACTTATGGTGAATTGTTTCAATAGAGATGCAGTTCAATAGTGGTTATTGATCTATAAAAATAGTAATGATGAGAAAAAAACATATTAATAGAGGTTTTATAAGTATGAATAAAGTGTTGTGGAGTAGGAAGATACCTTTACATTGTTATAAATGTATGATATAGATTTCAGGAAAACATTGAGTGCAATATAGAAAATTTAATTGACAGACATAATCCATGTATCTGAAGGGAATTATTTTCTAAAAAAATTTCTTCATAGAAAGAAATAGTTTTTTATTCTATCAATATAGAAAAAATAAATCTAAAATCTTATGGATTTAAAGGGATGTAATAGAAGAATAGAAATGAAGAGAAAAATAATATATAAAGGGAATAAGTTAAAGATGGGGTTTTCAGCATTTTCTAACTATAGAATGAATCACCAAATAAAATTTCTCGAAAGGATTGGGTGTTTTTGATATGTTCATGGAAAAGGGTCAACATGAATATGAATGTTAATGGAATAAGGAAAATATTTCCATTCACTGTTACAGTTCATGTAGATGGGGCATTCAAAAAATAAATTCCCCAGGTGTCGATGACATATAGCTCTGAAGAAGATAATGGATAAAGTTTAAGAATATATTATTGACACAAACTAAATGTTATGATTAATTTAATTATGTATATGGATCAATAAAATTTGTGGTAAAAAAATTTATTTATAATATTCTCACCATAATAATTATTATATATGAAAGGATTGTGTTATAATAAGTTTTCATTAAATATTTGAGATAATATATTAAATGGTAAAACGAAATGTGACTTATTATCATGTTAATATTTTCTTAAAACGCATTGATGAGGTATTTAGAAACCATAATATCTTCATTATACTATGATAATGATGTTCGAATAAAGTGTTGACTGATCTGGCTAACATAAATTGGATAGTACAAGATACCAAGGATCTAATTAATGATTTATGAAAAAGTGGTCTAAAATATAATTAATGGAATTTTTTTTGATTTTTAAATGATATCTAATAATATTTTTCTACTTAATGAATAAGGAATAATACATATTCCAGGTAAAATATTATCGTAAATAAATTTAATATCAAATTTCAAGTGAAAAAATGATTATAATTTCACATGTTATGTATAAAATGATTAAATTGATATTTTATATTGATTGAAGGTGAATGATATGTTAATTTTGAAAATTTAGAGCCCTTCTTTCTGATTAGTTTGATCATAATCTCAAGGAAAAGATAACCAATTATTAAATGGTTTATGTTGATATTTGGATGATGTTTTACATATTCATGTATTATATCAACAAGTGATGCAACATAAGGTTGAATATTAACAAGTAATAGTTCATGGTACAATCAATGATAATTTTTGTGTTTACTGAATCATTTATTTACTTATTTTATTAAATAATTAAATAAATATACACCTCTAGGAAAATGTATTTAAAGAAAATCTTCTTCCCGTTATCATCAATTTTTTTATATTAATAACCATTTTTTACAACATTGGTTTATGGATTTCGGGTCAAAAATATTCTCTTTAATATGTCCATTATTAGTCTCTGTTAAAATATGATATTTATATATTTCTTCCATAACATTTTTTTCACTAATGTTCTCTAATTTGAAATCATTGTTTTGTGATTTTCACAACTTAGTGTCTATATAAATGTGAAGTTGTGTTGTTAACCATTTTTACAATGTAGTTTTTCAATATTAATTTATTTAAAACATAAATCCATTGATTACTAATAGAAAAATTATATTTCAATGATTAAATTTACTTAAGGTGTGGATAATGTAACACCCTGAAATTCTAAAGTAAGAATAATGTATTTAATAACATGTAAGAAACACAACAACAAAGGATTAAGGGAATATTATATACAGAGAAATTATTGTAAATATTTTATTTCATATAAATTCAATCTATTATATATAATTTTTTAACCACACAACATTGAATTTATCTTTTGTTACATGCAATGAGTTTCTACAACAGATTATATTAGATGTAATACCAAAACTTACAGAATAATATAATTATTTTTATTATTCAAAATGATCATTATCATGAAATTGATAATTTTTTTTATAAATAGGATTTAATATCTCATAAAAATATATATGTTCAAAATCAATAGTTTCTAATTATTTATAAGTTAATATTGAAACCAAATGAAATTAAATGGAATGATTTTATAAAAAACTATTTTAATTCTCTAATGTAATGTCATCGTAATAAATTAAATTAATTAATATTTGTTAATGATATTAAATATATATAAAAATATATTATATTAAATTATATATTTATTATATTTATGAAATATATTTTATTGGCATAAGATAATAAAAACACATTTTTGCACATAAACCAGTATTTTTATAATGTCAGTTTTATAACCTTTTAATGGAGCACATATATTAAATTTTATTTTTAAAACATTTAAAATTTTAATATGAAAAAATAAACATCATTTTTCCATGTTAAATGTAAAAATAAATTCCCTGTATATTTTTGGTATTTTTTATATGATTTCTCATTTTTTTATCAAGAGTAAAGAGTACTCTATTTAATTTCAACAATGTTTTATTATCTTATTTATTTAGAAGGATAAATACAATTTTTTGAAAATATATATTTACTACTTTTTACATATAGTAATCTAATTTAGGTAATTGGGATAAATTTCACATTACAATTGTATATTAAAAAATTGCATAAATTTGAAACATTTCACATGAAAAACACACATTATCATCTCATCTGTGAGATTTATTTTAAATTAATTTTTTTGAACATATGAGTTTTTTTAAAAAATAGATTCCATATTTAGATTAAATAAAAATTATAATGCTTAAAAATCTCAATTTTGATTTTGAATAATAATATTAGTCGAGGTGATTAAAATTTATTACAATGATTAAGAGAGACGATTAAGAGAAAAATGTGTATAAAAAGAGATCAACCCTTTAACTTAAGACCATAAATCACATAAAAACATGTTTGAAATATATTTTATTGTAATATTTCTACAATATAATACATTTTATTATATTATTACCATTATTTAATCCACTTTCAGATGAAATAGCTTGATTAGAATTATCTTAACTATATTTGTAAGAATGACACTCATCCTCTACTATAAAAAATCACTCATCCCTCATAGTTCCTTACACATATCTAGCCTTTTTTTAAATGAATATATACATAAATAATATAAAAATATCAATACCCTCAACATAGATTCCTCCAGTTGGTCATAAATCCATCCATGAAATCCATTTAGTGCAAACCAAACAGAGTTATCCAATAAAAGGTTACATTATTTTTCAAGATCATTTATTTTACATTGACTTCTAACCTCCATATAATATTTTTATTCAATTATTTTATAATCAAAATAGGTTCATTAATAAATAGTAATGGTTTATTCTATGTTTTTTATGGAAAATTTTCAATACTTCCTTCTAATGTGTATTGGACCTACCATTCATCTACAATGAACTACCACCTTGCAATACAATGATTGTTCTCTTTCTATTACTGACTCTCATGGTGATAATTTTAAGTGGAAAACTATTTGAATATGATATGTATGATATTTATATTTATTAATAAATATTTAATTTTTATAAAACATTTATTTTCATGAGTTTCATCTTGTGTAAATATGATAACAACATTTGTGGAAGTATGGACTGCCAACTCCATAATGTGATGTGACATGTTCATACATTATATGGAATGTATTAATGATTTTTTAATTAAAAATATGTTCAATATATTACATATATCTAAAATTAATCCCGAAATTAAATTTATGAAAACATAAAATATCTTTTTCATTTTTATACTTTTCAAACACTAAAAAAATGAAAATTTTGTTCATAGATTTGTGGACTACCATCTCCTCGATGCGATGTGATTCCTTTTAAATGACCAGAATTATATATATAATTATATATGATGAAATAAAATTGTATTTTGATATTATTATAATTTTGGAATGATTAAATTTTACTTAATTTCTTTTAATAATGATATTTTAAAAAATTGGAATGATACTCATGCGTGCTTTCGACCTATCATCTCCATGATTATAACATATGTTACTTATTAGAAAAAATAGTTCACAATTTTTATTAAATATATAATATATATATAAATATTAAAAATATTTCAATATTATTATTCTTTATATGTTTATATTTTTCAGTCATTGACCATAGTACATCGTCAAATATTGATTTTAACAACTGAACTAGACTTCGTTAAAATAAACAATGTAATCAGAATTGTTCATGTAGTTGTATAAAAGAATATTCCACATTATGTGAAAGTAAAAATAAACATGATAACTGTTCTGAAGAAACTAAATAAATAACATATATTTCTTATCTATGAAGATAAAGACACATGCGACATGTCAGACTCATGCTACGAGATTTCATCTCAATTTCATTTCATTAATGGATACTGTAATTGTTTGGACCATGTTTATTTTTGTATGATGTATATACTAGCCATTCACACATTATATCATGAATCCACATATTCTAATAACGTTATATGTTTCATTTAATGTTATTAATTCAATTATATTATGATTCAAAATGTTTGAAATAGGTATGTGACACTTTTGAATGTTTAAATATTATTTTTCTCAAGAATTATTTAAATTCTATTTTCATATTATTCCCATTCATCATGATCAATAACCATTATTTATACTTTTCATCCACTAGGAAATTTAGGATAAATCAATATAATTTATTCAATATGACTATTTTACTATAATTAATAATTTTTATTAACTAATTCTATGATTAAATATATAAAGAATACCTTGGATATATACGACTTGGGTCGGGACCGATTATAGATTTCCCCTCAATGCATCGATAGTCTCATGAGACAAATCATTTAGAAAAATTACATAGGTTTTAATATGATATTGTAAAGCATTTTGTTAATTGTATTGATGCTAATCGTACCATGTACTTAGGAAATATGAAGACTAATAATTAAGAATTTCAGTCATTCAGACTTAGTTACTATTTATCTTTTACATTTTAAATTAAATCAAAATTCTAATTAAATGGAATGCATTTTTATTTTCTTACCAGTACATTTTGATCACCACATATACATTATTCAATGGAATGGTTTATGAGTCATTTACCATTACATGTTTATTTACACTCACACATTCATTATTTCTACTTCATTACATACCCTTAATTCGAATATACACTCAACATTGTTATTTTTACTTTCCCCATGTTATGAAGAAGATTCATTTTAATGAGTTTCAAGGATTATATTTTTTTCATTTCATTATGTATAATTTTTGTATTTTATTTTCACAATGTATTATGGGTATCATATATGTAATTTTATATTCCCAAACTACAAAACATTTTTGTACCTTGGGATTTGAAGATTGTGTCTATGCTAATGTAATAATGTAAGGCACACTTTCTCAGCATATGGGGTCATGGAATTAATTCACTCACCTATTTAATATGGTGGATATATACTTTGGTAATATGGTGAACATGTGGGTTATGTATAATAAATTGTCACACGCCATGTAATTGATAAATATTACTATATTGTCAAATATTTTTCTCATAATAATAATAATATAATTAAAGTATTTGGTTCTCACATTAACCCCACACCTTGTAAAAATTTTTTTTAAAAATTTCATTAATTATTTAAAAGTTTTTCATGTTGTAATATATGTTTATGAATGCATTACAAAATCTTTACCTTTAAATGACTACATAGGTTTAAACAAATTAATCGGGGTAAAATATTATGTTGGATTAATTTGGATAATGATTGTTACACCTAATTCACTCCACTCAATGGGACTACATGGTCTTCTATGACACATAAATTATTAAATTAAAATTTATTCAATTTTAAAAGATTAATTATTTAATTCAATTATACATTAAATTTATAAATATTTTATTACTATATAAACATATAAATATTATAAAATATATTAATATATAAATAATTTATCAATTATGCTACTAGATTTGATAAAATGTTCATTTAGCAACATGAAATAAAACTCTCGCAATAGTAAAATTTAAACCATTTCTAAAATAAGAAATTAAAGAAGTCATCTATTATTTGTGATTTATTTTAGAGATGGTAAAATTTTTTAATAGTGATTATAAAATTTGATGATAAATGCCTACATTATTTCTCATATTTTTTATGCAGTGTAATTTTCTATAAATTTAAATAACCCTCTATGATTCCAACATGAATTAATATATTGATTTTGTAATTATGGAGGTTTTGGGATATATATATAGCTCAATAATCCTCTGCTCATGAGAGTGTGACATACTCTATATTTGAACCCGATAAATAAAATATAATAAAACAACATTATTTTTTCTAATTTAAATATGAAATATACAATATAAAAAGATCATAAATTGATTATAATTGGTTATTAAATAACCAGTGATAAATAGGATCATAGATAACCGGTGATAAATATTGTTATATTGACAGGTTAATAAAACATGGTTTAAAAATGGATTAAATGTAAATTTTTATTATTTAAAATTTATTTTTGTAGTTATAATATATATAACATTAATATACATAATATAAAAATTATAATTATAAGGATATAAATTTATAACATTCATAATAAAATATTAGAATGATTTATTCTATTTTTTATTCATTAATTCAAAGTGAATAACACATTCATGGAGAGTTTTAGTTATAGAAAAAAGTAGATTTTACATCATTGATGTTTTCTTAAAACAAATGATTAAAATTCATTTAATGTATTTTATATTAATAATAAATACAAAATCCATTTAATGCTTGTTTTTAACATCATGTATTTTTGTAACTGATGTAATCTTTTTATGTGTTGGATTTAACTTTAGTTATATAATAATCACTTTTAAATGTGACATTTATGATTTTTATTGTATTAACAGCATTAAAACCCAAGGATGTTAAATTAATTTGTATAATAATTGATTTTATATTTCACCATTGAAATATTTTATTATATAAATTATGTTTAAACATTATAAACAATTAAAAAACATGTGTCATTCTTTTCTTATGAATATTTTGATATACGATTTAATGAAAACATATGTTATGGGACTAGTATGTTCCATCTCTCTTATTCTACAACCACATTACTATACTTATTGTGAAATTCCACCCTATCAGTTATGTTTTATCTTCTTTGTCATAGATCTACTATTCCTGACTACATTTATATAACCCCAACCACGATTCACATGTCCAATCTGTGTTTCACTGTCATATTAAACTATTCTCTATTTTTACTATCACACTTCAATTACTAGTTTTATGAAATATTGATTCCTCTGTTGATCATGGATCTACTAAAAATTCTGTATTTTTTATTACATCTAAATACATCCCATTTTTTTAAGATTAATTAAATTCTTCTATATTCTAATTTGTATTTAAATTTTTATTATTAACATAAATATTTTATTTATTTATTCTATGGTATTCATCATTTAATTGTATAAATTTTATATTTTTATTAAATTTTTATAAGTTTATATTATATTCTTCATTTGATAATAATATACAAGAATTTTTTTAAATATATATAAATTTATAATCATTATAAATGTGTGTAATTTTAAAAGGTTAGCGGCTACTATAAATGATTATTTGATTATACAGAGTTATATTTAGATTATTATATTGTTTTGATATATAAATGTTTATAAATAAATTATAATTTGATAAATTATTTTGATTACATGTTTTTATATTTTTTTATAGTTTTTTGTTATATTTTAATATATTTTTATGATTTTTTATTTGATTTAATTATTTTATTTGTGCTTTATTTTTTTAATATATTATTTATTTGGTTACCAGTATTATATTAATATCTTTATATATTCATATATTATGACTTTATATATTAATATTTAATATTAATATACATGTTTTATATTTTCAAATGTTTATATATTTATATCTATATATTTATAAAATGTCTCTATTTATGTTTATGTTTAAATATTTATATATGTTTAAATATATTTATAAGTTTATTTATTATTTTTGTCAAATAATAAATAGTAATTGGATAATTTCATTATAATGTTGTGATGCATATGAGAATGGAATTGATAATTTTTTGTAATTTTCATAACAGAATATTTTAATCGAGGAATAATTTTCTATCCATGAACGATGTTTTTTAATATAAAAAATTTAACCTCCATATAAATCAAGAAATACGTAATTTCTTAATGATTTAATCATTGTTATAGACATGTAACTAGGCATGGTAAAACAAAGAAATGTGTGAATCATTCATTTATGATGATATTTAGATCAATATAATATATCATCTTGATGAGGATAATCATGATGAATTAATTATAAATGAAGTAATTTCTTCCATTGAAAAAACAACAAATAAAGAAAAAATTTATAGAGATGATGAAAACCAATGATCCATGGTTTAACTCAGTGTCATCAATAGTGTTGATATTAGTTGACAGAGATGAAATAACTTGTTAGTGTGATAATAATTTTTCTAAATTATTTATATTATTGAAAGATATACACCTTAAAGGAAAAGAGATTCCAAATTCAAATTTTGATATAAGAGAATATTATTTATAATGATTCCATGATATAACAATATAAAATCAATTCCGAATGAATAAATGTTTTATAGTAATGATTATGGTCATTTTTTTAAAGTTATTATATTCATGTTATATGCATATAAAATGGATGAAAAATAAAATTTTGATTCACTTTTATGGAAAAGAAACAAAAATTGTAATAATGATATATAAGTCCCCAATTGAATAATCATTTCAATAATTTATTTGAAATTAAAAAATTGCTGAAACATGATGAAGTAGTATATAGATTATTCAATCCATGTTGAGAAAGTAAAAATTCATTTTAATTCACCCAAATTGAAATGATTTGATCAAAAATTTTCATCCTCCAAATGAAGAAGATTTCTCGAAAAGGGAATATACACATGTAACTACCTGAGATCATTGAATAAAATTTTCACTAAAATATATTGTTATTAAATGGGACATTTGATTCTTTATATTAAATCGAAATTTTAATTTAGAAAAATATATGTTTATTTTATATGATCAGAACATATAATTTTCAATTTGGTTGTATTTCATTTTGAAATTTTTTTAATAGAAATTTTGAAAAATTGTGAATTATCTATCATACAATAATTAATAATATTTAATGATGTGTATAATTCTATATCATTTAACAAGAAAAAAATTCTTATCTAAAGTATTCAATTGAAAAATAAATGATGATAGTAATAAATAATTTTAAATTCAAAACAGTTCAACAATAATGTTATAATTTTAATATTAAAATATAATTTATTTAATAATTTAAATACTATGACTTTTTAAATTGTATGTTGATAAATGTTATGAATAATACACAGTTTGAATGTTGAACTATACCAATTTTTACATATTGTTGTCATTTGGGGGGGGGGGGGTTAACCGTTTGAATAAAATATCCATACGGTATGCAAAACCATTGCGTTGTGTTGTGTTAGGATTCACATATACCAAATGTTTATAAATAAACATTGGTATTGGTTATAAAACATACAGATTCTAAATTGGCTTTTAAATCCATTGAGATAGATAATTACCAACTGTTTTAAACATTTTTCCTATAATGGAACATTGTGATGCCAATGGTTGTTGAACTATTTTCATACAGTATTTAAATGGATACATACAACCCTTGGAACACATTACATGTCTAAGGAAATTAAAAGTATATCATAACTATTGGTAAAGTATTCACGCTGATTTCCAGCTCCACAACAGATCACAACATTAGCTCTAGAATTACAGACATAAACCTACAAATTGAAGAAAATATATAGAGCCTTGCACAGAGAAGCCAATATGTATTAGCCTCCAATTATTACACACACCAGCCTACGACATTGAAAAAATTTCACAAAATAGAATCATATTAAAAAACCATATCATACAATATAAAAAATTCTATAAAAACACTAAAATACTATATAAAGAATTTTTAAAACTAATATCTAAATGTGATTTATATTCAATTTTATGGGGTTCTAGAATATGTGGTGACCCAGAACAAACACACTATATTTTCAGGGATTGGACAATTTTGATGAAATCATTGTGGGTTTGGTGACCTAAAACATTGGACGACAATAAAGTGATTGTCATGGAATGAGCATCACATGTGAGAAGAATCTTATTACAAGTTGAGTGTATTGTTTCAGAAGACATAAACATGTGTAAAATTATGTTTTTACTATCTCTTTGATTAATGAGGTATGAACACACCAAATCTTTTCTTTTTTAAATTAATGTATCATGTTTAATGGAGGATGGGAGTTTTGATTACTGAAGTAAATTTAATAACACTCTTATGGTGGAAAGTGATTTAATAGTTATGGGCATGTGAATTTTTTGGTGGGAGGGCCATGAGATTGTTGATTGAACCATGTGATGTATTTATAACATTACGTTACTGGTGAATATGTGGACCCAAATACATAAGGGTTCTATTGTGAATTTTCTATATAAATTGATATGTGATAATGGGTGTAGTCTGAGCATGACTGTTGGATTCAGGATGGCTTCTGATGATTTTACAGAGGAGATAACATTTGGAATTATTTAAATACATTAGAGTGGGTACTTAAATTACTATGGGGTTCTTTTATAATTAATTTCTTTATGATTGGATTTATAGGTAGTGTGTATGTAGTGAAAACCAACAATTTTCATGAAGGGATTTTTCATTTTTATCTGATTCTTTTTGCATGAGTTAGATTGTGATGATCCAGAGAATTAATCTTTTGAATCTATTTTGGTATGAAGGGTGTGTTTTGAGTGTTGGATAAGTATTTTTTAGGAATAAATAAATTGTTCAACTTTTTATTTGATGGTTAATGCTTGCCCATTTTAGCATGATAAATATATGAATGTGTCGATAATTTTATAAGGATAGCGTTCATAGACATTAATAGGTGAGGTAATTGAGAACCAAATGGATTGGGTTACTAGACCACGAGAATCATTTAATTGTAGTAAATTCCAATAGTGGGTGGAACCCATAGCAATGAATTAGCCTGGTTAGTTATAATCAATAAGGGGATAACCACAAAATAATTTATTAATCGGGGATAATTCTCATGTTAAGAATTTGGTGACTAACCAATGTTTAGAGAAGTGGTGCCTTTAAAAATAGATCTCTATCTAGAAGGCTGAAATCTTAAAAGATGGATAAATTTGAAGTGCATAATCGATGTAAGGACTATTAGAGAAGGATGAACTCCACTTAGTATTCCTTATTGTCACTAGTATCTAGGATGTATTTTTGGGTTTCCCATCAATATGATGACAAAATGTAGCTCTCATAGTGCCCCTCCAACAAACTAATTCGCCCACACAACTGCACACCCATCCTCCTCGTGGAAGCCCCCACCCCATAGACCGACCCACCCCCTTGGACAAAAACCAACCCATGTACAACCAAAACCCTGAAAATACCGCCCAACCCTACACACCACCCACACCGTAGAAATACTCACCCCCTAGACAACCCCCCTATTGACACACACCCCAGGGATAGTACCCCACCCCATGTGAAGACAACCACACCCATAGAAAACCACACTGACATTCACACCACCCACCCCTATATATCCTCCCTACTGCCCACACCCTAGACAACCCACCCCCCTCTCAACACCCCCTAGACACCCCTCATCCCCGGGTAGGACCCCCCCCCCCCCCCGCCACACCCCACCTAGAAATCTCACACATCCTTTTCCCTTGACAACACCACCCCTCCAATCATGCACACCCCTCCTCACCTTCACAACCGACACCCCCTCCCTACCTGAACAACACCACCGAACAACCCCCACACCCCCACCCCCTAATGAACCACACGCCTGGATAGTTGACACCCCCTTCAGAACCCACCCCCTGGACATCCTCAACCTCCCATTGAGAACCACCCACCAGTCCCCCTGGACACCCCACACTACCATCTCCCTAGACTGTATACCCCCTCCAAAATTTCAAACTCCCTCCTTTCCGACACAACCAACACCCCCTCCATAAAAAAATGAAATAAAATCATTTGATAGTTTTTACTCAATAAAATATGATATCAAATCAAAAACAATCAAACACCATTTAATTCATTTCAGAATGTCTCAATGGAATTTATTAAATTCTTATAGAGAATGATATTATATTACAAACAAGAAAACATGAATTTAAAAATAGAAACACTATCTTATAATCTCAATAGACACATATCAATGATTTTTTCTCCATGATTAAACCCTAAACATTTGAACCCTGTGATTACTCAAAATGACGTGGATGAACCTTAAAGTTCCAAAAAACAATAAAACTATAATATTCCAATCAAAATATCCCTAGTTCTAGAATGACCCAACATTTGATAAAATAAGTCAAGGTAATCATTAAAATGACTCTAACCAATGGAATTACATGTATCAAAGGAGAGTCTTGAATCATGATTTCACAGAAACCAAATGAAAAAAGAAAAAATAAATGGGGGAGAAATATTTAATACATATACATTAATATAAGTTCCTTGAACATCAATTCTCAGTAATATCAATCACAACACATCATCAAACATAAAATAACAATAATATCATTCAAAAATGGGATGGATCAATCTATCCTTCATCACCATCTATATCATCACCACCATCCTCAGCCTAATCCATGTCCTCATCTCTATCCCCATAATCATCCCCACCAAAATCCCCACCACCATCCCAATCATCATCCTCGGCATCCTATTCTCCCTCATCCTCGCCCTTTTCCTCAACATTATCCAAACCCTCACCCTCTTCTTCACCATATACTTCATCATATACAAAAACAACATTATATAAACCACAAAAAGAACTACCATAAAGTTCATTATATAATAAAAACATCAAATACATACATAAATAGAAATCCACATTGTCATTTGGTTTAATTAAAGGACATACATCTTTCTTTTATTTCATGAATTCATCATTTTACCCTTTAGTTTATTATTCATATTATGTGGCCCTTTTTTCTAAATGTTAATAATGTCCCACAATTTTTTCCAACTTCGAGGAAGTACAAAAGGTACCTGATGAGGGGAAATACCTATGAAAGACTATACAATTCCCAGGTCGGTAGCATACTCTTCTAGGGTGCTCATCTACCAACAGAAGATGTAAATTATCATTGGTAAAAAAATTGTTAGCTTTCTCATTTGAAGAGCATCCAAATCAGTCTGTTTCAAATTTTAATATTATATTTTGTAATAAAATAGTTCTTATATTTTGAAATCGTCATTGAAAAACATTATATTTTGTGTTTAGTTTTGTTGTTAACAAGAGTTCCATTTCTTCTTTCTACTCGAGAAAAAATGTTTTTCTTGAGGAACACATCCTCCAATATTAAATTCCTTCATCTGCAATGACATTGAATATAGGAAACCAAAATTGAAAATAATTTTCCAATAATTAATTTCATAACTAAGTATATATTAAAAAATTATCAATTCAATAAATTATAGAGGAATCAATAACAATTAAATGAAATAATGGAATTATAAATTGACACACCTTCTTCATCACATGATCTGACATCATTGTATACCTCACAATGTGATGTTATTTTTGAGCATCAATTATTTAGATTAATTTTTTTGAATAATTTGTAAAAATAATTCTATAATAAATAAGATATTATTTATGAAAATATGAAAATTCATATAAATACTCATATGTGATTAAAACCATAAACATGATGGTCATCTAATTCCTAATAATTTGGAGATAATGATCTATCAGGAATTAATCCACAATAGGTACCACCTAAAACTCTATTCCAAATCTTGCAAACTAGCCAATATGTAGCCCATGATCATTGCCTCTTTAAAATCACATAATTTTTTTAGATGTGCTGAACATGCACCCTCACCATCAGGGAAATCAATCTGATTCTGACACAAAAATATTAATTTATATAACTGAAAAAAATAATATATTACATTAAATCCAACTGATATTTTTACCCACATTAGTGGCCAAGCATTATCCTTGAATCTGTTTTTTAAAATTTCTCAATGAGAGTGGGAAATCATGAATGGTCTCTGAGTATTTGAAAGGGCTGTGAAAAAACTCTAACACTGCTTCCTTATATTTTCTACTATTTGATTATCTTCAATATCGTGAACCATCAACAGTGTGTAGTTGTTCCATGACCTCACACATGCATATACTCCCCTACTGATAACTCTTAATAGTATATTTATATGTTATGAATCAAAAATATTATATCAATACATGTTATAATGAAAATAAATTTTGATATAAAAAATTGTTAGGGTTCTATAAATATTCCTACGACAGTCTGATCCGAGGGAACCTCTAGATCTAGAGAAACTGAATGAACACCCTGTATAGGTAGAGTGGGTCTAAGTTTATGCTCTACGGGCAGAAACTATACATAGCAGGAATCAGAGAAGATGAAATGCAGAATTTCAGGGAGACATAATTTAATGTAATTGAAGAAGGTATGGATGGTTGAAAAAAGGCATAACATGGATGTGGAGTGGGAATCATCATTAAAAATTCTATTGATGGTTGAAGAGGCTAAGATGAAAAGGGTGGTGAAAACAATGGTGGCATAAATATCCCATGATTCCCTAAGGACACAATAGGATTAGAATTTGAGATAAATGGTATGTCAGTGGGAGGGGTAGAGTCAGATCAGGTATGCTAACTACATCATGTATCTCTCATACCAACGGGCTAAGAATTGCGACCAATACTATGATATTTATTAAATAAATGTCACTGAAGAGGTGGATACTGCATAAAAGAATAAAAAAATTATTCACAAGACATTATATATTATTAAAATAATTTTATTTGAAATAAAATACTCACAACAGACTCAAGTTGAGGAACACCTATCTCAGTAGTGCAATATTTTTTATAGGTCATCAATTTTTTCGCATCTCATCAATCAATTTAATTTCCCAAATTTGAAAAAAATGGAAGTACATAGAAAATTATAATAATAGTTAACTGAAAAAATATATAAGATAGGGGATATAGGTAAATATGGGTTATTTGGTCAAGCATCCTTGGTCACTAAAACATTGAAATGTTCACCATGTTAGATATGTTCGTTTCCTAGGTTTTAATAAAGTTAAATTCTAAATTAGAATATTAAATAAAAATAAAATTATAACCAATATTTAAATTTCACATTATCATCAAGTATGATACAAGAAATCTTAAATCTATATTAAATCAATTTTAATAGTAACAACCACTGCAACCCATGTTGATATAAACCATAAAAATTGAGAACATGGATGACTGATTATATATATTTCTCACCACAAATTTTGTTTAATAATCAACTGTAAAATTGAGATATGGGAGTAATCAAATGTAATAAATGGATTTATTCTATTGGTAGTAGGTATGGATTTAATTCCATTATCACCATCATAAAAAATATTTTAATCAATTACTTCTATAATGACACCATATTCGAGGGGATGATGATCATTGAAATAATAATATTAATTATCCATTGATTATAACACAAATGTTTCATTTGTAAAAAGAGTGCGAGTAATATCAATTAATTCAGATCCACAATTATCAAAAACATTTCCCTGCATAATCATCGAATAAAACTATTGAAATTTCATCATAGTGACTCATCTATGAGAGTAACAATCCAAATTTGTTATTTTTTCAATGACTCTATAAGAACATATATTTTCAAATAGATGGCTACTATCTGATGCACATTCATTACTATATGTTTTGGTAGTAACCATAACACCGCCATGTTTTATTGTCAAGTCCTTTTCTCATTTAGTGATAATTAATCCACTCGATTGAGAAAAACTAATTTACAGTCACAAACCATTGTATTAGGACTGAAATCCCAGGAACTGATTTATTTAGATACTGATTCAGTAAGAAAAATCAATACCTAAAATATAATAGAATATTAAAAATCATTAAATATTTATTTAATTTTATAAAACAACTATATTTTTACATTCAATATTAACCAAGAAGATAAGTCTTTTGTATGAAAAATATCTATCATTCTCAAATATAAAGAATAATAGTTTCTATTAATCCATTCATTATGTTCACTATAGATAAAAATAATAATAGTTTATCAAATTTTTATGATATAAATCTTCATTTTACATACCTGATGTAGTCATTGAACAAAATATAGTAAAACAAAACTTTCTGATGTTCCATATCCCCCTCTTTGATGATTAATTTTGTCAATGTATTTGATCTATGAATTCTTCTTGACTGAGGATGTGATGGAAAAATATGTTCGATTTTCTCTATATATGATTATTAATTTCTCATTGGTATTATTAGACAATAGATTAGAAATACATACTTTCTAGATAAATTTCATTGTTCACGATAGATCCTTTGGGTTGATTCTAGTTTCAGAAAACATATTTTAATGTGTATATATATTATTATGATGGATACATATAATTAAATGAAATAGGTCCTCTAAGAAGTATTTGATGAGAATATGGAATTTATGATTCATCTTGTATTTGAATCATGTTGGAAGAAATATTTTCTCCAACACAAAAAAAAGTAATGGGGCATCTTCTATCATTTTTTACAAGATATTTTTGTAAATATTTTTAGAACAAGGATCTAAAAAATTCACTACCGAAGAACAACCACCCGTACATTATTGGGAAAAATATGAAAGTTTTCTATTGGAATCAACTCCTATAGATTGATATGATAATCATGAGTCATTAATGATATTATCTTCATCACTCTTCTATTGAACTATTTAGATATGTTGGTTGGAAAACCATCATGAACATTAATAGTGTCTATTAAATATAGAAAATTAAATTGTTATGTAGTTATCATAAAATAATAAACACATGAAACATTCCATTTACATTAATTCATACAAACAATGTACAATTTTGATATGATTCCCTAATCCACATTGTCAATCCAAGATCGTAAATCCCCATTTGTATCTCCCATAACATTTACAATAATCAAAACCAAAATTTCACATATATTATTCTAAAATGTGAATTATGTCTAAGGAATGATGTAGATTTTTTTACCAATATGGGAAATAAATGATGATACTCCTATTCTTCTAATTTTAATATGTTTTAGTGGAAACACACTATCTCCTTCTAGATATATATTGACCATTCTCGAATGAAAAAATAATACTTTTCAATTCATTAAACACTTCACATTTAGACATATGATTAGGTGGATCATCAGTCTCCAGGAAATTGTAAAATATTTGATGATTATTTCTATATAGATTACCAATTTTAAGAATCTTTGATGTCCAATAAAACTGAATCTAAAACATGTTTTCAGTCTTCTATATAATGTATTATTTATAAAAAAAATTACATGATGGTTTTCCATTTTTACTCCATCCAGACATCAGTGCATAAGAAGGAAAATCATTGATTATCCACATAAGCATATCACACATCTGAAAAATGTATTTCGTACAAGAATCATATGTGCTCAAAACCACATCCAGAAAAATTTTCAAATTATTTTTTATATGATTCAATTATATGTTTTTATCATTTTTGTGATCTGATGATCCATATATGAGTATGCACATGAATGTGAATGTTTTTTTCATAAAAAACCAATGGGGAACGATATAAATTTCTATAAAAACTGGTCATGAGCTTTATTATGTAAAAATCTACCCAAATTTATTAAAACTGTCAAATGAAAGCCCCAACATTACATTATACGCATCAGATAAAAAATTCTGATATCGAGCATCAAATCTCTACCATGAATATCTATCTGCAGGGTGAACCAACTCTTCATTAGTTCCATTTCTCTCTACATCATACCTTAACATATTTATTATTATTTCATCAAACATAGAATGAATATTGATTTTTGGGATCAATGGAATTTTCCAAATTACATTCTATAGAATAAGGGATAGTGTTTCATCAGCTTTTGGTTTCCAGTCAGTTGTGCCAAATTTTATACAATCATCATGTTCAGCAGTTTCCTCCATGAATAACTGTATTCTTTCACGAAATCATGATGTTTTCTTATTTAAAATCCATGTTCCTAAAAAACATCAATTCCATATATTGGTTTGAGGGAATATCTGCATTATCTTAAAGTAAGTCATTCAATAAGGTAATAATGTAATAGATTTATATTATAAATCCCATAAATCGTTTTCCCACAAAAAAATCAGATTAAAAATTCTTTATTTTATTATTTTACTGCATTAATGATATAATATATTCGTGGTAGCATCATTCAATTTTTTCACACTGAAAACATCTTCATTTTCATTGGACACATCATGTATGCTCATATCAAAGTCTTCTTGGGTCAAAATCCTTTCTTTTTTATGATGACGAATAAATAAAAACCCGAAATATAAAAAATTCACCAACACATTCCTCTCATTTTCATTATTATAATCTTGATATTTCATTTTTCCTCATTGTTATAACAAAAATAATTATTCCCTAAAAACCATATTTGGTTATATGATATCTTACTTATTTATCATTTAAACGAGGACATCCGACACAATTTTAAAATGATCAGTGTATATGACCACTATCTGAATCATTGTGAAATAAAAAATATAAAAGTCTCTCTAAATTGTTTTTAAAATCCTGTGAGATCTGATAAGTTTCATACATCTAACTTCTATCCATTAATTACAAAAATGTAATAGTCATTTATCGAAATGAATTCAATATGATTGAGGTTTAATAAAAAATATATTTATGTAAAAGATAATTTGTCACTTTATATGAAACCATTCCGGAGACACGACTCTATATGATATTCATAATATAAAATACAACTAAATACTATATTTATAACAAAATAATATGAAATAAAAAACATCCATGATATTGAATTCATTCATAAATATATTTCTATGACATCTATTCATATTCATAGATCATATATAATCTATGGAATAATTTCAAGAGTCATATACATCTGGTGTCAAAGATAATGATTGATTTTCAATCCATGATCCTTTAGAAGAGAAGATTCCCATTAATCTCATGTATTCAATGAACTATGTAATAACATGATCACCTGAGGTCTAGAGAGTGTTTTGAAACAAACAAAAATGTTCCAAGTATGGTTTTGATACCATTGAATAACTACACAGGAGTGTACAAAATCGTGTACCCTTAATGAAGAGAATAATTCGAGAGCTGAGTAAATTTTATATTGAAGATGTTTTATATTTATCAGATTTTTTGAGTGATATTCATAATATCTACAATTATAAAATGTAAAATATATTCTGGAAATGACGGTAAAATGTTCCTCAGGGATTGAAACATCATTTTCATGCATGTTGATCATAATCCAAGAAATATAAAATAGAACTACAAGGAGTTTGGTGTCATAAGATGATAGTTCAATATTGAAAAGAATCATGATTCCATGTTTAATGAGTTTTCAAATGATTTTAAAAGGGGTATTTTTTAATATTAATTTATGGAAACACCTGAATCATTGTTAGAATTTAATGAGAATAAAAATCAATAAATAAATGAAGAATAAATCAATAATATTTTTTGAAGATTGAAAATAGAAAATATTAACTTCTATTGATGATCCTATAAAATCCATATTTTGAATATGGAATAATTTAATAAAATGATATTTTGTGTTAATTTATTATTCATTTCAAAAAATATTAATGTAGTGTATTTTCAATGACCTTTTTTAAAATATGTGATAATTATGAGATATCAATACATCATATATCAATAAAAGGTATATATTTTCATATTGGGAGAAAATGAAGTATAAGAAGCATGGTGTTCTTTAGTATTCCTAAATTCAAGGAAGAACTATCCATTGATATATTTTATGTATAGTGTTTTCAATTCAAAAATTGAATTCATATGGAATTGGAAAATATAAAAAACATATATAATTGAATTCAGAATTTAGATGGTAAGTAGATATTATGATTGACTAATACTCTTTCTAGGATTGTGTGATCTATCTTTTCTATTCATATCCTATATTTGATATCAAGACATGGGAAGTGAACTAAAAATGTTTTTTATAAATCTAAAATATGTGGGTTATAACTGCATCATGATCAACCTATCAAGTCTGACTATGTAGTGTAAT
Organism: Viscum album; assembly: GCA_963277665.1. Classification (NCBI taxonomy): domain Eukaryota; kingdom Viridiplantae; phylum Streptophyta; class Magnoliopsida; order Santalales; family Viscaceae; genus Viscum; species Viscum album. Next base: position 1,455,540,745 of record OY728155.1, read on the forward strand.
AAATATATTGTTCCTTTCAATAATGTTCATATATTTCAATTTCCATTTGTTTGTAGTGAGTCATTAGTTCATCTCAAAACCAGTAATGTGGTTTTGGTACTGAAAATACTCATATATATTTCCTTGATAATGTGTAATGGAACTTAATAACAATAGTAATTCCATTGATGTTATAAAATCGTGTCCATATAATGATTCATATTGTGGAGAGATCTATGATTCTTCAGGAGGAATCAGTTTATGACATTATGTTGTGTTGAGTTGGTCAACTGCATTGTCTGTGTTATCAAATTTGGGTGACAGTGATATTTTTTCTCATCTTATGATCTTAATTTTTAGTTTCATACTAGAAAGTATGATGGGGGACTCCAATGGGTGGGGGGGATATCTAGTGGTGGGGGTCTGTAGTGAGGTGGGGGTTGCCTTGGGGGTGGGGGTCTGCAGGGGGGTTGGGGATTGTACGGGGGCTGTCCATGGGGAGGTGGGGGGCTATCCGGGGGGTTGTCTACAGGGGGTGGGGTCTGTAGTGGGGGGGGGGGGGGTCCTAGGTGGTGGGGGTTTATAGGGTGTATGGGTCCTATCCATGTGGGTGGGTCTGTTCGGGGTGTTTTCATGGGGGGGGGGGGTATATCCATAGTGGGTGGGTGGTGTGAAGGGGTTGCATGGGATGTAAATGGGTGAGATTATGCCAGGGGTGGGGGATGTCTAGTGGGTTAGGGTATTTTGGGGGGTTGTCCATTGGAGGTGGGGGATGTAAAGTGGGTGGTCTTTATAGGTGGTGTGGGGGCTTCCCATGGGGGTGGGGGACTACAATAGGGGCTGTCTAGGGGGAGTTAGAGGAAGCATAAGTGGTGGAGGGATATCTAGTGGGGTGGGGGTATCCATTGGTTGGAATCATTTAATCATTGATTTTTTTATGACGGTTCAAATGTATTAACCATACACTCAATGTAGATAAAAACCCATTTTAAAAATACATTGAATCAAGATCAATATTCTCTCATCAGATCAGTATGATTGGTTGATTCATGTGTTATTTATAGATATTATTTTTCTTAATAATTGAAAATTTAATGTTAACTTATGGTGACTTTATCTCATATATTCGATCGTACTAATATTTTTGGAGTTTAATAAAATTAATGTTTCATAAATTAAAACCAATACATGTATAATAGATTATATATGACATAACAATCAATTAGTATTTTAATATAAAATTATAATAAATGTATCATTAGTTGGAGAGTGATGGGTCATTCTTTAAAATTCCATATCACACAAATTATATCAAAAAATAATATAATGTTACACTTTTAAATTTTTCATAATCCCACATGAGATTAGAAATTCATTACCAATATTTTTATCAATATTTGAATCTATGTGGATAATGAATTGTTATTTTTTGGGTCTATGTTGGATACCTTTAAAACCTCACAGAGCAAGTTGGTCAGACATTCCTTATCATGCCATCCCACAGCAACCCTTTGTATAAATATTCATAAAATATTTTATGAATGTTTTTAGGAGATATACAATAGATATATTCTTGGCCATTCTATAAGATTTATGAAATTTTTATACTAAAGGTATCATCATCTTAAATTTAGAGTTTTATATTTCAACGACAATATATAGGTGTAAATTCACAATGCAAGATTATCTTATCATTCCTATGGATATATATTTATAAATCTATATTTATGTCTATCCAAACATATCAAGTCAATAAAACAAACATTTAAAATAAACCTAGCAAGAAATAATTTCTGACCATATTGACATCTTCAATATCTATTATAAAGAGTAATATGATGAGAAACTAAAATACAACATGCATCAATAAATGGATCAAAATACACAATGGGTAAAACAAATAAGATTGAAGCGTAATGGTCTAAAAAACTAAAATAATTGTTGGTTGTTTCAACATACCCATTTTATATATCATAAAAAAAATTAGGTGAATCAATGATAGATCATGAGTGGGGATGTAGGGATGGCCTGATGAATTGATCGATTTTGGAGGAAGTGTGTCTGGGAATAGGGTTTTTTGAGTGAGTAGTAATATTGATCGAAGGGAGACCTCTTTCAATAGAAAATATATTCTGGATGGAGGAGGGAGATCATTTGGATGAAGGGAAGGAGATTGTCAAATTTCTGGATTTTCTATCCCAATAGTTTGAAAAAACAGTTTTGATATAAGGAATATCTAAATGGTTTAAAGATAAAATTTGTATATATGTAGAACAAAAAGGCATTTCCCAACAATTCTCTCAAAAAATTGGAAAATCAATATTATTTAAGCCTATACTAATTGTTTTCTGTAACTATTTGTATAATATAAGTATCCTAATGGTTTTGTTAAATTGTATAGAAAGAAGTGTTGGTATATGTCCATTTTTCACCAGTACTATGAGACATAAATATTAGTTTGAAATGAATATAAATTTATAATAATTATAATAATTTCAAATAATAAATGCGTAACTCTACAATATAAAATAATAGAAATATAATTTCATAATGTATTGAAATAATGTATAAACTAGTAAAGAAACTCTTATGTATATAGACACAATCCAATATATATATGGAAATAAAGAATTAATATTTGGACTTTACAAAAACAATATAATATGAATATATTTCAAGTAAATTCTATATATATGTATAAATAAATATAAGAGTATATGATAAAATATGTGTATATATATATACAATAATAAAAAACCAAAAATGAAAAAAAGGGTGGTACTTCATCTTCCCTGTGCGATGGCATGCCCTCAATACCCATAACCAACTATCATCCCTAACTCAGGTATTCAGAATCACATGGAAACTTCCTATAGAACCACAAACCACCATCATTTTAATTCATCTCTTACCCTTATTACTGAATTTATTGTCATCACCACATTATCATCACCTTGGCCGAGCACCCCCATTGGTACTGTCACATTTTATCTCACTGACATTGCACTACACCACATCACAATAAACATTGTTAGTTACAGGGTCCACGAAGTGTACGGTTGTGGGAAATATATTAATATTTTATAATATTTCAATTCTAAAAACTAAAGGATTGGATCTTGAACATTCAATGTGTGGTCAATTTATTTTCAATCTGATGAAATGATTACCTTGGATTAGGAACCTTACATTTCAAATGATGTTGATCATATGAAAAATACCACTTCAAATTACCTTCATTTTATTGCATGGATCCATGGATTGAATCTCTTTAGAATTGATCCCAATGTGATCCTTTCTTCTACTTGAAATTCCATTTTTTCTTAGGGTGATAGCACACTTATTGTATTTTCATGCATTTCCCATGTTGATCTTTTACCATTCAATATTTAAGGTATCTTTATCACATTTACCATTATTAATAAGAGGTGAGAAATGAGTTGTCACGATAGACTTAATTATGTGCATCAATTCTATATTCGCAATATTCAATTCCAATATATAATAGGAAAAGCTACCTCTATATAGAGATAAGGTAAATGTTAAAATATTATTTAATTTCATTCTATTCATTAATTTACATTTGATTCTTTTATTAATATTCATATCTTATAATAATAGTATCATTAATAATATTGTGTGTTGTTCACCAACATTCTAAATAAAAAATATTATTTATAAATCTTGTTAAATAATAATTTTCATTAGACTTATTCTTGATCTGTTCAAACTCAACTAAAATTAATTGAAAAATCCAATAAATATTCTAATCCTAAAATAGTATTTTATTTATAATTATTTGAATAAATGTTTATTAAAATATTTAATAAATAAAAAAATATTTCAAATTTAGGGAATATTTTTTTTATTCACACAATAAAAAAATATTTATTAATAATCAAATAATTCTTTATTTCACAGTGAATAATAATGATAAATAAAAATTGAAAAAACAAATCCTCAACATTGACTATGATATTTCTTTCATTATTTAAATGTAAATATAATATTTTCGAGATCATCATACAAACATAGTGTGTGACCCTTTAGGTATTTTTCTCCTTCGAACAAGGAGGACAATACTAAATTCCATGATTACTATATAGAAATGAATTAAGTCACCTAAGAGAATGAATATAGTATCTCATTAATTATAATGATATATGAAGGCTCACAGTGTAATATATTCTCTTAGTCTCAATATCTCATCATGTAGGGTTCACATCTGTTTCACCAACCTATATGATCAATACATCATTTGTTGAAAATACAAAATATACACATCATTAAAACATAGACATGGTATTTAGGGTGAATGTAATTTTCCAATCTTGGGCCATGATTTCTGTTTCCATAAATATAGAAAGGATAAATCCTTACCTGAATTATATATTAATAATATCTCAATTATGATGTCCCTAATGTACTCTAATCCTCAAAAACATATTTCATAAATGTTTTGGTCAATATATTTATGTTTTATAGTCTAAAAATACATCAATGATCTTCTTAAATTTTGAGGACCATTACACACACTCATTGATTTGAATATATGATGTCACTAAAACATTTGGAAATAATTATAGTGGTATTGTTATCATAATATCTCATATTGTTGATTACCATGTGCCGAAATCCTGATAAATAAGTATCACATATTTATCATTATACACACCTGTCAATATATGTACTATATGTCCCATCATAGTACACTATCAAACTATAGAACATTATTTAATAATATTTCATAAAACATCAAAGATCTCATCATTGTAGGTAAATAGTATGACATTATTGACAAAACATATACTCATGGAAATTATTAAACAAGAGTCACATAGGAAAATGAATAATATATAATAAGAAGTTTTATTAATATTCTATATATCAAATATCAATTTAATCAAACTTCAAATTATTGGTCTTAGGACACATGATCCGAAAAACTCCTACTTGAACAAGCCTATAAATTTTAGTCCACTAGATCTGACATGATAGTATTATTTCTAATGAGTATTGTCATTATTGAAGGGGTACACCAAGTCATAATTCATTGAAATATTTGTAATTACAACCAAACCTCCTTGAGATGAATACCTTAAGAGAATATACATCATATGTATGTTTTTTCTATAGAGGTATCCTTGGATCTTTTATGAGAGACACCACTGTAGTCTTATAACAATATAATTTGATGGGATCATTACTACTATGTTCAATTTCATACACATTGATAATGATTCAAATATATAATACTTCTTTAACTACCATAGATGGAAAATTATACCTAGAATCTACTTTATAATCAATAACCACAACCATCGTTGAGATTTTCAATCTCAGAACACCTCTATTCAAAGTGAATATATTTCTAATTTGTGGCATACTATCAAAATTATAAGTTTATATACTATCATATGTATATATTATAATGAATTTCTTCTCAAATACTCTATAAACCACGAATGGGGCCAATTTTGGCCATAACGCTGTTACAATGCGATGCAGCGGAAAACCCATCACCCTTGTGAGTGGAAAGAACGCCAGCAATCCTGCATGCCCTAGACTGACCGGCAGAAAGGAAGGGTGCTGAGAATTTCATTGATACTATGGGATAAGAGCAGTACATGGCGAGGGATGGTGAATGGAATGAAAGAGTGAATTCCCTTCTTCTACACCATTTCTGTACTCTGCTGCGCAGTCCCTGTCGGCTTCGCTTACAGCGCGTTTCAGGTCTCTGACTCTTACCATTAGATGTTCGAAGAACAAGTCCGCCAGTCGGCATCAGACATTGGTTTGGAGGTTATAAAAAGGTGAAATCGACATATGTTGGCAGAGTAATTCGTAGATCTGTAGTACAAAGATGGTGACCAGGATCGATATGGAGCTGCCATGAGAGGGCATATACTGGTCAAAAAGCCAAATGACATAATTGAGAAGCAAGACAGTCCAGGGTTTTTGAGGAACAGAATATCCAAGAGTGGACTTGGCCTGGGAATAACTTCCATAGAATCAAAAAAAAATCGTAGAACATGGATTTGTTATTCTTATTGATGTATAAAATAATTAATAAGCATTGAGGTATTATAAAAAACCATGAATGTATATTTGGTATGCATGAGATACTTACGGATAGTCTTGAATGACATCGAATGGAGGTCAACTGGATAAGTTTGATATCTTCAATCCATAATGGAAAAATAGGAAAAAGCGGGCATAGTACATATCATAACATACATGATTGGGAAAATCACTAATGGACATATAATCCTTTCTTTTATATTTCATTCCTCATGTTTTCGAGGACATATTTACCAAGAATGATGAATGTGATGTGATGGTAGAAACATCCCCCACTTGGAATTTTTCAAACTGAATAACTATTGTAACTTTTCAATTTTGTACTTTTACATAGGATGAGTAAACTCATCGATATATAATGATGGTTCCCAATCCCAAGAATTTATATGTTGTCTCACCAAAATATTTCATAGAGAAGTATGTATTCAATAATGGATAACTAAACTATGTGGCTAGTATTTCATTTATTATATGAATTATTTCATCAACATATAATATTAAGAATATAAATTCACTCCAACTAAACTATTTACAGACACAAGTCAGACCCTAATACTTTATGAAACCAAATTTTGTTATGGATCCATTAAATTTATTGATTAGTGACCTAGATTCATTTCTTTATCCATAAATGTACATTGAGATATACACATCTATTTGTCATAATTTTGAGTCGCATAACATCAATTTGTTCCATATTAAGATCTTCTTAAAGGATCCCATTAAGGAAAGATATTTCAACATAGATTTTTTTTATTTCATAGTCATGGTGAGCTATAATGGAAGTAGAATTGTAATGGTTCTCAATATTTTAAATGATGAAATATTTTCATCATAGTAAATGACTTGATGTTTTAAACCCATTATGCATCTAGTCACGAAATATAGTTAATAAATTGTCCTTCCATGTTGAATTTCATTTTTAACACCCATTTTATATCACCAATATTTACATCCACCAGAGGGTGTTATGAAATCAGGATTTGGTTTTGGTACATAGAATTATTTTATCAATGTATGGTTTATTTCAACTTGGAAACATATGTTCCACTTACTGATTTCTTGTATAGAATTGGATCATTATTATTAAATAATAAATATTCATCATCCACGGTTACTAAACAACAATACTATTATATTAATATAACAATTATTGTAATCCTACGTAGTACTTGTGCCTTTGGAATAATGTCTTCTTTCGCGTAGCTATGTAGAATTATTTCATATAAGAACTCTTATGTGCCTTGATCTTTAACTATATTGAATTATATCTCACTCCCACTATCTCATTTATAGGTGTTTTCCCCCATAATATACATATCTTGTATTTCCACTATTATGTTTTTATATTAGGGGTCATATAGATATTATCCACTTGTCTCTACTGGTATCCAATTAATTTAAACCATATTGCTTAAGGTGTAACTTGTTTACCTGAAGTAGTTTTCACAAATTCTTTTCAACCACACACATATATGGTTTTTCTTCCACAACAAAAGTCAAATGGAATACCATTTATTGATTTATTTGGTTATTAGTTTAGTATGTGTGAAATTATTTGTAATATGTATTCCAAAAGGGAAAATGGAAGACTCACATGACTCATAATTGTTCTCACCATGTCTATGAATTTGTAGTTCATTCATTCTCATACATTTTTTCACTGAGGTTTTTAAGGAGGATTGAGTTGTATTAGATCCAAAAATACAATAATTAATAAATGAAGTAATGATTAATATATTCTACACTATGATTTTATTAGAGTATCATTATCTTCATACTAAACTGGTTCTCATATTTTTTCTTATCTTCCATGAGTTTATCAAAATAATATATCATCCACCTCATTTATGAGATATATCTTTATTTACTAAAATCATTAATAAATTTTATGAAGTATATTTTCAAACCACTTTATTTAAGAAGAAATGGTTCAGAGATATATGTATGAACTAGTTCAAAAATATATTTAGACCATTCACCTTTTTCACTAAATTGAGCATTGTTCATTTTTCCTTCTTAAAATGATTGAAATACTCCAAATGGTTTTTGTTTAAAAGAATCTAAATATCAGTTTTTATGTAATTTTTTAAAGTGATATTCATTTTAATTCTCTATCGAATATGTCCAATGTTTTGTGTGGTATAATTCATGGATGTTAACATTATTATTGATTTCGATTACTTGTTTCTTGTATCCTTGTTCACAAATACCTTTATTTAAATGTTAATTAACATAATAAATGTTATCTTTATAGATGAATCAAAATTTATTACCAAATTTTTTATGAAATCATTATATATCATGTATTGATAAACAAATAATGTTTTTTGAAGCATATGTGACATAATAAAAAACCCTTTAAAAATATGACCATTACATTCATCATTGTGAGTTGGTTATCCCTGATTGTTATAACAACTAGAATAACTCAATTGTAAACATGTAGATCTACCTTCAATTATTCAATATTTACGAATCTAATTGATTATTTTATTTGAATCCATATATGAGGACCATAAGGTGTTTCTAATCCCTATGTTGTAGAAACAGATAAATTAAACTCGATTAAAAACACACCTTAGTCTTCCCATTAATTCTTCGGATAGGTGTAGTTTTCATTCCATTCACCCATATTTCATCTTGAAAAATAGATAAGACCCTATTCCCATTCATTCACAATTATCTTCTTCTTCGTGGATGGTTCTGAAGAATATTTATTTATATATATCTTCACATTCACATCAATTTATTATAAAAGATGATAAAATGCATTTCATGATTTATATCTTTAATGTCATGGGAATGAAGAGTGAGAAAATATGGCATATAATTTTCATTTATATTCATATTAAAATTTAAAAAAATGTTATAAAATCATTATTAGAGTGATTATAGATTGAGAATAATTCCTAGTTCATTTGGGAATTTAAAAGCGAGAACCATTAAGCTCTCAATGGATCTAATGAGTATTGATACATGAGGCCCATATAAAGAACATTCTCTAGGATTTATATGAAACTTACCATGGAAATTTGGAATTATTTTTAATTATCAATCTTCATGTAATGTGCATGTTGGTGTTAAATTATTCTATACACATCGATGTTTTTATGAGACATCTTGAGTTCTCTAGACAATATTGAAATAATAAAACATTATATATCGACTACATGAATCACATTTTATTCATAAATTATGATCTCTTCATTACACACCTATTTAGTAAGTGGGTCGAACATTGTTGATTCTAGAACATATTATTTCTATTCATAGAGTGGCATAATATTATGGTTTCAAAACTAGCACTAGATGTTACTACTAGTTAAGTGGTTATCATTTCCCCAGTTGGAAAATAGGGATAGGTTGGATGAAGATCGTTCCATTTTACCGTACAATTATAAGTTCTTATTATTAATAGTTCATCTTGATTAGAAATTATGTGAGAAATAATAAATAAATATTTATATATAAATATCAAACTCCATTTTGGAAACTAAATATCCCTCACCATTTAACATGGTTTGTCCTGTTTCTTTAACATTATTGATTAAATGATCCACATTCCCCTTCCCATAACCCCAAAAATAGATTCCCATGTTACATGAAGGTATATATGTAGGTAGTTATTTTATAACTACGGTCATGAAATTCATTGATCCACTGAATAGATTACCAAATCCTAATATTTGTACATGGATTTCCTCAACACATTCCTCAAAAATAGAACCAATTATACAAACAGATAGCCTAATTGATGTAAACTAGTTATTTCGACCCAAAACCATCATTAATACACTCTTTATCAATGTTGGTATCCCAAAAAGGGTTGTCCAAACATGTAGTTCTTTTGAGTTATATTCATGGTCATGTAATAGAAAGATCATTGTGAATTATTGTTAGGTTGATTGATTTTAATTAATTATGCGTTTAATTTTTCATTTTTTTGTCACATCAAAGTCTTTTTAATATTTAGTGTTTGTCAAAATATTAATTAACCACATTTGATAAAACATTAATGCATAAATCATTTATTTAATTTATTAGGTAAAAAATTTCTTTTTTATGATCCTTAAGATGTCTTATTAGTATTAACTAGTCATTTCATAATTAACTAAACATAATATATAAAAATGTCTACACATAATAAATTTTTTTGAAATCTTTTTTTTCAAAATAATTAATTTATTTATGTAATCACATATTTTCATCCTCAATGTATATATTTGAATATATATAAATAATTAATTAATGAAATGAAGAATTAATGTTCTTTATCTAATTTTTAATTTAATTTTCATTTATTAAATCAACCATTGACCTAGGGAAAATAACTGCTAATTTTGGTCTTTTCATGTTATAGAATATTTCACCTATGTAGCACCTGAGTTGGCATCATAATAGTTCTATCTTGAACATGCTCTAAGCACAATGAGATAATACATTAATTATATGTGTTAATGACTCACATACAAGTTAGGGGAACCAAATTATTTTTTAAAATATGATTACCAAAATATCCATAGACATGTAGGTCACACATAAAAATTGTAGGCGGGATGAAAGGAAAGCCTTCGCATTTAACGTTATAATAAATAATTTCAAACAGATGAAATATATAAAACTAAAATATCTAATTCATGAAAATTCCATTTTTATATTCATTAATGTTCATACATGAAAAAAATAAGAAAAAGTAACTAGATAGAATTCGTTTATCAATTTGTTATTTATTAATTAAGAATAATTCTAATTAATTAAATAAAGAATTTAAAATAATAATTATGATTATTGGATATTAAATATGTATTCCCATCATTTATGGAATTCATTTAAAATAAATGGGATAACCATAAATGACCGATTAATTACTATTAATTAATATATAATTTAATATTCATTCAAACTAATATAAAATTTTCAATAAAACAGTGTTTTCCCAGTGAATAAATTAAGGTTTAATGGAACTATTTTAAATTTAATGTAATTTTTAATTATTTCCTTATATGTGATTCTACAATGAATGTATAGTTCAATGACACACTATGAAATTCAGTTTTCATGTATCAAAGTCACACGCTTGAGGATTCAGCATACTAACATTGTTGAACTACATAACATGTGCATTCCATCAAGAAGACATTTATCCTTTCATCGTGTTGTAGATTAGCCTGGAAAATATCTGTTGTGAAATAAATTCACCATGGGTAATCAAAGACTTGGTGCATACATGTATAATTCACATGGGTACAAGGTGTGTACATTGGTGAAAAATCCCAACACGGGTGCCACATACCAATTCCTTGAGATTGTTGATCCCTTGACCCCATGTGCACCGCCCTATATGACAGAGGATACCAACTATGAGGGATGGTCCTATATCATTCATGGGGTGACTATACCCCCTTTATAATGATATTAATACATATATATAAATAAAAAAATTAAAAAAATTAAAATAAATTGATAAAAATAAAAATAACAAACGATAATCAATGAAGGAAATAACATATCCAACATATAGAGGAAACCATTCAATACTAATGTATGTGTCAAGTGTATAAAATCAAAACTAAAAATAAAGTCACTAACGACTCCCAAGAGTTTCTTGAACAACGTTTGGTTCCCTCGTTCATGCTCCACCCATAATATAGCCATCAATCTCATGGAATTTTCCCGTAAAATATCATGCTGTAATGAAATCTATTTGGGTTCTAATTAGGAAAATAGAGTTGGTTATGACCACAACATAGTATGCCACCACCAATGGTGTTGCAAACATTAGACATCCAATAATAGTGTAAGAATGTGTATAAATAAAGAAGTATATTGTAAAAAATTTATCACATTATCAATTAAATTCATTATTTAACAACAGAAACTCCCTAGGTTTCTGAGGACTCTTGATACTCATTATCTTCTTTGGCCCACACCGAAATATCAACATGTCCCAAGGGATCTCATGATTCATAATTCCAATATTACTATTCTAAATGACAATCACAGAATTTTTTTGTTTCCATTATAGGAATCAATTCGTATATAAATTTCATTGTTACAAGTCAATATACAATTAATTATTTCCAAAATTAATTTATCACCTCATTCTCATTAAGTAATTCTGCAATTAATTAATCTTACCACTATCATCAGTTTACTCAAATAAAAATTAATCTTCTCATTATAATAAATTAAATTACCAATTAGTTAATATTATCATTCTCATTAATTAACTCATAAATTAATTAATATTCCCAATTTATTAATTAACTCAATTATTAATTAATATTCTCAATTAAAATTAGCAACTCAATAATAAGTTAATGGTCACAATTCTATTAATAAAATTAACTATTAACTAATAATATCAATATCACCACAAATTCAACAATTAGTCATCGCATATTTTCCCTTAATTAATTAACAAATTAATTAATCAAAATTCAACATCTCAATAATCCCATAATTAAGTCATCAATTATTGATTCAAATCATAATCTCATTATCCTATAATTTTTTGTAGAAATTAATTTTCAAATAAAAATATCAATTCCATCATAACTATCCCAGTTATATAATGAGGTTATGATGTTGTGGTTATTAATGAAAACACTAAATTCTAGACCCTATGGAAGGTTGGTATTGAGTTCATTATATGCTAATAATTTTTCAGTTTTTTATATTATTTATATTTTTATAACGGATTTAAATATCCCATTTTTATGTATTTCTCTTATATTAAGGTAATTAAAAATTAATTATTAATTAAAAAATTTATTATCATAAAAATTACTACATAGATTCTCTCTAACCTTGTAGAAATCATAATGGATACCCATTAAAGATGTTTTCCATGTAGTTTGGAGGGTCATCCCATGGATAAATTTAGTAGGGTAGAATTCATGAATTAAACATAAATAAAGGATACATTAGGAACTAATGAATTGTTTTTGGGTTTATGTGGAAGTTAGAGGAGAGGGTCTTATATGGTAGACAAGCCAATGTGGCTGTAGTGGTTCTCTGACCACCATGAAGCTTGTATTTCATTTGATGGAATGATATATATTAAATAGTGATGGCTATTTTGTTTTTGTTACTTCAATGTGGGAAAAGAATTTCACTTAGGTCATGGTAAACTTGCCGAAATGAAATTATCCTAGATTAAATCATGTGACACCTTCCCAAATAATTTACATTGCATAATCACCACTACTTCATGGAAACAATCCACCATGGTAACTGAAGGTATTATTTGGAACAACTAGAGAATTTAGCACTATAAAACATTATTCCCATCCATGTATTGTAGTGAATATTGGAGTTGGAATAGTTGAGATAATTTATGTAGCATGACCCTATGTCCATATTCTGGTATCTTTTAGAAAAATGTATGAGGAATTTATGTTTCACCATAATTTTTATATAGTGTTTTTTCCTTGTTTGCATAAATGGATGTATTATGTGTATCTGATCTGGTATTGCAACTATTTGGGAGAAGTAAGTACATAGAGTAGATGGATATGTCATGGGATCATGGATTCATTTTATAAGAGATCCAAATCAATATTTAGAGGTATGATATGACGAAAAATGATTTGTTCATTGGTATATGGCTACGTCATATCAATGGAGAGGCATTCATAGTAATACACAAACATAATATGGTTGTAGAGTGGATCTATTTTTTACTTGTATGTATGGATGTGTCTATAATTTCAAAATAATAACATAATTGGGATATAAAATTTCTACATGTGATTTTTTTTGGGGTTTTTTAAGAAGATTCATATATTTGGGTAATAATATTTTGTTAAAGGAGATCATTTGTAGCACAATACTAGGAGGGGTTGACCAAATATTGGTAATACCTTTTAAAAGATTAAATATTTCTAGGTTGTTCAAACATTCAAATATTATGTAGATATTAATGGATGAGTAACAGATGGTATTTATAGCTTAGGCACAGTGAAGAAAATAAAAGAGGATCAAATTGATCTTTCTCACAGTTTTTTACTACAAATAGATTTTTTGAGTTTCAATATTGGAGGTTTGATTCCAACGGAAGGGAACTAAAATTGAATCATAGAGCCTAAATTGGGTTTGTTTCGACTTTAGGGTTTCTCATTATTGGTTTCTTTTAATTTTTCATGTCTACTCATTACTTGCATGAGGGGGTAAGTCTTTTCTAACAAGCCATTTGTAGAATAAGGGTAAAATTTACTGATTTTTTGTGACTTATTTACTATATAATGGTTTTTTAATTCATTTTCTATTCCATTAATCATATTTATTTCAACCATTCATTACTATTGGTGTGTGAGGAAAGACGTTATAAATACATTGTTTAACTACACTTATTTATTACATGACCATTGGGTGAACAATGGTGGTTTTGTTTAAAAGGTATTTTGGATTACCAATCATATTCCCTAATCATTGTAAAAGATAATCAAAGAGTTGTGGGAATATAATGTATGATTTTCAATCTAAGAGAAGGTTCACTAGAATTAAATTCAAAAAATATCAAAATTTGGTTAATTATTTCCCCTTTACTAATTCATTAACTCAATAATAATATTCTTGTAACAAAAGTCTCACAGATATAAAAAACAGACAAATATTGAATAAATATTATTATTAATGTTTTAGTAATCATTTTTTGTAAATTATACAATATTTAATTTGGAATAAACCATGGTTTCCACAATATTATGTAAAATAACTAGTTCAATGTATTTTTTAATTTTTTAATTTTTTTACCCAACGGAATAAATGATAACATTTTAGTGATCAATTTTTTATCACTAATTATGTAGAATAGTTATTATAAATGTCTATAATTTTGAGTAATATATTTCATTTTCTTCTTCTTGTTCCCCTTCTTTAAAATTTTACTTATCATGTAGTTTTTTGGGTATAAACTAAACGTAAAAGTACTCAACTATTTGTAAAAAAAATAAATATATCTTGTTTTCAATGTCATGGTTTTCAAGAACCTATGGATAAAAATATATAATAAAAAAGATGAATAAATCAGGGATAGATGAAAATATTACCTATGATATGGAAAATAAGAACACCAAGAGTTCCATGAATACAACATGGGAAGTCAAGCTCTCTAAAACTATATAATACCCTAAAAAATTGGTGATAATTAAATAATAATTATTCATATAGTAATTAGTCAATAATATGATCTCATTCTGACGTCATATAAAATAAATTAAAATCCATTGAATTAATTGATCTACCACATGAAAAAACAAATTCTCACCGTGGGTGTTTCCTACAGTTCTAAAAAAAATTCAGTTCATCAATATAACATGGATTGTAGTAAGGCAATGATGATTATTATTTTAACACAATAATAAGGGTTGAGATTGTATCAAAATTTTACACCATCATTCAATCAACATTTATGTGGATTTGGTAATAATTTTTTTAAATTTATTTTACCTCATTCAATGTCCCTAGATTATGTGTATGGACTCAAAGATATGAATGACTAAATGATGAATTCCTATAAAATTTTGAGGAATGGTTAAAATAATTAATTTGAATATATCCTATAAATGGTAATAAAACACGTTCACAAACTAAAACCTTATATAATGTTCTTCCACAAGGTAAGAGAACAATTATAGATTTTCCCACTAGAATATTTCCAGGGAGGATGTCTCCTATAAATATTTACGAATTATTAGATGATATTTCAAGAAACTATTTTAAATTGAAAAAAATTTTGGAAAAAAAAGAGTAAATATGGAGTAAAATATATGGGTGGGCCCAAAAATGAATAATATTATAATGAAATGGGATGTTATGATAGAGACACATCATCTTATGTTATGAATACTACGAATTTAAATTTTAAAGAATGTATTTATTAAAATTATGGATAGGGAAAGAGTCCATAGAAAAAAAATTATCTTATTAGATGAAAATGATTTCAAGATGGAATATTTTTTCTACCCTGGAAAAATGTTTTTAAACAATAATATCAACAACTTTTTATATATGTTTAAATATAAACATTGTTGGATACCATAAATACATTTATGAATACTAATAGGGAAGCACTAAATTAAATTATAACATACTAAATATAATAATTGACATCAATTCAAGAATTAAATAACGAATAAACCAATAATATTGTTTTCATGAGGAATATAGAAATCTTATTGAGATATAGTTATACCCCAAACATGGGTAATATAATGGGAATTATACCAAGATATACCAATGTTCCAATATATGGAGACTAAAATCCATTAACATGAGGAGTGGAAAAATAACCTAAAATAGTGTTACAGACTGTAAACAACAGTTTGTAGTTTATTATGATGGTGTTATAATAAAAACTAAGGAATAATATGAGAATTAAGTAAAATAAGATAAAGGAATAAAGGAAAAAAATAAAGATATCATGATATGTTTCTTAGAGAGGAACCACAACCCCCACAAACACCTATACATCTTTTTCAATGGAGGGTGACGCATGTGAATCCATAGAATATAATAGAAAAATGTTGATATTTTTTTATAAACTATATATTAGTATATAATTTTCGATAGTAATATATTAAATTAAAACCTATATAATGTTTATTAGAGAATTAGATTCAAACAAGAGGAATCTATGGGGACTTGTAATCCTACCATTGACGGGAGAAATTTTGAGTGTAGTTTCAAGGAGAATACCAAAGAAGGATTATGATCCAGGTAGATTTTTTATTCAAATTGATATTGGATATAGTGAGTTTAGTGGGTTTTTTGAGTTTTAGGAGACATAAAAAATAATATTTCTTATAGAAAACACAATGTATTCAACATAAGAGTGATGAATCACACTCGGGTTATGATTCAACATACAAAGATAATAGTGGTGAGTTCCTAAGGTTTACATGAATATCTTAGTTTCATGGTAGATATGATAAATATCTTGATACCCTTTTTGGTGATAGACATTGATTTTTATAAGATTCTAATAATCATAGGAATATAATTCCTAGAAATAAGTAAAGCAATTGATTAATTTCTATAGGGGTTTAATATTATGAATTTTTTATGTAAAATGTAATTTTCAATATCCACTAGGTGATTGAGAACCTATCTTATAGATGAGATGATTTTAGATTAGATAATAGGAAATTTGTTGAGGATTAAACATTCCTTAAAAAATAAGTGATTTGGAAACATTATAAATGAATGAATATAGTGAATAAGAGGTAAGAAACAACAAATGTTTGTTGGAATATCCTTAAGATAGAGTAGTTAATGTTTCCTCTAAATAGTTCAAGGATGGTTAAAAAGTTATGGAATACAATGAAATGAGCTTTGTTTTTTAAAAATGGGAGAAACATATATGGATTTTGGACATGGTGGTGTAGAGATTAATACCTAGAGGAATAGTAATGTTAATCTAAGAAAAAAGAAAGACGACCCATCTCCATTGAGGAATCAAATATTTTCCCTATATAGATATAGTCTGGAAAAACTATTTCCACCCATCTATTACATGTCTTCAAGAGTTAAGGTTGATATTGTGGACCATAACTAAAAAACATACAAGAAACCCATATTTATTTAACATATATGCATTATGACTAAATATTGTTTCAACTCTATTTTTGAAATAGTTTAAGAGTTAATTATAATATATTCTTTAATTTTAATGAGAATGGGCCTACACATTAACTATTTTAGTATGAATTTTTGGGACATGATGATTTGAGGAACAAAGAACTCAAGTATAAAAAAATTAAAAATGAACTTAATGTGAAATGGGAGAAAAAATTAAATTTCATTATTCAATGATACTTCAACATTTTCAGAATATTTTTAATGCTTAAAAAAATGCATACCCGAACATAAATTATTTCTATTTTTTGATCCCTAATGCATAGATTTTTTAGAAACCCCATGATTATATATTTTAATTTTTCATGTTGATATAATTGAATAAGTATGTCGTTGGAAAAAATAAAAGTAATTAATAATTGTAATTTTGATTCAATGACTTGATATTTTTCTTCTCTATGCTCATATAGATGATACATTTCATCCCATTTTTTGTTTTAAATTTCTTAAGTTCATGTAGATTAATTTCACTATTATTACCAATGATATCAGTGATTACTTGATATTTTTTTATTTTATTACTTATTTATTTCTAAACTTAAATTTTCCTATTATATTGTGAGAAAATTTTCTTACAGATAACTTATGCCATGTGAATGAATTTTATTTGATCTTGTCAAAATAATTATTATAAAAACAACTTAAAAAAAGAGGAAATTTTTTATTTATCCATTATCCTTGAGACCTAAAATAATATTTTTCGTCATTTTATCCATTAGATACAATGAAAAATCCTTGATAGGAATTATCAACATTACAATCCAACATTATATATTCCTACCCATACTCTATTATCATTCTTGATTATAAATGGTCATATTTGGGGGAGAGGGACCTCATTGTAATAAAATTGTAGTTCTTTACTAATGAAAACAATTGTTTCATCTTTGGGTTTTGGGAATTATTCATTTCATTATTCATTTTATTCATTTTTACCAAATATATTTACAATAAAGGAATATAAAATTGTTGAGTTTTGGAGGTTAAAAATAATCATCACTTTTACAATGTATTTTTCAGTTGGGTTTTTGTTGTAAATGTGAGACAATTCCTAGATCATATATAAATAGGTTGGATAAATTTGATTGAAAAAAAATGATAAGGAAAAAATATAGGGTTATCTCATTCATTATGTTTTCATTATATGTCATGACCGTGCAAATGGTCACGGGCTATATGTAAGATTTAATTTATAATAAGAGAATGGTGTTTCATATTACATGGATTTTCATACATTATAATTTAGAGATAATCCTCCTTTTGGGCTTCATTCTTTTTATTAATCAATTACAATTCATCCTTAAGACTCAGATTAAATTCATCATAATTTTTATGTGCACCTTCTTTTTAGTGAATATTTTGTCCCTATAATGTGAAGAAAATATCTCTTATTCCTGCTCGTAAGTATGGATATGTAATTAAGGTATGGTATAAATCTAATTAATTGTAACCTTCAATTATGGGAATATTACACGACGTGAGGTAAATAATAACTATAAATGTGTAATAATAAAAAATTTTGAGGATTCAATGGATGAATGTATAACATCCATCATTTTTCATGAGAACGATCCAATATTAATTTGACTACTGAGGAGTTATTATAATTTTTCCTTTGTGAGTGTTAAAATTTATTTCTCCCATATTGAATATTTTTTGGAATTTATAAATATTAAATTTAAATTTGGTATCATAGTAGTTCCCTATGTAATTACTATTCCCATATATACTAGAGTAAAATGAATTTTTAATTGTGGGTGATTTGATGAGTTCAATAAATTTATACAATTTTTTTAGAGATTAATTTAATAATATTTTAATTTTATTAGTTTCAAAAATCCTATTTTTCATTGAATTATCATATATATGGGTAATTAATATTTAAATATTTATTTTATGACTAAATATAAAAAAAAATTTATTGGTCATTTTTCTAATGTAATTATTTTGAACAGAGTATGATAGAATGGTAAAGGAAATGGGGACATAGAAAAAAAGGCCATCACCTAGGCTAGACCTCAACCTAGTATAATCAATATGGAAAACTGATCATGGTGTCCAATAAAGGATCATAGAGGGCGTACTCAGGCATGAAATAGATGGCATATATGTAATTTTTGGTGCAAACACAAAAGACAAAGGGTACAACGATGCACTAGGGAAGGGTTCGTGTGATTATAGGTGGAGTGGATCGAATAATGGGTTTGGGATTAGCATTTTTAGGGGATTGCCAACACTCATTCAGCTTCAATTCCAACTACTAAAACAAATCTTATTATATAGTAGACTGTATCTACTGATTATGTTTTTTTATGCACAGTTCGCCTCATGTACTATTCTCAAGGAGAAAGAGTGTCATCCAAGGTGAACACATATGTAACCTTCCCCATTAAATTCTATTACTTTTTTCCCAATGATATTATAACACAATCCACCATGGTTGGTGATGGGAATATTTATTTCCAATGGTGAATATGTATTTATTGCACAATAGAAACTTTCTTCCATCATGTTAACTCCTATGGATGGGATAATAGAGTGTACGACTTTCTTATATCCACATTGTAGTACTATGGTTACTTCTTTCAAGATATCCAATGAAATTTAGTCTAAAAATAATCTATAAATATTGTCATACCCAATGATACATAAAATGAAGGATGTGGTGCATGTGATTTGGTTACATTTACAATAGGGATAATTAAATAGAGTGGTCAGGTGTGCCATGGTATCATGTCTACGTCGTGCATGTTCTTGGATTGGATGTATCCTAAAATGAGATGGATTGGATGGTTCTAGTCTTGGGTAGATATTTACAACTTATCCATGCAATGGAATCCATATAATATTACACAAATGAGAAGCATGTGTCATTCTGATGTTGTTCTTGATGTATCAAGTATATGTCTTCAATTACAAAATCTCTATATCATCTGTCTATAAAATTGATAAAGAAAAATATTGGGGGAGTTTTAAGAAGAACCATTCAAGTGTGGAGGACCCTATATCTAAGTTACATTTAGCGCTACAAAAAATATATAAGGTTTTTTACATATGTTATTTAATGATTTCTATAGATTAAAATATTAATAGTCTTTTCAAACTACAACTTATTTTTGATATATTTTTGGAATAATCAACCATGTAGTTTATAGAGGAGTAAAAGTGGAGAATATACATGATGTTCCAATTAATATTTTTAAAAATGTTACCTATAAATTAAAAGTAGGTGTATTATACCTGAGTACTGTGACCTTGGATATGGGCCTTTAACTGGAACATGGTTCTTGAAAATGTGTTTCTTACACAACGCAATGATTATACCTACGTTTATTTTCATTTTTTATATCCCCTCTGGACTAGAATGAGTGTGTAAGAATTTTTTCAGATCCATGTATGGATTTTTTATTTAATTTAGTGAATTATAGTGTCTCATAAATCCTTTAATTGGTGTCTATTTAGTTTTAATTTTCATAATATTAAATATCCACCCTATATGACCATTATGGTTGGGAAGAAATTTGGTTTCAATAGATTAACCAATTATACATTTTCATTATATTAACATGGATTGAACCTGGGTTGTAATGTCAAAATAAAGTTTGTATTACCTATCATATTAAATTACCGATGTAGAAGAGTGTTGAAAAGGGTTGTAAATATAATGGAGAGTGTTAACTTTAAGATGAGGTTCAATAGTATTTAGATCGTATGAAATCTAAATTAATGTAACTGTTCAATCATCAACAGTTCATGGAATCATAAATACTACTCCTAGTAGACTCATCTCATAGATCTAAAATCTAAACTAATCCCACATATATTGTTTCTCATAATTTATTCTTCAACATTCTATGTAAATTATACATCATTATCCATGTGAAAGACAATGAATTCCACTATACTTTATTAGAAAAAATTCATTAAAAACTCAATTATATAAATTATTAAAAATGGATTACATGATTGAATTAATTATTCCATTTTTGTGATCATTTAGGATTGGTTAGTTATATATTATGATTTTTTTATAGATGGGATGTGAGAATAAAACATTTGATGTTTGTGGCTGAAGATAAAAAAATAGTTGGGATGATTTTCTGAGGTGTAATTTTTTAATTTATTTCGATATTATGTTACTACATTAATTTTTTCAGTTAGTTAGGATGATATTATGAGGTTTTTGTTAGTTAGTATACATGTTTAGGTGTATGTTGGTGCTAATAATTTATCATTTCTACATTAGTATTATCCTTCATCATTTCCATGAGATACATGGGTATGATCTTACCAATTAAACATTTTATTCTCATGCGATGAATATATAATCTAATTTTTGGATTCAAATAGTATTAATGGGGAAAACTAGACATTCTTAGCTATGAAATTGTAGTTCTTGTTGAGTTACTACAATAAGACTAATCCTTTGGAGTTTATTTAGGACACATTATTGTATGTGTATTGGAATTTTTCATGCATTGTGGGATGGTTTTTGGAATTCATTTTTATTATGTGATGGATTTTATAATTGGTTTATTTGAACAATTTATTTATTCTTGTTATTATTGGGATTAATTCCATTCATTTGTGATATATCTATTACCTCTATGTTACTCAAGTAAATATGTATTATATATTAGGAAAATCATTTCTCATTATCTCTTATCAAACATTGGTTGCCTATGAGGGGAACCTATGGTGGGATGTGGTCATGAATGAGTGGTATCAATAGTTTTTTTGAGATATAATATTGAGTTTGAAGTTAAGGTTGTGAGGAATTCATGGGTAGGTTGGAAAATGATTCTTGTTGATCATGGAATGTCACATAGAATAATGATATGACATAATAAACAAGATTTTAGGGCCTCTAGTGGCCTGATTCATTGACCATATGTCTATCGAATGACCTTGTAATATTTTCTATTTAATAAGTTAGAGACATAGTGATGGTAAAAAATCACATTTTGCCATACCTTTGTATGAATAAGGGTGAATGTGGAGAATTTATCTTAAATAATTAAATTATCATTCTTAAAATTCATTAATATTAGGATTAGGATTTTTCAACATTATTGAAAATGTATTCTATTCGTCAACTACATGTAGGTTTGATGATAGAGTTTTGGATAGAACATTAGATTGACCAACTAATGAAATAACAAATAAATGTGGCTAAGGCATGGAAGAGGTCCTTGAATTCCATTCAAAAGTTTATCGTGGGAATGTATGAGGGAAGAATATATGATATGGATACAAAGTTCTAGTTGGGGGATCTTGAGATCGCGTTTGGTATTGATAGAGCAATTGATTAATTTTTGGTTCACATAACAGTTTATTAGATGTGGAGAGTGTAAATATAGTGGTGTACTTTGTATATTAGTGAATGTAAGGATCCCGATGTTTTATGGGATGATATCTGGAAGAATTTTCACATAGATTTTTTTCATTGATGTTGATGGTGGAAAATAGGTAAGGGATTATTTTCTCATTTGAAGGGAAGCATGACTGTGTGATAATATGGTATCATGCCCGTGGAATTCCATCACATTTCTTATAATATCATTCCAAATAATTAGTCTATAGTGGGGAATCTATAAAAGACGCTGCATCCAGTAATAAGTTATGAACTCACCCTATATATACTTTTTATGTGTTTATAATTCCATAACAAGGTGAATGATATCATATTTATTAACTTGCTCAAAGATAATACACAAGAGGCATAATTGTAAGGTGTCTTGAAGAATAGGGATTCAAGTAGTGGTTTATGGATTTCTTAGTAGTTGGTGTTCTGGCTATTGGGGAACTGACCTCAACCAATATTTACAAAAAACTGTTTCATTTGTTGTTTGTGAGTATCTATATGTGTCTTTCTAATAAAATGATATATATATGGGGGTCATGGTCAATGGTACCCTCAATGTCTATAATTTTAAGGATGACAAATTTTTATTAGTGTTCATTCCACTTTTGGGTCATAGTTGTTGTTACTTATAAGGATGTTTTATTAGTTGGGATCACCAATGTGTGCCCAGTAACTTAGGGTTGATAAATTTAGAAATTGGAATCCTCATGATGGTCCCTGAGCATAGGTAACCATTCGAATTAACATTTCAAAATGATGGTGGATGATTGATAGATGATCTAGGGATTGGTATTCTCATGCGATGGAAGTTGCAGCACAAGCAGGGTCATAGATAATCCAAGATATGCTCATTTAATAATGTAATCTCATTTATTCCTTGTTTAATTAAGGATATTCAAAATATGTTACTTCTAAGAATTTTTATTTTTTCTTTGGGACTATAAGAGGAAAGACATATTTACCCCTAGTGTCATCCTAGTAAGTTAAATGCCAAATAGTTTTTTAGATGATCTAGTGGTGTAGAAAATTAATGAGGAAGAAAAATTTCGTGAGTGATTTCTTCTTGATTCATATATATACATATGATTTTAATATTAGAATATATTACTTTCATTTCATTTGTGAAATAATTGTCTATTTTCAATATGGAGTGTTTTTTATGTGGAGGATCGACAAGTGCTATTATTTGGTTAGTGATGTTATCATGTGGGCTGAAGGAAATTAGAACATCTTTTATCTCAGTTGGAAATTTCTTTTTAAGCATAATAATAGGATGTTCAAAGGGAAGGTCTAGATTTACATGATTCATTCCTAGATAAGGTTGTTATAGTATCAATTGTTAATGTATTTTTTTATAGATTATAATCCTATCAGACATTTAATTTTGACGGATCCTTATCTAATATAACTAATAGAGATACATGAGTTGAGGATGTAGGTTGATGATCTCATGAAGTGGGGTTTTATATGTCCTATTATATCTCTTATGTTGCTCCATTTTGTTTAAATATGGTGAAAGGTAGTAGGTCTTATTCATGGACTATTGGAGGCTGAATCAGGTGATGGTCAAGAACTGTTATACTTATATGAGTATCGATGATATTTTTGACCTTATAAAGGAATAATGTTGGGATTTAATGATTAAAATATGTTTTGGATATCACCAATCAAGGATAATAGAATAGGATTAAATGATTAATAACATGAAGTACACGTATCATAACTTTTTGTTTGTGGTCATTCCATTAAGTGTTTAGAAACTAACGAGACGTTTTCCCAGGGATCATATATTGTGTATATATTGAGTTTCTAGGATATTTATTTTTCATGTTAATTAATGACATATTTATCTAATCAATGTTTTTTTATGATAATATTTACCATCTTAGAGCCCTATTGATATTCCATTAATACCATAATCAATTTGGAATGAAGTCCATATGACTCTTCTGGATGTGGGAGGATCATTATATTTGACATATAGTCTCCCAAAAAGGTGTGTACATTCTTCCATTATATATCTAGGTATTTTTTCATTGGAAATAACCAAATAATATTGTATTTTTTCATTATTTCCATAGTTATGTAATATATTACCAATTGTTTGTGTTTAAATTTTCTTAGATTTAGCTCCACTAATAGATTTAACTAGGAAGGACCATTCTTTCATTAAGAATAATTAGGTCTTGGGAGAGTTTGATAACTTGGAGGATAGATTTATCAGTTACACAATGATTCATTTTCATATGGAGGGAGTGATTTTTATAGATTTCAGTGAAATACCCCTTCTAGGTTTTGATTGATTCATGATGAAATAGAGGGTTGTTATCACTTCTGTTTTTATGAATTTAAATCCTAATGAGAATTACTATTCAACCCATGATCAAGAGATAACATTTTTTTATTTAGTTTATAGAGAAATTACCTCATCATTGAGAACATTGGGGTTTTCATGGACTATAAGATTCTAAAATATGTCTTCACTCAACAATATTGGAATTTATGGAAACATATGTGGAAAAGTTTTTCTAGGATTTTGATTTTGAGATCTCTTAAATCCTAGTAAAATGGAATTCATTTATTAATTAAAAAAGTTTTAATTCATGGGGAGAAGTGGGTTGGATTTCGTAGTTGTTTTTAAATTGATGGAGGATCATTCAGTAATGAATATTGATGTGGGGGAATGTAGTGGTTGATGATTTTATTATTTGATGACTACAAGAATCATAATTTATGTTGTGGTTAGAGGAATCTAAATGGGTAGAATTTATGGTATATATGATTAGTGGACTTGATGGAATGTTAATTCTCCAAATAAATGGCCAAAGGATGGGTAGAAGTAGATATTTTTTCAAGGTATATTTTTCATTCTGTTATACATGTGAAATGGATTTTCCCACTAATTTTTCAACTAACCCAATGTAGAGGATCATAATGGTTCTATGATGTATAATGATTTTAGGATGCATCGTTTTTTGTATTGGATGAGATGGTATGTGGAAGAGTTTGTGGGATGGATTTTTATAAATCTCTTGGTGAAATCACAAAAATGTTTTACTGGATGGTTTTTCCATATTTTTTATGAAATTTAGCTTAAATAATTGTATATTTTTATTATTTTCATTACTAGTTACCATAGGGGTTTGTAGGTTGTTATATAGTTAAAGAGGATGTGGATATCCTAACGATGTCGGGTAACTATAAGAAAATACATAAATTGAGAGTCATGGATTTTTTGGGAAGGATTCATTTGGAATATGTGGATTGAAATAATTGAGTAATAAAGTCCTTCATCTCCTATTAGGATCTTTATGTTACCATATGGGTCTAGAGAGAATTGAATCATGAGTTGGATCCAACATTCATCATAGAAATGTATTCCATCCTCTAATATATGTGAAAAATTTGTAGACTATATAGAAGATGAAGGATATGTTATAATTATGGATCTAGTATTTTGGAATATAATGGATATGGAACCTTCCTCAGTTTTCATATAATTAATGTTTCCACACATCCATTAGCATGATCCCATTTAAGGTGTTGTGTGTGTGTCCATGTTATTCTCAGTTGTGATTGTCGGAGGTTGGAAGGTAATTGGTTCTTCGTCACAATGTACTTTAACGTGTAACCAAGAAAGTCTAGTAGATTCATGAGTGCCTGATGGTGGAACAATACAATCAAAATTAATATTTGTTTATCAAATATGGAGACCCGTATATTTTTTCAGATAGTGAATCTAATAACAAAAACTATTATGAATATAATTCTACATTTTGATTCCATTAAATGTATTATATTTATAAAAAAACATGTTTATTGTATCCAATTTGATTTAAATGATAATTAAGTATATTTCCCATTGATTATATAGATATTTAATAGTTATTAAAAGATTAGAATAAATATCGGGTTTTAACTAGTCCAATTTACCCAGAAAAAAGAATTATTGGCCTTAACTAATAGGCTAATACCCTATGATGCCCATTTATCAGATCATCTGAGGGAGATATGTAATGTACCCAACCCCAGTTTCCAAGAGTGAGTGCCTTAAATCATTAAATTTCCATTATAATAAGAAAATTATATCCCAAAGGAATAGACAATTTATTATAATTAGAAACCAAATACATAAACAAGTTAAACATTTCATCCTAAAATTAAATACTATATAGAAATTCAATTTACAATATCCATAAACCCTTTGTTATCCATTCATATCATTCATAATATAATTCATAATGTCCCAGGAAAATTAAACATAAGAAAGGGGTGAGATCAAATGGCCAGTAGGGTAATCAATACAACATAATATATCATAAAAATGAACCTTAGGCATGGTTAATGACAAATTTTTTTTCAAAAATAAACATAAACACATTATGGATTGAATAATAGCTGAATAACTAATTCCATAATAACTCATAATATTGGGTATTTTACTAGTAAAATCATCTCATGAAATATTGGATAATTGTTTCATAATAATGGAAAGAACAATGTTGTGCATCATAAAAATATCGTCAAGGCATCATGCCAAGACCATAAATAACCATTTTTTCATGTCCTCATAATAAGACCATAGTTTGACTCATGTGACCTACTGATTCATCCTGGAGCTATAGAGTGCCCCAATTATAACATTCTATGTCCAATTAATTCCTTATATTAGTGGGTATAATCAAAAAAATCAAATATATTCATATTCAATCAAATATATGAAATATAAAAAACATTCCCTGAACATTAATCATAAACATCAACCATTCAGAATAAATTGTTGTGTGGTATTAAGATAGGAAATACACATCCAAACTAATAATAAAAAATTAAACTAAATATGTTTGATGATATCATAAATTATTAATATCAATAATACATAATAATATTCAAGAGTGTTGAAATAGATGAACATACTATTATAAAAACATCTTGTAATTATTGAGATAAATTCACTTTTACATTGAATAGAAGAGGTATACTGGGAAAATAATTCCCTAAAACCATAATTGAATTGAAATAGAAATTTAATAATAAATGAATGTATTTTTGAAAGATTTTATTTTTAAAAATAGATTGTACAATTCCCTTTAAAGTAGGTATGAATTTGAGAAATTCATTTAGGCTTGTATTTCATCATGAAATTTTTAAAGATATGTTTAAAACATATAACTCCCCATATATTAAACCAGGAATCTATTTTATAAACATATATAGAACATTATCACAAACTTTATGTGGAGTAAATATGAATAGAAAATTATTTAAATATGCAATGTAGTGAATAAGAGTTACCTGGATGTAAATAGACGTTTTTAGTAGATAACCCTTACCTTCTCTCCAATTGTGGTCTTCTATTGATATCAATTTCATGAAAAAAAATTAAAATTAATTAATTAATATTTTCATAACCTATTAATTTTATAATTTATTTATCTTAGACTTATTATGTTCAGTAATTGAATTATTGAGGGGTTTGTGTGGTTCACTTTTATTATTTGGGAGCATTTTCATCCATGGGGTTCATGTCTGGTTTACTTATATACTGGTAAGGATAAACATTTATGATGAATATGGTTGTCCAAAGTATATGTTTTATCTTATTTTTCAATATCCATAATATTACAAGTTTATAAATTTTTTTAGTTATATTTAGTCAAGATGAGTCAATATATAAAACAGTAATGATAATATTTTGGGTTATTTGGCAGTTTTTTGTCACAAAAAACTCAATTCGATTTATAAACTAATATAATATATAAACAATATTTCATACCCTTAGATAATTTATTATTTCCAGGTTGAAAAATAATAATTTTTTCAATTATATAATTAAAGATGGTAAGAGAAATTGATAAACTGTCATCCTTGAATGTAATAAAATAACAAATCTCAGATGGTTTTTTCATTTCAAGTCTAAAAGAAGGGGAAATGAGAGATAATAATGAATTATTCCATTATCATAACAAAATAATAGTATATTTATGTTTTTGGAGTTATCATAAAATTTATATTAAAGGTGGTGAGGAAATAAAAAAGAAGTTGAAGGAACTAAAAAAATGAAAGGAAAAGGGGAATTTACCTATTGAAGATATGTTCCTAAAGAGCCTCATTGTGGTGGAGGATTGTAATTTTTATGATACCAAGGTACAATGGATGTGGGGGAGGATTTTGGGAGTTAATTTGAGTATAATTTATATGTAGAACATGTTTTGAGAGGAGTGAATAGAAGAGGGAGTGAAGGAGGTTTTATAGTGGAGGAGATGGGTGATTTTAGAATATCATAATCATTATTATAATATTTCTCTCAATACAAACAATAGTACCGATTCATGTGACAGATAATAGTAATAAGTGAGTGTTTGTTTGAACCAAGTGTGATTACATCATCAATGATTCTACGAACAGTTTATTTAAATGAAAATGTATACATATGATAAATAAAAATATTTTAATATTCATAAAACATTGGAGTATTTTAGAAAAATCCCAAAAAATCACCCAAACAATTTTTTGTTGCGAATAATTCAAAAAATATCCCCATATCTTATAAATAATGTCTAAATATGAATTGTTTAATTTTTTTATAAAATCATAATTTATTCGAAAAATAACAATTCAAAAACTATAATTAATTCTACATCACCGTGTAAAATTAATAAAGATCTCATTATATTATAACCATACTACAATGAAATAATAATATGATATAATATTCATTATAGTCTTATTAAAATTTATAATGGAAATTTTTATTCTGTAAAAATTATGTTTTTCATGTCAGACTCTAAATATTGTACTGAACACAACCGTGTATGTAAATATTTAAAAAATCTAATCACAAAGATTACAAAATTAAATATACTTTATAGGTTATAACAAATTGGTGTTTTTTAGATATTTTGTGATTCATGAATCCAAATTCAAAATAATTTATAAATCATTGGTGTGTTACATTCTGCCACCCTCAAAATTTCATCCTCAAATCTACCAGAATGATACCAAATAAAAAGATTTGGGTAGTTATTCATTAGATGATCTTACGGAGCCTATGTTGTTTCATAAATTTTATGATTTTTTATGGTACCTTTACCAGTCATGTAATCCAATTCCTCAACACTTGATACTTAGTATACAGAGAATGGATGGGATATTCACATAAAGATATGTTTAGTTCTACTTATATACCTTTTCAAGTGAGGAAATGCATTGGGTTTGGATTGTACATTCTCATCATTGAGACATGGAACACTCTATGTACATTAGACAGGCTATGAGATATTACAAAAAAATAAATCACAGCTCCAACTCTCTGTATAATTTTAAAATTGAAAATCAACCCATAGATTAGTATCCCTGTCACGACCTGCCTTCTCAAAAAGGGGGGAAGGTTCACCAGATTTCTAGGCCCTTCCTTCTTTATGTTGAAGGAGGGATAATGACCCCCGAGACCCACCCTCAATAGGTCGCGGAGTGGAGAATAGCACCAAGGGTATAGAAATTACACACAAATTGACGGTATTTTCCCTTTTTGATTTATATGACCGAGACATAAGATGATGAAACCCAACAACACCAAAACTAAAATAAAATTAAAGCCAAATGTAAACCATTCCCACCTGCATGTTCCAAAATGTAAAAGCCGCAATGTACAAAAGTGACTACAAAGGTAAGTACCAAAGTATGGAAAAAAATCAGAAATTACAACTACCCCAAAGGTTCGAGCTAGTATGGTCCTGCGCGATCCCCGAAGTCCTCCTAGAAACCTGAAAGAAGTTTTATATACGTAGGGTGAGCATAAAAGTAGACTCAGTAGGGAAAACTATAGAATCTCGTGCACAAGTGGTGGAACATATAATGTCTCGTCAGAAAAGGAGTAAACCAAACACCTATTAAGGTAAACTAGCCACCCAAGCCTCACCAAGGAACACTCCCCATATAACTCAAGTCATGTAATATATATAATAAGAGAACATCGATTTTTGGGTCCCTCGCCCGACTTTCCCTCTGGTTATTGAGACATACTACGCATCAAACCAATCCAGCCATTCTCACCGCAGTCCCACTGCCAGACCCGCCCGCACACAACTGGGCCACAACCACACGCAGTCCCACTGTCGAACCCGCCCGCATACACCTGGCCCACATTCACACGCAGTCCCACTGCCGAATCCCACCCGCAAACACCTGGGCCACAACTGTCACACATAACCACGCCTGCAAACACCTAGGCTAGAACAACCACCACCACGCCCGAAGACACCTGGGCTAGAAGATCCACTACCATGCCCGAAGACACCAAGACCTCATCTCGAATACACTTGGGAAACCACCTGCCGCACATACCTTTCCAACCCCCCACACTACCCTTCTGGAAGATTCTTGGGCTAATAATGGACCTCATGCCATCACAGCCTACCCGAAAACAATTGGGCTATCCAGGAAAGGGGGAAGAAAAAGAGCTAATAACAAGCCACCAATAATAGTTTTTGGAAAAACACCCTCCCCCATGAAATGGGAGGGTTCAACACTAAGTGCTCAACTTGGGTGGGGAGCGTATAAGAAACACAAAACTATACGTTTGTTTATATAGATAACAAGAACACACCCAATTTACGATTGTCTTCAGCCAGCCTAAAGGACACAAACAACACTCAGGTACGAGTCACGAATATCGCCAACAAGCCCATTGTACCTTTCTCGTGTTCATTTTCAGTAATAATGTTCAAAAAAGTTTCAGCACTATTGGGAAACTAACACCCTAAGCATAACCCAAGAAAAATAATCCATACAAATATCAATTAAGTATCCACACCCGGTCCTCTTGTAAAGTCACAACAACAACGAAATATGTGAGATCCCTCGAAGTACATGGACCAAATACAACCCTCAGACACCGCCTCGTGTCCCCTCCCCAAAAAAGGGTTTTCATCAAATGAGGATCTCACCCCAATTTCTGTTATAAAAAAGGTAACCACCCAATCTTAAAACTCACAAGCACCGAATCCATAACAATAGGGGATCCTATCCCCAATTTCACAACCACTGAGAGTATAAAAACAAGGGATCCCATCCCCTCCCACATCTCCATAAATCGTCCCATAAAATAAAACAACCAAACCACTACCACCAACAAAAATATAGTCTATGCCGGTATTTTCAGATTTATAATATTTAACACACTCCATGATATCAATTTCCATTTGCTTTAACCGGGGTTATCACAGGAAAGGATTTATCCTGGTGCTTCCAATTTATTTAGCAGAATATAAGTAATTAATCAAAATTCTTTACATAGTTGGGTTATCCACCACAATCATGATCCATTTAAACATCACCAGAGGTAAGGGTCCGTTAGTGCACAGACAACAACCACCAACTGCCTTGATTTTTAGTAGGTGTAAGCCGCACAATTCAAAAACATGATCATAATATAAAACAATATCAATGATCACATCCGCCCCTTCATTCATTAAATAATCTGTTCATTATCTTTATTTAGGTCTGGTTTATCCAATTATACCGAATCAAAAGCACGCCCACCACGCATGATACACAATAGAGAGATGTGAAGGAGAAATTCCCTACTTAATGGTCAATGATCGACGCTGAGGCTAGGAGTGGAACTTCACGAATAGTGATGTAGATCGCCTTAAGGAAAATAGCTTCATCTATCAAAGGTTAGGTCGGGCGCGGAACATCACGCATAGCGATGCAACTCGACTAAAGGAAGGGTAATCTAGTGCAAGGTGAATGAGAAAAGAAGAATCTCACGGAAAACCCTTTAGATTATAGGGGTCTGGGAGGTTGAGATAAGAATGTGAAACCGCGTAAGGATTGGGGGTCGTCAGTTGACCATGTGGCCCCAAACGTTATTAAAGGGGTCGGGTGGTTTAATCTGACGCACACACCAGGTTAATTCATTGAATACTCAATTGAATCATTTATGGACATTATCGGGCTTTAAAACACGCTTAAAGGAGTCAAAATAGGGTTTAAAATCCGAATTGTGCAAGAAGGAGCGCCACTCGAAAGAACCCTCGGGTAGGCCAGAGCCACCGGTAGCCGAGCTACCGATAGGCTACAACGACCGCTAGACCGATCTACGGGTAGGCTGATGCCACCGGTAGACCGAGCTACCGGTATACAGAGCTACCGGTGGGCTGCGGCTACAGGTAGACCAAGCTACCGGTAGGCTTGCTACTGGTAGGCTAAGGCTACCAGTAGGCCTACCATTACGCCAAACTTCACCCAGATTCCCTGACCAGAAAACCCAAAACGATATTTTCACAAAGAAATGGACCCCAAGAACCCAATCCATTACATCAGATACCTCTTAAATGATTCTCGTCCTCGGGAATCAACACAAAGTAGAAGTTAAGAGAGAGTTCGAACTACCACCACGAAAGATAACTCTTAGCAGGGAACCCATGCTACTAAAAAAACATTTCTATCAAGAACCAAGAAACATACCATGTCAAACTACCCAGTCATGTGGGTTGGGGAGTCTCCTCCCCCATGGGAATATATTATCCAGTTTGGGCGGCACTGACTCCCCCGCACGGGTTTAATCGCATCCACCTTAATGTGTCTTGACTAGGGGTCTGGTTCTCTCCACCCCCATAGCCAGGGATTTTCACACACATATAGAGGAAATAAAACCAGTAAATTTCATAGCCAAAAAGGCAAAACGTTCTACCACAACAGGTTATAGAAGGAACAAAACTCAAAACAAATCTGGGTACTGGGTACACATTTGTGCTTCCCTATTCCACGTACTCTCCTCAGGCCCACCATTTCTCCACAAAACACGAACCAAGTGAATGGTTCTCTCATGAAGCACCTTCTCCTTATGATCCTCGATCATCACTAGTCTCTCCACAAAATTCATGTCGTCCTCGATCTCCATCTCACCCCAATCAAGGACATGTGAATCGTCATGCAGATATCGATGGAGCTGGGACACATGGAATACATCATGTATCCTCTGTAGTGGTGGTGGTAACACCAGTTGATAAGCCACATTGCCAACCCACCGCAACACTTCGAAGGGTCTGATGAACCTAAGAGAAAGCTTACTCCCCTTGTCGAACCTCTGATGTCCACGCTGAGGGGAGACCTTCAAGAACACGTGGTCTCGAACATCAAACTCCAAGGTCCTCCTCGTGGTATCTTTATACGACTTATATCTGTCCTGGGCCACCTTCATCCTTTCCCGTAAGAGATGACCATTTTCTTTTGTGATCTGCACCATCTCTGGGCCATGGATGCTTACCTCTCCTACTTCGGTCCAACACACAGGTGAACAGAATGGCCTCCCATACAAGGCTTCAAAGAGGTCCATACCAATGGTAGAGTGGTAGCTATTATTATAGGGAAACTCTAACAGGGGCAAGTATCATACCCATGATCCCCATGAGTCCAGAACACATGCCCACAGTATATCC
This sequence comes from Viscum album, assembly GCA_963277665.1. NCBI lineage: Eukaryota > Viridiplantae > Streptophyta > Magnoliopsida > Santalales > Viscaceae > Viscum > Viscum album. Next base: position 1,455,575,260 of record OY728155.1, read on the forward strand.
TCCAACGTCTGGATGGTGCACTCTGTTTTCCCATCTGTCTGGGGGTGGAATGTAGTGCTAAAGTGTATCCGGGTGCCAAAAGAATTCTGCAAACCCCTACAGAAACGTGGGGTAAAATGTCCATCCCTATCCGAGACTATAGTCCTCGGAACTCCGTTCAACTGCACCACCTCATACACGTACCTTCATGCCAAAGAATCCACTGCACTCAACTCCCTAATTGCCAGAAAGTGAGCCATTTTCATCAATCGGTCCACAACCACCCAGATGGCGTCATATCCTCCTTGGACCTAGGGTATTCCCATGTCGAAATCCATCGAGAAGTCGTACCACTTCCAGTCGGGATCATCTAGAGGCTGTAGTAGGCCTCCTGGAACTCAGTGTTCATCCTTCACTTGCTGACACACTAAGCACTTGGCCACAAACTCTTCCACCGCTCGCTTAACTCCGGGCCACCATAACCGCAACTTCAGTCCCTGATACATATTGGAAACTCTTGGGTGTACCGCCAGGGGTGAGTTGTGGAACTCACTGAGAACCCTGCCTCGCATCACTTCTGGAACAAACCACCTTCCCTAGAAAATCATCCGGTTCTGACCATCCTCTATCCATCCTTCTGGAGCATTTCCCTGGTCAACTTGGTCATGCATCACTTCACACTGTGGGTCTCCCCACTGAGACTCCTCTAATTTCACAAATAGAGACGACTGCACTATCCTCTAATACATGCAACCTCTACTGTTATCCATCCTCGCATCTAGGTGTAAGGCAGTCAACTCCCCCATCTCATTCCAGGCGTCCGCCGAATCTCGAACCACATCCTTCTGCATCCTCCTGCTCAAGGCATCAGCCACTACATTTCCCTTTCCCTCAGTATAAGAGATACCGAAGTCGTAATCCTGGAGGAACTCCACCTATCTCCGATGTCGCACGGTTAGGTCCCACTGGGAGAAGATATACCTCAAGAATTTGTGATCTGTGAAGACTACAAAGCATTCTACGATGAGGTAGTGCCGCAATACCTTTAGCATAAAAACGCCCGCTACAAGCTCATGATCGTGGGTGGAGTAATTACTCTCATGAGGGCATAGCTTCCTGGACCCATAAGAGATCACCCCTTGTCACCACATCAACACACATCCCAGGCCCTGTCCTGAAGCATCACATAACACCTCATAGGCCGCCCCTTCTTCTGGTAATCTCAGCACTGGGGTACTAACCAACTTCTCCATTAGATAGCTGAAGGATGAATCACATTGGTCACTCCACACGAAAACCTGGTCTTTCGTGGACAACGCTGAAAAATGGGTTGCTACTCGGGAGAAGTTGGGAACAAAACTCTGATAGTAACCTGCCAGCACAAGGAAACTACGGACCTCTACCACATTCTTGGGTGCTTCCCATGAAACAACTGTCTCAACCATTGACGGGTCCACCGCTACCCCCTTCTCGGGCACCACATGCCCGTGGAAGTGCACTTCTCGTGTCCAGAACCTGCATTTCGACAACATACCATAGAGCTGGTGCTGTCGGAGGACCTACAAAACCTTCCTCAGGTGATCATCATAGTCCTCCTCGGATTTCGAATATATCAGGATATCGTCGATGAAAACAACCACGAACCGATCAAAGTACTCCCAGATGATAGAGCTCAAAATCCCCATGAACACTGTTGGGGCGTTCGTAACGCTGAAGGTCCTAACTACAAACATGAAGTGTCCATATCTACACATGAATGCCATCTTCGGGATGTCACATTCCTTCACTCTCAGCTGGTGATACCTAGACCGTAGGTCGATCCTCTACAACCATCATGCACCTTTCTGGTGGTTGAAATGAGCATTTATCCTTGGAAGAAGGTGTAGATTCTTGATCGTCACCTGTTTCAGCCTCCTGAAGTCCATGAACAACTTGAGACCACCATATTTCTTATTTGTGAACTAGACTCCAGAACCCCACGGTGACGCACTCGGCCGAACATAACCCCTCTTCATCAGATCATCAATTTGGATCTGCAACTCCTGTAGCTCTAAAGGTGACATCCAGTAAGGAGGCATTGAGATTGGACGAGCACCGGGTTGCAGGTCTATCTCGAACTCGATATCACAACAAGGGGGTAGAGTCGTCACCTCCTCTGGTAAGACGTCCATAAACCCACAGACGATCTCTATAACTTCCACCATTTCAGCATCTACGGACCCTACCGACAGCTCTGCTTATAAGGAGAGGATGGGTTCCTCTCGCATGTTTCCCTTATGACTACTCTGATCGCCGGTGAAAACAACACGTCGGCCGCCCATGTATGAGAAAACGACCCTACTTTGGAAGCAGTTGATGAATTAACACACATAGAATAGCCAGTCGATGTCTAATATGACATCGTATGACTGTATCTTTAGCAGAAGAAGACCCTTAACTGACTGATGTGGCCCTATCATAAGTCTGTATCCCTAAAAAATAAACAACAAGTCAGTCTGACCCCCGACTGGTTTGTTCAACACTAGGGGCATTGGGAGTCTCTTGTCATCTAGACCCAAGAAATGGGCGAGACTAGATGCAACAAATATGTACGAAGCTCCGGTATCGAACAAGGCATAAGAAAGGGTACTAAACAAACCGATCGTACCTCGAATAACCTCAGGCCCTACTAGAACTGATGCCCTTGCGGTGTGTAACTGTCCATGCCCAGATCCTCTACCCCTGGGCTGTCGGCCACCCCCCCGACCATTCCCTGGTTGAGGTCCCTGAGGAGTGCCCTGAGGTCAGCCTCCTCCTCCTACGTTTGCCCTCGGAGGAGCGGGAGCTCGCTGTCCCTACTGCTGCTGTTGGAAAGGCTTGGCAGGATGCTGATGCTGGGATGGGTGGTGGGGTTGTCTGCCACCGCCGTAATGTACCCGGTCCTGGCACTGACTTCGGAGATGTCCAGGTCTCCCACAGACGAAGCACCACAGTCCCGGTCCCGAAGGAAAAGGGCGAGGACCAGGGGATCGAAACTGAAACTGCTGCGGCCTACTCCTTGCTGGTCGGAACCGGGAGGGTCCTGACACTGGAGGCCTGGTGCTAACAGCCTTCCCCTTCGATGGTCCCACCTGGATCCCCCCTCATGACACTTCTCCTAGAGCATGCATCCTCTCCACCACTATGGCCTTCTTCTGTACATACAAGTATGTCAGAAGGGTAAGGTGGGTAACAACATATTGGAGGGAGGTTCGGAGCGCCTCCTCCAAAAATCTTGCCCGAGACTCCTCGTCGGGAAAGAGGTCCGGAGCAAAATGTAGGAGGTCCGTGAACTTTATCCCTAGCTCCCTCGCTGATATACTCCCCTGTTGGAGGGAGAGTAGCTCTTGTCTCTTTACCGCCTTCATCGTCGAAGTGAGGAACTCCATCCGGAACTCCCTCTAGAAATCAGTCCATGCCACCTCAGCCTCTCTCCTCTCCCCCAGGTAATGCATCCACCACTGACGCACCACTCCTTGAATATGGCTGACGGCCAGCGGAACCAAGTACTCGGTCAGAGCTCGGATCAAGCCGAAGGCTATCAATAGCTCCTCTAGCCAGCTCTTTGTCTCCATGTCAGAGGTGCTGCCCTCATAATTCTCAAGGGTCTATCGCTGGAAGGCCTTAGGAGTCCTCTGCCACTGTTCATCCTCCTCTTCCCGGTCAGCTCTCTTTCGATCGGCGAAGGTAGTCTGTGGGGCGTCGATTGCCTATACCACACGCGGTCGCCTTCCAGGTTCTATAACTGCAAGGTAAACAAGGAATTCCTAAGCCCATGTAGTGCAAAATGTCGTTCTTTAAAACTTCTAAACATTTCATTAATTATTCATTCCAAAAACACCCAAGAAACACAAGAAGACAAGTCGTTATGATGCATGGACCTTTCTTAGGGTCTCTCTAAACTGCAATCAGCGTGGCCTCTCTTGGTTGTTTGGTAGGTCCAGAGTCCTTGCATCGGATCATGGGGGGCCCTAAAATCATGCATCCTAGTTGGTCTTCCCTGGCCTAATTCTAACACCAAGGTCACCAAACACTTTTCCCTACCATACCATGCAATCCTCGCTGTTCCTAACTCCACACTCCATCATATCTCTCAACCATCACCTCTGATACCATTCTGTCATTACCCTCCTTCACCAAAAAGGGGGGAAGGGTCAGCAGATTGCAATGCCCTTCCTTCTTTAAGTTGATGGATGGATAATGACCCTCGAGCCCCACCCCCAATAGGTCCTGTAATGGTTACTAGAACCAAGGGTATAGAAATTACACAAAAATGGAAGGCATTACCCCTTTTTGTTTTATAGGATCAGGAGATAAGAAGATGATACCCAAAAACACCAAAACTAAAAGAAAAGTAATTCCAAAAGTAATACCTTACCACATGAATGTTCCAAAAATTAAAAGTCCTTAAGTTCAAAAGTGACTACAAAGGTAACTACCAAAGAAAGGAAAAAAAATCAGCAACTACAACTGCCCCAAAGGTCTGAGCTAGAATGGTTCTGCGCGATCCCTGAATTCCTCCTGAAATCCTGAAAGCAGTTTTATATACGTAGGGTGAGCATACAAGTACACTCAGTAGGGAAAACCGAAGACTCACGTGCACAAGTGGGGGAACGTACTAAAGTCCCGTGAGAAAATGAGTAAACCAAACACCTATCAAGGTAAACTATCCACCCAAGCCTCACCAAGTCACACTCCCCAAATAATGCAAGTAAAGTAATATATATTATAAGAGTACATCAATTTTTGGGTACCCCGCACCACTTTCCCACTGGTTACTAGGATATCCTATGCATCAAACCAATCCTGCCATTCTCAGTGCCGTTCCACTCCCACACCCGACCTCACACACCTGGGCCACAACCACACACAGTCCCACTGCCGAACCCTCCCGCACACACCTGGGCCACAACCACACGTATTCCCACTGCCGAATCCTACCCGCAAACACCTAGGTTACAACTGTTACATGTAACCACGAATGAAAACACCTAGGGAAGAACAACCACCACCATTCCTGAAGACACCTGGGCTAGAAGATCCCCTGCCATGCCCGAAGACACCTGGGCCTTATCCCGAAGACACTTGAGAAACCACCTGCCGCACACACCTGGCCAACCCCCCACACTACCCTGCCCGAAGATTATTTGGCTTATAATGGACCTCAATCCATCATATCCTGCCCGAAGACACTTGGGCTATCCGGGAATGGGGGGGGAAAAGGAGCTAATAACCAGCCACTAAAAATGGGGTTTAAAAGAACACCATCTCCCATGAAATGGGTATGTTCGACACTAAGTGCTCAACTTGGGTGGGGCGTGAATAAGAAACAGAAAACTACAATTAAGTATATATAGGTAACAAGCACTCACCCTAGTTAGGTTTTTCTTCAGCCAGCCTAAAGGACACAAACATCACATAGGTCTGAGTCATGACTCTAGCCAACAAACCCATTGTCCCTTTCTTGTTTTTATGTTTAGTAATAATGTTCAAATAAGTTTAAGAACTACTGGGAAACTAACACCATATGAATAACCTTGGAAGAGAAATCATCCAAACATCAATTATGTTTCCACACCCGGTACTCTTCTAATGTCACCACATCAAAGAAATAAGTGAGATCCCTTGAAGTAGTGGAACCAAATACAACCCCGAGACACTGCCCCTTGTCCCCTCCCCCAAAAAGGTTTTTCATCAATAGAGGATATCTCTCCAATTCTTGATATAAACTAGGTAACCACCTGGTTTTAAAACTCACAACACCGAATACATAACAACATGGGATCAGATCCCTAATTTCATAACCACCGAGAGTATAAAAACAGGGGATCCTATCCCCTCCAACATCTCCAGCAATCATCTTTTAAAAGAAAACAAAAAAAACACTAACACCAACACAAAGCAGGGCCATGTCGGTATTTTCCAATTTATAAGATTCAACACACTCCATTATTTCAATTTCCTTGGGCTTTAACCGGGGTTATCACAAAAAATGATTTATCCTGGTGCTTCCAATTCATTTAGCTGAATATACGTAATTATACAAAATTCATCACACAAAAAGGGTTATCCACAACAAACACGATCCATTTAAACATCATCAGAGGTAATGGTTTGTTAGTGCACAGACAATGACCACCAACAGCATTGATTTTATGTAGGCATAAGCCGCACAATTCCTAAAGAAGATCGTAATATAAATCAGTATCAATGATCACAAACCCAATATTTCTTTAATGAATACATTCATTATCATTATTTAGGACTGGTTTATCCAATTCTACAGAATCAAAAGCATGCCCACCATGCATGATACACAAAAGAGATAGGGAAATGAGAAATTCCCTACTTGTTGGTCAACGATTGACGCTGAGGCCTAGTGTGGAACTTCATGGATAGAGATGCGGCTCGCCTGAATGAAAATATCCTCGTCTATTAATGCTTAGGCCGGGTGTGGAACGTCAAACCTAGCGATGCGGCTCACCTGAAGGAAGGGTAATCCAGCGCAGGGTGAACAAGAAAAGAAGAAACCCCCGGTGAACCCATTTGTTTTTAGGGTTCTGGGGCAGTTGAGATAAGAACGTGAAACCGCGTAAGGAGCGGGGGTCGTGGGTTGACCACGCGACCCCACACATTATTAAAGGGTTAGGGTTGTTTAAACCGACACACACACCAGGTTAATTCATTATATAGTTAATCAAAACTTTTATGGGTGTTACAGGGCTTTAAAACACTCTTAAAAGAGTCAAAATACGGTTAAAACCCCTAATTTCGCAAGAAGGAGCGCCACTGGAAAGAACCAGCGGGGTAGGATAGAGCCACCGGTAGCCAAGGTACTAGTAGGTTGCAGCAGCCAGTAGACTGCGCTATCAGTAGGCTACAGCTACCGGTAGCTACAGCTACCACTAAACCGAGCTACTGATAGATAGAGCTACCGGTAGGCTGCGGCTACCAGTAGACAGAGCTACCGGTTGGCCTTCTACCGGTAGGCTAAGGCTACAGGTAGGCCTACTGTTAAGCTAAACTTCACCGAGACTCCCAGACCAGAAAAAACAACATGAGATTTTCACAATTTAAAGGACCCCAAGAACCCGGGCCATTACAATCCCATTCATACATAATATTGTAACACCATTCCATTGTGATACATTAATTAAAACATGATCTCACACTTGAAATTCCAAAAAATTCCTTCTATTATTAGAATATCTATTTTCTCTATATTGATCAATATTTATATGAGATTGAATAATATTTACCTTATATATTATTTCCTCAATAAGATATTGATCACAAAGCTTCCTTTCACCATCTTTATCCCAACATATTTTGGTACGACATAAATTTCCATAAAATGATTCATATGGTGGAATTTTAATTCTTTAATCAAGACAATTATAGTAAAAAACACCACCAATGGTAAATAATAATCCAAATTACATTGAATATAATGATATCATCATTACAAGATGTCTTCTAAATATTTTATCATTCATTATGATTTCAATTCAGTTTTTTGGGAAATAAAAATTACTCAAAAAATGGTCAGTTTCTATGGAATTTTGATGACTTGTCCAGAATTTCAATGTAAATCAAGGATCACAATTAGACACAATTGAAATAGATGCTTGATGAAATCATTTAAATTTATAGATATTTAGTAGTGTGTAGTGATTTTTTGATAAATCCTACATTTTAGTGAGTAGATGGGAAGATTAATTATGTCGATCCAATGTTACCGATATTGAATAATTTATTCTTGAAGTATTTGGTAATCTAATAATAAAATCCATGGATATTTCATCCAATTTCCATGTAGGAAATGGTAGAGTTTTATGACCACTCTAGGATGTTGTCTTTCAGCCTTCACATATTGGGAGACTAAACATGTGGATATATAATCACTAATTTCCAGCTTTATATTATTCCACCAAAAATGTTCCCTCAAATTTCAATACATTTTAGTACTAACAGGTGGTATAGAGATATTCAAACAATGGGAATCACCCAATAACTCCGTTTTTAGATCAGGTATAGCTTGATTACAATGAAGCATCTCAAATTTTAAAATTCCATCTTCATATATGTGCTATTGCAACATCCCATCATCCACAACCCTACCTTTCTTTTGATGATTCTCATCATCAGGAAGAGAACATTAAATTATCTCTAATAAATATGGTTGGGTGACCTATTGAAAAATTAATTCCATTTTACCTTCTTTGATAATACACAATTCAATCATTACTAGATCTTTGAATACAATATCCCTTTCAATTCTCATTTAGCTAAAAAATACAAAATCATTCTTAATCAATGAATTATTTAAAAAAAATTATTTTCCTCTGTTGTAATGTATAAAACAATAATAATCCTTGAGTAGTTTGTTCTTTCACCATTTCCTCATATAGAGTTCCTTCTGAGAATAGATTTCTTTAGACTCTCCTGATTCATAAATATATCACATATTTTACAACAGAGATAGTGTCTCCATATTTTTAGATTAAATTTCATAGCATCTAACTCAAGATCATATGTATTATAGTTTTTTTCATTAGGGTTTTTACTTTCTTGATGCATAGGCAATAACACTATCATTCAACATTTGGACACAACGAAGTCCTTGATGCAATAGTATATATCACAAACCCATAATTTCCAGATGGTATATGTTAGGATCATATCATACACTAGTATCTTCTTTAATTATTTGAAACATTCCACATATTCACATATTAATTTGAATATAACCACTTTATGGGTAAGCATAGTTAACGAGTTGGATAAATAGGTGATGTTCTGAATGAAACTCTTTTAATAACATACTAAACCAAAATTACTATGTACCTTAGTTATGTCCGTTGGAGTAGGACATTCTGGAATAGCCTTTTCCTCCATATCATCAATATATTTTCCATTCTTAGAGACAATATGGAAAATAAAAGATAATGATTTATCCAAAAATTAACACATTATGTACTTCAAATAAATTTCATTTTCTCTATGAGTCTTCAAAATAATACAAAATTTATATCCATGATCATTTTAGATTTTAGATTATACAATAATATCATCAATAAAAAAAATCTTCATCAGCATTTTTCTTTAAAACCCTATTCTCTATATCCATGAAGACATATGGTGAATTTTTTTGTCCAAATACATTACTATAAACTCATAATTATTATACCAGTTTTAAAATGTTGTATTTAGAATATATTCCTTCCTCACATGAAACTGATTATATCACTAAACAAATGTCTATATTTGAAAACTTTTGGGCTCTATGAAAATGATCAAATAAATGATCAATGTAAGGTAGGGGATGCATTTTCTTTACTAATGTTTCTTTTATCTCCCTGTAGTCAATGCACAACCTCAAAGATCCATCTATATTCTTAATGAATATAATAGTGGCTCTCCATAGAGAGAAACTAAGGCGAATAAATACATTATCACTCAATTCCTGTATTTTTTCATCAATTATAATAATTCCATAGTGTTAATACGATAAGGATTCTTTCATATAGGCCCTAAATAAGGAATTAAATCAATAGAGAACTCATCTTCCAACTCTTGAGTATTTTCAGGTAAATCCTATAAAAACATAATAATATATATTCTTTCGCAATAGGTGCATCCTAAATTTGGATATTTCATTCCTAACTCATGTACAATGATTTATCATCCTACCGAAAAACTGCATTTAGTAGAGATACATGGGGTGGATCTTGTTATGAATAAAATGGTTAATTTTCTGATCTAAAGATAATGGATTCTGCATGATTCTCAAAAATTATACTCCTTATTCTTGCAATAGATTTTCACGTAATGATTTAAAAACCAAGGATTATATCAATATCAATCATGGTAAATATAAAAAAATGAGTACATAAAACATGTTTATACACAATAATGGGCACTGCCTGACACATCCTTGTTGCAAAGGTACTCCCCTTAGGAGTTTTGACTAAAAAATCCATTATTAAATCAAATTGAAAATATCTTATTTTCATAGAAAACTAGAAAGATATGAAAGAATTTAATGATCCAGAATAAAATAAATCATTTCATATGATTGAGGTAACAATTAAAAACCCTACCACCATATCATTAGGAAATTCAATATCATCATTTGCGATCACATAATCTTGGAATTTCTCCCTAGTACATCATTGGGGAATGTTTCCTTAACGCCAACGATATTAATTTTTATAATTTCCCTTCCCATTTAAATTTTAGTATTGTAAATTGGTATATTCATTATTCTTCTAGAAATCCCTAGATTGGGGGCCTTTTTCTCCACAAATTTAAAGGAAACCCATACCCTTCATGAACGTACCAGGGTTTCTCCTCCCACAATTATAACAGGGCGAAAGGTCAACTCTTCCCATTTTCCCATTTTCCTTATTTCTTTTTTCATATTTTTTAGCATCCCTCTTATTCTCATTCATTATATCAAATCATAAGACAAAGAGAATTATTTTTTCATCTTCATAGAACATGAGTCTATATCTTTATATGATGATACTATTTGGGGGACTATATCTCTTCAAGGGAGTGGTTTTGAAACATCAAAATATCGATAAATATTTATTCATGGATTGAATATATATTACATAGCAAGTCTTTATAAACTTTTGATGTAATTTTCAATCGTTTCAAAATACTCATGAACTATTTTCCTCAGATTCAAGAAACCTCCATTCCATATCTTCTCACTATTCATGGGGATGTTTTTTTCTAAGAATATTTCCATAAAACCCATCAATTAAATTAATCATTTTTTATCCTCCTCCATTGTGTTTTAATTAAATACCTCCATTGAACTGTATATCCCGATATATTACAAACATCCCGGAAAATCATCTATTCTTCTTACATCCCAAAGTGAAAAATATCTTCTCTAATGAACAATTCCATTTCTCCGTTATGATTGTGTTTATAATCTAATTAAATTATGGAGTTTTTTATACTTAAAGTAATTTATCATATCAACTCTACTTTGTGGATAAGTATGATCAAAATTCATATGGATATTATTCATATCATAAGTAAGCTATCCCACTATATTGAAAAGTTTCTCAATAACTCTTTCTAGTCAAGATACAATATAATTATATTGTATCATTGAGTAATCCCTACATGTGATACATGATTTCATGTAGTTTCATTTCATTCCATTAGGCACCATTTTTAAATAATTTCATACTATAGTTTTGGTTTTGAAAAAAAAGTTATGATATCAATGTAGAAAAATAATTAGCATAAACAAAAATCATATACATAACAAAACATATAATCATCAACTATTTTTTGTTGAGGAAAATTTTCCATTTAAATCCATCATAATCGATTGTAATGAAAATGTATATTATCTTAAGAATATCTTGTAGGACTGTCAATCCAACTGATTAGTAAGACCCATTGTTGTGTACCTGGATACATTGGTTTAAGCTTGAAACTCCTTGTCATAGTTATTACATATAGTATCATCTATTCTAGAACAATGTCCACATGTAGTATGTAGAGTGGGTATATTTTCTATAAAGATACCAAAAATATATTACTTAAAAAAATCCAGGATCCCTTGTATGATTATCCTCAATGTATTTCTAAGGGTTTTCATCCATAATCAACATTTTGTTATTCTAGTTTCCATTTTTTGTGCTAAACCTCCTCTAATAAAAACTCTAAATAACTTGATCATAGTGTCCTAGAGTAATTTAATTAATTAATTACATTGGAATGATTACAGTAAATTCATATCTCAAATGAATGAATAATTTATTTGTTTTGGAAAACTAGATACATTCATGAGTTAATCATTAAAACGTGACAGGAAATAAAATACAGAAATTCATTTTATTACATCCTTAAATCCATGCTTATCCTAGAATGAAATTGATAATATATATCTTAATTTCATCATAAAATGAATCATAAGAATGGGGAGAGCTTAAATGGTCAGTAATGGTACAAAATACAATAAAAGATATCATAAACATATATATTAGGCTTGGAGAAAATTAAAAACACATTACATTAGGAATAAACCCAACAGATTATGGAATGAATAAGAGATAAATAAATAATTCAATAATAATTAATAATCATTCGTATTCTGTTAGTTGAATAATCTCATGAACACTCAATTACTAGTTTCATAATGAGATAATGCATAGTGTCATACATCATAACAATATAGTCAAGGCCTCATGAAAAGAACATAAATAACAATTTTTTCAATACCATTGTGAAGACCGTAGTCTATCTCATGATACCAACCAATGAATCAAGGGAATATATCAGTTCTCAATATCACATACTAATTCCAATTAATTAATCATATTAATGTGTATAAACGTATTAGAATATACATTCTTATTGAAATTTTCATATGAAATGTAAATAACATTCCACGAACATTACACATAAATGATTACCATTCAGAGTAAATTGGTGAAATGTTTTAAGATAGAACATACACAGTCAAAGAAATTACAAACAGTTAAAATAAATATGGTAGATGAAATTATAAAATATTATTCCCAATAATATATAATATTCAATAATATTGTTTAAATAGATGATCATACTTTTAAAAATTCATCAAGTAATTTTATAGATAAATACTCTATTACATTAAATAGAAAAAATATTTTTAAAAAATCCATGTTTAATACCAAAAGTTATTTAAATAACAATGTTCATTATAAAATTAGTTATTAAAAATATTCGTAAAAATATTATATATTTCCCACGAAAATAAGAAAGAATTTGTGAAATTCACTTGAATTAAGATTGTATTTTGAGAATAATTTTTGAAATATTCGTTTAAAAAATATAACTCCCCATAAATTAAAGTAAGATTCTTGGTTGTACAAATATATATAACATTAAAACAGAATATATTATTTGTTAATATTAATTAATATGTATTTAATTGAGGTATTATGAGAATAAGAGGTACCCGAATGAAAATGGAGGTTTTGGTAGAAAACCCATAACAGAAGTCGGATGGCGTTCTTCACATGATCATACGGTCATAGATAAAAAAATTAAATACATTAACTAATATTTAAAGTACATATTTTTTAGGTAATTGATTTATTATTTCCTTTTTAACACCATTAATGGCCTATATTTTGCGTTTATGGGGCTCAATTTTATTGTTGGGGAGTGTTTTCTTCGTTGATGTTCATTACCGGTTTTCTTATATTCATGTAAGGATTAAAATATAAGATGAGGATGTTTGTACATAATTATATTTTTATCTTATTTGTTAACATCCATAATATTAGATGGGTTTAAGAATAATTTGGATTTTGGGAGTGAAGTTGAATCATTATATAAATCTATAATGAAAATTATTTGGGTTAATAGGTCGGTATTGTTAACAATGAACACATTTTAATTACAAATTAATATCATGTGTTCAAAAAGAATTTATAACCATAAATATATTACTATAGTAGGTTTAGACCAACAAAATGGTTTCATGGATCGAATTGAAGACAATAATAATCATTGATACATGTTGTTCCTGATGTGATAAATGAACACATCTCAGATTGTGTTTTGATTTCTAGTATAAAAGAAGGGGAACAGAGAGATAATGTGGAGTTATTCAATTACCATAACAAAAGTGTAGTAAATATATGGAACTGGTGTCACGAAAACATTTTTTTGAAAGGAGGGGAGTTATGAAAATGAAAATAATGGAACTCAAAATATATGAAATGATAAGAATAATTTACCTATTGAATTTATCTTCCTTGACAACCTCTATAAGAGAGAAGTTTTTTCATTTTTATGAGACGAAGGTCATATGGATGTGTGGTAGGAGATTAGGAGTATAGTTGAGAATAATTTAGGCAAGGCACAAGGATTTATTGGAGTAAATATAAAAGTGGGTGAGGGGGGTTTATAGTGGATGAGAGAGGTGATTTTTGAATATCATATTCTTTATTTTATTATTTCCCTATAGAAAACCAACATGGTTTATTCATTTAACCCATAATTGTAAAAAGATATGTCAAATATGATCCATTTTTTCTGAAATATGCAATGATTCTAGGAATAGTGAATTTAATTGATAATGTACATCATAGGTAAATTACAATATTTTAATATTCCTAAAAAATATGAGTATTTAAAAAACCAAATAATTCAACAAAATTATTTTTTAATGTGTATAATTTAATAATGAACTCCAGTTTTTGAAAAAAATTTCAATTTATGATTAATTTAATATTCTAATAGTGTAATTTATTAAAAAAATAGAAATTTTAAAACTATCATTTATTTTATATTAGCTTGAAAAATTAATCAATATCCCTTTATCATATAACATTATTACAAAAAAATAAAAAAATTATATATTAATCATATAGGGAATATTAAAATCCATATTAAAAAAATAATGGATTGTTATCATTCGCCAGAAATTATGTTTATCTTATCAGAAAATAAATATTTTACTGATTATATCTGTGTGTGTTAGTTTTTAGAAATTAAAATAACATAGGTGGAATAAATACATCTACTAGATAATTTATAACAAAGTGGGGTTTTTAGAGACTTGTCGTTTCCTGAATTCAAGGTTAATTATATTTATAAATCCCAATAGTGTTAAAAGATATTATTAGTGTTCTATTTTATAGTCTAATCCCAATCCTAGATCCAACTAATTAAGCATGATAAAAAACCGTTTACGGGGAGGCTCAAGCTCCTTGAGATCGCAGGCCAAACCATGATTGTCGAACATCCCCATGAATGAACCAACATTTGTCACCTTAGAGCATTTTATGTTGTATTAAATGTGATAAGTTTCATGATCATACCTATAGGAATATGTGCATTTTTTTGTATGTAATAATGAATATATTTTCATTCTATTATTGTTTGATGATAAATGATTTTTATTTTGATTCAATAAAACACAAATTTTATTTCTGCCTAATTGAAAAATCAAATTTGATTAAATAATGTACAATTTAAATAAATAATATTTTAATAAAATAATATATTTTCTTATTTTTTATTAAATATATATGATCCCATTATTTGTATGATGTCATATGTAATTTTTTTAATGGTTCAAAAAATTGTTATTGTAAAAAACTCATCATTTTCAATAAAAATATTTTTTATTTTAAAAAAATAACATATTTATAAAATTATTTAGATAATATTAATATTATTTATAGAATTAGGATGTTGAAATTATCTAATGTCGAATTGTTTCTAATTTTCTCAGATAGTAGAATTTTTAGATTAAAATTTCAGACTATAAATAAATACATTGAGTGTACTGACATCATAGTTACCCAAATGTTATGTAATAATTATCATATATGGGATAAATGACCAGATAATTGTTTTACCATTAACATAATTTGATTTTATGACTATTTTATTTATTTTGTTAAGCCATTATGGATCTTCCTAGACTTATAATATATTTCATGACTGTAAAATAATTTCTATAACTGTGTGAATAACCTCTAATTCACTAATAGTAATAATTAAATACTATCTGACCTTTATTATATAAAATAATTTATACCAGTCATATTTGGTAGAAACCATGGGGAAAACAAAAATATGGTATGTTTTTTTTCTCATATGTTATTATATAATATCCAAAACCTAGGTATTAAAGAAATATAAGTCATTTCCTCTATAAACCCACCCTAGATCCAATTTTTATTAACTAAAAATACTTCTTGAACATAAAATCTCATATCAACAATACCTATAGTAATCCCAAACTGACCCATGCTATCACAATGCCCTTCCCATGCCATTGGAGTCACACATTAAGTTATGAGATCCTCATCATCCACTCATCTCTTTTATTAAGAACTAATATTATGTTATGCCTTTTATATTTAATTTTCTTATGATGGTGGTATGATATTAAAAATTCTACATACTATTAAGTTTATGTATAAATTATGAGATATTCATTTAAATCTCATTATTCCTCCGACGATCCATTATGTACAACTATTTCCATGATGAATTTTTATATGGATTTTTCCCTATTCATTTTTATTCACTACCATATGCATTGTACATCAAAATTTACAGTTTTGTGATATGATTTGAGATTACTATATTAAATACCATTTTATGTCAAAATAATTAGAGACCACAATCTCTAAAACTAAAAATTTTAATGAATTTTTATGTAACATTTTAATGATTAGAAAATTTCACCATGAATTTCAATGCCAAAATAATTTTGTTGTGAATACAATACTGATTTTTCTACGAAGGGTATTTACCTTTATGACACTATATATATTTATTTAGGACATACATGTAATTATTAGCTATTTCATAATTACGAAATAAATTTGAATCTTGAATGAATTCATGTTGGTTGATCTACATGGCACACTAAAGATTGAGAATTAAATGATTATGATGTGTTCATCAAGATATCACTCCAATGCATGTTGTAATTTTGGGTATCATGATACGTCTCGTTAGGGTATGGGCATTCTTGATTCATTTATGAGAATTTTCCTCCATTAATTATAGGTATATTTAACCATAACTAGTGTTTATTAGGATGTGTTTATGTTATTTCCACATTTCCCATGTTATGATTCTAATTCTATACCATGACATATTATGCATGTTCCTTTTACTGCATATAAATATTCTTCTTGTCTGAAATGTATAATGTAATTATTATTATGCAATTTTTATTCAATTAATTGGTTTATAGATCACCATTTTTGTTATATTTTTTCACAGTTTCTCCCAATAATTTTTAAGTATGTTGTAATATTATGAACATGTTAATGAGGTATTTAATAATGAAAATATTTTTTATGTTTTAAGTTATTATGTATTATACATATTTCCCAAATACAGTGTACATATTGATATTTTGGGTTGTATTAAGTGTAATATTATGTAACAAATAAATTATTAATGTTTAATAAAGATCAGGGTTATTATAGTTTGTATCAGATGAAAATGTCAGTTATTTATGGGATTATTAATGAGAAACTCTAGTTAAATCATTAGGATCAGAGAACCATATAGAATGACTTATGGATAATATTAATTATAAAAATACTTCCCAAATTTTTTATATATATATATTATGTGTTTTATCAAAAAATACATACATGTATGGATATTAATAAGTGGATGTGGTTCTTGTGTAGATGTACATAGGGGTAACTACTTTGATAGGATGTTCCATGCCTGGCACGGATTTTTATCGTACATGTAAATGTACATTCATATGCACTAGGATTGAACTCCTAGAGAATATTTTTTTGTAAATTAAAAATATATTTATGAGTCATTATTAACATAACAAATAAAAAACCATAATAATACAAGTTAGGAAATAGATCATGGATAAAATAGATAAAATCCTATACATTCATAGGTTACGGAAATAAATTTTATATATAAATAATATATTTATATCATTGGTTTCATATTTATGTTTTAAAAGTTAAGAATATTCATCCCTAGTTTTACCTTCATTCTGTCATGCGTCCTGTAACATAAGGATTTTCTTTAAAAATAGATGTAATGGGAAATGTCATGATTGCCCTAAATATATTCCAATCCAAATAGGGCCCAAAATCACAAACATATTCAAGATGCACTATCATCTAACAAAATTTATAAATTGAAACCTTGATTATGTGGAGGAACTATTCCCATAGGGATAGAATAATCAACAATTGAGATCTTTATATAACAAAGTACTCCTAATTTAATTGGAAAATGTAATCCCTTAATCATGGAAAATAGATCAAAATCTTTGATATGATCTTATCCATAATTAAATTTTCTTAAAAAGTGAAGGTTATACTAATTTATTATCATATGGAGGGAGAAGTTGATATATCGTTTAAATTAATCAAAATTTAAACACCTGAGAATATTATTTAACCGTTGGAGTGAATGAAATTATGGAAAATGTTTTTCAATAAATACATTTATCTTAGTCTCTCTCATGAAATGGAATGGGATTTAATTTCCTTCATGAAAAAATGTTATAAATCTATCATAGAGTAAGAGAGAAACAACATAAGACCTATTTGATATGCTGCTGGTTTTTTCTTAACCCCCAAATACAATATACCTATCATTTTTGGTTGGATAATTCATAGTCAAAACAAATCACTCGTGATCCATGACATTGAAATCTATGAGAAAAATGTTTGATGTCCCTCACTATCGATATGGAGGAAAGGGATATCAAGGGTATCGTGGGGATAAAAAATATAAATTCAAGTTTAATTCAGGATATTCAATAATGATATCTAATGGTTCTACAAAATTTAAACATCAAACATGATTAGGGTGTTGTTGGCAGAACAACGAATACATCCAAAATAGAGCAATTAAATGCATTTGGTGTATGATGGAAGGGATCCAAGCTAATAATTTACGACAAGGGATAACCATTAATGCGATATAGGATGTGAATTCTATGTTAAATGCTCAACGTATTGTCCATTAATACTACTACAAGTTACAAAGACACCTTGAAAACTAATGTCCTAGGACAAGGGTTCACATAGGCAACAAAATACATCCAAGGTAGCCAGGGTGATATTTTTCCATCACAACTGCTAAAGTGAATCCCAACAATGAAGTGGTGAAAAATAATATTATTATTCATTCATGAATAAATAATGTGCCTTTTTATTTTGTCTCTATGCATTATATCATATCATGAACATTTAGTATAACATTAAAAATAGAATCACAAATCATAAATGTAGATATTTCAAAGAATATAAAAATTTGGAAAATTATTGTGTCCCAAGTAAATGACTTCCACTATCAATGATTGTTTTCTGAACATACCATGGAACCTTGTTACACACCCAACGATGGAATATGATCTAATTATGGAAATGTATTTACTTTTCCTATATAGATCAATCATAAATTGTCATGGAATGGAAGTAACACTTCATATGGCAAGTCAAACCCCATTTTTATACAAGTTCAAGGTGGATGATGAATCTAAATTATCACCACCATCTCTAGAATTGATATTATTTCTCTATCAAGAAATCATATCTATCTCAAATGATGGATTATAAATAATGGATCATCCTTGAATTCTTGTATATTGTGATTTAATATGTAAATGTGTTTATTTTGGTATTGTATGGTCATCCATCAAGCTGAGAGGATTAATTATCAATTGAACTTAAACATATGGTGTTTACAATATCCAATAATCCATAATAAAATGTTTTTGGGGAACTTAATGAACTAATAAAAAAACTACATGATAATCTAGATGAAGGTTTCATACATAAATTTTCTTCACAATGGGGTATAATAATCATCATTCTCAAGAAGAATGATGTGTCAATGCACCTTTTCATTGATTATCATGAACTAAACAAGATCATGATAAAGAAAAAGTATGATTTTCCACAGATAAATGACTTGTACGATAAGATATGTCTATAACAATACTTATCCACGTTGGATCATTAGTCTAGATATTATCATGTAAGGGTGAATAAAGAGGATATCCAAATAATAATTTTTATAAAATCTACAGTCACTATGAGTTTATAGTAAATATTTTCGAGATCACTAATTTTCCAACAATCATCATGGAATTGATGAATAATTTATTTAGAGATTAACTTGAAAAATATTTTCTTGTATTTATAGATGGTATTATAATATACCCCAAAAAAATGGTGGATCATGATGATCATTTGAACATTGTCCTAATAAAAATATGAATGGAAAAGTTTTATGTTATGTATGGAAAGTTGGGTGCTGATTGAAGGAAGTGTCATTCTTGTAGAATATCATCACAAGGAACGGGATATTTGGTGGTTCATCGATGAACAAATAAATTAAAGGATAAAAGAATAAAAATTCAATGAAATATATCCTTAGATTCTTTGGGTTAGATGTGTATTGTCATCTATTTGTGAGAAATTTATTATAATTGTCAAACAATATTTCCCAGATAACTCAGACATGATTAATGCATTCTTATAAAGAGGAATGTGAATAAATATTCATAGAGATGAAGTGATGGGTTTTCAATTCCCTTGTACTCATGTTAACTATATATGGGGAATGATTAGTTGTATTTAGTGATTCATATATGAAGTTATTGGGCTTCGTTTTATTGCATAAGAAAACATTCATAGCCTATGATTATAGCCAATTTAAAATTCAAGAGAAAGACTACACCACACATGATCTATTTCATGAAGCTATGATATTTTCATAAAAAATATGAGGGATTTATCTCTATAGGTATAAGTGTGAGATATATACTTATCATAAGTGATTAATATATATATATATTAACATAGGAATATCATAATATGATGTAGGAAACATGGTTATATATAATCAGTGATTGAGAATACTCAATCCACAACCATCCGCGGAAAGCAAACTAACCAGAGGATGATCTCAGTAGAAGGGATCCAGTTATACTATCATCAATGATATTTAGAAGGATCTTTTCTTCTTTGATATTAATAGTATGAAGATTTGATTCAAAACAGAAGGAATATCATCAATAATATAACAAATGATTTATCAATTGTCTCTTCGTGAATGATTACTGGATTCTAATAATTATGATATGGGTTTTCATAAAAAGTCTAAACTATATTAAAATGAAAATCCTCATAGTTCTATGTAAATGAAGAAGGCATTATTAGATTTGGTTCTAGACTATGTGTTTCATCAAATCCCATGTTATTTAATAAACTATTAAATGATACACATAGTTTTACTTTTTATACTCATCCATGAAACACAATGAAGTATTGAGATCTCTGAGTGAAATATTCACATGATAACAAGAAGAAGGAGATCATAGGTTATGCATCAATGTTCCTTGCATGTCACTAAGTGAAGGATAAAATGAAAAAAAATATTCGGATGATGCATCCATTACCCATACTAACATGTAAATCGGAAAACATTACCATGGAGTTTCTCACTTGACTTCAAAAACATCCAAGGGAAACAATAATATCTAGGTTATTGTAGATTGTCTTAGAAAAACATTACACATCATTATGATTCGTGAGGATTTTTCATTGGATTAACTAAAACATACATATATATATATATCATATATGTTGTAAGGCTACATAGAGTACCATTATCATTGTGTCTAATTGATTTCCTATATTCACTCTATGTTTTGGAAAATTCTCCAAGATACTCTAAAAACTAAGGAAATCATCAATACAGCTTATCACCCTCAAACTACTATCCAATATGTGTTAACTATCCAAAAACATGATTAAATGTCGAGAGAATGCTAAACTGGTTTCAAAGGTGGATGGAATAAACATGTTCCTCTGGCCGAGATAGTATACAATAATATATTCCACTCCAGAATCTGAAATGGTCCTTATAAATCCCTATCTCAGAAGTAGAGAAAAGCACCATCCTATTTTGAGGAGGTTAAGGAAAAAAGATTTCATGTCCTAGAATTTTCAATGAAATTTTTTAAAATTTTAAGAAAATTTAGAAACACATCATGGAAGCCAATATTTGACAAAATAACTATGTAGATAATCGTTAATGTGACCAAGAGTTTGATGTTTGAGACTTGGTATTCCACTTCATATCTCCATTGAAGATAGTGATAATATTTTGGAGGAAGGGAAAGCATATTCCAAGGTACATTGAGCCTTTTTAAGTCTGTGATAAAATCAATGTTGTGTCTTATCAACTATAACTCTGATTAAATATGTCTCACGTAACTTTTGTATTGCATGTATCTTTATTGAGAAATTACAAAACTAACCCATCCCATGTACTCAATAATAATTTTGTACTATTAGAAAATAATAATTCTTAAGTGAGAAGCTGGTGAAGATATCAGATCATATAGAAATGTTCCAACAAAACAAGGTATTGCACCATTTAAAATTATAGTGAAAAAAACACAAATTTATTTATGATATGTGGGAACTACATGAATTTATGAAGAATACATACCCTCATATGTTTTAATATAGGAAAAGGAATTTTTTTGTGAAATTTCGAAAAGGGAGAATTTCATAATTACCGTAACAGTTATTAAAATAATTCAACTTTTTTATTTAATTAAAAGTATAGTGTTTATAGAAAAAACATCCACTTATTTTATTTTATTATATCCAATCTGATATAAATGACTAATAAGAATCATTACCATTTTATATATAGTCATTGAACATTGATCACAAGATTTTTATAGATATAGGGTCTTATGAAATCCAATTGTCACATATAACATAATTGAAGGACTGAACAATAAGTATTATACCCATATGATGCCAATTTATTGGAGATTTTGTAGGAGAAATAATTTATGGCCTTTTCCCTAGACAAATCCAGAGATGATATCTAACAACATAATAATATGAGAAACCTTTTACAGGAAAATTTCATGCTCAACGATAACATGGCCGAAACATTGTTTACCAAATGGCCCACTAAAATCCCCACCATCATGCACATTAATAATAGGGTGAATAATAGTGTTTTAAAGGGACATTAATCAAGGACCTATAAATAGTAATATGAACATTATTTATAATAGAATATTTAAGATATTTTAATACTATTATTTTTATTTTTATTTATAAGGGTCACATGGTTTTCAAATAATTTTTCATGCAGATCATATTCATTCCTTATTTATCTAGTGATGATTTATTGAATGAAATGTAGGGATGGAAGTAAGAAGATATATAGATTTTTACTTGGTTTTCCCTGACATGGATACATAAAAAGAGCATACAATTGTAATGTTCTAATATTACAAAAAATATAATTGTCACTACTATATTACAATGTTTTGGATAGAAAAATTTTATGCCCAGGTTCACTGCCATTATAATGTTTAGGTTTAGCTCATTGTTTTCTCATGTGTCAGTCCTTGTGTCTCATTATATGGATCACTAATGGTGGATATGATCATTGACTTACTCTTACTTTTTTCACTATTCTGGAAGGGATAAAATCATAGTTTGTGGACTTGTATGCATATTCATTATCACTAATTACTGAATCATCCCTTTTATGTAGGTTCTCTATTGATGTATCACTTTCATCCAAAAGTGAATACCTATTTTCCACTGAAATCTATGAAATACCTTTTATCATTTATTTGGAATGATCACTACTATTTCGAATTCCCACTTTTGCAAATAACAAATAGGCATTCAGGAAGCATCATCTTTCTGAAAGCTCAAACAAGCCTCCACGAAGCACCTTATTTCGCGAAGCTCATAGTAGATTTCACAAAGCCCCTTCATTAGAAAAGCCGAGAATGGCCTTTCCAAGGCTATTTCCTTTTAAAAAATCTTACATAGACTTTATGTCGTAATCTTTTTTTGACAAAGCTCAAGAAAGCCTTCACGAAGCTCACATGTTTTGGTAGGATTTATAGGGCCTTCATGAAATACATTATTATTCAATGGTCATCACATTTAGTAGGATTATAGACATCATGAATGAAATACAATACCACATTCTTGAACTCCATTTAGAAATTGAAGAGATAGATTTTTTTGAGTCTATATTTCTTCCTCTTCATTCTAAAGGGAGGGGTATCCCCATATATATAGGCTTGGATCTCTGAGAAGGTCCACCACCTCCATTACATTTTATAGGTTTTTCAAAAACAATCTTCGTAGTGCAACTCCAATCACAAAGATCCACTAATGTTCCCTATCCATGAAGCCATTTGAAATTGCAGATCATTCTATCAACAGCCCTGAAAAACTCCATCCCTGATCACAAAACTCAATTTTCTTTAAATCACAGAGCTCATAACATTCAAGAAGTACTCTACCAGAAATCATTGGCTCTTAAAAAAACACAAATGAAAAATCCCATATTCATCTAATTAATTTTATTGCCATATTTGTATTATATCTCTTAGGAAATCATCTTTTTGTGATAAAAACCAAACTATAAATTTTGGACCCCAAAAATTTGGCATACACTAGAAACCATTTCCACATTGTATCTTTTATTTTTGTACCACCTCCATACCAGCCATTCCTTTTTCATAGTTCCTTATCAACATTTATTGTCAAAATTATATCTGGAACTCAAAAAATTTTCACTGTAACCTTCTTTATTAATGAATAATACCAACCCAAAAATGACTCAATATTACCGAGAGGTATTTTTTCTCGAAAAATATCATTATGTATATCACATCATTTTCAATAATGTTATGTTTGTTTATTAAATGTAAAAATTAATTTCCCTAAAAAATAATTAAGTTAAAAATAATATTATTTTTCGAATAAATTCGTCGAAATTATCCAATGGTGAATTTTTCATTATTTTATAAGATGGTAGAATATCAAGGAAAAAATTGAATTCCATATAAATATAACTTGTGTTTTATGACATAATAATGAAACAAATGTGATGTAATAGGTAATATAAATGAGTTTAATGACCAAATATATGACTTCCTTTTAAAATAATTTTATTTTACATTTATTTAATTTATTTTTTAAAGACATTATAAATCCATCATGTCTTATAATATATTTTAATATTTTAAAATAATTTCATTAATTTTATGACTCGCCTCCACATCACCAAAGTTAATATTTTAATATGATTGGACCATTGACATATAAAATATTGTGAACCGATTCCATTTTCTAGAAACCATAGAAAAAATCATTCCATGGTTTGTGGTTCAGAATATTATATGACGTAATGTCCAAAACATAAATTATTACAAAATAACCCTCTTTTTCAATACATAAAAATGACATCTCCAATTTATATTCATTAAAACACAATGGAACACTTATAAATTCTTCTCTCTACTCCCTACGATCCTCTCACGGATACCCCAAGCCCTCACGATTTTCTTCCTAGGCCTTCAGATTCACATATTCATGTAAGAGCACCACATCCTCCAATATCTACTTTTATCATGTTTTACTTTTGTGTTGTGTATTTTACATTTCATTTGATTATGATTTGATATGATAATACTTATTCCCCTTAAATTCTGTTTGTTTTATAATTGATGATATATTTTTTCACTCTAATTAAGCCTCCCATTATTCTTTGTGTACACTAGTTACCAAACTGAAATTTCTTAATGATTGTTTTTTCTATTAATGATTCATCACTATCTCATGTTTTATATTTCAAAATTAATAATGTTTGGATATTATTTTACATGTTCCTATTATATCAATTTTTTTCAAAATAGTGAAAAACCATTTTATGTATATTTATCAATTTTTAAGAATTTCTATGTAACACTGTAATGATATTGAAATTTCACCATGATGTTCCTCGACAAACTAATTTTGTTGTGAAGAACACAACAATTTTCTATAAATGGTATTAATCATTATACATATATACATGTTGATTGGGAACATATATTTATTTAATCCACATTCCTTAGTCATGGAATAAATTTTTGTTGTTGAATGAATCCATGATGTATGATCTATATGGAACACTTAAGAATGATAATGACATGATTAAAAAGTATGTGCGTAGATATACATCCAATTCATTGAATAATTTCTAGTATCATGATATATAATTTTGATATAGGGTTGTACCTGATTTATTAATGGGAACTATTCAACCATGATTTCTCATATGATTGATCCATGAATTGTGATTATGATGTTCTGTTTTTTGTTGTTTCAACATTTCTCATGTTTTGAAAATCATGGTATATATGAATTACTATACATAAATCCATTTATTCCCCATTGATATGAATATTTTCTATCATGTATTATCTTTTTTGTATTATACTTTGATTATTCCCTTACTAGGATTTATATCTCACCTGATTTGTCATGCATTCCCCAAGATATCCCTTGTAGATTTCACTAGGACTGAATAATATAAACATTTTAATGGTATTTTAAAAAAGGATGTTTTAATTCTTGTTTTATGTTGTCAGGTACTATAACTAATTCCCAAAGACACAATTAATCTCAATATTTTTTTTACCAACTATTATATTATATAATAAATCATGTATTAATTTTTAATAGAGAACATGGTTATTATAGAGACCATGTTTTCTAGAGGGGTTCCCATCATCTGGGGAAGTATCAGTTTGGATTATAGGGTATGATTTATCCCTAGTTAATCAAGGATATTGTTGTAGTGGGGGTTTTTATGAGGCTAATTGTTGATTGCTGATTTCACCAAGGAATGTTAGTATCCACGGTGTCATACATATGTCCTATATTCATTGGTGACATCATGGTTTCTCCAAATCATTCACTAGGGAGAATTTGGTATTAATGATGAAGCGTTGTTCGTAGAATGCTAAAAAGCATTCAGAGATTACTAAGAAAACAATTGTCTGGAAAAAAATTCAATTGTTTCACTTTATGTGGAGGCATGGTTTCATTGTGGATAATACATGGTGATATTAAATTCATATGTATTCATAATAAAAAGTGTTTTTTTTTAGTTTTTCCATATTTTATTTAGATTTTGGTTGTTATTTTTGAATCCTTATAATTTATCAAAATAGAATTTTTACATTATAGATGATGTATGTTATTAATTCCATCATTTTAGGAGTAGATTACCCCTACCAAAATATGATTTTTTATATTTAATAAATGTTTTAAAACTATGTAGGTCAGTCAATTTCACCTAAGGTAGATAATATCTTAATGTGTAGGGTAGTTTTCCATGACTTGTGTTCTTGGGTATGTATTGAGTTGTCGATTTTATCTCTCTTATCATGGTTTGATTATGTTTAAAAAGTGGAAAGTATTTTTGTGTAGAAGATATGTGTTATAATTATGGTTTGAGATGGTGGTAATGTTTCAATTGTAATCACATCATTATGTGGTATCTTGAAGGATGTTTTTTCAGACCCTTCCATTGGGGGTGGGGGGTTATTATTGAGTTTGTAAATCATTTGAGAGGTATCACATTTAATAATATATATTTTCACACTCATAATATTTTTAGAATTAATATGTTGCAGGTTTACAGTGGATGTTCTGATGGAGTTGTGGAGTGGATGGTGCATTTGTAAATAAGATTTTAGAATGATAATTTGTTTAGTTCGTGGATTTGATTGGATTATATGATCATATAGTGATCATATTAAATGGAAAATACACAAAAACAAATATAATAATCCATCTTCAATAAATCAATGTGTTATTAATTTTATAAAATAGAGTACCTATAAATCAAAAATTATAAGGACCCCATCACCAAGAACCTATAGATAATGGTAACCATATTAAATATTCACAACATACAGTGGATCACTTAAAAAGATCCATATATTATAGTAGTAAATGAAAAACTATATACATATTTAAATATCACTATACATTTGTAAACATAAAATACAACATATTATTTTATTTGAGAACACCATTATTCCCTCAAGTACATCCTAGTATATCGACCACAATGTATATCTTATAATATTTGTGAATAGAATATTAAAAATGTTGTTATATCAAATTATCGTTAAGGGTATGCATATAATGGAATCTAAAAAACATATGAAAAATATAAAAATAATAATTGTTGACCAAATAGTATCATTTAAATAATCCCTTGTGTTTTTGAAACATTTCCATCGATATCAGAATTATTTGAATAAATATATATATATTAATATCATCTTTCATAATGATGAAATGTAATTATTTAAATCATAAAAAAATTGTCATGAAAACATGCCAATACATCGTTATAAATGGGTATGTCCTTGACCAAAAAGCCACCCAATTTGTTCTAGTGAGAAATTCAGATTCATTGAGGGGCTTTGTAATTCTTGGCCCCACTAGTTTCTTAATATGATCAATTAATTTAATATATGAAATTAAAATAATAAAAAATGAACATCCACTATTAATCAACTATTTATATATTAGAAGAACTTGAACCATGCTTGTAACCAAGTGGCAGAGGCTCCTACATGGTATCAAAGAGACCCATGATCAAACTATGGGTGGGGATCAATTTTTGGTATTGGAGCAATTAATGTAGAATTTTATGTTCAATACTGTATCATCCAAAATCATTCGTCAAATATGGGATTCCTGGACACCATTTTGGGCCTAATGGATTCTTTGTCTTCGGGCTACCATGAAAAATGAAACCAAAGATGTTTCGAGCCACATGTCCATCATGAATTAAGGTTCATTTCGCAATAGGGATTTTTTTCCATATAAAATACCAAGATGAAACTCGGTAAATCCACACAGGAGTATGTTGAGATGATGATTCAAGAGATTAAAATACCAACCACCCATGAATAGAAAAAAAAATATAGGATGAATGAGTGTGTTTGGAAACTTCCAAAATGACTAGGAAACATGGAGGATTGCATAGGGGAATACTATCAGAGCAGCCATGCGATTTGGGGCGATATGCATCATCCAATTGCATATGTTAGGGAGGGGATATTTCATCTATGTCGGGTCCTGGGATTTAAGATCATGTATTGGGTCTTTTATAAGACTTTTCCCTTGGGCCTACAAGATATATAAGGGTTCCCCATCAACCCTTAAAATTGGGAGAATCCAAAATAAATAAAATGAATAATATCAGTGTATATATTTTAATAACAAATATAATAATTGACAACGTATCCACTATCAAACTGATCATAAACCATCTAGTTAAAATATTTGATGGTATAATTATTGTATATTATCAGTAGTTAGTAATACTAAATATTTTTATTTTGAAATATTGTAAAATACATTAAAAATCAATGTTATAGTTTTTTATTAAAATACACTTTTCCCTTTGGAAACTCATAATTAAATTCTAAAAATGTCCTAAACATTATGAAAATCATTTCCATTGAAAAGAATTTTAGAAACTATTAAATATAAATTCAAATCATTTAGTGTAATTGAAAATATTAACTTCCACTCATTAAAAGAATATAATGATATATTGGGGTCAAATCAAATCATTAAAAAATTTCACGGGGTGGATATTAAGACATAAACAATCTTGAATAATGAAAATATTATAAAATAATCCCTTATCACTTTTGTAACATTTAAAAAATATTATGAAGGAAATTATATCAAATAATGAAATTTTTTATATTATAAAAATATGTATATATATCACATATCATGTCAAATTATTAGTATATACACATTAACAACATAAATAGCTTTATAATATCACATATCTCTTGATAATAAAATTGAGAAGAATACCCCTTACGTTAGGTTCAACATCCATTATTAATGTTCAAAAGTATTTTATAATAGATTTTCATATATTCTAAATATATTATAGATTAATACTTATATACATCCTTAAATATATTATTTATTTATAAACTTTTTGCATCCATTTTTTAATAAATATTTATTAAAATCACTATTTTTGGCGATAACTTCATTATCATTCTAATATGTTTTGGTCTGATAGATTTGGCCCTTGGAATTTGATCATGATTCCAATATATATATAATTTTAATAAAGATATAAGTATCGTATACATTCATTTGAAATATTAATAGTCTTCAAAAAATGAATAGATAAAAAAATGATATACACTATTCATGGAGATGATAGGTTGTACATAAGCGTGAACATTGTTTTCACATTTCAATTAACATAAGGTAAGAAATATAAATAATAATTAAACTTTCAAAAAGTAGAATTAATATGATAAATAAATTATATAATAATTAAATCCATAACTTTATTTATACATTTTGATTGTAGACGAATAATTTATTACACCACCATATTGAGACAGTAAGTTGTACATATGCACAAGGAATGATTTCACTTTCCGTAGGATATAACGATAGTGGAAAATGGGTTTTACATAATCAGAATAATATATTAATTAAATAATAGATAATGTATTAATTATTTTAATATGGTTAAAATTAATTTATATAAACATGAAAAAAAATGAATTTGTAATGAGTCGATAAACACAATTACATATTCATCAGTAAACATCATTTAGATCTCATGTTATTGGGACTAGGGTAAGACATTGATGAATAAAAAACATATAAAACATTTATAAAGTTTTTTAATTTAAAATTTTAATATTTTAGTAGATAAATATGTCTCAAGGTTGTATAAATAATGGAAAAGAAGGGTTCCGTTTTATAAGGCACAGAGTGGGAACTTATGGAAATTCATCAATTATTGTAATACAATGTGTTTCAAAATCATGTAAAATAGTTATAATGTTACATGGATTAGAATATGAGTAGGATATGGTCATTATAAAGTCATCCAATCAATTTTATATAGGTTTATATATCATTTTAAATCGTATAATTGGGATTATCCCAAATATTAAAGAAATTTAGTCTTAATCGTAATATTGACTTTTATCATCTTAAAGGGTTATAATTTTAATTATACCATAAAAATTGTCTAATAAACTTTAAATTGATGATTTTATAAATAATTTATTATCCCCCTTTATCTCATTCAATATTTTTATGATTTTAATTTTATTTGTTAAATATTATTTTATTAAAATAACATTTTATACTTTATTAGACACAATTAATTTTATTTAACTTCAAAGACATATGTACAATGATGAAATATAAATATAATCCATCAAAACGTACTTAATATTATATATTCATCAATATAATTCGTGTATAACTCATCTTTCCACATAATTTAATTCATATTATATTTTTAAAATCATTAATTTTTTTCTACTAATTGAATAATTTTTTTTCAATGATACCCATTAATTTGAGTATGTTCATCAAGAAATAAAAATTAATGATAGAATAAAATAATCTAAATAAAATATATAATTTCAATTTAAACATTTAAATTTATTGAATATGTATATTTACTCTAATGAACATTCTAAAAACTAATATAAGAAGTAATTTGGACTATTACCACCTTGCACAAATATCAAACAAGCATTAGGTTAATGAACTTCTTATATAATAGAAATATCCATATATATCAATAAATATAATTAATAATACATAATATATATAGAAAATATCTATAAAATTCTTCTTAATTTTCAAATATTATCTTAGGACACAGAATTTTACTTTTCGAGTGTCGTGCAAGCTCTATGTCAGCACTGAAAATATATTTTTTATTTTACTTAAAATAAAATAAATTTTATATTTAATGATTTTTGTTCTAATATATTTATTATATTATCATAAATTATTCACTTTATATGTTTTATTTAATTTTATATCATAATTATGACTTGTAAATATCATAAAATATACAATTTTTTATAAAAACATTATTTTTTCTATTCTCTAAAAATGTATTTACATCTGAAAAATAAAAAAATCCATCCACTAATTAATAATGTTTTATAAGTCCATAACATAATTAAATGAAATAAAATTAAATTATTATAATTTATTTAAATTATATTTAATATAAATGAGAAAAAAAATTAAATTTGTTTTGGATAATTGATTTTTCAAGCATTAAAATTTTCATATGTGAATCTAAAGAACAATACTGATTAAAAAACAAAAAATTATATTATACTAAATAAAATCGGCAAAATTTCCCCTTTCTATTTTATGAAATATATAATTTTTCTTATAAATTAATTTATTATATGAAACGTAATGACATTATTTGAAAATTTGATATTCTTTACTAGTAATTAAAAAATCATTATTTAAGAAAAATACAAAAAAATCAACATAAGTAAATATTTAAATGATTAATTAAAAATTTCATTTTATTTTATGAAATAAAAAATCTAAAATTCTAAAAAGATAAATATAATTACCATTCACAAAATTATTAGAGAAACCTTTTTTAATAAAACATATGTTTTTATCCATTAAAAATATTTCACAAAAATTTTTGTTTTTAATTCCTAAGAATTAATTAGTAAATTATCATCTGATTAGGACCATTATAAAAATATTTCATATTGTGGTTAGTCATTATTGAAATTTATGTTGTATAAACTAGTTTATAATGGTCACATTAAAATATTAATATTTTATATTATATCACAGTTCACTTATTGTCTGGTGTCACTTGTTAATTAATATATAAATATTATTTTTCATTTAATAATAATACTCAGGGTGTTATAGTCTTCCCATTAAATAAATTTTTCCCATATTATTTTACCCCATTCATAAAAGCCTATACCATTTTTGATAACCCACATTATACAGAGGGATATAAAAGTTCTTTTTAAAAGTCATTGTCTGAAACATAAAGGACTCTTTGAATATAACATATTCATGTTCCCAAATAAGAATAACATTAATTGGATGCTAAAGTAAAATCATGGAGAAAAAAAATGATATTTCGTAGACTAGTGGAGTTATATATAGAATATTGTCTTGTTATATGTAACATCCAAAAAACCATATATATGTAATGGGAAAAAACCATTAATTCGTCAACAATGAATTTAAAATAATATAATAATTGTTTCATGTTATATTTACTAGATTTTAGGAATTCCATTAAAATGTAATCATATTAACCTGAACAAAATATTATTACTCGAATATTTTAAATTCATCCTTTAATTAATTTGTTTAAAAAATTCATCCATTGCTTCAAACAGTGAGTATTCAAGATGAAATATTCATTCCCGAAGTAGTAAAATGATTTTTTATTCGATCATATGATCCATAAAATAATGAATAGTCATTAATCATGTATTTATTTATTTACTATGACCAAATTAATTATTATTTGTCTTCCAATATACTTAATTCATCATGTAATGAAATAATACATTAATCACATAAATTCATCTACAAAATAAAATAAATAACATAGAACAATCCAAAATAAATAATCATAAGTCCAAAATAACTTCAAAAAGTTCAATATTAAAAAAATCACCTCATTTTTTGTCTCATTCCTTCTAGTTTTCATTCTAAATAGTGTAATATACTTTTTATAAAGATGTATATCACATTAAATTTAAGTGTTATATATACCTCAACCAAATTAAATGTCTCCCGAAATATCATTAATGACATCAAAATACCAAAATTTAAAAAATATTTTATACCATAATACAATTTCAAAAATTATATTAATTTTTATAGAATAATTTATTTATGAGAAAAATTTCATACCAACCAAGAAATTACATATTCTAATGGATGTGGGTGCACTATTTTAATCATTTATCATTGGGTTGCTGCCGCACGACCATGTTGTATGTGATGGGTTGTCACCAAACCTATAGGTTGTTTTTTATAGATCAATATTCATATAATTACTAAAAATTTCACAAAAATATATTGTACATCTTCCAAAATAAATATAATCATAAAATAATTTTTTAACCAATAATTTATTCAACATATGATATTTTTTTCACAAAATTATAAAAAAAACTAACTGATATGAGCTTAACAGCAATGATCATATTAAAATTAAATCAAAAAAATAAATTAAAAAGTATTCCAAAAATTCATTATTCCTCATGTACATTAATAGTAATAAAAATACAAAACAATAAAGTTTTATTCTCATAAAATCCTCCCAACAATCCTTAATCATGTTGATAACCCATTATATAAATCCTCAAAATGTGTATTTATTATTTTAAACATATGATCATCCTTAGAATTATCATCCCAAGAAGCATTATGTTTATCCCATATCACTATGAAATATCTATTTCCATAGGATATATTATATCATTCCTCATAATGGTTCCTAATTAAAATAGGGATTAACCCAATCAATTCTCCCTGGCAGTGTCAACTAGGATTCCAGTACTGGAAGAACAATCATGCACTAGAATAATGGTGGAGATATATTTGACCTAATATTTTTTGGGTTATTACTCCTGGATTATTCTATTCCAAAACTACATCGAATTTTTGTATCTAGAATTGGATTTATTTATAGTAAATACATGTTATCCCATCCTTACTAAAAGGATATAGTGTTGTACTATACATAGAATTGTCCTAGAATTTAGTCTTATGGTTTTGTTCACTAATCTATTTTTTTCCATAATATGTTTTTCAGGTTTTCTAATAAAATTACTATTATATTAATTATAAGGAATGTATATTGAGTATCCTAGATAATATTTTATACTCTATTAAATTGTTAATAATTATAAGTTATTCATTCCAAATGAAAAAAATATTTTAGTGTCCTTGGAAAAATTGAAGACATACTAAAAGCTCACATTACATTTGAAAACATAAAATTCAATATAAACTATTCATTTAGAACACTATTATTCCTTCTAGAAAATTATTGTATATCAATCATAATATAGTTACTACAATCATGGGGAAGTATATATAATAAAGGGGTGAGCTCACATGCTCAGTTAGATAATTTTACTTCAAAATAAAATTAATGTATGAAATATATATTAGGAATAAATGATTATCAACTAATTCCATATAAATAATTACATGATTTTGAAAAATATCCATGGATTTATAGCTATTTAAAAAATAACATATAAACTAGTATCTGATTTCATAATGGGGGAATTAATAAAGTCATAAATCATACTGATACTATTGAGGCCTCATGATAAGACGTCTACATAAATGGGTTAGGCCTCTTCCTGATACACAACCAGTTTTATCTCGTGAAACATATCAGTAAATCGATGGGATAAGTAATTTCCTACTACAACAGTTACATAATAATTCAAACTCAATCATCATATAAACAAAATGTAACACATAATAATTAAGTCTTAATGATCCAAAATTTCATATATTAAAAGACTTAATATATGAAATGTCTACAATTAACCATTAAAACTGATCATAATCATTGCAACGAAATATGATGGATGGTATAAATAGATTATAACCCAATTAAATCGTAATTTCTAATAATTTATTTTAACATAGATGAAGCTAATTCAAAAATTTCACTAGGAAATTTATAATTTAAAACCCCATTTATCATTAAAATAACTTATAAAAAAATTCAAATTTCCTAAATATGAATAGAAAAAATTTCACTCAAAACACACTTTATAAATTTTTAATGTAATCTTTAAAAAAAATTCTAGTCATTAATGTGAGTCTTTTTTATCAATCATAACATGTTAAAAAAAATATCCCTTTCTAAGATATTGTTAAAAGTCAAAAGTACATCTCTTTTAAAATGAAAAGAAGATCATGTTTAAATCATTTTTTAAAAATTAAATAAGGTGTAAAAAATTACTTTGAATAATAATATTAGAATATTAAAACATCATTGAAATTATTTTTAGTAAATATGGATATGGAAGTGTATTTTTTTATTGAATAATGAAATAAATCATGTTTTCCGTTAAAATATTCTTTCTTCCTCAAGAGTTATTAAATTGTGGAAAATGTTAGGAAAACATTTAATTTCAATAAATAAACAATTATTCAAAAATATATTGGTTTCATGCTATGAATAATGAATAATTTTCCTATTTGAGACTTCAATATCAAAATCCATGAATAATGAAGATATTGTGAAATAAACCCTCGTCGCATTGAAATTTTTTTAATCATATTCTTGATGAACGAATAACATAAAATGAATCATTAAATATCTTGATCACAATTAGATTCATTAAATTTTATATCAAGGTATTTGTATATACACTTCACAAATATAAATAGGTGTATAACATCCTATATGACCCAATAAAAAAATTGAGATGAAAAAACAAATCCTCAAGTCAAGAATCCATTATATATGTTCGATCATCCTAGAAATTTTTCAATATATTTGTTTTTTTTAGGAACACTATACATATATTTAATAACTGTATTACACAAACTAATACAAACCAATTTATTGTCCATATTATAAAGGTTACATTTTAATAAAAATATTTTTATAATATATTAAAAATTACTTTAATCTATGTGTTGTGTGTTCAGAGAGTTATCAATATTTTTATTATTTGAAACTAAATATTTCAGTGGATTCATAAACAAAATAAGGACCTTATTCCATTCGATGGATAATTCTTATACTAGATCACAAATATTAGTTAATGAAAAAACCATTCCATTGAGAATATACATTGGCCAATGGATCGATAATAATATCATGAGAATTATCTAGAAATTGATGGAATTCTAACAAAATATTATGTTGGAAAAACCATACATGAGAAGAACATATATTCTAAAAAGGCTCATACACATCTCACCATTCTCAACCAATAAAATATAATCTCATTCTCTAATAGATTAAAATCCCAAGGCTCCTACTATTCAAAACATATCATATTCATTTTTATCTATTGGTGTATAAAACATTATATTAATTAAATTAATTTAATGAAAAACCATCAGAAAATTCATAAGGGTATGTAACTAATGACTAAAACATTTGATAGAAATAAATAATATATATATACATATATTTTAGTAAAGTATCACATACATGAATAATAGATGTTCTATATGAATATATTAACTGTACACTATATATATTATCATAATTTATATATGAATATATGTAACTATTCCATCATTTTAATGTGTGCATGAATATAATACATTCAATTTTAGTAAAAATCCAATAATCTCCCACATTGTCAAAAATATAATAATGGATTTAAAAAAACATCACAAATCATTATGATTTAATCCAACCTTTTTTGGGTATGTTTTTTATAGAAATATTGTTTTTGTGAACAAACACATAGTCGATAAATTTATTCATATCCATAGTCATATAATTTTGACCCTTCAATCATCGACATTAATGAAAACAACAATGAAATCCATATTTTGAAAATTTATGAAAATAATATCTTCTTGAAAAGAATCAATGATAATCAACATAATAAGGGTTTTGTTGTGATCTCTATCAAACACAATCAGAACACTATAAAAATGTATCCACCACAAGATGAATCATATACATCACATATATACCAATATAATTATTTTTTCTTTAATATTAATTGAGTGATAAATATGGAAATTGTCAATTTAGTATAGCCAACCCATATTTTTTCAATTCTCATAAAAATAAATACCATTTTAATGAATGCATCATTGGTCATTTTTCAATTTAATAGGTACATAACATAGAAAAAACCTTGTTTTTGAACATGCAGTTTCTAAAACAATTATTCCAGTTCATGCATTTCCTTTATGTAATTCAATCAATACCAATATTTATTTTCATGTCATACAAGTGGACAAGTTTCATCTTGGTTTCACTCAAACCGATGATATAATCATAAATGTATCCAACCAACCTCATATTGTCTAAGTTCATACAATTACTTTCTTTGGTGTGATATCAAAGTATAATGATTCTCATGTTAGGTATCTTACCAAACTTATATAAGAATAATTGATAATAATCATACAACCCTATGTATATCAATAACAATATAGAATTCTATTAGATATTTATTCAAGGGTCATTCAATGTAATAAGTCACCACTTATTACCTCAAGAATAAAATATTTATAACTCCTATACAACCATTTTTAATGATTTTAATAATAAATTATATATAATATTATTATCATCACAACCCATAATACCCTATTAGAATCATCAATTTTGGGAAACTCAGTATTTTTTAGGGTATATTTATAATGTTTCATTTAAATATAAGATATTTTTTAGAACACAGGAATGAATTAAAATAGATATTTAATTTATTATAATTACCTGAATTTATAACCATTATATCCAAAATAATAAGAGATTATACCTTAATCTCATATAGTTACTGCAAAAATGGTATTTCAACATTCCATCAATATGTAATTCATGTCCCATACTTATTCGACCATCTGATAAAATACTCCCACTAATATATTTTTGAGTAATATTTATGAAGAATGTGATTTTAAATAATGTGAAGACTAAGAATCATATTCCTAAATTTTAAATCATTGAAATTGCATTCAAACTATGTTAGTTTATTAACAACGTATTTTGTCTATATATAAAATTTTATATATATATCATCATCATCATTTGAACCCATTCCACAAAACATTTTCCTTGAAATATTTTTTAAATATTGTATCTATTTACAATATCACATTACGATCTCATCCAGTACTCTTTTATGATAATGTGATATCGGATTCATTGTGATAACTATGATTACTCATTACATTTCTATCTACCATAATACCCTAACCTATATTAGTCTACCATGGGATCAACATTTTGTATTAACTTGTTTAAACCATTATTGAATTATGATGTTCACTTACTATGGTAACTTAATGTAACATTATACATTTTTCTCTTCCATCATATATAATAACATATTTTTTGGGATCTTATGAGAATAATTATTATTATCATAGACTTGTGTAATTATTTATATTATAATTATATTTAGTTTCACATAATTATGAAATTTAATTATTTAATTTTTCCTTTACAATCACATATCCTAACCCTTTATGATATAATGTAAATAATCACTTAAACTTAATCTGGTACGATGTATAATTTTTTATCTCTGAACATCTCTATGTTCAAATGTACTCCTACAAGTCTCTTTAATGCTATATTGTATTTGTAATTTATTTTTATGAAACAATAGTAATTACATTTTGTTTTAAGATATAAAAATTACTTCATATCAATATGAATATCTGAAAAATAAACATTCATTTAATAGTTTTTCATTCAAAATTATAGTTTTTTAAATTACACAACCGATTGGATGTGGAAACAAAATCCCACATATTTTAAAAAATATTTTCAAAATAATTTTATCCATAATAAAACACTTTTATCAATATCAAATTCACGAGAAATATTTATTAAATTAATGAATCTTATACAAGGGTATACCCAAAACAATCTAATGTTGTTCAAAAAAAATATAGGAATATTGGTAATCGCATATGATATTTGAGATGATGATACAAATATTTTACTATTATTCAAATGAGATTAACATTATCATTGACATTCATATTTGCTAACTATTTTTCTCAAGAAGATAAAAAATAATATTAAACAATTCATCATTAAATTTTTAACTCTTTTATTATGACAACATGTTGTCAAATATACATTTGGTATCACATACCATTAAAAATGTAATAATTAATTTCAATATCATATATATGAAACATATAAATTAAATAACAAACCAAAACAACTTTCATGTATATCTTAGATAATCCCATCATTTTGAATTATCACCCTTTCTTAATATTACCCATATGTTATAAATAACATTAATTGAATTATTAATGAAATTTCATTACAATTTCTTACTAACATTAATCTTATGGTTTGAACACCTGAAAAAAATTAAACAATCATATGTCAAGTTAATTTGATCTTCTTATTTTTAAAATATCAAGTAAACTTTTATTGAATTAATTATCTTTGTTAAAACATTTCCTTAGTTGAAAAAATTGAATTCTTTAACATGAATAATATTTATAGTAATTATTCAGACTATCAAACATATCAAATTAAATTAAATTTCATTAAAATAAATAATCATATTTATTATTTGAGACTATATTTCAATTTTCGCCTTCTAGTTCCTTTAAAACAATAAATTAATAGTTACATGTTATTATAATAATTTTTCATTTCTTTTTGAACATCTACTTCACTTGAAGAACCATGAAGTAAATATTATAACACATATAATATTTCATTTTCAAAAGAAAAGTTTTTTATGATAAATGTATAATTATTTTCTAATGTTAGGTTTCTCAGTAAAATGATTAATACATAATAGAGTTTGATGATTATATTTCTTTTGACTAAAAAACATTATTACATTAATTTCAAGTCTTATATATCTTTATATAGGAAATTTAATGAATGTTATACCCCAAAAAATGATGACCATGGATATCATATTCATTTAGTAGGACATGATCCATATTTAAATACATAGTGTGTCTACTATTAAATTTATCCCACCATATAATTATTCATAGAGGGAACCATCCCAATCGCAACACTATTAACTCATAGATTGTTGATTGGGAAACTCTTTATACAATTTCATTATATGGATATACTCAAATCTACTCTTATGTTTACCTAATCCTATAAGGATATCCGGGTTACTGTAACCAAAATAAAATTACATTTATAATCTAAATATTAATGATCATGGGGAATCCAAATTATTTTTATCCTACCTAAGGTGATAGTCCAGAGCTTCAAATAATATTGTATACTCTCATAAGATAATCCATCAAAAACAATCTTTATCTTGACATTCCTAGTTAGATTAATTATATCTTGAAAAGATGCCCTTTATGTGGAATCTAAAACTTAAAATTTGAGGAGTTTTCAATTAAATTAACTCATATTAAATATACATCATCTTAATTAAAAATTAAAAATTATTAAATCTATAAAATAATTATCTTTTTATTTTTATACACTTTTTTTTATGAATTATTAAAATGATTTATTTTAGGAATCGCTATACCAACCCAAAGTAATTTATTCAATCCGCATTAATATGTAACGATTAAAATACCCTCATTTAGACGTTAATAAATATAAAATAGAATCCAGTTCTATTATTTTATATAAAAATAAATTGTATTTATAAGGTACATAAATGATTCATGTAATGGTATATATTATATGATAATGAAATACTCTAAATGAGTATGCCTACACTTACATATAGAAAACCCCATTCACATTCCACAGTAAGGAATCACTTTAAAAATGTATGTGTCTTGAACCCATGTCCCTTTACACATGAATACATTACATAACAGATAATTGAGTTCCTAAAATATCTACAACCTAATATGCATAAACAATTCCGAATTTTTTTTTTAATTAATTAAATGAAATTAAAAAAAATGATGTCAAGTTACATTTAGACTAAATTTTATGAAATCATACATATCATGATATTCATGTCCCTATCCTAAATGAAATTTATCATTTAAATGGAAATACAAAATATTCATATTTCATAAATTTTTTATTAAATATTAATATTAGGGAAATTTAATGTGTGAATAACCAATTTATTTATTTTACAAAACATGAGGCATTTATAAACTATTCTGAAATTAATACTAATTATAAATATATTGTAACTTTATAATATTATAATCATTTTAAATTGAATTCAATATTAAATGGTTGGTATTTTATGATAAATATAATTTATATGATATTTCATGACTCATAATCATGTTATATGTAATACTCAGACCCTAAAATCCCAAAGATGGTTCTATAAATTATTGCATTATCATAAATACATTCATAGAATAACATGGGATTTAGTAGTTTAATTGTTTTGTAAAACCATATTACATACATGATACCCATAATAAATTAGAAAAATAAAATAAAAACATTATAAATTATCTAACAATATAAAAATCTTCCTTGACACCCATTCAATGAGAAATTATTCAGAGTCTTATGAATGAAAACATAATAAGTGTTTGCTCAACTATTCAGTAAAGGTAACTAAATTTTTAGCATTAACGAATTGATTAGAGTAAATATACTTGGAAAGGTAAATAAATGATAACACATGCCATTAAAATAAATAGATAGGGGCTACACGACATAATAATTAAGGATACGAAAAACTCATTGCATTTAATCAGTAAACTGATAATGGAATACTTGAATAGATATATTGTAGAAAAAATATCATGGATAAATTGATACTGATTCAGAATATGGGAAATGCATAATTATTAGATGAAATATTTCCTAGGTACATTGTAACTTACCATCATGACCATTCAAGAGATGGATTAACATATTAAGGTGAACCCCCACATAATAAGTATGACTAATTAATCATGTGACACAACATATGAATATATGTGATTTTGATAAATGGGCCCCACCCATGTGGTACTTGTCTAAATCATTACTTATATATTGAATAATGGATTTAATTATTGAAACCATTCCCTTATAATAAAATAAATGTATTGAATAAATACAATTGACTTATCAACAATTCAGTAGTATATGATATTTATATGAAATGGTTATTGATTTTTATGAATAGAAATATGATTGAAATAACAATAAAATATTCTTGATTAAAATAATCATTATTCATTTCAAAATGTCCCATAAAACATTTAAATGATAGGAATAATAATACCCTTGAAGTAGTTAATATAATTGATTCATATAAAGTCACAATAATAAGGATATTGTTTATATTACATATAAAAGTATAGTATATAAACCATTAAAAATAAACTATTCAAATAGTGTTAATATAAGTATCAATGTAATGAAATTGAGATGAAATCCCCTACCTTTAGTCTAAATATTCACTTGTGTCTTTATCATCCTAAATAATAAAATAATTTAAATTATTTACTCTAATAATTTAATTTTTTGAATTAATTATTAATCAAAATTATCTTATTTAAATTTGGTATACTACTACTTAATCTAGTTAGTTTACTTGAGGTGTTTTGAAAAATTTTGGTTCATGTTATAAAAAAGACTTGGAAGGAAAGCTATGGTAAAAGGATCAATTATATAATTATATCAAAAACAATTATAATGAAATAATTATTTTCTTTATATCTAAATTATACTTTTAAAATCTATAATGAAATATGTGTATAAAAAATGAACCAATATTACGATCATGGAGACAGTATGTTGCACGTACTCACGTGTAAAGTTTCCATTTTACAACAAAAATCATGTAAATAAAATGAAGAAACAAT
Source organism: Viscum album (assembly GCA_963277665.1). NCBI lineage: Eukaryota > Viridiplantae > Streptophyta > Magnoliopsida > Santalales > Viscaceae > Viscum > Viscum album. Next base: position 1,455,617,934 of record OY728155.1, read on the forward strand.
ATATATATTTAAAATTATACATGTATAAAAAATATCATTGAATATAATTATATATACATAAATAAATAATTATTCTGATGTAAAATTAATCACATAGCTTTGAGGAAGTGGTAGTACCAAAATCCAAAAATGACATCATCACTTTTTTAGAGTGTGAAAATGTTAATAAAGAAATTGTTAAATTTTAATTAAAATAGTTGACTATGTAATTAATATTATAATTATTTAATTTATGTCACAATTGTTTTTTAAAATCCATCCATGATAAATTCCATGTAATGTGTGAATGTATCACATCACTTTGAGAATGTAGTAGTCCACATTGCCACAAACGATGATATAATATTTACAAAAGTTGGAAATCATAAATATATATGTTAAATAAAATTTTCAGAATAATTAATAAAACATAAATATCATATATATTATAAAAATATTGTCTCATTAACTATTACCTCCCTAAGATTCAATAATGGAAAAACAAACAATCATTTGTTTCGTGAGGGGGTAGTTCGTCGTACACAATTGTTAATTTCATTAATTTTTAAATGAAATTTTGTGTAAGACTAGTTTAAACAATTAGAATAAAAACATATCAGTATTTTGAAAATATTGTGTTTATTTTATACACATGTAATTAGATGACATTAGATTTGTTGAGAATCATAATAAAATAAAAGCGGTTAGGGAAGGTTGTTTCCTTTTTGGGGTAACTCCTTTTGGTTAGCACAAAAAGTCTTCCTTGGATGGATATATTCCCATGTGGAAAATTGTTGTTTTATGTGAGGAATTTTTGGATATTATTGGATCATTGTTTTTTTATCTGATGTTATTTATTATTTTGAGGAAGATGGACGATTGGGTGCCTTTTTATAATTGAGGAGGATTGATATAATTGTAATTTTTTCAAAAGGGAATTCCACACACACATTCAACATTACAAGTGGACCAAATTATTTAAAAATTTATATAAATGGTAATATGTTGTCTAAATATGTCCATAAAATTGTTTTGGAAAAATTATATGCCTTTTGGTTCTTATAATTATGGTTTAGTTTCTTATTAAGCATCATTTCATCTTAATCATTTTAATATATCCTAATCACATTAACTACTATTTTTGAAAAAAAAACAAAGTTGACCATATTGAAATTATAAATTATGATGATTAAAATTATGTAATAAATTTCTCTATATTCTAATCACATAACTGGCATAAATTAATTTGAATCTATTCCCATATATTGGACAACAAAGTGGGTTTTGGAAGTGAAAATGTTCAAAAGTTGGCTACATTTTAACATTTGTTTTAAATGTAAAATTTATTACAATAAAATTAATCAGTTATATATATATTATATTTTTCAATATAATTTTTTAATACTAAAAATAAATTTTCATTAACCATATAAATAAATTTTATAAAAACATTTTAGTATTAAAATTCTATATGTTTCACTATTCATCGAAAAAAGAAACAAAATAGAACAAATACCAGAAAATAACCCTAAAAAGAATTTAATATTTATAGTTTCTAAATAAATATTATTTTTTGATATTAAATTCCAAAAAATTTCAATATTGTGATATAATGTAGCGGAACTTTTTAAAAGCTATAAACTGGTTTTATAACATATAGGTTTTCTGTGTAAAAATCGGTTTGGAATTATCATATACTTATAAAATATATTGGATAAATATAAAAACTATTAGAATGAATATATAATATATATAATTCATTAATAAACATAAATAATATTAGTTAATATAATTTATTATGAAAAAAGACCATTGGAACATAAAAAATAGTTTTTATAAAATCATTCCATTTATAATCTTTTTGATTCCATATTCCGTTATATTTAACTGGTAAACAATGAAATAAAAAATATATTTTCAAAAGACATCTAAAAATATTCATAACATAAATTTAATTACTATGAGAATACCCCTTTTAAAAATATTATTAATAATATTTGGAAAGATTCAATCTTGTGTGTAACACAAGTCATCAAAGAAACTCATTTAATGAAATGCAAGCTAAAATAAATTTTGTGTGAATTGAAATATATATAATATAATGAATAAATTTTAAAATATAATAAATAATGTAAAGTATCGTGATATTATATTCCCTTATTCACTTGTTGTTTCATATCTTACATGTTATTAAATACAAAGTTCTTAATTTGGAATTCCAGGTTTTTAAATTCTCCCAACCTTAATTAAATTGTGCCATATAAATTTAAACATTATATTAGTCATCAAGGGATAGATATTTAAAAATAAAATATTTTTTAAAAAAACCACATCATCAATAGGGTAAACAATATATCATCTTTTTATGAAGTAAAATAAAATTCAATGTACATGAAAATAAAATGATTTTGAGTATGAAAATAATGTTGAACACATGTATATGCAAGAAAATGTAACTATCAGGTTTGATGGAGTCTTATAGAGAAAATATTAATTATAATATTTTTTACATCAAATTAATAGACAAAGGATTGAAGAAATGTTATTAATATCAAAAAAAGTTTGATAATAGGAAATAATTTTTATTTCAAAACCCCTTTCCTTGAGTTGAAGAACTGTATCATTATTTATGAAAATTTTTAAATATAAGTTTCATTAAACATTATATTTTACTTTGATTTCACCTTGAATTAAATCTTCTTTATCAAATAACGCTTGTTAGATCATAGAGTGATGTAATAAATCGATCTGTATAACCATAGACAAATATTAACCCCAGCCATTTTGTAAAGGATAACATTTCCAAAAGATTATAATACAAATTTTTTGAAGTATGTTCACTAAATTTATAAAATTAAATTATCATTAGCATTAAACCAATATGATGTGGCCATTTAATCATCACATATTGAACATGTGAACACATTCTTCATGTATTTTCTTGATATATGATAATAAATTAAATTAATATAATTATTTATTAGGAACACGTAATCTTCTATATTCCTCAACAGACAGATATGTTAATGGATATATTTCATAAATCCAACAAAATTTCAAACTGCACAAATGATATCATAAACCACATTATCAACTATTAATTAATTATGTCCAATGTAGTAGATACAATCCTATTTAATTTAACCACATAAAACATCACTTTCTTCCAAAATAATTACCATTGTATGATGATCATATGAATGGTTATCTTTCACATAACCATGTGTTTCACAAAAAAAACATTATACAGAGTCAATTATCATTGAAAAATTCAACATATGATCTCAAATATTTAATTAAATTATACTTCAGTATTATCGGTTTAAATTTCAAAATTAATAAGATTACAAAATCACTAATAAATTAAATTTACAACATAATTATTAGATAAAAATTCTAAAGTACATTAATCATTCCAATTTTTTGGGTCAAAAACATATTCTTAACCTTGATCTCATATCTTATTTGGAGTAATATTCCCTGGATGTTTAGGGAATTAATTTGTATAGTTCCATATCTTTAGAAATTAAAATGCTTAATAATTTTTTTTTCTTTTTCCATTTGCATTCTTTTTCATCATGATGATTTTCTCCCGACTATTAAAAAATCTCCAAATCCTTTCACAAATTTAATAGGATGATTCATTTCATAGTTATTACATGTGGGAAAATCATTATTTATATTATAACCATTATACATTATTTTATCTTCCTTTATCTTATTCTCTTTCCTCACTTTGAATCCATACAGCATGGAGATTTATTTCTCTATCACGATATCACATAAAACTATTTCATCGTATGAATAAACAGCATGAGACACTAGTCCTATTAAGAGACATGGATAAAGTCTCTCAAATAAATTTTCAATATTATACTATATTTAGTGTACGATATCTATAGACTACCTTGCTACCCTTGTAAATATTTCCTCATAATCCACACTAATTTCTTCCTCTTTTTTCATAAAACTGTAGAAATTTAAATTCATTAGATATTTTTTTGTGAGGGAATTATTTATCGAAGAATGTTTCCTTAAAAATTTCATTATTCTATGAATTATATTTCCTCTACCTACCATGTTTTATCGACCAATGACAACCATAGACATGAATCTCTATTGAGACAATCGACCAAAGTGTATATATTTCCTTCTCACAAAACCTATTTTACATTTATATCTTCTCCAATGAATTAATCAATTTCACATCCACCATTGGTTTTATATTCATAATGAATATTGGGGAGATCAATTGCATAATGAAGTTAAACATCGGAGAATCATACATGAAATATGATTCTCCATCAGTGAAAATTAATCTTTCATAACCTGATTACACTACCTAAATATATCCATAAAATTCACAGATACACTTAATGTTGTATTTGTTTCCTCAATGGGGAAATATCTATATTATTGATGATTATTTATACAATTATTAATTATATGAGACATTTAAAACAAATAGAATATTTTGTATTAGGTCATAAAATTATATAACATAATAAATAATAAAAAATCTTGTGAAACATATAACAATAATTGAAAAACTATGTGTATCTAATCTTATAATTATAAACACGGTTTCCTTACGAATATCGTTACATTAATTAATTTTATAATTTTTTATAATGAAAATTATAATTATCCAAATAGTATCCCCCAAGACTTTCAAAATAGGGATATAGAAAGGGTTGTTGGCTTGTTCTATGTTACGATTGACTCAAGACCAATACACATTGTTAGTGTTTTTACCCATTCATATTGTTGTGACAGATCCAAATCCACTTATAGAATCTATAATGCGATGCAATTATAAGAAGAACCACATAATCTATTCATACCAAAATTCGTGTTTGTTCATCTACACTTATCATCATAGAATATTTTAGTATTATGTTCCATAATATATGTTTACTAAATTTAGTTTATCATGATGCTTCTAAACCTACAATAATACCAAAAATACTTTCATGATCATATAACCCTGGATTTGGTTCCATAATTTAGAAAATTGGTATATAAACAAGCCTCCATTCCCATAGGAAAAAATGGTTTAAAACTTTTGTAAAACATGCTAGCATATATGAACCCCATAATACACTGTGAAAAGAGAATAATAACATTATACAAAAAAAATTGAACAAAAAATCCATAAAACATATTTAATGGAATGTTATTCATAAACTAGGGAAAAGAATACTAATAAGGGTGAGCTCAAATACTCAATAACGTATGTAATGTAGAAGTATTAATGAATTGATAAGATTAAATTATTATGGAAATAAAGATAACTGATAACAGAAGGCATAAAAAGTTCCTGATAATGAATAATCAATATAAGTATCATTGAAACTAATAACACATAACATTAAATCCGTAAACAATGAATGAAATGAACTACATCATATGTCGAAGTAAAATCTCATTGATAAATAGTAACTGAGTTTCTATGGGGAAGTACTTAATAATAAGAATCCATATTTCCTAGCAATATGGATCCTTTATAGTCATGATCCATCACCCGGATGTTTACATATCATGTAAAACCATATCTAAATTTTCCAATTGATTCATCTCATGCGACTTCCAATGCATCGAGGGGATATATATGTCCCAGCCTCACCCATATCTTACTTGTACAAATCATTCCTCATATATCAAATAATTTATTTCATTAATAATTTGTATTACTTTTCATCATAAAACTATATGGAATAAATAATATGGTTTTATCTAAAATTACTCAGTAGAGAATAAGTGTCATCATGGTTTGTTGATGTAGATTATTGTAAATAACATTTAAAACCATTAAAAAAATTCTCGATGAAAGTAAAATTTATTCATTCTAATGTGTCACAAACCACATTGAAACATTTGGAATACTAACCCCCTTTAAATAGCATCATTATATGAAACATAGAATATTATGAGAAGACATAATTTTATGATATAGCATTTCAAAGTTCAGTATATACACCATAAAAAACAAGGTGAAATGAATAACAATACGCCTCATAGAAATGAAATTGATTCGAAATCCATTACCTTGAGTTCGACATCACACATATTTCGCTATCATAATAAATATGAATCATATGTAAATTATCTAATATAAATTGATAATTTTCAATCTTATTATTAATTTTACTTCAATTATTACATTTTTTATAGAACAATTTAATCAATTTAGTTTGTGTTGGGTGTTATAACCATATTCAGTTTATGTCAATAAAATGACATTGATTGGAAAACAATGGTATAATCAGTCACTATATAAACATATATCCATAATAATTATCATCAAATAATTATCATATTTATATGTAAATTATAATTTTAAAACCAATCAAGTAATATGGCTAGGAAAAATTAACCAACTTTACAATCATGGAGATAGTAGATTGAACATAGGTAATAGTAACGTTCAAATTTTTCAATGATCATTATGGATAGAAAGTAAGTAAGATTTAATATCTAATGAATGATAATTATATCATATATAATATTTTATTTAATCATATATACTTATATATACAATCCTTATGATTTAAAAGGAATCTCTTATTGTTGGGGGGTGGTAATTCATATGACCATGAATGACATTATCACTTTTTTAGTATGTGAAGAATTTAATAATGAAAAAATATTATTATTTGTAAAAATAAATTAATTGTTTAAATTAATATTATATATGTATTTTTGGTCAGATATGATTTATGTAAACCATCTTAAATAAATTCAATGCAACTAGTGAATGAATCACATCGCTTTGAAGAGGTCTTATTCTATACTTTCACAAACGATGTTATCGTATATACAAAAGTTGGAAATAATAATATATGTATTATATAGAAATTATATAACTATTAATAATACATTTATATCACACACACATATATATATATTCTATATTATAATTTTTCTCTATCATAATTCACAACATACGAGTCAGTAAAGGAGAAAACAATCAATGTTTCGTGAGGTGGTAGTTTGTCTTACATGAATGATATGTTCATTAGTGATTAGATTTTATTGAGTGTATGTTTTTGTAAAAACATCAGAATAAATAAATATAATTTTATGGAGGATAATAATTTTATCATATAGTCATCTAAATAAATATTTTTGGGGATGGAGAATGAAAATTAAATTAAAGAGTATGAGGGAAGATGTTTCCTCTTCTTTGGGTAACTGTTTTTAGATTTAACCAATGGTATTACATGGTTTGATATACAGGTGTTAGGATCTTATTTGATAATAATTTCAGTTATCCAAAGGGCATTAGAGGTGTTAGTAAGTGAGAGGGATGCGTTCCTTTTTATAGTAGATGAGGAGTAGCACTCTTGTATATTTTTTCAAAGTAAATTCCACCAACGTTTTGTCCATTTAAAGTGGTTAAAATAGTAGAATAAATTTGATCAAAATGATTATAGGGATTAATTATGGACATCAAATGGATTTTGGGAATGTTTATAAGTCATTTGGGTATTATGAATAAGTTTAATCTAATTTTCCTCTTAATCATTGTAATTAATGTAACCATTTCACTAATAATTATTCTCAAAAACTAAGTTGAATATATTATATATAATAAATTATGATTAGTTAATATATGGGTTTAATTTTTATAAATTCCAATCACAGAATCAATGAAAATTAATTTAAAAATAATCTCACAAATTGTAGGCAATACATGTTTAAAATGGAAAAATGTTCGAATGTTTTCTTTGTTTTTATATGAAATGTAAATGATAAATTGATTCTAATTCCATAAAAAGGATCAATATAGGTAAAATTAACCTATTTTAAATTTAAATCAAATAATAGTGAGATTTATACAAATATATAAACTATATAAAAAAAATTTTATTTAAAATTCACTATTTTTAACTATTAATCAAAAAATAGAACATCACATAAAAAACAAAAATTAAACCCCAACATAATTTTTACATTTATATTTAATAAATGAAATTTATTCTCTTATAATAAATTCATAAATGTGTTAAAATTCATATTTAATGTATGCTCCCAATTAAAGGCGGTAATAGTTCCTTTATAAAAATATATGTTTTTATATATAGAATTGGGATTTTTCTTTTCTTATGCCAACTAAATCAGATAGATGAATTTATAAAATATTTGATTGAATATATAATATATAGATTTAATAAACATCATTTAGTATTAGTAAATAATTTAATTTATTATGACAAAATTCTTTTGCTGCATAAAAAATTGTTTTTATAAAATTATTCCTTTTATATTTATTTGTTTTCTATATTCATTTCTAAATAATTGTTATCAAAAATATTATAAAATATATTTTTATAAGATAGATAATCCTTTTTCAATCATATGATGAATTACTCGTATATAATCTTCATTTTAAATAAAAATATTATTAGTATTTTGTAGGATTTTCTCATGCTTGTAACAGAAGCCATCAAAGAAACTTGTTGCATTCAACACAAGGTGAAATCAATTTTTCATGAATTTAAATATATATAATATATGGAAAATATTGTAAAATTGATGAAAAACAATAATTTATTGGGACATTATATTACATTGGCTTTTTGGCATCTCATGTTATACACACTATTTAATGAAAAGTTCTTACTTTGGAATTTCAAAGTGTTAAATTATTATTAAATTTCCATTATTTAAACATTTTATATAATCTGAAGATCATATATCTTTTAATTTATTAAAATCTTATAAATCACATATTATTGTTTCTAAATAAACTATTTATTTCCAAATTATAATGCAATCTAATTTTTTTCAAATGTATTTTTAAAATATTAACCATTATTATTTGGGTAAAATTATTCCATGAGCTTTTAATTAATTTTTTATAAAAATTTTAAAATTATTTTATTAATTTTTAAAATTATTATAAATTAAAATATCCAAAAATACATTTTATTATGATTTATAATCATTTTATATACCATAAAAATTATTTTTGAAAAAAAAATTTAAATATAATTTACTCATACCCTTTCATATAATACCTATTATGCATATATGTAACCCGCCTTTTCCCATTAAATAGATGCTCTGTGTAAGTGTAGAGGATTCATTTTTTAAGCCTATTTAAGGGTAATTTAATGGTTACCTTTATGTGTCTGTATTTGAAAATTAATACATAAAGGTAATATATAGATTACCTTTTAGGAACTCAGTCATGTAAAGGTATTACCTTTACAAACTCTTTTCTATATGGGTATATTCAATTTTTCATTCACTACATAATGTTAAACATCATAGAATATTATAAATAACAATTAATACATTTATGTGTATGGGTAATGTTCCAATAACCAGTATGTGAACCCCTTTGTGTCAGGTTACTAGCTTTACATTAGTTATCTTCATAATGGGAATAATGAGATTATCCTTACACATACATTCCTCTTGTGGGTGTCACGTAAGGGTAAATATATACTTACATATATGGAATATAACACCCAAGGGTATTAAATTTACAAAAAAATTCCTACATATGCGTAAGACATATTTACCGTTACTTATATTACATAAGTTTATGATATCTAGATTGATTTTAACATAACTTTGTTTTTTGGTTTTTATAAAAAAAAATTGATTAAAACCCATATAAATTTTCATAAAAATACCTGTGATACCACTAATGGGTTTTTTATGATAATATAATAATAATTTTCATTGGAATACAACCCAAAACACCGGAAATCAATATTGATGAAATGTATATGTAAATAATAATACAATGTTGAGTACGGGGAAATGATAAACAACAGTAACTGTATTCTTTTCATTGAAGGAGAATGTTTTATGGTGATCACATATAGTAATGCATGAATTCACAATCCCTTTATGTAGTTACATGATCCAATGTATCCAGGATCAAATTTGTAGTAATCTAAAAAAATTTAAGGGGTTATAAAACCTTCATAAATTAAATGAATTGTGCTTGGGGAAATTCTAGACTCATAAACGGCTTTTACACACCACACCATTCCCACCCAACATGTGTGGATATCATTCTATTATATATCTATAGACCGAGGTTACTCCTATTCATAATTCATTGAATGTTTTTCAATATGTTGGGGTATAATTCATTGGAAAATTTTGGGGAATTTAATGAGAATAATTTAAAGCATTCAAATTGGTTTTTAACTGATGAACAATAAATTCAAGAGAAATAAATAACATATACATTACATATTCATGATTCGAATGCATGAAAAAATATATACATCATATGAATATATTAAATATATACTATATATAATATAATATGATATGTATGTTTATATATCTAAGGAATCATATTCATGTATGCATGAATCTCATCCATGTGTGTTTTTGTACACATCTATCATGACTATAGTGTTGTGTCATTACGGGGGTGTCTTCAACATGTATTAATCAACAGTGGCGTAGAGATTTGGAGAAATAATTTTTGTGGCTTTTATATATTCTTTTGTGTTTATGAATTTTGGTTAAAAAGTTAAAACACTGATTTGAATATTAAGGATCCATGTTTCCAATTTAATTTCATGGTATTGATACCATAGGGTTGGGATATGGTTTGTCCTTCTCTTGTGTGATTTTTTATGGAGCATTGTTGTTTAGCTGGATCCATGGTCACTCTCCCATTTTATAATATATGTGGCATGGACCTTACCATGATTATGAGATTTGGATTTTATCATCCTCACTATGGAAATCTCCCTTCATTTACATGATATTCTTTTCATATGTATGAACCATTGCACTTTAGGGAGGTGTATTTTTCTATGGTCACCTAAATTTTGATATTTATATAAAATCTAGACCCCTTATGAACACAATATTTCTCATATATATTCTCTCAAAACTTTTGAAACACCTAGGATGTTTTCTATGTCCTTTAAACCTATAATTTTTGGGTTTTATTCATTCCATCTATATATTTTTCATTGGAATTCCTATGATGTCTCCCCTCACTTCATTATCAATGTTTCTCATGTTATTCCTTTCATAAGAGGTTGTGATTTTTGAGATGAATGGTTCAGGATATTTTAGGAAAGATTTTTGATAGAGTGTTTTCAGTAGTAGATTTCTGATCAATCCTTATAGTGATCATGGTTGTGAGTATTTATTTTATTCATTGAACCATAATTTAGTGATTTTGGATGATTTTTTTGAGGAAAGTAATCCTTGTTCTCTACATCCTTTATTTTCATCTATTATAATTTCATGATTTATTATTCTATTAATGTAATGGTAAATTTTTAATTATGAATATTACTAGTTGTATAAATAGGATTTTAAGGGGAATGGGGTGTAGTCACATGTGTTTAATATTTTATATATTGTTTCAAATATGATACTATTTTCTTCTTAAAACTGATGAATATAATTGTTGTTGGAAACCATATTTTTACGGTCTATTTTGTGAATTGTGTGACCCATTCTATGTTGTTTTGTTTTGTTTACCATGCACAAAATTTACAATTGTTATATATTACTATTTAATTGGTTTCCAATACAAAACAATATTTATGTTATAATACACATGGTAAAGAAGAAGTATAGTTATTTTAAATCTAATGAAACTAAATTGTGATAAATGTGGATGATAAAATGAGATGTTGTCTATGGATTTTCTTATTTAGAATCCATTATGGTTGCTTCGAACATATTGGGGCTTATTTGGTGATAGTTTTGATTGCCTTGGTTGTGGAATGTGTTAGGAAGCAAGGTGATTTTAGTTTGACATGGGATGTGATGTGGGATGATGTATTGGGTTTTTGAGTCATGGATTTTGTTATTAGAATATTGTTTTACAGTTATGTCTTGGAATATGGTGTGTTGTTCTGTGATTGAGTTACTTTGTTGGGTATTCAGATAATTAATTGATATTTTGAGATTTATATGACACAGTCTAGAATTAAATATAATATTAGGTTGTAATAAATGTGTGTTATTTGGATTAAAATAACAAAATGATTTGTGCTTTGAATCCTAGAGTGTTATTATTGAAAATTAATGAACTAATGTTGGATTTTAAATTAATGTTTTATTTTTTCTGGTTTGGTTTTATAGTCTAATGAATTTAGTGGTGGCAATGTTTGTGTTAGATGATCTGAGGTGCAATGGTTGTGATTTTTATTATTATAATGATATTAATTTAAATATATAGATTAGTAATTGGGTCATATCATATATCATGTATTTTTTAGTTTATTTATCTGTACACCCAAACTGATTTGAATAACCTTACTATCACCCAAATGATTTGTGTTCTAAGAGTAGTTTCACACATCGAAGATTGTTAAAAATTGGTGGGATTTATATCCCATCTTCCCCACTCTTATTTATGTATTATTGATGATATGAGTCAATTATGGGGATTACCTAGATATAATATGGTTTTCTTTGGTAGATTACAAATTGATTTTATGGGTTTAAATTGGAGATTACCTAGCAGTGATGAGGTAAGGACTTGTGTTGGGGATCGTGCATTGTGGGAGGGGGGCATGCGATTAATGTCCTTCAGGTTCACGATACCATACATTATTATTTATCTGTTGGGGTAGTTATGTGATAAAAATTGGTACTATAAGTGGATTTTAAAACCTATGGGATGTTCGTGATGAGTTCATTAAATAAAAAATTAGGTAATTGTCACTATATTTTAACATTAGTTAATTTATATATTCCATTATTCTTTTGATTATCTTATATTTGTGTAATTTTTATTTTATCATTTATTTTAAAAATATATACAAACATTATTTCATTCTTTTCATTTCCCTAATGCATATTTTCTATACAGTGTAGGATAAAATGGAATTGAAAATTTTAAATTTGTAAAAAATGTGACAAGAACCTTGTATGGTCCTCAACTAAATACTTGCCACATGGATACCCTAAATAAGCATCCATCCAAGAAAATGGGAGGGAATTCCTAGACATGATAGAGGAGGTATATAGTTCCTGTAATACACAAAAGTTAATTAGAAAGGGTACACTAGTGCATGAGGGTATGATTTGATGGCTTGAGGGTCTGGACAGATCAGTTATAGCGGTCATCCAGCTCCTATCCGACATCGATGTCATTTTCTTGAATGAGATATAATAAATTTATAATGAAAACATATGAGAATTTATATTTGGTATACACATTTCATCTTTTCCATTTTGGAATTGTAGAAATGGATTTATCCCTTAGGAAATTGTGCTTCGACCACTCTCAACGGATGATCACTGACTAAAAAAATAGAATGGAATGGTTTTGGATAGTGAAAACTTGATGTATTTTTGGATAGTGTGGTGTGGTGATACTAAAATTTCCACATTGTTGATCACCATCCATTGTGGAGTAGTGATAACTGTGTGCTGATGATGGTATGATCAGTAGTGGTGATGGTGTGTGGATTCGCGGTGCCTGCTATATGACTATGAAAAATACTGATAGATGATTATAATGATGGAAGTGAACAAGGATAATGGTGGGGGATAATGTATGTTGTGGTGGTATTCTCCTTCTGGGGTTTCCTATTGTTGTGTAGCGTAGGTTGGTGGTGTGGTTTTCTAGGGACAATAGAATAATTCAACGATTGATCAAGGGTTTCATTTGTTGTATATTTTCTTTTTATGTTGTTGTCCTATTGTATAATGGGTATTTCGGTTATATATATGACTTCGTATCATTGTGTATAGGGGCTATAATAATTCATACTATTTGGGACTTTGGAATTTGTTTTATAGTTCTTTGTGATGTGTAATGTGTATTATTTCGTTTTCAATTAAAAAATGTCTCCCTTTATTCATATATTAACAAATGTGTCTTAACCTCATATAATAATTACTATAATAATTTAAAATAATGTAAATACAAATTTTACTAAATTATTTTTCTTAATATAATTTTTAATTTTTTTTGTTTTTAATAATTTTATGGTTTGCAGATGTCATGGGTAAATGGTTATTTTGTTGTTAGGAAGAAGCATGCAGGAAGGATCACACACATAAGAAGCTGGAAAATTTGTGTTGTTTCTATGCTTTAGAGTAGATTTGTATATAATTCAAAATCCCATAATTTTTAGCCAATCTATGTCATTCAATTGGGTTTTGAGTTATTTTTGAGAACTTTCGTACACATGGGGAAGGTCCTACCTCTAAGGGTGATCTAGTGCAACAAAAAACAATGGGGGAATTTTAAAAATTCAGGAAATATTTATATAGATTAAAATATTTATAGGATGCCCAATACCATACTTTTTGTAATGATATTTGAGGAGTAATCGATTATGGGTATTTTTAATAAGGGAAATCAATGAAAATAATGGTGGTTCATAATGACTTATTCAAGGCTTCAATCTTTAAATATAAATGATAGATGGTTATAGCGATGGATAAATAAAATGAATGGCAACCTATACCAAGATTCATGTTTATGAATAGGTCATGTTTCTACAATTGGGTGCTTCTTTATGTAATAAAATTTTTTATTTACATCCCGTCATGATTAGAATAATGGGGTAAGTATTTTTTCCCCATAATTTATTGATGAGGTATTGAGATTTTTTATGTATAGTTTTTAATTAATTGTGTGATGTTTTTTTAATTTTTTTATTTCAAATATCATATTTTGTTCCACCATTCATGACCATTGAGTGTGGGTAGAATTATGATATAAATTCATTGATCAACTAATAGTATTCATTCTATTCTCATTTGGTGAACAAGGGTGGTTGTGTTTAAATAATATTTTTGATCACCTATCATAATAAATAACAATCAATACATGAGAGGTAAAAACATGGAAAATATTATGGGAAATTTTCAAACAAAAAGGTGGTTCAGTTGGATTCATTTCCAAAAAAAAAATTTATATTATTTCTTTTCAAATACATAATGTATTAACTCAAAAATACTATTTTTTGTAAAATCATATCACTGATCTACCAAACCACTCCAGAATTTATAGTTTTTATCCTATTTTAATTAAACATTAAAATAAATGTATACATTATTTATAGTTAGATCAAACATATATTATGCAAATTCACATTAAAATTAAGTAATATATTGTTAGATTTTATAAATATTAAAATTGGTTACCCAAATGAAAAACTGAAACATTTTAGGTGATTAGTTTGAAAAGAATGGGAATATACTTGACACATATCATAGAAGGATAATTATGTGATGATATATTTATTTGAAGGGATTAGATCCCAAATGATTAACATTGGATAATTATTGTCGAAAAGCAGTGGGAATGTACTTTACGGGCGCCAATGTTTTTTATTATTTTGAAAATACTTTACTATATTACCTGAATTATTTGAAGAGTGTTATATGGTGAGGTTGGTCTCAGTTAGTTGGCATGTTGGGTTAAATTATAGCTCTATTATTTTGTGGAATGGTTCATTTGTATTTTCTTTCAACATATGAATTATTGAACTTGGGTATTATTCAATATATTATATATAGAGCCCTGAGGATTTGACACATAACATTATATGGGGTTAAATAAAATAAAAATTCATATTACAATCCAAAGATAATGAAGTCTATTTTCATGAAAGACATGGTACATAAAAATAAAAATAGGGGACTAAATAATAAATTTCATTATAAAATATATTTAAAATCCCCTAACATCAATTTTTCTCAAACATCTTTTAATGGTAACATGGGGATAACATGAAAAAATGGATGTGCTAAAAGCCCAATAATGGAAAAACATAGTAATAGAGAATTATTTCATGGGATAGAAGGCACGACATAATGATATAAAAATGAATGGTACATGTGAAATAAAGACATTTCAAAATGGGTTCATCTATAAATTTAGTCAAAATACTGTATAAGAAACACAAAACATGACATTATCACAATACATGGATTGTTTCACAATGTGGAGAAAAAGTCAAGGTTAAACAACCAAGACCATTTCACATTGTAGAACAAGTCAAGGCTAACCTCCAAGACCGCTGCACATAATGTCTCATGATACCCAACATTACCCAACAAATTGAAGTGCTATTCAGGTTAATCTATCTTAACATGTTCATGAATATTCATTCCACATTAAGAATCCTAAATAATGAATCAAAAATTAACATAAGGGTGCTGATCGAATGAAATGATTATCAAGATCATGTCATAAATCAAAATGAATGGGTGTATCATAAAAGTGTCTATGAAAGAATATAATTAAAAAAATATTGGACATTCAAAGGTAAAATTAGAAAATATCTTGGTATGTGATGTGTTGACACCGAATTTCTGATAGGAATGACATTGGGTCCTTTCGAAGAATGTAAAGGTGGGTCTTGGGTGAATGAGATATTCTACAACTCAAGAGGAAATGACACAGAAGAATTATTCGCTGCATTCATGATTTTTTCTAGGGTGAAAATCATGACCACCTAATGTGATGTCAAAGGGACCATATCATGGAAGGCTGATCAAAGAATCAGATAGGGTGTACATGCTCACGAGGGAGTGTTCACGCAACATACCAGGCGGCATGCAATGTCTTATGCACCCAATTAAATGTAAAATACCCCTAGTGCACAACTCTATTTGAGATCCGCATCGAATAGTTTTGGTTATAAATTATAGCAGACCCCGACCTTTTGAAGGATGGTTAAAGAAGATGAACTAAGACTCTTCTGCATGAAAGATACCTCTTCCTCAACCATGCAAAAAACATCATGGCATCAAGGTATTGGATCTTGCGCGACCTGCCTCCCAGGGTCCACTATTGGGTGGTCCCACTTGGGATTGATCCTTGTATATTTCCTTTTAACCACAAGGAATTTTCATGAAAATATCTATCTTGAGTGTAATATTATTCTCAACCAAGATCAGTTATGCATTAATTGTTCATATCCTGCGCGTTGTTGCCCCTAATTGCGCACTAACTCTCCTCATGAACAATCCCGCCATTTAGAACATCATGTTCCAAACAATACATAGTGAATTATGTTTGATCCCCTTTTATTCATAAAACATTTGTGTCCTATGCCTTTCTCATGTACGACACTCTAGGTTTGATTGAGATGACTTCAAGATCTCTTTGGTGGTTCTTCTTGTTGCGTAGCTCCTCCTCATGCTTCTTTGTGTATCCATGCTAACGATTGTTGATTATTGGAATAGATATGATAACATGGGACCCTCAATAGATCAATCCTTGACACCCCCTCACCACATCATTGCTGATGCCTTTCCACAGCCAAGGGTGGGTGAGTATCAGTTATGTATGTAATATGGGGTTCCAAGTGAACTCGCCTCGTCCAAGATGCAGGACGTTAAACTACCAAGATCCATCATCCTCAACACATGAAGTCAAACATTGGACTCACCCTGTGAATCATACAATGGGTCACCACCTAAGACATTATCCACACCTGATTGTCTGCACGAAAGTCAGATCTTACTCAACTAGATTGATATCCTCTTGGATGGTGTGGTCCCTATCATAGGGAAGGGAAACCACATTGTTGAAAGCCCCTATCCATTTTTGCAGGAGGTAGTACCACTAATAATATATTCTTCCTTTCAAACCACTAGAATTGGTTTGGGAATAAGGACCTTCGTTAACTCATCCCTCTCCTGCTCAGCTTTGTCGCCACCCATGCCTCCTTCTTAGATTATGTCCCAATCTCCATCTCCTAGGGCTACTAACCACAACTAAGAACCATTTTTTTTGGGCTGATAACCACATGTAAACCCCACTCCACTTCCCAATGATGCATATTTTGCAATTCGGCCATCATTTCTTTTCTACCTCATGTTTCTCACAATAAGCATGACTCGTGTGGGCATTGAGTAAGTATCAACCATGAAAACCTATCTTGGAAGCATAGAGTGTATTCCCTACAATATTACAAACTATGTGGACTATGATCCTTTCCAAGTGACGGTATGTTGGAAGCCTCCCATAGGTTCCAGACCAATACCTGGTTGTTCCAACCCTCTTAACATCTGTTCAGCACAACATCAAAATCTATTTGGACTTTGATCCTTGTCTCCTAGATAGTGTACGTTATAAGCGTCCGTGTGGTTCAATCCCAACACCCAGTTGTTCTAACACCATTCAAGTTGGTTCACCTTCATCCTACAAGACATCAAACTACATGTCCCTTTTTCATCTAGCATGATGTCAAACTGTCCCTATTTTAACAATGTGGGATCAGATCCATGTCTCCTCAGAAAGGTACGTAGGAAGCCTTCCCGGAGTTCAATCCCTTCTTGTGGTATGTTATTTCGATCCCATCCATCGGTATGTCATATTGATCCCATCTAGTGGTAAGTTGTTGTGATCACATCTAGTTGTATGTCGATGTGATCCCATCCAGTAGTAAGTCATTGTGGCCACACCCACATGTATTCCCTTGTGACCCCATCAAGTGGTATGCCATTGTTATCCCATCCAGTGGTAAGCCGTTTTGATCCCATCCAATGTTAGGCCGTTGTGATCCCATCCAATGGTAATCCATTGTTATCCAATTCAACGGTATCCCAATGAATTCCCCAATCGATGGTAATCCATCATCAGATGAACTACATAGGTTTGATCCATGTCTTCTATACAAGGTACATAGGACACCCCCACAAAGATCAACCCCAAACTCCAGTAAAAGTTGGTGCATCCCCTTTTGGGACCCACATCTCTTATATGACCCTCGAGCGTCAGACCAACCTGGGCTGCTAATCACTTGTTAGACCCCAAATTTTATCAGGTCACTTTCCAATACGTGAACCCAAATGTCATGCTCCATCCCAGAGCTTCCACTTACTTCGAGTCCCATCAATATGGGTCACCACCATAGGTTTCCAATCTCCCAACCAATCTATGTGAACTTAAATTTGATACCATAGTGATTCATTAGAAGTTTATTTGAGTCTCAAGCTCAATATCACTATCATTCTCACGTTGGTTCCATATCATTCTTCACAAACTATGCACCCTCCATCACCCATCAAAATTCTCACTCGGGCCACTACATCCCGGTGGGATCATGCCATCTCATTTCCTCAGTACTCCTAGCTGCAATCAGGTAAATAACCACATATTAGCCCTAGAATCAGAGATACCTCTAGGTGATGCACCCATCTGATGCACTCTTAGTTCTGTTCTGAACAGTATGACCCATCTCCTCTAGATAATAAACTCTCAGTATACACTATGAAAAACACGGGATGATGGGGAAAAGCTCAAATGCATGCATATAGAATATAATTACCCGCACTCGACGTCAGATTCCTTGGAATTACACACCCCTGAGAAGCCAAATCATAGGGTAAAAAATCTAGAGGCACCAGTGTTGAATCTTCTATACATTACAGTGATGTACAACATAAATAATCCCACAACTGAAGATTGATGCCCTAACCAGATCCCTTGTATTGTCCGGAAAGAAGCAGTGTAATTAACCAGCGTCCATGAAGACATGACACTGGGAATAGTTTCAAGAACAACATATTAATATATGGGGGAGACCAGACTAGGTGACGAGTTCCGACGTGTAATCCATAGAAGGAGGAACCAACATCTTTTCATCCTATTTCGATTAAGGAGAAATTTCCCCTAAATAAGTGATGGATGTCTCCTGCCTTTGTAAAGTGGGAATATAGGGAAATAATCAGTGAGCCTACCCTCCCATAAATGGATTGATACATGCACTTAGGTGAAAGAATAAAAAACCCAATTTCAAACAGAATTCAAAAAATGTAACAAGAGTATTTAAGGACTATTTTCATTAAATCATTTTTGTGAGGTTTTACGGAAAACAATATAGAGCATTAAAAATATAAAGGAAATAATCTTTTTTAATAATCCAAAAGTGATCCATGATTGTTTTAATAATAATAAAATGGTTTTATAAAAATCATTGTTTCTGAAAACATATGGTTTAATACACATGAAATTGGGCATGAATTCAGGATGTTCCCTTAAAACATGTTTTTTATCTATATGTCTTGAGGGTGGAATGACATAAAATCATGTATGTATCCAAATGAAAGTGGATAATGGTTATTCATAAATTTTATTGTAAATATAAAAATAAATTATAAGACATTGAATAGAAGAATATAGGATTTAATTTTGATAAAAAGAGCATATGAATAATCCTAATGATTAATGGTGGTTCGTGTAAAATCCCTTAACATTAGTCCAATGGTTTATTACAATTTATATTAATTACATAAATAATAATCAATTCTTCATTAATTAAAAATTATAGAATATATTTTACATGTAATTTAATTAGTATAACATTTTTTAGTTTATTCATACCATATTTGGTTGCTAATGTGGTTCAATTTCACTGATTGGATCTGTTTGTTTCACGATTTGTTTACTTATATACATGAATTAATAATCATGTAAAATGGATATGTTTTCATATAATTGGTGTTATATTTTATTATATAAAATAATGATTGTTATATGGTTGTAAATTTAATTCTTTTACTTGTAGTGATGTTGAATAATTATATAAAACATTGGTGATAACCATTTGGGTTAATTATTGAGTTTTGGTCACTACAAAAACATTTCTATTTATAAATAAAAAAATGTGTAAAAAAATATTCTACAACCATAGATGATAAATATTACATGTATTGTTTTTTTTTCACAATAAATATAGTTTCATGATTAGAATGGAAGACTGTAAAAGAATTTGGTAACCCAGTGTCCTTGAAGGTGGAAAATTAACACACATCTCATCTGGTATTTTTAATACTAGTATATAATATAAGTAAAAGAGAGATCAGAATGACTTCTTACATTATTATTACAAAATTCCATATCATTGAAGGTACTATATTCATCAAAACATTTAATTCAGTAGAGGAAAGTATTGAAAATAAAACAAAGGAACCAGAAAAGAATGTAAAGGAATTGAAATGAAGAATTTACCTCTTGAATCAATCATCCTATAGATAATATTAAGGGGAGAGGTTTTTGTATTATGAGTAGAACAAGTATTTCTAGACATGGGGGTAGAGCCTGGGCATATATTTGACCATAATTTAGGAAAGGAACAATTCTTGAGAGAAGTGAATAGAATAAGAATGTTTGGGATGTTTTTATAGTGGAGGGGAGAATGGATTTCTTCAAATTTAAATAATATGTTTATTATAATTCCATAAGGCAAGTAATAGTAATGATTCCATGAAGCAAAATTGTAATTTTTTAATGTGAGTTTAATCTTGTGGTTCTTACATCATTCATGACTAAATAAATAGTGTATTTGACATATAATGTATATATACAATAAATTACAGTACTCTACTAATCATTAAAAAATCATGTATTTTATTAAAATCCTTAAAAAAGACAAACCATTTTTAGATCTGTAAAATCTATAAATGAAATCCATCACACACCAAAATATTATTAAATAAATTTTCTAATTAAAATCACCATTTACTTGAAAAATAAATATTTTTATACTATAAAAAATTTTATAATGCTTTAAAAAATTACATAATGCCTTATAAAATTATAATTAAACTAGAAGGCATAAAATTGTTAATTAAATAACAACATTAATGAAAATAATTTTTTTATTTAATTATTTAATTATAATCAATAATTTATGACATACAAAAATACAAATATTTTACTACGGTCTTATAATCAATTATAAGATTCTTGAATTGTATTTATACATTCATGGGTGAGTTTAATATTCTTTTGGATGATTTAATGTTCATAATGGTCATAATAGGATTCACAATGGTAGTTTACTGTTTAAAAAAACATAGTTGGTCATATCAGAATGTAAATATCTTAGTGATCACAACCATGTATGTTAAATTTTTATAATTCATATAATAGTTATGATATTATTATGATTAATGATCACATAAAATATAGTAGTTCATTGTGTTGTGAATTCAATGGATTATATAACATAACTATAATATTGTAATTTCCATTAAAAAAGTATTAGGCCATTACACTATTCCATCATTATGAAATTTCACGCATTAAATGTTGTTTTACATTTTTTTCTGTAAAGAGGTATGAGTGTGTTTCCTTCATTGCCTCCACATGTTCCCATATTGCCTCTGCATAGTTATTGTTCATCCATAGTATATTAACTTGGTGAGTATTCTTGTTATATAAAACAATATATCAATGATCCAAGATGATCACTGGCTACTCGTCTTTTAAAAGGTAATTCTCCAACTGTTCCACCTCTGATTTTAGTACATTTGAGTGATCTAGTATGTACATACAAAAGAGAGATATTTGGAGGACATCATGTACATTTGATTTGGTATGTGATTGTTCGAGATGACACACCATATATCAAACAAAATAAACAATCAGTAAGATAGATATGCACATGGGACAAATATTTACATTCGTCCAAAACCTCATGACCCTTTTCACTGAGAAATGAAGAAGAATTACATCTCTCCAACATTGAACTCAAGGTATCATGGATTATTTTCTACATAAATATTATGTCGACATTCGGCTACCTGGATGTTCTGTTGAATGATTTTCACTATCTTCTTCATTTCATTGACCATTTCAATTCCAATTAGCTTATCCTTCATGGCTTCATCCCAACGTGCTGGTGTTCTACACCTTTTATCATTAAAGACTTTTTATGGTTCTATTCGTATGATCGATTAGAAATTATTATTGTAGGAGAAATAAACCAGTGTAAGATATTAGTCTCATCCACCTTTGAAGTCCATAGAAAATGATCTCAATATATCTTACTCTTTCTGAATATTTTGCTCAGATTGGCCATCAGTTTGACTATGATAGTCTATATTGAAGATCAGTTCAGTGCTTAGAGAATATTGGATTCCTTCCAATATCATCATAGTAAATCTTAGATCTATATCGAATAAAGTAGATATTTTATCTCTATCCAGCCTTACCACCTCATTGATATATATTTGTGATATTTTCTCTATTGAAAACACCTATAGAATTGCGATAATGTGATTTTTCTTTGTAAAACTATCCACAATGACCCATACATCATTGTTTAATATATATGTCTTTGGAAGACCAATAACAAAGTGTATGGTGATGTTAACACACTTTCATGTTAGTATAGGTTTTGGATTGATCATATGCTTAGTCGCAGGACTTTAATCCATCACTTGTTGACATACAAGGCACGTTGATATATAATCTGAAATAACCTTCTTTATATTGTCCCACTAAAAGTTCTCTCGGATATTTTGATACATCATTGTGGTTCCTCGATGAATATATACGGATGATATTTGTGAATCATTCAAAATCGTCCTCTTTATCTATGGATCAGATGTTACAGATAATCATAACCTAAATCATATAACTCATTCCTTATCAATCACGAACTCTGGTGTTTTCCCATTTCAAAATGCTTTCACCCTTTTTTAAATTTTCACTTCATTTTTTTGAGAATAATTTATTATATCTATGAGGTATGGTTGACTAATAATGTGAGAAAGGAATGATAATATTACTCCCTTAATTATTCCCATGTCTATGGTATAAAATTCTATGAATATTAGTTCCTTTTTAATTATCATTTTTGAAAAAGATGGATGATCATTTTTATATAGAGAATTTCCCACCATATTTTAATTACCGAGATGGTAGTTGATTAATAAGTCATAATCATTGATTAGCTATAATGATATATAATATTGTATAATAATAACTTATGTGGTAATATATATTTGATACTCTTTTGATCAGTATATATCTCAAACTTATCCCCATATAGATAACTCCACCAGATTTTTAACACAATGATCAGTGTTTCCAACTCCCAATCATTCGTATGATAGTTTTGGTCATGGGAGTTCAACATCTTTATGGTCTATGCTATCACTTTATCTTCATGAATCATCCCATAGCATAATGCCTTCAGTTAATCATCACAATACACCACAATGAGTTCTCAATCATTGGTAGTGTGAGTATTGGTGATTAGAAAATCCACTTTTTCAACTCATAAAATCAGTCTTCACATTCCTAAGTCTAGATAGAAATTACTCCCATTTATCTATGTATGGTCATCAGGTATATAAATCATGAAATTTTCATAAAAATCATTGATAATACCTAGCAGGTCCCAATATTCTACGAATATCCATTACCAATGTTTTCATGGGCCACTCGCCAATTTCTGTTGACATGGAAGGGAGCACAAATATCCCTTTTTGAGTGATTACATGCCCTATGAATGAAAAATCAAATATCCAAAACCCACATTTACTAAACTTTTAATATATTTTATCCATTCCTAATGACACTAACATAGTATTCAAATGATCCTCAAATTCCTCCTTGATCTTTGAGAATATATAAGAATTCTATCGATAAAGACTACCACAAATTTTTTGAGGTTATCTCTAAAGATACTATTCCTCAAATCCATGAAAATTACAGATTATTTAGTGTTTATGAAGTGAATCACTATTATATAATAGTTTCCATAGAGATTTAAAAAGGTAGTATTGGCAATATCTTTATTCCCCATATTTAATTTGTGATATAATAGTCAATGGTCCACCATAAGGAAATAACTAACCCCATAAATCTCGTTGAACACGTCATGTATCTGATGAAGGGGTTAATTTTTATTTATCATTATTTGATTTCACACATTTTAATCAATTCATAGTCGCACTGAACCATCCTTCTAATTCATGAAATTTACTGGAACACCCCTTGGCGAAGAACTCGGGTGTATAACACCGTTCTCTATATTCTCATATAATTGCTTCTTAGGAATTTTGAGTTCCATAGTGGACATTCTATTGGAATCTTTGATATATGTTGAGATACATGAATATGTTCATTTGATATCTCAAAGTATATGAGGTGTATGTCTAAGAAACTCTTCAGGGAAAACATCATTAGAATTTTTTAGGATAGAAATATCTTCAAGAAGTATCATCTCAATTTCCTCAATCATTTTAAATTGTTATTATTTCTCATAAGGGAGTAATATAAACACATGAGAAAATGATTCTGATGTAGATACATATTCTTCATTACAATTCTATATAATTAAATGATGCTTTTGGATGTGAATATTTATCTCGCATTCCTTACATTTGATATTATATTTGTATAATGATAGGCAATCCTTGCCCAAGATTACATCAAACACCACTAAGGGAAGTATGAGAATATTTTCTATGAGGTTTTGTCCACAAATATTTACCATGGAGGGGTCATAACACTTGGATTTAATTATTTTCCTATTACCTATTCTTACATATTACTTATCCTATACACTGTTAGGTGGTGTTTGATTAGTTCTACTAAACTTGAATGATAATAATGAATGTATAAAACTATAATCAAATAGTGCATTCTGTATTCATGAATGAATAACCATGCGTACCAATCACAACATCATTTTCAAAATCAACCTCAGTAGTAGTGATTGAATAATACCATCCTTGTTTACATGGACGTTGTTGCTTATTGCCTTTGAAAACCCTTATCTTTTTCCAATTTTTCGCATAATTTCCATGCTCCTTGCAGTTGTAACACTAGAATAAATGTAGATCATCTATCTGAACCTTCAACTAATCTTTATCCTTAGTGGTATTACTAATATCCATTTGGTAGTTATTTTCTAGACGTCCCATGTTTTTCACTATTGAATTAATTCATGGTTCCCTTTAGACAATTACTAGGATTCTTCTTCACACAATATTGACATGTTGGAAGATTCATCTTCTTTACATCATGGGATTTATTTTCCAAAAAAACCCCTAGTAGGCTAAATTTACTGCTTTCGTTCACCATTACAATGAGACTATTGAGAGTCTATGATCTCCATTTCATCCTTGAGGGAACATAAGAAAATATATATATAACTGTCAATGTCATGAATCACCAATGATTTCTTTAGACTCAATTTTTTTTTCTTAAATATGTGATCCATCATGATGTTAGTGTTAATGTGAAAGACAAAGGCATATCTATCAGGCCTTGTGATGTTTTATTCATACACCCAAATTGAATCATTTTCCTTTTTCATGAGTCTAAGGAACTCACTTTCCATATTGAGATGGATGGTTTGAAAAAAATATTAATAAAAAATATTCTCATGAATTCCCCTCAATACATGGAATAAAGATACTATTGGGGATTCATATTCTTGATAATTTTCCATCATTGATCAACTTATCTATCAACAATATAGATATTCAGTACAAAGTTATCTTTTTCTTATCACTAGAGGATAGGGAATATATTTTCAATGGAGTTAATGAACTGTTCATTGAGGAGGGGATTGGATGATACCATAAACATGGGAGGTGTTTAATGCATGAAGGACTATACAACAATAATACCATTATTTTTTGTAGTATGGTGTTCCACATAATTCATGTTATTATTCTCAAATTGAGCTAGGTGAGAATTCATTATCACTATTTTTTAAGTTCTCGTTCCAATCATATTTGTAATATCATTATATAAATATTCACATTACCTATTACACTATATGTTGGAATGCATTCTTCTATTTCCCTTTATTAACTATTAAAAGGAATGTATAGTTAGAGAGATTGAATGCTTACCTATTATGCATAAAAGGAAAACATTGATCCTAAAAGATTAATATTGTAAATGGGATGTATGTCATAACATGTGCTTCCCTAGCATTAAATCAAATATATAAATTTTATATTATTTAACGTATATTCTTATGGGATCTCTTTTTATTCCTTTAATAATTATTTACATGTTTCTCTTGATTTTACCAAACAATAATCATCGAGAGTGTCAAACCATGAGTGAAACAAGGCCTATCGTTATGCACTAGTTCCCATTTGAGTGTATATCAATGTGGTGTTTTTGTGTTTTACCCCTATAAAAATAAATCCCAAAGCCCCATAATCCTATTTTTATCCCAAACATTATGTATTTTCTTTATTAACAAATCACTATATACTTACAAAAATTTGGGTATTTTTTCTTATAAAATATCTCATCTTTAATATTCATACTAAATTGTTCTATTCCTATTCTGTGAAAATAACTAGACCATAATCTAATACAAATTATAGAGTCTCTAGCCATCTGTAGATAACTGTAAATGATTTTTAAACATAATAAAACATCATATTACAATCCATGGATTGGGAATTCTACTATCATTGATGACTTGGTACATAAAACTATAAACATAAGTCTAATTAATAATTTATTTATTTAATCTTCCAAAATAGATCATAACTACATTTACGCTCATAAATCTTTATATGGTAACATTGGTAAACAGTAAAAAAGGGGTGAACAAAAATCCATATAAGGGAAAAACATAGTAATATTTCCTTAGCACATGAGATTGAAGGCATGACACAGTTATATAAAAATTCATGAAACATGTGAAATCATAACATATAAACATGGTCTCATTCAAAAAAATAATCATAATATTGTCTTTGCAACATAAAACACAACAGTATCAAGAGTCATGGCTCGTTTCACATAGAGGAGAACAAGTCAGTGTTATCCACCATGACTGTTGCACATTGTAACCAAAGTTATAGAAAATCGCCAAGACCATTTAACATAACATCTCATGAGACACAACATTAGAGAATAATTTATTGTGTTTTCTGGGTAGACCCATAATAACATGATCATTAATATTCTTTCAACATTAAGAATCATAAATAATTAGTCATACATAAACGTAATGGTACCCATAGAAATAACTGGGTATCATAATTATGTAATAAAGAATAATGAATATAAGTATCATTAATGTGTCCATGTTAAAAAATTAAAATATATGTGGAAATTCATAAGGTAAAATAAGAATATATCATGGTATTTGATTTCAAATAGAATTTATAACATTTAATATGAGTATTTAAGATAATATTATATTAAAAAATTTAGTTCAGTTTTATGGAAAATACTATCGAGCTTTAAAAATAGAAAAGTTGATAATATTTTAAATAAAACAATACGTTATCCAAAAAAATTCATAATAGAATCACTATTTTATTAAAAAATGTGGTTAATTGATCTTGAAATTGGGATTGAATTTGGGAAGTTCCCTTTAAATGGGGTTGTATATCAGGTAGTATTGATTGGGGGATCACATTAAAGAATTTATATTTCCAAAATATAATGGATAATAATACTTTATACATGATTTTGGATGTATAAACATTAATTAAAATATTTACATAAATTGAATATATTGTTTCATTTGTGTAAAAAGTTAGTAAATTCTACCTGAAAGAATAATGAAGGTTCATATAGAATCGCCTACCTTAATTATGAAGGTGTTATCCACTTGATATTGATGAACTTAATAATAAAATTATGCTAATTAATTAATAATTCCATAACAAATTTTACATGTAATTTCTTTATTATAGACTTTTTATGTTCAGTCATAACCATTTTGATTGGTTATGAGGTTGAATTTAATTGTTTGGATCTTTTTGTTTAATTATTTCTTTACTTATATACATGAATGGAAAATCATGTCAATTGAGGATGGATTTATAGAATTGGAGTTATATTTATTCATTTCAAATCCTAATGTTTACATGGTTTTAAATTTAATTTTTTTACATTGATTGATGTTGAATCACTATATAAATATGTTCTGATAACATTTTTTTTAATTGACTTTTTTTGTTCACAACGTGCACATTTTGATTTATAAATCAAAACCATGAATAAAAAAATATTCCCTTACATTATTTCAGAAAAATTTAATATATTATTTCTTTTTAAGAAATAAAAATAGTTTCATGAATAAAATTTATAATGTTAAATGAAATTGAAAACCCATAGTATTTGAATGTGGTAAATTAACAAATCTCTAATGATGTTTTTAATACTATTATAAAACATAATTACTTGAGATAAGATAATAAAATATTCTGTTATGATAGAAACACTCACGTACTAATAATGTGTTGTAGTTTCCAAAACATTTGGATAAGGATATGTAATGATAGAAATGATAACAAAGGCACTTGAATGGAATGTAAAATAATTGAATAGTGGAATTAACCTCTTGAATTAATCTCCCATCAGTGCCACTTAATGGAAAAGGATTTTGGGTTTCGAGGAGAACAAGGGATTAGGCTTGTGGGGAGGATATTGGTGACATATTTGAGTATAATTTAGTCAAGGAATAATGTTTTTAAGAGTGAAGATAATATGAGAGTGTGGGAGATTTTTTTAGTGTTGAGGAGGATGATTTCTTTAAAATATTAATCATTAGTTTATTAATTTTACATATGAATAGTAATAGTGATGATTATATGACTAGAAATAGTAATTTTTTAATTTTAGTTCTCACCCAAGGTTCTTACATAAACCATTAATCAATAAATAGTTTATTTTACATGGAATGTATAAAAGTAGTAAATTACTATATTTTACTATTTGTAAAAAATTCATGTATATTAGAAAATTAAAAAATATTCTATTTAACCATGTTTCAATTTGTATAATCCAAAAATTAAATTAATTTTTTATAAATAATTTGATAAATTTTATTAATTTATTTTTTAATTAAAATCCTTATTTACATGAAAAATACAGATTTTAAATTTATAATTGATTTTACAATTCTTTCAATTATTACATACGGTCATAATATATTATCATAAAACCAATTGACATAACTTTTTTACTTTATGACCAACTTTTAGGGAAATACGTATTCATTTAAATTAAGTAATTAATTTTTATTATTTATTTATGACTAACAAAAATACCAATACATTTCTGATGGTCATATTATCAATTATAATATGCCTAATTTTATTTATACATTTTTGGGTGAGTTTACAATTCATTTTAAATTTTTACTATTTATAAGGGTTATATTACTATTAATATGTGTAGGTTACTATCCACAAAAAATTATCAATTGACATATTAGAATCCAAATATCTTACTAATCAGAACCGTGTATGATAGATTTTCAAAATTCATATCACAAAAGTGATAATATTATGTTTAATGGTCACATAGTACATAGTAGTTCACTATTTCACAATTTCATGTGATTATATGACATTATTATAAGAAGGGAATTTCCATTGACAAAACATTGGGACATTGTGGTATACATTTTATACCCACGCCAATTACATGTAAACTATTTTTAGGTTTCAATGATGATTTTATGGACCACGCTAGGTATTACTGTCTTGGAAGTTAAGATATTGCTGATTCTCTTCTATAAGACCTGTCTTTTGGAATGTAATTAGTGATTTGTATTATTTTCAATGAATTATCGGTTTTTTTGGGTTTTTTATAATATAATATAATGAAGTTGATTAGTGGACAATTTAATCTACATCTTGATTATTAATATTATATAAGGTAATTCATTCTATTTGTGATATTTTAATACCCCAAGAGGTACTCTCCTACAAATAGCCTATTGGAGGCAGGACTCAAGTGGTCAATATCTCTCTTCATTTATTTTTTAAATTTTATAGGTACCTTTAGTAGAGGGAGTAACAAAAAATTGGCCTTAGTGGTTTTGTAAGAGATATGATAGAGTTTAGAGTTAGGTATTGTGATAATTTCATTGGTTAGTAAGGTAATATATCTAGTTGACGAAGGAATGTGATATATTTCAGAGAGATATGATAGGAACTAGGAATTTATGGCCCCCAATATCCAATTCAAGGACAACAATTCTACCAAATGACCAAGTTAACTGGTACCATATGTACAATATATATCAAATGAAGTTACATGAATCATGATTTTTTTATTGGTATCTAAATTGGGGTGATTTTTCTCGTTAAATGAAACTAACTAAATAAACCAAGATAAAATTACATGTTACAAGGATTTGATTTCTAATGGTTCCTAATAATTGGATCCTTGTGATTTTCTCATGTATTACATGAAATATAGGTTCCACATTATGATATGGGTGATCACAAATGGTCCAACTCAAAATGAACGATGTGGTGTGGTAAATGTAATTTCGTGCCTTTAAACATTATATATTGGGATTGTATGATGGGAGCATCTCTGATGTTGAGGTAGAGTTCTTGTTGGAGTATCTTGATATCCCTTTTTGTTTGATTCATCCCCATGACATGTTATAATTTATATTAGATTTTATTTAGAAGTGTGGAGTAATATGTTAGTAATTGATACAATATCATGGTGAACATACAGAGAACGATATTTTTTGGGATGCCATCCATGAGGAGTTTTGTCTTCTGTTCATGTAATAGGTGATGAGTTTAGTAAAGTGGGAAGGACAAATTTCTCTCCACTATAAAAGTATAATGTCATGAGAAAATTGGATCACTTTAAAGGACCACATTATCTTTTCCAATATAACATTTCTACACGTGGATTACATAGAATGGAATCTAGAAGAGGTGTTGTGCCAGTAATCTTTTATATAAGAATATCATATACACTACATATATATTTAGTAGTCAATAAGAATTAAGAGGTTGTAGAGAGGATGTTACACATTGGAAGTAATATTTGAGAGGGATGTCAGTATTTAGTCCTTAGGTACAGGGATTTAAGATGTGGACCATTTATTTTAATGAATTTTAGATTTTAATTGTTAGGGAACCAACCATTAATGTCCATTAAAATACATTCATGGGATCTTGGATCATGATATTCTAGCAATGAAATCCCATTATCATCCTATTTATGTTGGTATCAGGTTCATATATTGAGACTATGTACAATTTTTAAAGAATGATTGTTTCATATAGATTTCTAGGAACCATTTCAAGTGATGAAATAGTTTCCACTAAGGCAGTTCTAAAAATAGAGGCTGTTGGTGAATGTTCATTTCTTATGGGCAGTTGGATTTAGATTAGGGTATCATTGTGGTGGTCCATAACCATAGAGAAATATTCTATAGTTTTGTATTTATTTCCATTAGTGAAGAGGTTGAGGATCCAGGTGATGTGTGGTGTGTGTAATGGAGGTGGAGGTTCTAGTAGGGCCAGAGGTAGTTTTAGGTATGATCATTTTATCTGCAACACTAGTTAATTTTTTATTCTATATGATAGCTTCTCACTCCTCTTCCATTACATCTTTGGTCAATGTTTTGGGACACGAGTTTTGGATACTTATTATTATCCTCATGTTATCCACCTAAATTAGAGGTCAAATTTTTTCTTTTTGATGTGTGCACGGGGTTTAAGCAAGTGATCGGGAATAACTAGTGACTTTTATATTTATTATTACTACAGATAAAAACATACAATGGTATAAATAAAATTTATTGTATATATTTCATGAATCCAATCATTTATTGATTAAATTGTATATTTTTTTCTAATTTATATGGACTATGAGGGGTTTTTATTAATGAGATGGGTAATAATATTGATGACAGTAAATTGTATCCTCTATTATGTTAGTTAGTAGATCTATCTATGTAATGTGAGGTCTTGGATGTTCCCAGGGTTTTGGAAGACATGTTTCATTATTTCTATGATGTGGATGTGAAACATCCCCCATGAAATGATTCCATGTTGGGGATATATTTACTATCAGATACATCACCAATTGAGACCTATAGAGCAGTATCTATTAAGGGAAAAAAATTGATGATATAATGTAGAGGGGTTTAATATGACCAAATATATAGTCTTAGGGTTATTTAGTGTTGTATACCAAGAATGAGGATGTTAGAATGTTGTTGTGTGTGGAAAATTGGCGACTGAATCATGTGATGTTGAATATATTTTATCCAATTCATTGTATTACATGAATTTTATCAATTTGAAGAAATCCAGTTGGCTTTTAATGAGTGATTTGTAGTATGGAAAGCACCAGATGATGGTGCATGATAACGATATCATTAAAACAACATTTATGTTTCGGTATAGGAACATATTGATTTTTTTAATGAAATTTAGTGTCAGCAATGCACAATTTATGTATTTTGGGGAACCTAAAGTTGTTGTTCATGGAGTTTTTAGACATGTTCCTTGTCATTTTTTTAATGAAATATTAATCTACTTAGAATTTTAGTAGCATCATGTGAAGCATCTAAGAGTTCTATTGTTTGTCATTCAACATCACTAACCCTCTGTAAATAAATACATGTGAATGTTATAGATGAGAGGTAAATTTACATAAACATATAGTATCACATAAGGGTGTGGTTATAGACCCATCAATGATAGATGTAGTTGTTTCTTGATAAACAACTAAAAACATGGAAAGAATCACAATTTCCTTGTAATTGTGGTCTGTTATGAATGTTTTTCATATAATCCTTCTATAATTGTGTCACCAGTGAATGAATTTACTAGTAATGTCCAATAATTCTTTTAATGAAATAAATACAGTCTAGTATTGAGTTTACTGATGGAGTGATTGATCAGTACCTCAATGATTCCTTCTCTTGAGCATGGCTTGATGTATGAGGGTTTCTTTAGTGTGTACCATATATGGTTTGGTTGTGTCTTGATGAAGTATATGGTGGTAATATCTTATATTTCAAAGGAGTTATATACCCATGAATACAACTGTTACACACATGACATAGAGCTTGATGAAGTTTTGTTAAAGTTGATGTTGTGGTTTCATTACCTCATCAATTTTAACAGTGTTATTTTCACAGACCAAAAGATAAATAAATATAGGTTCTCATAATTGGATTCAAATATTCACCATTATAGGTAGTTAAATTTTCCCTATAAATATGATTTGGAGATCTCTTATATCCAAATAAAGGGTAGTTTTTAAGTGATTAGTCACATGTCCCAATGTGATGTTGTTCTACAGTCTTTAGATGTTTTGAAAGGGATGGATGCTCTTATAGTTATGCATCCTAATGTGGGGGTAATTTAGTTACTGATGATTTATTTACCATATGATCATTTAATAGAGGTTGATGTTATAGTTTGAGGAGTCTATGTTGGGATACTCAAAGGTGGAGGTGATGTGTGACTATATTGGCCATGGTGACACACCATGGGGGTAGTTAAGGGATGCTAAAAACCAAATTTTGATTCAAGTAATTTTGTTTGTTCTATTGGAAATATGTATAAAACTTTATATGTATTTCATATCTCCAAATTAAATATTCATCAATTTTTTTTAAAGAAACATCTTGAATTTAGGAGTAATATTTCAGGGTCTAGGATTATGTAATTCATATAAGAGTTCATGGCATAGTGTTTAGTATACTAGTCAGTGAAAAAATAGAATCACGTTCCTCAAGGGTTATTGTAGTTGTTGGATATGAATTTGTGTAAATGGGTTGTTCTGGATGTTTTGGAAGGTTATTTTTTTCATTATGTAGTTATGATTCCCGGGGTACTAGGGAGTAACTTCTTTGATGAAGATCCACATTTTAACTGATGGATATTTAGAGGAGTGTATTGTGTAATTGGGTCCTAGTTTCTGCATGTCATTTTTTTCATTTGTAGATTCATTTAAGGATAGATAAAAACATTCAGGCTCTATAATATATGTTGTGATATTGATTCATGAATTTTAGTGGATCACGGTTGAAGCACTATACATAGTTTGAGTTTTCATATTTAAATTTCTATCACTCATCAGTAAACATGGAACCAATTGTAATGATGTGTACATTAACTTATATTTCACAATAGTGATGTTCATAGGTCAGATATTAAATGAATCTTAAACATGATGAAGATAATATCATTACGAAGAAAGTCTAGATGGCGGTAAAGTGGATAAGGGAAGAACATATCTTTTAGAATAAAAACATTGTCCAAGGGAATAGGAACCTAAATTTTGATGTTGGAGACCATTTGTTCTTGTGGGTTTCCCATCCTCTAAATCTATAGGGGTTTGGTCAAAGGAGTATTATTTATACCTAATTCATCCATCCTTTTTTGGTGTTGGAGTGAATTAGTGATGTGTCTAATCTATTTGAACTTCAAAAATAAATGGACCAAATCCACAATGTCTCTTAAATGATCCAGGTCCACGGGTACCTTGAAGATCACTCCCACTCATTGAATTTGGTGATTTGGAATCAAGTATGATGTGACATTCATGTAGCATCTAATAAAGATATATAATCATTGAGGAAATGTGTTTCGTGGAAGAACCATTCCCTTGTTTCATGTGCCATTGAGTTATGGTGGCTTGGAGTTTAGTACAATAGATCATGAGACACATATGTGTTTTTAGTTCATTTTTTATTTTTCCGTATATTTTTTCATTGATGATGTGATGCATGAATCTTTTACATTTTAGCGATGTTACTTTTTTATATTAAAATTTATGTTTTTTATCACATCCTATAATTTAGCATGGGGAAAATAATTCCTAATCATGACGTTTGATATTTAAAAGATGATTAAAATCTATAAAATCTAGTTAGTTCTTGCCAAAGCTAAAAATATTGTGATATAGAGGGGTGGGTTTCCATAATTTTTGTGTGTGGGTAGAGTTATGTGGAACTTTTGGGGTTTATTTTCTCAAAATATATAGATCAAAATGGTGTTACGAATGTTAATGATAATGATACCAGGTTTGAAGATGGTGTGATATGGACTATGTGTTTCAAATGTTATATAATCTATGAGATATATCATGCATTATGGTTAATCAAAGCATTCTCATTATTTTTTATGCTTGGTTTTTATTCCTAAGGATATGAATCATTTCATATGTATCTAATATAATTGTCAATACATCGAATGTCATTATTTTTTTAGAATTTAGTTGATAGTGGTGTACGAGGAATGTTCCAAGGGATTTGAGTAGTGAACGGTGGAGTTGTACATATAATTTCATATAAAGAATGATTTTCAGTATATATTCTTGGTTTTTACTTTAATGGGTATGATTTCAGTTTAGAGAGATGAGTTTTGGAATATACCATTGCAGGTGGTATATTGATAACTCTTCTATTTTTTCAAAGTCTTAAACATTTTTACTAAGATGTGGTGTGAAATTAAAGTGGTGGGATCAATGTAGTTCTCTCAATTTCATGGTAGTTATAGAATATGAATGGGATATTACCTGTATTTATTCATAACAATTAATTTATTTGGAATTTGGATTCGTCTTATCTTTTGCCCTATCTCTGTGTTTACCAGATCTATGGTGTTAACCTCCCCATTTTTATCAGAATTTTTTTTGACTGCCCCATAGTGGCGTGGTCCATTCCATTATACAATAGTCTTATCTTATGATAGAAAATGTGTTCCATAATGAGGAGTACTGTTCCATGTTCTTCTAAATTTCATGTTAGATAAATTCATGATCCCCACCAAAGCCTTTCTTCCATCACATATTTTTATCATATATTGTGAGTCTCTTATGTGATATTGGTAGTAATTTCACATTATCATTATAGTAATTGATTCATATCATCATGATATTGATAATTGTAACCCTATGTTTATTCCCCTCAATTAGTTCTTAGTTTTTCTACATTCTGATGGAAGTTATGATTTTGTTGTTGAATTTTTTTAAGTTATGTGGTGGATGATGATTGATAGAGGGTGTTGGTTTCTATTTTTTCTATCCATACATGGTTTTATATTGTCTTTGGGAATGTTTTTTTCTTTATCCCACCTTTACATAGTGATTTTTAAAGCTATATTTTTTGTAGGGGATCAACATTATCTCCTTATTTTATCTGACTTTTTTGTTGAATATTAATGATTCATTATTCCTTTGGGTTAATGGTAGAGGTTTCCATAAGAACATAATTAATTTGAAAAATCTGAGTTTGATTGAAATGAGTAATAATCACATGTGTTTTTGATTTTTTTATGGTTTTAATATTATTATGTTTTTTGTTTACATTACTGAAAATAAGGGTTGTAGGAAGCATTTTTTTCAGAATGATGATACCCTTGCTGTGATGTTTAGTCTATTTTTCCATGCATCCATCCAATGTCCTAAAGGACTTAACTTTTTATTTATTTTTTATAATACACCTTTCAGGGGGTGAGGTGAAACCCTTACACAGCCTATAGGCGTAAGTATTATATGGCTCATAGACAATAGAGGAATTCGTTTTCCCATAGGCTTCAAACATTAAATAACACCCAGACTAACAGCATGGAACTACTCCTCCACAAAATATTCATCGTGAAATTATCTCTCCACCACCATATGGTTGTTAGGCTAGGCATTCACGTGCATGCATAGGCTTGCCCCGATGGCTGGTGCCATACCCTCTAATTCTTGCAATCTGTTTAGCTTTTACTGTGTTGAATTATCCTTGCTCATCCTCATTGTAGAGCTTGTTCCTTGTAGGTTATCTGGTTTTCATCTGCACTTGAGGTGGCCCAAAGGCCTTGAGGTGGCCTGAAGACCTTACTGAAGCGAAGGCCTGGGTGTCCTGAAGGCCTTAACGGAATAAGGTACCAAATCGGTGGCCTGAAGGCCCAAATGGGGGCAAATTCTCATCAGCTACAGTGCCAATCAATAGCTTTTATAGTCCTGATATAGTATCTTCTATAGTACTAGTAATATTCCAGAAAAAAACGTCTCCGCCTGGATTTGATCCCGGTTCTCCTGGATGCACATACAGATTCCTTACCAACCGGGCTAAGTCTCATGTGCTACTTGACATTTATAATAACTTATATATGTATAA
The DNA here is from genome assembly GCA_963277665.1 of Viscum album. Classification (NCBI taxonomy): domain Eukaryota; kingdom Viridiplantae; phylum Streptophyta; class Magnoliopsida; order Santalales; family Viscaceae; genus Viscum; species Viscum album. The sequence goes on from OY728155.1 coordinate 1,455,655,511, forward strand.
TGAATTGGATTCCAAAAGAAAACTGTATTTGGGTGATAATCACAATACTAATTAATAACTAATGTTTTCAAAATCCATAAAGTGTGGTAAAAGGATGAAGCTGAAATATGATGTGGATTGAGGATTTTATATTATGAATATTCTTTTCCTATTGAAAAAATATCAGGGGTTTTACATTGATAGTGGTGACTGTCTTAGTTTTAAAATGTGTTTGGAAGTACAGTGACAACTTTGTTGACATGTGATTCAGTGTTAGTTGTTGTTAGGTTGTTGGTATGATAGTTTTTTAGTGATAAAGTTAGGTTGTGGTGATATATTGACATACATTGTGTTGTGTTATGGTTTTATTAGTTACCTGCTTAGTCATGGAATGAAATTAAATAGTGAAAATTAAATCAAAGTGGATGGAATTAAATATAAGGTTCTGGTGTAATATATTTTTGTCAATTTGAATAAATGAAATGAATAAAGAATTTGACAAAAGATGATATCTAATAATTGAAAATTTATTTACTAATGATACATTGTAATTGAAAAAAATGGTTTGGTTATGTGTGGTGGTGGGGTAGTGTGATCCATTTGGTAGTGGAAATGGTTGTGTTTGATGTCATGTGGTATGGTGGTAGTGATGAGGGGAACAATAGTATAGTTGATGATAGCCCATTGATTGTATAATATGCACCATATATTTTTCATGTATTTTTTATGATACTACATTATATATTCTACCTTAGTTGAAAAACATGAAAAATGCCAAAATATATGTATTTTGTGTGTTTTCTATAATATATAGGTTAGTGATGAATCAAATGATTGTCTTCCCCCTCTTCCCATTTATTTATTTACCATTATCAACTATAAGGGTTGTTGTTGGAGAAGAAAAAGTTATTACAAGGGTTGGTTTGGGAGATTAACTGGTGGTTATGAGGATGTGTCATGTGGTAGGTGTGACATGTGGTCAGAGGACAGATTGAGGTTGATGTCATTATTGTTCATGATACCATACATCCCTTCATATATAATGTGTTTTTTGTAGAAATGATTGATTGTAGCTCCAAATGATATACCCTGAATGATTTTGGTTATTGCATTAGTAAATTCAGGCATTTTTTTGTTTAATTTAATTATGTTTTTAATTTAACTTATTTTTATTTCCCATCATCCATTTAATTATATAATATTTCGGGAATTACTATTTTATGATTTATTTTTAAAAATTATAAAAAAAATAAATTTCTATCATTTTATTGGACTTATTCTATATTGTATAGGCTAGATTTCTGAAGTAAATGAGGAATTGGAAAAGGGAAAATGGGTAGCACATAGGTTGGAAATTAAATGTATTTAAGACCCATGGATACCCCATAGTTATGGTTGACCATTTAGCTAATAGGTTATACACTTTAATAGAAAAGTTGGGGCATAAGTCAAAAATATTGAATAAAAAATGGAGAAATGAAACACCAAAGCATGCTTGTTTGTCTATGTTGAAGAAAGAGGAGCGGATCACATAAGGGTTTATATTGCGTAGTGGTGTGGGTTGTCCGACCCCTTTTGAGCTTCTATATAATTTATTGGAATGAAACCAATTAAATAATGGAGTATAACTGATAATTATTAGAATGTGGGATGTTAATTTCAACAAGCGCAATGTCCCTTGTAAAAATGATACCATCATGGGTAATATCATTCTTTAAACACTCAAAAAATGATCGATGACTCATAAGATACCATGGAATGGTGTCTAGCGGTAGACACATGGTGGAATGTTGGCTCGTGGTGTAATGTGGCGTCAGAGTGGGTAGTTGACCTATGTAGAGCTATGATGATTAGATAGGGATGAAAATATGCTCAACGACAGTAGTGGAATATGGATTTTCTACACTATAATTGATGATGACTTACAACAATAGTGAATGTAGATGGTGGAGGAATTTGTTAGGGCTAAAGACGGTGGAGGCGCAGTGATGGTAGTGGTCTTCTCCTCATTGGGTTTCCTTTAGTGTTGGGTCAGTTCAATTTTTGTGTGTGAACAAACATATTCCAGGAGGATTCTAGGGTTTCATTAGTTAATTGTATTCCATTATGATTTTGTCCAATGATTCCATTGGAATTTGGGTTAGGTTTAAGGCTTTATGTCATTGCGTCCATAGACCATCATAACTATTGTTGCTCTTAGAATTCATGCCTTTATTTCTAGTTATTTTCTACCAGTACTGCTTTTACTCAATTCCCATTCTAAATTTTGTTCCCTTTCATATTATTCAAATAAAGTGGGTTGGCCAAAAATCATTTCTACTATAATCTTTCTCAAATAATGTTAGTATTTTTTTTTAAATTATTAGTAATAATATATCTTTCGAAAAATATTTAGTTATAATAATTATATTTATCTATTTACATAATAATATATTGTTAATATATTTTTATATATTTTAATTATATTATATTATATATAAATATAAATATATTGAATGGTAATTATAAATATTATAAATTTAAATTATAGATATACATTTTTTTAAGATATTATATTTTCCAAACTATAAATAGTATTATTTTCTCCATAATTACACAAAATATTATATGTATATAAGGAATTTTTAATGAATATTATAAATAAGAATTTCTCAAATAATTAAATAATTAGAAAATATTTTTATATGTATAACTACTAATATATTTTCAAATTATTATAAGTCAAATAGAATTAATAAATTCATATATATACTTTTCTAAAAGTAGTTGTATTTTCCAAAATATAAAAATTAATTTTTTTAAATAATAACTCAAAATATTTTATATTTATATTTAATATTTCTTAAAATATATTAATAATATTAATTTACTTGTGAAATTAACAATAAGAATAATATATATATATATATATATATCAAATACTCTGTTCAAAATTTAAATAATATTAAATATGATAAATTATATACCACATATATATATATATATTTATATTAAAATAATGTGAATATTATGATTTAATATATTCAAAGAAAAATAATATTTAAAATATATTATGATAGAATAATTTAATTTACCTATATAATAATATAATTTAAATGTATATTAATTTAAATTAATTATATTATATTATATTTACATGTAATTATGTTCAAATCTAATTACTATCATTCTAAATTATAATTATACATATATATTTTTTAATGTAATTATATTTTCTAAAATAAAAAAACATTATTTTATTCATAGTTACTCATAATTAAACAATATTTGAATATATGAATATATTTTTTGGTGTGACTTTGTAAATAAATTTTAATATAATATATTTGTATATAAATATAAATTTGTATACAATTTTATAGAAACACTTATGTATATATATATATATATATATTTAAATATATATTTGTCTGTGTGTTTGTGTCTGTTTGTTTGTTATCTTTTATGCATATGTTTATAAACACACATATAGAACATATTTCATAAATTTATTTGATGAAAATTATATGAATATATATAAATATATAGATAATATATATAGATAGATATATAACATAAAAAACCAAAAAAATAACTTAAATACATGGTAAATGCATTGGAGTGTGATGGTGGAAGTGTTAGGTCTAAATTCGAGTGAGGTCGCATGTTGTTGTAGACAGGAGTGAAGGTATAATTCTGATAAAGGGCAATAGTGAGGGCCATACGAGCACTAATAAAAGGTTGGGGGAATCAGTTATGGAGAAACGGGGGAGGCCACCATAAAAATATCTCACCAATTATATGTATTAATTTTTAGAATATGATTCCACACTTTTATATTGAGATATATATTATAAGATTTATTTTTAAAATTCTATATATCATAATATTTTTTCCACACAGTGTAATTTCTAGAACAAAATGGGGACTTTTGAAATAAGTAAACAAAATAATATAATGAAGGTTTCCTATAGAGGGATCTCTAGATTCAATAGTAATATTGAATAATATGTACAAAAGACATTTAAGATATTTATAATGAATCTCATTGGTAATAAAAGAGAATGTATATAAATAATACTACAAAATGGAAATGATTATGAAACATGGTGAAATGGATATAAAATAATATAGAAAGGTCCTAAATAAGTTTCCAACAATAGAAATAAAATAAAGGGGAAAATTTTAAATTGTAATTAAATGAAATTATATACTAAAAATGAAATAAAAAATATTGAAATCAACCGAAAAGAAAATAAAACATGGAATGACATGGGTGACAGTTGAAGGATGGTTTGTAGCAAATTTTGTTTCATGGAATGTTGTTTGTTATGTGGAAAATGTGTAAAGAAATTATCAATGGGTTCATTAGCTCAATATTAGTGATTCAACAAGTTTTTGATGATATATCTTGTCTGTAAGATACATTTTCCAGGTTTTTGGATGAATTAATTTATAGAAGAGTTCATGGAATGGTGTTTCGACTCTCACTAGGATAAAATAGAGCATCAAGCTCTTAAAGGGTTATTGTAGCATTTGGATATACATAAGTTTTAATGGGATGAAATTTTGATGAGGAGTATCTTTTTTAATGTTAATTACATTTTAAATCATGTGTATAGAGTGGATTGTATCAGTAATTTTTATCATTGTTTCACCATATCATTGGTTTTCATCCTTATTTAGATGTGCAAATAGAGAAACCTATTCATACGTTATAGGATGTGTTTTGAGATTAATTAATTGATTATAGTGGATCATAGATTAGGAACCTACCATAAATTGAGTTTTCTTATTAAAACATATATTGAACATTAATAAACATAGACCCTATTGAGATGGTTTATCGATGACCTTATCGTTCCATATTGTGATTTCCATAGGATAACATTTTGTATGTTTAAAAACATGATGAATATAATATCATAACTATGAATGTATAGATAGTGTGAAAGTAGAAAATGGATGAACATGACTATCAAAATGCCTATTTTGACCATGGGAAGAGGCACTGAGATTTTGAGGTAGGGGACCATAGGTTCATGAGGGTTTCCCCTCCACAGGAGATCAAGGGGTTTGATATATGTAGTATAATTTCTACCTAATTAATCCATCCTTTTATGTTGTTGGATGGAATTTGTGAGGTGTCTTATATATTTTAACATCCACCATATATTTTTCAAATCCATATTTTCTCTCAAATAACCCATCATTATGGGTTCTTTGATGATGACTCCCACTTCATTTTATTTGGGGAATTTGGTATCATGAAGGATGCGACATTGGTTGAGCATCCATTTGAGTTTCAAAATCATTGAGGGAAAATGATTCATGGATGAACCATTACATTGGTTCATGTTTTATCGATTCTTTATGGCTTAGAGATGAATATATGGGAACATGATACACAGTTGTGTTTTTAGTTCCTCTTTTTAGTTATCATAATTTTTTTCATTGATCATGTGATTCATAAATCTTTTAGAATTATGTAATGTCACTTTTTTAAAAAAAAATGGTTTATTTATGACATTATTTAATTTAAGAGAGGAAAACACATTCCAAATCACTGTGTATAATATTAATTGGATGATTAGTAAATATACAAGAATGTTATTTCTGGAAAAAGATGATAGTATCATGATATAGAGGGTGGGTTTCCATGATTTGTTTGTTTGGTGTATTGATATTTGGAACATGTGGTGATTAGTTTCTCTGCATAAATATATCAAAATGGTGGTACATATGGTTATTATTATGATACTAGGTTTTATGTTTGTGTGAGACAGATGAGGTCTTTCTGTTGTAATAAGATCTCAAATATATATATTGAAAGATGGTTATTCAAATCCTTATCATTGTTTATTTTTCTTGGTTTTGATTCATGGGGATGAGAATAATTTGTAATGTATCTAATATAATTAACAGTACATACAAACTCATTATTTTTTTTAGAATTCAGTTGATGGTGGGGTATGAGGAATGTGTCAAGGTACTTTAGGAGTGACTCATGGATTTGTAGCGTTGAGTTATTATAGAGAAGGATTTTACAATATAGATGATTTTGATTCACTAAAAAGGGGATGAATTTGGTGTAGAGAGATGATTTCTGTAATATATCATTAAAGGTTTTATTTTGACTGTTCTTCCATTTTTTTAATCTTGTTGGCATTGTTACAATGATGTTCTGTGGAATCCAAGTGGAGGGATTCTTTTAGTTCTCTCAATTTCTTGGTAGATACCCCATATGATTGGGAAATAGAATGAATGTTTTCTTAGATATTACTTTTTTTGGCATAGGTATTTTCCATATTTATTGTTCTATCTCATTGTGTAGCAGATGTACGATGTGGAACTGGGAATTTTTCTCTGATAGTTTTTTGACTACCCCCATTGAGGAGTGGTACTTTCATTTATAAAATAGAATTATGTTATGGTTGTAGATTTGTTCCACCATGAAAATTATCATTCATAAGGACATATAATATTCAGTTATAATAAATCCTTGATTCCCAATAAATCCAATCTTCCTCTTGCTATTTATCTCAACTCTTCAGAGTCTCTAATGAAATTTTGGGAGGAATTCCACCATATCCTTATAATAATAGATTCGTAGAATCGTAATATTTAGCATTATAATCCAAAGGTTATTCCACCAACGTAGTTCTTAGTTTCCACTATTATTCATCCTGATGGATGATATGTTTTTATTGATGAATGGTTTGGGTGATGTGGTGGTTGAAGACTAATTGAGGGTGTTGGTTTCTAGGTTCTCAAACCATACATGGAGTTATCATGGATGTGGAGATGTTTGGACTTTATCCCACATTTACATAGTGATTTGGAAAACATTTTTCGTGGAAGGGGATCATCATTATCTACTTATTTTATGTGAATTAGTTTGAAATTAATGATTCATTATTCCTTTGGGAGAATGTTAATGGTTTACTTAAGAAAAAAAATAATTTTATAAATCTATTTTTTATGGAAATGAGGAAGAAACAAATTTGTTTAAAATATTTCTTATATTTTTAATATTATGATTTTTTTTCTGTTACAGAAAATTATATTTTTAGTAAGTATAATTATAATTTATTTTCCTGTGAATGATGATACCCTTGTTGTTTTGATTGAATGGTTTTACATTCCTTGAAATATGTAATCACTTATATATTTATAATGAAATGGAATCAAATTAAAAACTGGATTTGTGTGATAAAAACCAAACATATGAAGAATTAATGTTATTAAAAATCCTTAAATTGTGGTAAAAGGAGGAAGATGATATGTGATTTTTTTGTGGATGTTTTTATTTTGAATTACTTTTGGTTATGAATAACATGTAAGGGATTATACTTTGATGGTGGTGGGATTATTTGATGTTGAATATTTATTGATGCAGGGTGATTTCTTTTTCAAATGGGATTCGATGTGGGGTGATGTTAGGTGGAAATGGTGAGTGGTTTTTGTGGTGAAATGGTAGGGTTTCCATGATAGCATGACCTAAATTGAGTTGTTTTATGGTTTTATATGTGACCTGGTTAGTCATGAAGTGAAATTAAATGATGAACATGAGATGATAAGGGATGGAATTAAACATAAAAGTAGGCTATAAATGAATTGTCAAAATTTGATTAAATAAACTGAATGATGTACTGTATGAAACATGGAATATGATAATTGAATATTAGTGAACTAATTTTGTATCTTCAATTGAAAAAATAATGGATTGGTAATGTGTGGTGGTGGTGTAGTTTAATCTATTTAGTATTGGTAATGGTTGTTGTGGAATTTGTGATGTGTGGTGGTTGTGATTGGAGAACAGTGTTATAGTTGATGATATCCCATTGAATGTACAATGTGCATCGTATATCTATCATGTATTATTTAAATTTACAAATTTATGCATTCCACATAATTTAAATAACCAGACTAATTCCCAAATATTTTGATTTTGTGTATTTTCTCCCATATCCAGTTTAGTGATGAATTGAAGGACTATCTACACCCTCTTCCCAAATCTTCCTTTAACATTTGTAATGATATGTTTTGGTGTTGATGATGACATAATGATGATAAGGGTTTGTCTTGGAGACTACATGGTGTTGATAAGGATATGACATGAGGTGGGGTTATGCATGGTTAGAGGAGGGAATGAGGTTTATGTCCTTCATGTTTGTGATACAATGCTTCCCTTTTTCTTGTAAGAGGTTGTGATGTGATGATGATTGATTCTAGCAAAAAATCAAAGACCAGGAATAAGTTTGGTGAGGTATTCATTATATTACGAAATTTTTTTGTTTAATTGAATTATTTGTTTAATTTATTGAATTTATATTTCCAATATTCCATTGAATTATATAATATTTAGGTTGTTACTACTTTATGATTTAATTTTAAAAAATATAAACAAAAATAATCCAATTTATATCAGTTTTAATGGATTTATTATATATAGTATATGATAAACTATTGATGGAAATGAGGAATTGGAAAAAGGATGTTTTCTAGTACATAGGTATGTCCTCAACTAGTTATAAACCCCTGGAAACACCATAGTGGCAGTTGACCATGTAGCTGAGAGGGTCCATGATTTCCTGGAAAATGTGGTTCATAAGTCATGCATAGTGCATACACAATGGGGAAAAGACACACAAAAGTAGGATGGTTGTTCAATGTTAAAGCAATATGAGAGGCTAATATAAGCGTTAATACTGAGTAGTAGTAGGGGCTAAACAACCCCAATCCATTATCGATATCATTCAGAAGAATGAAATCATTTTAACTACGGAGTCTAGCTCTTAATTGTTATAATGTGGGATGTGCATTTGAACAATGAAAATGTGACCTCATAAAAATGATTTCATCATGGATGAACTCATTCTTTAAACAATCACAAAAAATGATTGATGACTCATCAATGTCCATGGAATGGTGTCAAGGGTTAGACACTTGTTATAATGTTGGCTTGTGTGGTATAGTGGCGTCATAGTGGCTCACTGACCTGTGTAGAGATGATTCGATCATACATGGATGAGGGTATGATCCACAGTAGTAGTGACATGTATATGTGTTGCAGAAGCATAGTTGAGGAAGAACCAAAATGATGAATGAGAATGGTGGTGGAGTTGGGTATGGCCGATGATGGTGGAAATGTGGCGATGGTGGTGGTCTTATCCACCTAGTGTTTCCTTTGTCGATGTGTCGTTTCAATTTTGGGGTGAGAATAGTCTTATTCTAGGAGTATGCTATAATTTCAGTGGTTCATTGTTTTCCATTAGGATTTTGGATAATGTATCAATATATATTTGGGTTAGGTTTATGTCCTTGTGGAATTGGGTATACAGGTCGTCATAACTTTTGTTTTTCTGGGCATTTAGGCCTTGATTTTTGGTTCTTTTTTACTAGTAATTGGTTTCCCCATTTCTCAGTTAAAAAGGTGTCCCCTTTCATCTTATTAAAATAAAGAGGTTTGGCCCAAAATCATTTCTAATTTAATCACACCTCATTAATGTTAATAATTGTTTTATAAAATATTAGTAATAATATATTTTTTGTAAAATATTTTGATATAATAAATTTATTTATCGATTTACCCAATAATAAATTATAAATCTATATTAATTTAAATATATTATGTATTAGTATACATAAATATAAATATATTGAATTGTAATTTTTAATATTCTATCTTATATTTATTGATATTCATTTTTTAGGATATTATATTTTCCCAACTATAAATAATATTATTTTTTACATTATTTTCCATAATATTATATGTATCTAAGTAAATTAATAAATATATTATATATAGGAATTTTTAATGTAATTAAATAAAGATAATAATATTTTAATTTATATAACTAAAATTATATTTTTAATTTATTTAATGTTATATATAATAAATAAATTCTCTATATATAATTGTCTATACATTGTTATATTTTCTAAAATAAAAATACATTAATTTTTTTAATAACAACTCATTAGATTGAATATTTATAATTAATATTTTTTTAAATATATTAATAATATTACATTTTTAATGAAATTATCAATAATAATATTATATATATATATCAAATATTATGTTCTAAAATTAAATAAATTTAAATATGAAAAATTTTGTATCATATATATAAAATTAAATTAAAATAATTTCCGTAATATATTTTAAATATTATTCATTGTATAATAGATATTAGGAAATATAAAGAATATATAATATAATATATATATTGAATAATATAATACAAATTTTATTAATTTTATTATAATATATATAATATATTTACTTGTAATTATATTCCAATGAAATTATAAATATTCAAAATTAAAACTATACATATACAGTTTTGTAAGTACATATATTTTTTGAAATATAATAAACATTATCTTATACCTGAGTACTCATAACTCAAAAAAATTTATATATATGAATCTATTTGTGGGTGTGAATTTGTAAATAAATTTAAATATATAATATGTGTCTACAAATATAAATATATATTTATATTTATTTTTAGAATCAATTGTCTATATATATATATATATCTATGTGTGTTTTTTTGTTTGTTTGTATATATTTATAAACATAAACAGTGAACATATTTTATAAATACTTTTGATGATAATTATATAAATATATATAAATATTTGGATAATATATATAATGATATAACATAAAATAAAAAAATTACTTTAATAAATTGTATGTGCATTGGTGTGTGCTGGTTGTAGTCTCAGGTTTGAATTCCACTAAAGATTCATATTGATGTAGATAAGAGTGATGGTCTAGGGCTGATAACGTGCTGCGAAGAGGGCCATACGAGCAGTAATAAAATGACGGGGGAAGTAATCATATATAACAAGGGGTGTCATCCAAACGAATCTATCACCTATTATAATTATTCATTTTAGAATATAATTCCAAACATTTAGATTATGATATATATTTTAGGTTTTCATTCATATAATTATATATAGGATATGATTTTTTACCGGACATTATAATGTTTTGACCAAAATAGGGAATTATAGGAATAAGTAAAAAACAAATATACAGTGATAGTTTCTTATAGAGAGGTCTCGTAATTCATTAATAAAATTGAATAATTTGAATAGAGGACATTTTTATATGTATAATGAATATCATGGGTAATAAAAGTTAATTTATATAAATAAAGACTAAAAATGCAACTTATAATTGAACATGTTGAAATGGATATAAAATAATTTGAGTAGTTAATAATTTGTCATGAAATAAAAATAAAATAAAGAATAACAATTAAAATGAAAATTAAAATGAAAATTGGAGCAAAAGAAAAATATTGAAATAAAAATGAATACAAAATAGAACATGGGAAGACATGAGTGATACAATTATTGAAGTCTTGGTGTTGGAAAAAATAATGATTTATGGAAGACATAATCATTTAGGAATGAATGTGTTTATTGATCAGTGATTCATGATTGGTATATGTGGAAAACGAAGAGGAATACCAATAGAGTATATAAATTTTCCACACCTTCTTCTTTGTTGAATCCCTATTCAAAAATTTCATCAAAATCCACAATCATTAATATCATTCATCCTAAATTCCTCCTACTGAAGATTTTAATCATAGGGTTCCATCCCATGACTCTTTCAATTATATATATACAATCAATATCTCTCTAGATTTTTATATTTGCTGTAGAAACTTGAAACATTGAGGTTGTTATTCAATTTGTTAAATCAGAAACCATATTTTTATATTTTCATTCTCATATTGTCCACAGAGCCGATTTTAATATATTTTAGGTTACATATTATAGTATAAAAATTCAATTTTAGACAAAATATCATTTACATAAAATATCACAATACATTGACCTTGTCTACATGGTTTTGGTTATATAACCCAATTCTTAAGCTAAAATATCACATTTATTCTATGATATGCATTTTTAGTCATTATAGAAATTACATGTCTTACATTAAAGTGATTATAGTTCTTATAGGTCACAAGTAACACATATTTTGAACTAAAAACATCCTTTCATACTTAAAACATGAAATCACTATCACACCATCCACACCATGTATGATATTGATGTGCGGTAAATTTTTATCGGTCATAAATAAACAATGGAATATTTTTAAAAACTATGATGAATATTTAATATTTTTTCTTGGTTCACACTAATTTATATACATTTTAACCTTGATTTTACTTGTTCGTGAGATCTTTATAGAGACCCAAATCTTGACGTACATGGACATTACATTACTTTAATGGAATACTTAATACATAACAAAAACACACACACAAGGACCGTAAAAGTTTAGTTACTTTGGAAACATGGAACGTAATCCTCTAATAGTGGTGAAAGTTCTTCAACATCTCCCATAAAGATCTTCCCTTTTTTTCATACCTAAAACCTTTCTTTATATCCTGGGAAAAAGAAATCATAAAAAGGGTGAGCTCAAATGGTTAGTAAGGGTAAGCATGGATAAAATAAATCATACCATATACATTTGAACTTAAAAACATGAACATAATGTTTAAACATCAAAAGCTTGAGAAATGACACAAAACATGGAAGTACGTAAGGCATAGATCGTAAAGAAACATTAAGAATGATAAAATAGCATGGGAATAAAACATGTAATTGTGGCAACCATTAAGAACATGATATTATTTCCATAGTAGCCAAGGCATTGCTGCCAAGACCATCTTAGTGGACAAAGTCCCTTTCTAAATCGATTTCACTCTTCATTCCAGTCCTGTATTACTGAACCAGTTTAACATGCCATTCCAGCCATGTCTATCTCATGAGATATAAATCTTTACCCAATGCATTGGAGGGAGATATAGGTCCCACCCATCTCAGAATGAAATCATTCTTACTTGTTCCACTTAATAAACATGCATCATTCATAGTAACCCAATAAATAAAATGGGTTTCATAAACATCATCCCATAATCACATAATCCATATAAAAGAAATGGATATAATTTCATAATAAGAAAAGTGAATCCATGTAAATCATAGAGACTTTATACTTGAAACATACACATATGAAATAATGTCATCATAAATGGAAAAAGGTTTTGATAAAACAATTGAAATGAGTTCTTGAGGAAAATATCTAGTCATCTTCAAAATCAATTTATTTTCACAAAACATCAAGCTATTTTAAAAGAATGACATTTTGTTGAAAATAGTCATGAAATATTTTTAGAAAGCATCGTGAAAATATGTCTTTATAAGACAGTAAAAATCTATTCGTGCTGTATAAATTAAAAAAATATTCTTCTTGTACTTTTGTCGGAAAAGTTAAAAACATTACCCCGTAGGGTAAACAAAAAAATGATTCCTTCCATAACATGGGGTAAAAGTCAAAATGGGTATAAAAGGACTTTATAAAAACATGAAAACCCTTTTATAAAACAGAGACATGGATGATAGCAATAACTCCAGTAAATACTTATGCCTAAGTAATCTCGTATAAAGATGAGATTTGCACAATTATCCCTTTCCTTAGGTCCGATTTTCTTCGTAAGTGTCCGAAAATACAGTATAATGATTTAAATAATTTCATTGACTTATTACAGAATCATACTCATTGTTATGATATCATATATGGTTCACTTAATACTTTATGTTACCCGTTCTTTTGTAAATTACATGTTAAAGATCGTTTTGGGTAAAATCGTTTCATTTGTCATCCGTGTTTTGACTTGTAATTATTCATATGATTACCTAGATCATGAATACATAATTACAGAATATAAAACATGATTTATATATAATATATATTAATAATACACATATATATTATAGATCAGTAAATGGAAAGAAATACACCGTTCATGGAGACGGTAGGCTGTACGTACGCATGAATGCTGTTTTCGTTTTCTTATTGAGTTGAATGGAATTAAGTAGATGACATACATATACACATAAATCCAGTATCATTATTATGTCATATATTTCATGATTACTTATTTTATATATTTTATAATCATTCATGAATGATCAATGTGGAGAATGAATCTCATCACGTCGTGGAGACGGTAGTCCGTACGTACGCATGAGCGATGATATCATTCTCATGATCGTGGAATTGTATTGGAGTGTATGTATACTATTTCAGAATAAATATAAATTTACAATAATCATATATAGTTATTTTGTACACCATTATACCCATCCAAGTAAGGTGGTGGTGGAAAATAGATGACACCACGGCGTGGAGACGGTATTCCGTACGTACGCACGCGCCGTGATTTCGTTTTCTATAGGATGGATAGATGGTGAAATAGGGTTGTTTCATACATATAATAAAATATCAGTATATGAGTGATACTGATGTTATTACTTCATAATGAAACAACCTAAGAAGAAGAAGTGGACGAAGAAATAATGTTGAATGAATCGGTAACAGACATTACCTCTTCTTTGAAGCCCCTCTTTGAGATCTCCTTTTAGGGAACTAAAATTGGACTTTGAGGAAGACCAGAACCTCTAAAATGTTTCTCGGGAAGTGGAGAAGAGAATTTGTCAGGGGTTGGCCGAGCATGAAGGCTCAAAATGGTGTGAGACAGAGAGGGAGGAGGTGCCCTTTTATAAGGGAGGAGAGGGGCACCTTTGGAATAACAAAAACTATTATTTTATTATAAAGCAAAATTCTATTTTAAATAGATCCAAATTGATTTATTTAGAAGATAAGGTGGGTATGGGTAGACATCCTTTCATCAAATAGAATCTAGACAAGTTTATGTTTCTATTTTAACCTTATCATTTAGATTTAAAATTAAGTTAGATAATTTTACTTTTACCGTGTCTTATTGTGTTCTTACACTATAAGGTTAATAAGCTTACTATAAGAAGTCAATGGAACCCCAAGTTGTTTTTATTAATATATATAACCTTATCTAAGTCATTTGGCCTAACCTTATATTTTTTGGAATAAAATAACAATTAATAATATAATAGTTGTTTTAAAAACTATTTTATGTCAATTTTGACACTATTTAGTAATTGATTTTTTTGAAAATCATAACAGACTGATTATTTAGAAAAAAGTTAATTATATCAATACTAACATCTCTTATTAACCTATAAAATTAGTGGAGTTCATAAAAAGTCTCAAATTACATTTATGTGGGTATTTATAACATCAATTATGTCAATCTTTCATTAATAAGATAATTACTGCATCATCATTGTGTCATAAATAAATTAACATATTTAAAGTCTAAAAATTACAAATAAAATATAATTATTTAGGAAATCGTCTTATCTTTCTAATGAGTATTTATAGTCGAATTTATATTATGTATAACCTTGTATTAAAAATGATACACTTATTAAACATTGATTTTATCTATTTTAACCCTTCTTTAAATAAATTAAAAATAAATGTCCTAATCTAATCCAAGTGGGCCTAAATGGTCATATTTTATTCCTAAGGTTTTTTTTGGTCGAATTACACTTATCAAATAGAATTAGGACATGTTTTAGTGTAATAATAATATCATTTTTACCCTAAATTACCCTATTTACTTTTAACCGTGGTAAAAAAAAGTAAAAAGTTACTATTCACCAAAAATTATTTTCATCTCATTGAACCACATTTTACTCACTGACATCAACCATGTCTTTCGGATTTTTGAAATTCCCCTCATAGATGCGGTAAAATTATGTTTTATGAAAAATTCATTTTTTAACTACTACTTTGTGGTTTCACTATTCATCAAAAAATTAAAGTTTCCAGAAAAATACCAAAAATTAGGCCTAAGCTATATTTGATATTATGAACTGAAAAATGATGTCTATTTTACCAAATTCAAAACATATCAGTTGTATTACATAATTTAAAAATTAATTCCCGTCGTCAAAACAAATAGTGTGTTCTTAAAAGAAAATAACTATCAAAAGATTGACACTTGTTCATGTCTGGTTTAAATGTGAAATTACATCCAATGACCAATATTTTATTAAATAGTAAAAATATATTCTAAATATAATTTAAAACCACTCAAATTAAAAATTTATCACTATTAATTATTTCGATTAAAAAGGTTGTTTTTAATTAAAATTTAGTAATTTTCACTATTCATTAGAAAATGAAAGTTATCCAAATAGTACCAAAATTTCATCCTAAGATAATTTTGATATTCTGAATCAAAAAATGAAGTCCATTTTGAAAAATAAAATTTACAAAATTTCAAAAATTGGTTATTACTATTCATAACGGCTAGTTTTAATAATATTTTAATAGCATATTTTTGTTTAGTAAAACTCATTATTGCGTACTACACACGCTATCGAGGAAGGTCGCAATTGCGTGTAATGCAAGGCAAACCAAGGATGTGTGTTGTGCAAGCTACTTTTGGTTTAGCATACAACACAAGACATTAGTGAAATTAAAAAGAATATTTTTCATAATATTTCGGGGTGTTACATTCTACCCCCCTTAAAATGAATTTCACCCTCGAAATTCATCGGGGATATAAATGGTTTACCCCTCGAAGGTTTCTTTAAAAGAAACCCACAACGAAAAAAAGATTACCAAAACCAATATTTAAAAAAAAGTATAAAACGTAACGGTTACCCAAATAAACTAATCATTGGGTTTCCACATAGATGAAAATATAGATATGGAAGATAAATCTAACCATCATGTTCTGATGGAGAGTGGTAGAGAACATGGCTATGGAAAACCAATCAATCACAAATCCATAGAATTGTGATGATCTAAGGTACCATCTGATTCATCAGATATAAGGGCACTAGGACAATATTTTTGGTTTTCAAGATCATTTCCCTAAAGTTGATGAATTAAAAGAAATACTTACATGATTTTGGTACAATCTCACTGTTATTCGTTAATTGGTCAATTTATACTTCATCCCTTAATGAAATGAAGTTTAATTTGTTATTCATGATGTGTTAGGAGATCATGTGATAGAACGATGAGTCATTCCATCTGTCTCAAACAAAAGGTTATAAAAGTTATCAAAAATACATAAGTCCATCTATAGTGATATTAATCATATATGGTTCCTAAAATGGACTTATAAATCATATATCATACTTCTTAATAAAATAAAACTAGTTTCTATGAGACATGGACTTCATGTAGGCCAGTGGTAGGTGATAAAGGCCAGTCGCACTTCGGTTGTTGGTTCTATTCCTACAGCCTTGTCCGATGTGATGGGTTGTCACCCATACTGCATGTTGTCGTTTTTCTAAAACTACATTACTATAACATCCCATAAATAATATCAAAAAAATGATCTATCCTTAAACAATACTAACGTATGTCCAACATAATCCTTTCCAATCATTAGGCTTATCTAAAATACTTCGGTCCAAGCTCATAGTATAAAGAAAATGATTACTTCCAATGTCATCAACCAAGCATGTGAATACCATCATTTATCCCCCATATATCTTGTTGGTCACATTACAATCAGGTGAATAACTTAATCATGTATTCTCTAGAAAAATGAATCCCCAATAAACCTTAGTGAAAACATGAATGCTGTCAAAAGTTAACTTTTTCCACATATCAAAATCCAAAAATTCTATATACTCAAACCATGATATAACCTTCTCCTTATATCAGTCATGAGATCAGGAATACTAACTAACATTTAATTTTCTCCTTATCCCTTCATTATGCACATATCATCTACATTCCAAAAATATCTGAATAACCTTTCATGGATACTGGTACCATTAATCATACACTTTCAAAACATAAGGAAAGACAACAGTGTAACAATCCTTAGATGTCTCTTTATTCAATAGTACCATGAGATTACTTATACAACATTACACATGATAAACATGTAATCATTCCACTACATTCTTAAACCATTGACCGAGCTTCAACAATTCTTTCATCTCACATATCATTTGTAGTCTCTTCATCATCATCAACATAAATACTAACCATACAACCATACTACTTCTCTTAATGAGACTTTCCCTTGGGGAATTGGTTTGCATAATGCCCGTACACTCCACATTTAAAACATTTAACCATTGTTGATGTTGTAGCAATACCATTATCATCATCCATGGTGTTAACTTATCATTTTCCTTTGCACTTACTGGATTTGTGTCCTTCTTTTCCACACCCAAAGCATCTTCCAGTTCCTTTGAAACATTCTCCATGATTCCTCTTCCAACATGATTTACATAGGGAAATTGAACTTTCTTTCCTCCATGATCATCATTAAACTTCATCTTTCTCTTATTAGTCGAGTCAGGAAACTTACCAAATTTTACTTTATTGATAATATTATGAGATTGATGATTCGGCATAATAATGATGTTTGGACTTCCAAATCCCATTTCATTTGGTTGCTCATGAAGAATAGCATTCCATTGTCCATCATATCTTCCATTATCGTGAATCATCTTGTTTTCAGCCATTTTCGAAAACCCAAAAAGAATAGTGTGAGAGAAAAAATCATAATAAAGGGGGAGTAACTTCAATATCTAACATCATTTGTTTAATCTAATATTGTTACCATAGTTCTAGGACTATATCCTATACGTATACTTATCCTTAGGGACATCCCTAGACAAACCTTAAAAATATCTCTAGGGATCTCAATAACGTTTTTGCATCCTAGTTTCAAAATGTTGGCTAAACTTTTCCTCTTATACCAACTATAGAGACCCAAATCTTGATGTACATGGACATTACATTACTTTAGCAGAATACTTAATACATATCAAAAACATACACACAAGGACCTTAATAGTTTAGTGTCTTTGGAAACATGGAACGTAATCCTCTAACAGTTGTGAAAGATCTTCAACATCTCCCATAAAGATCTTCCCTTTTTTCTTACCTAAACCCTTTCTTTATATCCTGGGGAAAAGAAAACATAAAAAGGGTGAGATCAAATGCTCAGTAAGGGTATTCATGTATAAAATAAAACATACCATATACATATGAACTAAAAAACATGAACAAAATGTTTAAACATCAAAAGCTTGAGAAATGACACAAAACATGGGAGAACGTAAGGAATAGATCATATGGTTACATTAAGAATGATAATATAGAATGGGAATAAATCATTTAATTGTGGAAACCATTAATCACATGATATGATTTCCATAGTAGCCAAGGCATTGCTGCCAAGACCATCTTAGTGGACAAAGTCCCTTTCTGAATCGAGTTCACTCCTCGTTCCAGTCCTGTATTACTGAACCGATTTTACTTGCTGTTCCATCCATGTTTATCTCATGAGATATAAATCTTTACCCAATGAATTGCAGGGAGATATAGGTCCCACCCATCTCATAATTAAATCATACTTACTTGTGCCACAGAATAAACATACGTCATTCATAGTAACCCAATAAATAAAATGGGTTTCATAAACATCATCCCATAATCACATAATACATATTAAAGAAATGGATATATTTTCATAATAAGAAAAGTAAATCCATGTAAATCATAGAGACTCTATACATTAAACATACACATATGATATAATGTCATCTTAGATGGAAAAAGGTTTTGATAAAACACTTGAAATGAATTCTTGAGGAAAATATCCTTTCTTCTTCAAAATTAATTTCTTTTCACAAAATGTAATGCTATTTTAAGAGAAAGAGATTTTGTTGAAAATAGTCATGAAATTATTTTAGGAAGAATCATGAAAATAAGTCTTTCTAAAACTGAAAAATCTTTTCGTGTCGTATAAGTTAAAAAAACATTCTTTTGTACTTTTGTCGGAAAAGTTAAAAAATGTACTTCGTAGGGTAAACAAAAGAATGATTCCTTACATACCATGGGGTAAAAGTAAAAATGGGTATAAAAGGACTTTAAAAATACATGATTACACTTTTATAAAACATGGACATGGATAATAGCAATAACCCCAGTAAATACTTATGAATAAGTAATCTCGGATAAAAATGAGATTAGCACAATTATCCCTTACCTTAGGTCCGATTTGCATCGTAAGTGTCAGAACCTCCTGTATAATGATTTAAATATTGTCATAAACATATTCCAGAATCATACCCATTGTTATGATTTCATATATGGTTCACTTATGACTTTATATTACAAGTTCATTTGTAAATTCTATGTTAAAGAGCGTTTTGGGTAAAATCGTTTCATTTGTCATCCGTTTATTGACTTGTAATTATTCATACGATTACATAGATCATGATTAATTAATTATAGAATAAAAAACATGATTTATATATAATATATATTCAGAATATACATATATATAATAGATCAGTAAACGGAAATAAATACACCGTCCATGGAGATGGTAGGTCGTACGTACGCATGAACGTTGTTTTCGTTTCATTATTGAGTTGAATGGAATTAAGTAGATGACATACATATATATAAACATAAATCCAGTATCATTATTATGTCATATATTTCATGATTAAATATTATATATATTTTATAATCATTCATGAATGGATAACGTGGAGACGGTAGTCCGTACGTACGCACAAGCGATGATATCGTTCTCATGATCGTGGAATTGTATTGGTGTGTATTTAAAATATTTCAGAGTCAATATCACTTTACAATAATCATATATAGTAATTATGTACACAATTATACCCATCCAAGTATGGTGGTGGTGGAAAATAGATTACACCGTGGCGTGGAGACGCTATTCTGTACGTACGCATGCGCGATGATTTCGTTTTCCGTAGGATGGATAGATGGTGAAATATGGTTGTTTCATACTTATAATAAAATATCATTATATGAGTTATACTGATGTTATTACTTCATAATGAAACAACCTAATAAGAAGAAGTGGAAGAAGAAATAAAGTTGAAAGAATCGGTAACGGACATTACCTCTTCTTTGAAGTGCCTCTTTGAGATCTCCTTTTAGGGCACTAAAATTGGTCTTTAAGGAAGACCAGAACCTCTAGGATGTCTCTAGGGGAGTGGATAAAAGAATTTTTCAGGGGTTGGACGAGCTTGGAGGCTCAAGGTGGTGTGAGAAAGAGAGGGAGGAGGTTCCCTTTTACAAGGGAGGAGAGGGGAACATTTGGAATAACTAAAAATATTATTTTATTATAAATCCAAATTCGGTTTTAAATTGCTCGAAATTGATTTATTTCTATTCTAAGGTGGGGATGGGTCGAAATAATCTCATCCAATTGAATTTAGACAAGTTTAGGTTCCTATTTTACCCTTATCATTTAGATTTATCATTAAGTTAGATAATTTTACTTTTACCGTGTCTTTTTGTGTTCTTACACTATAAGGTTAATAAACATACAATAAGAAGCCAAAAGAACCCCAATATTGTTTATTATTAATATATATAACCTTATATAGGTGATTTGGTCGAACCTTATATTTTTAGGAATAAAATAACAATTAATAATATAATATTTGTTTTAAATACTGTTTTATGTCAATTTTGACACTATTTAGTAATTGATTTCTATAAAACTCATAACAGACTGGTTATTTCGAAAAAAGTTAATAATATAAAAACTAACATGTCATATTAACCTATAAAATCATGGAATTCCTAAAAAATTTCAAATTACATTTATTTGGTTATTTAAAACATCAATTATGTCAATATTTCATTAATAAGATAATTACTGCATCATCTTTGTGTCATAAATAAATTTACTTATTTAAAGTCTAAAAATTACAAATAAAATATCATTATGTAGGAAATCCTTTTAGATTTCTAATGAATATTTATAGTTGAATTTATCTTATGTATACCCCTGTATTAAAAATGATATACTTATTAAACATTGATTTTAACTATTTTAACCCTTCTTTAAATAAATTAATAATAAATGTCCTAATTTAATCCAAGTGGGCCTAAATGGTCATATTTTATTCCTAAGGTTTTTTTGGTCGAATTACACTTATCCAATTGAATTACGACATGTGTTAGGGTAATAATAATATCATTTTTACCCTTAATTACCCTATTTACTTTTAACCGTGTTAAAAAAAAAGTAAAAAGTTACTATTCACCGAAAATTACTTTCATCACATTGAACCACATTTTACTTACTGACATAAACCGTGTCTCTCGGATTTTTTAAATTCCACTCACAGAAGCAGTAAAATTATGTTTTATGAAAAATTCATTTTTTTATCTACCACTTAATGGTTTCACTATTCATCAAAAAATAAAAGTTTCCAGAAAAATACCAAAAAATAGGCCTAAGCTATATTTGATATTATGAACTGAAAAATGATGTATATTTTAAAAAATTCAAAATATATCAGTTGCAATACTTAATTTAGAAATTAATTTCCATCGTCAAAAAAATAGCATGTTCTTAAGAGATAATAACTATCAAAATTTGGACACTTGTTCATGTCTAGTTTAAATGTGAAATTACATCCAATGAACAACATTGTATTAAAATGTAAAAATATAATTTAAAACCACTCAAATTAATAATTTATCACTATTTATTTATTTCGATTAAAAAGGTTGTTTTTAATTAAAATTTAGTAATTTTCACTATTCATCAGAAAATGAATGTTATCCGAAAAGTACCAAAATTTCACCCTAAGCTAATTTCGATATTCCAAATCCAAAAATGAAGTCCATTTTGAAAAATAAAATTTACAAGATTTTAAAAAGTGGTTATTACTATTCATAAAGTCTAGTTTTAATAATATTTTAATAGCATATTGTTGTTCAGTGAAACTCGTTATTGCGTACTACACACGCTATCGAGGAAGGTCACGATTGCGTGTAATGAAAGGAAAGTCAAAGATGTGTGTTGTGAAAACTCATTTTGGTGTAGCATACAACACAAGACATTAATGAAATTAAAAAGAATATTTTTTCATAAAATTTTGGGGTGTTACAATCTTTGATCGGAAGAACTGCTTTTTATCTTTTTATAGGGTTGAATGTTTAATTGGATGGGAGGATATAAATATATAGGGTAATAATTATTGTGAATTAGAATAATTTTTAGTTCTAGAGTATGGTTTTCACACCTAGGATGATCCTTCATAATGTTTAGAACATAGTAGTGTCTGGATAATAATATATTAAAAACAATATATTATTTTTAGCACATGCACTTGATTTTTTTTTAAATGATTATATCTCAATAATGATATTAAAAATGACAATAATATTAATTATAGTTGATTCTGGAATGAGGATGTTTTGTAAAGTCCCTAATCCTAGTATCTTATATTTTGTGGTTAAATTTTTATATTGGCACACGATACAAGTACTCACATCCCGGAAGACCATATAGTTTAATAGATTAAAAAACTAGAAACATAGTTTAATATTAAATTAATTTTGGAGATAAAAAATATATTATTTTCATTGAGAAGACTATTATTCTATATCCCTTCTCATAAATCATAATAAACCACCTAGAACCCTTGAGAAAAATAAAATTATTAAAGGGGTTAACACTAATTCCTAGAAAGGGTATCTATACAAAGGAAGGTAACATAAATAAAAAATGAATAAAAATTATAGGAAGGTAAATATATGAAAAACATGACAATTAATCAATAACAAAAACATTATGAATAAAATGTAAATAATAAATTAGGATAAAATAATTACATATAAATATTCACAGGATCTTGAATCATATAAATGTATATAATGACTAAAAAAATTCACATAGAATTTAATAACCAATATCATAATGGGTGAATTAATATTTCAAAACATCAAAAACATATCTTTCAGGAAACATAAAAATATATTATTATATAAATGGGTATAGTCATAACCAAATACCCAAGTTTTTTTGTCTCATTAGACCTACTAAGGAATTGAGGAGATTTAGTGGGATCAACCTATAACATACCACATCCAATGAATTAATCATATGAAAGGGGTGTAATATAAACAATATAGACATTAATAATGAAATTGTAATACGTAATGTTAATAATTGTCCCAATCAATATGCATAATCATAAACCATCAATGGTAATATGGAGAATAGTTCAAAATTAGTACATCCCTTGTACTAATTATCATAATCCATCCAAATAAAATATAGAACACGGTATCATAAGATAATAATCATATAAAATGACAAGATTCTACAATTTATGATTACCTTGGTTATAGTAATTTTATATGATCATTGTAAAATACATTTTCCAAATACTGTATTCACATTAAAATGTTTTTTTGTATATATGAAGCTTGAAACAAATTGAAGAAACCTTTTTCATTAAAAAGTAACAATTATACTTGTAATGTAGTCTTGAATGTAAATATTATTCATGATGATGGTGAAATACATTCATTCATTAAAGGTTAAAATAACATTACTTTCACACTTTTGTAAAATATATAGTAAATCATTAAAAAAAATTTGAAGCTTCATTTCAAATCATTTATAAAAAATTAAATCATAAGAATAATATTATTTAATAAATATTTGTACAGTAATATGAATATTATTTAACAAATTTTAATGAAAATATGTAAATGAAATTAAAAATTTCCCCGAAAAAAATACAAAAAAATCCTAAATAATAATGGGATTGTGAAATGAACATTAATCTATGGCCTGATTCCATTTAAATGTGATTAATAAACCTTATTAATAAATGTATATTTTTATATATAATTTTTAGAACCATAATAATATGTAAAATACTATATATAATATTTTATCACACATTTATTAACAACACTATAAAAATCATCATTCAGGGTTATAATTACTATGTTTTTCAATCATGTTTTGGTTTGGTAGTTCTAATCCTTATTAATTGACTATAATTCATAATATATAAAATATTAATAGTTATATAAATATCATATGTGTATTTCATATGTGTATATATACTAATCCATATATGGTAGGCAGAGAATATTAATTATTCCATTTTTGGAGACGATGGTTTGTACGCACAGATGAACCTTGTTTTTACTTTTTGCTGGATTGAAAAAAATAATGTTAAATAATATTTTATCCATAAATAATAATTATTATATAATAGTAATAATATTTATTCTTTATATTTATCATTATTAACAACCAGGTAAAATAGAAATTAAAAATTAATCACATCACTTCGGGGAGGTGGTAACCAACACATACGTGTGAGCGACCTTATCATTTTCCAATTGATCATATAGAAGGAAGAGAGACATAATATTATTCATATAAGATACAAAATATATTATTTTATGATAAATATATGTGATTTATAAGATGAATAAGTATAAATAAATTGAATGTTTTTGGTTAAGACAATTATTTATTCTTCATGAGACCAACTTTTGATCCTTTTTTCTGGAACATATGGTTGAACATTTTAGAGAAATAAAAAAAACATTTATATGTATTATAAGAAATGTAAGGAGTATATATTTTCTGATTTAGGTTTCTCAATGTTGTGTATATAAGTGATGTGAGGTGATTCCTTTAAAAATTTATGTTAGGGGCTCCTGTGGGATTTCATACAATATTAAATTATAATAATGTCATCTTCTAGAAAAGATAAATTAAAATGAATATATATTAAAACCTGTGGTAGGATTTGGATGCAATATAGTCTAAAAATAAATTTTTTCATGTTTTTGTTGGGTTATAAACACCATAATTTGGTTTACCCCTTAACATATTTTAATATTAACCACAATAATGGGTTTTTACTATTAAAGGGTTATAACATTACATATTAGGTAAAAATTGAATCATAAATGTAAAATTTATAATCTATACGACTATATATTAACCCATTGTATTCTTTATGTATTTTTATGATTTTTATGTAATTTTATATAATATTAATTTGAAATTTTATCACTAAGGAATTTGGACAAAATACATTTATTTTGACATAATGCATATGAGGACGCAGGATGAATTTGACTTTAATACAATAAAACCTCCCTAATATGTCACATAGAAAAAATTATTCAAATGGTACATCAAGTCATTTTAATGATATCAAATTTAATATTTTGAAAATAAATTAGTTTATTATTTTGTTAATTATGTAAATTATGTGTTAGTTTCAAACAAGCATTTAAGGTAATTATATAATTTATAAATATTATAAATAATTATTTATCATAAAAATAGTTTCATTAATCTCAAAATAGACATTTATTTATATTCATATATTTATTTTTTCACTACGTGGACACATAATATATATTTAAAACAAAGAGTTTTGCATTTGGTAACTTTTTTGCATTAAATATTATAAGGGACTTATTAATGGAAATGTTTCCATTTCAATATTAAATTTTGATACTATGATGATAAGGTATGAATTAAATTCAACAAATAATAATTAGAATGTGAAATTATTTCATTATCACTTCGTTTTAATATAGATTAACCTATTTTACCATATTTTTATTTGTAAATTATATTATGGTTACTATTTATAATGCTTAAATGTTAAAGTGACATACTAAACAATTTATATTATATGGATAAATGATATTATATACATTTAATCTAATCCAGTAATTATAAATGGGTAAATTAATATTAAAATATGTGTTTCAAATATGAAAGAAATCCCTTTATTAAAAATAATATTTTTATGAATAAAGTTGGATTTATTAAGATCTTTTTCCAAATAAAAACTCTAGATTAATCTGAGAAAATTTAATTCAATATATAATATTTACATTTTGATAAAATATTAATCAACATTTAATATTTCAGTTTAATATGATATAAATATCTTCAGTTCAAAAAAATGAATGGTGCGAAAAAAAGTCTATTATTTTCAAATGATTGTTATTTTATCTGATAACTAATGATTTCATTATAAATATGTAATCCATATAATTTTCATAATTTAGTAATTCATATTCACACATTACATTATTAATGGATACATAATTATATTAACATAATAATAGACCATTGTTTATTTAATCTCGATGTTATGTGAAACAAAAACCATCCAAGATAATAAGTTTATTTATAAAAGATATATATAAAATCATTGGGTTTTTAATTATTCCATATATAAAACAAAAAAAGATCATAATATCACTAATTTGACATAATTAATAGATTTTGGTAGCTCTTTATTAAGAATTATTTACGTTCCTAGATTACCTAATTATATCTTAATATTTTTTCAAATAACCATTACTAGTAAAGTTATAAAATTCATCAAAACTTGTTATATAGTGTCCAAAATCATGATAGGATCTTACAAATAAGATAAATTAGGTTCCAATTATATTTATCTAGATGTTTTCCCATGCATCGGGAATGAAAATTACTTCTTAAACAATGATATATGGAACAGATTGTGTAATTTAGAAAGGATAGGTGTCATATACAAATGATATGACATTTCTCCAATTCATTCTATTATTTATGAAGGTCTAATGTACCTGAGGTTTAGTTTTCCTTTATTATATAATCTTATAAGACCCATCTATGTAGAAACATTCAATAATACATTATCTCAAACTTGAAACTCCAAATCCTTCTTTTGATTATCAGTATTGCTTCATTTATTTATTTAAGATTCTTTGATATGAGTTTTTACAGTCTTTTCCTTTTTCAGTGTCTTCCACACATGTTATGATCCTATATGCTTACTTTGAACCACTTAATACTAATAAATTGCAATAAATCATATATTTCCATATAATTCTTCATATGGAACCATTAGAATAATAAAATAGAATCTGTTGTTATAGGAAAACTATACTAATGTTAAATACTATACCCACATAACTTTAATTTGAAGTGATCATGAACTCTAATTGTCTTCTATAGTTTGGATAGTCCTTTACAACTTCTCATCAGCTTGATTATGATAATCATTTCTAAAATTAAGCTTGGAAAGAAGATAATTATTTATAGTTCTCTAGAATTTTCATGTAAATCGTATATCGAAATCAGATAAAATTGAAATTGGTTCACCATTAAGTATTTAAACCTCACTAATATAGAATCATTCAAAGAACTCCAAAAAAATCTTATCTTATAGATAGTAAGTGTGTATATTTTGTAATTCAGTCAACAATTACCCTTATCACATCATTATTTCAAGGATTCATTGGTATTCCAGTGAAAATGTTATTATTAATATCATCCCATTTCAATATAGGAATATGAATATGTTTCATAAATCCTCTAGGATAATGACTCTCAGCCATCACGAGTATAAAAAACATTAATAATTACACATTTTAAGAAATCTCCCACTTTATATTATCCCATTAAAAATGTCCCTTCAAATGTCTAAACATCTTGGTGCTTCTAGGGTCTATATAGAAATTTGAGCTATGAGCATCATCTAACTAATAGCTCTTCAGATTAGGTATTGATGGAATAGATAGTTTCAATTTAAATTTCAAAGCCCTACCTTTATAAAAAATCCTTCCAATTTCCCATAATTTACAGTTTTAATTTTCATATAAAAATTCACATCATGATAATGAGAAAATGTTATCTTTTATAATCAATATGGTTTTACAATCATTTGAAAAAGGATGGATGATTACCATTACTTAAAAATTCCCTAATACAGCTATATTAAATCCAAGAATAGAGGATATGTGTTGATCCTTTTGTTTATGAGATATCCATGATCATTCCTAATCAATGATTCTTCTACCTTTTTACTGTCCATGGGTGGTAGTGTACAGAGAATTAATAATACTCGAGTAAATAGAGAGAAAACGTTTCCTCATATTGATCTCTTTTTATAAAGATATATATATATTAGGAATTTATGACCAATGAATATCCCAAATCATTCACCATTCTGAAAATGTCTCAATATCGTTCATGAGACTATTACGATGGATAAATCATGATAATGAGTGGGATAGTTTTTAATGATAATTTAAAAATATAGATCCATATATAATGAAGTTATCATAAATCTTAAGGAAAAAACCATGTCCTTTATTCAATGAATCATAATTTACCATGAATCCCCAATTTCATAATAGTAGAGGTAAAATATTATCATTAACCAATATCCTCTTAATTTAATAAAAAAAATATTTACATAACATCTTACATATTAAAATAAGCCTTTAATAAGAAGTATTTATAAATAAGATAGACAATGAAGAAAATTGATAAACAGATCATCTATAGTAACTGACCAACCAATGAAACTATGTACCTAGGTTATGTAAATTGGTGTATGTAATTCTTGGAATGCATTTTTCAATACCATATCAACTGAGATTACATCCTACATGAAAATTTATGCCTAAAAAAAATCTTATTAAAGCTATAATTCACAGATTCTAAATTACCCATATAACATTAATCCTATAAGAGTCTAACAAATGGTCCTCAACTGATTTTCATGGTCCTCATAGCTCTTAGAATATACAATGATTTCTTATATAAATACCAAAAAAAATGACATGATATTCCTTAAATACTCTATTCATTATACCCATGAAAACAGAGGGATAATTAGTTAGTATAAAAGGAATTATTAAAAAAATCCTAATTCGCATACCTCATTTGAATTGTTTTTAGAATATGTTCCATATTTAGACAATACTGGGAAATTCCACAACCAATATATTTATATCACTAAGAGGGGAGGGGTGAATTAGTGATATATTTTCATTTTATTTTTACATGAAAATGAACCATCCTTCACATAATATTAAATATTTAATTCCCAATAGAAAAAATAAAAAAATCATTCACATGAACACAATAATTTATATGAATCACTATACTATAAGAATATCTACTTCCTTGATATGGTTTTATAATAAACCAATACCACACAATCAACTAAAAACCAATACATTTCATTGGAATATAGTAATAATGGTATTATATTTAACATCTCTAGCACGATGTAAAAAATTCAATATTGTGTGTTCTTTTTCTAGATGAAATGGTGTAATAAATAGTTTTTGTAACAACACATGTTGCATGTGATTCATTATCAACATCAACAAATGTATTCATTGATAAATAGTTCTTTAATTTATTACCCTGATGCTGGTAAGAACTTTGGAGACATTGATATGATACTCATCCCGATATCCCAGTCTATTATTTCATATCGGATTTCTCTATATTAGAATATATAACTATCAGAATAAAATTGAGGCAATTTTGAACACCTAATTCCCCTATCCAAAAAACAAAATCTGATTGTCCGAGTCTGATTATCAACTTGATAAAATAA